>CM053655.1:13179478-18626978 GCA_028654395.1 Scutellaria barbata | reverse complement strand
CTTGACTAACGTAAGTCATTCCTTGGTACATGTGAAGGTGAATAGGAGCTTATCTGTTGGAACACTTTTACTTTTTTTCCTTCTGAGTTGAGCTTATTTTTGTGTATGACTTTACCTACTGGCTCCCCATTTTCTTTACATACTTACCAGAAACCATGTTTGGTTGTTTTCTACTCCGGTGCCACTCTGTTGTGTGTAAAATAATGATGTGCTGTTTATGAGACCATATTTTATTCGAGGAATGGTTCAGAATACTGTTCTTTATTGTAGTTTAGATATGCAATTTCTATCGTGAAATTTTGTTTGCTACTGAAAATTTTCATTCCCGTTCCTTTTTCGCCAATTTATATCCCACTTCCTTTGGCAACTATGAAATTCCTTTCATCAACCCAACCAATCAGTGGTCACTTCAGAGCTGCATTGAGAAGAGAGGGCCTATTCAGTGGCTGCATTCCAGTTTCGGTGATTGCAGTTTATGATGCAAAGGTTTGTAATATATGCAAATACATAAATCCTGCGGCTGAGGCGAATCCACTGCTGGTTAATCGACGACAATGGAGTGCGTGGACGAGAAAGCTGTGCAAGTCGAGAACATATTTCTACAGTTTCTCAAGACTTTCCGTTTACCGGAGGACGGCCACGGCGGCTTCAAACAATACTACGAGGCGGAGGTGGCGACGATGAAGCACAACGAATCGACTACTATGTTCATCGATTTCTCACATGTGATGCACTTCAGTGACGTTCTTCAAATGGCGATTTTCGATGAGTTTCTCTGGCTCGAGCCGTATTTAAGGAGTGCTTGCCGGAGATTTGTTATGGAGGTTCAGCCGACTTTCATCGCCGATGATAATGCGAACAGGGATATCAACGTGGCGTTCTACAATCTTCCGTTGGTTAAGAAATTAAGGGAATTGGGAACGGCGGAGATCGGGAAACTGGTGGCAGTGAGCGGCGTGGTTACTCGTACCAGCGAGGTTTGTCCTGAGCTTCTCATGGGGGCTTTCAAGTGTTTGGATTGTGGCACCGTCGTTAAGGATGTTGAGCAGCAGTTCAAATACACCGAGGTATAATTGATTCATCTCTATTTGTTCTTTCTTCTCTTATAAGTTGTATGCTTGTTTACCTCGTTGAAAGTAGAAATCAGAGTTCTTTGCAGCAATATTAAAGGCATGATTTTGTTAACTTAAACATTGTTGAAATCAACTTGGTCTCATACACTACTACTGGGATGTATATTGACTTACTAACTATGTTAATGGATGTTCTATTCTATGTATGTAAATGTATAATGTATTCATTCTATCTTTTTAGCGGATGCAGCGTTACATCTTAGTTCAAAAAGAAAAGAAGAGATTGAAATAATATCGAATAAGGAGAGTATTTGTGGTACACATAGAGTGTGATTTATTAGTGTAGATACTGCTCTGCTCTCAGTATTTCTAACCACAGTTGGGAGGATGTGTCCTTTACATTAAATACTATATGCTACAATTTTTCCTTGTACCAACTGGTGATGATACTGGTGTTGTGCTATCAGAAATTGAATGTTGAAATGGATTCCAATGACGCCATTTCTGTTTTATTTGTAGCCGATTATCTGCATGAATGCAACATGTCAAAACAGGAACAATTGGGCATTGCTGAGGCAAGAGAGCAAATTTACAGACTGGCAGAGGGTCCGAATGCAAGAGACCTCCAAGGAAATACCTGCAGGCTCACTTCCCAGATCGCTTGATGTCATTCTACGCCATAATATTGTTGAACAAGCCAGGGCAGGGGATACGTATGGACCACTCTTTTACAATGTTTACTCAACAATATATCTAGTTGATAATGATTAGCGTATTCATGTTATTTTCGAATTTCATACTTTTGTAGGGTTATATTTACCGGCACAGTGGTTGTTATACCCGATATCCTAGCATTGGCCTCTCCAGGGGAGAGAGCAGAGTGCCGCAGAGAGTCTTCTCGCCAGAATGGCATGGCTGGCCAAGATGGCGTTAAAGGGCTTCGTGCTTTAGGTGTGAGAGATCTATCGTATCGGCTTGGCTTCATAGCCAACTCTGTACAGGTTTGTCAAAGTTATTTGAGTTTCAGTTAATAGCTTAAAGTTAACATTTCACTCCATCATTTATTGTGGATGTTTTTCTTTTCCCGTTATAGATTTGTGATGGCCGAAGCGATTCTGATATTAGAAGTAAGAGAGATACTGTTGAAGATGATGACCAGCAATTCACAGTAAGTTTTTTAAGTGGCAATATTTTTTACTCATAATATTTTAGTGTTAATGCCCTTTATCCCTTTTCCAATTTGTTTGTTGTCTGCCAATTTTATGTTACTTGTCTTGTTATCCTTGGCCTATTAAAATTTCCTTCATTACAAGTTGTTGTGAAACTCACTGGGTTGCTCAACTCACTGGGTTGCTCAACTCTTGAGACATATAGAGCAAGGTGGGCTGATGGTGGACTACTACAACCCTTAGTTTAGGGAATCTTTCTTTGTTATTATCTTTTGAGATGTGAAGGTTATTGTTCTTTTACTTGCACCATCCCTTAAGCTCTAAACAATCTTCTTATTTTTTGATTGATTCGGCAGTCAGAAGAGCTGGATGAAATTCAACGAATGAGGAATACTCCTGACTTCTTCAACAAGCTTGTTGATAGCATTGCACCAACTGTTTTTGGCCACCAAGATATCAAACGGGCAATTTTGCTCATGCTTATGTGCGGTGTTCATAAAGTTACACATGAAGGCATAAACTTAAGGGGAGATATCAATGTTTGTATTGTGGGGGATCCCAGCTGTGCGAAGTCTCAATTCCTCAAGTATGCAACTCTTTTAAGTTTGTGGAGTCGTATTGCTTATTCTATACATTTGCTTAGTTCCTGATTGTTTGTTGTTCAGGTATACAGCCGCTCTTGTTCCAAGATCTGTCTATACATCAGGAAAATCCTCATCTGCTGCTGGCCTTACTGCAACTGTAGCCAAAGAACCAGAGACTGGTGAATTCTGCATCGAGGTATGATTTTAACTCTGTTAGTTTTCTTTCTCAGGTTGGGGATTTCTTAAGAGGCGAATCTTACTTCACGATGTTAGATGCATTTAAGCTCTGTTTGCTACCAAACATCTGGGGTTCGGGATCAATACTAAACACATTCTATCCTTTGCCTTTCATTTATTTCCATTTGTCAAGTATGACATACTCATGAATGAGTGTGTTAAAAGTGAAATGCACACATCTAAATGAGGGGCTTGTAAGAATTTAAAGGATAACCTCTTTAGTTACCACAAGAAAATTTATTTCATTTTTTTTTCCTATCATGCTTCCTTCTGATTGTTATATCTACGAGTTCTGTTTGTATTAATCAACTACTCTCAGGCTGGGGCATTGATGCTTGCGGACAATGGCATCTGCTGTATTGACGAGTTTGATAAGATGGATACAAGAGATCAGGTAATCATCTCAAAAATGATATTGTTGTCCACTCACCCTCCCCTGCTAACCCCCCCCCAGCATATTAAAAATGATGGTCATCTGCATTAAACATTCGAGCCACCAGTTTCTTATGTTTGGATCATTCTTCTACTTTAAGGTTGCTATCCATGAAGCTATGGAACAGCAAACAATAAGCATAACTAAGGCTGGTATACAAGCAACATTAAATGCTCGAACGTCAATCTTAGCTGCTGCAAATCCCTCTGGAGGACGCTACGATAGGACTAAACCCTTGAAGGTAAGTACGCTACTATATCTGCTACTAGTAAATGGAACAATCATTATCCAATTTTGCATATTAATGCTTTTGTTAAATACTTTACAGTATAATGTGGCACTTCCTCCAGCTATCCTTTCAAGGTTTGACCTCGTATATGTGATGATTGATGACCCAGATGATCAAACTGATTACCATATTGCTCATCATATTGTGAGAGTTCATCAAAAGCGTGAAGAAGCTTTATCTCCTGCTTTTACCACTGCGCAATTGAAGCGCTACGTCTCATATGGAAAGACACTAAAACCAAAGGTTTCCCTCACATTCTCCAATACGAGTGTGGTTCTGTACAAATTCTCATCCGTTGCTTGACAGAATTTAATCTTATGTTTCAGATGACCGCTGAAGCTAGACAATTGTTGGTGGAATCTTATGTTTCCCTTCGTAGAGGAGACACAACACCTGGTAGTAGGGTTGCTTATCGCATGACAGTGAGGCAACTGGAGGCGCTGATTAGGCTCTCTGAAGCACTTGCCAAGTGTCATTTAGATACTCAGGTGCTTAAATGCCCTATGCAGCTAACTTAAAAGCTTAAATATAATCTGAATTTTTCAGCCTCCTCTTATTTATTTTATATGGATAGGTGCATCCTCGCTATGTACGTCTTGCTGTGCGATTACTGAAGACGTCAATAATCAGGTAATACTTGTGAAATGACTTTCCTGTAAGATAAATACTCTAGCAACAGCTTTTTAATTTTTATTGTTTCACCAAATAATATTGTTCATATTTGTTGGTTTTGTTTGCCTTACAGTGTGGAGTCAAGTGAGCTTGATTTATCAGAGTTTCAGGAAGAGAATATTGATGGTGGTGAGGGTGGTGATAATGTTAATGGTGGCATTGAAGAAAACGCTTCTAGTAAAGGTGGCAATGAAGATAATACTTCTGGTAAAGGTAAGACTTATTTAAATGGTGAAAACCGCAGCCAAGATTCATTAAAAGTTTCTTGAATGCAAGCAAACTCTTCATCATTGATGCAGAAAATGTTGAAGGCCCTGCAAACCGGCCAGGAAAGAAACTCGTTCTAACTGATGAGTACTTTCAGAGGGTTACTCGAGCCCTTATAATGCGACTCAGACAACATGAAGATACCGTAACACAAGAAGGTAATCAATTCAAATGCTATAATATCATTACTTACATCTTGGAAATTAAATGAACAAGACAATTAAAAACTAAATATGTTTTGAAGTTTTCCTAAATTTCACAAGATTCTCATGCAGGAACGGGATTGGCTGGAATGCGACAGAGAGATCTAATACAATGGTATGTCGGTCAACAGAATGAGAAAAACAATTACAGCTCTGTGGAGGAGGCAGCAACTGAAGTCACCAATGTGAAAGCCATTATCGAGGTAAACAAACAAACATATCATATGCATTAATCCAGAAGTTTGAAGGTTTCTTCTATTTTTACTTCTTGTGTTTTCGATCTTGATCATGATGAAATCCGTGATGAATGCAGAGCTTAATACGAAGAGAAGGCTACCTAGTAGTTATCGATGATGGTCAACAAGTAGAAGGAAGTGATACAAGACCATCAAGAAATGATAGAATTCTAGCTGTGGCTCCAAATTATGTGGTTGATTAATCACATGTAAGATATTTATAGTATTTTTGATGTTGAGAGATGTCTGTATTTGTAGAAATTATTTATGATTGATTTCAATTGCTTTTTTTTTTTGGTACAATACTAGTGTTTCCATAGTAACTGAGTGGCTAATTAATTTTTTTTCTCCTTTTTTTTTTCCTTTATTAACTTTGGTATTCATATTATGTCTCGATTAATTTAGGAAGTTTAATTCATATTAAACTGTTGGCTGTATTTGGCCATTCATGTGGAGCTTTGTTGGTGCATAGTTGCATACGATAAAATTACATCACAATTTGAGATTGGTCACATGATTTTTTGTATCTAATTTGATACAAATAATTTTATTTTATAAAAATAGTTTTAAGCTCCCAATTTGCTGAAATTGTATAAATTTGGTCGTATTGTTGTTTTATAAAAAAAGATGAATTATATCTACTATCAATGAGATTTGGTCATATCCGATTTCGAGACTTATGAAAATTACATGAAATATGAAATGTTTTTTTTTTTTTTTTACGAGTGAGATCCTCTAATATGAAAGAGTGAAAAAGTGCTATCTTTGTTGTGGAATAAGAAGCTTATGTATCTTAATGCACATATTTAATTTATACGGAGCTATTAAAGATCTCTTTATCAATCAAATTTTCAATATCTTTTTTATTTACCGTATGTTAATATAATATGACATTAACAAATATAAATAAATTCAAATCAAATTATCTATATAAATTAATGGAAACATTTCTTAAGTTTTTTATTTTTTTTTCTAGTTAAATGATTTGATTACAATTTTTACAAACCTCAGAATTTATTTGATAATTAAATTTTCGGAAGATATATGTAATTTAATTGTCATTGGGGGTTTCCAGTTTTAAGAGTTGTGGCTTGCAATGTGAAGTAACTTAAAATAATGCGTGCACGGGCAGGAAATGACACCCTAATTTATGGATTTATTTATTTTCAATTATATAATTTTATTAAAAGTTAGGAAGATTAGATTGAAAGGTTAAATCACATCATTTTCGAGATGATGTTAATGTTACAATATATCTATTGGGTGTCAACATCAATTCAAGATTCTCTACTCAAACGCAAATATATTTCACATAATTCCCCGAACAGGAATTTCGTTAAATAAGATTGATTTATAGGATACAACCTAATAATCTATCAATCTAACTAGTTATCACCTACTAGAATTCAACTTTCACATAATTACTGCAAGTTCTAAAGACAAACCCACAAAAGGTTTTTAAATGTCCACAAAGGGTAATTGTCTTTCTCTTAAACAACTATAAACAATCAGCAAGGATAAATTTTTTCAACTGACGACACCTTAAACAACCTAGCACACAACAAATAGGTAAAAGTATATATATATATATATATATATATATATATATATATATATATATTCTTTCTTCAAATGGTGCGATAAAGTGCTCTTCTTTATCTCCTTCGAATCTTGAAGTTGAGCTTGATCTCTTAACCAAGTCGAGTGACTGAAACTTGTTTGAATGCTTGAGAGTATAACTTTGAGATTACTTTGGTCTTTTAATGCAAATATTTCGGTGACCAATCTCAGTGTTGCTAGTCCTCTATTAATACTTGTAGGAGGATATCTGTTGAAGGAGATACCTCTCATTTGAAACTAGGGTTCTGATCAAAGACATGACTTGTATTTAATGCATCTTGACTTATCTTCTTGGCTCATTTAATGTGGTGGTTGCGGCTCGCAGTTTTCTGCAACCTGTCAGGCCATGTGTCTTTCTTGTATTGGTTCTATGACTGCAACTTTGATTTGTTTCAAACGATTCTATTCTGATTTGCTTTGGATAACATTCCTCATACTCCATTTATTCTTTCTCGTATTACAGGTTAAGTTGATTCCGCAGCTATATCTAATGCCTTGTTGGAGTATGCAATAAATCTTGTCTTTACGCTGTATCCTGGGATTGTTTGCTGTAACTTAAACTTACTACAGTGTTGTAACTTATTCTTACAGCATAGTTGTAACCATCTCTTGGTTACAACTACTTTTTCTTCTTAATGCTGCATTGCTCTTGACTTTTCCTGCAGTTTCTTCATTCCTTCTTTGTTTGATACAGCAAGCCCTTTCTTAAAATCCTCCATCTTTCAAAACCTTATCTTACAGACTCAACTCTAGTCTATATTCACTTAAACATTGTGAAAAATGGGATATTCTAAATTCCTATTACAAGGTTGGTTTATCTCATCAAAATCTAAACATTGATATCCTAACACAGACAATACTAATTCATAATGATGTAAGATGGACTGTAAGTTTAAATAACTTACAGTGCAGCTAGTTCGAATGATTTTCTAAAAATCGACATTGGTTCATTATTCCCCTTCTGAACCACTTGGGATCAAGAGTATACTATAAGCCTTTTCTACATATTTATCCCGTATCTTCTATTAGATTTGTTTTATAATAAAAGCTTTATGCTTAGTATATAAGTGCTTACGATGACTCAATGTCAAATGGTTCGGTCAATGTTTATCTAAAGCTCTTTAAGTGACATCATTTTGCACTTTTAAAGAGTTAATTGTTCTCAAATCATCTATAAAGTGTGAATTATACTCGACTTATCTTCTAACTCAATAAATAATGATTCTAAAACTCATTGTGTGACAATTATGAAAAATTTAATAGCTAAGTAAAGAATATTAGAATAATAATAACTATAATTATAATAATGGTACTAATTCTAATAATGATATTTTAATGATAGTGATAGTAACAATAACAATAATAATAATAACCACAAGAAAAACAAAAATAAAAATAATAACAATAATAATAATAATAATAATAATAATAATAATAATAATAATAATAATAATAATAATAATAATAGTGATAATAAGAATACATCAACAATAACAACACCAACAATAATAACAATAATAGTAGTAATAATAATACTAATAATAATAACAACAACAACATTAACCATAATAATAATAATAATAATAATAATAATAATAATAATAATAATAATAATAACATTAACAATAATAATAATAATAATAATAATATTAATGAAAATGAAAATATAATAATAATAATCCTAATAATAATAATAATAATAATAATAAGAACAACAAAATAAAAATAAGTGGAAACCCCCATTCTTAACCACTTGTATTTATAAATATTCATTTTTGTTAAGATTTTATAAATTGTTCTTTTTTAGTTAAGAGAAATCTTTTTTACCCTATTATACCCTTGAGATTATTCTTTTTTTTATCACATCTAATCTCTAATTTATATCTCTCATTTAACATAACACAATATTAAAAATCTAAAAATAAGAAATCTGTATGGTGGTGGAAATAGGTGATGAGTGGCCGCCGAAAATCTGTCAGCATCCATTTTAAGTCTTGAGCAATTCAATTCAATTCTTTTACCACAGTTGTTCTTTTTTTTAATCTGTCAGAGGATTTTTTTTTTATCACAGTTGTTCTTTTTTTGTTTTCTTAATTTGATAAAATAATGGCGGCTGTTCTTATCAATTCAATTCTTTTACCAACTTTGTTTTGTATGTTTTTCTTATTTTAATAGAGTGGGACCAATTTTATATTCCATTATTCTTCCATTTATTGTTGTATTTGACTTCATCTCAAAATTAAAGGTAAAATTCAATTCAATTCATTCTTTTATTTAAATGTTTCATGCTTAAATAAAGTTAGGATTTTTTTATGGTACGGGTTGTCATGATAATTTTAATAATTTGGTACGGATCGTTACATGGTGGTAACAGTTAAAATATAATGCTACGAGATGCTCATAAATTAATGATTTAAGGTTGGTATAAACTGAAATATCGGTTGGTAAGTATTTGTTGGTACGAATTGTTAATTGTTAGTATGAGTTGAAATATATATTGGTACGAATTTAATTATATGGTTGGTACATAATTAATTATATAGTGGTACGGGTTAAACTTAAGGTCAGTACGTGTTTAATTATATAGTGATACAAGCTTACATATATGGTGGTACGGACTAATTAAAAGTTGGTATAGACTACATATTTGTTGGTACAAACTAAGTATATTATGGTACGAGCTGAACTATATGTTGGTACGAGCTTTATTATGTATTTGAGTTTATTTTTAAATATCATTTGAGTTAATTTTTTTTTGGTGGTATTATTTCTCATTCATTAATTGATCATATATTTTTTATGTATGTATATATATATTTTTATCTTTTTTTTATGTGATGCAGGAAGCTGAAGTTAGATGTACACGGTTTTTGTGCTGATTATTGTAAGACAGAAAATCTTCGTCAATTGTACTCTGGTTGCATCTACCATGTTGGTCATCCAAATGATTGGTCAATTCCTGTTAAAGTAAAAAGTAAAGTTGTTTTGCCTCCCATCACCCGAGTACCACCTGGGGCACCAAATGGTAAAAGAGTTCCTTCTATCAGGGAAAGACAAAATGGACAGCGTCAATTACAAGTATGCTCAAGATGCAAGCAACCAGGGCATAAGAGGATTACTTGTACAAACAACATTGGAGGTCCTAGTACGTCTACAAATGATCATGTTGGTGAATCATCTGTTACTTCACCTAAGACAAAGGGAGTAAAATATTGCAGCGTATGTGGAAAAACAGGACACAACAAGAAAAGTTGTCCAACACCCCGAACTGAGGATCTTCATGATGAAGCATGTTTATCGAAGACTTGGGTTTAGATGATTAAATTTGTTGCAGTTTGATTTGTTGAAAGATTGAAATTGTGTCATCTAATTTTGTTTTTATTTTGAATGTTAGTTATGGAGCAATTTTTTGGAAATCAATTGTAATTTTTTTTGTTATTTTAAATGTTAGACAATTGGATTGGAGTGTGTTATTCTTTGTAACTTAGCCAAAATTTTAGCTCGTATTAACTAATAATATAGGCCATACCAATAAATAATTTAGCTCGTACCAATAATAATTCAGCTCGTACCAATAAATAATTTAGCTCGTACCAATAATAATTCAGCTCGTACCAACAAATAATTCAGCCCGTACCAACAACTATAGCTTGTACCAACAAATAGTAAAACTCGTACCAATAAATACTATAACACGTACCAACAAATAGAATAGTCCGTACCAAAAATAATACAACATGTATCAATAAATACTATAACACGTACCAATAAATAATTCAGCCCGTACCAACAACTATAACCCGTACGAACAAATAGTAACCTGAATGGGCAACTAATAACAGTTCGTATCAACAACAATGTAACTCATACCAACAATACTTCACCTCATACCATACCAACTAATTCGACTTGTATCAACAATTAATATAACACATACCAATAAAGATAATAAAATCATTCCAATTACAATCTGTACAATCAACAATGTCTGCCCAAATCAATGTCAAATGAAACTTTGTCCTCACTATTTACAAAAATAAGAAATGCTGCCTCTTTCCATCTTGGACCACCGAATAAACTGTTCTCCAATGCAAAACCAAACTTCATTTTTATACATACCCTCAAAGGTCACTTGTCTTGCTATAATTTGATGTAGGGCAATTCCATTCAGTTTCTCGTTTGACTTAATATCCAATAAATGACCAAAACACGACTGTTGGATATTCCTCAATGTATCATCCCCGATGTTTTCTAATATCTTCTTCACATCACCTAAAACCTTCAATTTTGAATGATTTTGTATCTTTCTTTTGTATAGCTGTGCAGTTTTACGCTTCCAAATAAACTCATTCTGAACAAAGTAAAACAATATTCAAAATTATTATTTAATAAAATAAAAAATATAGAAAGTAATATAAAATTTACAACATTAGCAATTGATGTGGAAGATGAGGCACCGAGTCTAGTGTCAGCCATTTAAGAGATTTAGCAATTGAATTCCTTCAACCTAAATGTTAACAACAAACAACTAAAGGAATAATATAAGAAAACAAAATAATATACAAAATTTACATACAAAATAGACCTATATAATGCAGCAATAAAAAATTGGTAACTATGAGGCCCTAGTACCGTAAGCAACAATAAGCCTCTGTCACATCTTTGTATCAAAGATACTCCCATTATTAGAAAAAGTTTTTTTTTATTTTCTTTCTTCCAAAAACATAATAATGCATTACCATTAAACTGCAATAGAAACATGAATAGTTAAAAACATTATGACAGCCAGCAATTGATTGAAGGATAACAAGAGTTTGCAAGAAGATATTACGAAACACCAAATAAGAAGATCTAAGACATTACGAAACACCAAGTAGCTTAAACTTCATCTGATCAGCACCATAACCATAGTTATCTCCTGTGAAGATCTAACACATGGGGAAAGCATAACCATTACATTACCTGATGTTGTAATCATCCTTCTAATTTCCCATATTTCAACAGGTTGAAATAACAATAGGAAGGTGAGATTGATTCACATAAAAACTGAAGAACATTTAGTTTGAAACATATCATTGATCTTTCATATCAACCACTTGACATCATTTACCAATTAGTTAATTGAATTTTGAGCTAATTTGTATCTGCAAATAAAATTCCCATAAAGCTGCCAATTTATTTGAAACAAATTATCCTTATTTTAGTGATATTCAAATACCGTGCATTCACTCATTTTTTTAGAAAAATAACTTGATAGAAAATACATTTTTATTCATTTAGATGCATGTGGTAAGTTTTTGGTTTTTTTTTCCTTTGTGTTGAATTTGAACCAACATCCAGGCACTATCAAATATCTTGATGAAAGGAGAGTTAAAAATAATTCAGCTTAATCTCTTTCTATAATGTTCCTCTCTTCCTATGTGATCAATTAAAAATTAAAGCTAATAAGAATTACCTTTTGATCTTTCAGGGATGTACCCTGTACTGCAGCAAGTGCATTGATAGGGACACTCTCAGGGTGTGAAGGAAGAGTAGCTATTGTATGTAACAAACCAACCAAGTCATGTCCTCCTCTGCTTCTGCAAACCTAATAATGACAACTTCCATGAAAATAAGTTGCTACTAGAGATTTAGTAGTGGCAAAACATAGGAGTTAGAGATTTACTAATCATTGGCAGATTTGGGGGAAAGGAGAGCATAAGATTGAACAAGTTAAGAAAATGTGGAAACCATCATTCTTAACCAACAAAACTTACCCGAGGAAGAAAATAGTTGCAACGTGAAGACCATTGAGTGTATTAGGGGTGGAAGGCGACGACAACTAATCGGCGGCGACCGACGGCGAAAAGAACGGCGGCTGGTCACTGGTGTAGGAATTTTTGGGGAAGAAGATTAAGGTGGGAGGAAGGGATTGAAAAATTAGGGATTTCGATTATTTTATTTAGTTTTAACTTTTCTTTTTATTTTCATTTATTTTCTTTTAATTTAACTTCAGTAAAGATATTATAGGGAGGAAAAAAAACTCTATTGGCTAAAAAAGAATACTTTACAAAAGTAGGACAAAAAAGAATCTTTTATTGTATAATTAGCTATTTAAAATTTTGACCCATAAAATAATAACCATAATAAGAATGAAAAAGAATAAGAATAAGAAGAATGATGATAATAACAATAACAAAACAACAATGATAATAACAGGAACAACGATAATAATAGTATAAAAATAAAACAACAACAACAATAATACTAACAATAACAATAATCATAACAATGATAATGATAACAATAATAACTATAATAATAATAATAATAAAACAACAATGATAATGACAAGAACAACTGTTGGTCTCGAGTGGTGTCCGAGGTTCAGAGGGGATGAATGAACCTTGGTCGATTTTGAAAATCTTTTTCAAACTTACTGTTCTGCAAGTTACTTGAACTTACAGCACCAGCAGTTACTCCTTACAACATTAGTATGCAGTGCTGCACACTGTAACTTAGAGTTTTACGCAGCGAAAAATATCTTTTAACACAAGACTGGTTTTCTCAAATATGTTTTTCTTTTAAAATGATCTTATGCTTATGACAAGGTAGATATATAGAATGCAACACAGATATATAAAGTAATAAAACACTTATGGTTTATAGTGGTTCGAAGGTGGTGTAATCCTTCTACGTCCACTCTACTGCTACCTCGAGCAAGAACTTCGTTAAGCAAGATTGATTTATAGGACTCTCCTCACAATCTATCAACCTAACAAGTTAACACCTACTAGAACCTAGTGTACACACAGCAACTGCAAGTTCTAAAGAAAAACTCATACAGGATTTCACACTCCCACACAGGGAAGTTGTCTATCACCTAGACAACTATACAAACAGCAAAGATAAATTCTATCAACTGTTCGACACCTAAAACAACTTAAACACACAACAATAAAGTTAAAGTATATAGAAATAGTTCTTCAACTGATACAGTGAAGTGAACTTCTAAATCCTTCTTCGGATCTATCAACTTGAACTCGTTCACTTCACTTAGGTCTAGTGACTGAAAATTGTTAGAGTAAGAATGTGGCTGTGAATACTCGAGCTTGTTTGAGCATATGATATTTTTGATGTTTAGTTTTCCAATAGTCAGTTTCAGTGTTGATCGACCTCTATTTATAGTTGTAGAAAGATATCCGTTGAAGGAGATATCTCTTATTTGAATTATGTGTACTGATCAAAGGCATGACTTGCATTTAATGCGCCTTAACTTTTCTTCCCAAAGTATTTAATGCGGTGGTTGTGGCTCGCAGCTTTCTGCAGCCCGTTAGGCCACGTGTCGTCTTTGCATTGGCTCCATATCTGCAACTTTGATCTTCTCTCGAACGACTCTAATTATACTTGCTTCATTGTTTGTTCCTCATACTGTATTTATACTTAATAGTTTTGCAGGATGTTGGTTCTATTCAATGTAGATGAGGTTTGTTGGGTATGCAACAAGCTATTGCTTCAGCTCTGTATCCTTGCTCAGCTTGCAGTATTTCTCTCATATAGTACTGTTGTATCTTATTCATGCAGGGTTCCTGTAACCACTTCTTTCAATGTAGAGTATCTTTTCTTCTTACAGTTGTGTTGCAGTGACTTCTTCCTGCAAACTGTATCTTCTACTTGCAACGGCGCAGCTTGCCTTTCTTTCGTACTTGCTGCATTGCTGCATCCACTTCTTGCAGTATCTTCCTTGATGCAGCACAACATTGTTGAGCTCCTCCATCTTTTAGAACCTATAACTATAGACACAATCATAATCTATGATTTCACTTAAACATTGTGAAAAATGGGATACTCAAACTTCTTATTACATATGTGGTTTGTCTCATCAAAATCTATACACTGAAATCCCAACAACAATAATAATAGTATAAAAATAATAACAACAACAACAACAATAATACTAACAATAACAATAATAATAACAATGATAATGATAATAATAATAACTATAATAATAATAATAATAATATAAATGAAAATAATAATAATAATAATAATAATAACAATAATAATAGTATAAAAATAACAACAACAATAATACTAACAATAATAATAATAACAATGATAATGATAACAATAATAACTATAATTATAATTATAATAATGGTAATAATAATAATAATAGCAATAATAAAAATAATAATATAAATGAAAATGATAATAATGATTCTAATAATGATAATGATAATAATACTAATAATAACAAAAAAAACAACAATAATATTAATAAGAACAACAAAAACAACAATGATAATGACAAGAACAATAGTAATAATATGAAAATAATAATAATTACAAAAATAAAAATAATAATAACAATGATTATTATTATTATTATAATAATGATAATAATTCGGATAATTTTAATGATGATAATAACAACAATAAAAAAAATAAAAACAATAATAATAATAATAATAATAATGATGATGATGATGATGATTTTTTTTAAATAACACCCTACGGGGTGGGGAGTTTAGACAGACTCCCAATCTATATATAAACAAACCTCAAAGTATACATGCAAACTCAAAGAGCATAAAATGATCAAAACAGAAGGTCAGAAACAACTGCAGACACAAGGCAGAACTAAAAACTAAATAAAGAAAAAAATAGTCCATCCTAAGAATGAACCAGGACAAGAAAAAAGGAACATTAAGAAAGAACACCGTCATGATCGACACGAAACGACGGCCATCCCAATTGATCAAATCTGGATAACACCTGAACCCGTCGAGGCAAAGCATCAAGAGGGAATCCTCCAACTAACTTAGTCTGACACCCTAAGTTAGCCAGGTAATCAGCAACAACATTCCCCTCTCGAAGAATGTGAGACACCCGAAATTCCAAGGAAGAGAGGAGGTTTCGGATTTAAGTGAAGGACTCCTGAAAACGCCAATATCCTGTATCCGAATGCGAAAGAAGCTGAACTACCAAGATAGCATCCAGCTCAATCCACAGTCAAGGAAATCCAAGTCTTCTAACATGAAAGAGACCTCTCTGAAGCGCCGAAATCTCTACCGCCAGACTTTCAGTCACCAATCCTCGCTCATGGAAAGCAAAGACAACCTCGCCTCTATGATTACGAATCACTCCACCAATCCCGGACACCATCGAATCTGTCCTAAATGCTCCATCAGTGTTCAGCTTCACCCAACCTAGGTCAGGTGGTCGCCAAAAAATTGGAGGTATAGGAGGCCGGGGGGGTCTGGAACGATAAAAAAGGCCCAAAAAAGCCGCCACATGCAAAACATCCCCCCACCTCTCCCTGCTGAGAAGCCTGCTGTGATGAAGAACTCGAACCTGTCTCATGACCCGAAAAATGATCGAGTCCGCACGAACTGATAACCGCCAGTGCTTGCTATCATTTCTTGCAGTCCAGATGAACCACAAGATCAAGCAAGGGATCACAGTCGTGATGTGTGTGCAACGTGTGTGCATATCGGAGGAAAAATGCCTCCAGTAATGCAATATATGAGGAGTGTGCACATTGTGTGGAGGTGTCAAACCAAACAAATCATAAAAATGCAGTACGACTCGAGTAGAAGACATGTCTAATAGACTCAATATCAGAGGACCCCCCAAAAGACTGACTCGGAAGAGAAAGATCCGGACAACAAAGACACTTTGAAGCTAAGGAAATGCTACGAGCCTGAAGCATACAGTCAATCGGAAGACGATCTAAGATAAGTCGCCACAGAAAGATAGAGATGGTAGGGGTAAGGCAAGAAGACCAAACCATACTAAGAATAGGGCTACGAGGATACTGATGTCTGATCGATGCCCAAACCGACGCAAAAGCGAACTTCCCATCGAAAGAGCCCTTCCACCGTATAAGGTCAGAAAAGGAGGCACAAATAGGAACCAAGCAGATTCGATCCTCCAACTCGGAGGAAACCACACAAAGAAGCTTTGCCCTGTCCCAAGCATCGTCACTCCAGAACCAATGGACGAAAGCACCTGAGAACCAAGAAACTTCCACCACATCAGTAAGAGGCCCAGCCTCCATCCAATGATCATACCAAAAATTCACCTCTCTAGATCCTAACCTCTAAAAAATCTGAGACTGGACCCCAAGACGAGCCGATCACGTCCTCTTCCAAACTACGCTGGAATGAGGAGCCACACCTATACTACCAGGAAACTGATGCCGACAATACTTCTACAACAGAAACCTAGCCCAAAGAGAGCCCTGCTCTCGAAACCTGAACCACAACTTAAAAGAGAAAGGCTCAACAACATCTGAAAGACGTCGCAAGCCTAACCCACCCTCAGCTGTCGGACGACAAATCTTCTCCCATGAAACCCAATGGGTGTGCCTTTGATGGCCATAAGACCCCCAGAAAAATCTGGTTAAACACTGCTCGATCCGCTTATTTATGTATTGCGGAGGCTGAACAACCTGAACCAAATGAAGAGCCATCGAAGACAAAGTACTTCGAATCAGCGCAAGTCGACCCCCAAAGGCAAGTACAGTACGAGCCCATCCTGCAACTTTATCGGTAATCCTATCCACCAAAGACTGAAACAAGGCTCCCCTCATATTCCCTTTATACAGAGGGGCTCCTAAATAAATGATCAGGAGATACTGCCTCACGTATCCCAAAATCCGCCCAACACGACCCACAACCGCTTCTGGATATCTCGATCCAACAACAAAGTTGCTCTTGGAAGCATTTACAATCTGACCCGAAGTCCGACAGTACTCCTCCAAGAAGCCCCTCAAATGCCGGAGGCCTTGTGTGTGGGCAATAGTGAAAATCATGATGTCGTCAGCATACGCCAAACGATGATGATGATAATACAACAGCAATAACAATAATAATAATACTAATAATAATAGCATTTATATATATATATATATAATAATAGAAATCATTCCAAAACCGTTTCTTTTTTTAAAAACTCATTAATTTTTAAAATCTAATCTATTATTTATTATTTATAATTTTTATATATCTTTATCTATCTATCTACATTTAAAAACGTAGTTTTCCTTAAAATAATTGTACCCATTTTTTTTATTTGACAGCGGTTACTCACAAACTTTTTTTGTGCAGTTGAGGATGGCTAAAATAAACTGCACAAAAAAAATTATCATCTCCTCCATTCTTTATTAGGGAAAAGGAACAAAAAAGGAACTCCATTTTGTAATTTCGTGAGTTTCTTGATAGAGAAGATGATATTAAACTGATGCATGAGTTGAGGCTCCCATGTCCCGCCGACCCTTTGAAAAGTCAGGTCGTAAAAGAGCTCATAAGGAGTCAGAAGCTTCTCTAAAATTTCAATAATTCTTTTTTTTTTTTCGATTAACCTCTTTTCTCTAATGATACCAAAACGTTTTCTCTTTCTACTGATCTGAAATCCCTTCCACTCTGTCTAAATACGTTGTGAGAATTAAATCTTATATTTTATTCTGAAATCCCTTCCACTCCGTCTAAATACGTTGTGAAAAATTCAGTATAAAAATTTATATAGTATAATTGTACCTTTATATTATAATAATTTAACATTTATGTTGTATTAGCATAACATTTATGTACAAATATAATAACATTTATGTTTTAAAGTACTACATAAAGATTATATTATTATAGCATAAATGTTATAATATTATAGTATAAAAGTTTAAAAAATATTATTGTTTGTAACATGATGTAAAGTTAAAATTAGCATAACATAAAGATTACGCCAACATAAGAGAATGATTAAGAGTGTGGGCGCAGACATGGGACACGTGAAAGCGTATGTGGAGATGCGTGTTTGGAGTGTGAAAATCACCTTTCGAATCATATAACCTAAATTGCATGGGTCATGACTCGTACACCCGATGAACATAAATATTTATGACATTATAAATGTCACAAAATCGCACAGCCAAATTTTGGAGTGAATTTCGAATGTTATTCATCATAACTAATGATCGACTATATTGTCTGGTTAAGAGATTCAATAATTAACTCAATTTTTTATTATTAATCAAAATAACATAACTTTATATTCATAGAATTTTTTTTTTTTTTGATCCCTATCAATTTTAAATAATTTTACAAACATAATTCTATAAATAAGGGACACAATTCTTTTGTCATATAATTTTAAAGACATATTAAAACATATCCATGTAGAATTTTTTTTTGATCTCAATCAATTTTGAATAATTTCATAAACATAATTCTATAGATAAGGGGAACAACTCTTTTGCCATATAATTTTAAACACAACATATTAAAAGATATCTAGATGGTTGAACATTGTAGATCTTTGAACCTTCTTTTACGAAATACCAATTTCTTAGAGCAATAAAATCAGTCTCATTTCCTATAAAATTTATAATTACCACACGAAGGACAAAAAAATTAACTTAAACTATTAACTGTATCCATTTACTCCAAATAATTCTATGGATTCATTAACCCCTTTTAATATGCCCACGTTTCAAGAAATTGACAACTGATACAAAGTGTATTAAAAGATTACAAAATTTAACCTCAAAATCTCATCAGTAGACAGTCACCACCCATATATCACACACCCATTTTCATATATGTGAAAAACTACATTTCTAGAATTGTTAAAAATATAAAAAAAATATAAAAAGAAAGCATGCAAAACTTCTCTTCAACTCTCAGAATCTTTTCGATTGCATCATACAATTATCTTAGACATCAAAAATGGTACTCTTTCTCAACGAGCATTTCAAGTTCGCTCCCGAGTCTCAACGGCTCTGATGTTGCATATCCATAGAGAATTCTGCCCCTTGTTCGTCGTAAATTACGTTGATCAACTAATTCATATTTTATTTTTCATCCAGATTCAAGAAGCCGGGCGTTTAGCCTGGTTACCATACTTCCCATATCTTCTGGAAACCTCAGCTTCAGATAATATATCCCACATCTATAAACAAATAGCAAAGATGAAATATAATTCTCCAACGCTTTTCAGATGACAGTTGAAGATTTCCAACTATATATGATAGCAAGGAAAACACAAGGACTACACAATTTTCACCAACCCGCAATTTTCCTTTGGAGCCTCCAATTGCTAATGCAAAAGGGTAATCTTCTGAGAATGAAATGGAAAATACGGCCCCCTGGGAACAGTTTATGCCAGCATTTCATCAGAAACATAGTAACGATCATTTTGAGAGGGAATAAATAACAAGAGAGCAATGAAATGTGACATACTGCTTTTGGATTTTTGGAAGCTATGCATGACGGCTCGTTTGACAAGTCCCAGAGTTTCACCTGCAGTGGAGAGAAAATCAACAAGGTTATATTACTCACTCGTATTCAGCTGAAAACAAATTGAAAGAAACCAAAGAGAAGTAGGAGAATACCATCTTATCCATGGAAGCAGTAGCAAGAAGCTGCAAGAATTCATAGTCCCAGAGTCAGTTGAGAAATAAAATATATGAGATGCTTAAAAATTAAAGGGATAGAAATACATACATTTGGGACTGATCTATTATATGCAATTGAGGAAACTGCTTTGTCATGTGCATGGAGAGTGAAACTTGGCTTAGACTGAGCAGGATCCAAGCTAGCAGTACGGATATCAAACCCCATAACCACGCCATTTTCCAGACTGACCTGAGAAAACAATTATGAAACAATATACCTTGAAAGATGAAATAATATATTTATAAAGAAAGGTATTAAGTCTTCTGAAACTTCATTTTGAAAAGGAATTTCAGTCCATCGACTTCAACAGCAACAAAATTGTTGAAATTGAGGAAATCTTAAGAACAAACCACAAATGAATACTCAGTGTATGGATCCCATGCCAAGCTTTCAACATCAGTTGCAACTGGCCATCTAAATCCACTATGTGAGGGTCGTCTGCCATCACTCTACAATGCAAAATACAATTTTGTTATCCAATAATACTGAATTATCAGAAATTGAAAGGAAAAGAGAAAATTAGTCTTTGTACCATGACCACAGAATGATCAAAAGATCCACTAAGAAGAACTTGAGGTTCAAAATGATTCCACGCAACTGCTTGGACCTGAAGACATAAATGATAAACTATCACATAATTAGACAGGGATATCATAGAGGAAAAGAACATGATGGCATACAAACCTCAATCCACATGTTTTCCAATTACCCACTCTTCATTTATATCAATTCGATTTGGTGTCTGCACAAATTTCTATGCATCCTCATTACACAGAAAGTTAACAAGTGACTTCCAATGAAAACAAAACAGCTTTTGTAATTGATGACCTTTTTTTGCACATCAAATTTATCAGATTCAAAAACTTATCATCAACATGAGTCCATTCTGTATTCCATTGAAAGCCTGCATCTGAACAGTTTGATGCATGGCTCTAATATGTCTATCATGGATTTCCCTAGTTATCATATCCAATATTAGATGAAGCATATATTCCAACACTTTGTAATTTCATCTGTAGCTGGTCTGAGGTGAGAAACAACATTACTCAGATATGGGCAACCTAGTGATCAGATCATGTAAGAAGACGCATTTAAGTGTACACTTATGCTGTCACCTATCAAAGACTCCTAGTAACCACATTATTTGATGTGACATCCATATTCTTACTATAATACTGAATATAGATGTAGCTAAGAGAGAAAACCAGCTGAGTTATTTTAGTTTTTTTTTTTTCTTTTCCTGATAAGTTCATTGAACAACTCAAGCAGACAACCTACAATAAAGACATCCCAACTTATTGAACATCTCATTAGTAGTTTTACCATAGTTTGCATTGTATAACATAGACTCCAACACACGTTAAACAAGCACATACTCTGTTTCATGTTTTGTGTGTATGCTTAAGTCCCAACCATAGAGAAAAGCATGAGCTCAAGTAAATGATGGCAATCTCTTGCCTTATCTGTGTGGTTTTCCAAAGTTAGTTTACATGTTCCAGTAGTGACGTCCCAAATCTTAACCAATTTGTCTGCACTAGCACTAGCAAGAACATTCCTGAACAAACCCATAATAACAGAAACAAATTAAAAACAACACATTTCCCAAACCTCCGGAAAACAAATAACATAACATCAGATTAAATTTACAAATACCTGTACTCTTTGTTCCAACCAAGTCCAAGAACTGAATCAGTGTGGCTACCATCCTTGTATTTAACAGATTTCTACTCCCAGAGAAAGAGAGAGAGAGAGAGAGAGAGAGAGAGAGAGAGAGAGAGAGAGAGCAAGCTATAAGAAGAATGTATTTTGTGTAGTACTTTGGTGTTTGTTTTTTTTTTTTTTTAATTCCAACTATGATTACAGGAGGCAGCTAAAAATAATACAATCAGGAAAAATGAGCATAGAAATAATCCATTAAGATAATCCTTCAATCAGTAACCTATTGAGTAACCCTTTAACCCTTTCATCAAGATTTAGAACCGCCTCAAAGATCCACTATTGTTACACCAGATATAGGGTTGAGATATAGTGCTCAAAATATCTTAACATGAAGCTTTATATTTTATGCCCAAAATATCTTAACATGAAATAACTGGATAAAAAGTTAAAGACTTGAAGTTTCATTATGGAATATAGAATGAGCAGAAGCACCTAAAACACCTTACGTGAAAAGGATTGCCATAAAAAATACATATAGGTGCAAAGGATGCGATTAAAACATAAAAGTTTAACCAGTGTCTACTGTGCAACCAAAGAAGCTAACCTTCTTTCCCTTTCTTTTCTTTTCCAAAATGCCACCCAATATAGCAGATGGCTGGACTTCATCCATCTAAAAGCATAAAATTTTGGAGATTAGTTAGTCCATCTGACCCACAAGTTCATCATCAAATAATCATAGACCACAAACTACATACAATGTCAAGGTCCCATATCTCAATAGCAGGGTCCATTGAGCCAACAGCGATGAAGTTGCCTGTGACAATATAAAATCACATCATGATATCAGCACACCATAACAGGAACAAAAAGAAACAACAATAAAGAATAAAGCAAGAATGTTGTGCACAACAATTAAGAACAAACGAGACAGTGTCTCTTATTGGGCTACAGAAGAATTTCCTAACACAATGTACTTGCTCTTACCAAGAAAATAAAAGTAAATTGATCAGGAATTTAAAAAAAAATCAGAAAATTTTAAATTGAAGAGTGCTCAAAACATGAGCACAACGTAAATTAGATGCCACCATAAGAATCAATGCATATGATTATCTGCTAATATAATGCAATTAGACAAGAATACCATCACTCAATAAAGGCCGAGATTAACATGTCAAAGGCTTGGATAAGAATGGAAAAAACTTCTTGCCATCTCAATGAAAAATCAAGCCACCTTCAATGAAACTTCTAGAGTATAAAATATGTATGCAATGGTATTACCTTTGTCTCCACCTTTAAGAGGACAATCAAGCCATGCCGTGCAAAGCGGGAATGCAGGAATGATAATATCATGGTGTACATACATGTTTGAATCATCAGCATTTGAAGGGTCTTCCAATATCCAGACCTGTTTTTATAGAGTAATTTAAAAAATAATGACCAGTGAATATTGAAAAACACATGAACATCTATACTTTTTACAGCTTTCTTCACAAACAATTACATGCCTCAAGATGGCTAACGTCGTCCTCATTTCGAGCACAAACTATGACAGCATCATCTGGTTTTATGGTGATATCCTCTTCCTCTTCAGAGTCATCATCCTAAACAGGATAAAACTATATATCAACTGATAGAAAACACTTACAAAAGAAAGAAACAAGAAAAAAGAAAAGTGGATTGCCAATATGAAAAATCCAGTACATGATAATTTACACTCAAGCCAAAATATTATATGAGACAACTTACTCCATGATCCTTCAAATAAGGGTCCATGTCATTACATGGATAATACAAGTTGCCCATCCCCGAGCCAAACAACTCAACACCTGATTTCCAAACAAAATAAACCTTTTTCAGAGATATCTAAAAATCTGACAGACATATAGAAAACATCATACCAAAAATTTACAGGAAGTGTATTCATGTTATCAAAGCAAGAATTGGAAAAGGTGATTTCTTTTGCTGATGGATCAAATTTCAAATAATAGGGTTAAAGATAGTTGACAGTTAATATATACCATCATCCTCTTCATCGTAATGATCCATGTCTAGATCCTTCAATGCATCTGCTAAGCCGTCCGTTTCTGGATCTGTACTCTTGGAAACTTTTCCAAGTGCATCAGCAGCAGATAATGCACGAGCAAGTTCATCATCTTGATTTAACGCATCATCATTCATAGGTTCATCATTTTCCTCATTTTCACTCGCATTACTGCAAACATGAAAGTAAATTACTCAGATATGACTCTTAATTTTGAATTGCTTGATTAACTACACGTCTACACCACCATTGTTTTACTTCAGCGAAGTAGCATTCTACAATGAAAAGGCCAAAAGAAATAGTCGGGCCCATTGGAATGATCGAAAACTACTATAAAGTGTAAAATCAGCATTTATGTCATTTATTTGGCTTTTCGCTTCTATTCTGATATAGATGATAATAATGGAAGAGTAAGTATGCTCGTTATACTCCTTATACTCTATTCAAAATTTTGCAGAACCTAACATATCTCATTTCAATATCAAAGTAGAAGGCCAATGTAACTTATACAAGTCAATTAATACATTAAAAATAAAAACCATAGGACGCAAAAGTCTAACCGTGCTTCCAAGACACCACTCTTTATGATATCTTCGATTTCTTCTTTTGATGGGGGCTGGGCTGCAATAGGTTCAGATTTTGAGGCCCCTTTTGGAACCCACGAAATGGCTGCGATCATTCTCAATAGCAGTACCTATCAATATAGAATAAATGATTGGTTTGGGTATGGAGAGAGTGGTGGAGGAGGGAAACTGAGAAGGAAAGAGCGTGATAAGGGTGGAGAAGAAAGGATGAAGAAATTAGGGTTGCAAAATGAAATTGAGGAAGAATGTGACCAATTTTCGCTCTAAATGCTCAAGGTTGGTTAAATTCTGTCTAAATGCCCCTGGCGCTGGTTCACAGCGTCTCGATGGTGACGGGTCTGCTAGCACGGCATCGGGACAGCTGGTTGGTGCTGACGAAAGTTCGGTTCTTGGCAGCTTGCCCCCGGCCGGAAAAATCGTCGCTCATCCGCCAACTCCTTCGGCACCCTTCGCGACTCTGTCTTGGAAGAAGGGGAAGTGGCCGGAGATTGTTTGGATAGATTTGGGAATGAAGATGGCCCTGCTTTTCACCTCTGCCGTCGGGTTTCCGGCTGTCGTGCCCAGTCTCAGTGGCAACGGGAAAATGGACAGCGATTCGGGCGTCTCTGCAGCGCCCAGTCTGAACGTTGACGGGAAGATGGACAGCGAAATGGGCGTCTCTGCAGCGCCGGTTCTGGGCTCAGACTTGCAGGCGAGGTCAGCCGCCGAGCCCTCTGTAGGCGCCAAGTGATGGTAGCAGCGACGGGACTGCTTGCGCGGCGTCGGGACAGCGGGTTGGTGCTGACGGGATTGGAGGTGATGTCTAAAGTGCTGGTGTCGCGTCGGGTCTGCAGCGCTGGTGTCTCGATGGCGACGGGTCTGTTGGCGTGGCGTCGGGACAGCGACTTGGTGACGATGGGATTGGAGGTGATGGACAGGGGCTGTGTAGGCCTCACCTAGTGTGTCTTATGCAAGGACGAAAATATCCGGATATATCCGTGATATATTTTCGATATATCCGTAAAATCAATTGATGGATATCAATATGGGCTGACAAAATAATCCGTTATAATATTCCCGATATATCCGGATATATCCGCGATATATCGAAGATATATCTTTATCGGTAAATAGTACACCTAATCTGCAATATATCTTCGATATATCCGGATATATCCGGGATATATCGCCAATTTATCCCGAATATATTCGTGGACTAGTTTTTGTTGTTTTTTTTTCACATTTTTGGCTCTTTTCTAAATTTTCTTTACTTTACAGTTAGTGGAGTCTTGATTCAATGAATATGAGTAATGATCTTAATGATGCATATCAACCGTCGTATTCTAGTCAAAATCCATTTTATAACTCACTACCTGAAATATCCTATGGAGGTTCAAGCATACATCAACATAGTCAACCATATTGGGTCAATCCACATTACCAAATTCATGGAAATACAGTTGGAAGAAGTAAAAAAATATATGAAAGTTATCTCCATAATTACGCTGAAAATTGGTCTAAGTTGGTATCAATATTGTTTGACTCAAGATGACATGTCATCTTATACATTTGAACCTCATAGGAGTTCAAGTTATTATTAGGTCATGTATTAATTGTCAATGGTAATTTGACATGTAAACTAATATAAGAACATTTATATTTTATTTGAAATTTAACTTCAATATATATTAATATGGGATAGGGGCCCAAAATACCCTAATTTATATAGGGGTGATTATTTTGTACCCTAATTGATATAGTGTGTATCTTTTCTACCCTAATTGATATAGTTTGGTTGTTTTTTACCCCTTTTTTTGACTTTTACACAACAATGATTGATCACTTGAATGTACTAATCATTGATGCATGTGACTTGTGAATAGTGTATGTTTTTGTTCTTTATATTGCATTTTTACTTTATATTGCATTTTTACTTGCGGATCCTTCATTTCATCTCAACATACTACAAGTGAAAAAAAATTTACGTTTGTAAAAATAAATTGCCGTGAAGAGATATCAGGTAATTTTTTTGCCCTAATTTTTTTCCTCAAATTTTGATAAATATGTTTGAAAACCCTAATTTTGGTTGTAAAGGCAATTTTGAAAAATGTTTAAGGTGTAAACGGCAATTTGACAATAATTGCCGTTTACCCCTAAAATTTTATTAAAATTGTCGTTTATCCCTATATAGGTGCAAAATAGGTTGTAAATGGAAATTAAAGGATTAAAGGCAATTTTCGAAATTTTTTAAGGGGTAAACGGCAATTTACAATAATGGCCGTTTACCCCTTTATTTTTTGGAAAATAGCCGTTTAACCCTAATCTTGGGGGTTAAACGGCAATTAATGATGTTTTATGGGTTAAACGGCAATTAATGAATTTTTTTAGGGTTAAACGGCAATTAGGGTAAATTGCCGTTTAACCCTAATTTTTTTTTGAAAAAATTGCCATGTAATACCCTAATTATTGTGAAAGGCAAAAAACGATAATTTTTTACGAAAATGTAGATTTAAACAATAGAAGTGTCAGTGTTTAGAATAATGAAGCAATAGACAACAGTGAAACAACCACACTTTCAGTGAAACAACCACACTTTCACTGAATGAACCACACTTTGATTGAATATGTTGCTCTAGAATATAATTAAGCACTTTATATCTTCGACTGCATTTCGTTGTTTGAAATTAATTTTGCACTGCATACTGACGAATTTATTTGCTTAGACTCGAATTGTGAAGAAGAAAATGAGTTTGAGAGTTGTTAATATTTGGTTTGGAGGTCATTGGCAAGGCTTAGAGTACGTAAATGGTTATCGAGAGGTGATTTATCTTCAAAGAATCACATTTTCTGATTTAGTAGACGGTGTTCATGGAGTTGTACATGCAGACATGAATTGTTGGGGATATGTGATCCACTCGTTAGTGGAGATGAAGGAAAGAGTTAGAAAGATCAAAATAAAGAATGACTCTAATTTGGAAAGAATGTTATGCATATCTGGAGACGATCTTGTTGTTTATGTCTCCCTTCGAAGGATGGATGTTGGAGTATTTGATCCTCTTGTGTCAAGTACAAGTGATAATTACAGCGCTGGTGGTTTTTCGACCGAGCCCCGTAACGTAGGATCCTCTTATTCAGCGCAAAATAATACCGTTGATGAAGTATTTGATCAGGCCCGTCAAAGTGTTTGTTGGGACACAGGTCTCGGGTTAAATGTGCAGAAATCGGACCCTCATACGACCTTCAACTTAGAGAATTCAAATGTTCCCTTTGGGTTGAAAAATGACGAAGCTTTTTATGCAAGATGGGGTATACCTAATCAGAACGATGAGACCTACGGTAGATCAACAGGTGATGAGAATTGGATGGGAGGCCCGTCAAAAGGAAAAACTGCAGCTGAAACGTGGTCACCTTGGCCATCCGAAAGCGGTCGGGTAAACTATGGAGGATTCAACTTTCTAGACTTAAACGTGCCTCCGACATCCTATACTGGAAACGTAGAATGTCCTCCCGAAGAAGATCCATACACGTATGATTACGAACGAGGACAAGAATGGCGTGAGGATCGGCACCACTGGGCAGGTACTTTTAAATAGTTGTCACATATGAATTTATTATACGTATGAAATAATTGAATAATTGTTTAATTATACCTTCTTGTAGGTTCGAATACCGGAGACGATCATGTCGAGACGGCAGAACCGGACGAGATAATTAGTGACTTCGAGATGGATGAAGAAGATGAGGCCATTTTGGATCAGGAGCAGCGAGAGGCATATCAGGATTTTCTAACGTACATATTGAGATCTGAATGGAGCATCCCCAATATTCCACCATTCGAGCCGCCCTCTTCTTCAGATTTGGACAATAACAACCCAGAGCCGAGCGATCTTCAAAAAGGTGCCACTTTTTCCACCAAGGCTGAACTGCAGAACAAAGTCGGGTTTTACCACTTGGAGAATCGAGTTGAATATAGAGTGGAAAAGTCGGACACTAAGAAATGGTATGTTCGATGCAAACAAACAGATTGTCCATTCAAGCTCCATGCACACCAGAAATATGGTATTTGGAAGATCTCCACAATAAAGTTGCCTCACAGTTGTAGCTATGATTTGGAAACATCTGCTCCAAGGCGACTTCCATCTATTTTGATCGCAGAGTACTACGCTGATAGGCTACGAAATGATAATTTGGTGCTGAATCCTCGGGGCATCATCGAGGAAATGAACCATCGCCATGGTTTGCAGCTCACTTACAGGTTCGCATTAACAGCAAAACGTCGTGCCATGCAGCTCGCGTATGGTGACCCGAAGAGCTCTTTTTCTATGCTTCCATCCTATTTAGAGGTCTTGAAAGAAACCAATCCAGGATCTTACACTGCTCTGGAAACTTACAGTAATGGAAAATTTAAGTATGTGTGTTTTGCTCTGGCCGCCTCCATTAATGGATTTCATCGATATTCACGACCTGTTGTAGTAGTTGATGGGTGTCATTTAAAAGGTCAGTATAAGGGAATTGGATTTGTGGCGGTGACGAAGGATGGAAACGATCAGATTTTCCCGTTAGCAGTCGGGATTGGAGATATAGAGAATGATGAGTCGTGGACATGGTTTTTGGGTCATGTGCGAAATGCCTTCGGATGCCCAAATGAGCTGCTTATCGTATCCGATCAACATAAAAGCATCGCAAGTGCCATCAGTAGAGTCTATCCAGATGCGTCTCATGGTTTATGTTGTTTCCACCTCCAACAAAATCTCGCGAAGCATGGTTCACATCTTGTGGGGATTTTCAAAAAAGCGGCATACTGTTACGACGATCAGCTTTTCGAGAAGTATGTTTTATAAAAGAATGTACTTATTTATTTTCTGCACCTTTTTTGTTATCTAACATATCGAACATCTCAGGTAAATGACGTTGCTTGTAGAAGCAAATATCCAAGGAGCACTGGATACATTGAGCAATGCAAAAGCTGAGAGATGGTCTCGGGTGAAATGTCCCGTGCGAAGATTTAACTTCATGACCTCTAATGCCGCCGAGACATGGAATGCTCGTCTCCTTTAGGCACGGAAGCTACCAGTGTGTTCCTTCTTGGAGTGTGCAAGACGAATTCAAGAAAAGTGGTTTGTCGAGAGAAGGACGGTCGCTGAGGAAAGGAAAAATGAGCTGACAAAGGCCGCACATGATAGATTAGTTGACGCCGTGCGGCGGGGACGAGAAATGCATGTAGATAAGCTGGGTAAATACAAGTTCAAGGTGGTGGAAGGAAGAAAAAATTGGGTTGTCGAGCTCAACCATCACACATGTACATGTTCAGTGTTCCAAAATGACTTGATCCCGTGCGCCCACGCATGTGCAGCAATCAGGTAATTATTATGCTTGGCAGAATAAATATTTCTATATTAATTTAACTCTGTTAATTAATTTTTCCTCATCATACAGTTTTTCGAAAGCAGCAGTGACGTCTTACGTTGGCTCGTACTACACCACTGAGTCACTCAGAGGAATGTGGGCTGGTGAGGTTTGCCCTGTACCCGATCCACAAGATTGGGTCATATCTGATGAGGTTCGAAGCGTTTTTTGTTTTGCACCTGATCGACCAAGACAAGCCGGCCGGCCGAGAAGAAGTCGGATATCTAGTTTTGGAAGTCAACAAGCACCAGGAACATGTGGCCGGTGTGGCGGCACTGGACACAACAGAGCTACGTGCACAAATCCCGTGCCGCCCGTTCAGCGAAGCGAGATTGATGATCTAGCTGGTGATACAGATGAGATTCCAACAGACGGACGTACGAAGCAAAGAAAAAAGAAACAGTGCTCATTGTGTGGATCAGACAGTCATACGAGAAGAAAGTGCCACTTGTACGGCAGTTCTTTTACTTTGTAGTAGATTATGGAATATTTTGTGAACCTACTTTGTTGTGAGGACGGTCGAACATGAGGAGCTCAAATATGAAGGCCAATATTGAAACAGTGCTCATAGAATGCCACACAATAAAATTCTTACATCTACATGTCATATAATGAATAAAGACAATACATCATCCGAAAATACATAAAACAGTGAAATAAAAAATAGAAACAGGCTAATCGGCCATATCTTCAGCCGTGATGGTGCTCTCATCAGAGGAGTATCTGAAAACTGTCAATGCCATCTGCTGTCGTGCTCTCGTGAGACCCAACCAAAACAAATGGCTAGGCCACTTAAGTGTCAGTGCACTCTCGACGGCCATGAGGGCAAAGACACCGCATGTGTGGTCCTCGCGCTGCTCGTAACATGTAATATCTGGGCACGTCGAAAGCTCCAACTCGTCATCCAAAGGCGGGATCGAAGTACCCTCATTGGCCATCATGTCGTAGAAGCCTGTGTGCTTCAGCAAGGCAGGTATAACACGTCTAATGGGTATCGTCTGTCGATAACGCCTCAACTCCTTGTTCTTGTCCCATGTCCAATGCAGGCTGTCGAAGAGTACTAATTTACGAGCACCCAGAAAAATGAAGCAAGCCACCCAGTGCCCATCAAAATTCATGATGGTGACGAGCTGTAAAATAATGCCGATCGAACATTTAGCATTTTAAAATGGTTGCTCCAACAAATCAAAAGTATACGAAAATTATTATTTGACCAGTAATAAGGACTTACATTTTTTGGCTTCTTCCACCAGTGCTTCACATGTCGCCATTTGGGCTTTTGTCCCAACACGTACGGGGCAAGTTGATCCAGGAGCTCCGGTGCAAAAGTCTTGTTGGTCGGACCTTTATACTTCTTGTAATCCGACTCTCCTCGATGAGTGACGTTCCACACCTCCTGACAAGCACTCTGCATTACAAAGTTCAAATATTAATCACTAGGCAGGTATATGGATACATATATCGAACGAGCAATAAATGGTGATGTGGGTACTTATAAAGAAGTGGACGTCCAACACCTGGTACTTGTGAGCCTGCTCCTCGTGGACCCGAATCCCTGCAAACAGTGGATTGCTCTGCATAATCCCCAAGTAGGAGTCGAGATGCTGACATAAAACAAACGGTCAAATGTAAAAATATAGTAATAAGCAAGCAAAAAAATACATTCACGTGATGAAAAAATACCTCATGGATCATGTCCGCCAACGGATCCAAAAATGAGCTGAAGAAATCATGCCCAACACCATATCCAACTCCGACATTACGCTTGTAAAAACATGTGTCATGTCAATCATTGGACATAATCACCCTGACTAACGTAAATTAGAATATCATATGATTAATTAAGTACGACTTACATCTCATAGGCTTGCTTCTTCTCTGCCGCCAGGAGTCCTGCCTCAATGTATTTCTCCAGGTCAGCTTGCTTCAGACTCGGTCTACGTGCAGATCCATGGACGAATGGACTTCGAACATGTCGAGACGGAGCTCTCTGTCGTACAAGACGAATGCCGGTAGTCGTCTCGGGAATCCCAGCAATGGAGGATCCAGCATAATCACTAGTAGAATCTGGTGACTCTACGTCAAAACCGGTGCTGGGTCCTGCCTGAACCGGGGCCGCCCAAGTGCCCATATCAAATGGCACTGGAGTAGGATCCCAACCTCGATGACTGCCGGGCGGCTGAGCGTACGGAGTCTGTGAATAATGAGAACCAGCAGCATGGGGATAGTAGGAGGCATGATATGATGGCCGGTGGCTGAAGAATGCTCTGAGCTCATCACCAACGATCTCCGGTATGCGCAACTCCAGCCTCTGCGTCTCCTCCCTCACTGCGGTCTGCACCAAGTCCTGAACCTGGCCCTGTACATCTGTATACTGCCGATCATAATGGCCTCGCAAGTCCGTGAACTGCTCATCGACGTGGCCTCGCAGGTCGGCATACTGCTCATCTACATAGCCTGACAAATCTGTGAAACGACGATCAACGTAAGACCGCAACTGGTCGATCTGAGTACCAAAAAAACCAGTGAGGCGCTGAAACAGGCCATCCTGATCGGAGCTCTGATGTGGGTACGAAGGCTCTGGCGGTACAAAGTCGGAAGGAGGAATGTAGCTGATCGGCGAGGCATCCCGATACGGCTCATATCCATACTGCTCGACGTATGGCTCCTCGAAAACTGGGTCGGGCTGGCCGGTGGGGTGCTCCTCAGGCTGCTCATGCCCAGGATGCTCATGCCCATGCTGCTCGGCCTCCTGCTGGTCGAAACTATGACCGAAGTCTCGAATCGGGTGCTCCTCAGGAGGCTCGCTCGGAGGCATCGGTGGTCGTCTGGACCGTATGGTCCTCGATCCCCGAGCAGCTCGACGCTGCCTCGTGGATGGACCATGTGCATCCTGCTCAGGTGTAGGAGCTACAACCGTCGTCGGAGGACGACCACGCCTTCGTGGTGCAGCTTGCACGCCCTCGTTCAACGAGCGATCAATATTCTGCCAATACGGCTGACAAATCTCCTCGGCAGTCGGAATGAGGGACTCGACGCCGTCAACCTACATAAAAAGTCTGAAACATCAGTTTCAGTGCAAAAATTAACCGTATGCAGTTTCGGCAGCAAGACTGAAAAAAGTAATAGAATTACCTTGCCGGATAAAACATCGGTGACGTCCACTACAGACTTCGCCGTGGACCACTTCAAGCACCTCGGAATGTGCAGTCCAGTATCCAATCGTCGGCCAGCCACAGTGGACGATACAGGGATGGCCTCGTATGCCCATATCTTCACAGTGAACAAATTTACGGTATGTGTGAGCAAAGCACTGTAATAACATAATTTAAAACGACCGAAAAGAGTAACAGAATGTTCAAATTAATTATACTTACCAGTAGAGCAACCGAGAATCCATAGAAGTGATACGCGGGGGTTCTATTGATGTTGGCCGGGACCAAAATAACCTTTGGCACTAGGTCCATATACTTAAGCAACGTCTGGAAAGAAAGCTTGCCCCATGGAAATGACTCCCAACGCTCTTCCTGCTCGACCAAAGCCCACACCCACATATCCACCGAGCATTTTCTGCAGTCGACCCCAAGTAAGATGTAGTAAACGAGTAGGATCTTCGAGATCTTCACCGTATCATTCATGCTCCCACGGAACTCCCCTCGCTGAAATCTATATAGGAGTTCTTGCAGCGTCACGTGTGCAGTCTCGGCATGCACTCTGTAGTACACGCCATTTCTTGGCGGACGGTGATCCCCAGCCGAGCTGAAATCGGAGTCGTCAAACCTCAAACCGGTGACGAGAGCAAACTCTCTCCTCGAAAACTTACAAAGGTGATACTCCTCTCCAATTGCAAACCATCTCTCATCATCGGGGGTGGTCGGACCACTTATTTCCCTCGACATGAGAACATGAAGAAACGACTTGCATGTCTCAGCCGAGGTCTCCCACCGTAGAAAATGGCCAAAACATGTCCGTCCGAAATCCGCAACACACTCTCCCCCGTGCTCTCCCAAAGCACGTCTGATATCAGCTAGTATACTCAAACGAGTATACCCGTTAATGTAGGCTAGCGTACCCTGACAACGTTCACGAACCCACTCAAAAGCCATCTACAACAAACATACACAAATACAACATTACTTATTAATCACAAATGGTGTTACAATACTAAAAAAAAATGGATCCCCTTTTTTGGCCGTTTAACCCTACAACATATATATTGGCAAGATAACCCTGTTTTAGGGTTAAACGGCTATTTAGCCAAAAAAAATAGGGCTAAACGGCTATTAACCATAATAGCCGTTTAGCCCTATTTTTTTTGGCTAAATAGCCGTTTAACCCTAAAACAGGGTTTTTTGGCGATAAAACCTTGTTTTATGGTTAATAGCCGTTTAACCCTATTTTTTTTGCTAAATAGCCGTTTAACCCTAAAACAGGGTTTTATCGCCAAAAAACCCTGTTTTAGGGTTAAACGGCTATTTAGCAAAAAAAATAGGGCTAAACGGCTATTAAGCATAATAGCCGTTTAGCCCTAATTTCTCATTTTCAACCATATAAATCCACATTCTAGGACTAATTACGATTTTTTCATCCCTAAACCCTAAACCCTAATTATCAAACTACTTGGCAATTAACCCTAAACTATAAACAAAACCCTAATTCATCACAAAAAATGCACAACAATATAACACAATTGCAGCCCTAATTCATCACCATAATTGCACAAAAATATAACACAATTGCAGCCCTAATTCATCACAAAAATTGCACAAAATTATAACACAATTGCAGCCCTAATTCATCACAAAACCCTAAACTATAAACTACATTTTCATTCATAAATTGCAGCCTTAATTCAGGACAAAAATCGTATAAAATTACAACACAAATGCAGCCCTCATTTAATTCATAAATTGCAAAACTTGGGGACAAAATATCATTCACAAAAATTGCCGTGTACTAACCTGTAAATTGGTCAAATTGCCGTGTGCAAATCTTCACCAAAATGAGCTGAATTTTGAACTCCAAACTCTCCAAGCTTCTTCTTCAAAAATGCCGTTTATGCTTGAGGTTGGGGGAGGAAGAAACAATGCTTTTTTTTTCAAAAAAGGAGAGTCAACGGCTATTGTAATTTTTTGGTAGTTGGAGAGTAAATATCACAACATGCCAAAAATACTTTACCCTCATGTGATTAATTTTTGGGTTGGTGTGACTTGTAATGTCATTTCATGTCATACAAGTGGGACCAATTCAATCACAAAGTACAAAAGGGGTAGAAAAGATACATGGTTATATTTTTTAGGGTACAAAACATACATTGTTATATCAATTGTGGCAATTTGATCTATTTCCCCTATTAATATTAATTATAATATTATGTAAAGTGCTAGATACATTTTTCAAAAAAAAAATTCAATTTTTTTATTTTTTTCTCGAAATTATCGATATTTCCACCGATATCGATATATCCGTCGATATATCCGTAAAATCAAAGTACCGATATATCCGCAAACACGGATATTTTTGTCCTTGGTCTTATGCATGTAGTGTAGGCCTCCTTTGGGCTGCTCTCTAAGCCCATATCCGAGCCCACCTCCAAATATGCAACAACTTCAATTGAATTATCATTGACTTTACTTAGCATTGACATGAACAATCTTTTTTAGACCCCAGGAAATGACGGGAGTATGGAGCTCCGACCATATATGTGTGTGCATTACGCTAACTTCTGAGGTAGAAGGTTATGGTGTCTCAAAACTTGCAGTTGACTCAGCTGTCAAGTACTTGCAAATAAGCTATTCTCTCAAGCTGAGTTCCACCATTTCTGTGCGAGTATCCTAGAACTTGTTATTCCTGTGTATAAGAGCACAAGGGTATATGGGCAGCTGGCCAAGTGCCACACAATGCTAACCAATATATAAGAGTCAATTCTTGAGCAGGAATCCATCCCCATACCTTTTGCTGATGCAACATATTACAGGTGGAATTCTATGGTGAAAATGTTGCACTATTTTACTAATTTGTCGCTCGTAGTTGCCATCTTATGTTGTAGATATGCTTCGTTATTCATGAATTTTTCCAATATATTTCTCCTATTTCAATTGAATTGCACCATTTTTAGTTTAAGATTATTTCACTTTTCAAATACCAAAATATAAGGGTACCACCAATTTCAATTAGTCTAGTTGAGTAGCTCAATCAGCAAGTTTGAATTAACATTAATAACGTAAATTGCAGTTAATTAAGAATGCACAGCAGCTGAATCAAATAAATTCCCCCAACTGGGAACACTAATAGCTCACTGTTGCCGGAATTTGGGTCGTATCATGATGACCCCAGGCCTAGTCTCATCAAAACGATACCTGCAGAGAACATATAAAATTTCAGTATGGGGATATTTCTGTCACTATCATCATGACACTACTAACTCGAAAACTAACTGGAAAACCAACTTCTGCCAAAAGTATTGAAGAAAAAGATAGAAGCCTCACCCATTCTCATTAAGAAAGTTTCTGATGGCTGATGGGAGTGCAGCTGCTCCGCGGCTATGATTACCCTTCCCTGTATGAGATGCAAATGTAAGAATCGTATTCCTTAGTATTAGCCAAAAATTCTTTAACATCATGATATGACTTGTAACAGGATTCTCCAAACTAGCCTTCTTCAGCAGGATTCTCATTTTCCATAAAAAATTGTCGTACCTGTTATGACTTGCAACAATGTTGTCCTCTGCCTGGATGTTGAGTGTTGTCTCCCTAAATTTTCCATCTCAAACCGACTTGTAGATTTCACAGACGGAGCAAGCAACATGCCAGAATGCGTTCGGATTCCATTCTGCATTGGTGACACTAGGGATTCAACAGTCCATAAACGTTCACACAATGCTTCAACTGCTTCTGCGGCATGAAGGCCATGCAAATCCAATGTCCAAACATCATTCTTACAGTTTCTGACATTCAGAATTTCTTTGGCTGCCTTGGCATTAAGCTTCTCAGCAGCAATCCATTCCTGTTCAGCTTTAAGTGAGAAGTGGCGTGCAGCTGTATGATCACCTCTTACGTATGCATCATTGGCAGCCTTAGAGAAACGAGATGCTGATCTGATCAAATAAGATGCAAAAATTTAAGAGACATGAAAGGTTTTAAGTGCTGCCGAAACCTACTTTGCAATTAATAACCTTGGTGGAAATTACATGGGTAGTTGTTTCATTCCACTTTATCCCATGCATTTTATGTTTTTGTATAATTTAAACTATCCAGTTGCGAATGAACTGGAATATGTATCAAAAGGACATCAGCATCTATATGTCTAAAATTATTTGGGAATATAATATGCTCTACTGAGGATTGTCTGAGAATTTAACTAGAAAGACAAAGAAGATGAAATTAGACATTCACAGACCCTCAGACTTATGTAGTTTCTCACTGAAGCAGTACAATTGCAAATATAGGATCAACAACTCAATCACTGTCCACAAACATTCTGTGCATAAACCACAGAAAAGGAGAGGGTAAAATAAAAAATGTAAATCATATCACTGGCACTGGAAATGAGTATTTAAAATGGAATAATATCAACCAAGTCATATCCCAAACTCAAAAGAAAGTCTCAGAAAGAGTTAAAGAAAAACATAGTGTCTAATCAATGAACTGCAGAATACGACAGCAGCACACAATAAAAAAGAGTTGACTAATGTTTAAGGCATTAAGCTGCTCTAGACAGATCAAATGAAGGGGGTGCTGGTGGTTTAATAGCAAAGGCAAGCAGTCCTGATTAATAAATTGCAAGCAAAGGGGGTTTTCATTAGATTTCATATCATGACTAACAAAACAAGTGAAAAGATCAATAAAGAAAATTCAAGGTCACATAATACCTCATCATCCTTATTGCATCTTTTCGATGTAATAGGTAAACATCATCCTCTACCCAGTCAGGCTCAGATAAAATGGGTAAAGACTTGGCAGCACTCAGTAATGGTATTGAAGATGCGTCATCCTGGGATTGTTTATAACCGTCATTTGGAGGCTCATACATAAAGCTCATACCTTCCTTTTCCCCTAAAGGACTACCTTGGATGTCAAAAGATGCAAAATCATTCGCATTTGACTTGACTTCCTTGTTCTTTCCATCTTCATTCTCGCAGATTAACATTGCATCCAGTAGAGATAAAGCCTCATCAACATTGTTGTCTACACCAGCCAATACATCCTGAATCAAGGTTTTGTCAGCCCATGGGTGAAGGTAACAAAGCTTCTGGTGAGCCTCATTGGCCCCAACTGTACCCAAACAAGAACTACTTTCTGGTACTTGTGTTTGCAAGTTGCTATTTTTGACATTTGTTAAGGAAGGAAAATCCATTGAAGCTACAACTACAGAAGAAAAAGGCTTATTCTGTAATGGGGCTCCGTATTTCTTACACAAGCTTTGCGAGGCACTTGTGCCAGATAAGGAGGGATAAGCGTCAGAATCGTTGTCAGATTCAAGACCACCTTGCTCATTACTTCTTTGCAAAAGGTCAAATGCTCTCCAACCCGATATGCGCTTAGATTTAGCCCCCTTATCGCCGCATTCACTACTGGAAGCACTCATCTTATTTCTTTTCCAATGCAGATAAAACACCCCCAAACTATAGTCTTTCTAGCCGCTAAAAGACGGAAATCTGTAATATAATTTCATTCGAATCAAAATTAACGGCAGGAATTATAATGGTATTGCACAAAGGGAACAGCTTTCCGGATTTGCTTAGGTTTCTTGTAAATTGTAGGAGGAAATCGGAGTACATCAAACTGCGTAATTTGAAGGCCAATTAAACAAACAGATAGATTACCAATTAGGGAACGGTGAGGGGCGATCGGCGTATACGGAACGCGAGGGTATGAATTGAGAGGATATGGCCGGATAGCTGAGATGACGGTGGAGGAATAGCAGATGCGGCGATGACGGCGGAGAGGGAAGGGAGATTCAACCTGAAATCCATAAAGCTAAGGTTCAAAAACGTTGTTGCAAAGTTTCTTCTTGTTGAATAGTCGCAGGAATTAGAGAAGAAATAATGAAATGGAAAGGAAGAAGCAGATATTAAAAGTTGTAAAAACGGATAAAAGGCCCACAATACATATACATATAATAGGAATATAGGATGTCAATATACTATATAATATAATAAAATATTCTAAAATATCACTTATTCATAAAAATATAGCTTTTTCAAATGCAAACTCAATTTAATGAAGAGATTTAATGAATCGTCAATTATTCATATCAAATCAACATCAATGTTTCTCTCAACAAATATTTTCTAGAAATTTCCTACTCAATTATGAAAATTAGATTAAACGAATATTAAAAAAAATTAGGATTAGATGAAGATTTTTCATATGTTAGGATTAAACAAAAATTTTGAGTTTATAAATTTTGAAAATTAGGGTTAAACTCAAAATTTTCATATGTCAGTGTTATATGAAGATTTTGAAATTAGGGTTAGATGATATTTTTCATATGTTAAAGTTAAACGAAAAATTTTCATATGTTAGTGTTAAATGAAGATTTTTGAAATTAGGGTTAAACGAAAATTTATAAAATCTACGATTAAACGAAGATTTTGAAAGATAGGGTTAAATGAAGATTTTAGAAAAATAGGAATTAAAAGAAGATTTATCAAAATTATGATTAAATGAAGATTTTTGAAAATTAAGGTTAAACGAATATTTTGAAAAATAGAGGTTACATGAAGATTTTAGAAAAAATAAGATTAAACGAATATTTATCAAAATTATGGTTAAATGAAGGATTTTTCAAAAAGTTATACAGAGTAACAGTAATTACACAAATTTTGATTTCTACTTAACAATAATTTTGACTAGTCAAACGAAGATTTCCCACATTATGAAGATTTTCCAACGTTAATTTCCAACGTTTAACGAAGATTTCTAATTTTGATTGAGTAAAATTATGGTTAACAAATTTCTTTTCTAATCTTCGTTGTTTTACATAAATTTTTTATAACTTCATTCAATTTTTTATTTTCATCTCAAAATCTTCATGTGATTAAGGTGTGAAGACTAAAAATGAAAATGAAATTTATAGTGTTTAAATAAACAAAACATATACATTATATATCATGTGAGTATTATTGTTTCAATCTAATCACACTGTACAAAGTATAAATCAATTTTATGTCTCTATCATGTATTATTCACATTTGACTCGATTAAAAAAAAAAATCACAACTTATATTATGGGGTGGAACAAAATTTAAATTTATAATACATGATATAAAAAATAATAAATTATATATTCTGTGATATTTTCGGCCCTTTCCTCAACATAATAAGCCCAGCTAAAGAAATAAAAGAGATGGCCCGAAAATAAGCCCAATCCCAGAAAAAGGAGACGCTCCATCACGCAGCCGTTGTCCTCAATTCTTACAATGTGCATTGTTGTCTCCGCCTTTCTTGGAGAGCCGCTGTCCTGTCTGTCTTCTCTCTCTCATCCATCCCAGGCCAACTAACTACTTTAAATTATTACAAAACTAAACAGTGCGCTCCTCCTTTTTTTCTTCCTGATAATAGCAAAATATCCTTCACCCTCAACTGCTGCAAAGATGGGCCTAGCGGTTTTTCAATCCTCCTCCCTGTCTTGTTCGTCTTCAATGGATCCCACAAACACTTCAACTAAAAACTCCAATGTATTGTTTTTGCAAGATCAGATCCGCTTTAGTATGTTGGATTCTTTCAAGTAAGTTCATCAAAGTTCTGATCTTTCTCTTCGACTTCTGCTTTCTGAAGATAGTTCTTAGATGCCTGTGATCTCACAATCTTATGTCCAGACTTCATTTGAATTAATAATATCCGGTTAAGAAATAGGGTGGATTGGAGATGATGTGATTTCCCTCTGGTTGATTTCATGCTATATGGATTATGGACTGTAGCATCACGTCTTATGAAATTCTACTTGATTCACGCTTATCTTTAGGTGGGACATTAAAATTCAAGTTGTATATTGTTTGTTATGGGGTTCAGAAAATTGGTTCGTGAAACTGACAGTTAGATATTGAAACCTGTGCATAATTGCACTGTATTTCTCAAGTTATATATAATCTAGTCATCCTCGTGCTGTTCTTTTGGATGGGCAGCCACACATCAAACGACAGAGTTTGTCGGCTAGTAGAAAGATAATATATAGTAAACAAATCTTTTAAGATTGCATCTCAAGCTTCTAATATATTATTCATAGTTGATCATGCTTTGATTCTGATTTAAGTTGGCTAGGATACTAATATAATCTCGTCTACGCTGTACGATTGCATTAATTGATGCAGAAGAAATCCATTTGTAAGATTGAAGACCGTTGCGGTGTCTCCAGGTCTAGCTCAGGAGACCATCGACGACAAGCCTCAAGTCTCAAGGGTGAGCAATGAGGTGTCTGATCATTTCATGGAGTTGAGACACAGATTTCTTGGTTTTAAAAGGGATAAGTACTTGTAAGAGGTTTTTAAGTTTGTCTTAAGTTTTTCTAAAAGATAAATAAATAAAGAGTTTATTTGTTAATATATTCATCCGATTGTTGCAGGAGCAATTTAGAACACTACCGAAGACTTGCTGAGGCGCAAGCACCAAAAGTACTTGTAGTCTGATGATGTTTCTTTTCTTACTTTTTTTTGAAATCTCAAACATATATCTATCTAGTAGAAGTCTGACATTTTGGGGGACAGTTCATGGTGATTTCTTGTGCAGATTCACGAGTTTGTCCCTCAAGCATCCTTGGATTCCAACCAGGAGAAGCCTTTGTGGTTCGAAATGTGGCTAACTTGGTGCCCCCACATGAGGTCTGTTACTTATATTTGTTTGAGCTAATAGCACTTCCAATTCAAAAGAATTAACATGTTTCTTTGATGCAGAATGGACCTTCAGAAACAAACGCCGCCCTTGAATTTGCTGTCAATGCCCTTGAAGTAAGTACATTATTTGCTTTTGATATGAGAACCTGCTTTTTGCAGACTTTATGTACGGATTGAATACATATATATATATATATATGTATATATATATGATGTTTTCCAAACCCATTTAACACAAGTCAAAGAAGATATAATATCGGAGAGTTTAAATTAAAGAAGGTTTGAATGTATTGATAGTCCAGATTTAGCCTCAGGAAGTTAAGTCTATATTGTCAGATAGGATTGTTATTTCAGTTAGTACTGCGTAAGCTTTAGGATCAAATTGCATTGTTTTATTTTAGCAAAGTCACTCAGTTTGTTCAATTATGTATGTATTTGTGCAGGTTGAAAATATACTGGTGGTTGGCCACAGCTGTTGTGGAGGAATTAAAGCATTGATGAGCTTGCAAGATGAAGATAATTCAAGGTTTTGTTAGTTTGTAATAGTTTTTTGTTTTCGCTGATATCTTTACCCATCTGCATGATGTTTATGTTTCTAACAAGTCCTTTATGCTCTCCAGTAGCTTTATTAGAAGCTGGGTGTCTGTTGGAAAGCCTGCTAAGTTGAAAACAAAAGCAGTTGCATCAGACCTCAACTTTGATAAGCAATGCAGACACTGTGAGAAGGTTTGGTTCCATTCCTTTATATCTTGATCAGATCTTACCTTTGCTTTTTCTGGAACTAAAATTTAGGGGAACAATTATCTTTTATCCAGGAATCAATTAACAGGTCCTTGTTGAACTTACTCACTTATCCATGGATCGAAGAACGGGTGATGAGGGCGACGCTTTCGATCCATGGTGGCTACTATGACTTCACTAACTGTACATTTGAAAAGTGGACCCTGGACTACAATGGTAGTAGTCTGCTAGCTGATGGCACCTGCTCTTTCCAAAACCAAGAATTTTGGGCCTGAATTTGTTCTCATTGCTCATCAATACATGTCATGTTAAAGACCATTTGTATTACTACATTCCACATATATATTTTCAGAATTCTGTCAAATATGTGTCTGCTTATGACAATGTTTGAGCTATGTAATTCTACAGGTTATTGATATTTGAGCTACAAAGGATTCTTCAGATAAATGTATTAATAATTAATCTCAATTCATACTACTCACAAACACCCTAAGCTTTTCGACTTGGCATTCTTCAATCCAAAAATATCAGTTGATGGATAATAGCTATTGAAGTCTCCCCACAACCTATTCACTTGTTTGTTTTAACTTGGTCCAATGACAAGCCCACTACTTATGCCTATTATAACAACAATGACAGAGAAACGCATTTACTATATTGACGTGCCATCAATAAAAAAAGAATATGAAAAAGGAGAATTAAGAAATGAAGTGGAATCATTGAAAAGTTATGATAGGATTCTCTATCCCACCTCAGAAATGAAGTGGAATAATTGAAAAGTTATGAAAACCCTTGGCAAGATTGTTTATATTAGAAATTTTCAGCGTAACACATATTTCTAAGGGTAACAATTTTTATTATTTTATTGATATTAATAATTATATCATTATTGGTATAGACAACGTGCATTGTATCTGAAGGTAAATATATATATATTGTTGCATTTTTTTTGGTTCATTGGGTTATGTAACATTCTTTTGGTTTTTGAAATCTACTAATTTAATCTCGTGATTTTTTTTCCTTCATTTCTTGATCTTTAGTTTTTTTTTTGAAGTTCATTAAAATTAATTGTAATACAATAAAACTCAAATAGACTAAAACATATGTTTAAGAGTTGTTAAAAATGTGAAAAAAATATTATTGTATTAGATTGAAATATCCAGATTCTTGTATTCTCTTAAAATTAAAATCTAAAAAATAATCAAATAATCAAAAGTATATTAAGCTTCAGGATTCTCAAATGAAAAATAATAAATTTAGTTGATTGTGATGGTTGTTACTCCTAATTGTTTGTGTTTTGACTCCTAATTATGAATCAAAATTATCATTTTAATTTAATTCATTGTCAATTTATAGAGAAACAAGAATTGTCAAAAGGAAAAGATTGTGATCAAACAATCATATTAAAGCAACAACTTGAAAATCCATCTAAACTACATAAACATCTTATTAAAGCAACTTTAACAATTCAATCTAAACTATACAAACATGTTAACAGATCAACTTTAACTATTAGTGCTCTCTAGTTGCTCTAACAACCTATCCAATAGAGCTTCTTCAAACTGGCTCACCTCATTATGTGTTACTTTACCAAAATATTAGTAAACATAAACAATTGAAGATGCAATTAAAAATATTTTTTAAGTAAAATATATTGTTGGAGTAGGGATGTTTTCTATACTTGAGCTCTATCAATCCAATATACATCCCATTAAAAACCAAAAATTTCAAGAAAACGATGTCAATAAGTAATTGTATCGAATCTTTTGATATCAGCTGGTTATTCATCATTCTAAACTTTTAGTAACAATTCATAGAACCTACTATCATCTCTCGATCTCATATTCAAGTTTTTCTCAACTTTAACCATGAATATGATTTGACCAGAATTGTATAAATGATTCAAAATATAAATATAAATATAAATATTGTTAATATAATAAAAAAAATCTAATTAAATCTCAACATTTTAAAATCATATGATTATGAAGTATAATAGAATTTCAATTTATTTGTAAATTCGTATTTTAAATGTTAATATTTGATATTTCTATAAATTATTGTGTTAATTAAAATCAATACTTAGATCATTTCTAAATGCTTGAATTAATTAAAATAAAAATTTAAGAATTTAATTAGGAAAATCTAAAATTATATTTATAGTTTTTAATATTAATTTGGTAATTTCAAATGCTAATGATGAACCACAAGCCTTGTAGTTTAAGGTGTAAATTGTGATGGTCACGGTGATAGGGTCGAACCGAATTTTCATCCTAAAATCGAACTAGTCACAGTTGTCATGTGGAAACTACCTTGATAGGCGAACTAATCTGTGATATTATTGGTGAACTAATCTAATCTGAAATGTATCGACGAACTAAACAGTAAGAGAAGAGGAGCGAACTAACTTGACTTCAACTGACCGCTATTTTCACAGGTCAGTTATCTGCATCCCCTGTTTTTCGGGTAATCACAAACTAATTTCCCAACTTTTCTAGTTTTCGAAGAACTCCTATTCCAACTACAACTAGAACTCATTTTCCAACTGCAACTAGTTCCAGGAAGTATATATATATATATATATATATATATATATATTCTTGTTATATTCACTTTCACACACACAAATTTTATGAAACACATATGCATATATTACTGGAGAGATTTTTTAGCAATCCTATTGACTTGAGCGTCGGAGTCCCATCGCCGGGAACCTCTTCTGATGTTTGTTTTGCAGGTTTTTGGACCCGAGGTTTTGAGTTTTTAGTTCGAGAAGAAGGACCTCAAGCCGGAGCAAGGTCACACGGTTCGATCATGAATCACACAAGTTTCTTTTATTTATTCTCTCACTTTCATTCCATCTAGCTCATTAAAAAATGCTAATGATGATTTTATAATATATATTGTCTATATTTGTAAGATAAATGGTATAAGGAAACTATTTAAAATGAAAGGAATAAAGATAAAAGGATATGAATTATATTGTATACAGGATATAATTGGAAATTTAGTACAATAATTAGTATTGTTAACATTTATTTGATGAAAAGGGAGTGTGTAATAAATGTCATTATGTTAACAAAAGGATGAAGTGATGCTGAATTTTCAAAAGTTAACATTGTTTCTACTACCTCTTGGTTTCTACTTCTTCAATTGCGTCTTATGGTGTGGAGTTGGAATATAGCAATTCACAATGTTACAAATGTCCTCCTCATTATTATTTAAATATAAGTTTTTTATTTATCAACATATTTATTTGGTCATTTTATAATAACTTGAATAATTTTTCATATTCTAATTTGTTATTTGTATTATTGAACAGATTATAATATTTTAATTATAATTTTCAAAATTATTAAAAATACATTACGATCTTAATATTTAGTAATACTTTGTTTTATCAAACACTTATAATTCAATCATATAAGTTACGTTTTGAAAATTCTTTACTAATTTTTTAAAATTTTGGATTTGTTATTTACATCGATATAATTAGTGAAATTTTATTTAGTCCGCAAAACTCACTTCGATTGGAAATTTCCAATCATCCCACATATATATAATTCTTAATCTAATTTTATAATAATATTTTGATTTTCAATATGTGTTTATAACTAACCACCATAATTTATTCTAAAGAAAATTGAAAATAAATAAATAAATTAGATTGTAGAAAATAATTAATCACTTAATAAAAAAGAAAGATTCATGATTCTCAATGTATAACTTTTTCATTTTTGGTAATTTACAACTTTTTGTAATGGATAAATTGCCATTTATATAATTATATCTCTTTGTTTGATTTGACAAAAATAATAAGTGCGTCATCAAATTCGATGGATGCGTGAGAGCTCCAAGCAATAGAGAGTGGCATGAGATTTGTGTTTTCTCCAACTCCTTATTTTCTGTGCATGACTATAATGGTTTACTAGTTGAAGGCATTCCAAGTTTTCTACAAAGAGATGATTTTATATTCAATTATTAAATAAACAACTTTTTAAAATAAATGGACAAAATCTAACAACTCTCATTCAAGTTCGGCTCATTTGCACAGTCCTAGTTTTAGGACAATCTTCAATTGAAAATAATAATGGATCAACTACTACACAGAAAGCCCTTGGGCAACTATAAGTATCTACTCCTACAATTTGATTTATTACCAGAAAAAGAAAAAATAATTGCTGCCTTGATATATCTTCCTTCATCTCCTACCATCAACTTCATCTCAACCTCATACTGTTATCAAAGATCGAAATATAAAAGCAACTTAATCCTGACATATTTCAAATCTTCTGTAAGAGTGGCAAAATAGAAACTAAACTAGTTCTCACATTTGAGGGGAAAAGAAAAGAAAGAAAAATCTCTACCAAACTAAAATGAATGTTCTCAATCCACAACTATCTAAAAGCAAGTATCCATGGCGTCCTTGGGACCAAAGAAACAGCATTAGGTACATTGGAAGGGAAGATACCAAATTAAGTGCTTCCTTCAGGTTCCTCAATTTGCACCCCAGTCAGAAGCTGAGTTTGTGGTTCCTCAATCCCGTTCACCCTACTGTTCAAAAAACCAACCAAGAGTTGGGGAAGCAAAAAGGAGAAATATCAATGCTAATTGATCAAGAACAAAACCAAGGATTTCAACAACTTTGTAATTATCTAAGACATAATTAAGCAACTGGCAACAAGACCGCCTCATTGCAATGAAGTGCTCTTTTGAGTTAAAATATCCATGTAAGACTCATGGGACAGCCTCATAGTGACAGTGCTTTTTGAAATTAAGAATCCATGTAAAGCTAATAAGTATTCTGGGCTTTTTTTTTTTTAATGCGCTAGAAGAAGTGGAAGGGCGGGAATAAAGATTAGAAAAACTTGTGTGATTCAGGTTCGAACCTGATCATCACAATCTGCACCTGTATAAAAGGTGGGATACCACTAAGCCATAAGGCTCGTTGTAAGGATTTTGGGCATACGAAGCTAGCAATTTTGGTTTTAAGTTTTCCCCCCCTCTCTCTCTCTTGATTTACATTAATCATATTCCATCCTACATATTTAACTTTATATGACATGTTACACAAATATAGTTGAGACTTGAGAGCCAGACCGAAAACAGCGGCGACATACAATTCATAAAGTTGATCCCATATAGGGATAAAAGATTAGTTTTCCTAAACATTATAGCAATATATGACTGCAAGTTATGACTATTGGCATCATAAGGGATATACATATTGAAAGCGACCCAAGCACCAGATGATGAAGCCCAAAGAAGGAAGATAAAATATGCACAAGGATGATTGTTTTAAAAACTTACTTGCATGTTTTCTTATTGTGGCCCAGGCCCTTGCACTTACTACACTGGAGCTGGCGTTTGATAATATCTACAGATTCAACCAACTTCAACTTTGGCCGGCCCGGTGGACGTTTAGTAGGAGGGGGGGTTACAATTGTTGCTTCCTGCAATTCACTTCTCTCTGGTTTCTCCACATTTGGCATGGGGTTGATTGACTCAGTGTAAGTTAAGCGATAACTGTCAGTCATGAAAAATCTAGAGCAATAATCATAAAGGTTCCTGCCCAGACACTCGAGAACTGCAATCGCATGGCAGCAAGGCAATCCACTGAGCTGCCACCCCTTGCAACTACAATCCCAGTGATCGATGTCAACTATGTCAACTGATTCACCACGGACCTCAAATGTACTACCATGTGAGAGTAACACCTGAAGTGATCTTGCTTTTGATACCTCTTGTTGAAGTTTATCCTCCATAAACGGTGTCAGCCTTGTAACCCATTGACTGGATTCAAGTCGTCGCCTATAAATCAATTCCATAATCTTGCCACGCAACACATCAACCATCTGCGTTATAGGCAACTCATCCACCTCAGACACCCAACTATAGAATTGTTGGCCAAAATTGGATGTCATATGGTTATATCTAGCCCCACCAAAAAATGCATTAGCCCAATGGTCTGGCTCACTGCTGACAACCCAATTATAAGCCTCTACTGAGATAGCTTTTATGTTCTCAACACATCTTTCAAATTCCTCAAGTTTTGGTGCATAGGCAGCAGCATAGAAATCTTGAACCATGAGGCGTCTTGCATCATGGGAAAACTGTCCTTTCAGATCTTTATTAAGCTTCTCAGCAAGACAGCGTAAGCAGTAACCGTGATAGCACTCCTTGCCAAAAATATCAAGCAGCGACTCTCTTATGCCTTTCTGGAAGTCGGAGACAAAGGTGATTTGTTCTGATGTTGAGAGAGCAGATTTGAGTTGTGAGAGAAACCAATGCCAGTTGTCCTCAGTTTCTTCATCTACCACAGCAAAAGCTAAAGGGAAAAAGTCATCATTCCCATCTGTGGCTGTTGCAGCTAATAAGGTTCCTTGATATTTCGAGTAGAGAAGAGTGCTATCAAGAAAAAGAAGAGGACGACACTGATGAAATCCAGATATTGAGGCATGAAATGATACAAAAAATCGACGGAAGCTCGAATCTTCCTTTGTGCTGAATGAAGCCAGACTACCTGGATTAGTCTCCATTATCTTCTCACAGAAAAATGGTAACTGAGAGTACGCCTCTTTATAAGACCCCTGAAGCTGCTCTCTTGCAATTTCCTTGGCACGCCAAGCCTGCGTATAGTTCAACTGAATGCCATAGTCACGCTTGATATCACTGGCAATGTCCTTTGGTTTATAATTTGGAGAAACTTTCAGTTTCTCCTTTATAATACTTCCTACCCACCCCCTAGTTGCTCTATAACCAGCTTTAACGGTGGCCCCTCCACATGTATGCTCAGGATTCATTTTCTTAATGCATATTAATTGAGTGGTAGCCAATCTAGATGCATATATGCGCCATGGGCAGCCTTCTGTTTTGCACTTGGCAGTCACACGATGACTGTCATTTTTCTTATATTTGTAGGTGAATCCGTGGGCAATGGAGTACTTATGCAGAGCTTCACGAAATTCAGCAAAAGTGTTGAATCTTTGGTCCACACCAGTGATGATATTCTCCCACTGAGTTGCCGCTCTCCGATGCTTCTCTTCGTTGCTAAAAGAGAATGCAGCAAGTGGTGTAGTTTCAATAGGCTCATCTAGAACAATTGCATCATCAGTTTGCATAACATCCAAAGGGACATCAGAAGGGAGTGCTGTCTCAGACACAGTTGTCCTGCTTGACCTGTATAATTAAACCGATCATAAGATTGTAAAGAACTCAAAACAAACAACATTCTGGCAAGGATCACAAATACAAATCAGGGGTTACATGATAATCAAGAATTCAAAAGTAATTCACATGCTAGCACAGGTATACTATTGCGAAATAACTGGCTTCATCTCCTTTTACAGAGTCAAACATAAGGATAAGAGTAGATCATGCACCAACGAGATCAGAAGCATAAATGTAGTTATATTAGAGAATATGCAGATAAGTGTGTATGTCAATTTAACTCTGTAAGCAGCTACTCTTGATTCCAGGTGGACAGTTGATGTTTAGAGTTTCCATTTACTTGTATAACAACAACAAAAATGGCTAACATTTGCAAGAACCTCATATAATTTCAGAGAGTGCAAAAGCTAATGAGGTTGAGGAGCAAAGTTCAGGATTCTGAGAAGTACCTACTAGCAGGCATGTTGGACACATTCCGAGCAGCAGCTTCTTCAACAAGGACAAAGACCTCAACTTGGTCAGATTCCTTAAAGAAGTTTACCATCCGCTTGAGATCCTTATCCTTGGATATAGTAATCAAGGTCTTTCTGTTCCCCGGCAAGAAATATTTGATTGTCATGGCATCAGCAGTGCATTGAAAAGTTTCGGCAAGTTCGTGTTTGAAATCTTTCAATTGGGTTTGCTGATCGAGGTCAAGAGCATAAGCTTCCCCACCAGTATAAAAGATAGACCCATCATCTTTATTAGACACGAATTCCCCTCCAGATTGGCAGATGGCTATGATTTTCTTAGAAGCCATAACCACAACCCCAAAACTGAATCAACTACAGTAATTTATAGCACCATGTGAATTGCATTAAAAGCCAATAAACTCAGAAAAGTAACAGAATGCGATAACATTACCACAAAAAATGTAGAAGCAAAATAGCAAAAGGTGACCCAGAAATAATCGTTAAAAGTAGTAACATATTCCAGAAATCTACGAGGGGCAGTAGAAACAGATAAAGAAACATGTGAGAAACCCAAAACTAACAAGTGCAAAAGGCAACAATAAGCACCCGAAAATCACAAAGCTTGCAAATTATAGGTCAATTCTGTAACGAAAACACAGAACCCTAGAGAATTATCTCCCTGCAAAAGGAAATTAAGGAAACAGAGACTATCAGAAGTCACTAAAATAACTACCTGAGCCCACAGACCAGATAGTGCATCATGATCAAAACAGAAAATTGTAAGAATTAGATGGTAAAGTCATGATAGGAAGTGAATAAGCTAAAGATGATAAAAAAATAATAATAAACGTCACTTGCCAAAGGGAAATCAAGATACACACATTGAAATCTTATTGTAGTGGGTTTGATTGGAAATCTTCATACCGGAATCACAAGAATCCATGGGATTTTATGAAAAAATATTGAATTAGGAGAAATTATAATGGAAGAGTGGAGAAAATGAAGAAGGTGTAGATCGGAATAAAGAAATGAGTCAAGACGAGTTTGGGAATCATGACTCTCTGAGTGGACATGCGCCGGCTAGTTCTAATTTTCTGTATGTGTTTGTTCTCATTCACAGATGCTTACAAAATGCAACAAACTTCGATTTTACTAATTCAATTTTGAAAAGAATTTTTTTTTTCTTGTAATGTACATTTCTTTAGGGATGTAAATGAACCAACTCGTTTGTGAACTATTCGGTCTCGGCTTGATAAATATTCGTTCAAGATCGTTTATTAATTTTCACGAGCTGAACTCGAGCCCAAATTTTGAGCTTGATAACTTTTCGAGCCGAATTGGAGCCTAGACATACTCGGTTCGAAAGTTCGCCAACATGTTCATTAGTAAGTTCGCGATTAAAGTTCGTCTAACATTCATATAAATTAAAGGTTAGATATTTTAACTTTAAATTATTTGGAGTACAAAACAATGACATACAAATTTATAGATAAATAACAAATTGGAGTATTCTGCTTGAAATGATAACTAACGATAGTTTGAACGTTGACCAAAAGAAAATATTTGAATGGTACAGTTCAAAAAACGTTATTTGTTCAAATAAAGGCCTATGAAATGAATCTATAATGTCATATGCATTTACGAAAAATGATTGATTTTTTTAAATAAAAGAATAAAATTAAATTAAACCAAATAGCATCAATTAAACCAAAAAAATTAATACATTTAATACAATTATTAAAATTAAAGGTATATATTAGATTGATTTTCTTGAACATTATATTAAGTTAGCTTTTCAGATCTTGATTCCATTTAAGCAAAACGAGTATAATCAATTTCAAGGAAGTAATTACATACAAATTTATATAAATCATCAAATTTATTTTCTTTATAATCGATGGTCAAATTAGTTCATCTTCAAATGGCCATATCTGCAGTGCAGTGGTGGAAAAGGATTCCGAAGAAGAAAATCTGAAGAAAATTTTAACTAACAACTTGAAAATATAAGCTATACCTTAAAAATAAAGTCATGCACTAGAGAATTATTATGTTTAAAATGAACTACAATAAGAAAATTATAATCATACTTTAGATTTTAGAATTAGCTAACGACACAACATTTCTAAGTTAAGTAACTTCGTCATGACTCATAAAAATAATAGCTTCCCATATTATATATATTATATCTAAACTGTTCCATATGGAAAAAATTCAGAAAAAAATTATCATAAAAATTAAAATGATTTTTTTCTCCAAAATCAGAAAAAAAAAAAAAAAAACAATTAGATTCATTTTTTTACGAGCTCGAATACATGTTAATCAAGGTCAACCCAAACTTGTTAACGAACATTTTATGAGCTGATCTCGAGATGAATTTGTTTTACTTGTTAATGAGCTTTTTCGAGCCGAACTCGAGATGAATTCGTTTAACTTATTAACGAACTTTGTACGAGCCGAACTTGAACTAATATCCAAGTCGAGATTTTTAAGTCGAACCAAGCTCAAACTCTACTTTTAAAGTTCAAATCGAACTTGAGCCCAAAAAAGAAAAAACGAGCCAAACTCAAGCCTAGGGATATTCGGCTCGTTTCGGTACATTTACATCCCTACCTTTTCTATATTGATCATCACTAATTTTGGGGTGTAGGAAACAAAAAAAATGAAGTTTCTTTTTTAAAAGTGATGATATCACTACTACTAGTTTGCACTAGCAGCAATAGTATAATCACCATACTGATGGAGCTAGTGGGGGATAAAGTCTGTCGTAACTCACACACAGCTAAAATTTATCAGTTACTTCTTCGGGCACAAAAAGAAAAAAGATGGGACCTTAAAAAGGTTCAACAATACACTAGTTTCCAAACAAAAAGCAATCGAAAAAGCAGAATATATTAAATATAACATATGATCCGTATGGACTGCCATAGGAGAATGTGATTAAGTAAATTGAAAGAAGGAGCCACTTATCATGCAATTAGCAGACACCAGTAATCGCCTACCAAACATAAAGAGACTGCGATCTCAAGTCAATCATAAACTGCAAAACCAAATCTAAAAAAAAAGCATTTTTATCTTCAAAGCAACACGAATTGACTCCCTAGGAACTGTTTGGCTAGGATCACTACATACAACCATCTAAAATTGTACTCCTTGTAGAATGAGAAAATAAAGCATATAGCAGCCACACATTCAGTGGCTTCAATGAATTGGTGTCATCAACACAGTAACTCATAAAGATGATGGAGGACATAACAAAAAGAAAAGAAAAAAAAAGGGAAACAAATAAAGAATAAAAGGAAAGAAAATTGTATAGGAGTTAGGAAATATAATATGAAGGATCAACGACATGACATGTATGAAAACAGGACTCGAAAAACAAAACAAAAAAATCTCAGATAAAACGTAAATAATTGCATAAGGGCATTCTAAGTAAGAGCACGAGAGAGACAGAGAGATTACGCAAGGGCAAGCATAGTGTCGCAAATTTCGCCATGGATCTGCTCCATTTGAGGGTTCATCTGTAAGTTAGCCATTTTCACCTTTATCCTTCGTTTATCTCCTTCCCCTTTTTCTGTAGTGATAAAGAATTTCTCTTCTAATATCTGGGTAAAAATCTCCTCCCAAAGACGAGACTAATTCAGATCATCCTAATGGTGGAGAAGGGAAATGAGATTGGGTAGTCGATAAGAATTAGAGCCAAAAGTCGAGATTGGAATTGAAATTTTTCAAAAAGAGAGAGTTTAGGGTTCAGTTGGGCGTAACAGAGATTGAAGAGAGGAGAACAGGATTATGTGTTGATTTGTCGGGTAAAAATAAATAATAATAAAAGTAAATAATGGGACATTATTTTGGAAATGAATTTTTAAGAATTATTTATTTTGATTTCTGAATTTATTTTATTTTCTAAACTTGTATTTATAGTTTTTCAAATCAGTTGGATTTTTTTTTAATGAGCTTAAGACGGATTGGAATAGAGGGAATAAAGACTAGAAAATTAAGTGATGGATTAGAACTTCGATGATCACATAATCTGTATTTTTATAAAAGTTAGATACCATTTGAGCTACTTTTTTTTTTAATAGTTTCACCATTTTTATAATTCAATTTAATTTTGAATTATCAAATTTATTAATGTTATTATTATTATTTCATGAAAAAAATATTTTACATATATCTTGTATTTTTACTTTTATTTTTGTATTTTGTTTGTAAATTTACGAATTTTTGTAATTTGATTATTTTCAAATGTATTAAATTTGCTTGATTTTTTCACAGATTTGAACAATTTTAGAAATTTAACTTTTTAAATAATTCAATTCGTTTCCAAGATTTATTTTATTATTTTTTCAAATTTATTGAGAAATATGATTTTTGTATATATAAAGTTTAAAAGAAATTTTAACAAAAGAAAAAAAATTAAGAGTATAAATTCATATTTAAATTAAGATTGCAAAATATTCAAAAAATATAAGAACAATATTAAATCGTAAGGGAGTTTAACGAGGATTTGAAGAGGATTCAAAGTGTAAATATGATCAATAGATTAATAAATTAAAAAAAATTCCCTTAATATTATACATAAAACAATGTGATGTTGATACTTGGATTGATCATAGATATACATATATAAACTTATTTATTGGGTTAACACTTGATATGTGACATGATCCCTTTCTCGCCTCTGCATTTCCATCATCAGACTCGTGCAAATCCTTCTCGTATTCATCCCATCTGCCCTTTCACTATAAAGGATTCCATTGATTGATAGAGAAGGATTGTAAACAAGATTATCATTTATAGTTTACACATATACATACAGTCCAAGTGTAAACAATTTGCAAGTTATTTATCCAACTCACGTACTCACTCACTACTCACTAGTGACTTAGAAAAAAGGTCATTAAGTTAAATTTATAAGAACAAGAGGTTTAGATGCTTTCTAAGCTTGATTTTTCCTAATATCTTATGTTTGAGGATTCAATTAAGTTACTCTATTGAATATTATATCAACACAATTGTTTTTATACACCAGGTGCACGGATCCTAAATCCGTGCAACCGGGTCAACCCGACCCAAAGTGTCTTTCACGCGCCCCACGCGCCCAAACCCTAACTCAAATTCTAGTTTTGCTATATACTGACATAACCTTTTAGTTTAGTGAACTTAATCTTTTAGTTATATCCTTATAACCTTTTAATTATATGCACATAACCTTTTGCAGTGCTGAGTAGTGAAAAAAGTATAAGTTATTTACTGAAAAGGTTATGAAATTTGTACATAAAAATTATAGTATTACAGTATAAAAGTTATATCATTATAACATAAATGTTTCGGCTATATTGAATTTTTATAGTGAAAAAACTATAAGTTATTTATTAAAAAGGTTATGAATCATGTACATAAAGGTTATATTATTACAACATAAAGGTTTGGGTTATATTGCATGAATTTTTATAGTGAAAAAAGTATAAGTCATTTAGTGAAAAAGTTATGAAATCTGTACATAAAGGTTACACTATTACAACATAAATGTTATATTATTACAACATAAAAGTTATGACATAAATTATTTAAAAAAAAAAAAAGAGAGCGCGGATCCGGATTAAACCGGATCCGACCAGATCCGTATGCCTAATTACATGGATCATGACCCATACACCTGGTGCACACAAACACTACTCTTATATCAAAATGTTCACCTCCACGAATTCTTTTTTAACTCAAAGGGTACCCTTTGAGTTTTATAGGCTCCACACGCTATCTGTAACTCCCAATTTTAGCATTCAAATGGATTCGATCTTGATGCATTGAAAAACTACTTCTATTTTAGAAGTGTACCTACATTTGATATTATAAACATTCAAAGTGCTTCTACATGGGATGAGCAGCTTTCATTACTAAAATATGGATGCATATATGCGGGATATTCAAGTTTTGGTTAATTAACAATTATAACGAATATTAGTAAATATATGAGAACAAAAACACAAATAAAAATAATAACAATAAATAATATCCATAATCTTCACAAAAACTCATGTAGGTGTCAGGTTGGGTTGGTCCGAACTTGGTGGAACGCGCCGACCACGCACCCCATCTCCCTATAAAGGGTCCACATACTTAATTTCTTTTTTATATTTTTTTAAAAAATATGTATACCTTTTAATTATAACTTTCATATATTTATATTATAACATTCATACTTTCATATTTTTTTAATTAGACATCAATATATATAATATATTTTAGTTATATTAGTCTTACCTTTTAGTTATGTTTTTTTTTACCTTTTAGTTATATTAGTTATATATATATATATTACATAAATATGTATGACTATATTGATATAAATGTAAAAATAATATCATATAAAAGTATAAATAATATTACATACAAATATATTGTACAAATTATATTAAATATTTTTTTTTTCAAATTAAAATTACATATGGTGAAAATATTTGTACATGATTATTACATAAAGATAATATTTGAATTAAAAAAAAAAAAAAAAAACTCCGGACTCCGAGTCGAACACGAGTTGCACAGGAGAGTGAGTCTTTCTTTTTAGTAAAAAAGTAATAGCGTAGAGTGTTGAGAGATCCAGCTGCAGTTTTTAAATCTGTAATAATAAGATTTCCCTGAAATGAGTATTTTAGTGAGACTGCAAATTCTGGTAAACGATTAATACTGCCATTGTTGTTTGATGAAGGTGGGTGTGCAAGTGTAATCGATCAATCTATTTGGCGTGGAAATGGCAGCCCTAATTTACCAGATCTTTTCATCATCGGCTATGGTGTCTCAGGGTGTTTACCACCTAATCTGCAGCACTAGGAACCAACTAAAGTCCCCCCGAGATTACGTCGCCAAACCCTACCATCCACTTCCCGCCGCCGTCCACCACCACCAATTCCTCCTCCGCTATTTGCAGCTCTTTCTCCTCATCCTGTGCCTCTTCATCGCTCTTCTCCACCAGCTTTTCGTCTCCTCCTATGCCGATCCTCTCCTCAAGGGCCGCACCCCTGTCCACCTCTTCACCTCTCTCCAATCCGCCGCTATTCTCTTTGCCTTCATCCTCCTCTCCCTCGCCCTCCTCCTCTCCGACGCCACCTCCCTCCTACCTCTTCCCCCCGATCTCTTTTTCGCCCTCGCCTCTGCCCTCTTCTTCCTTCAGTACTCTTTCTCCTCCTCCTCCGCCGCCGTTCAGACCTCCGATCTTCAGGCCAAGTGCGCCTCCATCTCCGCCCGCATCTCCGCCCTCTCTTCCGCTTTATGCCTCGCTCTGGCCTGCAAGCCCAGGCTGTTTGTGGCTGACATCGCCCTCGGCGCCTCCTTCTGCTTGCAGGGACTCTGGGCCCTGCAAACCGGGCTTTCCCTCTACGTCGACGCCTTCATCCCGGAGGGTTGCCACAAGCTGCTCGACGTGGTCAGCGGCGTTGAGGGCTCCACCAAGTGCGAATTGGAAGACTCCAAGCTCAGGGCCGTCGCCATTCTCGATCTGGTTTTTGTTCTTCACGTTCTTTTTGTGCTTCTCATCTTCTTGGTTGTCTACGCCATTCTTGCCAAGACTTTGGGTATCCGCAGCAGATTCGGGTCGTATGAGGCCTTGCCCAACGCCGCTGTTGCCGTTGATTCTAATCACATTCAAATGAAGGCTATGACCGGCACTCAGGCCTAAAAACCACCTTCACCCATTCGTTTGCTTGTTACTTATGCAATTAGGTATCTATTCTCTCTTCTGCTCTCTCTGTTTTATGTATCTATATGATGGGAGACTTTTTGTATGCAGAGGGAAATCGAACTTGTGTTGTCATATGAATTTAAGCTGTTTCTTTGTAAGAAGCTCCATGTGTTTTCAGAACAAGAATCGTGGGTTTTTTGTGGATTGAGTGGAAGCTTTACATCTTAATTTGCCTGATAGTACAAGCCCGATTGGTTGTCAATTTATGTTTTTTATGAATTGCATTTGTTGTAGGAAGTCGAGTTTTACACTTTACTGTGATTATCCTTTACTTTTGTTTCTTTCATCTGGACTAATTGAACTTGTTTCTCCTTACTTGGTGTGGTGCCCTGAGCACTCAATGGCCCATCTTCTCTGATTACCAGTCATTGCCTGGTAAGGAGGATCACCATTCTGTCAAATCGTTTGAACTAGATGAATAAAAGCTCACAGCTTAAAGATCTTGTTGCTTTTGATTTCCTTCTTATTAAATAAATCTCGTATACAATGTGATTAGTTTCGGAGGGCTTAGTCATGCTTGGAAACCGATGGTGGTGTCATGATCATCTCTTTAACTAGTTTAGAACTCTTCCCCTGGTTGCCTGTCTATGGTGCTCACTACATTCTTGAATTTGATGTGGGGAAAGCTCACTACTTTAGAATGTGTTGCTTTTGTTTCCTTATTTAAGTATCTCTCTTGCACAAAGCTTTGATTTTCATGTCATTCTTACTAAGCTGGAATCTGCTTAGACAATGATAGCTTGATTCATGCTCGATGGTGATGATGCAAGAAGTCAACTGTAAAAGGAGCAGAATGACAAGATGACTGATGAGAACCAGAAGAGTTGAGTTTTTAGCATTGATATGGATCACACTGGATGAAGTTGCTCATTGTTGGAGAGTAGGAGAATTTCTGTAAACAAGAACTAGTGATCATTTCTGGGCCAACTACTAAAGTATAGTGGGATAGTGGATATGTTCTTTTGACTTATTGTGTGCTTATAGCCTTTCTTAGACAATTATTTTAGTGGAAAATGCTGTTAGACTTTATAGAATGCATGATCTGGGTTGGTCGTAGCTCTGGTTGGTGAAGTCTCCCAAATAGTTTCTTCCTTGCAATTGCCGATTTAATTCATAAAAAATATAAGTTATTTCACACTTTTTTTGTATAAATTTTGAATCGTTTCACTTTATCGTATAAATTTTAAATTTGATGCATTTTTTCTTATTTAACAAATAATAATTATTGATTTCTAATATGTGTAAGACTAGAATTTATCCGATATAATAAATTATATCAAATTTAAAATTCATACAGGAAAGTGTAATGATTCAAAGTTTATATATAAAAATATTAAATCATATGGGTATGTTTGTTAATGATTCAAAGTTTATATATAAAAATGTTAAGTCACATGGGTATGTTTGTTTTGTGTTTATATTGGATTGAGAAAATCTGACATTTTATAGGATTGGGAAAATCTGACTTTAAAATGTTGGGGTTTTGAAATAAAGGTGAACAATTAAAATTTGTATTTGTTTAGGCTATGTTTGGAAGAGAATTGACATGATTTTGGACTTCAAAATATATGTTTATTTTCGTATTTAAATTTGAATCATAAAATTCGAACATAATCATTATTATCTATATTACAATCATCAATCATTATCAAATACACTTTTCCATTAAAAAAAATCATATCAACACACATTTTCATAATAAAATATTATATAAACTCATTTTTTCAACATTGATTTGATATCTATAATATAATCATAATCCACTAAATCTTTAAACAAACATGCATTTTTACTATTAATTCTCAATTTTAAATCCAAAATTTAAAAATTTTCAATAAGGGGCTCAATTTTTTTTTAATTTAAAATTTAAAAATTAGATTGAGTTCTTGATTCAAAACAAAATTCAATTTTTTTCTTTTTATTTATATCTATAAATTTATTTATATTTCAATATGTATTTATATTTTAGATAAATTAAGATAAGTTAGTGCAATTTTGGAACAATTTTCACCTGATTTGTATTAATTTATATAAATATATAATGCAATCCATAAAATTAATATTCAATTATTTTCTTAATTTTATGAATAAAATTATAAAAGTCGATTTTAATATAAATTATATTTAATATATTGAATTAATTATATTTTTCTTTCTTTCTTTATGTAAATTAAGACAAATCGAATGAAGATTGTTCTTAAAGTGCACTAACTTATCTTAATTTATCCAAAATATGAATACATATTGAAATATTAATAAATTTGTAAATACAAATAAAAAAAGAAAAATAAATAAAATTTTGTCTTAAATTGAGAACTCAATTTAATTTTCAAGCCTTACATTGAGAAAAAAATGTTAAATTGAACCCATTATTAAGAAACTTTAAAATCTAAATTTAGAATTGAAAATTAATATAAAAATTAGTTTTTGTTATAGAAATTTATCATTTAATATTTATTTTTCTCCATTAGTTGATTTTAATGGCAATGGTGCAATTAAAAAAAGATAAACATCTATAACATATATATATATATATTTCTTTTTTTTTTTTAAATTGGGACATCCCTTATCTGCATCCTTCATTGGTGTTTAATATACTATTTAATTATGAAATTATATGTTGCATTTTTAAATAAATATAAATAAACTTTTATCTATTATTTTGAAAATATATACTACTTAATGTATCTATTATATGGTTTAAAAAATATATGAAATGGAAAAAAAATTGGGTCCATGTGGAAGAAATTTTTTCTTTCACCTTTAGTGGTCCATCTTTTCCAACAATTAATATAATAATCAATTTTTTTTCCGTAAACACTCATATGAGACGAAGTTTTATAAGGTGTAATATAAATTATATATTAACATGTTGAATGAGTTGATTCTTTTTTATTAATTCATATAAACTTCATTATATATGACCACCTATTACGTAAGACCTACTCATATTTTTTAATTATTTTTAATCTACAAAATCAAGATATCCAAATATAAAAAGATGTTTTTTTGTATATAAGTGGATAAAAAAATTCAAACCTGTGTGTGATTCCCAAATTTTTTTGAAAGCATGAGAAGCAAATTAAACATTTTTGGCAAAAAGAAATTAAATAAAGTCTGACGTTCTCAAAGAATTTGAAAATCCATATGTAAAAAATGGAAAGCGGGAAATTAGTAGCAAAATTTGAGGATACAGTGAGGCGTAGTGAAAACAATGTCCTATCACATTTTTTGTCCGCCTATTTATTTGGAGGAAGAAGAGCTGATGTCTTGATTCTCTCGTTAAACCCTAGATAGAGAGAGAAACCTTTTCAAATTCTTCACAACTCTTTCATCTTCCCCATTTCCACACCAATGGTGGTACTCCTCACCGACGAGCAATCCGATCAAGAACTCCAAATGGATGGCCATTCTGCTTATCCCCTGCGGAGGACGAGCGCAAGGATAAAGACACTTGAGGCTAAGAACTCAAATGGCGGCCTCAATCCTACCGGAAAAAGGGAAGCACCTGTGTCCAACAAAATGGATCGGGTGGTGAAGAAAAGGAAGATTGAAAAGCCTAAGCTCAATGGAAATGTCCAACAAATGACTGAACTCGTTGCCCATGATTTCGACAACGCCACCACTGATTCCACTGCTGTTGAAAAGAGTGCCTATGCTATGGTTACGAAAACTCTTCGTACTTTCAACAAGTATTATCTCCATTTTATCCAGGTAAGTGAGTTTTTTCCGGAACAATTTTTGTCATGGATGTCTCGTGCAGTAATGTTACTGCTTTTTTGCCTTGTAATGATTAACAAGATGCTCGTTCCAATTCCTTTGTTTTTTTTTTTTTAATAGATGATAAGCAAATTTATTTAATCGGGCAAATTCAGTACAGTTTATATGCTTTTAATTCAAGCTATGTATGAAGCATGAAGCATTTCATCCATCCTTCAATGTGCTAATACTTTTCTTCTCCACCAAGCAATTTCGTTGTAATTTATCTGCTCTTTAGATGTGCTCACTGGATGAATATTAAACTAGTATGGCCCTTTGCTCTGATATTTGCAGGAAGAAGATAGTAGGTGCGCAAAGCAGGCAGCTGATCTAAAAAGTAAAACGAAAAAGAGTTCAAAATCTAAGGTTTGCTAGTATACTTCTCTTCAGTTTTATGATGTTTTGTCTTCGTGACCTTTAAAAGAAATTGAAACAGCTATGTCACATTCTGTGAGCTTTGATTGATTATCACAAGACTCATATAGTATATTATTTTACAGAAACATTTTTTTAGACTGTCCAGCAACTCATTGCTATTTTATTTCTCATTACCATTTTAATTAAGTTTTCAGGATAGAAGCACACAACATCTTCCTAATTTTGAATTTGAAATGTGTAGAAAGAGGATACAGCTGAAGATTCTACTAAAAAGTCTTCCAAGCGTCCAGATCTCAAGGCTATCACTGAGGTATGTATGCCTTGTTTCATGTCCAATGGATCAATTTTGGGATGAGTTTGCACATCTTTAATGGAATTTTGATTTTAGCAATTGAAACAATTCATTTTACATCTTGTAGTTTGTTCAAACTTCATGTTTGGAATATTTAATTTGTTTGGTATATTTTGTCCATTCACAAGAAATGATCTAAGCTGCTTAGCATTAGTTCATGAATAAAAGTTAATATGCATGAGTCTAGTAGCATTTTCAAGCATATCCTTGTCAGATACTATGATATACAACTGTACAGAACCTTTGTGCCGCACTGCTCTTGTCTGTTTCATGTTCACCTTATATTGAAAATTTCATATTTACACGTTTTATTTTGGTTATCAAATGACAGATGTCAAAGATTCAAGCAATTTTATATTCTGAGAAGAGATTTGGCTCCCTTCCAGGTTAGTGCCATTGAAATGGAGAACTTGTTTATCATAAAACTTCACTGTACCTTTAATATCTGAACTAGCCAACAGCTGTGGGCCCCTAAACCTGTCGGGTATGGTCATTTAGTCCCCTGAACTAGCCAACAGCTGTGGGCCCGAGGCACGGGGCTATGGGCTTTGCGCCATTGCATAGGTGAGGCAGGCGCTGTTAAGGAGGTGCATGCCTTTTGCCCCTCTGGTGCCTCTACCACTGCGCCTCTCATTCAATCCTTTTAGTATTTTTTACAGAATCAAACACGTTTTTTCTTTTCCGCTCTCTTCCAAGTTCCAACGGTAACATTTAACCATATTTCAGTTAAACATATTTAGACAACTAGAGCATGGAGAGGTTAAAGTATCAAAGAAAATAAAAAGAGGGAAACAAAACACAAAATAGAGCCTCTTCAAGTTGTTAGACAATGATGGTGAACTTAGTGTGTTGAAGTATGAAATTTAAGCTTGTTGAATTTTTAATTAGTTGTTGTGATGTTTTCTACATGTTTGTATTTTTCAATTATTTTCCTATTCTTTATGCCCTTGTTCAAGAGGTGCGTGCCTTGGGCGCCAGGGCACCCGTTGTGCCTCTGTACGCCTCTCGCCTCTAAAAACTGTGATATTATCTTAATGCTGTTGAATTAGTTAAACTAATAATAACCATTTTAATTAGAAAATCAGTTAAATCATGTATATATGTTCATGAGGAACTCTGATTCGATTTTCATGCTTTTGATGATGGCAGGAATTGATGTTGGTCATCAATTTTTTTCACGGGCTGAAATGGTTGTAGTGGGTTTTCACCAACACTGGCTGAATGGAATTGACTACATTGGGAGATGCGCTGTTGCTGCTAGAAAATCAGAAAAAAAAATGGTAATTTTGAACTAGTCTAATGTCACATATGCCCTCATGCTTGTAATCATGTGTGTTAATCTTGATAGATAATATCTTCTTAAGAAGAATTTGAAATTGAGTTTTGTTTATGCTATTAATGACTTGTGAAGGTTGAAACATTGGAGTGAGGTTCATTACTATTTACCATACATACATACATATATATATATATATATATATATATATATATAGAGAGAGAGAGAGAGAGAGAGAGAGAGAGAGAGAGAGGTGTCCAAGCGGTTTGAACCACTAGTTTTGATTGCAAATTGATGGTTTCGGAAATCGTGGAAGCCAAACGGGAATCGAACCATGGGGATTCAGGTTTTCATTCCAGTTCAAACGTCGGTTTATGTGGTTTCATTTTAATATATTTTAAAATTCAACTTGCATATAAATATTACAGTGAATCAAAATTACAAAATAATAATTTTGTTTGAGGTAATAATTTGATATAAATTAAAAATTAGAATTTACATTTGTAAATTATAACAGTACAACTTACAACAAGTTACAATTTAAAAAATTAAAAAATACAAGAAAATACAAACCATAAACCTAAAAATTTATTAACTTATAATACAAATAAAAAACAATAATCAATACTATTTAAAATTAAAAATAATAGTAAAATATAATATTATTTTTATGTATCATAATTTTTTTAAAAAAATAGATAAACTGGTGGTTAACCTTGAACTGAAACAGAATCATATAACTAAGAATTATAGTTTTAGTTTTAAACCGAAATGGGGTCAACCGTTTTTTTGAATCATTGAACACTGTTTGATTTTGGTTTTCTGGGTACCTCTATACATGTGTATGTGTGTTGATTATATTTGATCATTAGGTAATACCTAAACAGCTGATTAATTTTTTAAAGTTCTTCTCTTATTCATTTTCCACATTTCATTTTGCAGGATTTGAAAGCATACAAGCTTCCACTTGCTATATCCATTGTTTTGTCTGGCCAATACGAAGATGATCTAGACAACTGTGAGGATATTGTGTACACTGGTCAAGGAGGAAATAATTTGCTAGGTAATAAACGTCAAATCAGTGACCAAGTGTTGGAACGAGGCAATTTGGCACTCAAGGCATGTATATTCCATTGACTACAATTATCTTTTACAAATGATATATTTTTTTCTCAATGATTGCATGTTGAATAAGGATCCTCCCCCTGAACTTGTGGTCCTGTGCTATTGTCAGTTGTATGAACTAGATGGTTGTTTTGCTTTCAGAATGTGGCTTCTGTAGTATGTTCACTGTCAATCTACTTTCCTTTCGACACTTGACTTAAAATTGTGCCATGTTGATTATGTTTGATGCTATGTATGCCGGTTACTCTTTTATTAACATGTATTTCATTTTGTTTGAGACACAATAACTGACTCTTTTTATCTGTTTATATTTGGGAATGAAATTTTGTTTATAACACCAGTGTCAAATTTTAGAATTTATGTATTACCACAGAATTCTATGGAGCAATGTCTACCTGTTAGGGTGGTTCGTGGACATAAATGCCAAAACAGCTATGTGGGGAAGGTTTATACCTATGATGGATTATACACGGTAGCTATATTTTTGTGGTTGATGAGTATTCTTTTTGACGGTTCTATATACCTAGAATCTTAATTCTCTTATATTCAGGTTGTTAAATATTGGGCTGAAAAGGGTGTCTCCGGCTTCACAGTTTACAAATTTCGACTCAAGCGGATTGAGGGACAGCCACCTTTGACAACAAAGGAGGTACTTTATATACTTTAAAAAAAGAAGGATATATGTTATTTTATGCTTGGACTGTTTGTATTCCCTTCCTAACAGTTTCAAGAAACATTTGTTGAAGCTTAACGGTATTATTGGTTGATTTGTTCCTGATTAAAATTTTTATTGCAGTTTATCTTTGAGAACTAGACTAAATTTCTACCAGATATTAACAAACAACTTTCTAGTTGTGCATGATGGCTTATAGAAATGCATATGATAGAGAGCAAGACGGAGGGCAAGAGCTGCTTGGAGAAGAGCCCCGTCCCCTGTTGGTGTACCACCGTCGCCAACGGGACTAGGATGGGCTTGGATCTTTAATTAATTATTTTGGAATCTTTAATCATTTCTATTCTTGTTGCTTTATTCTTTTTGGATTGCTATTTTTGGACAGTAGGGTTAAGGATTATTTATTTGCGCTGCTGAGGAGTTTAGGTATGATTATGTTTTTATGAGAGATTAAGGAGCCATTGGCTTGGGCAAACGCTGTGCCGTTTGATCGAATTTTTTTTCATTCCCATCAATTGGTTCGACCTGCCGGATCGAAAACCACCGCCATTGATTCCATGGCTCGCCCCACCATTGATCAGTGAATGGAGAAACTGGAGGCCGATCAAGCCGAGATGAAAGGCGAACTACAGGCCACGAACGATCACCAAAATCCTGGATAAGCTGGTGCAGACTGTGATGGTGGCAAGCCCGCAGCCAATGGAACCTGTGGTCGAGACTGTTGTAGAGGGGCAAACTTCAACGGGAACCCTTGCTTTGAACTAGCCACCTCCAAATCCGAGCCCTATTTCCCCGACCTTAGCACTATCAACTTTTGATGGCATTGATCCGATTCGTTGGTTAGCCTGGGCCAACCAACAGTTTGAGATTCACCAAACCCGATCCGAATTGAAAGTGTCATTCGCTTTGGTGGCTATGGAGGGCTTCGCTCTCTAATGGTTTTCTTAGATGCGCTCCCACAAGCCCAACATTACATGGGAAGAACTATCGCAAGCCGTCACGGCTCACTTTGACACCAGATTTCAGGGAAGTACTTACGAATGACTAGCTGATGTGAAACAAATTGGGAGTGGAGTGTGGAGGATTATGTGAAAATTTTTGTCCAGCTAGCGAGTCAAGTTTCGGGACTCAATGATGCACATTATTTGGGTTATTTCATAAAGGGATTGAAGATTAACATTCGCAACTCTTTGTGGCTTTTGCGTCCTACAGACTTAGAGACTGCCATGGAGTTGGTGCGGGATATTGAGGACAATTTAGCAGCGTAGGTCGACGGACGGGTGGAGTGTAACTTCGGCAATTTGTCGAGTCTCTATAGTGCAAACAGCAGGCTGGTGGGGACAGCAGGATTTTCTACTACGAGTGCTTCTGGAAGTTAGATTTCAGCAAGAAGCAGTGCTCCCACACGACCGCCGGAACGCTTGATGGCGTCCAGGTTAGTAGTAATTGGGCAATCCACGAACCGAACTCGGTTCACATGACTTCCTCCACGGGATTTTGCAGTTCTCCGAGCCAAAGCTTTATGTTTTCGCTGCAAGAAACCCTACACTCCAGGTCATGATTGCCCGCTTAAACAATTGCGGGTGATGATGGTGGAAGATGATGAAGTGCTAGACCTCAATCTGTAGGAATCCTTGATTTCGCCGGCCGAAGTAGAGCAGGAGGAAAAATAGGTGGAAAAGGTAGCCCTGCCATTTTATTCCATAGCAGGATTCTCGAGTCCTCGTACCATGAGGCTCAAGGGGGTGATAAGAGGCCGCACTGTGATAGTGTTGATTGACAGTGGCGCGAGCCATAACTTCATTTTGAAGGCCCTGGTGCCAATGCTACACCTAAGTCTAGAAAAAAGGGCAAGTTTGGGGTCCAGCTGGGGGTGGTTGGCGTTAGGAGACAGAGGGCATTTGCAGGGGGTTATCAATTTTGCTATCTTCTTGTGTGGTAAAGATTGATTGCTATTTGTTTTCTTTGGGAGGCGTAGATATCATTTTGGGCATCGTGTGGCTAGCTACTTTGGAGGAGGTTCGGACGAATTGGGATACGATGACCATGTCCTTTAAGTGGAAGGATGACCGTGTGGTACTGAAAAGGGACCCAACATTATACAGAATTTTGGGCTGTAATGTTGGAGGGCGAACCGACCAGGTTGCGAGATTCGAGGAAAGAACAAGTGCAAGGGGTACTATAGCAGTTTGTGGTAGTGTTTGGAGAACCCGAGGGTCTTCCTCCCCGGTGTCTTATAGATCATTGCATAGAAGTGACTCCGGGAGCGAGACCAATGTCAGTACGACCCTATAGATATGGTCATGCACAAAAGGATGAAATTGAAAGATTAGTGTTGGACATGTTGCTGGTTGGGATCATTAGACCGAGTTCTAGTCCATTCTCCAATCCAGTTCTATTGGTGAAAAAAAAAGACTGGGAGTTGGTGATTTTGTGTGGACTACAGGGAATTGAATAAAGTGACAATTCCAGATAAATATCTAATTCCAGTCATTCAGGAGATGCTTGATGAACTTGCAAGGGCAGTGATTTTTTCGAAGATAGATCTACGAGCCGGTTGTCACCAAATTTGGGTTAATGAAAAAGATGTTGCCAAGATAGCCTTCCGAACTCATAGCGGTCATTATGAGTTCTTGGTTATGCCGTTTGGTTTAATAAACGCCCCTGCCACTTTTTAGTCTATTATGAATGACCTTTTTAGACCATTTTTGAGAAAGTTTGTTCTGGTGTTTTTTGATGATATTCTGATTTATAGCCACAATTTGACAGAACATCGTAAGCATCTAGAGCAAGTCTTGAGAATATTGCAGCAGAATCAATTTAAGGCCAACAGGAAGAAGTGTGCTTTCGGATGCTCAAAGGTTGAATATCTTGGTCACATCATCTTGGCAGCAAGGGTGGAGATGGATCTGTCCAAGGTTAGTGCAGTGATGGAGTGGCCCTAGCAGCGATCAATCCGGGAGGTGCGTGGTTTCCTTAGGCTAACATGATACTATAAACGATTTGTCAAGAATTATGGGATAATCGTGAGGCCACTCATGGCCTTGTTGAAGGAGGCGCTGATATATTTACATGGACTAGCGATGCAGAGGTGGCATTTACCCATCTCAAGCGAGCACTTACTGAAGCATCAGTTTTGGCCATGTTGAACTTTTAGGGCCACTTTGTTATCGAATGCGATGCTTCGGGCATCAGTGTGGGATCAGTCTTAACGTAGGAGGGTTGGCCACTAGCATACTATAGCAAGTCATTAGCTAATAGAACTCTTACAAAATCAGCTTACGAGTGGGAACTAATGGGATTAGTTTTTGCGGTGCAGCATTGGAGGCCTTATTTGGTGGGCCGCCGCTTCATGGTACGCACGGATCATAATAGTCTCAAACATCTTTCGCAGAAAATTGTGACATCTTCGCAGCAGATTTGGGTAGCTAAGTTGCTTGGATATGACTTCGTGATTGAATATAAACCTGGAAGCTCCAATTCAGCCGCAGATGCCTTGTCAAGGAGGGGGTACGAGAGAATGTTGGCAGCCATCAATTGACTGAAGTGGGCTGGGATGCATGATATTATAGAAGAGCAAAACAAGGATGAATACATTCAGAGCATTGTGCAGGCGTTGCGGGTGGATCCGAGCAGCCGAATGGGGTTTGAATTGCATGAAGGCAAACTGTTTTTTAAGGGCAGACTGGTGTTGGTTGTGAACTCCAATTGGATTCCGCGATTACTACAAGAATTTCATGACATGCTAAAGTACTCCGCACTTATTGCCGTCTAGCCTGCAGTGTGTACTGGAGAGGGGTGTTCTGACGAGTGTAAGAGTATGTGTCGAAGTGCTTGGTTTGCCAGAAATCAAAATATGAGACCATGTCACTAGTAGGGTTGTTGCAGCCTCTACCAATTCCGAATTTAGCATGGGAAGACGTCGCCATGGATTTTATTACATGTTTGCCCAAGTCCCAGGGATACACGTGCATCATGATGGTGGTAGATAGACTATCAAAGTATGGGCACTTTGTGGCTTTGAAATTGCCAGTTTCGGCCCGCGTAGTGGAAGAAGCTTTTGTTTGAGAAATTGTTCGGCTTCATGGAATTCCGAGCTCCATTGTTAGTGATCGAGATCTGATATTTATTAGTTCATTTTGGAAGGAGTTGTTTAGGTTGTTTGGGACTCAGTTGAAATATAGTTCAGCATATCATCCAGAAACAGATGGACAAACGGAGGTGTTGAATAGGATTTTGGAGACGTACTTGTGCTGTTTTACTTGTGAGCAGCCAAGAAAGTGGTTTAGTTGGTTATCGTGGGTGGAGTATTGGTATAACACTTCTTACCAGACGGCCGCCCAGATGTCTCCTTTTGAGGTTGTGTACGGGAGACCTCCGCCGTCTATCCGACGATTTTTGCCAGTGACCCAGATAATTGGAGGCCGAGATGAATTACTACGCAGGTTGAAGGGGAATCTAGAAAGAGCCCAGTTGCAGATGATGAAGCATGCTAATCGAAATCTACAGGAAGGATCGAACCATGGGAACGAATCTACAGGGCTATCACCTTCTTTTGTCCAGATCTTCCAATCTTTTCACAATTACAGATCATTACGCCACGCCCTTTACTAGACCGTCAAGGGGCTAGGGATCATGTGTTCCTCAAGGTGCGTCTGTACAGGTAGACTTCCTTGGCTAAGTAGTCCTACCATAAGTTGACCGCCAAATTCTATGGGCCCTTTATTGTAGAAGCACGTGTTGGGCCGACAACATATCGGCTTGTCTTACCAGCTTCTAGCCGAATACACCCTGTGTTCTATGTATCTTAGCTACAGCAGGTAGTCGGGGATCATCCTATGGTGATAGAGCTGCCCGAGAGTTTGGAGGTGCCGGTAGGTCCGATGTTCGAACCGGAATCGGTGTTGGTGTGGCGTAACGTTCAGGTGGACAAAGGGGATGTAGAGCAAATTCTGGTGCAGTGGGTAGGATAGTCTGAGGATGATGCTACGTGGATTGGCGTGAAGCAATTTCAGCAATAGTTTCCTCACTTCAACCTTGGGGACAAGGTTGTTCCAAGGGGAGAGGGATTTGATAGAGAGCAGGACGGAGGGAAGGAGCTGCATGGAGAAGAGCCCCGTCCCCTGTTGGTGTACCGCCATCGCCAACAGGCCTAGGATGGGCTTGGATCTTTAATTAATTATTTTGGAATCTTTAATCATTTCTATTCCTGTTGCTTTATTCTTTTTGGATTGCTATTTTTTGACAGTAGGGTTAAGGATTATTTATTTGCGCTGCTGAGGAGTTTAGGTATGATTATGTTTTTATGAGAAATTAAGGAGCCATTGGCTTGGGCAAACGCTGCGCCATTTGATCGAATTTTTTTTTCATTCCGATCAGCATAATTCATATATGTTGTTTTATTACACTCAGCTGCTAATTTATAACATGTTATATATCTTGTACACAATTGAAATGACTTTTGGTTTTATGTATATTCAGCCAACTTCATCCTTATTCAGAGTTTGTTTACTTCGTATGTATCTTTGATTTTACTACTATAATTGTTATTTTGTGCATCTGTTGCAGGTTTATTTCACTCGTGGTCGTATTCCTCAATCTCTATCTGAAATAAGAGGGTACATCTGACATTACTCGCCAATCTAATGATACCTAACTTTTTGCTGGTTTTCATCTTTTGTAAACTGCTATTTTTCTTTCATTTAAAGGTTGGTTTGTGAAGATATTACTGGAGGCCTAGAGGATATTCCGATTCCAGTTACTAATTTGGTTGATGATCCTCCCATTTTGCCACCTGGTTAGTTGGATATATACACATTCCAGTTGCTAATTTAGTTACTTTTGGATCAGCAATAGTTTGGACTTAAATTAAGTGTAAAACCGCCAAAATCAACATCAATCCATAATATATTTTTGTTTTAGATGATTATGCAAATTCTCTTCATCACATTTAAGGGATATGACGCCAATTAATGCTATTCAATAAATGAATGTTCTCTACAATGATTTTTATGATGCTGATGCCCAGATATTGCCTAAATAGTACACTAATGCTGCACTTTCCTTGTTGGATTATGTGTTAATAAAGGATTTTGGAAACTTTTTCATCTATCAAGCATGGATTGATTTAACATTTTTTTGGTCTTATGTTTCTGTAAGTTTTCAGTGATGTTCTCCTATGGTCAAAAATGCATTTTTTAATTTCATAGACTTTGTTTTAGGTTTTATCTACATCAAGAACATGAAGGTTAGTAAGAATATACGTGTCCCTACAATTGCTCCCATGGGCTGTAACTGTAAAGGCATGTGCACGGATCCTAGAAGTTGTTCCTGTGCAAAACTCAATGGGGGTGATTTCCCATATGTGCACCATCATATTGAAAGGTAAAAAAACTTGGAGCAAATAAAGTTCCATACAGTTTAGCTTACAGTATTGTTTTTGCAATCTTTTACATGAAAAGCCTGGTTGGTTTCCATTCTCTCTTTATATGAATTCTGTTTTGTTAACAGTAAGACCTGTTTATCTGGAGATGTGAAAATGTTGAACTGGGTCTTAATATGAACATATGATACATTTTGTCAATGTTCAACAATTCATTTTATGCCATTTTAATAATGTTTCACAATTATCTCCTGAAGTCTGGTGTCAGTGTTCTATAAGATGCAAATTTAATGTTTGCATGCTAATTATTAAATTGAAGGACTGTACAGATCTCCAGGTCATGGCAGATCAACTTCTTTAAAATTTATTTCTACATACTATATGAACATACAAGTGCGGTAGAGTTATTCCATTGAAAAACTTCTGACTGTCGTGTTAAACTAGAGCAAATAAGTTCAATATAACTTTACCCTCCACTGAAACTGAACCTGAATATGAGATGAGGTATGACTTGCAAAAGTATTGCCTACTTATAAACACTATCCCTTAATTCCAATACACTTGATGTTCTATTTTTCAGATAATGATTTTGTTCCTAGAAGTAAGTTTTACTAGATTTAATAATGAATTTGCTAGCTGTTGCCATTATTTTTAGGACAACAGATTAAAATATTAAAAGTCTTAATGCTACTAATGTTATTTTTTGGTATTTTGGAATACACTTGTAAAAAAGTATATATTAAGTATAGAATGAGAAATGTTTGACAGCTTTATATTATATGTTGGGAGTTTGAATGAGGTTTTGCTTGTTCTTGTAGTTGTGGTTCTGTGTTGGGAAGAGAACCAGATGTGGAAGGGCTTTGTCTATTTACTATATTGATAAAACTAATTCAATTTCACTCTCCAGACTAGTTGAACCAAAGGCAGTTGTGTTTGAATGCGGACCAAATTGTGGGTGTGGTCCAAAATGTGTGAACAGGACCAGCCAAAATGGGATTAGGTTCCGTTTGGAGGTTAGTATGGACAATAACAATTCTTTAAATCTCATTCTGTTTGTATTCAAAGACAATTTACTTGTGTACCTTTTCTCATGCATGTTGATTTGACAGGTTTTCCGTACACCAAAGAAGGGGTGGGGTGTTAGATCTTGGGACTATATACCTTCTGGTGCTCCCATATGTGAATACATTGGTCTTCTTAGGAGAACTGATGATTTAAACCCTGCTGCTGATAACAGTTATGTTTTTGACATAGATTGCTTACAAACGATGAAGGGACTGGAAGGACGAGAGGTACTCTATGCTTTTTTTTATAGATTATTTTAATAGTTTACGTTTGTGGTTGACAAACTCCTTGTGATATGCTCTTTTCACATTTCTTTTTATTGAAACAATAAAGTATTAAAAGATACTCATATTTAGTATTACAAACACTTTGTTTGAATCTCGTCGCAAATCATTTATCAAAAACATCCCCAAGCAAGACTTCAATATAGAGTAACTTGCTTGAACGTGAGGGGTGTTAAAGATAATAAAATATGTTTGGTGCTCTCAATATTGCTCAAGTATTTTAGAGAGGTGGTCATTCAATGATTTGATAGTTTTAAATCGCATATCAATAAAATCACATTAAAATGTAGATGTCATGTACCCGTTCTAGCTTCCTTCTGTTGTGCTCATGCCTGTTAACACATTTCTTTTCTATATGTTAACACATTTCTTTTCTATATCTATTTCTTTTTTTTCCGAATGATTTTGCCTGTTTTTATGGAGTTTCCTTCTCTGTCTGCATGGATTAATCCATCCATTTGAAAATGGCTACAAGATTAGCTCCTTATTTAGGACCATGATATATGATGTATAACGTGAAATATGAAAGGGATTAGACAAGATAGGATGTCTCGGCTAGAAGTTCTTTTCCACAACTCTCTGAGATTTGTTTTAAATTTTAAATTTTTATGAACTAAATACTTTTATTTCTCTCCAGAGTCGGCTCAGAGATGTATCTTTGCCATCTTACTTGAAAGAGATTGGTGAAGAGGCATCAGAAAGTGTACCATTCTGCATTGATGCTGCAAAAACCGGTAATGTTGCTAGGTTTATCAATCATAGCTGTCAACCAAATTTGTTTGTCCAGTGCATGCTAAGCCATCATCATGACATCAAACTTGCGAGGGTGATGCTAATTGCCGCAGACAATATACCACCACTGAAGGTTCTTTCTCTCATCTCTTTCTTTCTCTACATTTGTATTTAGCCATTGATAATATCATCTGCAATTAACTGATCAGCACTTCCTCACTATGTTGTCAAGTTTAGTGTGTAAAACAAAATGATTAAATATCCCATTGCTTCTTTGACTAAACTCATCATTTTTGTAAAACTGTATTTTATGATTGCATCAGTGTGTACATATATACATGTATTTACTTGGTGGCACAAAAACAATTATTTACAAGGTGATTTTAGTTACTTGAATTCCTTCATGGTTAGTATAATTTGACGTTCCTGTTAATTTTGCCTTTGTAGGAACTTACTTACGACTATGGTTACGCCCTTGATAGCGTGTTGGGGCCTGATGGGGAAATACGACAGATGCCTTGCTTCTGCGGTGCAAATGAATGCAGGAAGCGGTTATATTAGGTGTAATTGGTCAAGCGCAACTGTATATGCTTCCTTGTTCATTGTTTCTTTCTTTAGATTATAAAACTTCCCATTGTAGTGCTGTGGTACAGTCACAGAACATGTGTTCTTAAGATCAACTTGCTTAACTTTTTTCCAAAACTTGGGAAAAAAAAAATGATTATTTTGTTCAAGTAAGAAGAAATTGCAGATCGGTGATTTTGGCTTCGTGTAGGTGGCAATCAAAGCAAATTGTTGGCTCCTTTTATCATCAAGTACCATGTTGGCAAGTATTCCACTTAGTGCTACTTAAATTATTATCTATAATTGTTTTTTTCATCCTTCCATTAATAGCCCCTGTTGAATATGCATTGTTGTGTCCAATTTATTTTGAATAATATTTTTCTGAGATTATTTTACAGATTTTGAGATGGGTTAACTCATATTTCACAAGTTTATAAAAATGAACTTGGTTTTGCAAGTACAAGTATTAATTTGTTAGATTGTCTGATGGGTTTTTGTTATTTTGTGTTTATTTTATTGCATGGTGGTAAAGTGATAGGTTTATTTCCATATTTGTTATACAATGTTTTTTTTTTATTTTTTATTTTTTATGAGAAGGTTATACAATGTTATTCTTAATTTTTCTAAAACAATAGTCAGATTTATCTGTTAGGGATGGAAGGAGAATTTGAGAGTTTATGTTTTTTTGTTTCTTTTTGTTTACAAGTTTACTAGTTTAGGAGTCTATGTTTTTAAATATTTGTTTGTTTGGTACAAAATTATTAATCTTAACATTTTAAAAGCTTTATAATCTTGTTTTAACTTTTTTATTATTATTTTCAAACTCAGCTAATCTTACTAGAAAATGGTTACTTGTATCCAAGCCATCATAATGAAATTGTAAATTTTGGGATAAACTCTATTCTATATCCTAGTAACTTTTAAGGTCCATATTTTGACAAACAGTCTGTATATTTTGACAAGAATATTAATCCCTTTTTAATAATTAAATGACTTTGGACTTAATCTCTTATTGGTGGTATATATGTTTTGACAATAATATTCAATAATTTGGACTTGAAATAATTATCCAAATAAATTAATTTATCGTCTCTAATATTTATGATTAATTATTAGGTTTGTGAAAATATTTACCTACATTGTATTGAATTCAAATTTATGACAATACATTATCTATTTGTTTACATGAATATACTTATAATGTCTATAATTTACAATATATATATATATATATATATATATATATATAGTAATGATAAGGACCCATCATTGGGTTTTTTATGGAGCTATGTGTCAATACACATATATTATATAATCTTTACAGTGATATTTTTTTCTTGCTTAGCGCAATATTCTTTTCTACGTAATTTCTTATCCTTTTTTCTATTTAGACGTAATTTAATTTACAACTTATCATTATTTCTTATTTTATTCCATTTCTAATTAATCATCTCAATACTCATTTTTAAATATTATTTATTTATTTATTTATTTTAATTTCTTTCTTATTTTATCCCATTTTTAAATATATTTTTTATTCATGTCATTTATTTCTTATTCTATATCATTCGTTAATTTTTTTTCCAAACTCGTTTCATTCTATCTAGTAAATTGTCAATTCTTTCCTTTTATTTTAGTTGCTATTAATATCAACAAAAAAAAATTTGTGTAACAGGTGCACGGATCTCACCTGACCTGACCATGCGTCCCCATGTGTTTGGATAGGTGTGCTCAAACCCACCCAAATTCGCTTCAGGTGTTATACATTTATATTATGTTAAATACATTTATATTATGTTAAACATATTTTTATGTTATGTTAGTCATTCTTTAGGGTCTTTATATTATATTAAACATACATTTATGTAATATTAAACATACATTTATGTTATGTTAAGCATACCTTTAAGGTTTTTATGTTATGTTAAGCATACCTTTATATTATGTTAAGCATACCTTTATGTTATGTTAGTCATACCTTTTAATTATATTAGTTATATCTTTATGTATTATATAAAGATATGACTAATATTACTTAAATGTATGCGTAATATTACATAAAGGTATATATGTACAAATTAGGGTTTTTTTTTTGCCAAAATTAGGATTTTTTTAAAGTTAAAGTATTTCATAAAGATATGCTTAATGCTTAACATAATATAATAATAAATGTATAACTAATACAACATAAAAGTTCAGGTAAAAGAAAAGAGAAAATACGTGGATGTGAGTTGAATTTGACCCGACCCAACCCGCGTTGTATGGATCTAAAGATCCATAAAATAGTTGCACACAAGTGCAACTCTAATATCAATAGTACTTTGAAAAATATTTGCTAAAACGTATTTTTCATTAATTGTATATAATTTTAGAAATGATCTAAAATTAGGTTTCATTAACTTGTAGATTTTTATGGAGTAATTTCAACCATCTCAACTTCTTTCTTATTCTATATAATTTTTTAAATATATATTTTTTCAAACTCATCTCATTGTATTAATAAATTGTCAATTTCTTTAAATTTTAGTAAATTGTCAATTTCTTTTCTGCTCTTTTAGTTGCCATTAGTATCAATAGTAATTAAAACTCGTCTCATTCTATCTCAGTAAATTGTCCATTTCTTTAAATTTCATGTTAATTTATTTTATTCTCTTTTTGCCATTAATATCAATAATAATTGATTTTTTTTTTTGGCTAAGACATATTTTTTCATTAATTGTACATAAGTTTAGAAATTGTTTAAAATTTTTATATACTAATACATGGAGTAATCTCAACCATCTATTGTTTTAATTGAAGATAAGTTTCATGTACTCGATATTTATCGATCTCATCCATCTACTTTATTAATTGCAGATAAGTTTCATATACAGTGATATGAAACTTAATTTTAGATAATTTCTAAAATTATATACAATTAAAGAAAAATATGTCTAAGTAAATATTTTTCCAAGTACTATTGATATTAATATCAACTAAAGCAGAAAGAAAAAAAATTGACAAGATATAATGAGACGAGTTTGATTTTTTTTTTTTTAAAGAATGATATAAAATAAGTGAAAAAATTGACATGAATAAAAAAATTATTTAAAAAATTGGGATAAAAAAATTGGCTCCATACGAAACCCAATAGTGGGTTTCTTATCATTACTATATATATATATATATATATATATATATATATATATATATATATATATATATATATATATTATTTTTTTTTTGAATTTTTGCTATTTTGGTCAAATTTTTTAAAGTTGTAAATTTAACCATATTATAGCAAATTAATTGCAATTTTAGATAAATTTCAATTTTAGTCAAAACTAAATTGTATACGTCTTACATGACAGACACATGGATAAATAAATCATTTACACCTCATCAAAAACGAAAAAAAATGTAAATAAAATAAACACCTCATCAATTATTTTTTATTTTACTCTCTACAACACTAATGTCCAATTCTTTTTATTTTCTTTAATTTGTAAATTCAAGATAATGTGTTTATTTTCTTTATTTTTATTTTATTTTTAATGAGGTATAAATGATATTTTTTATTCATGTGTCTGCCACGTAGGACATATACAATTTGGTTTTGAGTAAAATTAAAATTTGGCTAAAATTGCAATTAATTAGTTATAATATGACTAAATTGATAACTTTCAAATAATTGATAGTGTTTGTGTGCACCAAGTGCATGAGTCATGATCTATGCAACTGGCTGCACGGGTCGGGTCAGGTCCGATTCAGCCCGGATCAACACTAGATTTTTTTTAATTTATGTTATAACCTTTATGTTGTAATAATATAACTTTTATATACAGATTTCATAACCTTTTCAGTGAATAATTTATACTTTTTCACAATAAAAATTCATGTAATATAGCCGAAGCCTTTATGTTGTAATAATATAACCTTTACGTACAGGTTTTATTAACATTTTCAATTAGAAACTTGTACTTTTTTCACTATAAAAATTTATATAATATAGTTGAAACTTTTATGTTATAATATTTTAACCTTTATGTTATATTAATATAACTTTTATGTACAACTATCATAACCTTTATGTACTTAAAGAATATCATAAAGTTATATTATTACAACATAAAAGTTTTGAAAAGTATTATAAACTTGTCATGCACTACAAAAGGTTATGCAGATATAATTAAAAAGTTAAGTTCGTTGAACTAAAAAGTTATGCCAATATAACTGCAAAATTAGGGTTTGAGCTAAGGTGCAGAATTAGGGTTTGAGATAGGATGTGGACATGTGTGTGGGCGTGTGGGATGTGTGAAATACACTTTTGAATCTGGTCGACCCAACAGATATGATCCGTACACTTGGTCTATAAAAATAATTATGTTAAAAATTGGCTAAAATAATCAAAACTCGAAAAAATTTGGATTTTTTTGACTATTTGATCATATATATATATATATATATTTATGACATGAAATGAATATGATTCTCACAAATTAACCTAATCAAAATAACAAACTATATGTATTTTTTAAAATTTATTTCAAAATTTTTCCACAAAATATATTATCATAACTTAAAGAAACATTATATACAAGAGTGTCCTAGTAAATTTCACAAGTTAAATGATGATTATAAATTGCGAATTAACAAATAAAAAAAGAAAAAAGAAAAAAGAAGAAGAAATAGGATGTGTATTGGTGCCGGGTATTGTATTTAGGGCCCGGCTATCCACACCCCGGACCCTTCTAAACACACCCCACAAAAAAAAAGAAAAAATAAATATAAGGTGAAATGTCCAAAATGCCCTTAACATAAAAAAAAAACACAATCAACTAATTATCTAAATACACCCACTCCAACCAATTGCTAAACACACCCCATTATCTAGGTTAAGATTACACACACTCCACTTCCCTCTTCTTCTTCCTCACAAATCCAAACTAAGAAAGTGTAAAAACTCCACCAAAAACCCTACTACATTTGTTGGAAAAAGATCATGGATGAAGATAGAACACATGAAATGCATAATGTAAGTGATGTTACACAGTTTAATCGATTGATTTTTCAGTATTGTTCGAAAAAAAAAATCGCGCAGTTCCCGATAGACCAATACAGGCCGAACATTTTACAGTGTGTTCGACCTGTATTGGCCGAACATACATAGACATGTTCGATCAATATGAGTCGAACTTTTGGAGGATGTTCGACCAGGACCGGTCGAACGTTGTGCAATGTGTTCGGCTGGTTCTGTTCGAACGTATGCTATGTTTTCGTATATTAATAGTCGAACATATTGCATATGTTTTACATAGTTGAATGAATTTAGGTTTTTTGTGTGGATCCATGTATTTACACATGCTATTGTTTATAGGAATATGGCTCCAATGAATCACGATTGAGTGTTGTGAACGTTGAAGACGCGATGTATGAGCAAATAGATTTTTCGGAGGATTTTCGAACAAACGAGCTATTCGATAGTCGGGAAGATATGGTGAATTGGGCCAGTAGTGTTGGGAATCGTCTTAACATGGTTGTTTTGGTTAGACGATCTGATAGTGGAGACACTGGAAGACGAGCACGGGTATTTTTAGGATGTGAGCGTGGTGGTAAGTATCGTCTTGAACTATGTTCGGACATGAGGCGTCGAACAGGCCCATTTTGCACTGTTGAGATGTGTTCGACATGTAATCGAACATTGCAGTATTGTTCGACGTATAGCCGAACATATCCTATTTGTTCGACCAGTATTTGTCGAACTTGATGCTAGTTGTTCGACCATAGGTGTTCGAACATCCTATGATTCCCACAATCGGAGTTCGTACGATCCCAACCTACTACCAATTCGACAATTAACCATTCCAGATATCAAAGACACATAAAATACAAGGTAGCATGTTTAAATTAATCGAAAACATCAATTACAAAGTCGGGATAGGTGCAAGAGTTACATCAAAAGTTGTCCGAATGCGAAATGGAAAATACATAAAGGAACGGTTCAAAAATGAAAGACAAAGAGAGTAGCCTAAGATCTCCGAGGCCTACGCTGCCGGCTGCTGGAAGCTCGTCTTGACGACTCGGCCGGCTCCTCGGTGTCAATCTTCAGGGCCCTATATGCACCAACTAGGGCTGGAACTACCATGGACGCGTCCAAGCCTTGTTCGTCAGTTTGCCACTGCTGGTACACGGGCTTAAGGTGACCAAGTGTCGATGTGATCATATCCCACGGTTGGGGGCCTCTGTGTCTGCTCTGAGGGACGTGTCCAGCCTGAAGTTCATCTGGATTCTGGATGAATGGATGTGAAACCCTAGAGTACCAGTCCAGGTAGTCCTCGGAGCACTCCCAGGCAGGGTATGCACTTCTCCCAAGTGCTTCGGCTGACAGAACATGGTTCTGCCAGACTCTAAAGTATGCACCTAGTGCATCCCAAGTCACCTTGTATATGGCCCCCTGTTTGCCCCTCCGGGCGATAATGGGAATCAACGGCTCATCCGGAATCCTCTGAACAAATCCAAACTGCCTCAAGACACGGTCCGGATGATACGGCTCCACTATATCAAAGGCTCGAATGCATCCCTGGTAGAAAGCCACTGGGTTCAGGGGATAATGGTCACGAACCTCGGAGTACGGATTCCAGTTCACCTGCAAAAAAATCATTTGGAGTACACGACACATCTGTGATGAGAGATGAAATAACATAAGGTCGAAAAGAATTGGACAAGTTTTACTCACGTCGTGTGGAGACATCGTATCCAAACTCTCCCTGATGGCAAGTAATCGGGCCTGTGTTCCTCCGCCATGAGAGCGTTGCACCCATTTCCGTGCAAGCGGCTCACCCATTCGAAAACCAACATTATATGTTGGTTGGAATGCAGGGAAATATTCGTATATCCAAGCCTGAGAAAATTGAAAACGCAACGGTTAGAAAAATAAAACAAAGTACATTTAGAGCAGGTAATCTCTCTCAAATGAATGTTATGCACATACCTCGAGTAATGTCAGATATCCACACATCTGCCGAACACCAACTCGAGAGGCCAACCCCAACTGTCGGTACAAGAAGGCCAAAGTCGCTGTGCCCCAAGCGTATTCATGGACCCGGTTCAAGTGCTCCAATAGGCGAATGATCTTGGACGATGCCCTGGTGCCGGTCTTGTCCGCGAACAGTGTACACCCCAATACAAAAAGCTGGTATGCACGGGCAGCACGCTCCAACACCAACTGGTTCTGAGAACTCGTATCAACTTCAAATTACCTTCGAAGCCACTCCATTTTGACCGATCCTCCTCGAAGGCCTTCGAGTCCCTCCTTTGCAGCCTTCACCGAAACGCCCAACAACCGACTAAGGAGATCGGACACAGGCTCCGACCTGGATCGACTGTCCGGAATCATGACGGATCGGCCACTAACCGGCAAACCAGTCAAACATACTACATCATCCAGGGTGATAGTTATTTCACCCCAGGGCATGTGAAATGTATTGGTCTCCGGTTGCCAGCGCTCGACGAATGCACATATGAGGTTTTTATTGGGCGTCTTATAAGACACCCACCTCAAATCTGGGATGGGACTGCGCTGTAGCAACTGCTCCCAAGCCGGATTCCGTACCTCGAATTGCCACGTCTCCATCTTTGTGGTGTGGCACCAACACTTCAGGATAGGCCGTTCCTCACCGTTCCAGATGGCATAGGCAATGTGCGATTTGAAGCTCGGAATCAGTTGTGGATCGATCGGTCCACCAGGGCAAGGGCCTCTCAAGATATCATCATCATCGGCCTCCTCAGGCACCGCTTCCTCATCAGGAGCATCGTCACTTTCTGCTTCCTCTGCCGGTGCTTCGTATTCGATCAGAGGAAGAGCAGATGTAGAAGGCATCGGTGGATCGATCGTGGTGGCCTCTTCAACCCGACGCCTTCTGTTCGAGGCCGTAGGCCGTGTCCTCCTCCTAGTATAAAAAATGTCTCCACCTGCAATATGAATCAACGGCTAAAATCAATTAACGTATACATATATGCTCAAATTCATATACATCCCTCGTAGGCCAAATATTCATCAAACCTAAACATATATGCACAACGATCAACAATGAAACGAACACCCTAAAACAACGTTCGACCAATCATCGAACGTTATGCGAGTTGTTCGATAAATGATCGAACATTTGACCTACGTTCGACGAAGTGTCGAACAAACACCTATTGTTCGACTGGTGATCGAACATTCCCTATATGTTCGACTAGTGGTTGTCGAACGTTCTTCACTTCGTTCGGCCAACCAGGGCCGAACCAGTCCCGTCGCGATCGCCCATTTTCGAACAAAACCCACGCCCAACACAATGCAATTTCAACACATTATCCATCATTTTACATCAATAACCGTTCTAAACAACAATCCTAAGCATTTAAAGTGTATTTCACACAAATCTACTACATCAAAATCATAATTTCATAATCAAAATTGAAAACTTCACTTACTTGGCATCTCACTTTCTTGATTTCGATCCATGGTAGATTTCTTGTTTGTAGATCGAACTTGCAATACAATGTTCGGTTGAAGGTTGAACTCTTGCCAAATTAGGAAGCTTGGAAGCTTGAAGCTTGGAGGTGGAGATGAGTGGTGTGTTAGGGTTTGTGTTGTGTTTGGGGTGTGGGGGAGTTGGGGGTGTGTTTAGTAAATTATATCTTTTTTCATTTTCTTTTATTAAATTTATTACTAAGGGTATTTTAGTACTTTTTGGGGTGTGTTTAGTATTATATTAATTGTTTTTTAATTATGTGGGGTGTGTTTAGACTTTGGGGTGTGTTTAGAAGAAATGGGGGTGTGGATAGCCGGACTTGTATTTATTACATTAGAAACACGAAGGGGAGAGAAACCAACACAGAAAGAAGAAAGCCGCGAAACAGAAGCTGCGAGCAACAGCAATCCAAATCTAGCCCTTTGAGGAATTTTCATGTCCATCTTGCCCTCCTTGAATCGCGCTTCAACATCCTCGTCTTCTTCCTCTCTCTCTCCATCTCAATCCTCTACCTCCAATCATGGATTCCTCTCTCATAATCCTCTTCAACAAAACCTCCAATCCCCTCCGCCGCCCAATCATCTCTCAGGTTTTCCTTCTTCTCCTTCTTATAATCGATTTTTTTTTTCTCTTAATTTTGGGTGCATCGCCGATTGTAACCCCCCTTTTATTTCTTCTTCATTTATTGGGTGTTATCTGACGTGTTCGATTTTTCTGTATACGATTGAGGGTTAATAAGCTCGTCTGTTTTTGGTTTTGGTGCTTATTTGGGAAGAAAGATTTTTTCCCCTACATTTTTCGTTTCTCTCACATTGGAGAGGGAAGTGTGCGTGGGGGATATATCATATACTAATAGAATAATTTAAGGTTGTTTGGATTTCTTGTCTGAGGTTGAACTTATGCTTGAGCTTTATTCTATTTTTTGCTCTATTTCAAGCAAATACTAGTTGAACTTTGGTTGCTGCTCACCTCATGTTAAAGAGCTTCATAAACTAACTAATCAGATATCGTTCAAGCTTAGGTCGCTCAAGTACACAGAGTATTGTTTGAGCCTTAATGTTCAATCTCAATTCAGATTCTAGCTTGGTTTGCTTTTAGTCATGGAGTGCGAAATCATGATTCAACATACATCATGTTCGTGTAATTTCTGTACTTGTTCGGAAGTGGTTACCTCTTAGCTTTTTTTGTTTCAGGAGAAGTGGCTCATGCTGCACACATTCCACGAGTATCAGCCAAAGAGGTAGGAATGCAGGTTTTGGTATTCTTCTAGTGTATCAATCTGGTTATCTGCACATTGATTTTTAAGGCAAACCAGAAATATTAGGCCATTAAACCTGGTTTCTTTTGCTTGACACACTTCAAGCATGTGCTTGCTAGCCCCCATGGCATGAATTAACTTAGTTAATGCATATCTGTTCTTATTTTTATTCATCTAGGTGAAGAGAAGGGAGAGAAGGGACCATGGAAAAAGTCCAATTCAGCAACATGATGGTATAACTTTCCCTCAGGAGGATGTTTCTCATTCGCAGGTTGGATATTCAGAATGGCGAGGGAAGCCACCTGAAACCTTTGTTTCCTCAAGCAGCCATCAGAGTGCTGCATCTACTAATTCACAAACGAGCCCTGCGCATTCAACTGGGAAAAAAGCACAGATACATAACTATAACCACTTGTTGAATTTTCATTACGATCCTATTCCTGTTTCTCGTCCACAGCCCAGGGCACCTCCCCAACGAAGACAACAAAAGAGAAGACCTTATAACAGGGACTTATTTTTTCAAGCAAACTACAAGTTTGTTGTGCTAGATACTGGGAACTATGTAGCTGAGTCTATTGATCCGGATAAGATGTTGTGTTGGGAGGATATCATTTGCTTGAAGTACTCCACTCCTTTTCTTGTCCAGTGTCCCATATGCTTGGATGAACCCTTATGTCCACAAATAACCTCTTGTGGTCACATCTTCTGTTTCCCATGCATTTTGCAATATTTTTCCATGGGTGAAGATGGTCTTAAAAAGTGCCCATTATGCTTCACAATGATTTCTTCGAAAGATTTGTACACCATCTGCATCGAGAATGTTAAGCAGTATCACATTGGTGATGAAATAGAATTTGTGCTATTAACGCGGAGAAAAGATTCATTCAGTTCTTCTCTTAAAAACAATGAAAGCGATAACATTGAAGATGAGATTCTGGATTCCTTCTCTAAGTTCACCTTGACTTCGGATGTAGAACTGTCTGTTAGAGAAGCAATGTCCCATCTAGATAGTTGGATAGCCAGAGCTGAGTCTGGCCTTGTTGATGACATTGAAAAACTTCCATATGTTTGTGCTGCAATGGAACAGTTGGAGCAAAGAAAGAAATATTGGAATGAGCATCGTACTGCTAACATTGACAAGGTAAAATATGGGTCGCCCCAACCAACTGCAATCATTACAGCTGAGAACAGTAAGTCAGATCAGTTTGAAAAACCATCTCCAAATAAGCTGTTTGATGAGTTCTGTGTGCCTGAAGTTATTGAGTTCGATGAGTTGATAGTCGATCATGACAGATCTTCATCTTCTTCGTTCGATGATAATAATAAGTATCTTCTGACACATTCTATTGGAATCAAGGAGAGGAAAGATGGAGAGTCATACAATTTCTACCAGGTGATCATCTAATATAATATTTTTATCTTTATTCCCCATCTGTTACCTAGGGAAGGAGGAAGCTTTTCATATCTAAATGTAGTTTAGGAGCATCTATATATCTGGACTATATCTTGGTAATCCATCCTTTCACTGAATTTCTTTCTCACTTTATGTTTATTTCATTTTGATTTTTGTATTTCCTCATTTGAATAAGTTAGGCCGTTGACGGGCAGCACCTCATCCTTCATCCATTTAATATGAAGTGCCTGCTACACCACCATGGTAACTATGAAAGGCTTCCTGACAGGTACAAGATAAACTGTTCTATTTGTCTTCCTATTCTCCTGCTTCTGTATCCACATTTCTTCACCAAGTCTACAAAACATATTTAAAAAGGTTTTGAGGAAATTGCTCAAACACAGGTGAACTTTTATGCTCTTTTTGTAGTGAGTTTCTGTTTCTTGTGGTAACCATAAACATTGAGATCAGTAAACAATTTATCATTCCATTTATTGTTTACCTAAGAAATTGGTATAGCATGCAATGCGGTACAAGGAAATTTTACTGAATTTAAACGTTGATGTACCAATCAAAGAAAAAAATGCGCAATTATATCGCAATATGATTTAACATGAACTATAAATGCAGAATCTCTGGGAAGATCTTACAGTTGGAGACAGTGACACAATCAGAGGCCATGAGGCGGCGCTATCGCTTCTTAAGCCATTTCTCCTTGACAACAACATTTCAGGTGATTACCAGTAAAATATTGTCACTCTCACAAAGGCCGGTGAAGGAAGCTCTTGTTTTCTCTGTCTTCTCTTTATTTTTCAGTACATGTCTCCTTGTGGTAGCTTAGTTTCCATGAAGTATAATCTAGTACATCAATTATATGTGCTATCTTACAGCTTTGTGAAATCAATCTGGGTGATATATTACCTGCTGAGTCCCTTTCTCCTTTCATGGATGAAGTCATGGATAGAGAAAAGCAAAGAAAACGACTTGCTAGGAAGGTATGCCTTCATACTCTGAACATTTAACTAATTTTTTATTTTGTAGAAAACTGTGCTTTATGATGCATCACAATTGTTCTTTAAGTTGATCAGTGTATCACAATGTAACATGTGAGTTTGAAATTTTCCTGTTCGTTGGTCTTGGAGGGTCTTAAGTTGTGAAGCAGGTGTGTAAAACTCATACTAAATTTCATAGGTCATTTTCAACTTCAGATGCAGCTTTCACACTATGTACTTTTAAAGAACAAGCACATTATTTTTATTTTTGACATATTTGGTGGATGCTTAAAAGAAAAAAAAAAGGACCGTATACACAATTATTTTTATGAGAGTTTTGTGTAGCTGGTCAAAATTGTCACAACTATGGAAGTCCTAGAAATGAGCATGCTTCACTAGCTAAAGAAATATGCTTTTTGTTTCTCCCTTACACCAAGAGAGACTGCTTTTTACAGCACTAGGCTGTAGCCGACATAGCACCAACATACATTTTCTGAGGCTTTTGACTGTTGGTGTAAGGCCTGTGACAGCCAACCAATTATTTCAGAACGACTCTTTACATAGATATTTGTTCATAAGGGTTGGTGTGAAATGTTAAAGATCACATATCTTGAGAACAAATATTGCCAACTTCTCAAGTAGTGGGAATTGGCTTTGATGACGATGAATTTGTTCCTCTTTTGGAAGGTTGTATCTACTAGTGACATGTCTGAATGCACTTACTTTACGTCACAGTTGAAATCATTTTAATTTGTCGATGTTAAAGATTCCTATATTAGGGGTTCATGGTATGTAACATCTCTATGTAGGAACTTAAGGACAAAATTAAAGCTGAAGCTGCAGGCGATCAGTTTTTTCCTGTTCCTTATTACTCCTATGATGCTCGACCTAGCTTTTCAATGGATGACTTTGAAGGTGATATTTTGTACTCAAGATGATATTATGGGCAAACTACTTGCTGTAGGATTTATTTCCAACTGTTGCATAGCTTATGGAAACCATAGCTTTGTGAGATGTGGTACTTCTGGTGTTCCATAATCTGATAAAGAAAATTGATCCATTGTTTAATCATTTAACAATAATCTTGAAATGTTATGATTAGTTGCAGGTGTACAGTCTTGTGGATTGAATGATAAACTATACCTTCATTTCATCATTTTACTTGATATCTTTTTCTTGTCCAAAACTGAAGGCTGACATTCTGGTGCTTTGGGCAGTAGCTATAGTTTGTTAAACAAGGATGTGCCTGAAAATGTGCTTCATTTGAGAGTTGTTCCTTTATAGATTTTTCATACCAACTTCGTAGCAATTCACTGCCTCTTGCTCATTGAGAAATACCATGTTTGGTTTTCCTATTTCATCCTCTCATAATTATGAACTCATGGCTGTTGTTTGCCTGCCTAAAGCTCTTGGAAGTCCTGCAGTAGCGTCATCTGGTTCTTCCACCATTGGGGAAAGGCAATCATTTTCAAGCGTTGCGAGGCTTGGTTTTGCTGCTGCGCATGATTCTCCTGCTCTGAAAACTGAGGAAATCCAAACTGCCAATAGGACTGATTCGTCTCACGACTCTTCTAGTGCCATAGGTATCTGTACCATCCAGGTTTTGTGCTTCATCTTGTTTGGAAAGAGTCTTGAGACTTTTGCATGAGCTTGTATTTTGAAATGTGTAGTCTATGCATTATATAATCGTTAATAAGTGGATATAGTTTTAGGTTAGTTTCATTGACTTTACTTCATTTCAATTCCTCTAGGGTGGAAAAACAGTGGTGCATCATTTGCCAACATAACATCTAATAGGGCGAAAAAGGTGGAAGTCGGGGATATGGCCAAGGTGAATGAAGCAGGGAAGAAGGGGAAAAAGCCGAGCCGGGTTCTCCTGTCCACAGCTGGGGGACGACGCTATTAAGAAAGAGAAGAGAGACCCCAAAATATTTGATATTGTCTTCTTCTTCTTCACCTCTAATGTGTAATATCACCAACTGTTACTAGAATTTTTTTCGTTTTTCAAATGTGAAGATAATATGTTCTGGAAATTTGTAATGAACAAGGCAAGGGATGTATGTACGTATGTTGATATGGAGTAGGTCTATCAAGAGGAGAGGAAGGAACTCACTCGTCTCGCTATTTAATCAAACCTGCGCTGTTGCCAATTACCATCGACCAGTGTTAGTTATGCAATATGTATCTTTTCTGGTTGAATCAGACAATAACCTATTGGCATTCAACTTTTTTTCTTATATATATATATAAATGGTGTGTTTTAGTTTTCATTAGATCATTTTCATCAAAAGTGTGTTAAAAATATATGGAACACATTACCATCGAAACAAACAAAAATGCCAAATATTTTTCATTCATAAAAAAACAGGGTGTTCAAAATTGCAATCTCTCTTCTACATTTTCAAGAGAAAAGAGATGAGATCTCATTTCTTCTTCTTGTTGGAATCATTCTTATTAAGAAGATGATCAGGAACGACCTTGAGAAGCTTTCGCTGCTTGGACTTGGCAATCTTCTTGAGCGTCTTGGGATTGGTAATCTTCTGAAGCTTAGTCCCAGACCTTAGAGTATTCTCCTGCTTCCTCTTCTCTCTCTCCTCACGCTTCTTCCGCTTCTCCTGCTTGTTCTGGCGTATCTCATCCTTCAGCTCATTCATCCTCTCTTTGTACGCCTTCTTTATCTCCTTGTCCTTCATCCGCTGCTCTACCGTCGCCGCATTCTTCCTCACGTGCACCGCCGACGCCCGATGTGTCCGTACCTCCTTCCAGTTCCTCCCCGACACCCTTCCTGCTATTACACCGTCGTACGTCGGATTCCCAAACGATGGTTTGTTCGGATCCGAGGATGACTCCGCCGCGTGCCGCTTCGATGCAGGTTGATTGACGGCGTCGATGTCCATGGATTCATCGGGGGGATTCATGATCTGTAGCTTCTCCGCTTCTTGCTCAGCTCTCTTCCGCTTGAAGGTTTTCCCTCCGAATCCCTCATCCAGCCGCCGGAAATCTATCGTGCAAGCCATTGAGAGAGTGAGAGAAAAAGAGAGAAGGAGAGAGGCTGATTGGTATTTTCTGAAATAAAACCTAGGGTTTAATACAAGACAAGACGATATTTAAGAATGGATGGGCCGTGCTTTACAAGAGGCCTTGTTTTTCTTAATGGGCCGATAAGCACTGTTTGGGCCTCTTCTTTCTATTACTTGAGGGGTATGGGATATCTCTTTCGGCTTGTACATTATCGAAAGAAAAATGTAGATGATCTAACCTGCTACATTCATTCTACTTTCCATAACAAGCGTTATATAAACACGAAAAGAATTAGGTAATTACATTATACTCTTGCTAAGTTTTAACATACATCAATAGTAGGTGTATGCAACTATATTATTCTCAGCTGTTTGCTGTTCCAATAATCCCGGTCAACTTTTATCCTGCCCTTGCAACTTTCAGTTTATAATAATTTTTAAATCTCATTTACATTCTTATTATATAGGCGTATTACATTTACATCTAAATAATAATTTGTTATTATTATCTTTTTTGGGTGAGGGTTTATGCATAGTGATGCATATAGTAAATACGCGCTCATTCATTTCACTAACCTTACTAGTGTAAATATATAGCAGTCCAGCGATTATAACAGTATTAGTACACTCGAATTGGGCTATCAATAAAAAAAATGTTGAATGACTTGTTTCTTACAAAATCGTCAGTTGTTGCACTGGAAAAACAGTCCCTGGCTGCAGTACAATTATCTGACCGATCCCATGATACTTCCACTCAACAAACAAAGTTGTGATCTTAGCATCCAACTGAAAGCCCTTGTTCACGTCGAACCATTCTCCATTTTGCTATTTGAAACTAGTGCTGAAAGATCGCTCTCAAAGAAGGCAGAGTGAAGAGCCCTAACACATTGTTCTGCTTCGCAGTCGTTTACTATCAACGATATATTGACTTTTGAAGCACCTTGAGAGATCATTTGAACATTTACGCCTTGAGCTCGAAGCACATGGAAAGCCTGCATTGTGAGTCACGAACAAGATTTGAGTCTCAGCAGTAAATGCCAACTAAATGATAAGGCAGTTAAAGTTAAGGCAGCATCACCTTTTCCAGTATAAGTGAGGACCTCTGAACATTTCCAATGAGAGAGATGATGGATCTGTGCTGGAGAAGATTTACGACTGCAATTTTTTCTAGTTCTTCGACCACATGGTCTAGTTCCTGATTGGGAAATCACGAGAAAGGTAACTTATAATGGAAAATATGAAACAATAAGTAGCTACTTTCAAACGGGAAAGTTAGTTCTGATTGGAAATTTTTTTAGCCTATATAGTTCAGTTGTGTTTAATGGTTGAATTGTAGTCCGATATCATACGCTTGCCTGCTGGATAAGTTCTCGACTCCAAAGCTTGGAAGGGTCCAATGTCAAGGAAATACTCACTTCACTAGTGGCAACAACATCAACAGATATGCCTAAGTCCTCAAAAGTTGCAAAAACCTGAAAACAACACAACATCGCAATGAATTGCATCAGGAAATAAGAATTCAATCATGATGGTAGTCACAAGCAGGTGCTTTTGCATATCTCATAGTTTCACCTTAGCAAGAAAGCCAAACTGACCAAGCATTCTCGTGCTAGCAATATCTAACATTGTGACATTACGTTTCAAGACAATGCTGGTAAGTACAGCCTGCAAATATGACAGAAGAAAGATAAGCACTATCAAAATTTTGGTTCCTGAACACAATACTGCAACTAACCTCACTCATGTCTCTAGTTCGAGTAATAAGGGTTCCTGGAGCTTTTGGATTATAAGAGTTCTTCACTCGCACAGGAATATCACCATCCCTAGCAGGTCTCATGGACTGTGGATGGAGGACCTTTCCATGCAAAGAAACAGATTAACTTTACAATCACTATTATCTGTTCTCTAACCAAGAAACTAACAGAGTAGCGTGTCCTCACATGACAGTCTCCAATATACAAATTCATTTATTTGAAAGCATAAATGCAGTTAAGAGCAACAATTGAATACTTTGCTTGGTTGACAACATTCAGAGATGCACAAAGAATAATTTAAAATGTCATCCAAGTTTCCCTGAAAACTTTATTGAACTTTTCCTCTGGATGGTTCTGAAAATAATTACAGATCAATTTTATGTCCATGGAACCCATCCACTGGATCTTAACCAAAACCACTTGATTTTGGAAATCATGCAACAAGAAAGCAAAGTTTTATAGTGCAGTTAATGATACCTGAGCACCAAAATAAGCAAGTTCAGCTGCTTCATCAAAAGTTAGATGAGGCACAGGTGCTGCATGAGGATATATATTAGGATCGCAGGTCAAAACACCATCCACATCTTTCCACACCTACAAAGGATGGAACAGTTAACTAATGTCATCATTGCAGCTTCAAAAAAATGCAATTCGTACAATCTAAAGAAACATGGCAGACTATAACAATTCGTGATTGAAGTTCCACCCAGAAGATGAAAAGATGTGATTAGTGCTTCTCCATGATGATTGTGCATTGTTAATGCAGAATTTCCAAACATGAAGTACCAAACAGAAAGGATATGGAAGGACTTGCAGAGTAAGAATATAAATAAAAGTCATCAATGGCTGACCTGGATCTCCCTCAACCCCAATGCTTTACCAATAGTTGTGGCAGTTAAATCACTACCACCCCTCCCAAGAGTGGTCACTGCACAACTTCTCCAGCCCTACAATTGAATATAATTAGGTTAATATGTCATCAAGATCATATGATATATGTACAAGGAAAATGCAGTGACAAATAAAATGCACAAGGAAGCAACCTTGCCAAGGAAGCCTGTCACAATAGGAATAGCAGGATCACTAATCCAATCTCCATGCAATCTCTTTGCAACAGCTGGATAGGTTGCTTCCAAAATATCCGCATTAGTGAAATCATCAGTGGTTATAAAACCTATGTCAAAGGCATCATACTGCAAAATATGCAAAAATTGCAGATATACATTAAAATAATACGCTCATATGTACTCATATTAATAGTGAACAGTACAAGAGAAGACCATGGGGAGACGTTAGCAAATACAGGCTATACAGCACACTTAAATAACAAAATATCTCTTTCATGAAGCTATAAAGAGATTTCACAATAAATGCATCAAAGCGTCATGTTTGAGAATGTTTTTTCTCTAAGAGCAAGCAATTTAGTACTGAGAAATCGAAGGAATGACTTTCTTCATCAAACCAAAAACATTGATAACCACATGAACCAAATATAAGGATGGGGAAGCAAAAAACATACTTGTTGAGCTTTTACTCCAATTTTATTCAGATAGGCAGCAAAAATCCTTGTGGACATGCACTCTCCAAAAGATACTATGTAGTCCTTTGTCCTTGGGGTCATCTCTTTCATCATAGCAATTCCATTCAGAAGTTGTTCCAACTCAAACAGGTGTTCTGCAGAATTGTGGGCAACATAACCAGATGAAACTGACAATTAACAGCAGCTAAGGGACAAAAGATTATAGCAAACTGATGAAGATGCCAGCCATATCCAGACTGATTCATACGTGAACTTGGCCAAACAGACGATAATGAAGTGTTTGCATTGTGTAATCACACTTGAAACATATAATTCACTCAAAGTTAGCTACAATATTAACATATACAGCCAATGCACAAGCAAAATGAAAGTAAATGAGCTTATGCAATGAATTAACCAAAATAACTGAAAACCACTTTCTGCAAATCTCCTTACCAGAGATCAAATTACTTATCAATCAGCATCTAAAAGACAATTATGCATACAATCTGACAGGGTCTTATTAAAAGTCCAATTTTTATAGGAAGTGTGACTCACTACTTATAACCAATCTCTCTACACCAAGCTCATCTGCAGTCCTGAGCACAACAAGGCAAAACTCGTTAGGGAAAATATTCCCATGAAATAATCAAGACAGGAAAATGCAAAAAATAACACAGACTAACCTCAAATGCAAATCTTTGATGAAGGCCAATTCTTCGAGATCAGATACTTTTGAAACGCCACAAGTAACAGCCTTCTCTCCAGCCTAATAGTATACATCACATGAAGATAGGTTATTAAAGGAAAAAAAGAGGAGAATCGAAAGCCAAGGAAAAAGCATACCAGCAAGAGCTTGTTAGTTGTTTTTCCCATAGCCGAAAGAACAATAATAGGTCTCTCTTCCGGAAAACTGAGAATGAGATCAGCTATTTCCCTCATTCTATCCGCGGAGGCAACAGATGAACCTCCAAATTTCATCACACAAGTCAAATCCTCAGCACTTTGTTCAGAATCTTGGTTTTGAGTATCATTCCTTTCCAGCAAATCAACATCACCAGCTGCGCATCTAAATCTCTGTACGCCATTCAGTGACACCTTTTGAGCAGCGATTGAAGGCAGATATGACGCAAAATGAAGAGGCTGCTGTTCCCGAATACGTTGAAAGCAAGAAGCCCTCTTAGAGAGAGAAAGATAAGGAATTTTGACTCCACATAAATGCAATGTCGTCGTTGCCATACTGAATACTTTGAATAAATTAAATTAATTAATGAAGGAAAAAATTTCGACAAATTGATTTGAAAGCAGATTATATCCGAAAACAGAAATAGCTGAATGCGCAACTCTCTCCACCACCACCGCCTTAGCCTTCGGAGAATAACAATCGGAAGGAAAACAGGCAAACAACCTGCAAATTCAACAAGACGTCGTTAAACAAAAAAACTATAAGATTCATCAATCGGAGAATAACTTATCAGCCTTTAAGCTTAAAGGAAGAAGAAACGAATCTGCAGCAATGTATTATTTCATGATTTCAGTTAATAATGTTTGAGCAGATAGTTCATTCTTAGATTCAGTGAGCACAAGTAATCGAAACCAACGTTAAAGTGAACCTGAAACAAATATCTTTGACGGTGGAGGGCGGGCGGTGTTGATGGCGGCGCTGAGAAGAAAATGCGATGGGAGTGCAGGTAGACACAACTGAAGCTGTGTCGGAGGGCAGCCAAAACGCTTTCCAACCTTTTTTTGTTCTATTAACAATTTTATTTTCTTCAAATATAAAAATAAATATAAAGCATTATTATTTTGACTAATGATTTGAGAATTGAGACTATGTATGATACTGTTGGCGCCTATGGTCGTGTAATTCTGCGTACTGCTATTTCTCCATATTTATAATTTGATTTTAAAATTATTATGTTAAGAATTTTCATATTTCATAAATTAAAAAAAAACACAAATAAAAAAGTAATGTCTACAAAAATTTTAAAGAAGACTTATTTATATACATCTATTGATACGTTAATAAAAAATAAATATAATTAATGCATAAATTAAAATAAATAAAATACTAATTAAATGGTAAAAATATTCAATATATTGTTGGACCATTATTTTTTTGTTTGATTAAGATTTATTTATTCATGGATTAACTTTTGAGTCGTGGTGTTACTATTTATTCCATGGTCACAACATTTTATAGTTTTAACACTATTGTCAAATTTTTGAAATTAGCTTGAAAATTAATATTTATATTTTATTTATTGTTATTTTCATTACATAGTATTAATTTTTCAAGTTTCTTTTTACTTATAATATTTTTTAATTATCACATTTTAGTATATTATTATAACCGAAATTATTACAAATATAAAAAGTAAATAAACTTAATGCCATCAAAATTTAAACTTTAAAATTTGATATATATATATATATATATATATATATTTAAATGGATAAAAAAAGACATATATTGTATAACAAACCAAGTTTTTTAAATAAAAAAGTCGTTTAATTTAAAATTATGTTTGTTTCAAAAATAAATAATCACGCTCTCAATTCCATCAAAGTACAAATATGAAACAAAAAAAAAAACAAAATTACAAATAAAAATGATAAAGTTTGATACATCATACATTAAAAAATTATTTTAATTTGAATTCTAACTTGTTTATAAAAAAATCATAAAGCATAAGTACAAATATTAGATAAAAGTGACAATAAACAAACTTTATATATAAAAAGATAAATTTAATACATAAAATGCATTTAAATAGTTTTGATCAGACATGCAACTGAAGAATTAGCACCGTGCGTGTTTTTTTAAGATTTTTTTTTAATTTTTAATATTTTATATTATATACATAATTCTTTTTTCACGCTTTCACTTCACATACAGATTTTCTTATCAATTATCATCTCAAATATAAACCTAACATCTCATCAACATAGACTTTTTTAACAATTCGCATGTCACACATCAATCATATACTTTCTTCCTAATTCTCATCCACTCAGACGCCACCATAAAAAATATTGAATTAATCAATTAACACCTATCATGAAAAATATTGAATTCATCAATTAAATGAAGTAATGAAAAATATTCAATTTATTAATTCTCAAGAAATCTTAAATCCGAATCAATATTTAAGAAATTCTCAAAATCAACCATAAAAATTAAATTATGAATTGAGTAGCAAAGAGAATAAATTATCAACAAATCTTCAAAATCAACAAATTATATCCTCCAACTCAATCATCAATTACCAAGTCTTTAATCAATTCTCAAAATCTCAAGTTATCAATTACCAAGAAGTTTTCAAGAGAAAAAAATCAAAAAAAAAATCAATACCATAATTTTTTAAATTAAAAACTTTCAAAAAAAGAAAAAAAATAAGAAAATATTATACAATTTTAATGACGTGATACAATTTCTCCTGTCATGCTCACAACCACGACAAACTCTTACTTTTAAAATTATTTTTTCTTTTGATAATTTATGTTCTACACCACATCCTTTTACTCTTACTTGTGAATAATTATTAATCTCAATCATATCCTTTTACTCTTACATGTGAATGATCATTAATCTCAATCATATTCTTTTATGGTACAGAAGATCGTTGCACTCTTTCAATAATTATGTTCTTTATATCATTGTACACAACTAATCAATATTTATGTTCTTTATATCATTGCACACAACTAATCAATTATTAGTTTAGCAACATTTTTTTATTAGTGGAGCATTGAATATTTTAATAAATATTGTTAAAATCATATTTTAAGAATTTCTCGAATATTGATTAGGATTTAGGATTTCTTGAGAATTGGTTAATTGAATATTTTTCATTGTTTACTTTAATAATTTTTCATAGTGTAGCGTCTGTGTGAATGAAAACTGGAAAGAATGTGTATGCTTGATGTGTGAGATATTAATTGTTAAAAAAAAGAGGGGGGGGGGGGAAGAATGTGTATGTTTGATGTGTGAGATGTTAATTATTAAAAAAAATTATGTTGATGAGGGTTAAATTTATATTTAAGAGAATTGATAAGAATCCTGTTGATGAGGGGGAGGTGTTTGAACGTGAATTTTTATTTTTTTGTGTATAATATAAAGTAATAAAAATTTAAAAAAATCTTAAAAAATATGTACGATACGCATTTTTTAGGGTACGTTCCTGATCAAAACTCTTGATTTGAAATAAGTAAGTAATTATCAAATCTACATATTCAATTAAAAATCCTGTGCAGACCTCATTAGACATGTTCAGCCGGTTCCGGTTTGCCGGTTCGGAACCGGTGGTTTTTGAAACCGAAGGCATAAAATTAGAACCGAATCATGGGGGGTTCGGTTTCGATTTGGAAGCCGGCGGTTAACCGGAATCAGCAGTTCAAAACGTTGATTTTTTGATTTTTTTTATCACTCGGGCACGGTCGTGCTACACGACATGGTCATGCCCTATTGGCCAGCCTTGATTTTTTCTATCTGGCACGGTCACCATAAAAACGTATCTAACGTATTCAAATTGATACATAAACATACGCAAAAATATGTGAATAATGACACTTATCAGTTATTACAAATTTACAATTGAATATATTACAATTACAATAATGAATGAAAAAATAAATTACAAGTTACAAACTTTCAATATATTATAATCATACATCAATATTGAAGTTAAAAAAAATTACAAGTTACAACTAAGTATAAATAAATGAAAGAAGAGGAAAAAAAATTGAAAGAGCTTGAGTTTCATTTTAAGTTTGAAAGTGAAATGAAAATTACACTTCCAAACTTTGAATGAAATTGCCTACGTATCCTTAGTAAAATTAAGGAATCAAAGCTCACGTAGTTCTCTTACCTAAACTTACCTTCATTTGTCAACGTTGGTTCCGGTGGAGGAGGAGGTGTTTGAATCATAGCCATAGGTGTCATCGGAATCTTCATCTAGATGTGAGAAATCTAGATATTGTTGCCAGTTTTTGGCTCTCACCCAATTTTCAAGAAGAGTAATGTTTTGTACATTCTCTTTAGTCAATTTTGATCTTCTTGGATTCAACATGTGACCTCCCTTGGAAAATGCTTGTTCAACGGAGACGGTTGAAGCGGGACTTGCAAAAATTTCCTTAGTAATAATTGTTAGAATAGGATAAATGGTTGTCCTTTTTGACCACCACTTCAAAAGATCTGATGGATGTGTAAAATCAATTAATTCGAAAGTAGCACTTAAATATGAATCTAATTCATGATTTGCTCTAGGTCGTTTATGTGTTCGATTATCATAAAAATTGTAAAATTGACTAAGACTACCACCAAAACTAGAAGAACTACTACCTCCTACATTTTGTGCACTTACATGATCATCATCACTAGAAGAATCACCAAAAGCAATTTTATATTCTTTAAATAGTTCGATTAATGATTGTTTAGCTCTACCAACAACTTCCATATAATTAGACACATAATCAACTTCATCATATTCTTCTAAAATAAAGTTTGAGAACAATGCATAATAATACATTTTTAATAATTCTCCTAAACCATCTTTTATAATCCTAAAATCTAATAATTTAGCACATAAAAATACATCGGGAATTTCATGAAAATATTTTAACCATTTTAATCTCATAACTATAATTGTATCTCCTAAAATAGGACATGTAGAATATTCATTGAAAATAAGAGCAATTTTCACACAATGATCTAAAGCTAGTGGAGAAGTAGGATAATAACAACCGGATAATTCTCTAATTGCCTCTTCAAAAAATTTTAAAAGTTGCATCAAGTTAATACATGTTTCTCATGCATTGTTCATTAACATTATGTTATCATGTGAATTTTCCATAAAAATTTGACAAAACAAATCTTTATATGCAAAAGAATCGTTAAGCATATTATAAGTTGAATTCCAACGATATTTAACATCAACTACAAATTTCTTAACTTCCATTCCATTATTCTTACAAAATCTAGCTCATTTCTTATGCCATAACGTTGATTTTGCAATTTCATGAACAGCGGATCTAATAGGTGCAATATATTCATCTATTTGTTTTAAATCATCTTGAACACATAAATTTAATGTATGACACATACAACGAGTATGCAAAAATTTACCATCTAATGGAGGTTTACAAATATCAATTAAAAATGGTACACTAGACGTATTAGCACTTGCATTATCAAATCCAATCGTAAAATTTTTTTGTACTATACTATAATCATTTAAAACATCAATTATATTACGTGCAATATTCATAGCCGAATGTCTTTCATTAAAGTCAATATATGCAATTAAACGTTTTTGTACATTCTATGCATCATCTATCCAATCAGCCGTAATTCCCATATAATTATTTATTTGATAAGGATTATTCCAAATATCACTACAAATAGAAATTTTTTGTTGAGACATTTTAAACTCCTCAATTAATTTATATTTATATTCTCCTACGATTTTCTCTATATCTCTAGTTACGGTATTTCTAAATATTTTTCTACTAAAAGGTTGTAAATAATTTTTAGTATATTCTTCAAAATCATCATCACATGGAAATCCTAAAGGTAAATGTTTTTTAGCAACAAATTCGGCTATTCCTTTTCTATGTGATAATTGACTAAATTTAAAGAGTAAAGAATCCATACCTTCAACTCCAGTTGAAGAATCGGTATTTTCACGAAGTTGGGTTTACGATCGATCCATACCCAAATTGTCCGGATGCTTCTTCAAGACGTGGTTGTGGAATGTCCCGTAGCCTCCTTCATGCTTGAATTTGTAACTCTTCCCACAATAGTTGCACGTCACTATGTAATCCACGTCGCTATTAGATACTTTCTCCTTTCTAAAATGAACGGAGAAAATATCACTTCGAAGAGTCGAAGGTGTTCGAGAAGTAGTACGTCTAGTATTACCACTTTCTTGAGTATGTCTCGACACCTCCTCCTCTTCTTGCTCGGTACTAAATGCGGCGGCGGTATTAGGGCCTAGACATTCCTCCAAATTCTCACATTCTTGACTCCAATGAGGAGAGTAAGAATTGATGAGATCATCTAGAGGCATATCTTGTGGTGGTGGTATAGACGATTTTTCTTTTCCACGGGATGATCCGGTAGAAGAAGAACCGACTCTTCGAGACATTTTTTTGAAGATGAAGAAGAAAGAAAAATTGAAACTATAATTGAATGAAATTGAAGTAGAAGAGTAGTAGCTAACTATAATTGAAAAAAAGATTGAAACTTGAGAATTAAATGATTTGGAACTTGAAATTGAAAATATGAAATTGAAACAATTAGCACAAATTGAGAGAGAGATTGAAGCTTGCAATTGAGAGACAAGATTTAGGAATGATGTGGTTTGAAGTGAAATGAAATGAGGTATTTATAGAGCTCAATATTCAAATTTTGCAAAAAAAAAAAAAAAAAATTCGGGACGGTTAAACCGCCGGTTTGCAATGGCCATTTAATCTTGGCCGTTGATCATCAATGGTCAAGTGATCCTAATTGTACACGTGGCACTGAATAAAAAAAATAAAATTATTGCGCCGGTTCGAACCGACAGTTCCAACGGTAAACTCACCCATTTCGTCAATCATCAACGGGCAAATGATCTTAGCCCTCCACGTGTCACGTTCGAAAATACAAAAATAAAAAGCACAAACCGACAGTTCAAACCGCTGGTTACCGATTTTTTCAGCAGCCGAACCAAAACCGAACCGTATTATACACAATTACGATTTCGGTTCGAAACCAAAACCGAATCAACGATTCCCGAAACCGTTAACCGTCCGTTCGAACCGGTCTAATTCTGATTTTTTAAACTATTTGGGCACGTCTAGAGCTCATCCCATCCCCCAAATTCCAACCCCAGCCACCCCCTTCCCTTTTTCTTGGACGCTGCGCAAGACGACTTTGGCCTTGGTCTTGCAATTTCTACTGCAATTTTTGTTTTGTTTTGTTTTTCTTTTTCTGTTTTTTTTCGTAACTACTTTATTTTTTATTATGAAAGTCATTTTTAGGCGGAAAAATCTGTTATTGCTATTTTTTGATAGTGATTCTGTTTATATAAAATTTAATAATTTTAATTTTAAATAATATAATATAATGATATATTATTTTAATATAAAATATATAATGATTGTAACTATATTTATAAAGTTTAGATATTTTTAATTTAAATTTATGTTAGCTTAAGTAGCTGAATTTTATAATATTAGAAATATGGAATTCAATAACATATAAATGTGTAGATAAATTAAATAGAAAATTGATTTTTTGTTTTTAAGATAGAGAATTGAGAAGTTTATATTCGAAATACAAAGTAATTAGAAGTAACTAATTTGACCAATTAACAACATTAATTTAGAAAAGCTTTCTTATTTGCAATATTCGTAATTGCCCTACTCTGTTGGTTATTTTTATCGTAAAAATTAAAATTTGTAATCATTCAAGTCTTGATATACCAAAAATTTCTAAATGAACATTCATTTAAATAGTTATAGTGTATAATAAAAGAAATTATTATAGAAAACAAACAGTAACATCCATACACAAATATTTATAAAATAGTCTAAAGAAACAAATTTATTATTTATAAAATATTCTAAATGCTTAATATGTATTTTTAATGTAGGCTTGATTAGATTGTGAGTTTATGGAATCGAATATCAATTTATTTGAGCTCAAGATTTAGAGCTCAAGATTTAGAGCTGCTAAAGCATCTTAACTAAGCTCGACTCGATTATGTGTGAATTAATATATTAACTAATTTATATTTCTATTGACAAAAAAAAGGAAACTAAAAGTTATATATTAAAATTATAAAAATCTTAGAGCAGAAGGGGTTCTATGGTGTAGTGGTTAGCACTCTGGACTTTGAATCCAGCGACCTGGGTTCGACTCCCGGTAGGACCTTCCTTTTGTTTTTTGTTTGTTTGTGTTGTGTTATGAATAAGTGATGAACATGTATGTATGTTCAACCTTTTCCTTTTTGTGGGATATTGTGTCTACATGTCCGTCCCCACACCTTAGCCTCCTCTACAGCACGTTGTCGATCCTCAAGTTGGGATATTGTCTCCTCCGATTCTGATTCTGATTCCGATTCCAATTCCAAAGGCTGGTTTATTCTTCTTTCCTCTCCTCCTGGCCCTGGGAGCTCCTGATGAATGTACTCCATTGCGTCGACCACTTCATTCATGGTAGGGCGCGAACGGGGATCATCTCTGAGACACATCAACGCTACTTCCATGGCCTTGCAGAAGCTCTGCTCCGAAAACCGGCCTCTCAACATTGGATCTGCCACACTAACAAGCTTCTTGGGATGGTTCAACATGGGGCGTGCCCGGTCAATGAGCATCTGCTTCGTGTCCACGGGCCTGCATCCCGTGATCAGCTCCAACAGCACCACACCAAAACTATATATGTCCGACTTAATTGTAAGTTTCCCGGTGCTGGCGTATTCGGGTGCACAATATCCCTCGGTACCCATGACCCTAGTGGAAACATGGGACTTGTCGTCCATGGGGCCGGGCCCAAACTTAGCAAGTCCGAAATCGGAGAGCTTAGGATGGAAGCCTTGGTCCAGCAGTATATTGGATGACTTCAAGTCCCTATAGATGACGGGAGGGTGAGCTTGGCTGTGCATGAAATTCAATCCTCTGGCAGCACCGAGAGCGACGAGCATGCGCGTGTTCCAATCGAGGGATGGCTGCAAATGCAAATGCAAATCGGCATCGTGGAGATGATCCTCCAAAGAGCCGAGAGGCATGAACTCGTAAACAAGGAGGCGCTGCTCCCCCTCAGCGCAGTAGCCAATGAGATTGACCAGGTTGGGGTGCCGAAGAAGAGAGAGCATCAGGACCTCCACCAAGAACTCCTTGTCGCCTTGCAAACCAGCATGGTTAAGCTTCTTCACTGCAACTACTTGCCCTGTTTTTTCTAATCGACCCTTATACACCACCCCGAAACCCCCTTCTCCGATCATCGACTCTTGCCGAAAACTATTCGTCGCACTTGCAAGCTCACGGTAAGAGAATGCCAGCACTTTTCTTTTTACATCCACATTAATATCAATATCAATATCACTATCATCCTCTGCCAATCAAACAAATACCATATATAATAATCAATCATAGCCAAGAAAAATATAACATTCAAGAAAGCGCAAGTCTTTACCAGAATTTGTGACATCCAGTCCTGGGTTTTCATCCTGTTTTTCGTCTTCCTCATTTCGTTCAATTATTATATCCTTTTTTCTCCTACCAAAGCACGGACAATGCCCCCCGTACAACATTTCGAAAATTAGATGCGCTGAGGTTTCATTTTCTGGTTCATCGTATTTGGGCCATAACATAAGAACACATTAATTAAGGAGGCCAGAGTTTTACTTTTACCCTTTTCGTTTGCATGGTTTAGGCTTTCTAGTTTTACTACGCACGAGAGGGGGAGAGAGATTGTTGGACAGAAAATCTTGTTTGATTGCATCAAGATTTGGAATGAGAATTAGCTATCAATTCAGTAAATATTAAAGGGAAATTAACAGCACCGCTTTCTTTAAGGCCATGAATCTTTTAAATGCATATCGTGGGATAACATGAAATTTCTCTGGATTGAGCATGTACAGTCTATTTATAGTAATTCATTGACTGGATTATCCATTATGCATATAAAAATATATAATGAACTCTAGTTCCAGGCATTGATATGTACACACGGATTGTATCAGAATAAAAAAATAAAAAATAAAAAGATGTAAAAATATACAAACGAAAAGGTATTAAAAATATAATTATATATCATTTATAATTTAGGCGGCGATAATTTTGAAGATAATTTTAAATATTTTCATCTATATAATTGAATTTCACATTTATATTTTTCAATATTAATTTAGCGTATTGCTGAAAATTGTCCAAATTTATTTATAAAATACATTTTGGATGGTAAAATCTTTGCTCATATCAAATAATTTTGAAAAAGAAATTAGGCTCCATTTGGATGGAGTGATTTGAAATTCAAAATTTGAAATGAGTGAATTTGAAATTAACTCAAGTTAGAGTAGATTTGAAATCAATTTAAGTGGATTTGAAATCCATCAAAATAACTCTAAAATTAATTAAAAATAAAAATCATTAATTTCAAATTTACATCCATCCAAACACCATCAATTAATTTACTATCATGATTTCAAATCACTTCTCAAGTACATCCATCCAAATGACCTTTAAAAAAGTACCACACTTCCCCATATTGTTAATTAAGAAGCAGGTGGCACGCTTCAATATCATGTAGGACTAAACTAACACGAATTAAGACCAAAATTTTAAATAATCAATTATACATTAAAAAAAAAAATTATCATACTTTTGTAAGATGGTCTTTTCTAGCCAAAAGAAGAGATTTTTTTAAATATTGTTGAACCCCTCAATCCGAGTCTGATCAACATAAAAGATATGATCGGTCACCAAGGACAAATGACTCGAACCCACTAAGGATAATCGACCCGAGCCAACTTGTAAGGACATGAATGCCCAGATCTAATTCGACCCTGATTCAAGTATCATGTTTGTCCGATCAATCAGAAGACCCGACGAAGATGATCGTCGGGCCGATCATCAAAGGACCCAACCAGAACCCATCTTCACAGGAGTTCCGAAGGGACATGTACCGACCAGGCTAGAACTTGGTAAAGAAGATCAGGAAACAGGTCGATTAGGCTTTAAGAAGACCACATAGCAGTCATTTCGATAATAGGAGTTAGTGAGGGGCAAACTAACCCCCCACTTTTCTAGAAAATAGGCTAAAATTAAGAGAAGAGTGTGCATGATCCCCACTAACTTGTGTTCTCCCTTAACTTATAAGCAGTAGAAATTGATAAGAGATTAGGGTTCGAACATTTTTGTATCCAAGCACTAGAGAGCTCATTTCTCTACAATATATTAAATACGATTCTGGCCGGTCACATAAAATTGATCAGAATTAGCCGATCAAATTCGTCCGAGTAGGCTCTGGACACAGTGTTTCTACACTTTTATTCAATTTCTTTATCCAATTCGATTCAATCAAGCCAGATTTTCTTAATTTAAATGTTTGGCAAGGAATTTAATCATAAACAAATTCCCACGTCAACAACTATAATACCCTTAACGAAGTTAAACAAAAAAAAATGAATTGAAAGAAAAAGAAAAAGTAAAACTAAATAAAATAATTATAATCCCTAATTTGTTAATTCCATACTTCATCTTCTCCAAAAATACACTACAATTGTTGCTCCTTTTGCTGGCTTTCGGTCTGCTGGTCGTCGTCTTTCGCCCCACAACTCGTTGGTCTTTCCATTGTGCTTCTTTGCTTTGTCAGGTAAGTGTAGCAAGTTATACTCTCTCATATAGAAAGATATTAGATACTCACACACCGACACACTCAAACTGAAGAATTATGTAGTGGAGTTTCTTGATGTGAGTTTTGGTATATGAGAGAGATTGATGTTAGATACTCACACATCCACACGCTCAAATTGAAGAATTGTGTAATGGAGTTTCTTAATATGAGTTTTGGTATTTTTGTGACTTTGTTTGTTTGTATCTGAATCAATTGATGTCGCACTCATGTTTGTTGAATTGTCAGTATAGTATTTATTTTGCTATGACTATTGTTTGCAAGTAATTGAGATCCTGTTTCTTTTCTGGGCAACTAACTAGCATGTGGACTCAGATTTTATATTTAATTAACAAGAAGAAATGTGTAATTTTGAATGCACTCAAAATTAGTTAAATTATATATTGGTAAGGCTATAATATTTATTGGTACGAGTTAAATTATTATTGGTACAATCTATAGTATTTGTTGGTACAGACTGAATTAATATTGATACGAGCTTACTATTTGTTGGTATGAGCTTAATTATATATTGATACAAGCTATAATATTTATTGGTACGAGCTATAATATTTGTTGGTACAGGCTAAATTAGGGCATTTTTTATTGCTGATACGAGTTATAGTATTTTTTTGGTACGAGCTATGTTATTTATGGTACAAGATGAATTATTGTTGGTACTGACCATAATATTTGTTAGTATGAGCTATAATATTTATTGGTTCTAAATTATTATTGATATGAGCTTACTATTTGTTGGTATGAGCTAAATTATATATTGATACGAGTTATAATATTTGTTGGTACGAGTTGATCAATTATTGTTGGTACGAGCTATAATATTTATTGGTACGAACTGTTTTATTAGTACAAGCTTATTATTTATTGTTACAAGCTAAATTATATATTGGTATATATTATATTATTTATGAGTAGAAGTTATTGTTGGTACAGACTGAATTAGTTCTTGGTATAAGCTTACTAATTGTTGGTACAAATTAAATTACATATTGGTACGAATTTACTATTTGTTGGTACGAGCTATATTATTAATTAATACAAGCTATTATTTTAACTAAGTTAAATACAATAACACAATGCAATCCAATTTGTCTAACACTCAAAATAACAACAAAATTGACAATTTATTTCCTAAAAAGTTGGTCCATAATTACTAACATTCACAATAAAAATAAAATTAGATAATAGATAATAGAATTTCAACAAGTCCAAATGCAATAAATTTAATCATCTAAACTTAAATGTTGGATAAATAAACTTCATCATGAAGATTCTCAGTTCGGGGTATTGGACAACTTTTTTTATTGTGTCATGTTTCTCCATATATGTTGTAGTGCCTTACTCCCTTTGTCTTACGCGGAATAACAAATGATCCACCGACATGACCATTTGCAAATGTACTAGGACCTCTAATGTTCTTTGTACAAGTAACCTCTTATATCCTGGTTACTTGCATCCTGAGTATACTTGTAACTGATGATGTCCATTGTATCTTTTCCCTATAGAAATTTGTACTAGCATTTAATTAAATTTGTACTAATATATACTTCAACGGGTACCAACAATTAACAATTCATACCAACAAATTGAATACTTACACTCGTGTCATAATTTCAAAGTTCGTACCAACCAATATTTTAGCATGTACCAATCTTAAATCATTAATTTATGAACATCACACATAGTATTATATAATAATATGTACCACCATGTAACAACCTGAACCAACATAACTTATTAAAATACCATGAACACTCATACCACCAAAAACCTTAACTTTATTTGCGAATGTATCATTTTTAATGAAAGAAAAATGAAAGAATGAATTGAATTGAAATGCATTTTTGGATATTGAAATAGAGTCAGATACAACAATAATTGTAGGATTAATTAATTGAATTGATTGTCAAGGTTATTATCAAAAGGAGAAAAGAATTAAGGAATACAAAGAAAAAAATAATAATAAGGGGGACTGAAACTTAAACAATAGTCATAAACAAATGCTTAAGTAGAATAATTAAAAGAAAAATATGGAAAAACAAAAAAACAAAAGGACGGAAGGGGACTAAACCTTACGCAGTCTTCCCAAAAAAATTAAGCAGAATGATTAAACAATTGGCATAAAAATAAGGAAAAAAAGGGAAGGTGTGAGAAACTTACCCAAAACCACCACCGCCACACTGTTGCCGTGCCGATTAATCGGAAAATAAATTTTTTTTGGTGGAGAATATTGTTTGTTGTCAATACGAGGGATAAATGGATTAGAGATGGGAGGGGAAAAGAAAACAAGTAAAAGAAAAAAAGAAATCTCAATGCTAGAAGGGGGTTTCCACCGACTTTATTGATACTAGCATATAACTCGGTGTAATATATATAATTAAAAAAATGAAATCAGTAAAATTAAATAAACATTATTTGATAATATTAATATAATTAGTAAAATTTTCATGCATTTTTAAATAAACTTAAGCTTTTAGATTAATTTGATAAATAATTTGTTTTTATTATGATTGTAATTCATAGTAAAACTCATGTTAAGAATTTTTTTGATTTATTGAGTGAATTAACTGAAATTAGAAAATAAAAAAATTAAATAATAATTTTGAGCAGGAAAATAATGTTAGCCTTTCCTCATCGGAAAATGTTGTCGGAGATTGTAAAAGTGAACAAAACATGTAATATATATTATGATGGAAAAAACAAATTAAAATATAAAATAAAAATAAAAAATTGTAAAATATAGATTGGAAAATGAAATTAAAGGTAAAGTGGTTGACAACTGATTCAAAAGTTGGTTTTAACAGGAGAGAGAGAGAGAGAGATTCCATTTGAATTGAAGAAACCTAGGTTTAGTTGTTACATTTTTACAGACTGGAGAATGGCGATGGTAATGCATTGGCAGTTGATTGAAAGGTTAAATTAGAAGTTTTATACAACATGATCGGATTCCAATATGTTGAAGCAAGTATTTATTTTTTGGCTGCATTGCCATCAAAAAGCTCGTCAACGAAGGTCTCAATATCTTCTCCTTGATACTTGACATACTTCTCGGTTTGCCTCCCTGGAGTAAAGACCTGACTGTACCTGGCGAGGAATGACCTGTAAGCTGGAATAACCATGTTTGATATGGAAACCCTGAGCTCCGATTGAAGCTGCTCGTCACAAACTACCCAGGTGCTCTGCGTCTTGTGTATTTCATCGAACATTGCATTGAAGCTCTTGAATCTCTCCTTGAGTATTGGCTTCACTACTTTCCCGTTGGACGTCAACCCTTCCGGATGCAAACAGCCCAGCAACCTGCCCCAGGTTTCGCGCTGATATACCTTATGATACTGCCTCAGATCTGTTGATTTCTTTCTGCACCATGTGTCGCCCATCAGGCTATTCATTTCGTTTGTTCCTCTTACCTTCTGCAAGATGTACCTCCCATTGTTCATCAGGAAAATTGAGCTCAGTGAAGGGTCTTTGTAAAGCTTTGATTTGGCTTCAAGGTTCTCGTCCAGCAAGTCCATCACTTTTATCATCTGAGTTTGGAACGGGCTCGTGCCATTATTCGTGTCTGTTCCTTCAATCCTCTGATGCTCCCTGAATACTTGCTCTAACGTTTCCTTGTACACGCCTACTAATTTCAGGTAATTCATAATGTAGCGAGTTAAAGGATGCACTGCACCGCCCGGAACCGGAGTCTTCCCTGAATCAGCCTTGACTGAGTTTTCAAGCTCGAGGAAAATTGTAATGATGGCCTCCCCAAGGCGCCCTTTTATAACTGACACCTCTGTTCTAACCTCGTTCATCCACTCTTCTGGGTATATATTCTCAATGCTTGGGATAGTATCTCTCAGACACTCGTACGTATCAAGAAGCTTGAACAGCTTCTCAGAAGAGCGCTTTGTTAACGCAACAGCCCCGCAGAAGTTGAGGAGTTGAATCATGACACCTTGGGACAGGCTGCAAAACAGGCTCTCAGACATGGAAGGATGGTCTGGGAAAACGGCATTAGAGAGCTTCTGCTCACTGGAGAAGAGGGCGCCGCATTGTTTGAATGTTGTGATCCAGGTATTAATTCCTTTCTCCAGTGATTCCCATTGCATTTTCTGCACATCGTCAATGCTGTATTTCTCAAATCCAAGCTTCTGCAGGCTATCTTCCAGTGCACTTCTTCGTGCGATCAAGTATGACAGCCCACATTCCATCTCATGCTCTCCGCCCATCATTGCCTTTGATAGTCTAATCAGGTTTGATAACATCTCTTCTGAATACCCTGGGAAGTAGTTTTGTTCCTCCGGGGCAGAATCTGATTCATCCAGCGGCGGAGTCTGCTCTGATTCTTCAGATTGCTTGGGCTTTGCGTTGTTGGCATTGCTAGCATCGGAATCCTGGATCTTGTAATCTTCAAGAAGGGACTTGAATTCTTCATCCACATATGACATTGCATGCTGGAGAACCCCTCCAATGAGGTTGATGGATGAAGCATATTTCTGCTCCGAGGAGAATCTTGAAAGCGTTTTCGAGAGAGAATTGAGGCGTGCTATGGAATCAAGAAACAAACCCATATCTTCCTTGGTCAGGTGACTCCATTTCCCTTGGCTATCCCCGAAACCATAGTCAGTAATCTTGGCTTCGACCATGATCGTGAATTGCTCCACGAAATTGGGCACATCTGGAGGGGTGGATTCATCGTCAGAATTGATAGTGGAAACGTATTGATCAATTGCTTCAGAAAGTTTTCCAAGATCAAGAGGGGAAGGAGGAGCTTCTTCAATATTTGTTTCATCCACCTTTTCTTCCTCTTCAATCTGAGTCTCATCAGCATCAGCATCAGCATCAGCATCGCCTAGCTCAAGGCCATTGTCAGCTAAATCAGCTGTTTGAGGTGGCTCTTGGTCGTCGGCTATTTGAGCTGCCTCTTGTTCGTCTTTGATCCCCGATCCATCACCATCTGAGGGCAGTTCAGGGGCCGATGCTCCACCATTTTGAGGTGAATCTTGATCCACTTTTCCAGGTTCGACTTCGTCCTTGCTGCTGTCGTGGTCCTTGTCATCCTCATTGAGGGGTTTCTCTCTCTCTTTCTCAGCATCCATAGCAATGAGTTAGTTATATTTGGTGTGTGATTGGAAGAGAAATAAGCTGGGATGGAGAAGCGAAATGATGAAAAGCACAAAAAAGGGCATGAAATTCATCCATGGAGCTGTTTTTTCATTTTTATTTTATATATTTTTAAAATTAAATAAATGGGGGGGAATTTTGAGAAAATCGAAAAGGTAGTTAAGGTGGTTAATTTTGGGAGAGAGAAAAAGGGGGAGGAATTGTGGGGACAGACAGAGAGGGATCGATCAGATTAGTTTGGGGAGTGAGAGGAGAGTTCGTGGATCTAGAATCGTCTTTCACTTTGACCAACCACTCCACCCTTCGTGCTCTCCACCGCTACCTATTTTCAAATTATACATTGCTTCTCTTTAATTTATCACAAGAAAGTTCAATAAATTGTATTTTTCCAACACGCAATATATAATAAAATCTTTATAAATTAATATTGTTGAGATCGGAGAATTTTATTAATTTAGAGAAATTTTAACTTATATACATAACTGACCTTTAAAATTTTGGGTTGTATAATCCATTTATAATGTACATTAGTTATTGATGACAAATAAATTAAAACACAAGTTTTAATTACCATTAAAAAAATGTATACTCACATGATCATATTAATTGGAAGTTTAAATGGTCTCATTCATTTTTTTTTTTGTCAAAGTAAAAGAATGGCTCATGTGCTAGGATTTTTTAGTTATTTTTTAATATAATATATATATATATATATGAATTTTTTTTAATAATTATTAATTTATAATTTCTTCGGGACCTTAAATATATACTAGGATTTTTTAAAAAAAAAATTTTATCTTATTATTTAATTGATTGGTGTCCAAATTTGAATTGATCCCAAGTTGGGACAAGATAAATTATTAGTTTTATCGAGATTATTAATTTATCGAATATTATTTTATGAAGGTTTTATTGTATAACTTATAAATAAAGATTAATATAGTGAAAACATGTTTTATGTCAAATAATTATGGCGAGAAGTGTATCGTATAAATCTTTTATATACTAAAAGACTTTAATAATTGATTTTTTCTGTATTTGAATAAATAAATAAACGTACGAGAAAATGGTCTTTTATACCCATTTTTATATAATTTGATCCCAATTTACCCATCAATATAACAACATATTCCAAAAACTATTTGTTAAATAATTGTAATCATAAAAAATTAAATTGTAGTACACGAAAATACTAAATTTTGTTACTACTAATTGTATAATTTAGTATTTTCGTGTAAATAGGAATTCTAACAAAAATAATTGTAGTAATTATATAATATTTTGCGAAATAATGTATACAAGAAAATACAAAACTGTATTTTAGAAATATTAAATAGTATCAATCTCAATATTTCTATATATTTTTATTAATAGTACATATTTTGTGTAAATACAATAGTATCAATCATTATAGTATTTTGGATGAGTATTTTTGTGTAGAAATTGTAATGGATAGTATTTTAGGTCAAATGAAGTGGCTGGATGGAAATCTTTGTGGTTAGATGATTGATTGGATTCGTGGAGCCCATTAGACTGTTGACTTGACTAAAAAATAGATATTTTGGGATCAAATGTTATATTTAGGAGTATTTGGGAATGTATTGTTATAGTGATGGATAAATTGGGATCAAATTATATGAAAATGGGTATAAAAGTCCATTTTTTCATAAATTAAATATGTTTAGCTATCTAAAGAAGGTCTGATTACAATGATCCACTAAAATTTAAGTTATGAACTTACATGAATTTTCCTATATTTATGGTCTTTTTATGGGTAGATATTAAGTACTCCATATGTCACTTTTTCTTAAATTTTTGTCTCAAATACTACAAAATTTAATTGATAGTCCTTATATACCATTTTTACTATAATTTAGTCCCCAAATACCATAAAATCTGAAAAGGTCAAAGAAGTAAGGAATTGATGGGACATGGCTGATTGAATTAAATAATGGGGACTTTGACAAATATAGTCCCCATACAATTTAATTCTTATACGAAATTAATGGGGACTCTAACAAAATATATAAATATAATTTTTTGTGTATAGAAAATTGATTAATTATTACACGAAATTTTTTGTGGTTGAAATATGATTATAAAATTAATTTTCATACACAAATTAATTGTCATACCAATTGTTACACGAAATTTTTGATGAGTAATACAAATTTTTTTTAATGGTCTTAGTCCTACAAAATTAATTAAAGGAAAAAAAATTAATTTTTTTTCCTTACACGAAATTAATTAAAGAAAAAAAAATTCCTACACGAAATTAATTAAAATAAAAAAAATTAATTTTTTCCCTACACGAAATTAATTAGGGAAAAAAATTAAATAAAATTTAATTTTTTTTCCCTATTATGTAGGAAAAAAAATTAATTTTTTTATTTTTTTTAATTAATTTCGTGTAGGACTAAGATCATTAAAAAAATTTGTATTACCCATCAAAAATTTCGTGTAACAATTGGTATAACAATTAATCTGTGTATGAAAATTAATTTCATAATCATATTTCACCCACAAAAAATATCGTATAGTTTTCTATATACAAAAAATTATATTAATATATTTTGTTGGAGTCCCCATTAATTTTGTGTAAGAATCTATTGTAAATATGGGGATTAAATTTGTCAGAGTCCCTATTAATTTTGTATAAGAATCTATTGTAAATATGAGGACAAAATTTGTCAGAGTCCGCATTATTTAATTTAATTAGTCATATCTCATTAATTTCTTATTTTTTTGATCTTTTGTGATTTTGTGGTATTTTGAGACTAAATTATAGCAAAAGTGATATATGGAAATTACCAATTAAATTTTATGATATTTGAAGTGAAAATTTAAGAAAAAATGACATAGGGGGGCCATTTTCTCATTTTTAATATATATATATAGATATAAAAGTTGGTTGCAACTTGCAAGTGAATCAAGATTAGAAATTAGTAGTTGCAGGAAAAAGAGGCAAGTGGGTAGTGATGAGGGCAGTGATGTAGCATAAATAGCAAGTGGGTACCATGAAAAAAAAAAAAAAAAAAAAGTCATTTCAAAAGATTAATTACTTCAACTGCAGGTGGGACGAACTGTAGTTTTACGAATTGAATTTCAGTTGAGCTCTGCCGGGTAGTGGGCAGCAGATCTGAGTGAGTATAGGGTACCTGCAACTGTAAGAATATATATTATTCACGTATAAAAATCTAAAAATCGTAACTAGTTTTTATAACCACACAATCAAGTATTTAGGATAATTCACTATATAATAAGAATTTATGAAGGTTAATCAAGAAAATATTGATATAAACACAAGGAATGTGCAAGTGGAAGGCCTCGGGGGTCTTTTGCTAATATATGTGAATTAGTTGGACCAAATCAGCGGGAAGAGCTTAAGAGCTCAATCAATTTTACACTCATCTCTTTAGGGCATATTGTTTCTACTCAACTGCCAACCTCTTTCCTAATAAATGCACTTTTATTTATAGTAGTAGGAGTTTGGATGGATCTAGAGCCACAATTCATTGATTTAAGGGTCACCACGCTTGAAAGGATTTGATCTTGATTTTGATGTGATTGATCTCATGCTTAGGCATGATCTTAGATGGGGTTGGTGGCTGAATTTACTAACACTGCTCTGTCACAGTGGGCATGAGGTCAATCGGTTGTTAATCTCTTCTTTCTCGAATCTTACAAGAGGTCGGTATCAATGACATGATTGATCTCCATATTCCCAAATAGCAAGGGAGATCGATTTGTTCAGTTCTATCCGCGTATTCTCCCAAGGCTTCTTTGATTTTGACAAAGGTTCTCGTAGGTTTTGTACCGGCCACGGCCAGAGAGAAGGAATTTCCTATAAGGAGGTGGTCGACTTATTAGATCGTTGTTTGTTGCAGCTTTATCGGGGCCTATACTGCTTAAAGGTCGGTAATATTATGGTATAACATATATCACAATATATTTTTTGTATTAATCTTTTTTAATTGCCCCCAAAATTGTCTTAAATAGTTGAATCAACTACAATCCTACCATCATTTACTATCAAATTAACAACTCCGTAGCCGTAGGTGTGAAATTCATACATCTCACGTAACAAAACTTAAGGATATATATATATACATTTGAATGAAAGACGTAGATATATAAATTGCAAAGGAAACGGGTACTTGTTTTAAACCCTTATTGGTGAAAAGCTTGGGGAGATATTAAGTGATGAGTAAATGCATGCCATTACACAAGTCATGAAAACTCACAGACATGGCTTCTCCCAAACCACTCGAAGTCCCATTCTTATATAATAACAAATAAATATTAATATAGTACATAAATAGACTATCTATTTTGGTGGCCACGTACACCCATCCAAATTTATATGTGATCTACTCTCTCATCTCTATCTAGCTGGCTATAATCTTGATGATCTCCATGGCGTTGAAGTACTCATCTCAGAGCTTTCGTTGCATGGCGAGGACGACAAGAGAGCAATTGGAGAGGATTGGTGGTGCAAATGCGGTGGTGATATTCAGCCGGAGCTCATGCTGCCTTTGCCACGTGGTGAAGCGGCTCTTCTCCGGCATGGGAGTTCATTATGCAGTGTACGATCTTGATGAATACCCGAGACTAGGAAACGACGTCGAGAAGGCGCTTGGAGGAGACGTGCCTCTCGTCTTTATCGGTGGCAAACTGGTCGGAGGAATCGCTACTGTTATTGCCTCTCATATTAATGGAACCCTTGTCCCTCTTCTCAGACAGGCTGGTGCCCTTTGGCTTTAATTTCTCTCATCAAATATTGCATCTTCTTCATTTGCTTGGTCATTTTCAATTTATGCCATCTATATAAATTGATGATCTCATCTTTTACACTTGATGTTTATCTTTTTGTAATGTTATTGAATGCACGTGACGTGACGTTTGATGATTATTTCGAAATAGGAAATATAACATCTCACTCATTTTTAATTTGAGGTATATGGGGCAGTGAGAATGCAATATATCTTTCTATAGTGTTATAAAGATCAAATGGTTTTGTTTTCAAATTAATTGAATATGTTTGAAACACACCCAAGGCTCCTGGTTTATTTTTCCAGTGGTATTGAAGAGTTTTATGGTTTTGTTTTCAAATTAATTGAATATGTTTGAAACACACCTAAGGCTCCTGGTTTATTTTTCCAGTGGTATTGAAGAGTTTTAGTACATTCAATATCTTTTCATATCGGTTTCTAGTTTTCTAATACACCCCCTCTTTTTAAGATAGTTACTTTTACTAAATCAATAAAATTTTCTAAACTTACAAAAATTCTCGTAAGGTTTATTTTTTTTAAAGCAACGGAATTAAACTTTGTAAGAAACATGCTAGAGTTTTAAAATGGTTTAAAGCATTTTAGAAAGAGATTAAATTGTTTGAGAAAAGTTCTTCTCAAAAGAAATCAAAAATAAAAGTCTTCTTAGCATGAAATAAAAAAAAAAATCTCTTAAACCAATTCCAAGGCCGTCACCAACGCTTCAGCTCTACTATCCCTTGCATCACATCTTACCTTTACCTTTATCTACAATATGAGGTAAAACCTTTACTTTTATCTACAATATGAGGTAAATACTATAAGTAAAAGTTTAGCAAATACATCGTTTAATCTCATAAAATATTTACTTTGTAACTTTTGAAAATACTAGAAATCAGCTAATAAAAATAATATAAATACTCTTATATTTGAAAATAATATACTATGGGCCCAAATATAGTATCACGCAACTCAGAAGAACCTAGTAAATTCTTCTAATGGGCAATCTCGATGCCCGATACTAGTCTCTAAAATATAAAATAAAACTATATATATACTCTCTCAAAAAAAAAATACTTTTCTCACTTTACATCATTTAACAAATCATCATTTTATATCCATAGAGAAACATAAATAAAACTCACAAAACACATAATTTAGCAAATCATATATTCAAGCATATTTACAGAAAACAAAATGAGCATTCACGTAAATTTTGTATCAATATTAAATAGATACAAATAAAACTACTCATACTGCAGGTGACAGATGTATTTATCTGAAGCTTCCAAAACTTAATATATCTCAAGACTCTTAAACACGTTCTAAGCCTTCTCAATTAAATCTAAAATATAATTTAATCGATGATATCAGAATTTGTCTTATAAAATAATTCCTTTAATTCTAATGTACCATCTTTAAGTGAACCATTTAACAACACAAAATTCTTAAAACTAATTAAATGAATTAGATAATAACAATGTTACATATATTATAATTATGATATAAGAATCATTAAACTTCTATCCTTCCAAATGGTGCCAAAACCAATAATCTCATTAACTTAATAAATGGCAGAAAAGTCATCAGCTACTATAAAAGCATGTTTGCAAATTAGCCCATTAGAATTTATACTATAGTCAACTAACTATATTAATTATGTTGTCAGATATGTTATTATTCTAAATATCCAAAATTCCATGAGAAACATGATGACCGAATTTATACACCTCAATTAATTCATTCTCATACTACAGGAATTAGAATCATGCACTATCTCCAATTTCTATATTAGCCCTAATTATAAGATTTGAAAGTGTCCGGATGTTCTTATGCTAAGATAAAACGAACAGTATCACAATGTTGTCTCGAATGTCGATAACACTAGAGATAACACAGAGGAAATAAGAATAGATTTAACTGGACACGAGGAAATATCCACAAGTATATAAAATACTTGTGGGACGCCAACAGGGCAAAAATCTTATTAAATGAATATTTGAAGTACAAAGCAAACACTCATAAAATCCAGACTATAAATGTTACAACGAATGTTGTTAACATCAACGACAACACTATGAAAACTGATAAGTCTGGAAAACTGCAACTACGTATACTCTTGTATTCTTTTTCACTCGATACCCAATCTTCATGAAGTCCAATCTCCTTTTAAAGATATGTCAAGCATAATCCACGTTCGTCACTAAGAGTAATGCTCCATGATATCTTCCATGATCTCTACTTCCTTCACCCACTAAAAGTGCAACAACAATTCCTATAAAATAGGAATGTCTCCATTTGCAAAACACGTGGGACAAAAAGAAGAGAAACAAAAAGATAATATCCCATGCATCCCTAGAATATCTCAACAAGAAAATCCAAATGATTTAGTGTTTAGAAAATAAGGAAAAATTATACGTGTTGAAAAATTCAACACTAACAATCTCTCCTTTTTTTTCCTTTTTCTACTCAAAACACTAAATCACTTATCTCCCCCTCAAATCTGCAATCACAAGCCAAAACAAGAACAAGATAGTGTAAACCAAAGTCAAACGTGATTAAGAAATTAAAACCATCATATCAAGGACTTGAATCACCATAAGTTCACAACTATCTGAAAACATAAAAAATATCCATCAAATAAAACAAACTAAACAAATCTCAACTCCCCCTGAAACAAAACAAAAAAAAACAATTAATCATCTCTCCCTTCACCACCTACACCGAAAGCACTAGGTCCAGCTCTAGCTCCATCTCCATCTCCATCCTCCTCTCCCCCTTTTTGAGCAGAAAGTAGGCCCTCCAAGGAATTGCGCATTTTAATCAGGCCTTCGATGTGATCATTGAGAGCACGAATCTGCCGTCGCAAACTAGAAGTGGAGATGTTATGCGAAATGTTGCCAACCGGAGGAGCAACATTCGACTCAAAGGGTAGATCGAGCACCCTATTTCCGGTGAGGAGAGCTTTGGCAATCGTCAGTGGGGGCACCTCATAGGATAGCACATCAGTCTTTCGCTTCTGAAATCCTTGGGCTTGAAGGATTAGGTAGATGAGAGACGGATATGGGAGAATTCCAGCATCACTAAACTTTCTTGTGAATCGAACCATGTTATGCAGAATTAAACGACCAAGATTAACAGGAAGTCTCTTACCCAACCTATACAGTAACATGCCCTGCTCTTCGGTGACTGAGGTGGTGTTTGTGGTAGGAAACCAATTATGCACACAGATTTTGTGCAAAACAGCGTACATGGAAGTGAGAGTGGATGCTTGAAACTTCTTCGTCCATTTACGAAGCATTCCACCAGTTATTTCTACTGCCACCTCATTCATATCCATGACCACTGTTTCTTCAACAGTGTCATCCAAGCCAAGAACCAAATTCACATCTGAAGCAGTAAAAGAATAAACCCTCCCCCTAACAAACATGCTTCCACATTTTTTATCATACCCAACAACCAACGTTTTGTGCATATTAGCATAGAATTCAAAAATCACAGAAGGTGGAAAGAGCTGAGCATAAGACACTGACTGCATCAATCGACGATCATCCAGATAAGTTATCAAATGATAATCAGCAAATACACCCATATGAATCTTCTTTTCGGACAAAATCGTACGATTACACAATGTAGACCACGATCCAGGTAATATTCCGAAGTAAAACTTGGAGGATTTAGCTGATGATACCTGAAATGGTGATCCCTTAGGAGAAACAACTATGACAGGGTCAGAATCGGTTGCAGCTCGTGTACTGGATTGAGGGGTCGCCCGTTTCTTCGTAGATGTGCCTGCTGATGTTGCCCCTTCGGTGGCAACATCAGCCCCAATAACCTTCTACTGTCGCAAGGACTCAAGGACCTCAGTAATGGTCCTGTCTTCATCATCTTCGAATTCGGAAACCACAACCTCCTTCTCACCTGCGAAGTCTTCATCTGACTCATCGTCCAGTTCAGTGTTTGAGTCCGATTCTTCTTGTGATTGAGGTGATTCTTCATCGGACTCATCAACCAACTGTCGACTTTGCTGGGGCACTGAAGGAGCCTCAGTTGGCTCAACCAATGCCGGCGGAATAAGCAGAGACGGCTTAGTTTTCTTCGGAGCCGGCGAAGACAAATGTTGTAGCACTCGTTTGGACCGACGGATGCAACCAGACTCCCCCTGAGCAGCGGCGACCGGTGCCGGATCTGGATAATCATCCACCGAGATGGGATTCAAGAGACGGCACTCCGGCGGATACACAGTTTTCAGCGGGGCCGGAGAACCCAATGATGTGTCCTTCGCTGTGGGAACATCTGGGGGCACATCCACGTCTGGTAGCGGATCGGCGGCGGGACTCTCTGATTCAGGGACTGGACTAGCCAGAATAAGAGCCGACATTGGCGGAGGGTTTTCAGATTGAGAGATTTCAGAGCTAGGGTTTTCGATTGGGGGGTTTTCGATTTGAGGATTTTGAGAAGGGGCAGTTTCAGAAGAAGTGGCAACTGGAGCTCCCATCACCGGTAGTAGATGCTGGAGTTGACTTAGAAGGTCTGAGAGTTTCTTCTGATTAGGATCCATGGCTTTGAAAAAAAAATCGCTACAAAGAACGGTGAGGGAGAAAAGGGATCGTGCACACAAAACGAGGGAGGTGGAGTGTGAAGTGCTTTCTTACTTTGGAAGACGTGGGTCTTTTATGAGTGAAATTGAATCTTTATCCCCTACAAATTAGGAACAAACTCACCCGAATCTTGCAACAAACAATCCTACAAATAAGGTGTCAATTTTATTCGAAATTTCAGGAGAGATTCAACACCTATTCGTTTAGAATTCTGTATCCATGAAAATCATTATCAAAATTTTATCCAAGCAAGAAATTAGAACAAACACACATATGCAGATTTTCTGGAAAATGTTTTCTACGATGTTGAGAACATTTGAGGCAACATATCCAATCTTAAGTAAAAACACAGTGTACAGCTTATGTTAATCTCAACCAACCTTTTGAAAAGAGAGCATCGTCGTAGCGAGCGCCGTGCTTCTGGTTACTCAGTTGTGGGACTAACTTTTTATGGTGGTTTGTGGTATCTCTCTTCACTTTTTGACAAGGAAGCATCGTCATAGCGAGTACCGTGCCCCGAGTACTTAGTGTTAGGTCACACAAACCTTTTTATTTCACAACACATTACTAGGCTGCCTGAAAAGCATCGTCGCCGCGAACGCCGTGCTCCAAGTGCTTCGTAATATCAACAAATATACACTTTTAAAATCAAGAACCAATTTCAGATCTCAAAACATGTTTTAGGCAAATGTTCTCGTAAAGTATTACCTTTTTCCAGTCAATTTGCACATGAAAAACACTGTACGAAGCCAGTAAATATGGATGTTATGAACAATGTGAACAACATAAGGCGCAACATCCGTAAACAGCATAAAGACGATCAAACAACATACAACCCGAGAGACTTCTTCAAGGAGGAAAATCTCTCAAGGTCTAAAGCCTTAGTAAAAATGTCAGCATACTGGTTTTCAGTGGATACATATTCAATACGAACAATGTTTTTCTCAACTAAATCTCGAATGAAATGATGCCTAATGTCTATGTGTTTAGTTCGTGAGTGCTGAACAGGATTTTTGGAAATATTTATAGCACTTGAATTATCACAAAATAGGCACAAAGATTCAGATTCAAACCCATAATCACTTAACATTTGTCTTAACCAAAGTAATTGAGTACATCCACTACCTGCCGCAACGTATTCGGACTCGGCTGTAGAAAGAGAGACACAATTTTGTTTTCGACTATGCCAAGAAACAAGATTATTACCCAAATAAAAACAGCCACCACTCGTGCTTTTACGATCATCGACGTCTCCAGCCCAATCCGAATCAGAATATCCAACTAGAGTCAAGTTTGTGTCCTTTGTGTACCAAATTCCTAGATCAACCGTACCCACTACATACCTAATTATGCGCTTCACAGCTTGAAGATGTGACGTCTTCGGTTGGGATTGGTACCGTGCACATACACCTACACTAAACAAAATGTCAGGACGACTTGCAGTTAAGTAGAGAAGACTACCTATCATTGACCTATATAGAGTGTCGTCGACATTGTCGGCAACATCATCTCTACACATTTTTTGTGTTGTCCCCATAGGAGTCCTCATAGGTTTTACGTCCTTTAAACCAAAGCGTGACACCAGATTCCTAGCATACTTGCTTTGAGAGACAAAGATTCCATCATTGAGTTGTTTCACCTGCAAACCTAAGAAATAGGTTAATTCACCAATCATGCTCATTTCAAAAGTAGAAGACATGGCATTAACAAATTCATCAAAGTCCACTTTTGAAGTAGCACCAAAGACAATGTCATCTACATAAATTTGAGCAATCACAAAATCATGTTCATTTGATTTTATAAAGAGAGTACGATCGGCTTCTCCTCTTATAAAACCAAATTCAAGCAAAAATGTCGTTAAGCGACCATACCAAGCTCGAGGAGCTTGTTTTAAGCCATACAAAGCCTTTTTGAGTTTATACACATGATTCGGAAAGAATGGATCCTCAAACCCTTTAGGTTGTTCAACGTAAGCCTCTTCATTCAAAATACCATTCAAGAAAGCCCCTTTCACATCCATTTGATGTAAGGTAATTTTCAGATGGCAAGCAATAGCTAAGAGCAACCTAATTGATTCAATTCTAGCCACGGGTGCAAACGTTTCATCATAGTCGATTCCTTCGACTTGTGTGTACCCTTGGGCTACTAGACGTGCTTTGTTCATTATCACATTCCCGGACTCATCCGATTTATTTTTGAAAATCCATTTCGTACCAATGATATTTGTATCGGATGGTCTAGGGACAAGAAACCAAACATCGTTTCTAGTGAATTGTTCAAGTTCCTCATGCATTGCTTGTATCCAAAAATTATCTTTTAAGGCTTCATTCACGTTCTTAAGTTCAACGAGAGACACAAAACAGTAAGAATTTACCTGAGCGTATGTAGTTGACATACATACGTGTCTTACCATTTCTTTGTAGTTTATTGGCTCTTTCTTACGTGTTCTAATACCTTCGTTTACTCCCCTTATCACCTGAGTGGTAGGGTGATTCTTCCTTATACGAGAAGGTGGGTCTCTCCTAACTGGATTCTGAACTTCATCACTGCTGTCTTCAGAATCTGTCTCAACTACAGATGTTTCCTCAGATGTGCCAACATTCGGGACAACATCGTCTATTCTGGAATCGATGACAGGCTGGTCCACCAAGTCAGATGTGGCATCTTTGTAGGTTTTACCTGTAAGATCAGAAAAATCATCAAACACTACATTTACAGATTCTTGAATATTTATCTTTCTCAAATTATACAATCGATACGCTCGACTATTTGAGGAATATCCAAGAAAAACAGTCTTATCACTTTTTGAATCAAACTTTGCAAGTTGGTCACGATCATTTAAAACATAGCAAATGCAACCAAACACATGAAAATATTTCAAATTTGGTTTTCTCCCTTTATAATTTCGTACGGAGTCATTTTGCTACCGGGTCTAAGATAGACTCGATTGCCAATATAACATGTCGTATTCAACGCCTCAGCCCCAAAAACGTTTAGATAAATGTTTTGAGCTTAGCATGACCCTAGCCATTTCTTGCAAAATGCGATTTTTCCTTTCGGCAATCCCATTTTGTTGAGGAGTCTTGGGAGCCGAATATTCATGAAAAATTCCTTTCTTCTCACAAAAAGAATCGAACAAGTTATTTTCAAATTCCCTTCCATGGTCAGTTCTAATCCCCAAAATTTTTGAATCAAAAGAGGTTTTAATTCTTGTGTATAGAATTTTGAAATACGAAAATGCTTCAGATTTTTCACTTAAGAAATAAAACCAAGTAAATCTTGAAAAATCATCGACAATAACAAACGAATACCTCTTACCTCCCATGCTTTCAACCTCTACTGGACCCATAAGATCCATATGTAAAAGCTGAAAACAGTGAGTGGTACCTGAATGTTGTCCCTGATGTGAGACAACATTATGGGGAACACGGGTCTGTTTACCTTTCAAACACTCCTCACAGACAACCTTACCCTTATAATTTAACAATGGTAAGCCCTTAACAGCTTCAAACTTGTTCAGCTTCTCAAGAGATCGAAAGTTCACATGTCCTAATTTTTGATGTCACAAAATCGTGTCATCAAATTGAGTTTTGTTGCATGTGATTTTTTCTCCTACAAGGTAGCAATTATCATGGGATCGAGTACCTGTCATAACGCACACGTTAGATTTATCAAAGACTTCACAAGAATCTTTATTAAATTTTACCTCCAAGTCATCATCACACAATTGGCTTATGCTAATTAGATTAGCCATAAGTCCATCCACAAGAAGTACATTCTTCAGTTTTGGAAAACCATGGACATTCAAGATACCCTTACCAACGATTTTACCTTTTGCTCCTCCTCCGTAAGTCACACATCCTTCACTAAGTGGTACAAAGTCCTTAAGTAGGCTTTTGGTCCCCGTCATGTGACGTGAACACCCACTATCAAAGTACCATGAGCCTGCAGTGTTAGTCTTTAAAGTAGTGTAAACAACATTACAGAGGACAGGTGTTTTTGGAACCCAAATTTGTTTCTGAATTTTCCTGGGCCGAATGTTGTCTCCAATGTTGGGCAACATTGGTGGTAATATTTTGCTACTGGAATTTTCACCTTTCAATTTATGGCAAAAAGGCCTGATATGTCCTGGTCTAAAACAGTGATGGCACACATACTTCCGTTTTCTTGGACTTTTCTTGGAAGATTCAGAAGACTCTTTAACAAAAATGGTTTTTGATTTTTCATCAAAAATATTTGGAAAAACAGTTTCAGCAGATTTGACAAATCCAATACCTGTTTTCCTCATACTACCTGCATTCACTGACTCATTCATTTTGGCTGAACTCGTATTTCACTTGTCAATGATTGCTTTGTTCACGTCCAATTGATGTTGAGTCTTCTCAAGTTCCACGTCCTTTTGTGTAAGTGTTGTTTCAAGCTTTGCCATTGAGTATTTCAGAAGATCATTCTCTTTTGACAGGATTTCCACTTGCTTGTATTGCTTCTTCCATTCTTTGAGAAGCGATGTGTATAGATCTTGAAGTTCTTCAATTACTGCATCCTTATCCAAATCATCATCATCTCTTGACTGTGCATCATCATCAACCATAGCATTTAAACATGTCAGTGAAATGAAATTGAACAGATCATACATTTCTGATGTGTCGATTAATGTGGTCACATCATCGACCACATCCTTGACAACATCGTCATCAACATTTGCGAACAGCAAGGTTTGATCTTCAGCTTCTTCTGCTGTTTCTTCAGTCTCGTCCTCGTCGTCGCTCATAGATACCTAAAAGTTCTTCTTCCCATACTTCCTCAGGGTATTAGCACACTCATTGGCATAATGGCCCCATCCCGAGCAAGCACGACATTGAATAGAGTCAAGATGTTTGGGGTCGTTCCTTCCACGATCAGAACTTGATCTTCCCAGTGGTTTTGATGTATTTCCAGGGGGTTTCCACTGAGGACGATCAGCTACCTTAAACTGCTCCTTGTCTTTTGTAACAAATTTTTTCTTGTTTATTTTCCTCACCATCGAATTGAATTTCTTTGTGATCAAGGCAACACCCAATCCTTCTTGAATCTCCTCCAGTGGTTCATCATTGTCGGAGTTATCACCGTCGGGTTGAGCTTGAAAAGCAATGTTCTTCTCCTTTTGGACAACCTTTTGATTTAATAAATTTAACTCGAAGGTTTGAAGAATACTTTGGAGCGTATCAAAATCCATTGTAGCCAAGTTGTGAGCTTCCTCGACCGCCGAAACTTTCATGTTATACTTTGGATTTAGCGTACGAATTGCCTTAGACATCATTTGTTTCCTACTAATTGGATCACCAAGAACTTCACTTTGGTTGGAAACATCACGTAGCCTTTCAAAGTAGGTTCCAATGTCTTCATTTTCTTCCATTCTCATAGTCTCGAATTGAGACATAATGAGACGAAGTCTTGCTTCCCTTACGCAACTATCTCCTTCGAATTGCCTCTCAAGAATTTCCCAAGCTTGTTTGGCTGTTGTGCATGTCTGGATCAGCTTGAAAATCTTGATGTCTACAGCACCAAAAATGACGTTAATTGCCCTCTCATTGAAGTTGGAATTGAAAATTTCGTCGGCCGTCCATTCGCTCGGTGGTTTAAGAACAACGTCTCCATCTGAGATCTTCTTCGGGGGATCAAATCTTCTGACCACGACTTCCCATGCTCGTGAATCAATGGACTTGATTTGTGTGCGTGTACCGATCTTCCAATAAACATAATTCGATCCATCAAGGACAGGTAACTTCCCTTGAGGATTGTACCAATCCATGCCTAGCATGAGCAACAGAACCAACCACTTTGTATCAAGTGGGAGGTCTGATACCAATTGAAAGTGTCCGGATGCTCTTATGCTAAGATAAAACGAACAGTATCACAATGTTGTCTCGGATGTCGACAACACTAGAGATAACACAGCGGAAATAAGAATAGATTTAACTGGACACGAGGAAATATCCACAAGTATATAAAATACTTGTGGGACGCCAGCAGGGCAAAAATCTTATTAAATGAATATTTGAAGTACAAAGCAAACACTCATAAAATCCAGACTCTAAATGTTACAACGAATGTTGTTAACATCAACGACAACACTATGAAAACTGATAAGTCTGGAAAACTGCAACTACGTATACTCTTGTATTCTTTTTCACTCGATACCCAATCTTCATGAAGTCCAATCTCCTTTTAAAGATATGTCAAGCATAATCCACGTTCGTCACTAAGAGTAATGCTCCATGATATCTTCCATGATCTCTACTTCCTTCACCCACTAAAAGTGCAACAACGATTCCTATAAAATAGGAATGTCTCCATCTGCAAAACACGTGGGACAAAAAGGAGAGAAACAAAAAGATAATATCTCATGCATCCCTAGAATATCTCAACAAGAAAATCCAAATGATTTAGTGTTTAGAAAATAAGGAAAAATTATACGTGTTGAAAAATTCAACACTAACAAAATTGCTTATAAGAACTTCTTGAAAGTTCAATATGCTATCTTTATCATCGTAACATATTATACAAAAGAATAAAAACACACGGCTAAACAGTATATATATATATATATATATATATTAGTACTCAAAATCTATCATTAATGTGGTGTCCTGTAATTATTTTCACAATTTAGCGATATAGTTCATAATTATACAACATGGAATATAGATCATTCCTAATTTAATTATTCGGCTAACACGATACTCTTCTGTAACAACTACTTTTATATCTAGCCAAGCCAATAATCCAAATCTCGAATTTACATGATAAACTAATTATTCTATTTTAGAAATCTATGAAAAATTGTATATCTTTATTTTTTTTCAATATCATCCGCCAACACATGCAACAGATTATTTCTCAATGTCAAAGGCCATGTCACCATGATTATAAACTAATCAAAAGAAGAATTTATGAAAAGAACTTACGAATTTAGTTGTGCCGTTTCTAACTTCAATTCTTCTCTATTCTTGTATTTTTTTTCTCTTTTCTAAGATTTGTTAGATTAAAACTTGCGGTGTGGTATATTTATATATTTAGGGTTTACATAACTTCTCTCTTTAGGAGATAAAATGAACTCCTAATATATCTCAACTACTTAATAAATATATCTATTTTCCATATCTCCACGTTATAAATTAAAAAAAAAATCTAAAGATTTATTCCTAACCCACTAAATATTAATCCTACTCACATTAGACATAATATTCCAAATAACACATAAGTAATTAATTTCTCTCTACTGTACTATTAAATCATGATAAATTAATAAAAGTCTATTATTCATAAAAGTGATATAATTAAAAATTCTGGGTATTACATTTTCCCAAAATTGTAGAACATAAAACTCATATTTTCTTTTGTGTTATAGGTCGTGGTATATTTAGGTCGACTTTTATGGTTCGCAGATGAATAATAAAAGGGTTAATTTCAATTTACTACCAGAATTATAACATTTTTTTTAAAAGGTGTATAAACTCAAAAAAAATTACAATCACTAGCCAATCTCTTCAAAATTTTCCATTGCTACCCTAAGCACATATTTTCCGGCCAAAATTTACCGGAAAACTCTATAATTCATTATTCATATGCCAAAATGATCTTCTTTTGAAGTCAAATTATAACCCTAAATTAATCTAAAGATTTTTGTTTGATTTCAATTTGAATCGAATAAAAAATGTTCAAAATCTTAAAATGATTTTTTGTTCGATTCGTGATAAATTAATTTAAAAAAATTTGTTTGATTTAAATTTGAATCAAATAAAAAATGTTTAAAATTCTAGAATGATTTTTGTTCGATTCGTGATCGAATCGAATGAGAATCGTAAAATTGACATGAAGTTATTATATGGCTTCGAACAAAGGTCATTTTTTGGCATATGAATCATGCATTTTTGACTAATATTTGGAAGTGAATTACATTTTCAAGTTTTCCGGCGAATTTTGAAATGAAAATATATACTTGGGGTAACAATGAATTTTTTTTAAAGAGATTGACTAGTGATCGGAATTTTTTTTGAGTTTAGACACCCATTGAAAAAATTTGCAATAATTCAGGTAAGAAATTGAAAGTAACCTATAATTAAATGTTGGATATAGGGTTTCAAATTGAACATAATTTTAATCAGACCATTCAAAAATAAAATAATGTATATGAGACATTTTTATTTAGCACAATTATGTAGGTATGATATCTAAATCTCACTTAGACATTAGTGAAGAAGAAGAAATTGGCCATGTTAAAACCAAATTAAATGAAAATGATAGTCTTTTTCTGACCAAACATAATTTTTTATTTTTTATTGGTGTTTTATCTAGTATTTTAATACACATTAAATGTAAAAAAAATGACATCATATATATGATATAAATTGAAAACAATAGAATACAAGATAAAATACCAACTTAAAATAGTATAAGTTAAACTTTTCTAAATAAGACATAATAGATCGTTAACAAGATGAGTTCAAACGAAATTCGCTTTATAATATATAATGAACAAGCAATTTACAAACTGAGCTCAAATTGCTCATGTGCTTAATTATTAATAATATATAAAGTGAATCAAATTCAATAATAATTATAAAAAGCTTGAATCCATTTTATGTACAACTTTAAAGCAAACACTAGAATGGGACTATCTTATGAATCACTTTTTGTGAGATGAATTTATTTTATTTTATTATTATTAAGTCAAAATAACCTCTCAACATTGAAATTCTCTAAATATGGAACATTTGTGATACTGTTTTGTAAGAGAGTCCATCAACTTTAAGAGAGGTGTAAACCCCAAGATCCTCAATTATAATTTATAAATCAGCTAACATATTTTAAATTTCGCAATTATTTATACTAAATTTCATAATATTTTATATATATATATATATATAATTGAAATTGAGAAAGATTTTTTCATTGAAAAAATCAATACTGCGTGTAAACTTAACCAAACCACTTCTTCTTTGAAGAGTTAAAGGGGGAAAGAAAAAAAAGGGTTCAGTCTTCTTCAACATCCATATATAAAGTTCAGTATCCATCTATAAAGATGGTCAGAGCCGATCAATCCCACTTGAGAATGATTTTCACGTACCCCACTAGTCTCCCATGTTTCCACACGAGTTCCCACACACTCCCATAGTTGTGCCCACACTCTTATCCTGCGAATTTAATTTTTATATTTTATTAGTTTAACTTTTACATTATATTATAAACATATAATACCTTTTAAACCTTTATGCTATAATATTATAATCTTTATATTATAATAATTTAATTTTTATATTATAATAATATAACATTTATATAGTACTTTAAAACATAAAAATTATTATATTTGTATATAAAGGTTATATTTATATAATATAAAGGTTAAAAATTTATAATATAATTGTACAATTATAACCCATTAATTTTTATACTCAGAAAACTCTAAGTTATATCACTTAAAGGTTATGATATTTGTATATATGAAAGTTACAATAATATAATATAAATATTATATTAATATAACACAAAAATTACTATATAAATTGAAAAATAATTTAATTTAAGCGCAGCTTCAAATCGGATTCGATCCACACGAATCCGCAACTCATACACAAAATACTACTCTTTAAATTTTAATTGGTTTTATTTTCATTTTAGCAACGCAATTCTACTTGGACTTCTAGTTCTCTCTAACGCTGGAATATTGGGCCGAGCAAAATTGGACATAATACTGTGCCGGGCCCATATTGGGCCGAGCAAAATTGAACATAATACTGTGCTGGGCCCATATTGGGCATTCAAGGAGCGGAGAAAGGAAGACGATAGATACTAAAATATTAGAATGATCCAGATTATAAGCCTAGTCAATTCAATTAACACATTCACGTGAGTTACAATCTATTGTTTGGCAAAGATGAATATATATGATCACATGATTATAACTAACAATGCCTACAACAACTATAGAGATATATAACTAATATCATTGTTTTATAAAGATTATTATATATTCACATACATAATTAAGAAAATAATTTTAGAATTAAAAAAATATTCCCTAGAGATATTGGTAGAATAAGAAAACAAGTATTATATATTTACAATAAATATTTCACGGATATTATTGTAGAATTTTTTAAAAAAACTCTAATTATTATAGTACCCAACATTTAATATATATGAATTATTACAAGACTAATTAAAGTCTAATACGTAAAAAACAAAATAAAGATAAAATTGAAAAAGTCATTAAATTTTCTTGATAATTAAAAAACCAAATAAATTGAAATAACACGTCAGCATAGGGGTGGGATCGGGTCGGGTTTTGGCGGGTTTCGGATTTTTCGGGTCGGGTACCGTTTTGGTCGGGTATCCGACTAATGCCACCCGAAAATACCCTTTTTTTCGGGTACCCGATATGTTGGGTACCTATCAGGTCGGGTCGGATCGTGTAGAGAGAGTTTCATCTTATACAAGATAAGCCTATTATCGTTCAAAGCAAGATAAATGAGAATTTAAGTAGAGAAGGTAGGACAAAATTTTAAATTTTATTCGGGTACCCAAAACTCGATCGGATAATACCCGACCCGACCCGAATTTTGTGGGTACCCGATTCGAAATACCCAAAAATTTACAAAATTGTAATGAAACTCAACCCGATCGATAATATCTGTACGGATTGGATCGGATCGGATACCCGATATCCGAAAGAAAATTCTCACCCCTACATCAGCAGACAGACGGTAGGCTGTTGAAAGATACAATGATCCAACGAATGTGAAGGTGGGGCCCAGATTTAAGTGGATTAGTTTTTGGCTCAGGCCCAGGCCCGCAGAACTTACGCCACCATTTTCGTCGAGATCTCACTTTCGGCCCAAGACCATCTCCAGTGTGGTGGCAATATTTAATTTGGTGGCAAATTCACCTCCAATATAATGGTTAAATATAATTTATAAGTGACAAATTTATCTTACTATTCCAAGATTTAAATTCATTTTTTCTTTTTGATTTAATTTTAAGTTGCTTATTTTTTTTTTTCTATTTTCATTTATTTTCATTTTATTGTAGCAAGTTTCATTTTATTGTATCAAATATTTTTTATATAATTATTAAATTTTTTTAAATATTATGTCTAATATTATTTAATTTTAAAATTTTGAAAATATAAAAAAATTGAAAAAACATATAACTTAGTTGTATTATAATATTTTATTAATACTAACGTAAATTGTAACTAATAGAAATATAAGAAGATATCATTAAAAATTAAAATTACAAAATACTATGAAATTTACTACAATTAAAAACATTACTACATGCTAAATTTAAACTAATTAAGAAATCACAATACTAAATTTACTACAACACATAAACATAAATTAAATACAATTAAGATAATAATAATAATATGAATTTTAGTAATTCAGTAAACCACTCCCAAACCCTCCATTATCATAGAAATATTGTCCAAAAATGTGGAATTTTCAGGTTGAGATTGATGAGAACTTTCTCATATAATTTTGAATTGCTCATTCAGAGATGTAGATACTCATTTCGAACTTCGAAATGCATTGATCGAACATTTTTTGAAAGAACGTGCTAATTTGGATCATTAATGACCATCATTCTGTAATTTCTATTTTTGTCTAATTAAGTATTACATTGTGTTGTATTACTATGTAATTTTCTTTAGTTTTGATATGTATTTGTGATGAATTTTATAATATAATTTTAGTATTTTACATCAATTTTCTTTTATTACAATTTTTTTATATTATTGAAATAAATAAGTTTAATTTTTCATTAGAAAACAAACATTTGATAAAACAGAAAATTCAAAAAATAAAAATAAAAAATATTTATTATTATTTGATTTTTTTTTTGACAAATTTGCCATCAAATGTTGGAGATGGTTTAACCAAGGAACAAAATATCGCGATATTTCGGCGATATATCGCCGAAATATCGTCAAAAATGGGGAACCAATATAAATATCCACCACAATTTTTTTTCGTCAAAATATCGCCGATATATCGGCGATATATCGATAATATCGATATTAATATCGATATCGGTAGTGTTTAGTGTATTTCTCGTGTTATATCGCCGATATATCGGTTGTGTCTAAATATCGGTATTCTAGGTTTTTTTTGATTTTTTTTTTTTTTTAGTTTGGCTGCATTATGCTACATAATTTATGCATAAAGTGCAATAATTCACAATTGGCTTGTATAGTACGTCCAAGGCTTGGATGTCTTCTTTATCAATCCTAATTCCTAGGCTCCTTCCTATATTTTTGTTTTTTTCATTAAATACAACGTTTATATAATCTTTTATCTATATATTAGTTGTATCATTTTTTTAAATTATAAGTTCAATATATGTATTAATGTTAGTTATAATAATCTATAAACTAGTAGATATAATTTTTCAATTTTTTAGAAAATTTTAATATTTTTTAAAAAAATGTCCGATATTTCCATCGATATCAATATCGATACCGATATATCCGTAAAATTAAAGTATCGATATTTTAACCGATACCGATTTTTTCGTGCTTGGGTTTAACCATGACGCCATTATCAATCTTTTCTTTTGCACCTAACTTTTTTTCTCTTTTCACTGTTTTGAGTATCTTCTCCTTCTATAAATTAATGTGATTGGCAATCTCTTATCGATATTATATTCTGATGCATTCATAATTCAAGATCGATCTCAGTTTTTAGCTGGTGGATTGAGCTTCTTTCTCATGGATAATCCAGGAAAGAAGGTTGTGCTCACCTCCAATGGCGACGATATTTCTCTCAACGTAGCTCGCCATTTAGCTCAGCGCGGTTGCCGGTACTCACGTTCGACATCATTTTCAGTGTGAATTGTAGTGTAATTTAGCTTGTTATTGACTTTTTTTTTGTAAAGGTTAGTTCTGATGGGGAATGAGGCGGAATTGAGGAGTGCGGCGGAGAAGATTAGGAGTTCCTTGAACGGCGTCGTTTCGGTGGAGGTGGTGGGTTTGAACATGGAGGAGGAGAGAGAAGGGGCTTTTGATGAAGCGGTGGAAATGGCGAGGACACTCCTGGGAAGAGTGGATGCTTTGGTCAACTGTTACTCCTATGAAGGTAAATTTGACGCTTTTGCCCCCACTGAAATGCTCCTCTTTGTCTCAGGGCCGAACCGGCTACAGCTTTTACATGAGTAATTGCTATGTCTAGTTTCATTTTGTTCTTACTGTGATTCAAATTGCCAAATGCTCCAATTGAGTGAGATTTTAAATCCTTGATTCAATGCAATTGTTATGGCTCAATTTAATTTGATTCATGTTATGTCATTAAGCTCTGTCAGGGTGTAGATTAAATCACGTGGATGAATTTAATCCGAGCTTCACTTACTGTATTATGAGAAATATCTTCAACAGTTGTGATGTGGTGCATAGATTGCTGAAATACAGCTTCCAAGCCAGTTTCTTTTTGTTTTAGACTTCTAGTGAAATGGCTTGTGCAAAATCCATACTGAGAAAGAGATAGAAAGCCATGAGTGTCTCTCATATTGAACCAATTTTTGAAATCAGACCAAATTTTAGTTTAATTGGTTGTTCCATGAGAATTGATGAGATGTTGTTGCAGCTGCGACCCATTTCGGGACACACAACACTTTTCTCATCCCCGGCACCAATTTTATGCTTGATTGTGTACAGTCATCATTCATACTCATGTGCGCAATTTGGCTGCTGGATATCTGAATTTTTCTGTCCAAAGTGATTGTGCCATGACAAGATTGCAATTGTGTTCCGTGCTTGATATTTGTTAGTGTATCTGCAAGTTTGTATTTTCTACTTTGCAAGTTTCATCTATATTCTGTTCATGCAGCTGCAAGCTGAAAATAAAATAATTTTAACTTAATATTGTGAAAGCAGGAAAGATGCAAGATCCCCTGTCTTTGGCTGAAGATGAATTCAAAAAGATCGTGAAAACCAATTTTATGGCTCCTTGGTATCTTTTAAAAGCAGTGGGCAAAACAATGCGTGATCAAAAATCTGGCGGATCAATTGTGTTCTTGACAACAGTAATTGGAGCTGAGAGAGGGTTGTATCCAGGAGCAGCAGCATATGGTTCATGTTTGGCTGGAGTTCAGCAGCTAGTGAGGGTAAGTATAGCACATTATCCGAAGATGCAAGATTTATTAAGTATCCAAATTCATAGGAAAGCAGCACGAAATGTATACAGAATCTTAAGATACAGGAAGTCTTAACAGAAGTTTCAGTCTTGAATGTGTGATACCACTTTCTTTGAGTCATTGCTGTTTAATTGCACTTACTTGATGTTCCATAATACTTATTCATGTTTACATATGTGTATTTCTGCCAGACATCAGCGTTGGAGATAGGAAAGTATCAAATAAGGGTTAATGCAATTGCCCGTGGCTTGCATCTCCAAGACGAGTTCCCTTTATCAGTGGGTAAGGAGAGAGCAGAGAAATTGGTGAATGAAGCTAATCCACTACGACGATGGCTTGATGTTGAAAATGATTTAGCATCGACCATCATTTATTTGATAAGTGATGGGTCACGCTACATGACTGGGACTACCATATTCGTGGATGGTGGCCAGTCTCTGGTTAGGCCTCGATTGAAATCCTATATGTAAAGCAAGCATAACCTTGTTGTTTATGGTGGTTGTAAAACCTGTACTTGAAATACTTTTACCATACATTGGCAAAATCTATTAAACTGCAATGAGTCACAGCAGCTCCCACTGCGTCCAACTCATTTATTTATCGTGTTGGGCACATTTTACAGATGAATTTATTGAACCTCTTCAAATACAGAGAGATGGATGAGACTCAGCAATTACATGCTGTGGCAGTTGGCCTACACTCAGATTTCAGCGGAGAAAAAGACCTTCTGGTGGATCCAACTATTAACTACTATATATCACGAGTTTCATATCGGCCTTCAAAATAAGGATCACCTCGTTACTGCAGTTGTAATAGCTAGGAGTATCGATGCAAATCAAAGTTCAATAATTTAAAGCATTTCTCAAGTCAAATTAAATTCAAATAATCTAAGAAATCAGAGTGAACAAACATTATGATATATCCTACATATAATATAATATATTGCCAGTATATCCAATATCTAGAAACTGAATTGAATATGCTAATAATAGTAACATGAGATCCTGTGAGTCGGCAGTTATCCATTGCTCCTCGTACTTATCCTTAGTTTCTCCAAACATAGCAGTCAGCTTATCTATACCATTGCAACTTGAAGCAAAAAACCAGATTCAAGAATAAGAAACAGAGTTTTATCATGAGGGGGCAGGATCCGCAAACAAGAGTACTCAATGAGCTGTGGTCAATGATGGTTCACACTCTCCGTCCGCCTCTGTTTCCCGGACGCTCTCTGTCGTCTTCTTCCACGTTGCAGCGGCCACAGATTTCTCCGGCAGCCTTTGGTTTGCTTTTCATTGGGATCTCAATGGCTCTGATGCTTTTCGGGATAGTTACTTTCCTCGTCGGCTTTGTTTTGATGCCACTGGTGATTATGTTAGTCTTGCTCTTTTATTTTGTGGGAATTGTTTCCAAACTGTCCGAAATCGGTCGTAGCATTCTTTGGCCTGCCTCTGATTGCATTAAGTCTGCACCAGGTACAATAATTAAAATAACAATTATAGTAATAACACATACTTACATTCTTGATTCCAACCCATAGAGCTTATTAACTTTATTCTTTTCAAGTTATTGTCAAAGTTTGATTTTAAGAATGTTATTTCTTCAGTGTGGAACTACTCAAACTGAGGCATCTACTTGAACAACATAAGATGGTTTTTGAGATAATGATTACACTGAGTTCACTGCAGCCACAGAGGTTATATGATCATGATCTTCGGACAACAGATATAGCCACTTTGTATGTATAAAAGAATATATCATTAGTCTAGTCGAAAGAAATTTTATTCCTTAGCAAATATTGGCATTCCCTAGCCCAGGATCTCCCAGGACGAGATCCTCTAATTCACCGTATTTTAATCATTATGCATGTAATATAATCATCACGATGGTTTTTATGTGTATAAAACCCATATGTAAGCACTTAAAAGCCTCCCAACACTCGTCCTCGCCCTGCTTTTTCGAGTTTCTATCAAGAACAATGTATCTTTTATAAGCTCCCATATAGTAAACTTCTAGAAAAGCAATGGAAAAAGGACATTTCCACATTCAATTATTGGAAGCTTATGCACAAAAAGCAACTTATGTCAACCTCCAACAAAAGCAATCCCATTCCCAAGCATAAATCACAATATACTTTCCCTCCTTTCAAATCCTACAATTTCCATTTCTCCCTCAAGTTTGGCATCATCTCTTCATCTTCATCATTAAGATACATCGATTTTTACAACATGGAATTTCCCTACTTATTCACAACAGCCATAGAATAAGACAAAGTCTCAACTTTCTCACAAGAACTACTAACAAAGATTTGTAAAAACAGAGAGCAAGTGGAAGAATGGGACCTGATTGGGGGCCGGTGGTGGTGGCGGTGGCAATGTTCATCCTCCTCTCGCCGGGGTTGCTCTTCCAATTACCAGCAAGAACGAGGGTCATCGAGTTTGGCAACATGTACACCAGTGGGATCTCCATCTTGATTCACGCGGTTTTGTACTTCTGTATCTACACAATCTTGGTTATTGCCATAGGAGTTCATATACATGCTGGCTAGAGTTAGATTTAGACTTAAATTGATTTATGACATAAGCTGTTCCGATGTCCCTCTTCTTTTTTATATCTTGTAATCTGTTTCCAAATCGCTCATATTTGATTACCACACACACCAACCTCATTGAGTTTTCATTAACTGAGATGGTGCATATTCATGGTTTTGTATTCACGCTTCTCTTCGACCTGAAAGCTTTAAATTTCTTGATTTCACTTTGGACTGAACTTGTAAACATAAAAGATTATTCTTTTCTCAACATTCTAATTTGAAGGCTGAATTAATATGCCCAAACGCCAAGCATTTATGAAGTGTTTTACTATATTATTTTGCATCATCAAAACTTGCATATAGAATTACACAGAGAGAGAGAGAGAGAGAGATTCCAATGAAGTCAGTATTAAAGCTTGATTAATGCAATCTCTATCAAAGATCCAGCCTCTAGCTCAATAAATTACAGGCATAAATGAAACTCAATCCAGATTCTGGGGCCCATATTCATATTTTTACGATTTTCTAAAGAATTTGGACTCCAAAAAGTAATTACCAGCAAAGCTAAGAACACAAGAGAACCAAGATTGAAAAACAATAATTAATAAAACACCAAACCACATACACACAAAAACTCATTCTTCTATTCCAGAAACAACAACAAATTCAGAATTTTTTTTTAAAAAAAAAGAGGCTAGATTACAAGTAAAAAAAATCTATCTATGGATCTAGGCGAAAGATCAGCCGGTGTAGATGTGAACATGGAGGACGAGGATGAGAATAGCATAGAGCACAAAGAAGATAAGCGTGTGCACCGTGATGGATTTGCCGTTGGTCTTCAAGCTGCCGAACTCAACGAGGTGGTTGTTTCCCGATACCTGAAACAAAAGCCCTGGTTGCAGCAAAATGAAGAGTACAACTCCGATAAGCACTGGGCCCCAATCCGCCATTCTTGTTTCTTCCAAATCGAAAAGGAAGAGAAAATGGAGTGGAAAATGCAGAAGAAGCGCAAGCACCGACTGAAGTTGGTACAATTGGGATTCTGGAATCGTCTACCTATTATTTTTAACTAGGCTCCGCCATTTCTGCAATTAATTCTTGTTTGAATTTCATTTTCCTTTTTTCTTCCTCATTTTATAACATTCTCATCATCTCATATTTTTATTATTACTACATGCTTTTTTTACCAAGTTAATTTGGAATATAATCGAATAATTTAGTTAAATTAAATCTTATTTAACCAAAAAGTGTTTAATGTCTTCATTAAAATAAACAAACAAAATTAAATTCAACCATATTCAACTGGTTAAAAGATTAGTAAGATAGCTTGTAACATATATTTTGGCAATTAGGCATATATATTTTTTAATTTATGATAAATATATAATTATCTAGTTATTGTTATTTGCAATTAAGTTATAGTTTCCAGATAATATCTGTTTTTAAAAATATATAATTTATTTTATTATGAGCTGATAAAGGAAAATTTAGAATTTGTATTTATTACGCTTAAATGGGCCCAACCTATAATATGAATGACTTAAGGCCCATTGGGTAAGATAAATTCTGTTTAGAAACGTTAAAATGGTAGGTTGGGCCAAATTTTCAGGTTTCAATGCACCTTTTTAAAATAGTCCATGATCATTGTTGGGGTAAAAAAAAATTAATCCATAACTCAATGTCTTGGTTTCGATTTATACTATTTTAATACCATGATTGAAAGGGGTAATGTTTTAATAATGTTTTCTTTTAATAAAGTGGTTCATACTATAAGTTTGTGAATAATTAAAGTTTTTATTTAAACCACTAGTCATGAATTCCATATTCCCTATAGCATCTTATTCCATCGGTTTTAAATATTCTAAGGAAAAAGGCAATCCAATTAATGATCCATGTGCTTGGTTTGGATGCTTGGTTTTAAATATTATTTAAAACTCAAACATTGAATGTGTAAATGTCATTTATCCATTTTTTTCCACACAAAAATCAATTGAAAAGTACTTAACAAAACAATATCCCATCTTGTGCATAGTCTATGGGATGATAATGAACTATAAACAAGGCATCTTCCACATCTAATTAATTCATTGGTCAAATCAAATTAAAAACAACCTTATCTCATTGTCTTAGCTTATCATAACAAATGTCACCTCTTATTAACATGTGACACTTGGGTCATATTTCATCATGAGAGAAACAAAATATAGTGTTTTTTAATAGTATATATTAATGGTTCAAATTAGTAATAAATGTATTATTTGTCATCACTTACCGACTACACTCTCACCATCGCCGCTACTGTTTTTGTACAGTTGTTCCTCAATCACACAATATGAATATCTATCGTTTATTTTAATTTGCGTTTCATATATATATAATATGTATAAAATAACATCATTAATAATATAAATTCTGGTCAGGTTCCTCTATTTCTATTGTCCCAATAGAGTAATTCAAGATTCTTAAATTTCTTAATATAAAACCAGATATGGTTTTAAAAAAAAGAGAGAAAAAAGAAACTGTTAGCTCTTGTAATGAATAAAAAAGAAATAAATTGAAACACTGTGATGTTATATATTATGGCCTATTCTAGCATAATCACAAAATTATTTATTTTCTAAAGGAAAGATCCCCTTCATTCCAAAATAAATGTTGTTTTTGCAGTTTAAATTTTATTTCAAATTAAATAGTATTTTAGACTTTTATGTAATTTTATATACTAAAATTTAGGGATTTAATATGATAATTTAATGGAATTAATTTGATTGTTTCTCCAATTTTAAATCCTCAATTTATTGATTAGTTAAGTATATTTGTTCAATTTTTGTGTTCACTAATTTATGATAGAAATTTTAAAACGACATTTATTTTAAAATGTAATAAAGTGAAGGAAATATTAATTTAAAATGGAGGGGTATGAATAAAGCAAAGATTTAAGAAACAGAAAAAGGGGAAAGCTAAAGTAGCAATAACAACTTGTCTCCCACTTCACACATTTAAAGTCAAAAACTCCCATCTTGAATTAAAAAAAAAAGTGGGATAAAATGAGGGATTATGCAGGTCTCCTGATCGCGACGGCGCTGTTTGTAATCCTGTCGCCGGGATTACTAATCCAGCTTCCCGGAAAAGAAAGGCCGGTGGAGTTTCTGAACATGAAGACGAGTGTTGTGTCAATGTTGCTACACACTGTTGTCTATGGTTTGCTTCTCATTCTCTTTCTTGTTCTTCTTAATATACATCTATATGCCTAGCTACATTTCTTGATCAGATGTAGTATCAATTATAATCGTTTTTCATTCTACTTTGTATTTATTGTATTTTTCAAGTGTTTTTCTGGGATTATTTTGCTTCTCTTTTTATGTTTATCAATGGAGTATTAGAATATTTTTCTTTTGGATGAATTAGTTGTGTTAGAAAGAAGAAATTACTGGTTTTTAAAAAAGAAACTCTCAAACTACCAAATTGATGACATTTATGTATTTTCATACAATATTTTTTTTTCCTCCTATAATTACTGTTGGTATTCTTGCCCTAGAACACAATTTAACAATGCTGGAATTTGATCTTGATGAGTTTGAAAACTTGATAGAAACGACAACGTTTTTACTGTAATACATAACGCTTTTCTGGAAATTGAATTGGAGAAGAAGACAACACAAGGATTACGTGGTTCGATCAATCAAATTGATCTACGTCCATGGGAAAACAAAGCAGAGTATTATTGAACACCAAAACAACAAGAAATTACACGAATTGAACTCTAATTCGTAGAACCCTAATTTCACTCAACCTAGCAAATTTGGGAACTCTTGATTCTTGACGAATTGTTACTCAATCTCACAACTGAATGAGCGCCCTGATATTTATAGCTGAAGCCCTCAACCAATTTTGCATAACCACTTCTAGAAATGCACAACATTACAAAATAAGAAAATGATTACTGTTTGCAATCCCTAACAAACTAACCATAAACCTTAACTACTGGTCTGAGACAGTTGCTCCCGGTTCGATCCCTTCCAGACCGGTTCTTGGCGAACCGAATTCTCGTGATTTTCTGAGTCAAACCATGATTCACAAATTCTCCACCTTGACTCATAAAACACCTGAAAAACACAACCATTAAACAAAACACACATTCATGTCAATGAACACACATGCAATACAAAGGACACTGAAACTCCTTCAACTGTCACCAGGCTTGAATCCTTAGCAAGTTCATGTAGTGTTTAAACTTTCCATAAGGTAAGGACTTGGTAAACATGTCTGCAGCATTATCCTCGGTTCCAATTTTCATGGCTGCTGCTACACCATTTTCCATCATATCCCTCACAAAATAGAGCTTGACATCAATGTGCATGAACCGTTCATGAAACACCTGATGCTTCACTAAGTGTACAACACTTTGATTGTCACAATATATGTCTACACTCTTCTGAAACAAGCCCATTTCTCCCAGCATTCCTCTCAACCATATAGATTCTTTCATGGCTATGTACTCAGCCTTTGTAGTTGATAAGGCAACAACTGATTGCTGAATGGACTTCCAACTGATAGCTGTACCACACATTGTGAACACATAACCTGTCAAAGATTTTCTGGAATTTATATTTCCAGCAAAATCTGAATCAACATAACCTTGAATGATTGTTGTATCATCTTCTTGTTTTCTGAACAATAAGCCTATTTCTCTTGATCCATTAACATATCTAAGTATCCATTTAAGTGCTTCCCAATGTAATCTCCCAGGATCAGTCATATATCTGCTCATCACACTCATTGAATGAGCTAAATCAGGCCTGTTGCAGACCATTGTGTACATTAGACTCCCCACAACACTGGAATATGGAACTCCTTCCATATATCTTTTCTTAGCATCTGTGTGTGGTTTCTGTGTTGCAGACAACTTGAACTGTGAACCAAGAGGAGTTTTCACTGACTTTTACTGATGCATGTTGTATCTCTTCAAGACTTTAGCCAAGTAATCAGTTTGGTATAGAAATAACTTGCTTGAGATTCTATCTCTTTTTATATCCATCCCTAGGATTCTCCTTGCCTCACCTAAATCCTTCATCTCATATTGGAGTTTCAACTTATTCTTGAGAGTTTCTATTCTGTTCCTATACTTGCTTGCAATTAGCATGTCATCAACATATAGCAATAGGTAAGTAAAGACATTATCTCCCTCATTTTCTAGATAAACACAGCTGTCATGCTTACATTTAACCAATCCAATACTGAGCATGAAGTTATTGAAATGCTTGTACCACTGCCTAGGTGATTGCTTCAAACCATATAAGGACTTTTGTAATAGACAAACCTTGTCCTCAGTTTCTGGCTTGATAAATCCTTCAGGCTGCTGCATGTAGAGTATTTCTTCTAGATCTCCATGTAAGAAGGCTGTCTTCACATCCATTTGTTGCAACTCCATGTTGAAATGAGAAACCAGTGCCTAGAGAATTCTAATGGATGTGTGTTTCACCACAGGTGAGAAAATCTCATTGAAATCAACTCCTTCCCTTTGAGTGAACCCCCTTGCTACCAATCTTGCTTTGAATCTAACTTTCTCAGTCTCATGAACTTCCAGTTTCCTTTTAAAAATCCACTTGCTTCCAATCAGCTTTTGGCCTTTAGGTCTGTCAACTAAAGTTCATGTTTAATTCTTTTCAAGAGACATTAGTTCCTCTTTCTTGGCAGTCATCCAATTCTCTCTATCCTTAGACTTGAGAGCAGCCTTGTAGCTATTTGGTTCTTCATATTCAAGGTCTTGTGCCACAGCTAATGCATAAGAAATTACATCAGCATGACCTAAACGTTTGGGTGGTTGGATCTTTCTTCTTTCCCTATCTCTAGCAAGGTGATAGATTCTAAGATTTATCTGATCCTCATTCTATTCTTCTTCTTCTTCAGATAGTGTTTGCATATCATTTCCATCACCTGATGCAGTCTCCTCTCCATCTGAATCATTTTCAGGTTGCTGCTGTAAAGGCTCCACTTCAGCCTGCCTGCAGTCTTCATTGTTACTTTCCTCCACCTCAGACTGTTGCTGACTCTCTATTTGCTAATTTTGCATGGTTTCAGGTTGTCTCTTCACTCCATATTCCATTTCAGCTTCTATGAAAGTCACATCTCTGCTCACAAAGCACCTTTGATGTCCTGATTCCAAACACCAAAGTTTGTATCCTTTTATGCCAGGTGGATATCCAATGAAGATACATTTAAGGGCCCTTGCATCCAACTTATCCTGCTTGATGTGAGCAAAGGCCTTACAACCAAAAACCTTCAAGTGGCCATAGCTTGGTGCCATTCCAAACCACAGTTCATCAGGAACCTTGACACATATTGCAGATGAAGGAGACTTATTTATCAGATATGCTGCAGTATTGACAGCTTCTTCCCAAAAGCTTTTGGGCAAATTAGCATCGAATAGCATGCATCTCACTCTCTCCAAGAGAGTCCTATTCATTCTCTCTGCAACCCCATTTTGTTGGGGGTTTGCGGCCACTGTTCTGTGCCTGGTTATACCTCTTTCACTGCAGAATTTGTTGAATTCTTCTGAAAGATACTCAAGGCCATTGTCTGTTCTTAAGTGCTTGACCTTTCTTCCAGTTTTGTTCTTCTCCAAAATCACCCATTGCTTGAACATGGATAATGCTTCACTCTTAGTTTTCATCACAAATACCCAGACCTTCCTGGAATAGTCATCTATTAGAGTTATGAAATATCTTCCTCCTCCATGTGTTTCTACTCTAGATGGGGCCCCATACATCTGAGTGGATGTAATCCATACTTTGAGTGGTAACACGCTTGCCTTTGCTAAAAGTGTGCTTCCTTGCCTTTCCTAGAATACATTGTTCACAAGGCTTTAGGTTTGAGATAGAATCTGCACCAAGGAGCTTCTGTTTTGACAGCTCCTTTAGACCCTTTTCATCTATATGTGCCAACCTTTTATGCCAAATTTCTGAAGCTTCAAGGTTCATTACATTTCCAACCTGTGCAGATATAGATTCACTAATGAGGATGTATAAGCCATTTAATTTTCTTCCCTTCAATATGACCTTTCCAGCCTTGGTTATGTTTATGCCTCCTTGATGAGTGTTGAATTCACATCTTGCAGAAGCTAGAGTACCTAATGAAATCAGATTCCTTTTGAGATTAGGAATGTACCTCACATTTGTCAAGATTCTGATCTTTCCATCATGTGTCTTGAGCTTGATTGTTCATTTTCCTCTAACCTTACAAGATTGGTTGTTACCCAGCAACACCATGTCTTCATCTTCCATCCTAAGATCTTGAAACCAAGTTTTATCAGGACACATATGAAATGTACACCCGGTATCAAGAATCCACTCCTTGGACAACTTCTCATCAGAAATGCATAGCATACTAGCACTATCATATCCTCCCTCAGCAATAACAGCTTCTTGCTTGTTAGTCTTAGGTTGACTCCTCTCTGGACAATTCCTTTTGAAATGGCCTGGTTTATGGCAATGGAAGCATTTCCTATTTGTCATATCATCCTCAGATTTTCTTTCTTGGTTTGCAGGTCTATCAGCTTTCTTCTTGGTTTGCTGCTTCCTCTTGAAACCCTTATTTTTTATGTTCACTCATTTTCCAAGAACTTGAGCCTTTGCATCCGTATGATTCTGAAGAACCTTAGTCCTGATAGCCATTAGTACTTCATCCAAGGTTAAAGAAACTTGTCTTCCATAAATGATAGCATCCTTGAAGGCATCCAGTGACTTAGACAAGGAATTCAGAAGCATTAGAGCCTTGTCTTCATCTCGAATTTGTTCATCAATATTCTCAAGATCATCCAAGATCTTGCTAAACTCATCCAACTTTTCTGCAACATTTTTCTCATCTGGGATCCTGAAATTGAGAAGCTTTTGTTTCAGGTATAGTCTGTTTGCAAGAGACTTAGTAAAATATAGAGCATCCAACTTCTTCCAGATCTTGGCAACAGTGTCCTCTTTGCACACTTCTCGTAAAGCCTTCTCAGCCAAACACAAAAGAATCAAGCTCCTAGCCTTCTTGCAGAGTTCCTTTCTCTTCTCAACCTATCCAGAACTCGACTCACTCATGTTTTTCTCCACAAGTGCGCTCTCCAGATTGTTTGGGATCAGCAAAGCCTCCATGTGCACTTTCCAAAGGTTGTAGTCACCCTTACCTGTGAATTTCGAAACATTCATTTTTTAACTCATCTTGCCGAGATCCTATTCCTACAGACGACACCATTTGTTGGTATTCTTGCCCTAGATCAAATTCCAGCATTGTTAAATTGTGTTCTAGGGCAAGAATACCAACAATTACAATTTCCAAATTATGAAAATTCTTTAAAAATTGTTTTATAATATGTCAAAATTCGTTCATCAACCTTTTGACAACTTCACTAAACACTCTCATTTTTCTGGCAGCTTATAATTTATTAATGGGCTTCAAGTATAAAATCTTATGCGGCTTGGGCTGAAGAGTTGTATAGGCCCTTCCAGTATAATCATATGAATTAAGCCCAAAAAGAGAAATTTGTTAAACCTTTTTGGGGTTGCACACATCCAAGAACAATTTAATTTTCACGATCTTATAATATATTATCAATGATTATATTATATACACATAAACCATATATATATGGATATAGATATATGCACTCATCTCTCTCTCTCTCTCTCTGACAAAGTGTTCTTTTCTCCTTAAATAAATATATATACATACATATGTATAAAAACAAAAAATTGTATAAGTAATTCATAAAATAAGACACAAGTAGGATATATATGTAAGCCAGTCTTATAAATTGAATCTGAAACTTGAAAAAATTAAATTTAAATTATTTTGGGTTTCTAACAATGAATAGGTCTATATATCAAATTGAGTTATCGAGTTTCCTCTATATCAGTTCTAACGCAAAATACTTTGTGGGTTTTTGTTGAAATTAATAATAAGACTTATTTCAATCAAACACTCGATATTATTAATTTGCATCTCTTCACAAACTTCCTACTTCAAATATATCTTTAAGATCAACTATTTTAGTTGTTCTTTCCAACTGGGTACCAAATAGTAATTAAATGTTAGTATCAGTTGGCCTTGTCCAACCTAAACCCAGTTTAAATAATAATATAATAATAATAATATAGTAGTAGTTGTATGTAGTGATTAGAAACATAGATTAATACACAGTATTATATAAAACTGTTTTATGGATAAAATTTTGTGAGGCACAAGCAGTTTCATATTTACAACTTATAATTATTTTCACACGTTAATATCTATTTTGGAGGCTATGTATTATTATAGATTATTAATTTCACAAAATTAAATTCATAAAACAGCTTTAATAACCAATAATTAAAATTAAAAAAAAAAGTTCGTGTTTGCATCCAATATATGGAGCTTGACAAGGACCTAAATACAAAATTATAGCCACCCTGACTTGTCTCTTATGTTAAGATAATTAAATTAAGCCTCAAATCCCACTTGAATGGATTATTGGATAAGAGTACTCAGCATTATGGTTATCATATAGCTCAAGCCAGATAGAGATCAAATGCCAGATATCTTTTAATTGTTGCACCTAATAATAGTATATTTGGAATAAATCTACCCTTAATTTACACGTATATATTGAGTATATAAAAAAGATATAAATTATATATACCATTATCAAATGTAGCATCGATTGTTTGATATGTTCAAGTCATGGAGATATAAATCCCTACTTTCAGAAAATATGTATTCGAAAAATTTAGACTTTGTACTAGCAATGATGTCAGATAACTATTGTAATAAATTTGGCATACCTCTAATAAAAGATTCGAAGTATATATGCAAATGCTATAATGTAATTTTGTGTTTTTTTATGCAGTGGTGTAATGGTATCATTGTTTTCTTTTAATAAACAATTAATAGAACACATAAAATGAGTATAAACCGTCGTCTTTTGATTAAATACGAGTTTTTTTTTTAAATAAAAGAAAAATTATATATATATATACACACACTAAAGAAACCCAAAAAAAAAAAAAATAATAATTCCATCAAACATGGTTAATGTTAATTTTGTCACATAATTTGATTATTATACATGGATCTATCAACATTACTTTCGCCATTAAATAAGTGTATTCTAAAATTTAATTATTACATAAAGTCTACAGAATTTTTTAAATTTCCAGTAGCTTCCTCGCCAGTATAAAGTTCTGTTCCACCGCTGTCCTTATCTGCATACATAGACAAGAAGAAAAAACATTTATTTTATTTTATTTTATTAAGATGCAGATTGCAAGACAGCTATTTTTTTAAGCATTAGGACAAACCTCGAAAGTTTATTTATGTAAGTAACGTTAATTACCATCATGTCCTTTTATTAACTACATAATTACTGTATTAAGAATTAAATCAAACTTACGTATATATTATTAACATGAGTATAATTATCTCCAACATCACGTGCGAAAACAAAAGCTAGTACGCCAACGCCAGCGCCAGCGCCAGCGCCATTGCAGGCATTTTATAAGAGCTTAACAAAAGAGCTCAGCAAAGCATTTTGAGTCTACTTACTTGTCTTACATATTTTTCTCCGAAAGGGAATCCAAATTCTTCCCATTTCCAGAATATACACAAGCCTTGAGATTGTCGAACAAGTTGATGATGAATTGTCTGAACGACAACCTTTCTTCATTCTTCAGTAACAGATGGCTGGTCTTTGTGGCGGCAATGTGGATACAATCCTGCGCTGGGATTGGGTATTTATTTGGAAGCATTTCTCCGCCGATCAAGAGTTCTTTAAACTATAATCAGCGACAGGTTGCGAGATTAGGGGTGGCTAAAGATTTAGGTGACAGTGTGGGCTTCTTAGCAGGCAGTTTGAGTGAGATTTTGCCATTGTGGGCTGCTCTTCTCGTTGGTGCGATTCAGAATTTTGTTGGTTATGGTTGGGTTTGGCTTGTTGTCACTGGTAGAACACCTGTTTTGCCATTATGGGCTGTGAGTGTCATGTTTTATTGCATTCATTTTCATCAAGCTTTTTCAGCCTTTTTGATTCATTGGCTCGCTAATGAAAAGATATAATTATTTTGAGGGATTGATGTTTGGTTTTGATCAGGTGATCTGTTTGGTTTTTCATGATGTGATGAATATGATCAGCTGAGTTTAGCTTGAAGATCTTATCTTTAGGCTTTAATATTGAAAGTTTAAGATGTCTTCGAGTCTTTTGTTCTGTTCCTTGAATTGTTTTCGGTTTGAGGTTGCTCTTCTGTATTATGAAGTTTTGTTGCTTTTCTGTTCCGCTTTTTTGGCGAAAAGTATTTATATTTATGAAATCATTCAGTGAAAAGTCAACTTTTGTCTTTTTATTTTCCTAAAGCTAATGCAATTAATCTTGTGCTACTGGAAATGAAATCCCTTTGAGGTTTTATGTTCTTTGCGCATTTCTAAGCTTTCGAACTTTCTTTCTTAGCTTTTTTTCCTTTTCACTTGGGAGGAGGTCCAGTTGATTATATGTTGAAAATTTGTTTTCAAAAGCTCGAGATAGTTGGATGAACTTTGAGTATTGATCTGAAAGACTGTCTCGTTTGTGGGATAAATTCTGCATGATTTCCAGTGATGTTTCTCTAAAAAGATTTGCAAAAAGGTTTACTTTCTTGTTTTTCTTGAGCTTTTTCCCTTGAAAATTAGGAATAAACTTCTATTTCCTATTGCAATAGCATCCACTGACACTGATTTGTGCATTTTCTGCAAAAAAGACTACTGCTTCAATATTGTAAAAGTGTTTATAAGTGTGAATATAACTCTGCTTCTTGTCTTGATTGATATTAATCATCATACACACTAAATCTATTTACTTTAGTGTTTTTATCATCGTACTGGTTGTGTTCCACTCTCTATGTAATATGAATTTGTAGCCCTGACTTTGTTGGAGCATAAGATGTCCCCTTCATTTTTCCGGTTGGCTAAGAATGTTTATTTGACTAACCAATCACTTTAATATGCAGATGTGCATTCTTATCTTCATAGGTACAAATGGTGAGACCTACTTCAACACAGTAGCTCTCGTCTCTTGTGTGCAAAACTTCCCCAGAAGCCGTGGTCCTGTCGTGGGAATACTCAAAGGCTTCGCTGGGTTGGGTGGCGCCATTTTGACTCAGATATACACAGTGATGCATTCTCCAGACCATGCATCACTCATATTCATGGTTGCAGTTGGGCCCACTATGGTTGTCATTGCTCTAATGTTCATTGTCAGGCCTGTTGGAGGCCACAAACAAATACGGCCATCTGATGGATTTAGTTTCAATATCATCTATGGTGTGTGCCTCGTCTTGGCTTCATATTTGATGGGGGTTATGCTTGTAGAAGATCTAGTCGACTTAAGTCATACTGTCGTTACAATCTTCACAGTAATTTTATTCCTCATTCTGTTGATTCCCATTGTCATCCCTGTTGCATTGACTTTGTATCGGGATCCAAGAACATCTGCAGAAGAGGCACTTGTACCCGAGCAAGGGCCTATTGAATCTGCTCAAGATATCATATTTAGTGAAATGGAAGATGAAAAGCCGAAAGAAATGGATCTGCTTTCAGCTTCTGAGAGGCAAAAGAGAATCGCTCAACTTCAGGCAAAACTTGCCCAAGCAGCTGCAGAAGGAGCTGTGAGAATCAAGAAAAGAAGGCCACACAGAGGAGAGGACTTCACTTTAATGGAGGCATTGATCAAGGCTGATTTTTGGCTTATATTTGTCTCTCTTCTGCTTGGTTCTGGTTCTGGTTTGACAGTGATCGATAATTTGGGTCAAATGAGCCAGTCGTTGGGGTATGATAATACCCATGTATTTGTTTCTATGATCAGCATTTGGAACTTTCTTGGCCGCATAGGTGGTGGTTACTTCTCTGAGAAAATTGTCAGGTATGAAATCCACTAACTACTTTATGCCAAATATGCTTCAAGTTTCATTATATAATTCTCACAGAAAACTACCATATTGTCAAACAGAGATTATGCTTATCCAAGGCCAGTGGCCATGGCTGCTGCCCAGATAATAATGGCTATTGGCCATTTCTTCTTTGCTATGGGTTGGCCTGGGGCAATGTACTTGGGAACTCTGCTTGTGGGGCTTGGTTACGGGTCCCACTGGGCGATCGTACCAGCTGCTGCCTCGGAGTTATTTGGGTTGAAAAAGTTTGGTGCTTTATATAATTTCCTGACGCTAGCAAACCCTGCTGGTTCTTTAGTATTCTCTGGTCTCATTGCCAGTACCATATACGACAGAGAAGCCGAGAAACAAGCTCATGGGAACATTCAGGGTCATCGAATATTGTCTTCTTTTTCAAGATACGTCTTTCTTGATGACCCTCTCAAGTGTGAAGGCGCCATTTGTTTCTTCTTGACCTCCATGATCATGTCTGGACTTTGCATTATAGCATTTGTTTTAAGCATGATTCTTGTTCATCGAACAAAGCCAGTCTATGCTCACTTATATGGAACGTCTCGGAGGTGAGATGTACGACACTGACCATTTACACTGCTAGAGAAGCTCATAGTCATCATGAATGTAACCTATTTAGTTTGTTATCAAAGTCTAATAATCAGTTATTAGATAGTTTGTTCCATGTTGTATGTTCATAGTTTCTATTTATTGAAACCTATTTAGTTTCTTTGGTATAAATCTGAATGAGAAATCAGTTTTGGTCTGTGTTTGTTATCTCTTTGGGCTCTCTTTCTATGATATAAACAGAGGAACATGACTGCACTGTCTTCTTACCACAAAACAATTTATACATATGTAATAACACACTTGATTCCTCAGATTATTAAAGGTAACTGCACGACGAAACTGTATACAAGTTATTCTTTTGATATCCCTTTCAGGTAACAAACAATGTGTGTATGAATTAGCTTATAGTCATGAATTGAATCTGCTGCAATCCGTTCGTATTTCTCCTTGATTTCCCGTTTTAACTCCAACCCTTCCAAGCTTGGTCATTGCAGTGATGAAGGCTCCAAAGAAGTCGCCCCCGTTTTGAGCAAAATCAAGAACAGTACGTTGCGAAGCTGACTCAGTAAACAGCACCTGATCAGATGTAAACAGGCCTTTCCCTGCCACCAGATTCTGATAATAGACATTATCAAAGGTTCTTGGAGTTACATGGTCCATGTTTATGGCTATCTGTGGGTCCACATTCTGAGGGCATTCTTGCATCAACTGCTGCGCAAAGCTTGGATCCAGGGTCGGGTCAACCGGGTTGGAAGGGGTAAACGAGTACAACCGGTTTGCCACACGTGTGCAGTGTGAGAATCCGAGCGTGTGGCAGCCCGAAAGTGCAATCATATCTGTCTGAGACAGACCATGCTTTGCAAACATGGCGTTGAGCTGTCCAAGTTTGAATTCAGGTTCTGGTAAGTTCCCAGCAACGCGCGAAGCTTCAGAAACGAGCCCATCCCGCCTTCCCAATTCCACGTTGTATGCAGGTCCACCGGCCTGAGAATCATCCGCATCACATACTAAGCTTACACTAGCAACTGATGAAGCGAAAAGACGAAAAGAATTACCAGAAAGATAACATCTCTTGCAGCAATGGCTAATATGTCTGCACATGATACAGTTTTTGGGCATTGAGCCTCCACTGCTTCTTTTGCCTTGACAACGGTGTCAAAGCCGTCTCCGGCTAAGGAAAGATTGTCGGGAGCGTCTTTTTCAGCGTCGTTGTTAGGTGAAGCAATAAGAACAGAGGCATCACATCCCTAAAGATCAAACAAACACTTAGCAAGAAACTCGGTTTAAGACAATCAAGATTAAGAGTTTGTTTGGTTACCTCAACGAAGCAATCGTGGAAAAAGAGTCGAGCGGTGGCTGGGATCGTAACGAATGTCTGGTTGATCTTTGATACTACAACTTGTCTGATAATGTTCTCAACGTTTGGACAAGATGAACTGTAGAAGTTCTCCCTCAGTTGCCCCTCTCCAGTTCTCAAAAGTAAGTAAACCATCAGCAAACACAAACTCTTACTATATCCTTCCATTCTCTCTCCTCTCTCTCTCTCTCTCTGCCATCTGATTGTCCAAACTTGCTGTGATATATACTGAGAAAAACAGTTAGAATATTAACAAATGGGATGATGACTCTAGAGAAGAAAGTGTTTGTTAATAAGGTAGTTGTACTTGGTCTATGGCTACAGATTTTTAACCAGAAAAATGATGCAAGAAAATTAGAAAACCTGTTTTTACATAGTTTTCTAATGTTCAAAGTCAAAATAAAGGTGGCCTTTTCTTTTAATAGTTTGACCTGAAAATAATGAAGCAATAAAAGACGTGATCCTCCGTTTCATCATTGTTGTGTTACTTATGTATTGCTGTCAAAATATTAGTTTTAATTAATAATTTAAATTGATTATTAAAATTACATTGTTTTGACAATGATACAAAAATGAGATAGGGTTATGGCTCTGGGTGATTTGTTACACCATCTTTTTATTAATAAATGCAATTGCACTAAAATTTGCATTTTCTAAACTCAAAAAATAAGATAAATTTCATAACAAGACTCAATTTATAAATTAATTTTTAATTCTTGACCCAAATTTTAAAGTTTCTCAATAAGAGGCTCAATTTAACATTTTTTTTTTCAATTTAAGGTTTGAAATTTAAATTGAGTTCTCTATTCAAAACAAAATCTCAGTTTTTTTCTTTTTTATTATATTTATAATTTATTTATATTTTAATATGTATTTATAATTTAGATAAATTAAGACAAGTTCGAGCAATTTTGTAACGATCTTCATCTGACTTGTATTAATTTATATATATATATATAATAATAATAATAATAAATGCAATTAAATAAATAAAGATTCTTTTATTTTCTTAATTTTATGAATAAGAGTATAGAAAATCTATTTTAATATTTAATATAAATAATATTTTATGAATTAAATTAATTATATTTTTTCTTTCTTTTTCGTATAAATTAAAATAAGTCGGATGAAAATTGTTCTTAAAACGCACTAACTTGGCTTAATATATCCAAAATATGAATACATATTGAAATATAAATAAATTTATAAATATAAATAAAAAAGAAAATGAAATTTTGTCTTGATTTGAGAACTCAATCTAAATTTCAAACATTCAATTAAGAAAAAAATGTTAAATTGAGCCCCTTATTAAAAAACTTTAAAATTCGGATTTAAAATTGAAAACTAATTTATAAATTGGGTCTTGTTATGAAATTTATCCTTATTGGAATTTATTTGTCTATTTTTTGGGTTGATTTATTTTAGGAAATTAAATCCAACAATCTTATAAAAGTCTTATTATTCTAAGTTTTATGCTGTGAAGATAATTGGAAATTGCTCTGTTTTCTTGTAATTGAAGTTTTCAACCCATGTTACTCGTTTCTTCTTTAGCAATTCTTGTTTGAAAGCTCTTTTTTTGAATGGAGAGTTTGCAACCGTTGATTTCAATCGAGATATGTAAACCATCAGAATAATCCAACGGCGATTAATATAGTTATAGAACCTTCACGGGACTCGATCAACTTTATATATTCGTAATTTCTCGATTAATATTGCTCATTTATCTAAGTCTTGAAACACTAATTGAATTATTTATATAGTTAGCTAGAATATGTTTCTTTTTTATCGTGTTCATGAATTTATACTTTATTCATCCACAAAAATAGGTTTAAAAACAAAATTTTCACGCAGATTAATAAATGATTACTAGTAGTATAGTTAAAATTATATATCTACGCAATTCCATTTTTCCATATATGTGTACCACTATAGTTAAAATAAAGATAGTTGAGGTGAACAATATCTTCATTTATCAATTACAAACATGTATGGAGATGAAAATTTAAGTATATATGATCACAATAAGGTGAGTGACTTGTCTTGATAGAATACCCTTTTTTTTTTTTAAATTGGTATATATGATGAAATGAAAGGAGGAATTAATATGATTAAACTTAAAATTTCCTACATTTTTTCATATTTACATTTAAATACCATTAATTATTTTCTTTTTAGATAATTGATATGGAAGTAATATCTTGATGCATTAATTAAAAGACATGCATGTGAAAATGACATATCATGATCAATATGGTAAACGATCTATTCTGCAATATGAACTAAAATATTATACTAAGTCTTATCTTTTTAAGATAATAAAATTTCATCACTTCAATCTTATATATTTGTTGAATATGTCCTAATAAAATAAAATAGATATAAAAAAAAGGGAAGGTAAATGTCACACGCCAGGTCAATAATAGTACTTTTCTTCTACAATTACCAAACTTTATTTATTTAAATTGTGGAAGTGAAAAAGACATGGTAACCAATCTGATCTAATACCATTTCCACATGAAGGAATACAAGGTGTTGTCTCTTATTCATGCTCCTACGCCATTGTTTTTGCCATCAATGTCAACTTTGTGCAATATTTTATGACAAAAAAATATGTTTACAAGTTAACCTATAAGTATTGTATATCTATTTTCATATAAGTGTGTGAATATAATTTATTGTGTAAAGAATTTATCAGACAGTGTTTTGATAAATGAAACCTAGCTAGAAACAAAACGGAGGATATTGGTTTGATTTGATCCAACTCATAGTATGTTTATAATAGAGAATTTAGCTTAAGCGCACAAATTGACAATATGTAATAATACTAAATTAAATATGCAATATATTGATATAATTAATTACGAGAATGAAATATATATTGAATAAATAATCAGATTATAAACGTTATAGGTTGTTGTTTGTAAAACATGAAAGCAGAAGAAACACCTTTAAAAGAATTGTTGTAATGAACAAGTCAACTTTGATGGTAGTTGATGTATAAACCGATGACACACTTCAAAAATAAATTAATAAATAACCCTTCAATCAAACACTAATTACAATTATATTATTTCATTAATAATCCATATGTGCACAACCACACATATATATTGCCAATGGCAATATTGCACCCAAAAGGATATAATTAACTCTCGGGAGATTGTTTCATAAATTTAATTTTGTAAAATGAGTTAATCTATAATTTATAATCCACGAAATAAAATTTAATTTATGAAAATGGATCTGGATGGTGGTTAATTCGACTCTCTCATTAATCATTTTTTTAAGAAAATGTGAATTAATATTCTTGTAATGGTTCTGCCATGTGAAATTAAATAGTTACAATGGTCGGTGGGTATGTGTATACATGAATATTATATCTACTTTGATTTTGTATAAAATAAACAACTACATATATAATTGTGTATAACTTAAAGATGACTTCATCCAATTATTTTATCCAATATACGAGTATAGCATTCTTCAAAAGTCCAAACCCTAATTAATTAAACAATTGTAATGTCAAAATCCTATAAGTTCATAAATTATTGAGAAAGATCCCAATTGCAACATCAATTTGCATGCGCCTAAATATACAAATGCTTATATATCATTCATTTGATCCTAATCATAACATGATAATACATAAAAAAAAAAAAAACATGATTTTTATGAGATTGTTTTAGCGATTTAATTTAAACTGTGAATTATTGAATTCTATAGGGAAATATATATGTGACACGATTTTACATAAGTTTTTGTTGTGATGGTTAATTCTTGTCAGATGATGTATCAGTTTCAAATTGAAATGAGTTAAACTTTTATGTAAAATAAATAAGAATTTAAATTTATCTCTAAATGAGTAGGAATATTGTAGGACAATAAGCCCATTAAGCAATGGTACATGGAGAAGCCCACTAAAGGAGTCCACACTTCTCAAGGCCCCAGATTGTCCATTTAGTTAATCAGCCCAATTAATTTCTGTAAAATAAAAATAAAAATAAAATTTCACATGTAATGTAACTGACCAGAGTAAATCTGCTGTGCGGAGAAATTCAAATTCCAGAGAAGTGGGGAAATGGCTATGGATGTGGAAGAGAGTGGAACGGGGTTGAAATTTCCTTTCTGGAAGCCGATACGGCGACGTTTTGGATCGGATTCCCCCTTCTTTGAGGCCGGCAACATAGAAAGAGAACTGCTTGCTAAGCAGGTATAACACTCGTTTTTGTGGAATATGATTTAATTTGATTCATTTCGTAGTTATATGATTCGTAAATGGAGATTTTATTCACAGGAGATTTCGATGTGGAGTTTGGACTTGAGTGAGTGATTTTGAATGTTTATTTTGTAATTAAGTTTATCGAAGGAGTTGATTGGAATTGAATGGCGTTTGAGGATATAATTGATGCTTAAATTCTGTAAAGTTGATGAAAAGTGTTTGAGATGAGCTCTTTGATGCTCTGCTGTTTTAAGGATAGTGAACTGAATTTCCTCTGTGTATTTATCGATATCAAGTGGTGGACAAAATATCTGTTTTGTTTCGTCAATTTTTGAAAGTAAAAGAAAGGATGAAAGTAGTCTACTAGGGAAGGAGGAGGCTTAAGGTATCAGGGATTTAAGAAATTGATGAAGTAGAAATATGATGTAATTATTTACTGTCTGTTTAAGCTAGCCAAAGGAAATGGTTGTTTCTTCTATATCTTGCTATTACATTGCAAGACTATTCCCATTACAGGTTGGAATTGAGTGAGTTATTTTGTTAATAATATTGTTGAATTTTTTAATTGTACTTTTTTCTTGTTTATTGAAGCAGTTGATTGGATTACACTGGTGTTTGAGGATAATTTATGGTTGCTTGTGTTTATGAAAACATATTGGAGCTGATCTCTGCTGCTGCTATTTTCTGGAAAGATGAAGTGAAATTTTTATAATCTTTAAGAGGTTGACAAAATATTTGTACTCGGCTAATTGCTTTACATGGTATTTCATCAATTTTGAAAGGAAAGGAAATGTTTACAGTTGCCTAAGCTGGGAAAGTAGAAGACCTCAAGTTAATAAGGGATTACAAGGATAATGTGGAAGAATAATGTAATAAATAAAAACTGTCTGTTTGAGCTAGCAATGAAACATGGTTGCTTCTTTTTATATCTCGCTAGCTACATTTCTAGACAATTTATATTATCATAAAATTATTTTTTGTGTAGGTTGCATTGGACTTGACAGAAGAAGAAAAACAGCAGATACGAAGCATAGAAGATTGGGGAAACAGGTATCAACAGTCCAATTGTTATCTAGTGCTTAGGCTTTCTAGCATCTTGATTTATCAAATTGTGTAATGTAGCAAAATAATGGTGTATGAGTAAGGACTTACATGGTGCTTCTAATCTAAAATTTGATGTTGTTTCAAGCATCTTTGTGCTGTTTAAGTGCATAATCAAATGCAACTATCATGCATATATATTAGCATGTTTTGGGCTTTTTTCTGAGCATTTTCTTAAATTCCATGATTAGCATTTTGGCATTCAACATTTGATCCAAAAGTTTGAATAGAAACAAAGTGTGCAGAATCTATGTTATGACCTCAATACCCAATTTTTGGTGCATATGTAGTTTACTGCTTATAGCCATTATCCCTTTTCTTTATTTTTATTCATTTTCTGTTGGGGAATATTGTATATGTTGTCAAAGTTATTTAATCCTTTTTACCTTTAAAACTTTTTTTGATCAGTGAAGCCTTTTGCCCAATTGTTGGTTGTGGTGCACGCCTTAAATCATTGGAGGACTTCGAAGATCACTATAATGCACGGCACATGGCATCTTGTTCAGTCTGCTCACGTGTATATCCAACATCACGCTTACTCAGTATACATGTATCTGAAGTTCATGATTCTTTCTTTCAAGCAAAAGTTGCACGTGGATTTGCTATGGTAACTTCCTGCTTCCCACTCTTTGTTCAGCCAGCGTTTTGCATCTACTGTTATAACCTCAAAACTTTAATATTATTGTAGTTGAGACTCAAGGTTGCATTATTTTTGTTTATTCTCAAATTTGTACGTCATCTTGAAACATTTCTTGTATGCATAATGTTTTGTAGTATGAATGCCTTGTTGAAGGCTGCGATGCGAAGCTGAAGAGCTACAAGAACCGACAACAGCATCTTGTCGACAAGCATAAATTCCCCTCTTCATTTGAGTTCATCAAGAAGGCCAAGTCATCGAAAAAACATAGGCAGAAATCCCGTCATAAACAAGCATTGCACGAGAAAGATGATCCCTCAACTGCAATGCAGGTGGAGGAAGAAAGCATTGACAGCCTTGTTTCAGCAGTCTCAAGACTAAGCACTTGTGATTCTCCTTCATCGATTAGTTTTGGGCGTCGTCACACTCGTGGTCTTGCTTTTGTCCCTAGAGCCATTCAAAAGCGAGAAATATCGGAAGATAGAAGGAATTCTTGAAGTTCAATCTAGACTCCTTGTTCTTGATTTGATTTATGTGTATCTTTATCTCTCTTTACCAATGGTTTTGAAGGCATAGTTACTGTATAACCATATCTGTTCTTGAATAGTTAATGAACGTGTCTCTGATTGTGTTCATTTATTTAAGAATGGATGAATTTCTACGATATATTTGAATCTTCTTTACTTTTCTAGTTTCCACTCACAGAGAAAACGATAAATTTCAACTTGAAGTCATAGTAAATCTTTAGCTTATTTTTGGAAGTGAATTAGGTGGGATTGAAAAATTCCTGTCATTAAAATTTGAATTTTATGGTAAAAATGAATAGTGAATATGTTCGTTGTTTGAAGATTTAGTAAAGTAAAATTATATTTTAGATGTCAAATCAAGGTGGAAAAAATTGGTTGATATAATATTTTATTATAAAAATGTAAGTTGATGTGATTTTTTTATGAAAAAATATATTTGATAATGATTGATAATTATAATATAGATAACAATGATTGTGTTCAGATTTTATGATTTAAATTTAAACACAAAAGCAAATATATATTAGAATTTTGATGTTCAAAATCCTATCACGTAAAATCTCTTCCGGCATATCCTTAGTTTCCAACATTCTCTTTTTTTAAATTACTCGAAGCACCCAATTTGAGGAATTTTACTTTTTTTTCTTTGTAAATTATTATTTTTATATAAATTTGATTTCAGAATTTTTTTATACAAAAACTAAAGAAGTAGACAACCACATATATAATTTGTTCATTTTAGTTATGATGGAACTCATCGCTCCGTACATCGGATTAATCCACATTTTATTATACACGAAATAGACAAATAAACATTAATTAGTGAAATGAAGACGGATTAATCCACATTTCATATATACTCGAAATAGATAAAATAAAGGTTAATTAGTAAAAACGAATATACGGTATGTTAGTGAGTTTTTGTAATGTTTAAATAATAAATATAAATATTGGAATAGTTAAATGAATACATGATGAATAAGAAAATAAGAAAAATTATTTTCATTTTCATCAGGTTTTGTTTTCACTGGAGAACATTAATACATCTTTAATTTTTATAAGTAGAAATGATTAATAAAATGAAAATTGTCACTACACTAGAATATACCAAAGAGCATATTATGAAAATTAAATTGCCACAAAAATTCCAGAGAAGTCTCATACTCTCCACGTAACTCCATCCTCCGATTAACTTCTGGTTCCAGTTAATTTGAAAATATGGCGGTGCAAATGAGACGTTTCGGAGGAGCCACGGCGGCTCCGCTCTCGTTCCGACAGTCGCTGAATCCAATACCATGCCGCATATCCTTTGAACCTCCTTCAAGCATTTCTCGTCGTTTTATTACTTTCGCAGTTGTTAAGAGGAGCCCTAAACGCCTAAAGTACTCCACGCCTCGGTTCACTAAGGTTTAATTCTGTCAATCTCTCTCCTTCGAGCTTAAAATAGGTAATATGTGCGAGTTTTCTACTGCTTCAATTTTTCCAGGATGAGTTGTTGTACGTTGAAGTTGATCCATTCGGGTCGGACTCTTGGAAATTAGACTCCATCGTTGAGCTTTTGAAGGAAGGAGCTGTTGGAGTTATTCCAACTGATACTGTGTATGTCGATTTTTTAATTTTTTTTTTTTTTTGCTTTTTTTATCTGTTGAATTTTGTGAATATAGTTTGGCGTCTTTCAAACAAATGCCATAAGTTTAGGTGTCTGACATTTCTCCATATACAGTGGATTATAATCTGATCGCCATTATTTCTAGGTGTGAGAATAACAGCATTTGCCTAATATTTATGAAGAAATTTATGCCAAAGTCAAATCCTGCATGTCTAGAAGTATCACAATGATGAATTGGACATGTATTTTTGGTGTTAGAATGATGACACAAAATTAACTCTCCGTGCCTTAACGCTGAGGGTTGTGAATTGGTGTAGTACATTATGTGTAAGATTGTTAAGTAAAAGAATGTGCTTAAGCTTTACACATTATTATTTCTGATACGAGAAATGAATTGAACACCTCAAGTTGGTCAGTAGTGAGCACTTGTTTACTATAATGGATGTATTGGTATATTGTGTCATCTTCTTGAGGTGAAATCCCAAAATCAGATGAAAGTGCATTCTTAATGGAGTTTAGTTCTTGGTTGTACTTACTCAAATTTATATTTTTGCATTGTGTAGACATGCTCAAGAGTCTGTCTTACTACTTTATGCTTGACTGTTCAAAAAGAATGAAATCTGGAAAAATCTCATTTGGTCATGTTTGTGTTTGGTAATAGGTATGCTATAGTTTGTGACCTGAGAAACAGCTCAGCTATTGAACGTTTGCGTAGGTAGGTTATGTTGATTTTTCTCAAGCAAGCTGTCAAATTAATGAATATACTGCGTTTTATTTCCCTATTTCATCTGACGATTGTTTATGTTTGTTTCCAGAATAAAAGATATAGAACCTTCAAAGGCAAGTTCCATTTACATTTTGAGTCTCATAATTGTTATTCCATGTCCCTCACAAATCACCGGATTCAGTATCTGGGTTAAGCCTTTCTTATTGCCATTTGGAATGAGCATTTGCATTCATTAATTTGAGTTTGTTCGGCTTGTGCAAACATGTGTTCACGTATTCATGCTGATGCGTTTTTCACTTTGCAGCCTCTTAGTATTTTGTGTCGCTCTTTCAAAGACATTGATACGTACACAACGGGATTTCCTCGCGGCAATGGACAAGGTCTTACGAACATTTTTCGAGCTGTTAAACATTGCCTGCCTGGTCCGGTAAGTGTCACTGGGTATGCTTTCCTACTAGAAAACTGTCAACAGTCTTGGAATGTTTCCGATCTTGACTGTTTCCTTTTCTCTTCCAATTGAAAGGTCTTTAAAAAGCAACTAAACTTCTTTCCTGTAACAGTATACCTTCATTCTGACTGCTAGTAAAGCACTGCCAAAACAATGTATACGATATGGAACTACAGCTTCCAAATATGCATCAAGAAAGAATGTCGGTGTTCGTATGCCAGATGATGTTGTGTGCAAGGCTGTATTGGAGAAGATGGACGCCCCTTTAATATCTACAAGGTAGACTCAGGGTGTGAAACTAGATTTACTGTACCAAATTCATTACTTTGTCCTTTTATCTTCTTATCCCCCTTAATCTCTTTTCTGCGTGTGTACACATATAAGATGTATTATAATCTGCAGTCCTTTCGATTATGGTTGTGTGTTGAAGAATATTTGTTGAATCACATTTACTATTGCCATCTGGCCATTATACTTATGCTAGTGGAAATTGTTGTTTACTGCTCCAGTGTAAAGTCACCAAAAGTGAACGAATGGATATTAGATCCGGTCATAATAGCTGATGTATATGGACCAGAGGTACCACCATTTTAAAGCTTTTTTTGTATATTTCTTGTCTTCTATCTCAATATCTTTCTAATTTGCATGAACAAATTTATTTTTCAATTTCTGAAAACATGCTAGAAAATCTTGTTTTCATGTTTTGTTTTCTTTTGATGGCACGGGATCATATTTTTAGCTAATCCTATAAATTAATTTAGAACTATATTCCTGTACTGATTGTTTTGTTTATTTTCTAGAGATAATAAATTACTCCTTGCAAACTAGACTGTGGTCTTACTACTGCTTGCGTTCATCCCCATTTATCAGAACTTTATGAATTCTCAATATGTTTATTCATATGATGACTTACTAAATCTTGTTGTCTTCTACTTAACCTAGGGCCTTGACTTTGTCGTCGCTGCTGGCACTAGAGTTGCCGATCCATCTACTGTAGTGGACATGACTGGGAGCTCTCCTAGAATTATAAGGCAGGGCAAGGTAAAATTCTACAATGTCATACTTCAACTAAAGTCTTGTCTAGCATTGGACACATATTAGTGTGACTGACGAGGGTGTCACTAAACTCAACGTTGCTCTCGACTAACAACATATAAACATATTGTAAGCTGTTGAAAGTCTGCATAATCTTCACTTGAGCTGTCTGTATAATGAGCATTTCTTTTCTGTTTTTTTCTTGCAAGGGTCCTAAGCAACCGTGGATGATTGCAGAAGATGAAGAAGATTATAATGTAAATGAAGATGACCTCATCCCTGGCACAGCCTAATTAGTAACTACTCAAATATTGTACAGCCAAAACTTGCAGTATTTCCAGCTTTTCTGGGAAACACGATTTCTCGATAATGCGAATAGAAAACGTGTTGAGAATGAAAATACGTTGGTATTTTGTCGGGAAAAATGTTTTGTCGACATATTTTTGTTGTCATTGTGGAAGAATATACTAATAGAGGGAGAGGGGTATCCTAGAACATAAGTTGTTATACTAATGATAACTAGATTTTGGGAGTCAGAATATCATTCAAATACATTTGTTTTTACTGTGGGACAGAAACCCTTGTCTTATCTACAAATATCTAAACAAAAAATAAGATGCCCTCATTTTTTTTTTCTTTCTAAAGACTCTTTAATTGACACGTGGCAAGATGATAAATAAGATAAGATTAGGGTTTGAATTCAAACGAAATGCATTGGGAGGCGCCATTCAAGTTTCAACCATGTGCTTTGCAGCTTCAACTTCCCTCGCAACTTTTATTCAAACATTCTCTAAATTCTAATTTTCAAACACTTTTCCACCCTTCCTCACATGAATAAATATTAATAATTTACATAAAATTACTTTTCTTAGTTCAACACTAACTATTTAAATATATAACTATGTTATGTAATTCATGAGATTACAACTGTGGTAAGTTAAAGATGATACCAAGAAAAAGAAAGTTAAGATAAAAAAAAAAAATTTAAATTTTCAGTATTAAGTAATTGCACAAACCTAACTCTAGAATGCAATAAATGGCGCCTCACGATAATTTCCAAACGTCCCTCGCAAGCTTCCTCCAAAATATTTCAAATTCCCGCGCCCTAATTTTTTCCCCAATTCCCACTCTTATTTATACCGCCCCCAATATCCTCATTTCACATCCCAATAAACTCTCTCTCTCATCTTCCTCAATTTCAAAACCCTACTGAAAATTTCTCCAAAAATGCCGTCAATTCCCGAAGAGCCGCTCCTGGCCGCCAACCCCGACCGCTTCTGCATGTTTCCTATTCAGTACCCTCAAGTGTGGGAGATGTACAAGAAAGCCGAAGCCTCTTTTTGGACCGCCGAGGAGGTCGATTTGTCGCAGGATACCCGCCACTGGGAAGCCCTCACTGCCGACGAGCAGCATTTCATCAAACATGTTCTGGCCTTCTTCGCCGCCTCGGACGGTATCGTTTTGGAGAATCTCGCTGGGCGGTTCATGAAGGAGGTGCAGATCTCTGAGGCCCGTGCCTTCTATGGCTTCCAAATCGCCATTGAAAACATTCACTCCGAGATGTATAGCCTTTTGCTTGAGTCGTACATCAAAGACTCGGACGAGAAGAACCGACTCTTCCGAGCGATGGAGACCGTTCCCTGCGTGCAGAAGAAGGCTGAATGGGCTCTGAGCTGGATCGACGGGTCGGAGACGTTTGCGGAGCGTTTGATTGCTTTCGCTTGTGTTGAGGGGATTTTCTTCTCCGGAAGCTTCTGTGCGATATTTTGGTTGAAGAAGCGCGGATTAATGCCGGGATTGACTTTCTCTAATGAGTTGATCTCGAGGGACGAGGGTTTGCACTGCGACTTCGCTTGCTTGCTTTACAGTTTGTTGAAAATGAAGCTGAGTGAGGAGAAAGTGAAGAAATTAGTGTCGGATGCAGTGGAGATAGAGAGGGAGTTCGTGTGCGATGCTCTGCCTTGCGCGTTGGTGGGGATGAACGGGGATTTGATGAGCCAATACATTGAGTTTGTGGCGGATAGATTGCTGAATGCTTTGGGGTATGGGAAGCTGTACAATGTGCCAAATCCGTTTGATTGGATGGAGTTGATAAGCTTGCAAGGGAAGACCAACTTCTTCGAGAAGAGAGTTGGGGAGTATCAGAAGGCCTCCGTCATGTCTAGCCTCAATGGTAATGGAGATGATCATGTCTTCAAATTGGATGAAGATTTCTGATTCCTATACTTGATATGTATTATACTGCTTCTATTTCTCATTACTGTTTCCTTGTTTTCAGAAGAAATTAAATAACTAAATTAATATGTTGAAGAAATTGTTATGGTATGAGTCTGAATCAACAAGAAACAGATATGCCACTCAATGCTAAATTCATTCATAAAAACAAGATGATTAATCTTTGGATTCATTTTTCCATATTCTATCCTCCCAGAATATCAATTATTCATCAAACTAGTTAAATTCAATAATCTTTACTTCAATAACTTAACCAACAAATAAAATAACATAAAAACAGTGTGTACAGCCCTTGGCATCGAGAGAGTTTCGGGCGTAGATAGCTTTATAGGTGTTCAACCAGTTTGAACTGTTGGTTTCGGTTTTGAAAACCGCGACACATGTAACTGGAACCGACCTGTTCAACCTCCGGTTTGGCAGTTTCATTTATTTTGATTTTTTTTTTATTATTATTCAAATATCATGAAATAACAATTTTATTTGAGTTAAATTGAAAATTAAAATGCTAAGCATATACCTAAAAGGTATTACAACTTGTAATACAAATTAAAATAACAATCAATAAAACTAAAAATGAAAGAGTAAAATAATGGTTAGTTATCCGGTTTGAAAAAATCACAAATCAAAATCAAACCGTCAAATCATGATTCACGATTTTGGTTTGGAAATGAAATCGTGTCAACGATTTGAATCAAATAGTTGATGCCTGTTCAATTTCAATTCGATTTCAATTTTCCGAACTGGTTTGAACACCTATAGGTAGCTTCTACACAACAAAAGGAGCCGATTGAAATACTCCATAATCACATTTCTCACTCTGTAATGATTTGTTTTATTTAACAAAATATTGTCTTCAAACTAGGAAACATCACACCTACGCTTGGCATAAAAAAAGGGAAAATTTTGATGACTATAAATATTCTATTGCCACCAAACAAGGAACAATGGATGTAGACTTGAGAATTTGTCCCAACACCCCTTTTATATTATACTTTGAATTTATTGTTTCATGTTATATGAGGAGATAAATATAGATTAAGGTATGATTACAAAAAAAAAAAGAAAGAGAATGAAATATGAATTTCTAATATAATTTACTTCCACCATGTCATTTTAATTTTAGTTTTTTTATTACTAAAAGTAATTAGTGATCTTATTTTTGATTTAGACTTTCCTTTAATGGAATATATTAGTTATGTCTATAAAACATTTAATAGGCATAATTATGGACAAAAAATGACTATATCACCTAACATCAAATATGCATAACAAATGTATACATAAAAAAAAATAAAGTAAAAGATGAATTTTTTTCATTAATATCTATTGATAATAATTTTAAAAAAAATACGATAGATAAATTGAAATCAAATTTATTTTCTAAAATATATGTTATTTTGAAATGGATGGAATAGTATATATAGCTCGAAGAGTTTTCTGTGCATGCTTGAGCACATCCCCTTTCTATTAATAAGGTTGTCAAAGGATTTTCCTTTATGACTAAACTCAGAAAATAGGGATAAGGGCGCTAACGAGCAAGAAAACGGACGCGCTAACGTGCTTTTATTAAAAAATGAATATAAATAGAAATAGAAGGTTTTATATATATATATATATTTTTTTTTTTTTTTTTCTGTAAAATAACTTTGATCGAGAATTAAATTGAAATGGACTTAGCCACATTTAAAATCGAAATTAAATTACTATAGTAGTATATAGCACAAGGATGTTATAAATAATGATGGTGGATAAAATAGGGAGTTGGAAAATCAATTAAACGTCGGTTTGTGAATAAGATGGGACCTCCACTACAAACTAGACCACAATAAAGCTGAGGCTTATATTATATTTATATTAAAAATAAAATAAAATTGTGCAGGGACATGAAACAAATCTACATCTCACTCATTATAATAAATTTGTCAACGACTATTATAAAACCAATGCTAATTGAGGCATAAGTTAATCTTATTAATTGTGAATAGAATAAAATGAAAACATAACTTTCCAAAATAAGTTGCAAAATTGTGTAAATAAATACAAGTGTAAGGGCATTACTGCTTTCTCCTTACTTAGACATCTTCAGCATATTCACAGCCGAAGAATAAAGGTAGGAACTTTCTCACTCTAGACTAGAGCTTTGGATCCCAAAATCTAGGGTTTAGTTTTTGCTGATCTGTTGAATATTGGATCTTTGCTGCTTGGTTAGTGGCAAATGCGAAATTTATTGTATTATGCTTTTAGTTTCGTGGTTTAATCCAATATTCTTAGATCGGTATTTTATGAATTATGCTGCAATGTCGTCAAATTTGATTATGCTACAAGTGAATTTTGAAATTTCATAATAGTTGATGCTTGATCTGAGTGTTGTTCTTTTAAAAGGGGTTAGTGCTTTATGATTCGATCTTTGGAAGCCTGCTTTTACTTTGATTTTTATTATTGTTTTTATTCTTTTTATTTTTTATGAAATGTAGGTTGTGTGAAGTTTTAGCTTTGTTTAGTTTTCAGTGAAATAGTTGTAGTTGGCTAACATTCTAAATGTAATATTTTAAACTATAACTGTAGGTAGGTTTTAAAACACATCCTCCATATTTTTCTCTCTTTTTCATTTTTTTATTTTTTGAATTTTAAGGTAAGTTTTATAAAAACAAATTCTATATATTTTTCTCTTTTTCATTTTTTTGTGTTTTGACCTGAACCTATATTTTAAACCATCAACTATGCAGTTTTTAGGTAGGTTTCATAAAAAACATATTTTTCTCTCCTTCATTTTATTTTTATTTTTTTGACTATGCAGTTTTTAGGTAGGTTTTATAAATAAATAAAACACATCCTCTGTATTTTTCTCTCTTTTTAATTTTTTGAGTTGAACTTTATTAATCGTGCTGTTAGATTTACTTGTTGGATCTAGTATCTCTTTTAAACTTTATTAAAACATCAATCTTTTGGATGAGATGTGTGATAATATTTCGTAGTGATTACATGTGTTTTGAATGTGGTGAGTGGCTTTTAGTGAAGTGATAGAAGAGAATTTAGTATTTTATTAGGTATAGTGTCTAGAATATATAGATAAGAGTGGAGTAATTCTCTCCAAAAGATTTAGATTATATTAGCTCAATTGTTTTTGGCTTGTTTTACAAATGATTCGCAAGAGAGAGGTGTAGGAGGATCTCTTATATGAATCTAGAATTCTCTACCAATTATTTCTTAAGACTTCCATAGACTTTACATAGAAATTCTCTAATCTTGATTTTTCTTGAATACGCCTAGCTTCTCTTACACTAATGACAGACACCTAGAAAAATGCATCACTCTTTTAAAAAATTATGCATTTGTTTATAGGTTTTGCAGCATGGAAAATATTCACAGCTTTTGGCAGCTCGGTGATGAGCTCCGAGGACAGTCGAAATTGTCTGAGGATCACAAATGGTTTGTGGCTGCTTCAAAATTGGCTGAGCACACTAGGTCAAAGGTCGAGCAAAGAATCAACCTTGATCTCTCAAAGGGTTCTACTGAAGTGAGACCCATGGATAGTTTCGGATATCAGGAAGACAATAAGTTTGAGAGCTTTAACTTCAACATGCTAAACTTGGACACGAAGCCGAATGACAATGTAAGAAGAAACTCCCTAAGGAAAGGTGTTTACAATATGAATGCAGTTTATCAGAATCCAAATGTCAACTCTATGGGAAATATTGCTGGAAGCAAATACAGCAAGGAGGCCAACAATAACAACTACAATGCTAACAACAAGGAGGACATCGCCAATGCTGGTAATGCAGTCGACAAAAGGTTTAAGACCTTACCTGCAGCCGAGATGCTCCCAAGGAACGAGGTTCTTGGTGGATATATATTTGTCTGCAACAATGACACTATGCAAGAGGATTTGAAGAGACAACTCTTTGGTAAGAAGCATATCTTACTAACTTTTTTCTTTTTGTGTACTTAATATACCAACTAAAAAGTTGTAGCTGTTTAACAACTTCTTGTGCGTGTATTTTGTCACTATTGATACAAATCACTATGCATTTTTTTTTGTAGGACTGCCTCCAAGATATAGAGATTCTGTGAGGGCAATAACACCTGGCCTGCCTTTGTTTCTCTATAATTACACTACGCACCAGTTGCATGGTATTTTTGAGGTATGTTGCAGTTTTTACAAGTTGGTGTAAATTTTCTCATGGCACATCGAGTCAATTTAAATACTCTATTTTGATTTGCAAGCACAGGCAGCAAGTTTTGGGGGCTCCAACATTGATCCTACAGCTTGGGAAGATAAAAAGTGCAAAGGCGAATCAAGGTTCCCTGCTCAGGTAAACATCCTTTAGGGTATGTTTGTTTAAGGCTTATGTAGGATGGGGGAAATCCGGATTTTAAAATCTTGGGATTTGGTAATAAAGGTGAATAGTTAAAATTTGTGTTTGTTTTGAGATTTTATATGTAGGATTATTACTGTAGATGTCAAATCAATGCTGGAAAAAGTATGTATGTGTAATATTATATTATTAGTTGATGTGTAATAGGTTTTAGGTATAGGGTTAATTATAGTGTTTTTTTAGGTAGAATAGGTTTTTGATGGATTTGATAATTCTTGACAAAATCCTCTAAACAAACACGGATTTGGGATTTTAAAATCCCAAATCCGGTGGGGGTAAGCCTAAAACAAACATACCCTTAAGTTTTATGTACTTCAATTGTGTTTTATATTGCCTTGGTTGTTGACTGAAGTCATCAATTGTTTTCAATTAGGTAAGGATTCATGTTAGGAAACTTTGCAAGCCACTTGAGGAAGATGCTTTCAGGCCAGTCTTGCATCACTACGATGGTCCTAAGTTTCGTCTTGAGCTTTCCATACCTGAGGTTAGTTTCAATCTCGAAAATTTCATGATCTTTTTATCTTGGGAGCTGATTGTCTCGATTTCTTGTGGAACTGTAGACCTTGGACTTGATGGATCTGTGCGAACAAGCTGGTGTGTGAATTGTTGTTAGTGACACTACTCCCAGCTCAGCATAAACAATTGTATGCTGTAGTTTTGGTGGAGCATCTCTCATGTGATTTCCACAGATTTTCCATGGAGCGCAAGCTTGGGTGCGAATCTGGTTGTGATTTATTCTTGACAGTAGGATTGCCTTGTTTGTAGTTGTATTTGAAACCCAAAAAGAATTCGTGTTTTCGTGAAGAGATGCTTTTACGAGCTTCACCATGTTTGGTCGCGTTTCTTACAGACAATTTGTAAGAAGGGCTGTTGAGCCCCGAGTTGTAATATGACCACTTGTATTATTTCCTAGCTCTCATACACTTGTATTATTTCCTAGCTCTCATACTGCAGTTTCTTCTTATGGTTTTATATTCCAATAAATTTCATAATAAATTATTTGTTTAGAAATCATAATATATAAATCCATCAAGAGGCAGTGTAAAATATGTGATCGCGTGAGTGTTTTTTCGTGTCATATTCCTCTTGGTAGGTATTATGTTTGTTCATTCTAGTCATCAAAAAGTACTATACATTATATGGCGTTTTATTGATCGTTAAGGTCAACAAGGCTTATAAAAGCAAAATAGTCTTTTTACTTAAGCTCGCCTAGTATATGTTATAAAATTAAATGAGCTATAAAACATCAGTTATAAGTCAGTAAACCTTCTTAAATCTTATTATTTGATTTTAATCTATTTTTATTTTGTCGACTTTTCTTTGAAAATATACAATTGAATGAACCATTTTTTAAATAAATAAAAGAAAATGTAACTTGGGGTTCTCATGCAAAATTTATCGATCAATTTCATATAATCAGTTAACACATCTTAGGTGACGTGTGTATATATTTCTTGCGCTCAATGTGGATGTGTAAATAGTAATAAAGACTAATTAGGGACTATTGATTGGTGAAAAGCTATGTCTGAAATTGTAGACATAAAATGTGTATGAAATGTACTTTGCTGCAAACAAAAATATATATTACAACATTTGTGCATAAAGTTACATGAAACTCCAAATAAGCAGAACGAGAAGCAAAAGGATAAAACTTTGCTATCCCTATTAACTATCTTAACTGGAAAATGATGTGCACATGTTTCACCATGGCCATCATTTGCAAGATGTGTGTGATATATCATATATCAATGGGCAACTGAAACAAGAAAGGTTCGTATCTTCTGCAGAAGCTCAGCTTTCACAGAATCTGGTATCGAAGCTGCATTATTCAAGAAACGAGTCACCAAAAGAAAACACGAGAAGGAAAAAAGTAGATGGGGAATTACGAGAAACAAACTCCATCGAGTCTATAATGTTAACAAGTTCTTAGTGATGGTTGTAGAGCAAATAATTGGATGAGAGTCAGAATTTCAAGCTTTCGACCAACATCATATTGAATAACTGCAGTGTTCTACAGTTTAATTTATGTTACTAGTAAAGGAAAACATTGGTAAAGAAGCAACTCAGAGGGAGAGAGAGGATGAGATATAAGATGAAATCAGCTCAATATAGAACTACATATATCCAGTGAAAGGCCTGTTTGGACAAGTATAAAAGATTATCAAAGAACCGTGATACTGCATTTGTTACCTCGGCCTTTTGGGGTAATTGCACGGACAAGATCATCTACCGTGACGTTATCCCTCCCATTCTTCTTTACAAATGCCCTAAAAGTTTATCATCAAATTAGAATTTCATGCCTCAGAAACACGTGTGTGTAAGGGAAGAAAAAAAACACAAGTGATTTTGGGGCAAATGTAGGAAAATAATGTTTCTCTATCCGCAGATAAGATACAGCATATCATAGTGAACATGTAACACACATTAGAAAACACGTCTACAAAGACATAGGTTTTAACACACATATAGCCAAAGAAAGTGAAGAAAAAATTTAAGAAGTAACACAGATTCAAGTAATGGTCGTCAAAGATAATGTCCAAATTCAAACGAGAGATAGAGCTCAGTACCTCACTGGCCCATTGCGATTCATAAATCTGACCTTTTTTTTAGAAACCAATGCAGGAATGATATTATTGAGGGCACCGGGTTTTGGAGTGGGGACAGGTCGATCTTAGCAAAGGTAATTACATCTATGACAGGTTTGAGATTGCAAGGCCTTATGACTTTACAGTCTCTCATTTATGTTAGGCCTTTTGTTGACACAATGCCATCGTGAAGAATGAAAGTTTTACATGCAATTGTCAAGAAACTCGGTGATCATCGTCTCAGGCAAAACTAGATTACTAATTACCAAGAAAAGCTCAACCAAGAACACATTAAAGCATGAAAGCCAACAAACACACTCAATTCAGTTAACACCAAAATCACTGAATAAAAGTTAAAAACTCAGTGATCTAAACTTCATTTGCACATACTAATCAGCAGCAATCCATTTTCAGCAAAAAAGAAATTACATTTTCCTCGTATTGCTAATTAGGGATTATCGGTAACAGGAGAATGATACCTGCACAAAGCTCGCATTTCATCTTTCCACCCACACTCCACCAGCCTCTCCCTCACCAATTCCATCAATCGCTCCTTCTCTCCACTCTCGATCAACTGGAATCAGAAAATCAAGCTACCAATTCATTATTTCAATCTTCAACCAACCAAAATTCAGAGAGAGAGAGAGAGAGAGAGAGAGAGAGAAACCTTAATATTGACAATTTCGAGAAGCGTGGAGTCCTTCTCAGGAGCGTCTTCGTCGTCGTCGTTATCCCGAACGTCCGGCGTGGGAGGTCGATTCACAGAATGCCTTCTACTCCTGTTTTACAATATATACTTACAAATTACATAAAATTAAAAAACATAAGGCATTGAGAAGATGAATCGAAACGAACGTTGATGAAATTAAGATTGTTTATGCACAAAGATTAGAGAGTGATGATGATGATTGAGAAAAGATTTACATTTTGCAGGATTGTTGCAGAGGGGGTTGACTGATTGATACGATACTAGGGCAGTTTTTTACGGGTAAATATGGAGAACTGCTTCCTATCCTTTTTCCCATTTTACCCCTACTATCTCTTATGCAATTTACAAAACTAGCCTTCTATTATTTCCTTTTTCCTTTTCTAAAGAAGTTCAAAACTTAATATTTTATTTTTATATAAAATTATAAATTTTTTAAGAAATATTTTTTGCGAAGTTTATAATGGATGTACATGTGGACACTTACCAAACATGCATTATACCATGAGCTCCTCATTTGGATGCCACTAATACCCATTTTTAATGCTTTCACATCATTTGATTAATCAAAATCTATTTTTATTATATAATATTAATGAAAACCAAGTCATTATATGGAATTTTGATATAATATAATAAAGAAAAAAGAAAAAAAAATAATAAAAATATCTTATTATATAAAATATTCCTGAGACTATCTTATAAAATAATGCTTCAAAGATAAATGGCAATTAATATGTAGAACAAATAAAGAAATTAATGAAATTGTGTAGTGCAAATTAGGGGTGTCATGTGTGGCAATATATTCTGAATCTAAGTAGATTCCAATTTAACTTATATACATCTCTCTCTCTGTCTCACACACACATACAAACAAACAAAAAAAATAACTACTTTAACTGTATAAATCCATCTCACAATTCACAGCCAAGTTTATCACCATAAATAACATTTTCAGACAAAAGCTATCGCCTTTCCTCCACAAGTAATTTGTTCTTCAGTTTTTTATGTTATTTATTCAGATTGGAAAATGCCAGGATTAAGGGCGCCGTTGGATTATTCCGACGAACCTCCTCGCCACTCTGCTCTTGTCGTCAATTCTAAGGTTGGTCGTGATGTCATTTTATACACGTTGAGGGAATCAATCAAGAATGAATCTTTTATTGATGATGTATGCATATTTGTGATTAGGAACCGTTCAATGCAGAGCCACATCGTTCAGCTTTAGTTTCATCCTATGTAACACCAGTTGAGTTCTTTTATAAGAGAAACCATGGCCCTGTTCCCATTCTCGATGATATCCAAAAGTACGATGTCGTTTAAATTTCTTGCTATTTTATCACATATTTTCACCATTGCCAAATGTTTGATTGATTCATTGATTGTTGTGTGACAGATATAGTGTTTCCATTGGGGGTTTAATTGGACATCCTAAAGAGCTTTACATGAAAGACATTCTGTGAGTGGACAATATTCTGTATTATATGTACCTTAATTTTGACAATTTTCAATTGAGTAAGCGATTTTCGTTGTTTTATGAATGATAGGAAGCTTCCAAAATATACTGTCACAGCGACCCTACAGGTTCGTTTTCTCTTTGTGAAGTCTATGAGTATCGATTTAACTACTAAGTTGGTTGAAGTGAAGAAAGAAGTCATGATAGAAAAATGAATGTAATTTTGAGGCTTATAATTAGTGTCTTTTGCTGAATTTTTAGCTAAATTGTGTTATACATGCAGTGTGCTGGAAATAGGAGGACTGCCATGAGCAAAATTCGTAAAGTGAGAGGAGTTGGATGGGATATTGCTGCCATTGGAAATGGTTAGTCTTTGTCGACATACTAGTAAATATATTTAATCTTCGTTGATTCAAGTTTTAGAAAATTTCGTGTTTTGATCATGTTGAGGGAATATTAATATTGGATTTATGGAGAAATAAATCGATTCATTTGCATGAATTACACCATTAGTTGTGTCTTGCTCCTATTTTGGACACAGTACGATTTGTGTTCCTTGTTTATGTATAATTTCACATCTCGTTGCAGCTGTTTGGGGAGGGGCCAAATTGGCAGATGTTCTTGAACTGATTGGAATTCCCAAGTTCTCACATACTTCACTACTTGGTGGAAAACACGTAGAATTTGTAAGCATCGACAGGTGTAAGGTAAATCACTCCTCGCGCCTTTTGTTCCTCGCCCTGTCATCATTCTCGATCACAAGTGTCACCGTTGTCATTACAGGAAGAGAATGGAGGCCCTTATAAAGCATCAATCCCATTAAGCCAGGCCACAAACCCTGAGTCTGATGTCTTACTAGCTTATGAGATGAATGGAGAGGTATTGTCTTCTTCTTCTTCTTCTTCTTCTTCTTCTTCTTCTTTTATAGTATATAATGCTTTCATATCTAATCTTAGTCTTTGGATTTGATATGCAAAGACTCTTAACAGGGATCACGGATATCCACTGCGTGTGATCGTACCAGGTGTTATTGGTGCTCGTTCCGTTAAATGGCTCGATTCTATCAACATCATTGCTGAAGAATGCCAGGTTAACAGTTCACACTATGAATAATAACAATCCTTGCTTTTTATGACATGAATCTGCTTCTCTTTAGGGATTCTTCATGCAAAAAGATTACAAAATGTTTCCACCTTCAGTCAACTGGGATAACATCGACTGGTCCACAAGAAGGCCTCAAATGGATTTCCCTGTTCAGGTTTTGCAATCATCATATGCTCTTCCAAAATTGCTCCAATATGATGATTTATAAGTGATTCTTGAACAATGCAGAGTGCAATTAGTTCTCTCGAAGACGTGAACTCTATAAAGCCTGGAAAGGTGAGTATTATGTAAACAACATATTATGCTTCCACTCACTGTAAGCTAAATTTGGTGTCGATTATCAGATTAGTATCAAGGGCTATGCAGTCTCAGGAGGCGGGCGAGGCATAGAGAGAGTAGACGTGTCGATAGATGGTGGCAAGACATGGGTAGAGGCTTCTAGATCTCAGAAACCCGGCATACCATACGTTTCTGATGATGAAAACAGCGATAAGTGGGCGTGGGTGCTTTTTGAGGCCGAAGCCAATGTAGGAGAGACCACTGAGATTGTTGCCAAAGCTGTAAGTTTTCCGTAACACAATCACATTTCTTTGTAGCTTTTCTTTCTCCTCATTAACTGTGTGTTTGTTGAACAACTTCCAGGTCGATATAACTGGAAATATCCAGCCTGAAAACATAGACGTAATCTGGAACTTGAGAGGGATACTTAACACGTCGTGGCATCAAGTTCTTGTTCAGATTGGCCACTCAAATCCATAGCTATGAATGAGTTCTATAAGCTCCAAAAGAGTACAATTTGTTGCTTGCTTTGTTCATTGATGTTTCAATTCTCTCTTTGTAATAAATGCACTATTGTAGCAAAGAAAGAGATCAATAATAACAAGTGATTACAACCCAGTGTAGAGGATAAAATGACAAGATTCAATAGAAGAAAATTTGACAGAACAAAGTATAATTACAAGATTTTCAAGCAACCATGACAGAGCAATTCAAGATGAAGTGGCTAAGACGGTTTCGCCCCCCATCGAGAGGTTTCCAGTTGAGCGTACCTGTCTCAGAATCAGGGCAGCACGTGTATATAGCCATGTAATTCCCAGCACAAGAATCGGCTGATGCTCCTATAACCAGAAGCTCGTTTCCTAGCGACTTGAACGCAACCCCCCAACCTCTGTTACAATCGGCCCTCACAGGGACCCGCCCCAACTGTTTCCATGTATTCGTCTCTTTCAAGTACACCTTCACCTGGTTCGAAGAAGCCTCGAGTGAGTACAGCTCGTTGCTCACGACTGCAAGAAGAGGAGGCGAGTGGGACGACTGGACAGGGTCGTCTTTTAGCATATCCGGTATTAGCTCCCATCTATTCCTCGTCTCATCAAAGAATTCCCCACAAGTTAGCTCTCCATCCTCGTTTCTACCCCCAATAACATAAAACTTATCGTCCATGTAAAATCCCGAGCATAATTTCCTCTTCTTCTTCATCTTAGGGAGTGGCTCCCATGATCCACTCTCTGCGTTGTACTTCTCAGCTGAGTCATAGACTTCGTTCCTCGACACCGCCCCCATACCTCCCGCCACGTAGGCGTGGTCCCCACACGTAGCAGATGCGAATAAGCATCTAGGATTGATCATGGATGGACCCTTGAACCATTTGTTCTCAGCCAATTCATATCTCCATATGACTAGACCATCAATCTCTCTGCCCGAAACGAGTAGGTGAGTGCCAGCACACAGCGACTCCTTATCACCGGAAGCAAAACAAGGGTCGGAGGGTAAAACGGGAAGCTTCCAACGAGACTTGAACTCGCGATCAAATGCCCACCAACTACTCTCCCCACTTGCAAACATGAAAACGGAAGGCTCCTGAAATCCAATCTCCTTTCTAATCTTGTAAATCTCCCCACTTTTTACGAGAGCCAAACATCTCTTGTTCACAAAGCATAGTTTCCAATACTCTGATCTGGGGAACCTAGCAAAGATTAGAGACTCTAACTCATAGCTTAGAGATGAAACTTGTGAATAATCTGCATCCTGGGGTTCGTCACTAGACAAGCCATCAGACGGATTAGATCCACTCTCGTTTGATCCCTCACCATTTTCGGACATCCTAATCCTTTTTAGGGAGGGAATATCCAGATTGCACCAATCACTTTCACTAAAAGAGGACTGAAACTTACTTGGTTGGCCAAAATCTTCCTCTTTTTCTTTAGCTATATCACTTCCTTCAGGCATCGGTTTACCACCAACGAAAGCCACAAATCCTCTCAATCGTCATCTAAGTGTGATGATATAGAAATAACAGAATCAAACACAGAAAATGAACCCAAATAAGTGAAGAGAGAAAGCATAACTACTATAACGAAAAAAATACGAAGATATTCAGCTTCAACATCAGAATCAACTTGGATTTTTTAACAATTGAAAGGCAGCAAATCAAGAAAAAATATCACTAGATATAAAACAAATAAGGAGAACAAAGAGCAACATCCCATTATCTGATAAATGAAAATAAAAATTTCTTCATAGTACTATACAGAAGAAGAAGCATATTATCACAGAATCCATGAGTGATCTACACAAAAAATGCCAACTTTATAAAAATTCCACTATTTTCTTACGAAGGAAACATCATTAAAATTGCCAAAACTATGAAAGAAATCAAACAAACAACACAAGTAAACTACCATAACAGGAAATACATTTAAGCCCACATACTTCCACACAAATTGAAAAATATATACAAAAGAAAATAGTAATTACATGCAAAAACCAACATTTACATACACAGTCAAAACTGAAGAAGTCCCATCAAGAATTAGGCATTAAAAAAAAAAACTCACAAAAATTCAACTCTGAGGAGTTCCATGAGACTGCAAATTGCAAAACCCTACGAATGAGATGAGAAAAGAGGAGCACACACAGACACAAAGCCCAAAACTTTTGAGTATAATACAGATTGGAAAAATAAAAAAAGAAAAGAAAAGGAGGTGCGAGCATTGAGGCAAGAAGAGATATATAGTAATGCAAGAAGGAGTTTGGAATTTGGGTTCCTCAAATAATGGGACCCTTCCATTTGGTGAAGAGACTAAAATAGGTTGAAATTCTTTAAAAATTTGGCAAAAACCCACACAATCCATCGTCAGTTTCGGGAAAGCAGGTGGTTTATTTATTTATTTATATTTAAACATCATTTGAGGGGTAGAAAAAAGAGGACTATGTTTTGTTGCAGAGTGCTGACTTGCTGCTCTTTCCTAATATTGCTTCTCTATTTTACTTTTTCCTTATAAAATATTATTTCTTTTTTTATTCTCAGTGGAGGATTAATTAATTAATTAATTCTATGTAAAGTGCCTTTCTTCTGCAAATGAAATATTATATTCTTGCGTCCAAATCAACTCATTTTACACCTTAATCTTCATACCATGACAACATTAAGATCATTGCCCTCAATTCGTGAAAATCCATAAATTAGTCTTTGATCAAACAACTAACTAAAATGGAGGCAAATAAAAGTAACTCAAGTTCAAACTGTTGTTCAATGAAAAGAGTATATTTAGTTTTAGTCGGTCAAATTTAAATGATTAGGTTAGGTAGGTATGTTTATTGCGCTCTATATTTTGTTTTCGTTACAATAAAGATATCAACCTCGATTAGTTAGTTATAAGTCGATTAGAGAGACCTTTATCTATTTGAGTCACATCCGTATTTATGGCACAACAAAATTTATCTTTTAAATTCGAAATTGAAATATAAATCAAAGGAGAACAACTAGCTTTGGCAAAGATTATGACGACAAATCAAATATTAAGTGTTTGCATCCATTATTTAATTTTACGTTTTAATCATTCATCCATAAAAAATGCAAATATTTCTACCTAAAAAACCTGACAAGGATAGAGGAAAAGATAAAAGGCAAAGTCGGTCAACCTTAACTTCAATTCTCTTCAAACACGCAAATTAGTTGATTTTTAGGTGTTTTTAATAAAGCAAAGACAACAAGAAGAAATTCCAAACCACAATATGCGTTCAAACTAGGTTACATTATCTAAAAGTCTTCTCATTTTATGTCTTAACACAAAAAGTGATATATAAATAATCTCAGAATTATAATTCTTCAGATGAAATCCGATATCTACAACAAAATATAATTTCATAAATTATATATGAATTATAAGTTAACTTGTTTCGTGAATATTACGAAATCACATTTGTAAAATGAATCTGAAATTTCTAATTCATTTTGGTTTTTCATTTTATATTTAATATATTTTACCTATTAATCCATAATTTCATTCATATACATAGTATGTAGTAGTTATTTTAATATATCATAACATTAAAATGAGATGAAAAAAGTTATTGTTTCCCACGAATCGATCGCACAAAATTTAATTTTTTGTTAATTTTAAACATTTTGTGTGTACCTAATATCTCCATTGATTAAAGTCCGTAAATTAACTGAGTATATTCAAATATGATCATATATAAATAAACAGTAGATATTGAATTCAATTGGACTTAGATATTATAAAATAACAATCTATACTAATATAAAAGGAGGACAGTTGGAGAAAATTATAAAAATGTCATTTTCCCTCCCAAATCTATCACTATCATAATAAAATATTAAAAATATATATATTATGTATTCATGAAAATTAGGCTTACCTTGAATAATTGGGCTTATTTATATATATATTTAATAAAAGAGTTAATTGGGCTTGTCTTGAATAATTGGGCTTTAATAATAATTGATAAAATTCCATATCCTCTTAATTAAACATAATTTTAGTAAAAAAGATCATAATAGTTTGAATAACTCTTTTTTAAATATAACTATTTCATATAATTAAATTGTAAGGTTTAAATTTTAAAATTATAAAAGAATTAAAATAATGACATTAAAATTTTTATAATAAATAATCAGAAAAGTTATGTTAAATATCAACACATAAACAAGTGAAATTTTAAAAAAGTTTTACAAAACACAAATCCTTGGGACATAATGAAATTAAAAAATTATGGTCCAATTATTTATTCTTGTTGTTTCTTAATTTTATATTTATGTACTAATACTAACTATATTCATAATTTTTTTTATGTATAAATTAATGTTGTATATAAAGAAGTTTTGTAAGTTTTGTAATTATTATATTTTAGTTATTATTGTAGACATTATTTGTTTTATATTATGTTGGTTTTTTTTTTTCCAAACTTAATGAATATAAAATTTTGAATTTATTAATATCATAATTTTTAAAATCAACTATAAATATTATAATTTGTGCAACGTACGGGAGAAAATACTAATAATAATAAATAGAAATAGAATACTAGTAATAATAAATAGAAATAGAGAAGGAATTAGATTCTTAAATGTTACCATGTTTGGATAGGTGTCCCAAAATAAATTAGCTAATAAAATGGTCCAACTAAGGTGGACGGTTACCGACCAAATTGTATCGGTTTACACGGAACTAAATTTATTCATTTAATAAATAAATAAATACAAAGTTTTCTATAATGTTTATTAAAGAAAAAGAAAGTCTAAGTGGATTATTTTGAGGATAACATTTTTTTCAATTTCATAATTATAAAATGAGTTATAAATCTTGCCAAACCGTCTCACATGTTTAATTTATGATCAATTCATTTAAAGTGTATATATAAATTTATGACAAATATTTGAATTTATTAATAATAAAACTTCGTTTCATATATTTATATCTGTAAATTCATTTCACATAAGAGTTTTGTTAATAAATAAAGATTCTATTTGTTAATAAATAAAGATTCTATAATAATAGATTAGATTCTAAGGCTCCCTCTCTTGTTGAGGAAAATGGTAAAAAATATTTTTTTAATATTATATTGTTGCTTCAATATTATTACTTTTTTATTATAATATATGAGAATTATTACTTCTTTTTTTAGGGGTCGGTCTTTTCTTATAATACAGATGTCATAAGTGCATCAAAGTTTCATATTAATTATTATTATTACCTTAAAGAAGTTCAATGTGTTAGTTAAATCTATTCCGATTGTGAAAATCATAAATTATATGAAGATTTTGAATGTATGAAACGCAGTAATCTATGACTCAAATATATGTAATTATATTTATTAACTTATTTATTACAATTTTTTATGTTGATAGTCACATATATGTCTTTCCTCTACAAGATGTTGCATGAGAAATTTAAAAATAGAACCCTACAATACACAATACACATGATGATATGCATATTAATTTGTATGTTTTATACTAGATCATGTAGTTTTATGATTCTTATTATTTTGACTAAAATAGTTTTAACTAGTATTCTCTTCCAACTCATTTGTATACAACTTAAGTTCAAATTATCTTCACTTAGAATTAATTTGATTTTCTCTTAAATTTCTTGATTAATTAAGTTATTTTAGTATAAATTTAAAGGATACTTAATTAAAAAATAAAATGAAAGTATTAATTAATATGAAGGTGAAACCCTAGAAAGTGGAGGTGCAAATAATTAATATGCGCAGCGCCTCCACTGATTAGTTGGTGGGATTTGCTCTTTATTTTCCCTCACTTTTTCATATTATTTTATCCCTATTTCACTGTCACACCCTTGTAGACTTACCATTTCTATTTTTTTTCTTTTTTTAATTTCTAGACTCATTCTTTATAATCAACATTTAAATATAAATGATTCACTTTAATTTAATAATTAAATGTAATGAATGGGTGAGATTCCATCTCATCACATATATGTTATTTCATATCTCACACAAATTTAATTTTTTTTAAGAGCGGTAAAATTATAAAATCCATAACTTAGGATTGGTCAAAATTTGACAGCTTAAGCCCACAGATTTGGGACATTATTCTATTCTTCAAAAAGCCTAAAATCCCTAACCTTAAACTTCCCACTAATTCTTCATTCCATTGGAGAGGAAGAGGGGTCATTTGTCTACTTTTTCCTTTTTTAACTTGTTAATTAATTCAACTTCTTTTTGTGCTTATCTAGAATCTGCCCTAAATTTGGAGGTTTGACAAATAATGTGTATAAAGCTAAATTCGAGTTTAAATTATAAAAAACCGTATTATACTTACGATTCATATAATATCATTTCACGAATCTAGTTTTATGAGGAAGGTCAACTCATAAACCCACAAACTCGAAATTAACTTGTAAAAATAAGTTTATATTGTGGGTAGTAAAACTCCGTCTCACTTAATTATATTTATGAAACGATCTCATATAACTTTTATGTTAATTATGAGTTTATTGGTGAAACTCAATATATTTGATATTACATAACCTCAACTATAAATTTTGAAATTAGGTATAAAATCAAATCACCTTCAATATTAATTTAACTGGTGCCCAAGTATAACTCGATTTTTTGAGAAGTGTCGAGTCAGTGTCTTAATTTCCTTTTCGTTGTTTAATTTTATATTTTATTTTATCAGTACATAAAATATATGCACACATACATATCCTACTAAAATAAATATAAAATCAAACACAATATAAAATAAAGAATTTCGTTTGCTTTAAAATTCGAATTGCCATTGGTCATGAACTATAGTTCGTTGGAAGCCCATTTAAAATATTTCTATTGAGGCCCAATTTTGATTTTCTTTTTGAAGCCCAATTTAGTTTTCTTTTTTGGGCTCACTTTATGTAAGCACTATTTAATTGTTTGTGTTTTAGTTCAACTATAATTAGAGCGAGGTGAGACTAAATCAAATTACTTTGTACTCAATTCAATTCAAGATTGTTTGCTAAATTTTTGTTCAAACTCAAATGAAAGCAGTTCAAACTAATTATCAATTAAACTCAAATATAAAATTTAAAACACAATAATATTTAGGTGGGAGTTATAATTGAAAATGCATAATAACTCATAATTATGATTAAAGTTGAGAGTGGACCCACCATATTTCAGTCTCCATCCAAACAAAGCTCGGATTCATCAATGGCTGCCCTAGCCAAAATCTTCTCTCTCTTCACTACTTCTCCACGACATCCACCGCCGAAACATCCTCCCCCTCTGCTATCTCTCTCCGCCGCCGCCACCACCAAAGACCGGTGTGCCCCACTAATCTCGGCCAATGAACTCCACCCGCAACCTTCATGCTCCTCCTTCGACGCCAGTCCGTTTCTGGCGTACGCAAACACACTCTTCTTTAAGTCCGGGTACAACGTTCAGGTGATCGTCGACGATAACGAACCGGAGGAGAAGCTCATCGGCCGGTTCAGGAGAGAGGTTTCTCGAGCCGGCGTCATTCAGGAGTGCAAGCGCCGCCGGTTTTTTGAGAACAAACGGGAGGAGAAAAAGCGCAAAACTCGTGAAGCCGCCAAGCGCAATCGTCGCAGGTCCTTTTCCTTTTCAAATTCATTTTTAATCACCCTATGTTCAATTTCAACAGATTGCTATGAAATTCATTGTTGAGATATTCGAATGTTTACTTAATATCTGGACTAATCACTCTTTTTCACTCGATATGATGATATAAGGTCACTTTTAGGTCTTCGTTTAAGTTGAGATTTTACTGATTAATTTCCTTGATTAGCTATGCCCTAATCTTACTACATCTGATTCTCTATTTTCTATTGTATTTCAATTTCTTGTTGTGTATCGACATTACACATAAGTGCATGGTAATGAAAGCAAACGAAGATTGAAGAATAAAACGCAATATTAAATATATACAGTACATGATAGATGATCTAGACTCTACACTCAAAGCTTGAAATTTGTGTGTTGAGGTAAATAATTTGTGCTTTTTCACTCTTTCAGATGCATCTCTATAGAATGTTGATTGTTTAAGTCCGTATTTTCTTCTTAATATACAGTTTCATCCCATGTTTAGTTTTGTTAGAGATACGATGATTAAGTTATCACCATACAATTAGTGTTCTTCAATGCAACGAAATTATGGGACGAAACATAGTCTGCAATACAAGATCCAAAGAATCTTAGGACAGGTTAATTAAAGTGGGTTTTATGTTGCATTGTGAGCATTATGGATGCCCTTTCACAATAATGCTGGCATTCGCAATCTTGTTTCTAGCATGCTTTTCATTGAACCGAACATGGTTGTCTACCTTTATAAATTACTGTTTTGATGATCCAAATTAGCGTCGACACAATATAATAAGCATTCTTCAATGCATGAAAATGTGTGACAAAACATAGTCTGCAATAAAAGATCCAAACTATCTTTAGACACCTTAGCTGAAGTGGGTTTTATGTTGTATTGTGAGCACTGTGGAGGTCCTTTCATAATATTGCCAACATTCACAATCTTGTTTCTAGCATGTTTTTTGTTGAACTGAACGTAGTTGTATTCCTTGATATATTACTGTTTTGATGATCCAAATTAGTGTTATCATTATATAGTGAGCATTCTTTAATGCAATGAAAATGTGTGACGAAACATAGTATGCAATAGAGGATCCAAATTATCTTCAGACAAGTTAATTAAAGTGGGTTTTATGTTGCTTAGTGAGCTCCATGGAGGCCCTTTCACAATAATGACAACATTCACAACTTGTTTCTAGCACGTTTTTAGATTTAATCGAATGCAGCTGTGTTCTGATATATTACTGTTTTGATGATCTGAACAGACGCCCTCCACCAAGAATCGTGCCACATGATAAACAAGAGGTCTCTAAGAACAAGAAAGGTGATGACGATCAAGATAACTGGGATCTTCCTCAAGGAGTCATCCCCTACTCATCTTGAACTACAACTCTCAAGTTTCTTTCAGAATGATCTGCTGCTTATAACCCTTCTTTCTTCCAGTAAATAAATGTAAGTATCCTCGGCTTTTCTGTTCATCCTGTCATCCACAATGTCTTTATATTTTTAGTGACCCAGATATGATATGAATTCAGCTCAATGTGCAAGTTCTTTATCTGCACGTTCATTTTGATAAATCTAGACGTTTGGTTGAGACATATCAAATCTTTACTCACGGAAACTACTCTAGCACATGGAAGTTTCTGATTGTTATCGTATTTCATTTCGATGTGTTCAATCATACTGTATACAAATGGAATATAGAGTTGAAATAAGACAAGGAACAAAGAATCCCATCTGGTATTGTGATGTATGTATATATGTGTGAGTATGTTGGTTGAAAAATAGGTGGTATATATTAGTAGTAGGATAGATACTACTTGTTAAATTTCCATTGGTGATGGTTTCGAAACCATTTTTTGGTTGATATGAATTTAAAACTCACTACTGTTATTTTGTATCAAATTTTCCGTGATTTGATGGATTTTTAATTATTTGTTTGGTGATTTCTATAATTCAGTTTGATCTAAAAAAAAAAAACTGATTTTCAAGAAATGCTCTCAAATAGGTCCATTGATTATTTTGTTACAAATCTATAACTTCTACGTTAGGAGCCATCACCTTTCTAGGCCCAGATAAAGTAACTTTAGCCCATTGCTTTCTGTTGCATAATCACTAATTCACTATATTCTTAATTTCTTTACTCTGTTGGTGGTATAATTAAATTAAAATATATTTCATAATTGTCCTCGATAAAACTAGCTACAAGATTGATATATATATATATATATATATTAAATAGTAGTAAATGCCAAATCAGGCTATTGAAATTGGTATAACATTTAAGTTAAAGTTAGGTTTATTTCAATTTTGTGTAAGATTTCTGTAAGTCTGTCTAACATATTCAATATCTAGATTTATCTTAGTACGATATCATGTAACTATATTAATAATTTTTATATTTTAACATTATACAACCAGCCATAAACAACTACTTTTAAGAACTGTTTAATTAGAGTTTTGTATTCACCTGAATTTTATATAATAGAAATTTTCTTGTGTAAATTAAAAGGTTACCATTTAATCATTGAGTTGGGAAATTCTCCATCAAATCAAATGAGCTAAAAAAAAATCAAAGTCGAATGAGTTCGTTTACAATTACTTTTCTTTCCAGCTATTTCAAGATTGAGTGACACGTGGCAACCTTTCCTACGTCCAACCAAGATATGCCTAGTCAGATTTGGCGCCTCGACATCGTGTATCATCATATGACCATGTAATAATCATATAACAATATCGATCCTAATTCCCTCGAAAAATAGAAAGAAAATAATATATCTTCTGCTTAGCGAATTTAAATAAACTTATCGTAAATCATTTATTTGAAGCTATTGATTCATCAGTTTTTTTTCTCTGTCATCTATTATTTGATCACAATTTGGCATTACGTTTATGAATTATGAATGCAATAAACCCAAAAATATAGTATCATTTTAATAATTCGAATGCAAATTCAATTCCTTAGATTAGTGGAAACTTAATTAATATTTAATTTTCCAAGAAATTGTTATGCAAAAAAACCATTATTCTCAAGTAAAAGCAACAACCTTGATGATGTTATCATTCCATGAGAAGAATTTTTATTATTTACAAATCATATTCATTTTCATAATTTATATAAATTATGAATTGATTCATCTTACGAAATTACATCGTCAGACAATCTCATTAGAGTCATTTTTTAAAATTGTCAAAATTAAAATTTTAAGTTCTTCCTTGCACTATTCAAGATAAAATTATTCATGGAATACATCTTTTGCGTTCTATAAAAGCACAAAAATTAATTACATTGTTTTATATTATACTATATGAAAAAGATAAATACATTTATAAAATGAAAACCAATTATCCAAATTGTTGACAACAGGGTGATTGCCACTTTTCATAAAATCCTAGGCCCCACAGAGAGATAAAATGAATTACAAGCTGAAATCTGTACAAGTTCAATTATGTTCATTGCTCAATCATTGCAAAAACAAGAGATATAAAATAGACCAGTTTTCATTTAAATATAGTGACTCATCAACCACTAGAAAGGTCATTTCACCTGCACCATCAGATCTACATATTTGGACGATTAGATCTTTATACTCTCTTCACATGATAATACATGTGTTCTTAATAGTATTGGTGCTTATCTACTCAGATGGGTAGCTAGTTGAATAATTAGGAATAATTAAAACAAATCAAATGACTAATCAATGTACCAGTGGATAAGCAATGCTCAATAGTAGACAACAAATTTATCCTATACGCAAGAATCTTGAACCACCTAGAAAATATAATTTTCAAGTTTCTTAGTTTTTCGGCATCTTTTCATGCCGATCAATTTTAACTAGGGTTGACAATTCGGATATTATGTTGTGTTAAGACGAGCTAGTAAATAGTATTTGATTCGAGTTATGTAAATTTATGTGAGCAAATAAGAGCAATATCACTGTAATCATAGCTCTAATTTCACTTGAAAGTGATCAAATAAGCTCCTCATCCCAAGCAAAAGGCATCTAAGTTATTATGTTTAATGACAGTGGTTAAGGTCGTTTGGCAAATTGCAAGTTGATTGAAGGTAGGTTGTACATGTATGACCACCCATTGCTAGTTGCACAATAAAAGAGTTGTACCTTTTAGAATTATTACTTGTACCTTTCGATACAACAAATATGTTACCTTCCATGAGGTTCTAATGTTATCCATACTGTTCTCTGCTATATCTATATCCTAGTCAAATTAATAAGGATTGATACATGGTAACTGTCAAACTCCAATTATACAATCCCAAAATCCTATATATTGTGTAACAATTTAAGTTTTTATATATTGCATTGATCAAATAAGACACTTTTCCAACAAAGCATATACTGTCCTTACACAGTATAGAAAAACACCCCCAGCTCTTATGTTAGAATTATTAACTACATAAAGACAAAGAGTGATGTGTTGCATTGCCTAATTCCACATGTTTATTTATTCCAAAGATAGAGGAATGACTTACTTTGTTGTTTGAAGGGTGAACTGATAACTGACAACCATCTTCACTCTTCTTCAGCAACTGATCTGATGGAGGATTCCAACAAGTCAGTTGAAGGAGAAGCAGAAAGCATAGAAAGACAGAGAGAAGAGGAAAGAGACCCGGAAAATGATACGCTTCATCGGCCTCTGCTCAAAAGAAACCAAACACTTTCTTCGAGCCCACTTGCCATTGTTGGAGCCAAGGTTTCTCACATTGAGAGCTTGGATTATGAGTAAGAAACTTTTCCTCTGCCCTTTCTTCTTGATGATTGCTTGATCATTCAAAATATCAGATATCGTTGCAAACTTTTAATTGATCTAGGATCAATGAAAATGATCTATTCAAGCACGACTGGAGAAGCAGATCAAAAGTCCAAGTATTGCAGTATGTCTTCGCGAAATGGTTGCTGGCTTTCCTAGTCGGGCTTCTAACGGGATTGATAGCCACTGTCATCAATCTTGCAGTTGAAAATATTGCAGGATATAAACTTCTTGTTGTTATTGGTTACATCGAGCAAAAAAGGTACAATGATCTGAATCTTTTGAGTTTATTGAATGTACCTGTATTGATATTTGTTGCTGTATTTGGATGATCGAACTTCTAATTTGGTATTGGCATCAATCTTGATGTATGCAGATATCTAACAGGACTCCTATTTATGCTCGTGGTAAATTTTCTTCTTACACTGGTCGCTGCCGTTCTCTGCGTTTGTTTTGCACCTACTGCAGCTGGTCCTGGGATTCCTGAAATAAAAGCTTATCTCAATGGAGTTGACACTCCCAATATGTTTGGTGCAACAACATTGATTGTGAAGGTGCCCTTTTCTTCACTAATATTAGTGTCTCATTTAACAGAACTGTTTTGTTATAATAGGTAAAAATGGAAAAGCAATCTAACAACATTGATTTTATTAGGACATCCTATGCAAACTATTATGTTTTGTTCGGTTTAGGGAAAGAAATGTGCACTTACAACAACACCAGTAGTGCTCCCTTAACTTCCAACATTGCCATTATTTATTATTCTTTCCAGCTTTATTTCTATCGATAGGGACAAGTTTGTCATGTGATACAGAAGAAAATAACATAATGACTAAAATGCTAAAAGAAGTTGGTAAAAAGTACCATGTTGTTAGCTGAGAGATGTGCTACTATCATCATTCGTGACAGATTGTTGGAAGCATTGGAGCTGTTTCTGCTGGCTTGGATCTTGGAAAAGAAGGGCCTCTTGTGCACATTGGTAGCTGCATAGCATCCCTATTAGGTCAAGGTGGACCGGACAATTACCGTATTAAATGGCGCTGGCTAAGGTACTTCAACAACGACAGGGATAGGCGTGATTTAATCACCTGTGGCTCCTCATCCGGAGTCTGTGCTGCTTTCCGATCCCCAGTTGGTGGTGTCCTCTTTGCTCTTGAGGAGGTGGCAACATGGTGGAGAAGTGCTCTCCTATGGAGGACATTTTTCAGCACTGCCGTTGTGGTTGTAGTCCTTAGGGCCTTTATAGAATACTGCAAATCTGAGAAGTGTGGACTGTTTGGGAAAGGAGGCTTAATCATGTTTGATGTCAGTGGTGTTTCTGTAAGATACCATGTGGTGGACATTATCCCTGTTGTAGTAATAGGAATCATAGGTGGCATTTTGGGAAGCCTTTACAACCATTTTCTCCACAAGGTCCTCAAGGTCTACAACATCATAAATGAGTAAGCATCATAGTTTGAATCCAATGCATTTCAACATGTGATCAGAAGTTCGATTTCCTAATTTAAGGCTTTCTTGCAGGAAGGGAAAATTGCATAAACTTCTTCTTAGTTTAAGTGTATCCATCTTCACTTCTATATGCATGTATGGACTTCCTTTCCTTGCAACGTGCCGACCATGTGACTCCTCGCTGCTTGAGGTATGTCCCACTACCAGTCGAACAGGAAATTTCAAACAATTCAACTGCCCGAAAGGCTACTACAATGATCTAGCCACTCTTCTTCTTACCACCAATGATGATGCTGTTCGACACATTTTCTCCATAAACACCACAACAGAGTTCAGCATTTTCTCTCTCACTATCTTCTTTATACTATATTGTGTATTAGGACTTGTGACCTTTGGCATTGCTGTCCCATCTGGCCTCTTTCTCCCCATCATTCTCATGGGTTCAGCCTATGGTCGTATGCTCGGTATTGCCATGGAAGCGTACACAAAAATTGATCAGGGCCTCTATGCCGTTCTTGGGGCTGCCGCCCTTATGGCTGGTTCTATGAGAATGACCGTATCCTTGTGTGTCATATTTCTTGAGCTCACCAACAACCTTCTCTTGCTACCCATTACAATGCTCGTCCTTGTAATTGCTAAAACAGTCGGAGACTGCTTCAACCCAAGTATCTATGACATAATACTGGAACTAAAAGGGTTACCTTTCTTGGATGCACATCCTGAGCCATGGATGAGGAACATTTCAGTTGGGGAACTTGCAGATCACAAGCCAGCAGTTGTCTCCCTTAGTGGAATTGAGAAGGTGGGTCGTATAGTGGAAGTCCTGAAAAACACCACCCATAATGGTTTCCCAGTGGTGGATGCAGGAGTGATTCCACCAATGTGCTCCCCAAACGTGGCAACTGAACTTCATGGCGTGATCTTGAGAGCTCATCTGATTCTTGTGCTGAAGAAGAAGTGGTTCCTGCATGAAAAACGAAGAACAGAGGAATTGGAAGTGAGACAAAATTTCACTTCAATTGATTTGGCTGAAAGGGGAGGCAATATTGAAGAAGTAACAGTGAGCAAGGATGAAATGGAGATGTTTGTTGATTTACATCCCTTTACCAACTCAACTCCTTATACAGTGGTTGAAAGCATGTCAGTGGCGAAGGCGATGGTCCTCTTTAGGCAAGTGGGGCTCCGCCACATGCTCATTCTTCCCAAATATCAAGCAGCTGGGGTAAGTTCAAGTTTCAATCTTTCATAATGAACTATAGTTCTGCATCATGAAAGAAATTTCAACACACTACTTCAGCTCAAATGATACAGATAGTGTATCTTCTGATGCTTTTGCTTTCTCTTTAATAAACAACATGACAACTACTTGGCAAACATAATGCAGAAGATATTTTGCTCAAGATAAAATTATATCTAACCTGTGATTTTGGCTGTTTGGCAGGTGTTTCCAGTGGTGGGAATCTTGACAAGGCAGGATTTGAGAGCCCACAACATTTTGAGTGCTTTCCCACAACTGGCAAAATCCACTGGACATAAAAAGGGACATTGATCTCCCCACACAATACATCACATCATCACATTGTTCTATAAGTTTTTCTATATTTTTGTTGAGCAAGTCATTGATTCTTTCTCCAGATTTATAAGCATTTAATATCCAAAGGTGTGCAGATTGCTTCTCAGACACAATTTTGTTGTAATCATTCATCAGTTCTTAGTCCATGACATCTCTTTGAATTATTCAGTCTATATATACAATATTGTTTTATGCAGAATGTATAGAAAACAGAATATTGATATCCATTCATCCATTCGAATCGTATGGAACAAAGATTTTTCTGAAACTTTCTCCTCAACTACTGCATGTCATTGTCGTGTCCATGGATGTCAAATGCACCACAGGCGGGTCTTTTCTTTTTCCCAGATTTTTTTCTCTTTATGTTTGCTGGTTGTCCTCTTTTGAACACAGCCAGGATCTCAATACTGCAAGACATAAGAACGTCGCATTTGATTAGTGATGTAGACACAAGAAAATAGCTCATTAACAAAAGCATCAGTCAGCAGCCAATGCAGTAAAAACATATGAAATGAACTTCTGAAACTAGGATAGGGCAAGTGTACAAAGGCAAACAGATGAATAAAAGCTTATGATGGTTGTATCTCAGACGGAAATTATATGCAGCCTATTTACATACATATTTATTCTATAGTTACATACATGATGTAGTTGAGGTTGCTTTCATCAGTATCTGAAACACCATTATCCTTATTCAAATGGCTCCTACCAAATTGATTGTACCTCCAACCCTTATATTTCTTACCCAGTTGGCCAGTACCCAACAGAATCAAAATATTAATGCAGTCATCCAGGTAATTCTGCTTTTCAAGATTGAGTCTTCAGGTGTTACATCACAAACCTTAACTGGTATAGCCCACCTGTAATTACTTATCAGATATCTGATACAAGCTCATAACCATGCTAAACAAGTATTTCTTCCCATTTTTCCTCTTTGGATCTTGTTCCACAAAACACCAGAAACCTACATTTTTTTTCTCAACTGAAATTATTTGACAAATCTTTCCTCCAAATAGAATAATATCTAAAAACCTCTTAACAAGCATGATACTTCCTTCTAACCTTAACCCTTCCTGGTGGGAAGTAGTCAATAGCTGACATATTGAAGAAAGGCATTCCATGCTTATGATACGGTGTGGTAACTCAGAAGTAAGAAATGGTTGTGTGTGTGTGTGTGAGAGAGAGAGAGAGAGAGAGAGAGAGAGAGAGAGAGCGACCTCTGTGTTCCAGGAAAGAAATTAAAACCATGGGCTTTCTCCAAACGCCATTTCTTGTTAGAGAGCAGGGACATGCAATCCTGTATGGAAAATGCAGATTAATTGTAAGGTGTTGAAAAAGGTGGTAGTTCTCCAAAGCTGAAACAAATGATGTTAAGCCAAAAATAGAATATGAAAGCTTCATCAAACTTGTTCAGTTATGTAGATATCTTGATGGTGACCATTTGAGTACCCAAAAGGCTAAACATACCTTTTTGAAACCATCCCATCCACAGCTTATATATATCAGAGTTTGAGGCAGTGTCCGACTTTCATCTTGTGCTGTCTGCCCAGTGCTATGCACTGAAGTTTCTTTTTCACGAATAATCCATGGTCTTTTTTCAATTTTGTCCGGTCTCTTGGTACTAAAATAACAAATAAAAGTGAGCCCAAGAATCAGAAGACTTCCACATGCTAAATGAATTACTAATATTTTAGGATGCCCTTCAAACTTTCAAGATCTCCATAACAGCTCACCTATCTGCTAAATAATCTCTGATCTTCACAGATGACAGAGATTGTAAAGCAACAAGCAGAGATGGGTCTAGCCCTTTTCTTGGAGGGTCAACCACAACAACATCAGATCCAATGAGCCAAGAAAATGGTTCCTGTTAATTTTTAATAAATTAACATTTTGACAGAAAATCTAATTCATATGCCTTCTGAACTAGCAGATCAAGTGTGTTTTCAAGAATTCAAAAAAGACAGGTTCTCCTGCTTCATCCTAGTTTTTAAAAAGTTTTAGGTCATTCATGTATTGGTTAGTATATAGTTGCTAATGCTATTAGATTTACAACAATGTATGTTGCCTAAATCAAGAAAGGAAATGAAATTAAATGTACTGCTAACTTTTGAAGTGTCTGCTTGATGCCAACTGATGCTGCAGTCCATGTCGGTTGATAATCGAGACGCTGTCTTTTCAAAAGAATGCTTTGATTCTTTGTTCACCTCCACACATTTCACAGATCTGTTGATACAAAGAAAAATCTAGAAAATTGCCGTGTCTAGCTCCTTATTGGAATAATGAGAATAAAATTGTTAACACATGTCGCACCTGCACTTCCTTGTTGCAGCCAAAGATAAACCAATCACCCCAGCACCAGCATATAGATCAACTACTGATGCACCATAAGGTACATACTTTTGTAGTTTTTGGAGTAGAGAATCAAAAGCCTGCCAAAATTCCAAATTGTTCAAAAATATCCTAGGAGTTGCAAGTCAATTTTGTATTGCTTTAGGTCAAATTTTCAATTTCATGGGTTCAGTTACAATGCTTGCCAGAATAGGTGTTAAGCATGATAAAGAAAGTTACGTAATTTAAGCAACAACAAATATATTCAAGAGCACTGATTAATTTTCTTTAAAAGATATGTCATAGTGTTTGATCCAAACACTAACCCGCGTATTTGCTTGCCCAAAACTTGAAGGGACTATAGAAACATCAATTCCTCCAACATGCTCCCAAAAGTCTCTCTCACCAAAAAGATGTCTCCATCTGTTCCCAAAAATAACCTGTGACACCAGAGAAAGGAGAAAATAACGCAATGCAATTTGGATACCAGCGCAACTTCTCATTTCACCAGAACAAAACTTATTCAAATTTCCACGATCTACTTCCACCTCAGTTACATCCATCAAGTTATTAATATGGTGTGGAACTTCTACATCTGTCTTCCCAAAAATTCCAAGGATATCTAAATAAATATACATACACATATGTTAAAACTCACAGAAAGAAGAGGGGCCATTTAATCGGCAATTGACCTTGGTCTCATTATATGACATGATTTTATCAGCTATGACTGCTGAGACCACTTAACTACATGGCATGAAGAATAAGACCACTATATTATGAGCTTTCTCAGTCAATTTATAAACATGATATAATAAAATGGATCAACATCTTTTTAGTCTCCTTAGGATCTAGATACAAACTTGATTGGTTTCTACATAAGCACGTTAGTTTCTATCAGGCCAAGCATCATCACCTAGAACCAAAGTAAGGAAGTATCAAGAACACTAAATTCACCACAATTACAAAATAGTCTAAGTTGGAAAAGAGATTGTATCCCTGGGGCAGCAGCATAGTGTTGTGAATGCTTTGGCTAAACACCACTCTATAAAATTCTTGTTTCTTGACAAATCCTCATTTAAGCAAGTTCTTCCGTTTCTATTTTCCTGATTTTAGCATCAACAGATATTCAAGCACCATTGTAAATAGGAGAAAAACTAGAAGTTTCTATTAATTATAAAACACCATGGGAATGAGGAATTTCCACAACTGTTTTGGACATCAGATAAATATAGAAGAATTGATCTTGGAAAAAAATACCATCAACTACAACTACAGCCCTAATAATATGATATTAAATAAAATCCCATAAAATAGATGGCTTCAGATTTAATAAGACCTATTTACTCAACAATAGTACCAAAAACAATTAGACTTGTAACCAGGTATAAAGGACACCTAATCAATTATGTTGTGCAGAAACTATATTAGACTTACATTAGTTGCTGACGTCTGAAAGTTCCCCCAAACCGAATGTATCAAATGCACTTCACTCCTTGGCCCACCTTTGATCCAGATATACTAAAATTTAGAGCTCCATCAACACTTGCACATAGGAGATTTACACATTAAGGAAATCCAGTAAAACAACCACATCTTACATTGGCCAGTGCATTTAACTTTTCAAAACTAGGTGAGCTCTCACTTCTCGAATTCCAAACTAAAGCAACCTGCACCTTACCTGTAAATCTACGAAATTTAGCAGCTCGAGAGTCAACTATGCAAAATTCCATTATTAACTATTTACTAACCCTTTTTGTATCTTTCAGAGGCAGGAAGTGATGTGTTGTATGTTGTCACAGCCATCTACAAGTACAATTTATTGACAGGGAGAAAAATAAATCAGAATCATTGATCAAAAGATTCTTCAAGCTCTTTTTGTTTTCTCCTCCAATTATTTCCTATAAGGTGGTGAGAAGTAGACCTTTTGCATCATATTCTAAGCAAATTAAATAAACACCATTCAAATTGGAAATCATGAATACAATATTTCTAAGAAATCCCTCACCTGAACATATCTCAATTCACCAGTTCCCTTGTCTTCATCATACGGTTCAACATTCAGTTTAGCCATGGCTAACAAAAGCAAAACAAGAAGTATACATAAGAGCTATCAGCTCCAGCATTATTTCACAAAAAAAGTGGAAATACAGAGATCTCATACTGAGACAACAAAAAAATAACTTACCTCGCTTTAGTAGGTTAACAGCTGCATTAATGCTTGGATGATGAGCTACACAACAAGAAGACACCTTACGATTAAAACAGAATTTCTCTGTCTATACACACAACAAACACAAAAGTAAATAAAGTTAGAAATTTTCAACATTAATAGTAAATAAGTGACCTTGGCAGTCAGGAATATCAACTACATTGTGAGTGCCCTCTTCATAGAGCCCAATCAATGGTTGCAAAGACGAACCACGAATTGCAAGCTTAGCACGACACCTCCATCCCCACTACCAATTCAGAGAAAAAAGTTATCTCAAATCCTATTATATGAGCTGGAAAACTGAATTAAAAACAAACAAACAAACAAACAAGCATCAGGTGTTGAATGAAGTTACTAGTCTGCAACTATCGAAGGTGAACTTAGAAACGCCCATATTCTTGAAGAATTCCGTCGCCTCATCGAGAATGGGCGGCTGGTGCAGGTTGTACTCATGAGTACAACCGGAACAGCTGCGAATTCAAAAGCAATTCAGTAATGAAATTACCAGATAATCATATGGAGAAATACAGGGAAACCGAACGTACGATTGAAAGTGACGGCAGTTAAGAGCACAGGACGAAGAGGAGATAGTGTTTGTCTCTGGCTCTTGAGTGAGCAATAGCGGCTGTGGCGGTGGCGATGGCGAAGGCGGATAAAAAGTCGATATTGTAGAGGAGGAAGAGCTGCGGCAAGTGAAGCGAGTGAGGGAGGCTGGGGCGGCACGTGATGGAAGCGAGAGGAGGCTGGCGGCGGCGGCGGCGGCCATAAGTTTGAGCTGCTGGTGGCGGGAAGCTTTTGGATAACGATCTTTTGACGGAAACTATCCTCCTTTGCGGAGAATGTCGCGTTGTCAGTTGTCGCCCTTGAAAAAGGCGATTTCATCTTGAAATTTAATTTGATTACATTTTATATTATTTCTTTGCTAAAGAAAAATATCACTCACTTTCATAAGATTGCAATTTTACTAATTTAGTAGAATTGTCAATAATTAATATAGTTTTGTGTTTTGGAAAATTATTCATTTTTTGACTAAAGACTAACAAAATATTTTCTCACATCTCAATTACCTCTCTCTTCTAACTCCTCCGTCCCTTTTAAATAAATAAATGTATTTATTAATTTCATCGTAATTTTTATTCATTACACTCCTTGATCTTGAATTGTAGTCCAATATCGTAAATATATTTTTTCAAATAAGTAAATATATTTTATTAATTTCATCTTAAATATTTTTTTTGAAGATTTTTCTTCGAGAAATATGTAGGTAAGTAGTGGTTGAAATCTAAAATCTCTAAACTACATACAAATCAAGACACAACTTCTTTGATTCAAAGACATTTATGTCTTTTAACCTCTCATTTAGAAAGAAAACATGTACATGTGTGAATATTTTTCATTTTTCTTGAAGCTCATCTAGAAATCTTGTAAGACTGTTTTATTCACATCCAACAAATGCTACAATACTCTCAAACAACCAAAAGTTGTTCAAAACCCAATAGTATTCAGTAATTTTTGAAAAAAGCTACAATTTGATTGTAAACAAGATCTTTGGCTGTGATCCCCATTATGAAATCAGCATGAGCATAGTCCTTGATATATTGCACGTGCAGCTTCCCCACATCGTGCAGATTAAGACTATCCAACAATGTCCCAACATCTCTAACATCCGACAGTGCATCTTGTCCTCCATAGCTCAAGAACAGGGGAAGATCGTGAGGAATCTTCGTCAAGTCGTAAATCGGAGGCCTTGATTCTCCGTAATGCTCTATATTGAAGTTCGCGTTGCCATAGTCGTATTTCGACAAAACACCATCACGAACAGCTGCAAAATTGTTCGTTAATTGTCTTAAATATATAAAGAGTGTTGTTGTATCCACTCGAAGAAATTATAAGTGTTGTAAGAACTTACTTTGAGCCATATGAACCATGTTCTTAGTTGAGGTGGACTGGGGTTCATTCTTCAGGAAAATGTCGACCGTTGATGCATTCAAACAGCAGTTTCTTCCTATGGATATTAGAAATATCGAGGATATATGGATAATAAAAAGACGACAGTTTCACACAGTTGTGTTTGAACCTAGTACATCCAAAAAATTAAAAATACCTGTAATTGCGGTTAGCAGATCATAACAATCTATCCCGTTACTAGCACACAAAGCTTTCAAAAAATTGGCGACTGGCTCTCTAAGACAAACGAAAGAAAACAACACGTTACGATGAAATAACTATATCGAAATTTAATCTAGTTTTTATACCAAATAGTTCTAATGTTTACCCTTTTGGATTGAACTCTGCAAGACCAACCAATGTAGTGATCTGTTCATAATCAATACAGATAACATCAGGTCAAACGTGATCTTATATTACACTTGACGTTACATCTCATATTCCAAAAGTATTATATACATCCAAATATGAGATGTACCACCAAATATAATAGATATCCAATCCTCTATTATATTTCAGTCTCGTCCTTCATTTTATCAACAAATAGAAAATTCAAATCGATAAAAACGGAAAGAATTGCTTACTTCACCAATGAAGGACCGGGCCAATAGGACGCCAAGCGCGGTATTCATGTGACTTAGATATGCAATCGGACTTAACAACACAGCTGATCTAACTTTGTCGATTTGTTTTCCCTCTGAGAATGATGCTAGAGCTATTAACGTTCCCTGTCAACCGGTCACGATGACATCATCAAACATCACAATAATCAACAAATCAGGTGTCTTGCTATCTATATTTCAATTTCGTATTTTATTTCACGACCAGATCATGTGGAAATGAAATTACCATAGAATGTCCTATGTAGTGAGTTTTTTGACCAGTATGTTTGAACACGAGCTCGATTACAGATGGTAAGTCGTGTGTTACCAACTCGTCCCATGTCCAATTCCAATACTCCTGTTGGTTTCAACGTAAAATAATATGCCTGATTTATCGAGTATAATATCTGTTGTATATAAATAAATGATAAATATTGCAATCGATATAATTTAAAAATATACTTACAGGGCTGTTGGAATCAAGGTTAACATGGTCACGACTAAATTGAGTTCCTCTAATATTGGAAATCCAGACATCAAAACCATTATCAGCCAATATCATGGCCAATGATTGTTCTGGAGAATTTAGTAGCCACGTCATCCCATCCTGTATAATATTTATTTATTTTTGGTTTAATTCTCCCCATGAATTAATTAATGCTAAAAAATCGACAAATAAAATAAACATAAAGAATAAATCATAAATAAGAATAAAAACTGTAACGGGAATTCCAAGCATTTAATACTTATCTATTGCAGCAGAGAATTTTACATATTAAGACCGTGGCACGTGGCAATTTGCATGTTATTGCATGGCTTTTTTTTTTTTTTTTTTTACTGGAAAAAATAAATATTAGAAACGTAAATTAGAAGAAATCGACATAGCCCCCATCTCTTTGGCCTGATCACTTTGGAAATAGGCTTTTGGACAAAATTTAGCTGGATAATATTGGAATTATCCAATATTATAAAAATTGTTTCTAAATTTAGTAAGATTGCAATTGCAGTTATAACAAAGATCAAGACCTAGTATGAGATCTTCCGTTACAAATTATGTTTCATCGTTATTACACTATATGTTATTTAAAATAAATGATATAATCACTTAACACACGGTTCATATTGGAATATAAAATTAAAGTAAAAATATGCTAAAGAAAACTTATTTAATTTTCTCCAAGTTGATTGGATCCTACATACAGTTTATTTAGAAAGAAAATATATTTGGTTCTATGTATTTTCCATTTTATAATTAATATTAATACGTTAAAAGTAAAATAATATCATTAAAATTAAAAACTGGAGCACAAGATTTCGGCAGAGAATCCGAATTTAAATTAATGAAATCTCAGTCAGTTGATGAAAATAATAATAATAATAATAATAATAATAATAATAATAATAATAATAATAATAATAAATAAATAAATAAATAAAAGACAGGGACCAGACTAGTCATCATTTGCTCCACCAACGTAAACTATTGCAAACAGTAATAAATAATTTTTATTGTCTGTTTTTGTTCACACAGTCAAAAAATCTTTGTACTTTACCTATATCCATCACAGCCTATACAGATCTACAACACACACACACACAAAATAAACAAAAAAAAAAATCATTTATTTCACGATCGATCTTGTATTATAACCCAGAATATCATAATTCTTAAAATTACAAATAGAAAACAGAACTATGAAACAGAGGATCAAACTGTTGAATTATCTTTATCTTTAGGAGTGAAATTCTCTTTAAAGTAGAGGAAAAAAAAAATTGGAAGAAATACTGACCACGAGAACTCCATGCTGAAGCAGAACCGGCGGCCGTTTCGGCCCGCCGCCGCCGCGATGGCCCTCCGGAATTCTTTGTACGCTTAACATATACCCATCATCAGTTGTTACCTGAAAAACAACCATATATATTTGTGTTTGTGTGTTAATAATCCCTTTTCCATAATGAGATTACTAAACAAAAAAAACAAAAAAAAGAGGTTTTCAAATTTTATACTTGGAATTCTTGGCACTTGTAGCCATGTATAGTGACGGCGGCGGAGCAAATGCCGACCGGCGGCAGCACCGGAAAGTCTTGGTTGTCCGGCTGCAGAAAAGGGCCGCCGCGGGTGGAGGCTAATGCTTGAGGAGAGAGAAGTAGAATTAGAGAGAGAAAAGCTAAATTCAGGAAGCTGTAGGAATCCATAGTCTATGATGTGCTGCTGCTTTATTTTAAGCTGAAGAGTATATATATATAGAGAGAGAATCTAGAGAGAGAGAGAGATACAGAAAGAAGTTGGTGTGAAACTGAAAAGGAAAGAGAAGAAAAGGATAGTGGAAAATTATTGGACTTTGTTGGCTTAACTAACTTGTGATGTTTTATGGGCTTTTCACATTTATTTCCTGGGAGAAGGGAATGGGCCTGGGCCCACTTTTGATGCTCCCCCCTTATCCACTCTAAAGGAAAATGAAAAACTGTATAATACTTTTTAAGAATTATGATGCTAAGAGATAATATATGTGTTTTTTTTTTTTTTTTTTTTTCACTTTTCTATTATCTGAAAACAGAAATATGTGTATTTCAATTCCATGTTTACGGAATATACAATTTTCAAATATCAATAAAAAAATTAAAAGACACCCTTTTATAAGACTCAATAATCCTAATATGTGAGATCAAACCTTATATTGCAATTAATGGGTGAATTAATGCTGGTCAAGGTACAGTCAACTCAAGATCAAATTTCATTTATTTAAAAAGTATTTTTTTTAACATTAAATAGTATTGTTTAGCTAATGCTAAAAATATTACTGTTGTAGAAATTAACTAATACTATTAAAAGAAGTTAGTTTTGTGGATAAATAATACATATGTGAGAAACTAATCATATTATTATGATAAATATGTATCACTATGAAGTCAAAGGTGTTATTTTTTTACGGCCAGCAATTTAATTTTTTCCATGTTAAAAGCAATAGTAAATAAAAAAAGGCAATATTTTTACAGTAATGTAAATAAATAATAAGTATTTCATCGGTTTCAACTTATTTGTTGTTTAATATTGTTATACATAAATTAAGAAAACATTTAATAAATATGATTATATATATAAAATGATCACAATACCAAGGAGTACTCAAATATGGAATTTTCAACAAAAACTCCTGAGTATTTCAATAAACAAAAAATGGGTATGAAAACTAATGTAAGAGTATTTCATGATAATACATAAAAGAGACAAATAAATTTAAAAAAGTTATTTTGTAAGATAGTAGTTATTTTGAACAGATTGAGTAATACTCTACCAACAAAAATCGTATTTCAAAACCCAAGTATTACTTTCAGAGTAAAAATAACAATACCCTAAATTAGTTTAAACATAAATAGGAAGTAATACTTTTCGAAATTAAGTAATACTTTTGAAAATAATATTTTTCGAAGTTAAATGAAATTTGAAATGGAGTTGACTGTGTTAACCCATTTTAACATCGTCTGACTACGTATAGATTGAGATATATACATTCCATAAATTCTTTTTATCTAAGAAATTGAGTAAAATATACTTAAAGAAAAAAGGTCTAATTAATTATCAATAACTACTAGGAAAAGCATAACCAATTGGCAGGTGTCTTTTAGAAATGGAACTTTTCGTATAGCCAAAGATACAAGATACAACAAAAGATTGAGATAATTACGTCATTATAATTGTCTTTATTCTATTATTATAAATAGTATTTTATTATATATTTTATGTTATATTGTAACTATAATTATACACACGACATACATTGATGAGAAATTTATCATCAAACTAAATGACCATAGCCAACTATATCAACGAAAAAGATGGGAAATCTGAACTCTGAAACAGCTTAATATTGTGTTTTTTTTTAACACAAAATTTAGCTTCGTACCACATTGCTATAATTGTTATATATATATATATATATATATGAAAAGCCAAGAGTTTTTGGATCAAGACTCTCACCATGTATATGGTGCCAAAATTTCACTGCGGGCTCATCTTCTTTTTCTTTTCACTAAAGCTACGACTTGAACAAAAACCGGGGAGGCAACATTGGGCCCCGTTGGGAGTTCTCTCGTTGCTCATTTCCTTTTCAATGACTACACTTTCATCACTCGCTTCATTCTCATCATCTACATGGTCTCTACGTAGGCTCTCTTTAAAAAGATCGGATAGTCTCTTCTTTTTATCCAAAGGAAGTGGTTCACGTACGGACCCACATGGTCCTTCCACAAGAGCCTTGTTCATTGTTGGATTTCCCGACGAGAACTTATGGTGGACTGGAGTTGTCCCACGAGATGGGGTAAAATCTGCACGTGGGTCCATTCTTTTCAATTTGATTAGTGAAAAACACGAAAAAAAGGACAATCCAAACTTACCTTTATCGAGCAACAAGAAACGAAGGGAGAATGTAGAAAAGAATGGTGAACTAGACTTAGGTATTGAATGATGAATAACCAGATTACCTAACTTTCTTGCCCCTACAAAATTGAGCTTTATATGCACAATTTAATGTTCTTGTTCTATGCCGCATTATGAGTTATAGTTTGGTTTGTGAACCAAATGCCAATAAAGGATTACCTAATCCCCATTTATTAACCTTCATACAAACTTGTAGCCAAAGTGCCTAGAATTTCTCATCAATGAATGCCAAGATTTTCACATGAAACAAGAAATCAATGGTTTATACCTAGTATGAACATTGAACCTAAGATTGACCATTTGGAACAAATAGTGTTGATAGAGCTATTGGTTTGCAAGCTTGAAGAAGAAAAGATAGAGTTTCTCATGAGATATATTTCTTACCACCATTGACACTCAAGAAATCATCTTCGCCATCGGACTCCAACCAAGGTTGGGAATCGAAAAATGCTTCATCTTTACTACCTGCAAGAAATTAAGGCACCTCTGATCAGCACCACATATAAATCGAGCTTAGTAGAATTAGTTTAGTAAACGTTCACGTTCGTAAAATCTAATCAATGGGGGGTTTTCACAAACAAACTCAGCCAATCCAACAAGAATTCCATTGACTTTCACCTTTAACAATCAACATCAAGAAGAGGGTCCTTTTGAATTAAAGAATACACCTCATTGCTGCAAATAAATTGACGAAAGGAAAAGAAATGATATACATAGCACTTAACAATTAGCATAAACACCATCTTCAGTTTTGTATTGTGAACTTAAATACAAAATCCACACCACATCACTTTCTTGGAAAGTTGTGTGCAAGAGTTACAAAATGATTCTATTTCGAACAGTTGTCACTGTCTTTGAGTTATACCAAGAAAAATAATAGAAGTGAACCACAAATATGTGACCACTTTCCTTCAAGATTCATCGCCACATGGAGACGAGACTTCTGCTAAGATCTGAATGGGAATTCCTCATGGCATGTTATGGGTCCAAAACAAGGCTTAGGCCCTACAAAGGAACATCATGGGGCAAACATTGAACATAGTTTGCCTTGTCCTAATCAGACAACAACTGTCTACTATGCAAACTCTTGTGGGAATGTTCGTCATCTTTTGTCATTAACTTAACCAAAAGATAATCCTAAGACTTCACGAAACTCAAATCTCCTCTGCTAACTAATTCACCCACCATGGTTGTTCAAAGTACACACCAATTCGTTTCACAACGTACTCCAAACATGAGGCATTTTCTCCATAAATCATGTTCATTCCGAACGGAAGATTTTTGCAGATATTGGATAAATAAATTGTAACCAAAAAAGCTAGGCCTTTTTCAATATCCCAGAATTGTGATCAGTTCTGTATCCAGTTGGACCACCTTAGCAATAATAGAACATTAACATTGTAATAACTATTTCAAGCCACTTGTGTAACAAGTTTCTTCCAAGTTCAAGGAAAATTTTCCATTAAAAATATTTGAAATATACAGAAACTGCAGATTTCATCAATCAAGATACTTGAATCCCCAAAAAAGCAACAAATCAAACTAGAAAATTCCAAAATAATAATAATAATAATAATAACAACAACAACAACACAAACAAACTTCAATTTAGGACCACCAAAACACAACAAAAATTAGCCTATAAAAAAATTAAAATTAAAATTAAAATTAACATTAAAATTAAACCCAGTAAGAATTAAAAAATAAAACCTATATTATCCAAACAGAAAAGAAAAAAAAAGAGAGAGAGAGAGAGAATTTAATTAATTAAAAAAAAAACTCCATAATCATGACTAGAGAGAGAAAACGGCAATACATGACTAGAGAGAGAAAACCAAAATACCAGCATCGTGGAACTGAGACTTGACGGCGAAGCCAGTAACTGGATGATCGACGCCGTTGATGGTAACGGGCTTCTGTTTAACCGGCGATGGGATCAAAAGCTTCTCGTTTTTAGGCTCAACTGATAAACGGAGTTCCATGGCGGATTGAGGTTCTTTGTGAAGAGAGACGCATGAACCCATTTTTTCAGTATAATGCAAAACCGCTATTCGTAATTGTCTGCTCCTATATATTATCAAGCAGCCATGTTTGAAGAAAAAAAGCTTAATCTTCTCGTGATTTTTTGGTTTGTATTGGAAAAAAAAGTGTAGAGAGAGAAAGGGAGAGTGAAGTGGAAGCGAGGAGGAGAGAAGGAAGAGATAAAAACTATTCCTTTCTTGAATTTGAATGGTCAATCAATTAATACCGCAATTGGTACAGTTTTGAAGGACTTACCAAATAAAACTTTTTTTTAAAATATTATATTAAATAAAATTAAGAGAATTATGTTATAAGATATTTGTGTGATATTTTATTATATTTATAAATTTAAATCACACATAATGTAGATGCTGATAAATATATTGTTTTTATAATATTGTTTTCATATGATTTAATTGTTAATATGTCGGTTATGTTTATAATCGGTGTAATTCAATATTCCTACCCTTTTTACGCTATTTCCTTTTTATTTTGTATATTTTAAGATTTAAAAAAATTATATAATTAATTTTAAAATATTATTTAAGTTGTGTATGTGGCCTAAATAATCTATTATTTAAAAATAAATAAGTCAGGTAACATTTGCATACGAGAATTATATGTAAGCAAATTGAGAGTTTAAAGATGAGTTTTCTTAAGGAAGATTTTTTCTTTCTTTTATCTCAATAAACATAAAAAAAAACAAAAAAATTGTTGGGATTCTGGCCAACCAATAATTTTGCAAAAATGTAAGAATTGGTGAAACTTTGCAACTTATTTTGTTGGGTTGAGTCTCTTTCGATTGGATAGCTTTCTCGACATGTTTTATTTTTATTTTTTAGAATATAAGTTTTTTTTTGTTTGGTTAAAAAAAAAAAAAGAAAGAATTGCAACTTAAAAATAAAGTTGATGATTTTGTATTGTAAATAACCCCAAAAAATCATAAATATAGCTTGATATGAGAGTTATGGATAATTATCAACCCATATAAAATTATAAAAATACAGAAATTTATATGAAATTGCCTCATAAATAAATCATTTAAAGGGAATTAATTAATTAATATTAATCATTCATAGAGACTCATAAAAAATAAAAATAATAAAAATAATAATAAATGAGTTATATTAAACAGCCTCCACTATTTGACATTTAGGTGGATATATTGGCCTAGTTTTGTGAATAATTCATAATAATCAAATAAGCTATGCGAATATTTAAGCTGTAAGCATACTAATGCATTTTAATACATGCGTCAAAATATTTAAATAACATTAATTGGACTTTAATACATGTACAGGATGTTTATCAACTACTATAATTTATGAGAAATTCAAATAATAAAAAGCCACAATTATTATATTTTATGGTTTGAGAAAATAAAAGTATACAGATATTTTATATAGGTTACACACAACTAATAATTATCACATTATCTTTACTATTTTAAATAATGTCCCATTTTTTTATGGAGTCACATATGTTTGAGCTTGGTTAATTAATTTGAATCATGTTGAATAAAGTTAAATTTACAAAATTGAAATAAAAAATCGAGTAATTTAAATGACACTTATTTATCATGCATTTTTCACTCATCGAACTTGAATTCAATGCGAGCTTTAAATTTTATTCATAAACGACTACTTACAACCATACTCACTATATTTATTAAATTACCTTAAATCGAATATTTAGCAACCTATATAAAGGAAATAATATTATTTTCTTAATGTGTTCTTCTTTTTATTTTTTCAGAACATAATCTTTTCATAATGCAGCCTTTATCTAAATGTGTGAAATACATGAACAACGAAATAATTATTTCTTTTTTTAATTCTTAATCGAGTTTAGAAATTTTAATTAAAAAATAAAATAAAATACTAATATATATACTTTTAATTTTATCATTTTTTTTCTAAAAAAATATACATCAAATCGGTGATTTTGGGATTAGGATCTTGTAATCCATAGCTTATAATTTACAAATAAAAGATTTAATCTGTAAAAATAAATTTAGGTCGTGGGTGGTAATATTTTGTTTATATTCGTAATTTTTTGAATAATACATGGGATTTTAATTTTTAATAAATGTAGTAGTGGCCGACATAGGAGGATATTGCACGAAACGTGACAAAAAAAAAAAAAATTAAAAAAAATCTCAACCCTATGTGTCCACGTCGTATGTTGATTTTTGTAGGAAAATAAAAGACAAATAAGGCTGCGTGGATGATATAGTTTAGTAGGTGGAATTAAAAAATTGGCATTATTAACTAATTCTGATCAACTCAATTTCTAATCTAGGATTATGGTACGTAGACATTGAGCATGCCTAAATTATACAACTTAGGAATATGATTTTTTTATTTTTTGAGGAATTTGGAAATAGGAATTGAATGGAAGAAGTATATTGACCACGTTTTACATTTGTGAATTGATTTTCTAAAATGTGTCGTGTATTTAAAACTCGCCTTTTGAATTACCATTTAAATTTTATTATTTCATTTTATTAATATTTTATTTATATGATATTTTTAGGAAAAGCATGTAATGAAACAGGCCTTCTTTATTTACGGAAAAAAATAACCGATAAATTATTGCTTTGTAGCAAGATGAGACAAAAAAAAAAAAAAAAGGAGTGTAAAAAATGTTGTCCTAAATCTGGAAACTTAAAAAAACTCAATAAGCCAGTATAAAATGATTAAGAAATAATATCTCTTTTATTGAATACATTCTTTTTCCTTTTTTCGCTTTTAAAATAAATAAAACAAATTTTGGGTCCCTTAATTGATAACTCATTTGAAAAGGATGTGATAAGTCATTGTCTATAGGATAAGTGATCATAGATATTTATTTATTTTTTATCTGTAATATCCCTAGTAATTATCACTTTCTATATCATTTGTGATCATTCTGAGTGGCGTCCTTTTACGAAAACTAGAAAAATTTATGATTTTATACGAAATTACATATACAATACAAATTAAATAATATTTTTAATTATCATAATTAAACCCAAAGATTAATTAATCAAGTAACAAATTAGAAAACCAGCCAAACCCATATAAATTACTTAATAAAAATAAAATTATATTTTTCTACGTCACGTTTGCCTCTTTAATTTCTTGCCACCAGAATTTATAATGTTCTTTTGTGTAGCATTGTGATATGATATCCCATTTCAGAATGTGAACTTATAAGAAAAATAAGGATTTTTGTAAAATATAGATTTAATTGAATCCCAAATGAAATAATAGTATAACTCAATAGATCATAATGAGATCGTGCCACGAATCTAATTATATGAGAGAATCAACACAACTCATTATAACCTACACAATCGAGATTGATTTGTGAAAATGAATTACAATTATATATAATGAAACTTGCCTCACGATATTTTACATGTTAAAAGATTTTACATAAATTTTTGTGATGAAATTATCCTCTTTACCTGAGAATATGTTATTCTCTTTTGTTTTGAATCTCAGACCTTTTTTAAAACAACTAATTTGAAATACACAAGTAACACAATAATAATATTTAAAAAAATATATCATGATTTTATGAGATGATGTGTGATGTATTTATAGTGTGTTTTGTATTACTGTAAAAAGAAAAAAACATTCAAAATTTTAATACAGGTAATAGAAATTCCCTAAATAGAATTTCGAGTCTTAACCATGAAATATATTTACAGGAAATGAAGGAATATTGTGTGTTCACAAATAAGACTTCTTAAAAATGGCTGGTTTAATAATACAAAGTGGTATTCATTAACTAGATATTTAAAGGCCACTGAGTCCCACAAGAATTTAACATAGTCAATAATTCCAAATTTAAGAATGGAATGGTGATGGGAATGAAATGATATTAAAATGATTATTTTTATGATTGGTATCGCAGAGAAATAGGAAATGAATGAAATAATCATTATAATTATATTTCATAATTGATAACTACAAATAAAACATTAAATCAATTTTTATTTGATCAAATTATCATTCACTATAATTTTATTTTAATATTCTTATTTCATTTAATTTAAATAATATGATATATTTAATTAATTAAAAAATTATAAAAAATTAATCATTGCGCTAATTATAGGTTATACCTACCTTCAAATTGTACTATAAATTTTACTATAAAACATATATTTATTTCACTTTTAAAATGAATAATTTCTAATGACCATTTATGCGATATAGATTAAAAAGATTTTGAAAAATAAAATTTGAAAAAAAATTGAATGTACTTTATTATTTTCGAAAAAAGACGACTACTTTAGTAAATTATCCAATTTATTTTATTGGTTTATGACTTGTTTGAACAAATATTTATTTTATATTATAAAGTTCTTAATTTCCAAAATCTGAATTGATCTGATCCTTAATACCTGAATCTTTGAAGGAACCGAACCGATGTGATGGAGCAAGTCTTGAGATATTTTTTGCAATTTTCTAAAAATCTCTGAACTTTGAAGCAATTTCAGAGATTATCTTATCCTCAACTTGTTCTGAACCGTGTTCACCCTTATCACTAATATTAAGGTATATCATATTTAGATATTTTATTTTTTATTTTATTATTAATATATTAATATATTAATTTTTTATTATTTATATATTCTTATAGTAGTTAATTATATTATATTTTATGATAATTTTATTAATTATTTTATATGATTTTGTGCTATTAAAATAATACTTTATATTATTTAAAAAATATTTTAGTTAGTTATAATTTATTTATATATTTTTATATAAACTAGACTACACTTATTTGTACTAATATTATATTCATATTATCTCTATAGTTTTTAAAAATTTATATTCTTTTTTTATTTTTATTTTATTTATCAACTTAATTTTATTATTTATTTGATATTTTCATTTTTTTATTTTATATTATTTTTTTATAAATAATTTTATATTATTATACAATTTTATATAATAATTTAATTTTGGAAAGTCAACTTGTAAAAAAAATAAATTAAATAATAATAAATAATCAAATTAATAAATATAATTCATTCATTTGTAGGTGAGGAATACATAATACCATGGGGGTAGGAAGGAATGATCATTCCCTCATCCATAGTAATGACAATTCCTAAAGGAATGGTGATTCCCATTTATAAACCATACCAATCAAAGGAATGAGAATGAAGGTAAGAATGATGATTCCATTCCAACTCATTTCATTATACCAATCATGCCATTATTGTTTTCAAGTTAATAGGTCCTCGTGAATCATTAGTCTATCTACATTGTTTGATCAATTTGTAAGTAATAAAAACTATAAATTTAAAAAATAAAATAATATATATTGATTTTAAAATTAAAAGAGAATGACTCTCAACAATCGTTTTACGGATCTAATTTTATAAAATTAGTCAACTCAGTTCATAATACATTATTCACATATGATTTTGTAAGAATAAGTTTGATTGTAGGTAACAAGATCCCTTGTATTAGTGAGGTTGTATTATATGATTTTTTTTCCCAAAAATTTACTATTAATTAAATATCCAAAATCATAAATGAGTGACAAGTTAAATAAAATCAATATATTAACTCAATTCTTAACATTAACAAGCCAACAGCTTAATACAGTTACACCTTAGATAAAATGGTCAAATATTTATATAAATGAGGATTAAATGTAAAAATCAACTTAAAAAATAATTAAACTTTAATTTGTAGTCTAAACTTTTTTTTATTCGATTGCAATTTTAAAGTTTTAGAGTTTATTTGATTAGAAATCTTAATCATTTTTTAACCTGTATTCTGACAAAGTGGAGATCATGTGAGTTCCGCGTGATTTGATTTTTTTCATTTTATAACCTAAACTTTTTTTTTTAATCTAATTGCAACCTCAAAATTTGAAATTTATCAAAATATATTTTAAATTAGAGGTTGCAATTGAATAAAAAACACAAAATTTAGGTTGTAAAGTGAAAAAATTAAATCATGTGCCTGAAAAATTGCCGAAAACTGATTTACGTTGTATTTTAATAAACTCTCATACTTCAAAGTTGCAATCGAATTTAAAAAAAAATTAGATTGTAAAATGAAAAAGTATTTAATCAAATAAATAATATTAAACTACTTAAAAGAAATGGATCATTGTTTTGTGTAATGATTTAAACTATCAAGTATTTTAAACTACTGATTTATGCTAATCAAGAAATGGATCATTTTAAGTCATATTTTAAACTACTGATTTATGCTAATTTATTTGTCAAATATTTAATTTTTTATGTTTAAGTATAATGAAATAAGATAAAAAAAATCATAATTTATTTTTTTTATTAACAAGAGGGATTTTGTTATGATACGGTCATTAATATATATATTTAATTTTTTTAAAATTTTGTATATTACTATTGTGTGTATATTATAATTATATGGTTTTGTTCAAATGCTCACCGTGGACAACTCTTAATATGCTCACCGATGATGTGTAATCATGTCATCCTCTCATTATATAAAAAATAAAATTAATAGATGCTCTAAATTTTTGACACATCAACCATGGATATATTAATAACCATGAACACATATTAATGTACTTACGGAGGGTAGGTGAGGAGTACCGCATAATTATATTTCCATTAATTAGCTAATATTATGGGCTGGTCCAAAGTTTATCTTATAAAGCCCACTCTTATTTTCTTTCCTTTTCTGCCTCTTTCTCCTTTTATATTTCCCATTGCTTTTTATTGTTTTATATTTTCAAGTTTTGAAATCCATCCTTTTTATCCAAAAAAATTTGGTTTCTGAGATCAAAAAAGCTGGTATTATTGGTTCTCTTGCCTGCAAATTCGATATGGAATATTGTGATAGAAATCGAACATTTCACAGGTTTCGAATTCCTTATTTTATATTTATTGTTTATTTATTGGGTTGTTTTTGGAGACTATCAAGTATCAACTCTTCAATCATTTATTTTGGCTATTTTATTTTAGTTGGTTGGTGAATGCCATGTATAATGCGTTGGATAAGATATCATCATTGAATTAAAAGACAATTACATTTGATATTCGATTTCATTCTTTAATATTAAATAAAACAATCAAATTGTAACTAACATAAGCTTATATTTCATCCAATTATTTGATAAGCTATAGTATAATATTGCACGTCCACATTTTTTAAATGTAGGTGTTAGATGGACTTTGGTTGATGAAATAGTCAACATTTTTAATTAATAATTTTATTAATTATATTTATGTTCAGAAATCAAATGTTGGTTTGAATATTGCTTGACATTTGTTGTAACATTTTTATCTGTTTTGTCTTTTTTTATAATTCTCCACGTGTTTTGCATTTATATCTTGTTTATACTATTTTTGCAGGTCATAGACTAAGTAAACGAAGAGTTGGACTGAGTCAAAAGAACAAGCAACAATTTTGTAACTAACTAGAGATAAAAGCTCAAAGAGTGTGTGAGTGGACCATGTCAACTTAGCTGGAACAATAAAGTAACAACCCGAAGAAAAGTGCTCGTGCATGTTACAAGACCTTGCTGAGCAAGGATCCACGTTTTTGTAAGACTACAATTTAGGAAAGTAGTTTAGGTAATTATCATGTAAGAAGTCTATAAATAGGAGAGTTACTTTGTCTTGTAACTTATCCTTGGAATCCCAACGAGCTTGAAATATTCTAAGTATCCAAGAATCATTCCAAGAGTGGTTTGTGTGAGCTGAGTGATTTAGTATACTCAAAGAGTTTTTTATTTGATCTTTACAATCTTTAGTGAGTTCTAATTTTGTAGGTTTTTTCTATTTTTGAAATTCACTTGTATTCACTTTTTCTTGTGAATAAAATTTTACCTAAAGCATCTCACAATATATATTTATATATATTTTGAAAAGTTATATTTTTGAGTATTTTTAAATTTTCGCTGCAAACTCTTTTTAAAGTGAGTGTTGTGTTAAATGTTGTGACAACATCTTCGATATCATCTACCACTGTTCACTTACTTTTATCTTAAATCAGATTCCAGTAGGAAAATGAAATTTCTTATTGGGCCGTAAATCTTGTGTATTTATATCATTTAGGTTTCGTATAATTAGGCCATAGACTATTGAACTTGATTAAATGGATTGGGCTTTTATTTGGGCTTTCGGCCCAATAATATGGGCCAACTTAAAAATTACACCCACCAACCCCCAACACAAATAGCTAAGAAGCTGAAAAGTTACTTCACCAACCCACATTTGTTCATTGCCTAATTGCTACTATTGCTGGAGAATAACTCCGGCGCCGGAAGGAGGTAACTGAGCTTTCCGGTGCATCGGATGATATTTTAGGGCATCCTAATCGGTGAAAAAGTCACTAATTTGATGTAATTTTTCAGAGTTTGCTGAACTGAGCTGCGTTCATCGGAGTCGGAAATGGTGAAGCCAAAAATTGCGCCGTCTATGCTTTCGTCGGACTTTGCCAATCTGGCGGCGGAAGCTGAAAGGATGCTCCGTTGCGGCGCGGATTGGCTGCACATGGATATTATGGTACAATTTTTTAATTCCAAAGTCTCATCTCTATAAATTCTATTATTCTCTGTTCTATCTATTGCAAATTCTTACTGCATATTTATATATTGAACACTGTACGCGATGATGTGGGTATATATGTGTATATACATGTGTTTTGTGTGTGTCATAGTATGTTTTCTTTGTTACCTGAAGTTGGATTAGATAATAGTTATGGTGTCAAGAAATTGAAGCCTCAGAGTTCGAATTCTCTTGCAATCAGTTTTGGATATTTATTTAGTAATTGCAATTTCGTGAGTTCTATAATCATCCTTGTGACTGCAATGTCAAACAATTGAAAAATCATGCTATTGTATTTTATTTGTCTTGAAAGGACTTTGATCACTTAAGAGCACTGCAAAAGAGAAAAAACTGTAATTCCTCTATATATCAGTGAAATCTTCATTAATTTTTCTGTAACATGTTTCCTTCAGTTATGCTTATAAATCTTATACAACATAGTGTTGTAGTTTTGTGACATTAGAATGTTAAGCTCTATAGCCATCAAGATTGTATCTGCACGTAGTAAATATTGGTTTTTGTTGGCTGTTGTGACTCTTAAGATATATTTATCGCAATACAATTTGCATTCTGCTGTCATTCTTTGATGCCAGCAACTTTGAAGTAGAAAAGAACTACTTTATTGTCTTTGATTTCTGATATATTACGTTCTGGTTCATTGCAGGATGGGTAGGTTGATTATTCAGTTGAAAATTTATATTGGTTTCAAAATGCAAGGATGATCAGATACAGAGCGAGGAAATCCCCAAGTTTTTTATTGTATATTACCGGTTTACTGTAAAAATATTTTACATCATGAACTGTTTATGCTTACATGTGTTGCCCAATTTACAGTCACTTCGTCCCGAACCTTACAATTGGTGCTCCAGTCATTGAGAGTCTGAGAAAGCACACAGAGTAATTATCATTTTCCTCGTATACAGTTCAAATCCTAACTTTATGGTTTTATTTTAATGAAGAACAAACTGGGATTTGCTTTTGCAGTGCTTATCTGGATTGCCACCTTATGGTCACAAATCCACTAGATTATGTTGAGCCATTTGGCAAAGCTGGTGCTTCTGGTTTTACTTTTCATGTGGAAGTGTCCAAAGGTTATGTTTCTTCTTCTGAATGTTTTATCTACTTCTTTAATACAGTCTTTACTTGTGAACTCTATGTTATAATACGAGTAAGAGCCATTAACTGATTATGATTTGTGATATTTGAGATGCTTGGTCATTGATATCTCATTGAATTCTTCCTGAAACATGAAAATAATGATTCAATGAAATACTCGCAGATAATTGGCGAGAGCTTGTAAGGGAGATCAAGGCAAAAGGCATGAGGCCCGGCGTTTCCTTAAAGCCTGGAACCCCTATCGAAGATGTTTATCCACTGGTATGATATTCTATGTAACGTGAAGTGAATAAATTGACAAATACATGGGACTAAAATAAAAACAGACAAAAAAAATCGCTCCACTTATTATTGCCACTTTCCTTTATGCCTCAGCTTGATGCTGAAGATCCTGTGGAGATGGTTCTTGTCATGACTGTTGAACCTGGTTTTGGTGGACAAAAGTTTATGCCCGAAATGATGGATAAGGTGCATCAACTATTCTTATCAGCATTTATCTTGCTTGTTTTGCTAAAACTTACTATTTTCTAATGGGATTTCAGGTTCGTACTCTACGGAAAAAGTATCCATCACTTGATATTGAGGTGAGTTCCACTTACCAAATTTAGTGAAGTATCTGACGCAGAGAATTAACGGTTGTCATGTTTACACAACTTACTAAACTATCGTTTCAATGAGTAAACCTATATTCATGATGCATTTTACAATCAAGTGCAATCTGCTAAAGAGTCTAGACACATTCTGATACTTCTCTCAGATCCAAGATTAGTCGGATATCATATCCAAATGACATCAAAATCTCAACTATCCAAACGACTCATTCGCAGGTCGATGGTGGTTTAGGACCCGCGACTATCGATGAGGCCTCATCAGCAGGAGCAAACTGCATCGTTGCCGGAAGTTCGGTGTTCGGAGCTCCAGATCCTGCTCGAGTTATATCACAAATGCGCAAGAGTGTGGATGATGCTCAGCCGTTTTGTTGATACAATCACTTGTGTATTCTACTATGACTTTATTTGCAAAAGGCATTATAAAAGTGCTTTCCAAATTATCATAAAAAGTCACTTTTGGCATATATATATATATATATATATATGTAGCAGTGTTGTATCATAGCTCATAACGTTGTGATATACTTCCTCCTTTTAATAATTATTATATGCTAATCTTTCAAACTTTCTTCTTAAAAAAATCAAAATTTTAACAGTCTGCTCATTGTGTCTGATATCTGTGATATCCAGTTGTAAAACTGATCCATTTTGATACAATGATAATTAAAGGATAATGTTTCTGATTTTTATATGAGCATATGGAATGGGAGTGTATGCACGTGCTGTCACGTGGATATTACCCCATTGGACTTTGATCCAATACAAGTGTACTTTTCAGGCCTCACTTTTCACTCTCTTTCATTGTGGTGTGGAAATGCTACCTTTTACATTATTAATCAACACATTAAGGTTTTGTTTGTCTCTTGATATCAAAAAAATACTGTCCAAATTCTTTCTTTACTGGACCAAAAAATACTGTCCAAAAAAATACGTGTGTATTTATCACTAGTTTTCAATTAATATGATGATACAAAAGAAAATAAGTACATAGAATGAGTTAGGCAGACATAATTTAAAAACACAGATACTTATATATGAAATCAATATCATCAGATAGAACTTTATTATCCACGATCCAAATCCATTTTCACTTACAAATTATTAATTGACTAATCTCATGAAATTAGATATGTTTGAGGATTTGAGGAGTCTCATAACTCTTACAAAATAAATTAATCAATTGCAATTGAAAAATTCTCTGCCATCTATCTTTCTGTCGTTAGCTTTATCAATGATAATATTTATTGCCTTTGCTTTTCCAGGCATCACTTCTTGTCAATGCCAATTCATATATATATATTCTCATCCTTTTTGCCACATATCTTCCAAAGTCTTCATTATCATCCTTTCTTACAAGAACCGACTTTTACGATCACCACTGTTAAGATTCGTGTAATATACTTTCTTTTTTTGTAAAAATAAAAGGATTAATTTGATTCATATATAATACAAAATCTTTCATTATTCATAATCATCGATTTTTTTATTTATATATTAGATTATGCTTACAGAATTTTAATTGGAATTTTGAGTAATATATATCTAATCTGCCAACCATTATAATATAAAACAATTTATATAATTAATTTTGAGGATCGCTTTTGTTGAGTCAAATAGTCATATTTTTAAGAAAAATAATCGGTACACTATATTAGCATGTTATTTAAATATTTAAAATCAATTATATGAATTACACCCTATATTTCAGTGTATTTATTTATATGGAAACTTTACATATATACCTATTTTTCACGCCAAATTTGTGGTTTATTTAATATGCTTTCCTTTCCTTGTGTCTTTTCATCATGGACTTTTAATGTAACGAGCGTCGTGAATTCAGTGATTAGCATTAAATATTTTTCCTTCTTTGGTTTTGCATTTAAGTGAGTTTTATTTTTAAATATAATCCATTCGGTTAAATATAATACGAAACTATTTAATAAATCTAATTTTAGATTATAGATCATAGGATTTGATGTTATGGAATTATAGTACTAAGATGGTCGTCTACACATTTTTGTGTATAAAGAAATATGAGCCTTTGTACTTTCCACTACCTAAAAGAATTAATCACGTTTATCTAAACATCCACATAAATAATTCTAGGAATTCTCAAATTTATCTAAGAATAATGAATATTTACCTTATTAACAAGGAAAGTACATCAACACTAACTATATATTCTATGTAAAAAAAATTAAATGTGAAAATTTATTGAATATAATTTAATAAGACTTAATCACGTTATTCAAAGTTCAAAATCATTTTTACAAGTAATTATTTCTATTTTATGAGTTGACTGTGAGTGATTTCTCTCACGAAATTAGATTTACGAAACGATATCATTAAAATTTTGATTTATTCCATATATGTTAGTGCATGACACATGTGGATTTGGGAGCAAACAAATCTCAATATTCTCTATCAAATTACATCAAAGCTTTCAATTCTTAAGGAAATTTCCCACAAATTGTGTCGATTCAAAGAATAATCATGATGAGTAGCATAAGAACAAATCTTTACTTGGGATAAATAGCCACCCCAAAAAGCCATTTTTAATCAAGAAATTTTGCCAATCGACAAGAATCAAAGTTATAAAAAATGCATTAATTTCTGCTAAATCCAAGAACCTTGTCTCTGAATTCCCTCTTATTTTATACACCATTCAGTTATAGATCCAAAATATATAAAAAAATAATAATAATCCACCCACCTTCCCCCCTTTAAAAAGTTGTTCTTACATTTTCTGTTTTTTAAATATCTTTCAATCAAATGTGGCTCCAATTTGCAACTATGATAAAAAAAATCCAACTCATATTATTTCTTGTCTTCAATCTTGTAGTTTTATCAGTGCTTAGCCAAAACTGTGACAAATTTTCCTCATCACATTACATTTGCAATGCAAAAAAAGCACAAGAATCATGCAGAAGTTATGCCATTCTTAGAGCTAATTCTCACTTCTCATCTCTTTCAAATCTGAGCTCTTATTTGAGCATTGCTCCTTCTGATCTTGCAGAAGCTAACGCCTTTTCAAACGACGTGGAATTGCTGTCCAAAGATCAGCCTGTTTTGATCCCAATTGAATGCAAGTGTAGCAATGGTGGATTCTACGAAGCTCAAGTGAGAAAGATCACTACAAAAGGTGATAGCTTTTATGAGATTGCAGAGTCTTTGAAGGGCCTAACATCATGCAAGGCGATTCAAGACAGAAACCCGGGCTTTTCTCCGTCGAATCTTGATGAAAGAATCCATGTTGTAGTTCCTCTGCAATGTGCTTGCCCTTCTTCATCCGATTCATGGAAGATTTTAGCCTCGTATCCTGTCAAAAAAGGCGATAAATTGGATCGGTTGGCTGTGGAGTTTAATGTTAGTGAACAAACCTTAGTTGCTGCTAATCAAATGTATTCAAGATCAGGTTTGTTCAAGCTTTCACCTTTCTCAACAACTCTGATTCCACTGCAAGAAAATCCTGCTCTTGGTTTCTTCGAAAAATCCCAGAATTTTTCTAGTATGGGACATGGAGCAGGGAGCATTAGAGTTAAGAGAAGAAAAAAGGCGAAAAAGTGGATGATTGGAGTTTATATAGCAATTGGAATAGTTGGTTTTGTTGCTTTCATAGCTATTGGGATATCATTTTTCTTGATTCATTGCAAGAAGAAGAAAGTGAAGGAGTTGAGCAAGAATGGTGCTGATTTGGAGCTTCAACAGCTGAGTTTAAGTATCAGAACAACGAGCGATAAGAAGGTTTCGTTCGAGGGGTCTCAATGCAATTTCGATGATCATAGTATTTACACAACAACCCCCCACAAGATGAGAGTTGAAAGCTATTCATTTGAGGATCTAAAGAGGGCTACAGAGGATTTCGGATTGAGTTGCCTCATTGGTGGCTCGGTGTTTCATGGCCGACTCAAGGGTAAAAACTTGGCTATTAAACGTATTGCTTCGGATATGATGTGCAAACTCGATAGCCAGATGTTTCAAGAAAGGATTCTTCATCATCATCACCCTAACATCATTAGGCTGTTGGGGACGTGTTTGATGGACGGTCCTGATTCGTTCATAGTGTTTGAGTACGCGAAAAATGGCTCGTTGAAAGATTGGATTCATGGTGGATTGGCAATCAAGAGTCATTTCATTGCTTCTTGTAGTTGTTTCTTGTCTTGGAATCAGAGGTTGAGGATTTGTCTTGATCTTGCTACTGCCTTGCAACATATGCACCACATTATGAACCCTAGCTACGTCCATCAAAACATCAAGAGTCGTAACGTGTTTCTCGACGAGGATTTTGGTGCCAAAATTGGGAATTTTGGTATGTCGAAGTTGGTGGATGATAGCGACGAGTCCTGTCTAGGGTACCTAGCACCTGAGTGTTTGGCCAAAGGTGTGTCTTCAAGCACGGACGTTTTCTCGTATGGGGTTGTGTTGTTGGAGGTTTTGTCAGGTAAACCTCCAACAACACAAGACGAGGATGGGAACTATGTGAAGCTATGCGACGAGATAAAGCGCGTTTTGGGATCAGAGGATGTGGAGGAATTGAGGGGGTGGATTGATGGTGGATTGGGTGAGAACTATTCATTCGATGGAGCGGTGATGTTGGCTAACCTTGCTCGATCTTGTGTGGACGACGACGCGTCTGTGAGGCCGAACGCCGGAGAAATTGTCGAGAAGTTGCTGAGATTAGTCGACGAGTCGCCGGAGATGGATCAATTCAATATGTGTGAGAGTTCTTGCAAGCCTCTTGTTATGGCAGGTGAAAGAGAGATGTGAAGTTGTTTGGATTGCAAATTCTAATCTTTTTGTGTGAGTCCAATTTTGGTTCTTACCGTGTAGATAGAGTAACAATTACTGTTGTGTTAAAGATGATGGATCCATTATGTATATATGTTTGTTAAAATAAGATAAACGAGAAAATATTTATTAATATCGTTGATGTATAGTAGAATTTACCTTAGATATAATATATTGATATATTGAGAAAATTATAAGTTCGGCAAATATATGAATTAAGCTGAACAAAAATTATTTAAAACTGGAATTAAACTACATTTCTAATAAAAAATTTCATTTTCATAGTTTCAATAATAATAAAGGAAAAATAAAATAAAATTGAACACCCTTTGAAAATGAAACAATGGACTGAACTCTAGTAGTATATTTTTTATAACATAATTTTAAAAAAAATGTAAAAAAAACTTAAAACTTCATAAGCTAACAATTTCAGTACGAACTTTCAAAAATAGTAGAATAAACTACGAACTTAATATTATTTTGCATTTGGAACTATTACTAATTTTCGATAGAAACTTGTAGGATCCTTATTATTAACACATAAAAAATTATAATGAATGAAATGTGAACAAACATGAAGGGAAGAAACAAAAACATTTTTTCAATTTTCATTATTTTTATTATTATTTTATTTGACTAATAATGTAAGATATTTTTCATTTTTCATTTATTTTTCTACAGTTTGTACCATGAAGTCATTATTATCAATATCGATAACGATATTTATTGATATTTTACATTTTGATAAAAATGAAAATATCGAAAATATATCTTTACGATTTATTTTTTATTGGTCAAGTGAAAAAATAAAAATATCAGGAAAATATCGAAAATGTTTTGGGATATTTCATCCATAGTGATAACTAACATGAATAAATTTGTTGGATATCCACGTATTTAACAGAAAAATTAATGATGATTTGAATTACAAAATTACGTTAAGTTTGTGACTTTCCTAAATTTAAGAGTATGTTGAAATTATAATTTAATAAGCGTTTGTACTCGTTTTAAAGGGGTCAAAGTCTATAGATTATTAAGCAACAGTTAATGATATGATTAAATTAGGATTAAGCACTCTAATTCGTCATCAAGGCCAACCTTTTATTACAAGCCTAGAAAGTTTAGTTTAGACCAAGGGCAACAACGTAATTTAAACGTTGTCCTGTTGGAGCACAATTAACCACAAAGTTTGCAAAATAATTAATTAATTAGGAAATTAACAAAGTCAAATTCAACACCTACTTGATTAATCCCTCTATTTAATTATTTATAAATAATGACTCTTAGATGACATATGCCCACGTGTATTTTTATTCTTCTTTTTTCTTATCATCTTTTATAGAATGATACCCAATCCGATGCCAATTTGATATCGTTTTAGGATTTTATAACAAAATAAAAAACATAAATATTAAATAAATATATTAACTAAATAAGAAATTTATATTTCAGCATTTGAAAATAAAATCACATTAATTTCATAAAAAGCCAAATTAAAACTACATCTGCATTAGGGATTATATTAAAATAAAATTGCATAAACAACATTTAATTGAAAATAAAATTTGACTTTTAACAATTAATTGAAATTGAAGGGAGTATTTCAAATCGCTTTTGTTCAATTACAAATTAAATTAACATAGTGACAACGTTTCTATAATCATTTGATAACATTAGATTAATGAATTATGAGATAAATTACTGTTAATTAATTTACAACTCGTAATCTAAATTAGCTTTTGGAAGTAGAAATTTTGCTCTTAACTCGTAGTAAAAAAATTGGAGTGTTTGTCAAACATAGATTCTTCTTAAATAGAACTGAAAAAAGAAAATCAAAAATCAGAAACTAATTTTACAGCTTAATCTCCTACTTCATTGAACACTTTTAACCTCGATTCTTTTTTGTAATAATTCCAATTTTAAAGGGTAAAATTGCAACTTAACCTAAGCTATTTGGTTCAAACAAATTTTGTAATAAATACTCCAAATCTATCACCTATAATATGTCTTTTTTTTCAGCTTAAAAAGGAAATAGAAACGTGATTTTACAACTAGAATTACTAGTCAAATTTAGGGATGACAATTTTGTCCTATCCCGTGGGTACCCGACCTGACCCGAGATATTTGGAATGGGGCAGACCCGCTTCGTGGGTGGAACGGGTCGGGACGGGTTTGGGTCCTCCTCATGCCCCGTCCTCGTCCCGCTATATATATATATGTGTGTGTGTGTGTGCGCGTGCGTGTACATATATTTAAGATACATATATTTAGAAAAGTAAATCTAAGTTAATTATAATCATTTTAATTTTATCTTATTGAAGAAGTGCTCGTTATGATTAAAGATGTGATTATATGAATAAATTAAAATTATTTCATAATAAATCTCATAATATAAAATTAAAATGATTATAATTAACTTATTTTCATAATTTTAAATATATGTATCAATATATGAAAATTTTGGAATACATTAAATTTTTCATAATTTTTTCATTAAAAAAAAATTAAACTGAACGGGGTGCGGGACAATCATTATTGCCCCATCGTAAATTCAGAATGGACACAAGTCTTCTAGACGAGGTGTGGGGCGAGTCTGGGTATTCTACGCCCCACCCCGCCTCGAACCGATTGCCAAACTATATAATAAGCTTAATTTGGGGTACTAATTCTTACATAGGCATGATATGAATATCATGAAGTCATCAGTGACGTCAGCTTGGTTGATTTCTTATAAATGGAAACGTGTCTGAAATTCCTCAATTATTGAATAAATTGGCTTACTACTAAAAAAAGTCATTCATATGCTGAAACACGACTTTGAAAACAAAACATGACAGACATCTCACATCCACTTAATAAATTCCATCTCTAAATTTCCAAAAAAAAAAAAAAGGAGGTTGTGTATGAGGTTTAAGTTTGACTTACATTTTAAGATATTTTTTTGAGAATATGTTATGTTGGTTGGAATGGACTTTGAAAAAAAGATTCTAGAAAATTCAGGAACTTAGCTTTAGAAATAGTAAAAGAAGAAGAAGAAGATTCATTATGAAGTTCTGGAATATTCTTGTTCTAGTGTTTTATATTAACACTAGCAGTGTACCCGCGCGTTGCGCGTATTGTTATATAACAAAATAATTTTAATATAATTAAATTAAATTTATAAATACACAACACATTAATATTGAATACAACTATTAAACATTAATATATATACACTATTAAATAACAACATAAACAACTAAAATAAATCATTGTTTTCAAATCATACATCATATCCATACATTTATAGTAGTATTATAAACAACATACCATCCACCATCATCTCTAATCATTCTCTCATTGCCCACAAGCTTCCATCTTCATCATCTCCCTTGAAATACATATATTCGAGATGTATTCATGCTAATTAAGTTAGACGTCGGCATCGAAAATGATGGAGATGGAGAGCTCTCCAGTTTGAACGTCAGGGTCGATCGGATTCCGTCGATAGTGGCCTAGATTGACTATGATGGATGTGGTAGCCTATACCAAGAACTTTGTTCTCAAAATTTTTTTTTTTTTGATTTTTTGTTTTTCCTTACCAATCTTATATAATGTACACATAGCTTAATTAGGAAGATTTATAATATAGCTTACTCAAGAAGATTTATAATATAACTTACTTTGCAAGATTTAGAATATTGAACAACATACAAATAGCTTATTAAGAAAGATTCTATTTTTTTAATAATTTTAATGACATGACATTTTTGGGTGGGAAAATGACATTATTGTAAATATTTCCAACTGTCTTGTCTTGCTATTAGTATAGTATAGATATTCCCATTTTAGATGATGAGTTTGGTTTACTAAATTAATTAGGTTGATAAGCCTTGATTAGCACGGTAAATGAATCGAGGCGAACATAAAACTCAATTTTGTTTAAAATTGTTTGAAATATTATATCGAATAATTATATTAAACTTGTCTGATAATTAATTGAATTGAGTTTGAACACACTTTTATCAATTCGAATATAAATCAAGTTCAATTAATTTGATATTTTCACACTTATTTTAATCTATCAAATTTGAGTTCAATTAAGCATTTATATTATATCTATTTTATCAAACTCAAACACGAGTATAACAAAGTTACGATTAATCTGAGATCAAACATTGCATAGTTTTATATAATGATTATATACAACTTGAAATAAAATAAAAAATAAAATAAAATCTTCATTCTAGTCCTCATAAGTCGGTTCCAACTTCCAACCCACGATTAGAAGTTGAACTATTTCCGCCAAATCCACTTCCAACGGTCGCGCGTCATTCTCACGCCGCCCCTCCATTTATATATTTTACAATTATTTATATTATTTTCAACTTATCATTATATATTAAATTAAATATGTTGCAAGAAAAGGAGAAAACAAAATTTATTTTCTCAACTATATTTGACCTCGGATTTGGGACTTCAAATTACAGAAAAATAAATTTTAAATACACTATGTTTTTAAAACAATTTTTTTAGTTCTCAAGTTAAAAATATCAATTTTACATTCACCGTATTTAAAACAAGTTTTTTTTTTAATCATAATCTACAAAACATCTCTAACAATCAGCTGAATTTTTAGTTTTTTAAGTTCATTAATACGGTAAATGATCACACTAAATTATTTTAATTGTCAGTCTTATAATAACGTAAATTGACACCTGTATTAAAATATTTATTTTATCTTTTTTATTTTTTTATAATAATAATAAATATTATGCAATATTTTGTTGTAGATTGTCGGAGATGAGTAACGTTATTTTATTAAAATAGTGAAATAGTGCAGTACTTTAGCGCTGAAGATGCCAATTGATATCTTGCAATAATTTTGATTATATTTACTTAAAGTGACAAATCAAAATCAAGTAATTTGTATTGAATTAGATAATTATTATGATATAAATCTTTGCAATGTGGACTAAAATAGTTATAGCAGATAAAAAATATCAGCTGCAGCAGGATCAAACCAACTTTATTATTATTATTATTATTATTATTATTATTATTATTATTATTATTATTATTATTATTATTATTATTTTTAAAGTAAAAAATCAATAAACTATCATAGAAGATTAACTACTGAATCAAAAATAACAAGACGACAATATTTATTAAAATCCAGTAAAAAAATGTCTCTATATATACGTATAATACAATCAATCAATAAAATAAATCAAGCTACAAACTATAAAACGACGTCGTTGAAGCGACGTCAGCAGGACATCATAACCTTAAACTCGTCGAAATTGAGAACTCCATCGCCATTAAGATCGAAACGAGCTATCATATTCCTGCAATCATCGAAGCTTCTCTTCTCCCCCAATCTACTCAGCATTCTCTTCAAGCTCGCCGGTGTAATGCACGCGCTTTCCTGCAGTGCGTACATTTCGAACGCCGCCTTCAGATCGCCGGCCTTCTCGTCCTCGCCAGCGTCCTCCACTACCTTCACGAAATCCTCCAGACTCAACAGCCCGTCCCCGTCGGAGTCCATCAGCGCCACCGCCGCCTCCGCCTGCTCCGACGTCATGTCGCCGCCGATAGTGCTCACGCAGTGGCGCAGCTCCACCGGACATATTTTGCCGTCGCCGTTGGAATCGAAGCGGTTGAAAACGAGCTCGTATTGATCGTGCTTCTCCATTGAGAGTTAATTAAGATCGAATTAATCTGAGGAATTTGAGAAGTGGAATTGGAAAATGAGATTAAATGATTTGTGTTGTTTTGAATTGATTTGATCGATGAAGATAGAATAGGAGTTTGAGGTATTTATAGGTGTTTGAAATAACGCGGGGTTTTTGGATTGACCAATATTTAATATTTAATATTTATATGGAAGGAGCCACGAAGGATATACCAAGAAGAGAAAGCACATTTAATTTCTGTACAGTATATACGAGTTCTATACGATTAAGACACTGAAGAAACTTTTCATATTTTTTAGTTTATTAATTTTTTTTTTTAGTTTTTTGGAGAAGAAACCTAAAATTATTTTTATGGACACTTAGTATATCTTGTGATTGTTCAAATAATTATATATATATATATATATTACTTTTCTGTATTTATTTTTCCAAAACTTTTTTCATAAAACACACATGCATGCAGTCCTCAAAAGTTATTAATAAAAGAAGCTAAATTAATTTCCATGAAACCTATTCACAGCTTGTAATTCTTAAATCATTTCCTACTCGCTATAACATGTATTCAAAATTTAAAAGAGTTACGTACTTGATAAAAAATTAAAATCATGTTATTTTTACTTGGCAAACCAGAGAATAGGTAATAAAAAATTACAAATATGCATGCATTCCCACTTACTTATGTTATTATTTATTCTAGATACATATAACTAATATTATCATGTATCTCGTATGCAGTGGCGGATCCAAAATTTAGAAATTGGGGATATGAAAAATAATTATAAATATATATATAAATGAAATATTATTTAAGATTTAAATCTATACAACTCCAAGACGTGTTGTCATAGAGAGTTGAACTCAAGTTTTGAAAGATGATATCAAACCAGTTAAACTACAATAAAATAATGTTTAATTTTGCATAATTTATTATATCTACTATTTTCTAAGAAATTTAGGGATACAGTTGTACCTCTTGCTCCCTCTAGGTCCGTCGCTGCTCGTATGGCATACATATACTATACTGATTAAAGTAAAAAAGTAAAAAGAAAATATGTTATATCTCAATATGAAAAGTCAAAGTAAGAGGTAGGAAGTTAGTGACTGATATTTTCATAGAATCATAGCCACTAAATAAGCTTTATTGGCAACACGCTTGTGGAAATTGTCTCTTAATTTGGACCAAGTTAGTTCAACTTTCCATATGACTTGGAGGTTTATTATTGATATAATTCTGCATTTTGGTATTTATAACTTTGAAGGAAAGACACGATTGACATAGATAACTAGATCCTTAGCTTGTCTTTGATTTAACTTGTGAATTCAGAATTTACGTAATAATCAATTTTATGGATAAGTATATGAAGTGATCTATTATTAATGAATTATATACAATAAAAAGTAGTATTGATTGCTCATTAATACTAATTTAAGAAGTATGATTTTTTTTTTCACCTTGTAATCACACAATTTTTTATTTAAACATCATACATGTTATACTATCCTACTTGAATCAACTAGAATTGACGATACAGTAAACCCTCAAGACCTGTCAGAGGCCGAGCTGGTCAAGACCAAAATATGTTGGGTGAACATGATTTGAAGTAGTTCAGTATTGACCAAGTTAGTCGGAGCTCGGATCAACACTTTCAGAGCCCTAGCAGGCCAAGCACAAACCAAGAAGTTCGTTTAAGAGATGCTCAAACTCAAGTCCATGATATCTAAAAAAGGAAGTAATTTCAATATAGAATCAAATTCGATTTAATATTATCGAATTCCTAAAATCAGGCCAACCGATATGTTTTCCAAAATTTTGTAATCTCTAGCTTGACTTATTTCTAGGGTACTAGTACCCAAAACGGATCTGAAATCCATTGGGTGCATGGTGCATTTAATCTTTTTTTCTTTCCTTTTTTTTTTTTGGGTGTTGTGACCTTAATAATATATTAGTTATACATTTATGGTATATAAATCATATTTATATTATATTAGTCATATATTTTTTTTATGCTTACCTTAATAGTATGATATTCATACATTTATGTTATATTAGTAATATTTTTATATACAAATATCATAATCTTTATAAAATATCTTAACTTTAAAAAAAATCAATTTCGGTACAATTTATATATATATATACCTTTATGTGATATTACTCATGCCCTTATGTGATATTACTTATATTTTTATATCAACATAGTCATATAATAATGATTGGAGGAGCATTTGGTACCCATTGGTACAAAATAAGAATGCCACCAATCTATATTTATAATACATGTGCTGATATTTTATTGGGTAACAATTTTATCCAAACTTTTGCAAAATATGAACAAGATAACCACAAGTACCTTTAACCTTTACTACTAACTATGATAGTTTAATATAGGTTTTGCGATGGGAAAAAACTTTTAATAGGATAATGCATATTATTTTCTACAGCAAACGTGGTGATAATAATTCCAAGTTAACCCATCCTAAAATGCAGTATAAGAGGAAATTTGGAGAGGTTCTTTTGTCCTATTGACAAAAGGGAATTGAAGAGGCACCAAAAGAAGTTATTCAATTTCTGAAAAATACCTTACAGGAAGGTCCACCTCCAATTGACATTGATGAGAAAAGTTTATTTCCTTGGAAAATGATAAAAGATTAATTAAAAAGAATTTCAATGAGAATTCTTTAATTTGGTGGGACAATTAACTGCATTTTCTGTGCCACAAGGACAGTATATCTGGAATGTACTTTTAATGGGCAAATGCACCCCAAATATACCAAAGAAAAATGGATAATCTATTTCGAGTTTATGTTTGTTTATATAAACGACATTTTGATGGCATCTAAAAATATGAAAGATCATTTAAAGCATTTTGAAATATTTTCTGAAGCATGTCATAAAGAAGGATTAGTGCTTTCTGAAAAGAAGGCAATATTTGCGGTTAATAGAATTGAGTTCACGGTGTAATTATTGACCATGCAGGTATGGAACTTCACGAACATATTATGGAGAAAATACACAATTTTCCAGATGTTCTTAAAGATAAGAAGCATCTTCAAAGCTTCTTAGGAGTAATTAATTTTGCAGGTTCGTTCACCACGAATCTTGTAAAATATCGCAAGAATTTTCGTACTTTGTTACAAAAGGATGAGAAGACCAAATGGAGATGGGAACACATTCATTCCCAACGTGTAAGAGAGTTAAAACAGGTTTGTAGTAACCTGTCAAAACTCTCGATTCCTCAAGACGAGGATCAGTTAGTAGTCTACATAGACGCTAACGATTTTCGATAGGCAGCAGTGCTCATGAGAAAAACAATTACCGGAGAAGAACCGTATAGATACATAAGAGGGTTATTTTCAGAACAACAAGTCAGAGTTTGACATATTAACGAGAAGAAATTATTTGCAGTTTGGAAGACATTTAAAAAATGGTCTTTATTCTTATTAGCAAAAGAATTTACTTTAAAAGTTAATAAGACAAATGTAAAAACGTTTTTAAAAAATAAACATGAATCAAAGATAGAAAAAGTCCATATTATCAGGTGACAAGTAGAATATCAATATTATTTATTTGATATTGTCATTGTGAAATCTAATGAGAATGTTCTTGCAGATTTCTTAACAAGGCGAGCTTGGGGACTTTGGGTCTGTCTCACAAAGATGGATAAGATCAAGTATCCATTCAAGATATTTCAAAATTCGGTGAATGGATCTTTCCTGTTAAATTCCATGACAAGAAATACGACTAGATTTGCTGAAAATCTCTTCAAAAATAAGAGGAAATTAATTTGGTAAAACAAGGTTCCAACCATGGAGCAAACCAGAAAGAAAATATGCAACATGGTGCATATATGAAGATGGGAGGAATGCATATGTTCTTACTGTCAAATACAAGAGAAACCTTTGTTTGAACAAGGTTTCAAGGTCAAGCAGGACAAAGCCCGAACACCCGAAGAAAAAGGGAAAATGGAAAGATTTTTATATAGTAAAAACCTACAATGTAACAAAAGAAAGCAAGTCTAAACTAAGACTCAATAATTTACAAGTATACATATATTCTACGAATATAATAGTATAGAAATACATTGTAACAAACATAAGATGCTACTATCAGACAAAAGATAGTGGCTGGCCTCGCCACCTTTGAAAAATCAGCACCGACGAACGCTGATTAACAAACAAAGAAAGTGGAGGACCTCTCCACTAAGCAAAAGATTCATTGCTGACGCAAAAAGACAAGTTGGATAATTATTTTTCACCAAAACCGATAGAAGATGGTGGATGACAAGGAAGGTTCACTTACCTAACGGTGGATGGAAATAATAAATGGTTCCACAAAGTGGAAAGCAAGCTGGCAAAACCCACTAGTTGGAAGAGATTTTTGCCTATAAAAAGGAAGCCTTAGCCTCAAAAGAAAATCATCGAATTCTACACTTCTCTTTCCCATAATTATCAAAAAATCTTCTCTCTAGGTGTAATAGTTTGGCTTTAAAAGTTTTTCTACTCATGGGGGTTTCCCCTTTTTGAGTATTAGCCTAAATTAAACTTTCTTCTCCAATCATAGTTGAAAATATTACGATATTTCGACGAAATATTGCTGAAATATCACGAAAATTGGAGGAGCGATATTATAATACCCCACAGTTTTATATCTAAAAAAATATCGCGATATTTTATCGAAATATCGTCGATTTATCATTTTCGATGATATATCGCGATATATCGTTAAAATATCGCGATATTTTGACTTTGAACAGTAATTTTGACCGGCGCTATAGTGATATTTCCTGTGTTTTTTCCCTTTTTTTTCTTTTTCTTTCCTTATTTTCTTTTTTTTCTATTTTTTTTCTTTTTTATTATAAAATTTTATATATATTTAAAAAATATCTATCAAACTTAAGCTTAATATCTATATTTTTATCTATGATTAGAACAAATAATAATTTTAATTAAATTGTTGAAATAAATTAACACACTAGCATTTAGGTTTTTCTTATAATTTAATTAAGTTTAGTTAATTTTTTTTATTTTAAAAAAATAATTATGATGTATATATTATATACTATATAATACTCCCTCCGTCCCGGCTTATTTTGCCTACTTTGACCGGCACGGATCCTAAGAAAATACAGTTGACTGTTGATTGAATGTTTAAGTTTATGCTTTTTTAGTGCTTTTTTTTTTGCCATTTTTGGGCTGGCAAAATAAGTTGGGACAAGCAAAAATGGAAAGTAGGCAAAATAAGGTGGGACGGAGGTAGTAATAGTTTATCTCTATATTTATTGTAAATATATCATTTGATTTGAAATTTTAAGTTCAATATACATATTAATGTTAGTTATATGAAGATACTTCTCGAAAAATAAGTTAAAATGCCTTGGTATTGCTTAGGTATTAAGCATGTAGAAAAATTATTAAATTATTCTATTTATTAGTATCTTTTTATACAAAATTTGTCATGTTATCATAGTAGACAATATTTATATTGTATTTTATCTATATATTTGTTGAAAATATATCATTTTATTTGAAATTATAAGTTCAATACATGTATTAATGTCAGTTATAATGATATTATAACTAGTATATATATTTTTCAATTTTTTTAGAAAGTTTTTATATTTTTTTAAAAAATGTCCGATATTTCCACCGATACCGATATCAATACCGATATATTCGTAAAATCAAGGTACCGATATTTTCACCGATACCGATTTTTTCGTCCTTGCCTCCAATGACGGAGATTAATAGTATTGTAAAATAGTTTAGTTTTTATCTTCAATAAAAAGGCTTTTGTTTCAACACTTCTCTTTCATTTATTTATTTGAGTATAAAATCATCCAGTAGTGATTTTTCCCAAAAATCTCCGTGTTAGGCAGTTGGCCGTTGTGAAGGGGTGTGGACGGATTCTCCAAGGTACAATCGATTTAGAAACATAGATTGCGGGCGAGTGGTTGAACCAGTGATTCGTAAAACCTAAATCGAGAAGAGAAGTTTGAGACGAAAACGAGATATGAAATTTTACTCAGATTTATTTATATTTACGGGAAGTATGTTAAGTTTGATTATCGATCAAAATAGATGAATACTGGATCTATTTAGATATGATATTGAAAAAAGAAAAAATGATTATTAACAGACTGGGTTTTTTGAAATTTGAAGAAAAAGGTGAGGGTAAAAATGGTATTAATATAAAGTTTGATGAATAATCAACATTTGTGAAACACTATCAATATTTACATAGAACAGAAACAAAAGAAACGCCCTTGGAGCCACGTCAGCATGACATCATAACCTTAAACTCGTCGAAGTTGAGAACTCCATCGCCATTAAGATCGAAAGGAGCTATCATACTCTTACAATCATCAATGCTTCTTCTCTCCCCCAATCTACTCAGCATTCTCTTCAAGCTCCTGGGTGTAATGCACGCGCTTCCCTGCAGCGCGTACGCTTCGAACGCCGCCTTCAGATCGCACGCCTTCTCCTCCTCTCCGGCGGCCTCCACTATCTTCACGAAGTCCTCCAAACACATCAGCCCGTCCCCGTCGGAATCCACCAGCGCCACCGCCGCCTCCGCCTCCTCTGCCGTCATATCGCCGCCGATTGATCGCAAGCAGTGGCGCAGCTCCACCGGGCCTATTTTGCCGTCGCCGTTGGAATCGAAGTGGTTGAAGACTCTCTCGTACTGCTCGTATTTCTCCATTGAATTGAATTCGAGAATTTGATACTGATATCTGGAATGTAGTTAGCTCTGATTCTGGTTTTCGATGAAATTAAGTCTTTGGATTTTGTTGTCTTTATAGGCATTGTGAGAACACGGATTTCGTACGGAAGCTTCCAGAGAAAAAGGAAACAGCGGCGAACTCAATTAGTAGTATTTAGTATTAATTAACAACATTATTAAATCTGTGCAAACGGTTTTAATACGGTTAAGACTTTCAACTATATATTTTTTTTATTTATAAATATATTTATAGTTTACGAGTTTATTTATTTCGGTCTAAATAAGTTAAACAAATCTTTATCAAATGCTTGAGATTTACTTCTTGTCATAAACAAAACTAAAATGATTTAATTGTCTATAGCTAATACTATTTTTAAACAACTAATACTCATTTACACTAGTTAATATTTTTATTTAAAAATTGAATATCATTATCGATTTTGAGATCAATGGTAAAATTTAAAAAGTATAAGTGGAATTGGGATACAGAAGAAAAGCAGGAGAATTATGTTTAACTTATTAGTTGACATTTTTAGGTACTAAGTAATCAGAGAATAAATATTTAAAGAAAAAAAAAAAGGGCTCATAGATATTGAGAAAACTGCGGCTGGGAAAATTTCACATCACCCCTTCCTAAATTCTTATCCCAAAATTATGAATTATCATCATTGAGTGCAACTTTTATAAATCATATAATGAATCCAATTTTATAAAACCAACCAATACTATATGATTCATAAAATAAAACAAAATATTCATGAAAATTAATATCAGTCGTGCAACGTGTGACGTCATTAATGACTAATTTATATAGGTAAGATACTCTCATATAAATTTATGTAAACAATTATGACATATTGATAATTGTCAAACTTTATATATATATATATATTTTTTTTCTTTTTTTTAATGAATTAGGAAGATAACAGATTAAAAAATTTATACGATTTAAATTTAAATTTTAATCATCACAATTTTTATTTTTTTTAAAATAAAGTATTATTTGAGTTACAAAGTTTGTGATCGTTTGCCCTATATTTAATTAAACTTTTTATTTTTATTTTTTGCCCAATAAAATTATCATGATTTTGTTAAATAAGGTTTCACACTTTTACTTATACACAAAAACTCCCATGAAATTGGTGCATGGATACTAGATTTGGTTTAATTTGACTCGACACAATTCTCCACGTGTCGGCACACACCCCCACGTGCTTTAGAGAGAGCTCACATATTATTTTATTTTCTGCATTTTTTAGAAAAAAATATGTATACCTTTTATTTATAACTTTCATACATTTATATCATGATTTTCTTACATTTATATCATGACATTCATACCTCACATTTTTTAGACCAATATTAATATCTTTCATACCTTTTTTTAGTTATGTTAGTTGTATATTTATATATTACATAAAAGGTATGATCATATTGATATAAATGTATAAGTAATATCACATAAATGTATATATATGTACAAATTGTGCTGATTTTTTTTAAGTTAAAGTATTACGTAAACGTTAAGATATTTGTACATAAAAATCATATTAATATAATATAAAGAACAACACATGAATAAGAGAAATGATAAAAAGAAAAAAAAATGTAAATTCAGAACGACCCGATTACATTGTGCATCAATTGTCTCTTATTTATATATTGTTCCTTATAAAAAAAAAAAAAAACTTACGTACGTAGATAAACTAAGTTGAGTTCAATATATCACTGTTGAAATTTTGTCTTCAATTTATGCATATAATCTTACAAATCATATTTAGGTTCTGTTAATTGATTTTCTTTTTTTACAATCTTATTATTTTAATAAAAGAAGTGATCAAACTTAATTTTCTTTGTTTAACGAATTAAGTGTAAAAGCTAATGTTATTTTAGTAAAGAAAAGTTTAACTTTTATTCAATTCAATACTTTGTTTGAAATTTAGACAATGAAAAAAAAACAATTTTGTAGTAAAGAAAAAAAATCAGAAACTCATATATAAGACAATTTTATCTTCCTACTCACAAATTAAACTATTAATGCAGTGTTCCAATCCTAGTCACACTTTCATGGAGAAAAATAGGAAACCTTATCCAACAGGATAGGATTGAGCAATCCGACGTGGCTATTTTCCATTTTTGAGATTGAATTATTTATTATTTTGTTGTTGACATATTCAAAGTAGGAAACAACAAGTTTTTGGTAGTTAAACAACAAGTTTTTGGTAGTTATCAAATGCAGAGGATAAAATAGTAAGACGCATGCATGTCGTGTTTGTACCTTAAACAACTTGCTATTTATATAGTCCACCTTGGCAATACCAGGGTACGACTGTGCAAATTATATGTAATAACTATTTTATAAATCGACACATGTTGGACACGTTTGCAATGATGTGTGTATAATGTGTGTAGTTTTTTTCTAAGTTTACAAAATTTAACACGTGGGAGTAGTAGGTACTTAAACACGTGAACATGTTTTTTATTCGGTCAAATCAATATCTTATGAACAAATAAATTAGCTAATACAACTTCAATAGGAGATAGGATGGTAATTAAAACTAATATATTTATAATTAGTTCGAGGTAATTAATCAAATCGAACTTCTGAATTTAATTTTTTTTTTAAGGTATTAAACATGTATTGGACTTCTTTTAATGTGTTTTAGAAGCTTTAAACAATATGTTTTAGTATATCTAACTATCAATAGAATTGATTAATTGAGTAACACACGAGTTGAGTTGAGTAATTCTCTCTTTTTGCATCTGTTTTTATTATAAGACTGAAATTCAATATTTAAACTATTATTAAATGAAATTCTTTTTTACCATAACTTACGTTTTATACTTTCTTTATCCAAGGAAAATCCTTTTGTTAATTATGTCATTCTATGTTTAGTCACAATTAGGTTCATGAATAATCAATTTTCACAATATGAATTATGGTGGAATGACCTAAATTTGACATCGTAACTTGATATAAATAGTACTAGTAAGAATGATAAAGATGTCCAAAAATTCATCTTAACTAGAAAAGAATAAAACTTAAGTTGTGGGTTAAATAACAATTTCTTTCTTTTCACAAGTAACTAAGAAAAAATTCTCCTTCTTATCGAAATTGATCCAAACTAGAAAAGTTCGATCTTTTCATATTTACTATTTTTTTTAACTTATCATATCTGAGTTTCTTCACAATGAGTTTAATATTTAATAAGTTATAAAGAATGAGTAAAATCATCTTATACACACAAAATTTAACCCTTTTTTTAATATTATGATTATCTTAAATATAGAGTAGTTAGATTCGATTTTTTTCTTAATCGTGGTTGAGAAGAGCTTAGTAGTGGGCTTTTTTCATTTAATCATTTTTCAATATGATAACAAGAAGCCCGTCTAGCTCAGTTGGTAGAGCGCAAGGCTCTTAACCTTGTGGTCGTGGGTTCGAGCCCCACGGTGGGCGCGCTTGTTTTTTTATCTTTTTGGGCCATTAAGGTTAGTCAGCCCAATAGAATAGGCCCAAAGCTATTTCAGTAGACAGGGCCCATTACATTCGGCCTCCTTTTTTTTTTTGGAAACATTTCTTATTGCTGCTAGTAGTAATAAAATTACATAATTGTGAACAAAGAACAGATTCTGAAGAAGTTGATCGAATAAAAGACTAACAACATTTGCAACCTATTCATCATTAATCACTGTCCATCCATACGTCTCGAAGCAACTGATACCTTAAAGAATGCCGGCCCGTGTTCTCTTTCAATGTCCAACCGAGCTTCGTTGAAGACGGCGATGCTTGAAAAGCCTCCGGGATGATGGACTTCAAGGGTGAATCCAGCTCATCGAGTTCATCATCACTCGTTTGTGATTTCTTGAGCACTGAGGATCGAGTACGTGTGAGCTGAGGATGATTGCTATCGATTTCTCCTACAAAACTAGTAACTGAAGCTGGTCGTGGTGGCTGATACATGATCGGTGCTGCCCCACATGGGAAGCTCATGAGAGAATTGCCCTCCGGTTCAAAGGAATCCTAAAACGTGCATATGTGAGTGATAAGTGGAATGTTCGTATTTGCAAAGTTCATATGACAATATTATTAGTGAGAGAGTTTGCAAACCTCTGAATTTAAGGATTCGAATACAACTGCAGGAATCGGGTCGGGGCAAAACTCATCTGGGACGAAGGAGTTGAGAACCCTTGTTATTAATGGAGGGCCAAATGTAGGACATACCTATGAACAAATGAGAACAAGCATGAATAAGAGAATTAGCATATAACTGAAGTGGAATCGAGTTTTAGGGCTTTTGGTAAACCTCTTTTCTAACTGTTCGGCTTAGTAGCAGGTCTTTGGGAAGCATCATAAGATCACTAAGTGCATTGAGGAGATGAAAACACTTTGATGATGTATCATCTGATATTCCCTCATCATCATCATCGTCGTCATCATGAGTTTCCGAGTTATCTTTGATCAAATCACCATCATCAATACCGAAGAGATCAGTAAGCCATCTTGACCAATTCCCAATCTGACACATGCAAACACCGAATTAAATAGCTAGGTAATCACTAGCCCAAGGCATGATATATTGGTCCAATCCAGTAAAAATGATACATTTAGAATTAGTTTATGTTTGTACTGATTAGCCTATGCTCACCGCATTTTTCAGTTGTGCACCAGCGCCAAAGCTAGCTTTCCCTGGTGGAATAGGAAGAACCTCAGGATCACTAATAGGATCAGCAACGGGATCCGTTGGGATTTCATCAGCCGATTCTCGGAGGATGGCGTTGAACATAGCCACATCGAGACGAGCTACCAATTGCTCCATTATCTAGAATTGAAGAAACATCAGAATCTATGTGGAAATTGGCTTTGAAAACATGGAAATCCAAAATGAATTCACGTCTTTTCTTAACATAGTCAACATTAAAGGGGGTCATTATATAAGTAACATAAGAAAACTCAAGTATGATTTTTACAATTCAAGGGATATATTTACACCCTTCAATATAGCATCGTGAAAGGATGAGAATGTAGGAAGTACCACTCTTGAGAGCACAGGCAAACAGCCACAGTCATGTCCTCCAGCTCGAACAGGACATATCCTTTCACATGCATCTCTGAAAGCATTTTCCCAGAGTTCCAAAGAGATACCTCCCTGCTGTTGATCAATGGAACTTGTTCTTCGGTATAACTGGCTAGATTTATGATCTGCACTGCTACGAATTTCATTGGCAGTATCCGAATGCATATGTGGAGTAAAGGTCTAGACAAAAGGGAAGAAAGAAATCAACTTAGCTAAGTGATTGGTCATTCGAGTTAGAGCCAACAAAGTCCCAGAAATCTAATGGATGTTAAACATCTTAAGAGATATTATGGTAAACATGTTAACTCGGTTGATAACTTTTGACTTCAAATGGCAAACGAGTACCTGCCACCATATGGACTCGACGATTCGGACAAATATCCATGCTTCAACCTTTTCCAGTGCAGCCACAAAAGTTAGTGGATCCTCCCAATCACCAAAACATTCCTCAATAGCACTTCTTGTACTCTTATTAGAAAAACACTCCCATTTAAGTGGTGATGATTTCTTCTTTCTACTATTGTCACCCGTTGTTCCAGAGACTGGACCAACAGATGTAGGCAACTTACTGTCTCCAAAGAACTTGCTGATAATCACTCTAAGTACGATGGAATTTGAGAGCCAGAAAGTTAATCTGTAATTTAAAAAAAAAGGCACCATTACACACAATTACTCTGTTAGGGAACATGCTTAGTATTCCTGATTGATCCGGATGAGTAACAGAAGGGTGGAATTACCACTTAAAGCAAAATTTTAAATAGAAGAGCTCCTAGAGTCTCAGTATATGAAAATATGATTACTTAGTAACCCCTTGAATGATACATGAATAACATGACAAAGAAGAATTTGGAAAAAAACAATAAAGATCAGTGCTCTGAATACCAATGCAATATCTGTACAGCTATATTAATCAAATCAAGATCATAGAAACAAGCTTCAGAAGTAGGATGATGAGAAAAAATCATACCGAGGAACATCATTTCCACATGCTTTGGAAACCAGAACTAATCCAGATACAATGCTTTTTGCCGCAGCCCCTCTTCTTGATTTTGAATTCTGTTTGCTGGTATGAAAATAAAGCCTCGAGAGACGTCGGGCTGGAGCATGAACTTTAGTCATGGAACTTCCATGTTCTGCAACCACAGAGTAAAGGCTAACCTCTATAGCAGCTGCTTCCTGCAATTCTCCCTCTAGAATTTTCATTCGATATTCCAAATGCTGGAGCCTACCATCAGAAAGCTGGTTCTTTGTTTCCTTTGTATACATCTTAGCGTCTTTAAACTCACTGCTTATAGAGCCTCGAGCATGATTCTGAACATCAGCCATAATAAAGTGATTGCTTCGAACTGAGCCGTTACTCCTGCTTGAGTCAACCAACGATCGAACTGACTTCCCCTGCTTGGATTTATCGACACTTGAGAAACCATTATCAACTGCAGTATTATCCTTTCTAGAAGAAATCAGACCACTTTCCTCTGTGACTTGCTTCTGCACTTCAATTTGAGAAAAGCCACTCATTGGCTCAATCTGAGTATGTTCCTCTTTCTCTTCCACACTGCTTTGTTCTTTTGCATGCTTCTGATGTTTTTCTATCGTCTCACCATCTGTTAAACCATTTTGAGATGATTTTGTTCGTCCAGAAGCTGGATTTTCTATACCAGGAGATGATGCATTCTCATCATTATGCCAGTGGCTACGAACAGAATCTAAATGCTTCTCTGTCTGGTGGTCTGAATGCGCAAGGGCATCTTTGGCACTGGTAAGTATATCTTCCTCGGAATTTGCTTGAACTTTTACATCCCTACCATCAATTACATCATTGTCCTTATTCACTTCTGCTTCATTTTCATGTTCATCGTTTCCATTGTTAGAGATCCATTGTTTCTCCTTTTCTTCTGTTACTGATGACTGCAAACTTCGAGAAAGAATTCTATTAGAGATCCATGCAAAATCAGAAGATAAATCCTTTGATGAGGAACCTGAAGAATGCCCTTCTGGTTTCACATGAGATTCAAAGGCTTGCTTCTCATCTGTCTTAGCTTTTCCAAAACTACCATTCACAGCCACTATCCCGTTCTGCAATTAACAACCATATTATTCAAAATTACCATGTATTACATTCTGAGACTAACAAGAAAGCTAGAGAAATTTGCATCTTTGGCACTACTTTTAATAGTTTCAGACTTTATTCTGGATGATGAAATTCTAAATCTCTGATTGGAATATGACCAAAAACAGGTGCCTCAGCAATACAATAGGTATAAAATACAATAAAAGAGATCGAGCTCCTTACATCTTTATTTTGAGGTGATGAACTCCCATTCGATTCTCCCACAGCAGAACTAACAGCTAGAGATGAGTGTGATGAAGCATCATCATCCGTACCAAACGAGCCAACCTCAGCTTCTTCAGCATATTCTTCACTCAATACAGAAACAGACTCAAAATTATTCCGCTCCATTGAAGCTTCTCTCATCAAGCCGTCCCTTGAGGAGGAGCTCCGGCGACTCCTCTCGAAAGGCTGAATCTTAAGGAAGAGAAGTGGTAGTGCAGAGTTCCCTAATATCCTCTTGCAGTTTATGGGAGCACTCACACACGAACTTTCTTTAACAATGCCAAATTCTGCCATGTCTACAATAGCAGTTCCCAACAGCTGGCCTTTCAGAGTCTTGTCCCTTCGTGGTTCGTATAGATTGAACTCAATGCAATTCTTCTGAAAAGAGTCCCCATTCCCACCTTTGATAGACTTCTCTCTCACTAGTGTCACGGGAAGCCTAAATGACTCGTTGAATTCAATTTTTCCATCACCAACACCAGAGTTGCTTCCAAGTGAAGGGGTAACTTGATTGGTTGACCCCGAATTCTTTTCGCCATGCTCCCATTGAATCAAAACAGTACGAACCGTTCTTAGAGACTGGGATGGGGGCCATGGCTTTACTTCTTGGATATGAACAATGTAGTCGAGATGAACAGAAGGGGTTTTCTTAGTTTTGGTCCTTGGACCTTGAACCATTCTCACATCAATGCAAGTTCTCACCCCTCAATTGAATCACAAAGTTCCTGAAGACCCATACAACCACAGAGCAAGAAAATGTAAGCATGATTCATCCCAAATTCCAATAATTAAAAGGCATTTGTCTAAACTTACTGTCTTTGACTACTACAGTAGAACTACTATATAGAAGAGAGAGTTACCAAATATAAAAGAAAATAAATTACAGCATTAAATGATTTCACATGCTGCATTGCTGCTCAGTTCAGTAACCAGAAAGCCATAAATGCCCCTCCATTGTTACAACACAAGCAAACCACTTGAAGAAAAATACATGAACCAGAGAACATCAAACTACAGCATACAAAAGAATTTGAGAAACTGAAACAGTTTAAAACTAAAAACAACAAAATTCAGCAAAAAGAAAAGGCAGAAAAGAAACTATATTAGAGCTTATTGTGAGATCATTGCACAAACCAGATCCAAAAACACTGCAGAGATAATCAATAGCAGCATTTAATTAAAAACCAGCTCAAATTAACAAATAACAGAAAAGCAATATCACAATGCAGCACCAGATAAATAAATTAACAAAACAAATTATATTCACATTTTACAGAAAATAATAAGCAAAAGAAAACAAAAGAGGAATTAAACCTTACAGAGCAAAGCAAAAGTTCGTGGAGATTTATAAGAATGTAGACAAGGTCACAAGGAAAAAGCATAAGAGTCCGCTTATGGCTTTCCGCAACTGGTGTAGTGGGGGGTGTGTGTGAGAGTGAGAGAGAGAGAGAGAGAGAGGGAGAGGGAGAGGGAGAGAGGAGCAAATAATGTCTTTCTTCAATAATTTAGAAATTAAAAAAAAGAAAATGAAGAAAAAATGAAAAATACAAAAGCTCCAAATAAAATGCTAAGAAAATGTTTTTAAGTTTGTGTTTGGCAAATGTCCACTTATAAGATACAAGATATTTTACAAAATCCCTTTTCAATATAACCATAAGACACCAAATTCCTTTCGTATCCAAAAAAACGAAAAGAACGTGGAGCCAAACACACCCTATAAAGTGATGAGCTGGATGACAAGAAATTCTCAAAGCCCAGAATCCGAGATGTGTGTAGATAAAATTTCCAAACAACTCACTTGTTAAAAAATAAAAGTTTAATTGCTAAATAAAATATAATTTTTTTTTCATAAAATTACAATTCAAACATAAACTTTCAAATTTAGCAAAATAAGTCACCAAATTAACCTCATTTTGCAATTCGAATCATCGTTCATTTTCTAACTATATTTGCCAACATTTAATTTGTCGCACTAGTTAATTTGTTGACACTAAAAAAAAAAAAACTTGAAGAAAAATATGTCATTTTGTGTGTGTGTTTTTTTTTTCATTTTTTACTTTAATTTTATTAAGAATGAAATAGAACGAGATCATTTTTGTTCAGATTTCAATACTTTTTATTTATTAATTTGACTAATATAAACGAATTATTCGAATACATCTAAAAGTTTTCATCAAGAATTTTGAATTGTAAAACAAGATTAATTTGTGACCGACTTTATGGAATTTGAAAAAAATTAATATTAAAATTATAATTTGATGAAACATAATGTGTTGTAAAGCAAAAAAAATAAATTAAATTTAAATCTTTAAATTGGAGAATTTAATTTTGTGTTGATGACGTTAGTGATTAATTGTTGTTTTATTTAAGAATGTTTAGTTGAGAATTGTCGGTGGAGACTAGATCATGCTTTGCGAGTGTAGAGCACGCGTTAAGTAAACGTGCATATATTGGCGCGTGGAGTCGAAGTGGGTCGTGGACTCGTGGGTTAGTGGTCGCCCTCTTATTCTTGAATTGGATAATTTGCCGACAATTTATATTTACCATTTTACCCACTGTTAATGACTTTGAGTGAGAACGTTTTAGCCTTTACAATAATAGAAGAAAATTTTGAATTTAAAAAACTTCATAAGCACATAAAATTGTATATGATTTCTTCAAATTAAAATAAAATAAAATTAATCTTTATGAAAATTGCAGAAGATTTTGTCATTACGTGTACTGGTGGAAATATATTCCCTTACATTATGAATACTTTAAAGGAATAAGAATATTATAAATGGATGCCATCTTGCATGTATAGCTTATTGAATAAATGCAAAAGGAACATTTTGAGATAACTTTCTCAATATTATTATATCACCTAGTATATTGGTGGCATTTATTACCCTTAATTATTATTTAATCTAAGGAATTTTATCAATATAAGGTCCAAAATAATAATAGTTAACAATTAAAAGTCTAAAGATTAAAGCCATAAAATCAAGGCTTTAAAAAGATGTAGTTATCACTTGAAAGACTCACAAAAGTAAAATATTATGACATCTTACCCTTATTATTATTACATTTAATTACTTTATTTTTATATTCCTTTTTTATGCACCTGATGTTTGTCAACCATGATTGATACTTTCCTCTTTTAGGTCCTAAATTGATATATTTATCTTTTGAACCCCAAATTGATAATTAACTATATTTCAGACCCTTAATTGAAAAAAAGTCATTCATCTGATTATAAATCTTGATGCATTCAACCACTCATCGTATACAATAATATGAATGACCATCCTGTGTATAGCTACATTTGTATATATTAATAGTATTTAAATATATAAATTATATTATCATATTAGGTCAAATCCGCCTAATATAATATTTAAGCTTTGAGAATGCTGTATTTGGTGACATACAATAAGTACTAACGAAGTATAGTAATGATATCAAATCATCTTTTCATTCGTGCCAGCACATATGAATGCAGTTGAATGTAAAAAAAAAAAAAAATCTAATTAATCGTAATATCTATATGAGCAAAGCTAAACATGTCAATCATAAAATAGAATAACTGTAGAATTCTTTTTCCAGATATTCAAAATATTTCTACTTAAATAAGACCTCAATTTCAATGACGATTTCATTAGATATCATACAACTATGATCCCTTTTACCTATGATCCTTAGTCGTGGACCAAACTAGAAAAACCTTCGAAATTATTTCAATATTTAACCTCAAAAATGCAAGAGTTTCGTAATCTACTGAACACGGGCATTAATGGTGCAACAAGAAATTAGGAATGTATACCCGAAAATCCAGCACTTCAGCCTCCTCTAATCTCCTTTTCCTTGATCTTGCACATATCTTCAGCAATCTTGATGAACTTTTTGGTCAAGTCATCGATCTGGCATGCATATAGAAATTATGTTAAAAGTTCGATTAACAAGCAAGCATTCAATTTGGATATGCAAGCAACTTACTTCTTTCTCCAAACGTTTTGCATCGTCTTCTGATATACTTGGACCTGCTTTTTCTTTATCCTTCTTTTTCTCTGATATACTTGAACCTGTTTTTTCTTTATCCTTCTTTTTGGGTGCTGCTTTTTTAATGCTGTCAAGTGCCTGTTTATATGGCATTCGTTTTTTAGAGATTAAGCATGCCAAATATTAATTGCAGAAAAGGGATGAAGGATTTTCAGTTTGTTTATGTGAATACCTTTTGGCGTGCTCTTCTAACACTTTGCTTCACATCTTCTGATGATTTTGCAACCACCTTACATATAGCCTGTCAGAGAGATATTTACGATAATCAGTTACTTAGTTGAAAAGCAAATCTTGCTGCTTGTTGACGAGCAAAAGAATGCAAATTAGTTAAATATAGAATTAACTTAGACTTACTTGCATGTGCTCTTTTGTCAATCTGCCCATTGTTAGCACCAAAAAACCAGTAAATCAGTACAAGATGTATAGTTCACAAAAAAAATGATGAAAAAGTGTAGTTCACACAGCACAGAATCTTTATATCTCAATGCTGTAAGTGATGACAGTCCTATTTATTAGAATAATTCTAGATTTTGTCCCAATTATCAAAAGGAATAAATTCTTACGAAGGAATAGGTACAAGCAATCGTTGGCTGTCAGCCTTGGGGTTTAAGCCCAGTGGAGACGAGATGATGGCTTTCTCTAACTCCTTCAGGGCCTGCAAAAGTCAACAACTTTCTTGAGACTATACTTCCAAATCAACTACCACACATGCTATGTTACTCAAGATTCTAGAACTAGAATACTTGTGAAATCAAACTCACAGTTAATCAATGTAGCACACATAAAAACAAGTATAGAAGGCTCGGAATGTATTTTCATTTTAAAGTACTAGAAGAATCATAGGAACACTGGTATGCTCTTGCTATATTAGAAACACAAGTGAAAATATATATATATAATAATCAAGAAGAGAGAATAGTGAGCTTGTACCGAGAAACAGAAAAGTACAGCTCATTATCTGAAAAAAATTATTAAAAGAAATAAATAAATAAAAATCTGAACAAAGTATCATCACATTACATTAGGATCATACGGTGTCACAGACAGTGTTTTCGGGTCCAATACTGAGACAACAGCCATCCTGTTAAGGGGCGTCTTAACACCATAATGTTCAACCATAATGTGGTCAAGCATCCCTGAAAAAGCATTTTAAGAAATAATCGTGTCAATAACTCTATTTCTATTACTTTATAGACAACCAATGAACGATTACAAAAATAATAACTCCTTTTTCCCACTGTATTAGTCGAAACAAATGTACTCATTTGTATTTAAACACAACATGTTGTTTTCAATTCCTTATAGTTCTTTCCCTTTCCCTTTCAACTTAAATTTATAAAAAAAAAAAAAAGGCTATAACGGACTACATGAGATGTTTTTTATAACCTGCTGATGCCCTTCCAGTACGTAATTTGGTCAATTCCCGCGTCAATGCATCAACTGCCGCATTCATCTGTGACAAAGCAGCAGCCTTAACACTGGCACCTAAATTACCACCTTCCTCATCCACATTATCCCCCTCCTCTTCGTCTTCATCTACCTCATCTTCCTCCTCTTCCTCCTCTGGAATATATGAACCATGAAAAGAAAATTCAAATTCACAAATACTACTAAATATAGTACTTATAATGCACAACAAATACTACCTGAAAACTACATATATTCATATTGGCATGCAGAGAACTCAACTTACTTCGACTTTATTTGAAGGTTCTTCTACAAGATTAAATGTTCCTTTTTTTCTTATTAATTGGTGAGAAAATAGCAAGATGCTATCGAACAGAAATGCAACGATTGAAACTCAGGACTTAAAATTCATTAACCGAATAAAAAAAAGAAGACAAAAAGAAGAAGAAGCATTGCTTCAAAACCATGGATTGGGACCAACAAGTTCAATTCCATAAAGTTAAAGGAAAATAACCATCACTCCTCACAAATCACCATATCAGTAGCTAAACCAAACAATAAAGCTTTTGCAATTCAGGAAACATAGAAAATTTGAGAAAAAAGAAACGTACTAATGTGTTGTTTCCTTCCTTTGGCGAATCCTCTCCGAATACTGAATTGATAAAAATCAGTTGCAGGTAAACCTAGAAATCTATCAACAACATGGGAATTGTCAAAATACGAGGAATTTAAATACGAAAATGTATGGTGTGAGCGGATAGAAGCAGTCCGAAGTGCATAAAAGTGGTTTCTAGAAGATCCCAACGCTCGTCTAAGGCAGATCGCCATTGTTGAGTATCAATTAAAGCTCCAATTTTCTTTGCAAAATTTCATGTAGGGTTTAAAGGGGTTTAACTGAAGTGGGGGAAGCAGATTTAACAGCGTAAAGCGTGTTGCGAACTGTTACACAATAAAGCGCACATTTAATTAATTAATTTCATGAGCGCGACTTTAAAGGAGATGGAGATGGAGATGGAGAGGGAAAGACTGGAGTATGGGCCAGTAACTTAAATTGGGCCAGTTAGTTTTGGGCCAGCCCAGTAATCAAATATCTATGCACGTTGTTGGATTATTATAAAGGATTAGCCCAGTTATTTTGAAGAAAACTTACAAAATGTAGAGGTAGCAGAGAATGTATCGAAGGATCGAGTTCGTTGAGCAGAGGAACGAGGCGAGGGGACTCGGTGTGGAGCAGCTCATCGGACTGCTTCAAGAAGTTACGGAGTTGAGTTAACTCGGCGGCGCCGCCCGATAGTCCCTGGATTTGAGCCACTAGCGATTCCGCTGAACTCATATTCAAACTCATCGATTCAATAACTTTGCCCCTTTTTCGTTTATGTAGGACGGTTTTTGTAAGTGTTCTTCAAACACTCATACGTGCTGCACCAGCGTGAATTTAGTGCTAATTGATTTTGGTTTTTTGAATTTTGAGAATTGGTTGAAATTTGAGAGCTAGGGTTTATCTGGCAGTGAAAATCCTAATTCTCTTTACTGTTCTAATTGAGTAATTGTTAGGTGAACGGAGTAGCTTGTGTTGTTTCCTTTATAATAGTCCAACAATGTGTATAGATATTTGATTACTGGGCTGGCCCAATTTAAGTTACTGGCCCCTACTCCATGACTAATCTTGTGACGGCTGTGGGGTTTGTGTCTCTCTTTAGGTTTAACAAGCCTAAATTTGCAAACACTGAAATTCTCGTTTTGCCTATAATTTCCTCATTTAGCCATTGGAGAACAAATTCAACATGTCAACTGCAGCTCAATCTTTCAGTGGCAATCTCAAGGTAGGTGTTCTTTCTATTTTTGGTTGTATCCGCGGTGTGGGCTGTTTGGTTTGAGTAATGGACGCCTGCTAGGAGTTTGTGAAATTTACTGACAAAACTATTTCGAAGTAAATGATTGAGATTTCTAAACTTCAATAGGGTTTTGCGCAACTGACATCGTGTTCTACGTGAGGTTTTCGAAATCTGGTTATTTCATTCAATTGGAAGAGAGATAATTTATTTCGTGACTGTTTGAAATTATAATTCTAGTGTGGTAAGGCATGGTATTGACATTCGGATGTAATTAATCATTAAAATTGGTATGCATATTTTTTAGATATTTTTCCCCAGCATTTTATCATAGTTAATTTTGATCTTGATAGTAGAAGTAGTGAACTTTTGAGGAAATGTGATGTTATTTTGTATTGGAAACATGATGTGTTTTAAAACTGTATGTTTTTTAGTGAATTTCTGCTAATGAGAATACAATCACTCAGAAAGCGGTTGCAGGACTGAGACGAATCGATTTGGAAGGCCTGAGATGGAGGGTTTTCGATGCTAAAGGACAGGTTTGGTTATACCTCTCTGTTCAAATCTTGAATGTCGTATACCTGGTTATGAGTTGTGGATGATGGGGTAATGGAGTTTCGTTTATTTTTAGGTCTTGGGAAGGCTGGCATCACATATATCAACTGTAGTTCAAGGCAAAGACAAGCCTACATATGCTCCAAATCGAGATGATGGGGATATGTGTGTTATTATTAATGCAAAAGATGTGTGTGTCACAGGAAGAAAAATGACCGATAAGTTGTATCATTGGCATACAGGGCAAGTATCACTTTATATATCTCCTGTTTCTTATATGGTGATGTAATTGCGTGGTTTTTTATTATGTTGCTGCCTTTTGGTTCTTAGTGCTTTGCAAATTTGGAAAGCTAAGGAAAATGACTGATTTGTGGCATTGAATGATCATGCCTGTTATATTGTGAATTTTGACCCAATAGGTACATAGGTCATCTCAAGGAAAGGACTTTGAAAGACCAGATGGCCAAGGATCCAACAGAAGTTATTCGCAAAGCTGTCCTACGAATGCTTCCTAGAAACAAATTACGCGATGTGAGTCTATGTGTTTGTATACTTTTGTTTGACATTACATCTTTTTCACCATGGTGTGTTGTGTTTGGATATTATTTTCACTCAATTTCTTCGAACTTTGGGGTATATAGACTAGTCTTACATGAGTTTATTTTCCTTGAAAATGATTAGATTACTAGTAGATATGTAAACCACTTTTACTGGAAAGTGGGATTTCTAAGGTATCATAAATTTGAATATTGAGCTAAGTTGATGCCTTCTCACTTCCAACAGTATGAATGGGTTATTTACAGGAGTACAATTTCATTACCTAGATGAGTAGTCATGATAGATTCTGTCCTCGTAAATTTTGTGATTAAATGTGATCAAAATGTATGATCTCAAACACCAAGTCATATCAAGATAAATTCTTTACATGACATGTTTATAACTTGAGGTAAGATGTCAAGATTTCTTGTTTATGTTTAAGAAAGCTTTATGTGACTGTCTTTCCGTGCTAGATTACAATCCTTCATCCCAAAATTATGGAGTTGTCACCATTTCTTTATTAGCTTGACATGAAGACTTTGTTTGTTCAGGACCGAGACAGAAAAATGAGGATATTCGCTGGCAGTGAGCACCCTTTTGGTGATAGGCCCATTGAACCTTACATAATGCCTCCAAGACAAGTGCGTGAAATGCGTCCACGTGCAAGACGAGTTATGATCCGGGCTCAAAAGAAAGCTGAACTGGAAGAACAGGGTACTACAAATATGAAAAAAGGCAAGAAGAGGGAAGTGGTCGATGCAGAAGTTAGTGCATAACAGTCCGAGCTTTGTTTATCCACTCTTTATAGATTTGGATTCGGCATGTGTGCTATTATACTTTTGTTCTTGATGAACTCCAGCATATCTGCTGTTATTTTAGCATTTCTTGCATTCCTATGTAGCTAGGATTTCTCCAGCGGTTTAAACTGTGGATATTTCGGTGTTTGCTTAATTGCTCGACTATGATTTCTATTAAATTATAAAATGCAGAACTTTTTATGAGGCTATTGTCTTGCGGATCTAATTATGTGAGGTGGATTGTTAGTTTGGTTAGGCAGCTAGTTTCCGTCTCAAAATATTATTTTAGACAACTTGAATTGCTGTCAAAGTGCTATAAAACTGGTCTTTCCATCTTGGAGGATGATGTATTTGAGGTCGATCAGCCTCGTGATCTTTTTCTGTACTGCTATTATGGGTAAGTTGTTTCTTCTCTTACGGCTGCTTCCTTCCTTCGGTTAGAGCTAACTCCATATAATGCAGCATCAGTCTTTGCATTGAATATGACACCTGGAGTCCTACTGAAACACCTTTGCATGAAATTCTTTATTTTATTTTATTTCTTGTTCTCTAACCTAACTAGAAGCTTATTATATATATATATATTGGTAATCTCCGTGCTGTTATGTTATTTTCCATCTGATCAATAGAAATTTTTTGTTAAGATTATATCACTCACCCCCTTTTTGTCTTCTTGGAAGTGAAGTGTTAAGTGTACTCCATCTTAGTTAGGTTTTGCATATTAGCTTTAACTAATTTGGACTAGTATATTTGAGATATGGTTGTGAGTTTTAGTCAACTTGTTCTAGATAATGATTAGCTGAATTGGCAAATGATTTTTCTTTTTATAGAATGAAGTTACATGCAGTGGTTCTTAGTCCGAAGATCCGTTTTCGCAGCAGCTTTATTCGTTGTTATCTCATCATGAGATATTCTAATCTTAAAGTGGTCTTCTGTAAAATTATCTCTATGGTTAATAGACATGTGATATAATTCATCTTCCATATGGAGCTTGTTCATTGCCTGACAAGGGATTTTTACTAATGCATAAAAAGATATTTGAGATGACTGTAGGGGTATGATTTGCATAGGACAAAAGCAGTTTCGCAAAGCTTTGGAGCTCCTGCACAATGTATGTGATTCTTGTTCTGTTATGGTTTTATTTAAGGATCTACACCAGATTCTTATTTATTTAAGGATCTGCACAATGATTGGGATTTCTAAACTTCAGTAGGGTTTTGTGCAACTGACATCGTGTTCTATGTGAGGTTTTCGAAATCTGGTTATTTCATTCAATTGGAAGAGAGAATTTATTTCGTGACTGTTTGAAATTATAATTCTAGTGTAGTAAGGCATGGTATTGACATTCGGATGTAATTAATCATTAAATTGGTATGCATATTTTTTAGATATTTTTCCCCAGCAGTTTATCATAGTTAATTTTGATCTTGATAGTAGAAGTAGTGAACTTTTGAGGAAGTGTGATGTTATTTGTATTGAAAACCTTATGTGTTTTAAAACTCTATGCTGTTTAGTGAAAAATGAAAGCTTTGATATTTGAACGGCCTCCGGGAATCCCTTGTTTCTCCAAACCACGATTTCTCAAGTATAGGTACTGTGTTTGTTCTGTGTGTTTCATCTGTGGATGGCCTCTGGGAATCCCTTGTTTCTCCAAACCACGATTTCTCCAGTCTAAGTACTGTTTGTTCTCTGCATTTTATCTTTGGATGTTATTTTCAGTTGTGGATGTTGTTTATTTGGAAAATCGAATGAAGGATAAGGAGTAGCTTATTTATTGTTGAACAACTTTGATTGGGTTAAATACTTTGGGATTGTGTTTCATGGAAATGGTAATTTAATATTATTGATCTTTGTGTTGTTGTAATGTGGTTGTGTGAAGTTATAGTTTTCGTATGTTTTCTTTTTTGAATTTAATGGGATTGATTTTTTATTTATTTTTAATTTGGTTGATTTAAGTTTAAGTTCAAGATATTAAATGCCAGAATGCTAAGATGTTGGAGTTTTGAGCTATGAAGCTGAATTATTGGGAACATTGTTTATGTGACATTGAACTTGTAGTAGTCGTTTTAGTGTTCGTCTTCTTTTTTTTGGTTGATCTGTTGATGGCTTGTTTGAGGGCTAAATTTGCTTCTCATACAGCCATTTAAGTGGTTGCTCACTAAAAGTTGAGAAACGAAACAATGGATGTATCTCGTACCAATTTTCACACCTGAGGCTGATACCATTAGTTGTGGTGGTTGTAATTTCGTTCCATCAAATTGAAATGTATTGTACTTGCTATTAGGCTTCGAGAAGAACAAAAACAGAAGACTTAGAAAAGAGGGAGGTCTCAAAGTGGTAACAGAATCGATACAACTTACATTCATGTGGTTCAAAACATTTGCTCTAGATTTTTATATTAAAATGAACATACAAGGAAATTTCAGATTCGAAAAGCCAACCTCAAATAGCTTCAGCCTCGCCCTTCTAGTCCAGAGCTTCGAAACAACTTTGTCATGCCTAATTTACAGTGAGGTTGCTCAAGTTGTGTAAATTGATATTAATATTTGTCATTGTAGCCTATTTTACTCTATATATTCTGTAACTTTTTTATGCTGTTACAGTTTTTGATATTTCTATAGCATTCATTTTCTCCATCTATGTTTTTCTTTTGTAGGACTGAGCTAAGTGTTCCTCAGAAGGTTTTCTTTTCTCGAGCTAAGCATGGTAAGTTATTAATACTCTAGCATTTTCGATGTCACTGCTAATTGGTGCTACTTGGCATGGAAACCCTTAAAATGCATCCAGATGACAATATAACTTGGTTGGATTCCTTTTGATTGAAAGCTGAATCTGGATTAGATGGATCGTATAGCCTACGAGTGGTACCTTCAACCTTGCTAGCAGCAGAGAAGGAAGAAGCCAAGGCTGTGTTGACTTTGTTCTTGAAGAAACAAGGTTTAAGCAATGCAGTTGCAGCAAGAACTATAAACAAGTCTGATGCCTTTGTTGATCACCTACTGTCACGGCTACACTCTGTTCACAAGTCTCGATACTTAGTAGGTTTGATTTCTCGTTCTCTTGATCCATTTTTCAAAACAATCGAGAGAGCATATTACACTATATAAATCCTGAGAGCAACATATTATGTACTCTGTCTTTACAGGTAGAGAACTCACAACCCTTGAGATTAGGGATTCTCTTATTCCTTATCTTGTGACCTTTCTTGAAGGGTATGGATCCATTTTGGTAGACTTTGTGGAAAACTACCCAGACCCACCACCCGTCAAGGAAAAAATAGAAGAAATTGTTCCTAAACAACCTGTCCGTGAAAATTCAGTTGCATCAGTTTCTTCGTCCACTCCTACGGTCAGCTCCAAGAAGCTAAAGGCTTTGGCTCGAGTTAGTGAAATTAATCCAACAGGGAAACTTCCTTCACACATTGTCTACCTGTTAGAGTTTGGAATTACCCTCGAAGCTCTTAGGGAAATGATACGCAAATTTCCTTGCTTACTATAGTTGGAGGGTAATAGGGTTTTGTTTATTATTTAGGTCTTGGGAAGGCTGGCATCGCATATATCAACTGTGGTTCAGGGCAAAGACAAGCCTACATATGCTCCAAATCGAGATGATGGGGATATGTGTGTTATTATTAATGCAAAAGATGTGTGTGTCACTGGAAAAAAAAATGACCGATAAGTTGTATCATTGGCATACAGGGCAAGCACCACTTTATATATCTCCTGTTTCTTAGATGGTGATGTGATTGCATGGTTTTTGATTATGTTGTTGCCTGTTGGTTCTTAGTGATTTGCAAATTAGGAAAGCTAAGGAAAATGACTATGATTTGTGGCATTGAATGATCATGCATGTTATATTGTGAATTTTGACCCAATAGGTACATAGGTCATCTCAAGGAAAGGACTTTGAAAGACCAGATGGCCAAGGATCCAACAGAAGTTATTCGCAAAGCTGTCCTACGGATGCTTCCTAGAAACAAATTACGCGACGTGAGTCTATGTGTTTGTATACTTTTGTTTGACAATGCATCTTTTTCACCATGGTGTGTTGTGATTGGATATTATTTTCACTCAATTTCTTCGAACCTTGGGGTATATGGACTAGTCTGAAATGAGTTTATTTTTCTTGAAAATGATTAGATTACTAGTAGATATGCAAACCACTTTTACTGGAAAGTGGTATTTCTAAGGTATCATAAATTTGAATACTGTCTTGCTATTGAGCTAAGTTGATGCCTTCTCACTTCCAACAATATGAATGGGTTATTTACAGGAGTACAATTTCATTACCTAGATGGGTAGTCATGATAGATTCTGTCCTCGTAATTTTTGTGATTAAATGTGATCAAAATGTATGATCTCAAACACCAAGTAATATCAAGATAAATTCTTTACATGGCATGTTTATAACTTGAGGTAAGATGTCAAGATTTCTTTTTTATGTTTAAGAAAGCTTTATGTGACTGTCTTTCTGTGCTAGAGTACAATCATTCGTTCCAAAATTATGGAGTTGTCACCATTTCTTCATTAGCTTGACATGAAGGCTTTGTTTGTTCAGGACCGAGACTGAAAATTGAGGATATTTGCTAGCAGTGAGCACCCTTTTGGTGATAGGCCCATTGAACCTTACATAATGCCTCCAAGACAAGTGCGTGAAATGCGTGCACGTGCAAGACGAGTTATGATCCGGGCTCAAAAAAAAGCTGAACTGGAAGAACAGGTACTACAAATACGAAAAAAGGCAAGTGGGAAGTGGTCGATGCAGAAGTTAGTGCATAACAGTTCGAGCTTCATTTATCCACTCTTCATAGATCTGGATTTGGCATGTGTGTTGTTATACTTCTGTTCTTGATGAACTCCTGCATATCTGCTGTTATTTTAACATTTCTTGCATTCCTATGTAGCTAGGATTTCTTCAGCAGTTTAAACTGTGGATATTTCGGTGTTTGCTTAATTGCTCAACTATGATTTCTATTAAATTATAAAATGCTGAACTTTTTATGAGGCTATTTTCTCGCGGATCTAATTATGTAAGGTGGGTTGTTAGTTGGGTTAGGCAGCTAGTTTTCGTCTCAAAAAATTATTTTAGACAATTTGAATTGTTGTCAATTTAGTATAATATAATTCTGAAATCTTACACAAAAATAATAATTACTGAATAGGTCTACCTCGCTTTAACTGAATTTTATTCAATATCAACCAACAAAAATCACTTTTCTTGGATTTGAAAATAGTATCAATAAATTATCAACACCACCATATGTATAACATAATAAATAAACATAAAAAATTATACATAATAAATAAACATAAAAAATTATATAAAATCGTATACTAGATATAATAAATTTCATTTGTACAAGTAAATCATCTATTTTTTGAATTATGAGTTTATCCTGTATCATAAAACAAGATTCTTTAAAAGGTCTCATAAATGGAATTATGTAGGTTTTTACCTTAAAAAAATAAATAAATAAAAGTTTTCAGCTTTCTCACTAATTTATTATTTAGAACTATTAATCTGGATTTTGGACATGGGCCATGTTCATTCCAAGGCCTATGTTGAGTAACGGATTTAAGCCCAACTAAATCAGAAGGCGGCCCAAACTTCAAAACCCACCGATTTTCTTCACCTCCCCCTTCACATTTCTTCAAGAAAAAGAAATTCTATAATTCTCCAGATTTTTTATTTTTCAATAATTAGCTTGAAACCCGTCCTACATAAACGAAAAAGGGGCAAAGTTATTGAATCGATGAATTTGAATACGAGTTCAGTGGAATCGCTAGTGGCTCAAATCCAGGGACTATCGGGCGGCGCCGCCTAGTTAACTCAACTCCGCAACTTCTTGAAGCAGTCCGATGAGCTGCTCCACACCGAGTCCCCTCGCTTCGTTCCTCTGCTCAACGAACTCGATCCTTCGATACATTCTCTAGGCTACCTCTATATTTTGTAAGTTTTCTTCAAAATAACAGGGCTAATCCTTTATAATAATCCAACAATGTGCATAGATATTTGATTACTGGGCTGGCCCAAAACTAACTGGCCCAATTTAAGCTACTACCCATACTCAAGTCTTTCTCTCTCCATCTCCATCTCTCTTGAGGTTTAACTAGCCTAAATTTGCAAACACTGAAATTCTTGTTTTGCCTGTAATTTCCTCATTTAGCCATCAGAGAACAAATTCAACATGTCGGCTGCAGCTCTATCTTTCAGTGGCAATCTTAAGGTAGGTGTTATTTCTATTTTTGGTTGTATCCGCGGCGTGGGATGTTTGGTTTGAGTAGTTATGGATGCCTGCTAGGAGTTTGTGAAATTTATTGACAAAACTATTTCGAAGAAAATGATTGGAATTTCTAAACTTCAATAGGGTTTTGCACAACTGACATCGTGTTTTATGTGAGGTTTTCGAAATCTGGTTATTTCATTCAATTGGAAGAGAGAAAATTTATTTCGTGACTGTTTGATATTATAATTCTAGTGTGGTAAGGTATGGTATCGACATTCGGATGTAATTAATCATTAAATTGGTATGCATATTTTTTAGATATTTTTCCCTAACATTTTATCATAGTTAATTTTGATCTTGATAGTAGAAGTAGTGAACTTTTTAGGAAGTGTGATGTTATTTGTATTGGAAACTTGATGTGTTTTAAAACTGTATGCTGTTTAGTGAAAAATGAAAGCTTCGATATCTGAACGGCCTCCGGGAATCCCTTGTTTCTCCAAACCACGATTTCTCCAGTCTAGGTACCGTGTTTGTTCTCTGCGTTTCATCTGTGGATGGCCTCTGGGAATCCCTTATTTCTCCAAACCACGATTTCTCCAGTCTAGGTACTGTTTGTTCTCTGTGTTTCATCTGTGGATGTTGTTTTCAGTTGTGGATGTTATTTATTTGGAAAATCGAATGAAGGATAAGGAGTAGCTTATTTATTGTTGAACAACTTTGATTGGGTTAATACTTTGGGATTGTGTTTCATGGAAATGGTAATTTAATGTTATTGATCTTTGTGAAGTTGTAATGTGGTTGTGTGAAGTTATAGTTTTCGTATGTTTTTTTTTTTATTTAATGGGATTGATTTTTTATTTTTATTTTGGTTGGTTTAAGTTTAAGTTCAAGATGTTAAATGCCAGTATGCTAAGATGTTGGAGTTTTGAGCTATGAAGATGAATTATTGGTAATATAGTTTATGTGACATTGAACTTGTAGTAGTTGTTTTAGTGTTCGTCTTCTTTTTGTGGTTGATCTGTTGATGGCTTGTTTGAGGGCTAAATTTGCTTCTCATACAGCCATTTAAGTGGTTGCTCACTAAAAGTTGAGAAACGAAACAATGGATGTATCTCGTACCAATTTTCACAGTTGAGGTTGTTACCATTAGTTGTGGTGGTTGTAATTTCGTTCCATCAAATTAAAATGTATTGTACTTGCTATTAGGCTTCGAGAAGAACAAAAACAGAAGACTTAGAAAAGAGGGAGGTCTCAAAGTGGTAACAGAATCGATACAACTTACATTCATGTGGTTCAAAACATTTGCTCTAGATTTTTATATTAAAATGAACATACAAGGAAATTTCAGATTCGAAAAGCCAACCTCAAATAGCTTCAGCCTCGCCCTTCTAGTCCAGAGCTTTGAAACAACTTTGTCATGCCTAATTTACAGTGAGGTTGCTCAAGTTGTGTAAATTGATATTAATATTTGTCATTGTAGCCTATTTTACTCTATATATTCTGTAACTTTTTTATGCTGTTACAGTTTTTGATATTTCTATAGCATTCATTTTCTCCATCTATGTTTTTCTTTTGTAGGACTGAGCTAAGTGTTCCTCAGAAGGTTTTCTTTTCTCGAGCTAAGCATGGTAAGTTATTAATACTCTAGCGTTTTCGATGTCACTGCTAATTGGTGCTACTTGGCATGGAAACCCTTAAAATGCATCCAGGAGAACCCTTTTTCACAATATAACTTGGTTGGATTCCTTTTGATTGAAAGCTGAATCTGGATTAGATGGATCGTATAGCCTACGAGTGGTACCTTCAACCTTGCTAGCAGCAGAGAAGGAAGAAGCCAAGGCTGTGTTGACTTTGTTCTTGAAGAAACAAGGTTTAAGCAATGCAGTTGCAGCAAGAACTATAAACAAGTCTGATGCCTTTGTTGATCACCTACTGTCACGGCTACACTCTGTTCACAAGTCTCGATACTTAGTAGGTTTGATTTCTCGTTCTCTTGATCCATTTTTCAAAAAACTCGAGAGAGCATATTACACTGTATAAATCCTGAGAGCAACATATTATTTACTCTGTCTTTACAGGTAGAGAACTCACAACTCTTGAGATTAGGGATTCTCTTATTCCCTATCTTGAGACCTTTCTTGAAGAGTACGGATCCATTTTGGTAGACTTTGTCGAAAACTACCCAGACCCACCACCTGTCAAGGAAAAAATAGAAGAAATTGTTCCTAAACAACCTGTCCACGAAAATTCAGTTGCGTCAGTTTCTTCGTCCACTCCTACGGTCAGCTCCAAGAAGCTAAAGGCTTTGGCTCGAGTTAGTGACATTAATCCAACAGGGAAACTTCCTTCACACATTGTCTACCTGTTAGAGTTTGGAATGACCCTCGAAGCTCTTAGGGAGATGATACGCAAATTTCCAGCTTTCGCCTACTATAGTTTGGAGGGTAAGATCAAGCCGGTTGTTGAGTTTCTACTTGAATTGGGTGTGCCAAAAGAAGATATCCCCACCATACTAAGCAAAAGGCCTCAACTCTGTGGAATTAGTCTCACAGAAAATCTGATCCCCACCATGGCCTTTCTTGAGGACTTGGGTGTGGATAAGAAGCAATGGGCTAAAGTCATATATCGCTTTCCTCCTCTTCTCACTTACAGCCGCCAAAAGCTTACAGCAACTGTTGATTTTCTCTATGAGATGGGCCTCTCAGCTGAGAATGTGGGCAAGGTTCTAACTCGCTGCCCACATATCATTAGCTACAGTGTGGAGGATAAGCTACGGCCCACTGCTGATTACTTTCGGTCTTTGAATGTTGACGTTTCATTTCTTCTTCATCGATCTCCTCAGACTTTTGGCCTCAGCATAGAGGCGAACTTGAAGCCTGTCACTACTTTTTTCTTGGAGAAAGGGTACACTTTAGAAGATGTTGCAACTATGATCTCAAGATATGGAACTTTGTATACTTTCAGCTTGCCAGACAATCTGATGCCCAAGTGGGAGTTTTTTCTTACCATGGTCTACCCTAAGACCGAATTGGTGAAATTTCCACAATATTTCGGTTACAGTTTGGAAGAAAGGATCAAACCAAGGTATGCGATCATGACAGAATGTGGAGTTAAGTTACTACTCAACCAGATGTTGTCTCTCTCAGAAGATGACTTTCATAAGCTTTTGAAGAAAAAAATGCAGAAAAAGGCTTGAAGGGTATATAAAGCATGGGTTTAATGTAGCTGATGTGATTAGATGATATAGATAACACTTCATTTAGGTGATTTCTTCTAGTTGAAGATGTTTTCTTGAATGTATTTGATCCAAGTTATGTAATTTATATTTTGGGTGAACTTGGAATTCTAAATGAGGTAATGAATGGTTATTGTTGCACATGAATAATATTGGCAACAATATGCGATTGTTGAAGCTAATTGTGTATAAGTTGTGATTGCGTTCGAATTTAATAGAGAAAACTATTTTGAAGAAAATGGAAAATACTTTCATACATATCTTACGATCAATCATTAACATATGTTTACGACATGTAACTCAAGTACTCAACAACGTGTACATCTAATTTTCTAACAACACAACTAGGCTAATAGTTTATAGAAGAGTGCTGATATGCACACTCCTATTACTAAACACGCTTTAAATTGATTTAGGGGTCAATGTAAAGATGAATTCAAAATATGATCGTTTTTCAATTTGTAACCTAGATTTTTTTTATCTGATGCAATTTGAAGTTCAAAAGTTTTTTAAAGTGCAATCTAAACTCTTTTTCAAGCAACTTTCATGGTGAAGTGCACACAAAGATAAAAAATTCGGTTTGGACGAAAATATCAGTATCTTAATTTTACGAAAATAACGGTATTGATGAAAATATCGGTATATCATACTTATCGATTTTTTCCCAATATTTACCGATATTTCCTATAACTTATACCATAAAATCAACGATATTGTAATCTTACCGATAAATATTGATATTTTACCGATATTTTACCTATTTTTCCATCATTTATACCATGGAACCACTAATATCGAAATCGATATCGATATTTATCGATATTTTGTATCGATTACGAAAAAAATGAAAATATCGGAGATATATCGCTGCAGACCGTTATTATATCGATTACGTGAAAAAATAGAAATATGGAAAATATTTTCGAATATTTTCATCCTTGAGTACACATCATATGACTTTCAAAAGTATAAAAACAACCTAAACTATACTCTTTTTCAATTTGCAACTTGAAGTATAAATTTTCTTTTCCAATTTGAAACCTAAACATTTTGAATGACAAATTTTTCCTTCTAAATGTTATGCATTTCGTCGGAAAAGTTGCCAGAAAAAAAAATTAGATTGGTCTTTGACAAACTTTTAAACTTTGAATTACAATCGGATAAAAAATAGATTTAGATTGCAAATTAAAAAAGGTTGATTTTTATATTTAACTGAATAATTTAATACTACTAAATTTCAAAAAAATCTCACAATATTATCATTCTACCCTTTCAGTTACATAATATAAAATTAAATAAATAGTAAAAGTATACACATTTATGTCTTTTAATATATTTGGTTTTGATTTATTGTAATTGAAGTGTATATAGTAATGGGTGAGGTCCGTAGCCTAATCCTTTATAATAATCCCACGATGTGCATAGATATTTGATTACTGGGATGGCCCAAAACTAACTGGCCCAATTTAAGCTACTGGCCCATATTCTAGTCTCTCTCACTCCATCTCCATCTCTGTTGAGGTTTAACAAGCCTAAATTTGCAAACAATGAAATTCTCGTTTTGCCTGTAATTTCCTCATTTAGCCATCAGAGAACAAATTCGACATGTCGACTGCAGCTCAATCTTTCAGTGGCAATCTCAAGGTAGGTGTTCTTTCCATTTGTGGTTGTATCCGCGGCGTGGGATGTTTGGTTTGAGTAGTTATGGACGCCTGCTAGGTGTTTGTGAAATTTACTGACATAACTATTTCGAAGAAAACGATTGGGATTTCTAAACTTCAGTAGGGTTTTGCGCAACTGATATCGTGTTCTATGTGAGGCTTTCGAAATCTGGTTATTTCATTCAATTGGAGGAGAGAAAATGTATTACGTGACTGTTTGAAGTTATAATTCTAGTGTGGTAAAGCATTGGTATCGACATTCGGATGTAATTAATCATTAAATTGGTATGCATATTTTTTTAGATATTTTTCCCCAGCATTTTATCATAGTTAATTTTGATCTTGATAGTAGAAGTAGTGTACTTTTGAGGAAATGTGATGTTATTTGTATTGGAAACTTGATGTGCTTTAAAACTGTATGCTGTTTAGTGAATTTCTGCTAATGAGAATACAATCAAGCAGAAAGCGGTTGCAGGACTGAGACGAATCGATTTGGAAGGCCTGAGATGGAGGGTTTTCGATGCTAAAGGACAGGTTTGGTTATACCTCTCCGTTCAAATCTTGAATGTCGTATACCTGGTTATGAGTTGTGGATGATGGGGTAATGGCGTTTCGTTTACTTTTAGGTCTTGGGAAGGCTGGCATCGCATATATCAACTGTGGTTCAGGGCAAGGACAAGCCTACATATGCTCCAAATCGAGATGATGGGGATATGTGTGTTATTATTAATGCAAAAGATGTGTGTGTCACTGGAAGAAAAATGACCGATAAGTTGTATCATTGGCATACAGGGCAAGTACCACTTTATATATCTCCTGTTTCTTAGATGGTGATGTGATTGCATGGTTTTTGATTATGTTGTTGCCTTTTGGTTCTTAGTGATTTGCAAATTTGGAAAGCTAAGGAAAATGACTGATTTGTGGCATTGAATGATCATGCCTGTTATATTGTGAATTTTGACCCAATAGGTACATAGGTCATCTCAAGGAAAGGACTTTGAAAGACCAGATGGCCAAGGATCCAACAGAAGTTATTCGCAAAGCTGTCCTACGGATGCTTCCTAGAAACAAATTACGCGACGTGAGTCTATGTGTTTGTATACTTTTGTTTGACAATGCATCTTTTTCACCATGGTGTGTTGTGATTGGATATTATTTTCACTCAATTTCTTCGAACCTTGGGGTATATGGACTAGTCTGAAATGAGTTTATTTTTCTTGAAAATGATTAGATTACTAGTAGATATGCAAACCACTTTTACTGGAAAGTGGTATTTCTAAGGTATCATAAATTTGAATACTCTGTCTTGCTATTGAGCTAAGTTGATGCCTTCTCACTTCCAACAATATGAATGGGTTATTTACAGGAGTACAATTTCATTACCTAGATGGGTAGTCACGATAGATTCTGTCCTCGTAATTTTTGTGATTAAATGTGATCAAAATGTATGATCTCAAACACCAAGTCATATCAAGATAAATTCTTTACATGGCATGTTTATAACTTGAGGTAAGTTGTCAAGATTTCTTGTTTATGTTTAAGAAAGCTTTATGTGACTGTCTTTCCGTACTAGAGTACAATCATTCGTTCCAAAATTATGGAGTTGTCACCATTTCTTCATTAGCTTGACATGAAGACTTTGTTTGTTCAGGACCGAGACAGAAAATTGAGGATATTTGCTGGCAGTGAGCACCCTTTTGGTGATAGGCCCATTGAACCTTACATAATGCCTCCAAGACAAGTGCGTGAAATGCGTCCACGTGCAAGACGAGTTATGATCCGGGCTCAAAAGAAAGCTGAACTGGAAGAACAGGGTACTACAAATATGAAAAAAGGCAAGAAGAGGGAAGTGGTCGATGCAGAAGTTAGTGCATAACAGTCCGAGCTTCGTTTATCCACTCTTCATAGATCTGGATTTGGCATGTGTGCTGTTATACTTCTGTTCTTGATGAACTCCAGCATATCTGCTGTTATTTTAGCATTTCTTGCATTCCTATGTAGCTAGGATTTCGTCAGCGGTTTAAACTGTGGATATTTCGGTGTTTGCTTAATTGCTCGACTATGATTTCTATTAAATTATAAAATGCAGAACCTTTTATGAGGCTATTTGTCTCGCGGGTCCAATTATTTGAGGTGGGTTGTTAGATGCGTTTGGCAGCTAGTTTCTGTCTCAAAAAATTATTTTAGATAACTTGAATTGTTGTCAGTTTAGTATAATATAAATCTAAAATCTCACACAAAAATAATAATTACTAAATAGGTCTACCTCGTTTTAACTGAATTTTATTCAATATCAACCAACAAAAGTCACTTATCTTGCGTTTGAAAATAGTATCAATAAATTATCATGTGTAACTTAATAAATAAACATAAAAAAATTATATAAAATCATATAACAGATATAATAAATTTCATTTTTATAAGTAAAACATCTATTTTTTGAATTATGAGTTCGTACTGTTTCACATCACAAAACAAGATTCTTTAGAAGGTCTCATAAATGGAATTATGTAGGTTTTTACCTTAAAAAAATAAATAAATAAATAAAAGTTTTCAGCTTTCTCACCAATTTATTATTTAGAACTATTAAGCTGGATTTTGGACATGGGCCATATTCATTCCAAGGCCTATTTTGAGTAACGGATTTAGGCCCAAATAAATCAGAAGGCGACCCAAACTTCAAAACCCACCGATTTTCTTCACTTCCCCTTTACATTTCTTCAAGAAAAAGAAATTCTCTAATTTTCTCCAGATTTTTTATTTTTCAATAATTAGCTTGAAAACCGTCATACATAAACGAAAAAGGGGCTACGTGATTGAATCGATGAATCTGAATATGAGTTCAGCGGAATCGCTAGTGGCTCAAATCCAGGGACTATCGGGCGGCGCCGCCGAGTTAACTCAACTCCGCAACTTCTTGAAGCAGTCCGATGAGCTGCTCCACACCGAGTCCACTCGCCTCGCTCCTCTGCTCAACGAACTCGATCCTTCGATACATTCTCTAGGCTACCTCTACATTTTGTAAGTGTTCTTCAAACACTCATACGTGCTGCACCAGCGTGAATTTCGTGCTAATTGTTTTTGGTTTTATGAATTTTGAGAATTGGTTGGAATTTGAGAGCTAGGGTTTATCTGGCAGTGAAAATCCTAATTCTCTTTACTGTACTAATTGAGTAATTGTTAGTTGAACGGAGTAGCTTGTGTTGTTTCGTTTATGCATGATCTGTTTCGAATGTATAGGTGGTAGCATATGAAGCTCACTAGTGTGTGTTATGGTGTATATAAAGATTTTGTTTCTGTATCTAGAGTTACTTTTTCTCTTGTCATATATATATTTATCAAATTCCAGGGAGGCATGTACATCTGGTCAGATATCGAAAGAGCAAGCAAATGATGTCGTGGTTTCTATAGCAAGGTTTATCAATGTATGTGCTGCAGAGCAAATTCGTTTGGTGCCTGAAAAATGTAACCACTGTCTTCCTTAAATGCTTAGTTTGAACTTTATTAATTGTTTCCTTACTGATTTGAAAATTTCGGTGGCCTCTTGACCTGCAGTCATATCTGTTTGTAAAAGGTTTAAGGACCAAGTAATGTTGCTTGAAGACCCCATGCGTGGTGTGGCTCCATTGCTGACAGCTGTTCGCAAGCTTCAGTTGTCCACGGAACAGCTGACAACTTTACATCCAGACTTTCTTCTTCTCTGTTTGCTGTCAAAGTGCTATAAAACTGGTCTTTCCATCTTGGAGGATGATGTTTTTGAGGTCGATCAGCCTCGTGATCTTTTTCTGTACTGTTATTATGGGTAAGTTGTTTTTTCTCTTACGGCTGCTTCCTTCCTTTGGTTATAGCTAACTCCATATAATGCAGCATCAGACTTTGCATTGAATATGACACCTGGAGTCCTACTGAAACACCTTTGCATGAAATTCTTTTATTTTATTTTATTTCTTGTTCTCTAACCTAACTACAAGCTTATTACATATATATTGGTAATCTCCATGTTGTTATGTTATTTTCCATCTGATCAATAGAAGATTTTTGTTAAGATTATATCACTCACCCCCTTTTGTCTTCTTGGAAGTGCAGTGTTAAGTGTACTCCATCTTAGTTAGGTTTTGCATATTAGCTTTAACTAATGTGGACTAGTATATTAGAGATATGATTGTGAGTTTTAGTCAACTTGTTCTAGATAATGATTAGCTGAATTGGCAAATGATTTTTCTTTTTATAGAATGAAGTCAAATGCAGTGGTTCTTAGTCCGAAGATCCAGTTTCACAGCAGCTTTTTTCGTTATTATCTCATCATGAGATATTCTAATCTTAAAGTGGTCTTCTGTAAAATTATCTCTATGGTTAATAGACATGTGATATAATTCATCTTCCATATGGAGCTTGTTCATTGCCTGACAAGGGAGTTTTACTAATGCATAAAAAGATATTTGAGATGACTGTAGGGGTATGATTTGCATAGGACAAAAGCAGTTTCGCAAAGCCTTGGAGCTCCTGCACAATGTATGTGATTCTTGTTCTGTTATGGTTTTATTTAAGGATCTACACCAGATTCTTATTTATGTATTGTACTATTTTTAATATTTTTTATTGCTGTTCCCTTAGGTTGTGACGGCACCTATGCCCATTATTAGTGCTATAGCAGTTGAAGCATACAAAAAATACATACTGGTTTCTCTCATTCACCTTGGACAGGTATGTGGGAATTCTGATATAAAATCATGGTTGTCGGATTAACTTGTTACTCTTATTTGACATTTATTCTGTTTCAGCATGGTTTAGGAAGTAAATTGTTTGTGGTAGACTGTAGTGTGCTTAAGACTTTATTGAAGAATCAATATAATAGGAAACTCCATTTGTTTGGTATACTTTTACTTTTTTATTTTTGTATTATGTTGAAGTATTGTTATATTAATAAAACTCAATCTAGTTGTCTGACAAGCTTTTTATTTAGACTATGATGACATATCATTCTTGTAACAAATCTCACTCAAGAGTTGTTTGTCAAACTAACTTGTGATTGTTACGCAAAGCTTCGTCCCTGAAAAAAAAATGTATGGGATATTGTTCTCAGCCTGTCACAGTACTTAAAGTTAATGCAGACCTGTTCTAATCTTTATGGCAGTTCTCGACTAGTTTCCCCAAGTATACTTCATCAGCTGCTCAAAGGAATCTGAAAAACTTCTCTCAGGTATATTTATGGTCATCAGTTTTCTTTTATGGCTAGGGTATCAGATGCCCAGTTTGGTTCATTGTTTGCAACTATTTTCTTGGTGACGTAGCAGTAAACTTATCTTCACACGAGCATTCATGTCTATGCTCTGTTTCTTGTTGGAACTCCTAAATGTTTTACGCTTGGAGGCATATTCATTATTAATCTGGATATGACGTACCTTGAAGTCTTCAACAATCAATGTTCACTAAGTGAAGACTCAGCTAAACTGATGAGAAAGAGAATAATGATAAAAAAGGGCGGGTGTACCCTTTAATTTAATAGGTGCTCAGATTTAAGAAAAAAACTGACTATTATGTGATAGTTTCTTGACTTTTATTATGAACCGATCAAACCTTGATCAGATGTGGTTTAGGTTATTCCTGTGGGATCCTTTAAAAATACCTTGCCATCTAAGCTTTAGATGTGTATTGTATGTATATATATTGTTGAATTAATAATTTTATTTGTTTGATTGGTATATGTTTTATTTTTTGAGCAGTCCTACCTGGAGTTGGTAACTTTTTATAGTAGTGGAAAAGTATCAGAGCTTGAGACATGTGTACAGACGAACCGGGAGAAGTTTGAAAGTGTAAGTCTTTTTCACTGCATCGAAATAAGACCACTGCATTGAAGTTCTTCATTCTGGTGCTCATTAAGCTGATGTGGACTTATCTTCAACTTCCAGGACAAGAATCTTGGGTTGGTGAAGCAAGTGGTGTCTTCAATGTATAAACGCAATATTCAGAGATTGACTCAGACATATCTGACACTTTCCCTACAAGACATTGCTAATACTGTCCAACTAAATAGTCCCAAAGAGGCTGAGATGCATGTACTTCAGATGGTAAGTTTGAGCATGATGTGCTTACTTTGTGTGGGAGTACACTGGAGCGCTTGGTATCATGTGATGATATTGTTTCTTATTGGATATAGATTCAAGAGGGCGAGATTTTTGCTACAATCAACCAGAAGGATGGAATGGTTAGATTCCTCGAGGATCCTGAACAATACAAAACCTGTGAGATGATTGAACGCCTCGACTTCTCAATCCAGAGGTGTGTGTTATTTTAAAAAAAAAAATTTTAATTTAAAGATAAGCAACAAGAGTGTTTAGCACTCCTAAATCTGCTCTAATAAGTTCTATACTATTATGGCTATCAAAGTTGCTTGGAAAATAGCAATATAAACAATGTAAAAGCTTTGATGCCAATAATTCCCTCTTGTCTAGTATTGTACTTGCTGCATGCTCTTAAGATACAAGTTTATGGTAATACCTTGTGAATATTATAGTGCCATATCAGTAGATATATGTAGAAAGTTAATCTGAAAGAATCGTTACAACCCCAAAATTTATGTACACAACTATGAGATTAATGACTTCAAGTCACCTTTAACGCCTGGTTTTAAAACTCTGTTCAGGATTATGATGCTCTCAAAGAAGCTAACAAACATGAATGAAACTATGTCATGTGATCCTTCTTACCTAGGGAAGGTACATAAATTCTCTATAAACTTTCTGATGCATTAACTGCAGTTTAATACTCCCTTTTTATTTTTTGTTCACTCCTATTTTCCAAGGAAACAAATTGCATTTTGTTTATTTGGTCTTTTTTTCTTTTCATTTCGACTGTTCAGGTTGGGAGGGATCGGCAGAGATTTGAATTTGATGATTTTGACTCTGTTCCCTCGAAATTCAACATATGAGAGAGGTACAGCAGAAAGATGTGGTGTTTCAGTTGCGATTGAGTTTTGGATAGAAAAAATGATATTCAGTTTTCGTTATGGGAAGATTGGGGGCAGTGACTCTTTGTAAAGCTTCAGATGATCAGTTTTAGTTTTATTCATCCACAACCAGGTTACATATCCCTTTTTTTGAGTTTTATGTTACTTCATTTACTTGCATGGAGGAGGGTAGGGTATAAATATAATTGAATTGCTTGTGCTCGTGAGGTACTCATAATCGACTAGTTAAAAACTCAATCTCGACTTGAAGGTGTAATTGAGTCGAGCTGAAGTTCAATAATACCTGGGTTCGTAAGCTCATGAGTTTGTTTAGAGCTTCGGGTATTTATTATTTACTCTTAATATATTTAGTATATTTATATTTATATGTTTGCATATATAAGTAATTGAGTCGAAACGAGGAGAGTGTGTTTACTTTTATTTTAAGTGCGAGCAAGAAATTTCGTCGAGCTTTTTCTATAGAAGTTCGAATTTTGATTTATCAAGTACTAGCCAAGTTTTCATGGTGTTATTTATTTCCATATCTGCTTATTTTTAATTTGCTGCTTGAATGGAATTTTAAAATTTATTTCATCATACTTAAAAGTATGTTCAAATTTATTAGTTATAAGAAATATGTTACTTATTTTATAAGTATATGCATTTGTGTTGACATATACTAAAGGAGAAGTAAAATACGAAGAAATTGGAGATAAATGACTTGTATATACTTCATTAACGAAGAGCATCAAAGAAATGGAAATCGTGGTATCTTTTTATCCATAGTGGTAAAAGCTTGTATGAAAAGTATAGCTTCAATTGGGCTCATCTTTGGGCTCCAATTTGGGCTTCACCACTGGGCTTTATCATCTTCTCAACTCTACATTCCTCTGCTTTTTAATGTTGTTTATATTGATACCTATCAAGCGTTTTAATCATATTTGTAGACGCTTCTTTTTGGCACTAGTTGTAATCTGACTTGCTTGTTTAGGTTTCTATACGAAAATTGAGATATACGGAAAGTTAAATTTCCTGAAATTCTTATTAATATAATAATCAAATACTCAATTTCACAAATCTTTTTGACAATGTCTAGTACTGGTAGAAATTACCTTTTTTTTTTTTTTTTAATTCTAAGAAACCTAAAATACTTTCATTAAAATGCAAACCTGTGGATGATACAACCCTTATTCAATAAATAATCATTTACTCATATTACATTGATAAAAGGTTACACACATTAAACCCAAACTCGCCTCTACATAGGCAAAGAAAGCAAGGTATAATAGTCTTATAAAATCAATTTTTCTACCACAACATTTAATTTTATTTATTTTCTACCATAATTTGGGTGAAAGCTCTAATATAATTCTTACACTCACATATGTACAAAGTAAGATTGTTATCTAAAGTTTCATTACACTTTTCTGTTATCGAATTTTGCAAACAAGAATCATTCTTGCTTTTATTCCAAAACTGGTTCGACCATTTTTAGATCAGTTCTTGTTGATCTGTTTTTTGGATCTGAGCTTCTTTCACTTTTTTTAGTCAATCACCATTACATGAGAGATGCTATATTATGCTTTATCAATAATGATACAATTGTCATCTTTTTTTGTTTGTGTGAAATTTTCTTTTATCTAATAATGTGAGAAAAAATAATTAGTATATGGTACAAAGGTGTTATCCCAAGAAAGCAATGCAAATAAAAAAAGCAGTTTAATGCAAAATATCTAAGAATTATTCGTAGAACTGGAGAAATAAAAAACAAAATAAAAAATGATGTACTATATTTGAAGGAAATGAAGTCTCCAATCAGGTAGCATTATATATTCCTTTGACCCACCAAACAAATATAGCCCCACAAAACGTCATCCGATCATCAACGTGTCGAAAATCTAACAGCCCCACCAACTTACTCGAATTTCAAATTAATAAAATAATCAGCCACGCGTCTGCTTAATCCATAAAGTTGTCCCACACATCAAGTGCCTTTGCCAAATGTCCTCTCTCTTATTGGCCAATTCTTCTTACCCAATCAAATGCTTATTTTCTTTAGATACGCTCCTTTATTTTGGGACCCACTAAAATCTTTACCCACCAATTGAAAATTCATATTTCAAGTCATTTAGATGTGTACTACATAACACATGGGAGGACTAGTAGTAGTCCTATGACACGCTATCATTAATTATGATAATCTTGATAGTCAAGTTCTAAAACTTACTACTTAATTATCATGTAAATTAAATATTAATTGATTGAAAGTTATATATTAATGTATTCACTGTTGACTTTCAACCCCAGTTTGTTCATTTATTTTACACTAATCAACAAATAACAAATATATATTGTTGTTATATTTGAATTGGTAGAAAATCTAAAGATAACTATATCAAATCCAACCAATATTAAACTACAAACGATAAATAAAACTATTAAAATATATTTGATAGCGAGAACATCCTAATCAACCGATGATAGGTGAAACCTAGGCTTAATTAAAATTTAAACTTTACATTTACTTAAGTTAGATTGAAAAATAAAGGGGCATGATTGGTGGAATTGAAACCAAAAATTAGATAAAAACTTTAATGAGGATAACTGCAAAACAAACTTTATTCTGTCTAGTCCACCAATAAATGCGTGCTCCCTACCACAGCCAATGACAATCTCCATCTTTGCCCTAATAGTAAACTTCCTCCCAACGCCTTCCACGTATTGCTGGAATAAAGCACCTATCTCACTCGCTCTCTCCTCTCGTGGACATCTGTCCTATCCAAGATGAAATATCGTAAATATCTTCGATATATCTTAAATAATTTCATTTTTTTTCATAAAATTGAGATACGATATTTTCACCAAAACCGATATTTTAATTGTTGGTCCTAATCTTAACAACTATTAAAATAAAGTACCACATCCTTTTCTTAAACACAAAAAAACCCACCATTTATTTACTTCTTCTTACCTAATCTTATGAGAGCCATTCTCACGTTAGTCCCCCTTCTCAGGTAAAAGTAGAATCCAAGAATATTTAATTAATCCATACACATTGCACCTCATATCTAATTCGACTCTTTAATGGTTTGTCTTTTTGGACTTTTTATTCTAACTTGACATTGTTTCTCTTATATCTTTTTGTTTTTTAGTGCTAATTGAATTGAATTTAAGTTAACTATAGTGACTGTTGATAAGAAGCTACCACGTATGAGTACTAGGAGTTTATATTGAGTAGATGAATTACCTGATGAATCTTGGAGAGATTGATATGGTTTTTGTTGTTCCCTTTCTTGGCTGGTTCTCTTCTTCGAATTAAAAACCGTAATTTATGCAAATATTTGGTGCATGCTATTCACTTGGTGTTGGAAGCGAGTGACGTTTCAGCTTTACATGTGTCTACGGACAATACATACATACGTTTCTCTCTCTCTATATGTATATGTCTATTATAATATCAGCTGATAAACTGTAACTTTCACCATTGGCACACACGTGTCCATCTTCTGGACCTTTCCATTTTACCATGGAAAACACCATTATTCCGTGAGAGAGAGTGGCTATCTGTGCCACACTACTACTGCTCTTCCAACACTTTGCGTTCTCTCAGTGGTCCAATCTGAAGCGGCCAATCAGGTTCGATGTGTACCACTCTCTCTCTTTACAAAGATCTTCATTTCTTTGCCTCTCATGGAGTAACATCTGTCGTTGTTCCTTCTCCACTTTAAATTTTTTTTTGGCTTGCGGTATATATGATTTTCGGATTTAAAGTTTTGCTAGATTCAGATCGGTAGATCGATCGATGCGCGGTTGGACGGCGACAACCAGATTGTCTGACAATCAGACTGTGATTAACCGGATAATGCTCAGATTCCGGCCGATTGCGCCGAAGCCTGTCGACGGAGATGCGGCCTCCGGCTCGGCGGAGGAGAGCAGAGGAATCGCCGCCGGTAGGAGAGTGAAGAGGAAGTACGTTAGGGGTCGCGGTCGACAGTGCACGAAGAGGAAGGTTTTGGACCGGGGAAAACCGCCGGCGGAAAAGTCTGGTTCGCCGCCGGAGGATGGTGCGGTGACGCTTCAGCTTCTGGAGGAGAGATCTGAGAGCGATAAGAATAGCTGCGAGAACAAAAGTCTGGAAAACTGGACAGATCTGTGTAACGGAGTTGACGATGTTAGGTACAAAGTGACGGCGGATTCAGGCGGAGTGACGGCAGATCTGAGATCTGTGATCGAGACGTGGGTAGTCGTCGAATGCGTGACGGACCAGTTTGCGGGGGTAGGGTTAGGGTTTTCGGATAAGGAAAAGATCTACAATCTGGAGCAGGACACGTGTCCTGGCTTCGTCTCCGATTCGATGAACAATGTTATTTGGGTGAACGACGCATACAAGAGGATGGTGGCGGAGGACGACGCGGCGGCGGCGGCGGAGAAGGGGTTTCTGGTGTGGTTGTTGGTGAAGGACGATTTACCCCATATTTGCCCCTCATTTGCATGCAAAGTAAGGGTCACACAACAGAAAGGGCGAGGGCAAAAATGGAATAAGATAGTGCCATGCGATGTTTGGAGATTGGAATTCCCTGGTTTTGCATGGAAATTGGACGTAAACACTGCACTCACTTTAGGATTTAGCGTGGAAACCAAATATCACTAAATACCAGGTAATTAACAATTAATTTTCTCCTTTTTCATTTTATTAATTTACAATATATATATTTCATCGAGTGTAACATTTCGATCTAATTTTTACGCACATTCATATAAATATATGTAATCGTGCGTAAATCAGATTCACACTAATTAATGTTACACTCGATGTAATCCACTGAAATACCTTTCGTAAAACATCTATCCAACTAATTAATTCCTAATTTCTAAGTCTTAAAAATTGGTATTATTTTAATATATATATATAATAAATATCCACTCATTCTTTCTTCCCCTGAAAAAAACCTAAATTTACATTTCTGACCTTTTCTTTATATCATAAATAAGAATTTTATAGTAAAATATTAAAATATAAAACTGGATTGTAAATTAAACATTAGAAATTTGAAAATTCCAAAAAATCATTAATAGTACTCAAATAATATATAGGACAGTGACAAAATTTAAAAAAGGACATGGACACACTGCCAAACCTAATGGAACCCATCTTTAAAGAAAAATACCTATATGGCTATATCTCATTGAGTTGTGAGATAAATATTATTTAATTAATCAATTAAGTTCTTAATTAATCTTGAAGATCTTCATCAATCTATTTCCTAAATTAAAATCCCATTGATTGATGATACAGTAAATAATGACAAATAATTTTTTTTTTTTACATAAACTGAAAACAATATATATATATATATATATATCAAATTTCCTCATTTTAACACAAGGGTTAGTGTTCATTTCAACGTCTTAAATAAACAAATAATATTATAGGAGGATTTTTGAGTCTTTTCCAAATCTAGGTGTAATTAAGAATATTTTTATCAGAATCGATACCGTCATTTATTGCCTAAACATGTATCCAATCCAAGTATTCTTTCTTTTTTCCGACTAATTTAATATGCTATATAAATGCTCATTAATATATACCATTTTTTTTCCTTAATAATTTAAAGAACGGTTTAAAAACATTGTCTTATTTTTTAACCCCAAAAAAAGTAATAATTCATAATGAAACTTATTTTGTATATAAAAGTTTGTAAGTCTCACATGTTTTTATCATTAGATTGTACGCACCCATGCTTTTTGCATGACATAAAGTCTGATATTTAGCTAAATTTCAGAAGCATTGTTCTAAAGTGTTTTTGAATATTGAAGCTTATACAATATCAACTTTTTCAAATAAAAGTTCTCGAGATTATTTAGAATTTAAAAAATCAACCCATGAATTTTTTTTCCCTCATAAAAATATAATCTAAAGGAAATAAAAAATTAGTTTTTTGATACTACAAGTTTGCCTCATTAAATTTTTCATTATTTATCTTTCATCTTTTTTTTTTTAATTTATTTATCTTTCATCTTTTGATTTTTAGTCATTTGTATTTAAGAAATATTATTCTTTAGTCTTTTAATTGTTATAGCATGAAATTTTGTTTTTAAAATTACAAATTTAATCTTAATAGCAATATTTTTTTTTTAATTGAGAGAGCACAAAAAAAAAAATATTGTTAAATGAGAGATATTAAAATTTCAATATTATTTATATTGAAAATACAAATTTGTAATTAAAAAAAAACTATTAAATCAGACAAACATCAACATGTGAAATTTTCTATGATAGTAGGTTAAAAGATTAAAAATGATATTTCGTAAAACACAAAGGATTTAGAAACAAAAGTTAAAAGATAAATGATGAAAGTCCAATGAAGAAAACTTAAAAGGGTCAATGTTTTTTCCTCTAAATTCTAATATATTACTTTAAAATTTTCTGCACACCTCTGTGTATCTTTTAAATTTATATTAGATACTTGATTATATATAGACATCTAAAAAAATAATCTCTCAAATATATTTATTATTATTTGTTCAATATGATATATGTTCAACCACAACTAAATACTCTCTCTTAAGCTTTAGTTCCCTTTAAAAAGCCAACACAGAATCTTATACAAGACCATCTCTATATATATATATGCATGCAGTGGAGCCCTATATAAATGAATCTTTATTTTGTGAGTTAATTAGACGTGTGGGTGATGTTATAAGAATTCTACTCAAATAAATAAATAATATATATTATCTATATTAAATAACAGTCCATCTCTTAATATTAGACTTAACATACCAATAATATATATACAATATGACACCACTATTATACATATAAAGTGTATTAGTGTGTCAAAATAGAAAGAATGTAAATTACTATCTCCATTTCAAAAGCACTCGTATAAAATTGTTTCACGGAAACATTTCATGTGTGTCTCCATCAACTCTTCTTTAGGTTAAATAAAAGTCTAGTACGAAAAATAAAATAGAAGGAAAGATGGAATTTATTTATTTATTTTCTATAATCCAAAGACAACAAATAAACTGAAACAGCTTTGTTCTTTTAAAACAATAATTATTTTGAAACGGAGAGAACATAAGTAACACGAATATATGTTATGGTGCAACATGTTGATAACAACAACTGATTTAATATTTGCCCTATACCAATTTAAGTATGCTTTATTTCTTCTTGTGCAGGCTTTATGAGAGCTATCTCGAAGATGCGCTTTGCAAAGTAAGTCGCAGAAATAAGTGTATATTTTGGTGAAGTATGTGGATAGATAAGGTTGAGAAATAAAGTCCCTACTCTAATTGTAGGCTTTATGGTTTGTAACAATTAATTGTCAAGTATTATATATAGGAAATATTAACGCAACCAATGAGGTCAAATTTACCTGCAATGTATTCTAATGTCGAGTATATAACAAAGTGGTTGGTACCTTGTGTCTTATTTGTTGTACCCTTCTTTTTACTTAGTTTTTTTGCCGACCAATGTTGGCATTGAGGACTTTCAATAATAGAGTTCATTATCAAAGGACCTGAATACAACATTTTTTGAAAATAAAAATGGCAAATCCCAAGGGACTCAAACACACAATTTCGAAAGAGTGATGCTTTAAGAATTCCTGAAAACAAGTGTTAATACTTCAGACATTACTTTTGAGTGACAGAAATAATGTGATTGTTTTTAGATAGAGATGAAAATCTTAAACTCAGCATAAAAAATGACATCCACATCCACTGCTTATAAAAAGCAATGCACACACTAAGAATTATCTTTTGTAATACATTAAATTCTATTATATTAAGGATAAATCATAGCGCAACATCAACCTTGTATGTTATTCAAATTAAAAACCATTGTCAACTAGTAGATAAGTTGTACTCCAACACTAATTTTGCCACAGCACTGAAAAGGGCTTCCCTTTTCGGCATGTCACCACACATTCCATCACCACTTGTTGCAGTTGTTTCTCGACATCTTGCATTGGAAGGGTCGCGTCAATTATCTACGACAAAGAAGACGAAAATCATTATCAACTGAAAGTTGATAACTATTTATTCAGACTAAACAGCTAAGCCCACTACCTTCCATGAGTTATCATGAAGCATCTTATATGATTGAGCAACTCTTTTCTGAAATTCAAGCTTCTCATACCTCTCCCCTCCATACCCTCCTCTTTCCGCAGCTTTCTGAAAATTTTCGCTCAAACACAAGTCGACAGTCAGCTCGGAAATAATTCAACTTCAACAGAGGAACAATCAGAAAGAAAACGTAAGTGATGCCCTGGATACTTGATTTGGAACAATTGGACGTGCGCTAAAAATTTGTATATATTATAATCTGATAGATTTGAAAATATTCTGCACATAAAGATAACAATCTGGACCCATTGCTATTAAATGGAGAGTAAGACAACACATTTTCATATCTAATACGAACCTAATTTGATGCCATCATAGCATTCGGCTCTAGATAAAGAAGTGTGCATAAATAATAATGTACCTCTGGTGATATGTCAAGGTATACAACCAGATCTGGAGCTAGCAACCCTGCATCCGGTGCCTGGAAAAAACAAGAGCTAAGTTAAGCTTAATGCGTTTGATACCACACAAAGTATCATGACAGGTTCAAAAAGCAAAAACAAATATGTTAAAAACTCCACCTTGCACCACTCCACATCAAGTCCTTTGGCAGATGAGAAAGCTACCCCAGAAAAGGAATAGCGATCAACGATGAGTGTGGTTCCACTCCTCAGCTTAGTCTCCATCAATGATCTAATGCCACACAATCAGTGATCCAACAATATTGTTAGAATTTTAAATATCAGGATTAGCAAATATTATGAATTCTTCAAAATAAGCATAACTCCTATTAACAAAAACATCACAAATGAATAATAGTTATAAACACAAATTTTTGACACATCAACTTGTTTAATTCTTAGGAGGTTGTGATGTATTTTTTGCATAATTGCACAAGAAACAAAATAATCCTTCATCTATTAACAGCAAAGGGAAGAGAAAAATAATCCACTTCAATAAGACGCTTGGGATGGGTCATGTAGCATACGGTTCTGCACAAAAGACATCAATATTTCCGATATAGGTTGTTCTAACACATTTCACAAAGCACATTAAAGCGAGAAATCATTTATATCCCTTCAAATAGCTGACTGGATGCTCAATATTTTTGGAATTCCACACTAATTAGCCAGATATGCTTTTTTCGACGGAACCAAAAACAAGAGATATTCTCAAGAAAGAAATTACAAGATATTTCCAGAGGGACAAGTATTGGAAAGATCAACCAAGTAAAAAACAAGTACATTTTCACCTCTTCTCCCAACGGTTTGCACTAAAGAGCAGATGGATTGCATGGTCATCCAAATTCGAATCATTGGCTAGATAAGACGAAATCATTTGTCCAACACCTGTGTTTCTATCAGGGAATCTCCAAGATTCAACTGCATGTCCCAAATCTTCTAGGTGAGAAAGCAACCGGCTGCACTGGGAGGTCTTTCCACAACGATCTAGACCTTCTAAAACAATTAAGGCACCCCTTGAATCACATTTCTTACTACTTTCCATGTGAATTTGTCTTAACGAGCACTTGGACAGGTATGCTATATTGTCACGAGAACTTAGTGATTGTCGCACTGCTACCTTAGCAAAATTTCTGGAAGATATATCATTGAAAAGTCACATAATTGAACTTACTCTAATTTTTTTAAACATAGATAAAGGTTTTCAATGTAAATGTGAATTCTTATGAATATAAATATGGAAACTATGGTAGCATATTCACCCCACAAAGAGTTTCCAACAGAACTAAACTTCAAATACAGGTATGCAAAAACCATAAGTTCTTTAACTCTTTGATTAAAGCCTTTGAGCTTTGAACAATTCAGCAACCTTCAACTTTGAAAATCAGTAGTTTACATCCTTGTATCGGGAATTAATAATGCATTCACCCTCAGTAAGGAATATTATATAGAAACAAAATCCTCATAGTTCTAATGGAACAACTGCATGAGAGCATTTCAACAAACAGATAGTGAGCATCCGACATATTACACCAAACATGAATCATTCTTCTGAAAAACTGATAGATGAAACGGTAATGAAACTTCCAGTAGAAAACGCAGTGAATTGTGAGTGATAGGACTTACAAAGCTCTAAAAACGGTGAAATTGCAAGCATTACTCATGTCCTATCGTGCAAACCCTACACACAATTCACACCCATTCAAAAAATTACCAAATTCCAATTATAAAAAGTAATACTAAAATCTAAAACTTATACTCTGTGAATCAAAAATTAAACAGTGCAGAAGGACATAGATTACCTGTTCAAGAGGTTCCTATAAGTTTGCAATCGTGCGGAACTGAAAATTTTACTTAATTCATCATTTGTGATGCCAATTTAAGAGCTAGTCATCAGATTTATTTTCTACCAAGCATCAATATTCATATTTCGAACGCAATGCTTTCCGAAGATTTGTTAGAATCTCTACGAATTAGAAGAGAAGACTACTAACCGATGGTTAATTTTGTGCGATCAATTATTGACCATTGCCCACCGTGTCGGTGTTGGAGCTCCTCGTGATCGGAATTTCTACAATCGGAGTGCGGCGGCGGACGGTGGTTCCTCTGATCTGTTACTATGTTCTGAGATTTTGAGAGCCAAAATGATAAAGAGGAAACTTTCTCAGCACAAAATTAATATATATATATATATATATATTATAAATAATAAAAAACAAAAAAATGTTTTCCAAAATATTAAATAGATTCGCGGCTTACATAAACGTTGGCGCGCATAACATTTCAAAGTTTTTCACAAAAAAAAAAAAAAAAAGAAAAGAAAGAAAAAGAAATTGAAAAAATAAATCAAAGTGGGCCCGGTAAGCCCATTTGATGTGTGCCTTTGGGCTGGATTGCACTCTTGTGGTCCATTTAGGTGGATTTGGATCCATAGTATTTATAGTATTTGTATTCATTTTTATATCAAAAGAAAAAAAAAGGTAGTAATAATAATTCTTTCATTTTATTCCTTGCATGTTGGGTGGGGGCATTTCAACATTTTTTTAGAAACCACCTTTTATATTTCATGATTTGGTTCGATTTTTCTGATCGTTTATATGAATGACTTGTCTCATGGCTAATACCATATATTTACGTTCAAAGATATCAATCCACAATTCATAACTTATAAAATCAAATTTAATTTAGGATTCGATTCATTGAATATATTTGTAATATGGTTTTACACAAGTTTTTGATCAAAATAATGTGGCTAAACTCTTTGACTTTTGGCTACTTAGAAACCACTTCAACAACATTAGTATAGTATGTTCTAGCTGGCCAGCATATGCAGTATATTTGCAAAATATTTGGTAGGGGAAAAAATAAATTAAAAATTAAGTAGCTAGCTAAGCTGTAATTATCTGAATAATTGAGAAATTAAATAATTAAGAATTAGATGACAAGACAGTTAATTCTTGATTATCATTAGTCTAATCACTAATTATCTGTTCGTGCAAGCAACATGGAAGAATTATATATACGAGGTAGGTAGGAGTAGGATATATTATTACATTGTCTAAATGCAAGAGTTATACTTATACCTAAACTTAAAACTTCATTTTTTGGATTAATAGATTAGAGTAATGATATTAAATTTACAATAATAATTAATTTTGCTCAATGTGGATTATTTGGTTAGATAATTACAAAAATTGAGGCAATTTTTTTTTCTTTGGTTGCAAATAACTTTTATTAAATGGGAACATAATATCAGTTTCTGGGAATGACTTTTGACAACGAGGCCAAAATTATTACTGAATTTTCTAGATTAAAATCAAATAAATTTATTGGCTGCTAAAGTCAAGCACTATTTGTTTAAAGTATATTAATTAATTTGTATATCTTCTACTTAAAAAATTATTTGATGGTTTAAGGATGAACGTATGATAGGGCGGTGCACTTTGACATCCCTACAATATATACATAATTAATATTTTTACTAAAATAAATAAATAAATAAAGTTACACCTAAGTAAGTAGCATGGAAGTATATGAATTAGCCACTTCTTCTCCACTCTCCTCCCATGTCTGAAACTAATTCAGCTTCAAATCTCTCTTTCAGTTCATCATTTTCTCTACATATTTGCAACAATATTCCACTAATTTAAATTTGTCCAAACAATTAATGGCAGCTGAAGGTCCAAATTATGGACAAAAATACTACTATGAAAATGTAAGTCTCTCTCTTGTGTATGTTTTCAATCTTAATTCTCGAGTCATTTCACAAAGTCGAACTAGAATCAAGCAATTTCCCATTAATGAATTCTTGATTCTAATATAGGTGGATGAGAAATCTGCTCAAGAAAAGGCATTAGATGATTGGCTCCCAATCACAAGTTCAAGAACAGCAAAATGGTGGTATTCTGCTTTCCACAATGTCACCGCTGTCGTTGGAGCCGGCGTCCTCAGCCTACCGTACGCCATGTCCCAACTCGGATGGTACGTAGAAGGGTAAAAATGTCCAAATTTTGTTGGGAAAGAATGATTGTTAAGATGTGGCTAATAAATCGATCTTTTTTCTACCAGAAGAAAAATAGTTTAAAATGAAAGTGTTTTTTCACCGATCAAAGTAATAATAGAAATATTTAATAATTATTTTATTCGTAACCGGGGTCAAGGGTAAAAATGATCAAATTTAGTCTAAAAAACCATCTTTTTTCAACGGGAACAAAAGTAGTTTAAAATGAAAGTGCTCGTCTGATGATCAGGGGACCTGGGGTGGCTCTGTTGGTGATTTCTTGGATCGTGACTCTCTACTCTCTATGGCAAATGGTGGAGATGCACGAGATCGTGCCTGGTAAACGTTTCGACAGATACCACGAGCTTGGACAACATGCTTTTGGCGAAAAGCTTGGTCTATGGATCTTAGTTCCCGAGCAACTGATTGTCGAAGTGGGAGTCGACATTGTTTACTTGATCACCGGAGGCCAATCGCTCAAGAAATTCCACGATTTAGTTTGCTCCGATTGTAAGGAGATCAAGCTCTCGTATTTCATCATCATCTTCTCGTCCGTCCATTTCGTGTTGTCCCAACTTCCGAGCTTCAATTCTATCTCCGGCGTCTCCCTGGCTGCAGCTGTAATGTCGCTATGTTACTCCACCATCGCGTGGGGTGCTTCCGTGGACAAAGGGGTGCAACCGGATGTCGAGTATGGCTATAGGTCGACGACGACAGCTGGCACTATTTTCGACTTCTTTAGCGCGTTTGGGACCATTGTTTTCGCCTATGGTGGACACAATGTGGTGATGGAAATTCAAGCAACTATGCCATCCACGCCACATAAGCCTTCGAAGAGGCCAATGTGGAGGGGCGTGATCGTTGCTTATATAGTTATCGCAGTGTGTTACCTCCCCGTCGCGCTTATCGGGTATTGGATGTTTGGCAATGCAGTGGAGGGCAACATTCTCATCACTCTTGAGAAGCCTAAATGGCTCATTGCTATGGCTAACATGTTTGTTGTTGTCCATCTCATTGGAAGCTATCAGGTAATTCCACTTTTATTATCACTTCTTTAAGATATAAAACTTCAAGAGTTTGGAGACTGAATTGATCTCAATTTGTAATGCAGATATATGCAATGCCGGTTTATGACATGATGGAATCTGTGCTAGTAAAGAAATTCAAGTTCAACCCTTCTTGGTATTTGCGCTTTATTACAAGAAACACTTACGTTGGTATGTATTTCAAGACTCGTAAAAATACAGGACATGAATATCTCGAACGTAACAATCTATCTATCCCGAGATTTACATACATACTCAATTGAGACAATGAATATACATCTTGAGCTTCTACATATCCAAAGAAAACAAGACTTTATCATTCATAAGAAGATTATTACAACCATTTATTAAATTTTTGTCCATATACTTTGATTTTTCAGCTTTTACAATGTTTATTGCCATCACATTCCCTTTCTTTAATGGGCTTCTTGCATTTTTCGGAGGATTTGCTTTCGCGCCAACCACATACTTTGTAAGAAACTTTATATTAATTTCGTCTCTTAGTTACATTTTTACAGAAAAAAAAATATATATATATATATATATATATTATTTACTAGAAATTAAATGTTTTTAATATAATTTGTGAAATATTTCTTCATGCAGCTTCCTTGTATCATATGGCTTGTCATCTGTAAACCAAAGAGATTCAGCTTATCTTGGTTCGCTAATTGGGTATGTATATATATATATATATATATATATATATATATATATATATCTTCAAATTAAGTATTCATATTTGATATTTCAACTGTTTTTTTCTCTCTCTCTAATTTTATGCCCTGTATCTTTATTTTTGTTACCTTTACCCCTTCTTTAGTAAAGTAAGGAGACATAGTAATAGGAGGGAAAAAAAAAAGTGTATAGGCAAAAAAAACAAAGTTGAAATAAATTGCAAGGAGTGAAAACTAATTTATGAAGTAAAAATATGTATATATAGAAATCAAAGAAGGGACCATAATTACATTTTCGTTTATCATTAAAAGTAGAAACTGATCAATGTAATACAAAAATGATGAAATTAACATATAGTGGTGTACGAGACAAAAAACATTTTTTGTTTTCATTTTTTTTTTTTAGTAAACAGAGATATTTAATTCCTTTCATTTGATGATATTTCAGATCTGCATAATATTTGGAGTAATTTTGATGATTGTTGGACCGATTGGAGGGCTAAGGGAGATTATAATCCAATCCAAAACCTACAAGTTCTATGTGTGACAAATTGTGATGGATTATAATTTAAAATACTCTTTGAAAAGAGATGATGAATTGCAAATTTTATTTATTCATTGTAGAGTTGCGTCTCCTTGTTTCATTTTGTATTTTTAGTTTTATTTGTATCATTAGTATATTGAGTTGGTATGTATATCTTTGTGTTGTGTGTGTATATATATATAGTGTATAAAATGTTGTCATCATGGATGATCAACAACACATTTTACAGATATATAACATATAAAATGAAAAATATTGCTCAAATGTCCACCGTGGGCATATTCTAATATGTTCACCAATGATATGTAATGAACACATCCCTTTGTTATATGAAAAGTAAAATTAATAGATACTTTGAATTTTTAACACATCAATCGTAGGCACATTAATATGTAATGTGTCCACGGTGAGTAGGTGAGTATGACTGATAAAATGAAATACTATTGCAATAAAAAATATTCAATTCTTAAAAATATAAGTAAAAAGGCAAGAAATAAGTTAAAAACAAAGTAATCGGATCTGTACATTTCTCCCTTTTTTTTACAACACTTGAAAGCGAAGTTAAGTGAATTTAAATGCACTTATCCAGACACGCGACAACACGTGCAGGTAAGTGGTGGTATGTGAAAACGCATTCGAATGCGTGTGGACTAGTTCGAATGCATGGATTCATGTACAAGTTGCACAAATTTTTTTTTTTATCCTTACCAAATGATTTCCATTAAACAATAGCATCCAAGTTTTGTCTCGTATGTTTGGCCTGTGTGTCCAATCTTTTCTAAATTATAATGACACAATCTTTTCTAAATTATAATGAGTAAGCAAAAATTAATGTTTAACTGAAGTAGCTTAGTTGTAATTGGTTGTGGATATTTGAAAAAATAAATAAATCAAGGATTAGATAATATGGTAGTTGACATTGAGAATAGTTAAATTAATTATGAGCTTTATATTAAATTAAATTATCAAATTGCCTAAGATTATATTTGGAAAGATTAATTTAATGATTGGATTTGAGGGAATCATACAAGTTATATTCTTGTGGTTTCTAAAATAATAAAACTATTATTGCATCTAATTTATTTCTATATAAAAAAAAATTACACTTTCCATAATATGGTATAAAATTATATACATCGATTCTGATTCTTTTTTTTTTTTATTAATCGCAATCAAAAAAGTTACGAGCTTATTTCTGTAATTTATTGTTTGAAGTTTTATATGCTTGAAAGATATGTTAATTATGAATCCAAGTTTTAAAAAATAAATACCATAGAATCGAGACCTGAAATATGAAATTATATTTATCGATTAATATGAAATTTTATTGATTTCTGCATTTTATTATATTTTATTTGTTTTACTTATTAATTATCTACACAACAATTAGATAATAAGTGATTAAGACATGTATTCTTGTTCTTAAGTCAACGTTTATTTTCAAATTCCATCCATGATTGAAGATAATGCAAGCACCATGCACATAGTGCATAAGATTCTTTGATATAAATCAAAGAGAATAATAAATGAATGAAAATGAAATCATTTTGACCGAGTTCAAATTGGTTAAATATAAAATGTGGATATAAATATATATTATCTATCATAGTTTTATATTAAAAGAAAAATCACTCATGATGAAAATTTCCTACTTAAAATTTGGATACATCATCTATAAAACTTCACTAATAATATTAATACATATTACTCCCTTAATTTATATTTGTTAAAATTAAATCCTTAAGCTCTAAAGTGCTTCAGGATCTTCATATTAATATGATAATATTCGTTTTAAACCTAAATCCATATATAATTTTGGGCCAAGTCCAAAACAACCCATTTTTATAATGCAAGGAACTTTTCTACCCCTTATTTATAAAAATAATTTTTTTACCCATTTTTAAGGTATTTTGTTAAATACATTCCAATACTACCCTTTAACTATATTTAAATTTTAATATTTCAAAATACATAAAATTCTATAACCCAAAATTTTGAAAATTGAAAATTCATTCCCCCCAACCCAAGTTCCACTAAAACTCAATCTCCACCACTTCAACATCAATGGTCGAATTTGAGATGAGAATGAGGTTATAGAGAGATGAGAGAAACAGAGATAAGAATGGGTTAGGAAGATGGGAGAAATGACGGTGATTCTTGTCGGAGATGGTAGATGTCAGATTTGCGCCTATGGTGGAAGCACGACGTCACTCGCACTCGAAGATGATATCATCGGGATAAGCTAAGAAGGTTAGAGAAGGTGAATGAGAGTTGATTTAAGTTGATTTGCATAATCTGAACTTGGAGGTGGAACATCGAACTGTTCGAAGAGAGAGACAAGAGTTTTGGTTACAATTTTTTATTATTTATTTATTTTATTTTTGATTTTGATGATTTGAATGTTCAGTGAATAATTGTGAAATTTCTTAAATTTTTTGATTTTGTATATAATTACCATTATAATCGAGTATGTACATACACGAGTAGGAGAAAATAGTCAAAATTATGCGACATTTTATATTCTGATATGTGTACACGATATGTATCTTATTGTACACGATAAATCATGTCTGTTAAATATTCTGATATAGGTGTGTACACGTTGTAAGATATCTATCGTGTACACGATATATACGTGTACACGATATGTATCTTAATACGTGTATATGATTATAATATGTATATGATATACGTATACACGATATTCGTGTATAAAATATGTATCTTAATACGTGTACATGATTATAATATGTATACGATATACGTGTACACGATTATAATATATACACGATATACGTGTACACGATATGTATTTTACAACGTGTACTCGATAATTATAATCCATGTTATAATCGTGTACACGTTATGAATCATGTACACGATACGTACATTGTGTACACGAGACAATGTACACGAGATAATCGTGTACTTAATCGTGTACTTCATAAAATATACTCGTGTACAAAAAAATAAAAATCTCAGATGGGTCTGGTTGAAGCGCAATACACAGATAAACATATTGTATAAACAAATCTCAGATGATTTTTCTAGATTTTCCCAAAAAAAATAAAAATCTCAAATGGGTTTGGTTGAAGCGCAATACACAGATAAACATATCGTATAAACAAATCTCAAATTATAATCGTGTACATGTTGAAGCGCATCAAATCTTCAAAATCTTTTTTCCCAAATAAACATATCTTCTACGGATAAACAAATTTGAGATGATTTTCCCAAATACAGGGTTTTGGTTGGAGTGTGGTGTTCAGATTTTCAAAATCTTTTTTTCCAAATAAACATATCTTCACCGGATAAACAAATTTTTGAAATCTTTTTCCAAACTTGTCTATCAAAGACATTTGTAGAAAAAATGGATATAAAATATAATATAGTGTATTTAGATTTAAATTTTTAATACAGAGACATAAAATACATTGTAAGTGAAGTTGATGGCAACTTGAACTTTTTACACATAAAATGAATAAAAAAATTATTTTGATAAAGAATGAGTACAAAAGTTTCTTGTACTATGAAAAGGGGTAATGAGAGACATTTATACTATAATTTTACTATTTAGATTGGGTTATAAAGGAAGGTCCAAACATCATAGGCTTCATAGGCCCAAAATGACTTCAAATTGAGGCCCATTTAAACATCACAAGTACCTTCTTGGCTTCTTTTTTTTTTTCCATAACTAGCAGTACACCCGCGCGATGCGCGGTTTGTGATATAAAATCTATATTTTTTAATATTAATGACATAATGTAATGATATATCATTTAAATGTAATATATAAATATATATATATATATATTGCTTTTAATATCTATATTAATTAAAAATGTTAATATTTCAACTTTAAAATTATGTTATTTTAAATAATTGTATTTGATATAATTAAAAATTTTGAATGCAAACAATTTTGAAACTCAACATTTTAAATTTGATATAATTATATATGCTATGTAAATAGTAGATTATGAATTTTAAAATGGATATGAATTTGATATAACATGCATTAAAAATGAAATCTAAATCAAATTACGAATATAATTAATTCATAAATATAACACAATACAATATAAAATAATAAAATTTGAATAATAAATTGAATCTCAATATTAAAAAATAATAAAATAATAAATATAAAATCAATAATCAACAATTCAATTTGAAATAAAATTGAACACAATATAAAATAATAATAATAGTTTTGTGTTTGTGAGTTTTAATTTCTAAATAATTCAAAAGTCATTTACTAAACTTGCTAATATATTTTGTTCATATTTTTGTTCTTTTATATTTTAGATGTGTAGATAATTTTCTGCATTGTTTTTAGATGGATTTGTTAAAAAAAAAATTTAATTTATTCCAAAATTTAGTTTATGTTTAAAAATTTTAGCTTCAAAACTATATAGGAATAATCAAAAAGCTGACCCATATTTGCACACTCCTGAAGCCATTTTCTGCAATCATGAAATTAAATTAAATAAATTATAACAATTTTCTCCTAAATCCAAACCAAAAAAAAAATTAATCAAATAAATTTAGGTGATTAGTGGCAAATCAGTAATTTTTGCCAATTGGGTAATTAATGGCAAATCAGTAATTTTTGCCAACTTCTTTCATTTTATATATAATATAGATTTGTGGTATTAATATATTTACAAAAAAAAAAAATTGACACGGTAATATTTGAAGAGAATGAACCGATTCTTGTTCTTAATTTTTAAAGTTAGTAGTTCATTTAAAGGTTAATCGAAAAAAAAGAAAGTATTGTAAATCGAAAAATTAATTTTTAGATACGTTTAAATTCTTGAAAAAATAATTTTTAGAGCTTTTTTAAAGCTTTTACATAATGAATTACGTTGTTGATAAAAAAGCAAGTCAACTATACCAATTTCAACGACATGGGTATCTTTCTTGCCTATCTGCGTTTGGAATATTCTCTGATTAGACCATCTCCAATGTGGCCGTAATTCCTGACTCAAACTCAAATGGAAGGAATTTTGCTTCTCCAATGCAGACTCAAACTTGTGGCAAATTTGCCACCATAAACAGTTGGTGGCAAATTTGCCACATACTATTCATGAACTCAATTCACACTATTCACACTTTTTTTTTTTTTTGATTTAATTTTAAATTGTTTATTTATTTTGATATTTTTTTTAATTTATTTGATTTATCTCAAATATCTTTAATATAGTTATAATTTATTTTAAATATTATGTGTATTATTATTTAATTGTATTGTGAACATTATGTGTATATTTTAAATTTGATTATATTGTATTATTCATTCGATTATATTGTATTATTATTTTAAATATTATGTGTATTATTATTTTAAACATATAATAACTAAATTGTATTATAATATTTTATTAATACTAAATGTTAAATTTAAACTAAATAAGAAAATACAACAATCATGTTAAATTTACGCATGATACAATGTAATTTTCTTTAATTTTAATATGTATTGCATTGTTACGCATGATACAATGTAATTTTCTTTAATTTTAATATGTATTTGTGATGTATTTTATAATATAATTTTGGTATTTTACTACAATTTTCTTTTATTACAATAATTTTTTATATTATTGAAAGCAATATGTTTAATTTTTTTATTAACTTAGAAAACAAACATTTGATAAAATAGAAAATTCAAAAGATAATAATTAAGAATATTTTATAAGAATATTCCCGTTGAGTTAAAATTTGAGTTTAATGGTTGGAGATGATTTTACTGTTTGGTGGCAAATTTGGTAGCAAACTTGGTAGCAAACTTGGTGGCAAATTGATTTTTTGCCACCAAATTTGCCACAACCATTGGAGATGGTCTTAGTGGAAATGGAGGACAAAATGAAGAAATCATGCAGGGACCAAGGGAGAGGTGGGCCCCCCTCAAATTTTAAAAAATTCAATATAATATATATATATATATATATATATATATATATATATATATATATATATATTCACTTAATTATATATAATCTCATATCTTCACACTTTTCAATCTTTGACATTCTTATTCATAATAATAAAATAGCGGTGCAAGTGAGTTTTTTAAATAACTGAAACGAGTAAATATATTTGTGGCCACCAATATTTATATTATTAAGCATCCAATATTTGAGTTTTATCATTTTATTATTAAATCATTAATTCAAATTTTATAAAAGAATATAAAAAATTCAAGGTTGAATATATGTTATTATGAAATGAAAAAATACCTATATATATAATTAATACATATATTGAATTTTTATATACTGTAAGTGGATCCCCTAACAAAATTTCTGAATATGATTCTAAAATATAATTTAATTATTAATTACCTGTAATCATCAGCATAATTAAAAAGCATTTACCTTAAGACTTAGAAGACTATACGTCAATTAATTAAGTCTTTGAAGGCCATTCCAAATTTACCAAAGACTTAGAAGACTATAAGTCAATTAATTAAGTCTTTGAAGGCCATTCCAAATTGAATATTACCAAATCATTTAAATTTAGGACATATTGACTATTATATTAAATTTAGCGCGTTATTTAATAATTGAATTGCTAAAGACAAGCTGTTAATGTTGACATAAATCATTCGCACATATTTCTATCTCGTGATTGGACAAATCAAATCATACACCAACTTTGCGGTAAATGCATGTTGATGTATTTGACATATATAAAACTATCAAGCATACTAAAATTGATAGCATGATAAATAAATTGTAATTAGTGTTAGATAAATGAATTGTAAATGCATGTTTATGGATTATTAATACTCATTTGAGGGTGAGATTTACCTAATCCTCACTTATGGACATTGAGTTTCCTTTGTCAGAAAAATGATTCCACTGTTTTTTAATATATAATTTGCTGAGCATTCTTGAATTTTTTGCTCTTTTTTTTTTTTCAGCTTTTCCATCTAAGATTCTTCCCTTTTTCCTCAATTTGCAAACTTCCACAAACTGCAGTTGTTGAAAGAACAAATTAAATGGCAACAGAGGCGCCAATTCATGACAAGAAATACTACTATGAAGATGTAAGTACCCTTTTATCTGAGCATCTCTCATGTCTTCTTGAGATGATTAAATAAATGTGTATTTTGTGTTTGTGAAAATGCCTAAAAGACAATTTTCTTTTTACTCTTTTTTTCTCTGAATCTGAAACTCTCTATATTATTATATGCATGAATATACAAAATCTATAGGCGAATGAGGTATCTGCAAGAGAGAAAGCATTAGATGATTGGCTCCCAATCACAGCTTCAAGAACTGCAAAATGGTGGTTTTCAGCTTTCCATAATGTCACCGCCATTGTTGGAGCTGGCATCCTCGGTCTCCCCTATGCCATGTCTGAACTCGGATGGTAAAATCTCACTTATTAAGACATGGGATTTCTCCTACTCGTGTTTCACGTTGTGCTCGTATATTCAGGGGACCTGGAATGGCGGCCTTGGTCATATCCTGGATCGTTACTCTCTACTCGTTGTGGCAAATGGTGGAGATGCATGAAATCGTGCCAGGTAAGCGTTTCGACAGATACCACGAGCTGGGACAGCATGCTTTTGGTGAAAAGCTTGGCCTGTGGATAGTGGTGCCTCAGCAGCTAGTCGTTGAAGTTGGAGTCGACATAGTTTACATGATTACAGGAGGCCAATCTCTCAGGCAATTCCATCATCTGGTTTGCAAAGATTGCAATGATATCAAGCTTACTTATTGCATCATCATCTTTGCCTCTGTCCACTTTGTACTCTCCCAACTTCCCAGCTTCAATTCTATTTCTGGTGTCTCCTTAGCAGCTGCAGTTATGTCCATATGGTATATATCACCTAATTATACCTCTTTTTATGACTATTCAGAGCTTTCATCGTTTAGGTACACAAGAATGCATAGAGGAAATGAGGGAAATTGCAAATTTAGGACAATACTTTTGGCCATTCATCGTTTAGGTACACTAGTTTTTCGGGCTGTGAAGTTAGAACACTAACTATTGGGCCAATTAGGACAAATTAGCCTGAAATCGAACGTGTGCCTCTCTGAATTCGGACTAATTGAAAAATTCATTCGATTTTGCTCAAATCAAGGTTGAATCAAAGTGAATTTGGTAAATTGATTTGGGGCTTTGCTTGGCTTAGGGAGATGAGTGTTTTGGCTAAATCAACGTACATTTTAGTTAAATTTAAAGTGTGATCAAGTATTGGGTAAGCTTGAGGGTGGTTATGGTGGATTTGGTGGAAGAGGAAGCGGCAGTTATTGTAGACTTTTCTTAAAACTTAATTAAAATGTATGTTTTCTACGCCGAAACATTCAACCTCTAAAACCATAGCATGACCCAAATCAGTTTTACTGATTTGAGTTTGATTGAAGATTTGAGCAAGAATCAAACGAATTTTTCAAATGAAAAACTGATTTCTTGATGACCAGATTTAGTATGCATTTCTTTAAATTGGTTGAGGGATGAACCAAATTCGATTTCCCTTAAAACTTAACCAAATTATGCTTTCCACGCCAAAACACATCTCTCCTCAAGTTATATCAAACACCAAGTAATTTATCGAATTCAATTGTTGAATTCAAGCTTAGTTTGAGCATGAACCATAGGAAATCTTTGAAAAGCCAGAATTTGGAGAGATACATGCATTTCACATGCAATTTAGCCCGAATTTTTGAAATTTTAGGTCCTAAATTAGCCCACATTAAAACTTATTGTCCTAATTTCGAGTTAATGTCCTTAAATAATGGAAGGTCAAAAAAGTATTATCCTAAATTTATAATTTTCTCGAGGAAATGGTTTAGATTTTCTTGAAATGGTAATAACTCTGTTTTGCAGTTACTCTACAATCGCATGTGTTGGATCCATCAACAAGGGGGTGCAACCTGATGTGCAATATGGTTATAAAAGATCAAACTCAACGGCTGATAATGTTTTCAATTCGTTTAGTGCATTGGGGACCATTGTATTCGCCTATGGTGGTCACAATGTCGTGATGGAAATTCAAGCAACGATGCCTTCAACATCTCGAAATCCTTCAAAGGGACCTATGTTGAGAGGCGTCATCGTTGCTTATATTGTTATTGCAGTGTGTTATCTCCCTGTTGCTATTATAGGGTACTGGATGTTTGGTAATGCCGTACAAGAAAACATTCTTATCACCCTGCAAAAACCTACATGGCTCATTGCAATGGCTAATATGTTCGTCGTGATTCATCTCATTGGAAGCTATCAGGTTCAAATCTTCGCCCTTTTTAACTAGAATTTTCTTTCCCCAAGAAAAGCTCTTATGTTTGAAGTAATACAGATATATGCAATGCCGGTTTTTGACATGATGGAAACTGTGCTTGTAAAGAAACTAAACTTCCGGCCCACTTGGCGTTTGCGCTTTATTACAAGAACTTCTTACGTTGGTACGCAAACTTATTAACCTCCCTTTGCAGCTTTAAGTCTTGCAATTAGCACTACATGTTTAATATGTTTCCTACAAGTTGTAGCTATATACATATTCTTTGATTTCAGCTTTTACAATGTTTATTGCCATCACATTCCCTTTCTTCAATGGGCTTCTCGCGTTTTTTGGAGGATTTGCTTTCGCCCCAACCACATATTTTGTAAGAAACTACATATTCTTGTCCACAAACACACATTTCCCTTTTTTTTTGCATAAAGCCATGATAAAGAAAAGTTTATTTTTGACATTTTCTGCAGCTTCCATGTATCATATGGCTTATCATCTGCAAACCGAGACGATTCAGCTTATCTTGGTTCTCCAACTGGGTATTTTTATTGAGCTTTAATCCTCTTCAACTTTTTAACAATGGAAAGAGCTGAGGGCTGATTGTTCTGTTTCAGATTTGCATAATTTTCGGAGTTATTTTGATGGTTGTTGGACCAATCGGAGGGCTAAGAGAGATCATAATCAATGCCAAAAACTATAAGTTCTATGCATAAGCATAAATATTGGTGCTTGCAACATTGGAGTTGTGTTCAGTAAGTTCTAGTCGAACAGAACAATTTATGGCTTTTATTGCTGTAAGAATATAAGAATCCTCGAACCCTTTTCTCGATCACAAAAAAAGCCAAAGATTAATGGAAGTAATGACAATATTAATGAAAAAATAAAAATTAGTTAATGAAAGCAATCCACGGAACACAATAGAGTCGAAATGAAAGAAGCATTAAAGAGATGAGGAAATGATGAAATCATGAAATGAGACACAGTTAATGAAGATCAATATTATTGATGTGGTCCAAATCCTCGATGAGAAGCTTGTGCCCGGTTTTATCTGCGGCCTTAATTACGGGCTTTTTTAGGTGTTCTTTCATCCTCGCCTTTACGGGCCCTGGATTCTTCCTCGCATCACCACATTGCAATTCGCTCGTTGCTGCTATGATCACCATAACGACGAAAAAGAATGCATATAACTTACGACCACTCGTGATCCCCATCTAATATATGTATATACTTTCTTTTGCTAATACATTGATTGATTTATGAACAATATATCCTTCCTTGAGGGTTATTTATAGTTGGTAGAAGTTGCAAACAATAAATATTTATTTAATTTTGCATTATTAGTTTAATTAAGTTCCTAACTACATTTAATTAGTATATATATATATATATATATATATATATATATATATATATATATATATATATTCAATTAACGAGTTTTCAATTCTCTAACTGGATGCATGTTCACTACATTTCTATATACTACCATATTCATATCACTACTACTATTCTAGGTCTATGATCTCCTAAAATAAATGCAGACATAGAATACATAATAATATTGGGATATTGTGATTTAATTTTGTGCTATTAATATAATTAATATAATGTGTGAAATATTTCTGCATGCATCTTCCCTGTATCATATGGATGTTTTCATGGATGCACAATGTGTCTTACAGATCATATATTATATATACAATAAACAAAGCAGCACTACAGGAAAATGAGTACTTACGATGACATATTATTTTTAGTTATTTTGTAATGTATATTTGGACTTTTTTTGTCAAGAAAAGTTTAAAAATACAAGATTTCTAATGTAACAATTTTGTTGTGGCTAATATATACAAGAAAGCATGACAACAACAAAAATAGACATGGTTTCTAATGCATTAGCCAACTTGTCTTTTGAATATTACTCTCTCGGTTTTGGCAAATAAAAGGAATGATAGAAATAATTCAAATTTAAAAGATTTATTTTTTATCAATTGTCTGATGCAAATAAAAGGAATGATAGAAATAATTCAAATTTAAAAGATTTATTTTTTATCAATTGTCCTATCAGACGTCATATGACTTCAAAGTTCAAATACAATGGAAAGGTAATATATAGAGTGCCAAAAACTAAACAACAAAATTTCTACTAATATTGCTAAAATAGAAAATAAAAGGTAAATTAGGAAACACCCATATATTCATACTCAATGACCTACACAACAAAGTTTCTACTAATATTGCCAAAATTGAAAAGAAAAGGTAAAGTAGGAAACAAATAGAGGGTTATCATGGACCCATATATTCATTCTCAATGTATTTGATGTCGTGCTGGAAAATTTAAATTCATTGAAAAAAAAAACCAAAATTTGCATTATTTGATGTGAGTGGAAAGACTAGATCGAAGGCAATGTATTTTTCCATTCATTAAATAATTTTATTAATAGTTTGTCAAATTTCATGTATATATAAGAATTTATATGAAATTCTATTCTGAAATCAGGCAATGCAGCTTTTATTAAATTACATGTTGAATGGCTATGTTTTTCTATATTTCTATGGTTTCATGGTTAAATGAGATGTAACACAATTTATAGTGATTCATCACCGTTGTTGATACATGTAAGAAAACCCACATCAAAGTTTACTTCCACATCAAAAATCAAAGGATTGTGCTATTTTATTGATTCAACAATTTGTCACGAGTTATACCTTTAAATTATCCCATCATAGAAGTCATCCTTGTTTTTTTATTTTTAGTTAGTTTGTATGGACCTAAAAAATCTTACGAGATACTTTATTTTAAATTTTTTTTTAAATTAAAAATTGTCTTTAAAATTTATTTATGAGAAAGCTTTTGTGATAATAACTTGGCCTCGTGTTAACAAGGATGAACTGAAAATTAATCAATAATAGTTTTATAACAATAAAAGATTATATATATATACATATATATAATATCTCACATGGCTTGTCTATATACAAGTCGGCATCCAATCTATATCTATATTAATTAATATAGTACCAAAAAAGTTGGCAAAATTTATAGAAATGTCACTTACCCGTTTAAATACGTCGTGTCAAACAAAATTATTAAGAAAATAGAAAATAAAACTTCTTAGCAAATTATTTGTATTCTATTGAAAATTCTTCTTTGCTAGGTAATTTCATGACCCAAATAATAAGTGCAAATAACATTAACAAAGTAATTAACATCATAATAATTATTTTTATTGGTAATTTTTTTATATTTTATTTTATTTCTTGAAGATTTTTTATTTATTATATTTTTTATTGAAGTTGTGTTCGGTAAGTTTTGATCGAACAAAAGAAATTATGGATTTTATTGCTGTAATTGCTTAATATAAGAATCCTCGAACCTCTTTTCTCTGTCACAATTAACGAATCATGTATAAACATAATTAATCGAATTAATTTTCAACCGTGAATTTATGATTGAAATCTCCCATTTAATAAATCTGTCAAAAATTTATAGAGTTGAATAAATGTGTTTGAGAAGGTTTTCAGCATTCAACAAATTAAAGAATATAAAAAAAGAAATGGAAAGTATTCGTTTAAGAGAGTTGCCAATTACTAAAATCAATGACACATCAAAAATTAAATTTTGCCTCCTAATTATTTGTATAGTATTAACAACTTATAATTAAATTTTTTAACTCAAACTTAACATAAAATAATAATTATAAAGTTATTTAAAGTATTTACCTTAAACTTACCAAATGTTGGGAACTTGAACAAAATTTAAATTCCCTTGCTATAGACAAAAAGAGGATGTTAGATCTCTGAATGATAGCAATGTTTATATATTTATTTCATGAGTAAAAATTTAAGGTGTAAATCTTTACATACTCGTTCTTCCTTGTATTTCTAATGTATATCATTATTTATAGTGGAAGAGTTTGGATAAGAATTTAAACAAATCTTAAATTGTTAAGTTAATAGTACGTCATAGATATTGAATCTCACATGGATGTATACGTGACGTTATACAAACATTAATAAAGTATAAAAAAGAAGAATGGAGTTAGACGTTATTACAACATTAATTAATAGTGAAAAAGAAACATTAGCTATTGAAAGCTGCAGTAATCCACATGAGAATAAGACAATTAATAGAGTCAAAATGAAGGGGAAAACACACACTAACACACATGAAATTATGAAGATATGAATTGGAAGGAAAGATGATGAGAGAATTAATTAAGAGAGTTAGTGAAGAGGGCATTAAAAGTATGTGAGATCTTCTGTCACACTTAATGTCAATAAGGCATGTATGTAGTTAATTGCCTAACGGATTAGCTATGCCATGAATGAGACGTTGAGTAAGGGAAAATTATAAATTTATGACATTATCTTTAGGTTATTCATTAATGAAGGACACTGACTTTTCAGGTCCCGACATTAGGACACTAACTTCTCAATTTGGATGATTTCAGGACAAAAAAATCTGAAATCACAAATTTCGGCCAAATTACTTCAGCAAAATGCCCAATTCTCTTGTGATTTGATCCGAAATTCATAATTTTGAGTTTTTTATCCTTAAATCTCTCAAATTAAAAAGTTAATGTTCCAATATCAAGACCGGTCTTGATATTGATGTCCTTCATTGATAAATAACTTTAAGATAATAACCTAAATTTACAATTTTACTAAATTGCAAAAGTCACAGTTAATCCTAAACAAGTTATATTCTTTAAATAGCTGGGAAGCTTCAATCAACAAAAGTGTGCGACCTCATCCAGTTGTTCAATATCGCATTTAATCTCATTTTCTTGATTTTTTTTTTTTATCAACCGAATGGAAAATGCCACATTTTGCCACTTCATTTATGCTTGCCAGAAATCCCCATTTGGTGTCATGTGTAATTCACATATTTTGCGATCGATTTTGAAAATTCTAATTAAAATTTGATCAAAAAAATCTGAAATGTTTCTGAGTGATGAGACTATATTAAAAAAATCGATTGTTGTGGAACCATTTACACAACTAAGTGGTCTATAAGATGAAAAATGATTTTTACCCTAAAACTGATTAATTGATCAACTTATTGGGGGTTATCAGATAACCTAAATACATATCCCGTTGTTTTTTATTGCACATAAAATACTACTCCCTCCCATTAAGAAATTTTTTTGATTATATATTACATTATATTAAATATTTGTGGCGTAAACGATTCAGAATGTTATTATAGGATTAGAATTAGTTGGGCACATGTAATTAAATGAAGATCATATATATGATTAATTATGATACTGTACTAGGTAGTTATAAACGTGCAGAGGAATGAAACGAGGCTAGTTGGCAACTTCATTAATCCCCAACGTCCTATATTGTTTATTATAATGTAATAAATATATAGGCTCCAATCCAAGGAGGGATATTATATATAGTTGATCAAATTAAATCAATAAATTTGTAGCAAAAGAAAAGAGAAGAAATTAGAATGATGATTGATGCGTGGTAAAATTTTAACCATTCTCAATCCTCGTCCTCCTTCGCGGCCATGGCTCCGTCTCTGAGAACGAAGTACGAATGGCTCCATCTCTGAGAACGAAGTTCGATTTCAAATAATATGTATCACCTATTTAACATAGATAGATACAGGTCGTTTCTAAATCATTTCTGATGCTCTATTGAAGAACAAACACAAGTTTCTATGTTAAGGCTGCACATAGAATGAGTTTCTTATTACTGTTCTTAATTTTAACTCAAGAACAACGATCCTATGGCTTGCTATCTGCAAACCAACACGATTCAGCTTATCGTGGTTTGGCAATTGGGTATGCTTTTCCAGCTTCGTTTCTGTCGATTATTTTGTGATGGAGTCAGAGAGATGATTCGTTTGGGTTAAACTTGTGGAATTTCAGGTCTGCATAATCTTAGGGGTTCTCTTGATGGTTGTTGCACCCATTGGAGGACTAAGGCAGATCATACTCCAAGCCAAGTCCTACAAATTCTACGAGTAAACTTTCGTGTTGAGTGTTCGTGTTTCGAATATGTCATGGAGAAGCAAATGACAATGAGTGATTGCATACTGCCAATATTTTGATAAGAAGTGCAATCAAAAGTGTAGTGTAGTGTAGTTCAATGAATTCAAAAATGGCATATATCATAAGATAAACCCTAAGTTCAACAATTTTTTATTTTTTTAAATTTTACATGTATTCATAAGCCAAAAGACAAATTGACAAGAAAATGTACTTAAGACAATAATAAATACTTCCTTATTAGTTCCACATTGAAGAGTTCTGAGTTTATAACAGTCATCTTCACAACTAAACTTTGGTCATCTCTGAAACAAGTCATCAACAGATGTAATACTTAAACCAAAGACACTATCTTCGAAACGAACAATAGTTCGCAAGTATAAAACCTCTCTTAATTCTTGGCCTTTCTAGAATTATTCTCCTTGATTCTAACTCGGTTATCCAGCTTCACAAACCGCTTCAGATCCTCAAATGGAAGATTTTCAACGCCTTTCCTCCTTAGCTCACTAAGAGCTGGGCGTTTATCCAGCAAGTGAAACAACCAATCTGGGTACTCAGAATCGGGTAAGATCTTAGGGTCTTGCCCGTCTTTTAATATATTGGCACCAAACACTGTAGTTGATTTTACTTCTTTGGTTAGCAATGATGCTTTCGGAGCATCTGCAGCAGAACCACCTTTAGAGCCTTTCTTTGCTTTAGCTCCGCCAGTAGCAAATGTTCGGCGGCCCACCACTCCAACTGCCTCCTTCAAGGTGGTAATGTTTCTCAATGGTTTCATGAGAGTAATTGGCATGTCTTCACAGCTGCAATATATATATATATATATATATATATATATATGTTAGATATAGTGCTATGTAGATAGAAATTTAATTATAAATACATAGCATATGTTAGATATATCATTATATGTTTTAAAAATTAATGCTGCAGCGTGGGTGGGGAACGGCAGATGTGATATCCAGACCAAATATGTTCCACATATGAACACAATAAATATAGACATGGATGACTCTTGTGAAACTTTCCATGATTCACAAGCGATAATAGCAAGAGACTTTACTAAGCTAATGGTGAAACTTCAAGAATGTCAGTTTACCAACTACGAGCTATAATTACCAATCTATTCTTTTGCTAGCCAATGTGTGCATGTACTCCCAAGCAGCTCAATAATATACAACTCTTTTAAAGACAATTAATCAAGCTACTTCTCCATTAACAGCAGAGCCTTAGAGTACTATTATTTTGCAAGCAAAATCAGATCTTGTAAAGAACCAACTGTTTACATTCTAAAATAGCAACTGGCTGATTAACACAACATCTAATATAAACAATTAGATTAGGTGAAATCTATTAGGTCAAATGATTGAAGAGTTCACACTTCATAGTCTCCAAAAATGATAAATAAACCCCATTGCTTAAGATAAATTTGTTTAAACCTAGTTAATTGTGGATTAATGAATAACTGCCTTTCATCATCAAACTAGAGGTCATGCACTTATTAACAAGGAAGCTAATTCTATTTACTAGTTAAAAACACGATTAGCACAAAACTAGTAAATTTTAGGTGTTTTCCTAGTATTACTTTACAGTGTACTAAGATAATTGCATTATAATCAAATGTCTGTATTAGCATCCACTGGAAAAAACGAAGTAGAGATAAAGGTATACTGATTAATGTACATACAAACGCCATATAATCAGAAATTCTTCCCAGTGGGTAAATCTAAATTTCTCCATTTCTTTACGTGACGTTTCACATCAGATGTTCTGCCACTAGAACCTCCCCGTGCAGTCATGTGTTTCAGTATCTCTTCTATGACCCTGAGCATATATAATCCCCAAAGCAGCTCAACAATAAACAACTTCTATAGATAATTAGTCAAGCTATTTCTCCATTCACAGAAGAGCCCCGCAGTCCTACCATTTTGCAACCAAAACCGGATCTTGCAAAGAACAACTCCTTACATTCTAAAATAGCAAACTGGTAGATAACTACACCTAATATAAACAATAAGATCAGAACCTATGATACTTAAAGACATTATAGCATTTTGAATCCAGTTTATTGCTGAGTCATAACATTGTTGCGAGGTTAACACGGAAGACAATTTCAATTATAGTTAAATACATGGCTAGCTCAGTTATACAAGTTTTTACTATGTACCTAGCATTTCTTCATAACGTTCAACTAAGAAACTAAGTGCTGCTAAAGGCATGACGCACATACATAAGCAATCCAAATAAAAACTTGTAAATCTTCGATTTCTTTTCCGCAATAGTTCATATCAAATTCCAGGACAAGAGAATCAACAGCACCAGTATTTTCTGCACTTCGGTCTCCTTTTTTACCTCAGAACTACCACTTTATCATAACAGATTAAGATTTACAACTACAAGCGGCATATTTTCCGAGCTTTTTTCACGTCTATGAACACAATTTCAGTGCCGTTTTTTGGATCAAAAGGACAGATTTCAAAACTTGCAAACCATTAAAAAATATATATATCGATTTTCCGTGCATTCCGCCGGAAATGGAGCTTCTGCGGCCGGAAATCATGAACGAAACAGGCAAACAAAGAAAGAAAAGAGTAATAAATCTTCACCTTCTTCGATGTCGTTCACGCACAGTCAAATTAGGGCACTCTTGCCAAATTATTGTGTATCAATTTCAGGGGGCAGATGGGCTTTACATATATATAAAGGCTTTATAAGAAAAACCTATGGGCCAGCCCATAATTACAAGGCAAGAGGCCTCATGAGACATAATATTAATTAAATGTAATATATACATAAATCAAAAAATAATTAATTAATTATATACTAATGACCATATGATAATAAATCAAAATTGTTAATATTAAACATAAATTATTTTATTTTTAATGAATTTATTATAATTTTTAATGAATTTATTATAATTTAATAAATATTTATATAATTATGATCAAATATATACAAACTTTAAGTAGTTTAATAGATAATTATTTGCATAATTGTTTGACACATTTATGAATTTTTTTATTTTAGTTTCAATTAATTTCAAAATACCGATGGATAATTTACCAGATTTCTTTTAACGACTATTTTTTCTAAAAGATACTTCTTATTTAGAGCTGTCGAAATGGGCCGACGGGGCGGGCCGGCCCACAACCCACCTTAACCCACCTTTTGGCGGGACGGGCTTTTTATTGAGTGGGCTTTTAAATCCCAACCCACCGGTGGGTCGTGGGTTGGGCGGGCCAACCCACTTTTTTTTTTCTTCTAACAATTAATTCACTATACATAAATACATTCTAATAGCTAATAAAAAATGCAAATTGTTCGCAAATTAAAATACAACATTCATCACATAACTATATATTTGACACTATAAGATATTCTACATGATATTGGACACTACAAGATCTTCACTAGGGTTTTCTACTATTTTTAGTATTTTTAATTAATTAAAAAATTGAAAAAAAAAGGCGGGCCAGCCCGGCCCAACCCACCCCCAACCCACTTCAACCCACGGCCCAAATGGGCCAGCCCGTTTAGACCCGTTTTTTTACGGGCTTCGAAATATCCGGCCCAATCCACCTTTTATATATGGCGGGGCGGGCTGGCCCAACGGGCCTGGCCCGTTTTGACACCTCTATTCTTATTCAACACTTACAACTAAATTATTTGTTTTATTTAATAGACCAAAAGGTTATTCCAATCATTATAAAAATATCAATTTTTTGAATAAAAAAAATCCAAGTACTATAAATCTTATTTATTCAACGATAGTATAATGTTCTCAAAATCCTTGATTCTCAAAATCCTTATTTCGCAATCGTGTATGTATAATATCATATTAAGAAAAAATATAATATAAAGCATTTTTATTTGTAAGAAAATGCATAGAAAGCAATCAAAAGATTTAAGTTCTTAATGTATTGGATCATAAGAAATCTAGTTTACAGTAAATAATAAACAAAAGCTTGAATTAAAATAAACATCAGTTTTTATTTCGCTTTTTTTATTATCTAGTTCTAAACATAAGTAAAATAAATTTCAAAATAAAATAATTTTTTTTGTAAAAATAATATAATACCGAGCCCAATTAGAAGAAGCCCAAAATTGGAATGTGACCCACAACTTCTTGAAGGGGTTAGGTTAGGGTTTAACACTGTTTCTTGAGCAAAAATCCATCTCCCTCTAGAAAACCCTCACTTTCTCTCTCTTGGATCATTCAATCTCCATTTCCAAACCACCTCTGCGAATTCATTTCCAATTTCCACAATGGGCAGCCAAGCCGCGGCTAACTTCCTCACCAACATTGCTCGCGCCGCTTTCGCCATCGGAATTGGCGGTGCCGTCGCCAACTCCGCGCTCTACACCGTCGACGGTGGCCAACGCGCTGTCCTCTTCGACCGTTTCCGCGGTGTCATCGACGACACCGTCGGCGAAGGGACCCACTTCTTAATTCCATGGCTTCAGAAACCCTTTATCTTCGACATTCGCACTCGCCCTCACACCTTCTCCTCTGTCTCAGGTATTTTTGCATTTATTTTCTGTTGATTGTAGACTTATGCTTTTGCAGTTTTTTTTGTCATGAAGAAATTTAATGGAAACCTTCTATGATATTAGTCTTTTTTTGGAGATAAGATTACATATTGCGAAAATCAATAGCTGCCTTTGTGAAGTAGTGTTTATTTGCGCGATTTATCAGATTAAATTGTTTTAATTTTGGGCTATTTTCGGAAAAAAAAAAAAAAAGGATGAAACAACTTTTTTTTCCAAATAATTAGGAACAAAGGATCTGCAGATGGTAAATCTCACCTTGCGTGTGCTATCTCGCCCTGAGGTCGATCGGCTACCGGACATTTTCAAAACCCTAGGTCTCGAGTACGATGAAAAAGTCCTCCCATCTATTGGCAACGAGGTTCTCAAAGCTGTAGTTGCTCAATTCAATGCTGATCAATTGCTCACTGAAAGGCCCCATGTTTCTGCTCTCGTCAGAGAAAGCTTGATAAGAAGGGCGAAGGATTTCAACATTGTGCTGGACGATGTTGCCATCACTCATTTGTCGTACGGTGCAGAATTCTCGAAGGCTGTGGAGCAGAAGCAGGTGGCACAGCAGGAGGCGGAGCGGTCTAAATTTGTGGTGGCGAAGGCAGAGCAGGAGAGGAGGGCGGCCATTATTAGGGCTGAAGGAGAAAGTGAGTCTGCTAAGCTTATTTCTGAGGCAACTGCAAGTGCAGGGATGGGGTTGATCGAGCTGAGGAAGATTGAGGCAGCAAAAGAAAATGCAAATTCGATGGCTAGGAATGGAAATGTTATTTATCTGCCTAGCAACAACAATATGCTTCTCGGTGTGAATCCCGGCCGTTAATTTATGAGGTAGAATTCGTATGAGTCTTTGATATTGATATTGGTACCAAAACAATGATCAGACTTTTCTTGCCTAAAAAATTCAGTTCCCCATCACATATATAAAAATATGGATATTTCCTACAAAATATGGATTGCCGAATATATCCCTATTATAGATTATTATTTAAGGTTATAATAGTAATTTAGGATTTTCATATTTAAATAATTTTATATTAGAATTCTAGCTAATTCAAAATCTTATAGAATTCTATTATAATTAAAACTCTAAGTATTTGTATTATTTCTTTTTTTAATTTGAATTAATTTCTACGTGTGTTATTCTACGTGCAACACACGTGTTCTAAAACTCATATATATATATAAGATTGGAATTGAGCCAGCATAAGCTAGATTCTTATGTAAGCTGTATTTGGACTGATCAAGGGGCAAAGATGCAGAGGTGTTCAGAATTTTTTTTTTTTCAATTATCAATATATTACTGTATTAAATTATAAACATACTGCTTATGGTAAAAGACTTGAGTGTTTGGTGTCCTTGATCAGCTGAGATTGCTTTATTTTATGATCATATTCAGATGATAGCTGTTCCTGTGGAAATTTGTAGTCAATGAGTTGTAGGATATATTCTTACTACTTTATGATTGTGATTTTTTTAACTCCTTAATCACCAACCATTTTCTTACTGCTGCTGGGTTCATAATCGTGTAAACAGTTCATTTTCTGATTTTCCTCTTTCTCTTCATCTTTCTCTTGTTGCAGGGTGTGAGAGATGGCACGATTATATGCTGGTCATTTGGCTGTTGATTCGCCTGTCTTTTTTCGCTATTCTAATACCTTGATAGGTTGTAAGAAATTCTAGTAGAAACTGAATGATAACGGCTTTTTGTGCTATTTAAATCGGTGTGGGAGATTTAGTCCATTCTCTGCTTTGAATTCTGGAGAAGCTATAATAATTTAAACCATGCCTTTTTTTTTCCCTTCGCCTTGAAACTAAGTTCATCTATCTTCCTGTTAACATTATTCTAGCAATTGTGTTATTTGAAGCAATGATGTTGCAATTGTGCTCTATTATGTTTGTGTTGCTTCTTATTGCCAATTGGAAATTATGTTTCGTTTTGCACGGTATGTCCCTGTTACTCTCCGTTTGTGTAATGCACATGTTGTGTGGTGATACGGACATCTGTTCCTCGTTTTCTTATTTTTCTTGAATGAGATAATCCATTTTGTGATTCATCAATGCAGATTTGTTGCCCCATAGTTCAGCTATGCTATATTATACATTCCAAGTCAATAAATTTGGTGTATTCTTTGTGGTGTGGTGGTGTTTGTCCAAATGTCTCGACCCTAATTTAATTTTATAGCAAGTTATTTTGATAATTTTTTTACATAATTGTGGTTGGTGACATCTTACAAAGTTTCATGTAGAGTTTATCCAAATAAACGGCAATTCAAACCCAAAACAAGTAATATACTTTTCATAATATAATAATTCTCTTATACCAACTTTCTTGCATTAATACACATTTATAGTAAAATTCGATTCTCACAACCTTACACAATCCCATAATCTTTAAATATCCATATCTCAAAGTGTGTATTTCTCCTATCCTTGATCCCACAACAAATATACCCAAACTTAATCATTAGCTTCTTATACTTTACTGACATTTATTTAAAATGTTATCGTTAATACACCTTAATGTGTTGGAATAAAAGAGGATGTAATGTATTCTGTATTATGAATCAAGAAAAAATCACAAGTAAACCCAAGAAATTATGTTCTACATAATGTCAAACATATCATCGAACGAATCTAAACAAAACAAAACTGCAGAAATATGTCAGCTCAGTTATTCCATAGCTATCTCTATACCTCAAACCAAGGCCACAACCATAGACAAGTACATGAACGAACCGGTGTTTCTGCTTCGAGCAGATCGATCATGCAACAGATGCCATGTGACGGATCAAGTCAACAACGCGATTGCTACAATAATGAAAAAAGTTATATCAGCAACAAAAAAGAAATCGAGCAAAAACAATTCCTTGTTTGCTGCATGTAATTAATCTATGTCTTTACCTGTAGCCCCATTCATTGTCATACCAAGAGACAACCTTGACAAAGTTGCCATTAAGAGCAATTCCAGCCTTGGCATCGAAAATGCTCGACCTGCCATAGCAAATAATGAAATAGTGAATAACATTTGGTGGCAAAGTTTTATGTTAACATTCTGAGAATACTCACCTGCAATCACCAACAAAATCAGTGGATACTACATCATCTTCTGTGTATCCTAGGATTCCCTTCAAGTTAGTCTCTGACTCCTCCCTTTGTAGCAATGAATAAGAGAGATACAACAACATATGATGATGATGCCTTCGAAAGTCAAAGAAAATGTCAATAAGGCGCAACTTCTTACTTGATAGCAGCTTTGATTTCATCGTATGTAGCTGCCTTAGAAAGCCTTACAGTTAGGTCAACCACCGAAACATCAACGGTTGGGACACGGAAAGCCATCCCGGTGAGCTTTCCATTTAGAGCAGGAAGTACCTTTCCAACAGCCTGTAAAACCACCAGTTATCCATTCTTAAAACATGTTTACTGTGCCAAGTGCATGACTAGAAAGCACTTCAATAATAACAGTTATTTGGATTAGAAAGCACTTCAATTGCAAAAGAACATAATCAACAGATATAAGTATGTTCTGTTGCTTTCACTCATTGTTGGAAATCTACTTCAAAAGAGTACTTTATCACAAAAGGAATTCTGAATGAAGCATAGATATCAACCAAAATAGAAACTAACAAATGATGATCCTGCCTTGTAACTTTTAGCACATGCATTTCATGGTACCTTTGCAGCTCCAGTGCTGCTGGGAATAATGTTGAAGGAAGCAGCTCTTCCACCTCTCCAGTCCTTCATTGATGGTCCATCAACAGTTTTCTGTGTTGCTGAATTACATTAAGCAAACATCAATAATCATGTCGCACACTTAATAAAAGTATGAAAATAAACGAGTAATTGGTAAGCTTACCAGTGATAGAGTGAACAGTAGTCATCAACCCTTCTACAATACCAAACCTGTCATTAAGAACCTGTAAAATTGTAAAGTGTTGGATTATTTGTCAGTCTTTGAACTATGTAAAACTTGCTGCTACTCAGTATGCCTGGGAAAGCATCAAATAAGAACAAACCTTAGCTAATGGGGCAAGGCAATTGGTAGTGCAACTAGCATTAGAAACAATGTTAACGTCTGACTTGTACTCCTTCTCGTTGACACCCACGACGAACATGGGGGCATCCTTACTTGGGGCTGAAATTATAACCTTTTTGGCACCGCCCTGAGAACCAGAAAACATAAACCAAAAGAAATATTATCCAACTACTTTATGGCACTAAGATTAGTATCACACCATACAAGATGGAGTACTTTCAACAAACTAAACTTTTTATCCAACTATGTGGGGTTGATTATATGGATTATATCTCGCCATCATGTTTGATTGAGATACACACTCTTGTTTATATTCCAATAAACATGTGGTTTTCTATAGTTTATTTGCAAGTCTTTTTAGGTCTTCCCTATCTCCTTTCGGTTTGACTTTATGATTTTCTAATTTTTATCCATGTTGCATACTTGGACCTTCTTTAATTTTCTCATCTATTGGGGTTACTCCACCTTCTTTCTAATGCAATCATTACTCATTCTATCTAATGAATAGGGATTCTGACAGCTAAAACTTTAAGAATTTGACAATTAGTAAAATGTAAACCTTTAAGTGTGCAGCAGCCTTGTCCTGGTCAGTGAAAACACCTGTGGACTCAATAACGTAATCAGCTCCAGCCTCACCCCAAGGGATCTCCTCTGGGTTCCTATTCATTAGAAAGGAGAATGCATACATGAAAAGAAATATGACTAATCAAGCAACAAAATGATAAGGAAGATAAGTACCTCATTCCAAACACAGTCACTGGCCTGTCACCAAAGAGAAGGGTCTTTGAATCCTTAACCTTAAGCTCATTTTTTTTCCATTGACCATGCACACTGTCGTACTTGAACATGTAGGTCTGTACAACAGAAAAACAATTATAACAAATGTCATTAAATTTTCAAAAACCATTTAACAATAGCAACACATCTAAGAAGCATATAAAGAATCTAAGACTTGAACTCAAGTATAAAGGGTGACGTGATAATATCCCAAATTAAAATGCTTCAATTGAAATCTCAAGAGCTTCAAACACACTCAGAAAAGGACAAAATGCTGATAGGAAACAAACTCTAATCAGATTTGACATTCTCTTACAACAGACGCCATAACTATAGTTTTAGCATGAAATTTGACATAGGTAACATGCATATCGACACGCCAGACATTTCAATCCACCATTGATCAACATCGATCCAAAACAAAACAAAAAACAAAAGATGGCAGAGCTCTACTTACTTTAGTAACTTAAAAATCATCTAACACATTATAATGCCCACTCCTCACAGCTAAACAGAGTTTTTTTTTTTAAAGATTATATGTAGAGTATTACCATATAATCGGTTGTAATAAACGGATCATTAACAGCGACAAGTTCAACATCATCACTTTGCAGTGCCACTCTGGCCACCAAACGCCCGATCCTTCCAAATCCTGCACATTACCATCACAGATGAAATCATTCAAACTTCTCGGATAATCTCTACAATCAGAGACGATACAACAACAAATGCAAGCAATTCTCTTGAGAAACGAACAATTACCGTTGATTCCGATCTTAATTTTGGCCATGATGATTGATAATGAACGTGAGATCTAGAGAGAATTATAATCGCGGTGTATTAGATATATAGATTTGAGAGTAGGAAGTTAAGGCGGGATCGTCGAGGGTCCTATCTGCTAATCTCAGCGGTTATTTCAGAGTGCACACGTGACTCTCACGTGCTTACTCCAACGGTCGATACTCTCAAATTACCCATTTACCCCTCAAATAAATTCTAATGCATGGTAAATAATTAATTGAGAAGCTCCATATATATAGCTTGAATTGTATATATGCGAAAAGAGTATGTTTTTTTATACCATATCCACATGCAATTGGGTCGATCTGGATTTGATAGTTTTTTTTTTTTTTGTGATTCATGTATTATTTATATTATATTATTATAATTTTTATATATAAATATCATTACTTTTATGTATAAATATTCTTACATTTATATAATATTTTAACTTCATTAAAAAATAAAAATTTCGGCACAATTTGTTCATATATATCTTTATGTGATATTATTTATATATTTATATCGACATGTTTTTACATAATATATAAAGGTACAATTAACATAACTATAAAATATGACTACATAACTAAAAGGTATAATATGTATTAATGTATGTTTAAAAAAATGTAAAGGAATGAATGTTATAACGGATAAAAATGATATAACATAAATATTTAAAAGTTATAGTTAAAAGGTATGCAAAGTTTTCCATAAAATACAAAAAATAAATTATGTATATAGCACCCCTTTTAAGGCACGTGACCAACACGTTCTAACGAGTTTCGTTTGACTCGACCTGATTTGCACAAATTCTAAATTCGTGCAACTGTGCACAAGAATTTTTGTGATGCGAAAATGATATATTTAAATAAAATGATTGATATAAAAAGTGTAAGGAGATATTGTTAGTCTTTAATTTTAATTAAAAACTTTGAGCTCGACTATAACTCAATGTAGCTTAATTACTTAAGTTGGATCTTTATCCACCAATTAATTTATAAGATTTAGATATATTTATTATTTATATAAATGAGTTAGATTTATGTATATTAAGATTAACATAATTGTAACCAAGCCTTTTGTTATACAGGAATTCAGAAATCAAACCTTACAAACCTCTCGTTAAAGGATTTGAAACGTCATATATATACATCAAATGTATTACTTTTTTATAAGTAAAAAATATAAATATATTTATACTAACATATGTAAATAGATATTGGACAGGGAGAGATGACTAATAAATATTTGAGAGACACTTGTGTGCCCCTGGGGCACGGATCCTAGATCCGTGCCCCCAACCCGCTCCACTCATTTTTTTGCTTTTTTTTTTTTAATTTTTTTTCTCTCTCCTGTGCTACACCCACTTCATTCTTTTTTTTTTGTTTTTTTTTTTTAATTTATTTCTTTTTTTCTCTCTCCAACACAAATACTCCTTCTTTCCTTTTTTTTTTCTTACCTCTTCCGTGGTGCTATTCCTTCTTTTTTTTCTTTTTTTCTATATTCCTTCTTAATTTCTTCACATGATTGCTACAAATTTAGGATTTTTATTTTTCTAATACTCCAACAAGTTTTTTTCTTCCTAATGTATATAAAAATCTAGGGTTTTTATTTTCTTATAACTTGAAACTCTTTCTATCTTGATCCGATTCATAGCAATATACGAGATAATTGATGCAACAAACACCATAGTTGGTTATTAATTGAGTAATATGATTTTGAATAAATTTTGTGGAAGAAGATGATGAAAATCTTGTATTTAAAATTCTGGTTGATTCTATAGGTATTACATATATGTTCTAGAGGTATTATAAAAATTCTGATTGTTCATGATATTATAAATCAAAATTATTTCAAAACATTGATATATGATCAGTGATACCTTTCAAGTATTATTGATATGATCTATAAGTACTACATATATACTCTTCAGGTATTATAAAATTACAGGTGTAATACTTATAAGGTAAGTGTAATACTTGAAAGGAACATGTGTAATATCTATAAGGTATTTTTTAATACCTGAAAGAACATATGTAATACATGTAAAATATTTATGTAATACCTGAAATGAATATGTGTAATACTTTAAGAACATACAACTAATATCTTCATTGAAAAATCTTAAAATTTCAAAAAAAAATCCTCAAAATCAACAAATCATGATTTCATATTGTTTGAAATAATTGATTTTCAATATTTTAAATTTATTGTAATAAATTGTGATTTGAAATCAATTATCTAAATCTATGAAAATGAGTAAAAGAAAAGAGGAAGGAGAAAAAACTTCATAATTGACTTTATGAAGATTTGATGAAGAATAAGAATAAGAATATAGAGAAGAAGAATAAGATCAAGAAGATAGAGAAGAAGAATAATGTACAAAACCAATAAGAAGAATAACAAATTGATAAGAAAAGAGATTAAGAAGAAGGAGGGAGAAGAAAAAAAAAAGAGAAAAAAGAAGAAAGCAGCGCTGTTTTTACATTAAAACCTGAAAGGTAACAATGTGATACCTTAAGAGTAAATGAGTGATACCTTAAAGTATAAAATTCAGGTGGTACGCGGCGCACACCAGCTATGGTGTGGCCGCGCGTGGGGGCGCGTGGATGCGCGTAAAAGCGGCCCACACGCCGGTTCGGGTTGGGGGCACGGATCTAGGATCCGTGCCCCTAGTGCATATAAGTTTTTGCCTTTATTAAAAAACTTAATTTCAATTTTGTATTCAAATTTTATTTTTAAAGCGTTTTTATTTAGCTTTCTGTTTAAAATAGAATTAAGATTTTTAAATTACCTTGTATGTAATAACAAATATGTAACATGATAATAGTGTAATTTTGAACAAAAATATTAATAGGTTGAGAATGAATATAGTAAGTGTTTCAAAATATGTAAACGAGCATTGGGCATTCATTAGTTTGGAACTAATTATGTTTTGAGATGGAATATGACTCTTGTAAAATTATATTACTGAACTAATTTCGTTAATCGAATCAACCCACGATCTATAATTCATGAGATAGGTTTATATAAGATATTTTGTTTCTCATATTCTTAATTTTCGTTAATCGAATCAACCCTAAATAATAATAATAATAATAATAATAATAATAATAAATAAATAAATAAAATAAAAGGAGGATATATAGGTTTAAAACAATCAAAACCTTAAAATCATGGATTTTGGAGCAAACAATACATTCTGAAAATTGTTTCACAATTGCAAACTAAAAAAAGTTGTGTGAGATCATTTCTACACTTATTAGCTCAACAGCAAAACATAAGCATCAACCAAGCTTCTTTTATTGTGCTGAAAAGAAAATGTCATAAGATACAATACAAGCTTCGATACACCAATCGTCGCGCATTTCTCACACTCACGTCGCCTCAAGGCTCGTCTTGGCCTCAAAAACTTGCAAGCACGCATCATAATAATACAAAGTAGATGGATCGAAAAGTGACCTGAAAAACCTGATCATAAAGTCGGAGGGATCCATATATATCCATGTGTTTGGACGTAACCTGCCCTTTCCAACAGCTCGTCTGCTTGAGCAGGGCCTCGACTGCCAGGCTTGTATGGAAGCGACTTAAACTCTCCTTTATCTATCCGGTGCAGAATAGGTGTAAAAATCTCCCAAGCAGCCTGAAGATTGGCTTAACAGTTATAGATACACTCAAAATAGTTCCCAAACTTGTGAAAGAGTTCGAACATTTTTTATATCTAAACGAAATATAATGAGTATTTAGTGTTTACCTTCAACTCGTCTCTACGAACGAAATGTTGTTGATCACCTTTGATACTGGAAATAAAAACACAAATCTCATGATAAATAAAGAAAAGGATTAATATCAAAAAAAGAAGCTGAAATATTACATTTTTTAATTTGCAATCTCAAACTTTTTCTTTTTTCTATTACACCTTAAATTTCATGATTATTTTTTAACTGCAACCTAGGGCCATTTTTAGGTCATTTTCTGGCCAAAATCAAAATTTCCATTCGATTTGAAATGTAGTGTGTTTTGGTGAGTATTTTGGTTAAAATAATCGAGAAATCAAATTCGATTTGGGCTGAAAAAGTATTCAAAAAATGGCCTTTGGGGTGCAAGAGGAGAAATAAAAAAGGTGTAGGTTGTGAATAGAAGAAAATGTCATACTTCAGGTTGATTTTTTATATTAACCCTTAAAGAAAAACAATGTCCAAGAATATCCTTTGGGTAAAGATTAGATCGACATACGTGTCGAGAATTAGACGTTCATAAGCTTCAGGGATGACAACCCCTTGATAACGTTGCCTATAAGACAAGTCTAGTTCACTTTGAGCAGTCGACATTTCCAACCCGGGCTGCTTCACCTGTATGAGACAGAAGAAAGCAAGTCCACAACGAGTGTCATCAAAACATCGAGGAGCTCTAGGAAAATAATACTATTGGGTTAAACTTACTGTTAGCTTCATGTATATGGCCTCCGAAGGTTGAAGACGAATAACAAATTCATTCCTTCCTTGCTTTGAACCTAGATAGCACATAAGTTCTATCACATCTATTCATTATAAAAAAATCTAGAGTTTAAATTGTGAAGAAGATGACACCATAAAAACTGCGATACTTACATTTAAAGATGTCGCCGGGAACGTCCTTGAATTGAACCCGTATTTCCGCTTTTCTTGAATTTAAAGCTTTTCCTGCCTTGAGTATAAAAGGCACGCCTACAAGAAGTCACTCATGCTCATTTGTGTACGTACTCGGAATTTCTCAAACTATATATATCTATATAAAGAAAGTTAGAGATATGAATAATTTGTGGTTACCTTCCCATCTTTCATTATGTATGCGAAGAACCATTGATGCAAAAGTAGGAGTGTTTGAATTGTCCGGAACTGTTTCATCGTCCTTGTAGCCTTGATATTGTCCGAGCACCACTTCTTCGTCTTTGATTGGAACAACTGATTGAAGAACCTAACACCCAACGTAAAATAGAAGTGGTCGATTAAAATCCCATCTTTGAGGGTTCTTGCACAAAAAAACAGAAGACTAGTTGAATACAAGCGAGAAGAACAAATCCTATACATACCTTGACTTTTTCGTCTCGAATGTGCTCAGGCTTTAGGGAAATAGGCTTCTCCATCGCAACAAGGCAAAGAACCTGCAAATTTCATCGTGTTGTCAACATGTTTAGGCAAAAAGAAGGGTATTAATTGAAAATCGACTAATGTACATAAAATAAAGCATGGTTAATAATGATCACCTGCAATAGGTGATTCTGGATAATGTCTCGGATAATTCTGCAAAGTCAAGAAAACAGAGATAAATAAATTCAAGTTCTTCGATCTCCTACTAATATAAAGCAAACGAAGAATGTGTTGTTTCTTTCACCATTCTATATAAAGTATAATATACGTCTTGCGAGTTGAAAAAAGAGACTTATGTACAGAGGAAGCACTTAGAAGTAGATAGACTGCATACCCATATTGATCGAAATATCCACCACGTCCCTCGGTTCCAAAATCTTCTCTAAACACAATCTGTGCAAAGCAAAGTCAAATTTGCAATTATTTTATAAGCCATTAAAAAAGTATAGTGATTTCTTGTTATTTTAACTCAAACAACCCACCTGTACATTGGCAATGTTATCACGATTCCAGAGAGGCAAAAACAAGCGATTTGCAAATCGAAGCACCAACTGCAATATTTCACGAGATATGGAAATGAATATCTATACCTAACAATTCAACTAAGATAGCATCAGAAAACTTGCACGAAGAATCAAAGATTTACCAAGTTCTGCACCAATTCTTTGCCCAGATAATGATCAATACGATAAATCTGGGGTTCCTCGAATAATTCTCCTATTTGGGAGCTCAGTTCCTCAGCGGATGCCAAATCCTTTCCAAACGGCTTCTCAACAACAATACGAGTCCATCCACCAAGATCAGCTGAAAAAAATTACACCAAGGAATTACAAAAGGTGTTCTTACATACACAGCACATGAAACACCAACACAAATCTCAATCCTAGTCTGCATTAGAAAACTATGACTGCAACTCAACGACAGTAGACTATGAGGTTGTTAGAACAAGGATTAAAAAGTCTGAAAATAAAGATGAATGGTTAAAATCTGTGTTTGTTAAGGATTTTATAGGGTATGATTAGTATTGTAGATGTCAAATCAATGCTAGAAAAAATGTTATCGTATAATATTATATTGTTAGTTAATGTGATAGTAATGATTGGATGATTCTAATAGTAGAAATTTAGGTGTGTATTAAAATTTGTGAATTAATAGGTAGAGCTAATTTATAGTTGTTTTTTTTTTTAAATAGAGTTGGATTTTAATAGATTTCTAATCCTTCTTCTAAACCCAAAACAAACAGGATTTCGGATTTTTTTAAATCCCAAATCCTAACTCATGAAACTAGAAACAAGCATAGGCAAAACAATACATACATTTATTCATGCAATAATTCTTGATCATTTTGCAGACGGGTGGATACACAGACGGAGGAAGTGCAAGGTAGAAAAGTCTGCGAGATGATCCTTCTGTACTGTTCTTCGACACTTCGTGCTCGGATATCGCCTTGTCTAGTGCTTGAAACCCTTCTGGTGAATCATAAGAGCCACTCACATACTTAATCTGCAATATCAAAGAAAGGTTCGTTTATGCTATGCATACATCATCCTTCACAGTTACGCAAACATAATACATCAAACGAGTAATCACTAACCAACTGAAGAAAGTTCGAAACATCTTCTGCCCCATCATTTCCATGGGGAAGATACCTATATCAGTTAATTACACAAAATCAATCCAAAACATAACACTCTAGCTTCTCCTAATAACAAAGAGACCTTACCCTTGGATTCGATCCCTCAACTCCTTGTCGGAGATCTTCGTTCTTGCATATCCGAATATGTGAACCTCATTCGATTGCAAAAATCCCTAAACATCAAAATTAAGTCCAATTAACTCTATTCTAAGAGCAAGCAATATTTCAAACAAACGAATAGCTCGTTTTTCGAATTAAACCTGTCGATAAAGGTTAAAAAGAGCAGGAAATGTCTTCTTTTTAGCAAGATCACCAGATGCACCAAGAACAACAATAGAAAGGCACCCAGATTCCTGCACAATATCATTGTCTTTTGCAAAAGATTCATTCTTCGCAAAAGGCCGTTTTTCGCAATGCCATTCACCCGCCATTCTACAAATTCAGAAGCTAAATTTACTCAATTAATACCCTAGCGATCTGCACAGCAAAATAGCAACTAATAAAAACCCAATTTGCTAAATCTTCATCACTAACTGAAATTCAACTCTCATTCAAAACGCTAAGAAATTAAATCCAAGCTGATTTTCTGCTTCACAAGTCAAAATTTGAGAGCTCATAATAACCGTTCAAAAACTTGCAACAAAAATTAACAGTTAAAAAATAATCAACCCAATTTTCCACGGCCCGATTTACTCACAAAAAAAATATATATATATATATATATTGTAGCAGATCGAAACCTGTATTAGAAGATCAAGGGAAGATATCAAGCTCACCAAACAAGAACTTATGTTCTCTCCCTTCAGATTGCAAGCAAGAAGTAGGTGAAGGAAAGTGAAATGAAGCAATATATATATTGTTCGTTGCGATAGTACAGAAACAATAAAGGGAACTTCACTACGTTTGATTTTGATACGATGATTTGGCAGAATATGGTTGTCCAATTTTGACTTTGCCACTGCTTCTTTTCTCTTCTTGGTAGGAATCCAAATATCCCCAAATATTTCTATTTTTTACGTAATTGATATAAAAAGATGTTGTAATGATATATTTTCGATATTTTTATTTTTTTTATTAAAATATTAATAAATATTATTATTGATATCAGTGATTTCACAGTACAAATTATAAAATATTGTTAAATATTTATACCATATCAATAGTTCCACATATGTCCGTAAAATTAAGATATCAATACTTTCATTGAATTCGAAATTTTGATCTTTGCTTCTTGGTGTGCGGCTTATTAAAAATATTTAGTTTTTCGTTTCAAAATATTATTAATTGTACTCAACTTTCACATTTTAGTAATTACCAATTACCATCCTCCAAAATGAAATGTTAGACGAGGGTATTTTAGAAATTTTAAACTACAGTAATTACATTTTTAAATATCACAAATTTAGTCCCATTTTAACTGAGAATTGATAATTTTGTTGGATTTTCAACTCATATGAGTTGTCTAAATCCATTTTCCAACCCTTTTTTTATATGTGGTATTTGATTATTAAGTTGATTCCCAGTCCTATATGGCTAACTCTGAAACATTTTAAAAGTTATAAAGCCGTAATTATAATAAAATAAAATTAAAAAATTGTTCAAATGGGACCAAAAATACCATTGATTAATAGTTACTTAGACCAATTTTTCAAATGCCCTTAAAACAAAAAAAATGCTTTACCACTACATTATGCCAAAAAATACACAAGTGCTGTACTTTAGTTGTAGGTATGCAAAGTAATGAAGTCATTATAGCCATTGATTTATAACATTGAAGAAGCTTTCTAATATATATAAAAATGATCCATTCTCCTAAATCATAAAAAATAAAAAATAAAAATTCAACTGTTAAATTATAAGCAAAACCTTCTCAATTTACTGAAGCAGAACATTTGCCTGGATTTGATATACAAGCTATCAATGGAGCAATTAGCTCCTCTGAATAATCTGTAGAATGGCACTGTGAAAAAGGGCCTTTCTCTATGAATGAATCTTCTGCAAAGAACAACGAGACAAGCAGTCGAGAAAATATGAGAGGCTTAGCCGGATGGTGTCTTGGTTCTTGTCTGAACAGGAACGAGCACTGGCTCGTTGCTAGCAGCTTTCACGGTGGCTATTTCCTCCAGTTGTTTCCATGTTGCTTCCCGTTTCTTTTGCGTTTCTTCTTTGTGCGATTCATCTTCTTGGAATTTGAGCAAACACTCCTCGAAGAGATCTGGATCGGCATCTGAGAAGATTTTACGGACATTCAGTGTCAAGCTTTGTACCGCCTGATTCCAGTGGCTTCTTGCGTTCCTCTCCAATGCAGGAAAGATGATTGGCAGGATGACTTTGCGGTTTTGCTTGATAAGATTCTCAATGTGATCGTTGTTCCATAGAAAGAGAGCCCTTTCTGCCACCTGTAAATACGAGGTTAAATATGGAATCACATTTTGCAATAATGGAGAATCACAGAAAATCAGATGCAATTGTTTTCCAGAAGTCAGGCAAATTTTCATCTGAGATCTGTACGATTATATCGAGTATATTGGTTAGACATATAACACCTAGCAGTAGCTGCAAAGATCAAGAAGGCATAGTTGTAAAGTTGAGGTAGCAGTAAGAAAACAGATAAGAAACGGGTAATGTTGACTTTTGACAGGTCCAGGAAGCGTAAATATCTTTTCTTGACATATTCACATAATATAGAAACGCTCAATTAGTACAGCAATTTTCTTCAAGATATAGTACACAAATACATTGTTTAATTCATGCAAAGTAATAAAGACACGAGATTATTTTCAGAGAGGAGCAAAGAATAAAAATGCGCTGTCAATTTGAATCTACATATACTTTCAAGCAATCAATTCAAACCAAACAAACGAGTATATGCCAAAAGCCGAAAAAGTCTTGCCTTTTCAATTGTCAGAGTGCCAGTTACGCCTTGTAACAAAACGCAAAATAATGCAGCCAACAAAGATGTGAAAAGTGATTAAGCAGTCAATTTCATTTGTACTGTGGACAAATGTAGAAGCTCAGTTAATTGTATAATCCAATCCAGATATGAATAACGGAAATTAAGAACAATTCCAAAAAAGACAAATTGAGACCGTTTCTCATCGTCGTATTCTCTTAAACACTAACTAGTCTATACTCTGACCAATAACACATGTTCATTGGAAATTGAATGCCATGAAAATATTAGATATTTCAGCATCAAACTAAATTAGTGCAAACATGAACTAAATATTGTAAGGAGTCAAGGATGCTCAAGATCAGCATTTATTAGTGTTAAAACTAGGAAGGATGTCTACATAATCAGATGAATGCAAAAAACAAATACCAAAAAACGCTTGATTAAAACGGAGCACAAAAGAGGCACAAACCAACATCATCTCACAACAAGTTGGAAAAAACGATAATAAGAATAAATTGGAAGTGGTCTTCTGTCACAAGACCAACCTGAAAATGCAAACTGCTCAAGCAACGACTAATCTGGCGGAACAAAGGAACCATACAACGCTGGAACTCCGGAGGCTGAGTTGCTTCCAACACTTCCTCTAGCTCACCCAAGAACATCACCTCCTTTGAACTGTTAGTGATTGGCCAATATTTGAGTAGGCCTCTTATGACTGTATCAGCAAGTTTGCAGTCCTTCTCCACAAATTGTGTTATGCAATAAGATAGCTGCTGGTGGTACATGGGGATGCACTTTGGTCTGTGAAGCGGAATGAGTGCCCGAACGAGGAAAAGTTTGTGTTCTTCTTTCAAAGGCAATGCGAACCCGTTTATAATGCTACCCAGAATTTCCAACAGCTCAGCGATCCCATTATGCTTCTCCATTTCAAACATAAATTGGTAGAACGTATTATTGATCGCTTTTCTAATGAATGGACGATGAACCATGAACTTTCCGTACATCCGGTGCAGGACTGTCTTTAAGTAGTCCCTTTCTCTGGGATCTTCCGAGTCAAAAAGATCTAATAATCTAAGAACAAAAGAGTGGTCAATGTAACGCTTCGCTAGCTTTGCATCTGTCTCTGGTGAAGCAACGAATCTTAGGAGAAACTCATAGACAACTTGCAAATGGGGCCATGCAGGATCCATCAAGGGCTCCTCATCGTCCATATCAAAGCCTTCTAAGACTCTGTTTTCACGAGGCTGTGTAGAGAGAGTACGGAACAGATTTATGGACACCATTTTCACAATCTCTTGCATAACAACTTCCGAGAATTTCCCATTTGCTGAACCGACATAGTCAACAAGCTCCACTAACGTCTGCCTCTTGATGTCCTTTTCTTTCAGATTCTTTGCGGGATCAGTGAAGTCAAATAGTACACAACACATATTCAACTTTTTGATAAACAAGTTTTGCCTCTCGGAATTTGGGACATCTTTAAAGCTAGGGAGAGCCTCATACGGTACATATCCTACATTTCCGTTTAACCTTGTATTCAAGGTGTCTTGAAATTTATTTCCATAGCTTGGACCAAGGTTAGAGGCTGAATTGATCCCCGAATCTACCACAGCATTCAAATTGCCTGATCGCGAACCTGCAGCATGGGCGTTTCTTGAAGTAGTCAAGGCATTTGAGGGGTAAGCAGAGGATCCCCCATCGCGGTTATCCACTAACTTCGTCTGTTTCCGAGGAAGCTTATTGAAAATCTTTGAGATCATCACTGATTATTCAAGTGAACTCAACAGCTGTTACTAATCAATCTCAATCCTTCAAAACCACAATAAACGGTTTCTATTTTCTAATCAATCCGTAATTCATGGAGAAACCACTCCACTTTGCAGTCGATATTCTCCACCACCAAAAGCTCTTACCAGCCAAGGAAATCTTGTCTGCTTAATAAACATACAAATAAGTACAGTGAAATGTGAAAAAGCCAAAACCACAAAGATAAAAATATTCAAATCTTAGTTTCATAAAGTTACCAAACAAAGAACAAAATTATTCACTTCCTTTCCATAAAAATTGCAATTACCACTCATCTAAACAAACTGTGCATGAAAATCCCAGATGTAAGAATCTAGCAGATACTAAAATTAACTACAACAGTTAAGACTTTATCAAACTGAGATCCCAAAAATTAAACTTACGCATACTCAAATTACCTAATAAAGAAATTACAAATTAAAATATCACAATTTCAAACCCACCTCGTCTTTTCCTTTTGTTGATATTTCATAAAAATTCCTAAATATTCAACCAGATCAGGACGTTTCAAGATCTGGGCGCGATCTAGAAACCCCAGCAAACATTACTCATCAACAACCACTTATAATAAAAGCATCAAAACAGTGAATCACTGAACTCAACACCAGTTCAGCGCAAAATTTGTGGGCCATTGACGAAAAACCAAGCGCAGAGCTTCTTTCAATTTTTTGTTGCGAAAATAAAGCAAACAAATCAAAAGGGGCCAAAAAGATTTAGTCTTTGGAAGCTGAAATCTTGAAATAAGGCCCCCGAGTGACAGAAAGTAGACAGAGAAAGCAAAAGAGTGTGATTTGCGATGGGTTTAAGAGGGAAAAGGAAAATAAAGAGTGAATTTTGTTAGGGGTTGCTCTTGATGATGGGTTGTGGAGCTGTACTCATATGCCGTGTTTGGCTTCGCTGAATTCTTGATTTTTTCTTTTCATAATATTGTTTTGGTATTATATCTATCACAGGGATAAATATCCCTTTTCATTAGGATATTAACTTATTTTTCTATTATAATAGATAATTTTTTTTACTATAAATAATAAAAAAAAATTGTAATTTTATTTTTATTGACAAGGTAGAAAAGATTTATTTTTCTACCACAATAGATAATATATTCTTTTTACTATAAATATAAGAAATTATAATTTTATTTTTAATGAGTTTTTAAAAGTAGAAAGGAGGGCGACAATAAAGACTAGAAAATTTGTCTGTCTCAAGTTTGAACTCTCTAATCAACACAATCTACACTTTTATAAAGGTGAGATATATATTAAGTTACAAGCTCATGGTACAATTTTATCGTTATTGATAAAGCATAAGCATATATCTCATCATATCAACAATCTTGCACTATAAATATGTGAATGCAAGGGTTATTTTAGACTTTTTACTCAAATTGTGGTAGAAACGTAACAAAATTATATGTTATGGTATAAAAGTTAATTTTATTTGACTACGTGATAGAAATAACTATTATACCTTAGTTGAATTGTCAAATAGATCTTCAAATTCCGATCAAAAAATGCAGACAACCTTTACTTAATTTTTATTAGTAATTTGATTTTCTCAATATCATACTATATTATCATATTTCAAGTTTGGAAGGGTCATAAGTTGAAAAATTGATCGTTTCAGGGGTTTAATTGTTTTTACAAACCTCATAATTGGTGATTTTGTCTCACAAATTATATTTATGAAATAGTCGCATATAAGTTTTCATATCTTGTTTAACATATGAGACCGTCTCATATAATAAATTTTAACATAATATTTCATTATTGATATGTTGTAGATTATAACCATGAGTCTTTTAGCTCAAACATTTTCCTTATTTAAAAAAAAAACTATAAACTGAATTGATTTGTGTTTAAATCTGAATTATCTAAATTTTTTATTATTTATTAACTCTTTCTCCTCCACTCTTCTAACTAATAAAAAAAAAAAGAAAAAAAGTTCCTGACGAATTTTGATAGTGTAGATCATTAAGCATCACCGAATTTTTTTTTTTTAAATAATGGGTTGATATAATGTGTTTAGATAATCAAGGAATTGATGATCCAATTTTTTGAAAGAGAAAAAAATTGAAAATGAGGTCTCATCTATGAATTAATTGTATATACGCTTGAATCTGTGTCTTTTTAATTTTAATTTTTTTTATTTTCACTTTTATATTATATTAATTATATATTTATGTACAGATATCATATCCTTAATGTAATACTCTAATTTTTAATACGTTATATTAGTCATATTTTTATATTATATTAATCATATTTTTATATACAATTCTCATATTTTTATATAATATTTTAACTTAAAAAACCCCTAATTTCGGCATAATTTGTACAAGTATACATTTATGTGATATTACTTATATATTTATAACAATATAGTCATACATTTATATAATATATAAAGATATAACTAACATAACTATAAGATATGATTAATATAATTAAAATATATGAAATGTATTAATAGCTATCTAAAAAAAAGGTTAAGGTACAACTAAAAATCCTAAAAGTATGATTAATATAATATAAATGTACAATACCTAAGAGATTGGAATGAGTATTTATAATGTTAATGAAATGTTTGATATAATCATGATATCCATAATCTTACATATTATATGATTTCATAATTTTTTTGAAATAGTTTAAACAACCGTTATTTAAAGTGGAGGAAGTTAACAAGTGGATCCAAACTGACATATCCATTTTCATTTGAATTCCAGAAACTTATTCTGGAAAACTTAATTAGAGATTCAATGTTTAATTCCATTAACAAAAACTAAAACCAAAGTAACATATAATATAATCGAAATCGTTGAGGGAGTCACAACATTTGGCATGCTATATAATGTTTTTGAACAAATCAAAATTTTAGATAAAATTTACAATAATCATCAGTTTGTTTTATAATATAGTTGTTTACATCACAACTAAAAAAAATCACAAAAAATTCCATGCACCAGCCACTAGGTGCACACGTCAGAGATTCGTGCAATTCGAGTCGGATTATTTTTACATGTCCACAAGCACCTTAATATTCGTGTCCACATTTTTATCCCATGTGTGTAACTTTTCTGTTATGTTAGCATAATATTTATATTATTTTAGTTTAACTTTTACATTATATTAGAGACATATAATATTTTTTAAATTTGTATGTTATAATAATATAATTTTTATGTGTTTTTTTAAAATTAAAGTACCAAATAAATGTTATGATATTTGTACATAATCATTATACTAATATAACATAAATGTATGACTATACTACATGAATTTTTATGCTGATAGAAAAATATAAATAGTATTACTTAAAGGTTATGTTATTTGTACGTAAAGTTATACTAATATAATATAAAAGTTAAATTATTATAACATAAATGTATAGTTATACTATATAAATTTTTATATTGATAGAAAAATATAAGTAATATCACTAAAATGTTATGATATTTGTAAAAAAAATTTACTAATGTAACATAAAAATTACTACATAAATTAAAAAAACAAATTAAGTACGAATCCAAATCGAATCCAATCCGCTTTCAATTGCACCATATAACTGATGTACATAATTGTTAGTCAAAACAAATTTATCAATAAATGAATAACTCTACTAATTCTTAATAATAATCGAAAAATGATGTGATCATTATACTTTATATTTTATTACGTTATACTTTATATTTTATTATGGTATAGACGCATAATATAATGTCACATGATACATGATACAGTATTAAAATATATAATAAACAATTGTGAACACCTGCCATTTCAATAAACAAAAAGTAGCTTGGATAGCTTGTGATTACTTGAGTAATTAATGTGTAATTAGAACAAATTGAGTCAATCTAAATTGTTTATATAAATAGCATACCATGTGTTATAGCTCGAAAGAAATTAATAATGATTTAATAAATAGAAGACGTGTTATAACAATTTAATAATTATATATATAAAGTCAAATAATAAATGTCACAATCCCAACAGATTGGCTAGTGAGCTTGAGCCCATTTAATTCAATTTTTTCCCTAATTAATCTTGATTCAACTCAACTTAATTACACCTATTTAATGAGAGACCATACCAATGCTGAAATGTTCATAATAGACAACTCTTAATATACCATCAATGACGTATAATGATCTTATTTCTTCGTAATGTGAAAAATGAAATTAATAGACATTTTAAATTTTTAACACATCAGTAGATAAATAAGGCAGTTGATGAGCACACTCATGAACATTATTAATACCACGTGGCATAAAAATAACATATAATTAGGAAGAAAAAAAAAGCATCTAGACTAGAGCTCATTAAAAGCAAGTGGAAATTACACCATTTGATGTCCAATCCTCATTAGCAAGTACAAAAATCTACATTTCCTCGTTGATATGGCAAATCTGATGGCTGAGATGAAAAGGGAGGCTAGACAACTAAAATCTGAGCCCTCCATAAATAGGTGTCAACAAGCACAGATAACATTGTTCACAAATGAATTATGAGTCAAAATCAACTCCCTCATCTGCTGGTAACCTTGTCAAGATAAAATATGAATGGTTCTTGTTTAGACACCAATGAAACTGCTTTCATGCAGTTGCAAATATCTTTCCCAACTTCTCAAGATTCTGCAAGTTCGGATTGGAGCAACCAGACCGTTTCAAACTGAACCAGTTGAAAGTATGTTCAGATGAAATAGAATGTGATTCATAACGTAAATTGCAGCAGGAAATCACTATCCACAAATTCTACAATCACTTGATCTAAACGCATAGCTACTCCTAAGTAGTAAACAATTATATCATGGAGGATTTGCCAAAGTTCGCATGTGGAAGAAATACAACGAAATGTAAAGATAGCTATATCGAATACAGGAGCATTGCAGAAAAAGCCGATTACTATATAGACAGGGAGAATAATCACAGGTAACAGCGAGGGACTGAAATTATATATACACACCTCTGGAAGACCATAACAATGTGCACAACTTGTTACTGGGTACGGTACCTATCAAAATGTGAATGACAACTAAGAACATAAACCACAAGTTCCTTTAAATGCTGTGCATTATTTCGACTCAACAAAATGAACCAATCAAATTATTTTACAAAGTGCATTACATATATACCACTTGAGAAAATCTGTATGATAACAACCAGCACCAAAAGGGAACCAAAAAAATACTAATTAAATCATGAGAAGCTAACAATACTAACAAGTCTATTCAAATAAGGAATTAGCTTGTTTTAAATGAATACAAGACAGATGCTTACGAACCAACTTTCCCAACATGCCTTCTGAGTCTGTACCCTGCAAATCACAGCAACATGGCCTCATTGACTGGTTTTGGAATATATATACTACAGAACTACAAACTTAAAGCTACAAATTGTTCATATAAGGCACATGATAACATGACTCATTAGAATCACTATGCAAAACAAGCTCTGCAAAATGGAAGCAAACTTTAAACATGAGCTTCTACTATTGCTCACTCAACAATCATCAAGTGTTCTAAATGTAATAGACCAAAATCACAAGTCACGTGTATGAATTGGTACGTTATCATGGATCTTATGAATTAAAGGAAGTACACTATTCACCAAAAGAATCTTGACTGTCACACACCATTAATAGCATAGGTGTAACATCAGGATACATCATTTATTTCCTACTGAAAAAAACAAACTGAGAAGGGCTTTCAGTAAACTAACAGTAAGCCATAAATATTCTGAGAGAGTGAATATTCAATTTCGCAGGACACTTTTAAAATTCCAGTATACATCAAGCCAAATCAGCAATCTTTTTTGGTCACAAAAAATAAACTACATATATGCGACAGAACAGGAGCAAACAGAGTCATACTAGCATCACATCAAGATAGCAAATATGAGTGAGAAACGACAAGAGGTATGCCACCATAGCAATATCACTTGAAGCTACAGAAGCAAGCTGGATGAAGTTGAAACTTCAATGCTCCAACAATGCTGTTTCAGTGTCCGATAACGGTGCTGCAATATAAAATGACAAGATATTTTGATCATATATCTGTAGGAGAGATTAAAGACTCCATTTATGGTAAAACATCTTGAAGCAAAAGAAAAGGGACAGTGAAATAATAGCTAAAGATTGATGCAAACTGAAGCGGCTGCAGTTCTAAGAAAAATATATGATAAAAAGAAGAAAATAACAGAAGAAGAATCAGACCTGTCACCCATGTTAAACACGCATAAACCCAGAAAGAAAAGGGCGGGTATAACCATCAGTTTTAAAACTTGGACAAACCAAAAATTCAAGATTTTATCAAAATCAGAAGGGAGTTTCAAAACTTCAGACAAGCCAAGGATTTCTTTAATTTTAATTTATTTCACAATGGGGGATTGGGGAAATACTAAAAAGAAAACAATATTTTGGTATAAGTTTTCTTAAAAGGCATAAAAAGTTAACACAGGGATAGAGAGGGAATTCTATTCACTTTTCAATTTCACCAGCAAACACAAAATCTGCTGCGAGCAAGACAAGCTCCGGCCCCCAATCCATCCAAATGCTTGGAAACCACGGCAAGCTCTGCCCCCATCCAAATACAGGATACCACGAAATGCTGCATCGAGCAAAGACAGTTCCACTCGCATTCTATACAATCAGGTCAAATACGACAATGTTTGGATGGCTTCGCTCAAATGCCATACCTTCCCCATTCCTTCTCTCAAAACACAACCAAACACATTCACATTTTCCAATACAGTTATTTACACACACCCAACCTTTTCAAATTTCACCCCCTAGAAGCCCAAAATGCCATCCAGACATAGTCCAAGAGTGTATGGAGATAACTACTGGGGACCCTTACACATGCTTTACAGATTACACCACTGAGCTAAAAGCCAAAAAATATAGTTGATGTTCAAACTGTCTGGACTAAACTGAAATATCAAGCAACAATTAAATGTTTAACTGAGAAATAACATAGATTCCTGTATCAAGCATAACACATAAATTGGAAACTACTCAATGGGTAAATATTCATGATTGACAGTGATTTGATACCTAGTAAATCCTCATAAGAATCTGCCAAAATTGCTGCATCTAATAACAAAGGAGGTGAGAAAATTTGATCATCAGATTCATCAATGTCGGCGAATGACCTATATGCATCAGAAACTGGCGAATTTGATCCAACTGCGGAGAGAAACTCATTCACACCATCATATCTGTCAAGTGAATCCAAATCATTTGATATGCATCCTGCCCCGCTACACTTGCTCGCTGGATGGATATCATTAACGTGGAATTGAAGCAAGGAAGAATCTTCTTGAGACGTGAATGATTGTCTACTCAGTGAATCATGCTTTTTATCCTGGCCAAGATGAGAAAATCCTGTCCTTGAATGCAGAACGAAGAAGTGCTCAGAGCTACCATCAGAATGACTGTCTTGAGAAGACCCTAAATCAGACAATCGAGATGAAAGAGCAGCTTCTCTAACAGATCTCTTCAAGCTTTTCAGAAAGTTAATATCTTCAGCTGCATTAAGAATAGAACATAAGCATCAATCAACAGACATGTATATATCATGGGAAGAGGGAGTTGGGGGGGGGGGGGGGGCATCACAAACCATATTGATAATTCAGATGGCTGTTTGATGGGGCCTGCTCTAGAGACTTTTTATCTGTAATTGTCTCTATCAGGTTGCTTAGGGCCAGTGTCTGTCGCTTATGCATGTTTCCACCTTTCCCAGAAGAATTAGGGGTCGAACTAAATAGTGGTGGCAGTTTTAAAGTTGGGGGGCTAGTTGATAACTTTTCAAGCTGAACAGATGACAGTCTTGAGGTCACTTCAACAATGTCATTACTACCACTTTCCTGTACATTATAAACATATATCCATTTTGCAGGAGCAGGTTTAGAAAGGTCAGATCAAATGACCTTAATAACTAGAAAAATATTCTGAAAATGAATATTGAACATACCAACGCACTTATACTACTATGCGTCTGGATGGGCAAGCTGGGCCTAAGCTTCATAGCAGGAGGGAGATTGGATGATAGACTATTCACTTCACCCGTAAGCTCTAAGATTGAGTTTTGTATAGTTGGAGCGACATCCTTTAGTTGATTAATGAGCGCCTGCATATAACGGTCACTCTCATGACAAAAAGTTTCTGAACATGGATCATGGCTGAAATAAGAGATACTGATAGAACAATGGTTGACCGATTTAACTTAGTTCGGCCAGCATGCAGTGTCACTTCCCTTATCAACTTGCATCCCAAATAAGATAGCAAATATATCTAGCAGATTAGTAATATCATCATTACCTGTATGTTGTTTAGGTGCTGATGGTGTTCAGAAAGTGTTTCCGCCAAAGACTCAGCATGACTGCTAGTAACACCATCGTGCACGCTTCTTAAGAGATCTGGACCTTCTCCATCGTTGGCTTTTGTCTACAACAAAATTATAAAGGAAATGTCACAATATCATATGAATAACATCAGCTTGTTGCCTGTAGTAATATTTAGGGTACTATAAATGATAGCAGATAATATTTTCATAAGCAATATAGCATTAAAGGACAATTTCCTCAAAAATTTGAATTTTTGGATGTGCTATCTGTCATACATCTTCATAGAAGAGATTCCCCCTGTAACCACCTGGTCTCTTTTAGTTGAAATATTAAAATAGCCTCCACCTTGCATACACAGAAAACATATAAACAGAATCTTAAATTTCCACCACAGAATCGTAAATTTCCACCAAACCATGTTTTACCCCTTATAAATAATAATAATCAGTCCATTATTTATCTCTCCACTGAATTAACATGCTTATGATTCCCAAATTTTGTCCTCTTTAATTTGGTTATGGCTATTTCTTCTAGTCCAAATCCGTTTTCTAACTAAGTCATAGATACACAGATGAATGCCCACCAGTTACTATCTACCAGTAAGTACAACAAGTTAACAACTTCTGCAAATCAATGATGTTGAAGCAATGTGATGTTCATGATAATGAAGAATTATTATCAAGCTAAGTACAATTTGTGGACTTTTAAGTCAAGAGTAAATGATAACTTCATTTTGACGCATATTTACTGATACTTACGCTACACAGAGAAGCTCAGGTTTTAGAGCTATCGGTCACAATACCAATTTATCCAATAAATCTTATTCTGGCAATATTCTTTACAAGCCCTGCCTAAAAAAGATACCATGAAAACTCATAAACTATCTGAAATGGAAGTTTTTTTACTGGTTCAGAACAGGGTTACAACCAGACCTAATCATAAGTGATAGCTGTTGCAAGATATTGATTTGACTAGGAGGAGATTGGGCCTAAATTAGAGTCCTTAGATTTGCTATGATTTAGTTTGATTTGATTTACCTTCTTGGAGTAGTTGTATAGTTGTCATTATTTCTAGGATTTTCTTCACCTAATATAGTTCCTTGCATAGCTACTTAATTGTACCCTGTATAGCTACTTAAGTGTATCCTGACTATACACTATCAATGAAATACATTATTTTCCATTAGCTCACTTCAAAACCACAGACCACACACACACAAACGAAGGACTGAAAGATCTAGTCCTGCATAAAAGATCATACTAGTTGGAGTGATTGCTTATGAATGCGCTGCAAGGCATGAGTCCAACGTCGCAAGACTTCTGCTATATCAACTGTAGGCTGTGCTCTTGTGTTTCTCTCATCTACTAGAGAAATTTTTTCTTCACTCCCACGACTAGAATCCAACATATGTCTGCTCTCTTTGATAACATCTGCTTTTGAACCTTCAGTTTCCTCATTATCTAAGATTTGAGGAGTTGAATTAGCAGATAGAACTAAAGAACTTTCCATCGCTGCTAGCAAAGATGAACCAGAGATGCGATACCTGGACAGGAAGTCAAGCATAAACGGAGATGGAGCGAAAGACTCTGTATAACCCACAATCAAGTTATGGGATATTACCTATGTTCACGATGAGCTATAAGATCCTCGATTGGGCCCGAAGCAAGAACTTCATGTTGACCTATACAACACCATACATGTATCACCTTTCCCATAATACATGAGATGAAATAAAGAAAAGCACGTTTTCATCCATTCTCAATTCAAGGTAGCACTTTTAACAAGACAATTGCTCTGTGCTCACTAGAGATAATATAACAGACACGTGTGACTCAAATCTCTAAATAATGTGAACTCAAGAAACATTTTGGGGAACAAACGAGAGAGGAAAGAAAAACCCTGCAGGTTCTCTGAGCTACTTGCCTTTGAAGTTTGAACCAAACATTGAGGCATTCTTATCAAAATCAACGGAAAGTAGGAGAACAAAAGGAGTTGATAGGATTTCTAAGAACTTAAAACTATTTATGAAATGTACAGGCTCATACATCAACACATAAAATGATAACTCAGTGTCCTGGAAAAGGAAAGAAAAAAATTAATTTCATTAACAAGATTTCAAGCTACAGCTTTACCATATTATATTAGTGCCTTGACAAAACCATGGATTAATCATACTTACTTTTATGAGATAACAAAGAATCCCACAGGTAGGTAGCTCTTTGAACCATATGAGCATTCTGACTAGAACCAGATACAAGCTCATCCCAGTGTTCACCTTCCAATTTCACTTTATTTCTCAAATCATGTAGTTTTTCAAGCTCTTGCTGCAAATATGCCTAACAAGAAAACCAGAAAAAAGAGTCAGAACGGTTCACCTCAAATATTACATACTGGGTGTTGTGTTCTCCATAAGAAATATTATACCTCTTCAGCACATAGACCACGAAACTCTGCAGTCATTTCATGTGCTAAATTTGTCCACAAGGCTTGCCTTTGAACTGCAGTCTCTGCATTTTTCAAGAACCTTCTTCTTTCAAGGGCTATTCTAGCCTGTTTACAAACAAAATATTGATTGGAGAGGCATTGATAATGCACAAAGCAAAAGTGAATTGTTCCTGAATCTTTATATCAAGCTAAGAAAAGATCCCATAACACAAATGCAAGTCATCTTCAAATTTGATTCACTATAGTCGCATAAAAAACAAAGACATTTATATTTTGCAATTATTTCTAAATCCTAAAACCAACCGACTTAGAAAAAAAATAAAATTCAGCACAGCTCTTTAATCAATTACCTTAGTAACAGGAAGTAGTGTGGCTGCATGTGAGAAAGCTACATCAGCCAATGGAGCAGGCAAAGGATTTGATGCCACATCAGCAGAAAATGTTCGCCAGTGAACTTCCCTCATAGCATGTAGCGATAGTTGCCACATCAGTTCGACAAATCTGCAATTATCATATGATAAATGGAGTTTTGGACAAAGTAACTATCAATCACAGGTGTTTGACCTTTAACAGTAACATTAAATGAAACCAGAACCAACATCTGGCATGATGTTTAAATTTTCATAAAAAGTTGGTAAAGACATCTTAGTTTCTATCTGCATACATGACACTCTAGAATTGCTCGGAAACAAAAAGCAGGACCTATATAGGCATGCACATGTTCTCTAACAGCTATATAGGTAAAGTGAAACTGATTCTTCGCTTCATGTTCCTAACTGAGACAACACTTGCAATCTCTTGATTAACCAAAGTTTAAAGAATTTTCCACAATAATACATTTCAGTAAATTAAGTTATCCAGATCTAAAAGGCTGTTGTAGATTAATAGTGAATCATAGCATATACAAGAACAAATTCTCACCATCTTTCCAAACAAATTTCTCTAAAAAAGGGGTTCTTAATTAGCAAACAACTATTCTATAAAAGTGGTCAATAGACTAGAACTAGTGACAACCGTAACAGCTCAATAGCATCGTCTATAGACCTTAACCTCTGAAGCATTAGCCAATCAAAATTCAACTTGATCACAATTAAGTAGTCACATTACACAGTTATTTGTCATTCAACCATTTAAAATGATTGAAGTCTATGAAAACTATGAAACTCACCTCGGTCCACAGCAAGTTGCAAGTGAAGAAACCCTCGAGTTGCTCCTTGGCAAAGCACCTTGTGATTCCAGTTCACTTATTATGCCTTGCACAACCTACATTTCCCATCCAACAGAAAATCACATTAAATACCAACTGAATTGTGCACATATCTATCTACAAACCCAATAACTTCAACATATTGTTACCTTCCGAAAATCCCTAGACTGAGCTGAATCAAAAATCGGCCACACCTTATCAAAATCCTGAAAAAATATTCAAATGCAACACATCTTAACCACAGTATCAACAAAACAGGATCCAATTCTTCCAATAAAATAGTATCGGGGAGAGAATTTGCCTTGGCGGATTGAATTGGGCCACGAAGAGATGACAAAATGAAGTACAAGAGCTGTTCGCCCAACTTAGGGTTGGAATGGCGGAACAGCCCGACCCGCGGGCTACCACTGCTCGAACCGAGCCCGATTATGTTCGGATCCAAGCCGAGCAACAAGCAATTCGTGTACATTGCACTCTCAATCTCTATCTCTCTCTCTTTCTCTCTCTCCATTGTCATTCCACACTCACTCACGCCCTTACTATGGGTGATATTCGGAGACGATGGCTTTTCCGATTAGATTTCCTTTTCCGGTGTTCGCTTTAAATTATTATTATTTTCTCAATTTTACCATCTTTATCAATAAATTCCCTTAACCCAATCTTTTAATAAAAAATTCATTTTTCTCTCCTTCACATACACAACCTACAATACAACTTAACCTCTACAATTTTCACACTTTATCAATAACATCAACCCAACCTATAACAATTATTCATTTAATAATTTAATAATTACATATATATATATATTTTTTTTTTATAATCAATTTTTTATTATTTGAATTATGTACGAAATATATTAAATTATATGATATTTTAAATTCGTAATTAAAAATAAATATAATCAACTTAAAATAAGTTACAATCTCAATAACAAAAATAAAATTATAAGAATTGAAATACAAAATTATTGTTACATAAATCAAGATACAATTTGATAAGTAAAAAACAACAATGCAGAAGATGAAAATTGAATATTTAATTATCGATGCCGAATTTTTGTCATATATGTTCAATCAAGTCGCTTTTTAGAGCTGTGTGGGCTTTTCTATTGTGAAGTTGCTCCCTATTGATCATATAAGCAGATAAACTTGCAATACGTTCAGTAGGGTATTGAAAATTTTGATTATCGTTTATGGGATTATCGATAAGAAATTTTGTAGGATCATAATAAATTTGGTACGTTTCTCGTTCATCTTTAACTATCATGTTGTGTATGATGATACAAGCCATCATAATTTTTCAGATTTTTGTCCCAAACAAGATAGGGACGTCGAAGAAATGCAAAACAAGCTTGTAGAACTCCAAATGCTCGCTCGACATCTTTTCGTATCACCTCTTGGTGTTGAGTGAACAATTTGTGTATTCTGATTAGTGGAGAAGTAATTGATTTAACAAATGCAATCCGTAAAGAATATATTCCATCAGTTAGATAATATGTCATATTGTACTCTCTACCATTCACGACATAACTAATCTTTGGTGCTCGACCTTCCAAAACATCATTAAAAACTAGAGATCGATAGAGTACGTTAATATCATTAAGTGAACCTGGTGTTTCAAAGAAAGCATATCATATTCATAAATCGTATGATGCAACAACTTCCAAAACGATTGTTGGTTTTCCACTTCTCCCTCCATATTGTCCCGCCCATACAGTAGGACAATTTTTTCATTCCCAATGCATGCAATCAATACTGTCTATCATGCCCGGGAATCCATGTTGTTCTCCGACATGGAATAGTCTTACCAAATTTTGTTTATTAAGCTTTCTAAGGTACTCGTCATCGAAGCAAGAAATGACGTCTTCTACGAAATTCATGAGAGATTGTCTTGTCACAGCTGCACTCATTCACAAATATTCATCAACAGTATCTGCTGATATCTCATACGCTAATACTCTCATGGCTTCAGTACATTTCTGTAATGGGGAAAGACCTTATCTATTAGGAGCATTAGACCTCTATTGAAAATATTTGTCACTGACAGTAACAGCCTCCATGATACAGATGAATACTGATTTTTGCATTCGAAATCTATGTCGGAAGATCTCAGGAGGATACGTAGGGTTGTGAACAAAATAGTTGTTTATCAAACGTTCATGACCAAGCTTGCGTTGCCTTTCACAATATCTTCTTGTAGCTTTAGGAGTGAGATCTTCTTCGTTCAAATTAAGATTGTTTAAGAGCAGATTCTCGACGATGCGATCTACGAGGCGATACTAATGAGCAACATAGTCTTGTCATTCATCAAATACAGTAAAGAAAAGATCGAAACTTGAATAGTTATCTAGTGATTGATTTTCATTGTGAGACATTTTGAGAAATGGAATGAGTAAAACTATTAAATATGAAAATTTTCTTCTGAGATGATTGAGATGATAAGAGAATATGAGGAGATATATATAAATAGTGATAAAAAATAACAAACAAGTGTCACCAATCAATAATTCACTATCACATGCTTTTTCCATCTACTATCCACTATCAGTAATGACAAACATGTCTCATCCACTATTCACTATCAATAATTCACTACACGTCTTCTGTAAAGTGATAATTCACATGGTGCAAAATAACAAGTCCATGTGACAAAGTGACAAGTGCATGTGAATTTTGTAAAGTGACAAGTGCATGTGACAACTTTTGACAAAGTGACAAGTGCATGTGAATTCTGCAAAGTGACAAGTGCATATGACAACTTTTAACAAAGTGACAAATGCATGTAAATTCTGCAAAGTGACAAGTGCATGTGATAAAGTGAATAAATACTAATTAAAATAAAAATTACAATTCGATTTAACAAAAATAACACTAATAAAAAAGATTGCATGAAATATTAAAACACATGACATCAAATAAAAAACTTATAAGATAATACTAAAACACATGCCATCAAATAAAAAAAAACTTACAAGATAATCCTAAAACACTACTTAAACAATGTCAAGAGATGACGTTTCATAGACCTTGGGATAAATGATCCTTGGCCATCAAAGTCATCAAAAGTGAGTGTTTCATCTTCATTTTTTCTATTTTCACTTTCTCTCTTCCCAGTGTATTGAGCATTTGAACTTCACTATCTCTAGTGAGTCTTAATGCACGAAGTTTTGCGACAACCTCAGATGAAGACTCTAATGCGTTACCTTTTCCTTTCTTCTTTTTCGCCTGGTATCTACTTATAGGACGTGAAATAGCTGAACCATCACTGTCTGGAGTTTCTACATTAGTGGGACTAAAATATTCACCATCTTTATTGGTTCTGGTTCTCTTTGTACTGCCACCACTTTCTTCGTTACCATCTTCATCGTAAGCACAACTTCTTGAATCTTGAACAAATTTTATTTCCCTCTTGGGAATTTTACTCATAACTTCATTAAATACATGCAAATCGGTGAACTTACCATCGTATAATTGATAAGCTTCTTTCTCCACATCGTGTTGGCTCATACCACTTTTTACTCGACGGTGTGCTTCAATGTTAGTAGCAATCAACTTCTGGGCATTTTTATTAAATCGTGTGAAACCACCTTTTAGTGATTCTATATTTCTTTTATTTATTTCTCCTGGATCTTCTCTTCGAGCTTCTTCATACATCTTATGGATTTTCCCCCAAAACGAGCCAGTCCTTTGAAATCTGCCTTGTTTTTTATCTTCGCTAATGAAGATCTAAGATGATATTAGGACCGCATTTTCTTTCACATTTCAAGTACTTTTGGCCACCATTTCATTTGTATTCTGAAACAAATTGCGAGAGATATTTTGCAATGATTGAGCTTGTTCAGAGGTAGGAATTTGATTTAGATTTGGAGATAATTGAGGAGTTTGAGAAAATTTCAAGTTTTGATATTCTTCGGTGTTCAAAAAAGATTGGAAATTTGGATAGTTTTGGAAGTTTGGATAATACGATTGTTTGAAAAAAAATTTGAGTTACTTGGATTCATAATAGAAATTAGGAGAAATAGTAGAATATGATATAAATTATGAGAGATTAGGAAAGATAGTACACAAAAAAGATAATTTGAAATTGTGATTCAAAATGTATCAATATTAGTCTCTATTTATAGAGAAAAAAATTCATGAATTTTGATATTTTTTTATAGATAATTGAGTGTGTAAAATATATAAACGAAATTAGACGAATAAATCATAAAATGCCAAATGGCAATATCCATGCCACGTGACAATATTTTGAATGAAAATTGGTGCACAAACTGGGTGGTCGATCACCCCGGTTGTGCAACCTTCTCTACTTTTTAATTTTTTTAAATATTAAAATATTCACGCACGTGGCATATGACCTCCTGATAAAGATGGTCTTACCCCGGGAATACTCTAAATTTCAAAAGGCCCCAAAGTTATTGGAAATTATCTTTTGCGTGATGAATATTAGATGTATTAAATTATTGTTTTCTTTGGTATAAGGTAGAAACTCATATGAGATCATTTTATGGATCCCTCACATGCACGGGTCTATTTAACTCGTGTGTGATAGGCTCATTGTCATTATTTGGGACACAATCTACCTGTGCACAACAATAATTTTGCGTGTGTAAATATATGTTTTACAACTATAATAAGTATGCATTTTTATTCTTAATAGTTATATTACTATAATGAATTAACTTATCATAGTTATATAAGTATGCATTTTGCAACCATATATTACATATAGAATACGAGTTATATAAATATGCATTTTACAACTATAAATATGTGTTTTACAATTATAAATACATATTTTTCAATCACATATACTTTTGGTCATACTGTTGGAGCATGTCCCATAATACGATCATGCGCTAAACACACGCGATATTATTATCATGCATGATCAAATCGTGCTCTAGACATAATCGTGCACCAACACACATGCCAAGTTGTGGCTTATGTAAGGAGGTCAAATAAATCTGTCTCATGAAAAGGATCCATGAGACGGTTTAACAATAGACTATGATTCATAATTTTTCTATGAGTTGGTGAAATATATGAGGTGTAATATTTATTTTGTATTTGGTGTGTTTGTGTTGATATACATGAAGTTTGCTTATATGCTCACGAACGTCTCTTAAGTTAATATGAAATACATTGTTATAATAAAACATTATTAAAATATATATGTAATTATTTGTTAACTTAATATGAAATACACTGATATAATAACACTATTGAAATATATATATGTAAATATATAAATAAGTTTAGCCACCACTTAATCCATTTATCAAGATCTAATCATCCCAACAACTATGAAATTTACTATCATCAAATTATTAAAAAACATAAAGTAATTTGACTTGTTCCAAAAGGAAATGAACGGCCTACATAACCACTTCAATTTCACTTTCTTATCATAAAGTGTTGGCTACACTAGCACTAACATTTTATAAATCACATTTTCTTGAATATATATATTTTTTGTTCTTTATTTCACAATAATTCTGTTTAGAATTCTGATATAAACTAGAAATGAAACAAACTGTGATTTTTAAAATTTATAGCTTAAACTTAATTTCTTCTAAAGTGGTATGTAAAATACCAAATTGAATTTGTATAGCAATAATGTTTTTTACTGGTACCATCACAAATTTATATGGGTCAAAACTTTATAACCTGAAATAATTGTCACATTCATCTATATTTTCTAATTTGTAGTCTGCTGAATTTCGACTATTATTTATGTTAATATTATTAATCTTTAAATTATTGAGTTTTTTGGAGCAAATTTTTTAAATAAATTCAAAATTTTATTTTGTTTTACTTAATATTTTATGGGGGTGTCACATAACTCTCCAAACCATTGGTTTCTTTCTTTCTTTCTTTTTTTTTTCTTTTTTCTGAACTTTATCATCTATCATATGTGTGATGTCAAACTTTTACCATTTTTGGGTTCAATTTCTTCTTTTTCACACTCACTAAATGAATATAAATTTCATACTATAAACAAGTCATGTTTTCCTAATGTTTAATTTTTTTAACTTTTATAAACAAACTTAATAAAGACAATCTTTTTAAGTTATCAAATCCCCCTTATATCCCTCCCCCTCCTCTTCAAATATATTCATCAAATACCATAATCCAAAATTTATTACACTTTGTGACAAACTTATAAAGCCATATTTTAACTAAAATAACTTTAATTATTTTAGGGATGTTTTTAAAATAAGACTTTTTTTAAGTGTACATGGAGTCATAATAACTCTATCGACTATGAAACTCAAAACATGGCAAAGTCACATTAAAATCAATAGTTGTCCATTTGTTTTCTTTACCATTTTCAGTATAAATAGTTTATGTTCAAACCTAAAATTAATACGATTTTAATATTTCGGTAAACTTTTTAATAATATTTCATTGTGATGACAAGATTAAGAAAAATTATAGAGTTTAAACCATTAAATAATTAAAAATATGTAATTTGAATTGTTATATGCTACACAAATTAGAAATATGGTTTACTAAGAAAATCACAAATTTTGTCAAACCAGAAATATGAAATTATTGGAAGAAACCCCAATAAGTGGTATAACAAATATACTAAATTTATGTAAATCATAACAAATCAATCTTTATCATGTGAGTTGTACCACTTCTCATTAAATTAAATTTGTGAGACGATGGTAAATAAAGCCTTTTGCAAGTGTTTTGTGTATACAAATTTACAAAAAAAATAATATAAAAATATAAAAGACTTTGCAAAAAGAAAAAGGAAAGTAGAAAAAGAGAAGGAATGAAAAGAAGTCCTCTTTGTTAAAATTAAAATTCAGAAAAAAGAAAAGAAAAAAAAAAGAAATCAGAAAATGAATAATTCAGGAAAACCAAACACGGTACACGAGTACAGCTCCACAGCCCATCATCAAGAAACAACTCCCAAAATTTTTGCTTTTATATTTCTATTTTCTTTTTCCCTCTTAAACCCCATCGCAATTCACACACTTTTGCTTTCTCTCTCCACTTTCTCTCACTCGGGGCCCTATATCAATATTTAAGCTTCCAAAGACTCAATCTTTCCGGCCCCTTTTGTTTTATTTCCCTTTATTTTTTTTCCAATCAGAAGCTCTGCTGTTTAGTTTTTCATCAATGACCCATAATTTCTGCGCTAATTGTCTTACCCTATCTCTTGTAAAGTTTTGAAATTTAGGTGTTTATGTATAGTTTTATAGCTAAGCTTGTGTTGGGTTCTGTTTGTCACTGTTTTGATGCTTTTTTATGAGCTTTTTTTTTGATGATTAATGTTAGCTGGTTTTTCTAGATCGCACCCAGATCTTGAAGCGTTCTGATCTGGTTCAATATTTGGGAATTTTTGTGCAAAGGGAAAGATGAGGTGAGTTCTTCTTTGTTATGTAATTAGAGTATGTATATGTCTATTTTTTGGGATCTTATCTTGATCAACTTTTAACTATTGGAGTTAGTTTTGATTTATGTTTGGTTCTTGCATCTGCGATTTCCATGAACAGTGTACAACTAGCATGCAAATTATGCTGGGAAAAAGTTTTGTCGATTGTTTAGTTGAGTGGGATTTGCACTTGTTGTCTTTCTGTGAAATGAAGTGGAGAGTTTTACTCTTAAGTTTGGGATTTTTTCTCATTTTATTTATTTATATTTTTTTGAACAGATGTTTAGATTTCCTTGACTGGTTAAGAGCTTTGGTGTATAGCTCCTGAGGATTTGCTTTCAGTGGTGGAGAATATCGTGCGACAGAGTAGTTTCTCCATGAAATACATATTGATTAGAAACCATTTATGGAGGGGGAATTTCTGGCTTTGAAGCATTGAGATTGATTGGTAGCAGCTGTTGAGTTCACTTGAATAATCTTGTGATTTTTGGCCTTAAGTGATGATCACGAAGATTTTCAATAAGCTTCCTCGGAAACAGACCAAGTTAGTGGATAATCGTGATGGAGGATCCTCTGCTTACCCATCAAATGCCTCAGCTACATCAAGAAATGCTCATGCTGCAGGTTCGAGGTCAGGCAATTCAAATGCTGCAGTTGTTTCTGGGATCAATTCAGCTTCGAACGCGGGCCCAAATTATGGAAATAAACTTCAAGACCCGTTGAATACAAGGTTAAACGGGAATGCAGGACATGTACTGTATGAGGCTCTCCCTCACTTTAGAGATGTCCCAAATTCTGAGAAGCAAAATTTGTTTATCAAAAAGTTGAATATGTGTTGTGTACTATTTGACTTCACTGACCCCACCAAGAATCTAAAAGAAAAAGATGTCAAGAGGCAGACGTTAGTGGAGCTTGTTGACTATGTCGGTTCAGCAAATGGGAAATTCTCGGAAAATGTTATGCAAGAGATTGTGAAAATGGTATCCACAAATTTGTTCCGAACACTCTCTACGCAGCCTCGTGAAAACAGAGTCTTAGAAGGCTTTGATTTGGAAGAAGAGGAGCCCTTGATGGATCCTGCATGGCCCCATTTGCAAGTTGTATATGAGTTTCTCCTAAGATTCGTCGCTTCACCAGAGACAGATGCAAAGCTAGCGAAGCGTTACATTGATCACTCTTTTGTTGTGAGGTTATTAGATCTTTTCGACTCAGAAGATCCTCGAGAAAGGGACTACTTAAAGACTGTCCTGCACCGCATATATGGAAAGTTCATGGTTCATCGTCCGTTCATTAGAAAATCAATCAATAACATATTCTACCACTTTATATTTGAAACGGAGAAGCATAATGGGATCGCCGAGCTGTTAGAAATTCTGGGTAGCATTATAAACGGTTTTGCATTGCCTTTGAAAGAAGAGCACAAACTTTTCCTTGTTCGGGCACTCATTCCGCTTCACAGACCAAAGTGCATCCCCATGTACCATCAGCAGCTTTCTTATTGCATAACGCAATTTGTGGAGAAGGACTGCAAACTTGCTGATACAGTCATAAGAGGCCTACTCAAATATTGGCCAATCACTAACAGTTCAAAGGAGGTGATGTTCTTGGGTGAGCTTGAGGAAGTGTTGGAAGCAACACAGCCTCCGGAGTTCCAGCGTTGTATGGTTCCTTTGTTCCGCCAGATTGCTCGTTGCTTGAACAGTTCGCATTTTCAGGTTGGCCTTGTGACAGCCCCTATCTATTCTTATGATTGTTGTTCAACTAGTTGTGAAATGATGTTGTTTTGTGCTCCGTTCGGACTAATCCTTTTTTGGTATTTGTTTCTGCGCTTATCTGATTATGTAGATTTTCTTCCTAGTTTCAACGCTAATCATTGCTGATCTTGAGCATTTTTGACTCCTTACACTATTTAGTTTTAACGCGTGTTTGGAGCTATATGAGAGTATTCTTTTGCAGCAATATTCTAGTTTGAAGTTGCGCTGTGCTGACATGGCTAATATTTTCTTGGATTGAATTTCAAAGGAATGTTTGTCATTGGTCAGAGTGCAGATCCTGATGGTAAAAAAAAAAAAAATCGTTTCAATTTATCCTTTTTCTGAAATTATGCTTAACTTTTTTGTTAGTCATTTTTTATTGAGTTTGCTAGTAAAGAAAGTTTAGTTTGTCTTTTCTGGAATTATATTCATTTCCGTTCTCCATATTAGGTTGTTGCGTGTAATTTTTCGAAGTGAATAAATTCTTACTTACTTCCTTGGATTGGACACATTCTTGGCTAATATATATCCTAGGATTAAAAGAATTGACTTGCTAAATCTTTTATCTCTTCTTTGTTAGCATCATTATCTTATGTATTTTTAGGAGGCTTCTACTTGCACTGTTTCAATTGAAGGCCTGATGTTTTGGCTTTTTGCATATACCCGTTTCTTTGCTTTTGAGTTGATTGCTTGAAAGTAATGTAGATTCAGATTGATGGTATGTTTTTTCCTGATTAACTTCAAGTTTCAAATCTTTCATCCTTTGTTCTAAATTTCCTGTGTGTGCATGTTTTAAATTTTGTATCTTTTGCTAGGTAACATCTCTTTCACTGTTTTCTTCTACCTGAAAATGATAGTGTGCCTTTATTTCTTTGTTGTTTAAAAGATCTCATTAGCTCTTACATTTTATAAGATGTTTTATCTTATTTTAATAATAAGATTTTGAAGTGTGTGTGGATAAAATAAGACGATGAAGCTCTTAAAATGTTAGTGATGACAATTTCTAATTTAAATGATAAAATCTAAAGGAGTTTGTCAAATAAGATCTTTTTATAGAAATCAGATGGATTTCCGTTGTTTTTAGGAAAACGGCCAAAATAAGATCACTATTTTAAAACTTTATTACACGCTTTTAAGGATCTTATAAGCTATTAAACATCCTATAAGTTGTTTTAAAAAGCTTAAAAGCTCAGCCAAACACCCTCTAAATCTTGAAGTAATCTCTTTACTTATCAAGCCTTTCAATATTATGTGAATATCTTGTGGAGCTATCCATGTGGGCAAAGTCGATGAACCTATATTTTGGTGACGTAATTTATCCTATGCACTTGTTCCATCCCAAAATAATAGCCGTGTTTGTATCTGATTCCCTTTTGATCTTGGCTTTCTGACTTAGATTAATTAGCATTTGATTTGATATGTTAAGAATGTTGATTATGATAGCTATTCGCTGTATTGTGTCGCTCTTATTTAATCCTCGTATTGACAGGTGGCAGAAAGGGCTCTCTTTCTATGGAACAACGATCACATTGAGAACCTAATCAAGCAAAACCGTAAAGTCATCCTGCCGATCATCTTCCCTTCATTGGAGACAAACGCAAGAAGTCACTGGAATCAAGCCGTTCAGAGCTTAACACTGAACGTCCGTAAAATCTTCTCCGACGCCGATCCAGAGCTCTTTGAGGAGTGTCTGCTCAAATTCCAAGAAGACGAAACACATAAAGAAGAAACCAAAAAGAAACGAGAAGCAACATGGAAACGCCTGGAGGAAATAGCCGCCATGAAAGCCGCTAGCAACGAGCCGGTCCTCGTTCCTCTCACCAAGACACCGTCCAGCTAGAGGTGGGCCGCACCTCTTTGAGTTGCTCGTGTTTTGTCGATTGCTTGCCCGTATGCTTTCGGTGTTTTTTTGTTCCGTTGGGTCGAGCATGGTAAGGAAAGAAAGAAGGCACTATGATCAAACCATGTTTTTGATTGCAAGAAATAGTGAATGTATATATAGAATTTGTTGGCAAATTGGCCTTTCATCATCTTTAGATCTTAGAATGATGTTGGAAATTATGATTATCATATTTTTATTTGTTTGACTAGGGATTTTTGAACTTGATTTCAATTATGTACCCTTCTCTGCAATTATATATATTTTATCGCCTTTTTTCGTAATATTAAATTTTGATGGTATGAGTTAAGAATCTGCTGATTCTTTAACAAAACAAAGAAAAAGAATTATACTTTCCATCCCAAACAAGGTTTAGTGTTATTATTATTCAATGTGTGAGAAATATTTTGTAGGACATATATATATATATATATATTTTTATTTATTTATTTTTTGCATCAGAGCCCCTAATCCCAGCTAAGAATCATCAAATAGCCTACATGAATAAATAATCATAATTGAGCTTGGAATTTCCTATTCTTCCAGGTGGCCCTCCCACCTAATCCATTTTTATCTCCTACTTCTGGAGTATGTGATCCCTACCACCTCTGACGTTTCCTTTAGTTGTACCTTTTGACTTTTCCTAGACTTTTCAGTTGAGTACAATCATCAGAAATATACAATCCACGCAATTACAATTTTGGGGAAAAAAAATATTTTCATCTTCTAAGTTTATCTTATTGAATTTTCATCATTTATTTTCCAACTTTTGATTTATAATCCTATATATCTTTAAGAATTACCATTTTTTTAGTCTTCTAACATGATATAGCAAGTAATTCTTTTTTAATTCAAATTTAATTTTAATACCAATTTTTTTTTGATGAGAGAACATTAAAAAGAGTTTTTCATGAATTTTTTTTATTCTCCCAACATACCCAAATTAATATTGATAACTAAAAAATAGATTTCCTTATTAATATGCATAAGTTCGAGACGCCTACATTATTAATATTCATATTTTATAACAAAAAATCTATTCTGGGATAAAAAAAATAAACATTTTAATTATTAATATTAATTTAGATACGTTAGGTGACTACTAAATATTTGTGATTAAATTTTTTTTTAATGTTCTCTCAATTTTAAAAAAAAAATTGATGATAAAATTAAATTTTAAGTAAAAGAAAGTTACTTGATATAATACTAGATAATATCAACATGCTAGATGATAAAAAAATTTGTTAATATTCTTTAAATATAAACGATTATAAATTAAAAGATAAAGGATAAAGAATGAAAAATCAAATTAGATAAATTTAGAGGATAAATTTATTTTTGCCCACAATTTTTATCCATATATATATATATATACGTGCAAATGAATAATAAATAGTTAAATACTGCCTAACATTGTAAAAAAAAAAAAAAAAATTTGGTAACACCTGATCCGAAACTGGTCTACCTGGCACGAGACATTCTTAAACAAAACGTAAAATAAAAATAAAAATTAAAAAAGGTGGAATCCTTCTTCTCAATTTATCTCAATCCACATTATTACATTGTATTTCCCCCCTTCTCCTTTCTCTCTCTACATGATTCAAAAAAAGCTTGGAGATTTTAGTTTTTTCCAAAACCAAAAACCCTATTGATTTATGAATGTGAAATTGGAGCAGCTCTGATTTGGACGCCCTTCGATCAGCTGTTTTTGGGGAGCGAATGAGCTGTGGAGAGGGAAGAATATATCGAATTTTGTGCATATAACATAGATTGTTTAGAATTTCTCGGGAAATGCCAAGTATTGGAGTGAAATTGTACAGCGTATTCTTCAAATATATGCTCAAGCATCGCCTGCAGAGCCGATTGCAGGCGCCGGAAAACGATGCTGTCGGTGGCGGTGGTTCATTTGGGGTGACGTCACGGCCGGAGGAGGAAACTGCGGCGGCTCCGCATCCATCCTTCAGTGATGGTGTAGCGACGAAAGATATACACATCGATCCTGTAACATCTGTATCTGTTCGTGTTTTCCTTCCCGATATTTGCCTTAATTTACCCGAATCGAAATCGAAATCTCGATTAGATCAAAATCAAGGTTTAGCTCGTCGCTATAGCTGTGGATCGTCGAATAGTCTTGTTGCTTCTAGCAGTAGTGGTGTGGCAGTGAATGCTCAGAATGTTGATAACAATCATAGAAGAAGTAGTTATGGATGTATTGATGATGCGAATTTGAAATCGGAGAATGGAATTTATAGAGGGTATAATCCGGTTGGGAATAACTGTCGCAGATTGCCGGTGATGTTGCAGTTTCATGGTGGGGGTTTTGTTAGTGGGAGTAATGACTCTGTGGCGAATGATTTTTTTTGTAGGCGGATTGCAAGATTGTGCGATGTGATTGTACTGGCTGTGGGATATAGATTGGCTCCGGAGAATAAATATCCAGCTGCATTTGAGGATGGGTTGAAGGTGCTGCATTGGCTTGCAAAGCAGGCAAATTTGGCAGAATGTAGCAAGTCATTGGGAAGTTCGAAGGGAGTAGGGGTGGATGTGAGGAGGTTAGAGGGTAATTGGCATGTTGCCGATGCATTCGGAGCTTCAATGGTGGAGCCTTGGTTGGCTGCTCATGGAGATCCATCTAGGTAACGTCTGATCTTGTTAACTTTGAGAATTGCTTGTTGTTTTCATTGTTATGATTTGGCAGCTTTGGTTAGACTTTATCTCTACACCTTGGTTCTATCCAAGCACTAGGGACCTATACATTCAATGATCGACCAGTTTCATAATCATCAAAGAAACAACTGAGACAAGTTATTTAGCAGAATAAAACTAAGGGTGTCATCTTAAGTGACTGAATTATGAGCAGATATGAATTTTCCTAGTAACAAAGTCACAGTTTCCACCTGTGCCATATAACAGAATCTGTAACATCTTTCCAAAGCTTAAACACGAAATTAACTCCTAAATAGATTGCTTTGCAGTTTGTTTTACGAGTTTTTTAAGTTAGCTTGCCAACTTCAGCCCAAACAGTGTTCATGAAGTTTGTCAGGGTATGCATTGTTGATGAATTAGAGGATACTTATTCATGCTCCATGACTTCAAATCTATTAGTCACTACAAGTCTGGTTATACTAAACCTTTTCAATTTGTTTTTAAATTGTGCTGGTATGTGATTTGAAAAGCTTGTGAAATCTGTTTTGCTGCATCTCAGTTTTACCATTTCATAAAGGAGAAACTGAGAAGTAACTATAATAAACTAAACTAACTCGGGAGAATCTGATCGAGTAGATATAGTGAATTAACCCAAGACACTCTTCCTGTTCTAGAAATTTAAGTGATGCAGTTTTTAGCATCTCATTTAGCATTGTAATTAAGGATAGTCTAGTGGAAAATATATATCCATATGCATTAGAGTAGATATAGTGAATTACGCCAAGACACTCATCCTGTTCTAGAAATTTATACTTGGAAGTGATTCTGTATTTAGCCTCTCATTTAGCACTTTAAGGATAGTCAAGTGGATAATATATATCCAGTTGCATTAGAAATAAACTCATTGCAAATAAAATTCCGCATACCTCAAGTTGCTCTTATATGATCCATACCAATGAAGATTGACTAAATTTTATGTTGCTTTAATCTAACACAGTAACACGACCATCTCTTCATTCTTGTTTGGAACCAGAAAATCTAGCTTGGGACTGGCTTCTTATAGGCAGGCCAACCTGTCTATTAACAGATATAGTTGTTGTTACACCTAAAGTTGGTCTTCCATTTTTGCTGCCCTGTCTTTGATGTTTCCATCATATTTTCTTGCATGTGTAAGCTATACTCTTAACCCCTGCTGTCCTTGTCTTTTTCCTGCAATTATATGAATTAGATTTGTAGATGTTATATTGCTCTGGTTATGTGCTTCAATGTCTTTTTTCATGAACTTAGTGATATTGCCTGCTCTTGTTTTCTGCACATACCAGAGAAAATATTTACTGTACTAGTTTCTAACTTCCTTGCTTTGCATGTACTCAGATGTGTACTTCTTGGAGTGAGTTGTGGAGCGAATATTGCCCACTACGTGGCAAGAAAAGCTATAGAGGCTGGTACACTTTTGGACCCAGTAAAGGTGGTGGCCCAGGTTTTGATGTATCCTTTCTTCATCGGAAGTGTACCAACACATTCGGAGATAAAACTAGCGAACTCCTACTTTTACGACAAGGCCATGTGCATACTCGCATGGAAGCTTTTGTTACCCGCGGAGGAGTTCAGCCTCGACCACCCTGCTGCCAACCCACTAGTAACTGGTAGGGAGGGACCTACTCTGAAGCAAATGCCTCCAACACTAACAGTGGTGGCTGAACATGATTGGATGAGAGATCGAGCAATTGCTTACTCAGAGGAGCTCCGTAAGGTCAACGTCGATGCTCCAGTTCTCGAGTACAAGGACGCAGTTCACGAATTTGCAACACTCGATATGCTTCTCAAGACTCCTCAAGCCCAGGCCTGTGCTGAGGACATCGCCATCTGGGTCAAGAAATTTATCTCGCTTCGTGGTCATGAGTTCTCCTACTGAAAAGGATGCCTAAAGATTCATTGTCATGGGGCTCACCCGTCTTTGATGATCATTGAAGAATGTACCATCTGTATGTATATGGTCGTTGAAGATGATAGCGCGGGAATTTCTTGGTAGTTTCTTTCATCAGGTTCGTTTTCTTTTCTTTCGAGGTACCAACTTGCATGAGACCAGTTTCTAGCTGAACTCGAATATCTAAGAAGTTCGTCGGCATTGGTTTCTGATGGGCAATATATACTGTCACTTCTTGCGGATACTGTCGTATTTTTGGTGGACTGTAGGTGTAGAATTACTATAACTTGATGATGAGTTATACTGTTTTGTAGCATCTTGAATGCAATGAGAATGCGCTTGAGTTTTCTTTTCTCATTCTCAACAATTGCTAAGCTTGTCTTATTATTCTTTATACTCGATAAATTTGCAAAGTTTGTTTGCTAAAACCACTGAGAAACTGTAGCACGTATGTGTTTATGAGTTTATTATTTAGTGTGTTTTATATTATTGCAAGTGCAAAAACTTACGAATTTTTTTCTCAATGTTGAAGGCTGAATTTTTTTAAAACCCAACTGAGTTGAAAATCTCATCAGTTTTTAACAGGAAAAATTCATTGTAATGAGATTAAAAAAAACTTGAGATTTGTACTTGTTGAGTTGTCATTGTCTTTTTTCTCTTTTTCTTTTTCTTTTAATGCAACTATCAAGTCATTGTAGAATTATATGGTGTAGCAAATAGCTAGGCAGGCTTTAACCAGCTTTGTTTGTTATAAAAAAATGAGTCAAATAGAGAAATGATATCTCAAGTGAATTAGGTGAAATCTGGTATATCTTATATGAAATAAAACTTGACTTATTAAAACTGTATACTTTTTCAAAAAAAATATGTGTCTAAATGTCATGAATCTGCACGTTTCTAACTATTTGATTTATGTGTTGGCTTTTTGATGAATTTTCGTGGACGATTTAGCTTGACAAAAAAGGGCAAAGTGTTTGGTGGTTGTTGGCGTCCATGGTGAGGGCAATTAAGGCAAGACAAAAAAAAAAAACAACTAACTGAAGAATCAAATTTTAAGTTTTTAAACAACATATATGAAGTCGCAAGAATTAGAAAGTCGTGATTGAATTGCAAAATGTGTTGTAAGTTGTAACCTTGGTTATATGTTGAAAATCGGAAATCAAGAAAGTTATTATAATGAGATTTTCTTTTAATGTTTTGTGTATATCGATACGAAAATTGTCAATTACATGATATGAGGGATGAACACACAATTTGCTACACAATCACAGATGATGCTACAGATCTCTCAACTTTCTTGACTTATAAGATGATGCAATCTTCATTTTTCTTTTCGATTTATAATCTTATCTACAAGTAATGAATCTACATAGAGCTATGAATAACTCTATATTATGAACAACTTTGACACTTTGTCTCATGATCTTTCCCATGGCAACAAGCCGGTTTGAGGGTCGGTGAACATCTCAAATACCCGATCCCTCAACCCGGTATCCTTAACCTCACAAAACCTTGTCGACCAATCCGGAGGCTCAACCGCTTTCGTTCCCAAACCGGGTGCCCGATCCTTGGATCCCACATTCCTCTCTTGTTGCCAATCGGACACATACGTGGCCACTCTTCGATAAAATTTCTCCTTGAACACTTCCCACACTTGGTACTTATAGTGATTGATCACTAGAGCACTTCTGTTAACATTAACATGATGAAATCCAGACCCTAGATGAAAATGATGCACCAAATTGATCAACGAAGTGTTCAACGCCTCGGGCCTCACTATACTCTTGTGCCTCTCTGGAGCCGCCACCCGACACGTGTACCCGGCCATCACCCCTTTTGTCGGAACCTTCTTGAGACCCGATGGCCCAAAACTATGGCACGAGACACGTAGTTCGGCCACCTCATTAGCCCTAGATTGGTTCAACACAACATCGTACAAAGACACACCGATTGGCAAGTGAAAGAACTCATCGACATCGATGAATCCAACCCATTCGCACGAATCCCTCGCCCTTAACGCGCAATGCGCAAAACCCGCCTCTTGAGTCTTGATCCACGGCCACAAATGCCGCGTAACATTATAATCAGCACCCACAAGCGACTCCACGACGTCCTCAATATCATCGGAGCTATTGTTATCATAAACAAACCATCTCTCGACCCCTACACGTCCATGATACACAATCCATTCGTGCAAGAACCGAGCTTGATTCCTCAACATAGTGCAAACACACATCCTATGTTGTTTGAGATCATTAGCACCACTCCATGGACGATGCTTCAACCGTGCAACGGAGTTTATCGTACGCCGACCAACAACCCTAACCGAAACCGTAATCGAATCACCCCTGTCGGCTCTGTTCAACACACTCAGAGGGGTTCTACACCTCACGATTTCTTGAGCAGCCGATACGACGTCGGCCCATACGACGAACTTCGGCTCGGCTAAATCCGAGCTGTAGAGACACTTAAACTTGGAAGGATCAGCAATCTTTGCAGACCTCAGATTAAGCCCTTTTACAAAAACCAAGGTTGTGTTATCTCTGTCAATCATGGCTTCATAAGCCACAGAGTCCCATCTGTAAGTGGGCCCAGGTACGAGGTTACCGTTGTGCTTAACTGCAAGGGACAGGATTGCGCCACGTGGCGGTGGCGGACACCTCACGATCTGGGGGGTCTCGCCGTCGAAGTCGAGGGACGCCGGAGTGAGCTCCGATGAGTTGCGGCGGAGATATAGACAGCTAATGTCATCTTTGGTAAATAGAGACGCCGACGGAGGGTATTTTAGGAAAATCAACGCCTCATCGGGGAAATTAACCGTTTCTCGAATCGACACAGTCGCCGGAGTTTCGGAACCCTCGCCGGAGATAGCCGCCATCGCCGGAATATTCCTTTTCGATACCACAACCGGCTGAAAACTCCCTGCTTTAAATCCCAAATAAAATTTCTTTTCAGCAAATAAATAAAGGAACAAAAAACTGAAAATACAAAAATAAATCAAAAAAATCACCTGAAAATAAAAGACCAACGGTGGAGGAGGTGAATTCATAGAAGAAGAAGAGGATGATGAGAGAGAAGAAGACGACGGCCCATGATAGAACCCGGCGGTTCTTCCGGTTCTTCATAGCAGCTCAGAAAGAGAAACCCCGACCCGACCCGGGATTCAAAGCTTCCTCATTCATCAATGGCGGAAACACTGAAAACAAACAATAATTATATGGGCAAAGAAAAATCAGAAGCATTAGTTTATGGGTCTTTTTCTAACTTTTGAGAGAGTGGCGTTAGTCATATAATTAGCCTTTTCTATTAACATGCGCTTGATTCTTCAACCCTCTGTCTGGGATAAGCTGTTGTTGTCGCCATTTTCGGGAATATTTATTATTATTTTATTTTATATTGCGAAGGTGGCGACTTTGTGAGCTCTTTTTTTAATTAAAAAGAAAAAAGAATTTGTGGGCATTTTATTTTTCGAGAATGTATATTGGTAGTGTTTAATTCGTAAATAATAACAAAGAAAAATGTTTTAATTAGATATATGGTTGACTGTTAAATTGTATTTATCGTTGATTTAAGAATATATATGTCGACTGAATGATATTACAAAATCAATCCAATGATTATTAATTTGGATTTAAGTAATAAATGTTTGAAGAAAGAATATCTACATATTGAAAAGTTTCGATTTTTTTATTTGTTTTTTAACGAACTATATTTAGAATATTTAAAATTAGTACAGTTCTAGAGATTTACCCTTAATCTATATTTAAAATTTTAAAATTATGTTTTACTTGAGCAAATAATTTATTATGCATGAATGAGATTAATATGAATTAGAATGTAATATCCATATGAGAAATGATTTGAGTATCACCTAATAATAATAGTAATAATATTATTATTATTTTGACTGTAATTCTATACACGTTTTGTCAGTTTTAAATTTTGCAAAAAATAATTGTCGGTTTCAATAAAATTTAGGTTGGTTTAAATGAATTTTTAGTGGGGTTAGTGGGGATTGTAATCAAAAGTTATGCTGTTTTTTCTTTTTTTTTTATTCCATTTAAAAAAAATGTTAAATACTCCATACTTAAACGATCAATAAAAATCTAATTTAAATACAAATTCTTTTGAAGGGTATAAAAATCTATTTTAGCATTTTATCCGTAAAAATTATAAATTATGCATGTAACAAATTAGATTATTCCAACTCAAATTAAGTACAATTCAACTAAAACATGGCCATTTAATAATATATTCCTAACATAACGGTTTAACTTTTTGAATAAGTTACTTTTGTTTTTGCTTGATTAAATAATAATTATGACCATTAATTAACTAGCTAATTCTTAGTTAATTTGGGCCTACACACTTTCCTTGTGGCAGGCTTCGCCTGAAAAATGAATCGTTGATTAAGGTATAGGTGGGCTCACACACGGCGGCGACGGCGGCGGAGTACATAGTTTTGACTGGGTCAAATATTCCGGCACCGTGCCACGTCATCATCTGCTTTTGCGGCCATTATACGTTTAGCGTTATATATAGCCGACTTGCCATTTTTAAGATAATTCTCCTTTTATTAATTATGTTAGTTTTAATAGTATATTAAGATGAATTTAATTTTTTTGGCTTTGTTCCTTGTCTTGTTTATTACACGACATCTTTGTTTATTATTATTTTTTAAAATAATTGACGTTTTAAAATATCAAAAAAATTCAGAATGAATATCAATTTCATCTTTTTCAAAATAAGTAATCAACTTTGTTTCAAATTAAACATTTCATTAGATTTTTATATAATTTTATTTATAAATTATCCCTATTAATACTTTTTAATAAAATTTTTGAGATTTAATACAATATTTTTTATGAAATTAATTTGATTTTCTTTTTAATTTTAAATCCTAAATTTCTTAATTAATTAATTAATGATTTATTTATTTAATTTTTATATTTCTTAATTTATGATAAAAAATTTAAAACAATACTTATTTTGAAAAGTAGGAAGTATTATTATTTTTTCAAAATTTCAATATCAAATTTAGAAAAATGCTAAATTATCCATCGTTGACAACTTTTAATATGTCAACCAATAATGTGTAATGATCTCATCTTTCTCATCATATGGAAAATAAAATTAATAAATTTACTAGATTTTTGACATATCAGCTATATTAATATGTGTTACGGTGGGTAGAATAGTAGAGCTGTATGTATTTATTATAATAAAGATTGACTATTAAATGTTTTCTTAATAGATATAAACACTGTTGAACGACACCATTTTAAAACAAATGAAATATTTGTTAGAAGCCCTTATTATTAGTACATGTATTTCAATACTCTAAAATGGACATTACGATTATTTTATATGCATAATTCAGTTATTAAATGTTTTTTAATACATACACGTATAATTCAACTATTAAATGTAATTTTAATTCGTGTAAAACAATCTTTAAGTGGTATATGTAAAAGGGTGGAAGTATCATATTGCAATCTTCACTTAAAAAGTAAAAACAAACCAGAAACGATGTTTTTTTTCAATTTGAAATTGTTACCAAAACAAAATAAAAGACAAAAAAAATATATATATATCTGCATAATTAAATATAGAATTATCTTCTACTTTCATTTTTTATTATATAAAACATAACAAGTCTACATTAAATCACAATCAGAGAAGGACTGGAGATGAAGACACGTGTAAGTGTGTGACATTTCTTGATTAATTAATTAATTATAATTCAACTTTTGGAATATTCAAGAGTTCCATGTCAACTCATCTCCCTTTGTCCTTATTGTCACAACTAATTATTTTCTCCCATCTTCTATAAATTATTTTTAAACTACTATCAATCAGACTCAATTATTGTTTAATTGTTAGTTGTCTTACTATTTTCTGCACACATATGTAGAATTCTTATAGTAACATCTAGCAAAAAGTTAATCCAACTCTATAATTCATAAAATAGATATCGATATGCGAAAATGAGTTTGCAATGTAGATAGCATGATTTTATTTTATAAAATTATATTTATAAGAGAATTTTCTAATTTTTTTTTTCTATGTATAAAATCATCCAAGAAATTAAAATATGAAAGCTGGAACTATAAAATTGGAAATCCTTTCATTATTATTTCCATTATATTGTTTTTTTTGGCTTAATTGTAAAAAATAAAAAATAAACCATGTTTTTTAAAATTTCAGTTTCATGACTTCACCCCGACTTATTGAATTTAATAAAAAAAAACGAGTTTAACTCACTATCGCAATTTAAAACATAATTGTATTCTTCAATAATTCAAGTTCACATGTCACACAAAGTAGCATGTTAACGATGAATTACAATGATGTGTTAACATCCTAATTTTTATATAAATGTTGATGTTGCGATCTAAAAAATAAATAAATATAATTTAAATTGCAATAATTTGTTAAAATTGTGATATTTTTGATAATTTTTAAAATTTGGAATTAAATTAATGTGATGACTTTTATTTTTTGCCAATTAAGCCTTTCCTTTTCCATTAAATTTATGAACTACTGGTAGGGGGAGGTCCATGATGTATATTTATGAATTTCCGAATCTCAACCACAAAAAAAAAAAAAAAAAAAAAAAAAAAAATTGGGAGATTTGGAATTATTTTATTTCCACATTAGTAATGTACAAATTCGCCTTTATTGGGCCATGCTCTGCTTATGGGCCCTTCATCTCTGCTTATGGGCCTTTTTTTGCTAATATGGGCCAGAACAAGTTCAATTGACCATATTTAGCCCAAATATGATGGAGAGATGATTTCTCATCCAAAAGGAAATTCATTATTATTTTTAAACAAAACGAAATTTATTATGTACGATTCCCCTGTAATGGAAAATAGGAAGAGTAATAAAGTGTTGTTTACTGAATTAGTATTGAAATAAATACTTTTATCGATTTGAAGTAAAACCATATAAATACGATTTGAGTGTATATACTATATATAGACAAATCATAAAAATATACAATTTTATTGAATTTAAAATTTTCTAATAGAAAAGTATTAATTAATCAGGATTCCACTTGAAACAAATGGGTGAATTTACACTTAATATTTACTAATTCCCACGGGAAATTTTAAAGTACAATTGATTTTAATTTTATTTCGTGTTATTTACATATATTTTTCTATATAAATTTAAAAGGTTCAAATTTTTTGAACGTTACATTGACAATCCATTTCAGACAATTGGTCCCCCTTTCCATGTCTGAAAAAAAAGCTTACTTCTAATCTCTCTCTCTCTCTCTCTCTCTCTCTCTCACACACTTACACACAAATCTGGCCTACACTTTTTCTCCTTTTAATTTAAATTTCAAATTTATGTCCCAAAAGGCAATCATTATATGCCAGAATAAATAAATCTAAAGAAGCACACCGCAACAAAGATTAGATTTTTATTTGTTTTTTCGAATTATTTGTGTCTGTCTTCTTCCAATCAAGCAAAAACTCTGCAAGAGAATGGGAGATTCGGCTTGTCTCATGCATGGCTTCTCTTATGCTTCTGCCATTCCCAATCATTCCAAACAGGTAAACTAACACTAATTCAAACAAACCAACAAAACCCCACTTTCTTTCTCTTCTTCTTAGCACTACTTTTCATGATTTTATCAGATGTTAAAAGCATGTTCAAGATTAATGAGCTGCATTTGTGCAATGTTTTGAATTCTTGGAAGGTGTTTGTTTGTGAAGCTCACAAATTTAGGATACTTTTTTTTTTAGGCCATTCATTGGCTTTTCGGGCCGACATGGGGATACTAATTTTTTCAATTTAGAGGATTTTATGATAAAAAAATTCGAAATCACGATTTTTGACCAAATCACTTCAACAGAAAGCCCCAAGTTTTGTGTGATTAGACCTGAAATTCTTGATTTCGGGTTTATATACTAAATCGTCAAAATTGAAAAATTAGTGTTCCAATGTTGGGGCCGAAATGTTAGTGTCTTCATTGATGAATGAGCTATTGACAGTGTCTTAAATTTGCAATTTGCCAGTGTCCATTTGGTAAAAACTGTAAGTTGGATGTGATGCAGGGGAATGCAATGCATGTTCTTGGTGAATCAATTTCATTTGGGAGATTCATACATGAGCCATTATCATGGGACAAATGGTCTGCATTTCCACACAAGAAGTATGTGGAGGAGGCTGCTAGCTATGCTCAGCCGGGCTCCGTGGCGGCGAAGAAGGCCTTCTTTGAAGCTCATTACAAGAGAATTGCTGCTCAAAAAGCTGCTGCTTTACTTGAGCAAGAAAATGCTGCAAGAATTGATGCTAATCTAGACTCTCTACAAGATGTTCATGCTGCTGATTATGACAAGAAAGTAGTAGTAATTTCTGATCCTGAATTTGATGTTGCTGAAAAAATGGAGGTATCAAAGATTAAGAATGATGAGATTAATGATAATAGACATAGTCTAAATGATGTAATAAGTATGAATCTTGAAAGTCAGGATACAGTTTCTTGTTCTGAGGGCAGTGCAACTCCACAGATGGAGAGGCCTTTGCTAAAGGTGAATGATATGTTTTTTCTCAGGTTTTTTTTGTTTGCAAATATATGAAATTTGTGTGGTGAAAAACTGAGTTTTTTTTTCTGTGTTGGTTTAGCAGAATTGTGAGGATGTTTCATCAGTGATGAGCAAGAAAAAATCGGGGCTTTCTTCGTTGAAATCTTCGATACGAAGAAAAACATGGAGAGTTCCATCGACACCTGCCAAGCCAGTGACTCCTAATTGCAAGAAAGTAATCAATTCCAATCAAAGCACAAAGAAATCTGCCATGGATTCCATGGATAGGAAGAGATCATCTCCTAAGTCTTTGCGCGGTTTAGTTAACTTAATCCCGATTAAACAGCCTGATAAAGAACCTGTTTCTGCAATCAAGAAAGATTGCAAGACTCCTTTGAGGACTCCAGTTGTGGTTGGTTTTGATTGCTGGATTTCGTAGCATTGGTTTAGTGAGTAATCTATGATTGGATTGCTGATTCGAATTGTGTTCTTCGATTGCAGGCAGCTACAAAAGGTGTGGTAAAGTATCCTGCATCGACCCCTCAATCAGAAAATAGAAGGTGCATAATTTATACATCTTAAAGATTTGTATGCATCATAAATTCACAATCGATATTTATGAATATCTTGGTAAAATAAACAGGATTAAAGCACCAATCGATCCATCAGCCCTTGAATGCAAAACTGCTGGTCCTAAATGGCACATTTTGTCTTCTGTGTAAGTATGTTGCATTGTTAAGAAAACAAGATCATAAGTATGATGATATATATTTCTTAAATTTGAACTATTCCAAGATTGTGATTTTTATAGCTATTGATTGGATTGTATTTCAGATGTTCTAAGTCGTTGACTGCTTGTCGAAGCAAGCTACAGTCGCCAACTTCGTCTACTCCTTTTGTTCTTAGAACAGAAGAAAGAGCAGCAAAAAGAAAACAGGTAATAATTAATGCTATTTCTTGGAACTTTATGCACATTGCATCGTTTGCTCGTTTCCCTCTTATGTCTTCTTCGCGGCATGTTCAGAAACTTGAGGAGAAATTCAATGCCAACGAGGAGCATAAGGCGCAGCTACAAAAGACATTAAAGGTTACCTAGTTGAACTCAACTAACTTTCTTTGTTGTGTTCATAGGAGATATGTATCTTGAGCTCATTGTCTTGTCTTGCAGGAGAAAGCAGGAAACGAGTTCAGAAAAATAAGTTGCGGGTTTTGCTTCAAAGCTCGTCCTTTGCCCGACTTTTACAAGGAAAGAGAAACCTCAATCAATCAGAAGAAGGTAAACACTAAACCTAAACCCCCTTCATTGCTTCATTGTAAGAAGATTTTTGAGGTTTAATTTCATGTCATTCATTGTTTATGATTCAACTTGACATGAAATGTTTATCTCGTCTCAATTGCGTTTTGCAGATTCCAGTGACACGGCCTCAGACAGCAGTACTAGGAAGAAGCATTCCGAACAAGACTATCTCAGTGCCACCCTCGAGACCTTTGGACATCAATGGCGTTTCCAAGAATCCATCGAAAAAGAATATCGTAAAAACAAGTAAATTTCATACTACTTCATTATTACCTGAAAGGATGAGACATGAGAACAAGTCCCCAAATATTCAGCATTGAGTACAACATCTTCATGTTGCTTCATCTCACAAGATGAAGCTCTATTGAATTGGTTTCCATTTGCTTTGTACAAAGATTTGTGCTAAATATTTTTTAGCCATATTTGTCAAATGCCTTTTTAAGATTAGTTAAAAAAAAAATAAAAAAAAAATCTCCCAACTAAAAAAAAGAATGATTTTCTAAGTTGTGGTTGAAGAGAAACATAAGTGGCCTAATATACATTGTACATGGTAAATATAGGCCAAAGAAAACATGTTGCAATAAATCAAGATACATGATTACTTCATTAATTTATTAGGAGTTGCCCAATAATTTGGCAAAACAATTTAAGAAAGGGAATTTACATTATAGAAGCAAGTGGGGGATTAAATTAGTTGACAGGTGACATGTCTTGTGAGTATAGAAACTCACATTTCTTCCACCAAACACCAACTCTCATCTCCTTCAACTGCTTCCCAAACAAATCCCACCTCACAAAAACTCATCCGATCTTCGTCATTGTCATCCTCGTCGCCATCAACTTCTTCAATCTCGACTCTATGAGATGATGAAGCCTCACGATTGTGATCATGATCATCATGATCGTCACTATACTCAATTTCATAAACACAATCATTGACATAGTCATCGCTGGCTAGATAGTCCAAAACCCTCGTTGCAGAAAACCCGGATATTTTAAGCCCAGGGTTAGCATCCACCACCCTCCAAGTGATCAATCTATGACTCGACACGACGTCTGATGACGATCTCGTCTTTTGAGTTCCCTTAGCCTTGTCCTTCGACTTACAAGCAGGATGGAGGTGGCAATCATGGCATTTCACCCGGCCACACTTGCCGGTGAACTTGGAGTGGTTGGTTGGCTTGGACTTGACCTTGGTGAAGTGGCCCGCGGTCGGGGGTGAGCTTAGCTCATTAGGGTTCCTCGGCTTCGGACGTGGGTCCAACGGAGCCGATTGGACCGGATATGTTCGGACCATGCCATGTTGGCGACCTTGTCTCTTCATTTTCAGCTGTGGTTTTCTGTAGACTAGATTGATGGTGATGAAGTGTTTTGGAATTTTCTTTGTCTTTAAATAGAGAGAAAGATGCTTCAAATATTGAAGTTGGGATTGAGAAGCAAGCAATGAGATTTGTCAACTTTAAGTAAATTAGCTATGCGTGTTGCCCAAACCTATCCCCCCTTATAATAAATTAAAAGCTACAATATATTCCTTTTATCATGTTTCCTCTCATATTTTATTATGTATGTACACAAGTTTGGACCTACTCATAAGCTACTCAGAATCAATTAGGAAAGTCTCAAACTAGTCTCGAAGTTGATCGAGTCAAATCGAACTCAACAATACCCGAGCTTCGAATGCATTTCACTATTTAAATATAAACAATCAAGTCGAGCCTTTACTCGCATTACAATAAATTTAAGAAGATTTATAAATCAATCAAATCGAGTATGGAGTCTGGACACAAAAGACAAGCTAGGTTGAGTTCCAGTCGAGCAACAATCTATCAACTTGGTAGTTAGATTACTATCATCAAAAGATCGTTTTAACTTAGTGTGTCACGTAAACAATCACGTGCAAGAATAAAATATTAAGACACACCAACAAACAAGACTACACGAGACAAAGTTGAATGAAAGAAATTTACATTATGAAATGTGAAGTATTATGAATTTATAATGGTCCGAGAGATTTAAGCATTGAAGATCCAAAGCAGGAAATCTATACACAAGTTTTGAGAAGAGAGATCTGTGATTCATTTTTCTAACAGAAAAAACAAGCTTAAACAGACAGGTTTTGACTAAATCCATGATCTTTTCTTTCCTCTGTCAACTGTGGAGCATCTTCCTCTAACTGACACAACATACGAACACATCAAAGAACAAAACACGTAGCTATTCGATTAAGAAGTGAATCGTGTGCAGAGATCAAGAGTCGTATTTTTCATTACACACTCTCAGAAAGAGGGTTGTCAGAGGTTTCAAGTAGTGCCTCGTTGCTTACCGAAGTAGGGTCTGAAGGAACGGCTGTATTCTTTGTCCGATACAGCACATAATGCTGAACCATGAACAGAATATCAAAGAAGATAGACACCTGAAAGAAACGAGAAAAAAGGATCTCAAGATGGGTTTATTGGCAAGCTTTTGTCTCAGACAATTCATAATGTTGTTTCTTACCAAAGATATCATTGTCTTCCCAATGTTGCCATAGAAGTTCACCCAAGAATCTGTAAATACGAAGCCCACATTAGGTAAAAGAAATATCTTTCCATTTATGATCAATTGGTAGAGTGATTCATTAACAACTCACTTTGATCGATGGATTGAACAACCATCTGACAATAGTTAGTTACTCCTCCAAAGAAGTCGAGCAAAATGTTGCCTATGCTAAACCCAATCGTGCTTTTCCGACGAAAATTGAAGACGGCCTAAATTCAATGATCAGATCGTAAAACATTTAGGATAAAAGTAACAGCTATCAAAGGATATAAAGAATTCAGAAAATCAAGACCGAAGAATTCAAAGAATTCAGACAAACCTGAGGAATGTATTTGATGATTGTCATAACAACCTGAATAGTGCTGCAACAACACAAGGAATTTGGGACTTAGAATGCAAGCAAAACCAACACATTTGGTCTGTTTGTCAATGCAAGAAAACGATTTCACGAGTCACTGATCAAGAAAAGCTAGAAAACTAAAGCAATGCCAATCCAGTCCTTTGTCACGAAAACATGGAATAAATGTGAGAAACAATGCCTTACTTGAAGACAGAAATCAGCCAAAACCAAGAATGTCTAGGTATAGCAATGAAACTACAAATTGCAGCAGATAACCAGGCCACCGAAACTATTGCAATAGCAACTTTCGATATTTTCTGACTCCCACGCTGTAAAAACCAGTCAAAACACACACTGTCACTAGGCATAATAGATATTTCTTCACAACATTCTTGATAGAGAAAATTGCAAATTTAGGACACTATCTTTAAGTCACTCATCAATGAATGACATTAACTTTTCTGGCCAACTCACATGAACAAAAAGCCTAAATCTCATATGATTGGACCCAAAATTCGTAATTTCAATATTTTGTCCTAAAATTGCCCAAATTGAAAAGTTAGTGTCCCATTATTGGGGCCCCGAAAAGTTAGTGCTCTTTTTTGGTGAATGGCGTAAAGATAGTATTCTAAAGTTGCAATGTCCCCTTTTTGATATTGAAAAAACGACAATAAAAACGAGACCTTCAATTCCCTACACTGTTTCAATCGCGGGTTTTATCTAAGCACTACACGAAGCGATCATTACAGTTAAACAAGTGACAATGAGAAGCACTTACATCATAAATAACAATCTGAAACAAGGTGAAAGCAGTTAATAAAACAGCATGTACAGAGAACGCCACGTCATTGGCAGCAACAGGAATCATCTGCAATCCACAACACATATACCCCCTTTCTTAAGCAAAACAAAAAACAACTACGAAACCATGATTAATGTTAGAGAATCACAACCTCATTGAAACCAAATTTCTCGCGATACTGTCTCTGCACAGCTGAGCTAAAGTAGAGGGAAGCATTGTAGATGAGATACGATGAATGCTTCGTCAAATTCAACAACAGAAAATCGAAATTTAACCCCACCACACTGCCCACCAAAAAAAAAAAAAAAAATTCAATCCTGCAATGAAATAAATACCCACAATAAATTCATCAAATTATTTCACGAGAAGAAGATTTTATACCTTTTTCTTCGGAAATTCAAGATTACCTGCGGGTAGAAACTGACGGACCAAGAAAAAAACGCAAGCCATCCCAAAACGTTGTACAACACCTCAAGCTCAACTGAATTCCAAGACGCCATTGATGCTATCTATTTCTTCTCTCCTTCAAAATTGGGGCATTTAAATGGAGGGGCCCGAATAACTGAAATGGGCTGCTCTGACATAGCAGAATCAGCAGAGGGTTGATAATTGCGAGAAGATGATCTGCAAGAACAACTCCCGATGCTGGTGGGACCCTTTAAGGTTTTCTTGCGATGAACCTGCCCGGTTTCAAGTCCTCATTCCTGAACCGGGCGGTTCGAGAGGCCAGATTTAGAACATCTTGATATTTTTCTGTTAATTCCCCGTAGTTTTCGAAAATTGCAAAAAAGTGGTTCAAATTGTGATATTTCTCAAAATCGATTTTGACTCAAATAAATAAGGAAAGATTTAAAAAGTGAAGAAATATTCCTAATATTCTATTTACAAAAATTTATTGACCAATGTAAGTGCTTAAACAGTGTTCAGTTATTCAAATTCCCAATTTTAATTATTAACTATGGTACTTATTCATAATTTACTTACATCCAAATATATATATATATATATATATGTGTGTGTGAAAATAAATAATACAATCAATTTTGATTGACAAATAAATTACAAATAATATTATATAATATCTCAGCATTTTCATTTTAAAAATAAATTTAAATACTAAACATATATAGAATAACTCATAAATAATGAAAATACTACACAAACTACAATTTTAAAGTTCAGATAATTAAAAACATCAAAATTTTATTTTATCATTTACAAGAATAACCTGTCTTACATGACTCTTACACCATTAAATAACTAAGCATGAAGGTAAATAATAAGATATCATAAGCTAAATAAAAATCACAAACCTATAGAACCAAACATTGTTGAACTCATAGAACCATGCAAGTACCTCATCTTTGATCATGCTCAAATCTTCTTCAACTCCATCCCAAATAACTTACAAACCATTCAAATCAAGTAATACATCTAAGCACATTCCACCTGGAATTACATCCTATGTGGATCGACCCACATAATACTCGACATGTCGCACATGCTATAAAGGTACAAATAAAAGATCGACTTTCTCTGTATGTCACATGTCACAAATCAAGTATCTTAAAATGTGTCAATGTTTCCCGCTTACTACTACTTAACATTCACATATAAAGGGAACTAAGGTGGTAAATTATTTCAAGAATAGGATCTTCAAAATTTGCAAAACGACAATCTTTATTATCAATCACTGAAAAACAATTCCTGCAGACAAGCATGGACACTTCAACATTCAATAAATTTAAGCTGTGAGCTCGAGTTTCTTGATATTCTGAATCTGCAGACCAGGATTTAGTCCCTTGGGGCAAGCTTTGGCACAATTCAATATGGTGTGGCAGCGATACAGTTTGAACTCATCATTTACAGCATCCAGACGCTCCTTTGTGTATTCATCACGACTGTCCATTATCCATCTGCATTCAAAAATGGAAATCGTGTTCAAGCACAATCAAAATTTAAACCAGATTCATACTCTAATTAAGCAAGTTTTCATGAGTGATTGTTGCTAAAAGGGGGCATTAAAACTATAGTCCTATGTTGCAAATAAGCCTGATTTTCAGAGATAAACTATATAACTAAGCACTCTCCCATTTTAAGTGTAAGGAGAGTTATGATTCTTATAAAGGAAGATACCACTAAATCGCATCACACTTAACATAGTTTTGACACTATAATCCGTTTTGACAAGCACAGGCACATGCAACACCCAACAACGCAATAACAGCAAGATTCCAACGAGCTTTTGAGGGCATCATTACTAAGGTCAAAATCAACAATAAGCAGTACAAAACTACTGCGTTAAATAAACTTAGCTAAAGACAACGGAAATCCAAATGCCCGCATTCAGATATAAAGGGAAATAAAACCAAAGCAATCTTTAGCAAAATAACAATAGAAATAGCAGTATAATAGCACCAGCCAACAAATGACAAAACTCGTTCTGACTACATCTAATCTGAAGACCAAAGGGCTCTGCCCCTAATCAAATCATGAAGTTACATGTTCTTCATTAACCATTGATCCTACCACATATTTCACATAATTATAAACATTAGAAGTATATGCATAGGCAACTGATCAAGAACAATGAGAGACATATCAAACAACAGTAATATCAACAAATCAGATGATCATGTCTTAGAAATTATCCAGAATTTCAATAAACATCTCCCCTTCACCACATTTCATAAATCTCAAATCAGCTTAAGGAATTCTCGAAAACAATAGGCGAAAAACGAATAACCTGTTCGCATGAAGAAGCGCAGCAGGACCCAAATAAGACTCCGGGTTCCACCAGTAGCTGGGGCAGGATGTGCTACAGCAAGCACACAGAATACACTCGTACATCCCATCAAGCTTCTTTCTATCCTCTTTGCTCTGCAGAATCTCCTTCCCCGGCGTCTCCGCTGGGTTCTTCCTCTTCAGCCATGGCTCAATGGATTTATACTGATTATAAAAATTCGTCATATCCACCACCAAATCCTTAATCACAAACATATGCGGCAGCGGCGTAATCATCGTCGCATCACCGGAGGTTATCTTCGTCAGACAGGCCAAACCATTCCGGCCGTCGATGTTCATGGCGCACGAGCCACAGATTCCCTCACGGCAGGAGCGGCGGAAGGTTAATGTCGGATCCATCTCGTTTTTGATCTTGATTAGGGCGTCGAGCACCATCGGCCCGCACTCCTTGAGGTTGATTTCGTAGTTCTGGAGCTCGGGCTTCTGCGGCGAATCAGGGTTCCATCGGTAGATTTGGAAGGTTTTGGGGGTGGAGCTCGACTTTGCTTTCGACTCCACCTGCTGCGCTGCCGCCTCCGATGCGTGCTCTCGGAAAATAACAGCTCTCGCCGCCGGAGACACCGCGGAAACCCTTGATATCGCTCGTCGGACTAACCCAGTCGCCATCGATCGTAGAAAGAGAATGTGATTTTCTAGAGAGAGAAAGTAAGAACTACAATTTCGATTCGATATGATAATTGGGCGTGTGTGCACCTTGCTACTATTGGTTAGTTAGCAGAGAAGAGTAAAATGACAGAAATAGGTCTGGATTATTATAGGTCGTAAATTAAATCAAATTATTCAATAATTGATTAAAAGTAATTTTTTTAAAAGCTCATTGAAGAGATATTAAAAACTAGGCATTGAGAAAAAAAAAAAAAATCAATCCTTTCGAAATTGCAATTTTATTCTCACCCTTTGAATTTAGATCATATTTATATTTTTCGACCACAGAAACTTACATGTTTAAATGAATTGAATGAATTAAAGTATTAAATGAATTAAAATATAATTTTAAAATTCAATAACATCGGACTCGATTGTTTACATTCTAGGATGGCGTGATGCAGTCATGCTGATGACGTGGCAGAATATAAACGGTGTAGATGGGAATACGAGAACGTGGTTAGGAAACTGAAACGTCGTCGTTGTCTGATGGTAACACTTGTAAAGGACTTCACTATCAATTTAATCATTTTCTTTATTATTTTTCAAACCCGAATTTGTTTTCTCCTACCAACTTTTCTAATTTAGAAACTTTTAATTTTAGTTTAGTATTGTATTTCAAGTTAAATCTTATAAAACCTTTTTAACTAGGCTTATTTAATATAATTATATGTATTGTTAAAAAAAATTATATTTTCAAATTTTTTTGATAAATAATTATGAATTAATCAATCTCATAAAATTAGATTTTTCGTGATTTCATAAGAATACTAAAAACATACAATCCATTTACCAAATTGATAATATGATGTTAATCTATTAACCTTTGAACTCAACATGTTGTTATTAGGATATAATATTAAAAAATTATGTTTTTATTAAAAAAAAGTTATGTTACATATTAATTAAATTTAAAGTTTTAAATTAAAATCAAATATAGTAACTATGGCTTTATCAAAGTGTTTAAATATTAAAAAATCTAAAGAACATTTCCGCGATTTTCATTACTTAAAAACTTTTAAAAGTCGTAAATTCGAGTTCACTTAAGTTTGATTTTAGATTACTTTTAAATAAATTATATATATATATATATATTTAGAAAAATATAATTAAAAACTTAATACTTAAACTTAAGTTTTAATTTCAGTTCTAGTATCCGATTAAATGCATGCATTTCAATTCTAAAGAAACTATTTTAGAAGAGTTTCCAATTTAGACCACACTTACATTCCTAATTATAACAATTAAGCTCTTTTCTTATTTTTTGTAATTTCTTTCTTTATTAATCTATTTTTCTTTAATTATATATTTGTTTCTTTCATTGTAGAAAAAGATGAACCATCAATTATTTACATATATGAATATCCATTAACAATTCATGGTGTGTGTTTATGCTTTGTTTATTTACAATGCACGTAGTATTTCTTTTATTCATCATTTTCTGTTTCTCTCTATCTAGATCTCCTCTTTCTCTCTCAAAAAATAAATAAATTCATTTTTCTCCAAAATCTGCTGCCATCTTTAATGGCGTCTGTAAGTTTTACAAATTTATGTTTATGAAATCTTACTAATTTCATGCATATCTCTTGCAATGTATTGATTATAATTAGATTTAATTTTGTTTGAGTTCGTATTTATACTCAAACCTTTTCGTTTGTATAATATGGAATATAAAATGAAATACAAATATATATATATATATATATATATATATATAATCTAATTTGTTTATGAATTCATTTGTTTTCATTAATTTTATATATATATATGCCTAGAGATTATAAAGAAACTCAGGTCTATGATTTTCTTTAACCAGTTAAAATTAATCTTTATTTTCTATATTTCAGTTTTATTTCAAATTTTCTATTTCAATACATCATTTTAGAAGTCGCATATATTTTTGCATATTTGATATATGATATTTGATATTTGTCATAATAAATTATGCGAATTTATTAATTTGCAGCACAAGCCGTTGCCAAAATTTGGCGAGTGGGACGTGAATAATCCTGCCTCGGCCGAAGGATATACTGTCATATTTGCCAAGGCTAGGGATGAAAAGAAGGCTAGGGCTACCCCAAGGCAAACTCCGCCTTTAATAAACGAGGACGTGTCTCCGATGCGACCACACAACCAGCCTTCCAATTCGAGCAAGGTTTTTCATTCTTAACGAGTTCTAAACTCAAGACAAAATTACCTATTACAAATAATATTTATATTTCTAGACGTGTTCAACTTTTGCAATAGAAAAAAATAACATTTTCTTGATCATTTCTAATCTTTTTTTCTTTTCTAACAGAAGAAGTGGTTTTGCTGTTTCTCATCATGAAGATTCATTGCTATTGGAGTTATAGATCATGAGATAGGAAACTTTGGCCATTGGAAAATGAACATAGAGCGAAGTTTTGTGTTTTAGTCATCACTAACAACGCGTGTATGAGTAGAGAAACTATCAGCGACACAAGTACTAATAATGTGTACATGACTTATAATTGAGACTTGATAACGAGGAATCTATTTTTGTGTTCTTCAAGATTAATTATACTTTTTTCCTTTTCCCAAATGAATGAGGAAATTGAGACAATAATTTATGACATTGTGGATTCCCTCTCCATCTATATATATTCCTTAGAAAAGAATTTGGTATTTCTATAAAAAAAAAATGTACCTTGATTGTCTTGCCAAATTTCTAGCATAGAGCTGTATTAATTTCTTTGATTAAGATCATGTAAAAAGAGATTATGATAATAAACTTTATCTATGTATATACATATATTTTTGTGGATCGAGAAAATAAATTCCATTTCAAACAATGAATAACACATGAACTCGAGAAATGGCCATTTTATTCCAATAATTTTATAGACGCTATACTCGATAAATATATAAAATGTATCACAATGCAATTTAAATATTCTATTAGAATTTCTACATAAACGTATTTATCATATCATCAATACACACCATATTCCTGTATAAACAACATCGTCAATATATATTAAATATTTCATTAAAATAAAATATGAGATAAAACAAGAAGATCAACTTTAAAACAAACCCTAAAATCCTAGAATCAACACAACATGAACAAATAAACAAGAATTAATTAACAACTAGCCTAGATTAAATATTGACCTAATGACAAAACAACGTGGAAAAGAGGTATTACTACTAAAAGGGGTCCACCATATGTGAGGGCATTATTGGAAGCATGTGAGGTCCCATGATAACCATCCTGTGCCACAACCCACACGATCATTCGTTGCCCCTTCTCACAGTGGCCGGTTGCTCCGCTGATGAAGTAGAAAAAACCGGACCGGTTTAGTGTGAAGATTGTGTTACCCGAGTTGGAAAAGAAACCCGGCCGAGTCGAGTTACACTCGTTGTAGTCTTTTTTGGTCACTTGCATCACCGAGTCTTTCTTGTACTTGAACCCTAAAACAATTACATTTAAAATTATTTTTATATATAAAGAAAAACTATTAATTTTAAGTTAAAAATAAAATTTTGCATGTTAAAAGAAAAATAATAAGATTATATTCCTATATATTTAATATATACACACTAAAACTACTTAGCAAAAGATATTTATGTCGAAAATAATTACACATAATGAAACATCTATATTAAATTATTTAAAACTATGGTAGATTCAAATCAAAAGCAATGCGGAATCTTCTATTAAATCATGTTGTATATCATATCCTAACATCAATTATATAAGGGAAATAATTTTTAGAAGTTGAATTCTAGTCTATAACAAGCAAAACCCATTAAATGAAATTTCTATTAATTATCCTAGATCAAAACATCATATTATAATGATCATGAAAATTATAAATCACGATGTGAGCATCGATCGTATATATACTGATGCATTAAAACATGAGATGAAACATGATTGTACTTACTTCGATACAACGTAAAAATCGTGATATGCATATCATATTCGTTCTGTTGTAATAAAATACGAGACGAAACATAGACGAAACATAATAGTACTTACTTATGGTGTCATTAACCTTAAACCTCATGTTGGAGGCCCATTCATTGTACATTTGGGTGTGGTTTGGGCCGGGAACGGCCCAACCACCTCTCTCACCAACTTCAAACTCTGTGGAAAAAGCGCATTGCAAGAGCTGTAGGAAGCACAAAGTCGTGGTTAGCTCAAGCAGAAAGCGTGTTCCAGTCTTGGACGCCATTGTCGTCAATGAGAACTTCAACTGTGATGGAGATTAATTACTTCATTGAGAATTTGGAGGAAAATAATTATATTAAGTAGTAATTAGTGGACAGTGTAATTGCAGTTAGTTGTGAACGTGGAGATGATAATGGCTTAGTGGGAATCTCTCTCTCTCTCTCTCTAAATTTATTTTCGATGGATTTTGATATTTATAAAGACTTGGAATAATTTGAATTACAATTTTATAATTTTATAGAATTTTAAACTTAAGAAATATAATAGAGATTTATTAAGATTAATTAGTACTTCATCATATATGGACTAAGTATAATACTTGTACTAGATGCTTAAATTCAAAATGTAGTAAAATGTACTTTTACCACTACATCGATTGAGATCCCTTTTTAGCGAAGAAAACCGAAAAATAACAAGCATATATATAAACCAAGAAAGATTAGTACAAGATTGAATGACTTCAATAAAACTGAGGTGATAATACAAATCCTGCAAGAAAGAAATCCATGATAATAAGCCTGCTTAAACATGATCATTCATGGATTTTGAGAAATCAGAGAAACCCTAAACAGATACAACAAACAAAAAGTACGAAAGCCGTATAAGCTTATCTAAAACTATCGAACGAGCTCTTTAACACAAGATTTACAACAAATTAGACATGTATCGTCACCTGTTAGTTAATTTCAATGTCTCGTTGGCTTGTCGTTTGAGTCTCATGGTCGTCCGCTCCACCCTTGAAAGATTTCTGGCTAAAAATCCGATTAAACATACTTCTTGATCTTGGCACGGTCTGAGGATCGAGGCTGCTAGATTTTCTTAATCCTCCATTCTTCTTAGCAAGCTCGTCTAGAATGTTCTTTGTACTACTGTCAAAACGACGTCTAAACGTTGGATATCTTGTTATAGACTTAGTGATCCCTCGAAGCCTTGATCAAAGAGCAATACATAGAATATAAATTAGAGACTAATACTAGACATCTTTCAAGAATTTGATCGAGAAGCTACGATCTTTACCTACGAGCTAAAGCATCAAGCTCAGCTAGTCTAAGCTCCGATTCAGGTGCCGGGCCAGTATTCAAGTTCTTCAACCTCATCGGATCGCCGCTCAATAGAACCAACTGGCCGAGATATTCCTCCTCCGGGTTGGAAAGATTCTCGGCTTTAATCTGGTCTTTGATGATCAACAATGGATTCAGAAACCACTCGAAGAAAGTATCTGATGGCCTATTCGATGAAGTTATCTCAGAAACATTGTCACCTAAATCAACAAGAAGACATGGTTTATACTCATATTCTTGATCTCGACTAGAAAAGAAACGACTAGAAACAATATACCGACTTACTTAGCAATATGCCGGTCGAGTTGGCCTTAGCCGAACGGAGAAGTGCTTGAAGAATGCAATAAGCAGGTAAACCGATGCTTATCACTCCATCACACGCTTTGCTATTCCTGGCATCCTCGATATCCTTTAGGGTTATTATCCCGTCTGAAGCCATGACTTCCCCGTGGCGTTGACACTCTTTGAATAGGGCATCGGCTAACTACACGATTTATATTTTCAAGAATCTTGAAAATAATTATTTAATATCACCAACTCAATAATAATTAGTACCTCTAGAGGCTTTAACTCGAGCATAGGTGCCTTAATGGAACCTGTACGTGACGGAGTTTTTTTGAAAGAGCTAGGTCTTGAGAGAGAGTTCGATGAGGTGGTTCGTAATGGAGTCTTCTTTTTATAACGAGGTCTGTATGCAGGTCGCAGATAGGAATGGTGAATTAGACTCATATTATAATTGAACATAAATGTTTAATGAGAATCGTGTTTATGCATGTATAGATAAAGAAGTTAGAATGAACCTAGGAAAGCAGGATCCTTCAGGCAAGTCGAGAATATCGTTGCTGTATTCATCGTAAATAGACAATGAAGCGACAATGTAACATAGTCCAAACCAAAAAGATCTCTCCTGCAGTCAAATTCCAACATGACTTTATTTGCAAAAACCCCACCAATTGTAAATAAAACATCCAATAACCAAAAATATTTTCTTATCAAATTTTTTGCTTTTCACCAGATATCTTTAGGTTGCGTTTGGATTGAGGGATTTGAATTCATAATAGTAAATCCACTTACGATGTTTGGGCGGATATGAATTTGAAATTCACCACTTTCATTTTGAACTAATGTTTGATCAATATGGCTGGATTTTGAATCCATTCGTATTTCAAAACCCTCAATCCAAACACAACCTTATATTTTTGTCAGGAGGGGGTTTCAAGAGGCAATCAATCAATGGAATTTAAACCTGATAGACGATTACGGCAGCATAAGCACCCAAGAAGATACTCGACACCATGGAGCCCAACACGGCCCCTACAACAGCTAATGGCCAGAGTAAAATTGCAAGGCCTGCAAATGGCACACATATAGTCTCCAAGAATGGCCCTTCACGTCCGATGCAATCATGAAACAGCCGATGCCAACCTTTGAAGAGCATGTAGGGGCTCTTACACATGGCATTAATCGAGATCACTGGAAAATCAACAAGAAAACCTAGCACTCCAGCTATAAGACCTAAGGGTACATAAAACAATCTGCGTAATAGAGCATGAATTAGAAAAATACACCATGTTTGAGTGCAAAAGGATTCTACTTTTAGCATCCACTTAGTGACAGATAGAAAAACAGACCTAATCTCATAGTATTTTCCCTCTTGATGGCGTAGATCATCCATAATCGAAAAGTAAGAATGGAAACAAACATCCAAGAAGTCTCTAATGATAGTGAAGCTTCCTTTGACAGAGCTCCAAATTCCATCCTGCAAGCACAACGAAACACAAATCTCTAACTCAAACTCACTAAAAATAGGGAAAAAATGACTTGTGCTTGGAAAGATTCACATACGCAAATGCAGTGATAACATTTGTCCGTTTTCCCTTCCTCAACTGCCTGAAAAGTGGCAAACATCGGTGCAAGAAGGCCATAAGCAGCCCCACCTATGACGCTGCAAGTAATTCCGATAGGTAGCCATGCTATTAAGATGATAGGAATACATAAGCAGAGTACAAGCTTCAAGGCAGGACCGAATTGCTTTGTGCTGCAATTATACAAACACTGATATCATTTCATTGATGATTGCTCGATTAGTAAACAAGTAGAACAATGCAAGAAAATACCTCAAAATGCAGTAATAGGTATAAAACCAGTGGATAGGCCAAAGACCAAGTATAATCCCCGAGATTCCAGAAACGATAATGAGAAATATGAATGGGAACATAACAATGCCTGAAACAACAAACAGCAAAAACTCACCTCAATATCAAGAAAATGCAAATAGACTAAATCCTACGAGTCATTGTCACAATAGCTTTTCTTTAAACTAAAATGTATTCACCAGACGAAAGCTACATATCTAAATCAATCAATAAACCTTAAAACTATCTGAAAACGAAAATTATGCCAAAAACTACTTTGCCATAGCTGAAACTCTCATGTTGAGTAAATTCAAAGCATACTAAAACACCATCTTTACAAACATAAAAATCAATGTTGAATCTTATTACCACTCATTCACTACCAATTATCCAACCAAGACAACAATTAAATCTATAGCAAAACCCACTTGATAAACCTGAGAAAACTCTTACAACCAAACGAAATTAAACAACTGCAACAGCAAAAAATAACTTCAAATTAATAAAAAAACTCACCTTTAATGAAGCCAAGAACGAGAAGGCCAATGAAGAAAGGCAAGAAATAGATGAAGCTCCATAAAGAAGCCCACAACCCCCTTGGGGGTTCCATTACTTTCTCTCAGATCTTTCACTCAATCAACACAAACCCATCTCACAATCACTCAAATTGTTTCTAAAAAATCTACAAAATTTTAAAAAGTTACATTTTTTTTCTCTCTTTCTTGTTTTCCACTTAAGCCCACTTGCTGAATGCTGAACCAGATGCCCAAACAACCCCTAGACAAAGACAGGAATAGTGGGTTTGTTGTCTTATGATTCCCTGTCTTTATTCCAAAATAATTTGGGTGAAGAGCTTGAAACGGAAGTTATTTGAAAGAAGATAAGAAAAATGGATAAATATTCAATGTGGGTTCTTCTAAATCTGTTGAATGATCGCTGTAAAGCCCTTCTGATTTGGTGCAGAGCAGTTTTCTTCTGAGATTTAAAAGAATACTATTGATTCTTGAAAAAGCCTTTTATTCAATAATTCACTTTTCCATAATCAAAAGTCTAGACTTGAGAGTAAAGCAAATTTCATATAAACAAAATCAGTCCAACATAATAATATTCTTGTTAAGTTTCTCTTTATTGTTGTTATTCAAGTTATATTGGGTTTGATTGATTTTTAATTTACTAAAATTTAAATGGAAAAGTTATAATTTGATGTTTTCCTTTTCCATATATAATATTTCGAGAATGGTCTATAGTCTTTATATATTTTCGCCACTTGTATTTCAATTTCTACACTTTTATTCTTGTATATTTATTGATACAGTAGTAAAGCTAATAATAAGCATAATGATACATTAAGGTGAAAATGTAGAAAATAAAATATTACAAGTAAAAAATAAAAAGTAAAAGAGTAAAGGTATAAATTATGGAGAAAATATGTGTTAATGATGTTCAATTCGTAGTTACTTTTCTTAATTTTTTTTAATTAAGATGGATCAATTAGAGCACTGTGATTGTATTTTTTATTAAAATATATCAAACAATATCTTTTTTATTAAAATATATCAAACAATATCTATTGTCATCGAAATATAACTTTTTCTAAAAATATATCACATACATTAATAAAATAAATAAAATATTTTCTGACAAATAACATTAAAAGACAAGGAATCACCGATTCACCAAATGCGTTTTGTCTTGAAAAACTGTCATCATATGTAGTTTAATTTTGAAATGTCACATCTCTATATCCAAACAAAAATTAAAATAATAATGAGAATATTATTGTATTAAAATAATGAGATAAGTCATATCCCCTCAAATATAGCATGAGTTTTAATTTAATAATCTTTAACAGTAATAAAAATAAAAAATCACATCAAACCTATGTAAGATTGTACATTAATAATTTTTTCATCGAACATTTAAAAAGTAATGATTTAATATTGTGTACAGCTGGGTCTTGAACGAGGACGTGGAGCAAGAATACATTTACAACTCTTTTGCGTTTTATTTTCATAATCTTAATATTTTTAGTGTTGAATCCTAAATTTGTCTATGAAAGAAAACTAAATTTGAATCAATCAGTTACAATTTTTATATGTTGAATATAGATATGAAAAATTCAATTGTTTATTAATCTTTTATAAGAAGTACCAATAGTTTTAAAAATAAATATTGACAGTAAAAATAATATATTTTTTCTTTCATAAGAATGTAGGATTAAATCCCTTTTCCATAATACTTAAAAGTAATTAAAATTTCTAATTAAAGAAATCCATTTGAGAATTCAAACAAATTAGGAACTCCTATTGGGAAAATAGTTTTTATTTTCCATCCTATTAATTTCATTACTTTTGCCTTTTGTCACGTAACTTTACATATTCAAAACTTGGACTGCAAATTTGCTAAACATATATGGAATTTATTTGCCTCAATTTTCAACTTGAAACTTCCTGATCAACGTAATTTGTTTTAGTTTATATCATGTTGGCTCTTTAAAAGGAGAACTCGATCATGAGATTATATTCATTATGTTTTAGGATTTGGTGTTTCATTAATTCAACTCTATTAATATTAATGTTGATTTATAATGCACCAAACAATGTCAATTACAATGGGAAAATAAAAAACTAAAATATTACAGAATTCAAATGTTGTCCCAAATATCATCACAGACTCACACTGCACACAACAAATTCTGGAACCGAATGTTGCCGATAATGTTGGCAACACTGCAGACAACACTGTGACAACAGAAACTTGAAACGCCTTCGAATTTCAAAAATCTGTAAGATCTTCGAGCTTTAGCTACGTACAAGATCCAGAGAGCAGCAGCAATAACCCTGTAGCAAAGATTCTTTGAAATGCACCAAAATGAACTTTAGAGAGTCGAGTCAAGGAGACATTTCCCCTAAAAAACGAACACGTCCTTGCTAGTGCTCACGGTACGACGTGACGTTCCCAAAGGTAAAACGACTTACGTCTTCTAATTAGTAGCACCACAAAACTAGAAGTACCAACGAACAAAAATAGTGGAAGGACTAGATCGCACTTCTATATGCTCAAACAATGCAAGATTGATTTTGCAAAGATGCTATGAGAATGATCTTTTAGCAAGAATTTCGTGCTCTCAATACTGTATAAAGCTTGTTTTTATGCTTATCAAAGAATGAAAACCATGCCCTATTTATAGGCACATCCACCAAGTGAAGGGACACCTTATCTTAATGAGCATTTAAGGCATTTAAGCCTACTAAGTAAGTGGAGCTCTCCACTACCTTACACCATCAGTTACAGAGGATTTGGAAGGCCATTAGCCACTAGGGCTTCGAGCTGGGCTTTCCCAAATGGGCTACCTAATGGGGTTTTACGTTTTGGGTTTTACAGACGAGCGATGTTGCCCGTAATGTTGCCAACATCAGACGCAACATCCGACCACCAGACAGGTTTTGGTCACTAACTTCATGCATGAATTTCCACTCACCGAAAATCGGTTTTAAGAGTGTAAATGCACTACGATCATCTACTCGAAATGTAGAACGATCTTTTGCCCTTTATTTTCACATTTGCCCAACTTTGACTCCTCAAAATAATGGTCAAACACGTGTGGTCAAGACTTCCTACAAAAGTCAACATTGACCCGCACTTCTAATTGGATCAAAACCAATTTTCTCCAACAATCCCCCACATGAGTGGAAATTAGTGCATATAACATGCAGACCCACAATCTAGTCCAATTGAGACATAATTGCATAAGGAAAGGTAGCTTGTGGCTTTGAACCCTCCATAGTCGAATACTATCGAGTATACTGGCGGCTTAGTGGACACTATGCCTTGAACTACTCCACCTTGGTGTATACCGAGACAACAGTATTGACACAACGATGTCTCACCACCTTTTGTTCTCACGTTTTTGTCCGTTTTGGCCATGGACAGCCCTTTGGATTCATAAGTGTTACCATGAAGTGGTCCACACTTCCCACTTATATAGGTGATCTCCTATCACGAGTATCCTGCCATACTCTACCTCAAAGAGGTTTAGGAATCATTAAAAGTCAAAGACTTAGCCTCACCACATCTTGCAGGTTTCAACACTTGGACAAGTGCTCTCTAGAGAAGGATTGGAATTTCCAAGTGTTCCAACGAACATTCATAGCTTAGTTTTCCCATTGAACCAAGTTTTTGGGATCTCCAGTCAGCATGGTTGGGTTACCACTATTTCCGTTCTTATTTTGTGGATTTTAAACACATTCCCTCTAGCAACTTAATCATTTGATCACGGTTTAGCCCTTTCGTGAGCGGATCCGCTAAATTGTCTTTTGACTTAACGTAGTCAATTGACATTACACCACTTGTGATCAAATATCTCACGGAATTGTGTCTACGACGAATATGTCTAGACTTTCCGTTGTACATATTGCTCAAGGCTCTACTAATGGTAGCTTGGCAACCACAATGTACCATTACCGTCGGTACAGGCTTATTCCAACATGGAATGTCCTCAAGGAAATTACGAAGCCATTCAGCCTCTTTACCAGCCTTATCCAAAGCTATAAACTCAGATTCCATGGTGGATTGGGCTATACACATTTGCTTTGTGGACTTCCACGACACCGCTCCGTCTCCGATAGTGAATACATATCCACTTGTGGAAAACGAGTCTTTCGTGTCGGATATCCAATTAGCATCACTGTACCCTTCGAGTACCGTTGGATATTTCGTGTAATGCAGCCCCAAGTTCAGGGTGTGCTTTAAGTACCTTAAAACCCTTCTTAACGCTCTCCAATGCTCATCATTTGGATTACTTGTGAACCTACTTAACTTGTTCACCATACACGCAAGATCAGGATGTGTACAATTAGCAATGTACATCACACTCCCTATGATCCTTGCATATTCCACTTGAGCCACTGGATCGCCTTTATTTTTACTTAAGTGAACATTAAGTTCCATGAGAGTCTTAGCCGGAGGATCGTCAAACGCATTGAACTTTTTCAATACCTTCTCAATATAATGAGATTGATTTAAGACGATTCCATCAGACGACCTTTCGATCTTGATTTTCAGAATCACATCGGCTAGTCCCATATCTTTCATGTCGAAGTTTCATTTCAACATGTGTTTCGTATCAACGATTATCTCATGGCTATTGCCCATGATTAACATGTCATCTACATAGAGACATACCATGACGTATGCATCCGGTGTACCTTTGACATACACGCATTTGTCACATTCGTTGATTTTGAAACCATTTGACAACATAGTGTTATCAAACTTCACATGCCATTGCTTCGGAGCTTGTTTTAGCCCATACAATGACCGAACGAGCTTGCACACCTTTTTCTCATTTCCAGGTGCTACAAACCCTTCAGGTTGATCCATATAGATCTCTTCCTCCAGTTCACCATTTAGAAACGCAGTCTTCACATCCATTTGGTGAATCTCAAGACCGTGCAAAACAGTAATCGAGAGAAGCACACGAATAGAAGTGATCCTCGTTACAGGTGAATAGGTATCAAAGAAGTCATACCCTTCTTTTTGTCTAAACCCCTTAGCAACCAAGCGGGCTTTATACTTATCAATCGACCCATCAACTTTATACTTTCTTTTTAGGATCCATTTACATCCTAAGGGCTTACAACCTTTTGGGAGGTCAACCAACTCCCACGTATGGTTTTGCATGATCGAGTCAATCTCGCTATTAATAGCTTCTTTCCAGAGCGCTGCGTCTGGACTCGATAGAGCTTCTTTGACAGACGTAGGTTCATCTTCCAACACATAAGTGATGAAATCAGGACCAAAAGTCTTAGCTACTTTAGCTCTCTTGCTGCGTCTCGGCTCTTCTTGAATCAAAGAATCGATAGTCTTTTCAAATGTTCTATTCGATGTGCCAACATTTCCGAATGTTGTCTCGAATGTGCCAACATTCTCATTTTCCTTATTAGGAAAGATGTCCTCAAAGAATATAACATTCCTTGACTCAATGATAGTGCCTTTCGACATATCGGGTATTTCCGACTTGTGAATCAGAAACAGATAAGCACTACTGTTGAAGACATATCCTATGAAGATACAATCGACGGTTTTAGGGTCGATCTTAACTTGCTTAGGAAAAGGCACTTCAACCTTTGCCAAACACCCCCACACTTTGAGGTATTTATATGATGGTTTCCGCCTCTTCCACAACTCATAAGGAGTAACATCCTTAGTCTTATGTGGAATTTTATTCAGAATGTGGTTGGCCGTTAGAACGGCTTCCCCCCACAAGTTCTGCGGCAAACCTGAGCTAATTAACATAGCATTCATCATCTCTTTAAGAGTTCGATTCTTCCGTTCGGCAACACCATTAGACTGCGGTGAATACGGAGCAGTAGTTTGGTGAATTATGCCCGAAGCGGAACACAATTGTTCAAAAGGGGCTACATACTCGCCACCTCTATCACTTCGAATTGCTTTAATCCGAGTATTAAGTTGATTTTCAACTTCATTCTTGTAGAGTTTGAAAGCTTCCACTGCTTCATCCTTACTCCTCAAGAGATAGACATAACAAAACCTTGTGCAATCATCAATAAAAGTAATGAAATACTTTTTACCACCTCTAGTTTGCACAAACTTTAAATCACACACATCCGTGTGAACCAAGTCTAGAGGCAAAGTGCTCCTTTCTACCGAATGAAACGGTAACTTAGCCATTTTGGCTTCAACACAAACTTCACACTTTTTAGGTGCATCAGTTTTTGAAATGTTAAGTAAATCGAGATTTACTAACCTTTTTATAGCATTTAGATTTACATGTCCTAATCTTGCATGCCATAAAGAAGAGCACTCAGTCAAATAAACAGAAGTAGAATCATTTTTATTCATAACTTCTTTGCCAACATTGTCGACAACATTTCCGCCAACATTGCGGACAACATTTTTGCCAACACGGCTTACAACAACCATAGCAGAAATTTTGAACAGACCACTATCTAGGTACCCCTTTCCTAGAAATTGTCCAAATTTGCTAAGTACAAACTTATCAGACTCAAAGACAAGTTTAAAACCATGACTAACTAGCAACGAGCCAGAAATCAAGTTCTTCCGAATGTCTGGGACATGCAGCATATTCTTCAAGTTCAGCTCTTTTCCAGAAGTGAGTTTCAGCACCACACTCCCAACACCAACCACGTTAGACGAGGCATGGTTACCCATATTGAGCTTCCTTCCGGTAGACGGGGTATACGTCGAGAAAGCTTCATTCTCGGAACAGACATGACAAGTGGCACCAGTATCCACAAACCATTCTTTGGGGTTGTCAACCAAATTGGTCTCAAACACCACCGCCGACATCTCAATGTCATTCAACTCCTGGTTCTCAACCACGGGTTGTTCCTCAGTAAGGAACCTCGCTAAATTTAGCGTTGTTAGGTAAAACAGCATCTTTTGCTGCCACCTTTTGAAATCCACGCCCATAAATTTTTCAGGCTTTTCGCCTTGTGCAGGAGCTACAAAGGCTCTTTCATTCGACATTGCTTAGTACAAGAGACTAATGTTCGTTTTTGAGATTGTTGGTTTATAGTGCACCAAACAATGTCAATTACAATGGGAAAACAGAAAACTAAAATATTACAGAATTCAAATGTTGTCCCAAATATCGTCACACTGCACACAACAAATTCTGGAATCGAATGTTGCCGATAATGTTGGCAACACTGCAGACAACACTGTGACAACAGAAACTTGAAACGCCTTCGAACTTCAAAAATCTGTAAGATCTTCGAGCTTTAGCTACGTACAAGATCCAGAGAGCAGCAGCAATAATCCTGCAGCAAAGATCCTTTGAAATGCACCAAAATAAACTTTGGAAAGTCGAGTCAAGGAGACCTTTCCCCTAAAAAACGAACACGTCCCGGCTAGTGCTCACGGTACGACGTGACGTTCCCAAAGGTAAAACGACTTACGTCTTCTAGTTAGTAGCACTACAAAACTAGAAGCACCAACGAACTAAAATAGTGGAAGGACTAGATCGCACTTCTATATGCTCAAACAATGCAAGATTGATTTTGCAAGGATGCTATGAGAATGATCTTTTAGCAAGAATTTCGTGCTCTCAATACTGTATAAAGCTTGTTTTTATGCTTATCAAAGAATGAAAACCATGCCCTATTTATAGGCACATCCACCAAGTGAAGGGACACCTTATCTTAATGAGCATTTAAGGCATTTAAGCCTACTAAGTAAGTGGAGCTCTCCACTACCTTACACCATCAGTTACAGAGGATTTGGAAGGCCATTAGCCACTAGGGCTTCGAGCTGGGCTTTCCCAAATGGGCTACCCAATGGGGTTTTACGTTTTGGGTTTTACAGACGAGCGATGTTGTCCGTAATGTTGCCAACATCAGACGCAACATCCGACCACCAGATAGGTTTTGGTCACTAACTTCATGCATGAATTTCCACTCACCGAAAATCGGTTTTAAGAGTGTAAATGCACTACGATCATCTACTCGAAATATAGAACGATCTTTTGCCCTTTATTTTCACATTTGCCCAACTTTGACTCCTCAAAATAATTGTCAAACACGTGTGGTCAAGACTTCCTACAAAAGTTAACATTGACCCACACTTCTAATTGGATCAAAACCAATTTTCTCCAACAATTAATGTATTGTGTGAATCGTATATGGATCGTTTATGATTATTGTATCATTATTAGAGAGTGTAATATCCAATTTATTCATAGTGAGTCATGCAATATAGCAAAATAGTACTTATTGTGTTGTTAATTTAGGAAACTATCTTATAAACTTTTGCGAATTCAAGTTATCCGACTTTTGTAAAATTGATAATATAAATTAGCATAAACTTATCATAAAAAAGTAATTAAAATATAATTTGAAAAACCTATTTGCGAGTATGTAACATATATATTTTATTTAATTTCTTCCACTTTACTGTCCTTTTTTGTTGCCCTATTTTCTCCCCAAGCTCATTATTTCATGTACATAACATCCTCAGACATCAAGATTATGAAAGACAATTGTTTTAGATACAAAACAATAAACAAGTCCTCATTTAATAAAATACTATTACTATAACAAAAATTATTATTTGTGATGAGTGTCTTGTGAAAGTTTTGATCGGCCAAAAAATTCGTATGAAAACAGATCAAAGTATGTAATATATTTGATAATGAAAACATTACGGATAACACATAACAGAATAAAAATAAAGAAAAAAAGATAAAACAGATTTAGCCACGAGTATAAAATACTCGTGGGGAGCCAACATGACAAAATTAATCACTTTAGAAAAATAATTACAAAAATATAATATAAAAAGATCTTAAAAAGACTCTCATTGAAATACACACGTCCTAAACAACTAACAATTGAACTTTATGAACTTGAAAATACAGTTGAGAAAAATAACAATCCTATCTAAAAGAAAAATAGTCAAAGAGTAAGAGAACTTTACGACTCAAATGAAAAAAAGATATGAATGTTGTACAAAATGTTCTCAACAAATGCAAAAATGTTTTATCACTAGAATGTTTCTTCTTTCTTGCTTATGAAGTACAGTCTTCTGTCTCCTATTTATAGAGCTTTGAATAATCATGATATTGTTGCACAATTCCATAATCACCACATCTATCTTCACTCTTTCATTTCTCCACAATCTCACGTCCAAACCTGCAAGAGAGACTAAACACAATACAAGCTCTCATCCTTGAATTATATGGATTTGTTACCATTACTTGTACGTGAGAAACATTACTTGTAGCCTACTCCAAATAACTAGCTCCTAAGATTTAGTTAAATCTTCATTCCTTCTACTAAAAAACAACGTACATGAGTAAACCCATATCTCCTAAAATTACTCAAAACAAATCAATTAAAATATTTATGTTTTGTGAAAAATGCAAAATAAAATAAATAAGAGTTTAAAAATTAAATTCTAACATCTTCACAACAAATATTGTTGCAAAAAAATTATTTGCAAGAAGACTTTTGAGACAATAATTTAAGATTACTTTTGAAATAATAATTTTGCAACAAATTATCAATGTTATTGCAACAACATTTTATTGTCGCTGTTTGTTGTAATATCTCTTTAATTTCATGCTGATATATGCATATTGCATCCAAAATCTCTCATTCATCCCATTTTTCTGCTACCTTAACAAATACAAAATAAAGATTATCGAAGTTTCAAGATGAAACTTCACTTGCATGTTTGTTCATATTTTAAGAAAATTCAACAAAATCAAAACCCGACAATACACTCTAGTTACATACTTCAGGGGATAATCATTGAAACTAATATCTTTGGCGGATAAATTATAATTTTAATATCTAAACTATTGTCTTTTACAATTTCGCTACCTCTGTTTCCACAACTTAAAATAAATGAACAAAAAGTAAAAGGAAAAAAAAAGAAAAAGAAATAAAGGGCATAGCTGTGAAAATAATATTTTAAAATTAAAAAAACATTAAATTATAGTTGAGAACTTCTATTATTATTATTATTTATTCAAATTTCGGACTTATTCGCATGAGAAAGTCACGTGCCTCACATAATTCAGGCTTCTCGCTGATATGGCTCACTTTGGATAAATTAATTCGATTTTTATAATAATAATAGATATATAGATATTGAACTCACATTAGTAGTACATATAAAATGTGCTTAGTATATATATATATATATATATATATATATATATATATATATATAGACGTAGTATTGCGTGTGTAATACATATATGTGTACTTGAATAAGAAGAATAAATTTAAAAAAGAAGATAGTATATTAATAATGAAAAAGAAACATTAATTGAAAGCAATCCACACAATACAAGATAGTCGAAATGAAAGAAGAAAAACAAAGGAGATGAGGGAAAGAAATGGATAGTGAAAATAAAATAGTTTAGAAGCAAAGATGAGAGTGATGACCACAAACAGGTGCGATATACTCGATTGAGCAAAGGGACAGCTAATCGAGATCAGCAATGGCGTCGACGTCGATCACGTCATTGGTGTTGTCGATCACGTCGTTAGTGTTGTTGATCACATCGTTGGTGTTGTTGGTCCCATCATTAACAACTTCAGGTACAATGACGTCGTTGATCACATCGTTCACAACTTCAGGTAGCTTTATTGGCTCGACTACTTTCACTTTCACATGCCTCCTAGGTGGTCGGCGCGGGCGCCGGTGCGGGAGCCGGCGGCGGGCCTCTGTGTATTGAAATTGGGTGGTCATGGAAGCTATGAGCACCATAAGAAGGAAAAGGAATGTGTATAATTTACCACCACTTCCCATCATCATTAATCAATTCAAGATCTTATTCTCTTTGATTAATTTCAGCAACTATACATCTTTCCTTTCAGCCTCCAGGCTTATTTATACTTGGAAGAATGATTAATGAATTCAAGTTGCAACTGCCCACGTCTTAATTATTCAATTCCCCACTACATATATACATATGATTACTTAATATATATGCATTCAACTCTCTAACATTGCACATCCAATTACATAGCTAATGTTGCGCCACATGGATTTATATATTATATTCAACATATATGATCAAGATATACTGCTAGCGTTTCAATTTTTTTATTTAGGAGTGGAAGGCATGGCCACATATCAATCAAGATATGATTATGATGCTCTACTAATATATATAATTAACGTGCAGCCGCGCAACTTAGCTTGAAATTTGAATACATTATTAATCATGTATGTTTGGGGAGATCAAGCAGGAAAATTGCAAATTTAGTACACCATTTTTCAGGGGTTGATTTCATTTTTCATCCTGCCTTAATGATGTTGTCTGATTATTGTTGATTTTCGATTATCAATTTTAGTCCTGTAATAGAAAAATCTGTCCAATTTTCGCTGGAATCTCAATTTTCTGACCAATTTTCAGCGAGTGAGCCACACTCACCTCTAATTTCAACAATTCAGTGAATGTACGGTGATGTGACGGACTTTCTCAAGAAAAATATTATACCTTGCACATGTTTGGAGGGCAAAGGGTGCAGCCATGAGGGGATGTCTTAAAATCAATGTATGGTGAGATTCGTGTTGATTTCTGAGAAGCAATTCTTGATGCCAAGATGATCAAGAATTGTCTCTATAAACAAAGTGTTTGCATCACTCACTATTCTCAAATCACACCTGAAAATATTGCCCAAACCGGATTAGATCAAAAAAGAAGAAAAAAATAAAGGATTTTACAACACGATTATTTGAGAAACTTTAAAATGTGGGCGTAGAAACTTTAAATTTTTGGAGTATGAAACATACATTTTGATTCAGTTTTACGAAATATCACATTTTGAGTGAGCTTGAGGGTGGTTATGGAGGATTTTTGGCGGTAGTGGCGGCGGCTACTACTGTGGAGCCTTCTCAAAGCTTAACCAAAATTTATATTTTCTACGTCAAAACACTCCGGCTATATTTGTTCTAGACTTGAACTGACTTTTCCAAGCCTGGATTTGAGAATTGTAAGTATTTTGTGAGTAAGGATTTTGAAAATCTTGTATTTGTTTTGAGATTTTATATTTTAAGATTATAATTAAGATGTCATTTTCACATTGAAAATTGTGATATAAGTAGATAATTTTTAATGGGTATTGTGAAAACAGCATTGCTACTCAATCCACCGTAGGCACATTAATTTATGTCCACTGTTGATGTTTCAAACATTTGGTTAACTTATTAACTTCACTATCCATATAATCAGGGAATGAGATCATTACACGTCATTGGTGGACATATTAAAAGTTGCTCACGGTGGACGTTTTAGCATTTTTCATTGTAAAAAAGTAGGTAAAGTAGGATATGATTATAGAATTATGTAAATCCTTATCCAAACACGGGCTTGACTAAACTCATCCAATATCCAGATGGGCTAAGTATAGTCCAATCATAGCTTCATTTCTTCAAGCCTTAACAAAGCCCAAAATTAATTTAAGCGAGACATACATTGTATATGCGATTTAGCACCGAAATTTTTGAATTTCGGGATAATTGTCTTAAAAACGCTCAAATTAGAAAGATAATGCCCTAATATCATGGCTTGAAAAGATAGTGTTCTTAATTAATGAATGACAAACAATAGTATTCTAAATTTGTAATATTTCCAAGACAAGGATACAAAATTTACACAAATGTAATTAGAGGTTAATTAAGAAAAACAATAACTATATGTATGTATATGTAGTCCATCAAATAAATGAACAAAAAGAAATAAAGGGCATAACTTTGAAAATAATATTTTATAATTAAAAAAAATTAAATTATAATTTTAGAACTTCTATTATTATTATTATTATTATTATTATTTAATAGTCAATCTTTTTTTATATTTTCTTTTGATTTAAAATAATTTTATGTTTTAAAAAATAATAATTTTTTATTTTATTATATTTCCAAAAATACCTAATATGTTTGAATGTTTTTGCAAAAAAAAATATCCCTTTCTCGAGTGACATGGATATATAATTAAAAAAAAAACTCAAAAAGCAATATTTTCATATATGTATTTATCGGAGCCACATCATATTATGATTGTCTGATTACCTCTTACTACCGGTAAATAGCTAGGTATTCTTAACAACAAATATTAACATATATACAAGGTATTTTTAAAAACTCAAAAAATTATAGTGTCAGTTTTCTTAAGTAAATAGGCAATATTTTACATTGTAGGTGGATAGGCCAACTCTTATAAATGAAAAAAAAAAAGTATATATAAAAATAATATTTTAAAACAACGCTTTGCACACTTGCATCACCACTTACAATGCATCAAATTGTACCTAAGGTGGGGTAACTTATTTTATGTTGTGAAATTGAACTACGTGTCCATTTTGATATACATGTAATTGCTAGGAGATGCATTTGTTCAGTAGTACATATAAAATAAAATGTGCTTAGTGTATATATACACACACGTAGTATTGCGTGTGTAATACATATATATGTACTTGAATAAGAAGAATAAATTTAAAAAAAGAAGATATTATATTAATAATGAAAAAGGAACATTAATTGAAAGCAATCCACACAATACAAGATAGTCGAAATGAAAGAAGAAAAACAAAGGAGATGAGGGAAAGAAATGGATAGTGAAAATAATATAATTTAGAAGCAAAGATGAGAGTGATGGCCACACAGGTGCGATATACTCGATTGAGCAAAGGGACAGCTAATCGAGATCAGCAATGGCGTCGACGTCGATCACGTCATTGGTGTTGTCGATCACGTCGTTAGTGTTGTTGATCACATCGTTGGTGTTGTTGGTCCCATCATTAACAACTTCAGGTACAATGACGTCGTTGATCACATCGTTCACAACTTCAGGTAGCTTTATTGGCTCGACTACTTTTACTTTCACATGCCTCCTAGGTGGTCGGCGCGGGTGCCGGTGCGGGAGCCGGCGGCGGGCCTCTGTGTATTGAAATTGGGTGGTCATGGAAGCTATGAGCACCATAAGAAGGAAAAGGAATGTGTATAATTTACCACCACTTCCCATCTTCATTAATCAACTCAAGAACTTATTCTCTTTGATTAATTTCAGCAACTATATATACATCTTTCCTTTGAGCTTCCAGGGTTATTTATATACATATATACTTGGAAGAATGATTAATGAATTAAACTTGCAACTGCCCACGTCTTAATTATTCAATTCCCCACTACATATATACATATGATTAATTAATATACATGCATTCAACTCTCTAACATTGCACATCCAATTACATAGTTAATGTTACGCCACACGGATTTATATATTATATTCAACATATATGAACAAGATATATTGCTAGAGTTTCAATATTTTTATTCAGGAGTGGAAGGCATGACCACATATAAATCAAGATATATATGATTATGATGCTCTACTAATATATATAATTAACGTGCAGCCGCGCAACTTAGCTTGAAAATTGAATACATTATTAATCATGTATGTTGGGGGAGATCGAACAGGAAAATTGCAAATTTAGTACACTATTTTCTAGGGGTTAATTTCATTTTTCATCCTTCCTTAATGACGTTGTCTGATTTTAGTCTTATTAAATTTTTATTATCAATTCTAGTCTTGTAATTGAAAGATATGTCCAATTTAAGTCTTTTTTCGCTGGAATCTCAATTTTCCAAACAATTAAAGTCTAATGACCATTAACGACTCATTTTAAAGGACCAATAGTGCACAAAACTCATTCCTACAACATTAAAATTGAAAATTTCCTCTTATTTTGACTGACTGATTACCTCTTACTACCGATAAATAGCTAGGTATTCTTAACAACAAATATTAACATATATACAAGGTATTTTTAAAAATTCAAAAAATTATAGGGTAAGTTTTCTTAAGTAAATAGGCAATATTTTACATTGTAGGTGGATAGGCGAACTCTTATAAATGAAAAAAAAAGTATATATAAAAATAATATTTTAAAACAACGCTTTGCACGCTTGCATCACCACTTACAATGCATCAAATTGTACCTAAGGTGGGGTAACTTATTTTATCTTGTGAAATTGAACTACGTGTCCATTTTGATATACATGTAATTGCTATGAGATGCATTTGTTCAAGTTACATGTCTATGCGTTGATTAGAAATGTGATTACTCTTTAACGAGGAAAAATTACAAATTTAGATCATTAACTTGTGGTCATTTACTATTCAAGGATATTATCTGATATGATGATCTTGTATTATATTTTGATGAGACAAAACATGTAATAGTTAGATCTTAGCAATTTGGTTAAACTCTGAAATGTAAAAGTTTAACTAAGGCAAGAATGATGGAAGAGGATGAAGAAGATATTGGAAGGAGCTTGCGCAAAGTCACTGCTACCTGCATGGAGTCAGGATACTGCATCTTCGAGTAAAGTTTTGGATAAATTTCATAGCAAGACTCAATTTATAGATTAATTTTCAATTCTGGATTCGGATTTTAAAGTTTCTCAATAAGAGGCTCAATTTAACATTTTTTCTCAATTCAAAACTTGAAATTTAAATTGAGTACTCAATTCAAGACAAAATTTCTTTCTTTTCTTTTTTTTATTATATTTATAGTTTATTTATATTTTAATATGTATTTATAATTTAGATAAATTAAGACAAGTTCGTGTAATTTTGGAACGATCTTCATCTAACTTGTATTAATTTATATATATATATATATATATATATATATATAATAAATGCAATTAAAAAAATTAAGATTCTTTTATTTTCTTAATTTTATGAATAAAAGTATAGAAAATCGATTTTAATATTTAATATAAATTATATTTTATAAATTAAATTAATAATATTTTTTTCTTTCTTTTTTCATATAAATTAAGATAAATCGGATGAAAATTGTTCTTAAAGCGTACTAACTTGACTTAATTTATCCAAACTATGAATACATATTGAAATATAAATAAATCTATAAATATAAATAAAAAAAGAAAATGAAATTTTGTCTTGAATTGAGAACTCAATCTATATTTCAAGTTTTGAATTGAGAAAAAATGTTAAATTAAGCCCCTTATTGAGAAATTTAAAAATTCGGGTCTAGAATTGAGAACTAATGTATAAATTGAGTCTTGTTATGAAATTTATCCTAAAGAATTTGTCTAAATATGAAAGGACGCTGGAAGCTAGCTTAAAACATCTCAGGTCAGAGGAAGCTCCCTCATCAGGCGACAAAGCAGCAAGTCAACCTTTAAACTCATCAAAGTTAGCGCTCTCTGAAGAGTCGGTAGAAACACTCCAGTCTAAACCAATCACAGGATGCCATCTGGAAAGAACAATAGTTGAGCACTGATCATTTCAAAGTAAGGCGGAAGCAGTGTAGAGGTAAAGGGTGCAGCAGAAACAGTGTCAGAAGATCTTGTATGACCCAATAGCTGCATGACACCTCACCGCAAAGAAATTACCTCTTCAACGGACAGATTTCTCAGAATTCTATAAATAGGAGTTGAGTGCACCTGGAACGACTATTGAAACAATCATCTCGCGAAACTATCCTTCAAGAATCAACATATGACAAAGCTCACTCGTTTCAGTCACTCAATCTACCAAGCAGCAAGTCAGCTACCTTTCGATACTCTGAAGCTCTAAGAGCTTGCTGTATTCAATCGTTGAAGAAAACCTTATTTGTTTAAATAGATTGTTTTAGAAGTTGCTTAGGCATAGACTGTTCCTGCTAAGTATTTTGTACTCTCTGTAAAAGGAGAAATGATTCTGTGTGGGTCAAGGAACCTGTGTGGAGATCCTGTGTGGGTTAAATAATTGGTCACTGTGCAGCTACATGTGTGGATAGAGCTGACAATTTTTTATTTAGAGTAGAGTTTGTATTAGTTGGATCTTTGTAAATCAAGCTCTCTTTAATAAAGTTCCTCTTTGAGAATGAGTAGAGAGTATGTAGAGGGATTACTCCACCCTCGAACCTCTATAAGTCTGTTTGCTTGTGCTTATTACTTTATTCTTATATCTATCTGTCCCTCACATCAAGCATCCTACATAAAAGGCTCTTTCGAAAAACATTATATTTTCGCTGTGCATTTAAAACCATTTTAAGTTCTGAGATAACTGACAAACAGTGACCTATCTAGCGCAATAAGCTTTCTAATTAAACTACCTGCTCCTCGAAAGACTTATATTTTCAAAGGAAAAGCTTGAAAATTTGATAAGGTTAATTCACCCCTCTTAACTTTATACCACTTGACACCAACATTATCGTTTCGAACTTTGAAATTATGACATTATCTTTCAAAGTTAGGCGAATTTAGGACAAAAAAGCCCAAATCGACAAATTTTGAACTAATTGGCTCGAGAAAGCCACATGCCTAATATGATTCGGGCGCTTGTCGTTGATGTGAATTAATTCGATTTTATAATAATAATAATTGATATATAGATATTGAACTCAAATCAGTAGTACAATATATAAAATGTGCATGGTATATATATACACACACGTAGTATTGCGTATGTAATACATATATGTGTACTTGAATAAGAACAATAAATTTAAAAAAGAAGATATTATATTAATAATGAAAAAGAAACATTAATTGAAAGTAATCGACATAATACAAGATAGTCGAAATGAAAGAAGAAAAAACAAAGGAGATGAGGGAAAGAAATGGATAGTGAAAATAAAATAGTTTTGAAGCAAAGATGAGAGTGATGGCCACACAGGTGCGATATACTCGATTGAGAAAAGGGACAGCTAATCGAGAGCAGCAATGGCGTCGACATCGATCACATTATTGGTGTTGTCGATCACATCGTTAGTGTTGTTGAGCACATCGTTGGTGTTGCTGGTCCCATCATTAACAACTTCAGGTACAATGACGTCGTTGATCACATCGTTCACAACTGCAGGTAGCTTTATTGGCTCGGCTACTTTTACTTTCACATGCCTCCTATGTGGTCGGCGCGGGAACCGGTGCCGGCGGGCGTCTGTGCATTGAAATTGGGTGGTCATGGAAGCTATGAGCACCATAACAAGGAAAAGGAATGTGTATAATTTATCACCACTTCCCATCTTCATTAATCAAAGAGACTCAAGATCTTATTCTCTTTGATTAATTTCAGCAACTATACATCTTTCCTTTCAGCCTCCAGGCTTATTTATACTTGGAAGAATGATTAATGAATTCAAGTTGCAACTGCCCACGTCTTAATTATTCAATTCCCCACTACATATATACATATGATTAATTCAACTCTCTATCATTGCACATCCAATTACATAGTTAATGATACGCCACATGGATTTTATATATTATATTCAACATATATGAACAAGATATATTGCTAGCGTTTCAATTTTTTTATTTAGGAGTGGAAGGCATGACCACATATAAATCAACATATGATTATGATGCTCTACTAATATATATATATATATATATATATATATATATATATATATATATATAATTAACGTGCAGCCGCACAACTTAGCTTGAAAATTGAATACATTATATATCATGTATGTTGGGGGAGATCAAGTAGGAAAATTGTAAATTTAGTACACTATTTTTAGGGGTTGATTTCATTTCTCACCTAAACAACTATACAAACAGCAAGAATTTCTCCTATCAACAGTTCGACACCTAAAACAACCTAAGTACAAAGCAACAAGGTTAAAGTATATAAAATGATTCTTCAACTGGTGCGGTGACGTGAGCTTCTGAATCTTTTCTTGGATCTTTCAGGTTGAAGCTTGGTTTACTTCACTAAATCGAGTGACTGAATACAGTTGGAATGGTAGAGAGAATATAGCTTTTGAATGCTTTGACTTGTATGCGTAATCAGTAGTTTCAGTAACCAGCTTCAGTGTGTGTCGACCTCCATTTATACTTGTAGAAAGATATCCGTTGAAGGAGATATCTCTCATTTGAATTATGTGTACTGATCAAAGACATGGGTTGCATTTAATGCACCTTGATTTTTCTTCCCAGAGCATTTAATACGGTGGTTGCGACTCACAGCTTTCTGCAGTCAGTCAGTCCACGTGACGTCTTGTTTTGACTCTGTGTCTGCAACTTTGATCTTCTCTCGAACGGCTCTAATTTATACTTGCTTTGTTGTTCGTTCCTCATATTGCATTTATACTTTATCGTATTGCAGAATGTTGGCTTTATTCATTAATGACGAGGTTCATTAAGTGTATAGCAAGTTATTGGTCTCTGTTTTGTATCCTTGTCCTTTATACAGCTACTCCTTCTGTATAGAGCTGTTGTATATTTGATTAGCTTGCAGCTCTTCCTATACAGTACTTCTGTATCTTACTCCGCGTGTTGCTGTAACCTCTTCTTGCAGTGTAGAGTATTTTCTCTTTACAACTGTATTCTTTCTGCGTCCTGTATCTACTACTTGCAGTGGTGCTGCTTGCCGTTATTTCTTACTTGCTGGATTACTGCATTCACTTCTTGCAGCGTCTTCATTCTTTCATTTTCTCGATGCAGTACGATCCTTTAGAGATACTCCATCTTTCAGTACCTATAATTAGACACAATCCTAATCTGTGGTTTCACTTAAACATTGTGAGAAATGAGATACTCAAACTTTCTATTACATATGTGGTTTGTTTCATCAAAATCTATACACAAATATCCCAACATATATATATATATATATATATATATATATATATATATATATATATATAAAACAATCTAAAATTAAAGTCATTGCTAAAAGATACAGATGTGTACATGTGGTTCCACGTAGATGTCATATATATATATATATATATATAATTAACGTGCACCGCGCAACTTAGCTTGAAAATTGAATACATTAATCATGTAGGATGGGGATATTTGGGAAAATTTTAAATTTAGGATATTATTTTTTAATGATTCATTATATAGAGATGCTATTTTTTCGGATTTTAATATTGAGATATTTTCTTTTTAATTTGGACAATTTTATGACATTTAGTCATAAATTAAATTCCAAAAAAATTGGGTATAAATTGTATGTGTAATGCATGTGCATCTCCAAATTAGGGTCTTTTTGAAACTTTAAATCGATCCTTGCTCAAATTGAATATGAATCGAATTGAATTTGGTAAATTGATTTAAGGCTATGTTCTTGCTTGAGGAGACGCGAGTTTTGGAGTATGAAACATACATTTTGATTCAATTTTAAGAAATTAAATATCAAATTTTGAGTGAGCTTGAGGGTGGTTATGGAGGATTTTGGGCGGTAGAGGCGGTAGTGACGAAGGCTACTATGGAGTTTTCTCAAAGCTTAACCAAAATTTATATTTTCTACGTCAAAACACTCCGACTATATTCATTCTAAACTTGAGGTGACTTTTCCAAGTCTGGATTTGAGAATTGTAAGTATTTTGCGAGTAAAGATTTTAAAAATCTTGTATTTATTTAGAGATTTTATAGGTTAAGATTATAATTAAGATGTCATTTTCACATTGAGAATTGTGAAAAAGTAGATGATTTTTAATGGGTATTGTAAAAACAGTCTTGCTACCATATCCACTTTAGACACATTAATATATATCCAATGTTAATGTTTCAAACATTTGGTTAACTTATTAACTTACCTTTCCATATAATCAGGGAATGAGATCATTCAACTCTCTAACATTGCACATCTAATTACATAGCTAATGTTGCGCCACATGGATTTATATATTATATTCTAACATATATGAACAAGATATACTGCTAGCGTTTCAATTTTTTTATTTAGGAGTGGAAGGCATGGCCACATATCAATCAAGATATGATTATGATGCTCTACTAATATATATAATTAACGTGCAGCCTCGCAACTTAGCTTGAAAATTGAATACATTATTAATCATGTATGTTGGGGGAGATCAAGCAGAAAAATTGCAAATTTAGTACACTATTTTGTAGGGGTTGATTCATTTTTCATCCTGCCTTAATGATGTTGTCTGATTATTGTTAATTTTTTATTATCAATTTTAGTCCTGTAATAGAAAGTTCTGTCTAATTTAAGTTTTTTTTGGTTGGAATCTCAATTTTCAGACCAATTTTTAGCGAGTGAGCCACACTCACCCCTAAATTCAACAATTCAGTGAATGTACGGTGCTGTAACGGACTTTCTCATACGTGAAATTTATTTTTATATTTATTTACCATCTAATATTCCAAATCATATCCCATGTCAATTATTTAAAAAAAAAAAAAAAGAGAGATAAAATATCACTTGCCACATCATAGAAATGCAAAATGCAAAATACACAAAAAATTGAAAGAAAAACAATGCTAAATCATAGAACACAGAAAATCATACAACAGGAATCATAAAAATGTAAGAACCCTAAAAATATAATCAGGATTAATGATGGACAAGCTAGTGAATTAACGGATTGGGCTTGGTCGTTGGCCAGAAAAGGGCAAGGGCTTGATGTGATTGACCATGGACCTGGTGGTTAAGAGAGTCGGTGAGTACCAGTGGCTCTGGTCATTTGTCGAGAGTTGCTGGTTATCAGTTTTATACTTACAACACTTGGGAAACATTAGACATTGGTGAAAACTTGAGAATCTTGGGTTGATGGAAAAAATCAATTTTGACCCCATAAGAAGGGTTTTAGTCCGATTTTGGTCTTTAATATGCCTTTTTTGCACTATTGATCGATTTTCGTTAAATATTTAACGGCCCAGCATGTGCAAGTGTAATGACCATTAACGGTTCATTTTAGAGGGTGAATAGTAGACAAAACTCATTTCTACACGATCAAATTTGAAATTTTCCTTCATGTGAATTATAAAATATACAAAAATTGTATTTAATTAATGAAATATTTAAAACCCTCATTAATAATTTATAAAATATATTTAAATAACTAATAATTTAAAATAAAATCATTGAGATGATCATATGAAATTGTGAAAACAAATTATCAAAAGAATATATAAAATATAAAGGAAAACGATAGTTATGAAATATAAATAAATTTTCAATATTATGGAAAGAAAAATAATAGTTGTGAAAATAAAATTTCAATATTTTTTATAAATTACAAAAAATGAAATCAAACACTTATAGAAAATAAATCTAGGATATATTTATAGATGATTTTTTCATATTGACAAAAATACATAAGAAATACCAAAATGAGTGAAGATATAAATTATGGTCTATTGAATAGATATATAAATAAATTTAGAGACACCGGAACATTCTACCTGTCTAACCACCGGTCCATGTTCTCTGTTTTCTTTGAGCGACCAGTTCACTGTTTTTTGCCCGGTTCCTGCTGAACCGTTTTCTGTTTTGACTTCCTTATTTGTTTTTGAGTCAAATCCATCACAACTTGTTTATTATATTTATTAAATTGAGCTAAAATAAATTTTTAATATAATTTCTAGTGATAATATATGTGCTATTGTGATGAAGTATAAGATGAAACATAACTTCACATGAATTAACTTCTACAAACAGGAGGATTAATGCATCATGAAAAAATTTAGGTTCATTGTGTGCCACCGGCAACCCAGTGGACGATTACTGGCGGTGCAATCCCAACTGGGAAACCCACCGCTAGCGCTTGGCTGATTGCTCCATCGACTTCGACAAGAATGCTATGGAGGCAGAGGCCGCCGCATATATGTTGTCACCAACACCGGTGACGACAACCCGGACCCTCCGCCACGCGGTGATTTGAATATGTAGGTGATAAAGCACAAGGATGCACCGGAAAATGAGTGGAGAATCTGCTCCATCTCTTCCCCATCCATCCATTCACGTATTTCTGTCCTCAAAAGATCTTGATTTTTGCATATCAAATCCCAAACAGGGAAGTTCTTCCTCGGCATCATGAAATCGCTCTCCTTAAGCTTCGAACTTGGGCAAAAATCGCCGCTTCCATCGCCTAAATATATGATTCTTTTCTTCCCTTCTTTGGCCATTGAGGCTTGAATCCTTTCTATGATCATACTCTGAATGCGCAAAAGAACACAAATACTTGGCTTAACTGATGTTTCGAGTGGACTGTTGCTATTATAGTGACTTATGTCACCATCTTTTTGTAATAATGCCTAGTGAAATTTAATGAGGTGCTGTCATTTAAGACAAGATTTTGTGGGTTCACTGAATAATACTTATTTATAAAATCCCTATAACCGAGAATCAGAATCTTGAAACAAGAACATATTCTACTCATAGATTGCATCTTTATTACCATTATTTCAGTTTCGTTCAATATCAAGAATTTACTTAACACATAGGAACAATCAAGAAAGATGGTTTTAAATTCAAGAAAAATATTATACCTTGTGATGTTGCTCCGGTCTGAGGTTCGTCTTCTCGGAACCAAAAACTCGAAATCTTGAACAATCGGATCCAACAAACCTGCAAAGCAAACACCGAGAGGGGTTCCCGGCAAAGGGAATCCGACGCTCAAGTCAGTCGAAAAGCTCTGAATTCTCTCAAAATATTTGATAAGTGTATTTTTTGTGTATTGTCTGTGTGTAAAGTGTAAAGAACTAGGATATAAATACTTCCTGATACCTGTTGTAGTAGGAATAGGAGTCCTAATTGTGGTTGAAGTAGGAGTCCTCCGAAAATCAAGGGTTAGCTCGATATTAGCCTGGAAACCAGGGATATGGATAACAAACCCGTGAAAATAGCGGGCAGTTAAGATCAAGTCATTCTCATTCAATCTATCAGTTCGTCAATACATTCCAAACTAATGTAGTTCACCGGGACTGGTATAGATCGCCTATGAGACTAGTTCGCTTAGCACGACCAAGGCTAGGTACGAAACCCGGTTCGATTTACCCAGGTCGAAAATTAGTTCGGTTTAGCTACTGAATTCAGTTCGACACTCCCCCCCTTTTCGAAGTGTACGTAATACACTTAGGGAGTGCACTAGGATCGTAGTTCGCTGAGGCGGTATTCGAACTGAATCGACGCCCCTTTTCGAGGCGAGATGTCTTTTCCCTGTCTTTTTAGCTGCGATTGCACGGTTTCGCGTGACACGTGGCGAAAAAACCGTTCCCGCCCAGTGCCTTTTCGTTTTCCGCCGTTGGATTTCACTCCATCTAACGGCGGACAGATCGCGTCTCTTCGGATTTTCCCCCCAAAATCAAGACCTTCCTTTATATATACTCGTTCCATTATCTTCACACAATCTTCTTTGTGAAATTTTACTGTAAACGTTTACCAGCAGAGTCTTCTCCTCCAGATCTTTAAATCTTTGCTCTCGACTTCAGGTACCCTTCCTTCCTTTTCCTTAAATCTTACTTTACAATGGCATCTACTTCTTCGAGAACCAATCTTTCTAAAAAATCTGTAGATGAGGTTTTCTCTGCCACCAAAGTTACTCCTACCCATACTGTTCTACTCAGCTCTTTTACCGCCGAAGGTTATACCATAGTCATTCCGACCCCGGAAGACCGACCTCATCGCGCTCCTCCAAGTCATCAGACCTGGTTCCTGAAACACGTCAGCCTAGGATTAGTTCCTCCCATCCATCCTTTCTTCTTAGAAGTCAGTTCGGAGTTCGGGATATGTCCGAATCAACTCCACCCGAACTCCATTAGTTACATAGTCTCTTTTTACATGGTTTGTAAGTGGATGGGGGTTGAGCCCTCTGTAACTCGCTTTCGGTCCTGTTTTGTGTTAAAAAATTCTAATCCTTTCTGCTTTTACCTAAGTCCTCGTAGTAGTGCGAGGCGAGCTGCTTTCCTCTCTCCTGGGGATGATAAAATTAGCTCCTGGGAGAGTCATTATTGTTTCATTAGGGAACCAGCGAGCCGACCATTCGCCTCTCTTCCCTGGGTTCAAAGTTCCCCCCAGCTCGACCCTGCTCCTTCTACTGATAATATAATCTCTCTCTTAAACGTGATTTTTGAGAAGGGGTGGTTCGATACAGTACAACTGAGTTCGGATGTATCTTTATTGTCTTTCTGGGGATTTTATCCGAACAGTCAAGTCCCCCACAGATTTAACTTAGGTTAACTTTGCTCATTCCTTCATTCTTTCTCAACCGTGAGTTTGTTCCAAATTATTTACTCATCCTCGATTTATTTCTTCTACAGATCGCGCTATGAACAAGTTTTTCAGCTTCGCTAATGATGTTCCTAAAGCCGAGCGAACTCCTTATTCGCCCTCCCAGCATGGGGTGAATACTGACTTGGCGGCCAGCTATAAGCGAGCAGAAGAGGACCGCCTTGCTGAGCTTGCCCGACGAACACCTGGTCCTCCCGACGAGTTCGTTCAGGAGACGGAGGGGGTAATGATCACAGCTGCTCCTGATGCCGAACCTTCCCCTCAGGATCCACTCATCTTGGTCCCTGCTGATGCCCCTCTTTCTGAACCTATAGACCTGGTCGAGGAGGCTAGTGACACCCCAGTGGCGAGAACCCCTCCTGCCAAGAAAAGAGGATCTTCCAGTTCGCGAGGATCTCGGGCCAAGAAGTTACGAACTACCGAGGGAGTTGGTGGTTCAGAAGGGCAGTCGGAGAAACCAACTAAGGGCGAAGAGGAAGAAGATGCCGATGAGAAGGAAATAAGAAAGAATCTGACTCGCGTGGCAAACTTCAAAAATTTCTTTGAAGGTTTAGCCAAGACAACTCTCCGCCGCCGAACTCTGCTCCGACAAGGTCATCAAAAGTTGGCGGAAGTGAAGGATGAGAAAAAGGCGCTTGAGAGCGATCTGTCTCTTCAGTCTGAGAAGTCCCAAAAATTGTCTACCTTGCTGGAGCAGAGCGAATTAGACCTGGGGTTGGCGCATTCGGAGGCTGCTCGGAAGGGAGAGCTGCTACTGGCCAAGGAGAAATTTGCCATGGAAAAGCAGGAGGCTTTTCTCTCACTGGAAGCTGAGAATCGGAGGTTGAGGGAGGAGTTAGAACGGGAGAGAACCGCACGGGCTCAATCCGAAGAGAGCATGTTCAAGGCCGGGGTTTCAGAAGGCTTTCATCAGTTTGTACGGAGCTCAGAGATGAAGTTGATCACTGCGGAGTATCGTGAAAGGATCATTCATCGCCTCTGGGACTCCGTTCTCTTTCTGTCCAAAGCTGCCCCAATGGCCCAAGCATACTTCACGGAGGGAGTTCGCCTGTGCCAGGAGGAGGTGACTGATATTGCTCGGTGTTTTCAACAGGAGACCGGTTAAGTATTGTCGGGGTCCTTGTTCGAATACGACCTTCCTCTCTTGGGTGATAAGTTGGCTAAGACATTTCCCATTCCTCCAGGTTGGAAGGGGGATCCGAACGAGGACGTTGATGCGAAGTGGTGGTCCGGTTTTCTGGAACAGTCCATATCAGAGGTCTTCCCTGATCTTTCTAATATTGATCCATCTCTTCCTTAACCTAGCAAGGCGACTCCGAGCTCAATCTCAGATCTCCCTGAAGAGATGTTCGCCTCTTTGCCACTTCCTTCAGCCAGCGGTCCTTTTCTTCCTTCTGAAGGCCCTTCTGGGGTGTAGATGTATTTCTCATCTTTTTTGGAAATATTTTGTACCTTTTTTCTGTAGCTATTTTTTTTCTATGAATGTTACAAACTTTTCAAGTATCAGTTCGAATGGATATTTCGTCGTACTTCAAATAAATAACTAATGATCGTAATAGACCTATAGTGATCTAATTACAATTTAATCAATTAATTCCAAAGGAAGATTTGTCGGTTCGTTCGGTCGGTCAAAACTTCCGAGGAAAAGATCCTTCTGTTCTCTCCAAGGAGAAGATCCTTCTGATTAGTTCGATCGATCGGTCTTTATAAGGGGAAGTCATTCAGTTCGTTCTTAGGAAGGTTCAATTGATCAGTTCGGTCGATCCACCCTTCCAAGGAAAAATCAATCAGTTCGTTCCTAGGAAGGTTCAATTGATCAGTTCGGTTGATCAACCCTTCCAAGGAGGAATCATTCAGTTCGTTTCTAGGAAGGTTCAGTTGATCAGTTCGGTCGATCAATCCTTCCAAGGAGAAATCATTCAGTTCGTTCCTAGGAAGGTTCAATTGATCAGTTCGGTCGATCAATCCTTCCAAGGAGAAATCATTCAGTTCGTTCTCAAGATTAAATATAGTACAACTTATGAAACATAATTGTAAAGACATAGCCATTTTAACGTGGTTCGGCCAAATCAGCCTACATCCACGAGTCGGATACCGACTTATTTTATTGAGTTAACATAAATTTAAAATAATCATACAGGAGTGGCGTACTACGCATAAAATTTCTTCAAATGGCTCACATGCCAAGGTCTTGGTAATAATTTCCCTTTTCCATCCGCTAGTTCGTAAGATCCTCCTGAAAGAATCTTTGATATTGTGTACGGTCCTTCCCAAGTAGCGTCCAGTTTTCCGATATTGACCAAGGCATCCGACTGTCTTAGAACCATATCACCTATTTGAAATTCCCTTTTCTGAACTCTTTTGTTAAATGCCGCCTGAACCCGCCTCTTGTAAAACTCGTTTCGAACTCTAGCCTCATCTCGAAGTTCGTCCAAGAATATTGAATCGATCTTGATTAGTTCCTCGTTCTTCAGAGGCTCAAAACTTGTGATTCTCAGCGCTTCTCCTTGGATTTCTGCTGGCACGACGGCTTCTATTCCGAATGCCAAACTAAAAGGGCTTTCTCCCGTCGTCTACCGTGGTGTAGTTCGATATGCCCATAAAACCGATGGTAGTTCGTCTACCTAGTTGGACTTTTCTGACTCTAGTCGCTTTTTTAGTCCGTCCAATATGATTCTGTTCACCACTTTGACTTGCCCATTTGCTTGAGGATGAGCCACTGCTGTGAATACTTGTAGGATCTTCATCTCTTTGCACCACTCGATAATTTTCTTTCCACGGAACTGAGCTCCATTGTCTGAAACCAAAATTCTTGGTAAACCAAATCTGCAGCAAATATTCTTCCAGATGAAATGGATCATTTCGGCTTCGGTGATCTTGGCTAATGGTTCGGCTTCGACCCATTTGGTGAAATAGTCCACCGCCACTACTACGAACTGCTTGCTTCCTCGAGTTTTTACAAAGGGGCCAACGATGTCGATTCCCCATCTAGCGAAAGGACACGGCGAACAGATAGTTAGCATGTCAACGGCAGGTGTATGAATTCACCATCCATGTTTCTGACAAGCTTCACATCTCTTAACTATTTCGTTCGCGTCATTCTTCATCGTGGGCCAATAAAATCCAGCCCGTACTATTTTTCGAGCCAAAGATCTGGCTCCGGCATGTTCGACACATCCCCCCTCATGGGCTTCTTCCAAGACTTTGATTCCTTCTTCTCTGGATAAACATCGGGCATCTATCGTCAGGAAGGTTTTTCTGTACAGGGCCTCTTGTAGTAGATAATAAAATCGAGCTTGCCTTTCCAGCTTTTCTAATTCCTTTTCTGTTCCTTCTCTCTTGCCTTCTAAAAAGCGTATAATTGGAGTTCTCCAATCTGGACTCACCCCGTCATCAATGCTCATTACTTCTCTTTCCACTCCCATGACTGTTATAGTCCTATACGAACAGTCTTGAAGCAAACTGCCTATCTTAGCAAGGAAATCTGCCTTTTGGTTCTCGCTTCTGGGAATCTGCTCAATTTCAAGTTTCTCGAACTTGCTTTCCATTTTCCTGATTTTTTCAACATAAGAACTCATCTGATCTTCTTTGATTTCGCATCGGTTTTGCAGCTGTTGAGTTACTAGTTGCGAATCAGACTTGACCGTCACATGACGAGCTCCAACTTGTTCGGCTATTTTTAAACCTTATAGGAAGGCTTCGTATTCTGCTTCATTATTAGAGGCTTTGAACAAGAACTTGACAGCGAACTGTAGCTCATCCTTTTCTGGGCTAATTAATAAGATACCAGCTCCGGCTCCATGACGGGAAGAGGATCCGTCAACAAAGAGTTTCCATTATTTCTTCTCCTGCATTCTGGTTGTCTCTTGTATGAAATCTGCCAGAGCCTGACCTTTAATTGCTGTTCGTGGTTCGTATCTAATGTCGAACTGGCCTAACTCGACGACCCACTTAACCAATCGGCCCGAGGCTTCTGGCTTCCCCAAAATGGTGCTCAACGGATGGTCAGTTCGCACTATGACTGTATGACTCAAAAAATAGGGTCTTAATCTTCTGGCCGCAGTTACTAATGCATATGCTACTTTCTCAATCTCCGTATAGCGTATTTCCGCATCTTGAAGGACTTTGCTGACGAAGTATATTGGGAATTGGTCCTTGCCTATCTCCTTCACCAGGACCGAACTAACTGACTCTTCTCCGATTGCTAGGTATATTATTAGCGGTTCTCCTTGAACTGGTTGTTTCAACAGGGGAAGTGTAGCAAGGAAAACCTTCAGATCGTCGAACGCCTTCTGACACTGCTCGTTCCAGCCGAACTGACTGCTTTTTCTGAGAATTTTAAAGAAAGGTAATCCTTTGTCCGCCAATCTGGAAATGAATCTGCTTAAGGCGACCACGCGACCAGTTAAGATTTGTACTTCTTTCATAGTTCGAGGAGCAGTCATGTTTTATATAGCTTGGATCTTGCTGGGATTGACTTCGATTCCCCTTTCAGTAACCATGTAACCCAAAAATCTTCCCGCTTTTACTCCAAAAGAACACTTCGTCGGGTTCAAACGCATTCCGCTTTTTCGAATAGTTGCCATGGTTTCTCTTAAATCTGAAGGATGTGTGTTTGCTTTAGCACTTTTCACCAGCATGTCATCTACATAAGCTTCCATGTTGCGACCTAACTGATTGGCAAACATCTTGTCCACCATCCTTTGATAAGTAGCCCCAACATTCTTCAATCCAAATGGCATCACCGTGTAGCAATATGTTCCTGACGAGGTGATGAAAGCGACATTAGGTTTGTCTTCCGGGTGCAAAAAAATCTGATGATACCCCTGAGCTGCGTCCATCATACTGAGAAGTTCGCATCCTGCCGTGGAATCGACGAGCTTATCAATTCGGGGAAGAGGATAATAGTCCTTGGGGCAAGCCTTGTTGAGATCGCGAAAGTCAATGCACATACGCCACTTATTTCCCGGTTTAGGTACCAAAACAATATTAGCTAACCACCGAGGGTACAGGATATTTTCAATATGTCCGATTTCCAATAGCTTCTTGACTTCTATCTCAATGATCTCATTCTGTTGCTCTTCGAAATGTCTCAACTTTTGCTTGATGGGTCGGGCTTCAGGCTTGACATTTAATCTATGAACAGCTATGTCAGGATTTATTCCTCTCATGTCCTTCGGTTTCCATGCGAACAAGTCCACATTCTCCCTTAATACTTCTATTATTTATTTTTCAGTTTGTTCAGCTAGGTGACGACCAAGGCGAACTGCATGACCAGGTAGCTCCAGAATCAGTTCGACACTCATCAATTCCCCTTCTTTGAACTCAGCAGTGTTCGGTTCTCGTCCTTTTTTGTGACTGATGTCTCTTTCTCGATCGGCATCATCCCTCTGTTCCGAACTCCGCTTTCGGGACTCTAGCTGACGAACTGCAGTAACATAACATCGTCGAGTTGTCTGTTGGTCCCCCTGAACCCTTCCTACACCTAGGATCTGGCCCTTGTCATTCTCGACAGGAAACTTCATCATCAAGTGGGCTGGCGAGATAATTGCCGCATAGGTACCCAACGATGGACGACCTAGTATAACATTATACTGAGAGGAGGCGTCTACCAACAGGAAAGTTATGGTCCTATTCTGCCTCCATTCTCCTTCTCCCAACACCACAGGTAATTGTACCTTGCCTAGAACAACCACTGCTTCTCCGGAGAAACCATAAAGGGAGGTTTCTACTGACTTCACCTCTACCGTCGACCTCATCTTCCTGAAACAGTCCATGAACATGATGTCCACGGAACTCCCTGTATCCACAAATATCCTTTTAACCTCAAAACCTCCAATTTCTGTCGAGATCACCAAAGTGTCGAACTGAGGACTTTGGATGGCTTCCTTGTCGCGAGCTCCGAACTCTATCACAACGTCGTCAAAAATGGTTCGAACCTCGATATTCTTTTACCGGACTGAATTCAACCTTGCTTTGCGAGCTCTATTTGAGTCCCCATCAGTAGGGCCTCCGATGATCATGTGTATTGTAGGCCTCTCCTCTCTCGCGGGCTCATTGTGTTGTGGATTTGGTGGAGGTGGAGGTAGTTCGGGTTGTTCTCGTCTTCTATCTCTTCTTGGCCCTCGCTGGCCATTTCGATTATCTCTGCGTTCGCGCGGAGGCTGTCGAACATACCGGGTCAGTTTGTTTTCTTTAATCAGTCTCTCCAATTCATCTTGCAAATGCCAACATTCATCCGTACTATGGCCGTACTCATTATGGAACCGACACAATTTCCCGTTACCGTAGGTGGGTGGTTTCTTACGATTCGGACTCCAGGTCGTCGGCCATTTTAATTGGGGCAGATTCCAGATTTCCATTAACACTTGTTCGGGAGGAATCGTCAATGGCGTGTATCGTTCATATTGTCTTCGGCCTCCTCTATTGTCTCTTAACTGTGGAGGTGCGAACTTTGTTCGGGGTTCTTCAAAGTGCCGCTTCCTCATGCTTTCCTGTTCTCGTGCTTTGTTCGGTCGGCTGGAGCTCTCTCCTTTCTTCATCCGAACTGCTTCTTCTAGATTGATATACTTGGTAGCGCTTTGTAACAGATCGTCAAAATTCAAGGGGGTCTTCTTCACCAGGGAAGTATGAAGATCACCCTCTCTCAGCCCCTGAATAAAGGCACTAACCACCAGATCGCCTGAAGCCTCAGGGGCTTCAAGGTTTGCAGCTGTAAACCTTTTGACGTAGTCCCTCAATGTTTCCTCCATCTTTTGTCGGACTCCAAACAGCGTTTGAGCAGATCGCTTCTGCTTCCGGACACTGGCGAACTGATGTAAGAACATATCTGACAGCTGGTCGAAACTGTGAATTACTCCGTCGCCTATTTGACTGAACCAAGTCTGAGCAGCTTTGGTAAGGGTGGTAGCGAACACCCTACACTTAATCCCTTCAGAATACTGGTGTAAGAGAGCGGTATTTTCAAATCGACATAAATGCTCCCAAGGATCAGCAGTGCCATCGTATTCGAAGTTGACTGGGCGAAAAGAGACAGGCAGCTTGTCCTTCATGATCAGGTCAGAAAAAGGGTTCCCCCTTTGGTCTTGCGGAGTTTGGCGGGCGTTTTGATGGGCTTCCCTCAGTTCTCTTCGCAGTTCAATAACTTCCTCCGATAGTTCAGCGTGTTCCCGCTTCTGACCTCTGGGATGATCAGACTGACTTTCTCTCTCATTGGCTTGTGACTTATCCTCTGGCTGATTCTTCTCGACTTCAATCTCAACATTCTCAAGTTGTTGCCTGACTTGTGCCGTCAACGCCCTTTGAACTGCTGCCGATATCAAATCGGAAAGCTCTTCAGGGGTCAAAGAAATAGTGTGAGGGGGATTGGCTGGGATCGTGTTCTGGCTGTCCCCTTCTTCCTCGTGATTTCTAGATGGTCCACCCATCTCCATTCTCTGCGTTCCTCTAGTGTTTACCATGTTTGCTCTCAACGCCTCAACTCAGATTTTTTCCCACAGACGGCGCCAATTGATGTTGCTTCGGTCTGACGTTCGTCTTCTCGGAATCAAAAACTCAAAATCTTGAACAATCGGATCCAACAAACCTGCAAAGCAAACACCGAGAGGGGTTCCCGGCGAAGGGACTCCGACGCTCAAGTCAGTCGAAAAGCTCTGAATTCTCTCAAAATATATGATAAGTGTATTTTTTGTGTATTGTCTGTGTGTAAAGTGTAAAGAACTAAGATATAAATACTCCCTGATACCTTTTGTAGTAGGAATAGGAGTCCTAATTGTGGTTGAAGTAGGAGTCCTCCGAAAATCAAGGGTTAGCTCGATATTAGCCTGGAAACCAGGGATATGGATAACAAACCCGTGAAAATAGCGGGCAGTTAAGATCAAGTCATTCTCATTCAATCTATCAGTTCGTCAATACATTCTAAATTAATGTAGTTCGCCGGGACTGGTATAGATCGCCTATGAGACTAGTTCGCTTAGCACGACCAAGACTAGGTACGAAACCCGGTTCGATTTACCCAGGTCGAAAATTAGTTCGGTTTAGCTACTGAATTCAGTTCGATCATAACACCTTGCACATGTTTGGAGGGCAAAGGGTGCAGCCATGAGGGGATGTCTTAAAATCAATGTATGGTGAGATTCGTGTTGATTTCTGAGAAGCAATTCTTGATGCCAAGATGATCAAGAATTGTCTCTATAAACAAAGTGTTTGCATCACTCACTATTCTCAAATCACACCTGAAAATATTGCCCAAACCGGATTAGATCAAAAAAAGAAGAAAAAAATAAAGGATTTTACATCACGATTATTTGAGAAACTTTAAAATGTGGGCGTAGAAACTTTAAATTTTTGGAGTATGAAACATACATTTTGATTCAGTTTTACGAAATATCAAATTTTGAGTGAGCTTGAGGGTGGTTATGGAGGATTTTTGGCGGTAGAGGAGGTAGTGGCGGCGGCTACTGTGGAGCCTTCTCAAAGCTTAACCAAAATTTATATTTTCTACGTCAAAACACTCCGACTATATTTGTTCTAGACTTGAGCTGACTTTTCCAAGTCTGGATTTGAGAATTGTAAGTATTTTGTGAGTAAGGATTTTGAAAATCTTGTATTTGTTTTGAGATTTTATATTTTAAGATTATAATTAAGATGTCATTTTCACATTAAAAATTGTGATAAAAGTAGATAATTTTTAATGGATATTGTGAAAACAACCTTGCTACTCTATCCACCGTAGGCACATTAATATATGTCCACTTATTAACTTCACTATCCATATAATCAGGGAATGAGATCATTACACGTCATCGGTGGACATATTAAAAGTTGCTCACGGCGGACGTTTTAGCATTTTTCATTGTAAAAAAGTAGGTAAAGTAGGATATGATTATAGAATTATGTAAATCCTTATCCAAACACGGGCTTGACTAAACTCATCCAATATCCATATGGGCTAAGTATAGTCCAATCATAGCTTCATTTCTTCAAGCCTTAACAAAGCCCAAAATCAATTTAAGCGAGACGTACATTGTATATGCGATTTAGCACCAAAATTTTTGAATTTCGGGATAATTGTCTTAAAAACGCTCAAATTAGAAAGATAATGTCCTAATATCATGGCTTGAAAAGATAGTGTTCTTAATTAATGAATGACAAACAATAGTATTTTAAATTTGTAATTTTTCCAAGACAAGGATACAAAATTTACACAAATGTAATTAGAGGTTAATTAAGAAAAACAATAACTATATGTATGTATATGTAGTCCATCAAATAAATGAACAAAAAGAAATAAAGGGCATAACTTTGAAAATAATATTTTATAATTAAAAAAATTAAATTATAATTTTAGAACTTTTATTATTATTATTATTATTATTATTATTATTATTATTATTATTATTATTATTATTTAATAGTCAATCTTTTTTTATATTTTCTTTTGATTTAAAATAATTTTCTGTTTTAAAAAATAATAATTTTTTATTTTATTATATTTCCAAAAATACCTCATATGTTTGTATGTTTTTGCAAAAAGAATACCCCTTTCTCCAGTGACATGGATATATAATTAAAAAAAAAACTCAAAAAGCAATATTTTCATATATGTATTTATCGGAGCCACATCATATTATGACTGTCTGATTATCTTTTACTACCGGTAAACAGTTAGGTATTCTTAACAATAAATATTAACATATATACAAGGTATTTTTAAAAACTCAAAAAATTATAGGGTAAGTTTTCTTAAGTAAATAGGCAATATTTTACATTGTAGGTGGATAGGCGAACTCTTATAAATGAAAAAAAAAGTATATATAAAAATAATATTTTAAAACAACGCTTTGCACGCTTGCATCACCACTTACAATGCATCAAATTTGTTGACGTCGGAATTTGTATGAGAGTAATTCCTAGTCTAACACCTAAATGTGATGAAAATGAGATGAAAAGTATAACACAAGAATGGCCCGGAGCCTATTCGGGCAATGTTGCTCGGCTGATCCTGGACGGTAGAATTACCGGGCAGGACCTTATAGTATTATGTTAGAGAAATCAGCTCTCTAGTGCTTTATACAGAATTAGGATTCCCCCCGTTTACAAGTTAAAACTACATCTATTTATAGCCGAATAACAACCTAAATAGCGGAGGTCGTGGAGATCGTGGAGGTCGTGGGAGTTAAGCCCATCTTTGCCTTAATTTTCGCCTATTTACATGGTGTTTGGCGGTTTTGTACTCACGATCTCTTGGAGGTTTGCTGTGTCCTGAACGGCCATATGGGTCCTGGCCGGCAAAGCTAATCCGTCAAGGGGTCCTCATAGTCAACCTGGTCGGTAATTTTGAGAGGACGTTGTCGTTGTGGCCGGCCAGGTGGAGTAACACCCTTTATTCCGCTGCCCAGGTATGACATGCTGTCCAGCTCGGGTCGGACGCCCAACAAAATTGTACCTAAGGTGGGGTAACTTATTTTATCTTGTGAAATTGAACTACGTGTCCATTTTGATATACATGTAATTGCTATGAGATGCATTTGTTCAGTAGTACATATAAAATACATATATGTGTACTTGAATAAGAAGAATAAATTTAAAAAAAGAAGATATTATATTAATAATGAACAAGAAACATCAATTGAAAGCAATCCACACAATACAAGATAGTCGAAATGAAAGAAGAAAAACAAAGGAGATGAGGGAAAGAAATGGATGGTGAAAATAAAATAGTTTAGAAGGAAAGATGAGAGTGATGGCCACACAGGTGCGATATACTCGATTGAGCAAAGGGACAGCTAATCGAGATCAGCAATGGCGTCGACGTCGATCACGTCATTGGTGTTGTCGATCACGTCGTTAGTGTTGTTGATCACATCGTTGGTGTTGTTGGTCCCATCATTAACAACTTCAGGTACAATGACGTCGTTGATCACATCGTTCACAACTTCAGGTAGCTTTATTGGCTCGACTACTTTCACTTTCACATGCCTCCTAGGTGGTCGGCGCGGGCGCCGGTGCGGGAGCCGGCGGCGGGCCTCTGTGTATTGAAATTGGGTGGTCATGGAAGCTATGAGCACCATAAGAAGGAAAAGGAATGTGTATAATTTACCACCACTTCCCATCTTCATTAATCAATTCAAGATCTTATTCTCTTTGATTAATTTCAGCAACTATACATCTTTCCTTTGAGCCTCCAGGCTTATTTATATTCATATATACTTGGAAGAATGATTAATGAATTAAAATTGCAACTGCCCACGTCTTAATTATTCAATTCCCCACTACATATGTACTTATGATTAATTAATATACATGCATTCAACTCTCTATCATTGCACAACCAATTACATAGTTAATGATACGCCACATGGATTTATATATTATATTCAACATATATGAACAAGATATATTGCTAGCGTTTCAATATTTTTATTCAGGAGTGGAAGGCATGACCACATATAAATCAAGATATGATTATGATGCTCTACTAATATATATAATTAACGTGCAGCCGCGCAACTTAGCTTGAAAATTGAATACATTATTAATCATGTATGTTGGGGGAGATCGAACAGGAAAATTGCAAATTTAGTACACTATTTTCTAGGGGTTAATTTCATTTTTCATCCTTCCTTAATGGCGTTGTCTGATTTTAGTCTTATTAAATTTTTATTATCAATTCTAGTCTTGTAGTTGAAAGATCTGTCCAATTTAAGTCTTTTTTTTTGCTGGAATCTCAATTTTCCAAACAATTTAAGTCTAATGACCATTAACGACTCATTTTAGAGGACCAATAGTGGACAAAACTCATTCCTACAACATTAAAATTGAAATTTTCCTCTTATTGTGACTGACTGATTACCTCTTACTATCGATAAATAGCTAGGTATTCTTAACAACAAATATTAACATATATACAAGGTATTTTTAAAAATTAAAAAAATTATAGGGTAAGTTTTCTTAAGTAAATAGGCAATATTTTACATTGTAGGTGGATAGGCGAACTCTTATAAATGAAAAAAAAAAGTATATATAAAAATAATATTTTAAAACAACACTTTGCACGCTTGCATCACCACTTACAATGCATCAAATTGTACCTAAGGTGGGGGTAACTTATTTTATCTTGTGAAATTGAACTACGTGTCCATTTTGATATACATGTAATTGCTATGAGATGCATTTGTTCAAGTTACATGTCTATGCGTTGATTAGAAATGTGATTACTCTTTAACGAGGAAAAATTACAAATTTAGATCATTAACTTGTGGTCATTTACTATTCAAGGACATTATCTAATATGATGATCTTGTATTAGATTTTGATGGGACAAAACATGTAATAGCTAGGTTTTAGCAATTTGGTTAAACTCTGAAATGTAAAAGTTTAACTAAGGTAAGAATGCTGGAAGAGGATGAAGAAGATATTGGAAGGAGCTTGCGCCAAGTCACTGCTACCTGTATGGAGTCAGGATACTGCATCTTCGAGTAAAGTATTGGATAAATTTCATAGCAAGACTTAATTTGTAGATTAATTTTCAATTCTGGATTCGGATTTTAAAGTTTCTCAATAAGAGGCTCAATTTAACATTTTTTCTCAATTCAAGACTTGAAATTTAAATTGAGTACTCAATTCAAGACAAAATTTCTTTCTTTTTCATTTTTTATTATATTTATAATTTATTTATATTTTAATATGTATTTATAATTTAGATAAATTAAGACAAGTCCGTGTAATTTTGGAACGATCTTCATCTGACTTGTATTAATTTATATATATATAATAAATGCAATTAAAAAAAATAAGATTCTTTTATTTTCTTAATTTTATGAATAAAAGTATAGAAAATCGATTTTAATATTTAGTATAAATTATATTTTATAAATTAAATTAATAATATTTTTTTCTTTCTTTTATAATATAAATTAAGATAAATCGGATGAAAATTGTTCTTAAAGCGCACTAACTTGACTTAATTTATCCAAACTATGAATACATATTGAAATATAAATAAATCTATAAATATAAATAAAAAAAGAAAATCAAATTTTGTTTTGAATTGAGAACTCAATCTAAATTTCAAATTTTGAATTGAGAAAAAATGTTAAATTAAGCCCCTTATTGAGAAATTTAAAAATTCGGGTCTAGAATTGAGAACTAATGTATAAATTGAGTCTTGTTATGAAATTTATCCTAAAGAATTTGTTTAAATATGAAAGGACGCTGGAAGCTAGCTTAAAGCATCTCAGGTCAGAGGAAGCTATCTCATCAGGCGACAAAGCAGCAAGTCAACCTTTAGACTCATCAAAGTTAGCGCTCTCTGAAGAGTCGGTAGAAACACTCCAGTCCAAACCAATCACAGGATGCCATCTGGAAAGAACAAGGGCTGAGCACTGATCATTTCAAAGTAAGGCGGACGCAGTGTAGAGGTAAAGGGTGCAGCAGAAACAGTGTCAGAAGATCTTGTATGACCCAATAGCTGCATGACACCTCACCGCAAAAGAAATTACCTCTTCAACGGACATATTTCTCAGAATTCTATAAATAGGAGTTGAGTGCACCTAGAACGACTATTGAAACAATCATCTCGCGAAACTATCCTTCAAGAATCAACATATCACAAAGCTCACTCGTTTCAGTCACTCAATCTACCAAGCAGCAAGTCAGCTACCTTTCGATACTCTGAAGCTCTAAGAGCTTGCTGCATTCAATCGTTGAAGAAAACCTTATTTGTTTAAATAGATTGTTTTAGAAGTTGCTTAGGCATAGACTGTTCCTGCTAAGTATTTTGTACTCTCTGTAAAAGGAGAAATGATTCTGTGTGGGTCAAGGAACCTGTGTGGAGATCTTGTGTGGGTTAAATAGTTGGTCACTGTGCAGCTACATGTGTGGATAGAGCTGACAATTTTTTGTTTAGAGTAGAGTTTGTATTAGTTGGATCTTTGTAAATCAAGCTCTCTTTAATAAAGTTCCTCTTTGAGAATGAGTAGAGAGTATGTAGAAGGATTACTCCACCCTTGAACCTCCATAAGTCTGTTTGCTTGTGCTTATTACTTTATTCTTATATCTATCTGTCCCTCACATCAAGCATCCTACATAAAAGACTCTTTCAAAAAACATTATATTCTCGCTGTGCATTTAAAACCATTTTAAGTTCTAAGATAACTGACAAACAGTGACCTATCCATCGCAGTAAGCTTTCTAATTAAGCTACCTGCTCCTCGAAAGACTTATATTTTCAAAGGAAAAGCTTGAAAATTTGATAAGGTTAATTCACCTCCTCTTAACTTTATACCACTTGGGACCAACATTATTGTTTCAGACTTTGAAATTATGACATTATCTTTCAAAGTTAGGCGAATTTAGGACAAAAAAGCCCAAATCGACAAATTTTGAACTAATTGGCTCGAGAAAGCCACATGCCTAATATGATTCGGGCGCTTGTCGTTGATGTGAATTAATTCGATTTTATAATAATAATAATAATAATAGATATATAGATATTGAACTCAAATCAGCAGTACAATATTTAAAATGTGCATAGTATATATGTACACACACGTAGTATTGCGTGTGTAATACATATATGTGTACTTGAATAAGAACAATAAATTAAAAAAAGAAGATATCTATACTATACTAATAACAAGACGGTTGGAAATATTTACAATAATACCATTTTTCCGTCCAAAAATGTCATGTTATTAAAAATATTAAAAAAATAGAATCTTTTTTGATAAGCTATTTGTATGTTCAATATTCTAAATCTTGCAGAGTAAGTTATATTATAAATCTTCTTGAGTAAGCTATATTATAAATCTTCCTAAATAAGCTATGTGTACATTATATAAGATTGGTAAGGAAAAACAAAAAAATCAGAAAAAAAAAATTTTAGGGAACAAAGTTCTTGGTATAGGCTACCACATCCATCATAGTCAATCTAGGCCACTATCGACGGAATCCGATCGACCCCGACGTTCAAACTAGAGAGCTCTCCATCTCCATCATTTTCGATGCCGACGTCTAACTTAATTAGCATGAATACATCTCGAATATATGTATTTCAAGGGAGATGATGAAGATGGAAGTTTGTGGGCAATGCGAGAATGATTAGAGATGATAGTGGATGGTATGTTGTTTATAATACTACTATAAATGTATGGATCTGATGTATGATTTGGAAACAATGATTTATTTTAGTTGTTTATATTGTTATTTAATAGTGTATATATATTAATGTTTAATAGTTGTATTCAATATTGATGTATTGTGTATTTATAAATTTAATTTAATTATATTAAAATTATTTCGTTATATAACAATACGCGCAACGCGCGGGTGCACTGCTAGTTATATTAATAATGAAAAAGAAACATTAATTGAAAGGGCAAGGGCTTGATGTGATTGACCATGGACCTGGTGGTTAAGAGAGTCGGTGAGTACCAGTTTTTCTGGTCATTTGTCGAGAGTTGCTGGTTATCAGTTTTATACTTACAACACTTGGGAAACATTAGACATTGGTGAAAACTTGAGAATCTTGGGTTGATGGAAAAAATCAATTTTGACCCCATAAGAAGGATTTTAGTCCGATTTTGGTCTTTAATATGCCTTTTTTGCACTATTGATCGATTTTCGAGAAATATTTAACGGCCCAGCATGTGCAAGTGTAATGACCATTAAAGGTTCATTTTAGAGGGTGAATAGTAGACAAAACTCATTTCTACACGATCAAATTTGAAATTTTCCTTCATGTGAATTATAAAATATACAAAAATTGTATTTAATTAATGAAATATTTAAAACCCTCATTAATAATTTATAAAATATATTTAAATAACTAATAATTTAAAATAAAATCATTGAGATGATCATATGAAATTGTGAAAACAAATTATCAAAAGAATATATAAAATATAAAGGAAAACGATAGTTATGAAATATAAATAAATTTTCAATATTATGGAAAGAAAAATAATAGTTGTGAAAATAAAATTTCAATATTTTTTATAAATTACAAAAAATGAAATCAAACACTTATAGAAAATAAATCTAGGATATATTTATAGATGATTTTTTCATATTGACAAAAATACATAAGAAATACCAAAATGAGTGAAGATATAAATTATGGTCTATTGAATAGATATATAAATAAATTTAGAGACACCGGAACATTCTACCTGTCTAACCACCGGTCCATGTTCTCTGTTTTCTTTGAGCGACCAGTTCACTGTTTTTTGCCCGGTTCCTGCTGAACCGTTTTCTGTTTTGACTTCCTTATTTGTTTTTGAGTCAAATCCATCACAACTTGTTTATTATATTTATTAAATTGAGCTAAAATAAATTTTTAATATAATTTCTAGTGATAATATATATGTTATTGTGATGAAATATAAGATGAAACATAACTTCACATGAATTAACTTCTACAAACAAGAGGATTAATGCATCATGAAGAAATTTAGGTTCATTGTGTGCCACCGACAACCCAGTGGACGATTACTGGCGGTGCAATCCCAACTGGGAAACCCACCGCTAGCGCTTGGCTGATTGCTCCATCGACTTCGACAAGAATGCTATGGAGGCAGAGGCCGCCGCATATATGTTGTCACCAACACCGGTGACGACAACCCGGACCCTCCGCCACGCGGTGATTTGAATATGTAGGTGATAAAGCACAAGGATGCACCGGAAAATGAGTGGAGAATCTGCTCCATCTCTTCCCCATCCATCCATTCACGTATTTCTGTCCTCAAAAGATCTCGATTTTTGCATATCAAATCCCAAACAGGGAAGTTCTTCCTCGGCATCATGAAATCGCTCTCCTTAAGCTTCAAACTTGGGCAAAAATCGCCGCTTCCATCGCCTAAATATATGATTCTTTTCTTCCCTTCTTTGGCCATTGAGGCTTGAATCCTTTCTATGATCATACCCTGAATGCGCAAAAGAACACAAATACTTGGCTTAACTGATGTTTCGAGTGGACTATTGCTATTATAGTGACTTATGTCACCATCTTTTTGTAATAATGCCTAGTGAAATTTAATGAGGTAGTGAAATTTAATGAGGTGCTGTCATTTAAGACAAGATTTTGTGGGTTCACTGAATAATACTTATTTATAAAATCCCTATAACCGAGAATCAGAATCTTGAAACAAGAACATATTCTACTCATAGATTGCATCTTTATTACCATGATTTCAGTTTCGTTCAATATCAAGAATTTACTTAACACATAGGAACAATCAAGAAAGATGGTTTTAAATTCAAGAAAAATATTATACCTTGCACATGTTTGGAGGGCAAAGGGTGCAGCCATGAGGGGATGTCTTAAAATCAATGTATGGTGAGATTCGTGTTGATTTCTGAGAAGCAATTCTTGATGCCAAGATGATCAAGAATTGTCTCTATAAACAAAGTGTTTGCATCACTCACTATTCTCAAATCACACCTGAAAATATTGCCCAAACCGGATTAGATCAAAAAAGAAGAAAAAAATAAAGGATTTTACAACACGATTATTTGAGAAACTTTAAAATGTGGGCGTAGAAACTTTAAATTTTTGGAGTATGAAACATACATTTTGATTCAGTTTTACGAAATATCACATTTTGAGTGAGCTTGAGGGTGGTTATGGAGGATTTTTGGCGGTAGTGGCGGCGGCTACTACTGTGGAGCCTTCTCAAAGCTTAACCAAAATTTATATTTTCTACGTCAAAACACTCCGACTATATTTGTTCTAGACTTGAGCTGACTTTTCCAAGTCTGGATTTGAGAATTGTAAGTATTTTGTGAGTAAGGATTTTGAAAATCTTGTATTTGTTTTGAGATTTTATATTTTAAGATTATAATTAAGATGTCATTTTCACATTAAAAATTGTGATAAAAGTAGATAATTTTTAATGGATATTGTGAAAACAACTTGCTACTCTATCCACCGTAGGCACATTAATATATGTCCACTTATTAACTTCACTATCCATATAATCAGGGAATGAGATCATTACATGTCATCGGTGGACATATTAAAAGTTGCTCACGGTGGACGTTTTATCATTTTTCATTGTAAAAAAGTAGGTAAAGTAGGATATGATTATAGAATTATGTAAATCCTTATCCAAACACGGGCTTGACTAAACTCATCCAATATCCAGATGGGCTAAGTATAGTCCAATCATAGCTTCATTTCTTCAAGCCTTAACAAAGCCCAAAATCAATTTAAGTGAGACATACATTGTATATGCGATTTAGCACCGAAATTTTTGAATTTTGGGATAATTGTCTTAAAAACGCTCAAATTAGAAAGATAATGTCCTAATATCATAGCTTGAAAAGATAGTGTTTTTAATTAATGAATGACAAACAATAGTATTCTAAATTTGTAATTTTTCCAAGACAAGGATACAGAATTTACACAAATGTAATTAGAGGTTAATTAAGAAATACAATAACTATATGTATGTATATGTAGTCCATCAAATAAATGAACAAAAAGAAATAAAGGGCATAACTTTGAAAATAATATTTTATAATTAAAAAAATTAAATTATAATTTTAGAACTTCTATTATTATTATTATTATTTAATAGTCAATCTTTTTTTATATTTTCTTTTGATTTAAAATAATTTTATGTTTTAAAAAATAATAATTTTTTATTTTATTATATTTCCAAAAATACCTCATATGTTTTTATGTTTTTGCAAAAAGAATACCCCTTTCTCCAGTGACATGGATATATAATTAAAAAAAAACTCAAAAAGCAATATTTTCATATATGTATTTATCGAAGCCACATCATATTATGACTGTCTGATTATCTTTTATTACCGGTAAACAGTTAGGTATTCTTAACAATAAATATTAACATATATACAAGGTATTTTTAAAAACTCAAAAAATTATAGGGTAAGTTTTCTTAAGTAAATAGGCAATATTTTACATTGTAGGTGGATAGGCGAACTCTTATAAATGAAAAAAAAAAGTATATATAAAAATAATATTTTAAAACAACGCTTTGCACGCTTGCATCACCACTTACAATGCATCAAATTGTACCTAAGGTGGGGTAACTTATTTTATCTTGTGAAATTGAACTACGTGTCCATTTTGATATACATGTAATTGCTATGAGATGCATTTGTTCAGTAGTACATATAAAATACATATATGTGTACTTGAATAAGAAGAATAAATTTAAAAAAAGAAGATATTATATTAATAATGAACAAGAAACATCAATTGAAAGCAATCCACACAATACAAGATAGTCGAAATGAAAGAAGAAAAACAAAGGAGATGAGGGAAAGAAATGGATGGTGAAAATAAAATAGTTTAGAAGGAAAGATGAGAGTGATGGCCACACAGGTGCGATATACTCGATTGAGCAAAGGGACAGCTAATCGAGATCAGCAATGGCGTCGACGTCGATCACGTCATTGGTGTTGTCGATCACGTCGTTAGTGTTGTTGATCACATCGTTGGTGTTGTTGGTCCCATCATTAACAACTTCAGGTACAATGACGTCGTTGATCACATCGTTCACAACTTCAGGTAGCTTTATTGGCTCGACTACTTTCACTTTCACATGCCTCCTAGGTGGTCGGCGCGGGCGCCGGTGCGGGAGCCGGCGGCGGGCCTCTGTGTATTGAAATTGGGTGGTCATGGAAGCTATGAGCACCATAAGAAGGAAAAGGAATGTGTATAATTTACCACCACTTCCCATCATCATTAATCAACTCAAGATCTTATTCTCTTTGATTAATTTCAGCAACTATACATCTTTCCTTTGAGCCTCCAGGCTTATTTATATTCATATATACTTGGAAGAATGATTAATGAATTAAAATTGCAACTCCCCACGTCTTAATTATTCAATTCCCCACTACATATATACTTATGATTAATTAATATACATGCATTCAACTCTCTATCATTGCACATCAAATTACATAGTTAATGATACGCCACATGGATTTATATATTATATTCAACATATATGAACAAGATATATTGCTAGCGTTTCAATATTTTTATTCAGGAGTGGAAGGCATGACCACATATCAATCAAGATATGATTATGATGCTCTACTAATATATATAATTAACGTGCAACTTAGCTTGAAAGTTGAATACATTATTAATCATGTATGTTGGGGAGATCAAGCAGGAATACACTATTTTTTAGGGGTTAAATTTCATAGTTCATCCTACCTTAATGACCTTGTCTGATTTTAGTTTTGTTAATTTTCGATTATCAATTTTAGTTCTGTAATAAAAAGCTCTGTTCAATTTAAGGTTTTTTTTTTCAGCTGGAATCTCAATTTTCCGACCAAATGCCAAAATCTTTAGAAGATTAACAGAGTATTCTTCTTTAGATGATGTAGAACTTTGTATTGTAAAAAATGTGAGGTTGGATCAGAGAGTTTATAATACTCCAACATCAGATCAAGTTGCAGCTGTTTGGATTAAGGGAAATAATGAGAATGTAGGATTTGAAAGAGATATAATTGTTAATGCTCATTCTGGGAATCAGTATAGAATAATGCATTATTTTGGATGTTATGATCCTTTACAATACCCTCTTCTATTTCCAAGAGGTGAATCAGGTTGGCACCAAAACATTCATAAAGTTATCACACAAGAACATGTGCGTGAAAAGAAACAAGGTACATATATTTTTATTAACATACATTTATTAAGACATAAATAACTTTTTTAAGGATTTAACTTTACTGTATATTTTTTAAATACATAAAATTGCAGCAAATGTATCAAATATATTGAATGCTTCTAGATTGACATCAAATTCTACTCCAGAGGAAATTATCTCCCAAGAGTTAGAAGGTATGTATAAAGTAGATGTGGATTGTGTGAATAAGTGTGACATTATAATCTGATATTAAAATATGCTCGTATGTAAAAGTTAGATAAAAACACCTGCAACAACCTTCTAATACCATGGGTGTACAGAAATAAATTCATAATCCACATTGATGTCTATGTCAAAGCATACAAAACTAACAAATTTATTAACTGATCAGAGAAAAATAACATACATTATGTTGTTTGCATTTCCTTTTTATTTCAAGCAAATACATGGAGAACCTTTCAAGTTTAATCTCCTTAAATTTCATTTAATTATTCATTTTAGCTCAATTTAATAAATATAATGAACAAGTTGTGATGGATTTGACTCAGAAACAAAAAAGGAAGTCAGAACCGGAAATGGTTCAGCAGGAACCGGGCTTAAAACAGTTGAACTGGTCGCTCAAAGAAAACAGAGCACATAGACCGTAGAGCACATAGACCGGTGGTTAGACAGTAGGGGTGTGTCAAGGCTGAAAAGTGTGCCATCTTGCTCAGCCTATGCACCACTACGAAAATTGCTTCTTTTCCCTCAGATTTCGGTAGCCCAGTTATGAAGTCCATAGTGATTTCCTCCCATATTCTTTCAGGAACTGGTAAAGGTTGTAGCAAGCCAGGTGTTGCAGAAGTCTCTCCTTTGTTCATTTGACACACATCACACTCCTGAATGAATTTATACACATCTGGTTTCATTCCTTTCCAATACATACTTGACCTCAACCTTTGTAGAGTATTTCTGATTCCAGAATGGCCTCCCTCTGAAGAAGAATGAAAGTGGGATAGGATTTTATGTCTAAGAGTTGTGTTATCTGCAATCACCCATTTTTCTTTTCTGGTCAAAGTGTTATTCTGCCATTCATACTTAGAGTATTTGTCACTGTTCTGCTGCAATCCAGTGATAATCTTCTTAAGTCTAGGGTCTTGGTCATAAAAGCTCTGAACTTCTGCTAATAAGGTGCTATGAAGACCAGTTATGGTATGAAGTGTAGTTGATAGAGAATCACCTTGAACACCCATTCTGGATAAACCATCAGCCACCACATTCTCCTTTCCCTTCTTGTACTCCACTGAATAATCATACCCCATGAGTTTTACCAACCATTTCTGTTGTGAAGGTGTGGATATCCTTAGTTCTAATAAATATTTTAGGCTCTGATGGTCGGTCCTAATAATAAAATGCTTGCCAATTAGATAGGGCCTCCACTTCTGAATTGCAGTCACAATAGCCAGTAATTCTTTCTCATAGGTTGACATACCTTCCTGCAATGTGGTGATAGATTTACTCATATAAGCTATCGGCCTCCCTCTCTGCATCAAAACAGCCCCCAACCCCTTACCACTTGCATCTGTTTCTACTATGAAATCCTGAGAGAAGTTAGGAAGAGCTAGTACTGGAGTATTGACCATTGCCTCCTTAAGCGCTTCAAAGGCAGTAGTTGTTTCTTCACACCATTAAAAGTTATCCTTCTTGAGCAGCTGAGTGAGAGGGTGAGCTAGCTTCCCATATCCTTTCACAAACCTCATGTAGTAACCTGTTAACCCCAGAAAGCCCCTAAGTTCCTTGATATTCTTAGGAAGTGGCCAACTCTTCACAGCTTCAATTTTACTTGGATCCGTGCTAACTCCGTCCCTAGAGATGATATGACCAAGGTAGTCCACTGACTTACTTGCAAAAACACACTTGCTTATCTTGACAAATAACTGGTTTATCTTCAGGGTGCCAAAGGTTTGGAATAGATGTTGAAGGTGAGAATCCATGTCAGGGCTATATACTAATATATCATCAAAGAATACTAGTATAAACCTCCTTAAATAAGGTTGAAAAACCTTGTTCATCAGTCCTTGGAAGGTTGAGAGAGCATTTGTAAGACCAAATGACATAACTAGAAACTCGAAGTGTCCATGATGTGTCCTGAAGGCTGTTTTATCTATGTCATCTTCATACATCCTAATCTGATGATATCCAGACCTTAGGTCGAGCTTAGAAAACACCTTAGCACCATGCAACTCATCCAGAAGCTCTTCTATAACCGGTATAGGGAACCTGTCTTTTATAGTATGTTTATTGAGCTCCCTATAGTCTATACACATTCTCCAGCTTCCATCTTTTTTCTTGACCATAACCACCGGTGACGAATGAGGGCTGTTACTTTTTCTAATTATTCCAGCATTGAGCATCTCCTTGACCAACTTTTCAATCTCATTTTTTTGTAAATTTGGATACCTGTAAGGTCTAACGTTTACTGCTTCTGTACCTTCCTTCAAGGGTATCTTGTGGTCATAATTCCTTTTAGGAGGTAGAGAGGTAGGTTCCTGAAACAATTCCTCAAACTCACCTAACAATCCATCCAACCTGTCATCCGTTATCCCTTCCATTTTGCACAAACTGCCAGTAGTGTGATCAATTTGTACCTCCTCTTCTGGGATAATTTTATCCTGAAACACTCCCACAAAACTGGTAGTCACTTGAGCTGCCTTGTCCAGGATCTTGTTGATCTTCTTGTTAGATACTAACTTGATGTTGTTTGGTTGTTTCCCCCTCAAAATCACACTTTTCCTAGCAACAGAAAACACCATCTTAAGATCCTTGAAGTTCCACTTAATGTCCCCTAGTGTTACCAACCACTGTATTCCCAACACCATATCACAACCCCCAAGAGGAAGTAGCATCACATCAGTTGAGAATTCAATACCCTGCATCTTCCAACAGAAGTCTCTACACACATACCTACTAGTGACTCTATGACCATCGACAATAGAGACAGGAAATGGGTCTGTCTCTTCCAACTTACACCCAAGGTGTTTAGCTATTCCTTCATTAATGAAGTTATGTGTGCTTCCACAATCAATGAGTATATTGATAGCCTTCCCTCTAACTGATCCAGTGATTCTCATAGTTTTGAAGTTTGGTACCCCTGTCATTGCACTCACAGAAATGTGAGATTGGGGTTCTTCATACTCCCACTCTTCTCCTATCTCAGTCACCTCAGTTGCTTGATCAGTAGTTCCCTCATCTTTCTTGTCATCCTCTTCTAGCATTTCCAGGATATATATCTGCTTTCTCCTCGGGCAATGGTGATCTCTGGTGTATTTTTCATCACACCAGAAACATTGTCCCTTGGCTCTCCTTTCATTCATTTCTTGTGTGGATAATCTTCTAGATGGAATCAATGGGTTGGTGGACCCTCTTCCTGACTGATTGGTGGTGGCAGATCTGTTGTAGGTAGGTGACCCTCTGTTGACACTCTGGAATGGTGCAGGAGAGTTGGTGTATGACTTTTGACTAGTGTAAGTGCCTCTCTGGGAAGTGAAAGGAACTCTGCTAGTAGTGTTCATAGAGACCGCAACTGAAGGCCTCTTATTACTCATGCTTACAACCTGTTCTGTAGTTTAGCTAGGCAGACAACCTCTTGCAATGTTTTTGGCTTGAACATTCGGATATGAACTGCTATCTCAGGCCTCAATCCACCTAGGAAACAACTCATAGCATAGCTTTCAGGAAGCTCCAAACAATTAACGAGCTCATCAAACCTATCTAAATACTCCGACACAGATCCCTCTTGTTTTAAATTTACCAACTCCGCCATTGGATCCTCATACATCAGTGTACCAAACCGATCATTTAAAGCCCTTACATACCCTTCCCAATCTGGTAATTCCCTGGTTAGTCTAGACTTGATGAACATTTGGTGCCATTGAAGTGCCTTGCCCTCTAAGTGTACAGCGGCTATTCTTACTTTTGAGTGTAGTGGTGTCTCATCAACCTCAAAAAATTGTTCACAACGATATACCCATCCCCTCAAATCCGACCCATCAAACTTAGGGAACTCAATCTTAGAAAACTTAGTAGGAATGGCATACTCGTTACCTGTTGCTCGAGCTGGATTTCCTCTGTTTGTTTTATGATTCATCTGCTCCATGTGAGATTCATCTGCCTCCACTGGAGAATTGTTTGGACTCTGCATCTTTTCCATAAGCAAGGCTAACATGGTTTTCATTTCATTCATCGAATCATTGTGGATCTGCAATTGCTCCTTCATCAAGTCCATCTCCTTTCTCATATCTGCACCCCTTGTACCTTCTGCCATGATCGACCCAACCCACAATGGAACTTAAAGCCGCCGAAGATCGACGGCTCTGATACCAATTGATAGGTACCCAATCCAATAATACAAAATCAACACAAATTAACGCAATGAAAATTGATTTTATTACTCTGGAAATGATAGAAATTACAATAGCAGGAAATATGCATCGACGATCGACTGGGACTCTCGAGGAAGAAGGAGATTCCGGAGACCGATCCTAGACTCACAAGACTCACTAAAACCCGGGACTCTAATCGCATGCCTCTCAAACAGAAAAAGCTGCATATATATAGGAGAGGGGAGATAGAGAAGGTGGTGGGAAAACAACGCAGGGGGCGTGACAAAAGACGTAATAAGGGAAAATGCGATTTTACAAATGAAATGGCAAATAGCGACATCCCCTTAACAAGCTCCTGCCACGTGTTTTATTCTAAGAGGTTGGTTCCTAACGGCTAGTTCCAGCTAATTAAAGAAAACTCTTCTGATGATCAACGAACGATAGTGTTGCTCTTCCTCCAGCTGAGATTCATGGTTCGGGCCCACATCTCTTAACAAAACATTTTCGAATAACATTAGTTAAATGTAATTATGAACAATTATATTATTTTCTATTAATCAACGTCTCTATTCATATAAAACTTGTCGATATTATCGACAATAATCATATCAATTGAAATATCTATATATCAATGTTTAACTTATCTAGACTTAACTTATCTAGACTTGTTGATATTATAAACATCAATTGATTTATCTATATAGCAACTAATATGATCGATATCAATAAGTTAAATATTTAGAAATATTTATATATCAATGTTTAACTTATCCAAATTTATCGACATTAAAAACATGATGCTTCCTCATCATGTCTTCTGACAAGATGCTGGCTGTAGCAAGACAAGTCCATGAAGGGTAATTCTCCATCCCTGATAATTTCTTTCACCTGCCCATACAATCTGTACATCAATAGATAAGTTAAACATTGATATATAGATATTTCAATTGATATGATTGTTGTCGATAATATCGATAAGTTTTATATGAATAGAGACTTTGATTAATAGAAAATAATATAATTGTTCGTAATTACATTTAACTAATGTTATTCGAAAATGTTTTGTTAAGATGGTTTATCAAATCTCCAAGATATCAAAGATTTTACATGTTCCAATAAATACATATACAGATATCATGATATTAATTGATTAATCAAGTGTTTAATTTAGAAGTTTATTTTAAACGAATAATTGGAAATAAATAAAAACATTACTTAATATTAAATATATTATTTTACTCATAACACAATTGTTATGCAAGAAATTAATTATATGGAAAAAGATTTGACAGATGGAATACAATTAATTAATATTGATGTATAAATTTTACGAGGAGGATCATGGATTGTAAAATTGATAAATGTTTAATATCAACATAAAAATATGGGGATCTCTAAAAATGATCATGTTATTACGAATTACATGATATTCAGTTCACCAATGTCAATAGCTGGTGGTATTTGATGATTTTAATTAAATAAAAAGAAAAATACTAAAATACAAAACACATATTTATTGTGTACCTGCTCTAAAAATTTGTTTGTAAACAACATTTTTAGTCCTCGTATTTTCCCTTTTATGCCCCATGTTTGGATTTATTAACACTTTGGTGGATGTCATATTAGTCCCTCTTGAAAGAGCTATATACAACTGTCCATGAGAAAATACAGGTTGGGGTAAGTAGACACCAACATTAGGAATTGTTTGTCCTTGAGCTTTGTTGATTGTCATCGCAAAACATAACCTTACGGGGAATTGTTTACGCCTAAATTGGAATGGATACCCTTCATTTTCTGCAGGTGATAAGGGTATTCTAGGAATCAATACATGTTTCCCAGCATATTGTCCAAAAGCAATTTCCGTATCAATTATATTATTCCTAAAATTTTTGCAAATCATTCTTGTGCCATTACACAAACCATTTGAAGGATCCAAATTCCTTAAAAGAATTATTGGGCAATCTCTCTTCAATACCAATTTATGAGGAGGTAAACCATTCGGAGTCAAAAAATTTAAAAGTTCCTCTACATAATGATTATCTGTTTCATCAATTGCCTCATCAAAACTATTGAAAGTTTTTGGATCTCCCGGGAAAATAGATATCATCTTATCGTTCAATTTATCAACTTCTTCATTTTTTGCGGTTAATATGGCTCGCTCTGTCATATATTTTGCTGATTTTGCATTCTTCTGTAAGTCTGGGAAAATAGCACATATGAGTCGTTGTACAGAATCTTCTTCATTATCATACTCAATGATCATTTCTTTTGGAATTAAGATATTTCCTTCCTCATCTTTTGGTTCCTTTCCATCACCAACTCGTAGCAAGAATTCACAGAACTTAGGATCTTTTATAGCTCTCATGTTTTTAGATAACGATATCTTCCTCATTCTTGGCCACAAATATGATTCGATCATGCTAGCGGAAATTGTCTGTAAAATTGTTGCCTTTGGGACAACGGGTAAAACTTGTCTAAAATCTCCTCCAAAAACTATTACTTTTCCACCGAAGTCTTTATTATTTCCAGTAACATCCTTTAGTAATGTATCCACATTTTCAATTGCCCATCGTTTTGCCATTGGAGCTTCATCCCATAAAATCAAACTTGTTTTTCGCAATAATTCTGCGGCTCCATTTTGTTTGGAAATGGAGCATCTACTGCTTTCATCTGCATTTATTGGTATCTTGAATCGTGAATGTGTTGTTCTTCCTCCTGGCATTAATGCGGCTGCTACTCCAGATGTGGCAGTCGCAATAGCTATTTGATTTTTTGATCTAAGATGAGCTAATAATGCACGGTATAAAAATGTCTTGCCAGTGCCTCCTGGTCCATCAATGAAGAAAATCCCCTCATTTCCTTTCTCAATGGCATCTAATATAATAGTAAAGGCCGTATGTTGATCAATATTCAACTTTGTTTTAGCTTCTTCATCTTCAGGAGGAATTTCAATAGACATTTCTTCTCGTAATTCTCTTCCATATTCATCTTCTACATTATCAATTTCCATAATAATGTTTGGGAGATCATATGAATGTACACTTTTTCCCATACTCTCCAAAAACATGTTAATGCTTTTCAAGGTTTTCGCTGCTCGATAAGATGTTAATATGTCTTTGTCTTTTTTGAAATCTTCGGACATTGCATTGAAAAATGTATCCCATAAAGCTCTTACATCTGTTGGTGCACAAAATACCAATATTGTTGCAAAAAGTCTTCGCAACTCTTGTGGCATTTGAAATGTAATTGCTTCATTTAAACATTCAAAAATGCTTTGATCCGCTTCTAGTAATCCTCTTTTTTGTGCAGATTCTTTAAATGTTGAACATCAAACATCATCTATATCAACAAATACTCAAAAGATGTTGGACCTCTCACATGATTCAAAAGTAATTGAAGATAATATCTTTCTCCTTCTGTTGGATTTGTTGCACTAATACGTCCAATCACCTCTCCTTTTTTTCTTTCTCTCCAACATTTATTTTGTCTGTCCCACACATAATGCTCTGGAAATTCTTTATAGAGATATTTTTTGGCATTATCACATTGAGCGCACGTTGAAAAATATTGTGTGAGCATTGTCTTTGAAGCATAATCAGTTGCTAGTAATTTTTCCAAATTCTGATTATTCCAATAGGTGACAAGATGTTTATTTGGCAAATGAAGTTGTAAGTTGAAAACTGCAGGGTAAATCTCGTTTAAATTAAATTAAAAAATTCTCCATAATGCTTCATGTGCCGACACCAATCTTGCATCTTGAAATTGTTTGATTTCATCAATCACATCGTCACCATCATTTTGGATTATATTAACTGCCACTCTATCATGACCTTTGTAAATATATTTGTATAGGTACTTAACAGCTCTGACCCAGAGCATATCTCAACATTGATATGGCAGTTATATCTGAATAACAAATAGGGATTGTAAGGAACCACCCATTGATTATTCAGTTCAGCATTGCGAACTTGAACAACCACCCCATTGTTACGTCTTCTGTAAATTGGATAACTATCTTTACCTTGTATAGTGCTTTCACAAAATGGTCTTGGATAGTGACTTTTACAGTTATCTCTCACCATACATGAATTTTTTGGATTTTTTTCTCCATACGGTCCATGTAGCATATGTTTCTTCACTAATTCATATAGCCGAGGATTCTTTTCTTCATCAGGAATTTCAGCACATACAAACTTATTAAACTGGTCAGCTGTATGAATCTTATATTCGGCCCTTAGAATTATAAGTAAATGAGCATGTGGTAATCCCCTTTTTTGAAATTCGACTACATGAACATGTGCAGCAACTTTTTCAAATATTTCTTTCTTAAATAATTGATCTTTCAAATCATGCAATTTTGCTCGAAAAACTCTCACAGCTAAATCCGGACGATCTTGAGCTTTTTGACCTTCATATAGATTTTCTTGTATCTCAATCCAATCAGGATTGCAAGTCATGGTGATAAATAGATCGGGTTTTCCATATCTTTGAACTAATGTCGATGCATCAAGATATCTTCGTCGCATATCTCTTGGGCCACCAATAAATGATGCTGGAAGTAGAATTCTTAGCCCAATTTCAATACCGCAAAGTTCACCTTTAAAAACACTATCCATGATCCCTTGGTATAATTCACTTCTCAAATTTGCTTGGTTCAAACGGAAAAATGTAATCTTGTTGTCTCTAATTTTATATAACTATCCACTGCATATTGTTGCAACAATCTTCCTGCAAATAGTAGTGTCTATTGTCTTGGATTTCTAATTTGCAACTTATAACAACTGTATTCTCTGCAAGAGACTCTTTTTGCATTTCATTTTACAACTGATTAAAAGAAACAATGATTGAAATGATTAGAATAAACATATACTATTAATTTTCTATAAAGCAAATGTGGATCTAAGGTGTTTTTATCTAACTTTTACATACGAGCATATTTTAATATCAGATTATAATGTCATACTTATTCACACAATCCACATCTACTTTATACATACCTTCTAACTCTTGGGAGATAATTTCCTTTGGAGTAGAATTTGATGTCAATCTAGAAGCATCTAATATATTTGATACATTTGCTGCAATTTTATGTATTTAAAAAATATACAGTAAAGTTAAATCCTTAAAAAAATTATTTATGTCTTAATAAATGTATGTTAATAAAAATATATGTACCTTGTTTCTTTTCACGCACATGTTCTTGTGTGATAACTTTATGAATGTTTTGGTGCCAACCTGATTCACCTCTTGGAAATAGAAGAGGGTATTGTAAAGGATCATAACATCCAAAATAATGCATTATTCTATACTGATTCCCAAAATGAGCATTAACAATTATATCTCTTTCAAATCCTACATTCTCATTATTTCCCTCAATCCAAACAGCTGCAACTTGATCTGATGTTGGAGTATTATAAACTCTCTGATCCAACCTCACATCTTTTACAATACAAAGTTCTACATCATCTAAAGAAGAATACTCTGTTAATCTTCTAAAGATTTTGGCATATGGATTCTCCTCCAATAATTCAGATAGTTTCCGTACAATTCCTTTTGATACATAAGAATTAAGGTTCATTCTATTTTCAATCTCATTTTCAGTATCATGAAAATATAATTGAAAATAAGCCGGTTTGTCTTCGTTAAGACTCAAACTTGGAAGATTGTGATAAATCATTTCTTGTACTCGAAAAGTGAAAACTCCTCGTCATGCCGAAGCAAACTCTTTATCCAATTTAACTCCAAATGAAGTGAATGAGAATATGGAATTGTATGAACGTATATTTTTTCTAAAATCAATAGCCTCTTCTGGTTGAGAAGTATATAGTTCGTACAACATCTCTGGAACTTCTGAAGATGCAAGTTTAACTTTTCCATTATCACAACAAAAGGTGGGTGGCTCATACTCCAATCTTGTTGCTACACAATGAATGCAACTCGACATTTTACTCAATTTATGTTCTTCTGATATTGAAATTTATAATTAGATAAATCTAAAGAAATACAATTTTCAATTTTAGAATTTTTTTTACTTTAATACAAACTTAAAAGAATTTTTAAAAATACCTTCTAATATTAATGCAGTACCCTTATATTCTGTCTTTTGACCCGTACTTAAATTTGAATATTTCCTTTTCCGGCTAACAACCTTCCTTTGATGATAACCATCAATACATTAAAATAATAAAAATTAAAAAATAGCAAACATTATAAAATGTATAAAGAAAATATAAACTTTTTAACTTTTAAAATGAGGGAAAAATAAAAAATTGTATTACCTTTAGAGTTATTTAGATTCGGGTGCGTTTTTGAATCACATGTTGCTTGCTTCTTTTCACGATTGTGCAAAACATGGTCTATATAATTTCTTTTCTTAGTAGGACTAAAATTTGCATATTTTTCTTTTTGTCCAGCAAGCTTCCTTTGACGCCATTTATAGTTGGCGTTGGCTGCTAAAAAAATACAATTATTTGATCTACAAACTCAATTCAAACAAAGAATCAAAATAGGGCTTCAGTTTATTACCAATGTTATGATCTGTATCAGTCATGAGTTTATTACAAATATTGCTACTCTAAAAAACACGCCCTATAGTCCCTCGCAATTCAGGAATACTTGGGATGGATGTGTCTTCTAGATCATAAGTGTCGATCCTCTTCCTCTACAGATATACAATGTTGTTGTGGCTAGGATCATGAATGCTACTTGTATTTTGCCTGTGCTGAAGCAAGATCAGATATGGAAAGACCAAACGTGAGTCAACTTTACTAAAGCTACAGTAAATCAAATGATCTCCAAAAACAATTATTTATATATACATTGTACCCTATGCTGGTATTTTTATAAAATGATATATAAAATTAAATACGAGCAAATTTAATACTATATTTTCATGTAATGACAACTTGATTATGCATCAATCAATTCAGCTATCTTTCCGCTCAATTAAGTTAAAAACCTGATTGTGAAGGTTTATGGTAGGATGAGTTATCAAATCTACTTTACAATAATTAAGTCATAGTTTATTAGTATATAATTACAAAAATCATAGTTTATGACTCATTATTAATAAATAGTATATGAAATTTTAACTTTATTCATTTTAATTCCTCCATTATTATATAAAAATAATAACGTACGATACAATGTACACATTTCCAATTAAAATAAAAAATAGAATTCAAATACATAATAAATTAAAAAACTATGAACTGCTTAAATAGATGGTTGTTAGAAATCACATTAAGAAATTTGAGAAAATAATTTAAAGAAAAACTCAAGAAAGTTCCAAAATCAAGAAACCCAAGAACTTGAAGAATCTGTAAAGATAAAGAAAATCGAGAAAGAAAACAAATGAAGAATTTCACTTATACATACTTACATTGATATTCAATAATTAAATTAAAAGTTTAACTGATAAAAAAAATGAAGGTCATAAGTCACCATCAGTAATTTATAATCTAAATTGAATCCAACAATTATTTAATTGGAAGTTTTATTATCATACCTGATGAAGATTATCACTCTTCTTCTTAATTCTTAATTGATCTGGTGTTGTGATTTGAAAAATCATTGTGAACCAACCTTATATAGAGAGAGATGTGGAGAGTTTTTTTAATCAGAACTCTAAATTAGATAGAAATAGAATTTGTTTTAAATAGGGAGTTTAAATTAGATATAGATATATATATTTTTCAAATAGGAGAAAAATAAATATATAATTAATGTTAAGATATTGGTTAGGAAATAAATATAAGAAACATAATTAATTTTAAGATATTGGTTCGTACTTGAGAGAGACAAATAGCTTGAAGTGGCAAAATAAACTATAAAACTTCTCTAATTTTATTTGAATGCAGATATGCAAGAGTCTATTTGGTCATATTGCTGCCTGATAATGCTTGTAAATTTAAAGTACTCCACTTAATTATTTAACTTAATTGTTTAAATTGAATAGAAGTAAAAGTACGTGTGTATAAATTTTTTAAAAATCCAAACTCTTTTACAAGTAGAAATATTGGATGGAAATTATTAATTCAAATATTGGATGGAAATTATTAATTCAATTAAAATTAGAGAAGTTTTTTTAAAGTAGAACTCCAAATTAGTTTAATAATCATGAGTTTGTTTTAAGTAGAGAATTTATATTAGATATGAAATAGAATTTGTTTTAAGTAGGGAGTCTATATTAGATATAGAGAGTTTTTTTAAAATAGGACTCCTAATTAATTTTCCAAATTAGTTTAATAATCATGAGTTTGTTTTAAGTAGTGAATCTATATTAGATATGAAATAGAGTTTGTTTTAAGTAGGGAGTCTATATTAGATATAGATAGTTTTTTAAAAATAGGACTCCTAATTAATTTAAGAGGGTCAAAATAGGCATTAAGAAAAATGGACGAAACTTAAATTATTCGTATTTATATAGTAGTATATATATATATATATAAAATAAACGGGGCGAGAACGGGTCGCGGGGCGAGGACGAGGCATGAGGAGGACCCAGACCCGCCCCGCCCACGGAGCGGATCCGCCCCACCCCAAACACCTCGGGTCAGGTCGGGTACCTGCGGGGCGGGGTAAAATTGCCATCCCTACCTAGCTAGGACATACCATGTCAAAATTCTATGTTTGAATAAATTATTTCCACTTGTTGGAGATTAATTTATGCACATTGGGAGTACAAATAGGGTTATTTTTATTCAAAAATTATGTAATTAATTAATCTAATTATATTCCATCTTCTATTATATTTCATATTGTAAATTTCTATGTTATAATAATCATTACATATCATGTCTACAAATCAAATCAAATCAAATCAACACTTAACATATAATATATATTAAATGTCATAAAATACAGGTATAACACCAAATGTAATAAATGATTCAAATTGATTGTGATGAAATTTAAACGAATTGGGGTTGAAGTAACTTCACACTATTTCTTTCCCACGCCCTCTTGGACCAAAAAAAAAAAAAGAGCACTTGTACACTTATTGTAAAAATCAAGTAATTTAACCAAGTTCAGTAATTAATTTTCCTTTATAACAAGAAGAAGATTAAGATTGTATCAAATCAAAACAATTTTACAAAAAATTATGTAATAAATTGATTTAGAGACTAGTAAATTATTTGGATTACTAGTTGGGAGAAGAGTGGGATTAATAATGATGGTGAATACTGACAGGGTAAGAACCAGCAAACTTCACAAAGCAATTCACAGACACAATCTGTCAAACACCTTGTAAACGTAATTCAAGAACTTCCAAGAATATGATATTGCAACCAATGTAAACCGAATCAAAACTCAAAGAAAAACAGAACACAATCATATAACGTGGTTCGGCATGAAAGGCCTACGTCCACGGGAAAGCAAGGGTGGGAAATCTTATTGAAAACACAAGAAATCACAAACTTTACAGATCACTCAAACTGAGCCAGAACACTACTTTCTCCCTCTGCTAAAAAACTCTCTACTGAATGAATATTCTATCTCTAATATACATAAGATAAACCTATATATATGTGATGCAATGCAACAAGAATCAGTAAAAACTACCAAGTATCGCGCCAGAAATCGCCTCTTGAAACTGCTAACTTGAATCATCAAAACTGACTTCAAATTCCCGTTTCTGAAAACTGATGCACATAACTAACACAACTAACTAAGAGTTGTTGACACGTCATTAGCAATTCTTTAAGTGTAATAGCACTTTATACTTTATTCTTTTATTTCCAAAAAAAAAAAAAACCTGGCATACTTATTTCATACTTTAGCAAATAAGCCATGCAGTAGCAAGCCAATTATAACAAATCTCCACCTTTGGCTTGATTTCTGCATTTCATTTGCTAAGACAAACTGTAGACTTTCAAGTAATCTTATCACCAACCTTTCCTATTAAACCACATAGCTCCATACATAATCTGAATTTTGCAGATGGAATGGACTTAGTGAAAGCATCAGCAGGATTAAGCTCAGTTGCAATCTTACTTACTGATATGGTCTTCTTCTCCACCTCATCCCTGATAAAATACAACCTGATGTCTATGTGTTTGGTCCTTTCATGGTAGCCTTGGTGTTTAGACAAATGGATTGCACTACTATTGTCACACTTGATATCAACATAGCTTTGTTGTACACCAAATTCACTGAGTATTCCCTTCAGCCAGATAGCTTCCTTCACTGCATCTGTTAGAGCAATAAATTCTGCCTCCGTTGTTGAAAGAGCAACCACAGATTGTTGTGAAGTCTTCCAACATACTGCAGTACCAAACATAGTGAACATGTAACCTGTTAAGGATTTTCTTGTGTCAATATTAGCTGCATAATCAGCATCCACATATCCCACTATAGGAGTTGTATCTTCTGAAATTTTCTTGAACTTTAATCCATATTCAACTGTACCATTTAAGTATCTCATCACTGATTTTACAGTCTCCCAATGAGCAGCACCTGGATCAGCCATATATCTACTTATAAGACTCATGGAATATGCAAGGTCAGGTCTACAACAGACCATTCCATACATTAAACTACCCACAGCATTTGAGTAAGGAATATTCTTCATCTTATCAGCTTCTTCCTGAGTAGTTGGACATTGCTCCTTAGATAGCTTAATATGTTGACCAACTGGTATGGCACAACTCTTTGCTTGGTTCATCTGGAATTTTATCAGAACTTTCTTCAAGTATGCAGCCTGATCTAAGAACACTTCATCAGTACCATTTCTGAAACTAATGTCCATTCCCAACATCCGATTAGCTATTCCAAGATCCTTCATGTCAAATTCAGTTTTAAGAAGCTCCTTAACACTCAGTAAACCTTGTAAAGATGAACTAGCAATCAGCATATCATCCACATAGAGAAGCAGAAAAGTGTGTTGGTTTCCTTCATGCTTAAAGTAGAAACAACTATCATATTTACTTCTCATAAACTTGATCCTTAGCATAAACTCATCAAATCTTAGATACCACTGCCTAGGACTTTGTTTCAGCCCATACAATGACTTCTTTAACAGGCAAGCTTTACCTTCCTTACCTTCCACATGTAAGCCTTCTGGAATTGACATATAAATGCTTTCTTCCAATTCACCATGTAAAAATGCAGTAGTAACATCCATTTGATGCAATACTAAACCAAACTGAGCAACCATGGCCAATAACATTCTTATTGAACAATGCTTAACTACTGGAGAAAAGATTTCAGAGTAGTCAATACCTTCTTTTTGGGTAAATCCCTTTGCCACTAATCTGGCTTTATACCTGATTTTGTTCTCATTTGCTGCTTCAACTTTCCTTTTGAATATCCATTTACACCCTACTAGCTTATGCTTTTTTGGCTTGTCTACTATCTTCCAGGTGTGGTTTCTTTCCAAAGAGCACAACTCTTCATTAATTGCAACCAGCCACTTGTCTTTCTGTTTGCAGGTTATAGCTTCCTGGTAAGTTCTTGGTTCCTGATTCTCTAGTTCCTGGGCTGTAAACAAAACAAAATAGATGTTATCAGCAAAACCAAACCTATTAGGTGGCTTTACCTGCCTCCTTGATCTGTCCCTGACCAGCTGGTAATCTACAAGACTTCCATACTCATCATCATAGCCATCCTCACTTGCTTGAACTGGACCTGCTTCTGTTTCTGAAGTTGAATCCTTTTCATCATGAAGCTCCACCTCAAGCTCTGTACTGGTACCTGCTTCATCCACTTTGAGAGGCATCTTTGACTCATCAAATGTTACATCTTTGCAGATAATGCATTTTTGTTTATCTTTTTCAAAACACCAAAGTTTGAAACCTTTCATCTCTTTTGGATAACCAAGAAATACACACTTGAGTGCCCTTGGCTCAAGTTTGTCTTGTCTGATGTGAGCAAGTGCTAGGCATCCAAATACTCTTAAGCCACTGTAATCTGATGGAGAGCCATGCCACATTTCCTCAGGAGTCTTGAAATTGACAGCAGAAGAAGGGCTTCTATTTATCAAGTATACTACTGTTGCTACTGCCTCACCCCAGAAACTTTTTGGTAATCCTGAGCTGACTAACATACACCTTACCTTGTTTAGGATTGTTTGGTTCATCCTCTCAGCAAGGCCATTTTGCTAAGGTGTACCTGGTACAGTCTTGTGCCTTACAATTCCATTTTCTCTGCATAAATGGTTGAATGCTTTTGAGGTGAATTCCAGTCCATTATCAGATCTTAGGTACTTAACCTTCCTTCCAGTAACATTCTCAATCTCAGCCAGCCATGTCTTGAAGAAATCAAAGGCTTCATCCTTAGTTTTCAAGATATACACCCAAACCTTTCTAGTGTAGTCATCAATAAGAGACAGAAAGTATCTTCCTCCATTTCTGGTCATGGTCCTAGCAGGGCCCCAAAGATCAGTATGTATGTAGTCTAAAGGAGCTTTTGTAGTATGTAGACCAGCCTTGAAGCTCTGCTTCTTTGCCTTGCCAAGAACACAGCATTCACACAAATCAATTTTGGAAATCTTATCCTTACCAAATACCTTTTTCTTTGCTAATTCATGCAGTCCTTTCTCACTGATGTGGCCCAATCTTTTATGCCAGAGTAGTGTCTTATCTAACTCCTGCACTGAGTTTGTCTGAGGTAACCAAGTTTTGCCATCTAGATAATACAACTCATTTATTTTGTTTCCTATCATGACATCCTTACTACCTTTTGAAACAGTTAGGCAACCAGCTTTACTTTGGAATGAGTAACCTTGAGAATCAAGCATTCCAAGTGAAATTAGATTTCTTTTGAGGTCTGGAATGTACCTTACTTGTGACAAGATTCTTACTACTCCATCATGCATCAAGAGTGCTACTGAACCTATTCCCTTAACTTTGCAAGATTTGTCATTACCTAGCAATACAGAACCAAGATCTTGCTGCTCCAAGTCTTTGAACCACTCCTTCCTTGGACTCATATGAAAAGAGCATCCGGAGTCTAGAATCCACTCAGTAGAAACCTGATCTGAAGTGATAGATAGCACTTCAGCTGAATCATAACCTGAAGAAGGTGCAGGCATTTCAGCAGTTGGATTTGCCTGATTTTGCTGAGGCTTGTTCTGATTTTTCTTGTACTACTTGAACTTGATGCAGTCTTTCTTATGATGACCCGACTTATGACAGTGAAAACAAGTGTTGTTAGCTACATCATCTGTGGAATTAGAAAAATCTTTGTCACTTTTCTTTGGTTGTGCCTTTTGATCTTGCTTCTGGAACCTTTTCTTGAACTGCTGTTGCTTGATAGCCAAACCCTCTCCAACAGGCTCCTTCTTCACTTCATTAGATCTTGACAGCTCCTTAGAATTTAGGGCAATTATCACTTCATCCAAAGTTATAGAATCTTGCCTTCCATAGAGTATTGTATCAGTAAAATTCTCCATGGCTTTAGGTAGTGAGCTCAGCAACATAAGTGCCTTGTCTTCTTCAGTCAGCTTCACACCTATGTTTTCAAGATCATCTAAAATCTTGAGGAATTCCCTCAACTGACCAGTGACTGGTTTACCTTCCACCATCCTGTATGCATACAATTTCTTCTTCATATAGAGCCGGTTAGCTAGAGTCTTGACCATGTATAGGCTTTCAAGTTTCTCCCAAATACCTTGTGCTGAGTCTTCCTTAGAAACTTCTCTCAAAACCTTGTTCCCAAGACTTAAAATGAGTGTGCTATGTGCCTTCTCCATAATCAGTTGCTTTTCTTCTTGTTTCATGGATTCCGGAAACCCAGCTATTCCTTTCAGAGCCGCAGTCAAACCTTGCTGCACGAGAAGAGCTCTAATCTTCAATCTCCAAAGACCGAAGTCTCCATCACCATTGAACTTTTCTACATCAAACCTGGTTGCAGCCATTCTTGCGTCTCTGAGCCTCTGATTCCCACAGACGGCGCCACTTGACAGGGTAAGAACCAGCAAACTTCACAAAGCAATTCACAGACATAATCTGTCAAACACCTTGTAAACGTAATTCAAGAACTTCCAAGAATATGATATTGCAACCAATGTAAACCGAATCAAAACTCAAAGAAAAACAGAACACAATCATATAACGTGGTTCGGCATGAAAGGCCTACGTCCACGGGAAAGCAAGGGTGGGAAATCTTATTGAAAACACAAGAAATCACAAACTTTACAGATCACTCAAACTGAGCCAGAACACTACTTTCTCTCTCTGCTAAAAAACTCTCTACTGAATGAATATCCTATCTCTAATATACATAAGATAAACCTATATATATGTGATGCAATGCAACAAGAATCAGTAAAAACTACCAAGTATCGCGCCAGAAATCGCCTCTTGAAACTGCTAACTTGAATCATCAAAACTGACTTCAAATTCCCGTTTCTGAAAACTAATGCACATAACTAACACAACTAACTAAGAGTTGTTGACGCGTCATTAACAATTCTTTAAGTGTAATAGCACTTTATACTTTATTCTTTTATTTCCAAAAAAAAAAAACCTGGCATACTTATTTCATACTTTAGCAAATAAGCCATGCAGTAGCAAGCCAATTATAACAAATACAGTAAATATAAAAGGATAGAAGGGTGTTTTACAGTACTCTTTAATAATTTCTAAGGAAGATCATATCTAGAGATGATTGAAAAATTAGCTTCCAAAAATAAGCATAATTTGTAAGGAAGATCATATCTAGAGATGATTGAAAAATTAGCTTCCAAAAATAAGCATAGGTTTCTTGTGTAGCTAATATGGCATTATTAAATGCAAAAAATCGAAAGAATCCACAATCATCATTATATATATGTACATCCCTCTTAATTTCTATATAATGAATAACTGACACTCTCTCTCTCAAGAATTGCAGAAAGAAAGGTAAGTACTTCCTCTTTATTTTCCATTCTTATCTTTTTCCTTTTTGTTCCTTTTTATTTTTTTCTTCAATTCGCTTGATTCTATGCCTAATTATCTAATTCAATGAGTTTTGAGAAATCCCTTTTGTTTTTCTGAAACAATGTTCCTGAAATCAAACTCTATTTCAAGAATCTCTGATTTCCAAATTAAACCACGTTTTCTTGAATCTCTCTCTCTCTTACAGTAGTGTGATTAGCATGGGGAGGGCAAAGATGAAGATGGAACTAATAAGGAAAGAGAAAGCAAGAAGCTTGACATTCAAGAAACGAAAAGAGGGTTTTCTTAAGAAACTGCATGAACTCACCACACTGTGTGATGTGAGTGCATGCATGATAATCTACGAAAACGGCGCCGTTCTGCCCGAGCTCTGGCCCAAAAACACGAACGAGGTCAATCGAATCATCGGAGTTTACAAATCCAAGAATTGTGCAGGCAACAAGACTTTTGGGCTGTCCGATTTCTTCCATAACAGGGCCAAGAAAGCAGAAGAGGAGCTCGCCAAAATCAAGAAGAAGAACATGGAAGCCAAGTACCCTACTCGGTCTGAGTGGCTCACTGAGTTGGGAGAACCCCAGTTGAGAGACTTCTCTGCTTTGTTGGCCAACAAATCCGCCCATGTCAAATCCATCATCCAAATCCTGAGAACCAATCAAATCACCACCACCACCACCACCTTTGGAAACCCTAATTTTCATCATCAAATGCTTATGCAGCAGCAATTTCTCCCTAAAATTGATCATCATTCACAGTACTCTATGTTTCTCATGAATCAGAACCATCAATTTCAGCCTGCATCCTCTTCTACTTACAATATCCAACTACCATCATCATCCTTCTCCAATATCGCCGGTGGCTCTTGGCCGTTGGATCCCATGATTTCCCACAGTTTGGCGGCGGAGTACTACGCTCCACCACCACCGCCGTGGAATATGCAGACACAAGTGAAGTGGGAGAATGAGGATAATGTTGGGCAAGATGACATTGATCAGTTTTTCATCAACAACTACTCTGCATGTTAATTAGGGCTCGAAGCTGGTATATATGAACAGGTTGCTTTTTATTCAAGTTTTGAATTTTAATTTCCTGCACATTATGTTTGAGTTAATTTTGATTTAGGACTTTTGGATCGAGGTGTAATAAAGATTTCTCTGTGGTTTCAGTTAATCTAATATTTGAATTTTCTGAAATTTCTGAATGTTTATATGTAAGTGGAAACCTCTCCATCTTAACCGTCTCTTTTGTTGTCTCTGCTTTACTTAATTTGTTCTTCTTTTTCTATACATGTTTTGGTTGAGATATTATGGTATAATTAAACTTAAACTCGAGCTTGGCAATTGGCATGATTCTATTGGATGATTTATGTTGATGTAAATGGGACCTTCCAATCTAAGATGGTCTGAACAAAAAAATATTATTACAATATAATTTAATCCATGTTGGTAGTGCAAATATTAAAAAAAAAAAAAAAAAAAGGTTATACATAATGTTGTTTTTTTTAGTTAATGGATCTAAAGATAATATTGTAGTTAACATGCTTGTTGGGCTTGGATAACGGCCCATGACTCTCATCTCTAAATACTCTTACTATTCTTCCCCTTTACATACCAAATATTTCAAATTATATTTATGTAAATAGATTTAAAAAATATGCAGAGTACTAGAGTCAAAGATTATGAAAAGTATTTTCTCAACTCAGTTTGTGTTCAATTCAACCTTCAAAAGTGAAACTTGAAATGCAAAAAGAATTTCTCATTTGGCTGAGTAATCTTCTACCAATGGAATGGCAAGAAATTCATTACATTACAGCAGTAAACTCTCTCTCATCCATTCATCTTCATCTTTCGCAAAACTCTTGGAAACCTGCGCCAAGTCCAAGCCTTCATCCGACGTGCGTGTCGTTCATGCTTGCATTGTCAAATCCCAGTTCAATGATGAAGTCTTCATCAACAACAGGCTCGTTGATGTTTATGGAAAATGTGGGTATCTTCGGTACGCCCGCAAAGTGTTCGACAAAATGCCATATAGAAATGCCTTTAGTTATAACTCGTTTGTTGGTGCTTTAACGATATCGGGTTCGATTGATGAAGCTGAGCGGGTTTTTACTTCAATGCCAGAACCTGATCAGTGCTCTTGGAATTTGATGGTCTCTGGTTTTGCTCAGCTCGAGCTCTTTGATAGATCATTGGAGTATTTCGTGAAAATGCATGATGAGAATTTTACGTTGAATGAATATAGTTATGGTAGTGCTCTTAGCGCTTCTTCCGGGCTGAAAGACTTGATAATGGGCACCCAAATTCATGCTTCACTGGCTAAGTCGAGATTTATGTCGGATGTTTATATGGGATCCGCACTTATTGATATGTATGGGAAGTGTGGGGGTGTGGGTTGTGCTCAAAAGGCTTTTGATGGGATGGCTGAGCGGAATAAAGTATCTTGGAATAGTATGATTACTTGTTACGAACAAAATGGACCGGCAAGTGAAGCGCTTAAGGTTTTTGTTAGGATGATGGAATGTGAAGTTGAGCCAGATGAGATGACTCTAGCTAGTGTTGTTAGTGCTTGTGCAAGCTTGTGTGCAGTTAAGGAAGGCCGGGCAGTTCATGCACGGGTGGTGAAATTCGACAAGTTTTACAATGATATCATAATATCTAATGCACTAGTTGATATGTATGCTAAGTGTAGAATGATAAAGGAAGCGAGGTGGATTTTTGATAGAATGCCAATAAGAAGTGTAGTGTCCGAGACGTCTATGGTAAGTGGTTATGCCAAAGCTGCTAGTGTGGAAACTGCCAGAGCTATGTTTTCTAAGATGATGAATAGGAACGTTGTGTCTTGGAATGCACTTATTGCTGGGTACACGCAGAATGGGGACAACGAAGAAGCGCTAGAACTCTTTCTTCTCTTGAAAAGGGAGTCGGTTTGGCCTACTCATTATACATTCGGGAACCTTCTCAATGCTTGTGCAAATCTTGCCAACTTGAAGCTTGGTAGGCAATCTCATACACATGTTTTGAAGCAGGGATTCCGATTCCAGCATGGACCAGAGTCTGATGTTTTTGTTGGCAACTCGCTAATAGACATGTATATGAAATGTGGATCGGTTGAAGATGCAAGAAATGTATTTAGAAATATGATCGAAAGAGATGGAGTTTCGTTTAATGCCATGATAGTAGGAAATGCCCAAAATGGGCAAGGGACTGAGGCTCTTCAGTTGTTTAATGAAATGTTGGAATTTGGAGGGAAACCAGATCATATAACTATGATTGGAGTTCTTTGTGCTTGTAGTCATGCAGGATTGGTTGAGGAAGGACGCCACTACTTTGATGCAATGAGCAAAGAGTATGGTCTGAAACCTCTGAGAGACCACTTCACATGTATGGTTGATTTACTAGGTCGAGCTGGTCGGCTTATTGAGGCCAAAAATTTGATAATTTCAATGCCAATACCTCCAGATAGTGTTGTATGGGGATCTTTGCTTGCTGCCTGTAAAGTTCAACATGATATTGACTTGGGAAATTTTGTTGCTGAAAAACTCATTGAGATTGATCCTGAAAATTCTGGGCCCTATGTTCTGCTCTCAAACTTGTATGCCGAGCTTGGAAGATGGAGAGATGTAACTAGAATTCGAAAACTGATGAGACAGCGTGGTGTTATCAAACAGCCTGGTTGTAGTTGGGTTGAAATAAGGAGTCAAGTGCATATTTTCATGGCCAAAGATAAAAGACACTCACAGAAGAGGGAAATATATTCATTATTGAAATCACTTACTAAATTGATGAAGCTTTCAGGGTATATTCCAAATATCGATCATTTTGATGCTGATGAGGAATTGAATGTGCTTGAATTTAGCCTGTTGCAGGGGCTGGAAGTACCAACATAGATACTCTTTTCTGACATTTTCACATCACTTCTGACCAAGGACTTAGCAGCAAGAAGAATCATTTTAGAAGGTGTATATATACTTGTTAATCAAGGTTTTGTCAAAATTCATGAGTATATATGTTGTGCCAACACATTGGTTTTCCATTTTCTCACATCTGCTTTGCAGAAAATGCTTGAATATGTTATCACTTAAATTAAGGTATTAAAGTTTTCTTGCACAATGCACATCATAATTGTTGTAGCTCTCTCTCTCTCTCTCACACACACACACACATCTCTACTTTCATGATTGTCAATTACTTTTACTCTTAGGTAACTGGTATGTGATCAGTATTTATTTCCTGTTTTTAGTTGTTATATGAAGCATTATATCATTGGATATAGTTCTAGCTGGATTTCCATTGAGTATCTTGATGCTACTTAACACTAGTGAGATGCTTTCAGTTAATTTGCTGTTTCAGTAGATGAAAAGGTAGGTAAGACGAAGACTCTTTCTATAGCAAAGATTGTTTATGAATAAAGATTAGTGGGTTTAAATTTTTTATGGAAGAACAATTGAAATGCTAACTGATTGTTTTGATTAATCTGACTACTCCCCTTCGTTTAGATTATCTGGAAGAAAAACATATACATTAATTAAAAGAATGAGGGACAAAAGTAGCATAAGTAGACAAAGCAATCATGGCCACAGATGAACTGGTTGTTAGCCTCTAACTCTTTCTAAGCACCATTTTAGCTTCTACATGCCACCAATATTCTGATCTTGAATCCTTGACCGGAGACGAGAGCTGTTTGATTCGACAAGGACCTGCTTAAGATTGTACGTAGGCATGCATGCTTGAGATTCTTAGACGACAATTTTATTTCACCGGTCGACTAACGTCTGATGAAGATCGGTTTGTACGGGACCTGTCTGTGAATAACATGAGCCGAAGGACATTTTGAGCATTGTTAAGCTTTCTTTTCCCGACAATGAGTCCACCCTGAAGATAATTTACAATGCTCGGCAAAAGCATAGAGTGGTCGAGCATGGAGGCCGAACCCAAATGCAGTTTTTGTTGGGAAAGTTGAAGTTGGAGAGCTATTACTTCTTGGACCGGAGAGATGAGCAAACAGATCGAGTCACAGATCTCTTTTATGCCCATCCGAGATCTGTTGACCTGTTAAGTGCATTTTCGAGCGTGCTCCTAATGGATTGTACCTATAAGACTAATAGGTACCGGATGCCACTTTTGGAGGTGGTTGGTGTAACATCGACCAACATTACTTTTTCTGTTGGTTGCGTGTACATGTCCCAAGAGCGTGAAAATAATTACAACCGGCTTCCTTCGGTGATTGTAACTGACCGCGAGTTGGCCTTGATGAATGCCATCAGTGTTACATTCCCCAACTCTACACATTTGCTGTGTCGGTGGCATATTAATAAGAACATCTTGAGCAACTGCAAGAATTTGTTTGGACGAGCGGAGAAATGGGAACAGTTCAATTATGCATGGAATATGCTGATTTTTACTGAGGATGAATCGAGGTTCAATAAATTACTGAGGAGGTTAGAGGATGACTACCGAGAGCATCCTCGGGCTGTGGCTTATGCCCTGAAAAACTGGATTACACCGTATAAGGAGAGATTCGTCTCGTGCTGGACTAATAATGTCATGCACTTCGACAACACTACGAGCAGCAGGTAACATTGTGTTTTTGAAAATTCTGTCAGCATTATTTCCGTTCGAATAGGGTGTTAATTTCTACTACTGACATACACGCTTGACTTATAGGGTCGAGAGTGCACATGCCAAGTTGAAAAAGCAGGTGGCATCCTCTCAATCAAATTTTGAGGCATCGTGGGAACGAATACACCATCTCCTTATTACGTCGCACACCCACATTTTGGTCTCCTTCGAACAAAGCTTGAATGTCATACCTCACCGGTTTGCGATTTCTTCGTTCAAGAATATCCGAGGTTTAGTCTCTCATCAGGCTCTAAGTAAGATTTTCGAGGAGAATGTCCCACCAAATGCAGCCCATTGGATGATTATGGGACCCATATACAACCATCAAACACCATTGTCCAATCTCTTTCAGCTCAACTCTTTTGAGCATGAAAGGACAATTACACTTTTTGTTCCAATACGGCGTCCTTTAGCAGACTTCTTTTCTGGGTCAGTAGACGTACCTCCCACAACCTTTGATTTCGACGGACGATATTTACCACCACGCTCACATCCTAAAAATACCCGTGCTCATCTTCCAATATCTCCACTATCAAATCGTCTAACCAAAACAACCATGTTAAGATGATTCCCAATCCTACTGGCCCAATTCACCAAATCTTCGTGATTATCGAATAGCTCGTTTGTTCAAAAATCCTTCGAAAAATCTATTTTCTCATACATTGGGTCAATAACATTCATAACACTCAATTGCATTTCATTGGAGCCATATTCCTATCAAAAAAGAGCATGTGTAAATACATTGATTCACAATAAAAAACTTAAATTCATTCGACTATTTAAAACATATGCAATATGTTCGACCATTACTAGACGAACACATTGTATAACGTTCGACCAGAACCAACCGAACATATTGCATAACGTTCGACCAGAGCTGGCCGAACATTCTCTATATGTTCGACCAGTAGTGATCGAACATTTCACTACATGTTCGGCCTATACAGGTCGAACACACTACACATTGTTCGGCCTGTATTGACAGATCGGGAACTGTGCGATTTTTTTTTCAAACAATATTGAATAATAAATCAGTAAAACTATGTTAAATGACTTACATTGTCCATTTCTCGTACTCTATCTTGATCCATGGTCTTTTTTGCATAAATGTAGTAGGGTTTTGGGTAGAATTTTTGCACAAATTTTGGATTGGATTGGTGAGGAAAAAGAGGGAGAAGTGGGGTGTGTGTAATGCCTCATCCAAACAAAACCTAGATGAGTGGGGTGTGTTTAGATAATTAGTTTGATTATGTTTTTTTTTAATGGTAAGGACATTTTGGATATTTCTCCTTATATTTCTTTCTCCATTTTTTTTGTGGGATGTGTTTAGAAGGGCTTGGGGTGTGTATAGCCAGACCCTTACAAAATTTCGACAAAAAAATATTGAAGGCAAACCTACATTTTCAGAATGCTTCAATGTAGCTATGACCGAAATAAAGAGAGGTTGTTACCTTGTCTTTATGCACAATAGTTGATAAAGGCTCCACTGGTTCCCCATTAATTTGAATATCAAGCTTTACTAAGTCACTTTCTTTAGACCTGTCATTATAATAGAGCATTCTCGCTATGCATTAACAGCCAAAGACATCTTTAATCTTTACAAATAATTCTTAACAAATCCGGATATATTAGTTGTAAATTTTACGAAGTAGTTGAAAAGAAATATATGCTGACTTTTCATTACCTGCATACCACATATTTGCGAAAATCTCATGTTAAAACAAAATGGGATTTTTTTAAACTTTTGGATATGCAAATATGTAGGAGATTCATGTAACATATAATTTCTGTGAATAGAAGGGTTCAAATTAATAAAAGAAAGATCTGGTAAGAGAGTTTGTGATAACACAATCCATCATTATTTACTAAGTGTTTCCTCAAGACCTTGGAGCTAAAGATAAATTCAGTTACATAAAAGATGGGCTGTTTTGGAAAAGTGAGTTTGCCATTCTTTTTTCCTTCAATAGGCGCTCAAGGGCTCTCATAATATAAATGTGATAGAGTTAAGAAAATAAATGAATCAACACAATTCCTTATGAGAGGAACCCAGACACAAGCTATTAAGCTGCAATTTACTCAATAATTCTGCATAGGGTAAATTACATTTTTTTGTACCCAAAGTATACTCCAATTTCACTTTCAGTACCCCTATTTTAGCGAGTTGCAACATTGGTACCTAATGTTTCAAAATATTGTAATTTTGGTACCTTCCGTCGGTGTTCCGTCCGAAATGGACAGAACTTAACTAATCCTAATTTTTTTGAGGCAAAATCGACCCATTCTTCCCCAGATTCATTCTGCAGTTCAAGCTTGCCCTAATCACTCTTTAATCACTCTTCAATCTCGCATTTGTAGTTCTTTTCTCCAAATTTCCATTACCTTCTTCAATATCACAACCATGAGAAGGAATTAATGTTGATCTTCAAGCTTATTTGCAATGATAGCCTCAGTGATATGGTGAGTCCTCTTTATGGGCATATTTGCAATGATATCCTCAAAATATGTCCAGGTAATAATAATAGGAAAAAGACCTCATATATTTTGATAATCTGGTTCTACCTTAATGTATGTTGATTAAATCTCTTTTTAGATGAAAGGATACTATCAAAAATCTGCAAGGGGAGCTGATGAGAATAAGAGGAACAACAAAAGCCCCGATTATGAACTATGCATTTGAAACAGCACTCGGAGTTGCCACAATAAGAGCATTCCGATCAAGTGGTGGATGACCTCTTTGCAAACTACTTAAAACTTGTGGATACAGATGCACAAGTGTTTATTTGCTCAAGGGCTCAAGAATGGCTCATTTTGAGAACTAAAGTGCTTCAAAACCTTACTATATTTACAGTCGCCATCTTTCTAGTCTTATTTCACAACAATTATATTGTTCCAGGTACTTACTGCCATTGCTACTTGTGAAGCTTCTCTGTATATATTGCTAAGCACACTCCTTTATTTGCTGTTACAGGACTCGTGGAACTCTTTTACTTATGCATTTCTTTATTCGTCCCAAATTCATTGCTACTTGGTTGGTTAACTTTGAACTCAAATGCAAGATTTCAATGAAGATTGAAGAGTGATTGAAGAGATTATGACAAACTTGGGGAAGAATAAGTCGATTTTGCCTTTAAAAAAAATTAGGGTTAGTTAAGTTCTGGCCATTTTGGACGGAACACTGACGGAAGGTACCAAAATTATAATATTTTGAAATACTGGGTACCAATGTTGCAACTCGTTAAAATATGGGTACTGAAAGTGAAATTGGGGTATACTTTGGGAATAAAAATGTAATTTACCCATTCTGCATACTTTAAATGATGGGGAAAACAACATATAAATAGAAGATGATCAGACTCCTATGCTTACTAGAACTAGGACTCATATGCTTACTAGAACTTAATAAACACTAATTAGACTTAAATCCTAATAATATCTCTTTCGCAAATAATGAAAAATAATGCAGAACCTAATAAAGTAATTACGGAAATGTCCTTAGCATCTTCAAGTGATTATCTTCTTCGCCCGTCTTTGATACACGATTACGGGCGGTCTATCAAAATGCTTATGATGATTAATACCATGATTAGTACAACTTTTTTTAACTTTAAATTGTGAATGTAAACACTTTAAACTATCTCATGTATCATTTTTTTGTTAATTATGTAACACTTGAATTGTTGTATATATATATATCAAAAAAAAAATTATATATATATATATATATCATATATGTATATATAATATATATATTTATATATACATGAATATTATGTAAGCATGAACGGTGTTTGTTGTTGCTCGCGTTATTAGTGATTAGGATAGTGCAATCCTGATGTATTATGAATTATAAACTGATTTTTCCATCAATTCTATTCTCTAGCCCTACTTTTTAGAATCTTGTTCATAAATACCATGAGAGTATGAATTAACATAGCAGTAATACAGAGAGTATGAACGTCACACTTAATTTGTGCAATATCAATAGATGAAAAGAAACTTATATTATACACTGTAAATTGGACCCTCTGAATAAAGTTTCTGACTTCGTCACTGATTATACATGTCGATAATATTTTTCCTTGAACCACTCGTGATTGAGAGCATCTTTCGCGGTTATCCTCTTGTCTACAGAGAAGGCCAAAAGTCTTGTAAGCAAATCGAGCCCGGAGGCGGACAGTATAGGCGCTCCTGGACGCGTCTCAGCTTGAGACAACCTTTGTCGAAGCACTTTGTAAATCCCAGCGGAGTTCATACGCTGTATGGCAAGAAACTGGCTAACCTCGGAATCCCCTTTAAACACTACTTCATCCAACACCATCTCTCCCATGATGCATCCCACAGACCACATGTCTATTGCGGGTGTATACCTCCTACCATGGAGCAGCAGCTCAGGCGATCTGTACCACAGAGTAACAAGATTGGGAGTATACAAGCCAGAGTCGCTCTTCACGGAACGCGACATTCCAAAGTCGCAGAGCTTGGGCTGATCGCCTTTGTTGTTCATGAGAATGTTGGCAGGCTTGAGGTCCCTATGCATGACACCACGGGAGTGAAGAAAACAGAGGCCCTCCAGTATCTTCTTCATCAAGTTTTTGATCTCAGTTATCGTCAATGGCTTCGAACTCAATTTTCTCTTCTCCAAGTGTCTATGGAGATCGGACTCCATGTACTCCATGACGAGGAAAGCACGACCTCCACGCTCGTGCTCCTGGTGCAGCTCCTTGAACTCGACGATGGAAGGGTGAGGTGGAAGGTCGATGAGGATTCCGATTTCTCGTAGGGTTGAGGGAGAGAAGCCCTGCAATTCGTGTTTCATGGCCACTGTCTCGCCGCTCTTCTTGTGCCGCCCTTTGTACACCACACCGTAGCTCCCGCGATTGATGATGCCCACGGCCTCGTACTCGTCGTCGCCCGCGTACTCCGCCCACACCCGATCGCCGCCTTTCCCATGATCACGTTGTTGACTCTTGTCTTTCACTTCCTCGTATTTGCGTTTCCGACAGCAGGAATTCAGTACTGCCATGGCTGATGATGATATGATCAAAACCTAATGCTATCGTTGCTTTCGATTCAAGTAATTATTTCTATGTTGTGAATTATAGAGATTAGAGAGTGCGTGTGTGCATGTGTTTCTATATTTCAAGAAACTACTAACTACCATATCTTTTTTGCAATCCTGTATTATCTCCGTATATTTTGTACACAATATTAATTAAGGGATAATTGTTTTATTTATTTCAAGAAACCACTTATTTACCATATATCTAAAGTAGTTCTATATAAACAGTGTATCTCTGATACAAGATCTCTTCCATAATCCTTATCTCAGTACATTTTGTACGGTAAATATTAATTAAAAGATTATTTATTTATTTATTTATTTCAAGAAACTACTAACTACCATATCTCTTTCGCAATCCTGTATTATCTTCGTACATTTTGTACACAATATTAATTAAGGGATAATTGTCTTATCTATTTCAAGAAACCACTTATTTACCATATCTAAACTAACTACTTTTATCATTAACATGAACAACGTAAGTCAGTTACTTGGATTTGTAAATCAACACTAAATTGTTTGATGGATCATTTCTTGATATATTTCAAGAAACTTAGATTATATTGGAAATTTAAATTAAGAACGAATTCGGTCCACAATTCCTAAATTTTTGGAATTGTAACCATCCGTTTCTTTATTTATTTGTATATTATTATAATTTTAATTTTAATTTATAATTTATTTCTTTAATTCCACTTACCTTTTGATTTATTAATTCAAACAAGACTGTTATCTATTCTTAAACTAGATGTAAAAAGTATCCTATTAATTAATATAAAAATAGGAAAATTGACAAACTTTACTTAAATATCATTTTCCATTTAAACGGTTCAATAAGAAAAAAAATTAAAAAATAAAAAGAAAGACAGGTTGACAGCACCCAACTGCTTCTTGGTGATATTGCGATTTGAGAGCAAAGTTAAATGCATAGTAACTTCAAAATATGAGAAGCGAAAACATTTCTATTGATTTTCATATTTGCATAGTCTAATATTATATATATATATATATATGAGATATTATTACCCATTTTCCCTAGTAATAATATGGTTTATTTTTTAGGATACTAAAATAATAAAATGTGGTGCATCTCAGACATCGGCTGAAACGTCCAAATTGAATTGAAATTGCTGAGATAGATCATTGTATTCGGGACGGATTGATTTAGGGGTCAAATGGGCATTGGGCCCTATAGTTTTTTCAAATGTATAAAGATATTTTGTATTTTTATTATAATATAACAGTATAGTATAATATAATATTTATAGATGATTTAGTCATACACTATCTTAGTTTGGACTAAACCACGATATTCTTGGAATCGACTGATATATGTAGTAATCATTGTAATTTTAGTTATTTAATTTTAAACAAAAGGTATAAAATATATTTACAACAATATAAGTTTATTTATATACAAAGAATTTATATTTATATATGATATTGTTATGTAAATGTGAAACTTTATTTCCATTCTGTTATAATTTTTCATATATTATTGAATATATGAATTGTAAAAGTAAATTTTGTGATCATTTAAAAATGATATAGTGTTAAAAAAACTAAATTAAGTATTTTATGAGTACGTAAATATATATTGCAGTAACAATAATATGATATGATGACTATATAACAATAAAAATTAATTAATTGCACTAAACCCTCGAAGTTATATATCCAAGGTTTTTTTTATATAATTTTATAATATTATGCTAAGTTTATTTTTTAATTTTGGTTGAGATTAACTGTTATACTCTGTTCTCCACTACACTCACCTTTACATTTAAATAATAATTTAGACTTCCTCATGGTTTTTATGTTTTTACTTTGTATCATATGACAAAAATATTGTTTATATGCGTTTTTTATGTTTTCAATTTGTATTATGTGATAAAAAGATTGCTTCTCAATAAAGTGTGCATATTATTATTATTATTATTATTATTATTATTATTATTATTATTATTATTATTATTATTATTATTATTATTATTATTATTTCACTATAATTGTAGATAATATGTACAACAACACAAAATATGATATAACTCATGTATAAATTCGTCACTTAAAGATAACGTAAATACAATATATAAAAAATATCAAGATAACCTAGAGAAAACTATGTTAGAGTTATATATATATATATATATATATATATATATATAAAAGGTAATTATAATAAATTATCGAAGAAATTACGCCCTTGAAGTTTTTTTTTTATCAATTGAGATAATCAGATTGATTTACCCAATTGAGATCATCAAAAGGATTTACAGCAACAAATCTATTGAGATCACCAGAAGGATTTACCACAACAAATCAATTGAGTGAAATGACAGATTATCAATTGAGATAATCAGATTAATTTGCCCAACGGATTGATTTACCCAATTATTGAGATCATGAGAAGGATTTACAGCAATAAATCTATTGAGTCCAATCGAGATCACCGAAAGAATTTACCCGCAACAAATCAATTGAATGAAATGACAGATTATGAGAAGCAGAGGTTGAAAACCATTGAAAAAATAAAAAGTCCAATGGAGATCACCGGAAGAATTTATCTGCAACAAATCAATTGAGTATGTTTAATTGACATCTTTTTATTTAGTTAGTTTTATTAGTTTATAATTGTTGTTCTAATAAATCTGATCACAGATAATGGGGAACAAATCTTGTGAAAAGTATATAATTAGTTTTATTATTTTATAATTGTTGTTCTAATAAATCTGATTACAGGTAATGGGTGAGAGAGGAACAAATCTTGTAAAAAGTATAGAGAAATCTCAGTACTATACCAATTTAATGATAAATTTTGTGAAGATGCGCTCTAAAACCTGCAAACACCAAAAAGCAAAAAGCAGTTAGAGGTTTTTGAACGAGCCAGAAGAGTGCACCATGATTACCAACCCACAGAAATCAACAACATAATCATTTTTATATGTATTTAATTTTCTCTGGCTTTTTATTTTTTTCTGTGTAAGAAGGATGTTTATTATGCAAAATATCAAATCTATAGGCTTGCAGGAAGATTTCAAACCCAAGACCTTGTCTTTTCTTCCTGCCTTTATTCCTTTTTTATTTTCCTTATAGCTGCTAACAGATTTAGAGTGGAAATGCGACACTCTTAAACCTTCAATCAAGGTCTTTTTAGTTAACAGATGGCTGAGCAGAAAATATACTAATATATTTCGAGGAGAACATGGAAAATACAAGAGACATCTGAAAAATTATAGGACATGCATTATTGCGTGGACATGACATGACATTACTTATTCAAATTTCCTGGTAAAACAAAAATTGAATGTTTCTGCAGTTTTGAATACTCTATGCACTTTTTCTACCAAATTCATTTGCTACTCTCTTCAACAAATGGGTTACTGCTGTCTGCTTAGTATTTTTTTGTTATGAATCTTTCTGAAGTCTAAGTTCAGTTGCGTATATAGCTGATCCATTCTTATCTGAATGATGTACTGCATGGAAATAATTATCCCAACATGTTCAATTATGTTGCAGTTTGAGCCAGAGACCTCAAGTGCCATGGGATTTGGCTTTCGATGTGGGTTTCTTGGTCTTCTCCATATGGAAATTGTTCAGGTTAGAGTTTACCAACTTCTTTTGTTATTCCAATATTTGTTATGTTTGTATTGCCTGTAGCATGATAAGTTCTGTTCTGTAGGAAAGGCTGGAACGTGAGTACAATTTGAGTTTGATAACTACAGCCCCAAGTGTGGTTTACAGAGTGAATTGCATAGACGGTGAAACTGTAATTCTTTTCATCCTGTTGTAGTTTTATTTCTCTAATTCAGTTTTAATTTCTTGGGTGGAGAATATTTTATGCAGTGACCTTAACCTTGTTGGGTTTGTTAAAATAAAAGAGGTGCTTATCCCACATTGAATTTGTGAACAAAGTCGGATTTGTGAACAAAGTGGGAGGGGCTTTAAGGCTATATTAGGGTCTAAGTAGCTTTGTCAAAAAAGTACCAATCAATACACTTTAGCCTAGTGTTTGATTCTAGTTAAGAGTGTTCTCAGTAAGGTGAGAATCACTCTAGGCTTGTAAGAGTGTAGAGAGTATTGGGAGATAAAGAGTGGAATATTGTGTGATTGTAAGAATTTTTCACATAGTGATATCTCTTTGGTGGGTCGTGATTTTTCTCCAAGTTTTGGAGTTTCCACGTTAAAATCTTGTGTTGTTGATTGTTTCTTCTTTTTTATTTATTGTTTATTTATCCTTGGTGATTAATTTCCCAACAAACCTATCATGTTGAAACCTTGAGGATTAATTTTTCTGGAGAACGAAGGACTACACATAAGTAATTCAAATTTTCTGGTTTCCGTGTGCATCAGTGTATTATCTCAACATGGAATCTTTTTTAGTTGCCAAGCCCATGACTTCATCTATATTTAATAACTTGGGAATCCAAACTGGCAATTTGTGGAATTTTGTTTCTAGAGAAAAATGGTTTCCAAATCACAAGGTAAAATTGGGTAAAAAAATAAAGAGTAAACTACTTTTTTTGTTCCGTAAACTAGGTGGTCTGACATTTTCGGACACTTTTGTTTCGGGTTAGTCGATTTGGACATTATTTTACAAAAAAAGTGCAATTTATGCCCAATTTCAGCCCAAATTGCTTATTTGGGATGAAATTGCACGTGACATGCACTTGTGGGCTTAATTTAGGGTTGTGCAGGCCAAATCGGACACGCTGAACATTTTTAATTACGTGAAAATTAAAAAAAGAGAAAACATTTTCCACCCCCAAATAATAGAACCCTAACCCCCAAATCCAAAAATTCAACTCCTAAATCAAAAATCAAAAGAACCAATTGGGAATCATACGACATCACGAATGATTGTAGGAAGGAGATTCAAGATTCTAGAATTACTACATACAAATATATCTCTCACTTATCATCATCTTCTAAATCCGAAAATTCTACTCCGCACTTGCTTTTTCTCATTAGGGTAGTTGGACTTGTTTATATGTTTCTGTAGTGCATTTCCACCTCATGAAGATGGATCCTTTGGAGTATCATTTGCCCTTCTCGTCCCTCGCACTTGATTAAATATACGAGTGTATTCTACAGCTGATTGAAGATCATTCTCATTCCATTCACCAAATCCTGGAACAGCATCAGCCTGCAGACCAAGAGAATGCAATCAAGAGCCAGTCTTTTACCACCCCAGCTACATTCATTGTCAATGCAGATGTCTTGTCAACGAGCAAGAACACTGTCAGATTCAACGCAAATGCGCAGAGAGAGTTGCTGCCAAAGATGACAAAATCGAATTGGTTCTTTTGATTTTTGATTTGGGGATTAGGATTCTATGGGACCTCGTTAGTTTGATTTCAATTCCCAATTGGTTCTTTTGATTTTTGATTTAGGAGTTGAATTTTTGGATTTGGGGGTTAGGGTTCCATTATTTGGGGTGGAAAATGTTTTCTCTTTTTTTAATTTCCACGTAATTAAAAATGTCCAGCGTGTTTGATTTTGGCCCACACAGCCCTAAATTAAGCCCACACGTGCATGTCACGTGCAATTTCAGCCCAAATAAGCAATTCGGGCTGAAATTGGGCATAAATTGCACTTTTTTGTAAAATAATGTCCAAATCGACCAGCCCGAAACAAAAGTGTTCGAAAATGCCAGACCACCTAGTTTACGGGGCAAAAAAAGTAGTTTACTCGAAAATAAATCACCAAGGTGTTATTCCATCAATGATTTTGTTATTGAAACCTAAACTAGTCAACATTTCTTCATGTACTAGAAAACTAATTGGTATAGCTGAGAAGTTGACATTTGAGTTAGTCACCTCAGAAGTTTATGATAATGTTCAAGTTCTTAGGTGTTCTTCCTTTGCTTGTATGTTCTGACTAATTGGTATCATTCTTTTGTAGTAATTGACTCTGTGCCGCTGGTTCTATTATTTCTTCTCAAGTATAAGACATTGTATGCACATTTCTTTCACATGTTGAATTCTTTTGATATAGGTTCAATGTTCAAATCCTTCCTTACTTCCTGAACCTGGAAAGAGAAAGTCAATTGAAGAGCCATATGTTAAGGTTGTTTATGTAGTTGCCCTTTTTTTGGACCTACAACACAATTTCCATCCTATTTCTAGAGAATTAAGTTAAAGCTTCTTGTACAGATTGAAATGCTCACTCCAAAAGATTATATTGGTTCACCTATGGAGCTTGCTCAAGACCGGAGAGGAGAATTCAAATAACTTAAGTTCATTACGGAGATCGGGGCATCAATTATCTATGAGTTACCTTTGGCTGAGGTATCCCTTGCGAAGTTGATAAACAGCTCATGTCCATAATTGATAATGGTTAAAAAAATAGTACATTCGATTTAGAGATTCTCTATGTTACATGAAACTTATATGGTTCATTATGCAGATGGTTGGCCACTTCTTTGATCAGCTAAAGTCCTGGAGTAGAGGCTATGCTAGCATGGACTACTCCTTCATTGGGTAAATCCATGGCATAGACTTTGTGTGAAATTATATGACTTCTTCGTAAAGGGAAAATATTGTTCTTTTATCATTAATTTGATATTATTCTTCTGATTAGGTTCCAGATCAAGTCTATTGTTTTTCACAAATCAACGCATGTTTCCTTTCTCCTATAATAAATTTGCTTCTTAATACTTTCTATGAATTTCTGAAGGATTTTTATATCTTCATTAGGTAATGCATTTCTTGAGAATTTTAACTTTTAACCTACTGGGTTATTTACTGCTCTCAATATGTAGACTGTTTTAATGAACATGCCATCATTTTGATCACTTAAGTGATAAGAACTATGACTTTACATGCCTGTACATCCCTGCAGTTTAAGGCTTTAACTTTTGAGGCTATTTATAAGTTTTGTTTATTCATTTATTTTATTTTCGAAAATGCTTATACACCCTGAGAAAAGTCATTAAGTGCTCGTACACCAAAAAAAAGAAAAAAAAATGAAAATTGAGAATTATCTATTCCGTCTATAGCATAATAATATTAAGGAAATAATGGCAGTTACACTAAATGATATAGTATTACTTAATGTTATTTATGTACTTTGTATTTTATTTCACAATTGGACATACTCGCAAGAATCTTATGAAGTTGTTGACCTTAATTTTAGATATCAAACATATTTCCATTAAAAATCATCTACTTATTTTACAATTTCCAATGTGAAAATGGCATCTTAATTATTCACAAAATACTTGCAATTCTCAAATTCAAACTTGGAAAAGTCACCTCAAGTCTAGAACAAATATAGCCGGAGTATTTTGACGTAGAAAATATAAATTTTGGTTAAGGTTTGGGAAAACTCCACAGTAGCCGTAGCCACTAAAGCCTCTACCGCCAAAAATCCTTTATAACCACCCTCAAGCTCACTCAAAATTTGATATTTCGTGAAATTGAATCAAAATGTATGTTTCATATACTCCAAAACTCGCGTCTCCTCAAGCAATAATATAGCCCTAAATCAATTTACCAAATTCAATTTGATTCATTCTTAATTTGAGCCAGGATGGATTTAAAGTTTCAAAAAGATCCTGATTTGGAAATGCACATGCATTGCATATGCAATTTATACCCAATTTTTTTGGAATTTAATTTATGACTAAATGTCATAAAATTGTCCAAATTAAAAAAATAATATCTCAATATTGAAATCCAAAAAAATAACATCTTTATATAATGAAAGATTAAAAAATAGTATCCTAAATTTACAATTTTCCCAAATATCCCCACCCTACATGATTAATGTATTCAATTTTCAAGCTAAGTTGCGCGGCTGCACGTTAATTATATATATTAGTAGAGCATCATAATAATATCTTGATTTATATGTGGTCATGTCTTCCACTCCTAAATAAAAATATTGAAACGCTAGCAATAATATAAATATATATGACATCTACATGGAACCACATGTACACACATCTGTATCTTTTAGCAATGACTTTAATTTTAGATTGTTTTAGCCATATTTGTTAGCGTTTTATATATATATATATATATATATATATATATATATATATAATCCTTAAATTGATTAGATATGCGGCCCAAATAAGCTAAGTCTCATGAAATTAAAATTCAAATATATATATATATATATAGCCTTAAAATTTTGTAAAATTGGTCCAATAAATATTGGGACAAGAAAGACATTGTTTCTCTTTGAAAACTGTATCTCTATATTTTTTAGGATCGCACCGCCAAGAATCGTCCACTGGGTTGCCGGTGGCAAACAATGAACCTAAATTTCTTCTTGATGTATATTGTGAAAACAATCTTGCTACCTTATCCACCATGGGCACATTATTATATGTCCACTGTTGATGTTTCAAACATTTGGTAAACTTATTAACTTCACTTTTTATATAATCAAGAAATGAGATCATTACACGTCATCGGTGGGTATATTAAAAGTTGCTCACGATGGACATTTTAGCATTTTTCATTGGAAAAAAATAGGTAAAGTAAGATATGGTTATAAAATTATGTAAATCCTTATCCAAACATGAAGTGGACTAAACTCATCCAATATTCAGATGGGGGGATAAATTCATTTTTAGTCCTGCCCCAAAGGGCATTGTCCGTTTTAAATCCTGTTAAAATTTGATTTTCAATTTTAGTCCTGTAATTGAAAATTTTGTCCAATTTAAGTCCTTTCTTATTCGGATTTTTGATTTTTCGATCAGATTCGGACGAGTGTGCTACACTTACTCCCAATCCGATCATTTCAGTCAACTTATGCTGACATTCTTGATAGCAATCTTGAGGTTTATCATATCTTCATTCAATATTTTTTTTACAATTACAGGACTAAAATCAAAAATTCAACCAAAAAATGACTTAAATTGGATAATATTTTCAATTACAGGACTAAAATTGAAAATCGAATTTTAACGGGACTAAAAACGGACAGTTCCTTTGGGGCAGGACTAAAAATGAATTTAACCCTTCAGATGGGCTAAGTATAGTCCAATCATAGCTTCATTTCTTCAAGTCTTAACAAAGCCCAAAATCAATTAAAGCGAGACATATATTTTATATGCGATTTAGGATGGAAATTTTTGAATTTCGGGATAATTGTCCTAAAAATGCTCAAATTAAAAAGATAATGTCCTAATATCATGGCTTGAAAAGATAGTGTTCTTAATTAATGAATGACCAAACAATAGTATTCTAAATTTATAATTTTTCCAAGACAAGGATACAAAATTTACACAAATGTAATTAGAGGTTAATTAACAAAAACAATAATTATATGTATGTATATATAGTCCATATGAACAAAAAGAAATAAAGGGCATAACTTTGAAATAATATTTTATAATTAAAAAAACATTAAATTATAATTTTGGAACTTCTATTATTATTATTATTATTATTATTATTATTATTATTATTATTTAATAGTTAATATTTTTTTATATTTTCTTTTGATTTAAAATAATTTTCTGTTTTAAAAAATAATAATTTTTTTATTATATTTCTAAAAATACCTTATATGTTTATATGTTTTTGCAAAAAAAAAAAAACTCCTTTCTTGAATGACATGGATATATGATAAAAAAAACTCAAAAATTAATATTTCCATATATGTATTTATCGGAGACACATTAGATTATGACTGACTGATTACCTCTTACTACCGCTAAATAGCTAGGTATTCTTATTGTGACGGATTGATTACCTCTTACTACTGAGGTATTTTTAAAAACTAAAAATTATAGGGTAAGTTTTCTAAAGTAAATAGGCAATATTTTACATTGTCGGTGGATAGGCGAACTCTTATAAATGAAAACAAAAAGTATATATAAAAATAATATTTTAAAACATGGCTTTGCACGCTTGCATCACCACTTACAATGCATCAAATTGCACCTAAGGTGGCGTAACTTACTTTATCTTGTGAAATTGAACTACGTGTCCATCATTTTGATATACATGTAATTGCTATGAGATGCATTTGTTCAAGTTACATGTCTATGCGTTGATTAGAAATGTGATTACTCTTCAACGAGGAAAAATTACAAATTTAGATCACTAACTTGTGGTAATTCACTATTCAAGAACATTATTTTTTCGGGTTTTGAAATTGAGATATTATTTTTCAAAGTTAGACGAATTTAGGACAAAAAAGCCCGAATCGACAAATTTGGAACTAATTGACTCGAGAAAGCCACATGCCTAACATGATTCGGACGCTTGTCGTTGATGTGAATTAATTCGATTTTATAATAATAATAGATATATAGATATCGAACTCAAATCAGTAGTACATATGAAATGTGTGTATATATATACACGTAGTATTGCGTGTGTAATACATACATATGTACTTGAATAAGAACAACAAATTTTAAAAAGAAGATATTATATTAATAATGAAAAAGAAACATTAATTGAAAGCAATCCACGCAATACAAGATAGTCGAAATGAAAGAAGAAAAACAAAGGAGATGAGGGAAAGAAATGGATAGTGAAAATAAAATAGTTTAGAAGCAAAGATGAGAGTGATGGCCACACAGGTGCGATATACTCCATTGAGCAAAGGGACAGCTAATCGAGATCAGCAATGGCGTCGACGTCGATCACGTCATTGGTGTTGTCGATCACGACGTTAGTGTTGTTGATCACATCGTTGGTGATGTTGGTCCCATCATTAACAACTTCAGGTACAATGACGTCATTGATCACATCGTTCACAACTTCAGGTAGCTTTATTGGCTCGGCTACCTCTACTTCCACATGCCTCCTATGTGGTCGTGGTAGTGGTCGTGGTCGTGGTAGTGGTCGTGGTAGGCGGTGCCGCGGCTTCCGGGCCTCTGTGCATTGAAATTGGGTGGTCATGGAAGCTATGAGCACCATAAGAAGGAAAAGGAATGTGTATAATTTACCACCACTTCCCATCATCATTAATCAACTCAAGATCTTATTCTCTTTGATTAATTTCAGCAGCTATACATCTTTCCTTTGAGCCTCGAGGGCTATTTATATACATATATACGTGGAAGAATGATTAATGAATTAAACTTGCAACTGCCCACGTCTTAATTATTCAATTCCCCACTACATATATACATATGATTAATTAATATATATGCATTCAACTCTCTTAACATTGCACATGCAATTACATAGTTAATGATACGCCGCATGGATTTATATATTATATTCAACATATATGAACAAGATATATTGCTAGCGTTTCAATTTTTTTATTTAGGAGCGGAAGGCATGACCACATATCAATCAAGATATGATTATGATGCTCTACTAATATATATAATTAACGTGCAACTTAGCTTGAAAATTGAATGCATTATTAATCATGTATGTCGGGGGAGATCAAGCAGGAAAATTGTAAATTTAGTACACTATTTTTTAGGGGTTGATTTCATTTTTCATCCTGCCTTAATGACGTTGTCTGATTATTGTGAATTTTCGATTATTAATTTTAGTCCTGTAATAGAAAGATTTGTCCAATTTAAGTCTTTTTTTCGCTGAAATCTCAATTTTCCGATCAATTTTCAACGAGTGGGCCACACTCACCCCTAAAGCTAGTGAATTAACGGATTGGGCTTGGTCGTTGGCCAGAAAAGGGCAAGGGCTTCATGTGATTGACCATGGAGCGGGTGGTTAAGAGAGGTCGGTGAGTACCAGTGGCTCTGGTCATTTGTCCAAGTTGTTGGTTATCAGTTTTATACTTACGAGACTTGGGAAACATTAGACATTGGTGAAAACTTGAGAATCTTAGGTTGATGGAAAAAATCAACTTTGGCCCCATAAGAAATTCTTTGGTCCGATTTTGGCCTTTAATATGCCTTTTTTGCACTATTGATCGATTTTTGTTAAATATTTAACGGTCTGGCATGTGCAAGTCTAATGACCATTAACGACTCATTTTAGAGGATTAATAGTGGACAGAACTCAGTCCTATAGGATCAAAATTAAAATTTTCCCTCACATAAATTATAAATATACAAAATTTGTATTTAATTAATGAAATTTTTAAAACCCTCATTAATAATTTATAAAATATATTTAAATAACTATTAATTTAAAATAAAATCATTGAGATGATCATATGAAATTGTAATACAAATTATCAAAAGCATTATATATGCGAAAGAACTATAAAATATAAAGAAAAACGATAGTTATGAAATACAAATAAATTTTCAGTATTATGGAAAGAAAAATAATAGTTGTGAAAATAAATTTTCAATAGAGTAAAGTACTTTTTTTGCCCCGTAAACTAGGTGGTCTGGCATTTTCGGACACTTTTGTTTCGGGCTGACCAATTTGGACTTTATTTTTAAAAAAATGGCAATTTATGCCCAATTTCAGCCCGAATTGCTTATTTTGGCTGAAATTGCACGTGATATGCACGTGTGGCCATATTTTCGGGCTCAGCTGGCCAAAATCGAACACGCTGGACACTTTTTAATAAGTGGCATGTCACATTTCTCTCCCTCACATAACATTGGGGCTTCAAGAACCCTAATCCCCAAATCCCCAAAATTGAATCCCCAAAATTGAAAATCATTTCTCTCCCTCACATCAAATTTGAGATTTAAAAAATTCTAATCCCCAAATCTCCAAAATTAAACTCCCAAATCACAAAATGGAACGGAGAAGCAGAAAATGATGCTCAAAGCAAGGATCTTGAAAAACTGTCTACAGCTATGGCATTTGCCCAATTCTCTGTCCTGTTTGAGTGGAATCGAAGTTCTCAACTTCACGCGCAACAATCTATCCGGGGAATTGTCGAATTTGTTTTGCTCGTTGAGGAGTTTGGTGAATTTGACTGTGGCGGAAAATTTCTTCTCTGGATTGAGCCAGGATTGTGATAGGTTGTTTTATAGAAATGTAGGGTGATTTCTCGTTGAATTGCATACCGGGTAAGGAGTTGCAACGGCCTCAACCAGACTGCACGGCGGCGCCTAGCGGCGGACTTAGCTGCCTCAGGATTCCTTCCGTTAAGCCTCTCATCTGTGGGACTTTGTTAGGAGCCAATTTATCTCTAATTCTATTCCTTAATCCAACTATCAACTATAATTATATATACTGTTGGTCTATAATTCAATTTTGGGATTCAATTTTTGGGGATTCAATTTTGGGGATTTTGGGGATTAGGGTTCCTGAATCCCAATTCTTATTTGAGGTGGAGAAGTGTCTTCCATGATGGATGTCACGTAAGTAAAAATGCCAGCGTGTTTGAATTAGGCCCGCACAGCCCTAAATTAAGCCCACACGTGCATATCACGTGCAATTTCAACCCAATTAAGCAATTCGGGCTGAAATTGGGCATAAATTGCCATTTTTTGTAAAATAGTGTCCAAATCAACCAGCCCGAAAAAAAAGTGTCCCAAATTGCCAGACCACCTAATTTACGGGGCAAAAAAAGTAGTTTACTCTTTTCAATATTTTTTATAAATTACAAAAAAATGAAATTAAACAGTTATAGAAAATAAATCTTTTATATATATATATATATATATATTTTATCATATTTACAAAAAAACATAAGAAATATCAAAATGAGTGAAGATATAAATTATGGTCTAATGAATAGATATATAAATAAATTATAAATAAATTTAGAAATATCGGAACATTCTAACTGTCTAACCACCGGTCTATGCGCTTTGTATTTTTTTTTTGAAAGACCAATACGACTGTTTTTAGCTCGGCTCCTGCTGAACTGTTTCCGGTTCTGACTTCCTTATTTGTTTTTGAATCAAATCCATCACAACTTGTATATTATATTTATTAAATTGATTAATGAATTAAACTTGCAACTTCCCACGTCTTAATTATTCAATTCCCCACTACATATATACATATGAGTAATTAATATATATGCATTCAACTCTCTAACATTGCACATCCAATTACATAGTTAATGATACGCCACAGGGACTTATATATTATATTCAACATATATGAACAAGATATATTGCTAGCGTTTCAATTTTTTTTATTTAGGAGTGGAAGGCATGACCACATATAAATTAAGATATGATTATGATGCTCTACTCTAATAAAAGATCTATCCAATTTAAGTCTTTTTTTTTTGCTGGAATCTCAATTTTCCGACCAATTTTCAGCGAGTGAGCCACACTCACCCCTAATTTCAACAATTCAGTGAATGTACGGTGATGTGACAGACTTTCTCATACATGAAATTTATTTTTATATTTATTTACCATCTAATATTCCAAATCATATCCCATATCAATTATTTAAAAAAAACAAAAAAAAAGAGTGATAAAATATCACTTGCCACATCATAGAAATGCAAAATGCAAAATACACAATAAATTGAAAGAAAAAAAATGCTAAATCATAGAACACATAAAATCATAAAACGGGAATCATAAAAATCTAAGAACCCTAAAAATATAATCGCTATTAATGATGGACAAGCTAGTGAATTAACAGATTGGGTTTGGTCGTTGGCCAGAAAAGGGCAAGGGCTTGATGTGATTGACCATGGACCGGATGGTTAAGAGAGGTCGGTGAGTAGTAGTGATAAGTAGAGAATTGGTGCATATTATTGTGAATTAATTTGAGATTTTACGCTTTTTGTTATGATTGAATGCACCGTTTTCTTACATTTACGTATTTTTGAACTCCAAGTACTTCACGATTTTTTTTCTTGATTATTTAGGAATTTTTTGAGTATTTTGGAGTTAAAGAATGTGGCCAATTATATTTTGTTGGGCTTGAGAGAGGATTTGAGTCGAAGAAGACAAGAAACCCATTACTCAAAAGAGAAGAGCCCAAAACTCTATTAAGAGCTTTATTATTTTCTTGGCCACCAAGTCAAAGAAGAGAGAGAAGTTTAAAAAAAAATTGAGGGAAAGGAAAAAGAGATTCACGTACAGGAGAGAGAGAAGGAGTTCTAGAGAGAGAAAAAAAATAGAATTAGATTTTTTCTCTTTTGTTTATTTTGGAGATCAATTTCAATGGAGATTTTGATTACTGTTGTAGATTCAATTACAAGGATGATCGGCTAATCTTTCAATTCCGGTTAGCAAAGATGTTTGAACCCATATTTTTTTTTATGTTTTAATTAATTTCGTTTTCTCTTCTCCATGTTTGATTGAAATTGATTATGTTATCTGTGCATATCGTTTTCGATTATCTCTAGGGTAATATAATCCTAAATTATCGAATCGAGCTTGTGTATTCGGAATCTAGTTCACCCTATCGTCCTGGTAATTAATGCATGTAATGAATTAAATTTGGAGAGCTTGTTCTAGGTTATTCAATTAAATAGGGTTAATTAGTGATCTTATTCTAATTTAACTAATCTTAAGAGACCATTCGATTTAACGGAGCTTGTTGTTAGACTAGGGGTGATAATTCCATAATAATCTGAGAGAAGGGTGTTACATTGATTAAGACGTAATTGAAATTGAGGGATAACTGAATTGATAACGGGGATGTTTTTCATATATTGGTTTCTCATTTAATTCGTTTCTAGCTTCGTAATTAGTTAGTGATTCTCAATCATAAACCCCCCAACCTTTTCTGTTTCTTGAATTGAACACAAGTGACATAGTTTATTCTTCACTTTCCGTGGGATCGATATCTGACTTACCCTAACTACTAGTTGGTTAGGTTAGAAAAAAAAATAATTAATTTTATTACGTCACGACAACATGGTCAACCAGTGGCTCTGATCATTTGTCCAGAGCTGTTGGTTATCATTTTTATACTTACGAGACTTGGGAAACGTTAAACATTGGTGAAAACTTGAGAATCTTGGGTTGATGGAAAAAATCAATTTTGGCCCAATAAGAAGTTCTTTGGTTCGATTTTGGCCTTTAATATGCCTTTTTTGCACTATTGGCCGATTGTCATTAAATATTTAACGGTCCAGCATATGCAAGTTTATTGACCACTAACGACTCATTTTAAAGGGCCAATAGTGGACAAAACTCAATCCTACAGGGTCAAAATTGAAATTTTCCCTCACATAAATTATAAATATTAAAAAATTGTATTTAATTAATGAAAATTTTAAAATCCTCATTAATAATTTATAAATTATATTTAAATAACTAATAATTTAAAATAAAATCATTGAGATGATCATATGAAATTGTGATACAAATTATCAAAAGCATTATATATGCGAAAGAACTATAAAATATAAAGAAAAACTATAGTTATGAAATATAAATAAATTTTCAATATTATGGAAAGAAAAATAATAGTTGTGAAAATAAATTTTCAATATTTTTTATAAATTACAAAAAATGAAATTAAATAGTAATAGAAAATAAATCTAGGATATATATATATATATATATGTATATATATGGATGATTTTATCATATTTACAAAAATACATAAGAAATACCAAAATGAGTGAAGATATAAATTATGGTCTAATGAATAGATATATAAATAAATTTAGAAATATCGGAACATTCTAACTGTCTAACCACCGGTCCATGTGCTTTTTTTTTGGAGCGACCGATTCGACTGTTTTTAGCCCCGTTCCTGCTGAACTGTTTCCACTTATGACTTCCTTATTTGTTTCTGAGTAAAATCCATCACAACTTGTTTATTATATTTATTAAATTGAGCTAAAATGAATTTTTAATATAATTTCTAGTGATAATATATGTGCTATTGTGATGAATTACAAGATGAAACATAACTTCACCTGAATTAACTTCTATAAACAAGAGGATTAATGCATCAATAAGAAATTTAGGTTCATTGTGTGCCACCGGCAACCCAATGGATGATTACTAGCGGTGTGATCCCAACTGGGAAACCCACCGCCAGTGCTTGGCCGATTGCTCCATCGGCTTCGGCAAGAACGCTGCGGAGGCAGAGGCCGCCGCATATATGTTGTCACCGACGCCGGTGACGACAACCCGGACCCTCTGCCACGCGGTGATCTGAAAATGTAGGTGACAAAGCACGAGGATGCACCGGAAAATGAGTGGAGAATCTGCTCCATCTCTTCCCCATCCATCCATTCGAGTATTTATGTCCTCAAAAGATCTCAATTTTTCCGTATCAAATCCCAAGCAGGGAAGTTCTTCCTCGGCATCATGAAATCGCTCTCCTTAAGCTTCAAACTTGGGCAAAAATCGCTGCTTCCATCGCCTAAATATATGATTCTTTTCTTGCCTTCATTGGCCATTGAGGCTTGAATCCTTTCTATGATCATACCCTGAATGCACAAAAGAACACAAATACTTAGCGTAACTGATGTTTCGAATGGACTATTACTGTAATACTGACTTATGTCACTATCTTTTTGTAATAATGCCTCGTGAAATTTAATGAAGTGCTGTCATTTAAGACAAGATTTTGTGGGCTCACTGAATAATACTTATTTATAAAATCCCTATAACCAAGAATCAGAATCTTGAAACAAGAACATATTCTACTCATAGATTGCATCTTTATTACCATTTTTCAGTTTCTTTCAATACCAAGAATTTACTTGACACATAGGAACAATCAAGAAAGATGGTTTTAAATTCAAGAAAAATATTATACCTTGCACATGTTTGGAGGGCAAAGGGTGCAGCCATAAGGGGATGTCTTAAAATTCTTGATGCCAAGATGATCAAGAATTGTCTCTATAAACAACGTGTTTTCATCACTCACTATTATCAAATCACACCTGAAAATATTGCCCAAACCGGATTAGGCCAAAAAAGAAGAAAAAATAAATGATTTTATATCACAATTATTTAAGATTTTTTTAGTCAAAAATCATTGAGAAATAGAAGAATTAAACCCTAAATCATGGAGTGATTTGATCGTAGGGACTATCCTTGGGTGTATTGGAGTCCTTCTCAACACTTCTTTAATGTCTTCAATGGTTTTTCCTTGTGCATATAGCTCTCTTATTATCGTATCTTGTAATTTAATTTTAATATTTTTTGGTAAATTAATAAACCCTCTAAATAATAAGGAAATTTTAAAATTTGCATGAGCAATAACATTCTATATATCTTCAACAAATCAGCATGAACAATAGAAATTGACAATTCAAGATTCAAGAAATGGAAAAAAATGATAATAATTTAACTCACCATGAGTGAATTATAGGGCATGGTATCGTGTGGTTTATTAAACAAATTTGTGGCGCCGATCTCGTCTACGATCCAATCATCATTATCCAATTATCAAATTGATCGCTATAATTTCAGCTATTGAAGATGCTTTCTCTCCCTCTAATTCCAACAAGAAAACCTGTGGGATTCGTTGGGCATTTTTGGTGACATGTGGTTTTTACTGTTTCACCCTTGTGGCTTATTTATTTATTTTGCTTGTTATAAATTTTATTTTTGTGGTCAAAATAAGTTGGTACAATTTATAGGTTAAGATTATAGTTAAGATGTCATTTTCATATTGAGAATTGTAAAACAAGTAGATGATATTTAATGGGTATTGTGAAAACAACCTTACTACCCTATGCACCGTGGGCACATTAATATATGTCAATTGCTGATGTTTCAAACATTTGGTAAACCCATTAATTTCACTTTTTATATAATCAGGAAATGAGATCATTACACGTCATCGGTGGGCATACTAAAAGTTGCTCACGATGGGTATTTTAGTATTTTTCATTGTAAAAAAGTAGGTAAAGTAGGATATAATTATAAATTTATGTAAATCCTTATCCAAATACAGATTGGACTAAACTTATCCAATATCCAGATGGGCTAAGTATAGTCCAATCAAAGCTTCATTTCTTCAAGCTTTAACAAAGCCCAAAATCAATTTATGCGAGACATACATTGTATATGCAATTTAGGACTGAAATTTTTAAATTTTAGGATAATTGTCCTAAAAAGGTTCAAATTAAAAAGATAATGTCCTAATATCATGGCTCGAAAAGACCAAACAATAGTATTCTAAATTTGTAATTTTTCCAAGACAAGCATACAAAATTTACACAAATGTAATTAGAGGTTAATTAAAAAAAACAATAATTATATGTATGTATATATAGTCCATCAAATAAATGAACAAAAAAGAAATAAAGGGCATAACTTTGAAAATAATGTTTTATAATTAAAAAAACATTAAATTATAATTTTAGAACTTCTATTATTATTATTATTATTTTTTTTAATAGTTAAACATTTTTTTATATTTTCTTTTGATTTAAAATAATCTCCTGTTTTAAAAAATAATAATTTTTTATTTTATTATGTTTCCAAAATTACCTCATATGTTTGTATGTTTTTGAAAAAAAATATCTCTTTCTCGAATGACATGGATATATGATAAAAAAAAACTCAAAAAGCAGTATTTCCATATATGTATTTATCGGAGCCACATCAGATTATGGCTGACTGATTACCTCTTACTACCCGTAAATAGCTAGGTATACTTATTATGACGGATTGATTACCTCTTACTACCTATAAATAATTAGGTATTCTTGACAACAAATATTAACATACAAGGTATTTTTAAAAACTCAAAAACTTATAAGGTAAGTTTTCTAAAGTAAATAGGCAATATTTTACATTGTAGGTGGATAGGCGAACTCTTATAAACGAATATATATATATATATATTAAAACAACGCTTTGCACGCTTGCATCACCATTTACAATGCACGATCAAATTCTACCTAAGATGGGGTAACTTATTTTATCTTGTGAAATTGAACTACGTGTCCATTTTGATATACATGTAACTGCTATGAGATGCGTTTGTTCAAGTTACATGTCTATGTGTTGATTAGAAATGTGGTTACTCTTCAACGAGAAAAAATTACAAATTTAGATCATTAACTTGTGGTCATTCAACTATTGAAGGACATTATCTTTTCGGGCCTTGAAATTGAGACATTATCTTTCAAAAATAGGCGAATTTAGGACAAAAAAGTCCGAATCGACAAATTTCGAACTAATTTGCTCGAGAAAGCCACACGCCTAACATGATTCGGGCGCTTGTCATTGATGTGAATTAATTCGATTTTATAATAATAATAATAATAATAATAATAGATATATAGATATTGAAGTAAAATCAGTAGTACATATAAAATGTGCTTAGTATATATATACACACACGTAGTATTGTGTGTGATACATATATGTGTACTTGAATAAGAACAATAAATTTAAAAAAGAAGATATTATATTAATAATGAAAAAGAAACATTAATTGAAAGCAATCCACACAATACAAGATAGTCGAAATGAAAGAAGAAAAACAAAGGAGATGAGGGAAAGAAATGGATAGTGAAAATAAAATAGTTTTGAAGCAAAGGTGAGAGTGATGGCTACACAGGTGCGATATACTCGATTGAGCAAAGGGACAGCTAATGGAGAGCAGCAATGGCGTCGACAACTTCAGGTATGTTCTCCAGGGGCTTTATTGGCTTGACTTTTACTCTCACATGACTCTTATGCGGGAACCCGGGCCCGCGGGCCTCTATGCATTGAAATTGGGTGGTCATGGAAGCTATGAGCACCATAACAAGGAAAAGGAATGTGTATAATTTACCACCACTTCCCATCTTCATTAATCAACTCAAGATCTTATTCTCTTTGATTAATTTCAGCAACTGTATATACATCTTTCCTTTGAGCCTCGAGGCTTATTTATATACATATATACTTGGAAGAATGATTAATGAATAAAAGTTGCAACTTCCCACGTCTTAATTATTCAATTCCCCACTACATATATACATATGATTAATTCAACTCTCTAACATTGCACATCCAATTACATAGTTAATGATACGCCACATGGATTTATATATTATATTCAACATATATGAACAAGATATATTGCTAGCGTTTCAATTTTTTTATTTAGGAGTGGAAGGCATGGCCACATATCAATCAAGATATGATTATGATGCTCTACTAATATATATAATTAACGTGCAGCCGCGCAACTTAGCTTGAAAATTGAATACATTATTAATCATGTATGTTTGGGGAGATCAAGCAGGAAAATTGCAAATTTAGTACACTATTTTTTAGGGGTTGATTTCATTTTCATCCTGCCTTAATGAGGTTGTCTGATTACTGTTGATTTTCGATTATCAATTTTAGTCCTATAATATAAAAATCTGTCTAATTTTCACTGGAATCTCAATTTTCCGACCAATTTTCAGCGAGTGAGCCACACTCACCCTTAATTTCAACAATTCAGTGAATGTACGGTGATGTGACGGACTTTCTCATTCGTGGAATTTATTTTTATATTTATTTACCATCTAATATTCCAAATCATATCCCATGTCAATTATTTCACAAAAAAAAAAAAAAGAGTGATAAAATATCACTTGCCACATCATAGAAATGCAAAATACACAAAAAATTGAAAGAAAAAAAATGCTAAATCATAGAACACTCAAATTATAAAACGGAAATCATAAAAATCTAAGAACCCTAAAAATCTAATGGCGGTTAATGCTAAAAATCTAATGGCAGTTAATGATGGACAGACTAGTGAATTAACGGATTGGGCTTGGTCGTTGGCCAAAAAAGAGCAAGGGCTTGATGTGATTGACCATGGACCATGTGGTTAAGATGATGGACACTGATGTAGCTATACCATCAAATATACCCGAAAGGTCGATTTCTCTAATTGCAAATATGGATGATATCGAGAGATCGGTGAGTAGCAGTGTCATTTGTCAAGAGATGTTGGTTATAAGTTTTATACTTTCGGGACTTGGGAAACATTAGACATTGGTGAAAACTTGAAAATCTTGGGTTGAGGGAAAAAAATCAATTTTGGCCACGTAGGAAGATCTTTGGTCCTATTTTGGCCTTTAATAGGTCTTTTGGTGTCATTGTCCAATTTCCGTTAAATATTTAACGGCCCAGCATGTGCAAGTCACGTGGCCGTTAACAACTCATTTTAGAGGGCCAATAATAGACAAAACTTAATCATACAGGATCAAAACTGAAAATTTCCTCCTACAAATTATTAATATATAAAAATTTATAAAAATTATATTTAATTAATGAAAATTTTAAAATCCTCATTAATAATTTATAAAATATATTTAAAACAACTAATAATTTAAAATAAATTCATTGAGATGATCATATAAAATTGTGAAAACAAATTATCAAAAGCATTATATATGCAAAAGAACTATAATATACAAAGAAAACGATAGTTATGAAATATAAATAAACTTCAATATTATGGAAAGAAAAATAAAATTAAACAGTAATAGAAAATAAATCTAAGATATAAATTATGGTTTAATGAATAGATACATAAATAATTATAAAATAAATTAAGAAGCACAAGAACATTTAATAATACGAAATTAAGATATAATAAATTTTAGATGATTTTTTTTTCGATCTTAATATATTTATTGTTCTTTTTTACGTAAAATTTAATCAATATTCATGAACTCTCATATATATTGGTGAGTTATTTTCTCAAATCATATTTCAAAAACATTTTGGTGTTTTTTATATTTTTCACTAGTATAGGTCTTTTGTAAGTTGTAACACATGAGATTTTATAAAAAATTAAATTAAATTTAGTAAAATTAGAAAATTTTAAATATTATTTATATAGTAAATATAAATTTATGATTTGTCACGTAATTGATATTAAATATAACATAATTTGATTAAATAATTATCTAATTGTCAATATTGTGCATTTGTAGATGATCCTAAATATTTTAAAAATAATTATCAATTTTTTTTTCAATTAAATGATAAAAAAATGAAAGTCAAAATTTCTCAAGGCCAAGTGTTCTTATGATCACTCTTTTATTTTCCATTCCTAATTCAATTATAACATATGGAGGGTCAAAAGACAAGACTCATTCATCTAGGGTCAAAGTTGATACTTTTCCTTATACATGTCTATGACAAGTATTGATAAAAAGAGATCCTCACGGTTTCCGTTGGGAAAACTAAGAAGAGGATCAAAATTGATTATTTTTAGGCTTTTGTTGGACCTAAAGGCCAAAATTGGACTAGTGTCTTTTTTACAGGGTCAAAATTGAATTTTTTTCCCTTGGGTTGATTAGGGTGGTTTGGGAATTAGGGTTCTTGGTTGAATTGGGGATTTGAGGTTTTATTTTTTTCTTATTCACATTTTTTTTATCTTGGGGATATTTTCTATTTATGTTTTAGTTTTTTTTTATTTAGTTCATTATTTTTATTTTTCTTTTAAGTGTAAGTAATGACATGCCATATGATTTGGTATTTTAGATGGTAAATAAAGAGAGACTATATATTTTTTCAAACATTGATATTGAGATGTTATCTTTTTCATTTGGACAATTTTAAGACATTTAACTCAAAATTAAATTCCAAAAAATCGTGCCTAAATCGCATGTACAGTGCATGTGCCATTCCAAATTAAGGCCTTTTTTTTTAAAATTTAAATCAATACTTGCTCAAATTGAGCTTGAATCAAATTGAAATTGGTAAATTGACTTACGAATTTGTTATTGCTTGAGGAGATGTGAGTTTTGGCATATGAAACAATATTTTGGTTTAATTTCGAGAAATATCAAATTTTGGGTGACCTTGTGGGTGATTATGGAGGCTTCTAGCAGTAGAGGCGGCAGCTACGGCGAAGCTTTCTCAATACTTAACCAAAATTTATATTTTCTATGCCAAAACACTCATTCTTCGAGCCATACAAAGCCCAAACATAATTTATCGATATCAATTCGATTCAAACTCTTAAATTTTCGAAAAGTCTTGATTTGGAGAGGCACATTATAAACTGCACAGGTGATTTAGGCCCAAAATTTTTGAATTTCAAGCTAATTATTTTAAAATCTCTCAAATTAAAAAAATAGTATCTTAATATCGGAGTTCGAAAAGATAGTCCTTAATTTGTAAATGACCAAATGATAGTGTTCTAAATTTTCAATTTTTCCAAGACAAGCATACAACAATTACACAAATGTAATTAGAGGTTAAATAAGAAAAAAATATTATAGTATGTGTATATATTTTCCATCAAATAAATGAACAAAAAAAAATTAAATAAATAAAGGGCATAGCTAAGAAAATGATGATGAGAATAAGGAAGTTACATTTTTTTTTTCATTCTTCTGGTGATCATAGCTGCATAGCAGCCATGGCCCATGAAATTAATTACAAGGCACAACGATTGTAGTATATTATTATTATTATTATTATTATTATTATTATTATTATTGATCATCATCATGATTATTATGAAACATAGGGCTTAGTAATTTAAAATAGCTTATGATTTTTAAAATAAATTTTATTTATTTATTTATTTTCTAGATTTTTTGTTTATTTTGATAATTTAAAATATTTTTATGATCGTTTAAATAAAGTATTTTGATTTAATATTTTATATTAAATAATATTTTTTTATTTTATTTGTTACTTTAAAGTTTCAAACATAATTTTCAAAATATTAATAATTAGTAATTCATTATTTTTAATGAAATTTGCTAATTTTTTTTTTTTTTGAGTGACATGGATTTAGAAGGAAAAAATAAAGAAAAAATTGTGTTCACATGTGTAATAGCCGATCATGTCGACAGGTCACCTGTTATGGGTATTTCCGAAAACCAACATTAAACAGAATATTCTAAAAAACTAAAAAAATTTAAAGGATAATATCATAATTAGAGGTAATATATAGGATATTTTCACCAATTTTTCCGCCACCATAAAACCATAAAACAATGTTATATCTTACTTATAAAAACCCTTCACGTCATCATAAATCAATGTTGATTCTCATTTACTTTTTTCTGAAGAAATTTAATAAATTAGAGATGAAAATCCTAAAATTTCAAATCCTAGAAAACGTGAACTTCGAATCCCTAAAAAAAATTGAGCTGCACATCAAAGCCTAGTACGTCTTGCTAATTCAATTTTCTAAAAGTTGTTGGAACAATAAATAAATAATAATAACAATAATAACCAAAATATCTATGAATTTAGAATAAGACTCTTGTGAGATGAATTACCTACAGCTTATAATTCACGAAATATAGATTGAACTATGAAAATGTGTCTGTATTCGACAGCTGACTTTTATTTGTATATATAATTACTGTTTATATCTGTGTAGTGTGTCTATATATATATATTATATATTTGTATTTCTTGTGTGATAACGTGGTGTAAGAAAAAAGGTGCAAAACTGAGGTGTATTTTTCAAATGTAATTTAGTAATTTAGGAATTGATATGAGAATGGGCCGAATGGCCATGGCCCATTGGCAGTAGAGACTAGATTTCGGTTACACAGCTTCAGACTTATAGAAATTAAAAAAAAAAAAAAAAGATTTAAGGTGGGCTGGCGGGGTAAGGCCCAAATAGGTCAGTCCGTTGGCCTGCCTTCAAAATGGCTGTTAAATATGCAGCCCAACCCACCTTTAAAGGACAACGGAGTAGGTGGGCCCAATGAGCTCGACATGTTTTAATATTAATGAACGCAGTACAAGTTAAAAGAAAAAAATAAAAATATTTCTACAGTGAATTAACAATGGGGCATGCAATGCTGCTAGACAATGTTGTACTCTGTTGATGTCAAAATTTGTACGAGACAAATTTGGATGGAACACAACTTGGATAAAATAGGTTGATATAATGCGAATAAAACAAATAAAAAAACATAAAAATGGTGTTTGATGCCTACCTGAGTAATTGTGTATGAGTTGTTCTAGCCGATTATAATGTTTTTCATATATGCTTTGAGAGGAAAAAATCTCTCTATATATTATGTAAGTTGTAATGTAAATGTCAAATATATAATATATAAAAGATATATCACTTAAAATTAACCAAGTCTAATTAACGAAAAGTTAATCCACTTTAATCTAAACAAATTAAAATAATAATAAAAAAAATTAATAAAATAAAATCACACATACAAAAAAAACATTAGCTTCAAAAATCGTTAATAACATTTTTGACCACAATAAGCAAATTGCACTCTTCAATTGCTCCACACCCGCAAAACTTCAAAATTGTTTTTATCTTTTTTATTTAATTTATAATTTGAGTTTTGCAAAAGATTTCTTCTTCAGCTATTTATATTTAAAATATAGATTACTTTTACATCTCAATTTTTTTAATGTATTTGCTTTAAAAAAAAATTCTTTTCTATTAAATTTTTTGATATATTTGTACAAGTGAATAAAGCTATAGTCAATTTCTTGCTTTCAAGTTTTGCTACGTTGTGTCGATTTTCTAAATTATTCTTTCTATTTATTACTTTCATTTGTTTAGGTTAAGGTAAGTTAACCTATAATTAATTAGATTTAATTAATTTTAAGTGATATATTATTTATATATTATTTATGTGACATCAGATGATCACACACATTCTAATTTTGACTAAAATTATAAATTGGCTAAAATTAAAATAAATTGGTCACTTCATTATTAAAATTGATAATTTTAAAAAAAGTTTGGCTAGAATAAAAAAAAACATGTAAAGCTTTACATTTTTTATGCTTTTAAGCCTCTATAAATAAATAAATATATATATCATCTATTGAATTATTTGTTGTGATGCAATTTTTTTTTTTTATATTTTAGGAGTATCGAAGTGATGTCAAAACGGTTCTATATTTACAAACGTTGTTAATTAACCTGCATATATACGTGCAACCAGCTAGAGAATTGAATACACATTAGTCATATCATGTATATATATATATTGGAATATGATTATAGAATTAACTATGTTTAATTTAACAAGAATGAAACATCTAGAGTATAAAATGTTTATTTTTTGGAGGTAACAAAAGTTGTTTTTTAAATTCTTGTTTAATTGTAGTTAATTTGTTTGATAACTTATATTAGTTTCCCAACGTCTTTTATTTATTTACTTTTCTTATGCTCTTATTAATGGTGAAGTAAATGCTACTAAATTAAATAAGGAAAGTAAAGACACTAATAATTTGGATTCTTAATGCAATAAAAAGCAAAGCAATCAAAGGGTTATAGTATTCCTAAAGAGCGTTCAATTTGCCCCTGAAATATAATTTTGTTTCTTGGAGCAAATAAAGTATTACAATTATTTTTAGTTACTGAAACATATAGTTATAATAATAATAATAATAATAATAATAATAATAATAATAATAATAATAATAATATAATCTAAAATTTCTATAAATTAGACAATTTTGTTGAATAAATCAAAATTGACTTAGGATTATAATTTGGTTTCAGAAAGGAGACATTTTGACATATTACTCATGCATTTTGACTTATACTCGGGGGTTGATTGCATTTCTTGCATTTTCGAGCAACTTTTTTTTTTTACAGGAAATTGAGTTCAAGTAGCAACAAAAAATCTCATGAATATTTGATATCAATATATTCCATAAAATTAAGTTTTTGTTATTTTTAATTATATCGATATTTTCAATATTGATTACTATAATCAAAACAAGAAGGATATTATCATTTCGCGGCCACATCACCTATGAGAAAAGAATATTGAGATAACATTGATAAAGAGATGTCAACAACGTTTTGAAATCTTAATATGATAATTAATTTACAAAATTTCAAGCTCTGTATTGATAAAATTTATCTTTCAGACTCCATATTGATAGTTGACCTCTCTTTGAAGTCATGAATCTATAAAATCTCTAAGATAAAATAATATATAAAAACCACGATGAATGTATCAACTAAAAACTCTCTTTACTAAGTATATATTTAAATTATTAACTATTTTCTACACTCAAAATTAATTAATTATCTTCAATTAAATTAAAGAAAAACTCTGAAGATTGATTAGTAGAACATAATACTACAAGCTTAAAATATAATTAAAATTTTTACATTTATAGTTATATATGTATATATATTTCTAAAAGGTATTAATCAAATAATTAAATTTTTTACATTTATAGTTATATATGTATATATATTTCTAAAAGGTATTAATCAAATAATTAAATTTTTTACTTGTTTAAATAAGGTATTATTGTCATAATTATCTAAAGCTTATTAAATGTATAACTAAAATTTATTATTTATATATCTAAACTGTATTACGTGTGTAATTCGGGATAGACATACACAAAAAAATGCATGTGTAATTATGTACACAATTTTTTTTGTTACATTCAAGTTATATCTCATATTCTAAATTAATAACCACATATTATGTGTACATCAATGATTAAAAAATGATATATATTAAATCATTAAAATATAAAATATCACACTAAATATTATAAAAATTCCTTATCAATATTAAATATGAAAACGCATAAAAACGTTTGAAAACAGACCGAGTCAAATTGCACAAATCTAAATTCTGTATACCAAGTGCATATAAGTTCAAATATAACATATATTTGTAATGGAGTAATAAATATTATTTAAATGATGTTCCAAATGAATGTATGTCACATTTACACGCAACATCTAATGGACCGCATTTCTTAAGTTAAGAATGCGAGAATGCGTAAAAATCGAAAAATTAATTACCAAGAATTTTTGAAAGATTCATAATGAGTCTGACCCCACACAATTCTTTTGAATATTAAAGATTTAATATCATTTTTCAACCTATATTATATATATATATATATATATATAATTTCTTTTTTTCATTTTGAATTTTTTGCTTGATCATAACTTTGTATTATATTTTTTTTTATTATATTAGTTTTTTCAATTGTGCAACTTTCAGCAACGAATTCCAATCAAAAAGTGCATATGTGATTTTTACATGTGCAGTCAAAAAATATTTTTATTATTTTCTATTTGATTAATTGATTCACCATTAAAATCAAAACTAATTTTAATTCGTTCCTCATTCCTAAACTCAACCACAAATCCAAAACATTTATGTATTTCTTTTCCATAGAAAATTAGCTGCAACTCAAAAATTTCGCATGTTTTAAAAGAAAAAAATGACAAAAATGCTCTTTAGCTAGTTGTGCATATGCAAATACGTGTCATTTTTTACTAGAAATTGCAAAATAAAAAAAAAATAAAAAAAGCATCTAATTTAGATTGTGATTAAAAAAATTTAATATAATTTCCAAAAAAAAAAAACATATAATACAAGTTGGAAAATAATATTTTCCATTAGTTAAATTGAATCCACCACATAACAAGTGCATATATTAGAATATATTGAAAAATCATGTGAAAGGATATTAGAAGAATTAATTAATTCCATACATAGGATCTCACACAAGATCTTTAGAATTGCATGCCAAGAAATGCATATCTTATGAAAAGCGTGAAAGGATCCATCTTGTGCTACTAAAAGCGCGCATGCGCCATCAAAGCTGCAAAGGTTATCTCTTAATTCTTTATTCTTATAGATAAGTCCTTATTAATGTCAGCCAATCAAGATTTTCTATATATATATATATATATATTAGTTACCAAGTGATTCAAGAACAATTTTTTGGGAATTGGCTTTTAGAAACACAATTATTAGGGAATTATATATCTAGAGTAATAACTTTTAGGAAAATGAATCTAATTTTTTTTATTATCTTCAAATTAGAATAATATATATAAGTCTGATAATTACCCTGATATAGTGATCAATCACCAATAATATTGGCTATATATCATGTGGACATGTGCATGGATTCCAAATTAGTTATTGTTTGATCCAATGAGGAATGAGTCAACACAATGGGTTGATCTATCTCACCCAAACTCACCTAATTTAGTTTCTGTACTTCTGCATATAATTACTTATTTAACCCCGTAGGCAAAAATGTTCAAACTGTCACTTTCCCTTCAATACAAAATTAATGTACATAATTATGGAATAAAAAAACACAATTTTTGCGTATTGTAATTTCGAATAATACTAAAATACCCATCGTGGACAATTTTTAATATGCATAGCTATCGATGACGTGTAATGATTTCATCCCCTTATTATATAGAAAATTAAATTAATAGATTAACTAAATTTATTAAACTGTTGACACATTATCCGTGAATACATATTAATGTGTCAACAATGGGTAGAGTATGAGGGCTGTTAGTAATTTCATACCTTTTTAATCTTTGCCCATATATATACTTACTATCCAAATTTTACTTTTGCCTCTTATACTCTCAATTTATTTAATATTGAGTTTTACCCACCTGCATTTTTTTAACTTTTATATATCCTTTATAAACTATCTTTGAGTTTGATTTAGAGGCCAGAGGCAAAAACAAGACAAATGAAACTAAATATATAAGGGCAACCATTATAAATTAAAGTGCACGAGACATAAGTATATAATCTAATAAAAGTACACCGATCCAGCAAAAAGTAGAAAATAAAGTATATATGAGGGGTAAAAGTCCTACAATACAAAGTATGAGGGGCAAAACTAAAAAACATTAAAAAATACTTGGGGCAAAACTAAAAAACATTAAAAATACTTGGCGCAAAAGATTTAGTTTTCCCATACATATAAGGAATAATTTTTCCCTTTCCCTTTTCGTTTCCTTTTTTTTTTTTTTGATAACATAGATGTTTGGTTTTGGTCGAACTCAATCACCCAACTCTTGATTTTGTACAACAAATTATTATTACTTATGCATTACGTGAATATGTAATATAAAAAATGTCTTATATATATATATATATATATATATATATATTTGCACCTTAATATTTCATCTTAGTAGATCATGATCCGATCTGTGTATGTCATTCAAATTTTACGTACATAGTCTTAAACTTCACTATAAATCTTTAAATTATTTTACGCTCCTTAAGAATGATATAATATATTAGTTTTATTCTACAAAACGCTATTATTCTATAGTTTGTAAGTCAATAATTGCTTTGGTTTCCATTATTTTCAAAAAGAGTTTGATTACCAATTAAAATTGAAGAACCTATATAAAATTTGCAATTTCAACACCTACTTTCATAAAATTGCAGTTTCAACACGATTTTTCAAATTTAGAATAAAAAAAAAATTATAATATAATGAACTTAAATTTATATCTTGCAATTCGAATCAGTTGATTTTCAGAGACAATTTACGAACTTGCGTGGCCAACTAATGTGTTCATATTAACTGCCGTGCTATTTGTCAAACAAAATTTTTAAAAAAAAATTGTTTTTTTCTCAAAATTAAGTGATAGAATAATAAACTTTTCACTATTTCAATATTTTCTAACTGAAATTATAACAACATACTTGGACAAGGTTAGACACTCAATTTTAATCAGAAAATCATTGATGATTCGAATTGCAAAATAAAGTTAAGTTAAAATTATCTTTTATCAATTAGTATATGCTCTTTTAATTTCAAATTCGAGGCTTAGTTAATTCATTAGTTATTAAATACAATAATTAAAGTAATTTATAATTGGCCGACATAGTGTGTTGCAAATAGGCAGAATTAGGTTTTCAGGCCGACATAGCAAATCCTTTTATGGGACATCCCAAGTATTGGTCATTTGGACTTTACTCAAACCCCAAACATGTCTTCTCAAATCATTTAATTAACAACCAAAAATTTCATAGTATCTTACACGTATATATGTGGGGTTGTCATTGTGGGACAATAACCCTTAGAATCTTCCCTTTTATTTGTTACTTTTTTTAATTTTTTTTGAATGATTCATGTTTTTTCATGATTAGATGTTGTAAAATTCAATTCTTGATCTCAAATTATTTTGATATAGAATTTTGTTACCATTTGTTTGTTGTGAGATGTACTTAATCGTGATATTTATGCCTCGCTCGATAAATTGAGTATTAGATGTATTTTTGGATGCATATTATGTAGATGTATCTTTGTGTTTATGTTTGTGAATGATTATATATTGTACCACTATATAAGTAATTTATTGGTAGACAATATAATTATATTTTGATATGATTCGATAAACTCATTGCTCAGAAGGATTATTCTAATTATATTTGGATAGAAAGATTTAAAATCATAGTATAAAATTCATTGATGCAGTGTTTGGGTTGATATGAATTTGAAATTTATCACTTTTATTTTGAACTAACTGTTGAACAATATATGTGGATTTTGTATCCACCATAATTATAAAGAATTTAAAATCCGATATTTTAATCTCTCCATCCAAACACAACTTAAGTGAATTTTTTAAATGAGAGCTCAAGATTTTGAAATTCATTATGAATTTTCCATTATATATGGAAATTCTTGTTGGATCCAACAAATGCCTAATGGAATAGTTTTAAATTTTTGAGGGTATGTTTGTTTAGAGATTGAATAGTTAGGATAAGATTTCAAAATCCCCAAAGTATGTTTGTTTTAAAACTTTAATTTGGAGTACAAATTCTTACACAATCATATCCTATTATGACTACCTATATCTACAACATATTCTATAACTTATTTATTACCTAAAACCTATTATCTTTCACAATACAATCATTCAATAATTATCAAACTCATTTTTTTCAAATAAAATATTATATCAATCCACATTTTTCCAATATTGATTGACATCTATAGTATAACCATACCTTACAAAATTCTCAAACAAATATATAATTCTACTACTCACCTTAACTTCAAAATCCAGGATCTCAAAATTAGAGTTTTCTCAATCTCACATAATCTCTAAACAAACATACCCTCGAGAATTTGTGTTTTAGTCATTTTATTTTATATTTTCAAAAAGAAAACGTAGAGAATTAATAAGAGGCTACAGCTAGCTGTGAAATCACAAAACTTGAGCTTTAAAGCATTATATAATTGCTTAAAACTAAACAAAGCATGATAGATAATTGCAGTTGGTAGCCCACAAATGGGAACATTAGTTATCCATTTGTACTTGCTTTAGGGCAAGTTGTTTGCTGACTGATTGAAATGGGCCACCTTCTATTTCTCCCAATTTAATTAAAGAAAAATATCAATTAAATAAGGGTAATTTATTTGATTTTCACATTATAGAGTCCTTTTCGGTTATTATACTTCATTATATATATGTAATATAGTGCTGATATTATATTATACGATATTTTTAGTAGTTCAAAAGGTACAATTCGAATTCGACAGTTCATAGATAATTCATATTATTCTATATACATTCAATAAGATCAAATCCTCTATCTCATATTTGTTTCATATAGGGTATAATATCATCAACGCATTTTTAGTTACATGCATTTTGCGACTATGATTAATGGATCTGAATTCTTTATTGTATTCTCGTATCTGTTTTGTATTATCATCAGCATATGTACTCATGCAATGCGTATTGTAATACTTCTTAATGTGACAACACTATTATAGTAAAATACAATTAATTTCTTTATATTTCATAACAAAAATATAAATGGTTCTTTACAAAAAAAAAAGAGAAAAAAAAGACAAAAAAGTATTAGAGGGAATTTTATTTTCTTGCAGCACATGGCAAGAAATCCTTTAGATTAAGCCAACCACCGAAAAAGATATACATATAAAATTAGGTACTCTAACTCTCTAACTACTACCTAATTATATACTATACTAATTAATGCATAAAAATCATGTTTCCTCCCAAAAAAAAAATAAAAAAAAATCACAAGTACATAAATATTAGATAATGAAAAGGAAAAAAAATAGAGTAATAATTCCCTAAGCCAAACATATGTTCTCTATAGCATTTCCAATCTGTTCTTGGAAACTTGTATGTGATTAAAAATATACAAAGAAAATTAGAAATAGTTTCGTATTAAAACAGTTTGGGTTGTTTCATTACTTACAAGCATAACTTGTAGATTTACAATTTAAATATTATGTGAGATAAAATACATATTTTAGTGAACCATTAAAAAAAAACGCCACTAAGTCAAAATACTTGAATAAAAAAGTCATTCATCATAAATTTTATTTTAAAATATCATCAATGATCGCAAGAATAGGCGTGCGCGATAATATACGAACACTGTTTAGAGTGACTAAACATACCATATGAATGAATATTTTAATAAAATTAATATTATGTGACTTTTTTGCATAAATATTTATAACAATATGGTGTTTTGTGTAATTTTCCTATGAAACCGGTGTAGTTTGAAGAATAAACACAACTATTGAGAGAAACATTTACAAATTTAGAATTGAGAAGTTAATGTTAATTAGAGAAATAAAATAGAAAAAGCTATAAAAAAGATATAAATGCAAAGAGATATTGATTCTTTATTTGATTGAATTGAATTGAAGTAATTTTAAATAAATAGTCAAAGTATTTAATTTTAATTATTGAAAACTATCAACCGACTATTCCCCTTGATTTGATAATCTAAGCTCTAAGGCCATTAAGTAAAGCGTGTAACGAACCACCCCATGTGCTTTACCCCCACAATATCAGCTCATGAAATTCCTCCATACATTTGTCAAACATCACGTAGTTGTGTTTTGTGAAATCGTTTCATCGTATGATGGAAATTTAAGTATATGTTATATATTTATAAATATGTGTGGTATGATTATAAATTATAAATAGATATTTTTATTCTTAAATAAAATATGAGATATATAAATATGTGGTTTTTCAATTGTGGTACAGTGCGACGATTGCATATGAGTTATTTATTTATTAAAATTTGATACTTTTATAAGAGGTTTTAATTGATTTTTATAGGATGTTCAAACTTGCGTGAAACGGTCTCATGTAAGTTTTTTCGTATGTATATATATACACATATGAGATGAGCTCATGTCTAAAGTTTTCATTCTTTAAAATGAATAAATTTGAAATTCTATTTCATGAAAATTTAATCAGTAAGAAAGATTTCCAAATTTTAATGCAACTCTATAGATTTAGATCATGTCCAACAGTCTTCTCTATTTTTGCATCATGTGTCGTTTTAATAGACATTTGTGTTTTCTAATTAAGAATCCAGGCCAATAATTTGACTATTTCTACTTATTATCACTATATAATAATATATAATATCATCATATGATATTAAAATCCTGATAACATGTCAATAATTTTAAAAATCTGATAACAATTAGATTGAAATTTGAAAAATTATAATATAAAAATGTAAAATTAAAAAAAGAATACTCAATATATCAAAATATGAAAAATGTCTTACATACGGAATTATAAAATTAGAATTTTCCCTTAATTAATATAATCTAGGGATTATATAAAGTTAAAGGCGGGCTTGTATTTTAATGATCATAAATTGTGTCCACATATTATCTCCCTCCTGCTATATAATTGTCTAGTCCTACCACTCTCTTCCTCCTACTAACAGAGAGAGAGAGAGAGAAAAAGATGATCAAATTAAGGTCAAAGAGGTTCTTAAGGAGCAACTCGAAGCTAAGCGGTGGTGGTGGTGGCGGTGGCGGTGGCGCCGCCACAGTTTGTGGTGGTGAAATCAAATGGGAATTAAGACCAGGAGGTATGCTTGTTCAGAAAAGAGAGAATCAAGAAAACTCCGATGAAAAAGTGATGATCACAATTAGAGTCTCAACTGTCTCAAAGTGGCATGATATTTCAGTCCAAGCAACCTCAACATTTGGTAACCCTCCAATTCTTTTATTTCAAACCTTTTTTTTTCTTGAATTTAAATTAATAAGATATATAGACTAAAGTGAAAACTAGTTTAGGTTATAAAGTGAAAAAAAGACGTATATATTATGATCGGTTGAGGAAATGATCATATCTTTGGATAAGTATCTTTTAGATGAATCAAGTCATATATCCACTACAAAATACCCTTATTTTTAATCTAATTTTTTTTTTTTTTTTTGAAACAGGAGAATTGAAGATTCTTTTATCAATATTGACAAAGTTGGAGCCCCAAGAGCAAAGATTATTGTTCAAAGGCAAAGAGAGAGAGGATGAAGAACACTTGCACATGGTGGGTGTAAGAGATAAGGACAAAGTTTTGATGTTAGAAGACCCGGCTATCAAAGAAATGAAGCTACTCGGGTTGGCTCCGACCCGGGTGATTAGGTCACCTTATCATACTATTAGTGTCTAATTAATCACACCACTAATTAAACCTTAATTAGAGGGTTTTAATTAGAGCTTAACCAAGTTTTAAAGGTTTTTATTTTGCATCTTCAACTAACTACTAAAAGAAGTTGTTATTGTTACATGTAATGATGATTTGGTCATACATGCATGCCTAATCATCAGGGTGGGGGAACTTTTGTTTTTTTGCTAAGATACCCTTGTCGGCTTGGGCTAATTATTAAATTGTAAAATGATGAATGTCCAAGTCATCAGTTTGAATTAGAGTATGTTTTATGTAAGAAGAATTATAAGAATTAAATTTCTCTTTATTGTGCAAGGAAAATGGCTTACTTTTGATTTATCAAAAAAATAGTTCATTTTTTCAGATTAGATTCTCTACTATATTTGATGTTTTAATTTATTAGCTTAGTACACATCATGTGTTAAATAATGATATTATCAAATACATGTAAAATGTGATAATAATTTTAAAATAAATAACGTAACACGAAGTGTAATAGAAGAACTCGTGTATACATCATTTTTATGTATTAACTTTGTTTGGAATATGTTGGCAAAATGAAGAATTTAAATGGGTCTCATATTTTTATACTCTTTTAGTCCTAAAACCAAGATTTATAATATGTCCAAAGTACAATTATTAATAATTAATTATCAACTAAATATAGAATACGACAATTTTTAAGCCATCTATGTATATTAATGTCTCTTTTATTTATTTATCAATTCTATCATATCCTAAGTGTTTATTTTAGAAATATAACTTGGCCGTGGCCGGCCATGGAGATAAACTTTTTATCTTATTATCGATAAACTTTTAGTTGGCTACCAATAATAATTGATAAGGCCCAAAACATGTATATAAAAAAAAAGGATAAAAGATTGTACGACATTGTTTTATGTATCATATTTTATGAGACGAATTGAAGTTTCACTTAATAAATTAATTAATTTTATCTTCATATTAAATTAGAATAGACCATCTATGCATAACTCATTTTTAAATAGAACTGTATGGGCTTCATAAGAGAGTGCCTCACAAAAGAAATCAAGACGTACAATTTTAATTTATAAAATTGTTAAGTGTGTCAAGTTAGGTGCTCGAGTGGGTTAAAAAGTAAGTATTCTCGAGTAAATTAATTATTTTTTGGTGAATAATTAAATAGGTATAGTTGCAACATAATAATAAATAAATTTTGAAGTGGTTGATTATGCATAAGTGGTGTGGGGCTGAATAAAAGAAATATCTGAAAAGTGTGTGGTTTAGACTTTAGATGACTATAAAATTAGGAGACTTAAAGTGGGAAATTTTAAATTAGTTTCCAATAAGCCTCTAAATTAGTTCCAGAAACATATGGGGCATTATTTGATTTATTGTTGGAAATCAAAGAGAAACTTCATTTTCTACTCTTTGGGACACATATTTCCCTGACGACATGGAGGAAGTGTACATAAAATTATATAAAGAATTTGTACTATGGGACATTGATGTTGTCAAAAATATTGGAAACACAAAGTGGCAACAACAGTGTAAAACTCAGTTGAAAAAACAAAAACGAGAGTTTTAAATTTTTCACAAGTTATATTATACATAATTTGTGAGGTGTTTCAAGGCAAAATAATCCACTATAGAGTATAAACGAATTACAAAAAGCTTCATATCAAACTATGTTAAAAGATAAATTACTAGGATTTTAATGTGGCCGATAAATAAACATATGGTGATATTAATTTAAATTTTTAAAAAAAATTCTAATTTAGAGAGATACATGCACTGCACATGCGATTTAGGCCTGGTTTTTTCAGAATTTAATTTTAGGCTAAATGTTATAAATCGTCCAAATAAAAAAGATAACACCTCAATATTAGTGTCCGCAAAAATATATAGTATTGCTATGTGACTAAAAATTAAAAAAAATCATTTTTTGATCCTGCCCTACAGGCGGCGTCCGATTTTAGTCCTATTAATTTTCGATTATCAATTTTAATCCTACAACTAAAAAATCTATCCAATTTAAGTCATTTTTTTGTCTTATCTCAATTTTCTAATCAATTTCTGGTGAGTGAACCACACTCGCCCCCAGTTTCAACAATTCAGTTAACTTACACTGACGTGGCGGACTTTTTCATACGTGAAATTCATTTTTTAAATTTATTTACCATCTAAAATACCAAATCATATGACATGTCATTACTTATACTTAAAAGAAAAATAAAAATAATGAACTAAATTAAAAAAAAAAAACTAAAACAGATATAGAAAATATCCCAAAGATAAAAAATGTGAATAAGAAAAAAAAAAACTCAAATCCCCAATTCAACCAAGAACCTTAATTCCCAAACTACCCTAATCAATTCAAGGGGAAAAATTCATTTTTAGCCCTATAGGAAAGGCTCTAGTTCGATTTTGACCCCTAAATTCAAAAAAGACCCAAAAATAATAAATTTTGGTCATTTCCTTTAGTTTCCTAATTGAAACCGTGAGGATCTCTTTTTATCAACACTTGTCAAACACTTGTAGGGAAAAAAAAAAAATCAACTTTAACCTTATAAGCATGAGTCTTGTCTTTTGACTCTCCATATGCTATAATTGAATTAGGAACCCAAAATGAAAGAGTGATCATAAGAACACTTGTCTTAGTGAAATTTTGACTTTTGTTTTTTTTTATTGAAAAGAAAAATTGATAATTATTTTTAAAATATTTAGGATTATCTAGAATATTTAGATAATTATTTAATCAAATTATGTTATATTTAATGTTAATTACGTGGTATGTTTGCACAAATCATAAATTTATATTTACTATACAAATAATATTTAAAAATTTCTAATTTTACTAAATTTAATTTAATTTTTTTATAAAATCTCATGTGTTACAAGAGACCTATACTAGTGGAAAATATAAAAAACACCAAAATGTTTATGAAATATGATTTGAGAAAATAACTGACCAATATATATGAGAGTTCATGAATATTGGTTAAATTTTATGTAAAAAATATCTATAAATATATTAAGATCGAAAAAAAAAATCCTTTAAATTTATTATATCTTAATTTCGTATTATTTTAATAGTTTATTGATGATTTTTGTTAATTCATTAGACCTTAAGTTATGAATGTATGTAGTTTATTTTAAAATTTATTACTTTTTTTCATAAACATTTGACGAAAATGTTGCTGTGCTTCTTAATTTATTTTATAATTTATTTATGTATCTATTCATTAGACCATAATTTATACTTTCACTCATTTTGGTATTTCTTATGTATTTTTATAAATATGATAAAATCATATATATATACATATATCTATATATTTATATATATCCTAAATTTATTTTCTATTACTGTTTAATTCTATTTTTTTGTAATTTGTAAAAAATATTGAAAATTTATTTTCTCAACTATTATTTTTCTTTTCCATAATATTGAAAGTTTATTTATATTTCATAACTATCATTTTTCTTTATATTTTATAGTTCTTTCGCATATATAATGCTTTTTATAATTTGTTTTCACAATTTCATATGGTCATTTCAATGATTTTATTTTAAATTATTATTTTTTTAAATATATTTTATAAATTATTAATGAGGGTTTTAAAAATTTCATTAATTAAATACAATTTTGTATATTTATAATTTTTAGGAGGGAAAATTTCAATTTTGATCATATAGGAATGAGTATTTTCTACTATTGACCCTCTAAAATGAGTTGTTAACGGCCATGTGACTTGAACATAGTAGGCCGTTAAATATTTAACAAAAATCGGTCAATAACACCAAAAAGACCTATTAAAGGCCAAAATCGGACCAAAGACCTTTGTACAAGGCCAAAATTGATTTTTTCCCTCACCCCAAGATTCTCAAGTTTTCACCAATGTCTAATGTTTCCCAAGTCCCGAAAGTATAAAACTGATAACCAACATCTCTCAATAAATAACCTGAGCCACTGCTACTCACTGATATCTCAATATCATCCATATTTGCATTTTTAAAATCGGCCTTTTCGATATATTTGATGGTATAACTACATCAGTGTCCGTCATCTTAACCATCTGGTCTATGGTCAATCACATCAAGCCCTCGCTCTTTTCTGGCCAACCATCAAGTAGCCTGTTCATCATTAACTGCCATTAGAATTTTAGGATTCTTAAAGACTTTTATGATTTCCATTTTATGATATTCCGTGTTCTATGATTTAGCTTTTTTTCTTTCAATTTTTTGTGTATTTTGAATTTTGAATTTTTTCTTTTAATTTTATGTTTTTGATTTTGCATTTTATGCAATTCATATATAAATATTTGTTCATTCAAATGATGTGGCAAGTGATATTTTATCAGTCTTTTTTTTTTGAAATAATTGACATGAGATATGATTTGGAATTTTAGATGATAAATAAATATAAAAAATAAGTTCCACATATGAGAAAGTCCACCACATCATCGTACATTCACCGTATTGTTGAAATTGGGGGTGAGTGCGGCTCACTCACCAGAAATTGATCGGAAAATTGAGATTCCAGTAAAAAAAACACTTAAATTGGACAGATGTTTCAATTACAGGACTAAAATTGATAATTAAAAAATAACAAGACTAAAATCAGACAACATCATTAAGACATGTCAAAAATGAAATTATCCCCTAAAAAATAGCATTCTATATTTGCAATTTTCTGGCTTGATCTCCCCCAACATCCAAACTGCAGAGGAGAAAGAATGAAAATTAAATTACCTTGGTCAACAAAACAAAAAAAATTAATTAAATATATAATATAATATAATATAAATTTATGTAATATTATATATATTAATTATGTATGGGGCGGGGCGGGATCTATGTGGTACCCGAACCCGCCCCGCCCCTTTTCTAGTACAAGACAAGTACAAATGTTACGGGGCAATACTGATAACTACGGGTTGGGTTGATATTAATATCCATGTGGATCACTAGTTAGATACAATGATATAAGAATGACCAATTTAAAGAAAGTTGGTTATGTGGATTGGCATGACTTCATCTCCAAGTATTATCTATTCATATCCTTCATTTTATATTTTCGAGTTAAAATCATATTTTGTTTCATAATTATGTGTCTTTCAATTTTGGTTCCCTTAGTATCACGATTTTTAATTTTATCCCACAATTTAAAAATTCATCAATTTAAATCTAATTTCTTAAAAATGAATTTTTTGTTGACCAGAAGTACATGTCATTCAATAAGAATTAGAAACGTTTAGTCATGTCACTTTTGGGTCAATGAAAAACTCATATTTCAAAAAAATTAGATTTAAATTGAGCGAATTTTGTAAATTGTGTGATTAAAACTTGAAAAGATTATAACTACGAAAAGAAAAATGATTTTAACCCTTATATTTGAATGTTGGTGTAATATTATTACATCTTATATTTCTAACAAGGATTGTATATTAATTAGGATGTTTAAGTCAGATCAAAGCACAAAATTAGTGAAAGATCGTTACAGAATAGTGGGAAATGTAGGAGATCAATGGAGTGACATTAGCGGTGACAACGTTGGGACTCAAGCTTTCAAAGTGCCTAATCCTATGTACTATTCATGATTAATTAATGACTAATCATGTTTTAGCACGAGGTTTTGATTAGAATAATGAGCTTGCTTTGATTTTTGCATCGACGTGTCTCATTTTGATTGGAGGAAACTCAACTGATGTTGCCAAGATTTCCCTCTCTCATACCCAAATTCAACCAAATTAAAAACGTTATCATTTGCAACTTTGATGAATGTGTTTGTGATTCTTAATAATTCCAGCCAAGAACAGCTCACAACACTCTCAAGAACTCACCTCCAACAATGGTGAAAACAATAGAGAACACAAAGGATTTTACGTGATTCGACCCTTGAGCACTTGAGTCTACATCCACGGCACCTTAACAGATCAATCCACTATGAAAAACGATCAAGAATGTAAAGCATACAAGATCTCCAATAATGTTAGCCAGATTAGTCAACATTTATATGTTTCAAAGCAACAAAAAGATGTTATTTATAATAAGTAGTTTTGTTGGTTGGTTAATTGGTCACATTTTATTCATGAAATGGCTTGGATTGGTATTAGTCTGGATACGACAAAATCGTTCTAAACTCACATTGGGTTTAGGGAAAATTAGGCTCGAATTGATGACTTCCACCACGTCAAGGTGACACTCTACCGCTGAGTTTTATACTTATACCCCTAAGTCAAAGGGTCGAGAGACTCAACGCCACTATTCTGGAGTCCCTACAATCAAATCACTCCATGATTTAGGGTATAATTCTTCTATTTCTCAATGAGTTTTGACTAAAAAAATCTTAAATAATCGTGATATAAAATTCTCTATTTTTTTCTTCTTTTTTGGCCTAATCCGGTTTTGGGCAATATTTTCAGGTGTGATTTGAGAATAGTGAGTGATGCAAACACATTGTTTATAGAGACAATTCTTGATCATAGAAAGGATTCATATATTTAGGCGATAGGAAGTTTGAGAGTGTTCCAATTACCCTGCCCCCACCGGTCAAAGTTCATCAATAGGATACATTTTATTGATCAGAGGAAACACAAAGTAGAGATTTATAAAGAAGCAAAACCAAGTAATCAACCTCGCTTCTTCCTAAACTGTAAGAAATATATAAGAAAATCAATCTAAAACGCAACATTTGTATGGACAAGCTTCTCATAGAAAGTTAAAATATAAAAAATATAACTAAACTAAAATAATTCAGACAAGGATTAAACGAAATTCTAGTGAGAATCATACTTTAAGTTATAATCAAGTAAGGAATAGCTTGTTAAAGTTCACAACATATAAATAAAAGAAAGGAATCATCATTTTGTGCAATCTACTTTACGACTAATAATTGAAAGGAATCAGCCAAGCTCGTCCATGTATATAGCACTTTAATCAATAATTTCTTCTATTCATATCTGCAATTAGCTAATGCATTAATATAGATCATCACAAAGAAAAAGAAAAAAAAAAGCAGCTCAAAAACACACACCAACATATCCAAAACTAGTACTGATCATGGCTGATGCTATCGTTTCGGCCGTGGCGGAGCGTATTATAGCTATGGTTGAAGAGCAGATTCGAAACGAAGTCAATCTTGTGAGAGGCGTTGACGAGGAGGTTCTCAAGCTTTCTGAGGAGCTGAAGAGACTCAGGAATGTGTTGAATGACGCTGAGAATCGAAGATTCAAAGACAAAGACATCAACTACTGGTTGTCCAAGCTGGAACAGACTTCTTATGAAATGGAGGACGTTTTGGATGAATGGAGCTATGCTCTTCTCAAGTATAACATGGATCAATCTAATCCCCTGAAGCAAAAGGTATGCTCCTTCATCCCATCATCTTCATGTTTATGTTTCAAAAAAGTTGTTGTCCGTAGTGATATTGCAAACAAGATAAAGAATGTGAAAGAGCGACTTGATCAGATTTTGAAGGAGAAAGATCGATATAATTTTATCACTTCCCAGCCCACAATGGATCCTAAGCCTGAATCCTGGCGAGTTCAATATACTTCTTTGATTGACTTGGGGAATGTCCAGGGTCGGGATAAGGATAAGGATATTCTTGTTAGCAAACTTATGGGTAATAGTGGGAGAGAAGAGGAATTAGGCAATCTGCAGGTTGTGTCTATAGTGGGTGTTGGGGGACTTGGAAAAACCACCCTTGCTCAACTTGTTTATAATGACAGTCTAGTAAAGGGGAGTTTTGAATTAAGAATTTGGATATGTGTATCAGATCCCTTTGATCTGGCTGCCATTGCCAAAGGGATTCTTGAGAGCTTGAGAGTGGGTAGTTCTCCAAATACCAACCAATTGGATGTTTTGTTTAAACATGTCCAAGACTCTATCTCTGGGAAGAGGTTTCTTCTGGTCCTCGATGATGTTTGGACTGAAGATTATAACAAATGGGAATCCCTGGAAAACACCCTCAGATGTGGTGGAGTTGGAAGTAAAATTTTGGTGACTACAAGAAAGGAAAGAGTTGCTCAAATTATGCGAACAATTCATGTTCATCGTCCTGGACAACTCTTAGATGAAGATTGTTGGTTGTTAATGCGTCGTATGGCCCCTTTTGGAAAGACTAATGAGGTATTTGAAAAATTTGAGGATATTGGTAAAAAAATAGCTAAAAAGTGCCAAGGCTTACCTCTTGCTGCAAAGGTTTTGGGAAGTCTTTTGTGCTTTAAGAATACTTTGGAAGAGTGGGAGAATGTATTGAATAATGAAATATGGGAAATGAAAGAAGCGAAAGTAGAACTTTTTCCTCATTTGCTTTTGTGCTACAATGAATTATCTCCAACGCTCAAGCGCTGCTTCTCATACTGCGCTGTCTTTCCTAAAGATAAAATAATTTATGTTGATGAACTAATAAGAAGTTGGATGGCATTAGGTTATTTGGGCTCTGAGGGAGATGTGGAAGGTAAAGGGCAAGAGTACTTTGACATTTTAACGATGCATTCTCTTTTTCAAGATTTTGTGAAAGATGATTGGGATGAGAGAATTGAATTGTGTAAAATGCATGATATAGTACATGATTTTGCTCAATTTCTTAGGAAGAGTGGTAAAGTAGAGGCCACAGGAATGAATAAGACAACTTGTCAAACTTGTGACCCTCTACTAGTTTCCAGTGTGAATGAATTTCGTACCTTGAATGAATTTCGTACCTTGTTTTCGAAGTATGAAGAATCTCCCCTAAATCTTTGTTATTGCCTCAAACGTCTGAGAGTGTTAAGCCTACATGGCTTGGAAAATATTCCACAAGGAATAGAAAACATGATTCACTTGAGATCCTTGTCCTTAAATGGAATTAATCAATTATCCCCTGAAGCTCTTAAAATCATTTTTCAACTTTCTAACTTGCAAACTCTTTGCCTCATTGAATGCAATCTAGAAGAGATTCCAATGGAAGTTAAGAATTTGATTCACTTGAGATACCTCGACTTGAGTGGTAATAGATGTCTGAAAGAATTGCCAAGGGAAATTGGGGATTTGATTCAATTGAGACACCTTGACTTGACTCAGAATTGGTCTCTGAAGGAGTTGCCAGAGAGTATATGTGCTTTGAACTTACGAACTCTAGATCTTCGTGGTTGCTATAGTCTGTCAAGACTTCCGGAAGGAGTGGGACAGTTAATTAGTCTCCGCGGATTGGCTGAGTTCTACGGAGGAAATAGATGGAACAAATTGCGATCATTGAAGAACTTGAACAATCTTAGTGGATCTCTAATGTTGATGATCAAATTAGACAAGGACATTAATTCAGAAGAAATGGTTGAAGATGCTAAGGAAGCACAACTGAGGAATAAGATACATATTCAGAGTCTTGAAATAAGATTTCAGGATGAGATGGATGAAAATGAGGAGTCGTCAATGGTGAGGATGAAGGTAATAGATGCATTGGAGCCCCATCCAAAACTGGAAGAATTGGAAATTGTGGGATACAAAGGCTCTCAACTTCCATTGAGTTGGTTAGTCTCACCCCTCAACCAACTAAGGAATCTTGTTCTACAAGGTCAAGATAATTACCTGACCTCATTGCCACCCTTTGGAAAACTGCCCTGCCTCGAAGACCTTAAAATTATTGGGATGAGCAGATTGGAAATAGTGGGACGAGAATTGTTGGGAATAGGAAGAGGAGGAGACATGGAGCTGGATACTGTTGCCTTTCCTAAATTGAAGATCCTCATATTTTACAATTGTTCCAAGTGGAAAGAGTGGGAGGACATAACGATCCAAGAAGAAGAGTCTGCAGGCATGACATTAATGCCTTGTCTCACGCATTTAAGCATCCAATCTTGCCCAAGTTTGAAAGTGCTGCCACATCGCCTGTTGCGTAAGGTGTCTACATTGGAAGTGTTGGATATTTATGATTCAACATTGCTACAAGTTCGTTACGAGGACAAAGATGGTTCTGACTGGAAATTTATATCTCAATATAATCCACGCCTTTAACTCAAGCCTTAATTCCCTGCAGTGATTAAAGATTTTTACGACAATATATATGTAATCTCTAAGTATATGTATATATACATGTATGTCTCCAACACTTAATTTTATCGCTCACAAAAACACTTTCAGTTTTTCCATTAATTTAATGGCAAAAAAACAAATTCAAGTCACCATTAATTCTTAACAAATGTTTTATTTTTGAAAATTCTAATTGCCCTTATACACCATCTTTTGCAGTGATGCTAGCTTGTACGGAAAACTTTTTTTTTTTTTTTCAGCGTAAGTTATTAAATTAAATTTAATTATCTTATAACTTGTGATAGTTTTGCCAAATAGTCTTTGATTGCTTATTATAGGTAATTTATATGTTAAAAGCCGAGTTATGCTGGTGACAGGAATGTTAAGAATTCTAACATTTTTCAACAATATAATTTAAAATATACATAATTTAATAGAAAAAACTCATATACAACTAAAATGATTTTTTTTTCTTTATATTCATGAGAATTACCAAATTCAGTTTTTTATAGTAAATATACATTATTAAACAATGCATTTTACAATGTATAATTGAAATCAAGTGGAACAAAATCTTTTGACTAAAATCAAATGTGTTTCTTTACTAATCAACTATTTTTGTTCGTGAAAAAATTTATTTAACATGTAGAATAAGGTGTGGCAAATTGACTAGTCTAATTTTGATAACTACTATAATCTACACATTATGACTCGAATCAAGTCACATAGCAATTAAAATCGAATTTTTTAGCCTCAAAATGAAAATAGTCATTGAGTAATCGTTGAAAAAATCAAGATCCAAAACGAGAGTTCAATAGGACTGAACAACACTTATATAATATACATATATACAAGTTGAAAAATGAATTATAACTGAAATTGAGATAAAAAAAAAAAAAATCACCTCATGTCCGGTTATTCACAACTAGTCTCAGTTATAGTTACAAATATCATAAAAAACTCAATATTATTATGTAATTATTTCAAATATTACAAATTGTATGAACTACGTACTTCTTGAGTTCAACTAATATTATTTTTAAATCCAAACTAAGTTAAAATGTAATCAGCATTTATTTTATTTTGCGAACTGAACTCTTTAGGGGAAGCTAAATGTGAGCTTTTTTTTTTCTTTTTTCTTTTAAAATAATTTTCTTTACAATTAAATTATTGTATATTTTATAATGTAGTGAAAAGTTTTATGTCTTCGTTGATTTATATAGAACATTATGACTGAACTTGACCATCTGATTCGACAATTAGATAGGCTTTATCGATAAAACAAGGCCCACTTTTGGATTAGCCCAATTCTTGGGTACCAAATCAGAAATTTCCAATAATTAACGTACCAGTTAGCCAATTAGCGATAGATATGTATACCGATCTGTAATTTAGGAGATAGAGTCAAATTCTGGGCTACAAATCACATAAAAGGAAACTAGTATTACACGCAATCACACGGATTCTAATAATATTTTATCTAATGAATAATTAATCGTGATTTCCAAATATATATATTTTAAGAAATGAAATGATAATTTCAACATGATATTTACGATGTCACATTATATATTGTATCACACTAAAAAAAATAGAAATTAATGTAAATGACATTGATTTCATTTAATATTATTCATAAGGTATTATAATAAAATATATAACTCGTAACCAATATGAGATATCTATCTTCAAGTGAAATAGTTAGAATGAAAATATGTATTTTATTAGATGAAATAGATACATATAGTTCTCATATATATATATATATATATAATATTTTGAAGTGAAAATAATAGTTTCCTAATATAGGTCAAATGATTATTATTAGAAAAAACAATTAATAAATTATATTTCATAAAACAATATGATATAGATAGACAGATTGATTCAAATAAAAGGAAAAATACTCTAGTTTTTCAATTATTATTTCCATCAGTCTCTTATCAATTTCAGTCATTCTTGGTGTATTAAATGCAACAATTCTTCCCACTACATCTGCAATAATATATGTAAAAAATAATATTAAATAATAAATTAACAGTAACAATAATAAATTTATAAATAAACTAATTCTATAAAAATAATATATTTTTATTACCAATTAGAGCAGTGGCTTTCAAATGGTTTAAAAATGTAGAGTTTATGTTGAAAGACAACGTCTTGATACTCATGAAGATGCGTTTTTCCATAAAATTGAAATTTCAACTTTGATTCAAGTTGAATGTTCTCAAGCAGAGTTGTACAACCTTTTATTCAACTCGAGTCGTAATTTTTTTCAATGTCAGAGTTTCGAACAATACCATGAAAAAAATAAAATTAGAGAACACAGTAAAATATCTTTATATATGGCAAAGAGCTTATTTTAAATGTTCACAAATAGAGTCGTTTTCAATAAATCTTTTTCAATGTGAGAGTTTCGAACAATACAATGAAAAAATAAAATTAGAAAACATATTAAAATATATTTATATATAAAACTTTTTTAAATAAATAACCATTTTATCTCAAAAAACACAAAGCGAGATCATCTTAAATCCTAACACATCGCACATCTAGTAGTATCGAACAAATTAAAATATATTTATATATATATTTTATTTAAATAAATAACAATTTTACCTTAGAAAATACAAAGCGAGAACATCTTAAATCCTAACATATCACACATCTAGTAGTATCGATATATGTTGGTTCAGAGTGAGTGAATGAACCTCTGTCGATTTTATAAAATCTTTTCGAACATGCTACACTACAAGTTACGTGAACTTACAGTACATTAAGTAGATCAGCTTACAGTTCTATTAGTTAGTGTTATCTAGTGTATCCAAGAGTTCTTACAGCGGAGTTAAACTTTTAACAAATGGTTTGTTGGATACGTTTTCTTAAAGATGTTTTCTTGTGAACCTTTTATGCACGATGACAGCATGTATGAAAATATAAAGCGATTAACCACTATGGTCTTATAGTGGTTCGAATGTGGTATAATCCTTTTACGTCCACTCCATTATTTCTCATAGCAGGTACTTCGTTGAATAAGTTTGGATTATAGGTTATAGTTTAACAAACACACAGCTGTTGCAAGTTTCAAAGGCAAACCCCACTGAGGATTTCAAACACCCACACATGGTAGTTGTCTTTACCTAGACAACTATAACGATCATCACGGATATAATCCTATTAATTGACGACATCAAATAAAATAACCTAGCACACAACAAATAAATAAAAGTATATTGTGTTTTCTTCAACGGGTGCAGTGAAGTAGTCTCTTGTAACTTCGAGCTTCTTAGCTTGACTTGACTACTCCACAAGGTCGAGTGACTGAAACTATGTTTGAATGTTTGATGGTTATGATCAATTCTAGCTTTGTCTCTTGGGAGTGAAAGTTTCAATAGTTTGTCTTCTTTTTCTCTATTAATAGATGTAGAGATATGTCCGTTAAAGAAGACATTCTCCTTTTGAATTTAATATCTTTTTTGTTAGAATATCAATGTTTAAATTTTGATCAGACTAAACAGCCTTGTAATAGGAAGTTAGAGTACCCCATTTTTCACAATGTTTAAGTGAAGTATAGACTAGATTTGAGTTTGAAAATTCTAAGTTGAACAATAAAGGATTTCGAAGAAAGCAAACTTGCAGTAAGCAAAGAAAGAAATAACGAACTCTGCGACAAACAACACGGAAAGAAACAGCTGTATGCAGAACATACATCGTAGCTGTAACTAAGAGTAGATTACAGCAGTGCTGTAAGTTAAGGATACAACACAAAGTGATGTAGAATGTAGAAGAGAGGTCAACCTGTTGTATGTTTTGAGGAAACATTAAATGCAGCAACAGAGTTAATTCAAGCTGCAATACGAGGAAGATCAAGATGCATACAAGGATCAAAGTTCTCAACGGATCAAAATAAAGCTAGAAGAGACAAACTGATGTTGCAGACTCAAATCCAATCTAAAGAAGACACGTGGCCTGACAGACTGTAGAAAGCTGCAAGCTACAACTGCCACATTTAATGATCCGTAATGTAAAGTTAAGAAAAATTTAATGCATGTCACATCTTAGAGAAATACATCAATTTCAAAAGGAGAATATCTTATTCAAAGAGCATATCTCTACATCTATAAATAGAGGAAGTGAGATTGGAACTGATTACTGAAAACTTACACTCTCAAAAGTCTAAGTAAGAATCAAGTTAAAACTCTCAAGCATACAAAGACCTTGTTTCAGTCACTCGACTTCGTGAAGCAATCAACCTAAGCTTAGAAGCTCGAAGTGTTGAAAGACTACTTCACAGCACCAGTTGAAGAGAACTCATATATTTTTACCTATTTGTTATGTGTTAGGTTGTTTTATTAAGTGTCGTCAATTGACAGGATTATATCCTTGTTGATTATTATAGTTGTCTAGGTCAAGGCAATTACCCTGTATGGGTGTTATGAAATCCTTTGTGGGTTTACCTTTGAAACTTGCAGCAGTTGTGTGTAAGTTGAGTTTCAGTAGGTGTTAGCCTGATAAGTTGATAGTCTGTAAGGTTGTACCCTGTAAATCAAACTTGTTTAACGAAGTTCCCGCTTGAGAAAATAGTAGAGTGGATGTAGAAAGATTATACCACCTTCGAACCACTATAAGACCATAAGTGTTTTAATCGTTTTGTATTTGTTACGTGCTGTATGCTTATATTTCATCATCGTGCATAAAAGGTTTTAAAAGAAAACATATTTAGAAAAACGTTTTACAACAAACCTTCTGTCAAAAGTTAATTTCCGTTGTAAGAACTCTTAGATACAACAGACTGTACTACTCTATAGTGTTGTAAGCTGATTTAGTAATTGTACTGTAAGTTCAAGTAACTTGCAGTGTAGCCTGTTCATAAAGATTTTGTAAAATTAACAGAGGTTCATTCACTCCTCCGAACCTGCGAGACCACTTGGAACCAACATTTTTCGTAGGTATGGCTTGCATTAAATTCTTCGTAACTTTGTATTACGGATCATTAAATGCGGTAGTTTCAGCTTGTAGTCTTTCAGCAGTCTGTCAAGCCACGTGTCTCTTTTAGATTAGATCTGAGTCTGCAACTTCATTTTATCTCTACTGGCTTTATTTTGATCCGTTGAGAACTCTAATCCTTGTATGCATCTTAATCTTCCTCGTATTTCAGCTTGAGGTGATTTTGTTGCTGCATTTAATATTTCTCTAAAACTTGTAGTAAGTTAAATGTTCTTCTGCATCTTACGATACTCTATATTATTCTTTTAGTTACAGCTATGTTATATGTTTTTCTTACAGTTGCTTTGCTCCAAGCTGTTCTTACAGAGTCTTATTTTCTTCATCTATATGTGGCTAACTTGCTTTCTTCAAAGCCCTCCACTCTTCAGCCTCCAAACAACAGAGTCAAATCTAGTCTATATTTCACTTAAACAATATGAAAAATAGGGTACTCTAACTTCCTATTACAGAGTTGTTTTGTCTCATCAAAATCTAAATATTGATTTCCTAACAATATCTCAAATCAGTGAACAAACTAAAATATATTTATATATAAAATTTATTTAAATAAATAACAATTTTACCTCGAAAAATACAAAGCGAGAACATAAGTCCTAACATATCACGCATCTAGCAGTATGAATATCTCAAATCATATAAATCATATTCTAAACAGGATACATGAAGATATTTAAAATATAATGGAGATATCTTGAAACATATTCTAAATTGAAATTATAAACAGATAGTTGTTTATTCAACTTCACAATGTTAAACTCCACAATCCATCAGATGTTAATATCAAATTACAAATAGATACTTATTTATTCTACTCCACCGTCTCTAGGAATTTAGATAGATGCACTCTACACAAATATAATCAAATAAATTTAGAATAATACATATGATACCATCAATCATATTTTTCTTTGAAATCCGTCTCCATCTTCTATCACCATCTCAATTAATCTCAAATTATAAACACATACTTGTTTATTCAATTTCACCGTCTCCATCTTGAAAAATGTGATCATAAATTTGTTTTCAGCTTAATAAATATCATATTAATTGTTGTGGATAAACAAAATAAAAAAATAAAAAACATAGTAATGAACAAAATAATATCACTCTTGGAAATCAAAACACACTCATTTACTTAATCAAATTCTTCATATAATGTATTTTTTATTTCATCTGATATCATTTAGATGATACTGATTTTCAACATATATTCTTTGGGTTGTTAATCCTTTGAAAACACTTTGAACAATAAAACTTTGTTAATTAGGTAAGGACATACAAAAATTTTACTAATGATAATCGTGGTGATTTATATTTTAGTTGTGATTGTGTTTTTTGTGGAAGAGAGCAAGTAAAAAAAAATTAATTTTTAAATTCCTCCATTTTGATATACTTGTTGCTTTTTAATATTGTTTGATTTTTTATTTATTTAAACATTATAAGGTGCAACAATTGATGGATTAACGGTTCAACAATCTTATATTAAAAAAATATCGTAAAACTTTGGATGAGCTAGGGTGCATGGTTTATCTATTATTAACTAGTATAGGGTCCGTTTAAAAATATTAATTAGTGAAAATAGATAAATTTAAATATTATTTATAAAAGAATATTATATATATGGTTTACAATGTATATCCTCTAATTTAATATTAATATAATATACAAATATATGTTGCATTTGCAAAAAAAAAAAAAATTTATTTTTTATTTTTGAAAAATTATAGGTTGCTATACCTATAATATTATATGCAACTCACCACCACTTTTTAGTTTGATTTTAATAAATGTAGAACGATTCTCAAATTTTATTTTCAATTATATGATTAAAATTTGAAAATAAAAACTTCATAGTTTATTTCAATTCACATATTCTAAAAAATTATCCAATTTCATTAATGAATAGATATGAACAATCCTTTTAGCTCTTTTTTTTTTAATTTCCAAAATTATTAAATCAAACAAATTTCATATGTATAATTCATATATATCAAAAGGCTAGCATATGTTAGTTTGACAAATTTATTTAAAAATCATATATTATTTAGTAATATTTATTATCAAACTTATATTTAAAGTCATTAATTAGTTATAATAGATATTTTAAAAGAACTTTATTATAATAGTTATTTTTATAATATTTTTAATATCTTATTTTTAATAGTTATAATTTTATTATAATAGTTATAAGAGCTATTATAAAAGAATTTCATTAATTAGAATAGCTATTGTTTCTGTTTAAAGTCATTAATCAGTTATAATAGCTATTTTATTATCAACCTTATATTTCATTCGTAAAAAGAGTTTATTATGAGAAGTATTATAAGCTTGTCATGTGGCACAAAAGTGATCATTCTTTTATATCTTAATTTTATCTTCAATTAAATAATAAAAAAATGAAAGTGAAAATTCCTCAAAAAAAAAAAATTCATAATTTATTTTAAAACACATATTCGCGAAAAACTCAATTATATCAATCAATTAATAAGTTTCAAGAGATTGAAAAGTTTAAATAATCAATTTTAATCAATCCACCTTTATTTTATTTTATTTATATTTTTCTCCAAATTTTGTGTTTGAAACTTGTGTGTTCAGATAGTATAATTTCGTTGTTTATTTTTATGAAGTGTTGTACAGAGTGTTCCTAACACTTTGTACAACATCTTTCTATTTCAGATTATGTTTTATTCCTACGAATTTCCGTAATTGAAAAAGGAAATCCTCAAATCCTAACAAGGTATTCTCTCTATTATTTTATGTGTTGTGTTTCAATTTTTTTTTTTTTTTTTATCTTAGGAGTGCTATAGAAGTGGTATGAATATGGTACTCTATACGTGCATCACAGCTAGATAATCCAGCCAGCAGGATTAGTATATGCTAATTAAATGTAAGTAGACATTATAATTAATTAAGCAAAATTAAATAAATTTGCAACTTCTCCCATCTATGAATAACCCTCCAACTCCAACTATAGCCCATCAAATCAAATAAGCTAAAGAAATTAGCTGAGAAAATGATGGGCAATTGTCCCAAGTTATACACATTCTCGTTCGTTTTTATGGCGATGATATCAGCAATTAGCAAATTTCTACACGTAGATCGTTCGCTTACTGTTGCTATGATCATTATAACAATGAAAAGATTCAATGCGTATAACGACTTATTACCACTCCCCATTATTAATTTTGTGAAATGCTTTTTTCTCTTCTTTTTCTTTTCTTTTCTTTTGTTAGATTGACTTGATGAACTATACATCATTTATCCTTGAAAGGTATTCTATAGTTTCATAAAAATGAATGATTCCGTGCAATTTGAATCGATCTCAATGGATTCCTCGTTACTACTCAAAGGAGCAATAATAGGTAGGGATGACAGGATTTAAACCCGCGACATTTTGTACCCAAAACAAACACGCTACCAAGCTGCGCTACATCCCTCCAATTGTTCTACAGTGTCATTGTAGAGAATTCCTGTCTTGTTTTCCGACAACTTGATTTTCCTGTAAATTAATATTTTTACATCAAATATGGTTGTACATCACACGAGTAATAAATTAGATTGAGATTCTCCCAAAAAAATATATTAATTTTCTTAATCAACACTTTCATAACTAAATATATCAATAGTAAAATTTAATGTCCGTGCATCTCACATGACATATTGATATTAATACATACAAACCAAACACATTTTTACATACTCATTTGTGATTTTTAAAATTTGAAAAATAAATTGATCAATCTTATAAAATTAGATTTGTTAGACGATGTCACAAGAATACAATTCTTAATACGAAATGGGTATTGATCTTAATACAACTAAAAACATAAATCATCTGAAGTGCTTATATTAGAGTATTCTCTTTTGGGATAACACTATTTTCTATCACCATTAATATGATAGTTTATTTTCCTACCACACAAGATAAACAATAATATATTTTTCTACCACAATTAGTTTATTTTCCACCACACAAGATAAACAATAATATATTTTTCTTAATGAATTATATACGATGCTCTAAATACATGTGTTATGTGTTGTAATCAAATCAAGAAGAAATATGAACAAGAAGAAACAATAGATAAAAGAAAGCTTTGTTAAATGGGAGAACAACGTTTCTCTTCACAATCAAAACTGAATACTACTAACCTATTTATAATAAGTAAAACTCCTATTTTGTTGGCACTACTAACTGAACAGCTTTAGACTTGGTAAAACTATAATAGAACAAAAACTAAGTAGATAAGATAAACTAACTAATTAGCAGAGAATCAGGATTACAAATCAACATTCCCCCTTAATCCAGATTCGACAAAGTAGTCATTCCCATCTTCTGTTTCAACTTGATGAAGGCATCATACTTCAATGCTTTTGTGAGAATGTCTGCTATTTGATCTTCTGACTTGCAGTACTCCAGTTCAATTTCTCTTTTGGTGACTTGATCTCTCAAATAATGGTAGCGAGTGTCTATATGTTTGCTTCTTCCATGTACCACAGGATTCTTGGCTAGATTAATTGTAGAAACATTATCAACGAAAATCTTCATGGGCTCTCTTTGTGGAAATCCAATCTGATCCATTAAACAACGCAACCATATCGCTTGACATGCACTTGACGCAGCTGCAACATATTCTGCTTCGCAAGTTGAAAGTGCAACAATTGGTTGCTTCTTCGAAGACCACGAGCAAACTGTGTCTCTGAAATTAAAACAGTAGCCTGAGGTGCTTTTGCGGTCATCTGAATCTCCTCCCCAATCATTGTCAGAATATCCTATAAGAGTAGATTGCTTAGTTGAAGCATAGAACAAACTATGATCATAAGTTCCCCTTAGGTATCGCATGATTTTCTTAGCCACTTGCATATGAGACATACGAGGGAATTCCATAAATCTGCTAATCAAACCAACTCCATAAGAAATATCAGGTCTTGCTGCTAATCAAACCAACTGCATAAGAAATATCAGGTCTTGTACACGTAAGGTATCTCAAGCTGCCAACAATTTGCTTTTTTTTTTTTAATAAGTTTGGGGGAGTGGAAGGGAGGGGAACAATAAGAACCAGAAAACTTGCGTGACCCGGGTTCGAACCCGGGTCATCACAATCTGCACCTTTATAAAGGTGGGATACCACTTGAGCTACAAGGCTCGTGGTATAAAGCTGCCAACAATTTGCTTAAAATAAGTTGAATCAACAACAGCCCCATCATCATTCTTCGATAACTTTGTGCCAACTTCCACCGGGATTACATTCAAGCATATGAAACTTCATTAAGAGATCAATAACATATTTCTTTTGGGAAATAAAAATCCCATCTTCTCTTTGCACAACTTCTATACCAAGATAATATGACATTAGACCAAGGTCTGTCATTTCAAACTCACTTGTCATAGATCTCTTGAAGTCTGAAATCATTTCAGGATTATTGCTTGTAAAGATCAAATCATCAACATAAATATACACCAATAAAATATCACCAGAAGGATTAGCTTTGACATACAAAGAATGCTCAGAGGGACATTTTTCAAAACTTGTTTTACTGAAGAAAGAATCAATGCGCTTGTTCCATGCTCTCGGTGCTTGTTTAAGATCGTAGAGAGCTTTCTTCAGTCTATAAACCTTATCTTCCTTTCCGTTTTTCACAAATCCTGGTGGTTGCTTAACAAAAACCGTTTCTTCTAATGGACCATTTAAAAATTCCGACTTCACGTCCATTTGGTGAATTTTCCAATGGTTTTCTGCAGCTAAACCAATAATCAATCTGATAGTTTTAATACGAGCAACATGGGAGAATACCTCTTGATAGTCATAACTAGGTCGTTGCTCGTATCCTTTCGCCACCAATCGTGCATTGTGCTTGTCGATTTTGCCATCTGATTTTCTTTTTGTCTTAAAGACCCACTTCACATCAATGACCCTATGTCCTTATGGAGTATCAGTAAGCTCCCAAGTATCGTTTCTTTCGATAGCATTTATTTCTTCGGTCATGGCGTTCACCCATTTTGAATCTTGAATTGCTTGTGCAAATGACACTGGTTCACAATCTGCGAACATAGCAAAATGCACAAAATTTCCATCATCATCAATAGCACTATCTGGTATTACCTCATAATCACGCAATGCAACTGATGGTTGATGTTGTCTCCTTGGCCTTTCAGTTTCTAATGAAACAGGGAGTGGTGCAGCCTCTTGATTTATGGCTGGAGTTGTAACTTCAGAAACTTCTTCAAGATCAGTTACTTGATGCCTACTCAAATCATCGTGTGTTTCTCCATCCCATTTCCAGACCTCATCTTCCGCAAATGTGACATCTCTACTTACGATAACCTTTTTCATCACCGGATTATATAGCTTATAGCCACCACGCTTGTAACCAATAAAAATGGTTTTCACTCCTCGATCATCAAGCTTTTTTTTTGCTTGTGCTGGAATATGAGCATAGGCAACTGATCCAAACACCTTTAGGTGTTTTACACTTGGCTTGTAACCACTACATGCTTCTATAGGAGTAATATCTGGAACACTCCTTGTTGGGGACCTGTTCAACACATACACTGAACAAGATACAGCTTCTGCCCAAAAAGAATTAGGCATACCTTAGCCTTTAGCATGCTCCTTGTCATATCCATTATCGTTCTATTCTTTCGTTCGGCAACACCGTTGTGTTGCTGAGTGTAAGAAAATGTGACTTCATGTTTGATTCCATGCTCCTCACAAAAACAGTTAAATTCAGAAGATATATACTCTCCCCCACCATCACTTTGCAACATTTTAATAAGCTGACAACTTTCCCTTTCCACATGAGCTTTAAATTTCTTAAAGTACTCAAACACATCAGACTTTCTCTGTAGAAAGTAAACCCATATTTTTCTGCTATAGTCGTCAATGAAGATGAGAAAGTACCTATTTTTCCCAATTGATAGTGTGTTCATCGGGCCACACACATCAGAGTGAATAAGATCAAGTGGTTGTGTTGCATGCTGAGTTTGTACACCAAAGGGCAGCCTTGTTTGCTTTCCAAGAGCACATGTCTCACACAATTGATCGTGATGTTGAATGCTTGGTAAACCTGTCACCATATTTTTCTGGGGAAGCAACTTTAAGCTATGAAAATTTAAATGTCCGAAACGAAGATGCCACAACCAAGATTCATCCTTTACAATAGCACTCAAACATGTATAACTACCACTAGAAATATCAATGCGAAACATTCTATTCGTGGTCAAAGGAGCCTTTAGAACAAGTGCACCTCTTTTGTCAAAAATAGAGAATTCTTTGTTCTGAATACTCATTACATACCCTTTTTCCAGCAACTGTCCGATACTAAGCAGGTTACTTTTCATGCCCGGCACATAGAAAACATCAGAGATGTACTTGTGGTCTCCATTCTTTAATTTAATGAAAATCTTTCCTTTTCCCATAACTGGAATAGAACTGTCATCGGCAAATTTTACAGTCGTTCTTACTGATTCATCAAGATCAGAAAACAACTCCTTCTTTCCACACATGTGATTTGTACACCCAGTGTCAAGAAACCAAGTGTGGTAGCTTGGTGCTTCATCAGCTACTGTAACCATTAAGAGAGCATGACTCTCATCATCACTTCATTGTGCATATTGAGCCCTTTGGTCATTCTCCCTGCACTCACTTGCGTAATGTCCAAATTTATGACATGAATAACATTCAATATTAGACTTGTCGTACCTTCCTCTGTCACGTCCTCGTCTTCGACCTCTGAAATTCTAGTTGCGCTGCTGATTGTTATCAGATTTCTCTACTTTATCATTTCTTTGGGAGTTGTTTTGGACTCCACATCCTCGTCCGTTGTGATTGTAGTGACCCCCACGCCCTCGTCCTCATCCTCGAGAGCCATCTTGTCTTGAATTGGTGTCACTGCCACGTTCAATTTTGGTGGAGACCTGACTTTGAAAGGCCTGCTCAATTGGCTTTTCAATTTGCTTCTCATTCATACATTGCTCGTGTGCTTGCAACGTACCTGATAGCTCATCAATTGTCATCTCTTCCAAATCGTGAGACTCTTCTATTGCCACCACGTTATGCTCAAATCTGGGGTTTAGTGTTCGCAAAACTTTTTCAACCTTTAACTGTTCAGAATATTCCTCCCCATTGATTTTCATTTGATTTATCAAAGCAAGAACTCGACTTATGTAATCGGAAACACTTTCAGAGGATTCCATTTGTAAAAGTTCATATTGACGTCTTAAGGTTTGAAGTCTTACCTTCTTGACCTTCTCCACACCTTTGAATGGCGTCATCAAGGTATCCCAAGCTTTCTTTGATGTGGTTACGTCTGCAATTTTTTCAAAGACCTCATCATTCACCCCCTGATGAATGAGATACAGTGCCTTCTTGTCCTTCTTCTTCTGGTCACGATGAGCATTTCTCTGTGCTTCAGTCGTTGTTTCAGCAATCCCAGGAACTCCTTCCTCTACCACAGTTAGCAACTCATGGTAGTCAAAAAGCACTCTCATTTGAACACTCCATCGGGTGTAGTTTTTCCCAGTCAAGATGGGAACAGAAATTTGCGTCGAGCCGTTCATGGAACCTTGTGGCTCTGATACCACTGTTGTAATCAAATCAAGAAGAAATATGAACAAGAAGAAACAATAGATAAAAGAAAGCTTTGTTAAATGGGAGAACAACGTTTCTCTTCACAATCAAAACTGAATACTACTAACCTATTTATAATAAGTAAAACTCCTATTTTGTTGGCACTACTAACTGAACAGCTTTAGACTTGGTAAAACTATAACAGAACAAAAACTAAGTAGATAAGATAAACTAACTAATTAGCAGAGAATCAGGATTACAAATCAACATTATGAACTTAGCCAAGAAAACACTTTCTACTCAAAAACTCCAATCCTCAATATCAACCGATATCAAAAACCCTCAAAGTCAACAAGATCAATCGAACAAGAAAAGTAAAATATCACTCAGCACAATCCGATTTAACGTGGTTCGGCTTACAATACCTACTCCACGGGAAAGAGGGGTGGATTGTTCTTTTATTGATCTGAAACCAAATTACATGAAGAATTACAAGAAAAACTCATGCAAACTCAAGAACTCTCTCTACGATTTTTCTGCTAACTCAAAGACTGAAAAACTGAACTCTCAAAACTCCCTTTATCTGCTATATATACACATATATCTAAGACTCTAAACATAACAGCTATACACCAATAGAGATAACAAACAAATCCACCGAAGCCGCTTCTTGTAACCTCCAGTCTAAGACTACTCTTATTGGTAACACTCACCCAACCCAACCTAACAATAAAATATTAATTTCTCTCTCTTCCACCTACACAATCCACAACCCAACCTAATTCCAATATTTTCATAGTTTATTAGTGACACCAACCCAACCCAACTCAATATTTTTTTCTCAATATTTAATAATTATATATTATTTTGTGATCATATTTTTTATTATATTTCATAATAAACTTTATCGAAATTACAATAATTAAAATACGAAATCGAAATTACAATAATTGAAATACGAAATAGAAATTACAATAATTGAAATACAAAATAGAAATTACAATAATTGAAATACGAAATAAAAATTACAATAATTAAAATATGAAATCGAAATTACAATAATCAAACTATAAATTATATATTTAATTATCAATACCAAATTTGTTTCAAATATGCTCAACCAAGTCGTTTTAAGAGCATTATGAGTTTATGAGACAAATGATAATAAATTTTGGATTGGTGAGTAAATATGTCAATATTGGACTCTATTTATAGAGAATTTTTTTTTTTATGAATTTTGATATTTTTTTAAATAAAAATTATTTTCAATATTAATACTTTAAATTATATCCGAAAAAAATTAATCGAAACCAATAGAAAAATGACACGTGTATAAATTGTATACAAAATGAGTGCATGACATTGGTCACCATGTGACCAATGTCATGACATTTTCCTTATCTCTCCTATTAAACAATTAATATAAGTGGTGACATTTGGTGGTGACATTCACCAAATATCACCAATAAGAGTAGCCTAAGGCCTCGTTCATAGCTTCTGGTATTTCAGTTATAAACACGCATTTCTGGAGTGACGTTTTAAAAAGTGAAAGCACGACTACTGTAGAAAACCTGCCTGAAAGAAATATAACAAAAACGCTGAAACCAAAGACCACTTCTATAAGTGATAATACGCTTTTCCTTCCCAGTCTAAAAAACAAAGAAAATTGCTTCTGCTGTAACACGTTTCTCCAAGCAATGCGATTTTCCTTATCAGCAATATGAAGAACAAAGCTGGCTAATACACTTACAACATTGTTTAGTAATCTTGCTTGATTGCGCTACTACATATTTATTCATACGCATCATTAATATATCAATTTCTCTAGTCTGTTAGTTTGCATGTTAACAATAACTAAATAATATAATCAGTATTATATCTCTATATAAACTTTGTTTTTTTAATCCATTTATAACCTCAAGTTTTGAAATTTATCAAAATGTATTCTAAATTTGAGGTTGCAATTTGATAAAAAAACAAAATTTAAGTTGCAATTAAAGTGAAAAATTAAATCATGTATTGGAAAAATAGTCACAAATGTGATTTAAGTTACATTTTGATAAACTCCATAACTTCAAAGTTGAAATGAAATAAATAAATATCTCATTACACAATAGAAAAAAAACCAATATTTTAGCTTAACACTTAATATCATATCTTCATCCATTTATTTTTTATATTTAACCATGTCTCTCCTCACGTGTATGTATTAATGACAGGTGCGTAATGGTAAATATTTATATCTATATCTATTACTATCATAAAACTATTAATTATTTTTTTATCCATATTTTAACGCCTATGATAATATTAAATTTAAGTATTTATTGCACAAGTAAATAATTATCATAATAGAAAAATTGTTATTAAACCAGAAAATAATTATTTTTTTATTTTAACATTTGTTTAATAGTTAATTTCATGTATTTTTATAGGTTCTAACAACATTGCACAAGTAACAGGTATTTTCTGGTTTTTAAATGTATAATTTATTATAGTTTTTTTTTTCCTTTATTTATTTTGTCATTTGATAAGTTTATTTTTATTTATACCAAGAACACAATAAGAATGTTTGGACTTGAATGACTTATAAATATTATGGTGACCTCCTTATTGTGAATATTATGTACAATTAAAAAAATAGATGGTTGAGATTACTCCATAAAAATCCTTAGAAGAACTTTTACATAATTTTTAGACAAGTTCTAAATTTATATAGAATTTAATAATTGATGGTTGAGATTACTAAAAATCTACAAGTGTATGAAACTTAATTTTAGATAATTTCTAAAAATTATATACAATTAAAGAAAAATATGTCTTAGCAAATATATTTTCAAGTACTACTGATATACAATTAAAGAAAAATATGTCTTAGCAAATATCTTTTCAAATACTATTGATATTAATAGCAACTAAAAGAGAAAGAAAAGAATTGACAATTAACTGAGATAGAATAAGATGAGTTTGAAAAAAAATAATAATAAGAATGATATAGAATAAGAAAAAAATTGAGATGAAAAAAAAATTATTTAAAAAGGGGATAAAATAAGAAAGAATGATATAGAATAAGAAAGAATTGACAATTTATTGAGATAGAATGAGATGAGTTTGAAAAAAATTTTAAAGAATGATATAGAATAAGAAAAAAATTGAGATGAAAAAAAATTTATTTAAAAATGGCATAAAATAAGAAAGAATGATATAAAATAAGAAAAAAATTGAGATGAATAAGAAAAAAATTTATTTAAAAATGAAATTAACATACGTGTATATATTGAGATGATTTATTTAGAAATTGAATAAAATACGAAAGAATGAAATGAAAAGAAATTATGTAGAAAAACATATGGAGCTGAGTAAGAAAAGAATATCACGGTATATAAAAAAATATATTATATATTATACGTGTATTACCACATAAGCTAAATTGACTTCATAAGAAACCCAACGATGAGTTCCTTATCATTAATATATATATATAGGTAAGTTATTTAATGAAGAATTATTTACTACCTATATATTTCTAGATACACTCGTCTTAAAAATTAGTCTTTTTCTAAACTTTTGAAATACTTAATTTCGGAATAAAGTTGGTTTCATATTAAAATAAGCTTAAAAACAAAATTTCCAATGATAATCAGAAAAATCATATGCTAAGAAAAATATTCGATGCTAAGTTCTTATTCTTTTAAACTTAATTTTGTTACCGAGGCCCAATATGAATCAAATTTCTATAGAAAGGTCGTGTTCTTTGTAGAATCAAATTCTTAAAAAATATTTAAAATTTTGTAAATTAGTTAATAAATATTTACTAGTGTCTTGAAAATAAATTTACAAATCCCTGAATAAGATATTATGTATTAGTACGAAATATTTAACCGAAACTAAGGGTCGTGTGTTAACTTCAAATAATCCTAATTTGACTTGTACATATAGCAAGAGAAAATTTTGATCAACGTTGCGATAAAGGTATTTATATTAGGAACTGTTTAGTTCATTTATTAAAGAGGATATTTTAATTGGGAATCGAAGTAAAATTGATGAACATTTAGATAAATTAATTATGCTTGTCCCATCCCCAGATAAGTACTGAGATAAATAAATTGCCACATAATCATATAATCACCACGCCATGAGTTTTGATTGGAAATTGAAATTTTGGAGGCATGTGAACTCAATCACGGACAACTCGTAGGGAAATGTTAATTCCGGTGAAAAATGATTAAAATTGGATAAAATTTACAATTTTAGGATAAAAATTGAAAATTCAAAAATTAATAAGAGCAAAATCGATAGGACATGAGTCTGAGGACGGGACGAAAAAGAAATTTTTTGTATGCTAAAACTTATCGATCTAGGATTTGAATGATAAAAAACAATCAAATTAGGATCTCCAAATCTAATGGCATTTAAATTTCTCTATCATATTTGATCACATTCTCATCATGTCAATTATCTCTAATAACTGGTGTACTGCCGAACAACTTGCAAATATTTTGTACAACTTGCAATTTCTATATATGATTCAATTCGCCATTTTATGTTATTATTTGTGTTTTAATTTTTTTTATTGTCTTCTTCAATCATTATTAACTAATTTAAATTAGAGTTGTGAATAATTAAAATTCACCAACAAACTACATAAATTGAATTAAAATATATTTGAATTTCATATTTTGTTAATTAAATTCGTGAACCATATTGAATATTAATTGCTTATGAATTTTCTTTTTTACTTATTTTCTCTTAATACATTCGATCAAATATATAAGAGTATGACTGTTGTACACCTGATGTACATACAATCCGGGTCGATCCGGATCCGCGCACTTTTGCTTTTTTTTTTTGATTATTTTATTTCAGGGCAAAACCTTTATGTACAAAGTTGGTGACCTTTATATACAAATTGTGTGACCTTTATGTATAAATTCTGTGACCTTTATGTTAAATAACTTAGAAAAAAATGAAGAAAAAAATGAAGAATTTCAGTAAAATTTGTACATAGATACCTTTATGTTATATTCATATGACCTTTATGTATATTTATGTAACCTTTATGTATAAATATTCATACCTTTATATATCTTTTATATATTAAATAAAGGTATGAATATTTGTACATAAAGGTCATATAAAATATATATAAAGGTCACATGAATATTATATAAAGGTATCTATATACAAATTTGGCTGAAATTCTTCCTTTTTTTTCTAAGTTACAATGCATAAAGGTCACAACATTTGTACATAAAGGTCACCAAATTTGTACATAAAGGTCAAGACATAAAATTTATAAAAAAAAAAAAAAATAAATTCCTGGATCCGGGTCGACCCGACCCGGATTGCACGGATCTTAGATCCGTACACCAGGTACACAGGAGAATTTGTGAATATATAATAATAGTCATTTTTTATTTTATGTTTTTTTTTAACAGAAATAAGTTGACTGGGTTAAATTTTAAGAGCAGAATTTAAGGCTTATCAAGTTTGATCATAGATTTGTTAGTATATTGACTTGACTCAACTAAATTATATTCATATTTCAATTAAATATAGTTGAATATTTTTTTTTTTGTTTGTTTGTGTGTTTTAAGTCTTATTAAAATATATTACATATACAGTATACTAACAAATACATATTCAATAAATATATAATTAAAAATTTATGTAATTTTCATGATTGATCTCTCCCAACATACATGATTAATAATGTATTCAATTTAGATAAAAAAATATATAATTAAAAATTTATGTAATTTTCATGATTGATCTCTCCCAACATAGATGATTAATAATGCATTCAATTTAGATAAAAACGAATGTTACTAAAAAATAAAAGTATTTTGATTCAAATGAAATGAACTGTTAATAATGCCTTACGTCCGATCTTTCACCAGGCTTCCATTCTCTAAATCTAACGGCTGACTTTAGCCGAATAAAAGTCCTACATTTTGTCCCACGACAACTATTCAATCTACTTTACGACAAATAATTGAAAGGAAATCAGCCAAGCTTGTCCACATATAATAAAGAGAGGGGACATTAATGACAGGTGCGTGATGGTACATATTTTTATCTATATCTATTACTATCATAAAACTATTAATTATTTTTTTATCCATATTTTAACGCCTATGATAATATTCAATTTATTTAATTTAAGTACATATATATATATATAGTTGAGTCAATCTGGTTTATGTGACTGTATATGTATATATTATACGTGTATAATCTTTACTTTTACGTATCAGAATATTTTTTTCTTACTCAGCTCTATATTCTTTTCTACATAATTTATTTTCCTTTCATTCTTTCATATTTTATTCAATTTTTAAATAAACCATCTCAATACACGTATGTTCATCTCATTTTTAAATAATTTTTTTCTTATTCATCTCAATTTCTTTCTTATTTTATATCATTCTTTCTTATATTTTATTCCATTTTTGAATACTGTTTTTTTCACCTTAATTTTTTTCTTATTTTATATGATTCTTTAATTTTTTTTTCAAACTCATCTCATTGTAAATTGTCAATTCTTTTTTTTTCTCTCTTTTAGTTGCTATATATATATATATATATATATATATTTTTTTTTTTTTTTTTTTTTTTTTTTTTTTGAATACAGGTCTATAATGAATAATCAAAGCAACTCTGATGATCATGTTAGTGAAGATGGAGATGAATATACTTTGTTGGATAATATTTGTGGAGAGGGAATTACTTTGCAATAGGTAGTGTTTTGCTAACAATTTTTCTATTATGACAATTCTTTCTTTTTTACAAACTCATGCGGGGTAAATAATGATTTTTTTATTATAACAATTTTTTTAATTATTAATTTTCATGTATTTTTTTAGGTTCTAATAACATTGCACAAGTAACAGGTATTTTCTGGTTTTTAAATGTATAATTCATTATAGTTTTTTTTTCCTTTATTTATTTTGACATTTAATAAGTTTATTTTTATTTATACCAAGAACACAATAAGAATGTTTGGACTTGAATGACTTATAAATATTCTGATGACCTTCTTATTGTGAATATTATGTAGAATTAAAAAAAAATAGATGGTTGAGATTACTCCATAAAAATCCTTAGAAGACTTTTAAACAATTTTTAGACAAGTTCTAAATTTATATAGAATTTAATAATTGATGGTTGAGATTACTCCATAAATCTTGAAGGAATTTTAGACAATTTCTAGACAACTTCTAATAAAAATCTACAAGTATATGAAATTTAATTTTAGATAATTTCTAAAAATTATATACAATTAAAGAAAAATATGTCTTAGCAAATATATTTCCAAGTACTATTGATATTAATAGCAACTAAAAGAGAAAGAAAAGGATTGCCAATTTACTGAGATAGAATGAGATGAGTTTGAAAAAAAAAATTAAGAATGATATAGAATAAGAAAAAAATTGAGATGAATTTTTATTGATTTATAAATGGGATAAAATAAGAAAGAATGATATAAAATAAGAAAGAAATTGAGATGAATAAGAAAAAAAAATTATTTGAAAATGACATGAACATACATGTATTGAGATGATTTATTTAGAAATTGAATAAAATACGAAAGAATGAAAGAAAAAGAAATTATGCAGAAGAGAATATGGAACTGAGTAAGAAAAGAATATCACGGCATGTAAAAAAAAAAAAGATTATACATTATACATGTATTGCCACATAAATCAAATTGACTTCATAAAAAACCCAACGATGGGTTACTTATCATTACTATATATATATATATATATATATATATATATATATATATATATATAGAGGTAAGTTATTTAATGAAGAATTATTTAATCACCACGTCATGAGTTTTGATTGGAAATTGAAATTTTGGAGGCATGCAAACTCAATCACGGACAACTCGTAGGGAAATGTTAATTCCGGTGAAAAATGAAAGTGAAAAATGATTAAAATTGGATAAAATTTACAATTTTAGGATAAGAATTGAAAATTCGAAAATTAATAGAAGCAAAATCGATCGAACATGAGTCTGAGGACGGGATGAACAAGAACATTTTTGTATGCGGATTATGAAAGATAAAACTTATCGATCTAGGATTTGAATGATAAAAAACGATCAAATTAGGATCTCCAAATCTAATGGCATTTAAATTTCTCTATCATCTTTTATCACATTCTCATCATGTCAATTATCTCTAATAATTGGTGTACTGCCAGTAGAGCCGGCAATATGCGCCCATCTCGATGGGCCAGCCGAACAACTTGCAAATATAGTGGCTCGAAAAACGTTGAAATTTTTGGAATTTTATTTATTTATTTTTGTACAACTTGCAATTTCTATATGTAATTCAATTCGTCCTTTTATGTTATTATTTGTTTTTTAATTTTTTTATTGTCTTCTTCAATCATTATTAACTAATTTAAATTAGAGTTGTGAGTAATTAAAATTCACCAACAAACTACATGAATTGAATTAAAATATATTTGAATTTTCATATTTTGTTAATTAAATTCGTGAACCTTATTGAATATTAATTGCTTATGAATTTTCTTTTTTACTTATTTTCTCTCTTAATACATTTGATCAAATATAAATAATAGTCATTTTTGATTTTATGTTTTTTTTAACAGAAATAAGTTGACTGGGTTAAATTTTAAGAGCAGAATTTAAGGCTTATCAAGTTTGATCATAGATTTGTTAGTATATTGACTTGACTCAACTAAATTATATTCATATTTCAATTAAATATAGTTGATTTTTTGTTTGTTTGTGTGTTTTAAGTCTTATTAAAATATATTACATATATAGTATACTAACAAATACATATTCGATAAATATATAATTTAAAATTTATGTAATTTTCATGATTGATCTCTCCCAACATACATGATTAATAATGTATTCAATTTAGATAAAAAATATATAATTAAAATTTTATGTAATTTTCGTGATTGATCTCTCCCAACATACATGATTAATAATGTATTCAATTTAGATAAAAATGAATGTTACTAAAAAAATAAAAGTATTTTGATTCAAATGAAATGAACTGTTAATAAAACTACACTTTGTCCCACGACAACTATGCAATCTACTTTTCGACAAATAATTCAAAGGAATCAGTCAAGCTTGTCCACATATAATAAAGAGAGGGGACATGGAATCAATAATTTCTTCTATTCATATCTTCAATTAGCTAATGCATCAATTCATCACAAAGAAAAAGTAAAAAAAAAAAAAAGCAGCTCAAAAACACACACCAACATATCCAAAACTAGTACTGATCATGGCTGATGCTATCATTTCTGCCGTGGCGGAGCGAATTATAGCTGTGGTTGAAGAGCAGATTCGAAACGAAGTCAATCTTGTGGGAGGCGTTGACGAGGAGGTTCGCAAGCTTTCTGAGGAGCTGAAGACACTCAGAAATGTGTTGAATGATGCTGAGAATCGAAGATTCAAAGACAAAAACATTAACTACTGGTTGTCCAGGCTGGAACAGACTTCTTATGAAATGGAGGACGTTTTGGATGAATGGAGCTATGCTCTTCTCAAGTATAACATGGATCAATCTAATCCTCCGAAGCAAAAGGTAAGCTCCTTCGTCCCATCATCTTCATGTTTATGTTTCAAAAAAGTTGCTGTCCGTCGTGATATTGCAAACAAGATAAAGAATGTGAAAGAGCGACTTGATCAGATTTTGAAGGAGAAAGATCAATTTAGTTTTATCACTTCCCAGCCTACAATGGATCCTACGCCTAAATCCTGGCGAGATCAAACTACTTCTTTGATTGACTTGGGGAATGTCCATGGTCGGGATGAGGATAAGGATATTCTTGTTAGCAAACTTATGGGTAATGGTGGGAGAGAAGAGGAATTAGGCAATCTGCAGGTTGTGTCTATAGTGGGTGTTGGGGGAATTGGAAAAACTACCCTTGCTCAACTTGTTTATAATGACAGTCGAGTAAAGGGGAGTTTTGAATTAAGAATCTGGATATGTGTATCAGATCCCTTTGATCTGCCTGCCATTGCCAAAGGGATTCTTGAGAGCTTGAGAGACGATACTTCTCCAAATACCAACCAATTGGATGTTTTGTTTAAACATGTGCAAGACTCTATTTCTGGGAAGAGGTTTCTTCTTGTCCTCGATGATGTTTGGACTGAAGATTATAAGAAATGGGAATCCCTGGGAACCGCCCTCAGAGGTGGTGGAGTTGGAAGTAAAATTTTGGTGACTACAAGAAAGGAAAGAGTTGCTCAAATTATGCCAACAATTCATGTTCATCGTCCTAAACAACTTTCGGATGAAGATTGTTGGCTGTTAATGCGTCGTATGGCCCCTTTTGGAAAGACTAATGAGGTATTTGAAAAATTTGAGGATATTGGTAAAAAAATAGCTGAAAAGTGCAAAGGCTTACCTCTTGCTGCAAAGGTTTTGGGAAGTCTTTTGTGCTCTAAGAATACTTTGGAAGAGTGGGAGAATGTATTGAATAATGAAATATGGAAAATAAAAGAAGTGGAAGTAGAACTTTTTCCTCATTTGCTTTTGAGCTACAATGAATTATCTCCATCGCTCAAGCGCTGTTTCTCATATTGCGCTGTCTTTCCTAAGGATAAAATAATTTATGTTGATAAACTAATAAGAAGTTGGATGGCATTAGGTTATTTGGGCTCTGAGGGAGATGTGGAAGGTAGAGGGCGAGAGTACTTTGATATTTTAATGATGCATTCTCTTTTTCAAGATTTTGAGAAAGATGATTGGTATGAGAGATTTCATATGTGTAAAATGCATGATATAGTACATGATTTTGCTCAATTTCTTAGGAAGAGTGGTAAAGTAGAGGCCACAGGAATGAATAAGACAACTTGTCAAACTTGTGACCCTCTACTAGTTTCCAATGTGAATGAATTTCGTTCCTTGTATTTGAAGTATGAAGTATCTCCCCGAAATCTTTGTTATTGCCTCAAACGTCTGAGAGTGTTAAGCCTACATGGCTTGGTATGGAATCTAGAAGTAATAGAAGACATGATTCACTTGAGATCCTTGTCCTTGAATGGAGTAAACTTTGTTGATTTTGAAATCATTTTGCAACTTTATAACTTGCAAACTCTTTGCCTCATTGAATGCAATCTAGAAGAGATTCCAATGGAAGTTAAGAATTTGATTCACTTGAGATACCTCGACTTGAGTGGTAATAGATGTCTGAAAGAATTGCCAAGGGAAATTGGGGATTTGATTCAATTGAGACACCTTGACTTGACTCAGAATTGGTCTCTGAAGGAGTTGCCAGAGAGTATAGGTGCTTTGAACTTACGAACTCTAGATCTTCGTGGTTGCGATAGTCTGTCAATACTTCCTGAAGGAGTGGGACAGTTAATTAGTCTCCGCAGATTGGATGAGTTCCGTGGAGGAAGTGGAGGGAACAAATTGCGAACACTGAAGAACTTAAACCATCTTAGTGGATATCTAACGTTGACAATCGGATTAGATAAAGACATTAATTCAGAAGAAATGGTTGAAGATGCTAAGGAAGCACAACTGAGGAATAAGATACATATTCAGAGTCTTGAAATAAGATTTAAGGATGAGATGGATGAAAATGAGGAGTCGTCAGTGGTGAGGATGAAGGTAATAGATGCATTGGAGCCCCATCCAAAGCTGGAAGCATTGGAAATTTGGGGATACAAAGGCTCTCAACTTCCATTGAGTTGGTTAGTCTCACCCCTCAACCAACTAAGGAATCTTGTTCTACAAGGTCAAGATAATTACCTGACGTCATTGCCACCCTTTGGAAAACTGCCCTGCCTTGAAAAGCTGTATATTGGTGGGATGGAAAGATTGGAAATAGTGGGACAAGAATTGTTGGGAATAGGAAGAGGAGGAGACATGGAGCTGGATACTGTTGCCTTTCCTAAATTGAAGAAGTTGATATTTTGGAATTGTCGGAACTGGGAAGAGTGGGAGGACATAACGATCCAAGAAGAAGAGTCTGCAGGCATGACATTAATGCCTTGTCTCACGCATTTGAATATCAAATATTGCTCACGTTTGACAGTGCTGCCACATCGCCTAATGCGTAAGGTGTCTACATTGGAAGTGTTGGATATTGGTGATTCAACATTGCTAGTAGATCGTTACAGGGACAAAGATGGTTCAGACTGGAAATTTATATCTCAATATAATCCACGCCTTCAACTCAGGTCCTTAGCAAATCAAAATATCGTTTGGTAAACTTTGTATTTGTATATTTTTCTGTATTTTTGTCATGCGTAAGTTATTAAATTTAATTTAATTATCTTATAACTTGTGATAGTTTTGCCAAATAGTCTTATGATTGCTTATTGTAGGTAATTTATATGTTAAAGGCCGAGTTATGCTATGACAGGAATTTTAAGAATTCTAACATTTTTCAACAATATAATTTAAAATATACATAATTTAATAAAAAAAACTCATATACAACCAAAATGAATTTTCTTTTTTCTTTTTATTCATGAGAATTACCAAATAGAGTTTTCTATAATAAATATACATTATTAAACAATATATTTTGCAATATATAATTGAAATCGAGTGGAACAAAATCTTTTTAAGTAGAATCAAATGTGTTTCTTTATTAATCTACTATTTTTGTTCGTGAAATTTTTTATTTAACATGTAGAATAAAGTGTGGCAAATTGACTAGTTTAATTTTGATAACTGCTATAACCTATACATTATGACTCGAATCAAGTTACATAGCAATTAAAATTGAATTTTACCATTTTTAGCCTCAAAATGAAAACAATCATTGAGTAATCGTTGAAAAAATCAAGATTCAAAACGAGAGTTCAATAGGACTGGACAATATTTATATAATATACATATATACAAGTTAGAAAAAGGAATTATAATTGAAATTGAGATTTAAAAAAAAATCAACTCTTTTCCGGATATTCACAACTAGTCTTAGTTATAGTTACAAATATCATATAAAACTCAATATTATTATGTAATTATTTCAAATATGACGAATTGTATGAACTGCGTACTTCTTGAGTTCAACTAATATTATTTTTAAATCCAAACTAAGTTAAAATGTAATCAGCATTTAACTGAACTCTTTAGGGAACCTAAATATGAGCTTTTTTTTTCTTTTTTCTTTTAGAATAATTTTCTTTACAATTAAATTATTGTATATTTTATAATATAGTGAAAAATTTTATGTCTTCGTTGATTTATATACAACATTATGACTGGACTTGACCATCTGATTCGACAATTAGATAGGCTTTATCGATGAACAAGGCCCACTTTTGGATTAGCCCAATTCTTAGGTACCAAATCAGAAATTTCCAATAATTAGTGTACCAGTTAGGCAATTAGCAAAAGATATGTGTACCGATCTGTAATTTAGGAGAAAGACTAGTCAAATGCTGGACTACAAATTACATTAAAAGGAAACTTGTATTACCCATCGATATACGATTTTAATAATTTTTTATGTAATGAATAATTATACATGATTTTCAAATATATATATATATATATAATTTCAAGAAATGAAATGATAATTTCAAGATGATATTTATAATGTCACATCATGTATTGTATCACATCAAAAAAATAAAAATTAATCTAAAGAGTAAACTACCTTTTTTGCCCTATAAAGTAGGTGGTCTGGCATTTTCGAATATTTTTTTTTTCAGGTTGGCCAATTTGGATAGTATTTTCCAAAAAAGTGCAATTTATACCCAATTTCAGCCCGAATTGCTTAATAAGGCTGAAATTGCACGTGATATGCACGTGTGGACGTAACTTCGGGCTTTGCGGGCCAAAATCGGACATGGTGACACTTTTTAATTACGTGGCATTTCGTGCTGGAAAATCATTTCTCTCCCTCACATAAAATTCGGGATTTCAAGAACCCTAATCCCCAAATTCCCAATTTATCTTCAATTTATCTTCATCATCTCCACTTTCATCAACTTGTTTTTGATTCCAGATTAGTACAAAGTTTCTCAGTTTCTGCTCCAAAATGTTGGTCGTTCTTGAGAAATCAATCGGAAAGCCACCTAAGGAGCTGAGCCGTTCTTGAGAACAAATGTCTGAACAACTTCCCTGAAGAAATTGTAGAGATTTTTCGTTCATGGAGGTCAGACTGCACTTCTTACAACCTCTCCAATAGCAACTTCTTGGCTCTGTCTCATCAAGATGAAAATCCAGCACTTCCCAAGTTCTCTCTCTAGTACTAGATTTAGGAAATTAAGTAGTAGTAATTGCTTAACATCTATGTTACCTGCTGCAGGTCTATCGTAGTAATAAACGACATTTTCTGCACATTCTCGGGGGCATTGTACAACACTTGTGACCTGAGACGCCACTACGGGTTGTCAAGACAAGCCACAGAAGCCATGGTAGTAGTCGAGGCTTATAAAGCTCTACGCGATCGTGCACCCTATCCTCCTGATCAAGTTGTCAAAGAACTTGGATCCCTATACTCCTGATCAAGTTGTCAAAGAACTTGAAGGAAAATTCGCTTTCCTTCTCTTTGATTCCAAAGCCTCCACCCTTTTCTTTGCCAGGGTAATCTAATAAGCTTCACATCCCAATTTTTGGGATTAGGGTTCTTGAAATCCCAAATTTTATGTGAGGGAGAGAAATGATTTTCCAGCACGAAATGCCATGTAATTAAAAAGTGTTACCGTGTCCGATTTTGGCCCGCATAGCCCAAAATTACGTCCACACGTACATATCACGTACAATTTCAGCCCTATTAAGCAATTCGGGCTGAAATTGGGCATAAATTGCACTTTTTTGGAAAATACTGTCCAAATCGGCTAGCCCGAAAAAAAAATGTCTGAAAATGCCAAACCACCTACTTTACGAGACAAAAAAAGTAGTTTACTCTTAATCTAAATGACATTGATTTCATTCAATACCATTCATAAGGTATTATATAAAATATATAACAACTCGTAACCAATATAAGATATTTATCTTGAAGTGAAATAGTTAGAATGAAAATATGTATTTTATTAAATGAAATAGATACATATAGTTCTTATATATATATATAATATTTTGAAGTGAAAATAATAGTTTCCTAACATAGATCAAATGATTATTATCAGAAAAAATAATTAATAAATTATGTTTAATAAAACAATTTGATATCTATAGATAGGGTTGGTTCGGTACGATATACCGAAAAAAAAAATTTCATACCGTATAGCGTACCGAAAATTTTGGTATGTCAAAAAACATACCGATATCGTACCGAAATTTTTGGTATACCGAATTTCGGTATATCGAATTTTCGGTATATTGATAGCCTATACCGTTTGATACCGAATTACCGAATTTTTCGATATATCGAAATTTACCGTTATACCATATCGAAAATATCAAAATTTATCGAAAATTACCGAAATATATCTATATATATAATAATAATATATTATTAATATTAATATATTTCGATATATATCGAAATAGCGAAAAATTCTAAATCCCCATACCGATACCGTAACGAAATTTTCGACATTTTTGGTATTTTTTCGACACGATATGCACGGTATACCGAAATTTTCGGTATTTTGCCCAGCCCTGTCTATAGATAGATAGATTCAAATAAAAAAATACACTCTAGTTTTTTAATTATTATTTCCATTAGTCTCTTTTCAGTCATTATTGGTGGATCAAATGTAACAATTCTTCCCACTACATCTTCAATAATATATGTAGAGAGATAATATTAAATAATGAACAGTAACAATAATAAATTTATAATAAACTAATTTCATAAAAATAATGTATTTTTATTACCAATTAGAATAGTGACTTTCAAATGGTTTAAAAATGTAGAGATTATGTTGAAAGGCATCGTCTTAATACTCATGAATATGCGTTTTTCCATAAAATTAAAATTCAACTTTGATTCAAGTTTAATGTTCTGAAGCAGAGTTGTACAACTTTTCATTCCACTCGAGTCGTAATTTTGTTCAATGTTAGAGTTTTGATCATTTGTAACAATCCGAAATAAAATTCAACTATATAAAATATCACAAGAATTTTCTACAATTAAAATGAGAGTTATGTAATAATAATAATAATAATAATAATTATTATTATTATACTGATAAAAATGAAAGAGAAATAAAAGAAATAAAATTTACTTATACATAAGTATATATGCATAAGTACACAAGGTATATATATATATATAAGTATAACCTATATAATTATTCTTATTATATATATATATATATATGTATAAATAAAGAAGAAAAAGAAAATTGGGTGATAAAAGGGATAAGTGCAAACAATATTCTCTCTCCCCAAACACCATCTTCACCGCCACCATCCACTGCTGCCGGTGAGGTTCTTTCCGACAAGGTGAAATGATTACGATATAGTTCTCACTGAGCCGATCACAATTATGGTTTCGGATTTTGACCCGATCGCATCTTCATCCCGTACAGCATGTGTATGTATTTTCAATATATATATATATATATGCATCTGTATATATATGTGCATATATATGTGTGTGTGGGTTGCTGTATATATGTGTGTGGGAGTTGGAGTTGTGGTTGGTGTTGGAAGGAGGTGGCCGGTGCTTTCTGTGCCGGCGTGGATGGAGGAAAGCCGCCGCTGGAAGCGGTGACGGGCGTGTATGGTTATTGTGGGTGTGCGTGTGTTGTGTGTTGTGTGTATGGTGTGTGAATGCAACGTGTGTGTGCGTGTTGAAGTGGTGGAGTCGCCGGCGACGTGAGTCGCGAGCAGTGGGGGCAGCAGGTGGCAGGGGGAGCGGCAGAGGAGGTTGGGCGGCAGCAGAGGAGGCGGCAGAAAGGGGGTTTGAGGCTGAGGTTGTTTTTGAGAATTTGATTAAGCTTAGGGACCAAATTGCAAACTTTAGATTTAGGATAAATAGCACTCAAGCCCCCGAACTTATGAGTAATTACAGAATAGTCCCTAAACTTTCTAAGATATGCAAAAAGATCCATGAACTTATAAATAATAGCAGATAGACCCCAGAATTCTTGAAAATTACAGAATGGACCCTATACTTTGTAGAAATTACAAAATCACCCCTAGATATTATAAATTTTATCCTTAAGTTTATGAAATTATGTTTTAAGCATCATGAATTATAAATAATGATATCGGACCCTGAACCTCGCTAAAAATTACACTATGTAACCTATAAATTGATAATATTATGTATTGCTATTAGTATTGCTTTATATTGCAAAAATGACCTCTAGAATATGCTGAAATTACAGATTTATCTCATAATTAATTAGATTTACGAAACGGACCATAGAAGTCACTAGTGCTACTTCTTGACCCAAACAAATGAATTATGTTGCAATAAAACATTAAAAATATTAATTACCAGCTCTCTTAATTTAAATGACATTTTATCCTAAATATAATTATAGACGTTGTAGTTTGAGCCTCATAATGTAATAAATAAACCAAATGACCTAATTATAAATATTAAATATACAATTAAATCCTCCATATTGTTAAAAATGATCAAAACGTAAAGAAATAATTATGAACTTTACAATTCAAACCTCAAAGTTAAGAATCAAATTAAATATCAAAGTAAATATCAAATTCAATCATCTTCAATAAAAATTAATTAAACATGTTATGCAATTAAATATATTTCCTAAATTAACCTACAATTTCAGTTAATTGAATTCATTGTTTTTTATATCTAAGTTAAACTGTAAATTATATAATTAGATTTTCTAAGATTATTTTAAAGATCTTCAAAAATTATGTTTTTAGCCAAAAGCTTTATAAATTGCTTGTCTAGAATTATTATCAAATCTTTAAGATCTAACCTAAATCATAATTTTATAATTAATTTTTCTGAAACTAAGCTAAGTCTTTCAAGATCTAAATAAAGTTTAATTAAGCTTTCTAATATTTTAATAAACACATTTTTATTACAAATTCACTTAAACCTTATAATTACCTTAAAATCATCTATTTTATTTTTTAAACCACAACATCATCAGAAACCTATTTCAAATTATCAAAGGAAAATTATATTAATTAAGTTATTTTCATTAGACCTCTTTATATGTCGATTAAGGTATAAAACCCTAGATCCTTATCGAAATAATTAAGAAAATTTAATTTCAGGTCGGATTTTGGAGTTGAGTGTTATCACCCTATCGTATTACAGTAATACTTAATTTTATTTCGTAAATCATGTTAGATGGTCCGTTAACAGAAAAAATTCTAAATAATAATGTATTTTAATTAATAATAGTTCGATTAAAATCTAAAGCGAACACTTACGCTTTGTAGGAAATACGAAAAGAGGAAAGAACTAAGCTGGGGTATAAAAATTGTTGGTCCCAGTGGTATAAGGTTAAGAGGGGGGGTGAATTAACCTTATCAAATTTTCAACTTTTACTCCAAAGAATGTTAAGTCCCTGATGAACAGGTAGCTAGTAAGCTTACTGTTCGATAGGTTCCTGCTCAGGCAGTGACCTCAGGACTTAGTCAGAGAGAGAAATGCACAACGGAAATACTTATGTTTTTCGAAACACGCTTTTAATGCAGTATGCTCGGATGCAGATAGATAGATAGACAGATATAAAAGGCACAAGCAAGCTTATAGAGGTTCAAGGGTGGAGTAATCCCTCTACGTCCTCTCTACTCCTTCACAAGGAGGAACTTTGTTAAAGGTAGTTTGATTTACAATAGACTCAGCTAACACAAACTAAACTTTAAACAAACTGTCAGCTCTATCCACACAGGTAGCTGCACAGTGACCAACTATCGACCCACACAGGATCTCCAAACAGGTTAACCGACCCACACAGGATCCTTTCTCTTCTTCAGAGAGATTACAACTTAGCAGTTTCAACACCTGACTAAGCGACCCCTATCAGACTTAATAAATAAAAGGTTTAAAACACAATCAAATGCAGCAAGCTCCTCGAACTTCAGAAGAACACAGAGGTAGCTGGCTTGCTGCTTGCTCAGTTTGATTAACTTGAGAGTATAAGCTTGTGCGTCTATTTGCTTCTCAGTTCTCTCTTGGTTGTGTATGATAGTTGTATTTCTTTGAAAATCAGACTTCTATTTATAGGCATCAGGTAGTTTTCTACCCGTTGGTAAGGCAGTCCTTTGTATGATGAGGTGTCTCTTTCTGATTGGTTCTGCTGATCTTCTGACACCTGTTCTGAAATGCCTTCATTCTGTTCTGCAACTGCTTGTCCTTTGTCTGCGCAACTTCATTTTGCAGACTGTTTGTACTGTGTCCTTGCTGCTTTATCATACATGGCAGATTCTGATTCGTTGGAACTGGAGTGACTCTACTGGCTAGTCAGGTTGCATTGACTCTGATGTATCTGGTAGTATCCTCTTTGAGTCAGTCAGCTTCCTTGATTATCTCCAGGTTCCTTGTAGCATCCTTCTAGAGCTTTGCTTGCTGGTTGCTCGATACAATATGCAGGTAGCAGGGACTTCGGCTTCCTGGCTACTTGGCAGAATCTTCAAGTCCTTCCAGCATCCTTGCCTTAGCAAATTTACATTAAAGACTCATCCAGATAGCTAAGGTTCTAATCTATTACACGTTTTGTCTCATCAAAATCTATTACATTTCATCCTATCAATTTCCCCCTTTTTGATGATGACAAAACTCCTTAACAGGATCAAAGAACCATATATTATTAACTTGGAACAAAGATGCAGATAGATCAAATTATTCAAAAGCATGCATCAAGTTCACAAGATGTGAGCTTTAACCAGAAGAGTCAAATTCTCATTGATCAGAGTTAGTTACAAGGCATATACATACCCAAGCAGATAGCAGAATCAAACAGAAATTTAAACAAAACAATAGAGTAAACATAAAAAAAAGATAAAATCATCAAGTCTTCAACCAACTGGCCTTCTTCTTTCTTTCAAACTTTGAGCCTTTCCACCAGTTGGCTATTGAATCTTGATAGCTAGGCTCCATCCTTTTCACCATTTCCTCTGACTCCTCAAACCTGAGCCAGAAGTCTTCACAGTATGGTATGAGCTCCTTTCCAAGTTTCTGTTTTAGCTTCACTTGAATTGGAAGTCCAACTTTCTTTGTAAGCTCCAGGAACCTCTGCAAAGCTTTCTTGTTTGTCTTGAATCCTCTAAAAAGAGCAGATTCCTTGCAGAGGGTGGTGAAGTATCTCATCAGCTCCTTCCTTTTGAAAGCTTCTATCTGGAAAAAGGATGGGTTGACCTCAGTAGGAAGAGTGACCTCCGAGACTACTGGGGCTAGGAATTTGTCACTCCTGGGATCCGGGCTTGCTTCCAGGAAGCTTCTGAGAGTGGCACTTGCTGCGACATCTGGATTTTGCAAATTTTTCTCCATTTCCACCATGTCAGGCAGCTTGTGCGGAGGGAAGATCTTGTCAAGGACAACCCTAGGATCTGTTGCAAAGACAGCATCCAGGTTGCTTTTCAGCTCTGCTTCGGTCCTCCTCCTTTTCTCTTCTCTCATATCAGCACCCTTCCTGAAGCCTGGATGAACAGACCCAGAAACAGCATCTGATTTTCTTTTTGCACTGCTGTCTGAAGGGCCCCTTGATCCAGCTCCCTTATGTCCGCCCTCTCCAAAGTCATCTCTTCTCATACTGCTCACTACCATCTGTCTGCAGGCAGCAGGGTCCTGTCCAGCCTTCTGTCTGCCTTCAATCCTTCCTTCCCCCTTTTTGTCATCATCAGCACGCCCAACCGCAAAACTGACCATGGAGTGAATATCAGACAAGGTGCCTGAGTGATCCCGCAGGGTCTGAGATTGGTTGAACTGCTCCCTGTCCATTCGGTCTACTGCAGTGACTAGAGCTTTCTGACTGGCCTCAAGAGAGATCATCTTCTCCTCTTGCCTGTTTAACTTTTCCATCACGCTCTTGACAACTTTAACTGCAGCATCCTCTTTAGGGGGTCGGTAGGCGGCTATCATCTGAGTGAGCTTTGACAATTTCACGTTGAGGGAGTCCATAAAAGAATAGGTCTTCACAGAGTGGGAGCGGGTATCCTTGCGGATTTTCCTACTCGCCTTCACCAAGGACTTCCCCATTTGTTCAATTGCTGTCAGCACCTCTTCATTTGATCTGGCAGGTTCCTGGCGTTCTCCTGCTGGTGCCTGTTCATCAGAAACAGATGTTAGTTCTTTGGATTTTTCGGCTCCGGTATCACCCTGTTCACTAGGTGACCCTTCATCGCTGCTGGTAGAGCTACTGGATCCTCCACCTCCTGATCCAGTATTCTTAGAGTGAGTTTCCTCCTCAGCATTCTCCTCAGCATCCTCCTCTGGTTCTCCCAGCTTCTTGTCTTGTTTAGCTACCTTACCCTTGCTGAACACTATTTCGGCCTCCTTCTCCTTCTCTATCTCCTCTACTACTTCCTTCACTGCATCCTCCTGCACTTTAGCCTCCTTTTCACCCGCAGGCTCCTTTTCTCCACTTTTGTCTCTTTCTTCCTCCTGCACTTCCACCATCTTTTCACCCGCAGCTACTTCCCCCTCAGCGACCGTCTCTACCTGGTCTGCCAATTTGGCAGGTGTTGTCTCCTCCACCTCCATTGGAATAGCTGCATCAGGTTGCTCCTTCTCCGTGGGGGCAGGTTCCTCCTCTGCATCAGCTTGAACAGGTGCCTCCTGCTGCACATGTTCCCCCTCAGCCTCTACCTCCATTGGTGTAGGAATGGTGGTCTCCGTGGTGTCACCGGCGGCTGCTACTGTGGTTGGAACTATCAGCTCGAGAGATGCTACAGCAGCGAGAGTTTCCAACTCTTTAACCTTGGGAAAGTCAGTTGGCATCGAGCTCCTCTCCTTCATCGGCGTCTGTACAGGTACTTCAGGAAGAATGATCAGGTCAGTAAGGTATGAGAATTCCTCACCGTTTTTCTCCATTGGTGAAGATGACCTCCTGCTGATAGGTTCTACCATCAATGCTGAGCAGGATGATCCTTCACCTATCTGGGGTTCCCTTACTGGCCTTCTTATTCTGGTATCTGCCAGGCTGATGTCTGCAGCCTGCTTCAGCATCCTCTCCATAGCTTCCTGCTCCCCGTACTTTGCTATCTGGGCCTCAGCAAAGCCCACATCGTCGCCTGCTCTGACCTGGTCAGCAGCAGCATCCAGTATCACCTCCTCCCTATAGAAGTCTGGCTGGATGACAGCTTCCTTTCCCTTCAGGCTCCGGGGGCCAGGCAGCTGTGCAGCAGCTTCCTTTTGCTTCCTGGCCTCCAACTCAGCGGCTATTTCCGCATTTTCTAGAAATTCCGGCCATTTCATCTTCTTGAGATCCTTCAAAAATTTCTTTTGAAGGACCTCCTCCAAATCATCCATGGCGACCCAGTTCAGCGCCCATTCCTCTTCAGACTTCTAGTCTGCCCACTGGATGAGTTCCTCCCTGGACAGGTGCCTGAACTGCCACCAGGTGGTGAATCTTTCCACCAATTTACCGAACTCCGCCTCCAGCTTCGGTATGCTGATGACGAACTCAGCTACCTCCTCCTCATCATCATCATCATCAACGGCTGTATTCCCTTCCAGTTCCTCCCTTGGAGAATCAATCTCCACTTCCACTGCAGGCTTCTTAACAGCCCGAGTGGTGACGATCTCTGGTTCATCATCAGAGATGACCAGTCTCCTCTGCACATCTTTCTTGTGCTTGATCTTCTTTGGTACAGCAGGAGCTGGTGAGGGCTCTGCAAGCTCCTCCATCCTCGAGCTGCTTTCAGACGAAGGAGAGGCAGTGTCGCGGAATGCCTTCCTTGTCCTTGGAGCCCCCTTGAGGTCCTCAGAGACCTCTCTGGTTACTGGGGATGACCGAGCAGTGGTCTTCTTGGCAAAGACCCTGCCCGCACCGATGAATTTCCCTTTCTGGATGGGCTTCCCCTGGGACAGGTCCACCTTCAAGTGACCCAGGAGAGTGTTGATGATAAGCCCATAGGTAGGCTTACCTACCTTCTTCTCCACTTCCTCCACCAGCCTGGAAAGCAGGTAGCTGGCCCAGTCCACCTTCTCCTTCTTCACAATGGCCATCATCATCCTGTACCGGAAGTTGGTACACTTATCAAATGAACCAGAGCGGTTCTCTATGATATGACAGCAGATATCATGCAGCAACTCAAACTTCAGAAGGAAGGCCTTCTTGCTGCAACTCCTGGACATCCCCGCCGTGTCCTCCTTCCCGGTGAACGTCGTCCAGAACTCCTCCAGCTGGTCTTCTCCGTAGGTGGAGAGGTCACTGGCGTTCATCCCTGCAGTGGGCAGAGCGAACACCTCTTCCAGAAGACCGGTGTCCACCACCACAGTCACTCCACCAACTTTTGATGTGATCTCTGACCCATCTGCAGAGACCTTCACCCTCCGGTAGAATTTCTCCACCTGCTCCTCCGCGTACGGGGCCTTGTGATAGGAGCAGAGTCTGAGAAGTCCGGTCTCATAGAGGCATTGAAGGATGCTCTTCATAACCTCCTTCGAGTTCCCTTCTTCCTCCACTATCTTCAAGAGGATCTTGCGGTCCACTAGTTTTCCATCAACAACTTGGGATGTTTTTGGTGCCATTTCAGAGAGAGAGAGAGAAATCTGAAAACTGGAAAGCTTTGAGAGAGAGAAAGCACGAGAGATTAGGGTTTGCAAGAGAATGGAAATGTTTAAGTGTAAGAGATGAGTGAGAAGAAAGACTCCCTTATATTTGAATTTTGGTGAGAAATGATCTGACGGTTCTGATTGATCTTGAATTCGAAAAGACCCTCAATCCAATGGTTGAGATTTTTGGCGCGGTGTACTTGTGCGTAAGGACTTGATGTGATATTTTGTGGATATCGAGGAGTTTTCTGCAAAAACGGCTGCTAACCGCGGGGTAACTGTTCCTCTTTTCACGCATTTCAGTTACTGGATCCTGCAGGTAGCTCAGAGCAGTAACATTGTATCCAGTAACTGTCCAGGGACCTTGAGCAGTAACCTTTAGGTTGCTGTTTTTCCTTCGTCCTGCCTATGGTTCCCCCTGAATATTATAGCCATTTCAACAGGAAAATATAGAGTTATATAGAAAAGATATCATAAAGTGATTATTCCCAGCTCGTTTTTTAGAAACGAAAATCTTGATTCGCATAGTGGCTTTGTGAATATGTCAGCTAGCTGTAGATCAGTATGCACTTTTTGCAAAGGTATATCTTTCTTTTCAACGTGATCTCTGATGAAGTGGTGTCTGATATCAATGTGTTTAGTTCTAGAATGTAGAACTGGGTTGTGGGTGATAGCTATTGCGCTTGAGTTGTCACATAGAATAGGTGTTTCCTTCTCTTCAATTCCGTAGTCCTTTAGTTGCTGTTGAATCCATAGAATTTGTGCACAGCAGCTTCCTGCAGCAACATACTCAGTCTCGGCTGTTGAGGTTGCTATAGAGGTTTGCTTTCTGCAGAACCATGATACCAGTTTGTTTCCTAGTAGCTGGCAGGTACCACTGGTCCTTTTCCTGTCAATTTTGCAACCTGCAAAATCAGAGTCAGTATAACCAATAAGTTTGAGTCCTCCTTCTCTTGGGTACCATAGACCAGCTTCCTGGGTTCCTTTGAGGTATCTTATAATTCGTTTGGCTGCGATCATATGTGATTCTTTTGGAGCTGCTTGATATCTTGCACACATTCCTACTGAGAACATGATATCTGGTCTGCTTGCTGTCAGGTAAAGCAGTGATCCAATTAGTCTTCTGTACTTTGTAACGTCTACTGCTTTGCCATCAGTGTCCTTGTCTAGGGTTCCTGATGTTATCATCGGTATGCTTACTGTACTTGCATTTTCCAATCCAAATCTCTTTATCAATTCCTTAGTGTATTTTGCTTGATTGATGAAGGTTCCATTGCTCAGTTGTTTGACTTGTAAACTGAGGAAGAAACTTAGTTCTCCCATCATGCTCATTTCGAATTTGGATTGCATGAGACTTGAGAATTTTTGACACAATTCTTTGTTTGTTGAACCGAAGATAATGTCATCGACATAAATCTGAACGAGCAGTATGCTATCTCCATCTTGGATTCTGAAGAGTGTCTTATCCACCTTGCCCTTTTTGAATCCATTATCAAGTAGATACTTCGAGAGAGTATCATACCAGGCTCTAGGTGCCTACTTTAGCCCATAGAGAGCTTTTTTCAACCTGAAGACCATGGTTTCTGGATTTTCTTCAAATCCTGGAGATTGTTCCACATACACTTCTTCAGCGAGCAGTCCATTGAGAAAAGCACTTTTGACATCCATCTGGTAGACTGTCAGATTGTTGTGAGCGGCATAGGCTAGAAAGATCCTGATTGCTTCTAATCTTGCTACAGGTGCAAAAGTTTCTTTAAAATCTATTCCTTCCTCCTGACAGTAACCTTTTGCTACTAGTCTTGCCTTGTTTCTGACTACTTGTCCTTCTTCATCGAGTTTGTTTTTAAATACCCATTTTGTGCCGATTATTCCTTGGTGAGTAGGTCTGGGAACTAAATACCATACTTGATTTCTTTCAAATCCATTAAGCTCTTCTTGCATTGCCTGTATCCAGTTGGTGTCCTCTAGAGCATCTTCTATGCAGCTTGGTTCTGTTTGTGAGATGAAGCAAGCAAACATTGCTTCATGGGGGTTGCTTCTTCTTGTCTTTACTCCAGAGGTGGAATCTCCTATGATCTGATTCCTTGGATGATTCCTTAGCCATTTCCTTCTAATTTCTTCAACCTGTTGTTCGTTTTGAATTTCAGCAGGTTGCTCGTGATTGTCCTGTTCAGCTTGCTGATTTGGATCGTGCTGTATTTCTAACTGTACTTCCAGTTGAATTCTTTCAGGGTGGTGTATATCTTCTTGTATCATAGGTGCCTGCTGATTTGGTGTAGGTTCCTGTTCTCCATGTTGCTGTGTAGGTGCAGGTTGCTAATTCTGAGTTGATTCAATATTTTGGAGATTTGGTAACTCAGCATCAATATATTCAACACGAGTGTTGGTGATGTGAGTTTTTCCAAGATCTTCATTAAGTTTATCTATATCAGCCTTAGAACAGTGTGGTTCATCAAAATCCACATGTACTGTTTCTTCTACAACAAGTGTTCTCTTGTTGAAGATTCTGAAGGCTTTGCTTACCGAGGAGTATCCTAAGAATACTCCTTCATCTGACTTTGAGTCGAATGCTTTCAGGTAATCTTTTCCATTGTTGAGAGTACATAGCACCTGCATCCAAAAATATGAAAATGTTCAATATTTGGAGTATAACCGAACCATAGCTCATAAGGAGTTTTATTCAGATCTTTGTTGATAAAGCATCTGTTCTGGGTATAGCATGCTGTGTTGATTGCTTCTGCCCAAAATCTCTTGGGTAGCTGTGCTTCAGCTAGCATGGTCCTTGCAGCTTCCTTTAGGGTTCTGTTTTTCCTCTCTGCAACACCATTTTGTTGCGGCGTCCTAGCTGCTGAGTATTCATGCTTGATTCCATTGTTAGAGCAGTATTCTTCAATAAACTTGTTTGTGAATTCAGTGCCTCTGTCTGTTCGAATTTTGATAATGTTCAGGCTCTTTTTGGTCTACAGCTTCTTCAGTAGCTCCGGTAACCTTCGCTGAGTGTCCGACTTCTTTGTCAAGAATAGTGTCCATGAGAATCTTGAATAGTCGTCCACCACTACAAGTGTGTACTTTCTTCCACTCATGCTTACTGGTTCTACCGGTCCGAACAGATCCATGTGTAGTAGGTCTAGCACTCTTTCAGTTGACCTTTGTATCTTGTTTTTGAAGGATCTTTTAGTTTGCTTTCCCTTTTGGCATGCTTCACATAGACTCTCTTTCTTGTATACCATATCGGGTAGCCCTCTGACCAGTCCTTTCCTGGCTAATTTGTTGATCGTTTTGAAGTTCAGATGGCTCATCCGTTTATGCCATAGCCAGCTAGCTTCTGATGATCCTTTTGCTATGAAGCAGGTAGCTGTGGTTACTGAGCTCCAGTCAGCTACATAGATGTTTCCTTTTCTAGTTCCTGATAGCTTTACTTCCTTGGATTGGCTGTCCCTTATCAGGCATTTGTTGTGATTGAACTCCACTGAGTAACCTTTGTCATAAAATTGGCTTATGCTTAGCAAGTTGTATTTTAGGCCTTTGACATACGACACTTCTTTAATGTGAGTGTTTTCTTTGATGAGAGTTCCAACTCCTCTAGTGCTTCCCTTGGAGTTGTCTCCGAAGATTACTTTGGGTCCTTTGCACTGTTGAAAGTTCTTGAGGATTTCTTTGTCTCCAGTCATGTGTCTCGAACACCCACTATCAATGTACCATGCTTTCTTGCTGGATCCTGCTGTAGGTACCTGTAAAATAGAGATTACTGGTTCTTAGGTACCCATACAAGTACGGGTCCTTCTTTGTTAGTACCTTTTGGAATCCAAACTTGTCTCACAACAATTGTTTTGTTGTACACTTGGTGGATTCGTCTATAGGAGGTATCCTTCGGATACTGAAGTGTGTGTGCAATCTGTGTATACACGTCACTCTTGAAGTGAGGTCCTCCACTATACTTCCCTTGAGCATGAGCTCGTTTAGGTTTAGACATTCTGGTCTTAGTATTGGTGGGATAGAGGTTTCTGTTCAGCATCCTTGTAGGTTGCTGTTTTCTCTTGTTTCTATCAGTAGATTTATTCTGCTGTAGCCAGCTTTTGAAAACAGGCTTATCCCCTAAGGATGTGCACATGGGTCTCTTGCCCTTGTCTATTGCGTTCTCCAAGCTTGCTGTTGAGTTATTGGATAACTCCTTTTCCTTTGGGGTTCCAGCTCGAATGAAAATAATAGTTTTAGATGATCTTGCTGTTCCTTGAGAGGTTCCTGCACAGTATACTAGGCCTGTCCTATCAAATGGACTTTTGCCCGAATTCATGCATTCCTTGGCTTCTTTAGCTGACTTGCTAAAGGATCCTATAACTGCTTGAAGATCACTCTTCTCATTCTCAAGTTTGGCAATTCTCAGATTGAGCTTAGATGCTTGCTCTAGGAGGTCACTGCACTTTGAGCTATTAAGCTCATATGCGGATAGCTTTTCAGTTAGCTGTTTGTTTTCCCTCCTGAGCATCTCATTTTCGAGTTTTAGCTCCTCATGAATTGAGTTTATCTGTTCGAATTCGCTCATGATTTGTTTAAAGGAGAGGCTTGTTTTAGACTTTTCCTCTTCCATTATGAGCTGGTTAGGATGTATTACCTCATCATCCTCGCTATCCTCAGCTTTCTATGCCATCAGGCAGATAAGTGTTTCATCTTCCGAGGATGAGGAGTCACTGTCATCATCAGAGGAGTCCGCATCTTGCTGAGCCTCCTTGGAAGGTTCCTTGCCCTTTTCCATCTCACTTAGGAAGGCTTTAATTCTCCTCCGTTCCTCTCTTCGTTTTTCCCTTTTCTGGGATGACTCTCCATTGGGGTACCTGTTGACTTTAGGATGAGGGCATTCTTTGGCATAGTGTCCTGGTTTTCGGCAATTGTAGCAAAGATCAGACATATCCTGGTTTGGTTGCTGAACAATGGGTTGTTGGGGAGGTGCCTGAAACTTCTTAAAGTCTCCTTTCCTGTTGTATCTGATGAATTTCTTGAAATTTCTTAGTAGAAGGGCCATTTCTTCATCAGTACCCTCGGTAGGTGGCTCACCCTGCTTACTGCAGATAGTTCCAGAGTCTTTTACGTTTCTGGCAGTCAGGGCAGTTACCTTTGTGCTAGATTCTTCAGCTTCCTTCTTCCTTCTGTTGATATCATATTCGAAGGCTTTTAAGTCAGAGAAGAGGTTAAATGTACTCATTGACTTTAGATCCATTGACATCCTCATTGTAATGGTCTTGCTGTCCCATTCTGCAGGTAGTGCTCTTAGCACTTTCATATTTTTCTCCTTCTGAGTGTAGAATTTGTCCAGGGATTCAAGCTCATTTACAATGTTTGTAAACCTCAGATCCATCTGCTCTAAGGTCTCTTCAGGGAGCATCTCGAACAGCTCGAATTTCTGGGTTGCTGTAGACACCTTGTTCTCCTTAGTTAGCTCTGTTCCTTCGCAAATTTGTTCAAGTTTGTTCCATATATCCATGGCAGTCTTGCATGTCTTGACCTTGCTAAAGGTTCCTTTATCCAGAGTAACAAACAAGGCGTTCTTGGCTACATTGTCCAGGTTAGCTCGTCTTCTATCATCAGCCGACCATTCTTCCCTCGGTTTGTCAATCACAGCTTGGTGGAGAATGGCTCCTGCATCGCCAACTTCGGCAGCTCTCGCAAATATTGGATTAGGTTTGGTGATCCTTGGAGGTCCATCTGTGATAACCATCCACATTTCGTCATGCATAGCTGAGAGATGTGCCTGCATTCTAATCTTCCAATCGTCATACTCTTCAATAGAGAACATAGGAAGCTTGTGTGTGTCCATGATATGATGAAAGCAATGTATGCAGATTTTCGAAAAACAGGGATCAGGGAATTGACCAGACAGATTGGGTTTCTAATCTAACCTGCTCTGATACCACTTGTTGGTCCCAGTGGTATAAGGTTAAGAGGGGGGGGTGAATTAACCTTATCAAATTTTCAACTTTTACTCCAAAGAATGTTAAGTCTCTGATGAACAGGTAGCTAGTAAGCTTACTGCTCGATAGGTTCCTGCTCAGGCAGTGACCTCAGGACTTAGTCAGAGAGAGAAATGCACAGCGGAAATACTTATGTTTTTTGAAACACGCTTTTAATGCAGTATACTCGGATGCAGATAGATAGATAGACAGATATAAAAGGCACAAGCAAGCTTATAGAGGTTCAAGGGTGGAGTAATCCCTCTACGTCCTCTCTACTCCTTCACAAGGAGGAACTTTGTTAAAGGTAGTTTGATTTACAATAGACTCAGCTAACACAAACTAAACTTTAAACAAACTGTCAGCTCTATCCACACAGGTAGCTGCACAGTGACCAACTATCGACCCACACAGGATCTCCAAACAGGTTAACCGACCCACACAGGATCCTTTCTCTTCTTCAGAGAGATTACAACTTAGCAGTTTCAACACCTGACTAAGCGACCCCTATCAGACTTAATAAATAAAAGGTTTAAAACACAATCAAATGCAGCAAGCTCCTCGAACTTCAGAAGAACACAGAGGTAGCTGGCTTGCTGCTTGCTCAGTTTGATTAACTTGAGAGTATAAGCTTGTGCGTCTATTTGCTTCTCAGTTCTCTCTTGGTTGTGTATGATAGTTGTATTTCTTTGAAAATCAGACTTCTATTTATAGGCATCAGGTAGTTTTCTACCCGTTGGTAAGGCAGTCCTTTGTATGATGAGGTGTCTCTTTCTGATTGGTTCTGCTGATCTTCTGACACCTGTTCTGAAATGCCTTCATTCTGTTCTGCAACTGCTTGTCCTTTGTCTGCGCAACTTCATTCTGCAGACTGTTTGTACTGTGTCCTTGCTGCTTTATCATACATGGCAGATTCTGATTCGTTGGAACTGGAGTGACTCTACTGGCTAGTCAGGTTGCATTGACTCTGATGTATCTGGTAGTATTCTCTTTGAGTCAGTCAGCTTCCTTGATTATCTCCAGGTTCCTTGTAGCATCCTTCTAGAGCTTTGCTTGCTGGTTGCTCGATACAGTATGCAGGTAGCAGGGACTTCGGCTTTCTGGCTACTTGGCAGAATCTTCAAGTCCTTCCAGCATCCTTGCCTTAGCAAATTTACATTAAAGACTCATCCAGATAGCTAAGGTTCTAATCTATTACACGTTTTGTCTCATCAAAATCTATTACATTTCATCCTATCAAAAATAGACGTTTTGCAAGCATCTTCTGTAAAAGACGGGGGTAATTGCTTAATACGGTATTTATATTCTTTCAAAGTATTTAAAATATAAAATCTTATACTTGAATGATGTGCGGTCGATATACATGTTATGTGAATGAAGTGTTATGAGTTAAGATTATTATTGAATGTGAATGTGAGTGATGAATGATTAAGGTTAAGTGATGGATTTTGATTATTAATTGATTTAGTTGATAGATGGAAATCATGACGATTGATGAATGATTGGGACGAATACGTGCATTACTGAATGATTTAAAGCACGTGATGGATTACTATTATTTTCGGAATGTGAATGTTTTACTATGAATGCAAATGTGAAAAATGATGTGAAGTTAATATTTGCATATGTGCAAACAAGATGTGTTTTCATGGCACTTGAGAACTGCAAATAAGTGTTATGTTAAACTGATGTGCTTTCATGTGTATGTTTAATATGTTTACGTGTGAAGTAAATATATGTGCATGCGCATGCAAGGCTGCTAAAAATTGTATTACGACGGCTAAGAACCGTATCACGGCGGCTAAGAACCGTATTACGACGTTAAGAACCGTATCACGACGGTTAAGATCCGTATATTACAAGAAAACTGTTTGATAGTGATGAAAAAATTTGTCACTAAAACCAAAAATTCTGTCACTAACATGTATTTGTGACGGAAAATTTCTGTCAAAAGGAGCTTTGTCACTAAATTTTAGTGACGAATTTTATTCTATCACTAAATTTCTGACAGAATTTTCGTCACTAGGATGAAAATTTCCGTCACCAGATTTGGTCAATAATTTGACTTTTTGGTTGAGTAGTAACGAAATTAATGACGGAATATTGTGATGGAAAATTCCGTCAAAAAGAAAAATATCCGAATTTATAGTTTTATTTAAATTTGAATTCATGTAGTGAAATGGATTTTTATCCGTCACTATATAATTTTGACAGAATTCTTGATGGAAAAGTTTATGTCAATAATTTCCGTCACAAGTTCGTCACAAAATCTTTTCTGTCACTATTTCATAATAAATTTTTGACGGAATATTTCCGTCACTAAAATCCGTCACTATCGGACAGTTTTCTTGTAGTGGTAAAATGTTTTCATGACGGTTAAATAAAGTGAAATGATATGATTGAATATGAAAGCGATATGTTTACATGTGATTGAGATGATTACTTGCAGTTTTAAATGATTAAAGACAAGTATTTGAAGCTATCTATTTTATATTATTTTTATTAAAAGATAAATGTTTTACAAAAATCAGTTTTTATGTGATAAAATTGTGGTTTGACAAGTGCGTTTAAATCTTTAAAACTTTAATGAGTTGTTGAATGCCAGATAAAACTTTTTAAAATTATTGTATGTCATCCCGAATTTTCCCACTAAGTGTACTTTTGTCACTCACCCCTCTTTTTAAAATGTTTTCAGTTTAAAGAGTTGAAGGCGTGGAGTGCGAGCGGTGGATGCTGGTAGCCAGTAATAAAAGGTTGTAAATGATTTTTATTTCAAGTATAATATTTTATGAATTTCGGAAATGAATATTATGTTATAATAAATCTTGAAATTTTAATTATCTTTATTTAGTCTTAAAAGAGTAATATTTTTATAAATAAGTAACGTTTCTGTTGCTACATTTAATGTTTCTCTTAAACTTGCAGTGAGTTAAATGCTCTTCTGCAACCTACAATACTTCTTGTTGTATCTTTAATTTATAGCAGCTATGTATTCTTCTCTTAGTTACAGTTATGTTGTATGTCTGTCAAGCCGGCCTAGACTCATTTTATCACTTGATTTGTCAGGTTGGGTCGGGTTGGGCTAAATGGCCCGAATTGCCAACTCTAACTGCCAGATAATGGTAACATGTTATAAATTGAAAAATAAAAATTAAAATTAGAGTATAAAATTTAAATTATTATTTTATTATTTACAAGGTTGTTTATATGTATTTTTTTAGTTGTGATTTTTGATAAAATTCCTAATTTAATACAACTTTATTTTTATTATTAGTTTTTTTTAGATATTTTCAATATATACTCCACTTTAATTACAATTAGATACATTTAACTAATAATTCAACACAAAAATATTTGATGGACTATTAATACATATTACTTTTGATTTTGTTGTCAAATCTCACACCTGTTTTGTTGACAAGTCATGGAAAAATTGATGAAAATACTCCGTATATTACCTCTAATTAAAGCAACAAATAAAATTAAAAATATTATTTAATATAAAATTTTAAATTTGAAAAATAAATTTAAAAAATCATAAAAATATTTTATATTATCTAAATAAACAAAAAAAAATCTAAAAAAATGTTAAAATAAAGTAATAATAATCGTTATTAATATTATATCATGAAAATTATTTTTCAAAATTTAAATTTAACAAATAAAATTTATAATACTTATTTAGTAAATATAATAAATTAGAAATATTTATTTTAAATATCATCTTATTAAATTACTAATACCTATGTTTAATAATAATAATAATAATAATAATAATAATAATAATAGGAGGAGGAAATTATTCTTAAAAATTCATAAATTATTTTAATAGTAATTTTAAAATATTTATAAACCAACAAAATAAATCTAGCTATAAATTTTTTAAATAGATTTTAATGTTGGAAAATTATCTTAAAATATCTAAATACACAAATAAAATCGATGAAATTCTTAAAAAAAATTGATAAAATCAATAAAGCGCTTAAAAATAAAAATAAAGTATTACTAAAACAATTATATATACAATAAAACTACATTTTTTTTTAAATAAGAAAATTAATTTTTTGTCTTTATTTATTGATTTTTAAGTATTTTATATAATTTCTGTTTTTTGAAATAGAAATTTCTAAAAATATTAAAATACAGTTTATAGAACTTCTATTATTATTATTATTATTATTATTATTATTATTATTATTATTATTGTTGTTGTTGTTGACGACATTGGAATTTGTTGAAGGGTAATTCTTAGTCTAACACTCAAATATATGTGAATAAGGTGTGAAGTAAAAAGAAGACTGTCCCGGAACCTACTCGGACAATTTAGCTCGGCTGATCCTGGATGGTTAAAGTGATCGGGCAGGATCTTATAGCATTAACTTAGAGAAATAAGCTCTCTAATGCTTTTTACAGAATCAGAATTCGAACTCTTTACATCTTGAAATTGAATCTATTTATAACTACAAAGGCAACTTAAATTGTGGAGATCGTGGGGATTATGGAGGTTGTGGAAGTTGAGCCCACTTTCCCCTTGATTTTTGCCTATTTATGCGGCATTGAGCGGTTTCGTCACCCACGATCTCTTGGCGGTTGGCTGTTACCTGGGCGGCTATATCGGTTTTGGCCGGTCAGACTAATCTGTCGGGGATTCCTTTCAATTGGCCCGGACGGTCCGTTAGGGAGAATATTCAATGTGTCATCCTGGTCGGCCGAATGGAGTGTTGGCCTTTATTAGGCCGTCCAGGTGCAATGTGTTGTGCAGCTCGGATCGGATGTCCAACAATATCCCCTTAGGTCTTGGCAGAAATGTAACACCCTATACCCCTATAACGTATATCTCCTAATAAAATACTCATCATGTAGATAGATCATACTGACATTTGATTTATCCATATAAGCATAAAATTATTATTTAACGACTAATATTGTATAAGATTATATCACACAACCATAATCCCATCATAATACATATTAATTACAAAACATGATACAATCATTCCAGAATGCAAAATGCGGAGGAGGAGAAGGTTGCTTGAGGCATCAGCCGGCCGACTTGGTATAGCGTGACGTCTATATATATACAAACCCCCGTCAAAAGAGATATCGAACCTAAAAATATAAATATGCGATTTTTATGAGTCGCAACTCAGTGAACATAAACCATTACTTTAATTAAATAACCAGCAAACAACAATCATTAACATTAATCAATAATGTAATCATATATGTGCAAATGCCATTATGTCCAGTTTATTATTTTGTGAACTGCTCAAGCTTGGATCTGTCCCGAGATTTCCAATATGCCATTGTGTTATAGACCCGTAGGTCTCCAATATGATTATGACCCGAAGGTCTCCATTGTGCGTATAGACCCGTAGGTCTCCAATATGAATTTGACCCGAAGGTCTCCATTGTGCATATAAACCCGTAGGTCTCCATTGTACATATACAGATCCATAGCAAGACAGTCACAGGCCTCTTAATTTCATGCCATATGTAATGCAACATATCAATCATCCGAACATATGATCACGTATACATTTGCCAATATATCATTTGATCCAATGATGAATTCATATAAATACATATTTCTTATATAACACATATAACAAACCTTGCATATAAATCACATCACCTTGCGTATAAAACACATATATGGTTTATACTCACCTTGTATATAAATCACATTACATGATTTATACTCACATTGCATATAAATCACATAGCATATAAGTCACATATATGGTTTATACTCACCCGATTAGGATAAGTGATCCGTTCGTCACTTTGGTTCCTCCTCCCGTTCTATAGCTCGTGACCCTATATGATGCAATGTAATTTAGCCTTATCGTCCCCTTACTATCATTTTCTATTATGCAATGAAATGCAATGCATGTATGTTTAATTTCATTTATTTCATATATACATATAATACAAGATTCTAGCAACCTTTATTCTTTCGACATATTCAACCATGGTTCAGTATTTCCCCTATAACTTGAGTTATAAAATTCCAATTTGAACAAGGTAAACTTCTGAAGAAACTTAACACATAGCTCTAAAACTTTCATGTTTAACATTTTTCCTAATTTCGACTTCATCTTGCTTAAAATTACGCTACACTTACAGCATACATAACAGTTTTCGAAACAGGGTCGTACAAAACCAGTCTCTGCAATCGAACAATTATCTCACTCAATACTTATCCAAATCATTCAAGGATTTTTTTCTGAATTTAGCTAACAAATAGATCTATAAGTTTCATGTTTTAAGTTTTCCCCAAATCAGCCTCTAAACTTACCAGAAAATTCGACAATCAGATAGACGGATTATTTTCGACAGAACAACTTTCAGATTCACACTTTGTTTGAAAAATCATAACAAATCGAGTTTAACTCAAAAATATTTCAAAATTTTACAACCAGCTAAAAGACCTACTTCTCTACAAAATTCGTGTTTAACACCTTAACAAATTCAAACTCGAAGTATATGAAAATCACGAAGCAAGACAGAACAGAATTTGCTTACTCTTTTTCTGCTTTTTCTTCTCCTTCTCTTCTCACCTTCTTTGCTACCCTTCATTTTTTCTTTCTTTCTCTTCTTCTTTTTCTTCTTTTTCTTGAATATTAACTTGTTCTTATCTTATTTATTAATTTAATGTTGAAGAGAGGGAGGGATATATAAAGATGATCAAAAGGATGACAAGTGGCAAGAAATGTGATGACTTTTCTTTTCTTTGTTTAAATAATTGCTTTAGCAAATAAATACACAAAATATATTATGATATATTATACTTCTTGTATTTTTTTCTATATTCGTAATTGATTTCTACTATTTATTTTCAAACCAAGTATTATTCTAAATTCTTTATGAATGCCAATATGCTATGTTTTAAATGCATCATGAGATGAATGCATGAAGTGAATGTCAAATGGTATGTATATTTTGGGTCAAGGATGTTACAAGAAAATTGCTTCTGTTGAGACCTAACCAATCCTGACAAGTCGAGCCGAGCAGGAAAAAAGGTATGAGCTGTAAGTTGTTGGTTTTCCTTAGGGTAAACAGGTGTCATCATCTGATGGAGTGGAAGTCAAAGGGTCACCATTTTGCGCCCGTTCGATTTTCCACGTACCTGTATGTGGTTGGCCAGAAGCTGAAGAGTCCCGCTTCACCTATATATAGTGGTGTCTCTTTCTCATTTGGTCTTTTAACAACTTAAGTTCTGAGCAATTGTTATATATTATAAGCAGAATCGACCGGTCAAGATACCCTGTGCTACATCATCTTACGAGAGCAATCTTATTCGCAAGGTAATTTCCTTTTCTTTCGCAACTATGTCTCAAATTCCTACTGAGATCCCATCTGGACGGTCGAAAGGCCATCGAGTTGAGGTATCTTTTGAGGATTCGGAGGCAATGAAATGGTCTTCCGTCGTTACTCAATTTGAGCTGGACCGATGGCAGTCTCGCTTTAATATACCCTTGGGAGTCTCCTTTATCGCTCCCCGTCCTGAGGAGCGAATGCATAAGCTGCGGAAAGGTTGTGTTGTCATAAATCTCCAAGCTTTAGAGGGAGGCCTGCAATTTCCCATGGCGCCCTGTTTATCTCGCTACCTTTGACACTGGGGAATAGCGCCTGGACAACTTTGTCCAAATAGCTGGTCCTTTCTCTTGGGTTTCTTGGTGTTTTTCCATAGTCATAACCTCGGAGAGCCCCAGCTTTGAAGAGCTGTCCTGGCTGTTCAAACTTGAGCTTATACCTAGAGTAGAAAACCACTTTTATTACCTCGCCCCTCGGATGCATCGACCTCAATTAGTCTGTGATCTTCCTTTGCCAATTAAAGATTGGAGAAGTGAATGATTTTGGGTTGATAAGGATTGGAAGAGTCCGGGGAAGTTTGACTAACCATTTGCGGTCAGGACGTCTTGCCCGGTTGGCTTTTCGGTCCTGCTGAAGGTATACCTTTGTAATTCTCTTGATCAGGTCTTCTAATGTTTTTAATATTCTTCTATCTTGCAGGGGGTCGCTTTAGAGTCTCGATTCCGACGGGGACTTCTCTCGCAAAATTCTTTTCTTGCGGGACAGCGTTGCCCAGCGCGGCGAGCGTTCAAGAAGTTGATTACAGAGGATCGGCTTGCCGGGGCTGGCCTTGTCTTTCCTTTTGCGCGTGCTGCCATAGATTTCCAAGGTAAGTCTTGCTGTTGTATCAAGCCTGTGCTCGGCTATTTTCTGACTGATTACTCTTCGTGCAGCTGTCCTTCCTCAAGACGGTCTTCATCCCGAGATGAATCCGACCGAGCGCATTAGGATCAGAACCGAGTGAGGTGGGAAGCAGAAGAAGCCGATCGAGAAAATGTGAGGTCCTGCAGGCCCGGTGGCTAACACTCCTACTCCGAGTCAGGATCCTGTTGAGCCGTCCACAAAGAGATCACACCCGACTTCTAGCGAGCAGCCGACTGATAGCCTCGATGCTACCACTTCGGCTCGCCCTGGAGTATGGTCTTCTGAGTCCCCTCTGGCCGGCTCGGTTAGTATCTGTGGCTGGGACCCCAGCTTGATCGAAAGCTCCAAGGAGTTCCTCGGGCATTGGCTTCCTTTTCAAGTGAGCTATTCTCGCACTCGGGCGCCCAGCACGGACTTGATGAGGAATCTCCCATCTGGAGTTAGGCCAGCTATGGAGGCTCCGGTGAAAGCCTGGACGGGAGAGCTAGAGGGTTACGTAAAAAAGATGTCGGTAGCCGACATGGGGGCTTGTTCGGTAATTCTAAATGCTCAAGCGTCTGTCTTTGCTTGGCGAGCTCATCGTGAGTATCTTGACCAACAAGAAAGTATGTTGCAAGTAGGACAGAACTTGGTGAGAAGAAAGCCGAGCTGGCTGCCACTTCTGAGGAGATGAAAGCTCTTAAGACTCAGCTGGCCTCTGCCCAGGAGTCATTGGCCAAGACCATAGAATCAGCTGAGCTAGATCGCTAGAAGATGGCTGAGGTAGCCATTGAGAAAGCCCGACTTCAGGGTAAGCTTGAAGCAACTCAGGCCGAGTTGAAGTCTATACGTGGCGAGCTAGAGGTTGTTCGAACTGGCCGGCTGGATGAGGCCGCCATCGCACAAAAGTATAAAGATTCTGATGAATGTAAGTATGAGGGAATTTTGGCCTACCTCTTCATTTATATCGACAATATTGAGGTGGCTAGAAAAGCCAAGATGGATAATCATCCCTTTAGTGCAGCCTTAGCCGATTATCTGTCCAAGAATCCTCTTCCTCAGTACTATTTGGATCTGATGGATGATTTGCCCGGCTATCTTCCTCCAAACTCCGAACACCTTTTGCGGCCAGCTCCTCTTATCCAGTTTATGTCAAATCCTAACCTGGAAACTTCTGGGTCCGGGCAGGTCGAGGAAGCTGATGCAACCGGGGCCGAAGACGATGTAATCGTGCTTCAAGACGATTGATAGACCAATGTACTTTTTTTTTATTGGCCGTTTGGCCCCTTGTGAAGAGGTCCTGGCCTCCAAACCAGTTCATGTAATTCTAATTTGAATGGATAATTGTACATTATCATACATATTTGTTTGACTTGTGGTTTACCTTATTACACCTTGGCTGGCTTGTTTATGTCCACCTAATGGTGAAATTGCCTCTGGGTGACCGGCAACGATAGGACATGTATTATGTCTTGGTCGGTACGAGCCTCTAGTACAGTGATCTGGCCGGCTATATATTTGGGGGACTTGACGTGATAAGGTTTATCATGATAGGGCTTTGGATGCCCCTTATGCTCGACACGTGTAGTAATCGGATGATAGGGAAGGCGAAGCGTCGTCAGTTGTTGGTCTTTAGATCGGCCACGCGTCGCCTCCTGTCGGATGGAAGTCGAAAGATTGCTCCCTCCTTATAAATAGGGGCGACTTTTTTTCATTTTGACCTTCACTAACTTGCGATCCTTAGAGAAATCTCTGATAGTATCAACTGTCCAGTATTCCCCGCTTAGGATAACCCGTCCTCGATCAGCCGTCCAGATAAATTTTTAGTTAATTTTACTCGTCTTTCATCATATCTTCTACTTTTTCATCTTCTGGATCCGAGTCTGGGTATCGAGGGTATTGCTCAGAGGAGTTGGAAATGGAGATTAGCTCTTCCTCAGAGGAAATTAGGGGTTCGAGTCCTCCGGTGGTTGAGGAGGTTGGGACGTCGGGATGACCAGCTCGCTATGTCCCAATAGGGATGCCTAGGCCGCCTAGGCAATATAATAGGATGGAATTGCCCTTGACGGATTCGGAGGCCATGTCTTGGCCGTCCGTAGTCACCCGGGCTGAGTTGGACAGGCACGCCCTTTTCAACATTCCGCGGGAAGTATTCTTTGAAGTCCCGAGGCCGAACGAGCGGATGGACAAGCCGTCCAGGGATTGTGTGGCCATTAACCTTCGATCCCTGAAGGGTGGCCTTCGATTCCCCTTGGCCCCCCCTTACCAACTATATTAGATTTTAGGGGATCGCGCCAGGCCAGCTGCATCCGAACAGCTGGTCTTCTGTTCTTGGGCTGCTCGTCCTATTTTGGACGTTCAACCTCGGTGTCCTGATCCCAGAGGAGATGTCCTGGTTGCTGGATCTGAAGCTTTTACCCGGTGCCCAGAACCACTTATACTATCTTTCCCCCCGATCAAGACGGCCACAGCTGATCCGCGAGCTTCCATCCTCTATCAAAGATTGGAAGACGAAATGGTTTTGGGTTGGGGGTGATTGGATGAGCCCCGGCCAGGTCGGAGAGCAGGGGACGGAGCATGTGTTCAACCCCATATTTTTCGGGACGACAAATGGTATATTCATTTTTTCTTATTTCCTGCTCGGTTATCTGATTTTAATTATTTTTCATTTTACAGAGGTTTACGTGGAGGATCTCCGGACTGGAAGTATTTTCTCGCAAAAAATTGTATTTCTCCAGGACAGGGCTGTCCCATCTCAGCGAAACATCAAGACGCTTATCATCGAGGAGCGTCTTGCTCGTGCCGGCCTCATCCTTCCATTCCGGCCTGTTCCAAATAACTACATGGATACGGTGTTTGAGTTTGTACTGTTTACTTTTATCCCTTGAAGTGTACTTATATTTTTTTTTATTTTTCAACCATCCTCCCCCGCGAAGGCCTACCGTTGGAAATGAATCCTTCGCAGCGCATTAGGCAGCGAGCTCAATAGACTGCCACCGGGCAGGCGAGGAGGCCTCAAGGTCGAGGCCAGGGCAAAGGCCGGGGTCTTGAGCGCCCGATCTCAGCCACACTAGTACCAGCCCCCGTCTTTGAGAACGTGGCCCCACGTGCTCCGCCGGCCAAGCGATCTAGGCCGGGCCCTAGCAGCGGTGTAGGAACCTCCAGGGAAGCTCAGGAACTCTTGGAGTTCTAGTTGTTTGTTCGGCGCCTGGTGTCTGTGCTGCTGAGAGCCCCCTGACCGGCTTGGTTAGCGTCTGCGGGTGGGATCCCGCACTTGTAGAGGAGACCAAAGAGTATCTTGATCGTCGCCCACTCTTCTAGATCAGCTTCTCGAGGGCCCAGTCTCCAACCCAGGAGGTCATGGACAAGCTTCCGGCAGCGGTATCCTCAGCCGTCGAAGCACCCGTCAAGGCCTGAACGAAGGAATTGGATAAGTGCTCCTGCCAGATGTCTGGCATGGACATGGGCTCCTGCACCAACATCCTTCTGGCGCAGGCGTCTGTGTTTTCCTGGCAGGCCCACCAGCAATACCAGGAGCGGGTGGAAAAGATAAAGGTTCTCAAGACCGACATGAAGGAGAAAGTCGGCCAGCTCAAGACCGCGGGTGATGAGAAGCAGGCGCTGCGGACTTAGCTGACTTCTTCTCAAGAAGCCTTGGAGCAAACCACCAAGGCCGTCGAGCTGGATAGGTAGAAGGTGGCCGACCTGCTAGTGGAGAACGCTCGGCTCTAGGCCGGAGTGGATGAGCTGAAGGCAGAGCTGGAAGCTGCCCGGGCTGTCCAAGTTAACGAGGTTGCTGTGGTTTCTAAGTACAAAGATTCTGACAAGTGCAAGTACGAAAGCAGTCTTGCCTGCCTGTTAGTCTTCTTCGATGCCATTGAAGTGGCTCGAAAGGAGAAGTTGGACGACCGTCCGCTTGTGGCAGCCTTGGCCGGCTACGTAGAGAAAAATCTGCTTCCGACTTACTACCTGAAGCTGATGAGCGATCTACCAAAGTATCTTCCGACTGGGTCTGAGAAGCTGCTTGCTCCGCCCCCCATTATGCTTATGTCTAATCCATCTTTTGACATGGGAGCCGTTTTTTAGGTTGGGCGGCCTGCCGAGGCGGCGGGCGAGGTGGTTAAGGAGGAGCTGGTCGATATCGGCCAATAAAACTTGTAAAAAAAAAATTTATTTGCTGTAAGAGGTATTGGCCTCCAAACCAGTTTTGATCTCAATATAAGCAATTCTTGCCCATTTATGACTTTCTATATTTCTGTGTAATTCAATCAAGTTAAAACTAGCTTGGCTTAATTATTTTATCGAATCAGCTTGGCATTATAATATCAGTCAAAACACTAGGTAAAAATTCATTAAAATTTGATAATCGCAGTGTTGGCCTGCTCGGCTTATCAAATTAGTTTTTTACCACTTCTGGTTGGTCAATGTCTTAGGCCCAGCATTTTCTGGTCAGTTTGGTTTGACTCTTCTTACTCTTGGCGGGAGCCATGATGGGTTGGAGCTTTATTGTTTCATCCGGCCTGGGCGGCTCAGATGAGGCCGTAGCCTTATGTAGGCCGAAGCCTTGGTGGGCCGAAATCTTACTGTTCCATCCGGCCTGGATGGTTCGGATGAGGCCGTAGTCTTATGGGGATCGAAGCCTTGGTGGGCCGAAGTCTTACTGTTCCATCCGGCCTGGACGACTTGGATGAGGCCGTAGCCTTATGTGGGCCGAAGCCTTACTGTTTCATCCGGCCTGGATGGTTTGGATGAGGCCATAGCCTTAAGCAATATACAAGTTGGGAAATAACTTCATTAATCAAGTGTAAAAATTTACAAAGAAATTACAACTGAAGTCCTAGCCGGCTAATGATAGTATTTCTTCAGGTGCTCGATGTTCCATAGTTTGGACACCATCTTGTCGTTCAGATCGGCTATCTCGTAGGCGCCTCCGGCCAGGATTCTGCTAATCTTGTACGGTCCTTCCCAATTGTGGCCCAAGGATCCACTTGCTTGTAGAACTTTTTTGAGAACGAGATCTCCGACCTCAAATCTTCGAGCTCGGACCTTTGAGTTGTAGTACATTGCACTTCGTTGCTTGTAGATAGAATTTTTCACATCTGCATCAATTCTTCTTTCTTCCAACAAGTCAAGGTTGGCCGCCAGAGCCTCTGTGTTCTGCTCATCCTGATACTTGTTCACCCTCCAAGTGCGGACGCCGGGCTCTATTGGGATAACTATCTCGGAGCCAAATGCTAAGGAGAATGATGTTTCTCCTGTTGCAGTTCTGGCCGTCGTTCTGTATGCCCACAATATCTCGGGCAGTTCGTCGGCCCAAGCTCCCTTCGATTCTTCAAGCCTGGCCTTTAGGATATGCTTGATAATTTTGTTCATGGCCTCAACCTGACCGTTTCCTTGAGGATGATATGGAGTGGAGAACAACTTCTTGATACCCAAGTTTTCACAGAATGTCTTCAGGTCGTCGCCGTCGAACTGCCGATCATTATCTGTGATGATAGAATGTGGGACTCCGAACTGACAAATGATGAACTTCTATATGAAGTTCATGATCTTTAGCTCGGTTATCCGTGCTAGGGGTTCTGCCTCTACCCACTTGGTGAAATAGTCGACGGCGACTATTGCGAATGTCACTCCTCCTCGGCCAGTTGGCATTGGGCCAATCAGATCAATTCTCCATTTTGCGAATGGCCACGGGGTCAGATCTTCTGATGGTGCTCGGATGAGGGGTGCGCATCTCTGACATTTATCGCATTTTTTGGTGAAATTAATAGCATCTTTCTTTAGATTGGGCCAAAAGTACCACTGTCTAATAATCTTGAAGGTCAAGGACTGGCCTCTCGAATGATTGCCGCATACACCCTCATGGACCTTCATTAATACATATTTGGTCTTATCTTCGTCCAGACATTTTAGAAGAGGATGAGAAAATCCTCTTTTGTACAGCATGCCGTCTTGGATAGTGTATCGGGCAGCTCGGATACGTAATTTTCTTGCCTCGCCCTGGTAGGCGAGCACCTTCTCCCCTTCCAAGTACTGGATGATCGGGGTCATTCAAGTCACCTTTGGCTTAATGTCATAGACCTCCTTTTGGTCGAGAGCCGAGCTGGCCACAGTCCCAATATTAACTGAGCCAATATCTTCGGCTCCTTCACTTGTAGTCAATCGAGTGAGAGCGTCGGCTTGTGCATTCTTGCTGCGTGGAATTTGCTCGGCTCGAATGCGTCTAAACTCTGCAGAGGCCAACTCGACCGACCTCAAATATCTGGCCATTTGTTCATCTCTAGCCACATATTCACCAGAAATCTGGTTGACTACCAGGAGGGAGTCACTGAAAACCTCGAGGTCGTCCACCTCGAACTGCTTTGCCATGTCCAGCCCGGCCAGAAGTGCCTCATATTCAGCCTCATTGTTTGTGGCAGGAAATTTGAAACGCAGCGCCGAGCAGAAATATTTTTTGGTGGGGCTGACCAGTACAATTCCAGTCCCGGCGCAATGAGCAGTAGACGATCCGTCTACATACATCTTCCAAGGCTTTTCTATTTTTTCTTCACGAAGGATGAGAGTTGGAGTAAACTCAGCGATGAAGTCAGCAAGAGCCTAACCTTTTATTGTCGTTCTGGGCGCATAGTGGATGTCATATTGGCCGAGCTCGACTGCGCACTTCAGTAACCTTCCAGAGGCATCTGGGTGGCCAAGTACCTGCTTTAGAGGAAAATTAGTTAGTACCTCCACCTGGTGTGCCAGAAAGTATGGGCGCAATTTTCGGGCTGAGATGACCAGTACGTAGGCCAACTTCTCCATCCATGGGCAACGGAGCTCGACGTCATGCAGTGATTGGCTCACGTAGTAGACAGGTTGTTGAGCCTTCTGTTCAGCTCAGACCAGCATAGAACTTACTGTATATTCGGATACAGCCAGGTAGAGCTGCAACTTCTCACCTGACTGAGGCTTGGCTAGGACTGGTGCCTCCGTAAGTGCTTTCTTGAGGTCCTCTAAAGCCGATTGACATTCACCGTTCCATTCAAATTGAGCATTTTTTCTGATCAAGTTGAAGAATAGCCGGCACTTATCGGTGGACCAGGAAATGAATCGATTAAGGGCTGCCATCTTACCGGTTAAGCTTTAGGCGTCTTTGATCTGCCTTGGTGGAGTCAGGTTTGTGATGGCTCGAATCTTCTCGGGATTGTCCTTGATTCCTCTTTGGCTCACCATGTAGCCGAGGAATTTTCCTGAACCTACCCGAAGGAGCACTTCTTGGGGTTCAACTTCATCTTGTACCTCCTCAGGATGTCGAACATTTCTACCAAGTAGCCTACGTGGTCGGCTTTTTGTTTGTACTTGACTAACATGTCATCCACGTAGACCTCCATCGTCTTCCCAATCTAGGCGGCAAATATTTTGTTCACCAGCCTTTGGTAAGTAGCCCCTGCGTTCTTCAACCCGAACAGCATCATAGTGTAACAGTATTATGCCCGGTCAGTGATGAATGTTGTATGGACCTGATCATCCTCGGCTATCGGTATCTGATGATAGCCCGAGTACGCGTCCATAAAGTTCATTAGCTCGTGGCCGTCAGTCATATCAACGAGCTGGTCAATGTTAGATAGTGGGAAACAGTCCTTCGGGCAGGCTTTGTTTAGGTCGGTGAAGTCTACACAAAACTTCCATGACCCATTTGGCTTTCTGACCAGCACGGGGTTGGAGACCCAAGTGGCGTACTTGGTTTCTCTGATGAAGCGATATCCCAGTGACCTTTGTACTTCGAGCTCTAACCCTTCGTATTTATCTGGGCTAAGTCTTCGCCTCTTTTGAGCTATTGGCTGTGCAGAAGGGTCTATGTTGAGGTGGTGACAGACATCTTCTGGTCGGATGCCTTCCATGTCTTCATGAGCCCATGTGAAGACGTTAGTATTGTCCTGCAAAAAAGTTATTAGCTCAGTGCGAAAAGGCTCTTGCAGTTCTCTGCCTATCCGCAATTCCAGTTCCGGCCTATTTGGATCCATGTTAACGAGATCCAACTTCTCAACAAGTGCGGCTCGTCTTTACGGGCCGTCTTTTCTGGGATCAATGGACCCTCATTCCTTTTCTGACTCTTGTACTTCCATGGCGACTTCTCCTCCGTCGTTGTGGGCGGCTGTGCTAGAGGAGGATCCAACCTCGAAGGTTGATGTGACCGACAGTTCTGGAGCAATTGCCGGTTGTGGAGGTTCGTCGTCTATCTCCATGTTAGCCTGACCATGCTCGGCAACCTTGAGGATGGTATCCTCGAAGGCGTCCTTCATTTGCTCATCATCCGAGCCGGCCTGAGTGAGCTCGAGCTGGTTGAGCTCTCTCAAACGTAGCCCCATGCCTGTTTCGCGGGCTGCCAACTGGTTCCCCTTCACAACATACACCTCGTCGCCCACCAAAAACTTAAGGGCAAGGTGATAAATGGAGACCACCGTTTTTAATTTAGCGAGAAACGGTCTGTCCCAAACGGCATTGTACTGGGAGTTCAAGTCCACCACCTTGAACTCTGTTGTTGTCAAAACTTCCCGGTCGTCAGATCCGAACAGGACCTTGAGCTCGTAGGTGCCGAGCACCCTGATTCTCATTCCTCCAAAGCCTTGAATTGTGTCGGAGGACGGTATGAGCTGGGATTCGTGAAATCCCATCCGCTTGAAAGTGCTCAAGTAGAGCACATTGGCGTAGGCGCCTGTGTCGACCATGACCCTGTGCACCATGGTCCTGCAGATATTGAGCTATACCACCAAGGTATCGCTATGAGGATAGGCTATCCCTTCATTGTCCAGCTCAGTGAACAGGATGGGTGCGTGGCGAGGCTCCGTCCTAGGTGGGACGCATTGCTGGTAAGCTTTCCTAGCTTCTCGGACCTATTCTTTCCGGGCCCTCTTGGACCCTCGCTGCTCGCCGAAACTGTTGTTGACGAGAGTATGAATTTCACGAGCTACCCCGTTCGGTGGTGGTGGTGGGGGCAATACTTGCGGCGCCCCCTGGCTCTGTTGTCCTTGGCCCTTCACATATTTTTTCAGCTGACCCTGGTCAATCAATTTCATCAGCTCAGCCAAGAGTTCCGAACATTTATCTGTATCGTGGCCCTTCGCCTTGTGGTATTTGCAGTATTTGTTTTGGTTGAGGTGGGCCGAGTTTGCTCTTAGGGGCCTCGGTTCGGGCAGCAAATTCTTGTCCTTGATCTCAGTAAGGACCTATGACGGGGTAACCGTAAGGATTTCAGATACCTGGCCAGGGCCTTCAGGTTGGAAAGCCCTGAAATTTGTGGCCGGCCTGAACGACTTCATGGGTTTTCTTCTTTCTTCCCTCTTCTCTTCTCGCCGCTCAGGCCTCCTCTCTCTTTCAGATGGTCTGTCATCCGGAATGGCCTCCTTAGCTCCAATATACCGCTCTGCTCGGTTGAGGAAGTCATGATATGTTTTCGGTCCTTTTTCATGGACGGACCACCAAAATCTGATTCGGGGCCTTAATCCGGCCATAACGGCCATAAGAATAGCGTCATCTGACACCTGCTCCATGCTAAGGACCAGCTTATTGAAGCGGTCCAGATATGACTTCAGAGGCTCGGCCTTATCTTGCCTCACGTTGACCAACCTCTCCTTTGGGGTCGACCTCATCCTCGATCCCATGAACTGTGTGAGAAACAGTTCGGATAGCTCATCCCACCCTCCAATTGATGAGTCGGGGAGGGAACGGAACCATCTCTGTGCTCGGTCTCTCAAAGTGAGCTGGAAGGCCTTGCACATCAGCTCATCTCCTATGCCCTGTAGCTCCATCCAGGATGTATAATTATCCAGGTGAGTACTAGGGTCGGTCTTTCCATTGTACTGACCGGTGGGGGGCATCTTGAACTTGGTCGGGACCAAGGTGGAAATGTGCTCTGCGAAGGGGGTGGCCCTCTTCCAGCCCCCTCTATTTCGCCTGGCTTGAATATCAGCCAGCCTTTTTCGAAGCTCCTGCTCCTCCGCAAGTTATGAGTATCGAAGATTGTGGTCGGTACTCTCATCGTGAGGTGGTGGGACCTCACCTCTCTCATTGGGAAGCCTGTCTAGTTTCCTGGCCTCTATTATTATGGCCGGTCCCACATTATCTTGGGCAAACCGTCTATCTGCCTGTTCCCCTGCATTGTTTAGGCAGACTCGGTGGTGATCCGCTCGAGCACGTGCAGAGGATTGACTTCTCCGTAGTTCTTCTTCGGCTACTCACTTTCTCAGGTTCTGCCTCCGCCTGGGTCCGCCTGAGGACTCAGAGTCCTTCAGTAGGCCATTGGCTGCCTTGGTCTTCTCCTTCTGTTCAGCCTCCTTTAGCCGCTCGGTCAGTGCGGCCATGATGCCCTGAATCTGTGCTACGGACATGGGGGTCTCAGGGGTCTCCAAAGTAATAGGAGCCACCTGAATGAGTTCTTCAGCCGTGATCGGTCAGGGTCGGCTAGAGCCACCAGGCTGAAAGACAGGAGCTTGGGATTATGGGGTGGTGTTGTGTTCGTCGTTGCTCATAGTGAATCGAAGTTGTGTTCAGGTGTTTGAAATAAAGCCCCCTCATTCTAGCGCCAAAATGTTGACGTCGGAATTTGTTGAAGGGTAATTCCTAGTCTAACACTCAAATATATGTGAATAAGGTGTGAAGTAAAAAGAACACTGGCCTGGAGCCTACTCGGACAATTTAGCTCGGCTGATCCTGGACGGTTAAAGTGACTGGGCAGGATCTTATAGCATTAACTTAGAGAAATAAGCTCTCTAGTGCTGTTTACAGAATCAAAATTTGAACCCTTTACATCTTGAAATTGAATCTATTTATAGCTACAAAAACAACTTAAATGGTGGAGATCGTGGGAATCGTGGAGGTTGTGGAAGTTGAGCTTACTTTCCTCTTGATTTTTGCCTATTTATGCGGCATTGAGCGGTTTCATCACCCACGATCTCTTGGCGGTTGGCTGTTAGTTGGGCGGCTATATTGGTTTTGGCCGGCCAGACTAATCTATCGGGGATTCCTCTCAATTGGCCCGGACGGTCCGTTAGGAAGGATATTCAATGTGTCATCCTGGCCGGCCGAATGGTGTGATGGCCTTCTTTAGGCCGTCTAGGTGCAATGTATTGTGCAGCTCGGATCGAATGTCCAACAATTATTATCATTATCATTATTATTATTATTATTATTATTATTATTATTATTATTATTATATAATTAATATATTTTTTTTACATTTTCTTTGATTTTTAGATAATATAAAATAATTTCCTAATTTAATGAAATAATAAATTCTTATTTTTATTATATTTTCAAAGATATTCTCTATGTTTGATTATTTTTGACAAAAAGACCCCTTTCTAGAATGATATAAACATGGGATAAAAATATTTTAAAAATAAATTCCACATGTCGAATTGTGACCAATTGATTACTTTTTTACTACCAATAATACACTGAATTAGAATGAATGAGAGGTTGACCACCACATCATTGCATTGATTTTATCCACATTCATTTGGCAGTTATCATATTTTCAGCAACATACATTATTATTAAAAAGTCAAAAAATTAAAAAATAAGATCATAATTAGGAATAATATGCGTTCTATTTTCACCAATTTTCCCTATTTATATAACATGATGAGAATCATATATATTCATCTACATGTGCCCAACTTCAAACCTCAAAATTATTCACCTGTGAAAGCAAAAAATATTTTTTTGCATAATTATATATAGAGATGTAGTTAAGGTGCAAGGCTAGGTAGATAATTGAAAAGTACATGATTACTCATGAATATGAATATATATATATATATATATATATATATAGTTTTGTGGTAAAGACGTGGCTAGCTAGTTGCAATATATTAATCAGTAAAGCCCGTCGTCAAGGGTTCTTGACGACCTCATTGCTGGTCATCTTTAATTGTAATATATAATCTGCTCACCTAGCCACCGTAAACATATATTAATATGTCTATAATTGATGTATCAAAGATCCAAAATATCTATTAATTTCACTTTTTATATAATAAGGGGATGGAATTATTACACGTCATTGATTGACATATTAAGAGTTGTCTACGATGAACATTTGAACATTTTTATGTAATATATATGTAACGGCCCAATTCTTTTGTAAATAAAACTTAATCGAGACGTTACTCAATTATAAATTTCACTCTCTAAATAAAATTAAGATAAATAAAATCAAGAATAATTATAAAATATACATTTCTTAAATTCATGAAATTAATAGTTTTAAATAAATACTTCTGTAACCTTTGATCATCGGCTATCAGCATCCACCGCTCGCACTCCACACTTTTACCTATTTAAACTGAAAACATTTTTAAAAGAGGGGTGAGTGACAAAAATTCACTCAGTGGGGTGGGGAAGTCGGGATGACATAAAATAATTTACAACATTTGAAACTATTTAAATAAAAGATATTTTATGCCCTATTTTAAAACGTTATAAAATTAAAAGATTTCATTCGGGCATTTCTCAACTCATCATAACACAATTTTATCAGAAAAACTCATTTGACATAAAACGTTTATCGATCACTTCAAACACATGACTTAAATTAATTTAAATGCAAGCATTCATCTCAATCACATGTAAGCATATCACTTTCATATTCAATCATATCACTTTCATATCCACTCATATCAATTTACTTTATTTACGGTTCTCAGCCGCCATGAAAATGCAGATCTCATCTGTCATAAAATTGTGGACCTTAACCACCATGAAAATCACATTTCAATTATCACATAATTCATCATAAAACACATATTAAGTACATTCAATCAGTCATCTCAATCAATCATCATTTACATTCAAACATATTATTTTCATTTCCACATAATTTACGGTGCTTAGCCGTCATGAAAGCATTTTATGGATCTTAACCGTCGTGAAAATATTTGCGGATCTTAACCGCTATAATTTACGGTGCTTAGCCACCATGAAAGCATTTTACAGATCTTAACCGCAGTGAAAATATATGCGAATTTTAACTGCCATGATACGGTGATCAGCCGTCATTATACGAGTCTTAGCCGTCTTGATGCGAGCCTTAGCCGTCTTGCATACGCATGCACATGCACATATATTTACATCACACATACACATAGAAGCACATTAATTTAACATAACACTTAATTGCAGTTCTCAACTGCCATAAAAACACATTTTATTTGCACAAATGCAAATATTAACTTCACATCATTCTTCACATTTGCATTCATAGTAAAACATTCATATTTCAAGAACAATCACAATTCATCAAGTGCTTCAAATCATTCATCAATCACATTCTCATGTAATAATAATATTAGCTCATAGCACTTTATTCACATAACACATATATATCGACCTCATGTCATTCACGTATAAGATTTCATATTTTAAATATTTTGAAAGAGTTATAAATATCGTATTAAGCAATTACCCCACCTTAGAAAACTGAAGCTTCTATTCATAAATTGTCGAGCATATTCAACTTTCCTCGTTTCCTACATCGAACATTAAAAATATCTTAGTACTTTTTCTAGTTGTAAATTCGTAAGTTAAGGTCACTAATAATTAAATGTTTCATTTAGTATTTTCTTTGATTAGTTGTAACAGGTTATGACGATGTTGTGGTTTAAAGAATAAAATAAATGATTTTAAAGTAAATATAGGATTTAAATGGAATTATAATGAAAATGTATTTATTAAAATATTAGAAAACTTAATTAGACTTTATTTAAATCTTGAAATACTTATTTTAGCTTTCAGGAACATTAATTATAAAATTATGATTTAGGTTAGATCCTTGAAGATTTGATAATAACTCTAGACAAGTAAATTATAAAACTTTTGGCTTAAAATAATTCTTGAAAACCTTAAAAATAATCTTATAAAATCTAATTATATAATTTACGGTTTAACTTAAATATTAAGAATTTTGAATATATTTATGATTATGGCATATTTAGAGTATTATAAAGTTTAATTTATAAGAATGAATTCAATTAACTGAAATTATAAGTTAATTTAGGAAATATATTTAATTGCATAACATGTTTAGTTAATTCCTATTTAAGAGTATTAAAGTTGATATTTAATTTGATATTCATGTTGGCACTTGACTTTAGGAAATTTACTTATAAAATTCATAATTAATTTAAGATCATTAGATCATTTTTAACATTATAGAGAATTTATTTGAGTATTTAATATTTATAATTAGGTCCTTAGTACGTTTATTAAATTATGAAGATAAAATTATAATGTCTATAATTATATTTAGGACAAATATGTCATTAAATTAAGAGATGATAATTAATATTTTTAATATGGCCTTTGTTTTGTTTATTAAATTATGAAGATCAAAACATAATATTCATATTTATAATTTCCCAAGAGTTATGGAGTTAACGAGACGTGCATCTAGGGTTTTAAAATCTAGATTTAAGATAATTATTAGATTGTATATACTTTAATTATTATGATATCTTTAAGATTAATTTGTAACTTAATTTATTAATTTAGATCTAATTCGTCATTTTTACAATAGTTAGCAACTCTAAGGTGCAATATATAATATGGTTAAATTTTAGGGTATATTATGTAATTTAAGTAAAATTTGGGGGTCCGATATCATTAATTATAATTCATGATGCTTAAAATATATTTCCATAACCTTAAGGATATAAAATGTATTATTTATAACTATTGGGATAAAAGTGAATTTTCAATAATCATAGAGTTTGTAGTTTAGCCCCTAGACTATTTCTAATTTTCATAAGAAAACCCCCCAAATCAAATCCCCTTCACAGCCCCCTGCTGCCCCGTCCAGCCGCCGCCCCTCCTCCACTTTACCTCTGCCGGCGACTGGGAGTCGTCGGTACCACTCAACAGCCCAAACACATACCCATATACACACACCCATATACATACACAAGCCTATATATATATATATATATATACCTTCTGCAAGCGGCGGCTCACAATCAGCCATGTCGGCGCAAGCAGCACCGACAACCCATACCCCTAACCTGCTGGATGAGCTTCGATCGATGACAACGGAGGTGGTCGGTAGTGGTTTGTGGAAGAGAGAAGAGAAATAAAGAGTATAGGAGAGAGAGAGGGTGCAGGGAAGAGGAGAGAGAAAGCGTAATAGAGAGAGAGAGAGTGCCAGGAAGAAAGAAAAACGTGAGGGAGTAGAGAAGAGAGAGAATAAGTCATTTTTGTTTTCCAAACTTTATCAATTTTGATTCTTCCAAACTATTGACTTATTCTTGCCTTATTTGTTTGTACTTATCCATCATAAATAAATTTCTTTTTCCTTCTTTATTTATGCATATATATATAATAAGCATAATTATATAGATTATATTTATATAAATACATAGTGTATTTATTCATATGTAATATATTTTGGATATATTTTCATAGTTTATACTTAATTGATATTACATTACTATTTAAGTTTCATTTTAACTAAAGAAATTTTTTGTTATATTTTATGTGGTTAAATTTTATTGCGGGTTGTTACAATATATATTAAAGGAAAGACATTTAATGATATGTATCACTCTTTCATATGATTTGGTTTCCATCCCAATTAACTACAATTAAATTATAATATAATTTATTTTATATCATTAAAACAAAATTAAATAAATTACTAAAAGTTAAATTATTAATTTTCACTCAATATATAATCAATATTAACTTAATTTCTTAATGCTGATAAAGAAATATTTTTTATTATTTTATTCATTAATTCATTTATTATATATAAAGATAGAATTAAAATTTTAAAAGAAAACAGATTAGAGAAGATCATATTTTAGTAAAGATTTTTATCTTAAGTGGAAAAATACAATTAATGCAATATCAATTTAAATGAATATAGTACAATTCTATGTATATAATCATTAAAGATAGAAAAAATATTTCCATACACTTCAGCAGTTGATCGAAAAGTCAAAAATTGGGGGTGTGTGTTAGAATACTTTATGCCTTAAAATTATATACTGAGCTTTGGCTCCTGATTGATAAACCAGACTTATAGAATTGATAAATTAGACCTTCAAATTGACAACGTAAAGTTCATTATTAATTAAGTGTGCATACATGGAATAGTCATTGAACAACGTACAAAGAAAAAAAATAATAAGAGAAATGAAACATACAACAAATTAATAAACAGATGAAAACAATGAAACATAAAATGTAACACTTGATTTCGAATGGTATATATATATATATATGCACGCACGCACGAAGCAATGAAATCGTACAATAAGGAAATGATCAATAGATAGTGAAAATGCAAATTGAGACCGGATCACGAATATAGTTATAGGTTCAGCATAGCGTTGATCGGAGGCGATCATGTGGATGGAATCTCAGGCCATTTGCACATTGCAGTTCGCTCATGGCTGCTATGATCACCATAACAATGAAAAAGAATGCGTATAACGATTTACTACCACTCCCCATTATTGATTTTTGTTTTCTTTTCTTTTGCTTGATTTTTTAATTTGATGAACTATCCTTTTTATATCCTTGGAGGGATATTTATATGTAGGGTTGGGAGAACTTGCAAACACATATTTGTTACATATACTAATCTTCCTTGTTTGCTCTTCTTGCCACTGCTACATATAAATTTATTAATATGCATGTTTAATATATCCTTTTTTTCTATGTTACTGGTCGGAAATGACATTAACTTTTCGTACTCCGAAATTGAAATACGATCTTTTCAAATTGGGTGATTTTAGGACAAAAAACTTGAACTTACAAAATTCGGGCCTAATTAATCGCATAGGATTTGAGCGTTTTGCTGAAGTGATTGGCCAGACATTCATGTGATTTGGCCCGAAATTCATGTAATTTGGCCCTCAATTTGTAATTCCTGATTTTTTGTCCTAAAAACACACAAATTGAAAAGTTAATGTTTCAATATTAAGATGAAAAATTATTGTTTTTCATTGATGAATGATCTAAAAATAGTGGGGAAGACGTGGCTAGCTAGTTGCAATATATTAATCAGTTAAGCCCGTCGAGGGTGTTCTTGAAGACGCAAGTCATGTTGCCCAAGACCACATTGCTGGTCACAATTATTTTTAATCTTTAATATATATTAAAGAAAAAATCATTTAAGAACACGTGTTACTCTTTTATTAATTTGGTTTACACACCAAACTATAATTATATTATATTTAAGTTTATTTAATGTCATTAATGTTAAATTATATAAATTATTAAGAATTAAATTATTAATTTCATTCAATATATAATCAGGATTAACTTACTTTCTTAATGTTGAAATAGAAAAGGAAATATTATTTACTCCCTCCGTCCCGAATTACTTTGCACATCAAATTGGGCACAATTTTTAAGAAAAAGTGAATATTTGCTTTTTGATTGAGGGTATAATGGTCAAATTTACTTTTTCTAATGGAGTGATTAGTTTAATATTAAATGGTATTGTGTGAGAAAAAGTAATGACATTGTGTGTAAATAAGTGTGTATTGTGAGGGTAAGAATTATGATAAATTTTATCATTTTTGGGTGTGCAAAGTGTTTGGGGACAAATTAAAAAGGAAAGTGTGCAAAGTGTTAAGGGACGGAAGGAATATTATTTTATTCATCAATATTATTTCTTTTATTAAATATAAAGATAGAATTGTGATTTTGAAACAAATCACATTAGAGAAGATCAAATTTTAGGTCCGCTCATGATTTTATCTTAAGCGAAAAAACACAATATTAATTAATGTAAATGCATACAATAAAATTTTATGTATATAATAAAAGAAGATAGAAAATATTTATCTGTACTTATCGTGAATAAGAAAATTGTTTTCTTACGTATATAAATTAGCAATACAAATACTATTTATTAGGCCATGTGATTGTGGAAATTTTAACATTAAGAAAAACTAACATTATTAAATTATAGAAAAATAATTGTTGTTTGCTAATATTAATATTTAAAGTAAGATATTAATAAAAAAGATAAATTTCATAACAAGACTCAATTTATAGATTAGTTCTTAATTCTAGACCTGGATTTTAAAATTTCTCAATAAGAGATTCAATTTAATATTTTTTTCTCAATTTTAGGCTTGACATTTAGACAGAGTTCTCAATTCAAGACAAAATTTCATTTCTTTTTTATTTTTATTTATAGATTTATTTATATTTCAATATGTATTCATATTTTGGATAAATTAAATCAAGTTAGTGCGCTTTAAAAACAATTTTCATCCAATTTATCTTAATTTATAAGAAAAAAAGAAAAAAATAATAATTAATTTAATTCATAAAATATAATTTATATTAAATTGATTAATATTATAATCGATTTTCTATACTTTTATTCATAAAATTAAGAAAATAAAAGAATCTTAATTGTTTGAATTGAATTTATTATATATATATATATATTAATACGTACAAGTCAGATGAGATCTTTTCAAAATTACAAGAAATTGTTTTAATTTATCTAAACTATAAATACATATTAAAATATAAATAAATAATAAATATAAAAAAAAAAAAGGAAAGATGAAATTTTATTTTGAATTGAGAACTCAATCTAATTTTCAAGTCTTAAATTGAGAAAAAAAATGTAAAATTGAGCCCCTTATTGAGAAATTTTAAAATTTTGATCTAGAATTGAGAACTAATCTATATATTGGGTCTTCTTATGAAATTTATCCTAATAAAAATGTGATGTTAGTTTACATTAATACATATTTATAAAAAAAAAAAACTCTAAATGTATTCTATTTTATGTCTAATTATTATTACACCGATTTCGATTTTAATTTAATTTAAATATAACATATAATTAAAATATATATATTACAAATTCCACTAAAAAAGATCATAAATTCTTTAATAAAATGTTAAAATATTATTCGATAAAAAAACGTTTTTGATTACTATAAAGATAATTTCTTTATATGTCATAATTATTCTCCAAATTAATATATTTCTTACTCAAAATGTATTAAATATTTATATTAATTTCTTTAAAATATTTATTTTGATAAATCATGTGTATTACACAAGGTCCATACTATTATATATTAAAAGGGGAACCAAGCTTGACACATGTCAACTTATGGTTAAATCTTTTTCCATCCAAATTAAATTCATCTTAACAATACATTCGTCACTAATTTATGATATATTTATGATTTTTTTTAATTATATTAATTAAATTCTTAGTTAAAATGAAAACTCATATTTGCTACACACCCTTTTGTTTATTACAATTTAGTAATAATAATAATCGGATATTAAAATTTATACATATCAATATTATATAATATATTTATTCATGAAATTTGTATATCAACTTTATACATCAGTGTTTATCTATACATATATAATAATAAAAAAGTCTGGACAAAACTGTAATTTCGCTATTTCAATTTTAAGCTTTCTTAAAAAACAAATCAATTTTCAAAATTAATCAAAGATGCAGTCTTCTAAATTCCCACGCTGAAGAACAAGGGGTGCCGTAGTTGGAGTCTGTACACAAATTGGTTATTAGTGTTATTTTTTTTTCATATCTCCATAAATTCATTTATTGTTATGTTTATCTATTGTGATAGAAAAATAATTCAATATCTTAATTGTGGTAGAAAGAGATGATATCCTTAAAATGTTCAATCGTTTTTTGACTTTGTAAGAAAGATATTTTATAGATCGTGTATTATTTTATGAATTAATGTACTCTCATATATATATATATATATATATATATATATATATAAAGTTACCAATGTATCTTTCTATATAAATTGCATAGACTGATAAAATAAAATACGACATAAACATGATATTTGATGCCAAAATTCGTAAATGCTTTCAATGGTAGTAAATTTTTATTCTTCCATAGTTGTAAGCTGATAAAATTTATTATTTACAGTGCCTTTAGAATGGAAGAGAGAGTGAACATGAAATAGTGAAAAGGAATTATGATAATATGCCAGTCTTTTCAATTCCTCTTCACAAATCGACCCTGCAAAAAAAGAAAAAATTTATATGAGACGAGTCTTATATTATTCACAAATAAGTCGAGACTCTGTTTCATTGTCATCTCGGTTGTTAGTATTATATATTTTGAACCGGAAAAGTACGAACCTTGATTCGAGGGCGCTTCTCGGCATTAAGTTTTCGAACTTGATACCGAATTTTTTTGGAGAAAAGTCTGTTTTGCCTCTTCTCTTTGTACCTCAACAAACTGGCTTCTCTTGTTCCCAAATTATTCTTGATTTCATCTTCGTTATTTTTCGTTCTGATTTCGCCATTTTTAGAATCTCCCACCATTTCTGGGACTGCCCATAACCCTACATTACATCCCCAGCTCACTCCCTGCAAAACATATATATGTATGAACATAGGATACTAGGTTTAGTATACAAACATACATGTCCAAATATATCTTTCTACCAAATTAGGGAATTTGAGTTTGAGAGGATAGAATTATTGACAGGAATTTGCTCACAATATTATGGAAAAATACCCTTTTTCCATGATAATAAAATGTTTTATACACAACTCTTAAAAAATGTCTTTTTGCCAAAAAAAGTGTTGTTTCACAATTCAGATCATCTACCAAAATCTTCATCAAACTCGTGTATTACACCAACAGTTATATTGATGTAAAAAAACAAAAAAAAAGCAATTACAATTAATTGTTAAATTGAACCTTTTTTTTTTTTTTGTTTATTTAAAGTACACAGGTGGAACAGAGAATTTGATACAGAAAATCTGAATAGGTTTAATCATCAAGAGTTCAAAATTTAATTGATCTCAAAGTACATGAGTTTCAATTTCAAAACTCAAAAGCTTTAAAATTTATATATTTAGAATCTCTGAAAACTTGACTGGCCCCAAAAAATAGGTAAAAAGTATATATATTTTAAAAAGTGAATATAGAACATCTTTCTTTATGAATCATCAAGAGTTCAATATTTAACTGATCTCAAAGTACATGAGTTCAATTTCAAAACTCAAAAGCTTTAAACTTTATACATTTAGAATCTCAAACTTGATTGGCCCAAAAAAAAAAAAAAAAGGTAAAAAGTATATATTTTGAAAAGTGAATTTAGAACATCTTTCTTTATGCATAAAGGGTAGATCCCAGGATCTTCCATGCTACTAAAAGTATATATCAGAGAGCTTCAATGCATTATTATTATTATTATTATTATTATTATTATTATTATTATTATTATTATATAGTTCCTTATGGGATAGTCTCGTGAGAGAATCCCTCAAAAAATTTATATGAAATCGTTTAACAAATAAATTTTATGAAACGAAGTGGACTACCCACAATACAAAAAAATTTTCACAGATAAATCTATATTTTGAATTATAAGTTGTAGATCGTCCAAAGCCATAGATATTTTTGTAATTTATTATTATTATTATTATTATTATTATTATTATTTGCAATTAAATTAGCAAGACGTGCTAGGCCCAAGATAAAGATGGGTCCAGGATTCTGCAGCCAATTTAATGCTCACACCAGTATTCTTTTTCATTAATATATATTACATTTCCCTCTTTTTTCAAGTAATCACATATTACATTTTATTTCACTATTAAACAATAATAATAATATAAGAACCGACACTCATATCATATGACTCCAATTTTGAATCCTCTATTATAAAATGATATTTTACTTCTCGTATGACATCATCATCATTCCATATTAACAAATAATATTAATCTCATGTTATAATAATAAATTAAATTATTATAATTATTATTACTAATATAAGAGTAAAAAGAGAGAGATAATCTTACGTTGTAACTGGAATTCTCATGAGGAACAAAGTCGTGGTTTATATCAGGTACGATTTGTGAACAACTCTCTGTGTCAATATACAGCGGCCCTTTGTTGGACCACGCGTTCATGATCTCCTCATAATCAAGTTTCAGCGACACTCGTTGAATCTCTGCCGCCGCCACCGGCCGCCGATCCACGGCGGAGCTGCTCACTTCCTCCTCCTTCAGCACCTTCCTCTCAACCACCTCCGAGTAGTACACCCACTTCTCCTCGCTCGAGTCCCGATCTCTACTCCGCAGCGCGTTGCGTACAAGCGCCGCCCGCTCCTCGCCGTAGGCGTACCTCGACGACGGAGACAGGTAGTCGAGCCTGAAATCGGTGCGAAAAAGCTCTGAATCTCTTGTTTAATTCCTTTGGATCGATCGATTAAACTGTTAAGTACTTACGTTACGTACCTGGAGCTATTGTTGTCGGCGTGTGAGGAGATCGACTCAGCGGCGGCAGAGTTGTCGAGGAGGCCGGTGAGGGAGGTGTCGCCGCCGTCGGCGGAGGAGAAGAACAGCGCTACGTTTTCGGCTTGATCCTGGATTTCTCTGTCATTTTCCGGGTGGAGAGGGAATAGATTGAGCTGGCGGGAGACGGCGGCGGCCGATGCGGCGGCGGAGGGAGGCGATTGGGGTTGATTTGGGGGAAACTGGTGGCGGAGGCTGAGGAATTTTGGTTTTCTGGATTTGCGAGCTCTGGATCGTCGTTTGTTCATTGAGATGGTCGTTTTGTTGCAGCACATAGCAATCGATCACATATGGGGTTTATGGAGAGAGATTTGGAAAAGTGTAAAGTGAAGAAAAAAAGTGAAGCATTTGTGGGGGAAAGTGATAGGGTGGGGTTTATGAGTGACAGACATTGTCATGTACGAAGAAGATGATCAGCTGACGTGGAGCTCTCTTGCCACGTGGAGCTTTGTGATTGGCTGGCTTTGAAGATAGGTCTTGCTTTTTAGATTTCCTATGAGGGATGGGATCATGGGATTGGGTTTGCAACTCATTTGTTAATAATTAAATTAATTATTTAATAAAAAAAAGTTTTTTAGCATATGTTAAATGTTTTCTCCTTTGGTGATTTAGGTATCGAAATTTGGTGCTTTCTTAATTTATTTATCATGGAAAACATATCATATGGTGCATAGATTAATGCATGTTTAATATAGATATTTGTTAGATTGGTTTTTATTGGATTTAATAATCAAATCTCGTGCAAAATTCACTAACAACAAATCGCATCGTCTAGATAGGTTTGTTGGGACACTTCATTATAACGAGTCAAGTAGTTATCTTGTCATATGTCCCGAATAGTCTACCTCCTTTCGTAAGAAATTTAAAACAAAATTTATTTATTAAATAAATAAAATACTTGATATAACCATAAATACAATAGAAAACATTTGAATCTTTTATTGCAATCTACAAATATTAATTTATTTTATATTTTATTCTACCAACATACAACACACGTATATATAATAATAATAATAACAATAGTGATGATGACAATAATATTAATTTAAATCATTTTCTTTTAAAATGTTTGTTAGTTAAAATATGTGCCTCTAATATAGTAATATGCCATGTTCAAAAGAATCAAAACAAGACACACGTGATGGTTTTTATATGTATTTAAACAGGCACCTTCAATTCACGTGGAAATGAGAGTGAAAGCCAAAAGGTGCATGAATTATTTCCTCTTGATACCAAGGGTTATTTCGAATATAAAATAATGCAACTTTTCCTTTTTTATTAAAAAAGTTAGTTAAGTCTTTTTCATTTTACAATATCATATTTAAATTGAAAGAAGATAACTTGACTCATCCCAAAATATTTTAGTGATTCCTTTATCCGACGTGATTATTGGACACAAGTCAATTGTGTTTTTTGTTGCTACATATATCATTATTTTCAATTAAACAAATAAAAGACACAAATGAAAACATTATCCAGACTTCATTTAACAAAAAAAGGCAGCACTATCGAGTAGCAATTTTTTTTTATTTTTTGGAAAATTCATCTTTGAGATCACAGAAATAAAAAGAGAAAACTATTGATTTTCCATCATAAATAGAGCAAATTAATAAAAACAATAGCGTTTCTTTGTGCACAAAGAAAAACTATTTCCTTTTTTTAAATAGTAGACTCATATTTAATAACATTTTTATCAATAAAATTTTCAAATTCAATCAAATCATCTAAAAACTGGACCAAATCTTACAAAATTAAATAACTATTAAAGGAAACTTAGTAACTATTTCATGGGTTTGTTCACATGGTAAAAACTTTTGTGCAACCGTGTAAGTTGCAACTCAGCTTGACTCATTTTTATGTGTTCCGACAAGTACGCAAGTGACCACATGCTCTCACGTGCATTATTGTCCATGCTACTTTTCTATGTCTATTTATGTTTTCATAAACTTATAAATATTTTACCATACATTTTAGTTATATTAGTGATACTATAATATTATATAATAATATCATTACATTATGTTATATAAAATGAGGTAATACCTCTATATAAATGAAGTGATACATTTATGTGATACAATTAATACATTTATATAATATGTCTAATACCTTTATACATAATACACTAATATACTTCAATAAAATAACAAAATTATTAATTTTTAAGTAAAATCAGGCAATATCTTGAAGTAGATGTATTAATATATTTACGTTATATTGTTATTACTTTTATGTACAAATAATATGGTTATGTTATATTTCAATTAAATAAGGTAATACCTTATGTAAATAAAGTAAAAATTTTATGTGTTACAATTAATATATTTGAGTAAGATAATAAAATCATTTTTTAAGTGATACATTTAAGTAAATAGAGTAATGCATTTATATTATGTGGTTCATACATTTATATTAAATAAACAATACTTTTACGAACGTCATATTTCAGTTAAATCATGAGCTAATACATTTATGTAGATGAAATAATATTTTTATGAAAAGAATACAAATCAAATGAATTAAGCAAAGAAAGTGATCGCTAAAATAAGAAACAAAACAAAAAAAGACGAAGGAAAAAAAAAAGACTACATCTGAGAAAGAAGAAGAAAAAGAAACAGAGGGCTCTGGTTCGAATCGTTCATTCGGTTTGAACCGTTAGTTTCGGTTTTAAATTGATAATTTAGTGAACTAGACCTAAGTAAATCGGAACCGAACTGTAAGACTATTAGTATTGATTTCAGTTTGTAAATTGACGGTTTGATCGTTTTTTTTCCCTTTATTAAATTTATATTTCTAAAATTATGATAAAATAGAATTTAGATATTTAATAAAATATAATAAATAAATTTTTATAAATTATACAACTTAAGATTTTATAACTTACATTGTTACATCATCTATATTATATTAATATAAAAGCCAAAAAAATTGGCAAAAATTACTAATTTGCCATCTTTTATTCTCCAGCTTAAAGGGTATGCTGATGCTACATGAAACAGATTTTCAAAAGTCCGCATAAAAGTTATTGTTAATTGGCCAAAGTGAGAAGTAAAAATATTCTAATAAAGATGTCCCCTTCCGACTTGCATGTGTTAACCATACCACCAACATTCATCCTGAACCAGGATCGAACTCTCTATAAGATATATTTAAATTAATATTAATAAATAAAAACAACTTTTCTTCATCTTGATACATAGGTTAGAGTTTTGTTATTAATTATCAACAATAATAATTTGGGAATCCCAAATTTACTTTTTTTTTTTAAATTGACAGATTACTATTTTCTTTAAATTACAAATTTGTATTCTTCATCTAACATGTCTAAATTAATATTAATAAATGAAAAAAACTTATTATTCCTCCCGATACATGGGTTAGATTTTATTAATAATTATCTACACTTACTTATTTAATAACTAGAAAGTTTGGACAAAATGGTAAATTTACTTTTAAAAAAAACGTGTTAAGATAGAAAATTATAATAAATAAAAAAAGGAGTTAGATATCCTCTACCACTACCAAGCAATTACTGTTATTTCTAAACTTTTATCTTAATAAGTGGCTTAGAGCCTCCTTAGAGCCTCTTTTTTAGTCCACTACATTTCATACTATTTCTACATACTATTTCTACATATAGTGTGAAATGTAACTTCAGCAGTACACTATATTTTTTCATTATACTACAGTAATGAATAATGCACTACTACATGTAATGTGTACTATTGCACTATACTATATTTTTATTTTTACTTTTTGATTTTTTTAATACAATTTTAATTTCACAATTTATTTTTAATTGAATTTGCATTTCATCATTTCATGAAACAATATTATTGTTTATGAAAAAATTATTATTTACTACATGTGTATAATATAAAAGTAAACATAATACATTAAATCATAAAGTACATTAAATTAAAATACATATATCACAAAATACATCAAGGTAATTAGGCTAAAATAACTAAATTAAAATAAACATAAAACATCTAAAGAACGATTAGGCTAAAAAAAGTACGATACGAGAATTTAAACGTCCTAATTAATAATTTTCGAGATTACTTCCCGATCCTTCGAGATTTAGAAAATATCCGTTGTACATATCAAAAGTATCATTTGTTGGTGGTTGTTGGCAAAGTTCTTCATTTTTTCGTATAATTTTTTCTTTTTTTTTCTGAAAATATTGTATTGTGAAATTTAATTTAATGTTGTTATATAATTTTTGCCATTTTATATTCACATATTTTTACAAAATAACTAATAAAAATAATTATATTCAATAATCAATATAAAACTCCAAGTAAAAATATTATGCAATTAGTAAGTTTAAATTTGTATAAATTTTAAATCAATAAAAAATAAAAATAGTAAATGTAGTGTAGAATGTAGTATTGACTGTTGAAGATGAATTTAATGTAGTGTGAATTTTGCTGTAGTGTAGTGTCCACTGCTGGAGATGGTCTTAGAGCAATCGAATTCCTTCAAAAAACTGCTTATGTTCACACATCTTCCACCACCATTGTTTGAATTCCACCGCCGTGGCGCACGGCTGTTGCAAGGCCGCAACCTGCTTCGCTAACATCCGCCATTTTCTGTAGAATTTCATGGCTATCTTTAGCTTTAGTTCCTCCTTGAACCTTTTTTCGCTTGAACCTTTTTTCGATCGAAGAGTTAATATAATAAAACAACCCAAAGTACCAAAAGTACACCCACCCAACATTTCTAAACCAAATGTCCTGTTTTTTTTTTTTTTTTTTTCTTTTTTATTTTTGTTCTTCTTCAACCAACACCTTCTACCACCCAAACTTTGCCCGTGGCAACCATCAATCAAACTGCTTCAAAATTGAGTTGCAGAAGTGACTTGATTTGTCTTTCTTCTTCTTCTTTCATTTTTTTATTAATGGAGAGAAAGAGAGGGAGAGGAGATGGTGGCGGCCCACAGATCCAATAGGAATGGGCTCCGGGGTTGAGATGGTCAAAAGAAGGAAGCCAATAAGAATAGACTATTGGGGGCGTCGATGGAAGCAGTTGTTTCTCCTTTCTCAATGGCGCTCAGGGAGAAATCCACAGTACCACCTCAGTCTTTCAACCAGAGTAGCAGCAATGGCTGTCAAAGTAATGTACCGTACAAGGATTTCCTCCCGTTTCTCAGGTAAAATTAACTACACATTTTTTCATATATTTTTATGATGTTGTATGATTGATCATTTTGGTGTTGCTTGGTTTCAATTAATTTTTTCTTATATTTGCTGCTTGGTTAAAGTTAGAGCTTTAATATTGAAATTTTTGTTAAATTTTAACTTCTTTTGGTTGGTGTGCTACCATTTTTTTTTTTGGGGTTTGATAAGGAACCTTGCAATTAGTTATTTTAAGTTCTCTATATGATATGTTTCGTTTTCCTAAAACTCAATTTTTTTTGAATTTTACAAACATTCTCTGCAAGATATGTTTTGTTTTCCTTAATCTCAAATTTATTCTTGAATTTCAGTAGTCTATAAGGTGTTCAATGAAATGCCCGAGTGTGGATTGAAACATGCCAAAAGAAATGTGGCGACAAGCCAAAAGAACTATTTTGGGTGAAGAAATGTTGCATTTTCTCTGTATTTCGTTGGAAATTTTTTGATTTTGCAAAATAAATTGGTCTTATAATTGAAACCAATCTACTCATAAAAACTATATTTTTTGAAGAAACTGCGGCATTTTCTTCGGAAATTTTTTCTTCTCTCTCATAAGCATAAATCCTCTGTCAAGATATGTATTTCGTTTTCCTTAATCTTGAATTTTGATCTTAAAATTTAGTACCCTAGAAGGTGTCTGATGAAATGTCTAAGAATGGATTTGAGCCAAATGTTGTGAGTTGCTCGATTTGAAATACTCATAGTCGGGGGAAAAATCATTGTAAAACTCAAGAAACAGTAGATCATCTTCCTACTTTCTCTGGAAAAAAATCATTGCGAACATTTTCTGCAGATCTCACAAAATATCACTTCTGCCTTTTGGAATTCAATTCATTCATAACGTGTGTTAATTTGTACAAAGTGAATGATTTTATATACATTTGAACCATAATTTTTCCCCAAAAAAATCTCGAATAAATATTTATTCACCTTTTGATCTCTGATTTCCAGTGGATTTGATAACGTTCTCTACTCACATTTATGCTTATCAATGATGTCTGCTCATAAGCGTGATCCTGAGATTTTGAGATCTCTTCTTCATGCACACAAGATTATCTTTAAGTAAATTGAGGACATTTTCAATTAATTTTCATTTCTTACATCTTCTTCCACTATCTATCACATATTGTAGCAAACATAATAGAGAAGTAACTTTTGGATCTATATTTTTGTTCCTTTGCTTTCCTTTTTTGTGTATAATTGTTATGTATTGATGAACAATTTTTTTTGGTTAATTATCTCTAATTATAAATATGCATAGAGAATTTACTTTCATAATTATGGACTAGACAACCAAGGTTGTTAAGGAAGGCAAAATTGAAGCAAAATCGATAGAAATTTTTCAGAGGTGAGATATGAAAAGAAATTATTAATAATATTTCTTTTTTTTTTAATAAGTATAAATTTTCTTATGAATATGTTATTTGGTTGACAAGAATGCTCAGAAGTATGACAGAGAGATTGTCCTAAAACATGTTTTGTGTAGTTTAAATTTTGTAGATATAAGATATACTTAGAAGATAAAGTAGATTGATTCTTTCACTTAAAATTACCTAACTCTGATAGCCTTATCTATTTTTATAACTAGCGTTTTTTTAACGATTATCATCATCATTATTATTATTTCAAATTTGTAATACATTTTATTTTAATTTTGTTTTAGCAAATGTGAATTTGTCAACCTAAATTTGGTTAACGTAGAGGCAACATAAAAGACTAGTATTGGTTGTTGAGATAGTATCAATTTACTGTCTGAACTATTGATTGTAAAGTTTTTTGAGAAAAAAGTGTGATACTTTAATTAGCAAATTGATATTGACCTTTTATTATATATTAAAAATTGTTCTTGATTATATACATATTTATCAATTCTTACATTCAGAACATTTATAAACCATGCATCGCATGAGTGGATTACTAGTTAATTATTAATATTAATAATTTGGGTATTCCTAATTTACATTTCTTTGTAATTGAGAGAACACTAATTATTTTTAAATCACAAATTTATATTCTTCATCTAACATGTCTAAATTAATATAATAAATTTAAAAAATTATTTTTCATCCCGATACGTGAATTAGAGTTTTGTTATTAATTATTAATATTAATAATTTGAGGGTCCCGAACTTAGATATATTAATAAAAAATAATTTATTTTTTATTATTTAATTTAGTGTTTTCTCAATTAACAATTTTTTTTGGTGTTAAAGATGAATTTTAATTAAAAAAATAAAAAGTTACATGTTGCAATAGGTAAGAGGACTACAAAATGACAATCCTTAAACATAGAGGACTAATAATCAAAAGGTGAAAGATAAATGATGAAAAATCTAATGAGGTAAACATAAAGAATCAAAACACGAGAGAAATACTAGTTTAATATAAAGGTGCAATTTACCTAAGTATTAGTAGATAACTGAATGTATTACTAATATAATTAAAATATATAAAAAAGAATTACATAAAGATAATGATTATATCGATATAAAATATACATAATATCACATAAATGTGTGAGTTATATTACATAAAGGTATGTTGATCTAAAAAAGGATTGAAAATTGGTTTTTTGGAGTTACAGAATTATATAAAAATTATAATATTTGTACATAAAAATCATAGTAATATAACATAAAAGTAACATATGAATAATAATTAAAAAAACCAAAAGTACGTGAATTCGGATCAGGTCGATCCACTTGCATAGATTTATCTATAAGGTACATATAATATATAATCACACATCAAGTCACATACAATAATGTTAAGGAACCCGTCATTGGTTACTTAGACTATCTTCGATGATGTACATTTTTTAAATGTAAATTTTACATATCTTAATGTAAAAATCGATACTGATTTCTAACAGTCAACATTATGTTTTGCACTAAAAATAAATATTACATAATATTTTTTATTGTTAATTATTTTTACTTTTAATTTGTCATATATTTATTAATATCCATTATTATTGTTAAATATCAAATTTTGATCTTTATATTTTTTATCTGTTAAAAATTTATTTGTGTTTAAATCTTATTTGATATAATATTATAGCGCATTTTTTTAACTTAATAATTTACATCCCAAAATAAAATTTTAATTACCTATAATTTATGATATAAACAAATTATCATAGTATTTAATAACACAAGGAAACAAGAAAAAAAAAGGAATACAACTTAAAAGAAAAAGAAAAAGAAATTAAAAAAAATAACGTGGAGAGTTGACCCGTTAAACTTGACGCAATAGATTAAGAAGATTGGCGCAAGTTTTTAGAACACCATTGAAGAAAAAAAAAATCACAGAAAAGAGATGATTTCACACACAATTGGAGATGGTCTTATAAAGCACCAACATACTTATATGGCAATCCACATAATTGAAAATTTAATCAATCTTTCTTCTTCAAATCTTCACCTCACGTTGATCTAGATCTATATTCATTAATAGTGATGCATAAAAAAAAAGTGAAAAACTTACTAATTAAATAGATTTTAGAAAAAAGAATTGTAAAAAAAAATTGTGAAAAACTTTTATATACACACTAAATATTATGGCATAGGGCTCGTGTAATACACAAGTTAAAAAAAAATTAAATTAGAAAATTATAAATACTATTTATATTGAAAAAAGTATTTATGATTTTTGTTTTTATCTATCATCAAGTTTCATATCAATCATAATATAATTTGATTAATATATTATTTAATTATATATATATATATTACCTTCCTAAAGGAATATAAATATTATTTATTTATTATATATGTAATTATGTTATCATATTATCTCATCCTTTAAGATTTTCTAATTTTTTAATTATTTTTTTGTTTTATAAAAACTTAAATATTAGAATTTGTAGAGATTCTTAAAATTTCATTTCAATTATGTGTTAAATAAGTCAAATTAAGACTACACAAAAAATTCCATAGCAAAAATTATTTTATTTCATTAATTAATAGGTTCAGATGTTTCATGAATCTTTTGAATCAACCCACCTTATTTTAGTTTTTTTTTTTAATTCCATCCACCATAGTGATTATGTCTGCCCTAGCAGTCGTACTTATATGTTGTTAATATTGTTATGTTTTAATATTTTGTTGATTTTTTTCATCAATTTAAGTTATTTTAATACTATGCTATTTATTGATCCTAAGTGGTATAAGGTTAAAAGGGGGTGAATTAACCTTATCAAATTTTAACTTTTCTTTCAAAAATATTAAGTCTTTGATAAACAGGTAGTTAGAAAGCTTTCTGCACGATAGGTTGCTGATCGGGTAGTGACCTCAGGACTTAGTCAGAGATAAGAATGCACAGCGGAAATAATATGATTTTCGAAGATAGACTTTAATGCAGGATGCTTATGAGATCAAACAGATAAGTAAAGTAAGAAATGTGCAAGCAAATTTATACAGGTTCGAGGGTGGAGTAATCCCTCTACGTCATCTCTACTCCTTCTCAAGGAGGAACTTTGTTAAAGCAAGTTTGATTTCCAATAGACTCGGCTAATACAAACTCTACTTTACACAAAACTGTCAGCTCTATTCACACAGGTAGCTGCACAGTGATCAAACTAGTGACCCACACAAGATCTCCACACAAGTTTCTTGACCCACACAGGATCCTTTCTCTTCTTCAAAGAGAATAACAACTTAGCAGTATAGACTCCTGCCTAAGTGACTCCTAAACAATCTATTTAAAGTAAGATATGGAAATCTTCAACGGTTTGATGCAATAAGCTCCTTAGACTTTTAATTCCACAAGGTAGCTGGCTTGCTACTGCTTAGACTGAGTGACTTAGATGTGAAGGTTTTGAACTTTGTAGATGAACTGCTTCGCGTAGGATATTTCAATTCAGATTGTTCTCTCTATCTTCCTTTAGTGCACTCAATCTTCTATTTATAGCCATCAGTGAGAATTCTGCCCGTTGAAAAGACAGTTCTTCACATGGTGAGGTGTCTTGCTTTGATTGGTTCTGTTGATCTTCTGACACCTGCTCTGCAATGCTTTCATTCTGTTTTGCTACTGTCTTGTCCTTTTACTGCGCGACTTACTCCTGCAGTCTGCTGTACTCTGTCCTTGCTATTTTTTCACATATGACATTCACTGATTGGCTGAAACTGGAGTGACTCTACCGGCTAGTCAGGATGCACTGACTTTGATGTATCTGGTAGTTTCTTCTTTGAGCGAGTGAGTCAGCTTCCTTGGCTTGAGCATCTTCAGCTTCCTCACAGCATCCTTCGATACTTGGATATTGATTCTTTGCGGTAGCATGCAGGTAGCAGGGACTTGGTATAGGTTCCTTTGCAGAGTTTTCTTCTCTTTCCAGCATCATTGCCTTAGCTATTTTACACATGTAAACCTATCCAGAAAGCTATTGTTCTAAATTATTACACGTTTTGTCTCATCAAAATCTATTATAATTTTTCCTATCAATTTCCCCATTTTTGATGATGACAAACTCCTTAACAGGATCAAAGGCTCATATTTCATTTAACTTGGAACAAAATGCAGAAAAACATAAACATCCATAATCATGCATTAAGTTCACAAGATGTGAGCTTTCATAAATCAGAACCATTATAATATCCATTGATGAGTAATCAGATGCAGATACAGAGATCAAAAAGAGTTGAAACAGAGAGACTTAACAAAACAAAAGATAAACAGAGATAGGGAGCATGATACTAAGTCTTCATCCAGCTGGCTTTCTTCTTTCTTTCAAACTTTGTACCTTTCCACGAGTTGGCTAAGGACTCTTGATAGCTCGGCTCCAGCAACTTCCTTATCTTCTCATCTTCCTTAAATCTGAGCCAGAAGTCTTCACAGAAGGGTATGAACTCCTTTCCTAGTCTCTGCTTCAGCTTGACTTGGATTGACAGTCCTCTTTTCTTGGCAAGCTCTAAGTACCTCTGCAAGGCTTCTTTGTTGGTTCGGAATCCTCTGAAAAGAGCAGATTCCTTGCAGAGTGTTGTGAAGTATTTCATCAGCTCCATTCTTTTGTATCCTTCTATCTGGAAGAATGAATGGTTGGCTTCAGTAAGGAGAGTGACCTCCGGGATCTTTGGGATGACAAATTTATCACTCCTGGAATTCGGGCTTGCTTTCAGAAAAGTCTTGAGAGATGCACTGGTTGCACTGGTAGGATTCTGCATGTTCTTTTCTAATTCAGCCATGTCAGGCAGCTTGTGCGGTGGGAAAACTTTCGAGAGAACTTCCTGCGGCCTTTTTGCAAATACAGCATCCAGATTGCTCTTAAGTTCAGCCTCTGTCCTCCTCCTCTTGTCTTCTCTCATCTCAACACCTTTTTTGAAGTCTGGATGAACTGACCCCGAGACAGCTTCTGATTTTCTTTTTAAGCTACTGTCTGGAAAGCCCTTCGGTCTAGCTCCCCTATTTCCACCATCTCCAGCATCATCTTTCCTCCTGCTCACTACCATCTGTCTGCAGGTAGTAGGATCCTGTCTACTTTTCTGGGTGGCTTCTATCATTCATTCCCCCTTTTTGTCATCATCAGCTCTTTCAACGGCAAAGCTGACCATCGAGTGAATCTCCGATAAGGTGCCAGAGTGTTCCCTCAGGGTCTGCGATTAGTTGAACTGCTCTTCATCCATGCGATCTACTGCGGCGACAAGAGCTTTCTGGTCTGTTTCAAGAGAGATCATCCGCTCCTCTTGTCTGTTCAGCTTGTCCATTACATTTTTTACCACTTCCACAGTAGCCTCAGGGGGTCGGTGAGCATTGATTGCCTGACGAAGCTTTGACAGAGTTATGTTGAGGGAGTCAATGAAAGTCTGTGTTCTGATGAAGCTCGAGCGAGTTTCCTTGCGGAGCTTCCTGCTCGCTTTCACCAGTGACTTTCCCATCTATTCAATGGCGGTCAGCACTTCGTCATTAGATCTGGCAGCTTGCTGGCCTTCAACAGAGTCAGCTGCAGGTACCTGTAGAGAAGATACAAATGTTAGGGCCTTGGATTTTTCGGCTCCGGTATCACCCTGTTCACTGGGTGACCCATCATCGCTGCTGGAAGGGCTGCTGGATCCTCCATCTCCTGATCCAGCTTCTTTTGCCAGGGCTCCTTCTCCAGCCTCCTTTCCATCTCCTTCTTTCTCTCATTCCTTCTCAGCCTCCTATTTCTTATCAGCCTTCTTCTCTGTCTCCTCCGGCTCATTTTCTCCTTCTTTTTCAATCTCAATTGCATCCCCAGCCTCCTGTTCAGCAACCACCTCCTTGTCTGCAGAGACCACTTCCTCAGTGATCATCTCGCCATGATCCACTGGCTTAACAGGTGTTGCTTCCTCCAACTCCATAGGAACAACTACTGCATCTTGTTCCTTCTCCACAGGGGTGGGTTCCTCCACTACTTGGGCTTGTTCTGTAGAAACAAGTGTCTCCATCTCCTGCACTTGTTCTCTCTCAGCCTCTCCTCCATTGGTGTCGGTATCGATGCGAGTGTGGTTTTATCGGCGGCGGCTGCTGCGGTTGAGTCAGAGAGCTCAAGGACAGCGTCCTAAGATGCCACAGCAGCGAGGGTTTCCAACTCCCTTGCCTTGAAAAAGTCAGTTGGTGTAGAGCTCATCTCCTTCATCGGCGTCTGCATAGGGACTTCAGGCAGAATGATTAGATCAGTAAGGTAGGAAAATTCCTCATCATTTTTCTCCGTCGGTGATGGCGACCTCCTGCTGATGGGTTCGACCATGAGAGTTGTGCATGAGGATCATTCACTTATCTGGTGCTCCCTTACTGGCCTTCTCATCCTTGTTTCTGTCAGGCTTATATCAGCAGCCTGCTTTAGCATCCTTTCCAAGGCTTCTTCTTCTCCATACTTTTCTACCTGGGTTGCAGCAAAGCCCACGTCATCGCCTGCCCTGACCTGGTCAGCGGCAGCATCCAGAATCACCTCCTCCCTGTAGAAGTCTGGTTGCTCGATGGGTGCTTTCCCTTTCAGGCTCCTGGGACCAGGTAGCTGTTTGGTAGCTTCCTTCTGCTTCCTAGCATCAATTGCAGCAGCAACTTCAGCATTCTCCAGGAACTCTGGCCACTTGTTCTTCCTGAGATCCTTCAGGAACATTTTCTGAAGGACCTCCTCCAGGTCATCCATGCTTGCCCAACTCAAAGCTCACTCCTCCTCATTCTCCCAATCAGACCATTGGATCAGTTCTTCTCTGGGAAGGTGCCTGTACTGCCACCAGGTGGAGAATCTGTCTATCTGCTTTGCATATCCTTCTTTTAACTTCGGTATGCTGACAACAAACTCCAGTACGTCCTCCTCGTCGTCCTCAACTTCGTCCAATTCTTCATCATAAGCGGCAGCATCCCCTGCTCGCTCATCAATCTCCACTTCCACTGCAGGCTTCTTAACCACCTGAGTAGGAGTGCCTTCTGATTCGTCATCAGAAATGACCAGTCTTCTCTGCACATCTTTCTTGTGCTGATGAGGGTTCTTTCATCCTCGAGCTGCTTTTCGGTGAAGATGAGGCGCTGCTGGTCCGGCGGAATGTCTTTCTTATCCTGGAAGCACCCTTCGGATCCTCAGAGACTTCCCTGGTTATTGGGGATGGCCGAGCAGTAGTCTTTTTGGCAAAGACCCTACCCGTACCGATGAACTTCCCTTTCTGGATGGGCTTCCCTTGGAACAGATCTACATTCAAGTGTCCTAGGAGGGCATTCACGATAAGCCCATAGGTAGGTTTACCCACCTTCTTCTCCACCTCCTCCACCAGCCTGGAGAGCAGGTAGCTGGCCCAATCCACCTTCTTCTTCTTCAGGATGGCCATCATCATTCTGTACCTGAAGTTGGTACACTTATCAAAGGAACCAGAACGGTTCTCTATGATGTGCCAGCAGATGTCATGCAACATCTCGTACTCCAGAAGGAAGTACTTCTTACTGCAGTTCTTGGACATTCCCACCGCGTCCTCCCTACCGGTGAAGATCGTCCAGTAGACCTCCAGTTCATCTTCTCCATACGTGGAGAGGTCACTGGCGTCCATGCCATCAGTGGGGAGAGAGAACACCTCTTCCAACAGCCCGGTGTCCACAGAGACCGTCATCCCACCCACTTTTGATCGGATCTCTGACCGATCCTCAGAGACCTTGGCCCGCCTGTAGAATCTTTTCACCTGATCTTCTGCATATGGAGCTTTGTGGAAAGAGTAGAGTCTCAGAAGGCCTGAGATGCACAGACATCGTAAAATGTCTTTCATCAAGTCTTTGGTGTTTCCTTCCTCCTCTACCATGTTGAGCAAGATGTCTCTGTCCACCAGCCTGCCGTCGACAACAAGAGTTTGCTTGGGTGCCATTTGTAAGAGAGAGATGAAGTTTGGTAGCAAGAAGCTTAGAGAGAGAGAGAGGAGTTAGGGTTTTCAGAGTGCGAGAAATGCTAGGTGAGAGAGAATGATGAAGAGAAACTTTCTTATATTTGAATTTGAAGGAACTTGATCGAGCGATCTAGATTTGTTTTGAATTTGAAAAGACCCTTGATTCATCTGCTGAGATTTTTGGCACGATGTTTGTGTGCTGAAGTACTTGATGTGATATTTTGTGGATATCAAGGAGTTTTCTGCAAAAACGGCTGCTTGACGTGCGGTAACTGTTCCTCTTTTCACGTGCTGAGATTTCTGGTTCTTGCAGGTTGCTTGCTGTACTTGGTGACCAGTATCGTAGCATCAAGGACTATCTAGGGACCTCGAGTAGTGACCTTTAGGTCGCTGTTTTACCATTTTAGTTTTGTCCTGCCTGGAGTTCCCCCTAAGCTATATAACCATTTAAGCAGAAAAGATTAGGATTGTATAGAGATATTTAGCTCAGATTAATTATACCTAGCTCATTTCTGAGAAAAAAGAATCTTGATTCAAAAAGGAGCTTCGTGAAAATGTCAGCTAGCTGTAGATCAGTATGCACTTTCTCTAGAGATATATATTTCTTCTCAACGTGATCCCTTATGAAGTGGTGCCTGATAGCTATGTGTTTTGTTCTTAAATGAAGAACTGGATTATGTGTGATTGCTATTGCGCTTGTATTGTCACATAGGATTGGTGTGCCTTTTTCTTCAATTCCATAATCCTTCAGTTACTGTTGAATCCATAGAATTTGTGCACAGTAACTTCCTGCAGCAACATATTCAGCCTCAACTGTTAAGGTTGCTATTGAGGTTTGCTTCCTGCAAAACCAGGATACTAGCTTGTTTCCTAGAAGCTGGCAGGTACCACTTGTGCTCTTCCTGTCGATTTTGCAACCTGCAAAATCAGAGTCAGTATAGCCAATAAGTTTAAGTCCACCTTCTTTTGGGTACCATAAGCCAACTTCCTGAGTTCCTTTAAGGTATCTAATGATCTGTTTGGCTGCAGTCAGGTGTGATTCCTTTGGTGCTGCTTGGTATCTGGCACACATTCCTACTGAGAACATGATATCTGGTCTGCTAGCTATTAGGTAGAGCAGTGACCCAATGAGTCTTCTGTACTTAGTAACATCTACTGCTTTACCATCACTGTCTTGATCTAGGCTTCCTGAGGTTATCATGGGAATGCTCACTGTGCTTGCATTTTCTAATCCAAATCTCTTTATCAATTCCTTGATGTACTTCATTTGGTTGATGAAGGTTCCATTGTTCATCTGTTTAACTTGAAGATCGAGGAAGAAACTTAGTTCTCCCATCATGCTCATTTCAAATTTGGATTGCATGAGTTTTGAGAACTTCTGGCACAGTTCCTTGTTTGTTGATCCGAATATAATATCATCAACATAGATCTGGACGAGCAGTATGTTTTCTCCATCTTGGATTCTGAAGAGTGTCTTATCTACCTTTCTTTTCTTGAATCCATTGTCAAGTAGATACTTCGAGAGAGTGTCATACCAGGCTCTAGGTGTCTGTTTAAGTCCATAAAGAGCTTTTTTTTAATTTGAATACCATATTTTCTGGATTGTCTTCAAAACCTGGAGGTTGCTTCACATAGACTTCTTCGGCTAGTAGCCCATTGAGAAACGTACTCTTTACGTCCATTTGATAAACAGTGAGATTGTTGTGAGCTGCATAGGCTAGAAAAATTCTGATTGCCTCCAGTTTGGCTACTGGTGCAAAGGTCTCTTCAAAATCTATTCCTTCTTCCTGACAGTAGCCTTTTGCCACTAACCTTGCTTTGTTTCTGACTACTTGGCCTTCTTCATCAAGTTTGTTCTTAAATACCCATTTTGTACCGATTACTCCTTGGTGAGTAGGTCTGGGAACTAGATGCCACACTTGGTTTCTTTCAAATCCATTCAGTTCCTCTTGCATAGCTTGAATCCAGTTGGTGTCTGCTAGAGCATCTTCTATGCAACTTGGTTCTATTTGAGAGATAAAACATGCAAACATTGCTTCATGGGGGTTGCTTCTTCTTGTTCTTACTCCAGAGGTAGAATCTCCTATGATCTGATTTCTTTGATGATTCCTTAGCCATTTTCTTCTTGCTTCTTCAGCTTGCTGTTCATTTGGTTCTTCAGCAGGTTGCTCTTGATCATCCTGTCTAGCTTGCTGATTAGGATCAGGTTGAATATCTAAATATACTTCCAGCTGTATTCCTTTAGGGTGATGTACTTCTTCCTGAATAATTGGTGCCTGTTGGTTCATTAGAGGTTCATGTTCTTCAGGTTGCTGGTTTTGATTAGACTTAATATTTTGGAGACTTGGTAACTCTGTATCAATATATTCAACACGAGTGTTGGTGATGCGAGTTTTTCCAAAGTCTTCATTCAGCTCATCTATATCAGCCTTGGTGCAATGGGGTTCATCAAAGTCCACAAGCACTGATTCTTCTACAACAAGTGTCCTCTTGTTGAAGATTCTGAAGGTTTTGCTTATCGAGGAGTATCCTAAGAGTACTCCCTCATCTGACTTTGAGTCAAATGCCTTCAGGTAGTCCTTTCCATTGTTAAGCACATAGCACCTGCAACCAAAAACGTGAAAATGTTCAATGTTTGGTGTATAAGCGTACCATAATTCATATGGGGTCTTATCTAGGTCCTTGTTGATAAGACATCTGTTTTGGGTGTATCATGCTGTGTTAATTGCTTCTGCCCAAAACCTCTTAGGTAACTGAGCTTCAGCTAGCATGGTCTTTGCAGCTTCCTTGAGGGTCCTGTTTTTCCTTTCGGCAACACCATTTTGTTGTGGAGTCCTGGCTGCTGAGTACTCATGTTTGATTCCATTATTCGAGCAGTACTCTTCGATGAATTTGTTTGTAAACTCGATGCCTCTGTCTGTTCGGATCTTTATAATGTTCAGGCTCCTTTCGGTCTGCAGCTTCTTCAGTAACTTCGGTAACTTCCGCTGAGTGTTAGACTTTTTTGTTAAGAATAGGGTCTATGCGAATCTTAAGTAGTCGTCCACCACTACAAGGGTATATTTTCTTCCATTCACGCTTACTGGTTCCACTGGTCCAAATAGATCCATGTGGAGTAGATCAAGTACCCTTTCAGTTGACTTTCGAACTTTATTTTTGAAGGAATTTTTGGTCTGTTTTCCCTTTTGTCATGCTTCACATAGGCTTTTTTTCTTGTACACCAGATCAGGTAGCCCTCTGACCAGTCCTTTTCTGGCTAACTTGTTGATCGATTTGAAGTTTAGGTGGCTCATCCTTTTGTGCCAAAGCCAGCTAGCTTCCGATGATCCTTTTGCAATGAAGCATGTAGCTGTGGTTACTGAGCTCCAGTCGGCTATGTAGATGTTTCTTTTTCTGGTACCTAATAGCTTTATCTCATTGGTTTTCACTATCTCTTATCAGGCACTTGTTGTGATTGAATTCCACTGAGTAACCTTTGTCACAAAATTGGCTTATACTAAGCAAGTTGTACTTTAAGCCTTTCACATATGATACTTCCTTTATGTGTGTGTTTCCTTTGATGAGATTTCCAATTCCTCTAATGCTACCCTTAGAGTTATCTCCGAAGATTACTTTGGGTTCTTTGCATAGTTGTAGATCTCTAAGAACTTCTTTGTTTCCAGTCATGTGTCTTGAACAGTCACTGTCGATGTACCATACTTCCTTACTGTTTCCTATTGTAGGTACCTGTAAGATAAAAATTACTGATTCTTAGGTACCCATACATGTACGGGTCCTTCTTTTTTAGTATCTTTTGGAATCCAAACTTGTCTCACAATAATTGTTTTGTTGTAGACTTGGTGGCTTCATCTATAAGCGGTATCCTTAGGATACAGTTTTGTATGTGCAAACCGTGTGTAGCCATCACTTTTGAAGTGAGGTCTTCCACCATACTTCCCTTGAGCATGAACTCTTTTAGGTTTAGACATTATGGTCTTAGTATGTGTGAAGTAGAAGTTTCTGTGCAGCATCCTTGTAGGTTGCTGTTTTCTTTTGTTACTCCCAGCAGATTGATTCCGTTGTAGCCAGCTTTTGAAAACAGGCTTACTCCCTATGGATGGGTACATGGGTTCTTTCCCTTATCTATTGCTTTCTCCAAGCTTTTCTTTGAGTTATTAGTTAACTCTCTTGTCATAGAGGTTTCTGCTTGAATGAATACGACAACTTTAGATGTGCTTGCTGTTTCTTGAGATGTTCCAGCGCAGTATCCTAGACCTATCCTATCAAGGGGACTTCTGGCCGACATAAGACACTCCTTGGCCTCTTTAGCGGATTTGCTAAAGGTTCATATGATTGCTTGAAGATCATTTTTCTCACTCTCAAGTTTGGCGATTCTCAGATTGAGCTTAAATGTCTGTTCCTAGAGGTCACTGCACTTTGAGTTACTGAGCTCATATGCAGATAGCTTTTCAGTTAACTGTTTGTTTTCTCTCCTGAGCATCTCATTTTCAAGTTTCAGCTCCTCATGAATTGAGTTTATCTGTTCAAAATTGCTCATGATTTGTTTTAGGGAGAGACTTTTGTTTAACTTTTTCTCTTCCTGCAAGAGTTGGATTGAGTACATTACCTCATCATCCTTGCTGTCCTCTGCCTCCTGTGCCATCAGGCAGATGAGTGCCTCGTCTTCTGATGAAGAGGAGTCGCTGTCATCGTTAGAGGATTCTACATTCTGCTGGGTTTCCTTAAAGGGTTCATTCTCTTTCTCCATCTCATTAAGGAATACTTTGATTTTTCTCATTTCCTCTCTCCATTTTTCTCTTTTCTGAGAAGACTCTCATTTGGGATATCGATAGACCTTAGCATGAGGACATTCTCTGGCATAGTGTCCTAGTTTTTGATAGTTATAGCATAAATCTGAAGTATCCTGATTTGGTTGCTGGAAGTTCGGCTGTTGAGGAGGTGTCTGGTTTTTCTTGAAGTCACATCTCCTGTTGTACCTGATGAACTTCTTAAAGTTTCTTAGAAGAAGAGTCATTTCTTCATCAGTGTTTTCAACAGATAACTCTCCTTACTTACTGCAGGTAACTCCAGTCTCCCTCGTGCTTCTGGCTGTCAGGACAGTTACCTTTGTGCTTGATTCTTCTGCCTCTTTCTTTCTTCTGTTGATATCGTACTCTAAGGCTTTTAGGTCGGAAAAGAGGTAAAAAATGCTCATTGATTTCAAATCCATGGAAACCCTCATGACGGTAGTCTTGCTGTCCTATTCCGCTGGTAGTGCTCTTAGCACCTTCATATTTTTCTCCTTTTGGGTATAGAATTTGTCCAGGGACTCCAGCTCATTAACAATATTCGTGAACCTCAAATCCATCTGCTCCAATGTTTCTTCTAGAAGCATCTCCAGTCGTCATATTCTTCAATAGAGAACATAGGAAGCTTATGCGTGTCCATGATATGATAAAAAAGATGTATGCAGATTTTCGAAAATTAGGGATCCGGGATTGACCAGACAAATTGGATTTTTAATCCAACTTACTTTGGTATCACTTGTTGGTCCCAAGTGGTATAAGGTTAATAAGGGGGGGAGTGAATTAACCTTATCAAATTTTAACTTTTCTTTCAAAAATATTAAGTCCTTGATAAACAGGTAGCTAGAAAGCTTGCTGTATGATAGGTTGCTGATCGGGCAGTGACCTCAGGACTTAGTTAGAGATAAGAATGCACAGCGGAAATAATGTGATTTTCGAAGATAGGCTTTAATGCAGGATGCTTATGAGATCAGACAGACAAGTAAAACAAGAAATGTGCAAGCAAATTTATAGAGGTTCGAGGGTGGAGTAATCCCTTTACGTCCTCTCTACTCCTTCTCAAGGAGGAACTTTGTTAAAGCAAGTTTGATTTACAATAGACTCAGCTAATACAAACTCAACTCTACACAAAACTGTCAGCTCTATCCACACAGGTAGTTGCACAGTGACCAAACTAGCGACCCACACAGGATCTCCACATAGGTTCCTTGACCGACACAAGATCCTTTCTCTTCTTCAAAGAGAATAACAACTTAGTAGTATAGACTCCTACCTAAGTGACTCCTAAACAGTCTATTTAAAGTAAGATATGGAAATCTTCAACGGTTTGATGCAACAAGCTCCTTAAACTTTTAATTCCACAAGGTAGCTGGCTTGCTACTGCTTAGACTGAGTGACTTGAAGGTTTTGAACTTGTAGATGAACTGCTTCGCGTAGGATATTTCAATTTAGATTGTTCTCTCTATCTTCCTTTAGTGCACTCAATCTTCTATTTATAGCCATCAGTGAGAATTCTGCCCGTTGAAAAGACAGTTCTTCACTGGTGAGGTGTCTTGCTTTAATTGGTTCTGTTGATCTTCTGACACCTGCTCTGCAATGCCTTCATTCTGTTCTGCTACTGCCTTGTCCTTTTACTGCGCGACTTACTCCTGCAGTCTGCTGTACTCTGTCCTTGCTGCTTTTTCACACATGCCATTCACTGATTGGCTGAAATTGGAGTGACTCTATCGGCTAGTCAGGATGCACTGACTTTGATGTATCTGGTAGTTTCTTCTTTGAGCGAGTGAGTCAGCTTCCTTGGCTTGAGCATCTTCAACTTCCTCACAGCATTCTTCGATACTTGGATATTGATTCTTTGTGGCAGCATGCGGGTAGCAGGTTCTTGGTATAGGTTCCTTTGCAGAGTCGTCTTCTCTTTCCAGCATCCTTGCCTTAGTTATTTTACACATGTAAACCTCTCCAGAAAGCTATTGTTCTAAACTATTACACGTTTTGTCTCATCAAAATCTATTACAATTTTTCCTATCACTATTTATGTGATGAATTAGAAAATTGGAATAAATAGTAATATACTATGAAGAAAATGCTAAAATATCCATCGTGGACAACATTTAATATATCCATCGATAACGTATAATGATTTCTTTTCTCGTTATATGGAAAGTGAAATTAATAGATTTTATTATCTTTTTGACACATTAGTCGTGAACACATATTAATATGTTCACGGTGGGTAGGGTGACAGTGTTGTACTATTTCATACCCGTGATTAGAATATATATGGTGAAATAGTGTAGTATATAAATAATAATTAATAATAATATGGTATATATATGTCATAACAATAGTGTAGTGTGTATATATATATATATGGTAGAAATAGTATAGTAATAATAATTAATAAGGAAAATACTAAAATATATACGATAACTCTAAATATTTTCTGGATATTCATTTTCAACGAACGAACGAACGAACCAAATTATTTGATGAATGCTTCAGTTTTATATATTGAGTGGTTGAATGACTTAAAATGCAAGTAAAATAACCTTCAGTATTATATATTTATTTTACATAAAGATAATTAAACGTATCAAGTATACACGTTGTACTTGTCACATGGGAATTATTCTAATATATGCCACATAGATATTAATTAATTTATAGTTCAAAGTCAGCTCTTTACTGTGTGAAACTTATTAATCAAGCACAATGGAAATTATTCTAATACATGCCACAACAATATTAATTAATTTATAGTTCAAAGTCAGCTCTTTACTGTGTGAAACTTATTAATTAATTAATTGATCCAACTTGCAACTATGGAATCATAAATTATATAATGAATAAATTCCTCTCATTCAAAGTTTTACTATAGTTTTCAATATATAGATGTCTAGTTCAATGAATGGTTATCTCCTGGAATGTTTAGTTTGATGAATGGTTACTATTTTATGAATAAATCACTTTCATTCAATGTTTTACGATAGTTTTCAATATATAGATGTTTATTTCAGTGAAACTATTTTATGAATAAACTATTACAATCAAAAATTTATCAAGATTTAAATGATTGCCAAACTACACTACTCAAATAATTTTCTTCAAATAATTCATTTCAAAGACTCAAAACATTATCAATTGCAAAATTTCTCATGTTATCATAACAAACAACATTTATATAATAATGTATTTCTATATTTAATGTTAATATATTATTTTATTTAAAATTATAAGTTACATATGTATTAATTAATGTTAGTTATAATATTCTATAAACTATTAGGTATAATTTTCCATTTTTTAGAAAGTTACCATCATTTTTCTAAATTTTACCACCGAAATCAATATTTTTACTGTTATTTCCGTAAAATCAAATATCGATACATCCAACGAAATCGAAATTTTCGTCCTTTGTGACTAATTAGATTTGACTAATTAGACTGGATCGGCATCTTTAAAAGTATAAACTTTTAGCTAATTATGAGGTTAATTAATTAATTGATTCCCATATAATCATGGAGTTGATCAATCATGCAAGGGCAAATAGAATAATGATCAATTTTTGTCCTTCTATTGACATGATGTTGCTATAAATAGAGATACCATTTGGCATTATAGACCCCAACAAAAGAAAGAAAAACACAAGTACAAGAAAAATTCATCATATATATGTCCCAAATTAACATGGCATTGGCTAATATTGGAGCTGCAAATAACGAGTCGTCAATATCCACACCAGAGATTCTTGATGCTCAAGCTCATGTGTGGAACCACCTTTCAAAGTTCTTGAGCTCCATGTCCCTGAAATGTGTGATCCAACTAGGCATACCCGATTTAATCCACAAACATGGGAAGCCAATGACTCTTTCTGAATTAGCCAATGCCATCCCCATCAACAAAGCAAAATCCAATGACCTTCACCATCTCATGCGAATCATGACACATTCCAACTTCTTCGAGAAGGTGATGGTCTCCGAGGACGAGGAGGCTTATTCTCTCACACGGGTTTCGCGTCTCTTGCTCAGAGACGAGCCCTTGACCTTGGCGCATCTCACGCTCCTCGTACTCGACCCGATTATGATGGATTCGGGGCACCATATGAGTGCATGGTTCCAAAATGAGGACCACACATCATTTGAAACCAAACAAGGGATGCCATTTTGGAAGTATGCTGGGGGTGACCAAAGATTGAATGCGATGTTCAACAAGTCCATGGCTGGAGATGCTGGACTTGTGACTAGCATACTTGCTAAAGATTGCAAACACGTTTTCGAGGGTTTGAAATCCATGGTGGATGTCGGAGGCGGCAACGGAGCCACGGCCAAGGGTGTCGCCGACGCCTTTCCCGGATTGGAATGCACTGTGCTTGATCTTCCACAAGTTGTTGCAGGCTTGGAAGGCTCTCACAATTTGACCTTCCTTGCTGGAGACATGTTTCACTTCATTCCTCATGCTGATGCCATTTTCTTTAAGGTATGTATCAAATATTTGTTGCAATTCTAACCACATGATTTAATTTTCTTGGAGATCACCACTTCAATATTTACTTAAAAATTAGAACTTTAACATGCTGCTTTGCTTGACACGTAAACTTAGATCATCGTAAAATACAATTGTACTTCAAATTGCAATAATGAGTTAAAGTTGTGTTTTAAAAAAAAAAAGTTGTTTTTTTTTTAATTTTAAGAAGTCATGATTAAATTAAAAGTTTGTAAAAGGTAGTGATTTTTTTTTTTTTTTGCTAAATTTCAATAAACATGATTAAATTGTAAATTTAAAAAAAAATGATGCTTTTTTTTCTTTGGCTGAATTCGAAAAATTGAGATTAAATTACAATTTTGGAAAATGTGTAATGTTTTATTTTTTTTTGGCAATCACGCCAATTGATTAAATGTATTCTAGTTAAATAAAAAATTTATTTAACTGAAATATCTCTTCATGGGCTCAAATATAAGCTAAAGAAAGTTAACTATAATTTGGAACATATTTTAGTCGGGTCAACGGGGTAGTTAATTATATTTCATTGCACATAATAACATGCAACTAATATTAATTAATTTCCAACAATGACAAAATCAGACGGTGTTCCACAATTGGGATGATGAAAGTTGTGTTAAAGTACTTAAAAACTGCAAAGAAGCAATAACTCCGAGCAAGAACAAAGGTGGAAAGGTTATCATTGTTGATATAGTTGTGAATGATAAAACAGAAGACCATCAGGGAACTGAAACACAACTCGGCATCGATATGATGATGATGATTCTATTTAGAGGGAAAGAGAGAAGTGAGAAAGAGTGGGCTAAGCTCTTCTTCGATGCTGGCTTTGCAAACTATAAGATCTCACCTGTCCTAGGGTTGAGATCTGTTATTGAGGTTTTTCCATGATTTGATTTGAAAAACTGGTTTGTAAATAAGTTGTGTATTAATAATTAGGGTTAATAATATTCTCATCTGAATTATGTGTGTATTTACATTTTTATGTAAAATCTTTGCAATATCTCACTCTACAGTGTGAACTTTTCATTTGATGCATTTTTCGGATACGTGTATGATTAAGATTTGTCTGATATCATAAAATGTATCAAATTTTAAAAATTGATTTGTTAAAGTTCTATGTCCATTTCGACTATAGGTGTTTTTACACTTTTTTGTAAGAACTTTGATAGTTCATTTGAAATATTCCGTATAAACTTTAAATTAAATCAATGCATTTTACGATTCAAACAAATCATAATTGTTGATTTCGAGACAAGCGTACAATTCATTAATAGTGATGCATAAAAAAAAAAGTGGAAAACTTACTAATTAAATGACTTTAGCAAAAAGAATTGTAAAAAAAATTGTGAAAAGCTTTTATATACACACCAAACATTATTGAATAGGGCCCGTGTAATATACAAGTTGAAAAAACAAAATTAAATTAGAAAATTATAAATACTATTTATATTAAAAAAATATTCATGATTTTTGCTTCTACTTATCATCAAGTTTCGTATGAACTATAATATAATTTAATTAATATATTATTTAATTATATATATATTACCTTCCTAAAGGAATATAAATATTATTTATTTATTGTATATGTAATTATGTTATCATATTATCTGTTGGTCCCAGTGGTATAAGGTTAAGAGGGGGTGAATTAACCTTATCAAATTTTTAACTTTTACTCCAAAGGATGTTAAGTCCCTGATGGGCAGGTAGCTAGTAAGCTTACTGCTCGATAGGTTCCTGCTTAGGCAGTAACCTCAGGACTTAGTCAGAGAATGTAATGCACAGCGGAAATACTTATGTTTTTCGAAACGTGCTTTTTAATGTAGTATGCTTAGATGCAGGTAGATAGATATAGGAGGCACAAGCAAGCTTATAGAGGTTCAAGGGTGGAGTAATCCCTCTACGTCCTCTCTACTCCTTCATAAGGAGGAACTTTGTTAAAGCTAGTTTGATTTACAATAGACTCAGCTAACACAAACTAAACTCTAAACAAAACTGTCAGCTCTATCCACACAGGTAGCTGCACAGTGACCAACTATCGACCCACACAGGATCTCCACACAGGTTAACCGACCCACACAGGATCCTTTCTCTTCTTCAGAGATATTACAACTTAGCAGTTTCAACACCTGACTAAGTGACTCCTATCAGACTTAATGAATAAAAGATTTAAGGCACAATCAAATGCAGCAGGCTCCTTGAACTTCAGAAGAACATAAAGGTTGCTGGCTTGCTGCTTGCTTAGTCTGAATAACTTGAGAGTATAAGCTTGTGCATCTATTTGCTTCTCAGTTCTCTTGATTGTATATTATCGTTGTCTCTTATTTCCTTTGAAAATCCGACTTCTATTTATAGGCATCAGGTGGTTTTCTGCCCGTTGAAAATGCAGTCCTTTGTATGATGAGGTGTCTCTTTTTGATTGGTTCTGCTGATCTTCTGACACCTGTTCTGAAATGCCTTCATTCTGTTCTGCAACTGCTTGTCCTTTGTCTGCGTAATTACATTCTGCAGACTGTTTGTACTGTGTCCTTGCTGCTTTATCACACATGGCAGATTCTGATTTGTTGGAACTGGAGTGACTCTACTGGCTAGTCAGGTTGCATTGACTCTGATGTATCTGGTAGTATCCTCATTGAGTCAGTCGGCTTCCTTGATTATCTCCAGGTTCCTTGTAGCATCCTTCTAGAACTTTGCTTGCTGGTTGCTCGATACAGTATGCAGGTAGCAGGGACTTCGGCTTCCTGGCTACTTGGCAGAACCTTCAAGTCCTTCCAGCATCCTTACCTTAGCAAATTTACATTAAAGACTTATCCAGACAGCTAAGGTTCTAATCTATTACACGTTTTGTCTCATCAAAATCTATTACATTTCATCCTATCATTATCTCATCCTTTAAGATTTTCTAATTTTTTTAATTATTTTTTTGTTTTATAAAAATTTAAATATTATAGTTTGTAGAGATCCTTAAATATTCATTTCAATTATGTGCTAAATAACTCAAATTAAAACTACCCAAAAAGTTCCATAGCAAAAATTATTTTATTTCATGAATCTTAGATGTTTCATGAATCTTTTGAATCTTTTTATTCCGTAGCAAAAATCTTTTGAATCTTAGCAAAAATTATTTTATTTCATAGAATAAATTAGATGTTTCATGAATCTTTTGAATCATCAACCCACCTTATTTTAGGTTTTTTTTTCCCTTAAAAGTTTCTTTAATTCTTTTAATTCAATCCACCATTGTGATTATGTATGCCCTAGCATTTGTACTTATATGTTGTTGTTAATGTTGTTATATTTTAATATTTTGTTGATTTTTTTTCATCAATTTACGTTATTTTAATACTATGCTATTATGTGATGAATTAGAAAATTGGAATAAATTAATTGTAATATACTATGTAGAAAATGTTAAAATGTCTGGTGTGATGTCGTCAGCATCCAAAAATAATATATTCTTCTTAACTAACCCACTAGTGCAGTAGGGTAAGTAAGGGATCGAACCCACATAGAATAGCGTAATTTAATTAAATAAATTCGTGTAAGAAAGCAATGAAATTGGGGGATTGGTTTGGTTTGTTGAATAAACTTGCAACAAAAAGAATTGCAATACGAAGATAAATACGGTGATTAAACAATGAATAAAAATAATCTAGCTCTTGGATAGCCTCCCTAGAATGATTCTTCCAAATTAATTAGAATTCCTGTTAAACTATACCCTATCCCGAATCTCGCCCCTAAACCAGTGATACGACCAAACTAGTTCGAATAATTCCTTAAGTTTAATTAATCAAGAAGTACGACTCCCGATTAATCTAACCTATGAACAACTCCAAAACATGTATTTAAAGTTCAATTCACAAGATGCATTACCGAATTGAAATAATAGGACAAACTAGACTATGAAATCGAAATGTTCGAATCATACAATCTAGACTATGTTATCCCAAGCTACAACGATCACCATAATATAACAATTACGGATTATATCAAGTAATCTAGCTAGAATAATCAATATATTAACCTAGATAGCCAAACCAGATAAATTCACTTGATTAAATATGTGTAGCATAAATCCAAATAACAAAGAAAATGAGATAAAATAGAAATACGTTACTACTCAATATTAATGATAGAATTATTCAAGATTCTGACGTCTCCTTGAACTAGAAATAGAAGCTTAACCTCTAAATATGTTTATGAAAAAATTGTATGAAATGAAGGCAAGAAAATAATTCTTTCTCCTCCAGGTCCTCTGCATCTGCCCCTCTTCTCCAAGCCTATGCGTCTGCTTGTGTCCTTTTCTTGGAGCTGGAAGACTTTTTTTCTTTTAAAAGAATTGAATTTGCCCCCTTTTTTTAGCCCTCACAACACAATCACTGACCACAATTAAGTAAAGAATTAATTTTCTTCCCTAACTCATGTGAGGTGCGCCCAAATCATGGGAATCATTAATAGGGGAATTAAAATATTATTTGACTTGTAAAATTTTATTTTTCGTGATTCAATATTGGACTTCTTCACTTTTGGCTTGTACAACTTGTACTTCTCGTATCCCATTTAATTAGTCTCTCCTATAGTTATAGAATATGTAAAATATGACCTGAAATTCATGAGAAATACAAAATCAAAGCCAAATATCGAATCTAGCAATAATTGGGCAATTGCGAGAAAATAGTGAACAATTAAATGCAAATATTGTCACATCAAATATGTAAATAACACACAAAACTTAACAACACACAAAACTCAACTTATCAATGTCCACCGTGGATAATTTTTAATATGCTCATCGATAACGTATAATGTTCTCATTTCTCGTTATATGAAAAATGAAATTAATAGATTTACTAACTTTTTGATCATCAGCTGTGGACATATATTAATATACCCAAGGTAGGTAGGGTAACATGACTGTATTATTTTATACCCATGAATAGAATATATATGGTAGAAATAGTGTAGTATATAAATAATAATAATATGGTATGTATATGGTATAATAATAGTGGAGTGTATATATGGTAGAATTAGTGTAGTGATAATAATTAATAAAGAAAATGCTAAAATAGTTATCATGAACAATTCTTAATATATCCATCGATGACATGTAATGATTTCATCTCTTCGTTATATTTGTTATATGAAAAGTGAATTTAATAGATTTTCTAGATTTTTGACACATTAGCCATGAATACATTAATAATGGATATGGTAGCAGGATTGTAATTAATAATACTAATTGTGAACAATAATTAGAAAAAAAAATGACTCTATTATATTAATTAGGGTAATATGGCCGCAAGACCCTTTGTTTATTTTCTGGATATTCATTTTCAACCAACGAACCAACCAAATTCTTTGATGAATGCTTCAGTTTTATATATTGAGTGGTTTAATGAACTTAAAATGCAAGTAAAATAACCCAGTACTATATATTTATTATAAAGATAATAGAACATATCAAGTATACACGTTGTATGATAGGATGAAATGTAATAGATTTTGATGAGACAAAACATGTAATAGACTAGAACATTAGCTATCTGGATAAGTTTTTATATGTAAAATAGCTAAGGCAAGGATGCTGGAAAGACGAGAAGATTCTGCCAAGGAACCAGAAAGCCGAAGTCCCTGCTACCTGCATACTGTATCAAGCAACCAGTAACCAAACTTCAAAGGATGCTACAAGGAACCTGGAAATGGTCAAGGAAGCTGATCTGCTTACTCGAAAAGGATGCTACAAGGAATCTGGAATTGATCAAGGAAGCTGACTTATTCGAAAAGGATACTACCAGATACATCAAAGTCAGTGCAACCTGACTAGCCAGTAGAGTCACTCCAATTCCAACAAATCAGAGTCTGCCATGTGTGAAAAAGCAGTAAAGACACAGTACAAGCAGACTGCAAAGTGAAGTCGCGCAGACAAAGGACAAGGCAATGGCAGAATCGAATGAAGGCATTTCAGAGCAAGTGTCAGAAGATCTGCAGAACCAATTAGGAAGAGACACCTCATCAAGCAAATGACTGCCTTTTCAACGGGCAGAAAACTATCTAATGCCTATATATATCGAAGACTGATACATAAGAGAAAAACGAACCAAGAAGCGAACAAACGAGAAGCAAATCAAGAGAACATACGCAAGCAAATCTTTTACAAGCTCAAACTTATACATTCAAGTTAATCAGACCTAGCAGCAGCAAGCCAGCTACCTTTGTAATCTTCAGAAGTTCAAGGAGCTTGCTGCATTTGATAGTTTGAAAACTCTCATTTTATTCTAAGTCTGATAGGAGTCACTTAGGCAGGAGTTTACCCTGCTAAGTTGTAATCTCTCTGAAGAAGAGAAAGGATCCTGTGTGGGTCAGATAACCTGTGTGGAGATCTTGTGTGGGTCGATAGTTGGTCACTGTGCAGCTACCTGTGTGGATAGAGCTGACAGTTTTGTTTAGAGTATAGTTTGTGTTAACAGAGTCTATTGTAAATCAAACTTGTTTTAACAAAGTTCCTCCTTGTGAAGGAGTAGAGATGACGTAGAGGGATTACTCCACCCTTGAACCTCTATAAGCTTGCTTGTGTTATTTACAGCTTTATATTCATCTATCTGCATCCTGGGCATACTGCATTAAAAGCGTGTTTCGAAAATCATAAGTATTTCCGCTGTGCATTATATTCTCTGTCTAAGTCCTGAGGTCACTGCCTGATCAGGAACCTATCGAGCAGCAAGCTTACTAGCTACCTGTTCATCAGGGACTTAACATTTTTGGAGTAAAAGTTGAAAATTTGATAAGGTTAATTCACCCCCCTCCTAACCTTATACCGCTTGGGATCAACATTGTACTTATCACATGGGAATTATTTTAATAGGCCAAGTCCAAAACTACTATTTTTCATAATGTAATGAACTTTTCTATCTTATTTTTATAAAAATAATTTTTTTAATCTATTTTTAAGGTATGTATTTTGTTAAATACATTCTAATACTATCTTTTAATTAATTTAAATACATTATTTGGATACAAAATTTAATATTTCAAAATACATAAAATTCTATAACCTTAAATTTTTGAAAAGTTGAAAATTCATTTCTTCCCCCTTCTCCCACCAATGGCGGATGAAAATCTTAAGGCAGAACTCGAATTTTATTGGTGAATCTGAAGATATTTTGTGCGGTAATGGTCAGATCTGATATGAGAATGAGGTTATAGGTAGATGGGAGAATCGACGGTGATTCTTGTCGGAGAGGACAAAAGAGTGGTAGATTCAGATTTGCCCACAAATCTAGAGATTAGAGCAGAAATGTAGAGAGATTAGAGCGGACATGATGGAAGTGTGACAACCCTCGTACATGAAGATGAAAGCATTAGGATAAGCTAAGAAGGTTGGAGAAGACGAATGAAAGTTGATTTGCACAATGATTTGTATTATCTGAACTTAGAAGTGGGACCGTGAACTGTACAAAGGAAGAGACAAGAATTTGGGTTACAATTTTTATTTATTTATTTATTTTATTTTTGATTTCACAATTTTGAGTTATGAAATAATTTTGAATTTGATGATTTGAATGTTAAGTGACTAATTGTGAAATTTCTTGGATTTTTTTATTTTGTGTATAATTATTATCCTAATCGTGTATATACATGTACGAGTAGGAAAAAATCATCAAAATCATGTGTCATTTAATATTCTGATATATTTACACGATATGTAAGATATGTACACGATATGTAACTTACTGCGTGTATACGATAAATTATGTTCTGATATATATACGATACATAAGATATGTATACCATATGTATCTTACAACGTGTACACAATATATATCTTACAACGTGCACATGATTACAGGATATGTATTTTACAATGTATACACGATTACACGATATGTATTTTACATCGTGTACACGATAATTATAATCCAAGTTATAATAATGTACACGATTATCGTGTACACATTATGAATCGTGTATACGATTACAGAATATGTATTTTACAATGTGTACCCAAATACACAATATGTATTTTACAACGTGTACACGATAATTATAATCCAAGTTATAATCATGTACACGATTATCGTGTACACATTATGAATCATGTACATGATATCTATATACAATCACATAAAAATTATGTACACGATAATTGTGTATTACATAAAATATACTCATGTACAAAAGATCTAAAAGTAATATGAACTGGATCATATTGAAATCTAAACAGATAGTATTTAAATGTTTATTAAATTATAATTATACCACATATCTTCATACATAATTATAAAAAAAATAAGGCTTAATTGCAAAAAAAATCCAAAGCTTTACAATTTTTTTCTATTTTAGCCAATTGTTTGAAAATTATCAATTTTGACCATGAATTATTCAATTCATTTCAATTTTAGCCAATTCATATTTTGGTCAAAATTAGATTATTAATATGATGATGTGGATGCCACATGGATATTATGTAAATAACACCACTTTTAATTAACCAACCTTAATTAACCATGATTAACTCATTTTAACCTAAAAAATAAAATAAAACAAAAATCTCACACAGTACAACATAAACTTCAAAATATTAGATTAATGGCGGCTGACTCCTTTCATGGAAACTCGGCGGCAAGCACTTTTCCACGGTATGAACTCTTTTGCATGAATGTTTCTATCTTTAAGTTAATTATTTAATTAGAGTTTGGATTTTTTTTTGCCAAAAGCTCTAGTTAAAAAAAGAAGTATTATGGATTGTTAGACAATATTATATATATGTGTGGGGTTATATATATTTTATGACATTAAACAATAAAAAATGATACTCCTATCTCTATTCATTTGCAGACTCTTTGATTATGATCAAATAGTTGAAGAAGGTGTGGATAATGAAAGTGGTGATAGTGATGAGGATAATTCTGATAAAGATGATGAGGAATATGTACTTGCTAAAAAGAATATGTTGATGGATAGAAGTACAATTATTGATCATGGAGAAGGTCTAGGGTTAGATAGTTTGATTGAGTTTGATGCAAATCAACATGGTAGTGGATCTAGCCTAGGCTTTTCACTACATGATTTTGGGAATCAGGTCAGTAATGTAGGTGATTTGGTTAGTGATTATGAAGATTCAGGTGAAGAGGGTTATGAAACTCCATATAGCAGCGATGAGAATGATCTCGAGATCAATACCAGTAGAAGAAATAAGAAGCTTATCATTTACAATCCTAAGTGTAATCACGAAACGATTGAGTGGACTCTTGACATGATCTTTGAAAATAGTTTTCAATTTAAGCAAGCAGTTCAAAGATGGGCTATTTGTTGTGGGTATGATATCAGATGGTTAAGATCAAGTAGTTCAAGGATGGAAGCTAAATGTGGAAATAATTGCAAGTGGAGGTTGTATGGTGCAAAAAAGCAACATGAGAATACATTTGCTATAAGAAAAATAGTGAATGAGCACAATTGTCATAGGAAAGACATAAATAAACAAGCAAATTCTTCCTGGTTGGCTAAAGAGTTCTTAAACACGTTCAGAAGAAAACCAACATATGGGATAGATGACATGCAAGCTGATATGATGGATAAATATGGGTTGAAAGTAAATAATTCGGTATGTTACAGGGCAAGACATAAAGCACTAACTTTGTTAAGGGGTAGTTTAGAAGCTCACTATGAAAAATTACATAGTTATAGAGCTGAATTGCAAAGGGTTGATAAGAATGGGACTTTTGAATTTGAGAATGGTGAGCTTGGGCCAGATGGGAAACCCGTTTTCAAGAGATTTTATATAGGATTTTCTAGTTTGAGAAATGGTTATTTGAAGGGTTGTAGGCCTGTCATATGCATAGATGGGTGTTTTTTGAAGACTCTATTAGGTGGTGCGCTGTTGAGCGCGGTTGCGAGAGATGGGAATAACCAAATGTATCCCATATCTTGGGCTATTGTTGAAGGTGAAAATGAGCAAACATGGAGGTGGTATTTAGTGAAACTTTTTGAAGATGTTAACGTATCATCAGGGATTGGTTTAACTCTAATTAGTGACAAACAAAAGGTATTTTTTTCTTTTCATTTTGCAAAAGTTCTTATATTAGTTGTTGACACTTAATTTTATCTAATATTTTGTTTTATCAATTTATTTATTTATTCTATTACTTACAGGGACTTTCCAAAGCAATAGCTGAACTAGTTCCTCATGCAGAGCACCGAAATTGTGCTAAGCATGTTCATGCAAACTGGAAGAAAAAATATAGTGGTCAAGAATACAAATCACTCTTTTGGAAAGCAACTAATGCAACATATGAAGCTGAATACAAAAAATTTATGAATGAATTGAAGGAACTAAACCAAGATGCTCATGATGACTTTGAGAAGCAAGGGCCTACTTATTTCTGTAAATCTTTTGTAAGTATATTTCCCAAATGTGATGCAATCACTTCAAATTTAGCCGAAACATTTAATGGCTATATCTGCAAAGCAAGGACCATGCCTGTGATAAGTATGTTGGAAGAAATTAGGACATGTTTAATGGAGAGAATATGCCAGAAAAATGAAAAGATGCAACTCTGTGATGATGTTATATGTCCAAGAATTAGAAAAAAATTAGAGGAAAGTAAATATGCTTCTAGGTATTGTACTGTAAAGCCTGCTAGTTCTGATAAATTTCAAGTCTCAAAGGGTGAAGAAAGATATGCTGTCTCACTCAATGGTAATACATGTACATGTAGAGCATGGGAATTAAGTGGTCTTCCATGCTCTCATGCAATTGCAGCAATCTATTTCAAAAGGCAAGATGTGGAGGATTTTGTGAATCCTTGTTATAGTATGAAAAGATACTTTGATGTATACAAGCATTGTTTGGAACCTTTGAATGGACCGAAAATGTGGCCTCATGTGAATACACCGCCATTTCTACCACCTCCATACAAAAAAATGCCAGGGAGGCCAAAGAAAAATAGAAAGAAAGCTCCTGATGAAGAGCCCAAACAATCGGGTGTGGCAAGAAGGTTTGGCATTGACATGACATGTCAACATTGCTTACACAAAGGCCATAATAGTAGAGGATGCCCGAGTAAAGACCAACCGGCTGCACAAAGACCTCCTACTGTATTTTATTTCAACTTCCAAATTAATATTATTCTTATATATGAATCGGTTACACAATATGTTAACTAATTTTTTTGTTAGGTAAAGAGAGGAAGGCCAAGGAAGGATCAAAGTGTGACAACTACAGCGGCAAAAAAAAAGGTCGGGAAAAAGAACAAAGAAATTCAACTAGCTTTAGACCATCAAATGCTAGTTTACAAAGTTTTGGAGCAACAACAAGCTTTGTAACACCTGTTGAAAGAAGTACCAGCAATCAAGTCCTACAAGAGAAAAGAAAGGTAACAAGACATTTATTAAAATACTTCTTAGTATGCATATTTGTTTATATAGTTTGGTGATTCATTACTAACTATGATTTAATATCATTTAATAGGTTAATGAATAGTATGGAGTCAGGATCTTTTCAAACACTGGCAACATTTATGCAAGGGTTTGTATTTTTTGCCCTTTAAATTTTTGGAAAATATATTTTCATTTCTGAATGGATGAAATTAAAATAAGGTTCAATATTTGTGTTCAGATCCCTGGTGAAAAAAGGGCAAAATATGTGAGTGGTTCAAAAGCTGCAGCTGAAGCTACGAGGGATATTCAGTCGAATCAAAGATAATTGAGATAAAAATCAAGTTTCATCGAAGTTTCTATAATCACTTAAGGATATTGATGAATATTTTCTATATTGATGAATATTTTCTATAAATTAGTCTCTAATTGATAAGAATTTTTAATGAGTGGTGAACTTTAAATTTCACCAAACAATCTATTAACCTATTTTAAGTTGAAATTATTTGGACTCATTTTAAGATTTAAGTTGCATTTTCTGCTTCTTAGTACGTTTTAAATGCGTATGTTTGGTCAGTTGATATAATGTTGATATTTGTTTCCCAATAGCATATAAGACATAAAGGTAATTCATTTTATATGGATAAATTGAGGAGAAGGTCAGCATGTTTATATTTTTGAATATTAAAAAACTCAAGTTTCCAAGCAATGAACCTGAATAAATCTCATTCTACAAAAGATTAGTGGAATTGTTTTAAACACAATGCGTATTCTTTTCCATTTAGCTTCAATCCAACTTTTAGAAATATATTAACTGACCAACAATCTCACAAAACACAAAGTTCAAAAATATTTTTTTCAGTTCATCTTAGAGCTTATGATTGCTTAATATGCATGTTTAATAATCCTCGTATTTAGAATGATACTTTGTTTCACATTCAACAGTCTATTCCTTTGCAAGACTACCTCATTTTGTCTTTATTTTCGCATTATTGAAAGAAAATAGATAAATTTGCAGAGGATGGGAAACTTGAATACTAACAAAGCAATATTCCAACTTACATTTTGGTGGAAGATAGAGAAAAGAGTGTGGCACACATTTATTACATAAAAATAAAGTCATTTGCTTTCAAAAAAATAAGGAGGAATTTTTTTTTTTTCAAACAGACAATTGATCAAACACAATATAGGCACTTCTGAACTTATGAAAGTTGATAAGAACACATCTTGTCATGCCAATCTTTAATCATTTTCATAAACAAAATCAAATGAGATTTCTAATAATTCAATAGAAAAAATTGAAATAAAAAGATATGAAAACCTTAAAAATTGGATAAGAAGAGATGAATCTTCATTTCCAATTTTTTATTTCTTTGAGTAATATTAGATGAATCTTAAGTAGAAGTGGCTTTAGAGAAGACAACTATGATGGCTTGTGGTTGAGTTCCTATTTTTTATTTTGTGGTGTTAAAGTTTCAATTTACTTGAATATTGATGAAGGGAGTCAGTCGCCATAATTTAATATTTTGAAGTTTATGTCTTGCTGGTGATGCTGTGATGAGATCTTTGTTTAGTAATTTCTTTTTATTTTATTTTATTTTTAGGTTAAAATAACTTAATCATGGTTAATTATTCATACATAATATCCATGTGGCATCCACATCATCATATTAATAATCTAATTTTGACCAAAATATGAATTGGCTAAAATTGAAATGAATTGAATAATTCATGGTCAAAATTGATAATTTTCAAACAATTGGCTAAAATAGAAAAAATTTGTAAAGCTTTGGATTTTTTTTGCAATTAAGCCAAAAAATAATAATAATATCCCCAGATGAGTTTGGTTGAAGCACAATATTCAAATTTTAGATGATTTCCCTTAGATACGGGGTTAATTTTAGATGATTTCCCCCAGATTTGGGGATTTTGGTTGAAACGTGATGTTCAAATTTTCAAAATCTTTTTTCCCAAATAAATATATATTCACCGAATAAACAAAATTTCAAAATCTTTTTCCTAAATAAACAAATATTTAAAAGAAATTAAATATTAGTGTTTGAAGAGTAATTGTTAGAGACTAATGTCTTATAAAAAAATTGGATATAAAATATAATATATTGTATTTAGATTTAAATTTTAAATATATAGACATAAAATATATTATTAAGTTATCTTAAGGACAGCTTAAACATTTTACCATCTAAATTGGATAAAAAAATAATATATAAAAAGATGAGATATAAATGTAAATTGGATTATGAAAATGGGTAAAATGTGACATTTTGAATTGTAATATATGCCACAATGATATTGATATTAATTAATTCATTGTTCAAAGTCAGCTCTCTACAGTGTGAAATTAATTAATTAATTAATTAATTGAACCCCCAACTTGCAATTATGGAATCACAAAATATATAATGAATTAATTCCTCTCATTCAAAGTTTGACGATGGTTTTCAATATATAGATGTTTAGTTCAATGAAAGGTTACTATTTTATGAATAAATCACTCTTATCCAAAGTGCTAGTTTTCAATATATGGATGTTTATTTCAATGAATGATTACTACTCATTCAAAGTTTTACGTTAGTTTTCAACATATGAATGTTTATTTCAATAAATGATTATTACTTTATGAATAAATCACTCTCATTCAAAGTTTGACAATAGTTTTCAAGATATGGACGTCAGTTGAATGGTTATCTCCTGAAATGTTTGAATAGACAAGTAAAATCTAGACAAATTAAAAAGCACGTATATGAAAATGATTTCCTCTTTTTTTTTTTGTTTTTTTTTTTGTATCACGAAAACACATTCATAGCTAATATAAATACATTAATAAGTTTCCATAACCGTAAGGAGCTGACGCTTATAACTATAAAATTAATTACTAATATCGTTGTGGCATTAGCATTAGAATTGATCATTCCTATGTGATATTCAGGCATTAAAATATCACGATATTTCAACTAAATATCGTTGAAATATTATTCAAAACGAGTAACTGAAATAAAAACACACTGCTGAAATTTTTCATCAACATATCATCGATATATCAGTAAATATTGTTAATATATCAACAATATTTCGATAAATATCGTTAATATATCAGTTTCGGTAAATATCTCTTGATTTTGTTGACATTTCAGCGATTTATCATGTTTCCATTTATGCATAATTGTTGCAATTTTTTTAATATTTATTGTTTTTTTTTAATTTTTTTTTAAAGAATGACACCAATTTTAAAAGAGAAAAAAGAGTATTTTGTACCCAAATAATATTATAATTTACACATTATACTTTTAACGAAATAATGATCAATAATTACCAGTATTTAGATCAAAATTATCTTGCAAACTTTTTGTTTCTTGCGTGTATTAGATCAAAGATTTATCAAAATTTAAATAATTACCAAATTTCACTACGCAAAATAATTTTCGTCAAATAATTCATTTCAAAGACTCAAAACATTATCAATTGCAAAATTTCTCATGTTATCATAGCAAACAACATTCATATAGTAATTTATCTCTATATTTAATGTAAATATATTATTTTATTTAAAATTATAAGTTAAATATGTATATTAATTAATGTTAATTATAATATTCTATAAATTATTAGGTATAGTTTCCCATTTTTTACAAAGTTTCCATCATTTTTCTAAATTTTATCGATATTTCCATCGAAATCAATATTTTTACGGAAATAAATTACTATATTAAATGTAAATATATTATTTTATTTAAAATTATATGTTAAATATGTATATTAATTAATGTTAGTTATAATATTCTATAAACTATTAGGTATAGTTTCCTATTTTTTACAAAGTTTCAATCATTTTTCTAAATTTTATCGATATTTCCACCGAAATCAATATTTTTATTGATATTTCCGTAAAATCAAATATCTATATATCCAACGAAATCGAATTTTTTGTCCTTTGTGATAACTACTTAATATGTTTAATTAATTGATTTGACTAATTAGACTGGATAGGCTCAAAAGTTTTGAATTTTCAATCAAGGACACCTCATATGTATTCATTCAAGCAATTAAGGCAAACAAGATCATCTATTCCACGTTGATGTTTCATTGGTATTTTAAAATAACCTCCACACGCCTAGTGTAAAAGATGACATCATCAATTAAGGATAATGATATTTTTTTCTACCATATATGAACATGATGTTGCTATAAATAGAGATACCATTTGGCATTATAATCCCCAACAAAAGAAAGAAAAACATAAGTAGAAGAAAAATTCATCATCATATATGTATCTCCCAAATTAACATGGCATTGCCTAATATTGGAGCTGCAAATAACGAGTCGTCAATATCCACACCAGAGATTCTTGATGCTCAAGCTCATGTGTGGAACCACATTTTAAACTTCATGAAGTCCATGTCCCTGAAATGTGTGATCCAACTAGGCATACCCGATTTAATCCACAAACATGGGAAGCCAATGACTCTTTCTGAATTAGCCAATGCCATTCCCATCAACAAAGCAAAATCCAATGACCTTCACCATCTCATGCGAATCATGACGCATTCCAACTTCTTCAAAATGGTGATGGTCTCCGAGGAAGAGGAGGCTTATTCTCTCACACGGGCTTCGCGTCTCTTGCTTAGAGACGAGCCCTTGACCTTGGCGCATCTCACGCTCCTCACACTCGACCCGATTATGATGGATACGGGTCACCATATGAGTGCATGGTTCCAAAATGAGGACCCCACATCATTTGAAACCAAACAAGGGATGCCATTTTGGAAGTATGCTGGGGGTGACCAAAGATTGAATGCGTTGTTCAACAAGTCCATGGCAGGAGATGCTGGACTTGTGACTAGCATACTTGCTAAAGATTGCAAACACGTTTTCGAGGGTTTGAAATCCATGGTGGATGTCGGAGGTGGCAACGGAGCCACGGCCAAGGGTCTTGCCGACGCCTTTCCGGGATTGGAATGTACTGTGCTTGATCTTCCACAAGTTGTTGCAGGCTTGGAAGGCTCTCACAATTTGACCTTCCTTGCTGGAGACATGTTTCACTTCATTCCTCATGCTGATGCCATTTTCTTTAAGGTATATATCAAATATTTATTGCAATTCCAACCACATGATTTAATTTTCTTGAAGATCACAACTTCAATATTTACATAAAAATTAGAACTTTAACATGCTGCTTTGCTTGACACGTGTACTTAAATTGTCAGAAAATACAATTATGTTTCAAATTGCAATAATAAGTTAACATCAGTACTTTTTTTTTTGTTAAATTTAAAAAAGTCAAGAATTAGAAGTTTGTAAAAGGAGGTGATTTTTTTTGTTTTGCTAAATTTCAAAAATCATGATTAAATTGTAAATTTGTAAAAAAATGGTGTTTTTTTTTTTTGGCTGAATTCAAAAGGTCGGGATTAAATAGTAATTTTTAAAAATATGGTAATATATATATATATATATATATATATATATATATATATATATATATATTTATCACGCCTATTGATTAAATGTATTCCATTTAAATAAAAAATTTATTCAACTGAAACATCTCTTCATGATCTCAAATGTAAGCTAAGGAAAGTTAACTATAATTTGGAACATATCTTAGTCGGATCAACGGGATAGTTATATTTCATTGCACATAATAACATGCAACTAATATTAATTAATTTCCAACAATGACAAAATCAGACGGTGTTCCACAATTGGGATGATGAAAGTTGTGTCAAAATACTTAAAAACTGCAAAGAAGCAATAACTCCGAGCATGAACAAAGGTGGAAAGGTGATCATTGTTGATGTAGTTGTGAATGATAAAAAAGAAGACTATCAGGGAACTGAAACACAACTCAGCATCGATATGATGATGATGATTATGTTTAGAGGGAAAGAGAGAAGTGAGAAAGAGTGGGCTAAGCTCTTCTTCGATGCTGGCTTTGCAAACTATAAGATCTCACCTGTACTAGGGTTGAGATCTGTTATTGAGGTTTTTCCATGATTTGATTTGAAAAACTGTTTTGTAAATAAGTTTTATATTAATAATAATGGTTAATAATATTTTCTCATCTGAACTATGTGTGGTTTTACATTTTTATGTTAAAATTTTGAAATGTCTTACTTTGCAGTATGAACTTTTCATTTGATGTATTTTTTGAACACATGTATAATTATTAATTAAGATTTGTCCGATATCGTAAAATGTATCAAATTTGATTTGTTAAATTAGTTCTATATTAATAATAATTTATCTCAGGAGTATATTGATTGGGAACCTATAGAACACCTCATATAACATATGTAAATATTGTAGCCGCAATTAATGATGCATGTATGTAGCAGCAAGCAAGCAAGCAAGCAATATTAGAATATAAAATAAAAATTATGTAAACAAACTTGAATACTCTGAAAAGGTAGCAAAAGATATGATTCCATATAATATAAATTAGTACGGTACCCATAAATTGCACAATTTATCATATAATCTAATTATAAATTTTAAAAAATAAATTTAATATTTAAAAATATGTTATATATATTGGAAACAATTTAAATTTAGTAATGGTGTAAATATAAATATGCCAAAAAAAAAAAAGTGACAAAAAATTTTTTAAATAAGAAGGAAAATACGTAACTTATGCATTAAAAGTGCATTTCAAATGAAGAGGTTGTTTAATTTGCAATTATATTTTTTATCTAATTTTTTTTTATAAAAATACTTGATTTAATTTTATATATTTTAATTTATTAAGTACATTTTCTATCATACATTTCCATTTGTATTTTTTTTATTTCTATATTAATTTAAATTTACAATAAATTACTTAATTACAACACATGTCATTTATCATAAAAACATTGAAAAGAAATAAAAATCCATTCAAACCCGCAAACATACATTTCAATTATATATATATATATATATAAATAAATAAATCATTAAAGAATGATTAATATGATATGTTATACATTAAAAATTGATTTAAAATTAAATAGTTACCGTACTTTAAAACAAATGATGAAAAATGTTAGGGACAATTGATAAAATGGAATTTAAATTTGTCAATTTTAGGAAAATGATCTTTAAATAATGGTATTTTTAAAATTAATTCATAACTTAAAAAATATTGGTAAAAACATCCTTTGACCGGCTCCATCGGGTAATCGTTCCGGTTACTAACTTATGTGTCAGCTTATGTATGTGACATGTAAGTTGGTAACCGGAACGGTTATCCGTTGGAGCCGGTCAAATGATGTTTTTACCAACATTTTGTAAGTTACGAATTAATTTTAAAAATGCCAATATTTAGGGATCATTTTCCTAAAGTTGGCAAACTTACTGATCATTTTTACCAACTTTCCCAATATGTTAAATATATCATCCCTACCGCCACCCCACCAACCCCTTCCACCCAGTACCTTGTGTTTTTCCTATTTATTTATTTATTTTTTAAATTCCTATAAAATAAATGTAAAATTAAATGTCATAATTAGGATTTCCTAAATTGAATGTTTATTATATTTATTCTGAGTTTTTATATAATAAATACAAAATGAAAAGCAATAAATAAGATTACCTAAAATGGAAATTTCATGGAAGGCAATATTAATTACTCTATATTTTTGGCAGTGTTCTGCTTTTATATATAAATATATATAACCAAGAGCAAAAGCAGTAAATTTATCTCAATAGTATATAGATTGGGCACATATAGATGAAGATATGATACTCCTCATAGAATATATGCAAATATTGTTAACGTGTAGAGTCGACTATATTAATGATACGTATATATATTAGCCACAAGATGTGAGCGCAAGCAAACAAGATTATAAATAATTCAATATTAAAAATTATATATAATTATTACTCCTTTCATTTCAAAATAAGTGTCGTTTTAAAGTTTAAATTTTGTTTCATATTAAGTGTTGTTTTCGATTTCTATACAATTTTATTATCACATTATCCCTATATATAGGTTTGTGTGAGATATCTCAAGAATCTCAATGTACTTCTTCAATTCACAATCACTATCAATTTGGAAGATTTCTTAAGAACCAATTATTTTAACAAACGAACTAATGGAAGTACTACTACCTATATAACAAGAAAGTTCTTTCAGTCCTTTTAAACACAATGTATTCTCATCAACATAATCAAACTTAAACAAATCCCCCCAAAACAGAGACATAAGATATATTCTTTACTGTTTAACCCTTTAATCAAAAAAAATATTAACAAGAAAATCAGTCAACGTTTATGTCATTCATTGGGTATCTAAAAGTATCACACCACCAAATAATGGGAAGACAGCATAGGCCCCCACATGTCATTTTAATTTGTATTCTACCAAAAAGATTCCTTTTTTCGCACATAAAACACAAAAATCCAGTCAAACATACACCAACCCCACAAAAAAAATTAAATATTCATTAAATTTCTAACTCCCAACAATCAAATAACAAATCGAATGCATCCACATAAATCGAAAATAACCAACATAAAGCAGTAAACAAAATACTATACCCAAACCCTAAAAAAAAAAAAAAAAAAAAAATTAAAACCATCTCATTGAACTAAAACAAAACCCTAAAATACTCTAAATATATACATATCGTATTCAGGAGGGGATCATTATTCTTGTTTGTCTCTGAATCTCATGGTGAATCTCTGAATCTTTGAGGTATATTTGAGAGAGAATTTGGGTTGGATTTTCTTGATATGGAATAGAGTATTTTTTGATTTAGGGATTTAGAAAACCTAACATTCTCGTTTATGTCTAAGTGTGAGAGGATTGTGTGACTTGGAACTTGTTGGATGGCTTGAAAAAAACAAACAAATGAAAAATATATTCTATGTGTGAATTCACTATCCACGTCACTGTGTTATTTGCTACAACAGGTGATAGGGTATTTTCGAAAAAAAAAGTCAATATATGGGGTATTTTTTGAAACTAAAAAAAATTAAAGGTAACATCATAATTAGGGTCAACATATATGAGTTTTTTCTTTTATGAATTTTCCCATTTTCTAAATATACCCCCAAATCATCACTCCGTTAAGATTAACTTTCTATGAGAAGCTTGTCCATATATATATATATATATGAATTGCATAAAATGCAAAGTAAAAAACATAAAATTAAAAGAACAAAAATACAAAATGCAAAATACACAAAAAAATTAAAATAAAAAATGCTCAATCATAGAACACAAGAAAATCTTAAAACGAGAATCATAAAAATCTAAGAATCTTGAATATCTAATGACGGTTAATGATGAAAAGACTACTGAATTGACTGATTGAGTTTGGTTGTTGGTCTGAAAAGGGCGAGTGTTTGATGTGATTGACCATGGATCAGGTGGCTAAAATGATGGACATCGATGTAATTAGTGATGGATTTGGGTAGGTGACCAGATAAGTAGGTTTTTAACCCAACTCGTTCTAATATCACTTGTTGGTCCAAAGTGGTGTCGGAGGTTCAGAGGGGGTGAATGAACCTTGGTCGATTTTTGACCGAGCATCGCAACGCGGTAAAATTAATTAATATCTTTCTTAACCTAACCAACTAATAGTCAGGGCAAGTCGGATGTCGATCCCACGAAGAATGCAGAACTAATTGTGTCACCTATGCTCTAATCAAAAAGGGAAAGGTTGGGGGGGATTTTAATCAAGAATTACTACCAATTATAAAACGAGAAAATAAATTAAGCGAGAATTCAATCTAAAAAGACATCCCGGTTAACAGTTCGGTTATCCCCCAATCTCAATTATGTCCTAATCAATGTACACCCCTCTCTCAGATTATCATGGAATTATCACCCCTAGTCTAACAACAAGCTCTGTTAAACCGAATCGTCTCTTAGGATTAGTTAAATTAGGATAAGATCACTAATTAACCCTATTTAATTGAATAACCCAGAACAAGTTCTCCAGATTTAATTCATTAAATGCATTAGTTACCAAGAAGATAGGGTGAACTAGATTCCGAATACACAAGCTCGATTCGATAATCTAGGATTATGTTACCCTAAAGATGCACGACCTCTAGTTTACCACTTATGAAAATTAAACCACAACAATTAGGATTTATGATTTAAAATTCTAGCAATCAATTATCAAATACTTAACCTAGGTGGCCAATCCAAATTAAGCATCAACAATCGAAAACATTATGCACAGATAACATAATCAAATCCAATCAAATATCGAGAAGGGGATACAAAATTAATTAAAACATAAAGGAGATATGGGTTCAAACTTTCCTGCTAACCGGAATTGAGGAATTAGCCGATCATTCTCGAAATCGAATCCACAATCAAAGTTGAACAATCCATCATCAAATTAAACTAATCTAGAAATTGAAATTATGTTTATCACTCTTCTAATATAAGCCTCACCAAAACTAATCCTAATCAAAAAGTGAACTCTCTGTCCAAATCCTCTCTCTCTCTCTCTCTCTCTCTCAATCTGGACGTAACCAGTGCTCCCTTTTTCCTTCCAAATATATGATGCAATTTCTTTTCTCTTTCTTCTCAAAGATGGAAAGTTTTTCTTTTCTTTTTCCTTAAGTTACACTTGGCGGCTGTGAACTTAGAATAGGATTTGGAGAACTTTGGGCCAGGCCCATTTCCTTCTTTTTGCTTCAAATTGGGCTTCATTTCTTATTCTTCTTCTTTTCTTTTGCATTCTTTTGAGCCTTATAATTTAAATCGGCCCATTTGACTCCTCCTTGTTCCACGATCATTTTCCTCGACTCCAAAATACTTCAAAACATCCTAAAATAATCAAGAAAATAATTCGTGAAGTATTTGGAGACATAAAACACATAAAGGTGTAGAAACGGTGCATTTAATCATCTAAAATATTATAAAATCATGAATATTCACTCGATAAAATGCACCATTTTCCTACTTGTCAAATCTCCCCACACTTAAACCATTGCTTGTCCTCAAGCAACAAAAAGAATTAAAGCACATAGGGAATCAAAATAAGAGATCATAATTGTTTGCTCAGATCCTCACCAACATTCATAGGAATTCAATTCATGTCAGAAATAAGGCATAAAACACGTTGGACTAAATGTACTATCTTGAGAAATCATAAAACTAGACAGGGTATCGAAAATCAAATAATCACAGACAAATCATCAATTCATTCCACCACCTACATCAATCAATACACTCCAATTCCTTTTTCGATTTCCTTCATCTAGATAAAATTCCATTAAGACTTCACATATCATGATTAACCCCCTTTTTTTTTTCCAAATATATTTTTTTTCTTTTTTTTTTCTTTTTTCGCGAGATTTTTTTTTTTTGGATGAAGTTGGCAGCTCCACACCACTCTTAGGTTAGTCCTACCGTGCATTTTATTTGATTTTTTTTTCTTTTTTTTTTTTTTTACACGAGACTCCTAAGAGCAGGCAGCTGATTCCACATCCCATCATCTTTTCACTTCTCAATTTTTTTCAACTCAACGCCTTTTTCTCCATCACATCAAATTTTTTTCAACCGAGGGGGTTTTATCAGAATGATCAATCTTTCAAAATTTTCAATCTAGACTACTTCCATCAAGGAATTAAAAAGCATATCTCAAGACACAAATAGGCAAAACAAATCAACTCAAAGTCATGGATTAATTCTCAAACCAATACTATCCTCCCCAACAACAATTTCTCGAGACAACATTCAGCAATTTTAACCAACAAAAACAATGCTCACCAACAAATTTCCAACACACATCGAATCCCCAAATACGAAAATAGACATCACTCGAATCATCATTGCAAGCTCTCTTATTCTCTTATGTTTTTTTTGTTTTTTTTTATTTTTTTTATAAATGCATGCGAAAAATAAACGTGCTAAAGCAAGTAAACGTGCGTCCTAATGCAAAGAAAATAAAAAACAGACTACATGCAATTATGTGAACCTAAATGCAAACTATATGCAAGATATGCAACAACTCTCCACCCCCACACTTGAAAGCATGCTTGTCCTCAAGCAAATCATCAACAACACAATAGAAGCACAGACAAAATCAGAAATATGGCAAAAAGTGAGCAAAAGAGTAATAAGGAATAGAAAGCACCAAATCATCGGCGGGACGGACGAGCACGTTGCCGATGCTGCAACTGTCCCTCAAGTGCAGCAACTCTCGCACGTAGCTCCTCGTTGTCGTGCTCCAACTGGTCTATACGCTGCGTCAAATGGGAAGGAGAGCTGGGGTAAGAGGTCGGTGATGGTGCTGCGGCGATACGACAGCAGTGGTTCAGTAACGAAGTGGCGATGCAGTTTAAGTGTAGTGGATGAAGAGTTACTGCTGGAAAATTGCTCTTATTGATTGTTTGGGGAAGATGGCTGCACGTGAGCATCAAGCAAATTAGGATAAGGAATTTGGGGGAAAACAAATTAGGATAGTGCAATTCAATCCCCAATGTCTTGAAAATACCAATTAGACCCCCACAACATTTAAGATGTGCAATTTGAATTCCCAACTCTCAATTTATAACCAAATTGACCCCAAGGCAGTTAATTCCCAATTTGTAGACCACTGGAGATAATAAAATCAAGTCTGCCGAATTTTTTTTTTAACATGAAACAAAAACAACAAAAATGAAAAAAAAATGGGTTGCCTCCCACAAATCACTTTTGTTTAACGTCGTTGGCTCGACGAAACTCCCTTATTAATACGACGGTGGGTCCTCAAGCGGAGTTCTCTCAATCTCGATGTCGCGAAAACCTTCAAAATACGGCTTCAGCTGGTGCCCATTAACTTTAAATATTTTTCCCGTTCGAGAGCTTTGGATCACCACTGCACCATGAGGAAATATATCAGTTATAATAAAAGGTCCTAACCAACGAGAACGAAGCTTACCGGGAAATAGTTTGAGCCGAGAATGGTAAAACAAAACTTTATCTCCCACTGCGAACTGTTTCCTCGTGATACGCGTGTCGTGTAGGGCTTTTGTTTTCTCCTCGTAGATGAGCGCATTCTCGAATGCATCGTTCCGTATTTCCTCAAGTTCCCTCAACTGAAGTTTCCTATGCATTCCGGCTTCATCAAAGTCCAAATTGTACTTCTTTATTGCCCAAAAAGCACGATGCTCAATTTCCACAGGGAGGTGACATGCTTTGCCAAAAACAAGCCGGTATGGCGACATTCCAATTGGAGTCTTGTACGCCATTCTATACACCCAAAGTGCATCATCGAGCCTGAGGCTCCAATCCTTGCGATTCGGCTTGACCGTCTTTTCCAGAATCGACTTGATCTCTCAGTTGGAGGTCTCTGCTAGGCCATTCGTCTGGGGGTGGTAAGCTGTGGAAATCTTGTGGGTGACAGCGTACTTCTTCAACAAAGCTTCGATCGTACGATTGTAAAAGTGCATGCCCCGATCACTGATGATTGCTCTTGGAATCCCAAACCTGTAAAAGATATTAGATTTTACAAACGAAGCCACAACTTTAGAATCATTAGTACGTGAAGCTCTGGCCTCAACCCATTTGGAGACATAATCGACTGCAAGCAAAATATATGAATTGCCAAAGGAAGAGGGAAAGGGGCCCATGAAATCCATTCCCCACACATCAAAAATTTCACAAACCATTATAGGATTTTGGGGCATTTGGTTTCGTCGAGAAATGTTACCTGTTCGTTGGCAATTGTCACATGACTTACAAAATTCGAATGCATCGCAAAAGAGAGTTGACCAGAAAAATCCACATTCCAAGACCTTATGAGCGGTACGCTTTGCTCCGAAATGTCCCCCACATGCATGAGCATGGCAAAATTCAAGTATGGAATGAAACTCGGAATTCGGCACACACCGTCGTATGATTTGGTTCGAACAATGCTTCCACACATATGGATCATCCCAGACGTAGTATTTGGCGTCACTCCTCAGTTTATCTCGTCGAGTTTTCGTCATACCTGCAGGGTAAACCTTAGCAACAAAAAAATTTACAATATCAGCATACCAAGGTTCAGAGTCAAGATTCCACACTGGATGTTCCAGTGTCGTATGTGTGTGCCAATGTGACGATACGGCGAACAGCTGTTCGTCTGGAAAACTTTCAGCGAGCAGGGGTCCACTTTCTGGATGTACCAGCCGACTGAGATGGTCTGCAACTGAGTTTTCAGACCCCTTTTTATCTCTAATCTCGAGATCGAACTCTTGGAGAAGTAAGATCCATCGAATTAGTCTAGGTTTCGCCTCCTTTTTGGTGAGGAGGAATTTTAGAGCTGCATGATCAGAAAATACAACCACTTTAGTGCCTAATAAATAAGATCTAAATTTTTCCAAAGCAAAAACTACAGCTAAGAGTTCTTTTTCGGTGGTGGTGTAGTTTGCTTGTGCCGAATTCAAAGTCTTTGATGCATAATAAATCACGTGAGCAGCTTTCCCCACTCTTTGTCCGAGAACAGCCCCAACAGCATAGTCCGAGGCATCACACATCACTTCAAATGGCAATTCCCAATCCGGAGGTTGGATAATTGGTGGTGTTGTCAATCGCTCCTTCAACTTGTCAAAAACGGACTTGCATTCATCATCAAACCGAAAATCCACATCATTTTGCAGCAACTTGCACATTGGGGCTGAAATCTTGGAGAAGTCCTTGATAAATATTCGATAAAATCCTGCATGACCAAGAAAAGAACACACTTCCCGCACATTCGTGGGGTAAGGTAATGCCGAAATAAGATCTATCTTAAATTTATCAACTTCTATGCCTTTTAAAGAAACAATGTGACCCAAAACTATACATTGTTCTACCATAAAATGACATTTTTCCCAATTCAAAACAAGGTTAGTTTCTACACATCGCTTTAAAATCAATTCTAGGCCCTTCAAACAATTTTCAAATAAATCACCATAAACACTAAAATCATCCATGAAAACCTCAATTATACTACCCACATACTCAGAAAATATGCTTACCATACACCGTTGGAAAGTAGCTGGGGCATTGCAAAGACCAAATGACATTCTTCGGTAGGCAAACGTACCGAATGGGCAGGTGAATGTAGTCTTTTCCTGATCCTTGGGTGCTATGACAATTTGAAAATATCCTGAAAAACCATCTAAAAAACAGTAATGAGAGTGTCCAGCTAAGCGTTCAAGCATTTGGTCAATAAAGGATAAGGGAAAGTGGTCCTTTCGAGTCATGGAGTTCAATTTACGATAGTCAATACAAACCCTCCATCCAGTTTGTACTCGGGTAGAGACCAACTCACCATCTTTATTCTCAACTACTGTGACCCCAGATTTCTTAGGCACAACCTGCGTGGGACTTACCCATCGGCTATCAGAAATTGGATAGATGATTCCTACATCCAAAAGTTTCAACACTTCCTTTTTGACAACCTCCATCATGGGTGGGTTTAATCGTCTTTGTGCCTCTCGAGATGTTTGGCATCGTCTTCAAGAAGAATGCGGTGCATGCACAAAGCTGGACTAATACCCCTAATATCTGCGATTGTCCATCCAATAGCCTCCTTGTACTTTTTAAGAACTTGAAGTAGAGCCTCTTCTTGAATGGAACCCAATTTCGCTGAAATTATTACAGGCAATGAGTCTTGCTCTCCTAGATAAGCATACTTCAAATGATTTGGCAATGATTTCAATTCAAGTTCTGGTGCCTGCAACACAGATGGAAGAATTTTCTTGTGAGACTCAGGTAAATTAATATAATGCAAATCATACTTGGGTGGCAAAGAGGGTAGTGATTGGAATGCAGCCACAATTTCAAGTAAATTCATGTTCCCATGTTCAGCAATTTGCTCTTTGTCTCCTCGCAAGTCCTTAGTCACCACAATTTCCAAATTGTCCCTGCAAGTCATCTCAAAAACTTCCTCGACAAGAGGGTCAATAATGCTCAAAACAAAAACATCATTCTCATTTTCAGGATATTTCATGGCATAAAAAATATTGAATTTAATTATTTGCCCATCAAATTCCTTCGTGAGGCTCACGAACATCTATTTTTGTTTGGGAGGTGTTCAAAAACGGCCTCCCCAACAAAATAGGTGGTGAAATTAATGGGTCACCATTCATATCCAACACATAAAAATCTGCAGGGAAAATAAGCTCATTTACTTCAACAAGAACATCCTCAATAACCCCATCAGGGTATGCAGTACTACGATCAGCTAACTGAATGATAACACGTGTATCTTTCAATGGCCCTAGATCTAGAGATGCATAGATAGAGCGTGGCATAACATTAATTGAAGCTCCTAGATCTAGCATAGCACGCTCGATTCTAACATTCCCAATGCGGCATGGAATAACAAACATACCTGGATCCTTCCGCTTTTGGGGAACCTTCCTTTGGAAGATTACAGATACACCTTCTCCCATCATGACTTTCTCATCACCCTTGAGTTTTCTTTTGTTCGTGCACAAGTCTTTGAGGAATTTTGCATAGCGTGGAACTTGTTTGATTGCATCGATCAAATGAATATTGATCTCCACCTTACGAAAAACATCCAGCAGCTGTTTCTCTTGATCCTCCTTTGCTGCTCTCGCCAACCTGGAAGGGAAAGGAACCATATTAGCATGAATTTGAGAAGAAAAATCAGAGTTTACCTGTGCAGATTTCGAAGTTTTCACACTGGATGATGGATTAACACTGGGAGATCTAGTGTCGATCTGTTCAGCAAATTTGTCTTCCTCTTCGTTTTTCTGATTTTTCTCAGGCTTTTTAGGCTCTTCCAGCTGCTTTCCACTTCTCAAGGTTACTGCACTGACATTCCTTGGGTTTATCTCAGGTTGAGACGGTAGTTTACCTCCATTTTGGGCTTCAAGACGACTCATCGCCGTCACCAATTGGCTTACCTGCGTCTCAAGATTTTTGATACTTGACTGGGTGTCCTTTTGGAATTGGGCAGTGTCCTTTTGGAGTTGCATTGTGTTGGATGCCAATGTCTTCATCATCTCCTCCAAAGACGTGTTGGAGTTTTGTCCGGATGATTGCCCCTGGTAATTAGCATTTCCCCCATGATGGCTTGAGTACCCTCCTTGATGATTAGGATTCCTTAGAAGTTGTGGAGGCTTGTTATTCTCCCCTTACTGATTTCCTTGCTGATTTCCCCACCTCAGATTTGGATGATCCCTCCAACCCGGATTGTACGTGTTGGAATACGGGTCATACTTCCTCCCGTGGTAGTTAGAGTTCCCTCCTTGGTAGTTTCCACTTCCCACAGCATTAGCATGAGCTTCGATTTCATCGAGCAAAATTCGGCATGAATCTGTGGTGTGGTCAGTGGTATTGCAAAGGCGACAAGGTTTCACCTGGGGCATACCTGCAGCAACTTGACGAACAATAGAGGTTAATTCATTTAGTTTATTCTCAAAAGTAGATTCACTTACCTCTTTCACAGGCCGCAGTGAAGAATCCCGAGTGCCAAATTATTGGGAAGTGGCAGCCATGTCCGCGATAAGAGCTCTTGCTGCTGAAGGCGTCCTGTTCATCAAAGCCCCTCCACTTGCTGCATCAATAATGTTTCGATCCATGGTGGTCAGCCCCTCATAAAAGTACTGGATCAAAAGTTGCTTAGAAATCTGGTGATGAGGACAGCTTGCTTCCAACTTCTTAAAACGTTCCCAATATTCATATAGCGTCTCTCCATGCATTTGTCGAGCTCCAGTTATTTCTCTGCGAATGTTTGCTGCTCGAGATGCAGGGAAGTACTTCTCCAGGAAAAGTTGTTCCATTTCCCTCCATGTCCTAATGGAACTCGAGGGAAGGTAATACAACCAATCTTGCGTTAAGTCCTTCAAAGAGAAAGAAAATGCTCGAAGCCTGATTTGTTCTTCCGTCACAGCTTTTGGCTTCATACTCGAGCATACACCATAAAACATCTTCAAGTGCTTGTGAGGGTCCTCACCTGCACGTCCATAAAATGAAGGAAGTAAATGAATTAAACCAGATTTGAGTTCAAAATTAGTATCTTCATCAAGATCAGGGAAAGTAATGCAAAAAGGCTGCTGAGTAAGTGCAGGATTCGCTAGCTCCTTCAATGTTTGTTCCTGTGCCATTGCTTCCTCCTCGTGTTCAGATTCACTAGAATTGGTTTGGGAATCAGGTAATGTGAACTTCAAAACTCGTTTGGCTTGTCTCCTCAAGACTCGATCTCGTCGGGTTATCTCAGGATAAAATTCTAAATATTTATTCCCCTGGGATCGAGTACGCATTCACCACCTGATATCGTGAAATTTAAGTGAGGAAACTCAGTTCAAGAAATCTGCAGATTCTGATACTGGAAAACCAAGGTCACACTGGAACTGCCAGTGTGAAAAACAGAGCAAAACAAAACAGACCAACAGGCGAAAACAGGGCAAATTCAGAGCAAAACAGGGCAGAACAGAGACGCAGACTGAACAACAGCATATCTTTTTTTTTTTTTCAATTTTCAATTTTTCAATTTTTTTTTATATGAAGCAAATACGAAAAGAACAAGATAACACAAAATTCAAGACACTCCGCGGCAATGGCGCCAAAATTTGACCGCGCGTCGCAACGCGATAAAATTAATTAATATCTTTCTTAACCTAACCAACTAGTAGTCAGGGCAAGTCGGATGTCGATCCCACGGAGAATGCAGAACTAATTGTGTCACCTATGCTCTAATCAAAAAGGGAAAGGTTGGGGGGGGATTTTAATCAAGAATTACTACCAATTGTAAAACGAGAAAATAAATTAAGCGAGAATTCAATCTAAAAAGGCATCTCGGTTAACAGTTCGGTTATCCCCCAATCTCAATTATGTCCTAATCAATATACACCCCTCTCTCAGATTATCATGGAATTATCACCCCTAGTCTAACAACAAGCTCTGTTAAACCGAATCGTCTCTTAGGATTAGTTAAATTAGGATAAGATCACTAATTAACCCTATTTAATTGAATAACCCAGAACAAGTTCTCCAGATTTAATTCATTAAATGCATTAGTTACCAAGATGATAGGGTGAACTAGACTCCGAATACACAAGCTCGATTCGATAATCTAGGATTATGTTACCCTAGAGATGCACGACCTCTAGTTTACCACTTATGAAAATTAAACCACAACAATTAGGATTCATGATTTAAAAATCTAGCAATCAATTATCAAATACTTAACCTAGGTGGCCAATCCAAATTAAGCATCAACAATCGAAAACATTATGCACAGATAACATAATCAAATCCAATCAAATATCGAGAAGAGGATACGATATTAATTAAAACATAAAGGAGATATGAGTTCAAACTTCCCTGCTAACTGGAATTGAGGAATTAGCCGATCATTCTCGAAATCGAATCCACAATCAAAGTTGAACAATCCATCATCAAATTAAACTAATCTAGAAATTGAAATTATGTTTATCACTCTTCTAATCTAAGCCTCACCAAAACTAATCCTAATCAAAAAGTGAACTCTCTGTCCAAATCCTCTCTCTCTCTCTCTCTCTCTCAATCTGGACGTAACCAGTGCTCCCTTTTTCCTTCCAAATATATGATGCAATTTCTTTTCTCTTTCTTCTCAAAGATGGAAAGTTTTTCTTTTCTTTTTCCTTAAGTTACACTTGGCGGCTGTGAACTTAGAATAGGATTTGGAGAACTTTGGGCCAGGCCCATTTCCTTCTTTTGCTTCAAATTGGGCTTCATTTCTTATTCTTCTTCTTTTCTTTTGCATTCTTTTGGGCCTTATAATTTAAATCGGCCCATTTGACTCCTTATTCCACGATCATTTTCCTCGACTCCAAAATACTTCAAAACATCCTAAAATAATCAAGAAAATAATTCGTGAAGTATTTGGAGACATAAAACACATAAAGGTGTAGAAACGGTGCATTTAATCATCTAAAATATTATAAAATCATGAATATTCACTCGATAAAATGCACTATTTTCCTACTTGTCAATTTTGCAAATCTTTCGAAAAACCTTTATGCTCTGCAAGTTACTTGAACTTGCAGCGCCAGACAGTTACTACTTACAGCTGTAACTAGAGTTTATAAGCAGCGGAAAATTACAATTTATAACACAAGACTGATTTTCTTAAATATGCTCCTTTTCAAAACGTTTTATGCTTATGAGAGATAAATAAGAATATGAAATAAACACAGATACGAAAGTAATAAAACACTTATGACTTATAGTGGTTCGAAGGTGGTGTAATCCTTCTACGTCCACTCTACTGCTCATCGAGCAGGAACTTCATTAAGCAAGATTGAATTACAGGACCTTCCTAACAATCTATCAACTTTACAAAACTAACAACCTACTAAAGTCCAGCGTACACACAGCAACTGTAAACTCTAAAGGCTAACCCACACAAGGTTCTAAACTCCCACACAGGGAAGCTGTCCAACTCTAGACAACTATACAAACAGTAAGGATCTCTCCTATCAACTGTTCGACATCACTAAAACAACCTAAGCACACAGCAACAAGGATAAAAGTATATATGGTTTGCTCTTCAACTGATGCGATGAAGTGAGCTTCTGAATCTTTCAAAGGATCTTTCAGCTTTGAGATATATATATATATATATATCATATCAATTAATTAAGAATATATAAAAAAAATTAATTATACAACAATAAAAAAAATATACATTTATTTATTTGAAAAATACAAAAAATTGTATTACATAATAATATAAAAATTATATATTATTATTTTAGAAAATAAAGATAAAATGAGTTTGGTTTTAATTTGAACCAAAAATTATTTTACAACAAAAAAAAACAATACATATATTAATTTGAAAAATATAAAAATTTGTATTACATAATAATATAAACATTATATATTATTATTTTAGAAAATAAAGATAAAATGAGTTTGATTTTAATTTGAACCAAAAATTATTTTACAAAAAAAAAACAATACATATATTAATTTGAAAAATATAAAAATTTGTATTACATAATAATATAAAAATTATATATTATTATTTTAGAAAATAAAGATAAAATGAGTTTGGTTTTAAAATTAATACCAAAAACATAAATTATTTGAAAATTTTATTTTATAAAATAAAAAAATATATAAAAATGATTAATTAAAAGAGTATTATGAAAAAAAACTTAAATATATTAATTGAACCATAAACTATTTTTCAAAATAAAAAAACATACACATATTTAATTGGCCAATACAATTTTTTTTATATAATAATACAAAAATTATATTATTTTAATTAAATTAAAGTTGAAACATTTAATTATTTTATGATGTTATTTTATATTATTTGCATTAATATTATCTTATGGGTAAAAAACAAAAACCCACCTCAAGTATGCGTAATTTTGCACTTTGCTATATCATTTATAAATGTTTACACTTTACTATATCAAGTACACGAACTTTGCAAAATACAATAAATTCGGCTGCCACGTCATTTTTTCTTGTCAGAAAGAGGACACGTGTCTCTCAACCATTTGCCAATAAATCGGATTTATTGTTTTTTGCAAAGTTCGTGTACTTGATATAGTAAAGTGAAAACATTTATAAATGATATAGTAAAGTGCAAAATTACGTATACTTGAGGTGGGTTTTTGTTTTTTACCCTTATCTTATATATATAAACAAACTCATAATTTTAAAAAATTAGTATGTTTATATGAACAAACCCATTATTAAATATATTAATTAGTCATTAATCTTCCAATTATATATTAATTAGTCATTAATTATATATATATATATATATAATTAGTTAATAAAAGAAATACATATAGAATATAAACATATAAAGTACTAGTAGCCTAGTGGTTTATGTTCCAACAAAAGTCACGAGTTCGTATCCCAAACAATGCACAATTATTTTTGATGATGTGGCAATGACGTGTCTGAATTCGATGATGTGGAAGATGATGTGGTAATGACGTGTTAAAACTATGCTGATGACGTTTCAATGACATGTCACTTTTTCTATGACGTGTCAGATACGACAACGTTTTTTAAATAGTTCCAGAAAAAAAGAAAAGACAATCATTTTCTTGAGAATGGAGAGAACTTTTAACAACCCTCGATATGACAACGCACAAAAAATAGCTACGACAACGGGGAAAAGCTGTTGTCGTATCCAAAAATTCTTATAGTGATGAAATGAAAAAACAAGAAAAAGAAAAGAAAAAAAATAACGTGGAGAGTTGACCCGTTAAACTTGACGCAATAGATTAAGAAGATTGGATGCAAGTTTTTAGAACACCATTGAAGAAAAAAAAATCACAGAAAAGAGATGATTGCATACAGAATTGGAGATGCATGGCACTACAAGAAATATGAAGAACAACAACACATGATTAATAACGGTTTTAGTTCTTTCTATTGGGGTATATGATAACGACAACGGTTTCGTGGATTACCGTTGTCGTTGTGCGAATTTTTTTGCACAACGACAACGGTTGGGACAACAGTTTTTTGTACCGTTGCCGTTGTGCGGATTTTTTCGCATAACGACAACGGGTTTTTCTGTACCGTTGTAGTTGTGCAAATTTTTTCGCACAACGACAATAGTTGGGACAACGATTTTTTGTACCATTGTCGTTGTGAGAATTTTTTAGCACAACGACAACAATTTTTTTGTACCATTGTCGTTGTGTGGAATTTTTTTTTGCACAACGACAACGATTTTTATGTAACCGTTGTTAGGGATGACAATTTTGCCCCGCCTTGTGGGTACCCGACCTGACCCGAGGTGTTTAGGGCGTGGTGGGGAGGGTCTGGGTCCTCCTCATGCCACGTCCTCGCCCCGCGACCCGTTATATTATATATATATATATAATATGTTATAAATATATATATTTTTTAATATATATGTGCATATATTTAAGAATACATAAATTTAGAAAAATAAATTTAAGTTAATTATAATCATTTTAATTTTATCCTATTTGAGAAGTGCTCGTTATGATTAAAGATGTGATTATATGAATAAATTAAAATTATTTCATAATAAATCTCATAAGATAAAATTAAAATGATTATAATAAACTTATTTTTATAATTTTAAATATATGTATCAATATATGAAATTTTTTGAATACATTAAAATTTTCATAATTTTGCCATTTAATAAAAAAAAAAAATTGGGCAGGGTGGACCCGCCCCGCACTGGGTGGGGCGCGGGACAATCATTCTTGCCTTGTCGCGGGTCCGAGGCGGGCACGCATCTTCTTTCTGGGGCGCGGGCGGGTCCGGGTATTCTACTACCCGCCCTACCTCGAACCCATTGCCATCCCTAACCGTTGTAAAAATTCAGATTTTTAAAATTATTTAATTTAAGAAAAAAAATTATTATCAAAAAAATACTTAATTTAACTAATTGAACATAAATTATTTTATAAAATATATATATAATAATTTAAAAAATACAAAAAATTGTATTACATAATAATATAAAATTTATATATTATTATTTTAGAAAATAAAGATTAAATGAGTTTGGTTTTAATTTAAACCATAAATTATTTTACAATAATAAAAAATTATACATTTATTTATTTGAAAATACAAAAAATTGTATTACATAATAATATAAAAAATTATATATTATTATTTTAGAAAATAAAGATAAAATGAGTTTGGTTTTAATTTGAACCAAAAATTATTTTACAACAAAAAAACAATACATATATTAATTTGAAAAATATAAAAATTTGTATTACATAATAATATAAAAATTATATATCATATTTTAGAAAATAAAGATAAATGAGTTTGGTTTTAAAATTAATACCAAAATCATAAATTATTTGAAAAAGTTATTTTATATAAAAAAAAAGATATAAAAAAGATTAATTAAAAGAATAATATGAAAAAAAAAACTTAAATATATTAATAGAGCCATAAATTATTTTTCAAAATAAAAAAACATACATATATTAATTGGTCAATACAAATTTTTTTTATATAATAATATAAAAATTATATATTATTTTAATTAAATTAAAATTGAGAAGTTTAATTATCATATAATGTTATTTTATATTATTTGCATTAATATTATCTTATATATATGGACAAACTCATAATTTTAAAAAATAATATTTTTATAAAATATATTCAAAATATGCACTAATATATTTTATAATTGTCTTAAAATGAAATTAAATTAAATATTATTAAACATATTAATTAGTCACTAATCTTCTAATTATATATTAATTAGTAATTAATTATATATATATATATTTTTATATATAATTAGTCAATAAAAGAAATGCACATAGAATATAAACACATAAAGTACTAGTGGTCTGTGGTCTGAGTATCACCTTGTCAGAGCTATGATGTGTCATGATGATGTGTCAGAGCTATGATGACGTGTCAGAACTATTCCAAACAACGCACAATTATTGGTTAATATGATGTGTCATGATGACGTATCAGAGCTATGATGACGTGTCAGAACTATCCCAAACAACGCGCAATTATGGTTAATAACCGTTGTTGTTGTGCAAAATTCTTGTGGTCTTATAAAGTGCCAACATACTTATATGGCAATCCACATAATTAAAATTTAATCGCGTATCAATCTTTCTTTCTTCAAATCTTCAACTCACATTGATCGCTCTCTGTTGAACTCTTGAAAGATCTTTACATGGGTAATTATTAATAGTGATGCATAAAAAAAAAAAAGTGAAAAACTTATAATTAAATAGAGTTTAGCAAAAAGAATTGCAAAAAGAGTTGTGAAAACCTTTTATACACACACCAAACATTATAGTATAGGCCCCGTGTAATATACAAGTTAAAAAAACAAAATTAAATTAGAAAATTATAAATACTATTTATGTAACGTCCCGATTCTTTTATAGATAAATCTTAACCGAGACGCTACTTAATTTAAAGTATAATATTTTATGAACTTTTGGGAACGAATATTTTTACATAAATCTTGAATTTTTAATTATCTTTATTTATTCTAAAAAAAAATTCAATTACAACTTTTTTCTATTGGCTACCAGCATCCACCACCCGCACTCTACGCCTTCAACTCCTTATACTGAAAACAATTTAAAAAGAGGGGTGAGTGTTTGAAATACACTCAGTGGGGTGGGAAAACTCGGGATGACATAAAATAATTTTTAAAGATTTTACATGTACATGTCAAACCATGATTTTATCACATAAAACAGATTTTCTTAAAACATCTGTCTTTTAATAAAAACCGTAGAAAATAGATCATGTCAAATCATTTGACTTAAATCATTTTTAAAAATGTAAGCATCCATCACAAATCAATCATCCTTCATCTTCAAACCTATCACTTTCATTCCCACATTTACGGTCTTTAACCGTCTTGCAACATATGCGGTTTTTAGCCGCTATGGAAACATATAATCCATCATTCACATTCAAACATCACTTTTCACATAGTTACGGTGCTTAGCCGCCATGAAAGCATTTTGTGGTTCTCAGCCGCCGTGAAAATATTTTTACGGTTATTAACCGTCATAATACGGTGATCAGCCGTCATATGCGAGCTCTAGCCGCCTTGCATATGCATGCACATGCGCACATAGTTTCATCACATATCAAACATACACATAGAAGCACATGTACTGAACAAAACACGAATTTTCCAGTCATCATACATCATAACACGTTTATTCATAGGCACTTCAATATGGCACGTTTCACATAGAATAAGATTCACCTTCATCATATAATAACATTTCATATATTCAACACATAAACCCAACACATTTCATATAGCATAATAAAATCTGTAATTTAAATAATTTGAAAGTAATATAAATACCGACTTAGCACTTTTCCCCACATTTTACTGAGAAAGCTTGCAAAGCGTCTATTTTTATACGAGCTTAGTTCTTTCCTCCGTTCGTATTTCCTACATAGCGTAATTGTTCGCTTTAGAATTAATCGAACTATTATTAATTAAAAATACATTCTTAATTTAGAACCTTTTCTGTTAACAAACCATCTAACAGGGTTAACCTGAAATAAAATTAAGTATTAATGTAATATGCTGGGGTGATAACACTCAACCCAAAACCCGATCTGAAACTAAGTTTCCTTAATTATTTCAATAAGGATTTAGGATTTTATACCTTAATCGACATATAAAGAAGTTTAAAAGAATATAACTTATTTACTATAATTTCTCTTTGTCATTTAATTAAAGCTCGGTTTCTTGCAAGGTTGTGGTTTAAAAGTAAAATGAATGATTTTTAAAGTAAATATAGGGTTTAAATAAAATTATAATGAAAATGCGTTTATTAAAATATTATAAAACTTAATTATACTTATTTAGATTTTGAAATACTTATCTTAGTTTCCAGGAAAATTAATTATAAAATTATGATTTAGGTTAGATCTTGAAGATTTGATAATAATTCTAAACAAGTAAATTATAAAGCTTTTGGCTTAAATTAATTCTTGAAGCCCTTTAAATTAATCATAGAAAATTATGTAATTTATGGTTTAACTTAGATATTAAGAAAATTGAATATATTTATGATTATGGCGTACTTAGATTGACTATATAATTTAATTGCTGACTGAATTCAATTAACTAAAATTATATTTTAATTTAGGAAATATATTTAATTGTATAACATATTTAATTAATTTTTATTTAAGAGGATTGAATTTGTTATTTACTTTGATATTTAATTGGATCTTAACTTTGAGGTTTAAAATTATAAAGTTCATAATTTAATTTAAGATTATTATATCATTTTTAACAATATGGGAAAAATTTATTTAAATGTTTGATATTTATAGTTAGGCCTTTGATTTATTTATTAAAGTATGTAGATAAAAACATAAAGTCTATAATTAATTTAAGTTCATTGGTTTTATTAAATTATAAAGATCAAGCTATAACTTCTATAATTATATTTAGGACAAAATGTCATTTAAATTAAGAGAGATTGTAATTTATATTTAGGTCCATATTTATAATTTTCCAAGAATTATGGGTTAACGAGACGTGAATCGAGGATTTTAAAACCTAGATTTAATATAACTATTATATTGTACCTACTTTAATTATTATAATATCTCTAAGGTTAATTTATAACCTAATTCATTAGATTGAATTTAATTCATTTATTCATATATATATATATATATATATATATATTAAATCTCTAAAGCAATATCGATAATGTCTAAGGTCCGTTTTATAAATCTAACATATTATGGTTAAACACATAAATTTCAACATCTATAGGGTCGTTTTTCCATATTTAGAAATTCTAAAACGTAAAACATAATATCGTCAATTTTAGGGAGTGTTATTTAATATCAATAATTTTAGGGGTTCGTTTCTCATTATCCATTAAATCATAAGTGAAAATGTAATATTCATAAAGTTTTGGGGGTCAAACATTAATATACAAAACTATAAGGTTAAACATTATTATACATAATTATAGGATTTGCAATTAAGCCCTTTAATTAATCAAATTCTTAAAATAAACCTTCACATTCAACCCCCCTCCCAACCGCCCCTACCATCACTGCCCCGTTGCTGCTTCTGCCCTACGCTGCCACCGCCACCTACTCTGCCGGCGACCCATGTCGCCGGTGACCTCACACACCCCCTACAAGCTTCACGCACCAAAACACACATATATACATGATAGGATAAAATGTAATAGATTTTGATGAGACAAAACGTGTAATAGACTAGAACTTTAGCTATCTGGATAAGTTTTTATATGTAAAATAGCTAAGGCAAGGATGCTGGAAAGACATGAAGATTCTGCCAAAGGACCAGAAAGCCGAGTCCCTGCTACCTGCATACTGTATCAAGCAATCAGTAATCAAGCTTCAAAAGATACTACAAGGAACCTGGTCATGGTCAAAGAAGCTGACCTACTTGCTCGAAAAGGATGCTACAAGGAACCTGGAGATGGTCAAGGAAGTTGACTTACTTGAAGAGGATACTACCAGTTACATTGAAATCAGTGCAACCTGACTAGCCAGTAGAGTCACTCCAGTTCCAGCAAATGAGAGACTGCCATGTGTGAAAAAGCAGGAAGGACACAGTACAAGCAGACTGCGGAATGAAGTCGTGCAGACAAATGACAAGACAGTGGCAGAACAGTATGAAAGCAATTCAGAACAGGTGTCAAAAGATCAGCAGAACCAATCAGGAAGAGACACCTCATCAAGCAAGGACTGCCTTTCCAACGGGCAGAAAACTGTCTGATGCCTATATATACAGAAGACTAATACACAAGAAAGACGAACGAACCAAGAAGCTAACAAACGAGAAGCATATCAAGAGAACATACGCAAAGCTTATACATTCAAGTTAATCAGACCTAGCAGCAGCAAGCCAGCTACCTTTGTGATCTTCAGAAGTTCAAGGAGCTTGCTGCATTCGATAGTTTGAAAACTCTCATTTATTCTAAGTCTGATAGGAGTCACTTAGGCAGGAGTTTTTACCCTGCTAAGTTGTAATCTTTCTGAAGAAGAGAAAGGATCCTGTGTGGGTCGGATAACCTGTGTGGAGATCCTGTGTGGGTCGATTGTTGGTCACTGTGCAGCTACCTGTGTGGATAGAGCTGATAGTTTTGCTTAGAGTATAGTTTGTGTTAGCAGAGTCTATTGTAAATCAAACTTGTTTTAACAAAGTTCCTCCTTGTGAAGGAGTAGAGAGGACGTAGAGGGATTACTCCACCCTTGAACCTCTATAAGTTTGCTTGCGTTATTTACAGCTTTATATTCATCTATCTGCATCCTGAGCATACTGCATTAAAAGCGTGTTTCGAAAATCATAAGTATTTCCACTGTGCATTATATTCTCTGTCTAAGTCCTGAGGTCACTGCCTGAGCAGGAACCTATCGAGCAGTAAGCTTACTAGCTACTTGTTCATCAGGGACTTAACATTTCTGGAGTAAAAAGTTGAAAATTTTATAAGGTTAATTCACCCCCTCTTAACCTTATACCGCTTGGGACCAACAATACATAAGCCTATACATATATCTACATATGTATATACCATCCAGCTTCGCCGCCGCTGCAGCGGCGGTTCCTCTTTCCCCCCTCGCCGGCGCAAGCCCGGCGCCGCCTCAACCCCCATCCACCAACACCCAAACCAAACAATACACAATCAAGAAAAACATATATATATATATATATATATATACCCTGTTCCAGCACAGCCGCCGCTAGATGCGGCGGTCCTTAACAAGTTCTTTCCGGCGCGACCGAGTGCCGGCCACCCCACCGTACGCACACATTCGCCGGTGCAACCGAGCACCGACACACACAGCAACAGCCCCGGCAGCAGACGGAGAAGAATAAGGGCCGATTCTAGCTTAGAATAAAAGAAATCAAAAAAGGTTTGAGAAGAACAACAAATTAAACGGAAAAGCATAAATAGAATCTTGCCGGAAACTTGCCGACGGAGAGAAATAGCCTGCTGTGATGGCAGTTTGTTGGCGACAAAGATGGTGGGTTCAGAAAAGAGAAACGGGAGAATGGAGATGGTGAGAGAGAAAGATATTTTCTTCTTAAAATCTTATCCCACTTTGACTTATTTATCCTATTAAATTATATATATATATATATATATATATAATAAGATAACATACATAATGTATACTTATATGCATATATATATAAATAAGAATAATTTTATATATTATACTTATATGTATGCATTGGGTGCGTATATATATATATATATATATATATATATATATATATATAAATTTTTATTTCTTTTTCATTTTATTTGTATAATAAAATTTATTATTATTATTATTATTATTTTTATTATTATTATTATTATTATTATACACCTCATTTTAATTGTAGAAAATTCTCGAGATATTTTATGTAGTTGAATTTTATTTCGGGTGTTACAATTTATATTGAAAAAAATATTCATGATTTTTATTTCTACCTATCATCAAATATCACACCAACCATAATATAATTTGATTAATATGTTATTTAATTATATATATATATATATATATATATATATATATATATATATTACCTTCCTAAAGAAATATAAATATTATTTATTTATTATATATGTAATTAATAATTATGCTATCATATTATCTCATCCTTTAAGATTTTCTAATTTTTTAATTATTTTTTTGTTTTATAAGAAATTAAATATTGGAATTTATAGAGATGCTTAAATTTTCATTTCAATTATGTCCTAAATAACTCAAATTAAAACTACCCAAAAAATTCCATAGTAAAAATTATTTTAGTTCATTAATTAATAGTTTTTGACGTTTCATGAATCTTTTGAATCGACCCACCTTATTTTAGTTTTATTTCTTAAAATTTTCTTTAATTCATTTAATTCAATCCACCATTGTGATTATGTCTGCCCTAGCAGTCGTACTTATATGTTGTTGTTAATGTTGTTATGTTTTAATATTTTGTTGATTTTTTTCATCAATTTAAGTTATGTTAATACTATGCTATTTATGTGATCATGAATTAGAAAATTGGAATAAATTGGAATATACTATGAAGAAAATGCTAAAATGTCCACCGTGAACACCTCTTAATATACTCAACGATAATGTGTAATGATATCATTTTTCGTTATATGAAAAGTGAGATTAATAAATTTACTAGTTTTTTGACCATCAGCCTTGAACACGTAATAATAAGTTCACGATGGGCAGAGTAGTAAGATTGTACTATTTCATTCCCGTGAATAGAATATATATGGTAGAAATAGTGTAGTATATAAATAATAATAATTAATAATAATATGGTATGTATATGGTATAATAATAGTGTAGTGTATATATATATATATATATGGTAGAAATAATATAGTAATAATAATTAATATGGAAAATGTTAAAATACTCATTGTAGGCAACTCTTAATATATCCACCGATGACGTGTAATAATCTCATCCCCTTATTATATGGGAAGTGAATTTGATATATATACACTAGATTTTTAATACATCAATTATGAATACATTAATGGTGGATTGGGTTGTAGGACTGTAATTAATAATACTAATAACAACAATTAGAAAAACAATGACTCTTTTATATTAATTAGGGTAATATGGCCGCCAGACCCTTTGTTTATTTTCTGGATATTCATTTTCAACCAACGAACCAACCAAATTCTTTGATGAATGCTTCAGTTTTAAGTTATTTTAATACTATGCTATTTATGTGATGAATTAGAAAATTGGAATAAATTGTAATATACTATAAAGAAAATGTTAAAAATGTTCACCGTGGACAACTCTTAATATATCCACCGATAACATATAATAATTTCATTTCTCATTATATGGAAAGTGAAATTAATAAATTTATTAGTTTTTTGACACATTAATCGTGTATACATATTAATATGTTCACGGTGGGTAAGGTAGCAATGTTGTACTATTTCATACCCGTGATTAGAATATATATGGTATAAATAGTGTAGTATATAAATAATAATAATTAATAATAATATGGTATATATATGATGTAATAATAGTGTAGTGTATATATATGGTAGAAATAGTATAGTAATAATAATTAATATATCCACTGATAACATGTAATGATTTCATTCCTACATTATATGGAAAGTGAATTAATAGTTTTACTAGATTTTTAACACATCAGCCAAGAACACAATAATGATAGGTAGCAGCGCTGTAACTAATAATACTAATAACAATAATTGGAAAGAAAAAAAAAGAGAGTGGTTGTATGACTTAAAATGCAAGTAAAATAACCTTCAGTATTATATATTTATTTTACATAAAGATAATTAAACATATCAAGTATACACGTTGTACAGGTACTTGTCACATGAGAATTATTCTAATATATGCCACAACGATATTAAGTAATTTATACTTCAAAGTCACTTTACAGTGTGAAACCTATTATTAATTAATTAATTGATCTAACTTGCAAGTATGGAATCATAAAATATATAATGAATAAATCACTCTCATTCAAAGTTTTACGTTAGTTTTTAATATATGGATGTTTATTTCAATGAATGGTTACTATTTTATGAATAAATCACTCTCATTCAAAGTTTTACGTTACTTTTCAATATATGGATGTTTATTTCAATGAATGGTTACTATTTTATGAATAAATCACTCTCATTCAAAGTTTTACGTTACTTTTCAATATATGTATGTTTATTTCAATGAATGGTTACTATTTTATGAATAAATCACTCTCATTCAAAGTTTTATGTTTATTTTCAATATATGGATGTTTATTTCAATGAATGGTTATTTCAATGAATGTTTATTTCAACAGTATAAAACTCATTATAGCACTAAGAAAGATGAATGGGTTGATGAAGTTTGAAAGAAAGTTCATGTAAATTTTTCTAAATTTTAACATATAAGCTCTTCAAATAACTACATAGTAGTAATATATTATCAATTCTTAAATACTTCATGATTTTTGTAGGAGAAACTTGTTCAATTACAAACTGAAACAATTGAGAATGGGCAAGATGCCGGCATGAATGAAGATGAAGCTTTCATTGAGGTACTTGGGCAAGAGAAACCTAATTGATTACGTGGTTGTGGAGATGGGTTGAAGCCACCGACTAAAAGAGAAAGAGTTAATTTTGTTCTTGAAAAGAAAAATGAAGATCTAAAGAAGCAAAATGAAGAGATGGTCTTACGGTTGGAGTCCTTGGAAGCCGAAGTTAGCAAACAAAAAATCAAGTATGTACAATCTCAAGTGAAAGTTCTTTTGAAAGTTCAACTTCCTGCTATGCTTCAAAGTTTAACCTAAGCAAGTCAATTCATGGTTAAAAGGTTAATGATCACATTTTTTAGTTTATTAAGTCATTTAAATTTAGTTTGATAGGAGACATAGTTATAAAGGTTGCTAGTTTTTTTGAATAATTAAATTTTAATTTAGATAAATTGTTATTATTATTTTAATAAATTTTCATTCACTTTGACGTACTTTTTTTGTTGGATGATATGATATAGATATTAATTTTCAATTATTTATTAAAATGGAAAAAGAATATACATCAAAATCAAACAATAACAATTATAATTATCACCACCATATTTCATAGCACTATAAGATTAATTTAAAATAATGGAATAAAAATGGTGACAATTATTGATTTTGATATGATAAATTACATTTTTTTTTTGTAATAACAAAATAGTCACAAGTTGTGTGTTATATACTGTAACTAAATCTTTGTTTAAAAAATAAAATTGTGACAACTTATAAGTTTTAGTTATAAGTAGTTTTGTAACAATAGATAAATAAATTTTAATGATACTAAGTTATTGTGGTTAAAGAGTTATTTATAATGACAAAAATGTTGCATTTTGTTGACAAGAGTTGTTCGTGACTAAAAATTTAGATTTTAGTGATGAATTTTGTGTGACTAAAGCCTATAGATTTTGTGACAACAATTGATGTGACTAAATTCTTTAGATTTAGTGATGAGTATTGTATGTGGCTAAAAGTGATGGTTGTACTGACAACAATTTATCATTACTAAAACTTCAAAATTTAGTGATAACCATTGTTTGTGACTAATAGATGAGCCATTAGCGATGATAATTATATATGATTAAATGTAGGATTAATAACTATGACTATGATGAGTCGTGACTAAAATATTTAATGATAGTTATAATAGTCACAACATTTGTACTTATAGTGACAAAACAAAATGCCACTAAAAATTATTTTTTTTGTAGTGAATTATATGATAATCAGGGATTAAAATATAGCAATATTTTGGCAAAATATTGTCAAAATATTACTCAAAACGAGTAACTAAAACTAAAACACACTATTGAAATTTTTTATCAAGATATCACCGATATATCAGTGAATTTCTGTAAATATCGTTAACATATTGATTTCGGTAAATATCTCTTGATTTCATTGGTATTTCGGCAATATATCATGTTTCCATTTACGCATAAATATCTTGATTTTTTTTAATATTTATTGGTTTTTTTTTTAAATAATGACACCAATTTCAAAAGGAAAAGAAGAGTATTTTGTCCCCAAATAATATTATAATTTGCACATTATACTTTTAACGAAATAATGATCAATAATTGCCAATATTAAGATCAAAGTTATCTTGCAAAATTTTCTTTCTTGCGTGTATTAGATCAAAAATTTATCAAAGTTTAAATAATTGCCAAACTACACTACTCAAATAATTTTCTTCAAATAATTCATTCCAAAGACTCAAATATACACTTATCAATTGAAAATTTTCTCATATTATAATATCAAACAACATTTATATAGTAATTTATCTTTATACTTAATATAAATATATCATTTTATTTAAAATTTTAAATTAAATATGTGTATTAATTAATGTAAGTTATAATATTCTATGAATTAATATGTTTAATTAATTGATTTGAGTGATTAGACTGGATCGGCATCTTTAAAAGTTTTGGCTTTTAGCTAATTATGAGGTTAATTAATTGATTGATTCCCATATAATTATAGAGATTGATCAATCAAGGACACTATGTATTCATGGATCAAATGGGCAATTTAGAAAAATGATCAATTTTTTTCCTTCCATTGACATGATGTTGCTATAAATAGAGAGACCATTAGGCATTATAAACCCCAACAAAAGAAAGAAAAACACAATTAGAAGAAACTCATCACCATATACATATATCTCCCAAATGAACATGGCATTGCCTAATATTGGAGCTGCAAATATCGAGTCATCAATATCCACACAAGAGATTCTTGATGCTCAAGCTCATGTGTGGAACCACATTTTTAACTTCATCAACTCCATGTCCTTGAAATGTGTGATCCAACTAGGCATACCCGATTTAATCCACAAACATGGGAAGCCAATGACTCTTTCTGAATTAGCCAATGCCATCCCCATCAACAAAGCAAAATCCAATGACCTTCACCATCTCATGCGAATCATGACGCATTCCAACTTCTTCGAAAAGGTGATGGTCTCCGAGGACGAGGAGGCTTATTCTCTCACACGGGCTTCGCGTCTCTTGCTTAGAGACGAGCCCTTGACCGTGGCGTATCTCACGCTCCTCACACTCGACCCGATTATGATGGATACGGGGCACCATATGAGTGCATGGTTCCAAAATGAGGACCCCACATCATTTGAAACCAAACAAGGGATGCCATTTTGGGAGTATGCTGGGGGTGACCAAAGATTGAATGCGTTGTTCAACAAGTCCATGGCAGGAGATGCTGGACTTGTTACTAGCATACTTGCTAAAGATTGCAAACACGTTTTCGAGGGTTTGAAATCCATGGTGGATGTCGGAGGCGGCATGGGAGCCACGGCCAAGGGTCTTGCCGACGCCTTTCCGGGATTGGAATGTACTGTGCTTGATCTTCCACAAGTTGTTGCAGGCTCGGAAGGCTCTCACAATTTGACCTTCCTTGCTGGTGACATGTTTCACTTCATTCCTCATGCTGATGCCATTTTCTTTAAGGTATATGTCGAAAAATTCAATTTTAATATTTTTGGAATTAGGACTTTAACACTATTACAATCCAACTTTAACATGTTTTACTTGGCACGCGACTTCAAATTGTTGGAGAATATAATAACATGTAAGTAATTATATTAACTAATTTCCAACAATGACAAAATCAGGGAGTGCTCCACGATTGGGATGACGAAAGTTGTGTTAAAATACTTAAAAAATGCAAAGAAGCAATTGTAACTCCGAGCAAGGACAACAATGGTGGAAAGGTGATCATTGTTGATATGGTTGTGAATGATAAAAAAGAAGACCATCAGGGAAGTGAAACACAACTCTGCTCGGATATGTGGATGATGATTATTCTCAGAGGCAAACAGAGAATTGAGAAAGAGTGGGCTAAGCTCTTCTTCGATGCTGGATTTGCAAACTATAAGATCTCACCTGTCCTAGGGTTGAGATCTGTTATTGAGGTTTTTCCATGATTTGATTTGAAAAACTGGTTTGCAAATAAGTTCTATATTAATAATAAGGATTAATAATATTTTCTCATCTGAAGTATGTGTGGTTTTACATTTTTATGTAAAAATAAATTTTGAAATGTCTCATTTTGCAGTATAAGTTTTCCATTTGATGCATTTTTCGGATACGTGTATGATTACGATTTGTCTGTATCGCAAAATGTATCAAATTTGAAAAACTGATTTGTTAAATTAGTTCTATATTAATAATAATGATGGTAAAAAAATTTGTCGATCTCGACTATAGGTGTTTTCACAATTTTTTGTAAGAACTTTGATACTTCATTTTAATTTTCCGTATAAACTTTAAATTAAATCGATGCATTTTACGATATCTAACAAATTATAATTGTTGATTTCGAAACACGTGTACAATTGAGTTTCGTCATTATATATGTTACCTTTTAGAATTTTACTATATTTTAAAAATCTATTTAGTTATTTCACTCAAACAAAATTAAAAAACAGAACACAAAAATAGAAAATTCAATTAATTAAATAAAAAATATAAAAACGTGAAATATAAAACATAATTTTCAATTAAACAAAAATAAAAAAAAGAAAAAAAATAGAAAATTCAATTAATTAAACAAAAAAATAGATGTCATGTCATGTTGAAATGTACAGTTTGGGGGCGAGTGTAGCACACTTGCCGAAATTTGATTGGGAAATCAAAAATCAGGCCAAAAAAAGACTTAAATTGGACAATTTTTTCAATTATAGAACTAAAATTGAAAATCGAATTTTAACAGGACTAAAAACGGACAGTGCCTCTGGGGCAGGATTAAAAATGAATTTACCCCCAAATGATATCCATGCTTTGAGGGGAAAGCAAAATATGTAGTAGATTTGATGAAACTATTGATGAAACAGGCAAATGTTATAGCTAGGGAGGAATTTTTGAACTCTTTAACTCCAAATGGATTGTCTCCTCACAAATTGGTGTTAAAAAAGAATTGTCCAATTATCCTTCTCAGAAATTTGGATCCATCTAACGATTTGTGCAATGGAACAAGAATGGTTTGCAAAGGGTTTCAGAATAATGTAATTGATACAGAGATTGTATTTGGGCAACATGCCGGCAAACATGTGTTTATACGTAGAATACCTCTCTCGCCGGCCATAAATAAAGGTTATCTGTTTCAATTTAGAAGAAAACAATTCCCTATTCGTCTTTGTTTTGCTATGACAATAAACAAAGTTCAAGGACAAACAATTCCAAATGTTGGAGTCTACTTGCCACAACCCGTTTTCTCCTATGGTCAATTATACGTAGCTCTCTCTAGAGGAACTTCAATGTCTACAACAAAAGTTTTGATAAAAACAAACACAACAAATGAGGAGGAAAAATCTTGAACTAAAAACGTGGTTTACAAGCAAGTTTTAAAGGCAGGTATTAAATATTATTCAAATAAATATATACATTATCAATTATTTCAAATAACTAATTTCGTTTTTGTTTCAGGACAATAAAATGAAACAACCAGTTAGAATGTCGAAGAAATTAACAGGGAGATGGAATAGATGTAAGTGAATCATGACAGTTTTTCTACATAATCAACACAAGGTTTAGATTATCATAATGTTTTGTCAAAATTTCATAATTTGAGAGAAACATGTTTTAGAAGTTTTCTTTGTAACAATTTTTGTAGTACTTATTTTTATCGTGTAATAAAACAATGGAAGGACAACAAAAAAATTTCCCGCCAAGTTCAATTTTCTTTGTAACAATTTTTGTAGTACTTATTTTTATCCTATAATAAAACAATGGAAGGACAACAAAAAAATTTCCCACCAAGTTCAATTTGCGACTTTGCTATTTCTACATTTTTTCTATTTGTTTTTGTTTCTGTCCACATCTACTTTTATTTGACAATTATTATTTAGTCATCAGAAGAAATTCAAATCATCAAAATTATGGGGATGTATAATCACAGAAGTTTATTAAAAGCTCTAAAACATATTTCATCGAACAACATGAACTCATTTCATTAGAAGTATCAAATACCATTTAATTAGTAATAACATGATCATTATCTTCTCAAATGTCAAACGACCAATAAAGAAAAAATAAGTCGCATGATATCATCAAATATATAGGGACGTATAATAATAGAAGTTTATTAAAAGCTCTAAGGAACATTTCATCGAACAACTGGTAGCCTATTTCATTAGAAGCATCAAATACCATTTAATTCGTAATAACATGATCAGTTTAATTAACCATTAGCTTCTCAAATGCCCAACAACCAATAAACACAAAAAAATAAAATAAAAATCGATAACATGTGGCAACAATCCAATAACAAAAATGGAAATGAAAATAGATATTAATTAAGGAATAATTACTTTTATTTATTTATCTAAACTACTTAATTACAATATTTAAAATAAATATATATAAAAAGCGTATCCCCGTATATATTTGTACATCAAAATTAATTAAAGAATAATTACTTTATTTATTTCAAGTTAATTTAATTAAAACATGAAAATCAAATAAAATAGATTCCATCCAAATCAATGTTATCATCCTAATCAACCAAATTTGATAAAATCCTAATTAAAAAAACTCTCTGCATGTGATTTAGTTAGAAGTTTATTAGGACTCTAATTTAAAGTTCTGATTAATGAAAATTTTTTATATCTTATTTAATTAAAAATTTATTAGGACTTTGATTTAATATGAACACATTATATATATGACATATTTATATTATTTATACAACTACATAACAAGTATCACACAAGGTGAAAGAACCACGATCAGGATGAAAGCAGATTACGATTATCTCATCAAGCTCGATTATCTCATCAATCTTTTCCTCATTGGCAATATTGGTTTGTCTTAAAAGTTTATTTTTTGTTATCTATTTGTTTATTTATATTTTATTAATTTGTTTGGAAAATATCATTTCTTTAAGAAAAAGAACCAAATGTTGGCAAGTGCTGCTCCTATGTGATTTATGTTTTAATTTGCAGACATCATTTTATAAATGTTTTTTTTTGGAAGATATGACACTGAATGAAGGAAGAGAATTACAGCAAATTGTTGATCAAATAGAGTGATTGTCATCACAAAGGTAACAATAAAAGAATTCAAAGGTAAAATAAAAATACAACTACTAATTAAGTTTGAAAAGAACATACATGCAATTCATATATATATATATATATATATATATATATATATATATATATATATATATATAGTGTTCTGAAATCAATTTTGATTTTATTACTTAGGTGAGATCCAACTACAAACCACATCAATTTCAACTGTACGAATAAGCTCGAAGTTGACATCTAAAGAACTTGCAAAACTCATTAAATGATATGACAAAAAAAAATTAATTTATGAGTTTAATTATAAGATCTTAATAAACAAACAATAACAAAATAAAATATTTATGTAGGTCACATACCATTAATGATCCACTGAAAATATGCAAACAAAGAATGACAAAAAGAATGAGAGTAGAAAGAGAAGTAACTCTTAAAGACCTCGTTATGTGAAAAAATAATTTGTCAAAGGTACACTAATATTAATTTATGTCATTTGTAATTAATAATTGTATATTACAATCTTAGTCCAAAATTCTATAAAGTTTCATTCCTTATAGAATCCTAATCCAAAATATAAATTTTTTAAACAATCCACCAAACCCATTATTCAAATTTTGAGCTTCTTTCTATCTTAATGTCAAGGTTAATTCATTTATATAGTCAATATTTTTCTTCAAGTCTTCTTTTGATCGAGCCCTGGTATATGTCTTAAAATATGCATTTTACGTAAGTAAAATCATGTTATACACACACGACATGTGATGGTTGTGTTAAAATCCGGAAATGAAACAAATTCGAGTTGATTTAAAAGGTCTAAATGATAGTCTTGTAAATACTGCAAAGGGACTGTATAAAAATTGGATTCCAAACTTGATTATGTGTATATAAACAATGAATAATGCAGCTGATATATATCATAGGATGTGTATAAAAAGGTCAGATGATCGTAACTAGAGAGCACAAGTTTCCTTAGTTGGTTGAGGGGTGAGACTAACCAACTCAATGGAAGTTGAGAGCCTTTGTATCCCCCAATTAGCAATTGTTCTAGCTTTCGATGGGACTCCAATGCTTAAATCTTATTTCAAGACACTGAATATGTATCTTATTCCTCAGTTGTGCTTCCTTAGCATCTTCAACCATTTCTTCTGAATCAATGTCCTCATCTAATACAATTGCCAACATTAGAGATCCACTAAGATTGTTCAAGTTTTTCAATGATCGCAATTTGTTCCGTCTACTTCCTCCGTAGAACCCAGCCAATCTGCGGAGACTAATTAACTGTCCCACTCCTTCAGGAAGTCTTAACAGACTATTGCAATCACAAAGATCTAATATTCGTAAGTTCAAAGCACATATACTTTGGCAACTCCTTCAGAGACCTATTCCCATGCAAGTTAAGGTGTCTCAAGTGACTCAAATTCTTAACTTCCATTGGAATCTCTTCTATATTGCAAAAATTTAGGAAAAGTGTTTGCAAGTTATATAAAGTTGAAAAATGATTTTAAGAGCTACAGAGGATAATTGTTTAATTCCATTCAAAGGACAAGGATCTCAAGTGAATCATGTTTTCTATTCCTTGTGGAATACTTTCCAAGCGATGTAGGCTTAACACTCTCAGACATTTGAGGCAATAACAAAGATTTAGTGGAGATTCTTTATATTTCAAAAATAAGGTACAAAATTCATTCACACTGAAAACTAGTAGAGGGTCACAAGTTTGACAAGTTGTCTTATTCAATATTATGGCCTGTACTTTATCACTCTTCCTAAGAAATTGAGCAAAATCATGTACTATATCATGCATTTTACATGATTGAATTCTCTCATACCAATTATCTTTCTCAATGTCTTGAAAAAGAGAATGCATCATTAAAATGTTAAAGTAAGAGCATAGCTCCATTCATCCAAAACGTCCTCCATTTCATAAGAAGTCTGTTCGAGCCTGGACAACCAGTAGTTAATGTTTTTGTCTTTGAATCTTCAATTCTCAGCATCATTCAACACATTTCTGAGTCTCTTCAGCTTGAGAACCTCCTCATCAACGCCTCTCACAAGATTGACTTCGTTTCGAATCTGTTCTTCAACCATAGCTATAATTCGCTCCGCCACGGCAGAAACGATAGCATCAGCCATGATCAGTACTAGTTTGGATATGTTGGTGTGTGTTTTTTAGCTGCTTTTTTTTTTTTTTTGCTCTCTCTCTTTCTTTGTGATGATATGTATTAATGCATTAGCTAATTGAAGATATGAATAGAAGAAATTATTGATTCCATGTCCCCTCTCTTTAATATATGTGGACAAGCTTGGCTGATTCCTTTCAATTATTATATATGAGCGTTGAACTGTTAATCCATCAATTGTTGCACCTTATAATGTTTAAATAAATAAAGAGTCAGAAAAGTAGATTAACTGTTAATCCATCATATATATAATTGCTCTTTTACTTCCCTGATGGTCTTGTTTTTTATCATTCACACAACCATATCAACAATGATCACCTTTCCACCATTGTTGTCCTTGCTCGGAATTATAATTGCGTCTTTGCATTTTTTAAGTATTTTAACACAACTTTCGTCATCCCAATCTTGGAACACCCCCTGATTTTGTCATTGTTGCAAATTAGTTAATATAGTTAGTTACATGTTATTATATTCTCCAACATAAAATCACAACTCTAACTCATTGTTGCAATGTGAAGGACAATTATATTTTCCAACAATTTGAGGTCGCGTGTCAAGAAAAACAACATGTTAAAGTTGGATTGCAATAGTGTGTTAAAATCCGAATTTTTATGTAAATATTGAAGTTGTGTCACCAAGAAAATTAAATCACGTGGTTGGAATTGCAATAAATACATCCTCTGTCAAGATATGTATTTCGTTTTCCTTAACCTCGAATTTTGATCTTTAAATTTAGTACCCTAAAAGGTGTCTGATGAAATGTCTAAGAATGGATTTGAGCCAAATGCTGTGTGACACCCGTAAAATAATAATAGAAGTAATAATAAATTAATAATTTAAAGGTTGTTAGATTTATAAAAGAAATTATATCAATCCTATATAATGTAGGATTTTAGTTAAATGATGAGTCTAATTGGAATTATAAGTTAAGTCTTACTAGACTTCTTTTAGTATAAGCCCAAGAGATTAGGAGGCCCATTGACTTATTATTAGGTTTAGAACCCATAAACCTAATCATATAAATAAGAGAAAACTTAGTACGCTAGGGTTAGGATTCTCAACTCTCTTAGGAAAGGTACGTGTTTTTCCTTTTCTCATAATTTTCTTTCCATATTAAATCTAGAGTTATTTGTTTTATTCCTATGATAAATCTAAGTGATATCTTGAGTTAGAATACAACTAGGTTAAGGAAACATATCTTGTTCTTTAATTTCAAATTCTAGAACGGTTAGTCAATTATTTGAATTCGTAGTTAGACACCTCCGAATTTCATGAATTTTGGATATGTTGATCTTTGATATATATTGAATACTCACTAAAAATTTCAGATCAATCGGAGTTGAAACCGATTTAAAATAAATTTTATATTCCTTCAGTCCAAAAATCGGTATGTTCACGTTTCTGATTTAGACGTTTTAAAATAAATACTTACAGACCTTATAATTTTATGAAATTTTAATATGTTATAGTATACTGTAACGTTGGTCTTCTGTAAAAATTTCATGTCAATCGGAGTTATATTTTATTTTATATAAATTTTATATTATTGACTTTCGAAATTCAACAGCTTTAGTATCGCAGTTTTAAAAATTTAAAACTATTATTTATATACTTCCAAATTTTATAATATTTTATCAGGTTATATATTATCAGGATTTTGATCTACACTAAAAATTTCAAATTAATCCGATAGCTATTTCATTCAAAAATTAATTTTCTTTTTCTGTTTTGGAAGGATTCACGATGTACACTTTCTGATTTACGAGATTAATACTCATAGTTAAATATCTTCAAATGCTTTGAATTTTGGATATGTTACAGATTCATATGTCTTTTATCTTCTGGAAAATTTTCAAAATAAAAGAGTTTATATTTCTTCGTATACTAATTTTCTTTTACAGCTCTGCAGAATTTTCTGTTTCTGGAAATTAAGTTTCAAAAATTATAAATCTGTGGTTATACTATTTGAATCTTTGTGAAATTTGTAAATGTTATTTATTTAATAACCTGGATTCCATGTTTAAAATTTAGGATCAATTTATCTTATACTTTTTAAGAAATAAATCTTGCAATGCTTAACTAGAGTTTTCCTAAAATCTTCCAACTTAGGATTCATGTCTTAATTCTTCAAAAATTTTAAGAAGTTCTTATTTACCCTCCAAGGTGTCCTAAGACTACTTTAGAGATTTAATTTAATTAAAATAGTTATTGAGGTTTTCTTTAGGCCTTTAGGTATTAAGTTAGTGTATGTTTTCATTATGGATGAATAGGTGTCGAAGAAGGTGTAGCTCGCGAGGAATAGGATTGCATTCACTTTCATTCCGCTCAAGATTTTTAACTTTTAAGGTGGGGATTATTTTCATATATGTTTGTCTTTATTAAATGTGTTATGTGGAAGTGATTGATGAGTTGATGCAATGTGTCATGAGAAAATTTTTATGAAAATGCTTGCTATGATCTATTGATCTGTGCATGAGACTTGCTGTGATCTATGATCTATGCATGAGAATTAGCCAGGGACGTAAGAGGTCCAAGGATCAAAAGTAGATCCTCGGGTATACCCGCCGTGCTCAGAATTGATTGGCCAATCCCAAGATGAGAAAATGTTTATTTGCTTGGCTGTTGTGTTATTTGTCTTGCTTTTGCCTGATGCCTTTAATCTTGACAAGTATGTCCCCATTGAGCTAGTGTTTGCTCACCCCTTTATGAAAAATCTAAAATTTCAGAGTAATGGCATGGACGTGGAATGGAGTGGATGAGCGGTGGCTAGAGTTACTTTACCTGTTTTATTTTAAGCTAATTACTTCAAGAAAGACTAAATGTTTCCATCTTCAATCTGCTTTAGCATGACTCATTTCATTTTGTTGAGATCTTCTGATGAAACCGTTGTAGGATTCGGATTAATTTTAAATACTCTTACAGTCTTTATTTTATTACTCAAACTTCTATTTTTAAAATATTTGCAAATTAAATTTTCCGCTGCAAGAATATTAATTTTTATAAACATTTTAAAAAAAAAAAGTTAAGAAAAATTGGGGTGTTACATGCTGTGAGTTGCTCGATTTGAAATAATCATAGTCGGGGGAAAAATGTTTATGATAGTCAGAATAGTGGTATGACTAATGTTTTTGTGCTTAATTGCTTTATTATACTTTGGTTTAGATATAACTGTTCTTACTACTATATTTTTGAATTATATTCTTTCCAAATATATACATTTTGTTTATATATTCTCCCTTAATTTCCCGAAAATTAAAGTATATGGAGATTAAAGAATGCCTTCATTGATAAAATACTATTATATGCTTGCTTGATAGATGATATTAATTTTTTATATTAAATATATGTTGCTCTATTCTTACAAACAATAGAGCGACAAACATCAACATCAGCAGTGACGGACCCAGGATTTTGGTTTAGAGGGCCCAAGTCAATTAATAAAAAATATAAATACACAAATTCTAAATCAATAACATAAATATATTATACGATAAAATCAATGTATTACAACATTTTTCTTCTATTTTTCATATTCTGAAACAGATGCATAATTATTTCATTACTAACATTTCTAAATACTTCATTTTTAATGTATGCAACAAGACAATCATTCAATAGTGTATCACTCATTTGATTGTGAAGAGAACTCTTGATTATCTTCATTACCCAAAAAGCTCTTTCTACTGTGGTAGTGACAACCAGTAATATCAATGACAATTTAATCAATAAGTAAACCAATGGAAAAATAATGTGCTTTCTTGAAGAGACTATCTGTTGAGCAAGTCCTTCTACACCATTTACTTCTAAGAAGTTTTTATTCGAACACACATCAAAAACAAAGTTCTCAAATCAAGTTCATATAGAGCAATTGTAGAAAATTCGGATGGATAAAATTTTACAAGGTGAAACAACTTTTTTTGTCAAATGCCGCAAATGAGTCTTTAGGATCAAAACATGTCATATATAAAAGCAACTTAGTGTTCACTTCATCAAAACGGTGATTAAGTTCTTTAGTTTGCATGTCAATTACAGAACAAAATAACTCAACTCTGTAATGGTAAAGATTAGTAAACTTTTCAATTCTACGCCTTGATCTTTCTCGAAGTAAAAGTATTGAAAAATAAATTAAATGTGCAAGAACTTTCTAAATTGAAATGAAATTGATAAAATAAGTTTTTCCATCTCCTATAACAATGAAAATTTTCCATAATTTAAAGCATAGAAATTTTTTAAACAAAATTCAAAAGAAAAAATTATCCTTTTCGATTAATCAATAAATCACATATACAATTTAATGCACCATAAATTAACAGTTATGATGAAGTACAATGCAAATAAGAGTAAATAATAATAAAATGTTACCTTCAAATTAGATGGAGAATCAATTGAGAGAAAGAGAAATTAGGCTTTAAGTGGTAGATAGAGAAGATAATTAAAAAAATTCTCTCTTATTGTCTTGAAAACTCACGTATAAAAAAATTGAAAATATATAATTTTTTTTTATAATTTAAAATAATAAAATGACTAAAATACTCCTATTTTTTAAAAAAAAAATTTTGGGGGACCCAATACCCCTTGACCCCAATGTACGTCCGTCCCAGAACATCAGTATATAGATTGAAAAGTCAAAATACCAAAACTAGAAGATATTGCATTGATCATTCAATGAACTTGTAGGTTATAAATTACATATCAAATTTGTAAGGGGAAATTGGTAAAAATGATCCTTAAGTTTGTCAACTTTAGAAAATGACTCTTAAATATTGATATTTTTAAAATTAACTTATAACCAAAAAATTAGTTGGTAGAAACATCCTTTCACCGACTCCAGCAGGTAATCATTCCGGTTACTAGCTTATGTGTCACACAACTTGAGTTTTTTTTTGTTTTTTGAAGAAATTAAATTCTAAAATGATCAAATTCCACAGACATATAAAGTGATTTTGGGGAAATATATATAAAAATAAAACACCCATTTAATCAATATAAAATTATATAAAGTAAAAATTATTAATTATAAAAATTAAAAAAATAATTTCCAAATAACTAAAATTAAAAATAAATTAGAGAATTTTTAAAATAATTTAAATTTAACATTTTTTAAGACTTTAAATTTTTTATTTCCAAGTAATTAATTTATAAATTTTTTAGACTGAAATTAGAGAATTAAATTTTTTCAAAATTTCAGTATATAATTTATAATTAATTTAACTTCAGTATATAATTTAAATTTAATTAAAATATTTTTATTTTAATATATAATTTAAAATTGAAATCAACTCTTCAATGGATTATTTAAAATATATTTAATTATAAATTGAAATTGTCACGCCCCAATTTCGTTTCCAAAATAAAATATTAAATTTCTACTTTTTTTTGGCGTCCAGCAACATATTAAACTAAACCTTTAAAATATCATATATCTAATCATAAAAGAAATATTTTATAAAATTATTACATAAAACATTTAAATCTTAACAAAAACAACGGTAACTAACATCAATATTTGAATCCACGGCCTTAAGCTTTACAAACTCAAAATTAAAGTTTTAGAAACATTGATGACATTATTTACAATCAAAAGATAAAGCATCTTCCTTCCACTTCATCGGCAAAAACATCTTGGATCTATATAAAAAAATAAATAACACGGGATGAGCGTACAATTACACTCAGTGGAAGCAATTTCACCTATAAGGATATCTTTTATCAAAATAAACTCATGAAAACACAATCCATAACATTCGATCATTTAACGTAATTATATCACATAAATTCGAGAATTAACCCGAATTATCCTTTACCTCGGGCTCAAACCCGATTTAACATTTTCTGTTAACCTTTACCGCTAACCTTTACCGTTAACCTTTACTGTTAACCTTTTCCGCTAACCTTTACCGTTAATCTTTTCCGTTAACCTTTACCAATCACCAATATCTCAATCAAACAATCCAATTAATCCAATCAATTCAATCAATTCAATCAATAAACAATCTCATTTCATCACTTGATGTAATTCATTCAATAATGCACGTATTCGTCTCAATCATTCATCATTTATCAAGATTTCCATCAAACAACTCCATCAAATAAATAATCAAAATTCATCATTTAAACTTAATCATTCAGCAATCCCATTCACAATCAATATTAATCTTAAAAGATTTCATATATTAATAGCATAAACTTTATAATAATATAATTTAAAGAAATTACCCCCACTTTTAAAGTAGATAGCCAAAAGGCTTTAAGATCCCAAAGCTATCTAGGGTGCAAACTCCTGTGATAGGATAAATTGTAATAGATTTTGATGAGACAAAACATGTAATAGACTAGAGAATTAGCTATTCAGATAGGTTTCAATATGTAAAATAGCTAAGGTAAGGATGCTGGAAAGAGATGGAGATACTGCAAAGGAACCTATGCCAAGTCCCTGCTACCTGCATGCTGCCATAAGGAACCAGTAACCAAAGCTTCAAAGGATGCTGCAAGGAACCTGGAGATGGTTAAGGAAGCTGACTTACTTGCTCGAAGAGGAAAGTACTAGACACATTAAAATCAGTGCAACCTGACTAGCCAGTAGAGTCACTCCAGTTTCAATAAATCAGAGATTGCCATGTGTGAAAAAGCAGCAAGGACAAAGTACAACAGACTGCAAGTTTAAGCCGCGCAGCAGAAGGACAAGGCAGTGGCAGAATAGAATGAAGGCATTTTAGAGCAGGTGTCAAAAGATTGGCAGAACCAATCAGAGCAAGACACCTCACCAAGCAAAGGACAGCCCTTCCAACAGGCAGAATACTCGCTGATGCCTATAAATAGAAGACTGAATGCACAAGAAAAATATAGATAGAGAAAATCAAGAGATCATACGCGAAGCAATTCATCTACAAGCTCAAGCTTTCACATCTAAGTTATTCAGTCTTCACAGCAGCAAGCCAGCTACCTTTGTGATCTTCAGAAGTTTAAAGAGCTTGCTGCGCTCAACCGTTTGCAAATCCATATCTTATTCAAGTAGACTGTTTAGGAGTCACTTAGGCAGGAGTTTACCCTACTAAGTTGTATTCTCTTTAAAGAAGAGAAATGATCCTGTGTGGGTCGAGGAACCTGTGTGGAGATCCTATGTGGGTCGCTTAGTTGGTCACTGTGCAGCTACCTGTGTGGATAGAGCTGACAGTTTTTGTGTAGAGTAGAGTTTGTGTTAGCTGAGTCTATTGTAAATCAAACTTACTTTAACAAAGTTCCTCCTTGAGAAGGAGTAGAGAGGACGTAGAGGGATTACTCCACCCTCGAACCTCTATAAGCTTGCTTGTGTTTTTACAGCTTTATATATCTATCTACACCTTGAGCATACTGCATTAAAACCTATCTTCGAAAATCATAGTATTTCCGCTGTGCATTATTATCTCTGACTAAGTCCTGAGGTCAGCAACCTATCGAGCAGCAAGCTTACTAGCTACCTGTTCATCAAGGACTCAACATCTTTGGAGTAAAAGTTGAAAATTTGATAAGGTTAATTCACCCCCTCTTAACTTTATACCACTTGGGACCAACATCCTGCATCTCGCTTACAATCATAAGGGTTCGACTTAGAATTTAATCGAATTATCATCGATTTAATAAAATAATATATATAAGGTAAAACCTATTTTATAATGAAATATATATAATTCATAATATATAAGATTCGATTTGAAATTAATATTTCGGTTTAAAATAGATATGAATTTAGGGTTATTAAACCTCAGATTAGAAATAATAATTAAATCGTAAAATAATTTAATTAACATAATATTTCTAAGGTCTATAATTTTAGTCTCAAAAGCAATCTTGCTAAACATAGGGTTTAATTTATAATTCCAAATAAATTCTTTGGTTAAAATTATAATAAATAACCTAATAACTTTCAATTCCAAATCCGTACTAGAACTAGGTTTTTTTTAATTATTTCGATAATAATTTAGGGTTTCACATCCTAATCAATTATATAAAGAGCTCTAAACAATATACATTAATTAAAATAAATTATCTTTATCAATTAATTAAAGATCGATTTTTCATATATCATATTCTATTAATTATAAGATAATATCTATAAGTCCAATATATTCTAAAGTTCAAACATGCCATCATCATAATTCAATAATTTCTTAGGAAAATAATGCATATTATCATCAATTATTAAGGAAAGCTATGTAATTTAAATAATTTCAAAGTTTCGTTGGTTATTATACATAATTTAGGGCCTTAGAGCATGCTTTAATTACTTAAGAGTTAATATGCAATTTCATAAAATGCTAAAGCTTTAATTAAATTTCCTCAAAGTTGCTATTTTGCAATTTAGGCCCCCAACAATACTTAATTTTCAAAAAGACACCCCCAAAATTTCCCCCCCTTCCCAGCCGCCCTCCTTCCTGCCTTCTTCCCAGCCGTCGGTCGCCACTTTGCCATTACCGGCGACTTTCAGTCGCCGGCCAACGCTACCCACACCAACCCCGACCAAACACCCACACGCCACAGACACCTCAGCCGCCGTTGCTCACGGCGGCGGCTTGAACACAGACTGCACTCGGCGCCGCTACTCACGGCGGAGCCTATCTCCTCCCACCGGCGCAACTCCGGTGTCGAGCAACACCACCACACCAAGCCCAACAACACCCAAAAACCGACACACACACACAGAGCACACGCAGCCGCTGCTAGCGGCGGCTCGCAACCCCCGACTCGCCGGCGCGAGCATAACGCCGGCTACACCACACCCGACGATGAAACGGCGAAGGCGGCAAAAACAGGGCAGTAACAGAGAGAAAGGGAGAGAGAGGGAAGCTCAAGGGTTTAAAATTTCGAACCCATCCATACGACGAGCTCGGTGAGCTCTAGATTTCGATCCAATTACCTCGTCGGAATTTCTGATGACCGGAGGTGGAAATGGTGTCGATGGAGGCTGTTGATGGTTGAAGATGATGATAAGGGAGAAGAGGTGTGGCTTTCTTTAGATTGTTCAATAATGGAGAAATGGGGGAAAGTGTGATGGAGACCCATTCTTATCCAAGTATTTAGCTTCTAAAAGTAATTAGGATTATCTCTTGTTCATTCACTTATACTACTAATCACAATTAGATAACATAGCTTATGTAATATAGTTATGTCATATATTATAACAAAAAAAATCTAAGTGCTACAGAAATTATTAAATATAAATATATCAGTTTTAAAATTTCAATTTATTTTGAAATTATTTAAATTTGAAATCAACTCTTCAATGAGTTATAATTTTAATTTATATTTAATTTATTACAATTTGTATTTAAAATATTTTAATTATATTTTATGATATACTGAAATTTAAATATTCAAATTATAATTTAAATTTAAAGATTTACATATAAAGATTTCAGTTTTTTCATCTTAAAAATTATTTTAAGACTTTAATTAATTGAAATTTAAATTTAACATCTTTTAAGACTTTACATTTTTTATTTATAATCTTAAATTTTTAATTTCAAAATAATTTCAATTTATATTTAAATCTTAAAAGACTTTAAATTATTTTAAAGGACTTTATAATTATTTCCATTTTAAAGGACTTTATAATTATTTCCATATATTAAAAGACTTTAAATTTTAATATAATTTAAAGTCTTTTAAAAATTACATATAAACTGAAATTATTAAAATTTAAATTACTTTATGATTTATGAAATAAATTTAACATTTAAAATTATATTTAGATTCTTTAAAACAATTTTCAAAATTTTCAAAAGTAAATTAGAGAATTTTTAAACAATTTTCAGATTAATTATTTCTTTCTTTTTCAACTATTTTTTAAATATCATAATTTTTATTATTATTTTTATATTTCTAAACATTATAATTTTAATTTTCGTTATTTGGAAATTATTTTTTTGATTTTTATAATTAATATTTTTTACTGTATATATTTTTATATTAATTAAATGGGTTAATATTATTTTTATATTTCCACAAAGTCACTTTATATGTCTAAAGTTGGCAAACTTAAGGTCATTTTTATCAATTTTTCCAATTTATAACATGTTATTTGGATGGTGAGGAGCTCTTTTTTATTTAATTATTATTTATGTTGACCATCATTAAATTTTGTACGAATAGTACTCACATTAATCTAATATTGCTATGCATATAATTGAAGTTCGATGCATCGTTTTGTTTGGAGTGATTAATTTTCTTGATTTTTTTATATAAAGTAATTATTTTGAATTTTTTACTTGATTAGTGGCTTTGTTAATCATTGGTATTAATATTTCCAAATTGTGTATAGTAAAAAAAATTTAAATTATTATTTACATAGCATTTCATTTTGTTTGACAAATTATTTATAACTTTTTTATTCGTACATCTTTAAAACTATATTATTATGATTATTTTACCAATCAAAATTGTAATTTTACATTTCCCACTTACATTTCATTCAAATTTGAAAACGCAACCAAACTCTTCCTAATTTATGTGAAATAAACTGTTAATATATCATTTGTAAAACTCAAGAAAATATCACTTCTGGCTTTTGGAATTCAATTCATTCATAACGTATGTGTTAATTTGTTCAAAGTGAATGATTTTATATACATTTGAACTCATAATTTTTCCCCAAAAAAATCTCCGAATAAATATTTATTCATCTTTTGATCTCTGATTTCCAATGGATTTGATAACGTTCTCTCACATTTATACTTATCAATGATGTCTACTCATAAGTGTGATCGTGAGAATTTTGATTTCATGGTCACTTATATTTATCGTGAAGGGAATCTGGTGGCTGACAAGCTAATACTGATTTTCAGGCTCCTTCCTATCTTGGGAGTTATCTATCTAGGGACCTTTCAGGCTTGCCACATTATAGATTTCATTGACGCCGATACTCTTTTTCCAAGTATAAGTTTTTTTCACTGAGTTTTGATATACTTGGTTTTAATGAGGCCAATTTCTTTTTTCTATATTTCTTTTCCATATCCGATTTCTCTTTTTCCCTTTTTTAATATGATATATGGTATTTATTACAAAAAAAAAAAGCGTAATCCTGAGATTTTGAAATCTCTTATTCATGTATGCGAGGTTATCTTTAAGTAGATTGAGGACATTTTCAATTAATTTTTATTTCTTACATCTTCTTCCACTATTTATCTACATATTGTAGCAAACATAATAGAGAAGTAAATTTTGGAAAAGAAAAATCGATAAAAAAATTTCAAAGGTGAGATATGAAAAGAAATTATTAATAATATTTCATTATTTTTAATAAGTATAAATTTTCTTATGAATATGTTATTTGGTTGACAAGAATGCTCAGAAGTATGATTTATTATTATTATTATTATTATTATTATTATTATTATTACGCAATATTTTAATTTTGTTTTAGCAAATGTGAATTGTGTATTTGTCAATTTAAATTTGGTTAAGGGAAAATTGGTAAAAATAACCTCTAAATTTGCCCTTATTAGGAAAATGACCTCTAAATATTGACATTTTTGAAACTAACTTATAACTTTAAAAAAGTTGGTAAAAATGACCAATGACCGGTTGAAGCAGGTAATCCTTCCGATAACCTGCTTACTTGTCACATACATAAGCTGACACGTAAGCTGGTAATTGGAACGGTTATATGTTTTTACCAACATTTTATAAGTTACGGGTTAGTTTTAAAAAGAGAGTGGTTGTATGACTTAAAATGCAAGTAAAATAACCTTCAGTATTATATATTTATTTTACATAAAAATAATTAAACATATCAAGTATACACGTTGTACAGTTACTTGTCACATGAAACTTATTATTAATTAATTAATTGATCTAACTTGCAAGTATGGAATCATAAAATATATAATGAATAAATCACTCTCATTCAAAGTTTTACGTTAGTTTTTAATATATGGATGTTTATTTCAATGAATGGTTACTATTTTATGAATAAATCACTCTCATTCAAAGTTTTACGTTACTTTTCAATATATGGATGTTTATTTCGATGAATGGTTACTATTTTATGAATAAATCATTCTCATTCAAAGTTTTGTGTTAATTTTTAATATATGGATGTTTATTTCAATGAATGTTTATTTCAACAGTTTGGTATAAAACTCATTATAACACTAAGAAAGATGAATGGGTTGATCAAGTTTCAAAGAAAGTTTATGTTTGACATATAAGCTCTTCAAATAACTACATAGTAGTAATATATTATCAATTCTTAAACACTTCATGATTTTTGTAGGAGAAACTTGTTCAATTACAAACTGAAACAATTGAGAATGGACAAGATGCCGACATGAATGAAGATGAAGCTTTCATTGAGGTACTTGGGCAAGAGTAACCTAATCGATTACGTGGTTGTGGAGATGGGTTGAAGCCACCGACTAAAAAAGAAAGAGTTAATTTTGAACTTGAAAAGTAAAATGAAGATCTAAAGCAGCAAAATAAAGAGATGGTCTCACGGTTGGAGTCCTTGGAAGCCCAAGTTAGCAAACAATAAATCAAGTACGTATAATGTTGGTCCCAAGCGGTATAAGGTTGAGAGGGGGGGGTGAATTAACCTTATCAAATTTTCAACTTTTCACTCCAAAAAATGTTAAGTCCCTGATGAACAGGTAGCTAGTAAGCTTACTGCTCGATAGGTTCCTGCTCAGGCAATGACCTCAGGACTTAGACAGAGAATATAATGCACAGCGGAAATACTTATGATTTTCGAAACACGCTTTTAATGCAGTATGCTCAGGATACAGATAGATGAATATAAAGTTGTAAAAAACACAAGCAAGCTTATAGAGGTTCAAGGGTGGAGTAATCCCTCTACGTCCTATCTACTCCTTCTCAAGGAGGAACTTTGTTAAAACAAGTTTGATTTACAATAGACTCAGCTAACACAAACTATACTCTAAACAAAATTGTCAGCTCTATCCACACAGGTAGCTGCACAGTGACCAACTATCGACCCACACAGGATTTCCACACAGGTTATCCGACCCACACAGGATCCTTTCCTTCTTCAGAGAGATTACAACTTAGCAGGGTAGACTCCTGCCTAAGTGACTCATAAACAGATTTTGAGAAATCTATGAAATTCTGAACAATCGAATGTAGCAAGCTCCTTAAACTTCTGAAGATCACAAAGGTAGCTGGCTTGCTGCTGCTAAGTCTGAGTAACTTTGAATATGTGAGTTTGAGCTTGTAGAAGATTTGCTTAGTGTTCGTTCTGGTTTTTGGTCTTGGTATTGGTCTTTTTTTGTGTATTCAGACTTCGATATATATATATGCATCAGATAGTTTTCTGCCCGTTGGAAAGGCAGTCCTTTGCTTGATGAGGTGTCTTCTTTTAATTGGTTCTGCTGATCTTCTGACACCTGCTCTGAAATGCCTTCATTCTGTTCTGCCACTGCCTTGTCCTTTGTCTGCGCGACTTCATTCTGCAGTCTGCTTGTACTGTGTCCTTGCTGCTTTTTCACACATGGCAGATTCTGATTTGTTAGAACTGGAGTGACTCTACTGGCTATTCAGGTTGCACTGACTTTGATGTATCTGGTAGTATCCTCTTCGAGTAAGTCAGCTTCCTTGACCATCTCCAGGTTCCTTGTAGCATCCTTTTTGAGCAAGTAGGTCAGCTTCCTTGACCATCACCAGGTTCCTTGTAGCATTCTTTTGAAGCTTTGATTATTGGTTGCTTGATACAGTATGCAGGTAGCAGGGACTTGTCTTTCTGGTTCCTTGGCAGAATCTTCTCTTCTTTTCAGCATCCTTGCCTAGCTATTTACATATAAGAACTTATCCAGATAGCTAATGTTCTAGTCTATTACACGTTTTGTCTCATCAAAATCTATTACATTTCATCCTATCATATAATTTCAAGTGGAAGCTCTTCTGAAATTTTAACTTTCTGCTATGCTTCAAAGTTTAACCCAAGCAAGTCAACTTCATGGTTAAAAGATTTATGATCGCATTTTTTAGTTTATTAAGTCATTTAAATTTAGTTTGATAGGAGACATAGTTAATATTCTAGTCTATTACACATTTTGTCTCATCAAAATCTATTACATTTCATCCTATCAATTTTCCCCTTTTTGATGATGACAAAACTCCTTAACAGGATCAAAGAACCATATTTTATTAACTTGGAACAAAGATGCAGAAAAATATAATCGTTCATAAGCATGCATCAAGTTCACAAGATGTGAGTTTCCAACAGTCAGAAATATCGATTTTCCATTAATCAGAGTTAAGTACAAATCATAGACATACTAAGCAGATAGCTGAGCAAATAGAATCTCAACAGAACAATAAAAACAGAAACATAAACAGAGAGCAAAACATCAAGTTTTCAACCAACTGGCTTTCTTTTTCTTTAGAACCTTGTACCTTTCCACCAGTTGGCTATAGAGTCTTGGTAGCTGGGTTCCATCCTCTTCACCATTTCTTCAGATTCTTCAAACCTGAGCCAGAAGTCTTCATTGTATGGTATGGGCTCCTTTCCTAGTTTCTGCCTCAGCTTAACTTAGATTGGAAGTCCACCTTTCTTTGTCAGCTCCAGGAACCTCTGCAAGGCCTCCTTGTTCGTTCGGAATCCTCTGAAGAGAGCAGATTCCTTGCAGAGTGTGGTGAAGTACTTCATCAGCTCCATTCTTTTGAAGGCTTCAATCTGGAAGAAGGATGGATTGACCTCAGTGGGGAGAGTGACCTCTGGAATCTCTGGGGCTACGACCTTGTCACTCCTAGGATCCGGGCTGGCTTTCAAGAAGTTTCTGAGAGAGGCACTTGCTGCAACATCAGGACTCTGCAAATTCTTCTCCATTTCAGCCACGTCAGGCAGCTTGTGCGGTGGGAAGACCTTGTCAAGAACAATCCTGGGATCTGATGAGAAGATAGCATCCAGGTTGCTCTTCAGTTCAGCTTCAGTCCTCCTCCTCTTCTCTTCTCTTATCTCAACACCTTTCCTGAAGCCTGGATGGACTGGCCCAGAAACAGCATCTGATTTTCTTTTAGCACTGCTGTCGGAAGGGCCTCTTGGTCCAGTTCCCTTGTGTCCTCCATCTCCAGAGTCGTCTCTCCTCCTACTGCTTACTACCATCTGTCTGCAGGTAGTAGGATCCTGTCCAGACTTCTGTCTGCCTTCTATCCTCCCTTCCCCTTTTTTGTCATCATCAGCCCGTCCAATCGTAAAACTGACCATGGAGTGAATTTCAGACAAGGTGCCTGAGTGATCCCGCAGGGTCTGTGATTGGTTGAACTGCTCCTTGTCCATCCGGTCTACTGCAGTGACTAGAGCCTTCTGATTGGTTTCAAAAGAGATCATCTTCTCTTCTTGCCTGTTCAGCTTCTCCATGACGCTCTTAACTACTTCCACTGCAGCATCCTCCTTGGGGGGTCGGTAGGCGGTGATCATCTGAGTAAGCTTTGACAGAGTGATATTGAGGGAGTCCATGAAAGAATAGGTCTTGACAGAGTGGGAGCGGGTTTCCTTGCGGAGTTTCCTGCTCGCTTTCACTAAGGACTTCCCCATCTGTTCAATTGCTGTCAGCACCTCTTCATTTGATCTGTCAGGTTTTTGGCTTTCTCCTGCTGGTGCCTGTTCATCAGAAGCAGATGTTAGTGCCTTGGATTTTTCGGCTCCGGTAGCACCCTGTTCACTGGGTGACCCATCATCGCTGCTGGAAGGGTTACTGGATCCTCCATCTCCTGATCCAGTGTCCTTAGCTGGGGCATCCTTTCCAGCCTCTTCCTCTCCAGCCTCTTCCTCCTTATTCTCCTCAGCTCCTTTTTCTTTATCCTCCTCCTCCTTCTCAGGTTCTTCATCACCCTCTTTATCCTTCTCAACTTCTTGCACCTCATCCTCCTTTGCCTTCTTCTGCCTGCTGCACTTCCTCCACCTGTTCTGCTGCAGCTACTTCCCCCTCAGTGACCATCTCTCCCTGGTCCACTGACTTGGCAGGTACAGTTTTCTCTACCTCCATTGGAACAGCTGCTACAGGTAGATCTTTCTCCATTGGGGCAGGTTCCTCCAACACTTCAATCAGAACATGTGCCTCATTCTCCTGCACTTGTTTCCCCTCAGCCTCTACCTCCATCGGTGTGGGAATGGATGTCTCTGCAGTGTCATCGGCGGCTGCTACTGTGGATGGAACTATGAGCTCAAGAGATGCCACAGCAGCAAGGGTTTCCAACTCCTTTGCCTTGGGAAAGTCAGTTGGTGTCGAGCTCCTCTCCTTCATCGGCGTCTGCACAGGGACTTCAGGAAGTATGATCAGGTCAGTAAGATAAGAGAATTCCTCACAATTTTTCTCCGTTGGTGAAGGTGACCGCCTGCTGATAGGTTCAACCATCAATGCTGAGCAGGAGAATCCTTCACCCATCTGGGGTTCTCTTACTGGCCTTCTCATTCTGGTATCTGTCAGGCTGATATCTGCAGCTTGCTTTATCATCCTCTCCATAGCTTCCTGTTCCCCGTACCTTGCTATCTGTACCTCAGCAAAGGCCATGTCGTCACCTGTTCTGACCTGGTCAGCAGCAGTATCCAGAATCACTTCCTCCCTGTAGAAGTCTGGCTGGACGACGACTGCTTTTCCCTTCAGGCTCCTAGGGCCAGATAGCTGTCGAGCAGCTTCCTTCTGCTTCCTGGCCTTAAATTCAGCGGCTGCTTCAGCGTTCTCAAGGAATTCAGGCCACTTCATCTTCTTGAGATCCTTCAGAAATTTCTTCTGAAGGACTTCTTCCAAGACATCTACGACAGCCCAATTCAGCGCCCACTCTTCCTCCTTTTCCCAGTCTACCCACTGGATGAGCTCCTCCCTGGGCAGGTGCCTGTACTGCCACCAGGTGGTGAATCTTTCCACCATTTTACCGAACTCTTCCTGCAGCTTCGGTATGCTGATCACATATTCCAACACGTCCTCCTCATCTTCTTCTTCTGCAGCATCCTCATTATGAACAGCAGCATCCCCTGCCTGTTCATCCCTAAGTGGAGAGTCATCCATCTCCACTTCCACGGTAAACTTTTTAACAGTCCGCGTGGTGACGTCTCCTGACTCATCGTCAGAGACAACCAGTCTCCTCTGCACGTCCTTCTTGTGCTTAATCTTCTTTGGCACAGCAGGAGCTGGTGAGGGCTCTTCAGGTTCCTCCATCCTCGAGTTGCTTTCAGGCGAAGAAGAGACATTGCTGGTCTGGCGGAATACCTTCCTTGTCCTTGGAGCACCCTTGGAACCCTTAGAGACCTCTCTGGTTACTGGGGATGACCGAGCAGTGGTCTTCTTAGCAAAGACCCTGCCTGCACCTATGAACTTCCCTTTCTGGATAGGCTTCCCCTGGGACAGGTCCACCTTCAAGTGACCTAGGAGGGTGTTTATAATCAACCCATAGGTAGGCTTATATACCTTCTTCTCCACCTCCTCCACCAGCCTGGAAAGCAGGTAGCTGGCCCAGTCCACCTTCTTCTTCTTCAAAATGGCCATCATCATCCTGTACCGGAAGTTGGTACACTTATCAAAAGAACCAGAGCGGTTCTCTATGATATGGCAGCAGATGTCATGCAGCATCTCAAACTCCAGAAGGAAGACCTTCTTGCTGCAACTCCGGGACATCCCCGCCGTGCCTCCTTGCCGGTGAAAGTCGTCCAAAACTCCTTCAGTTCATTTTCTTCGTAGGTGGAGAGGTCACTGGCGTCCATGCCTTCGGTGGGGAGAGAGAACACCTCTTCCAGAAGCCCGATGTCCACAATCACTGTTACTCCGCCAACCTTCGCAATGATCTCTGACCGATCTGCAGAGACCTTCGCCCTCCGGTAAAGTTTCTCCACCTGCTCCTCTGCGTAGGGGGTTTTGTGATAGGAGCAGAGTCTCAGAAGTCCGATCTCACGGAGACTTTGAATGATATTTTTCATGACATCCTTCATGTTTCCTTCGTCCTCCACCATCTTGAGGAGAATTTCACGGTCCACCAACCTTCCATCAACCACCTGAGACTGCTTCGGTGCCATTTCTGAGAGTGAAAGAGGTCTGAAAGTAAAGAGTTTCGAGAGAGAGAGAGCGAGAGATTAGGGTTTGTAGAGAATGAGAGAGTTTAAGTGTGAGAAAAAGATGAAAAGAGAGACTCCCTTATATTTGAATTTTGGTGAGTTTTAATCGAACGGTCCAGATTGGTCTTGAATTTGAAAAGACTTTTGATCCATTGGCTGAGAATTTTGGCGCGGCGTACGTGTGTTCAAGTACATGATGTGATATTTTGTGGATATCGAGGGGTTTCCTGCAAAAATGGCTGCTAGACGCGGGGTAACTGTTCTTCTTTTCACGCGCTTTAGTTACTGGGTTCTGCAGGTGGCTTGGTGACCAGTATCATTGTATCCAGTAACTGTACAGGGACCTTGAGCAGTAACCTTTAGGTTGTTGTTTTACTCTTGTCCTTCCTGTAGTTCCCCCTGAGCTTCATAGCCATTTTAAACAGAAAGATAGTTATATATAGAAGATTAGTTCAGGCTTATTATCCCTAGCTCGTTTCTTAGAAAGGAAAATCTCGATTCACAAAGTGGCTTCGTGAAAATGTCAGCTAGCTGTAGATCAGTATGCACTTTTTCAAGAGATATATCTTTCTTCTCAACATGATCTCTTATGAAATGGTGTCTGATATCAATGTGTTTGGTTCTTGAATGAAGAACTGGATTGTGTGTGATTGCTATTGCGCTTGTATTGTCACATAGGATAGGTGTTTCTTTTTCTTCAATTCCGTAATCCTTCAGTTGCTGTTGAATCCATAGAATTTGTGCACAGCAGCTTCCTGCAGCAACATATTCGGCCTCAGCTGTTGAGGTTGCTATGGAGGTTTGCTTTCTACAGAACCATGATACCAGCTTGTTTCCAAGTAACTGACAGGTACCACTGGTGCTTTTCCTGTCTATTTTGCAACCTGCAAAATCAGAGTCAGTATAACCAATAAGTTTGATTCCACATTCTTTTGGGTACCATAGGCCAGCTTCCTGGGTTCCTTTGAGGTATCTGATGATTCGTTTGGCTGCGGTCACGTGTGACTCTTTTGGAGCTGTCTGGTATCTGGCACACATTCCTATTGAGAACATGATAGCTGGTCTGCTAGCTGTCAGGTAGAGCAGTGACCCAATGAGTCTTCTGTATTTTGTGATGTCTACTGCTTTACCATCACTATCCTTGTCTAGGCTTCCTGAGGTTATCATTGGTATGCTTACTGTACTTGCATTTTCCAGTCCAAATCTCTTTATCAACTCTTTGGTGTATTTTACTTGATTGATGAAAGTTCCATTGCTTAGTTGTTTAACTTGAAGACCAAGGAAGAAACTTAGTTCTCCCATCATGCTCATTTCAAACTTGGATTGCATGAGACTTGAAATTTTTTGGCACAATTCTTTGTTTGTTGAACCGAAGATAATATCATCGACATATATCTGAACGAGCAGTATGCTATCTCCATCTTGAATTCTGAAGAGTGTCTTATCAACCTTGCCTTTCTTAAATCCATTGTCCAGTAGATACTTTGAGAGAGTATCATACCAGGCTCTAGGTGCCTGCTTGAGTCCATAGAGAGCTTTCCTTAATCTGAAGACCATGGTTTCTGAATTTTCTTCAAATCCTGGAGGTTGCTCCACATAGACTTCTTCAGCGAGCAGCCCATTAAGAAATGCACTCTTAACATCCATCTGGTAAACGGTGAGATTGTTGTGAGTAGCATAGGCTAGGAAGATTCTGATTGCCTCTAGTCTTACTACTGGTGCAAAAGTTTCTTCAAAATCTATTCCTTCCTCCTGGCAGTAACCTTTCGCTACTAGTCTTGCCTTGTTTCTGACTACTTGTCCTTCTTCATCAAGCTTGTTTTTAAATACCCACTTTGTGCCGATCACTCCTTGGTGAGTAGGTCTAGGAACTAGGTGCCACACTTGGTTTCTTTCAAATCCATTAAGTTCTTCCTGCATTGCTTGAATCCAGTTAGTGTCTGCTAGAGCATCCTCTATGCAGCTTGGTTCTGTCTGTGATATAAAGCAAGCAAACATTGCTTCATGGGGGTTGCTTCTTCTAGTTCTTACTCCGGAGGTAGAATCTCCTATAATCTGATTCCTTGATTCCTTAGCCATTTCTTTCTGGCTTCTTCAGCTTGTTGTTCATTTTGAATCTCAGCAGGTTGCTCTTGATCATCCTGTTCAGCTTGCTGATTTGGATCAGACTGTATTTCTAATCGTACTTCCAATTGAATTCCTTTAGGATGGTATATTTCTTCTTGAATGACTGGTGCCTGTTGGTTTGGAGTAGGTTCCTGTTCTCCATGTTGCTGTGTAGGTATATGTTGCTGATTCTGGATTGATTCAATAATTTGGAAACTTGGTAACTCAGCATCAATGTATTCAACACGAGTGTTGGTGATGTGAGTTTTTCCAAAGTCTTCATTGAGTTTATCTATGTCAGCCTTAGAGCAATGTGGTTCATCAAAATCCACATGTACTGTTTCTTCTACAACAAGTGTTCTCTTGTTGAAGATTCTGAAGGCTTTTTTTACCGAGGAGTACCCTAAGAATACTCCTTCATCTGACTTTGAGTCAAACACCTTGAGATAGTCTTTTCCATTGTTGAGCACATAGCACCTGCAACCAAAAATATGGAAATGTTCAATATTTGGAGTATAACCGAACCATAGCTCATAAGGAGTTTTATTCAAATCTTTGTTGATAATGCATCTGTTTTGGGTATAGCATGTTGTGTTGATTGCTTCTGCCCAAAATCTCTTAGGTAGTTGTGCTTCAGCCAGCATGGTCCTTGCAGCTTCCTTCAGGGTCCTGTTTTTCCTTTCTGCGACGCCATTTTGTTGTGGTGTCCTAGCTGCTGAGTATTCATGCTTAATTCCATTGTTAGAGCAGTATTCTTCAATAAATTTGTTTGTAAACTCAGTGCCTCTATCTGTTCGGATTTTGATAATATTCAGGCTCCTTTCGATTTGCAGTTTCTTCAGTAGCTCCGGTAACCTTCGCTGAGTGTCTGACTTCTTTGTTAGGAACAGGGTCCATGCGAATCTTGAATAGTCGTCCACTACTACAAGTGTGTACTTTCTTCCACTCATGCTCACTGGTTCCACTGGTCCAAATAGATCCATGTGTAGTAGATCTAGCACCCTTTTAGTTGACCTTTGAATTTTGTTTTTAAAAGAGCTTTTAGTTTGTTTTCCCTTTTGGCATGCTTCACATAGACTTTCTTTCTTGTACACTATGTCAGGTAATCATTTGACTAGTCCTTTTCTGGCTAGCTTGTTGATTGTTTTGAAGTTCAGGTGGCTCATTTGTTTATGCCATAGTCAGCTAGGTTCTGATGATCCTTTTGCAATGAAGCAAGTAGCTGTGGTCACTGAGCTCCAGTCAGCTACATAGATGTTTCATTTTCTGGTTCCTGATAGTTTTACTTCTTTGAATTGGCTATCCCTTATCAGGCATTTGTTGTGACTAAATTCCACTGAGTAACCTTTGTCGCAAAATTGGCTTATGTTGAGCAAATTGTACTTCAGGCCTTTTACATACGACACTTCTTTTATGTGAGTGTTTCCTTTGATGAGAGTTCCACTTCCTCTAGTGCTTCCTTTGGAGTTATCTCCGAAGATTACTTTGGGTCCTTTGCACTGCTGGAAGTCTTTAAGTATTTCTTTGTCTCCAGTCATGTGTCTTGAACACCCGCTATCAATGTACCACACTTCTTTGTTGGTTCCTGTTGTAGGTACCTGTAAATAGAGATCACTGGTTCTTAGGTACCCATACACGTACGGGTCCTTCTTTGTTAGTATCTTTTGGAATCCAAACTTGTCTCACAATAATAGTTTTGTTGTAGACTCGGTGGTTTCGTCTATAAGGGATATCCTTAGGATACTGTTTTGTGTGTGTAGGCTGTGTATACCCATCACTCTTGAAGTGAGGTCCTCCACCATACTTCTCTTGAGCATGAACTCTTTTAGGTTTAGACATTCTGGTCTTAGTATTGGTGGAGTAGAGGTTTCTGTTCAGCATCCTTGTAGGTTGCTGTTTTCTTTTGTATCTACCAGCAGATTGATTCCGTTGTAGCCAGCTTTCGAAAACAGGCTTATTCCCTGTGGATGTGTACATGGGTCTCTTGCCCTTGTCTATTGCTTTCTCCAGACTTTCTGCTGAGTTATAGGATAACTCATTTGCCATTGAGATTTCTGCTTGAACGAAGGCAATAGTTTTGGATGAGCTTGCTATTCCTTGAGAGGTTTCTGCACAGTATCCTAGGCCTGTCCTGTCAAATGAACTTTTGCCGGACTTAATGCATTCTTTGGCTTCTTTAGCTAACTTGCTAAAGGCTCCTACAATCGTTTGAAGGTCACTTTTCTCACTCTCAAGTTTGGCGATTCTCAAATTGAGCTTAGATGTCTGTTCTGGAGGTCACTGCACTTTGAGCTACTGAGCTCATATGCAGATAGCTTTTCAGCTAACTGTTTGTTTTCCCTCCTCAGCATCTCATTTTCTAGTTTCAGCTCCTCATGGATTTAGTTTATCTGTTCGAAGTCGCTCATGATTTGTTTCAAGGAGAGGTTTTTGTTTGGCTTTTCCTCTTCCAAGATAGAATACATTACCTCATCCTCGCTATCCTCTGCTTCCTGTGCCATCAGGCAGATAAGTGCTTCATCTTCTGAAGAAGAGGAATCACTGTCATCATCAGAGGAGTCCGCATCTTGCTGCGCTTCCTTGGAAGGTTTCTTGTCTCTTTCCATCTCACTGAGGAAGACTTTAATTCTTCTTCGTTCCTCTCTTCGTTTCTCTCTTTTCTGGGACGATTCTCCATTGGGATACCGATTGACCTTAGGGTGAGGGCACTCTTTGGCATAGTGTCCTGGTTTTCGGCAGTTATAGCACAGATCGGAAGTATCCTGGTTTGGTTGTTGAAGACTGGGCTGTTGGGGAAGTGTCTGGTTCTTCTTGAAGTCACCTCTTCTGTTGTATCTGATGAATTTCTTGAAATTTCTTAGAAGAAGGGCCATTTCTTCATCAGTACCCTCAACAGGTAGCTCTCCTTGCTTACTGCAGGTAGCTCCAGTGTCCTTTGCGTTTCTGGCTGTCAGGGCAGTTACTTTCGTGTTGGATTCTTCTGCCTCTTTCTTTCTTCTGTTAATGTCATACTCGAAGGCTTTTAGGTCAGAAAAGAGATCAAAAGTACTCATAGATTTTAAATCCATGGAGACCCTCATTGCAGTAATCTTGCTATCCCATTCTGCAGGTAGTGCTCTTAGCACCTTCATATTTTTCTCCTTTTGGGTATAGAATTTGTCCAGTGACTCAAGCTCATTCACAATGTTTGTGAACCTTAGATCCATCTGCTCCAAGGTCTCTTTAGGGAGCATTTCGAATAACTCGAATTTTTGGGTTGCTGTAGACACTTTGTTTTTCTTTGTAAGCTCTGTTCCCTCACAGATTTGTTCGAGCTTCTTCCATATGTCCATTGCTGTCCTGCATGACTTCACCTTACTGAATGTTCATTTGTCCAAGGTGATGAATAAAGCATACTTGGCTACATTATCCAGGTTGGCTCGTCTTCTGTCATCAGCTGTCCACTCTTCTCTGGGTTAATCAATAACGGCTTGAATGGCTCCTGCATCACCAGCATCTGCGGCTCTTGCAAATATAGGATTTGGCTTGGTGATTCTTGGAGGTCCATCAGTGATGACCATCCACATTTCATCGTGCATGGCGGAGAGATGTGCCTACATTCTAATTTTCCAGTCGTCATACTCTTCAATAGAAAACATAGGAAGCTTATGCGTATCCATGATATGATAAAAACGATGTATGCAGATTTTCAAAAATCAGGGATCAGGGATTTGACCGGACAAGTTGGGTTTTTAATCCAACCTGCTCTGATACCACTTGTTGATCCCAAGCGGTATAAGGTTAAGAGGGGGGGGGTGAATTAACCTTATCAAATTTTCAACTTTTCACTCCAAAAAATGTTAAGTCCCTAATGAACAGGTAGCTAGTAAACTTACTGCTCGATAGGTTCCTGCTCAGGCAGTGACCTCAGGACTTAGACAGAGAATATAATGCACAACGGAAATACTTATGATTTTCGAAACACGCTTTTAATGCAGTATGCTCAGGATACAGATAGATGAATATAAAGCTGTAAAGAACACAAGCAAGCTTATAGAGGTTCAAGGGTGGAGTAATCCCTCTACGTCCTCTCTACTCCTTCTCAAGGAGGAACTTTGTTAAAGCAAATTTGATTTACAATAGACTCAGCTAACACAAACTATACTTTAAACAAAACTCTCAACTCTATCCACACAGGTAGCTGCACAGTGACCAACTATCGACCCACACAGGATTTCCACACAGGTTATCCGACCCACACAGGATCCTTTCTCTTCTTCAGAGAGATTACAACTTAGCAGGGTAGACTCCTGCCTAAGTGACTCCTAAACAGATTTTGAGAAATCTATGAAATTCTGAACAATCGAATGTAGCAAGCTCCTTAAACTTCTGAAGATCACAAAGGTAGCTGGCTTGCTGCTGCTAAGTCTGAGTAACTTTGAATATGTGAGCTTGAGCTTGTAGAAGAATTGCTTAGTGTTCGTTCTGGTTCTTGGTCTTGGTATTGGTCTCTTCTTTATGTATTCAGACTTCGATATATATATAGGCATCAGATAGTTTTCTGCCCGTTGAAAAGGCAGTCATTTGCTTGATGAGGTGTCTTCTTTTAATTGGTTCTGCTGATCTTCTGACACCTGCTCTGAAATGCCTTCATTCTGTTCTGCCACTGCCTTGTCCTTTGTCTGCGCGACTTCATTCTGCAGTCTGCTTGTACTGTGTCCTTACTGCTTTTTCACACATGGCAGATTCTGATTTGTTAGAACTGGAGTGACTCTACTGGCTAGTCAGGTTGCACTGACTCTGATGTATCTGGTAGTATCCTCTTCGAGTAAGTCAGCTTCCTTGACCATCTCCAGGTTCCTTGTAGCATCCTTTTTGAGCAAGTAGGTCAGCTTCCTTGACCATCATCAGGTTCCTTGTAGCATTCTTTTGAAGCTTTGATTATTGGTTGCTTGATACAGTATGCAGGTAGCAGGGACTTATCTTTCTGGTTCCTTGGCAGAATCTTCTCTTCTTTTCAGCATCCTTGCCTAGCTATTTACATATAAGAACTTATCCAGATAGCTAATGTTCTAGTCTATTACACGTTTTGTCTCATCAAAATCTATTACATTTCATCATATCATATAATTTCAAGTGGAAGCTCTTCTGAAATTTTAACTTTCTGCTATGCTTCAAAGTTTAACCCAAGCAAGTCAACTTCATGGTTAAAAGATTTATGATCGCATTTTTTAGTTTATTAAGTCATTTAAATTTAGTTTGATAGGAGACATAGTTATAAAGGTTGTTAGTTTTTCTGAGTAATTAAATTTTAGTTTAGAAATTTTTTTATTATTATTTTAATAAAATTTCATTCACTTTGACGTATCTTTTTTGTTGGATGATATGATATAGATATTAATTTTTAATTATTTATTAAAATGGAAAAAGAATATACATCAAAATCAAACAATAACAATTATAATTATCACCATAATATTTCATAGCACTATAAGATTAATTAAAAATAATTTAAAATAATGGAATAAAAATCGTGACAATTATTGATTTTGATATGATAAATTATAATTTTTTTTTGTAATAACAAAATAGTCACAAGTTGTGTGTTATATACTAGAACTAAATCTTTGTTTAAAAAATAAAATTGTGACAACTTATAAGTTTTAGTTATAAGTAGTTTTGTAACAATAGATAAATAAATTTTAATGATACTAAGTTGTTGTGGTTAAAGAGTTATTTATAATGATAAAAATGTTGCATTTTGTTGACAAGAGTTCTTCGTGACTAAAATTTTAGATTTTAGTGATGAATTTTGTGTGTGACTAAAGCCTATAGATTTTGTGACAACAATTGATGTGACTAAATTCTTTAGATTTAGTGATGAGTATCGTATGTGGCTAAAAGTGATGGTTGTAGTGACAACAATTTATCATCACTAAAATTTCAAGATTTAGTGATAACCATTGTTTGTGATTAATAGATGAGCCATTAGCGATGATAATTATATATGATTAAATGTAGGATTAATAACTACGACTATGATGAGTCGTGACTAAAATATTTAGCGATAGTTATAATAGTCATGACATTTGTACTTATAGTGACAAAACAAAACGCCACTAAATTTTTTATTTTTTTTTTGTATTGAATTATATGATAATCAGGGATTAAAATATAGCAATATTTTGGCAAAATATTGCCAAAATATTACTCAAAACGAGTAACTAAAATAAAAATACACTATTGAAATTTTTTGTCAAGATATCACCGATATATCGGTGAATTTCTGTAAATATCGTTAACATATCGATTTCGGTAAATATCTCTTGATTTCGTTGGCATTTCAGCAATATATCATGTTTCCATTTATGCATAAATATCGCGATTTTTTTTAATATATATTGATTTTTTTTAATTTCTTTTTAAATAATGACACCAATTTTGAAAGGAAAAAAAGAGTATTTTGTCCCCAAATAATATTATAATTTGCACATTATACTTTTAACAAAATAATGATCAATAATTGCCAATATTAAGATCAAAGTTATCTTGCAAAATTTTCTTTCTTGCGTGTATTAGATCAAAAATTTATCAAAATTTAAATAATTGCCAAACTACACTACTCAAATAATTTTCTTCAAATAATTCATTCCAAAGACTCAAATATACACTTATCAATTGAAAATTTTCTCATATTATAATATCAAACAACATTTATATAGTAATTTATCTCTATACTTAATGTAAATATATCATTTTATTTAAAATTTTAAATTAAATATGTGTATTAATTAATGTAAGTTATAATATTCTATGAATTAATAAGTTTAATTAATTGATTTGAGTGATTAGACTGGATCGGCATCTTTAAAAGTTTTGGCTTTTAGCTAATTATGAGGTTAATTAATTAATTGATTCCCATATAATTATAGAGATTGATCAATCAAGGACACTATGTATTCATTGATCAAATGGGCAATTTAGAAAAATGATCATTTTTTTTCCTTCCATTGACATGATGTTGCTATAAATAGAGAGACAATTTGGCATTATAAACCCCAACAAAAGAAGGAAAAACACAATTAGAAGAAAAAATCATCACCATATACATATATCTCCCAAATTAACATGGCATTGCCTAATATTGGAGCTGCAAATATCGAGTCATCAATATCCACACAAGAGATTCTTGATGCTCAAGCTCATGTGTGGAACCACATTTTTAACTTCATCAACTCCATGTCCTTGAAATGTGTGATCCAACTAGGCATACCCGATTTAATCCACAAACATGGGAAGCCAATGACTCTTTCTGAATTAGCCAATGCCATCCCCATCAACAAATCAAAATCCAATGACCTTCACCATCTTATGCGAATCATGACGCATTCCAACTTCTTCGAAAAGGTGATGGTCTCCGAGGACGAGGAGGCTTATTCTCTCACACGGGCTTCGCGTCTCTTGCTTAGAGACGAGCCCTTGACCGTGGCGTATCTCACGCTCCTCACACTCGACCCGATTATGATGGATACGGGGCACCATATGAGTGCATGGTTCCAAAATGAGGACCCCACATCATTTGAAACCAAACAAGGGATGCCATTTTGGAAGTATGCTGGGGGTGACCAAAGATTGAATGCGATGTTCAACAAGTCCATGGCAGGAGATGCTGGACTTGTGACTAGCATTCTTGCTAAAGATTGCAAACATGTTTTCCAGGGTTTGAAATCCATGGTGGATGTCGGAGGCGGTAATGGAGCCACGGCCAAGGGTCTTGCCGACACCTTTCCGGGATTGGAATGTACTGTGCTTGATCTTCCACAAGTTGTTGCAGGCTTGGAAGGCTCTCACAATTTGACCTTCCTTGCTGGAGACATGTTTCACTTCATTCCTCATGCTGATGCCATTTTCTTGAAGGTATATGTCGAAAAATTCAATTTTAATATTTTTGGAATTAGGACTTTAACACACTATTACAATCCAACTTTAACATGTTTTACTTGGCACGCGACTTCAAATTGTTGGAGAATATAATAACATGTAAGTAATTATATTAACTAATTTCCAACAATGACAAAATCAGGGAGTGCTCCACGATTGGGATGACGAAAGTTGTGTCAAAATACTTAAAAAATGCAAAGAAGCAATTGTAACTCCGAGCAAGGACAACAATGGTGGAAAGGTGATCATTGTTGATATGGTTGTGAATGATAAAAAAGAAGACCATCAGGGAAGTGAAACACAACTCTGCTATGATATGTGGATGATGATTATGTTCAGAGGCAAACAGAGAATTGAGAAAGAGTGGGCTAAGCTCTTCCTCGATGCTGGCTTTGCAAACTATAACATCTCACCTGTCCTAGGGTTGAGATCTGTTATTGAGGTTTTTCCATGATTTGATTTGAAAAACTGGTTTGCAAATAAGTTCTATATTAATAATAAGGGTTAATAATATTTTCTCATCTGAACTATGTGTGGTTTTACATTTTTATGTAAAAATAAACTTTGAAATGTCTCACTTTGCAGTATAAGCTTTCCATTTGATACATTTTTCGGACACGTGTATGATTAAAATTTGTCTGTATCGCAAAATGTATCAAATTTGAAAAACTGATTTGTTAAATTAGTTCTATATTAATAATAATGATGGTAAAAAAATTTGTCGATCTATACTACAAGTGTTTTTGCAATTTTTTGTAAGAACTTTGATACTTCATTTTAATTTTTTCGTATAAACTTTAAATTAAATCGATGCATTTTAGGATATCTAACCAATTATAATTGTTGATTTTGAAACACGTGTACAATTGAGATTCGTCATTATATATGTTACTTTTTAGAATTTTACTATATTTTAAAAATCTATTTAGTTATTTTAAAAATCTATATTGTAAGTTAGAAATAAGGTTAGATCACCCTAGGTTATTTAGTGAAAGAATATAAAGAATAGAACCACGAGCAGAAGCAGTAAATTTATCTCAGGAGTATATAGATTGGGAACCTATAGAATACCTCATATAACATATGTAAATATTGTAGCCGCAATTAATGATGCATATACGTAACCGCAAGCAAGCAAGCAAGCAATATTATAATATAAAATAAATTATGTAAACTAACTTGAATACTCTGAAAAGGAAGCAAAAGATACGATTCCATATAATATAAATTATGCACGCAAACAATATAAGAATATAAAATAAATTATGTAAACTAACTTGAATACTCTGAAAAAGAAGCAAAAGATATGATTCCATAAAATACAAATTAGTACGGTACCCGTAAATTGCACAATTTGTTATATAATCTATATCCAATCGTTGAAGAAAACGATTTTGTTGTGGTAGGAGTTGCTTACGACAATGATTTCGTTGTGGAAGATGGCGTTGTTGTAGACCCTATCTACCACAACGGTTAATAACCGTAACCACAACTCTGAGGAAGATGGCGTTGTTGTAGACCCTATCTACCACAACGGTTAATAACCGTAACCACAACTTTGACACGTCATCATGACGCATGGGATTCGAACTTGGGTGCCATGGTGGTACTCAAACCACTAGACCACTAATAGTTTATGTTATTATATTCTACATGCATTTCTTTTTTTGACTAATTTTATATATATATATATATATATATAATTAATGACTAATAAATATAATTTGAAGATTAATGACTAATTAATATGTTTAATAATATTTAATCTAATTTCATTTTAATACAATTATAAAATATATTAGTACATATTTTTAATATATTTTATAAAAATACTATTTTTTAAAAATTATGATGTTATAACTCAATGACTCAATTACTCGTTCAAATTGGATCCAAATTGAGGACTTGGATTTTTCTAGTTCATCAAGATTTGTATCAAAATTGGATCCTACGCCTAAATCCTGGCGAGGTCAATCTACTTGTTGGATAAGGAATGTCTATGTTCGGGATAAGGATATGAATATTCTTGTTAGCAAAGAATTCCCAAGGGCAAGTGAGGATTTGAATCGATCTCTGAAAGAATTTCCAATGGAAGATAGGGATGTGGCTCACTTGATACAACTTTACTTGCAGAGGAATTGGCCTCTGAAGGAGTTGCCAGAGAGTATATGTGCTTTGAACTTACCAACATTAGAGACAGTGGGACAGATAATTAGTCTCCGTAGATGGAACAAATTGCGATCATTGAAGAACTTGAACAATCTTAGTAGATCTCTAACGTTGACAATCGAATTAGATAAGGACATTAATTCAGAAGAAATGATTGAAGATGCTGAGGAAGCACAACTAAGGAATAAGATAGGCATTCAAAGACTTGATTTATGTTTTGAGGATAAGATCGGATGAAAATGAGGAGTCGTCAATGGTGAGTATGAAGTTAATAGATGCATTGGAGCCCCATCCAAAGCTGGAATCATTGGAAATTTGGGAATACAAAGGCTCTCAACTTCCATTGAGTTGGTTAGTCGCACCCCTCAACCAACTAAGGAAACTTGTTCTATATGGACACCATTACCTGACCTCATTGCCACCCTTTGGAAAACTGCCCTGCCTTGAAGAGATGCAGATTGCTATGATGAGCAAATTTGAAATAGTGGGACGAGAATTGTTGGGAATAGGAAGAGGAGGAGACATGGAGCTGGATATTGTTGCCTTTCCTAAATTGAAGGAGCTCACATTTTATATTTGTGAAAATTGGAAAGAGTGGGAGGACATAATGATTCAAGAAGAAGAGTCTGCAGGCATGACATTGATGCCTTGTCTCACGTGTTTATACATCCAATGTTGCGAAAAATTGACAGTGTTGACACATGGTCTGATGCGTAAGTTGTCTACGTTGGAAGTGTTGGATATTTCTTATTCAACATTACTAGAAGATCATTACAGGGACAAAGATGGTTCAGACTGAAAATCTATATCTCAATATAATCCACACCTTCAAGTCAAGTCCTCAGCAAATGAAGATCTCATGTAAGCTTTGTAAGTCTGTTTTTTTATCCAGCGTAAGTTATTAAATTTAATTTAATTATCTTATAACTTGTGATAGTTTTGCCAAATGGTCTTATGATTGCTTATTGTGGGTAATTTATATGTTAAAGGCTGAGTTATGCTGGTGACAGGAATTTTAAGAATTCTAACATTTTTCAATAATATAATTTAAAATATACATAATTTAATAGAAAAAACTCATATACGACCAAAATGAATTTTCTTTTTTCTTTTTTCTTTTTTCTTTTTATTCATGAGAATTACCAAATTCAGTTTTGTATAGTAAATGTATAATTGAAATCGAGTGGAACAAAATCTTTTGACTAAAACCAAATGTGCTTCTTTACTAATCAACTATTTTAGTTCATGAAATTTTTTATTTAACATACTCTTTCCAGTAACTATCTCACTCTCTATTTCTAGTTTTGGTTGTTTTTTTATTTTTATGGTGAAATTATGTTAGTTTGAGAGTATGAATTGACTGACTGCGTAATTTATAGGAAATTGAGAATTGGGAAATTGGAAATTTGATTCACTTGAGACACCTTGACTTGCAGGGGATTGAGAATTGATCTCTGAAGGAGTTAGTTGCCAGAAAGTATATGTGCTTTGAACTTACGAACACTAGATCTTCGTGGTTGCAATAGTCTGTCAAGATTTCTTGAAGGAGTGGGACAGTTAATTAGTCTCCGCAGATCTTCGTGGTTAGATTTGAATGTTTACTCATTTAAGCCTTTTCGAATGGTGTATTCACACTGTGGTGAATTGGAGTGATGCGAGGTTTTATTGATTGATCAGTATTGTATCTATTGTGAATTGCAATCAATCACTCACATATGCATAAGTATATATGTTCGTGTGTATTTCGTAAGGTGTAGCATCTATAAGACTGTCTTACGAAAATGGAGACAAGAGTTTTCATAAATTGTGTTGGCAATCAATAGAATGGGGAAGGGCAGGGCATTTTTAGTGTAATTCTTTATGACAGATGGTATATGCTCGATGAACAGGTATGCTAGATACTCATGGTGCTATGAATACTCATTTTTAGTTTCAACTGACATTTTCGAAATATCTGTTCAACTGTACTGTTTTTCCCATTTGTTCTGCTTCTTCACTGCTTCATTACTTCATTTCTTGTTATTGTTAGATTGCTGGACCCAACTCAATTCATTAATTTTTATACAGTGTGTCGATAGATACACCATTGCAGTATTTACAAGACTATCATTTAGACCTTTTAAATCAACTCGAATTTATTTCATTTTCGGATTTTAACACAACCATCACATGTCGTGTATATATTGATGAAACATGATTTTACTTACTAAAATGCATATTTAAGTCATTCTACTTTTTACTGTTGGTTGCAATAGGTCCCTGTACAACTGCTTTTATATTGTAATTTAATCCCACAATATTAAATGATAATTATTCTCAAATGAAGTAATACACCCACGTTGGCTCTATCCAACTGAATAGATGTACCAATCAAAGCACTTGATGAATATCAATTTTATTATTTATAAATATCAAGACTATAATATAGTTTTTTTCTCGTGTTATTGGGGGCTGTTATTAAATATATTAATACAGTATCAATCATTTATATGTTGACAATAACATAGATATAGATATTTATAATTATATGTAGAGGTGTTAAACGGGCTGATCCTAGTTTTATAGGGTCAACCCTATAGGATCACGGGTTAAACGGGATAGGGCTTTATTTGGTTCACTCTTAACGGGTTTTTCATAGTGAGGATCTAACCCTAACCTTAGCGGGCCTCAGGTTATACGGGCCACTAACTGGGCTACGTAAAAAAAAAAATCAATATAAAATCTAAAATAGAGATCATAAAAATTATATTTTTAAATTAAATAAAATACAAAATAAACATAAAATAATAAAACAATACTATTGATTTAGTTTCATCAATACATACTTTATCTATATTTATTATCAATTAATAGATTTTAACTAATAAAGTTCAAGATGCATTTAATCAGAATAACTGATTTGAAAGAATAAATTTCATAACAAGACTCAATTTATAAATTAATTCTCAATTTTAGACCCAAATTTTAAAATTTCTTAATAAGGGGTTCAATTTAACATTTTTTTTCAATTTAAGGCTTGAAATTTAGATTGAGTGTTCAATTCAAGACAAAAATAAATTAAGATTATTTTTGTTAATTTAAATTTATTTTAGTACAAATTAGAAGTAAAAAATTCAAAACTGGATAAATAAAACAAAAAAAAATATAAAAAACGAAAAGAAACTATTGTACATGCTTAGATTAAAAAAAAAAACATAAACTAAGAAACATATCAGATCAACGCAACAAAAACAGTCGTATTAGTACGAAAATCAACATCAAAGGGACACGATAGTTTAGCAAGCAAACTTTATAGCAAGCCTTTTATCAGACATATTACTCGTGCATGAAAGAGAAAGATTAGAAAATATTGTTTTCTCACCTGTCATTAGTTGATTTTTTTTTTTTAATCTCAATTTCAGTTATAATTCCTTTTTCAACTTAATTGTATGTATGTACATTATATAAATGTAACTCTTGTTTTGGATCTTGAATTTTTCAACGATTACTCAATGATTGTTTTCATTTTGAGGCTAAAAATGATAAAATTCGATTTTAATTGCTATGTAACTTGATTCGAGTCATAATGTATAGATTATAGTAGTTATCAAAATTAGACTAGTCAATTTACCACACCTTATACATGTTAAGTAAATTTTTTCACGAACAAAAATAGTAGATTAGTAAAGAAACACATTTGATTCTAGTCAAAAGATTTAGTTCCACTTGATTTCAATTATACATTGCAAAATATATTGTTTAATAATGTATAATTACTATAGGAAACTCAATTTGGTAATTCTCATGAATAAAAAGAAAAAAGAAAATTTATTTTAGTTGTATATGAGTTTTTTATATTAAATTATGTATATTTTAAATTATATTGTTGAAAAATGTTAGAATTCTTAAAATTCCTGTCACCAGCACAACTCGGCTTTTAACATATAGATTACCTACAATAAGCAATCAAATACTGTTTGGCTAAACTATCACAAGTTATAAGATAATTAAATTAAATTTAATAACTTACGCTGAAAAAAAAAAAAAAAGTTTTCCCTACAAGCTAGCATCACTGCAAAAGATGGTGTATAAGGGCAATTAGAATTTTCGAAAATAAAAACATTTGTTAAGAATTAATGGTGACTTGAATTTGTTTTTGCCATTAATTTAATGGAAAGAAAACTGAAAGTGTTTTTGTGAGCGATAAAATTAAGTGTTGGAGACATACATGTATATATACATATACTTAGAGATTACTTATATATTCTCGTAAAAATCTTTAATCAGTGCAGGGAATTAATGCTTGAGTTGAAGGCGTGGATTATATTGAGATATAAATTTCCAGTCTGAACCATCTTTGTCCTTGTAACGAACTTGTAGCAATGTTGAATAAAAAATATTCAACACTTCCAACGTAGACACCTTACGCAACAGACGATGTGGCAGCACTTTCAAACTTGGGCAACACTGGATGCTCAAATGCGTGAGACAAGACATTAATGTCATACCTGCAGACTCTTCTTCTTGGATCGTTATGTCCTCCCACTCTTCCCAGTTCCCACAATCCCAAAATATCAACTCCTTCAATTTAGGAAAGGCAACAGTATCCAGCTCCATGTCTCCTCCTCTTCCTATTCCCAACAATTCTCGTCCCACTATTTCCAATCTGCTCATCTCAACAATCTCCAGCTTCACAAGGCAGGGCAGTTTTCCAAAGGGTGGCAATGAGGTCAGGTGATTGTGTGTATGTAGGTAGAGTTTCCTTGGTTGAGGGGTGAGACTAACCAACTCTATGGAAGTTGAGAGCCTTTGTATTGCCCAATTCGCAATTCTTCCAGCTTTGGATGGGGCTCCAATGCATCTATTACCTTCATCCTCACCATTGACGACTCCTCGTTTTCATCCATCTTATCCTCAAATCTTATTTCAAGACTCTGAATATGTATCTTATTCCTCAGTTGTGCTTCCTTAGCATCTTCAACCATTTCTTCTGAATTAATGTCCTCATCTAATACGATTATCAACTTTAGAGATCCACTAAGATTGTTCAAGTTCTTCAATGATCGCAATTTGTTCCATCTACTTCCTCCGTAGAACTCAGCCAATCTGCGGAGACTAATTAACTGTCCCACTCCTTCAGGAAGTCTTGACAGACTAAAGCAACCACGAAGATCTAGTGTTCGTAAGTTCAAAGCACATATGCTCTCTGGCAACTCCTTCAAACACAAATTCTTAAACAAGTCGAGGTGTTTCAAGTGAATCAAATTCCCAATTTCCCTCGGCAATTCTCTCAGAAGTAGATTAAAACTCAATTTGAGGTGTCTCAATTGAATCAAATCCCCAATTTCCCTTGGCAATTCATTCAGATATACATTATCACTCAAGTCGAGGTGTCTCAAGTGAATCAAATTCTTAACTTCCATTGGAATCTCTTCTAGACTGCATTTAATGAGGCAAAGAGTTTGCAAGTTATAAAGTTGAAAAATGATTTTAAGAGTTTCAGGGGATAATTGTTTTATTCGTTTCAAGGACAAGGATCTCAAGTGAATCATGTTTTATATTCCTTGTGGAATACTTTCCAAGCGATGTAGGCTTAACACTCTCAGACGTTTGAGGCAATAACAAAGATTTAGGGGAGATCCTTCATACAAGGCACGAAATTCATTCACACTGGAAACTAGTAAAGGGTCACAAGTTTGGCAAGTTGTCTTATTCATTCCTGTGGCCTCTACTTTACCACTCTTCCTAAGAAATTGAGCAAAATCATGTACTATATCATGCATTTTACATGATTTAATTCTCTTATCCCAATCATCTTTCTCAAAGTCTTGAACAAGAGAATGCATCATTAAAATATCAAAGTACTCACGCCCTTTACCTTCCACATCTCCCTCAGAGCCCAAATAACCTAATGCCATCCAACTTCCAATGAGTTCATCAACATGAATTATTGTATCCTTAGGAAAAACAGCGCAATATGAGAAGCAGCGCTTGAGCGTTGGAGATAATTCATTGTAGCTCAAAAGCAAATGAGGAAAAAGTTCTACTTCCGCTTCTTTCATTTCCCATATTTCATTATTCAATACATTCTCCCACTCTTCCAAAGTATTCTTAGAGCGCAAAAGACTTCCCAAAACCTTTGCAGCAAGAGGTAAGCCTTTGCACTTTTCAGCTATTTTTTTACCAATATCCTTAAAATTTTCAAATACCTCATTAGTCTTTCCAAAAGGGGCCATACGACGCATTAACAGCCAACAATCTTCATCTGAGAGTTGTCCAGGACGATGAACATGAATTGTTGGCATAATTTGAGCAACTCTTTCCTTTCTTGTAGTCACCAAAATTTTACTTCCAACCCCACCACATCTGAGGATATTTTCCAAGGATTCCCATTTGTTATAATCTTCAGTCCAAACATCATCGAGGACCAGAAGAAACTTCTTCCCAGAAATAGAGTCTTGGACATGTTTAAACAAAACATCCAATTGGTTGGTATTTGGAGAACTACCCACTCTCAAGCTCTCAAGAATCCCTTTGGCAATGGCAGCCAGATCATATCCAAATTCTTAATTCAAAACTCCCCTTTACTCGACTGTCATTATAAACAAGTTGAGCAAGGGTAGTTTTTCCAAGTCCCCCAACACCCACTATAGACACAACCTGCAGATCGCCAAATTCCTCTTCTCTCCCACCATTACCCATAAGTTTGCTAACAAGAATATCCTTATCCTTATCCCGACCATGGACATTCCCCAAGTCAATCAAAGAAGTAGATTGAACTCGCCAGGATTCAGGCTTACGATCCATTGTGGGCTGGGAAGTGATAAAATTATATTGATCTTTCTCCTTCAAAATCTGATCAAGTTGCTCTTTCACATTCTTTATCTTGTTTGCAATATCACGACGGACAACAACTTTTTTGAAACATAAACATGAAGATGATGGGACGAAGGAGCATACCTTTTGCTTCGGAGGATTAGATTGATCCATGTTATACTTGAGAAGAGCATAGCTCCATTCATCCAAAACGTCCTCCATTTCATAAGAAGTCTGTTGGAGCCTGGACAACCAGTAGTTAATGTTTTTGTCTTTGAATCTTCGATTCTCAGCATCATTCAACACATTTCTGAGTCTCTTCAGCTCCTCAGAAAGCTTGTGAACCTCCTTGTCAACGCCTCTCACAAGATTGACTTCGTTTCGAATCTGTTCTTCAACTAGAGCTATAATTCGCTCCGCCACGGCAGAAACGATAGCATCAGCCATGATCAGTACTAGTTTTGGATATGTTGGTGTGTGTTTTTGAGCTGCTTTTTTTTTTTTTTTTTACTTTTTCTTTGTGATGAATTGATGCATTAGCTAATCGAAGATATGAATAGAAGAAATTATTGATTCCATGTCCCCTCTCTTTATTATCTTTATTACTTTATCAAGCTATTCCTTACTTGATTATAACTTAAAGTATGATTCTCACTAGAATTTCATTTAATCCTTGTCTGAATTATTTTAGTCTAGTTATATTTTTTGTATTTTAACTTTCTATGAGAAGCTTGTCCATACAAATGTTGCGTTTTAGATTGATTTTCTTACAGTATATTACTTGGTTTTGCTTCTTTATAAATCCCTACTTAGTGTTTCCTTTGATCAATAAAATGTATCCTATTGATGAACTTTGAGTGGTGGGGGCAGGGTAATTGGAACACTCAAACTTCCTATCAAGTGATAATAATTGAACTGAGTTTGAATTTATGTTATCTTCATCTTTCATCTGCTCTATGAGTTTATGCAGAATCTGCTCCATCTCTTTCCCATCCATCCATTCGCGTATTGCTGTCCTCAAATGATATCGATTTTGGCATATCAAATCCCAAACAGAGAAGTTCTTCCTCGGCATCATGAAATGCTTCAAACTTATGTCACTATGTTTTTGTAATAATGCCTTGTGAAATTTAATGAAGTGCTGTCATTTAAGATAAGATTTTGTGTGTTCACTGAATAATACCTACTTATAAAATCCATATAACCAAGAGTCAGAATCTTGAAACAAGAACATATTCTACTCATAGATTGCATTTTTATTACCATTTTCAGTTTCTTTCAATATCAAGAATTTACTTAACACATAGGAACAATCAAGAAAGATGGTTTTAAATTCAAGAAAAATATTATACCTTGCACATGTTTGGAGGGCAAAGGGTGCAGCCATGAGGGGATGTCTTAAAATCAATGTATATATGGTGGGATTCTCAGCCTCCCTTCTTCATCGATGTGGCTTTGATTCGTGTTGAATTCTGTCATAAACCGATCCAAGAAACACCAAGTTTCTTCTTCAAACCACAAGATTGAAAATGAAACTCAACAAGAATCAAACTTAAACGAAAACAACACGCAAAGAGTTAAGAGGTTCGGTGTAATATGCCTACGTCCTCGGGGAAGAAAGGGTGGGGAAATCCTATTCAAGATGACAAGAAAATGAATTACAATGAAATCTCACAAACAGGAGCAAACACAGCCTGTTCTCTCTTATATTTCTCTCTCTACAGTGAATGAAAACTTAAGAGCTAATGTACATAATAAAGTCCTATATATATACTAACTCTCGCACTTGGAATCAAGATAAACCATCAAGAAACGAGCAAGAACGATGCAACTGAAAAACTGATAGATACAAACTTCATTTAAAAAATACATTATATCCACTAAAATAAAAAAAATATACATTAATAAATGAAAATTATGTTATTCATCAGAAATATAATTTCTATTTCAAATAATAAAAATTTAATACAATAAAAATATTAATTAAAATTATAATATAAATGATAAATAAAAACAATAAATTGAAAGATTAAATACAAAAACTTATGATTTGATTAAAAATTCCATTCAATAAATCTTAGATTATTCATTGAAAATAAAAAAATTACAACATTCAAAAAATTAACAAATAAAGTTAAAAAAAAAAAAAACTTAATAAATTTGACATAATAGTCAATTAAATCTCAACATTTCTTTACACTTGTTAATTAATAAGGAAAATCAGAATAATTAATTTAACTAAATCTTAAATGGATAAATAACAAAAAAATAATAATAATAATCAGATGTTAAATAATTAATATTATATTTTTATTTTGTTGTCAAAATTTAGAATATTAAGTTAAAAATAAAATGAATTAATTTAATTTAATTTTTTATTTCAAAATTAATAATAAAAAATTAAAATAATTAATATTAATTTTTCAGTTTATTTTTGATATAAACTTATATAAAATTTTGTATTTGGAATTTTAAATAAATTAAGATTATTTTTGTTAATTTAAATTTATTTTAATACAAACCAATATTATTATTTTTTATTTTAAATTATTTGTTTATAAAAATTATTTTCAGATTTTATTTTAATATATTCAAAATTGTTAAACATATTATTAGATTGAATTAAATGTGGATTTGAAAATTATTAAATTTTTATTTTTAGTGAGTTATTATAAATAATTTATCTATTTAGTTTAATTTATTTTTACTTACAATGGGGATATGGACTCGAACCTGAGATCTTGCTCAAAGTAAGTTATGTACTGGGCTAAACCTATAGGTGCAAATAATTTATTAATTAAATAATTTATCTATTTAGATTAAATATTTTAGGACTTTAAGATTTTAAAATTGTGATTTGGAATGTAAATTTCAATTCTTATGTAAAAACTTAATTTCCTTTTATTAATATTTTTTTATTTATTTTAGTGATTTAATCTATTTTTATTTCTATTAAGACAATTAATGTATTTTAATTTAATATGTGACAACCAACTATGATATACTAGCGAATCGATCTAAAAAAGTCTGGAATTCGGGTTTTACATGCATTTTACGTGCAATTTGAATCCAATTGGCACATTCAAGTTGAAATTGGACAATTTTTCAAATTTTAAAATTGTGAGTCCGTAAAGATGATGTCGAAAATTTGCAAACCTCATAAATTATTTGGCGAAATGGATAATAAACTCTAACATTTATTTAATTTGATGATTGGCGGTGTGAATGGTTGTTGAGTATTGCGAACCAACTAGAGATCAACACTTATAACCACAAAAATTAATCACGAGTCTTGTAGTTAAAGTGGTATTTCACCTTAATAAAACATATAAATTATGTGATAACAACTATATTCAGCTACATGTGCGGGTGTGAAGGGCAGGCTAGCCACCTCGTCTTCTATGAAATATAGATTATATAAAGAATTCCATTTAGGTCATCCGATGGCGTGATTGTAATTGGTTTTTGATACATGTCTGGGCAAGTATGATGAACCATTAACTCAGCAAAGGCAAGTGAGGTATGGTTAGCATCATTGGCGATAAGGAATTCTTCTCCTTTGAGAATAATCAAAAATGGAAAGTGTTCAATTGGAAGAATTTAGGCCAAAATACCAAATGAAAGTGGATACACCAGCTGATCCGGATAGTGAGGCTCTGCAAGACCTGTGACTTAGCTGGGACTTCCTTTAGGTGCTATTCGGCTTGGGGACAGGAAGGAACTCAACCGCGTATCCCTCCCCTATTTACATTCGTGGTCAACTATTCTCCATATTGGTTGATCGGTTCAGACCTCTAGATCTCAGAGGCTACGGCTCCAAGTGAGGAGGGCGTCTTCTGATTAGCAGTGTTGAGCCGGGATCGGTCTCAAGCTATTTGCTCAGTACCAGCAAACCATATTTAACCGTTTGTTCCCTCTCCGTTCAAGCTTTCTAAATAAGTCAGATCGGTGCCTTAAGCTGGGAAAAACTCCGAAGGCTAACTGCTTGCTGGCTGGGAGTTGTATGAGCGGTAACGTCCACGTACGGCTCTGTGAGAAGGGCGGTGGAATTAAATTGCCTTGTTGTACCTCACTCTCGTCTTCAATGGGTTCTGCTCTTTTTTTTTTTTTTTTGGGAGAGTATGCCAATATGATCTTAATGAGGTGCGGGGCTTTGTCAAACTAGGGTTTGAACCCGAGTCACGCAAGTTTTCTAGTTTTTATATCCTCTTCCACTCTCCAAGCTCACTAAAATAAAATAAAACAATTTTTTTTTTACAGTACTAGAAAAAAAAAAAAATTCTTGGTCCATAGTCCAATATTTCTTTTCCCTATATTGATTTGTTTCTAATTAATAAACTTTTTAAATTCCTATCACCTAGCTAGAGTTGCCACGTTATACGCCACATCAAACGTATTTTTGGTAAAAGTAAATAAATAGATTCTTAAAATTAGTAAAATTCTATAAAAGTAACATAATGACTAAGAATTAATTAACCTATTATAATTGAATAAGTTTTGGCCATTTTAGATAACTTTCAGATTATATTTTGTGATTTTTAATGAGTGAAGGATTATAGGATCAAATTTCGTATTTGCGTAAAATTAAAAAGGAATAAAAACATCCGAATCAATACTTAAATTGTCAACTCCAATAATACAATTAGTATTTCACATACAATAGTTGGCCACATGACCATTTGAAAAGGAACTTATTATAAACACTATGGAAGCAACAAATATGCTCGAAAAAAAATATTTTCCAAATAATAAATATTTTTTAATTCAAACTATATGTGTTTGGACTTTTTCTAGTATAAATTTTGGAATTTCACATTATCGTATGAACTTTAAATTTGATATATTTTATGAAATAAACAAAATATAACCATGCACATGCATTTTATCATGCATTCATGTACTAGATTAATCATTCATAGAATGAAATTTAGTATAGTTTGAAAATCAAAAGAAAATAAGGTGAAATGGAGCAAACAAATAAAGAAATGACATTTAGACACTTTGGAATATTACAAGTTATATAAAGAAAAGCAACTTAGACTTGTAAGATAATTATACTTTCAATAATAGATTACACGAAAAACTAATTCATAAAGTACAATAAAAACTGTAAAATATTTAAGAATCCAAATTAAAATATGAAATTTATAAAAGTGAAATTATGATATTCTTGGCCCATAGTCAAATTGTTGTTTGTTAAATTTTTGTTTTTATTAATTTGTGACGTTCTTTAATACTGTTTGATGATTTGAACACAATATGCTTGTATGGAGATAGATTAGCAAAGTCTAATTAATCAATTTTTACAATTTAATTCCACATCACGAAGCTAGAGTTGCCACGTTATACGCCACATTAAATGTATTTTTGGTAAAAGTTGATAAATAGATTTTTAAAATATAGTAAAATTCTATAAAAGTAACATATATGATGACCAAGAATTAATTAACCTATTATAACTGAATTAGTTTTATCCATTTTAGATCTCTTTCAGATTATATTTTGTGATTCTTAATGGTCAATGACTATATATTTGCATAAAATAAAATAAAAAAGGAATATAAACATCTGAATCAACACTTAAATTGTCAACTCCAATAATACAATTAGTATTTCACATACAAATAATTGGCCACATGACCATTTCAAAAGGAGACTTATAAATACAATGGAAGCAACATGTTCGGAATAAAATATTTTCCCTTATAATTTGAGTAAGAAATATTTTCTCATTCAAATTATATGTGTTTAAATTTTTTCTTGTATAAACTTTGAAATATTTCACTTTAACGTATAAATTTTAAATTTGATACATTTTATGGGATTAGACAAAATCTAACCATACACATGTTTCGAAATCAATATCTATGATTTGTCAGATATTACAGTAAAATGCATCGATGAAATTTAAAGTTTATGCAAAAAAATTCAAATGAAATTTCAAAGTTCTTATAAAAAAAGTGTAAAAGCACATGCAGTTTAGACAAAGAAATATTTTTACCATCATTATTATTAATATAGAAGTTTAACAAACCAGTTTTTCAAATCAAAACAAAATCAAATCATGGAAAAACCTCAATGACAGATCTCAAACCTAACACAGGTGAGATGTTATAGTTTGCAAAGCCAGCATCGAAGAAGAGCTTAGCCCACTCTTTCTCACTTCTCTCTTTGCCTCTATGCATAATCATCATCCACATATCCATGCACAGTTGTGTTTCACTTCCCTGATGGTCTTCTTTTTTATCATTCACAACCATATCAACAATGATCACCTTTCCACCATTGTTGTCCTTGCTCGGAGTTACAATCGCTTCTTTGCATTTTTTAAGTATTTTAACACAACTTTCGTCATCCCAATCGTGGAACACCCCCTGATTTTGCATAGTTGGAAATTAGTTAATATAATTAGTTGCATGTTATTATATTCTCCAAAAATTTGAAGTCGCGTGTCAAGCAAAACAACATGTTAAAGTTGGATTGTAATAGTGTGTTAAAGTCCTAATTCCAAAAATATTAAAATTGAATTTTTCGAGATATACCTTAAAGAAAACAGCATCAGCATGAGGAATGAAGTGAAACATGTCTCCAGCAAGGAAGGTCAAATTGTGAGAGCCTTCCAAGCCTGCAACAACTTGTGGAAGATCAAGCACAGTGCATTCCAATCCTGGAAAGGCGTCGGCGACACCCTTGGCCGTGGCTCCGTTGCCGCCTCCGACATCCACCATGGATTTCAAACCCTCGAAAACGTGTTTGCAATCTTTAGCAAGTATGCTAGTCACAAGTCCAGCATCTCCAGCCATGGACTTGTTGAACATCGCATTCAATCTTTGGTCACCCCCAGCATACTTCCAAAATTGCATCCCTTGTTTGGTTTCAAATGATGTGGGGTCCTCATTTTGGAACCATGCACTCATATGGTGACCCGTATCCATCAGAATCGGGTCGAGTGTGAGGAGTGTGAGATGGGCCAAGGTCAAGGGCTCGTCCCTGAGCAAGAGACCCGAAACCCGTGTGAGAGAATAAGCCTCCTCATCCTCGGAGACCATCACCCTTTCGAAGAAGTTGGAATGCGTCATGATTCGCATGAGATGGTGAAGGTCATTGGATTTTGATTTGTTGATGGGGATGGCATTGGCTAATTCAGAAAGAGTCATTGGCTTCCCATGTTTGTGGATTAAATCGGGTATGCCTAGTTGGATCACACATTTCAGGGACATGGAGTTCATGAAGTTTAAAATGTGGTTCCACACATGAGCTTGAGCATCAAGAATCTCTTGTGTGGATATTGCTGCTCCAATATTAGGCAATGCCATGTTAATTTGGGAGATATATATATATATATATATATATATATATATATATATATATATGAATTTTTCTTCTACTTGTGTTTTTCTTTCTTTTGTTGGGGTTTATAATGCCTATTTATAGCAACATCATGTCAATAGAAGGAAAAAAATTGATCATTATTCTATTAGCCCTTGCATGATTAATTAACCTCATAATTAGCTAAAAGTCAATACTTTTAAAGATGCGGATCCAGTCTAATTAGTCAAATCAATTAATTAAACATATTAAGTAGTTATCACAAAGGACGAAAATTTCGATTTGGTTAAATATATCGGTATTTGATTTTACGAAAATATCAGTAAAAATATTGATTTCAGTGGAAATATCAGTAACATTTAGAAAAATGATGTAAACTTTCTAAAAAATGGAAACTATATCTAATAATTTATAAAATATTATAACTAACATTAATTAATACATATATGTAACTTATAATTTTAAATAAAATGATATATTGACATTAAATATAGAGATAAATTATTATATAAATGTTGTTTGCTATGATAATATGAGAAATTTTGCAATTGATAATGTTTTGAGTCTTTGAAATGAATTATTTGAAGAAAATTATTTGAGTAGTGTAGTTTAGCAATCACTTAAATTTTGATAAATTTTTGATCTAATACACACAAGAAAGAAAATTTTGTGAGATAATTTTGATCTAAATATTGGCAATTATTGATCATTATTTTATTAAAAGTATAATATGCAAATTATAATATTATTTGGGTACAAAATACTCTTTTTCCCCTTTCAAAATTGGTGTCATTCTTTAAAATTAAATTAAAAAAAACCAATAAATATTATAAAAAAACACGATATTTATGCATTAATAGAAACATGATATATCACCGAAATGCCAACGAAATCAAGAGATATTTACTGAAACCGATATATTAAATATCGGCGATATCTTAACGAAAAATTTCAGCAGTGTATTTTTATTTTAGTTACTCATTTTGAGTAATATTTCAACGATTTTTGTTGAATTATCGTGATATTTTAATCCCTCATTATCACATAGGAATGATCAATTCTAATGCTAATGCCACAACGATATTAATTAATTTTATAGTTAAGCGTCAGCTCCTTACGGTTATGGAACCTTATTAATGTATTTATATTAGCTATGAATGTGTTTTCGTGATACAAGAAGTAAAAAAAAAAAAAAAAAGGAAAACCATTTTCATATACGTGCTTTTTAATTTGTCTAGTTTTTTCGTTTCTATTCAAACATTCCATGAGATAACCATTCATTGAACTAGACATCCATCTATTGAAAACTATCGTAAAACTTTGAATGAGAGGAATTTATTCATTATAAATTTTATGATTCCATAGTTGCAAGTTGGATCAATTAATTAATTAATAAGTTTCACACTGTAAAGAGCTGACTTTGAACTATAAATTAATTAATATCGTTGTGGCATATATTAGAATAATTTCCATTGTACTTGATTAATAAGTCACACTGTAAAGAGCTGACTTTGAGCTATAAATTAATTAATATCGTGATACTTGATATGTTTAATTATCTTTATGTAAAATAAATATATAATACTGAAGGTTATTTTACTTGCATTTTAAGTCATTCAACCACTCAATATTTAATAGTCATTTTAAGGTTATTTTACTTGCATTCATCAAAGAATTTGGTTGGTTCGTTCGTTCCTTGAAAATGAATATCCAGAAAATAAACAAAGGGTCTGGCGGCCATATTACCCTAATTAATATAATAGTCATTTTTTCTAATTGTTGTTATTGGTATTATTAATTACAGCCTGCAACACTATCTACTGTTAATATGTTCATAACTAATGTGTCAAAAATCTAGTAAATCTATTAAATTCACTTTTCATATAACGAGGGAATGAGATCATTACACGTTATCGGTGGATATATTAAGAGTTGTCTACAATGAATATTTTAGCATTTTTCTTATTAATTATTATTACTATACTATTTCTACCATATATATCTACACTACACTATTATTATACCATATATATACCATATTATTATCAATTATTATTATTTATATACTACACTATTTCTACCATATATATTCTATTCACGGATATGAAATAGTACAGTCTTGCTACCCTACCCACCGTGAACATATTAATATGTGTTCACGACTGATGGTCAAAAAGCTAGTAAATCTATTAATCTCACTTTCCATATAACGAGAAATGAGATCATTACAAGTCACCGATGGACATATTAAGAGTTGTTCACAGTGGACATTTTAGCATTTTCTTCATAGTATATTACAATTTATTCCAATTTTCTAATTCATCACATAAATAGCTTAATATTAAAATAACTTGATAGGAAAAATTGTAATAGATTTTGATGAGACAAAACATGTAATAAACTAGAGCATTAGCTATTCAGATAGGTTTTCCATATGTAAAATAGCTAAGGCAAGGATGCTGGAAAGAGAAGGAGATTCTGCCAAGGAACCTAAGTCAAGTCCCTGCTACCTGCATGCTGCCACAAGGAACCAGTGACCAAGTTTCAAAGGATGCTGCAAGGAACCTGGAGATGGTCAAGGAAGCTGACTTACTTGCTCGAAGAGGAAACTACCAGATACTCTTAAATCAGTGCAACCTGACTAGCCAGTAGAGTCACTCCAGTTTCAGCAAATCAGTGATTGCCATGTGTAAAGAAGCAGCAAAGATAAGATACAACAGACTGCAAGTTTAAGCCGCGCAGCAGAAGGACAAAGGCAATGACAGAACAGAATGAAGGCATTTTAGAGCAGGTGTCAGAAGATTGGCAGAACCAATCAGAGCAAGACACCTCACCATGCAAAGGACTGTCCTCCCAACAGGCAGAATACTCACTAATGCCTATAAATAGAAGACTGAATGCACCAAGAAAAAGAGGAAGACACACAAGAGAATTAAGAGATCATACGCGAAGCAATTCATCTACGAGCTCAAGCTTTCATATCTAAATTATTCAGTCTTAACAGCAGCAAGCCACCTACCTTTGTGATCTTCAGAAGTTTAAAGAGCTTGCTGCATTCGATCGTTTGCAATTTCATATCTTATTCAAACGAACTATTTAGGAGTCACTTAGGCAAGAGTTTACTCTGCTAAGTTGTTATTCTCTCTGAAGAAGAGAAAGGATCCTGTGTGGGTCGAGGAACCTGTGTGGAGATCCTGTGTGGGTCGCTTAGTTGGTCACTGTGCAGCTACCTGTGTGGATAGAGCTGACAGTTTTGTTTAGAGTAGAGTTTGTATTAGCAGGGTCTATTTTAAATCAAACTTGCTTTAACAAAGTTCCTCCTTGAGAAGGAGTAGAGAGGACGTAGAGGGATTACTCCACCCTCGAACCTCTATAAGCTTGCTTGTGTTCTTTCTGCTTTATATATCTATCTGATCTCCTTGAGCATTCTATATTAAAGTCTATTTCGAAAATCATATTATTTCCACTGTGCATTATTGTCTCTGATTAAGTCCCGAGATCACTGCCCGAGCAGCAACCATCGAGCAGCAAGCTTACTAGCTATCTGTTCATCAAGGACTTAACATCTTGGAGTAAAAGTTAAAAATTTGATAAAGTTAATTTACCCCTCCCTCTTAACCTTATACCACTGGGACCAACATAACTTAAATTGATGAAAAAAATCAACAAAATATTAAAACATAACAACATTAACAACAACATATAAGTACGACTACTAGGGCAGACATAATCACAATGGTGGATTGAATTAAAAGAATTAAAGAAAATTTTAAGAAATAAAACTAAAATAAGGTGGGTTGATTCAAAAGATTCATGAAAGGTCTAAAACTATTAATTAATGAACTAAAATAATTTTTTCTGTGGAATTTTTTGGGTAGTTTTAATTTGAGTTATTTAGCACATAATTGAAATGAAAATTTAAGGATATCTATAAATTCCAATATTTAATTTTTTTTAAAACAAAAAAAATAATTAAAAAATTTGAAAATCTTAAAGGATGAGATAATATGATAACATAATTATTAATTACATATATAATAAATAAATAATATTTATATTCCTTTAGGAAGGTAATATATATAATTAAATAATATATTAATCAAATTATATTATGGTTGATATGAAACTTGATGATAGGTAGAAACAAAAATCATGAATATTTTTTCAACATAAATAGTATTTATAATTTTCTAATTTAATTTTGTTTTTTCAACTTGTGTATTACATGGGCCCTATGCTATAATGTTTGGTGTGTATATAAAAGCTTTTCACAATTTGTTTTACAATTCTTTTGCTAAAATCTATTTAATTAGTAAGTTTTTCACTTTTTTTTTTTTTTTATGCATCACTATCAACATGAGGTGAAGATTTGAAGAAGAAAGATTGGTACGCGATTAAATTTTAATGTGAAAATGAAATCATCTCTTTTCTGTGAATTTTTTTTTTCTTCAATGGTGTTCTAAAAACTTGCGTCCAATCTTCTTAATCTATTGCGTCAAGTTTAACGGGTCAACTCTCCACGTTATTTTTTTTCTTTTCTTTTTCATTTCATTTAATTTTCTTTTTCTTTTAAGTTGTATTCCTTTTCTTTTCTTGTTTCCTTGTGTTATTAAATATTATAATTTGTTTATATCATAAATTATAGGTAATTAAAATTTTATTTTGGGATGTAAATTATTAAGTTAAAAAAATGCGCTATAATATTATATCAAATTAGATTTAAACACAAGTAAATTTTTAACAGATAAAAAATATAAAGGTTAAAATTTGATATTTAACAATAATAATGAATATTAATAAATAGGGAAATTTGGTAAAAATGACCCGTATGTTTACCCTTATTAGGAAAATGACCTCTGACTATTGACATTTTTAAAACTAACATGTAACTTACAAAATGTTGGTAAAAACATTTTTTGACCGGTTCCAGCGGGTAACCGTTCCGGTTACCAGCTTACGTGTCAGCTTATGTATGTGACACGTAAGCTGGTTACCGGAAGGATTACCTGTTTCAACCGGTCATTTGTCATTTTTATCAACTTTTTTAAAGTTACAGGTTAGTTTCAAAAATGTCAATATTTAGAAGTCATTTTCCTAATAAGGGCAAACTTAAAGGTCATTTTTACCAATTTTCCCTAATAAATATATGATAAATTAAAAGTAAATATAATTAACAATAAGGAATATTATGTAATATTCATTTTTAGTGCAAAACGTATTGCAGGTTGTTAGAAATCAGTATCGATTTTTACATTAAGATATGTAAAATTTACATTAAAAAAATGTACACCATCGGAGATAGTCTAAGTAACCCAGTGAGGAGTTCCTTAACATTATTGTATGTGACTTGGTGTGTGTTTATATATTATATATATCCTTATAGACAAATAATCATGTGCATTAGTTGCATGGATCTAATTTTATGCAATTTGGTCATTTCGATCTGAATCCGTGTATTTTGGTTTTTTTTATTATTATTTATATGTTACCTTTATATTATATTACTATGATCTTTATGTACAAATATCATAATTTTTATGTAATTCCGTAACTCCAAAAAATCAATTTTCAATCCATTTTTAGATCAACATACCTTTATGTGATATTATGTATGTTTTATATCAATATAATCATACCTTTATGTAATTCTTTTTAATATATTTTAGTTATATTAGTGATACATTTAGTTATGTACTCATACATTTTAGTTAAGTAAGTTGCACCTTTATATTAAACTATTATTATTATTATTATTATTATTATTATTATTATATGCTACTCTATTTCTACCGTATATATTATAATATTCTTTTATAAATAATATTTAAATTTGTCTATTTTCACTAATTAATTTTTAAAATTTTATGCAATAGACGAACTAGAGATGTTAAACGGGCTGGCCCTAATCCTATAGGGCCACGGGCTAAACGGGCTAGGATCTTATCCTGTTCACTCTTAACGGGCCTCTCATAGTGAGGACCTAATCCTAACCCTAGCGAACCTCGAGTTAAACGGGCCACTAATCGGGCAACGTAAAAAAAAATCAATATAAAATCTAAAATGGAGATTATAAAATTATATTTTTAAAATAAATAAAATACAAAATAAACATAAAATAATAAAACAATACTATCGATTTAGTTTCATCAATACATACCTTATCTATATTTATTATCAATTAATAGATTTTAATTAATAAAGTTCAAGGTGCATTTAATCAGAATAACTGATTTGAAATGATAAATTTCATAACAATACCCAATTTATAGATTAATTTTCAATTTTGGACCCAAATTTTAAAGTTTCTCAATAAGGGGCTAAATTTAACATTTTTTTTTTCAATTTAAGGCTAGAATTTAGATTGAGTTTTCAATTGAAGACAAAATTTCATATGAAGTCAGATGAAGATCTTTCCAATATTGCACGATCTTATCTTAATTTATCTAAACTATAAATATATATTAAAATATAAATAAAAAAAATGAAATTTTGTCTTGAATTGAGAACTCAATCTAATTTTCAAGCCTAAAATTGAGAAAAAAAATATAAAATTGAGTCCCTTATTGTGAAATTTGAAAATTTGGGTTTAGAATTGAGAACTAATTTATAAATTGTGTCTTGTTATGAAATTTATTCAATTTGAAACTGTACTTGAAAAAGTTAACATCATTATTCTTATTTTCTAACATCAACTACATTTATTTAAATAAAATTATAGATACAATTAAATGAAATAGACCTCACCTTAGTTGATGGAGTGGAGGTGTATAGGTTGATGGTTCAAATCCAGTAGGTTGCAATTTTTCAATCGGGGCTAAACGGGCTGGCCCTGTTAACCGACGGGCCGGCCCATTTAACCCGCGGGCTAATAGGGCCGGGCCAAAAAGGCTCGGATTTAAACGGACCTCTAACATCTCGAACCTAACCCTGCATTTTTTAGGGTTAAACGTGCTGGCTCTATTAGTCCAGCCTGGATTAACATCACTAAGACGAACCTATACTAGTTAATAATAGATAAACCACCCTCATCCAAAGTTTTACGATATTTTTTTAATACATGAGCGTTGAACCGTTAATCCATCAATTGTCCCACCTTATAATGTTTAAATAAATAAAAAGTCAAATAATATTAAAAAGCAACAAGTATATCAAAATGGAGGAACTTAAAAATTAATTTTTTTTACTTGCTTCTCTTCCAAGAAAAACACAATCACAACTAAAATATAAATCAATTTGATTTTAGTCAAAAGATTTTGTTCCACTCGATTTCAATTATACATTGCAAAATATATTGTTTAATAATGTATATTTACTATAGAAAACTGAATTTGGTAATTCTCATGAATAAAAAGAAAAAAGAAAATTCATTTTGGTTGTATATGAGTTTTTTCTATTAAATTATGTATATCTTAAATTTTATTGTTGAAAAATGTTAGAATTCTTAAAATTCCTGTCACCAGTATAATTCAGCCTTTAACATATAAATTACCTACAATAAGCAATCATAAGACTATTTGGCAAAACTATCACGAGTTATAAGATAATTAAATTTAATTTAATAATTCACAGTTGGACCAAAAAAAAAAAAGAAATACATGCAAATATAAAGTTTAAAGGGGATCTTCATTTGTTTAGAACTTGAGTTGAAGATGTGGATTATATTGAGATATAGATTTCCAGTCTGAACCATCCTTGTCCCTGAAACACTCTTCTAGCAATCTTGAATAACAAATATCCAACTCTTCCAACGTAGACACCTTACGCAACAGGCGATGTGGCAACCCTGTCAAACTTGGGCAAGATCTGATGTTCAAATGCATGAGACAAGGCATTAATGTCATGCCTGCAGACTCTTCTTCTTGGATCGTTATGTCCTCCCACTCTTTCTAGTGCCTACATAAATCAAATTCCAGTTCCTTCAATTTAGGAATGGCAACAGTATCCAGCTTCATGTCTCCTCCTCTTCCTATTCCCAACAATTCTCGTCCCACTATTTTCAATCTGCTCATCCCACAAATCTTCATCTCTTCAAGGCAGGGCAGTTTTCCAAAGGGTGGCAATGAGGTCAGGTGATAGTGTGTATATACTTCGAGTTTCCTTAGTTGGTTGAGGGGTGAGACTAACCACCCCAATGGGAGTTGAGAGCCTCTGTATCCCCGAATTATCAATGCTTCCAGATTTGGATGGGGCTCCAATGCATCTCATCCATAAAACTTATTTCAAGACTCTGAATATGTATCTTATTCCTCAGTTGTGCTTCCTTAGCATCTTCAACCATTTCTTCTGAATAAATGTCCTTATCTAATTCGATTGTCAACTTTAGAGATCCACTATGATTGTTCCATCTACTTCCTCCGTAGAACTCAGCCAATTTGCGGAGATTAATTAACTGTCCCACTCCTTTAGGAAGTCTTAACAGACTATCGCAATCATGAAGATTTAGTGTTCGTAAGTTCAAAGCACATATACTCTCTGGCAACTTCTTCAGAGACCTATTCCCCTGCAAATCAAGGTGTCTCAAGTGAATCAAATTCCCAATTTCCCTTGGCAATTCCTTCCGAGACTCATGCCAACTCAAGTTGAGGTGTCTCAATTGAATCAAATCCCCAATTTCTCTTGGCAATTCTTTCAGAGATGAATTATAACTCAAGTCGAGGTGTCTCAAGTGAATGAAATTCCCAATTTCCCTTGGCAATTCTTTCAGATATACATTACAACTCAAGTCGAGGTGTCTCAAATGAAACAAATTCTTAACTTCCATCGGAATCTCTTCAAGATTGCAATCATTTAGGCAAAGAGTTTGCAAGTTATAAAGTTGAAAAATGATTTTAAGAGCTTCAGGGGATAATTGTTTAATTCCATTCAAGGACAAGGATCTCAAGTGAATCATGTTTTCTATTCCTTGTGGAATACTTTTCCAGCGATGTAGGCTTAACACTCTCAGATGTTTGAGACAATAACAAAGATTTAGGGGAGATCCTTCATACTTCAAAAACAAGGTACAAAATTCATTCACACTGGAAATTAGTAGGGGGGCACAAGTTTGACAAGTTGTCTTATTCATTCCTATGGCCTCTACTTTACCACTCTTCCAAAGAAATTGAGCAAAATCATGTACTATATCATGCATTTTACACGATTTAATTCTCTCATCCCAATCATCTTTCACAAAGTCTTGAAAAAGAAATGCATCATTAATATGTCAAAGTACTCTCGCCCTTTATCTTCCACATCTCCCTCAGAGCCCAAATAACCTAATGCCATCCAACTTCTTATTAGTTCATCAACATAAATTGTTTTATCCTTAGGAAAGACAGCGCAATATGAGAAGCAATGCTTGAGCGTTGGAGATAATTCATTGCAGCTCAAAAGCAAATGAGGAAAAAGTTCTACTTTCGCTTCATTCATTTTCCATATTTCATTATTCAATACATTCTCCCAATCTTTCAAAGTTTTCTTAGAACACAAAAGACTTCCCAAAACCTTTGCAGCAAGAGGTAAGCCAGTGCACTTCTCCGCTATTTTCTTACCAATATCCTCAAAATTTTCAAGTACCTCCCTAGTCTTTCCAAAAGTGGTCATACAACGCATTTACAACCAACAATCTTCATCTGAAAGTTGTCCAGGACGATGAACATGAATTGTTCGCATGATTTGAGCAACTCTTTCCTTTCTTGTAGTCACCAAAATTTTACTTCCAACTCCACCACATTTGAGGGTGTTTTCCAGGGATTCCCATTTGTTATAATCTTCAGTCCAAACATCATCAAGGACAAGAAGAAACCTCTTCCCAGAAACAGAATCTTGGACATGTTTAAACAAAACATTTAATTGGTTGGTATTTGGAGAAGTACCCTCTCTCAAGCTCTCAAGAATCCCTTTGGCAATGGCAGCCAGATCAAAGGGATCTGATACACATATCCAAATTCTTAATTCAAAACTCCCCTTTACTCGACTGTCATTATAAACAAGTTGAGCAAGGGTAGTTTTTCCAAGTCCCCCAACACCCACTATAGACACAACCTGCAGATTGCTTTATTCCTCTTCTCTCCCACCATTACCCATACGTGTGCTAACAAGAATATCCTTATCCTTATACCGACCATGGACATTCCCCAAGTCAATCAAAGTATATTTATCTTTCTCCTTCAAAATCTGATCAAGCTGCTCTTTCACATTCTTTATCTTGTTTGTTATATCACGAAGAACAATAACTTTTTTGAAACATAAACATGAAGATGATGGGATGAAGAAGCATACCTTTTGCTTCGGAGGATTAGATTGATCCATGTTATACTTGAGAAGAGCATAGCTCCATTCATCCAAAACGTCCTCCATTTCATAAGAAGTCTGTTCCAGCTTGGACAACCAGTAGTTGATGCCTTTGTCTTTGAATCTTCGATTCTCAGCATCATTCAACACATTTCTGAGTCTCTTCAGCTCCTCAGAAAGCTTGAGAACCTCCTCATCAACGCCTCTCACAAGAGTCACTTCACTTTGAATCTGTTCTTCAACCATAGCTTTAAGTCGCTTCGCCACAACAGAACGATAGCATCAGCCATGATCAGTACTAGTTTTGGATAAGTTTGTGTGTGTTTATGAGCTGGTTTTTTTCTCTTCTTTTTCTTAGTGATGACATGTATTAATGCATTAGCTAGTTGAAGATATGAATAGAAGAAATTATTGATTCCATGTCCCCTTTTTATTATATACTTTCCAATTATATACACTTTCCAATTTTTGTTCTATAAGTTTCCATTTTTTTTTCAATTTCTATCCAATTTTGGTTAGATAACCGTCGGAAAATTTTACATGACATCAACGATTTTGAGAATTTCAATTAAAATTGGATTGAAATTGGAAAAAAATGAAACATTGAGTACCAAAATTGGAAAACTTGACTAAAATTGGAAAACGTTGAAACATAATGGACCAAATTAGAAAACGTATACTTGGTTGTCAAAAAATGAAAAGAGTCTCACATACGGAACCAAAATTGAAATTGACCCATATAATAATCCGCATAATAATAGTTATATACCTAATGGCATAATAAAGAATTAAATAATATTTTCTCAATGTACTCCTTACTTCATTAAACCAAAAGAATGAATATAATATATACTCTCAAACAATTGATAATCAAATAAACTAAAAGAAAATCAGTAATCAATGAATAAAAGTATTATAACTTTACATATATGAAGAATTACCTTAAAAGTTCTAAAAATTCGATTATTCGATGAGAATTTGATAATATGAGATTAAAAATAATTACCATATATTTATTTTTTTGTTAATAAATAAAAATATAAAATACCTCTACTTAAAAAAAAAAAAAAAAAAAAAAAAAAAAAAAATATATATATATATATATATATATATATATATATATATATATATCCAGGGGCCCAATGACGCCTTGGCCCTCTCGTAGGTCTGTCTATGCTTGCAACTATGGAATCATAAAATATATAATGAATAAATCACTCTCATTCAAAGTTTTACGATAGTTTTCAATATATGGATGTTTAGCTCAATGAATGGTTGTTCCTTGAAATGTTTGAATATAAAAGAAAAAAACTAAACAAATTAAAAGGCACGTATATGAAAATGAATTTTTTATTTTTTTTTGCTTCTTGTTGTATCATGAAAACACATTCATAGCTAATATAAATATATAATTTTATTAATTTATCATTATCAAAAAATGATGATGAAGTCATATACATTCTTTTCCATTGGTATGGTCGTCATAGCTGGCATGACAAGCGAAGTGAAATGATATTAAAATAACATTTAATGTATAATATTGTTTGGTAATAATGTATATTACAAGATAAGAAAACTATTTATAATTGATGGTATTATATGAATTTTGAAGCACACTATTTATAATTGATAAGACCCTGTCTAGCGAATATCTTTTAATATTTTGCAAACTTTGTCCTAAATCCCAAATATAGTCTGAAAATTTGGGGATTTTGAGTTGCTGAAACAATTCGATGATATGTTGGGATGGTATATATATATACACGCACCTGAAAAATGCGCATCGTGCGCACTTCTTTAAGATTCATTTTTTTTATTTTTTATATTTTATATTAGAGTAAAGTACTTTTTTTGCCCCGTAAACTAGGTGGTCTGGCATTTTCGGACACTTTTGTTTCGGGCTGGCCAATTTGGACTTTATTTTACAAAAAGTGACAATTTATGCCCAATTTCAGCCCGAATTGCTTATTTGGGCTGAAATTGCACGTGATATGCACGTGTGGCCATATTTTCGGGCTCAGCTGGCCAAAATCGGACACGCTGGACCCTTTTTAATACGTGGCATTTAAAAAAAATGATCTCTCCCAGGTAATAAAATTGATTTTACCGTTGAGACAATTGAGAACCCTAAATCCCCAATTGAGAAAATTGAAGAACCCTAACACCCATTCCCCAAAGTTGGTCGCTAATTAGCTACGGCCACGAGGTAATCTCTCATCCACCCCGGCGAATAGGCGAAACTCTCCCAGGTAAAATCATGAATTCTTGGCAGGGAAAATTTGTAAAAATGACCTGTAAGTTTGCTCTTATTAGGAAAATAACCTCTAATTTTGGGCATTTTTGAAACTACCCTGTAACTTAAAAAAAGTTGGTAAAAATGACCAATGATCGGTTGAAGCAGGTAATGGTCCGGTTACCTGCTTACGTGGCCGTTCTATGCGCATGTGGACTCCGTTAACTCTTATGTGGCAAAGTTAAGGAGGAAAATAGATTTGAGACATATTAATGGAGGTAAAAACCTAATTGGTAAATTCCCCAATTGAAAAATGGATTGGGATACAGCATTTTGGAGATCAATTTCCTGGATTCCGATGACAGCCACGGCGGGCACTTGAAATCACCCCTGTAAATTTCCTGGATTCCTGAAAAGGCAAGTACCCAGCCAACAACACATAGAGAATAACGCCACATGACCAAATATCCGCCTTCGCACCGTTATATCCCTTTTTTCCGATCACCTCCGGGGCGACATACGCCGGCGTGCCACAAGTGGTGTGCAGCATTTCGTCCTCCCTCAGATGTTCGGTAAACGCACTCAGCCCGAAATCCGTCACTTTAAGATTCCCGTCTTCATCTAGCAGCAGATTCTCCGGCTTCAGATCTCGATGGTAGACGTCGCGGCTGTGGCAGAAATCAATGGCGAAGATCAATTGCTGAAAGTAACTCTGAGCGGCTTCATCATGCAGCCGGCCCCTCGTGATTTTTGCAGACAGCTCACCGCCGCGGACGAATTCCATGGCGAAGTAGATCTTGGTCTTGCTGGCCATAACCTCGTGAAGCTCGACGATATTTGGGTGGTGCATTATCTTCATAACGGAGATCTCACGCTTCACCTGCTCGATCATTCCAACACGAATCACCTTCTCCTTCAACACGGATTTGGTTCTACGATTTAAATGAGAAAGAGTATTAATTTGGGGATTTTAAGATTTTGTTTTTGCCACATAAGAGTCGTTGCAGGCCACATGTGTGTAGAACGGCCACGTAAGCAGGTAACCGGACCATTACCTGCTTCAACCGGTCATTGGTCATTTTTACCAACTTTTTTTAAGTTACAGGGTAGTTTCAAAAATGCCCAAAATTAGAGGTTATTTTCCTAATAAGAGCAAACTTACAGGTCATTTTTACAAATTTTCCCTTCTTGGCATATTCCTCAGTGTTTATGTTTTCATCTCTTTAAGAAATCCAATTCGACCCCTTGAAAGAAAAAGCTACGATTTTGAGGATGATTTGTTGATGTAATCTGTTAAAAATTGACCCTCTATGTTTTACCTTGATTTGCCACAGCTTCCACGCCCAAAATTTGTGAAGAACTGAAAAATGTCATATAAAATAGGAGATATGGTTTGCAATTGTGGAATTAGGGCTGTCATTCGCACTTCATGGAGTAATGAAAATCCAGGAAGAAGGTTCAATTCTTGCCTACACTACAATGTAAGTAACTATGTAGCTTTAAATGAAATGTGTCATGTTTAACTTAATTTATGAACTCAAATGTGTTGAATGAAATATCTTGTGGAGACATCCTGTTTTGATTATTTTGCAGAAAGGAGGGTGCGATTTTTTTGCGTGGGAGGACCCCCCAATGTGTGGTAGATCAAGAAGTTTGATACCTGGTTTGTTGAGGAGAATGAATGCAATGGAGAATGAAAACACGAGCTTGAAGAATGAAATTGACAACATGGTTGAGGAGATCAACAAACTGAAGTTGTGTAATAGAAAGCTACTGAAATTGTTGCTTTCAATTCTAGTAATATGTAGTTTTTGGGGTTGGGTGTGGTTTGAGGTGTTTTAAAAGTGTACCCTGTATTTGCTTTGTTGTTGGAGGATGATGTAGAATAGTTTTTGTTGCCCTAATCATGTATGAAGATGGATGAATTGGTTTATGTTGAATATTAAGTGTTGTTTATTTTGCAATTCACATTGTGTTGTAATCATGTTTTATGTTGGATTTTGCCCTGTTTTTGCAATTGAGAATCTGGAAATTGGAAGTTAATATACACACTTTTGGAATTCAAAATCTGGAAATTGAGAAATGAACATTGCTTCAAATTAGGCTTTCAAAATAGGCCTCAATTGATAATGACTTTCAGTTGCTTGCATGTACCAAAATAGGAGTTCCAGAACTGTAATGTCATTATACACAATCATGCATAAAATGGGCAAAAAGACCATAATTTCGAAGTACAAAAACCAACTAGTAGCCTGAATTTCTAAAAAATTTGTCCAAAATAAACCCTGCACATCTATTTCTTGCATGCTCTTTTCTGTATCAGGTCTGAAAGTGTGACAAAATTCTTGCCATCACTTGAAGGTCCTCTTGGTCTTCCACTTGGTTGTCCCCGTTCAAGTTGCTCGTACATTGATGGATCTTTGACCTGAGATCATTGTGTTGCAATGGCTTGCTGAGATCCTTCTTGTACCAATTCCTCCTCATCCATGTCCAAGTTAATATCCTGCATCAATTACAAATAGACACAAATTATAGAATCGAGACTTGATTATGTTGACATTTGGAAAATTGGAGCTACATGTATGAAAACAGGACTCCTCCTCACATTATTTTCTGCAGGTTGGTCACCCTCAGTGTGGTCAAGTGGAAGTGAATTCTCCATTTGTGTCAATTATGAATGTCATTAAAATAAAAGAATCAATTACAACACATATTGCCCAAGCAACTATCACATCAGATCTGAGATCTACAATTATCAAAGCAGTAAAACAAAATTATAATCATAAACACCAATTCATAATCATAAAGATAATCTTAGTCCAGCTTTAACTTACTTCATCTTGCAGAGTATACTCCTCAGCAGCAGTATCCCTTTCTGTGATATCCTCCTCACATGCATCATCCCCTTCAAAGTTCTGCAACAATAAGATGGACACAAATTATATACTATCATATATATTATCTTAAGGCCAAGTGACAAAATTCTGAAAGCAAAAAGACAAGCATCTGTTGATCCTTGTTTTGAGGACATGATCTCACATTATGCCCCTCCACTTTGCACTTCTTGCATGTATATGTAGTCTGCTGCCTTCTCAGTTTCTTCACAACATCATGTTTTTTCTTACTCCTCAACTCCCCAACCTCATTCTTTCTTCTTTTGGGAGGTCTTCCAACAGGTTTTGTTAAGAAAATTGAAGGTAGAGGTGGTGTGATTCCAGTCTCCACCCATTCTGCCTTCCCATTAATGCCTCTTATAGAGGACTCATACACCATCCTATACACATCCACCGTGCACTGCAAATCAACATAATCTTCAGGATTGGCACCCTCATTATACAATGCACATAATGCATGTTTGCAAGGCACCCCACTCAGACCCCATAGCTTACAACTGCATTCCAACTTGTTCAGTAAATGAAGCCCACAGGTGAAGGATTTTAAAAATTGGCCACAGATGATTTTAAAAATTTAATGGTTCTACTGTTTATTGCTATGTGGACCCAAACTGCAATAAAGAAGGAGTTAAAATAACACCAGGTTGGACCACAAAACCTCAATTCCAAAACATCACCCCCACCCACCCTTCAATACAATTAATAAATCACACCCACACCCACCAACACAAAACACAATAAGTTGTACCCTACCCCACTTGTCTGGAAAAGACACAATTCATCTACAATAAGTATATATAGAACGTGTAACTTAAAAAGAAACTTTAATAGCGCGAGCATACCATATTTGGGAGATGGGAAATGTTGCAATTTCCTATCGCGTTTCTTCACCATATTCGTCTAACTATGTAGATGGTTCGCAGACAGTAGCACACACGCTGATGGGATGATTGTGGAGTGGGTGTTAGGGTTTGAAAATCGGGAATTTGGGGAATGGGTGTTAGGGTTCTTCAATTTTATCAATTGGGGATTTAGGGTTCTCAATTTTGTCAACGGTAAAATCGATTTTATTACCTGGGAGAGATCGTTTTTTTTAAATGCCACGTATTAAAAAGGGTCCAGCGTGTCCGATTTTGGCCAGCTGAGCCCGAAAATATGGCCACACGTGCATATCACGTGCAATTTCAGCCCAAATAAGCAATTCGGGCTGAAATTGGGCATAAATTGCCACTTTTTGTAAAATAAAGTCCAAATTGGCCAGCCCGAAATAAAAGTATTTGAAAATGCCAGACCACCTAATTTACGGGGCAAAAAAAGTACTTTACTATTTTATATTATATGTAGAATCATTTTTTTCACGCTACCACTTCACATAGGGATTTTTTTATCAATTCTCATCTCAAACACCTAATCTCTATCAACATATTCATATATGGACTCTCTTATCAATTATCATCTCAAACATAGACCTAACCCCTCATCAACATAGACTTTTTTAACAATTCGCATCTCACACATCAATCATACACATTCTTCCCAATTCTCATCCACTCCACTATCTATACCTCTCATCGAATCAAATTTTAAAGGTGGAACTTTCTCTCTCATCGTCCCTGAGAACTTTCGTAAATATTTTTTCTAAATTTCATTATCATTTTTTTATGTTATCCATTGATTTGGGTGAACAATTAGCTGAAATTTTAAGATTTTCAGCATAATTTTTTTTTTTTTGTAGATGGAAGAAGATTCTCCAAATAATCTGTTTATCCCGCAAGTTTCGGAGGAACATAAACTTAAAATCGAGCAGAAATTTCTCACAATCGAAGACGCATTTGAATTTTATAATGCTTATGCAAAGGAGGCAGGATTTAGTACAAGATTGCACAACAGTAAAAGGAAAAAGAAGACAGGTGAAATAATATGGAAATCATTTGTATGCTATAAGGAAGGTCAAAAAAATGAATCAAATAAACAAGAGGGTGAAAGAAATCGGAGAATAGTTCGAGTTGGTTGCAAAGCTAAGTTAGCAATTACAAAGAGAGAAACTCTGGACCAAATTGGGTCGTGAGCATATTTATTGAGAATCACAATCATGGACTCCAAGAAAGATATATATGTTGACGTCGCATCGTCATATATGTTAAGGTCGTATCGTCATGTGCCGATGGCAAAGAAAATGTTGACCGAACAATTATCTGAAGCAAATATACCAACATGCCAACAATTGAGATTGATGAAAATTGAATCTGATGACAGATTGATGGAAATTGAATCTGGTGGCCCAGAACATCGTTGGATGTATTGAACGAGACATTAGAAATCATAGAAGAAATTTACAGGAGGAACCAAAAGCAATGGACGCCGAAACATTAATTGAGTCTTTCTGGTGAGAGAAAGAGAAAAATCCTTCATTTTCTTCGACTTTGAACTAGACATGGAGAACAAACTCATAAAATGTTTTTGGGCCAATGCTATAGCGAGAAGGTATTACAATTATTTTGGTGATGTTATAGTATTTGATACAACATATAACACAAATAAGTATAGCATGATTTTTGCTCCAATAACCGGGATCAACCACCATGGCCAAACAATCATACTTGGATGTGAATTTTTAAGTGATGAGAAAGCAGATTCATTTATTTGGTTATTTAATAAGTGGCTTGAGGCTATGTCAGGTAGTCATCTTTCTGTTATTGTTACAGACCAAGATCCTGCAATGACCAAAACTATTGCACAAGTGTTTCCAACCACCCTGTATCGGTATTGTATTTAGCACATTCTTAATAAATTCTCTGAAAAGATTAATGTCATGACAAATCGAGATGATTATTACCGTTTAAATGATGTAGTTATGAACTCCGAATCTACTAGAGAATTTGAAGAACATTTGATGGAGATCATGACATATTCCATGCTGAAAAATAATGAATGCCCAACCACATATATGATTTACGTAGTAAATGGGTTCCTGCTTATGTTAAGCATGTATTTAGTGTTGGAGTTTCTAGTAGTCAAAGGGCTGAGAGTTGTCTTTCTTTTTACAAAAGATATGTTTCAGTCAAAAATTCATTGATGGATTTTATCACACGATTTAATAGAGCTCTTAGATATCAACGACACAAAGAATTGGAAGCTGATTATGTTGATATTAATGAGCAACCAACACTGAAGACACTTTGGCCAATGGAAGCACAAATAGCAAAGATATACACAAGGAAAAATTTCAACTTTTTTCACGAAATAATGTGTCAAAGTCATGCTTATTTTGTGAATTTGAAATGTGATGATGAGTTGCAAACAATCTATACTATATTCAAAACTGATACAAGTTCAACATCAAGACAACGGGAGCTTATATACACCAAGAGTTCAGATGCATTAATATGTAGTTGCTTACAATTTGAGTTCAAAGGAATTGTTTGTAGACACATTTTGGCATATTTTCTTGTGAAACAGATTTTTGAACTTCCATCTAGATATATTTTACCAAGATGGACAATAAGTACAAAGGGTGGAAGAGTGAACGATAATCATGGTGCGACATTTGTGATGTTCATAATAAATCTCTTCTAACAAGACATTCAAAATTGTCACAAATAGCTTCTATTGTAGTAGATGATGCATGTCTCACTGAAGATGGTTCTAACTTGCTAATGCAACAATTAGAACATGTGTACAATGATATAAAGAACATGAATATTGGTGAAAGAGTGCAACGATCTTCTGTACCAGAAAAGTATATGATTGAGATTAATGATCCTTCACAAGTGAGAGCAAAACGATGTGGTAAAAGGTATAAATCATCAAAGAAAAAAGCAATTTCAAAAGCATGTGGTAAAAGGTATAAACTCTCAAAGGAAAAAGTAATTTCAAAAGCAAGAGTTTGTCGTGGTTGTGGCATTAGTGGACATGACAAGAGAAATTGTTCCACATAATTGGAATGGTATAATATTTTTTTATATTTTTTCTTTTCTGAAAGTTTTTATATTTAGAAAATTATAGTTACTGATTTTTATTTTTTTTCATATGTGTGGATTCATTATATTTGACGATACAAAAAAGATTTGGGGATTTTGAGATTGATTGAAGACTTCTGGGGGATTTTGAGGATTGATTGAAGACTTCTTGATAATTGATGACTTAGGATTTTGAGGATTGATTGAAAACGTTTTGGTAACTGATAATTGAGTTGGAAGATATGATTTGTTAATTTTGAAAATTTGTTGAGGATTGATTGAAGACTTCTTGGTAATTGATGATTGAGTTGGAGGATATGATTTGTTGATTTTGAAGATTTGTTGAGAATTTATTCTCTTTGTTGCTCAATTCGTATTTTAATTTTTATGGTTAATTTTGAGGATTTCTCAAATATTGATTAGGATTTTCGTATTTTAATTTTTATGGTTAATTTTGAGGATTTCTTGAATATTGATTAGGATTTAAAATTTGTTGAAAATTAATTAATTGAATATTTTTCATTGCTTCATTTTTTTTACATATGTAGATTCATTATATTTGACATACAAAAGACAATAATTAAACAAGCTTGGGGATTTTGAGGATTGATTGAAGATTTTTTGGTAATTGATGACTTCGTATTTTGAGGATTGATTGAAGACTTGTTAGTAATTAATGATTGAGTTGGAGGATATGATTTGTTGATTTTGAAGATTTGTTGAGAATTTATTCTCTTTGTTGCTCAATTCGTATTTTAATTTTTATGTCAAATATTGATTAGGATTTACGATTTCTTGATAATTGATTAATTGAATATTTTTCATTGCTTCATTTAATTGATTTTCAATATTTTTCATGGTAGTTTCTATGTGGATGAGAATTGGAAGAATATTGATTAATTCAATAATTTTCATGGTACTATCTGGATGGGAATTGAGAAGAAGGTGTATCATTGATGTATGAAATACAAATTGTTAAAAATGTCTATGTTGATGAAGGATTATGAATGAAGTGGTAGCGTGCCAAAAAATGATTCTATATATAATATAAAATATAAAAAATTAAAAAAAGAATCTTAAAGAAGTGCACACGATGCGCATTTTTCATGTGCGTGTCTGATCAAAACTATATATATATATATAGTAATGATAAGGAACCCATAGTTGGGTTCCTTAGGTATCTCACATTCTGATCAAAACTATATATATATATAGTAATGATAAGGAACCCATAGTTGGGTTCCTTAGGTATCTCACATTTATAAAAGGTATAGATTGTGTGCTAATTAGGGTTTGAACTTGAGTCACGCAAGTTTTTCTAGTTTTTATTGTCCTCATCCACTCTTCCAAAGTACTCATTTAAAAAAACAAATTGTCGTTTGTTAAAAAAAAAAAACAATTTAGTCTAATATTTTTTTTTCCAATATTAATTTGTTTCTAATTAATCAACTTTTTAAATTCCCATCACCTACCTAGAGTTGCCACGTTATACGCCACATCAAACGTATTTTTAGTAAAAGTAAATAAATAGATTTTTAAAATTAGTAAACTTCTATAAAAGTACCATAATGACTAAGAATTAATTAACCTATTCTAATTGAATAAGTTTTGGCCATTTTAGATAACTTTCAGATTATATTTTGTGATTTTTAAAGAATGAAGGATTATAGGATCAAATTTCGTATTTGCGTAAAATAAAAAAGGAATAAAAACATCCGAATCAATACTTAAATTGTCAACTCCAATAATACAATTAGTATTTCACATACAATAGTTGGCCACATGACCATTTGAAAAGGAGACTTATTATAAACACAATGGAAGCAACAAATATGTTCGGAAAAAAAATATTTTCCTCTTATTATTATTTGAGTAAAAAATATTTTGAAAGAAATTTTTCTTGTATAAATTTTGAAATTTCAAACAAAATATAACCATACACATGCATTTTATATTCATGCATTCATGTACTAGATTAATCACTCATAAAATGATATTTAGTATAGTTTTAAAATTAAAAGAAAATTAGGTGAACTGGAGCAAACAAATAAAGAAATGACATTTAGATACTTTGGATTATTACAAGTTATATAAGAAAAACAACTTAGACTTGTAAGATTATACTTTCAATAATAGATTACATGAAAAACTCATTTATAAAGTACAATAAAAACTGTAAAATATTTAAGAATCCAAATTAAAATATGAAATTTATAAAAGTGAAATTATGATATTCTTGGCCCATAGTCAAATTGTTGTTTGTTAAATTTTTTTTTTATTAATTTGGGACATTCTTGAATACTGTTTGATGATTTGAACTCAACATGCTTGTATGTAGATGGAGTAGCAAAGTCTAATTAATCGATTTTTACAATTTAAATTCCACATCACCAAGCTAGAGTTGCCAGATTATACGCCACATTAAATGTATTTTTGGTAAAAGTTGATAAATAGATTTTTAAAATACAGTAAAATTCAATAAAAGTAACATATGAAATGACTAAGAATTAATTAACCTATTATGATTGAATAAGTTTTAGCCATTTTAGATCACTTTCAGATTATATTTTATGATTTTTAATGAGTCAAGGATTATATATTTGCATATAATAAAAAAAGGAATAAAAACATCCGAATCAACACTTAAATTGTCAACTCCAATAATACAAGTATTTCACATACAATAATTGGCCACATGACCATTTCAAAAGGAGACTTATAAATACAATGGAAGCAACATGTTCGGAAAAAAATATTTTCCCCTTATTATTATTATTACTTGAGTAAAATATATTTTTTGATTCAAACTGTACGTGTTTGGATTTTTTCTTGTATAAAGTTTGAAATATGTCACTAACTTTAAATTTGATATATTTTATGAAATCAAATAAAGTCTACCCTTACACATGTTTCGAAATCAACAACTATGATTTGTCAGTTATTACCATAAAATACATCGATCAAAATTAAAATTTATATAGAAAAACTCAAATGAAGTGTCAAAATTCTTACAAAAAAGTGTAAAAAGGCCTATAGTTCAGATGGAGAAATGTTTTTTTACCATCATTATTATTAATATAGAAGTTAAACAAATCAGTTTTTCAAATCAAAACAAAATCAAATCATGGAAAACCCTCAATGACAGATCTCAAGCCTAAGACAGGTGAGATGTTATAGTTTGCAAAGCCAGCATCGAAGAAGAGCTTAGCCTGATAATGTTGGATTTTCCAAATTAATAATTTTTTCTTTTTCATTATTTTCAAAAATCATTTATTTTATTACGTATGAGCTTTGTTAGGGTTTGGAGATTTAATTGGATTTGATTGTTTTTAAATTCCTTATTTTAAGGATTACATGATCTAACCATATTCCTATATATTAGGGATTTGTTTCTTTTTCTTTTTATCTTATTTTACATAGGATTTTAAGAAGAGAAAAAGAACTTGTTTTTTCAAAAAGAGAAAAAGAATTGTTTTTGAAGAGAGAGAAAAAGAACGTGGAACGTGGAGTTGAGAAGTGAAGATCATGGAGATGGATTCAAGATAGTGGGACACATGAAGATCATAGAGCATACAACCGTGATGTACAAACTCTATAAATCGAAGATGTTCTTGGAGATTGAATACACTGAAAAACAGAGATTGAAGAATATAGATAAGAGTGCATTTCAAGTCATAATATTCCAGTCTTCTTGTATCACACTTGTGATCTTTTGAGTCTTTGTATACGTCCAATTGAACGTAGTCATAGATTTAGGATGTATTGTGTTTTATCTCCTTATAATCAAATTCTTATATTAAAGGAGTTTTTCGCCCTGAAAGCAGTTCACGAGTATTCTTATACTCGTGAATAAATTTATCTCTGTTCGTATCATTTTATTGGTATTTATTTTTCGCTGTGTTTTTCCGGTGTTGCCAACACAGTGACAACATTAGGTTCTCTGATCGTTTATTTTAGATAATTTTATCCACGCAGTACTTTCAATTGGTATCAGAGCCACCCACTTGATATACTAAGTGGTTGGTTCTAGTAGTCATGCAAGACATGGATTATTGCAATCCAAATTATGGACACATTCCAATTTTGGACGGTTCGAACTATACATATTGGAAGATCCGTGTTTGTTTGAAGATCAAATCAATAGATGCATGTGCCTGGACAGTTGTTTTAGAAGACTATGTTCCACCACTCCATGAAGTTGATGGAGATTTTGTTCCAAAGCCTAAAAAATCATGGACGATCGAGGAGATCAACAATTCAAATTTCAACGAGAGAGCAATCAATATCATTTTCGAGGCTGTGGATATCAACATTTTCAAGATAATCCAGAATTGCACCACTGCTAAGGATGCATGGGATATTCTTCAAAAACGTTATGAAGGAGCAAGCTGTGTTCGAGAAGCAAAGATGCGGCTTTTGATGTCAAAGTTCGAGAACATGAGCATGGAGGAGAGTGAGGATATCGGAAGCTACTTTGAGAGACTTAGAGACATCTACAATCAAAGCCAAATGTTAGGAGATCCGATTGGACGCAAGCAACTGATTTCCAAGGCCATGCGTACGCTACCATCAAGGTTCAATATCAAAGTATCCACCGTAGAAGAAGCCCACAATCTTACCGTAATGGATTTCGATACTTTGCAAAGCATTTTCCAAACCTTTGAACTCAATCTTCTAAGTCAACAAGAAGCATCACATAAGGGAAAGAATATCGCCTTGCAAGCTCAAGAAGATGAGGAGTTCGAGGATGATGATAAACCATTGGAAGAGATCACCGAAGGACCAAATGTGGCCATGCTAACAAAGAAATTTAACTCCATGATGAGAAAGTTAAACAAGAAGCCACGTCTAAAGGGAAAGAAATATTAGAATGCCTCGACAAAACAACCTCAATTTAAGCCTTTTGAGTCGTCCTCTCAGCCCCAAAAGTATGCCAAGAGAACAGTCTCTGATCATGGTAGATATAATCCAAAAAATATCGATACTATTCAATACCATGCATGTTCGGGATAAGGCCACTATGCCAACGAATGCCCAAATACTTTGAGAAAGTATGAAGTGAAAAATCACTAGATATCTTTGAGTGATGATGAGGACGATGCTGAAACTGAAACTGAAAGCCAAACTGCATTGGTTGCAAGAGTCTATGAATAGTCTACTGGTGTTATCGATGGTGTCATGACATCACAAACAACACCAAAGAAATCTGAATTATTTAATTTTTAAAATTTGACTTGTTTTAATAGTGTTTGGATGATGCAGATTCTCAAGGTGGAGAGGAACTAGATAAAGATGCATTTATTGATGAACTCCAAAATCTTTACATCTCCTTGCTCGATGAATGGAAAAAATAATGTAAGCAAGTGGAATTTCTCTCCAAGGAAAATGATGTTTTGAAGAACTCAGTTGCTAAGTTAGAAACTACTCTCACCAAGAAGGATATTGAACTTGGGAAAGTTCAATTAAAACTTGAGGGGACAGAATCCATCTTCACAAAATGGAACTCAAGTTCTACCAAGGCAAAAGAACTCATTAAGTCAGGTAGTACCTCCAAATCAGGTATTGGATCAAACAATTCAGTTGAGTCAGTCTTGCCAAATCTTTTCAAAGATACGCATGCTAAAATTAATTTTGTTATCTAACAATTCAGTTGAGTCGGTCTGGCCAGTGGTCGGGTGTTGCCCTTGGTGTTATCTAACACCACTCGAAACACTACGGTCAAAAAAATCGTAAAGAAAGTCTGGGTTCCTAAAAAACTGTCTCAATCCTGTAAAGTTGTGTTTACTGCTTTTAAGACTAACCTTTCAGGTTCTTGGTACTTTGATAGTGGTTGTTTTCGCCACATAACGGGGACTAAGAAATTTTTGTCTAATTTTGTACCTCTCTGGAGGGCCCGTGACCTATGAAGGTGGTGCTAAGAGCAACATTGTTGGTAACGGGACATTGAATATTCCAGGTTTTCCTAGGTTAAAAAATGTTTTATTGGTTGATGGACTTATGGCTAATTTGATTAGTATAAGTCAATTGTGTGATAATAATCTTGAGGTGAAGTTTTCCAAAAACTCGTGCGAAGTCTTTGATGAAACTAATATGTGTATCATGACAGGTTAAAGGTCTCATGACAATTGCTATTTAGTAGAAAAAAATGTCACATACAACAAGGCTAGTTTTGATGACATGTTTTTGTGAAATAAAAAATTAGGCCATGTGAACTTTCGCACCTTACAAAAATTGTTGAAGTTCGAAGCTGTACAGGGACTACCTAAGCTAAATCAAATCTCGAAGGTAGTTTGTGGAGATTGCTTAAAAGGTAAACAGACCCGAGTTGCCCATGGTGTCACATCACATCAAGGACAACATTCAGGTACTATACATTATTTTGAACTTTTACATATGGATCTTATGGGTCCAATTGGAGGTAAGAGGTATTCTTATGTTATAGTTGATGATTTTTCCCGTTATACATGGATTTTCTTTTTAAGTGAAAAATCAAAAACTTTCTCACAATTCAAAATTTTATATACTAGGACTAAAACCTCTTACTCTTCAAAAATTTTGAACATCAGATCGGATCGTGGTAAGGAGTTTGAGAATAATTTGTTTGCTGAATTTTGTGAAAAAAATGGGTAGGTCATCATTTTCAGCACCCAAAACTCCACAACAAAATGGAGTTGCGGAATGAAAAAATCAGACTTTGCAAGAGATGGCACGTGTTATGCTTAGCTCTAAAAATCTCTCAGGATGTTTTTGGGCCGAAACATTAAATACTACTTGCCATATAGGTAATCGTGTCTTTTTTAGACCAGGTAGCAAATTGACACCTTATGAAATATTGAAAGGTAATAAGCCAAATTTGAAACATTTTCATGTTTTTTGGTGTATTTGCTATATTCTTAATGATCGTGATAATCTTGCCAAGTTTGACTCGAAGAGTAACAAAGCCATTTTTATTTGATATTCCTTGAATAGTCATGCATATCGTGTTTATAATTTAAGAACAAGGACTATTCAAGAATTTGTCAATATTGTTTTTGATGACTTTTCCGATGTTACAGGAAAAACATACCAAGATTCAGTGATAGATTTGATCGAAACTCCAACTGTCCAAGAAACTGGAAATACTGATGTTGCCCCTAGTGTCATAACATCATAGGTAACACCGGCAGAAAAATCAGAATCTGATGAAAGTGAATATGATGTGACTGATCCAGTACGTCGAGACCCACCTACTTGTACCAAAAAAAATCACCCTACCACTCAGGTGATAGGGGGTAAATGATGGTGTTCAAACACGTAGGAAAGCCCTAGTGAATTATAAAGAAATGGTAACAAATGTGTGTATGTCTACCACATTTTCAAAGGCAAAGTACTACTATTTTGTGTCTCAAATTGAACCTAAAAATGTTGTCGAAGCTTTAAAAGATGATGTTTGGATACAAGCTATGCAAGAAGAACTTCAACAATTTGTTAGAAATGACGTTTGGTTTCTTATTCCTCGACCCACCGACACTAATATGATTGGAACTAAATGGATATTTAAAAATAAAACTGATGAGTTGGGAAACATTATAAGAAATAAAGCTTGTCTAGTGGCTCGAGGGTACATACAAGTTGAAGACATCGATTACGATGAAACCTTTGCTCCCATTGCTCGAATTGAGTCAATTAGATTACTTCTTGCAATTGCATGTTATTTGAAAATCACACTTTATTAAATGGATGTTAAAGGAGCATTTTTAAATCGTATCTTGGAAGAGGAAGCTTTTGTTGAGCAACCTAAAGGATTCGAAGATCCTTTCCAACCTCATTATGTTTACAAACTCAAGAAAATCTTGTATGGTTTTGAAACAAGATCCTCGAGCTTGGTACGATCGTTTGACTACTTTCTTACTTGAGTTTCGATTCATATGATGTATGGCGGATCGAACTCTTTTCATTAAGAGGAATGATGAAAACTTTATGATCTCAAATTTATGTTGATGACATTGTGTTTGGTACTACTTGTCAAAATGATCTAGATGAATTTGTGAAAACTATGTCATCCACCTTTGAAATAAGTATGATCGAGGAGCTAACTTGTTTTCTAGGTTTGCAGGTCAAGCAATTGAATGATAGAATTTTTATTTCTCAAAGCAAGTATGCCAAGAATTTGGTGTCTCGCTTTGGATTAGAAAGCTCTAAGCCTATACGTACCCCCATGGGATCTCTAAAGATAGTGTTGCCGATGGTCTTGACAACATCCTTTATCGATCAATAATTGGAAGCTTATTGTATTTGACTGCTAGTTGACCAGATTTAATGTACAGTGTTGCTATATGTGTTCGTTACCAATCGGACCCTAAAACATCTCATCTTCAGGCTGTGAAAAGAATTTTAAGGTATGTTTCGGGTACGATTGAATCGGGTATTTGGTACACTAAGGATACTAATCTTCATTTGGTGGGCTTTAGTGATTCAGATTGGGCGGGTGATGTAAATGATAGGAAGAGTACTAGTGGCGGTTGTTTTTACTTAGGAAATAATCTTGTATCATGCATAGTCGAAAGCAAAATTGTGTTTTCTTGTCAACAGCTAAATCCGAGTATATTGCCGCCGATAGTGGGTGTACTCAACTCTTGTGGTTGAGACAAATGCTTGATGACTATGGATTTCAAATTGAATCTTTGAGTCTGTTCTGTGATAATGTTAGTGCAATAAGTATTTCAAAAAATCCAGTACAACACTCATGCACAAAGCACATAGATATAAGGCATCATTTTATTCGAGATTGAGTTGAAAAGAGGGTAATCTAAATTGAATATGTGTCCACTGAGAATCAAATTGCTGATATTTTTACTAAGTCCCTAGATTTTGAGAGATTTTCTTCTTTTAAGAAATCTCTCGGTTTGTGTGTTGTTTTAATGCATCTACCTTTTACGGATGTTACAAGTATTGTTGTTCACACCAGCATAACACCTATATGTATTTTTTAATTTTCTAGGACTTTTAGGCATATGCATGCTTATATGATTTTGAACAGTATGTCTCTCGTGTTTGATATTTGATAGGTAGGAATTTGGTGCATATTATTGTGAATTAATTTGGGATTTTATGCTAATTGATGTGATTGAATGCACCGTTTTTTTACATATACGTGTTTTTGAACTCCAAGTGCTTCACAATTTATTTTCTTGATTATTTAGGTATTTTTGAAGCAACAATTGGGCTTGGACATTTATTAAAGAAATGGGCCAATCAAATAAAAAGAAGTCTATGAGAAGAAAGAAAAGGAAGCCCGTGAGAAAGAAGAATGGAAAGCCCATTTGGAGGAAGATTATCATCTATTTAACCTAGCCTCCAAGTTACATTTTACACAATTGAAGGGGAGAGAGATTATAGTGAGAGAAATATTTTTTAAATTAGTTTTATGATGAAGTTTTCAATTATTTTTGCGGATTCGATTTCAAGGATGCTCGGTTAATTCGTAACTCTGGTTAACAGGGATGTTCGAACCCATATTTCTTTTATGTTTTAATTAATTATGTTTCCCCTTCTCGATATTTGATTGGAATTGATTATGTTATCTGTGCATATCGTTTTCGATTATTTGATGCTTGATTTAGACTGATCACCTAGATTAAGTGTTGATAATTGATTGCTAGAATTTTAAATCATGAATCCTAATTGTTGTGATTTAATTTTCATAAGTGGTAAACTAGAGGTCGTGCATCTCTAGGGTAGCATAATCCTAGATTATGGAATCGAGCTTGTGTATTCGGAGTCTAGTTCACCCTATCGTCTTGGTAATTAATGCATTTAATGAATTAAATGTAAAGAGCTTGTTCTAGGTTATTCAATTAAATAGGGTTGATTAGTGATCTTATCCTAATTTAACTAATTTTAAGAGACGATTCGGTTTAACAGAGCTTGTTGTTAGACTAGGGGTGATAATTCCATGATAATCTGAGAGAGGGGTGTCACATTGATTAAGGCATAATTGAAATTGGGGGATAACTGAATTGTTAATTGAGATGCTTTTTATATTTTGATTTCTTATTTAATTCGTTTTCTGGCTTCATAGTTAATAGTGATTCTCGATAAACCCCCCCAAACCTTTTCTATTTTATTGAATTGAACATAGGCGATATAGTTTATTCTCCATTCCTCGTGGGATCGACTCCGACTTACCCTAGCTACTAGTTAGTGAGGTTAGGAAGGAAATTAATTAATTTTATCGCGTCACGACAGCGCGGTCAAATTTTGGCATCGTTGCCGGGGAGTGGTTTGAATTTATTGTGTCACCTTGTGTCTTTTCTTGTTTATTAAAAAAAAACAACAAAAAAAAAATTAAAAAATTGAAAAAAAAATTGATGTTCAAGATTTCTGCTCTGTTCTGCTCTGTTTCTGCGTGGCTCTGCTTTACTTCGCCTATTGCTCTACCTTATTCTACTCTATTTTTCTGGTGAGTCTGTTCTGATCGGTTCTGTTTTTCACACTGGCAGACCCAGTGTGACTCGAGTCATCCAGTGTCAATCTGTGTAGACTGAGGATTGGAATAAAAGGGAGAAATGGATGCAAATCAAACATTGAAGGAGTGTGCTTATACTGCATCTATTCATCAATCGTTTTGCATTGATTATTCTAATATTGATGCTAATACAACTTTTGAGCTTGAATATGAATTTATACTCTTATTACCTTTGTTTCATGGTTTTGCAGATGAGGATCCATATAAATTTTTGAAACAATTCCACACTGTCTGCTCAAGCATGAAACTGAAGGCTGTAACGGAAGAGCACATCAAATTGAGAGCATTTCTTTTCTCTTTGAAGGACTCTGCTAAAGATTGGTTATACTACCTTCCTTCGAGCTCTATAAATACATGGACTGAAATGGAAAGTCTCTTCTTGGTCAGGTACTTCCCTGCATCTCGAGTGGCCAATATTCGAAAGGAGTTACTTGGGATTCGACAAAAGCATGGGGAGACATTGCATGAGTATTGGGAGAGTTTCACGAAGTTGGAAGCAAGTTGTCCACAGTCCCAACTCACTGATCAACCTATGATTCTATATTTCTATGAAGGACTGTCTTCGATGGACCGATACCATATTGATGCGGCTAGTGGAGGGTCATTGTTGGACAAAACACCATCAGCAGCAAGACTCTTTATCACGAGCATGGCTGCTGCCTCGCAACAATTTGACACCCGTGATTTTTCACTACAATCCGCAAATGAGGTAAATAGCTCTACCATCGAGGATAGATTAACTGAATTAACCTCTTTTGTTCGAAAACTTGTTGCAGGTGTTCCACAGACGGAACCATATCCAAGTAGGGAAAGTCAACGAAGAGCACAGTTTGAAGAGAATGATAGTCTACCACATCAGTCAAGAGAACAGAAGCAATCGTTAAAATCATTGGAGGATATGATGAAGACATTGGTTTCAAATACAATGCAATTCCAAAAGGACACTGCTCAATTCCAAAAGAATACCCAGTTGAGCAACATAAATCTTGAGACACAAGTGAGCCAATTAGCAACGGTTGTGAATCGTCTTGAGGCCCAGAATGAAAGAAAATTACCATCTCAGCCAAAGATAAATTCAAGGAATGTTAGTGCAATAACTTTAGGGAGTGGGAAGTAGCTGGAAGAAACCAAAACGCCTTAGAAAATTACAAAAAATGAGGAGGAAGAGAATTCTGCCGAACAGCCTGACACTGGATTACCCAGTGTGAAACCGACATCCAGTGTCAAATCGTCAAACTGCGAGAATCTGGTAAAACAATCAATTTCTGTTAAGTTTAATATTGATTCTCTTCATCTTTCTTATAGGGTGAATAAATTGGAGGACAAAAGAAAGCATGTTGAAGAAGTATTCATATTGGATGAAGTTCATACACCTTCTGAAAACCTTCTCAACAAATTCTCAAAGTTCAAAGCAATAAAAAGGATAAAGGTCAATGGAGCAAAGGACATGGCAGTTTCTGATGTGCCTTCTTTGAGACCAATTCCAAAACCTCGTTGGTGATTTGGTGATTTCTATTCCACACTTTTAATTTTTGCTCTATTTTCCTTGCATATATGAATCGTGCTTTGTCTACATCTTGTGTTATAATTTGAGTTGCTTAGGGACAAGCAAGGTTCAAGCGTGGGGAGATGGGGAGATGTTGCATAATTGATGAAGTGTGGAGTAGATCACATGTCTTGCATGTAGTTGCATTTAGGTTCATATAGTTGCATGTAGATTGTTTTTATTTTATCTTAGTTAGATTGCATGTTTACTTGCTTTAGCATGTTTACTTTATGTTTGCATTTGCATAAAAAAAAAGATGTTGAGTAAATGAGTTTGCAATGATGATCCGAGTGTTGTTTAATTATGTATTGGGGAATTCGTTTGTGTTGAATGAGGTGTTGCTGAGCATTGCTTTCTGTTGGTTAAAATTGCTGAATGATGTTTTGGGAAATTGCTGTTAGATGTCAATTAGGATAACATTGGTTTGAGAATTGATCTGTGACGTTGAGTTGATTTGTTTTGCTCACTTATGTCTTAAAGTGTACTTTTGAGTCCTTAATGGAAGTAGTCTTGATTGAAATTTTTGAAGGATTGATCACTTATGTTGAACCCCCTTGGTTGAAAAAAAAAATGTTGATGTAGTTGGAGGAAAAAGAAAAAAAAAGGGGTGTTGAGTTGAAAAAAAATTGAGAAGTGAAAAGATGATGGGGTGTGGAATCAGCTGCCTGTTCTTAGGGGTCCCGTATAAAAAAAATCAAATGAAATGCACGGTAGGACTAACCTAAGAGTGGTGTGGAGCTGCCAACTTCATCCAAAAAAAAAAAGAGAAAAAAATTCTAGCCAAAAAAAAAAAGAGAAGAAAAAAAAAAGGAGAAAAGAGGGTGATTTATTTTGTGAGAAGTCTTGATAAAATTTTGATTTAGATGAATGATATTAAGAGAGACTTAGAGTATATTAATCGATGTAGGTAGTAGAATGAGTTAATGATTTGTCTATGAAAAATTTGATTTCTGATGTCCTGTTGACACTCGTGATTTCTTGAGACAGTTACGTTTAGTCCAACTGCTTTTGCTTGCATATACCTTGTGTTGACATGAATTGAATTCCTATGAGTGATGGTAAGCATCTGAGCAAACAATACTTTTTCTTAAATGGTATTCCCGATGTTATTCGATTCTTTTGTTGCTTGAGGACAAGCAAGGATTTAAGTGTGGGGAGATTTGATAGGTAGGAATTTGGTGCATATTATTGTGAATTAATTTGGGATTTTATGCTAATTGATGTGATTGAATGCACCGTTTTTTTACATATACGTGTTTTTGAACTCCAAGTGCTTCACAATTTATTTTCTTGATTATTTGATATTTTTGAAGCAACAATTGGGCTTGGACATTTATTAAAGAAATGGGCCAATCAAATAAAAAGAAGTCTATGAGAAGAAAGAAAAGGAAGCCCATGAGAGAAGAATGGAAAGCCCATTTGGAGGAAGATTATCATCTATTTAACCTAGCCTCCAAGTTACATTTTACACAATTGAAGGGGAGAGAGATTATAGTGAGAGAAATATTTTTTTAATTAGTTTTATGATGAAGTTTTCAATTATTTTTGCGGATTCGATTTCAAGGATGCTTGGTTAATTCGTAACTCCGGTTAGCAGGGATGTTCGAACCCATATTTCTTTTATGTTTTAATTAATTCTGTTTCCCCTTCTCGTTATTTGATTGGAATTGATTATGTTATCTGTGCATATCGTTTTCGATTATTTGATGCTTGATTTAGACTGATCACCTAGATTAAATGTTGATAATTGATTGCTAGAATTTTAAATCATGAATCCTAATTGTTGTGATTTAATTTTCATTAGTGGTAAACTAGAGGTTGTGCATCTCTAGGGTAGCATAATCCTAGATTATGGAATCGAGCTTGTGTATTCGGAGTCTAGTTCACCCTATCGTCTTGGTAATTAATGCATTTAATGAATTAAATGTAAAAAGCTTGTTCTAGGTTATTCAATTAAATAGGGTTGATTAGTGATCTTATCCTAATTTAACTAATCTTAAGAGACGATTCGGTTTAACAGAGCTTGTTGTTAGACTAGGGGTGATAATTCCATGATAATCTGAGAGAGGGGTGTCACATTGATTAAGGCATAATTGAAATTGGGGGATAACTGAACTGTTAATTGAGATGCTTTTTATATTTTGATTTCTTATTTAATTCGTTTTCTGGCTTCATAGTTAATAGTGATTCTCGATAAACCCCCCAAACCTTTTCTATTTTATTGAATTGAACATAGGCGATATAGTTTATTCTCCATTCCTCGTGGGATCGACTCCGACTTACCCTAGCTACTAGTTAGTGAGGTTAGGAAGGAAATTAATTAATTTTATCGCGTCACGACAGCGCGGTCAATATTGCTTGGACATCTAATCATTCAATGGCTTATGTTTTTGTAAAGTGCACATTTTAATGAAAATTAACGACACAGAGCACTTGGAGCACGATGTTCACTACGACAATGCTTTTTCAGGCAGCCTAGTGATAGAAATAAAAAGTGTTATGTGACCTACACTGAGTAACTCGAGACACGACACTCGCTATGATGATGCTTCCTTGTAAAAAGATGTAGGAGATACCACAACCGCATAAATTCTTGATCACACAACCAAGTAACTAGACGTATAGTGTTCGCTACGACAGTGCTATCTTTTCAAAAGGTTGATTGAGATCATGTCAGTTTCAATTTTTGTGAAGTGCACGAAAAATTTCATTTTTGAGCCCCAATATTTTTGAATGGTGTCCTCACAGTGTCATGTAACACTAGAAAAACACTGTTTTAAAAATATGTTTTGCATTTGTTATGCATCCCTAGATTTGTGCAATTTGTTTTCCAGATTTTTAGTGGATATATTTGATTTTTGGATGATCCCTAATATTTTTAAATTTCGAATTATGTGACACCTTATTTTTAGGAGGTTTTATATTGATTAATCTTGAATTTGTTACATATCATATCTTTTTGAATCTCCTTAATTTTATCCATAAGGCTCAAAATTTGATTTAAAATTCTAAGTCATACCCTCTATCTCTGTATTTCGTCTTTCTCTCTCTCTCTATATATATATATATATATATATATATATATATATATCTCAAATTTCCCAATTGTAAGCCCTAATTCTTTTCTCAAAATTTCCCCAATTTTGTGCCCTAATCTCTCTGTCATAGCCATGGATTCTGCATCATCAACTATTTGTGGCATCTTCTTCCTTTGATAACCCCTTCAAGGCTTTATGGAACAATTTGGACTCTCATTTTAGCTCAAAAAGGGGGAGACCATGAGATGGATGAGAAATTTGTTTAATCTTGGTTTGATTTTTTAGTGGATTAATGATTAATGATCTTTTGCTTAATTCTCTTAATTTTGCATTAATTGTTCGTCAACGTATCTATTATGTTTGGTTGTGTTTTGCAGGATTAAGGGGGAGAATAATTGATTTTTGGTTTTGAGTTGAAAAGGCAAAAATGGGGGAGATTGTTAATGTTGGATTTTCCAAATTAATAATTTTTCCTTTTTCATTATTTTCAAAAATCATTTATTTTATTAAGTATGAGATTTGTTAGGATTTGTAGATTTATAATTTTTTTGTTAGTTTGAAAATAGGACTGATAATTATTTATTTTAATTTTTTAAAATGTGTTTCCACACATGAGCAGATCAGACGTGCCATATGATAAACCTATGTGCCATATGATAAACCATCATATTAGTTTTTTTTTATAAATTAAATCTATAATATATTGAATTTTAAAGCTAATTTATATGCTAATCAATTATATCAAATTTAATGTTGATAATAAATAATAATAAATACTATAGAAATTTTAGCTAAAATTGTTAAAATATAATTATGATATCTTCTCCTCTTTCTTCTTCCTCCTCCTCTTCCTCCTCCTCCTCTATAATTATGATATCTCGTCCTCTTTGTTCTTCTTCCTCCTCCTCCTCCTCCTCTTCTTTTTCTTCTTCTTCTTCCTCCTCTTCGTCCTCCTCCTCCTCTTCCTCTTCTTCCTCCTTCTTCTCCTCTTCTTCGTAGTCATCCTCCTCCTCCTCCTCTTTCTCTTCTTCCTCCTCTTCTTCTTCTCCTTCTTCTTCCTCCTCCTCCTCCTCCTCTTCTTCTGCTTCTTCTTCTCCTTCCTCCTCCTCCTCCTCCTCCTCCTCCTCTTCTTCTTCTTCCTCCTCCTCTTCCTCTTCCTCCCCCTCCTCCTCCTCCTCCTCCTCCTCTTCTTCTTCTTCCTCCTCCTTCTCCTTATCTTCTTCCTCCTCCTCTTCTTCTTCTTCTCCTTGTTCTTCCTCCTCCTCCTCTTCCTCTTCCTCCTCCTCCTCTTCTTCTTCTTCTTCTTCCTCTTCCTCCTCCTCTTCTTCTTCTTCTTCTTCTCCTTCCTCCTCGTCCTCGTCCTCCTCCTCTTCTTCTTCTTCTTCTTCTTCTTCCACCTCCTCATCCTCCTTCTCTTCTTCTTCTTCTTCTTCTTCCTCCACCTCCTCCTCCTCCTCTTCTTCGTAGTCTTCTTCCTCCTCCTCCTCCTCCTTCTCCTCCTCCTCCTCTTCTTCGTAGTCGTCGTCCTCCTTCTCCTCTTCCTCTTCTTCTTCTTCCTCCTCCTCCTCCTCATCCTCCTCTTCCTCTTGTTCTTCTTCCTCTTCTTCTTCTTCTTCTTCTTCCTCCTCGTCCTCCTCCTCCTCTTCTTCTTCTGCTTCTTCTTCTTCTTCTTCTCCTTCCTCCTCGTCCTCCTCCTCCTCTTCTTCTTCTGCTTCTTCTTCTTCTTCTTCTTCTTCCTCCACCTCCTCCTCATCTTCTTCTTCTTCATTGCTTTCTATATTGGTAAGAATACGGGGGGAGCTGTCTCTTTTCGTATGAATGAGGGGGGAGATGTCGATTTTGCAAAGCCCCAATCCCTATAAATTACGCAATCATTCAAATTCATACTCTCAAACTAACATAGTTTCACCATTAAGAAAAGAAACCAAAACTAGAAATAGAGAGTGAGATAGTTACAGGAAAGAGCATGTGAAATAAATATTTTCACGAACAAAAATAGTTGATTAGTAAAGAAACATATTTGATTTTAGTTAAAAGATTTTGTTCCACTCAATTTCAATTATACATTGCAAAATATATTGTTTAATAATATGTATTTACTATAAAAAAAACTCAATTTGGTAATTCTCATGAATAAAAAGAAAAAAGAAAATTTATTTTGGTTATATATGAGTTTTTTCTATTAACTTAAGTTGTTGGAAAATGTTAGAATTCTTAAAATTTCTGTCACCAGCATAACTCAGCCTTTAACATATAAATTACCTACAATAAGTTATCATAAGACTGTTTGGCAAAACTATCACAAGTTATAAGATAATTAAATTAAATTTAGTAACTTACGTCGGACAAAAAAACAGAAACACATGCAAATACAAAGTTTACCACAAGATATTTTGATTTGTTAAGAACTTGAGCTGAAGGCGTGAATTATATTGAGATGTAGATTTTCAGTCTGAACCATCTTTGTCCCTGTAACGATCTACTAGCAATGTTGAATCACCAATATCCAACACTTCCAACGTAGACACCTTACGCAATAGGCCATGTGGCAGCACTGTTAATCTGCTGCAATAATTGATATTCAAATACGTGAGACAAGGCATTAATGTCATGCGTGCGGACTCTTCTTCTTGGATTGTTATGTCCTCCCACTCTTTCCACTTGTTACATAGGTTAAATGTGAGCTTCTTCAATTTAGGAAAGACAACAGTATCTAGCTCCATGTCTCCTCCTCTTCCTATTCCCAACAATTCTCGTCCCACTATTTCCAATACGATCAACAACGAAATTGATAGGTCTTCGAGGCCGGGCAACTTGCCAAATGGTGCCAATGAGGTCAGGTAATTGTACCCAACGAGCTCAAGTTTCCTTAGTTGGTTGAGGGGTGAGACTAACCAACTCAATGGAAGTTGAGAGCCTTTGTATCCCCCAATTACCAATTGTTCTAGCTTTGGATGGGGCTCCAATGCATCTATTACCTTCATCCTCACCATTAAGGACTCCTCATTTTCATCCATCTCATCCTCAAACCGTAAATCAAGTCTTTGGATGCCTATCTTATTCCTCAGTTGTGCATCCTTAGCTTCTTTAACCATTTCTTCCAAATTAATGTACTTATCTAATCCGATTGTCAATGTTAGAGATCCACTAAGATGGTTTAAGTTCTTCAGTGTTCGCAATTTGTTCCCTCCACTTCCTCCACGGAACACACCAAATATGCGGAGACTAATTAACTGTCCCACTCCTTCAAGAAGTCTTAACAGACGATTGCAATCACGAACATCTAGTGTTCGTAAGTTCAAAGCACATATACTCTCTGGCAACTCCTCCAGAAACAAATTCCTCTGTAACACAAGGTGACTCAATATAATCAAATCCCCAATTTCCCTTGGCAATTCTTTCAGATTATTAGAACTCAAGTCGAGGTGTTTCAAGTGAATCAAATTCTTAACTTCTATTGGAATCTCTTCTATATTACAAAACTTTAGAATAAGAGTTTGCAAGTTATAAAGTTGAAAAATGATTTTAAGAGCTTCAGGGGATAATTGTTCAATTTCATTCAAGGACAAGGATCTCAAGTGAATCATGTTTTCTATTCCTTGTGGAATACTTTCCAAGCGATGTAGGCTTAACACTCTCCGACGTTTGAGGTAATAACAAAGATTTAGGGGAGAACCTTCATATAAGGTACGAAATTCATTCACACTGGAAACTAGTAAAGGGTCACAAGTTTGACAAGTTGTCTTATTCATTCCCGTGGCCTCTACTTTACCACTCTTCCTAAGAAATTGAGCAAAATCATGTACTATATCATGCATTTTACATGATTTAATTCTCTTATCCCAATAATCTTTCTCAAAGTCTTAAACAAGAGAATGCATCATTAAAACATCAAAGTACTCTCACCCTTTACCTTCCACATCTCTCAGAGCCCAAATAACCTAATGCCATCCAACTTCCTATTAGTTCATCAACATAAATTATTTTATCCTTAGGAAAGACAGCGCAGTATGAGAAGCAGCGCTTGAGCGTTGGAGATAATTCATTATAGCTCAAAAGCAAATGAGGAAAAAGTTCTACATTTGCTTCTTTCAATTCCCATATTTCATTATTCAATACATTCTCCCACTCTTCCAAAGTATTCTTAGAGCACAAAAGACTTCCCAAAACCTTTGCAGCAAGAGGTAAGCCTTTGTACTTTTCAGCTATTTTTTTACCAATATCCTCAAATTTTTCAAATACCTCATTAGTCTTTCCAAAAGGGGCCATACGGCGCTTTAACAACCAACAATCTTCATTTGAGAGTTGTCCAGGACGATGAACATGAATTGTGCGTATAATTTGAGCAACTCTTTCCTTTCTTGTAGTCACCAAAATTTTACTTCCAACTCCACCACATTTGAGGGTGTTTTCCAAGGATTCCCATTTGTTATAATCTTCAATCCAAACATCATCGAGGACTAGAAGAAACTTCTTCCCAGAAATAGAGTCTTGGACATGTTTAAACAAAACATCCAATTGGTTGGTATTTGGAGAACTACCCACTCTCAAGCTCTCAAGAATCCCTTTGGCAATGGCAGCCAGATCAAAGAGATCTGATACACATATCCAAATTCTTAATTCAAAACTCCCCTTTACTCGACTGTCATTATAAACAAGTTGAGCAAGGGTAATTTTTCCAAATCCCCATTACGACTACAAGAATTTTGACATTTAACAACGGGCTTTCCCCGTTGTCGTAGGGTTTTTTTTAGCGTTGTTGTATCTAGGATTGTAAAACAAATTCGTCATTCAACAACGCACCAAAAACAGTTGTCTTAGCTAGATACGACAAATGTTTTTCGGTGTGTTGCAAGAAAGGGTTGTCTTTTCTTATTTTGTGCAACTATTTATGCAACGCTTAAAAAGCATTGTCGTATCTGCCATGTCATCGCCATATCATCCACCATGAGCCACGTCATCTACCACATATCATCCATCATGCGCCACGCCATATAACCATGTCATCTGACACGTCATCCATCATAAGCCACATTGTCGTATAAGCGTTGTCATATTTGCCCTGTCATCCATCATAAGCCACATTGTCGTATAAGCGTTGTCATATTTGTCCTGTCATCACCACATCATCCACCATAAGCCACGTCATCTGCCACGTCATCCATCATAAGCCATGTCATCTGCCACTTCATATTCAATAATTGTGCGTTGTTTAGGATTCGAACTCGTGACCATTGTTGGAGCTTAAACCACTGGACCGGTAATGCATTATGTGTTAATATTTTAGATGCATTTCTTTTATTGACTAATTATATATATATATATATAATTAATGACTAATTAACTTATAATTGGAAGATTAATATGTTTAATAATATTTAATCTAATTTCATTTTAAGACAATTATAAAATATACTAGTGCATATTTTTAATATATTTTATAAACATACTAATTTTTCAAAATTATGAGTTTGTTCATATATATAAGATAATATTAATGCAAATAATATAAAATAACATCATAAAATAATTAAACTTTTCAACTTTAATTTAATTAAAATAACATATAATATTTGTATTATTATATAAAAAAATTGTATTGACCAATTAATATATGTATGTTTTTTTATTTTGAAAAATAGTTTATGGTTCAATTAATATATTTAAGTTTTTTTTCATATTATTCTTTTAATTAATCATTTTTATATCTTTTTTTTATTTTATAAAATAATTTTTTCAAATAATTTATGTTCTTGGTATTAATTTTAAAACCAAACCCATTTATATTTATTTTCTAAAATAATAATATATAATTTTTATATTCTTATGTAATACAAATTTTTATATTTTTCAAATTAATATATGTATTGTTTTTTTGTTGTAAAATAATTTTTGGTTCAAATTAAAACCAAATTCATTTTATCTTTATTTTCTAAAATAATAATATATAATTTTTATATTATTATGTAATACAATTTTTTGTATTATTCAAATAAATAAATGTATATTTTTTTATTATTGTATAATTAATTTTTTTATATATTCTTAATTAATTGATATGATATGATATAATATATATATATATATCTTTTTTTTTATGTTTTTTGTATTAATTTTAAAACACAATAATTTTATCTTTATTTTTTTTTTAGAAAAACATTCATAATTTATGAATTATGAATTATAAAACACAATTTTCGAATTATGTATTAAAATTATATACCAATTTTGTATTATTATATAAAAGGGTGAGAGTAATATTTTAGGTGTAGTTTCTTAATTAATTCAAAATAGTATTTTATAAAAATACATCTCACTTTTTTAAAATTATGAGTTTGTTCGTATAAGATAATATTAATGTAAATAATATAATATAAGTTAACATTATAAATTCATTCAATTTAAGTTAATTAAAAAATAATTATTTTATAATTAAGACATGCAACACAAAAACAAGGGTTGCATAATGGGTTGTCTATTGGCAAAAAAGTACTAAGAAAAGACAACGCATAAAAGCATTGCATAAAAGGGTTGTTTTTGTGAGAAAAAAATTCGCTATACGACAAACCTTTGAAAAAGCGTTGCACAAAAGCGTTGTATTTTAAAAAAAAAAACGTCATTTAACAACCCTATGAAAAAAGCGTTGTCGTTTCCATTTTTTGCATTGTCATATAGTGAATTTTTTGAAAAAAGACAACGCATAAAACGTTGCATAAAAGGGTTGTCTTTGTGAGAAAAAAATTCGCTACGAAAAAAGGGTTGCACAAAAGCATTGTCTTTTTAAAAAAAAAAGTCATTTAACAATCCTACGAAAAAAGCATTGTCGTTTCCATTTTGTGTGTTGTCGTATAGCGAATTTTTTGAAAAAAGACAATACTTTTCGTTCAAAGGGTTGTAAATTCCCAAAAGACAACACAAATTCATAAAAAGGGTTGTCTTTTGGGGGTTGTTGTAGACTAAATTTCTTGTAGTGTACCCACCATTACTCTTCTCTCCCACCATTACCCATAAGTTTGCTAACAAGAATATCCTTATCCTTATCCCGAACATGGACATTCCCCAAGACAATAAAAGAAGTAGATTGAACTCGCCAGGATTCAGGCTTAGGATCCATTGTAGGCTGGGAAGTGATAAAATTATATTGATCTTTCTCCTTCAAAATCTTATCAAGTTGCTCTTTCACATTCTTTATCTTGTTTGCAATATCACGACGGACAACAACTTTTTTGAAACATAAACATGAAGATGATGGGACGAAGGAGCATACCTTTTGTTTTGGAGGAGCAACAACAGCAACATTAGATTGATCCATGTTATACTTGAGAAGAGCATAGCTCCATTCATCCAAAACGTCCTCCATTTCATAAGAAGTCTGTTCCAGCTTGGACAACCAGTAGTTAATGTTTTTGTCTTTGAATCTTCGATTCTCAGCATCATTCAACACATTTCTAAGTCTCTTCAGCTCCTCAGAAAGCTTGCGAACCTCCTTGTCAACGCCTCTCACAAGATTGACTTCGTTTCGAATCTGTTCTTCAACCATAGCTATAATTCGCTCCGCCACGGCAGAAACGATAGCATCAGCCAAGATCAGTACTAGTTTTGGATATGTTGGTGTGTGTTTTCGAGCTGCTTTTTTTTTTTTTTACTTTTTCTTTGTGATGAATTGATACATTAGCCAATTGAAGATATGAATAGAAGAAATTATTGATTCCATGTCCCCTCTCTTTATTATCTTTATTATAACTCAAAGATCGGACGTAAGGCATTATTAACAGTTCATTTCATTTGAATCAAAATACTTTTATTTTTTAGTAACATTCATTTTTATCTAAATTATTTAACATTCAAGGATCGATTCATCTACAAGAAAATCTAAACTTCAACCATCGGGTGATGATTCCTTTCTTTTATTTATATGTTGTGAACTTTAACAAGCTATTCCTTTCTTGATTATAACTTAAGTATGATTCTCACTAGAATTTCATTTAATCCTTGTCTGAATTATTTTAGTGTAGTTATATTTATATATTTTAACTTTCTATTAGAAGCTTGTCCATACAAATGTTGCGTTTTAGATTGATTTTCCTACTTAGTGTTTCCTTTGATCAATAAAATGTATCCTATTGATGAACTTTGGGTGGTGGAGGCAGGGTAATTGGAACACTCAAGTGATAATAATTGAACTGAGTTTGAATTTATGTTATCTTCATCTTTCATCTTCTCTATGCGTTTATGCAGAATCTGCTCCATCTCTTCCCCATCCATCCATTCGCGTATTTTGGCATATCAAATCCCAAACAGGGAAGTTCTTCCTCGGCATGTCCCTAGTAGATGTATCCATGTTGAGTTCGTGTTGTGAAAATCAGATATTAAGCATAAGATTCATCCACATACAAAAAGAATCTATGCCTAACTTCATTTAAAATTTATCAGGCTCACTTATCTTCCTATAAAAAATTTAATACCATTTATATCTTTTCCGATATGATCTCAATTTTTTCCTTGTGCTTTCTTTACTGTTAATATCTAGTGATTTCTCATTATCTTGATTATTTTTGACTTAGTTGATTACTTGCGAACTTTATGCAATGATTCTTGGAGAAAAATATTAAATTACTTGAATCAGCTGCAACTTGTGTCATATGACTTTGTATATATTTGAATTCTGGACTTGTGGGCTGAGTTTATGTTTTATTGCTTCGTCATCATTCATCTCAGGTGAGCCACTTCACTCGTAATCATGTTTGCTCTATTATACTGCTTATTTACATCAATATGAATGAGAATATTGTGCCAGCTTATGATCTGATACATATGAATTAGGAATATGAATGGGAATATTTGTGCTGCTTTATTCTGATACATATTTTGAATCCTTGTCTGACTTTCTCGAACACTTTACCACCTCTGTGGATACAGTTTTTCCTGTTATACATGGTCGCTTGGGTGAAGATGGTGGCATTCAAGTGAGATTGTGATGACTCTGATGATGGCATTCTCAATTTCTGTTACAGCCAACAACACTTACATAATTTAATTCTATTTGGTGGTTTTAAAAAAAAAAAAATACATCAAATTGTACCATCTATGTGTTAGATGGCATAATAATTGAAAATAGAGGTCTGTATGACCATCTTGATATACTTTATACCTTTTGAACCCATAGTTATTAGCACAACTGTATGACCATCTTGGGTCCTTTCAATTTGTCAACATGTAGACTAAGCTAAACAAGCCATGAACCAAAATTGTGTTGCTCTTGTTAGTTTTACTTTATTCTTGCTGAATTTTTTAACATATTTAATTTTTCTTTTTTCTTTTTAATTAAATCAATTATTTATATCTTTGATAGAGATAATCTAGAAATTTTGCTAATTATAATCTTGAAGATTTGTTTAGAAGATATGTTCTCTTTTAATCACGTTGTTTTACAGAATTCAAAAGAGAGGAGTTTTGACTCATTCAAACATTTTCTCCTATTTTATAGGAAATAGTTGTTTCTTTATTTTGACTTCTCTTATATAAACAAGAATCGTAGTATGTTTAGAAGAGAGAGAACGTGTCATAGAGTTTGAAGAGAAAGAAGAACATGACCTCAAGAAGAAAGAGATCATGAAGATCGAGAACATGGAGCATGAAAAGAAGAGATCATGAAGCATGAAGATGGTGGAGTAGTACTACAAGATCATGGAGACTCTTGAGCTCTATAAATAGGAGTAATCATCCTGAAGATTGGCAAAGTGGATAGCAAGAGCAAATGCATCTAAAGCAATTGAGTTTAGACAGTTTCACAGTGTTGCTCTCGGTGTTGGCTACATTTGTTTTTAACCAGTCTATCTAATTTTCGTAGAGTCATAGAATATGGCTACTCCAATGACTTTCTAGCAAGATAGATAAGATATATTAGTTACACGGTCAATTTATTTTTTATAATGTGTATACGTCCATAGCTTTCTTAGATATACTTTAAGGACGTATTGTGAGTCTTTCAAAAAGAATCTTATTCAGAAGATCTCTGTATTTTGTAATTACAAGATCATACAATAAGACTGATTTTGCCTTGTAAGCATTCCACGAGTATTGTTATATACTCGTGGATAATTCTCTCATCTTTTTATTATTTAAGTTTTTCCATTGTGTGTTATCCATAATGTTGTCACATCACAAACAATATGGAATATATCATCGAGCTACACAGCAGAAGCCATCACCTTGCATGAAGAGATAAGAAAGAGATGGAAAAGTTGATTTTTTCTAAGTGTAGGAAAAGTTGTGTTTTTACTTATAAAGTCGTAATCGGAAAATGCGATTTCAAGTCAGTTAAAACGGTTATGGCATATTTCTTGTTTTCTCGATTTGTTGATTTCAGGTTTGATAGGCTTTTTTGTAGGGGCTGATTTCTCGCTCGATTCTTAACCGATTGGAGTGATTCAAGTTTCTGGGAGCTCTATATAACGTGAAGATCATTTCATTAGTTTTACATTTTTTGAATAATTTGTATTGTATAGAGAGATAGAAAGCGAGAGAGTAATAGCGGTTGCTAGAGCTTGAGTGTTTTGATTTTCTCTTTGATACTTGTTGTAATCCTGCAAGTTGTTCTCTGATCGTCAAATAAAGTGTAGTGGATGTAGGCTTAGACCGAACCACTTTAAAATCCTTGTGTTTTGATTTTCATTTTGTTTCTTCATATTCAAGATTAGTGTTCTTGTTTGGTAGATTGAATTCTTGGGTTGATTAGTGATTTGTGTGGTCGGATTCTGTCAAACAACATTACAGTTTTTCTGTTTTGTATTTTGTCTTGCACAGGAGAACACATGGACACTTTCACTTTTGATGCTCCTGCATGCATATGACTAAATGAAAAGAAATACAGTATTTTGTGCCACCTAAAAAATATTAATAATGTTAGATGGACTTTGGTTGACTAAATAGTCAACATTTTTTATTAACAAATTTGTTAATTATATTTTTATCCAGAATTAAATGTTGGTTGGAATGTTGCTTAACATCCGTGGCAACATTCTTATCTGTTTTGTCTTCCTTCATAATTCTTCAAGTATTTTGCATTTGTATCTTGTTTATACTATTTTTGCAGATTGTAGACTGAGTAAACGAATAAGTGGGACTGAGTCAAAGAAGAAGCAATAACGTTGTAACTAACTTGAGATAAATGCTCAAGGAAGTGCATGAAGTGGACCATGTCAACCATGCTAAAACATTTTAGTAACCACCTGGAGGAATATGCTCTTGCATGTCATGGGATCTTGCTGAGCAAGGATCCACGTTTTTATGTGACTGCTTTTTAGGAATGTTGGTTAAGTAGTTGGCTTGAAAGGTGCTTATAAATAGATTAGTTATTTTGTCTTGTAACTCATCCTTGGAGTCTCAACGTGCATATAATATTCTTAGTGTCCAAGTATCCTTCCAAGAGTGATTTTGTGTGAGTTGAGCGATCTTGTATACTCAAAGAGTGTTTTCCATTTGATCTTTACGATTTTTTGTGAATTCTATTTTTGTAGGTTTTACCTATTTTGTAATTCACTTGTATTCACTTTTGTTTGTTAATAAAATTTTGCCTAAGGCACCTCAAGATATATATTTATATATATTTTGAAAAGTTACATTTTTGAGTACTTTAAAATTCCGCTGCAAAACTCTTTTAAAGTAAGTGTTGTCTCAAGTGTCGTGGCAATACCTTCGATATCATTTGCCTCTGTTCACTTACTTTTATCTTAGACCAGGTCCCATTTTCCAACAAGTGGTATCAGAGCCAATACTCGATACACTGAGTGATTGGGTCTGGTCAGCTTGATTATGGATCCTGCAAATCCTAATCTTGGGAGACTCCTCGATCTGTGCATCATGTAGAAGTATTGTTGGGGATGTTGTCGCCACATTCTGGAAAACATCCGCATCTGCATATGTGTCTGCATCTGTTTTTTTTTTCTTTTTTGCATTGACACGTGCTATTGTGGTGTTATCTGCTTTAGCTATTTTATACTATATGTTAATTAGACAGCTCTTAATCATTCAAAAGCCCTTTTTTATTCCTTTTTTTTTGTTTAAGGACAAGAAAGTTGAGGTACACGGGGTTCGCTATGACGTTGTATTTAGTTGTGACCTACTTATCCATAACGACGGGAAAGCTGAGGTGTACGGGGTTCGCTACCACGATACATTTAGTGTATCTTACTCGTCTTTAATTGTTTAAAGAGATACGATAAGAAGGTGGGATACACAGGGCTTACAAACCATGTCGTATTCAGGTGTGCTGTATCTATCTATGCAATTTCATTAAAAATAGAGAAGGTGGGGTACACAGGGCTTACGAACCATGTCGTATTCAGGTGTGCTGTATCTATCTGAACAATTATTTAAGGATGGGAAAGCTGGAACACGCAGGGCTCGCAACCATGATGTGTTCAGTTGTGTCTGTACCTATCTCTAATAAATTTTTTTCTTTGAGGAATTTTTCATGGGCTAATTTTCAAATAAATAAAGAGCTTATAATTAATATAGTGTATAAATTGACTGATTTTTATAGATTGCATCATATTTGCAACGTGTCACGGGATCTTGTTGAGCAAAGATCCACGTTTTTATGTGGCTGCTTTTTAGGAAAGTTGGTTAAGTAGTTGGCTTGGAAGGTGCTTATAAATAAATTAGTTATTTTGTCTTGTAACTCATCCTTGGAGTCTCAACGTGCATATAGTACTCTTAGTGTCCAAGTATCCTTCCAAGAGTGATTTTGTGTGAGTTGAGCGATCTTGTATACTCAAAGAGTGTTTTCCATTTGATCTTTACGATCTTTTATGAATTCTATTTTTGTAGGTTTTATCTATTTTGGAATTCACTTGTATTCACTTTTGTTTGTAAATAAAATTTTGCCTAAGGCACCTCAAGATATATATTTATATATATTTTGAAAAGTTACATATTTGAGTCTCAAGTGTATTGGCAATATCTTCGATATCATTTGCCTCTGTTCACTTACTTTTATTTTAGACCAGATCCCATTTTCCAACAGGTAAATATATTTTCCCCTCTCTTGATTGTCTAGTAGAAACTCATTAATATAACATGTTTCAGTAAGGATCCACACTGTGCACGACCATTCGAAGGGTTCGTAGATGTTGGCTGTAGTGGAGGTATTTTATCCGAGGTATGCATTTTCTAACTTTTTGGTGATATCCAAAATTGGCATGATTCATTAATTGATTATATGAAGATCTTATATTCCGGACAATATGAATTTATTGACACCTGTCTCAATAATAACCATTGTCGTTAAATTGAATATGAATGGATGTAACTTGTAATACGCAGTTTGTGACGTTGGCTCGTATTTCCTGACCTTAAATGCTTGTTTTCTGTCACAGCCATTGGCTCGTATGGGTGCAGGTGTTACAAGAATTGATGTTGTGGAAAAGAATATCAAGATTGCACAGCTTCATGCGGTATGTAATGTTAAATTAGAAGAAGAAGAAGAAAAACAATCCAATCATAAATACAAGAAGCATATACTCTATCTGCATGTTTGTAATGCAAATCTCTAGTTTTATCAGCTATATATGTAAATTGCAGGACTACCATAGAAAACCATTCAAACCAGTATAAGATAGTGGTGAACGGTTTTAATTTAAGAAAATTTGAATGTAGTGGAGACAGATTCATGTCTGTGTGTTTGAACAATCAAACAATATTTTCACCAAACTTTATCTATGAACACAAATCTAGTGTAAGAATTTAAGAGTTGAATTTTCCGCTGCTATATATCAAAAGATGCATGACATTATATAACAGAAAGATCTTTGCATTTGTTGTTTATTTCGGTGGGTGTGTGATTCTTTTGCAGGATTTGGATCCAGTAACTTCATCTATTGACTATCGTTGCACAACACTTATTTGTTGAATATGAAGGTTAAAAAAAAATCAATTACTTTGACATATTTTGCGTATTTAAATAACTCTTTTAAGTGCTTATGGAATCTTTCGTGTTTCTGCTAGCTATAACTTATTTGTTGACTAATCTGTTGTTGTGATTAGTCTAATAAGTTGTTGATAACATTATATTTTAAATGTTTGATTTTGTTGGGTTATATAGTTGATGTGATGATATATTTTTTGATTATATTGTAGGGTGTTTGAGGTGAAATAGTTGAAGTTGTGGAGAGGAGGGATGAAGATCTTACGAACTTTGTAGCTTTTGAGATGGACTTGTTGAAGTTGTGTACAAGCATCTTATATTTTGTTGACTTTAAGTTGTATAACTTTTACGTTATAGTGATTGATCTTAACGATGACAAGATATTGATGGTAATGTTACAATGTTTATGGTTCCAATTAAAATTTTAAATATTTTTAATTCATAGATTTATTATTTGATATTTACTTTATATAAAATGAAAATTCAAATACAATAGATTATAAAAGTGTTGTAAATAAAAATGACAACACAAAAATATAGGGAGGAAACCGTTGTGGAAAAAGACAACGACAACAGTTATAAAATCGTTTTAAATGTGTGTTAAAATACTACAGTTGAAAACCCGTTATGTCAACCGTTGTCGTTATAGCCTTCGACAACGGTTATTAACTATTGTAACTCCATTGTGATAATGTTAACGACAACGATTATTAATTGTTGTGCACGTGTCGTAAATGCACGCTTGAATACAACAGTTGGTCAACCGTTGTCGTTATTATCTTCGATAACAGTTATTAACCATTGTGGTTGAGGGGGTCTACAACAATACCATCTTCCACAACGGTAAAATGATCTAATACAACGGTTAATAACCGTTGTCCTTGTGCATTTTTTATAGTAGTAGACCCATAAGTGTGACGATACGTGTCTAATTCTTATTAAATGACGTGTCGTTACATCACTTTTAGTCAACAAAAAACTCATTTCGGAAAAATTAGACTTAAATCGACGAATTCTTAAATTGTAGGATTTAATTAAAAATCGTGATACCAATGGAATAAAAATTGAAAGGCACATAATTATGAAACGAAATATAATTTTAGCTCAAGAATATAAAATGAAGTATATGAATAGATGATACTTGGAGATGAAGTCATGCAAATCCACAGAACCAACTTTCTTTAAATTGGTCATTCTTATATCATTGTATTTAATTGGTGATCCAGTTATAATGATACTTTTAAATTTTAAAGATTTTATGGCATTGTAGAGATCCAGGATCCCTGGAACCGTCGGCGCCACTCCTTTTACCACCCACTCGTTGAAGAATATTGTTATATTCGACGTTATTGAGCTGTCCATGTCAAAATCTAATTCAATTAAATTTGATTTTGAAGTGGTAACTTTTATTCATAATATATAAAGTAACTTCTAAAATTGCATTTTCAGTTTCCAACTAAGTACAAAATTTTCCTGTCTATTTATTTTTTTTCATTTTTCACCTGCAATTTAAGTTATATATTCATGTTTATTTTTCTCTGCACGTTTTTTATTCACTTAATTTCCTCAATACACTTCTATTTTTCTTTGACTTTCGTCTCTAGCTGCTCTTTAATGAATTGACCAAAGTAAACTAAATATTGAAAAACAAGTTTTAGTCCTTAATTTTAGTTCTATAATTTTTAAAAATTCCTACTGTTTAATCAAATTACCTCTCATAACCATGTTGTTATTTATGAAGAATAACACTTTAAATTAATTATAAAATTTCATTGATGACTAAATTATTTATTAATTTACTAAGTAGTACCCATAAAAAACAACTACACACATTATTTTCTATTTTATTTTTATAATTGGTCAAATTTCTAAGTAGATAAAAAACAGTTTTCAACACATCTTGTCCTTCTCTAACTTCACTCCATCAAAAATTCTACATCCCTAGCATATATCGGTTTAACCATTGAGATGACACAAAAGCAAAAACTTTTTGAAAGAATATGATTTTCAGCCCTAGAGTAGAAAATAACAAAAAGATATTGAGAATGGAAAGTGTTGTAGAAAGTATTCAAACACCTTAGTACCACAAAAATATGTTTTAAAACTTTCTTGTGTTTTTCTTTTATTTTCCACACTTCTATCTGCATTTTTCAATATGAACGGTAGAAGTAAGATTTATAAATGATTATCATTTATTAAGGTCTTCTATTTGTCAATTGTTATCTCAGAAAAACATTTTTTTAAGTGACAACTTGCTTTCTTCTTGATGGAAGAGAATGCAAAAAACCTTTATTCTTTTTCTCCTCAGTCGCCTTGATCTTGACAGAAGTTCTGCATGTTTCTACATCAATCTTGTAAATTTTGTTTATCCTATGATTTAATTTCTCTTGTTTGAACTTTTCCATTAAAATTTTAAAAATTTAGAATCTCTTCTGGCTGGAATTTGATGAACTTCAAAATAAACTTAAGTAAAATTAATTCATTGAACTCATTATTAAGGATAACCAACTTAACCTCTAAAATTTAGGATTTTCGCAACAAAGTATTTCATTAATTTAACCACGCGCAAATATTATACTTGCAGCTAAAAATTTCGCGGCTAACTCATTTTCTTGCAGTGATATATGTATGATTGTCCGTCCAATATAACATGTGAAGAAAGAAATAAATACAGAAAAGATTAATGGAAGTAGGTAGTTGTAATAGTACAAATGAAAAAAGAAACATTATACTCTCAAACAATTGATAATCAAATAAACTAAAAGAAAATCAGTAATTAATGGAAAAAAGTATAATGAGCTTACATATATGAAGAATTACCTTAAAAGTTCTAAGAATTGGTTTATTCAATGAGAATTTGATAATATGAGATTATAAATAATTAACATATATTTTTTCTTTTTTTTTTGTCAATAAATAAAAATATAAAATACCTCTTTTTAAAATATATATATATATATATATATATATATATATCTATCACAGACCCATGACCCCTTTGGCCCTATTGTAGGTCCGTCTATGCTTGCAACTATGGAATCATAAAATATATAATGAATAAATCACTCTCATTCAAAGTTTTAGGATGATTTTCAATATATGATTGTTTAGCTCAATGAATGGTTACTCCTTGTAATGTTTGAATAGAAAACAAAAAAGAGGAAATTGTTATATTTAGCATAAAAATTATAAACATATATTGAAATTACCATAGGATATAATAGTGTTCCACTTTGTACCACAAAATATAATAGTATGACACTTTCTACCACAAAATATAATAGTATGGCACTTTCTACCACTTTTTTTGTCAAAGTCAATTGGATGATTGGACAATTAATATATTTAAATTTTTTGGTCAATTGACACAAATATATTCACGATTATAATTTTTTTTTTTTTTTTGAAAAAATGTATAAGAGGCACGTGTATATATGGGGTTGCAACAATTAATTTTCATGCAACTATCACACCAATTTATTTGTTTTCTTTTGTTCTCATTATTCATTATTGTCTTCATTGAATTTGGTCATGCACGTCAATTAATTCGATTAATGACAGTGCACCAATTTTTTTGTTTTTTCCTTGTCATTATTCAATGTGAATTCACTTTATACTGTGAAAGCACATGTATATTTGCTGCATTCTTCATCTATATAGGTTGATAATTTCAGTACGAAATTATCATACAAGATTTTGAATAACAAATTACTAAAAAAAAATTCCGACATTTTGGCCCTGGGAAGAGTGCAACAATTATTATTGAAATAAGAAAGGTATGTTTACTAGTTAATAATCCGCATTTAACCCTATTTTAGGAGGGATTAGGTTTAATTTGTTTTCATATATGCTTCAATTCATGTTTGTAATGGTAGAACGGGTTTAATTTTGTATTTCATAGTGTTAATTTGGTTGAATATATGCTTGAATTGATGTTTGAAAGGGTTAAACGGGCATAATCGATGAATGGAATGCTATAAATTTCGATTTCATAGTGATTATAGGGAATAATCACGTTTAACACTTTAATGATAGTGTTAAATGTGAATAAAATGAAAATTCACGTTTAACCCTATAATTGAAGTGTTTTAAGGTTGAGGGGTATTTTGGTAATTTGGTCAAATGGTTGACTTTGACCGGGACCCACGACCCCCGGTCAATGGTATGTCGTTGGCGACAATTCGATGATAAAGTATGATGAAAAGAAACGGGATAGAAAACGAATCAAAAATTCAAAGTCGGGAATTTTTCCCGACGACGGGGGAAAAAATCCCCGTCGTCTCCCGGCAGCTGCCGAGAAATCTCGGCAGTGGGGATGGGTGTGCTAGGCAGCTGTCGAGTTTTCTCGGCAGCTGTCGAGTTTTCTCGACAGCTGTCGGGGGCTCCCGGCAGCTGCCGAGAAAACTCGACAGCTGCCGAGCACACCCGCCCCCGCTGTCGAGATTTCTCGGCAGCTGTCGAGCACACCCGTCCCCGCTGCCGAGCACACCCATCCCCGCTGCCGAGATTTCTCGGCAGCTGCCGAGAGCCCCGTCCCCATTGTCAAGAAAACTCGACAGCTCCCGTCCCACGTCCCCGTCGTGCGTGCCCGGCTCCCCCGTCCCCCATCCCCCGTCGAGTGTCCACCTCCCCCGTCCTCCGTCGTGCACGCCCGGCTTCCCCATCCCCCGTCGGGCGCCCACCTCTCCCGTCCCTCGTCCCCCGTCGAGCGCCCACCTCCCCCATCCCCCGTCGGGCTCCCGTCTCTCCCGTCCCCCGTCGGTCGCATGCCTTCCTCGTCCCCCGTCGGGTGCGCACCCTCCCCATCCCCCGTCCCCCATCAGGCGGGCCCACACACCGTAACCCGTTTTTTAAAATCTCGTTTAAAAAAAATAAAAAATTATAATAGGACAATTAAATATCATATTTCATTAATTCCCCTTTAATATATTTTTTTAATCTTCGTTCAATACGCAACACGCAATAAAAATAATTTCTTAATCCGCCTTGCATAATAGATACATAATTTGAATTTAAAATTTTATAATCCCAATGCCATAATTAAATTAACATAATATCCTAATAATTAAAAATATTTGGAGTAATTTTTTTAATATCCGTTTATTAATGAACACTTAAATTTGAAATAATTCGTAATAATTCCCAAATATTATCTACGTACTGAAAAATTATCCTCTTTAATATTTCTCATTTCATGATTATAACAATTTCTGCGACCCATTACGATTTATTTTTTCCAATATTTTTAGTCTCCTTTCAATATTGAACTCCTCGCTCGGGGATTTTTTTTCTGCAATCCCGTTTTAAAAATTTAATAATTATAATTTGACAATTAAATATCTTATTTGATTAATTCCCGTTTATTAAATTTATTTAAGCTTCGTGTAATAATCAACACGTAGTAAATATAGTAGCTTCATCCGTCTTACGTAATAGATACGTAATTTCAATAAAAAAAATTATGAATCCCAATTAAGTAATTAAAGTAACATAATATCCTAATAATTATAAATATTGTGACTAATTCTTTTAATGTCCATTTATTAATGAACACTTAATTTTGAAATAATTCCTAATCCTTCCCACATATTATTTATGTAATGAAAAATTATTCTCTTTAATTTTTCTCATTTCATAATTATAACAATTTTCGCGATCCGTTACAATTTTTTTTCCCAATTATTTTAGTCTCCTTTCAATATTCAACTCCTCACTCGGGGATTTTTTTCTAAAATCCCGTTTAAAAAAATTTGTAATTATAATTTGACAATTAAATATCTTATTTGATTAATTCCCCTTTATTAAATTCATTTAACCTCCGTTTTATAATCCATAAGGTGTAGTAAAAATAATTTGTCGATCCGGAATACATGATAGATACATAATCTGAACTACCAATTTAATAATCCCTATTTCATAATTAAAATAACATAATATACTAATCGAATTGAAATATTTGTACTAATTGTTTTAATATCCATCCATTAATGAACAGTTAATGTTGAAATAATTTCTTAATCCTTCACAAAAATTAGTACGTACTACAAAATTATCCTCTATAATAATCCTCATTTCATAATTATAACAACATAGTTTCCTTGACCTGTTACGATCGTTTTACCTCCATTTGTGTAGTCTACTTTCAATGTTGAACTCCTCACTCGGGAATTATTTTACCGAACATCTTACATAGTACGTAGATAATTTTACGAACAAATTTTTGTAATCCCCATTTCACAATTAAAGTGTACGATTATTGTAACTACGATTTGTAAGTTAAACCAACATTAGTTGTTAAAATTTGATATACTTCACAAATAATGGTCTATCTTTCGTGTTGAAAATCTATTATGGAGCATCTTTTATTTTATTTGTTACCTATTATGTGTTTCCTTATTGACATAATTGAATTTAAAGTTTTCTTCCTCCATTTTTTTTTCAGGAATCTCCTAAAAAATGGCGCTTGAAGTTATTGTATGGTACGGTGGTTACTGGGAAGGTTTAGAATACACCAACGGTTTTGAAGAGGTCGTTCACCTTCAGGGACGAACACTATTTGATTTAATGGAATCAATTCATGAAGTTATAGGTGCTGATATGACGCAGTGGGGTTATACGATTCACGCACTACTCGATTCTGCAGGGAGATTGAGGAAGATAAAAATAAAGAATACTGAAACTTTACAGCGACTTTTGTCAACCATCGATGGGGCTCTTGTTGTTTTCGTTACGCTGACGACGTTGAACGTTGGACCTTCGGAGAGAACCGTGCCCACCGAGGCAGAAAATACACCCCCTGTAGTTGGATCCTCTTATTCCGACTTGTCGGATCACCATGTCACAACGGATGAGCTCAGTCAACGGAGTTGGGAAGTTACGGTACCATTTTCGTCAAGTCATTCGGATCCATCTTCATTTGTGTACACCGACCAAAACCCCTATTTTGGAAATGTTCCTCTTGGACTCCAAGCCGACCAAGCCTTCCACGCAAGGTGGGGAATACCCAATGACAATGACAATACCCATTTTGGGACTTCCTCAGCAATGCAGTGGGATCCTTCACCACCGGAGCATGCTCGAGGTGACTTCGGTGGCAGACTCGACTTGAACAGGGACGTAGACACTGCCGAGCATGATCGCGTAGACCCGGATGAACAATTCACTGATGAAGCATATCAAGGACGATCGGATCATGAAGATGACGGTGAAGGTGGTAATCATGCGAGATTGATTATGTCATAATCGTTTTTGAAACTTATAATATGTAATGTTGCATTTTTTTATGATCTGTATCTATATGTAGGTTTGGAGAATGCAGACGATGACTTTGAGTTCACCACTGATCAGGAGAATGCCCTAGATAATGAACAGCGAGAGGAGTATGAGGAGTTATGTACGTATATTTTACGGCCGGAATGGTCTATCCCCGATATGTGGGACACCGAGCTCCCCAATGCAGGTGGAATACAGGAAGATGAACAAGCAGGGCATGTGTTGCGCAAAGGCGCCATATTTTGCAGCAAGGAGGAGCTGTAAACGGCTGTTGGATTGCATCATCTAGAAAATAGAGTCGAGTATCATGTGGGCCATTCCGACACAAAGAGATGGTTTGTGCATTGCCCACACGCAGATTGTGCTTTCACGATCCACGCAACTGCAAAATATGGGATTTGGAAGATCTCAAAAAGTAAGTTGCAACATAGTTGTTCTTCGGAGCTGAGTCGTAGGTCTCCACGATGACTTTCATCCAAATTGGTGGGAGAATATTTTGCCGATGCACTCCGGAATGAAAAATCGACAATCGGTCCGAGAGGGATCATTGACGAGATGAACCGGCGACATGGTTTGACACTGAGTTATAGGTCCACCTTGAGGGCAAAACGGCATACAATGTTTCACGCCTACGGTTGTCCGAAAAAATCATTTTGGAATCTTCCATTGTACTTGCAGGTGTTGAAGGACACCAATCCTGGTTCTTATACAGCCTTGGAAATAGATGACACGGGAAAATTCAAATGGGTGAAAATTAGAGTAATCCAGAACCATGCCATATAATAGTGTAAAATGTGACACATTATCAAGAAGTCGAGTGGGTAGCCAGTTAATAATGTAAATAGCAGTAGCAAAAGCATGTACCCAATAAGAAGCAAAAACTCCAAATTAAAAAAGCATAGCAAGACCAGTCTCAGTTATGTGTCGATGTTTTCTCTCGGCCCTATCATTTTGCGCAGGTGTATATGGACATGATTTTTGGTGGAAAATACCATGTTGACGAAAATGTGCAGTAAATTTTTTATTAACAAACTCTATCCCACCATCACTTTGGAAAATTTTTATTTTACAGGAGAACCGATTTTCCACAAGAGTTTGAAAGGCACAAAAAGCAACATAAACATCAGACTTAAGGCACAGTGGATATAGCCAACAAAAAATGAGAGAAATCATCAATAAAGATCACATAATAACGGAACCCATCAACATAAGTGATAGGAGCAGGTCCCCAAACATCATAATATATCAAATGTAAAAGAGATGTAGAACGTTTCTCATTATGAAGACAAGCAGAACACAATGTAGGATCCAGAAGAATCGAAGAGACAGACAAATGTCCTTATTTATTTAATAAAGAAATAATAGCATGACCTAAACGTAAATACCAAAGCGTAAAGGAACCATAAGTTTGGAGGAGGTAGTTTACATTATTTCTGGATTTGTCAGATACTCACGACCGGTGATTGTGGTGGACGGGTGCCACCTGAAAGGTTTGTATAAGGGGATCGGATTTGTGGCTGTGACTCAAGACGGAAACGACCAAATATTCCCGCTCGCAATCGGCATAGGGAACATTGAGAATGACGAATCATGGACATGGTTTCTGCAAAATGTTCGTGCTGCTTTTGGGTGTCCAGATCAGCTACTTATTGTGTCCGACCAACATCTGAGCATTGAAAAGGCCATCAACAGGGTATACCCAGAGGTAACTCACGGCCTGTGTTGCTTTCATATGCAGCAAAATTTGGCAAGATATGGAGGACACCTGGTTGGACTTTTCAAGCGAGCTGCGTACTGTTACGACCGTGATGAATTTGAGAGGTACATTCGATCGATTATAATTATTGCACCTATTTAATTCGGGTTATCCACTTATACAAATTGACCACATATTACTTCTTATTTTCTCAGGTACATGAACAATCTAAAAGCATTGGAGGTTCAGGGTGCACTGAGTTCATTAAACAGAGCTCGACTGAGCAGATGGTCGCGTGTGCATTGCCCGGTTCGTCGGTTCAATTTCATGACGTCAAATGCTGCGGAGACATGGAATGCTCGTCTCCTTTGGGTGCGTAGGCTTCCCGTTTGTTCATTTTTGGAGGGGGCCCGAAAGATAGTTGAGAAGTGGTTTTATGAAAGGAGAACGGCTGCCGAAGATAGAGAAGAAGTCCTTACAAAAGTTGTGCACGATTGAGTGATCGAAAACTTGAAGCTCGGCCGACATATGACTGTGACCAGGCTTGGACGAGCCAAATTGAAGGTCACGGATCGATCGAGGATTTTCACCGTCGATTTGGATTCAAAAATGTACACATGTAACGTTTTCCAGAATGACTTGATACCATGTTCTCATGCTTGTGCCGCAATCAGGTATGTAATTTAGTCGAGCCGATATTTTTTGTAATTCAAATTTCAATTGTCTGATTTTGACATTGGCTTGGTCAACACTAAACGTCCACATACTTGTTTTGCTTGCAGTTTTATGAGCTAATCAGTTGCCGATTATGTTTCTCCGTACTATACCATAATGTCACTGAGGGGAATGTGGGCTGGTGTCGTGACCCCAGTGCCCGACGCACAGGATTGGAACGTGAGTGACGATGTTCGTAATGTACTATGTCGGGCCCCTAACAAGCCAAGACAAGCTGGACGTCCAAAAGGAAAACGAATTCCCTCCACCGGTGAGTATTCAGGACGAAGAAGGGCAACAGGGCCGTGTGGTCTTTGTGGCGGTTCTGGTCACAACATAGCTCGATGCCCCGAAATGATGGCCTCCATATCAGAAGAACAATTGCATGAGGGGTTAGGTGACGATACCCACACGGCCGGGCAACCACAAGTTCGGACGAGACACAAAAAATGCAGTTTATGTCGTTCAACAGAACATACAAGAAGGAAGTGTCCTCTCTATCGGCAAGACAATCCTGACCATCCGGAATAGTATGTATATATTGTACCCACACATATTTTACTTTACAAAATACAAGAAGTGGTTTGCGAGGGTTTGACAATATTTTCTGTACGATAGGGGAACGTAGTTGTACTTTGAATCAGCAAGCCGTGTATGTTAATAATATATTCAAACATGTCCAGTTATTTCTTAATTGAGTGTCCTTATTTTGATATCTTCACTTTGAACTAAATTCCTATACTTTTACACATATAGTGTGGAGCTGTGAGTCCAAACAGTATTTTGTAAGACGTAGATATTGTCCTCGCTGTCAAGAAATAGGGATTACAATCCAAACAAAGGTGATGCATTCGAATAACTGTACCGACAAATTATTCAATCAACGCAAATATCCGAACACAAAAAATTTGACAAATAACACTAATAAAGGTGAACCAGGTCCCAGAAAGAAAATAAATCTGTAACACAATGGTTCCAGTAGCTACTATGTATCCTCGAAAAACTCGGCTAAAACAGTGGAGCCGTCTGTACTCCATCTGTAAATGTCGAGACCCATCCTACGCCTAATCTTGTCTACACCCTCGTTAAGATATGGTTTAGGCCAGGTACGAGTCAGGCAACTCTCGATGGACATCAGGGCAAAAATTGCGCATGAACTGTTGTCAGTCTGTACGTAGCACTTCGATTGCTCTGCTAAAAACAACTCGTACTCCATAGGCAGCGGAATATCGGCGTAGCCTTCCTCCCGTCTTTTAATATTAATACCTACATACTCAAGAAGAGCAGGGAGAATACGCCGTAGTGGCAGTGTTTGAACCAGCCGGCAGTGTCCTTTTTCCTTATCGTACGTGTGCGCCATGCTATCGAACATGACAGCACGTCCATTGTTCAGCTGAATCTCAACGGCTACCCAATGCTCGTTCATGTTGATCACTGTGAGTATCTGCACCACATATATTATACAAAGTTTTCACGGTCAGCCTTCTTCAACACACAAGTACGTAAGAATATTATGTATAACGTATCACAGTAGTGGAGTGTACTTACGCTGTCCACATCCCTCCACCAGGGTCTGATGCGGTCCCATCTAGACTATGTACCTCGTACGTAGGGCATCAACCCCTCAAGAAGTGCAGTTGAGAAGTACTCTCTTTTAGGTATTGTGTTCTTCATTTGGAGTTCTGTTTCGCCGGCGTGCGCCTCATTGTAAATTACCTTCATTTTTTCCTGCACCAGAATAAGTTTACGTCACTGTTAGTTATAGGGCGTAACAATATTTTTCCCAAAAAATGTAAGATATGAAGGAACATTACAAAAAAATGAGTGTCCACTATCAGAATCTTGCCAGCCAGTTGGCAATCCCGTTTCACTTTGACGAACTTTGCAGAAGACTGGAGGATGCCAAGGTATGCATCAATCGGCTGTGTACACGACCACCAATTCGTGTTAAACTCCAACCACGTAAAACATTAACAAGTAGTGAATGTGTGAAAGTACATACAATAAGTTTTTATAGAAACAATACGAACCTGGTAGTTGACATCCACTTCCGGAGCCACGAACGTACTAAAAATTCCGGACCAACTGTGTAGCCGGTCCCCACATTCAGCCTGAAATATAAACATGTACATTAATATGTCGATCATTGACAGTAAGATGTTATCAGAATAAAAATGAAAAATGGGACTAACTGTTCAGCGTTGGCGCCGCTCGTCATGTATGCCTCGAACTCTTCATCCTTTGCCTCCCTTCGTGGTCGTCCTTCGCCCTTCAAGTACGGGCTGAGCACATACTTGCTCGGAGCTCTCAGCCGAACATTTCGGATGCCGGCACTCGTCCGAGGGATACTAGATGAAGAGCTGGTTTCCTCTGACCCCTGTACTAATCCAATCGGTGTGGTGTCTACGAGGGTCCCTCCGACAGTAGATGTCCCCAAATGAAAAGGAATCGGGGATATGTGTCTCTCAGACTCAGCAGCGGCAGGGGGTACGACAGATGTCAACTCACGTGGTACATCGACATGTGTGGACAAACCCTGGTCGCGATATTGCTGAGGAAGAGGATAGGAAGGATTATGCCATCCAGACCTGGGCTGAGGCGGAACATACTGTCCGTCGGCAGGGTAGAACTGCTCATGATAAGAGGGCACTCGGCTGTAGTAATCGGTGATCCCAGACTGAATCATGTTCGGAATCTCCAACTCCAGGTGTTCGTACTCAACACGTCTTATATCCTCTACCTCGCTGAGTCTGCCATCAACGTATGATCGAATCTCAGAAAACTGGTCCCCGACATAACCGTGTAGGCCCATCAGATCTGCCCTCATTGAATCGAAGCCTGTGTTGAACATGCTCCTAAGCTCGTCAAACATCGCACCGATATCATGTGACGGTGGATCTCTATATCTCATGTCTGATGGACCTTGCTCGTCAATGATAAGCGATGTGCCCGGGGGATATACTGGTTCATAGCAACCACCTAAATCGTGAAACTCCTCCTGAAATGGAGGACAACCCTCCGTCGTGTGGGGAGGGATGCCGTAATCCCTCTGCAATGAAATGTCATACAACTTCTCTGATACGGGGACGTCAACATAAGTCGGTGTGGGATCCTCATCGTCCTCACACGATGGCTGCAAGACATCAGGGGTCATATGTCGCTGACCACCTCGTCGAGAACTCTCGCCTGTAGTCAATGTGGGCTGGTGAGATCGCGTTGTCCCAGATGCTCGGGGGGGGAACAACTAATCCTTCTGACGCGACGGTTGTGGACCTTCGTGGATGACCCGTCTCGACTGTGTGGGCATCTGAACACCGTCTGTGAGATTCTGATCAATGTACTGCAAGTACGGCTGTCGGGCCACTCGACGCTCGACACGAAGGTGCTCGTGACACTCGAGGCCCTGCAGATGAGATAGTCACAATTCAGTTCATCAGTAAGAAAATTGTAAGTGCATGTAAAGTATTATAAACGTTGGATTTAAGTAACTCCGGTCTGAACGAACCTCGTGATCTAGCTCCCACAACACGTCGTCTTCTGAAATCTTGGTCGACCACCTCAGAAGCCTCGGTAATACCTTGTGGGACTTCGAAAGGCGCTTCCCGGCATATAAACCGGTGTATGGAATCGCCTTAAAAGCCCATATCTGTAAAGTTCCACGAACAAGCAAAATTAGTTGTGAAATTGAATTATTCAATCATAATACGAAACAATTCCACATTATAAGGTCAACACTAACCATAATAGCTAACGAGAATCCGTAGAAGTGGTACGACGGGGGCCTGGCTGCAGTGGACCGGGGCAACGAATGTGGTAGTTGATTGATTTTGTTGAGAAGATGGAGATAAGAAATCTTCCCCCAAGGAAAGGTCTCCCACCGATCCTCGTCCTCTACCAAATCCCAAACCCAAGGGTCAACTGAAGTGATGAGTGGGTCAACTCCAAGCAAAATGCTGTAGAGGAGAATAATCTTAGCAATCTTCACACTAATATCGGTACGTGATACAAACTCCTCCGCTCTAAACCTCTTAATCAGATCCGCCACAGATATTCTATCCTCGCCATCACACATTTGATAAAATACACCGTCCAACTGCTGGGGCACCGACAGAACGCTCGGCCTAAATGTAGAGTCGCCAAACCGTAATCCCGTAACAAGGGCGAACTCGGTCCGAGAGAATCGACAAAGCCGACGGTCTCCACCAATATGAAACCACACCTCATCCGTCGGAGTACGGGGCCCACGTACCTCGCGTGACATAAGGGCGTGTAAAAAGCTCTTGCAACTGTCCTTCTCAGTTGCCCAGCGTAAGAAATGGCCAAAGCAACTCGACTCAAAATGGGTCACACAGTCTGAGTGAGTTTTCTGCAGGATATGCCTTATGTAGCCTAATACTCGTACGCGTGTGTACGAGTTAATATATGCTTGTGTAGTCTGATACTCTTCACGTACCCAGTAGACCTGAAAACGAGAAAAAACAAATGGTCACATTAATTCATACATTAATATACCAAATGAAACTACATAAGCTAATTAATATCATACAATTTCGACAAACAAATAAGTATATGAAACTTACAAAATATGGAAGTTTTGGGCATGCAAATTGGTAAAGCCAAATGAAACGTGCCGAAAAGCCCAAAAAAAAAAGGTGCCCGACCGTTGTTACAAATGTAAAAGCTTTAAATCTACCCTCGATCAAATAGAGTATGCTGTTTTAGTCATTACTTTCTCCTTTTAAGAGCAGATGAATCTACCTATTGTCCTCGAGATGCAACGAAATTTTTTGTCATTAAGTGTTGATTATTAAACGGAGAACTTATGATATTCGAGAAAATATTTCACGGTTGTACTGATATTATGTTAATTTAATTACAAAATGGGGATTATGAGAGTGGATTTGTAACACAATGATGTACGAATTATTTAAGATGTCTTGGAAAAAATCCCCGAGTGGGGAGTTGAGTATAGAAAGGAGACGCAAAAAATGTATCTAAATAACAGGATCGGGTCTCGGAAACTACGTTGTCATAATTAGTCAACGGATTATCAAAGAGGATAATTTTCGAGTACGTATTTACTAATTTGCGAAGGATTAGGCAATAATCTTCAAAATTAAGTGTTCATTCATGAACAGTTATTTAAAAAATAGTACAAATATTTTGCATACTATCGTACATATATTATTTTAATTATGGCCTTCGGATTATTAAATTGGCAAACGGCAAATCATGTATCTATTATGTAAGACGGATACAGAAATTATTTTTACTACATATTGATTATTAAACGGAGGTTAAATAAATTTATTAAAGGGAAATTAATGAAATATGATATTTAATTGTCCACGAAAAATTATTAAATTTGTAAAACGAGACCTTACGAAAAAACCCCGAGTGGGGAGCAGCATATTGAAAGGAGAAAAATAATATGGATATAAAGAATCGAAACGGGGTTCGGAAATGATGTTGTTATAATTATGCAATGGGAATTAGTGAAGAGGATAATATTTTTGCGTATATTTAAAATATTTGCGAAGGATTATGAAATTATTTCAAAATTAAACGAATGTTAAACAAATTAATAAAAATATTTAAATTCGATCGGGATATTATAGTACTTTACTTATGAAATTGGGATTATTAAACATTAAATTCAAATTATGTATCTATTATGCAAGATAGATTAACAAATAATTTTTATTACGTGCGGATTATTAAACGGAGATTAAATAAATTTATTAAAGGGGAAATAATGAAATATGATATTTAATTGTCCAATTATAATTATTACATTTTTAAAACGGGAATTTCGAATAAATAATTACCGAGTGAAGAGTTGAATATTGAAAGGAGACTAAAAATAACGGAAAAAAAAAACCGTAACGGGTCGACGAAATTATGTTGTTATAATTATGGGATGGGGATTATTGAAGAGGATTTGTTTGGAGTATGTACATAATATTTGCTCGGGATTAGGAAATTATTTCAAAATTAAGTGTTGATTAATAAACGGATATTAAAAAAAATTAGTACAAATATTTATAAAATGATAGGATATTATGGTACTTTAATTATGAAATTGGGATTATTAATTTCAAAATTCAAATTATTGTTCCATTATGCAAGCCGGATGAAGAAATTATTTTTATTACCTACTGAGTATTGAACGGAGATTAAAAAAAAATTAAACGAGAAATAATCAAATATGACATTTCATTGTCGAATAATAATTATTAATTTCTTTAAACGGGATTCTAAAAAACGGGGCGCGGTGCGCAAGCACACCCGACGGGTAACGGGGGGACGGGGGAGGGGGGATGAGTGCCGGACAGGGGACGGGGGAGGCACGCCGGACGGGGGACGTCCCCGGATGGGGGACGGGGGACGGGGGGCGGGCCCCGGATGGGGGACGGGGGAGGCACCCCCGGTGGGGGACGGGTGAGGCGCCTCGAACGGGGGATGGGGGAGGCGGCCCGGACGGGGGATGGGAGACGGGGGAGGCACGCCCGACGGGGGACGGGGGTGCGCTCGCCCGACGGGGGACGGGAACGGGAGCGCGCGCGCCCGACGGGAGACGGGTGACGGGAGCTGCCGAGAAATCTCGGCAACGGGGGCGGGGGCGGGGGCTCCTGACAGCTGCCGAGAAATCTCGGCAGCGGGGGCGAGCTTGCTCGGCAGCTGTCGAGTTTTCTCGGCAGCGGGAGCGGGGGCTCCCGGCAGCTGTCGAGAAATCTCGGCCACGGGCGCTACACGAGAATTGTTGGGCGCTACACGTGATTTTCTCAAAATTCACGTGTAGCCCTATAATTTTAGGGCTAAACGTGAAAATTTTGATTATTCACGTTTAGCCCTATAATTATAGGACTACACGTGAATTTTGAAAAAATCACGTGTAGCGCCCGTGGCCGAGATTTCTCGGCAGCTATCGGGAGCCCCCGCTCCCGCTACCGAGAAAACTCGACAGCTGCCGAGCACGCCCGCCCCCGCTGCCGAGATTTCTTGGCAGCTGTCGGGAGACGACGGGGATTTTTTTCCCCGTCGTCGGGAAAAATTCCCGACCGTGAATTTTCGATTCGTTTTTTATCCCGTTTCTTTTCATCATATTTTATCATCGAATTGTCGCCAACGACATATCGTTGACCGGGGGTCGTAGGTCCCGGTCAAAGTCAACCCTTTGACCAAATTACCAAAATACCCCTCAATCTTAAAACACTTCAATTTTAGGGTTAAACGTGAATTCATTGAGAATTCGCATTTTACATTATAATTACAGTTTTTACATTAAATTATTGCCTATAATTATACGTCATTAAACATGCATATTTTCGATTAAACGTCATTATTTTCGATTATGCCCGTTTAACCCTTTCAAGCATTAACTCAAGCACATATTCAAATAAATTAACCCTATAAAATTCAAATTTACACCCAATTAACCATTCCAACATGAATTCAAGCATATATGAAAAGAAATTAAACTTAATCCCCAAATAATTTAGGGTTCAATTGGAATTCAAATTTACGTTTAACCCTCATTTTGTTCAACTAATACTCAACAAATTCGAACTATTAACACATATTTCCAACAAATTCAACAAAATTTCAACAAATTCGAAGCTTAACTTCAACAAATTTCTGAAAAAATGAGGGATAAATCACTAACCTCTCCTTCTTGGTTTGACATCTTCGTCTTATACGTGAATTTTCACCAAAAAATATAACATTTACACGTGAATTTGAGCTCAATTTTTGAGCTCAAAAATGGGTGAAAATGGAGTTACATGGAGGCTGTAAGTGGCGAGAGTGAGAGGGAAGGGTTTGGGGGTGGGGGAGGTGAGAGAGAATGTTTTTTGTTGACTTAAAAAGATTCCTTTGACCAATTATTATTGGCTAATAATTGTGTCATCAAAATCAATCAAAATTTGTGGTATTTTTGGTCATACTTTTAAATTTAATGGTATAAACTATCCCACTTTTATTTTTGATGGTAAAAAAATGCCAATTTTATTTTTGATGTTATTTTGAGTCATATTTAATAAAAATTGTGGTAAATTTGGTTGCTATCCCAAACAAAAAACCTAAACATAGTATACATGTTTACTCTCCAATGAAATATATCAGCTGCATTATTCATTGTTTATACTCTCCAATGAATATACTACGATTTTGGATTTACTCAAATGTATACCATACAACAACTAAAGACTCTCTTACTGTGTCTTTGCTCATTCTATCATTTGGAGTTTAGGAGATGTTTTACGTATATTCCATTCAAACATAGTATATTCCATTCGAAAAGGCTTAAATGAGTAAACATTCAAATCTAACCCACTAATAAGAATCACTAAACACCAATCCATGTAATTACGCAATCAGTCAAATTCATACTCTCAAACTAACAAAATTTCACCATTAAAAAAAAAAAAAACCAAAACTAGAAATAGAGAGTGAGATAGTTACTGAAAAGAGTATGTTAAATAAAAAATTTCGCAAACAAAAATAGTTCATTACTAAAGAAACACATTTGATTTTAGTCAAAATATTTGTTCCACTCGATTTCAATTATACATTTACTATAGAAAACTGAATTTGGTAATTCTCATGAATAAAAAGAAAAAAAAATTCATTTTGGTTGTATATGAGTTTTTTCTATTAAATTATGTATATTTTAAATTATATTGTTGAAAAATGTTAGAATTCTTAAAATTCCTGTCACCAGTATAACTCGGCCTTTAACATATAAATTACCCACAATAAGCAATCATAAGACTATTTGGCAAAACTATCACAAGTTATAAGATAATTAAATTAAATTAAATAGCTTACGCTGGACAAAAAAACAGAAATACAAAGCTTACAGGGGATCTTCATTTCTTGAGAACTTGAGTTGAAGGCGTGGATTATATTGAGATATAGATTTCCTATTTAAACCATCTTTGTTCCTATAACGATTTATTAGCAATGTCGAATAAGAAATATCCAACACTTTCAGCGTAGACACCTTACGCAGCAGGCGATGTGGCAGCATTTTCAAACTTGGGCAAAAATCGATCCTCAAATGCGTGAGACAAGGCATTAATGTCATGCCTGCACACTCTTCTTCTTGGATCGTTATGTCCTTCCACTCTTTCCACATGGCACATATTTTAAATGTGAGCTTCTTCAATTTAGGAAAGGCAACAGTATCCAGCTCCATGTCTCCTCCTCTTCCTATTCCCAACAATTCTCGTCCCACTATTTCCAATCTTGTCATCCCATCAATCTCCAGCTCTTCAAGGCAGGGCAATTTTCCAAAGGGTGGCAATGAGGTCAGGTAATAGTGCCCGTATAGAACAAGTTTCCTTAGTTGGTTGAGGGGTGAGACTAACCAACTCAATGGAAGTTGAGAGCCTTTGTATCGCCAAATTTCCAGTGCTTCCAGCTTTGGATGGGGCTCCAATGCATCTATTACCTTCATCCTCACTATTGACGACTCCTCATTTTCATCCATCTCATCCTCAAAAAATAAAAGAAGACGTCGAATGCCTATCTTATTCCTCAGTGGTGCTTCCTCAGCATCTTCAACCATTTCTTCTGAATTAATGTCCTTATCTAATTCGATTGTCAAGAATAGAAATGGAATAAGCTTGTTCAAGTTCTTCAATGATCGCAATGTGTTCCATCCACGGTTACTAATTATCTGACAGCTGTCAAATATCAAGTGAGCCACATTCCTATCTTCCAATGGAGTATGTTTAGGCGTAGGATCCAATTTGGAACTAAAACTGAAGCTAGTACTACTCAAATCTGATGCTTCGGAGAGGGTGCTGGGGCTCGGAGAGGGTTGATGAAAAAGTTCCCAAAGCTGCTGTTGCTTCAAAACGGCTGCAACCAACCTCTCCCAGTTATCATATATGGCATTAGCAGACATCCTCTCTTGAAGTCCTAGACTAAATATTTTCAATTTCTTCTTGATTGATCAGAGGCGTCAACAAAGTCACCACTTGCACAAGAATTTAATCATCGGAACTAACTCAGCATCCCCAAATTCTATGCTTGTTAACACTGACTCCGCAGGAACCAAGAAATACAAAATCAATAAAAAATCATGACGTTGATAGAAAGGTAAAATTTCTTAGTAAAACAGCTATAACAGCTAACAGCAACGGAAAACAGAACTATTCCTGACATTAACGACGAGTGATCATAAGGAACTGAAAAATAACAGTAGAATAAGTAGATTATGTTTCACAATCTTATGAAATTAAATTGATCTTTCTCCTTCAAAATCACATATCAAGTCGGTCTTTCACATTCTTTATCTTGTTTGCAATATCACGACGGACAACAACTTTTTTGAAACGTACACATGAAGATGATGGGACGAAGGAGCATACCTTTTGCTTCGGTGGATTGCTCGGCATAGCTCTATTCATCCAAAACTTCGATTCTCAGCATCATTCAACACATTTCTGAGTCGCGATCCTCCTCGTCAACGCCTCTCACAAGAGTCACTTTACTTCGAATCTGTTCTTCATTTCTGAGTCCCCTCTCTTTATTATCCTTATCATGAATAGAAAAGAAATTATTGATTTCATGTCCCCCCTCTTAATTATATGTGGACAAGCTTGGCTGATTCCATTCAATTATTTGTCAGAAAAGTAGATTGCATAGTTGTTGTGGGACAAAGTGTAGGACTTTTTATCGGTTAAAGTCATCCGTTAGATTTGGACAGCCTGTTAAAAGATCGGACGTAAGGCATTATTAACAGTTCATTTCATTTGAATCAAAATACTTTTATTTTTTAGGAAAGTATTCATTTTAGCATAAAAAATATAATTATATATTTAAATTACCATAACATATAATAGTTGTCCACTTTCTACCATCAAATATAATAGTATGCCACTTTCTACCATCATTTTTGTCAAAATCAACTTGATGATTGGACAATTATCATATTTTATTAATTAGTCAATTGTGAATTTTATAAAGTCATTAATTATTGTATAATTTTGCATCAATTTTCCACGTGTAGTAATTTCAATTGACTCATGAATTATTGTTTAATTTTTTTTAAATATATCCACGTGTAAGGACCTGTTGCAACAATTAATTGGGTTGTGACTATTACACCAATTTTTTTGTTTTGTTTTGTTCTCATTATTCATTATTGTCTTCATTGAATTTGGCCATGCATGTCAATTAATTCGATTGATGACAGTGCACCAATTTTTTTGTTTTTTCCTTCTCATTATTAAGTGTGAATTAACTTTATACTGTGAAATCACATGTAATTTTCCTCCGTTTGTTCTTCTATATAGGTTGATAATTTCAGTAGGAAATTATCAGACAACATTTTGAAGAACAAAACATTCGAGTATTTTTTCCGACATTTTGGCTCTTGGAAGAGTGGAAAAATTATTGTTGAAATAAGAAAGGTATGTTTACTAGTTAATAATCCTCATTTAACCCTATTTTTTGAGAAATTATGTTTAATTTGTTTTCATATATGCTTGAATTGATGTTTGGAATGGTTAAACGTGTTCAATTTTGCATTTGATAGAGTTAATTTGTTTGAATATATGCTTGAATTTATGTTTGAAATGGTTAAACGGGAAAAATCGACGTTTGGAATGCAATAAATTTCGATTTTATAGTGATTGTATAGAATAATCACATTTAACACTGTAATGATAGTGTTAAACGTGAATAAATTGAAAATTCACGAGTAACCCTATAATTGAAGTGTTTTGAGATAGAGGGGTATTTTGGTAATTTGGTCAAAAGGTTGACTTTGACCGGGACTCACGACTCCCGGTCAACGGTATGTCGTTGGTGACGACTCGATAAAAAAATATGATGAAAAGAAACGGGATTGAAAACGAATCGAAAATTCACGGTTGGGATTTTTTCCCGACGACGGGGAAAAAATACCCGTCGCCTCCCGGCAGCTGCCGAGAAATCTCGGCAGCGGGGGCACCCGTGATCGACAGCTGCCGAGAAATCTCGGCAGCGGGGGCACCCATGATCGGCAGCTGCCGAGTTTTCTCGGCAGCGGGGGGCGGGGCTTCCGGCAGCTGCCGAGAAAACTCGGCGGGGAAGGGCTACACGTGATTTTTGTGGGCTATACGTGAATTTTGAAATATTCACGTGTAGCCCACATAAATCACGTGTAGCCCACACTCGTCGAGTTTTCTCGGCAGCTGCCGGGAGCCCCGGCCCCCGCTGCCGAGTTTTCTCGGCAGCTGCCGATAACGGGTGCCCAAGCTGCCGAGTTTTCTCGGCAGCTGCCGATAACGGGTGCCCCCGCTGTCGAGATTTCTCGGCAGCTGCCGATAACGGGTGCCCCCGCTGCCGAGTTTTCTCGACAGCTGCCGATCACGGGTGCTCCCGCTGCCGAGTTTTCTCAGCAGCTGCCGATCACGGGTGCGGCAGCTGTCGAGATTTCTCGACCAGACGGGGCAACACGTGATTTTTTCTAAATTCACGTGTAACCCTATAGTTTAAGGGCTACACGTGAATTTCACGTGTAGCCCAATAATTATAGGGCTACACATGAATTTTGAAACAAATCACGTGTAGCCTTGAAAAATTCACGTGTAGCCCCGTGTGGTCGAGTTTTCTCGGCAGCTCCCGAGAAAACTCGGCAGCTCCCGAGCACGCCCGCCCCTGCTGTCGAGAAAACTCGGCAGCTCCCGTCAGCCGTCTCCCGTCGGGCGCGCAGCATGCTCCCGTCACCTATCTCCCGTCGGGCGCGCGCTCCCGTCGGGTGCGTGCTCCCGGCACCTGTCTCCCATCGGGCGTGCGCTCCCGTTACCTGTTTCCCGTCGGGCGGGCCTGCTCCCGGCACCTGTCTCCCGTCGGGCGCGTGCTCCCGTCACCCGTCGCGCGCGCCCCAGTACCGCGCCTCGTTTTTTAAAATCCCGTTTAAAAAATTTAATAATTAAAATTGGACAATTAAATATCATATTTCATTATTTCCCCTTTAAGATATTTATTTAATCTCCGTTTAATAATCCGCACGTACTAAAAATAATTTCTTAATCCGTCTTGCATAATATATACATGATTTCAATTTAAAAATTAATAATCCCAAATTCAGAATTTAAGTAACATAATATCGTAATCGAACTTACATTTTTGTACTAATTTTTTTAATATCCGTTTATTAATCAACACTTACTTTTGAAATAATTTCCCAATATTTTATAAATATTATGTACATATGACTGAAAATAATCCTCTTTAATAATCCTCATTCCATAATTATAACAACATAGTTTCCCCGACCCGGTGTGATTTTTTTTTCCATTTTTGTTGGTCTCCTTTCAATATTCAACTCTTCACTCCGTAAAAATGAAATTTCTTGGTCCGTCTTGCATAGTAGATACATACTTTCAATTAACAATTTAATAATCCCAATTTCATAATTAAAGTACCATAATATCGTCATCGAACTTAAATATTTGTTCAACTTTTTTTAATGTCCTTTTATTAATGAACACTTAATTTTGAAATTTGTTCCTAATCCAGAGCAAATATTATATACATCTTAGAAATTATTTGCTCTTTAATAATTCCCATTTCATAATTATAACAACATAGTTTCGTCGACCCGTCACGAATAAATTTGTCTCCAATTTTTTTGGTCTCCATTCAATATTCAACTCTCCATTCCAATTTTTTAGTTTCTAGGTTAAACCAACATTAGTTGTTCATAACACTGAGTCATGACTTACATAATTAATTATTGTTGGTGTTCACAATCGGCTATAGTTGTTGTTTTATTTTATTTGTTACCAGTTACGTGTTGCCTATTACGTGTTTCATGTTTCTCACCAAATTTTGTTAAATTTTTATGCAGCAACAAAGAAAAATGACTATTGAAGTTATTGTATGGTACGGTGGCTACTGGGAAGGTTTAGAATACACCAACGGTTTTGAAGAGGTCATTCACCTTAAGGAACGGACCTTATTTGATTTAATGGTTTCCATTCATGCAGTTGTGGGTGCCGATATGACGCAGTGGGATTATACGATTCACTCGCTGCTCGATTCTGCCGGAAGACTGAGGAAGATAAAAATAAAAAATACAGAAGTTTTGCAGCGAATTTTGGCACAAATCGATGGGGCTCTTGTTGTTTTTGTTACTTTGACGAGGTTGAATGTTGGAGGTTCAGGTGTTGTCGTGTCCCCCGAGCCGGGAAATACACTTCCTAGTGTCGGATCGTCTTATTCTGACGTTCCAGAACACCATGTCACCCCAGATGAGTACAGTCAACCCAGTTGGGAAATTAGTCCATCTTTTTCTTCAACCGAAACAGATCCACCTTCATATGTCTACACCGACCACGGTCCTTATTTTGCTTCGGTTCCCCTTGGACTCCAATCCGACCCGGGTTTTCACGCAAGATGGGGAATCCCAACTGAAAGTGACACTACTCATTTTGCCAGTTCATCCGGAATGCAGTGGGATCCTTCACCGCCAAAGCATGATCGAAATGACTTTGGTGGCAGACTCGATCTTAATATGGACCTAGACAGTGAGGGACATGAGGCTGTACAACCATGTGAACAGTTTGCTGAAACTGCATGTGTAGGTGCATCCGATCATGAAGACGATGGTGAAAGTGGTAATCGTGCTCCCTTCAGTATTTATTACAAATTTTGGTCTTCATTAATGTAATGTTTCATTATTTTTGATTATCTCTATATGTATGTAGGTTCGGACGATGAACGCGATGATTTTGAATTCACTACTGATCAGGAGAATGCCGTTGATGCTGAGCAACGAGAGGAGTATGAGGAATTCTGTTCGTATATATTGCGACCAGAGTGGTCTATCCCCCATATGTGGGATGCCGAGCTACCCACGACCGGACAATTAGAAACCGATGAACAGGTCACGTACGTCCTGCAAAAAGGCTCCACCTTCTGCAGCAAGGAGGAGCTGCAGACTACTGTTGGGATGCACCATCTGGAAAACAAAGTACAGTATCGTGTGGGCCATTCCGACACCAAAAGATGGTCTGCGCATTGCCTACACAAAGACTGTAGTTTCTTGATATTTGCAACACAAAAATATGGGATTTGGAAGATCTCAACAAGTGTCTTGCAGCACAGTTGTGCGTCGGATCTAAACCGTAGGTCTCCACTGCGTATTCCTTCTAAATTGGTCGGTGCATATTTCGCTGACACACTTCGCAAGGAAAAATCGACCATCGGGCCGAAAGGGATCATTGATGAAATGAACCGGCGGCATGGGTTGACACTAAGTTATAAGTCAGCTTTGAAGGCGAAACGCCATGCCATGTTCCTCGCCTACGGTGATCCGAAAAAATCCTTTTGGAACATCCCATCCTACTTGCAGGTGTTGAAGGACACCAATCCTGGTTCTTATACAGCCTTGGAAACCGACGACAGTGGAAAATTCAAATACGTGTTCTACGCCCTAGCGGCCTCAATAATGGGATTTGTTTCATATGCCCGGCCGGTAATTGTGGTGGACGGATGTCACTTAAAGGGTGCGTATAAGGGAATCGGATTTGTGGCTGTTACTCAAGACGGAAATGATCAAATATTTCCTCTTGCAATCGGCATTGGAAACATTGAAAATGATGAATCATGGACATGGTTTCTACAAAATGTCCGTGCGGCTTTCGGATGCCCAGATCAGCTCCTTATTGTGTCCGATCAACACCGGAGCATTGAAAATGCCATCAACATTGTCTACCCAGAGGCGACTCATGGGCTGTGTTGCTTTCATTTACAGCAAAATTTGGCCAGGTATGGAGCACACCTAGTGGGACTTTTCAAGAGAGCTGCCTATTGTTATGATCGCGACGAGTTCGATAGGTACGTTACAAACCAATTCACGAGTAAAGTAAATTTGCATTTTGAATAGTCCACCTATACAAATTGACCACATCTTTTGACTTGTTTTTTCAGGTACATGAACAATTTGAACGCATCGGAGGTTCAGGGTGCGATAAACTCATTAAACAGAGCGGGGCAGAACAGATGGTCGCGCGTGCATTGTCCGGTTCGTCGGTTTAACTTCATGACGTCAAATGCTGCCGAGACGTGGAATGCTCGCCTTCTTTGGGTGCGGAGGCTTCCCGTTTGTTCATTTTTAGAGGGGGCCCGAAAGATTATTGAGAAGTGGTTTTATGAAAGAAGCACGACGGCTGAAGATAGAGAAGAATTCCTGACGAAGGCGGTGCACGATCGAGTCATCGAATACTTAAAGCTTGGCCGACATATGATTGTCGATAAGCTTGGACGGCACAAATTCAAGGTCACAGATCATTCGAGGATTTTCATCGTTGACTTGAACTCAAAAATGTGCACATGTAACGTTTTCCAGAACGACCTGATACCATGCTCGCATGCCTGTGCCGCCATAAGGTATGTAATTCTGGTGACAATATGGTTTTGCTTCTTTTATTTGTTTCAATTAGAAATTATCTTACATCACTAGACGTACAAAACAATGCTTTGGCTACAGTGTGGGGAACCAATCAGTTACTGAATACGTTTCTCCGTACTACACGACGGCTTCGTTAAGGGGAATGTGGTCTGGTGTCGTCACCCCTGTGCCCGACCCGAATGAGTGGAATGTGTGCAAGGAAGTTCGTAATGTACTTTGTCGGGCACCTGACAAACCAAGACAAGCTGGTCGCCCCAAGGGTAAACGAATTCCGTCAACAGGTGAGTTTTCAGGCCGAACGAGGGGAACAGGGCCATGTGGTCTTTGTGGCGGTTCCGATCATAACATAAGTAGATGCCCCGAACATGTTGCGCGAATATCCGAAGATCAGCCCCATGAGGGAGTCGGTGATGATAATCAGACAACAGGGCAGCCGCAAGTGAGGACAAGAAGACGCAAGAAATGCAGTTTGTGTCGTTCAGAAGATCATACTAGAAGAAAGTGTCCTCTCTATCAGCAAGGCAATCCTGAGGAGTAAGATGGCCAATATGTGTATAGTATGCCCACACATTCATCGTGATGCAAATCTGACCCCTGTGTTTTGTACCCTGGTGTCCTTGTTTCAATATGTGGATGTAAAATGTTTGATCACTTGTTTTTTTCGTAGACAAATAGTTTCAATCTGTAAGTCAGGTGAATATGGATTACGAACACAGGACTGAGCTTTTTTTTCATGCTCTCTGGAGTTTGACCGTCTTTTTTCGTGTGCTTATGTATTGATTTGAATGTGTTAGTTGCCTTTTTTTGGTGATTTTTCAGATGATTTCATTCATCTCTCCTTTTTTAACGATTTTACTATAAAAGTTTATGTTTTGATTTGAATATGTTAGACACACTTTTTTGGTGATTGTTCACATTATTTGTTTTCGGGACGATCACTGTCAAATTTTTACCCACAAAAAAATATGTCCACCACGGAATAAAGCATGCAAACACTAATACATTGAAACTGACGTTAGAAAATGAAATCAAACAAGCCTAGTATGCTCTGCAACACTACGTCGACGAGAAAAAATCACGAGCAACCGTGTCCCCATCGGTACTCCATCTATAGATATTGAAGCCCATCCTTCGTCGAATCTTGTTTATACCCTCGTTCAAATAGGGTCTCGGCCAAATATGAGTTAGACAACACTCGATGGACATGAGGGCATATATGGCGCAAGAACTGTTGTCCGTCTGTACATAACATTTGGCCTCTTCTCCTGTGTACAAGTCATACTCGAGGGGCATGGGAAACTCACGTAAGCCCTGTTCTCGTCTTCGCTCATTGAAGGATGCGTGCTCAAATAGAGCTGGGAGAACACGTCTCAGTGGTAGTGTCTGTACCAGCCGACGTTCCTCCTTTACGTTGTCGTACGTGTGCCTCATGCTATCATACATGATGACACGTCCTCGATAAAGCTGAATCTCAACGGCCACCCAATGCTGGTTCATATTGATCACTGTAAGGACCTGCACCCCAGATATTATTAGTACGTATTTGAGCACATAATTTCTCCACGAATTAAATGAGAACCTTTTTAGTACGAGTATAGTAATAAATTATGCTCACACTATCCACGTAACTCCACCATGGTCTGATGCGGTGCCACCTAGGCATGTGACCTCGTAGGTAGGGCATTAATAGCTCTAAAGATGCAGCTGAGAAGTACTCCCTTTTCGGCGTGATGTTGTCCCTAATATGCTTGGGCTCGCCGGCGTGCGCCTCAGCGAAAGCGGCCTTACATTTTTCCTGATCCGAAATTTGCAAATAATTGTTAGTACGTTTAGTTCGAGCTCGACCCGTTAAGAGTAATAGTAGGAGAAGGATCATTACAAAAAAATGTGTGTCCACTATCTGTATCCTGCCAGCCCACTTTTCATCGCGTTTGACATTGACGAACTTCGCACTGGACTGGAGGATGCCGAGGTATGCATCAATCGGCTGTGTAGATAAGGACCAACCATTACGATAGACTCAATTTCAATCAGACGTGAGTTATAACAATGTGAACTGGCGGCGATGTAAAAGATTTTGTAATAACAATACGAACCTCAAAGTCGACGTCCACATCCGGGGCCACGAATTTACTGAAAAATTCCGGGTTTTCGGTGCAGCCGGACCCCACATTCAGCCTGAAATATGAACATGAACATTAGTATGTCATTCATTAGCAATAAGATATTATCGAGTGACGAAATAAGAAAGGGGACAAACTCTTCGGCGTTCTTTCCGCTGGCCATGTATCGCTCGAACTCCTCCTCATTTGCCTTCTTTCTTGGTCGTCTTTCATTCTTTATGAACGGGCTGAGGACATATTTACTCGGAGCTCTCAGCCTAACACCATGGATGCCGGCACTTGTACTAGGCAAAATATTTGAAGAGCTGGCGGCCTCTGACCCATCATCCTCATTTCCAGCAGTCGGTGTGGTCTCCAAAAGGGTCCTGCCTGCTGTAGAAGTCCCCAAATCAAAATGAATCGGGGATATGTGTCCCTCGGGGTGGATCTTGTCTGAAGGTACGACGGGAGTCATATCAGTGGGTACGTCGCCATGTGGAGGATAGAAAGACGCATGCCATCCGGATGTAGGTTGAGAAGGGTAATACTGCTCGTCCGGTGGGTAGAACTGCTCGTGGTAGGAGGGTCGATTGTTGTAGTACTCCGAGATCCCATACTGGATCATGTTTGGAATCTCCAGCTCCAAACGCTCATACTCCTCACGTCTTCGCTCATCCACCTCATTGATCCTACCATCGACGTATGATCGAAGCTCAGAGAACTGGTCACCGACATACCCTCGTAATCCCGTCAGGCCTGCATTCACTGATTCGAAGCCTGTGCTGAACATGTTCCGGAGCTCATCAAACATCACACCAACAGCAGGTGCAGAAGAATCTCCATAACCGGTGTGTGAGGGACCTGCCTCGTCGACGATAGGGGTGGTCTGGGGGGGATACGATGGCGACTGGAAACCACCGAAGTCATGAAACTGCTCGTCATATGGGGGACAACTCTCGATCGGACGGGAAGGTAGGCCGTAATCACTCTGCAGCGGAATGTCGTGCAGGTCCAGAGAGACAGGGACATCAACATAAGTCGGTACGAGATCCTCCTCCTCCTCCTGTACCCCCAATTCGTCGTCCGCCGGCACGTGTGACAAGGACCCACGTCGTCGAGTACTCTCGCTTGCAGTCAATGTGGGCCGGCGGGACCGCGTAGTCCTCGATGCCTGGGGGGCCGCAATCATGCCTTCACTCAAGACGGCGGTGGGCCTCCGTGGGCGACCCCGTCTTGACTGGGTCGGCATCTGGACACCGTCTGCGAGATCCTGATCCAGGTATTGCAAGTACGATTGGCTCCTCTCACGACGCTCAACCCGAAGGTTCTCATGACACTCGAGACCCTGCAGTAGAGATAGTCACAATGCAATTTGTGAGTAAGAGAAATATAAATGCATGTAATCACATAGAAACTTTGCATTTAAGTAAAGGTGGTCTGAACAAACCTCATGATCAAGCTCCCTCGACACGTCCTCTTCTGGCCTTTTCGTCGACCACCTCAGAAGCCTCGGTAATACGTTGTGAGACTTCGAAAGCCGTTTTCCGACATATACACCGGTGTATGGAATCGCCTCAAAAGCCCATATCTGAAAAGATCGAAGAACATTCAAAGTTAATTGTCAAGTTCAATTATTGAAGCCTAGTATGAAACAAGACCAAATTATGATGTTAACACTAACCATTAGGGCTAACGAGAATCCATAGAAGTGGTACGAGGGGGGCCTGGTTGCAGTTGGCGGGGGCAGCGAAGCTGGTAGTTGGTTGATTTTGCCGAGAAGATGGAGATAAGAAATCTTACCCCAGGGAAAGCTCTCCCACCGATCCTCGTCCTCGACCAAATCCCAAACCCAAGGGTCAACTGAAGTGGTGAGTGGGTCAACTCCAAGCAAAACTGAGTAGAGGAGGATAATCTTAGCAATCTTCATCGTGTCATCAGCACGTGCTACGAACTCCTCTGCTCTAAACCGCTTAAGAAGATCCGCCACAGATATTCTATCCTCGCCTTCAGAAATTCGATAAAACACACCATCCAACTGCTGCGGCCTCGACAGAACGATCGGCCTAAATGTAGAGTCACCAAACCGTAATCCCGTCACCAGGGCGAACTCAGTCCTACAAAATCGACAAAGCCGACGGTCTCCACCAATGTGAAACCACACCTCATCCGTCGGAGTATCGGGCCCACGCACCTCACGTGATATAAGTCCGTGTAAAAAGCTCTTGCAACTGTCATTCTCAGTTGCCCAACGCAGAAAATGGCCGAAGCAGCTCGCCTGAAAATCGGTCACACAATCGTCCTGAGTTTTTTGGAGGATTTGCCTTATGTATCCTAGTACTCGGACACGTGTGTACGAGTTAATGTATGCCAGCGTCGTCTGATACTCCGGACGCACCCAATCGACCTGAAAAGGAGAAAAGAACTGTTGGTCACATTAATTCATACATTAATATACAAAATGAAATGACATATGTGAATTAATATGATACGATGTTTCATGAAAAATAAAGATATGAAACTTATAAAGGTTGGATTTTTGCTTGACCAAATTAGTAGAGCTGGATAAAACGTAGATTTATAAATTACATTAAAAAAATGCTAACCGACCATTATTATAAATTTAAAAAGTTTAAATGATCCAGTCAACTACGGAAACAATTAAATTGGGAAAAAAAACGAGTAATCCAAATTATGTTCGTATTATGCAAGACGGATGAATAAATTATTTTCATTACGTGCTGATTGTTAAATCGATAATAAAAAAAATCATTAAAGGGGAAATAATTCAATATAATATGTAATTGTCCAATTATAATTATTAAATTTTTCCATCATGAGATTTTCGAGAAAATAATTAATGAGTGAAGAGTTGAATATTGAAAGGAGATCAAAAAAAATGGGAAAAAAAAATCGTAACGGGTCAAGAAAACTATGTTGTTATAATTATGGAATGGGGATTATTAAAGAGGATTATTTTCACTCATATATACATAATATTTATAAAATATTAAGAAATTATTTCAAAAGTAAGTGTTGATTAATAAGCGGATATTAAAAAAATTAGTACAAAAATGTAAGTTCGATTACGATATTATGTTACTTTAATTCTAAACTTGGGATTATTAATTTTTAAATTGAAATTATGTATCTACGATGCAAGACGGATTAAGAAATTATTTTTAGTACGTGCGGATTATTAGACGGAGATTAAATAAATTTATTAAACGGGAAATAATGAAATATGATATTTAATTGTCCAATTACAATTATTAAATTTTTAAATCGGGAATTTTCAAAAAAATATTTAATAAGTGAAGAGTTGAATATTGAAAGGAGACCAAAAAAATGGAAAAAAATATCGTAACGGGTCGACGAAACTATGTTGTTATACTTATGGAATGAGGGTTATTAAAGAGGATTATTTTCAGTCATATGTACATAATATTTATAAAATATTAGGAAATTATTTCAAAAGTAAGTGTTGATTAATAAACGGATATTAAAAAAATTAGTACAAAAATTTAAGTTAGATTACGATATTATGTTACTTTAATTCTGAAATTGGGATTATTAATTTTAAAATTGAAATTACGTATATATTATGCAAGCCGGATTAAGAAATTATTTTTAGTACATGCGGATTATTAAACGGAGATTAAATAAATTTATTAAAGGGGAAACAATGAAATATGATATTTAATTGTCCAATTTTAATTATTAAATTTTTTAAACGGGATTTTAAAAAACGAGGCGCGGTACTGGGGCGCGCGCGACGGGTGACGGGAGCACGCGCCCGACGGAAGACAGGTGCCGGGAGCAGGCCCGCCCGACGGGAGACGGGTGACGGGAGCGCACGCCCGACGGGAGACAGGTGCCGAGAGCACTCACCCGACGGGAGCCGGGTGACGGGAGCGCGCGCCCGACGGGAGGCAGGTGACGGGAGCATGTGCGCCCGACGGGAGACGGCTGACGGGAGCTGCCGAGTTTTCTCGACAGCGGGTGCGGGCGTGCTCGGCAGCTGCCGAGAAAACTCGACCAGACGGGGCTACACGTGATTTTTTCAAGGCTACACGTGATTTTTTTTCAAAATTCATGTGTAGCCCTATAATTATAGGGCTACACGTGAAATTCACGTGTAGCCCTTAAATTATAGGGTTACACGTGAATTTTGAAAAAAACACGTGTTGCCCCGTCTGGTCGAGTTTTCTCGGCAGCGGGGGCGGGCGGGCGTGCTCGGCAGCTGTCGAGTTTTCTCGGCAGCTGCCGAGCACGCCCGCCCCCGCTGCCGAGAAAACTCGGCAGCTGCCGAGCACGCCCGTCCCCGCTGTCGAGAAAACTCGGCAGCTCCCGTCAGCAGTCTCCCGTCGGGCGTGCATGCTCCCGTCACCTGCCTCCCGTCGGGAGACGATGGGGATTTTTGCTCCCGTCGCCGGGAACGCGCAACGACCTTTTTTTTTGATTCGTTTTCTATCCAAATCTCGTTTTTTTTTCATCATACTTTATCATCGGGTTTTCGCCAACGAGATCGTGGGTCCCGGTCAAAGTCAACCATTTCACCTAATTACCAAAGTACCCCTAAATCTTAAAACACTTAAATTATTGGGAAAAAAATTCCCATTTTTTTACAGTATTTTTTATGAATTATTCCCTAAAATTACAGTGTTAATCTTGAATTATTAATTATAATTACACGTGATTAAACATGCATATTTTCGATTAAACGTGATTATTTTCGATTATGGCCATTTAACCCTTTCAAACATCAATTCAAGCACATATTCAAACAAATTAACCCTATCAAATTCAAATTTAAACCCAATTAACCATTCCAAACATGAATTCAAGCATATATGAAAAGAAATTAAACCTAATCCCCAAATAATTTGGGGTTCAATTGGAATTCAAATCCACGTTTAACCCTCCGTTTCTTCAACTAATACTCAACAAATTCGAAGTATTAAGACATATTTCCAACAAATTCAACAAAATTTCAACAAATTCTCAAGAAATTTCAGAAAATTCGAAACTTAATGTCAACAATTTTGTGAAAAAACGAGGGATAAATCACTAACCTCTCCTTCTTCGTTTGACATATTCGTCTTACACGTGAATTTTCACCAAAAAATCTAAGCTTTACACGTGAATTTGAGCTCAATTTTTGAGCTCAAAAATGGGGGAAAAAACTGGTCCAGGCGCGGCTGTGTTTTTGTTGAAGAGGTTGGAGAGAGAAAGTGTGACCAAGGGTTTGGGGTGGGGTAGGTTAGGTGAGAGAAAGTGTCATATTTGACTAATTTTTATTCCTTTGACCAAATTATTGGGTAATAATTTTGAATTCAAAAGTCAATCAAAAATGGTGGTATTTTTTACCACACTTTTAAATTTGATGGTATAAACTATCTCATTTTTTTTTATGGTAAAAAAAGGTCAATTTTATTTTTGGTGCTATTTTAGGTGATATTTAATAGTAATTGTGGTAAATTGGGTTGCTATCCCTTTATTTTTTTAGTAACATTCATATTTATCTAAATTGAATACATTATTAATCATGTATGTTGGGAGAGATGAAGCACAAAAATTGCAAATTTAGAATACTATTGTTTAGTGGTTAATTTCATTTTTGATCCTACCTTAATAATGAAAGGATTGAATCATTACACGTTATTAATGAACATATTAAAAGTTATCCACGATGAACATTTGAACATTTTTCTTAATGTATAATATTGTTTGGTAATAATATATATTACAAGATAAGAAAACTATTTATAATTGATGGTATTATATGAAGCACACTATTTATAATTAATAAGACACTGTCTAGCGAATATCTTTTAATATTTTGCAGATTTTGTCCTAAATCCCAAATATAGTCTAAAAATTTAGGGATTTTGAGTTGCCGAGACAATTTCGATGATATGTTGGGATGATATATATATTAATATAACACTATTTCACGGGATTATAAACGTAATACTATCTCATAAATTTTGAGAAGAATAATATAATTAAATGGAATTGTAATTGACCTAGCTTTAATACACTCAATATAGATGTTCTACATTATAACTGCTCTATAAAAGTGCAGAAAGAAGAATTTCTGTAGAATAATTGCTCTATAAAAACGCATAAATAACTTTTTTTTATGATAATATAAATATTTTGAATAAATACTCCTAATTTTATATATTATATTTAGTTTCTACGTTAAGATATAGAGATCTATTTTGAAAATTGAACTCAAATCAAAATATTAATTGGTGAGATCATATGCACACAACATCACTAACTCGTATTTTTAATAAAATTAAGGGATACCAACTACTATTACCCATTTTCCTATACCAACTTTCCTTTATACCCATTAATATAATAAACTATCCCACAATACCCATAAATATAACAAAACATCCCTTTATACCCATTTTTCTTGAAAAATTACTATCCTAACTTTGTTGACTTTCATTATTTACCAAAAACCCAGGATTGCCATTAGCCACATTTTCCTTCTTCCACACTTATATTTATCAGATCCGGATTAGCCCTCTGATCAATATCAGGCCCAACATGCTTCCGTAAATTAAATAAAACTGAGTTTAAATCATACCTCGTCTTTGTCTCGTAAATTCCCTTGGACCTCGGTTCAGGTTTTATGAATCAAAGATCCAACCACTCGCCCGCAGTCTATGGTTCTAAAACCGATCTTTTTGGGAACCCAGATCGCAATCCTTCTCAACGGCTACCTACCTTTAAGGAGATCACGGAGAGACTCACTACTGGATGAATTTTTACTCAGAATTATAAAATTTTGGACAGAATGTCGGAAAACATAAGCCTTGTTTATTGAAGAAAATAAATCAAACTATTTTACAATATTACTATTCTCCGCCATTGGAAGAGAAACTTGATTTAGCCAATCATGGCTAAGACTCGAGAAGGGGAAACCCCCATAAACAGGAAAGCTTAAAAGCTTAAACTATTACAAAACTAGAGAGAAGATTTTTCGAAAAGCTTATGAAGAGAGAAGTATTGTGTGCTTTCGATGATCTTCTTCTGAGGCTGGAGGCCTCCTTTTATAGGCATCAATATGCTCTTGTGTGGATCCATTATTACCTTGCCAGCTTACACTCCACTTGGTTAGTGGGAAATAGAGCCAACATCCATTATTTCACACCCACCGCTTGGTAAGTGCACCTTCCACCATTGATTGTTAGGTGGCCTCGTTGTCTTTTTGCGTCGGCAACGAATCTTTTTGTGAGTGGAGGGGTCCTCCACTTTCGTCACTTTTGCTTGGATGCTGATTTTTCAAAAGCCCGCCATTTGGCATCCTATGCTCATTGTATTCCCATACTATTACACTTTGTGGAATACATGTACTTGTATATTATCGAGTCTAATTAGACTCGTTTCCTCTTATTACATTTTTGGGTTTTATTGTCTAAAAACCCTTTCCCTTTCCCTTTTTCTTTGGGTAGTCGGGTTTATCCTTCTTCACTTTGAACCCTTGTCCGAACAAAGGTTTTTCTTGATTTTGACAAGAAGGACATATTCTTTCCTCCCATCTTCCGATATGTATCATGTTACATATCTTTTTTCTATTTTGTTCCGTTGTCGGAACCTTGTTCTCCCAGATCAACTTCCTCTTGTTTTCAAAAAGAGTTTCAGCAAATCCGGTAGTATTTCCTATCATGGAGTTCAACAGGAATGATCCGTTCATAGAATTATGAAATATTTTGAACGGATACTTCACCTTGTCCATCTCGGTGAGACAGACCCAAAGACCCCATGCTCGCCTTGTTGAAATATCATCTTCTGTAAGGGCGACTACTAAGGGGCTGTTTGATGGAGGTATCTTGACTCTGTTCATTGCCCCCATGTCTGGTCTCTGCAATTTTATAAATTGAAAAACTGGATGAGACCTTTTTCCTGTGATTTCTGGAGCGGCTGAAATAATTTTTAACTCCAGTATATCTCTTCTTCCCAAATATGGGTTGTTCTGCCATGACTCGTACACAGCAGTAGTTATCCATTCCGGTAGTTTGGAAATCTCCGGAAAGCTGGGAGCAGTGGTAAGGATCGAAGCTATTGCTTCGAAGTCGAACCATTCTTTCACATCATGTGGGTTTGCACCCATGAGCATCCAAAGTCTTGGATACTTCCCAGACCAATCCGCCGTAATTTTATTTGGATTGATCCCATTTCTGGTGACTAATTTCTCCCATGTTCTTTGATAGACCTGCAAAGGAGAAATTGAAACAGCTTGGTTAATGTTAACCCTTTTTGGGCCGGTCTGGGGCCTAAGGTTAACCTCTCCCTCTTTTTCCCCAGAGGTGCTGGGTTGACTCGGGTTGCCTGGAATTACTTCCTGACTTTCCGAATTAATAATTTTATCGGAGTCCGATAAAACACTTGTTTTGGCTTTATCAGCCTTTTTACCGGTATCCGATAAAAATCCTTTATCAGCAGGGTGTCCTGCTTCGGGTATAAAATCATCCTGTTTATTCATCGATGATGAACTTTTCTCGTTTACTTCTTTCTGTATCACCGATGGTGAACACGCCTTTTGTAACGGTCCCTCTAAAGCATTCCATAAATAACAATTTGATGCTCTAGCTACCGTTAATGCTTTTTGGACTTTGTCCAAATCAGCCTTCTGTACATATGATGCTGCTTTGGCTCTTATCCTTAGCAACTCAAATGCCTTGTAAAACTCCTCAAGGTTTTCCCTCAGGTGCTTTGCTCGTATGGTGATGGAATCTGCTTCAAGGATGTCCATCTCTTGTTAAGAAATCTACAAGAACATTCTCATTAGATTTCACAATGACAATATCAAATAGATAATACTGACATTCTGCTTGCCACCTGATAATACGAGCTTTCTCAATTTTTGATTCAAGTTTATTTTTCAAGAAAACTTTAACATTAGTATTATCAACTTTTAATATAAATTCTTTGGCTAATAAAAATAAGGGCCATTTCTTAAAGGCCTTCCAAACCGCAAAGAATTCCTTCTCGTTGATGTGCCAAACTCTGGCTTGTTGTTCGGTAAACAACCCTCCGGTATATCTACACAGTTCTTCACCCGTAGATGTTTTTCTCATGAGCACTGCTGCCCATCTGAAATCGTTAGCGTCAGTGTAGACGACTAACTGATCCTCATCTTGTGGTATCGCGAGTTTTGGCAGGTTACTACAAACCTGTTTTAACTCTCTAACTCGTTGGGAATGAATATCTTCCCATTTCCATTTAGTCTTCTCATCCTTTTGTAACAAAGGACGGAAATCCTTTCGATACTTTGCTAAGTCTTTAATAAATGAACCTGCAAAATTAATTACTCCTAAAAAGCTTTGGAGATGCTTCTTATCTCTAAAAACATCTGGAAAATTGCGAATTTTCTCCACAATATGTTCCTGTGGTTCCATACCTGCATGGTCAATAATAACACCAAGAAACTCGATTCTATTAACCGCGATTATTGCTTTCTTTTCAGAGAGCACTAATCCTTCTTTATGACATACTTCTGAAAATATTTCAAGATGTTTTAAATGATCTTTCATATTTTTAGATGCAATCAGAATATCGTCTATGTAGACAAACATAAACTCAAAATAATCTTTAAAAATATTATCCATTTTTCGTTGGTATATCTGTGGTGCATTTGCCAGACCCATGTGCATTACGTTCCAGATATACTGACCTTGTGGTGTAGAAAAAACAGTTAATTTTTTCGACTCTTTTTCTAACTTAATCTGGTAAAATCCAGACTTGCAATCAAACTTTGAAAACACTTTTGACCCTTTAATACAATCAATTAAGTGTTCTCTACTTGGTATGTAATAACCATCAAATTCGGTAATTTTATTAATACCCTGATAGTTAATTACTAACCTTGCTTTTCCTCTCTTTATTTCGTCATGGTTTCTTACCAAAAACTCTGGGCTACTATAAGGAGAAATATATGCTTCGATCAGCTTGAGATCAATATGCTCTTTGATAATCTTTTGCATATCATTTCGATCTTCAAGGTTCATCTGGATCGACTTGTATCGAACCAACTCGTATCGGTATTGTTCCTTTACCTTCAATGTTGCTTCGATCTGGTTCTTATCCCACCAGGCTAAAGGATTCTCATTGTAATTCCTTTGAATTAGCCTTTTAACATTTTCAAGGGAAAGTAAACTTTCCTCATCAATGTCCATTTGCGGTGGTCCTTCTTGTAAGACATTTTTCAGAAACCTAATAGCTTCTTCGTGTGCCTCCTCCATTCCCTCTTGTCTATATGACAAAAGAGCTTCACCAAATTTCCTCTTATCCTGCATTTTAGGATGGGTTAACTTGGCTTCATTATCACCACGTTTGCTGCGAAAAGTAATAGGCATTATCCTATTAAAAGCCTTCTCTCTCCGCAAAACCTGTATCATGCTACCACAGTTAGTAGTAAAGGTTAACAGATTCTTGTGATTATCCTGCTCATATTTTGCAAATGTTTGGATAAAATTATTACCCAACAAAATATCAGCACCTGTATCATGAATATAGATAGGTGGCATTCTTACTTTATACCATGGGGTATCAAATGCTCCTCCGATCATTATTCGTGATTTCCGAATACCTTTATTGAGTATAAGGATTTTCTGGGAGAAATCCCTTCCTGCAATAATAGGTAATTTTTCCACTGCTTCACTAGGAAAAACTTCTGGCTTTGCTGTGCAAATGCCTGAACCTGAGTCAATATAAACTGCAAAATATTCTGTCTTATATTGATCATATAATATCCCTATAGATATATATATAGAGAAGATACTCATCATTCAGAGTCGTCTGAATCGTCTGGATATTTTCTCAAATATTTCCAGGCCTCTAGCATGGTTATGCGATAGTTTATCCAATCAATTTTGAATGTTAATTCTCGCATTTCTTAAAGTCTTATGACTCCTTGTATGCTTCCTCGTTCTGGAGATTCCTGCCTACGCAGAGCTCTTAACAAGACGAGCGTACTCGTTCTTTGACTCACGAGGTCTGAAACCTCATCGTCTATACACCTTCCTGACATATTTCTTGTCTTTATTCTACCCTGATTGTATGTCCATCAAGGTCGAATTCCATCCATTTTCCATCTCTTCTCCAGGGTTTGTGTTCCTCAAGAAAACTTAGCCCTAGGGTCATAACTCATTTAGTTATGCCTGCCTTTCCTGTAACAGATACATGATAGCCTGCTATTTCTAACATGTCTTCATATCTATTAACATTTGGTTGTTTTAAATGATATATCTCATCACAAGGAAACAAATTATCTGTTTTAGATATATCAAAAACAATATGGATTTCTTTCCATTCATTATTAGGGCATTTTATATTAACATTTCTTACCCTAATCTTTTGTGGATATAAATCCTCACTTGGTTCTTTTCCTTTTAGACTTAAAATTCTACTTTCGAAAAAGGACAACCTGTTACTAATTTCAGAATCAAACCTTAATGATCTATTATTTAAAATGGGTTGATCTTTAATTAGCAAATTAACACCACCTAACCTTGGTATCTGGATTGGGTCTGGTGTCATAACTTTTGCAAATTCCTTGAAAATCCTAGGAATTTCTATATACTCTTTCCTAAGAAACAAATCAGAATGATGTGTATTGGAAAGTGCATATGCAATTCTATACATGATAGAATATGGTCTATTTCCTTCTTTCATAAGATCAAGTCTTTTAAAATCTTGATGAAGGGTTAAGACTCTACTGAAATCTTGGTCTGCTAGGTTGTATGCAATCCTAGGATGAATGTCAAACATAAGTTTGCCCGCATACAAATTTCCTACCATTGTACCAAGACAACTTTCACTCAAGTTATTGATTCTTCTATCCATAACAGATAGATGTAATTCCGAATCAATTCCTTCTTTGAAGGTAGCCTTAATTACAACTTCAATGGTTTCAATATGGATCCATTTCATTGTGACCGCTATTTCTTCTTTGATACGACTCAATTCCTCAAAAATCTCTTCTTTTGGAATAAGTTGCATCTCAATCTTATTACCGGTTAACCCAATTGGAATAGAGAACTCACCTGAATTTACCCGGTATATGATGTGATGCTTGCGCTGTCTTAGTCCGATTTTATCACATAATCGATTAAGACTTCCAATCTTAAATCCATCGTAAGGACTTAAGGTCGAATCTTGACTCATGATTCTTTCCATTGTCTTGTTTGAGATGGTCATCCTTGAAAAGAATCCTGATAGACTCTCTGATGTCTGAAGTCTATCTTCCTGTTCGTCTGAGCTACTCGTTTGATTCTGTAGATGATCCATTGGAACTTTCTGAATCAGATTCGAATTCTTCTTCATAGATGCTTTCATCTGAAGAGATGTCCTCGAACTTGTAAACTGGCACCAAATCACCATAGAAGACAGCATCAAGGATGTCTTTTGTGGTCTCGAACTGGCGCATATCATTCTACTTTTGTGGACAATCGGGCGAAATATGTTCTCTTGCTCCGCACATCCAGCAGTTGCAATCCTTAAAACTTTCATTTGTACGAGTATGAGCTCGTTTGAAAGTTCTTCTTCTGGTTGTTCCCCCTGTTGGTTTGCCCGTGGATCTAGATCCTTGTGCAGTCAACCTGGAAGGACCAGTCTTTTGACCAAATTTGTAAGATCTAGCCTTTAATTTGGACCACCATGATCTCCCTTGTTTGACAGGTCTCCTGTATGAGCCTCCGGACTCAGATTGAAACCCTTTTTTGAAGTGTTTCTTTCTTTTCCTTTCGCGACTTGGTTCTCCAATGATACTGGGAAAATCATTGTTGTCGCAATAAAGAGGGGTCCTTTTCACCATCCCTCTTAGTTTCTTCTTATTTCTCTATAGTGTCGCTTGTTGACACAATTCTCTTATATTGTCCTTGAAAAAGGACATCCTTCTGGCCACTGAATCAACTCGGCCTGGAGGTACCTTGTAAGTTTGCCTTAGCATTTCTCTCCATGGACTGCAAATTTTTGCAAAGAATAACTCTGTTGCAACATTCCATGGCACATCAGCTTCGAAATAATATTTGCGGAACCAATAAATATATTCGTCCGCATAACATATATTACTCAGCTCAAGAGCAAACAGAGCTTGGGTATACTCTCTTTTCTTCTCGTCTTTTCTTTCCTCAAAATATCCATCCCCGAGAAAACATATTTTGAGCAGATGTCCCATCCTTTCGATAATTGTAAAAACATTATCGTTGGATAAGATTTCTTGTTTGAGAGCAGCTTCTGTCATCTCCCATGCCTTCTTGGCCGAACCTTTCAAACTATTTACCAGCAACTGGCAAAAGTGTTCGTTATCAATGTCCAGCAATGATGAAGCAACTTTCATAGATGTCATCCATTCATCGATCAAAGATTCCATATTTTTGAAATCTATGATGTCTGTTGTGAGCATCAATCCGAACGGATGTGTTGGTTCAAGCATCGTCTTAACCCAAGGGTTATTAGATGCCACCTTAACACTTCCCGGTCGTCTCCTTGCTTGTCGAGCAATGTATTCTTCATAGTCAACCCCATCCTTCTTCCAAGCTGGTTGTGGAATGGGTTCAGGAGGAACGGGTACTTCAGTACTCGTGCTCGTGCTTTCTTCCTTTTTTGGAATAGGCTCATTCATTTTGAGATTTACCAGATCCACAATTCCTAGATTGGAAAGGGATTCAGTTAACTCTGCAAGATCTACTTTTGAGACTTTCATCCAACTTGTCTTATAAGGTCAAGTAGGAGTTCGTCGTTGCTTTTAGATTTCGGAACTTCCGTAGCCTTTCCTTTGGAGATTATTGGTATTTCTCCGAATGAATCTTTAATTCGTTCATTCATTGATCTACCAATTCCCTTTGGTAACCTTCTTTTCAGATCTACAATTTCTTGTTTTAGATCTGAAACTTCTTGTTGGATCTCGGATAGAGATCTGATCATCTTCTCCATCTGTCCACCATAATAAATGATGGTCTTTTGGATCTCCTTAAGGTCTTGAGTGACCTTAGATGTGTCTGGAACAATTATGTTCCATTCTCCACTGGATGTCATTTTAATGATATCCTGCACTTGTGTTATCTCGAAATATTTTCGGATACATTTTCTTGATTTTCTCCTCCGTTAGGCACAAGAAAATAATATTGTATAACATAATTTAATTTATTTCTTCAATAAAACATGGCTCTGATACCATTTCTACGCATCGGATCTTAATAAATATAAATCGTGGAAAAACTCAAATATTCTTAAATATTCTTTTATCCAGATAATAATTAATCAGTACGTGGCATTGTTATACCTTTCAGACCAGATCACAAGTATAAATACGAGTGTTTTTTTGGGCATGGGAAAGGTTTCCAACCGATATACCAAAATAATTATATCCGGGTTTATAAATTACCCTTTAGCAATATGGTTTGGTAATACAAAATAAGGAGTTAACATAGCAATTTTCAAACTTAAAATAATAATTTCTTATGGTATGTCAAAGGGCTTTTTGGTCTTTTAACTAAAAATGGATATTTTGGGCTATTTGTTATATTGATAGGTATTTTGAAAAGTTGTTATAATTAAATGGGTAGGTTGGGGTATTAACCCTAAAATTAAAACTAATGAACTGGAAAACATTACCCTTCATAAATCCATGGAAAACGAAAAAGTAGAAGTGTGGGTGAGTTGATTTCAAAGTCTATGACAGTAGACGAGTTGACTTGGAAATTCTTTATTTAAAATTTTTAATAAAATTCTATATTTTTGTATATACAGTGAAAATGGGCATTATATATTAGAATTAAATGTAAAAATCAACTTAAATTATGACTATTTTTTTAAAATTTAATCTAAATGTTTTTTTTATCGATTTGATTGCAACTCAAAGTTTAGAAGTTGTTCAAAATGTAACTTAATCTTTTTTTTTCTGATAATTATTTTTCCAGCGAAATGCACAATAAGTGATTTTTTTAGTAACTCAAATTTTTTTTTTTTACAGCGAAATGTAACTCAAATTTTTTTTTTTAGTTTTTGTGACACACATCTTGTAATATTATACTAATAATTCAATGCATAAACAATATTTTCTTAATGTCAATTTTAACCTTCTTAGAGTCCATACTGTTTCTTCCACCCTACACGGCTACATCTGCTGGAATGCACTGGGTGTGTCAGATCATGACACGTGTGCATAAATATTCTCTCACTTCAATTCCATATTTAAAATTACAAAATTAAATATATAAATAAAGCAAATTGCACACGTGTCATAATCTGACACACCCAGTGCATTCCACCAGGTGTAGGGTGAAAGAAACCGAGTCGATACAAATCGCAATTCTTCATATAATTTGATTAAAGTCCTAATTAAAGAAAACTTTCATAATTCCTTTCTTAGAATCCATACAAATCACAATTCTTCATATATTTTGATTAAAGTCTTAATTAAAGAAAACTTTCACAATTCCTTAATTGTTTTTATATGCATTGCAAAACAACTAGTGTATATATATATATATGTTAAGTTACAACTCAAGAAAACACTCCAATTCAATCAACTTGTAGAATGCAAGTACACCTTAATATTTGGATCTCAAACTTCAACAAGAATCAATAGAAACCAATGCACAAACAAGAATCAATAGAAACCAATGCACAAAGATTTACGTGGTTGGGCATAAACAAACCTACATCCATGAGAGAAAAGGGAAGGGGGATCTTTATTGAGAAACACAAGAAATTTCAAGAATTACAATCACACTCAAACTGCTCTATTCCTAGCTATCTTGCTCTGTATTTTCTAATCTGCAGACTTCTTAAGTGACTAAAACTTATCTCTCTCTTGAGTCTCTTATTAAGCTATATTTATAGAGTACATAGCAAAAAAAAAAAAGACTCAAATCGATCAAGAAACGAATCCACAATCATAACTGAAAATAGCTATCTTGAACCACTTGAAACTGAATTCCAGTTCTCACACCTTCAGCTTTGCCCCTTATTTTAGTTATAAAATGCATTTCCTAAGACACTTTTTTATAAGTGAAAACGCGCTTTTCTTTATTTTCAGCAATTGTATGGAACTAGGCTATTAATTCATCAATATATATATATATATGCATTTATGATTTTATAATATCCCAACTCTAAATTAAGCAAGTGGAGTTGTCTTCTTCAACTTGGGTATAAAATTCTTCAAGCACGCGGCTAAAATCATTTAAAATTGCGGGCCACATTAATTCCCATATTCCTCTACAGGACCCCATAGTAACAATAAACTATTAGCAGGAGTAAGAACAGTAGCTATTAAATGCAAAAAAAGCAACTCAAAGTATGATCATATTTTAATTTGCAATCTAAATTTGAGATAAGCGCCCAATTTACCCATTTTTTCTATTTTTTTGCCCTCATTACCCCCTCAACTATATTTTTGCCCTAAATAACCCAATCCTTATATTAATACCCCAATCTACCCCTTTTTTTAAAAAAAATGAAAATGATGTGACTTGTTGTCACGCCCCAATTTTCTTATTAAAATAAATATAAAATATATAATTTTCTAAAATCGGGCGTCCAGCAAAAACACAATAATCGAACAATTTAAATAAAACATAAAATCCAAATTCACAAGGATTTTAAAATACACCCAAAATAATTTACAGAAAGCTATAGGTTATCAGAAATCAGCAGCGAAATATTAATATACAAGCCACCGGCTTAAACTTTACATTTCTTCAAAATAAATAGATTTTCAAATCCTTTATAAACATAGCATAACATTTTCATATACAGTAAAATAATTATATGCATCTTTCTTCAGCTTCGTCTCTCCTCATCCGGATCTAAACATAGAAAAACATGCAAAGGGGGTGAGCGTATAAATGCACTCAGTGGGATCACGTTGTAAAATAGGGAAAATCAGCTCATAAATCACATAAGAAAAACCAATATTCAATTATTTCATATGCAAACATATAAATTTCATAATTATTCATATCAATTGCATGTTCAAAAATTTACGGTTCTTAGCCGCCATAGATGTGGTTCTTAGCCACCATAGATGCAGTTCTTAGCTGCCATAGATGTGGTTCTTAGCCACCATAGATGCAGTTCTTAGCTGCCATAGATGTGGTTCTTAGCCACCATAGATGTGGTTCTCAGCCACCATAGATAATTCAAATAATTCACATAAATTCATGCTTATTGCATCACATAAACATTTATTTTGCCATTCATCATCTTTCAGTACGCATTCATCATGTATATAATAAAACATGTCACATTTCTTATAAAATCAGAGTCATCTTCATCATATAATCACATTGCATGCATTCAGCACATAACCCAACACATTTCATATAACATAATAGAATCCGTAATTAAAAATATTTCGAAAGAATTATAAATACCGATTTAGCAATTTTTCCCCACCTTAAGGTAGACGATCAAACTGTGTAGAGCCCAGGGATATCTATGGAGCAAACTGTTGCGTATTGCCTATAATCATAAAGATCTGACTTAGAAGCTAATCGGACTATCATTTATTTAGAAACTAATTTCTTAAAAAAAATAACCCGATTTCATAATGAATTATGCCTAATTTCTTAAAATAGAAAGTCCAAATCGAACTTAATATTTTAGGTTAATTAAATGTGATTCTAAGGTTAATAAACCTTAGATTTAAAATTAATAACTAAAACGTAAATTAAAATAATATAATTAGTATAATATTTTTAGATCGATATTTTAGTCTCAAAAGCAATCTTGCGTTCCAAATAAAACTTTGGTTAAAATAATCTATAATAAATAATGCAATAACACTCAATCCACAAAATTGAGCTTAAACTATTCATTCTTAATTAATTAGATAAAGTTTAGGGCTTTATTTCCTAAGTAATTATATAATTATATTCAATTAATCATACATTAATTTATATAATCTTTCTTTGATGTTTAATTAAAACTTATCCTATTTATTAAATTCTATTTACTTATAAATATTATCTATAATTCTCATATATTCGAAATTTAAAACATCATTTTCATGAATTCAATAATTATGATAAAAGATTCATAATATCATCAAATTTTAAGAAATATCTATATCATTTTATTATTATTAAATTTAAAGCCCAATGTTTATTTATTTAGTTATAATATTCAAAGCATAATCTAATTAACTTACATTATATTCATCGATTAATTAAAACTCGCTTTTCATATATCATATGCTATAAATTATAAGATAATATACATAGATTTAATATATTCTAATCCCAAACATGTTATTATCCTAATTCCACAATTTATTAGGCAATATCATGCATATTATCATCATTCATTAAATAAAACTAAGTAATTTAATTGATTTCAATGATTCATTTGTTATTATACATCCATTAGACTTTAATGCATGCTTTGATTACCTAATTGTTAATTACAAAAATTTAGCAATCATAATACTTAGAGGTTCAATTTGCAGCAATATATATTATTGGAAAAAATACCCCAAAATCACCTCTAATTTACAAAACTGCCATCCCCTTCTTTTCCCCCAAATTCCCAGCCTCCCGCCCCTGCCACCACTCTGTACCGTCGCCGCCGCCCTGACTCTGCCGGCGACTCCCAGTCGCCGGCGACATACACCACGACCGACTCGCCGCCAGCGCGTAGCCAACCCACAGCCGACGCCCAGCAGCCCCCACCCGACACCCAACACACGCACATTTGCTAACGGCGCCGCTGCTCACGGCGGCGCCCGACTCCGACTCCCCCTGCCGGCGCGACCCCCGGCGCCGGCCAACACGACCACCAACAGACCCGACTCCGACCACGCCAACAACCCACAACTCAAAACACAACCCATCACAAACTCGCGCACGCACAAACAGAGACTGCGCCGCTGCTACAAGCGGCGGCTTTCGACCACGACTCGCCGGCGCCTTCCAGCGCCGGCCACGACCAAACGGCAGCGAGGGGCGGCGAACAGAGTAATATCAGCGAGAGAGAGGGAGAAAGGAAAATGGAATTCAACTCATTTAAATCCTCCAAAACCACCCTAAAATGAGCTCAACTAATTTCCCCCTTAGGTCCGATTACCTTCGCCGGAAACAGATCGCCGGCCGCCGGTGGAAGCTGGAAAATCAGTGATGGTTGAAGTGTGCAATATTGAGAAGAGATGATGAGAGGGTTTGAGCTTTTTGTTGAAGGAGAAACAAGAAAGAAAAGAATAAAACCTATCCTACCCTTTTCCACCATTTGAATTATTTTGGATCTTCTAGAAGGGTTGACTTTCTTAATCACACTTAAGCTAATATTACATTAAGATAACAGGATTTACATTTTATAATTATATTACATATTTTATCTTATGTGTTATAGCTATTAGTACTATATAATGTATATCATATAAATTAAAAAAAAAATTATTCCTAGGTGTTACACTTGTTGTACTGAATGTGTCAGTTAATGTTTGTATTTCAGTTGGTATGTGTATTTTGTTCATTTTGTGTTATTTTTTTCATTTTGGCTTGTAATTAGTAATTATTTAATTATTCATGTCTTATTATATTATATTTAATTACAAGTGTGAACCGCAATTTTATGTCTTATTATCTTATATTTAATTATTTAATTATTATACTATATATAATTATTTAAAATTACCGTGTAGATTTTATGTTTTTTGAATTTAGTTATTTTGATAATTACATGATTTAAAATTGTCGTGTCCACTTATATAATATAACCATAAGTTATTAGTAATAATTTTAAATTTGCATCTAATTATTTATAATTTTAAATAATTAGTAACATTATATAAATTATATAATAATTTATAATAATTAGTAACATTATATAAATTGCCGTTCCCACTTATATAATTTTCCAATTTTTTCAAAATTGTCGTTTTAGCTCTTATTATATATTTTATACAAATTAAATAATAATTTATGTCTTATTATATTATATATAATTACAAGTGGGAACGGTAATTTTATGCAAATTGTAATCTTATTTAATTATTATATTATAATTGCCGTGTAGTTTTTTTTTTTTTTTTTACATATTTTGCTAATTACATCTTATATTATATAATACATTATATTCAAATAAAAAATAATAACAAGACTTATAAAATATTGGCAATAATATATATTGAAGGAACGGCAATTTTTAAAAATATTTAGGGGGTGCACGGCATTTTTGAAAATAATTGCCGTGCCCCCCTTTATTTTTTCAAAAAATTTTGTAAAATTTTCTTTAGTGTTATAATTAGTGGAAAAATTATTGAAAAGCTAATTTTGTGATTTTACACCTTATTATTAATAATTTTAAATAATTAGTAATATTTTTCCAATTTTTGCAAAATTGCCGTGCATGCTCTTATTTTTATACAAATTAAATAATTATTTATGTCTTATTATATTATATATAATTACAAGTGGGAACGGCAATTTTAAGCTTATTTAATTATTATATTATAATTGCCGTGTACTTTTTTTTTTGATTTTACATATTTTGCTAATTACATCTTATATTATATAATACATTATATTCAAATCAAAAATAATAATAAGACTTATAAAATATTGATAATAATATATATTGAAGGAACGGCAATTTTTATTATTATTTAGGGGGTGCACGGCATTTTTGAAAATAATTGCCGTGCCCCCCTTTATTTTTTCAAAAAATTTTGTAAAATTTTCTTTAGTGTTATATTTAGTGGAAAAATTATTGAAAAAATAATTTTGTGATTTTACGCCTTATTATTAATAATTTTAAATAATTTTGTGAAAATCATTTTATATAGTTGAACGGCAATTTTCGAAGACAAAATAGGGGTGCACGACATTTTTTTTTAAATTGCCGTGCACCCCTATTTTTTTTTCAAAAATTGCCGTTTAGGGTTTATATAATTAGTATAATATATAATTAGTGTATAATTAGTATAATATATAACTTGAGTATTATAATTAGTGTATAATTCCATATAACTTGTGCACGGCAATTAACAATTGCATATAATTTGTACACGGCAATTAATAATTCCAAATATACTAATTAATATTATAATTGCATATAATTAATATTATAATTGCAATGTTCCATATAACTTGTGCACGGCAATTAACAATTGCATATAATTTGTACACGGCAATTAATAATTCCAAATATACTAATTAATATTATAATTGCATATAATTAATATTATAATTGCAATGTTCCATATAACTTGTGCACGGCAATTAACAATTGCATATAATTTGTACACGGCAATTAATAATTCCAAATATATTAATTAATATTATAATTGTAATGTTCCATATAATTTGTACACGGCAATTTGTACATTAATTATAAGAAAACAAAAAAATTTGAAATAAGTGGGGTCACGTCAAATAATGTCGTTCCCACTAATTATATATTACACTAATTATACATTAATTATAATACACAAGTTATATATTATACTAATTATACACTAATTATATATTATACTAATTATATAAACCCTAAACGGCAATTTTTGAAAAAAAAATAGGGGTGCACAGCAATTTTAAAAAAAATGCCGTGCACCCCTATTTTATCTTCGAAAATTGCCGTTCAACTATATAAAATGATTTTTATAACAATTTATTCCACATTCAACATATTATTCACCATATGAATTTTATCTCCAACATAATTTAACATATAAACACCGTACGACAATTTTCGAAAAAAAATAGGGGGCACGGCAATTTTTTTTAAAATTGCCGTGCACCCCTATTTTTTTTTTCAAAAATTGTCGTTTAGGGTTTATATGAATACTATGTTGAATGTGGAATAAATTGTTGCAAATTGATGTTTATATAGTACACGGCAATTTTGAAAAAAAAAATAGCCCTGCATGGCAATTTTAAAAAAAATTGCCGTGCCCCCCTATTTTTTTTCAAAAATTGTTAATTGCCATGCACAAGTTATATGGAACATTGCAATTATAATATTAATTATATGCAATTATAATATTAATTAGTATATTTGGAATTATTAATTGTCGTGTACAAATTATATGCAATTGTTAATTGCCGTGCACAAGTTATATGGAATTATACACTAATTATAATACACAAGTTATATATTATACTAATTATACACTAATTATATATTATACTAATTATATAAACCCTAAACGGCAATTTTTGAAAAAAAAAATAGGGGTGCACGGCAATTTAAATTAGCGTATAATTCCATATAACTAAATAAGATAACAATTTGCATAAAAAAATGAAATATAATCTAATATAACAAGAAATAAATAATTATTGCAATAATTATTTAATTTGTAAAAAAAATATATAAATATAGGGGGAACGGCAATTTTGAAAAAATTGGGAAATTAAAACTAATCATTTGAAATTATGAATAATTACAATGCAAATTTCAAAATTAGCTTTTTCATAATTTTTTCACAAATTGTAACACTTAAGAAAATTTTACAAATTTTTTTTGAAAAAATATAGGGGGGCACGGCAATTATTTTCAAAATTGCCGTGCACCCCCTAAAAAAAAAAGAAAATTGCCGTTCCTTGCATATACATGTTATTGACACTAATTTATAAGTTTATTATTATTTTTGATTTGAATATAATGTGTTAAATAATATAATATGTAATTAGCAAAATAAGTAAAAAATAATAATAGTAATTACATTATAATATATAATATAATATAATTAAATAAGATAACAATTTGCATAAAAAAATGAAATATAATCTAATATAACAAGAAATAAATAATTATTGCAATAATTATTGAATTTGTAAAAAAAAAATATAAATATAGGGGGGAACGGCAATTTTGAAAAAATAGTGGAAAATTGATACTAATCATTTGAAATTATGAATAATTACAATGCAAATTTCAAAATTAGCTTTTTCATAATTTTTTCACAAATTGTAACACTTAAGAAAATTTTACAAATTTTTTTGAAAAAATATAGGGGGGCACGGCAATTATTTTCAAAATTGCCGTGCACCCCCTAAAAAAAAAAGAAAATTGTCGTTCCTTGCATATACATGTTATTGACACTATTTTATAAGTTTATTATTATTTTTGATTTGAATATAATGTGTTAAATAATATAATATGTAATTAGCAAAATAAGTAAAAAATAATAATGGTAATTACATTATAATATATAATATAATATAATTAAATAAGATAATAATTTGCATAAAAAATGTAATATAATCTAATATAACAAGAAATAAATAATTATTGCAATAATTATTTAATTTGTAAAAAATATATATAAATATAGGGGGGAACGGCAATTTTGAAAAAATTGGGAAATTAAAACTAATCATTTGAAATTATGAATAATTACAATGCAAATTTCAAAATTAGCTTTTTCATAATTTTTTCACAAATTATAACACTTAAGAAAATTTTACAAATTTTTTTGAAAAAATATAGGGGGGCACGGCAATTATTTTCAAAATTGCCGTGCACCCCCTAAATATGTTCAAAAATTGCTGTTTAGGGTCAATATATATTAGTGACAATATTTTATGTCTTATTATGAATTTTGATTTCAATATAATGTATTATATTATATAAGTGTACACAATTTTAAATCAGTTAATTATCAAAATAACTAAATTAAAAAAAAATCTACACGGCAATTTTAAATAATTATATATAAGCTAATAATTAAATATAACCTAAAATACGAACTAAATACACAAAATAAACAAAGTCAACCGACCGCAACTGACACAATCAGACACAATGCCACATGTCGATTTAAAAAAAAAAAAAGGGCAGATGGGTATATTAATATAGTGAATAGGGTATATAGGAAAAAAAATTATATTCAGGGGTATATGGGCCGTAAATATAGAGATTTGGGTTAGAACAGGCCATTTTCTCATTTTTATAATTATCCAAAAATAAACTCAAACTCTCCTATTTTTCTAACTATATGCTAAAAAATAAACTCAAACTCTTAACACTAATAACAAGATTTAGACAAAAAGAAAAACTCTTGACAATAAGAGCATAAATCCAGAGAACACATGAGACAAAAAAACTCTTAACACTAAAAGCAAGATTTACATGAAGATATCGACAACACATGAGACAAAAAGAAACATGAGACTATATTTATATTAAGATCTAGACAATACATGAGAACAAAAAAAAAAAAATCCAAAACCGAAACCTAAAACATGAGACAAAGAAAACCAAAACAAAAAAATTTAGAGAACACCTGAAATGAAACAAAATGAAAAACCAAAAATAACAAAATGGATCTAAAGAACACATGAGACAAAAAGAAAACCAAAACCGAACACATCAGATAAAGAAAATCAAAATAAAAAAATTTAGAGAACACCTGAAATATTTGAAACAAAATGAAAAACCAAAAAGGGCCCAAAAAAAAACAAGAAAACCAAAATCGAACATATAAGACAAAAAAAAAACCAAAACAAAAAAAATTAAAGAACACCTGAAATGAAATAAAATGAAAAACCAAAAATAACAAAATGGATCTAAAGAACACATGAGACAAAAAGAAAACCAAAACCGAACACATGGCACAAAGAAAACCAAAATAAAAAAATTTAGATAACACCTAAAATATTTGAAACAAAATGAAAAACCAAAAAAAAAAATCAAAAATAAAAAAGGGCCCAAAAAAAAAATTAATAACAAAATGAAACCAAAACCGAACACATGAAACAAACAAAACCAAAATAAAAAAATTTAGTAAACACCTGAAATATTTGAAACAAAATGAAAAACCAAAAAAAAAATAAAAAAAAAATATATATATATAAAACCACACAAAAAGGGCCCAACCGGGTTCGAACCGATGACCTCTTGATCTGCAGTCAAATGCTCTACCACTGAGCTATGGACCCTTACGATTTTCCAATCTCACCGACCTTTTATTTGTTTAAATTATTTAATCCAACTTCAGCATATATAGTTATATATATGTATTTTTTCTTTTGTGTAAGGTTATCTATCTTGTTGGCTGTTGCAAACTCGCCAACCTGAACATGTTTTGTGTTTTCTTCTTTATTATTTTTCTTGTATGTGAGGTTTAAAGTTGATTATTAGCGTCTAATTTGGTTATATTTATCAAAACCAAAGAATTTCTCAACTTAAAATTCAATATATGGAAGTTTCTGCTTAATCAAACAGTTTATTCGAGATTTTTTTTTTTTTTTTTATCATTCTTTGATTTTATGTTTTATTGCCACTCTCTATTAATTATGTATATAAAGATGTTATAACATGTATTAATGAAACAAATTACAATATTAAAATATCATAGAGAATTACATATATAATTTATATGTAACAAATTACGTACAAATTACATATATCAACTCCCAAACTTATGGTACAATATATATATATATATATATATTGGAGTACATATGGTTACTAATTTACTACATCACTTGGAGTAGTGCTGCAATCTTATATGAGTGGGATAAAACATACATGATACATGCATGTCTTTTTCATTCACAAACTTATTTCCAGACAACAACATCTGGGTCAGAATTGATAAACTTGTGTGAGATTGGGATGACGTGTTTTTTCTTTTTAGAAAATTTTGTTCTGACAAGAAGCATGTTCGCAGGAATTTCAATGGTCATCCTAAATTTCGTTTAATTGTTTACGTCATAATTATTTAAATTTGAAAATAGTCTCATGTTATTTTATTTTATTTTAAATAAAGAACCCAATTGATCACATTTTCCCCCAACATAGTAATTGAGGCTTTGTGGCTTTAGGCCGAAACTTACCCTTAAATTTCCTACACTAATTTTTTTTTAATTTAAAATTAACGAAATTTAGCTTTCTCTTGCATGCAATTATATTATTAAATAATAGAAACGTTTTTACAGACTTATCAACTTTGATTTTTTTTTTTCTTTTTTATTGCATATAAAAATTGAATTGTGCCTAGTATTGTAGCTCATATTATGCGCAGTAATTTATTGAATTTAATTCAAATCACACTCATGATACAATGTACGAATCTTGAATCAAGCGAACACTTCTTTCTTTCTTTATTTATTTCTTATATTTATTTCATTTTTTTTGATGATATTTTATTTATTTTATATTTTTAAACTCTTTTTTTTCTTTTGAGTAAATAAAAGGTACAATATTGTTATTATAATCAATAAATAGAGATCCTTTTTATCCTGAAAAGATTGCATGCAATATATTTGTCAGGGGAGACAAAAAAATTGCAAATGGCACATTCATCAGTTATGCATTCATGATGACTTAGAACATAAAGAGCAGATGATGAAGAAGATACTATGTATATATTGCCATATTTGATATAGCATGTCAATATTGATGTAAATATTTCCAATAATCTGAAGAAATATATATAATATTCTATTAATGCCTAGATTCTGAATATGTCTGCATCTTTGCAGAATGGAAAACTTTTGTTTAAAGAATATCTTCTCCGCTGCTTCTAACTTCAAACAAAAATATCAGTTCCTGCAAAATGTTATATATGTTTCACATCATAAAATCAGATAACAAGATTAAATTTATCGAAAATTTTCAGTAAAAACTTTAATTCCAGAAGATGAACATACCTGAAGACTGAATCTACATGCTAACCTATCTGGTTATGGCAAGAATTATCACAAGGATATGCACAGTCTATCACCTTGCTTATGCTTCTTCCAAAGTACCAATCACCAACAGCTTCTGAGATTGTCTGGCAACATATTATATAGGTAAGATTCTACGATGATCTTATAACCATGAAACCAAACATTTGGTAATTCCTTATGTTTTGAATCCACTTAATTAAATGAGGAATTAACTTGACAAACCTTGTTGTGCACTCTTGGAGAATCGGGTGCTAACCAAGTGTCTTGTGATTCACTTTGGCAATGAGCAAAACAAGAATTTATGAACATCCCTCCTCTTGTTGAGTTCATAAAGAAAGGCCGCAATGTCTGAAGCATGTACTTCCTGAATCCTGATGCAATGTATGAATAACAATGTTTTAACTGATTAATCAATAAAATATATTTCGTATTCATCCCTCTTACACAAGTGATTTTTGGGAAGGAAAAACAACCTTGTAAAGTAGCTATCTGGATTGCATTACAAGCTTTGGGATCAAGCTTGCAATGATACCAATGACCATGAGGATCAGCTGCAGGTGGCACCAATATGTGATGAAACTGTTTAACACGGAGATCTATAATGTAACTACTCTTGAATAAGAAGCACACAGATCATGTATAACATTTAACTTCTCAAGTAAGATTAATTAGAAAACCATCTTACTTGAAACGAATCGTATGCTGAGTTCAAGATGAAAAAGGGTGTTCTAATATACGGTAGTGCATACTGTGGGAAGAAGCACTGCAATAAGAGAATGAGATACATATAAGTTCATGACAGTTCGTTTATCTTACTTACGGAAAATTAAATCATGGGAGTGATAGCTTACTTGTTCGGGATAACCAGAACTTGTGCAATTTTTGTTAAGGTTTTTCTCCACGCCCTGTCAAGTATGTTTCCAAAAGTGATTAGTCGATATCATGTTACTAATAACAACAGCAATTAAAACCTATGAGTGGTTTATTTTGTGATGCAATTATTATTTGTCTCAAAGTGTTAACTTATACATCACTCAGAAGTCCTCTGTACCTGAAGAGAAACGACGCTTTTGTAGAAATATCTCATGCTGTGATTCATAGCTACGTCTCTTCTGCAATGGTTGAAAAAAAATCAAAGCAATAAATCATAATGTATAGATATAATGCAGAAGTTCAATTTTCATGTTAAGAACTTACGCATCTAGAAAGAAACCAGCATCGCTCAAACATTTGACACTGGTGTTTTTAGGCAAGTAATTGGTGAAATTGTCAAAATCTTCTACATATTGTTTTTTTAAAAGGTTTAATTACATGAATGCAAGACCATTTTGGACAGGATCAATAAGTCTCAGGACAAACAAGTGCATTACCTTCTTTGCTTGTCCCAAACCTTTAGGGAGAAGATCAAGAATAATTGCTTGCCAAATTCTTTGCCCTCTGAAATAAAGCAATGATGTCTGGTTCATTTAAAACAGTAAAAGATTATGAGTTAAACAAAGCACAACATAGTTTTGGCAATGCAGATAAATATCTCCTTTGCAGGAAACATTGACAACAACAAAGAGATGCTATATATTGAGTAAAACATTAAAGAAAATAAAGCTCTTGAGAATGACTTACTCCATTATTGAAAACAGCATCACCAGCAAATGAGGCACCATCACAGTATCGTAGCTTTACACGGTTCCAATTGTAAAAATCTGTCAAGTGTAGTGAATAAGATGAAGATTTTTTTAGGAAAAAAAAGCTATTTTAGAATATATGCCTCTTTTCCACCGTTTGATGATCACAAGAACTCATGCAGACAATTAATATTTCAAAAGTTGTATCATTGCGTCTAACAAATTACATTGAAATAAAGTTGAAGCGATGACATCATCATTTCCCTACCTTAATTTGTTTTCATCTTCTTACTGTTTTTGGTTGGTTCTGTAATAACATTTAAAGCAGGATTGCCAGTATATGAACAAGTCAACAAATGGGGCAGCTGGGTATTATTTTCTTCTTGGGACAAAAAAAAAAGCAAGACAACTTTAATAATTGACTCAACTGGCAAATGAAGTGAGTGCATTAAATCATCAATTTATTTGTTTCTTTGTATATTAGAAAACAAAGTCACATTGTTGGCATAGTATATATGTGTCGATAAAATTAATGAAAAATGTAGGAAGACAAATCTGAGAAGAAAGGTGAAAAAGAAAATAAAAGCAGTTCTCTGTTTCTGTTTCACGTCAGACAGACAGGACCACCCACTATGTGAACCGAACAGCCCTAAATTCTTGCTTTTCAACTCTCTAATATAATTAATTAATTAATCATACAATAAATAAATTTTGTGTATAAGTGAAGATTAAATAGAGAGAGATAGATCATAGATACCAGGATTTAAAGAGGCATTGTTGGATAAAATGCCAGAGAAGATCTCAAGCTTAGTCATATGAAGAGTTGATCCACGCCGAGTTGCAGCTCTCACCCACCACCCTGTAATTAATTTTCCACTATTTAATTACTACTGTAATTAACATGACTATATATGCTATTATTATTATTATTATTATTATTAATGATTATACATGCCACATATATATTTTTATAATTCATGATATATATTTGTATGTTCATTTTCTTACATAGTGCACCAATTACGAAAACGACAAACCTCAACAAGTGGTTGGTTAGCTCTAATGAGGTGTTTGTAACTAGGAAAAACCTTTAAAATAATATATTTGATAGTAGTTAAATGCATAAATGCAGGAGCTTAGTGTCTAGTGTCTACCACTAATCATTAGAACATTGAACAGACATCCTTGTTGTCTAGGAATACGTGTTTTATAAAAACAAATTGGAGAAAATAAATGTCAGGCGATAAAAAAAATAAAAAAAGCACCAAAAATGGCTTGAATTAGATGGAGAAATATATGAAGTATTCCCATTTTGCCCCCCAGCCCCAGAGAGAGAAAAAAGACCTCAAACTGCAAAACCCGGATCCTGTGTCCAAATGATAAGCGGGCAAACTTCCGTCCAAGCAATCTAAAGCACGTTAATAATAATGGTAATAGGAGTTTGGTAAAAGAGTAATTAGAATTAAAAGAAAGGTTGAGAGCATTAAATTACAGGCCCCCATCGACGAAGCGTTTCGGACGAGACTCATCTTCACCAGAAGCCGCTCCTCCCAACAGTTAATGCGCCGCGCCGCGCCGCGCATGTTAGCAACATCACTAAGCTTAACGCTGTTATCATTTCTTCTTCTACTCTCATGTCTCACTCACCTCCTCTGATCACAACATTTCATGAGTGAGAGAGAGAGAGAATGAAAAAGATTTATGGAAGAAATATAATGTCAATCCGTGTTGAGATTCTTTGATGAATTGTGTTGCAGTAAGTAAGTATATTTGGAAGTTAAGGAAATCGAATGGATTCTTGACCCACAAGTTGAAGAATGGAATGAATTGTATTTGTACAATAAGTATACGTTTTAACTCGATGAGAAAGTGAAGGAAATAAATCTTATATACGTTTTAACAAGGAAATAAATAAGAGGGGAAGTGAAGGGCAGGGTGGAATTATTATGGAAAGTATTGGGGTCGATTCGGGATTTTATGATCCTTAGAGGTGCAAAAGGAAATATTAGCAAAGTGGGGTCCATTTTCAGAAAGTGATGGTGATAAGATAATTGAGATGGAAAAATTGCATTTGGTTTCCTTCATGATATATTGATAGTTAAGTGAGTTGTAAGTGATTGGTAATGTGGAGATTTAGGTGGTTCACTTACTCTTTTCCTATGGTTGTTACTACTCACTAGTGACAACTCACAACTAAATCATTTCCTACAAACCTCCATTATTAATCAACTCTACATATTTTGATCGATAATATCTTTAATTCAAACTGTCAAATATTTCTTTCTACAAATCTTTTTCTTTCCTTTACCAAATATTAAGCACTTATTCCTTAAAAAAATGTACTTGTTTTTTAGTCAGAAAAAGATTATCTGAATATCATGTGTAACTATGTGAGACTTACAAATTGAATTTAGATTATTTTTAGCTTTTATTTAGTATATCAATCTTGCGTACTTATTCAATATTGTGTTCTGATTCATAATACATTTTATAATACACATTTTTATTGTAAATTAAATACATGCCAATAAAATAAAATATAAGATTTTGGTAGGGGTAATCATTAAAAAGACAAACTCCAATTGTTACTAAGATAAGTAATTACTTGAGCTGGCAACCGGCAAGTGCATTACATATTAATTAGGAACAGCAATGACGGCTTCCACTCACTCTCCCTCGCCCCCAACCCCACCCACACACAAAAACAAAAAAAAAGCATGCAAGCAAAAAAAAAAAAAAAAACAGTAATAAAACTATTGAATTAATAACTTAGAAATAGGGTGGAAAGAAGTAGAATTCTTGAAATTCTTGATCAGCTTTGTCCATGAACAAAGGATGAAAATTTCGATTTTGATGAAAATATTGATATCTTAATTTTACGAAAATATCATGAAAATATAGATATTTATAAAAACATTGGTATATCATACTTATAGAAAATTTTCCAATATTCCACCAATATTTCTTGATATTTTATCAAATTTCCCTTTATATTCCACCAATATTTATCGATATTTCCTTATATTTTATCGATATTTTCTATAATTTATACTATAAAACCATCAATATTAAAATCAATACCATATTTATCGATATTTTTCCAACCTATTTTCCTACCATTTATACAATAAAGCCATTGATATCGAAATCAATGTTTATCGATGTTTTACCGATATTTTAATAAAATTTCTCATTTTTTATCGATTAGATAAAAATAATTAAAATATCAAATACATATCACTGTAGACAGTTTTTGTATACATTCATGTGAAAAAATGAAAATATCGAAAAAATATCATAAATATTTCTGGATATTTTCATGAACCAAAGGAAAAGGTAAGAATTATGAAAGAACATGGAAGCATGCATGATGCCCTTAACCTCCCAAAGCACGTTAGGTCATGTGAGCCGCACATGTCACCTAACCAATGCTGCATTTTCTTTCACCAACTAGACCGATCTGTCTCCTCTTCAATCTCCATATTTCATTTTCTCAACTTTTTCCATTCACACAATATTTTGGGAAGGATAAGTTAAGATAGTGAACTGCAATAATGTGAATCAAACGAGGTTAGACAAGTTTACAACTCAGAGACATGCCTAACAAATTGTACTACATGGGGTGACCAAAAAAAAGCCTAGAGAGATAAAGTATTCGCGATTTGTAATCTAAAGGGCGTAAAATTGTGAATATAGATGATCACGAATCTTGTAGTACTCCTCCGATAAGGGGCCTTCAAGAATGATGTGCTGAATATGACCACCGCCCTACAACAAACAAAAGCCGCCGAGCATGTGTATGTGTTGATTATCATGGCTATCCAAAGAAGATGTAGGGTCAATTAGAAGATACAAACCTTTTGGCTTGAGTCCCCAACTTTTCGCAGGGTCACGTACTCACCACAACGCAAGGCTCCACCAGCGAATTCCACCTGAAAATCACAACAGGTGTTGTCGACAATAGTACAAAATGCAAATAATAGCCCTAAGATTTTATGAACTCCTTTGTATTATAATGCATTCATGACTTGTTTATTAGATCTGAAAAACTCCATTAATTTAGCGCTATAATTATCAGAAAATCATTACCAGCACTTTTAAAATCAGACACAGCATTTTCATAAGAACAAAAAAATTCATAAATGGTATGTGCTCTCAGAAATCTTTCAAATAAGTATTTTGGTCCACAAACACCCTCTGAATCCAAGGGGGATGGTTCCATTGTCAAAGGACTGGAATTAAAATCATACTCGTTGATTAAATGTTTTTCCACATCCATGAACAGAAGCATGCTAAGTCTACAAAAATATTTAAACCATGAAAATGCGCAAGGAAGAAGAAAGTGTCATAGTAAATGAAGAAAGTGTATGCACAAAGGCCACGACTAATTTTGTGTTCTCCAAACAAAACCAAAAAAAAAACAATACCTGGATCCCTTGGCTAGCAAGAAATTGCTTAAAATCTGCCATTTTAATATCCCCAACAAAGACTGTCTTATGCGGCGGTGGAGGAGTTGAAAGAGGGAGCAATGACAATGTGCCACTTTCTGTCTCCCCTACTTCAGCATCAACCCATGCTATTTCATAATCTCCAAGCTGTAAAAAGAAATTTATGATTATGTGAGAGAGAGAGAGAGAGAGCGCATTCCTACACGTTAAATATTGACAGACACTGCTGTCAAAGATACAGATATTATTACCTTCTTAAACAGAATGCTGCTCATCAATTTCTCAGAAAGTTGAACCTATATCACAAAAAGTATAATAATAATTATAACAATCAATGCCAGATTACCAAGGCAAATGTTAAAAAGTGATTCGATAAGAATTTTAAGTTTTGCTGCAATAGACTTACTTTATAAGCACATAAATCTGAAGTGACATCAATTGATTCTTCTATCTGAGGAGCATATACATGTGGACACACATTTTTCAAACAATGTTGCTTCAAATGCTCAGTGGCTTCTGCAGAGCCATGCACCAAGACCTCCAAGGAAGAAAACAACATCGCAGCAAATCAATTTCTAATACATTAGGCTCCATGAAACTATGACACCAGTTTCAATAGCTAACAGAGAAGACAGTATTGGATATAAACAATTTGATAATGGATTGGTGACAGACTATATCTCAATATCTCAACAAGCAGCCTTCTTTCCCACCATAATCTGAAACTATTAATGCTCTAAGCCAACTTGAAGCAATGTAGCATCAAGAAGATAAATTTCTAGGCTCCTAGCAAAAAAATTATGTTTGTTTGCTATAACATAGAGCCAATTCTCATATTAAGCCGGCAAATCTCACATGTGGTAGCTTGATATTTTGGTACATGGGATGGGGAAGATTTAACTTTTACTCACTTATTTAACATGAAATATGCAGTAAAGATCAAACTACATCCAATTCACTATGTCATTTACTCACAAATTTGCCATAGTTCACAAACTATATTCACAACTAAATAGGTAAGGATTGGTGCATGGTGAAGATGAATTAAGAATAATTTCTTCCAGATTAAGGAGATGTCAAAACATAGTTTAAATGATGCCAAAAGGGCAAAATTAGTCCTCACAAGCTTCAATGGAGATACGTGGCTAAGAATCTTTTTGATTGAACCTCCATCAGAACGGCCCTCAAAGTCCATATAGATCAATGAGCACTTGACATAGACCTGCATTGCAGAGAAGCATCCAATGGAAACAAAGCATCAATATTAAAGAAGAAGAGATACGGATGTTAAACAAAAATAGTACTGGCCCACAGAAGAGCAAATGCCTAATGAAGACAGAATAGTAACACAAGGCAATTCACTGAATGGTTGCTCCATAAAGCATCAACCACAGGGTCAGTAGCGTCACACCTCACCGTAACAGCAACATATCAGGCATTCCACTCCCGAGATAATTTTGCATTGCTATTGATAATCACACAAGACCTTACCTTTTCATGATAAGCATTTCCTAAGTTGTTATGATATTATTACTGAAATAAAATTTCAAATGAGGTGTACAGAGAGTTATATGGTGAGAATTTTGAAAAGTAACAATAAACAAAAGACACAAAAGTGGTTTTATGGCGTAATGAAGCACCCTGATATCCATATATTTGTGTGAACTGTCAAAAAAAACAAGTAACAAAAAGACATCACATGTCGGGACATGCAGACAAAAGAAACAGCTCTATTGTAACACTTGATGATAATTTCAAACATTGTGTTAATATGAGTTGTCAATTTTTACACTGGAAGGAGAAAATAAAAGCATGCAGCAACTTCGTTCAGAAGGTTAACTTCCTCAAGTCATGCAGTAAAGATCATTTATGATTTTATCATGCACACAGAAAACATGTGATCCAAGATTCTCTCACATCACTGCACATATGAAATAATAGATATTTTATAAAATTCCAAATTGGTACCAGAATAGAAAATTTACAACTTCACTGCATTTCAAACTTCTCACACGTGAGAGACCTGAAACAGGCAGTTTCTAAGTTTTATCCACTCATTGCAAAATGAACCTTTTTTTTGGTAAAGAAGTTACACGAATACAATGAATTCTCTTCCAACTTTATGCAGTCAGGGGACAAGTGATCCAATGCAAGAAACTTTTAATGTAAAAATGTTTAGGTTCCTAGATAAAAGATATCAGATGTTTACAGTGATTTCAGTATCAGTCCGAGCTAGCTTTTGTGCACATGCAAGAAATAATGGCAGGTTGGACTTACAGTTTGCTCGGAAGATACTACTTTTGATGGTGTTGTATCAAGCATCAGACTAGCAGATCCTTCATCAAGCTTCCCATTGAGATCACCATCAACCTATACAAATGACATTCTCAGTAAAAACAATACCAACTTGATATTTCTCTCATACAAACTTTACAAAGAATACAATGTAACAAGTAAACCAACAAGGCATAACAATTAACATGTCAGCGATGCCACCAGTCAACCGCTCAGGTGGAGGGGGGGATCCTTCTATGGTGCTGATCAGACTAGGTACAACCCTGGCAGGATTAGGCAACGCCTGGGTTTCATTTAAATAAAAATAATAGTTCCAGTAATAATAATCACCAGAACTGCACCATTCTGCTGCTTCACTTTTTGTTTCTCTTTTAGAAAATGACATCATCAGAACAGCGTCGTTTGATTGAATCATATCTTAAAAAACTTTTTTTAAAAATTAAATCCATAATCTAGTTACATGAAATAATATGTTGTATTATTGGTATAAAAAACATAAATCAAATCTAATTCAAGTCTCAGCAAGGTAAAAATACTTGTAGAACTGTTTCTTTTTCTTACGAACTTCAATAATAGCATAACTTATATTGTAACTAAATATACAATGAATACATGTTAGACTAAAATCTAGATGAATGAATGAAAAGAAAAGAGAAGAAAAACAACAGACCACATAAAAACAGAGGTTGCTCTCGGAAAATACACAAAAATGCTTATAATTTCAAGGCCCCACCTAGGGCCGGTGCTACGCCTTTTAAAACACTTCATGTCACAAACCAACTTCTAGAATTCACTCAATCATGACTGGCTTTCTAATCAGATTGGCATCCACTTATTGGGCCATTTACTTTTATCATCCTACTTTCTTCCAACATTGTTTCACTTTTTCTGGTATACTACTTCTGGTGATCAAATAAAACATTTTCTTCAAAGTTGGATCTTTTAACAGTACCTATATCTATTACATTGTACATTGGCAGATTGATGTTCATGCATCCTTAAAGTAGTTAACCTTGGGATACACAGAACTCCCTCCATAAATTTTATTAATTACTATCTTCAAAGTCAAACAAAACTGAATCCTGCCATATATTAATAAGCAATCACTACAAACTTAATTTGAATGAACCAACTAATTTTTTGGATGAAAGTTGGCATATAGATATAAAGTGTCCTTAACTTAATATATTGTCATCAGCAGTCCTCTTACTGTATCACATTCAACAACTACCAATTCACAAAGCATCCTTGCATAAATATATCCCCAGATTCACCATGCATCTCTAAATTCAGTATTTCCAAAGATTAAGATTTTTTTGTTTTCTTATTTCGTGCTTATACAAAACATGAGCACGGTATGAACTTCATCATATGCATCGACAGTCATAAAAATATTAAATATAAAGGGTTAAAATGCAGAATACATGGATAATATATACACAGAGACTCACTTGCATTAATGCCTGGTCCATGTCCTCATCCTTGATTATATAATCTTCAGGATTAATGACCTCACCAAAATCATCCCATTCAGGAGAATTCTCATAGAAGGGGAACATAGGGCCAGCACTAGATGAGGGTGAAACAAATCCATCAATAAAAACATCTCTGAATGCGCCATGTTGCAAACCAGCAGCTGCAGCAATATAAGGACTAGATTTTAATTAAAATCAATCCCAGGTTGAAATATATTTTCTTGCATGGGTCATCAAATTTCATGAACAAGCACAAGAACCAAGTTCCAATCTAAGTTTTGGAAGCAAAGTTGGGATAACAAACTGCATTTTATATAAAATAATTCCAGCTATTAGAATGAATCAAGTTCAAGACAATGTAGAACTCTAAGCCTTCCATTGCAGTGTAAAAACTTCAGATGGTAGATGTTAATCAAATTAGAACATACAAACACCATATCTACAAATTTTAGAAGAAAGAAAAGGTATGGATTGTCAGGCCCATAATCATGGAGAAGCATATAATACCAGTTAAACCAATTAAATTAACTTCTAAAGTTGACCTTTTGTCGGTTCTCTTATTACCCAAGCAAGGAAATTACATACAAATAGGCAGAACAAAGGATCAGAGCGTGTTATATGCAGGTAATTGAGTAGGGAATAATATTCTTGCATATATCAGTTACAAACCAATGCTGAGCAGGTTTCTAGGGCTGATCTTTGAATTACTTTGTGTGAGGATTGAGACTGGATTACAAGGGCCTGGGCTATTGCTATCAAAGCGATAGCGGATTTAGACCCAAAAGACATAAGGCCATACATACTATATTTGTTAGCTGTGAAATGAAGCACAAAAGTAGGGATTGCCCTTGATCTTGATCCATGATGGATGCAATGATTTTTAAAATGTCGTGCAAAGGGGTCAGCAATTCACTCATGTAATAGGAGACTTTTGATTCAGTTAGTTGAATATGCATTTTATTGTTCTAATCTAATGTGGAAAACGCAACAAACTCTTTCCAAAAACAGAAAAGAATAGAAAGCATCTAATAGATAACGTTATTTAGAACTAAAAGCAAGAACCATATATTCATTTTAACACAATATAGACCACCAATCTGGGTATTGAAAGAGTATGGAATGGTATTTGTTACCACACTTATAACCCTTCAGGTTTTTCAGCTTACCTGGGATAGGTGTTCCAGATTACCAAATTGATGGCCTTTTCTCCAACGGGTTCATAAAAAAATTAAGAGATGGAAAGGACATTTTTGAACATACATGTCCCAAAAAAAAGAAGAGTAGAAGTAACTTAGTGAAGTAGAATAAGAGTTTAAAATACCACCTGAAGAAGGTTGTTTGATGTTAGCATCAATAATCATTGCGTCATCCACAGCAAGCTCCACACCAAGAGTTGATTTTGATTCCTCCTCCTTGATAAGGGTAGCTTTAAGTGCATCTTCCTTTCTTTTTCGATTTTGCTCTTCTTCATAAGCAGCCAATTCTTCTCCAACCAAGGGGATTCTCTTTGACATGGTAACTTTAACAGCTTTGGGAGGAGGATCTGACTGAAGCATACGTGCCAGTGTACCAAACTATCGTGTGAAGAAATCAGTATAAATATTTGCGGTAGGGGAATGGAACCATTCGTTTTCTTTATAATTTCGATTTTTGCTCTAAGCTGATAAGCAACAATTCATTGACAATATTCCATCCTCTCAAGTTTGAAAACGGAATATTTTCCAAAAAAAAACTTCAATGGAAAATACTAATTTAGAACAAATGGATACAAAAGTGCCAATAGTGGAGAAACAAAAGTTTGTCAAAAGTGGCAGATAAAATCTAATATTATACTTGATGATTTCAATAACAGATGCAATTTATTTTAGAAGTGCTAAAACATGATTAGTGTATTATATGATGTGAAATCATATATAAAATATATCACAAACTTTTATTACATTCCCACCAGTGCAGCTCTCAAGACAGCACCAGCATAACTTCCAGTAAAAGGTAAAAGAAAACTAAGATTTAATGGAAAAATATTGTATATAAATCTAGACAAAGTCAACTTCATTATTAGAAATCTGATAAAACACTGAATTAGAGAGAGTGCGCATCAGTGCCATTAATAAGTAATAAGATACATTACAAAACTGTCATGACAGTTGGCCTTTTCTGTGATTCGAAATTACAAAAAGGTCCCTAAAGTTAATAGACCTGAGGAAGATCTAATAGAAATGGCATATATCTATTTATACCCTTAGGTCATTCAGTTACCTTTCAATACATAATATAAAGTGAACAATTTTTTTAAAAAAACATTTTGTGAATAGTACAAAAACAATAACTAAGCTTATCTCACTATGTGGGGTTGGCTATATGCATTATTTTGCATTTCCATATCATCATTTTAGATGGCATCAGTATTTTCAATTATGGCACATAATGGCAAACACAATTTGTGTGACGGGAGCAAACATCATGGCAATTTTGGTAAATAAAGCTGATCAAGTTCTCGTCATAAAGAGGCCAAACTTCAAGATAGTGCTGCAGTTTACCCCAACATATACAAAGGATGGGCTTTACTTAGTGTTTATAGTAATTAAAATAGCATAGATAGAGCATAAAATATCAATGCAAATAAGATATCAAAACTATTGCACTTCCCATACCAAAAAGTGCCAAAACATTAATCATCAGTTCCCCCAACATGGCAAATAAGTGACATAGTATCATTTTTTTCTACAGAAAAATCCTAGTCAGAAAGTCCCACTTAATTGCAAAGTATGTTCATCAATAACTAAAGAATCAGGACAAACCTGGCCTCTCTCAGTAAAAAGTACAAGATTCTTCGAGTCAGCAGCCCAATCAACAAAAATATCATGAGAAAAACCAGCCTCTAAACTTGCCATGGATGCTAAGACAATCTGAATAAAATGTTCCAAGGAAATTGTTAGAAGCAAGGAGATAGCACACAAGAAAACTGGAAAACCCAACGGAAGAATTCCGGCCAAAGCCAATACGGCAATCAAATTAATATCTGTGCAACCTAAACACAATCTCACGCACAATATTTATAGTCTGATCAAGGCCCGTGGAAACAAGCCCACAAGTAACCCAAAATAAAATAAAATAAATAAACTTCTAAGTAAAACATAACTAATTAAAATAGTAGCAACTAGGAGCCTCAGGCCCATGGCCCAGCTTTTTCTCCTTCAAATGTCTTTGATATGTAACAAAAATCATGAATAAGAAACTAACAGTTATAACTATGAACTCATAAATTATAAGGCATCCTAACCTTTGGGCCTTCAGGTACTTTTTCAAGCTCACTCTTGCTCACCAAAAGGGATACATGTCTGCAGATTATGGGACAACGTGCTAAATGAGAACCTATCACAAGATTTCAAATAATTTTGATTTTAACTGTATACTTACGAAGTATATAACTGGTCAATAATGACCAATGAGCAAGCTCACATAGCAGAACAAGATATGAGAAGTAGCACAAGTAGTACTGAGAGACCAGTTTAAGAGTTCCTACTATATCTCTGAATAAAATTTTATTGGGAAAAGTTAGGAGACTCAGACCACAAGAAAAAGTACCCAAATCACAGGCCTTTAGGCCAGATAATATCAGGATATTAGCATTATGTTTAAGGTGCAAATTGGCTGGCGGGGTATTTTACCAGAAAATGCAGTTGGATGCAATATCCTCTATCCATTCTCCAAGTTGACATGTATACTTGACCACTATGCACTTTATTCTACATAGTAGCAAAGCTGTCTAAGGATAAACAGAAAACTGCCACAAATAACATCTTACTTCAAAAGAAAAGCATTATCTCATGTGTGCTCAAATGATTTCGCTATTGAGTCACTCATCCACTCGAGAAAACTCTTGGCATAATCGATCGTGCTTGATGAAACATACGTCAGGAAGAAGATAGGATAAGCTAAGTGGTGCTGCTCCCAGTACTGCAAGTTTTATTTAAAAGTAATCATTAGCATTGAATAGACAATCACGTCAATTGAAGGGAGAACATTGTTACAAAGGTTGACTTACCTGTTCCAGTATCAAAACTAATTCCAGCACTCTACCAGCAGTATCTACAGGAACTAGTATCTTTCCATCTGCTCTCAATGTCTTCAGTATGGCATCTGACATCAACAGGATGACAGGAAATAGGATAAGAGATTTGTTGGCCTAAATAAAAATCTATGAATTCATACTTTATAAATCTCCACATGCAAATGAAGTCCATTAAGAAGAATGGAAAAGAAAAAAAAAAATTGCGAAACAGCCATTAACATTTCTTCTAATAACTAAGAACAAAACTCTGAAATGACTGAAAATGCTTGAATAAAAGAATAATTAAAATGAAAATAACTTAATTTGTTGATACACTGAGTTATTTAAATGAGCTCATATTTAGCTTCTCTTAAGGACCAAACAGGGGGGGCAATGGAAAAGGGAGGCCTTAATATCTTCCAAACTGAAATATGCAATCTACATAATTGAAATATCGTGAGCACATCTGCTACTAAATATATATGGTTAACGTGTCTAGATGATTTTGCAGAAGGTAAAGTTCAATAAGACAATTTACAGTTAAAGCAACAGTCAACTTCATCATTATATTTAATATTACCTAAAAACTGTTGGTCTTTTTGACGTCTCGGAGGTTGATTACTCAACAAAGCATTGTATGCATCTGTTATTAAAACAGCAGGGCGCACGAAAGACTCTAAAACAGTTCCATTCAAATGTCTGATAGAAACAACAATATAAATTAGTTCCTTCCCCAATCAATTCATAAATGAATTCTATATACAGCTAAAACAACTTATTTTCAGCCACAAGACAACCTTTCTTTCCGATGATTGAAGTCAACAGCATATATGACATCCTCCCCGTCTTTTGTGATCTTCCAGACCGTACCCCCTAAAAGGTGACCGGCTGCATGAGGAGCAATAACAATTCCTTCTCCTTTTCCTAGTGTAAGTTAGAACAGGAAACTTATAAGATGCATGACAAAGAATAAGCATAATATATTAGCCATGATAAATAATGGCCTCTCATAACCACACAATTGACGTGCAATGAACAACTGATATCATTTTCTGATACTGGCAGAAGTTCATGCCAAAAGGTGAAGCCCAATATAATACAACAACTAAGTTTAGTGGAAATAAAAAACCGGAAATAAATGGACTTGAAATACAGCAATTGAGTATACTGGAAATTAGAAAAAAGGAGAATGGAAGTGTGCATGGACAGATGGACCAATTAAGATCTCAGCCGAAACATTCTTAAGGATGCAAAATCTAACAGATATACTGCAGCTTGAGGTGTTAGCTATTTCTTTGCAACACACAAACATGTATAACAAAGACAATATGACATGAAATCCTCTCCTTTTCACCCAACAAGTGACAGCTTGGGAGGGAGTGAGAGAGGAACTGATAAATAATCACCCATCAATTAGACAGAGAAGTAACCTATAGGGAAAAAAGGGGGGGGGGGGGGCGTAGCAGAGGCAAAGATTTCACATTTTCTGATTTTCTAAAGACAGGCAAAACAAAAACAAAAGAACAGCTTACCAGATATATGATGATTCTGGGAGTACGTCAATCTGGTAATGTTTTGGAATGCAGAATCAATATCATCCAGTGTAAACAAATCAAACTCAGATACTTGCTGCAAAGAAGCAGATAATATAAGATAACTTTAATATATCTCACAAAGGATGGACCTCCTAAATTAAAAAAGAGGAGTATTGAAATTAAAATTTTATCTTCTAGTAAAATTTCCAATATATTGTGTTACAAGATAAACTATATTCCATCTTCCATATAAACTCAGCTTAGTCCAGGAGAATGAAACGTAATCAACATACAGACAACATGTTAAAAACATTACTATCATTTGTTTCCAAAGTCATACAACCTATAACAGAAGCAAAGTCATTAATCACATGGGAGGATACATTCACAATGGATGACAAGTCAACTAAGTCCATTACAGCTACTTGTTTGGGTCAGCTTCGAGAAGGCAATCTTGCCACATACAATCACTTAATTCAAGATCCACAACTCCTTGTCCATGTTCATACAAGACTTTAACAGTCTAGGATTTGACAAAGTGGAGCATGTTTGGTCTCCTCTACAAATTCCATCCTCTTTGGGGGCTAAACCCACGTAGCTCCTGACCCTTTTGTTCCTAATTCTGTATTTGCATGTTTTTTCCACACATCCATCTTAACATATGCACCTCTACTACTGGCCATCTTCTGCATTGTTGTCCTATAATGGCCTTAACCTTCACGCCAATTTCATTACTGTTTACAAATTTACATTTACTTTATGCTCTATAGAAAAGATTATCTAAAAAAAGTAAAGCATATAATGAGTTGATTTTACCATCAATTGTGTTAGGCATATAAGTTAGGGAGCCCTAACTTAACCCAAAATCATGGTCAAAGGTAAAGGATTGGCTCCCACTTATATACCCTTCCACACTTTCATGTGGAACCAATGTGGGATATCGTAACAATCCATCCCTCTTCAAACCGGACGACACACTCCGGGTGGCAACCCACATAACAAGGCCCACTTCCAGGGTGGCAACCCCCCCTTGGGCCCACATCCGGGGTGGCAACCCCTGGGCCACCATCGGGTAGCCCCTTTCGGCGGCCCGCTCGAATCCGGCAAGTCGGACCAAATTGTTAGGCATATAAGCTAGGGAGCCCTAACTTAACCCAAAATCATGGTCAAAGGTAAAGGGTTGACTCCCACTTATATACCCTTCCACACTTCCATGTGGAACCGATGTGGGATATCGTAACAAATTGCACAAACATACAGTATAGATTTTCACAAGATCATAGTAGTTTGACTCATCTAGGAAGTCACAGTGGTAGTTTATTTTCCTGGAATCTGGATGCATAAATTCAATTAGAGAAGTACGCAGGAGAAGATTACACATTATAAGATTTCAGAAGCCTGCCCGACCAGAAGACTACACATAAGTCATCAGAAATCTTATTTGCATACTTCATTTAATGATCATGAATGTGTCAGATTGTTATCTGTGTTATATACCAATTCTGGTATCATAATATGTACACCAATAGCCATAATAGATAGGTCTGAGGCCCAGCAATTTGACATTCTGAGAGGAAACTTTCCTCTGATACATTGACAAATTATGCATTAATCAATACAAAGAAAAGGAAAAGAGGAAGTACGTCACCGAACTGCAACTTGAATAATGCCATACAATTCTTGAGAAGGAATATCAAGATAATGAGAATAAAACATAAGAGCATCTTTGTCTGAAATTTAGGTAGTAAATAATTTATGAAGGGATTCAAGTTGCTTTCAAGCACTGGGACGATTGTTGAACAGAGACTGTTGCAACATGTCACAGCTAGCAGTTTATCAACTAGAGTACAAATGGGGAACTAAATCACTTTCACATTTCAGAATTGTTCAACAGTTAGTCAACTACAGAAGCCTGCCAAAAGGGACCTAAATCAAATTTTAAGGGCAGTTGATGAAGCCAAACTTCCAATATTAAATTTCACCTTTCGAGACAGATAGTGATCGTACATGGTGAGGAGGCCCAATCTGTAGACAGGTTCAGTTGCAAAAACTGGAGCAGAAATTCCAAATTGCTTCATGGCATAGGGTAAAGCGCCAAGATGAAGTGTGTCTGGGTGTGATAGCAAGACAGCAAACACAGTTGAAGCTACCCTGATCATTATTGCAAGCTATCTCACTTTAGAAAAACCCAAGTGGCTATAAAACCGTAAATCAGGCTCTGATGTTGTTTAAAATTTATACACTCATTGTGAAACTCAAACTAACTCTTTCTAGCAAGTAAAGGGTTTAACAAGAAACTACCTTGCATGGCAAAAATATACTATTACCCTAAAATTGATCAAGAACGTGATTCAAAGGTACTTCTACGGCCTTTTATTTTCCATTTAAATAATTATCTAAAACTTTATTTGGATGTTTATGTTTGTAGTTGTGTGTAGATACTTGGTCTTTGATCATAAATATGTATCAAAGACGATAAGTATATTGACTGAATATACAGTATGGTAAGGATAACGATAATATGAGGTGTCACTTGAACTAATTGTCCTCGTACTTCTTAACATGCTCACGAATCCTCACGAGTCACGATAGTAGTAACTACACTATCTTGCAGTAATTCAACCAGGCTAAGAACATGTTAATACGATCTAGTGTCTCGTGAAAAACGAAGAATATGCATTGTTCGCTCGTAATAAATTGATCTTGTATTAAACAAACATATACAGCCTACATTCATGAGTTAATTCAACAGGGAAATGGCGAAAAAAATTGTAATAAATTGACGCGATAACAAAAGGAGATTAAATTAAACACCTGGATAGGGGTTCAAGAAGAGAGGTATCAAACTGGTCGTTCCAACCGCAATCGACGAGGAAATTGAAGCCGTCAATTGAGACCAAGTACGATAGAGGATTCTCATTGTACACTCCACACAGCGGTTTCACTTGTACTGATGTTCCCATTTGCGATTTGATTTATCTTTCAATTTGATTTGATCAAACAAACACCAGCAAACCTGAAAAGGCACAATTGCATAAATAAGTAATCATGCCAGTAAGCAAAGTTAAAAAATAAAAAAATTAACTAAAACACACAAGAAAATTTACAATATGAAGGCTGCTACTCACAGAAAAAGTATTAAATCCTTAAGAGAATAAAATCTGATTTGAGCGTTTATATGACTATCTCGAACCAAGAATAAACAAATAAAATTGCACATCATTCTCCTATTCCTTTCTCAAGAACCACTGATTCTGGAACTACTTTTCTTTTCCAGAATCCCCAATTTGAAATATTACCACTTGAACATAATAATCACTTGAAAAACTTCACCATTCACTAGTAAACAGAGAGCAAAACCCTGCACATTTTCGTACATACCCAGAAACCCTAATCCAAAGGGGGAAATGCAAAATGGAGAATAATAATAATAATTTTCAAGCCGAATTTAGCATGATAAATTATAGGTTCATTTTCCTGAAAACACGGAAAAGCGTCTACAAGGAGTTGACTAGATACTCAACCGTGAACAAAGAAACGAGTATAGGGCATCAACCTACGCGAATTGAAGAAATACAAATTGTATAAAAGAAAAGAATGAAAAAGAATTACCTAGTTAGAGAACAATTTCTCATTGACTTCAAATTTTGGGAAAGGCAAAAATGGCTTCTCTGACGATGGAGTCTTTCATCAGTGATTTACTCAATTGAAGCAAGAACAGCGAGACAAAGAGACCCAAAATGTATTATTTACACTTTTAACCCATTGTTTTTATAATAGTAGTAATTTGCTCCCTCGAAGTTGATACACAACATTGGATTGTGACATTCTATGACTGAAGATGGTGGGGAAATTGTTACCATGACATACACAGCATTATTCGCTAAAAATCGAAGCATTGAATTTAATTTTTTAACATTTCGGTTCAGTTTCAGTTTTCATTTACGAAATATTCGATTTTCAATTTTCGATTTGAATTTCATAGTTGAAAAATTGAAACATTGAAAACTGAATCGAATGATAATTATACTGGTTTCCATATTTTAATTTTTCTTTTAATTTATTTATCAAATTTAATATCACAAAAACTTGTCTGCATCAATTGCATGGATCAGAAATTTGTGAAATTCAGATCACAGATCACCCAAGCAGAAAGTTAGTTTCACACACTCCACAGTCCACACGTTCCTTATGTATGTATCCACTTTCTTATCCCTCTTTTCATGAATTAAGGATTCGTGCAATTTAGATCACCCTAGTCAAAAGTCAATTTCATGCATCCCACCCGTTCCTCATATTCATGTCCATACTCTTATCCCGCTCCTCACTCGTTCCATGTCGTGTCCGCACTCTTATCCCAAATGCATAACATTTATATTATCTTCGTATAACCTTTTTATGTTATCTCAATTCAACATTTACATTATATTACAGACATATAATACATTTTAAAATTTTATATTATAATAATTTAACATTTATGTTATAATAATATAGCATTTATTTATTTTTTTAAGTTAAAGTACTACATAAAATTTATAATATTTGTACATAAAGATAAGCCTTTATATTTTTTTAAGTTAAAGTACTACATAAATGTTATACAAATATAACATAAATGTTAAATTATTATAACATAAATGTATATTTATACTACATGAATTTTTATGTTGATAGAAAAGTATAAGTAACATTACTTAAAAGTTATGATATTTCAACATAAATGTTATATAATATAAGAATTATAATAATATATTATAAAGGTATAACTATACTACATGAATTTTTATGTTAAAAGAAAAGTTCACTTAAATGTTATGATATTTATACATAAAAATTATATTAACATAATAAAATTATACTAATATAACGTAAAGGTTATCACATGAATTAAAAAAATTAAATACAATTTTAGAGTATATTGAGATTGAATCCGACCCGACCTGACCTTCACCTAATTGTAACAAGCCACTGGTACACACTATTGATACAGTTACACTTTGGAATATTTTGATATGAAACATTTTAACTGTTTGTTAATATGTTGGTTATTGTATGAATTGTATAAATTAAAAATTAGTGGACTCTACTGTTAATATATGTTTTTATTGTGTGGAATGATTTTGAATTGATTTTATTGAGTTTTATATGACTTTGATTTATTGAATGTATGTGTTTTTGTAGTTTGCTTTTTTTGTTGATTTTATAATTAATGTTTTGATGTACCTGGTTTATTGAATTTTATTTATTTTTTATCTAATTTAATAATTTTTTCAATTTTTGATTTTGGTTCGATGCTCAATTTGGTTCGGTCAATAAACCGATCGATGCTCATCTTGAGTTACCCAACCAAAAAAAGACAACCAACAATATAAGCGGAACTTCAAAATTATCTTTAAAGAAATTTCTGAGATCTATACCAAATTCATCTCCAACTTCACTTCATGTTGACTTACTAGTTCAATTTAACAACAATCATTGATAATAATATTCTTACATGCTTTGAAATTATTATTATTATTATTATAAAAAAAAATTGAACCATCTATTTTTTTAAAAAATTTAAAAACTTATCTAAATTTTTAAAAAATTTCCACGGTTTAAAAACTTGTAGAAAAAAAAAAACGTAAAAAAAAAATAATATGAATAAGAAAAAATATTATATAAAAATGAGATAAAATAAAAAAAAATGATATAAAATAAGAAATGAATTGACCATAAATAAGAAAAATAAAGTATTTAAAAATGAAATATAATAATCTAGAATAAAAAACAAATTGAAATGAATGAGAAAGATTTATTTAAAAATAAAATAAAATAAGAAAGTATAATTGATCATAAATTAAATCTGATAAGAAAAAAATATCATGACAAGCAAAAAAAAAATTAAAATATACATATATTATCACATCAGTTAGAGTAGTTCTATAAGGAACCTTTTGATAGATTCTTATCATTAATATATATATATATATATATATATATATATAATTATATGATCATATTTTGAGTTGCTTTTTTTTGCATTTAATAGCTACCGTTCTTACTCCTGCTAATAGTTTATTGTTACTATGGGGTCCTGTAGAGGAATATGGGAATTAATGTGGCCCGCAATTTTAAATGATTTTAGCCGCGTGCTTGAAGAATTTTATACCCAAGTTGAAGAAGACAACTCCACTTGCTTAATTTAGAGTTGGGATATTATAAAATCATAAATGCATATATATATATATATATATTGATGAATTAATAGCCTAGTTCCATACAATTGCTGAAAATAAAGAAAAGCGTGTTTTCACTTATAAAAAAGTGTCTTAGGAAATGCATTTTATAACTAAAATAAGGGGCAAAGCTGAAGGTGTGAGAACTGGAATTCAGTTTCAAGTGGTTCAAGATAGCTATTTTCAGTTATGATTGTGGATTCGTTTCTTGATCGATTTGAGTCTTTTTTTTTTTTGCTATGTACTCTATAAATATAGCTTAATAAGAGACTCAAGAGAGAGATAAGTTTTAGTCACTTAAGAAGTCTGCAGATTAGAAAATACAGAGCAAGATAGCTAGGAATAGAGCAGTTTGAGTGTGATTGTAATTCTTGAAATTTCTTGTGTTTCTCAATAAAGATCCCCCTTCCCTTTTCTCTCATGGATGTAGGTTTGTTTATGCCCAACCACGTAAATCTTTGTGCATTGGTTTCTATTGATTCTTGTTTGTGCATTGGTTTCTATTGATTCTTGTTGAAGTTTGAGATCCAAATATTAAGGTGTACTTGCATTCTACAAGTTGATTGAATTGGAGTGTTTTCTTGAGTTGTAACTTAACATATATATATATATATATATATATATATATATATATATATATATATATACACTAGTTGAGAACACGTGCGTTACATGTGGAAAAACAAATTTTTGAGACCTTTTTTTTTGTTGAATTTGTGATATTTTATCCCTTCACTTGTTGTTTTTAAGTGTATATAAATTACTTAACATTTGATTATTATAAGTTAATTTGTAGTATTTAAATGTGTTTTGGTCCTGCATATGATTTTTTTCTTTTAAAAAATACTAAAGATATATTTTTGCAATGCATATAAAAACAATTAAGGAATTGTGAAAGTTTTCTTTAATTAAGACTTTAATCAAAATATATGAAGAATTGTGATTTGTATGGATTCTAAGAAAGGAATTATGAAAGTTTTCTTTAATTAGGACTTTAATCAAATTATATGAAAAATTGTGATTTGTATCGACTCGGTTTCTTTCACCCTACACCTGGTGGAATGCACTGGGTGTGTCAGATTATGACACGTGTGCAATTTGCTTTATTTATATATTTAATTTTGTAATTTTAAATATGGAATTGAAGTGAGAGAATATTTAATTGCACACGTGTCATGATCTGACACACCCAGTGCATTCCAGCATGTGTAGCCGTGTAGGGTGGAAGAAACAGTATGGACTCTAAGAAGGTTAAAATTGACATTAAGAAAATATTGTTTATGCATTGAATTATTAGTATAATATTACAAGATGTGTGTCACAAAAACTAAAATTTTTTTTTTCTGTAGAATAGAGTAAAAAATAGAGTACTTCTAACATACTAACCGAGTCGGAAATTCTCAATTCATACTTAAAATCATATTACTTATATGATAGATCAAGTATAGAATACATCAAGTATATGTTTTTATCAGCACGATTATTTAGCTTTATACTTATTTAAATTTAATCATTTACCTTTAATTAATGTGTCGGATCAGTTCAATTAAAATAAATACAAAAGTGAATGACCAAAATCAAAATAAGTGTAAAGATAAACGATAAGATTAAAAACAAATAATAGAAAATGGAAAAAAGAAAAAAAAAGTTAGCGAAAAATGTAATAATAGAAAAGAAACTATCAAAATAAATTAAATAAAATGTCTATAACCAGTAACTGTAGACTTTATTCTGTTTTCGGTGCATGATTTTAGAAATACAAAGTTAAAAAATAGTATAAAAATATACCTTTAGAGTTACTTAGATTCGCTTGAATTTGTAAATTATATGTTCCTGGTCTGTTTTTACGATTCTGCAAAACATGTTCTACGTAGTTTTTTTTTTCTTAGCATCATTAAGATTTGCATATCTTCTCTTTTGTCCAACAAGTTTCCTTTGACGCCATTTATATTTGGCATCGGTTGTTCAAACATACAATCATTCAAAAAAGAATTAAATATAAAAAAAATACAACAAAATAAATATAATACAATCATTCAAAAAATAATTAAATATAAAATGAAAATGCAACCAAATAAATATAAACCAAAAATGCTTGATCTACAATTTAAATCAGAAGGTTAAGTAATAATAAATGAAGATAAATAAAAAGTTAAACAAATTCGATTCAAACAAAGAATGAAAAAAGATCTTACGGTTGTTACCAATTTTAGTATCGGTATAACTTCCATTCATCTCAACAATTCTTTGTGGTTTTCTTTTATAAACTCAATTCTATTAATTGTGTATCCAATTGAAATTTTAATCTCAATTTAATTAGAATTTATCTACAAGTAGAAATCTAATTGGTTACTTATCAATAAATATCATAAATTATATCATATATTTTTTAAATATATCCAAAAAAAGATTAAAAAGTAAATGCACAGTTTAATTAAAATGTATGCATAAATTGGTTGCTTATCAATAAATATCATAAATTATATCCAAAGATATATTTTTAAATATATCTAAAAAGTGATTGAAAAGTTAACTTTCACATAAAAACCACTTTTAATATATTGAGATATATTGCTACCTTTAAATTTTTTCGAAGCTTTAATATTAAACTATGGATTAAATTTCACCATAAATAAAATAAACTTAATCGCAAAGAACATTAACTTTCATAAAATTATATTTCCAACACGAACTTTCAACTTAACAAACAAATCATGATTTAATTTGTCTTGCAATTTAAATTTAATTTATACAATCTTTAATTATATGAAAACATAACAAATAAATCATGATTTAGAACTTTCAACTTAACAAACAAATCATGACTTAATTTGTCTTGCAATTCAAATTTTATAAAATCTTTAATTATATGAAGAATTGTTATTTATATAGAATCTAAAAAAGAAATTATGATTTGTATGGACTCTAAAAAAGTTAAAATTAATAGTATAAAATATGGGCATTGATATTTATATAGTGTAATATAAATATATAAATATCCAAAACTAGGGAATGTTACCTAGTTTAGAAAATTGGCTTACATACCACATATATTACCCTATGTCAATCATACCGTTTTAACATTTTGAGTTTATAAAACTAGCTACCTGTTCATGTAAATTGTCAAAACTGTCAATTTATTGATAAAAGGATGTTGCACGTGAACGGTTAGTTCATACGTGGAATTGATTTTTGATTTTTTCTTTTCAAATCACACAACACAATTGAGTGCATTGTCACGATGTAATAAAATTAAATTTCTTCCTAACCTAATCAGCTAGTAATTATGGTAAGTCGGAGTCGATCTCACGAGAAGTAAAGAATTAACTATGCCACCTATGTTCAATTCAATAAAATAACAAATGATGGGGATTTTCAAGTTGATTATCTATCAGACTATCACTAAATCAACTAGCAACCTAGAAAGCAAATTAAATATCAAAGATCAATAAATGAAAATATTTCTATTAACAATTCGGTTATCCCCAATATCAATTATCCACTCATCAATGTAACACTCCTTTCTCAAATTATCATGGAATTATCATCCCAAATCTAACAAGAAGTTCTGTTAAATCGAATCGACTCTTAAGATTAGTTAAATTAGGATAAGATCACTAAGCAACCATATTTAATAGAATAACCTAAAATAAGCTCTCTAAATTTAATTCATTAAATGCATTAATCATCAAGATATAAGATGAATTAGACTTCAAATACACAAGCTCAATTTGATAATCTAAAATTATGCTACCTTGGAGATGCATGACCTCTAGTTTATTACCAATGAAAATTAAAAATCACAACAATTAGGGTTCATGATTTAAAATTCTAGCAATTAATTATAAAAAACTCATCCTAAATGATCAGTCTAAATCAAGCATCAACAATCGAAAACAATATAATCAAATAGCACAATCAATTTTATTCAAATTATCAAAAAAGAATTATAAAATTAATTAGAAAATAAAAAATAAGTAAATTCAAGTATCTCTACTAACCCAAATAGAGAATTAGCTGAGTATCCTTAAAATTGAATCAACAAAAAGTAATTGAGTAAATCATCATAAAACTATCTCCAATTCTTCTTTTCAACACTTTAGATGGGCCTTTTTAATTAAAGAGGCCCAACTCCTCTTTTTTTCTCTTTTAAGCTCGTGGCCTGCCCATCTTTTTAAATTAGTGAAACGGTTCTTCTTTTTTGTTTTCTTTTAAAATCACCAGGCCCATGTGAGCTTCTCAACTTCTTAAGCCCATTGAAACGGCCTATTCTTCTTCAATGGTTTCCTTTTAGTCCACGACTACATTTCTTGATTCGAAAATATTTCAAAAAATTCCTAAATAAACAAGAAAATAATGTGTAAAGTATTTGGAGATAAAAAATACATATAAATAAGAAAATGGGGAATTTAATCACTTAAAAAATTATAAAATCTCAATTTAATCAATACTAAAATGCACCTATTTTCTACCTATCAACAATGCTTGCACATATATAATCTTAGTTATACAATCACACACTTAAAGAATCTGAGAAGGCAAATTAGGGCTATATCGAAACAAACTCATTAATCTCAAATTAAATGAGAAGAAAAAAAATAAAATAAGAGGTTCAACATAAAATACTTAAGTATAAGTAAAAACTAAAAGAGGAAATATTTCAGTCAATGACGAAATAATAAAAGAATATTAATGGACTCATAGAAGAAATAATTTTATAAAGTTTGCTGGGAAAACATCATATTCAGTTTCCAAAATTAGGTCTACTTTTAATGTTAGCACACAATATTTATATATATGTCATAAATTAAGGATAGTGTTCAATATTCACAAATTAAATGAATGGTAGTCCCCTGCTTTAATTTTCCATCAACATATGATTGGAAATTCAAGTGAATGGATGCGATTACATTTAATATAAGATTCGAATTGATGTAATGACCCGATTTTAATTAATTATAATAATGTGGAATAGATTGGATGTTTCGTCTCATAAATTGTTAGATATGTGAAATGGTTTAACCCAATGCCTTGTATTTTATTGAATTAACTGACTAAATCGAGCATTCAATTAAGAATGTGTCTCATGTACACAAGTACTAGTTGCATCTATATATGATCGATTTGAGTCATTTGACCTAACATGTTTTCTCTCTCTTATATATTTTCTTCTTCTCCGTCTTCTTTGAACCTCAGATCGTGATTTGTGTTTTTGTTTTTCTTCTTCTTAAATCAGGATGATAATCGTAAATCACAACTATGTTATTGAAGATTATTTTGTTGCAGTAATTTTAAACATTAAAAATCAATTATCTCAACAAGATAAAATCATTTGTAGAAAATTGGAACATTCAACATGATATTGAGGAAGGATATGATGAAATCGTAAATTCTATATAGTTAGATTTTAAACTTATATTTTACAGAATGATGATACATTTTAATTTATGAGCTAGTAATATGTCTTCAATAAAACAAGTAATCCATTTCATCAAATATGTATATACAATTGGAAAAACCAAGTAATTTCTTTAAAGTATACATGTAATAACTTATAATGAAACAAAGTGACATCTTTCAAGTAAAAAAGTAATATTCATTTAGTAAAACAAATAATATATTTCCATAAAACAAGTAGTATATTTGAAAAACAAAGTAATTCCTTTCAATTATTCAAATAATACCCTTTAAATACAAGTAATATTTTTTAGTTATACAATTAATATCTGATTTACAAGTAATTTTTTCACTATAATTCAATAAATATGATGTTAGTGGATTCAAGTGAATGCAAATAAAAGTGAACCTCCGCATGTGGATGCATTAAAGCAGATCAAATCAAAGTGCACTGGATTCATACACTAGATACACAAAAATATATATCTTCAATTAACACTTATCATAATCAACTTTGTAAGATAGTGTTCCAAATTAATTTCAAAAAAAGCTGTGAAATAGGTTCATAATTATAATATCACGAAATCACACGTAATAAGATGGCTAATTCTTTCACTCCCTATTAATATATTTAATAACAGCCCCCAATAACACAAGAGAAAAAAACTATATTATGGTCTTGATATTTATAAATAATAAAATTGATATTCATCGAGCGCTTTGGTTGGTACATACATCTCTATTCAGTTGGATAGAGCCAATGTGGGTGTATTACTTCATTTGAGAATAATTATCATTTAATATTGTGGGATTAAATTACAATATAAAAGCAGTTGTACAGGGACCTATTGCAACAAGCAGTAAAAGGTAGAATGACCTAAATATGCATTTTAGTAAGTAAAATCATGTTTCATCAATATACACACGACATGTGATGGTTGTGTTAAAATCCAGAAATGAAACAAATTCGAGTTGATTTAAAAGGTCTAAATGATAGTCTTGTAAATACTGCAACGGGACTGTATAAAAATTGGATTCCAGACTTGATTATGTGTATATAAACAATGAATAATGCAGCTGATATATTTCATAGGATGTGTAACATCTCCTAAACTCCATGAGTATCTCTAGCATACCTGTTCATAATCACTGAATTCTCCTTCATCTTCTTCTTCTTGTAAATTAATGAAAACAAAAAATATACTAGCATCTTGTAAATGATATATGCTTCAGACTAAGATAGGCATTCACTTGGAAGAGTAAACAATTCCCACAATAGGTATGAATATAAACCTTTTGGCTTGCAATTCCCTGTCTTTGTACCTTTCAATGTCTGGTTTTTTCCGTTCTGTAGCCATAAAACTAAGAAACATATCAGATCAACACAACAAAAACAGTCGTACTAGTACGAAAATCAACATCAAAGGGGCATGATAGTTTAGCAAGCAAAGTTTATACCATGCCTTTTATCAGACATACTCGTGCATGAAAGAGAAAGATTAGAAAATATTGTTTTCTCGCCTGTTATTTTTATGAAAACTCTTGTCTCCATTTCTGTAAGACAATCTTATAGATGCTACACCTTATGAAATACACACGAACATATATACTTATACATATGTGAGTGATCGCACTTATGAAATACACACGAACATATACATATGCAATTGACAATAGATACAATACTGATCAATCGGTAAAACCTCGCATCACTCCAATTCAAGACATACAGTTCCTCATCAATCACCACTGTGTGAGTACACCATTCGAAAAGGCTTAAATGAATAAACATTCAAATCTAACCACGAAGATCTGCGGAGACTAATTAACTGTCCCACTCCTTCAGGAAATCTTGTCAGACTATTGCAACCACGAAGATCTAGTGTTCGTAAGTTTAAAGCACATATACTCTCTGGCAACTAACTCCTTCAGAGACGAATTCTTCTTCCCCTGCAGGTCAAGGTGTCTCAAGTGAATCAAATTCTCAATTCTCAAATTCCTATAAATTACGCAGCCAGTCAAATTCATACTCTCAAACTAACATAATTTCACCATTAAAAAATTAAAAAAAAACGAAAACTAGAAATAGAGTGAGATAGTTACAGGAAAGACTATGTTAAATAAATATTTTCACGAACAAAAGTAGTTGATTAGTAAAAAAACACATTTGATTTAAGTCAAAAGATTTTGTTCCACTCGATTTCAATTATACATTGCAAAATATATTGTTTAATAATGTATATTTACTATAGAAAACTCAATTTGGTAATTCTCATGAATAAAAAGAATAAAGAAAATTCATTTTGGTTGTATATGAGTTTTTTCTATTAAATTATGTATATTTTAAATTATATTGTTGAAAAATGTTAGAATTCTTAAAATTCAGCATAACTCAGCCTTTAACATATAAATTACCTACAATAAGCAATCATAAGACTATTTGGCAAAACTATCACAAGTTATAAGATAATTAAATTAAATTTAATAACTTATGCTGGACAAAAAAACAGTTTTCCCTACAAGCATCACTGCAAAAGATGGTGTATAAGGGCAATTAGAATTTTCGAAAATAAAAACATTTGTTAAGAATTAATGGTGGCTTGAATTTGTTTTTGCCATTAAATTAATGGAAAGAAAACTGAAAGTATTTTTGCGAGCGATAAAATTAAGTGTTGGAGACATATACATATACTTAGAGATTACATATATACTGTCTTAAAAATCTTTAATCACTGCAGAGAATTAAGGCTGCGGAATATGTAAAGAACCTGAGTTGAAGGCGTGGATTATTTTGAGATATAGATTTCCAGTCTGAACCATCTTCGTCCCCATAACGATCTTCTAACAATGTTGAATGAGAAATATCTAACACTTCCAACGTAGACACCTTACGCAACAGGCCATGTGGCAGTATTGCCAAACTATCGCAATATTTAATGTTCAAATGCATGAGACAAGGCATTAATGTCATGCATGCAGACTCTTCTTCTTGGATCGTTATGTCCTTCCACACTTTCCAGCTCAAACAATGGATAAAGCTCAGTTTCTTCAATTTAGGAAAGGCAACAGTATCCAGCTCCATGTCTCCTCCTCTTCCTATTCCCAACAATTCTCGTCCCACTATTTCCAATCTTCTCATCTCATCAATCACCAGCTCTTCAAGGCAGGGCAGTTTTCCAAAGGGTGGCAATGAGGTCAGTTGGTAGTGGTTAGAGAGCCTAAGTTCCCTTAGTTGGTTGAGGGGTGAGACTAACCAACTCAATGGAAGTTGAGAGCCTTTGTATTTTGATTTGTTAAGAACCTGAGTTGAAGGCGTGGATTATATTGAGATATAGATTTCCAGTCTGAACCATCTTTGTCCCTGTAACGATCTACTAGCAATGTTGAATTACCAATATCCAACACTTCCAACGTAGACACCTTACGCAATAGGCGATGTGGCAGCACTGTCAAACGTGAGCAATAATTGATATTCAAATGCGTGAGACAAGGCATTAATGTCATGCCTGCACACTCTTCTTCTTGGATCGTTATGTCCTCCCACTCTTTCCACTTGTCACATATTTCAAATGTGAGCTTCTTCAATTTAGGAAAGGCAACAGTATCCAGCTCCATGTCTCCTCCTCTTCCTATTCCAAACAATTCTCGTCCCACTATTTCCAATCTGCTCATCACAAAAATGTGAAGGTCTTCGAGGCAGGGCAGTTTTCCAAAGGGTGGCAATGAGGTCAGTTGGTAGTGGTAAGAGAGCTTAAGTTCCCTTAGTTGGTTGAGGGGTGAGACTAACCAACTCAATGGAAGTTGAGAGCCTTTGTATCCCCCAATTACCAATTGTTCTAGCTTTGGATGGGGCTCCAATGCATCTATTACCTTCATCCTCACTATTGACGACTCCTCATTTTCATCCATCTCATCCTCAAACCATAAATGAAGACTTTGAATGCCTATCTTATTCCTCAGTTGTGCTTCCTCAGCATCTTCAACCTCTTCTTCTGAATTAATGTCCTTATCTAAATAGATTATCAACCTTAGATATCCACTAAGATGGTTTAAGTTCTTCAATCTTCGCAATTTCTTCCCTCCACTTCCTCCACGGAACTCACCCAATCTGCGGAGACTAATTAACTGTCCCACTCCGTCAGGAAGTCTTAACAGACGATTGCAATGACTAACATCTAGTGTTCGTAAGTTCAAAGCACATATACTCTCTGGCAATTCTTTTAGAGATTGATTTTTACACATGATGAGGTGTCTCAATTGTTTCAAATCCCCAATTTCCCTTGGCAATTCTTTCAGATTATTACCACTCAAGTCGAGGTGTCTCAATTCAATCAAATCCAAAATTTCCCTTGGCAATTCTTTCAGTTGATTATAACACAAGTCGAGGTGTCTCAATTCAATCAAATCCAAAATTTCCCTTGGCAATTCTTTCAGATTATTAGCACTCAAGTCGAGGTGTCTCAAATGAATCAAATTCTTAACTTCCATTGGAATCTCTTCTAGATTGCAATCATATAGGCAAAGAGTTTGCAAGTTATAAAGTTGAAAAATGATTTTAAGAGCTTCAAGGGATAATTGTTTAATTCCAACCAAGGACAAGGGATCTCAAGTGAATCATGTTTTCTATTCCTTGTGGAATACTTTCCAAGCCATGTAGGCTTAACACTCTCAGACGTTTGAGGCAATAACAAAGATTTAGGGGAGATTTTCCATACTTCGAAATCAAGGTACGAAATTCATTCACATTTGAAACTAGTAAAGGGTCACAAGTTTGACAAGTTGTCTTATTCATTCCCGTGGCCTCTACTTTACCACTCTTCCAAAGAAATTGAGCAAAATCATGTACTATATCATGCATTTTACACAATTTAATTCTCATATACAGATACGGATAATCTTTCTCAAAAACTTGAAAAAGAGAATGCATCATTAAAATATCAACGTACTCTCGCCCTCTACCTTCCACATCTCCCTCAGAGCCCAAATAACCTAATGCCATCCAACTTCTTATTAGTTCATCAACAGAAACCATTTTACCCTTAGGAAAGACAGCGCAATATGAGAAGCAGCGCTTGCGCGATGGAGATAATTCATTGTAGCTCAAAAGCAAATGAGGAAAAAGTTCCACTTCCGCTGTTTCCATTTCCCATATTTCATTATTCAATACATTCTCCCACTCTTCCAAAGTATTCTTAGAGCACAAAAGACTTCCTAAAACCTTTGCAGCAAGAGGTAAGCCTTTGCACTTTTCAGCTATTTTTTTACCAATATCCTCAAAATATTCAAATACCTCTTTAGTCTTTCCAAAAAGGGCCATACGACGCATTAACAACCAACAATCTTTATCTGAAAGTTGTTCAGGACGATGAACATAAATTGTTCGCATAATTTGAGCAACTCTTTCCTTTCTTGTAGTCACCAAAATTTTACTTCCAACTCCACCACATCTGACGATATTTTCCAAGAATTCCCAATTGTTATAATCTTCAGTCCAAACATCATCGAGGACCAGAAGAATCTTCTTCTCAGAAATAGAGTCTTGGACACTTGTAACCAAACCATCCAATTGGTTGGTATTTGGAGAACTACCTCTCAAGCTTTCAAGAATCCCTTTGGCAATGGCAGCCTGATCAAAGGATTGTGATACAAATATCCAGATTCTTAATTCAAAACTCCCCTTTACTCGACTGTCATTATAAACAAGTTGAGCAAGGGTAGTTTTTCCAAGTCCCCCAACACCCACTATAGACACAACCTGCAGATTGCCTAATTCCTCTTCTCTCCCACCATTACCCATAAGTTTGCTAACAAGAATATCCTTATCCTTATCCCGACCATGGACATTCCCCAAGTCAATCAAAGAAGTAGATTGAACTCGCCAGGATTCAGGCTTAGGATCCATTGTGGGCTGGGAAGTGATAAAATTATATTGATCTTTCTCCTTCAAAATCTGATCAAGTTGCTCTTTCACATTCTTTATCTTGTTTGCAATATCACGACGGACAACAACTTTTTTGAAACATAAACATGAAGATGATGGGACGAAGGAGCATACCTTTTGTTTCGGAGGAGCAACAACAGCAACATTAGATTGATCCATGTTATACTTGAGAAGAGCATAGCTCCATTCATCCAAAACGTCCTCCATTTCATAAGAAGTATGTTCCAGCCTGGACAACCAGTAGTTAACGTTTTTGTCTTTGAATCTTCGATTCTCAGCATCATTCAACACATTTCTGAGTCTCTTCAGCTCCTCAGAAAGCTTGCGAGCCTCCTTGTCAACGCCTCTCACAAGATTGACTTCGTTTCGAATCTGTTCTTCAACCATAGCTATAATTCGCTCCGCCACGGCAGAAACGATAGCATCAGCCATGATCAGTACTAGTTTTGGATATGTTGGTGTGTGTTTTTGAGCTGCTTTTTTCTTTTTCTTTTTCCTTGTGATGAATTAGCTAATTGAAGATATGAATAGAAGAAATTATTGATTCCATGTCCCCTCTCTTTATTATATGTGGACAAGCTTGGCTGATTCCTTTCAATTATTTGTCAGAAAAGTAGATTGCATAGTTGTTGTGGGACAAAGTGTAGGACTTTTTATCGGTTAAAGTCAGCCGTTAGATTTGGAAAGCCTGGTGAAAGATCGGACGTAAGGCATTATTAACAGTTCATTTCGAATCAAAATACTTTTGTTTTTCAGTAACATTCATTTTTATCTAAATTATTTAACATTGATGTATTCTGAATAAGCTTATATATATTTGCACATAAATTAGTCTGCGAGTTTCCTGAATCAAGGATCGATTCATCTACATCTCACTCTATTCTACAACCACTTTTCATTAATTTTATCCTTTGATTCGACTTAAACACCTTCATTGAGATTCCATCATAATTTGATCCCCTGATTAATATACAATCCTCGTTTGAATGTAAGATGTAATAATATAACACGAGCATCGAAATATAAGGGTTAAAATCATTTTTCGTTACATAATTATAATCCCTTCAAGTTTTAATCACACAATTTAAGAATTCGTTCAATTTAAGTCTAATTTTTCCGAAATAAGAGTTTTTTATTGACTCAAAAGACATGACAATATGTGTTCAATTTTTATTGAATGATATGTGTCGTTATGTCACTTCTGGTCAACAAAAAACTCATTTAGGAGAAATTAGACTTAAATCGACGAATTCTTAAATTGTAGTATTAAATTAAAAATCATGATACTAATGGATAGAAGAAATTATTGATGAGGGAATGGCCCATTTTACCGCAATTGATTTAAATTTAACCCAATATACCACACTATATAACAAATAGTCCATTTATACCACAAATTATAAAAGATGATCTCAATGTACCACAAATTTTGATCAAAATACCTTTCTACTCCCACTTTATTGAATTGGATGAGACAATAATGGCCCCAATTGTTACAAATCTGTCAATTCTACCAACAGCATCCTTGACTCCGTCAAATCGAGCGACAACCATTTCTTATTGGAATTTCATGTATGATTTAAAGAAAATAAAGCATTTCGAACTTCATTTTTGAAATTGCAATTCCATGGAGAGATCTGAAATTGGATATTACGCAAAATGGGTTACACTATTTTATTATTTCATAAATAATTTCGTGTAAGTGAAAATTCGTGAATAATAGTTATAGTGCCAATAATTACTATATTTTTATGTAAAATAAAAACAAGATCTTACACAAATTTTTATTCGAGGTCACACAAGATGTTACTCTATTTCATAATTATTTTTCGTGTATACATATAAACAATTTTCATGTAGCCCTATTTCATGCAAAAAAAAAAAAAAATTAGGATTACACTAAATTAATGTAATTTCGTGTAACCCTTATCCGGTTACATGAAATTAAATTAATTTTGCGTAACCCTAATTTTTTTTGCATGATGTAGGATATCAGTTTTCGTGTAAGCCCAAAAAACTAATATTTTTTTGGGTTAATTTAAATTTACTATCTGAACTATTGTATTTTTTTCCAGTGGGTATCTAAACTCAAAAAAAAAAAAATCGATCACTAGTCAATCTCTTCAAAATTTTCCGATTGTTGACTCAAGCATATATTTTCATTTTAAAATTTACCGGAAAACTTGAAAATGCAATTCATTTTCAAATACTAGTAAAAAATGCATGATTCATACACCAAAATGACCCATATTCAAAGCCATATAATAACCCAATGTCAATTTTATGATTTTCATTCGATCCGATCATGAATCGAATAAAAATCATTATAGGGTTTAGAATATTTTTTATTCGATTCAAATTTAAATCAAACAAAAATCTTTAAATTAATTTAGGGTTATAATTTGATTTCGAAAGATGATCATTTTGGCATATGAATCATGAATTTTTTAGTTTTTCGGTGAATTTTGGCCGGAACATATGTGCTTGGGGTAGCAACTGAAATTTTTTGAAAAGATTGGCTAATAATCGGAAAACTTTTTGAGTTTATACATTTATTGAAAAAAAGTGTTATAGTTCAAGTAGCAATTGAAATTAATCCTTTTTTTTTTACACGAAATTGATTTACATGAAAATTTAAATTGAATATGATTTGATTTGATTTGCATGAAAATTAATATTAAATATGAAAGTAATAAACAAAAATCTGGCAGAGTTCATGTAAGACATCATTTCTTAGAAAAACATTTAAATTCAATTTCGTGTAAGACAAACTTAATTTAAATAAGTTTGATAAAATATAAATAAATAAAAAGAAATAACATAAAAGGGGAATTAGCCCCTAAACCACGAAATTTATATTTTCGTGTAAGACATATATATCATTAAAATTGATCATTTTTATGTAAGAATTGCACACGAAATTTAATTAAAATTATATTTTCCCTACATTACTAAATTCTATCAAATTGTGGAATAAACATACACGTAAATAAGATTTCAAAAAAATTATTGATATTTCCTATGATTAAGAGATTTTCGTGTAACATTAATTAATTTATATGATTATTTTTTGTTAGAGACATTAATATATTACAGATATGTCTTATCACACTTTTATTGTCTTATCAGTCATGTCTCATCATGATTTGTACATGTGATTTGATCAAAATTTCTGGTATATTAAGATTTTTATTTTTTTTTAATTTATGATATAATAAAACTATTTATTATAGTGTGATATATTAGATCAAATTAAAATTTAAAATGGGCCATTCACTCAATTACTCAATTATTGATTCCATGACCCCTCTCTTTAACATCTTTATCATGAATAGAAGAAACTATTGATTGCATGTTCCCAATCTTAATTATATGTGGACAAGCTTGGCTGACTCCTTTCAATTATTTATCAGAAAAGTAGATTGCATAGTTGTTGTGGGACAAAGTGTAGGACTTTTTATCGGTTAAAATCAGCCGTTAGATTTGGAGAGCCTGGTGAAAGATCGGACGTAAGGCATTATTAACAGTTCATTTCATTTGAACCAAAATACTTTTATTTTTTTAGGAACATTCAATTTTATCTAAATTGAATACATTATTAATCATGTATGTTGGGAGAGATCAAGCATGAAATTTACTAATTTAGAACACTATTGTTTAGGGGTTAATTTTATTTTTGATCCTATCTTAATAATATTGTCTGATTTTAACCTTCTTAATTTTCGATTATCACTTGACACATCATTTGAAAACAAAAAATATATATACGAATTGCATAAAATGCAAAATCAAAAACATAAAATTAAAAGAAAAAAATGCAAAATACACAAAAAAATTAAAAGAAAAAAAGCTCAATCATAGAACAAGGAAAATCATAAAACGAGAATCATAAAAATCTAAAAATCCTGAAAATCTAATGACGGTTAATGATTAATAAACTGCTGAAGTTTTTTTTCAATTTTCAATTTTGGTCTTATAAGTTTCAAATTTTTTTTTTCAATTTCTATCCAATTTTGGTAGGGTGATCGTCGGAAAATTTCACGTGACATCATCGATTTTGAGAATTTCAACCAAAATTAGACTGAAATTAAAAAAATTTAAAACATACAGGACCAAAATTAAAAAATTGGACTGAAATTGGAAAATATTAAAACATATAGGACCAAATTGAAAAATGTATACTTGATTGTCAAAAAATGAAAAAAATCTCACATACGAAACCAAAATTGAAATTGACTGATATAATAATTGACATAATAATAGTTATATAACTAATGGCATAATAAAAAATTAAATAATATTCTCTCAATGTACTCCTTACTCCATTAAGCCAAAAAATGAATATAATATCAAACAATTGATAATCAAATAAACTTAAAAAAAAAAAGAGTAATTAATGAAAAAAAAGTATAATGAGTTTACATATATGTTAAAAGTTCTAAAAATTGGTTTATTCATTGAGAATTTGATAATATGAGATTAAAAATAATTAACATATATTTTTTTCTTTTTTTGTTATAAATAAAAATATAAAATACCTTTATTTTTTGAAGGGTGAGACTATCTACACACCAAGGTTTTCTAAACACACCCCATGATTTTTCAAAGTCACATGTACAAATAATTGAATTACTATTTCCAAGCCAAAATTAATGTTTCAAATCCAAAGTTTGTCAATACCTACTTATTGAATCAAAATTAATCATTCGGGTATATCGGTTGAAATACTGTCAAATGTCTCCTTCAATACACCTCGGTGTAGGGAAACCTGACTGCTAACAATACCACGTACCGGTTAATCTTTGAGAATAGTGAAAAATAGAGTTTTTTCCATGTATTGTATCTAGTTAAACTCGATGCGCAGAAATGGATGAAGCCAAGTTAACTCATCCTAAAATGCATGATAAGAGGAAATTTGGAGAAGCTCTTTTTTCCTATAGATAAAAGGGGTTTGAAGAGGCACACGAAGAAACTATTCAGTTTCTGAAAAATGTCTTACAAGAAGGACCACCGCAGATTGACATTGATGAGGAAAGTTTATTTTCCCTTGAAAATGTTAAAAGACTAATCCAGAGGAATTACAATGAAAATCCTTTAGCCTGGTGGGACAAAAACCAGATCGAAGCAACATTAAGGTAAAAGAACAATACCGATACGAGTTGGTTCGATACAAGCCGATTCAGATGAATTTTGAAGATCGAAAAAATATGCAAAAGATTATCAAAGAGCATATCGATCTCAATCTGATCGAATCAGGTATTTCTCCTTACAGTAGCCCAGAGTTTTTGGTAAGAAACCATGGCGAAATAAAGAGAGGAAAAACAAGGTTAGTTATTAACTATCAAGGTATTAATAAAATTACCGAATTTGATGGTTATTATATCACAAATAGAGAACACTTAATCTATTATATTAAAGGATCAAAAGTGTTTTCAAAGTTTGATTGTAAACCTGGTTTCTACCAGATTAAGTTAGAAAAAGAATCGAAAAAATTAACTGTTTTTTCTACACCACAAGATCAGTATATCTGGAATGTACTTCCAATGGGTCTGGCGAATGCACCCCAAATATACTAAAGAAAGATGGATAATTTTTTTAAAGATTATTTTGAGTTTATGTTTGTTTACATAGACGACATCTTGATTGCATCTAAAAATATGAAAGATCATTTAAAGCATTTGGAGATATTTTCTGAAGTATGTCATAAAGAATGATTAGTGCTCTCTGAAAAGAAGGTAATAATCGCGGTTAATAGAATCGAGTTTCTCGGTGTTATTATTGACCATACAGGTATGGAACTCCAGGAACATATTGTGGAAAAAATCCGTAATTTTTCAGATGTTCTTAGGGACAAGAAGCACCTTCAAAACTTCTTAGGAGTGATTAATTTTGCAGGTTTGTTTATCAAGGATCTAGCAAAATATCGCAAGGATTTTCATCATTTATTACAAAAGGATGAGAAGACCAAATGGAAATGGGAAGACATCCATTTCCAAAGGGTTTGAGAATTAAAACAGGTTTGTAGTAATCTGCCGAAACTCGCGATTCCTCAAGATGAGGATCAATTAGTTGTCTATACAGACACTAATAACTTCCGATGGGCAGTAGCGTTTATGAGGAAGACAGCTACTGGTGAAGAACAAGGTAGATATACAGGAGGGTTGTTTACAGAACAACAAGCCAAAGTTTGGCATATCAACGAGAAAGAATTATTTACGGTTTGGAAGACATTCAAAAAATGGCCTTTATTTTTATTAGTAAAAGAATTTATCTTAAAGGTTGATAATATAAATGTAAAAGCTTTTTTGAAAAATAAACTCGAATCAAAAATCGAAAAAGCTCATATTTTCAGGTGGCAAGCTGAATGCCAATATTATTTATTTGATATTGTCATTGTGAAATATAATGAGAATGTTTTTGCAGATTTTTTAACAAGAGATAGACATCCTTGAAGCGGATTCCATCATGGTACGAGCAAGACACCTCAGGGAAAATCTTGAGGAGTTAAATAAAGTATTTGAGTTGCTAAGGACACGAGCCGAAGCAGCTTCATATGTTCAGAAGGTAGATTTTGACAAAGTCCAAGCAGCCATACAAGCTTCAAGGGCCTCTAACTGTCATTTGTGGAATGCATTAGAAGGACCTCTACACAAGGCAAGTTCACCATCGGTGATCCAAAAAGAAATGTAAGAGAAAGGTTCATCATCGATGAACAAACAGGGTGTTTTTACACCTGAGGCAGGACATCCTACAGATAAGTGTTTTTCATCGGACACCGGTGAAAAGGTTGATAAAGCTAAAGCAAGTACTTTATCGGACTCCAATAAAAATATTAATTCGGAAAGTTAGGAAAAAATTCCAGGCAAACCGAGTCGACCCAGCACCTATGGGGTAAAAGAGGGAGAGGTTAACCTGAGGCCACAGACGGCCCAAGACAGGTTAACACTAACCAAGTTGTTCCTCCGTTTCAGGTTTATCAAAGAACGTGGGAAAAATTGGTTACAAGGAATGGGATCAATCCAGGAAAAATTACTACTGATTGGTCTGGAAAGTATTCAAGGCTTTGGATGCTCCCGGGTGTTAGCCCACAAGATGTTAGGGAATGGTTTGACTTCGGAGCCATTGCTTTGATATTCACGACCGTACCTAGTTTTCTGAAAATTTTAAAATTACCGGAATGGATATCAACTGCTGTGCACGATTCATGATAAAACAACCTATATTTGGGAAGAGGAGATACACTTGAGCTAAAAATCATTTCAGCTGCTCCAGAGATCACAGGCAAATGGTCTCATCGAGTTTTCTAATTTATAAAACTACAGAGATCAGATATGGTGGCGTACAACAGAGCCAAAGCACCACCATCAAATAATCCTTTAGTAGTCGTCCTCACCGAGGAGGAAATATCTACAAGACGAGCTTGGGGATTATTGGTCTATCTTACTGAGATGGACAAAGTGAAGTACCCATTCAAAATATTTCAAAATTCTCTGAATGGGTCTTTCTTGTTAAATTCAATGACAGGAAACACAACCAGGTTTGTAGAAAGCCTCTTTGAAAATAAGAGAAAACTAATTTGGGAAAACAAGGTTTTGGCAACAGAACAAACAAGGAAAAAGATATGTAATATGATACATATCGGAAGGTGGGAAGAAAAAATTTATTCTTACTGCCAAACACAGGAGAAACCCTTGTTCGGACAGAGTTTCAAGGTTAAACAAGATAAACCCGATTTCCCCAAAAAGAAGGGAAAAGTGAAGGGTTTTTAGATAATAAAAACAAAAAATATAATAAGAGAAAACAAGTCTAGGTTAAAGACTCGATTATTTACAAGTATACATGTATTCTACAAATGTAATAATATATGAATACATTGTAATATGCATAGGATGCTAATTTCAGACAGGAGACGGTGGTTGGTCCCGCCACCTTTGAAGAATCAGAATCTCTGGCTAAAAGACGAAAATGGAGGACCCCTCCACTCAACAAAAGGTTCGTTGTCGACACAAAAGGACAATGAGGCCACCAAACTTGACAAAAGATGGTGGAAGGTGCACTTACCTAACGATGGGTGGGAAATTAAAGAAGGTCGGCCCCATATCCACTAACCAAGTGGAGAGCAAGCTGCCAAGACAATAATGGAACACATTGATACCTATAAAAGGAGACATTCAGCCTCAAAAGAAAATCATCGAAATCACACCATAATTCTCTCTAGTGTGGAAAATCTTCTCTCTATAATAGTTTAGCTTTCAAAGCTTTCCTGATCATGGGGGGTTTCCCTTTTCGAGTATTAGCCATGATTGGCTAAATCAAGCTTCTCCTCCAATGGCGGAGATAATAATATTATAATATAGTTTAGTTTATATTCTTCAATAAAAAGACTTTTACTCCAACACTTTGTTTCATATATAATTTTGAGTATAAAATCATCCAATAGTGAGTCTCCCAAAAAATCCCCGTGTGAGGCAGATTGGCCGGTGAAAGGGGTAGGAACGGGTTCTCAAAAGGTGCAATCGATTTAGAACCATAGACTGCGGGCGAGTGGTTGGATCGTCGATCCGTAAAACCTAAATCGAGAAAACCAGAAGGAGAAATTTGAGATAAAAACGAGGTATAAAATTTTACTCAATTTTATTTATGTTCACGGAAGCATGTTTGGCCTGATTATCGATCAGAATATGTAAATATCGAGTCTAATTGGATACAATATAAAAAAATGAAAAATGGCTATTGACAGGTTGGCTTTTTGGAAATTTTAAGAAAAGACAAGGGTAACAATGGTATTTAATATGAGAAGGGGTTGAATAGTTAATAAAATGGGATGTGCTTAGAAGTTAGAAGTTAAGGGGTGTGGATAGTATTATCCTTTTTAAAATTAAAAAAATCAGAGGTCCCACTGACCTCCTTGCCCCTCGTGTAGGTCTGTCTATGCGTGCAACTATGGAATCATAAAGTATCTATACTTATAAAAGAAGAGTTTTGGCTCTCCCATAACCTGCCACATCATCATTTTAAGTAAATTTGGAGCCGCCACATGTCCATCCTTCTTACATGCCATGTGTGCACACTCATAATTCCAAAGAAGTGAGACTGCCATTCTCCATCAACCGTTACACTTTCTCATAGATATGAGGCAAGATCATGATCTTCGTCCTCAGAATCGGCTCCTATTTGTGATAGAGATTGCGGGGATCAACTAGGTTAATTTCATTTGCTTCAGGCTATATTGACAATGGAAGCGGAAGAGGATGCTGCAGGGGCGATTATTGAGGAGGATCAGATCCACGCCAACGGCGGAGACGATGGCGAATCGCAGCGGCACCGCCCGATCATCAGCGGAGAGCAGACCGACAACGAGGCGTACGCCGCACTGTATACTGGCCGCACGAAGATTACTCGCCTCCTTTTCATCGCAGATAAATGTGGCGTCCCTTCGATGCACCTGGAGGCGCTGCAGAGGGCGAAAACACGCAGCTGTTCAGAGAGGTTGTGGGGAAGATTGACGGACGATTGGGCCCGAATTATGGACCGGATAATGCTTAGGTTAATGTCGTGGACCGACGGGCCGAATTGAGGAAGGAGAAGCTTCAAAGTGAAAATGCTTATAGGGTATGGTGATTAATCTATAACACAAAAAATATTGCTTAATATTGATCTTTTATTGTTAAATGTATGATTTTAAATTGAATATGATACACTTAGTGCGCAACTTTCACTATGATATTTTTAGATTTGTAAGTTTGTAGCTTGTGATTGTTCGTTTAATTTGTTCACTAAGCTCATGTTTTTGTACGTGATGGAACTTAGAGTTTCTTAAAGATTGGTTTTGGGGTTTTGGAGTGGGTTTCTGCCTGCTTTATGAAGACAAAGAAAAAGTTCGCAAAAAAAGAAGAAGATAGATGATGAGTCTCTGTACCTGGTATCTGGAGTGAGTGATTTTGTAACATGGCAAAAAATGGGAAAAAAATGTCACTAAATGAGTCATTATTATGTTTCTTGGCTATATGATTCTGCTGTGGGTAGCTAATCTGAGTATGAACACATGTTTCTAAATCTTCTGCATCTTCTAAGCCAAAGTTGGAGGCAATTAAAGAAGAAATGCAAGATAAGGTATGAACTTCGGACTCTTGTATTCTACTCCATCCTGTTGTTGATATGTGCTGAAAGGTTTCCTAAATAATGTTCACTGTAATAACTCCCAATACAGGTTTATGCTGCAAAAGTATAGGGACATAGATGATTGTTAGGCTTGCTTTTCTTAAGTTGGATAATTGACTAGAATTTAGGAACTATTGCCTCTTCCATATATTCATTTATTACCGGAAAACAAATAAAAAAAAGGGAAAGAAAATGAGGAACTAATAAAATACATCCATTATCAATTGAAGAAGAGATTAAAGTTGGATATAGACAAACAACTGATTGTAGATGTATCAAAATGAAGAATGGCTTTTTTTCCTTTTTTGTTGGGTTCTAACACTGTCAATTGTTTTTACCTCTGGCTTTTGTTGAAAGGATAATGGTTTTGTGTGTGATTTTGCTAAATGACTGTTTAGGTGGAAGTTTAACTTTGCAAATTGGTTGCTAATTGATTGTGTTAAGTGTAAATATTATAGTTCTTCTTTGTGTTCGAGGTATACATATGAAGGAAGGTTTTGATAAGCTCTCATCTCAACTCGAAAAAAATCTAATTGGAGATGGCAAATGAAAATCATTTATTTACCGAACTTATCATGTATAGACATTCGTAGAGCTGTTACAGTAGATGGTTTCGTTAAGGGATCCTGTTTAGGACATTTCTTATGTGTTGATTGTCTACCGTTGGTTCAAACTTCAAATGAACATAATCGGATTCTGAGATGACGCTTCGACATGATATATTACCGTAAATCTGTTTTATTGGAAATGTGAAATCATCTTCTACTTAATTATAGTGAGCTTAGATGTTGGTTGAGTTTAACAATGGTATTCGAAATTACAGTATATCGAAATGAAATGTGGGCTTGTGAGCTTTTCAAATGCCTTGGAAACGAGCAATTTGGTCGAGGTAAGTAAAATACTCAATAGTTTGTTTATATGTGATCTAATCTACAGAGGAGTGTTGTCTGATGATCATCATGTCGCAATCAAGCAAAATAACGGATGACACTTTTGCATTACATGGTTTTTTTAACAGACCATTTTTAGGAAATTTCTTATGTTTTGATTGTTTCCTGTTAGATCAAGCTTCAAATGAACGTATATCAGATTATGAAAATGATGTTTCTACATGATATATCGTTGAACATCTATTTTCTTGGAAATGTGAAACCAATTTCTATTGAATTGTGGTGAGTTTATCTTTGCACGCGCATTCGATGTAGTACATATCGATAAACTTGCCACCTACTTAGATTTTTTTACAAAGAGATGTTGGTTCAGTTTAACAACAGTATTGATCCACTCACAGTACCCCTTTATTAGATGGACTTGGATATGAATGTTGGTCAGAATTGTTGAAGGGCTTATCTTTCAGACATTGAAACGTGATTCATTATTGTGCATAAATAATTCACATGCAGATAAACTGTGTGTAAAGTAGCAGAGGATTAGTGAAATAATCAAGAATTACTGAATTCAAGAAAACAATATAAACTTTATCAATTGGAGATATTCGAAAGTATTTGTGAAATTGAATCCTATATCTCAGGAAAATGGTCAAAGCGAGAAGAGAGGGGTCTAATACGGCTAATGGGATCTGGGTTTTCTCCAATAATTTTTGAGCTTTATTTCCGCGTGTTGTTCTTTTGTTTTTTGTTTTTATTTTTATTTTTTCTTCTCTTCCTTCTTTTCAAAGGATATACTATAATTAATAATCATTATTAATCCTACTCACATTAGAGTCATCAGTCATGCCTCCTGATCTGGCAATCTACATCAAATTACCGTTGTTTTGCCATTATGCATGGTTCAGATTATCCAACTTTTTTTTTTGTTCAACTATCATTATACAGGGCTTTGTAGCCTATTAATGAGTTAGTAGTTCTAATCTACTTCTCGGAAATTCTCAAGTTATGTGTTGGATTTTATATGCTTCCATATCAGAGAAATGAAATACTAACATTTACTCTAAAATATATGAATTAAATATTGTATTTTTTTACTGCATTTATTGGATTTTATTGCACATATGGTTCTATTTCAATGATTAATCATATGGTGAAGTTAAGTTATATCATAAACACGAGTTTTTAGAGATGACAATTAAATAAAGTGGAGAAAATTCAGATTGATCCACACGTATTCCATGAGAAATCAACCTCCGCAACGAGTCACAAATATTCATTCTGAGCCCTATCTACAAAACGACGGACAGGGCGGGTCCCCATCCAACCACTTTATTAAATTTATTATTAACTATTCTAACCGAAGTGAATATTTGATTAAATTATACATGTTTGATATAGTAGATTTTGATAATTCTGTGATCAATTAATCCTTTTTCTAATAATTAAGATTTACTAAATTGTTGTTAATATATTATTTGTAATTTAATTTTATATAACTAATTTTAAAAATGCAGTCACTTTTTCATTGGATGACATGTAGATCAGGGGTTCATCGATTCGTTTCACTCACTATATGCATCTTTTTTAATATATATATATATATATATATATATATATTTGAATAAATTTTATACACGTTTTTTTATAAAGAAATTGACTAAACAAAAAAACTACAATATATATATATATATATATATATAAAATAACAAATACATAAAACATAAATAAACAACAACTGTAAAGTAGTTGAGTTGTGAAGCCCGTGTGAAGCCCGTACAACGCACGGGTTCAAACCTAGTATAATGAATACATCACTCTCATTTAAAGTTTTATTATAGTTTTCAATATATGGATGTTTAGCTCAATGAATGGTTACTCCTTGAAACGTTTGAATAGAAAAGAAAAAATACTAAACAAATTAAAAGGCACTTATATGAAAATAGTTTTTTTTTTTTAACTTCTTGTTGTATCATGAAAACATATTCATAGCTAATTTAAATATATAATGTAATACCCCATTTTCATAAAACTTGCATAGCATATATTTTTATATAAAAATTTATATTTTTCATAAAATAATTTATAATGTATGATATTTTCAAGTTAAGAAGAATTTTATTATTTATCAAGAATGTATGATCTAATGTTTCTTTAAGTTTAAAAGTCTTGCAGGATAGCTTTACGAGGAGACTGAGTTCGATCGTAATGCACTCAAGATGCACGAGTAATGAAACGAACAAAAAAAAAGGAAGATAAGTTATACATAAAATAATTTTAATAATTAATATAAGAAATGTGACTTATGTGTTTAATTATAATTAGGTAGATTTTTTTATTATATAGTTTATGTGCAATATGGTATGTGACTATTGTGATATGTTAGATTAAATATATTTTTCAAACATATGTATGTGACTTAAGTGATGTGCTAATTTGGTCATATTTTCATGCATAATTGTCTTGACTAAAAAGTACTTTTGCATGTCAATTTAGTTAGAACTACACTCAATCTCTCATGTCTCCATCAAATCCACCACAAATTTCAATGATAGTAATCATCACCTATCAAATTGCTATATACTACAAGTTATAATCTAATTACATGTATCATTGTGTAGTATATTATGTGTGTACAAAATATATATACATATCTTTAGAAGTGTGTTATATCATTTATATAGTTCCTCACCTTACAAATGTCATAATATATATACCTTTCTCTTTCCCCTCCCCTTTCATTTAGAAGCTCCCCTTCTCTCTCTAGAATATCCATCTTCTCTCTACAACCCTCCCCACCTAAAAGCCCTCATATCCATCTTCAACAAAGCTGGAAATTCAAGAGTGAAGAAAATGATATGGAATCCCTCAAGACAAGGAGCTAGGTAGAGTTCAAGGACTCTTTGGTGTGCAACTCCAAAGGTATTTTGCCTTTTTCTTCACTCATCTTCTTCCTTAGAAGCATGATTAGGTCCTAATCTTGAGTTGCATGTATGATTTAAGTGAGTTTTCCTACAAATATGATAAAATGGTTGGATGTCTTGTTTTAAGTTGTGGATCCTTAAAATATGTTACATTTGGGTGTTGATTGAGCAAATGCATGTTGATTTAGTCCTTGCATGTTTGATTATCTTGTCTAAGCTCATTGCATGTGTGATAAATTGAGTTAAGGTGGTTTATTTGATGTTGATAGAGTTACAAAAGCTAAATCTACATTTTAATTATGAAAATAGGTTGGTTAATCAAGTTGTGAAAATTTTCAGAAATGTCAGTCCACTTTATCGATTTTTATAAACCTATATACTTGGAATTTTTCAAAACTGTTTTATTATATTATATTACATGAAGTGTTGAGTCTATGGTTAAATTTTGGTAATATTTGGAGTAGTTTACGAATTATTATGATTTTTCAAAAATAAACCAGTACAAGTTGAAATTATCCAGTTTCGGACCTTAGGAAAATAATTTTATAAATTCAGCCGATTACAATTTTTCAAAACTGTTTTATTGTGTTATACTAAATTAAGTTTTTAGTCTATGGTTAAAATTTGGAAATATTTGGAGTAGTTTATGAATTATTATAATTTTTCAAAGATAATCTAGTTCAAGTTGAAATTATCCAGTTTCAGACCTCAGAAATATAATTTTATAAAGTTATTCAATTATAATTTTTCAAAACTATTTTAGTATGTTATACTACATGAAGTCTTGAGTCTATGATTAAAATTTGGTAATATTTGGAGTAGTTTATGAATTATAATGATTTTTCAAAATAAGTCCAGTTTCAAATTTGAGATTCTGCAGTTTTGGACCTTAGAAAATTAATTATATAAAATCGGTCCATTATGATTTTTCAAAATTGTTTTACTATGTTTAAGTACATGATGTTAGAAGTTTAAATTATTAATTTCAAAAGGTTTCAGTAAATATACAATTTACGGTGAAATTTATAAAACAGACTGGTTATAGAGCATTTTCGAACAATTTTGATTTTTGTAAATGATTTATTAAAGGTTTTGTGATTCGAATTTATTCCTAATAGTTTAGCATGGATAACTAAGGGTTATTATGTAAATGTATGCTTATTTTCATGAATTTTGGATGATCGTTTAAATTATGAAAAATTATTGTGATATACATATGTTATATGTACGATAAGCATGTTAGGTTAGTTAAGTATGATACAATTAAAATTTAACTTAAAGACTAAGAAATTATTAAAGTGCCGAGTGCAGTACGAGCGATCAGATTCTTCAGGAGCTATCCCAACTTTCGAATCAACGTCAAAAGTGGGTAACATTTATTTACATTTATATTGATTAGAATAACTCCTATGTTGAGTATGATGGAATGAAATGACACCTTCGGGTGAAGTACCAGGTTGACGAACCTTGAATGTCAGGTCTTCGGACCTTGGATGCCAGGTTTTTGGACCTTGGATGTTTATGCCAGGTTTTTGGACCTTGGAAGATGATGTTTCAGTGTATTAGTTAATCTCTTTAACGTAATAGTTCATAAACGTTATCCACTAAGATTTCTCAAATCTTATGTTGCTATGTTTTAAATATTTTCAGAACCCCCTTACAACGAAGCGGATGGGTAGCCAGCTGTACGGAACTCTCTCTAGAAGCCTATATATTATATGTTTTTAATATATATTAATATGTATGAAGTTAATATGCTTAGTGCCTCTTTTGATACTTTCGATATTGGTTTAAGTGAATTTTTAAAATGTTTTAAAAATATCGAGGTTTTGATTTACAAATGTGGGTAGAACACGAGTTAAGTTTCTTGCATGCTAAACTTTTCGTTTTAAAATAGAAAAAAAAAATACTCGTGTTTAGTGAAGTCTTCCGCTGAAATTATTTACGAAAATTATTTAAAATGAAAAACTATTATTTCCTTTATGAATATTTTAAGCAATTAAAGTTTTAGTGGTGTCTCAATCCTATAAAGATGGGTTGGGGTGCTACATATAATTTTATTAATTTATCATTATCAAAAAATGATAGATGAAGTCGTTATATACATTCTTTTTCATTGGTATGGTCGTCATAGTTGGCATGACTAGCGAAGTAAAATAATATTAAAATAACATTTAATGTATACAATCCTGCTCACTCATCCACCATGGACACAACCCACTATTGACATATCAAAAATTTAAAATATCTATTTATTTCATTTTCAATATAACAAGGGAATTGAATCATTACACGTCATCGGTAAATATATTAAGAGTTGCCCACAATGGGCATTTGAGCATTTTCCTTAATGTATAATATTGTTTGGTAATATTATATAATAGGGAAAATGGCCACTTATACTCATTTTCATATAACTTGGTCCTATTATACCCATTAATATAAATTTTGATTCTCAAATACCCCTAAATATAAGAGTTGAGCCCCAAATACCCATTTTTGAGTCCAAGTCAACTGTCCAATTGATTGAAATGAGCCCCTCAATCTGCACGATTCCTACCTTTACAGTTTGATTTGATTTGTCCTACACAGGAATACTATTTGCAAACTTACTATTACTAATTTTGTTACACGAAAATACTAAAATAGGAATTGTATATTTACTTTGTAACAAAAATAATTTTCATGTAAATATTTTAATCTCAATATTTAGTATCCATGTAAAATTATTTATACGAAATATATTAATATTTAGTACACGATAATACTTAGTTTAATTCCTATTGTAAATATTTACTATTAATCTCAATATTTACAATTATTTTAATGGTAAATACTAAGTAAATATTTAGATATTGAGATTAATAGTAAATATTTAAATATTTACAAAAAATACTATTTACACGAAAATACTAAACATTATACTATGGGTAAAAAACAAAAACCCACCTCAAGTATACGTGATTTTGCACTTTGCTATATCATTTATAAATGTTTTCACTTTACTATATCAAGTACACGAATTTTGCAAAACACAATAAATTCGGCTGCCACGTCATTTTTTCTTGTCAGAAAGAGGACACGTGTCTCTCAACCATTTGCCAATAAGTCGGATTTATTGTTTTTTGCAAAGTTCGTGTACTTGATATAGTAAAGTGAAAACATTTATAAATGATATAGCAAAGTGCAAAATCATGTATACTTGAGGTGTGTTTTTGTTTTTTACCCTTATACTATTTAGTAAATTACACGAAAATAACATTATAGTTTTAGTGTAAATATTTTCGTGTAATAGTTATAATAATATTTAGTACTAATACTATACTAAACTATAATATAGTACTAAACATTATACTGATACTAAACTATTACACGAAAATATTAAACATTATACTATTTAGTAAATTACACGAAAATAATATTATAGTTGATAAGTGCCAATTTTCACCTATTTTTGCGTATGTTTATGTATTCATTTGAATATATTAGTTACGTTTTTATGGTAATTATTGAGATTATTCGTATATAAGATGCATTTGACAAGTTTATGTTTAGTTTCATGATTTTAATGAGGAAAAGTGCAAGTTTCGAGTGAAATAGACAAGTAGGAGAGCACGACTGTGTTGAATAGCACGGCCCGACCGTGCTTGATGGAAGACCAAGACTGAAGTTGGGGCACGGTCGTGCCGTGTAGCACGACCGTGCCAGACCTCCGTGCCTTACAGAAAATGAAGACTGGATGATGGGACACGACCGTGCCGTGTAGCATGGCCGTGCCCGGGTGCGTAGCAAATTCAGTTATTTTGGCGTGATTTTGTTGTTTACTTGATATATAGGATTCCAAGAAGCGAAAAAGGGGGATTATTGACTAATGGAGGAAGAGAGAAGAAGCCCGAAGAGAAAAGAAAGAGAATTCAAGAACCGAAGCAAGCACGAGATCATCGTCGCTAAGATTTTAATCTTTCCTCTCTTGTTAGTTTTAGTGGATATGATGTTTTCAATCTTGTTTATGAGTTTGTTGATAATCATGTCTAACTAAATTTTTAGGATTTCTAGGGCTTGTTAGTAATCTACACTACAATAAATTTTGCATACAACAACGCCCATTTAACAACGCTTTTCATGAATTTGTGTTGTCTTTTGGAATTTACAACGCTTTTTCCGAAAAGCGTTGTCTTTTTTAAAAAATTCGCCATACGACAACGCAGAAAATGGAAACGACAACGCTTTTTTAGTAGAGTTGTTAAATGATCTTTTTTAAAAAAGACAACGCTTTTGTACAACGTTTTTGATGCGTTGTCGTATAGCGAATTTTTTTCTCAAAACGACAACCCTTTATGCAACGCTTTTTGGCGTTGTCGTTTCTTAGTACTTTTTTTACAATTTTACAACCCTTTATGCAACGCTTTTTGGCGTTGTCGATTCTTAGTACTTTTTTTACAATTTTACAACTCTTTATGCAACGTTTTTTGGCGTTGTCGTTTCTTAGTACTTTTTTTTACAATTTTACAACTCATTAACTATAAAATAATTATTTTTTAATTAATTTAAATTTAATTAATTTATAATGTTATCTTTTATTACATTATTTGCATTAATATTATCTTATATGAACAAACTCATAATTTTAGAAAATAGTATTTTTATAAAATACTATTTTGAATAATTAAGAAATTAACTACACCTAATTAAGTATTACTCTCACCCTTTGAAATAATAATACAAAATTGGTATATTATTTTAAAACATAATTCAAAAATTGTGTTTTATAATTCATTATTCATAAATTAGGAATGTTTTTCTTTAAAAAAGATAAAGATAAAATTATTGTGTTTTAAAATTAATACAAAAAACATAAAACAATTTAAAAAGATATATATATATATATCATATCAATTAATTAAGAATATATAAAAAATTTAATTATACAACAATAAAAAAAATATTCATTTATTTATTTGAAAAATATAAAAATTTGTATTACATAATAATATAAAAATTATATATTATTATTTTAGAAAGTAAAGATAAAATGAGTTTGGTTTTAATTTGAACCAAAATTATTTTACAACAAAAAAAAAACAATACATATATTAATTTGAAAAATACAAAAATTTGTATTACATAATAATATAAAAATTATATATTATTATTTTAGAAAATAAAGATAAAATGAGTTTGGTTTTAATTTGAACCAAAAATTATTTTACAAAAAAAAAATTACATATATTAATTTGAAAAATATAAAAATTAGTATTACATAATAATATAAAAATTATATATTATTATTTTAGAAAATAAAGATAAAATGAGTTTGGTTTTAATTTGAACCAAAAATTATTTTACAACAAAAAAAAAACAATACATATATTAATTTGAAAAATATAAAAATTTGTATTACATAATAATATAAAAATTATATATTATTATTTTAGAAAATAAAGATAAAATGAGTTTGGTTTTAATTTGAACCAAAAATTATTTTACAAAAAAAAAAAAACAATACATATATTAATTTGAAAAATATAAAAATTTGTATTACATAATAATATAAAAATTATATATTATTATTTTAGAAAATAAAGATAAAATGAGTTTGGTTTTAATTTGAACCAAAAATTATTTTACAACAAAAAAAAAAACAATACATATATTAATTTGAAAAATATAAAAATTTGTATTACATAATAATATAAAAATTATATATTATTATTTTAGAATGTAAAGATAAAATGAGTTTGATTTTAATTTGAACCAAAAATTATTTTACAACAAAATAAACAATACATATATTAATTTGAAAAATATAAAAATTTGTATTAAAAAATAATATAAAAATTATATATTATTATTTTACAAAATAAAGATAAAATGAGTTTGGTTTTAATTTGAACCAAAAATTATTTTACAACAAAAAAAACAATACATAAATTAATTTGAAAAATATAAAAATTTGTATTACATAATAATATAAAAATTATATATTATTATTTTAGAAAATAAATATAAATTAGTTTGGTTTTAAAATTAATACCAAAAACATAAATTATTTTATAAAATTATTTTATAAAATAAAAAAAAGATATAAAAATTATTAATTAAAAGAATAATATGAAAAAAAAACTTAAATATGTTAATTGAACCATAAACTATTTTTCAAAATAAAAAAACATACATATATTAATTGGTCAATACAATTTTTTTATATAATAATACAAAAATTATATATTATTTTAATTAAATTAAAGTTGAAAAGTTTAATTATTTTATGATGTTATTTTATATTATTTGCATTAATATTATCTTATATATATGAACAAACTCATAATTTTAAAAAATTAGTATGTTTATAACATATATTAAAAATATGCATTAGTATACTTTATAATTGTCTTAATATGAAATTAGATTAAATATTATTAAACATATATAATATAAACACATAAAACACTAGTAGTCTAATGATTTAAGGTTCAACAAAGGTCACGAGTTAGAATTCCAGACAACGAACAATTATTTCTCATGACGTGGCAATGATGTGGAAGATGACGTGGCAATTACTTAGATCAGGAGATTAAGGAATTTATGTGATCAGATATCAATCTTGGGTACGTGTGGAAGATGACGTGACAATGACGTGTCCAAGGTTCAACAAAGGTCACGAGTTCGAATCCCAGACAAACCGTTGCAAAAAAATTCAAAAACGTAGGAAAAGACAACCCATGCTTTTTGATATGTTATCGTAGAGCGAAAACTTTTAACAACCCTCGATACAACAACGCTTAAAAATGGATTTAACGACTTGTTTGATTATTTGGCCAATAATTGATCATGTTTTAGTAATTAAATCAAAATTCGCGAGATGAAATTTAATTATGGAAGAATAAACGCATGACACATAAAGATACTTAGATCAGGAGATTAAGGAATTTATGTGATGAGATATCAATCTTGGGTACGTGTGGAAGATGACGTGGCAATGACGTGTCCAAGGTTCAACAAAGGTCACGAGTTCAAATCCCAGACAAACCGTTGCAAAAAAATTAAAAAACGTAGGAAAAGACAACCCACGCATTTTGATATGTTATCGTAGAGTGAAAACTTTTAACAACCCTCGATACAACAACGCTTAAAAAATGGATTTAACGACTTGTTTGATTATTTGGCCAATAATTGATCATGTTTTAGTAATTAAATCAAAATTCGGGAGATAAAATTTAATTATGGAAGAATAAACGCATGACACATAAAGATACTTAGATCAGGAGATTAAGGAATTTATGTGATGAGATATCAATCTTGGGTACGTGTGGAAGATGACGTGGCAATGACGTGTCCAAGGTTCAACAAAGGTCACGAGTTCGAATCCCAGACAAACCGTTGCAAAAAAAATTCAAAAACGTAGGAAAAGACAACCCACGCTTTTTGGTGCGTTATCGTAGAGCGAAAACTTTTAACAACCCTCGATATAACAACGCTTAAAAATGGATTTAACGACTTGTTTGATTATTTGGCCAATAATTGATCATGTTTTAGTAATTAAATCAAAATTCGGGAGATGAAATTTAATTATGGAAGAATAAACGCATGACACATAAAGATACTTAGATCAGGAGATTAAGGAATTTATGTGATGAAATATCAATCTTGGATACGTGTGGAAGATGACGTGGCAATGACGTGTCCAAGGTTCAACAAAGGTCACGAGTTCGAATCCCAAACAAACCGTTGCAAAAAAAATTCAAAAACATAGGAAAAGACAACCCACGCTTTTTGGTACGTTATCGTAGAACGAAACTTTTAACAACCCTCGATACAACAACGCTTAAAAAATGAATTTAACGACTTGTTTGATTATTTGGCCAATAATTGATCATGTTTTAGTAATTAAATCAAAATTTGGGAGATGAAATTTAATTATGGAAGAATAAACGCATGATACATAAAGATACTTAGATCAGGAGATTAAGGAATTTATGTGATGAGATATCAATCTTGGGTACTTTTGAAAGTTGTTATGTTTCTATCAGATTGAGTAGGGATCTCATCAGTGTCTTGGCAATGACGTGTCCAAGGTTCAACAAAGATCACGAGTTCGAATCCCAGACAAACCGTTGCAAAAAAAATTCAAAAACGTAGAAAAAGACAACCCACGCTTTTTGGTGCGTTATTGTATAGCGAAAACTTTTAACAACCCTCGATACAACAACGCTTAAAAAATGGATTTAACGACTTGTTTGATTATTTGGCCAATAATTGATCATGTTTTAATAATTAAATCAAAATTCGGGAGATGAAATTTAATTATGGAAGAATAAACGCATGACACATAAAGATACTTAGATCAGGAGATTAAGGAATTTATGTGATTAGATATCAATCTTGGGTACGTGTGGAAGATGACGTGGCAATGACGTGTCCAAGGTTCAACAAAGGTCACGAGTTCGAATCCCAGACAAACCGTTGCAAAAAAAATTCAAAAACATAGGAAAAGACAACCCACGCTTTTTGGTGCGTTATCGTATAGCGAAAACTTTTAACAACCCTCGATACAACAACGCTTAAAAAATGGATTTAACGACTTGTTTGATTATTTGGCCAATAATTGATCATGTTTTAGTAATTAAATCAAAATTCGGAAGAAGAAATTTAATTATGGAAGAATAAACGCATGACATATAAAGATACTTAGATCAGGAGATTAAGGAATTTATGTGATGAGATATCAATCTTGGGTACGTGTGGAAGATGACGTGGCAATGATGTGTCCAAGGTTCAACAAAGGTCACGAGTTCGAATCCCAAACAAACCGTTGCAAAAAAAATTCAAAAACATAGGAAAAGACAACCCACGCTTTTTGGTACGTTGTCGTAGAACGAAACTTTTAACAACCCTCGGTACAACAACGCTTAAAAAATGAATTTAACGACTTGTTTGATTATTTGGCCAATAATTGATCATGTTTTAGTAATTAAATCAAAATTTGGGAGATGAAATTTAATTATGGAAGAATAAACGCATGATACATAAAGATACTTAGATCAAGAGATTAAGGAATTTATGTGATTAGATATCAATCTTGGGTACGTGTGGAAGATGACGTGGCAATAACGTGTCCAAGGTTCAACAAAGGTCACGAGTTCGAATCTCAAACAAACTGTTGCAAAAAAAATTCAAAAACATAGGAAAAGACAACCCACGTTTTTTGGTGCGTTATCGTATAGCGAAAACTTTTAACAACCCTCGATACAACAACGCTTAAAAAATGGATTTAACGACTTGTTTGATTATTTGGCCAATAATTGATCATGTTTTAGTAATTAAATCAAAATTCGGGAGATGAAATTTAATTATGGAAGAATAAACGCATGACACATAAAGATACTTAGATCAGGAGATTAAGGAATTTATGTGATGAGATATCAATCTTGGATACGTGTGGAAGATGACGTGGCAATGACGTGTCCAAGGTTCAACAAAGGTCACGAGTTCGAATCCCAGACAAACCGTTGCAAAAAAAATTCAAAAACGTAGGAAAAGACAACCCACGCTTTTTGGTGCGTTATCGTATAGCGAAAACTTTTAACAACCCTCGATATAACAACGCTTAAAAATTGGATTTAACGACTTGTTTGATTATTTGGTCAATAATTGATCATGTTTTAGTAATTAAATCAAAATTCGGGAGATGAAATTTAATTATGGAAGAATAAACGCATGACACATAAAGATACTTATATCAGGAGATTAAGGAATTTATGTGATTAGATATCAATCTTGGGTACGTGTGGAGGATGACGTGGCAATGACGTGTCCAATGTTCAACAAAGGTCACGAGTTCGAATCCTAGACAAACTGTTGCAAAAAAAATTCAAAAACGTAGGAAAAGACAACCCACGCTTTTTAGTACGTTATCGTAGAGCGAAAACTTTTAACAACCCTCGATACAACAACGCTTAAAAAATGGATTTAACGACTTGTTTGATTATTTGGCCAATAATTGATCATGTTTTAGTAATTAAATCAAAATTCGGGAGATGAAATTTAATTATGGAAGAATAAACGCATGACACATAAAGATACTTAGATCAGGAGATTAAGGAATTTATGTGATGAGATATCAATTTTGGGTACTTTTGAAAGTTGTTATGTTTCTATCAGATTGAGTAGGAATGTCATCAGTGTCTTGGCAATGACGTGTCCAAGGTTCAACAAAGGTTACGAGTTCGAATCCCAGACAAACCGTTGCAAAAAAAATTCAAAAACGTAGGAAAAGACAACCCACGCTTTTTGGTGCGTTATCGTATAGCGAAAACTTTTAACAACCCTCGATACAACAACGCTTAAAAAATGGATTTACGACTTGTTTGATTATTTGGCCAATAATTGATCATGTTTTAGTAATTAAATCAAAATTCGCGAGATGAAATTTAATTATGGAAGAATAAACGCATAACACATAAAGATACTTAGATCAGGAGATTAAGGAATTTATGTGATGGAGATATCAATCTTGGGTACTTTTGGGAGTTGTTATGTTTCTATCAGATTGAGTAGGGATGTCATCAGTGTCTTGATGAGAATTAGATGAACGCATGTCCTAGAACCTGCTTTAGATCTCTGAAATTCTCTAGTTAACTTATTTACATAATCATTGTTTCTGTTGAATTAATCTGAAATTAATGATATTTGATTTTCCTAGATAAATTTGAGAATCGGATTTGAGTAATTAATTAGTGCCTAGATATATAGTCTTTATGGCATCGACCTTGCTTACCACTTCTACACTCTACACCGTACACTTGCGGGAGTAGCTAAAAGAAATTAGTGAACAATAGTTTTAGTGTAAATATTTTCGTGTAATGGTTTTGTACTAATACTAAAACTAAACTATAATTTAGTAATAAACATTATACTAAACCTAAACTATTACATGAAAATACTAAACATTATTTAGTATTAAATAATTTTCGTGTAATAGTTATACTAAACATTATACTAAACATTTTTAGTATTTTGTTATACGAAAATTATTTAATAATTATTTACTAATACATTATTAGAATTTTGTTAATAGTAATACTAAACATTAATTATTTTCAGTGTAATAACTAAACATTAGTGTAATAACTAAACATTAATTATTAGTAATACTAAAATTAATATAATAACGAATAATTTTCATATAATACTAAACATTAATAGTATTTTGTTACTAATAGGATAAACAACTAATAATTATTTTCGTATATTAATAAATAATTTTCATGTAATGTTATACTAAACATTAGTATAATAACTAATAATTTTCGTGTAATAATTATACTAAACATTATTAGTATTTTGTTAAACGAAAATTATTTAATAATTATTTACTAATACGTTAATAGTATTTTGTTAATAGTAATACTAAACATTAATTATTTTCGTGTAATAACAAAACATTAGTGTAATAATTAACATTAGTATAATAACTAATAATTTTTGTGTACTAAATTAATAGTTACTAATAATTACATTAGTAGCAAAATTAGTACACGAAAATAATTTAGTACACAAAATTAGCACACGAAAATTTTATTACTGTAATTTAATAATTACATTAGTAACAAAAAAAAATTCTAATAATTTTTATACGAAAATAATTTAGTACACAAAATTAGCACACGAAAATATTATTACAGTAATTTAATAATTACATTAGTAACAAAAATTTTACTAATAATTTTTACACGAAAATATTATTACAGTAATTTAATAATTACATTAGTAATAAAAATTTTAATAATAATTTTTGTATACTAAATGTTAATATTAAATTAAATATTTTTACTAATAATCTTCGTATACTAAATATACAAAAATTTTACTAAGTATTTTCGTGTACTAAATATTAATATATTTCATATAAATAATTTTACATGAATACTAAATATTGAGATTAAAATATTTACACGAAAATTATTTTTGTTACAAAGTAAATTATCTTTGTGGTGTTGGGGATTGATTAGACTCGTAGGGCTTATTGAACAATTGATTTGACTCAAAAATGGGTATTTTAAGATCAATTGTTATATTTAGGAGTATTTGGGGATCAAATATTATATTCATGAGTAAAATGGGATCAATGTATTTGAAAATGGGTATGTTTGGTCATTTTCACTAATATATATTACAAGATAAAAAAACTATTTATAATTGATGGTATTAAATGAATTTTGAAGCACACTATTTATAATTAATAAGATCCTGTCTAGCGAATATCTTTTAATATTTTGCAGATTTTGTCCTAAATCCCAAATATAGTTTGAAAATTTAGGGATTTTGAGCTGCCGAGACAATTTCGATGATATTTTGGGATGGCATATATATATATATATATATATATATATATAAAAAGAGAGAGAGAGGTAGAGAAATTCAAAACTAGGGTATGTTGTTACCGTTTAACATTTTGAGTTTATAAACTAGCTATCTGTGCATGTTAATTGTCAAAACTGTTAATTTATCGATAAAAGGATGATGCACGTTGATGTGAACAGTTAGTTCATACGTGGAATTGATTTTTGAATTTTTCTTTTCAAATCACACTGTACAATTGATTACATTATCACGACGTGATAAAATTAAATTTCTTCCTAACCTAATCAACTAGTAGCTATAGCAAGTCAGAGTCGATGAGAAATGAAGAATTAACTATACCACATATATTCAATTCAATGAAATAACAAATGATGAGGGTTTTCAGGTTGATTATTTATTATTAAATCAACTAGCAACCTAAAAAACAAATTAAATATCAAAGATCAATAAATGAAAATATTTTTGTTAACAATTCAGTTATCCCCTAATATCAATTATTCACTCACCAATGTAACACTCCTTTCTCAAATTATCATTCATAATCTAACAATAAACTCTGTTAAACCGAATCGGCTCTTAAGATTAGTTAAATTAGGATAAGATCACTAAGTAACAATATTTAACATAATAACCTAGAATAAGCTCTCTAAATTTAATTCATTAAATGCATTAATCACCAAGATGATAAGATGAATTAGACTTCAAATACACAAGCTCGATTTGATAATCTAAAATTATGCTACCTTGGAGATGCACGACCTCTAGTTTACTACCAATGAAAACAATATCACAACAATTAGGATTCATGATTTAAAATTCTAACTATCAATTATAAAAAACTAAACCTAGATGATCAGCCTAAAAGTATCAACAATCAAAAATAATATAATCAAATAACACAATCAATTTTATTCAAATCATCAAAAAAAAAAAAAAAATTGCGTGATTAATTAAAAAATAAAAAACAAATAAATTCAAATATTTCTACTAATCGAAAATAGAGAATTAGCTAAGCATCCTCAAAATTGAATCATAATTGAGGAAATCATCATATAACTAATCTCCAACTCTTCTTTTCAAGGCTTTAGATGGGCCTTTTTAATTAAAGAGGTCCAACTCCTTTTTTACTCTTTTAAGCTCGTGGCCTGCCCATCTTTTTAAATTAGCGAAACTGGTTTTCTTTTGTTTTCTTTTAAAATCACCAGGCCCATGTGAGCTTCTCAACTTCTTTAAGTCCATTGAAACGGCCTATTCTTCTTCAATGGTTTCCTTTTAGTCCACGACTATATTTCTTGATTCGAAAATATTTCAAAAAATTCCTAAATAATCAAGAAAATAATGTGTAAAGTATTTAAGAATAAAAAACACGTATAGGTAAGAAAATGGAGAATTTAATCACATAAAAAAAATTATAAAACCTCAATTTAATCAACACTAAAAAACACCTATTTTCTGCCTATCAACAATACTTGCACATTTATGCACATTTATAATCTTAGTTGTACAATCACACACTTAAAGAATCTGAGAAGGCAAATTAGGGCTATATCGAAACAAACTCATTAATCTCAAATTAAATGAGAAGAAAAAAATAAAATAAGAGGTTCAACATAAAATACTAATTATATGTAAAAACTAAAAGAGGAAATATTTCAGTCAATGACGAAATAATAAAAGAATATTAATGGACTCATAGAAGAAATAATTTTATAAAGTTTGCTGGGAAAACATCATATTCAGTCTCCAAAATTAGGTCTACTTTTAATGTTAGCACACAATATTTATATATATGTCATAAATTAAGGATAGTGTTCAATATTCACAAATTAAATGAATGGTAGTCCCCTGCTTTAATTTTCCATCAACATATGATTGGAAATTAAAGTGAATAGATGCAATTGCATTTAATATAAGATTCGAATTGATGTAATGACCCGAATTTAATTAATTATAATAATGTGGAATAGATTGGATGTTTTGTCTCACAAAATGTTGATATGTGAAGTGGTTTTAAGCCAATGCCTTGTATTTCGTTGAATTAATTGACTAAATCAAGCATTCAATTAAGAATGTATCTCATGTACACAAGTACTAGTGGCATTTATATATGCAACTCGTCCGATCTGGCCTAACATGTTTTCACTCTTATATATCTTCTTCTTCTCCATCTTTTTTAAATTTCAGATCGTGATTTGTGTTTTTTTTAAATCAAGATGATAATTGCAAATCACAACTATGTTATTGAAGATTATTTTGTTGCAGTGATATTGAGGAAGGATATGATGAAATCGTAAATTTTATATAATTAGATTTTAAACATGATATATTTTAATTTACGAGCTAGTAATATGTCTTCAATAAAATAAGTAATCCATTTTTTCAAATACGTATATACAATTAGAAAAATAAAATAATATCTTTAAAATATACATGTAATAACTTATAATGAAACAAAGTGACATCTTTCAGGTAAAAGAGTAATATCATTTAGTAAAACAAATAATATACTTCCGTAAAACAAGTAATACATTTGAATAACAAAGTAATTCCTTTCAATTATTCAAGTAATACCCTATATATAAGTAATATCTTTCAGTTATACAATTAATATCTGATTTACAAGTAATTTTTTCACTATAATTCAATAAATATGATGTTAGTGGATGCAAGTGAATGCAAGTAAAGGTAAACCTCCACATATAGATCCATACACCAAATACATAAAAATATGTATCTTCAATTAACACTTATCATAATCAACTTTATAAGATAATGTTCCAAATTAATTTCAAAAAAACTGTGAAATAGGTTCATAATTATAATATCACTAAATCATGCGTAATGAGATGGCTAATTCTTTCACTCCCTATTAATATATTTAATATTATTGCAAAAATAATTATATATTATAATATAAGTTAATTTTTTTGTTTTTTAGGGCTTTTTCTTCTTTTAGCAACATAAATGATGACTTACTCTTTTTAAAGTCAAAAATAGCTAGCTTCCGCAGTTAGTGGAGTGGACTTAATACAAACGATCAAACCTATATGCCACTGATTTGTCTAATAATATTGACTAACTCGGAATATTTAAAGAAAAATAAATATATTCCATTATCTGATAATTATAATAATATATAGTATATATGTGTCTAGATCAAAACATACTTAACCAATATATATATATATATATATATATATATATATATACATACAAATAAGTCATCCAGATAAAAAAACCAACTTAACGACCAAAGTAACTAACGATTATAATGTAAACACAATGAGACCAGGTTTGGAAAAACCTCAATTAACCCGAAGTAAATGTGAACTCTTTGTACATAAAATCAAACAAGAAAACATATGAACCCCACATGAAATAATCCCCCAGTAAAATCACGCCATTCATCGCGGCCTTTGCTTCTTTATAATCCCATTTACCACATCATTTTCTTACTCAAATCTCTCACCATCAATTCAGAGAGAGAGAGAAAGAGAGAGAGAGAGATTAGTTATGAATAATATATCTCCAATTATGTTATTATTTTTGTTATTTTTGGTAGTTCCAATCTTAGTGTCATCATCCTCATTAGTTGGAGATCCAGATATTGTGGTACAAGAAGTACACCAGTAAGTACAACTTTCTTTCAAATTATTGTTGTTAATTAGTATTTCAATTAGTTACTTGATCTTAGCAAGAGTAACGAGCTAGTAGATTAAAAAGTGTGTATCTTCAAGAATCAATATTTTTTGTCATATGGGATTTTCATTGCACTAATGGATTTACGTAGTTTTGACAGAATCATAATCGAGTTGAATATGTTTTATTCTTCAAACTTCTTTTATGTTTTATAATTTGTTTGAGCACATATTCTAGTACTGTCAATCAATTCAAGATTTGAATAAATGAAGTTTTAATCAAGTTGATTATTAGTCAATTCATACTAACAGTTATTTTTTTATACTTATACTATTTGCAATAAAGCTTTTCCGATAATAACTTAACCACAAAATATTTTTGCAACAATTATCAATGTTTTTGCAACTTGTCGTGAATAAGCCTTTTGTTGTATTGTGCTCAAATGAATTTCTAATATAATTCCTAGTGATAACATACGTGCTATTGTGATAAAGTACAAGATGAAACATAACATGACGTGAATTAACTTCTACAAACAGGAGGATTAATGCATCAAGAAGAAATTTAGGTTCATTGTGTGCCACCGGCAATCCGGTGGACGATTGCTGGCGGTGCAATCCCAACTGGGAAACCAACCGCCAGCACTTGGCCGACTGTTCCATTGGCTTCGGCAAGAACGCCGTTGGAGGCAGAGGCGGCCGCATATATGTGGTCACCGATGCTGGTGACGACGACCCGGTCAACCCACGACCGGGGACTCTCCGCCACGCGGTGATCCAAAATGAGCCACTGTGGATAATCTTCAAAAGCGACATGGTCATCCGCCTGAACAATGAACTAGTGATGAACTCACACAAAACCATCGACGGTCGTGGCGCCAGCGTCCACATCTCCGACGGGCCGTGCATCACCATCCACCACGCCACGAATATAATCATCCATGGAATCCACATCCATGACTGTAAGAAATCGGGGAATGCCAATATTAGGGACTCCCCCAACCACTCGGGGTGGTGGGAGGAGTCCGATGGCGACGGAATCGCCATTTTTGGCGGGAAGGACATTTGGATCGATCATTGTTCGTTGTCGAATTGTAATGATGGGTTGATTGATGCGATCCATGGATCGACTGCGATCACGATTTCGAATAACTATTTCACTCATCATGATAAGGTGATGCTTTTGGGGCATAGTGATGAGTTCATGCAAGATAAGAATATGCAAGTCACTATTGCTTTTAATCACTTTGGAGAAGGGTTGGTTCAGAGGATGCCTAGGTATGTGTGCAAGTATATTTTTTTATTTTCAATTTCTTTAATAATTTTCGTTCAAGAATTTGAATTCTTTGAGATGATGATCTCAGGTGTAGACTTGGATATTTTCATGTAGTCAACAATGATTATACTCATTGGGAAATGTATGCAATTGGTGGGAGTGCTTCTCCTACTATATATAGCCAAGGAAATAGGTTTCTTGCACCCAATAATGGAGTCAGGAAAGAGGTACGACAAAATTCGTGATTGTAAAATAATGTTTCATTTCGTATATATGTTTTGTTACTCAAGAATATAAGTTTCTTGAAATAAGAAACTTTAGAGAGCTAAAAATGGTCAAATATATATCTTGTTTTTCCATTTTGGGAATTGTCAATTGGTCTAGTTTAGACCATCTATATCAATTATTATTGCATTTCGTATTACAATATCATCGATACATGTCGAAGTATGAAATTTAAAGTAATAGTTAGTCTCATCAAGTGATCTGAAAATGTAGGTGACAAAGCACGAGGATGCACCGGAAAATGAGTGGAGGCAGTGGAATTGGAGATCGGAAGGCGACTTAATGCTTAACGGTGCATATTTCCGACAGTCGGGTGGTGGGGCTTCATATGCAAGGGCATCAAGTTTAAGTGCAAGGCCATCTTCTCTTGTGGGATCAATCACCATAGGTGCAGGTGCATTAAGTTGCAAGAAGGGGTCTCATTGCTAATTCAAATATAAATGATATAGCTAAAGATTACCATATACTATATATGCTAAAGAAGAACAAAAGTCAATCATGGGCCTACACTTGACTTGTGAAGTCTATAGTTGTAGTAATTCCTATGGTTCTTGCGTGATTGTTGTTCACTTGTAGTTGAAATTCAAGAAAAGGGGCCATATTTTGGTGTTAAAAGAAAAGTGGTAAATTAAGACTACAATTGTCAAACCCTTTTTGAGGAAAATGGGACAAAGAATCTATGATCGTGATCCATGCAATATTTGCTAAATTTGGAGCATTATTCTTAACCTCAAACATCCTAATTAAGAATAAGAATTAATGTTTTACAATTAAAATCCTCTTTCAGTAGAATCTTGCAGTGATATATCAATGAATTCAATCTTAAAATTTAGTCATTCAAACATATATATCATTGAATTCAACCTTAAAATTTAGTCATTCAAACACATCTCGCGATTTATATGATAGCAACTTAAGAAGATCTAATATTATCCTCAAATTAATCAAATGTAAGTTGGAAACTAATCGGATTATCAAAAAATTAGAAAAAGATGATTAAGGGTCTTAGTACGTGCAAACTGTTTTCAAAATATTCTTATTAAAGGGTCACATAATTAATCAATTTTGTATTGACCCCCACCCATAACATTATATCATTTAACGTTATTACATAACATAATTATGAATAACAGTATATACATTATATTATATTGTGTAAAATTTATGGACCGGGATGGAGATGAGACAAGATGTTCTTGATCATAAATCCAAAGAAAGTGCAATAAATTAACAAATAGTAGCTAAAAAAATGTTTTGCTATGTCAACATTGTGAAAATATACAAAATTATACTATACTCCAATTATAAAATCAAAAACATAAAATTTCAAGCAATGAGAAAATAAACTAAACAAAAATTTCTTCTGTTATAAATATTTGTGTTCAACATGTCAAAAAATGTCGATGATTTTCTAGCACATATATTTCTTTATCTACAAACTAATAATTACGCAAATAAACAAATTTTAAAAAATATATATATATATCCGACAATAAAGTAATGATCTATCAAAGCATTTAGAACAAGAAGAACCCGACAGCAGCGGCGGCGCCGGCGCAGCCCTTCAACGAGGAAGCGCCGCTGTCAGCCAAGTCAGCAGCGGCGCCGTCTGCGGCGGGGCCCGGCGAAAAAGCTGTGGCAACAGGGGGGACGGCGGCTGCGACGGGGGGAACGGCGTCAACAATGGGGGCCACCAACGGTGTTAAGGTATCCATCACCGGAGAGGCTGCCGGAGAAGATTCCGGCGTGGTGGAAACGGCGAGGGACGGCGCGGACGCCGCCAGAGGGGTGGCGGCGTTGAGGCCAAACGGCCTGGGGGAGGCGGCGGTGGACTGCGACGGTGCGGCGTCCGGCGACGATGACGGCGAGCCGCTCGGTGGTGTGGCGGCGGAGACCACCGCGGTGGTGGCGGAGACGAAGATCAATGCGAGAGCAACTATTAGGTGGGCCATTTTATTTTATTTTTTTATTTTTTGGTAGGATTTTTGGTAAGTAGTTCTTTATTTATTGTTGTGGGAAAAGGGTATAGGTAAATGAATGGAGGGAAGACGAGTGAATATCGATGGATATAAATTTATTGGTGTGAAATTTTTGTGTAGATTTATTTTGAATATGTATTTTAGTGGGAAATAGATGTGAAAGGTTAAAAGGTAGTTAATTTCTTGGATAAATATAGGAAAAGAATGTGTAGATTTGAATAATTTGTAAGATAAATTTAGTAATATTTGTTCATATCCAATATGTAAAATATATTTTAAGAAATATAATCTAATCTAATGGCTATTATTTTGTTTAATAAGTGGATAGAAAGAAGAAAAATGTGGGTTTTTTTTTTGAGCTATGACACATAAAAAGCTCAAGATAGTTGATTTCTCAGGTACATGAAGCTGAAGACAAATTTATTCCACTGTCTTGAGCTTTTGCACTGAGCTTAATTGAAGAGTAGTGATGTCATTTCATATATCATTCGATCGTTTTCTTCGAAATGTGGGTAAAACCCTTTTCAAATAAAATTTATATATATATTAGTTTTAGATTATGTACTTCATATATGGAAATCAATTAATTTAATTTTTTGGGTGGTTAGTTGTGGATGGATATATGTATAATTCAGATATGAGAATATAAACCATATTGAGTAGGTCCTGTGTGCGACCGTCTCATGGATCTCAATTCCGTGAGACAGGTCGGGTCGGATCGGGTCGAATATAATAATTAAGTAATACTTTTGTATGTATTAGGTAATATTTTTCTATATTTCAAGTAATACTTTGTATTATATTATTTATTATATATGCAAAATACAAAAATATTACATGATACATAGAAAAGTATTATATAATATATACAAAAGTATTACATATTGCATGGGAAGAAGAGAGCACATGTAAGTCCTAGGATCCACGTGTTTTTTAAGACCCGACCCGACTCAATTCGGGTCATATATTCTATAATACAAAAGTATTACCTGATACACATAAAAATATTACATATTTTCTTATAGTCTGACTCAACTTAAAATAAAAGTATTATCTGATATATATATATAAAAGTATTACCTGATACACATAAAAGTATTTCATATTTTTCGTATGATCCAACTCAATTCAAAACACATCTTATAATACAAAGTATTACCTAATATATAGAAAAGTATTACGTAATACACTCAAAAGTATTACATAATTTCTTATGTTTGACCCGACCCGTCTCACAACATGAGATCCATGAGACGATCTCACCCAAGACTTTGTCAACCATATTATTACTTAACATCATAATTGGTTGATCAGCTATATCGAGTTTTATTTAATTAAGACTGTCAGTAAATTAAATTAAATAAGGGTTTAATATAAGCATCATTAAAAAATGGACGAAACTTAAAAAATTTCGTACTTTTATAGGAGAAATAGATATTAGATTTATACATACTGTATAAGTTTAATGGACCTTAAAGCTCCAAAAGAAAGATCAAAGCGTTTGTAAAGAACTCAATACTTTCTATGATTCAATGCACAAATGTAACACCTGAAATTAGGTAGCACAACATTTCAAGAATCCAACTCCAATTTAAATTTTTCTATACCCCTCACCACAAGATTTTCATTCATGCATAAACTTTACAGTTGGTACGAGGAATTATCACCCGGTACGTATTCTATCGAGCCTGTCTACGCTCTTCCGAGCTCTTTCCAGTTGATGATCAATGTTCTTCCATGATTTCTCGATGCAATCAACGCTTCTTCTTGACCTCTCCACTTGATCAAACGACATCCTTAACTTATCACCATTTTGTGACTGGTTTTTCGATCTTTCGGGCTTGTCTATGCTGCGCCTAGGTTTATCTCTGCGGTCAGTGCTCTTCCTTGGAGCATCAAACACATCTGTGCTTTTCCTAGATGGCTCAAACTGGTCTATGCTTTTCCTTGAACTGATTCTGTGCGAAAGAGAGCGTTCTACAGTGGCAACGAACTTCTTGAGATGTCTTATGTATTCGGGATAGAGTTCAAGATTGCAGTGGTTTCCTCCTTTGATCCACAAGGGTTCGTATTTCTCCTTACAGAGTTCCCAAAGCTGTTTGCCATGTGTAAAATCAACCACTTCATCTTCAGTTCCCTGAGATTCATTTGACTTCAACTTAATAGAAGATCAAAGCAATAAATGAACAGTATATGAGTGAATTTAGATCATAAATGAAAGATAAATGACAAGAATATGGTTTATATCATGGTAAAACACTAGCACTATCATTCACCAGGTCATGGGTGAGAGCGATTTTGATATCATTATGTCATGACCCGAGACATGGGTTCAGCTAGCAATTGACATGAGATAATAGTCCATAATACACCATCACAGTTTTGTGCCTTTTCTACCACAAATCTGAAAATTTGACAAACTTACCCTTCTAAAAAAAATTAGAATGACGGCGCACTCACTGACATACACAATTTTTGTGTAAGTCTTAAAAAAAATAAAAATTGAATGAATATTATGTAAATCAATGCCATCATTTCTGACTTTTTTCAAAAGAATAATTTGCCAAATTTTATAATTTGTGATAGAAAAGGTACAAAACTGTCTTTGGTGGTATAAAAGGAATCTCTTATATCTATATCTATTGGTATAGTATAGGTCACCGGGGCAATTAACATAATCAGCTCTGCTAGAGACTACTTCATATTTGTCCTCACTTTGTGAAAATGATGAACCCAAGTTACTAGAGTCCACTGTACTCACTTATTCTTGTATCAGTGAAGGCAATCACCAGAAAAGCACAAAGTAAAGCCAAGTTGAGAAAATATTCCAGCAAAACCATTTTCTGCCTTTCAAACTACATTGCTAGTTCTTTAACCTAATCGTTTGTCATCATTTGTGTATAGTGATGATAGAGTTTGTCAATCTTTGAAATGAAAAATCTTGAGCACTTTGGTAATATAATACTTACATGAATAATAAGGACAGGGCAATTAACCAGCGGGATTTTATCGATGTTCTGCAGCATGAACAAGGCAACAAAACATCATCAAGTAGAGACCAACGAAAGCGAGAAAGTTTTAGCAGAGGGTGATGAACACAACCTTGTAGATATCAAACCAGTATGTACGTTTGACCGCATACATAACTCTCACACCAGACAGAATAGGACTATGCAAAACAACAGCTCGTAAACGAGGCAAACGAGCTGCTAGATCCAAAGTCGGTCCACTCCCAACAGATTGACCGTACAGGATAACATCTTCCTGCTTGGTGCCATAGTTCTCCTCAAGACACTTAAACGCAGCTTCAATATCTGCATACGTGTTGTGCTCACTGGGCTATAAACAACACCACATTGAGGATTACGATTTCAGAAATCGTAGACCAAACTACAGTATATGTTCCAAGAAAAAGACAATTACTCGAAACAGCCCATTACCTTCCCAGATGACTGCCCATACCCCGAGTAGTCGTAGCTGCTCCCATTCGACAAAGATCACATGACATTAATCGTTTGAATTATTATACAATACATACTTAACAAGAGCAATATGAACAATAATTGAAACACACTAAATTCGCAACCAACTAAATTCAGATAAACCCAGAATTCAGCATGCCAAACTTCTTGAGAAACCAATTCAAAAGCAAAGAACAGAGAAACCCATAAATCAATGGCTACATATCACAATTTATTAGTTTATCTTTGCTTTGCAGAAACAAATTTGGATCAAAAACTGTAATCGCAAGCAAAATTTAGGAAGTACAAAAGTTGGAGAGAGGAAGTTAGATACCCTAGGAGATTGACGCGCAAGTGTATACTAAGCTCGATGAAGAGCTCGTACATCTGGCCCAGATCGGCGGCGTTGCCATGGGAGTAGAGAAGGGTGGAGCTCGCCATGGGGTGGCGGACGTACACCGCCACTATCTCCGATCCCCGCCGCGTCGGCAGCCGCATAATTTCCACATTTTCGCGGTGGGGGAATGGGCTCAGTAGCAGCAGCCCCGTGACGTCATCGTGAACTAATTTGTACGACGGAGGATTCGGTGGAAAGAAAGCGAACTTCGCCGCCATCGACGACGTCACACCGCCCATCACTCTCTCTCTCTCTCTCAATAACAAAACACTTTCTCTGACCACCACCTGCTAGCAAATACAGTGACCCTATTCAGCATCGATTAATCCCGGAAAACCCAAACAGGAAATAAATCAAAAGATCTGACAAGTTCAGTCTAAAGCAAGCATTTGAACATGGATGAAGAAAACGGAGTATCCCAGTATCGGCATACCGTTGCAGCACAACTGTGATGAATTACAAAAAGGCAAAGCAAATGAGTGAAAGTTTGGAAAAGAAGCAAACTAAAGTTGAAAGGCGGAAAAGGGGTCTAGAGAGAGAAAAATCTAGCATTAGCTTTGTAGCACTGTGCGTTTACTTTGTAGTTAATTTCCGAGTGTTGATGGCGCATGGGAGGTGTTTGCATTATTGCCCCAGTGAAAATAATCGAAAGCGACATGAGTGGATTTCTGCTGCTTCCACATTTCCTATTTCTCTTGTCGCATCTGCTTTCCAAGATGGTAGCGATTGCTCCCACATGCCATGTTTGATTACCACCTAATCATACTTTCTCACTCTTCATCTCTGCAACTCATCTCTCTCATCGCCCTAATTGCAATCACGAATTATTGTTACTTTGCAAACGTGATAGTGTTCATGTTTTGGAGTTCCAATATTTATATTTGATTTTTATTCAAATTTATATTTAACGATTTTATATATTTGATATCGTACTTTTAGAACACACTCACAAACATTTTTACAAAATCATCTCTATATTTGTATCCTATAAATTGTGGATTGCAAAATTAAATCTACGAGAGAAGTCTCTTACGACAACAATTCAAATATGGGAGGCGGAAAAGGGTATATGTGTGTCCCATGTTTTTTACTTTTTTTTTGCATGTTATGTCAACAATGTTTAGATCATTAGATGTAGAAAAGAGAGGATGAAGAATAAAGTTCAATGAAAGAATGAAAGTAAAAGAAAACATATGAAATTATCCACAAATTAAATCCATCCTATTTAATTTATTTATTTTCATATATTTGAAGTGATATATGATGCTAGCTGAAATAAGTGGTCGAGAATATATGTTGTGATAGGCCACCAACTCCATATATGATGGAAAATTCCATTTCTATATTGAAAATGTTATCCAACTGTCTTATCATATTGCATAGTATCATTAGAGAATGTAATTATTAGAGAATGTCTAATTAGATTGTAGCAAGCAAGAATGAAAATATCGATATTACATATCATATCGTAATTTTAATTTTATGAATATATCGATATCACATGTTGATATCGCAAAAAATATAAAAAAAACAACAAAAATTTTATTAAAATTTTGCAAATTTAATATAAAAATTTAGGAATTATTTTTACACATATATTCCACTCAAAATCACATTAAAATAATATATTTAAAACTAACATATACATAATAAGCATTATAAATACTGTATTTCATATGAAAACTGATAATATATTACATAATACTAGACAAAATTACTAAAATTACATCATACAATACACTAGTACTAAAAGGATAACCTATGAGGTTCAAACATAGTAGATGAAATGTCATCTTGATCCAAAAAGTAATGATACCAACTCATCACATTAAAGTATTTATTAATATAATTATGCACATATCATTCATAAGTTGTTCTATCTCGTCCAACTGCTTCATCATAAATTGGATAGTGTATACTAATCCAATCATATTGTTGATATTCATTTTAATCTCCATAAGAGGTTTGAGGATGTGGGTGATCAAAAATATCTCAAGTAGTCTAATCAAATTGTGAACTTTCATAGATATTAAGAACATATGAATTTTGAGACATATCACTTTATGAATTTTGAGACATATCACTTTGATCATTGCTACTCATATTCATTGAATCAATGGGACAAAAATACATACTTCAAATTAGGAAAATAATTACAAAATCAATTTTTTTTAATCAAAAATCGCGATTTTTGGTGTTATTGCGATAATTCACGATATATCCGAGATATTTTCCGATTTCCATCCAGTTTTGTTCTACACTGAACCGATATCGATAGCGACATCGATATTTTGCGATATATTCGCAATATCCATATCTACGATATATCCGCAATATATCACGATAAGTAGCAGCTTAGAGAAGTCAAATTGTTCTCCCCAATTTAGTCAAACATATATTTGGAAAATAACCCAATCTATTATTTTCAAAATCAGATCGAACCAGCCAGATAGACTTAACCACTGCTCTGATCTGAAAGGGTTAAGAAATCGAAATTTTCTTTGAACTAGAATTTTGATTGATCAAACCTAACTGGTTTGACAATTATTTTGAAAAATGTTTTTTTAACATATTAATCTAGAAAAATATGAATTTAAGAGGCTTTGAATTGCAATAATAGAGTATAAAGATGACAGTGAGGAGAGTGAGAAGTGGTCCTCAGATCAAAGATGGCAATGCAACAAAATTCTTCTTACGTAATAAAATGCTACACGACCACAAGAATTTTTTCGTACATCTTCGACTGGTTTTGAACATATAAAATCAGAAACATCGGACCTCTTTACATCCATATTTACCATATAACTCACATGCAGGCAAGGATGACGGGGTTCAAATGCATGTCAAGGAAAGGAAAAAAGAAAACCATACAAGAACGAAACAGTGGCTATAACACCAGAAGTCAGTTCGACCAGGATAAAATGTTAGTTTCAGATAATGAATAGAAACTACTCCTAAAATAACTGACATTTACACTTCTACATGATGCAATAAATCATAAGATAGTGGTCCACTTTGACCAAGTTGTCTTAGTGGCTACCATTATGTGGTGCTGCACATAGTTCAAATAGTTATTGCTCATCCATACATAAACATGACAGCTTCCTATTTTCACTTCGAAACAATGCAAACCCCTAAACTTACATCTGTCAGAAAGGCTGTTATCCTCACAAATATGAGAAATGAAGCATCAACAAAGAAGCATCAAAGATTGGCCATTAGATGCAATAGAAAGTGATGTGATCATCAAGGTGTGGTTTAGATCAGTCTATATAACACATTGTCTAAACAGATTGACAAGTCTGACACTGAAGTGAACAATAGAAATCGATTGCTCGAAGTTAACATAGCTCTAAAGTATGATATTTGATTGCAATAATCATTCCCTTTAATTCACTGGAATTTCCCAGCTTTTGATAAGCTTCGCCCGTTCTGGTGGCCGGTCACAAGCCCAGGCAAAGGAGGAGTATTGGTGCTACGTTGGTCACAGCCAACCACCGTAAAAATAAAAAGGCACTGTTGGTGTTAGGCTGTGACAAATCAACCATCTACGGTCTACCACGTCTCCACTCTCCATCTAGCCAACCCTAAGCAGTATAGTAATCTTACTTTTGATTACAATCAGCTCATAATAGTTGCATAACCACAAAGCTCCCTCTTCATTGTTTCATAAGTCACAAACAGCTATATAAGATTCAACCCCTACGAGTTCTACTGAAGAGGATCATACTAGTCTTAACTCTAGATTACAATTAGCATCCATGGAGCACAATTACAAGCAACTTTTGCTTCATCCTTAGATACACTTAGTATTCTTGGTACGGTTGTCATGATTAAGTGATCGACGACAGTAGATGAGAACCAGGAGATAATCCATTCATGATTTCACAATTGTATGATCTAATAATCGAACAAAAAGTTCTGCAGTAATTTCTTATACTAATTTGATTGTCAATATATAATTGCAGAAGAAATGCTTTATTCATCCAACACCTTCAAGTGATAATCATCTATGAGATCTTGTTCGACTAAAATGCTCACACCGATCTCCACTCAGTGATCCCAAAACCATAATCAAACCATAGAATGACAGTATCTAGCTAATCAGTTCCTCGAAAATTATATATCACATAACAAATCCACCCATATATATAGCACAAATGTGGATTTCAATCATATGCACGAATCGAAACAACAGCGAAAAATCCAAATATATTTTACAACAATACCAAAGTAACAAATAGATGAACATCATCCCAAAAACTGGCACATCCATTTCATCAGCATATATCAGAATGGGCACCACAAAAATGCAATAATTATTAACGTCTACCGATCATAACATCTTCAATGACGGATTACGAAACAAGTCAATTAACTATCTGATTCAATTCGACAAACAAATGGAAACACCAAAATCTCACCGAACAATCGAAACTACGTTTTCCTCCTCTCACGCTTTCTTAGCTTCTTCAACTTGTGCTTATTCATCTTCTTCTTCCTCTTCTTCTTCACGCTATCAGCTCTTATGACACTAGAATCGTCCGAAATCGTTTCCGCGTCTGCTTCAGATCGAATCAACGAGGGCGGACAATTCGGGTTCAGAAAAAACTCGAAAGAAAAACCCGGATAGAATTGGGCAGAACAAGAATGGTTTGATTTGAAATAATCCGTTTCTGAATGATCTGAAATCGGGTCAACTGGGTAGGGGATTTGGGGGACTTGAGGCAGTGGCAATGGAGGAAGGGGATTTCGTAAATGGGTCAGGACGGTTGAGACGGGTCGGGTCTGGGTTCTAAGGAGCTTCTGGAGAGTTGAGGACGCCATTTTTAGCCGGAATTTTCTCCGAATCAATTCATCTGCAACAATGGAGATGCAAAAAGAAATTTATAAATTAGGGTTTTTGGAGGGCTTTCAAACTGTATGCAACTGCAGGCAGAGTCGCAGTGGCAGTAACACGATTTTAAGGGAACAAACACGATTTTGTATAAATCGGAAAGTAAAACGTTAAGACAAAAATGCCCCCATGCAGGATCGAACTACAGACCTTCAGTTTACAAGACTGACGCTCTACCACTGAGCTATAGGGGCGATTTGCCAGTGAGAAAATTTATTTAATATATTATATTTCTTTCAATTTAAAAAAACGAAGGCTAGTTTGGTCAATAAATAATGTCAGTTGACATTTAAATTGTTATTACTATGAGTGGAATAAGCTAGGAAGAGTAAAACTAAACTTGAATTAAAAAAATTAAAATCGTCTCACAATTTTTTTTTACTTGAGAATGAGTATGGATTAATCAAAGTTTTGTTAACATGGGTTAACAGACCAATTCACATGTCAGAGCAACTCCAACAAGGGCATCAAACTCATTTTGATGCCCCAAAACACTAAAGTTCTCTTATACTATTTTTATCAGTGGCATTCATCCAACCCAATTCACCATTAAAATATTAATTTCTCTCTCTTCCACCTACACAATTCACAACCCAACCTAATTCCAACATTTTCATAATTTATTAGTGACACCAACCCAACCCAACTCAATATTTTTTTTTCAATATTTAATAATTATATATTATTTTGTGACCATATTTTTTATTATATTCCACAATAAACTAAATCGAAATTACAATAATTGAAATACGAAATAGAAATTATAATAATTGAAATACGAAATCGAAATTACAATAATCAAACTACAAATTATATATTTAATTATCAATACCAAATTTGTTCCATAATTATCTGAAAAATAATTTGGATTATTAGGATCCATAATTTCCCAAAAAAAGAACTTGAGATTGTGAGACAAATGAGAATAAATTTTGGATTGGTGAGTAAATATGTCAATATTGAACTCTATTTATAGATAAATTTTTTTTTATGAATTTTGATATTTTTTAATTTTTTTAAATAAAAATTATTTTCAATATTAATATTTTAAATTATATCCGAAAAAAATTAATCGAGACTAATAGAAAAATGACACGTGTATAAATTGTACACAAAATGAGTGTGGTGACCAATGTCATGACATTTTCATTCTCTCTCATATTAAATAATTAATATAAGTGGTGATATTTGGTGGTGACATCCACCAAATGTCACCAATAAAAGTGGTCTTATCAAATGGTGATTTTTTTTTTATGTCCCTTTCATGAAGAATCAAATTTGATTCTTCTTAATGGAATATCAAAATTAAATTGAAGTCAACCACCAACCAACTGAAAATTAATTCCAAACGGTAATAAAATTTTGACAGCAACGGTCATATTAGGGAAAAAAACCTTCTATATAAACCGAACACTATGGGAAGACCTTGCAATTAGTTTTAGAAATCTTTTCCCCCACTTTACATAAATGCAGTTTTGAAATTGTTCAAACTCCTCACCTCCAGTGATATCTCCGACGATGGTAAGAATAATCAGATTTGGTGGTGGGTGAGTGAGCTTCATTGGGAAAACAGAGAGAACAAAAGGGATAGAGAGAGAGAACGAGAAAGAGCAGGGACAGAGAGAGAGAGAGAGAGAGAGAAAAGAGTAAAGTGAGGGGGAAGATAAAAGTTTGAGGTATGTCAAGGCTTTATGTTTGGATTGGGTTAATGGACTATTTTGTAATTTTTTTTCATAATTGAGTTTGTGTACGTTTTATATGAATTTGGTTAAAATTATTAGTCCAAAGCCACCACATTTTGAATACTGCATAAATGATTAAGTTATCAATTAACGGTTTAAATGTGTCTAATTATTTAATTATGAATCAATGGTAGGCCACTGCATTTAATTAAGTTATCGAAATGTATGTAGAATAAGTTTTTAATAATTCATTTATTTATGAATAAATGATTTAGATAGAAATATTTATTTGATTGATGAACACAAAAAACAATAATAATTAATAGTAATTATATCAAATATATATAAATAAATATATATATATATATATTTAATATAGTAAATGAATAGTGTATTTTGCCCTTTTTTGTAGATGGATGATAATTACTATGGTAGTTACACTAATTTACTTAATGACAACTCACCGGCTAATGAAGAAAACTATGATGTGAATCCTACTATACCTCTTAAAGACATAATTGAGGTTGATGTTCAACGTAAAACATAAAGGTCGGCGAATTTCTCTCACGAGGAAGATATTTGTATTGTCTTGGCTTGACTTAATACAGGTAAAGATCTCATTCATGGAGCCGATCAAAAATCAAAAGGATTTGGAAGAGGATTTATGATCAATTCATGGAGAATTACGGTAAAGGAGGGCGGACGAAAGAAAGTGTGGAACATCATTGGAGAGATATTAATACACAATGTTCAAGATTCATTGGCATTCTTAGACAAATAGACAATAGACATCAATCCGGTCAAACACAACAAGAAAGGGTAATTATTTATTTGATTGGCATTATTCATATCTATATTATTTATTTACTTTTGTACCTTTTACTTGATAGTTGGAAGAAGCGAGAATTTTGTACAATTCCACTGACAAGAAAAAGAGACGATTCAGATATGAGCACTGTCTTGAAATTCTAAAGTATGAGAGGAAATGGCTTGATAATTTTGAAACAACTGTAGAACCAACTTCTGTTGAAGGTCATAATGAGCCTTCAACTAAAAATGACCGACCTATGGGTAGGAAAGCGGCACAAGTACAATAAAAGATGAAAAAAGGAAGTTCCAACGGTGAAAATTCATTTAAAGTAATGAGCATTGGAAAGAAAAGTTAAGATTAGAGCATGGAAGATTTGCTCAATGAGAAAGGCTCATTGCGGCACATGAAAATGTTATACGTGTAGACGAAGATCGTAGAGATATGAAGATTATGAATGAAGACACTACCGAAATGGATGAGAGTCATGTTGGTTATTGAAAAATGAAGAAAAATGAAGTTTAGAGGAAGAATGGTCTAATATAGTTAGATTTGAGTATAAGTACTAATATTAAGTATGAATTTAACTTGTTGCTTATTAAATTTAACTTGTATTAAATCATGTAACAAGTGAAGTTTTCAATTATGAATTAATTACTAAATCTATGAATTAATTCAACTATAAAACCAGTGGATCTATAAAAGCTATAGTTACATTATGAAACTATTTTCAATTAAATTGGTACTAGTCAAATTATGCATGTACGGTCTCGTCTCTTCTTACCGGTGACAACCGATATTGTGCCTTCTCCCCCAAAAAAGTTTTGTTGACAATAAATTCAAAGCAAAGCAAACAACATTAGATTCAAAGTAAAGTAAATATTAATGAATCAAACTTAAAGACACTACATTCAAAGCAAAGTTAACGACATTACCATCATTGTTCCAACTTGATACTAATTGTCTTTCGTCATGAAAATTCCATAAGTGCTCAACAAGATCGTGTTGTAGTTGTGAATGAGTGGCACGATCTCGAATCCGGTGATGAACTTGAATAAACTCTGTAAACTCATTTGTTTGCTCACGCGAAAGTGTGACATTTGGAGTTGTGTCATCAAACTCAAGGGTACCTGGACCATTTTCATTCTCAATAGTCATATTATGCATTATAATACATGCTTTCATTATATTTGCTAAAGTCTCCGCATCCCAAAATTTTGCTGGCCCACGTACTATATTATAACGTGTTTGTAATACCCCAAATGCTCGTTCCACATCTTTCCTTGCAGTTTCTTGGGCACATGCAAAATGTTTGGAATTTAAGCTTATTGGAGTAGGTATTGTCTTTACAAAAGTAGCCCACACAGGGTAAATTCCATCTGCTAGATAATAACTCATCGAGTAGTTATTCCCGTTAATGGTAAAATTAACTAGAGGAGCACGACCGTTAACTAATGATGTGAATACGGGTGATCTATCAAGAACATTAAGATCATTGAGTGAGTCTGGCATTCCAAAAAAAACATGGCATATCCAGAGATCCTGTGAAGCAACTGCTTCTAATATAATAGTTGGTTCACGACAATGACCAGTGTACATACCATGTCATGCAGTTGGACAATTTTTCCACCTCAAGTGCATGCAATCGATGCTTTCAAACATTCCTGGAAATCCACGTTACTCGTTAACTTGGAGCAATCGTGACAAGTCATTTTGGTTTGGAGCCCTTAAATATTCTTCACCAAAAACAGCAGCAACTACTTTCACAAAATGACGTAAGCTTTCACCTATGCATATGTAGTCATCTAAAAAATTAGCAGGAACTCCATAAGCAAGTATTCTGTTGTGATATTTCCCAGCAACCTGCCTTGGGTCGGAGCTTAAATAGGTGCGGGGCACGGCTCTTCCAGATTCGAATCCGTGAGCGCAAAGCTACATAAGTATAAGACATTAAAGTTGCGCCTTATGTCCATTGGATATCCTTTTGGTGTAGCGGTAATGCGCTTGATGGTCCTAACACTTGGTATCAAAGTAGGTCACGGGTTCGAATCCCCCCGGGAGCACTTTGCAGTGGAAGCTGTCAGGGCCGGTGGCGCGAGACGAGACGCCGAGTCATGACGATGGCGAAAGTGAACGGACCTCGAACCGAGAGGATGCTGGCGGAGCGGATGACCTAGGTGGCCGCCCGAGTGGCGGCAGAGCCTGTGTGGCGGAGCGGCTTGGGTGGTGAGTGGTCTGTGTGGCGTGATGTCCTGTGTGGATGGCCTGTGTGGCGGTGGCGCGAGACGAGACGCCGAGTCATGACGATGGCGCGAGGCGAGACGTCGAGTCACGATGACATCAAGGAGTGGCGAGAAGGCATGTCGGTGCCGAGTCATGGAAGATGTCGAGAGGGTTCCAAGGGTTGCTGAAGTGGAGAGGCTGGAGCGCAAAGCTACATAAGTATAAGACATTAAAGTTGCGCTCTATGTCCATTGGATATCATTTTGGTGTAGCGGTAATGCGCTTGATGGTGGTGTAGCGGTAATGCGCTTGATGGTCCTAACATATTCTATATGCAGCTATTACTTTTTTGAAGAGATAATAAGCCAGTGACTCATAATCATCATTTCTTTGCACAAAGTATGGATCATATGCTTCGACATCAGAAAAAATTCAATAGAAAAGAGATCTACACATTCAAAATCTCCTCCTGAAATAACCATCATGATATACAGGATTATCAAAAAAATAATCATTATAAAGTCGTAGATGACCTTCTGCTCTATTACTACTAATGACCCTTCGATCAGGAACCGAACCACCATGACGCATGCGTTGTTTCTCTTTATCCACTACCTCCTCTTCTGTTACTAGTATAAGCATTTCAAGATCATCGTCAGAATCAGACTTGATTAAAAAAGCCTTCAAAACGTTGGGATCACGATGCATGGTGAAATAAAATGAACACAAGATAATAAGAATTGTGGACTATTTTTTGATTAATGTATGAAGTAGTGAGGAGTTCCTTCACAAACATACATTTTATAGACATTCAAAGCTACTTCAAGGGGTCCCATGTGGATAAAAATTCTTATCAAAAATCTAGATATCCTATAATTAGATGACAAATAACAATTCAAAACACAACAAGGGGTCCCATGTGGATAAAAAATCCTATCAAAAATCTCGATATCCTCTAATTAGCCGACACATGGCGATTTAAAATCTGACAACGGATTCTATATGGATAAAAATTCCTATCACAAATCTCGATATTCGCTAATTAAATAACACATAGAGGTTGAAAATCTCAGAGATAATGACAAGAGGTCTGATGTTGATAAAAAAATCCTTTTAAAATTAACTAAATTTTCAAAATAAATATTTATATAAAATATATTTATTTTACTTATTTTTATCTACATATAATTGTATTTTAATTAACTTCAATTTTAATATATGTATATATTAAAATAAATGAGTTAATTGATTATTTTAAATTTGATGTCTCATTTTGATGTTTGGGGTTGGAGCATATGAATTTTATAGAAGCATCAAAATACTGGAGCAGGAATCAAATGAGTGTTTGATGCCCCATTTTGCTGGATTGGGGTTGGAGATGATCTCAATATGATCATAAAAGTATTTGTATACGTGTATAATTATTTATTTTATAGTTAAAGGTATAGCATTATCATAATACTTTTAGCCAAAAAATTAATGTGTATGTGTAACATTTTTGTATGAAGTTGCAAATAAATATCATCTCAATATTCTAGTAACTTGTAGATATTTATTTACAAGTTTATAAACGGTGATATGTTTAGTCACAAAACAAACACACACATATATATACTAATATTTTTATGAACATTGATTGGGTTGATCTATATTAATCATGCTTTGAATGACCTATATAGAGACTTTAAGTCGTGTTAACTTGAGTTGACTAGATTGATTGATTTTGGATTGGTTTATATAGGACTTCATCTCATATAAGAAAATACGTAAAATAGTTTTACATAAATCGTACTCTAAATATAATTTCGTAAAAGAATATAATTATATAAATCAATTTCTATTTTATAGATTATGAATTAACTTATCTTACAAAATTAGATTTGTGAGACGATTTCATCATGAAATGTATTTGACAAATATATATTAGGAGAAAAATGGAATTTTGAGGTGATAGAATATCAATATTTCAATAATATAGATATGTCGGCTAATCATATGTCATTGTCCACCCACCCAAAATTGCTTTTACTTTCCAACCCCCCACCCCAAATTTCTTGTGTACACAAATTAAATGAAATTATATGTCGGCTCGAGTTCTTTAATTTATTTTCTCGTGTTCCATCTTTATATTATTGTCAAATTTAAGTATCTATTTAATTAATATAGTAGTTAATTAAAATAAGAGTCAAAATTATTTAACAGTGGTAAATTAATGACACAAAAACAGTGAAAAAAATATCCTTTCTCTCATTTTCTTCTTTTCAAACATAAGGTAACGATGAAGTTTGAGTGTTGTTTTTTTGGTATGGCATCGTAGTACTTCTTTATATGGGGTTTTCTTCTTCTTTTATATCTTCTTTCATTCTTTACTTTATAATTTCATATTTGTGGTTTTTTCTTCAAAACACAATTTCATATTTATGGTTTCTTCTTCTTCATTTTATTTTTCATCTTTGTAAATTTAGATGATTAATTAGAAATCATAATTTCAATACAACCAATTATTGCAGTTAAATTAAGATTAATTATAGAAAATTCGAGGAAGAAAATGATGAGAAATCGCATTTAAAATTTTAAGATTTTAAGATTACATCCTACAGTACACTGATATCTTAATATACAACTAATACATTTCTCTAAATGAGCAACTAATACATTAAGAATATAAAACCAATACCTTAAGAGTATATAATTAGTATATTTCACTAAATGAATAACTAATACCATATGAGTATGCAACTAATATTTTGAGAGTATAAAACTAATATCTTAAGAGTATGCAAGTAATACATTTCACTGAATAAACAACTAATATTATATGAGTATACAACTAAATATATTTTACTACATGAACAAATAATATCTTAAAGTACACAACTAATATTTTTTACATAATGAATTATATGAAATCAGGTGGTACATGAAGCACACCATCTATAGTATTGGCATGCTTGGGGGTGGCCCACACACCATATCAGATCAAGGATACAGATCTTAGATCCATAACTCAGGTATAACTCAGGTGTACAAAAGTTTTTGCCATAAAATAAAGGACTTCTTCCATACATAATCTATATAGAGTTGTAAATGAGTCAAACTCGAATAACTAGGATTGTTCATACTCGTTCATTTATTTAAAAATGATTGTTTGTATTTATTTATTCAATAATTGAATATGTTCACAAATGGGCTGATCACCAACATGTTCATTAATTACTGATAACAAAAAAAAGAAAATATATGCTCATGTAAAAACTAAAAAATAGGGGTTTCAACAAGTCGAGCTTAAATGAATGAGGATTATTCATGTTCGTTTGTTTTAAAGGTGGCAAAAAATATCAAAATACCGCACTTACCGTATCAAAAATATCAAAAAAATTGATATACCGAAAAATTCAGTGCGATATCGATATGGTAATTTCAAAATTTCGATATATACCAAAATATCAAAAATATTAATATTAATTTTAAATATATATATTAATTCCACAATAATAAATCAAAAAATATATATTTTTCATTTCAATATATAATTTTTAGTTTGGTATAACGATATTTTCAGTATACCTAAAATTTGGCATATATTTATCATTTCGGTATAACAATGTTTTTGGTATATCGAAAATTTTGTTAACAATATATATTTTTACATATCAAAATTTTCGATACAGTAACAATATGCATTTTTTAATACAAAATGTACGGTAACCATTCCTAATTTATTTATCTTATGAGAGTGTTCGTGTTCATTTATTTAACAATAAACATGTTCACAAACGTTAACGAATGCTTCATACACATATTTATTAAGTTTTTTTTTCATAAAAAAAAAGTTGAAAGTGTTCATATAATTACTAAAAAGCATATTCATGAACACATAATCAAAAATATATGATTAATAGGATAATTTTAAATGCAAATGAGTTATATTAGAAGATATTTAAGCCAAAGTAAATATAAATGAATATTAAATAATAAGTAAATAAATGTTTAATTAATAAATAATGAATAAATAATAAATAAATACTAAACAAACAAGTTTTCTTGGTCGTCTATGTCCGTTAAATCTAATAAACTAACATAAACAAACATTTATCGAGCTTAATCACAAGTAGTTTTTCGAACTCTATGTTCATTTATACTCCCTAATGTTCATAACATTCAATTGATACAAAGAAATAGTATAATAAATTAAATTAAATATAAATGAATTGTAGTAAAGGACACTAAAAAGTAAATCAAAACAAACATGATACATTGAATAATAAATATATAAAAATATAACGCATAAATATTGAATGAATAATAAATCGACTTTGTGAACACAAATGTTTTATTTGAACCACTTAATTTAAAAAAATATATCAAAAATAGCGTTCATTTTCAATAATAATAATAATAATAATAATGTATAAATGGAGAAATGGAGAAGTGAGATGGAAGAGACGTAAATACCTTCGCATGCGTGCTATTCCAGAGACACAGAAAAGCATTCCTCCATTGCTGCAACGTCGTCGTATTAGGGAAGCATGTCGTACGACTACCTCTTCAAGTACATAATCATCGGAGACACAGGTATGGAAGAATCTCCTTCGCCTTCTAGAAGTTTCTGCGGCATTAAACCCTAGTTGCTTCATGTTTTTACCGGTTGTAATTCTGTAATTGCTTTCGATAATGGCGGATTATGATTTTTAGGGGTGGGGAAATCGTGTTTGCTGTTGCAATTCACTGATAAGAGGTTCCAGCCGGTGCATGATCTGACAATCGGAGTTGAATTTGGAGCTCGGATGGTCACTATCGATGGCAGACCGATTAAGCTTCAGATATGGGACACTGTAATTAGCTCAATTTTGTTTCTATTTTCATCAGTTTGTTGTGTTATTATTCAATTTCTTATGCTTAATTGTGTTTGGTTGTTTGGAGTTTATGATTGGGGAAACTTTTGAATGCTTGGTTGTGATTCAGTAACAGAAAGTTGACTTTAATTTGGATTGTCGGAAATGGAGGTCAGTAAGGGGTTTCAAGAGGTCCGTTTGCACGAACTTGCTATGAAAGTGTTGTTCAATCTTCTTTTGGGGATTTATACCTATCTTTCATGTGCTTTATGTAGAGGAATCTGTGATTTGTGTAGAGGAATCTAGAGTTTTGTCCTTTTACGTCGCTGTGTGTGGGAGAAAATGTTCCAATTATGAGTCCAAGCTACATGTTTACTGAAGCATCTGTTATGTCGGTCCATATCTGCTGCATTATATGTTGTGTCTCACTCTAAGATGATATGGCAGAATCTGATGGTGTTGTTGACTAGTCTTCGTCCATCTGCTCTGTAAAGAATGACAATTGTTTCGTATCTTATTTTTACTGTTCTCAGTAAATAGTAGTGATTGATAAGTATTTGTTTATATTCTTATCTTCTTTCCATTGAATTATATCCCTGTACTTCTGTTTATATTCTGATCTTCTTTCTTTTTGAATTATATCTATGGTAGTCCCAATAGATGAGATAATTTTACTAAATTAGTTTGTTATTGGTGGTGGTGGTGGTGGTGGTGGTGATGACGACTTCTTTATTTTCCTTTTAGGCTGGCCAAGAGTCCTTCAGGTCCATCACTAGGTCCTATTACAGAGGGGCAGCTGGAGCACTTCTGGTATATGACATCACGAGGTAGAGAATTACCAATGATTTCTAACTGCTTTTATGGGATAATTTTCTCTTAAAGTTTAATCATGGTGACTGCATTTCCACGCATTTAGAAACTTCCTATATGTTTCTTGGGAATGCTTAGTTATCAGTAGAGAAGCTTATTTTTCTTGTTTGTGGGAACCAAAAAAATACATGCTTAATGCTATTAATGTCTTGTGTCTGCAAACAGCCCACGTGCTGCAGCTTGTTGCTGTATGTGAATTTTTAACAATGTTTACTTTAATATGTTTCAAAGGAGAGAGACATTTAATCATCTTGCAATCTGGCTTGAAGATGCCCGGCAGCATGCAAACCCAAACATGACAATCATGCTTGTGGGAAACAAAAGTGACCTTGCACATCGAAGAGCTGTAACCAAAGAGGAAGGAGAACAGTTTGCTAAAGAAAATGGACTTCTATTCTTGGAGGCATCCGCAAGAACAGCTCAAAATGTTGAGGAGGTAATACATTTGAAGTAAAACCTGAAGAGCTTGTCTTTAGTGCAGATATGATATTACTTCTATTTACAGTGTGTGTTTTAATCTTGGTTTTCTCAATATTATTTGACGTGCAGGCATTCACAAAGACTTCCGCAAAGATACTTCAGAAGATTCAAGAAGGAGTCTTTGATGTATCCAATGAGGTAACTTCATATGATTATAAATTAACCTTGTCTATGGTGCTGTTGGATCTATAATGTGGTGCTATTCTCTTTCTATTATATGGTTAGCTTGCAACTTGATTTTCGGTGACACTACAATTTAAACTAAATTATATATATATAAAATTTAACATGCCTTGTGTCAAGTCATAATTACCAAGGAGCAAAAGCTTATCAGTGCCACCATTATATAGGTATGAATGATCAGAAATCATTATAGTGGTATGCTTGATGGGATACTGGTTTCTTTTCGTAATTGACAGATACTAGTTCTTTGTGATATGTCGTGGATTAAAATATTTCAGATTTCTTTATGTAATTAACATAACCAACTTTCTTTAATTGAAAACTATCTTCATTAGTTCGTATGTTTGACATGAAATTGCAGTCCTCGGGCATCAGAGTCGGCTATGGGCGGACTCAGGGTCCAGCAAGTGGAAGAGACGGAACAGTTACCCAAAGAAGCGGGTGTTGCAGTTGATTGTTCGTACATATATTAGTGTTGCTCAGATGAACGTTGCAGATTCAGCGAATGGATTCGATGAGTATAATTAATCATCGAGCCATGAAAGATTGTGAACTATATATTGTACAGTTCGTGATGTCTAAATGAACATTTACATACGGAATCATAGCGATGAACTTGATTGATGCTTGTATATTTGTTTCTATTGTTACTGTTTCTCATTGTGTTGATTTCTTTCATGTTTCAACTATTTATCACTTGGTCCAGTGTATCGTAAATAAATATCGAAAATGTAATCAAATTATTCAAAAAAAATATTACAGTTCACTTCAATGCATCTTTTGTTTGCAACAAATATAAAGATCATTTCGAACACAATTAGCGAAAACAAAAAAATGTATGTTCATACAAAATAACATCAGTGGACATAAAATATACTACAATAAATTTAAGTATTTAACCCTCTCTCGTACAGTTGAATTTAATTTGACAAAATTTTGTTTAAATTAGCAATCAAATAAAAAGATTTTCTAGCAATAATGATAAACTTCAGATAAGCTATCACATATACATTAATGATATCATCAATATCGATATATGCACAACATATACCGATTAAAAAAGAATACAGAACGTAACGTTGTTTTTGCAACAATCGGGCCAAATTGCATCTCAGGACTAGTTGATAAACTTGGAAATAAGCTCAAGAAAATCCATTTCTCCATGCAAAATAGCAATGAAGTTATTCAACTACAAGAAACTAGTAACTTAAAAAAGAAGATGAATCGCTCGTTTAACTAAGTGCTAATTCAACGACATAACTTATCTTCCACCTCCAGGTCCCAATCTAAGACGAAGATCGTTGAGAATTACCAAGTCTTCCACCTCCAGGTCCCAACCTAAGCCGAAGATTGTTGAGAACTTTGGTGACGTTAATCAGTCGTGGATCATCCTCAGGTATCTCTCTTTCCTGAAAGTGATAATAATGCGTGATAAAAGTCGGAAGCCATGATAAGGTAGAAAAATCGTTAGGTATTATCTACCCTTTCCTAAGTGAACTACAATAGGTGATTAAATATTTCTGTAACTAATCAAATCAAGCTCAAGTTTCAAGGTTTTGGTGAAGCTCGAGCTTGAGCCCCAATAGTGTATTGACTCAATCACACCCCCTATCTACATAGTTTCAGTAACCAAAATGCTATATCCATGTCAGGTTTACAGAAGAGATTCCAAATACAAATTAAAGACTTACTTTCAAACCATTGTAATACGCTTCCACGGCGGTGAGCGAAGGGGTAATTTTACGAGCTTCCATCATATCCCATAATAAGTTGGCAACAGTATACCCACCAGTCTAATACAACAATTTAAATAAGTGATAGTCTGAACAGACAGACATTGGGCGAATAACACGCAGTCACAGCAAAGTAAAGCTAAAATTTGCTCGTGAAAAACCAATCAATAGTTTTCACTTATTTGTTTACCTTTTCACCAGCAGCAGCAAGGAGGAGATCATTTCCCATTTTAATACTCAAGAAGAAGCTCCTATTATTCATTTCAACCTGGATGATGAATGAAAAAAAATAAAAATTTCAGAAAAAGTTATCCAGCATTAATTGACATCAATTGGAAGTGGATATTTTGACAGGTCATATATCAGCCTGCCCTCATCGACAAAAACATATAATGTCATTCGTCGTTTTTAGAAGAGTTAGTGCCTAGCAAGACGGTCAGGAGTTCGAACCGCTCCTCCACACCTTCTACGATTTGAACTAAAATAATCTATTAAATTAAAAAAACAACAATTAACAAATATGGCTTGTAGAAAGACTTAACCAGCTACGGCATACCAGAGTTTCTTGAGCAACTTGCATGCCTCTCGGTGTATATCCAACCATTGCTCCTTCTGCAAGTGTCTGCAGGCAGGAAAAGTTGCATCATTTATAAACTTTAATGGCTTAGATAGAGCACGCAAAACAAGGTTTATTAGCATACACATCAAGAAAATCTGAAATTTGAAATATAGACAAGATCACAATCGAAGTACGACAACGAAAAACTACTACAGCCATTAAGTGAAGATCACAATGCATAGAATACACTAGTGTCATGCCAAATTTATGATAAGGCATGTCTGGAGTTCAAAACCATTTATCAAACCTGTGCTTATTGTTAATTCGGCAAGCAAGAATCATATCTTAACAGGTATGTAAATTAAAAGAAATCTAACTATTATAAATTTAAAAAAAAAAGTTCTACAAATCTTTAACCATAACAGATAGTAACCAAAATTGATTAATCTTTCTATTTATCTTGGGTTGACCAGAGAGGCACTATAACCAAATTATTCAAAAATAACACATTATCTGATCAAAGAAAAGCAGGTATGTTTAACATCTCACCACATAGAATTCCACCATCGGGGGTCTTTTTGAATTCATGTAGTCTTCAAAAATTTTCATCCCACGGTCTATGTCACCAGCATGAAGATTGCATCTGCATGGAATTGCACATAGAGCTGATCAATGTCAGCTGAATGGATAAGAAGCAAAAGCAATTTCTGACAGGGCATGTGGAATTAGAATGTGCCTATATAACATTAGTCTCATTTAGATCTGTATTTCCTAGTAAAAAAATGAAAAGATGATAGTATGCCATATCTGAACCCTCTTTTTCGCACCCTTTCTTCTCTGACAATACACAAACTAATTATCAATTTGGCATATGTTTGAGAAGATGTAAGTTATTGACTCCAAAATTTGTTTCCAAAAATGGAATTCCTAAATGTCTATTTATTTTATGTTACCCTATGGCCTTGGCACTATATATTGTGAATTAATCAAAATTTTGGATCTGAAAGTTATTAGAAAGTTGGCCAGACAAGCTCAGAATTCCTTGGCCTTCTTTAACAAGCTAATTATGTGAGCACAAAATGGTGTCAACAACAAGAAGTCCAAGGCTGGTAAAGGATAAAAACTATGAAAACAATTATAGATGATAGACAATCAATCATCAATCATTATATTAATATATGGAGATTATAGGAACAACTATCACCTCATAACTTGCAATAAAATAAAGACGTCAGGGGTTTTACCCTCCGCCTCAAGCATATTCAGAAGTGATTCAGTAGCCTGCATGGAATGAACAGCAAACTTAAATGTGAGTAAAGACAGCGTTACTTGATTTGTGACTTTCTTGAGATATCTGTCCCCAATGTGGAAGAGAATATGCTTTGACTACAAAGGAAATAGTCAATAACATGTTCTATACAGTATTTTATGCCTAACAAGATGGAAAAATGTTAAAATTGATGATAAAGAAGTATAAAGAGGTCACATTTTAATCCTATGTCTTCTGAAAATGAGCATGATATCTTGCGATGCTGCTACTTGAGACCTTAAAGTATGTTACAATTTGAAATCTTATATCCTGATATGAAATAGATATAATTGGGAATGAAGCAAGTGCAATTCCAATCATAAGTTGCAATCTCAACCAAAAGATACAGTGAAACCTCTATAAATGAATACCCTTGGGACTAGAAAAAAATATTCATTTAGCGTTATTCGTTTATCGAACATTCATTTACCTCATTGGCCCAAGTCGGGACCGAAGAAAATTATTCATTTATCGAGATTATTCGTTTATCGAACATTCATTTATCGAGGTTTCACTGTAATGGTAATTTTGCCTCAATGCACATTGGCCTCTATGATCCCTAAAGGAACACTCTGAGAGCTAATTTCAACACAAATATGATAATGATCACTTTAATATGACATGAGCAAGCAAATCAGATAAATTACTAATTACGTTGTTGGGATAAGAGCAAGACATGTTTGGGTGCATATCTTGCACAGAAGCAGGGATAAGTTTCTCTTGATTCCATGTCTAACAGACCACATATATGTCATTATACATGCTTGTATACTACCAAGCCAAGAAAGCGTTGAATGGAGGAAGAATGTAGAAAGAAAACGTACAAAGAAACTGCAGACTGTTCACTTGTTACCTGGACATTCCTAAGATCAGCTAGAGCATGAAATGCAACATGATATACAGTGAACTGTCTCGCTATGAATCCTCCACGGCGATGAACATATTCACCTGTAGGCAGATTGTATAGTTCTTCTTCAGGAATTCCCTTCATAACATTTTCAGCACTGTCTGTTGTTTGATCAACAGAGGACCATCCTTTAGACTGCTCGACAAGCTCAATAATCTTCCCAGGAAAAAAAAAAAAAGGAAGAAGAAAGAAAGAAAAGAAAAGAAAAGAAATAAGAAAAATCTCAGATGTCTTTATCAGTGAAAATCAGATATATTAGTAGCAAGCATCAACTCCAATTAAAATATTCTGCAATTGTAGTTGACATTTACTTTGGAAGCTGTGTCATTGAGGGGAGGCGACATATTCTTATGTGCAATTATAAGTCCAGCATAGCAAAATTTGTTCAAACCAAGACCAGCAGCAGTCATATCCCGAATTATAGCATAACTGCAAAACAAGAATTAAACAATGCGTTATTAGAACATGGCAGTTATATCAAATAAAAGAAGCATTTAACAAAGCCACAAGTTATCAAAACAAAAGTGCTGCTCGATGTAGCATGGAAGTGCTCAGGCTTAGTTGTCATCTGCCACTTAAAATTGCACTTAGTTTGACATCCAGGCATAACAAATAGTCACTGGAAAAGGGACAGATTTAAGGGGAAAATAAAGAAAAGAAAAAAAACTGAAAAATATGCTTACACACGATCTAATCTGCCAGCTGCTGCACACGCATGGAGTAGACATATGAAGGTTTGTCCCGTAGGTTTGACTTCAGATCTTTTCATTTCCTCTAGAAGCTTCAGTTGAGAGGAAAAGTAGTTTTTAAATACATCTCATCATTCTTCAAACAATACCAAATCTAGCACAAAGCAAGGAAGGAAGGAAGCCGAAACATATAAAGTACCCTAATCGCCTGATCAGAATTATTGCACTTCCCACATGTGGATATCAAGTAGTTGTACAAAGCAACCTGAGGAAAAAGTAGAAGCACTTTGTTCATTGTTGTGTTAAGTAACTCACAATAATGTTTCCAGATACAAACAGACAAGAGTCTTGTTCCATGCTCCTAGAGCACGAAATTTAGATTGATGATTTTCTAATGTCATCATTTCCAATTCCATTGGCTCATATCGGATATGTTTATTGCTCCACGAAGAGAATGGAACGTCACTCCAATTTTATTGATCTGTCATGAATTATAAATGTAACTGGTAAAGAAGTGTAGGAAACAACATACATCAGGAACCAAACCCATTGATTTCATTTCATCACGGAAAAAGAACGCATCTTGCATTCGAGCCCCTTTCATTGTCCCCACAATGAGTGAGTGAAACGTGTCCCTCTCTGGCTTCACCCCATCCAGCATCATATCATCATACACATCCCTCAACAAATAGTGCCTAAAAAATTTCCAAAATCATACACAGAGTCATTATTTGACAAAATTCTATTCAAAACAAAAATGGTGTGCCAAAACAAAGCTTAAAACCTATTTCCTAATTCATCTATTCAAATATATTTAAAAAATCACATTTTTCTGCAAAAAAATTAAAAGTAATAAAAACTCAGCTTTCAGTATCGTTTCCCATTTCCTCCACAAACTTCCGAATCTTAAATCCATAAATATAGAATTATGACCACAAAAAAAAAAAAAAAAAAACCTTCGCTGATATGTGAGAGAGCCAATAACAGTGTTGTATTCAGCCTCGTTGTTCGCATAATTCCGCTTAAAATATTCCTCCGACGGCGCACAGAAATTCCGTCGCCCTAGCGCTCGAATCACAGCACGATGATTGCCTAAGTACACAATAATCCAAATACAACATCAAAAAAAATATATATATCAAAACATCTTCAATAATTCGAACTGCATACATGTATATACCTACATTATTTATGTATATATAAATTTGAGTACAAGCACCTGAGAATGCGCGGAGGAGCTTCATGATAGAAGCAAATTCGTCGAAATTTTGAAATCAATATTTTGGGGTTTTATTTTACAGTTGAGGTTGGAGAATAAAAGGGAGACTGCGCTCATAAACCCTCGGAGTTGAGAAGGGTGACACGTGGCGAGCGCACAGGGTTGAGGCACGAAAACTCCGTCCACTTGCGGGTGAACTGAAACATTCCTTTAAACGACGTCGTTTGGCTGCAGTTATCATGTAAATGGATCACCGGCCCAATTGATATTCATGGGCTTTTAAATTTCTCAAGAACTCAAGCCCAATAACTTATTCAATCCATGTATTTCGTTCAAATACAGTGTTTTGTTTTCGAATAATCGAATACATATTAATTTATTTATTATACATGTGTTGAAATCATAATATCCACAAATCGAAATCAATCCATGAATAGATGGAATTCATCTATTCATAAATTATTGAAATATCTACATACATCATGGATTGCTTCAAGAATTTCAAAATTGTGGTAATCAATTTCTAAGAACTTTTAACTATTAAATAATTTCCTACATAAATTAAATTCTACTTCATTTTTGTTTCAATAATTTGTCTGATAAATGCGACAAAAGTTTAAGAAATTTTATAGCAAGGAATTAAACATTTTAATTAGGTCCAATAGTTTCACCCATCTTAGATAACATCTATTTAAAAATTGCATTTTGAATTACGGGTCAAGTGAATTAACCGCATCCGATTTTTTAAAAATTTATAACTACAAAAATTCATTTTTTGCAATGTATTTAGTATAATTGGGGTGTGTATAGTCTCACTCGTTTAAGAATTTAACAACTATAATAGAAGACATGATATATTTATTTATCGCAAATAATTCTTAATTTCCATGTATTCAAATTATCAAATTCTTGATTGACTAAAAAAAATTGGTTTCATTCTCCCGCGAATTTACTAGACTTAAGTCTGGATCTGGATTATTAAAAAAAATTACTTTATTTTCTATGTATTCAATTTGTCTTAATGTTATAATAAATAACGTAATGCCAATTGCAACGTCAAAGAGCCAAAAAAAAAAAAATGCAAAGATTAAGGGATATATAATAATTCAAGGTATACACTTAATTAATAGTACAACCAAATTCTTTATACGTATTGCATTCTAATCGCATATTTTAATTAGAAATATAGTATTGTGTTTAATGCTGAAAAAACAAATTAGACTATTTGATATTTAATTATAAATTATTTGTTAAATGACCCGACAAATTTAGACATACTTTCACGCTTGATAAAATCTAAAACTTGGTTGAACTTAACCTTAAGTAATTCAACCAACTAAATTAATTATTAAATAAATGCAAACACAATTACTTGCTCGATAACATTTTAGACAAATTTGAATAGTATTACATCTAGCTCAACATAATGAGGAAACCCTATGTTAAATAAAACCCTAGAAGAAGCAACTAGCCATGAAAAACCACGGTTCCTCACAAAAGATATATCCATTGCAAATCACGAGAAATTAGAATTACAAAATTATTTTTTGCGATTCAAATAATCCATGGTATAGAACCATGATTATTATGACATTCTAGCAAAGTTGATGATCAAATTAATGGAGTTGGAGTAATTTGCATGAAGAGATAATTCCCAGCAAAAAGATCACCAAAATGAGATTGGCTTTCCACCAATCTCTTGCAAACCTTATTCCATACAATCTTCACCACACTTGCTTTTCTTCTAAGCATACTCTTCATTCTCTGGACTTTTACTCGCGGCTTAATTTTCCTGATACGCGATCTTCTAATCCAAGAACTCTTTGATATCCCAATCACCCCGCCTTCATCTATGAGAGTTTCATGTTTCAATCTTTGGTAGGAGAATATGGCACTTGAGGCCATTGCCATGAAGATAGATGAGAACAAATTGAGTGATTTTGTAAAGGAATTAATATATATTTATATGTAAACATTTTTGCATGCACATGATTTGCTTTGCCATTGTGAGGTAACATTGCAAAAGTAGTTGTTAGGTTTGTAGTTATATGTATTGAGAGAATTGATAGCAAGAAGGGATTGCTGGTTGTCTTTGTCTATTTGTATTTATTGATTGCTATTTCTTGGTGAAAAGGGTGAAGGGTAGCTATTAATAGTTTATAAATTGTGAAAAATGCTTGAGACTTTTGTGCAACGGTGGCATGAATTTATTAATTATATAAAACGGATCAATTCAAGAAAAAAAAAAATTTAACTTATGAAGATGAGTTTAAATTTATACTTGACTCGATAATAAAATACATGATATCTCTCATTTCTACTATAATTAGGATAGCGAATTATTTTTTTACTACAATAGATAATATATTTATTTATTTATTTTACCAAAAATATAAAAAATGACAATTTTATCAGACATAAATATTATTTTCTATCACATCAGTGAACAATCTTGTATAATATATATGTGAGTACAAACATTATTTTAGACTTTTCATCCAAGTTGTGCTAGAAAAATAACAAAAATTATGTATCATGGTGGAAAAATTAATTTTATTTGATTTTATGGTATAAATAACTATTATACTAATAAAAAAAATTAATATTACTCCTGAATAAACCTTATTCTAATTCTATATATTAGGCAAATATTTTTAAAAATAAATACTCTCTTCATCCCAAAATAAGTTTGTCTTTTAAGTTTTTTAACAAGTAGCCACAATCAATAAATGTAGCATCATAAAATAAATCCATTGTAAGAAACAGCATAGCTAAAATAACTCCATCCTCCACACAATGCATATATGATTCACATCACCAAATCCATAACAAGAATCGATTTCCATGTACAATAAAATCCTTACATCAATGCTATTTTTACTGTCGGATTTCATCAAGCTAGCTGAAAAAGAAACGGGTGTACGGAAAACCAAACGATGTCCTCATTTGTACAGTCGAATCAAATGTAAAGAATCCGGTGCTAGGGTTAGTATCTATGCATTGAATGAGCTACTTAGTAGAGCTTTATTCGGGTCTCTATATGACTCCGACATATTGGACATTGGTTAAGCTCTCGTCCACAATCACAACACGTCTGATAAAAACGAGAAATAGATTAACTCAATGCTTACGTATTTTTCTCGCTTGAAATTATAAGTGGAACGAGTAGATTGATTACCTGGTGACCACAACCGAAAGCCATGTCCTTCGGATTCGTAAGGCATATGGGGCATATCTGTAAAACGAGTTTTGGTATTAGTTCTTGATCGCTTAACATTTGAATGGATAGGCGAAATGTTTACCTGGTGTTCGTAATTAGAGGGTGGAGCAGAAGGAGCCACGTCAGCAGGGTCATTGTGCTCATAATATGAAGTCGAGGTGTGCTGAAAAGTGTTCGTGCGTGAGGGTTTTGAACCGCCACCAAATGAAGCACCATAGTCGGGAGGAGGCAGAGCGACCCTCTGAGGAATATTTCCTTTCGTTGCACTATATCACCGAAAATACAAATGAATCCAACACAAGAAAACATAAATAAATAAAGGACTTTTTTACCAATTCAGTGCCCAAAAGATGGTAAATTATCAATTCGGGTTATAAAAGGTAAAAACTATCGATCTGGGACCTGAAAGATGAAATTATCACCATCAGAGTCACAGAAATAAGGTCATGCCGGGTAAATCAAATTTTAAGTTTTTATATATACATGAAGTTCATCAATCATATTTTGGGATTTTCTTTTTTCTTTTCTTTTTTAATTAGAAATCGCAAAGGTGCCCAAACAAAATCTTAATTTTATAGGTCTTTAAGTGATAATTTCATCTTTCAGTCCTCGAATCGATTGTTTTTATCTTTGAGGCCCTAAATTGATAAAAGTCCATAAACGAAGCTTTTATCCCACTATGTATAAACAACATAAACACGTGGAAACACACACACGAGGAAAGAGAGGCAGAGATTACCCCAACAAACTAAGCTCCATGGTTGCTTTATATTGAGTTGGAATTTCCATTAAGGCCGAGAGAGCGAAAATTGTTTCTTTTCGAGTTTGGTGCACGTTTTTTGCCATAATCTCTGTAAAGTTGACAAACTAGAAGCCGAAGAGCATCTAAGTAAACAATACAATATACGAAAACTAGTTGATAAATCTAGCGTATAATCAAAAGCAAGAAACGGACCTGGAAATTATCGAACTCCCTTGCAGGAATATTGTCGTCAAATTCCTTCATCATATCCCACGGGCCGTCTCCAACCCCGACGAGAACGATGGACAAAGGCAGCTTGCTGCAGATATTATAGAAACATCATCAAAAATAGGACCAAAGTTGAGAAATGTAATCTACCATATTTAGAAATTTTTTACCTAGCTTCGACGATTGCTTGAACGGTTTTCTGCTCTTGTGGGCTCAACTGACCATGTTCGGTATCTACACTTCTGGTGACCTAAGAAGATAACAAAAGAAATGAGAGAGAGAGAAAGAAAGTTCTAGCATCAGAAGGGCGACTATTTCCATTGCAATCTAAACTAACACACATTGATCTTCGCTTCCAAGTAATCGATAACTAACAAATAGAGAATTCTCACAATGACATGCAAACACTCTTAAGTTGAGGGATTTAAAATACAGGATTTGAAAGGAATAGATTTCACATCCACTCTCATTTGGATTCCAAATCCACATCAATCCAAACACCACCAATGGATTTACAACTGTAAATTTCAAATTTCTCCTCAAATCTCTTTATCCAAACACAACCTTAGAGTTCATCAAGAACTCGATATATTGAAAATATATCAAGATGGCATACCTGCCCATCTGCAATAATCACTAAAACGTGGTACTGCCCCGCATTCTGCTCAACAACAGTCATCGCCATTTCGATTATCGGTGCAAATGACGTCGGCCCTACACCAAAGCGAGTCTAAGATAGAAAATTTCGATTCTAACTCTAAGCTCGACAAGATAGACTTGATCGTGATTTACCAGCCAACTTCAGATTCGGAACAAGTTCTCTATAACGGCTCAAAACTTCCTCGAACCCGTAGCAATGTCTCTCATCAGGGTAGAAACTGAATACATCCTGATCATGAGTTGATGCTGCCAAGAACAATTAAGAAAAAAAAAATATCACAATTTGCCAAGTCAATTGTGAATTTCATCATCGTCATTTTTGTTTATTACCATCGCCAAATCCGAAACAGGGAATTAAGTTATCATCATCAAAGGCTGCCAAGGTTTTCCCGATAATAGTTATTGCTTGTTCGTAGGGATTGAGACCACTTCCAATGTGATGTAAGCTTCGACCATTAAACGACTTCTTGCCTAAAAATGGAACCAATCTCAGCGTATTTTTCCATAAATTTTGAAATGCTATATATCTACATGTAATTAAAAAAAAAAATTCACCTGTCCACTCATTGCTCTTGGTGAAATCGATCCCGATAATTAGATTGGAAGACTCAAGACCAGCTCGTGCCAGAGCTTCAGTCACCTACAGAAACAATCTCTGCATATAAATCTCCTCCAAAAGATCGATATTCTATTGACTCCAACAACAAGAATAATAAATATATGTTTTTCAAAGCATTTTCTTATTAATACAACAAATTATCCAATACATCTCATCAAAACTCATCCCATAAATATGAATATTTGACATGGAGTCATCCCAATCGAAAAATTAAACCATACCCTTCTACTATAATCGCAACTCGTACGAACTACTCTTCTCAGATTAAGCTTCTAAATAATATCACCATAATATTAAAGTTTGTAAGTGTATGAGTCATTATCGACTCTAAATAAATTATTCTTCTCAAATTACCCATGTGCAGATAAAGCCTAACACGTTTTGATCCATTCTCCCATAGAAAGTAAGAATGTTGTGTACACTAGAGGTATTTTCTCACCTCATAGACATAAGAAACTGCAACGAAAGAGTATTCAATTTTTCCACCTTACACTAAAATCAGTGGAAACCCGTAAGTTGCATATGATGAATAGCCTATATATTATATAAATCCCAATCATCAAAATTTACACAGCTACATCCATTTCATAGATACATGATATTTGATTTCTTCCATTTAATTTGTAACATAAGTTCAAACACATGCAAGAGGCCCAAATTTGGGGATTCATTATCTCATTCTCGATAAAACATACCTCATCTAACGAGTTATAGTTGTCTGCAATCCTTGAATACCTCCTATCAAGCTTCTTTTGCGGGGCATTTGTTCGAGATGGAGGCACATTATATTGTGTGGGCGCAGGTGTGGGTGATTGAGGTGGGGCCGCATAATCTTGAGGAGGGGGATAATATTGTTCCGTTGGTGGATTTCCCGCCGGATAAGGATGCTGGACAGGGTAATTTTGAGCATACTGCGAAACCGAAGATTGAGTATAATCGTGTTGCCAACCAGACGACGAGCTAGACCGCGTCGTTGAAGCTGGTCTCCAACCCACCCCATCATCTCTAGGACTTGAACTTTTGTTCCCCATCAACTCACCTTAAAAACTCTTCAATAGCACAAACTTGTCAATTCAAGAAATCCCAAAAATCCCAACACAAGAATCAATCATTAGAGGACAAAAACAGGGAACAAGGAAAAACCCTCTAAGCAACTTGCAGAAACACCCAAATTCTATGATTGAAGCATGCAAATAACATCATATATATTGCTACGCATATATATAAGTGCAAGAATTATATTGGAATTGAACAATCTATAATAATAAAAAAAAAGAATTGAGGAAAGAACTCTTACTTCAAAACGGCCCTTAAAAAACCAAGTCTTTTTCAATCCACTCTTATCTATTTATCTGCAATGACTTCACATTTTCTCAAATCAACTAAACTCCAAAAGAATGAGATAAGACCAAGAAAATGACGCCAAAACACGCAACTCACATCATACTTCAAATCGAAGAATGATAATTAGTCTATTCCACAAATAAAAATAAAACGATTTCATTTCGTAACTGCTAAAACCTTAACCCACCTTTCAAGATCCATTTTTTCACAGATATGTATGTGAGAGAGAGAGAGAGAGAGAGAGAGAGAGAGAGAGAGAGAGAGACCTGTGCAGGGAAAACTAGAGAATCAGCAACATGTCATCCGAGTAGGATCACCACAGAGTCTGTTTGGAATAAATCAAGAAAAATTGGCAAGAAAAGGGTTGCAACTTTTCTTACTTTTGGCTTGTGATCAGATTAGTAATTAATTTGTTACTAATGAATATTGGAAATTAGCAACTTTCTTGATCCTCTTTTTCAAGGATTGATGATTGGAAAAGGGGCTTTTCTTCAGTGGGAATTTAGATGTGTTTAACAAACTATTATTAGGTGTTGCCCACACTCAATGTCTCTGCTTTTTCTAGGTTTGTTTTATAATTTTTTTTGTCAACTAATACAATGTAAATCAAAGATACAAAAAGATACGAGTATATCCAGAATATCAATATTGTAACATCACAAAATCTAATTTTGTAATAACGATGAAATCCACAATTCATGTGAGGATTTATGAATAGTACTATATCGTCTTTTAGGCATATCATTATGTTTTAATTTATAAATTTACTTTATAAATATCAATTAAGTATTTTATATATTTAAGACCTAGGTTAACTATTAATCCCGAAAAATAAAAGTGATTAATCACCTTTATACAAAAGTTATAGGCCTTTTTTTTCCTAATTAAAGGTATATCACATACAATTTCTTCTCACATATCATTATTATGTTCAAGTAAATTACTTATCAATTCACACACTATCTCCATATATCTAGTGTGTATTAAAATAAGTAAGATGAATTTTAACCTTGGATCATTACCTATAAATCTATTAGTACAGGTAAATATATATTTTATGAATTATAGATTGTGAATTGATATGGACATCTGTGAGACATCTCAGGAATAAAAATAAAAATAAATAGACTTTGTGTTCCTATTTCAACCAATTCTATTAAGTTATCAATTTTGATCTCTTTAATCAAGTGTAATTTTAATGGGGGATAAATTGATGGGGCAATAATGTGATGAATGTATCTATTGGGTTGAGCCCAATTGAATTGATTATACTATGGCCCATGAGGTTTGGTAGGCCCAATTGGCAAATGAAATGTAGTGGAAGAAATATAAAATTAAACCCATTATCTGAAATGGATCCACTATAGCCCACCACTCTATTCTTTAAATATTCACTGGGGCTAGTTTGGTAGGGATTATTAATTTCTTTAAAATTGATAAAGATGGAGATATATTGTGTGAAAAAGGTTATAAAAGAATATTATGTTGTGTTTGGTATCATAAATAAGTTGATGAGATAAAATTGTAATTTGTTTGGTATCATAAATTAAATAAAGTAGATTAGGTAAATTTCCATTTTTGTCCCTAATCATTTTCATTGTATTTTTTATCTTTTCAAGGTGAAGGGGTTTTTTTGTCATTTCAACTCAATAATCTTTCATTACTATTTAATCTCACCAATTTGGGCATATTGGTTATGTGAAGAGGAATAAGAATTTTCACCCGGGCCTTATCTAAAAAACGGGCCGACTATATTGCTACCAAATATGAGAAAAACCCATATTACTATTTAATCTTAAAGTTATCTCATTTACCAAACTAGCACTAGGTGGAATAAAAAAAGAAAAGCAATTATTCATTTGCCATCTAAGAAGTTTAATCTATTTTCTTTTTCTTTTTTTGTCACGTGATTATAAAAATATTTTATTTTTAATCTGATTAACCTATTAAAATGGGTCAAGGTTTTTTTTTTTTATTTATTTAGAAAATTGTTCGAGTACACTAAGCTACCTCATATATATTCCAATATCACCAATATATAATAAATGCATCATATCTATATACACATTGTGTATATATTAATGATATTGAAATATATAATATAGTGAAAAAAACGATCATGCTTTTGAAACTGTTGCAATGAATAAATGAACACGACAAAATTTATAAGCAGAAAAAATAATATAATAGTCCACTAAATATTTTTTAAAAAAAATAGCATAGAGTGTGAGATTCCCAAATAGGACAAACTTTCAAATTACTGAATCAATGGACATGCAAGATACAACGTAGTAAGCATGAATAATGCTGGTCATAATGCTTAAAATCTGGTCATAAAGCTGAAATCATAAACAAATTCACAACACATTCTTCACACTATATCTCTTATTTTAGGATTTTTTATTTGAAGTCCAAAAATTATTAATTATCAGGAAATTAAAAGATAAAATTATCAGTTATAGACTTAAAATGAAAAATTAATTTCATCAATATTCTACAATTCCAAACTTATTAAACATATTTTCAAAATACCAGTCCCAAAACATATAATTGACAAAATCTCAAACAAAATAATATATATATATATATATATTACGTTCTTGAGTTTTTAATTGATATTCCCTCCATTTCATAATAAATGTTGTTTTTGAGTGTTTGTCATAAATTAAGGAATATAAAAATTGGATAAATATATAATTTACTAATTGAGAAATTTAGAATTCACAATTGAAAAGATCATCAAATTAATTAAATAAAATGTATCATATAAACTTTTAGCTATGAAATATCAATTGAAAGGGATAATTTGAGAATAAAATTATTTAAAAGTCTAAAACGATACTTAATTTAAAACAAAATCTAACTCCAAAACCACACTTATATTGAAATGGACGAAATAATTTTTAATGCGAATTGATATCTTCATTTCTGTGTCCCGATTCTTAGTCAATAAATAACCTTTCTTCCAGACTTCAAAAGTCGACAAATTACACCACGTGTATTATATGATATCAGAAATGCATATAAAATAATGTGTGTGAAAATATTGGCATTATCCAATATAAGCATTTTTAACGTGAGCAACGCCACCTTTTCCACCTTCTTCTGCTAATTAAAATCTCACACATCTTCTGCAATGGTACTATTTGAATCCATTATTATAGCTTCTTGTTTCGCTGCCAAATGGGGTGTTCAAGAATCATATATATTACTCTTTTTCTGATTTTGCTAACAATGGATGTTGTTGCAGGAAGAAGGGTCGCCGCCGCGCCGCCGTGTGAGTTTCCGGCGATTTACAACTTCGGCGATTCCAACTCAGACACCGGCGGAATCTCGGCGGCGTTCGGCCCAATTCCGCCACCTTACGGCAGCAGTTTCTTCGGCCACCCTGCCGGAAGAGAATCAGATGGCCGCCTTATCATAGACTTCATTGGTACTCATTTCTAAATCTCTGCAAATGAAAATGCACACCAATTAAATGTTTGTATAATGTCCTGAATGAGTTGCATTGCCATTTGTCTGCGCAGCTGAGCACTTGGGGTTGCCTTATTTGAGCTCGTATCTCGATTCAATCGGATCAGGATTTCGACGTGGTGCAAATTTCGCAGCCGGAGGATCAACCGTCGTGAGGCTAAACGAGTCGTTGTTGAACAATGGCATTAGTCCCTTTTCACTCAACGTCCAAATTGTGCAGTTTGATCAGTTCAAATCGCGAACGAATGCACTACTTCACCATGGTGAGCTCATGAACCTCATGAACATAGAGCTCTGTTGTTAGCATGGATGAAAATATCCCGAATATTTCTCCATATTTCCATTTTTTCAATAAATAATGGTCGATTTCGATATTGGTGACTTTAGGATATAAATTGTTGGAAAAATTGGTATAATATCGAGAAAATATCGATTAATATCAATTTCATTCCAAATTTTTGGGAATATCCGTCAATTTTCTAGAATTTACTGATATTTCCATCGAAACCATAATTTTCAACATTGGTTGTTAATTAACTTTTTATTGTCCTTGTTTGATACAACGTTTCTCCTTTCAGCTACGAATCCGTACGACAGAACAAAACTCCCTCGGCCTGAAGAATTCTCCAAGGCTCTGTACACGTTCGACATTGGTCAGAACGACCTCATTGATGGCTTGAGAAAGCTGACTAGAGCTCAACTCCGAGCATTGTTTCCACTTATAGTTAATCAACTTGCAACTGCAGTTACAGTGAGTTCATTAATTCTTTAAACTCATTGAGTCATTTCAGTTGCTAAACATTAGAGTGTTGTTTTTTCAGCATTTATATGATCAAGGAGCAAGAACCTTCTGGATTCATAATGTGGGACCAATTGGGTGTTTGCCAGTAGCCACTTTCTATGCCAGAAATTGGGAGCTGAGATTCTTAGACAAGTATGGATGCATCAAATATCAGAACAAAATGGCTGTTGAGTTCAACAAAGAGCTCAAAGCTCGAGTGGCGAAATTGAGGGTGGATCTTCCACGCGCCTCCCTCATCTACGTCGACGTTTACTCAGCCAGATATCACTTAATCAGCAATACCAGATACTATGGTCAGTTTGCAACATTCTCATTCTCACTATGTGGTACAAATTGTAGGAAAATCAGTGAAATATCAGTAAAAATCAGTAGAATATATTGTGGGTATCATGAAAGCAACATCCATGTGGTTCATAAATTTGTTTTTGACAGGATTCATGGACCCTATGAAGATATGTTGTGGGCATCATGAAAGCAACATTCATGTCTGGTGTGGACAAACAACATTCATTAATGGATCAAAAATCATTGGTGTTTCATGTGACGCTCCAGATTCATATGTTAGCTGGGATGGTGAACACTACTCTGAGGCTGCGAATCACTGGACTGCGAATCGCATTCTCAACGGCTCGTTTTCAGATCCCTCGACACCTATTGTTCGTGCATGTCTTAAGCATTGAGCATGCAGTTCACATCCTAGAAAATGGTTCGGAAATTGTGGCTAGTTTATGTTATGTATTAGAGTCAGATGTGTTCTTACCAGAGTTGTTATATTGTGGGGCAAAATCGATCTAGTTTTAGTGCTTAACTGTTAGGAGAAAAATTGAAGTTGGATTATGTTTTTATCGAGCTTTAAAGGTTATGTTTGAATTCACCTCATGGAATTATATTTGAATTTATCTAATTATCATGTAACAATGTACCATTAATATTTTTATGTGTATCTTGTGATATTTTTTGGATTATGTGATACTTTTTGAAAGAAGAGTATGAAAATCATTATAGAGTAATCAATAAATTAAATTCGTATTGTTTTAGAGCCTACATAAAAAAAACAAAAACAAAAAAACCATATATTTAAGCATAATAATTGAGATAGAGTTTATCCAATATCTATAAATATTTCATACTTATTAGCTTACCGAGATTTAGCTATATGAAATCATATCCATACATTTTAAATTTAATGGGATGATTTAGAAAAAAAAAATTATAGTACAATTGATTTGTTTATTAAAAAAAAATGGTTTTTGAGGTTTCATTAAATACATTAAAAAATATTTTGTAAGTTATTATAGAATTCAAAATGAAGTTTCTCAAAATGGCAAAATCCAGCCAAAAATCAAAAAGTCTACTTTTCCATTTTTATTTTTTATTTTTTTAATATTATATAGATTGTTTATATATATTTTTTGTAATATTGTAATGAAATTTTCTTCAAAAATGGAAATTCCTTGAAAGAAATAAGATGATACGTTTGCGTCCATTGTTTAAATCTTTATATATAATCTCATCATTTAAGGATAAGATTGCAACAATCTTCTCAAAAAATAAATAAAAATAGTATTAACAGATGGGATAAATTTTCAAATAACATTTTTTCTTTCCTAAACTTTTAATCATTCAAAATTCTATAATAACTTACAAAATATTTTTTATGTATTTAATGAAACCTCAAAAATTATTTTTTTTTAAATTTTGTCTATCTTACAATTTTTTTTTCTAACTATTGGTTTTATAAAAATACATCATACAACGTCTATGAGTCTTAACATTTTCAACATATAATACAATTGAAAATCAATACATCTATGAAATGAATAAAGTTAGTTTGCTACAAAATTCATAATTTGTAATTTTTAATTATTGAACCAAACCTCTGAAATGCACATATTTGATGTTATACTTTTAGTTTTTAATAATTTTGTTGAATCAAGATATTGTAATTGTATTGAATGAACAAATTTTGTTTTTAATAGTTTTGTTGAATAATGTGTTCAATAATTTTGTGATTGTATTGCTTGAACGAATATTATATTTGAGGATTTATTATATTAAATGAACAAATTTAGTTGAACGAATATTGTTGAGGATTTATTATATTAAATGAACAAATTTAGTTGAGATATGATTTACGATTTACTTTGGTAGATAATTCATATTTTGTATTTTTTTATTATTGATGATTCATTCAAGAATCATTGAAAATTTATTGAGGATTGATTCAATATTTATTGAATCATTGAAAATTTATTGAGAATTTATTCAACATTTATGGAATTAATGAATTTGAATTGATTGACAATTTATTTTGGTAGTTAATTCATATTTTGTAATTTTTAATTATTGAAGATTGATTCAACATTTACGAAATCAAAGCAATTCTAATATCGACACACATTGATTCAACATTTACGGAACCAATAAATGAAACAAATCTAATATCGACACACATGAGCTCATTGAAAATTTATTGAGGATTGATTCAACATTTATGGAATCAATAAATGAAGCAATTCTAATATCGACACTCATGATCTTCCTGTTGTATATGTCCTAAGATCTCAGGATAGGCAATTCTAATATCGACTGAGCTCATTGAGAATTTATTGAGGATTGATTCAACATTTACGAAATCAATAAATTAAGCAATTCTAATATCGACACCCATAATCTTCCTGTTGTATATGTCCTAAAATCTCAAGATAGACAAATAAACCCTGATCTTGTCATTCTAATATCAACACACATAATCTTCCTGTTGTATATGCCCTAAGATCTCAGGATAGACAAATAGTTGGTAGATATCTAATATTCTTTTGCCTACCTCATATTTTTGTCTATATCGAGGCTCAGTTGTAATCTGTATCTAGCTTCACCTCTTGCTTATATTTGTAATTTTTTTTGAAATACTCAAGTTTGGTCGTTCCAGTACACACACCATGAGTACTTCGCTCGTGCTATCAGTGTCCTTAGTTTTAGTTTTCCTTAATAGTTATACCTTTCGTTTTCTTACTATCCAAATCGGACATGTAGTAATCCAATTCTCTGACCATATGCTAAAAAATCAAATAACTATAATATCAAATAACTACAACTTTAAGAGTATATTGAATTTTAATATGATACATACCTTATAGTCCAACTTTGAATTGTTGTTGTTATTTGTTATAATTGGTGACTAGTATAAGAAAAATCAACAAAATTCATAATTCATATATGAACTAAAACGTCACGTGATAAATAAATTTGAATTATTGATAATAAGATTGACTCGCAAAATGAGAGAAGGGGAATAATACACATAAGGGTCTGTTTCTTTGAATTTCTCATCTATTGAGGCTACCTCACTATCTACTCGATTTTTGTTCATGTTGCAAAATTTAATCGCTCAACATTTTTATTAAGGTTGTGAACAAATCAAATTAATTTGAATATCAACATATTATATTCGTATTTGTTTAATTTAGAAAATATTAATATTCATATTCGTTTATTATTCGAATCAAATATAAAATTCATATTTGTATTCTAATGAAATATTCGAATATCAAATTTGAAAATGTGGACTTGAAATTTCATTTTTAACGAAAATGTGTTTATTTTCAATTCATAATATGAAATTGCAAATATATAGCATATGAATAAATGACACAATCTATATAATATATACTAAGCAATAAACCATTCATTTAACTCTTTGCATTAAGTGCAACAATTCATAAATCAAAAATTGCAAATTAACATCCAAAATATTTATCAAATACATGAATATTAATCAAATCCAAAATATGTATGTGGTTGGGAATTGAGATGAGGAGAGTAAATAGTTTAGAATCATTTTTAAATAAGTGTAGTGGAAAAATTGGTGTTTAATATTATAGGTGAAGTCACCACCACCAATGGCCCGTGGCGATTTCTGACATAATTACGACTTTTTAGCATGATCGCCACTACCAATGGCAACTTCATTAATATTAGGAGAGAGAAGAAAAATAATGACAACTTATATTAATATTAGGAGAGTGAGTAGGGAATCGCAGGAGAGAGAAAATAAGAGTGAAACGAGAGAATAATGTATCATGGGTGAGGAAAGAAAAAATCTAATTAATATCAGAAGAGAGAGGAGAGAAAGAATATCAATAGGGGTAAATTTTATAAAAATATCTAATTTATAAATTAGTTTTCAATTTTGAACCTAAATTTTAAAGTTTTTCAATAAGAGGCTTCATTTAACTTTTTTTTTCTCAATTTAAGGCTTGAAATTTAGATTGAGTTCTCAATTCAAGACAAAATTTCATATTCTTATTTTATTTATATTTCAATATGTATTCATATTTTTTATAAATTAAAACAAGTTAGTGCGCTTTAAGAACAATTTTCATTCGATTTATCTTAATTTATATGAATATATATAATTAATTCAATTCATAAAACATAATTTATATTGAACTGATTAATATTAAAATCGATTTTTTATACTTTTATTCATAAAATTAAGAAAATAAAGGAATCTTAATTTTTTGAATTGCATTTATTATATATATATATATATATATATATATATTAATATAAGTTGGATGAAAATCGTTCCAAAATTGCACAAATTTATTTTAATTTATCTAAACTATAAATACATATTAAAATATAAATAAATTATAAATATAAATAATAAGAATAAAAAAATGAAATTTTGTCTTGAATTGAGAACTCAATCTAATTTTCAAGCCTTAAATTGAGAAAAAATGTAAAATTGAGCCCCCTTATTGAGAAACTTTAAAATTTGGGTTAAGAATTGAGAACTAATTTATAAATTGAGTATTGTTATAAAATTTGTCGATATTGACAACATCTTCAATGGCTTTACCTAAATTTTAGGTTTTTTTGATGTCACGTCACTGTCATATCATTGTTATCTCAAAATTAAAAAAACTTTTACCTTCAAACAAATACCTCACCAACCATTCTACCTAAAAATTAACTATTCATGATCTCACTATCGAATCATTCATATATCTTATAAATCTTTATTAATTTATCATTTCTATTTATTATTTTATTTCATAATATGTCAATTGATGTAATTAAATTTTAATTTTAAATATTTATTTAATTTAGTAACACATAAAATAAAATTGAAAAATATATTATTAAATTTATTGGAAATAAATAAATAAATTTTGAGGATGGATATTGTTATTTTGAGAAGATGTATTTTCTTTGGAATTGGAAGAATTAAACCAATTCATCCAAGAATTTTTATCTATTCTATTTCTATGAATGATATATGTAAGATTATGTAGAAATTGATATTTAAAAAATGTAAGAAGTGATAAAAAAAAATTGTTGAATTAAATCATGTACTTATAGTGAAAAAATTCTAAATTTAAAAAAAAAATTCACCATTGAAAATATAGTCATTTCAAAATGACTATAATGGACAAAAAATGAAACAAAAATAATGCAGCAAATTGCATATTTTTAGATAAATAAATAGTTAATTTAAAAAATGAAAAAAATTGTCTCATCTCTCCTCTCTCCTATTTTTTCTCCTCTCTCTTCTCCATTTCTTCTAGTAGAGTTTTCTCTACCTCTCCCTTCTATCTCTACCTCTACCCATTCCCTCAACAATTCATTACCCAAAATTTTGGATAGCAAAAATTGTCAAATAAGCATATCTCCAATCATTGGGATGCTCTAAGAGAGAGTGGAGTATTAAGAGAGAGAAAATAAGAGAGTAATGTTTCACATGAGTGGAAAAATCTAATTAATATCAGAGGAGAGAGAGGAGAGAATCATATGAGAGAGGAGAGAGAAGCAAGGAAATAAGAGAGAGGCGAAAGATGAGCAATTAAATGAGAGAGGGTGAGAAGTGATAGGAGAGAGCAGGGAAAAAAAATAAAGTATGTCATGAGTGTGGAAAATGAGAGAATCATTTCAGTTTGATAAGATATTTCACTGATATATTCGTAAAATTTTGGAGTTGAACGTTGAATTGGATTGAATTGAATGTTGAGTAATATAAATCTTTCATTCCTTCTTCTTTCTTCTTACTCATTCTTTTACTTTCTTCTTACGTTTTCTTCATCTTAGTTTTTTGCACCTCTTCCTTTTTTCAAGTTTATCATCATATAATCAACCATACATTTCATCCTTTTTTATTTAAATGAGAGATTTTTGAAGAAGGTATTAGGATTTATAGGTAAAAATTGGTGTTGATTATTTTTAAAATGTTAGTTATAATCATTATATTTTATTTATCTTTGACTAACTTTTTTTTTTTTATTGTTAACAAGGGATAGTCACAAAGTTTGTTTGGAATCATATCTATAAAAAAACAAAACAATATTTGTAGAAGCATTCCAAACAAATTGGTATGTTGAATGACCTACTTTAAAAAAAAATTTGAATGATTATTTTAACAATTGTTGGTGTTTATATATATGTACAGTGTCTTATTGTAATTCTAATATACAAGATGTGTTGTAAAATGTTTAGTTTGTTACAATTTCGGGTGATATGTATATGCTCAAAGGAGAAAATAATATTTTTTGCACATTAGCATCTATACAGCATACAATATGAGGCTAATGTAATTGAGGCTCGAGGTAGAGGAAAAAGAAACAGACAAAAATATCGTTGTGGAACTAGTCATTATTATTAGTAGTATTTATTTATAGTTGTTTGATATGTTTATTTCTTTATTATATATTATTCATTATTAATCAGACATTAATAATATTGTTTTATTAATATAACTAACACTTACATATTTAAAGTAAATAAAATATGTTAGTTAAAATACATTTTGGGTGGTGACTTATATTTAAAATAATTAAATATACTTGGTCGTCACCGACAATGATGACTTATATTAAATTAAGGTTGGTCGCCATCGGTGGTGGCAACTAGTATTAGATATTGTTAAAATAATTAAGATCGTCAATATCGGTGGCGACTAAGGAATGAAATCAGCAGTTTTGTTGGTAGCGACTCCACCTATTTTCTTAAACGGCATCAATTACACTATATTTTGTTAAATAAATTTTCAAATCACAATATTGTATTAAAAAAGCCAGAGTAAGTGGGAAGTAAAAAAAAATATGTATGGTTATATTATTTATTAAATAAATATTTTAATAGTTTATTAAAATTAATATATATTTATAATTAATCTAATATAATCGTGAATACTCGAATCGAATATGGTTATATTTATATTTGTATTTGAATTTTTGAAATTCAAATCATTATATTCAAATTCTAATATCAAATCGAATCAAAAAAGTCAATTCTTTTACATCCCTACTCTTATCCATAAAATAAAATAGTGATGAAAAACAATGACGATCTTACAGTTGTTTTATTGTATGTTCCTTTTAATTTCAATAGTACTTTGTGTTGTACCCCTAACCCGAGCTGGATAAAATTGGACATATGGAGGACCAGAAACGGTCGACCAGAAATTGAATCGATCACAACTCTGAGTAAGGAGGCCAACCAGAAGTGAATGAGCCGACCAGAAGAGCTCGATCTAAGGAGGCCGACCAGAAATGGTTGAGCCGATCAGAAGAGCTCGATCTAAGGAGGCCGGCCAGAAATGATCGAGCCGACCAGAAGAGCTCGATCTAAGGAGGCCGGCCAGAAATAGACGAGCCGACCAGAAGAGCCCGATTTAAGAAGACCGGCCAGAAGTGAACGAGCCAACCAGAAGAGCTCGATCTAAGAAGGCCGGCCAGAAATGGTCGAGCCGACTCGGAAGGCCAAAAATGGCCGAGCCGACCAGAAGATCAGAAGTGGTAAGGAGGCGTGCCAGAAATGGACGGGCTGGCCAGAAATGGACGAGCCGACCAGAAGAGCTCGACTCGGACTCTTAGCTAGGTAAGAAGGCCGGCCAAAAATGGACGGGCCGGTCAGAAATGGACGATGTTGGACATTCGATCCGAGCTACCTGCTATATTACATTTGGATAGCCCAGTAAAAGCCATTAGTTCACTTAACCGGCCAGGATGACACATTTGACGTCTAACCCGATAGACCGTCCAGGATGGCCGGCCCGAGCTGATCTTGCTGCCTAGGTTATAGCTAACCACCAAGAAATCGTAGGTGACAAAATCTCCAAATGCCACGTAAATAGGCGAAAATCAAGGAGAAAGTGGGCTCAACTTCCACAACCTCCACGATCTCCACCATTTAAGTTATTTTGGTAGCTATAAATAGATTCAATTTCAATATATAAAGGATCTGAATTTTCATTGCTGTACTAAGCACTAGAGAGCTCATTTCTCTACTATAATCATAAAAGGTCATGTCCGGTCACAAAAACCGTCCAGGATCAGCCTAGATAAATTGTCCGAGTAGGCTTCGGGCCAGTATTTTTTGCACTTCCTTTACGTACTTTAGCCTGATTTTTTCATCTGATTTTCATCAATTTAATCCAGATTTGATCAATTTGAGTGTTAGACTAAGAATTAACCAATTACAAATTCCGACGTCAACACTTTGTAATGTATTATACACTTGTCCATTTGTTTCAACTAGCCTATTTTAATCTTTTACATTAATTTAGTTTATTCCTGTCAATTTTAACATTTATCGTAATGCTCTTTTGCCCCTCTAAACATATAATGCCTCTCCAAGCATATGATGGTATTAGATGACCAGTTACTAAGATTTTATAAAACAAATGCATTTAATCAAATGCAAAATAATAAATAAAATAAAACAAAACATGTATCATTCATACTTATCTTGATAAATATCAAAAAAATATATAATTGAGTGAAAAAATATATAAATTCAGCGAAAAAATAGAAAAATATCAAAAATATTGATAAATGTCTTTACTTAATTAAATATGACCCGGAGTAGGAGTAATGATATGGACAAATATTAGTATATTGTAATTTGTATGGTATACAATGCCAATAATTTACAATTTGGAATTGAGGGGTCAGATTCTAATTACTTATTAATTAAGGGGACGAAATGATAATATCACAAACTTAAAGATCCACGAAATATTTATCATCAAGCGTTGCCGCTCAAATTAATTCCCAATCTTTCAAAAATTTCGTTCAAAATTGTTCATTTACGAAAATCTCAAGGTTCTCCGCTTGAGGTGGATGTAGCCATGGCTGCTGAATCCGGCTACGAAAATCCCGACGATTGGGAGTTAATAAACGACGACGGTTTTGTCTACAAGCGCAAGAAGCGCCCAAGCCTCGAGCCCGCCGGCGCCGCCGCCCCTCTGCCGCCGGATCCGGCTGTCGAGAGGAAGCACCGCCGTGAGAGAAAGAAGAGAGCTCTCCTGAAGCTGAGGGAAAGATATTTAGAAGAAATTAGTCGGTGGGAACTTTTGTCGAACGCATTGAAGGCAATGGAACAGAAAGCTCAGACGCAATTAGTGGAGCGTCAGGAGCTGTGTCCCACGACGTCGTTTGATGGGGCCTCTAGCTCAGAGCAGCAATCCTCGTCGGATTGCGGTGGCCGAAGACTCGTCAATGATCTCCTCTCTCAGGTACTGGTGATTCGCACTCAAGATTACACAAATTGATTTTATAGGCCTGAATTAATGGGAATGAAAGAAACCCTAAAAATTTAAGTTGATTCTTGATGCTATTTACTTTGAATTTGTAGGTTGAAGCACAAGAGGCTATAATTCAAGATGTCTCAAATTTATGCGATTTAGCTGAAGCATTTTGCAAGGCTCAAGAAGAAAGATTGGAGCAGCAGCTTACTGACCTACCGATTTGGGATCCGTCGCCTCACGAAATCATGGCTGCATTGGTTGATCAATAAGTATCAATATGTAAGTGAATGTTCTAACATTGAAAAAAGTAGCAATTAGGAGAAACTGTATAATGGTGTAGTTTGTGTGATCAATATGTATTTATGTGTACTCAATGGTAGTGCAAGAGGATACATTGTTTGATCCGTTGTTTTGTAGAGTCAAATTTTAGATTTGGAGACTAGAATTCACGATATTAGGCTCATTGATGATAGATCGAAGTGTGAGGAAGAATGAAGAGTGATCCGTTCTTGGTTTTCTTTTTTTTTTTTTTTTTTCACTTTCACATATTTTTTTCGAGTCTTCGGGTTGAAGGGTTTACTATGTTGATTGTTGAGAAATGGCATGTTGATGGAGAATTAGGGTGTTCCTGTGCTTGTTTTTTATAGATCGTGAGAAGTTCGTGAGCTACATGTCAGCTTTTGTGACACGAAATGGATACTATTGAATAACATTCGTGGCTAGATGTTAGTTTCTTGATATTAGTTCGTGTGATCTTTCAAGAAATGATGAACTTGATTTTTGGTTAACCATGTCGATGTGTTGTATCTTTCAGGAAGAACAATACTTTCGTCTTTATGGGATGAAGTTAGTATTTTCGGTTCAAGTTCAAGGCAATATATCTTGGTTTCTAATTGTAGCCGCTAAATGAAGCAATGTTAGCTTTAATCTGAATAGGCCTTAATGATATTGCACAAGACCTCAGTCTATTACACAAACTGGAAATACTCTTTATTTGAGCATCAAGGACCACAACAAATAAAAATTTTAAAAAAAAGTTGATATTTGAATGTTTAGGGAACCATCTGGTGGAACGATCCACTGGTTATTATGTCTTCGACATGGTTTCAAGATCGACTTCATTTAGAAGAGACGGCATAACTTGAACAGGTTGGAAGGTAAAACCGGCGGTCTTACATGCATCATCCAATAGGCTCACTTGTGAAGGTCCTTCGGGGCAGAACACAACGACTGCCCCCCCACTGCCTGTAAACTTAGACGAAGCACCAACCCGTCTCGCGATTTCAACCATCTCTATGTTCATTGCCCCAAGAGCGTCATCACCAAACATTTGTCTGATTAAAACACAAGATTGAGTTAGCAGATGTCAAGAAAAACAAGTGGGCATGTATAGTTGTCTTTAAGAAAACGCTTTACCTTCGTAGATCAAAGTTACGGTTCATGAGGCTTGCGAGTTTTGCATAGTCCTTTTCGATCAATGCCTTTCGTCCTTCTAATGGAAGGTTTGCAACCTCTTCCATTGATGATATAATGAACTCATCACCATTTAACCACCTTTGTCTAACTGTACTATGAACCTGCATTACAATTTACAATCATAGTAATCACTTGAAATGCAAACATAAAAATCTTATCTTTTCAATAATGGACATGGCCTATACACAAAAAGATTATTACCTTTCCAGAATCACTTGGGTTTTCAGCATAGATAAGATAGAGTGGTGGTAGAAGATTGACATCCATGGGGGTGTACTTGCCATGACCTAATTCTTCCATTATTTTCTTGTCGAATTCCTAATCCCCCTCAAAGAATTACAAAAGCATACAGATGGATTAAGTTGAAATATATTAGGCTTCTATAGGAAATGGAAAATGTTGTCAAACAACATACCATATAAACAAGGCCCCCATAGACCTGAGCTACTCGATCTTGGAGACCAGCAACAATACCAAGTTCCTTTTCCGCATTAAGGATAAGATTTGGCCGGGCTTCCACTTTTATGAGGTGCCTCACTTGGTAGAAGTCAAGAAGGCAGCTAAGTGCGGCACACACGATTGCACTTGAACCAGAAAGCCCGGTCTGTGAGAGAGAGAGAGAGAGAGAGAGAGACCACAATAGTTTAGATAGCCAAACATAGTTAAGAGAGAAATATGGTTGAAATCATGCTTTTCTAAGAAAGGAGTTGAGCACAATGAATTATATTCAAGAAAAATAAGAATAAATGGAGAAAACAAATGTTGACAAAATATACACATTGTTTGTTTAATAAACAGTAAAGAATATATTGCCAAGGAGTTCATGATCTCTTTCAGCAATAAATAATTGAAAAATTACAAATGCATCTTATCTTATGCAAGATATTTTGTGAGTTCGACTTAAGTAAAAACGAATTGGAAACTCTAAGCTTTCACCATCAAGGGTCACTAGCTAGGATCACATCCCATAACCTTGTTATAACTAATTATAATAACCTAATATAATATCAATCTCATTTACATGACTACTGCATTAGTGCACAATGATGTAGCTATGGAATTCGAACTCAAAGAATTTTTGGTAAACGAGGCTTTGGCTTGGCAGAATTATACAAGCATCATGATCTCGATTTCCATGTCAATAACATAAATCACACAAAAAATGATATCGATTAATGACTCATAAATCAAGCGATCAATGTGAACTTATACGAGTGACTTGCAGCAAATATAAAACATCGAGGGCAATAAGCAGTACCTGTCTAGGTATGTTCGTATCATAAGAGAGCTTAAAATTCCCATCATGCAAGCTAATGCTGTTATCCTTGCAATAATTGTAAAATATTTTACAAATCGCAACCAACAATCGTACCCCTCCATAGTATCCATCACTCTGCAAACGATTAACCTACACAACGAAAATGAGACCTCATTTTCATCAAAGCTCAACACACCATTGTTCATCAAAAAGGCTACTACATTGTCTTCAAAAAATCCAATTACAACAAGAACAGATCATCGAAAACATCTAACAAATCGTTATTAACCTTACCTAACACATATCAGATCTACATCAATGGTATTAACACTTATGGAAAAAACAGAGAATTTCAACATAATTGAACAAAAAACCCTAATGTCATTCATATTTCAGCAATTCAAGAGCTAAACCGAAGTCAACTACTTTTCATCAACTTCAACAATTTCAAAAAAACCTAATTACCCAAAAATTGATCAATTAAACATATGCATTTCAGAATCAAAGCACGGAAACTCCAAACAAAAAAAAATTTACCAGATGAGGGAGTGAATCAAAGTGAACAAGGTCGAAAGCTGGATGAGGAAGAATCATCAAAGTGTCAGAAGGCTCTAATTTAACAGAAGCCCAGAAATTGGCGAGGCTGAATGATATGGCGCGCCCATAGTACACATCACTCGGGTTGCCCAATAACCCGACCCGCGCATAAGCTCTGTGCTCAATCACTGAACCTTTATCACTCGCCATTTTCGCGATTTTTTCCACCTGAATATTCAACCTTTTTTCTGCTAATTGCTATATATATAAATGCCAAAGAAGGATTACATTTAGACCTTTTCGCTTTCGTATATCCATCGTGTCGTGTGCAGATGTATCTCTGGACAAAAATCTCGCAAAGTTTTTTTATTATTATTATTATTTTTTTGTTTTTGAGATTTGGTCAAACCTTCCAATATTATTTTTTTAATTATGATTACTTTTTTGGACTCCTTTAACTGAATATATGGTGTTAGCAAAATGACTAATGCTCCATTCAATTTAAAATAAGTGTTGTTTTGGAGTTTAAAGTTTATTTTAAATTAAGTATTGTTTTATATTTTTATATAATTTTATTCTTGTTAGACATCCGATCCGAGCTGCGCACAACATCGCACCTGAACAGTCCAATGGAGGCAATCAGTTCATTCTTGTGCGCACCTGGACAGTCCAATGGAGGCAATCAGTTCGTTCAACCGGTCAGAATGATACATTTGGCCTCCTCCTCGGCAGGCCGCCCAAGATCATTTGGAGGAATTATGGACAAATCAATCTGGCCGGCCCGAGCAGTGCTTATCGTGCAGAAATGAGCCAACTGCTAAGAGATTGTGGGTAATAAAATCGCTCAACACCGCATAAATAGGCGAGAATCAAGGAGAAAGTGGGCACAACCTCCACCATCTCCACTTGGGTTATTTTGTAGCTATAAATAGGTGTAATTTCAACTTGTAAATGGTTCGAATTTCATTTGTATTAAGCATTAGAGAGCTCATTTCTCTAAGCAATATCATACGATCATATCCGGTCACTCAAAACTGTCCAGGATCAGCCTACCTAATTTGCTCGAGTAGGCTCCGGGCCAGTGTTGTTTACACTTATTTCTATATCTTTCACGACTCATTTCCTTCCAATTCTCATCAATTTACATCAATTTGAGTGCTCGATTAGAAATATATCATTTACAAATTTCGACGTCAACAATTCTCAAATTATTTTTATCAATATTTCTTAACTAAAATGTAAGAATTTGATATGATGCTTTTTTATAAAATTAATTTAATTATCTAAATTGAATCCTAAATTTCTTAATTAGTCAAGACTGTGTTTGTCCAATTTTTATGTTACTCACAAAAACTTCAAATCGTCACTTGAAACGGGGTAATAAGTAGTTGAGATAGTAAGTTTTTTTCATTTTTTTTTCATAATTAAATAATATAGCTGTAATTTTTATAATCTTGAAATTTATTTAATAATCTTACCAAACCTGGAAGATAGTAAATATAATTCAGCGTAATTTTTTAGTCCTATTTTATGCCACACCAGGAGAGAAAAACTCGGATTTATATAAGAATTCATAATTTTTTTTTTATAATTATCTTTTTTTATTCAAATTAAATGAATTTCGTTGAATTTTTACAGATACTAATTAAATACTATTAATTAGGTTGCTTAATTTCTTCACTTACTATAATGGACACAATTTGACAATTAAAATGAGCTGATCAACAATTCATCATGCTTTTATTCAAGATAAGTTTGAAAATACCACTAAAAAGGATAATTAAGTCAAGAAAAGAAATTGTCAAATATAAATAACTAAATTGTCAATGACAATTTTTATATTCCACACGTTTATTGAGTGCAGAAAAAGAAAAGTATTTTCCTATAATTATTTGTAGTATTGATGATAATGTCTGATGAGGTGGCATCTACTCATAAGAACACGTCATCCATTTCTATCAATATATCGTGAACAAAAAAGAAATGCATCAAAGGCAATTAACAATTCTTACATTAAACTATTAGGAAATTAAATTTTTGCTAATCAATAAAATTAGTATTTAACTTAAGCAGTCTTCATGACATAATCAATTGATGTATCAAAAATTCAAAATATCTATTAATTTTTTTTTTATAATGAAGGAATAAGATTATTACATATCATATTAATATAAATGAATATTTTAATAACAAATATTAATTATTATTTTTTCCTCCCTTTTCTTAACTTTTTTTTTATATTATTTAATATATTAATAGTACACTAACAATAGTTAAGATGGACTGCACCACACCACATCGAACCATATTTTGTTAAATTTTTAAATAAATCATAACTCAAAAAATTAACCAAAATTGCACTGCATATATGATTTGATTATAGTTTTTGATTAAAATTGCACCGCACCAAACCGTCTTTAATTTTAGACTTGCAATATTATATTTTATATTTTGAGTTATATTGTTATTGTATTGTATATTTAATTTATTTTTGTGCCTATATTTTAATGTGTCCGATGGTCATTAGTGCTCTCCTAAAAAAATTTATTATCTTTTATTAATATTAAACTAAATAAATATATTCCTAGTTTTAGGTTAAATCATTTTTAATATATATGATTTAGAAGTGTTTGATGTTAATTATTAAAGTCAAATAATCAATTGTGAATTAAATAGCCTTATGTGAGAATTTGAAATCATATATTATTAAGTTAGTAATTATTATTCAATTAGTAGTTTATTTCTAAACTTTTTAATTAGTTTATTATATAATATAAATTTGAAGGTATCAATTTTAAAATTGTAACTTATTTATTTTGAAGTTATATATAAATATAAGATAATAATATTGTTTTAAAATATTCAATATATCATAAGACATTAAGTTAAAGATATTATTGATATGAAACAAAATTAAGTTAAAAACTGTAAAAACTACACCAAATCATACAAAACCGCACATTCAGTTTTAATATGAAAACTACAGTTTTAACTTTACTTATAAACCAAACCGCATATAACAATGTGGTTTGAAACAAAAGGAAAGTCTGCTTAAACCACAACTTGATCACCCATTGTTAATCTTTCCTCGTTTTTTTTGCAAAATAAAGATAAATATAAGTATATTTTGCTCGAAAATTGCTTGAGAAAACAAAGTTTATTCTGTTTTTTATGTGAAGGGCTTCTACGATGATGAACATGGTCACTCTGCCTCCTGTGAATTCAGAACTTTTGGTTATTTTTCTTTTTGATTTTGAATGTGGATTCTTTTCTAGGGATTATGTGTACACAATTATTCCTGTGAATCAGGTATACGTATTGAGAACTGTGCAATTGAATCAATCCAATCTGAAGATATTTTTCACGTGTTCAAGAACTCTAGTATGTTGAGTTCACATAATCTTTTGTTTCTGCTGGTTTAACTTTTTACTGTGTATTACAGATTTATAATATCTTTTAAACTTTTATATTATAATAATATATTTTATATGTTATACTAATTTAACATTTATATTAAAATAGTATAACTTTTATGTTATTCTTTAAGTATATAAATGGTATAATATTAGTATATAAAATTTATATTAATATAACATAAAAGTTAAATTATTATAATATAAAAGTTCAACTATACTACTTGAAGTTTTATACTGAAAAAAATCTCAGTTATTCATTTAAAGATTATACTAATATAACATAAAAGTTATACTTGTATAATATAAAGGTTACTAGAAAAATTTTAAAGAAAAAATTAATTTGAACATGAAATTCGAGTCGAATCCAACCCGACTCACATGCACTCGGTTACACAGATAAAGGTTCATGCACCTAGTTCATTAAAACACTATTTATTTGTGTAAATTGTAGATTGTAGCTTTAATATCCTATTTAGAGTAATTGGATGGTGTGGTCTAATGTTTTTGGATTTCTTTTAGATCATATTTTCAGATTTCTTCTCTTTCCTTGGTCTGCGTTTAGTTATTACTTATTAGGATTATTTTTTGTTTGGAGGCAAGTTTTTTTTTTTTTACCTCAATAATATCTTATTACCTTTTACTTATTTTATTTTATTTTCTTTTTAAAAGTAAAAGAAAAGGAAGAAAAGGCAGTTGGTGTTTGAGAATTGGTGTTTTTGTAATGTGAAGAGTGGATCTAATCAAGAACAAAAATAGACAAAATACGATGAATATAATTATGTGAGACGAAACATATTATGAATCTAATTTAATGAGACAAGTCTAATTCTCATATTTCTATCATTTGAATTTTATTAATTGTGCCAAGAAAGAAAGTCACGTCTCAATATTAGCCCAACAAAGGTCGAATATGTGACCCATCAATTTGAGTTCTCTGTCCTAATCATATTGAACCCTCATATCTATTTATATTCATTTTTCAAATTCATTGTAACTTTTAAATTAAATATTTAAAATAATCTAATCATTGTCAAATCATTTAATATAACAAATTTCATATACAAAATTTCAAGATTCACCTCTATCAAATCAATTCAATATAATACAATAAATTTCAAATAAGATCGTTTAATTAGATCCACCACTATCAAATCAATCTAATATATCTTTATTCAATTGGCCCAACCACTTACGTATTATTCAAATAAAATATAATTTCTAACCAAAATATTCAAATGTGAGTTCTACTCTACATAATCTTATTCTTTTCAAAAAAATTAATAAAATCTCATAAATGATGTTGTAAATATTAGAAATTGAAAAATGGGAATGAAAACAAAACCAAATCTCCCCTTATATGTTCATTACTTAGCACATGAAAATATTTCAAATTATATTTCAACTTCATCTATACATGTTACATGTATGAAACAATATAACCAATAAATACATTACATGTATTAATAAAATTGAAATCGAAGATGAATACAGTTTAAAATGAAGAACCCAATGCTAATCGAGCTCTACAAAATTGAGAAATTTTTATAGTGGACTAAAGGCTAGACAAGATTGTAGGGATTGTCATTTTCACCAAATTCTATGAAGATCACAACTAATTTATCTAGATTGGCCCCGAATTACAAAAGTAATCATTCAAACAATAAGTTTGATGGTTTATTATTTTACGATTCTAATAAATTAATTTAGTTAAAAAAAAAAAGATCTTGGGCGAACGAATAACTAAAGCCCAACATGCCAATTCGGCCCAATTCCATCAAGCCCATTAGATCACTTGGCCCAAAAACATTTGGCCACTATATTCATAACTCAACCCATCATTATTTGCAGGATTATTCGAACTAGCCCAACAAGGTCGGACTCAAATGGTGACTCTAAATTCATCCAAAGAAAGAAATCTACAAGAAAAGCAGAAAACAGATAACATAAACAAGATTGGCATTCAACCTATTTGCAATGAAATTAAAAGTACAAAGAAGCAACTCCATGCAATCAATCCAAAGTAGGTAAAAGTTGCATGAAATCTCACATAACAATAGCCACTAAAACCAAATTGCTTAACAAGAAACATACACTTCAACATTCCAAGATCTTGATACCAAAAAGTTCTACAAAGTCAATCACCATAACAAAAGTGTGTTAATAGTCTTCAATGACTATATATTCAATATCTTGACTACATATTCAATATCTTGTCTTCTTTTTCCTAGTTCTTTTCCCTCCCTTTTCTCCGAGGGGCGGTTTCTTGAAATCGAGAAGGTTCTTACGCTCTATAACCGGTCCAAAAAATCAAAAACGCTGTCCTGAGACGCGAATGTTAAGTCCTGTGGCATTGAACAAGACATGTTAACCTACAAACTCAAATGATAAAGATTGAGTAGTGTAAGAAAAGTAACAACAAAAACAGCTCACATTAAGTTGGAAATCTGGTGGAGAATCGAGTTCTAAGTTAACAAGGTCTCCGATTCCATAAGCATCTGAATCAACTTGAGCCAAAGAGGTGAAAATCTTTGGTTTTAACTCATCAAGACCAGAAGAAGAAGTGATTGTTTCACCACATATTAAAGTGTTTCCTCGATTCGATTCACAGCGTTTGCCTAAGCAAGTAACGTAGTCCACTTCATCTTCCAATCGAGAACCAAACGAAGCATGAGACGGCTCCTTGAGATAGTCCGTTTCCTACTCGAAACAAGGCAAAAGTAAGCAAGATCGAAAACGTATAATAAAAATGCAGAGTAGAAATTGCCAACTACAAACCATGATAAGTGACTGCATGAACCAATCATCTGACAAGCAATCAGAAGACGGGGTTTTGTCAGAACGAGGAGGGTCAGGAGGGTTCGACATGGGAGTCCTAGGATCTATCTTCACTGTCCTAATATCAGACTCTTCAACTACCAAAGAATGATCATTTTTCTGAGGCTGATAAAAGATCTTTGAAACAACAAAGTCTCCTTCTTTCTCGTCTTCGTCCATCCCAAGATGGTATTGATGCATAACCCAATTGCATTTCTCGGGCTTGGACCCCTTCTTCATTGTTCCATAAAGAACCATGATTTTCTTGAACCCTTTCTGAACTCCATTTTCCACAACCGGTTTGGTTTTCCCCGTTTTGTGCCAACGTATATGTGAGTTTATTGTGTTTTCTTGATCTTGGATTCTCCTACGCTTCCTTCGCCCACTAGCATACGCATTGATTATCCTATGAAAGAAATGGACACTACTTCCATCTTTTTTCGCCCCTGATAACAATAAGAACAATGCTTCAAAAACCAGCAGAGTATTCAACACAGACTATACCACCAAAACGCTCATCTAAGCTCACCAGGGAGATTTTCAGGATGAGTGTAGCATATCCCTTCATCACTCTCCAAAGTAGGGATGAATTCATCGATGAACACGTGTGATTTAAGACAATCATCGCCTCGTTTTGCAGCTAAATGATTTAACAGCTCTACATCGGATGGATCAAATTTTACCCCAGCAGGGAGACCAGGCCACTCTTCAGAAACCTTAAACAAAAACCATAGATATCAAACTCCATTGCTTAATCTACAATCCATTTTTCATATGACGACAAACAAGAATCAATCAAAAGACAATAATGAGCTTACATCACTATTATCCACGACTTGCAAGCAATTGGGGCATTGCCTCGTGGCTCCACAATCTTTGATTTGATGCTCGTCTCGTACGCTTGCATTGATCACCTTCTTCGCCAGCCCTCGACTATCAATAAGCCATGTTCTGCATCACCAAACAAGTTCAAAACTTGTGTCAAATCGAACTGCATTGGCAAAAAAATGATGCATGTAGAATTCAAGACAAGAAATTCACTTATTCATCTTGTTATTCATACCAACACGACACGAGTTCACACACTATATCATATCAGCTACTAAGCTTTCAGCTCTGCTTCCTCATCTTAATCGAAACTACCTTATTTTAATCGAAACATGTTCGTCTTACAAGGTACAGTGCTATCATTCACTTCCATTGCCCAAAAATAATAAATAAATAAATTTGATAAATACCCAGAAAAAAAATGAGCGCCAGAAATATCAATAAGCAACGTCCATTCAAATCTAAAGCTGAAGCAAACTCACACACACACACACACACACACATATATATATATATATATTTATTTATTTATATTTTGCCCATTCAAATCATTCTGAGAATTTTGAATCAGGCACAGAAAAAAATTACAGTTCGATGATTGAGTTATTACCTATCCATCAACATTTATTGCAATAAAAAGATAATTTTCACACAAGATCGAATCATAATCCGTCGAGGCTAGCAATGAATAAGAGGAGATGCGATTACAAATTTACAACTACGAAATTACTGCAAAATGTATCTGAAGATGCTAAGAAAGTTTCAAAATACTTTCCCCATTTTCTCCACTTGGCTAAGTAAACGAGTGTGTGAATGAGCGGGAAAACCAACCAAGAGGCTTGGAACTTCCGAACCTAGCTTCGGATGGCATCCTAGGCGGACGAGTGGTTCGGATCTTGGTTCGGATGGGCTCCACGGTTGACTGAACCTGACCCCAAGCCTGATGCTTTGAGCTAAAGACTTGCCTCCCAAGCTTGTAATAGAAATTGATGGTATAGTCGATTTTGCCCCTGCGTTTGTATATAATGACTTTCTAGTACGGTGATGGTGCAGTGTTGTGTGGGGATTTGAGTATTTAAAGAGGGCAAGATTGGAAACTAAGATAAATTTCATGATTATTTCAGTTTAGGAAAATCCTAAATATATGTGACAGTCAGGTGAGGATGATGTAGTGGAGGGCTACTGTAGTACTGTATTTGCACATTAATTAATTATTTAGTCAGTTTTTAATTTTTAATTTTTTTTTTACAAATTAATAGAATGCTACAATAAAATTTTGCTTTTTTAATGATAATATAATGTGACCTGTAATATGAATATTTAAATGATATTTTTAAATAATGAAAAAATGCAAATTAACAATGTTAATGATTTTTCTTGTATTTATTGATATTTTCTAATTCAATTTGTATTTTGAGATAAAAGATATCTATATCAATATCAGTATGTTTCAACATATTCTTATATTCTTGAATAATATATTTATCGTAATATATTTATTATCCATGTCAATAATGTTAATCGTAGTTATTGAAAATATCTAAAATATAAGATATACAAATTACAATAAAATAACATGAGTAAATCTTGTGTGAGACCGTCTCACGGATCCCATTCTGTGAGATGGGTAGAGTCGGACGAATATAATAAATTAGGTAATATTTGGTGTATATTAGGTAATATTTTTCTATAATTCAAGTAATATTTTTATATTATTTTATTTAGTATATGTATATAATACAAAAGGATTACATGATATATATAAAAATATTACCTAATATACACAAAAGTATTACATATTGCACAGAAGAAAAGGGCATCTAAACAGCTAAATCTGTGTGTTTTTTTATTGACTCAACTCAATTCGAATCATGTATCCTATAATACAAAAGTATTACCTAATATATAAAAAGTATTATCTGATACACATAAAAGTATTACATAGTTTTTATAGTCCAACTCAACTCAAAACAAAAGTATTACTTAATATATAAAAAAGTATTACCTAACACATATAAAAGTATTGCATATTTTCTTATAGTTCAACTCAACTCAAAACCATATTATAATACAAAGTATTACCTAATATAAAGAAAAATATTACTTAATACACACAAAGTATTACATAATTTCTTATATTCGATTCGATTCGACTCGTCTCACCTAAAAATTTTCCAAACAACATTACAACTTACAAATATAAGATATTACAATTTAAATAAAACGAAATACAAATCATATACCTAAAAAAATTACGACTTATAATACAATTTAAGAATAATAAATAATAAAATACAACTTAAAATGAAATAGTAAAATAATATAAATAATTTCAAATATAAAATATTACAATTTAAATATAACGAAATACAAATCATATATCTAAAATTATTATCTCAAATCAAAATCGAACCATGAAACCACGATTTACAATTCCGATTATGAATCGAAACTGAGTCAATCATTGACTCTGATTCGGCCTCAATTGTTTCGACCCTTTGAATACCACGAGTTGATGATAGACACATATATATCTGTGCGGTTGGTCTTGGGTCCAGATTCATGGGCTTAGTTGAGTAGTATAGCCCAATAAGTTTACTATTAGGGGAAAACAGTTATACTCACCTACTTACAATGAGTAGGTATTAATATGTCTATGATTTATGTATTAAAAATTTAAAATATTTATTAATTTTATTTTTCATATAATAAGGTAATGAAATTATTATAGGTTATTATCGATAAATATATTAAGAGTGAGAGTTGTTCACGGTAAACATTTAAGCATTATTTTAAGCGGAAAATATTCAAATGCGCACAGTGAACAACTCTACATATGTCCACTTATGACATATAATGATCTCGTCGCATCGTTATATGGAAAATGAAATTAATAGATATTTTAGATTTCTGATGACGTGTAATGATCTCATCCCCTCATTATATAAAAAATGAAATTAATAAATATTTTAAATTTTTAATACATCAACTATAGATACAATAATAATATATATCCACAGTAGATGAACATGTAGACTTGTAGTATTAGCTATGATGAAAATGACTTGGGCCCATAATCTTCATCAAGGTCTGTATACTTGAGCTATTGGGCCGACTAACAATCATGGCCCATGACGTTCTATTTATCAGTCAGAAATTCGATGCCATTTTATTTCAGCATTTAAAATCATAATAAATGATTGAACAATAATCTAATCCTTAATAGCAATTTATGAGTAAATGGACTTTCCTAACCGATCCATGGTATCAACACTTATTATAATTTAAAAATAAAACTCAACAATAGTTAAATTACTGATATTTTATTTTTCTTTATAACTAAAATATTCAAGAGATAGCACAATTTTAAAATCATCATATTTTAAAGAGTTTAAACTGGACTCTAGTTTTACTTGAATTCAACAGATAAATCGATAAGCTCGAGCCCAACTCATTACCTAAATAATATTCATTAAAATAACCCGAATTCCTAAAAATCAACTTAAGAAATGAAAATGTTAAAACTATATTCGTAAGTAAACAAACTATTAATAGTAAAATAGTACATCATTAATGAACTCAAGCTCAACTCGATTATCTTGGATCCGAGTTCGATTTTTCCCCGAGTCCTATAATCCAAGAAAACATGCAGTACACTCTATTTCACAGTTACATTGCTAAGAATATGACCAAAGATTCAATGGTAGTTATTAGTGTGTTTCATTCCAACATGTCAATGGAGTAAAGGCCTTTGGATGGACCTTATTTTACACCTACAATATCATCACAGCAACCCTAACTCCATGATCTACAATTTCTTGCCCGAAACGACGGTTAAAGATGCAGAGAATCGTGGTTATGTCTGAATAAACGACACTTTCTTGAGATTAGTAGCAATGGTTAAAGCAGAAGAAAAACCCTCTAGGCTTACTCTCCATTGGCGTTTTCGGCGTGTCGCAATTGTCGTCCCTCTTGGCCATCAACGAGCTCGTGCCGGGGGAGTCGGGATGAAAGACGGCATTAGCGGACGTAAAAATCCGAGGCGGTATGGCCGGCTCGGGAGGCGAAATCGTAGATAGATAGTGTAGTAGCATGTGTATTATCTGAGTGAAGTTGGGCCGCGTGTTGGGGTCCTCCTTCCAACACGAAGTGACAATTAAAGCCAAATCCGGTGAAAGATCTTCGGCACTCGGCCGTGTGTTCTGAGAAGGAAAAGTATCGGTTTTGTAAATTAGAGAAATCAAGCAAAAGGGCAATATGGGAATTATGTATAAAATGTATGAAGGGAGACGGGGTGAAGTTACTTTGAAAGCGGCAGCATAAGCGGCTTGTAGATTAGACATGCCTTCGAATGGTAGCTTGTTGTGTATGAGCTCCCATAGCACGATGGCGAAACTGTAAGCATCGACCTTGTGGTTATAATGCTTCTTTTCTCCGTGTCTAAGTGTGACCGTACTATAGAGCTGAAACGAGAAATTACAGACCGAAAAATTACATTAAAGAAATGAAAAATCGGAAGAAAAATTACCTCGGGTGGTTATGATTTGCATCAATATCCAAAAAAACATCACTAAAATTACCTCGGGTGCCATCCAGCGATAGGTTCCTGTCTCAGCGGTCATCATCTCGGTCAACGACTCTTCTCTTGCCAAACCAAAATCCGCAAGCTTGACTGTTTTATGGTCTGCCGTCAAAAGCAAATTTTCTGCAGGAAAACAAAACCAATAAAGCAAACTTCTGATTAAGCTTAGGTTCTGCAAAACAAGCTAATCGGTTCCTAATTCATTAGAAAGAACAATATCGATATTTTCAAGATAATAACACAAATTAGCACGGGACAGTAAACAACAACGCCAAAACAAAGCAAAGTTCAATCTTCTACCCACGATTGTAACAACTCGACAAAAAAACGAGTGAACTATTACCAGGTTTCAAATCACGATGTATGATTCCGTGGGAGTGCAAACATTCCATCGCACGAGCTATATCAAGCGCAAATCCAATAGCAAGATGCATATCCAGACACCTAGGCCGCATGTTTAGCAAATATTTCCTCAATGTCCCACCGAGTAAAAGCTCGGTTACAATGACCATCACCGGCTCCTTGCAAGCTCCAATGAACTGTAAATAACGAAGACATAGCTAGCCTCCATTACTATCAAACAAAGATCACGTTCCAATATACACACACTTAAATTGAAGCCATATTTACTATCATTCACAATAGGCTTAAAGGTACAACCTTAACTAAGTTCTTGTGTTGTACTTTCGACAGCATCGCGACTTCTCTTTCGAATCTCGACTCCCTCTTCACAATCTCTTCCGGTGTCTCTCCTCTGTGCACGATTTTGATAGCAACATTTTTGTTTTTGTATCTGAAAAAAGGGGCCAATAAACACAATGTGATTAGGGCTGTACATGATACACTTTGAGCCGAACATGGTCGAGCTCGAATTCGAGCTGAGGTTTAGATTTTATCAAATGCAAAAGTATGTTCAAGCTTGTTTGATATATCTATCGAATCGAACTCAAACGAAGCTTCTAACAAACAATCTCGAATCGAATACCAAATATTTTGTTTGATTACCTTGTTCTAGTGATCAAATTGCAATCCTATTTTTCAACTACAATTTAGTAAAGCCATTAGTACAAAGATCAAATTAACTACTTAATGAATTGACAATTGAATCAAAGAAGAACGCATTTGCAAAGGTAGATAGGAATTTCAAGAGACAATACAGACTTCATTAGCAGTGACAACCAAACAAGAAGATCATGATTTTAGAGAGAGAAACAAAAAGTCAACTTACTTTCCCTCGTACACCTTGGCATGGGCTCCTTCTCCAATCTTCGGGCCAACAAAAAGAAGCTTCGGATCCACCAAACATTTCGGGTCCAAACTAAACTCTTCTACTCCTCCATAAAACCCATTCCCAGATCCCATCTCTCTCTCTCTCTCCCCTCTTTCTCTCTCTAAACAAGCACCGACATTTACTGAAACATGGCCAAGATCAAAACTTTACGACTTCCCAAAATATTACAAGCAAAACCCATATCGGAATAGCCCTAGCAAGAAATTATCCACCACTAAAAACACGCAATTGCAGCTTTCTCTCTCCTCATCTAAATCTCACAGAAAATGGCACCCCATAAAGCCCCTATTCTTGCTGCACAGAGCAAATCAATGGCTATTAAATAAGCAAGGGTTCTTGAAAAACAAAATTCAAGTACAGAAAAACGAAAATTCCCAAACAAAGACTGGTGTCAAGATTAAGTGGGGGATAGTTATTTAAGCTTTCTTACCCTCTCTCTCTCTCTCTCTTGATCTGCAGAGAGATAAAGCCGCGGAGGGAATTGAGTCCGTGTCAGAAAACAGTGGGGTTCATTTTTTCGCTATTTAATTTGTCTTTTTTTTTTTATTATTAATTAATGTAAATAAGAAAGTCTATGAAGGAGACAGAGAAGGGCAAAACGGGTATTTCGAAAGATGCCCCCCGTTGAAACACTATGATATTGTTTTTTGTTTTTGTTTTTTATGATGAAAATGATATTATATGGTTTATTATAAGTTAAAAAATAACAATTATTAAACTTGCACATGGAAATGGATGACTATATTGGGGACAAGCCCACTCAACTATTGATGAGGATCCCACCAATTTTTGTTTCTAGATTTACTTTGTTATAGTATCATCTATTATCTTGCATTTTATTTCATTAATAATGATCCCTTTATTTTATAATAGGTCTTATTTTAGAGAATCAAAATTATTATAAATTCTCTTTATTTTTATTTATAATTCAAATTTTTTTCTATGTGTATCACAATCTCATTAAATAGATCGATCATTTTAAAAGTGGATGAAAAGAGATATCTATAAAAAAATGATGAGGGCGATAGATATTGATTAAGGGTTTTTTTTTTCAATTATAATGGTTTTTAATTTTAGTAAAATGTTTCTAAACATGTGTATATGTATATTTTTTGAAATGAAAGAAGTATAATGCAAATGTTGACATCTCCATCGTCATATACAATTTTCTATCATCACATGTCATTTTATTTCATCATTTAGGGTTATGTTGTCTCTATCAATGCAACTACTTATGTGAATTTTTTTTCTTGGTTGATTTGTCCAATTATTGAGGAGGAATCTTTTATTGGGTTCAATAAACCTAAGATTTGCTTCAATGATTGAATTAATGTTATTTAAAAATATCAAACCATTAGATCTAAATTTAGTAAAATGTAATATTTGGGAAGAATAGAAGGAGTTCAATTGGTTCTGAAATTCAGAATAGGAATGGATTGAGGTCAACAATACGATTGATCGTTGATTCAATTTGAAATCGAGAAAAATGAATTTATTTTTTCAAATTCATCTACTTTCAATTTGTTAACACAAATAAAAGTTTTATTTAGTGTAATGCATCAACAATCATTTTATTATTAAAATCTAACATTTCAAAATTGAGTGAAAAAAATGACAAATAGATGAAATTAACGGCTGGCATTGTTGATTCCACGGTCCAAAGTATTTTTGAATTGTTGGTTTAAATCAACAAGGTTCGATCCGCTCGTATAACTATAAATATGACTTTCGTGAGGTAGTCATATAAATCGGATTATGTGAGACAGTTGCACCCACAAAATGAAAACTGTCTTGCAAATATGAACTTACGTTAAAAATAATTAAGCTCAATCTCACAAAATTATATTTGTAAGATGGTCTCACATGAGTTTTTATATTAATTTTAAAAATTAAACAAAATTTATCATATATGTATATGATAATATTTAAACTCAAATATTAAATAACAACTTGCACCAGAAAATAATAATAACAACTCAGAAGATAACTAATAATATTAATTTGCTTTCTCTACAAGTGAGCATGTGAGAAGAGTTGAATTGTATACCAGTATCTTGATTCTTAATCTTTGGGGTTAATAATTTATTATATTGCGAGTTTATTATACACTAAAATACACTAATTTTTTTCTCTGTAAACAATGAAGTTACTAGTACGATCAAATTACAGTAAAATTTATTCAAATTAAATTCATAAATCAATCAAAGAACCAAAACAAATGAATTTTGTATAGTTAGATGAGTTCTACACTTTATGACTTGAATTGTACTTCTTCTTATTATTATAATTTTTTTTTCCTGGGTTCATAATAAAATTCGTTTTGCAAAATATAAACTATTTCAAGTTTTTCTTTTTTCTTTTTATATTACTAAGAATGAATTTTTTTTTTCCTCGTGCTTGTCTTGTTTTACGTACTAAGTCTTCATTATTGCAGATCCTACAAAAACAAAAAAAGGAAATTATTTCAATATAATTGTTATTTAAGGTTAGTTAACAACTTAACATATACTTATAAACTACTTAATAAGTACTAGGATAATGTTTATAAAATAACCATAATACTCATTATCTAATCTGCATAATATTTAATATACTTCACTAAATAAATGTACAATACGAAGAAAAAAAAGATAGGGGTAAAATTTAAAAAATGGGTAACTTTTCTTGGCAATAAATGAGTAATAACTAAATTGAAATTATTTTTATTTGTAAAGCAACAGTTAAATTGAAACGAATGTGTTTCCTCCATTTCAAACTAAATAATTTTTTAGTTTAATAAATATAAATTAATTTTTATTTGTACTTCTCAATTCTTAATTTTCTATTTATATTAAATTAAATAATAATAATAATTTGAAGTTTATGATATATTAAGTTAATAATACCGTCATTTTACTATTAAAAAAACACATAAGAATAAAAGAAAAAAAAAGTTAAAAAAATGTATTTGGTGCTTAGAACCGAACTGTTCTAATCCCATAAAGGACCGCTTAATGTCTAAAATGATTGAATAGATAAAAATTGATACGATTAAGAGCCATTTAGATTAAATTTTGAGATGAAGAAAGTATTAAATTATACTCAACAAGAAAATGATACTTATTTTGAATCGATCAATAATATTATTTCTAAAACCTCAATAAACGTGTGGTTGCTATCTTGGGAAGGTTAAATGTGGAATATGGTAATAAATAATAATTCGCACGAACTGTTCACACGTATCTTGGGAAGGTTAAATGTGGAATATGGTAATAAATAATAATTCGCACGAACTGTTCACACGTGTGTTTGTGCCGGTGTGGAGATAGCAAAAATTTAATATGTGTAATAAATCCAACAATCTGTACTGTCTGTGTCAATTGGGTGTCGGGGTACGGTATTGCCTTATTATTCACTCCCTATTTTTAATTCTTTTATTTATATCAATTATTTAATTTTACACTTACTTCCATTTTATTATTTTACTATTTTTCCATCTACACTTTGCTAAGACCTTTGAATTTTAATTAAGAGAGTAGTTGTGATGGATTAATAGATTAATTCAACTACTTGTATTTAATTTTGAATTTGATTCTTTAAGTAGGACATAACAACAATGGATTTGATTTAATGGATCTTTAAAAACGTAATCAAAACGATTGTGTTCTGAGTTCATATCTCGATTTATTCTGTCAATTCAATCGTTGGAATTTTCAATTTCCACACACGATATCACCTTAATGAAGTGAGTTCGACAAAAAAAAAAACTAAAAAAAATAAATGACTTGAAAAAAAAAAAGTGATTTAGACAAAAAAAAATTCTGATAATTTCAAACCAATCGATCGAATATTAAAATCTTACAATACGTTTATTATTATAATACTAATGAAGATTTTTTTTTTCTCCATTATAATCTGAAAAACCTGCAAAAATATTTTGCAAAAAAAAAAAAAAAAGACATTATACACCATGATAAAATGTGGTAGTTTATAAAATAGACACCAATACTAAATAATAGATAATAATAAATATATTATGGTGATTGCATAAATAGTTCGAATTTATTCAAGTTGAAGTATGAAAGATTTGTTTATCATCGAGCTAAACGTGTGAGGGTACATATATCGGCCATATTTGACTTATGACTTTTGAGATTTATTTTATTATATGTATTAATAATACAAAGTTTTGGATATTGACCATTATTTGCTATTAATTGACCTTCATTATTATTCACTCAAATCCAAAATAGCTATTGCTTTAAAAATAAAATTTGTTAATTTATTCATTGCTTTTTTTATTAGGGTTAATTACATATAAAAATACAAACTTAAGGTTTAATTTCGATTGCAATATAAACTTTTGATTGCAACACAAAAAATACTCATTTTAACTATTATTTCAATTCGGAACGTGTTTTGGGTTTTTCAAACTTCAATTAGTGATGTGGAGCCCAAATTGTATAAACTAATTACTGACGTGTAAATTTACATATGGACGATAAATGTATTTAAAATTACTCGTAACAAATAACATATACAATTGGGACTCTATGTCAGCAATTGGAGCCCAAAGAACCCAAACATGTCCCGAATTGAAACAAATATTAAACATTTTTGATGTTACAACCAAGAGTTCCTGTCGCAATTGAAATTAGACCCTAAGTTCGTGTATTTTTACGTAATTAACCCCATTTTTATTATTTAAAAAATTTTGTTTTTTTCTACTTTGCTCATATATATATATATATATATATATATATATATATATATATATATATATATTAATCTATTAACTACTGAGATTAAATGTTGGCCAATATGGGGCTTTTATATACTATAAAACGATTTCTTAATCTTTTACAACAAATTAAAATAATAATTATATTGATTTAAATCAAGGGAGTAATATTTGTTAGACATGCAATTCCAAACACAATGAAATGAATAACTACAAACTTGTACCTCATTATCAATTGACACATTCCTAAATATACACATTTCATCCCAACAACCTAACTTGCTTTTTGACATATATGAAAAAAATTAAAAAAAATTATATTTATTTAGAATGTGTCCCATATCATCCCGATCTTCATTGTTAGTTTTGGAGTTTTCCAATCATACTCTTGTCTCCGAATTGACTATGATTTAATGCTCTAACTTTGACTTTTCTGCTTTTTCACTATTCACATTTTACTCTTAAATTATCAAATTAATTTTATGATTTTTTTTTTATTAAATTTGAGAATTCGTGTTGACGTGATTCAATAAGCAAGTTATTAATTTAAAATAATAATAATAATCATGTAAGCCTTCAATCATAGGTTGTTTTTATGATCTCAACGAATGTGACCTTCATAATTCTATTTGGCTCTTTGTAGAAAGCTATAAATTAATCCTATTAAAAATCAACATTACAGACATAAATAACCTTTGGGTTCAAGAAAAGAAAAAGACGTAAATAACCTTTTGTAAACAAACATAACATTTATTTTTTAACAATTATAGTCAATATAATATTCAGCTAACAATGTCACATTAAATAAGTATTTATTGAGCAGTGTTTGTATGAACCAGACATACGATTCATGATCTGTGCAACAAGATGTGTGTGTAGCGATCGGATCCACACCCAAATTTATTTATTTATATCATAACATTTATGTTATATAAATATAACTTTTATGTTATATTAGTATAATCTTTACGTATATCTATTATAACCTTATATACTTAAGACTTTTTTCAATATAAAAATTTATATAGTATGGTTGACCTTCATGTTATAATAATTTAACATTTATATTATATTAGTATAACATTTATGTATAAATATCATAACCTTCTATACTTAAAGAATAACATAAAAGTTATATTATTATAACATTAAGGTAAAATTATTATAGCATAAAAGTTATATTATCACTATAATATAAAGGATATTATCACTATAATATAAAGATATAAAAGGTATTAGTTTGAAATTATATAACGGCGAAATCAGGATTTTGGCGAATTTAGAACACTTGATCATATATGAAATACACTCACAAATCAAGGTAATCCTATTGTACAAATTTAGTGTTCATACACCTGGTTCATAAGGACATTTGTGTGGTATATGATATCCAAACAGCAATTACAGTCAAAAACTTGACCAATTATGTAGAGGACAGACTTCCACGTGAGTCCATTCTCCAGGTTTTATAAACTCATATTTATTTAATATAAATGTTGTCAAGATTACATGAGAGACAACAAAAAAATTCATGTTATGTAATGAAAAAAATATAATAAAATTGGAAAACTAAAAAGACATCTTTGGAATATTTCATATACTTTCATTTATCAACATTTATGAGAGAGAAAAAAAAACTGATAAAAAACATTTTTCGCCCTTTTTTTTTTAACGTTAATTTATATGAAATCATCAATGAAAATCTCGCTACACGCAACTCAAATTCATTTCATCAATCAATTTCTTTTTTAGTAAGTCAACCCGTCTCACAGAATTAGATTTATGTGTTAAGACTAATAAGAATCAAATTCTTTTTTAAAGATGTTAAATGTAAATTAATATGCAAAATCAACAATATTCGATATTACAAATGAATAGCCAAGCATTATATGCATCTCATCAGGGTATAAAGCACCTCTCAAACATGTACATTTCTCAGTATAGAAAGACGACTCAGATTGAGATTTCACATGAAAATCTCAGCAAAGTAATAATTTATATAAAGGCTAAAAATATGGTAAACGAGTCGAAAAGCACAATACTGATCGATGTGCCATTCATTTGTTGCAGATGACAATACAACGAGCAAAAACTATCATGTTGTGCCGGTGCTCTGAGTAGCATATTCGTCTGATTACTCAAGTTTTAGCTGCAAAACAAAGTTTTTTTGTCACTTTGAATTACTCACAACAGTATGGCTATAGAAAGAACTCTTCCCATCACATGCGTATAAGCAATTTTTAAGAAGCTACAAAAAAACACCATCAGTTGGACACCAAAATACAACAATTAACTAGTAGAGATGTTAATCACTCAATTTATTAAATTCATCGTAGCTTGTTGGACAAGAGACATGCAAATGTTTTCAAACACTCACAGAACAGAGAGACAGAATGGTAGATCGAAAGCAGCATGCTATTCAATAGTGTGAGCATGTATGGATTGCTTGACATAGTGCTACTATAAGAAAGACCTAAAGACTTGGAATTAAACTACCATAAGATGTGTGAATACATGTTATATATATGTGTATAATATATATAATATGTGTGAGACGGTTTCTTTTTTGTTTTTTCCTTAGCCTAGAAGCAAAGTTCAAGAAGAACCTTTAAAAGAGCTTACAAGAACAAATAACAGTAGTTACTATCACTGGAGTAAAGTTCAAATATATAAAATCATCATTATATAGGGGTATTGAAATCCTGTAATGTCTTGATTACTAAAGAATTCAATTTTTCAAGCTGCAACCACAAAAGAAGTACTTAAATCTAATACAACAGGCAACTCCAAAGAACATTGAGAGCTTACAAGAATTAATACTAATACTTACTATCACTACAGAAGTGTTCGACAATATAAATTGTCTAGTAGGGTATTAAAATCCGTACATATCTTGATTACTCTTAATTCTCATACTTGGATTGAGGCCCAAGTGTTGCAATGACTCAGGTACAGCAAAATCAATAAGATGAACCACAGAAGACAGTATAATCTGACAAGAAGACTTACCAAGAAATGCTCACCTCTCATGCCAATTTTTTTACAAACTATTCACTTGTGGTAGGGAGATCGGTTACTTTTCCCACAGCAACAGTTTTCCCTGCCATACATAAAAGTCAAGAAATCTCGTTTAGATGGTTGAGGAGGGCAGAGGTACTGAATATTCATTAAGAGCTTAACTACTTTCTCACCTTCAGTTCGAAGTGTGAATCGTCCAAGTTGTGGAAAATCAGTGAACTTCTCGATGCATATCAAGTTATTGACCTATCAAACAAATTTTAATGCAGAGCTTATGTCAAATGCAGCAAATGGTACTAATATTTGCAATCAGATGGAAATTGAACATTAAACCATTCAAAGTACATACAATTCCATCAGTCCTCCATCTTATGGGAAGACTGATTAAATCAACCACGATAGAACAATTTATAAAAATATGAATGAAATGAAGAGACTATCTCTTCAATCATCAGCAATTTACAGATACAATGAAATCAAACCGCATGGCTTATATGCCAGATAACAAGGAAATGTGTTCACAAATGTTGATGCACCAAAACAATCTCACAGCTGAATGTGTAATAATACCTGCACCCGACAGACAACCAAAGCACCTTTCTTAACAAAGAGAGGTTTCTTTTTCATAGGTTTTTTGGTTTTTGGATCAATCTGTGAAATCAAATCAACAATTTCACATTCCTCCACAACTGCATGGATGTGCAAAACAGCCTTGTACCCAGCACAAAAAATTGCCTACAAAGATGTAAACCTTCATTAACATTTAGTGTACACATTCATACTAGTTTTCAGAAGAATGTGTATGGAAACATAAGAAACAGGATGAGAGAGAGAGAGATCCCAACATACATTGTCGAGCAACTCCAGAATCTGCAAGTGGGCAACAAACTCGAATACAGCATGTATGGGTTTTGCTGCACAAAGAAATAACATCAATTCCTAAGATGTGAAGAACTGAATTACAAACAAAGAACTGAAAAAAGTAAATGCAGGCAAACACAGTACCGAATAAGCAAATCTTGCATCTAATCTCTCTCAAGTACTTATCAAAGAAAGACTACAAAGGTATGTATGGCTCTAAAGATTCTTCTTTTTCAACAGGATTTTTTTTTTTCTCATCAAGAAAACTAATAATGAAACTTTAATCCTACCCTCTTCATACAAAAAGAACAATAATTGAAGTACATAATAGCAATACATGATCTGTACAATATCATAGCATATTATCATTTACAAATGCATTATGAGTAAAAACCACATGAAAGTAGATATTTAAGCAAGCCAGTATAACTAGTTTCAATGCTTGAAACATGTCTGTATACTACAGTGACAAATCATTGCAAACACTTGCAAAATTAATTAACCCTGATAGTTTTAACTCAAGGATGCAATATAAAAGTGAGGGTGAACTCTTAAAACTTACATCTTTTAACTCATATAACTTTAACACACACATACAAACAATATTAATAAATCCCAATTATAAAACACTCACCAACACTACACAGAATGAAACCAGCAACCATATCCTCTTCCTCAATCCCAGAAACCCTGACTCGCAAGTTTTCACCAGGTCCAGCACGCCTCACTCGGTCTTCATCACAAAAGATGGCAAGAACTTTCACCTGAACCTGAAAATGTGAAGAGTAACAACATTAATGTTTTTACCAGCTACTCAGAAAACCATAGATGCTAAGAATCTCTAATGAGGATAACAAAGAGCACCTTATTAGGCATGATCATCAGGTTATCACCTTCACGAATACTCCCAGATTCTATTTTACCCATGACAACAGTTCCCATGTCTTTGAATTTGTCGATGATAGGCATTCTGGGAAGAAAGAGTTGAGATATTAGTAGCCAAAGATTTTTAGTGTAAGGTTATGCATACAAGTAAACCAAGAAAGAGAGGACTGAATCCAAAGTTCTCTTCTAGCTAAAATAGCTTCTCATTTCTACAGAAGAGTATAAATATATGTCAGCTCACACAAAAAGCTAACAGGGTAATCAAGTATACCTCTTTCTGATATTCCACTAACAAATTAGATAAAAAGAAATACTCCCTCCATCTTAAAAAACAAGCCCTATTTATTCAAAATACAACTTTTATGTTTGGTCAACTTAATCAACAACCTCTTGTAAGTCATCAAGCCACACTTATGCCTCTCCATTTATTCATCAAATTCATCATTCAAAGTTTGTTATAAATCACAAGTTTGTAATAAGGGTGTTATAAAATTTTCTGAAAACTAACTTTGACTTTAAAAAACACCCCTTTTTTAGGAGGATAAAAAACTAACTCTTTTATTTAGGGTGGAGCGAGTAAATGACCAAGGAACTAAGATTAGATACAAGATTAACTAGCACGGAAAATATCAATGCTTCAGCAGGTTTGTTATGCATGACTGCAAGCACGCAAAAGATTTTGAGATACTTCATACTTGTTGGGCACAAATGTTGGGAGTGACAAATATAAGACTCCAAGGTCATAGATTCTTCTCTACCTGAATGGACCGTTTGGATCACGCGTTGGAATTTCAATAGCATCAAGAGCTTCAAAAAGGCATGGACCATCCCACCACGGACATACACTTTTCTCCATTCTGGTTTTCATATTTGTCCCATAAAGACCAGATATTGGAAGAAACTGAACATCTGGAAATATTATCCCAGAATCCATCCAGGATAAAGTAAAACAGAACATAAGGACAAGAATAGAGTGGCAGAGGCATTGCAAATTGGATTTCTAAAGATTACATTGTTGTAAATAAAGAGGCAAACAGAGATAATTTATACACACTTTGTTTTAAGAGAATAAGAAATCTGCATCACTACATAAAGCCTAACCATATCATATAGTTCAACCTAGCATCATATAGTAAATCAACATTGATTAAAACATAACAGGCAAGGATGAATAGGACCTGTGTAGTTGTCTAGTCTAATGAAAAACAAGTCTATTGTTGACTAGGAACATGCAATTCTGCATATCCGTTGGAAAGAAACTTCAATTTTTGCATGCCTACAATCAGCTAATAATGCAGTACAAGGTTATATGAAATTATTGAAATCATGTTCATCAGGAAGATCCCAAGAACAAAATTGCAAAATATTCGCACCATGCTCAAACAACAAACTGTAGAACTTACATCTAAAATCATCAAGTTGTAAAGATATAGGCAGTCATATTAGCACACAATATCAACAAGGAACAAAAAAGAAAAAGAATAAACTGAAGGAATTCATCAAAACTGAAAACTGACACATTATGAGTACTTCAGTAGGTAATAAAAGCACAATAGTGCCAGGAAAGACTTCTTTCCTAGAAAATCATATTTAGTTTGTGAGTACTACTGTTAAGAGAAAATGGCAAACACCATCAAATGTTTGAAACAAAATGCATCTTTATAGAGAGGTAAAACATTTAAAAACATAAAGTACAAAACACAAGGGAGTTTAAATGAGAGAATACAAGTGAGAAACTTCACATCGGAGAGATGTTGAGAAGAAGCTACCTTTTTTCACATTATAGCCTGAGGACTTCAAAAACATTACCATTTTCGATTCAATCTCATCAAATCTGCAGTACATGATGATAACAAAATGTGAAAATGAATACAGATTAACAGATACTATTGAAATGGGTCTATGAAGCACCTTTCTTTTGACCATTTTACAGTATTATCATCCATTTTGTTCACAACAACTAAAAGCTTAGAGACTCCTAAAGTCTTCGCTAGTTGTACATGCTCACGTGTCTGCCCACCTCTCTCATAACCAGTTTCAAATTCTCCCTTCCGAGCAGATATTACCTGGGCCCAATAGAAGAGCATTAAAAAAATTTATACCAGGAGGACAATTAAGCCATCACACACTTTGGCTCATTAGATATTTTTTGCTATCGAAATGCTACTTACAAGCACACCGATGTCTGCTTGAGATGCACCACTGATCATGTTAGGAACATAACTTTTGTGACCCTGAAATTTAAGAATTTAACAGCAAATAAATGCAAGAGAAATCCAAAAGATGGGGCAGAAATCAGCTGAACAAGAAAGAATGAATGGACAACCCTTTATACAGATGTGAAAAATTAATTAAGTTATGTAGTTTCCATACAGTAAAAGCATCACCATTTTCATTATGAACGCAGGATCTCCATATAACTATATCATTTCTAATTTTTCATATTAAAATGCATAATAACCACCATCACCAAATTGCTCTCCAACTAAATAGAGCTACTACTTATTTTCGCACTACAAAAACGAGCATGGTGACATAGAACAATCAAAAAAACACTAACAAAAAGAATTGATCCAGACTGTTCGGGGAGGAAATTTCAACACATTAGCAACTATAAAATACGAAAAGAACGGAGACAATTCAGAGAAGAGAAAATATGGAGCAACAAAAAAAATATATATATTAATTGGCATGTCAATATCTGCTAAGAATAGAAAAATAACCATGGCATTTTCATCGTGAAATCTCTTGACAAAATATATCCTTATGGTTACTGATACGAAAGAAAAAAACAAAGCGGGCTAAAACATATATCAAAGATCGGGAGATAGGAATTAAAATACTAATATAACATGTGCATGTGTGTTTACCGGGGCATCCAATATAGTAAATCTTGATGTCTCTGTTTCAAAATGAGCTCTTCCAACTTCAACTGTTTTTCCCTACAATATGAACAGATTCATACATAACCCACCAAATAGACAAAAGGCATTAAAAGGGGACAAAACACAAGATCTATAACTCATTTAACTAGAACAGCAAACAGATCAATACCTTAGCCCTCTCTTCTTCATTTGTATCCATAATATATGCCATATACCTAGTTTTAAAACAGAGAAATAAGTAAAGAGGCCCGTATTAATAAAGCTAGATCAAGATATTTTCAGGAGGGTAACTGATAATAAGCTGAAACTAAATAGAGAATTAAAGAAAGCAGCAAATATACAACATTTTTCACATACAACCCAGATCGAAAATTGCACAAATTCTACTATAATATCAGGCACATACCAAAGACTAATGAGGTAACAAAACGGGACTAGAGCAACAGAACAAGCCATAAATGAGAGACACCTTTCAATGACAACTATGCCAACATCAAGAACCCACAAAAAATATTCTAGCGACTTGACAACAGATGGAAAAGATTTGACATATCATGATCATATAACTTATGGGCATTAAAAGTAACAGTTATCATCTAACAGAAAAGAGATTCATGCTTGACCTTGTATGATAATTGATAACAGCACCTATAATATTCAGACCATCGCTGTTTTTCTACCATGATACTTTCCAATGTGAAAATTCTCACAAGGGCCATAAATAGATAAGATAACAAAAAGGGTGTAATGCAACTCAGAATGACAAAAATATTGGTTTTTTTTTTTTTTTATTAATCTGCAATTACTATAATCATAGGCAGACCAGCATCAAACTTAAATAAAGCATCACCACTGGTTTAAAAACAATGCAAAGAAGTACTGACCAACTCTCTCTACTTTTTTCTTTGGCTTCTTTTTCGTATTTTTGGATGGTACGGTCATCAACCTGACCACTGAGGAATAACGTTTGGCCTCCAATTGTAGACTTTCCAGCATCTGCAGACCAGATTGAGCAATACTTGTAATGAGAATACCCTTCTCTTTTTAATTGCATGCTAGTATTTTATCTTTCTTAATTTCACTGCTAAGGTATTGTTTAGCTAGTCAAAGCAAGTAACAAAAAACATGATTATGGAACAAAAGTGGAAATGAAATCCAGTTTTAGAGATGGACAGAATTAATGGCAATGCTGCACAGGCCAAAAAAAACTAGTCAGATTATACAGGAACTAACACATTCAAAACGTTAGAGGGTGATACAGAAATCCATATCTCAATGTTACGGTACAGTTTTGGAGTTTCCACAAACATTGTTTCATTTCCTATAATAAAAATCAAATGTACTCTTAATAAAAACCAACGGTGAAAGTTGAAACCAAATTCTACTTCATGATCAAAGTTGAAACCGAGACTAGAATTGAAGATACGAAAAATAATCAAATTTCATTGAAGCAAACTTGATTTTAATGGATATGAAATCCTGAATGCAAAGAGTGCAAGGGTTGAAGCCTGAAGGATTGAAGAGATGCACCTACCAACATGACCAATAAACACAACATTCAGGTGTCGCTTTTTTTGTTCCTCAGCCTCATCTTCATGATGATCATCTGGAGGAGAGCTTTCTTTTTCTTTGACTGAATAAATAAATGGAAACATAAAACAATAAGCACAAGTTTTTAACAGAAATAACTATACATCAAACCCATATACTCAAGGACAGCAGAAAGTCCATATGGCTTTCATAATGCTCAACAAAGGATCTCTTTTGAAAAACCTACCATCTATGACTTCTTCTGGCTGGGCCTGCACTGGTTTGGAGTTCACATGGGAATCCACAGTCAAACCTAAAACCATAGCAAAGTTAACATCTGTGCATGAAACTTTCAAAATATCAATTAACTGACATACTATTGATGCATATTGATCTTTTTTCAACAAATTACAAATGAATGTAAATAAATGCATGAAGGAAAAAGCAAATATATAGGTAATGCACAAAGTCAAATTTTATGGAAATAGTCATTTAGACTGTTATCAAAATTACTAAATAATGCATCAATTAAGGATTTGCTTATAATACATATGGGTATACTTGAAAAAATGATCCTTTGAAATGTATTAAATACATATGTTGAGTTCAAAGCTATCATAACATTATTCGTTCACCCAACCATCAACCCATCCCCCCTAAAGAAAAAGAAAGAAATCATTCTAATCGATTATGGACACTAACTCATGAGAATAGTAGAAGAAAATTATTTGCTTCACCATAAGAAATCAAAATACAACAGCATAAAATAATGTCGGGTTAAGCTACATACAGTCCATGTTTCTTCATAAAAATGGTTCAAAAAAGGTTGATGCATAATACAATTTCATTCAATAAATAACTCTTAAAATGGAAAATGCATCCAATATGAAGAAGACAAACAAAATATGAGGGATAAACAATGCATACGAAAAAGGATTAAAAATTGATCATATTCCAACCCCTTAATAGGTTTCTTGAAAAGCGTACATATGATTAATTGTAAAGTTTAATACATTATGCAAACAAGCGCTTTAAAAGTCAATAAACAAAGGTTTTCAATTTTGTTCCATCAATTAATGCTTCAACACTACGTTGCTTCCTCTTTCAGTAAAAATATATCACTAGACTTTATGGAAACAGGGTAGAGCTTTTTTAATGTGCATGTATGTATTTATGGCATGAAGGCAAAGGTTTCCATTCCACTTGCAGCTTAATAGGCTCTAAATCAAGCTATTAACCTTATATAAATCAACACTGCTATTAACCTTATATAAATCAACACTGCCATTAACAAATTAGATCAAGTGCACGTTATTTAAAAATTCACAGAAAATAAATTCTTAATTGATAATGGCTTTCATCTTTCAAGGAGAAAGTCGAAAATGAGAAACATTTGCATTCTTTTCATCTTCTTTTATGATTTTTCATGTAACCATGCTTTAATAAAAATTTATGGCTCCATTGTAATCCATGGAACCACATCAGCATGAGGCACTGCAACTGCATAAGAAGGTTTTTTCTGTAGCTCAGAGAACAACTCCTAAAAGACAACCAAAATTACGGCATGGAACACAACCAAATCACCATAGTATAAAAAAATAAAAATAAAACAATTTTACTCTCAAAAATCATGAAGTGAATACGAGAAATCAAAATTAACCAAACACTCAAGCACACAAACTGTCAGATAGAAAAGACAAGACGCAGAGCTTCTTAGATCCCGCAACTATTATAATTTGTTCTACCTACCTACATCCGTCTCATTAGAAGTGACAGCTGCATCAGGATTCCAATGTTCAACATCAGCGGCCACATTATCTTCAGCTAGCAATGCATAATACACAATACAAATACATGGTACAAACAATTAAACTATAATAAAAAATAAATGCCAATAGCACAACTGTCTTTACCTTAAACACGATTACTCAAAAACAAAAAATCCCCAAAATGGAAAATTAATTATAAACAAATCAGAAAAAAGTATCATACCAGATGAATCAAGCTGCAAGTCCTTGATATCCTCCGCGATATCTAAAAATCCGAAATTTAAACTCAAATTTGAGACCGAAATCAGTAACAAGCACTAATAAAACTAAATTAAACCGATAAAATTTGAGGAAAAGCGACAAACCCGGTGGAGGAAGAGTGTGACCCAATTCCGACATGGCTCGTAAAATCAACACAAAATCACGATCATACAAAACCGAGTTTTGTAGAGAGAGAAAGCACTAGCCAATCGGTGCGGTGGCGTAGATATTTCTCGGTGGCAACTCGCGGATGATGAAGTCTAGAGAGTCCAGGGAAATGGTAAAACTGTGCAAGCAACCTCGAAGATCTGAGCAGTAGGGTTTTTGGACAAATGGGCCGGCCCGAAAAGACAGAAGCCCAGTTATCAGTACTTTATGGGCCTCTAATGGGCTTATGATATTGTAATATAAAGCCCAATTCAGTATTTTATGGGTTTTCTGAAATTGTAAAATAAAACGAGGGTGTGTTTAGTTGGAACTACATCGGATCTTTCCTAAAACATAACCTATAATCAGATCTCCATTATCTAAGCGAACCCAGAACATGACGTTGGGAAGTGATTCTCTAATTAAACCCTCATGAATATGAATTTTGCAATTCTAAATTTGAGATTTGAATGGATTTTGATAATTTTGATATATTAAATTCATGTTCTTTAGATACAATAATACAAATAACTACTATTTTTATGTACATATTATCCACTTAAGATTTCTTTTAGTACAATAACACTACTAATATTATAAAATGCTTTATATAAATACTTAAAAAATTTCTCTTTTTTTTACCTCACGTTTTTTGATTGTTTAGTAAAAAAAAAATTCATATATAAATATGAAGATTTAAGTTTTATTTATATTAGTATCCCAAATGTTATAGTTAAATTATTATTTCCAATAAGTTTAAATAGTTGTTTAATAGTTTTAGTTTTTACTTAAAAAAGTGAAAATAATTATAATAATAATAATAAATTCAAGTTTATTTATAAAATAAATTAATGTTTTCATGAAACTATTTGATTGTTCTAAAAATTTGAAAAATATGAGGTTAAAAATATGTAAAAAGAATTTAAGTGTCCATATGAATCATAAATGTATTAATTTTAAAATATTAATTGTGCTATTATACACAAATAAATATGAAATAAGTTATATGTAGTTAAAGATAAACATCAGTGATATTTATATACCAAATAAAATAATGTAATAGGACATATATGGCTAAGGCCTAAGGGTAAACATGAGTGGTTCTCCATTCTCACTTCAAAACCCAAGCTCCAAACCCTTTTTTTTTTCCTTTTCGTTTTCATTATTCTATCCATTTTCTTTTATTTTCTTCTTTTATTCATTTTATTTTCTTTTTCTTTTAAATTTTATTCAATTTCTTATCTTTTCCTTTTTTTTTTCTCCTTATATTGGGTGTTATTAAATGTTTTAAGTTTGGTTATAACATAATTAATATATAAAATATTATTTTATGATGAATACTAATATTATGATATCTTATTATCAACATTTAACAACATTGATTTAGAGAATTATCGATAGATATATCAGTATACTGAATATTAATAAAAATAGTTATGAATATTTTAATATCATAATTTATTGATATTAATATTATTGAGGATGATATTGATTAAAGAAAACGAAAAAACGTGGCGGACCCATCACGGCTTAAAACTATCATCACTTAAAATTCTTCCCACTCTTCTCTATTCATATCTACAACATTTTTTAAAATTACATTTTTTTAAATCAAACATAAAAATTGTACAAAAATATTTCATCTAGCCTCTTAAGTACTGCATTTCAATATGCATGCATATATGAATATTGGCACTAACGTACTTATCAATATTTATATAAGAATTTATAAAAAAAACATATATTAATTACGGACAACGTTGTTAGAATCTGCGTCTATGAAGAATTTTGCAAACATTAGAGGACTACATGATATTGTAATTAAACTTTAATTTATTTATTTTTACGTTTGTTGTCAATTTACACTTTCATTGTTTGCAACAATTAATATACTTTCGTAAAAAATGATCTTTTCTCGATAATTACTTTTGTAGTGCCCGGATGATGGTCATAAAAAAGGTCAAATTATTGTTTTATGCATTGTTGAAGTGTGTGTCTCGTTGTCCACTTACTCAACACAAACAACAAATTGTTCAACAAATCACTTTGCAATAGTCTAAGTAAATTGTCATCTCAATAAATGTAAAAAACAAGACCAATCTATCATCGAGTGTTCAATGTTCTCTGCATTTGCAGCTAATAATAATATATGTCAATATATTGTCAAACCCCTCCCAATCCCATTAATTTTGTATAGTTTTTGACTATATATCATTAATATTTTTAATTTTTATTTTTAATACCTTAAATGTAATAATGTAATACTTTAAACATATACATATAATACCTTAAAGATAAATATATAATACATTTAAGATAAGTATATAATACCTTAAAGGTATGTATGCAAAACATGAAATACTTTAAATATATTTATGTAATACCTTAAAGATAAATATGTGATACCTTATATTATAAACATTAATACCTTTAATTGCATTCAACTAATACCTTCATGTATTAACCTGTAACAAAAAAAAAAAATTTGCATATTTTAATTATCTAACTAATCTCCTCGTGTTTTGACTATATATCATTATGTTTTTTGAACTTTTAATCATAATACCTTAAAGGTAAGCATATAATATCTTATAGTGTAACCATAATATCCATGTTTGCATCAAATTAATATCTTAAAAGTATTTACGTAATACCATAAATGTAAATGTATGATACTTTAAAGGTATTTATGTAATACTTTTAAAGCAAAAAATGCAATATTTAAAAAAAACATATATATACAATGCTTTAAAGGTATTTATGTAATATCTTTTAAGATAAATATATAATACTTTTTACTTTAAATATATTTATGCAATACCTTAAAAGTGAATATGTAATATCTATTATACGTATTAATACCTCTGATTGCATTCAACTAATATTTTCATGTATTAACCTGTAAAAAAAAAAACATTGCAGCAGTGTATGCTGAGGAGCAATTCTAGTGCTCGATACCAATGGTGTTTTACAAATTGAAGAAAAATCTAGGAAATAGAGCTTCTGCACTATGATTTATATTAAATTTTAGTCAAAAAAATGACACTATGATTAAAGGATGGTTAAAAAAATTGATGTTGAAATTTTTCGAACACACAAACAAACAATAACAACAAATGAGTACAAAACGAACAAAATAAAAATATAAAAACATTGGATTATAGGAACTAAAACACTATCTATGATTTTTTTTTCGAAAAATGCATTAAACATTTACCACTAACAAATGGAAGCGAAAATCTACACACCCCAAATATATATACACACTCCACAAAATTAGTTTTATACCTACAATTTTTAAAAAAATGGGATGTGTTTAGTAAATTTTGGGGTGTGTATAACCCTACCCATAATAAAAATTTTGGTTAAAATGTCAATTTGAGTAGATATCGTAATTTTTCTGATAATTTTTTTTTTTAAATATATAACCAGTAATATTCTTGTAAGTTGGCGATGTTTTGGACCGGATTTTTTAGACCGGGTGAATTTTGGACCGGCTGGGACAGTCCGGTTCAGCGGCGCACGGTTGCTAACATCCGCCGGCAGCCTCGATGAGTTCAATTTGGCACCGCGCGTTCGTTTTTTGGCGCCAAATGGTATAAGAAACGCCGCCGATCATCCCCAAATCAATCCTCTTTTCAGCCCTAATTAATTCGTTCAATTGCGAATGTGCGATCGATTTTTTTCCAGCAGAAATGATCAAAGCGCAAATTGCATTCAATCTTCATTCTCGGATCGATTTTCCGCTGCATAAGCCGTACTCGCCGATTTCCCGACCCTCGTTGCGATTCCCATCGAAAAATGAAATTTCCAACCGGATTAAGAGAATTCAGATCGCGCACTGTTTAGAAAAACAGTCCAGTTCGCCGCCTCACGAGGCGGATTTGTCGCACAGTGAAATTACAGCACCCTCTCGTAACTTTTTTTTTTTTGGTTTAATTTCGAAATTGCATTATGCGATCCTGTTTTGGATGATATAAGCTGTAATTGTCGTACAGGAGATGTATCGATAAGTTCTGCTACATGGATTGGCGTGGCTACTCTTACGAGCAAGATTACGGTGATTCTTAACAAGTTCTTTTAATGTGCTGCTTTTGTTCTTGTTTCTGGTGTCAATATATGTCACTGTATTCTGAGAATGATTTTCTTGCATGGATGTTTGTAGGGCTTACTTAGAGAAGTTACAATGGCTTCAGTTTTTGGTGTCGGTCCTGTTGCGACGGCTTTCAAGTACTGTATATTTCATTAGTTAGCTTGTGGACTGTTATTGTATTTCAGTTGGAAAATGGTAACTGTTACATGACTTTAATTGGTAACATTTCAGGTATGCTTGGGTTTTGCCTGGTTTTTCATCATCGCTTCTTGGCGGTTAGTCATTATTGTTTCACCTTGTACATTGTGGTTAATGGTTTTATTGGTCGTGTTGCTTCAGAGTTTACATACTCTTCTGCTATTCCCCCATATGTGATCAGAATGCATAATATAATAGAATTTGAATGCAACAATATGTTAACTGTCATAGAGAAGGTTCTCTTATGAAACCGACTATTGTCGCATAGATGGTGAAAGTTCAACGTTGAATGTCAAGTTAAATTTCCATTTTCTCTGAAGATACAACATTTACTTTGCACCAATTGTTTGTGGCAGGTGTAAATGGTCCTATCCATATTATTATGTCCACCACTTTAAGGTAATACACCCTCCTTAATTCTTGTTGTTGTCCATGGTGTCCCAGTTTTAGCTTAATTATCTGCCCAAATTTTGATCCCCAAAGGTTTTTTGAAAACTTTATACTTTGAAGTCCTATACAAGTACCATCCTTTCCTTTTTTATAATGAAATCGTTGAAGTTTATGTGTGTCTATTATGTATCTCTTCCTTCATTGAGATAAATAGACCATACAACAACTTTTGATTAGCTATTATGAAACTGAAAATTGATCAGTAAAATTCCAAAGGAGCGCGGAAAGATGCTACTTCAACATCTGACAACCATTATGTTTCTGGTATGCTGGTTCACATTATTGACAATTAACATGTGCGTTCGTTAAACCTATAACCATGTGCATGACTGCAATTGATGCCATGCAGGTAGGAGGTTTAGCGGCTGCTCTTGTTTTTATCTTCCCAGAATTTGTAATTCATGTTTATGCACCGGGGTAAGATGAATGATACTGTGAGGAAGAAGTTACTATAAGTTTAGTTATTTCACTGCATCATAATTCATGTTAATGCACCTTGCTCACTGCTGCATTTTATTGGCATCACCTCACAGTTTGTGGATCCTGGCAGAAGGAAAAATCATAAGAGAAATAGCTGCAGAGCAGGTAATGATCGTGATTTTAGGACTATGGAAGCACCAATTGCCTCACACTTACTTAATCTTCAGTTTTGAGTGGAATGTAAAACTTCAGTACAAGCCTTTCCATGTATCTTAGTATTTTACTTTATTCCCCTCATAGCTGCACCCTGTAGCAAATAATCCTAATAGTCTTCTTCTTTTTGGATCTTGTACCATCACTCAGCTTTCTAGCAATCACCCCAGCAGCTCCCAGTCCAAATCTATTTCTCTGGAATTATTTCTTAAAAATGGTCTTGGTTTTTTCTTCAGTTTTCGTTAATTGCTTTTCTATTTGTGTTTCCTTTTTCAGCTGAAAATTATGACACCATGCATAGTCCTTGCAGGTCCTGTTGGACTTGGCTTTGGATATATGAGGTATGTTAGATTCTTAATATTTTTGTCCAGCTTGTAATTATCCAGCACTTAACGACACCCTCCTCCCCCTACCCAATCAGTGCAGAAGGAAATGATGCTCTTCCTTCCATTAGTCCTGCTTTATCCAGCTCACTCGTGATTGTTGCTGTAAGTGATTACCAATTCTCATAGTTCACATTGAACTGTTTCTCTCTCTCTTGACCAATAATGCTATCCAAATCATGTATCTGTTTGGTATCTAACAATGTTTAAAAATCACTGCAGTGTCTCCTTTGTACTTTTACCCAACAACAGAATGCTTCCCTTACTGGTCAGTAAGGAAAATGATCGGTAGCTACTTTAATAGTCTATACAAATCTTGCTCATATATTTCCTATTTCTTTCTTTAGGTGGAAAACTTCTTTCATATGCAGTTTCTCTTGGATTATTCTTCCAGTGGGTCATCCAGGTCTTACTTTTCTATTGAGTGTTTCTACTCCCTTTCTCGGAGTTTCTCTACTGAGGAATTATAGTTCTTGATTTTGTTCTTAGCTTTTTTAAATTGTATAAAGCTTTTTATGCCATGATATGTAGATTTCTATTGATTCTGACATAGTCCCTGTGGAAAATCATAATATCAGGTGATTGCGCTCAGAAGAGGATGGTCTTATATTATTCCAGATTCATTTATTAACATCCTAAAAAGTGGAGATGTTTATGAGGTGCAGGCTCAAGGCCTTTGGGTCATAGGTTAACTTTACTTAACCAGACGTCAGTCATAGATGTGTCGCTAACTCCTCCGTCCTCTCTTTTGAATTTTTGGTACAGTTCTTCTTGTTGTTGCTCCCAGCAACTGTAAGTTCGGGCTTGGCGCAAATTGCATCTTTTACTGACCTTTGTTATGCATCTCTTATTCCTGGTGCTGCCGCTGGTCTCTCGTGTAAGTCATTTAGGATGGTTAGACTTTAGAGATCACTTATCAACTTAAAATGTTCATATGGGTGTGTGTATAATCTCTTGGTCATCTTGTATCGGTAAAGAAGTTCAAATCCCTTAAGCGAATTCTTCCGTGTTTCAATGGTGTCGGTTTTGATGTCTAGTGAAACACACATGCAAGGGCATAAAAAAAGGTCCTAGCACTTGAAAAGATGAATACTTTGTTAGAGTTAGAGGGTCATGAGGATAAAATATTCAAGCAAGCAAGTTAAAGAGAAATATGGATGAAGCGTACAATCTTATACTTCTAACTCTTTTTGTGATGTTACAAATAAGAGGGCTCTTGTTCAGATGCAAGCATCTGCTAGCAAATATATTTGATTGAATAATAACTGTAGTGAACATTGGATATACTTAAGCAGGTGAAGTCATTCTGCATTTTGAATTTCTGTGTTGTGTGTGTATTCCAGTGAGCCAATTGGTTGGTTGACCACGAGCTATGCAATTAGTATAATGGAGAAGTGTTATCTAAAGATTATGTATCAATTGAAACACTATTTATATATCGAGTTGACTGCCACGTCTTAATTTGTCATTGACTGCATTTCAGATGCATATCTTATGGTCATGGCTCCATTGGGTGCTCTTTCGAGCATTATTATACTGCCTCTTGTGCCTACATTCAGCAAACTTGTGAAGGTACATCATGGTTGTAATCACATTCCTTCTTTTTAATTGATATGTTTTTTGTTCTACTTCTTTTCCTATATTTTCTCAATGTTTTATTTCATGGTAGACATCATCATGGGAAAGCTTAGTGGACAATCTAGAAGGAGCTCTGCTGCTTTGCATGGTTGGTATTTGAGACTCTACACTCTCTTACATATCACTTATCATAATAACCACATCTTAGCATAATTATCATGAGAAACCCCGGACCACTTCTTCTGCATATTAAAAAAAAGCATAGAGTTAAATGGGTCCATAGTAACACACTGTAATAAGCAACTCTACTCTCTACAATCAAAGTGTTAAAATTAGCAGGGGTGTATCTTTAATTTGGTTTATGCTTACCTATGATGCAGGTGCTTCTCTTGCCCACCTTTTCTATTATGCGCATCTTGGCAGGGCCAATCATCCATGTAGTGTTCGAACGTTTTGCATTTGATTCGACAGCTTGCGCTCTAGTATCTACTCTCTTTTGTGCTTGTGAGTACCAATTTTATTTTTTTCAGATTTTTGAATTAACTTATAAGGAGCAGAATGTTTCTGGTTTAAACTACCATACATATGCTAAGTATCAATGCAAAAATTTCTGATACAGCTATTTGTGCTCAGATTCACATGGTGCGCCGTTCTTCTTTGCTAGAGACATACTAGTTGCGGTTTTTTATGCCTTTGGAGATGGAACGGGACCTTTTTTAGTCAGTGCAGGCGCCATTGCTTTAAATGCCTTTTTGGACTGGCTTTCAGTTTCCAGATTCAACCTTGGAGCAAAGGGGCTGGTATATATTATTGTATCTGATTGTGTTGAGTAAATGAAAATTTGTGCATTTTAATGTTATGGTGTTTGTATCCGTTTGCATATGGCAGGCACTCTCAACATCATTCACAGCCATACTCTCCGTTGTTCTCTTGTTTCATCTCCTCAAGAGGAAACTTCCTGGTAAAAAATCTCAAGAATCTCCACATCATAAAATGTGAAGCTACACTTCATATACATAATGAAACTGTGGTGACAATCTTCTCAGCATTGTCAAGTTATGCTGCAATGATCTATCCCGCTACGCTGCTATTGATGTGCTGTATTACATCAAACCTCACCACCTCTGCTGGGTACAAACTGATAGGCAAGTTGTTGGCTTCCAGCTTCCTCTCAAGGTCTGCTCGTTGTGTTTTGAATATAGTTCTCTAAACCAACGTTTTCTTCTGATCAACTTTCAGCTATGGCTTTTTTCTTCACAGATACGATGTGATGAAGGAACTCCTCGCTGTATCAATGGCTAGTGTTCTTGGTCTCATTGGCTTCTTTCTTCCTGCTGTCCTCCTACACTTATCCGGATTTGAGTTGGTGAGAGATTTATATATGATGTTGATTAAGCAACCATCTCTGAGACCATGGATAAACTATGCAACTGCTAAGGAGGGGTGATTTAGAGATTGATCTGCACTGTGAGTATTGCTTCTCTTTACCTTGAAATTATGAGCAGCTTATTAATAAACCTGCTCACAAGCTAATGAATCCAATAGTGTCAAGTTTAAGCTTGGTTAATGAGGCTCATTAACCAAGCTTTCATCAAGTGAAGCTCCGTATAGCTCACAAGAGGTTTAGTTCGTTTACAGTTGTTTACTTGTATCATGCTGCATCTGAAGAATCATTTGGTGGTGCTCCGACTTGCACAATGGTCCTCCAGTCGTTACTCGTACAATGATTCGTGTTGATCGGTGCCTTTCGATTTTGCATTTAGGAACATTAGTCAGCTTGAAAGATTCATAGGAATGACAACTTGAAGCCTGAGTTTTGAGATTAAAGTTCAATTTTGAGATTAATAGGCATTTACAAATTTTTTGCACCAGTTAGTTAAAGTTGGTTAGAATTATTCTGTATCTGAAAAATCTTACAGTTTTGTCGAATTTTTACACTTAAAAACCTTAACTCAATGCTAAGCTCCCTTTTTTTTTTCTTTTCTTTTTATTGAAAATGTTAAGATCTAAAAAAGGCAAAAGGGTTGATTTTAGAGACTAGCTATTGTCGTGTCAAAGGTACCAAGTTGAGTTTTTAATAGCTTTTAAATCTGAATGTACTTTCTTTTTATCCTAATAAATAAAAATATGAAAGTACTTTAATCAAATCAAAATACACCCAACTCAAATAATTTGATCTTTTGCTCTTATTTTTTTTTTTTTTTTTTCTACTTATTGGGCTCAAATCAAGCTGTAGGTTTCGTGAAACACAAAAATATGTTCCAAGCCTGTTAATCGAACACAAACCTTAAACGAATGACCTAATTGAATGACTTGATTGGATCTTCAGGCATAGTTTCCAGATAAATATATGTAATATTGTAAACTGTCAGATAAGTTACAACATCTTATAGTACTTTCTCTACATCTTTTCTACTGTTCTACACTACAATTACAAAACTGAACTTCCCTCAATGATAAATAATGAAGTGCAACGATCAAATCACGATCACAAACAACTCGAAAATAAGCTCAACGCCGCTTGTATAAACAAGGTTTCAACTCAGGCCACTCTATGCCCTTGGTTTTTTGTTTCTCCTGCAGAGAATAAATACGAACCTGTTAACACAATTCTTCCATGATAAATTGTATTGTAACATGATATACTAGCTACAATGAGAGAGTTTAAGCACACGTCGATATAAAAGCATCAAACCTTTTTCTGAAAGTAGAACAGTATAAACATTTTATTGGAGAAGTCCTGCACAGAACAATAAATATTAGCAAGAATAGTAAAGTCCTCAATAAAAAAAGAGGTGGCAAAACTGAAAATGTTAGACCTTGGATGTCGAGGTGAATCCTAGTTCACATATGGCTTTAACGAACGTACTTGGGTCCGCTCCTCCTGTAGTGGGATCAAATCTGCTTTTCACTTCAGCTATTAAAAGCCACCCACTGTAGAAAGAGAATAAAATGGATTATGAACTAAAATATATGAACAAAATGGTGGTTTGAAAAGGAAGAGAGAGTATAAAATGCATACCGAGGCTTAAGAACCCGGTTTGCTTCCTTAAGATAACTAGGGAAGTTTGTCCCCATAAGTGAGAGACAAAAGACAGCAATATCCACTGAGGAAGAGTCGAGTGGTGTCTGCATGTCACAGTCAAAACAGTTTTATCATCCAAATATCAAAACAGTTTTATCATCCAAATATCCATATTTCATGATAGTTCTTACCCTTCTAGTTAAAATTATATTTCGAAAGGAGATAAAGAATAGGAAAAGCTAGGCACATACATGGGACATATCACATGCAATTACTGAAGGATCATTGGAGACAAGATCGAAGGAGAACACATTATTCTTCACACTTTTAGCAAGGCGTGCATCCCCTGAATAGGTCAAAAGGCGTAGAGATTTACTAAGTTAACTGTGAGTAAAACATAAGATTGTTTACTTAGGTAATGCTTACACGTTCTTACCACAACCAAAATCTGCAACAACTAAAGAAGGGCTTCGGCTCTTTATCCATTTTATGATAATATCATTTGGCTGTTGAGGCCAAAGTGACATTTGCGATTGGTATCCAGAATGATACTGGTTAAACATACAAACACTAAGTTACAATGTTGTATAAGCTGCAGTGCAGAATGAGTTGGATATAATCGGAAGAAATATTAATAAATAAGCTATACGTATGCAGTAATCAAACAGCATTACTAATTAAGACTTGTGCATACTAGGACAGTAGAAAAACAGCTTTAATACTCAAGCCATGTAATCAAACGGCATTCCTAACCTGAATCCTCAACCGATTAAATTTACTAAAAGAACATGCACAGTAGATATTGTTGCTTCAAATCATATTCCATAGGATCTTAATTTGTTCAACCATCCATCAAACAGCATCAACATAAATATGATCTAAAGATACTCATCAACTGTTCTGAAGTTCGAATACACATCAACAGAATCGATCAAGAAATTAGCCGTCTAGCAACAAACAAAAGCTTAAAACTCAAGTTGAAGATGATTTGGAAATAGGAAATCACAATGTTCACTCACAAGTCACAAGACTCACAACAACCAGCTAAAATTGGATTAATACAATATAATTACATAATCAAAGAAAACATACCACGTTGAACAATGATGGATCCTCTTTAAAATATTTCAAAGCTTCATCTCCACTGTGTACCCAAATAGAATTAAACTTCTGATGTAAATTCCACTTAGAAAACAAAATTATCATAATAATTAATTAAATAAAACAGCAACTAATACCTGCAAGTGTAGAGCTTCTCATTGATCATGCGGAAATAACCTCCCGATAACCTAGCTTTCATCTATACAACAATAAAGAGCAAAATAACACAAATAAACCAAGTAATAAACCTAATTTTTATGAATCCAACAAATTACTAGAATTAAGAGCTCGTACTTTATCTAGGAAAGATGAATTCGATTTTGAGCTGCTCTTGATAAGAGAACCAGAGCCCGAAGATGCGGTGACAGAAGAAGATTCATTGTTTGCGGCGGCGAAGACTTCACCGGAGATACTCTTTCCTCTGTGGCGGCCCCCCCTTTTCCTCTTCCTGCTCCGCCGTTGCTCCTCCGCCATTTTTCTACACTGTTTTTTTTTTCTTTTTTCTTTTTAGTTTAATGGGGAAGAGGGCAAACTTTTGAATGGGCCCATCTTGTTTGGGCCTAATTCAGTTGTTGGGCTTTATTTATTTATTTATTTGTGGGCTTAATGTCATTTATTTCATCATATAATTCCATTAGTTCCACTACATAATCCTACATAGTGATATATCAAATATATCCATGTGATACGTGTAATACATTGGATATAGAAAAAAAAATATAATTGAATTAGTAAAATAAATAATTAAATATTTTTAGTTAATATACTAATATTATTTTTAAAATTGGCATGCTTAGACTTATAGATTAATTGGATAAATAATTTATTTTTAGTATAATTGTAAACATTCATATTGCTATGTTAGGAAAGTAAGTAATTACAAATAACATTGAGAGAAAATATTTTAATTTATTGAGTGGATTAATTAAATAAAAATAATTATTAATAATTTTGAGTGAGAAAATGATTCATGTTCACACCTCTCCTCAAATAACCATTTTTTTAAGTATATATATATATGGAAGATTAATGTTATGCAACAAATGCATTTCAAATTAAGGATGAAAATATCTTTGATATTTTTATTTTTTTATGTGATTGGTATAAAAACGGCGTACAACGATATATTTTTAATATTTTTATTTTTTTAAATTTAATCAAGATATGAGTAAAATATCATGTATTGATTTTGATATGAGGTGGCCTCATGATATAAATGGGAGAAATATGGGTGATATATGGGGAAATATCGATAAAATATCGACAAATATTGTATTCATTCAATATCAGTGATTTTATGGTATCATTTATAAGAAAATTGGTGAAATATGAACATGTGGCTTGATGGTATAAATTGGAGTTATAACAAAATTGGTGAAATATCAACATGTGGCTTCATAGTATAAATGAGAGGAATTTAGGTAATAAATATTGATAAAATATCGACAAATATTGATATTGATTTCAATATTGTGGTTTCATGATATAAATTGGAGGAATATAGATGATATATGGGGAAATATCGATAAAATCGATAAAATATCGATAAATATTGGTATCGATTTCAATATCAGATGGTTTTATGGTATAAATTATAAGAAAATCGTTAAAATATCGGCATATATGAGTAAATTTCGTGGAATATTAAGAAAATATTAGTAAATATTAGAAAAATATATGTAAGTATAATGTACTGATATATCCATCGACCGATATATAATATCATAAAATTAAAATATCGATATTTCGATTCAAATCGAAATGTTGATCACTGTTTCAAATATAATTATATCATGGAATACAATTTTCAGAGAATTAATCATGATTGGTTATATTTTCATTAAATATAATGTTGTTATATATCTTATAATGAATAAAAAAATGTTTTTTTTTTTAAATTTTAGTAGTTGGTAAGTGGTATCACAGAGTGACAATGATATTTTTTTTTTTCCTAGTATTTAGAAAAATGAGAAAAAAATGGTCATGATAACTGGTGATACACTCATAAAATTCTTCCAAGCGTGTAACAATGGCAGATGCTTAATCCAACTACATTCTATCACCATCAAAGCTGGTCTAACGCATAACAATTACTTTGCTGCGAAATTGATCGATTTGTATTGCCAATTTACTGATATTCGAATTGCTCGCAAAGTGTTCGATGAAACTCCTAACCGAACTATTTATATGTGTAACCGCATTCTCAAATGCTATTGCAGATCCAAACAATATCAAGAATCATTGTTGCTTTTTTCCCATTTATTCTTCTCTAAAACGTCGGATCTTTATACAGTACATACAACTCTTAAAGCGTGTGTTGGGTTAAAATCACTTGATTTTGGGAAGACAATTCATGGTATTGCCAAGAAGAGTGATAGGATTGGTGGAAACTTGTTTGTTGGATCAGCTTTGATAGAACTGTATTCAAAATGTGGCAAAATGGATGATGCACTGCAGGTGTTTGAAGAATATCCTGAACCGGATACGGTTTTGTGGACTACAATCATTACAGGGTACGAACAGAATGACGAGACTATAAATGCGCTTGAAATATTTGCTCGAATGGTGATGGCTGACGGTGTTGAAATCGACTCTATCACGCTCGTTAGTGTTGTATCTGCGTGTACAAAGTTGTTAGACTTAAATAGTGGCAGAAGCATTCATGGCTACATGATCAGGGTGGGAATTGACAATAGCTTATCTTTGTTCAATGCTTTGATAAATTTGTATGCAAAGACAGGTTCAGTGGATGCTGCTGTGAAATTGTTTATGAAAATGGAAGTGAAAGATGTGATTTCATGGGGCTCTATGCTTGCTTGCTATGCTCATCATGGGCGTAGTGAGGAAGCACTTGATCTTTTTGATGATATAGTAGCTATAGGAATCGAGCCCAACGTTGTTGTTTTGTTTAGTGCTTTGCAGGCATGTGAAGCTACTCATGATTTGAAGCAGGGAAAAAGAATTCATGAGCTTGCTATAAAGAAAGGATTGGATTCGAATATTCTGGTTTCGACAGCTCTAATCGACATGTACATGAAGTGTTGTTCACCTAATGAAGCAGTTGAGGTGTTTGATCATATGCCTATCAAAGACTCTGTTTGTTATTCAACTATGTTGCATGGATGTGTTCAAAACAGAATGACATACAAATCCATTGATATTTTCCATGATATGTTGGCTAATAATCTTGAACCTGATGGTTTCGATTTGGTTGAGATTTTGACAGCTTGTTCTGAATTAGGTGTTCTTCAGCTAACTAGTTGCATCCATGGATTCACTATCAAATGTGGCCTAGACACCAATTCTTTCTTTCGTGCTTCGCTTATAGAATCGTATGCAAAATGTGGTAGCTTGGATGGTTCCATTGCAGTTTTCCGACAGATAAACGATAGAGATGTTGTTATGTGGAGCTCTATGTTGTCAGCATACGGCCTTCACGGGAGGGCCCGCAAGGCCCTCGAATTGTTCAATCGGATGATCAAGAATCCATCAATTACGCCCAACGAAGTGTCGTTTCTGTCCATACTATCTGCTTGCAACCATGCTGGCCTAATCATAGAAGGAATCAAGATGTTCAACATGATGATCAACGACTACAACCTAACACCGAATCAAAAGCATTACGCGATACTGGTTGACCTAATCGGCCGCGTTGGTGAGCTAGAAAAGGCAATGAAATTCATCGATCAAATGGTGGGACCCATCGGGGCTGATATATGGGGTGTGTTTCTTGGCGCGTGTCGGATATATCAGAACATGAAAATGGGCGAGATCGCGGCCAAGAAACTACTCGAATTAGACCCTATTGAAGCCGGACACTATGTGCTGCTATCAAACATATATGCAGTTGGTGAGAAGTGGGACAATGCAGCTCAAGTTAGAAAAATGGTTGAAGAGAAACAATTAAAGAAAGTATCCGGCCAAAGTGTTGTCTTAATAAGAAATGAGGTTCACACCTTCATAGCCAATGACACATCTCATCAAGAAACCAAGCAAATATTCAAATTGCTCATCACACTACAAAGGATGATGAAGTAGTGACCATATCCTTGTTTTGTTTTTATTATGAGATAATACAATACAATTCGCGAGTAACTTGGGATCAACCCAAAAAAATATTGTATTTGGTTCAAAAAACAATTGTATTCGATTCGAAAAAAAATTGTATTCGATTCTAAAATAGTCAAGTCGAGCTACTCGAATGGCTTTCGATCTCATGCCGAGCATATTATTACGCGGCTCAACAAGCTCACGAGTCTAATCGGCATAACTGAGCATATGTTAAATTTATGATTTTGCTCTTAACTTAATATTTTACATTAAAATTTCAATTTCCTTATAAATATTTCCCACATACCGAGTCTAGCCCAATCAAGCTCTAGCTTATCGATTTATTTTTCGGGTTAGAGCTCGAGTATTAAAAGTTTAAACTTGATTGAGTTTGAGTCGAGCTCCAACCAAGCTCGAGCTTATCGATTTATTTTTCGAGTCGAACTCGAATATTAAAATAATAAACTCGATTGAGTTCGAGTCAAGCTCGAGTCTACAAGTACTTGGCATACTCGATTATTTTACATCCCTATATAGCATCAAAGTTAGGGTTTTCCAGTCGAGCTCAAGTATTAAAATAATAAACTCGATTAAGTTTGAATCGAGCTTGAGTTTAGCAGTAGTTGGCATACTCGATTGGTTTACATCCCTATATACCAATAAATTCGATTGAATTAGAGTCGAGTTCGAATCTAACAGTATTTGATGAACTCGACTATTTTACACCCCTATATACCTCAAAGTTGAGGTTGTCTAAATCAGGCACAGGGCCACAGTTTGGATGAGATGAGGTCGTTTAAATCAGGGCACGGACCCACAATTTGGATGGGCGGTGGTTTTTGGTCTGTATTCAAAGTACTGACACTAAAGAAAGATTGTTAGAAATGACTAGAAACGGCTGAAAAAATGGGCAACTGCCATTGGGAAATGGCTTCAAGAAAGAGGATTATGCGCCGTATAAATGCTTGAGAAAAAAAAAGCTGAGATATTTCCAACTTTTAACAGCTGCTCTTTCTTCATGATTTTCGATGTAAGATTGTTAGAAATGACTAGAAACGGCTGAGAAAATGGCAACTGCCTGGCGCCGTATAGAAAAAAAAAGCTGAGATATTTCCAACTTTTAACGGCTGCTCTTTCTTCATGATTTTCGATGCAGCGTGAAATGTCTATATTATCCTGATTTTACTGTAAATTGGATAGAAAAGTTTTCATGATTTTCAATGTAGCGTGAAATGTCTATATTACCCGAGATGTGATTTTACTCCATAAATTGGATAGAAAAGTTTTTATGATTTTACTGTAAATTGGATAGAAAAGTTTTCATGATTTTCGATGTAGCGTGAAATGTCTATATTACCCGATATTATAAGAAAATTTCGTGGTATTGGAGAAATATAGATAATATATAGGGAAATATCGACAAATATCGATATCGATTTCAATATCGATGATTTTATGTATAAATTACTGTAAAATATCGACAAATATTGATATCGATTTTAATATTGTATAAATTACTGTAAAATATCGACAAATATTGATATCGATTTTAATATTGGTGGTTTTATGTATAAATTGACAAATATCGGTATCGATTTCAATATCGATGGTTCTATGCATAAATCATGGTATAAATTAATAAATATCGATATCGATTTTAATATTAATGGTTTTATGTATAAATTGACAAATATCGATATCGATGTTTTATGCATAAATCATGATATAAATTAATAAATATCGATATTGATTTTAATATCAATGGTCTTATGTATAAATCATGTATAAATTGAGGGAATGTATGTGATATATGGGAAAATATCAATAAAGATCGGTAAAATATGGTTTTATATATAAATAAATTGTTAAAATATAGGTGATATATGAGGCATGAAGAATCCGTTGCCCGCGAAATATCGATAAACATCGGTAAAATATCGACAAATATTGATATCTATTTGAATATCGATGGTTTTAGGGTATAAATTATAAGAAAATCGTTAAAATATCAGGATATATAGGAAAATTTCGGTGGAATATTGAGGAAAAATATCGATAAGTATGATGTACCGATATTTCCATCGATATCGATATCCACAATATTTCTGTAAAATTAAGATATCGATATTTATATCAAAATCGAAATTTTCATCCTTGTCTAAAACGAATATACAAGTTATTTGTTATTTTGCTTGAAAATTTAATAGGCTATTTATATTTGTAGTCATAAAAATGTCTCTCTATATAATTTTATCATATTTATTGTTTACTAGCTTGTGTAATTGAATTGAGTTGCATGTATTTTTTACTTAAATTTATTTAATTGTTTATCGAGTTTTTCATTGTGGATTTGAAATAAATTGTATGCAAGTTGCTTAAATTGATTGAAATTTTATCTTTTTTGTCAATTCTATTTGTCATACAACAGTTTTAAGATTGGCATGGATTACCTCAACTTCAATCATTTATTCTTAGGTTATCAACTGCATAACTTTTAGTTTAATTTTAATTATAACATGAAATTTTATTCCTAACAATGTTGTTTTTTTAAACATGATTTTTTTCTCCAATTATAATATGAATCTTTTTTTTCGTTCTTCTAATTATTAGACCACCAGTATTATTGAATATATTTCAATGAGATGATCTCACACTCACCATTAATTTTGGGATGTAATGTCACCGTTGTTGTTAATTGAAAGTCAGTTAGATTTGTCATAGTAGATTTCAAATGAGACAGTATATATGTAACAAACACATAAAAACACTCCCAACAATTATTATGACATTACAATTATATGCTCCTAAAGGGAAATCACTATTGTAATTGAAATTTTCTTTAATGGTAACCACCATTATTACAAATAATATATTACAAATAAAAGCTATTATTAACACTGAAATTTGACCAACAATTCACTGAGTTTCTAAATCATTAAACCTTATTTATATTAAGTTCCTATATTGTATATCATTTTATCCAGATACTCAATTTAATATTATTGAGCGCTCATAATAATAAATATAATTTATCTTGAGTGTTACTTTTCGTGTTTATATTGAACTAGTAATTCACCCGCGCGATGCGTGATTTATTATTTGTTGTGGTAATATATAATTTGTAATTATATAATGAAATTGTTATATTATAAATTTATTTATACATCTTTTATTATTCAAATTTTGTATAATATACAAATATATTTTCATATCTCTATTGATTTTTAAAGTTATATTTTATAATTTAAAAAAATTATTGGGTAAAGTAGAGTTTTAACCTAAGAAGGTAGAATTTGGTTGAACCCCACCTATACAGTAGGGCTTCCTTATGCATTTATTTTTGAGTTGCGTGTTATTATAAATTCAAATAACACAAATTGTATATGTTCTTCTAAATTATATTTGATAATATTACAAAGTTGGAATACAAAATTTATAAATAATTTAAACGATGAACTTGAAAGCTTACATTCTATTTGTTCGTCTTTTGTTGAATTTTTTTCATGGCTCAATAGATAATTTGATAAGCCAATAATTTTAAGAGTTAGTTATAACTTATAAGAGACCAATTAACAATATAAGTTCTGAAATATTTATTTTTATACAACATTTCTCATAATTACAAAAAGTATATTACAATTTTTTTAACTTTCAAATTGATAATATGAATAATTCTAGACATTAAGTAATTAAAGTTAAAAAAAAAAGAATTAAAAACTTGAAGCTTAGCTTCTATTTATTTTTATCTTTTACTAAATTTTTTTCATGGTTCAGATAATTTGATAAGCCATTGATTTTTGGAGTGGGTTAAAAATGATTGATTAACAATAGAAATTTTGAAATATTATTTATATACAATATTTCTTATAATTACCAAAAATATCTTAAATTTTTTTTAATTTTAAAATTGATAATTAGAATAATTATAGACATTAAGTAATTAAAGTTAACAAAATTTTAAAAAAGAAATAAATTATTGTTCAACAATGAATAATAGTCATCCTCAACAACAACAAATAATAATAATAATAATAATAATAATAATAATAAACAATATATTATATGGGAAAAATGTTCTAAATAATATGAATAATTTTCTTGGCAAAACTAATAATTTTTAAATTTTTTTTATTAATCAATATAATGATGTGATATTTTTTTAGAGAAAAAATAACAAAATTATAAATTTTATCAAATGTCTTCCTTTTATATATAATATAGATATAGATAGATTCACCAAGTTTGAGTTTGGACCACAAGACACATAAGCCATGTTTTTTATTTTTTATTCCATGATATTTCTCTTTCTGGGCCCATCGCTAGGGATGTAAACGAGCCGAATCGAGCCGAACAGTACTGGGCTCGAGTTCGGCTCGTTCGAGTTTGGTTCGGGCTCGAGTTCGGCTCGAGTTCGGTTAGAGCCTTAGGAATGAAGCTTGAGCTCGGCTCGTTTGAAAAATATTGGGCTCGGTATTCGTTCGAGTTCGGCTCGAATAAGGCTCGTTAATAGGACAAACGAGCCCAGTTCGAGTTCGGCTCGATAAAAGCTCGAAAGAGTTCGGTTACAAGCTCGAATTCGAGCTTGATTGTTCGAGCTCGAGTTCGGGCTCGAGTTCGTTAACAAGCTCGAATTCAATAATTTAATCATTAATAATTTAATATCAAAATTTTAAAGATATTCAAATGACAATACAATTAATATATTAGAAATAAGTAGATTGTATTAAATTTTATTAGTTAGTATGTTTATAAAATGAATATGTTTAATTTAATCATGTAATATTTGTGTTAAGAATTTTTTAATTTATATACATATTTATTTAAATTTTAAACTCTAATACTATTATAAAATATATAAATAAACTAGCCCACAAACACTAAACGAATATGTTAACGAACTCTTCACGAACCTAACGAACATGTTCGCGAACCTGCTTAACGAACCTGTTCGCGAGCCTGCCTAACGAACCTGTTCGCGAGCTTTCGAATCAAACATGCCCAGGCTCGAGTTCGGCTCGTTAAGTATTCGAGCTCAAAATTCGGGCTCGAGTTCGGCTCGTTAAGCTTCACAAACGAACTCGAACGAATATTTATCGAGCCGAGCCGCGAATAGTTCACGAACGGCTTGGTTCATTTACATCCCTACCCATCGCCATATCCCAATTAGATGATATTTTTGTATGAATTTAATGATATTTTTCATGTGAATTAATTGATCCATTCAATTTATTTCGTTTTTTTTAATAAATGTAAAAATCCAATAAATAAAAAAAACTAGTTTGCATCCAACGAGATTTGAGTGGTAGAACATTTATAAAATTTGATTTTGCCCAAATATTCACTGCGGGCAACTCTTATTATATTCATCAATGACGTGTAATCATATCATTCTCTCATTATATGAAAAATAAAATTAATAGATATTTTGAATTTTTGACACATCAACCGTGGACACATATTAATGTGCCCACGGTGGATAGGTGAACAAGATTGTTATAAAATTATATTGCTGACTTAATTCATTGACATAGATCAATTTACAACTTATAACTTATTAAATAGAGATTAAATTATAATTGTGGATAATATAGCTTATATAAATTTTTATGTAATATATATATATATATATATATATATATATATATATATAACGGTTTTACAAACTCTTTTTTTTTTAATTTCTCTCACTAGTTATAATCATTAGTTCTCAATTTATTATTTTACGTGAAAACGTAAAGTTTTATGCTCATAATATAAATTTCTAACTTTAATCTGGTACTATATATCATATGAATAAAATTTTATTCTCATCATTCCTAATCTCATCATTTATGGTTGATGTGTCAATAATATACATTACGAGGTATAAATATTAAACCAAAAACAAAAAAAAAATCTAAATTTAGTTTAATATGGTATATAAATGGTGATGGGCATGAATGATGAGTGACACATTCTCAAGTGGATCTCCTCTGCAGTTGAACCACACGTGATCTCCTCAATATTTTAATTTTGTTTCTTATTTAATACACACATATATAATAATATCATATTTTATTTGTAATATAGAATAACGAAAATCATAAAATTTATTATATTGTACATAAAATAAACACAAATAAATTTAGAATGTGATAATAAATTTTAAAACTTAACACCCCATTATTGCAAATATAATGCAAATGAGATCCTCATTTTTCTATGTTTCACTGTGATAGCTAACGTAATTTTGATAGTAGTTTACATTAATAATTTAAATTAACGATTAAAATTATGTTATATGAAACTTTTAAAATGGATATGGTTAAAAATTTCAATCTGAATCATCGATTACATTTTGTAGTTTTATTTTATACTTCTTCCATTTCAAAATAAATGATATTTTTGAGTTTAAATTATGTTTCATATTAAGTGTTGTTTAAACTTTTATACAATTTTATTCCCAAATCATTCATATTCATATTTTTTAACTAAAATTCAGGGATTTAATATGATATTATTTATAGAATTAATTTGATTCTTTTTCCAATCTTGAATTCCGAATTCTTGAATTAGTTAAGGATATTTTTATCCAACTTTTTATATTCCTTAATTCATGATGAAAACTACAAACCAACATTCATTTTGAAACGAATATAATATATTTTATTTATAGATCATTCTATAGTACACTAGTAGTATTAATATACAAGTGGTTTCAATCATTAGATCTTGAATCATTGTATCTTAACTTTTCATTTTCATTTTTATTTTTTACCTATTTTCAAAAGTTATAACGATAAAATTCAAAGACTCCTCGAGAAGTCTAATATCATAGGGCAATGTAGCTACATCCACCTTCTCCGATTATTATATTTATCAGTCAATAACAATCATAAAAGCACAATTAAATCTTCTTGTATTGTGCATCATGTGATGACCAATCATTTGAAACTCATATTCAATATGTTTCATAATAATAATAATAATAATAACTTTTATCTTTATAAATATAAATAATTAAGACCACTAATGATTCGTGTGAAGCCCATAAATGTTCTCATAATAATAATTTCTTAAAATAAAATCTTTAACAAATTTAAAGTTTAATACAACTACCTTTAATATGATTAATTAATGAACTTAAATTAATGTATAAATTACTAAATATTAAATAATATAGAAAAAATATAATTATATTTTCGTAAGAAGCATATATTATATTTAAAAAAATATATATATTTATACATTACAAATTTGGTTATTTTTAAAACATTTGAAAAAAAATATAAAAAATTATATTTTAGAAAATAATAAAATGAAAGTGGGTTGACTAAAAAAATTGTTCAAACCTACTAATTAATGAAATTGAATATGTTTTATAAAACTATATTTTCAGTAAATTATGAAACATATTTATTGTTAATGTATTATTTCTAATTGATTTGTCATTGCATCGATTACGTCATATTTCATCAATACCGGTTGCATACTATTTCATCGGATATTAGTTGCATCATATTTTGGTGTTGTGTGGTTAATTTGGTAATGCATTATTAATTAATTTTTTCATTGCATTGATTGCATCATATTTCATCGATATTGGCTGCATACTACTTCATCGGATATTGGTTGCATACTATTTTATCGGATATTAGTTACATACTATTATCAAGAATATATGGCTTCGATTTGTAAGGATTTTGATATCTCAACACATTTTTAGATTTGAATTTAATAGGAAACATGAGTCAAATAGATTATTAAATCTATTAAATACATATTTGATTATTCATTTTAACGATCATTATTTCGATTACCATCGAACATAATGCCACCATCGATCTTATCTCATGATGTGATGTCATAATATACGATTAACATTAAGAAAATAATTGCTTCAATTTATAGAAAATATACACATTTCAGTTTAAATACTAAATATTAAATTAGAATTAACTGATTTATGCATAATTAAATTAAATACTAAATTACAAATAATTAATTTTCATTGATTAATTAAATTAACACAATTGTTTGTATGGTGTGATTCAAACGAAATTAAATGTATGTAGTAAAAAATATCATTATAAAAAGACCCAATAAAAAAGCTCACATTTCAAAAGACCAGAACCAACAACTCTCAACTCATAATGCAAAAGATAAAAAGTTACCTTACACACAAATTACCATAATAATAAAACTGATGTATTATTACCTTCCGATTTATAGTAGAATTATCCTTTATTTCTATATAAAGAAAGGTAAACATTCTATTAAAAGGGATATGTTAGTTACCAAAAGCTGAATAGGGAATAGTCCATTGCTTCCAACTCAAACAATACAAACAATACAGAAAAATAAAAAACCAGAAAAAAGCAGAAAAAAGTTTGCATAATCTTGAAGCAATCACTCTACTCATCATCACTCTCTACATATACACACACACACACCATTCTCTCTCTCACACACACAATCAAGATTTGCAAAGAAGCAGCCATGGCAGAGGCCCTTCTCCTCGGCGAACGAGACTCCCAAATCCTTGCAGCAAGAGAGATAGCAAAGCTCACCACCAAGCAGAAGCAAAAACTCGCAGGAAACGAGGCCATTTCGCCACTCATCCCCATGCTCCACAGCCAAGATGATGACTCCATTGAAGCCGCCCTCTTTGCTCTGCTCAACCTCGCCTTCGGCAGCGAAAGGTCAGTGACAGTCATCAGTGACTTAAACTCTCTCAGACAATTGCACAAACATCTGACCTGCATTATTCCTTTTCTGCAGGAACAAGGTTTTGATGGTGAAAGCAGGGGCCATACCAGCTGTCCTGAAGGTCCTTCAATGGCGGAATGGGTCACTGATGGAGCTGGCATTAGCAGCTCTGCTGATCCTCTCTTCCTGCACCGGGAATAAGCCCGGAATCGCCTCGTCTGGGGCGATTCAAAAGCTGTTAGAACTGTTGGATTCGAATGTTGGCTACCAAGCTAAGTTTGATATCTTATCCACGTTGCATAATCTCTCGACTTCTCCTCAGATCGTGCCGTTGATGGTGGTCTCCGGCGGGCTAGTCGCGGCGGTGCGACTGATATACGAGTCGGAGAAGTCGTCGGAGTTGGTGGAGAAGGCTACGGCCTTGTTGGAATCTATTGTTTCTTCATCTCAAGTTGCCTTAAACCAGGTATTAAACTAAATGGTTATTATGGTTTTTTTTTTCTTCTACTATAAAAGGATAAAGAAATCTTTTTTTTTTTTTTAATAAAATGGAAAATGAGTTTTGTCAGTGAATTTCTCAACTTCGAATGCTTAAGACATCGAGCTTCTCTGACGAGAAAACACAAATTTTCTTTTACATGAAGGTTATTTTAGTCTTTTTAAATGTAGAATTATTTTTTTTTGTTTTTCTTCATGCCTCAATTTGGAAGTCTAGGTTTCATGAAAGAACCAGATATTAAATAATACGGTTGTTGTGGACCTCCTTTTTTTTTTTTTTTTAAAGGTAAAGACATCTTTTTATAGAAATGAAATAAAGTTAGGTCTTTTGATGAGAGACACTACTTTGTTTTTCATGCAAAGGGTATTTTAATCTTTTTACAAGTGGGAACAAGTGCTTTTTTATTTTTTTGGTCATATTAGTTAAATTTAAAAGTTTAAGTTGTTGGAGGCGAGAAAAGACTTCTGATATTTATCATATGCATCATTAGGCTTGCGAAACAGGGGATCTGATTGCAATGTTAGTGGAGGCGGTGGAGGAGGGCACTATGGCATGCCAGGAGCACGCCGCCGGCATCTTATTGATGATATGCAAAAGTTGTCGGGAGAGATATAGAGTGATTATATTGAGGGAAGGGGCAATGGTTGGGCTCTTGCAGCTGAGTATTCATGGTACATGGATTGCAAGAAAGAAGGCCAAAGCCTTGCTTTTATTGCTCAGAGATTGCGACAATGATGGCGGATCGTCTTTGCCGTCATCTTCGAGGGCTAAGCAATGGAAGAATGTTATGTTGAAAAAGGTTATGAGACAGATAGATAGAGAGGAAAGGGGTGGGACTTCAGTTCAAATGGTGGAGGAGATGATTGCCAAACTTAGTACATGACGTTTTTTTTAGTCATGTATCATGTTTGTTATTCGACTCATACTAGGATGCAGGGAGTAGGGTTTTAATGATTTTTGTGTTTTTTTTATTTCTTCTTCTTTTGTGTAAAAAGAAACGTAGTTAGCGGATCAGTGGATGGGTTTGGGGAAAGAATAATTTTTTGCACCTTCCTTTTTGTTTAAATGTGTAATGTTAGCTTCAACATTTTATTTGGGATTAATTGCATTTGTATTTTTTTATTTTGGATTGTTAAACATCTTATTTAACAAAATGTCATTCGATTCGTCAGATATGATGCATATGAACATGTCACGATTCATCATAAAATACCGTGATGGAAAAATGCATTTTGCAATTGAGTTGGTAGTCTTTATAGATATTTAAAATTTGATAAATTGAGAATGAAGCCACATTTTGAAGTTACATATAAGCAGGCCAATATAATGTATGAAAGATATTGCTACAGTTAATATATAAACCTCATGCCATGAATGGTGATTTAGATTTAGATTTATTATATAATCATGTGGTTACTTTCCTTTTCCTTGTTGGTTTAATGGTGTCTATAACGGTATATCCCATTTTCTGGCACACAAAGATCTCATATTTAAGTATGTGTTCAAAATAAGAATCATGCACCACATGTATCAAATAATATGATGAATTGATACGGGATGCGGATTAAAAATAATAAAATACAAAATAAAATACAAAATGAAATAATAAAGGGTCCACAAATCAATATTTCCACCGTTCTAAGAAAATTGTACAGTTCTCCAAATGACATAATAATTAAATTATTATACTACATCATAGATCCTTGCAGTTTTATCAAGCAATCAAAACCAAAACATATATAATAGGATTTCCCAATTCGAAGCAAGAATAATATGCGTACATGATGACAATTGATGTGCCAGAAAACGGCAAAGAATAATATCCTAGCTTGCAACTAGAGGCATAATCGAGTTGATCCGACTTGCAAAAAACTCGGCCCACCTCGAGAAAAAACTCAAAACTTGAACTCAGTGATAACCAACTCGATAAGCTTGCAACCCTTGTTGAGCCTTTCAAACTGAGTCGAAATCGAGCCTGATTTTCTTAATCAAGCTAAAACCCGACAATATATTGACTCAATTACACCCCTAATTGCAACATTTTGACAAAGGAAGCTCTAGGAAAACTATCATGCAAACATATACACATAATAAACACATATACTATCATTCAAACAAACAATTCTATTCAGAAACAATGGAGATAAGATAATGAATTTGTTCTTACAAGTCGCAAGCAGCAATTCAGACAAAAGCATAAAGAGTACAAAAACGATAACACGACCTAGAACAACACAAACAAGTCAGGGAGATAGTGTTTCCATTTATGCCCAGCAAGACTCAAGTTGTCGTGCTTCAATTACTATAATCGGCCATCCTTTTCTTCGTAACAAAATAGTAGTGGATAGCAGTTCAAACCAACCAGTCGTAGGAGTATATTAAATCTCAAGTAACTAGATACTATAACTAGCCTTTACTTTGCATCATGTGGTAATCAGAGAGCTATTCATATTCTTGGGCATCTCTACAAAAATCGAGGGCCTGCAACTTCTTATTCAAGATTAGGGTAACACAGTTTACCTTGCTCTGCGGTAAACACCATATGCCACAGCAATAGTAGCAATGGCACCCACCACAGCAACAGTTGTAAGGACTTGACGTTGCTCCCATTTCCCCATCCAGGAAGAGAGTCCTCCCACTTCTTTCTCACCTGGTGTCTTCTCGACATCTGCGTCCATACAGCAAGAGAATCCTTTCGCACCTTGGCAACAACCCCCCACGCTTTCTGTATTTTTTCCATTGCTAATATCTTGAGGCTGTTTCTCAATTGTTCCATTAGCAATCTTTGGTTCCTCAACCTTTTCAGCTTCTTTGACATCTGCACCCATCTTGCCCCTGCAAATAACCATGATGAAGTCAAGTTCTCATTAATATGGTAATGCTTTTTAAAACACCAAAAGTTAAATTAGTTATAACTGTGAAGCAAAAACTCCATATCATCCATTGTAAAAAGTTAAAATTTCCCAGACAAGTAGTGATAAAAGCTGTTGTACAAGTAAAAGAGATGAAATTTACAGCTTCTCGCCTTTGAGATGTCAATCAATTTTACAATAACAAAGCTTTATTATGGAAATATATAATTCCAACCCGCACTGCACCTTTTTGTACGAGCATACGAGATGGGAAATAAAAATCATCTAATTTTATTTGTCAAGAGAAGTCAAATTATTAAATCTTTATCTAGCTTGCAGACTTCAACATGAATATGGAGTCTCAATTTTCTAGCCATGATGAAGAAAACACGAACCTCCAAATTCGCTCAATTACTTCTGCTTTCCCAATTTGTTTATCGAGCAATTCATGGACATCATCAGGTGTAACATAGCCGTACCTGCATAAAAACACAAGAAGAGTTCATTTGTTATTTTGTTATCATGATAGAGATATTTTATGATACATGCAAGTAATGCAACAAATACAAAAGTGCTGGCTCAACATTCAGCAGAACTCTTGGGACTCATAGTTTGAGATTAAAAACAAAAAAAAAAAACAAAAAAAAAACACAGCTATTAAAGTCATAGGTAGCCCTAACCAGTTGCCAGCAATTTTTCCATAATCATCTGCACTGTAGATTATAACATTGCCTGCGTACTTGTGTCCTCCTATATGTGAGCAAGCAGTCACAGATACCAGGTTCTTCAAATCCTTGGCTTCAATCTCCTCTTTGAACTTCTTAATCAGGGCTGGACCACAAACGCCACATCTCCGGTCTCGGTTGTTATGAGCACAAACAAATACATAAGAACCGGTCAACTTCTCCTGTATTCCAGTCGTCCAAGACTTGCCATTAACAAGCACATCCTCAACAAAGCCATCAACATCTGAGTCTTTCAATCCCCTTCAGTAAACAAAGAGAAACACAATTTCCAAGCTATAAAAAATTAGTCAATCAAGAAGGCAATATAGATACAATCATGACCAGAACCACATAATATGCAACATAAACACCATATCTATTGAACCAATTCAACGTTTGAAAAGCAGCAGTTTCTCCAATTAGATCATTTGAAGCAAAAGCAATTTGCAATAATATAACAAATGTCAATTAGAGTTCCAATGCCCCAGCAATCAAACTAATTGAAAGAACAACCTATATAGTATATAATACAGGTGCTAAAAAAATAGCAATTAAAATACAGGTCAACAACATAGGACTTCACAAGGACACCTTAACTATGTTTACATAACCAACAAAGATCATGAATCGGCTTCATTCATACCTGTACACATTCATCTCAGGGAATAACAGAACATCCCCATCCGATAGATACAAATCATCGCCCCCCTCGCATATGGTCAAGCGAGTCTACAATTCAAAAATCATAACAACAAAACATCATCAGGTGAAACCATCAAAACTTGAATAAACAGCAAACAAAATAAGTAGACATAGATCTACCTATAGGAGAACAAAAAAAACAAAGCTAAATCGAGGTCTGCAAAACAAGTTTATCACCTCTAAATCCATCGCAATGCATATACTATAAAATTAACCATATTAAATCACGCAGATACCAACTAGTACGAACCAAACATTGATTTCTAACTACATATTAAACCATGACCACTATCACAAAACGTAGAGGTTGAATCACACTACTCTATTGAACATCTACTGCCAGGTAAAAAAACATTAAAATAAAATAAAAAGCTCAAAAAAAAAAAAAAACATTTCGTTTGTACGGACCTTGATTTTGATGTCATCTTTACGAGCTTTCAGAGCAGACGCGAGCAGCTTAGGGAGCGGATCGGATTCTGAATTCTCGACACGTGAAGGCCACGTCTCGTGAGATTTGTAGCAGAGGAAAACGTGGCGGTCGTAGGGGTCAACGGTTCCAGCTAGCTTGGTTTGGAATTCGTACATCTCAGAGCGATCGAAGCCGAACTCGGCAGCGTCCGCGGCGGAGACGGTATTCAGGCTCTCCGATTCTCCGGCCATGGCAAAGCGGGGAGACGATTGAGGAGTGAAATGAGAGAAGAAGCGGAATTTGAGAGAGGGTTTTGGCAGATTTTTGGAAAGATGATTGGGAGAGTAGAAAGAGAGAGATATTTGTATGATTGAGGAGAGAGAAAGGGTCTGATACCGAATGCGCATTTTTACGAGGGGGTTGAGAAGCTAAATCGCAAGATTATGACTGGAGTCGTTTAAAGTTCACCAAACGACGTCGTCTGAGTAATATAATTGCAATATCTGCAAATTTTACTACGATGAAAATAATATTTTGTTTCAAAAAAAATTATGATGAAAAACAAACAGTTTATAATTTCTCCAAAAAATAGTAATATATAATTATATATAAATTCTCTACAATAATTTATCCAATTTAATATCCTATAAATTGGGAATGTATCATAGCCTTTAAAAATAGGAGGAATGTAAGGAATTTTCTATTTAGGAAGTGCCTATAAAAAATTATGCATACAAAATGTAATTCAATTAGTGATTATGCAAGAATTTTTTCAATAATAAAAGTGGAAAGTAACTATAGAATAATTTATTTGCATACAAATTGATATTGAAATAGTCAGTGAAAACAATATTGTAATAAAGACTTAACTTTCTTAATATGATATTTGGGATTATTACGCAATCGCAAAATACTATAATATCATTTTAATTGGTTAGTGAAAAGAGTTTAAATCAATCATATATAGAATTGAAAAATTAAATCAAATTATACGATATTTGATTTGAAATCGTTGTTAAAAGCTCATTTAAGTTATGTTTGGTAAATATATCAAACTATTTAAACTCCGACACATGTCCAAATTAACAAAAAGTTCATTTAAACTCTATTTAATTAATCATCAAACAAGTGCAATTTGTTAATATAGGTGTTTCGTTAATGACACTTTTAGAGATTATTAATTATTATTTAAATTCTGGATGAAAAGGCAAATTCAACTTTTCCAAATGCCCCTCATTCCTTTTATTCATTTAATTAGATAAAAATAAATAATAATTCTACGTGTTACAATCAATCAATCTCAAAACAATTAAAATAATCACAACTTCTCTATCACGCAATAATCCTGATTAATTCTCAATTTTATTCTTTTGACTTAATTACTAATTTCTTCTCTTCATTTATTCTTGCACGCTAAAGCAACTATCAAAGTAATGTTCCATTCTAATAAAAGAAAGAAGTTATCACAAATATTTATTCGAGACAATCTTATACGTATAATTTTGTGTGACGGATTTTCACAACCCAGTATGCAAATACAAATTAATTTATATTTTATAAATTGATCTGTTATTTACAATTAGAATCATAAAATAATTTAATAAAATATTTATTTAAAAAGATTTGTAGGATATCTCATTCAGTTTCCACTTTAGTTTCTTCAACCTTTGCTTTGATTAAATTTATCTCCCATTATTTTCTTTTTCCCCTTATGCCCATACATTTAAAATTTTCTTTAATTTTGATTTTTTTGTCTAATAAAAAGATTGCAAAATAAGGCGAACGAGACAAGGCGAAAATGTAAAATGTGCAAAATATGAATTTTTACATTAAAGTGTAATAATAATGATGGCCCCATAAAATAGACAAGAATTTTGTTGGCTTGTTCTACAAGAAAGGGGGCCTACTTATTGCCATGGAATTTTTTGACATTTTTTTATTCTTTTTTGTTCAAACTTATCTAAAAAAATATCTCATTTTGGGGAGTGATATTTTGGGTGTATAAAAATGTTTATTGTTGAAGTCGGAATTTGTAAGAGAATAATTCCTAGTCTAACACCCAAATATAATGAAAATGAGATGAAAAGTATAACACAAGAATGACCCGGAGCCTACTCAGGCAATGCTGCACGGCTGATCCTGGGCGGTAGAATTATCGGGCAGGACCTTATAATATTATATTAGAGAAATTAGCTCTCTAGTACTGTTTACAGAATGAGGATTCAGATCCTTTACAAGTTAAAGTTACATCTATTTATAGCTAGAGCGTTGCTCGAATGTCGGAGATCGTGGAGGCCGTGGGAGTTTAGCCCACATTTTTCTTGATTTCCGTCTATTTACCGGGTACTTGACGGTTTTGTTACCCACGATTTATTGGAGGTTAGCGGTATCCTGGACGGCCATAAGGATCCTGGCCGGTTAGGCTGGTCCGCCGAGTGGTCCTCACAATTAACTTGGACAGTCGTCGTCGTTGTGGCCGGCCAGGTTGAATGATATCCTTTGTTCTGCCACCCAGGTGTTATAGGCTGCGCAGCTCGGGTCAGACGCCCAACAATAACCCCTTAGGCCTTGGCAGAAAATCACTTCTGCTGAGGCCTAATAAACCTTGACAAGCCGAGCCGAGCTGGAATGAGCCGCAAGTCAATATGTTGCGGACAAGTGTCGTTATCTAGTGGGGTGGAAGTCGAAAAGTCGTTGTTTTATATCCGTTCGATTTCCCACGCGCCTGTAGGTGATTGGTTGAGAATTAAGGGTCATCACCTATATATAACGTTCTCCTCATTTGACATTTGACCTTTCATTAGCTTTTTATTTCGTATACTTCTTGCGTATCCCGTGCTACGTCATTCTGTGAGAGCGTCCTTGTTCTGAAGGTAATCCCTCTCTTTCCTGATTATGTCTGAGATTCCTAGGAATATCCCAACTAGTTGGTCCCAAGGCCAACAGTGGACCGAATGGGCTGAGGTTCCTTTCGAGGATTCGGAGGCCGCGAAGTGGCCCTCTGTGGTTACCCAAACCGAGCTGGATAGGATACAATCCCGTTTCAACATACCTTTGGGTGTTTCTTTCCTCGCTCCTCGTCCTGATGAACGAATGCACAAGCCGCGGAAGAATTGTGTTGCTATTAACCTTCAAGCATTGGAGGGAGGCCTGCGGTTTCCAATGGCGCCCTACTTATCCCGGTATCTTTGGTAGTGGGGTATAACCCCAGGACAGCTTCGTCCAAATAGCTGGTCTTCTCTCTTGGGTTTGCTAGTGCTTTTTCATAGCTATAACCTTGGGGAGCCCAGCTTTGACGAGCTATCTTGGTTGTTTAAACTTGAACTTATACCCGGGGTAGAGAATCACTTTTATTACCTTGTTCCTCGGATACATCGGCCCCAGTTAGTCTGCGATCTTCCTCTGCCAATAAGAGATTAGAGGAGCGAGTGGTTTTGGGTCGATGGGGACTGGAGGAGTCTAGGGACATTTAGGAGTTCCTTTGCCGTCAGGGTTTCATGCCCAGTTGGTTTTGGTCTGGCTGAAGGTATTCCTTATTTATCTTCTTGGTTAATCCTGCTAATGTTTTTAATATTTTTCAACTTTGTAGAGGGAAAGCTTGAGAGCCTTGAGAGTGGCGGTGATTTTTCTCGCAAAGTCCGTTTCTTACAGAATAGCGTTAGCGCGGAGCAGCGAACGTTTGGGCGGCTGATCGTGGAAGATCGACTTATCCGGGCTGGCCTGGTCTTTCCTTTTGCGCGCGTTGCTGTGGATTTTCAAGGTATGTCTTTCTGCTGGAACAAGGTTAAGCCTGGCTATTTTCTAACTTACTGCTCATCATGTAGCCGTCCTTCCTCACAACGGTCTTTGCCCTGAGATGAATCCTTCCGAACGTATTAAGATCAGGACGGAGCGAGGTAGCAAACAGAAGAAACCGATGGAAAAAAGGAGAGGTTCTGCACGTCCAGTAATTGAGACTCCGACTCCGAGTCAGGATCCTGTCGAGCCGTCAAGCAAAAGATCACGCCCGACTTCTAGCGAGCAACAAACCGACAGGCCCGATGTCGCCACTTCAGCTCGTGCAGGAACATGGTCTTCTGAATTTTCGCTGGCCGGCTCGGTCAGCATTTGTGGTTGGGATCCCAAGCTGATTGAAAGTTCCAAGGAGTTTCTCGGGAAATGTCCTCCCTTTCAGATCAGCTTTTCTCGTGCTCGTCCGACCAGTGCGGATTTAATGAGGAACCTTCCATCCGGGATTAGGCAGGCTATGGATGCTCCGGTGAAGTCCTGGACAGGGGAGCTGGAGGACTACGCAAGGGAGATGTCGACAGCCGACATGGGGGCTTGCTCGGTAATTTTGAATGCCCAGGCTTCCGTCTTTGCTTGGCGGGCTAACCGTGCATACCTTTCTCAGCAAGATAAATACATGGAAAACAGAGCTGCGCTCGGTGATAAGAAGGCCGATTTGGCAGCCGCTTCTGAAGAAATAAAGGGTCTTAAGGCCAAGCTGGCTTCTACTCAGGATTCTTTATCCCGTCAAAAGGCTGAGTCGGACATCGAGAATGCCCTACTTAAAAGTCAGCTCGAGGCAGTACGAACTGAGTTGAAGTCTGCACGTGATGAGTTGGCCGCTGCTAAAGCTGGTCGGCTGGACGAGGCTGTAGTGGCGCAGAAATACAAGGAATCTGATGAATGCAAGTATGAGGAAATCTTGGCCTATCTTTTTGCTTATATGGACAATATCGTGGTAGCTCGGAAGGCTAATTTGGACGACCATCCCTTTAGTATTGCCTTAGCTGATTTCTTGGAGAGGAATCCTCTTCCGCAATATTATCTGGACCTCATGGAAGATTTACCCGGCTATCTCCCTCCTGGTTCCGAACGTCTTCTGAGGCCGGCTCCTCCTATTCAATTTATGTCGGATCCCAACCTGGGAGCTTCTGGATCCGAGCAGGTTGAGGAGGTGGGCGCGACTGGATTCGAGGAAGACGTAATTGTACTCCAAGATGATTAGCGTAGCATTTTCATTTTCTTTTTTTTTTATTCTTCTTGCCGGCCATTTGGCCCTCTGTGAACAGGTTCTGGCCTGCAAACCAGCATGTGTGCTTACACTTTTAAATGGATAATATTTTACTTGTGCCAACGTTTACTTTAGACATGTCGGGTTAACTTATTTTGGCCATTTTAGCTCCAGGCTTAGTACTTAGATAGGCTTTACTTCTGGGGGGCGAGATGGGGTCTTCATACCCCGATGGGCCTAGCCCCTAGGCTTGACACGTCATAGCTGACAACGTAGAAGATGATAGATGACGTGTAGTTATTATTGGATTAGAGAATCACTACATGTCGCCTATAATAGAGGAGGATCCCAACAGTCGCAATCCTTCTATAAATAACGGGGCTTTTTCATTCCCACCTTTGCTATAGTATTCTTCAATTTTCCATAATAGTCCAACATTGCCGTGCAAGAACTGCCGTCCAAAATGAGCCGTTCTATTTACGGCAGTCCTTAGTGTGAAGATTTGCAGAGCTGAACAAGCTGAGGGGGCCAGTGCAGCTAGGTTTGAAGATGGTGTGATCGTGCTCGAGGATGATTGGTATTACGATCTTGGCCATAAGGGATTCCGAGCAGCTCTCTTAAGTTTAAATACTTGGCAACATATTCAGCAACCATAATAGGTTCATAAAATGCTCTGGCTGACATGTCAATATTGAGAGAGAGATCCGTCCAGGATGGTGATAACTGTAAACATCCTTTCCAATATTCTAGACCATTACCGAGCTTATTTTCCAACATATTCGGCCGAGCTGTTATTTTTCCTGTTTCTTTTGTTTAGGGTTTTAGGGTTTAACTTTGTTAAGAGGTTCTGGCCTCCAAACCAGCAATCTTTAATGATATTTCTAATTTCGAGTCTGATTGTCCCTGCTGCCTGTTTATTACATAATCGCTGACATGCAACCTTACGCATGACTTAATTGTTGGTGGCCTGGATATGTCTGATCCTCTGAATATCAGATATCTTTTCCTGGCCGGCCTATCTGTTATGTTTTGGTCAGCCTCATGCTGGAGAGATTTGCGGAATCTAGCTCGGTTTGGTCCTGGGCTTCCTCTTGGGCCTGACACGTGTTGTAATCTGGTGTTCCGGGAGATGAAGCGTTTCCTGTAGTTGACCGTTTGATTCGCCACGCGTCGTCTCTGGTCGGATGGAAGCTCAAGGGTCACGCTTTTTCTATAAATATGGGGGACCTTCCTTCATTTTGACCTTCGCGACTTTGCAACTACTTAGAGAATTCTTTGATATTGTCCGACCAGCTTAAACCGTCCAACATCGTTCGTCCAGGATAGACCGTCCTCAATCATTCGTCCAGGCCAGTCTCTAGGTAATTATTATTTTCTCACTATGTCTTCTTCTCCATCTTTTGGGAATGAATCCGGGTATGGAGGGTATCCTTCTGAAGAATTAAGTTTAGAGGTCAGTTCGTCCTCCGAGGAGATTAGGAGTCCGGATCCTCCTGCGGTTGAGGTGGTAGGGACATCGGGCCGACCAACCCGCTATGTTTCTATAGGGGTGCCTAGGCCGCCTAGACAATATAACCGGACTGAACAGCCTTCTATGGATTCGGAGGCTATGTCTTGGTCGTCCACAGTTACTCGGGCTGAAGTGGATAAGTGGCACGCCCTCTTCAACATTCCGCCGGAGGTGTTGTTCGATGTTCCGAGGCCGAACGAGCGGATGGACAAGCCACCAGCGGACAGCGTGGCCATCAACATCCGATCTTTGGAAGGTGGTCTCCGGTTTCCTTTGGCTTCACCTCTCACTCAGTACCTTCGCTTTTGGGGCCTTGCTCCCGGTCAGCTACACCCAAATAGTTGGTCCTCCATTCTTGGGTTGCTCATCCTCTGTTGGAAGTTCAACCTTGGTGTCCCGACCCCTGAAGAGTTGGCTTGGCTATTGGGCTTGAAACTCCTGCCCGGGGCTCAAAACCACTTGTATTATCTGTCCCCCCGGTATGGACGTCCCCAACTGATCATCGACCTTCCATCCTCTGTAAAAGATTGGAAGACGAAATGGTTCTGGGTTAGAGGTGACTGGATGAGCCCCGGCCCGGTTGGAGAGTAGGAGTCTGAGCGGGTGTTTTGTCCGATGTTCTTTGGGACGGCAAATGGTATACTAACATTTTTCTTGCTTTCAGCTCGGTTGTCTGATTTTAATTATCTTCCATTTTGCAGAAATTTCGGTGGAAGGCCTCCCAGCTGGCAGCACCTTTTCGCGGAAGATAGTATTTCTCTGAGACCACACCGCTCCCGGTCAGCGAAATTTCAAAACGCTCATCACCGAAGAAGGTCTTGCTAGAGTCGGCCTCATCCTTCCTTTCCGTCTTGCCCTGAACAATTACCAAGGTAATCTTTTCGGATTTATTTACCCCGTTCTGAAAAAATCTTGCTCACATATGCTTCTTGTTTTGTTCTTTTAGCTGTCATTCCTCCTCACGGCCTTCAGCTCAGCATGAATCCCACTCAACGAATTCAACAGAGGACCCAACAGGTCGCTGCTGGGCATTCGGGAAGGCCCCAAGGCCGAGGCCAAGGAAAGGGCAGGGGCGTCGAACGCCTTGCTCCTGCTGCGCCACCGTCAGTCACTGTTTCCACGGAGACTGCTCCACGTGCTCCCCCGACCAAGCGATCTAAGCCGGGTCCTAGCAGTGGAGCGGGGACCTCCCGAGATGGTTCGGGAGCTGGAAGGGGGAGCTCAGGGGCACCTGAGGCTCCAGCTGTTCGTGCGGTGCCTGGCGTCTGGACTGCCGAGAGTCCTCTGACCGGCTCGATCAGCATTTGTGGATGGGACCCTGCTCGGGTCGAGGAGACAAAGGAGTATCTCGGTCGTCGTCCTCCTTTCCAGGTCAGTTTCTCCCGGGCTCAGTCTCCGGAGGTGATGGAGAAACTTTCTTCAGCGGTGTCTTCAGCTGTCGAAACCCCTGTCAAGGCCTGGACGGAGGATCTGGACAGGTTCTCTCCCCAGATGTCTGGTGTTGACTCCGGCTCTTGCGCCGCCATTCTTATGGCTCAGGCGTCCGTGTTTGCGTGGCAGGCCCAGCAGCAATATGAAGAGCGGCTGGAGAAGATGAGGGTGTTGAAGGCCGACTTGAGGGAGAAGAGCAGCGAGTTGCGAGACGCGTTGGAGGAGAAGAAGACGCTACAGACTCAGCTAATTTCTTCTCAGGAAGCTCTGTCGCACGCCACCCAGGCCGCTGAGTTGGACAGGCAGAGGGTGGCTGACTTGACTGTGGATAATGCCCGGCTTCAGGCCGGGATGGAGGAGCTGAAGGCCGAGCTTGAGGCTGCCCGGGCTGACCAGGCTGACGAGGTGACAGTAGTTGCTAAGTTCAAGGGCTCTGACGAGTATAAACTTGAGAGTAGCCTTGCTTATTTGTTTGCCTTCTTCGACGCTATTGAGGCGGCCCGGAAGGAGAAGCTGGACGACCGTCTACTTATGGCGACTCTGGCCGGATATATTGAGAAGAACCCGCTTCCAACTTACTATCTGGAGTTGATGAGTGACTTGCCGAAATATCTTCCGGCCGGGTCAGAGAAACTACTTACTCCGGCTCCTCCCATTATGCTTATGTCTAATCCGACCTTTGACATGGGAGCAGCCTCTGAAGCTGGACGGTCTGAGGCTGGGCAGCCTACTGTGGTGACGGGCGAGGTGGTGGAAGAGGAGATGGTGGATGTAGAGCACTAGCTCTTTGTAGGGATTTCTTTCTTTTTCTCTTATTTTTGTAAGAGGTACTGGCCTCCAAACCAGTTTTGATTCTAATGTCATCATATTTTGCTGGTCTATCATCTTCCATATATATATTTAGTTTGTTTTAGTTCACTTGCTCGTCTTAACTGAATCAGCTCGGTATTTAGATACCTGAGACACTTAGTAAAAGAAAACTATTAATCGTTTGATAAAGGTAGTGTGAGTCTGCATTGCTCGCCATGCCAATTTTATCGCTTATTTGATCCATGCCGTACTCCTGGTCGGAACCGAGGTAGGTGTAATACTTATCGGAACCGAGGTAGGTGTAATACTTACAGTTTAGGTCGGCCTAAATGGCTCGGATGAAGTTGCGATCTGGGGTGGGCCGGAGCCTTACTGTTTCATCCGGCCTGGTTGGCGCGGATGAGGCCGTAGCCTTAGGTGGGCTGAAACCTTACTGTTCCATCCGGCCTGGACGGTGCGGATGAGGCCGTAGCCTTAAGTGGGCCGAAGCCTTGGTGGGCCGAAGCCTTACTGTTCCATCCGGCCTGGACGGCTCGAATGAGGCCGTAGCCTTAAGTGGGCCGAAGCCTTGGTGGGCCGGAGCCTTACTGTTTCATCCGGCCTGGGCGGCTCGGATGAGGCCGTAGCCTTAAGTAGGCCGAAGCCTTACTGTTTCATCCGACCTGGGCGGCTCGGATGAGGCCGTAGCCTTAGTCAATATTACAAGCTGGGAAAACAATTTCATTAATCGTGAAAAGGTGCAAAATAATTACAATTGAAATCCTGGCCGGCTAATGATAATACTTTTTTAGGTGCTCTATATTCCATGGTTTGGATACAATTTTTCCATCCAGGTCTGCTATCTCATATGCACCTCCGGGCAGAATTCTGCTTATCTTGTATGGTCCTTCCCAGTTGTGTCCCAAGGATCCGTTTGGTAGTAGGACCTTTTTGAGGACTAGATCCCCGAGCTGAAATTTCCTGGTCCTGACCCTTGAGTTATAATATCTTGCACTTCTCTGCTTGTAAATGGCGTTCTTTATGTCTGCGTCCATTCTTCTTTCTTCTAGTAAGTCAAGGTTGGCAGCCAGAGCTTCTGCGTTCTGCTGGTCTTGATATTTGTCCACTCTCCAAGTGCGGACACCGAGCTCGATTGGGATGACTGCCTCGAAACCGAATGCTAAGGAGAACGACGTTTCTCCCGTCGCGGTTCTGGCCGTCGTTCTGTATGCCCAAAGTACCTCGGGTAGTTCATCGGCCCAAGCTCCCTTTGATTCGTCAAGCCTGGCTTTCAGGGTGTGCTTGATGATTTTGTTCATGGCCTCGACCTGGCCGTTTCCTTAAGGGTGGTAAGGGGTGGAGAGCAGCTTCTTGATGCCCAGGTTTTCACAAAATGTCCGTAGGTCGTCGCTGTCGAACTGTCGTCCATTATCTGTGATGATGGAATGAGGGACCCCAAAGCGGTAAATGATGGATTTTCATATGAAGTTTGTGACTTTCAGCTCGGTTATCCGTGCTAAGGGTTCTGCTTCTACCCATTTAGTGAAATAGTCGACAGCGACGATAGCAAATCTTACTCCTCCTCGGCCAGTGGGCATCGGGCCAATTAGATCTATTCCCCATTTTGCGAATGGCCACGGGGCCATTATTGAGTTCAAATCTTCCGAAGGTGTTCGGATGAATGGCGCACATCTCTGACACTTGTCGCACTTTTTGGCGAAGTCGATAGTATCTTTTTTCAGGCTAGGCCAGAAGTATCCTTGTCTGATAACTTTGAAGGCTAGCGACTGGCCTCCCGAGTGATTGCCGCATACGCCCTCGTGAATCTCGGCTAACACATATTTGGCTTCTTCGTCGTCCAGGCATTTCAAGAGAGGATGGGAGAAACCTCTTTTGTACAGAAGACCGTCCTGGATGGTGTATCGAGCAGCTCGGATTCTTAATTTCCTGGCCTCGCCCTGATCGGCGGGGACCTTCCCCCCTTCCAAGTATTGGATGATTGGGGTCATCCAAGTCATTTTTGGCTCAATGTCATAGATTTCCTTTTGGTCGAGGGTCGAGCTGTCCACTGTTCCAATGTTGACTGATCCAATATCTTCGGCTCCTTCACTGGTCGCTAGTCGGGCAAGGGCGTCAGCTTGTGTATTCTTATTACGAGGGATTTGATCAGCGCGAATCCGTCTAAATTCTGCGGAGGCCAGCTCCACGGATCTCAAATACCTCACCATTTGTTCATCCCTGGCTACATACTCGCCTGAAATTTGATTGACCACCAGGAGGGAGTCGCTGAAGATTTCGAGGTCGTCTACCCCGAATTATTTTGCCATGTCCAGTCCGGCCAGCAGCGCTTCATACTCGGCCTCGTTGTTTATTGCGGGAAATTTGAACCGTAACGCCGAGCAAAAGTATTTTTGGGTGGGGCTGACCAGGACGATGCCAGTCCCGGCACAATGAGTGGTGGACGATCCGTCCACGTACATCTTCCAAGGTTTCTCTATTCATTCTTCTCGGATGATGAGAGTTGGAGTGAATTCGGCGATAAAATCAGCAATGGCCTGACCTTTTATTGCCGTTCTGGGCGCATAGTGGACGTCATATTGACCCAGCTCGACCGCCCACTTTAACAATCTTCCTGAGGCGTCTGGGCGGCCCAATACCTGCTTTAAAGGAAAGTTAGTTAATACCTCAATTTGGTGTGCCAGGAAATATGGCCGCAACTTTCTGGCTGAGATGACCAGTGCATAAGCTAACTTTTCCATTGCTGGGTAGCGAAGTTCGGCGTCGTGCAGTGACTGGCTCACGTAATAAACGGGTTGTTGAGCCTTCTGCTCTGCACGAACCAATACCGAGCTGACTGCATACTCGGATACCGCCAGGTAAAGCTGCAGTTTTTCTCCTGGCTGAGGCTTTGCTAGGACCGGGGCCTCCATAAGTGCTTTCTTGAGGTCGTCAAGGGCCCACTGACATTCACTGTTCCATTCGAACTGAGCGTTTCTTCTGATCAAGTTGAAGAATGGTCGGCATTTGTCAGTGGACCGAGATATGAAGCGATTGAGGGCGGCGATTTTGCCCGTAAGGCTCTGGACGTCCTTGATCCGCTTTGGCGGGGTCAGGTTCATAACTGCTTGAATTTTCTCAGAATTGGCCTCGATTCCCCTCTGACTCACCATATATCCCAGGAACTTTCCCGATCCTACCCCGAAAGAGCATTTCTTGGGGTTCAACTTCATCCTGTATCTTCTCGGGATATCAAACATCTCTGCCAGGTGGCCTACGTGATCAGCTTTCTGTTTTGATTTTACCAACATATCATCCACATAGACCTCCATTGTCTTCCCAATCTGCGCGGCGAACATCTTGTTCACGAGCCGCTGATAAGTAGCCCCTGCGTTTTTCAGACCGAAGGCATCATGGTATAACAGTACTGTGCGCGGTCGGTGATGAAGGTTGTATGGACCTGGTCCTCCTCGACCATTGGTATCTGGTGATAGCCGGAATATGCGTCCATGAAGCTCATGAGTTCATGGCCGGCAGTTGTGTCGACCAGCTGGTCGATGTTGGGGAGTGGGAAGCAATCTTTTGGGCAGGCTTTGTTCAGGTCGGTGAAGTCCACGCATAGCCTCCATGATCCATTTGGTTTTCTGACCAGGACGGGGTTGGAGACCCAAGTTGCATACTTGGTCTCTCTAATGAAGCGGTAACCCAGCAGCCTTTGTACTTCGAGCTCTAGCCCCTCATACCTGTCCGGGCTCAATCGGCGTCTTTTCTGGGCCACCGGTTGTATGGCAGGGTTGATGTTAAGGTGATGGCAGGCATCCTCTGGCCGGATCCCTTCCATGTCTTCGTGAGCCCAAGCGAAGACATCAATGTTGCCTCGCAGGAAGGTGGTCAGCTCGGTACGGAAGGGTTCCTGCAACTCATGGCCGACCCGGAGCTCCATATCCAACCTGTTTGGATCCATACTGACAAGATCCAGCTCTTCGACGGGTGCGGCTCGTCTCTGGGGTCCGTCCCCTCGGGGATTGACGAACCCCCACTCCTCTGCGGGTTCTCGTATGTCTGTCGCCACATCCCTTCCACTATTCTAGGCGGCGGTACCAGAAGAGGACCCGACTTCGAAAGTGGAGCTGACCGGCTGCTGATTAGGGATAATTGCCGGGAGTGGAGGTTCATCATCTACCTCCATGGCAGTCTGATTGGGCTCGGCGATCTCGAGAACGGACTCCTCAAAGGCGTCCTCCATCTACTCATCGGCCGAGGTGGTTTGGACGAGTTCCAGCTGGTTGAGCTCCTTTGGGCGTAGCCCCATGTCTGTCTCTCTGACGGCCAGCTGGTTCCCTTTTACTACATACACCTCGTCGCCCACAGGGAACTTAAGGGCGAGGTGGTAGATGGAGACTACCGCCTTCAATTTGGCCAAAAGTGGCCTGCCCCAGATGGCGTTATATTGGGAGTTCAAGTCCACCACCTTGAACTCCGTTGTTGTGAATACCTCCCTGTCGCCGGAACCAAATAGGACCTTAAGCTCACAGGTGCCGAGTACCCGGGTGCTCATCCCCCCAAAGCCTTGAATAGAATCGGAGGATGGCATGAGCTGGGATTCATGAAATCCCATCCGCCTGAAGGTGCTCAGGTAGAGCACGTTAGCGTAGGCGCCGGTGTCCACCATGACTCTGTGCACCATGGTCCTGCAGATATTTAGCGACACCACCAATGTATCGCTATGTGGGTACGCTATCCCTTCGCTGTCCAACTCAGTGAATAAGATAGGTGCATGGCGGGGTGTTGTCCGAGGTGGAATGCACCGTTGATAAGCGTTCCTGGCCTCCCGAACCTGCCCCTTTGGGGCTCGCTTGGACTCCTGCTGCTCGCCGTAGCTGTTGTTGATGAGAGTATGTATTTCGCGGGCAGCTCCGTTTGGTGGAGGAGGTGGTGGGACAACGGCTTGCTGTGCCCCCTGGTCCTGTTGTCCTTGGTCCTTGACGTACTTTTTTAACTGACCCTGGTCGATCAGCTTCATCAGCTCGGCCAGTAATACCCAGCATTTGTCAGTGTCATGTCCCTTCGCCTTGTGGTATTTGCAGTACTTATTCTGATTGAGGCGATTTGGGTCGGCCCTCATAGGTCGTGGTTCGGGCAGCAGGTTCTTGTCCTTAATCTCAGTAAGGACTTGTGATGGGGCGACCGTTAGGATTTCAGTCACCTGGCCGGGGCCTCCAGGCTGGAAGGCCCTGAAGTTCGTGGCCGGCCTGAACGGCTTCATTGGTTTCCTTCTCTCTTCCCTCCTTTCTTCGCGCCGCTCAGGCCTCTTTTCTCGTTCAGGGGCCTTGTCCTCTGGAATGGCTTCCTCAGCCCCTATATACCGTTCTGCGCGGTTGAGGAAGTCGTGATATGTTCTTGGCCCTTCTTCGTGGACGGACCACCAGAATCTGGTTCGGGGCCTCAATCCGACCATCACGGCCATAAGGACGGCGTCATCCGACACCTGCTCCATGCCGAGGACTAGCTTGTTGAAGCGGTCCAGGTATGACTTTAGAGGCTCTACTTTGTCTTGCCTCACATTGACTAGTCTTTCCTTAGGAGTCGACCTCATCCTCGACCCCATGAACTGTGTTAGGAACAGATCAGACAGCTCGTCCCATCCCCCTATGGACGCGTCAGGTAGGGAACGGAACCATCTTTGCGCTCGATCCCCAAGTGTGAGCGGGAATGCTTTGCACATGAGCTCCTCTCCCAATCCTTGCAGCTCCATCCAGGACGTATACTTGTCCAGGTGGGTGCTAGGATCGGTCTCTCCGTTATACTAACCGATGTGAGGCATTTTAAACTTCGTGGGAACTACGGTGGCAATGTGCTCTGCAAAAGGGGAAGCCCTCTTCCAGCCCCCTTTGTTGCGCTTGGCCTGGATGTCCGCCAGTCTATGTCGGAGTTCTTGCTCCTCCATAAGCTCCGAGTACCGCAGATTGTGACCGGTACTCTCATCATGAGGTGGTGGAACCTCACACCTCTCATTAGGAAGCCTGTCGGGCCTCCTAGCTTCCCCGGCGATGGTGGGTTCCTTATTACCTGGGGCGTATCGCCTGTGTGCTTGTGCCTCGGCAATAACTGGACGGACCTGGTGACGATCCGGTCGAGCACGTGTGGGAGACTGACTCCACCGAAGTTCAGCTTCGGCTATCCGTTTCCCCAGGTTTCGCCTCCGCCTGGGTTCGTGTGAGGATTCAGAGTCCTCCAATAGGCCATTAGTTTTGTTGACCTTCTCCTGTTGTTCAGCTTCTTTGAGCCGCTCAGCTAGGGCGGCCATGATACCCCTGATCTGTGCTACAGACATGGGGGTCGCTGGGGTTTCCAAAGTAATGGGAACCACTGGGGGAACCTTCTCGGCTGCAATTGGCCGAAGTCGGCTAGAGCCACCCACCTGGAAGGAGGTAGGGACTGGGGGCTCTGGAGTGTTATTGCGTTCGGAATTGCTCATGGTATACTGGAGTTGCGTTCAAAATATTGTGAAAACCCCCTCCTTCTAGCGCCAAAATGTTGACGTCGGAATTTGTAAGAGAATAATTCCTAGTCTAACACCCAAATATAATGAAAATGAGATGAAAAGTATAACACAAGAATGACCCGGAGCCTACTCGGGCAATGCTGCACGGCTGATCCTGGGCGGTAGAATTATCGGGCAGGACCTTATAATATTATATTAGAGAAATTAGTTCTCTAGTACTGTTTACAGAATGAAGATTCAGATCTTTTACAAGTTAAAGTTACATCTATTTATAGCTAGAGCGTTGCTCGAATGTCGGAGATCGTGGAGATCGTGGAGGCCGTGGGAGTTTAGCCCACCTTTTTCTTGATTTCCGCCTATTTACCGGGTACTTGACGGTTTTGTTACCCAAGATTTATTGGAGGTTAGCGGTATCCTGAACGGCCCCAAGATTTATTGGAGGTTAGCGGTATCCTGAACGGCCATAAGGATCCTGGCCGGTTAGGCTGGTCCGCCGAGTGGTCCTCACAATTAACTTGGACAGTCGTCGTTGGCCTGGCCGGTTAGGCTGGTCCGCCGAGTGGTCCTCACAATTAACTTGGACAGTCGTCGTCGTTGTGGCCGGCCAGGTTGAATGATATCCTTTGTTCTGCCATCCAGGTGTTATAGGCTGCGCAGCTCGGGTCAGACGCCAACATTTATCATGTTTTTTATTTTTGGTTAATGAAATGAATTTATGTAATATTTTTCCCAAGGTTGTACGCTATTTCAAACAGATATTAAAAAATATTTTATATTAATTATGCTTGAAAAAATAACTAAATAATTTTAATTAAAAATAAATATGTACAAATTGAAAAATAGCATTCATGTAGCAGTGCGCCATTTTCTTCTTTTATGAAGTGGTTTTTCTCGAACTTGAAAAAACATATGTTTAATTTATTTCATTTTAATAATGAAATGATTTTAACAAGCAAACAATTAAATAATATAGTTATTTAATGTAAAATACAAAATAACGACGAATTGATGGATAGTGAAACTCATAAATAGTGATTATTAATGTTAAAATAGATGTCAAGATATCAAGTGTGTATATCATATAGGACTCATTAATGTAAAATAATCAAGTAAAAATCTAAGGACAATTTAATGAAAAATGAAATCATACTAACCATTAGATCTTTCAAAAACAGCCAAGAACATGTGAATATGGCATCCTATTCCAACAAACAATAAGCATCAAACATCCTAAGAGATTGTTCTACTCCAGAATATGAATTTAAAAGCCATCTCATCAACCCTACCTTCCATAAGGATGGTACCTTCCGCTGCTGCCGCTGCCGTATCCACCTCGGTTTCCGTAGATCGAGCCTCCACTTCTGCTTCCATAGGCATCGCCAAAACCAGCATCATAAGCACCACCATACCCACCACCACCGTATGCTGCGTAGTTATCTCCGGGCCCACCATATTCGCTACCTAAATCATAACCTTGGCTGAAGCCTCCCCCAAAACGATTCGAGTATCCTAATGGAGGTTCCATCCTAAAACCTCCATAACCACCACCACCACCACCACCACCACTGTATCCGTTATAACCACGATATTCAGTTCCGCTGTGTCCACCGTAGACATTAGCTCTACCTCCGTAGACCCCACCTGATCTATAAGAACTGGCACCGAAACTACCACCACCAAAACCACCTCCATGGCCGGCATAAGTATCTCGATGTCCTCCACCAAATGCAACTCTAGAATTGCTTTGGCGCCTGGATGGTGGCGGTGGAGCGTTAGGCTTCTTGGGCTCTGCCTTCTTGATCTCCACCTACGATAATAAAGGAAAGAGATGACCTTACTTGAAGAATGCTGATGCTCGACAGGAATGAGTTTTCCAGCGAACTTTAATTTAAAGAACAGTTGACTCTCATGAAACATTATGAAGATGAGAATTTGAGATAACATTACCAAGGAACACATACTATACAAAAGCTTTGCAGTCTATTTACGACTAGCATGGAAGATGGTTCCATTCTTTACGACCTTGTCTTGATTTTAATATAATAGGTACGAATTGAAGTCAAATTGTAGAAATTTGTGGAAAAAGATTATTTAGATAGCTAGGTCCCTACTCATTAAATTGACAGGAAAAAAATAGACCCAAAAAAACAACCAAAACACACCAACGAAACTGTTCATGCTATATTAAAAGTAGTTAAAAGCACTTACACCTAAAATAACAGTATAGAGACTGCTACTTTTACAACCTAAATGACACTCATGGGGAAAGCAAATATTAGCCTAACTAACTCATATTGTGAGTATCAATTTGTTCAAGGGTTTGGGGGAATCAACATACCTGAGTTCCAGCAAAATCAAGTTTGTTGCCATTTGCTAAGAGATCATCAACAGACCGATCAGACTCAAAGGTGATAAATCCAAATCCACGAGATCGGCCACTAGAATGATCCCTCATGATCTGTTGCTCCTTCACCTCTCCAAAGTTTGAAAAGAAGTCCCTGAATTCATCTGGCACACAAGAAATGCAACTAAATCGTCATTGGTAAAATTTCCTCATGTACAATTCAAATGGCAGAATTAAGAGTCAAGCATACATGCTATTTTTCTCAAAAAAAAAAAAAACACTTGGAATTACCTTCGCCTATAGTTGTTGGAATCCCACCAACAAAAATCTTCTTAGTCTTGAAGTCTTTGGAGCCTCCTCCTCCTCTTGGTATAGTTCTCTTTATTTCTACCTTAAGAGTTACAAAACAAAAAAAGACATCGTGCATAAGACACTGACTTATCAACAAATGCAGAACTCAAAGTGATGAAAATTATGATCATTGCATCAAGATTTGCAATAATATTTTGAATAATTTTGATCTACCTACTTGCTTTCCATGAAATATATGAGTCTCCTCAATGACCTTATCTACCACAGCAGCATCTGCATAAGTCACAAACCCAAAACCCCGGGGCTGCCCAGTGTTCCTATCCTTCATTATCACTGAGTCGGTAATTTCTCCATATTTACCAAAATGTTTGATAAATTGTTCTGCGTTATCAGTGCATAGTACAAATCACATTCCACACAAACCAACATAAGTATATGCTAAAGCTCCATTTGAACCTAAGATACATACAATTTGTTGAATACTTAGCTATGATAAAAAAAAAAAAAAAAAAAAATCAAATAATACATTCATTACTTCTATATTAGCAAATTAATTTTGTCATGTTGTTTCCTCTAAAAAAAAAACACAAATATCTTTCTTTTGTTCCAACAATTTCTTTTAATCCAGGGACGAAACGTGATATGAATTAACCTAACTAAATTAATCAAGAATTCAATTACCAGAAGTTGTTTCTCGAGCAAGACCTCCGATAAATATCTTACTACCTCGCATAAAACACGGATAAAACACCATTAAAACTTCAATTCACCAATTAAACAAAGCGAAAAACACAAAAACTCATCTAATTACCCAGGACTAGCTCCGTCGCCGGAGTGAGGATGAGAGCGCTCAAAGTTCACGTCATCAGGGGTCCTCCGAACGTCGTCGTTTTCCCTCTCGGTCATGGGGTCGATTTCGCCTGAATTTTGATGCTCAGCCATGGGAAAGGACTTTTCTAGGGTTTACGGCGGTTGACGACGGCGTAATCGGTGGTGAGAAGCAGCGGTTGCCAACGAGCGCTGGAACGTTGTCGGCGGTTTTAATTGAACCGTAAACCCTAGCCAAAATAATGTGGACCGTTGGATTTCATCTTTTTGCTCTGTTGTGGCTTCAGAAGTTGAATTTGATTTTTATACCCCAATTTAAGTTTGAAATATTACATAATGACCCCATATAATTCAAAAAATATGTATCTATATATATATAAATATATATTTTTCAATCATTATGATATTGCTATGATTTATTATTATCATTATTGTTATTTTTACCTATGGTAGGAGTTTGAGTAATTCTCTCACCCTTATTTTTTTAATTTCTATTTGAAAATGATATAAAATGAATGAGTAAAATACATGTAACGATTAATGATTTATGTATTTGTGAAAAGTTAATTTATCTAATAGAGTTACATTTATATAATAGTAACACAATAAATCATATTTATATAAAATAAAATATAAGTTGGTATGCCAAATTTTCTATATAAGTTGATAATATAGTATATGGTTAATATTAAAATGCAACATGTTATCACCATTTTTCATTTTGTGCCTAAAAAAAAAGAATTTCAGTGTTGCTATTCATGTATTTTTCGGATGGTTCCTAAGCTTGAGTTCTTAACCAATTCTAGCCAAAATAACAGTAAGAAATCTCGAAAATATAATTCAATTCTAAACATCAGTCAAAATGCATAAATCATACACTAAAATGACTATCTTTTAAAAATAGAACAAAAATCATTATAAGAATTTGATAATTTTGTCGATTTAAGTTCAAATCGAATGAGACATTACTAATTTACAATTAGACTTTGAAAGAGGGTAATTTTAGTATTCGATTCATGCATTTTGATTGATACTTGTAGATGTATTGTATTTTTCAAGATTTTTGACGACTTTTTTTTTAATAATGTATCAAAATTTGATTTCATGCAGCAATTTGAAAATTTCGTAAAAGATATGGATATCAAAAATCTGAATTTTTCTGTCATGCTAAAAATTGAAACTTATAAAAGAATCAAAGACATAAAAAAAAATTATTGTGAATTTAATTATAGTTATAATAAACACAATAGATGTTATGTGAAACGGTCTCTAGTGAGATCTATGTAAAATATAGTTCATATAAATCAATAAAAGCGAATCAACCTATTCGGTCAATGTCGATCTACATAAAATCATATAAAACTCCAAAGTTTTATATGAGACAATCTCATACGAAAAAATTCACTATTTGATCAATGTCGGTCTACATAAGATCGTATAAAACTCTAAAATTTTATATCAGATGGTCTCATATGAAGTTTTTCATAATAAATAACACGGTAATAGATCTCATGCTGATATTGTGCGTATTATTGTTTGAAGCTTGAGTGAGTTGGTTATAAAATCTACTATACAAAATTAAGATATGCAAGGGCTGGAATTTTGTTGTGATGGATTACATAGGGTTAAAAAATGTCTCTCTTTTTATATATTCATGCATGATAGCATATGTTTGTGTATTACATGAGTTTAAATAAATTAAATATAGTAAAATTTAGAAACTTTAAATGTTATTTATATTGAAAAAAATATTTATGATTTTGTGTTAATGTTATCATCTAAGTTAATATTAGATATAATGTAATTTGATTAATATATTATTTAGCTATTGAAACAAACAATTCCAATATGTGTGAATAAATAAAAGAGTGTATGTTGTGCAACTGGTGCACATGCAATCCGGTCGATCAAGATCCGTGTTTTTGTATAAATTTCGTGATTTTTTATGTACAATAACTTTAAAAAATAAAAAGGAAGAATTTCAGCAAAATTTGTACATAGATACCTTTATGTAATATTCATATGATTCATATATATTCATGTGACCTTTATGTATATTTGTACATAAATGTCACATGAATATCATGTAAAGTTATTTATATATAAATTTTGTTAAAATTATTCATTTTTTATACTAAGTTACATAAAAATCATATTATTTGTATATAAAAGTTACAAAATTTGTATATACAGATCACTGAATTTGTATATAAAAGTCAATATATAAAATAAAAAAACAAAACTCGCAAATGCAAGTCGGTTGACCTGAATTACATGGATCTTAGATTTATGTACCTGGTGAACAAAAGAATTTGTGTAAACAAAATTTTATACAATTTTTTGGTTGCAGAGAATTATGAATTCCTTTTACTGGGGTATGGAATAGCAACTGAATCTTCATATTATGGATGAGTTCTTTATACCAAGAGATGTTAAAGAAATTACTAGCATCCCTCTCACAAATGGAGATGTGAATGATCGATATATATGTCTGGCATTTCATGTTGAGTCTTTCTCATAATGGTTCTTTTATTGTCTTCGAACGTGCTCATCTAATATTTTCTTCCAAATTTGTCTATGATCTTATGGAGCATATGGCGACATAAAAATGATAAGTTATGGAACAATGGCCACAACCCTGCTCGTTTTATCTAGAGTTAAAAAATATCATGTTGATGCTATTAAATGTGGAGAAATCGAGAATTTTGAATTTGGAAATATTATTACATATTGTCGGGAGTGCAATGAAGATTTTTATCGAGTGGAGAGTATAATAGTAGGCAAGCGAACATGACTGCTCATGTTTTAGCCCGAACATCTATTTCTTATGTCAGTCCTATTACGTTTCTTGACGCATAGTGTTTTGTCAAAATGATTGTACTACCCAGTCTATAATTTAATGAAGCTTTCTTTGTATTGTTAAAATAATAATAATATCAAATTGTATATTTTATTGTTGATTTTAGAGTAAAATAACTTTGCGTCAGCCTTTCACTATGCCGAGAACGGTCACTTCGGAATTGCGCGCGTAGTTAGATCTAGCCGTATGTGAACATAGTGCCCAACGGTGGTTTAGCCATAATTCACAAGAATATTCTTCAGTCTTAGTAAGAGGGGGAAGGGTTAAGGATTTATCCGGTGTAAGATATCACATTATTCGAGAAACCCTAAATATTGTCGGAGTAAATGATTGTCAACAAAGGTGTTCCAGTGCGTTGTAAATTCTTATCCAAGACTTGTATCATTTAAACATTTTCATCATATATTTAATTTATTAATATATTCTTTAAAAAATTATCTAAAATTTTAAAATATTTCTTATATTTAAAGTCATTTAGTAGACCACCACTTCATAATCATGATATATTTTTTTAATATATAAAGATTAAATAAGTAATTACTATTTTAAAAACTATAGACAGTGAAAAATAATAATAATCTTTTTTTTGAGAGAAAAAAATATTAATGTATCTTACTCTTCTACATTTTAATCTCTGCACTTAAATATCTATCTAAAATCATATTATATAAATAAATAAAAATCGTGCAAAAATAATTGTAAACTTCGTGTGAAAGTGAAGTAACGGTAAAAAAAAAGTACTAAATTGAAACGAGGGAGAGTAATGAAAGAAAAAGAAAAATCGAAAAAAAGAAAGAAAGAAAGAATCAGCTAAAAATCAAACACTGTAGTGGAGTCGAAGGTCACAAAGCTCAACCACGATCGGCGGCGACGACGAGGATGGCGGAGGCAGAATTGGTCTTCAAACCAAAGCCTCGACCAATTATTCGCATTGGCCTATTTCTCATCTCTCACAGTCTATTTGTCAGGTATATAATGCTTTGTAGATTTGGAAAGTTATTGAACGATTGATTTCTTATTCGAACGATTTGCAACGAAAATCGCAGTATCGTATGCTGCATAGCAGGAATTTTAGCTCTCCTTCTTTTGCCTGTTCTCGCCAAGAACACATATATCTCCGAGAATGCTTTGATGCCTGGTAGGTTTTGATTTTTTTTTTTTTTTTTTGAAGCTGAATTATTTATGGTGTAGTTATTCAAATTACATTGTAGAAATGCTGTTTGTACTGAATTTAAATTCTAGTTGAAATTGGAGCGTAATATACTTTATGGGGGAGTTTCTTTGTGAGCCATCGTAGTCTAGAACTTTTTTTGTTTGTGTCATTGATGCCGTATGTGAGATATAGTGTTTGGCTATTTGAGAGAATGCTCTTCTTTGGATGAAAGGGAGCTTCCTGAGTTGATGTTCTTTGTTGGTGGTTGTGGTTTATTTTAGGGAATTCGTTATTAATTGAACTGGTATCAATTTGGTTTGGATTGCATTTGGAAGTGAAATGAAGCTATTGACAGCTTGTTCTAATGAGGAAAAAAATGGTTTAGATTTATTCTTATAAGGATGATATTATCAATACATGTTTTTTGAACCGTCACTATGCAGGTTCTGCGAGTCCTATGCTCTCTAACAATGATGCTTCAGATGGCCAGAGATTTTTGAACAGGATACTTAATCTGGATTCAACGACTACCCGTACTGGCATGTAGGTATTTTTTCTTAAACTATGTTTGTAAAGGGATTTGCCGTGTTTTGCTTTAATTGTGTTCAGAGTTACTTAATTTACACTTTAAGAATTATAAGTTAACCTTCAGCACTCTCAACCTTTAGTAAAGAATTATTCCTTTGCTTACTGAATTACTTGTTGATATCCTCATCAAGGCAATTATTTAGTCACGACACCAAACTCCCTGTCTTTTTCCTCCTTAATGAGCGAAAATATGTTTCAATGGGAGACCAGCTTGATTTCTGAAACATGAGTCAGCGCAGTTGTCTTTTGTACCAACCACAAGGAGGTGGGAGGGTATGCCAATTTAACTTAATAAAGTTCTACTCTTCTGTAGGGTGTTTGGCCTTACTTGGAGAACGCAAACTAGTTTCGTAGTTTATCATTCATCAGTAAATTATCTGGACATTTGCCTCTTTTCTTGTTAGTCAATCTCTTTTTATGCTTTTTTTACAGCCATTAGTCTGTTGTAACTTTGTTTTAATTCCTGACTTCCGCCTCTATAATGTGCATGCAGTGAAATTCCAGAGGTGATAGCAGAACACATAAAGGAGTTGGGCGGTGAAGTTAACTATCACAAGTTCCAATCTGTATCTGATAATGTTCATCCGCTGCACCTTTTCTTGGGTCCTGATGCTGGTATAATCCAAGAGAACTACAGTTGTACATCTTATGGGATCAATACTGTTGGTATAATAAGAGCTCCACGTGGTGATGGGAAGGAAGCTATTGTAATGGTAACACCTTATAATTCCGTCAAGACCACTACGAGTGAAGCTTTATCTCTTGGGGTTGCATACACCGTCTTCTCTCTTCTTTCTCGAGTCACTTGGCTTGCCAAAGATATTATATGGCTTTCTGCTGATTCAAGACATGGGGAATATGATGCAGTTGCTGCATGGCTGAGAGATTATAATACATTGTCATTTGGGGACTTGAAGCAGAATCTTGAAATGTGTGATGCAAGTACTTTTCTTGAACATGAAGTGACTCCAATTAAGGGAGATGTAGAGTCCATTGGCTTTCGACGTGCTGGCACAATGGCTGCTGCACTTGTTATTAAGGTTGCTGATAACAACGTGGAGTTGGAGAAAGATGTTCTCAGTATATATGCTGAAGCTTCTAACGGGCAGATGCCAAATCTGGACCTCATCAATATTGTTAATTATTTGGCTGTTCACGGACAGGGTTTACAAGTGAGGGTGGAGAAGATTTGGTCTTTGCTCGATTCTTGGTGGCTGTACAGGTTTGGTGAACTACTGGAGTTGCTTGGAAAGGTGGCTAAAACCTTAAACCCAGAATGGAAATTTGGCATCCCTGTTTCAGATTATGTTGAAGGATGTGCCACTCTTGCCAGTTCCCTATATAACCAGGTAACTGTTTTAATTTCATGGATACAATTACCTGTAGTGTTGACACACAATTCTTACTTGACTATAACCATTTCTTTAGATTTTCCTACAAATAGTTGTAAAATGAATGTAGAAAAAGTTATTTTTATTTTTAACTCGTTTATTTTCTTCATAGGCTTATAAATGAGTAGCAGGTGGTATCCATTCACTTTTATGACAACATTTGTTTATCGTTACTAAGTACTTCTAAATTATTATATCAGGCATTAGGTGTTCCCACTGGTCCACATGGTGCCTTCCGTGATTATCAAGTTGATGCAATCACTATGGAAATCTCACCAAAGTTTGCCTCAAGTCAGAGTGTTCTGTTTCTTCTGCGTATTGGCAGGCGAGTGTTAATTACACTTCTCCATGGTCCCTTAATTTTGTTGAAGCAATGCACATGATTCCTTATCATGATTACGTTTTGTGATAACTGTTCAAAATGTTGTTTGTAGTTGTAACTATTACTACTTGGTGTTATGCTTTTGTTTTTATCAGTATTATTGTTTTTTTATTGATGATTTCAATCAATCTGTGTTGATCTTTCGTATTCTTGTGCTAATTGCTATGTTTAACTTCGGTGAATATGCATGTGTTTATTTAGTATATATTCTCCAGCTGAGACGAAATCTCTGTACTTTACAGGTTGGTTGAAGGAGTAATACGATCTGTGAATAATCTTCTCGAGAAGTTCCATCAGTCCTTTTTTCTGTACCTCATGACTTCCCCTGGTAGGTTCGTTTCAGTTGGAGTCTACATGATTGCATTTGCACTGCTCATTGCGCCCCTTCCATTGGTTTCTGCTGCTCTATTTTCTGCTACTAGTAAATCAGAGCCAGGAAAGGACAAAATCCAATTAAAGCCTTCACATCCTGGTGAATCTGTCCCGGCTTTTACAGCATGGAGATGGCTTTATGTAGCAAAAACCGTTCTCACTGTCCACTTATGGGGTGCAATAGTAACATCAATTCCATATTTTCTCGGCCAAATTCCTAATTCTTCACCATCACTCAACCTGTTCATTTGGATATCGTTTTCAGTGCTCAGTCTCTTCTTCGCATATACAGTATCTGGTTCTTCATTTGTGAGTACAAGTGAACCACCACGAAGGGATTGGACTCTCCTCAAGTCTGTAACTGTTGCTGCTGCTTTTATAGGACTCTGTCTCATGTCTGTAATAAACTTTGCAACAGCAGAAATCGGAGCACTACTACTCGTTCCTCTGTGTTTGACTATCGTGCCCTTGAGGCTTGGCATCAAAGTAAATCCTATGAGGGCAATCGTCCGTGGAGCTTGTAACGTGCTATTGGTATTTGTATCATTTCCTCCAGCTACATTTCTTTTGTTGAAAGGTGCATTAGATGGTTTCGACAACATTAGGTTTGATGACTTCTGGAATTGGGCCGAGTCCCTTTGGGCATGGAATAGTGCTACTTACATCTACATATGTATGGTTCATCTACCTTGCTGGGTTCTGTGTATTCACACTTTACTACATCGTTGCTAGTGTATTCAAAACCCGTAGACTCATCTCTTGTTGTATCAGTTAATCAGTTATCGAAACACGACATTTGTTTTGCTTAAGCTCTACCACGCCTTAGCTATGAAGTATTAATTATTAGCAGTTCAAAAATAAGTTATCCTTCGTGTCTCTTTGCTTGTAATCAATCTTTTCTCTCTCATTCTTCACGATAATAAACTTTCTTCATTCAAGAATACTCAATATGGTGCACACAGACACAAGTTTCAACCTGTGTTTTTAGTTTATCCTTTTGGCACAATCTCAGATTTTATGAGACAATCTATCCCTATTCTGATAAAGCTTCTGCTGATAAGGTTAGTGAATCTTTTTTTAAAAATAATTTTGCTATGGATAATGCTTGTTAAAATCAGAATTCTGATTTATGATTTGCCTTGTGTGGAAAATAATACTTCTTGTGAACAACCCCCTATTACTGAATCTTTAATCAAACTACATCAGACCTTATTCATGCTGAAGAATTATCTGACCATTTTATGTAGAGAATCATATTTTACAAGGTCATTATTTAGTGGACTAAGTACATGGGCTATGAAATATGAAATTGGACATGGGTGAACCTTCTAGCCCATCCAATGTTTGCAAAATTCGGCCCAAATAACTACGGTCCATGACAACTCGATTTATATCTCCGACATAGAAGGAAATTTAGGTGGGAAAAAGAAAGATAAACCATCTTTGTGATAACATCTAATTAATTTAAATTAATATATTACAACACGTATGAAAACATTAAGATGTGGTAGGTATAGATATCGACATTTTTTTTTAATATTAAGGTCAAATTCATTACTCAATAGCCACATTATATCATAAAAAGAAATAAAAAAGAAGTCTTTAATATGGATACGCTTCTGTGCGATGAGCTTCTCCAAGAAATCTTCCACCGCCTTCCGCCGCCGTGTTCCGCCGCCGTCTCCCTTGTTTCCAGGCGGTGGCTCCGCCTCCTCCGATCCTCCACCACCTCTCTTTCCCTCGATTTCCCCCCTCCCTACAACCCCACCACCATCACCTCCTTCTCCACCTTTCTCCACCACCACCCCTTTCTCTCCTCCGTTTCTCTCTCCGGCGGCGGCGGCGGAGGAGATCCACTCCTCCTTGCCGTCGCCTCTTCTTGCCCCCACCTCCGGCAGCTCCGCTTCCTGGGCTCCCCTGTTTCTCCTTTCTCTCTCTACACTCTCTCAGCTTCTTGCCTTCATCTCTCCTCCATTTCTATCTCCATTTCGAGGCCCCTCTCTTTCCATTGGCTGCTTTGTTTCACTTCTCTGAAATGCCTCTCCATTTTTCTCTCTGGCCCTTTATCTGAATTTGATAATCCTGAAATGGGACCAATGAAAGATGCTGTCTTTGATTCGGAATTGCGTTTGGAGAGCCTTTCTTTATCTGGGATTTTGATAGGGGATTGTGGGCTTGGCTTTTTGTGGAGGAACTGTAAGAATGTGAAGAAACTGCAGCTGAAGAGCTGTGAAAGTGTTGGAGATTACAATTCATTTTCTAGCTTCTTGAAGTCTTTGAACTGTCTTCAAGAAGTAGAGCTAAGAACTTGTCGTAGAATCGTCGATAGGGTGTTGCTTAACTTAGCTGAGGATTGTGTTTCTCTTGATTCCTTGTTGGTTTATGATGGAGGGAGCAGAGAGGGTTTGCTCCAATTCATTAATCAATGCAAGTGCAGTTTAAGAAGGCTATACTTGAGATTACCTCTTGATCTTGATAACACTCATTTGATTGCCTTAGCTCAGAATCCAAATTTCAGGGGCTTAGTGACTCTAAGGTTGGAAAGTTGCTGTCTTGTTAGTGGTGAGGGGTTGAAAGCCATGGCAATGGCAATAGGTGATGAGCTCGAGGATCTTGCTTTGATCAACTGCGACGTGGTGGAGAAGGAGTCGGGGTTGTTATCCTCTTTAGGACAGTGTTTGAAGAGGTTAAGGAAGCTAGACTTGTCTGACAATGAAATGCTGCTTGATAAGGAGCTCGTGTCAATGCTCCTTTCGTGCAATGCTTTGAGTGAGTTGAAGTTGAGGGGCTGCTCAAGATTGAGCAATGCAGCTTTGGATTCAATGATTAGAAGCTGTAAGAAGCTGGAGAGTGTTGTGTTGATGTAATGTCTTGTTGTGGGATCGGAGTGGAGTGGAGGGAGTTGAATCGCTCGTGATGAACTCGTTGAGTTTGAGACGAGTCAAGTCGAGGTGGAGCTAAGCAAACTCAGTGAAGTTGCTAAGACTTTGGTGGTGAACAAATCGATTGAGGCTGTTTCTTGATCGATGATCTAACATTTTGTTTGATGTTGCTGAATAAAGGTACAATATTGTGTGGCATAATGTAACTATTGTGATTATTTGCTATCTGTTTGTTGAATGTGTTGTAGATTTGAATAAGGATAATTATGGATACAAATTTTATTGCTATTTGATATTTAAGAAATTGTATATAAGTTTTAATCTCTGCTGGTTAATTTAAGTACTTATGAGTTGTGATCAAAGATGAAAATATCCGAAAATATGTCCGATATATCTTCGATATTTTCATTTTTTCACGTATCCGATATAAGAACGACCTGTATATTTTTTCGATATTTATTGATATTTCCTTGATATTTCCGTAAAATTGAGATAGCGATATTTCCATCGAAACTGATAATTTTATCCTTACTTGTGATGCAAATATTGCATTCTTATTAACACATTTCTCATTTTGAAGTAAATCATTTCTCTCATTTTTTTACTATATACTATCTTTTTACCAAAAGAAATTTATGTGAAAATAAGTGTTGTTTTAGGATTAAAAAAAAAAAAAAAAATATATATATATATATATATATATATCAATAATCTTAAAAAAAACTTTCGTTTACTTCTATCAAATTAGAAGGGATTATCAAGTGGAAAGAGAGAGAACTCATACAATTTTTTTTTTTTAATAAGGATATATCAGTATTTATATCTTTATTTATTTATTTATGTGAAAACATTTATTCTGAGATAGGAAAGTATAAAATTATTTCCTAAAGACGACATATGATTCAATCCTAGCCATAGATTTCCGTAAACCTCACTTTTCAAAAGTGATTTTTATTCTAAAAAAAAAGTGATTTTTATTCCCTAAGTACAAATAAATTCCTTTTGGATATATCTGAAAATACAACCTTATTATTCTTGGCTTGCCAAAATCTAGGAAGATAAAAAAAGATTCGGCCCAAAAAGTAAAAAAGGCATTAACCCAAGTACCTTTACACTAATACTTCCATTAATTGGGCCAACTGGATCTTGAAGATATTGGGCTCTTGACTAAAGTTGATGAAGCTCAATTGGCCCAAAATTTCTTCTCCTAAAAAGTGAAGTTCGGTTAGGCCAATAAGGAATTAAGGGTGACAAATAACTTCATTTTTATATGAATTCAAATCCAAAAAAAATAAAGAAAGAAAAAGAAACTCTAAGAGCAGCACAAACTAGAAATTTTAATTTCAAATTTAAACAAATTGAATAAATTTTTCCTAAAGAATTTTTAATAAATTTGGTATTATAAGTTATATGAAAGACGAGATATGGTCCATGTTCAAAACAATTAGAAGTTATTACAGCTTATATAGTTAGCTTATTAGGCATTAAATACGATTTTTAAATAAGTTGAAATAAATAAATGAAAAAAACATAATTTTTTTTGTACTTAGATAATAAAATTTCGTTAAAACACAATCTCATTTGTTCTATATATGCCTTCCAAATAGAGTGGAATGTTTATGACTTTAATATAAACTTCTTTTATTATCATTTCTAATTCAAGTATCGATGATATCACTGTACACATAATGTCGATTAATGAATATTTATCCAATCAAAATCTAGAATTATTTTCCTTAATTAAAATTACACTATTTTGACAGTAATGCATAAATGAGATCCGAAAAATTAAAGCAAATAATCACAATTGTTAATTTGGATGCAGTGGGACAAAGCCAATTACACATTCATAAGATCCAACGGTAGATAAGTGCACGTTGAAGAAAGAGACCCATCCTGACCGCTCTTTTTGGGGCAGCATTCACTGACTCAAAACCTCAACTTGTTTTCCCGCTTAAATTTTCCGGGCAGTTCGGGCAGGCGTGGATTTTAATAGCCAAATGAACAATTGGCCTACACGGAAGGTAAACGGGCCTCATTGAACTCGCTTTGTGGGCCACGAATGGGCCCATTGAATTAAAAATGGGCAAATTTAACGAATTGTTTGGCTTTCAGTTTTTAGTTCGTTTTCTGGGTTCCTTAAATAGATATCTTTTGTAACATAAAATCTTATTTTGAACTTGATTATTTAGATATATAAATAATTTATCTCAATTTGAGTAAACTAATTTTAAAAATGACTTTTTTAGAGCTCGATAAAATTCAAACAAACTTGTATAATTATATGCATATACAGTGTATGGTTTGAAATTATCAACCTGATTTTTTTATTTTTATATACTATGTTGGTTCGCCTAAGTTTTGAGTTTTAATTAGCTTGTAGTAATTGAATACAACAAAATATGAAATATCAATTATAAGAAAAACCAAGAATTAAAATTAAATGTGCATTATATTGATTGCTTACTTTAGAAGATGAGAATACACAATCATATTATATGCCTATTTCTACCTTCATAATTCTTCATTAATTTCTATCTTCATAATTCTTCCCCAAAACAAGCCCAAACAGAGCCTTCATGATTTACAAAAGTGGTGGGGAAATTGAAGAATAAAAAAAAAAAAAGTGGAAAATTAAGTAATTAAAAGATTATTATTATTATTCCCAAAAATGGAATCTTCTACAACATAGGATTCTTCCCAAGTCCCACGTTGCTTGTCTAATTTCATACACCATTACTTTTTCTCTTCCAACCTTAATATCACCATGCATTGGATTCCTATTCATTAATATCAACCCAATTATGACATCTTATCCCATCAAACATTTATTATTATTATTATTATTATTATTATTAAATTCGTTCAAGTTTTTCAAATTTCGGTCAACTAATTGAGGATAAATAATTTTGTCTGTATATATTCATATTTCACAATTTATATTCAACTTAATGACTCATATGAAATCAATCGTTAACATTTAAATGAAGTTGATTTATATTAGTATAAAGTTCGAAGAAATCAAATATGTAATCCTAAAAAATGTCATAATTTCATGATAATAATTGCATGATTCAAGGAAGAAGTGAAAGTCAAACTTAAATTGATATTTAGCTTTTTACAATGTCAAATATGATTAATTGTTGAGGATTTTTTTAGCCACTTTTGAGTTAATTTAAAATAATCAACCGATATAAGTCAACCTATTTGGACTTGACTTAACGAATAAATTTGGTCTCAATTTAAAATTCTTTTTTTCCACATAAAAAGTCTCTAATTTGTTATACTTTTCCCCCAATATTTTGTATTACATATGATGCTTCATTTAATATTTTAAATACAAGTTATATATATATATATATATATATATATATATATATATATATATATATATATATGTATATATATATTAAGGGGAAAGTGTCCACAATACCCCAATTCATATAGTTAATAAATTTTAATACCCTAATGCATATAATTTGTATGTTTTCTACCCCTTTTGTACAATTGGTCAATTGGACCCACATTGATTGACATTACAAGTACAATGTCATAAAATGTGTCATGCATGACACACTTTAGCTTCATGTGATAAATTTTTTTTGGCATTTTGTGAGTTATTTTCAACCACCCCATTTTAGCCGTGTAGCCTCTTGTTCAAAAAATTGCCCTTCTTCCTCAAAGCTTCAAACGGCCATTTCTTCCTCAACAACACAAACGGCCATTTTCTTCAAGCTTGGAGAGGTTTCCCCTTGCAAAAATCGTCCAAATTTGGTGAAGATTAGCACACATTGTACGGGTTAGTAAACGGCAATTATTTGTATCTTATTTTTTCGATCAAAGTTGTGCAATTTATTCATTCAATTAGGCTGCAATGGTGAGATTTTTTTCTGCAATTTTTGGCTTGAATTAGTGGTGCAAGTTTATGAATTGTTCTGCAATTTATAGTTTAGGGTTTTGTGATGAATTAGGGCTGCAATTTCAGCAATTTTTCTGTGCAATTTTTTTGATGAATTAGGGCTGCAATTGTGTTATATTTGTGTGCAATTATGGTGATGAATTAGGGCTGCAATTGTGTTATATTGTTGTGCATTTGTTGTGATGAATTAGGGTTTTGTTTATAGTTTAGGGTTAATTGCAATGTAGTTTATAATTAGGGTTTAGGACTGAAAAAATCGTAATTAGTCCTAAAATGTGGAATTACATGGTTGAAAATGAGAAATTAGGGCTAAACGGCCATTTAGCCAAAAAAAATAGGGCTAAACGGCTATTAGGGTTAATAGCCGTTTAGCCCTATTTTTTTTGCTAAATGGCCGTTTAACCCTAAAACAAGGTTTTTTGGCGATAAAACCCTATTTTAGGGTTAAACGGCTATTTAGCAAAAAAAATAGGGCTAAACGGCTATTAACCCTAATAGCCGTTTAGCCCTATTTTTTTTGCTAAATAGCCGTTTAACCCTAAAATAGGGTTTTATCGCCAAAAAACCTTGTTTTAGGGTTAAACGGCCATTTAGCAAAAAAAATAGGGCTAAACGGCTATTAACCCTAATAGCCGTTTAGCCCTATTTTTTTTGGCTAAATGGCCGTTTAGCCCTAAAACAGGGTTTTTTGGCTATAAAACCCTGTTTTAGGGTTAAACGGCCAAAAAAGGGGATCCATTTTTTTTTGGTTTTATAACACCATTTGTGATTAATAAGTAATGTTGTATTTGTGTACATTTGTTGTAGATGGCTTTTGAGTGGGTTCGCCGACGTTGTCAGGGCACGCTAGCCTACATTAATGGGTATACTCGTTTGAGTATACTAGCTGATATCAGACGTGCTTTGGGAGAGCACGGGGGAGAGTGTGTTGCGGATTTCGGACGGACATGTTTTGGCCATTTTCTACGGTGGGAGACCTCGGCTGAGACATGCAAGTCGTTTCTTCATGTTCTCATGTCGAGGGAAATAAGTGGTCCGACCACCCCCGATGATGAGAGATGGTTTGCAATTGGAGAGGAGTATCACCTTTGTAAGTTTTCGAGGAGAGAGTTTGCTCTAGTCACCGGTTTGAGGTTTGGCGACTCCGATTTCAGCCCGGCTGGGGATCATCGTCCGCCAAGAGATGGCGTGTACTACAGAGTGCATGCCGAGACCGCACACGTGACGCTGCAACAACTCCTATATAGATTTCAGGGAGGGGAGTTCCGTGGGAGCATGGATGATACGGTGAAGATCTCGAAGATCCTACTCGTTTACTACATCTTACTTGGGGTCGACTGCAGAAAATGCTCGGTGGATATGTGGGTGTGGGCTTTGGTCGAGCAGGAAGAGCGTTGGGAGTCATTTCCATGGGGCAAGCTTTCTTTCCAGGCGTTGCTTAAGTATATGGACCTAGTGCCAAAGGATATTCTGGTCCCGGCCAACATCAATAGAACCCCCGCGTATCACTTCTATGGATTCTCGGTTGCTCTACTGGTAAGTATAATTAATTTGAACATTCAATTACTCTTTTCGGTCGTTTTAAATTTATGTTATTACAGTGCTTTGCTCACACATATCGTAAATTTGTTCACTGTGAAGATATGGGCGTACGAGGCCATCCCTGTATCGTCCACTGTGGCTGGCCGGCGATTGGATACTGGACTGCACATTCCGAGGTGCTTGAAGTGGTCCACGGCGAAGTCTGTAGTGGATGTCACTGATGTTTTATCCGGCGAGGTAATTCTATTATTTTTTTCAGTCTTGCTGCCGAAACTGCATATGGTTAATTTTTGCACCGAAACTGATGTTTCAGTCTTTTTATGTAGGTTGACGGCGTCGAGTCCCTCATTCCTACAGCCGAGGAGATTTGTCAGCCGTATTGGCAGAATATTGATCGCTCATTGAATGAGGGCGTGCAAGCTGCACCACGAAGGCGTGGTCGTCCTCCGACCACGGTTGTAGCTCCTGCACCTGAGCAGGATGCACCCGGTCCATCCACGAGTCAGCGTCGAGCTGCTCGGCGATCGAGGAGCATACGGTCCAGACGACCACCGATGCCTCCGAGCGAGCCTCCTGAGGAGCACCCGGTTCGAGACTTCGGTCATAGTTTCCAGCACCAGGAGGCCGAGCAGCATGGGCATGAGCATTCTGGGCATGAGCAGCCTGAGGAGCACCCCACCGGCCAGCCTGACCCAGTTTTCGAGGAGCCGTACGCCGAGCAGCATGGATATGAGCCGTATCGGGATGCCTCGCCGATCAGCTACATTCCTCCTTCCGACTTTGTACCGCCAGAGCCTTCGTACCCACATCAGAGCTCCGATCAGGATGGCTTGTTTCAGCGCCTCACTGGTTTTTTTGGTACTCAGATCGACCAGTTGCGGTCTTACGTTGATCGTCGTATCACAGATTTATCAGGCCATGTAGATGAGCAGTATGCCGACCTGCGAGGCCACGTCGATGAGCAGTTCACAGACTTGCGAGGCCATTATGATCGGCAGTATACAGATGTACAGGGCCAGGTTCAGGACTTGGTGCAGACCGCAGTGAGGGAGGAGACGCAGAGGCTGGAGTTGCGCATACCGGAGATCGTTGGTGATGAGCTCAGAGCATTCTTCAGCCACCGGCCATCATATCATGCCTCCTACTATCCCCATGCTGGTGGTTCTCATTATTCACAGACTCCGTACGCTCAGCCGCCCGGCAGTCATCGAGGTTGGGATCCTACTCCAGTGCCATTTGATATGGGCACTTGGGCGGCCCCGGTTCAGGCAGGACCCAGCACCGGTTTTGACGTAGAGTCACCAGATTCTACTAGTGATTATGCTGGATCCTCCATTGCTGGGATTCCCGAGACGACTGCCGGCATTCGTCTTGTACGACAGAGAGCTCCGTCTCGACATGTTCGAAGTCCATTCGTTCATGGATCTCCACGTAGACCGAGTCTGAAGCAAGCTGACCTGGAGAAATACATTGAGGCAGGACTCCTGGCGGCAGAGAAGAAGCAAGCCTATGAGATGTAAGTCGTACTTCATTAATCGTATGATATTCTAATTTACGTTAGCTGGGTGATTATGTCCAGTGATTGACATGGCACATGTTTTTGCAGGCGTAATGTCGGAGTTGGATATGGTGTTGGGCATGATTTCTTCAGCTCGTTTTTGGATCCGCTGGCGGACATGACCCATGAGGTATTTTTCATCACTTGAATGTATTTTTTTGCTTGCTTATTACTATATTTTTACATTTGACCGTTTGTTTTATGTCAGCATCTCGACTCGTACTTGGGGATTATGCAGAGCAATGCACTGTTTGCAGGGATTCGGGTCCACGAGGAAAATGCTCACAAGTACCAGGTGTTGGACGTCCACTTTTTTGTAAGTATAAACATCACCCTTTATTGCATTTTCGATATATATATATCCAAATACCTGCCTAGTGATTAATATTTGAACTTTGTAATGCAGAGTGCTTGTCAGGAGGTGTGGAACGTCAGTCATCGAGGAGAGTCGGATTACAAGAAGTATAAAGGTCCGACCAACGAGACTTTTGCACCGGAGCTCCTGGATCAACTTGCCCCGTACGTGTTGGGACAAAAGCCCAAATGGCGACATGTGAAGCCCTGGTGGAAGAAGCCAAAAAATGTAAGTCCCTATTACTGGTCAAATAATAATTTTCGTATACTTTTGATTTGTTGGAGCAACCATTTTGAAATGCTAAATGTTCGATCGGCATTATTTTACAGCTCGTCACCGTCATGAATCTGGATGGGCACTGGGTGGCTTGCTCCATTTTTCTGCGTGCTCGTAAATTAGTACTCTTCGACAGCCTGCATTGGACATGGGACAAGAACAAGGAGCAGAGGCGTTATCGGCAGACGATACCCATTAGACGTGTTATACCTGCCTTGCTGAAGCACACAGGCTTCTACGACATGATGGCCAATGAGGGTACTCCGATGCAGCCTTTGGATGACGAGTTGGAGCTTTCGTCCTGCTCTGATGCATTATGTTACGAGCAGCACGAGGACCACACATGCGGTGTCTTTGCCCTCATGGCCGTCGAGAGTGCACTGACACTTGAGTGGCCTAGCCATTTGTTTCGGTTGGGTCTCACGAGAGCACGGCAGCAGATGGCGTTGACAGTTTTCAGATACTCCTCTGATGAGAGCACCATCACGGCTGAAGATATGGCCGATTAGCCTGTTTCGATTTTTCATTTCACTGTTTTATGTATTTTCGGATGATGTATTGTCTTTATTCATTTTATGACATGTAGATGTCAGAATTTTATTCAGATGGCATTCTATGAGCACTGTTTCAATATTGGCCTTCATATTTGATCGTCCTCATGTTCAATCGTCCTCACAACAAAGTAGGTTCACAAAATATTCCATAATCTACTACAAAGTAAAAGAACTGCCGTACAAGTGGCACTTTCTTCTCGTATGACTGTCTGATCCACACAATGAGCACTGTTTCTTTTTTCTTTGCTTCGTACGTCCGTCTGTTGGAATCTCATCTGTATCACCAGCTAGATCATCAATCTCGCTTGGCTGAACGGGCGGCATGGGATTTGTGCACGTAGCACTGTTGTGTCCAGTGCCGCCACACCGACCACATGTTCCTGGTGCTCGTTGACTTCCAAAACTAGATATCCGACTTCTTCTCGGCCGGCCGGCTTGTCTTGGTCGATCAGGTGCAAGACAAAAAATGCTTCGAACGTCATCAGATATGACCCAATCTTGTGGATCGGGTACAGGGCAAACCTCACCAGCCCACATTCCTCTGAGTGACTCAGTGGTGTAGTACGAGCCAACGTAAGACGTCACTGCTTCTTTCGAAAAACTGTATGATGAGGAAAAATTAATTAACAGAGTTAAATTAATACAGAAATATTTAATCTGCCAATCATAATAATTACCTGATTGCTGCACATGCGTGGGCGCACGGTATCAAGTCATTTTGGAACACTGAACATGTACAGCTCTGATGGTTGAGCTCGACAACCCAATTTTTTCTACCTTCCACCACCTTGAACTTGTATTTACCCAGCTTATCTACATGCATTTCTCGTCCCCGCCGCACGGCGTCAACTAATCTATCATGTGCGGCTTTTGTCAGCTCATTTTCCCTTTCCTCAGCGACCGTCCTTCTCTCGACAAACCACTTTTCTTGAATTCGTCTTGCACACTCCAAGAAGGAACACACTGGTAGCTTCCGAGCCCAAAGGAGACGAGCATTCCATGTCTCAGCGGCATTAGAGGTCATGAAGTTAAATCTTCGGACGGGACATTTCACCCGAGACCATCTCTCAGCTTTTGCATTGCTCAATGTATCCAGTGCTCCTTGGATATTTGCTTCTACAAGCAACGTCATGTACCTGAGATGTTCGATATGTTAGATAACAAAAAAGGTGTAGAAAATAAATAAGTACATTCTTTTATAAAACATACTTCTCGAACAGGGTTTCGTCGTAACAGTATGCCGCTTTTTTGAAAATCCCCACAAGATGTGAACCATGCTTCGCGAGATTTTGTTGGAGGTGGAAACAACATAAACCATGAGACGCATCTGGATAGACTCTACTGATGGCACTTGCGATGCTTTTATGTTGATCGGATACGATAAGCAGCTCATTTGGGCATCCGAAGGCATTTCGCACATGACCCAAAAACCATGTCCACGACTCATCATTCTCTATATCTCCAATCCCGACTGCCAACGGGAAAAGCTGATCGTTTCCATCTTTCGTCACTGCCACAAATCCAATTCCCTTATACTGACCTTTTAAATGACACCCATCAACTACTACAACAGGTCGTGAATATCGACGAAATCCATTAATGGAGGCGGCCAGAGCAAAACACACATACTTAAATTTTCCATTACTGTAAGTTTCCAAAGCAGTGTAAGATCCTGGATTGGTTTCTTTCAAGACCTCTAAATAGGATGGAAGCATAGAAAATGAGCTCTTCGGGTCACCATACGCGAGCTGCATGGCACGACGTTTTGCTGTTAATGCAAACCTGTAAGTGAGCTGCAAACCATGCCGATGGTTCATTTCCTCGATGATGCCCCGAGGATTCAGCACCGAATTATCATTTCGTAGCCTATCAGCGTAGTACTCTGCGATCAACACAGATGGAAGTCGCCTTGGAGCAGATGTTTCCAGATCATAGCTACAACTGTGAGGCAACTTTATTGTGGAGATCTTCCAAATACCATATTTCTGGTGTGCATGGAGCTTGAATGGACAATCTTTTTGTTTGCATCGAACATACCATTTCTTAGTGTCCGACTTTTCCACTCTATATCCAACTCGATTCTCCAAGTGGTAAAACCCGACTTTGTTCTGCAGTTCAGCCTTGGTGGAAAAAGTGGCACCTTTTTGAATACCGCTCGGCTCTGGGTTGTTATTGTCCAAATCTGAAGAAGCGGGCGGCTCGAATGGTGGAATATCGGGGATGCTCCATTCAGATCTCAATATGTACGTTAGAAAATCCTGATATGCCTCTCGCTGCTCCTGATCCAAAATGGCCTCATCTTCTTCATCCATCTCGAAGTCACTGATTATCTCGTCCGGTTCTACCGTCTCGACATGATCATCTCCGGTATTCGAACCTACAAGAAGGTATAATTAAACAATTATTCAATTATTTCATACGTATAATAAATTCATATGTGACAACTATTTAAAAGTACCTGCCCAGTGGTGCCGATCCTCACGCCATTCTTGTCCTCGTTCGTAATCATACGTGTATGGATCTTCTTCGGGAGGACATTCTACGTTTCCAGTATAGGATGTCGGAGGCACGTTTAAGTCTAGAAAGTTGAATCCTCCATAGTTTACCCGACCGCTTTCGGATGGCCAAGGTGACCACGTTTCAGCTGCAGTTTTTCCTTTTGACGGGCCTCCCATCCAATTCTCATCACCTGTTGATCTACCGTAGGTCTCATCGTTCTGATTAGGTATACCCCATCTTGCATAAAAAGCTTCGTCATTTTTCAACCCAAAGGGAACATTTGAATTCTCCAAGTTGAAGGTCGTATGAGGGTCCGATTTCTGCACATTTAACCCGAGACCTGTGTCCCAACAAACACTTTGACGGGCCGGATCAAATACTTCATCAACGGTATTATTTTGCGCTGAATAAGAGGATCCTACGTTACGGGGCTCGGTCAAAAAACCACCAGCGCTGTAATTATCACTTGTACTTGACACAACAGGATCGAATACTCCAACATCCATCCTTCGAAGGGAGACATAAACAACAAGTTCGTCTCCAGATATGCATAACATTCTTTCCAAATCAGAGTCATTCTTTATTTTGATCTTTCTAACTCTTTCCTTCATCTCCACTAACGAGTGGATCACATATCCCCAACAATTCATGTCTGCATGTACAACTCCATGAACACCGTCTAGTAAATCAGAAAATGTGATTCTTTGAAGATAAGTCACCTCTCGATAACCATTTACGTACTCTAAGCCTTGCCAATGACCTCCAAACCAAATATTAACAACTCTCAAACTCATTTTCTTCTTCACAATTCGAGTATAACCAAATAAATTCGTCAGTATGCAGTGCAAAATTAATTTCAAACAACGAAATGCAGTCGAAGATATAAAGTGCTTAATTATATTCTAGAACAACATATTCAGTGAAAGTGTGGTTCATTCAGTGAAAGTGTGGTTGTTTCACTGAAACTGTGGTTGTTTCACTGTTGTCTATTGCTTCATTATTCTAAACACTGACACTTCTATTGTTTAAATCTACATTTTCGTAAAAAATTGTCGTTTTTAGCCTTTCACAAAAATTAGGGTATTACACGGCAATTTTTTCAAAAAAAAATTAGGGTTAAACGGCAATTTACCCTAATTGCCGTTTAACCCTCAAAATATTCATTAATTGCCGTTTAACCCATAAAACATAATTAATTGCCGTTTAACCCCCAAGATTAGGGTTAAACGGCTATTTTCCAAAAAATAAAGGGGTAAACGGCCATTATTGTAAATTGCCGTTTACCCCTTAAAAATTTTCGAAAATTGCCTTTAATCCTTTAATTTCCATTTACAACCTATTTTGCACCTATATATGGATAAACGGCAATTTTAATAAAATTTTAGGGGTCAACGGCAATTAGTGTCAAATTGCCGTTTACACCTTAAACATTTTTCAAAATTGCCTTTACAACCAAAATTAGGGTTTTCAAACATATTTATCAAAATTTGAGGAAAAAAATTAGGGCAAAAAAATTACCTGATATCTCTTCACGGCAATTAATTTTTACAAATGCAAAAAATTGTTCACTTGTAGTATGTTGAGATGAAATGAAGGATCCGCAAGTAAAAATGCAATATAAAGTAAAAATGCAATATAAACAACAAAAACATACACTATTCACAAGTCACATGCATGCATCAATGATTAGTACATTCAAGTGATCAATCATGTCTTGTGTAAAAGTCAAAAAAAGGGGTAAAAAACAACCAAACTATATCAATTAGGGTAGAAAAGATACACACTATATCAATTAGGGTACAAAATAATCACCCCTATATAAATTAGGGTATTTTGGGCCCCTATCCCTATATATTAATGATAATGAACCCATCATTCGATTCCTTATAAAGCCAATTTGGCTGATATGATAATCCATTTCTTTTCTCATTTTTTTCCTACTTAATTCTTTTCTTAAGTAATTATTTTATTTTTTTTACGTATTAAATTTACGAGTGAATCAATATTTTCCATTTTAACCTATTTCCTCTCTTTTCTTAAGTAATTTCATTTGCGATTTTTTTTGCCAATTTCTCATTTCATCCTCTTTTTTTTGTCAATTTCTTTTATCCCATTTTCTTTCTATTTCTTGACAAATTAAATGAATATTTTCTTATTTTATCTCAATTTCTTTCATTTCATTTCATTTCAATTTCTCTTATTCTTTTCCAAACTCATCTCTTTCTACCTCCATTTTTTTATAAAGTATTTACCAAGACATATTTTTAATTATACATAACTTGAGAAATTGTCTAAATTTTAATTTACTAGATTCTTATGAAGTAATAACAACCATCTATTTTTTAATATTATAGATAAATTTAGAACTATTTTAGAAATTTCATACACTTGTAGATCCGTATTATAAAATAATCATCACAATATATATGGAGGTGACAAAAATATTTATAAAGCATTTAAATCCAAACATTATTATTTCTATACCATCCCAACATTTTTGTTTTGTTCTAGGCATAAATAAAAATAAATAAATCTTTCAAATGTCAAAATAAATAAAAGAACAAGAAATCATAATTTTAGATCATGAGTTGACACAAAAAAGCAAGAAAACCGCTTTCACTATGAATGATCAGTCTAGTGAATAGGATAGAATGGAAGAAGGAACCCCATTTACTATCTAAAAATAAGCAAATCGATCCCCCTATTATACATAAAGTTTATGGTTTCCATTGGTATAAATCCAATCGCTTGAATTTAAGATGAGAAACAATTCTCCATTGGTAGCAAATCGTTATCCATTAAGCGAAGAAAATCTTATTGAAATTCAAAAAAAAAAAAATTTATAAAAATGAAGTTTTCCCTTAATCAAGAACGGACTGCGAAGGTCAGGTGCCCCGCAAACTTTCATAATTAAATTCATTAACTATTTTATTTTAAAATTTTGCACAATACTCTTGAAATCAATTAACTTTAACACTTCTCTATTTAAAAACTTCCAAATAACTATAATGAAGTCTAACTTAACACTTGTCTATTTGAAACTTTGAAATACTCTATACTTTTGCAATGTAAAAAACAACAATTAATGTTATAATAGAAAACCATTATACAACACATTCATGAGTTAGTAAAAAGAATAATTGTTATAATTGTTAAAATCCACCAATAATGTAGCCACCATTGTGTTGTGTAATGATTTTTCTATTATAACATTTCTCCCTTTTTACTTACTTTTTTTTCATGATTTTTTATAGTTTCTAACAATATTTCACGTGTAAGGAGTATTCCGAAATTTCAAATAGACAAGTCCCAAGTTATTTGACTTTATTATGGTTTACTTTTTCCTAATTTGTTAATTTTCCTTAAGAGTATGCCGAAATTTTTAGATTCATTATTTGTATTATGTAATATTTATAATAATATTATATATGTAATATTTATCAATGAAATAAAAACAAGATCATAGTATATTGTCTCTCGACCCATTCTTACATTTCATTTCACTGGATATATTTTTTACATATCATATACGACATATAAGATGATAAAATTATTACATAAGTTAAAATCATCCAATCTCATATTTCATTTTATAAAGTATGTAATGCATCTTTGAAAGATAATATAATACTAATAATAATAAAAATTAATACACAATTACAACATTTGACACCCAACAATCAATGCGACATCATAGGATAAACTGGAGGAAAATTGAATGCTCAATTTTCTTAAAATTAATATGCTAGTTCATACTACTAATTATTTGCTAAAATTAATAAAATATTTCCTTAAGTCAAAATTTTCTTTACCTTTTTTATTTTTCTTATACGCCTCTTTAATCTTTGAGTTTGGCCCCACACGCAGAGCAAATCAATCGCTTAGTCAAAAAATAAAATAAAATAACAGTTAATACGCACTTATTTTTATCGTTTTAGCTAAATAATGTATTTTCTAATTACGAATTTAATATTGCTGCAAATAAATTACATGCAAAAACTTAAATGTATGAAAATGTCTCACAAATATAGTTATGTGGGACGGAGAACATTATTGACCAACCAAATTCATTTTCATGTAATTATATAAATTATGAATTGTAAGTTAATCCGAAGATATATTCATGAAATACTCTCACATTCAATACTTTTTGCTATAATATAAATCTTGGTATATTAATATTATTATATATTAACTATAGAGAGTTTAAGTGCTTAATGGTTTCTATTTTACACAAATCAAAGTTCTTGGTAAGCAATATTAAACCAAATTTGAGCATTTTTTTAATTTATGGAATTTGAATATTTGCTGAGTTGCTGAATTCAATTTGAATAGGAAACTGTAAGATCATTAGTAAGATAATGCTCAAATTAAATTATTTTGCAATATTTAAAGTTGGATTACAATTCAAACAAATCTAATAGTAACATTAATGTTACTTCTTTCAATACCTATTCTAAATTAATATATATACACCATTGATTAACATATCTATTAATTACATATTCCATAATTTAAATGAATGAGATTATTACATATCATTGATTTGTCAGACATCTAATATATCTATTAATTACATATTTCATAATTTAAATGAATGAGATTATTACATATTATCAAGAATTATAATAAATATTAGTGTTTTCATAATCGGACCGAACCGGTCGGTTTAACCGCTTCAACCGGGAACCAGCACGGAAACCGATCCAAATACACCCAATTAACCGTTTTTTCGGTTAAATTGAAAAGAACCGGTCAAAAACCAGTTGAACCAGTTATAACAGGGAACCGGAAAACCGAAAAATTAGTTTTTTTTTTTAATTACATCCAGTTCTTATTTTGGGCTATGAAATAATGATCTTTCATCTTTGAGCTTCCAAATTTTGCTTCAAAAGTTAAAAAAGAAACTAAAAGAAGTAAAGAAACCGGCGATCCTTTGTGATATGATCATCAAGATTCAAAATATTTTACTTTATCATTTTATCTATCTTAAATTTTAGTATTTAATATTTTAATTTTTAGTTTGAAGCTTCATTATGAATTATGGGGTATATAGTTTGATATTTTATGACTTTATTGTATTTATTTTAATATGAATCATATAAGTGCATAACTTTTTTAATGTAACATAAATAATATTGAAAAAAAAACAGACAAAGATCATTTTACCTGTTGAACCGGTGGTTCAACCAATCCAACCGATTGAACTGTGAACCAGTGGCCAAGTCGGTTTGACCGTCGGTTCGGCTATGAAAACATTGTAGGGGGTTGTTTTGAAGAAAGAGTAATTTGAGTAATTATAGGGTTTGCAAACTTTAATATCTTGATTGAATATAGTAGTAGTCAACACTATAATTTATATATTTATTACCCTCTTTATTGAAAACAGAAAAGAATTAATAATAATTCAATAATTCAGCCAAATTAAAGAGATGCTTTTTTGGGCAGCAATATATTTTTGCTTCCTAGAATGAAGCAAAAGTGAAGTTTTTGATGCTTATCCCATGAAACCCATGCCAGTTAAAGTGCACACTCCTTTCAAAGAAATCATCGTTTAAGGTTATTATATAAAAAGTAAGAAACCATTTATCATATATATCTATCTTTATAAAATAATCACATTATCTATTATTTAATAGACATAATCAATATATTACATCAAAAAACAGCAATAAAAATAAGAGAAATTTTTTTGAAAAAAACCTTCTTAATAATCAGAAGAAAAAGGATAATTAGATTGCGGTAAATTTTATTTTGTAAGACAATAATTACTTTTCAAATGAAATGAGTTTTATATGAACCTTGCAATGGTAATAAACATGGTGGAAAGAGAAAGTCATGTATCACTTTCATATTTATTATTATTAAATGCATTACTATTAATTTAAATATAATATGTATCAATATCAATAAATAAATAAGAGACTATAGTATAATAACATGGTATATATCGAACCAAATTTCTAGAAGGAATCTAACAGAGCTTTTACAACTATTGCAAATTAGCTTTGTTTGAGTGATGATCCCAATAAAACTTTCTTTGTAATAAAGGAATTCTTATGACCCATAATTTAAAATTCCTCATATTAATAAACCTTTTAAACAAACTACTTTGCTTATCTTTATCTTAAAAAAAAAAAGGAAAAAAAATTAATTTTGGGTACATATCATAGTTTAAGATTCTTTGTGTTTAAGATAACATAACATAGTTTAAGATTCTTTGTGTTTTTAACATCCTTAAACGTAATTTGACTTGTAACATGAATTTAATTTGGGTAAAATATTTTTTTTGGACCCTAACTTTTGTTTTTTTAGAGTTTTAGTTATTTATCTATATGCCTTTTATTTTTAGTCCTGTAATACTGAAAACTCTTGATTTTAGTTCGATCACCTGTAATAATAGGTCGGAATAACCTCTTGTTGTTTATTTTGATATCCAAATTATATATTATAAGAAAGTAATTATATAGATTTATTGCTAAGTTAATTATATTAATTTTCTTCCCAGCAAAAAATAAAATGTCTACATGTTATTTTAATAAGATATATTTCTTTCAAAAATAAAAATGAAATAGATATTTGTATTATTATTATAAATTTTTATTTTTAAACTCATTCAAACTTCAATACACATTGAGAAAAAAAGTCTTTACACATAAGTTTGAATGTCAAGGGACAACAATGAAACATGATTTTTTTAGCATGTTGACCAAAGAAGAAATTAGATGTTCTTAAACTTACAAAAAAAAACAAAATTTCTTTTAATTAAATTTGTAGAAAAATATCTCATATTATTTTAGTCCAAGACAAATTTTCACACATTAGTTATGTTTAAACAAAAAAGATAAATATCTTATAAAAGAAAAAAAAAAAACATCTATCAGTTATCTAACCACAGCTTCAATTGATTTATTATATTGGGTATTTGGGTGCTTTCATATTTAATTAATACTCCTATTTTGAATTGTAACACATTATTATGATAATAATTTCTTATATTTTGAACCTTAAACCCAAATAACTCTATTTCTCTTGAGCTAAAAATAGTAAAACAAACCACAACAAAATATTAGAAAATAGAAATTTATTCTTACTCTATCACTAATCTCAACATGGATAAACTTCATCATTTATTTTGCACCCATTTATAAATATATTTAATCACGTTTTAAATGTTAGTGATAAATACTGACATATCTTATCAACAATAAAATTAAAATTAAATGTGAAAATATATTGAAAGGTAATAATGATTAAGAATGATGTCGGGGCTATGAAAATAGTGTGTAAAAAACAGTGCATTGAAGTCATAAAAAAAATCCCACATAGGATTCTGAAAAGACCAGATTCTTAATAATAATAATAATAAAAAATAATAATTGAAGTGCTTGTCCTTTTATTACCAGGCCCCTTCCCTGCCACTACACACTTTCTTTCTACTACTCTTCTTGTTGCCTCATTATTATATCCTTCAATATTTTCTCCATATTTTAGTTTCATAAAAAAAAAAAAAAGCAATCTTTCTTTATTTATATGTAAATTAACATGAAATAGGATAATATAGAAGAAAGAAATAAGGAAAAATCAAGATAAAAGAAGATTATAGAATGTTTTCTGATGGTTTGATGGTTTAAATCGAGAGTATATTTGAAGAAAAAAAAGATAGATTAGTCAAAATCGCATTTAATTTAAAATAAAATTTAACCTTCAACACAACACTTATATTTGGAATTAAAAAAAAGGTGTCAAACATGAAAATATATATTGAAATATTATAATTTGAAATGTTTATTGAATTATGTCAAAACTCCAAAAACGACTTTTTTTTTTTTTAATGGGAGAGTATTTTTCATACTTTTAGATTAAAAGGTTTAAATTGAAGAAATGTAAATTAGTAAATAAACTAAATAATGTCATTCCCAACTATTTAACTAATTAATTAAAATAAGGAAGGAAAATAAGCTCCTACTATTTCTTCTCTATATATAAGCATGCACCAACTCAAATCCAATACTAAAATACATGATTAATCACGAAGTACATCTAAAAAATTAGTTTAGACATAAATTAGGTCATATATTAAAAAATATAAGTGAAACATCAATCAACTAGATAATTAGATAAAAATCGATATTTTCATGAATATCATTTTTTTTATTTAATACTGTAGAATACTTTGCTAGTACTTGGTGTCCAAGGAATATTATTTTGATGGATTTTTTTATCCACTGGTTAAAAATCAAAAGAATGGAAATTTTTCTTTTTCTTTTTTATTGCAGCTTTTAAGGTTTAGTCATTGTTTGCTTCAATTTCTATGTACACACGTGTTCTATCCTTCACTCTATTTATGATCAAAAAGTTTTTTCTTTTTATTTTTATTTGCATTTTATAGCAAAAAAAAAAAAATTACAAACATAGATGTGATTTGTGTGTATACAAATTAAGGTTCATCAAGCAAGATTCTAGTCTCTTAAAACGTAAAACATGTATTTTCTCATATTTTATGTGTATATATATAGATTTAGGCATTATGTCACAATAACCAGAATATATATATTTACAAAATATTTAATTACAAGATTGAACCAAAATAGAAAATTTGAGAGCTCTTTATTAGTCCTTAAAATCAACAACCAATAAAGAGCAAAATTCTGCAATTACAGTAGGAAATTTGAAAATTTCTTTTAGTAAATAGAACAAATAAAATTTTCACAATTAATTTATATTTTATAAAATATGAATTAACAATTCACTTGTCTTGATTTGTCCCACAAGAATTATACTCAAAACATAAACTTTGATTTGAGCAAAAATAAGGAAATAAATCAGAAAATTTCATACTAATTTCTGCTATATTTATACATTAAACTATCATATATTAAAAGCCTAAAATCTACCACTAAACTACAAAGCACTGAATAATCTAAACTAGCAATATTAAAAAAAAAATCCAAATATGATAAAAAAAAAACCATAAAATTATTATTATAAGTTATAACCACTAAACAAAACCTTAATAGAAACTCAGAGAAATGGCTATGCAGTTTCACCATGGCGTATGAACACCGCTTCCAAATCGGGAGGAACAAAGAAGTCTCTCACTACCTGACACGTCGATATGGGGCGGCGCTTCCTCGGCGCCGCCGGACACGTCAGATTTCCCGGTATTCTCGACTCACGCGCCGTCGGTGTCGTGGAGTTTTCCTCTTCATCGCCGCCGTCGTCTCTGACCTTCGTCGATATCGGCTTCAACGGCGCCCTGATTCCGATTCCGGCAATGACCCACTTTTTGCCGTCCGGCTCCTTCGTCGCTTCGATTTGATGTTTCTTCGAGAATCCCATCGGAGAAATCCAGAGGTGACCTAATATATATAAATATTTTTTTCAATTGGGGTAAATTCTAGGGCACAAAGGCCTCTTTTCTGAGCTGATAATCTGAAATTTTAGAGTGAGAAAAGGGGGAAGAATAAATGGAAAGAGAAAAGGGGATTTCCTTCTAGCTCATCTGTCTTTCTCTCTTGTAGTGAGAAAAAATGGAAGAAATTGAAAAGAGAAACTTTGAAAGGAAGGAAGAAGAAAGGATGGCGGCAAAATGAGATGAGGAATTTTGCTTCAAAGAGGGATTTTATATTGGGAAAAAATAGAGGGAAAATTCTTGACCTAATAAGTGCCCTTTTAAAGGCCTAATTCTTCCAATTTTGGATTTAATTAAATTTATTTTTAAAAGGAATAATGTTAGAAAAATTACAAGTATAAATTACTATTTTAATTAATTTTTTTAATATTGATCAAAATAATATACACTAATATCTATTGTATGTTCTTTTTTTTATTAAGATAGTGAAAAAATAATTCATCTATTTAATAATAAACAACTTTTCATCTAAATTTTCTAAACTCATTTGTCTCATTTTTTGTCATCCACTCACCCCAAAATTATTAAAGAAAAATACAAATTTTTCGAAATTGATTTTAGTCATGTTGACTTCGAAATTTGTAATTGGTTAATTACTAGTCGAACACCCAAATGTAATGAATATAAAGTGAAAAATGTGAGAAAGATTGGCCCGGAGCCTACTCGGGCAATTTAGCTCGGCTGATCCTGGATGGTAAATGACCGGGCAGGATCTTATAATATTAACTTAGAGAAATGAACTCTCTAGTGCTGTTTACAGAATAGGAATTCTGATCCCTTTACATGTTGAAATTGGATCTATTTATAGCTATGAAGACAACTTAAAAGGTGGAGATCGTGGGGATCGTGGAGGTCGTGGAAGTTGAGCCCACTTTCTCCTTGATTTTTGTCTATTTATGCGGCGTCGAGCGGTTTCATCACCCACAATCTCCTGGCGGTTGACTCTTACCTGGGCGACGGTTCTGGCCGGCCAGACTAATCTGTCGAGGATTCCTCTCAATTGGCATGGACGGTCAGTTCGGGGAATATTCCATACCATCCTGGTCGGCCAGATGAAGTGATGGTCTTCATTAAGCCGTCCAGGTGTAACGTTTTACTCAGCTCGAATCGAATGTCCAACAAGTCAAAAAACATATTGTATATATAATGTTATGTTATTTTGACAAAAAATGACATATTTAGTTAAAATGATATTTTGATTAAAGATTGTGATTTTCTGATAATTAATTCTTTATAAAAAGATTAATTATTGCAAAAAATTGATACTACTGTATAATAAGTAAATATTAATTAATTTAAATACACAAATTTATAAAATTTAAAAATGCTTGAAATTCGTATATTGATTCGAATGCACAAGATTTTTGAAAATCATGTTTAAATGTACTTAATAGCCAAAAATCTTATTAAAATTACAATTTTGAAAAAATTCAACTTTTTGCGAGGTAATCATCTTTTTTATAAAAATATGTTGTTTTGATAGTACTATTTGATAAAAGAAATATTTGATAGATTATGAGTTTGTGGTTTCGAGGATGTGAATTGAATGCTTTGATCGAATTTCGATAATTTTGATAATATAACAGCTAGTTTAAATTGTTAAATTAAAACGACAATTAAAATTTTATAATAATAACATAAAATTATAAGACAATTTTTGGCCAGATTTCGATTATGTAAATAGTAAATTTAAATTGTTAATTAAACAACTGTCAAAACTACATGATATTAGAAGTATGATTATTAGATAATTCATTTGGTTGATTAGTGCAGTAATAAGAATGAGTTTCGATTATCCATTCTAAATTACATTATATATCTATCTTATATATTTTATTTGGGAAATAAAAATGAAAAATACTTGACCCAACAAATGATAAGGCCAATGCTTTGGGAGTAGTAATAAATATATCAATTTCATTATCCAAATATCAATTTTGTATTGTACTTCTCTCTTATAGTTTCTCTAGAAGATATCTTGTGGTTTATTTATTTATTGAGAGAAATTTTTATGTTAGTGTCATAAATCTAATTATATGATACAAAATGATTTATAAAAGTGAGTTTAAATTGTGAATAACGAATTTTATCTTAAAATTATATTTATATATGAAATGATCTTATTAAAATTGTGTCATTTATTTTGATTTTATGATTCAACTACTCAAGTGCTATTCAATCGATACTGTCACAATGTTAAATCAATTTTTATTAGTGCGTAAATTATATAACATAATTTGTGGATTGATCAAATAAAATATTAAATTAAAAAAAAAAAAGTGTTTTTCTTGAGTGGGATTGTTAGTCGGAAAAGAGTTGGGATTAATGGTAGCTGCCCGTCAAAATATTCGGGCAGCTAATATATGCCCTTTAGATTTTGGCGCCTCTTTTTGGTGGCTGAAAATCAACGGCTCAGATTCCCGCCCACTTTTTGCTTCCGATTTTACCCCTGTTTCAAATAATTATTCCATTAATCGTCCTTAAATAATTCAGGAAATGGGCCGGGCCCGTATATGGATTTATGGGCTTTTCTGATTCAATTTTGGGTTACCATATTTGGGTCGGGCTTTCCAGTAGTTATTGGGCTACAAGAAAAGGTGGATAATTTTGGGCCATATCTTCTCATTTGTAGCCCATTATTTAATAAATTATTTTGGCCCGCATTAAATACCCCCCAATTTGTGTATGAGTGTTTATTAATCTCAATCTAAAATGGATAAGTAAAATTATTATTAAATAAATGAATAGGAACAAAATTAACGAACTAATATGAACAATTCCCATTCATTTGAGCTCAGTTCATTTACACTTAATCATATAGAAAATGCTTTTCTATAATAGCATAAGATCATAAATGATAAAATGTAAAAACTTAATAAAGTTTTTTGGTTAAGTATATATATTCTTGCTATTTTATTAATTGAGTGTTTACAATAAATATATTATTGTATGGTAATGATGTATATGTTTTATGCAGGAACAAATTTAAGGGCACGGGCTGTCGCTCCTCTTGAACTTTCAAAATTGTTCTATTTTTATGTAGTATTTTTTTTTTTATATTCTTAATTTTTATCATTGAATTATAAGGGTTCGCCCCTATAGATTGTAAAAATTTGAACTTTCGATCTGCTTTATATTTTCTTTTGAATTTTTTTTCCTTCTATAACAAAATCCTAGATTCGTCTCTAATTTATAGTAAATCATCTTAAGATAAATGAATGATTTAAGACATTTTATGTGGATATTGACCGAGAGAACATTATGCTAGAAAAGAAAAAGTAGAAGATTAGAATCGAACTTACCAGATTTTTGTTAAAAATGATATGTCAAAAGTATTATTCAAACAAAAATTTAAAATATAAGAATTAATGACTAAAAAATAAAGCCATGAGTTTATGTAACAAGCGAATGTTCATATTCTCAAAAAAAAAAAAAAAAAAAAGAAATCATATATGTATATTCATCGTATATCAATCTTGTGTAATTTTATCATTATTATACTATACATATGGTGTAGATAAAATGCAATATTAAATTCAAATATTTAAAATAAAAGATTCCTACTAGGTTTCGAGGAGGCTGCCATATGTGGGTATCATAATTACTCAATTATGAACATGAATACTTTTTGGCCTAATTTGTACATGCTTAAAGAACTCGAAATCTAGAACCCCAAAGTATATATTTATTAATTATCTATATATAATTATTATTATATTATTATGAAAATGTTATACCCATAATGCTTGAGTAATTTCCAAATACATGCCACGAGATGCTGTCATGCATAAAAAGGTAGCACTTAGGTATTTTATTAAAATATGATCAACCACCATATTCAATGTTCAAAATATATAATTAAAATTATAATCGAAAGGAAGAACAATAATACTCATTAATCATTAGCACCACCACCTGATTGGACCTAACCTAACACATTATTCCTCCACATTTTCCATCTCTTTCTTTATCCAAATTAATTTAGTGTTTAGCTAATTTTTATTAATATGAACTTATTTTTATTATAAAATGTTATGTACACTTCCTTTTGGGATGAGTTATACTTCAACAAATACATATAACTTAGGGTTAATGATATAACTCAATTCATGGGCTTTATCAAATTTGGGGTAATTTCTTTTGCATCATGAATGTACGTAAGTCTTTTCTTATACTTTGATTGTCAAGTATCCGAAGTTTTCCAATTATGGCGCTCCATATTTTATTTTATTTTTTCACTTTTAATCCAATTTTTGTCGAAATTTTCAAATCAATCACCAGAATTTAGCTGCCGCATTATAATTTTCGGTGACTATACCAAGGATTTTGAAATTCCGACCAAAAGTTGAATGAAATTGGGAAAACTTAAAACACAAGACCAAACTTTAAAAATAAATATTTAATTATCAAAAAATAAAAAATTATCATATATGATCAAAATTGAAATTCACCATTTCTAATTTTCACAATTTTATTTTTGGGCCCAATCTAAAGTTATTTTGCCGACGATCTTGATAGGCCAATCTAACCAACAAATCAAAATGGATTTGGAAATTTCAGTCCAACCAACAATTCCTTTTGCCCTAATTGTGCAAACAAAGTCCCATCAAGACTTAGCTTTTTGGCCTCAACTTTGAACAATTTTGTCCACTCTTATAAACCAAGATCATCATCATCATCATTTCTAATCGATTTAGGATTTTGATTATCTAGCTCGATCAATAATTAACCCTTTACGACATGCCAAGTCCCATCGAGACTTCACTTTTAGATTTGAACTTTATATATGGTATGACTCAAATACCATTGGTGAGGGTTTTTCTCAATAAATGAAATTGTTCATTTTGGATTTTCAAACCCCAAAGAATATTATTTTTGGACTTATTATATGGTGCACATTTGTAAACTCAATGATCCATGATATTGATTACATATCAAATCAACTACATTTATCACTAATCCTCAGCATGTGAAGGGAATCAAATATTAGGCCTAGGTAATATAGGCCGGTCACAATTTTGTTTTTCTTTTTATTAATTTATTTCCTTTAATTATTTTGGCCTGATTTTTGTTCTCATATTATATTAATGTAAAGCTAACATGGAGGATATTATACATAGTTATGCATTCATCATTTGAGGTATAAGAAAGTGGGCTTTCATAATAATGATTGCACATATCACTGATATATATGATTAATTTCAAAAGGTATATAGATAAGCTAGATACATGCATCTCTCTATCATTAGAGCTCACAACACACACACACACATATATATATATATACATATATATATATATATATATATATATATATATATATATATATATGATTAATATTCATGTAGACCGGCCTACTACTTTAACTTCCTAATATATACATCATTGTTTTTGTAGTTTTATAAATTCAATTTCATAATATGGGAAAAAATCCAAAATATAAAAATTAACTTATAAAAATAAGTTAGGGTTGTGCAACTTTTTTCACATAAAATTACATCAATGAGACTCTCATATTCTTACTTTAATAACATAAATCATCGCGATCCTAATTTAACCTATGATATCAATTTTTAAAATCAACACCAGGGTTAAAATCATTTTTCTCTTTAACTATAGTGTCTTCCAATTTCCCATAATTATCATGATTTTCAATTTAGTTGTCCTACAATAAGAATTGTCCAATTTTAGTTCAATTTCGTCGAATATGAGTTAATCCGATAACTTGACGACATGTGTCAAATAGAGAATTTAATACTTGTCGCCAATCATGTTACTTATAGGTGACCGGAAAGCCTCAAATCGGGTAGTACATATTTTCTGATGAAATTCGAATTTTTCAGTCAAATAAAACATATATATTTATGGAAAAAAAAAGATGTTAATCCTCAAACACCATCAGTACATTATCAAAGCCATTGTTGTTAATAGGACCAAAACCCTATAATATTTGCTTAATTTTAGCGACGTAAATCACCATCATTAATTATTAATCACCAACTTATTCATCAGTCGTTTGGAAATTATTGCAAATTCCAACAAACCATTGTTTGACCACCAAATTAATCCACAATATTTTTTTGTATGAGTTTTTCTATCACAAATCTCGGAATTTCATTCCTATAATAAGACTCAAACTTTTTAATTATGAGGGCTCAAAATAAATATCAGCATTCAGCATAATAACTGAAATTGAATTTCAATTCACTTTTGAAAGTACCAACTATTAGTATACAGTATTATTTGTCCTAAAATGATTAAATTTTCTGACAAAATACTCATTACATGCAAGTTGTCGACATGTCGGCGAAGAACAAGAGAAAAAACAGAAATAAAGAGCAGTAAAGTGAAAAGTATATATATATATATATAGATACTAATTCAACCATATATATATTTATGTTATTTATTTATTGAAGGCACAATTAGTTGATATATGCAAATTATTAAATAGAGTGATCCTTTATATTCATTTTTATAAAAATTAATCTCTTTTTATTCATTAATATAACAACTGATTTCTAAATACTTCTAAATATAATAATTGATCCAAAAATATAAATTTTTGAGTCAAGTCAACTTTTAAATGGGCCCCACACGAATCCAATCAAATCCATCACTTAGTTATTTATTTATCCTATTATTATTTTGTTAAATATAAAATCATTATTTTGTTAAATACTAATAATAACATTATTGATTAGTAATGTTCCAAAATATTAGTAATATTACTATAGTAATAATTTTATGTTTTCGAACATTAAGAATTATTATTTTTGAAAATAATTATTTTACTAATGTTTGAAAATCACATCTTTTTGAACATTATTGATTTTCGAACATTTTTAATATTAATGTTCCAAAAACATTAATAATGTTCGAACATTAGTTAATATTAGTTAATTTCGAAAATAATAATAAATGACATATTACAAAATTTTCGAATATTACTTAACAAGTAGTACGCATTTTCGAGAATTACCTAACAAATAATATTAATATTCGAAATATAGTTATAAAATCTAATTACCTATTTTCAAACATTAGTTAATTTTGAAAATTACATATTTTCGAACATTACAAAATTTTCGAACTTTACCTAACAAGTAGTATGCATTTTCAACAATTACCTAACAAATAGTATTAATTTTCGAAATATAGTTATAAAATCTAATTACCTATTTTCAAACATTAGTTAATTTCGAAAATTACATATTTTCGAACATTATAAAATTTTTGAACATTTGTTACTTTCGAAAATTACATATTTCGCCAATTGACTAATTTTCGAACAATATCTAACCTAATGTTTGGCTATTATTAGTCATTTGGCTATTATTATTAATTTTCGAACATTGCATAGCAATGTTTGTTTGGCTATTAGTAATCAATTGGTGAAAATAATATAATATAATTAATGCACTAATGGTCGAAAATAGCAATAATGATCGAAAAATAATATAATAATATGTAATAACTATTTTGGGTGATCCTATAATTATATTACTAATAATTAATAACTATTTAATAGTTATTTTAAGTAATTTAAAATAGTGTTTCGAAAATAATTAATAACTTAATGTTCGAAACTAATTAATAACTAATTAATGTTCGAAACATAATGTTTGAAACTAATTAATAGTTATTTTAAGTAACTAGTAATATAATTAGTGATTTTAAGTAACTATATAATTAATAACTAACTAATAGTTATTTTAAGTAACTTAAAATAGTGTTTCGAAAATAATTATAATACTAATTAATATTACTAATTATAGTTCGAAAATAATGTTTCGAAAATAATATTTATTAATTATTTTCGAACATTATGTATTATAACAATAATATTCTACTAATAACTAAATATGTAATATTACTAATGTTTCGAACATTATTTTCGAAAATTATTCACTATATACATGATGTTCGAAAACTTTAGTAATATACATATTTTATTAGTAATATACATAATGTTCGAAAACTTTACATAATATTTGCAAACTTTAATAATGTTCGAAAATTTTAATAATACATTTTCAAAAATTAATGCATTAATAGTATTTTCGAACATTAATGCATTAATAGTATTTCGAGAATTTCTTGGTAGGGCATTACTTAGAGTATGTTTGGAACGGATTTTAGTGGGTTTGGGGAAATCCTAACTTTGAAATCTGGATTTTGTAGTAAAGGTAAATAGCAAAAATGTATGTTTGTTTGAGAATTTAGTAGAGTAGGATTATATTGTAAATGTCAAATCACTGCTGGAAAATGTGGGTTGATATAATATTTTATTGTGAAAAAGTGGGTTGATGTGATATATTTTTATAAAAAGGTATATTTGATAATGATTGATGATTGTAATATAGGTAATAATGATTATGTCCGGATTTTGTAATCCAAATTTAAATATAGAAACAAACATATATTGGGATTTTGAAGTTCAAAATTCTTCCATGCCAAATCCCTTCCAAACACAGCCTTAGTGATTTTCGAAAACTAGAAAATAAATAGTATGCATTACTGAGCAAGTAGTATGCATTTTCAAGAATTTCTTGGTAGGGCATTATTTAGTGATTTTTGAAAACTAGAAAACAAAATAGTATGCATTACTGAACAAGTAGTATGCATTTTCGAAAATTTCTTGGTAGGGCATTATTTAGTGATTTTTGAAAACTAGAAAATAAATAGTGGACATTACTTAACAAGTAGTATGTATTACTTAACATTACTTAGTGATTTTCGAAAACTAGAAAATAAATAATATAAATTCAACAACATTAGTTATAAAATGGTAAATCCGGCCCTTGTAAGCAAGATTGGAATTTTCAAAAATTAATAATAATGTTTTTGAAAATTATTAATATTATTATTAATGTTTTCGAACATTATTATTTTCGATAATTAATGTTTTCGAACATTATAATTTTCGAAACCAATAATCTTTGAACACTATAGTTTTCGACAATTTTTAATATTATTATTAATGTTTTCGAACATTATTATTTTCAAACATAATAATTTTCGAAAATTGCATAGGAATTTTTGAAAATTAATAATAATGTTTTCGACAATTTCGAATATTAATACTATTTGTTAGGTAATCGTCGAAAATGCATACTGCTTGTTAAGTAATGTTCGAAAATTTTGTAATATTCCATTTATTATTATTTTCAAAATTAACTAATATTAACTAATATTCGAACATTATTAATGTTTTTGGAACATTAATATTAAAAATGTTCAAAAATCAATAATGTTCGAAAAGATGTGATTTTCGAACATTAGTAAAACAATTATTTTCGAAAATAATAATTCTTAATATTCGAAAATATTAAATTATTACTATAGTAATATTACTAATATTTTGGAACATTACTAATTAATAATGTTATTATTAGTATTTAACAAAATAATAATTTTCTATTTAACAAAATAATAACTAAATCATGAGTTTGATTAGACTCGTGGGACTCATTTGAAGTTGACTTAATTCAAAAATGGATATTTTGGGATCAATTGTTATATTTAGTGGTATTTAGGAATCAATTATTATATTAATGGGTAAAAAAAAATTATAAAATGAGTATAAAGGTCATTTTCCCTTATTAAATATGCATGGAAAATACATGATCAATAATAGACATAGAATAGTGAAAAGGCAAATTTTCAAAGGATCTTCAACAGTACATTTCAATTCAATTATGAAACACACACTGACACAAATTAGGACTTTCAGAGGAATATATGCATGTCTATTCAAAACATACATACATCAATTTAACCTATGCCTTTGATGGCTTTTGTCCCCCCTCCCCCCCCCCCCCAACAAAAAAAAAGTTTTTGAGGTGCACCATTTGGTTTTTTGAAGCTAATTAATCACTTAAGTAGTATATCATGATGAATAATAGACTAATTACTACAATATACATGGATCAATTTTTTATAATCGAGACGAATATCTTAATTTGGAATGTCCATTTATATAGTCGTATAGATGTCAGCTTGACCAGTAGAGGATATTCGTTTGGATATATACGACCAACTTAAAGACTAAATCAGATTAAAATGTACTGACTTATTTAAATATTTTAACAAATGATAGTATGTACGTATAAATTTAAAAACTCAATATTAATTATCGAACTTTCTCATCATGGACAAAGACCTTGAGACAATATTCACATCTATTGATGTGGAAAAACAGTATGAATTTATCATAATATGACAACAGAATCAAGAAAGCTGATTTCTATGTTACCCTAGCTAGGGTAAAGTCATGTTATGTGTCAAAGGTTAGCTTTGTAGGCTAATATACTCTACTTCTCTGACGTTGAAATTCCAACCAAATACATGATAAAAAAAAGTACTTAAAAAAGGCAATTTTTTTTTTGAATTAAAAGTTATGAATATGGCAAATTATATATGAAAAGATCTTTCATGGTGCATTGTATCATCAAGAGATCAAGTACATATTAAAATGGAAAGATATATATTATGCTTGTAGGAATTTATTTATTTATTTATTCATCTTTTGAGAAAAGGGTCAGAGTCATCATTTATAAAAACTATTTTTAAAGCTATTTTTATTATTTATAGCCAAGGCTTTTGCTTTACATTCTTAGCACCATTCACTCTAATATTTCTCCAATTGGCCATTCTTCCTTATCATCATACTCTTCAGTTTTACATATTGCTTATAAATAATTCTCTCTCTTCCTTCTAGGGTTTTCCATATTTTGTACTCTCACCATTTATCAACTCCAAATTTTGGAATTTTATTTCTTCATATTTTTTAAACTGAATTGGTGGATCAACTTGCTAGAATCATGGGTTAGGCTTCAAAAACCATATAGAAGAAGAAAAGGAGAAGATTTTCAGATTCAGAATCAGCCTTTTCTTCTGATATATATATATATAGCTAAGAAACCCTTGTTTTTGTTCAGAATTTCAGACAATCTTTAATTTTCGAGGAAATTGAGGAAAAGTGCTTGAGCAATCTGTGATCTGATATAACTGTTAAAGTAAGATAGATCTTGTAAAGGAGGTATGTTTTTAATTTCCATGGCCCTTTCAACTTTCCAAATTTGTTTACATCCATGATTTTGCTATTCTGAACTTGCATTCAGCTTTTTGCAGGAGAATTTAGATGAAAAAAAAGCAAGATTTGCTTTTAATTAGGTTGTCTGTGTCCATATTGAGAATATATAAATAAAATTTTAATACTAAATATTCGATATCTCTGATTTCTTATAGATTTATGTAGTTATCGAGTTTGATTAGTGTTCGTCTTTCTAGAGATTCAAAGGTTGTTATGAAAAATCTTGTTTCCTGTGAAAAATGTAAAATAGAATTTTTTTTAAAAATCAATTTTCAAGATTTATATACAATAATTATTTTCATTCTCACACACACACATATATATATATATATATATATATATATATGTTCATTCTTGTATATAGCAAGCATTTGGAATTTTGTATTTTTCTTCCTTCAAGTCAATTTTGACATAATTTACCCTTTGCTATATATGAACAAAAAAAGTCATGCAAATTCTATGTCTAGATTGAATTTCTTCCAACCTTTAATTTTGATTTGATGTCACACACTCAACATTTATAAACACAAGTCTGAATTTTCTGTTTCATTTAGCGTTACATTTTGTATTTCATAATATTGAATACATTCCACATGTTGATAAAGTGTAATAGAAAATCTCTCTTATAAACACATATAAACATCGATTCTAAGTCACTATATATGGAACTTTTCTTATAATTAGGATCGAGACATTCCCACATCAATATTTTTCATTACAATAAAATACAAGACTAAATATATATATATATATATATATATATATATATATATAAATCCCCAACTACTTGAAATATTTGCAGAACATATTAAAAATGGCATCATCATCATCATCAAGTAGCTGCTATTCAAACCCTCCATGTGCAGCCTGCAAATTCCTCAGAAGAAAATGTCTTCCAGGCTGCATCTTCGCACCCTATTTCCCACCCGAAGAGCCCACCAAGTTTGCCAACGTGCACAAGATCTTCGGAGCTAGCAACGTTAGCAAACTCCTAAACGAAATCCTTCCTTACCAAAGAGAAGATGCAGTCAACTCTCTTGCCTACGAGGCTGAGGCCCGTCTCAAAGACCCCGTCTACGGCTGCGTTGGCGCCATTTCCGTGCTCCAACGACAGGTCCTTCAGCTTCAGAAGGAGCTCGACGCCACCAATGCCGATTTGATGCGTTATACGAGCAATGAGGTGAGCCATGAAATGAATTTTATGTTGCAGAGGAATGTTAATAGTGGGAGGAGGGTCGGTTATGGAGGCGGGTCGTTTGACCCGAATTCGGGGTATTCGGATCCCTATTGCTATGGTGAGAACTCTGAAGGAGGTGGAGATCATGGTAACTAATGATCTTGTTGTGTGTATATATATTGGAGGAAGTATTGGGGGTTTTGGTTTTATTTTGTTATGGGACTGTGATAATGAGTTTGAGTTCAAGATTGGGTCGATATTTGATTGTAATCATTCTTGTGCTTGGACATTTTTACATGTTTTTGTTGCCTTATATTTGTGGAAATAAGAACATATTTGGTACACTAATTTATATATTGTGTTTGATTAGGGTTAATTATGTATTTGGTGATTTGTTTTGTGGATATATGTCATATCATGTTATTTTATATAAAATGTGTATAGCAAAATACGAATACACATATAGATCCAAGTTTGTTGATGATAAGATCTTGGGTGTGACCACCTAATACTTTTACTTTCAAGATTCTAAATTCATGATTCATATGGAAAATTGATAATATTTTTATTTTCATCATGTAATATTTTTGAAAAATTATAATTATCTGATAAATAATATAATGTAATATTTTTGTTTGTATAAGGTAATACTTTTTATGTGTATGAAATGGGTAATATTTTTATAAATACTTCAAATCAATGATTAACTTGAGAAATTGTAAATCATATAGTAATTCTTAATCATATAGGATCGTTGGCTGACGTTGACCGACCGAACATCCCCATTGACTGAATCAAATCAATTTATCTTATGAAATGAGATATACGAGATGATCTCACACAAAATCTACTAATTATTGATTTATACAGTGTTCTTTTAATCATTTTGCCTTATTCATCTTTAGGAGCTAGTAAATTAAGTCCATGGTAATATTTAAGCATCAATATGTTTTACGACCGAATACGAGAGATAAATATTTTCTTTGATCCTTCCTAAAAATGTAACTTGAGTTGTTTGATATAATATTGAATGGATTTTTTTTATGGGCTTTAATTGAATCGATCAACATGATTTGGTCAATAATATATATATTACATACTTAATATTTAGTGATGATTTGTTTGCGAAAAAACTTTGTACACTTTTTAGAGTATAGAATACATTGTTGATATTGGGAACATATTTTTACTTAGATTTTTAGAAATTAAAAAACAAAATGATTTTTTTTTTCTACAATTGTATAATTATTAAAGAATTAATATATAGAATTAGAATAGGGATGAGTTATTATGAGCATCTTCCAAATATGATTGTCATTTTCTACAACAGTAAAAAAATCCAAATAAGATTTTTTCTTTCATGTGAATCTACAGAACCTGCAGGCACCTAACCATAAATATTAAATATTCAGTTTTGTTTTTTCTTTTCACAAAATATAATTTTTCCCTAAAATGAAGTTTCAATATTAGCTCAAAATTCGAACTCATTTACAATCGATATTTTACTACAAATTATGATATTTAATTAATTTATTTTATAAAATTAAATTTATGAGACAATATCAAATGAATTATACTCGGCAACAGTTTTCTGCAATTATATATATATATATATATGTGTGTAGCTATAGACACATGAAGAAGAAACAAATAATTGACTTTTGATTGTTATTAATTAGCTAATGTATTAGGTTTAGTTGGTCGACATAACCCTTTACACATATTTCAAACATAGTAATATATAGGACAAATTATGTTAATATTTACAAAGAAAAAAAATTAATAATTAGATAATTGGTCAAAGAAATACGAAAAGTTTTGCCATATGGGAATTAAGTACTGATAATTAAACTCTATTTCTTCATCCCATCACATATTATATATTAAATAATTGACCGTTTTGATCTTTTGGAACTACTCAACTAATTCAATCAGTATATTATTTTAATAGCAATGTTAATAAAGTAACCTAGTCCACCTATATCTAAGAATTGATTCTCCAACTGCCACTATAAGAAAATTAGACATTTAACGTTTTTTGAAGAAAAATATAATTTATTTTTAATTCGGACAATATTTAGAAACATACTTCAATTATTTTAATGAAAAGAAAAAAATCCCGTTTCTTTTAGAGGAATATAGGTTAGTTTGGTCATATAGAACTCCGTTCCATATCATATTTCAATCCCGTCTTTTATTTTATAATCAGTTCACATTGTATAATAAAAAATTGTATCATATAAGATGTATACATACATTGATATAATCAGACAAAAGAACATAGCTATAGCATATGAAAGAATTGAGATTCCAATTGATTTAAATTGGGGTTTCTTTTGTTTTTTTGTTTTTAGTGATTTATATTATAAGAAGAGGGTTTAGTGCCTACACAAAAAGCGCAGTTTGAAAAAACGGTTTATTGAAAAAGTGTAGGCGGATTAAAATAATAGATGTCGTGTTTGAGGGTCCCAAAGAATGGTAGGCTAGTGAAGATGATTGAAGAGTGATTGTTGATGAGAGAGAAGATTATGTGCATTCTCTCTCTCTCTCTCTCTCTCTCTCTCTCATAAAGTAATTTAGGCGTGGTTTAAATAAACATTAAAAGTTCAATCAAGAAAAAATAACTAATGTGAATGTATTATTTATTTTGTTTATCTAGTTTGTATAGAAAATACCAATAAATTGTGACAATATCAAATAATTTTTTTTTTACTAATTTTATTATTTTTCTATGACAGTTTCTAAAAAAATCTGAATTAACCTTAGCATTCATATGTGTATAATAATAATATTAATACTAATAATAATAAAACCATACGAAAGCCATGAACACTAATCTAGTTGGATGAAATTTAAATATATAGATAATTAAAATAGACTTATGCTAAGTTTGAATCGAATATTTAGATTGTGAAAATATAAAATTATAGAGAGACATGTGACAAGCTCACTTATTCTCTGCACTTTACCACAAAATGTAAGTCCAAGTACGAAAATATGAAGTCCCATCAATCAGTCTCAAATATGGGCCACACAAACCGTCCAGACATGTAGGTGGCCCAATAGAAGGCCCACTAACGGCCCAAGTACAATGTTTCAACATTCTGTGAATAGTGACTGATTGATTTGATGGGCTACACATGCGTGCCATTGTCTGGGATACTTAATGCAAAAGTAATCATTAATTTTATTTTATTTTGTTAAAATAGTACTTAATTTATAATTTCTACGAGTTGATAATTAATTAAACATTAAATTTTGGAGTATCATTAATTTTTAAAATTTTCATCTCATGTTTTTGTACCTAATATACTACGAGTCTACATAGATGATCGAGAATACATTATTATTCATTAGTGTGACATTTGAAAAAAATCAAAATTTGGGAATAACCATTCATTAAGTCTAATTTGATGATGAGATGTAAGAAATAATAATAAAGTCAACATGTTGTCTTTCTCACATTTCCAATATCATTTCCATTAAAGTAAACTTACTTTACAAATATTAATAATTTATGACATTTTTTGCTAAATAAATATTTTTAATATTATTTTAATATATTAAAAATACATTAAAAATAACTAATGCAAATGTCCTAATGAAACAATGATAAATCTAATCGAGAATTTTCAATCCTCTAATAAATTATGAGATTTAACAGGGCTCTCCAATTTAATTTTAATTTGTTTTGTTTCCTACTTTTGTTAGGAGTCGTGAATAGTTATTTTTCTGAGGAATAAGATTGTACATTCTTTACTTAAGATTTATATGTATATTCATTTAATTAGTTCTCTCACCTATTCACCGTAAACACATTAATATGTATCCACGATTGATGTGTTAAAAATTCAAAATATATATAAATTTTAAGAATTGTCAATTATATTAAGAATTGTCAATGATAAACATTTCAAATACCATTTTAAAAAAAAAAAAAAATTGATCCGCAATAAAACCTTATTGGGCTTTTATAAAAGCCCACATATAAAATACGACAGAAATAGCCCAAATGCTTTTGTCGTTGATAGAAGAGGGCTAATCCAATGGCCCACGTAAATGGTAATTGTGTCTTTGTGTCAATCTCTGTATTTTTTTAATGTTAAATAATTTACTTATTTAATAATAATATTTGTATGCGAGTAATTAATTATTTTCTATTTTTGACATCTTTTAAGTTGTGTAGTTGCAAATGAGATTATCTTCTGCTTTAAACGTGAATTTTTTAGACCATGCAGGGGTGGGAACAACTTATGAAGCTTGTTTATTATTTGAAACTCGATTTAATAAAAGAATGCATATTTTATAAAAATTCTGATAATTTAGGTTTTAAATTTGGCAATTATTCAAAATATTAAAACTACACATAATCTAAAATTGGGCAATTCGGATCGATCCTACTTGAATTAACGAGTTTTGATTTTGTTTTATACGTGTTGACCTTATAAATGTATGATCTTTATGTTATATTAGTATATCATCTTTATGTACAAATATCATAATCTTTATGTATTGTAACTTAAAAAAAAAAGAATTTTTAATGTTTTTTGAATCAATATTCTTTTATGTGATATTACTCATACTTTTAACTATATTAGTTGCACTTTTATATTTTACATAAAGGTAAGAATATTTGTATATAAATGTGACATAAAGATATATATATATATATATATATATATATAAATTGCGCTAAATTTCTTTTTTTCTCTCTATATTACAGTATATAAAGATATTACACCCCTGATCGTGAAATATCGATTGCTTGTTGAACCCTGTGAATTGCGTGTCACTCCTTTTCACATACACCGACCGGGAGAAAAGAGAGGGGCCCGGTTCGCCAATAGAAAGGTCTCATAAGCCTTCAAGCCGCACTGTGGGGAGGGTCCTTTGTTGTAGAACCATTTATATATAAAAATCACACTAATATAATATAAAAATAACATGTAAATTAAAAAGGAAAAAAAAAAATTCATGGATCTTAATCAAACCAAATCGATCTAAATTACATGTAATCCTAACACACACTAGACCCACTCAAAACTAAAATTGATACTTCAACTCATACTCCCTCCATTTTGATGTACGAGTTAAAATTAGCATTTGTATGTATCAATATAGGCAAAAACAACATATTAACAAAATGGTTATTGCAAAATAAAAAAATAAAAAGTATAATTAATGTGGCAACACAAATGAAACTTGTTTCCCATGCAAGGCCTCATCATACATGCACCTCAACACGTTGCACTTTCCCCCTTCTTTTTATACCCCTCTTTTTCCCCTTATTTATTATCAAATCCTTCTCCTAATTTCCACCACCACTCCACATCACCAAATCCACGCGCCACCACTCCATGGCTGACCGCGACCGTCCTCAGCCGCACCACATTCAAACCCACCCCCAAACCCTCCCCGGCCAACACCGCTACGAAGGCGGCGGCAAAAGCCTCCTTCCCCAAAACGGGCCCACCGCCACCCAAATCCTCGCCATCATCACCCTCCTCCCCGTCGGAGGCTCCCTCCTCGGCCTCGCTGGAATCATCCTCGTCGGAACCTTAATCGGCCTCGCCCTCGCCACCCCCCTCTTCGTCATCTGCAGCCCTGTCCTCGTCCCCGCCGCCATTCTACTCGCCGGCGCCGTCGCCGGAATCTTGACCTCCGGCGCCTTCGGCCTCACAGGACTCTCGTCTCTGTCGTGGGTCTTCAATTCTTTCCGGCAAGCCACCGGCCAAGACCCGTTGGAGTACGCCAAGCGGCACATGCAGGAGGGGATAGCTCAGGTGGGAGAGAAGACGAGGCAGGCTGGAGAAATGATCGGGGAGAAGACGAAGCAGACCGGAGAAAACATCAAGACGAAGGGGCAGGAAGGCGGCGGCCGGGAAGTTGGGGCTGCTCGGGCTTGAAGATGAAGATGTAATGGTGTGCATGCATGCATGGGATAATTAATAATAATGCTGGTTTTTTTTTTTTTTTATTATCTACTGTTGTCTCTCATTTTGTGTGTGTGTTTTTTATTTTGCTTGTTATTGTATAATGTATAATTTGATCTAGAATTTTGCAATTTAGATTAATTATTGGTGTTTAAATTTCTGCTGGCTGCTCTTTTTAGTTACTTAATTTGAATTACCATGATTAATTATATATATTTTCGTGTTTCTATCTTATATATTTGTTGTTAATTAAAAATGTTTTTTTTTACTGGATGTTTTATTATATCAGATAAAATATAGCCATTTTAAAGATAAAAAAATAATTGAAATAGAGAATTTGTGTGTGTATATTTTAACTCCATTTTGCAGCACACAAACTGTAGTCCGGATTTTTTTTTTTTATTACATTTTGTATTTTATTGAATTTTATATATTAATATTGTGAAGTCTATCCTGTCATAAGGTTAGTTTTCTGAAACTTAATTTTTTATTATTTTAAGGATGAGACTATATACGATCCAAAATATTTATTAAACAAGTCTTGCTTTGTGAAAAATGTGTATAAGAACATAAATTTAAGAGTGTGTTTAGTATTTTTGGGTGTCTATCGGTTCATCTTACTTTTAATTCTATCACTCATATTTGTTGCAATTAAGTTGGTTTTAAAATTTAATTTTACTAACAGGGAAAATCAAATTATGATTTTTCATTAAAATTATGATTTTAGGTCCTTATACATCAAATATTTTTGATTTAGGTCGTTAGACTTACATTTTTAGCATTAGAATTTTTTTTATTTTTTTTTGTACTCTATGTTTGTACATTGATCTTTATGATTCTCAAAATTTCGAACCTATGATTGAACACTTTTACACCTATGATTACAAAACATTTTTTGTTTCCTCCACTTAATTGCAATCAATAACTTTACTAATTAACTCTATTCAAATTATTTGAGGTAGAAAAATGCATGTTAAAACATAATAGTTACCTACAAACAGTCATGCTCATTTACCCACCGTGAGCACATATTAATGTGTCAAAAATTCAGAACATCTATTAATTTTACTTTCCATATAATAAGATGATAGAATGATTACGCGTCATCAGTGAACATATTAAAAGTTGCCTACGGGCATTTGAGCAAAACCATACCTACAAATATATTAAGACATAATAATTACATGATTTGCTGATCCAAATAAATTGATGTTGAATTACCAATCTAATTAGTAGGTTAGAGAAAAAGATTATTTGTAGTCTTTACAATTATTTATTTATTATTTTGAACTCAGAGGACCAACAAATATTTTTCGGAAACCTAAAACAAAAAGACTTAATAGGCCAACATTGACCCAAAAAAATAAAAATCAATAGCCCTCAAACGTTGAGTCTGTATTTTAATTACAAACATTGACATTGTACTGTTTTTGTGTTTAAATCACATTCGTATAGTTTGGGATGTACCAAGTTGAATATCAGCAGGATCGACTTCGACTCGTCAGTATTTATTCGGGCTTGAGTTTGATACAAACTTTAAAAGTGGTGTTCTCGATTAAAAAATTTCAAGTTTGATATTCATTCGAGTTCGATTCGAACAAAGTTTGATAATAAGCTAAGCAAACTCATCTCGAGTTTGACTCAATAAAAGTTCGAGTTGAGCTTGAATTTCACAAGTTTGATATACATGTATTTGAATTTGAGTTCGACTCGTTAAAGTTAGAGCTTGAGCTAGATAGCTCATACATTAAAATCATATAACATTCATAGATCATATTTTAATATCTTATAGAATATATAAACGTACTTAAAACAAACAGGCTCACAAACTATCCATACAAACCTAACCGCAAACTTCTTAAACAATCCTTTTGTGAACCTATTCACAAACCATATTAACAAACCCAATTTGCTCACAAACTATCCATACAAACCTACCCGCAAACTTCTTAAACAATCCTTTTGTGGACCTATTCACAAACCATATTAACAAACCCAATTTGCGAGTCAGCTTAACAAACCTATCGTAAACTTTCAAACCAATGTCCAAGCTCGATTTCGGCTTGAAAAGTATTCGAGCTCGAGTTAGGCTGTTTTGATTAACAAACAATCTTAAACTATTATTTATCGAACCAAACCACGAATAGTTCGTGAACGGTTCAACTGATTTACATCCCTACGTATACTTAATTTGTAAAAATCTAACTCCTATACCTTCATTTATACTAATATAATTATAGATACAAGGACTCAATTCAAACAAAATCAAAAATGATGAATACTATGATCACGTTAAGATCATCCACGTCAGTTATGTTCATAACAGCATTTCATATCAACTTTAGATTACACAAAAATATTCAGTGATGATACCAAAGAGAGTAGTAGTTCACGTGATTCAATCATCAGTAAAATCAGTCTTCATGGGTGCCGGGTTCCAGAGTGTCATTTGGAATCCAGAATGTCAGAACCGAAGCAGCAGCCGCAGCAAACATGACTCTTCGCGGGGCCCATTTCAAGCACGTTGGAACGCTTATGTGGCTTTCCAAAGATGCCACCTGCGATACATATGAGGCAATTTTTCCATGTCAGTTAGAAACTAGACGAGTGTAATAACTGTTTTAGTGTTGGCATTGCAATTGGCATTTCTGATTTGTTTAAGATGGTTGGTTTCTTCTACCATGTAAAGTTCTGGCATAGGATCTGAACTATTGATGCTATAATACTCATTGAACGGATCAAAATGAGTGAGGATTTTCGTATTCTATGTGTACCTTATTTGGCTCATCACTGATGTTCCATGCATGTATATTGCCATCACCAGAACCTGAAACGAGGTTAAGTCCGATTTCAGAGAAAAATCAACCAGAAAAGTGTTATTCATCTGAAGCAGATTATTCAACCTTGATCAAAAATCTTGGCAGAAAAAATGGTTCCTTGAAAAGTGTTCGAAAAATATAGCTCGTTTATAAGAATCTGGGACAAACATTGATACTTCTGAGGATGAATTAACACATTGTTGGAGGCATTTTTTTTTTTTTAATAATTAAAATGCAAATGACCAATGGTGTAATAGGAAACCAGTTTCAAAATCAGCAACTTCATAACACATTTGATAAAAAGAGTGACAAGCAATCGTATATGGAATTCAGCCAATGGGCTATAACGAAATCACATAGATCGTTACCAGAGAGCACGTATTGACCATCAGGGGTGAAGGTAGCTTCTATGGTGGCATTTGGAGAGGAGTCCATATTAAATCCACATTTCTGCAACATGGGAAAGTTCGATTTTCTAACACTTCAGCTAAACACTCCAAATCATAATAACACTACAGCACGATATAATGATGAATTCACAAGATTCCATGGCAAAACTGACCTTCTCTCCATGATAAGCATCAAGAATGTATACATTGTTGTTTGTTGTTGTCAAAAGCATTGATTTACCATCGTTGCTGAACTTAATATCACACACCTCAGCCGTATCGCCACCAACTAGAAAAGTATCAAAGGGACCCTAATCAACAGGAACGAAATTAAATTATATTGGATATATATAAAGTTGTATGGTAAACTGTAAACGCTTGCTCGAAAGTGCAAACCTTGTCATATGATCTGGAATCAAATAATTTGATTGCACCTCCTTCCATTGCCACCGCAAAGACCAGACCCTGTTGATCATAAGCAACAGTAGGCCTTCCTCGCAGGTGTAAGATACCCTGAAAGCTACATCAGTGAGCACACATCAGATTTGATGTGTTCTTTTGAAGCAAAAGTGCAAAGCGATCTATCAAGAACCATGCAACTTGATAATATCAACAATAGCATATTACATTAAGAAATTTCCTATAGAAGCAATTGCATCACAAACTTAAACTGCCACATGGCACAAGAAAATGAATTTCAATTATCTAATAAGATACATATCGACCAATGTCATTTACTAATTCATTGAAGTGATATCAACTAATAAAAACCCTAACTAATTGATGTTCCAGTTCAATGTAAAAAAATAACTAACCTGACAGGCATTCACACGTAGATCCCACATACGGACACTGTGATCTAGAGAACCAGACATGAAGCCATCGTTGACTGGAGACATGCACAGAGACACAACCCTGTATTCAATTCAAAATCAGATCCACAGAAATACAGAAGGATTAGCATCACAAAATAATTATTTTCATATGTGATCGAGCTTAACATACAGAGCAAGCACATTAAATGGCTGATCCAATTGAAGTACTAAAATTCAAGTAGAGGTGTATGTCTTTCAAGATCAAACTCTATAAAGGAACAGCACCAACAACTTCGTACTATATTCCATACAGGAACATGCTATGGACTTCATACAACTCCTTGCACTTAACTCCTTCATTTTATCCATTTATATGTTCTCATGGGTGGAGGAAGTAGGCCGTGAATGAATAAATTCAGATAAATGATTTTTGTGGTATTGTTACCTGTTCAGTTAATGAATATGAGCAGACAAAAATAGTAAAGGTTTTCATCTAGGTCCAGATATCCTAATCTGAACTTTCGTTTCTTCTGTTTTTCTAAGGGAATATACCCAATAATGATAATCTGTGTAAAATAGCTAACATTTTAGGGTAAAACCAAACACAGAGCAAACAGGATATGTTAGCTATTTTACACAGAGCAGTAGCCTGTAGGATATGTGCTCTGCATGAACTGCAATGAATTTATCAAGAAACATAAAGGAGAGAATGTGAGCTAATTTACACTTTATCATCAAAAAGTGAATCCTTGAGAAGCCACGTCAATAAGAGCAAACAAACGATGAAAGAATCACTTAGACATCCTAAGCGTCACAAAAAGTGCAAATTACCTGTCTTTGTGTCCTTTAAAGTATCGAAGAGACCTATTGTCATACAAAGACAGATACCTCAAACATTCTGGCAACAAAATGAAGAGAGAGACATCAGAATCTGTTGTATATAAGAAGTTAGAGCATCAAAATGTGGCCAAAAGTCACCTCCATTAGAATCCAAATTATATTTCGAAGAGCATATAACGGAACTTGGGTGATGAGCAAAACATATCCTGTCAGCCCCATGTTTCTTATGATAGGTCGTCTTTACCAACCTGAACTTAAGCAAATCCCATCAGTTTAAAAAAAAAAAAAAAAAAAAAAAAGGAAACAGGTCTATTTCAATTTTGGTTTACTATTAGAGAGTCTTACTTGGCACTAGTTATATCATAAAATCGAACTGAATCATCATCACTTGTTGTTACCAACAAATCAGCCGTGCGATGAAAATCAAGCGAGTTAATTTTCCCACCCTGAAAAAGGCATGTAATATCTCAACATTAAGAGTCAATGCTTGAAAGTATAGAGGTTAATTCAATCCGCTCGTTCGGTATGATGGGAATATCTCATTTCACTAAGAAAAAAAGAAGAAAATGGCACACTTATTTCATTCCATCCAAAATCTGTCTTTCCATCCCATAACGAGCAAAATGGTCTTGACTTGACCGAAACAACAAGATTCAGGAGATGACCGAGATATTTATGTCAATTTGGAAATAGAAAAGAAAAGAAATCTCTGATTAAACCAACCCTACCATTATGTAGAAATATTTTTAAGTATTTTATAATATGAATAAATTGTGAATGTCTTGAAAATTGTATTTCGTAACCAAGGAAGAAAAATAACGCACAACTGAAACAAAAATGCGCTGTTGTAGTTTTCCATTGAAATATCGCCAATATACTGGCGATATTTTGGTAAGTATTGGTTCGGTTAATTCATAGAACTCGGAGATATATCGGCGATATATCACCATATGTTGGTTTGGGTAAAAAAAAATTCTGTTTTTTGTTATTAAATTTTATAATGTGGCACCAATTTTTAAAGGAAAATAAAGGTATTCTGTACCCAAACAATATTATAATTTACACATTATAATTGTGTATTAGACCAAAAATATTTTGAATTTCTCATGTTATCATTGCACACAATAGTTTATCTCTATATTGCTGTACATATGTCATTTTGTTCATAATATTCTGTAAACTACCAAGTCCATTTTCCCAGGTTTTTGTCATTTTTCTAAATTCTACTGATATTTCCACCAATATTTCCGTGAAGTGAAGCTACCGATATTTTCACTGAAATCGAAACTTTCGTCTTTGTTTGTAACTAAGTCAATATAGTAAAATTATTTCTAAACATACAAACTTAGATACTGAAATATTTCATTCCAATTAATGACAGCTCCTAAATGGTGATCAAAAAGGAATTGGAAAACCTTTTGAAACTCTAATACATTTTTCAACCAGTAACTAATACATGAAATTAAAAGAGCATTGAATTCTGACGCTATTAACAGACAAAACAACTCTTCGAACATAATTCATATTTTGATTCAAACAAGTCGAAATATATTTACTTAAATTAAAAAAAATTCAGCAACAACAGAAATAAGTTTAGAATAAAATAACTCACGAAATCTGTGAATACAGCTCCGATTGACATGCTGTGAACGACGTCGTCGTTCAGTTCGGAAAGTATCTTCATCTCAATCGGCGATTGGGCCTCGGAACAGCGATGAAGGTTTCTAGAAGTTTTGAATCAACAGAATAATTGCAGAAAATAATCGAATTACTGAGAACTATATTGTATTCTGGTGTTGCTTGAATCTGATTAGGGTTTATGCAAGTATTTATATATTTTTCTTATTCCTATTACTATCCACGTATTTTTTTTCCCAGTTTTATTTATTTTTTAGTCATTTAATTTTATCTTTGGGCTTTTAGTTAAGTCACTGGCCCAATTTTATCTCGTCTTATTATTTACTGGGCCCGTCCCAATAAAAAAGAAAAAAAAACTACATTTCACATTTATAAAATGATTAATAAATATTGTTTTTAGATTAATAATTTTAGCTCGTCTAATTATTTAATGGGCCCAAGACCCAATAAATCTATACTAAAAAAACCTACATTGCACATTTATAAAATGGTTAATATTATTGTTATTTTAGATCAATAAATTTTATTATAAAATGATTAATGGATATTTGGTATTTTATTATACTTCGCAGATGGCACGGCTGATATACTGGTTATTTTAAATTTAAATCTGATTTTAGCAATTTTATTTTGATTATATATTCATCATTGGTGCTAATATTTTAAACTTTATCATTCTATGTATTTTATCCTTCAACAACTTATATTATAATAAATTTAGTATCTTCTAATTATTTAACAAATATAAGATCCTTAAATCGAGTTGCATAGATCATATGTACAAAATAATGGTCCAAGTAAACACATATAATATCAATAATGAAATAAATATGGATATTAATATTAATCTTTGGATCCAACATCCAAAATTGAGGGGGAAAAAAGTTTATACAAACAATATATTGATATTTCGTAACTTGGCAATATATTTTCTTGCTTTCTCAACAGAAATACATTCAACTTTTCCCAAAAAAAAAAAAAAAATCAAATTAGTCATAAAAGGGCAATATTCCACTTACCCCAATTTAAATTACACACCATACTATTTATTTTTTAATATTAAAATAAATACTCAACAACAGAAAGCCCAGAATTGTTTGGCCATGGTACTTGTATAATTACCATTTTATCCTCGTACCCAAATGTCACAATTTCACCATTAACTGTACAAGCCAAGGGTCTATCCGAGGAATAGACCCTCATCTCTCCAGTTCCTTTCACTCCAATTCTCACCGAGCTCGAACTAAACGTCAGTGACTGAATTGCGCCACCTGTGTTGAGCATGTTCACTAGGCCAATTGGAGCGAATTTGATGGCATTTGTAGCCAAGATCGTGATAGGAGATACTGTGATTAGCTCGAAATTGAAAGGCTCGAGGGATATGTCGATCGTGTCGTTGGGCTTAGAAAGGAGAAGTTTCTTTTCGCGGAACAAATACATCGCGAATATTTTAACACCTTCGACGGGGATCTGGCTCGTGCCTTGTTTCCACTCGATGTCGCTAGGGCCGGTCGTGGAAGAGACAAGGTGCGAGTATTCAGAGGCGCATCTGTTGCGCCTTGTCTCCCGACACCACCCACCTCCTTGGCAGTTGAATGTCCCGAGCACCCCGGTGAACTGATTCAAATAAAAAAAAATGAGTTTTGTTTGTGGTTAATGAAGCTCGATTGCATATAATAAGGGTTAAAAATTATTTTATGTCTCATAACTATAGGGTCTTCTGATTTTGATCTTATAATTATCACGATTTTTAATCTAGTTTTGCAAGATTTCAGTTCAATTTCAATGAAATGAATTTTCCGGTTACCCTAAACGGGACGTGGTTGACACATGTCAAATTCTTATTGATTGACACGTGTCGCCACATCATTTATAGATCATTAGAAAGCCCCGATTTGGGGTCACGTACATCGGAAAGAGGCAAACTTACTTTGTTCAAGTTCCAGATTTTCAACATGGTCTTCCCATCGTGGAGTGGGTCCTCAAAGAGACGGTCACGAGTGGGCAATGCATAGTAGTTGCACCGTAGGATCGAGCCATCGGGCAAGACGAGGCTCTTGAGCAACTTGAAATTGTGTTTTCCGACTGAGTCACTCACGTAAATAGGTCCACCCGAGATGGCTCGTGATGCAGCATGGAACTCGGCACAAGGGTGTGTGGACTGGAACATGTCCCAATCAGGGTGGATGAAATTGCCCATCCATAAGCTGTTGTAGGCGCAGTGCACCATGTGGCAACCTTGCAACCAGAACGTGCCATTTGGATCGCCCGATGGATCGGTACACCAAAAGTCATCCCCTGTTAAATTCATAGTTTCAACTCCACTCGATTAATTACTATAAATGATGGTGTGTGTATGTATTAAAAAATTAAAAAAAATATATAATTTCAATTTTAATTTTGTATGTAAGATATTTTTCATTTTTTTTACAATCAAGTATCTGTTTTTCAATTTTGGTCTTCTATATTTTAATTTTTTTTTTAAACTTCGATCTTTTTTTGTTGGAATTTTCAAAATTGCTGATGTGACCATCGAAAATTCTAACGTATCAGTCAAATTACGGCTACCACATCATCGATTTTGAAAAATTTGACCAAAATGGACTGAAATTGGAAAAAATGAAAATATAGAGGATCAAAATTGGAAAACAAATACTTGATTGTCAAAGATGAAAAATGTCTTACATACAAGATCAAAATTGAAATTAATTCTAAAAAAATTGAGAAGAATGATGCTTTCTTGCACTTTTATGTGATTATACTATAAAGTTCTTGAGTTTCCCGTTTTCAGATCACCTTTCTAACCAAATCAAATTTGATGTCATGATTTTTTAATTTAAATACATGAAACCTATCAAAACACTCATAATCTCAAACAAAATAAAAGACCAGATTTTCCTTCGATTCAAACTTAATTTGAGCAAAAATCAAGCAGAAATTTCGGTTTTGGTTGGTAAAATGATTGTAAAAAAGGTTAGATTACAAAGTAAAAAAATCTATGAACTTTGAAATGCAATCAGAGAAAAAAAAATTTTTAATTGTATAACTATTTTGATATTGATTTGTTTTCGACTCAATTCAATTTGTTTACGTACCGACACGGCCTAAGGAAATGGCCTCAGTGCCAAGGAACATGAAGTCGTTGCAGTGCTCCATGCTAGCAATTACACCATTCCCTTTGAAATGGTTATTAACAGAGGATGTTAAGGCTTTGTAGTACGCTTTTGCTAATACCACTCTCCCACCATAGTTCTCGCACACCATTTCCAGTAACTGTATGCAAGTCAAGAAAGTAGAAAAGAAATTAGAATATTGTCAGAAGTTAAAAAAAAAAAAAAAAGGAAAAATAAAAGATATATAGACAAGATCTAATTTTGGTGGATAGAAAGCATTAGTCAAATTATTCTTACAGGAGAAAAAACAGCTTAGAAATTGACAGTACAGTCAAAAGCCATAAATCATCGCACCAAAATCCTTTATTTCATTTTATCTAATCTTTCAAACTAACCGTTACATAAAATATGTGTAAATTATATTATTAATTAAAATGTGATGCTAATTAAAAGTAAGTCAAAAGTATTGTTTATCTTCTACCTTTTTTAATAAAAAATTCTTGCTACAAATTAAGGCATCACTTAATCTTTTTTTAACAAACATATATTACGTATAAATTGATAGAATAAATATTTAACCAAAAAAAATATGCTTTTCATTATATAGTGTAACTCACACTAAAAAAAAAAAGTCTATTAATGAAACATCCATGCATGCGTAGTTGCAAGAAAAGTAATTGGTATATAATCTGAAATTCAAATAACATTACAATTAATTCAATTTTTTTATTACATTTCAACTATGGTATCTAATTAACTAAATTGAATTGAGCAACAGAAACTTACATGGATGACGTCAACTTTGACGCCGTCAATCCCAACGGACTCCAGATGAGAGTGCAGCCCTTCGTAAAGCTGATCAGCCATCTCCGGCGGCACCAGCCCAACGCCGTTATTAACGATCTTATCCACCGCCAAATCCTCCATCGTCGTCTCCAGCCCCGGCGTCAGCTTCGGCGCCACCACCTTTGATGGCGGAAGGCCCGGAACCCCGGGCCTCAGCCCGCCCCAATACCCGCACAGAGCATGCCACACGTACACGTACTCCACGCTATCGAAACTCCCCTTCAGATCGCGAACAAATGCCCCCATCCCACTCTTCGGGCCGGGCCAGGTGGTGTTCGGGCTCCGGTACTCCCTGAACTTGTAGTTCTCCTCGAACCTGATCAGCCTGCACCAGTGACGAAACAGATATCATACATTGAGGGGAAATAATAATAATAATAATAATAATAATAATAATAATAATAATAATAATAATAATAATAATAATAATAATAATAATAATAATAATAATAAATTTACTCTTATCAGATTATATAATTTTTATTATTTAAATATGTGGAAGGTGTAAAAAAATAAAAAATTTAAAAGTTTGGGGGCCAAGGCCACCCTCCCCTAAGTTTTAGGTCCGTCACAGACCTGCACGGCATTTGCTCTCCGGCGGAGGTCCGGTTGATTCCCTCGGTAGAGAGAGGGTCCTCATCATGGCAGATCGACTGCCAGCCATCGTCGATCAGCACCAGCCCCGGCGGACATCCGCCGGCGACGAGGCCCTCCACCCCCGCCCAGACGCCGCCGGGCTGCACGGTCAAGTAGAACGCGTCCCACGTGCACCACCCGAATTTGTCGACGATGCCCGGCGGCGTCTTTTCTTCCAGCAATTTGAACGTGCCCAAGTGGGCCCGGGCCGCTTTCATTGCATCCTTGACGAGTGTAAACGGGTCGGGGCCAGCGTGCATGTATAGACATGCCCTGAATGATGACCCGGTCACTTTGCCCGACCCGCTTTCCACGCATATGTCTATGTAGTCATCCGCTCCGGATTGGAGGGAGGCCCGGAACGGGCCCTCAATGAGTGGCAATAGCAAAACGTAGGGTCTGCTATTGCCAGGCTCGTCGGATTTGTCAAGCATGAGTATTTGGGTCTCACGCTCGAGGTCTGACCCGTTTGACCCGACCCAGTGCGTGGTCCACCACACCTTGAACCGGAAAATGGACATGAATTTGATATTTTTGAGCTTGCCGATGGGGACGACGAGGTGGCTGCTGGGCTCCTCCGTGTCGAACCCGACGAAGCATCCCGGGGTGGCGGCGGGAGGCGGCGCCGCCGCCGCAGGGGTGGCTACGATGTTTGGTGGGACTTGAGAGAGAAAGACATGATTATTGACAGTGAAGTTTGACTCGTCGTCGAATGTGATCAATGAGTTGTTGAAGCCATCAACAAGAACTGTGGCGTTTGAGCCACCTTTGCTCAAGCTTGGAGCCATTGGCAATGGCGAAAAGAGTTGTATGCAAGATTGATGAGAAAATGCTAGAAAGAAGATTATAACATGAAGAAGAGGGTCTTGATGAAGAGAAATGAGAGGTTGAATGGAGTTTATATAGACGAACTTTGGAATATTCGAATCTATAAAGATTTCTCAATTGCTATATTTTCAAATGAGGGATTGATTGCCAACATAAATTCTTTGTACGTACTTTAACTTTTCATTTTATTGAATTTTCATGAGGGATATGACGAATTTATAGGCAACAATTATGGAGGAGGTGAAAAGTTTTGAAAATGGGCAACTCTTGATACCCTCACGGATGTATAATAATTATATCTCCTCGCTATATGAAAAGTAAAATTGATAGATATTTTGAATTTTTGACATATCAGCCGTGGACACATTAATATATGCTCATGCTGGGTAAGTGAGTAGGATTAAGAAAAGTATTTATACAAAACATAAAAAATTTATATACGTGAAGTTGGCTTTAGATCATGTTCCGTCTCGTAATTATATTATCTTTTGATTTTAGTCTCATTTCAGTTTAATTTCATAATTTAAGAATCTAATCTGATTTCAATTCAATTTCATGAAATTTAAAGATTTTTTGTGTCCTTTTTAAGTTATTGGAAAACACTAACGTGCACGTCATATGCATCACGTGACATTTTCAAGCGAAATTCAAATTGTTTGGAGAAAAGTAGACTAAAATCAAACATATTCTTAAATTATGAGATTAAATTTGAAAATTGTACGTGATATGACCAAAATCGATGAATTAATTTTTACCCTAAGACTATAATTCTAAGAAACAGAGTTCCACTGTCTATAATAAAGGTGGTTGAGTTATTGGTGTTTAAATTGTTGATTCAATTAATTTGTGAAAATAATAATGAGGTAATTAATTTTATTGATTAATAAATAGGATTATCCAATTCCAAAGTGTCATTTTCATCGGGAAGATATCTTATAACCCTTTGAAGGGGTACAACGACTTATATATGGTTGCTTAGTTTTATATAGGCTATAAATTCATGAGTTATATAATTTAAGTCTCAACCAATAAGGAAATAACATGTACACAATCACCATATTTATGATCAGTTCTATATATTAATTACTAATTTCTTACTATGGCCCCAGATGTACGTGTTACGTATACTTTAATTTATGATTACTCTCATTTTTTGATTGAATTATATATATACGTACACGAAAGTTATTTTATTTTTAGTTCGTAACTCTTAAAGTGTCTTATTAAATTTAAAGTAATAGTTTTTACTCTAACTCTTAAAATTGTCTAATTACAGTTATTTTCACCTAAATTTGTAAAATTTATATAACATAAATTGACATGTAACTCGTGCGTGACACATAAATTCTAATATTATAATTTTTGAATTATAATATAAAAGTTTTAGTACAACCATATTTGAACAACTTCTCATTTAATAAAACTAAAAATGAAAATTTCCCTTTTCACATCAAATAACTTTACGGTAAGGTAGTCAAGTATACACATCCTCGTTATATGAAATTATCTCATAAATTTAATTTAGTGATATCAAATTTCACAATCCAGAATTCAAATTCATTTCACTAGTTAATTTTTATTTTATGAATTGTAAATTAACTTATTTTAAGGAATTAATTTCATAAAATAATTTTAAAAGAAAACTCTAACTATTATTAAATAAACATCGTGTATAGAATATTGAAATGAGAATAATCGAATAATGTCTCCCTAAAATGTTGTAATCATGCTTTATTTGTGCCAATAAGGAAGATGTTCCAAATTGTGAATGTGATTGGAGCATGGAGATTTGATATATTGATTAAGATTAAAATAAATTTTATTGTTATTAATATCTTGATATTAATTTTATCCTTATCTTTAAAGAATCTAGAGTTGTATTAGTATAAATAAATTGTGAATGTGATTGGAGCATGGAGATTTAATATATTGATTAAGATTAAAATAAATTTTATTATTATTAATATCTTGATATTAATTTTATCCTTATCTTTAAAGAATCTAAAGTTGTATTAATATAAATAGAAGTTATCTTATTTTTTCTAGAATCAACGGATCGTAATCTTCTTTTATCACGCTTCTACCTCATCTCAAAACGTTTTCTTTACTGAAACCCAATTTTTTAAACTTATTCTTCTTCACAAGTAGTCTTCTCATATCATTATTCTTCAAGAATCTGTTATCACTTATATTATCCCTCAGCATATATACATATTCAAAATTCCATTTTATTTATGGAATTTCACATTATTTGAAAATAGTCATGTTAAGTTAAAAAAATATCAATTATAGTCTTGTAAATCATAAAAAATTCCAATTTAAATCTTTTTTTTTTTTTTTGCCAAATTTTATAATGCCTGAAATTTGCATGTGAAAAATTGGAGATTTCCTACAATTTGGATGACGCAACAACATTAATTTTCTTTTGTGGAAAATTATTTTTGTAATTTTTTCTAAAGTGGCTAGAAGTCTCTAAATTTCCGTGGGTTTTTTTTTTATCGTGGAGATATATTCTTAGTAGTATTTATTAATTCTCTAAAGAAATAAAAGTAATATTAATTCTTAAATATTACTATTTTTATTATTGTTCACATTGAGCAGTCAGCTAGTGTGGTACTTTTAGCATTTTCCTGTATTCATACTTTGTCTCATTTTTCTTCTTCATTTTGTTTTAATAAAAGTTATAAACCACCATCACCATTTTAAAAGTTATTCTTACATATAAATGCAAATATCAATATTTCTCTACAATTTATTTTATTTTTATGCTGTAATTTTGTAATTTCTTTTTCTAATTTACATGTAAAAGTATCAATATTGTATATTATCATATATTCATGATATCATAATATGAGTCCTATACATCATACATTTATACAGATAATATCCAATGAGCAACAATAATTATCGTATTGGATCTAACCATGCATGCAATTTGTATTAAAAACTTTGAGTTAATGGGATATTATATCAAACTTGATGAATTATTGCAAAGAATATATACATAATTTAAATAGTAATATTAAATAACATCAGTTTACAAATATTTTGTTATTGATACATAAAAATTAAGAGATTTATACACAATTTTCTGATTTTAGTTCCATTTAATTTTGTTCGAGTTTGAAAAATTAATCCTATTTCACAAAATATGATAGCATATGATTTTATGGAGTCAATCCAGAATTTATAACTTACAAAATATAAAATGAGTTTGAAATATCATAATGACTTAATTTAAGTATTTTAACAAAATGAATACCCAAAATAATTACAAATAAACCATATAATATCTTTAAAATTCACAATTTCATGCAAAAGGAAGAGGGCATCATTAAAGACGTTTACCTATATATAATTATCATTCCCACATGAGAAATACAAAATAAAAGAGAATAAAGTGACCCCTCAACTTTGCTCAACTACTCATCGTGAGTATATATTAATGTATTCACGGATGATATGTTAAATATTTAAAATATTTATTAAATTCATTTTTCATATAACAAGAGATGAAATTATTACACGTCATCGATAGATATATTAATAGTTATCCACGATTCACATTTGAACATCCCCTCTTTCTTACCAAAGAAATTCAAGAAAAGTAATCTTTCTTTTCTCTGATTCTCATTGAATTACGTGCTTGCCAATTTGCCCATAAAAGGATTGCTAATTACCTAATTTATTTATCTTCTTTTTTTAATTTGAAAAGTAGGCTGAAGTGTAATTACCTTAATAAATGAACTTGATAAAAAAAAATTAGATAAGAGAGTCTTCTATATAACTTGTGAGACATAATTAATAAATATATTTTTTTATGTTTGATAAAATTTAAAACTCAAAATACACCTAAGCTTCGAGATAAAAATGAAAACAATGTTTTTATAAAGTCCATTTTTTTAAGAAAGATTTTATTATTATTATTAAGTTTAAACCATTGAACTTGACATATGCTTTGTTAAATTACAACTCATTAAGCATCAAATCAATTAACTTATCAAACCAGTTCAAATTCAGTTTTATTATAATTTCAAAGAAAATTTAATGTTAACTTCCAATAAACTCAACTTAAAATAAAATTAAAAAGAAATCAACCAATATTAGTACGTCAGTAAATTCCCATAAAGGACACGTGTCAAACTCTTGTTGGGTACTTCATTAATAAATTCCGGCGTCCTTGGTCCGGCGGAGTAGGCGGCGGCTCAGCCTCCCATTTCATGGACCCCACCTCCCACCGACGCAGGAGGAGCCAGGGGGCCTAACTTCTCTCATAAGAAAGAACAAAGTGCTACGTGTAGGAAAAATAGCTACCTGGGCTGTTGCCACGTGGAAGTCTACTCAGACAATAATCAAGATTCAAACTAACTAATTAAACTGCTACAATCCCAACTGACCGTTGAGTTCAACTACCAACATGTTTCCTTATCATAGTCCACATGGACCAACTATTTGCTTCCACACTTCAAATTTGCATTGATTATGAAACATGAGTAGTGCATTTGTCCTTAATAATTAATTAGTTTTAATTTGGCAAATTGGTTTGGTAGGAAACACAGGTGTAGTTGGGAGTAAAACAAGCAAGGTTTTATATATTAAAGTATGTTGTTGATTCTTTTGATTGGAGTGAGAATTTTCCGTCTCGCAAATATGAATTGAAGGATATAAATTTTAGAATAAAATTTTATAATATTTCAGTGAAAATTTATCATACAAGATGTTTGAATATATGTTGTGGAAATATTTCCTCAACATTAATCACTCGGAAATATGAATTGAAGGATATAAATTTTAGAATAAAATTTTATAATATTTCAGTGAAAATTTATCATACAAGATGTTTGAATATATGTTGTGGAAATATTTCCTCAACATTAATCACTCGGCTATGCTCTTGGGGCCAAAGTACAATGATCATTGTGAGATCGTTTAATTGATGTAACTTTCTAATATAGATCAATTCACAATTTATAAACCACAAAATAAAGATGAATTTATGAAAATGAGTTTGTGTCGTGAGTGACAAGAATCATCTCACATAAATATACTAATTTTATGATTGTTTCTATAAGTCTTTTGTAATTATTATTATTATATATAATTATGCATGATGTGGGATGAATTTAGCTTATTGCGAATGTTAAAAAAATACATTGCATTCAACATTTAATAAGTTGATAACACTAAAATGTAAATAAATTAATCTGTTATATTAATAGATTACGGGATAATTAAAGCGTATAAAATTCAATCTTGAAATTTATGGTGTAGGTGGCCATATCTAGACAAAGAACTTGTAAGAATTAAATAATATTTATAGGTCTAAATACGATAAGTAGAGTATGTATTTCACATTTATACATACATTTGTGTACTCTATACGTATATAGAAGCCACATGGCAAAATAAGCAGCCTCTACTATTACAAACCTTGTGGCCTATATTTTCAAGAACTATGGAGAATGTATAGCCACTTTGTCATTCTTACATGGATACTTATAATTTTTATAATTGTCTTGTTATATTAAGTAAAAATTAATTTTAAATTTGTGATAATGTTCAAATATATCTTTTACATATATATATATATATAAATCAACTTTTTGGTAAAGCATATTTTTTATCAGTTTATAGAAAAATATATGTTTTGTATCCATTTTTCGTTGTGGGCACGACCTTTTTAAAGTTTTGAAACGACAAATTTTATTAATGCTCATGAACATCAAGACCTAACATCTCAAAAATCTAAAAAAGATGAAGGGCCAAAGTGAAAAAAAAAAAAAAAGTGGATAAAAAAAATGGTTTTCTTATGGATTAGTTAAAAACATATTATCTTATGAAGTGAGTAGAAAATATTCACTTATACATACAAGAATATAAATCTTACTACCTCATGTCAGTTCTAGTCTTATAACTTAGAAAATTGTTAAATGTCAATCTTTTTGGTCTGAATTGTAAAATTCATGGGAAATTACATTTGACCCTTGTGTGACCCATAAATTTACCAGTTAAATGATGTGTTACTGTTTTAATAAATTAAAATAGATCTGACTTGATTAATTTGACTTGAATGTCAAATAGATTACTAATAAGTAGTCGAGATTAAAAATATTGTAAGTCTAAAATCATCAATGCCAAATACCTAAATATATTATGGCAAACATGATGAGTTTGACAAGCTATCATTACAACTCAAGATTGAAAGTTACTCTTAAAAAATCAAACCTAAATAGATAATAAGTTAAGAATTGCAAAAAACCAAATATAACTTACCTTTACAACATTTTCATCAAAAAGTTTATTTTATAAAATCTAAATAGATAGTTTTATGAAATTTATAATAAAATGCAAAATATATAATGAAAATAATAATTTCGGATTTGTATCACCTAAACCATAGAAGAAAAAGAGAGATTTTCATAGTTCGTCATGTGCCAAGGTAGTCCAATGTGTGCATGAATCCAAATTTAAGCCCAGAAATGAGATGAATGATAGAAAGAATGTGATATAATTAAACCGATGCAAATTCATGAATTGGAGATAAATTTATAATGTGGAATAGTAAATTCAACGCTCTGTTTTCAATTGAATCAAGGAAAAACCTGTTTGCCTTCATCAAGAAAAGCATTACACTGCTTGAGAAGTACACAGACGAGAGGTTAATATACCATGGAAGCGCTGCCCACTGCCATTTAATCAAAATGGGCCTCTCATCCCAGAGATATATAGCCGTTAAATTAGTACTCATGTATTTGGAAACAAGGAAATCATACGAAGTTGATCAGATGTTGAAGGAGTTCAATGGGTTCAATGTAGTTGTTCATAATTGTTTGATTGCTGCCAATCTGCAATGGGGCAATGTGAGTTGTGCGTGCAGGCTGTTCGATGAAATGCCAGAGAGAAATGAGGTTTCTTGGACTTCGCTGATTTCTGGGTTATTGAAACATGGGAGTGTGGATAAAGCGATGACATATTTTGAGCGGAATCCTTATTCGGATGTTTTTTCGTGGACTGCAACGATCAATGGGCTTGTCCAAAATCGGCAGAATTTTCAAGCAATGAGGCTGTACAAGAAAATGCTACGAGCTGGGGTTTTGCCTAATGATATTACTTTTACTTGTGTTGCTAGAGCTTGTACGGAGTTAGGTGATTGTGGATTAGGGAAGAGTGTTTTGGGTTTGGTTATCAAGCTTGGTTTTGAGGATTATGTGTGTGTTTCGAATTCTTTGGTTACGTTTTTCTTGAGGTTGGGTGAAATTGATTGCGCAAGAAAGATATTTGATGGGATGGAGGAAAAGGATGTGGTTTCTTGGACCACAATCCTCTATATGTATTTTGAGATGGGTGGTTTAGGAGAAGCTCGTAGGATGTTTGATGAAATGCCGGAAAGAAATGAAGTTACTTGGAGTGCAATGATAGCAAGATTTAGTCAGAGTGGTGAAGCAGAAGAGGCAGTAAGGCTGTTTCAACAGATGGTTCAGCAAAATTTCAGACCCAATGTATCTTGCTATTCTAGCGTAATCAATGCATTGGCAAGTCTGGAGGCTTTGCTAGCTGGACGGAGTATTCATGCTCGCGTTTTGAAGATTGGTATGGAGACCAATGTATTTGTCAGTAGCTCACTTGTTGATTTGTATTGCAAATGTGGAGATACTAACGATGGACGCTTGGCGTTTGATTCAATTCTGGAGAAGAATGTTGTTTGTTGGAATTCAATGGTTTCTGGTTATAGTTTGAATGGCCAAATTGCCAAAGCTATAGAGCTGTTTAACCAGATTCCTCAAAAAGACAATATATCTTGGAACTCATTGATTGTTGGACATTTAGGTGCTGAGAATTTTAACGAGGCATTTAAAGTATTCCACGAGATGATTTTGTCTGGAGAAGAGCCAAACAATTCCACTTTCTCAAGTGTTTTAAAAGCTTGTGCTAGCTTAGCCTCACTAGAGAAAGGTAAATACACACACACAAAAGCTTTAAAACTCGGTTTTCAGCAAGATATCTTTGTTGCTACTGCACTCCTAGATATGTACGCGAAATCTGGAAGTATAGAAAGTTCTAGAAAAATCTTTAACAGGATGCCTATAAAGAATGAAATTGTCTGGACAGCTATGATTCAAGGGCTAGCTGAAAATGGATTTGCCATGGAATCACTTTGCCTGTTTGAAGAAATGGAAAACACTTCATCCATTGCCCCGAATGAGCTCATCTTTTTGTCAGCTTTGTTTGCTTGTTCTCATTGTGGTTTAATTGATAAAGGTCTAAGTTACTTCAACTCAATGGAGAAGATTTATGGTATCAAACCGAACAAGAGACACTACTCCTGTGTTGTGGACATGCTGTCTCGATCTGGATATCTATATGAGGCAGAAAACTTCATCATGAAGATGCCCTTTGAACCTGAAGCAAATGCATGGGCTGCTTTACTCAGTGGTTGCAAAACTTATGGGAATGAGGTGTTAGCTGCAAGAGCTGCTGAGAGGCTCTCTGAACTTGCAGAGACGAAGCCTGGAGGCTATGTTATGCTATCAAACATTTATGCTTCAGGGGGTAGATGGGCTGATGTGATGAACACGAGAAATCTGATGAACGAGAAAGGAATTAAGAAAATCGGAGGTTGCAGTTTGATTGAGCTTAGAAACCAGGTGCATCAATTCTATTCACAGGATGAAACTCACCCTCAATCCGCAGAAGTTTATGGGGTTTTGCAGCTGTTCAATTCTGAAATACAGTCCTACTTCACTTGGAAAAAGTCATCTTTTTTGCCAGAGTGAACACTGTAAGTGTGTGTACCTTGTCTTTGTCTCACTCGTTGGCATATATGATTGCATCTGGGATCCCCCATTCCACCATATGCTTGTTTCATTGCTGAGAGGCACAGGATGGTGTCATGTTTACAGTGATGACATTTCCACAATAATCACATTGTATGACACTATCCAGAGCCTTGAAACTAAGACAAAAAAGAGTATGGTGCAATAGAGGATCTCTCAGGTGTACTAATTTAGCTTGTGGCATAATATACTTATTGTATTTTAAAAATGTGAAACACGACAATTAATCTTAAAAAATTCAGTTAATTCTTTCAAACTAGCCGATCATGTATATCCTATTCTCCCCAACAATGATGGTATTCTGTGATGTCAGAGTTTATTTTCAAACTCAAGATGTTCTCATAGTTGATATGGTATTGATTGGACTAAAGTCACTCAACCAAAAATTAAGGTTAATAAAGTTTGGGTTTGTGAAGCAGTTTATTTCATCTTAATGATGAATTCTAGCTACTTAATCATAGACCATATCCAGATTGTTTTAGTAACACAAATCACGCGGAGATGCTGCAAGTTATTGCATTTAAAGTTACAGTCTTAAAGGTTTTGGCTTTTGGGCAATCTTGTGTTTATAGAAAATTCTCTATCAGCAAAAGAAGTTATTTTGATTTTTTGCCATCAACTTAATGGTAAACTGCAGCTATAAATATGAGGTTGGGCATAACTGCAAAAACTCCATGCAGTTTGAAAAATTGCTGAGCGTAATTTTCTCAGCGCAAGTTGTTTTCAGTTTGCTGATATTCATGTGCTCAATGCAGGATTTGGTTTTCTTGGACTTATGACTTCTGTTTTGGTTATCTCTGATACAGCATATCCAGGATCTAGCTCGTTATATGTTTGTTCTTATGACATATCTACGTGCATCATCTCTACTTTGCAGTTGTCCGGTGATGGTAAAACTTTAGAAGCTGAGGTGGCAGATGGGACCCATCATTTAAGAATCCCATACCAACAGTATTGCTCCCATATTGCCTGGACATGAGGACCAGAACATCGGTTAGTTGCCCATTTTTCATATACTAGTATATTTTGCTCTCTCCTAGTTAACTCATTCTAATTTTTTTTCTTTTTGAACACGAGCTTGAATATTATAGTTGTCAAATGACAATTTATGCATGTCAACATTTGTCTCAGTGCAAAGTTTGCCAGAAATGAAAAGCTATTAAATTTTGCTCACAAGCTAAGAAATATCGTGCGTTGAGACAGTGGAATCTGCAATGATAACTGAAAATCTTGCGATTTTGATTCATGGGCTAAAGTAAATGGTTCTTCCCCATCCTACTAATCATGATGTGTCACCGGATGGATACACGAAATAAATTTAGGCATATGCTTTTTTTGTTATGATGCATTTTGGTGTTTGTCATTTCATATGCTTCACTGAAACTTGGAAGACTGTTTTCATGCTCCAAATAAAGAATTTATTACAGGAAGTGGTGTCTATACATTGTTGAAGACGAGACAATAGCCGCTCATTCTGAGATAATTGTACGTCTTATTTTCTTGAATTACGCTCATGAGAAAGTGGATGACAAAAAACTTGTCCTTCACCCTTTTTTACTTATTATGATAGTGAAATATTCTCCTTAGATATCATATGATATTCACTTACCATTTTTATATTTTTGCACGATGCTCCTTGTGTGCCTCTATGCATAGCTTGACAAAAAATCGAAAACAATATGATTCCATTGGCTTTGTTGTGTGCTTCATATTTGCTCAAGCTTATAGCCTTCTTCAAATTCATGCATCATAATACATTTTCAATTTTCGATTTCACCCCTCTAAATGTGCATTACCAGTTTATCCAGCCAACACAATATGTTTTCTTGAATCACAAGTAGAGTAGTAAGATGGTTTCCTAAACTCATCTTCCACTCTAAGTCGAACTGCAGAATACGGTTCTTTTCCTCGATAAATCTTTTTTCGTGATTATGTTCTGTTAATTGCAGATTGCTTCTTCAAATGCATGAAGTTTGAGAGGGAAAGTTGTGAACCTGAGAGGACAATGAAGAGAGAGAAGTAGTAGAAAGAGCAAGGCAAACTATTGTTTGTGCTTTCTCTCTTGATTATTCTTTGTCTTTTCCATTCAAATTATTGTGATTGCCTTCCCTCTACAACCCATCTGGCCCGTGGGGCCACTTGGACTGGCCCCGACTATTTTTAGCGTCCAACCCAATCTTATTTATAAGTTGTTCGGACTCGACTAGGGTCGGCTCAAATTGTTTGCTCTACTAATGACCCATATATGTTACCTACCAATTGATCTCAATCGATATTTACCGATCCGTAAATACTACGTTCGATGAAATATATAAGAGCAGTTGAAAAGGAAGTGTACCGATTTTCAAGTAGAATTGGACCATATACATGATGATGATGTTAGAAGGACCACATATTAGGTTGGCTTGTAGTAACATTGATTGTGTCTAAGGAGGTTTTCTTGCCACACTTTGCTTTTTATTTTTCAAGCAATTTAAAACACATGTTCTTCATATCCATACATTTCTAAATACTCTGTTCCAATTCATTACCACCACTCATTTCTAAAACCAAATTCTAATTTCTTGAAAAAATAAATCTAATTTCTAGATTTTTCTTCGAAATTGTTGTTTCTGAGCCATTTTATGGATAGTCTCTTTTATTAGAGAAAATATTAGAAAATTGAGTCATTTCCTACTCAGAATATTCCTATAAAATAAAAGGGTTTGAATTTTTGACATATAAAAATATTGATTGGTACAAATCTGAAAGAAATATTTTGAATTCATTTTAGGTTGAACTCTTTTGATAGTTAGTTGACCTAATGTGGGAGTAATTAAAACAAAGTCTGGATGCCTGATTATGAAAATTAATATATATATATATATATATATATATATATATATATATATCCAAACCCTTTTGCTATGAATTTATATAGAATAATATTTCTAATTATAGGCCATTTTATTGGACATTCCACGTGTAAGATTCTTGATTAGCTGTGCCCATAATAATTCAGTATCAGGAATTCAAAACCACACTTATTTTTTGAATTTCAAAAAATCTTTTTCTGTAATAAAAAAAAAAAAAAAAAGTTGTGAATTTTGGACCTATGAATGTAATCTTAAACCCCTCAAGAAACATTTGAAAAGAATCAAGAAAATGGCAACTTCTTATGCATTAGCTCTCTCCATTTCAAAGCCATTCATCAATTCTCATAAACAACCATTTCACAACAGATTATTATTACACCCCATCAACAAAAGTTTCCATCTTTACAAATCTTATGACCAATCATCAAACAAACATGTCTTTTCTTCACAACCAACTTCAAGATCAAACAATGCATGTTTTCTGTCTAGCAACATTAACAGATCATCATGTGACTTCAGAGTCAGATCAGCTGCTGTTCCAGACAGTCGAAACGACGTAGCAAACACCAATGATTATGCCCGAACTTTGCAGCTTGGAGCCATGTTTGCAATCTGGTATCTATTGAACATATACTTCAACATCTTCAATAAACAGGTCTCTTTTCAATACCCCTCTTCATCTGAACTGTGGTTGTTTCAAGGGTATTTTAGTCATTTAAATGCGTGAAGAGAATAACAATTTAGATTTTTATTCAACCAGCAGAATAGTTCGAATGACAAAATGTAATTTCACGTCAGGTTTTGAAGGCGTTTCCGTTTCCAGCAACGGTGACGGCTTTTCAACTCGGTTGTGGGACGTTTATGATATTGCTGATGTGGACTCTAAATCTACATCCGAAACCTAAGATCAGCAGTAGATCTCAGGTAAATGAACCAAGCCGTTCATGAACTATTCAGAGCTATATAAATAGTTCTTCATGCTTTTTTGATGTGTCTTAATGTAGATATTATTGATTAGTTTTCAGCAATATTTCTACTTGCTCTTGGACACACAGTAGGAAACCTATTAACAAACGTCAGCCTGGGAAAAGTCGCGGTTTCGTTCACACACACAATCAAGGCAATGGAGCCTTTCTTCACTGTATTGCTCACTGCCCTCTACTTTGGGCAGGTAATGTTTCATCTTGTATTTCATTATTTGCGTTTATAATATGTCGAATGATTTAGTGATACTTAGATATTGAATATTGTTGGATGAGTTTATTATTACAAGTTGAAATAATATGAGTTTCAGTTTGATAACACAGAGGCCCTCTATATGGGTTGTTTCTTCTCTTGTGCCTATTGTTGGTGGTGTGGCATTAGCATCATTCACTGAGGCCTCTTTCAACTGGTATGTATGTTATGTAATAATTCTATCTTTAATCGAACATATTTTATCAAGTGTAGCATCTACAGAATCCTGACGATGGATTTTATTTAATAGGATCGGGTTTGGTAGCGCGATGGCCTCAAACCTAACCAACCAAACACGAAATGTTTTCAGTAAAAAATTGATGGTTAGAAAGGAGGTATGGTCAAGATTTTCAGTTAATATCAAAATGCAAGTTGTTTTTTTTTTTTTTAACTTTAGTGGCTAAAATAAAAGTTTTTTCAAATTGATCTTCACGTACAACGCACGTGATCTAAAACTTGTTATCTTAAATGCTTGCTTATCTTTTGTAATTGATAGGAAACTCTGGATAACATCAATCTCTTCTCCATCATAACAATCATGTCGTTCTTACTTCTAACTCCTGTCGCTATGCTATTAGAAGGTGCCAAGTTCACTCCATACTTGCAATATGCAGTAAGTATTTTAACACAGTTCACATAAATCGAGAATAGAAGATGAAACAATATCTAAACGGTATTTTAATTTAGGCAAATCAAGGTGTCAATGTGAAAGAGTTGTATATAAAAGCTCTTCTATCTGGTTTCTGCTTTCATACTTACCAACAGGTAGTATCACTTAACCCTACATTTTTCACAATTCTACAACACATCAATGAAACATTTGCTAATCTAATCTTCTTCTTTTTTTTGCTTGATTGCAGATTTCTTACATGATATTGCAAATGGTGTCACCAGTGACGCACGCAGTAGGAAACAGCGTGAAGAGAGTTGTGGTCATTGTATCCTCGGTTATCTTCTTCCAAACGCCTGTGTCGCCAATCAATTCTTTAGGTACGGTTCTAAAATCTCCGACTTTTAACTATGTTTATTTTCTCGTTTCACTAGCATTACACGACATGGGATTGTCTCAGGAACTGCTTTGGCTCTTGCTGGGGTTTTCTTGTACTCAAGAGCAAAGAGGATCAAACCAAAGGCTGCTTGAATTTCGAAGCCTCAGTTGCATTCATCTTAACAGTCCGTAAAGGAGTAGAAGGGTTTTTTTTTTTTTTCAATTTTCGCACGTCTAGTGCATTACACCGACTGCAATATCTATAGTTGATTTATACGCGATGAATGAGCCTCAAGTTGAAGTAACAGCAAGGTTTTCTTTGAGGCTCTAGTAGTTAGGCTTCATACACCTTATAAAGATAGTCACAATTGCCAAGTATATAGGCTTATTTTAGATAGCTAGAATTTCTATCAAGTTTTATTAATACATGTTTAAATGAAGTAGGAATTGTAAAATGTTGAAACTGTAGTGATGAATACAAATGGGATAGCTATACTATTGCTTTTCTTTGTGAATGTTCTATTACATATGTATCTTATGTGTGTGTATCAGACATAGTTAATAAGATTATAAAGATCAAACAAAAACAAAAAATCAATCTAACTTATTGGAAAATGTTCAAATGCCCACCATGGACAACTCTTAATATGTCCACCGATGACGTATAATAATCTCATTCCCTCGTTATATAAAAAGTGAAATTAATAGATATTCTGGATTTTTGTGAACAATTTTTAATATGTTTACCGATAACGTATAATAATTTCATCCCCTCATTATATGAAAAGTGAAATTAATAGATATTTTGAATTCTTGACACATCAGCTGTGGACACATATTAATGTATCCACGGTGGGTAGGTGAATAAGACTGCTAACTTATCTATCTCCTTATTTGGTATATTTCAAACCATTCTAGGGAGATATTTTGTCAGAATTATTATTTTGTACATAGATGATGGATTCAAAATAATGAAAATTTATAAATTTTATCCTATTTATTTTACTAACAAAACCATTTTCCCCTTGCTAATAAAGGGTTGACAGTCTTCATCTAACATTCTCACATCAATAAGCGTATTTCAACCATTTGAGTTACAATTGGAAATGGAGCTTGAATCCAAGACCATGCACAGACATGTACCTCTACCATTATGCCAAGTCAACAGACATTTTAGTCTTCAATAAGGGTATTTTAGTCATTAAAACATAAAATTAGTAAGAAAAATCATATTGATACAATGTGGGAACATAAACTGAAAATTGTTACCTATTTTGAGTGAAAAATTAACATTTTCGCAGAAAAAGACACAATTCATATTTCACTAGGAATAAAAAAGCACACATATTTATCCCTAGAGAATGAAAATGAAGAATGGAAGACCAAATATATATAAGAATGAGAGCAGCATGCCTCCAATTGAACATGGCAAAATAAGCACTTGAGCAGCAAAAGAGTATGATATTATCCACCAATCATAGATTTACACTAATTAGCAAAAATTAAAATTAAGTGCCCAACAAAATAACCCAAGGCACTTGCATTTTCTTCTGACCATGTAAGCTTGTACCTAGTACAGCAGAAATCAAGAACGGCAAAAAACTGGCCAGCTTGGAGATGAGTTTAGTAGGGTGGGATTTAGGTGGTGGTGGTGGTGGTGGTGGTGGCGGCAGCAGCATGGCAGTGGCGTGGCGGTTTTCGGTTTTACTTACACAAAATGAGCCACACTATCAGCAGCTATTAACAAAAAGCTAAAGTTTATAGAATGTCAAAGCATGGGGAAGAAATACGATACCCTATGAAGCGCCCTCCTCTTTGAGACTGGAGTTAGATTCGTTGCCATTAGGTGTGGCTCGCTCATTTGAAGAGGGTGTTGGTCGAGCCTGCTCCATCATAGTTTCATGAAAACTGCGCTTGGCGGTGGGGACCACATCAGAGCTGGAGTTGGCAGCCCATCCTGAATTCCTGGGGGGACTTCGACTGCGACTTCTACCTCCATTCTTCGCAGCAGCCATCATGCTCTCGTGAAAGCTCTTATAACCTCCAGCAGGCTTTGAGTCATCTCCAAAAGATTCAGAACCATGTCTGAGAGCATAAAAAAGGGCAAAAGATTCAGTTCCATCCCAGCTGGAACATCTCGTTCTGTTAAGAAAAATGGAGTGAACGGGAAGCAAAATTGGGGGGGGGGGGGAGGGGGGGAATCACTTTTCTTTCTTGAGTGTGTTTATTTGAGATATTTGGACTTAAAACTTTATGATGAACGATAAATATAGAAATTTTATTTTGAAGTACTTCTAGACATTTTATGACTTATCTAATATGGACAGGGTGTTACTAGATACGAATATACGATATCGGGAACCAGAATTAACAAACTTGGTTAAAACTGTCTATTCAACATACAAGAGCAAGGCCATTGATAACCACCTATATTGGGGGGAGAGAGAGAGGAATACCTATCTTGCTGCTCATAGTGACCACCGCCGAAACCCCTACCTGGAGTTGATGACATTCCCCCACCTCCGCTTCCCTTGTCCATTCCACTGTAGGGAGAATCATAATGTCCACTAAATCCTCCATCCCGTTCAGAAGGGCCTGAGCTCCACTGACGCCTTCCCCCTCCCATCCCTCCACCTTGAGAAGCCAAATCCCGAAGTTCACTAGGAACATTTTGATTTGCTCCCTCGAGAATTTTGACAAGTTCCGATGCATGTTTTGCATCCTTGTCACATAAAAAACTATAAGCCTCTCCAGTGGCACCTGCCCGTCCAGTTCTTCCAATTCTGTGAACGTAATCCTCAATTCCTGTTGGGAAGTCATAATTTATCACCACCCTGTGACAGGATCAACACTTCCATCACATACAATGAATTGTAATCAAAACACAACCATGTCAAATTTCCTTAAGGATAGTTACACTAAGTTATATATGTTATGTTCAACAAGAAAAACCTGGGGTGTGAAGCGCAAAAACATGAATAGTTTAGAGGGTATAATTACTCTTTCCTGTATATTCATCAGATAGTACCCAGCAAAGTCCTCGATATTTCAATAATATAAGCTTATTATACTATTATAAGAAACCCATAAGCAACAAAAACCATATTCACTAGGAATCAAAATTGTGAGCTTACCCATATGAGCAAGAGCATAGTTAAAAAAAATTAACAGTGAAATTCCCTTTTTCCATGCATGTGTTGAAGACTAAGTAAATATCTGAATCTATGTCGTTTGCACAATATCAAAGAGATCAACTTAGCAGCTACTGACCTGATATCCTTAACGTCCAGTCCACGAGCTGCAACATCTGTGGCTACAAGCACTGGGGACCTTCCTGAGCGAAATTGTTGCAACACCTGATCCCTTTCACCCTGAGATTTGTCCCCGTGAATAGCAGCAGCTCCAAATTGCCGGATTAAATTACCAGCAAGTTGATCACACATCTTCTTTGTAGAGCAAAAAATGATGATCTTTGATCCTGGTTCTTGAGATCTCAATATCTGTTCCAGGCGACGGCGCTTATCCATTGGTGATAAAACTTCAATATACTGTGGCATAAATATATATATATATATAAGAAGTAGCTAAAATGTAGCCAAGCAGGAGAAATCTCAATATTATTTAAGATAAAAACCAGAATGAAGAATTAGTCAAAATGTACTTGGGTTATTGACTTGTTTGCAGCAAGCTCATCGGCATTTCCAATGTTAACCTGAACGGGGTTCACCAGTAAATCAGCAGCAATTTTGCGAACCTCCTTTGGCCATGTTGCTGTGTACATCAAGGTTTGCCTACGAGGAGGCACCTCCTTCACAATTTTCCTTATCTGGGGTTCAAAACCCATGTCCAGCATCCTGTCAGCCTCATCTAATACCAAATATGACACTTGATGGAGGGAAACTCTCCTCATCTCCAGAATATCATTCAGTCGACCAGGAGTAGCGACTACAACATCCACACCTCTGTCTAGGTCTTTCAATTGAGGGCCTTTAGGTGCACCTCCATATAAACACTTCATCATACAAATATTTTGATATCAGCAAGAAACTCAAGTAATTGGAAAATTCATTCCAAGCACCATGTTTAGAATCAACAATATAAAACCAAAAAAGGGGGAATATATAAGTATAACCAATCTCAAAATGTTATGATTTATATCTTGATTATATATGCAAGCAAGCAGTATAAAATGGAGATTTGCAGACATAGAATACAAGAAACAACACATCACTTCACCATAGCAAGGCTGAATTACTGTGGACAAGCAGCACAACTAACAAACCATTTCAATTTGGCATGGAAATATCAGAGCAGGTTACTATGAGAAGGCATTATCAAAATCTTACCGTACAAGATATCCTTGACGTTCTTGAAAATTTCACAGCTTCATCTTGGATCTGTGTCGCCAACTCTCTTGTTGGTGAGAGCACTAAAATTGTTGGACCTAATCTGGGATTATTACGCCTTTGTTTCAGATGAATGAATCCAGGGATCAGGAAACCCAGTGTCTTCCCAGATCCAGTCCTGGCAATGGCTACTATATCACGACCTTGAAGAGCAATTGGCCATGATTGTGCCTGGATAGGTGTTGGAGCAGAGAAACCAGCTTGCTGCATCTGGGAATTGTGAAGAAAAAAGAAGCATGATTTCTATAATCAGAGGTAGTGCTTTCAAATTTTGGACTGCCTTTTTTGAACTTATTCCAATTTCCAAAAAGAAAGAAGAAGTGTCATCCTCCAATGAATGGGAACACCACTTTCTGGCGCAACAAGAGGAGGAAGCCTCTTCTTCTCTTCAGACCAAAACCAAACTAAATCAATACCAAGAGAAGTCCTGACCGAGTCAAAATGCCCTTCTCATGAATGGCACATCACTAAAGGCATGACAATTACATGCGAGCCCTCAGAGGAGGGTGGCACAGCGTACGACATTTGGCTCCTACCTGGAGCAAATACCGCACCTGCGACAGAAATTACAAATGTACAAGTTTTATTCTTGACCCCTCAATGGACCTCCAGTTGTCCTTGAACATTGCAGAAATTTATTCGATTCATAGTTCAGACTCATAAGTGCATCTAACTGTCCAGTCGTTCAGATACTATTGAGCTATGAATTGTGAACATACCTCCCTTAAAATCTCTGAAGGAAAACCAGTGGCTTGAAATGTTGTGAAAGGTTGAGGCACATTACCCCCCTAACCAATTGAGTAAAGCCAACCAATTAAAAATTTATGAAAAAATGATTTAACAGATAATGAATCAGAAAAACATAGCTGAAAGAGCAATGTATACAGGCCAAACCACAAAAAAGGGAAACACCAGATCACCAAAAAGGAATACATAACAAACCCTTGGAAAATAGATTACATTACATAATTAAACAACTTATTGTCAAAAATAAAACAGGCTTGGACATTCACAGTAGGTAAAAGAAATGCAGCTGGAGACTCATAAATATTCCACGAAAACATAAATAACATCTATCCTGTGTTTCTTCTGATACAATCTCAATTAAAAGTTTCAGAAAAATATCAATAACATAATCAAACAGCAAAACACCTTTTAGTAAATAACACACTGTTGTACAAAATTTCTCAGATCAAACCATATTAGTAGTTTAGGCTCTAGGGTCCTTTACTTTTTTCCCAAAATTTACTCCAGTCACATATTGGATTCTGAATCAACTACTATTAATGATTCCCAACCCTTACTATGTTTGATTCCATGATTAAATATAGCCAGATTAGCTCAAGAAAAGTAAGGACCCAAGATGAACATCCACCACACCTCTTCAAAATTCAAGCAACAAATGAACAAACAATAATGATCCCATCCTTGATTCAGAAAGAGTCCATAACTCGACAGCAGCCAGATTGGAGGCAAGTGACTAAAGGCTTTGGGTCCATCTAGCTAAAAACTATTGGGTCCCCGGATGAATACATACCACCTCTTCAAAAATTGGAACATACAAATAATAAGTATATAGAAATGGATTGGTAGATGCTTACAGTTACAGTAATTTCATGATGAAGACAGTATTTCTCGCCAGACAAACCAGTTTCAGCGCCTTTTGATACATTAGGTCCATACCCAGCATTTAGTGTCACACTTGGATCATTCTGTGATTCTCGTCTACTTTCAGCAGACTAACACAAATTAGAGAAAAAGAACCACAACTTGTGAGTCTTTTTTGATCATACAATAAAAAAACTATTCTGCAAGCATTAAATAAATGTAAATACGAGCATTTCAATTCAGACTTAAAAGTTCCAGGCATAAGTTGCAACATATGCAAAGAAAGGTCAACATTTGCTCATGAGTTACTTATTATAAGGCAAATGAGACATAGCAGTGCAGATCAATTCTTCACAACTCAATAGGCAAAGTCGACAGTCATTAGATAAGAGAATTTCTGCTTTCAAGACAGAAAGTTTATGTAAGAACCACTTGAGGCACCTGACTAGCTCTAGACACAGAAGCAATCTCTGCTGAGCTATCATTGCTAACCACTTGAGGCACCTGACTAGCTCCAAATGCAGAAGCAATCTTTGCTGAGCTATCATTGCTAACCACTTGAGGCACCTGACTAGCTCCAAATGCAGAAGCAGTCTCTGCTGAGCTATCATTGCAACCTTGATTGTATCTCATTTCGTCATCAACCTCGCTGCGGTGACCTAGGGACTTTTGATCACATGAATCCAACGATTCGTCAGATGGAACAGAGCCTGCATTGGAGGGGGCGGCAGGTCTCTCATATTGGGTTACATTGGTCTCTGGGTTCCAGAAATAAAGATATCCAGTCTTACTATCAACCAGTCCTCTCCATGGTTTTGGAAGAGTGGGGTCCTCTGGTGCATACCGTACACTAGCGGCAGCGGACGATGCAGCTACTGCTGCCATATCAAAGATTTCCTTTAATGCAACCTGTAGCATAGGCAACTGAAAATTATTCCTAAGAATAATAAATTGAAGATCAGAGGACCCATACAAAAATCATGTAACACCCAATGAATCAAAATTCACTAGATAATTATGATATTCATAATAGAAACAAATATTGGAACAACAGTCTCAAATGACAAACACAAATGGAATATGAGCAGCTAATCCATATAAAGGGAAAAATACCTAGTGAAATAAGGTATCCAGTTTAACAACAAACTAAATGCAAATGCTTTCATTCCACAAAAGCAAAAATAATAAAAGAATAGTTTATCCATTTCTAAAACACCGATTGAGAGCACACACTCAACCCTGCTTGCATTAACAGCAATCCCACAAACAAACAAACTCCTAGTTGACATAGCACTTTTGCAGCAAACCAGCATACACTTTTCAGCCAGCAACACAAACATAACTCAAAAAATGAACTGAAAAATTCATAAAAATTCAAATTTCAAGCAGGTAAAAAGAGAAACACCCCTACATTGAAGATTTACATCTTAAACCCTAAAAAATATCAAAGAAAATGTGCGCACCAAATGAACATGCATTTCATTTAGATCGAAAGTAACTACAAATGCATAACGAAAAAGTCAAAATTATGCAAGAAATTCACGGCAAGCAGCGACGATGGTACCTTACGCCGTCGTTTTCAAAGCAAAATGACAGAAAAGAAATACTCCTTTTCCCGGGCACTCTCCAAACAATGTTTCTAGAAAGCGATCATAAACTATGCTTATATATATAGATTATAATAATATATATATATATATATATATAAATAGGGGGAGAGAGAGAGAGAGAGAGAGAGAGAGAGAGAGAGAGAGAGAGGTTTCCGTGGAATTAGAAGTGTGAGCAAGTAGCAACTGAAGAGTGTGTGCATAAATTTTAATAATTTAAATCAGCCTAAAAGGACAATTTGACCCTTGTATTATAGAATAAATTACATCTATATCATTTCTCCAAATGTAATTAAATCAAATTATCAAAAGGAAAATAACTCTAAAATTTGTAAAAATTATATTAGACATCATTAATGATAAGACTTTCAACACATTATCCTTTTACAACTTAAAATATGGTGTACAATAAGATATAGATATACCATGAATGAGTTCAAATTAAATTACGTATAAAAATGGATCGAAATATTGTGCAGGTTTTTTTAGTTTATAGGTAAAAGATTTAGTAAAAAAAATTACAAATCTTGTTTGATAATTTAATCAAACTTTGTATAGTTTTAATTCACCCTAGTTTGTAACCATGGTTAAATATGTAAAGCAATTCTTTCTTTCTGTTTTTTAGCAACAGAAATTCTATTTAATTATTATTATATCAAGAGACTTATATTAACAGCAGCATGGGAAAGGTTCAATTTTATCTTTAAGGATGAAAGCTAACAACGAATTGAACCATACAAAGGGTAACAAATTTTGCTATGATAATATGGTAGTATGAAACGAGAAAAACACAAAAATAATTGTGAAACGTTTAGGTTTATTTATAATGTTTATATCATAATCATGTCAACCAAAAGACATTAATTTTTTAAGGCAGTGATCATTCTTAATTTGCAAGAATTCTTGATATAACACGACAATAAAATTATAAATTTGTATATATATTAATCGTATTCTACGCTCAAAGAAAAAATAAAATCGTATGCGTAAATTATTGTGGCAACCCATTACAGATACAAGGCCCAAGGCCCAAGCCCACTAAATTCAACCTAAAAATTAAACAAAACTCATTTATATGAACTGCATATATTACCCTAAAATTTTGATCAAATTACTAAATAGATAATAAAAATTCAGTAAGAGTAATGTCACATTTCCTATACATTTTCTTTGAAATAAACCATATATTTACTACACCTCAATCTTCAAAATCACATCTCAAAACACAAAAAGGATCCAAATGCTCCTAATGCAAAACACCCATTATTGTTTTTTATTTTTCAATCTAATATTTGACATCAACAACACACATTCAATAAATAATGATATAAAGTAAAATAACACACACATAAACTGTAGTAAGTAACAAAGAGAGAAAGAGAATAGCCCTTCAAATGGGAGGCAGATTAAATTATGTAAAATTCCTGCTAGTAGTTCCAAGGCTAAGATTCTTGAATAAATTTTGCAGTTGAGAGACTACTACATTCAAAAGGGGAAAAATGAATAGGAAAAATGTAGCAACTCCAAGTTATTAATTATTGACAGCTTAGGATTAAACTTCCAAGTAATTAAGATGAAGAAAAAGTGGAGTAGAGAACAATGAATAGGATGATTTATAGTTGCTTATCACGCATGATGCACTTGACTATGTCCAATATACGAAAATAATCGTAGAAGAGACGAGACTCGGATCCCTCCAACCCGTCCCTGCTTACCCGATTGCTTCCTGCAAGATTGTTGCAAGGGCTCCCACCAACGATCAGGTCGAAGCCACCAATGGTGTCCATTATCTTCTCCGCCCTTTCACCATCAAAGAGCTGAACATCATCGAAGTCAATCAGGTTGCCCATTTGGTTCGTTTGCTCCCACCAACTTCTTACAATGTCTCTGTTGACTTTGGATTTTTCAATTGAGACTACATTCTTTAATTTGACCCCAAGTCGATGGAGAGCAACCTCAGCACCACCAATGCCAGAGAAGAGGGATAGTATGTTAATGCCATTGGGGAACATATCCTTCAGGACAGATAAATGATAGGCCACAGTATCAACCTATGTTAAGAGCCAAGGAAAATGGATCAGAGAACACGAATGATTTGTTATCAGATGGACTTCATCAGACAATGTAAATATTTTCAATGATTTCAGTACTTTAAAGTACCAACTATCATTGTATCTTCAAACAAAATTTTAAGAAAGAAACAGAAACAACAAGCAACATAAAGAAACAGAAGACCATATCTTGGTTTTAACTCAATAAAATAGCAGGAACAACTGCTGACCTGAAAAGAGTTCCCAAGCGACTTATAACGATCTGTCCTACTTATCCCACCGCCTCTTGTATGGTTCTTTGGGAAGCCCAACAGCATCTCTACTTCATCAGGCTCTAGAGGGGCAACCTTATTCCTCCCAACCCAAACCAAGTTCCATTTTCGGCACTGTTCAATGATATATCTTTGAGTTGACTCAGGTGGATCACAGTCATACCTCTCCAAAGCACTGCGAATTCTCTCTGTCAACTTGGCGCTTGCAATGGCAGTTTGGATGCAGTTGAGCTTGTCCCGCGTGTCCCACGAAGGCCACCACCTTCTTGACAAAGGGAACGCCTGATGGATGGTAAGGGGTGGAAGGGGAATCAGTGGAAACCTGTTTTCGATGGGTAGGTTGTGGACGTACCCCCTCTTCCTTGCCGTAGCACAGAAATACTTGGAGTCGACAAACTCCGGATCGATGTCGTAGAGAAACCGGGATATGGTGTCCCAAACTCCCTTAGGGGCAAGAGCCACATTCTCGTAATAGAAGTATGGGCGCCCTACAGCTGTTTCTGGCAAGCTACGGCGGATGTGTTCAACTGGCATAGAGGGAACACCAAATCCTATCATGGGGTTCGGCAACCGAATAGTCTCTTCAGTGCCATTCTTCTTCTTACAGATATCGATGTACTTTCTCTTATTCTTGCTGCTGCTGCTCCCATTATAAAGATGCTTTGGCTGTAAGACATGATAAAAAGTGGTGAGTAAAATTCTCTATATATAATTGGTGCTACAAAACAAAGTCTAAAAATAAGACATGGTATTGATAGGGTTATGCATTAAATAAATGAGAAATTTCACCTTAATATCATCTTCAGGCAAATAACAGCTCTCCTCTCTAGCCATTTGGGCAGCACATATGAAATCTGTTAGAACAGCAACATTGGCTTCTGGGCCTGCATAGTTGACAGCAAGAAAAACGTTTTATGAGCTCACACTGCACTATAAAATGTAACTCCATTTGTTTTCTTTTGATCCCGGGTATGTGCAAGCCACTCCATATATGCATATCTAACAATGCTAAAAGCATGCCACTGAAAATTTAAGAAAAAAAGTTGAAGTTTTTATAAGCAATATTACTTCTGAATCTACATTGGATATGGCAAACACATAAGACTTCCATCTTTCACACTATAAGACTATCTATGGCCCATCTTAACTTATATTCAGCATTGTAGCTGTAATCTAGTACTACAAATAACTTCTTAACCTTCTCCTCTCTCTCTCTCTCTCTCTCTCTCTCTCTCTCTCTCTCTCTCCCCCCCCCCCCCTCTCCCTCTCCCTCTCTCTTTGGTGGGGGGCAGATCAGAAATGTTTATTGGACTACAAGATAAATATGCATCTCTATCATTCCAAGATGTGTCTTCAAAAGAACTCAAACAGCGCAGCTAGCATAAAAAATTGCACCAAGAGCCATAGGGAGCATAAAAGATGTATTGTATGCTAATTAATGAAGCAACCAACTATGGATGTAGAAGCAATTCAAGAGAAGTCAAATGTTCATGCAGCTGCGGTTACCTGCTACCTACACTTTAGTCTTGGGTTTGAATCACCAAGGGGATAGGGTGAAATCATTTGATCCTCTTACTTTTATTTTATTTTAAAGGGAAAAAAAAAAGGAATAAAGAAAGTTGAATTGAAATGAGCAAAGCCTTTGTTGAAAAGACACAACCATATTATGCTGTAAAACTTACAGCAAAAACAAAATTCTCAAGATCAGAAGTGAATTGAGGATTGGGGAAAACTGAAACTCGAAGTGGTTAGCACTGCTTCAAAAGATAAAACCTATGTTGCATTTGAATTGAAGGGTTTGGAGGATGTATTTAAGACATTTTAAAAAAAGAAACATCAAGGTTGTTTGGATGAGCTTATTCTAGATAGATTATCCACCTCACCCGCTTCAAACTATTTCAGATGTGATTTTGGTGAATTCAATCAACTTTATATTCAGTCATTTGAAATTCCCTCCTCAAATCAAAACCTTTAGTCCAAACGCAGACTAAGATGCACACAAAGAGCTCAATCATGCAATTTGTGTATGTAAACATATGTCTGAAAATTATTTTAGTAGACAAAAATTGAGAAGTCATAATATCTACCAAAGTTCCGTTTTTAGGACTGACATCATTACCATGTTTACATGATCACAATCTCCCATTCTTCGCATACTAATGTTATATTAAAAAAATAAAAATAAAATCATTCCAAACCTGATTCCAGAAAAAGTAAATTGAAAAAAGAGAATGGATAACGATTGTGAGCATGAGTGTTTTTTTATAAGAACACAATATCGGCAATAATACACTTTATCCTTCACAATACTGTTATGATGACCAATTTTCTGACTTTGTAATTTGTGAAACAGTGAATTGACAATTACTAATCTACTATCATGACCTCCCCCACAAGGAAAAAAAGAAACAGAAAAAGAGAAAGGTCAAGAAGTAAGAATTCAAAAAGACCATGCCCATGCAGGAAAAGGAAATGCACATCAAAGCTTAGTTATCCCACAGATTGCTGCTCAACAATAAGAAACTATTAGCAGAATTTTATGGACGCACCACATCTGTCCATAGCAATTGAAGCCTCTTCCACAGTGTATCCCATATTTGCTAAAGCAAGCAGTTTTTCCTGCTGCTCAGATAAACATCCTGTACTTGCCAATGCTAGCAACTTTTTGTGCTCCTCAGACAAGGAAACAGTATTTGCCTGCAATTGCACAGAATTTATTATTACTTACCTACACCAGGAAGAGTTGAGAATGCACTTCAAAATCATGATGGTAATATCAATTATGAAGTAGATACTAAAAAAACTACCAAGTAAAATAGCAGACCAGAATCGTTGATTACGCAGAACAATACAGATTTTCAGGTTTTAAACTATAAAAATAATTGATCTCATATCCAATGTCACTGATTCACATCTGGATTTTTCTAAGAACCTTTATCCATCTCTTTGGCAGGATATACAACTTCATATTCTCATACAGCAATAGTTGTGAAACTGGTAGCCATACATATATATATATATATATTCAAGTGCTCAATAAATGTACATCATGTTTAAATAAAACTAAAAGGCAGACTGGCCCTTAATTTCTATGGTCATAGTTTGCATTATAACAGACAACTGACAATACCATAGATTATCAGATACCATATAAAGGAGGGTAACAAATTGAAGTCATGATATCATTTTTTTGGCAAACCGAAGCAGAGAAACACAACCAAAGACAGCTTATGGTCTTTCATTGTAGATGGAAAATTATGACATCCAAAAGATAGAAACTAAAGCATGATGTATTTGCAGTTAGAATGAGTCTGCCTTGTAACTTATGTGCATTAAAGAATGCTTAAGCCTTAAAATTCTTCAATTATTATATCATGCTACACCAGATAGCATAAGAAAAGAATGTTGGCAATGTGAGGATTAGTAAAGTTTCACATACTTCTAGTTCATCTTCTGACCAGTTTCCCATATCTGAAAGATCATCTGGAAAGACCTCATTATAATCAGAAGAGCTTGGATCTGAATTTGTGCCTAACTGTTGTTCAGGAGAGTCTTCAAGATCAAGAGTCTGCATACCAAAATATACATTAGGCACTGGCCTCCTGGTCAACTTTGAAAAACTCATCAAAATAAAGAATTTGGAGAACTGATTTGTGTGGTAAACAAGGACAAACAAATTGGCAGTGTGTTAAAAGGGAGTTAAGCATAGTTAAATGGGAGTCGAGCGTAGTTGTAACTCACCGAGTATGTTAAAAGGGAGTTGAGTATAGACTCTGTATCTCCTTCTCCTGCATGATATTTAAATAAATTAGACAGCAGTATATCACTCTCCAAAGAATAACAGTCAGTGTGTCTACCATACCGTTTTCTTCAATGGCTTTTGCAACCATTTTTGCTGAAAACCCCATTCCAACAAAGTGCTCTATTAAATTCATATGGGAAGCATCTCTGGATGAGCTTGCCTTCATACAGAACAACAAGTTACTTAATCGATCAGAACATCCAAAATGAACTGCAGTAAAGCTAAAAAAAAATGTTCTGGCACTTATTATACTAGTAGCACTAAGCTGTTGGTCAATCTTTTTTTTTAAAAAGAAAAAAATATAAAAAAGATTTACATTTAGCTCCATATTGCCTGCTGTTGGTCGAGAGGATGGCCCTGCCTCCGGAAGAATATCCAGTTCATCATCCGTCGTCCAATCTATTTCAGGGCTTTCCCCTCCAGAGACATTTACATCCTGCAAAACAAATCAAGTGGCAAATGAGAGTATAACATAAATAGTGTAAGAAGTAAATAGAAGAAAAATGTACCATGTTTCCTCAAATTCGACTTGGCAAAGAACCTCAACCTGCTCAATGTATCATTATACTGAAGTAAGAATTCAATCAAGAAATGATCTTTGTTATTTGTGAAGGAAAATGTTTAAATTTAGGTACAAACATATCATACTTAACAAGAGATGCATTGAATCTTATGCATTCAAGTAAGAAAGACATCCCACAACAAATCCATCCAACAAGACATAGGTAACCAATAACAGTAACCAATAACATCTTCAGATTAAGAATTGCTAGATATATAAAAACAAAATCGACAATTCTCATATAACCTACAGAAAATAAAAGACAGAAAATAGAAGAACAAAAATGTACAATACAAACTATGACTGCCATCTAACCCTTGAGCTCTTAAATCAACTGCAATGGACTCCCACCAACATTACACCCCTAAGAATTCCTTCTAACTCAAGCAGATCCCTAACTTGTTAGCTCCACGGATATCAGTCAATTACCACGGATCAAAATTGATCAATTTACCACTCTCACCCTTTGCATGGTAGTGAATACATCTCAATTATTACTTAAACCCAAAATTAAAATAACAGAAAACATTAAAGGAGATATTGAACATACACAAACTCGGATGAGCCTCACAAAATCACTTCACGGCCTACGTACAAGGCCAATTCTTCATTACCCCGTCTTCAAGTAAATACCAAATAGCCCAATTCCTCTGCAAATCAAAATGCAAAAACAACTCAATCAACAAAAATAACACAAGCAGGTGAACTCACATGAATGAAACAGCATAAAATCACAATGGAAATTCAAAACAAATACAAAAACAAAACCAAAAAAAAGAAGCGCGCACATATACACACAAAGAGCTGTCCCTAAACACAGAACAGATTTCCATACCCGTAAATTCGAGAGAGAAAATTCGACCGAAGAAACGGGCAATTTGAGAGCAGAATTTTGGAGGAGAGAGAAAAATGAGAGAGAGAGAGAGAGAGATTCCGCTTAAAAGCACTCTCTCGGTAAATGACTCACGCGCCAATGGCCAAAGAGAAGAATGAAAAATAAAACATTAAATAAGATTTAAAATATCTTAATTTCATTTTTAAATTGTTTAAATTAATTAAACGAATTATTAGTGAACTTTCCTCATTTTTAGAAAAATAAAAAATTAGATAATAGTGATATAGACTTAGGTTTACTACCATTATACATGAGTTGGTAGTGGGATTTGAGAGCGAGTAGCATCAATTTTGTACTCTGAGTGTAGGCAAGTGTTTTTTTTCTAATATAAATAAAAAAGTAAATTATATTAATTTTCTTTTTTTGATTTTATTATCTAGATATGACATCCAATATATCTGGCAAATCCATATGTATACGCTCCACCGAATTCTCAGGGTATGTTTGGATAGTAATGATTTTTATCAATAGTAGAAAAATGAGTGATTTGAAATTCATAATTTGAAATAAAATTTACTTAATTAAGTGAATTTAAAATCCACCAAAATTAGTTTAGAATGAAAATCATGAATTTCAAATTCATATATATTCAAACATCATGAGTGAATTTACTATCATGAATTTTATTTTTTTACTCAAATCCACCTATCCAAATGTACTCTTAAGTTCCATTTGGATGGGTGATTCGAAATTCAAAATTTGAAGCACTCAAGTTAGAGTAAATTTGAAATTCACCATAATGACTAATGATGGCAATGGACTCTTTGGCTCCATTTGAATAGGTGATTTGAAATTCAAAATTTGAAACACTCAAGTTGGAGTAGATTTAAAATCCACCATAATGACTAATGATGGCAATGGACTCTTAAGCTCCATTTGAATAGGTGATTTGAAATTCAAAATTTGAAGCACTCAAGTTGGAGTGGATTTGAAATCCACAATAATGACTAAGGATGGTAATGGGGTCGGGGCAGGGCGGGCAGTAGAATACCCAAATCCATCTCATGCCCCTGATAGAGGATCTGCGCCCCGCCCCGTTTATATTTTTTTTTAAATAGCAAAATTATGAAAAAATTAATGTATTCCAAAAATTTCATATATTAATACATATATTTAAAAATATAAAAATAAATTAATTATAATCATTTTAATTTTATCTTATAAGATCCATTATGAAATAATTTTAATTTATTCGTATAATTACATCTTTAATCATAACGAACACTTTTTAAATAAGGTAAAATTAAAATAATTATAATTAACTTAAATTTATTTTTCTAAATATATCTATCTTAAATATATGCATATATATATATATATATTCAAAATATATATTTATAGCATATTATATATATATACACATAGCGAGGACGAGTGGTGGGACGAGGGGCGAGGCATAAGGAGGATCCAAACTGAGCCCGTTCCAAATATCTCGGGTCAGGTCGGGTACTCATAGGTCAGGTCAAAATTGTCATTCCTAATAATGATTCCAAAATTAGTTCAAAATGAAAATTATGGATTTCAAATTTATATCCATCCAAACACCATCGATGAATTTGTTATCATGGATTTCAAATCTCTCCTCAAATCCGGATCCTTATTGAATTCAATTAATATCGAACATTGATTACAATGAAATGTCAATTACAATTACTTCAATATAGTCTTCTACTTACCAATGCATTATGCATATATTTGCCTTGGATAGAATGCTATTTTTCTCATATTTGAATTTACAAGATAATTGTCCTTCAATTTTTAATTAAAATAATAATTCAAAATTAATTTTGATATAACAAGAAAATATTTTAATTTTAACATGGCTTACATGCATACAGACACACAACATCTATCACTTATCTTATAAAAATGTATTAATTTGATTAATTATACTACAATACCACTATTATACTTTTGTAATACACACACACTTATATCCTCTTTTAATGTATCTAATAAAAGGAATTAATTCGATTCATTTGTTCATATATAATATAATGACTAAGATATTATTGTTGTTATTATTATTATTATTGAATTCAATCTGAGAAATTAGTGTCGGATAAAATTCAAAGTTCTTAATTAAATAGCGTATAAATTGAATAAAGGGGTAGCTTAATTGAATAACATATAAATTGATAAATATATTTTATTTTGTCCCAATAACACATAAAGTGGATAAGTAATGAACGACTTAGTATATGTATTATACTTATCTTGTATAATACTTTATGAATAATACTTTATTTTAATAAATAATTTACAATTTTAAATATCTTTATAAAAATAAGTAGATGTCATAAAATTATAAAACAAATATTGTAGAAACCATAAAACACTACTCAATGCAAAAATACTTATCTATATATTTAGTGAAATTAGAAACTAAGTTGTATACTTAATTAAAATCTTAAATTATATTACTATATTATAAGAAGGAAATAAAAACACTATATTACTATAAAATTATAAGTTAAGCAAAATGCTATTGACAACAATGTTTGTGGTTTGTTTTGTTTTTATTTCTTTTTTTGTCAATATATATATATATATATAATCAAGAAAAATCTTGCACATTTCATTCAAATAAATTTATAGGATAAATGTTCAAATATATAGATTTTAAATTCATTCAAATTATAATATATATATATATATATATATTAAATAAAAAATTTGGATTTCAAATTTTACATCTACACAAACACCATTAGTTAATTTGCTACTATGAATTTTAAATATCTTCTCAGATTATTCCATCTAAATACAGCCTAAGGTTGTGTTTGAATAGAGTGATTTGAAATTTAAAATTTAAAATGAATGAATTTCAAATCCACACAAGTTGGAGTGATAGTGCACGTTCATCCAAATACCATCGATGGACTTGCTACCATGAATTTCAAATACATTCTCAAATCCGCTCATCCAAATCGATTATAAGGTTAATTTGGTGATTAAATGATGTTAATACTTGATATTCAATGGTTCTAGATGGTTTGTAATTGTCCAATAAAGTTTCTATTTATACTTTTGTGTAATTTTATATCATACTTATTCATATCAATATTACATAAAAGTTCCTAATATTCAATTCCAACACGTGTATTAATTTATTATTATTATTTTTTGATAAAAGTTAGGCATGTGATTAAAACTACAATTTCTTTTAATTAATTTGGATCTTTCTCTTTCTTTTTTCCCTCTTTGTCCCTAAATTTCTAAATTATTTGAGAGTATACTACACTACTAGTCATTTTTTTTAAGTTCCTTAATGTACAAAAAAATAAAATAAAAACACTTATTTAATATTGAATAAAATATATATTTATCATATATGAGACTTGCTTGCCTAAGAAAATAAATTAATATAATACGTTTATTAATAATTTAACCAAAAAGCCACATGCCATGGGCCAAATAGGAAAGTCAAACAAAGGGATTGTACCACTTTTTTTTTATCAAATTTATTTACAACTTTGTATTTGTCAATTGGGATTTAATCCAACTTATTACTAATTTTATGATGTTAAAAAGAAAATTCATACTAGTTGTGTAACTCTAATTTTATATACGTGAGATTCTCTATTTCACGTACATAGAATGACATCAAATATATTTCATATTGAAAATTAAATAAAAATATATAAAATATTAAATGTAATAGAAAATTCAAATCGATATAGATTTGACACGGATAGTGAAAAAGCGAGTAGCTTCAATTCTTTACACTGAGTGTAGGCAAGTGTTTTCTCGAAATTGATGAAAAAAATAAGTGTGGACTATTATTTTGTCCCCTAGAGATGGTTTTCTGTGTATTTTTTGACCTAGGGAGAATCACAAAAAATGCCCTTCAATTTTGACTTATTTACAGAAAACCCCAATAAAGGTTTCCTATTTTTAGTGCATTATTTTTTGTGTTGAGGGGTACTTGTGAGAATAAAAAAAGTACAAACTTCAAGAAAACATTTTTACGTGAATCGAATTATTTGAATTTGAAATTCACATGTGTTGCTTTTAATTTGTGTGGATCTAAAAATTCTTATTTTCATTTTGAATTAATTTTTAAAATGAATTTGAAATTAAGATATTATGACATTTTGTGATTTTCATCCAAATGCATCCTTATAATTTTAGAATATAATAAAATCTTTAATAAATAAGTTCATTCTAAAGATTTTGCTTTTGATATAACCCTTCTTTTAAGTATGTGATTTGTCTCTTATATTATAAGGGGTCTTATTAACATATTTAATTTCATAGATTCATATACTTGTTTTCAAAAAAAAAAATGCAACATTGAAATATTATATACTTTTAAAAGAACATTTACTATTGTGTAAGTCATACTTCTCTCAATGTATTTCTCGAATACTTCATCATTCCATTGATTATAATCAACATTTATTAATTATTTCAACCATTTTCTTAGCTATAATCATTTCTTGGAACCCACAATCCATTCACTTTTTTGAATAAAGTAGATAGGTGCATAAAGTGGCAGACTGGGGCCCATCCTTTTCATTTCGACAGTTGATTTGGACTAAAAATGGATATTTTGGAACTAAATTTTATATTTTTAGAGTATAATGAGATTTTTTCTTTTGTATGGGTAAATTGGGATCCCTTAGATCAACGGTGGTATATTTGATCATTTCCCCAAAAATTTATCCTAGAAAAAACAATACTTAGATATGGATTTTTTTTTAGATTATAAATTTGATTACTTCAAAAAATGTAGGATTTCAAATCCAAAATCCCAAGCCCATATATGGTTTCATTTTTAAACCTTCATTTCACTTTTTTACTTGTACTTAGATAATTGAGATTGTGTTATTTATTTATTTTCTTATTTTAAATTTGAACATTTCTATTAAGGTTAAATAGTCCAAAAAATTCAAACATTTTCGAGTTTTTGCTATTTTAATCAATTTTTTAAAAGTTGTCAATTTAATCTTATTATAGTTAATCAGTTGCAATTTTTAGTCAAATTTCAATTTTACTCAAAATTAAATTATATATGTTCTACGGTGGTGGATATATGGATAATGAAATAGTTTACATATCATAAAAAAAGAAAAAAAAACACATTATCTTGAATTTTCAGATTAAAGAAAATAAAAGGAATTGGATTGACTTGAGTGTTGTGGAGAGTATAATAAAAGATAATTGATGAGATATTTATTTATTTTTAGTTTTTATCATTTTGATGAGACGTAAATAATTTCTTTATTCATGTATTCGTCATGTAAAACATATACAATTTAGTTTTGACTAAAATTAAATTTTAGTTAAAATTTCAACTAATTTACTATAATATGACTAAATTTAAAATTTTTATAAAATTAACTAAAATAATAAAAAACTCAAAAACATTTAGATTTTTCTTTGACTATTTGACCTTCTACTAAATATGCTTCAACTTTAAACTAATATATTTATGATCATGGACTCCACTGCAACAAGTACATTTAATTATTATTTTGAGAATTCATTATTTAATGAATCCACCACACTGACATAATATATGTCATCATAATAAAATAATCACATCCTCACACTATTTTCAAGGTGGACCAACTGGCTTCCACATTCAACTAAGGCTATGTTTTTCTAGCTTCATAAAAATTATGATATTCACTCAAATACTGTTCTATTTTATTAAAAAAAAATTAATATAATCAACTCTACATTTTAATTTATTAATTTATAAATTTTAATATATAGATTTTTGTACTATTATAATAATCTAATCATTATTATTATATCAGCTAACAATATAATATTATATATAAAAAAATTTCAACATTAATTTAACATCTAACAATCATAAAATCTCCTAATAAGTCTGGATTTTAACTATTCATCTTTATTTTGAAAGTTTGGAATTTTAAAATTGGATTTCCTCCAATAAACATAACCCTAGGTTGAAAAACAAATCATCTTGCTAAAAATATTAAATATATTTGAACATACTTTACGTTTGATAATGTTTAAAAGTGTGTTTGATAATTACTGTAAAAATAAAAAAATCTACAAAAAATAATTAACTCATGACTATTTTGTACTATCTTTTAAAACTTGTAAAAATTAACTCAATTGATAATCAAAACTAAACCAGAATCTCTTGGTAGCAATTATTAGGCTTGATGTATATATAATCATATCATCATTATATACATAAAGTTGGAGAGGGTGCAAATATGATATAAACTTAAATTTGACCAATTCTGATTTATCGATCTAAATAATTCGATATACATTATGAATTGAACTATTAATATTTTTACATGAAAAAGTCTCGAGCCCATATTGACCCAATTAGTTGCCAAAATGACATATAATTGACATACACTAAAAATAACTATAATTTTAAATATGCTAAATAGTAAAAAAAAAAAAAAAAAAATTCGAACATGTGTGCATTCTTACTATTTTAGTCAATCCTTTTAATTTTGTCAATTCATTCATAATTTTATAAATTAATTGTAATTTTAGCCAATTCTAAATTTTAATCAAAATTGAATTTATATCGATGAAGGAGGGATCTATCTGAACCAATGTCGTCATGTGCCGACGGCAACACATCTTCGCCGTCGCCATTGACACTGTTCAGAACTCCTCTTCAACTCAATTATCCTATATGATAATGTTGGTGGTTTTTTCTTCAGTCTCCTTACATTGCTGTTGGGATTCTATAGTGTTTCATTCATTATACCTTTCAAAGATTGTTGTTGTTGGAGATGTATTTTCATTAATATATAAAAAAGAAAAAGAAAAATGAGATAATTCTGTTCGGTGATGTGTCATATAAATACACGTGTCTGCCATGTCATTTACAAGTACTTAATTTTGACTTAAATCTAAAATTGACTAAAATTGTAATTAATTTATAAAATTATGGATGAATTGACAAGATTAAAAAGAAGAGAAATCTAAATCCGTGTAATTGGGTGTGTGCGGATCGGGTTCGGTCCGGTCCGGTCAGGCCCGAAGCCACACCCAATTTTTTTTTTAATGCACTAATCATTAAGTTATACTAGTATAATCTTTATGTAAAAATATCAAAATCTTTAAATAAATAACTTAGACTTTTTCAATATAAAAATTCATATAGTATAATCGAACCTTTATGTTATAATAATTTAACATTTATGTTATATTACTATAACATTTATGTAATTAAAGAATAACATAAAAGTTTAAAATGTGTGATATATCTATAATACACTTTAAAAGGTTAAACTAAATAGAAACATAAAAGTTATACGAACATAACTAAATATTAAGCGTGTGGAACTAAGGTGTAAACGCAGACCTGAGGTGCGTGGACACGTGAAAAACATCGTCTAATCAAATCGATCCAGTTGCACGGTTGCCGACCCGTATACCTGATTCATACTAACAAAAAAATGACCAAAATACAAAAACTTGCAAATATTTGAACGGATTGGACGCCAACCAACACATATTGATCCGACTAAATTGGTCGATCCAGCTCTAACCAAAAAAAAAAAGCAATTTTAACCACATATAATATTTTAATTTCCTATAATTTTGTTTTCCATTAAAAATCATTAAACAATGCACATGTTTGTTTCTCACACGTTAATTGATATACACAATTAAAGTAATAAAATTATGCATCCCACATTCGCTGCTCATTATTAGGTTGAGCTTTTGACCTTCTCCATTTTCTGGCTCTTGCAATTAATATCACACTTTTTTCATTTAAAAATAATATAAATTACTCCGCTCATTCTAAAAAATAAATTCATTATTTATGAGGATGAAAATATTAGTGTCTCAACATATATCTAGACTTTAATTTTATTAAAATATCGATATTGTAAAAAATAATATAAAAATTGCATAAACTTTATTAAAATTTTTGAAATTTTTAGATATTATTATAACACCAAAAAATTGAATAAATTTAACTTAAAATCTGAACAAAATGATACACAAATATATAATAATAATAATAATAATAATAATAATAATAATAATAATAATAATAATAATAATAATAATAATAATAATAATAATAAGCTTTATATAGGAATTGACATTTATTCAAAACTACTTGATATAATCTCTAACTAGTATCAAAATGATGACTTATAATGTCAAATATAGTAGTTCATTACATTTAAGTAATTGTGAACATAGTTTTGAACAACATGGTGGTGTCTTTTTATATCCCTTCCAATGATTTCACCATAAATTGAATAATGTGGATTGAGTCAATCATCATTTCATCAACATGTGCTTGAACCTCCACAAGACATTTAAGTAGGTGGATAATGAAAAAAACGTTGTGAATAGTCGAATCAAAAGTTGAACTCTCGTATGTATATGTCATGAGCATACGATTCTTGAGACGTATCAATTTGATAGGTATCACAAATTTAAAATAATAGTACCACTACAAAATTTTCATAAAATTTTTAATCAAATTTATTTTTCGTTTAAAAGCAATCAAATATTGGGAAAAACTCGATTTTTAAAGAATATCAATATTTTGTAATATATCCGAAATATTCTTGGAAGGGATATATATGGATCACTCCCTTTGAAAAACAAAAATATTAGCGATATATCACACAAGTATCTGAATATTTATATCATTTATTCTTACTTGGTTCGCTCATTTTATTTCAAGTATAATTTATCTAAAATATCCTATATTATGTTCACAATAATTCCTATGAACCAGGTGCACGGGTTGGGAACTGTACAACTAGATTGTCCCGACCTGACGATGCTTTACACACGTGCCCACATGTCATAGGTTTACACTCAACCCCTAGTTTTGCTCGCTTAACTGTTAGTTTTGTTCAGCTAACCTTTTAGTTATGTTTAGGGGTGGTTCGGTACCGTATACCGAAAAAAAAAATTCATACCGTATACCGTATCGAAATTTTTGGTATGCCAAAAAGCATACCGAAACCATACCGAAATTTTCGGTATACCAAAATTCGGTATATTGATAGCCTATACCGTTTGATACAGAATTACCGATTTTTCCGATATACCGAAATTTACTGTCATACCATATCGAAAGTTACCGAAATTACCGAAAATACCGAAAATTACCGAACTTGCCAAAATTTACCTAATTTACCAAATTCTAGATCAATAACACTTCAGAATCGAAAAATCAATGAAAAAACAAAGTTTCAAATGTGCCCAAAAGAAAACAAGAAAAGGAAAAAAAAAGTATTTTACAATCTGTCCTCTCAAATATCAATCAAGAATCTAAAGTTGACTTTCATTTCACCATTACAGAAACTAGAAATTCAGTTTCCCCTTCACAAATCGAGTCCATACATGATACATCCACACAATCACATAAAATAATCTTAATCTATTATGTAAGCAAAACAATAAAGCTGCAGTAAAAGTCCAAAGCACAGGGGCCTATCACATTCCTCGGAAAATGAAGAGAAAGAGAAAGAAAACACAATAGAACCTTTTCATCTTCAAAGACGATGTTGGTCGGTATTTCCTTATTAATAATCTTGTCAAATATGATGGGGGAATCAGAGGGGTAGCAGCAAGAGCAGCCTCTTTCTCAGAAGCCAAAGCCGCCGTTAAATGAGAAGTGAAAACTTGCAATAGGGTTTTGTTGAGATAGGGCAAAATAGGAAGAAATTTGGGTATATTTAAAATAATAATAATAATAATAATAATAATAATAATAATAATAATAATAATAATAATATATTTCGGTATATACCAAAATACCGAATTTTTCAGTGTCGTCATATCGATACCGTACCGAAAATCTTCGATACGGTATCATACCATACCGAAAGTTTCGATATACCGAAATTTTCGACATTTTTGATATTTTTCGACACGGTATGTACGGTATACCGAAATTTTCAGTATTTTGCCCAGCCCTAATTATGTTTGCAATTCCTTTATGTTACGCTCTAGACCCGCACTCGAACCCCACTCCTATGCGCCTAACCTTTAGTTATGTCACATAACCTTCATGTTTCTGCTAAATTAACCTTTTATGGTGTATTACAAATCTATAAAACCTTTTAAATATTTATGTATAATAATATAACTTTTATATCATTAATAATTTAATATTTATGTTATAATAATATAATTTTTATGTTATTTTTTAAGTACATAAATGTTAATCTCGTATAACATAAAGATTACTACATAAATTTAAAAAAATTTAATCCGAATGCAAAATGAATCAACCTACGAGCTTCCAATTGCACAGATTTAGATTCATGCATGTAATTGACAGAAACATACTCATTAATATTTATTGAAATTAATCACCTTAAAAATATTGATGGCTTTTTATTTAGTTTTCCGTGTGTGAATAGAAAACTAGAAATATAACAGGAATTTGTCGATTGAAGTTGCTTCTCCAACTAGATTAATTGTATTTCTTAATGTGTTAAAATGTAAAGTGTATCTATTTTTATGAGAGGGGGTATAAAATTTGACCTTAAGTTTGATTTATTCAATCCAAAAAACAAAAAGGCCCTTTTAAGAGTGTATTTTTCTTACAAAGCCTCAAGACTCAAGATTGTGATTGTCCACCAGCTGAATAGCTTTTTACATAATCTCCCAGTTAGAAATTACAAATCTTGTAAGGGGACAACCAATTATCTTCTAATGTAACTCAACTCAGTTTTGATGTAACGTGAATAAACAATATGAGATGCATTATCAAATTACAACACAAATGCCATAATAATACACATTAAGACACATATACAACTAGAGTTGTAAAAAAATTGAACTTTTTTTATTCAATTCGATATTCGAATTTGAATATAGTGATTCAAATTCGAAAAATACGAATAAAAATTTGAATAAGAATACCTTATAGATTCGAATATTATCCAAAATCAAATATGACTGTATTCAATTCGAGTATTCATGAATATATTCAAATAATTATGACTATATATTTATATATATATATATATATATATATATATAAAAGTAGAGTTCAATTTGAGTATTCACGAATATATTCAAATAATTATGACTATATATTTTTATATATATATATAAATAGAGTTGATGAATTTTATTGTTTATTAACTACTATGTAGGTATATTAATTTGGAAATAAATATATTTTTGAATTTTTTTTTGAAAATTTTAAGTTAAAATTTTAAAATACATATTTACGAATATATTTAAATATTTTATTCGAATCGAATATGATTTGCTTTTGTAATTCGAATAATAAATGAATATGAGTATTCGAATAGTTAAACGAATACGAATAGAATATCATGATATTCGAATCGATTCGATTCGTTTACAACCCTATAATATAACCAATGATGCATCAGCAGAGTCAATCCAGAGAGAGAGAGTTGCATTGAAGATATAAACAAATGAAATAGTGGAGAATTCATCATCCAAATTTTGATGCAAAGATGTAACAAAACAAGAGCTAAAAGGAAAGTCAGAGATTAGATAGGCAGAAAGAAAGAGAGGCACAGTCCTGGTTCTTGTTCTTCTATCACCATAAAAGATTAACACAATACACAAATCAGTCTCCTACAATACAAACCTTACGAAGAAGCAGGGATTGGGAAATGCTTCCTAGCGTGCTCCGGTATCAATTTCGACAGCAGTTCCGTAGATGCTCCTTTCACCTCTGAAAATCCGACTCAAAATCAAAACAAAGTGGATTGAAATGAAGCTAGCTAGGAGTGCAAGAGATCAAGACCTGGAGGTTTGAAGTTGAAAAGAGGTGGCAGTGGACGACCGTTGGGAAGTCGAGTATTGGGATCGCGGAGTTCATCGAAAAATGGATGTATACAAGCTTCCAACTGAAAAGCACCTCAATTGTTACAACAAACAAACCAATCATCTACTATACATTAATAATAGCTATATATCGTGTTCGGACTAGACGAATGTTGTCGTTATTTGTTTAATAGTATTATATGTTTAAAACCATCTAAAGCAAGCTTCTCTGAAACGATTTCATGGTCAGATTAAAATAAGATTTCACTTTCGTGACAGTTCCACATTACACAGGTAGTGAGGGGTCTAAGACAAAGCAATGAGGCTTTAAAGCACAAGAATGATGATATACGAAGTGACCATAAAGGTAGAACAATACATAAAAACCAAAAAAGGATACTCACAGCAGAGTATCTTAAGTTTGGAGAGTACTGAAGAAGCCTGGACACAAGATCCACAGCTTCTGGAGGCGTACGTTTGTGGAAAATCTAAAAAACATGAACATAAACAATATTAGCATACAAATAAATGTAAAGAGGTAAGAGGACTAGACGAAGTGTAAAGCAATGAGAAGGCACTGCAGATCTCAACCTTGTGCCATGGATGGGCCTTGATTTGGGGGAACTTGAACTCCGTGTAGTTTGGATTCATACATTTTATTTCCTCACGAGTTGGTGTTCCCAGAACCTAAATGTAACAAACTACTGAATCAGCTTTTAATTTAACAAGTCATTTGAAGATCACATGGGAACAAACACCGTTAAACTCTTCTTTTAAGTAATTAGCACAACATTACCTTGATAATTTCCACAAGCTGATCAACTCCACTCTCCCCAGGAAAAAGAGGCTGCGTGTTTAAGATAAAATGGTCAAAAGAGAACACCACAAAACCATCAGATTTTTCAACTTTTTTTTTTCCTTCCAGATGAAGCAGTTTAGGCTTAATAAAAACCTGTCCAAGAAGAAGTTCAGCAAGAACACAACCAACAGACCAGATGTCAATAGCGCTAGTATATTCGGTTGCCCCAAATATCAGTTCTGGTGCACGATAGTACCGGGAACAGATATAAGATATATTTGGCTCTCCTTTTACCTGTTACATGTTAAAAGGAATACTTAGACTTGTTCCCGTGGTTATGGTAGGATACTCAGCCTCAGCCAGGTTAACGAAATGAGAGATACATCATAAACAATAAATTTTAATACCAAACATAAACAGAAATCAAAGAACAAAATGACAATGTATAATGTACCCAAATATGGGGGATATGATATTTCAAATAGTTGCACACTACGTCAAGGATCTAAGGGAGTAATATAATCCAAGCAAGGTTATTTGGAGAAGGTGGCTTCTTTTTTCCAATAAAATAAATGCATATAAAACTTGTAGACTGATGTAATTTCATCGACTCATATACAATTTTCCCAGCAACAACAAATTCATACAGCTTTCAGAGTTGAAACACAGAATGGTGGGAACATCAGTTACAGTATCAGAAGTACCAAGGGTTAAATAAAGTCAATACCAAAACTTTTGCACTTCCAAAATCACAGAGTTTGAGCTGATGTGTATGGGGATTGACCTGTAACAACAAATTGTATTAGCCAAATCACAGTATCTGAACAGTCATCTAGCTAGGCAATAAGCGCATACCAAAAGGTTTTGAGGTTTGATGTCCCTGTGGCAGACTCCTATGCCATGAATATATGCCAAAGCTCTGAAAATCTGCATCGCCAATTAATCAGAAATCACAATTAGAGTCTGCAGGTAATGTTTCATTATATTCAACCCAATGTAGCAAGTACACCATATGTCTCCACAGCTATAAACTGTAAGGACAATGACTAGAATACATGCTGTGAAACAAATAAGTTCCATATAGTGTTCAAATTATTAAAAGAATTAAACAAATCAAATATTATCAATGTATAAGCACTTTAGAAAGGTTGACCCACTTGATATGTATAGAGCTTGACATATATCATAGGCATCCGCTGGTTTGCTTTACTATAGTGTCTAGCCACACGATAGACTGTCTCCGGCACGTATTCAAGAACTAAATTGAGGTAGAGTTCGTCCTTGTCAGTGGTCGAAAAGAAGCAGTGCTTAAGAGATACAACATTTGGGTGATCAAGAAGGCGCATTGTTTGCAGTTCACGGTTTTTGTATCTCTTATCCTGCAAAACCTTTTTGATTGCAACTGTTTCGGCAGTTTCAAGACACTTGGCCTGTAATACAAAAAGCATGACATTGAACACTTTTCTGTTTCTCACAGGTAACACACAACAGCAGTGATATATACCACTTGAATAAAATACTCCTATGGTAACAGTTTTTTTTAATTAAAAAATAAATAAAATTAAATCCATTCAACAGAAAACTGAAAAATCATCATTAAATTTGCCACAAAAACATATATAAGAATAGCATCTCACCTGGAACACAATTCCAAAAGATCCCTGTCCAACTATGCGCTCGGCCATATAACTTATAGTCTGATAAAATAGAAACAAAGAGAACAAATAGGTGAGACAATGTTAATTGGCTACATACACCAGGAGGAGAAAATATCATGCGTAGCAGTACAGTATCAGCTATATGGATAACTGCAGTCAGTGGAGGATAATCTCCCACCCCATCCCATCTCCCCAAAAATACAATAAATAAATACACGAATACTTCACAAAAATGGGATGCTAACAAAAAGTCTGATCTTCAGTCAAAGCATTTATCCCTTTATACTCATTTTCTTGACATTCAAGAGCAGCACAGAAAATATCAAGAAGCTAAAACCAAGTGATTGCAAAATACATAAGTCAATAAAGGCATATAATTGGACCACACATGTTAAATGAAAATAGGAAAGTTATACTGCCATTCTATAAGGAGAGAAATAATACAAAACATTTTCCACTATGAAGACCAAAAAATACACAAATTTACTACAGGAATACAAATTAAAATATAACCTTGCACTTGTCAGTGAAACGTAATGCAAACATACACCATGTAGACTTATCCATGAATGGAAGGTGACTAAACATTTACCACATGCCACACAAGTTTCTATTTCCCACATTATCCAAATTCAAATTCTTAAGTTCCTAGCCACCACCCTTAAGCTTATAATATGCCAACATAATACTTCATAAAATATGGACTTGTGAACCACTCTATACTTTTAAGGGAAACTACTGTCAAATGTTCACATAATACTTGCTATGAAAAAAAAAAATTAATTCATAGCAAACTTCATAACATTGATTAAATAAAATTTCAATTGGTTTCTTCCAAAATAAAACAAAAATCTAGTATATGTATTTGATTTATAATAGCTTGATCATGTTTGTTTTTCACCCTAAAAAATCGCAAATGGAACCAAGATTTTGGTTTAACATTTTTTCATAACTTAAAACCAACCGAACATAAATATAAAGTGCACAATTTTTGTTAGATTTAATCGATTGAATTGGTTTAAGAACTCTTTAGTTTCCTCTTGTGCAACCTGACAAGAAAGATGCGACAATTTGAATTGAATCCAACTGGAAATGAATTTTTTTCCTCCTCTATTCTCATATTGACAATATAAACCACGATTTTAAATACAAAGTGTAGAATGTAGACACCAATATAAACCATGATTGTAAATGCCTTATCGGCAGGGTAACACCTCCACTGAAATTGTCAACCACAAAGGCATACCTTTGCACTGCTCTATACTTGCTATCAACTATGTACTAAATACTTGTTTGCTACTAAAATGTTAAACCAAAATCTTGGTTCCTTTTGTGATTTTAAAGGGTGAAAAAAAATTGTCCTTGGGGTCAAAGTTGCTGAGAAACTAACTTAAGCTCCCGACAACAGCTCAAACCTTAGACAACTTTGACTAGTAATCCACAAAACCAATCTGAGCAAGAACAGTTATGAATGTCTCTACAATAAATCTTCATATGAAGCAATTTTTTTACTTTCTAAACCAAAACAGAAACTTCGCATAAGCCAAAGTAATGCCACCAAAATACCTGCTTAGGCTGACCATTTTTACCCCCAATAGTTGTCACAATTATATGCCCTGTCTCAGTCCCATTTCCATCAACTACAGCAGCATCCATTTCCTGAAATAAAAAATACAGTCAACAACACTATATCTTCTGCACAAATTCCATAGAAACACACACACCCCTACCTTTTCCACCTTTTCATCCTTGATCTTCATCTCGTTGATTTCCTCCGGAAGCTTATCCACAAGCATCGCGTCACATTTCGGCTTATCAGCCGCAACATCAACGGAAGCCATACTCCAAAACGTAAAAAACTCAAAGTTGAGCCAAAAACTAGAACACTGCACCGCCTTCAAACCCTAACAACAACAAAAACGAAAGAAACCAAATTGAATTACACAAAAATCACATACTAAAAACTTGGCATAAAAAACAGCAAAATAGCAGCATTTTTTTGGACGAAAGAACGGAAAGCGTACCTACAGCTACGGATCAAACATATCCTCCAAACCTCGAAGCTAGAGATCAACACCAGCTGCTAGTCAAACAAATGCAACTCAGTAGTTTCCAGAAATAGCAAGCAAAGGTGCAAAAATAGGGTGCGAATGAGTGGTGCGAGCTACAGAGAGCTTTCGTTTTCAACAAAAGCTTTGACTAGCTGAGACTCTGTCTCTCTCTCTCTCTCTCTCTCTCGATTCTCTCTGGTTGTCTTATCTGTGAATAATGTGATGCTCTGTGTATCTGATGATGTGAAGTAAAAATATTAACGGACCCCAACGATTTCATTAAATTCAGCTGAGTTAGAGTTTACGAGTCCGGAAAGCTGGAATGAGCGACACGTGGTAGCTCATGATTGGAGAGTCAGCCTACGTACAACTTTGAGTTTGACTCTGTTTGAGTACGATAGGCCCAGAGTTGGTTAGTTCTAATGGGCCACAATTGGGCCTATTACTGACAGCAGAAGCATTTATTGGCCCAAACAGCGATATCCAACTATTCAAATTTTCTAATTTCGAAAATGATAAATTCTATAATAAAACTCAATTTATAAATTAGTTTTTAATTTTAAATTCGGATTTTAAAGTTTTTTAATAAGAGGTTCAATTTAACATTTTTTCTCAATTTAAGGTTTGAAATTTAAATTGAGTTCTCAATTTAAGACAAAATTTTATTTTATTTTATTTATATTTATAAATTTATTTATATTTCAATATGTATTCATATTTTTTGATAAATTAAGTCAAGTTAGTGCGCTTTAAAAATAATTTTCATCCGACTTATCTTAATTTATAGGAAAAAAAAGAAAAAAATATAATTAATTTAATTCATAAAATATAATTTATATTAAATATTAAAGTCGATTTTCTATACTTTTATTCATAAAATTAAGAAAATGAAAGAATCTTTATTTTTTAATTGCATTTATTATATATATAAATTAATACAAGTAGGATGAAGATCGTTTTAAAATTGCACGGACTTGTCTTAATTTATCTAAATTATAAATACATATTAAAATATAAATAAATTATAAATATAATAAAAAATAAAAAATCAAATTTTGTCTTGAATCGAGAACTCAATCTAAATTTTAAGTTTTGAATTGAGAAAAAATATTAAATTGAGTCTCTTATTGAAAAACTTTAAAATCCGATCCAGAATTGAAAATTAATTTATAAATTGGGTCTTGTTATGAAATTTATCCTTCTGAAAATATTGGAAACAGAAAATTCAGATAGAAAGTATGGGTATATTTTTTTATTAACACACAAATTATCATATTTTTTTTAATTTCAAATTTCAGTCCATTGTACCGTTTTTATGTTTATTTTATTTTTAATATTTTTGTGTTAATTTATAAAATAAAGATAATAAAGAATTACATAAGTAATTTTGATTTATAAAACATTAAGCGATAAATACTAATTTCTTATTATTATTTCTTAATCTAATGGTAGAAAATTAAAGAAACTACGTCCAACGATCTAGAGATTGAATAGAGTTATAAATACCTCATGTGCAATTTAGAATTTGATAATCATACAATTCTATACTCGTTTTCGTGTATATGATGAAGATGAACAAAATGAACGATATAGATCGATACAAAATAGGACACGAATATATGAATTACAACTCCTATATAGACAACGGATACGACTATAAATTGACTATATGATGCCATCAACACCAATAAGTTTTCTCAAATTTGTCTGCTCAAATTCTTAACTCTTGAGCTCTAGTCCTGAGAAGATTCACCTGGATTCAGCAACCTTGCACGAAACGGGAATGCAGAGGTGCTGGCATGTCGTGCAAGAAGCAATCTAGAAAAAAGCTATACTTCCCATGGGTAAGATCACGATTTTCCAAACCCAACGGCTTTCTTCCTACTACTTCGTGCATCAATCTTTTCGGGGCTTTGCAATCCAGTCCTCTCCTCGTATTTCTTTTCCAGGGCCTGCCAAGGAAGTGCAAAAGGCAATTCACTTGAGAATATGAAATCTCTTCATTATGTACAAGATATGACAATTTCGCGAGCCACTTGCCTGTAGCTCTGCACGAATGCTGTCAAGAACTTCATCACTCATCCGATCAAAGAAAAGGATTCCCTGCAATTAACCAAATATATCAGAATACTGGATTTGAGAGATTCGTTCCCAGTCAATTTGACAAAAAGATGTTTCAAATGTGGAGGTAAAGTCCTGATTAATAAATATGGAATGTTTGTTCATCCAAAACTATGTGAGCGCACCTGAATTTGGACTCTTAATATCAGTCGGGAAGTAATCTAGTGCCTAGAACCTAGACAGGGCAGATTTGAGAAAGAAACAGAGGCAGCCAACTATCCAAGCATCTAGGAGGTGAATCTAATCAATATATCATATGCCAAAATCAAACCAGGCCATGTATGAGTAGTTGAATCGTGGTTTGTTAGTCAAAAGATCGATACCATTACTTATAGGCTTATAGCAGAACAGATTGACATTGTAAACCCTACTTCATAAAATTTGCAGCCGAAACATTATTGAAACGGTCTCGACCACAATAAGAGAATGACTATTATTAATAATAACCTGCAGATGATCATATTCATGCTGAAACACCCTTGCATTTAGTCCAGTCAAATTAACTTCAAACTTTGCACCAGTAATATCCTGTGCATTAACCTTCAACGAATCTGGTCTCTGTAGAGTAACAAGAAAAGGGAAGCCTAAATTAATTAAAGATCAGAACATGCTGCCAAAAGGCTTAAAAATGAACTGTTTGCTGGATACAAAGCATGACAGCAAAAAGAATCCGATTAACAAACAGCACAAGGATGATCTTTGAATCATTGACAAATCAATGTTTAAGCGATAAAATATTTGAAATTGTATACTCTTACAGGGTAAGGTTACCTCAACATCAGCATAAATACCGGGGAACGACAAACAGCCCTCATTAAAAGGCACAATCTTTTTCGAATATCTGTTGATGCGTGGATTAACAAGAACAATCTCCTCTCCTTCACCACGTTCGCCAACTGGATTGAACACCATAAGCTGAACATTAATCCCAACTTGGGGAGCTGAGAGCCCAATGCCATCAGTTCTGTGGAAAACGAAGCCAATAACTATTGTTCACATTCCTGTAATTACCACAAATCTCCAATAAGAAAAAAAAAAAAAAAAAAAAAAAAAAGAAGAAGAAGAAGAATAGCAACTCCGCTATATATGCACTTTCTAGCAAAATAATGTTCATCGTTATACAATTGGACAAGGCTATAATGATGAATATAACAAGAGGTGCAGCTTCTATGATCTATCCATATAGAAATGCGATGGCATAATATCTCAAATACTAGGACAAGCAGTATTCACAAAATTCCGCATTATAACATACACAATTGGCTCAATATATGCAAATATATTCTGAACATGATTCAAATTGAAGAAAAACTCACCTATACATTACATCAAACATCTCATCTACAAGCTTTTTCAAGCTCTCATCGAACGAGTTAACTCGCTTGTTCTTTGCTCTCAATATTGGATCAGGATACTCCACTATCTTAAGCGGCGACTCAAACTGCAAATCACTCGCTATTCCAACGCATAGAAAAACCAGCAAAAGTAATTAGCTATTAATCTCACTTTTATAATTTCACAGACAACTTCGCAGTAGCGAAAATTTAAGATGCAGGAATGACATTTCTAACTCTGTTTTTATGGATTCGCACTTACAAGTGGCTAATCCTTCATCTTTCGCCACGGAAGAAAAGCTTCGCCGAGCTTGGGCAAATACCGGTCGCAGCGGAAGTTTATACCGGTTGAACGATGAGGTAAAGGAAACGGATGAGGTGACGTAACGGTGGAACTGAGAGTGGAGTGGTACGTAACGGCGGCGGAGGAGAGCGGCGGAATGGAGGCACGTAGGAGAAGCCATTACCACCTGTTGTTGCTTGTGACGTGACTCGTGTATATGAGAGAGAGTATCGCGTCTGCGTGAGCCACTTTAAATGTTCTTTTTGGGCCTTTTTAGCTCCTCACTAATTTGGGTTAATATGTTGGGCCTTCTTAGCTTCTCACTTATTTGGGCTAATATGTTGGGCTCCCATGCCATATTAGAGAGATATTTGTTACATGTACTTTCGAATTTATTTATTTTTCTTTTCTAACATAGTGCAAAATGAGTCGATAAGTTCATTAAAAAATAAAAATGAATTCATTTTTTTCCTTTTTTTTTTATAAATTTTTAACAAAATTCAATTTATAAATTAATTTTCAATTTTAAACCTAAATTTTAAAGTTTTTTAATAAGATGATCAATTTAATATTTTTTCTAAATTGAAGGTTTTAAAATTAGATTGAGTTTTCAATTCAAAACAAAATTTTATTTTCTTTTTTCTTTTTAGTTATATTTATAAATTTATTATATTTTAATATGAATTCATATTTTGGATATTTTAAACAAGTTAGTACACTTTTTAAGAACAATCTTCATCCAATTTGTCTTAATTTATGTAATATATATATATATATATATCATTAATTCAATTCATAATGTAATTTATATTAAACTGAATAGTATTAAAATCGGTTTTCTATACTTTTATTCATAAATTAAAAAAAAAGAATTTTAATTTTATGAATTGCATTTATATCTATTAATACAAGTCGGATGAAGATCATTCCAAAATTGCTCTAATTTGTCTTGATATATCAAAAAAATTAATGCATATTGAAAAATATAAATAAAAAGAAACAAAAAGAAAATAGAATTTTGTCATGAATTAAGAATTCAATCTAATTTTCAAATCTTAAATTGAGAAAAAAAAATTAAATTGAGTCATATATTGAGAAACTTTAAAATTTGAATTTAAAATTGAGAATTATAGTCCTGCTACCCTATCCATCATAGGTATATTAATATGTGTTTATCGCTGATGTGTTACATATTCAACATACATATAAATTTTATTTTTCATATAATCAGATGACAGGATCATTATATTCCATCGATAGACATATTAAAAGTTGTCTACGATAAATATTTTAACATTTTCTTTAAAAACTAATACATAAATTGCGTCTTATTATAATTTTTTTTAACATTAGAGTTGTGTTTCGAGTATAATTGATTCAATTGATAATGAAACCAACTGAAATATATTTTTAGAGTTTGATATGACATTAACAATAATATTATTAATTAATGTCAAAACTTCACGAAAATTCCAAATCTTGTATGTGTATTCTACATCACTTCTACCCTATTAACATTATAATTATCGAGATAAATACGTTGGTCAAGATAATAATTTCGAAAATCATAGTTATAAAAATGTCAAATGACTTGTGTTGACGTCGGAATTTGTAAGAGAATAATTTCTAATCTAACACCCAAATGTAATGAATATAAAGTGAAAAATGTGAGAAAGACTGGCCCGGAGCCTACTCGGGCAATTTAGTTCGACTGATCCTGAACGGTAAAATGATCGGGCAGGATCTTATAATATTGACTTAGAGAAATGAGCTCTCTAGTGCTGTTTACAGAATATGATTTTTCATCCCTTTACAAGTTAAAATTACATCTATTTATAGACAAAAAATACAAGTAGTGGGAGGTTACATCCACCTTTCCACGATCTCCTCCTCAATCGCTCCCTATTCTTAAGGAAGTGGGGAGTTGGCTTAATCATCCACTTCCTTTTTTGTAGGATAGTTGGAGTGGTCTTCTCAAAATCCTGCTCATCTGATTTTTTCTGAGCTTTCTTGCCAAATCCTGGTCGGCTCGGTCATTTCTGGTCGGCCTTCTTAGATCGAGCTCTTCTGGTCGGCTCGGTCATTTCTGGCCGGCCTTCTTAGATCGAGCTCTTCTGGTCGGCTCGTCCATTTCCGGCAGACCTTCTCACCATTTCTGGCCTTTTTATATTTGATTTTGTTCGACTCGGGTTAGGGGTACAACAATAGCCCCCATGTCCTGATACAGACATAGGATGTGCCGGGATCTGGACATAGCAGAAGACCTGACCCGAGTATTTTTACTCTTCGTGAACGAATTTCATACTTGGTGTCCACCATGTTTAGGACATTTATGCTATGAACTTTTATGCTTTGTGCTTGGCTCGGTTGCCCCACCAGCCATAACTTGTATATTTTTCAATACTTGCTTGTATCACAACTTAACCTGCGTGGCTTGGACAAGCCTTTTCATACTTGTACGTATTTTTTAATATTTGCGCAATTGAAATATTACCTGCTCAGCTCGGCATGTTATCTAGTCGGCTCTGTTTATATATTATAACACTTGGTTAATCGATAACTTATTCAGCTCAGTATATTACTTGGCCGGCTCGGTTTATATCACCAATACTTACCACGTATCAGACTTGACCGGTTCTGGCCGGTTAATATCTAGCCCCGGGTAAACTCGGATGAAATCGAGATACAATCCTGGCCTTAGCCCCAGTACTTCCTGGACGGCTCGGATGAGGTCGTAGCCTTTTTTGGACGAGATCGTAACCTCTTTTGGGCCGTAGCCTTACTGTTCCATCCGGCCTGGATGGCTCGGATGAGGCCGTAGCCTTTTTTGGGCGAGGTCGTAACCTCTTTTGGACCGTAGCCTTACTGTTCCATACGGCCTGGACGGCTCGGATGAGGTCGTAGCCTTTTTTGGACGAGGTCGTAACCTCTTTTGGGCCGTAGCCTTACTGTTCCATTTGGCCTGGGCGGCTCGGATGAGGCCGTAGCCTGTTTGGGTGAGGTCGTAACCTCTTTTGGGCCGTAGCCTTACTGTTCCATCCGACCTGGGCGGCTCGGATGAGGCCGTAGCCTATTTTGGGTGAGGTCGTAACCTCTTTTGGGCCGTAGCCTTACTGTTCCATCCGGCCTGGACGGCTCGGATGAGGCCGTAGCCTGGAACAATTTAACAAAAATTTAAACTTCATTTAATAGAAAATTACAAAGTAAATTTACAGAGAAATTATTAGTCATGATGGACCAAAGTTAAAATCTCCCGAGCAGCCCCATTCGGTGGGGGTGGAGGTAGTGCAGGCCGTGGTTCCTGTCTTTGTTGTTCCTGGCTCTTCACATATTTCTTCAGGTGGTCCTGATCTATCGATTTCATCAGCTCGGCTAGAAGTACCCAACACTCGTCTGTGTCGTGGCCATTTGCCTTGTGATATTTACAGTATTTATTCTGATTTAATCGGGCTGGATCTGTCTTCATTGGCCTCGGCTCAGACAATAAATTCTTGTCTTGAATCTCTGTAAGGACCTGCGTAGGAGTAATCGTAAGAATCTCAGTTACCTGGCCGGGTCCCCCCTGCTTGGAAGGCCTTGAAATTTTCTGCTGGTTTGAACAACTTCATAGGCCTCATCTCTTCCTTGTTTTCTGGCCTTCTCTCCACCCCGGAAGACTTCTCATCCGGGATTGCTTCTTCTACCCCGATATATCTCTCTGCTCGGGTCAAGAATTCGTGATAGGTCTTTGGACCTTCCTTGTGGACTGACCACCAAAACCTCATTTTGGGCCTCAGTCCGGCCATGATTGCCATCAGCATGGTGTCATCTAACACCTGCTCCATTTTTAGGACAAGCTTGTGAATCTGTCCAGATAGGATTTTAGAGATTCGGCCTTCTCCTGCCGCACGTTGACCAGCCTCTCCTTTGGGGTCGATCACATCCTCGATCCCATGAATTGTGTTAGGAACAATTCAGCTAGCTCGTCCCATCCCCCAATTGAAGAGTTTGGGAGGGAACAAAACCATCTTTGTGCTCGGTCCCCTAAGGTAAGCGGGACGGCCTTGCACATCAGCTCTTCTCCTATGCCCTGCAGCTCCATCCAGGACGTGTAATTATCCAGGTGAGTGGTAGGGTCGGTCTCCCCATCATATTGACTGATGCGGGGCATCTTGAACTTTGCTGGGGTGGTCAGGACGGAAATGTGTTCCGCAAAGGGGGTGGCCCGCTTCCAGCCCCCTCTATTTCTTCGGGCCTGAATGTCAGCCAATCGTTTCCGAAGCTCCTGCTCTTCTATTAGTTCCGAGTACCGGGGATTGTGGCCGGTACTTTCATCGTGAAGTGGGGCCTCTCCTCGCTCCTGAGAAAGCCCGTCTGGCCTCCTGGCATCCATTGTTATGGCCGATCCTACATTCTCTTGTGCGCATGGTCTACCGCCCCTTCCTCCTGTAAGGTCTGGGCGGGCTCGGTGGTAATCAGTTCGAGCCCGTACGGGGGAGGGGTTCCTCCACGGCCCATCCTTGGTTATCCATTTTTCCAGGTTCCGTCTTTGCCTGGGTCCGCCTGAGGATTCAGAATCCTTCAGTAAGCCATTGGTCGCTCTAGCCCTTTCCCTCTGATCGGCTTCTTTTAGTCTTTCATTCAGTTGCAGCATGAGGGCCCGAATCTTCGTAGCGGTCATGGGTGGTTGAGTTGCTTCCACCATGACAGGTACCAGTTGGGCTACCCCTATCGGGATTGCCAAAGGTGGTTGGTTAGACCCACCAGCTTGAGTCGACCGGACTTGGGAATCGGGTGTCTGTTCGTTGCTCATGTTGAATATCGGAGTTGTGTTCAGGTGTTTTGAAATAGACCCCCTCCTTCTAGCGTCAAAATGTTGACGTCGGAATTTGTAAGAGAATAATTCCTAGTCTAACACCCAAATGTAATGAATATAAAGTGAAAAATGTGAGAAAGACTGGCCCGGAGCCTACTCGGGCAATTTAGTTCGGCTGATGCTGGACGGTAAAATGACCGGGCAGGATCTTATAATATTGACTTAGAGAAATGAGCTCTTTAGTGCTGTTTACATCTTTAGTGCTGTTTACAGAATAAGATTTTTCATCCCTTTACAAGTTAAAATTACATCTATTTATAGACAAAAAATACAAGTAGTGGGAGGTTACATTCACCTCTCCACGATCTCCTCCTCAACCGCTCCCTATTCTTAAGGAAGTGGGGAGTTGGCTTAATCATCCACTTCCTTTTTTGTAGGATAGTTGGAGTGGTCTTCTCAAAATCCTGCTCATCTGATTTTTTTTGAACTTTCTTGCCAAATCCTGGTCGGCTCGTCCACTTCTGGCCGGCCTTCTTAGATCGAGCTCTTCTGGTCGGCTCGGTCATTTTTGGCCGACCTTCTTAGATCGAGTTCTTCTGATCGGCTCGTCCATTTCTGGCCGGCCTCCTCACCACTTCTGGCCTTTTTATATTTGATTTTATTCGACTCGGGTTAGGGGTACAACAACTTGTATATTTGCTAGTATACATATGTGTTCTATTTATAAATAGTTATTGATTGTATGGGTCTTTTTTTTTAAAATTATTTATAAGGGCGTCAACAATTATTCAGATAATTTATGAACTATAATATCTTTGACAACATTTAATATAAATACAATCGTACTTATAAACTCAAATAGAGCTTTCGACCACAATTTGATTTTTAGTTCTCTATATTTAAAAAAATATCATTTTTAGTCATTTTATCTGTAATTGCAGGTGCATTTTTTTTAATTACAATTTAATCTTAACACCAATTTTTTTTATTCATCTAATATATCTAAATCAATATTAATAATTAAATTTTCTAATTTTCATCCCATTTCGAGTGAGGCATTAATCATATTCCATACATTTTGAGTCGGAAACGGATAACACAAAACAAAAAAATTGACATTGATCATATTCTGCTAGCTTTCAAATTACATCAAATGATACATAGGATTGTAGTCAGTTAAATTCTCCAACATATAAATTGATTGAATTTGAGAAGAGCATAATATGATTAACATCATTTTTAAAATTTTTGTTATTTGTTTCCAACACAAAATATATTAATTTGTGAAAAATAAATTTTTTAGTTGTTTAAAGTAATATCAATTTTGATGCTAAATTGTTTTAATTCTCATAATCATAAAACTCTAACTCACTCGTATCAGGAGAAAAAATATATAATTTTTTATTATTAATATTAATTTAGATATGTTAGATAGAAAAAAAAACTTTTTTGGTATTAAAATTAAATTTTAATTAAAAAGAAAAAAATTAACATTGGTAAAAAGACTAAATAATGATATTTTTTAAATATAAAAAATTAAAAATCAAAAATGAAAGATAGATGACTAAAAATCTAACGAGGAAAATATAGAAAACAACAAAAAAAAATTTCCCTAAAAATTACAACCAAATCTAACTTTAACAAAATAATAAACTTACACAAAATGTTGATTTGATCGAATGAGTAATTTGATTTAAAATTACTCGTTTTTGTTAATATCATAATATATTGTCATACTTTAAGTTATTTAGGAGGTTATGTGTAAAAAAATTGAATCGTTCAAGGGTCTAATAGTAAGATTCACGAAATTTTAAGTCGTAACTGTAATTTTATGTAATTTTAAAAAGGAAAATAAAAATACAAAATGGACACGTGTACAGTTAGGTCTTCCAAGTATGTGACTGAAAATAAAGTTTGAAAATAGATGGCCACTTAATCAAAATTTGTCCACGTATTGGGCTTTTGGGCCGACAATGGATCAACTTTACTAAAGCAAAGTTAATGACAACTCAAAGCCCATATTCAGTTCCATTTTTATTATTTTATTTATTTTATTTTTCCATTTGTGGAGTAGAGATTGAAGCTATTTTTAGTCATAAAAGTGGTCTCCCATTTGAAAATACATGTACTAAAAATGGTAGGAAATTTGTGAACACAAAACAATTCATTTTTATTGGAAACATTACATGTGATGTGGCTAACACTTTTAAGGTATAATAATATGGGATTGTTTATGGCCATATAAATCTTATCAAAAGAGAAGTATTATATATACCAACCTTACTATCTTATCAATTATGAACATATTAAACGTATCAAAAATCTAGTAAATCTATTAATTTTATTTTTCATATAATAAAAAAATGAGAACATTATATATTATTGGTGGGCATATTAAGAATTGTCCATGATAAATATTTTATCATTTTCCACTTATACACACATTAATATAAGATTTGTGTGATGTACGAATATTTTTATTTGAAAAGTTAATGGCAATATGAATCTTGAAAGTATTTGTAATGTGAGTTAAATCTTTTCAATTTTAATTCAATTTTAGCTGTAAATTGGATATACGTACGAATCATTAGCATTGACACATGTTTTATTGGTATGGCTTCTTAGATTTAGGGATTTTGGATGCTTGACAAGAAAATTATTCATAATTGAATTTTATTCTTTTTTTTTCCTAATATATATATATATATATATATATTCTCATTTTATTTATATTTTTCAATTTTAATAGTGAAAAATGTACAAATTTATTAGAAACATGTGATATAATCAAATAAATAATCGTCACATGTTGAATATATACATAACATTATATTGACATAAATTAAAAATAATGAAATATATGATGCATGTAACATCAAACTAAACTTGAGGATTTAGTGCGATAATTAAAATGATCCTTAAAAAGGGAAGTAGTTATAAAAATGATGAATGAGTTGAATATAATATCTAATCAAACATTCCAATGAACATCCAGCAATCACAAATCCACTGCATATTGATTATGGTTGAGTGTAATAGTACACGTGGATAGGCATTATATATATATATATATATATATATATCCTACCCATCATGAACACGTTAATATGTTTCCACGGTTGATATGTTAAAAATCTAGTAAACCTATAGTAAATTCACTTTTCATATAACGAGGAGATGTGATCATTATACGATATTGATAGCCATATTAAAAGTTACCCACAGTGGGAAGGATAACATTTTCATAAATATATATATATATATATATATATATATTTATTTATTTCTTTTAACATAATTTATATAGTGATAAACAAATGCTAAATTATCATATATATCTTTTAAATATGATTGTTGTTTTAACCATCATGGACATATATACAAATTAACATATATATCTTTTAGATAGGATTGTTCTTCTAACCATTGTGAACCCATATTAAAGGTGTGTCAAAAATCCAACTCAATTATTAATTTCAAATTATAATATTTAAAAGGATATGATAATTCACACATTAACGGAGGACATTTAAGACCTGTCCATACATGATGGACAAGAGAATATTATTTATCTTTTTACATCAATTTCTCATTATACAGTCAAGATCTTAAATAAAAAAAAATCAAGATCTCAAATTCGGACCCTATTCTAGCATGAGAAAGTTCAATGAAATTTTTTAATTTCAACTAAAATTAGATCAAGATCAAGCTTAAAAATTAAAGAAGAGTTATTTAAGAACTCATGATGTTAGTGATGCAAAAACCGAAAGAACCAATTGTTCATCGATTGTAAATCCAATTTCTCACAATATTTATCTAGAATATGAGTATTACATCATTAATTAGCTCATTTGAAACTCAACTCCATAAGTTTCAAATTTATTAAAGAAAATGTAAAATCCATGAATTATGAGAGAAAACTATTTCATAATTAGTATAGATCCCATGCCATACACAAGATTTATATAAAAAAAATTGAAATAAATTTTGTAAATGAAAGTGTAATCTCATTTAATAATTAAATATAATCTAATTTGATTTATATGTAAGTATGGTTTGTAACCATATTTTTCATGGAATTTTCCAAAAGAATTTTTTTTTTTACAAATTAATATAAATAAACTAAACTGTATATAGAAGTGAAAAAAAAAAAGATTCTCACGATTTATTTCAATAATAAAAAATAATAAGTAAAAATAATATATTTTTTAGAAAATAAATACCTATATATAAATTGATACACAAATTTCATGAATAAATGTATTATATAATTTGATATATGTATTTATAGATTTTAATATTCAATTAATATCATCAATTCATCACTACTGAATGTTATATAAATGTATGAGACTGGTCTTTGGAAGACAGGATTATTCATTTTTATTAAGAGTTAAATTAGTATATAATTATAAAAAAATAGATAAATTAGATAAAATTAAATGTATGATTATGATTAAATTAAATTTAGGTGATAAAATGGTAGATTTCTTTTTTTAAAGTATATATTAAAGATTAAAAATGTGTATTCAATTATAAACAAAAGAATTAGGTGATTTATTTAATAATTATAAGAAAAAACATGTTCGGAGTTGGTCATTATGCACTTGATTAATTAATTTCATAAATTCAATTTAAAGTATAGACAACAAATCCTAATCAAACATAAGTGATTTTGTCCCTTCCTCTATTTATTAATTGTTAGAATTTTGTGTGGATAACAACTGTTCATAATACCTAATTCGACATGCTACTGTTTCACATAATAAATGATCACTTGCTTCTTATTGCATCTCTTCATATAATCCTTTTCGAGGTTCTTTTTTTTTTTTTTTAATAATTCCCTATATGTTACTATTGAATTTAATTTTAATGTTCAATTTTGTATAAATATTTTTGCACACTATGTTCGCAAAAACTGCTTTTTTGGATAATTCTTATTGACTAATACTGGTTTCAACCCAAATTACGTAAGATGAAAATGTATATGTTATGCATGTTAATTATCTTATTTGTTTCAAATTAATTGATGTTTATTTATCACTCTTAGTAATTTAGGTCCAATAAGGATTATCAGCTTAAAATTATTGATTACAATAAGTTGGAGAAAAAAAAAACAGTTTTATACATAATAAGTATAATTTTTTTTTTCTTCTCAAACTTGATGATCAAATAAAAGTTTTGGAAATATAGCAAATTTAATTTTTTTTTCCCTTATAAGTGGGATAGAAAAACTCAATAGGTAGAGAACAAAAATGAATTTTCATTCCTTTTCTAATACCCTTATGAGATCTCAACCACATTATGAGTCCTATAATAATTATATATTATAATATATATATATATATATATATATATATATATTATCACTCGTCTTATTTTATTAAAACACCCTATTTATATGTATGGTAATTAAGTAAAACTAAATCTGAGATTGAAACAAAATCAAAAGTACCTGAGAAATCAGAATTTGCATGTATTAATATTTATATATATAATGCATTGATTAATTAGCTTCGATGAATACAAAAAAATTAGAGAAGAAAATTAATTAGACATGCCATAGATATATATTAGATTGATTGAACAATGAGATTTCATTTCACATTTCAATATCCTTGATTATCTTGAAACAATTTCATATAGCTTTTTTTTATTTGTAGATTGTGATGATATATTATCTTTTTTTTTTACCAAGATAATAATTTTATTAAATCAAAAATATATCAGCTCATGAATATTGACAACTGACAAGAAGTACTACTTAAGTCTTTATAGTTACTAGAAATAAAAAGTATCTAACAAATGCAGTGATAATATTAGTATCTACAAAATCTATGTCAATTTCCAAACCTTTTTGATGTTATTGTATGACCATGTTGGGTCAGTTTCCATGTTCTTTTGGGGAAATAAGATTTCCATACATCAAATTTTCAAGTTCAAATAATTAATGTATCTAGCTATATTGATGAATAAAAATGTAAATAAATTTTAAACTGGGATTAATTTGTTAGTATTGAATGATAAAATGAACAAATAATGGATACACTAAAAGAAACCCTGGACAATGGACACATATATTAATATATGGTGGAGTCTATGAACCCAAATATAATAGAATACAATATTTGAGGTACCATATTTAATATTTTTGGGTTGTATATAGTGTCACCTATATATATGTGTATGATATTAGTTGGGAAGAATTGGGTCAGGTCAAAGCTGAAGAATGATCTGTCCGCCCCATAAATCTCGATCAAGTTATAAATAAAAATGACTTGTTAGGGTTATAGTAAGAGGGAGAAAATAAAACCATTTTTGAATTGATTTAACTATCTTTAAAATTATGAATGATTAATTTCTTGATTAATTAAAGATATATTAATTAAAAGATTTAATTCCTTAATTATCTTTTTGATAAAACTCTCAACAACACTTCAATTAGATTGGATGAAATATAACTTAGCATGTTAAGACCCTACTTAAATTAGAGTTAGGCTAAAAGTGATCATTTTAGCTAATCTCTATAAATTGATCACCATTTCCATTATTTTCTTCACTTCATCTCTCTCTATATCTCTATCTCTCTCTCTCTCTCAAGATGGATAAAAAACCATGCAACTTCCAAGTGGATGTTGAAGTGAGGAAAGGGCCATGGACAATGGAAGAAGATCTAATTCTCATAAACTACATTGCTAAAAATGGAGAAGGTGTTTGGAATTCCCTAGCTCGATCTGCTGGTATGTATAATTTAATTTCTTCAATCTTTTTTTAATATGTGGATAATAAATAATAAATACATTGTGTTTTTTTTTTGGGACAATAACCCTAAAAGCATGTTCATGTATATATATGTATATATATATAATTTTTTTGTATAGAGATGAAATTTTAATGCAAATATATTTGTGTGTTTTTCATTATAGGGTTAAAACGCACAGGGAAAAGTTGCAGATTACGATGGCTGAATTACCTTAGGCCAGACGTCAGGCGTGGAAATATTACGCCGGAAGAACAACTTGTGATTTTGGAGCTGCATGCTAAGTGGGGAAATAGGTGAGTTAGGGTTAATATCATATATCAATATTCAATTAATTTGTTGCAAAAATTGATGAAACTCCAAAAAGAAAAGGAAAAAAATAATTGAATAAATTTGGAGGGAACTCCAAATTGCTGGCTAGTTAAGGCTGAAGTAGACATCTACCATATTTTAGGTTTTGCAAGACAAAAGGACCATTTGCACAATTAGGCTTATGAAATAAGGAAATATGGTAAATTGAAAATTAAGGATTAAATTTATTTAATTTCAACTTTTAGAGGAGAATGAATTTAATTTTTTGATTTCTTATAATTTTTAATTTGAATGTATATTTATATATTTATAAAGTAGTTTTCTTCATGCATGTTTGCTCATATTATACCAATTTATAATTGGAAAAATGTTTACTCTTTCATAAACTAATTTGTAAAAAAAAAAAACAAAATCTCCATTAAATGCCCTTTATTCTAAATCACATTTTAATTTGTAATTAATTATTTCATTATACTTTACATACATAAAAATATATAAATTCATACGAAATAATCAATACCTGTTTTTTTTCTCTACACACCAACACGTGTATTCATTCATGTACAAACCCTCGTAACAAAAGTTGATAAAAACTCGTGTACACATAAAAAACTTAGGATGTATGTGGATTAAGCTTAAGGGTATCAGTAGAAATCCTAACAAATAGTGAGATTAAACCTTTGTTATAAGATTATATGTAGGGCATGATTGTAGTATTGTACCATAGATCTCTTATGAAAATAGTTGATAATTATCATATTATAATGTGGTAAAATGTGAAATGAAAGGTTAAAAAATTAAATTTTATATAAAATTGTAAAAATATGTGTTAATTAATACATATTTGTGTCTACAATGGCAGGTGGTCCAAAATTGCAAAGCATCTGCCTGGAAGAACAGATAATGAGATCAAGAATTATTGGAGAACTCGAATTCAAAAGCATATAAAGCAAAGTACAAGCTTCACAGCGCAAAGTACAAACGAAATTCCCTCCAGTTGTGCCCCTGCGGATCATGCAGTTGCCCAATCATACTCGCCCATTACTCCCAATTCCTTTCATGGAAATATGCCCATTTTTCAAATTCCTGATTTTCCCATCCAATCCAATCATGACAACATTTGGAGCATGGAGGATCTTTGGTCCATGCAGTTACTCAATGGAAATTGATTGAATTTGTTATTATTTTTTTTTATATTACTCCAGCTTGGATTTTCGATTTGTTTAGCTTTGAATTGTGGCTCTCATTTCATCGAAGTATTATCGAACCGAAACACGAGATCGAAATATGATAGGTGATAGAAAATGTTGAATATGGTGTGTTTCAAACCCTAAGCTTTGAATATTAATATACACATGTGTATGTTGTCTTAATTATTTTATATTTCAGCTTGGATTTCTATTTGTTTAGTTTCGGATATTGGGACTCTTGTTTCATCGAAGTATTATCGAATTAAAACACAAGATTGGAATATGATAGGTGATAAGAAATGTCCAATATGGTGTGTTCCAAAACCTAGTTTTGAATATTAATATATATATATATATATATATATATATATATATATATGTTGCCTTATATATTTTGAATTCCAGTGTGTATAATGGATGATCTACTACAATTGAAAGAGATTTTCTTGAATATATAATTTTCATTTAGTGATTTTTTTATAATTTTTTTTATATATTATAACTTTCGCTTGCCAAACATATAGTACATATTTTTTTTTCTTCCATATTGATATAATTATATTCTACATGTGTATGCATGTTATAATTTTTACAATTTGATTGTGACTTTCGAATTCTTGCAATTTCAGTTACGAAGTTTATTAATTTGCTTCTAAATAATTTTCTATGATTTTTTCTTGTCTTGGTTATCGAATTTGTCATATTAATTGCTAACGACCACCAAACGAAAAATATTCAACATAAAGTGATAATTAAATCAAAAATAAAAATCGAAAAATATATTGAGCGAATATAATTGCATTTTTTTATTATTACATTATAGCGAACAAATGTTTTTTTGGGGGGGGGGGGGGGGTGTTTAATTCTCTCGTATAAAATAGAATGAAAATATACAAAAATTTTCATTTCAGAAACCAATACCAAACGAGGTATATTTCATAGACACGTGGAAAGGTGGTATATCTATTTTTGAATATTCTAAAAATTGCTTTAATAAAATTGGACAACATTATTTATTTGCTAATATCGTGTTGCACATATTAAGTTCTGTATGTAGATTTAATATATCTGTGTATATTATCTTTGTTGAATATATAATATATGATATATTATCTTAGTATCTAGATTTAATATATATATGAAGTAATTAGTATTTCAAAACTTGTATAATATATAATTCGTGTATGTATAACATATTCACTATTGCATATTTTTGTTTTCATTTTATACTAAAAAAAAAAACATTACAACCATCATAATATATATAATAATATCAATAGTTATAATATACATGAGCTAGCCAATAATTTAACAATCAAATTTTATGTATGTGCTTGTAAGAGATTTATACTATATAGTTATATAAGAAGCACAATTTTTTCGATTACAACATAAAATTTTATATAAATAATTTGGATCATCAACTCTCAATTTTTTTCGAATATAACATGAACTTTATTTTACAATATAACTAGTTGTGGCACAATTATCTTAACGAGCTCTTTTACAATTGATCATCAAATTTATCATTCGTCATTGTTACCATTATAAATCAAGGATGAAAAATACGACATAATCTATTTCCATTCTTGATTTACAATGGTGATAGGAATGTCAAATCCCGTATTGATGGTGAATTAGTTTAAATTTTAATAACAATATCAATGTTTTCTTTAAGATACTCAATTGAAAGACAGTACAAAAACTTTTATGTACCTAATGTATGGATCTTAAATCCATATATTCAGGTTGACACGATCTGTCACGTGCCTGATATGTTGCTATATGTTTGGGTGTCTGTGACAAACTCACTCCCAAAGTGTTATACATTTATGTTATATTAGTCATATATTTTAATAGTGCTAGTCATATTTTTATGTAATGTTATTTGTACTTTAACATTTTTTTAGACAAATATTAATACCTTTCATATTTTTTAATTATTTTAGTCATATCTTGTAGTTATGTTAACTATACCTTTATATGTTACATATATATATATATGACTATATTGATATAAAGATATATGCAAAAACTAATATCATACTCCTTCCGTCCCGAATTACTTTGCACATCAAATTGGGCACAATTTTTAAGAAAAAGTGAATATTTGCTTTTTGATTGAGGGTATAATGGTCAAATTTACTTTTTCTAATTGAGTGATTAGTTTAATATTAAATGACATTGTGTGAGAAAAAATAATGACATTGTGTGTAAATAAGTGTGTATTGTGAGGGTAAGAATTATGATAAATTTTACCATTTTTGGGTGTACAAAGTGTTTGGGGACAAACTAAAAAGAAAAAGTGTGCAAAGTGTTAAGAGACGAAGAGAGTATGATATTTGTACGTACAAGTATGATTAATATACTGTAAAGGTAAGGATAAGAAAAAAAAACCACAAATCTGGATGGAATTCGAACCAATCCGATTATACAGTGCACCAGATGCACATAATACATACATAATTATTGATGATTTAAATGTTATGTGTGTGTACATAATTACTTTTTTATATCATAAACCATAATTGGTAAACAAGAAAACATAATATCCAAGTAATAATTAAATTTATTAAAAAAAAAAAAGGATAATGTCCAAGCGAGATGGAGGGTATGGGTGGTAGAGGCGAAAAGCCTCATCCATAATTTAGCCGCACGAGAAGCCACTTGTAATATAACAAAAATAGTGATCATCTGGTGAAAAGACCATTATAGCCCTACAAAATCTCGATCTTCTAATATAATGACAATTTCAACCCATCATAATTTTGTCTTGATTGGGATTAGTGGCTTTCATGGTTCCATACTATCCCATCAAATTTATTCATTGTGATAATGCCAATACTTCATTTTGTGAAATTATTTTTTAAACAATAAATGGATGGTATTAATGTTTTTACTTTCTTTGGTATTCAGTGAAAATAAATATATTTGATGATAGTATGTGTTGTCGTCGTTGTTTTTTAATCAAATTATTATTATCATTATCATTATCATTATCATCATCATTATCATCATCATTATTATTATTATTATTATTATTATTATTATTATTATTATTATTATTATTATTATACAAATAGCTAGTTATCTTTGGATGTAATTTAACTTTGGTCACTTCCCCCCCCCCCCCCCTCATTTTGGTAATTTATCACTGTACCATGAGTTATTTCATTTTGGTCCCTCTTTTATATTTTAACTTTTTTTTGCAACTTATTTTCATATTGATTAATATTCAATATGTTTTGCACTTATATTCATGTTTGTCATTTGAAAATCAAGTACCAAAGTACATTACCAGAATAAAATAAAATAATATAAAACAAATATCCTAACAACAAATAGATAAGTGCTCATTTGTTTAAAAAAAAAAAGAAAAAAATTATATATATATATATATATATAATAGATAAATAATTGATTTGAGACAATATTTTAATAGTTATTTGATTTTTGTTGAATGGGTTTGTCATTTGCTCAGTTTCTAATTAAATTGGTCCAATTGACAAATCCACTACCAAAAAAAAAAAAAAAAAAATCCATGAGTTGGACAACTATTGGGATGAGGTTGGAGTGGTCTTCTTTTCTTATAACTAGGTTTGATAACTCGTGTAAAAAATTATATTTTGATATGTTTAGCTATAAATATTCTTAATATTCAATGAAGACACATACGCATGACTTTGAAAATATTTATTGTATAATAAATAATTGTACAATGTCTTCAAATGATAAATTAATTATGTGTTTTCAATTTAATTGGTTTTGCTATTTTTAATTTACTCCGATTGTTTTGTCTTCATATAATTTTCTTCTTACTTTGAAAAGATTAAATTTGAATGAAAATTAAAATAATGTGATTACAAATCTAAAAACATTGTGCATTGTGAAATCCAAATTTGGACAAATTGGGAGTTAAATTAAACTTAATGTATTATTTAATGTATCCAAATATATCTAAAATTTGGGTTTAGATTTATTAGGTATGTGATACCATAATCTGTGAGTTGATATGTAGAGTTTAAACCACATTTAAATTTTATTAATTCATTTGAAGATATACGTAAAAAAATTATTTCAGAAATATTTAATTTTATTAGATAACTTCTTAAAAGGTTGTTTTTTATTTTACTGTAGTTAAATAAATATCATATTTTATTTTGGGTGATGAATTATTTTTCAAAATTTCATAATTATAATATATATCTATGGATTTCTTTTTTAATTTATTATTGATGTATGTGTCTATGGATTTTTAATTTCCAATTAATTTCATACATTTTTTATGCTTAACATAAGTTTATCTCTTTAAATTTTTAATTGTTTATAAAAAAATGAAAACTATGAAGTGAGTTAATTGAAATGAAGAAATATAACAAAATTTGAATTAAATGGATTAACTTGAGCAAAACATGCATCTTTTGATGGTTATTACTTTATATGATAATTGACGTAATATAATAATAAAAAAACGTAGTAAATCATATATAAATTAGACAACCAAATTATATACTATTTGATCTATCTAATACAAAATGAATATTATTTTATACCTTATTTTAGGTTAATATATTTATGTAGCAATTTGTACTGAAAATGTATTTCAAACAATATGTAATATCAATTATTTATGTTTAAAAACCACACTATATCGAAAGATTATTAAATAATATGATTAAACCATATTCAAATACCAGTAAATATATATGATTCCAGCTCATTATTTGTATTTTTGAAAAAGATGATTATTATGTTGGAAATTTTAAAAGGATTAAATGCCAAAAGCACTAAATTTAAAGTATGATTGTTTTTAAATTTACAATCTAAACTCTCTTGGGAGGTTGAAAATGTTGACGTGTCATTCAAATAAAGTTCCACTTGTCAACATTTAAAAGAGCCACTTGTCAACATTTAAGAGAGCCAAACCCAACTTTTATATATATTATAATTTATTAATTGCTATCTTTACGTTTAAATAAGTTTGACAACTAATCAAATTATTTAATTAAAGTTGTTAGAAAAATTCATTAGCCCACTTAGATATCACTCAAACTCATCTTTCCTATCTCATTTATGACATTACACTATTAATTAGAATCAAGATTGATTTGAAAAAACAAAAATCATTTCTTTGGGTAGTTTGTCAATAAGATTAGACAGATTATTCGAATATAATTGATGTCCATCTTAATGGAAATTCACATAAGTTTAATTTAAAAACAATATAACCTTTAAACATACAAACTTTTACATTATTATCTACACCTATATAAATCCATTTGATAATTTTTTTTGCATTCATATTTATCAATCACCAAATACTCTATAAAATTATCGTTCTCAATAAAAACGACAAGAATAAATTTGGAAGAAATAAATTAATTTATCTTTTATAATCGACAAACACGGATAAATTTATATAGAGAAAAATTTATTTCCTTTTAAAAAATTAATTACAGAAAATAAAAGAAAAAGAAAAGTCAAATTGGTAGTTATACGAGCAAGCAATAGAGTATGAGGTGGTGGCTCAACTTTCAAGAGAGGATGCAATTCTAGTCTTATATATATATATAGTGAGAGAGAGAGAGAGAGGAGACGAGAGAGAGAGAGAGAGAGAGTGGTTGGCGTGCAGCAGGAATGGGGCGGGCGTTTGTGTACGTGATAATCGGAGGAGGCGTCGCAGCTGGCTACGCCGCCCATGAATTCGTTAAGAGAGGCGTCGCCAATGGTGAACTCTGCATCATCTCGGAAGAGCCTGTAATCTCTCTCTCTCTCTCTATATATATATATATATGTGTGTGTGTGTGTTATATCCGTGAAGAGCGACACTCTCTTAGTCAATATTTTGATTGTTGCCTGCATTTATTGGTTTTGTACTGCGATAGTGTTTTGTTGGTGAAACATTTATCAATTGTGATAATGGAGTTCGAATTCTTCACCAACAATTTGGACGATACAATTTGAATTTGATTGTGATGGCATTGAATTCCGCTTTCTAAAACCTAATTGAGTACGGAAAACGGGGTTGTGTGGTTTAGATTTGTTTGTTTGTTTATTGTTTTTAACTAAACTAGTTACAGCTCCTTGACTTTCGGATTTTGTGAGTAATTCTCTTATCACCAACTCGGATTATAGGAATTTAGTTAGTCTTTGTTATGGTTTTCCAGTCCTACTGATTACTCAGTTGTTAGAAACACACAATTGAATCCCTAGCGATTCTTGTGATCTCCGAGTAAATGAGTTAATTTGCTCCAAAACATGTGGTGCAGCTAGTTAGGTTAGTCCTCTTGATTGCTTGTTAATGTTTGATCAAAAATCTCGTTTTCGTCTGAAAGAGAATTGCTTAAAAACTTTTTTGGTTAATTAATGAAATCACCTTCAAGTTCCAAATCACCTACTTGGAAGGATTTTATGTAATTAGAAAGAGATGAGTGGAAGTTTATACACCCATGCCACCTGGATGCACCCTCGGGGATCTATTAGTTCCTACGGGACAGAGATGATGGGTTCGGTTTATGGATTTTCCTTTCCTTTTCTTGGTTCATACTTAATATCACTCAAAAGGGTGAAGGGAGATTGTGCATCAGGGTTAACTTGATCCTCTTCCCCAAGGACTTCAAATGAGGGACCCTAGAAGAGCTGCCAACTCTAATGACATCCATGTATGATCCATACTAGATTTGACTGACTGCTCATCCCACCTCCTGAACATTCTTGACTGCCCATCTCTCAATAGTCTTCTGTGGCATGGTTAGTTCCATACAGTGATCGTTGTCTTTTTTTTTTTGTTTCACCAACAATCTCAAAAACTAGAGAAGCCTATAGAAATTTTTGATTCTGGGGTGGCTCTGGGCACACAGTAAAATGATGAAATAAGCATATAGCAATCATTATGCATGCTTGTGCTAGTTTTCTTTTCTTTCTTTCTTTCTTTCTTTCGTTTTTTTTTTTTTTTTTTTGCAAATGCTCATTGAATCTTAAGGTGTCATTTTATCGTTATTCAATCAGTGCCTTACATTCTGATGAATGGACATGTTATTTGATGATTGATCATTGTTCTTGGTTCAAGAAATTGTAGTATGTCATTTGAATAGTTATAAATTTTTGGATTAGATATGGTAATAAGTGCTGTTACGCACATACTGTTTGATACTTGACTGGATTATATATCTAGTATACTCTGACTTGTTACTCATATTGGTATACTTTACAGGTTGCGCCCTATGAAAGGCCTGCATTGAGCAAAGGTTGCTTACTTCCAGAAGGTATTTATTCCCTCAGGGCTCCTAGAGCAGTGTCTCAGATTTCCTTCATGATGAACTGTAAACACACACTTCTTATCATGCAATATGTTTACCTTGTACGATGGACTGAAAGCCAAATACTTGCATCTGCAAACCAAAAGGTGGGAGAACAAAGTAGCTGGTTGAAAATTCGGATAAATGAATATTGGGTGTCTGGAATCATAAATATGACTTCTGTTTCAGAATGTAGAATCAAAATTCTGGTCATTGCCACCATTGAACTTATATTCGTAGGGAAGTACATTTTTATTTTTGAAGTTATGAAGTCATTTTCTACCAAAAATGGGGGATCTATGTTGTTCGAGCTGCAGAAGGACACTTATGCGATAATTATTTTTCAGATTAAACATTCTAAAGCATGCTCACTGATTTTTCTGGATATAGTTTTGCCCTGTACATTTGCTAATATCTCTATTATAAGATGCATCAGAAGTTGTTATTATTCTTAATATTCTTAGCGAATCCGTGGAATTTGATATTTTATGTGATTTAACCCTCTACTTTTAATTACATGCAGATCCTGCCCGCCTCCCTTCATTTCACTGTTGTGTGGGTACCAATGAGGAAAGATTGGCTCCAAAATGGTACAAAGAAAATGGTATGTTTCTGTTAGTGATATAGCAGTTTTCTTTTCTTTTTTTTTTTTGGTTACTTTTCAGTCGGTTAAACAAGCATTTGTTCAAGCTAAGGCTGCCATCAGGAGAGATGGATCCAAGAGAGCCTGGCTGGGGTCAAACTTACTTCCTGAAGAATACGGAAAACTAAATTTCTTCACAACATTTATTACGTTGTTAGTCTCACCCCCTCTGAAAATGATCAATATCATTTATTGATATCCTAGTAAAGTTGCTCCCCAACTGGATGAACTAGGTCTCCTCTCCTTCCCAGGGCACACTTTTTCCCTTATAATTGTGTAGGTGTGGGTGGTGTGCAATTGCTGCCTTATGGCAATTGTTTACAAGAAATTAAGAGAAATAAGGTCTTTTTTTGGTTTATCCAGATATATGAAAATAATATGGGGGACATGTAAAAAAAAGATAGATGTTTGGGGTTCTCTTTTCGTTTTGGTCTTAGTTTTGTTTTGTTTTGTGGTTTTGGTAAATGAATAGTTTCTATGTTGTTTTATATTAATATAATAATAGCTGATTACTTATGCCTTTACATAAATGTAAAGATTATAGGATGTGAATGTACATATTTTAATTTGTGCAACAATTGAAATGTATGTAAACATATGCATTATAATGATATAAGTTTAGGGAAGAGGGGAAAACATTTAGGGTGTCTGCCTTGATATATCGGAAAAATATGTTCTCATTTGAATTTCTGGAAAAATCTATACAACTTACAAATGACCTTCTATAGCTTGATGAGTGATGTGTTCTATAACTAATAACTATATTGATTTACTTCCTGTTGTCTATCTTAATGGCATTGCTGTCTATAGTAAATCTCTAGTAATTCAGTCTCAAATGCTTGGTTTCATTTCTGTAATAATAGAGGTAGTCCCCAAAAATAAAACTAACCAAATCCTAGATTTCGGACATCAGCTCCAATGGTCCAATTCCACTAAACAATTGCTTTGAGTTTCTCTGGAATATTTCTTTGTTTTAATTGGTGATGTATTGTACTTAAGATTTTGTGATATCTGCAAATGTGATTCTTCAGGTAATGTATTGTACTTAAGATTTTGTGGTATCTGCAAATGTGATTCTTCAGGTATAGAATTGATTCTTGGAACTCTAGTCAAGTCCGCTGATGTTCGGCGGAAGACACTACTAACTGCAACAGGAGAAACCATAAGCTACAAATATCTCATTGTTGCAACAGGTGCTCGGGTACTGAAGCTTTTCGTTTTCAGTATTCTTGGTACTTGTGTGCTTGACAAAATGTATGTTTTTACTGTCTTGGTAAATAATATCTTGAGGCGGATTTCTCTGAAACCAAAAGAAATGGATTAGAATTTGTTGAGCCTCATGTTGTTTAAGCGGAGTGCTCGTAATAGATACTTGGCCAACTATGAGGCATATTATAGTCTTTTTCAAAGGGTGGGAAGTCGTGTAATTTCGTCAGCAGTTGAAGCAGACTCTGAGATGGTACCAGCTTCATGAGAAATAGCGTGTGGAACATAAATTTTGCATGTGCTTATGAAAATTAGCATGTTATATCTTAGTTGTTTATTGTCCAGTTTTGGTGACTTGTAAAGCAATACCTAATTGCATGACAGTCCCTAGGTTAACTTCAACTAGAATTTGCAGCATATGCAGTCTCATGTTCCAGCTTAGAGTTAAAATTGCCAACTTCAGAACTTATGTTTAAGCATATGGTTGAATTCACTAAAGATCAGGACATAATGAAGCAAGTGTACATTGTTCTGAAGGTTACTGTGTGGTGCAACTTATAATGGATCAAATTCAACATTAAAATCTCACTTGGGTGGATATATATTTACCAGATCTGGGAGAAAACAACAAAGCTTATGACTCTTATTGGTGGCTCATTATTTGTAGGCTCTAAAGCTTGAAGAGTTTGGAGTAAATGCTTTAGATGCAGCTAATGTCTGTTATTTACGGAACTTGACTGATGCGGACAGACTTGTAGATGTGATGCAATCTTGTAGTGGTGGAAATGCTGTTGTTATTGGTGGCGGCTACATTGGGATGGAATGTGCTGCATCTTTGGTGATAAACAAATTGAATGTGACCATGGTTTTTCCTGAGGCACACTGTAGTAAGTAATTTTCTTATACTTCTTTTATTCTTCATTTTCATTTTTTATGCTTCAAATTTTAATAATTTGGGTCAGGCTGCCACGGGATATGTTATGCTAGAATACACTTTATGCAGTGATCGATTGTGATGTCCCATTATAGTGTTGCTGCTGCTTGTTTTATTTCTATGATTTTCTCCCTCTGTGTCTCTCTCTCTGTGATTGAAGTACGAAAACTCATCTAAGTTATATGAATTGAAGGTTTATGTTCATTAATCTTTCTATGTGATCATTTGGATGTTTTGTTTCTGCAGTGGCCCGCTTATTTACCCCCAAGATTGCTAGTTACTATGAAGAATTTTACCAGTCCAAAGGAGTGAAGTTTATCAAAGGAACTGTGTTGGCATCCTTTGATTTTAACTCTGATGGGAAGGTAAAAATTGTTCACCCTTGGACTGTTTTAAATGCCCTCTAGCTTCCAAGATACTCAAGATAACACTCCATCCGTTCGATAATATGTGTCCACTTTGACACGGTATGGAGTTTGAAACGCTAGTCTGAAATAAATATTATCTTATATATTCATGTTATTACCCTTAAAAGTAGTGAAAGTTTGAGGAAAAGAATTCCATTGTATGTTACTCCCTCTGTCCCCAAAAAGAGTATACCTTTTACTTTTTAGAATATGTTGTAAGGTATGCAGTTTCACCTATACCCCTCCATTTATTCATGCATCACTTATCTGGTCATCCCAATGTTATGAACTCAAATAGTATACCATTTCAAAGAAATCATTTGTCATCGTGGTCGATTAAGGATTGAAATAAGTTGAAGATGGTGGTTTTGTTTCATTATGACAACAATTACATATACTTATCCTTGCTGTTATTGTACATTTGCTCTAATCAAATCTACTGATCCACTTTTCTAATAGGTCACGGCTGTTAATCTTCGAGATGGGAGCAAGCTTCCTGCAGATATGGTCGTGATTGGTATAGGTATTCGTCCAAACACAGGTCTATTCGAAGGTCAATTAACCATGGAGAAGGGGGGAATCAAAGTAAACGGCAAATTGCAATCAAGCAACAGCTCGGTCTATGCAGTCGGGGATGTTGCCGCCTTTCCAGTCAAAATAGTTGGCGAAACACGTAGGCTCGAGCATGTTGACTCTGCACGAAAGGCAGCAAGGCATGCAGTCACGGTCATCATGGAACCTGAAAGTGCAGGCGAACTCGACTACCTCCCTTTCTTCTACTCCAGAGTCTTCACACTATCTTGGCAGTTTTATGGGGACAACGCAGGTGAAGCCATCCATTTCGGGGATTTCACCGGGAATACCTTTGGGGCATACTGGGTGAACAAGGGCCATCTGATCGGATCTTTCCTTGAGGGTGGAACTAAAGAACAGTACGAGGCGCTAGCCCAAGCAACCAGGCTTAAACCCAAAATCGAGGACTTGGCTGAGCTCGAGAGTCAGGGTTTGGGATTCGCATTGTCCGTGAGCAAGAAACCTCCTTCGTCTTCACCGCGGCCAATGGAGAGCGGTGGCTCGAGTATTATTGTCGAGAAACCGGTCTACGGGTGGCATGCGGCTGCTGGGGTCGTGGTGGCTGCATCAGTGGCAGCCTTCGCGTACTGGTACGGTAGACGGCGTAAAAGGTGGTGAAAATGGTAGTTTGGTGTTGGTGTTGTATAAGATTCATCATTGTATAATGCACAGCTCTTGTTGTAGCATTTTTATGTGAAGGAGAGGTGAAAACTATACTCTTTACACAATTTGTTTTGAGGCAGAAAAGATGATCAATGCATTGTTATCAGACATTTATTTACAGGCTGATATATGTAATGAACTCATCACGTCCTAATCAAGAATAATGTTTCTTGTAGTGAAAGTGTGAAAATGGCACTTATTATTTCTTATATTCATTTTTTTTCTATATCTTATTATAGTATGTCGAAAGTTTGATCATTGCAGATGTCTAATTATAACTTTTACAAATTTTAGATTTTTTTTTTTTTTTTGATAATTTGATTAGATATAATATATTCCGGAGAAAATGATTAAATAACTTATTAATGTTTCTTGTTAGGTGCATGTAATTCATTCATGTTTTTTTTAGATATAATAATATTATTAATGTCTATTAGAGATGGCAACGGGGCGGGGTCGGGGGGAGCAATCCCCGTCCCCGCGTTCGCGGGGAATCCCCGTTCCCGCCCCGCGGGGATTCCCCGTCCCGCGGTGATTCCCCACCCCACCTTTTTTTTTTAATAATTTTTTTATAATATATAAAAATAATTCATATAATTACATATATTAAAATATAATTAAAATATTGAATTTACATCATTTTTTAATGCTCCAATTCACTTAGAAGAGAATGAGAAATAAAATTTTGAGTGTTTTATTTGTATATTAAAATATATTTAGTTTTTATAATAATTTATATTATATTATTTATATATATATATATAATTCGGGGCCCGCAGAGAGCCGGGCGGGGATCCCCGCGGGGCGGGGAATATGATCCCCGTCCCCGCCCCGCCATTCGGGGAAAAAATTGGCCCCGTCCCCGCCCCACGGGGAATGCATTTCGGGGATTTCTCGCCCCATTCGGGGCGGATCCCCGCGGGAAACGGGGAATCCCCGTCCCGTTGTCATCCCTGATGTCTATCTTTAAGCACATATAACTCATTTAATTTTTCTTTTGATACAATAAAACTTAATATTATAAAGTGTTTTATTTGAACACTTTATATTCTTTTTACTTTTTTTTACCTAATTTTTTTATTTAGAACAAAAAAATTATTTCATATATAAATATAAATATAGATATTTAAGTTTTATTTAAATTTAAAAATAATACCTCAAATATCATAATGAAATTATTATTTCAAATAAATCTAGTTGTTTAATAGTTTTAGTTTTGAAAAGTAAAAAAACATTTGAGCAATGTGATTTTGAATGTGTTGATGTATCTTGACAATTTGGCATGTTATCTGCCAACGTGTAATTAAAAACTTAAAAAAATGCATGTGGGTTAAAAGAAGTTGTTTTATAAAAGAGAAAATGGCACCGTTTATCTCAATTCACTAAATTTAAGGCCCATATACCCCCTAGTTATAATTTTTGCCCTATATACCCTATTCACTATATTAATATACCCATCTATCCCTTTTTTTTAAAAAAATCGACATGGTGGGACCCGATCACTGATTGTGTCAGTTGGCCATGTTGACTTATTTATTTTGTGTATTTCGTTCGTATTTTTGATTATTTTTGTATTAATGAAATGAATAAATAAGCAATATATCAATTTATTTATTCGTTTAATTATTTAAAATTTGCATCACTAATTATTTATCTCTTATTATATTATATATTATATAAAATTACAAGAATGGCAATTTTATGCAAATTGTTATGTTATTTAATTATTTTATTATAATTACCGTGTATTTTATTTTATATTACGCTAATTACATGTTATATTATTTAATACATTATATTTAAATCAAAAATAATAATAATACTTATAAAATATTGGCACTAATATATATTGGGTGGGAACGGCAATTTTGGTACATGTTTAGGGGGTGCACGGCAATTTTTTCAATAATTGTCGTGCCCCCTATATTTTTGCAAAAAAAATTGTAAAATTATTTTTAGTGTTATAATTAGGGAAAAATTTATTCAAAAGCTAATTTTGAAATTTGCATTGTAATTATTCATAATTTTAAATGATTAGTATTAATTTCCCAATTTTTTCAAAATTGCCATGCCTCCCTATATTTATATATATTTTATACAAATTAAATAATTATTGAAATAATTATTTATTTCTTGTTATATTAGATTATATTACATTTTGTTATGCAAATTGTTAGCTTATTTAATTATATTATATTATAATTGCCGTGTAATTATTATTATTATTATTATTATTATTATTTTTTACTTATTTTGCTAATTACATCTTATATTATTTAACACATTATATTCAAATCAAAAATAATAATAAACTTATAAAAATATTGTCAATAACATGTTTAGGATGGGAACGACAATTTTGTTTTTTTTAGGGGGTGCACGGAAATTTTGAAAATAATTGCCGTGCCCCCCTATATTTTTCCAAAAAAATTTGTAAAATTTTCTTAAGTGTTATAATTTGTTAAAAAATTATGAAAAAGCTAATTTTGAAATTAATATTGTAATTATTAATAATTATTAAATGATTAGTATTAATTTTCCAATTTTTTCAAAATTGCCGTTCCCCCTTATATTTATATATATTTTATACAAATTAAATAATTATTAAAATAATTATTTATTTTCTGTTATATTAGATTATATTACATAATCTTATGCAAATTGTTATCTTATTTTATTATATTATATTATAATTGCCGTGTAATTATTATTATTATTATTTTTTGTACTTATTTTGCTAATTACATCTTATATTATTTAACAAATTATATTCAAATAAAAAATAATAATAACACTTATAAATATTGTCAATAACATGTATGTAGCTTGAACGGCAATTTTGTTTTTTTTAGGGGGTGCACGACAATTTTGAAAATAATTGCCGTGCCCCCCTATATTTTTTCAAAAAAATTTGTAAAATTTTCTTAATTGTTATAAATTGTTAAAAAATTATGAAAAAGCTAATTTTGAAATTAATATTGTAATTATTAATAATTTTAAATGATTAGTATTAAATTCCCAATTTTTGCAAAATTGCCGTTCCCCCTATATTTATATATATTTTATACAAATTAAATAATTATTGCAATAATTTTTTATTTCTTGTTATATTAGATAATATTACATTTTGTTATGCAAATTGTTATCTTATTTAATTATATTATATTATATTATAAGTGGCGTGTAATTATTATTATTATTATTATTTTTACTTATTTTACTAATTACATCTTATATTATTTAACACATTATATTCAAATCAAAAATAATAATAACACTTATAAAATATTGTCAGTAACATGTTTAGGATGGGAACGGCAATTTTGTTTTTTTTTTTAGGGGGTGCACGGCAATTTTGAAAATAATTGCTGTGCCCCCCTATATTTTTCCAAAAAAATTTGTAAAATTTTCTTAAGTGTTATAATTTGTTAAAAAATTATGAAAAAGCTAATTTTGAAATTAATATTGTAATTATTAATAATTTTAAATGATTAGTATTAATTTCCCAATTTTTAAAAAATTGCCGTTCCCCCTATATTTATATATATTTTATACAAATTAAATAATTATTGAAATAATTATTTATTTCTTGTTATATTAGATAATATTACATTTTGTTATGCAAATTGTTATCTTATTTAATTATATTATATTATAATTGCCGTGTAATTATTATTATTATTTTTTTTGTACTTATTTTGCTAATTACATCTTATATTATTTAACAAATTATATTCAAATAAAAAATAATAATAACACTTATAAATATTGTCAATAACATGTATGTAGCTTGAACGGCAATTTTGTTTTTTTTTTAGGGGGTGCACGGCAATTTTGAAAATAATTGCCGTGCCCCCCTATATTTTTTCAAAAAAATTTGTAAAATTTTCTTATATATATAATACATTTAATTATATGTAGAAAATATAATTATATGTAGTTCCCACATAATAATTGCCGTGCTTATATACACAACTAACTTATTATATAATTACCGTGCTTATATATAATATAATAATTAAATAAGATAATTACTAATTTTAAATATTTAGAATGCAAATTATTACTAATCATTGCCGTGTACAAATTGCCGTGCTTATATTGCCGTGTGCAAATTGCCGTGCTTATATTGCCGTGCTTAGAATGCAAATTATTACTAATCATTGCCGTGCTTATATTGCCGTGCTTATATTTTAGAATTGCAAATTTTTACAAATTTTTTTACCAATATTGCCGTGCTTACATATTACTAATTATTACCAATATTTACAAATTTTTTTGAAAAAATAAAGGGGGCACGACAATTATTGAAAAAATTGCCGTGCACCCCCTAAATATTAAAAAAAATTGCTGTTCCCACTAAATACATATTATTATACTATATATTATTAACCCCACTAATACTATATATTAAATTTTTTTTTTACCAATATTGCCGTGCACCCCCTATGTAAATTGCCACTAATACTATTATTATACTATATATTATTAACCCCACTAATATGTAAATTGCCATTTCCTATGTAAATTGCCACTAATATTATTATTATACTATATATTATTAACCCCACTAATATGTAAATTGCCGTTTCCTATGTAAATTGCCACTAATACTATTATTATACTATATATTATTAACCCCACTAATATATACAATACTATATATTATTAACCCCACTAATATGTAAATTGCCGTTTCCTATGTAATAATATATTGATTTAAATAATTATTATAATTAAATGTATTATATTTGGTAATATATAATATGTGGGAATTACATGTAATTGCCGTTTCCCACATATAATATTATATTAATACTATATTACATATAATATTGTAATACTATTGTCGTTTCAAAATTTTGAATTACATGTAATATATTGGAAACGACAATTGTCGTTCCCACTTTAATTATTATATTCCAATACAAATTACAATACACTATAATATTTTATGCAAATTGTAATATTATAATTGCCATTTCCACTATAATATTGTAATATAATAATTAAATAAGATAACAATTTGCATAAAATTGCCGTTCCCACATGTAATATAATCTAATATAACAGGAAATAAATAATTATTTCAATAATTATTTAATTTGTATAAAATATATATAAATATAAGGGGGAACGACAATTTTGCAAAAATTGGAAAATTAATACTAATCATTTAAAATTATTAACAATTACAATATTAATTTCAAAATTAGCTTTTTCATAATTTTTTAACAAATTATAACACTTAAGAAAATTTTACAAATTTTTTTGAAAAAATATAGGGGGGCACGACAATTATTTTCAAAATTTCCGTGCACCCCCTAAAAAAAAACAAAATTGCCGTTCAAACTACATACATGTTATTGACAATATTTATAAGTGTTATTATTATTTTTTATTTGAATATAATTTGTTAAATAATATAAGATGTAATTAGCAAAATAAGTAAATAATAATAATAATAATAATAATAATAATAATAATAATAATAATAATAATAATAATAATAATAATAATAATTACACGGCAATTATAATATAATATAATTAAATAAGATAACAATTTGCATAAGATTATGTAATATAATCTAATATAACAGGAAATAAATAATTATTTCAATAATTATTTAATTTGTATAAAATATATATAAATATAAGGGGGAACGACAATTTTGAAAAAATTGGAAAATTAATACTAATCATTTAATAATTATTAATAATTACAATATTAATTTGAAAATTAGCTTTTTCATAATTTTTTAACAAATTATAACACTTAAGAAAATTTTACAAATTTTTTTGGAAAAATATAGGGGGGCACGGCAATTATTTTAAAAATTGCCGTGCACCCCCTAAAAAAAACAAAATTGCCGTTCCCATCCTAAACATGTTATTGACAATATTTTATAAGTTTATTATTATTTTTGATTTGAATATAATGTGTTAAATAATATAAGATGTAATTAGCAAAATAAGTAAAAAAAAAATAATAATTACACGACAATTATAATATAATATAATTAAATAAGCTAACAATTTGCATAACAAAATGTAATATAATCTAATATAACAAGAAATAAATAATTATTTCAATAATTATTTAATTTGTATAAAATATATATAAATATAGGGAGGCACGGCAATTTTGAAAAAATTGGGAAATTAATACTAATCATTTAAAATTATGAATAATTACAATGCAAATTTCAAAATTAGCTTTTGAATAAGTTTTCCCTAATTATAACACTAAAAATAATTTTACAATTTTTTTTGCAAAAATATAGGGGGCACGGCAATTATTGAAAAAATTGCCGTGCACCCCCTAAACATGTACCAAAATTGCCGTTCCCACCCAATATATATTAGTGCCAATATTTTATAAGTATTATTATTATTTTTGATTTAAATATAATGTATTAAATAATATAACATGCAATTAGCGTAATATAAAATAAAATACACGGCAATTATAATAAAATAATTAAATAACATAACAATTTGCATAAAATTGCCATTCTTGTAATTTTATATAATATATAATATAATAAGAGATAAATAATTAGTGATGCAAATTTCAAATAATTAAACGAATAAATAAATTGATATATTGCTTATTTATTCATTTCATTAGTACAAAAATAATCAAAAATACGAACGAAATACACAAAATAAATAAGTCAACATGGCCAACTGACACAATCAGTGATTGGGTTCCACCATGTCGATTTTAAAAAAAAAAGGGGTAGATGGGTATATTAATATAGTGAATAGGGTATATAGGGCAAAAATTATAACTAGGGGGTATATGAGCCTTAAATTTAGTGAATTGGGATAGACCGAACCATTTTCTCTTGTTTTTAAACTTGTCTACCTCAAACCTGCTCACCTACCTACAGTGGGCACATTAATATGTGTCCATGATTGATGTGTTAAAAATCGATATTATCTATTAATTTTACTTTTTATATAATGAGGGGATAAAATTATTACACATCATCTGTGGATATATTAAAAATTGCCCACAGTGGACATTTGAGCAATATTTATTACTATCTTTACTTGTAATTTAAAAAAAAAATCACAAATTGAGTAGATATTGATCAACAACCATTTCGTTTAATTTTTTTTTGGAGAAACCACGACAAAAACTCCAAAGCTTATAACTTCCACCACTTAATTATCGCAAAACTGAAAGGTCACATCTTCAAAGAAAAATTGATTTTCTCCAAATCTCAACCAATATGAAGAATCATATACTGAAATGACCTTATCTCAAACCAAAAAAGAAACTTCTAAGTCAAAAATACACCAAAATTAATGTGAAATTAAGTGGCATAGTTAATACAATGTTGTCTTGGACACATGATTTTTTTGTTTTTAAATTTACGTTTTGGCAGTGGATGCGTAATCTACAAGATTTGTTAGAAACTTCAAAATAGAAATCTATAATAAGTGATTCGAATTGCACGATATATTACTAATCTTTACATTTATGTAAAGACATAAGTAATCAGCTATTATTATATTAATATAAAACAACATAGAACATATAATGTATATTTATTATATATATATATATATATATATATATATATATATATATGAGAGTTTTTAATGTTAAGGTGTAGTTAAATTATTAATGGTTTGTAATTTTATTTCATATTAAATCAATATATATATATATATATATATTTCACTTAATTATATATAAGTCTCATATCTTCACACTTTTTCAACCTTTGATATTTTTAATCATTTTAGATATCAAATTCATAATATAGAATGGTGGTGCATGTGAGTTTTCTAGATAATTGAAATGAGTAAATTATATTTGAGGCCACCAAACAAAATTTCTAGCTTCGTTAATGCATCCTCATGCATCTAAGTCACCAAGTAATCAACAATAAAGGAAATTCCATACTCTATTTCTTTCCGCTGTGGTTGTTCGAATTTTTCTGATATACCATATATCCAGGGGCGGAGCCTTCTTAAGCTTTATGGGGGCTTTAGCCCCCAAAAAAATTAAAAAATAAAATAAAAATTCTACGTATATATTTTTTATTTTAAGTACTAAAATACTTAATTTATAATAATTTAGTCCCCTAAAGCCAACGAGCCCCCTCAAAATAATTTATCTAGCTTCGGCCCCTGCATATATCATATCTAGTGATGTTTAAGTACAACTGAAGAATAATATGTAGCTATCTCATACATTACATAATGTACTTCCTATTTATCCATTCATTATATAGGTAAGTTCTAAGATCATAGTTTTTCAATCCCTTGAAGGCCTCAATTACTTAAATGGTCTTCAGACGATCTTTGATTTTGATCAAATAGTCACTTTTTTTATTGATATTCTTATTAAATACTCCTCATATTCAAATTTAAGTATCATTGTAGAGTTTCAATCTTGTTTTCAATTTTTTATAATTTTAGATTAGATTTTATATAATTTTACTCCGAAATTATCTATATTACTATCCCTAAAAATATATATGCTAGTTTTCAACTTAATATGTGAAATTTTTCGTTAAGAGTAGCTCTCCCATGCATCAACACGGATTTAAGAACCATGCAATTGGGTTGATGGATCCGCTTGGATTTTTATATATGTTTAATTTTTTTAATTCATGTATTGACCTATGTTTTACATTTGTAGAAACTTTAATGTTATATTAGTATGAACTCTATGTTGAAATATCATAACTTTTAGGTAATACTTTAATTTTAAAAAAAAAAATTCGACACAATTTGTACATAATTTTATATGACATTACTAATACATTAATATAATAATACTTATATCTTTATATCAACATAGTCTCACCATGGGGCCAATTTCAATCATATGAATAATTTGTTTTTCCCTTTTCACACACATATAAATTCATTCACCATCCATATTGGTTGTTTCCTTTATTCTCTTTCCTGAAATTTCTCGGAGTGCATCCACATCTGGTAATCATCATCATCATCATCATTTATCATTGTTTTCATCAAACAATACATGCATACTGCTGCATTTTAGAGAGAGAAAGAGAAATGGCTGCCATATCATTTTACTCTAATATTATTATTTTTTAGAGTTAAAATAAATAAATAATATACTCAAGTATTAAGGAACATAATTAATATATATATATACTATAAATATTTTTAAAATAATATTCTCTATCAACTATGGACATATCTTAATATGTTCACCATTAATGTATAAAGATCTTTACCCTTTAAATATTATGGTTTGAATTTGGTCATTGTACTGAATTGATGATACATCAACGAATGCACATTCATATATATTCACAGTGGATAGGTATAACAGTCCCGAACACTTCTATTTAGATGTTATTTTAGAGTTTTAGAAAAATGTAAGAAACATAGAATTTAGATTAATATATTTTTTAACTAATCACAAAATTAATTTTAAAAAAAAATTCTATCGATTTCCTCATACGAGTTCCTACTTTTAGCTAAACACAAATATTTTTATGTATTGGATCCATGCAATCGGGGTAATTTTTACGCGCCCCACATGCTCTCACCGCCAGGATGTCCATGACCACACTTTATCTTTTATGTTTATATTCTAACAAATATGTTATACCTTTTAATTATGAGTGATACATTTTAGTTATGTTAGCAAGACATTTATATTATGTTAGTTGAATATAAATTGGCATTATATTACATAGACATGTAATACATTTTAAACTTTGTGTTATATTAGATGAACATTTATATTATAATAATATAACATTTATTTTGATGTAAATGTATAAGTAATATTACATAAATGTATGAATACTATCACATAAATGTATGATCAAATTGTGTCGAATATATATATTTTTTTAAAGTTAAAGTATTATATAAATGTTATAATATTTGTACATAAAAAATATACTAATATAATATGTATAAATGTATGACAATGCTGAAATAAAAGTATAATTATACCACATGAATTTTTAAGATAATAATAAAGTGAAATGATTTTGGTGAGACTCGTCTAATGGTATTTGCGAAATTGTCTTATAAAATATGTTATAAAAATTCAAAAGCTCTTAAAGTGTAAATCCGTGATATATAGTATCTACATATAAAACTAGAGACTCAGTTTAATGAGATTTGCGAAATAGTCTTACAAAATATATTATAAAAATTCAAAAACTCTTAAAGTATAAATCAGTATTATAGTATCTACATATAAAATTTAATCTTTCTAATTAATAACCATTCTCTCATTTCAATATATAGTACATGACAACATTTTCTCATTCAAATAAGGTGTGATTTGTTATTTTTTTGCATAAAAACTTCGAAACATTCTCTTTAAATATATGAAATTTAAATTTAATACATTTTATCTTATCTAATAAATTTTAGTCATATACATGATTATAGTGAACAGTTAGAATTTGTTCGATACAGTAAAATAATTCAAATTCAAAGTTCATACGATAACATGTAACTTTTCAAAATTTATATAAATGAAAGTGAAATCATATATAATTCAAATGCAAAAATAATTTAAACACATTATGTATGACATTAATAAACTGACTTTACACGAAAATAAAATAAGTTTAGTCATTTATGGAAAACCAACAAATATCTTTGGCTTTCAAGAGGAATAAAATGTGATTGGACCATTAGTTGATTTGAATTGTTTTTGTGATAATCATAAATGCAAGTTTGTTCAAGATAGTGAGAGGTTAGGTAAATACTCTAAAATATTTCTTGCATGTAGCGAACTAACATTAATATTCAATTGAAATTAATTTTGGATGATATGTGTAACATCCCAAATTTTCTTAATTTATAATCATGATCTTTAGCTTAGATATATAATAGTTGTATGTATATGGCTTTGATCTGATTGCTGGCGGAAAAAAAAAATGAAGAAGGAATATAGAGTCAGTGTAATGAAAATATTAATTAGGATACAATATGCCTTAGAATTTGCTAATTAGTTAATTAATTCACTGTATCATTGTTCGGCTCATTTATATAGAAATTAAATTTTATACAAAGATCTGTTGTTTAAGTTCATTAGTTTAAAAGGAAATTAGTATATTAAGAAATATAAACTCTTTTATTTTGAAAATTTTCCAGAAGATAAAAGACATATGAATCTGTAACATATCCAAAATTCAAAGCATTTGAAGATGTTTAATTATGAGTATTAATCTCGTAAATCAGAAAGTGTATATCGTGAATCCTTCCAAAACAGAAAAAGAAAATTAATTTTTGAATGAAATAGCTATCGGATTAATTTGAAATTTTTACTGTATATCAAAATCCTGATAATATATAACCTGGTAAAATATTATAAAATTTGGAAGTATATAAATAATAGTTTTAAATTTTTTAAACTGCGATACTAAAGCTGTTGAATTCCAAAAGTCAGTAATATAAAATTTATATAAAATAAAATATAACTCCGATTGACATGAAATTTTTACAGAAGACCAACGTTACAGTATACTATAACATATTAAAATTTCATAAAATTATAAGGTCTGTAAGTATTTATTTTAAAACGTCTAAATCAGAAACGTGAACATATCGATTTTTGGACTGAAGGAATATAAAATTTATTTTAGAGACTGGTACCGGGCACCGAGATCGCCCACTAGAAGAGTTTAAGGGCTCCGAGACCGCCCTATGAGTATTGAGTTGCTCCGTTTGAATTCGGTGGCTAGCTACCCCGGGTTCTTCGGAGTTGCGCGTATTGGTACCATGTCTGGGCCCATAGTATATTATTTTCAAGTATAAGAGAATTTGTATTGTTTTATTAGCTGATGTCTTGTATTTTCAAAGGTAACAAAGAAAAAGATTTTGTGAGATTAGGTGATGTACTTGCTAAACTTTTTGCTTATAGTATTTACCTCATACTGCAGATAAAGGCAAAGGTAAGATGTGATGCAAGGGGTAGCAGTGCTGAAGCGTGATTGGTGGTGACGGCCTCGGAATTGGTTTAAGGAATGATATTTTAGTATTCATGCTAAGAAGACTTTATTTCTGATTCCTTTAGAAGAACCTTTCTTAAACGATTTAATTTCTTTTCAGATGCTTTAAACCGTTTTGAAACTCTAGCATGTTTCTTTACAAAGTTTAATTCCGTTGTTAAAAAAAAAAAAACTTACGAGAATTTTTATAAGTTTAGAAAATTTTGCTGATTTAGTAAAAGTAATTACCCTAAGAAGAAGGGGTGTTACAATATGGTATCAGAGCCAATTTCCGGCCTTCCGTCACACCATCACCAAACTTCAGCTCTGCCGCCTTTCAAGTAAGAGAGTTTGTTTACCTTGTTTATATTGAATTGGAAGCATTGTTATGGCATGAATATTTTTATGCGTATGTATGAGAAATAGTGAATGATGAGAATAATGTTCTTGCATTAAGTTTAAATTCTTATAGTGTATCGATTTATTAATTATTAAGGAAAATGGTTAGAGGACGTAGACCAGCACCGAATAATCGAAATGAAGCAGTACCTCAACCTCAACCTAATGTGAATAATCAAAATGAAGCAGCACCTCAACCAAATGTTCAAGAAATACTAGTTCAATTGCAGCAACAAGTTCAACAACAACAACAACAGTTAATCAATGTTTTGATTAACCAACAAACTAATCAAGCTGCACCACCAGCTCCCAATAATAACCAACAAATCCCACCAGTTGCCCCTGCAACGGTGGTAAGACAAGAGTCATACCTAATTCAGTGGCAGAAGTTGAAGCCAGAGAACTTCACTGGAGCAAGTGAACCATGGGATGCTCAAGCATGGTTTAAGACTTTGAAAAGTATACTAGAATTGTTGGACTGGCCAGAGAACGAGAAGGTGAAATGTGCATCATTTTGTCTTGCTGGAGATGCTAGAATGTGGTGGGAAAGAGTAAAGGCAAAGAAGAACATTAATGAAATGACTTGGGCAGACTTTGAGACAGAGTTCTTTGAGGAGTTCTTCCACATGAAGGTTGTTGAAGGGCTTTTTATTAACAATTTTTGTTAATTTTATTCTTTGCCCAGAAACAAATGTTGCCTGAGATGTTGCCATAACATCTGTGGCAACATTCATCTCTGTTTTGTCTTACTTCACAAATATCTCGATTATTTTGCATTTGTGTCTTTTTATACTATTTTGCAGGTGTTAGATTGTATGAACAAGAGTGGTGAACGTGTCAAAGAAGGTGCAACCCTAATGCAACCACTTTTGAGAGAAATCCTCTTCAAGGATTAGAATGGACCAAGTCAAACATTGCTGAAGCCTTTTGACTAACAACTTGGAGAAATTCCCTCACGCATGTCAGCATCTTTCAAAGCATTTAGCCACGTTTTTGAGTGGTTGAGTTTTAGGGATGTTTGTTAGGTTATCATCTTGGAAGGTATCTATATATAGGAGGGTTATTTTGTCTTGTAACTCACTCCTTCAAGCCTTAACATTCATTTATCCTAGAGTCCTTCCAAGATAGAATTTTGTGAGCCTGAGCGTACATTGTATACTCAAAGAGAGCTTTTTTGTTTTTGATCAATAGGATCTTTTGTGAGTTCTTTTCTTGTAGGTTTATGCCTATTTTGGAATTCACTTGTATTCACTTTTATTTGTGAATAAATTTTTGCCTAAGGCACCTCAAGATATATATTTATATATATCTTGAAAAGTTATCTCTTTGAGTCATTTTAATTTCCGCTGTAAAAACTCTTCAAAATTAAGTGTTGGCTTAAGTGTTGCGACAACATCTGCGGTAACATCTGCCTCAGTACACTTGATTTAGTTCAATACCAGATCCCACTTTCTAACTAGTGGTATCAGAGCCAACACTCGATACACTGAGTGGTTGGGTCTGGTCAGATTGATTATGGATCCTGTAATTGGAAGACTTCCCGTTCTTGATGGTACTAACTATGCGTTTTGAAAGATCCGCCTACGTGCACATATCAAGTCACTTGATTATCGTGCATGGAAGACGGTGGTTAATGGTTATGCTGTTCCAAAGACTACACGAGATGAAGATGGTGATGTCGTGGACAAACCGGAATCGGAGTGGACTCAAGCCGAACTCAATGAGGTAAGTAGCAATGAAAAAGCTCTCAACGTCATTTTCTCATGGGTTGACATGCATATGTTCAAGCTGATTCAAAATTGTGCTACTTCCAAACAAGCTTGGGACATCTTACAAAGACATTGTGAAGGTGATGCAAGTGTCAAGGAGACGAGGTTGCGGATACTTTCCAGTCAATTTGAAAAGCTTCGAATGGACATCAATGAGGACATCACATCGTACTTCGAAAAGGTAATAGACATTGCCAATGAATGTCAAATGCTTGGTGAGCCCATAAACAACAAGCATTTGGTGTACAAAGTCATTCGCACATTACCCGAAAGGTACAATCTCAAAGTCTCTGCTATAGAAGAAGCTCATCATCTTGCTTCCATGGATCTCAATACTCTTATGAATATTTTGAAAAATTATGAGGTTAACATGTTGTCTCAAAAGGATAAGTTAAAAGGCAAGAGTATAGCTCTTAAGGCTCAAACCTCTGATGAAGATCACGAAGAAGAGGATGAGGAATTGGAAGAAATTGGAGAAGGTGCAAGTGTAGCCTTGATTACCCGCAAGTACAATGCCATGGTAAGAAAATTCAATAAAGAGAAAAAGGGTATTCAAGCCTAATGAACAGTATACCAAAAACACTTTCCAAAATCAAAAGAAAACTTTTCAATCTCAAAAGGAAGGTAACACTAGAAGAAATTCAGAAGTTTCTAAATTTGATCCTAAACATCTTGAAAAAATTCAATGTCGAGCATGTTCCGGTTGGGGTCATTACGCAAATGAGTGTGCTAATACTCTAAGGAAACATGGTAAGAATTTTTGGGTTTCTTTAAGTGATGATGAATCAAATGATGAAGAGGTTGAAAAGAATACAACTGCAATGATGGCCACAATATATGAGCAGCCCCTGCCGAACAGTTTAGATGTTGGTCGAAATGTTGAGACAACATCTTCTCCAACATCTGCCTCTGCTGAAACTAAAAGGTATGTATTGTTTGATTATCCAGATGTAAACTGCTTTTATGGGGATATTGGTGTTCATGCAGATGATCAAGATGAGGAAGACTTGAATAATGACGTTCTACTTGGAGAATTACAAGAACTCTACACATCCTTGCTAAAAGAATGGAAGAAGAAGAAGAGGAGTGTAGAGAAACTATCCAAGGAGAATGATGAACTCAAGGACTCTCTTACCAGACTTGAGGTAATGCTCACTAAGAAAGATATTGAAATTTCTAATCTCATGTCTAAGGTAGAATCGGCCGAAGCCACTTTTTCAAAGTTAAACAAAGGAACGGCTAAGTTGAATGAAGTTCTTAACTTGAATCAAACTGGTACTTTTGGTTTGGGTTATCAAAACTTTGCAAAAAATTTTGTGCCTATTGAGGATAAAGCTTTGGATTCTTGCACTTCAAAAGATATTGAATGTTCTAAAGAATCTTTGAAAAAGGAATTTATCTGTGATTTTTGTTCTAAACTTGGTCACATTAAGCCTCACTGCTTTAGATATAAAAGAAAATTGTTACAGAAACAGATGTTGTCCAAAGTGTTGCCCAACACTTCGAACAACATCTCAAATTTGGACAGAATTGAGGATGTTTGCAAAGAATCTTGTGCTTCAAAATCTGATGGAACCTGTTTTGTGGTATACACTGCTTTAAAAACTAACGTTTCAGGTTCGTGGTATTTTGATAGCGGGTGTTCACGTCACATGACGGGAACAAAGAACTTTTTGAAAGATTATGTTCCTTTGAATGGTGGAATGGTCACATATGGAGGAGGCTCTCAAGGAAAAATTGTAGGAAAATGAAGGCTCAATGTACCTGGTTTCCCTTCCTTGAATAATGTCTTACATGTGAATGGTCTTACGGCTAATTTAATTAGCATAAGCCAACTATGCGATGATGATCTTCAGGTGAGATTTAATAAGAGTTCATGTGAGGTCTTTGCTAATGATGGTGCTTGTGTCATGACAGGAGCAAGATCAAAAGACAATTGCTACTTGGTTGAAGAACAAATGGCTTGTCTACAATCAAGAGTGGATGACACCTCTTTGTGGCACAAGAAATTAGGACATGTGAACTATAGGAATCTTGAAAGGCTGATCAAGTATGAAGCAGTTAGAGGACTCCCTAAGCTAAACAAGGCAGGTACAATTGTGTGTGAAGATTGTCTCAAAGGTAAGCAAACTCGTGTTTCACATAATGCAACGCATCCCGAAGGAAAATCAGGTACAACGCATTGCTTTCAATTGTTACACATGGATCTAATGGGTCCAATTGAGGTAGATAGCTTGGGAGGTAAGAGATACTCATATGTCATTGTAGATGATTTTTCTAGGTATACATGGATATATTTTTTGAAAGAAAAATCTGAAACTTTTGACATGTTTAAAATGTTGCATGCTAGGATTAGGAATTTATTTTCCTCACCTATTTTCCGCATTAGGTCTGACCATGGTAGAGAATTTGAGAATAATTCCTTCACTATCTTTTGTGAAAAGAAAGGAATTTTTCAAGAATTTTCGGCCCCCAAAACTCCACAGCAAAACGGAGTAGCTGAACGGAAAAATAGGACCTTGCAAGAAATGGCAAGAGTAATGCTAAGTTCAAAGAATCTTTCTAAAAGATTTTGGGCCGAAGCATTAAATACTGCATGTCACATTTCAAATAGAGTATATTTAAGGCCAGGAACCTCAATGACTCCATATGAAATCCTAAATGGGAAGAAACCTAACTTAGCTTATTTTCACATATTTGGGTGTATTTGTTATATCTTAAATGACAGAGATCAGCTGAGTAAATTTGATTCCAAAAGTGATAAAGGAGTGTTTCTTGGTTATTCTCAAAACAGTCATGCTTATAGAGTTTATAACTTGAGATTGATGACTGTCCAAGAAACTGTGAATGTGGTTTTTGATGATTTACGTGATATTGCAGGCAAGGAAGATGATTGCCGAGTACAGGAAATTGTTGAGACAACTGAAGAAACGACTGAGACAGATGTTGTCCAAAATGTTGGGGCAACATCTGATCCAACATCTGTCTCTGCAATTCCAGAAGAAACCAGCAATCAAGAAACTGAACAACAGCAGATTGTGCTCGATCCAGTAAGAAGGGATCCTCCCTCAAGGATAAGAAATGTTCATCCAAGTACACAAGTCATAGGACAAGTAAATGAAGGTATAAGAACCCGAGGTAAAAGGAGAAATTATCGAGAGATGGTAAGTCATGTCTGTATGTCAACGATATTCTCCGAGGTAAAATTTACTTGTTTTGTGTCTACTTTTGAACCCAAGAATGCTAAGGAAGCCTTACAAGATAATTTTTAGATAATGGCTATGCAAGAAGAGTTAGAACAATTTGACAAAAATAATGTGTGGTCCCTTGTTCCTAGACTTTCAAATACAAATGTAATAGGAACTAAGTGGATTTTTAAGAACAAAACTGATGAAAATGGCATTATTGTTCGAAACAAAGCTAGACTTGTAGCTCAAGGCTATACACAGGTTGAAGGTATCGACTTCGATGAAACCTTTGCACCTGTAGCTAGACTTGAATCTATAAGACTTTTACTTGCTATTGCATGTTATATGAAAATTACCTTGCACCAAATGGATGTTAAGGCAGCATTCTTGAATGGTTACTTGAATGAAGAGATCTATGTTGAACAACCAAAAGGGTTCGAAGATCCTTTTAGCCCTAATCATGTCTACAAGCTTGATAAAGCTCTCTATGGCTTGAAACAAGCTCCTAGAGCATGGTATGCAAGGTTAACTGATTTTCTTATTCAATTTGGTTTCATTAGAGGTAAGGCGGATCGTACTCTTTTTATTAAAAGGTCGGGGACTAATACTTGTATAGCTCAAATTTACGTTGATGATATTGTTTTCGGTGCTACATCAAAAACAATGTTAGATGATTTTGTTGAAGCTATGTCCTCTACTTTTGAAATGAGTATGATAGGTGAATTGACCTTCTTTTTGGGATTGCAGGTAAAACAAAAGGACGATGGAATATTTATCAACCAAAGCAAATATGCAAGAAACATAATCAAGAAGTATGGATTGGAAAATGCAAAGCATATGAAGACTCCTATGGGACCTTCTCAAAAGATATGCTCGGACACCTTAGGAGAAGATGTTGATCCAACTCTATACAGGTCCATGATTGGTAGTTTGCTTTATCTTTCGTCTAGCCGTCCTGATATTATGTTCAGTGTGTGTGTGTGTGCTCGTTACCAAGCCAATCCTAAAGAAGCCCATTTAAAAGCCGTTAAACGCATTCTTAAATATATAGCTGGTACATCGGATTTAGGTCTTTGGTACATAAAGGATACTAACACCAATCTTGTTGGTTTTAGTGATTCTAACTGGGCCGGAGATCTTGATGATAGAAAAAGTACTAGTGGAGGGTGTTTTTACTTGGGTAACAATATGATTTCATGGTATAGTCGTAAGCAAAACTGTGTGTCACTCTCAACCGCCGAATCCGAATATGTAGCGGCCGGGAGTTGTTGTGCTCAATTAATTTGGTTAAAACATATGCTTGATGACTATGGTTTGCACACGAACACGTTGGTCATGTTTTGTGATAATTTGAGTGCCATTAACATTTCTAAAAATCCAGTTCAACATTCTAGAACAAAACATATTGATATTAGGCATCATTTTCTTAGGGACATGGTTGAGAAAGAACTTATTTGTTTAGAGTATGTGGAAACTAACAATCAGCTTGCTGATATCTTTACGAAAGCTCTAAACAATGAGAGATTTCTCAGTTTCAAAAAGTCCCTCGGTTTGTGTATCATGTAGAGATGTTGTCGAGGATGTTGCCGCAACATTTCTGGCAACATCTGTCTTTGTCCGAGTCTGCATGTGAGTCTGCATTGTGTTTGTTTTTTTTATTTTTGCATTGACACGTGATTTCGTGATGTAATCTCTTTCAGCTATTTTATACTATATATTAATGTGATAGCTCTTAATCATACGAAAGCCTTTTATTCCTCTTTTAATCTTTAAGGACAAGGAAGCTGAGGTACACGGGGTTCGCTACCACGATGTATTTAGTGTGACCTACTTGTCCATGAATGACGGGAAAGCTGAGGTGTACGGGGTTCGCGACCACGTTACATTTAGTGTGCTGTACTCGTCTTGTTTGCTTAATGAGATATGATGGGAAAGCTGGGGTACATGGGGCTCGTTACCACATTGTACTCAGTGTGACTGTACTCATCTTCAAAATTCATCATGATCAAGAATAGAAAAGCTGGGGTACACAGGGCTTACAACCATGTGTTATTCAGTTGTGCTGTATCTATCTATATAATTTATTTAAAGATGGGAAAGCTGGAACACACAGGGTTCGCTACCATGATGTGTTTAGTGTGTCTGTACCTATCTCTAATAAGTTTTTGAGGAATTTTTCGTGGGCTAATATTTTATAAAAAGAGCTTATAATTAATGTTGTGTATGAATTGGCTGATTTTTATAGATTGCATCCTTCTTGGAACGTGTTATATTTTGTTTTGAGTCTGCATATTTTATGTGATTTGTTTTTATTTTGTTGCATAGATTTAGGGGGAGTTTGTTGAGTCTTGCTTAGATATGCTATGGGGTTGTATTTTATCCAGGTTGGAGATATTCAAAACCATATCTTTTTCAAATTTCATCTATTAGAAAAGATTTGGTGTTTCAGCTATATATATTTGTGCCAATGTCATGTCTCTCTTTCGCTCATTTTTTTCATTCCAAGCCTCAGACTCCAAATTTCCCAAAAATTTCCAATATCTTCTTTCTTCACAAAAAGGGGGAGAAGATGATGAAAATCGAGGTGGTGATGAGGGGGAGGATAATGAATGAAGAGTGATGAGCCTAATGAGGATTGAAGAGGATAGTTGCTGCCTATGCTGAAGTTGCTGCTGTTTTTTTTCCTGATTTTCTGTGCTAATGTTTATTGATTCGTGTTCAAACTTTTCCTGACTTCAAATTTGATGATTTGATTATTTGGTTTGACACTTTTACATTAATATCAGTTTTCAGCTTTGCAATTTTTCAGGGGGAGCTAGCTTGCTTTGGCCGTGTTTACTTGATATTGATTCACACCTTGTGTTTCCTTGGTTTATTTTTTGCTTGTGCTTAGTATATGTGTTGGACTAACAAATGCTTTTTGGTTTTGTGAAGAAAGACAAAAAGGGGGAGATTGTTGAAGGGCTTTTTATTAACAATTTTTGTTAATTTTATTCTTTGCCCAGAAACAAATGTTGCCTGAGATGTTGCCATAACATCTGTGGCAACATTCATCTCTGTTTTGTCTTACTTCACAAATATCTCGATTATTTTGCATTTGTGTCTTTTTATACTATTTTGCAGGTGTTAGATTGTATGAACAAGAGTGGTGAACGTGTCAAAGAAGGTGCAACCCTAATGCAACCACTTTTGAGAGAAATCCTCTTCAAGGATTAGAATGGACCAAGTCAAACATTGCTGAAGCCTCTTGACTAACAACTTGGAGAAATTCCCTCACGCATGTCTCAGCATCTTTCAAAGCATTTAGCCACGTTTTTGAGTGGCTGAGTTTTAGGGATGTTTGTTAGGTTATCATCTTGGAAGGTATCTATATATAGGAGGGTTATTTTGTCTTGTAACTCACTCCTTCAAGCCTTAACATTCATTTATCCTAGAGTCCTTCCAAGATAGAATTTTGTGAGCCTGAGCGTACATTGTATACTCAAAGAGAACTTTTTTGTTTTTGATCAATAGGATCTTTTGTGAGTTCTTTTCTTGTAGGTTTATGCCTATTTTAGAATTCACTTGTATTCACTTTTATTTGTGAATAAATTTTTGCCTAAGGCACCTCAAGATATATATTTATATATATCTTGAAAAGTTATCTCTTTGAGTCATTTTAATTTCCGCTGCAAAAACTCTTCAAAATTAAGTGTTGGCTTAAGTGTTGCGGCAACATCTGCGGTAACATCTGCCTCAGTACACTTACTTTTGTTCTCAGATCAGATCCACTTTTCCAACAAAGGTTACCAACAAGCATTACGATGAGTTCATTGAGTTTCGCCAGGAAGAATTATCAGTTGAGGAGGCTGTGAGGAAGTTTAATAGGTTGGCCCGCTTATGCTCAGAACTTGTCAGCACTGAAAGGGAGAGAGTTCGATTGATGTTGCGACCAGAGATAGCTCTTAATGTGATCAGTGGAGTTAATCGACCCCAGACAGCGGAGGACCTGATTAGCAGCGCCCTAACCACTGAACATTATCTCAATGGAATGAAGAAGTTGCAGCAGAAGCAGCCAGTAAGTGAGAATCGAAGCCGTGGGAATTTTGGAGGCCAAAGACCTCATGGAAACAACCAGAGTTGGAGGGGAAATAATAACAACAAGAGGAAGCACTGGGATCAAAGGGCTGGAGGGTTCAAGATAGAAGAACCATCATACAAGCAAGCAAAATCTCCTCCATGTTCTAAGTGTGGAAAGATGCATTTAGGAGTTTGTCGACAAGGAATGAGTGGATGTTACACTTGTGGCATGGAGGGGCATATGTCCAAATATTGCCCTACCAAAGGTAATCGACTACAACAACCTAATCAGCATCAGAACAAATCGGCTCAACTACATCAGATGTAAGCTGCACTTGAAGGGCCCCACATCAGTCAGGGGAGACTTGAGGCCCCACCAACCCACATCAATCAGCGGAGATTTGAGACCCCACCGATGACAACCGACGCCCGTGTTTTCTCAATTACAAAGAAGCAAGCAGCTGAGACTTCTACAGCAGTCACAGGTCATATACTTATCCTTGTCCATATTGCTACTGTACTATTTGATACCGGAGCTACGCATTCTTTTATATCTAGTCCATTTATAAAGAAGTTAGATATATCGGTGAATGAATTAGATAATAATTTCTTAACTGCACTACCTTCTGGAGAAGTGATGACATCTACACATTGCTTACGTGCTATACCAATACGTGTTGCTGAGAGGGAGCTGTTTAGCGATTTAATCGTACTTGATATGCATGATTATGATCTTATTTTGGGGATGGATTTCTTGAGTAAGTATGGAGCATCAATTGATTGTCGTAAGCGGAAAGTTGTGTTTGAACCTGAAGGTGAACCTCGATTCGAAGTCATCGGTGAGTCGAAGAAAAGAAATAAGAAATTTTTATCAGCCTTAAAGGCTCAAAAGATGCTAGCTAGTGGGTGTTGAAGCTTCCTAACATATCTAGTTGATAAGAAAAAAGAAGACGAAAGAAGTATTGAAGGAGTACCAGTTGTTTGCAACTACCTTGAAGTATTTCCTGAAGACTTACCAGGGTTGCCGCCTAACAGAGAGATTGAGTTTGAGATTGAGCTTATTCCGGGTACAAATCCGATCTCAAAGGCACCATATCGCATGGCTCCAGCTGAGTTAAAGGAATTACAAGCACAATTGCAAGAGCTCTTGGAGAAGGGTTTCATTCGACCTAGTCACTCACCGTGGGGAGCACCGGTTCTTTTTTGTCAAGAAGAAGGACGGATCTATGAGGATGTGTATTGACTATCGAGAACTGAACAAGTTGACTATCAAGAATAGGTATCCATTGCCAAGGATTGACGATCTATTTGATCAGTTAAAAGGGGCAATCATTTTCTCTAAAATTGACTTACGGTCAGGCTATCATCAGCTAAGAGTTAAGGAGGGAGATATACTAAAAACTGCATTTCGGACAAGATATGGACATTATGAGTTTGTGGTCATGCCCTTTGGACTGACGAATGCACCGGCAGCATTTATGGACCTAATGAATCGGGTATTCAAAGAATTTCTTGATAAGTTTGTTATTGTATTCATCGACGATATACTTATTTACTCGAAGACCAAGGAAGAGCATGCTGAGCACTTAGAGATTATTTTACAGACCCTTCAGAAGCATCAATTATATGCTAAATTCACGAAGTGTGAATTTTGGCTTGATCGAGTGGGTTTTCTAGGTCACATTATATCGAAAGATGGAATCATGGTAGATCCTGCGAAGATTGAAGCAGTTAGCAACTGGAAGCGACCACAAAATGTTGGTGAAATTCGAAGTTTTTTGGGGTTAGCAGGATACTACAGGAGGTTCGTGGAAGATTTTTCAAAAATTGTCTCACCTTTGACAGCACTTACTAGAAAAGACAAGAAGTATGAAAGGTCTGAAGATTGTGAGAAGAGTTTTGTCGAACTTAAGAGAAGACTGACAAGTGCACCAATTCTGACTATTCCGGAAGGAGATGAAGGTTTTGATATTTATAGTGATGCATCAAAGATGGGTCTTGGAGCTGTACTTATGCAAAAAGGAAAGGTGATCGCGTATGCTTCGAGACAACTTAAGAATTATGAAAAGAACTACCCGACTCATGACCTAGAGCTGGCAGCGGTTGTCTTTGCACAAAAGATTTGGAGGCATTATCTTTATGGAGTCCAATGTAAGATTTACACAGACCACAAGAGCTTGAAGTACTTCTTTACCCAAAAAGATTTGAATATGAGGCAACGTAGATGGCTTGAGCTAGTTAAGGACTATGATTGTGAGATCATTTACCATCCGGGAAAAGCGAATAAAGTAGCTGATGCTTTAAGTAGGAAGTCTTGTGCCACATTGATGTCTTTATCGAAACTATCACAACCACTGCAAAAAGAAGTGTCAGAATTTGGAATCGAGATAATCTCTGGACAACTCTCTACCTTGACGTTGGTGCCGACATTGTTTGATGACATACGAAAGAAACAAGAGGAAGACTCAAATATCCAAAGAATCAAACATGAAGTGCAAGAAGGGAAAAATGAGGATTTTACAATATCTGACAATGGGGTACTATACTTTGGGGATCGTTTATGTGTCCCGAATGATGATGGAATAAAAAAGAAGATACTTGAAGAAGCTCATAGTGTACCATACTCGATGCATCCTGGTTCTACTAAGATGTACCATGACCTAAAAGATCGTTTTTGGTGGTTTGGAATGAAGAGAGACGTAGCGAAGTATGTTAGTGCGTGTCTTACATGTCAAAGAGTCAAAACAGAACATCAAAGACCTGGAGGAGTTTTGCAACCCATTCAAATACCAGAGTGGAAATGGGAAGACATTGCCATGGATTTCATAGTTGGATTACCGAGGACGACAAACGGCTGTGATGCTATTTGGGTGATTATCGATAGATTGACAAAGTCTGCGCATTTCTTGGCAATCAAGATCACATATTCAATGGAACAATTAGCCCAACTTTATATAAAGAGATTGTTAGACTGCATGGAGTTCCCAAGACTATTATTTCTGATCGAGATAGTCGATTTACTTCACATTTTTGGGGGTGCGTTCAAACGGCTCTTGGAACTAAGCTACGATTCAGTACAGCTTTTCATCCTCAGACAGATGGACAGACAGAACGAACAAATCAAATCTTAGAAGATATGCTACGAGCATGTGCATTGGATGTTAAAGGAAGTTAGTGCAAGTACTTGTGTTTGGCAGAGTTTGCATACAACAATAACTATCAGTCTACAATTGGAATGGCACCTTACGAGGCTTTGTATGGGAGGAAATGTAGATCACCTATATGTTGGCATGAGCTAGGAGAAAAGAAAGAATTAGAGTCAGAAATGGGTCAGAGAACCGATATCATTGATGAGACGACTGAGGTTGTCAGAACTATTCGTCAAAGGATTGAAACAGCTCAAAGTCGACAGAAGAGTTATGCAGATGTCCGTCGGAGACCACTCGAGTTTGAAGTTGGAGATGCAGTGTTCATTAAAGTAGCTCCTATGAAAGGAGTGATGAGATTTGGTAAGAAAGGGAAGCTTAGTCCTCGATATGTTGGACCGTATGTGATCACAAAGAGAATCGGTAAAGTAGCTTACAAGATAGATCTACCTGAAGAGATGTCGGCTATACATAATGTTTTCCATGTCTCGATGTTGAAGAAGTATGTTTCTGATCCGAGTCATATAATCCAACCACAGACAGTGCAAATTCGAGAAGACTTGAGTTATGAAAATAAACCTGTTGAGATAGTTGCTCGAGAGATCAAGAAGTTAAGAAACAAGGAAATACCACTAGTAAAAGTCATTTGGCAAAATCACCGTTTTGAAGAAGCAACTTGGGAGCGTGAAGAGGATATGAGACAAAAATATCCCGAGTTATTCTAAGTTTCGAGGACGAAACTTTTATAAGGTATAGGGGATTGTAATACCCCAAATTTCTAATTATATCTATTTTATGAATAATAGACTTTATTAATTTATCAAAAATTAATGGTACCGTAGAGAGAAATTATTGATGTGTTAATTGGAATATTATGTCTAATTTGAGTAGGACTCTAATATTTAGTGGGATAAGAATAAATCTTTAGAATTCTTAAATTGTTTTAAATGGAGATGAAAAGAAATAAGTTAGATACGTAGTTGAGAAATACTAGGAGTTCAAGTTGTTTTAAAACTCCTAAAAGATGGGGAAATCCAAATTCTAGAAGATTAGTTGGGGTTAAACCTATAAAATAGAGATGACAATAAAGAAATTAAAAAATAGAAAATTGAGAAGAAAACACGAGAATAGAGAGAAGCAGAAAAGTTGAAGAGAAGTTTGAGTTATTCCTTGAAGATCGAAACCTTAGCTGTCGAAGTGAGGTATTCCTCTAATTAATTTTATTATAGTGATCATGAAAATTAATGGTTTCTGCTTGGTTAATTTGTAATCAATTAAATTTGATCTTACAAAATTCTTATACACAAGTTATGATTTAATTTAGGTGGGAGAGTTAGATTAATGAAATTTGAATATTGGACTCAATTTTCATAAGTGGCCGACAGGTAGTGTGAAATGGAATTTCTTAATAAACAATGTTAGTATTTTTATTATTATCTATTCATTTTAGTAATGGAACAATAATTAGATAATAATATTGGAATCAAAAGTATAATTGATTTAAGAAACTATCAGTTAATTCTGTTGAATCGCATTAAGAATTTTGTAGTCTGTGAAGTTCTGTTTAATTAAGATTAGAGATTGAAAGGTTTAGAAGACGTATTAGTATTCTGTAGTTAATTACAAAATATGTAACTAAAAACAATAAATATTTATATTAATAAAAGGAGTGCACAACAGTGATACTAATTAACAAATTATTGTTTGGTTGAATTGATGATGTTGACTTTCTGATGATGTTAGCAGGGGTTTAGTGGTCATTGTTTAGTTTTCATTTAATTAATGGCCTATCTCTGCAAAAGTTTTGTAAGTTATTTAGAAATTTAGTCTTAATAAGGTTATGAACTGGAAGCAGAATTGATTGAATTTATATAAATTAAATTTACTTTAATATTAATGGTAGATTAATAGATTCTAATTATATGGTTATCAATTAATTATGTTTTAGATTTGGTTGAGAAAGCTTAGAGGTTTGTGAGGATTTTGAGATACTAAAGTTTTGAGAATTTCAGGTAAGTACATCTCTCTGCGGTATGAGTAGTTTTGTTTTATCTATTTAATATTAATGTAAAATTTATATGAATACTCATGTGGTTATCTGCAAATATGCTTGAATATATGATTTGCTAAATTATATGTTTTGTGAGTTTTATTTATGCTTCTCTATGGATATAAATTGATGATTTGTTAACTGATGTAAAGTGAGAAAAATATATTTTTGAGAAAGTATATATATATAGTTTAACTTATATTTTAGAGACTGGTACCGGGCACCGAGATCGCCCACTAGAAGAGTTTAAGGGCTCCGAGACCGCCCTATGAGTATTGAGTTGCTCCGTTTGAATTCGGTGGCTAGCTACCCCGGGTTCTTCGGAGTTGCGCGCATTGGTACCATGTCTGGGCCCGTAGTATATTATTTTCAAGTATAAGAGAATTTGTATTGTTTTATTAGTTGATGTCTTGTATTTTCAAAGGTAACAAAAAAAAAGATTTTGTGAGATTAGGTGATGTACTTGCTAAGCTTTTTGCTTATAGTATTTACCTCACACTGCAGATAAAGGCAAAGGTAAGATGTGATGCAAGGGGTAGCAGTGCTGAAGCGTGATTGATGGTGACGGCCTCGGAATTGGTTTAAGGAATGATATTTTAGTATTCATGCTAAGAAGACTTTATTTCTGATTCCTTTAGAAGAACCTTTCTTAAACGATTTAATTTCTTTTCAGATGCTTTAAACCGTTTTGAAACTCTAGCATGTTTCTTTACAAAGTTTAATTCCGTTGTTAAAAAAAAAAAAAAAACTTACGAGAATTTTTATAAGTTTAGAAAATTTTGCTGATTTAGTAAAAGTAATTACCCTAAGAAGAGGGGGTGTTACAACCGTTCCACGTCCATGCCATTACTCTGAAATTTTAGATTTTTCATAAAGGGATGAGCAAACACTAGCTCAGTGGGGACATGCTTGTCAAGATTAAAGACATCAGGCAAAAGCAAGACAAATAACACAACAGTCAAGCAAATAAACATTTTCTTATCTTGGGATTGGCCAATCAATTCTGAGCACGGCGGGCATACCCGAGGATCTAACTTTTGATCCTTGGACTTCTTACGTCCCTGGCTAATTCTCATGCATAGATCATAGATCACAGCAAGTCTCATGCACAGATCAATAGATCATAGCAAGCATTTTCATAAAAAATTTCTCATGACACATTGCATCAATTCATCAATCACTTCCACATAACACATTTAATAAAGACAAACATATATGAAAAGAATCCCCACCTTAAAAGTTAAAAACCTTGAGCGGAATGAAAGTGAATGCAATCCTATTCCTCGCGAGCTACACCTTCTTCGACACCTATTCATCCATAACGAAAACATACACTAACTTAATACCTAAAGGTCTAAAGAAAACCTCAATAACTATTTTAATTAAATTAAATCTCTAAAGTAGTTTTAGGACATCTTGGAGGGTAAATAAGAACTTCTTAAAAATTTTGAAGAATTAAGACATGAATCCTAAGTTGGAAGATTTTAGAAAAACTCTAGTTAAGCATTGCAATATTTATTTCTTAAAAAGTATAAGATAAAATGATCCTAAATTTTAAACATGGAATCCAGGTTATTAAATAAATAACATTTATAAATTTCACAAAGATTCAAATAGTATAACCACAGATTTATAATTTTTGAAACTTAATTTCCAGAAACGGAAAATTCTGCAGAGCTGTAAAAGAAAATTAGTATATTAAGAAATATAAACTCTTTTATTTTGAAAATTTTCCAGAAGATAAAAGACATATGAATCTGTAACATATCCAAAATTCAAAGCATTTGAAGATGTTTAACTATGAGTATTAATCTCGTAAATCAGAAAGTGTACATCGTGAATCCTTCCAAAACAGAAAAAGAAAATTAAGTTTTGAATGAAATAGCTATCGGATTAATTTGAAATTTTTACTGTAGATCAAAATCCTGATAATATATAACCTGGTAAAATATTATAAAATTTGGAAGTATATAAATAATAGTTTTAAATTTTTTAAACTGCGATACTAAAGCTGTTGAATTCCAAAAGTCAGTAATATAAAATTTATATAAAATAAAATATAACTCCGATTGACATGAAATTTTTACAGAAGACCAACGCTACAGTATAATATAACATATTAAAATTTCATAAAATTATAAGGTCTGTAAGTATTTATTTTAAAACGTCTAAATCAGAAACGTGAACATATCGATTTTTGGACTGAAGGAATATAAAATTTATTTTAAATCGGTTTCAACTCCGATTGATCTGAAATTTTTACTGAGTATTCAATATATATCAAAGATCAACATATTCAAAATTCATGAAATTCGGAGGTGTCTAACTACGAATTCAAATAATTGACTAACCGTTCTAGAATTTGAAATTAAAGAACAAGATGTGTTTCCCTAACTTATTTGTATTCTAACTCAAGATATCACTTAGATTTATCATAGGAATAAAACAAATTACTCTAGATTTGATATGGAAAGAAAATTATGAGAAAAGGAAAAACACGTACCTTTCCTAAGAGAGTTTGAAAATCCTAACCCTAGCGTACTAATTCTTCTCTTATTTATATGATTAGGTTCATGGGTTCTAAACCTAATAATAAGGTAATGGGCCTCCTAATCTCTTGGGCTCATACTAAAAGAAGTCTAGTAAGACTTAACTTATAATTCCAATTAGACTCATCATTTAACTAAAATCCTACATTATATAGGATTGATATACTTTCTTTTATAAATCTAACAACCTTTAAATTATTAATTTATTATTACTTCTATTATTATTTTACGGGTGTCACAATATGTAATTTTATAAAATGGGCCATAACTAACTAAATGATATATCCTAATTATTTCAATATTTTCTATGATCTTAGACGAAATTATTGATCCATCTTCCAAATCGTATTGATATATATAGCTTTGATAGGAAGATTTCTTGATATTTCTTTAATAAAATCTAAAATGGCTTTGCAGGATTCATGTACCCTCAATTCTTTAATAAAATATGCAGTAGATTTGAAAGTAATATTGTTCTATCAATTTTTTAATATTTTCAAGTAAGATTTGGGAAGAAAAATTACATTTTGTAATTTTTCCCAACATATACATTAACATAACAAATTATAAAATAAAAAACAAGAGACTTTCACGTGCTTAATAATAGGATAGGTCTGCTAAATTATCACTTGAGGTCTACTTTATTCCATAAAGAGGTGATAACTACCAACACAATACCAACACATAATATTTTTCAATTTAAATTTTTTTTTTTTTATGAAAACCACGACTTTAGAGCACTCTATTTTAGTACCTTAATTAGCAGAAATGTAATACTATTGGTCTAGTTTTGTCATACGTAGTTCAATCAAAACGAATAAGACTAATCATAAGAAACATTCCTCCTTTTAAACAAATTGTCGAAAACTGAGATTTCAGCGAAAACGATGTCCAAAAAGAAATAATATTGGAGAGAAGAAATTTCAAAAAGAAACACGTTTTCATGTTGACTCATTTGTGGAATTCAAGTCAAGATTATGAGAAGAAAATTTAAAAACGAAACACGATATAAAAGTTACCAATAATGTCACCTAAATATTTGCTTCGTATGAACACTTTAAATTCTTTATTCTTTTTTTTTTTAATATCATACTTTTTAATTTTTTTAGTATATATTAGATTGTTTTATATATGTATCATCATCATCTTTTTCTTCTTCTTCGCATTTTTGTATTTTTTTATAAATGAGTCTTACTTCGACAATATTTATCCTCAATTACGTATTTTGTTTTATATTCACATGAAATTAATATAAATATAAATATATAGGTTAAGCTTTATTTGAATTCAAACATAGTATCTCAAATATAATAGTGAAATTACTATTTTGAGTAATTGTAATTGTTTAATATTTTTAATTTTTAACCATTCTTTGACCATTCTTTCATTTGTTTTTTTTTTTCTTTTATATTATAAGACTTTTAGAAGTTACGAATATCGTGGCCTAAACATCTTTTATCTCTGAATCTGAATTCAAAGAGCAGCAGCATCTTTACCTTACCACTTCTGACCAACATTTTGCTGTTGGTGGACACCTCTATAAAGGTGTAAGTTGGTATCAAGGACGAAAATATTCGGAAATATCTCCGATATATCTTCGATATTTCCATTTTTTCACGTAACCGATATAATAACGGCCTGTATATTTTTTCGATATTTACCGATATTTTTTCGATATTCCACCGATATTTCCGTAAAATGGGGATATCGATATTTACACCGACACCGACATTGTCTTCCTTGGTTGGTATAGACAGTGTTGTATGGCTCATCGTTATCGTGTGGATGAAGATGAATTGGGTGCCGTGGGAATTGAGGCTCTACTCCACTAACCAATAATTTTAGTAAAAAATACTAATTCTGTAAATAAATGTAGCAGACGAAACTCGAATGTGTGTTCATTTGAGAAAAAGGGAATAAATAGATGGAAACTAATCAATTGAGTGTTGCAATTAAGCAATTCAACACTTAATGAATTTAAGCAAGCATGAGAGTCATCCGATTGAACATGTCATGTTTCAACGACATCCAATCTATCTTTCTTGACTTTTTTTGTCAAATCATTACACTAAAAGAAAAGAAAAGTTTGATTTAACATAACAATATAATTAACACTTGATTTATATTAAGAATTATATTCCATGATGAGTTCTAATTAATTAAGTCTTTTTATTTTTAACAGTTTTGATTGCTTCTTTCTTTCTTTTCTTTCTATAATCTTTAATTATTATATATATTATATATATATATATATAATATTATAGTCTTTTTTAATATTTATTTTTTTGTAAAGAAAAGGTATTTAAAATATAACATTAGAGAATAGGACAATGAAGCCTCACAACTCCAAAACTGTATTTCACTGTTTGGGAAATTTTGGTCACGTTTAGGTTATGCAATACTCTTTAACTAAAGCTTAAACATAACAAAAAAAAAAAAAAAAAAAAAAACTAAATCTTAAACATTGCAAAATATCCCTAATATAATATAATATAATATTGTGTTAAAAACCAACATAATTGTTTCAATTGAAAATGGGATTTGGATTGTCTTTAAAGTCAAATGATTAGCCAATGTGGATATCTACAATCAAGGATGAAAATATCCGGAAATATCTCCGATATATCTCCGATATTTCTATTTTTTCACGTAACCGATATAATAACGGCCTGTATATTTTTTCGATATTTACCGATATTTTTTCGATATTCCACCGATATTTTCCGTAAAATGGGGATATTGATATTTACACCGACACCGACATTGTCTTCCTTGTGTACAATGACATGTAGCATTAAATGTCGCTTAAGTTAGTGTTCATGTGAGGTAGACTTGACTAATTATTTGTTTGGTCTAAAAATATCACCTAACCTATATGCGTAAAAGGTACAATAATGAGATAAAAACTCATAATTATTTAATATAACATATTCACTTTCTTCCACCAAAAATTAATTTTGTATTTTTTCTACTATAAATCAAAAAAATTTAAAAAATTATCCTTAAAAAAATAAAAAATATGACCAACATCTATTAATTTAGTATCTTATATCTATTAGTGTAGTATAATCAAGAGTCCTACAATAATAGGTGACAATTTAGATCCATGATTATAACATTATAATATAATATAGTTTATTATTATTGTTATTACTAACTATCGTCTTGGATCTCATTCCATACAACAAGCAAACCCAACCCGATCAACATCGATATTAATGTGCCTTTGTTGATGTATCATCAATTCAGTGCAATGACCAAATTCCAACCATAATATTTAAAGGGTAAAGATCTTTATGCATCAGTGGTGAACATATTAAGACATGTCCATGTGGGTAGATAATATTATTTTAAAAGTGTTATAGTATATATATATATATATATATATATTAATTATGTTCCTTAATACTTGAGTATATTATTTATTTATTTTAACTCCAAAAAATAATAATATTAGAGTAAAATGATACGACAGTCATTTCTCTTTCTCTCTCTAAAATGCAGCAGTATGCATGTATTGTTTGATGAAAACAACGATGAATGATGATGATGATTACCAGATCTGGAAAAGAGAATAAAGGAAACAATCAATATGGATGGTGGTGGATGAATTTATTTGATTTTGTATGCCTAAAGAGACTGATTATATAGTTGGAATTACCACTAAGCCACCAAATACATTTATTTAATTATTTATCCCCTAAAATCATATCACTGCATAGTTGAAAAGCCAGGGAAAAACTACCCTACAACAGAAGTAATGTTAATACCATTAATGTGAGTGATAGTCTTGCTCACCTATCCACAGTGAACACATATTAATATGTCAAAAATTCAAAATATCTATTAATTTTACTTTCTATATAATGTAGAGATGTGATGATTATACGTCATCGGTGGGTATATTAAGAATTGCCCATAGTGATCATTTAAACAAGTTATATGAGTGATAGCTACTATTGAAAAATATCAAAGAGGGAACAAAAATAATGGAGTGAATTAATTTGGTAAACTACTAGCTAGTACCGATCCAATTCAACACTTACTGAAATTAAGCAAGCATGGGAGTTTTCTTTCTTTTCTTCCATTCTACCCATTTTTAGCTTACCTTTTATTTTGGTAATCTAAATACCCATAATAGCTTACCTTTTATTTTGGTAATCTAACTATCCATTATATAAAAGAATAATATTTGGTGATCTTGTTTTTATTTTTCTCACGCCTGACTTCAATTCTTCTCTAAGGTAAAAAAAAAAAAGAAAAAAATCATGGATTGTCATCCAATTAAACATGTCATGTTTCAACGGTATCCAATCCACTTTTCTTGACTTTTCTTATCAAATTATCACACAAAAAGAAAAGTTTGATTTCACATAACAATAAAATTAAAACTTGATTTATATTAAGAATTAGATTCCATGATGAATTTTAATTAATTAAGTTTTTCTATTTTTAACAGTTTTAATCGCTTCTTTCTTTTTCTTTTTTTCTTTCTATATTTAGTTTTTCAATCCCTTACTTATCTTCAACTTAATCTCTCCAACAATTCCATCAATGGCTCCATTCCTCTCACCCTCCTCCATGCTTCTGAGCTCCGAATTCTAGACTTATCCAATAATCGAATCTCCGGCGGTCTCCCCGAGCTCGTCGGAAACCTCCAGAATCTTCAGCTTCTTAATCTTTCCGATAATGCCCTCTCCGGAAACCTCCCTGTAAACTTAACCACGCTCCAGAATCTAACCGCGGTTTATTTGAAGAACAATTACTTCTCTGGTTCGATTCCTGGTGGATTCAATTCAGTCGAAGTTTTAGATCTATCTTCCAATTTGATAAACGGATCTTTGCCGCCGGATTTCTGCGGCGCTCGTCTTTCTTACTTGAATGTCTCCTTCAACAGACTCTCCGGCGAAATCCCGCCTCCATTCGCCGCCCAAATCCCTAATAACGCCACCATAGATGTCTCCGGAAACCCCGGATTATGCGGCAAGCCACTGAAGAATCTCTGCCCTGTTCCATCCTCCGCCGGAAATGCGCCCAATGCCTCTCCGCCGAACTCGCCGGCCATCGCCGCCATACCCAAAACCTTCGACTCCACCCCCGCCACCGCCGGAAAAAAACAAAATCTAACTCAACTGAAATCAGGAACAATCCTGGCAATCGTCATCGGAGACGCCGCTGGAATCGGAATCATCGCGATGATTCTCTTCTGCGTTTACAAAACTAAAAAAGGAAAATCGAACGAGAAAGGCATCAAAAATGGAAAAGAGTTCGATTGGGCGTCAACAGCATCATCCTCGGAAGAATACAACTGGCTAAGAACATGGCCCTGCTTAAAAACGCAGAGACACGCCGCCGATGACGATGAAGAAGAGACAACCTCGGATTCCACAATATCCGACAAGGAAAACACAGAAAATCTGGCTCACGCTTGATGCTCTAGAACTACTCTCTGAAAGGTTCTTTGGATTTACCAAATTCTTCAACCGTCCACTTTCAAACCTTGTTTCTTTTCTTTATATTTAGGAAGGAATTCACGGAATGGCAGCATTCCCCAATCTCTCTTTGGTCTCCTTCGCTGCAGAGACTCATCTTTTCCAACAACAAATTTAGTGGTAGATTTCATAAATTTCCAACTTTAAATTTCTCTAATAACATTAAAAGGCTAGATTTGACCAGTAATCAATTAGAGGACCTATTCCAAGTCTTTCTTTCAACTTCAAAGCATAGAGGAACTTGATTTTTCTAACAACCAATTTAGTGGCAGACTCCATGAATTTCCAACTCTGAATTTCTCTCACAATGTATCAGTGATGTTGTTGTCTCCCACATTCATAACCACCAACGATTTGCAACTTGCAAGAGACAATGGAATATCTCCTGTTAAATTGTTATCACTAAGTTCCAATGTTGTGAGGCCACAATTGACAGAACTTATCCGGGATGCAACCGTTTCTCCCCAGATTCAACACTTGGCGACGCTTCATGTTTGACTCCAGTAGGCAAGGAGGTATATTACCAGTCAATTTATTGAGAGACAAGTCGTGAATTTGAAGAGAAAGAGACAACAATATCAATGATACATCATGTGAGAGAAATTCAGAGCTGGAAATTCATGAAGTCTGCTACTAAATTGGTTGTTGGAAAGATCAAGTTCCTCTATGCTTTCAAGTTGGAAGAAAGACTCGGGAATAGGTCCCTCTAATTGATTACTGCTCAAATCTAGCCCTTTGATGTTAGAGAAATTTAGAGTTGGAAATTCATGGAGTCTGTCACTGAATTGGTGGTTGTAATTTATGACATGAAAATGGAAAGTAGAATTGATCACACAAATGAATTATTTCATACTTGATTTGAGTTGTTTTTTTTTTTTTTTTGTAAGTTTAGGATTGGGATTTGGTAAGGGTTCGAGCCTTCTCATTTTGTCTTTAATTGATCATAAAAATTCATACTATTCTTAATAAATAAATAAGAGTAGACATCACCTTATGAGATGTGATTGTTTGTTAGAAATATTATTTGAGTTTGATATTCTTTTTAGATACTTATTCAAGCTTTGATTTGATAAATATGTTGAACCATGTGAATGCACTGTTTTGTTTATAAAATCAAAATTTGATTTTATTTTAAGTTGGAAAAGTTTTTTCTTAAAAGATAAAATGTGTAAGAATTTTTTTTCAAGTTCGATTCAATCCAATTGGTAATCGATCAAAGTTAACAAAAATGTTCAATTGAAAAATTCTTTAAAAAAGTTAACAATTGACAAACTTTGACTAGAGGTAGATTATAGGATAAGATTTGTGAATAATTTAAATAATAAAATTTCAAGGAAATTATAAATTCTGTCGGAACAGAAAGTTTATTTTAAAATATAAAAAGATTTCTTATAATTAGTTGAGCTAAGAAGATGGTATATTAAATGTTTCTCAAGTTGAACTACACGATTCGATAAATCGAGATCCGATCATTGATCCGGTTCCGATTCCTATAAGAAAAAAAATAAAAAATTGTTGAATCGGATAACCTCTATTAAATAGGAATTATTTGGTCAACACAGATTTAAGAACCATGCAATTGGGTCGATGGATCCGCTTGGATTTTTATATATGTTGAATTTTTTTAATTCATGTATTGACTTATGTTTTACATTTGTAGAAACTTTAACTTAAAAAAAAAAAAAAATTCGGCACAATTTGTACATAATTTTATATGATGTTACAAATACATTAATTTAATATTACTTATATCTTTATATCAATATAATCTGGGCCCAATTTCAATCATATGAATAATTTGTTTTTCCCTTTTCACACACATAAATTCATCCACCATCCATATTGGTTGTTTCTTTTATTCTCTTCCAGATCTACTAATCATCATCATTCATCATTGTTTTCATCAGACAATACATGCATACTGCTGCATTTTAGAGAAAGAAAGAGAAATGACTGCCATATCATTTATATAAATGAAAGTCAAATCATATATAATTTAAATGCAAAAATAATTTAAACACATTATGTATGACATTAATAAACTGACTTTACACGAAAATAAAATCAGTTTAGTCATTTATGCAAAATATGGAACCCAACAAATATCTTTCCCTTTCAAGAGGAATAAAATGTGATTGGACAATTAGTTGATTTGAATTTTTTTGTGATAATCATAAATGATAGTGAGAGGTTAGGTAAATACTCTAAAATATTTATTGCGTGTAGCGAACTAACATTAATATTCAATTGAAATTAATTTTGGATGATAAAAGTTGTTTTCACATGGTTTTTTGTCAATTACTTGTCTGATCAAATTGAGGTTCTAGATTCTAGCAAATTATAAATTTTAAAATAATAGAGACATATGAATTAACATATCATAAAATAAAGAAAGTTGAGTGATATGAAAGCTAAAATAAAGAAAGTCTAATAAAATGATATGAAATATTTGAATTTGTTATCACTTAATTAATAAATGAAGGGCAACAACATTAACATTGTATATTTGATCACATCTCATAATTTGGATGAAATAAAAATTGTAATAAATCGAATATATTTATTGGTGTTGACAACTTAAAGAATAAACACACATATAATTAATTTATTTAAAAAAAAGTATATATAAAAAACTCTCTCGAATATTTTTGTAGCTTTTTCAATTTTTATGAAATGTTATTTTTTGAAATATTATTTGAAAATATTTAAAATTTTGATCATACTACTAAAAGTACATGTATCATCAATTTGATAAATATGTTATTGCACCTTAAAATTAGAAAATAGGTCAAATATGTAATTTTATAAAATGGGCCATAACTAAATGATATATCCTAATTATTTCAATATTTTCTATGATCTTAGACGAAACTATTGATCCATCTTCCAAATCCTAAATTCTGTGATCTGAGAAATGAAACTATTGATCCATCTTTCAAATCGTATTGATATATATAGCTTTGATAGGAAGATTTCTTGATATTTCTTTAATAAAATCTAAAATGGCTTTGCAGGATTCATGTACCCTCAATTCTTTAATAAAATATGCAGTAGATTTGAAAGTAATATTGTTCTATCAATTTTTTAATATTTTCATGACAAGTAAGATTTGAGAGGAAAATAACATTTCTGTAATTTTTCCCAACATATACATTAACATAACAAATTACAAAATAAAAAACAAGAGACTTTCACGTACTAAATTATCACCTGAGGTCTACTTTATTCCATAAAGAGGTGATAACTACCAGCACACTACCAAGTACCAGCACATAATATTTTTCAATTTAATATTTTTTTATGAAAACCACGACTTTAGAGCACTCTATTTTAGTACCTTAATTAGCAGAAACGTAATACTATTGGTCTACTTTTGTCATACGTAGTTCAATCAAAACGAATAAGACTAATCACAAGAAACATTCCTCTTTTTAGATAAGTTGTCGAAAACTGAGATTCCAACGAAAACGATGTCCAAAAAGAAATAATGTTGGAGAGAAGAAATTTTCAAAAAGAAACACGTTTTCATGTTGACCCATTTGCGGAATCCAAGTCAAGATTATGAGAAGAAAATTTAAAAACGAATCACGATATAAAAGTTACCAATAACGTCACCTAAATATTTGTTTTAGGGAAAATGGCCAAAATACACATTGATATCTATCTTTGGATTAACTCATCTCAGAAATTCTTAGGTATAATAATATTATTAATGTTTATTTTTAATTATATGTAATTCACTTAAAGTTTATTTTCGATACAATAAGATTTTTGATGTTGTAAAATGCTTCGTATGAACACTTTAAATTCTTTATTCTTTTTTTTATCTCATATTTTTTAATTTTTTTTATTATATATTAGATTGTTTTATATATGTATTATCATCATCATCTTTATTTTCTTCTTCTTCTTCGTATTTTTGTACTTCTTGTAAATGAGTCTTATTTCGGCAATATTTCTCCTCAATTACGTATTTTGTTTTATATTCACATGAAATTAATATAAATATATAGGTTAATCTTTATTCGAATTCAAACATACTATCTCAAATATAATAGCGAAATTACTATTTTGAGTAATTGTAATTGTTTAATATTTTTAATTTTTAACCATTCTTTGACCATTCTTCCATTTTTTTTTTATCTTTTATATTATAAGACTTTTAAAAGTTACGAATATCGTGGCCTAAGCATCTTTTTATCTTTAATTTATATATAAAAAAGAATGACCATTTATACTACTTGACAAGTATACAATTTTTAGTATATTAAAAGAAATTCCAAATAAAATCTGTAATAAACTAAATTTTAAAAGACAATTAAAATGACTAATTAACTTCAAATTCGAGATTGATAAGAAATATTACTAATGGGAATTTTAATTAAATTTGTTAAAATGACATATGCTAGATTTCATATATTGAAATTAGCTTCCACGACCACAAATGTATTTTTCTTACAAAGAGTATACTTTGTATCATTTGTATGAGTGAATCTTGCGTGAGACTGTCTTGGATCTCATTCCATACAACATGCAAACTCGACCCGATCAACATCGATTAACGTCAGTCAACACCTATGAACTCAATATTAAAACATGGCTGGTGCTGAATTCATTATCTCTCAATAAAACTGAATCTGAAACTCTATTCACAAAGATTTACGTGCATTATCAAACAAGTTTGGTGGAATATATCTATAAAATTAATATAATTAACCAAACACTATCATGTTGTATAGTATATTACTCTTCTTACATCTCTACCAAACTTAGCAAACTAGCCTTAGTGGCTTCACTTTAAAAAAGAAAAAGTTAACACACCAATGTGATCCCCATTTACATAATCATTTCATTATTCCAAACATAATCCTTCTTAAGATCCAAACCATTTAAAAAAAAAAACCATAAAAATAACTTAGAAAAAAAGATCCAACTATTATATAGTTATAGAAACAAAATATTTTAGAAAAATAAAATAGAAATCATTTAAATACTCTAATATTTACAGTTAAAATATAAAATCTTGTCATGTACTATTATCACTACCATCATTATTTTTGACCTTTTCTCAAATAGACGGTAGTATTCACAACTTCGAGCATCCATGAGTTAGAGTATGAGTTAGAGTAATTTCTATGGAATGCAAAAATTGTTTCAAATGGTCATATTTTAGTTGGTTCAATAAGCCTCCAAAATAAATATAATTTCAAGAAAATAGATTTATTAAACAATTTATCAAGAAAATATAATATTTAATAAAATACATATTCTTTTATTTATCATATTCATATTCATTGTGAGGGCATCTTAATTGTACGATGTAGTTGAGAGAGACATTCAATTCACCTGTCTTGACTTTTCTTATCAAATTAGACCACACTTAACAATCATCACACAAAAAGAAAAGTTTGATTTAACATAACAATATAATTAAGACTTGATTTATATTAAGAATTAGATTTCATGATGAGTTCTAATTAATTAAGTCTTTCTATTTTTAACAGTTTTGATCGCTTTTTTTTTTCCCTATATTTAACTAAGTTATCTAGTGATGTTTAAGTACAACTGACTAATTACGTAAATCAATAGTTCAAACCGCATTCAAAGGTAGAGCATTTCCCAATTTTTATAGCCCAAGCTTATCGCCAAATGTCTCTTCTATTATGAAGACCACCTAGTCGCGAAGTTTATCATGTGAGGTTATTTGTATTCCTCGGAAACCCCCGCCCACATCATCATTCAATATTTCTTAGCCCACTATTGGCCAAACCACCTGGGCACTTGGACCAATGTGAGTTGGATCACTTAGCCACGCAAGAATAGTATGTAGTTATCTCATACATTACATAATGTACTTCCTGTTTATCCAATTGGATCTTAAGACGGATGGAATATCTAATTTTATTTATTTTAATAAATTTATGTATTTACAAAATTACGAATATTATATAGTTCTATATATATTTTAATAATAAACATTTATCTGCTATCAACACGAACCTCTGTTGCTTGCTTGTATGTGTGTATTGTACATATATATAATTACTGGTCTAATTAATTCAATGACTGAGTTTATTGATATTTTTAAAATAATATAAATATGTAAACTTAAAAAAAAAATCTTTTTTTTTTTTTGAAAAATAGATTTTAGTTCTTTGGAAACACTAATTTATTTTATTGGATAATGCACAGTAAAGGGCATAAGACATAACATATAACCCCATCTATAAAAGATTTTAGTTCTTTATTTGTTATCGTATTTGATTCTTTATTTCATTTTATCAATTTACATATAACTAATAAGTATGGTGTTATTATTGTATATATTAATAAATAAAATATAAAATTGAAAAATACATAACTTTTTTTCTTTTATTTTGGTAATCTAAATACCCATTAATAAAAGAATAATGTTTGGTAATCTTGTTTTTATTTTTTTCACGCCTAACTTCAACTCTTCTTTAAGGTACAAAAAAATAAAATAAAAAAAATCATAGATTATCATCCGATTGAACATGTCATGTTTCAACGGCATTCAATCCACATTTCTTAACTTTTCTTGTCAAATCATCACTCAAAAAGAAAAGTTTAATTTCACATAATAATATAATTAAAAATTAAATTTCATGATGAGTTCTAATTAATTAAGTCTTTCTATTTTTAACAGTTTTAATTGCTTCTTTCTTTATTTTTTTTCTATATTTAGTTTTTCAATCCCTTACTTATCTTCGACTTAGTGGAAACAATTTGTCGACAGTAGTTCCAAACTTGTTTGTTAATTTGTCGAGTTTGGCTTTCTTGATGCTCTGTAACTACTCTCGGAAAGGTTCTCTGGATTTACCAAATTCTTCAGAACTGACTAAATGTTGGATCGATCAATCAGAGGATATATTTTATTGATTTATTTATTTCAATAAATCCAATTTAATTAAGAGTGCAATCTCGTATTTGTAGTGGAGTTGAAGGAGATTAATAAGTTATTTTGACTAGTCAAGAGTTGATTAAGTCAGAATTAATTTATTGGAGCTTAATTTAATTAAGTTATTTTGACTAGTCAAGAGTTGATTAAGTCAGAATTAATTTATTGGAGTTTAATTTAATTGGGTCCGATTAGGTCCCTTTGGTGGCTCTATTATGAACTTAATATATTATAAATATTATAATATGTATCGCAGTATAATTAAGTTTGTTGGACTATCCGAATAAATATATCAGTTAAGAGATATTTATAAGATAAATATATTTGATATGATTTTATCCATATCTTTTTCCTATATGGAAAAGGAGACTTGGAGAGCAAGAAAAGGAGTTCTAAACTCCTAGATTTTTGTTTTATAAATAGTCCACAATATTATACGGTGTCACACACGTATACTGCAGAAAAGTTCTAGAGAGAACAAAGTTTTAAAGAGAACACACCGGAGAGAACACACCGGAACACCGGAGAAGGCGTTCTAGAGGGAACACGGAGAAGGCGTTCTAGAGAGAACACCAGAACACCGGAGAGAACACACCGGAACACCGGAGAAACACACCGGAACACCGGAGAAGGCGTTCTAGAGGGAACACCGGAACACCGGAGAGAAAACACCGGAACACCGGAGAAGGCGTTCTAGAGGGAACACCGGAACACCGGAGAGAACACACCGCCAGAGAAGGCGTTCTAGAGAGAACACCAGAACACCGGAGAGAACACACCGGAGAAGGCGTTCTAGAGAGAACACCGGACCAGAACACCGGAGAGAACACACCGGAGAAGGCGTTCTAGAGAGAACACACTGCCTACACCGGACCAGAACACCGGAGAGAGAACACCGGAGAAGGCGTTCTAGAGAGAACACACCGCCTACACCGGACCAGAACACCGGAGAGAGAACACACCGCCGGAGAAGGCATTCTAGAGAGAACACCGGACCAGAACACCGGAGAGAACACACCGCCGGAGAAGGCATTCTAGAGAGAACACCGGACCAGAACACCGGAGAGAACACACCGCCGGAGAAGGCATTCTAGAGAGAACACCGGAGAGAACACACCGCCGGAGAAGGCGTTCTAGAGAGAACACCGGACCAGAACACCGGAGAGAACACACCGCCGGAGAAGGCATTCTAGAGAGAACACCGGACCAGAACACCGGAGAGAACACACCGCCGGAGAAGGCATTCTAGAGAGAACACCGGACCAGAACACCGGAGAGAACACACCGCCGGAGAAGGCATTCTAGAGAGAACACCGGACCAGAACACCGGAGAGAACACACCGCCGGAGAAGGCATTCTAGAGAGAACACCGGACCAGAACACCGGAGAGAACACACCGCCGGAGAAGGCATTCTAGAGAGAACACCGGACCAGAACACCGGAGAGAACACACCGCCGGAGAAGGCGTTCTAGAGAGAACACCGGACCAGAACACCGGAGAGAACACAACGGAGAAGGCGTTCTAGAGAGAACACCGGAGAGAACACACCGGAGAAGGCGTTCTAGAGAGAACACCGGACCAGAACACCGGAGAGAACACACCGGAGAAGGCGTTCTAGAGAGAACACCGGACCAGAACACCGACACCGGAGAGAACACACCGCCGGAGAAGGCGTTCTAGAGAGAACACCGGACCAGAACACCGGAGAGAACACACCGGAGAAGGCGTTCTAGAGAGAACACCGGACCAGAACACCGACACCGGAGAGAACACACCGCCGGAGAAGGCGTTCTAGAGAGAACACCGGACCAGAACACCGGAGAGAACACACCGAAGAAGACGTTCTAGAGAGAACACCAGACCAGAACACAGGAGAGAGAACACCAGACCAGAACACCGGAGAGAACACACCGAAGAAGGCGTTCTAGAGAGAACACCGGACCAGAACACCAGAGAGAACACCACACCGGAGAAGGCGTTCTAGAGAGAACACCAGACCAGAACACCGGAGAGAACACCACACCGGAGAAGGCGTTCTAGAGAGAACACCAGACCAGAACACCGGAGAGAACACACCGGAGAAGGCGTTCTAGAGAGAACACCAGACCAGAACACCGGAGAGAACACCACACCGGAGAAGGCGTTCTAGAGAGAACACCAGACCAGAACACCGGAGAGAACACACCGGAGAAGGCGTTCTAGAGAGAACACCGGACCAGAAAACCGGAGAGAACACACCGCCGGAAAAGGCGTTCTAGAGAGAACACCGGACCAGAACACCGGAGAGAACACACCGAAGAAGAAGGCGTTCTAGAGAGAACACCAGACCAGAACACCGGAGAGAACACACCGGAGAAGGCGTTCTAGAGAGAACACCAGACCAGAACACCGGAGAGAACACACCGAAGAAGGCGTTCTAGAGAGAACACCAGACCAGAACACCGGAGAGAACACACCGGAGAAGGCGTTCTAGAGAGAACACCAGACCAGAACACCGGAGAGAACACACCGAAGAAGGCGTTCTAGAGAGAACACTGGACAAGAACACCAGAGAGAACACCACACCGGAGAAGGCGTTCTAGAGAGAACACCGGACCAGAACACCGGAGAGAACACACCGGAGAAGGCGTTCTAGAGAGAACACACTGCCTACACCGGACCAGAACACCGGAGAGAGAACACCGGAGAAGGCGTTCTAGAGAGAACACACCGCCTACACCGGACCAGAACACCGGAGAGAGAACACACCGCCGGAGAAGACATTCTAGAGAGAACACCGGACCAGAACACCGGAGAGAACACACCGCCGGAGAAGGCATTCTAGAGAGAACACCGGACCAGAACACCGGAGAGAACACACCGCCGGAGAAGGCATTCTAGAGAGAACACCGGACCAGAACACCGGAGAGAACACACCGCCGGAGAAGGCGTTCTAGAGAGAACACCGGACCAGAACACCGGAGAGAACACACCGCCGGAGAAGGCATTCTAGAGAGAACACCGGACCAGAACACCGGAGAGAACACACCGCCGGAGAAGGCATTCTAGAGAGAACACCGGACCAGAACACCGGAGAGAACACACCGCCGGAGAAGGCATTCTAGAGAGAACACCGGACCAGAACACCGGAGAGAACACACCGCCGGAGAAGGCATTCTAGAGAGAACACCGGACCAGAACACCGGAGAGAACACACCGCCGGAGAAGGCATTCTAGAGAGAACACCGGACCAGAACACCGGAGAGAACACACCGCCGGAGAAGGCGTTCTAGAGAGAACACCGGACCAGAACACCGGAGAGAACACACCGGAGAAGGCGTTCTAGAGAGAACACCGGAGAGAACACACCGGAGAAGGCGTTCTAGAGAGAACACCGGACCAGAACACCGGAGAGAACACACCGGAGAAGGCGTTCTAGAGAGAACACCGGACCAGAACACCGACACCGGAGAGAACACACCGCCGGAGAAGGCGTTCTAGAGAGAACACCGGACCAGAACACCGGAGAGAACACACCGGAGAAGGCGTTCTAGAGAGAACACCGGACCAGAACACCGACACCGGAGAGAACACACCGCCGGAGAAGGCGTTCTAGAGAGAACACCGGACCAGAACACCGGAGAGAACACACCGAAGAAGACGTTCTAGAGAGAACACCAGACCAGAACACCGGAGAGAGAACACCAGACCAGAACACCGGAGAGAACACACCGAAGAAGGCGTTCTAGAGAGAACACCGGACCAGAACACCAGAGAGAACACCACACCGGAGAAGGCGTTCTAGAGAGAACACCAGACCAGAACACCGGAGAGAACACCACACCGGAGAAGGCGTTCTAGAGAGAACACCAGACCAGAACACCGGAGAGAACACACCGGAGAAGGCGTTCTAGAGAGAACACCAGACCAGAACACCGGAGAGAACACCACACCGGAGAAGGCGTTCTAGAGAGAACACCAGACCAGAACACCGGAGAGAACACACCGGAGAAGGCGTTCTAGAGAGAACACCGGACCAGAAAACCGGAGAGAACACACCGCCGGAAAAGGCGTTCTAGAGAGAACACCGGACCAGAACACCGGAGAGAACACACCGAAGAAGAAGGCGTTCTAGAGAGAACACCAGACCAGAACACCGGAGAGAACACACCGAAGAAGGCGTTCTAGAGAGAACACCAGACCAGAACACCGGAGAGAACACACCGGAGAAGGCGTTCTAGAGAGAACACCAGACCAGAACACCGGAGAGAACACACCGAAGAAGGCGTTCTAGAGAGAACACCGGATAAGAACACCAGAGAGAACACCACACCGGAGAAGGCGTTCTAGAGAGAACACCGGACCAGAACACCGGAGAGAACACACCGAAGAAGACGTTCTAGAGAGAACACCAGACCAGAACACCGGAGATAACACACCGAAGAAGACGTTCTAGAGAGAACACCAGACCAGAACACCGGAGAGAACACACCGAAGAAGGCGTTCTAGAGAGAACACCGGACCAGAACACCAGAGAGAACACCACACCGGAGAAGGCGTTCTAGAGAGAACACCAGACCAGAACACCGGAGAGAACACCACACCGGAGAAGGCGTTCTAGAGAGAACACCAGACCAGAACACCGGAGAGAACACACCGGAGAAGGCGTTCTAGAGAGAACACCGGACCAGAACACCGGAGAGAACACACCGCCGGAGAAGGCGTTCTAGAGAGAACACCGGACCAGAACACCGGAGAGAACACACCGAAGAAGAAGGCGTTCTAGAGAGAACACCAGACCAGAACACCGGAGAGAACACACCGGAGAAGGCGTTCTAGAGAGAACACCAGACCAGAACACCGGAGAGAACACACCGAAGAAGGCGTTCTAGAGAGAACACCGGACCAGAACACCAGAGAGAACACCACACCGGAGAAGGCGTTCTAGAGAGAACACCGGACCAGAACACCGGAGAGAACACACCGAAGAAGACGTTCTAGAGAGAACACCAGACCAGAACACCGGAGAGAGAACACCAGACCAGAACACCGGAGAGAACACACCGAAGAAGGCGTTCTAGAGAGTACACCGGACCAGAACACCAGAGAGAACACCACACCGGAGAAGGCGTTCTAGAGAGAACACCAGACCAGAACACCGGAGAGAACACCACACCGGAGAAGGCGTTCTAGAGAGAACACCAGACCAGAACACCGGAGAGAACACACCGGAGAAGGCGTTCTAGAGAGAACACCGGAGAGAACACACCGCCGGAGAAGGCGTTCTAGAGAGAACACCGGACCAGAACACCGGAGAGAACACACCGAAGAAGAAGGCGTTCTAGAGAGAACACCAGACCAGAACACCGGAGAGAACACACCGGAGAAGGCGTTCAAGAGAGAACACCAGACCAGAACACCGGAGAGAACACACCGAAGAAGGCGTTCTAGAGAGAACACCAGACCAGAACACCGGAGAGAACACACCGGAGAAGGCGTTCTAGAGAGAACACCAGACCAGAACACCGGAGAGAACACACCGAAGAAGGCGTTCTAGAGAGAACACCGGACCAGAACACCGGAGAGAACACACCGGAGAAGGCGTTCTAGAGAGAACACCGGAGAGAACACACCGGAGAAGGCGTTCTAGAGAGAACACCGGACCAGAACACCGGAGAGAACACACCGGAGAAGGCGTTCTAGAGAGAACACCGGACCAGAAAACCGACACCGGAGAGAACACACCGCCGGAGAAGGCGTTCTAGAGAGAACACCGGACCAGAACACCGGAGAGAACACACCGGAGAAGGCGTTCTAGAGAGAACACACCGCCTACACCGGACCAGAACACCGGAGAGAGAACACACCGCCGGAGAAGGCATTCTAGAGAGAACACCGGACCAGAACACCGGAGAGAACACACCGCCGGAGAAGGCATTCTAGAGAGAACACCGGACCAGAACACCGGAGAGAACACACCGCCGGAGAAGGCGTTCTAGAGAGAACACCGGACCAGAACACCGGAGAGAACACACCGCCGGAGAAGGCGTTCTAGAGAGAACACCGGACCAGAACACCGGAGAGAACACACCGCCGGAGAAGGCATTTTAGATAGAACACCGGACCAGAACACCGGAGAGAACACAGCGCCGGAGAAGGCATTCTAGAGAGAACACCGGACCAGAACACCGGAGAGAACACACCGCCGGAGAAGGCATTCTAGAGAGAACACCGGACCAGAACACCGGAGAGAACACACCGCCGGAGAAGGCATTCTAGAGAGAACACCGGACCAGAACACCGGAGAGAACACACCGCCGGAGAAGGCATTCTAGAGAGAACACCGGACCAGAACACCGGAGAGAACACACCGCCGGAGAAGGCGTTCTAGAGAGAACACCGGACCAGAACACCGGAGAGAACACACCGGAGAAGGCGTTCTAGAGAGAACACCGGAGAGAACACACCGGAGAAGGCGTTCTAGAGAGAACACCGGACCAGAACACCGGAGAGAACACACCGGAGAAGGCGTTCTAGAGAGAACACCGGACCAGAACACCGACACCGGAGAGAACACACCGCCGGAGAAGGCGTTCTAGAGAGAACACCGGACCAGAACACCGGAGAGAACACACCGGAGAAGGCGTTCTAGAGAGAACACCGGACCAGAACACCGACACCGGAGAGAACACACCGCCGGAGAAGGCGTTCTAGAGAGAACACCGGACCAGAACACCGGAGAGAACACACCGAAGAAGACGTTCTAGAGAGAACACCAGACCAGAACACCGGAGAGAGAACACCGGACCAGAACACCGGAGAGAACACACCGAAGAAGGCGTTCTAGAGAGAACACCGGACCAGAACACCAGAGAGAACACCACACCGGAGAAGGCGTTCTAGAGAGAACACCAGACCAGAACACCGGAGAGAACACACCGGAGAAGGCGTTCTAGAGAGAACACCAGACCAGAACACCGGAGAGAACACACCGAAGAAGGCGTTCTAGAGAGAACACTGGACAAGAACACCAGAGAGAACACCACACCGGAGAAGGCGTTCTAGAGAGAACACCGGACCAGAACACCGGAGAGAACACACCGGAGAAGGCGTTCTAGAGAGAACACACTGCCTACACCGGACCAGAACACCGGAGAGAGAACACCGGAGAAGGCGTTCTAGAGAGAACACACCGCCTACACCGGACCAGAACACCGGAGAGAGAACACACCGCCGGAGAAGACATTCTAGAGAGAACACCGGACCAGAACACCGGAGAGAACACACCGCCGGAGAAGGCATTCTAGAGAGAACACCGGACCAGAACACCGGAGAGAACACACCGCCGGAGAAGGCATTCTAGAGAGAACACCGGACCAGAACACCGGAGAGAACACACCGCCGGAGAAGGCGTTCTAGAGAGAACACCGGACCAGAACACCGGAGAGAACACACCGCCGGAGAAGGCGTTCTAGAGAGAACACCGGACCAGAACACCGGAGAGAACACACCGCCGGAGAAGGCATTCTAGAGAGAACACCGGACCAGAACACCGGAGAGAACACACCGCCGGAGAAGGCATTCTAGAGAGAACACCGGACCAGAACACCGGAGAGAACACACCGCCGGAGAAGGCATTCTAGAGAGAACACCGGACCAGAACACCGGAGAGAACACACCGCCGGAGAAGGCATTCTAGAGAGAACACCGGACCAGAACACCGGAGAGAACACACCGCCGGAGAAGGCGTTCTAGAGAGAACACCGGACCAGAACACCGGAGAGAACACACCGGAGAAGGCGTTCTAGAGAGAACACCGGAGAGAACACACCGGAGAAGGCGTTCTAGAGAGAACACCGGACCAGAACACCGGAGAGAACACACCGGAGAAGGCGTTCTAGAGAGAACACCGGACCAGAACACCGACACCGGAAAGAACACACCGCCGGAGAAGGCGTTCTAGAGAGAACACCGGACCAGAACACCGGAGAGAACACACCGGAGAAGGCGTTCTAGAGAGAACACCGGACCAGAACACCGACACCGGAGAGAACACACCGCCGGAGAAGGCGTTCTAGAGAGAACACCGGACCAGAACACCGGAGAGAACACACCGAAGAAGACGTTCTAGAGAGAACACCAGACCAGAACACCGGAGAGAGAACACCAGACCAGAACACCGGAGAGAACACACCGAAGAAGGCGTTCTAGAGAGAACACCGGACCAGAACACCAGAGAGAACACCACACCGGAGAAGGCGTTCTAGAGAGAACACCAGACCAGAACACCGGAGAGAACACACCGGAGAAGGCGTTCTAGAGAGAACACCAGACCAGAACACCGGAGAGAACACCACACCGGAGAAGGCGTTCTAGAGAGAACACCAGACCAGAACACCGGAGAGAACAAACCGGAGAAGGCGTTCTAGAGAGAACACCGGACCAGAAAACCGGAGAGAACACACCGCCGGAAAAGGCGTTCTAGAGAGAACACCGGACCAGAACACCGGAGAGAACACACCGAAGAAGAAGGCGTTCTAGAGAGAACACCAGACCAGAACACCGGAGAGAACACACCGGAGAAGGCGTTCTAGAGAGAACACCAGACCAGAACACCGGAGAGAACACACCGAAGAAGGCGTTCTAGAGAGAACACCAGACCAGAACACCGGAGAGAACACACCGGAGAAGGCGTTCTAGAGAGAACACCAGACCAGAACACCGGAGAGAACACACCGAAGAAGGCGTTCTAGAGAGAACACCGGATAAGAACACCAGAGAGAACACCACACCGGAGAAGGCGTTCTAGAGAGAACACCGGACCAGAACACCGGAGAGAACACACCGAAGAAGACGTTCTAGAGAGAACACCAGACCAGAACACCGGAGATAACACACCGAAGAAGACGTTCTAGAGAGAACACCAGACCAGAACACCGGAGAGAACACACCGAAGAAGGCGTTCTAGAGAGAACACCGGACCAGAACACCAGAGAGAACACCACACCGGAGAAGGCGTTCTAGAGAGAACACCAGACCAGAATACCGGAGAGAACACCAAACCGGAGAAGGCGTTCTAGAGAGAACACCAGACCAGAACACCGGAGAGAACACACCGGAGAAGGCGTTCTAGAGAGAACACCGGACCAGAACACCGGAGAGAACACACCGCCGGAGAAGGCGTTCTAGAGAGAACACCGGACCAGAACACCGGAGAGAACACACCGAACATGAAGGCGTTCTAGAGAGAACACCATACCAGAACACCGGAGAGAACACACCGGAGAAGGCGTTCTAGAGAGAACACCAGACCAGAACACCGGAGAGAACACACCGAAGAAGGCGTTCTAGAGAGAACACCGGACCAGAACACCGGAGAGAACACACCGGAGAAGAAGGCGTTCTAGAGAGAACACCGGACCAGAACACCGGAGAGAACACACCGGAGAAGGCGTTCTAGAGAGAACACCGGAGAGAACACACCGGAGAAGGCGTTCTAGAGAGAACACCGGACCAGAACACCGGAGAGAACACACCGGAGAAGGCGTTCTAGAGAGAACACCGGACCAGAACACCGACACCGGAGAGAACACACCGCCGGAGAAGGCGTTCTAGAGAGAACACCGGACCAGAACACCGGAGAGAACACACCGGAGAAGGCGTTCTAGAGAGAACACCGGACCAGAACACCGACACCGGAGAGAACACACCGCCGGAGAAGGCGTTCTAGAGAGAACACCGGACCAGAACACCGGAGAGAACACACCGAAGAAGACGTTCTAGAGAGAACACCAGACCAGAACACCGGAGAGAGAACACCAGACCAGAACACCGGAGAGAACACACCGAAGAAGGCGTTCTAGAGAGAACACCGGACCAGAACACCAGAGAGAACACCACACCGGAGAAGGCGTTCTAGAGAGAACACCAGACCAGAACACCGGAGAGAACACCACACCGGAGAAGGCGTTCTAGAGAGAACACCAGACCAGAACACCGGAGAGAACACACCGGAGAAGGCGTTCTAGAGAGAACACCAGACCAGAACACCGGAGAGAACACCACACCGGAGAAGGCGTTCTAGAGAGAACACCAGACCAGAACACCGGAGAGAACACACCGGAGAAGGCGTTCTAGAGAGAACACCGGACCAGAAAACCGGAGAGAACACACCGCCGGAAAAGGCGTTCTAGAGAGAACACCGGACCAGAACACCGGAGAGAACACACCGAAGAAGAAGGCGTTCTAGAGAGAACACCAGACCAGAACACCGGAGAGAACACACCGGAGAAGGCGTTCTAGAGAGAACACCAGACCAGAACACCGGAGAGAACACACCGAAGAAGGCGTTCTAGAGAGAACACCAGACCAGAACACCGGAGAGAACACACCGGAGAAGGCGTTCTAGAGAGAACACCAGACCAGAACACCGGAGAGAACACACCGAAGAAGGCGTTCTAGAGAGAACACCGGATAAGAACACCAGAGAGAACACCACACCGGAGAAGGCGTTCTAGAGAGAACACCGGACCAGAACACCGGAGAGAACACACCGAAGAAGACGTTCTAGAGAGAACACCAGACCAGAACACCGGAGATAACACACCGAAGAAGACGTTCTAGAGAGAACACCAGACCAGAACACCGGAGAGAACACACCGGAGAAGGCGTTCTAGAGAGAACACCGGACCAGAACACCGGAAAGAACACACCGCCGGAGAAGGCGTTCTAGAGAGAACACCGGACCAGAACACCGGAGAGAACACACCGAAGAAGAAGGCGTTCTAGAGAGAACACCAGACCAGAACACCGGAGAGAACACACCGGAGAAGGCGTTCTAGAGAGAACACCAGACCAGAACACCGGAGAGAACACACCGAAGAAGGCGTTCTAGAGAGAACACCGGACCAGAACACCGGAGAGAACACACCGGAGAAGGCGTTCTAGAGAGAACACCGGAGAGAACACACCGGAGAAGGCGTTCTAGAGAGAACACCGGACCAGAACACCGGAGAGAACACACCGGAGAAGGCGTTCTAGAGAGAACACCGGACCAGAACACCGACACCGGAGAGAACACACCGCCGGAGAAGGCGTTCTAGAGAGAACACCGGACCAGAACACCGGAGAGAACACACCGGAGAAGGCGTTCTAGAGAGAACACACCGCCTACACCGGACCAGAACACCGGAGAGAGAACACACCGCCGGAGAAGGCATTCTAGAGAGAACACCGGACCAGAACACCGGAGAGAACACACCGCCGGAGAAGGCATTCTAGAGAGAACACCGGACCAGAACACCGGAGAGAACACACCGCCGGAGAAGGCGTTCTAGAGAGAACACCGGACCAGAACACCGGAGAGAACACACCGCCGGAGAAGGCGTTCTAGAGAGAACACCGGACCAGAACACCGGAGAGAACACACCGCCGGAGAAGGCATTCTAGAGAGAACACCGGACCAGAACACCGGAGAGAACACACCGCCGGAGAAGGCATTCTAGAGAGAACACCGGACCAGAACACCGGAGAGAACACACCGCCGGAGAAGGCATTCTAGAGAGAACACCGGACCAGAACACCGGAGAGAACACACCGCCGGAGAAGGCATTCTAGAGAGAACACCGGACCAGAACACCGGAGAGAACACACCGCCGGAGAAGGCATTCTAGAGAGAACACCGGACCAGAACACCGGAGAGAACACACCGCCGGAGAAGGCGTTCTAGAGAGAACACCGGACCAGAACACCGGAGAGAACACACCGGAGAAGGCGTTCTAGAGAGAACACCGGAGAGAACACACCGGAGAAGGCGTTCTAGAGAGAACACCGGACCAGAACACCGGAGAGAACACACCGGAGAAGGCGTTCTAGAGAGAACACCGGACCAGAACACCGACACCGGAGAGAACACACCGCCGGAGAAGGCGTTCTAGAGAGAACACCGGACCAGAACACCGGAGAGAACACACCGGATAAGGCGTTCTAGAGAGAACACCGGACCAGAACACCGACACCGGAGAGAACACACCGCCGGAGAAGGCGTTCTAGAGAGAACACCGGACCAGAACACCGGAGAGAACACACCGAAGAAGACGTTCTAGAGAGAACACCAGACCAGAACACCGGAGAGAGAACACCGGACCAGAACACCGGAGAGAACACACCGAAGAAGGCGTTCTAGAGAGAACACCGGACCAGAACACCGGAGAGAACACACCGCCGGAGAAGGCGTTCTAGAGAGAACACCGGACCAGAACACCGGAGAGAACACACCGAAGAAGAAGGCGTTCTAGAGAGAACACCAGACCGGAACACCGGAGAGAACACACCGGAGAAGGCGTTCTAGAGAGAACACCAGACCAGAACACCGGAGAGAACACACCGAAGAAGGCGTTCTAGAGAGAACACCAGACCAGAACACCGGAGAGAACACACCGGAGAAGGCGTTCTAGAGAGAACACCAGACCAGAACACCGGAGAGAACACACCGAAGAAGGCGTTCTAGAGAGAACACCGGACCAGAACACCAGAGAGAACACCACACCGGAGAAGGCGTTCTAGAGAGAACACCGGACCAGAACACCGGAGAGAACACACCGAAGAAGACGTTCTAGAGAGAACACCAGACCAGAACACCGGAGAGAACACACCGAAGAAGACGTTCTAGAGAGAACACCAGACCAGAACACCGGAGAGAACACACCGAAGAAGGCGTTCTAGAGAGAACACCGGACCAGAACACCAGAGAGAACACCACACCGGAGAAGGCGTTCTAGAGAGAACACCAGACCAGAACACCGGAGAGAACACCACACCGGAGAAGGCGTTCTAGAGAGAACACCAGACCAGAACACCGGAGAGAACACACCGGAGAAGGCGTTCTAGAGAGAACACCGGACCAGAACACCGGAGAGAACACACCGCCGGAGAAGGCGTTCTAGAGAGAACACCGGACCAGAACACCGGAGAGAACACACCGAAGAAGAAGGCGTTCTAGAGAGAACACCAGACCAGAACACCGGATAGAACACACCGGAGAAGGCGTTCTAGAGAGAACACCAGACCAGAACACCGGAGAGAACACACCGAAGAAGGCGTTCTAGAGAGAACACCGGACCAGAACACCAGAGAGAACACCACACCGGAGAAGGCGTTCTAGAGAGAACACCGGACCAGAACACCGGAGAGAACACACCGAAGAAGACGTTCTAGAGAGAACACCAGACCAGAACACCGGAGAGAGAACACCAGACCAGAACACCGGAGAGAACACACCGAAGAAGGCGTTCTAGAGAGTACACCGGACCAGAACACCAGAGAGAACACCACACCGGAGAAGGCGTTCTAGAGAGAACACCAGACCAGAACACCGGAGAGAACACCACACCGGAGAAGGCGTTCTAGAGAGAACACCAGACCAGAACACCGGAGAGAACACACCGGAGAAGGCGTTCTAGAGAGAACACCGGAGAGAACACACCGCCGGAGAAGGCGTTCTAGAGAGAACACCGGACCAGAACACCGGAGAGAACACACCGAAGAAGAAGGCGTTCTAGAGAGAACACCAGACCAGAACACCGGAGAGAACACACCGGAGAAGGCGTTCAAGAGAGAACACCAGACCAGAACACCGGAGAGAACACACCGAAGAAGGCGTTCTAGAGAGAACACCAGACCAGAACACCGGAGAGAACACACCGGAGAAGGCGTTCTAGAGAGAACACCAGACCAGAACACCGGAAAGAACACACCGAAGAAGGCGTTCTAGAGAGAACACCGGACCAGAACACCGGAGAGAACACACCGGAGAAGGCGTTCTAGAGAGAACACCGGAGAGAACACACCGGAGAAAGCGTTCTAGAGAGAACACCGGACCAGAACACCGGAGAGAACACACCGGAGAAGGCGTTCTAGAGAGAACACCGGACCAGAACACCGACACCGGAGAGAACACACCGCCGGAGAAGGCGTTCTAGAGAGAACACCGGACCAGAACACCGGAGAGAACACACCGGAGAAGGCGTTCTAGAGAGAACACACCGCCTACACCGGACCAGAACACCGGAGAGAGAACACACCGCCGGAGAAGGCATTCTAGAGAGAACACCGGACCAGAACACCGGAGAGAACACACCGCCGGAGAATGCGTTCTAGAGAGAACACCGGACCAGAACACCGGAGAGAACACACCGCCGGAGAAGGCGTTCTAGAGAGAACACCGGACCAGAACACCGGAGAGAACACACCGCCGGAGAAGGCATTCTAGAGAGAACACCGGACCAGAACACCGGAGAGAACACACCGCCGGAGAAGGCATTCTAGAGAGAACACCGGACCAGAACACCGGAGAGAACACACCGCCGGAGAAGGCATTCTAGAGAGAACACCGGACCAGAACACCGGAGAGAACACACCGCCGGAGAAGGCATTCTAGAGAGAACACCGGACCAGAACACCGGAGAGAACACACCGCCGGAGAAGGCATTCTAGAGAGAACACCGGACCAGAACACCGACACCGGAGAGAACACACCGCCGGAGAAGGCGTTCTAGAGAGAACACCGGACCAGAACACCGGAGAGAACACACCGGAGAAGGCGTTCTAGAGAGAACACCGGAGAGAACACACCGGAGAAGGCGTTCTAGAGAGAACACCGGACCAGAACACCGGAGAGAACACACCAGAGAAGGCGTTCTAGAGAGAACACCGGACCAGAACACCGACACCGGAGAGAACACACCGCCGGAGAAGGCGTTCTAGAGAGAACACCGGACCAGAACACCGGAGAGAACACACCGGAGAAGGCGTTCTAGAGAGAACACCGGACCAGAACACCGACACCGGAGAGAACACACCGCCGGAGAAGGCGTTCTAGAGAGAACACCGGACCAGAACACCGGAGAGAACACACCGACGAAGATGTTCTAGAGAGAACACCAGACCAGAACACCGGAGAGAGAACACCGGACCAGAACACCGGAGAGAACACACCGAAGAAGGCGTTCTAGAGAGAACACCGGACCAGAACACCGGAGAGAACACCACACCGGAGAAGGCGTTCTAGAGAGAACACCAGACCAGAACACCGGAGAGAACACACCGGAGAAGGCGTTCTAGAGAGAACACCAGACCAGAACACCGGAGAGAACACCACACCGGAGAAGGCGTTCTAGAGAGAACACCAGACCAGAACACCGGAGAGAACACACCGGAGAAGGCGTTCTAGAGAGAACACCGGACCAGAACACCGGAGAGAACACACCGCCGGAGAAGGCGTTCTAGAGAGAACACCGGACCAGAACACCGGAGAGAACACACCGAAGAAGAAGGCGTTCTAGAGAGAACACCAGACCAGAACACCGGAGAGAACACACCGGAGAAGGCGTTCTAGAGAGAACACCAGACCAGAACACCGGAGAGAACACACCGAAGAAGGCGTTCTAGAGAGAACACCAGACCAGAACACCGGAGAGAACACACCGGAGAAGGCGTTCTAGAGAGAACACCAGACCAGAACACCGGAGAGAACACACCGAAGAAGGCGTTCTAGAGAGAACACCGGACCAGAACACCAGAGAGAACACCACTCCGGAGAAGGCGTTCTAGAGAGAACACCGGACCAGAACACCGGAGAGAACACACCGAAGAAGACGTTCTAGAGAGAACACCAGACCAGAACACCGGAGAGAACACACCGAAGAAGACGTTCTAGAGAGAACACCAGACCAGAACACCGGAGAGAACACACCGAAGAAGGCGTTCTAGAGAGAACACCAGACCAGAACACCGGAGAGAACACACCGGAGAAGGCGTTCTAAAGAGAACACCAGACCAGAACACCGGAGAGAACACACCGAAGAAGGCGTTCTAGAGAGAACACCGGACCAGAACACCGGAGAGAACACACCGCCGGAGAAGGCGTTCTAGAGAGAACACCGGACCAGAACACCGGAGAGAACACACCGGAGAAGGCGTTCTAGAGAGAACACCGGACCAGAACACCGGAGAGAACACACCGCCGGAGAAGGCGTTCTAGAGAGAACACCGGACCAGAACACCGGAGAGAACACACCGAAGAAGAAGGCGTTCTAGAGAGAACACCAGACCAGAACACCGGAGAGAACACACCGGAGAAGGCGTTCTAGAGAGAACACCAGACCAGAACACCGGAGAGAACACACCGAAGAAGGCGTTCTAGAGAGAACACCGGACCAGAACACCAGAGAGAACACCACACCGGAGAAGGCGTTCTAGAGAGAACACCGGACCAGAACACCGGAGAGAACACACCGAAGAAGACGTTCTAGAGAGAACACCAGACCAGAACACCGGAGAGAACACACCGAAGAAGACGTTCTAGAGAGAACACCAGACCAGAACACCGGAGAGAACACACCGAAGAAGGCGTTCTAGAGAGAACACCGGACCAGAACACCAGAGAGAACACCACACCGGAGAAGGCGTTCTAGAGAGAACACCAGACCAGAACACCGGAGAGAACACACCGGAGAAGGCGTTCTAGAGAGAACACCAGACTAGAACACCGGAGAGAACACACCGAAGAAGGCGTTCTAGAGAGAACACCAGACCAGAACACCGGAGAGAACACACCGGAGAAGGCGTTCTAGAGAGAACACCAGACCAGAACACCGTAGAGAACACACCGAAGAAGGCGTTCTAGAGAGAACACCGGACCAGAACACCAGAGAGAACACCACACCGGAGAAGGCGTTCTAGAGAGAACACCGGACCAGAACACCGGAGAGAACACACCGAAGAAGACGTTCTAGAGAGAACACCAGACCAGAACACCGGAGAGAACACACCGAAGAAGACGTTCTAGAGAGAACACCAGACCAGAACACCGGAGAGAACACACCGAAGAAGGCGTTCTAGAGAGAACACCAGACCAGAACACCGGAGAGAACACACCGGAGAAGGCGTTCTAAAGAGAACACCAGACCAGAACACCGGAGAGAACACACCGAAGAAGGCGTTCTAGAGAGAACACCGGACCAGAACACCGGAGAGAACACACCGCCGGAGAAGGCGTTCTAGAGAGAACACCGGACCAGAACACCGGAGAGAACACACCGGAGAAGGCGTTCTAGAGAGAACACCGGACCAGAACACCGGAGAGAACACACCGCCGGAGAAGGCGTTCTAGAGAGAACACCGGACCAGAACACCGGAGAGAACACACCGAAGAAGAAGGCGTTCTAGAGAGAACACCAGACCAGAACACCGGAGAGAACACACCGGAGAAGGCGTTCTAGAGAGAACACCAGACCAGAACACCGGAGAGAACACACCGAAGAAGGCGTTCTAGAGAGAACACCGGACCAGAACACCAGATAGAACACCACACCGGAGAAGGCGTTCTAGAGAGAACACCGGACCAGAACACCGGAGAGAACACACCGAAGAAGACGTTCTAGAGAGAACACCAGGCCAGAACACCGGAGAGAACACACCGAAGAAGACGTTCTAGAGAGAACACCAGACCAGAACACCGGAGAGAACACACCGAAGAAGGCGTTCTAGAGAGAACACCGGACCAGAACACCAGAGAGAACACCACACCGGAGAAGGCGTTCTAGAGAGAACACCAGACCAGAACACCGGAGAGAACACCACACCGGAGAAGGCGTTCTAGAGAGAACACCAGACCAGAACACCGGAGAGAACACACCGGAGAAGGCGTTCTAGAGAGAACACCGGACCAGAACACCGGAGAGAACACACCGCCGGAGAAGGCGTTCTAGAGAGAACACCGGACCAGAACACCGGAGAGAACACACCGAAGAAGAAGGCGTTCTAGAGAGAACACCAGACCAGAACACCGGAGAGAACACACCGGAGAAGGCGTTCTAGAGAGAACACCAGACCAGAACACCGGAGAGAACACACCGAAGAAGGCGTTCTAGAGAGAACACCGGACCAGAACACCAGAGAGAACACCACACCGGAGAAGGCGTTCTAGAGAGAACACCGGACCAGAACACCGGAGAGAACACACCGAAGAAGACGTTCTAGAGAGAACACCAGACCAGAACACCGGAGAGAGAACACCAGACCAGAACACCGGAGAGAACACACCGAAGAAGGCGTTCTAGAGAGTACACCGGACCAGAACACCAGAGAGAACACCACACCGGAGAAGGCGTTCTAGAGAGAACACCAGACCAGAACACCGGAGAGAACACCACACCGGAGAAGGCGTTCTAGAGAGAACACCAGACCAGAACACCGGAGAGAACACACCGGAGAAGGCGTTCTAGAGAGAACACCGGAGAGAACACACCGCCGGAGAAGGCGTTCTAGAGAGAACACCGGACCAGAACACCGGAGAGAACACACCGAAGAAGAAGGCGTTCTAGAGAGAACACCAGACCAGAACACCGGAGAGAACACACCGGAGAAGGCGTTCAAGAGAGAACACCAGACCAGAACACCGGAGAGAACACACCGAAGAAGGCGTTCTAGAGAGAACACCAGACCAGAACACCGGAGAGAACACACCGGAGAAGGCGTTCTAGAGAGAACACCAGACCAGAACACCGGAAAGAACACACCGAAGAAGGCGTTCTAGAGAGAACACCGGACCAGAACACCGGAGAGAACACACCGGAGAAGGCGTTCTAGAGAGAACACCGGAGAGAACACACCGGAGAAGGCGTTCTAGAGAGAACACCGGACCAGAACACCGGAGAGAACACACCGGAGAAGGCGTTCTAGAGAGAACGCCGGACCAGAACACCGACACCGGAGAGAACACACCGCCGGAGAAGGCGTTCTAGAGAGAACACCGGACCAGAACACCGGAGAGAACACACCGGAGAAGGCGTTCTAGAGAGAACACACCGCCTACACCGGACCAGAACACCGGAGAGAGAACACACCGCCGGAGAAGGCATTCTAGAGAGAACACCGGACCAGAACACCGGAGAGAACACACCGCCGGAGAATGCGTTCTAGAGAGAACACCGGACCAGAACACCGGAGAGAACACACCGCCGGAGAAGGCGTTCTAGAGAGAACACCGGACCAGAACACCGGAGAGAACACACCGCCGGAGAAGGCATTCTAGAGAGAACACCGGACCAGAACACCGGAGAGAACACACCGCCGGAGAAGGCATTCTAGAGAGAACACCGGACCAGAACACCGGAGAGAACACACCGCCGGAGAAGGCATTCTAGAGAGAACACCGGACCAGAACACCGGAGAGAACACACCGCCGGAGAAGGCATTCTAGAGAGAACACCGGACCAGAACACCGGAGAGAACACACCGCCGGAGAAGGCATTCTAGAGAGAACACCGGACCAGAACACCGACACCGGAGAGAACACACCGCCGGAGAAGGCGTTCTAGAGAGAACACCGGACCAGAACACCGGAGAGAACACACCGGAGAAGGCGTTCTAGAGAGAACACCGGAGAGAACACACCGGAGAAGGCGTTCTAGAGAGAACACCGGACCAGAACACCGGAGAGAACACACCGGAGAAGGCGTTCTAGAGAGAACACCGGACCAGAACACCGACACCGGAGAGAACACACCGCCGGAGAAGGCGTTCTAGAGAGAACACCGGACCAGAACACCGGAGAGAACACACCGGAGAAGGCGTTCTAGAGAGAACACCGGACCAGAACACCGACACCGGAGAGAACACACCGCCGGAGAAGGCGTTCTAGAGAGAACACCGGACCAGAACACCGGAGAGAACACACCGAAGAAGACGTTCTAGAGAGAACACCAGACCAGAACACCGGAGAGAGAACACCGGACCAGAACACCGGAGAGAACACACCGAAGAAGGCGTTCTAGAGAGAACACCGGACCAGAACACCGGAGAGAACACCACACCGGAGAAGGCGTTCTAGAGAGAACACCAGACCAGAACACCGGAGAGAACACACCGGAGAAGGCGTTCTAGAGAGAACACCAGACCAGAACACCGGAGAGAACACCACACCGGAGAAGGCGTTCTAGAGAGAACACCAGACCAGAACACCGGAGAGAACACACCGGAGAAGGCGTTCTAGAGAGAACACCGGACCAGAACACCGGAGAGAACACACCGCCGGAGAAGGCGTTCTAGAGAGAACACCGGACCAGAACACCGGAGAGAACACACCGAAGAAGAAGGCGTTCTAGAGAGAACACCAGACCAGAACACCGGAGAGAACACACCGGAGAAGGCGTTCTAGAGAGAACACCAGACCAGAACACCGGAGAGAACACACCGAAGAAGGCGTTCTAGAGAGAACACCAGACCAGAACACCGGAGAGAACACACCGGAGAAGGCGTTCTAGAGAGAACACCAGACCAGAACACCGGAGAGAACACACCGAAGAAGGCGTTCTAGAGAGAACACCGGACCAGAACACCAGAGAGAACACCACACCGGAGAAGGCGTTCTAGAGAGAACACCGGACCAGAACACCGGAGAGAACACACCGAAGAAGACGTTCTAGAGAGAACACCAGACCAGAACACCGGAGAGAACACACCGAAGAAGACGTTCTAGAGAGAACACCAGACCAGAACACCGGAGAGAACACACCGAAGAAGGCGTTCTAGAGAGAACACCAGACCAGAACACCGGAGAGAACACACCGAAGAAGACGTTCTAGAGAGAACACCAGACCAGAACACCGGAGAGAGAACACCAGACCAGAACACCGGAGAGAACACACCGAAGAAGGCGTTCTAGAGAGAACACCGGACCAGAACACCGGAGAGAACACACCGAAGAAGAAGGCGTTCTAGAGAGAACACCAGACCAGAACACCGGAGAGAACACACCGGAGAAGGCGTTCTAGAGAGAACACCAGACCAGAACACCGGAGAGAACACACCGAAGAAGGCGTTCTAGAGAGAACACCGGACCAGAACACCAGAGAGAACACCATACCGGAGAAGGCGTTCTAGAGAGAACACCGGACCAGAACACCGGAGAGAACACACCGAAGAAGACGTTCTAGAGAGAACACCAGACCAGAACACCGGAGAGAGAACACCAGACCAGAACACCGGAGAGAACACACCGAAGAAGGCGTTCTAGAGAGAACACCGGACCAGAACACCAGAGAGAACACCACACCGGAGAAGGCGTTCTAGAGAGAACACCAGACCAGAACACCGGAGAGAACACCACACCGGAGAAGGCGTTCTAGAGAGAACACCAGACCAGAACACCGGAGAGAACACACCGGAGAAGGCGTTCTAGAGAGAACACCGGACCAGAACACCGGAGAGAACACACCGCCGGAGAAGGCGTTCTAGAGAGAACACCGGACCAGAACACCGGAGAGAACACACCGAAGAAGAAGGCGTTCTAGAGAGAACACCAGACCAGAACACCGGAGAGAACACACCGGAGAAGGCGTTCTAGAGAGAACACCAGACCAGAACACCGGAGAGAACACACCGAAGAAGGCGTTCTAGAGAGAACACCGGACCAGAACACCAGAGAGAACACCATACCGGAGAAGGCGTTCTAGAGAGAACACCGGACCAGAACACCGGAGAGAACACACCGAAGAAGACGTTCTAGAGAGAACACCAGACCAGAACACCGGAGAGAGAACACCAGACCAGAACACCGGAGAGAACACACCGAAGAAGGCGTTCTAGAGAGAACACCGGACCAGAACACCAGAGAGAACACCACACCGGAGAAGGCGTTCTAGAGAGAACACCAGACCAGAACACCGGAGAGAACACCACACCGGAGAAGGCGTTCTAGAGAGAACACCAGACCAGAACACCGGAGAGAACACACCGGAGAAGGCGTTCTAGAGAGAACACCGGACCAGAACACCGGAGAGAACACACCGCCGGAGAAGGCGTTCTAGAGAGAACACCGGACCAGAACACCGGAGAGAACACACCGAAGAAGAAGGCGTTCTAGAGAGAACACCAGACCAGAACACCGGAGAGAACACACCGGAGAAGGCGTTCTAGAGAGAACACCAGACCAGAACACCGGAGAGAACACACCGAAGAAGGCGTTCTAGAGAGAACACCAGACCAGAACACCGGAGAGAACACCACACCGGAGAAGGCGTTCTAGAGAGAACACCAGACCAGAACACCGAAGAAGACGTTCTAGAGAGAACACCAGACCAGAACACCGGAGAGAACACACCGAAGAAGGCGTTCTAGAGAGAACACCGGACCAGAACACCGGAGAGAACACACCGGAGAAGGCGTTCTAGAGAGAACACCGGAGAGAACACACCGGAGAAGGCGTTCTAGAGAGAACACCGGACCAGAACACCGGAGAGAACACACCGGAGAAGGCGTTCTAGAGAGAACACCGGACCAGAACACCGACACCGGAGAGAACACACCGCCGGAGAAGGCGTTCTAGAGAGAACACCGGACCAGAACACCGGAGAGAACACACCGGAGAAGGCGTTCTAGAGAGAACACACCGCCTACACCGGACCAGAACACCGGAGAGAGAACACACCGCCGGAGAAGGCATTCTAGAGAGAACACCGGACCAGAACACCGGAGAGAACACACCGCCGGAGAAGGCATTCTAGAGAGAACACCGGACCAGAACACCGAAGAGAACACACCGCCGGAGAAGGCATTCTAGAGAGAACACCGGACCAGAACACCGGAGAGAACACACCGCCGGAGAAGGCGTTCTAGAGAGAACACCGGACCAGAACACCGGAGAGAACACACCGCCGGAGAAGGCATTCTAGAGAGAACACCGGACCAGAACACCGGAGAGAACACACCGCCGGAGAAGGCATTCTAGAGAGAACACCGGACCAGAACACCGGAGAGAACACACCGCCGGAGAAGGCATTCTAGAGAGAACACCGGACCAGAACACCGGAGAGAACACACCGCCGGAGAAGGCATTCTAGAGAGAACACCGGACCAGAACACCGGAAAGAACACACCGCCGGAGAAGGCGTTCTAGAGAGAACACCGGACCAGAACACCGGAGAGAACACACCGGAGAAGGCGTTCTAGAGAGAACACCGGACCAGAACACCGGAGAGAACACACCGGAGAAGGCGTTCTAGAGAGAACACCGGACCAGAACACCGACACCGGAGAGAACACACCGCCGGAGAAGGCGTTCTAGAGAGAACACCGGACCAGAACACCGGAGAGAACACACCGGAGAAGGCGTTCTAGAGAGAACACCGGACCAGAACACCGACACCGGAGAGAACACACCGCCGGAGAAGGCGTTCTAGAGAGAACACCGGACCAGAACACCGGAGAGAACACACCGAAGAAGACGTTCTAGAGAGAACACCAGACCAGAACACCGGAGAGAGAACACCAGACCAGAACACCGGAGAGAACACACCGAAGAAGGCGTTCTAGAGAGAACACCGGACCAGAACACCAGAGAGAACACCACACCGGAGAAGGCGTTCTAGAGAGAACACCAGACCAGAACACCGGAGAGAACACCACACCCGAGAAGGCGTTCTAGAGAGAACACCAGACCAGAACACCGGAGAGAACACACCGGAGAAGGCGTTCTAGAGAGAACACCAGACCAGAACACCGGAGAGAACACCACACCGGAGAAGGCGTTCTAGAGAGAACACCAGACCAGAACACCGGAGAGAACACACCGGAGAAGGCGTTCTAGAGAGAACACCGGACCAGAACACCGGAGAGAACACACCGCCGGAGAAGGCGTTCTAGAGAGAACACCGGACCAGAACACCGGAGAGAACACACCGAAGAAGAAGGCGTTCTAGAGAGAACACCAGACCGGAACACCGGAGAGAACACACCGGAGAAGGCGTTCTAGAGAGAACACCAGACCAGAACACCGGAGAGAACACACCGAAGAAGGCGTTCTAGAGAGAACACCAGACCAGAACACCGGAGAGAACACACCGGAGAAGGCGTTCTAGAGAGAACACCAGACCAGAACACCGGAGAGAACACACCGAAGAAGGCGTTCTAGAGAGAACACCGGACCAGAACACCAGAGAGAACACCACACCGGAGAAGGCGTTCTAGAGAGAACACCGGACCAGAACACCGGAGAGAACACACCGAAGAAGACGTTCTAGAGAGAACACCAGACCAGAACACCGGAGAGAACACACCGAAGAAGACGTTCTAGAGAGAACACCAGACCAGAACACCGGAGAGAACACACCGAAGAAGGCGTTCTAGAAAGAACACCGGACCAGAACACCAGAGAGAACACCACACCGGAGAAGGCGTTCTAGAGAGAACACCAGACCAGAACACCGGAGAGAACACCACACCGGAGAAGGCGTTCTAGAGAGAACACCAGACCAGAACACCGGAGAGAACACACCGGAGAAGGCGTTCTAGAGAGAACACCGGACCAGAACACCGGAGAGAACACACCGCCGGAGAAGGCGTTCTAGAGAGAACACCGGACCAGAACACCGGAGAGAACACACCGAAGAAGAAGGCGTTCTAGAGAGAACACCAGACCAGAACACCGGAGAGAACACACCGGAGAAGGCGTTCTAGAGAGAACACCAGACCAGAACACCGGAGAGAACACACCGAAGAAGGCGTTCTAGAGAGAACACCAGACCAGAACACCGGAGAGAACACACCGAAGAAGGCGTTCTAGAGAGAACACCAGACCAGAACACCGGAGAGAACACACCGAAGAAGGCGTTCTAGAGAGAACACCGGACCAGAACACCAGAGAGAACACCACACCGGAGAAGGCGTTCTAGAGAGAACACCGGACCAGAACACCGGAGAGAACACACCGAAGAAGACGTTCTAGAGAGAACACCAGACCAGAACACCGGAGAGAACACACCGAAGAAGACGTTCTAGAGAGAACACCAGACCAGAACACCGGAGAGAACACACCGAAGAAGGCGTTCTAGAGAGAACACCAGACCAGAACACCGGAGAGAACACACCGGAGAAGGCGTTCTAAAGAGAACACCAGACCAGAACACCGGAGAGAACACACCGAAGAAGGCGTTCTAGAGAGAACACCGGACCAGAACACCGGAGAGAACACACCGCCGGAGAAGGCGTTCTAGAGAGAACACCGGACCAGAACACCGGAGAGAACACACCGGAGAAGGCGTTCTAGAGAGAACACCGGACCAGAACACCGGAGAGAACACACCGCCGGAGAAGGCGTTCTAGAGAGAACACCGGACCAGAACACCGGAGAGAACACACCGAAGAAGAATGCGTTCTAGAGAGAACACCAGACCAGAACACCGGAGAGAACACACCGGAGAAGGCGTTCTAGAGAGAACACCAGACCAGAACACCGGAGAGAACACACCGAAGAAGGCGTTCTAGAGAGAACACCGGACCAGAACACCAGAGAGAACACCATACCGGAGAAGGCGTTCTAGAGAGAACACCGGACCAGAACACCGGAGAGAACACACCGAAGAAGACGTTCTAGAGAGAACACCAGACCAGAACACCGGAGAGAGAACACCAGACCAGAACACCGGAGAGAACACACCGAAGAAGGCGTTCTAGAGAGAACACCGGACCAGAACACCAGAGAGAACACCACACCGGAGAAGGCGTTCTAGAGAGAACACCAGACCAGAACACCGGAGAGAACACCACACCGGAGAAGGCGTTCTAGAGAGAACACCAGACCAGAACACCGGAGAGAACACACCGGAGAAGGCGTTCTAGAGAGAACACCGGACCAGAACACCGGAGAGAACACACCGCCGGAGAAGGCGTTCTAGAGAGAACACCGGACCAGAACACCGGAGAGAACACACCGAAGAAGAAGGCGTTCTAGAGAGAACACCAGACCAGAACACCGGAGAGAACACACCGGAGAAGGCGTTCTAGAGAGAACACCAGACCAGAACACCGGAGAGAACACACCGAAGAAGGCGTTCTAGAGAGAACACCAGACCAGAACACCGGAGAGAACACCACACCGGAGAAGGCGTTCTAGAGAGAACACCAGACCAGAACACCGAAGAAGACGTTCTAGAGAGAACACCAGACCAGAACACCGGAGAGAACACACCGAAGAAGGCGTTCTAGAGAGAACACCGGACCAGAACACCGGAGAGAACACACCGGAGAAGGCGTTCTAGAGAGAACACCGGAGAGAACACACCGGAGAAGGCGTTCTAGAGAGAACACCGGACCAGAACACCGGAGAGAACACACCGGAGAAGGCGTTCTAGAGAGAACACCGGACCAGAACACCGACACCGGAGAGAACACACCGCCGGAGAAGGCGTTCTAGAGAGAACACCGGACCAGAACACCGGAGAGAACACACCGGAGAAGGCGTTCTAGAGAGAACACACCGCCTACACCGGACCAGAACACCGGAGAGAGAACACACCGCCGGAGAAGGCATTCTAGAGAGAACACCGGACCAGAACACCGGAGAGAACACACCGCCGGAGAAGGCATTCTAGAGAGAACACCGGACCAGAACACCGAAGAGAACACACCGCCGGAGAAGGCATTCTAGAGAGAACACCGGACCAGAACACCGGAGAGAACACACCGCCGGAGAAGGCGTTCTAGAGAGAACACCGGACCAGAACACCGGAGAGAACACACCGCCGGAGAAGGCATTCTAGAGAGAACACCGGACCAGAACACCGGAGAGAACACACCGCCGGAGAAGGCATTCTAGAGAGAACACCGGACCAGAACACCGGAGAGAACACACCGCCGGAGAAGGCATTCTAGAGAGAACACCGGACCAGAACACCGGAGAGAACACACCGCCGGAGAAGGCATTCTAGAGAGAACACCGGACCAGAACACCGGAAAGAACACACCGCCGGAGAAGGCGTTCTAGAGAGAACACCGGACCAGAACACCGGAGAGAACACACCGGAGAAGGCGTTCTAGAGAGAACACCGGACCAGAACACCGGAGAGAACACACCGGAGAAGGCGTTCTAGAGAGAACACCGGACCAGAACACCGACACCGGAGAGAACACACCGCCGGAGAAGGCGTTCTAGAGAGAACACCGGACCAGAACACCGGAGAGAACACACCGGAGAAGGCGTTCTAGAGAGAACACCGGACCAGAACACCGACACCGGAGAGAACACACCGCCGGAGAAGGCGTTCTAGAGAGAACACCGGACCAGAACACCGGAGAGAACACACCGAAGAAGACGTTCTAGAGAGAACACCAGACCAGAACACCGGAGAGAGAACACCAGACCAGAACACCGGAGAGAACACACCGAAGAAGGCGTTCTAGAGAGAACACCGGACCAGAACACCAGAGAGAACACCACACCGGAGAAGGCGTTCTAGAGAGAACACCAGACCAGAACACCGGAGAGAACACCACACCCGAGAAGGCGTTCTAGAGAGAACACCAGACCAGAACACCGGAGAGAACACACCGGAGAAGGCGTTCTAGAGAGAACACCAGACCAGAACACCGGAGAGAACACCACACCGGAGAAGGCGTTCTAGAGAGAACACCAGACCAGAACACCGGAGAGAACACACCGGAGAAGGCGTTCTAGAGAGAACACCGGACCAGAACACCGGAGAGAACACACCGCCGGAGAAGGCGTTCTAGAGAGAACACCGGACCAGAACACCGGAGAGAACACACCGAAGAAGAAGGCGTTCTAGAGAGAACACCAGACCGGAACACCGGAGAGAACACACCGGAGAAGGCGTTCTAGAGAGAACACCAGACCAGAACACCGGAGAGAACACACCGAAGAAGGCGTTCTAGAGAGAACACCAGACCAGAACACCGGAGAGAACACACCGGAGAAGGCGTTCTAGAGAGAACACCAGACCAGAACACCGGAGAGAACACACCGAAGAAGGCGTTCTAGAGAGAACACCGGACCAGAACACCAGAGAGAACACCACACCGGAGAAGGCGTTCTAGAGAGAACACCGGACCAGAACACCGGAGAGAACACACCGAAGAAGACGTTCTAGAGAGAACACCAGACCAGAACACCGGAGAGAACACACCGAAGAAGACGTTCTAGAGAGAACACCAGACCAGAACACCGGAGAGAACACACCGAAGAAGGCGTTCTAGAAAGAACACCGGACCAGAACACCAGAGAGAACACCACACCGGAGAAGGCGTTCTAGAGAGAACACCAGACCAGAACACCGGAGAGAACACCACACCGGAGAAGGCGTTCTAGAGAGAACACCAGACCAGAACACCGGAGAGAACACACCGGAGAAGGCGTTCTAGAGAGAACACCGGACCAGAACACCGGAGAGAACACACCGCCGGAGAAGGCGTTCTAGAGAGAACACCGGACCAGAACACCGGAGAGAACACACCGAAGAAGAAGGCGTTCTAGAGAGAACACCAGACCAGAACACCGGAGAGAACACACCGGAGAAGGCGTTCTAGAGAGAACACCAGACCAGAACACCGGAGAGAACACACCGAAGAAGGCGTTCTAGAGAGAACACCAGACCAGAACACCGGAGAGAACACACCGGAGAAGGCGTTCTAGAGAGAACACCAGACCAGAACACCGGAGAGAACACACCGAAGAAGGCGTTCTAGAGAGAACACCGGACCAGAACACCAGAGAGAACACCACACCGGAGAAGGCGTTCTAGAGAGAACACCGGACCAGAACACCGGAGAGAACACACCGAAGAAGACGTTCTAGAGAGAACACCAGACCAGAACACCGGAGAGAACACACCGAAGAAGACGTTCTAGAGAGAACACCAGACCAGAACACCGGAGAGAACACACCGAAGAAGGCGTTCTAGAGAGAACACCAGACCAGAACACCGGAGAGAACACACCGGAGAAGGCGTTCTAAAGAGAACACCAGACCAGAACACCGGAGAGAACACACCGAAGAAGGCGTTCTAGAGAGAACACCGGACCAGAACACCGGAGAGAACACACCGCCGGAGAAGGCGTTCTAGAGAGAACACCGGACCAGAACACCGGAGAGAACACACCGGAGAAGGCGTTCTAGAGAGAACACCGGACCAGAACACCGGAGAGAACACACCGCCGGAGAAGGCGTTCTAGAGAGAACACCGGACCAGAACACCGGAGAGAACACACCGAAGAAGAATGCGTTCTAGAGAGAACACCAGACCAGAACACCGGAGAGAACACACCGGAGAAGGCGTTCTAGAGAGAACACCAGACCAGAACACCGGAGAGAACACACCGAAGAAGGCGTTCTAGAGAGAACACCGGACCAGAACACCAGAGAGAACACCATACCGGAGAAGGCGTTCTAGAGAGAACACCGGACCAGAACACCGGAGAGAACACACCGAAGAAGACGTTCTAGAGAGAACACCAGACCAGAACACCGGAGAGAGAACACCAGACCAGAACACCGGAGAGAACACACCGAAGAAGGCGTTCTAGAGAGAACACCGGACCAGAACACCAGAGAGAACACCACACCGGAGAAGGCGTTCTAGAGAGAACACCAGACCAGAACACCGGAGAGAACACCACACCGGAGAAGGCGTTCTAGAGAGAACACCAGACCAGAACACCGGAGAGAACACACCGGAGAAGGCGTTCTAGAGAGAACACCGGACCAGAACACCGGAGAGAACACACCGCCGGAGAAGGCGTTCTAGAGAGAACACCGGACCAGAACACCGGAGAGAACACACCGAAGAAGAAGGCGTTCTAGAGAGAACACCAGACCAGAACACCGGAGAGAACACACCGGAGAAGGCGTTCTAGAGAGAACACCAGACCAGAACACCGGAGAGAACACACCGAAGAAGGCGTTCTAGAGAGAACACCAGACCAGAACACCGGAGAGAACACCACACCGGAGAAGGCGTTCTAGAGAGAACACCAGACCAGAACACCGAAGAAGACGTTCTAGAGAGAACACCAGACCAGAACACCGGAGAGAACACACCGAAGAAGGCGTTCTAGAGAGAACACCGGACCAGAACACCGGAGAGAACACACCGGAGAAGGCGTTCTAGAGAGAACACCGGAGAGAACACACCGGAGAAGGCGTTCTAGAGAGAACACCGGACCAGAACACCGGAGAGAACACACCGGAGAAGGCGTTCTAGAGAGAACACCGGACCAGAACACCGACACCGGAGAGAACACACCGCCGGAGAAGGCGTTCTAGAGAGAACACCGGACCAGAACACCGGAGAGAACACACCGGAGAAGGCGTTCTAGAGAGAACACACCGTCTACACCGGACCAGAACACCGGAGAGAGAACACACCGCCGGAGAAGGCATTCTAGAGAGAACACCGGACCAGAACACCGGAGAGAACACACCGCCGGAGAAGGCATTCTAGAGAGAACACCGGACCAGAACACCGAAGAGAACACACCGCCGGAGAAGGCATTCTAGAGAGAACACCGGACCAGAACACCGGAGAGAACACACCGCCGGAGAAGGCGTTCTAGAGAGAACACCGGACCAGAACACCGGAGAGAACACACCGCCGGAGAAGGCATTCTAGAGAGAACACCGGACCAGAACACCGGAGAGAACACACCGCCGGAGAAGGCATTCTAGAGAGAACACCGGACCAGAACACCGGAGAGAACACACCGCCGGAGAAGGCATTCTAGAGAGAACACCGGACCAGAACACCGGAGAGAACACACCGCCGGAGAAGGCATTCTAGAGAGAACACCGGACCAGAACACCGGAAAGAACACACCGCCGGAGAAGGCGTTCTAGAGAGAACACCGGACCAGAACACCGGAGAGAACACACCGGAGAAGGCGTTCTAGAGAGAACACCGGACCAGAACACCGGAGAGAACACACCGGAGAAGGCGTTCTAGAGAGAACACCGGACCAGAACACCGACACCGGAGAGAACACACCGCCGGAGAAGGCGTTCTAGAGAGAACACCGGACCAGAACACCGGAGAGAACACACCGGAGAAGGCGTTCTAGAGAGAACACCGGACCAGAACACCGACACCGGAGAGAACACACCGCCGGAGAAGGCGTTCTAGAGAGAACACCGGACCAGAACACCGAGAACACACCGAAGAAGACGTTCTAGAGAGAACACCAGACCAGAACACCGGAGAGAGAACACCAGACCAGAACACCGGAGAGAACACACCGAAGAAGGCGTTCTAGAGAGAACACCGGACCAGAACACCAGAGAGAACACCACACCGGAGAAGGCGTTCTAGAGAGAACACCAGACCAGAACACCGGAGAGAACACCACACCGGAGAAGGCGTTCTAGAGAGAACACCAGACCAGAACACCGGAGAGAACACACCGGAGAAGGCGTTCTAGAGAGAACACCAGACCAGAACACCGGAGAGAACACCACACCGGAGAAGGCGTTCTAGAGAGAACACCAGACCAGAACACCGGAGAGAACACACCGGAGAAGGCGTTCTAGAGAGAACACCGGACCAGAACACCGGAGAGAACACACCGCCGGAGAAGGCGTTCTAGAGAGAACACCGGACCAGAACACCGGAGAGAACACACCGAAGAAGAAGGCGTTCTAGAGAGAACACCAGACCGGAACACCGGAGAGAACACACCGGAGAAGGCGTTCTAGAGAGAACACCAGACCAGAACACCGGAGAGAACACACCGAAGAAGGCGTTCTAGAGAGAACACCAGACCAGAACACCGGAGAGAACACACCGGAGAAGGCGTTCTAGAGAGAACACCAGACCAGAACACCGGAGAGAACACACCGAAGAAGGCGTTCTAGAGAGAACACCGGACCAGAACACCAGAGAGAACACCACACCGGAGAAGGCGTTCTAGAGAGAACACCGGACCAGAACATCGGAGAGAACACACCGAAGAAGACGTTCTAGAGAGAACACCAGACCAGAACACCGGAGAGAACACACCGAAGAAGACGTTCTAGAGAGAACACCAGACCAGAACACCGGAGAGAACACACCGAAGAAGGCGTTCTAGAGAGAACACCGGACCAGAACACCAGAGAGAACACCACACCGGAGAAGGCGTTCTAGAGAGAACACCAGACCAGAACACCGGAGAGAACACCATACCGGAGAAGGCGTTCTAGAGAGAACACCAGACCAGAACACCGGAGAAGGCGTTCTAGAGAGAACACCGGACCAGAACACCGGAGAGAACACACCGCCGGAGAAGGCGTTCTAGAGAGAACACCGGACCAGAACACCGGAGAGAACACACCGAAGAAGAAGGCGTTCTAGAGAGAACACCAGACCAGAACACCGGAGAGAACACACCGGAGAAGGCGTTCTAGAGAGAACACCAGACCAGAACACCGGAGAGAACACACCGAAGAAGGCGTTCTAGAGAGAACACCGGACCAGAACACCAGAGAGAACACCACACCGGAGAAGGCGTTCTAGAGAGAACACCGGACCAGAACACCGGAGAGAACACACCGAAGAAGACGTTCTAGAGAGAACACCAGACCAGAACACCGGAGAGAGAACACCAGACCAGAACACCGGAGAGAACACACCGAAGAAGGCGTTCTAGAGAGAACACCGGACCAGAACACCAGAGAGAACACCACACCGGAGAAGGCGTTCTAGAGAGAACACCAGACCAGAACACCGGAGAGAACACCACACCGGAGAAGGCGTTCTAGAGAGAACACCAGACCAGAACACCGGAGAGAACACACCGGAGAAGGCGTTCTAGAGAGAACACCGGACCAGAACACCGGAGAGAACACACCGCCGGAGAAGGCGTTCTAGAGAGAACACCGGACCAGAACACCGGAGAGAACACACCGAAGAAGAAGGCGTTCTAGAGAGAACACCAGACCAGAACACCGGAGAGAACACACCGGAGAAGGCGTTCTAGAGAGAACACCAGACCAGAACACCGGAGAGAACACACCGAAGAAGGCGTTCTAGAGAGAACACCGGACCAGAACACCAGAGAGAACACCACACCGGAGAAGGCGTTCTAGAGAGAACACCGGACCAGAACACCGGAGAGAACACACCGAAGAAGACGTTCTAGAGAGAACACCAGACCAGAACACCGGAGAGAACACACCGAAGAAGACGTTCTAGAGAGAACACCAGACCAGAACACCGGAGAGAACACACCGAAGAAGGCGTTCTAGAGAGAACACCGGACCAGAACACCAGAGAGAACACCACACCGGAGAAGGCGTTCTAGAGAGAACACCAGACCAGAACACCGGAGAGAACACCACACCGGAGAAGGCGTTCTAGAGAGAACACCAGACCAGAACACCGGAGAGAACACACCGGAGAAGGCGTTCTAGAGAGAACACCGGACCAGAACACCGGAGAGAACACACCGCCGGAGAAGGCATTCTAGAGAGAACACCGGACCAGAACACCGGAGAGAACACACCGAAGAAGAAGGCGTTCTAGAGAGAACACCAGACCAGAACACCGGAGAGAACACACCGGAGAAGGCGTTCTAGAGAGAACACCAGACCAGAACACCGGAGAGAACACACCGAAGAAGGCGTTCTAGAGAGAACACCGGACCAGAACACCAGAGAGAACACCACACCGGAGAAGGCGTTCTAGAGAGAACACCGGACCAGAACACCGGAGAGAACACACCGAAGAAGACGTTCTAGAGAGAACACCAGACCAGAACACCGGAGAGAGAACACCAGACCAGAACACCGGAGAGAACACACCGAAGAAGGCGTTCTAGAGAGAACACCGGACCAGAACACCAGAGAGAACACCACACCGGAGAAGGCGTTCTAGAGAGAACACCAGACCAGAACACCGGAGAGAACACCACACCGGAGAAGGCGTTCTAGAGAGAACACCAGACCAGAACACCGGAGAGAACACACCGGAGAAGGCGTTCTAGAGAGAACACCGGACCAGAACACCGGAGAGAACACACCGCCGGAGAAGGCGTTCTAGAGAGAACACCGGACCAGAACACCGGAGAGAACACACCGAAGAAGAAGGCGTTCTAGAGAGAACACCAGACCAGAACACCGGAGAGAACACACCGGAGAAGGCGTTCTAGAGAGAACACCAGACCAGAACACCGGAGAGAACACACCGAAGAAGGCGTTCTAGAGAGAACACCGGACCAGAACACCAGAGAGAACACCACACCGGAGAAGGCGTTCTAGAGAGAACACCGGACCAGAACACCGGAGAGAACACACCGAAGAAGACGTTCTAGAGAGAACACCAGACCAGAACACCGGAGAGAGAACACCAGACCAGAACACCGGAGAGAACACACCGAAGAAGGCGTTCTAGAGAGTACACCGGACCAGAACACCAGAGAGAACACCACACCGGAGAAGGCGTTCTAGAGAGAACACCAGACCAGAACACCGGAGAGAACACCACACCGGAGAAGGCGTTCTAGAGAGAACACCAGACCAGAACACCGGAGAGAACACACCGGAGAAGGCGTTCTAGAGAGAACACCGGACCAGAACACCGGAGAGAACACACCGCCGGAGAAGGCGTTCTAGAGAGAACACCGGACCAGAACACCGGAGAGAACACACCGAAGAAGAAGGCGTTCTAGAGAGAACACCAGACCAGAACACCGGAGAGAACACACCGGAGAAGGCGTTCTAGAGAGAACACCAGACCAGAACACCGGAGAGAACACACCGAAGAAGGCGTTCTAGAGAGAACACCGGACCAGAACACCGGAGAGAACACACCGGAGAAGGCAATATAGAGAGAACACCAGACCAGAACACCGGAGAGAACACACCGAAGAAGGCGTTCTAGAGAGAACACCGGACCAGAACACCGGAGAGAACACCACACCGGAGAAGGCGTTCTAGAGAGAACACCGGACCAGAACACCGGAGAGAACACACCGAAGAAGACGTTCTAGAGAGAACACCAGACCAGAACACCGGAGAGAACACACCGAAGAAGGCGTTCTAGAGAGAACACCGGACCAGAACACCAGAGAGAACACCACACCGGAGAAGGCGTTCTAGAGAGAACACCAGACCAGAACACCGGAGAGAACACCACACCGGAGAAGGCGTTCTAGAGAGAACACCAGACCAGAACACCGGAGAGAACACACCGGAGAAGGCGTTCTAGAGAGAACACCGGACCAGAACACCGGAGAGAACACACCGCCGGAGAAGGCGTTCTAGAGAGAACACCGAACCAGAACACCGGAGAGAACACACCGAAGAAGAAGGCGTTCTAGAGAGAACACCAGACCAGAACACCGGAGAGAACACACCGGAGAAGGCGTTCTAGAGAGAACACCAGACCAGAACACCGGAGAGAACACACCGAAGAAGGCGTTCTAGAGAGAACACCGGACCAGAACACCAGAGAGAACACCACACCGGAGAAGGCGTTCTAGAGAGAACACCGGACCAGAACACCGGAGAGAACACACCGAAGAAGACGTTCTAGAGAGAACACCAGACCAGAACACCGGAGAGAACACACCGAAGAAGGCGTTCTAGAGAGAACACCGGACCAGAACACCAGAGAGAACACCACACCGGAGAAGGCGTTCTAGAGAGAACACCAGACCAGAACACCAGAGAGAACACACCGAAGAAGGCGTTCTAGAGAGAACACCGGACCAGAACACCAGAGAGAACACCACACCGGAGAAGGCGTTCTAGAGAGAACACCGGACCAGAACACCGGAGAGAACACACCGGCACCGGACCAGAACACCGGAGAGAACACAACGGAGAAGGCGTTCTAGAGAGAACACCGGACCAGAACACCGGAGAGAACACACCGGCACCGGACCAGAACACCGGAGAGAACACAACGGAGAAGGCGTTCTAGAGAGAACACCGGACCAGAACACCGGAGAGAACACACCGGCACCGGACCAGAACACCGGAGAGAACACAACGGAGAAGGCGTTCTAGAGAAAACACCGGACCAGAACACCGGAGAGAACACACCGGAGAAGGCGTTCTAGAGAAAACACAGGAGAAGACCTTCTAGAGAGAAAGTTCTAGAGAGAACACACCGGAGAAGGCGTTCTAGAGAGAGCACGAAGACCTTCTAGAGAGAAAGTTCTAGAGAGAACACACCGGAGAAGGCGTTCTAGAGACTCTAGAACACGCGTGCGCTAGAACCCGGAGAAGGCGTGCGCAGAAGGCGTACGCCCGGAGAAGGCGTTCTAGAGCGTGCGCTAGAACCCGGAGAAGGCGCCCGCAGAAGGCGTGCGCCCGCAGAAGGCGTGAGGCGTGCGCCCGCGCGCACTTGTGTATTTCGGTATTTCGTTAACCTTCTTATACAAGATTAATTGTCAATTAGAATATACATTATAATCGATTATTGTCAATTAGAATATATATTATAATCGATCCTATGACGAGATTATTTCGGTATTTTGTTAACCTTCTTATACAAGATTAATTGTCAATTAGAATATACATTATAATCGATTATTGTCAATTAGAATATACATTATAATCGATCCTATGACGAGATTTCTGATTTAATCAGATGTAATTCTCAAGGATTAAATTCTCAACATTATGACAAGATTTCTGATTTAATCAGATATAATTTTCGAGAATTAAATTCCCAACAATAAATTCCTTTAAAGAAGGACAGCTCTTTCCCTGGCTGCTTCTTGGCCACAACCACAGCTACGGCTACTTGGAATAATTCTACCACTTCTACTAGGAGTAGCCTTTTTAGTGCCAGCTGAACCTTGTTTCTTTATATTTAGGATGGAATTCACTTAGTGACAGCATTCCCCAGTTTCTCTTTCGTAGTTTCTCTTTCGTCTCCCTTCGTATAGAGGAACTTTATCTTTCCAACAACCAATTCAGAGTTGGAAATTCATGGATTCTGCCACTAAATTGGTTGTTGGAAAGATCAAGTGTCTCAATGCTTTCAAGTTGGAAGAAAGACTCGAGAAGAGGTCCCTCTAATTGATTACTGCTCAAATCTAGCCTTTTGATGTTATTAGAGAAATTCAGAGTTATACGAGCAAGCAATGGTGTATGAGGTGGTGGCTCAACTTTCAAGAGAGGATGCAATTCTAGTCTGCTATATAGAGAGGGAGAGAGGGAGAGAGAGAGGGGAGAGAGAGAGAGTGGTTGACGTGCAGCAGGAATGGGACGGGCGTTTGTGTACGTGATACTCGGAGGAGGCGTCGCAGCTGGCTACGCCGCCCATGAATTCGTTAAGAGAGGCGTCGCCAATGGTGCACTCTGCATCATCTCGGAAGAGCCTGTAATCTCTCTCTCTCTCTCTCTCTATATATATATATATATATATAAACATATGTATGTGTGTGTGTTATATCCGTGAAGAGCGACACTCTCTTAGTCAATATTATTGATCGTTGCCTGCATTTATTGGTTTTGTACTGCGATAGTGTTTTGTTGGTGAAACATTTATCAATTGTGATAATGGAGTTCGATTACTTCACCAACAATTTGGAGGATAAAATTTGAATTTGATTGTGATGGCATTGAATTCCGCTTTCTAAAACCTAATTGAGTACGGAAAACGGGGTTGTGTGGTTTAGATTTGTTTGTTTGTTTATTGTTTTTAACTAAACTAGTTACAGCTCCGTGACTTTCGGATTTTGTGAGTAATTCTCTTCTCACCAACTCGGATTATAGGAATTTAGTTAGTCTTTGTTATGGTTTTCCAGTCCTACTGATTACTCAGTTGTTAGAAACACACAATTGAATCCCTAGTGATTCTTGTGATCTCTGAGCAAATGAGTTAATTTGCTCCAAAACATGTGGTGCAGCTAGTTAGGTTAGTCCTCTTGATTGCTTGTTAATGTTTGATCAAAAATCTCGTTTTCGTCTGAAAGAGAATTGCTTAAAAACTATTTTGGTTAATTAATGAAATCACCTTCAAGTTCCAAATCACCTACTTGGAAGGATTTTATGTAATTAGAAAGAGATGAGTGGAAGTTTGTACAACCATGCCACCTGGATGCACCCTCGGGGATCTATTAGTTTCTACAGGACAGAGATGATGGGGTCGGTTTATGGATTTTCCTTCCCTTTTCTTGGTTCATACTTGATATCCCTCAAAAGGGTGAAGGGAGATTGTGCATCAGGGTTAACTTGATCCTCTTCCCCAAGGACTTCAAATGAGGGACCCTAGAAGAGCTGCCAACTCTAATGACATCCATGTATGATCCATACTAGATTTGACTGACTGCTCATCCCACCTCCTGAACATTCTTGACTGCCCATCTCTCAATAGTCTTCTGTGGCATGGTTAGTTCCATACAGTGATCGTTGTCTTTTTTTTTTTTGTTTCACCAACAATCTCAAAAACTAGAGAAGCCTATAGAAATTTTTGATTCTGGGGTGGATCTGGGCACACAGTAAAATGATGAAATAAGCATATAGCAATCATTATGCATGCTTGTGCTAGTTTTCTTTTCTTTCTTTCTTTCTTTCTTTCTTTCGTTTTGTTTTTTTTTTTTTTGCAAATGCTCATTGAATCTTAAGGTGTCATTTTATCGTTATTCAATCAGTGCCTTACATTCTGATGAATGGACATATTATTTGATGATTGATCATTGTTCTTGGTTCAAGAAATTGTAGTATGTCATTTGAATAGTTATAAAATTTTGGATTAGATATGGTAATAAGTGCTGTTACGCACATACTGTTTGATACTTGACTGGATTATATATCTAGTATACTCTGACTTGTTACTCATATTGGTATACTTTACAGGTTGCGCCCTATGAAAGGCCTGCATTGAGCAAAGGTTGCTTACTTCCAGAAGGTATTTATTCCCTCAGGGCTCCTAGCGCAGTGTCTCAGATTTCCTTCATGATGAACTGTAAACACACACTTCTTATCATGCAATATGTTTACCTTGTACGATGGACTGAAAGCCAAATACTTGCATCTGCAAACCAAAAGGTGGGAGAACAAAGTAGCTGGTTGAAAATTCGGATAAATGAATATTGGGTGTCTGGAATCATAAATATGACTTCTGTTTCAGAATGTAGAATCAAAATTCTGGTCATTGCCACCATTGAACTTATATTCGTAGGGAAGTACATTTTTATTTTTGAAGTTATGAAGTCATTTTCTACCAAAAATGGGGGATCTATGTTGTTCGAGCTGCAGAAGGACACTTATGCGATAATTATTTTTCAGATTAAACATTCTAAAGCATGCTCACTGATTTTTCTGGATATAGTTTTGCCCTGTACATTTGCTAACATCTCTATTATAAGATGCATCAGAAGTTGTTATTATTCTTAATATTCTTAGCGAATCCGTGGAATTTGATATTTTATGTGATTTAACCCTCTACTTTTAATTACATTCAGATCCTGCCTGCCTCCCTTCATTTCACTGTTGTGTGGGTACCAATGAGGAAAGATTGGCTCCAAAATGGTACAAAGAAAATGGTATGTTTCTGTTAGTGATACAGCAGTTTTCTTTTTTTTTTTGGTTACTTTTCAGTCGGTTAAACAAGCATTTGTTCAAGCTAAGGCTGCCGTCAGGAGAGATGGATCCAAGAGTGCCTGGCTGGGGTCAAACTTACTTCCTGAAGAATACGGAAAACTAAATTTCTTCACAACATTTATTACGTTGTTAGTCTCACCCCCTCTGAAAATGATCAATATCATTTATTGATATCCTAGTAAAGATGCTCCCCAACTGGATGAACTAGGTCTCCTCTCCTTCCCAGGGCACACGTTTTCCCTTATAATTGTGTAGGTGTGGGTGGTGTGCAATTGCTGCCTTATGGCAATTGTTTACAAGAAATTAAGAGAAATAAGGTCTTTTTTTGGTTTATCCAGATGTATGAAAATAATATGGGGGACATGTAAAAAAAAGATAGATGTTTGGGGTTCTCTTTTCGTTTTGGTCTTAGTTTAGTTTTGTTTTGTGTTTTTGGTAAATGAATAGTTTCTATGTTGTTTTATATTAATATAAATAGCTGATTACTTATGCCTTTACATATTTTAATTTGTGCAACAATTGAAATGTATGTAAATATATGCACTATAATGATATAAGTTTGGGGAAGAGGGGAAAACATTTAGGGTGTCTGCCTTGATATATCGGGAAAATATGTTCTCATTTGAATTTCTGAAAAAATCGATACAACTTACAAATGACCTTCTATAGTTTGACGAGTGATGTGTTCTATAACGAATAACTATATTGATTTACTTCCTGTTGTCTATCTTAATGGCATTGTTGTCTATAGTAAATCTCTAGTAATTCACTGTCTCAAATGCTTGGTTTCATTTCTGTAATAATAAAAGTAGTCCCCAAAAATAAAACTAACCAAATCCTAGATTTCGGGCATCAGCTCCAATTGTCCAATTCCACTAAACAATTGCTTTGAGTTTTTCTGGAATATTTCTTTGTTGTAATTGGTGATGTATTGTACTTAAGAATTTGTGATATCTGCAAATGTGATTCTTCAGGTAATGTATTGTACTTAAGATTTTGTGGTATCTGCAAATGTGATTCTTCAGGTATAGAATTGATTCTTGGAACTCTAGTTAAGTCTGCTGATGTTCGGCGGAAGACACTACTAACTGCAACAGGAGAAACCATAAGCTACAAATATCTAATTGTTGCAACAGGTGCTCGGGTACTGAAGCTTTTCATTTTCGGTATTCTTGGTACTTGTGTGCTTGACAAAATGTATGTTTTTACTGTCTTGGTAAATAATATCTTGAGGCGGATTTCTCTAAAACAAAAAGAAATGGATTAGAATTTGTTGAGCCTCATGTTGTTTAAGCGGAGTGCTCGTAATAGATACATGGCCAACTATGAGGCATATTATAGTCTTTTTCAATGGGCGGGAAGTCGTGTAATTTCGTCAGCAGTTGAAGCAGACTCTGAGATGGTACTAGCTTCATGAGAAATAGCATGTGGAACATAAATTTTGCATGTGCTTGTGAAAATTAGCATGTTATATCCTAGTTTTTTATTGTCCAGTTTTGGTGACTTCTAAAGCAATACCTAATTGCATGAAAGTCCCTAGGTTAACTTCAAAACTTATGTTTAAGCATATGGTTGAATTCACTAAAGATCAGGACATAATGAAGCAAGTGTTCATTGTTCTGAAGGTTACTGTGTGGTGCAACTTATAATGGATCAAATTCAACATTAAAATCTCACTTGGGTGGATATATCTTTACCAGATCTGGGAGAAAACGACAAAGCTTATGACTCTTATTGGTGGCTCATTATTCGTAGGCTTTAAAGCTTGAAGAGTTTGGAGTAAATGCTTTAGATGCAGCTAATGTCTGTTATTTACGGAACTTGACTGATGCGGACAGACTTGTAGATGTGATGCAATCTTGTAGTGGTGGAAATGCTGTTGTTATTGGTGGTGGCTACATTGGGATGGAATGTGCTGCATCTTTGGTGATAAACAAATTGAATGTGACCATTGTTTTTCCGGAGGCACACTGTAGTAAGTAATTTTCTTATACTTCTTTTATTCTTCATTTTCATTTTATGCTTCAAATTTTAATAATTTTGGTCAGGCTGCCACGGGATATGTTATGCTAGAATACATTTTATGCAGTGATCGATTGTGATGTCTCATTATAGTGTTGCTGCTGTTTGATGCTACTTGTTTTATTACTATGATTTTCTCTCTCTCTGTCTCTCTCTCTGTGATTGAAGTAGGAAACTCATCTAAGTTATATGAATTGAAGGTTTATGTTCATTAATCTTTCTATGCGATCATTTGGATGTTTTGTTTCTGCAGTGGCCCGCTTATTTACCCCCAAGATTGCTAGTTACTATGAAAAATTTTACCAGTCCAAAGGAGTGAAGTTTATCAAAGGAACTGTGTTGGCATCCTTTGATTTTAACTCTGATGGGAAGGTAAAAATTGTTCACCCTTGGACTGTTTTAAATGCACTCTAGCTTCCAAGATACTCAAGATAACACTCCATCCGTCCGATAATATGTATCCACTTTGACACGGTATGGAATTTGAAAAGCAAGTCTGAAATAAAAATTATCTTATATATTCATGTTATTACCCTTAAAAGTAGTGAAAGTTTGAGGAAAAGAATTCCATTGTATGTTACTCCCTCTGTCCCCAAAAAGAGTATACCTTTTACTTTTTAGAATATGATGTAAGGTATGCAGTTTCACCTATACCCCTCCATTTATTCATTAAGTCTAGCATCACTTATCTGGTCATCCCAATGTTATGAACTCAAATAGTAAACCATTTCAAAGAAATGATTTGTCATCGTAGTCGATTAAGGATTGAAATAAGTTGAAGATGGTGGTTTTGTTTCATTATGACAACAATTACATATATTTATCCTTGCAGTTATTGTACATTTGCTCTAATCAAATCTACTGATCCACTTTTCTAATAGGTCACGGCTGTTAATCTTCGAGATGGGAGCAAGCTTCCTGCAGATATGGTCGTGATTGGTATAGGTATTCGTCCAAACACAGGTCTATTCGAAGGCCAATTAACCATGGAGAAGGGGGGAATCAAAGTAAACGGCAAATTGCAATCAAGCAACAGCTCGGTCTATGCAGTCGGGGATGTTGCCGCCTTTCCAGTCAAAATAGTTGGCGAAACACGTAGGCTCGAGCATGTTGACTCTGCACGAAAGGCAGCAAGGCATGCAGTCGCGGCCATCATGGAACCTGAAAGTGCAGGCGAACTCGACTACCTCCCTTTTTTCTACTCCAGAGTCTTCACACTATCTTGGCAGTTTTACGGGGACAACGCAGGTGAAGCCATCCATTTCGGGGATTTCACCGGGAATACCTTTGGGGCATACTGGGTGAACAAGGGCCATCTGATCGGATCTTTCCTCGAGGGTGGAACTAAGGAACAGTACGAGGCGCTAGCCCAGGCAACCAGGCTTAAACCCAAAATCGAGGACTTGGCTGAGCTCAAGAGTCAGGGTTAGGGATTCGCATTGTCCGTGAGCAAGAAACCTCCTTCGTCTTCACCGCGGCCGATGGAGAGCGGTGGCTCGAGTATTATTGTCGAGAAACCGGTCTACGGGTGGCATGCGGCTGCTGGGGTCGCAGTGGCTGCATCGGTGGCAGCCTTCGCGTACTGGTATGGTAGACTGCGTAGAAGGTGGTGAAAGTGGTAGTTTGGTGTTGTATAAGATTCATGATTGTATAATGCACAGCTCTTGTTGTAGCATTTTTATGTGAAGGAGAGGTGAAAACTATACTCTTAATTTACACAATTTGTTGATGATCAATGCATTGTTATCAGACATTTATTTACAGGCTGATATATGTAATGAACTCATCAAGTCCTAATCAAGAGTAATGTTTCTTGTAGAGAAAGTGTGAAAATGACACTTATTATTTGTTATATTCATTTTTATTCTATATCTTGTCATACTATATCATATTTTAAGTTGTAAAAAGATAGTATGTCGAAAGTCTAATCATTGCAGATGTCTAATTATAACTTTTACAAATTTTAGATTTTTTTTTTGATAATTTGATTAGATATAATATATTCGGGAGAAAATGATTAATGTTTTTTGTTAGGCGCATGTAATTCATTCATGTTTTTTTTAGGTATGATAATATTATTAATGTCTATCTTTAAGCACATATAACTCATTTATTTTTTCTTTTGATACAATGAAACTATTAATATTAAACTTGACAGTGTTATGTGTCAATCTACAAGATTCGTTAGCAACTTCAAAATAGAAATCTATAATATGTGATTCGAATTGCACGATATATCTAAAAAATTATGTTTATTTTGCTAATATCACAAGTTTGGTTTAAAATGCATTTAAAACAGAGGTCGTGATTTAATCGACAAATAAAAAAAAAGTCGTTTAAGTGTATTTTTAAAATTTTAAATTACCCATTAACAAATGACAAGTTAAGTTGTCCAGACAATTTAGTATCTTCAAAATCAAATTTTGTCACGGGTCATTTACTCTCTATAATGTCATTTATGATTCTATTAACTTATTAATTAGAATTTATTATTTCAATATAAAATTTATCATTTATGATTCATTAATATTAATATCAATCCTATGTCTTATTTTCAGACTTTGTTTTGTAGCACCAATGGCTAGACCCGACTCAACTCACAAATTCGAATCAATTCAAATCGATCTGAATTACATGTACATCTGTTGCACACTCGACTTACTCTAGAGATATAATTACAAACATTATTCTTAACTAATTGCATATCAAACATTGGAAAAACATTGTTTGCAAATTAATTAATTAATATGTAAATAATAGTAAACTAATTATGCCTCTTAAGAGAAAATGGCCCAAATTAACTCATCTCTCTATATTTTGGGCCCAAATACCTCCCAATTTAAAACCAAACTTTAAATGCCACAATCCCTATACTATAGTTCCAATATACCTCTTTTTATCCTTGGTCAAAGAATATTTTTTCTTTGGATAATTAATATTTTACACACAAGCCTCACTCATCTAATATTTTTTCTGAATATACACAAAAATATATTTAAATTAAGATGAATTTACTATAGAGATAACAGGGAATTTTGGAAAGTGCTTTTGGACTAATTAACTTATAATTAAGGAAAATAGTGCTAAAAATCTTTGCGCATCTTCACACGGTAATTGAAAAAAAAAAGAAACGTATATTTAATCAGCTTTAATATGAATTAATTGGCAGTGGCAATCCATTCAACTATTTAATTAGAGTTTGATTTGACCCAGCTAAGCACGCATTTTTCCAAATATAGTTTATTGAGTCACTATGGACCAGACAGTTAGGAATTGAGAAGAAAAGAATATTCTTGAAATTGGGGAATAAAAGAACTGATCTTGGTACAATTTTGTTACGTCAATTAATAGATTTTTTGTTTCTGAAAACAGTATTAATTGATTTAAATCTTGGACAATAAGCAATGGCACCGATTGCGTGAACCAATTTTAATTTTCCTGTTGGCCCAAAAAGTAGAAATCAGTTGATTTTAGCCGAAACTGTGCTGCATACATATTTGACGATAATTATTGAATTTTTATACACTGTAAGTGAACCCACCAAACTTCGTTAATGCATCCTCATGCATCTAAGTCACCAAGTAATCAACAATAAAGGAAATTCCATACTCTACTTCTTTCCGTTGTGGTTGTTCGAATTTTTCTGATAAACCATATATCTTATACATTACATAATGTACTTCCTGTTTATCCATTCATTATAGAGGTAATTAAGTTCTAAGATCATAGTTTTTCAATCCCTTGTAGCCCTCAATTAATTATAGAGGTAAGTTTCGCAAGCTCCATCGGTATCGCCCCTGCTAGCTCGTTTGCAGACAGGTCCAGTGATTCAAGCTTCCTCAACTTACCCAACGATTTTTGAATTGCTCTACTGAAAGTGTTGTAGGATAAGTTGAGAAGACAAAGTGAGGTGAGTTGAGAATTATAAGAAAAAAATGTTTTAATCTCTGAATCTGAATTCAAAGAGCAGCAGCATCTTTACCTTACCACTTCTGACCAACATTTTGCTGTTGGTGGACACCTCTATAAAGGTGTAAGTTGGTATAGACACTGTTGTATAGACTTATGTTTGATTACTTTGGACATAGCAATCTTATTTCTCTCAATTATTATCATGTAAATTATGAGATTTAAACAATTTAATTTATGTGCTTGTGAAATGTGAAGTTTTGATATATATAGAATACTTTTGTATAGGTAATATTTTTCTTCTTTATGATTTCAATTTCGCAATCTTCTGGATTTAGCAATTAAATTTACAATCCTTCATCACAATTAGTTAAAAGGAAATTAATATTGACTTTGTTTATTTCCTAAATAAAAGATATTGGCTTTGTTTTGAATTTATTGACAGCGATTTGGAGATATTATTGTTTTTGGAAAATATGTTGCGTGTTTGATAGTGTTAATGGAAAATTAAAAACACAAATATATTGATTGTATAGTTGGAGAAATATATTGAAGGATCATATTTTGGGAAAATTATACCATTATATATTTCTTCGACTTTAGATGTATTATTGTTTACCGTAGTTGGTGGGTTACATTAGAATAATTGATAATTTTAGTAAAAAATACTAATTGTGTAAATAAATGTAGCAGACAATGTGTGTTCATTTGAGAAAAAAGGAATAAATAGATGAAAACTAATCAATTGAGTGTGGCAATTAAGCAATTCAACACTTACTGAAATTAAGCAAGCATGGGAGTTTTCTTTCTTTTCTTCCATTCTACCCATTTTCACCTTACCTTTTATTTTGGTAATCTAAATACCCATTATATAAAAGAATAATATTTGGTAATCTTATTTTTATTTTTCACATGCCTAACTTCAACTCTTTTCTAAGATAAAAAAAAGAAAAAGAAAAAATCATGGATTGTCATCAGATTGAACATGTCATGTTTCAACGGCATCCAATCAATCTTTCTTGACTTTTCTTGTCAAATCATCACACAAAAAAAAAAGTTTGATTTAACACAATAATATAATTAAGACTTGATTTATATTAAGAATTAGATTCCATGATGAGTTCTAATTAATTAAGTCTTTCTATTTTTAACACTTTTGAATTAAATTCCATGATGAGTTCTAATTAATTAAGTCTTTCTATTTTTAACAGTTTTGATTGCTTTTTTCTTTCTTTTTTTATCTTTATAAGCAATATAATTTCCTAGGTGATATGCTTACATTATATTCGTGAGTTAAATGGGTTCCTCTCAGAATATTCCACTTGTTTTGTGCTGCATCTCCCTTTTCTTTACTCTATCATTATTATAGACCCTTAATTAATTGTAATGCAAAAAACATAAAAAGGTTCTTGACCTTTTGTTGTATTGTTGGATGCGCAGATGTTGGATTTGAGGTGAATGGTAGGCATATCCTTCAGATATGTTTGTTTGTTAATTAACATTGAAAAATGGATATGAGCAATTGACATAATTTTGTATATGTTTGGTGTAGCTTGCCCAGTAAACTTTGAGAATCAGAACTATAGCATCATAAAAAGCATGTTGTGATGCTTTGAAAGGGATTAGCATGTTCAGTTATATCGACAAATTCATCTTTCATCTTTCCAACAACCAATTTAGTCGATGAATTTCCAACTCTGAATTTCTCGAACATCAATAACCTAGATTTCTTGTGGATCTGCAAAAGCCTTACAAGATTCCTGCTTCTCTTTCGTTACTCAAACAATCTCCAAGGTGAGTTGCCACCGCTCCCTGCAAAAGCTTCTTATGTTGATTATTCTAATAATAACTTTCTCAACTCCATTCCCCCTAACATCCCAAACTTCACATCCTCTCTCCTATTCTTCTCTCTTAAAAATAATAGTATAAGTGGATCAATTCCTCCTTCCCTTTGCAATTCTCTTTCTCTTCAAATTCTTGACTTGTCTCTCAATAAATTGACTGGTAATATACCTCCTTGCCCACTGGAGTCGAACATGGATATATATATATATATATATATATATATATATCCTATTTTACATGAATATTTAATTGTTCTTAATTAAGTTCAAGAAATCTGCAAGTGGAAGCAAAGTAAGTTGGAGGCAATAGTATTCTTAATTGGTAGTAATATAAAAGAAGAAAGTAGGTGTGAATTTGATACGAAAAGGCTTCAAACACTGCTATATTTTCTTCAACAAAATTAAAGTAGACAAAATAAAAGCTAATCAACCTTATAAGAGTATATAATCTTAAAACCCAAACAACATCAATTAGCAGCACTATCTTCTTCTTCTACTGAATATCTTGTCAAGAATCTCATCAATCTTGCGAAAGTAGATATCCCTGAAACTGATGCAACCAAACAACACCCACAAGAAGCCTCCTAATCCCACCACATATCCAAGCACCACTGACACTTAGTCCCATTCAAACTCCTTTTCTTCCCAATTCTGAGTTCTTGCAGCTTCTGTTGGTAGGCTTACCACAAAGCCCTCTGTTTCCTTGAAAATGTTTGGATTTGAGATCCAATTGGGATCTCTCCTACCAGCTTATTATAGGACACATTCAACACTGAGAGAAATGTAAGTTTCGCAAGCTCCTTCGGTATCGCCCCTGTTAGCTCGTTTGCAGACACGTCCAGTGATTTTTTGAATTGCTCCACTGAAAGTGTTGTGGGATAAGTTGAGAAGACAAAGTGAGGTGAGATTTCCAGTTGGGCAATAATGACTAATGATATTGCCAGAAGGGTGGTTCAAGATTGCTTCATCCATTATGAACATCAGCCCAATAAGGTATATCCGTATATACATGATTCTTGATTTATTTGATTTCTTAGAATGATACAATGTGATGAGGTTTGATCTCTCAGATACTTTACGAAGAAGCAATATCCCATTTCCTAGAATTGGCAGTAAATAAAGTGGGATGCAGAGCCCTCAATGAAGTCATCAACATAATTGCTAGTGACCAAAGAAGTAGACTTCTCAATAATATAGCAGACCACTCAGCTTATCTCTCAAATGATCAATATGGGTACTATTTAACACAGCTCTTCTTACTTAACTTTATCTGTGTATGCTTTAATATAATCATGGCCTTCTTGTAGGAATTATGTCGTGCAGACGGCTCTGTCCTTAAAGAAGCAAGATGTTAACGAGAGGATCTTCGGACTATGGAATGGTGACGGTGGTTGAGCAAATATTGGAGGATCCTAGAGCACCTTTGGCCCTAGCTCTAGATGAGTTTGGAAACTATGTGATTCAGAAAGCTTTGAAGATGATTAAGGTGATAAGTTGAAAATACTAATAATATTATTACGTGTTTTTGGTAGCATCTACTGTATTGTATTGTTATTTTTCAGGAATGTGGATTTCCGTATCTTTCCATTGTCTTGTGAGACGTCTTCAGCCTTATCGTGAAGAGCTTCACCAGACGGCAGGCGGGAAGAAAGTGCTCCATCTCATGAGAAATGAGGGTTGGATGAGGTGGTGATGCTTCAAAGTGTTTGGTGTATTTGTTTAAATGTAGTTTATTCATGTTTTGGAGTTCTTGTTTTTCTTCTTTAGCTTTTATTTTAATTCTATAGATAAACTCACCTCACTTTGTGTTCTCAACTTATCCCACAACACTTTCAGTGGAGCAATTCAAAAATCACTGGACCTGTCCGCAAACGAGCTAACAGGGGCGATACTGACGGAGCTTGCGAAACTTACATTTCTCTCAGTGTTGAATGTGTCCTATGATAAGCTGGTAGGAGAGATCCCAATTGGATCTCAAATCCAAACATTTTCAAGGAAACAGAGGGCTTTGTGGTAAGCCTACCAACAGAAGCTGCAAGAACTCAGAATTGGGAAGAGTGGAATTGGAAGAAAAGGAGTTTGAATGGGATTATGTGTCTGTGGTGCTTGGATATGTGGTGGGATTAGGAAGCTTCTTGTGGGTGGTGTTTGGTTGTATCCGTTTCAGGGATATCTACTTTCACAAGATTGATGAGATTCTTGACAAGATATTCAGGAGAAGAAGAAGATAGTGCTGCTAATTAATGTTGTTTGGTTTTTAAGATTATATACTCTTATAAGATTGATTAGCTTTTTATTTTGTCTACTTTAATTTTGTTGAAGAAAATAAAGCAACGTTTGAAGCCTTTTCGTATCAAATTTACACCTAATTTTTTCTTTTATATTACTACCAATTAAGCATACCAATGCCTACAAGTTACTTCGCTTCCACTTGCAGATTTCTTGAACTTAATTAAGATCAATTAAATATTCATGTAAAATAGGATATATATATATATATATATATATTTTAAGTTTAATCGCAGAATTATTGTGACAATAATATGAAGTCGGGCTCTTTTCATGCACAAAAACTCTTGAAAGAATATATATTTCTCAATAAGCAAAATAAATATGACTTTTCTCCATTTTGTAGAATAAATATCCCATGATTAGTAGTTACAAGCAAACGCTGAGCAATCTCACTTCATTTATAATCCAATTCGAGTAGACATGAGTGAAATTTATGTTTTCATATGAATCAAATCTAATAAGATCTTAAATGAATTTCGGATTTTGATGATTGGAAAATATTATAGCCGAATTCATTTCATTTGCCAGAATTCTATTTAAATTGATTCATGTTAAAATGACGCCATTTTGGAACTTCCAATAATTAGTTCAGAATTGCTTTTTTGCTAACTGACATTATGTGGTTATGATAGTGTTAGCATGCATTCAGTGGTTGCTGTATTTTCTAAGTATAAACAAAAGCGTGGTTCAGAAATCGGTTTTGAATAGTGCGGTTTTGGGTCAAGTGTTGCATATCAGTTTTGTTCTAAAGGTGTTAATTCACTTATAAAGTTGCTGGGCTGGTTTTACGTTTTCTCAAGTTTGTTCCTAAAGTGCAAAATAAGAAAAGCACTCTTCCACTTACAAAGGCGTGATGACGTGGCTGTGATTCTGTGTTAGTTTTGGTAGTTAAACGGCTATGTTCCAATAATCGGGCTCCTGAGTATCAGTTTTCAAGATCGAGGAGGGTAGTTTCAGGAGTTGATTTCAGGCGCGTTTCTTGAGGGTTTCATTTCATTCTTGTTGTAATAGTTCATGTATATATAGGTCTATTTCGTTGATTTGATAGATAGAATTTTCATTCATTAAGTAGATTTTAGCAGAGAGAGAAAGTTGAGTGTTGGCTCAGTTTTGAGTGTTGTAAAGTGTTCTTGTTTTTCTCTGGTTTTCAATAAGACTTCCCTCCCTTGATTTCCCGTGGACGTAGGCCTTTAATGCCGAACCACGTTAAGTGATTGTGTGTTGTTTCTTTAAGTTTCAATTCGAAGTTCTCAGTTGCAAGATCAAAACCTTAAGTTCTTGAGTTGTGTATTGCAAAATAGATTTGCTGAAGGGTTCTTGAAGTTGCTTTGCAAGATTTGGATCGTTCTTACCTGACAGGTTAATTTGCTAGTGCGTGGACATAAACAACGGAAAGGATTTATTGGATCATCAAGATGACTATAATAAGCTTATATATTTTTATTCCTCTAAAATTTATGTGTTATTAAATAAAGGGAAAATTCAAATATGATCCTGTAATAATGGTTATGGGTCGATTTTGGTCCTTATTATAGTGAAATCTGTATAAATGAATACCTTTAAGATTAGAAAAAAATATTCATTCAATGAAATTATTTATTTATCGTTAAATGAATAATTTATCGATAAATACCCATAATATAAAAGAATAATGTTTGGTAATCTGGCTTTTATTTTTCTCACGCCTAACTTCAACTAGTTTCTAAAGCAAAAGAAAGACAAAAAATAAAATAAAATCATGGATTGTCATCTGATTGAACATGTCATGTTTCAACGGCATCCAATCCACCTTTCTTGACTTTTCTTGTCAAATCATCACACAAAAAGAAAAGTTTGATTTAACATAACAATATTAAGACTTGATTTATATTAAGAATTAGATTTCATGATGAGTTCTAATTAATTAAGCCTTTTTATTTTTAACAGTTTTGAATTTGATTCCATGATGAGTTCTAATTGTATAAATTTAACATCCATCCACCAGTTTTAAAGAAATTTTTGTGACGAAGAAAAACTTTAAGTCAACTGTTAAGCCTTCTCGTCTTTTAACAACACCTGCAATTTCGTTACTTAAGTCGATTTTCTTTCATTTTTATGAATTGACTATAAGTCGATTTTCTTTCATTTTTATGAATTGACTATTTGACCGTGCCATGTAAGGACTGAGATATACTAATTAATATTATTTAATTATGACCCTAAAGAAATGTTATTTATCAATTTAAGAAGATAAAAACTATTAATAAGATATTTGATAAATGAAATTATCACTTAAAATCTTACAACAGTTATGTTTGTCATATCAAATATTTAATTTTATTATTATCCATTTATTATCTATTTTTCTTTTTATTCTTATCTTATCCTATCATATTATCATTTTATATATATGCGCGCATGTGTGCTCAATAGAAATTATTATTATTAAATAATAGTTAGTACTTGTACGTAATATAATTTTTAAAGTGGATCTTAAGTTTTAATTAATCAATTAAAATAAGATTGAATAGGATAAAAAGTAAAATAACTAGTTCTGAAACAGTTTTAATATAATATTAGAAAATAACAAATAAGATGAAAACAATGATGAATGATGATGATGATTACCAGATCTGGATGCACTTCGAGAGAGTTCAGGAACGAGAATAAAGGAAACAACCAATATGAATGGTGGATGAATATATATGTGTGTGAAAAGGAAAAAACAAATTATTCATATGATTGAAATTGGGCCCCCAAAATATGGGCCTTGGGCCCTTGGGGACATAAGAAAATTGGGCCTATCCGATGAAAGAGAACAGCCCAATTCGCCCATTGGTTTTGCTCCAACAAAGTGAAGCCCAGCTAATTCATTTTTTTGGGTCGGACTCAATTTTATTTTTTATAACTTCATCCATCTTAATTCATGTGAATATAGATAATTGAACTTCTTGGAATATGCATGACTTTTTTTTTTTTTTATATTTATATTTACTTGCCGTTCTCCGTGCAACTCACGGCTTGTTATATAACTCAAAAAAGTTAAAATAATAGAGACATATAAATTAACATATCATAAAATAAAGAAAGTTGAGTGATATGAAAGCTAAAATAAAGAAAGTTTAATAAAATGATATGAAATATTTGAATTTGTTATCACTTAATTAATAAATGAAGGGCAACAACATTAACATTGTATATTTGATCACATCTCATAATTTGGATGAAATAAAAATTGTAATAAATCGAATATATTTATTGGTGTTGACAACTTAAATAATTAAAACAAATATAATTTATTTATTTTAAAAAAACAGTATATATTAAAAACTCTCTCCAATATTTTTGTAGCTTTTTCAATGTTTATGAAATGTTATTTTTTGAAATATTATTTGAAAATATTTAATAGTTTGATCATACTACTATAACACGTATCATCAATTCGATAAATATGCTATTGCACCTTAAAATTAGAAAATAGGTCAAATATGTAATTTTATAAAATGGGCCATAACTAAATTATATATCCTAATTATTTCAATATTTTCTATGATCTTAGATGAAACTATTGATCCATCTTTCAAATCCTATTTTCTTTGATCTGAGAAATGAAACGATTGATCCATCTTTCAAATCGTATCGATATATATAGCTTTGATAGGAATATTTCTTGATATTTCTTTAATAAAATCTAAAATGGCTTTGCAGGATTCATGTATCCTCAATTCTTTAATAAAAATATGCAGTAGATTTGAAAGTAATATTATTCTATCAAATTTTTAATATTTTCATGACAAGTAAGATTTGGGAGGAATAATGACATTTCTGTAATTTTTCCCAACATATACATTAATATAACAAATTACAAAATAAAAAAACAAGAGACTTTCACGTACTTAATAACAGGGTAGGTCTGCTAAATTATCACCCAAGGTCTACTTTACTTCATAAAGAGGTGATAACTACCAAGACACTACCAACACATAATATTTTTCAATTTAAAATTTTTTTATGAAAGCCACGACTTTAGAGCACTTTATATTAATACCTTAATTAGCAGAAAAGTAATACTATTGGTCTAGTTTTATATATTTTCAGAGACTGATACCTGACTCCCAAACTACCCACTAGAAAAAGAGTTAAGGGCTTCTACACCGCTCTATCAGTATTTAGTTGCTCTATTTGAATTTCGGTGGCTAGCTACCCCGGGTTCTATGAAGTTGCGCGCAATGGTACCATGTCTTGACCCACAGTATATTATTTTTCAGTATAAGTATATATAAGGTTTTATTAGCTGATGACTTGCATTTTTTTTCAACAGTTACAAAGAAAAAAAAAGGTTTTGTGAGATTAGATGACGTACTTGCTAAAATTTTGCTTATAGTATTTACCTCATATTGCAGATAAAGGTAAAGGTAAGATGTGATGTAAGGGATAGCAGCATTGAAGCGTGATTAGTGGTGACGGCCTCGAAATTGGTTTAAGGAATGTAATTTTAGTAGTCATGCTAAGAAGACTTTATTTCTAATTTCCTTTCGAAGAACTTTTCTCAAACGATTTGATTCATTTTCAGATACTTTAGACCATTTTAAAATTTTAGCATGTTCCTTACAAAGTTTAATTCCGTTGTTTAAAAAAAAACTTATAAATTTTTTTATAAATTTAGAAAATTTTACCGATTTAGTAAAGATAACTATCCTAAAAAGAATGGGTGTTACACAACTAATTATGGTTAATCATATTGTCCAATATTTTACTGTTCCAGACAGGGACGGAGGGAGAGGGGGCCACTTGGCTCCCTCAAATTTTAAAAATTTCTATATATAATATATATGTGTATTATATCATTTTTGTGAAATTTGTTATATATATGTGTGACAGTTTTTTATGTTAAGGTGTAGTTAAATTACAACCATTAATGGATTGTAATTTTATTTCATATTAAATCAATATATATATATATATATATATATATATATATATATATATATATATATATTTCACTTAATTATATATAAGTCTCATATCTTCACACTTTTTCAACCTTTGATATTTTTAATCATTTTAGATACCAAATTCATAATATAGAATGATGGTGCATGTGAGTTATCTAGATAATTGAAATGAGTAAATTATATTTGTGGCCACCTATATTTGTAAGATCCAAGCATCCAAAATTTGAGTTTTATCATTTCAATATTAAACCATTAATTCGAATTTGTTAAAAGAATATTAAAAAATTTAAAATTGAATATATATTCACTATGAAATGAAAAATTACATATATATATATAATTAATATATATATTGAATTTTTATACACTATAAGTGAACCTGCCTAACAAAATATCTGGCTTCATTAATGCATCCTCATGCATCTAAGTCACCAAGTAATCAACAATAAAGGAAATTCCATACTCTACTTCTTTCCGCTGTGGTTGTTCGAATTTTTCTGACATACCATATATCTTGTACATTACATAATGTATTTCCTGTTTATCCATTCATTATAGAGGTAAGTTCTAAGATCATAGTTTTTCAATCCCTTGTAGTCCTCAATTAATTAAATGGTCTTCAGACAATCTTTGATTTTGATAAAATAGTCACTTCTTTTATTGATATTCCTATTAAATACTCCTCATATTCAAATTTAAGTATCATTGTAGAGTTTCAATCTTGTTTTCAATTTTTTATAATTTTAGATTAGATTTTATGTAATTTATTCCGAAATTATCTATATTACTATCCCTAAAAATATATATGCTAGTTTTCAACTTAATATGTGAAATTTTTCGTTAAGAGTAGCTCTCCCATGCATCATCACAGATTTAAGAACCATGCAACTGGGTCGATGGATCCACTTGGATTTTTAAAATTATAGAAACAAAATATTATAACATCATTTAAACAAAATATTATAACAAAATATTAAGAATCATACAACTGGGTCGATGGATCCAACTATTATATAGTTATAGAAACAAAATATTTTAGAAAAATAAAATAGAAACCATTTAAATACTCTAATATTTAAAGTTAAAATATAAAACCTTGTCATGTACTATTATCACTAACATCATTATTTTTGTCCTTTTCTCAAATAGACAGTAGTATTCACAACTTCGAGCATCCATGAGTTCAGAGTAGGAGTTAGAGTAATTTCTATGGAATGCAAAAATTACTTCAAATGGTCATATTTTAGTTGGTTCAATAAGCCTCCAAAATAAATATAATTTCAAGAAAATAGATTTATTAAACAATTTATCAAGAAAATATAATATTTAATTAAATTCATATTCTTTTATTTATCATATTCGTTGAGAGGGCATCTTAATTGTACGATGTAGTTGAGAGAGAATCCAATCCACCTTTCTTGACTTTTTTTGTCAAATCAAATCACACCTAACAATCATCACACAAAAAGAAAAGTTTAATTTAACATAACAATATAATTAAGTTTTGATTTATATTAAAAATTAGATTTCATGATGAGTTCTAATTAATTAAGTTTTCTATTTCTAACAGTTTTGATCGCTTTTTTTTTTTTCTATTTTTAAATAAATTATCTAGTGATGTTTAAGTACTAAGAATAGTAGAGAAAACGGCCCCGGTTACCCCTTTTTTCTATATTTATATCCCACTTACCCCCCCAATTAAATTTGTTACCTCACTACCCTATTGCTTATATAAATATCCCAATATACCCCTTTTTTGTTTTAGAAATGGACATGATTGGACGGACACTGAATGTGACAGTAGATGTGGCAGTGCATGTCAGCGTACTTGTATAAAATTTTGTATTTTCTGTATTTTTTTTTAATTTTGTTTCCTGTATTTTTTTTAATTTCTCTTGTAATTAGTAATAATTTTGCCGGCACGAAATAATAATTTTTTTATTATTAATAATTTTAAATTTGCATCTAATTATTTATAATTTTAAATAAGAAAACAATTTGCCCAATTTACCCTTTTTCTCTATATTTTTAACCCAATTAAATTGGGCAAATTACATCTTATATTATTTAACACATTAAATTCAAATCAAAAATAATAATAACACTTATAAAATATTTTCAATAACATGATATACATGGGAACGGCAATTTATATTTTTTGTTAGGGGGAGAACGGCAATTTTGAAAATAATTGTCGTGCCCCCCTATATTTTTTTTTAAAAATTTGTCAAATTTTCTTAAGTGTTATAATTTGTTAAAAAATTATGAAAAAGCTAATTTTGAAATTAATATTGTAATTATTAATATTTTTAAATGATTACATTTAATTTCCCAATTTTTGCAAAATTGCCGTGCCCACTCTTTTTTTTTTTTTTGTTTTGTTTACAAATTAAATAATTTTTTAAATAATTATTTATTTCTTGTTATACTTATTTTGCTAATTACATCTTATATTATATAATACATTATATTCAAATCAAAAATAATAATAACACTTATAAAATATTGGCAATAATATATATTGAAGGAACGACAATTTTTTTTAATGTTTAGGGGTGCACGGCATTTTTTTCAATAATTGCCGTGCCCCCTTTATTTTTTCAAAATTTTTTGTACAAATATTACAAATTGCCGTGCCACTAATATTACAAATTTTTGTAAAAGCTAATTTTTATTAATATAATTGCCGTGCCACTAATAATTTATTGAAAATATAATTGCCGTGTCACTAATATTACAAATTTTTGTAAAAGCTAATTTTTATTAATATAATTGCCGTGCCACTAATCCTAATTGTCGTGCATATATAATGCATGTTACATAATTTCCGTGCATGTTATATAATTTCCGTGCATAGCATATATATTAATTAGTTATATAATATATATTAATATATTATATAATTATATAATTAGTTATGCATATATAATGCATGTTATATAATTGCCGTGCATAGCATATATATTAATTAGTTATATAATATATATTAATATATTATATAATTATATAATTAGTTATGCATATATAATGCATGTTATATAATTGCCGTGCATGTTATAAAATTGCCGTGCATAGCATATATATTATTTAGTTATATAAATATATTAATATATTATATAATTATATAATTAGTTATGCATATATAATGCATGTTATATAATTGCCGTGCATAGCATATATATTAATTAGTTATATAATATATATTAATATATTATATAATTATATAATTAGTTATGCATATATAATGCATGTTATATAATTGCCGTGCATGTTATAAAATTGCCGTGCATAGCATATATATTAATTAGTTATATAATATATATTAATATATTATATAATTATATAATTAGTTATGCATATATAATGCATGTTATATAATTGCCGTGCATATATATTAATTAGTTATATATTATATAATTAATTACCGTGTACACGGCAATTATATATATATATATAATATGCATTATGTAATATATTAATATACATTATAATATATATTAATTATATATATTAATACCGTACAACAATTTTTGAAAAAAAAAAATAGGGTGCACGGCAATTTTAAAATTTTAATAATAAAAAATAGGGGTGCAGGGCAATTTTAAATTGTGTGTGGAATTTTATACTATATACTATATACAAATATAGGGGGGCACGACAATTTTGCAAAAATTGGGAAATTAATACTAATCATTTAAAATTATTAATAATTACAATGCAAATTTCAAAATTAGCTTTTTCATAATTTTTTAACAAATTATAACACTTAAGAAAATTTTACAAATTTTTTTGAAAAAATATAGGGGGCACGGCAATTATTTTCAAAATTGCCGTGCACCCCCTAAAAAAAACAAAATTGCCATTCAAGCTACATACATGTTATTATTTAAAAAATTATTTAATTTGTAAATAGACAAAAAAAAAATAAAGAGTGGGCACGGCAATTTTGTAAAAATTGGGAAATTAAATGTAATCATTTAAAAATATTAATAATTACAATATTAATTTCAAAATTAGCTTTTTCATAATTTTTTAACAAATTATAACACTTAAGAAAATTTGACAAATTTTTTTAAAAAAATATAGGGGGGCACGGCAATTATTTTCAAAATTTCCGTGCACCCCCTAAAAAAAAAAGAAAATTGCCGTTCAAGCTATGTAGATGTTATTGACAATATTTTATAAGTTTATTAATATTTTTGATTTGAATATAATGTGTTAAATAATATAATATGTAATTAGCAAAATAAGTAGAAAATAATAATAATAATTACATTATAATATATAATACAATATAATGAAATAAGATAACAATTTGCATAACAAAATGTAATATAATCTAATATAACAAGAAATAAATAATTATTGATACATAAATTATTTAATTTGAAAAAAAAAATATAAATATAGGGGGGGAACGGCAATTTTGCAAAAATTGGGAAATTAAAACTAATCATTTAAAATTATGAATAATTACAATGCAAATTTCAAAATTAGGTTTTTCATAATTTTTTCACAAATTATAACACTTAAGAAAATTTTAGAAATTTTTTTGAAAAAATATAGGGGGGCACGGCAATTATTTTCAAAATTGCCGTGCACCCCCTAAAAAAAAAGAAAATTGCCGTTCAAGCTACATACATGTTATTGACACTATTTTATAAGTTTATTATTATAAGTATTTATAATAATAAACTTATAAAATAGTGTCAATAACATGTATGTAGCTTGAACGGCAATTTTCTTTTTTTTTAGGGGGTGCACGGCAATTTTTAAAATCATTGCCGTGCCAATAAACTTATAAAATAGTGTCAATAACATGTATGTAGCTTGAACGGCAATTTTCTTTTTTTTTGGGGGGTGCACGGCTGTAACACCCTCTCTTCTTAGGGTAGTTACTTTTACTAAATCACCATAACTTTCTAAACTTATAAAAATTCCCGTAAGATTTTTTTTTTAAAGTAACGAAATTAAACTTTGTAAGAGACATGTTAGAGTTTTAAAACGGTTTAAAGCATCTGAAAAGGAGTTAAATCATTTGAGAAAAGTTCTCCTTAAGAAAATCAGAAATAAAGTCTTTTTAGTATGAATGCTAAAAATAATATTTCCTTAACCAATTCCGAGGCCGTCACCACCAATCACGCTTCAGCGCTGCTACCCCTTGCATCACATCTTACCTTTTCCTTTATCTGCAGTATGAGGTAAATACTATAAGAAAAAGCTTAGCAAGTACATCATCTAATCTCACAAAACCTTTTTCTTTATAACTTTTGAAAAAAAAATGCAAGTCATCAGCTAATAAGACCTTATATATACTTATACTGGAAAATAATATACTGTGGGCCCGGACATGGTACCAATGCGCGCAACTCCGTAGAACCCGGGGTAGCTAGCCACCGAAATTCCAACGGAGCAACTAAATACTGATAGGGCGGTCTAGGAGCCCTTAACTCTTTTTCTAGTGGGCGGTCTGGGAGCCCGGTACCAGTCTCCGAAAATATATAAAACTATATGTATATACTTTCTCAAAAAATATATTTTTCTCTCTTTACATCACTTAACAAAACATCATTTTATATCAATAAAGAAGTATAAATAAAACTCACAAAAACACATAATTTAGCAAATCATATATTAAAGCATATTCACAGATAACAAAATGAGCATTCACGTAAATTTTGCATCAACATTAAACAGATAAAACTAAAACTACTTATACTGCAGGTGAGAGATGTACTTACCTGGAATTCTCAAAACTTTCGTATCTCACAATCCTCACAAACATCTAAGCTTTCTCAACCCAAATCTAAAAATAATTAATTGATAACTTAGAATCTATCAATATAATATGTTAAGGAAAATAATAACGTATCCTAGTATTTCTTTGTATATATCTTTAGGTGGTTATTTGGTTTTCTTCTTTTGTCGATGTATCGACAGTTATTTATTTGTAATGCAGTCCTCAATTGAGACATTATCTCCTTCTCACATAATACACACTAAAACTATAATCTTTTAATATTGAGATTCCTAAATCAAATCATTAATCACAGAAAGGTTTTTATCTTGTTAATTCACTATCAATTCCTTAATATTTCCACTTCCTTAAGAAATTCTAATTTTAATTAGTATAACCCTGCGACAGAAATCAAATGGAAATTTCTATAACTAATTAATTAATCCATTTAATTATAAAACCTCAATTTTATTATACATACTGACGTCAAATCCTTAATTAAACTAAGTAAATTAGACAAGCGTTCCTTAATTAAACTAAGTAAATTAGACAAGCGTCTCATATTAATTACTATGTAATAGGCTGAACACTACAGAAAACAAATAAAAGGAATTAACCATGCAAAACATCTATCATTGTTATCATTGGGGTATTTAATCATTTATTTAATTAATGTCATGCATTAACAGAAGGTGTTTGAATTCTGCAAATCAATAACTAATGAATAAATAATAATTAAACATGTATGACTACTATCTTAAGACTGATACTGCTACCTATTATTATTATTATTATTATTATTATTATAATTTTGATACATGTAGTTTAATTGTAAGCAGTATGAGTACTCATAAATAATATATTATATATCAAATATCGTCGAGGGGAATAATTACAAACTAACTTAACCAAATCAATAGAAAACTCTAACTTTTCGAACTTTTTCTAAATCATACATGGATTGGTCAATTTAGATGATTTTCTATTATTCATGTGATCAGAAACAATATAGAATGATGAAATAACTAAACTAAACAATTATTCCATACTAGAAATTATGGATGTAAAAAGAATGCAAGCTATATATATAATGGATACCTTGACAGGATGTATACTTTGGTTATTCACCGATGAACGCTTTCGTTTTCTCTTTCTTCTGCTCGTCTACTTTTACATCTAGGGTTTTAAATTCCCATTTCTTTTAAAACTTTTAACAAAATAGAGAATCCTAAAATATCTCAACTAATTTACTTATATATCTACTTCCATATCTCCATGTTATCACTTTAAAAATTTTAGAAATTTATTACTAGTCGATATTAAATATTTATATATCAATATTTAACTTATCTAGACTTGTCGATATTATCGACATCAATTGAAATCCCCATCACATCAGACGTAATATTTCAAATAACACCTAATTAATTTCTCTATAAGATATTATTAAATCATGATAATTAATAAAAATTTATTATTCATAAGAATAGATATAATTAGACATTTGGGGTGTTACAACGGCAATTTTGAAAATAATTGCCGTGCCCCCCTATATTTTTTCAAAAAAATTTCTAAAATTTTCTTAAGTGTTATAATTTGTGAAAAAATTATGAAAAACCTAATTTTGAAATTTGCATTGTAATTATTCATAATTTTAAATGATTAGTTTTAATTTCCCAATTTTTGCAAAATTGCCGTTCCCCCCCTATATTTATATTTTTTTTTTCAAATTAAATAATTTATGTATCAATAATTATTTATTTCTTGTTATATTAGATTATATTACATTTTGTTATGCAAATTGTTATCTTATTTCATTATATTGTATTATATATTATAATGTAATTATTATTATTATTTTCTACTTATTTTGCTAATTACATATTATATTATTTAACACATTATATTCAAATCAAAAATATTAATAAACTTATAAAATATTGTCAATAACATCTACATAGCTTGAACGGCAATTTTCTTTTTTTTTTAGGGGGTGCACGGCAATTTTGAAAATAATTGCCGTGCCCCCCTATATTTTTTTTAAAAAATTTGTCAAATTTTCTTAAGTGTTATAATTTGTTAAAAAATTATGAAAAAGCTAATTTTGAAATTAATATTGTAATTATTAATATTTTTAAATGATTACATTTAATTTCCCAATTTTTGCAAAATTGCCGTGCCCACTCTTTATTTTTTTTTTGTTTGTTTACAAATTAAATAATTTTTTAAATAATAACATGTATGTAGCTTGAACGGCAATTTTGTTTTTTTTAGGGGGTGCACGGCAATTTTGAAAATAATTGCCGTGCCCCCCTATATTTTTTCAAAAAAATTTGTAAAATTTTCTTAAGTGTTATAATTTGTTAAAAAATTATGAAAAAGCTAATTTTGAAATTTGCATTGTAATTATTAATAATTTTAAATGATTAGTATTAATTTCCCAATTTTTGCAAAATTGTCGTGCCCCCCTATATTTGTATATAGTATATAGTATAAAATTCCACACACAATTTAAAATTGCCCTGCACCCCTATTTTTTATTATTAAAATTTTAAAATTGCCGTGCACCCTATTTTTTTTTTCAAAAATTGTTGTACGGTATTAATATATATAATTAATATATATTATAATGTATATTAATATATTACATAATGCATATTATATATATATATATAATTGCCGTGTACACGGCAATTAATTATATAATATATAACTAATTAATATATATGCACGGCAATTATATAACATGCATTATATATGCATAACTAATTATATAATTATATAATATATTAATATATATTATATAACTAATTAATATATATGCTATGCACGGCAATTTTATAACATGCATTATATATGCATAACTAATTATATAATTATATAATATATTAATATATATTATATAACTAATTAATATATATGCTATGCACGGAAATTATATAACATGCACGGAAATTATATAACATGCATTATATATGCACGGCAATTAGGATTAGTGGCACGGCAATTATATTAATAAAATTAGCTTTTACAAAAATTTGTAATATTAGTGACACGGCAATTATATTTTCAATAAATTATTAGTGGCACGGCAATTAGGATTAGTGGCACGGCAATTATATTAATAAAAATTAGCTTTTACAAAAATTTGTAATATTAGTGGCACGGCAATTTGTAATATTTGTACAAAAAGTTTTGAAAAAATAAAGGGGGCACGGCAATTATTGAAAAAAATGTCGTGCACCCCCTAAACATTAAAAAAAATTGCCGTTCCTTCAATATATATTATTGCCAATATTTTATAAGTGTTATTATTATTTTTGATTTGAATATTGTAACAACCCGAAATAAAATTCAACTACATAATATATAACGAGAATTTTCTATAATTGAAATAAGACTTAAATAATAATAATTATTATTGTTATATATAAAAAAAAATGAAAGAAAAATGAAATTAGATATATATTGTGGAAATATATATACACACGCCCACAGCATATATAAATATGATATATATATACCTTATTATATCTATACATACATATATACACATGTATAGTTGAGAAGATATTTTCTCTCTCTTTTATCTCTCTTCCTTTGACTTTTACTCTCATCATCAACCTCTCATGCTTCTTCACGCCAAGCACACCCCTGTTTTCCCAATTCCATACTATTCCTCTTCCATTTAGATATTCCTACTCCCCTCACTCCCCATCACCGTGTTTCCCCATCCAGTATCTTAATCATTCTTGAAATCTCAATCCAGAAACCTTAGAAAGTTTTCTCCCTATTCTTTCTCCTTGCTGCAAATGGTTTGCTGCCTTGGTGGGTGTGTGGTTTTGGCGGTGTTTCAGTGTGTGGACGGCGCGGGAGGTGCCGACGGTTGGGCTAGGTCGCGCCGCCGCGAGAAGCAGCGGAGCTGCTGCAAATATGGCTGCGTGTGTGCTGAAATTCTGCACAGGTATACATTTGTATGTTTATAGGTGTGTGCATGAGTTGGTGTAGGCTGTTTAGGGTGAGGTTGGCCGGAGCAGGGGTGCGCTCTGTTCAGGCTACTGCTGTGAGCTACGACGGCGGCAGAGGAGTAGCAGGGGTGGCTGGGGCCGGCGACGGGAGCAAGGGGGCTGGGAAAAGGGGGAAAAAAGTTTTGGAAGGGCATGCTTGGTAAATTTGATGAATTCTAGGGGTAAAATGCAATATAAATGTTGCTGAAATTTAAACATTTAAGTATTCTAATTTCTGATTTTATAATTAAACTTTAGATAATTAAAGCATGCTTTAAGGCCTAATTTATGTATAATTATCAATGAAACATTGAAATTATTTAAATTACATAGCTTTCTCTAATAATTGATGATGATATGCATTATTTGCCTAATAAATTATTGAATTTATTATAATGATATGTTTGTAGTTAATATTAACTTATATATTGGAATTATGAATGTTGTTATATAATTAATAAGAATTTTTACCTATGAAACAGAAAATCGAACTTTAATTAATTAACAAAGATAGGTTATAACTTTAATTTTTATACATTATGCTTTAAGTATCATAATTAGGTAGATAAATATCGGACCTTGAATTTAATAAAATGATATAGATTCTTACTTAGGATTTAATTAATGAGGTAAGTTTTAATTAAATAATAAAGAAAGATTATATAGATTAATGTATGTTAAATTGGATCCATTTATATAATTAATTAGGGAATAAAGCCCTAAATTTTATCCAATTGATTAAGAAAATATAGTTTAAGCTCGATTTTGGAATTAGGTATTATTGCAGTATTTATTATAAATTTTTAACCAAAGATTTATTTGGAATTATCAGTTAAACCTATGTCTCGCAAGATTGCTTTTGAGACTAAAAATTATAAACTTATAAATATTATGCTAATTAAATTAATTTACGATTTAATTATTATTTCTAATTTAAGGATAAATAACCCTAATTTCATATCTATTTTTAATCCGAATTATTAATTTCGAATCAACTTTATAGATTATAAATGATATATTTAATTACAAAATAGGTTATATTTAATTATAAAATTAGGGTTTAACTTAAAGGTATTAATCTATTGAAATCAATCATAATTCGAATAGAGTCTAAGTCGAACCCTTATACTTGTAGGCGATACTCCGGAGTTTGCGCCGTAGATAATTTGGAAATCTAAAAGCTTTTGATCAGCTGCTCTCCAGGTGGAGAAAAGTGCTAAGTCGGTATTTATATTCCTTTCAAAATATTTAAATTACGGATTTTATTATGCTATATGAAATGTGTTGGGTTTATGTGCTGAATATATGAAATGTTATTATATGATGAAGGTGAATCTTATTCTATGTGAAACGTGCCATATTGAAGTGCTTATGAATAAACGTGCTATGACGTATGATGACTTGAAAGTTGGTGTTTTGTTCAATACATGTGCTTCTATGTGTATGTTTGATATGTGAATTTTATTATGTGATTGTGATGAAATTATGTGTGCATGTGCATGCGTATGCAAGGCGGCTAGGGCCGTATATGACGGCTGATCACCGTATTATGACGGGTAATACCCGTAAAGAATATGTTTTCATGGCGGCTGTGGACCGCAAAATGCTTTCATGACGGCCAAGTACCGTAATGACGGTTAATAACCGTAAAGAAATGTTTTCACGGCGGCTAAGAACCGTAAAATGCTTTCATGACGGCTAAGCACCGTAACTATGTGAAAATTGATGATTGAATGTGAATGATGGATTATATGTTTCCATAGCGGCTGAAAACCGCATATGTTGCAAGACGGTTAAAAACTGTAAATGTGGGAATGAAAGTGACATGTTTGAAGATGAATGATGTTGATTGTGAAGAATGCTTATATTTGAATTAATTATAAGTCATGTGATGGATGCTTACATTATAAAGTGATCTATTTTCTACGATTTTTTATTAAAATACAAACGTTTTACGAAAATCTGTTATATGTGATAAAATGGTGTTTCGGTGTGTGTATAAAATCTTTGAAAATTATTTTATATCCTCCCGAGTTTCCCTAACCCACTGAGTGTATTTCAAACACTCACCCCTCTTTTAAAATGTTTTTCAGTTTAGGATTTTTTTTAAGGCGTGGAGTGCGAGTGGTGGATGCTGGTAGCCGATGAGCAAAGGTTAAAGAACATTTTTATTTTAAAATGATTAATTTCATGTATTTAAGGAATGTATGTTTTATAATTATTCAGGATTTTATTTATCTTTGTTCTATTTAAAGAGTGAAATTCTTTTGAAAATGAAATTTTTTTTAGTGAGTAACGTCTCGGTTAAAATTTATTTACAAAAGAATCGGGGCGCTACAAATATAATGTATTATATAATATAAGATGTAATTAGAAAAATAAGTATAACAAGAAATAAATAATTATTTAAAAAATTATTTAATTTGTAAAAAAAAAAAAAAAAGAGTGGGCACGGCAATTTTGCAAAAATTGGGAAATTAAATGTAATCATTTAAAAATATTAATAATTACAATATTAATTTCAAAATTAGCTTTTTCATAATTTTTTAACAAATTATAACACTTAAGAAAATTTGACAAATTTTTAAAAAAAAATATAGGGGGGCACGACAATTATTTTCAAAATTGCCGTTCTCCCCCTAACAAAAAATATAAATTGCCGTTCCCATGTATATCATGTTATTGAAAATATTTTATAAGTGTTATTATTATTTTTGATTTGAATTTAATGTGTTAAATAATATAAGATGTAATTTGCCCAATTTAATTGAGCTAAAAATATAGAGAAAAGGGGTAAATTGGGCAAATTGTTTTCTTATTTAAAATTATAAATAATTAGATGCAAATTTAAAATTATTAATAATAAAAAAATTATTATTTCCTGCCGGCAAAATTATTACTAATTACAAGCGAAATTAAAAAAAAATACAGGAAACAAAATTTAAAAAAAATACAGAAAATACAAAATTTTATACAAGTACGCTGACATGCACTGCCAAATCTACTGCCACATTCAGTGTCCGTCCAATCATGTCCATTTCTAAAACAAAAAAGGGGCATATTGGGATATTTATATAAGCAATAGGGTAGTGAGGTAACAAATTTAATTGGAGGGGTAAGTGAGATATAAATATAGAAAAAAGGGGTAACTGGGGCCGTTTTCTCAAGAATAGTATGTAGTTATCTCATACATTACATAATGTCAGTTTAGATTAATTTGTTTTCAATAAGATAGAGATCCATGCTAAAGGCTCTTCATTTTACTTATTACAAGGAAACAATGTACTCAAATCCGTTCAGAATACACAATAGCAAAAATCCTAATTTTGTATTGGAATGAAAGAATTTTTTTTCAAAATTAATTTCTTCCTGAATTCATGCAAAAATACAAAAATAAAAATAAAAACTATATAATCACTTATCTTAACCTGTGTGAAAATTCTAAAATAATATTTATTTTGGGATGGAGGAAATATTTTTTTATATCTATGGGTTGAAAAGATGTTTACTATATTTAAAGTGGTACTATAAAAAAATAGCTTGATCCAGATTTTTATTTGAAAAGAATTGAACAAGTATAAAAAGAATAGTATAGAATTATTAAAATTCTGAATGAAAGGCACACAATTAGTAAAATTTCATTTGAGAATGTAAGGGTTAAATTTTCATTAATCACTCAAACGGTGCAAATTACGTAAGATTGTATATGAACAAACAACATTTTGAAATCTTGATGCTATATGAACAACATTTAATAATAAAAATACAACTAAAATCTGAAAATTAAAAAAAAAATTCTTAAGATTAAAATATAAATACAAAGTTTACAGGGAATGAACTTTGAGTTGAAGGCATGGATTATATTGAAATATAGATTTCCAGTCTGAACCATTCTTGTCCCTTTTTTTTTTTAAAAATGAGTTTGGGGGATTGGAATGGGGGAATAATAAGAATTAGAAAACTTGCGTGACCCGGGTTCTTTTTACCTAGTCATCACAATCTGCACCTTTATAAAAGTGGGATACCACTTAAGCTACAAGACTCGTGGTTGAACCATCCTTATCCCTGTAACGCTCTTCTAGCAATCTTGAACAAGAAATATCCAACACTTACGCAACAGGCCATATGGCACTGCTGTCAAACCTTCGCAATCTTTGATCCTCAAATGCGTGAGACAAGACATGAGAGATCTTAAGACGGATCCTCAAATATATTTTCATATATTTCCTGTTTTGTTCTAATTTTATTTATTTTAATAAATTCATATATGTACAAAATTACGAATATTATATAGTTTTATATATATTTTAATAATAAACATTTATCTGCCATCAATATGACCCTCCGTTTGCTTGTTTGTATGTGTGTATTGTACATATATATAATTATTGGTCTAATTAATTCAATGACTGAGTTTATTGATATTTTTAAAATAATATAAATATGTAAACTTAACAAAAAAAAAATCTTAAATTTTTTTTTTTTGAAAAATAGATTTTAGTTCTTTGGAAACACTAATTTATTTTATTGGATAATGCACAATAAAGGGCATAAGACATAACATATAAGTATAACCCCGTCTATAAAAGATTTTAGTTCTTTATTTGTTATCGTATTTGATTCTTTATTCCATTTTATCAATTTACATATAACTAGTAAGTATGGTGTTATTATTGTATATATTAATAAAGAAAATATATAATTGAAAAATACATAGTTTTTTTTCTTTTTTATAACTCAGAAGAGAAAAAAGAGTTGCGTTTCATGATATAACATGCAACAAGTTAGTGCTTAAAACGACACCGCAGCAGAGGTACAATTATTTGAAAAGCTTATATATGTGTGTGAATTTTCTTATGTCATTTCAGAGTCAATTTATGGTATTTCTTTTATGCACAAAGCTTTTAAGCTGCTTGGCTTATTATGCTTATTTGTCCTTTTCTTTATATGCATCGAAATTTAATACTTCCAAATTAGTATATAACTTTTTCTTCAAAGAAATGTAAGGAATTGTTACCTTTCTACTCTAAAGATTTTTTTATTTTAAATAGTATATATCTTTAAACATAAGAATGAAGAGAAAATATTTGGGGTTTTCTACTTTAAGCTTAGGAATGGTGTTTTTAATTTAGAGTGTGTCCCATGTGCATTTGGTGTACATGCAATCCGGATCGATTCGGATTCGCGAGTTTTGAATTTTTTTTGATTTTTGATTTTTATTTTTTACTTCAGGCTAAAATCTTTATATACAAAGTTGGTGACCTCTATATACAAATTTTGTGACCTTTATGTTAAATAACTTAGAAAAAAAAATGAAGAATTTCAGCAAAATTTGTACATAGATACTTTTATGTTATATTCATATGACCCTTATGTATGTTCATGTGACATTTATATATAAATATTCATACATTTATATACCTTTATATATTACATAAATGTATGAATATTTGTACATAAAGGTCACATAAATATATATAAGGGTCACATGAATATATATAAGGGTCACATGAATATCATATAAAAGTATTTATGTACAAATTTTGTTGAAATTCTTCATTTTTTTTTCTAAGTTACAATGCATAAAGGTCACAACATTTATACATAAATGTCACAACATTTGTACATAAAGGTCACCAAATTTGTACATAAAGGTCAAGACATAAAGATCGACCCGAATTGCACGAATCTAATATCCGTGCACCAGGTGCACAGGAGAATTTGTCTTTAATTTATTATGATGTTAGTCTTTTATTGCATCAATTAAATAAATTTCAGTACATATTAACTGCGATCTTCTATATTATATTGTATTTTAGCGTTGTATTTGTACTTTAAATAAGAAATATATATATATACCAAAAAAATGTCCAAAAATAAATTACATTATTTTTTTTTTCAAAATAGTACTCGAAATATATAATTCTTTTATTATCTACTATTTTTTGTAAAAAAAATTCGGCATAATTTGTACATAACTTTATGTGACATTACTGATACATTTATGTGATATTACTTATATCTTTATATCAACATAGTCATACTCTTAAAAATTCATGTGGTATAGTTATACTTTTACTTCAGCATTGTCATACATTTATACATATTATATTAGTATATTTTTTATGTACAAATATTATAACATTTATGTAATACTTTAACTAAAAATGATGATACATTTATGTGGTAGTATTCATACATTTATGTAATATTACTTATACCTTTATATTAAAATAAATGTTATATTATTATAACATAAATGTTCATCTAATATAATATAAATGTTCATCTAATATAACATAAAGTTTAAAATGTATTACATGTATGTGTAATACAATGCAAATTTATATTCAACTAACATAACATAAATGTCTTGCTAACATAACTAAAATGTATCACTCATAATTAAAAGATATAACATATTTGTTAGAATATGAACATGCAAGATAAAGTGTGGTCATGGATATCCTGACTGTGAGAGCATGTGGGGTGCGTAAAAATTACCTTTCGGGTTGGTCAACCCGATTGAATGGACCCAATACATAGAAATATTTGTGTTTAGCTAAAAGTAGGAACTCGTATGAGGAAATCGATAGAATTTTTTAAATTAATTTTGTGATTAGTTTAAAAATATATTAATCTAAATTCTATGTTCCTTAGATTTTTCTAAAACTCTAAAATAACATCTAAATAGAAGTGTTCGGGACTGTTATACCTATTCATAGTGAATATATATTAATGTGCCTTCGTTGATGTATCATCAATTCAGTACAATGACCAAATTCAAACCATAATATTTAAAGGGTAAATTTTTTTATATATCAACGGCAAATATATTAAGACATGTTCATAGTTGATAGAGAATATTATTTTAAAAATATTTATAGTGTATATATATATATATATTAATTATGTTTCTTAATACTTGAGTATATTATTTATTTATTTGAACTCCAAAAAATAATAATATTAGAGTAAAATGATAGGGCAGCCATTTCTCTTTCTCTCTCTAAAATGCAGCAGTATGCATGTATTGTTTGATGAAAACAATGATGAATGATATGATGATTACCAGATCTGGATGCACTCCGAATAATTTCAGGAAAGCGAATAAAGGAAACAACCAATATGGATGGTGGACGAATTTATTTGATTTTTTATGCCTAAAGAGACTGATTATATAGTTGGAATTACCACTAAGCCACCAACTACATTTATTTAATTATTTATCCCCTAAAATCATATCACTGCATAGTTGAAAAGTCAAGGAAAAACTACCCTACAAGAGAATAATGTTAATACCATTAATGTGACCGACAGCTCACCTACCTAATTTGGGGTACATTAATATATGTTCACGATTGATATTTCAAAAATTTAAAGTATTTATTAATTTTACGGATGAAATAATTACACATTATCAATGAACATATTAAAAATAGTCCACGATGAGCATTTAAACAAATTATATATAAGTGATAGCTACTATTGAGAAATATCAAAGAAGGGACAAAAATAATGGAGTGAATTAATTTGGTAAACTACTAGTACCGATCCAATTCAACACTTACTGAAATTAAGCAAGCATGGAAGTTTTCTTTCTTTTCTTCCATTCTACCCATTTTCAACTTACCTTTTATTTTGGTAATCTAAATACCCATAATATAAAAAGAATAATGTTTGGTAATCTTGTTTTTATTTTTCTCACGCCCAACTTCAACTAGTTTTTAAGATAAAAAAATAATAATAATAAAAAAAATCATGGATTGTCATCCGACTGAACATGTCATGTTTCAACGACATCCAATCCACATTTCTTGACTTTTCTTGTCAAATCATCACTCAAAAAGAAAAGTTTGATTTAACACAACAATATAATTAAGACTTGATTTATATTAAGAATTAGATTCCATGCTGATTTCTAATTAATTAAGTCTTTCTATTTTTAACAGTTTTGAATTAGATTCCATGATGAGTTTTAATTAATTAAGTCTTTCTATTTTTAACAGTTTTGATTGCTTCTTTTTTTTTTTTTTTATATTTAGTTTTTCCTTATTAAAAGTTTAGAATTGATGTACGACAACGATGAGATTGATTTCTCTAACATCAATAACCTAGTTGGAGGAGTAATCAATTAGAGGGATCTATTCCCGAATCTTTTTCCAACTTGAAAGCATTGAAACATTTTATCTTTCCAACAACCAATTTAATGGCCTTGGAAAACAACCAGATTTTCTAAAACAATCCCTGCAAAAGCTCTCCACTTCTTCTCTCTTAAAAATAATAGTATAAGTGGATCAATTCCTCCTTCCCTTTGCAATTCTCTTTCTCTTCAAATTCTTTACATGAATATTTAATTGTTCTTAATTAAGTTCAAACCCACTCTTCCCAATTCTGTGTTCTTGCAGCTTCTGTGTTGGTAGACTTACCACATAGCCCTCTGTTTCCTTCAAAGGAATCCGCCGAAAATGTTTGGATTTGACATCTAATTAGGATCTCTCCTACCAGCTTATTATAGGACACATTCAACACTGAGAGAAATGTAAGTTTCGCAAGCTCCGTCGGTATCGCCCCTGTTAGCTCGTTTGCAGACAGATCCAGTGATTTTTGAATTGCTCCACTGAAAGTGTTGCGGGATAAGTTGAGAAGACAAAGTGAGGTGAGATTTCCAATTGCTTCTGGTGTCTCTCCTTTGAAATTATTGAAAGAGAAATCAATGGATGTGAAGTCTGGCCAAATCTTAACAATTTTCAACTCTAGCCCTTTGATTGTTAACGTCACCTCATTTTGATAGAAATCGCTTTTTTAGAACCTAAAAGTCCGAATGGTTGTGCTCCAATTGTGCATCACTGACTGCCATCATTCCTCTCCAACTTGAGAAGCTTGTCGGATGCAGTGTGCCACTGAAATTATTGGAAGCGATGTCGATGATCTGAAGATCTGGCAATGGTTGTGCTCCAATTGTGCATCCCACCTCTCCGTAGAATCTATTGGAGCGCATCACAAGAATGCGCAAACTTGATGACAAGTTAACATGCATGGGAATGTATCATTGATATTGTTGTTTCCCACATTCATAACCACCAACGATTTGCAACTTGCAAGAGACAATGGAATATCTCCTGTTAAATTGTTATCACTAAGTTCCAATGTTGTGAGGCCACAATTGACAGAGAACTTATCCGGGATGCAACCGTTTCTCCCCAGATTCAACACTTGGAGACGCTTCATGTTCGACTCCAGTAGGCAAGGAGGTATATTACCAGTCAATTTATTGAGAGACCAGTCAAGAACTTGAAGATAAATGAGAGATACCAGAAGCACTTGAAGATAAATGAGAGATACCAGAAGCAATTGAAAATCTCACCTCACTTGGTCTTCTCAACTTATCCCGCAACACTTTCAGTGGAGCAATTCAATAATCACTGAACCTGTCAGCAAACGAGCTAACAGAGGCGATACCGATGGAGCTTGCGAAACTTACATTTCTCTCAGTGTTGAATGTGTCCTATAATAAGCTGGTAGGAGAGATCCCAATAGGATCTCAAATCCAAACATTTTCGGCGGATTCCTTTGAAGGAAACAGAGGGCTATGTGGTAAGCCTACCAATAGAAGCTGCAAGAACACAGAATTGGGAAGAGTGGAATTGGAAGAAAAGGAGATTGAATGGGACTATGTGTCTGTGCCTCTGTGGTGCTTGGATATGAAGCTTCTTGTGGGTGTTGTTTGGTTGCATCAGTTTCAGGGATATCTACGTTCGCAAGATTGATGAGATTCTTGAAAAGATATTCAGGTGAAGAAGAAGATAGTGCTGCTAATTAATGTTGTTTGGTTTTTAATTTTATGTATACTCTTATAAGATTAGCTTTTTATTTTGTGTACTTTAATTTTGTTGAAGAAAATAAAGCAGTGTTTGAAGCCTTTTCGTATCAAATTCCCACCTACTTTTTCTTTTATATTACTACCAATTAAGCATGCTATTGCCTCCAAGTTACTTTGCTTCCACTTGCAGATTTCTTGAACTTAATTAAGAGCAATTAAATATTCATGTAAATATATATATATATATATATATATATATATATATATATATTAAGTTTAATCGCAGAATTATTGTCACAATAATATGAAGTCGGGCTCTTTTCATGCACTAAAACTCTTGAAAGAATATATATTTCTCAACAAACAAAATAAATATGACTTTTCTCCATTTTGTAGAATAAATATCCCATGATTAATAGTTACAAGCAAACGCTGAGCAATCTCACTTCATTTATAATCCAATTCGAGTAGACATCAGTGAAATTTATGTTTTCATATCAATCAAATCTAATAAGATCTTAAATGAATTTCTGATTTTGATGATTGGAAAATATTATAGCCGAATTCATTTCATTTGCCAGAATTCTATTTAAATTGATTCATGTTAAAATGACGCCATTTTGGAACTTCCAATAATTAGTTCAGAATTGTTTTTTGCTAACTGACATTATGTGGTTAATTTGCTAGTGCGTGGACATAAACAACGGAAATAATATATTGGATCGTGAAGATGACTATAATTAGCTTATATATTTTTATTCCTCTAAAGTTAATATTTCTTATTAAACAGAAGGGAAAATTCAAATATGATCCTGTAGTAATGGTTATGGGCCGATTTTGGTCTTTACTATAATGAAACCTTTATACATGAATACCCTTGAAACTAGAAAAAAATATTTATTTAGTGAAATTATTTATTTATCGATAAATGAATAATTTATTCATTGAAAGGGTATTTTTATATATTTTTTTATCATTATAATTATTTTACATGTATATGCACCATGTATCTATAAGATTTTATGAATGAAATATTTAGAGTCTATATTTGGAATACATGCACCATATATGTATATAGACTAGATACATGTATCATTAACTAATAAGATTTTATGTATGAAATATTTAGAGTTAACATTAGAAATACATGCACCATATATGTACATAAACTAAATGCACCATTAGTAAAATTCTATGTATGAAATACTAAAAGACTAACAAAATGTATCTAATCTACACTATAAATATAATTCTAAAGTTTTGATTTGATAAATCATTCATTCTACTATATCTTTTTATGAATGATCTTTTGTATTTGTTTATTGAAACACATGTTTTTTTAGGGTATTTATACATATAAGATGAAAACAATGATGATGATGATGATGATTATTACAGATGTGGATGCACTCCGAGAGATTTCAGGAAAGAGAATAAAGGAAACAACCAATATGGATGGTGGATGAATTTATATGTGTAAAAAGGGAAAAACAAATTATTCATATGATTGAAATTGGACCCCCAAAATATGGGGCCTTTTGCGGCATAAGAAAATTGGGCCTACCCGACCAAAGGGAACGGCCCAATTAGTCCATTGCGACAAAATGGGGCCTTTGCAAATGAGGCATAAGAAAATTGGGCCTATCCTACCAAAGGGAACAGCCCAATTAGCCCAATTGCTCTAACAAAGTGAAGCCCAGCTAATTCATTTTTTTGGGTCGGACTCAATTTTTTTATTTTTATAACTTCATTCATCTTAATTCATGTGAATATAGATAATTGGACTTCTTGGAATATGCATGACCTTTTTTATATTTTTTTATATTTATATTTACTTGCCGTTCTCCGTGCAACTCACTGCTTGTTATATAACTCAAAAAATTTAAAATAATAGAGACATATAAATTAACATATCATAAAGTAAAGAAAGTTGAGTGATATGAAAGCTAAAATAAAGAAAGTATAATAAAATGATATGAAATATTTGAATTTGATCTCACTTAATTAATAAATGAAGGGCAACAACATTAACATTGTATATTTGATCACATCTCATAATTTGGATGGAATAAGAATTGTAATAAATCGAATATATTTATTGGTGTTGACAACTTAAATAATAAACACAAATATAATTAATTTATTTTAAAAAAACAGTATGTATAAAAAACCATCTCAAGTATTTTTGTAGCTTTTTCAATTTTTATGAAATGTTATTTTTAGAAATATTATTTGAAAATATTTAATATTTTGATCATACTACTAAAAGTACATGTATCATCAATTTGATAAATATGTTTGAAAAGTGTTTTCTGTGGAAATCTGTTGTCTATGGAGTGTGGTGAAAGCTAGAAATCGTCTTTCACTTGCAAAAACGGAATAAGGAAGCAGAAACATTGCCACGTGGCCGAACGAGAAGAAAGGCGCTAACAACTTAAAGAAACGTGTGCTTGAAATGGCGTTTTTTTTCAGAAATTAAGGAATTAAAGAAATAAAGAACGCGTTCTTCCACTTATAATATCGTGCTGGGCTTTAGCAACGTCATAACCGATTTAACCGAAAATTGGGCAAGATTGAAGATAGCGTTTTTAGATCAAAGTCTCGAATTCATTTCTTGATGGATTGATCTCATTCCAATTGTAATAGATAGCCTATATATAGGTCTCTTACGAGTTTAGGTTAGATATAGTTTTCATAGTTCATATAGCAATTAGCAGAGAGAGAAAGGGGTGGTTTCACTCAGTTTTTTCAGTTTCTTGTATTCTTGTAATTCGATTGTTGATCAATAAAATCTTCCCCTGAGTTATCCTGTGGACGTAGGCCTTTTAGCCGAACCACGTAAAGAGAGTGTGTTGTTTCTTAAGCTTACAATTCAATTCTTGGCCGCAGAAGATTGAATTCTGAGTTCTTGTGTTTGGAGTTGGTTTGCAAAGCAGGTTTTGAAGTGTTCTTGATCTTCACACACTGACATTGTTATTGTACCTTAAAATTAGAAAATAGGTCAAATATGTAATTTTATAAAATGGGCCATAACTAAATGATATATCCTAATTATTTCAATATTTTCTATGATCTTAGACGAAACTATTGATCCATCTTCCAAATCCTATTTTCTGTGACCTGAGAAATGAAACTATTGATCCATCTTTTAAATCTTATCGATATATATAGCTTTGATAGGAAGATTTCTTGATATTTCTTTAATAAAATCTAAAATGGCTTTGCAGGATTCATGTACCCTCAATTCTTTAATAAAATATGCAATAGATTTGAAAGTAATATTCTTCTGTCAAATTTTTAATATTTTCATGAAAAGTAAGATTTAGGAGGAAAAATGATATTTCTATAATTTTTCCCAACATATACATTAATATAATAAATTACAAAATAAAAAATAAGAGACTTCACGTGCTTAATAACAGGGCAGGTCTGCTAAATTATCACCTGAGGTCTACTTTATTCCATAAAGAGGTGATATCTACCAATACACTACCAAAACATAATATTTTTCAATTTAAAAAAAAAATTATGAAAACCACGACTTTAGAGCACTCTATATTAGTACCTTAATTAGAAGAATCGTAATACAATTGGTCTAGTTTGGTCGTACGTAGTTCAATCAAAATGAATAAGACTAATCACAAGAAACATTCCTTTTTTTTAGACAATTATCGAAAACTGAGATTCCAGTGAAAACGACGTCCAAAAAGAAATAATGTTGGAGAGAAGAAATTTTCAAAAAGAAACACGTTTTCATGTTGAATCATTTGTGGAATCCAAGTAAAAATTATGTCTTAAAAGACCTCAAGTCAATTTCATTAATTAGACCATATAAAAGTTACCAATAATATTTTTAGGGAAAATGGCCAAAATACACATTGATATCTAACTTTGGATTAACTCATCTCAGAAATTCTTAGGTATAATAACATTATTAATGTTTATTTTTAATTATATGTAATTCACTTAAAGTTTATTTTAGATACAATAAGATTTTTGATGTTGTAAAATGCTTCATATGAACACTTTAAATTCTTTATTCTTTTTTTTTTTTTATCTCATACTTTTTAATTTTTTTATTATATATTAGATTGTTTTATATATGTATTGTTATCATCATCTTTTTTTCTTCTTCGCATTTTTGTACTTTTTGTAAATGAGTCTTATTCCGACAATATTTCTCCTCACTTACCTATTTTTTTTTATATTCACATGAAATTAATATAAATATCAATATATAGGTTAAGCTTTATTTGAATTCAAACATAGTTTCTCAAATATAATAGTGAAATTACTATTTTGAGTAATTGTAATTGTTTAATATTTTTAATTTTTAAAAGGGAAAAAATGAAAATAATAATAATAATTAATTATAATATATAAGCTAATATATTTATGTTTTTTAATGAAACATTTTTTTTTCTTAAAAAGTTGAAAAAATGACGCATAAATCTTTTAATTTTACAAAATAAATGGGGTTATTATACTTAAATAAGCCTTAAGTGGATTATGTGTACCTAAAAGTAAACGTTAGTAGTGTTTGATGGTGTTAATGGAAAATTAAAAAAACAAATATATTGATTGTATAATTGGAGAAAAATATTGAAGGATCATATTTTGGAAACAAATATATCATTATATATTTCTCCAACTTTAGATGTATTATTGTTTATCGTAGTTGGTGGGTTATATTAGAATAATTGATAATTTTAGATAAAAATACTAATTTTGTAAATAAATGTAGCAGACGAAACACGAATGTTGTGTTCATTTGAGAAAAAGGGAATAAATAGATGGAAACTAATCAATTGATTGTGGCAATTAAGCAATTCAACACTTAATGAATTTAAGCAAGCATGGGAGTTTTCTTTCTTTTCTTCCATTCTACCCATTTTCAGCTTACCTTTTATATTATATAAAAGAATAATGTTTGGTAATCTTGTTTTTATTTTTCTCACATCTAACTTCAACTCTTCTCTAAGATTAAAAAAAAAAAAAAAAAAAAAAAAATCATGGATTGTCATCCGATTGAACATGTCATGTTTCAACGGCATCCAATCCACCTTTCTTGACTTTTCTTGTCAAATCATCACACAAAAAGAAAAGTTTGATTTAACATAACAATATAATTAAGACTTGATTTATATTAAGAATTATGTTCCATGATGACTTCTAATTAATTAAGTCTTTCTATTTTTAACAGTTTTGAATTAAATTTCATGATGAGTTCTAATTAATTAAGTATTTCTATTTTTAACATTTTTCATTGCTTTTTTTTTTTTTTTTTTTTTCTATATTTAGTTTTTCCTTATTAAAAGTCAAGACTTGATTGATTGGGCAGGAGCAACAAAAATGTAATGTTGAGTTGTCGAATCTTGAAATTAAGGTGTTGGAAAGAAGAGTTGTGCTGTTTCTTCATCGGTTTGTATCTGCGTTTTCTTTTGTAATGATTTGGTTGAAATTTTCATGCATATGTAAGTGCTTTTATGTGCTTATAAATTGGCTCTAGTTTGTTTGGGGCTTCAATATGTTTTGATCAGAAGTCAAGTGCCTTAGTATAAAAGGCACATAGCATTGCCTTTTGTTTCTGTACAATCATCCTCTTCAAAATGCCTATTTCTTTGCTTCCACATTTTTTCTTCATCTCTCTGCTTCTTCTAATTTGCTCTACAAATTTCAGTCATGCATACAGACAATGCACGCCTGGTCAGAAAACTTTGTTACTTAACTTCAAAAATGAATTGAAATTCAATTCATCTAATTCACAGAAATTGGTGTGGTGGAATCAAACAGACAACTGTTGTATGTTGGCAGGCGTGAAATGCAATGGTGTCGGCCATGTCATCAGTTTGCAGCTCGATGTGGTGGAATCAAACAGACAACTGTTGTATGTTGGCAGGCGTGAAATGCAATAATGTCGGCCATGTCATCAGTTTGCAGCTCGATGGAGAGGGTATCTATGCATGTATACTGCAAAAAAGTTTTGGAGAGAATATCAGAGAGAAGGAGGCGTGCAAATTACGTAGCATTCTTGAGGCGTGCAAATTACGTGCAAACTACGTGCAAATTGCGTGCAAACTACGTGCAAATTATGTAGCATTCTTAATACTGCAAGACGTAAAAGCACACTACAAAAGGTATCTCCTTAACCTTCTTATACAAGATTAATTGTCATATAGAATATACATTATAATTGATCCTATGACGAGATTTTTGAATTGATCCTATGACGAGATTTTTGATTTAAACAGATGTAATTCTCGAGGGTTATTTTCCATCAATAATTAAATATGACCCCTCTCTTTTACACTTGACAGAAACCGTCGGACCACATTTTTTGATGGAAAAATTGTTTCACATTCATTTTTCCGATTTTTTTAACTAATCCTATTACACCTATTAAAAAGCCTTCCTAATAGCTCACAAAGCAATTTTCCACCATGCAATTAAATCTAATGCACAAAAAAGTAGATATGCAACCAAATAACACCCACAAGAAGCTTCATATCCAAGCACCACTGACACATACTCCCATTCAAACTCCTTTTCTTCCAATTCCACTCTTCCCAATTCTGTGTTCTTGCAACTTCTGTTGGTAGGCTGACCACATAGCCCTCTATTTCCTTCAAAGGAATCCGCCGAAAATGTTTGGATTTGAGATCCAATTGAGATCTCTCCTACCGGCTTATTATAGGACACATTCAACATTGAGAGAAATGTATGTTTCACAAGCTCCGTCGGTATCGCCCCTGTTAGCTCGTTTGCAGACAGGTCCAGTGATTCAAGCTTCCTCAACTTACCCAACGATTTTTGAATTGCTCCACAGAAAGTGTTGTGGGATAAGTTGAGAAGACAAAGTGAGGTGAGTTGACAATTATAAGAAAAAAATGTTAATCTCTGAATCTGAATTCAAAGAGATTCAAAGAGCAGCAGCATCTTTACCTTACCAATTCTGACCAACATTTTGATGTTGGTGTAGTAGACCTCTATAAAGGTGTAAGTTGGTATAGATAGTGTTGTATGGCTCATCGTTATCGTGTGGATGAGGGAGCAGGAGAAGATGAATTGGGTGCCGTGGGATGAATTTCCACTCCGTGATTCTGCTGCTTCTTCCAGAAATCATTCTTTGGTTTTGGGGTCCCAATAAAAAAGAACAAATTAAGTATGAACAAGCAACTTCTACTTATTGCTTTCCACACACTAACTCTGACTCACCATCTAAATACACACACATACTCACGTGACATATTTTCCCCAAATTAAATGGGTTTTTTACTTTGAGATTTCTTTCCTAAATCTGCAGCGTTTGTTTTATACTTTCATAGTGTAGACAATTTGACTACACACTTGTTTGTATTAAACAATCTCTGCAAGATGATGAAAGAAAATGAGAGAGCTTTTTAAGTGATTATGAGATGAAAATCTCACAAGTGTAAATGCTTGTTTAATTTGGACACACACAACTGAGTTATAGACTTATGTTTGATTACTTTGGACATAGCAATCTTATTTCTCTCAATTATTATCATGTAAATTATGAGATTTAAACAATTTAATTTATGTGCTTGTGAAATGTGAAGTTTTGATATATATAGAATACTTTTGTATAGGTAATATTTTTCTTCTTTATGATTTCAAATTCGCAATCTTCTGGATTTAGCAATTAAATTTACAATCTTCATCACAATTAATTAAAAGGAAATTAATATTGACTTTGTTTATTTCGTAAATAAAAGATATTGGCTTTGTTTTGAATTTATTGATCGCGATTTGGAGATATTATTGCTTTTGGAAAATATGTTGCGTACACGATCAAGATAGAGTTCTTTAATGCCTGCACGCCAGACTCAGTATAATCATAATATTTCAAAGAAAGACTAACCAATCTCATAAAGAGTGAAAGTTCAATTAGTATCTGCCCACCAAAACCAGCATACCAAATCCAAGTGTGTCAAATATGTGAGATTGCCAATCCCTCTTGGAATCTGATTTCTGTTAAAGCTATTCGATGCCAAGTTAAGCTTCTTGAGGTACCTAAGACTGAAAAGAGTGGATGAACTCTCAAGTCCACCATAGATACCCTCTCCATCGAGCTGCAAACTGATGATATGGCCGACACCATCGCATTCCACGCCCGCCCACATACAACATTTGTCTGTTTGATTCCACCGCACCAATTTCTGTGAATTAGATGAATTGAATTTCAATTCATTTTTGAAGCAAGTAACAAAGTTTTCTGATCAGGTCGTGCGTGTTGTCTGTATGCGTGACTGAAATTTGTAGAGCAAATTAGAAGCAGAGAGATGAAGAAAAATAGTGGAAGCAAAGAAATAGGCATTTTGAAGAGGATGATTGTACAGAAACAAGAGGCAATGCTATGTGCCTTTTATACTAAGGCACTTGACTTCTGATCAAAAATCCAGAGTATTTATTAATTTTACTTTCCATATAATGAGGGGATGAGATTAATACACGTCATCGGTGGACATATTAAGAATTACTCACGGTGGGCATTTGAGCAATATTTATCAAACTAAATGCTGTAATTTTGTTTTTTTTAAACAAAGTAATATTGAAATTGGCCGAAAAATAATATATTGAGGGAGCAAGAATTAAAATACTCATTTACAGATAGTAATAATGTATTCCACCCATAAATATAGTAAACAATTTTTTCAATTTAACATAAAAAAATGTATGGAAATATTTTCGTTAGCCACTTTTTTAGACTTTAGAGATATTTCAACATTTTTAGATGAAAGATAAATTGAAAGAATGATTTCTTATATTAGTAAAAAGAAAAAAAATGATTATATGAAAATAGAAATAAAGAAGTATTTGCAAATATATTGAGAGAGAGATATGAAATTGATGCGCGAACCCCTGGTCGATTCTCTTGCTTCATTGCCCTTTTGATAGGATACACTGTCTTTCCTCTATTATTATTCCACGTTCCATATATATCAAATATGACTCATGACTACTAAGTTTTAACGATGATAGGATTTGTTTATCAAATTGAATGTATATATGAAAAGATGAGTAGAAAACGAAAATGACATTTGGTCTGAAAATATGCTTTCTCAATAAAGTTATTACACGAAGAATTTAGTAAACCTGATCCATCATAAATCCCTCATTCAACCTAATTTTATTCGTGTCATCAAATTTTGATAAAGATTGCCTGTTGTTCTTCTTTTACTGAACGTAAATCCCTCATCCAATTGCTTCAGGTATCTCTCCTTTGAAATTATTGAAAGAGAAATCAATGGATGTGAAGTTTGGCCAAATCTTAACAAGAACAAATTAAGTATGAACAAGCAACTTCTACTTATTGCTTTCCACACACTAACTGACTCACCATCTAAATACACACACATACTCACGTGACATATTTTCCCCAAATTAAATGGGTTTTGTACTTTGAGATTTCTTTCCTAAATCTGTAGCGATTGTTTTATACTTTCATAGTGTAGACAATTTGACTACACACTTGTTTGTATTAAACAATCTCTGCAAGATGATGAAAGAAAATGAGAGAGCTTTGTAAGTGATTATGAGATGAAAATCTCACAAGTGTAAAAGCTCACTACAAGAAATTTGACTTTTTACAATGGGTAAAACTCGTTGTCGTATCCAATTTTTTAGCGTTGTTGTAACCAGCATTGCAAAAAAAATTTCGCCATTCGACAACGCACCAAAAATGTAATCAATTTTGAGACATATAAGTACGTCTGTACGTCTTGTCTATAACTTAATGGTATCTGCTCTGAAGTCAATATTTTTTTGAATATTTTGGCTTCTAGCTGTGATCAATTAGGCAATTAGTATGAGATATGATAATTTAAGGTTTTCAGTTTTCTATTTAGGATATAAAATCCATTCATTTTAAATTTTGTATTTTAAACTCTTCTATTCAAACACAATTTATATAATTTTTTCAAAACTTTTCAATCACTTTTTACAGTAAGTTTTTTTCTCTGTTTGTAATCTCTAATAATTTGTCCGACTACTTTTTCACCAGATTCTCATTTTAAGGTTTTTTTTCTTTTTTCAAAAGAACATTATATTCGATGCACAATAAATGTGTGTAAACTATTCGGTCATCTTGGACATAATTTAGGAGGATTTTTCGTAGGAGGTTTCAATGAAAATATAAGGAAAATAGATGGAAATTTCTCTTAAAGAAATTATACGTAACGATAATAATATTTATAGGACTATAATTAACATTTATATATGCACATTTTATAGCAATAATATTTATCATATATGTTGCTTCCACATTTTTTCTTCATCTCTCTGCTTCTTCTAATTTGCTCTACAAATTTCAATCATGCATACAGATAATGCACGCCTGATCAGAAAACTTTGTTACTTGACTTCAAAAATGAATTAAAATTCAATTCATCTAATTCATAGAAATTGGTGCTGTGGAATCGAACAGACAACTGTTGTATGTTGGCAGGCGTGAAATGCGATGGTGTCGGCCATGTCATCAGTTTGCAGCTCGATGGAGAGGGTATCTATGCATGTATACTGCAAAAAAGTTCTGGAGAGAACATCAGAGAGAAGGAGGCGTGCAAATTACGTAGCATTCTTGAGGCGTGCAAATTGCGTGCAAACTACGTGCAAATTGCGTGCAAATTATGTAGCATTCTTAAGACTACAAGACGTAAAAGCATGCTACAAAAGGTATTTCGTTAACCTTCTTATATAAGATTAATTGTCATATAGAATATACATTATAATCGATTCTATGACGAGATTTTTTATTTAAACAGATGTAATTCTCGAGGGTTATTTTCCATCAATAATTAAATATGACCCCTCTCTTTTACACTTAACAGAAACCGTCAGACCACATTTTTTGATGGAAAAACTATTTCACATTCATTTTTCCGATTTTTTTTAACTAATCCTACTACACCTATTAAAAAGCCTTCCTAATAGTTCACAAAGCAATTTTCCACCATGCAATCAAATCTAATGCACAAAAAAGTAGATATGCAACCAAATAACACCCACAAGAAGCTTCATATCCAAGCACCACTGACACATACTCCCATTCAAACTCCTTTTCTTCCAATTCCACTCTTCCCAATTTTGTGTTCTTGCAACTTCTGTTGGTAGGCTTCGAGCTTTTTCAGTTCAAAGATTTGGGGTGGGATTTCTCCGGCGAGGTGGTTGTTTTGTAAGGAGAGCTCTTTCAGCTTCGACAGCTGACAAACGGAGGCGGAGAGGCCGTCATTGATGTTCTTGAATTCGAACACGAGGCGCGTGACTCTGTGGACGTAAGAGGTGTTGATGGAGTTGGAGCCATGATTGTGGAGGAGTTGATGGTGGCCTGCCTGCGGAGGCGGCGGAGGCTGTGGTGAAGGTTTTGAGTGGTGGAGTTTTGAATGGTTTGTTGATGTTTTTTATTAGTGTTATGAAAAACTTTATATATAGGATTGAGTGTTTCAAGTTTCTTAGATATGTTGATGTATTGGTTTAAACAATATTCATGATCACTGATCCTTGGTGTTATTTATCTAAGAATGTACTTGGTTTAGAATACACGTTTTATCATTCTCTTGGATTTTTCTAAATTCTTTTCTTTGTAATTGACATGTTTAATAATTTCATGGCAACCTTATTTTGAAAATCACTGCATCTAGAGATGGACACTGCTTCTAGAGCAAAATGTTTAAGCAGATGTACCACAAATCAAAAGTTAATTTGAAATATGATAATTATTCAATTTGTAATTTTATTTTCTTTTATTCGATTGTAATTGAAAGTTCAAGAGTTTCTCAAGGGTGTAATTTTAAAAAAAAAAAATTCTGACAATTTTTCAATGACTTACACATCATCCTACATGAGTTGTATCATGTATGTGACTTTCATAAGGATAAAATCAATCTTAAATATGATCGTTTTCAATTTGCAACTTGAAGTGTGACTTTTTTGTTCCAATTTGAAACTTAATCAATTTTTAAAGGACATGTATATCCTTAAGAAGTCACATATAGTGCATTTCGCCAAAAGATTTGTTAGTAATTAATGTATGGATCCTAGTTGTTCGACTATGGTAATAAATTAAAAATAATAGTATATGATTTATTAATATGAGATATAATTTAAAAAAATTACTTACCATGTATTAAAAATCTCGAAAGGTACCTCCAAGCAAGTAAGATCTTCTATTTGATATTGGTGCTTCTATAGTGAAATATCAAAGAGGGGACAAAAATAATGGAATGAATTAATTTGGTAAACTACTAGCTAGTACCGATCCAATTCAAATCATCCTCTTCAAAATGCCTATTTCTTTGCTTCCACAATTTTTCTTCATCTGTCTGCTTCTTCTAATTTGCTCTACAAATTTCAGTCATGCATGCAGACAATGCACGCCTGATCAGAAAATTTTGTTACTTGACTTCAAAAATGAATTGAAATTCAATTCATCTAATTCATAGAAATTGTTGCGGTGGAATCAAATAGACAACTGTTGTATGTGGGCAGACGTGGAATGCGATGGTGTCGGCCATATCATCAGTTTGCAGCTCGATGGAGAGGTATACTGCAAAAAAGTTTTGGAGAGAACATCAGAGAGAAGGAGGCGTGCAAATTACGTACCATTCTTAAGGCGTGCAAATTGCGTGCAAACTACGTGCAAATTGCGTGCAAATTGTGTGCAAACTACGTGCAAATTGCGTGCAATCTACGTGCAACCTACATGCAAATTGCGTGCAAATTACGTGTAAATTACGTAGCATTCTTAAGATTACAAAATGTAAAAGCACAAAAAGTTAGAGTATTACATAAAGGTATGCTTAACATAATATAAAGGTATGACCACTACAAGAATTTTCGCCTTTAATAACCCCCATTTAACAACCCTTTTAATGAATTTGTGTTGTCTTTTGGGTTTTTACAACCCTTTTTCCGAAAAGCGTTGTCTTTTTTCAAAAAATTCACCATACGACAACGCTAAAAATGGAAACGACAATGCTTTTTAAGTAGGGTTGTTAAATGGTGTTTTTTTGGCTATACGACAACCCATTTTTGCAACGCTTTTGAGCGTTGTCTTTTAATAAAACATTTTTTTTTATTTTACAATCCATTATGCAACCCTTTTTTTGTGTGTTGCATGTGTTAATTAAAAAGCAATTATAAAATAATTGTTTTTTAATATAATTATTTTTTAATTAACTTAAATTTAATACATTTAATTAATTTATAATGTTATCTTATATTACATTATTTGCATTAATATTATCTTATATGAACAAATTCATTATTTTAGAAAATAGTATTTTTATAAAATACTATTTTGAATTAATTAACAAATTAATTACACCTAATTAAGTATTACTCTCATCCTACTATATAATAATACAAAATTTGAATATTATTTTAAAACATGATTCGAAAATTGTATTTTATAATTCATAATTCATAAATTATGAATGTTTTTTGTAAAAAAAAATAAAGATAAAATTATTGTGTTTTAAAATTAATACAAAAAACATAAAAAAAAGATATATATATATATATCATATCAATTAATTAAGAATATATAAAAAATTTAATTATACAACAATAAAAAAAATATACATTTATTTATTTAAAAAATATAAAAATTTATATTACATAATAATATAAAAATTATATATTATTATTTTAGAAAATAAAGATAAAATGAGTTTGGTTTTAATTTGAACCAAAAATTATTTTGCAACAAAAAAAAACAATACATATGTTAATTTGAAAAATATAAAAATTTGTATTACATAATAATATAAAATTTATATATTATTATTTTAGAAAATAAAGATAAAATGAGTTTGGTTTTAATTTGAACCAAAAATTATTTTACAACAAAAAAAAAAAAACAATACATATATTAATTTGAAAAATATAAAAATTTGAATTACATAATAATAGAAAAATTATATATTATTATTTTAGAAAATAAAGATAAAATGAGTTTGGTTTTAATTTGAACCAAAAATTATTTTACAACAAAAAAAACAATACATATGTTAATTTGACAAATATAAAAGTTTGTATTACATAATAATATAAAAATTATATATTATTATTTTACAAAATAAAGATAAAATGAGTTTGGTTTTAATTTGAACCAAAAATTATTTTACAACAAAAAAAACAATACATATGTTAATTTGAAAAATATAGAAATTTGTATTACATAATAATATAAAATTATATATTATTATTTTACAAAATAAAGATAAAATGAGTTTTGTTTTAATTTGAACCAAAAATTATTTTGCAACAAAAAAAAACAAATACATATCTTAATTTCAAAAATATAAAAATTTGAATTACATAATAATAGAAAAATTATATATTATTATTTTAGAAAATAAAGATAAAATGAGTTTGGTTTTAATTTGAACCAAAAATTATTTTACAACAAAAAAAACAATACATATGTTAATTTGAAAAATGTAAAAATTTGTATTACATAATAATATAAAAATTATATATTATTATTTTAGAAAATAAAGATAAAATGAGTTTGGTTTTAATTTGAACCAAAAATTATTTTACAACAAAAAAAACAATACATATGTTAATTTGAAAAATATAAAAATTTGTATTACATAATAATATAAAAATTATATATTATTATTTTAGAAAATAAAGATAAAATGAGTTTGGTTTTAATTTGAACCAAAAATTATTTTACAACAAAAAAAACAATACATATGTTAATTTGAAAAATATAAAAATTTGTATTACATAATAATATAAAAATTATATATTATTATTTTAGAAAATAAATATAAATTAGTTTGGTTTTAAAATTAATACCAAAAACATAAATTATTTGAAAAAATTATTTTATAAAATAAATAAAAAAGATATAAAAATGATTAATTAAAAGAATAATATGAAAAAAAGATTTAAATATGTTAATTGAACCATAAACTATTTTTTAAAATAAAAAAACATACATATATTAATTGGTCAATACAATTTTTTTTATATAATAATACAAAATTTATATATTATTTTAATTAAATTAAAGTTGAAAAGTTTAATTATTTTATGATGTTATTTTATATTATTTGCATTAATATTATCTTATATATATGAACAAACTCATAATTTTAAAAAATTAATATGTTTATAACATATATTAAAAATATGCACTAGTATACTTTATAATTGTCTTAATATGAATTAGATTAAATATTATTAAACATATTAATTAGTCATTAATCTTCCAATTATATATTAATTAGTCATTAATTATATATGTATTTATATATAATTAGTTAATAAAAGAAATACATATATAATATAAACACATAAAGCACTAGTAGCCTAGTGGTTCAAGGTCCAACAAAAGTCATGAGTTCGAATCCCAGACAACGCACATTTATTTCTCATGATGTGTCAAAATTGATGACGTTGAAGATGACTTGTCCAAAATATGCTGATGATAAGCGTTGTAAAATAGGATAAGAAGCAAAAAGCGTTGTAAAATAGGAAAATACAACGACAATACTTTTTTTGCAATGCATCAAAAAGCGTTGTAAAATAGGAAGCTTGCTTTTTGCAATGCACCAAAAAGCGTTGTAAAATATGAAGCAAAAAACGTTGTAAAATAGGAAGCGTTGTAAAATAGGATAGGAAGCAAAAAGCGTTGTAAAATAGGAAGCGTTGTAAAATAGGAAAAGACAATGCTTTTTAAGCGTTGTAAAATAGTTTCAGAAAATAAGAAAAGACAACCATTTTCTTGCAACGCACCAAAAAGCGTTGTCGTATCTAGATACGACAACGCACCAAGATACGACAATGCTTTTTGGTGCGTTGTCGAAATGCGAATTTTTTTTACAACCCTGGATACAACAACGCTTAAAAAATGGCTTTAAACTGTTGTTAAAAGGCGAAATTCTTGTTGTGGACTAATACAACATAAATGTTAGGATAAAAAAAAAAAAAAATGCGCGGATCCTGGTCGGATTCGGCCCGACCCGACCCACGTTGTATGAATCTAAAATTCATACAACAGTTACACATAAGCCTCACTTATCTAATATTTTTTCTGAATATTCACAAAAATATATTTAAATTACGATGAATTTACTATAGAGATAACAGGGAATTTAGGGAATTTTGGAAAGTGCTTTTGGACTAATTAACTTATAATTAAGGAAAATCGTGCTAAAAATCTTTGCGCATCTTCACACGGTAATTGGAAAAAAAGAAACGTATATTTAATCACCTTTAATATTAATTAATTGGCGGTGGCAATCCATTCAACTATTTAATTAGAGTTTGATTTGACCCAGCTAAGCACGCATTTTTCCAAATATAAACAGTTATTTGGGAAAATATATTTACACATAAATATTTCACACTCTAGCATCTCGGTTTTTGTAATCTCTAATCATTTGTCCAATTATTTTTTCACCAGATTCTCATTTTAAGGTTTTTTTTTTCTTTTTTCAAAAGAACATTATATTCGATGCACAATAAATGTGTGTAAACTATTCGGTCATCTTGGACATAATTTAGGAGGATTTTTCGTAGGAGGTTTCATTGAAAATATAAAGAAAATAGATGGAAATTTCTCTTAATAATATTTAGAGGACTATAATTAACATTTATACATGCACATTTTATAGCAATAATATTTATCATATTTGTTGCATCCGATATGGTACTTTTGTCGAACACTTACCCCGTTACTAGAAATGGCATTCTAGTTGAAATTGTAACAATGAAAAAAAAAATCATTTGAATATTAAAGTATAATATTAGAAGTGATAATATTATTTTTTTTCAATTTGACCAAAATTTAATACCACAATTTACAAAAATCAACATCCGTGCACGAGTGAAAGACAAGACACCTATCAGCACGCCCTCTTAACTGATTAGCCATCCTAATTTTAAAATAAGAAAAAAGTTAAAAAAGAAATATAAATCCAAAAATTGGTCTATAAATATATATGAAGTTTCAATTTTTTGAAACGAACCCACCACAGTGTCCCATTCATCTTTTACTCTACTTGTCCCTCTTTTCTCTCTACATTTTACGGGTATATAGAGACAGAGGTCAGGTCGACAGCAAAAACCTCTGTTGTTGACCACTTTCTCATTTATTTTCTTTCCACACACTAACTCTGACTCACCATCTAAATATTTTGGGTCACAAATTTGCTCTGCGTCAAAATCACCTATGATAGTATAAAAAGGCACATAGGCCTCTTGTTTCTGTAGAATCTGTGCAATCATCCTTGAGCTGTACAATCAAATCATCCTCTTCAAAATGCCTATTTCTTTGATTCCACAATTTTTCTTCATCTGTCTGCTTCTTCTAATTTGCTCTGAAATTCTCTTCAAAATGCCTATTTCTTTGATTCCACAATTTTTCTTCATCTGTCTGCTTCTTCTAATTTGCTCTACAAATTTCAGTCATGCATGCAGACAATGCACGCCTAATCAGAAAACTTTGTTACTTGACTTCAAAAATGAATTGAAATTCAATTCATCTAATTCACAGAAATTGGTGCGGTGGAATCAAATAGACAACTGTTGTATGTGGGCAGGCGTGGAATGCGATGGTGTCGGCCATGTCATCAGCTTGCAGCTCGATGGAGAGGGTATCTATACACGTATACTGCAAAAAAAATTTGGAGAGAACATCAGAGAGAAGGAGGCGTGCAAATTACGTAGCTTTCTTGAGGCGTGCAAATTACGTGCAAATTACGTAGCATTTTTAAGATTACAAGACGTAAAAGCACGCTATAAAAGGTATCTCATTAACCTTCTTATACAAGATTAATTGTCATATAGAAATATATTATAATCGATTCTATGACGAGATTTTTGATTTAAACAGATGTAATTCTCGAAGGTTATTTTCCATCAATAATTAAATATGACCCCTCTCTTTTAGTACACTTTGACAGAAATCGTCAGACCACAATTTTTTGATGGGAAAACTGTTTCACATTCATTTTTCTGATTTTTTTAACTAATCCTACTACACCTCTTAAAAAGCCTTTCTAATAGCTCACAAAGCAATTTTCCACCATGCAATCAAATCTAATGCAAAAAAAAGCAAAAAAAAAAAATAATAATAATAATAATAGTAAAATCGCAGGGCAAGATCACAGAGAGCTTGAGCTGTAGACTCAAAAGTCATGAGCTCACCACATGAGAACTTGTGATTCTAGACAAAGACTCATATCAGCAACTAAGATTTTATATATTTCTGATTTCTTCTTAGTTCTTCCTCTTTTATTTTTTATTTCATAGATTATTTGTTCAATTGGAAGTTATTGATTATTTCGGTGGCCATGACATTCATCTTTCACTACTTCGATTTCATGAAATTATTTGTAGAAATTTTGAAGGTAAATAGATGGAAATTATTCAATTTATTTGCTTCCACAAATTTTCTTCATCTCTCTACTTCTAATCTGCACTGCAAATTTCAAGTATGCATATAAACAATGCATGAATGATTAGAAAACTTTGTAAACATGGCCCGTACTGAATTTATTGTACGTTCCTCTTAGTAAAACAGATAAGGCATGATCTTGCAATCAGATGTGTTTCCTTGCGCGAACAATGTTTTCGAAGATAATAAACAAAAATTTTCCCTAGTGATTGAAGTGAATTTAAAATTAGTTATAATTTTCTAAAGAGTTTATTATATTTTTTGCCCCGTAACTTAGGGGGTATGGCAAATTCGGACCGTAACTTTTCGGGCTGGCAATTTTGTCCCGTAAGTTATCGGGTTTCGCGAATTTTGCCCAAATTAAGCCCGAATTGCTTAATTTGGGCCCAATCGGCACGTGAATTGCACGTGAGCCGTGAATTTTCGCAATTTCGGGCCATTTTTGCTGATTTGGCAGATTTAAGCATATGTGGCATTTCTTTTTTTTTTTTTTTCAAATCCACCTGGATTAAATCAACTAAAATGTGGAAAGGAGTGGATTAAATCAACTAAAATGTGGAAATTAAAACCCAAATCCCCCATTCCAATTGAAGAACCCTAATTCCCCCAATTCCAACTGACCAAAATGAAGAAAGTCTTGAACACATCCCCCTGCTGTTATCTCTCCTCTCTTAACCAAAGTCCCTCCAGCAACACCCCACCGACGCCGTCAAAACCCACTTCCAAGAGAACCGCCCCTCCACCTCCCAAGTACTCACCATCGTCACTCTCTTCCCCGTCGGCGGAATCCTTCTCTTCCTCGCCGGACTTACCCTCACCGGCACCTTCGTGGGACTCGCCGTCGCCACCCCGCTGTTCGTCATCTTCAGCCCCATTTTAGTCCCCGCCGCCCTCGCCCTCGCACTCTCCGTCACCGGCTTCTTGACCTCAGGAGCTTTCGGCATCACGACGCTTTCCTCTATCTCGTGGATCATCAATTACTTTAGGAGGATGAGAGGGAGCTGGCCTGAGCAGTTTGATCAAGCCAAGCGGCGCGTGCAGGACACGACCGGGCATATGGGCCAGAGGGCAAGGGATGCGGGCCAGAAGAACCAAGATGTGATACGGGCTTGATGGGAAGTAGGCTCTGGGCCTGGCCCATAGTGTTGAATGATTTGTATTTAGAGTTTAATTTTTAGTGGTTCGATCTTCAATTACAATAATTTAATCCGCTTTTTTTCAGATTTTAGTTGATTTAATCCAGGTGGATTTGAAAAAAAAGAAAAAAAAATGCCACATATGCTTAAATCTGCCAAATCAACAAAAATGGCCCGAAATTGCGAAAATTCACGGCTCACGTGCGATTCAAGTGCCGATTGGGCCCAAATTAAGCAATTCGGGCTTAATTTGGGCAAAATTCGCGAAGCCCGATAATTTACGGGACAAAATTACCAGCCCGAAAAGTTACGGTCCGAATTTGCCAGACCCCCTAAGTTACAGGGCAAAAAATATAATAAACTCTTTTCTAAAAATACATCAGTTATTTTTTTAACTTAATATGATTTCAAATGTAATACTTTTACTACATAAGATATTAAATATGTATCCTATCTAATAGAATAATTAATTCCAAAGAAAAAAAATCAGAGTAGCCTCAAGAACATTAACATGTAAATCACTTGTTGAATCTTCAAATATGCATACAAGTTGTTAGGAAAGACTACCTCAAGTAAACTACCTTAATTTTAGTCATGCTTATAACCATTATAAAATTTTAAAATATTATACATATATACATATAATATATATTATATATTATATTAATATTGCGAAATTAGTTATATATATATAAATATAATAATTTTTAATGTTAAGGTATAATTGAATTAAAATTATTGATGGGATTGTAATTTTATTTCATATTAAATCTCTCTCTCTCTCTCTATATTACTATTAATTTTACATAAATCTCGTATCTTCACACTTTTCAACCTTTAATTTTTCTCAAATATTTTAGGTTTTAAATTTATAATAATAGAATGATGGTATCAGTTTTCTAGATAATTGAAATGAGTAAATTATATTTGTGGTCAACTATATTTGTATTATTCAATTATCCAACATTTGAGTTTTATCATTGTAGTATCAAAACATTAATACGAAAGTGTTAAAAAAATATTAAAAATTCTAAGTTAATATGTGTTCACCGTGAAATGAAAAAAGTACCTAAATACATATATAATTTATATGTATTTTAAATTTTTATACACTGTAAGTGGATCCCTCTAAACAAAATTTCTGACTTTGTCACTCGTTGAAATACCCAAAATTCCCAAAAACATGAACGCCAAATTCACACCTACTACTTCATTGCCAGGATGGTCCACCACTACGAGACAATTATTTGTTTATTTATTATTCTAAAATCTGAATGTTATGAAAACTGGAATGCATTACTAATATTAACTAATTAGACACCAATCCATTATGCATAATAATTTAATAGTTTCAATATGAAAACAACAAAATTCCTAAACTAACCAAACCAATTAAATTATAAACTAAACCTGTAAATCATGCCAATACTTTGCAAAAATATTGTAATTATCATTATTATTCCTTTTGTCCTAATTCAAATAATTATTCCTTTTTATTACTAATCTAAATTGTCAATACAGTAACATCTTCATTAATTTTCCTTTTATTTTACTTTATGAAATATGTACACAGCCTCCAATTCAATTCTTATTACTATCCCTAAATTAATATATTAAACTGAACTATTCTTAAAAGTTAACTAAATGAATACTAATAACTAGGTTACATATAATATTATTATAATTCCGAGGGCATTAGCTAGTTACTGTTATTAGTCTTACAATTTTCTAAAACTTCATAAATTCGAAACATACAAAACAATATATTATTTATAACATGCAAAACTAGAACAGTATCCAAAAAATTTAAACTAATTAATACAAGATTATGTACAAAACTTCTTCTACTTAATTTTATTTTCATTTCCATTAACAAGAACAAAATTGTGGAGGAGCGAGAGGGCGGCGGAGTCTGCGGGGAGGAGAGACGGCAGCGATGGCTGAACGAGGAAGATGAGAGAGAAGAAACAGAGGAGAGAGAGGTGGGATTTGGATGGAGTTGGAGCCATGATTGTGGAGGAGTTGATGGTGGCGGGCCTGCGGAGGCTGTGGTGAAGGTTTTGAGTGGTGGAGTTTTGAATCGTTTGTTGATGTTTTTTATTGTGGAAATGTGGGGTTGACTGTTGAAAATTAAGTGTGGTAGTGTTTGCCGGGTTGTGGAAAACTAAGGAGGATTAGAGTAAATTAAGGAGAAATGTTTTTCATGCATATGTAAGTGCTTTTATGTGCTTATAAATTGGCTCTAGTTTGTTTGGGGCTTCAATATGTTTTGATCAAAAGACAAGTGCCTAGCATTGCCTCTTGTTTCTGTACAATCATCCTCTTCAAAATGCCTATTTCTTTGCTTCCACTATTTTTCTCCATCTCTCTGCTTCTTCTAATTTGCTCTACTAATTTCGGTCATGCATACAGACAATGCACGTTTGATTAGAAAACTTTGTTACTTGACTTCAAAAATAAATTAAAATTCAATTCATCTAATTCATAGAAATTGGTGCGGTGGAATTAAACAGACAACTGTTGTATGTGGGTAGGCATGGAATGCGATGGTGTCGGCCATGTCATCAGTTTGCAGCTCGATGGAGAGGATATTTATGCATGTATACTGCAAAAAATTCTGGAGAGAACATTAGAAAGAAGGAGGCGTGCAAATTACGTAGCATTCTTGAGGCGTGCAAATCGCTACAAAATGTATCTCGTTAACCTTCTTATACAAGATTAATTGGCATATATAATATACATTATAATCGATCCTATGACAAGATTTTTGATTTAAACAGATGTAATTCTCGAGGGTTATTATACACTGTGAGTGGATCCTTTTAAACAATTTTTTTTTCACGCTACCACTTCACTTCTAATCCCTTATCAACATATACATTTTTAATAATTTGCATCTCACACATCAATCAAACACCTTCTTTCAATTTTCATCCACACAGATGCTATCATGAAAAATATAGAATTAATCAATATTCTTTTCAATTCTCATCCACATATAAGCTACCATGAAAAATATTGAATTAATCAATGGAAGCTTATATACCCCAAGAATTCAAATGAATTAATTAATGAGGGCTTATATATACCAAGAGTTCAGATGCATTAACATGTAGTTGTTTACAACTTGAGTCCAAAAAAATTATTTGTAGACACATTTTGGCATATTTTCATATGGATATATGTGATATATACCAATTTGAAAAAAAATTGAAATAGATTTTATTATTGATTTTTTTAAAGAATCAACATATGTCACATATTATAAGTGTTAATACCGATTGGTGGGTAGCATAAAATCACCCCTCTTTAAAATGTTTTATAATAATAATTTTCTTGAAATACTTTTTTTTTTTTGTTTTCCTTTTTGGATGCACATGGTTAACTAATATTTAAACGTGAGAAAGTAATTAGATTAATTTTCTGATAATACTTAATGTTTTTCCTTTTTGGATCCACATTGTTTAATATATCTTTCCTGTGATTAAGAAGGCAATCAGAATAATAAATCATCACAGACAGGGTTTTCAATCTAGATGCAATTAATTATCAAACTAAGTCAATTTGTCCAAGTCATCAAATTAATAAAATTAAAATACTCACTTATTTCTTTTTGTGGAAACTAATTAACAAAGTAGACCAGAAATGTCAGACCTTGTAAAGTTTGTCAAATGACTTCTTCTTTTCTTTTTCCATACACATTATGCATATAAATAGATGTGCCAGCATTAGCATATATCTTACCAAATCCTTTCACAACATTTCCCATAATCTTATTGTGTTTCTTTCATATAAAGCTTCATTGATCATTCATGGCGCCCAAACATTTCCATCTCTCGTGTTTAATGTTGTTAATTTTGCTAGTATTTTCTGCAATTAGTCATGGCAAGAGAAACATCCCAAGTGACAAAAAAAAATCTCCTTTTGATTTCATCAAAGAATTAAAAGGTTGTCATAAAGGTAACCGCACAAAAGGGATCCACAGATCTTTGAACTTCCACCTAAATATGTTCTATCAAGATGGATAATAAGTGCAAGGGACATTTGTAATGTTCATAATAAATCTCTTCTGACAAGACATTCAAAATTGTCACAAATGATTTCTATTGTAGTAGATGATGCATGTATCACTGAAGATGGTTCTAATTTGCTAATGCAACAATTAGAATATGTGTACAATGATATAAAAAATATGAATATTGGCGAAAGAATATAACAATCTTCTGTACCAGAAAAAAATATGATTTATATTAATGATCCGCACAAGTTAAATTAATGATCCTCACAAGAGAGAGAGAAAATGATGTGGTAAAAGGTATAAATCATTAAAGGAAAAAACAATTCCAAAAGCAAGAGTTTGTCATGATTGTGGCATTAGTGGACATCACCGGAGAAATTGTTCCATGTCATTGGAATAGTATAATATTTTCTTACCTTTTCTCTTCTCTGAAAGTTTTTACATTTAGAAAATTATAGTATTGATTTTTTTTAAAAAAAATTTCACATGTGTAGATTCATTATATTTGACGATATAATAAAAGATAGTAATTAAACAGACCTGGGGATTTTGAGAATTGATTGAAGATTTCTTGATAATTGATGACTTGGGATTTTGAGGATTAATTGAAAACTTTTTGGTAATTGATGATTGAATTGGAGGATATGATTTGTTGATTTTGAAGATTTGTTGAAAATTTATTCTCTTTGTTGCTCAATTAGTATTTTAATTTTTATGGTTAATTTTGAGAATTTCTCGAATATTGATTAGGATTTAGGATTTCTTGATAATTGATTAATTGAATATTTTTTATTGCTTTATTTAATTGATTAATTGAATATTTTTCATTGAAGTTTTAGCTTTCTCATCTCAAATAGATGTAACCCCTCATCAACATAGAGACCTTTTTAACAATTCGCATTTCACACCATACATTAAAAATACATCTCTTTCCAATTTTCATCCACTACACCATGAAAAATATTGAATTAATCAATTAAATGAAATAATGAAAAATATTCAATTAATCAATTCTCAAGAAATTAAAATATGAATTGAACAGTAAAGATAATAAAGTAAGTAGTTGTGGAAGGATGGCAAGAGAAATTGTACCACGTCAATGTATAATATTTTCTAATTTTTTCTCTTTTCTAAAATAATATTTTCTTATTTTTTCTCTTTTCTGGAAGTTTTTACATTAAAAAATGATGGTACTGATTTTTTTAATTTTTTTTCACACGTCTAGATTCATTATATTTGACGATATCAAAAAAAAAACAGAATATAAAGTGATGGTGTTTGATGATACCAAAATTGATTAACTGAATATTTTTCGTTGTTTCATTTAATTAATTAATTCAATAATTTTCATGGTGTTTGATGTGTGGTGTGAGATGAGAATTGATAAGAAAATCTGTATATAAAGTGATAGCGTGAAAAGAGAATTATGTTTATAATATAAAATACTAAATATTAAAAAAAGGAAATCTTAAAGAAGTACGCACTGTGCGCATTCTTTAGGTACGTGTTTGATCAAAACTATATATATATATATATATATATTATCTCAATTAAAGTTAATTTAAATTCTAGAAATTTATTCATAATCCACTAATTATTAAAATTCTAATCACATTAGACATAGTATTTAAAATAACACATTATTAATATCACTATAAGTTATTATAAAATTATGATGAATAAGTAAAATTCTATTATTCGTTGAAGAGGTTTTTAATTAGAAATTTGGGTCTTACATTCTGCAAATGTGCTTTTGCATACATACAATGGTGAAGTGCTTAAATCCCCATATACAACACCTAAACTTTGATAAGCTAATGCTATTATACTTCTCCATGATTCTTTCTGCAATAAATCTATACTAATATAAAGGAAGGACACTTGGGGAAAATTGTAAAAATGTCATTTTTCCTTCAAAATCTGTCACTATCATAATAAAATATTAAAAAATTATATATTATGTATTCATGAAAATTGGGCTTGCCTTGAATAATTGGGCTTATTTATGTATATATTTAATAAAAGAGCTAATTGAGCTTGCCTTGAATAATTGGGCTTTAATAGTAATTGATAAAATCTCTTATTCTCTTAATTAAACATAATTTTAGTGAAAAAGACCATAATAATTTGAATAACTCTTTTTTAAATATAACTATTTCTTATAATTAAATTGTAAGTTTTAAATATCAAAATTATAAAAGAATTAAAATAATGACATTAAAATTTTCATAATAAATTATTAGAAAGGTTGTTTTAAACTTAAACAAGTGAAATCTTAAAAAGTTTTATAATAAATTTAATAATAATAAATTTAAAAGTAATTGATTTTAAAAATAAAATATTAAAAATTTCAAAATTATTTGAAAATTTTAAGAAAATTAATTGAAATTAAAATAAAGATATAACTAATCCATAATTTTCTTGAGAAATTTGAAATTTATTTTCAAAATCTAATAATTATTTTAAAAATCTAAATATTATTTTTAAAGTTAAAATTTATTTCAAAAATCTTACAATAATTAAAGCTCTAGAATTTAAATAATAAGACCATGGCCCAAAAGTTAAATCTACAAAAACACAAATTCTTGGGACATAATGAAATTAAAAAATTATGGTCCAATTATTTATTATTGTTGTTTCTTAATTTTATATTTATGTATTAATATTAACTATATTCATAACTTTATTTATGTATCAATTAATGTTGTATATAAAGAAGTTTTGTGAGTTTTGTAATTATTATATTTTAGTTATTATTGTAGACATTATTTGTTTTATATTATGTTACTTTTTTTTTTCTAATTTAACGAATATAAAATTTTAAATCCATTAATATCATGATTTTTAAAATCAACTATAAATATTATAATCCGTGTAACGCACGAGAGAAAATACTAATTCACATAATATGCCAATAAACTGCAAATAATTTAAAAAAAAAAAACTAACACAACATTTAAATAAAAAAAGGGTTAAAAGTTCTCACCTTTATAGGATGGTGGGGGCTCCATTCTTCAATATCTATAACGGGCCTTCTCAAAATCATGAGGAAATCACTTCTTGGCAAATTTTTTGAAGCAAATTTGAAAAATAAATGGATAAGTAATTAAAATAAGATAAACCCTTCTTTTTTCTTGAAAACTAGTGTATGGCCGTGTGATGATGCACGAGTTACGTATCTTTTGACCATAATAATTGAAAATTGAAAGTATGAGATACACTGATTTGACTTATTTCACAATAACTTTTTATTTAAGTTAGAATTTGTTTGCTGCAATTTAGTTGTGATAACTGAAACGTTTTGCAATATTTAAGTTTAATTTACATACAAATTAAGTTAAAAATTAATGATAATTGCTACAATTTTATATATATATATATATATATATATATATATATATATATGTCAGATCTAAAGCTCCAAGAAACAAATAAAACCCACTTGCAAACCACAAGTTCTCAAACAATCAAGATCTGAGAATAGATCTTAATCTAAACCAACAAGATTCAACACTCAAAGATTTACGTGATTCGGCATAAACAAGCCTACATCCACGAGAAAAAAGGGAGGGGAACTTTTTATTCAATCAGGAGAAAACTTTACAGAGAAGAATACAGAAATCTGAAAACAACGCTAACGCGATATCTTTTTTCCTCTCTCTATCATATATATTTCTCTCTCTATATCTAAACTGGGTTTCTCTCTATATATCATATCTTTTCACTCTCTACAGATACATATATATATAGAAACCTATAGCAACTGAAAAGAAACTGATTAACCAAAAAATCGTTTTGCCGTAACTGATTAGGATCCGCCAAAAACTGATCTTCAAAACCCTTCTTACAGCAGCTTCTTCTTCAAAACCCTTCTTACAGCAGCTTCTTGCAGTAACCTTCTTACAGCAGCTTCCAAAAACTGATCTTCAAAACCCTTCTTACAGCAGCTTCTTGCAGTAACCTTCTTACAGCAGCTTTCTGTTATTGCTGCTTACAGCAACCAACTTACAGCAACTTTCTTGCTGTAACTTTCTTACTGCAATCTGATGTTGCTGCTTACAGCAACTTCCTTGCTGTAACTTTCTTACTGTTACTGCTTACAGCACCAACTTGCAGCAATCTTTTTACTTGTTCAGCAAACACTAGAAAAGAATTTGGCTAAATACTTTCAATATATATATATATATAAATTCATCATTGAAACTATGCCACAACTCACTCTAATTCTTCGTTGAATCAATTTTTTTCCTTTGAATAGTGTGTAGGAAAATGGAAGAAGAATATTTTCCTTTTGCAGATATTGACCCATCGAAAGAGATTTTCAAAATCATGGTTCGAGTTATTCGAATGTGCTATGTTCCCAAATTTAATAATTGGTCTATAACCAATGCCCCAGTTGGTCCTATGTATACAAATGACCCGCTATCAAGAACATAATAGCAATAGCTAAAAGATGGTGTGCAATATCAATCAACCATAGACCTCCAGTTACCGAATCTAATCCTCCGCAAAAAGTAAGAAATTCCACATAGTGTTTTCAGGATGCCACTAATAACGATAAGTGTTTTTCCTAGTGTGGATCCTATTTCAATGGAAACTTGATGAGTTCATTAGTGAACCCAAAAGGCATGACAATGAACTCATACAACCTAGAAACTGTGACAAAGCCTGTTTTATGGAAATGAGTTGGATGATGATATTCAACCCTCAAATCAATCTAGAGGTTTTTCCTTTGAAATTTCTATTACTTTGACATTGAGTCTTCATGGATGGATTCACAGCTGATTTAGGACCTCTATATCTACTCTGGTTTCAAAATCTGGAGCCAGTAAAATTCTATCATAATCAGGCATAAATTAAATTTAAAATACTTCTACCATTTCCTGATCTATTGCCCAGGTTGATCCCCATTAAATCTAGGAAATCAACTTTCTCCTAAACTGACTAAGAGATTCATTAGATCTGCAGTTAGGAGTACCTCATTTTCGTCCAATTGAGTTACTCAACGATGCTCAGTGAATGCTCTGCCCTTCATAGTGCATTGGACGTGGATTGAATGAGTGTTTTGGTATAGCTCCAGCTTCAGTTTTGCTAAATGAATGAACTACTGAGCCTGCAGGAGCACCAACTCCATTACCCGAAGGGATGATTGAATTGATTGGTGGTGTAGACAGAATTCCAGCATTAGCTCTGCTAAAAGAAGGATTTGCTTGATCATGTCGAAGATCTGTTGTTTCAATGTCTCCGATTCCATAGTATTCTTCTAAAAAACTGCATTAATATCAAATCCATCCTTATGCTCGATCCATCCTCGCAATACTTCAGTCAATAGATTCTCCATTGAGGCAACTTTCACTTCAATTGTTGTAACATGTGTCTCCAACACTGTAATGCGCTCAGTGTTATAGTGTTTACCACATGGTTCAAAGTAACGGCCGTTACGGCCGTTATAACGGCGTTTCGTAACCTTAACGGTGGTCTCCGTATCACTGATTCAGTTAAAAACGGTCGACTACATTATCGGGCTTGATATCGGCGCGATAACGCTCGTAACGGCGTTATGCGGCGTTATATCGGACTGTAACGGCATTATAACGGATTGTAACGGCGTTATAACGGACGTAACGGTTTGCAGGGGCGAAAAAAAGGGAAACGACGGATAGATAATTGAATTTGAACACTGTATATTTTTTTTTCGATTGAATGTAATATTTTTTATACATATTTATTATATATGGGTATATTACTATGTATACATGTATACCTTGAATGTGTAGTACGCAAAAATGTAGAGAAATTAAAGTTGTAGCAATAAAAATAGTAGTTGCTATTTGCTATAATATGTAGACAAAAGAAGAATAAGTGTACACATGCACTTGAATAAAGTGTACACAAAAGAGGATTTGGATATTATCATGAATATCCACATGAACAGTCTATACCTCATCCTACTCATTATGATTATGCACATTTTCCTGTTTATCCTGAAAGGGAAGATAATGATGACTTTGAACCACCTCGACATTCCAAGTGATATTAATAATGTATGTAATTATATGTTTCATATGTTAATTATAATTGAAATATTGTTTTTTATGTTAATTTAGTAAAAACATATATATAAGTAATTTTCTTGAACTTTTAGACTATTTTTGAGTTTTTTTGAAAAATTGTCCGTTACAGCCGCGAAATCGCCGTGAAATTGCAATGTAACCTTAACGGTGGGCACCGCGACCGTTACTTTGAACCATAGTTTACCATCTTCCTTGATTAATCGCCCAGCTATAACAATGGTGATGAAAGCTCGAGTAGTTAGAGAGAGAGAGAGATTAGGAAAGAAGAAGAGGAAATACTTTATTAAGCAGTTGAGAGAAAAGATACAACCTAACTGAAATGAGCTAGATGACAGCTTTTTATAACAAACTCACTTAGCCCCAAAATGAGCATTAGTTTCTCTCATGCAAAACGACGTCGTAGCTAGCTAAGGCTTTGAGTGTTGCCATATCATGGGTAATAAAAATATCAACGACATCTTCAAATTCTTTCAATTTTTTTCAGCCTTAACTTAAATAATTTCAATTTTTATTTTAAGAAAATTTACAAAAAAATATAAAAAAGAAAAAATCCAAAAAATAAACAAAAGCCATATAAATATTAATAATCACTAAAGACAACTTGGGCATTTGGTCTAGTGGTATGATTCTCGCTTTGGGTGCGAGAGGTCCCGAGTTCGATTCTCGGAATGCCCCTTTTTTTCTCTGCACAATCAATTATTATTACGATCATGGGCCATCGTCATTTGGGAGCCCAAGCCCATTCATTGCTTCGCAAGGCAAAGGGTATTTTAGTCAATAACTAATCTAAATTCCAAATTTCTCTTAAAGTATTCAAATTTTTTATCAACCCTTATCCTATCCTCTTTCTTCCTCACTCTACTCTGCGCGCACAATCACTCCATCCGCGATGGCATCGACGCTATCCTACGCCGCCCTCACCTCATCCTCTTACTCCACACTCTCCGCCGCTTATCCTACGCTTCCCTCCGCCGCCTTCCCCAAGCAGTTCCTCGATTTCCCGATCAAATCCCCCAAGCCTCTCCACCGCCGCCGCGCGCACTTCCTCCGCCCCCTCGCCGCCGTCGACGCCCCCGAGAAAGTCGTCCAGATCGGCGACGAAATCTCGAATCTAACCCTCGCCGATGCGCAGAAGCTCGTCGAGTACCTCCAGGACAAGCTTGGCGTCTCCGCCGCCTCATTCGCCCCCGTCGCGGCCGTCGCCGGCGCTCCGGCCGCGGCCGAGGCGCCAGTCGTGGAGGAGAAGACGGAGTTCGACGTCGTCATTGAAGATGTGCCGAGCAGCTCGCGAATCGCCACCATTAAGGTCGTTAGGGCGTTGACTAGCTTGCCGTTGAAGGAGGCGAAGGAGTTGATAGAAGGATTGCCGAAGAAATTCAAGGAGGCGGTGTCGAAGGAGGAGGCGGAGGAGGCAAAGAAGCAGCTTGAAGAAGCAGGCGCTAAGATTGCCATTGTCTAGACGCTTCTTCTTCTTCTTCTTCACATTCGCGGGTACAAATATTGAATATTTCTTTGCTTTTCATTTGTTTTTGCTTCCTTTGGTAGTTGTAGATGCAGCATATTATGGATTTAAATTCATTTTAACCAGGATTTTCACTGCCTCGGATTAATTGCAATTTGCAAAACGTATAATTTAGAGAAAAAAATATCATGATTTTTGTATTTCTTTTTTTTTAAATTCATTACATATTTTAAAAAGTTGCAATTTGATGCATGTATTATGATGATGTGTCTCTCTCACGTAATTGCTAATTTGCTATTGAAATAGATGTAATTTGTCATGTTTTTTTCAACACACTTTTAAAGTACAATTTTTGTAGGTTATTAAATTTCAATTTCCTTACACAAAGTTTGTTAAAACTAATTATAAATCTGTTTATGAAAAATTGAATTTAAAACTAACTTTATGTTATGACTTAACAACATGACTCAGATGTGTGATATACGAATTTAATATAGATTGCAACAATGAAGAACAACCGGGTACTCCTTTGAAATACAAAAATTTATATGAAATAATTTCATAGATATTTCTAATGAGAACCACAAATAACTTATGAATTACAAGATGTATGTTATAGGTTTAATCCATCTCATTAAATTAGATTTGTGAGATGGTCTTACATGAGTATTATTCATTTTAAAATTGAAACAATATTAATGATTGAAATAATCCAATATTTGAAATGACTATTTCATCCAATATTAAGAAATTGAGTAAATATATTTTTACAACTTGAAGATATGATATGTAGAAAAGTATTACTAATATAAAAGTATTACATATTGTACGAAAGAAAAGAATACCTAAACAACTATAATTTGATTTGATTTTAACTTTAAAAGTAGATTTCAAGAACTATATTACATAATGAAACCATCAAATGACCCTCAATATATAATTTGATTTGATTTTAATTTTAAATTTATATACAGATGAAAAAAGTTAATAAGAAAACAGCTAAAGAAAGGTTCAAATTTTGAGTTAGTTTCTTATGTAACTGGTGCAAGTGCAATTGGGTCGGTTCGAATTCCAATTTTTTTTTTATTTTTTTTTGATTCACATGATATTTTTTATTATATTAATATAACATTTATGTTCTATTAGTATGACTACAAATATCCTTACCTTTAAGTAATAATAACTTTAAAAAAAAAAAAAACTCACAATTTATACATTATATATCTTTATATGATATTACGCCTACTTTTATATGATATTCATTTATATTAACATAATCATACATTTATATAATATATAAATATACAACTAAAATATGCTAATGTCTGTCAAGAAAATGTCAATATATAAATGTTATAATATAAAGATATGAAAATAATAACTAAAAGGGATATATATTTTTCTAAAAAATAAGTGTGTGACTTTCTTTTTAGGGTGTGTGGAGGGTTGTGCCAACGTGTGAAGAATCGTGTCAGATTGAGTCAATTCAAATTACACGAATTTAGAATTTATGCACCAATTGCATGAGATTGTTGTGTCAAATTTTTATAATCCATAAATCCGATAATGAAAGGCTTTATAATACTAATCAAACTTTCTAAAAGTGTGATAAAAAAACCTCGCGTATTACATAAATCTTACACCCATTTATATATATATATATATATATATATATATATATATATATATATATATATATATATATGATAATATAATCACAAATGAATCCTTCAGTTTCGCATGTTGTTCTCCTCATCACACTTCTTCTCTATCAAGGTAATCAAATCAATTTTTTATTTCCAAAATATATTTTCAATAAATTCTTATTTATTAATTCATGTATTGATAGGTAGCACGGAAGTTAAGGCAGCAAAATGTAGTGAAGAACTTCCTCTCCAACAATTGAAAGTGTGAAAGACGAGACATGGATCTCTGGCTGATGGACGTTGTAAAGAAGTTGATACTTGTTACTTGTTATTGTGAATATATTTGTAATTTTAAACAAATAATAAATTGTTTTTCTAAGGATCAAACCCTATTTATAATTTTGGCTTGCATCGGGTATTCAAAACGAGTTTCTAAATTATTTTTTCTCCATTATATCGAAAAAAGAAAGAAAAACATAAGATTCGGAAATGCATCACCACTAGTTACAATCACTCTTGTTCAAAGTACAAACGCAAAACCCTAACTCTATCGGATTTGGATTGGACCTCTTGGATTGCTCGCCTCAAAAAAATTAGCATTTCCGAAGAGTGAGGGCATAGGTTCGAAGTCGAGGGTGGTGGATTCTTATAATTGTTCTTTGTGGAGAAGAGATAAATTTTTTCCTAATTTAAAAGTTTACTTTCTAATTTTTTTTTAAATAACAATTTATTTTTTCTTTTTTGAAAAAAAAAAAAAACCAATAAAATGTGCTATTAACAGGCACGTGAACAGTACATGTTTTTGCTTGTTAACTTATTTATTTACAGAAATCAAAGCCAAAATTGGACAAATTCTATTTTATCTTGAACTTTTCCCACCTCAATATGTTGACAATTGAATCAATTGACCTTGTTTCCAAGCAAAAAAAAGTATGCAGTTTTGCACGCGCCACAAAACCCACACATTTGACCAATGAATTTTAATAATTAAAATTGGAACCATTTAATGAGATTATCATTAAAAATAAATATCCAGTGGATGTTCATAGAAATTATTAACATATCATTTTATATTTATTAAATAGCGAATCATATTTCCACTTTTTAAGATGATGTAAAATGAACATGACCATTTTAATGATCTAATTTCATGTGATGGATCAATCATAAACTCATAATTCAATAAATAGAAATTAACTCGTAAAAAAAAAATTGTCATGATTAATTTAGAGATAATATTTCAATATTTTTCCCTTTAAAAGTGGCTTTAAAAAAAAGATGGTAAAATTAAGGGGGAATATAATCATATTTATACATCTGCCTAAATTCTAGCCAAAAGTATGTTTGATATGTGTCCATTGTTAATATGTCAAAGATTCAAGATATTAATTTCTAATTTCATAATATTAAGGGACGTACACATTATCGATGAACATATTAAGAGTTGTTCGCGATGGACATTTTAACACCCTGTTGAATACTATAAATTTATGTTTAGAAATTAAATCTTGAAGATCCGTTAATTTGAAATTACAAAAACAAAAAAAAAAAATCTTAAACCTGACACTATTTTATGCCATAAGGGCTCCAGATTTTCTAAATTTTGGATTATTTTGGATAAAAAATATTAGATTTTGTAAAAATCTCAAGATAAATTTTCTGAATACCAAGTAGATTTCAAAGAACTATATTACATAATGAGACCATAAGATAACCCTCAACATATAATATGATTTTATTTTAACTTTAAATTTATATACAGACAAAAAAAAAAATCAATATGCAAATAGCTAAAACAATGGTCAAATTTTTATAATCATAAAATCTAATAATGAAAGGCTTTATAATATAGTAATCAAATAATTAGTCAAACTTTATAAAAGTAAAAAATAAAATTCGTGTATTACACAAATCATACACCTATATATATATATATATATAACACTCCTATATCGTGATCAATATCATTCAGAAAATATAATCTATTACTCAGAAAATATAATCACAAATGAATAGTTCAATTTTGCCTGTTCTTCTCCTCCTCTCACTTCTTCTCTGGCAAGGTAATCAAATTATTATTTTTCAAAATATATTCTCAATGAATTCTTATTATTTATTTATGGATTAATTACTAGAAAAATCACAATCTTTATTTGAATTGTCATATTAACCAAATTTTTCACTATTGATCAAAATAACATAAATTTATGTATTTTATGATTAAAATCAGTTTTAAAAAAATTGTATTTTTAAGAGGGGAGGGGAGGGAGACAAAAAAAAGACTAAAAAATTTGAGTATAAAGTTGTATATTGATAGATAATGATTTTTTTTTCACTATTTTAGTCAAAAAAACATACTACATATATAAAATTATATTATTCTGACTAATAAAGAAAAATTTGATTAAAATGACAATTCGAGTAAGGTTGTAATATTTCCGAAAATTAACCTTTTATTTATTGATAGGTAGCATGGAAGTTAAGGCAGCAAAATTTGGTGAAACACTTCCTCCAACATTTGGACCACCATGTAGTGAAACAAATCCAGGATCTGGACTTTGCAAAAGTGAGGAATGTGAGAATCTGTGTAAGCGAAGACATGGAGAATTCGCTTCTGGACTTTGTATATATGTTGATACTTGTTATTGTGAATATCCTTGTTAATTTTATGTAATTGATACTTTATCTTTCACCTAATAATACTTTTGGCCTAAGTGGGTATTCAAACTAAGTCTCTCAATTATTGTTTCTCCATTGTATCGAAAGAAAGAAAGAAAAAAAAGAAAAACATTTATAATTCAAAATGGCATCACCACTAAACACATTCACTCTTGTTCAAAATACCAACGTATTTGCCTTTTTTTTTTCTGAATAAAAAAAAAACCAACATGATGAGGCGATGAGCTATTAACGAGGATTTGGATCTAGGAATGTCAATATCAATTTGATCAGTGAATATCCGTCCTGCCTTGTAACATTTGGGATGAATTTTACCCTTTCCGTGTTAGAAATGGGACGGGTTCGGGTATCACATAGATCCCGCCTTGTACTCAATTAATATATATATATATATATAATATTACATAAATCTCTATTATATTATATTATATTACATATTTAATTATGTTTGTATGCTTTGAAGAGTTTGATTATGTTTGCTTAAAATTGTCCATATCAAATTGTGCAATTTTTTTAGAAAAAAAATTATAGAGGCGGGGCGGGACGGGTTCATGGGGCATGTGCACTGGGCGGACCTAGGTAGTCAATTATCCGTCCTACCCAACCCCATTGTCATTCCTACTTGAATCATCTATTAAAGCAAAAAACCAAGTAGGAGTCATTGGGATGTAATACGGCGTCGTTTGTTTTTTTCTTTTTCTTTTTTTTGGAACAAGTATTTTTCATTTTTTTAATATAATTATTTATTATATTAAGTGAATTTTCAATTTCAACTATTCTATTTTTTATATATGCAATTTCAACTATTCTAATTTTATATATTAATATTATTATTGATATGATACATTATAATATGCACTTAGGAAATTATAAAAAATTCACTCGATACAATAAATAATCACATGATAAATAAATGAGAAAATACTTGTTAAAAAAAACCAAAACAAAACAAAAAGAATGAAAAAGGGAAAAGTTGACAATCAACCTTGTTTCCATGCTAAAAAGTATGTAATTTAGCACGCACCACAAAACCAACCTATTTCACCTATAAATTTTAAGAAAACTAAAATTTGAATCATTTAATGAGTATCATTAATAAATATTAGCGAATGTTCATAGAAATTATTAACATATCATTTTATGTCTATTAATTGATGAATCCTATTTCCGTTTTTTAAGACGTAAATGACAATGAGAAAAGTTGGTTGGAGTTTGGTTTGGTGGTGAAGGAGTGTTGTGATTGTCTCATTCAAATTATTTCTTTTTCAATTTCATTTATTGATAAATTGATGAATGATCGTGCTCATCTGTCAGCACGTAACTCTCTTTTGTTTTGTTATTCATGTGAGTGGACGAGTCCATCTCATTTTCTAATCGATGCATTTTCTTTGAATTGTCACAATTTTAGTAACAAATGAAATTTTTTTCATCAAAAAAATAAATAAAATGAACATGACTATTTTACCAATCTAATTATGTGATGAGTCAATCATGAACTCATAATTCAATAAATACATATGAACTTGTAAAAATGAAATTCTCTTCTCATCATTAATACGAAGATAATATTTCAAGTTTTTTTAAAAAGTGGCTAATATAATGATTATTAGAAGAGTCGGTTGAAAAAAAGAAGAAGGTAAAATTAAGGAGGAATATAACCATTTTTATACATCTGCCTAAATTCTAGCCAAGAGTTAGGTTTTCAAACGTAAATTTTTATTTATTTTTAGCAAAGAGTCCTATTAATAAGGATTGGTAAACGCCACGGTGAATTACTATCTATTAAATATTATCAATTTATCTGTAAGTTTCGAACCCAATCCTCAGAAATTAATCAACAATGACAGCAAGAACTCAGCAAGAATACATGCATGAACACAGCTTAGAACTATGCTGAAAAACGAATTATAAACGCAAGAATGACTCAGAGAGTTATAGTGGTTCGGTCTAAGATCGATCTACATCCACTCTCGAACAAGAACAACTCTATTCCACTCAGAAAAGATGAAGAAATCGAGATTACAAGCTATTGACGCAGTTTAGGGTTTTCCCCTTTTCAAGAACCCTAAGCACTCACACAATTGCTCTCTCTACTTGATGATTGTTATTATTGATTACAGATATAACCACCCCAATATATAAGGAACAATAGCCCCAAACTAATTTTGAAAAACGGTTACAAATTAGCTGTCAATTTTGCCAAATAAATCGCGCAGACCTAATTCCTAATTCTGAACCCTAACTGTCATAACTACTTATATCCGGTTCGGAAGCCAGCAATCCAAGCTCCGGTTCCCAGCTATAGGCTTCGGTTCTTCAGGGCTTAGATCTGGTTCCTCACTCATGGGATTTTTCTCAGTTAATCACCCATATCACCATCTTCAAATCTCCACCTTCACTGAGAAAACATCACTGCTCTTGTTCAAGTTAACCCTTTACTCTTCAGCTTACTTCTCCCAACTGATCAGATTGATCAGTCTCTTGCAATGGCTAAACTTTGATCCTGGCAACCCTTTTGTAAGCATGTCAGACGGATTATCCTCAGTACTTATCATTTTCACTTCAATCTCTCATTTATCAATGAGATCTCTTACAAAGTGAAACTTCACATCTATATGTTTGCAGCGATTGTGAAACGTCTGATGTTTAGAGAGATGTAACGCGCTTTGATTATCACAAAATATTGTCAATCTCTTCTGCTTGATATCCATCTCTCTGAGAATGCCCTTAAGCCAAATGGCCTCCTTAATTGTTTCTGCCATGGCCAAAAATTCAGCCTCCGTAGTAGACAAAGCTACTACACTTTGTTGTAATGTCTTCCAACAGATTGCTGATCCATATAGAGTAAATACATAGCCTGTTGTTGACTTTCTCGAATCCGGATTACTTGCAAAATCACTGTCAACATAGCCTTGTAGTATCTCTTGTGAATCATGTTGTTTCCTGAACTCAAGATCAACTTTTGATGAACCTTGAAGGTACCTCAGTAACCATTTAACAGCTTCCCAGTGTGTTCTTCCTGGATTGGACATAAACCGACTGACTTCACTAACTGAAAATGCTATATCAGGTCTGCTGCAGATCATCAAGTACATTATGCTCCCAATAGCATTAGCATATGGCATCTTATCCATGTACTCCTTGTCTTCCCTTGTCTCTGGCTTCTGCCTTTCACTAAACTGGAATTGGATCCTAAGTGGTGTGGAGATTGGTCTGGACTCATGCATAAAGAACCTCTTCAACACCTTGGATATATAATCTGATTGAGAAAGATGCAGTCTGCTCCTGTCTCTATCTCTAATGATGTCCATACCCAACATTCTTTTAGCACACCCCAAGTCTTTCATTTCAAACTGTGTTGATAGCTTCTCCTTAAGTGTATTCACCCTGACCAGACTTTTACTTGCCACTAGCATGTCATCTACATACAGAAGAAGCAAAGTAAGAACTTTTCTGTCCTCCTTCTCCATGTAAACGCAGCAGTCATAATTGCACTTTTCCAAGCTAATACTTTGCATAAAACTATCGAATCTCTTATACCATTGTCGTGGACTTCACTTGAGTCCATACAACGACCTCTTAAGCAAGCAAACTTTTCCCTCATTTCCAGGTTGGATGAAACCTTCGGGCTGCTTCATATATATTGTTTCATTCAAGTTCCCATGCAAAAAGGCTATTTTAACATCCAGTTGGTGGAGTTCCATATCTTTTTGAACAACCAAGGCCAGCAATATCCTTATTGAAACGTGCTTAACAACCGGGAAGAACACCTCATTGTAGTCGATTCCTTCCCTTTGTGTGAACCCCTTTGCCACAAGTCTTGCTTTATATCTCACTTGCTCTGATCCAATCACTTCAACCTTTCTCTTGAAGATCCACTTACTTCCTATGATTTTCTGATTTTGAGGCTTATTCACTAACTCCCATGTATGATTCTTTTCCAGAGATAGCAGCTCCTCATTCATAGCTTCTAACCATTTTCCATTGTCTTTTGATCTTATGGCAGCTTGGTAAGTGTTAGGTTCTTCATACTCCAGTTCTTGTGCCATACTTAGTGCATAAAATGCTGTATTATCATGACCATATCTGGCTGGTGGAGTTATTTTCCTTCTAGACCGATCCCTTGCTAAGTTGTAGTTTCTCAGTGACTGGTTTTCTAGCTCCTCATCAGTACTGGAATGATCAGTAGTTCCTTCATTCAACTCCTGAATTTGCTGCTGATTCTCAGGTTGATCTGTTTGTGACTCCACCTGAAACCTTGCATCATCAGCTGAAATTTCCAGTTCCTGATTCTGCAATTCTGAGGATGATCCATATTTTTCCTTATATGCCATCACTTCCTCTTTGAAGATTTCATTCCTACTGATGAAGCATCTTTGGTATCCATTCTCTAAACTCCATAATTTGTAACTTTTCACACCATAAGGGTACCCTATAAAAACACACTTAACAGCCCTGGCCTCTAACTTATCCTGATTCACATGTGCACACGCAAGGCAGTCAAATACTTTGAGAAAGCTATAGTTTATAGGTTTTCCAAACCATCTCTCATTAGGTGCTTTGAAACCCACAGCTGAACTTGGACTTCTATTAACCAGAAATGCTGCTGTTGAGACTGCTTCTCCCCAAAAAGTCTTTGGTAAACCTGCATCCAACAACAAACATCTAACTTTTTCCAATAGAGTCCTATTCATTCTTTCAGCCACTCCATTTTGTTGTGGAGTGGCCACTACTGTTCGGTGTCTCATAATACCTTTTGATTTACAAAACTTTCGGAACTCCTCTAATAAGAACTCCAGGCCATTATCTGTTCTCAACACCTTGAGTGATCTGTCGGTTTGATTTTCTTATAGATTAAGCCATTCTTGAAACTTTGCAAAGGTCTCTGACTTGTGTTTCATAACATAAACCCAAACCTTCCTTGAAAAATCATCAATAAAGGACACAAAGTATCTTCCACCTCCATGTGTTTCTATTCTAGATGGACCCCAAACATCCGAGTGCACATAATCAAGAGGGTGAGAGGATGTATGAATACCTGACTGGACGCTTTGTCTTGTGGTCTTTCCTAGTATGAAAATCTCACAGTTGTCTTGCCGCTGCTCACCAACTCCCTGAATAGCTTGTTGCTTGATCAGTTCATGAGTAACTTATTTTTCATCAACACTTTCCAAGTCATTGAGTAACTTGTTGAATTCATCCAACTTTTCAAGGATCTTTCGCTCATCTACAATCTTGAATGAGATGAGTTTTTGCTTCAAGAACAAGCGGTTTGCGAGTGATTTTGTCTGGTAAATTGATTCCAACCTTTTCCACATCTCCCAAGCAGTAGGTTCTTGGTATACTTCTCGCAATGTTTTCCCCGATAGGCAAAGGATGATGGTGCTCCTCGCCTTCTTGTCTACTTTCTTTCCTTCAAGATTTTCCTTCTCAATCCTTTCCCTTTCTGCAGAGGATGAAGAAGAGGTTGCTTCTGCAGTAGGTAGAATTGCATCTTCCCATCCATTTTGAACCAAGGCAGCCTCCATTTTCACCTTCCAAAGAGTGAAGTCTCCCTCTCCGACAAACTTTTCCACGTCTAATTTCATCATGCTCATTGTTGATTGAATGGCGTTCTCACAGACGGCGCCACATGTAAGTTTCGAACCCAATCTTCAGAAATTAATCAACAAAGACAACAAGAACTCAGCAAGAATACATGCATGAACACAGCTTAGAACTATGCTGAAAAATGAATTATAAATGCAAGAATGACTCAGAGAATTATAGTGGCTCGGTCTAAGATCGACCTACATCCACTCTCGAACAAGAACAACTCTATTCCACTCAGAAAAGATGAAGAAATCGAGATTACAAGCTATTGATGCAGTTTAGGGTTTTCCCCTTTTCAAGAACCCTAAGCATTCACACAATTGTTCTCTCTACTTGATGATTGTTATTATTGATTACAGATATAACCACCCCAATATATAAGGAACAATAGCCCCAAACTAATTTTGAAAAACGGTTACAAATTAGCTGTCAATTTCGCCAAATAAATCGCGCAGACCTAATTCCTAATTCTGAACCCTAACTGTCATAACTACTTATATCCGGCTCGGAAGCCAGCAATCCAAGCTCCGGTTCTCAGCTATAGGCTTCGGTTCTTCAGGGCTTAGATTCGGTTTTCCTCACTCATGGGATTTTTCTCAGTTAATCACCCATATCACCATCTTCATTATCTTTAGAAATTAATCTTGAAGAATATCCTTTAATTTGAAAAAAAAAAACACTAATTATGCCATAAGGTCTTAAAATTTTTGGAAATTTGGATTTTATAAAAGAGTAAGTCTTGTGTGAGACTTTTGAAATGAGTTGGGTCGGGTCGGGTCGAATATAATAATTAGGTAATATTTTTTTATATTCTAGGTAATTAATTATTTTGTATTATATTTATATTGTATATGTACATAATACAAAAATATTATATGATATATAGAAAAATATTACATAATTATTATATTCGACCAATCCGACCCGGTTCATGAAATCAGATCCATGAGACGATCTCAACTAAGATCTTACCTTTGTAAAAATCTCGAGATAAATTTCCTCAATACCAAGTAGATTTCAAGAACTATATTACATAATGAAATGATCAGATATCCCTCAATATATATTAGATTTTATTTTAATTTTAAAATTATTTTGACAGCAAAAAAAGTAAATTAGAAAATAGCTAAAACAATGATAATAGGTAGTCAAATTTTTGTAATCATAAATCTCATAATGAAAGGCTTTATAATAGAGCAATCAGAGCAATCAAACTTTCTAAAAGAAAAATAAAAATAAAAAACTGACATAAATCTTACACCCATGGAATATATATAGTTTTGATCAAATATGCATCTTAAAAATGCGCACCGTGTGCATTTTTTTTAAAAAAAATTTAATTTTTAATATTTTATATTATACACATAATTCTTTTTTCAAGCTACCACTCCACTCATAACCCCTCATCAACATAGACAATTCTCATCTCACACATTAATCATACACCTTCTTCTCAATTTCCATCCACATTATCAATGAAAAATATTGAATTAATCAATATTTTTCTCAATTCTCATCCACACAAAAATCATACTTTCTTCTCAATTCCCATTTACACAGATGCGCTCATGAAAAATATTGAATTAATCAATATTCTTCTCAATTCTCATCCACACAAAAGCTATCATGAAAAATATTGAATTAATCAACTAAATGAAACAATAAAAAATTATTTCTTTAATTAATTCTTAAGAAATCCGAAATCCTAATCAATATTCGAGAAACCCTTAAAATTAACCATAAAAATTAAAATACGAATTGAGCAACAAAGAGAATATATTCTCAACAAATTTTTAAAATCAACATATCATATCCTCCAACTCAATCATCAATTACCAAGAAGTCTTCAATCAATTCTCAAAATCCCCAAGTCTGTTTAATTACTATCTTTTTTATATCGTCAAATATAATGAATCTACCCATATAAAAAAAATTAAAAAAAATCAGTACTATAATTTTCTAAATGTAAAAACTTTCAGAAAAGAGAAAAGATAAGAAAATATTATATCATTCCAATGACGTGGAATGATATAATCGCAATCATATTGTTAATCTCAATCATATTCTTTTCTAATATAGAAAATCGTTGTGAAAGATCATTAATCTGAATCATATTCTTTTATGATACAGAAGATCGTTGCACTTTTTCACCAATATTCTTATTTTTTATATCATTGTACACATGTTCTGATTGTTGCATTAGCAAATTAGAACCATCTTCAGTAAGACATGCATCATCTATTATAATAGAAGCCATTTGTGACAATTTTGAATGTCTTGTCAGAAGATATTTATTATAACATTTATTATGAACATCACAAATGTCAACACCATAATTATCGTTCACTCTTCAACTCTTTGCTCTTATTATCCATCTTGGTAAAATATATTTAGATGGAAGTTCTAAGATCTGTTTCATATGAAAATATGTCAACATGTGTCTATAAACATTTCATTTGAACTCAAATTGTAAACACTACATGTTAATGCATCTGAACTCTTGGTGTATATAAGCTCTCGTTGTCTTGATGTTGAACTTATATCAGTCCTGAATATAGTATAGATTGTTTGCAACTCATCATCACATTTTAAATTCACAAAATAAGCATGATTTTGACACATATCTTCCTGGAAAAAAAGTTGAAATTTTTCCTTGTGTATATCTTTGTAATTTGTGCTTCCATTTGTCAAAGTGTTTTCAGTGTTGGTTGCTCATTAATATCAACATGATCAGCTTTCAATTCTTTGTGTCATTGATGTCTAAGAGCTATATTAAATTGTAAGGATTTTGAGAAGAATTATAAAAAATTTGATATGAACGACAAATAAGAGACAACGATTTGTTCACCCAATTCGTCAATTGACTACGTTTGGGGGCACTACCAAGCCAAAAAAATTTACTAATTTTCTTGTGTTGACAAATACAATGAGTCAAAGGGTTATTTATAGGGAAGTAGTCCTAATGCCTTTCTAACTAGGAATCTCAAGTCTAATCTGACTAGGAGTTTTAAGTCTTATCTGACCAGGAGTTCTAAAGTCTATCTAACTCAAACTCCATAACCCAATAATCTTCCACCTGGAGACTGACTTTCAATTGTAACTTGTCTTCTCAATTTCATCAATGTCTCTCACTAGTAGTAGTGTCAGACCTTTATCTCAGTTTTCAAGGCCCGTTGAAGCTATGCATGACATCAACTTCTCTAAGGTCACACCTAATTCTTTTCTGCGAATTTCTTCGCTTATGATCAGGTCTCTAACTTCATCAAATCTGAGTTTCACCTTTCCGGCTGAGGCACTAACGGCTGTCACCATCCCACTCCAACTTTCAGGTAGAGAGGATAATAAAATTAGGGCTTGTACCTCATCATCGAAATTGATCTCAATTGAGTTCAATTGTGCAATGATCATATTGAACTCGTTTAGATGATTGGCCACCGTAGCACCATCTGCCATCTTTAAGTTACACAACCGTCGCATCAGATGAACCTTGTTCGCGGCTGATGGCTTCTCGTACATCTCGATTATAATCTTTAACATCTCATTTGTGGTTTTTGTCTTTACCGTGTGGAGTGCAACGTTCCTGAATAACGACAAACGAATTACACTCATCGACTTTCTATCCAACAGTACCCACTCATCGTCTTTCATAGATTCGGGCTTTGTACCCAAAGGTTGATACAGATTTTTACCGTATAGGTAGTCCTCGATCTGTAGTTTTCAGAATTTGAAATCTGATCCATCAAACTTCTCAACAGACGATTTTCCTTTAGCCATCGTAATTGCTCCCACCAAATCTATAGAACCCGATGCTCTGATACCAATTGTAAGGATATTGAGAACAATTATAGAGAATTTGATATGAACGAAAAATAAGAGACAACGATTTGTTCACCCAATTTGTCAATTGACTACGTTTGGGGACACTACCAAGCTAGGAGAATTTACTAATTTTCTTGTGTTGACAATTACAATGAGTCATAGGGTTATTTATGGGGAAGTAGTCCTAATGTCTTTCTAACTAGAAATCTCAAGTCTAATCTGACTAAGAGTCCTAAATCTTATCTGACCAGGAGTTCTAAAGTTTATCTAACTCAGACTCCATAACCCAACATAAATCCTGTGATAAAATTCATCAATGAATATTTGACTGAAATATATATTTTGAAAAAAAAGACAACTCTCAGCTCTTTGACTACTAGAAACTCCAGCACTAAATACATGTTTAACATATGCAGTAACCCATTTACTACATGCTTAACATAAACAGTAACTCATTTACTACGCAACTCATACATGTGATTGAACCATTCATTATTTTTCACGGTAGTTTCTGTGTGGATGAGAATTGAGAAGAATATTGACTAATTCATTTACTACGTAAGTGTTGAACCGTTCATTATTTTTCATGGTTTCCTTTGTGTAGATGAGAATTGGAAAGAATATTAATTAATTCAATATTTTTCATGATAGTATCTGTGTGGATGAGAATTAGAAACAAGGTGTATGATTTCTGTGTGGATGAAAATTGGGAAGAATATTGATTAATTAAATATTTTTCATGGTAGTGTGGATAAGAATTTGAAAGAAAGTGTATAGGCAATGCCAAAAATGGTGGGAGATGCTAAAAATGGCGAAATGAGAAGGAAAAATAATGATAATTTGGGAACAAGAAAAGCTAGTGTGTTGAGGTACAAAGAGAAGAGGCAAAATAAACTCTTCTCCAAAAACTTCGGTATCAAGTTCAAAAACTTGATGCCAAGAAGCGCCCTCAATTTATCTTTAGAAATTAATCTTGAGGATTATCCTTTAATTTGAAATAAGAAAACACTAATTATGCCATAAGGACAAAATTTTTGAAATTTTGGATTTTGTAAGAGGGTAAGTCGTGTGTGAGACCGTCTCACAGATCTCATTACGTGAGACGAGTTGGGTCGGGTCGGATATAATTATTATGTAATACTTTTGTGTATATTAGGTAATGTTTTTCTATATTCCAAGTAATTAATACTTTTGTATTATATTTATGTTGTATATATACATAATACTAAAATATTATATGATATATAGAAAAATATTACTTAATATATACAAAAGTATTACATGGCGCACGAGGAGAAGAGCACTTGGAAGCCCTAGGATCTGAACGTTTTTTTAAGACCCGACCCGACCCAATTCGGGTCATGTATCATATAATACAAAAGTATTATCTAACACACATAAAAATATTACATATTTTCTTATAGTCAGACTCAACTCAAAACAAAAATATTACGTGATATATATAAAAATATTACCTAATATACATTAAGTATTACATATTTTTTTTATAGTTCAACTCAACTCAAAACATATCTTATAATACAAAATATTATCTAATATATATAAAAATATTACATAATTTCTTATATTCGCCCGACCCGTCTCATCTCACGGAATGAGATCTATGAAACGATCTCATCAAAGATTTTGTCTTTTTTAAAAATATCAAGATAAATTTCCTCAATTCCAAGTAGATCTCAAGAACTATATTACATAATGAAATCATCAGATAACCCTCAATATTTAATTAGATTTTATTTTAATTTTAAAATTATTTTGACGACAAAAAAAGTAAATTAGAAAATAGCTAAAACAATGATAATCAGTGGTCAATTTTTTGTAATCATAAATCTCATAATGAAAGGCTTTATAATAGAGTAATCAAATTAATCAAACTTTCTAAAAGAAAAAAAAAAACTCATGTATTACATAAATCTTACACCCATGGAATATAGATATACTACCCTAACTCTTCTTACATTGCCATCAATATTATTCAGAAAATATAATCACAAATGAATCGTTCAATTTTGCATTTTCTCCTCCTCCTCTCTCTTCTTCTCTACCAAGGTACTCATTTCCAAATTCAATATCTCATCATACTTATTAATTTAATTATTTTTGAAATAATCAATAAATTCTTATTTATTTATTGATAGGTAGCATGGAAGTGAAGGCAAGAAAATGTGGTGTAGCACTTCCTTCAAAAGGTGAGGAGTGCGATACGAAGAAATGCAAGAAAGATTGTAGGGGACAATATGGATATCCGGTGATTGGACATTGTTATGACGTTCATATTTGTTATTGCGAATATGATTGTAAATCTAAATAATTAATACATTATCTTTCTTAGGCTCAAACCTAATAATTATTTTGGCCTAAGTCGAGTATTCAAAACAAGTCTCTAAATCATTTTTTTTCAAGTATCGACAAAAAAAAAAAAAATATATATAAAATTCTGAAATACACCAGTACCACTAGACACGTGCACTCTTTGTTCAAAATACACATCATAATATATATGATAAATAAGTAAATTATTTTTAATCTCCTAAATATTTGTAATTCATTCCAAGTTTGGGACAGTTGAAAGGTTCGATCGAAATATTCAATCTCATTTAAAATCCTCTAATAAAATGGTTTGGTTATTCAAGATCCAAAAAAAATTATGTCCCTATGAAAAATGCGAATTGTAAATATGTATCGATGATATCAAGGTTTTTTAAATCAATTTATGGGTTAAAATTCGCAATTTATAGATTTTATGAAATTTTAATTTCACTAATATATATAATATTATAAAGATTTTAAGCCAAATAGGTTAATTGAGTGAATTTAGACGGAAAATTTTGTTTCTATTTTAAATTTTTGTAAAGGATTTGGTGTAATATTCCAACATTCTAAAATTTAAATAAAGAATAATTTTGACAACTCAAAGATTTTTAAACAGGCAGCGGAATTAAATAACACTTTGTTTTTAAAGTTAAACTATCTCCAATAAAAATAAACTCATGAGTGTACAGTGGAAGGTGTTCAAGTTTTGGAAAAGATTGGACTAAAATGTTGATTAGCATTCTCAAATAGGAGAAATTTGCCAGAAAGAAAATTAATCATACCAATATAATGTACCCAAAGTTTTGAATGCGACCGTTTCATGGATCTCATTTCATGAGATGGGAAGGATCGGGTCGAACATAATAAATTATGTAATATTTTTATGTGTATTAAATACTCCCTCCGTCCCTTAACACTTTGCACACTTTCCTTTTTAGTTTGTCCCCAAACACTTTGCACACCCAAAAATGGCAAATTTTAACATAATCAACACCCTCACAATACACATTTATTTACAAAGAATGTCATTACTTTTTCTCACACAATACCATTTAATATTCAAACTTTTTCTCAAAAGTTGTGCCTAATTTGACCACTATACCCTCAACCAAAAAGCAAATATCTACTTTTTCTTAAAAAGTGTGCCCAATTTAGTGTGCAAAGTGATACGGGACGGAGGGAGTAATACTTTTCTTTATATTAAGTAACTCTTTGTATTATAAGGTTTTGGATGAGACCGTTTCATGGATCTCATTCCATGAGATGGGAAGGATCGGGTCGAACATAATAAATTATGTAATACTTTTATGTGTATTAAGTAATATTTTTCTTTATATTAAGTAACTCTTTGTATTATAAGGTTTTGGATGAGACCGTTTCATGGATCTCATTCCATGAGATGTGAAGGATCGGGTCGAATATAATAAATTATGTAATACTTTTATGTGTATTAAGTAATATTTTTCTTTATATTAGGTAACTCTTTGTATTATTAGATGGTTTTGAGTTGAATTGGATTATAAGAAAATATGTAATATTTTTATATGTACGTATTAGGTATAGTTTTTTTTGTATATCAGGTAATACTTTTGTTTTGAATTATAAAAAAATATGTAATACTTTTATATGTATCGGATAATATTTTTAGGTATATCAGGTAATACTTTTGTATTATAGGATACATTACCCGAATTGGGTCGGGTCGCTAAAAAAAACACGCAGATCCTAGTTGTTTAGGTGCTCTTTTCTTTCGTATAATATGTAATATTTTTATATATATTATGTAAGGATGAAAATATCGCGATATATTCCGAATATATCGCAGATACGGATATTGCAATATGGATATTGGGAGTAATGTTTTTTTTTCACGGTACGCGGATATATCGTAAAATATCGATGTCGCTTTCGATATCGGTTCAGTGTAGAACAAAATTAGATGGAAATCGGAAAATATTGCGGATATGTCGCGAATTATCACAACAACACCAAAAATCGAGATTTTTGATTAAAAAAAGTTGATTTTGTAATTATTTTTCTAATTTGAAGTATGTATTTTTGTCCCTTAATTCAATGAATATGAGTAGCAATAATCATAGTAATATGTTTTAAAATTCATATGTTCCTAATAGCTATGAAAGTTGACAATTTGGTTGGACTACTCGAGATGTTTTTGATCACTCACATTCACAAATGTCCTATGGAGGCTAAAATGAATATCAACAATATGATTGGATTAGTATACACTATCCAATTCATGGTGAAGTAGCTGGACGAGATAGAGCAACTTATGAATGACATATGCATAACTATATTAATAAATACTCTAATGTGATGAGTTTGTATCAGTACTGTTTGGATTAAGATGGCATTTCATCTACTATGTTTGAACCTCATAGGTCATCCTTTTGGTACTAGTATATTGTGATGTAATTTTAGTAATTTTGTCTTGTATTATGTAATATATTGTCAATTTTCATTCGAAATACATTATTTATAATGCTTATTATCTATATGCTAGTTTTAGATATATTATTTTAATGTGATTTTGAATGGAATATATGTGTAAGGATGTGTAAAAATAATTTCTAAAATTTCATATTAAATTTCCAAAATTTTAATAAGATTTCCATTGTTTTTTTCATATTTTTTGAGATATCGATATGCGATATCAATATATCCATCGATATATCCGTAAAATCAAAATTGCGATATAACATGCAATATCGATATTTTCATCTTTGATATTATGTAATATTTTTCTATACATCACTTTTATATTATGTACAAATACTACATAACGTAATATAAAAATATTACTTGAAATAAAGAAAAATATTATTTAATTTATTATATCCAACCCATCTTACGAAATGGAATTTGTGAGATGATTTCGCACCAAACCTATACAATAATATAAGGGAAAATATTATTTCATGAATTAAACGGTTATACAAAAATAAATCTCTAGACATTTTATTTTGAATTGTTAGAATATATATACGGGGTGAGACAATGAGCTCAGTGGAAACATGAATCCTAAAATTCAAAGTTAAAAGTTTCTTCTATTTATGTGATTAAAATTCGAGAAAACCTAAATCGAAACAGATGGTTTGGGCCCACTTCTTTGGACCATCACTTAAAATAAAAGTATAAATTGGTCTTGAAATCGGATCTTAAATATGTGGTCCAAAACTAATTAGACTTAAATATTAATTAAAGCTCAAATTATTTTAAATGATCTATTGAATTCTTGTATCTTGAAATTTGGGGATATTATATTTGGATTTTGAATTTGAGACCCACATAATCAAATTATCAAATATCTTAATTCATATAGATTTTATACGATACATCATTCGTCTCAAAATAAATATAATTATATAGTTTTTATCATAAATCAAAAGAATATATATGATGAACAAATATACCTTTAACTAATCAAGTAATTTAAGATTTAAATTTGGAAAGATCAACAAATTACTTCCATAAAAAATAACATAATAAATCCCTAAATTTTAGTTAATCATATTTATTGGAATAATTTGAAAATAAAATTATATAAAAGTCTAAAACAATATTTATTATAAAACAAAATTTAAATTTCAAAAGAATACTTATTTTGAGACAATAATACTTAAGACTTTTAATCAAATAACATTCTATTAGGTGCAGTATTTATAAAATCAACTATTTCCAATATTTCATGATTTTCAGTGTATCAAACACAAAATCATACTTGTTTATCTTTTCATCTATTTTCAAATAAATTATTACATTAAATTATGTTTTTAAAAATAAATCGTATATATATATATATAATATTATTAAACTTCAAATAGATCACCGAATCTACTATCATTGAATTTTATTAATTACAATATAATAAATTCCAAATGCCATCATTTAATATATAACGTATCATTTATGTACCACAAAAAATATTTAAAATGTGGGATATATTATTATTTTTATATAAAAATTAATAAAATCTCATAAACCATATCGAAATACCGACGTTGAAACATTTCAAAAAAAGAAAATTAAAAATACCTAGAGACCACCGCTTTGTTGTAAGAAAGAGTTTTATACTATGCGGGGGTCTAGGACACCTGGCTGTGGTCCACCAATATTAGTTGACCTTTACATATATTACCAATCAGAAGAATTGATGTTTGGCGGTGCAGTGCACTCGCTTCCATTCAAACACAACCCCAGCAGCTCAAATTTGCTGAATAATTAATTTTTTCTTTTCTGGAAATAAAACAAAACCCCCCAAAAAGCAGTCTCCCTCACTAATCGCATTTCAGCTTTCATCAATCTTCAAAACCCTAATCTGCTTTGCAGATTATCTGCGTGTGTATTTTGAAGAAGATGCTTCGGATAGAAGAAGACGGTGTCAATTATTAGTGGAGATAATCTACTTAATTTGTTGTTTTGGTACGTTTCGTTTGCTCGCTCTCTCATTTTTTTATTTTTTATTTTTAATTTGATTTGATTGTTGTTGTTATTTTTTTATTTAGTTCGATTTTGTGAGATTTTTTCGTGTTAATTTTAGGATGTAAGCGAAATTTGTGCTTGATTTTATAAATTAAGTGTGTGTTGTAATTTTGCTAGTTAATGCTGGGTAATAACTATTATTTCATGCTATTTATTCGGTTTTATGTTTTTTTTTTTTTTCAGTTGTAAATGGCCGAAAGCTTTGGGAGATATAATTAAACAAAAGGAAAAATTTTGGGGATTTTATTTTCTATATATAAATGGCAACACTGGAAGATATTGTTGCTGCGACGAAGCTTCTTTCAGAAGATCCTGCATCTGGAATGGGGGGTTCAGGTTCCAAACCAAATGAAAATCAAGATAGGGTTTCTGATGTGAGAGAAGATGATGGTGTTTCTGCTAGAGATGTTGTCGTTGGCGAAGGGGATATGGAGAGTGGAACTGTTGTAGAGTCTACTTTTGATGAGGAGAAAGAGAAAATTGGGATGAAAAGTTTGAGTGTTGTACCTTCTAGTAGTTTGACTGTTCAAGTCAATGGTGTTGATGATAGCATGTGTGTTGATGGATCTCAAGATGAACTTGTTAAAAATGGAGTAAAGAATGACATTTGTGAGGATTCTTTGGCTGATAATGGTGAAGGTAGGTCTACTGATTATATGGATGTGGATGGAGATGGAGAAGAGGGGATGGATGAGAAGTTAAATGACATTGAAAATGTGTTTTGTGTGGGGGATTTTGTTTGGGGCAAAATTAGGAGTCATCCATGGTGGCCAGGACAGGTTTATGACCCAAAAGATGCTTCTGAATTTGCTCTCAAACGGAAACAGGAAGGTCGTCTCCTTGTGGCATTTTTCGGGGATGGTTCCTGTTCTTGGTGCTTACCATCACAACTTAAACCCTTTGTGGAGAATTTTTCGGTTATGTCAATGGATGGCAGTTCTAAGAGCTTTCTCAATGCTGTAGAAAAGGCTGTTGACGAGGTTGGTCGGCTTGTGGAGTTGGAGATGACTTGTAACTGCGTACCAAAAGAGAAGAAAGATGGACTTGCTCGACCAGTGGTGGAAAATGCTGGATTAGAAGCTGGAGTTATAGTGCCAGAAGTAGATGCTAGTCGCCTTTGTATCCCTAAGTTTGAACCAGAAGAAGTACTTAAAAAAGTGACACAATTAGCAAAGTCAGTTTCTGTTGGGAGTGCTCTTGACCTTGCACTCTTGAAAAGTTGGTTATCTGCTTTTTACTGTCATAAAAGTGATTATATTTTACCTGTGTATCATGAGCCCCTTCATATTGAAGGCATGGAAGACAAGAATAAGAATGTGAATGAGGTTGCGAATGATTTCAGTGTTCCGATTGAAGTCCCAATCCTCAGGCCACAGGACGATGATTGGCTCTCTTCACCAGCAGCTGGTTCTGTAAACTCTCAGGGGCCATCCGAAAACAAGGTTTCTTATAAAAGGAAGCAGAAAAGTGTTGCTGAGCTTATGGGAGAAAGCAAGAATATAAAGCCTGGAAGTCGAAAGAGAGGTTCGCCTAAAGAGGGAGCAGATATTGAGAAGTCTTCATCCACCCAGAAGAGGAATAAGAATAATGATGGAGAAGTAGGCAGTGGAGGGGATTCTTCAACAGGGAAGAGAGGTAGAAAGAGAAAAGCTGAGGCAATGGTCTCTCCTAAAAAAACGAACGAAAAGGATTCAAATGCCGAAACTAGAGCTAGTTTAGGGGGTGCAGATGGTGTGAATGGAGGCCGATTGTTAAGGAAACCAAAAGAGATTGAAGTTGCTAGTGGTGAAGAAGCTTCTGCTGAAACCAAAGAGGAAATGGAAATAGTGTCTAGCCCAAGGGAGAGGAAGAAGAGCAAATACTTATCTCCTCCATATACAAATCCTTCATGGAGAATGGGAGGTTCGACAAGCTCTAAGCCGGAATCAGAAGTCGACCATGATAAATCCACTGAGGTAGCTCGTGTGGAAGAGCGCAAGGAGGAGGCTACAAAAGATGACTCTGCTTCACAACCTATTTCAAAGTCTGTTGATAATACATCTGAGGAAAAACTGCCTAATGGCAAGGTGGACAAGGTCACCGTATCTGATAATAAAAGTTCGCCTACTGTCAAGAATGATAAGAAACTGAGTTTTCCAGTAATTAATGTTGATTTTCCGGTTAATGAATTGTTATCAAACATAGAACTTGCAGCTTTGGATCCATTATACTTAAGCAAGGAGGGATCCCTTGATATGGTCGACAAGTTCGTATCTGCTCACAGAAGCTCAACCTGCTTACAAGGTCAAGACTACAAAATATACCACAAACGCAAAGCTAATAGAAACCGAAAATCACTGCCTTCCCAGCTAGGAATCGAGCTTACTCAGAGCAAAGCCAAATCACCACGCCGTAATACTCCCAAAGCATCAGAGACTGCGAAAACTTCAGATACATCCAACTCCAAGAAAACTGCTGAGACTTCTGTTGTAAAAGGTACAATGGAGACAGCTGAAGGAACAACTTCACCGTGCCTTATTCTGCAATTTGCGGCTGGATTTCCTTTGCCTTCAAAGAAAGAAATTTTTAGACTTTTTGGCAAGTTTGGGAGCCTTAGCAAGAAGGAGACAAAAACCGACTCAGAGTCTCACTTGATCCGTATTGTGTATATGAAAGACTCCGACGCAGAAGAAGCCTTCAAATCGTCGTTGAAGGAGAGACCATTCGGTTCTGAGAATGTTAACTATAGGTTGCAGCTTTCCTCAGCCGGATCAAAGTCGCGTAAATCTCATCCAAAAGTGTTGTCGCCTCTTAAACGGGCTCCTGAAAAACGAGAAGGCTCCCACCCCAGAGATGATTTGGTTTCAGATTTTAACACGATCAGGCAGCAACTTGAGATAACGACCGCTATCGTGGAAAACTACTGCTCGAGATTTTCGTCAGAGGACAAATGTAGCTTGAGGGTTGAAATGAAACATCTTATGGAGGAAGTTGAAACAATTAGTGAGAAGGTAAGAGTCATGGCTGAGAAGACATCATCTTAAAGAGTGTTTGCAAATGTTGGAAGTAGCTTTTTTATTGCGTTTTTTAGTTGATGTTGATGAGGATCTATTAGTAATACATAGGCAGTGGTCGTTTAGTAACTTTATAGTATTATTGGATAAACTATTGTTCAATATATGTTGTATGATTCAAATAATCCTGGGATCCTCTCTCTCTCTCTCATGATAAAAAGGAAGGTGCATAGTTGAGTTGGTAACTTCTACAGTGATGAGGGAGGTCCTCCGACAATTTAGGTTTAAATCTCGAATGAGTAGATTTTCATTGATATATTGTGGATTTTTGTTCTGGGATGTGTATTTTATTGACTTTTTCTCATCGGTATCTGTCATTCGGACAGATCTCTCGATTTACATCCCACCAAACCGAGGCATTTATAGTTGGGTCAGAGGAGTTCTTATCTCTTCTTAATCAAAAGGAAGGGGTTAATCATAAAAGGAAAAAAAATGGAACTTTTATGACTTTTTGCAATTTCACTACATTGTTTGAAAATTTGCAATTTTATGTGACTTTTTTACTTTTTATAATTTGATGCATTGGGTAGCTTCTCAATGAAATTATGATGACGTGGTTCTCAGCTCTATCATGGTGAAGACTGTAACTTAGTCAATAGAAATTTCAACTTAAATCTATAACTATGATAATTATATGAATTAAGAGATACAATTAGAAATTTAGTTACATTGTTTGATTAGATATGTTATTGAATTGCAAAAAAAATGCATATTTTTACAATTGAACTTAAAAGAATAGAACTTTGGAATTACAAATACAAATTGCACTAATGGAGGTCGATAATTGATGCAAACCTCAGGACCTTTTCGGGTAGGGTAAAATTAATTTTTCACTTCCTAAATTTTCCACAAAAATACACATTGTATATTATTATTTTTATCTTAATAGTGATGGGCCAACCAAACTAACCTACAACCTAAACGGGCCAAAGGCCTATTTCATATGAATTATCAAGAATCCACTTCTTGATATTATCAAAATATGTGAAAACATTCTTAATATTATTGAACTCACTTCTACTTTACAATCCAGTGGAACTCCAGATACAAAGAGTGGCTATAGTAGGTTTAAACTCATCCACACTACACAAATATTATCAGATGAACAAATGAAAACACGAAACAATATCGAATACAATCCATTTACAAACATCGAACAGTCGATCAACAAGCAGCAGCATCAATTAGTCATCAACAGGGTCTTGAGGGGTCTGAGCTGCATTTCGCTTTATTGCTATTACGGGGCAATCTGCGTGCTTCACACAGAATTCACTCACAGTTCCCACAAACACCCTACACAAATTAATCGAGTATTTAGTGTAATCTTGTTTGAAACGTTGAGTACAACTGACAACTCAATCTAATGCAAGGTTAATATTAGATTGGAGAAGTAAAAAATTGATATTGACATGAACATATATTAAACTACGGTGGGGCGAACATACTTTTGGAAAGGACCGAGACCCCTGCTACCAACAACAAGAAAATCGGGCTGGACACGTTTCACTTCAAAGCAGATGACTTCTTTAGGGTCGCCCTTCTTGATCCACGCTTCACAAGCAACCTAAAATATATCAAGAACTGAAAAGTCAGTACATTGGAGGCAAGATCAATGGAAAAGTAGCACTTTCTTATGATCTTATCCATGAATCACAAACCAAAATGATTGGCTATGACATTGATGGAATTGCATGAACATCTTAGTCGTGCACATGTGCCCAGATACACACACACACAAGTGAATCTATACAGAAGAGGGGAAGAGACGGAGTAGGAGCCTTTTCATACCCCAATTTCATGACATTGGTTCACAAAATACTCCAAAAGATGAAGCCCCCTTGTCTTGTCTCTATGCTTCATATTCTTGAAGTCTTCGGGAGACGCAAACAAACTATCCATATCATCAAAACCTGAGCATAGAGCAATGAGTTACACGAATTTATCCCTTTTAACGTGTGCAATGTAACAAAAGTATCATTCCATCCATTATTCTATCTGTACAATAGTCTATCAACATATAAAGGACCGATATTCAACAGCAAGAACAATGCTGGTAAGAAACAACTAGTTCCAGAGGTGAAAGCTTAAACCAGAATAGAGAACCGGCTTATACATAACATTGAAACACAGAAAACAAGCTCAAAACGTAAAATAGATAATTCATCCCCAGCTTCACTCATAAGAGCACTCACACTGTCACACAACACAATGATATGGGTTCTAACATATCGAATCCATTTTCACACATCTGCAGGCAACGAGCATCCACACTTTTCACCTCAATTTCCCCAAAAATTTAATCTTGTAACTATGATTGGGATATCCATAAACACTACACCATTTTAGCAGATAAAACAGCATAAATCCCCAAGCAACAGAAATTCAATAATGGCGAAATGAGAGAGAGAGAGAGAGAGAGTCGTACGATTCTAGCCACCAATCGCAAACATAAACATAAATATAGATAACAAATCAAACAGTAGAAAAACCCTAAGTAAACCAAAACTGAAAAACCTACAATCATACAAAAAATAAACAAAATCAGACGATCATAGCAAAAACAAACACGAGTGCTTCAAAATGGACAAAAAATCCACTAAAAAATTCAACATTCCATACCGTCTTCATCGGGTACTTGAACATGGAGAAAGAGAAGCTTGAAATCAGAAGTATTAGAGCGAACGATCTTCTTCAAAGTCCAATCGAAGGCTCCTCTACTGCTTATGGATGCGTGGGGATAGCCTTTGATAGTTGACTCGTTCACCGCCACCATAATCCGAGTCAACTCACCGCTCTCCGCCGTTGCCATCTCACCGAGTCAAAATTCGAACTCACTTCTCTCTCTGCACAAAGCCGTACGACTACTCTAGACTCTACACAGTATGGAACAAAGGGTGGGCTATACACACGTGACACGTCACTCTTTATTAAATGCACCTTAATTTGAAATAAATTCTTATTATTTATTTTCGATTTAATTTTATGTTATATAATTAAAAAGTTTTAACTATTTAAATGGTGATAGAGATAATTTTTGATATAAAACTGTATAATATTTATGATATATGATTTTTTTTTTATTTTTTTTAAGTCGTATTGCAATGCATTAGGTACTTGTACACCTATTAATTTTAGATTATTAAACAAATTTCCTTTATTTTTTTCATCATTAGATTTATGACAACTAAAAGTTGGATTTATGTGACATTTTTGGAATTACTTGGAATCTCTAGAGACATGTTAGGATATGCATAATATGGCCTGGAGCCCACATTGCAAATTTGGGCCCAGTGTAGCCCAATGAGCTTTCCAATAGTGATTAGCCCATCCTTTTCAAGAGGCCCTTGTCTTGCACTAATCAAGATGGGCTTCAATACTTCATAAATTATTGGTCTCATTTTCAATTTTCTTATTTAGAAAATTAATCTATATTCTTTTAAATATTTTTTATTTTTTGGATTATGGGCATTATGTGAAGTCTTTTCGAAGGAGACACTTTATTTACTATATGAAGATTCGAGATTTGATAATTGATGGATTTTTGAGTTAATTAATAATGGTGAATTTATTTATATTATTAGAATAGATCAATAATGATGATTTTAATTATATGTATTCTACTTGGAGTTATATTAATTATATTTGAAATTTTTTTATCAAATTTTTCAATCAACAATATCATTCAATCCTAACACAACTTGCCCAGCAAGAAAATAAAATTTTCATCAACAAACACATTTATTTAGCATTAAAATATAAATTTGGAAAAAATCTGTAGACAAAAGCTTCCAAAAATTGAATTATTATCAAAAATGCCCTATATTTGCTCAATATAAAAAAATATTAATGAATTCATAAACGAGCATTTGAGAAAAAAAGAGTAATAATCTTTTAGATAGTTGATAAATTGGTATAAAAATAGTTCGACAAATACACATACAATATATTATTAATAACATAAAATATGAAATTTTAAAATCATTTTATAATTAAACCAGCCTCATAGGTAATAGGTACCTTAGTTGTGATGAACTATGTTTACCAAGAACTAGACCAACTACTTTAAATAAAAAGAATTAATTAATTAATTCTACTAAAATTCTAAGCCACAATTGCAAAAAAAGGTGTGACCAAGAAAAAAAGAAAACAAATCTAATCCAAATCTACTAAACAAAATTATCCAATTCATGATTGGCCGACATAAACATATAAAATCATTAAGAGACAACTAAGCATTGCCACGTAAGCTTACAAAAAGGGTGGTTCACACTTCAAAAGAATTAATGTTAATCTTAATTAATTATTTTATAAGTAGTATATATTATCATATTCTTGGAGGGGCAATTTGAGTTTTGTAGGTAAAATAGGTGAAGTTGAATATTCGATAATATAATATTTTTTATATAATGACATTTTTATATCTTCATTTGGTTCAAGAGGTTAAATTGAAATATATGCAAGAGTTGCTTTGAATATTTTAATTTCCACACATTTTTATATCGTATTTTAATTGAAATTGTGTTTGTTGATAAGGGAATTCGACACCTAGTGAAAATACAGTTAATCCAATGGTATAAAAATAGTAAAAAAGGATGCAAACCTTAATTATAACCATTAATACATTTTAATGTGATTTTTGACATCACAAAAAAGACATCAAAATTTAATTATGTAAGAAACATACATTCAAAGAGAAAATTATTTTAGACTTCATATGAGTTTTATGAAATCGGGTATAAATCTTGTAAGATCGTTAGATTAATCTACATTTTGTAAAAAAAAATTTAATTTAGATCTCGTAATCCACAAAATATAATTTGTTTTGTGAAAATGGATTTGGGCACGTACATAGTGGATAGTAGTAGAGTCCTGTCTCTTGAAGTTATAGTTATAAAACAATATCGGATAGTAGTAGAGTCCTGTCTCTTGAAGTTATAGCTATAAAACAATATCGTGTATATAATTTTGCGAAATTAATATCCTTTAAAAAATGGATGAGAGGGTGATTTTTAACCTTATAATCTAATTAAAGTTCTAATTAGTAGGAGATCAAATGTTTTAACTCAAATTAATTAAGTTGGGTTGTAAACAATTCAATTATAACCCAACAATACTAAATGTATCTAAACAAAAGTTAATTGGATTCAATTTGTATAGTCCATTTGGGATAAAATGATATGGCTACCCAAAATGTTGGCAAATTACCATCATTTTTACATCGTATCTTCTTCTTTGAAATTAATTACTAATTTGACATTTCACAAAAGTACAACACTTTTATTCAAGATAATGTATATTCTTTGTAAGGCATAAAGTCTCATTTAAACTAATAGGATGCAATAAATGAAGAAAATTGACTGAGAAAATGAGTTATTATTATGACAAAATTATAAGTTACTTCAAAGCATTGAAGCTTGAACTTTGGAAGTTAAACTTGGGAAGAATAATTATTAAAATGAATTATTCACTTCAAATGTTTGACTTTCTATTAATCATATAACTTATTTATAATTTATTTAAACGGCATTCAAATAAATATTAAGATTGTTAATCCTAAATTATTTAATACTAAATTACAAATTTGACAAAGGTCGTTTTCAGAGTTAAGTCAATTCAAAAGTTATGTGACAGAAAAAGAGGAAAAAAATGTTAAAACTTAAATATTAATTCAAATCATTCATTAAATATTATCAACTCAAGTCAAATTCATATTGGCTATATAATATTATTCCACGTGTAATACTTTGGCAAGTCGAATTCATATTGACGACATTATTTTATACTTGATATATATTATTAAAATAAAACATGATATAAAATATCAAACAACAACGACACGTAATCACACTTTCAACTATAAAAAATCCTCAGTAAAAGAATGGTGAAAAATGAGAGGGAATTAATTCTTCAAATTTTTTCTTTACTAAGGGGCAAATAGGTACATTTCTCATCGACCCCAACTTCACAAGCCTAAAGGGTAAAATCGACATTATAAACCCACTAGAGCCTAAAAGAAACCCAAAAAAATGATACAAAAACTTTTCGCCAAGGAAGAAAATACAAAAAAGAAAAGTGAATTCCCTTAATCACCCTTTTCTTGAAAAGGAATTTCAGTGAAAGAAACCCTTCCAAAACCCAAATGCCCAACCTCGTACAGCTCTAACCACACATCCTCAGCTTTAAACTCAACACTAAAATGGTCATTTAACTCAGCACTAAAATGGTCATTTAACTCATCACTCGACAACGCAATATCCGAATTTACCCTCCCATTTCCCGAAATTCCATCTGTGTCCCCACTGGCGCAGCGCCTCCGCCTCGGCTCCTCCTCCAGAACCCGCCGCCGGCTGCGGCGGCGCAGGCACCTACGCGCTACCGCCCACGGCAGCTTGACGAACGCCAGGGTGAGGATGTTGACCACCGCGCAGGGGCAGCAGCAGACGGCCACGCAGTCGGCGATCACGCCGGCCGTGCACGACTGGCACGACTTCCCCGTGCACGCTGCCGGATCGCCGCCGCCGTCCTCTTCCGTCGAGTGCCGCCGAGCGCGGCGCTCCACGGCGGCGCTCGACGTGGAGGAAGACGGAGACGGGTTGTGATCGCCCATTTCTTTCACTTGTTTTGGATCAGAATATATTCCTGCAAATGAATACACACATTTCACCCCATTTTCACAAAATTCAAAAAAAAAAAAAAACAAGAAATCTTTCTTTTTTTTTTTTTTTTTTTGGTTCTATACATGAAAACTCAATCTCAAACTCATATATATGTGTGTGTATATATATATAATATATTAAGTGAAAATCACGGGGTGGAAACTGTTGGGGTGGGAGGGGTAGGGTGGGGAGGGTAGGGAGGGGTTTTCCCATGCAATTATTCTTACAATTCCAAAGAGGAGCAGAGGTCCATGTATTTAGTGTTGCAAGAGTTGAATTTTTTGCTGAAAAAAGAAGGGGAAGTCCCAGTCGCAGTGGGGGCGCGTGGCTGACACGGCAACAACATAGTACTAGTTATAGACCAAGGACAATAGCTAGACTTACCTGAAAAAAAATATCAGTCTGAGAAACTACTGCTTTTTTCTTTTTCTTTTTTAATTAAAAAATTCGAGTTTTCTAACTAAATTCTGATATAGCCTCATAGAATACAGTCTCTTCTAGTTCACATTAAACATAAGTTGTTTTTCAATAAGCCAATGTTTCTTTTCCCACAATTCCAATTTTATATTCTTTATGGTATTTTAATTTTGTATATAATACTATAATAGTACTCTCTTCATCTCATACATTGTGTTTCTTCTAATGTCCTAGATATATTAATAAGCTCATTTGGTAATTTACCCCTATTCAACGTGCATATTAAAGAGAATACTAAAGATCATAACACTCACTGAATATAGGTATAACAAGAGATCGACTTCTTCAATCGAACCTTCCAATAATTCTTTGAATTCTTGTGAAAAATGCAACTATTTACATGGAAATGATCAACACCAACACGTATACATTGAATGCAACGCGTATATTTATTTTATCGGGTGTAACATCTAATGAAAACGGGAGAGGATGGGTGGATTGCTAAAAGTGAAGTGGTTAGGGGGTGAATGAGTGAGTGGTATTATTATACCATGGACTAAAAGATGAAAGAAAAGATTTCTAGAGAGAGAGAGAGAAGCCCAATTGGTGAAATTTATTTGATCCATTTAGAATGTTGTCATATATTGTTGATGCATGTTTTCTGCCAATACAAAGCTGTGTGAAGCTGCTTCTGCTTTGTCTTGGGCAGAAAAAGTAGCAATTTCCTCTATATGTTGCATTTATGACTTGTTGTCATCAAACACATGCTATCCCATTAAATGCTTTTATGCCTTCTCTAAGTAAATTTGATCATCATTCTACTTTTACTTTACCCTCCTTTGTTTTGAACATCTTTTTAGTTTTCTTTTATTTTCTTCTTGGCTATATTCTCAAGTTACTATTATTTGAGGTAAATAAAGAATGTTTATGCTATTATTGAATTTGTGGGGGCTTTTTGACTTGTTTGGAATGTCTTGGCCGGGCTACTTCTTGATTTGTCTATGTTATTCGTTTCAGTTAAACGATCTTAGTATTGAGATTGGATTATTCGAGATCAAGATCGCTCGAAAAATGATAATTAGATTAAGATTATGTTCTGGTTAGACTTTTATTTAAAGATTTCATAAGATGTAATATTTTATTTTTGGAGTTTTGGGTAAAATACTCGGATAGAGCTTTTGAAATGTTGATAACGACAATTGTGTGATTTAAATGATGTAATTGAAGGAATTTATTCAATATAAGATTTTTTTTTTTTTTAAATATAACATAGGATTTATTCATTTTTCATATCATAAAAACAATATTTCTTTTTTCAAAACTTTACTGAACGTTTTAAAAACAATATCAAACATTTTATAAGTTCATCCAAACACTCTCTAAAAATATTCTCATTCTCTCTTCTTAATGTTCACCTCTCACCTAAAAGTGATTTGGACCATCTAACTAACCTAAGGTTTGTTAAGATATGTAGATTCTTGCAAAACCACCATTACTATAAATATATAACAGAATAATAACTTTTTCTTCTATATTATTATTTAATACTATCTTTTCTTGTACGGAAAAAAGGATTTAATTAATTAATTTTGAACTAAACAAAAAGGATCTTTTACCAACACCCTACCCTTTGGGGCTTTGAAATGATGATGCCTCTTAATTAATAGAAATATTGTACTGCAAAATATTCATTTAACTTGAAACTATATCTTTCTTCAAGGAGATCTAAAAGTATTTTAATAATAAGTATCACAGAAATCTTCTTTTTCAATAATAAATATCACAGAAATCTATAAGATCTTGAGTTAATCAAAAGATATTATTGTAGTAATTCTTCCCTAGCTTTAAGAAAGGAATCCCACATTGACCTTAGCTTTGATGATACATAAATTTAGACATCTTATGTGTCAGTGAAGAAATTAATTCAGTCTTTAATTAATATTCAACTATAATTCTCATAAAATCATCAACGATTTTAATTTTATGAAACAGATCAATCCCTAATTTATAATATATAAATTGAGACTGACTTGTAAAAATATATTTGAGTCGTGGACGATAGAATTCCGTCTCACGTAATTATATCAATTTTATAGTATCGTTTTAATTATAATAACTTAGTATTGTATATATACCTATGTTTGTAGATTATTAAGAAACAATAGTTTCTTATTTACTTTACACCTATTTAATTTTTGGAATAATTCTTCTGCACTTGTAATTCTAATAGAGTAATACAATCATTTTATGTGTAATTATAGCTACTAGCTAACTCAATACGCGTCGGATACATTCATATAAATAGAATACGAGATAAAATACAATTATGTATTAAAAAAATTAACCACATATAGTCTAAAAATAAGTAAACCACAAAATTAAATAAATTAAATTATAGTAGTATAATATATGAGCCAGATATAGCATATTCTCTAGAAGTAATAAACCATTTTTCAATTCTAATAAATAGAACTTAATGATCTGTCTCTTTTAATCTTTCCTTTAATTTTTAATTGCTAAGGCTAATTAAATTAGATTAAACTCATAAAAAAATAAATAATTAAATACAAGTTCCAAAGAAATGATGGAAAGTCCACATGGGATGTTACCTAGAGTTAATCTTGGCTTGTGATTTTATGGTCGATCCATGCTGGTTCCCTATTTTATTTATTCTAAATCAAGACAAAATTAGTACCTTCATTAAATTAATTAAAACCACACTTAATCGAACAAAACAATATCTTCTGTTTTAAATAGTGTTTTATATCATATTTTCAACTATATATATAGTACTTATATTCCAAAAGGAGAGTTTTTTTTTTTTTTTTGGTTCTATTTTAAATTCATATTATACTCTTATTTAGTGTCAGTTGATTGAAAGATGATAACTATAATTAGTTAATTAAAAAAATAAAGAAGTTGGAGTACATTAGAAAATAAATACTATTTAATAATAGTTATATACATCTAATTAAGAAAATAGACTATGCCTTTTGAAAGGATTAAATAGGTTTTTGTGGGTATATGCTTGATGCAGTCAAAAGAATCATTCTTGCTTAGTTTGAATTCACCATTTTATATCTTATTTTGATTTGACGTATATTCGAAATAGCTTATGAAATACACTAAATACAACATATATTATGTAATATGAATACAAATGCCTTTTTTATATGTGTGTATTAATAGTTATACTAAATACTATACTAATTATATTTCATTATATATTACATTTACAAAATCTATGGATATGTCACACTTTATTTATTTGTTTATTTTTATTATTTTATTTTATTTTCGGCCGAAAGGAAAAGAAATGATTACTCTGATTCTTGTAATCACAATGTTGTTATTCAAGCTTTTCTTTTTTTTTTTCAGGTGACAATTTGAGTTTGGTTTTCAAAGTCAAATCCAAAAGAAAAAGTAACTTTGATTTTTTGTGGTACTTTCACTCAAATCCAATCCAACTCTAATTAAAATCATAATTAAAAAAAATCCAACTAAATTACTTCGACCAAAATATATAATTTTATTTTTATTGGTTTTTTTATAAAGTAATTTTTTTAAAAACAATATTAAAAAAATATATATAAATTAAGTTTTTATTTGATTCAATGGACTAAACGAATCATCATGAGCACTCTACTTATATATTCCCTACTTTGATAACATATATTCCTTAGTGAATTCTACAAATTATTAAATAATGGTAATTCATAACTTTTATCTTTTAACTCATCATAGCATACTTCATCCATTTTAAAGTAGCTATTTCTTAATACATATAATCATATATTATATTGAATGATATAATATTACCCCAACATTTTTTTATGATCGTAATGTGATAGAAAAAGTACTGACAATTATTTTGAAACGGAGAGAGCAACGAGTGTGAAACATATTTTTGTAATTTTTGTATTTTATTTTATTTATAATTAAATAATAAGAGAAAAAATTGGAATACGTGCAAACCATTTAATAGGAGAGATTCTTGCAGGGAACAAAAGTAGGAGAAGAGGGCAAAAAACTCAGACTCCTAAATGCACCAGTTTATGGGCATTACTTGTCTGAACTGAAAGTGATAGTAATTATTAATTTCATAAAAAAAATTATTTTTTCTTTAAAAATAAAAATAAAATCAAACTGAAAGTGATAGAAATCAAATCTCACCCAAGAACAAGATTCAACTTTAAAAGAAAAAAATTTGGGCATCTCTTTGATCTAATGATTTATTATATATCCAAATTCTTATTACATTTATTAAGCAATTGCATTTATGCATTAGAAAAGAAAACGATGACGATGATGATGATGATAATGATCGAGACGTACCTCATATACACGATAGATCGTTGCAGAATTTTATCCGATGTAGCATCTACAGAACAACGATCGAAAGCTCTTTGTAATATGTATTAGAAGTTGGCAAGAATTTCAAGATTTTCAAATTGTCAATGAAAGAAAAGTATATATATATGATCTAATATAAGATGCTTGTAATCTCAGAGCTTCTGGCTTTCTCTCTATCTTTCTCTCTCTTGTATGTATGTATAATGTGTATATATATCATCTGCATTTTGTCTGTGGAGTGAGGGTTGAAATCATATTATAATGATTTGAAATCTTGACTACAGCAAAGCATTTTATTAAATATTTAATGTATAGGAAAATGTTATCCAGAGAAAGAAGATAAATAAATAAATAAATATTATATTATATTATATTTTTGCAGGCCAAAATCAAAGGTAGAAATACATGGGAGCTTTAATTCATGCTAAAAAATTAATTCATTGCACGTTTTGTGTGTCAGCTGAAGAAGGAAAAAACGCCTCTGGTCGCCAAAGCCTTTGTCTTCTTCTTTTCTTGGTGTGTATATGAGTGGGCCCACACAACATCCCATATGTATTTATCGAGTTTTAATCACGTATTTTATTTCAGAGAAAATCGGTCTTTTAGTATTTTATGTTTGGTCTGTTTAATCGATTTATGATTTTTATCAAAATTAAATTATTGTATGGTGATGTGGATGTCATATAGATAATATGTAATTGATACATTACTTAAAATTAACCAAAATTGATTAACAATGGGTGTCAACCTACTTTAACTTAAAAAAATTTGATGAAAACAACGCTATTTCAACTAATAATTATTTATCCATCTATTTCTTCTCTAATCTTGTTTCTACTACTTCATTTAATCTTGTTTGAAGCCTATCATTGATATATGATTTTTTTTTTTTGGTGTTGTTTTCAAAATTTATTTTTTTTACTAATTTAGATTAAAATGTAATTTATGATTAATTAGGTTTGATTAATTTTAAATGATGTACAATTTATCTATTCTATCTACACGGCATCTACAGCATCATACAGTCATATTTTTGACCAAAATCATAAATTGGCTAAAATTAAAATCAGTTGATCTATTATGGTCAAAATTGGCAATTTTAAAACAATTTGCAACAATAAAATAAATTATGTAAAGTTTTAGATTTTTTTTATTTTATTATTACTATTATTATTATTTATTATTATTATTATTTTTTTTTGCAGTTAACTGTTAAGCCTTTGACATACTGTTTCCAAATTATCAAGTTTTGGAAAAACAATTTTAAGTCCACTCTATATGCAAGAAGAAAATAATTTTCTTTCACAACGTGAGATGATAAATTAACTTAACCAGCTAATTCAAATTGAACCAAACTTACACAAATCAGAATCAACTAATTTGAGTAAATTAGATTTTACTATTCCAAAATTATACATTTTCATCTCTAGTAATTTAGATTATAATCAATATTAGCTAGTAAAACTTATAAGTTAGCTACAGTTTGGGACTAAAAAGGTTGCCAAGTTATCATAGATGACTTCTTTAATTATCCGTACATATCATATTATACATGAAATTAAATGAAACGTGAAATGATATATAAGAGTAAATCGAAATTTTAATATTAAGACCAAGGATGGGAGGTGGGGTAGAAAATAGTGTGAATTATATGTGAGAATACTTTTAATTTTAAGTTCTGTATTTTAATTCAATTTCTTATTTTATATTGTAATTCATTAGGGTAATTTCAAAATACAACAGATACTATAGATAACTTTTTTTTTTTATCTTTAATCTTCACTTGCAAACTGAACAATTTTTATCAGAGTATATCATTTTTCAATCAATTTTTGCATCGCATCTTTCATATTTTCTGAATTTTTTTTTTCCATTCTTCTTCTTTTTAGTCTTTTGACTTTTTTTGTATAATATGTGAAGCAATCTGATTTTTTAAATTCTTTTTTATTAAAGTTGCAAAATGGAAAAAAAAAATCACTATAATACACATCCATATTTCATTGATTAATAATGTACACATATTACGTATCTACAAAATGTTTGGAGATTGGTAGATCGAATGGGTCTTCATGTGCCATGTCTCCTAATTATTTTGAACTTTACTACCTGCTTCTATTTTCATAATAAAATAATTGTTAAATTAAAATATTGATAATAATAGAGATAATAATAAATTATCAATATCCTTTTTCACATCTTTTTTTGATCGAATCCATTTTTACATTTAGAAACCCCAAAAGACACCGTTTCTTGCCAGAATTCAATTGCAAATGCCAGTGCAATGAAAAAAGATTAAATGATGCAGTTTAAAATGCTCATAATTCAAGCAAATTAAATACAAATTTCTAACAACAACAAAAACCCAATACTTAGAGCCTATTGAAGCCCATAATTAGAGACAAATGGGCTAACTCACGAGGAAAAGTGGGCCTTGAGCCCATTCAACAGCCTCTATGAAATTTATTTAAATATATATATATATATCAGATGTAAAAGTAATCACAATTGTTTCTATACATCAGGATCCGTGCAACCGGGTCATCCTAACCCAAAAGTGCCTTTCATGCGCCCCACACGCCCAAACCTCTAACTCAAATTCTAATTCTGTTGTATATTGACATAACCTTTTAGTTTAGCCAACTTAACATTTTAGTTCTATCCTTATACATAACCTTTTGCAGTGTTGAGTAGTGAAAAAAGTATAAGTTATTTACTGAAAATGTTATGAAATTTGTATATAAAGATTATAGTATTACAATATAAAGGTTATATCATTATAACATAAAAGTTTCGTCTATATTGAATTTTTGTAGTGAAAAAATTATAAGTTATTTATTGAAAAAGTTATAAAATCTGTACATAAAGATTATACTATTACAACATAAAGGTTATATTATTACAACATAAATGTTTGGGCTATATTACATGAATTTTTATAGTGAAAAAAGTATAAGTCATGCAGTGAAAAGATTATGAAATATGTACATAAAAGTTACACTATTACAACATAAAGGTTATATTATTACAACATAAAGGTTATGACATAAATTAAAAAAAAAAAAAAAAAGGCATGGATCCGGATTAAACCGAACCGGACCCGACCCGTATGTCCAGTTGCATGGATCATGACCCATGCACCTGATGCACACAAACACTGCTCAAAAGTATTATATCAAAGCTTTGGTACTAAAAAAACTTAATGTGACTAAAATGAAATTTCCCTTTATTTTACACAAAGTTATAAACACTAACACAACGCTATGAAAAAAAAAAAAAGGACTCACTTGATTTACAAACTACTAATAATTCTAGAATCAATTAACAGGTAATGCAGAGCATCATGCCATAAGTAATTAACACAGGCCAATTTAAAAAAAAAAAAAAATTTAATTACAATAATCAAATTCCTATTTAAAATACACTAACACATCAGCAATCATACTGAGAAATAGCTAGAGAGTACCAACCTCTTTTAGAAACTCGTTCTTCTTTTATCTTGTCAGCATCCTTTGCTTAATTCATTTAATTCTCTTTCCAACTGTAAACCCAAAGAAAAGATTCCTGGTGTTATTTTGATTAAAATGTAATTATTAACCCAATCATTTGAAATGTGAATTGAAATGGTTAACCCAATGTAATTATTAGTCATTCAAGTTGTGTTTATGTTGACTGATTTGAAATGAATATACGATAGATTTCAAATCCATATCAATCAAAACATCACAAGTGAATTTACTACAACAGATTTTAAATCATTCACTTCAAATCCACAGACAAAGATCTCCTCTCGATGCTTGCCAAGACCTGCAAAGCTCAAAACAATGGATGTCTTGAGCTTCACATGCATGGAGAGAAGACATAACTTATCTTTGTATTTACTTGTTCGTTTTTTGGAACAAGTAGTTGTGTCACATTTTGTCATAAACCTATTTGGTATGACAGAATTTTGGATTTCAAATTTTCAATGTATGTTTGTTTTTGTATTTTAATATGGATTATAAAATTCGGACATAATCATTATTACTTATATTACAATCATTATCAAATACACTTTTTCATTAAAAAAAATCACATCAACCCACTTTTTCACAATAAAATATTATATCAATTTACTTTTCCCAACATCTATTTGACATCTACAATGTAATTGTACTCTATTAAATCCTCAAACAAATATATATTTTTATTACTCACCTTACTACAAAATCCAAATTTTAATGATAGGATTTCCTCAATTCCACATAATTCCCTTCCAAACATGTCATAAGATATGTTTGTATTGGGTTTATGTAGAATTGGAGAAATCCAACTTTGAAATCCCGAATTTTTAAAATAAAGATGAATAGTTAAAATCTGTGTTTATTTAGAGATTTTATAGGATATGATTAGTACAATAGATGTTAAATCAATACTCGAAAAAATGTTATTGTATAATATTATATTGTTAATTGATGTAATGCTAATAATTGAATGATTGTAATAGTAAAAATTTATATGTGCATTGAAATTTGTATATTAATAGATTACAGTATAAGGGTTCATGATTGTGTTTTTATTTAAACAAAGTAGGATTTTGATAGATTATATAATCCTCTTGTAAACTCAAAACAAACGGCATTTGAGATTTTTTAAATCCCAAATTCTGACTCACAAACATCAATCCAAACACCACCTAAATGCTAGAACTTTTATATTCTTCAAAAATCTAGCAGTCTTAAAATGGGAACTTAAAGACAAACCTGAGAATTCTTAGCCTTCAGTGTGTGAAGTTCTTCCAACAGACAGTCATTCTTTTCATGCATTTGACTAAGTTGAGCTTGCAACTCTCGCTCCCTCATAGTAGGGTTCATCTGCAATATGTGTAAAATTACACATTTTGTTTCTTCTAAATAACGAGCGAAAATCACACGTTTGCTTAAGAGGCCACAGCACTTTGTGACTATAACGAAGATATAAATAAGACTCAATGAGATTTTTAGCAAAACAGCTATACCTGCAAAATATCATTCGTTCCAGCCTCCGTTAACTCAGTTGTGTTGTTACCTACACACACGAAAAAATGAACTACTGAGATACTAAGTCAAGGCGAGACACCCACCCACATCAGATAGGTACAACTAATCATGTGAAATAAACATGGATTACCGGAGTTTTGCTCCATACACTTGATTATTTTAAGCATCTCCTCCTGACAAGGTGATTAAGCACTGATAAGCAACACCTAATCAAAGAAGATGTGACCAAGTTGAGCAGTGCTTACTCTTTGTGCAGAGTTCAGCTGCAGAAGGTATTGCATTGATGGTAGAAATGAAGTAGTCTGCTGGCTAGACACTGTCGGGCTTGAGGTGCCACCAGAAATCGGATTAAAGGTAGGAGGAGCACCCTGAATAAAGAGATAACTAAGTTCCGCACAAATGTTATTTTCGAGCAAAAAGATCAATCGAACAAAAGACATCAAGGCATATCTGGGAACCCAACAACTTCTGTAATTTAAGGTAGGAACCACTTCAAGTTGCTGGTGCAACAAAGTGGCTCTCGATAACATAATCAGTGTATGTATGTAGCAAGTTATTAATTGTATGTAGCAACTTTTTATTTTTGGTCACGTAAACAAAGGTACAATCTTTTATAAGCCATCGGTTCTCACTTATGCCCCTCCATACATTTGTTTGTTTAGCCTTCTACAATAAGGGCATATTAGGAATTTCAACTAAAATTTCTCTTTCGAATTTTGAAACATTGCTCTTTTGTTAGAGGAAAAATAGAAACAATTCGTTTTTTTGGGACGGAGGAGTAGTATATTAGTTCTAAGTTTCAAGATTATTAGACAATGTAATCCAGTTAATAAGCTCCCAGACAAGAAGAAAATAGCTTCTTCAATACACTTACATGACCCGTATTCATTAAGAAGCATACATCAAAAGTGAAGTAGCAATTACCAAAAAATAGCAGATATTAGTCTCATTGCAATGACAGGGGACTGCAGCTAACACTATATTACGGATTCAAAAATAATACCTTGGGACTCTGTTCTGCGGAAGTCACTTTGAAACGTCCTCTACGTTCAACCACAGCAACTTCTGATGCATTCTCCCCTAAGACGGAAATTTAACATATTTTAAAACATACGCATAAAATCCAACAAAAACAAAAGAAAACCTTAAGTCCCATCTAGATGAGAAAATAGCATTGAGATGTCAGGTCTAAATGCATTACCAGCATTAGAATTACTAAAATCCTTCTTTTGACGATACTGCAGCGGTCCACTATAATTCCGTTCTGGCTGACACCTTGAATGCAGATGTTCCCTTCATTTTAAATAAAATATTGCATTACCCTACCACATTTGCTAAAAATGCATGCAATCAAAAGCAAAAATCTGCTGAGTGGAGCATTTCAAGCAAAAGAATGGCAAATGGAGGTTGATTAAGTCCTTCCAACTGACAAAAACACATGCACTATAACGGAAAAGGTTGTCCAACAAGCACATCGCAACTGTCTGACAATTGGGTTATTTGGAATAATTTACTCTTATTTACTAGGCAACAAAGTTTAGACAAATTTTATGTTAAGTTACACGTATCATCTGTTTAAGCCACAAGTAAACTGATTTATATAGACCTTCATACTTGTAGCTTGGAACTTTAATCAGTGTGTTTCCACATTACTGTCAGAACATCTGGCGTTCTGGCGTAAGTAGAATATATCATGGACTATAAGACTGGTAAAAATCATCCAAAAAATCTTAAAGCCATGGAGAAAACAGTTAATACTAGATCGGTCAAAACCTCCCAAAACCTTTGAGCAATGATGCAATGCGGTATATCAATTTCTTTACCAGGTGAAAAGGTTATTGGTTGTTTTCACACAAACTATTTATTTTCTAAAGTTTCCTGAAGACAACAACAAAAGTTTGTTCCTTGGAAGAAAAGAAGGTGTGGTACTGTAGTAGAAAACATCATAGAATATAATAACAGATACAGATTTAAACATGTGGGCTCCTCAGAAGTTGAAGGAAGTTGAAGCATAATTCTCAATGATCTTACAAGACTTAAAACTTTTGTAAGAGATAAATCAGAAGTCAAGACTTTGTGGAGGCAAACTGACATCTGTTTCATCCCAGCTTAACTACCAAAGAAAATCTTCTACAAATAGAATTACGTGATATGGGTGAAAGAAAGAAATATACCGGTCCCCATCACCACCAAGTTTCTTAGGGGAGAGAATATAATCCTGCAGCAGAGAACTACTGGACAATTTTCTGCGTACTCTGATAACAGAATGTGGTGAGCCAATTTGACAATCCCCACCATCATCCCTTCCTGCTTCTCGATCCACAACAATTGCAAGCGACTGTCGTTGACTTAGTAGATCAGGATCTGAATGGATGGAACCTCTTGAACTTGGACTACCAGCAGCAATATCATCTTCACAAACATGAAAACAACCCCTGCATTAAACAAAAGTGCATCATGAGATGTGGCAAGCAAGAGAAGATTGCCGAGGTGATAATTGACAAAAGGAAGAAATTAAGAAATTGCATTAACTGAATCTACAGATAATCAGTCATCCAGAAGTTCTTCAATTCAGTAGGTTGGTTCCAACAATACACGAGAACATTTCCACTTTAAAATTCATAATGGAAAGTAAGAGATGTAAGTCATTATTGAGTTCTCTTGAACTTCATCTACAAGATAGTTAACAGATATCTCATTCAACAAAACTAAGATTCCATGCCAAATTTCCACTCTTTTCACAGCATTGTGACAATCCATTAGCTATCACAAACCACAAGTTTATTGATTGGAAAGGTTGAATGCATATTATGATCTCAGATCCTAACAAGATTGGCATTTTGGTGACTAGCTAGCATGCTGATGCTGCAAATTACTAAGCATTCACAAAATGTACAAACAAGAACAGAAACCAAAAGGTCAATAGATATTGATAGCATACTTTAGAGGCTGCAGGGGTTTCATTGGAAATGCAGTAAGTGAATTCTCCAAATTATGCATGTCATTGAGCTCATCCTATCAAATAAGAGAAAAAAGAAAAGAAAATTAAAGCTATGCAGATCAGGTGACAATAAAAGGAGGTAGGTTTGGGGGAGGGAGGAGCTAACGGTTACAAAATTAAAATCAGGAAAAGAGAAGCAATACCTCCAATTGAGATGCAGATTTAGAATGATTGGGGGGATCCAACATTTCCTGCCCCTCAGTGTGCTTTCCACTCACAATTAAATCTTCTGAATTTGACATCAGATCATCTTGAATCTGCAAGCAAAAAAAGACATTACAGAAGCTGACATTTATAAGAATTCAACCAACTTCTCCAACTGATTTGAGGCTAGGGCATACTGGCATACCAGGGTAGCTTGATTCTTCAGATCCTCCAAATTGAAATTCCATGCACTGATTCCTCGTATGTACTCTTTCTGCACATAGTGCCAGCTTTTGATAAAGACCAGTTAGAATTATCAAATGTGTACTCATAATGATGTAAAGAAAATATGGTGATATTAGTCAAACTTATCATATCTGTCTTTGTTTGTATTTACGGGTAAAGTATTAGCAGCCATTAAAGAGCCAATTGGATGAAATCCATGACCAGGACGAGTGAGATCCTAACCAGTGTCAGAATGAGCAGATTGACCAAGTAAAGTCATAATTAAGTGTAAGATCACCCATATATAATCTAAATTTAAATATATGCATAGAAGGTGAATTGCCTATGCTTCACCCATATGGTCTACCTATCTTTATCATGTTTTAATCTGATTCATCATTCATCTCAGCCTTATTCTTCAATTATCTGCCTCCTTCTGACAATTCCTTTTGGCACACACTTTCCATGGTTAATTCCATAAGATTCAGAATTACAAGTTTCAGATGGTTGCATAATAGTCATTCAGCCTGAATATCAAAAACTTTCCCTCCCAAACATTAGCAACTACTAATCATCCTCATAATTTCCAACCATATATTCATACAATCAACAAATACGATACATGTAGATTTATGAAGAGAAGCTTCTGTTTCTGATAAAATTCTACTTCTTTCAGCAACTATGCATACAAGTTGGACCTTGAGAAAAACACTCGACGCCAAACCTAGATGGGGTTGGGTTGCTGGTAAGCAGAAGCGACAGGGAGAATGAACTGATTTTAAAAGAACAGGGAATTGCATCCCAAGCTTGATTGTTTTTTAGAACTTGGAATAGAACATATTTTCTTCAGTTAATCACGTTTTAAGAACTGATGGGGATTCTTCACTCCTTTGGTTTTCCCAAATAAACAATACTAGCTCAATCAATCATAAGATCAATCTGAAGACCAGCCATCCGAACATGAATTAATCAAATTTCAAGAAAAGTGTATTAGGTTTTAAATAAAAATACTGTGAACATTCATAAGGTATATTCCAATAAGGAAAAAAATGCATGGTCCGACATGTTGACTTCTAACCTGTGAAATCTGCTCCTTGTCATCGCACAATGACTTATTCTGTACAAGCGTGTCTTCTTTTTCCTGAAATAGCAATTTTGGGGAAATTCATACAGTCAAAAACGTAATCAAACAAAATGATATTTAAATAAAGCAGAGATAAGCAAACAAGAGAGTGGAAAGAGCATGAGACCTTAAGAACCCTAAAACGTTCTCCTAGAGAGGACATGCCAGAAAGGATATTATGCACCAAATATTCATTTGAGCGTGCATGTCTAAAAAACCGGTGCCTCAAAAGCTTTTCTGAGGGTGGACGTTTATTGGGTTCCTTCACCAAGCAAGCAGCAACCATTTCTTTGAAAGACTGCACAAAGTTGTTTTAGCAACAGACAAACTTTAGTATCAGGTTTTTAGCAAACAAGATGTACCTTAGAGAACCTCTTGTCTCTTTCATAGTCCAAGCCCGGGGGTGCATTTTGTAGCGTCATTAGTAAAACCTGAGTTTAGCACGAAGGAAGAATGTTAAGAACAAATATTCTGCATATTTAAGATGCAAATAAAAGGTTAATATTGATGGAATATTTATCAACCTTCGATGGTGGGTACTTGGAGAAAGGTGCATGACCATGAGCAAGTTCAAGTGCTGTGATTCCAAATGACCAGATATCTGCTCTGTAGAGGCAAAACAAATTACAACCAATTGTGAAAGATAATTAGAGTGAGGAATAGATAGAGAAAGTGTTCTTCAGATACTCACTTGAAATCATAACCTTGCATTTGATGCATGACTTCGGGAGCCATCCTGTCACAATATACAGATAAAGAAGGATAAGGTTCCAAGTGACGAATAGTTAGTCCATGGTGAGAACACCTAAACAATAAAATTGCCACTCATGCAAGATAATTCACCAGCACGGGGTTCCCGCAAACGTATTTCGTGAACGCTGACGATCACCAGCATCATACATGCATGCAGAAACTCCAAAGTCGGCTAATTTAACGTTGCCATTAGAATCAAGCAGTATGTTCCCAGCCTGTGACATCATACAAAGTGAGAAAAGTATAGAAAAAGATAAAGCAGTGAGCAGATTTACAATAGTAATATTGCAAGGAGAAGGAAAGCATACAAACCATACACTGCATGAGACAACACATTTATTTAGCTCCATAAATTGTGTGGGAAGAAATAAAACATTCAAAGACTGATGAACATAATATCATTAAAGGAAACTTTAAATTTCGGATGTCCTGATCAGAATACCAGATTGAAGATAGCTCTAAGTCAGAAAGCAGAACATGATAACTCAAACGTCAAATTAACAAATCAAACACAAACTAGCATGCTGAAAAAGCAAAACAGCAGCTAAATCAAGCAAGCAATAATGTGAGACAAACATACCTTCACATCTCTATGGATATGTCCATGGGCGTGAAGATACGCGAGAGCTTTAAGGACCTCATGTAATAATGTAGCAATAACAGGCTCCTCAAAACCCTCCGGGAAAGCTGATTTCATAATGTGTAGGCAAGATCCACCAGCCATGAAAGGCATCACAACCCATAGACTATGACCAGTGGTGAAGGAGCAGTATGCCCGCAAGAGATTTGGATGGTCAATCAAAGTCATGGTTTGGACCTCTCTCCGAACGCCATCCTATTCAAATGACAACCCAACGGGAAAAATTAAAGAAAGGGTTGCGAGGGTAGGGAAGAAAACCTAACAGTAACAAAAGGTACCTCATTGCTGACAATATTTTAACAATTAAGATAACAGTCAGCAGGACTATGCAGATTTTGAGACTTTAGCCACGTGCACAGAGAGGGATAAACACAAAATTCATCAAATAGTCAAGTTTATATCATCCCACTCAATTTAATCAATCTTACAATACCAATAAACTATTTAAGACTTTATCCCACTACATGTGAATCAGCCACATGAATCATATCCTGATTGCATGTACGGTCAAGATACATTCTCTCATTTATATTTGAGGGAAAAAATATTAAATAGTTTATTTTTTGAGTCTTTTTTAGGTCTCCCCTTCCCCTATTAATTTGAATTGATGATTCACTACTTTCTACTCATCATACTAGAACATCTATCATACATCTTCTCTGCCTTCTCCCTGGTTAATTGATTGTTTTTATATCTTTGCTTCTCCAATGCACTCTACCAATGCCTTTACTCCAAATTTCTTCTCTTCTGCAGACACATCTCCTAAAAGTAGCAGTCTTTTACAGAAATTCAACAACTCTCTGGTAATGTTGTTCCATTGAGAGCATATCACCCTTTGACAAAGGCTTTCTAGATACAATAGATTTCTTCAAGATTTAATAAACCAATCATTCATAAAATGAGATCTCAATAAACAAAATTTATTTTGAGATATTTACTAGAAAACCCATTATGACGATACCTATTTGGACATACATCATCAAATAATTCGAACACAGGCAAAAAACACAAGAAACCCACACAGCATTCAAAAACCAGAAGTTTATAAACACAAGCAAGCAGAAAAATGTGCACAAATCCACAAGGTGACCTGCTAGGCCTCCACAACAAGCAACAGAAGTCTGACATCATGTCCAATATTAAACTAGTGTATATACATGTGAGTGTGCACATCTATGCTTGCATGTACACACACACACATATATAATAGAAAAGATAACTTTGGAGTACATTAGAAGAAGATGACATACTAAGTCATTGTTGTACTTCTCAAGATCAATAGCCTTTATTGCAACGATCTCATTGATTGGAATACAAAGAGCTCTGTATACAGTAGCACTGACGCCTTCTCCAACTTCCTCATACAACTCGTAATCTTTAGCAGAAAGAGGAAATTTTTTTACTGAAGTCTGCGCCATAATTTTTTTTACTACACTGTCAAAATCTTCTATGCAGTGATGTCCCAATACACATCAACAGGATATAAAGAAATATGGCTGGTGATGAAATAATGTCCCTTTCCTGCAGAATGATTGAACATTGTTCTTTCCCACACAATGTTTGCAGCTGCAACAATATATTAACCTCAATGTTTGACTGAAATCAATCTCCAACGTAACTGTCAGCCACTGAACTTTTCCATGTAATCAATCTAACTTACCTGTAGATAACCAAGATAGTATTTCAAAACTTATGAGGAAGTGATTATTTATCCAGCCTATGAATGGCACATAAATTTAAATGATAATCATTTTCCACTCTTCTGAGGAAACTTCTTGACTTGAAAATTCCAGAATTCCATCAAATAATAAATTATTTAACGAGAGAGAGAGATTGATCAAACTCGACATTTATTTTTTATATCTCCATAGTTCAAATAATACCTGTTAGCTGGATAGATCATGTCGAGCTGTTGGAAAACAGGAACGAAAGAGATTGCATTAAAGCGCACAGACATGGATACAAAATCAGATATTCCCAATCGGTTGAAAATGCAACTTAGTAGGACGATTGTGAATGTTGATTATAATTTGTATACAAAGTATGAAAATTTCTTCCCACTAACTCCAGAACTAACTCCCTTCTCAAAAGCATTTTCATAAAAAATTCCATTCTTCATACTTGTTTTCAATGGCGTTATTATTCAGCACCAAGTTACTGAATTTGGCAACTCAACCAGTGACTTCGTATATGTTAAATCAAACATCTCCAAAAAAAATATAATAATAATAACAACAATAATAATAATAATAAATAAAGAGCTTCCCACTATCACCGATGCAAAACACTTACATTTTTCAATTCTATTAAACAAAGCAAGGCAAAAAAACAACCATGCAATAAAAACAAAAAAGCAACAAAATCGATCAACAAACATCATTTCAACGTAAATTCTCATTTAACAATGTCAGCAAACCTAGGGTTTCCAGGCCGGATAATTTCCGAAAAAGGAGCAATTGCAGATTCTGGCCCGATTAACAGCAGAAGAAGAGGAAAACGTCGTCGACTCTGTCGTTTTGATAATCCGCCATAGACGTTGTCAAGAGAATCACCAATAGATACGTATAAGCTCTTCAATCTAAGGTATACATACGATTGAATGAATCTTCAGCACGTTGTTTCATAAATGAATGGAATAATTTCTCACAAAAAAGAATAATTATCAACCTCTTGTTTTCTTTTTCTATGTTCTATCAGCTTGTTAACCGCCGATGAATTTGTATGAGATGTTTTGGTTTTATTTTCCGGTATTTCGGAGACATTGTTTTTTTTGGGGATAAAATTAATATTGATATTAATATATTTATATAATATATTTGGGATAAGAAAAGTTATTGTTTTAATTTTTGTGTCGCTTTTATTCCAAAAGAAAACTTTGTTTAATTTCATCCACATCTTATTTTTTCTATTAGATTTTTACATAGCTAAATATATAATATAATCATATCTATTCAATGTTGAGTAATATAGTCGTTTTATATACATAATCATTCATATTACGCGATTTCCTAATCTCTATAAAATAACCTTAAATAATGATTATTTTGTAATTGAAATAGTAGTTATTTAGATTTGCACACAATTTTTATTTTAAGTTAGAAAAATTTGCACTCATCCTATCCGTATAAATATATTTAATTACACAAAAACTTTTATACAATTGGTGTACGGATCTATCCGCGCACTAGACCCGATCTATCTCACGCGTCACTCCACACACGCACGCGTCCCCACGTGCTTAGGCTGCGCTCAAACCCACTCAAATTCGTTCCAGGTGCTAAACTTTTATGTTATGTTAAGCATACATTTATATTATATTAAGCATACTTTTATATTATATTATGTTAAGCACACATTTATATTATGTTAGTCATACTTTTAGGGTCTTTATATTATATTAAGCATACATTTATGTTATGTTAAACATATATTTATGATTTTATGTTATGCTAAGCATACCTTTATGATTTTATGTTATGTTAAGCATATCTTTAGGGTTTTTATGTTATATTAAACATATATTTATGTAACGTTAAGCATACATTTATGTTATGTTAAACATACATTTATGATTTTATATTATGTTAAGCATACCATTAAGGTTTTTTATGTTATGTTAAACATACATTTATATTATGTTAGTCATACCTTTTAATTATGTTAGTTGTATTTTTATGTATTATATAAAGGTATGACTAATATTAATTAAAGGTATGCGTAATATTTACATAAAGATATATATACTAATTAGGGTTTTTTTTGCCAAAATTAGGGATTTTTTTTAAAAGTTAAAGTATTACATAAATCTATGCTTAACATAATATAAATGTATGACTAACACAACATAAAGGTCAGGATAAAAAAAAAAAAAAAAAGAGAGAGAAATGTGCGAATTCGGATCGGATTCAACCCGACCCAATCCGCGTTATATGGATTTAAAATTCATATAATAGTTACACACAAGCCTCACTTATTTTAATGAGTAGGTCTCTTGTACACTTGGTGTACATACAATCCGGGTCGACTCGGGTCGACCCGGATCCGCGCACTTTTGATTTTTTTTTTTTTTAGCTTCCAGGCCAAAACCTTTATGTACAAAGTTGGTGACCTTTATATACAAATTGTGTGACCTTTATGTATAAATTGTGTGACCTTTATGTTAAATAACTTAGAAAAAAATAAAGAATTTTAACAAAATTTGTACATAGATATTTTTATGTTATATTCATATGACTTTTATGTATATTTATGTGACCTTTATGTATAAATATTCATACATTTATATACCTTTTATATATTACATAAAAGTATGAATATTTGTACATAAAGGTCATATAAAATATATATAAGGGTCACATAAATATTACATAAAGGTATCTATGTACAAATTTTGCTGAAATTCTTCCTTTTTTTTCTAAGTTACAATGCATAAAGGTCACATCATTTATACATAAAGGTCACAACATTTGTATATAAATGTTATCAAATTTGTACATAAAGGTCAAGGCATAAAATTTATAAAAAAAAAAATAAAAAAAAAAATTGCTGGATCCGGGTCGGGTCGACCCGGATTGCACGGATCTTAGATCCGTGCACCAGGTGCACAGGAGAATTTGTGTATTTTAATATATTAGTTCATGATAGATATTATAGATATATCTTATAAGGCACATCATTTTTTAGATGTTGAAATATATTTATGTTAGTTTAGGGTTATGTAATACATGGGTTTAAATTTTTTATGAAAACACTTGATAAAAAATTTATTTATTTCGAAAAATATATTTATCTTTTGATACGTTCCATATTAATTTAGCATTTACATATTATATGGTATATTGAATATATTATATTATATGGTATATTGAATATATTATTTGATTGTTAAAATATACGTTGCTCTTATAGTGGATCATGATTCCAAATGTTGGTTAATATAGTTATATTTTTATTTTCTTTTACATATGATAAAAAAATTCAAGTCAAATGTTCCTAAATAAATTCCATAATTTATTTAGAACACACGTTTTTGTAAATCATGGAATTAGTAAACAAATATCAAACGCATTCTTCTAAGCTCATTAAGAAAAAAAAAAAAAAAAAAACTAAACTTAAAATTTGGTCCATTGGATCCACTGGTCCATATCCTATCCTTTAGTGTTATCTGGGCCAAATTGGGCTTCCATGGGCCCAATTAGTATATTGGGCCTCACACTTTAGCTTTCTTAACAAAATATAGACAAGCCCAACGTAATAAATTGAGACATATCGGTAACAAACATGCCACGTCACTACTTACACGACATAAAAGGACATAAATTAATTGGTGTTTTTTCTACAACTATCAACGTCACAGGTGACGTTTTATTTGTTAATTTGTTGTCTTCTAGAAAATCTACCATCTTTCCTTTTATTTTATAATTTATAAATATTTATATCGTGGAATATAACGTTGCACTTAAATTCTACAAAATAGACCATTTGGCTTCTAGTATGTCCAGGTTTTATTATCATTAAAGAAAGTGGATGTTATCATAGTAGCTTCTCAATTTCCATTTTGTAAATTACACATTTTATTACATAACTATAAGCCACAATTCACCTACGTGAATAAAATAAAATAAATAATTTATATCTAATAACAAATTAACAGAAGATCCTAAATAAATAAATCTAATTTCAGTGATTAAGCCCTTTTTATTGTGTTTGATTTTGTCAATTAGAAATGGTCATCTACTTATCTTTGGTACCATTTTATAACATATAATAAGAGAGCTAATTTCTTTATCTAAAAGTCATATGACAAATGAATTTTATCGTTTTTATTAAATAAGAATTATATTTAAAGTGATGATTTTGGAGTAACAATTTTATTTTGGTACGTCAAAATAATAATTATTTAAATGGTTAATTGCAAGAAAAATTATAATTTTTTTTAATTGTCATTCTAATAATTTTTTTTACTATTATTCAAAATAACATAATTCTATATATGTATTTGACTAGAATAAGTTTTAGAAAAATTGTATTTTTTTTTAATAAGTGTGGGAAGTAGAGGGAGGGTATGGAGACAAAAAAATTAGAAAATTTAAATGAAAAATTGTATATTGATAGATAATGATTTTTTTTCATTATTTTAAATCAAAAAACATACTACATACATAAAGTTATAATATTTAGATCAATAATGAAAAAAGGGGTTTAAATAACAATTTATAAAAGTAATGATTTTTTCGATCATGAATCTTTATTTTAATGATGCGATGTTTTGTATTATTTAAAGTATTTTTATTACACATATAAGAAAAAAACAATTTAAATAGTAAAGTATTTGCATCAATTAATTTTATCTTAGTTATATATTGTAATTAAAACAAAGAGAGAGAATATGTAAATATAAAATAAATAAAATAGTGAATGTTGTATCCCTAATTCAAACAAAACAAAATCGAACATGTGGAGAATTAGAAGTGGTCGATCAGGAATCAAATTGGTCATAATTCCGGACAAGGGACCGACCAGAAGAGCTTGGTTCGGCCAATCACCTAGCCGGGTTGAGCCAAGAGTTAACCAGAAGAGCTTAGCTCAGCCAATCACCTAATCAGGTTGAGCCGAGAGCCGAAGTCGATCGAGGTGAATTTTTTTAAAATCGAATCGATGCTTGATCGATTAGAGATAAGTTGGTTGACTTGAGAATATTTAGACAATTAAAGAATCGACGATCTACATAAGTCATCTAAGGAAGAGCTAAAGATATAAAAATTCAGATGACCAGAGAATACTTCAAAGTTAATCTCATTTGAAAAGAGATCAATCGTCTTAGAAGTTTACTTCAAGGAGAGATTTTCAAGCTCAAGACATATAAAGGGGAAAATAAATCAAGATCAAATCAAACCTACTCAATATAGAGATGAATCTATAATTTCCTTATTTAAACCCTAAAATCTAGAGATTTAGTTCTTATTCCCCAATATTAGGCTTAGTCTATAAATAGGGCCTTAAGCCGCGTTCAAAAGGGTTCGAATATTATTGTATTACAAACAAATAAAGAGTTATAAATTATTGCTTGAATATATCTTCTGACCAAATTATAAATTATTGTCTGAGTATGTCTTTTGTTCCTAACATAATATGCTCGAGCAGGCATCGGATAGCACTAGAATTGACCGATCAAAATAGTCTAACCTAAATTATTGCCCAAGTATGTCTTCTGTTCCTAATATAAATTGTCTGAGTAGGTATCGGACATCGTCTTCTGTTCATTTTATTCGCTTCTATTATTATTTTCGGCTCAACTCATTTAAGCTGGATCGATTTATTTTGGATGTTTGATTAGGATTTTGTACTCTATAAATATCAACAACCAACATTACTAAATAAGACTCTTTTAACTACATTAGTATTTGTGGATCAAATTAGTTCATTTGGTGGTTACATAAAATAATTTTTACTTTTTCTTTTTCTTTTTACACTTTTTCTTAATATTATTATGTAACATGTATTAATTATTTTATTTTGTACAAAATATTAAAAATATTTTAAAAATATAAACTTTCTTTCTTAATCCAAAAACATGTTATAAAAATCTATTTCAAATTTCCTTACCTTTCAAAAATATTTTTAAATTCCCTATTTTTTCGATTTTTCCCAAATTAATTTCTTTATCTGACTTTTTTTCTACTAATTCTTGGTTTGAAGATCCACATTAGAGCAACAATTTTGCAACAAATTAAACAAATGTAACCCTTTAGATTATATGTGTGTATATATATTCTAGTTTTGAAAAAGAAAATTAAAAAAATATTCTTCTAGAACGTAAATTTACAACAAAAAAAAGAAAAGAAAAACATGGTATCAATTTATTTGGTAAGTAAGGTGAAGATTATTTGGTGAAGGTAATAATTAAGAGAGGCATAGACGCGGGACTTTAATTAAATTCTAGAAGCACACGTGTGCAGAGAGCGCATCAATCGTGTGAGCCAAGTAAACGCACCTCACCGTATTTAATTCCCTCTCTCCTTCAACCAAATCCCTCGTCGCTCTCTTTGTCCTATTCTCTCTCTCTCTCTCTCTCTCTCTCTAATTCCTCTCATCTCTCTCTACATACACATACAAACCTTACATATATATATAGTCTGTGTGTTTAATTCGAACATAGGTAACTGAGATCGGCGCCGCAATGAATGATGGCCAACAGGATGTTTGCATTTGCCCTAGTTTCAACAGTTATTCCTCCGACGGAGTGGCGGAAACAGCCGTGAGAGTCGCAGGAGATGCGTCGCAGCACGGCGGCGACGATGATTTTGAGTTCGCCTTGGAGGCGGCGGAGGAGATCTTGTACGACGGCCAGATCGGGCAGGTTTTCCCCGTGTTTAATCGCGATTTGCTGAAAAATGATGCTCAGGGCTCTACGGATAACAACGAGCCATCGGAATCGAAGTCTAATGTCGTGATTTCGTTGAATCAGCTTTTCGTCGACGAGGATAATAACGAGCGCGATTGTAATCCTCCGTCGTGTTCCTCGTCGGAAGCCGATGAATTGGAGAGTATTCCGGCGGGTACGTACTGCGTCTGGCGGCCGAGAACGGCGGAGCCGCCGCCGCTGCCTAGCCAGTGCAAGAAGAGCAAATCGACCGGATCCGGTTCGAAGCGATGGAAACTTCTAGATTTGTCGCGGCGGAGCAAAAGCGACGGTAAGGAGAGCTTCGTGTTTCTAACTCCGAAGCACCGGGAAGAGAAACCAGAGAAACTAATCCAAGCGTCGAAAAACTCAGCCGCCGCCGCCGGAGCTCCGCCGTCAGCGCACGCTGCTTTTTATGTACGGAATAGAGCGATGAAGGAAGAGGATAGGAAGAAATCGTATCTACCGTACAGGCCAGACCTTGTAGGGTTTTTTACTAACGTCAACGGTATGCGCAGGACGTTCCCGCACTTCTAAAAACCTGCATCAAAGTACTGTACCCCCTGCTCATAGGGTAGTGCACCAATTTTATAATACCAAAAAAAAATAAAAAAAAAATAAAAAAAAATATATATATTATTTAATCGGAAGAGATGAAAATTGAGGTATCTATCTAATTGGTAGATATCTCAAAGACACGTTCCAAATAAACTTCCGTAATATTTTAATAAAAATTGGCTATGCCCTCTAAGCGTTCCTCATCATATTCTAGATTCATGAGATTTGATTGCTCACATTTTTTTTAAGACATAAATATTCAAATTGCCACGACAATTTATATAACAATGTATGTTTTCTATCACAATAAATATAAAAATGAATGTTTTCCATTTTAAATGTATTTTCTAACTCAATTGGATATGAATTGATATTACAAGTCACACCAACCAAAATTGAATCACATGAGGATAAACTTATTTGACATTTTATGATATTTACTACATTCAACTACCCAAAATTGACTATTGCCGTGTACCCCTTATAATTGCTGTGTAATCCCTATAATTACCGTTTAACCCTAAAACGGCCTTTTTTTCCAAAAAATTGAAGTTTTAGGGGTTACACGGCAATTTTTTAAAATTACCGTGTAATCCCTATAATTGCCGTGTAACTCCCTATAATTGCCGTGTAATCCTAAAACAATCATTTTTTTCAGTGAAACTGTGGTTGTTTCAGTAAAAGTGTGGTTGTTCAGTGAAAGTGTGGTTGCTTCAGTGTTGTCTATTACAATCGGTCAATGATGCACAAGTACAAGTCAATCGGCCAATGATGCACAAGTACAAGTCATCAATCAACCATGCTCCACATCCACTTTTCACATCACCAAAAGTCAAAAAAAAGGGTAAAAAACAACCAAACTTATAATTTTGTGATAGAAAAGTTTCACTTATATCAATTGTGATAGAAAAAAACAATCTACTATATAAATTAGGGTCTATTTGGATGGGTGGATTTGAGAAGGGATTTCAAATCCATGATAGCAAATCCATCGATAGTGTTTGGATGGATGTGGATTTCAAATCCACCACTTTCATTTTGAATTAATTTTGGAGTCATTTTGATGGATTTCAAATTCACTCCAACTTGAATGGATTTGAAATCTATTCATTTCAAATCTTAAATTTTAAATCATTCTATCCAAACACAACTTTAGGGTATTTTGGGCCCTTAACCCCCCTTTTTTAATGTATTATATTAATAAATTTCCAATATTATAAACGTACATTTATAATATATATATATATATATATATATATATATATATATATATAAATTCGAGTCCAACATGAAGTTAATCAATATCACCAAAAGAAGCTTGTGGGTCATTATGCCCCTCTTTTTTGGGATCAAATCGATCGGTCCAACTGTTTTCAATCGTAAATCGATTCTTAGTTCGATTTATTTAACCTCTAAGATTGGATTTACAGTTAAATCGACAATACTAATTAGTTCGGTTAAAATCGAAAATAAAACAAGTCAAAACAGATTTTGTTTAAAATTTTCACAATTATTTTTAAAAAAAATTCCAATTTTAAAATTTTGTTTAATAACTACACTTTTAGGCACTAACACATTTATATTACAGGGCCTAATGCTATTTTGATTCTCAATCAATGTGGGATAAAATCATCCACTTGCATCATTTATAATGGATAATTTTAATTGGCTAATTAATGTGGGACAAACTGTTATACTTTTATATTACTATCCTTCATACCTTCTTTAATTTTATTTTCTTTCAATTTGAAACAACTTCTAATAAAAAAATTATATATTTCATACTCTAAAGTTTTTCAATGTCGAATAACTTTTAATACTATTTTGTGAATAAGTTAGAAAAAAATATATTCATGTTTAAGAGAAAATTAATATATTATTAAACTTAACGGGTTTTCTTAATTTTTAAAAAATTGAGGATATATAAATTTGATATTCTATTCTATCTGTATAATATATGTAAGTTTATAGTTACGTGCTACTTTGAATAATGTTGTAAATTTTATTAACAAATATTTTGAATATATCATCATTATCATCATTACTACTAAAACATGATTTTATATTATTATTATTATACTCTACAACTTTACAAAAAATTCAGAATATGACAAAAAAAAAAATCTTTCAAATGGTCAGACATTTCGATTGAACCAAATCGATGATCAAGTTGGTTTGATCACCATTTTGATTCCATAAACACTGGTATGTTGTAGGATTGTGAATTATGCATTTTAGTCTGGAAAATGTGTGATTATATTATTAAATTGTTTATTATCCTTTTTAAATATAAATATATGTTAATATTTTGTTAGGTTACTATTAATATATTCATTAATCTACATTAATCTACGAGAGAAAGTAGGTGTTGGAATTTTTAGTCATTTATTTACATATAATGAATGGAAAAAAGTTATACAAAATAACACAAAACAAATAATGAATTTCTTTTTCTATCACAAATGATATTTTTGTTATTTTTCTATCACAAATCATGAAAATTGATAAAATTGTTCTTCTGACCAAAAAAAAAAAAGGCTACCATACACTTAGGATATGTTTGTTTCGGGTTTCACAAGTCCGGATTTGAGATTTTAAAAAATCTCAAATCCTTGTTTGTTTAAGAACTTTTATCAAACTTTTATAAAAAATTATCAAATTTACCAAAAACCTATTTCATTACCATTACATCAATTAATAATATAATATTACACATACATACTTTTTTCAGCATTGATTTGACATTTACAGTAATAATCCTACCTATAAAATCTCATAACAAACACATATTTTAAATATTCACCTTTATTTATAAATCTCAATATTTCAAAATTGGATTTCTCCAATCCTACATAAACCCGAAACAAACATATCCTTAGTGACCCATATTGGTTTGATCATGAAAATCATAGTGTTGGACCGCCGTATCCGAGCTGCTCAGGTCATGTACTTGGTCAATGAAGATTGTCAGCTCGGGGCCCGAAACTGGACACGCACCTCGGCAGGATAGTCATCCTGGACGACACCCAGGGTATCCAATCCAAAGATAACCAAGGTAAACAGATGGCCGAGCAACGCAGGTTATTCCGAGCAGAGACAACCGAGCAGAATCAAGCCAACTGTTAAGAGATCGTGGGTGATAAAACCGCCGCACAACACCGAATGAATAGGCGGAAAACAAGGGGTAAGTGGGCATAACCTCCACACCCCCCCTCCGATCTCCACTACTTACCTTTCTTTGTCTATAAATAGCTGTAATTTCAACTTGTAAAAGATCTGAATCTTTATTCTGTACAAAGCACTAGATAGCTCATTTCTCTAATATAATCAAAAAAGGTCCTATCCGGTCACAAAAACCGTCCAGGATCAGCCGAGCTAAAATTGTCCGAGTAGGCTCCGGGCACAGTGTTTGCTGCATTCATACACTTTAAACCCCATTTCTTCATTCAAATCTTATTTCCTTTTATATCAATTTGGGTGTTCGACTAGGAATTATTTAATTACAAATTCCGACGTCAACACATAGGATTACATGATATGTGTTTTTTCATAGAATTACATTCAATACAAAACAGACTTTTTTTTTTTTTTTAACTTTTTAAAAATTTATAGAAAGACAATTTTATCAATTTTCCTAGTTTAGGGTAGAAAAATAGCAAATCTATCTTCTGTAGTATGAAAGTAATCCCTTGAATGTAATGTGGTATTTTAGCCACCAAAATCTATAATAAATAAGTTTTCTATCTATGGATACAAGGAAACACGTTTTCTTAGTACATCCCTCAAGAAAGAAAGATTGAAGATCCAATCCTTTTTTCTTTGGAGTGGAATTTTTTTATTTTTGGACAAAAATATACTTCAACTTCAGTAAAAAAAGTGATTGAACATTTTTACACTTTTTAGAAGCATCTTAATATTTAAATGAAAAATAGGTAAAAACATATTTTGTTATGTAAAACACTACAAGAAAACTCACCGACAGTGACGGAAAAATTCGTCACTGAAATTAAAAATTCTGTTACTAATCAGGGTTTGTGACGGATTTATGACGGAATAATTCTGTCAAAAGGAGCTTTGTCACAAAATTTTAGTGACGGATATTATTCCGTCACTAGTTTTGTGACGGAAAATTCCGTCACTAAAGGGTAGTGACGAAAATTATCCATCACTAGTTTTGTGATGGAAGGGTAGTGACAGAATGTATCCGTCACTAAAACCATAATATTGACATGGTGGAAGGGTAGTGACGGAATCTATGCGTCACTAGTTTTGTGACGAAAATTATCCATCACTAGTTTTGTGATGGAAGGGTAGTGACAGAATGTATCCGTCACTAAAACCATAATATTGACATGGTGGAAGGGTAGTGACGGAATCTATGCGTCACTGGTTTTAGTGATGGAAAATATTGACATGGTGGAAGGGTAGTGACGGAATCTATGCGTCATTGGTTTTAGTGATGGAAAATATTGACATGGTGGAAGGGTAGTGACGGAATCTATGCAGTGACGGAAAATATTGACATGGTGGAAGGGTAGTGACGGAATCTATGCGTCACTGGTTTTAGTGATGGAAAAGTGACGGAATCTATGCGTCACTGGTTTTAGTGATGGATATTGACATGGTGGAAGGGTAGTGACGGAATCTATGCGTCACTGGTTTTAGTGATGGAAAATATTGACATGGTGGAAGGGTAGTGAAGTGACGGAATCTATGCGTCACTGGTTTTAGTGATGGATATTGACATGGTGGAAGGGTAGTGACGGAATCTATGCGTCACTGGTTTTAGTGATGGAAAATATTGACATGGTGGAAGGGTAGTGACGGAATCTATGCAGTGACGGAAAATATTGACATGGTGGAAGGGTAGTGACGGAATCTATGCGTCACTGGTTTTAGTGATGGATATTGACATGGTGGAAGGGTAGTGACGGAATCTATGCGTCACTGGTTTTAGTGATGGAAAATATTGACATGGTGGAAGGGTAGTGACGGAATCTATGCAGTGACGGAAAATATTGATATGGTGGAAGGGTAGTGACGGAATCTATGCGTCACTGGTTTTAGTCAGTGACGGAAAATATTGACATGGTGGAAGGGTAGTGACGGAATCTATGCGTCACTGGTTTTAGTGATGGAAAAGTGACGGAATCTATGCGTCACTGGTTTTAGTGATGGATGCGTCACTAGTTTTAGTGATGGAATTTTCCATCACTAAAACCATTGACATGGTGGAAGGGACGGAATCAGCCGCGTCACCACTCAGTGATGGAATTTTCCATCACTAAAACCATTGACATGGTGGAAGGGACGGTGATGGAATTTTCCATCACTTTCCATCACTAAAACCATTGACATGGTGGAAGGGACGGAATCAGCCGCGTCACCACTCAGTGATGGAATTTTCCATCACTAAAACCATTGACATGGTGGAAGGGACGGTGATGGAATTTTCCATCACTAAAACCATTGACATGGTGGAAGGGACGGTGATGGAAATCACCACTCAGTGATGGAATTTTCCATCGCGTCACCACTCAGTGATGGAATTTTCCATCACTAAAACCATTGACATGGTGGAAGGGACGGTGATGGAATTTTCCATCACTTTCCATCACTAAAACCATTGACATGGTGGAAGGGACGGAATCAGCCGCGTCACCACTCAGTGATGGAATTTTCCATCACTAAAACCATTGACATGGTGGAAGGGACGGTGATGGAATTTTCCATCACTAAAACCATTGACATGGTGGAAGGGACGGTGATGGCAATGGTGGAAGGGACGGTGATGGAATTTTCCATCACTTTCCATCACTAAAACCATTGACATGGTGGAAGGGACGGAATCAGCCGCGTCACCACTCAGTGATGGAATTTTCCATCACTAAAACCATTGACATGGTGGAAGGGACGGTGATGGAATTTTCCATCACTAAAACCATTGACACGGTGATGGAATTTTCCATCACTAAAACCATTGACATGGTGGAAGGGACGGTGATGGCAATGGTGGAAGGGACGGTGATGGAATTTTCCATCACTTTCCATCACTAAAACCATTGACATGGTGGAAGGGACGGAATCAGCCGCGTCACCACTCAGTGATGGAATTTTCCATCACTGAATCAGCCGCGTCACCACTCAGTGATGGAATTTTCCATCACTAAAACCATTGACATGGTGGAAGGGACGGTGATGGAATTTTCCATCACTAAAACCATTGACATCCATTGACATGGTGGAAGAGACGGAAGAGACGGAATCAGCCGCGTCACCACTCAATGCCACGTGTCAACACCAAATATTATGCATTGTCTGGGATTCGAACCCAAGACCTATTGTGGTAGGTTAACCACTAGACCATTATACTTTATGTAATAAAATTCTACATTTATTTATTTTATAAGTATTTTTAATATTTCCACTATAGTGACGGAATTTTCCGTCACTACATAATTGTGACTGAAAATTCTGTCACAAAGACAAATATCCGAATTTATAATTTTTTTTAAATAGAAATTTATATAGTGACGGATTATTCCGTCACTACGTATTTGTGACGGAAAATTCCGTTACAAAGATAAATATCCAAATTTTTAATTGTTTTTAAATAGGAATTTATGTAGTGACGGAAAATTCCGTCACTACGTATTTGTGACGGAAAATTCCGTCACAAAGACAAATATCCAAATTTTTTATTTTTTTTAAATAGGAAATTCATTTGTGACGGATTTTATCTGTCACTACGTATTTGTGACGGAAAATTTCGTCACAAAGACAAATATCCAAATTTTTAATTTTTTTAAAATAGGAAATTCATTTGTGACGGAATAAATCCGTCACTTTGTGACGGAATAATCCGTCACTATAGGACGGAAAATTCCGTCACAAAGATAAATATCCAAATTTATAATTTTTTTAAAATAAGAATTCATTTGTGACGGATTATTCCGTCACAAATCGGTCACAAAAATTTTTCCGTCACTATTCTGTCACTATTCTGTAATAAATTTTTGACGGAAAAATTCCGTCACTAAAATCCGTCACAGTTGGTGAATTTTCTTGTAGTGAAAGTGACACTAACAAATATTTCATTGAGAAAGTAAAAAGTTATCGAGTTCAATCTTATTGAGTGTATTGATTTTTCCATTAAATCAAATTTGAACTCAAACCATTGTGTTTTATCGAATTCAAATTGAAGTTTAGGTTTGAGAGTACAAATCGAGTCAAAATCTGATAAAATCCGACTCGACCAAATTACATCTTAAATATTATTGTAATATCCAATGCAGCCACTGCGAAAAATCCCTCTTTCGTGTTCCTTCCTCGTGCTTTCTGCATCAACAAAGACAATAGTAATCAAACAATAAATTATCGGAAAAAAAGGATTGAAATCATGTGCAATGATGATAGTGAACAATTAAGGCTCAAGATTAACTAAGAGGTAATTTCTTTGTTGTTTCCCATAATGGTCGGTGAAGATTTGCAGATTCTCAAAGCAACATACAATTATTATTATAATTATTATAAATTATTTTGTTTTGGTAAGAGGTTGAGATAACAACTTATTGTTCAATTCTAAATGTTACTTCAAGCCCAATTTATAGTTGGGACATTAATGTTTAATTTAATTTTCCCTCTTTCCATTTCTTTTTACATAAAAACTCATATAAAATGATTTCCCGGATAATTATTTAGTATGAAATCTTAATTTATCTCATTTATTAGTATAACGATCTCACATAAAACAAATTCATTTTTAAGACACACTATTCAGTTCTACTGCCAAAATATATTCTCAAAATGTAACCCTCTAAAATACCAGAACATAAGTATACATTAATTTATTCTTAACAGTAAATATATTTCACAAACTTGAGCAATGTCTAGTGTTGAAGTCTCCCCATCCTTATTTATAATTTAAAAAAATAAAAATAATAGAAGCTGAAGCGAATAGTTTAACTTTTTAACTGTTAATATATAAATAATATATATATACGTATATATAACCAAATATTTAATATAAAAGCTTATTTGATATGATCTCACTTAATATATCGGGGAGACATAACTCAACTACACACAACACAAAACAATTATCACAAGTCATTCTTTATTTGTGAATTATAAGTTATAGGTTACCTATCGCACAAAATAGATCAATGAGACAATTTAACAAGAATCCTACTCAATATTTAAAATTGAGTCCTTAGAGATCTTCTTTTTAACTCTTTCTTAGAAAATTAAACAAAGTTTTATTATCATTATTGTTGTTATATAGTTTATTATTATTGTTTCCAATTCGAATTTTAAGTCTTATTATTATATAGTTTAAAAAATTAGGAGGTCTGACAATTTGAATTTTAAGTTTTCGAGCTATTAAACAAAGTCTTATTATTATGTTAAACATAATTTTATATTATATTAAATATACTTTTATGTTATATTAGTCATACTTTTAGGGTTTTTATATTATATTAAATATACATTTATGTAATATTAAGCATATGTTTATGTTATGTTAAACATATTTTTTATGATTTTATGTTATGTTAAACATACATTTATATTATGTTAGTCATACTTTTTAATTATGTTAATTGTACATTTATATATTATATAAATGTATGACTAATATTATTTAAAGGTATGTGCAATATCATATAAAAGTATATATATATATATACAAATTAAGATTTTTTTGGTCGAAATTAGGGTTTTTTTGCCAAAATTAAAGTGTTTTTTAAGTTAAAGTATTACATAAGAGTATGCTTAATATAATATAAAGGTATGACTAAAACAACATAAAAGTCAGGGTAAAAAAAAAATGCACGGATCAGGTTCGGATTCGGCCCAACCTGACCAGTGTTATATCGATCTAAGATTCATACAAGTGTATCTCTTTATATTATATTAGTATGACGTTTATGTACAAATATTCTTACATTTATATTAGTGTGACATTTATGTTATATTAGTATGACATTTATGATTAAATATTCTTACTTTTATTTAATACTTTAACTTAAAAAAAGAAAATTTTAGTACAATTTATACATATATACTTTTATTCAACATAGTCATACATTTATATAATATATAAAGGTGTTACTAACATAATTAAAATGTATGAATATATAACTAAAAATACGACTAACATTACTACAATGTATAATCAAATTACATAAAAGTATGATTATATTGATTACGTAAAGGTATGTTGGTCTAAAAATACCTAAAAAATGGTTTGTTTGTTTTTTTGAGCTATAAAATTATATAAAAGTTATACTACTATAACATAAAAAGTCGTACTAATATAATATAAATATAACACATGAATAAAAAAAAACTCCTAAATAGAAAAATTTGTGGTGGACAAATGTTTTTTTTTTCTTTTTTTTTTTTTATAACTGAAACTAATCAATCAAACACTATTTGAAAATGACTATTCAGCTCACAAACTAAATATTCTAAATTGAGTTCAAGAAATAAAAATAAGAGCATCCAATCATTACACTAACTTGAATTCCAAATAGAATTTCACAACACACTTGCCATGTATCTCTTGAAGCAAATATTACTCCATAAAATAAGAACAAACAATACTTGACATTCATACAATCCTCAAACATCAAATAATACAAGTGCTCATGTATAATTGAAAGACTTTCATTTTTCCTCTCTAAAAGTTTGGAAATAGGAATGTGGAAAACGTGGAGGGACAAAGAGGACTAAGTTAATGGAATGTGCATCATTAACATAATTAATGGTGAAGATGACTTGCGTGTCACTGTTGTTGGACTTATTTTTTACGAAGTTGCTTCGTGTTTACTTGTCTTTTTCTTCTTCAATCTCCTGTTTTGTACATTTGGAAAATCACCACCCTTCGATTTTAATCTAGTTTATTCCTTTACCTATATAATATATGATACCATTTCAAATCCACGATACATGAATATTAAAGACGTAAGAATATCACATAAAACTTTTCAGTATTTGACATTGTTATACCACATCGACCCCCTATACAAGTGAAAACACAAGTATAGCATTGGATATGCAGGGTTTCCAGCCTAAATACTAGAATAATTATATACGATATATTTTTACCAGACATTTAAACTCTTAGGAATTTACTGAACATTTAAGACATATATTGCTAAAGGAGATATAAAAAGAAACCATGAGAATATTATTGAAAAGCTTGAGAGATTACATCATAATGCATAAGTATATATAGAGCTGATAGAACAATCTAGACGAAGGAATCTTGTAACAAATGCATAACAAACTAACAGCAAGATGATGACATGGCTTTATATCTCTGCATGTATGGTTTGCATGTTTGCATGTGAGAATATGGCAGTAATGCTAATATGCTCCATCGCGCAGCTAACCCGGATCAAGTAGAACAGAAAGCTTGGCCTGAAGAGATAAGAAACGAGCAGCAGATAGTGGTTTGGTAAGTATATCAGCGATCTGAAATTCAGTTGGCACATATCTGACATCAACCTCCTTCTGGTGCACTTTCTCACGCAAGAAATGAACATCCATTTCAATATGCTTAGTTCTAGAGTGGAAAGCAGGATTAAACGCAAGTTTGATTGCACCCATATTGTCACACCAAAGAACCGCAGGCTTCTCAATTGTAATGCCTAACTCAGCAAATAAACTTTGTAACCAAAGAAGATCAGTTGTTGCTAGAGCTAAGGATCGATACTCTGCCTCAGTACTGCTTCGAGCAACTACGTTTTGCTTCTTACTACTCCAAGTTAAAGGATTTGAACCAAGAAAAATACAATAACCACTTGTACTACGTCTGTCATCAAGGTTGCTGGCAAAGTCAGCATCAGCATAACCTTCAAGAACCATTCGAGCTACTGGTTTGAACAATATGCCCATAGATAGTGTACCTTGTAAATATCTGAGTACTCGCTTGCATGCTAACCAGTGTTTGGTGGTGGGCTGGTGAAGATATTGACTCAATTTGTTCACAATGAATGCAATGTCTGGTCGAGTAAGGGTAAGATATTGCAGGCTGCCAACAACACTTCTATACAAGGTAGGATGATCAAATAAAGGACCATCGGCAAGAGATAGCTTCATACCAGCAAGATAAGGAGTAGGACTTGGTTTGCAACCTGATAATCCAGCTGCATGAAGAATGTCCCTGATATACTTGGACTGGGAAAGATGAATACCAAGAGTACTTCGATGAGCTTCAGTCCCTAGAAAGTAACTGACATCCCCAAGGTGTTTCAAGGAGAACCGGGAATGCAGCTTGCCAATTAGATCGGATATAGCAGTAGAGTCATCGCCAGTGATTAATATATCATCCACATACACTAGTACAATGAGCATTTTGCCACCTTTGTTGTAGTGAAACAAAGAATTATCTGCCACCGATCGAATCAAGCCCAAAGATAAAAGGAATCGAGTGAGAGTCTCATACCATGCTTTGGGAGCCTGTTTAAGACCATAGATAGCCTTGACCAGTTTGCAAACATGTTGAGGATAAGAGGAATCTATGAAACCCTCGGGCTGAGCCATGTAAACAACTTCTTTAAGTGCACCATTTAGGAAAGCATTGTTAATGTCTACCTGTTGTATAGACCATCCTCTTGTCACTGCTATGGTGAAGACAAGCCGTATAGTTAATGGCTTCACCACCGGGCTGAAGGTATCAAAAAAATCCACCCCTGCATGTTGTTGAAACCCCCGAGCAACCAGTCTAGCTTTGTACTTTCCAACACTGCCATCAGGTTTTCTCTTAACTCTGAAAATCCACTTGTTGGTGATAGGATGGAGATCAGGAGTGTATGGAACCAAATCCCACGTATGGTTGGATTGTAGGGCTTTGAACTCTTCATGCATGGCAAGTTTCCAGTGAGGGGAAGCTAAGGCCTGAGCAACAGATACAGGTTCATGATCAAGAAGGTTAAGAGTATAAGCTTTTGGTTTGTATACGCCAGTCTTGGACCTTGTTTGCATAGGATGTATAGAGGTAGAAGGTGGTAACGGTAAAGGAGGGGCTGGATGAGGAGAACATGAAGAGGATTGAGAGGAGCTAGAATGGCCTGAATCACCTTGAGAAGTTGAAGAAGAAATAGTAGGACCAGTAGGTATTGAGATTGGTAGTATGGGAAGAGTAGATGAAACTTGAGACGATTCTGAAGAAGTAGTGGATGGAAACAACTGACCATAAGGGAATTCCAGCTCATTGAATGCCACTGATCTTGCAATGTAGATACGGCCACTAGGATGCAGACACTTATAACCTCGATGAGACATACTATATCCTATGAAGATGCACTTTTGAGACTTGAATTGAAGCTTGGTATTGTTATAAGGCCGTAGGTAGGGAAAACATGAGCAACCAAAAGCTCTTAAGAACATGTAATCAGGGTGCTTTTTGTACAATTTGAAGTAAGGAGAGACACCTTTAAGCACAGGAGAAGGGAGACAATTTATCAAGAAAACGGCAGCTTGAAAGGCATGCCACCAAAAAGACAATGGAAGATGAGAATGACTAAGCAAGGATAGCCCAATTTCAGTGACATGTTGATGCTTTCTTTCTACAAGACCATTTTGATGGTGTGTATAAGGACAAGAATACCTAATGCTTATGCCATGATTCTGAAGAAACGAAGACAAGGCTATGAACTCTCCCCCCATATCACTTTGTAGAGCCTTAAGTTTAGTCCCAAATAACCTCTCTACTAAAGGAAGAAATTTTTGAAAAATGCTAGAAGCCTCAGACTTGGATTGAAGAGGATATATCCAGGAAAATCTAGTGAAATCATCAACAAAAAGTATATAATATTTGTACCCTTCCTTAGTGGCAGTAGAAGCTGGACCCCATAAGTCAGTATGAACAATTTCAAGAGGCTTGGATGTAGTGTGTGTGATAGAGGAGAAATGTTTTTGATGGATTTTGCCTTGTTTACATGCTTCACAGAAGTTTATCAAAGAAGAACATGGAACTTTTATTGTCTTGAGTACATGAGAGAGTGTAGCATTACAAGGATGTCCTAATCTATAGTGCCATAGGCTTGTTGGAGTAGAAGATTCAGTGTGACAAGTGGAGAGCATAGCATGCGATGGAAGATGAGAGCCAATGTGAGTAAGATCAAGCTGGTACAAGCCATCCTTAAGAGCTCCTCTCAACAATATTTGATGAGATATCAGATCCTTAACAAGACAACAATCAGAGTGAAATTCAATAAAAGCTTGATTGTCTTTAAGAAACTGTGAAATGCTAAGAAGGTTTTTAGTAATGTCTGGAACAAACAAAACATTGTTAAGTTGAATAGATGAAGATGATAAGGAAGGAAAAGAAGAAGAACCAGTATGAGAGATTGGAATAGAGGAACCATTTCCTACAACCAGCCTTTGCTTACCCTGATATGGAGTTGCCAAATGAAGATTTTCAAGAGCCGAAGAAACGTGGTGTGTAGCTCCACTGTCCATGACCCAATTTGATGATTGATGAGAGAGGTGAGGATCAACAAGTGAATTTCCAGAGTTGGAGACCTGAGACGCAGAGATAGGAGCACTAGATAGATTAGCTTGCACCTGAGAAACTGCAGAATTCTCCAATCCATTGAAGGAGACATCAAACCGCTTGAAACATTTGATAGCTACATGATTCGGTTTACCACATATCTGACAAACAATACGTCCTCCTCTGAAGAAGCGACCACCTCTACCTCGAGAGGTAAAATTACCACGTCCTCGCTGATGAAAATAACCTCTGCCTCGATCAGAAACACCCCGAGCAACACCATAATTCACACTCGGAGAAAAAACGGCTTGTTGATGAAGCCGCATCTCATGCGTTTGAAGTAGAAACTGGACTTCAGCCATAGAAAGAGACTCACTACGTGTAGTTAGATTAACAACCACACTCTCAAATTCAGCACCTAAACCACCAAGCACATATAATACCAGTTCATCATCATCAATACAATGACCTGCCGCCCGAAGTTGATCCGCTAAGTTCTGCATCTGCATGACATAATCAGTGATAGCTAGATCACCCTTCTTTTGAGTCTGAAGTTGAAATCTCAAATTCATAGCTCGAGCTTTAGATTGCGAACGAAATTGCTGTTCAAGTGATCGCCAAATCTCAAAAGCATGAGTAAAACGGCTTACAAAACCAAGCATTGAATCTGAAATGGAACTTAGGAGCCAGCTCTTGAGTAATTGATCCTTGCGAATCCAATCAGTAAATGCAGCACTTCGAATTTGCATACCAGAATCTCTATCCAAAGTAAACTCTTCAGGAATGCTTGCCTCATCTCCATGTAAAAAACAATCAAAACCATGCGCAGTGACAGACGCAAGGATTTGTGATCGCCAATAGCCATAATTTGCCCGATCCAATCGTAAGGTAAGAGTAGGAAAAGAAGGCAAAACGAGGTTTGCCATTGGAGCCAAGCTTAGCAACCTTAAGCTCCTGATACCATGCTAAAGGAGATATAAAAAGAAACCATGAGAATATTATTGAAAAGCTTGAGAGATTACATCATAATGCATAAGTATATATAGAGCTGATAGAACAATCTAGACGAAGGAATCTTGTAACAAATGCATAACAAACTAACAGCAAGATGATGACATGGCTTTATATCTCTGCATGTATGGTTTGCATGTTTGCATGTGAGAATATGGCAGTAATGCTAATATATATGTATTATCAAATCCCCTTCAACCCCACAAATGCCTCAAAAACCTTTTTGGCTAAAAACGGCTAAAAGAGTGAACATTAGGATTGTATAATACATCGTAGTACTTAAGCCTCAAATCTGAGTGTTTTAACCTTTCATTAGTATACATGTTTCCAAAAATTTAAAAATAAACAGACATGCTTAAAAGAACCAATAGCAGTTATCTAACACATAAATATCTAGTCTTGATAGGCCTTTCTTTAATATAAAAATATAAAAAATAAAAACAGAAAATTAAAAACTTACAGAGTCTAATGAACACCAAAAACACACAATATTTATATTATACAAAAGATTACAAAGTGAAAGCTTAGAGAGAAGTTAGAGAGAATGGACGAGTACTTTACTCAAGCATGCCCTTACAAATGAAAACTAAACCTATTTATAGAGGGAAAAGAAATATTATTACAAACATTGCTTTATAAAAGCAAACAGTAAAGATTCTTTTTATTGGACTTTATTGTCTATTACAATATTATAAGGGGTCCACAAAGTGAGTGGAGGACATCTTATCTTCTTTGTCTCTTATCCTGCAAGGATTGAGCTTTGAGTTTTTAACGCCTTGAGTGATTTCTTAAGCCTCCATAGGTCAATCATTCTATCATTATTTTCATCATTTTGAAAATATGGATCAAAGATAAGAAGTTCTTTAACTTCTTTTATCTTTCTTTCAATAATCTTTATTTTTCCTTTTATTGTGGAAACCCTATTCCAACTTTCACATCCTTCATAAAAAAGTGGATTAAAATATGGTCTCCATAATGAATGTGGATAATTTCTTTAAATGAAATATAAATCCTCCACAATATGTTAATTTAAATCTTCCATTTAATCTTTGAATTTTTCAAGGAGAGATTTTCTAAGTATGTTGAATGACACTTAATTCAGGATTTTCTTCTTCCTGATCTTGGCCTTCTTGTTCAAAAAATAATATTTCTGTATCGTCTTTGCTGCTTGAATTAGAAAGCATTGAAGTATCAGATTTTCAACCTGAACATCCTATATTTTGTAAATTTTTAAAAAGATCATTTTTCATCTCTTCAAAATATATTTCTATCATTTTTTGTCTAAAAAATGTTCCAGCATACTTTTGAGAAATTCTTTTGAAAAAACTATTTAAATCCTTTATTTCTTCTTTTTTCTTTTGGTGTTTTATAACACTGTATTTTTTCATTGATATTATCAATGGTGGATTGAGAATATAGTTCTCCTATTTTACGATCAACTCTTATCATTTTATTCCACATTTTGGTATGACCAACTCTCCATAAGTAAAGTGTTCCATTATCGATATAATCGAATTTTGGTGTCCATTTCCATATCCATGTAAAGAGTTTGACCCTTTATTGAATTATTTTCAACTGAATGTGCTGACATAGTCCATTCCTCCATTAGATTTTTATAATTATCTGGTAGAATATCTATGGTGGTGCCAAAAATTTTCTACCAGTCAAAAAACCAGTTATTAACTGGATGTTTTGAGCAATTGCTACAAATTTTTATTAACCAAGTATGTTTTCTTTTCTTATTTTCAAAGAAAAGGGTTTTATGAGAATTTCTTTGATGGGAATTTCTTGTTTACCATGTTGGCTAAGATTTGATGGGAATTTCTTCCCCTTCCTCTTCCCTATAATGGCATGATTGGTATGATGGAATGAGTTGGGAATGAAATCATCATTCTTACCTTCATTCTCATTCCTTTGATTGGTATGGTTTATAAGTGGGAATCACCATTCCTTTAGGAATTGTCATTACCATGGATGAGGGAATGGTCATTCCTTCCTACCCCCATGGTATTATGTATTCCTCACCTACAAATAAATGAATAATATTTATTAATTTGATTATTTATCATTATTTCATTTATTTTTTTACAAGTTGACTTCCCAAAATTAAATTATTATATAAAATTGTATAATAATATAAAATTATTTATAAAAAAATATAATATATAAATTTAATATAAAATAAAAAAATAAAAAAATCAATAAAATTAAGTTGATAAATAAAATAAAAATAAAATAAAGAATATAAATTTTAAAAAAATATAGAGATAATATGAATATAATATTAGTACAAATAAATGTAGTCTAGTTTATATAAAAATATATAAATAAATTATAACTAACTAAAATATTTTTTAAATAATATAAAGTATTATTTTTATAGCACAAAATCATATAAAATAATTAATAAAATTATCATGAAATATAATATAATTAACTACTATAAGAATATATAAATAATAAAAAATTAATATATTAATAATAAAATATAAAATAAAATATCTAAATATGATATACCTTAATATTAGTGATAAGGGTGAGCATGGTTCAGAACAAGTTGAGGATAAGATAATCTCTGGAATTGCTTCAAAGTTCAGAGATTTTTGGAAAATTGCAAAAAATATCTCTAAACTTGCTCCATCACATCGGTTCGGTTCCTTCAAAGATTTAGGTATTACGGATCGGCTCAATTCAGATTTTGGAAATTAAGAATTTTATAATATAAAATAAATATTTGTTCAAACAAGTCATAAACTAATAAAATAAATTGGATAATTTACTAAAGTAGTCGTCTTTTTTCGAAAATAATAAATTACATTCAAATTTTTTTCAAATTTTATTTTTCAAAATCTTTTTAATTTGCATCTCATAAATGATCATTAGAAATTATTCATTTTAAAAGTGAAATAAATATACGTTTTATAGTAAAATTTGAAGGTATGTATAACTTATAATTAGTGCAATGATTAATTTTTTATAATTTTTTAATTAATTAAATATATCATATTATTTAAATTAAATGAAATAAGAATATTAAAATAAAATTATAGTGAATGATAATTTGATCAAATAAAAATTGATTTAATGTTTTATTTGGAGTTATCAATTATAAAATATAATTATAATTATTATTTCATTCATTTCCTATTCCTCTGCGATACCAATCATAGGAATAAATATTTTAATATCATTCAATTCTCATCACCATTCCATTCTTAGATTCATTCCATTCACACCTTATTCCATTCCACCATACCAATCATGTCATTAGGGAAATAGGATCCTCATCTTTGTTGACTCATATCTGAAATCATAAAAGAAATTTCCTTGTTAAATAATTAGGCAAATTATTGTCTTCCTAATAGGGGAAGAGGAGGGGGAAGAAATTCTCATAAAACCCTTTTCTTTGAAAATAAGAAAAGAAAACATACTTGGTTGATAAAAATTTGTAGCAATTGCTCAAAACATCCAGTTAATAACTGATTTTTTGACTGGTGGAAAATTTTTGGCACCACCATAGATATTCTACCAGATAATTATAAAAATCTGATGGAGGAATGGACTATGTCAGCACCTTCAGTTGAAAATAATTCAATAAAGGGTCAAACTCCTTGTCAATTCTTTATAAAATCGAGCATTCCATGGATATGGAAATGGACACCAGAATTCGGTTATACCGATAATGGAACTTCTTGCTTATGGAGAGTTGATCATACCAAAATGTGGGATAAAATGACAAGAGTTGATCCTCAAACATAAGAATTATATTCTCAATCCACCATTGATAATATCAATGAAAAAATACAGTGTTATAAAACACAAAAAGAAAAGAAAAAAGAAGAAATAAAAGACTCAATTAGTCCTTTCAAAAGAATTTCTCAAAAGTATGCTGGAACATTTTCCAGACAAAAAATGATAGAAATATATCTTGAAGAGATGAAAAATGATCTTTTTAAAAATTTATAAAATACAGGATGTTCAGGTTCAAAATCTGATACTTCAATGCTTTCTGATTCAAGCAGCAAAGACGACATAGAAAGATTATTTTCTGAACAAGAAGGCCAAGATCAGGAAGAAGAAAATCCTGAATTAAGTGTGTCATTCAACATACTCAGAGAACCTCTCCTTAAAAAATTCAAAGATTAAATGGAAGATTTAATTTATCATATTGTGGAGGATTTATATTTCATTCAAAGAAATTATCCACATTCATTATCAAGACCATATTTTAATCCATTTTTTTTATGAAAAACATGGAAGTTGAAATACGGTTAAAGATAAAAGAAGTTAAAGAACTTCTTATTTTTGATCCATATTTTCAAAATGATGAAAATAATGATAGAATGGTTGACCTATGGAGGCTCAAGGAATCACTCAAGACGTTAAAAACCCAAAGCTCAATCCTTGCAGGATAAGAGATAAAGAAGATAAGATGCTCTCCACAAATTTTGTAGACCCCTTATAATATTGTAATGAACAATAAAGTCCAATAAAAACAATGTTTGTAATAATATTTCTTTTCCCTCTATAAATAGGTTTAGTTTTCATTTGTAGGCCATGCTTGAGTAAAGTACTCGTCCATTCTCTCTCCATTCTCTCTAATTTCTCTCTAAGCTTTCACTTTGTAATCCTTTGTATAATATAAATATGAGTAGTTCTCTTGTACACTTGGTGTACATACAATCCGGGTCGACCCGGATCCGCGCACTTTTACCTTTTTTTTTTTTTTTTGATTTTTTTGTTTCAGGCCAAAACCTTTATGTACAAAGTTGGTGACTTTTACATACAAATTCTGTGACCTTTATGTATAAATTCTGTGACCTTTATGTTAAATAACTTAGAAAAAAATGAAGAATTTTAACAAAATTTGTACATGGATACCTTTATGTTATATTTATATGACCCTTATGTATGTTTATGTGACTTTTATGTATAAATATTCATACCTTTATATATTACATAAAGGTATGTATATTTGTACATAAAGGTCATATGAAATATATATAAGAGTCACATGAATATTACATAAAAGTATCTATGTACAAATTTTGCTGAAATTCTTCCTTTTTTTTCTAAGTTACAATGCATAAAGGTCACAGCAATTATACATAAAGGTCACAACATTTGTACATAAAGATCACCAAATTTGTATATAAAGGTCAAGACATAAAATTTATAAAAAAAAAAAAAAAAAAATTCGTTGGATCCGGGTCGGGTTGACCCGGATTGCACGGATCTTAGATCCGTACATCAGGTGCACAGGAGAATTTGTCTATAAATATTGTGTATTCTTGGTGTTCATTAGACTCTGTAAGTTTTTTATTTTCTGTTTTTATTTTTTATATTTTTATGTTAAAGAAAGATCTATCAATGATAGACTAGATATTTATGTGTTAGATAACTGCTACTGGTTGTTTTAAGCATGTCTGTTTATTTTTAGATTTTTGGAAATATGTATACTAATGAAATGTTAAAACACTCAGGTTTGAGGTTTAAATACTACGATATATTAGACAATCCTAATGTTCACCCTTTTAGCCGTTTTTAGCCAAAAAGGCTTTTGAGGCATTTGTGGGGTTGAAGGGGATTTGATTATACATATATGTCTTAAATGCTCAGTAAATTCCTAAGAGTTTAAATGTCTGGTAAAAATATATCGTATATAATTATTCTAGTATTTAAGCTGGAAACCCTGCGTATCCAATGCTATACTTGTGTGTTCACTTGTATAGGGGATCGATGTGGTATAACAATACCAAATATTGAGAATTTTTATGTGATATCCTTACGCCTTTAATGTATATATATATATATATTCTATCATATCCATTATAAATATAATATAAAGATATTACCTGATATATAAAAAAATTTAGATATTGCACAATTCATGTGGAAGGAGGAAGAGCGCATGAGGCAGCCCTAGGAAAAGATATGCATGTTCCTGTTAACCTAATTCGATCCAATTCAAGTCATATATACTATAATATAAAAGTATTATCTGATATACACAAAATATTACTTAATACATATATTAGTATTACATATTTTCTGACCAAATTCAAAATACATCTTATAATACAAAAATATTAACTATTATATGAAAAAGTATTACCAATACATACAAAAGTATTACATTATTTATTATATTCAACTTGATTTGTCTCATGACTACGAGTTATATAGCTCAAGTGGTATCCCACCTTTGTAAATGTATAGATTGTGATGACTCGGGTTAAAACACAGATTATACAAGTTTTTAGTTTTTATTGTTCCTCTCCCTTCTACTTTCCCAAACTCATTAAAAAACAAATCTGACTCTTCTCATAAAAGTGAAATTCGTAACACGGTCTCACCCCAATACTTTACCATATTATGTACTTCAATTTTTTGGACATTATATATAGGTGTTTTTATATATTCTAAATAGTATTTACAAGATCTGACCGCAAAATCGAACACTGAGATTGGTCAGATTTTGAGCTCGACAACTTTCAATAAAGGCAATACACTTATTGGACCCTCATTGAGATCCTTAGAGGCCCATAATGAACAATAAAATTCTGTGTGTTGACCGTTGAGTTTATGAATAGTCCAAGAAAACTCTTACAGGGAGAGAGAGAACATCATAATTTATATTGTAGAAAACACACACTATAATTTATAAGCACAATTTGAACGATGGATGCATTAAGTCGTAGCTACAATGGATGGGAAAATATTATGAATTCAAGTAAAAAATGGAATTGATTCAAGGGTATCAATAAATGTTGTATACACTCAATCTGATGAGGTTTGGAAATTCCCATCATCAATTAATAAATTGAATAAGAAAATTAGATGAAAGTATGAAAACGAGAGTGTTAAAGAATTAACATATTATTTCTTGGAGAATGAATGATTTGGGAATAAAGTCCTCAATTTTCTATTATTTATATTTATTTCTGAAGGATAAAAAAATAAGCATTTTCTAATATAAGAACTCCAATTACATAAGATCTATGGCCCATTGAGACAACTTCCAGTTTTCCATCTAATTCTCTAATGCAATTAATTAATTGATGATGAGAACTTTCAAACATCAGCACAATCGAAAACTCGAAAGTTGGATTTTATTTTTCATGTGAGTGGTCGATTGAACACAAATGAGTCCGCAAATGCAAATGAAACAGTAAATTCATCTTCAACGCAATTATAAATTGATCGACAAGTTGCCACATTTGAATAATGCGCCAAACTCTGTCACATATTGTTCCGACCCATATTTGTTTGTTTTATTTAATTTTCAATTGTTTGTCCTTTTTTTTATTTGTTTTCTTTTTATTGTATCAAATATTATTTATTTAATAATCAGTTTCTCTTAAATATTATGTGTAACATTATTTGATTTCAGATTTATAAAATTTTTAAAATTTAAAACATATAATTTGATTGTATTGTAATATTTTATTAATTGTATTTAATAAGAACGTAAATTATAACTAATAAAAATATAATAAGATTATTAATAATTTAAATTACAAAATACAATGAAATTTAGTACAACACATAGCATTACTACACATTAAATTTAAACTAAGAAAAAACAATCATTTTAAATTTACTACAACACATAAACATAATATTTATGTGTTTGAAAATATAACTCATGTTTACTTCTTGTGTTTTCTTAGCTTAAATTTAGCATGTAATAATGTTTATATGTTGTAGTAAATTTTATTATAATTTAATAATTTAAATTATTAATGTTGTCTTATTATAATATTTATATTAGTTACAATTTGCATTCGTATTAATAAAATATTACAATACAAATAAGATATACGTTTTCAATTTTTAAAATTTTCATTAATCTAAAATCAAATAGTACTACATATAATATTTAAAATAAACTGATAATTAAATATAAAAAAAAAAACTTGATACGATAGAATGAAAATAAATCAAAAATAAATATAAAAAAAACAAGAGAAGAGAAAAACAACTACAATTTAAATAAAGAAAAGGAAAAAAAAAATTTGCGTTTGGAACAATATGTCGTAACTTGCCGACCAATTTACGGTTGAGTTGGAGATGGATTTATTGTCCAATTTACGTTTGCCGATTTATTTGCGCGCAAGATGGAGGTGATCTTAGTGTGGTCTTTTGCCTTCTATGCCCGATTTATTTGCGCCAAGATGGAGGTGATCTTAGTGGAGTCTTTTGCCTTCTATGATATAGAAAATATTTTCCAACCCACTTTAAAACAAAACCATGATATTACCATTTTCTATGCTTAATATAAGTCTAAAACACCTATTGTGCTCTACAAATTCTCCCTAACTACGAGTATTATCATAACCTACATAATATGTTATATGTGATATAATTTGAAAAATTAAAAAAAAAAAACTTATTTATCAAAATAGGGTAAGAATGAAAAGGAATATATGGTGTGGTAATACCTAATTACCTATTATATAAATAAACAAAAGACTTATTTATCAAAATAGGTTTAAAAAAGAAAAAGAAATATATTACTCATTCTATTCTAATTTCTAACACATGGAGCAGACAAATATTTTTGTTCAGCAAAGGAAAAAAAAAAAAGGAGGTGATAGAGATGAAGTAGACGTGCAGTATAAATGGAACCAAGTAACGGAGACATGGCCTTATCTTTTCCTCATTCATGTCCCACTAACATATATGTCCACAAATTCTCCTATATTTATTGTCCAAAATTATTCACCATTAAAAAAAAAAAAGTTTTTTTTACAGTAATTTGAATCATCTACAACAAAATAATATCTCATTTATTTTTCGGAAATAAAAGTGTTGGACGACTAAATTTGAAAATCAACAAAAATTTGAGGAACAAAACATGATAGAATATATAATGAGTGCACTGGAAAGAAAGAAAGAACGTGACCTTTAGTTGTTCCATTTTAGTAGTAGAAGCAGAGAATCATAACTCAAATTAAAAGGGCAAAACAGGGAAGACCTAAAAAGACTTGAAACTACTGTTTCCACCAAACAGTATGATAATTGATTTAAATATGATTTATATAGTGGACCTCATATAATACTGGGATAAATACTTAATTCTCGATTTTAGATGGAAAAATGAGGTCAAAAACAAGGTCTCCAACTCAGAAATCTAATCTGCAAGTTTAGAAGCTGTGGTTTACCTAACTTTCGCTTTCATTATCCTATGTGTTTGCATGCATGCATGCATGTTAGAGAGAAATGCTTTCATAGATGATGAGAATAGAGTAAAAACCTGTGACCCATCGTGCAATGTCGACCGTTAATGGGTTCCTCATTCCACCCACCGCCCAATTAGCCCGATTCCGCCCTGTCTCCGCCACCGCCAGGCTGAGCACTTCCACCACTTCTCCACCACCGCCCAGCCTCATCGGAGACAAGCCCGTTTTCGCTGCTCCGGCTCCTATCATCCGCCCCAAATTGGTAATCCACATCCTCAATGCTCTCTTCACAAAATATCAAGAATCAAGTCAGGTGTCTAATGAAGAATTCATGTTTTTGAAAATAATGCAGAGAGAAGACTCATACAAGGAAGCCATAGCTGGACTCCAAAAGCTCATAAGGTTTAAATTCGCAGAGCTTCGATATTTGATGTTTAGTTAATAAGAGCTTGGTTGATTGTGATGGGATATGCAGTGATAAGGGAGAATTAGCACCTGTGGCAGCTGCAAAAATCGATGAAATTACAGCGGAGTTGCAGACGGATAATGGCAGTGCCGCCCTTTCACCCTCGGTTCAAAGGTTGAAAACTGGCTTCCTCACCTTCAAAGGAGAGAAATACAAGTAAGTTAACTCACGAAACTTTCAAATGAATATGCAAATTCTGAAACAAGAAAACATAGAAGAAGATAAAGGAGGATGATTATGGATTCTAACTTCTATTGCCTCTACAATTCAGTAAAAGACCCGGTTTATTTACTGAACTTGCCAGAGGCCAGAGTCCCAAGGTACTGACTAGAACGAAACTATATTTTGTTGATTTGATGATAATGTTGTTAAAATTGATACTGATCGGTTGTTCTTACACAGTATATGATCTTTGCATGCTCGGATTCACGTGTTTGTCCGTCCCATGTGCTGGATATCGAACTGGGGCAGGCGTTCGTGGTTCGAAACATAGCTAACATGGTCCCTGCATTTGACAAGGTCTTGTGAAAATTCAATAAATACTTCATTGATCAGTAACCTTCTGTTTGATGTGAGGTCTCATGAAATATTTTGGCTTTTACAGACCAAATACTCTGGAGTTGGAGCTGCTGTAGAGTACGCTGTTCTGCACCTGAAGGTGAGATCACAGAAAAAAAATTCAGCTTTTCTTTGCCTTCCAAGTATTACAACAAACTTTGGGAGGCTGGAAAAATCTATAAGTGACAAAGCAAATAAATATCACAGGTACAAGAAATTGTAGTGATTGGGCATAGCGCCTGCGGTGGGATCAAGGGGCTCATGACCTTCCCGTTTGATGGATCCTCCTCCACGTAAGTTGCCAGCTTTCTTCACAAGTTCAAGCATTATTTCTTAGGTAGAGTATCAAATTGAGGACGGTCCACATAAGCAGCCAGAATCTAAAGTATCCGCTAAATGAGGGAGAAAGAATTTATAGTGCTCATAGTGTATCTGAGAATTTGGTGAAAAATTGCGCTGTCTGCTTGAATTGTTCAGTGAATTCATCGAGGACTGGGTGAAAATCTGCTTACCTGCAAAGGACAAGGTGATAGCTGAGCATGGAGATACACCCTTTGGTGATCAGTGCGCGTTGTGTGAAAAGGTAACAAGAACCTAACTTATACAAGACAACGGCAAAGATAAGTAATGATGCATAATATGACAATCAATTTACTATATACATTACCTTTTTTTTTTTTTTTCAACTGCAACAGGAGGCAGTGAATGTTTCACTTTGGAACCTGTTATCATATCCATTTGTAAGACATGGGCTGGTGAACGGAACTCTTGCCATCAAGGCTGGCTACTATGATTTTGTCAAAGGAACTTTCGAGCTCTGGGGTGTTGATTTCAGTGTTTCTTCACCTGTATCTCTGTGAACCTGAAAACATTACCGTATTCAAATCGATCGGTTTTCTCTGTTCCCTTGGTCCTTTCTGTAAGTCCAATGGTGAATCCTTTTGTTGTATCATTCTCTCTGCTAATGGCGCAAATCTTGTAAAAATTGCTTGAGTAGCAAGAAATTCAAGTCCTTTATGATTCCTGCATCTTTAACCATTAAAACATTCATAAAATGGAATTTTCCCACAATCACCAGAAATTAGAGTTGCAAAAAGTTATCCTTGATCATGCAGCCACATTACCAATAGAGAAATTGGGTAAAATTATAGCCAAAAGCACACTAACAAAATCAACATCAACCAAAGTTATTGAGCAAAAGCCAACTTCAAGTAACTTAACCTAAAATCAGAAACGAATGGAGAAAGGTAAATGCAACCCCTATATTATAAATAATGATAGCTGTACATACAGAGGAAAGTGTGTTTTGACTTGGCAGTTACATTTCGGGACTATGTACAATGTTGGAACACTAATAAGGTAAATAATAGAGAGAACAATAACCATTTCGGCCATGAAGTAACATTACAATTACAAGAACTGTCACATCAGGATTCATCAGGCTTTGGTTCGAGGATTACAGGGATCTTTTCCATTTTATCACCGCGTAGCACCTCTACAATAACCTGCAAAGCAGAACATTTAGAAACTTGATCAATGTTTGATTCATTTAGACCCAAATGGTCGTTGTGTGGTTCATTTTCCAAAATTTTTAGTTAACAATAAATATCAGTCAGCATAAAGCACTGAGCCACTCCCATAGAACAATGCTTTCCATCACATGTATTTCATATTTAAGATTGTGCAAGTGTACAATGCCTAATCTAACTCCAAAAAGAAATGGCATGCAGACTTTTACATAACAAGTACTAGCTAATACAGATCATTAATCCTCTTTGTGGAAACATATTTAGACAATGTTGTTTAGTGCTCTTACCTTATCACCGACTTTGCATTGGTCAAGGATTCTGTACAAATCACTACCATTAGAGACCTTTGTTCCATTAACTGAAGTAATTATATCACCCAAGATAAGTCTTCCATAGTTATCACGTTTGGTGGATAGAAGACCCTGCAGGACCAAGAACGTGAATATCAGCTATACATGGTTCTTAGAGTAGATACAATTAGTTTTTTAAATTCTATAAGTGAGATGAAAATTCAAATATTTCGGCTATAAATGCATCACAACCAATATTAGTGAAAGATACAACAGCAGTAGACGTACTGCTTTGCCTGCTGGTCCATTCGGAGGAGCGTCCAAGACAAGAACCCCACTAACTCCCAGTTGCTCCACTGACTGATCAGGTGCAAACTTAATCCCCAAAATAGGTCTGGTGACTTTGCCAAACTTCACCAATTGATCAACAATGCCGCCGACCTGGACAAAGGAAAAGATGGGATGGGAACTCTTTAAAAGCTCAAACAGTTAGTGTGAGGTGTCACACCAAATTTAGTAGTCCCCAGTTACTAAATACAAGGTAGTCACTCACAGTGTCAACTGGAATAGAAAAGCCCACACCAGATGAAGCACCTGAAGGAGAGTATATAGCTGTGTTTATCCCTATAAGATTCCCTGAACTGTCAAGAAGTGGTCCTCCACTATTGCCTGGATTAATTGCAGCATCAGTCTGGATGACATCTTGGATTGGACGGCCAGTTGCAGCTGAACTGATTTCTCTTCGAAGCCCGCTAGAATCAAGAACTTGAATTTGTCACACATACCATCCCAGTTCAATATGATACAAGAGTACACAATTACAACATCTTGATAATTTTTATACTATGACGATGCTGGATGCACTGAGTAACAGAATCCAGAAGAAAGGTTATGTTCTAATGTGGGAAACATTTGATTTACAAAGTGTCATGCAAATTCCAACCATGCTTCTAATATTCATAAACGCTGATGTTCCAAAAGTGAAATAGCTGAGGCATGGCCATTTTCCTTTTCTTATATTATTGGGTTCAATTAGATTGAGGTATCATGTTCACCAGATAAGCTATTAGAGGAAGTGAAACAATAGGAATAGTATTTTTTTAGACTTATGCTGCAATATTCAGTTTCCTTCTACACCACCAAAAAAAAAAAAAAACTTGTTTCCTTGAATATACCATTGATCTAGAGTCATATAAGACCCACAATAAGTACAGTAGACAATATCAACTAGTGAAATTACTAAAACTACTTTTGTACCTGATAACACCAGTTGTAAGTGTATGGTCAAGTCCAAACTGTGGAGCAAAATAAATTGAAACACAAAGGTATTGTCAGAAATAGATAAATGATATGGTCCAATATAGACAAAGCTTGTCCAGCTGATCCTATAAGTAATATTCTGCCCATTTCCAGGAATACAATAGTCAACATTCACAGACAAGATAATGAACTGGAAGGATAATTTGGCTATAACGGAAATGAAGTGAGGACTTGGGAAGGGCACAAGAAACCATGTGGCATCAGTACAGGACTTATTTTATGCAGAAGTCTATAGGATATTGAAGGGAGGATTTGGTATGGCACAAGAAAGCATGGGCAATCAGTAACAAACAGGACTTATTTTATACATAGAAGTTGACTCCAAACAAATTTCAATAAGTTGGAAACAGCCATGATGCTAATCAGGTTATATGGGAATAAAAATGATGGAACCTCCAAACAGGGGAAAGCTATGAGTTAGAGAGTAATAAACCCATAATCAACACTGCTGAAAATTTTCCATAAGTCAAAAAATGATATTGTAGACTTGATAAAAATACAAGAAAGATCCTGCAAGAAGGAAGACATTTAAGCCGGAGAACAAAGAAAATGGGGTTCCTTGCACTTACAGGATTCCCAATTGCAAAGACTTTTTGACCAACAAGGAGGTCTGCAGACACACCAATAGGTATAGGTCTCAACTTGTCTTTTGGTGCATCAATACGCAGAACAGCAACATCTTTATCCTGGTCAAACCCAACAACTTTTGCATCATATGTGCTCTGGTCTGCAAGAGTGACCCTGTACATAGCCAGTAAAAATTCGTCTGAAAATTAAAACAGATCATATTGAAAAACCCATTTTGCATTTAAAGGGTTTAAGGTCGCCTGATAGATGAGAAAGAAAGTAGGCTTATCCCTATATATAAGAAACACACTTAAGATGGTTTGAGAATGTATTAGAAGACCTTTATATTCCTTAGATCGCCATTGAGAAAGTAAAAATTTATTAAGTCAAATTAAAAGAGGTATAAGAAGACAAAAAGTGACTTGAAAAGAAGCTATCAAAAAAGATATGTTATAATCAAATAGAAAAGACAACAAGTGTCTCAACCAAGCATGATGGTGAGATATGATACAACCGACCTAATATAGTGGGAAGATTAAGGCTTAGTTTGTTGTAGTACATTGAAAGACATTCTAGAAACTCATGGGCAAATGACTGATTGACAGATACATTGATTTACATTATGATCAACATTCCAAGTTACACATGCCATGATCTCTTATCTAACTCCACATAGAATAAGTTAACAAACTTCCTACTTAGAATCGTATATTTAGGATGAGTTATCAAACTTAATGTCATTGATGGTTTTCTGTACTTAATTCCCAAAAAGGTAACCTACCTGACTACATGCATTGACTCTTTGCCAGATACAAGGAATATCTAGCATAGCAATACTAATGCATCCACATCTCAAAACAAAATTATAAGTGATGGAACAATCATTTACCCTTCTAAACCTGCAAAAAAAAAAGGAAGCACTAGAGCACTATCAAGAACAATGAAACAAGATAACCAAAAGCACAAATCAGCTGGACTATATCCAGATATGTGCCATAAGGCATTCAACAGAGAAAGCCATCAAAGAATGCAAAACAAGCCTAGAGCGACAGACATTTTGAGAAAGAGCCTAGCGCGACATACTCATCAAATAGTTTAATTAATTGCACCACTAAAAGATAATGACATGATGAAAATACTTGAGATCAGATGCACCCCGAATCACATGATAATTTGTAACTATGTGACCCTGCGAATCCCAAACAAATCCTGATCCTGATCCTTGTGGCACCTCCAAAACATCCAAAGTAAATGCGTCCTGCCTAAAAGAAAACGCACCATATCAATTCCAATGTCAAGTTGTCAAAAACTCATGTCAAATTAGAACTACCACCAACACTGCCTGTAAATGAACAAACTAAATCATTTGTTACAAATAATGTATGACTTCATATTCTAATGCTTTTGATACACATAGTGTGCTGTTAATAATGTCATCTAATACACATGAGGTATGACGGACATGCTGGAACATGTGATGAAACACATTTGGAATACATTATCTCATGTGGAAAATGAATGCGTGCAATTTATCAGACACCTCAATCATTACATTAACTGATATGATATCATTATCAATGACTATAAATTACGAAAAGGTAGACAAAAATTAGACAGTTGAGCTAGGAAACATTGGTTCTTAATGGACGAGGTATAAAAGCAAGTGAACCAATTAAACGGTATTTGAACAAAACAATAAGGAATCGACCAAATCTAGTTCGCTACCAATACACATTTCATTGCACACACAGTATTGAAAAGTAGATGCCAAATTTCAAGGAAATTATATGCATAAACTCATAAATATGAGTACCTAGAAGCGAGATTAGTAATGTAGACAACAGATGGAGTGTTCTCTTGAAAAAGACGAACTGTAGCAAGCTCATCGGACTGCAATTTCCTCGGAGGCGTAATTACGAAAGCCGACGCGGTATCAACATCGGCGATAAACATAGACGCCGATAACGCGACAGAAGCGCAGAACACGAACAACGAGTCGACAAGCTTCTTCAGTCCATTGCTCGAATCGAGCTCCGGTGCAAAATTGTTTCGAATAAACTTGTCTCGGAGAGCTGAAACTACGATCGGAGTGATCAAATTGGTGCGATTCAGTTGCGACAGAGATTTCTGGAGCGAGAATTTGGGGATTGAATTCAACTGCGAGATATTCGGAGTGGAAGAGAAGAGCGTGGAAGCGAGCGCAGCCATTACTGTGCCGGGGAGAGAGAAAGTGAGGAAGATTACTTTAATTGGTCATTTTTTTAATTTTTAGTTTATTTTAAGCTTTTTATGTGGATGTGTTTTTCCTATGGTAGCGTCACACGGGTCTAGAATCCGACCCGATTCTTCAGTATATTTAGATAAATTAATAATGGTATACACTATATATGAAAAATATAACTATTTTTTAAGATATTTGTGATTTAGTGCTTAATTTATTAACGGAGTTTAAATATAAATAATATATACAATAGAGACAGAGGAGAGTGGAATTTCGTATGTAGGGGTGGTTTGCCCGCCCCTGATCTGTCGAGTTGGGTGGTCGGGTTAGCACTCCTCGTCGCCTTTGTACCCGAAATAGATGCGCTGCACTACCCAGTGCGTAACCTTGTCTCTCCTATTCCTTTTCTGATTGTACCATTACCAATCGCAGTTTCGATCCGGTCGCCCCTGACCTAAGAAGAACGATTATCCTTATGACCAATAAGGACTAGCTTACTTACTTCTTTATAATATATTGATAGAAGATTAGTGTTTGTGTGAGTCAAGTGATCATGAACGTGCAGGTGGGTCGGGTTCAATTCAACTCGGATCAACGTCCAGAATTTTTTATTTTTTTTTAACTTTTATGTTGTAATAGTATAACTTTTATGTCTAGATTTCATAATTTTTCAATGAATAATATAGACTTTTTTTCATTATAAAAATTCATGTAGTATAGCTGAACTCTTATGTTATAATATTTTAACTTAATGTTATATTTAGTATAATCTTTATATACAAATATCATAACTTTTTATGTACTTATAGAATAATAAAAGATTATATTATTATAACAAAAGATTAAAGTATTATGCATAAAAATTGTATTATTATAATATAAAGTTTTTGAAAGATATTATAAATTTGTCGTGCACTACAAAAGGTTATGCAAACATAAATAAAAGGTTAATATTCGCTAAATTAAAAGGATATGCCAATATAGCTGTGAAACTAAGGTTTGAGTTAGGATTTGGATACGTGTTGACGTGTGAAATACATGCTTAGGTCGCATCGATCCGGTTGCACGGATTTAGGATCCGTACACCTAATGACTGGTGCATAGAAATAATTGCTTTGATAAAATAAAAATAAAAAAAAGGTAGATTACAAATCTATACTTATAAAAGTAAGATTTGACACACTCAAATCCTACCACCTCAGTTTTTTTGAAAAATTTAGAACCGTCATCTCAGCATCTTGGAGAAATCTAAAACTACCACATGTCTAATATAACCCCTGCATCATCTTTACTTCCCATAAAGCAAGAATGCTGAATGCCAAAGGGTGTAACCATTTTCCTTCATCTCTCCTTCTACAAAGTGTAACCTCTATAAAAAGGTACCTAGATATTGCGAAAGTTGAGGAAAGCGCAGAAAAAAATTAATGGCCAGAGGTTTACATGACTACAACTAGTTAATCAGATCTATTTCTCTTTCTCCATTCTTCTCTTAATTTTTTATGAATTCATACAACTATTTTGTGTAATATAGTTGTGAAATAACTCAAAACAACCGCAGTAAACTTGATTATGGAATCGGAGTCAGATTGGCTAGAATCGTGCTAAAACACACCGAACCGAGTGTTAGAAAAAACCTACTACATGGACCGGTCAGAAGAATAGTTACGATTTTTGGTGTGATTTCAAGAATTGTAACAACATGTTGTAGATTTCTAGCAGGTATTTTAATTAATTGATAGAAGGTTTTTGTTCCCTATATAACTATGCATACAGGGTTGTGATTTCATATTGTAAATTCACATATATTAGAAAGTTAAATGAATTGGGGTTCTTGAGTTCATAGTTTGGAAAACCCTAGTATTATTTAAAGTATGGGTGAGTATTGGACTCAAAAATTAACAAACTATACCAAAATCCAAACAAAAAGTCTCTTAAACCAGCAAATTATGGATGAACACCAATCGATTCGATCACCAAATCGAATCAAAAACTGAAAAATAAAAATCAAAATTTATGAAAATCGAATACCAATCAAATTGAAATATTATTTTGGTTCAGTTAAAATTCGATTTTTATCATAATTTAAAAAAAACACTAAAGTAAACAATATATATATATATATATATATATATATATATTAAGCATTTCAACAAAAATCAAACTGCAAAAATTAAACATCTATATTTTAGAAATCATAATCATATAAAAACAAAATAAAATCAATTCCAATTCATTCGATTATCACACAATAAAAACATTGATAAAAAAGAGTCTACAATTTTTTAATATATACACTCCATACAATAACTAACAAATAAATAATTATAATTTAAAAGATAAAAAAATAAAAAAATGGAATTTGAATTAATGAAATATATATATATATATATATATATATATATATATATATATATATATATATGAAAATTAAATATTTAAGTTCGATTTTCAATACTTCAGTTTTTTTTTTAAATGAAATTGAATCAAACACCAAATTTCGAATTTTTCGATAATTAAGATCTAAACGAAATTGTATTATTTAAGAATCAAACCAAAATGTCAATGTCGATTCAATTTGATTCGATTTTTTGATTTTCTTACAACAAATATTTGTTCGTTATTCGATTTTATACGCACCATCTAATTGTGAATTTCCTTTTCATTTTTAACAACAAACACTTCTTTTTCAAAAAATTAAGAAAGAGAAAGAATGTATATTCACAAGTCACAACTTGATATCCAAGCTTCTTTATTGCAAAAAGCGACTTTAGCATGCAGACTTCATCTCATACTAACGCTTTAAGCATTAAATAAATGGACGGTCGAGATACATTGAGAAATTGTGGAAGATCAACGGTCAATAACTTGATGAAATGCCATTCAAAAAGCGATCTCGACAGTCGCCTCACCAGAACAATTCACCCGCAAAAGATCCCATTTCTCTGCTCTCAGTTCCAAAGGTGATGCAAATTCTCAATTATTAGATTCGTTTTTCGTGGTATAATTTTGTGTATTTTGAAGAGGTTTTTCAATTTCCTCCGAATCGATCTGATGATTAGGGTTTTGGTTATTGTTTGATTCCGCTTTTGTTTAGTTTAAATTTTTTTATTTTTGCTTTATTTTTTGAGGTAATTCTTCGTTTCCGCGATCGTATTATATATTTCTGGTAGATATTTTTTACTGAATTAGTTACGGGTGTTTTTTTTTCCTTTACTATTTTATATTCGGAATTGATCGTGACTAGGTTTGTAGTGAATGTGATATGCTAATGAGTCTTTGAGTATAACTGTTAATTAGAGTTTCTGATTCTAAATGCTTTGCTGTGGTGATTTTGCTGATGTTATGATTTTGAGGAGGATTAATGAGTGTGGAAATTGTTAATATTTTTGATTGTGGGCTAATTGATGTTAATATTGTAGTTTCTATTAAAATGGCTGAATCAAAATCAGCTATGAGGAAGCCTGTTTTCACCAAGGTTGATCAGCTGCGGCCCGGAACAAATGGACACAATCTTGTTGTTAAGGTTCTGACTTCAAAGTTGGTATTGCGAAAAGGAAAGCCTGATGGGCCTCAAGTTCATCAAATGCGAATTGCTGAGTGTCTCGTGGGTGATGATACTGGGACAATCTTGTTTACTGCAAGGAATGAGCAAGGTATGGTGTTGTGTACATGATATATTCATCGCCATCTGTGTGTATCTTATGGGAATTTTAATTTCCGATCAACTGATGAATTTGTCTATGCTGTCAAAGGCATTGTCCAAGATAAACATGTATAATTGTGATTGTTGTTTTTAAACATTGATAGAATATTTGGGAGATTGTGATTATGATTGAATTGTTTGTTAGTTTTGCTTTTTGGTATTGTCATGTAAGTATGTGCTCTAAAACTATGTTATTGCTACCCATACTAGTAAAATTTTATGACTTGTACAGAGACAACTGAATTGCACACTACATCCAAAGGGTCTTTTTGACGAAATCAATTTACATCACTTGTTTCGATAATTTCAATCTTTTGGACCAGAGCAAATAGATGTTATGTGCATGTTTTTGTGTTAATATATGTTTCTCCAGCTAATTGTGAAGGCTTTGTTTAGAGATAAAGGATAAGTGAAATGCTTTCAGTACATGGAGATTGAAAACCTCGTATCTGTTGTGGTACAATATCTTGTTGCATATGCATGGAATTTCATCAATAAAGTGTGATATACGGCTCTATTTTACATCAGTGTTTTTTTCAATATGTTAATGGTGTCAATTAAAGGATAATGACAAACACCCATTCACATGTGGTGTATGTGTATTCATATTTGCTAGATATTCATAAAAGTTTTCTAATGTTCTCTTATAATGAATATTCTTATTGAATACTATTGAAATTCTATTGGAACTCTTATCTTATTTATATACAGTATAACTTTTGTAGTGTATATGGTACCAATAAAAGGAAATTAAAACCTTTCTGTCTTGTTTTATGATATAACTTATAAGATAGGGAACGGACATTATGAGTATCCCAGACTGATCAGATCAAAATTTTTGTTATGTTCTGTGTTAGATACCAGGTTAAGTTTTGGCCCAACTTTGAGAAAAGCCTGTTTTATGAGTGCCTATATTCTTTCAACTGTTATTTCTATTATGACTGAATGTTTGCTTCCATTTGTTAGTAATTCATTTTTATGATGGAATTCTAATGTGCAGTGGAAATGATGAAGCCTGATGCCACCGTAATTCTGAGAAATGCCAAAATCGACATGTTCAAAGGATCAATGAGGCTTGCTGTGGACAAATGGGGTCGTGTGGAAGTGACTGAAGCAGCCACATTCACCGTCAAAGAAGACAATAACCTCTCTCTGGTTGAATATGAACTGGTAAATGTTGTTGAGGAGTGAAGCTGCTAGTATTCTCCTCTGCTTTCATCGGGGCCTAAAAAAGAAAAAGCTAAAACTGAAGTTTGTTTAGGAGATTGCCAAGGTGATAATTTGTCGTTTTTGAAGTCCTCTTGTTTGTGATGATGTTACGTTTTAGGAAGAAGCATCCTGAAGTCATCTATATGGAAGAAGCTCTAATTACTACTTGGTGGTAAGCATTGCAGATGGGCGTAAAAAGTAAGGATCATCGCTGCTCGTATAAATAGACAGGTCCATCGTTCAAACTTGCTTTTGTTTGTCTATTTTAAATGCATAAATTTCTCCTGTCATGAATCTATTAATATTATAGTAAAAGTTGACAGAGAGCTGATCCTTGAAGACATTTCGGTTTAATTTGGATATTTTTTATGTGTTCTTGTATGGATCAATGGGATAAACTGTATTGCCTTTTAAATTTGACTCACTTTCTATGTTGCTTTATCTAAATCGCGTTATAAGGGCCTGTTTGCTTGGGGTTAATGCTGTTGATTATGTAGTATATCAAGATGTTTTATGCATTTGCTTGCAAAAATATGTGAATAGCTGTGATAATGGATCACATGGAGAGGCCTTATGTGTTACCAAGAGAAATGCTATCAAATATATTAGCATGTGAATTGACCAAATTGCCATTGTATATAAGTATTTCTTTATAAATCTAACCCCCTATACCCAAAACAATTATATTTCATTTCAAACGTGATTCTTGATTGAAGATCTGAATCTCGAGCCTTATATCCCATGTCAAATTCACTCATTTTAATCAGACACTTAAAACCCATCAATCTTCACGCCTTGGAGTGCTAAAACTTGCAATTGGTGTAAAGTCAAATCAATATCTTCAACAATTAGAAGATCAACAATGTTGAGGCATGCTCAATGAGTTTGTTGTGGTGAATGGAAAATGTTTCGTTGTGCTCGCTAGATTAATGAGTGTGTGTTGCTTGTGGTGGGTTTCTATAAGGTTTGTGTGGTGATTGTGGTTCGTAGTGTTTCATATTGTCTAGTGGTGGTGGTGGGTGTTCCAAGAAGGGAGGAGAATTTCATTTGGATGAAAATCTCGTGAGTTGAATCCTTCATGGAGAAAGGAACTCCATTTCGTGGGCTTTCCATAGGGATCCCATTGATATTTGCATTTCTCAAATCAATGGTAGATGTATTATTGATGGTTGATTCTTGAACTTTCAAGAAGATACGATATGATTCTATTGGTTTGTAATATATCCTTTCAGAAATTGCTACAAATCCCCTCAAGAAAACGTCAATTTGACATGTAACAAGAATTTCTTGTATTGAAATATACACTCCTTAATGATAAGCGGAAAAAAAGTCATTATGCGGTTGCAAATGTCCTTTTGTTATAATCTATAGGTTGACCCGTCTCACGTAACTAAATTTGTGAGACGGTCTTGTGTAAAGCTTGTTGTTCAACCAATTGATGGCTTGTATCGAGATATAAGATGTAACATCAATGCATATTTGCATGGACATATAATGGCTTGTACTTGTGAAACACCTTACATATCCAACATTAGCCTATTGAAAATCAACGAATGTTTTGTCGAAACACAAATGTACAACTCTCGAAAATCTCCATCAAATATCAATGTTGAAATCTTTGTCAAGCTTTCTTCATTTCTCCATTCCACTTGGTAGTACCCGAATCACAACTGAGTTATAGACTTCAAAACCCTTCTTTTCCGTAACATCAAAACCTAAACGGTGTTTCAAGACGTGTCGCTTCCTTGCTTGAGAAATTGCAGGTCTTTCATTTGTAGCCTCACAGCTTCTTTAGGTAAAGGCTGAGGCTCTGGGATTGTGAACTCATCAGTTCCTTCTGCCACTCTCTTTGCTTTCTCCTTCACTATTCTATCTATCTCTTTCTTTCCAACTGTTGGAAATACAGCATTAAGAATGATACATAGCAATTCCTCATCTTCTTCTTCTATAAGATCCCTCCCAAAGCAGCATACGTATATAGCTTCCAGTGCCTTCTCAGCTCGAACCACCATTGGTATGGTTGGCATCGGAGCTTTCTGTTTCGCTCGTCTCTGCAAGCAAATACCACCACCAGATTAAGACTGTAAACAAATCGAGAACCTAACACACTAGTGTTAGCAACAGTTTATTATGGCTTTTATTTCAGCTTCAAATAATCATTTTAGGGGTGTTTTGGAGGGATGATATTCTACTTAATCTACCAAAATCTAATATTCAAAAGCTAGTATGAGATTTTGTTGAATGTTTTTCAATCAAAATTTGGAATTCTATCTAATTGTTTACCGAACACTCCAGTATCACTTTTTATGCAAATGATCAATTTTATTTCAAACGCTTCCCACTTTCACTGTAAGCAATTCTCTCTATCACTATATTAAATCACTCATTTGAAGCATAATTTTTGGCGAACACTCTCGGGTTAAAATCATTTTGTACCTCCTAACTATTGTGTCTTCCGATTTTGAACTCATAATTGTCACGATTTTTAATTTAGTCTCATAATTTAAGAATATGTTCGATTTTAATCAAATTTCTCCAAATTGGGGCTTTCTAATGACCTAAAAATGACGTGGTGATACGTGTCAAATTCTTATTAGTTGACACATGTTAACTTTCAGGTTACCGTCAAACTATTTTCCGGCGAAATTTGAATTTTCTAGTCAAAATTGGAATGAAATCAAATAGTTTCTTAAATTGTGGGATTAAATTGAAAATCGTGATACTTATGAGGCCAAAATCGGAAGTCACATAGTTATGAGACAAAAAATGATTTTAACCCAACACTCCCTATATAAATCAAATCAAAGCTTTAATCAAACTCTCAACAACAATTGACCAAAATACTTGGACCTTTCCACACTTGCTTTCCCTTTCATTTTACCATGCATAAAAGTATTCTCATATGCCTATCGATCTGAGCTTAAACGAACTTTCAAATCTTGCAACAAAGTAGCCACATACTTAGCAAGGTCATCAAATAGAGCAAATGCAGATCTTATCAATAGAATTAAATCAACTAACCTCTCTTGATTCTTTCATCATAGCAATGAAGTTCTCTTCCTCGAACTCAATATCATCCGAAATCCGAAGCCTTGCTACTCCTTCCAAAATCTCCTCAGATTTAAGCAAACCAGCCCCGACTGCTGCTAGCCAACAACATTGCAGCACATATAAAGGATCCCCCACCTACGTTTCAAAGATCAGCCAAATTGCAAAACTAATCCCGCGTATAGCAAAATCGGCCGTGTTCAAATTCCATTGAAAATCTTGTAAACTCAAGATAAATTTCATTGGAATTCTTGCATGTTTCAGTCATTTAACTTTCTTGGGAGATCAAATATATATATATATATTTTTAAAACAAATTAGGAAGTAGAAACGGGCAAGGGTTAATATAAACGGTTCTAACAAGAATTGGTATACTTAGCTTATACGAAGCCAATATGAAAGAAATGATGATAATATGTTATTTACTCGGAACAGCTGAATTACACAATTATATTATTGTACGTTTTTAGAAATTCAAGAGATAAGTACACTTAATCTTCGAAAACTACACAAATTTACTTCCTTGAATTAGATGGTTTAGTATTCGAAAATGAGCATTCATAATGAAAAAATTCAATAGTTAAATATTTAAATAAAGACAAGGATTTCATAACATTTCTTAATTTTGTGAAATTTTCTAAGACTATCCAAGATTAATCTCTTTAATTCTCAATAAAACTACTTTTTCGTCGGAATTTATCCTCAATTCAAGTGTGTTCTAATTTACGATTTTTGAATAAAAAGAGCAATTTCGCAAATTTCAAATGCAATTTAAGGGTTAAGAAATCCAATACCTTGCCTCGTCGATCCTGAAACTCAAAAAACGCCCTTGAATCATTAACTGAGCATTTATTCCCCACTCTCCTTCTAAATTCTGCAAAATCGATGATGTCGCCGCCGACGCCGCCTTCGTCGCTGATAATTCTGGCGAGCAAGCCGATCACCGGAAGCGAGCCGACGATTTTTTTGGCGATGCCGGAAATGGAGTTGGAATCCTCCATGTAAGCTCTGACGAGAAGGCCATTAGGCTTGCGGCGGCTCCGGCGAGCTCTGTAGAGGTGGCGCAGGTGGAGTAGAGTCGGCGGTGTGGGCTTGCAGGTGGCGGTGTAGATGTGGGAGGAATGAGGGTTTGTTTGGAGAGAGGAGAGTGCCGCCATTATTGGAGCTCACACTTTGCGCGCTTCAATTCTAACCTCTCCTTTTGAGGAGACGTATGGTAAGATTTTATGTTTTTATATTTTATTTTATTTTCATTTCCTTTTTCTAAAATACTACCATGTAGGATAATATGAAATAAAGAGAAAATATTGATTAAAAAAAAGAAATAAAGAAAAATTAATTATTACTCAAATTCAAAATGAAGAGCAGCAATAATATATTGGGTGATAGCTATAAAGTATAAACACCCTAATTTTTATTAAATCAAAAGGCATACAAATTTAAAAATCAAAGGTATAAAATTATATTTTTTTTAGGATGTGTTTAGTATTTTTGTCCAAAAAATATTTATTGTTGATCAAATCATGTATATTCGATCTACTTGTAATTTGTATGGTAAAGAAAAATTCATTTGTAGTCGTGTTAATTAGGTATTGTTTGAAAATCGTCCTAATTTCAACTATTAATTATTGTTTTGTAACTTCAAAAAATTTCCAACTTCAAATCTTATTTATTGGAATTTATAAAATCCGTTGGACTTGGTATATCGTTCATACAAGATCCCATACATTTGGAAATTTCAACCACTTAATTGATGTAAAACCAAATAGTTTTTAAAGTGAATGTTAAAAAAAATGTAATTTTTCAAATTAGTAAAATGGTGTCACGTCATTTAAATGGTTGGAAATCCCTAAATTTATGGGTTGCGTGTGAGTTACTAGTCAATAGTCATCGATATCTAAAAAAATTGAGTGAAAAATGAGTTAAATTTGATAATTTGTGGAGTTACAAAACCAAAATTGATGTTTTTGACAAAGAACTATTTCGAATACTATGTAGTTAACAAAACTAAATGATTTTTTTTCTTATAAACACATGATGATTATTCTTTACTTCGATGTTGTTTGGCTAAACTTATTTGAAAGCACTTACAAGCTCTTACATCTTATAAGATGTTTTTAAACTTATAAAATATTTAGTTTTTATTTATAAGTTATTGAAGTGTTATGATAAATAAGATCATAGACTTTATAAAATATTAGTAATGACAAATGTGTAATTTACCGACAAATTTTTTTTGTAATTAATTAAAAAGACTGTCTTATTTTAGATATAAGGTGGAGTCAGCTTCATCCCTTAAAACGAGTTTATAAACTCTTTATATCTTATTTTAGGATGAAATAAGACATCATTTTAAATAATTATCAAACACTAAAGAGTTTATAAGCTTATCAAACACACTCTTCATCAATGATGATTTTGAGTTAGGACTTTGTGAACTGGATCTTCCATTTGAATTTAACATTTCATCTTATATAATTTTAATTTTCATCATATGTTAATTATTAATGTTACCTTTATACTTGACATGTGTTCGTTTTAAAACATAAGATAAAAAATACCAAAATGTAAAAGGTTATTGGACATTGGGCCTGATATTAACATAGAGGGGATAAATTGTTACTCCCAAATTATATAAATTTGGGATTGAGTTGGGGAAAAAAAAAAGTTTGCCTATTTATAAATTGATTTCCTATTTCTAACATCAGTTGTTAGCAATATCTGTGCTTAAACCTATTGAAGAATTTCTGTTCACTATTGGCAATAGGGGTAAGCATGGTTGGAAGCAAGTTGGGGATAAAAGAATTTTTAGATTTGTTTTAAAGTTTGGAGATTTTTAAAAAAATTTAAAAAAAGTTCTTCGAAATTGGTCCGTTACATCGGGTCGGTTCTTCGAAGATTCAGGTATTACGGATTGGATCAATTCATATTTTAGAGATTCAAATTTTATAATATAAAATAAATATTTACTCAAATAAGCCATAAATTAATAAAATAAACTTAACAAATTACTAAAATAGTCGTCTCTTCTCGAAAATAATAAATTACATTTAAATTTTTCTTCATATTTTATTTTTCGAATTTTTTTTAATCTACATTTCATAAGTGGTCATTAGAAATTTTTTATTTTGAAAGTGAAATAAATATAGATTTTATAATAAAATTTGAAGGTTGGAATAATCTAGAATTAAATATATTACGTATTAGTTTATGCAAGTTATAAACTAATTATTTAATTAATATCTATTGTAATTAAAATATTTTATATTTCCAAAATATTTATTATAAGTATTTTACTTTATTATTTAATTATCAATTTTTTTATAAAGTCTTAAAATTATAAAAGTATTAAATAATATTAAAATTCAATCATATTTGTAATTAATTCAATATAATAATTCAGAAAAATGAATTAAATGATACATATAAATTTATAATATAGTCATTTTCTTGAAATCGGTTCTACTCGATTTTAAATTTGGTTCTTTGATTCGATATAGTTCGGTTTGACAAAAAAAAATATTCGAAGCAATTCTGTTCGGATAAAGTCAAAATAGTCAACGATTGTTTCCCAATTCAGAGTATTTCAGTTCAAATTTCTCCACAATTCGATTATCTTTGAGATCCATACTCACCGAAAAATGATTTCACTAAGATCTTTCAAGTGTAGATCTTAAATACTATTATATAACAATAAAGAATGTGTCTCTTTCATTATATATAAGAAAAAAATTATATTACAAAACTCAATATTTAAAAGGTGACATCAAATAATTCCATATTAAATGAAGTCGGAGGTGTCTTTCTGTCAATCCATGTGGTGCTATTCTGACCAATTAAATTTATTTTGTCAACATTGTAATATATGTTATGTCACGTTATCTCATTCTGTTGATCGGATCCAACATTAAATCTCTACCATATACCATTTTCTTATTATATTATTGTTCCATATTATTTATGTTACAATGTTCATTATTTGTACCATGTTAAATTATTGTTATTGTATTATATAAGAACAGTAAAATTAAAAAAATCATCCCACAAATTTAATACACTAAGATTTAAGACGGATTAGACCACAACTTATATTATAATGATTGATTTGTGAACATAAATTTGATTGTGAATAATGGACGTTTACGCATACCTCAACTTATTAGTATTTCTATTTGTGAAAAAATAATAAAATTAGAAGTTGAAAAAATTGTTTTAAATTATAATCGATAGTATTAAAAATTACAATGATTCCATGAGAAAATGAGTAATGTATACATTTGATAAAAAAAAAAACTTATATAACAAAAATAACATACATATATATCATTAAATGAGTTGGCTCTGATGGTTTTGGACTGATTAACGAACTTTAAGTTAAAGGACCAACAAACTCCGTCAATAATTTATATTAAAATAAAGGCTCCAGCCCGTTTAACGTCGTTAGTGGCGGATTTGACCATTAAGAGGAAGTCTAAGGGCAATCCGGTCATTTTATATATCTGACCAACGGTCACGTGCTGGTATTTACCCGCGGGGGCCGGCCTAGGCTTGGGCAGCAAAACTAGCCGTCTCTTTCTGCCCGTTCCTCCTTCGCCGGTTACGAAAATTATAAGTATAAATCCTCTCATTTTGCAATTTTACATTATTCGGTAGAGAGAGAAATAGAGAGAGAGAGAGAGAGTGAGTGAGTGAGAGAGTCTCGCTCTCATTGACGCACTTGTACTTCGAGAAGGTCTGCAATAAATATTTCCACCAGTTTCCCGTTGTTGCGGCGCGCATTGATCGATTCCTTCTTCTCGTGGTAATTTATCTTCCGCGTCTACACATTTGAAGCTTTTGTAAGTGAAATTTCATGGCATAGGTTGTGAATCTGCGTCGAAATAGATTGAAATTGGAGGTTTGAGGTTAATGACAGTAAATAATCGAGATCTTAATGCAATTGTACTTCTCTTTTGTTGTGTATATATTCATTTGATTGTTTCATTGTTGCATTTTTGTCGTTTTGCTTGTTTTTTATTGTATTTTTTTATGTTTAAAATCTTCAGTGCTGAATAGCGTGCTAATTAGAAATTGGTAGCTTGCTAATGTCGGCAACTTTCATTTATAGTTTGCTTTACTTCTCACTATTGATTTTTCCCCATTTTTTTAGTGATCTACAGGATTTATTGATCTTTTGTGACATGATGGATAGATAATAAACCAATTCCATTTGTTCTGGTGGGTTTAATGAAAAGCTCGTGAGAATAGGGTTTTGATGTAGGTTTTAGAGAGACTTAGGTGCACTTACACTTGCATCTCTAGCTGTAATGGCCCGAGTTTACTTGATCTAGTGCTTTTGCTCTCAATAGTGAGATGATGATTGGGTATATTTTGTGTATCTATCAGAAGAGTGTAGTAAAGTTTGTTTATGAGAATTTCTATTGCGATACCTGTATCAGAATAATTACCACTGCCAGATGATTGCATTTGCTATTTACTCTGCCACTTGAATTTGTTCTAATTGTGTTTTGCCTTCTAAATTCTGGTGATGATCATGAGATTGTTATAAAGTAGTTGACAATTTTGTAGAGAACTTACTTAACTATCACAACCTTGGGTTTATGGTCCCAAGAGGCTATTTCCAAGGCCTTTCATTATTGTCGCATTTTAACTATTTCGTATTATTATATTTAACAAAATTGATGATCAAGTAAGTTTGGGAAAGAGTTATTGCCAGAAAATAAATGCAGATGGGAAGTGACTAAGTTCATGAACTCTGTGGAAGCAGGGCTTTGTTTTACATGTGGATGATGTTCCCATATCATCAGATATATAATGCACTTTTAAAGGTTGAACCATAGATCCACATTTGGTTCGCATATGGCCTGAACAGTTAATATTTGTTCATTTATCGTTCCTTTTTACCTTTACTGGTTTGCACTTTTATTTTGTCCAATCTTGGTATGTTGCCAGTATAAGTATAACTTTCTAATATAGAGATGTATACTGGTTCTTGAAGTAAATACATACTGGCTGTTGCTAATAAATTAAAACTATGTGATCTCCACCGTGGCTTGCTTACCTATTGACATTAGCTAACTAATTTTAAAGACAGTACTTTTCTGAAATTTCACCTACTCATTATGTGTTCTTATTCTTGCTTTAGGTTTCCATAATGTCAGAGATAGCTATCAGGGATAACAAAGTACCTGAGTCTCAAAAGAAAAATGGAAGCTTCAGTAATGGAAACTTTATAAAACCTCAGGTTGAAGGTATGGATGAAAATGCTGAAGAAAGGCAGATAAAAGGAATAGCCGTGCTTGTTGGTGCTTCCACTGAGAAAGATGAAACTGAAAATCCTGAAGTACCGGTGGCAAATTCAGAAGTAGAGTATATTGAATCTGAGGATTTGAAGGATGTAGAAGATGTGGAGAACTGTCTGAAGGTAAGTATTTGCCCATGCACCTTCGTAGGATTTACCAATGTCTTATCCCAATTACTGATGCTGTTAGTTTCTAAGATGCCTCTATATCATGATTGCATACTTGTAAAATAGTGGGGCATAGTACTTACACATCTCGTCACTCTGGTTCCAGACGCTCTTATCAGGACTAGGCTCCAAAGACTGGGTTTCGGTGTGTGATGCACTCAACAATGTACGACGATTGTCTATATTTCACAAGAAACTCATTGTTAGCATGTTGTAAGTATTGATTTGTATTTGGTTCTTTTAACAGATAAAAATACTATCCCATAACTTTAGCAGCCTTTAGTGACTCAACTCCTTGGTCCTTATTACCAGGGATGATGTGATCTCCTTAGTTGTGAAATCTTTAAAGAATCCTAGAAGTGCTGTTTGTAAAACCGCAATAATGACCACTGCTGACCTTTTCAAAGCATATAACGATGACGTCATTGATTTGTTGGATCCATTGGTAATGTATTTTGTCTGAATTCATTGCAACCCACTTGCTCTTTTATGAACTTCATTTTCTTCAGATATGATATTCACTTTATGTGTTTCTCTATAATTTCTTGTATTCCTCTCATTAGCTTGTTCAACTTCTTCTCAAATCTTCACAAGACAAGAGATTCGTATGTGAGGCAGCTGAAACTGCACTAATAGCCCTGACCAGCTGGCTCTCTCCTCTTCTATTGCTGCCAAAGTTGCAACCTTATGTTAAGAACAGGAATCCTCGAATTCGAGCTAAAGCCTCTATCTGTATTTCTCGATGTGTGCCACGACTGGTAATAAAGATCAATCCCATTTCATTAGCACCATCCTAATAATCCCATTTATGCTTGAATTTGCCTCTTATTTCTCAATTCTGTGGGACCCTTTGCAGGGAGTTGATGGAATCAAAGCATTTGGGAATGACAAGCTGATCGAAATAGGTGCATCCCAGCTCAGTGACCGCCTTCCCGAGTCGAGGGATGCAGCTCGTGCTCTGTTGTTGGAGTTACAGTCTGCATATGAAAAATCCCATGTCCAAGAATCAACTGTTGTAACCGAGGAACCCATTATACCATCTTGGGAGGATTTCTGCCAATCAAAGCTTTCACCATTAAGTGCTCAAGCTGTCCTTCGTGTGACCAACATTGCTCGTGAGGGACCCACAACAGGCTTGTAGCATAAGCACCCCGACCAATGGTGCTTTATTGGTAATATCTTTTTCCAGTACCCTTGTCTTGGTCTGATATGAAAGTTTATACCTGTATATACGATGAAACTATGAGGTGTTTGGAGAGGCAGTCGAACTTTGAAGCTCGTATTCTGCTATAGTGTTCCTATTATATCGAATAGCACATTACCATATTTGCTGCTAGATGTGGCTAAATTTAAGATGAGCGATACTCCCGGTATTAATTTTGATTTTCTGCATTGTTTTTTTGTCGAATTATTTATGCTTGCTTGCTGATTATTCCTGCAGAGATCCAAGCTAAAATATAAGATTATTTTCAGGTATTATTTTTTTTCACTGTGTATATATTGTTGGAGATTGCTTGTTTTTTATTAGATGAAATGAGCTTCTGAAAATGTGTGGATATGACCAAACTATAGGTAATGGTAATTAATTGAAGAAATTATTATTCGTGACCTGATATTTTTGCTTAATTCTTAGATTGAGATTTTTCCTTTTTAATGGGATTTTGGGAGGAAGATAAATTGAGAATGATCTACTGATTTATAATAATAATAATAATAATAATAATAATAATAATAATAATAATATTATTATTATTATTATTATTATTATTATTATTATTATTATTATTATTATTATTATTATTGTTATTTTGATATATAGGGAGGGAACGTAAGGGGGGAGTGTTAATGTGATATATGTTCAGATATATTTTTAGGAATCACAAATGTTATAATTCAAATGGTATTTCACTTTTATAGAGGTATAGATTATGATGATTAGGGTTTGAATTCGAGTTACACAAATTTTCTAGTTTTTATTGTCTTCCTCCTTTCTAATTCATCCAAACTCATTAAAAAAGTTATATTTTTAGGAAATGAATTGAGAGTAAAATTTTAAAATTATTGTCATTATCAATTCAAATAAGCTAAAGTGATTCTTTATTTGTAATAAATGAAATATGTATTATCTGATAAAATCTACAGATACAAAATATGGCTAAACGACCTCTCAATCAAGAAAATAGCTTGTATTTTGTATAATAATTATAAGAAAATGCAAAATTGAGTATTTTCACGCAATTTGGGCTTAAAGTGAATTATATTTGAACTGAATTTTTCGACGCTACTTAAAAAGTAAAAAATCCTCACTAACTTATGCAGTATAAAATCTGTACTATTACTATAATTAAAAAAAAAAGAAAAAAGAACAATACTACCCTAAACAACAAGATAAAATAAACATATGTGCCAGCATTTGTCAATTTTCACAATAATTTATTGAGACACTATTTTGTGAGACGTCTCATTAATATGTGAGATGAAGTTTCATGCAAAAAAAATTAAGGTAGAATTGAGTTATAAATAAATCATGATATTTAATTAAATGTTTAAAAACCAACATTCTCATATGACATATTTTCACCCTCCGAAATCAATCATCAATCATTAGTTTATCAATCCTGGTTACTAAAACAAATGATATAAAAATAAAAATAGAAATCTACTCTTTGATAAACTCACTAAACAATATCAAACAAACATTTATAGTTAAAACTATCTTCTAATAATAAACATTATTTTAATAAAAAAAGGTCAGAAAACATTCTCATCTTTTATATATTTTAGGAATTCCACTATTAAAACATATTAAGTTAATAATTCGTGAACTACTGAGTTATTAAAACTTAAAAAATCTTGGAGGATTAAGTCTCAAGTTTTGACAAACTTCCAACCTAATTTTACATCTATTAATTAATTAATTAAGGATATTGGGTAATTCATACTTTTAGTTTCAAGACAATTTATATATATATATACACACACATACCAGACAATGGTTCGGTCATGTAACGTCAAAATCTTATATATGTCGCATTAATGTATATGTAGTTACATGAAGCATTCTATCATATTTATATACGAAACCGGGCATTAATTTGAACAAAATTTTACAATCGATGTAAAAAAAAATCCCATATATTTAATAAGTTATATATATATATATATATGTATTGATTTCATATTAGTATATAAATTCTAAATGGCAAAGGAAGAGAAACTCCAAATAATATGAAGTATATATGGAAGTGAAAATGCAATCACATCACTAATTTGATTTTTTTTTAAGGTTGATTTTAATTTTGGTCTTATAAGACACTTTTCATATTTTCACAATCAAGTATCCATTTACAATTTTATTCATTTATGTTATAATTTTTCTTTCAATTTTTTCAATTTTAATTTGGTTGGAATTTCAAAATCATAGGCATGCCAGTCAAAATTTGGATGCCATATTAGAATTTCTGATAGTCATATTAGTGATTTTGAAAATTCTGATCACAATTGAACTGAAATTGGAAAAAATTTCAATATAGATGACCAAAATTAAGAAAATGATACTTGATTGTAAAAAAATGAAGAGTGTCATGCATACATAACCAAAATCTAAATTCACTCTTTTTTTTCCTTATTATCTTCTATCACATTTTACAAATTTTATTTAATCAATACACATTTCATTAATATAATATCATTAATAATCCAAAATATCTATTAATTTCACTTTCCATATTATGAGAGGATGAGATCATTACACGTCACGATGAACATATTAAAAATTGTCCATAATAGGTATTTGAGCATTTTCATATCATTAATATACACACAACATACTTAATAAGATATGAAACTGAAATATACATGATATAAGGCTCAGCTCCCAATATGAAACTAAGTAAATATTGGCTTAAAAATTGCTACTTTGTAATGAAAAAACATATCATTAACCTTGGAAACATTTCTAGTTAGATCTCTTGCAATCCAAGATTATGATTATTAGTTCAATTTATAATGTTTCTTTTGTTGGATTAGGTTTGGCGTAATAACGGTGATGTTGGTAACGACATGACTTATGTATCTAATTATTGTACTATATTGGAACAAAAGCATTCTTCTAGCTATTGGTTTTCTACTCGTTTGTAATTCAATCGAAGCACTCTACTTGTACGAGTTTGAAGAACGTACAAAACAAACTTTCCCTTGACCTCGGAATTGTTCGTGCCTGAGGTATAGGCCTTATGCATACGAAACTCGTCTCCCGAATCTCATTTCGTCACTAATCTCGCAGCTTTCCTCCAAGTTCTCGTTTTATTAGGTGTGAAGTATGTTTTGGTGCCTCATGTTAGACCTGAGGAGAGATACTTGAAAAATTGATGGAATTGATCTTATTGCCTTAATTGATGCAATAAAACAAGAGGTGAGATACTATTTTAATATAAATGGTTTAAATTGCGATTCGAGGCATTTGCAAACAAATATATATCTCTCTCACAGATTAAAACGAATTTCTAATAGCTTCACTTTAAATTATTGGAACCATTTATTTCAAACTTTATTCTTCTTATATAAATACTATCTACAAATATAAAGTATATAACATAACACAATTATTTCTATATATTAGGTATATGGATGGGTCGACCCGACTCGAGGATACATTTCACGTGTCCCATGTGCGCCTCACACGCCCAAACTCTAATCCAAACCCTAGTTCTGTAGTTATATTAACATAACGATTTAGTTTAGTTTAGCAAACTTAACCTTTTAGTTTTGTCCACATAACCTTTTAGTTATATGCACATAACATTTTACAGTGCGTGACAAATTTATAATGTCTTTCAAAACCTTTATGTTGTAATAACATAACTTTTATGCTGAAATAGTATAACTTTTATGTTGTAATAATATAACATTATATTATTCTTTAAGTACATAAATGTTATGATATTTGTACATATATATTATACTAATATAATATAAAGGTTAAATTATTATAACATAACTATTTCGACTATATTATTATATGAATTTTTATAATTAAAAAAGTATAGGTTATTCATTGAAAATGTTATGAAATCTCTACATAAATGTTAATACCATTACAATATAAAAGTTTCGGCTATATTATATGAATTTTTATAGTGAAAAAATATAGGTTATTTACTGAAAAAGTTATAAAATCTGTACATTAAAGTTATATTATTACAACATACAAATTATATTATTACAATATAAAAATTATGACATAAATTAAAAAAAAAATTGGGCGTAGATCCGAGTTGAACCGGACTCAACCCGACCTGAACACCCAATTGCATGGATTATGACCCATACATTTGGTTCACACAAACACTACTCATAACATAATTTTATTAATTTGCACTTTGTATGTATTGAAATACGACATGAAGTATAATTTAAATAAAAAAGTTGAATTTTCACTTTATTTATATATATATATATAGTGGCAAAGTCAAAAATTTTTTTCCAGAAAATTCACGTAGTGTATAAAAACTCAAAATACATATTAATTATATATATATATATATATATATATACATATTTAGATATCTTTTCATTTTATATATTTTCATTTCACAGTGAACATATACTCAATTTTGAATTTTTAATATTTTTTTAATACATTCGTATTAATATTTTAATATTGAAATGATAAAACTCAAAAATTAGATACTTGAATAATAAAAATATAGATGACCACAAATATAATTTACTTCTTTCAGTTATCTAGAAAACTCACATCACCATTCTATTATTATAAATTTGGTACCTTAAATAATTAAAAAAAATAAAAAATTGAAAAAACGTGAAGATATGAGACTTAAACATAATTAAGAGAAATAATGTATATATATTATATAAAATTATATTGATTTAATATGAAATAAAATTACAATTTATAATGATTGTAATTTAATTACACCTTAACAAATATATTAATATCTTAACATATATATGACTAATTTCACAAAATCTATATAATACACAAATGTATTATATATAAAATTTTAAAAAATTTGAGGGAGCCCAATTGCCCTGCCCCTTTCCCCACACACACACATATATATATATATATATATATATATATATATATATATATATATATATATATCCAAGTTTGCTTAAAACTTAGTTAAAGGAGATAATTATTAGGAAAACATGTTAGCTAAGTTTGGTTAGCTCATCATTGTCTTTAAATTAGCAACAACCTGAATAAACCCTAAAAACACCTAATACCAACAAAAAACAACATTACATCCAATTATCAGATTCTCTTATGCTTTTCTCTTTTAGTTACTCTTTAAACCTACAATTCAGTTGTCCAAACATTTTATACACAACATTTGCAACTACTACAATAATTTTCAATAAAATTAAATGGATTATGATCAATAAAATCGAGGGGTCCATGTATTTACCATATCTTGCCACATAATCACCCCAAATTGACATTGAGGTTTGTTTTTAAAAATTAACAAGTAAATCTACGATCTACTATGTATTAGGTGAATCTTGTTCACATATAATATCTGTAAATCAGATGAAAAAGAGTAATAAATATAACGATGGTTTAAATTGCTATAATGAATTCTAATCAGGACTAGCTATCAATAATCATTTCAAATTTTATATTCATAGTAATATGTATACTTGTGTGAGTTTATACTGATCAATGAATATATCGAGTTACTATATTCTAGTCTACACATAATAAAGTTACAAATATACACGAACACCTATTGGAATGTCATAGAATGTGTAACATTTAATTCCCAAAAAGAAAAGGAAAAAATATAAGGAATAATTAACACCATACATTGACATTCATTGCTATTATTAATGTAGCCTATTTTGAAATAAAATACGAGAATAAAATATGAAAAAGAAATGAAATCCGTTTGGTGGATCCAACTTTTACAAAGAGATAAATTTTCTTTAATAATTCAAATCATATCGAATACAACATGGATTCATTTCTTAATTAAATGGTTTATGAAGTTGTCATCTTAGACCTCAATCATATATTTTTCTATTAATGAATTCCTTTTAGATGTTGATTTTATTTGTTTGAATGATTAATGTTTTACTAATTCAATTAGGTGGAGTCCAACCACTTAATAAACATTCCTTTCATTTTAATTTTAACAGTCGTTTAACATTATTTCATAAAGGTGAAAAATTGTGTTAAGCGTTTACATTATTCATTATTTAATACCTTTAATTAATGTATTTCACTAGATAAGAGCTTAGTTTTTTTATTTTTTATTTTATATATACTAAATAAGAGCATAGTAAAAAAACAATATAGCTGTAAGACTGGGTAAAAAGTAATTCTTCTCTATTAAAAATTAAAACAATATTTGTCTTGTACAACGATAATTAAATTGAAATTAATACATATATATATATATATATTCAAAATAAGAAAAATAATATGGTCAGCTTTAATATTTTTTTTAATCAAGCTTAAAATATGAATTAACAATATATATTATTATCTAGTACAGCATAGAACTTAGTACTATAGTAGCTTCTCCACTAATTATCTGCCACATCAGCAAACCGAACACGACCGTTGGCTATTGTTCTCCAACCGGGCCCACCGGTTACACTGGGCTCCATCTTGTTAATTAATTTACCAATTATTATTATTATAATCATTAATCTGGTCACCGGCATTTCCCGGTTTCCCTTCCTCAACGTACACCAATATTCCCGTTATATATAAATAAGAATCCAAATCACACTAGGAAGAGATACGGAGAGAGAGAGAGAGAGAGAGTCAGTGACTCGTCTCCTTCTGCTCTTCTTTCAATTTTTTCTCTTTTGTCGATCGATTTTCCGCACATGGAGTTACCGGCGCAAGCAGCCACGCCGGAACCCGTCCGGAAAGACGAAGACTCATCCGACGATTTCGAAGAAACCGCGTTTTTCCGGCGTAGATACTGTTGCTTTTGGGAATTTCCGTGTTGCAGGTCACGGAAATCGGATGATTGGGAGCGAATCGCTACGTCGGAGAGAGAGCAACCGGAGATTGGTAATCGGAGTTGGTGGAGCGAAGGAATAAAGGCATTGAAAAAGGCGAGGGAGTTGTCGGAGCTCGCGGCCGGTCCAAAGTGGAAGACGTTCATCCGCCGGTTCAATAGGACTCCGGCGCGGTCCAAAACGGGGAAATTCCAGTACGATCCTTTCAGCTATGCACTGAATTTCGATGAAGGACCAGGGCAAAACGGTCAATTCGAGGATGATAGGCTTTTCCGGGACTTCTCATCGCGCTATGCTGCGATTCCGGTGCAGAACAATCAGTTGAAGGACGTGAGTTGACTAACGTGCGCTGGGGATGCCAGGTGGCAGACGTGCTCTGCAGTAATCAGTTGGTTTGGTTCCTTTCTGGGTACACCGTGGCGCCATTGACGAATCTTAGTTGCAAAATATCTTTATTTTTTTTAGTTGATTCTAAATGTTTTATTTTAGGATTTTCTTTTTCATTTAAATTCCAGTACGATTCCTTTCGCTTAATTTGTTTTATAATTTTCTAAAGGAAAGGTTATTTGTAATCCCTTGTAATTGATATATAATTGATTGAAGCTTCATATGATGATTATTTCCAACCTAAATTCATTAATCCATATATAATATAATGATATAATCTGAATAAATCGTTTATCATTGGCTAATTCATCATTGTTAAAATGTTACAAGATAAAAAAAGTAAAAAAAATCAAGACATCCAAATTAACCAAAATATTCATTGTAATGATTGAATATATATATATATATATATATATATATATATATATATATTTTTTTTTTTTAATAGCTTAATTTCACATTTACGTCTAAATTAAGGATAACATATTAATGGAGAGATATTTTTAAATCTTACGGTTTTTAAATTGGACCGTTTGAATGATCCAATTTTTAAATTGTACTTGTAGAAATTTCCCTTTAAAAATAACAGTCCTATTTTATAAGAATTTAATAATTTGAGCCTAATGGTGGTTATAAAAAATGGGATGTGCTAATTTCGATCATTAATCGTAAAATGCTGTTTTTATTTATGACGTTAGCACTGTGCATAGATACAATAAAATAAAATAGACAAAACATCATTTAGAATAGAGGATCAAGATTGCATAAAAAATGTTAACCAAAATGAACAAGAAGTACTAAAATGATCAAAAGAGATCATTTATGAAAATTCTTCCAACTTTGCATCTTTTATACAACATCCATCTTCAAATTCTTTTCACATATAGACAGATCAATGATTCAAAAAATAGATAGAATTACAACACCTTTCACATGCCTCATGTTCTATGCATCCATGACAAGTCCGAGTTTGGAGGAGATGAATTCTCCAATCGAGCATCCGAAGAACTCGCGAATTTACCCTTCTTCGACCACAACCAAATCTTGGAAACGGAATAGCTATCCGTTTTTGTACCTATACATATCTTCTTCCCTTCTATACTCCCATCGAAAGGTTCACAAGCTCGATTTTCTTGATCTTGGCTCAAGGTCACCCTAAGTTTTGCATCACCAACTACATATTGATATGAACCCATTGAGTAACACCTTCTTGCATCCAATTTACAACAACTACTAGTACTAGTACTAGTCGTGTTATCTCCAATCTCGCCTTCTAGATCATTCAGTTTCCGGAACTTTCCAAGCCTAACGGGGAAAACGCCTTTTCCCATTGCAACGGCCTCAATTTCCACCCTCTTCTGAGGGTCAGAGGATCCATTGTCAACATAGCCAAGGCACCCTTCTTTATCCATGAAATCATCGTAATAAAAAACGGGGTTTCCCATAGAGAACCCCGGATTGAAAAGAGTCCCTCTGCAGAGAGGACAAGTTGAATTCGAGAGCAGCCAAGTATCAATACAGTTCATATGAAAAGCATGGCTACACATTGGAAGCAGTCTCAACTGATCCGTCTCAGAGAATTCACTCAAACAAACAGGACAATCGAAGGGCTCTTTCGCACCCACAATCTCGTTATAGGAAAAAACAGGCAATGCATCTATGAAAGCTTGATCCAAACCAGAATCATGCAAATGAAAGAGCTGGTGCAGCTGTCTTTCAAGGGCATCTGAGGTAGAATCCTCCAAATTTGGATTAGATTGGGAGGGTGATTGGCTTTTTGTCAAGAATCTAACAAGTAAGTGAAGAAGACCCGATACGAAGAACAGAATTGCTAAGATCACAATAATGAAAAGAAGAGCAGGGCTGATTTTGTAACTAGATGAAGAAGAAGAAGATGATGAATGGGCTGATTCTTTAGGGATATTAGTGGAGAAACCATATGAAGAAGGTGGTGAAGTTAAAATAGGAGATTGATATGTCAATAAACCATCTTTTTGCTTCATTTGATGCTGAATCCATGAAATTTTCAAATGGGCATGCGTTGCCATTTCTGAAGCCAAGCAAATCATCTTTTCTCTCTCTTTTTTTTTTTGTTTTTTTTTTTTTTCTTTTTCCTTTTTCTCACAGACAATTCTTCGAACACCTTGAGCACAGACCCACCATAAGCAGAACACTAGGAAAGATCACAACTTTACCCCTCAGATTTGGTCTAAAAAAAGATTGTTGTAATACACAGACTAATTCTATTCCTTTTCAAATGGAAAATACACCAAACAATTGGTTGTTTCAATATCAAAAATGATGACATCCAAGAACTTTGAAGATCGAGTCTTTCTTCACCTACCTTGATGCTGAAGAGGCTTATCTTGCAGCTCCAGCCAACACTCTAAAGTGGGACTATCCACGCCCCACTTTTTTTTCTTACATACCCCAACTTTTTAATACTTTAATTAAAAAAATTAAAAAAATAATTAAATTCCTATTTTACACTTAAAATAAAAAAATTGGAAATCCTCACCTCTCTTCCTAACGTATGCTTCTCTCTCTCTTTTGTTTGCTTACTTTTTTCTTGATTTTTTTAAGAATAAATCAACAATACCCGTCATATTATTTCATGGGTTACCTAAATATGTAAGTATTATATGAAATTATGTAAAAAGTCGAATAAAAAAACATAAAAAAAAAATCAAAAAAATGAATTGTTCCATTCGATCCTGGTAGGCCGAACACATAGAGGTGTGTTCGGCCATCAGACGCCAAACATATAATAGTGTGTTCGACGTCTAGTGACCGAACACACCTCTATGTATTCGGCTTACCAAGGTCGAATGGAACAATTTCGTTTTATCAAAATTTTTTGTGTTTTTTATACAATTTTTACCTGATGGTTATATATTTAGTTGGATCATAAAATGATTTACATTGTATTACTGTGTTATTTTCTAAGGATTCAAGAAGAAAATGGGAAAAAAAAAGAAAAAAAAGAAAATAAGAACAGTAACGGAAGGGTGAGGGAAATGGGGAGGGTTTTTTTTAAGGGTATTATGGGTATATTATTATTATTACATTATTTTAATTAAAAAATAAAAGAAATGTGGTGTGTTAAGAAAAATAAAGACAGCTTTTTGCTGAAATGTTGGAATCTTACCACCACCAAGAAGCAATATAAAAACCTTATATTTGAGATAACTGCTTGTTTAAAAAAGGAAAGAGACGTTATCATTTATTTTATTTTATGTTTCTTTTTATTTTTCAAAATATAAATAACATCATTATATATAAATATTTTTTTGACCAAACATATAAACATATTAAAAATAATGAAATAAAAAATAACAAATTATAAAATGTATATAAGAATGTTACTCATCATAATTATTTATAAAATAAAATTTCCTCATGGTAATTACTCATCATTATTAACGGGTGGAGTTTGAATCACTTAGGGATCGATTTAATAAACTTTACAGGGTGAACGATCAACAAAATACAAAAATCAATGAGATGGGTAGGTGGGGTGGGGGGAATATGAGTGGAATTTTATTTGGAAGAGAAGATTAAACACGAGGGAACTGAACACTGTTGAAACACTAATTCATTTGTTACATTCTCAATATTTATTGCGACAGGATAACGATTCTTGGCGTTGGATGGGAACAAGGGACAGATGATTCTCAACCAAGGCGACGTACAATAACTTAGCAGGAAACATGGCGGTCACAGTCTAGATGGACGAGAATTGAGTCTTTTCTTTGTTATGGAAGTGCACGACAACAAGATGTCAATAAGCGATAGTGTGGAAGATATTGAAACAAAAATTACCTACAAAAGATGTATTGAGAAAGAGGGGTATTATTCCATTCTCAAGTGACCTACGCTGCCCTCTCTGTGGAATTGAAGATGAATCAGTGACACACTATTTCTTCGGATGCAACCTTGCGTCTCGGATTTGGTTTGACATTTACAAATGGATTGGAACACCACTGGCCCCTCATTCTGAACCTATTCCCCACTTGGAACAACATAGCACCCTTTGAGTTTTTCGAAATCCATTGATTGTACTGTTTCGATTTGGGTTTGCAACTGTGAGAATGATTTGGAAGGTAAGAAATGCATTGGTGTTTGAAGGTATAGGTCTTAACCATTCGAAAATTATTGTTGGGATTAAAACAATAACCTGGTCATAGCTATTGTCAAAAATAAATATGAGAAACAGATTGTCTTTCTTGGATTGATGTAGAAATTCCAGAGGTTTTTTTCACTTGAAGAAGAAGGTTGTAATGAATTAGACTTCTGGCAGTAAGTGTGGTGAAGGTGCATCAATTTTGAATGATATAGAAGTTGGGTAGTTTTGTTAGCTTAGCAATAGTCTGTTGAGAAAAACACAATGCCAGATAAAGTTTTTTTTTTTTTTCATTTATGCTTGTTGGATAATATTGGAGATGTTAAGTTCTTATTTTGTTAGCATGTTGGAAATTGGTTTGGAAAAGTTGGTATTGACCAATTATTTCATGGTGTTTAGTTTGTTGGAAACGAAAATAAGTTACAAATTTGAAATCTACGTTTTGAATAGATAAATTTAGAGTATTTATTTTCTCAAATCCAATTTCGAATGAATGGAAAATTAATGCATGAAGTTGACAACTTAAATTGAAAAGGTGTGAAAGTTTGAAGAGGTGTGAATTTGTGAAAATGTGTGAGTTTGAATTGAATTAATGCAATCCAATTTAAAGGGATGCAACTATTGCGAAACATTGTGAGATACCTTATTTCATTCCAAAAGGTGTCTAATTGTGAAAAGATTTCAATTCAAACAAAAAAGTGTCTAATTATGAAAAAAATATCATTTCAAATTAAAAAGTGTCTATTATGGAAAGACACCATACCTCTTCTATTTCTATAAATAGACCCCACATTCAATAATTTCATTCACTCGACTACACTCCACTACCAGTTACATTATTAGAATTCTAGCAATTGTAGTCTCTCATCTTCTTGTTTAAGAAAGTTTCAAATATCGTCTAGTTCTTCAAATTTTTTTTGGAGTTGTTGTGCTGCGATCCTTAAGTTAGTAAGTTGTTATATCTTGGGGACGTTTGTCGTAGACCGTAAAATACTGAATAAGGGATAATTTCGTCTTATGGAGAAGAGTCCAACTCTTGCCTCGACTTTTCTATTTGTTATTTTAGTCATCTTCAAGTATACCACACATATTTTCCTACAGTGTAAAATGAAATTTCTGTGTTGTTGAAGATGGCTAACTTTGTTCCTGCAGCACCAGTTTATGCTGAAAGATCGACGAAGTTTGACGGTACTAAATTTAAGCGATGACAACAAAAGATGTTGTTCTACCTAACAATCTTGAATTTGGTTTATTTCATGAAAGTAAACGCACCAAATGTGGGGGAAGATACGATCGAAGATGTCGGATCAAAGAAATTCAGAGAGGGTAAGTTTTCTGATATTCCTATTCTTGTGTTGCTTCATTTGAAAGAGATAACTTTATTTTGGGTCCAACTAGATTTATTTTCTTTTGGGCTCAAAATATATATTATTTAGCCTTACACAATTAAGTTTGATTTGGGTTCTTACCAAATCGTGGTTAAACCCAAAATCAAAAGTGTGGAAGGTGATTAGCAAAGGTCGAAGTGTCTAAACCTAAACATGTTAGATAGGACCCAAGACAATTGATTGCATTTTCATTGAATATGCATATCAAAGTAGTGTTTATTGATTTCTGGTGCACAAATCAGACATTCCTGATATAAACGAAGAAATGATCATAGAATTAAAGAATGCAATATTATTTGAGATTATCTTTCCGAATAAAGAAATGAAAGAGATAAGTTCGAACAAAAGAACTTGTGAAGCTATACAAAGTTTTCCTCATGTTGAAGAGGAACTGAGATGTAGCAAAAGAAGCAAAGTGGCCAAGACGTTTGGTCCAGATTTTCTAACATACATGTTAGATAATGAACCAAGGATAATTCAAGAGGCATTGTCCAGTCCATATGCTCCTCTTTGGAAAGAGGCTATCAATAGTGAGATTGAGTCCATCATGCAGAATCATACGTGGGAAATTATTGATCTCCCACTAGGGTGTAAACCTTTAGGATGTAAATGGATCCTTAAAAGGAAATACAAAGCTAATGGATCAATCAACAAGTACAAAGCTCGTTTGGTAGCTAAGGAGTTCAAACAGAAAGAAGAATATTATTTCTTCAATATATACTTTCTAGTTACAAGGATTACATCCATTAGAATACTCATTGTTATTGCATCACTGCATAACCTTGAGATACATCAAATGGATATAAAAATGAAATTTCTAAATGGGGAGTTGAAAAAGGAGATTTATATAGAACAATCTGAAGGATTTGTTGCACCAAGACAAAAATATAAAGTATGCAAACTTGTCAAGTCTCTATATGGGCTTAAGCAATCATCCAAACAATGACATGAAAAGTTTGACAGAACTATGATGTCAAATGGTTTTCATATCAACGAGTATGACAAATGTGTATACATTAGGGCACACCCGAAGAATATGTAATTGTATGTCTGTATGTAGACGACATGCTTATTATGGGCAACAATTATGATGTGATCGTAAACACTAAAAACATGTTGAAGAAAAATTTCGACATGAAGGATATGGGTTTAGCAGACGTCAGACTAGGGATAAAGATCTCTAGGACATCTGATGAATTGTCTTGTCACAATCTCACTACATTGAGAGTGTACTCAAGAAATTTGGAGCCTATGACCTATCTCTTGCTAAGACTCTAGTAGACTTAACTTTACACTTAGCCAAAAACAGAGACCCGGTATCCCAACTGAAATATGCAAGGATTATTGACAGTTTAATGTACCTTACGAATTGTACACGTCCTGACATTGCATATTCTATTAGCAAACTTAGTAGATTCACGAGCAATCCAGGAAATGATCATTGGACTGCTTTGACAAAAGTAATTGGGTATTTGAAACATACCTTAAGCCATGACATACTTTATACAAGATATCCTGCTGTACTAAAAGGGTATAGTGATGTCAATTGGATATCAGACGCTAAAGACTCTAAATCCACTGGTGGCTACATGTTCACTATAGGTGGAGAAGTCGTGTCCTAAAAATCCTCTAAATGAACGTGTATAGTTCGATCCATAATGGAGTCTGAGTTCATTGCACTAGATAAGACTTGCGAAGAAGTTGAATGGCTCAAAAACTTTTTAAAGGATATTCCATGTTGAAATAAAACAGTGCCTCCTGTTATGATTCATTATGATAGTATGTCAGCTATCGGGAGAGCACAAAGTTATATGTATAACAGTAAGTCTCGACACATTTGGAGGAGACATAATACCGTTAGATAATTGATCTTTAATGAAATAATTGTCACTGACTATGTGAAGTCAAAGAAAACTATAGCGGATCCGTTAACAAAAGATATAAATAAAGATCTACTGTACAATGCAGTAAGGGGAATGAGGTTAAAACCCACATACTAAAGAACGTTCATAGCGGTTACTCAACCATAATGAGTGGAGATCCCACGAACTTGGTTCAATGAGACAACTAAGTTATGGATGGTTCAAATGTGCATTTGGAACTTATCTAGTGCTTCATTCTCGAAGTTGTTCAAATGCTAACCTGCTAACGTGTGGTGAGGGTAAGCTTTTATACTTTTAATAATTCCTATACCTTTAAAAGGTGGGGTATTGCAGAATACTCTTTATAGGAGATCACCTATATAAGTGAGAAGTTTAGTCGCTTCAATTTAATCACTTATGAATCCAAGATATGATCCAGGACCGAAATGGACACAACGTGAGAACAAAAGATATTAAGAGCTATTATTGTGTACATATTATTGTCTTGATTTACACAAAGAGCTAACCGATTCAAGACATCGTGTTCACTGAGCAACGAGTAAATCTGATAGCATCTTACTAAGAAAGGTTCAAAGCCGGAAGCTACCTATCCTGATGCAATAACAGCTCACCAAAACTTTCTAAAGTGTCTGCATTCGCATATGCATTAATTTTCATTCATGTGGGGGATTGTTGGAAATTGGTTTGGAAAAGTTGGTGTTGACCAATTATTGACCAATTATTTCATGGTATTTCGTTTGTTGGAAACGAAAATAAGTTACAAATTTGAAATCTATGTTTCGAGTAGATAAATTTAGAGTATTTATTTTCTCAAATCCAATTTCGGATGAATGAGAAATTAATGCTTGAAGTTGGCAACTTAAATTGAAAATGTGTGAAAGTTGGAAGATGTGTGAATTTATGAAAATGTGTGAGTTTGAATTAAATTAATGCAATCCAATTTAAAGGGATGCAACTATTCCGAAACATTGTGAGACACATTATTTCATTTCAAAAATTATCTAATTGTGGAAAGATTTCTATTCAAACAAAAATATGACTAATTATGAAAAGACATTATTTCAAATTAAAATGTGTCTATTATGGAAAAACACCACACCTCTTCTATTTTTATAAATAGACCTCACATGCAATCATTTCATTCATTCGACTGCACTCTACTACAACTTGCATTATTAACATTTTAGCAATTTTAGTCTCTCACCTTCTTGTCTAAAAAAAGTCCAAATATCGTTTTAGTTCGCCAAATTTTTTTTTGAGTTGTTATGCTGCAATCCTTAAGTTAGTAAGTCATATTTTGGGAACGTTTGTCGTAAACCGTAAAGTTAGTAAGTCATATTTTGGGGACGTTTGCCATTTCGTCTTACGGAGAAAGAATCCAACTCTTGTCTTGATTTTTTCATTTGTTATTTTAGTCATCTTCAAATACACCACTGACATTTTCCTACAAAAAGTTTGAAGGTATGAACTCTTTTTTTATTGGAAGAGTGTGAATATCCCTTATACTCTACATTTTTGTAATAGGTTTTTATTTTAACCTTTAAAAGAAAATTGCTAATCATAATTATCTATTAAATTAAATAGATGACCATGCATAATCATACGTTTTAAGTAAAATTGGAGATAAATGATATGCTTGCACACGTATTTATTTGAATAATAATTTTTTAGATAGCTCGAAAAAACTTTTATTTTTATGAGAACAATGGAAAACGTTTTTTTTTTTTTTTTTTTGTAACTTTAATTTTATTTATCGAGATTGCACAATCCCTTATAGCGTGGTGTTGTGTGGTCAACACTTTGATATCTCATATCATATGTAAATCCAAATCAAGTCTTAGGGCCGCTTAATCGGGCTCAGATACGTTTTCGGGCTAAACCGCATATTTAATCTGAATTAAATTTATTGAATTGATTTTAAAATTACAATTTTTTTACTTTCAATTACTAAATTAATTGCTACTTTAGCACCAAGAATGCGTATAATAGAAAGTTTTATACCTTGATTCTTGAAGTTTCTAAAAGTAAAATGCTTCTACTTTAATTTGCACTTTGTTAGAGAATCTACTTGTTCACCGCTAATATGTCAAATATTCAATCAAGAACAAAAATATCTGTTTCGGTGGATATATCGATATCTTAATTTTATAAAAATATCATGGATATATTGGGTTTTATGGAAATATTGGTCATTTTTGAAAAACAATGAAACTTTTGTAAAAAAATTAAAATATATATCAAGTAGTATACAGATATTATCATTAACATTTATACATATATTGAACTTAAAATTTCAGATGAAATGATATATTTACAATAAATATAGAAATAAACTATTATTAAATAATATATAATATATACATCATAATCCTTTTATTAAATTTTTATCTGATAATTTCGACCAAAATATAGATATAAAGAAATAGATAGAATTTAATTTTGATAGATATCCTTTAAATACACATTAAATATTGATAATAAAAAAGAAAAAAAAAAGAAATTTACTTAAATCTCCACCACTAATTCATAATGAAAAAAAAAACATAATTTAGTGTCATTGTAAAAGAAAAAAAAGAAAAAAAAAACAAAAGGAAATAAATTAGTGAGAACACGCGATATATCATGATATTTTTACATAAATAAAAAAGTAGCATGCTATTCTTTCGATTCTCCTCTTATCATGATATTTTCTTCACTATATCTTTCATACTTATAAATTTCATTTTTCATATAATCAGAAGATGAGAACATTACACGTCATTGGTGGACATATTCATAGCTGTCCACAGGTATTTTAGCATTTTCCTTCATTATATTCTAATATATGTTACGTGTTAAATAGTTATGTTATATTATATATGCGACAAGTGATGATTAATTTGCAATAAAATTAACTGACAAAGTGGAATTAATGATGAATATAACGTTGTTAGACCATCTCCAACCTTGGTGGCAAATTTGTCACCAAAAAACCAATTTGCTGCCAAACGGTAAAATCATTCCCAACCATTGAACTCAAAATTTAAATATTCTCAATTTTTATATTTTGAATTTTCTATTTTATTAAATATTTGTTTTCTAAGTTAATAAAAAATTAAACATATTGATTTAAATAATATAAAAAATTCTTATAATAAAAGAAGATTGATGTAGAATACCAAAATTATATAATGAAATTCATCACAAATACATATTAAAACTAAAGAAAAATATATAGTAATACAACATAATGCAATACTTAATTAGAAAAAAATAGAAATTATAAAATGATAGTCATTAATGATCCAAATTAACACGTCTTTCCAAAGATATTCGATCAATGTATTTCGAAGTTTGAAATGCGCATTTGCATTTCTGATTTTTTTTTATGTCGAAGGAGAAAATCTTGAAATTTAAAATTTTCATTATTTGTCATTTCTACCTCTAAAGTTGCCACTTCTCTCACTTCTACAATCGAAGCACTGAAATCTCATTCATCCTCGATTATCATATTATGCATTATAATGCATACAATCATTATGTCTTGTAGAGCATTTGTCATCCAAAAATGAGTAGGATTTGCTACAATAGCAAATCGCCTCTGGAGAACTCCAAACGTTCCACATCTTTTTTGCAAGCTTCTTACATGCTTGCAAAAAATAATATTTCCATGATATTAGAGGGTGTGGAAGTGGTCTACCGGACTACTAAAATTCATATTATTATTATTATTATTATTATTATTATTATTATTATTGTCTTAATTGTATTTCATTTATGTATATGTGTTGTAGTAAATTTAGCATACTTCTTGTGATTTCTTATTTAGTTTACATTTAGCATGTAGTAATGTTTTCAATTGTAGTAAATTTCATTGTATTATGTAATTTTGATTTTTAATGATATCTTCTTATATTTCTATTAGTTACAATTTGCGTTAATATTAATAAAATATTACAATACAACTACGTTATATGTTTTTTCAATTTTTTATATTTTCAAAATTTTAAAATTAAATAATATTAGACATAATATTTAGAAATAAATTAATAATTATCTAAAAAATATTTGATACAATAAAATGAAAATAAATTAAAAAAATAAAATAAGAAACTTAAAATTAAATCAGAAAGAAAAAAAGTGAATTTGAGTTTTGAAATATTAGGTGGAAATTAAAACATTTAAAGTTTTGAATTTTATTACAATATTTATTTGTTGGTTTAGTAATTTTGAAATAATCTATGTGACGTAAAGTTGCTGTTTAATATTTAAGTACAATAAAGTGATAAGGTCACCTTTCCAAGTGATCATTATTAAGCATTTGTTTTCCTAATCATTAATCAACTTTATCATAATTATTCTTTGTCATGATTTGATTAAAGTAATTAGTTTTCTTATGACTTATAAGTAACCAATTCGTTGAATGGGAATCATTGCTTATTTGTTGATTGTTATGTTCTTAATCATAATAATACTATCTTCAGAAAAAAATAATGTTAATGTGGGTATAATTTGGCATATTATCTTGAAAATAATTCTAATGCTATTGTTAATGTTATGGAGCTTTTCACAACTAGTCATCTCTTTGCAAAGCTTTTTGTTTTATGTTTTTATAAATTTAGCCACTATCTATTTATCTACATATAAAAGAAAAACACAATTGATAAAATTTACAATTTTACCACCTTTCCTCCTAAAAATGTCACATTATTATATTGGTTAATAAAAATCTATCTATATATAAAAGAAAAACAGTTGGTAAAATTTACAATTTTGTCATATTCTCTCCTAAAAATGTCACATCATTATATTGGTTAATAAAAAAATTCCAAATATTATTAGTTTTGTCAAGAAAATTGTTCATATTATTTAGAACATTTTTCCAATATAATATATTGTTAATTATTATTATTATTATTATTATTATTATTATTATTATTATTATTATTTGTTGTTGTTGACGATGACTGTTATTCATTGTTGAACAATAATTTTTTTTTAAATTTTGTTAACTTTAATTACTTAATGTTTATAATTATTCTCATTATCAATTTTAAAGTTAAAACAATTTTAAGATATTTTTTGTAATTATGAGAAATATTGTATATAAATAATATTTCAAAATTTCTATTGTTAATTGTCACTTTTAACCAACTCCAAAAATCATTGATTTATCAAATTATCTATCGAACCATGAAAAAATTCAGCAAAAGATAGAAATAAATAGAATGAAAGCTTTCAAGTTTTTAATTCTTTTTTTATTTTTTTGTTAACTTTAATTACTTAATGTCTAGAATTATTCATATTATCAATTTGAAAGTTAAAAGAAATAGTAATATACTTTTTGTAATTATGAGAAATGTTGTATATAAATAAATATTTCAAAACTTATATTGTTAATTGGTCTCTTACCACTCTCTTAAAATCATTGACTTATTAAATTATCTATCGAGCCATGAAAAAAATTCAACAAAAGACAAACAAATAGAATGTAAGCTTTCAAGTTCGTCGTTTAAATTATTTATAAATTTTGTATTCCAACCTTTTAATATTATCAAATATAATTTAGAAGAACATATACAATTTGTGTTGTTTGAATTTAGAATAATACGCAACCCAAAAACAAATGTATAAGGAAGCCCTAATGTATAGGGAAATTCAACCAAATTCTACTTTTTTAAGTTAATATTCTACTTTACCCAACAATTTTTTAAAATTATAAAATATAACTTTATAAATTAATAGAGATATAAAAATATATTTGTATATTATACAAAATTTGAATAATAAAAGATGTATGAATAACTTTATAATATAGCAATTTTATTATATAATTACAAATTATACACTATCACAACAAATAATAAATCGCGAATCACGCGGGTGAATTACTAGTATTATTAAAAGTCGAATAGATTTTCTACCATTTTACATATAATAACTGACTTTTCTATTATAAATGATAAGAAATCTAATTGCCTATCATATTTTTTTAAAAAAGATTGATAAAATTATTCTCGAGTACAATTTTGACAAAAATAAAATTAAAAAATTTAATTTTTTTTCAAGCAATACCAAATAAGAAACAACAAACTCAACAAGACACAGATTATCAGAATTAGATGAGGTCCTTGGTGACAAATGGAAAATTTTGTTAAGAGGGTTAATTTTAATTGATTGAACTTAATTATATTAAATTAATTTAAGGGAATGATTTGTGACTTGTTTTGACAATCATAATGTCATATGTGTTGTAAAATGAAAAAGTAAAATGATAATATAAATTAGACAATAGAGGCAATCAAGAAGAAGAAGCCCTTTATTAATCATGAATCCAATATATATATACAAGTCCTTGAATAACAAAGGACACTACATATGAAAAGCCAAAAGTCTAAGAATATAAAGGCCTATAGTAATGTCCATTAAACATATAAATTTATAACACTCCCCTTTGGACATTACGACATGATGTATATGCCTCGTTAAAAACTCGCTAGAAAAAAACCCAGTGGAAAAAACTAGACGAGAAAAGAGTATATGACATACTGTCTTTACTGTGATATACTGGCTGCCTCATTAAAAACCTTTGACTAAGAAAAACCTAGTGGGAAAAAAAAACTCAGTCAAGGAAAAAGAGTACAACCATTGATCTTCAGGATCCAACCTTCAGGGTTGTTTTGAATTTGTCGCTCCCCCTACAGACAATAGTCTTCCAAGTCTACGCATCCCAATACCATGGATATACTTTTCAAAAGTAGATGTAGGTAGGGATTTTGTAAACAAATCTGCAAGATTGTCACTAGAGCGTACCTTTTGTACAATAATTTCACCACTCTTCTGGAGCTCATGTGGATAAAAAATTTAGGGGCTATGTGTTTTGTTAAATTTCCCTTAATATATCCATTACTCATTTGTGTAACACAAGCTGCATTGTCCTCATAAAGGACAGTAGGGAATACATCAGTTTTAGTAATGCCACATGATTCACAAATGTGTTTTATCAAAGATTTTAGCCATACACATTCTCGTGAGGCTTCATATAAAGCAATAATCTCTGAGTGGTTTGAGGAAGTGGTAACCATAGATTGTTTGACAGACTTCCAAGAGATTGCAGTACCACCACAGAGAAAAACATAACCAGTCTGGGATCTGGCATTATGAGGATCTGACATATAGCCAGCATCTGAGTAACCTACCAATAACTTATTTTGATTTCTTGTATATAGTAAACCAAGATCCTGTGAACCTTGAAGATAGCGAAAAATATGTTTAATGCCATTCCAATGTCTCCTTGTAGGAAAAGCACTGAATCTTACTAGTAAATTTACCGCAAATGCAATATCAGGTCTAGTGCAGTTTGCAAGGTAAAGTAATGCACCGATTGCACTTAAGTAAGGAACTTCCGGTCCTAATATATCCTCATTATCTTCTTTAGGTCTAAACGGATCTTTATCCACTTCTAGGGATCGAACAAGCATTGGTGTACTAAGTGGATGAGACTTATCCATATAAAATTTCTCCAAAATATTTTTCAAGTAGGTTGACTGGTGTATAAAAATTCCTTCAGGGAGGTGCTCGATTTGCAGGCCGAGACAAAATTTGGTTTTTCCTAAAATTTTCATTTCAAATTCAGTTTTTAAGTTCGAACTAGCTTCTCTAATTTCCTTATGTGTTCCAATAATATTTATATCATCAACATATACAGAGATGATACAAAAACCATCTGATGACTTCTTTACAAACACACAAGGAAATGCGTCATTGTTTATATATCCCTTCTTCAGGAGGAATTCACTCAATCGATTATACCACATTCTTCCTGACTGTTTTAGACCATACAAAGATCTTTGCAATTTGATACTATACATATTACGATTTTCATTTTTCTGCATCTGGGGAATCTGAAATCCATCAAGGATTTTCATATAAATATTTGAATCTAATGATCCATATAAATATGCAGTAACAACATCCATTAACTGCATTTCCAAATTCAGATTTGCTGCCAGAAATATTAAGTAGCGGAACGTTATACCATCCATGACAGGAGAATATGTTTGATCGAAATCAATACCGGGTCTCTGCGAGAACCCTTGAGCTACCAATCTCGCTTTGTATCTCACCACCTCATTATTCTCATTTTTTTTTTTCGTACAAATACCCATTTATATCCTATAGGGATAATATTTTCAGGGGTACGTACAATAGATCCGAAGACCTTTCTTTTATTCAGCGAGTCTAGCTCAGCCTCAATTACATCTTTCCATCTTACCCAGTCTGAGCGCTTCCGGCACTCAGCAATTGACTTAGGTTCTGGATCCAGATTATTATTTAAGACAGTAAGAGCAATCGTGGAGGCAAATATGTCGTCGACGACAATGATATTTCTATTGTAAGTTTCTCCTGTATTTATAAAATTCATAGCAACTTCGATATTTACATCAACCAGATCCTCTTCATTTCCCAAAATATTATGACCTGGTCGTTCCGCAACCCTAGTATTTTGATTATTTTGTGCACGTGCAATGTTACCAGGATTTTCATCTTCAGGATGAATCTCTTCTGGAGATATTTGGAGTGATTGAATATTTTTGTTAGATTTAGTTTTCCGCGGATTTTTATCTTTTGTATTTGTAGATTCTTTACGCTTCCGGCGCAAAGTGGCAACAAATGATATATTTGATTTATTAGGAACTTCCACTCTTTGTGGTGCATTCACAGCAGGTATATGTGATTTTGTCACTCCTTTATGATCGGTAAATGCATCTAGCAGATTACTTGCTAAATACTGCAAGTTAATTATTTTCTGAACTTCCAGTTCAGTTTGACTGGTGCGTGGATCTAAATATTGAAGATTTTCCATATTCCATGAAATTTCTCGGCATTGTTTTAAATTTGTACTCTTATCTCCCTCTAATGCCGGGAAATTATCTTCATTAAATATGCAGTCAGCAAATCTAGCTGTAAATTGATCCCCTGACATGGGCTCTAGGTATTTCAAAATGGATGGAGATTCAAAACTAACATAAATACCTAATTTTCTTTGAGGGCCCATGAAGGTACGTTGTGGTGGTGATATTGGAACATATACTGCACATCCAAAAATTCTCAGATGGGAAATGTTTGGTTCTTTCCCACGCACTAGTTGTAGAGGGGAGTAGTCATGATATGCAGTTGGACGTATTTGAATAAGGGAGGCCGCATGTAGAATTGCATGACCCCAGCCTGAAATTGATAAGTTAGAATTTTGTAATAAAGGTCTAGCAATTAATTTGATACGTTTAATCAATGATTCAGCCAGACCATTTTGAGTGTGGACATAAGGGATCGAATGCTCCACTTTAATCCCTAATGACATACAATAGTCATTAAATGCTTTCAACATGAATTCACCAGCATTATCCATTCTGATGGATTTAATTGGATAATCAGGAAATTGAGCCCGAAGTTCAATAATTTTAGAAATGAACTTTGCAAAGGCATTATTTCTAGTGGATAATAGACACACATGGGTCCACCTAGTGGAAGCATCAATCAAGACCATGAAATATCGAAATGGTCCTGATGCTGGGTGAATTGGTCCACATATATCTCCATGAATTCGTTCAAGAAAAATAGGAGATTCAAATCCAACCTTAGTACGAGAAGGTCGTACTATAAATTTTCCTTTTGCACATGCTTCGCAAACAAATTCGTTCACGGAAGGTAATCTATTGTTTGACATGTTGTGTCCAATAGAATGAGACAAAATTCGACAAACCATATTTTGTCCTGGATGACCTAAACGTTCATGCCATAATTTAAAAGAATTTGGATAATGAAATTTCAAACTCATTGAAATATGGAGATTAGAAGGACGGATGTATGTATAATACAACCCAAATGAGAAAGAAGGAAGCTTTTCGACAACTTGTTTTCGACACCCTATGGAATGAGTCATCAAGAGATACTCTACATTATTTTCAGTGTCAGTTTCAATGTGAAAACCATTCGCTCAAATGTCCTTAAAACTAAGGAGGGTACGTTTAAATTGTGGATATAACAATGCATCATTGATAATTAATTCAGTACCCATAGGGAGAATTAGTGAAACTCTACCGGAGCCTACTATTAAAAGATTATCATTTGCAATTGTACTAACACTCCACTTTTTTTCAGTTAAAGTTTGAAAAAATTTCCTCTCTCTAAGGATAGTGTGTGTTGTAGCACTATCCACTAAGCATAGAATATTCTCTATCTCCATATGATAAAAATCAACGATGTAGTAAAAGATGTTGCAAACTGAAAAATTAAACATTAAAATAAGCATCATAATAAAGTCAAACATAAACGTAACCATAATGTAGCCAACATTGGTAAAAACAACATAATGTTTGGAATAAAACATAAAATAAACATAGGCTAAAAGCATCATATAAGATCACTCATTATCCCCAAAGTCTTCAAGTTCAACCTTCAAAAGATCATCATTGTCAATGTCCAAGTTCATGTTTGCATCAAGCATATTAGTATAATGAGATTTTCCCTGAGGGGCCTTTCCCTTTTTGTCTTTTTGCATTTTTTGGTATGCTTCCACCAGATGCTTAGGTGTGCGGCACGTGCGAGACCAATGATCATCACATCCACACCTAAAACAAATTTGTTTTTGTTCTCCATGAGAACCAAATTTTGGTGGAGTCTTAGAATTGTCTGAACTCTTTCCACGGCCTTGAACTTGATCAATACTTATATTACCTCGACCTTGACCACCTCTATAATGTCTATTAGGAAAACCATAGCCACGACCTCGGCCACGTCCTCGACCTCTACCTTTTCCACGCCCACCATCATCTCTATTTGTTATGGCATGTGCTTCAGGCACAACTTGTGAGCCAACTGGTCTTGCATTATGATTTTTCATTAGTAGTTGGTTATGCTTTTCTGCAACTAGCAATGCAGAGATCAACTCAAAATGTGTAGTGTAATTTTTTGCCCTATACTGCTGCTGGAGTACAAGGTTGCTTGCATGGAAGGTTGATAACGTTTTTTGTATCAGTTCAGCCTCTGTAACATTTTGATTGCATAGCTTTAGATAGGAAACAATACGATGCAAGGCAGAATTATAGTCGGTTATAGATTTGAAGTCTTGAAAATGAAGATTTAGCCAGTCATATTGTGCTTGAGGTAGAATTATGTTTGTTTGTTGGTGGAAACGATCCTTCAGGGACTTCCACAAAACAACAGGATCCTTTTCAGTAAGATATTCATTTTTCAGGTCCTGATTTAGGTGGTGTCGGAGAAAAATCAATGTTTTTGCCTTCTGGGTAGGAGTGGATTGGGAACCTTGAACAATTGTTTCACTTAAATCAGAGGAAGCTAGGTGAATCTCAACGTCAAAGGCCCAAGTTAGATAGTTGGTGTCATCAAGGGAAAGCTCGGAGAATTTTCTTTTTGTAATATCGAACATTTTCAAATATTACAAAATTAAAATTAAAATATTATATTATGTCAATTACTTATAATGACAAATATTCACTACACAGAATAAATAAACTTACATATCCAAAAACCCATAAAATGTGCAAACTAAGAAAATATAACCTATGTATAATAGATTTGTATTTTTTTTTTCATATTACAGAAATATAAGTGAAATATAATGAGATACTTAATCTAATTGAATATCCATATAAAACATATGAAACTTAAGAAGCATTTCAGTAGAATAAATTGTAAACATAATTCATACTCTCTGTTGTTGGTTAGAAGAGTTCATCATCATATTCAAATAAAATATAAATTTCAAAAAATTCTGACAAATTTGAAAAATCAAATGAGTTATTAAACTTAAATTTAAGAAAAAGGTGAAAGCAGTAACATACTTAAAGTCATGATTATATGAAACCAGTCATGATTACATACTGAAAGTCATATGTAACATATTACATACTGAAAGTCATAAGTAATATACTGAAAGTTAGAGATTCATCATCAACCCACTCACATCACAGAATATATATATACCACTTGATGAAAATAATTTGATCAAAATTAAATAATATACACACTGAAGGATGTTGAATCCTTGACTAACAATAATGTATATGTGTGTATATATTTATGTACACGTTTACATTTTTAGGTGCGCAATTTGTGCATACATTTATTTATACTATATCATATCACATGAGATTGACTAAAGACAATTCAGGATACTATAGAAAACATATGATTAATTATGGGGCTGGATAACTTTGCAAGATATGAATTAAAATTTAATTAGTTATCTCTTGAGTCAGAGGCAGTGTATAATTTGAAAACACTAGTTGTCTATAATCTAACTCAATGCTACGAAGTTAATTAGGCCTTCATCTAATATAACCAAAGAAATTAATAAAAGGTATGCAGAGCAGCAGAATGCCATATAAAATAATTATGGAAAAAGGTAATTATCAAATATTTGCATCAGGAAGCTATAAAATAAAGCAATTATGTTAATTGAATCAAAGGAAAATACCTTGCAGGAAAGACACGATTCTTTCCTAGGGCACAACTCAGATTCAGGTAGGGGATCGTGCTGATAACATGTTGTAAAATGGAAAAGTAAAATGATAATATAAATTAAACAATAGAGGCAACCAAAAAGAAGAAGCCCTTTATTAATCATGAATCCAATATATATATACAAGTCCTTGAATAACAAAGGACACTACATATGAAAAGCCAAAAGTCTAAGAACATAAAGATCTATAGTAATGTCCATTAAACATATAAATTTATAACAATATGGTTGTTTAAATTGAATATTGGGTTCACAGTTATTAATTTAAATGCTCAATTATCGAGAAAAGATTTTCTTAAAAAAATAAAATATTATTAAATTATTTTGAATGATTTTAGCAGATGGTAAATTAGATAAAACTTAATTAATCTTATATGAATTTTTATTTCTCCTCCAATTAAATAATGCACAACCACAATAGTAAAGGGTATGCAAGATACGTGGTTAAAATTGATTAGAAAATAAGTATTCGGTGATCTTGAATTGTAAAGGGTGTGCATGCAAGACACGTGATCAAAATTAGTCGGAAAACATTCAAAGGTCTTAGATGGTAAATTGCAATTCATATATAGTTGAGATGGTTAGTTGTAATTTGAAAAAAAAAAAAAAACACAAATATACTCTTAATTGTAAAAGACATGCGAAACATTTGACCAAAATTGATCAGAAAATGAAGATTCAATAATCTTAAATGATAAATTACAACTTATGCAAATGTAAGATAAGTTAGATACAATCGATAAAAAATTAATTATTTAAGTGCAAAATATAATTTGAATAGTTATTTGTAATTAACCCATATTATTTTATCACAAACTTAAAAATATAGATCTTGGATAATTTACTTTCGAAGTCTAAGACTCTAAGTCAAGTCATAAGTCAGAATGACCAACTTCCAAGATCATATTATAAACCTAACTCGATCTCAAGATTCTCATTAGATTCGAAATTGAATAAAAATCTTTAAAATTCCTAAAAATACTTGTGTCATTTTCATTTATCTCACTTTTTGAATTTATTTTACTCTCATTTTTTAGAAATTTATTTTACTGAAGAAAAGAACATAAAACACCACTGCCTGCCGTCTTCGTCGACGCCGTTAGTGCCGTAGTCTCTCGCCGGCCGTTCCACCGTTATCCACTGCCCTCCACCGTCCACCACCTCCCACCGCCGTCTAAGCTTCAAAGTTTCGCCAAGTACAAAGTTGGTGAGCATACTGTACTCCTAATACCTTGCATGCCCTAATATATATATTTTTTTCAATCTCGGTCGTTTCGTGTAAACCTTTTAATTGGGGTTTTTTTTTGTTGTTGTCTTCAATTTCGAATTATGAGAGAGAGAGAGAGAGAGCTCTAACATATGAAGCTATTTAAAGAAGAAACACCACCCAGTTGGTTGCATTTCTATAAATTGATTGCAGATAATGGCTATTCTTAGTTGCTGTTTCTTCTAGCAAAATTCTGAGCACAAGCATTGGATTAACTTCTCCCAAATTGGAAACAGCCAGTTTCATTGCACCTTTTTAAGAATTGAAATAGATGTTGTCAGAGTAGCATTAAGAGTTGATGCAAAAACTCTAGTTCGGAATATGTACGCTGTGTTTGGCTGTGGAATTGAACACAAATTTTTCGCTTTTGTAGAAAAAATCACAAGAAATTTCAGGAAACGTGATGGTGTTTTTGATACCTATAATTTGTAGTGCAGAGCAACTTTAATGTCAATGGTTTGTGTCTGTGACTAATAAAGTCTAGTTTTGGCATAATTGTGTGAATGTTCTTTTAATAATTTAAACATACCAGCCTTTTTCAATTTTTCTTAAGAAACATGTTATCTGTTGTCGTGCTTGTACTGAAAATTATGAAGAGTGCTATGATTCATTCTTGGTCTCTTTCCCATCCTTGCTTATATGAACAGGCTTGAGGTGATCTCTTATTTATGCATCTTTGTTCCAACATCTTAATGCTGTGAATGTGCTTAATTTCTTCAATTTTATCATCATTTTCTAAGAACAACTACCGTAGAGCATGGTCCACCTTTGAAAGGTGTAGGGCGAGGATTGAGATGCATTAGATCGAAATTTTGTCTTGAAAACTTCTCTATTAATGTGTTTAACCTTCGCTGATTTGTGTGTGTGTGTGTGTGTGTGTGTGTTTTTGTATGACTTTGTTTATTTTGGGTTTTTATTTTATATATCGACATACACTTAATTTGTGAATTGGATTTGGTTAAAGTCTCTGTTTTCTAGGCGAGAAAAATTAGACTTGAGTAAATTCTTAATAATCTTCAAGCAATTCAAGCTACCTATGCTACTGTTTTGAGTATTTTCTTATGAAAAATTATACGTGGCAATTCTGAGACTTTGGTGGCTGCTAAGTTTGTTAAAATGACATGAAATTACTTTGTGTTAGGCTTTGTTTGCTTTGTCAATTCGCTTCCCCCCACCTCACACAGAAAAGTCCACCGAAGAGAAGGAAGTCTAGCGGCAGCGGAAAAGAGGTGGCTTTGGCTGACATAGATATGATTCGGGCATCAAATTACCTTACTTCAATTCCTGAGGTACCCTAATTTCTGGGTTCTACACCGAGTAAAATTTGTCTCTTGCTTTTTGTCTCATTGTATCATATTTCAGAAGCACATATTGGTTGCTTTTTAAGTTTGACAGCATTTGATGGGCTGTTTATGTTTTCTTAACTTCTTACTAGTCAAACATCACCATAATGTATTAGTATTGTAGTGTATTAGGTTTCTTGAATTCATTGGACCGCTCTATTGTGTGGTGAAGTTTAGAATCTGAATTTAAGCTCTGCATTTGGAGTTGCAGGTTAGCCTTGTGTATAGCGATGCTATTTCCGGAATAAGACTGAAAATCTTGTGTTGTACATCTAAAAAGCCTACTCGTCGTCATGAAACAAAGAGACGTGAAATATTACCTCAGAATGTGGATCTTCCATCAATACTTCCTAGGAATAAGAAGAAGCCATATCCCATTCCTCTAAAGAAGATTCAGCAAGCAGCAAGAGAAGATAAGAAGCTGGCACAAATGGGGATCGAGAAGCCTCTTGAGCCTCCGAAAAATGGTCTAATTGTGCCCGACCTGATTCCGGTAGCTTATGACGTACTGGAAGCTTGGAAAGTGTTAATTAGAGGACTTGCTCAGCTCTTGCATGTTGTACCTGTCCATGCTTGTAGGTAAAGCACTCTTCAATTGGTGATGATTTATATGAAACTTGCGAATAATTCTTTAGTGCTTGTCTTGCAGTGAATGCTCGGAAATTCACGTTGGCCAAATCGGTCATGAGATTCAAAACTGTCATGGCCCAACCAGTGGAAGCCGCAAAAGTTTCCATTCATGGATTAAGGTTTCTATCAATGACATTCTTCTCCCCATTGAGTCATATCACATGCATGATCCATTTGGCAGAAGAATTAAGCATGAAACTCGATTTAACTACGACAGGATCCCTGCTGTAGTCGAACTCTGCATCCAAGCAGGTGTAGAGTTGCCAGAGTATCCTTCAAGAAGAAGAACCGAACCCATTCGAATGCTTGGTAAAAAAGTGATCGAAATGGGTGGCTTCATTGACGAGCCTAGACTCGTCCACACACCGATCATGGACCTTGACACTTATCGAGCCCTAGAGCGATTTCCTCCCCCGCCAGCACCACAGGTCCCTGTTATCGCGCAAGAGACTGTCAATGCATACGAAAAGGTGAAATGGGGCGTGACGAAGTTGATGACAAAGTACAGTGTGAAGGCATGTGGTTACTGCTCGGAGGTGCATGTTGGGCCGTGGGGCCACAAAGTGAAGCTATGCGGAGAATTCAAGCATCAGTGGAGGGATGGGAAGCATGGGTGGCAAGACGCAACGGTGGAAGAGGTGTTTCCGCCAAATTATGTGTGGCATGTCGAGGATCGAAAAGGGCCTCCATTGACAAGTGCACTCAGGAGATTCTACGGAAAGGCACCTGCTGTGGTTGAACTCTGTATGCAGGCCGGTGCTCGTGTGTCCGACAAGTATAGACCGATGATGAGGATCGACATCGTGGTTCCGGAAGATGAAGAGTCTAGCTTGGTTGCTTAGCTGTGTTTGGTAGATTCTGAGAAGCTGGCTTTTGTAAGTATGAGTAACAAATTTACTTCTTGTGTGTGGTTATGGTATGATGTTTTTGCTAATTGATAGTTTAGAAGAGAGAGAGAGAGAGAGAGAGAGAGAGAGAGGGCAAAGGAGGAAAAATAAAAGCAATATGTTTGGAGTTCTGAATTCTCATTTCTCTCCAAAATTAATTTACATTTTCCTTAAAGGCTTAGTTAGTTGGAAAAAAAAAAAGTCACCACCTCTTCGAGAATTGCAATTTAATTTAGAATTTTTGAATTTAGAAAAAAGCAAAAAAACCACCACTTCTTTACATACTTGAAATTTAATCATGATTTTTTAAATTTAATTAAAATAAATAAATAAATCATGATTTTAATTCATTATTACAATTTGAAGTACAAATTGTAATATCTGATGATCTGGGTCATGTGCTAAATAAAATATTGTAATATCTGATGATCTGGGTCATGTGTTAAATAAAATATCGTGTTAAAGTCAAATTGCAGTACATTATTGAAATCCTAATTTTTATGTAAATGTTAAAGTTGTGATCCCAAAAAATTTAAATGTGGTTTCATTGCAATAGTTTATTAAAGTGTTTTGTTTTTGTTATGCTAATTCTTTTTTTGCTAAATTCACAAAGACAAAATTAAATTACAATTTCGAAAAAAGTGGTGTCATTGTTTTCTTTTTGTTTTTGTTTTTCAATTAAGACTTCCTTAAAACACGTAACGAAAACCAAAATCAATCCTACAAAATTACATCGTACATCGAAGCCCAATTCATAACAAAACAAAATCACAATTAAAAATCATAACATAATATAACAATTATACTTTCAAATACAAATTAATATATGATAAATGAAAATTTTATTATTTTAAGTATTATTATTTTTTAAATACCAATAAATATCATGTCAAAGACAAAAAACTAAAATTAATGTGATAAGATAATTAAAAGATATATTTCTCGATTACTTTTTTCAACTACAAAAAGTAGTTCTTTTAGATAATATATATTTTTTTCATATGACAAAATAAATTTTAGAACACAATTTTAAGTAGTATATTTGACCCTCTTATGGAATTATCAGAACTAATGAATAAAGAAAAATGAGGTGGGGTCCAACGGCAATTAGGAAAAGATAAAGGGTGAAGTTGCAATTACCAACAAGGATACATATGTATACAGTTCACGGGCTGAAAAGAGGCAATGGGCCTCGAATAGAATTACGTGGGAAACAACATCATTAATCACTGGAGAATTGTGAATGCTGTAGTGTAGACAATATTTACGGATTCCATTTTCTGGTTCAATCAATATAATTTCTGGGAATTTCTTCTCTCTGTTTCTTTTCTTGGAGGCTTGAATTTGTGGGTTTTAATTAAGGTACTCAACGATGATTTGCAATGTCACTTACCTGGACCTTGCCCACCAACTGTTTGATTATATGCACCACTGACGTGGTTTCTTCTTCTTTCTTTTGTTTTTCCATTTAAAAGCTATATTTTGGAAGGTGAAGATTCAGCATCCACTGTAAACATGGCAATTTCATTGAGCAATGCTATTCTTTATCCGCAACAACAGCTGGTTTCTGTTGCAAAAGCTTCAATGCCGGTTTTTGGTTGTTGCTTTATTGACCGTAGAGTACTTAGGTGCTTGAATAGAGGGGACCGATTCACTGCTCGTTTCGCGATTGAGAGTTCAATGAAAAGAAGGGCGTACTCTGTGGGAAGTACTGAAGGGTTATGGGAAGACCCTGATGATGGAAGTGATGATAGTGAATATGAGGATGATGAAGATGAGGAAATGGAAGAGGATGATGAAGATTATGAAAGTGATTCTGAGGCTAATGTAAACGACAAAGTTGTCGCTAGTAAAGCTGATGAATTATCCATAAGAAAGTATGAGGAGGATCTTGTTAAAGGTATGCAATTCTTATTGTTACATTACTCCATTGATTCGTATGTTCTTTATTGACGTATGTTCTTTATTGACATTTTTATGCTGAGAACTTTTCTGGGAATTGATTGGTATTGATAAAATTATGGAGTTTCGTTTCTTGCAGAGGTCGAGCAACTGTTAGGACCAAGCGAAAGAGTGATTTTGGAGCAGAATGAATTTCCTAATTTGGAAAAATTGTCGACTGTAAGGCCAATGATTTATGGTGAAAAATCTTTTTTTTGCAACTATGTCACCATCAATCTGATATTTTGATCCATGAGAGTGTGATTGACTTGAATTTTCTTTTGTTGAATCAAAAACGAGTTCTTAATTTTGTTATTAACTTATCCATCACAGGCAAAATGGAAGCCTCTCCATAGCTACGCACTAGCAGGACAAATAAAGTTCATGGATGGGCTGCTCGAGAAGGGCTATAACATCGAACAAGTTGATAAGGTACAACTATTTCCACAGAGTTCATATCTTTCCTGCATCTTCGAGCATTAATATGATTGAACTCGGTTAAATAGGAAGGATTGACTGCCTTGCATCTAGCAGTAATTGGTAAAAGAGAAGCTGTTATTAGTCACCTTTTAAGAAAAGGAGCAAATCCCGAAGCAAGGGATCAGGTACGACAATTATGTGTGTGTTTTTTTCTTCTAGGATTATGAATATGAATATGAATAATCCTCTGTGCTCATCCTCATAGGATGGGGCTACGCCCCTGCATTATGCTGCTCAAGTAGGAGCCATCCAAACAGTCAAATTGTTGATAAAACACAAGGTTGATGTGAATGTTGCTGATAATGTGAGCACCTATTTCACTTTCCAATGGCTCGATTCTTCTGTGTAGTTCATGTCCGTATATAATCTGTCTCGATTGTTCTGCTCATTTAGGAAGGATGGACACCGTTGCATGTGGCCATGCAAACACGAAACAGATACATAGCAAAGATTTTGTTGGTTAATGGTGCTGACACAACTAGGAGAAATAGGGTAACACTCAATCAACACACTTTTTAACACTTGGTTTGATACATTTGTATGATTTTATCGTATAATTCTTTCGTTCGGTTCAAATTTGGTACAGGATGGGAACACGCCTATCGATCTTAGCTTATGTTATGGAAAAGAATTCAAGTCATATGAACTTTCCATGTTATTGAAACAAGTTTCAGCAAACAGAGGCTTGTAAACTGCACCATCGGCTGAGTTTTGGAGAACAAAGAAGAAATGTTGATTGACGCAGTTTAGAAATTAGATTAAGTTAAGACTCGTGTAATATACGGATTTCTTGTTAAAAAATAAGTGTATTTACCATTTGAGTTTTGAAAATATTAGTTATTAAGATTCAATTTTTTGTGAGGTTTATGGCATTTCATTACATTATAATCAAAACCGCCATAAAAAGAAATTATAATATATATAAGTATATATATAGGGTGGGACTGTACACATCTAGATATGCTAAATACTCCCAAAAAAAATGTATTGTCGTATCTTTCAGTTTTTAAAAAATGGGATGTGTTTAGTAAGTTTTCGTCAAGGACAAAAATATCGCTACCTTAATTTTACAGAAATATCGGTGGATATATCGATTTCGGTAGAAATATCGGACATTTTTACAAGATTATTATAACTGACATTAATACATATATTAAACTTAAAATTTTAAATAAAATGATATATTTACAATAAATATATAGATAAAATACTATATAAACGTTGTCTGTTATGATAACATGACAAATTTTGTAATGGTAAGTAATGGTATTGTTTTCTCAAGAAAGATAATCGTATTGTTTCATTGTTTGATTTATTTGGATACAATAAAAATTTATATAAATTAATAATATTTGAATCATAAAATTTATTTAATTGAAAGTGGTATAAAATATTGATTGTATTTACGAATAGCGATATGTATAATATATCGATTGTTTTTAATTTATTTATTCAATTTAATAATAAAATATACATTAGTTATATGTGATTTTAAATTCAGTAAACATACACTTATCTTTATATATATAAAAGTAAGACCACATGTGCCACATGTCAAACATACAATTTCTATATTAATTTTATAAATTAAATTTATACTAACTAGAATTTCAAAGCTAATTAATTAATATGGCTATTTATGATATCAATTTAATTATATTGATAATAGACATTAGTAAATAATATATGAATTTTTTTTTTATAAATTTCTTAAAGCAACCCATGTTAGACTTTAAATATAGAAATCATTTATAAAATTTAAATTTGTTGTAGAAAAAAAATATAAAATAAAATTAAAAAAAAAAGGAAAAACTATAGGCTAGTTGATTAAAAAAAAGACCAAAAAAAAATATCAAAAATATTTATACTGACATTTGGACAAAATCGATATTTTGCCCAAAAAAAACTACATATTATTATAATATTGAAATCATGTTTATGATTATATTTTCCATCACTGTTTTTTTAGTAAGTTTTGGGTTTGTATAGCCTCACCCATATATATATATATATATATATATTTATAATCAAGTTAAATTTAATCTGTTGACCATCTTTATAGCTACATTTTCAAAATCTATTTTAAAACTAAATAAATTAGTGTTAAATGATGGAAAAAGCGCAATCTCTATTGATCAAAATAACATAACCATATATATATACATAATATAATATAATATAATATTTTTTGAACTAAATTAATTTTTGAAAAATTGTATTTTTTTAATAAGTTTTGGGCAGGGGAAGGAGACAAAAAAAAATTAGGGACTTGGGTAAAAAAAGTTGTATATTGATCGATAATAATTATTTTCTTTCACTATCTTATTAAAAAAGACATAATACATATATAATAAAATTATATTATTTTGATCAATAATAAAAGTTTAGTTAAAATGACAATTCGATTAAAAGTTGTGATTTTTCCAACAACAACTAACCCAACAAATTATATAATTAATTTAGAAAGGTTAATCTAATTATAAAATCATGTTTTTCCAATGATCATACTTTTATTTATAAAAAAAAAACTGATAACTTTTATACATTAACATAATAACTGTCAAGTTGCCAACCCACACTAGGTAAGCTAAAATGTAACTTTATTTATTTATTAAAATGAATCAATTTTAAAATTATATTATATAAAGAAAAATTGGTTTCAAAAGACAAACTTACATGATTCAGGTTTGAACACTCATCATCAATCAGTATCTTAGGTTCGAACACTCATCATCAATCAATATTTTTATAAAGATGAGATATCATTTAATTTACAAGACTTCGGTAAATATTCCCCGCCTTTGTCTTTCATATATGTAATAAAGTATTATAATTGGGCCAGATTATACAAAATATGGGCTGAATTTATGGTCTAGCCCATATTCTTCATATTTCCCGCCAAGAGGCCCATATATACGACAATGGTGTAAATATCTCCTCTTTTTTGCCTGCAACCATTTCACTCTCAGACTCGATCCTACTGAATCCCGAGCATCAAAAGGTGACATTTTCTCTCTCTTTCAACTGTTTCCTGTTCCTGCTTTTGTTCTTTAAAGGTGTTTTTTATTTCCCTTTATTTCTTTTCGAGTGAAAATTGTAAGCTGTAATTGTTATTCCCAATTATATTTGGTTGATGTTTGGTAGGGATTTGCAATTGATTTTCCTACGGGTAATGCATGCTATTAAATGATTGAAGTAATAGATCATCAGTTCTGGTTTCTGAATTCTGCTTATTTCTTTCTTATTCTGTAATTTGTTGCAGTAATTAAAGCTCAAAGCAGTCACAAAAATGGCGGATGAAAAGGATGTTTTTTATGTTGTGCGGAAAGGGGAGAATGTTGGAGTGTATAAAAGCATCAATGATCTCCAATCCGTTCTACAATCCTCTGTAATTTTCTCTTTGTTCTCTGAACCGCATCTTCAGTAAAATTTCTTTTGGCAATTTATTTTCGATGATATTTTTTGTTTAGGTTTAAATCATGTTCAAATTTTCAGTGATATTGTGTATAAAATTGTAAATTCTAGCTTTTGATTGTATGTATAGATAAGTTGTTGTTAATTGGTGATTGCCAATGCATATATTGGTTTTCTATGGTGAAACATTTCTTTTGATTCACAAGGTCGTATCTGAATGTGAAAATTAATGCTAATGAAATATGAAGTACTGTAATATGAAATGTCTATGGATGTTTTGAAAGTGTGTTAGATTTTAGGTTTGTCAATTCATTATGTATTTGCTTGCTTTTGCAGGGGAATGATCGTTCTGTTAGCGTATTTAAAGGGTATGGTTTGTCTAAAGAAGCTGAGGAATACCTCTCATCTAACGGACTTAAGAATTCTATGTATTCTGTTGATGCCAGCGATGCACAAGAGGATCGATTTGGCCGACTTATCATTTGCCCTTTTCGTGTTAGATTCTGGATCTTATAAGAAAGTTGAATGACTTTGAATCTTTAAAATCTATTTATTCTATAGTTAAGTGTTATTGTATTATTATGTAGTCACGATTTACATGAGCTGCAAAATTGTTTGATGCAGGAACCGAATTCTTCTACAAATAAATCTTCTAGTAAAAATCATCAAGAGAAGAGGCCACAGGTAATTATTTTCTTGAACTTGTGGGGGTTTTAGTATACGTAAATATGAGTCTATCCAAATGTTTTGTGACAAGTAATAGCACTTCACCACCAGAGAAGACATAGCTGTACACTTAACTATAGGATTTTATGCTTTCCCACTGTTGAAAAAGTCCCAGCCACTCCTCCTATGCCCCAGGAATTTCCGTGGCTGTCTACACTTTTTTTCCTGCCTAGGCCCCTCCTAACCTTTCCTAGGCTCTGTAACCTCAAACAGGCCCTGTCTTGGCACTAGGCTCCAGCAAGTTTGGCATGGTGCCTAGCACCTTATAAAAAGTTGCTCTTTTGATTGCATCATGACACATATTATCTTGCAGAACTCTGTAGGTTAATTTTTATTGCTCTATATGAGCTTATACCTGAATTATGACCTTGCCAAATACCCGATAGTACTCTTTGTCAGAAGAGTATGTGTAATCTGGCATCATTCTTTACCCATCCAAAATCTGACCTTCTAGATATCTAAGTTTTTTTGTTTGACTTTCCTTTGATATGGAATGTGGAGTATGTGACATGAATTCTCTTGCATATAAATTACAAAATGCAAGATCTAGAAGTAAGGTAAGGCAAATCCTAATTTGGTGATTATTGTTTGGATCATGGTCTTCAAATTGAGATGCTTGTGATTGTTTTCCATTAAGTAGCATTTACTCTCTATCTCTCTCTCTCTCCCCAGCAGGAATTAGTTGGTTCAGCTTCTTTTGCAGCAAATACCCAGATAAAGCATTCAAAATTAGACAGTTTCCTTCAAGGTCTACCAATTTCTTCGTATTGCGTAAGTTGTTGTCATATGTCAATTGTATTTTTCAATGTCAGCAACATATGATAACTTCAAGTTACATGTTTTACTTCATGTCTTGATGGCATGGAATAGACTCATCATGCCAGTCAATATAGTTGGCATGACTTCCAGTTTAAAAGTATTCTCAGGGAGTTTGCAACACTGATTTTTCAATAACATACATGCTTCCGGGTTTTAATAGTTTAACAAGCTAATAAATTGGAGGATCTTTTAATGCACTAGTACTATAGGTCTTAGAAATTATTTTGAGTTTATCCATTTTTCATGATATTATGCATGGATCAGGTATATCGTGGCGAATTCTGCAGAAAAATAACTAAAGTTTTGTCTTTTGCTGAAGAAGATAGATACGGATGAAAAAAAAAACACTAAAATCATAACATAAAAATGCATTGCGGAAGAATCAATAGTTGATTTTTTAGTTTGGTAAAATTAAAATATAAGAAGAAAAATAATGTAAAGAGTCTTTTTTTTTTTTGTTGTTGTTCCATGAATATATTAATATAATAAAAAAAAGTCCTTTTGTTTTCTATTTTGTTTGACTTAATTTTTTTAGAACTGATTCCATTTGTTGATTTCGTCTATATAGCTATTTCCATGCATATTTCCACTCATAGCTCCCTTTCCATTCATGTACAGAATTCCTGCATTATCGAGTTTGATGGTGCCTCAAAGGGAAACCCTGGACAAGCTGGTGCAGGGGCTGTACTGCGATCAGCAGATGGGAGAATGGTACTTTCATCGTAATCTCGAACTCTGTATGCTATAGCGATCTCTCAGCTTTATCTCTTTATGGTCTCTCAGAAGACATGTTCTCAATATAGTGATTCTATATTTGAGAGTTCTTTTGCTATTTAGTGAAATCATCCCTGAAAAGATTGAAGTTGAGGCACAAGTTGCCTCACAATTTTGAGTGAAGTGTCTGAACGATTTACATCCTTAAAAGTTCTTTCAGTTGTTTTTTAAAGTTAAATTACCTAAAATTTAAGTCTGGCCTTAAATTTTGTTAGGTATTTCGACTGCGTGAAGGCGTGGGAATTGCGACTAATAATGTTGCTGAATATCGAGGTGCCATTCTAGGCTTAAAATATGCTCTTCAAAAAGGGTTCAAATATATACGTCTTCAAGGAGACTCTAAACTTGTCTGCATGCAGGTATTAATGTTTTCCTTGTGCTACTACAGTTTCACATGTCTCCTTTATTTGTCTCCCAAACAATTGAAGGGGAAGAACTATATAAGATCTTGTAAAATTAGCAGGCAGAAGTAGTAGGAACAGCACACTCTTGCAATCAACGTGACAATGATTTTATGTTCATTATTATTGCTTTATCCGACTGATAGGTTCAGGGACTATGGAAGACCAAAACTCAGAATATGGCTGAATTGTGTAAGGTGGCTAAAGAGCTCAAAGATCAATTCGTATCTTTTCAGATCTGTCATATAGAAAGAGTAAGTTGAAAATATTACCAATTGGTGCTATACTGCTTTCTTAATCGAAGAACTTTGTGTCAAGGATTCAGTTCAACTCTTCTTTGGTTATTTCTTCCTAAATTGTATAAAATTCTTTAAGTGGACTTGGAAAACAAATATCCTATATCAGATTAACTGTTGATATTTCTCATAAATCATCGTTTCCCATCTCATCACTACAACATATTTTTAATGGTATCAGGAGTACAACACGGAAGCTGATGCTCAAGCAAATCTAGGAGTACATCTAAAGAGTAACAATCACTTTTGATCTTTCCGTTAGTTCATTATTTGTGTTCTTCCTCGTCATGTTTTCTCTGTGAACCTCGCAGTTGAATGTCTGTGCAGATACTGAAGTTCAAGTGGAATGTGATGTGAAATGAAATGCTTGATGGACTCTTCTTCAACTCGCTGGTTCTTCTCTTCATGTGGTGATGCTAAAGGTATGCTTTTGGTTCTGCTTTTTGTCTGAAAGCTGTAGATATGTTTGAAGATGATGTCTGTGAATCCAACTAAACATTTGAGAAACCGGACTTTGAAGCTACGTATAAGAACCTATAATTAGCTTATCAGGAAATTTCCAGACAAACAATTTCAGCAGCTTGGTTTTCCATGTAATATGTATGCTTGTCGATACTGATAAAATGAAATACGAGAAAATGCTAATGGATGATACAGGCTTGGATAAACAGATCAGATAACAACCTATCATTTTCAACTCATTCATTGCTAGGAAATGGACTTATGTATGCCATGCTAGTGCAGCATATCATTGTTGTTTATTAACTTTTTAACTGTTGATCATTTGATAAAATAAACTAGTACAATTAATGGAGTTGCAACTTTTGATTTTTATAGTCTCACTAAACTCAATTAGATGAGTTATTACTCAATTTTTCAATTAGACAGGTGCATTTATCTCCCTTTTCTTTGGGATACATATATATCTTTAGATACAGAAGATTTGAAACCTAATTTAACTCAAAATTTTCTATTGCTGAAGAGGATCCACAATTTACCTATCGATCCTTAGGATTGATGTATTCTTTATATATGCCCTAGTTTACCCGAACCAACCTCAAGTATCACAAATCTTTTGATCTATCTTGTATATTGTCTTTTTCTTTCCATGTTGGTATAAAACTTTAATTTATTACTTGTTATTAGATGAGATTTTATGGAATGAAAAAATAAAAAATTCTAGGAAAAACAATATATATATTCGATGTGAAGAAAGAGGAAAACTTGCCCTCTATATATATATATTACAATTTCGAATAAAAAGAGACTCCACTATGTTGAATAGTGAAGTTTTATTTAGATTCTCACAAAGAGAATCCTTTTTCACACTTCCTATTATCTTATAATAATGGTTTAACTTTTATGTTTAGTTTGATAGGAAATAAGATATTCAAAAAATTGAGTATCACAGATTGAATGACAATTCATCTATTGTATTTTTATATAAAGAGGTGTATGAATACTTTATGAAAAGATGGTGGCTTAATTCGATATTGAATATGTACCTGATTGATATATAAAAAATTAACTACTATTTTTATTTTTATTTTATTTTAAATTTATTAACTTTTTCCAAACATATAATCTAATTAACCCAAATAAGGATTTAGGTGGTCGGTGCTTGGAAATATCTTCAAGATTGGCATCTCTATCTATAGTGGCTCTCTTTTCGAACCACTAAGAACATCTACATTGATTAATTTTAAAGTATTTTTAATTAAAATAAAAAGAGTGTTAATTAATATAGGTGTGTTATAAAATGTATGTTTTTATATAATTATGAGTGTATTAAATTGTAATAATGATATTTTTGTCCCTTTTTAATTATTAGTTAAGAGTAGATCATTTTATTGTGGGATTCACGTGTCAACACACTAATTAAAAATATTTACTTTTTAAAATCACACATCTACATCAATTTGACATAAATTTATATCAATTTAACACAAATACAATTATTACATGTGAGTCCTATTATCTATTAATTTTTATTTATATCAATTTAAATTAATTATTTATTGTTTATATTTTTTTAATCGTGTCAGAATTGTATATCGGGTTAATTAATTATGACATTAATAATTTTCAATTCACATTAAAATATAATTAATAATAAATAATAATAAATTAATATTTACTTCAAATGTTTGTATTTTTTTGGATTAATTATATAAAAAAAGACATATATATATATATAGTTAGCAATTAATTGAAAATAAGCAATTGACATTACAATATATTTGACATACAATTAATATAAATGAACAATTAATTTTTACAAGTTACCAAATCGTGTCCAAATATGTTCAACTAAATCTGCTCGAAGTTGGTGATGAATTTGATTATCACGGAGCTCGGAATTCATTTAAAGAAAAATTTGAAATTCTTGAGGTGATTCTTGAACGGGTTGTGCAGGCTCATCGTGTTCGTCGTTGTACCAATTCTTGACTAAATCTTCATAATCCTTAACAATCATGTTGTGCAAAATAATACATGTTAACATTATATGTCTTGACCTTTTCTTATACCAAAAACGAACTGGTCCTCTGATAATTGCCCATCGTGATTGAAGTACTCCAAATGTCCATTCGACATCCTTTCTTGCTAATTTTTATTTTTTCTTAAACAATCATCTTTTTGCATTCTCTGGACAAGGAAAAGCCTTTACAAACATCGCCCACTCTGGATAGATTCCATCTGTTAGATAGATAGTATCCCATTTTATATAGTGAACCATTCACTAAAGTGAGTCATCGGTGTATATCCATGCAAGACATCGTTGAATAAATCAGATTCATACAACAAATTTATATCATTTCGTGAGCCCGCCACCCCAACAAATGCATCTCATATCCACAAGTCTTGAGATGCGACCGCTTCGAGCATGATTGTGGGTGATCCATGACCCCGTGTGAACTAACCTTTCCAAGCCATCAGACAATTTTTCCATTCCCAATGTATGCAATCAAGACTTCCTACATGTCCGGAAAGCCGTGTTACTCATGCATTTGGACAAATCATTGAATGTCATAAACATTCGGTTTTCTCAAGTATTGATCACCAAATATTTCAATCATGCATTTACAAAATTTAAAAAGACATTTGATGACAGTAAACTCACCTATTTGTAAGTACTCATCCAATTGATTGGTCGGAACTCCATAAGCAAGTTGACGGATGGTCGCTGTGCATTTCAATAGTGCCTAACCTTCCCGAAGCATTCGGCCTTTGTTGAAAATACAGAGCATGTTCCTAAATTGCATCAACAATACGAAAGAATAAATGTCTTCGCATTTAAAATCATCTTCGAAACATATCTTCATGATATGTTGGAGTTTCGAAGAAGTAATCATTAAATAGCCTTGTATGTCCGACTTCACGATTCCGTTGTATGAATCATCTTTGTCGCTGCTCTTCTGATCTTTGATATGCGTCAAGTATTTATTGGTCGATATTAAGTATTATAGACATCATTTCTTCTCCCGTAGACATAGACATTTCATATTCATCCGAATCAACTTCAGACTCGTCAGATGAATTTTAAATAAAGCTATTCACACTTGAAGACATGTTGGATAGAAAGAGGGAGGAATTGTGTTGCAAAATATTGAATTAGGTATACCATCTTTTATTTATAGTGGATATATGTACGTAACTTTTATTTCCACTCACATATTTGAAAATTAGATATACCATCTTTTATTTAACCTACCATTCAACTTCATGATATACAGTGCTGCCATATGACTTCACTGCTATGGAAAGTGAAAAATTAGGTACATATGATTTCATTTGTAATAAATTTCTCAAATCCAAAATTTGTCTCAAATTTGATCTCACCTGAGTCATGACTTCTAGCCTCTTTCGAATAGATTTTTAGGTTGATTTTGACTTTTACTTCTTCTTAAAAGTTGTAGCTCAAGTTAGCTATCTAATGCCACAAATTTTAGCCAAATATAATTTTCCTACACCAAGTTATATGCAATTTACTGAAAACCTGACAGTGGAAATTAACCTTATTTTTACACTGCCTTGCAAACATATTTTAATTTTCTGCTCTCTTAGAGATATAATTGGAGAAAACATTCAACATGAAAGTTGTAGAACTCTCTCTTAGCTTTTGAACAAAATAAGATTCATTAAATTTGGCCCTTTATAGCTTGAGATATAAATTTTCTTTCAAAACTGCGTATTTTTAACTGTGTCTGGACTCAAACTTGACATTTAATTTGTTTGGGCTTCTATTTTGTATCTAAAATCTACCAATTTAATTCAAAAATTTAATTGAGGATAGTAGGCAAACAACAAACATGCCTAAATAGCTTTAAAAAAAATAATAGACAGACATATGAACAAATAATATATTAAAATTAGTCAAGGTACAAACTAGTGCAGACAACAAATGATTACTACGAATTAGTACAACTACTAATTGCTACAAATAATTATATGAAAACTATATTAAACTAATTTTTTTTAGTTATTTTGAGAATTCCATTTCTCCATAATCACATTACAATATTATTGGTGAAACTTTAATTGTTCGACATTTATAGTGGAAGTGTCCTTATTCATAATCTCATATTCCTTTGTAAGATTTGTTTTTCCATAATCACATTATAATATTGTTGGTGGAACTTTAATTATTTGGCATTCACAGTGGATGTGTCCTTATTTATAATCTCATATCATTTGCAAGATTTGCATGATTTTGTTATTCAATCTCCGCCATTCTTAACTCCTTCTCTTGCGATTTCATTTCCTTGTACGCATTAAAATTCTCATACATAGATCCAAATTTTTACGTCATCTTGGAAAGATTAGTACTTGCAGTTGCCTTTTTTTTTTCCTTTTTCTCTTTGTTGTTTTTTGTCCAATTAGACGGACATCCTCTTCATTAAGATCAAAATCTAGATTTCTTTCGCCCCAACTTGTGGTGTGGCTTGCTCCATCATCCGATATTCTTGATTTCTTTGTGCCGTTAGAATGATCGGTAGATTGTAGAGAAAATATTGGTTGAACTTTAAGGATTCTTCAAACATGCTCCAAATTGAATGCTACATCACCATTTTCTTGAAGATATTTCTCATATGAGAATCGGAGTATGTCCTCATCACTGTGATCGCTTCGATATTGGTTATAAATCGAATTGTAATTTGCATTTAAATGATTACACTTCTTTTGAATGGTGTTTTGCCAATGTGACCTTACCATACTAGCAGTTCTAGTTGGTGTACCATTTGACTTATATTGGTTATAGTAACTTGCCACATGTGTCCAAAATGCATCCATTTTTTGGTCATTGCTAACGATTGAGTCGGTCGAAATTGTTACCCATGATCGGGCAAGCACCCCATCCTCAGCTATGGACCATGAAACTCGACTTCTTCCGCCATCATTCATTGGATTTGATTGAGGAACATTTGAATCATTTATGACATTTTCAAAATTACCAAATAGTGAAGAATGTTGCATAAAATTTGGATTATCACCAAATGTTGGGTGTTGAGGAGGAGAAGAAAAAGAATTGAATAGAGAGTTTCTTAAATTGAGTGTTGTTGGTGAATTTGGGTCTGATGGTGTTGCACCAAAAGTATTCGAAGCACTTCACCATTTGTTGGCCATTTAAAAAGTTGAGTTTTTTAGATAATAATTGAGTTTGAGTGGATGATCATTGTAACAATTCATTCACATATTTATAGAGATTTTATATAGGTAATTTGTAGTAAAATTCAATGGAATGGTGGTTACTATCCACCATTTTTATGAATTGGAAATTAGGTGTATCTACAATTTCATTTGAGAAAGTGTAGTAATAAATTTAACCAATTGAATTACCTTTTGTAGTTTGAACAACCATTTCAATTTCTACCAAGAGTAAATCTATACTAAATATATAATAAATTATTTTGACCCAATTGATGGAGATAATTAGGTTTAAAATAATGAAGCTTGAAAGATTCATTTCATTATATTTATCAAGAACTTACATTTTAATGGTTTACGTTGAAAACATTTAACTAAAACACTTGCCCAAATCATTGATTAAAAAGTTATATATAATTAGTTCTTTTAAATAAAAGAACCATATTGATAGTAAAAGTCAAAGTAATGGTGGTTACTATCTACCGTTCTTATTCTATTATTTATATCAATTCAAATTAATTCTTTATTTGTTGTATTAATTTTTAGTGCAAATTGTATAGAGAAATTATTAATTATTACATTAAAAAATTTCAACTCACATTAAAATGTATAAATAACACAAAAATGATAAATTATTTGTATAGGAAAGAAAAGAAAATAATTTGTTTGTATAGAAAAAGTAAAGAAAATAAATATATTGAGATGAGGAAAAAAAAGAAAAAATAATTAATTGAAGAGGGGAGAGCAAGAGTGCAGACACACTCAATCCAATCATTAGTTAATAATTAAAAAGAGACAAGAATGTCATTATTACAGCTTAATACATCCATAATTACACAAAAACACACTCTTTAAATCACACCTATATTAATTAACACTTTGTTAGGATATCAATATTTAGATTTTGATGAGACAAATCAACCTTGTAATAGGAATTTAGTGTACCCAATTTTTCATAATGTTTAAGTGAAATATAGACTAGTATTGAGTTTGTAAGTTTAGAAGATAAAAAATGGAGAATCTCGGAGAAGGCCAGTTTGCATCGAACAAAATAGAAATGAAGAATTTGCAAGAAAAGCCAAGGCAATACGGCTGTAAGAAAAATATATAACGTAACTATAATCAAGAAGAAGTTACAGTAGTACTGTAAGATGAAGATACAACAAACAAGATCCAGGATGCAATACAAGCAACAGAGTCATTCCAACTTGTTATACAAGAAAGAATAAATGAAGTACGAGGAACGGTAATCCAAGCAAATCAAAATAGAGTCGGTTGAAACAATTCGAAGTTGTAGTTTCAAAACCAATACAAAAAAGACACGCGACCTGATAGACTGCAAAAAGTTGTGAGCCGCAACCACCACATTTATTGAGATGAGAAGATAAGTCTAGATGCATTAAATGCAAGTCATGCCTTTGATTAGAACATCATATTCGAATGAGGAATGTCTTCTTGAACGGGTATTTTTCTACCAGTATAAATAGAGAACGAGTAACACTGAATCAAGTTACTGAAACATTTGCCCATAAAGATCAAAACAAAAATCAAAGCTATACTCTCAAGCATTTAAACAAGTTTCAGTCACTCAACCTAGTGAAGTGATCAAGCTCATCTTCAAAAGTTAGAAGATACAGAAGATTACTTCACTGCACCAGTTGAAAAAACAAAATATATACTTTTACCTATTTATTGTGTGCTAGGTTGTTTTAAGGTGTCGTCAGTTGATAGAATTAGATCATTGCTGATTGTTTATAATTGTCTAAGAAAAGACAATTACCCTGTATGGGTGCTCAGAAATCCTTGGTGGGTTTTTGCCTTTAGAACTTGCAGTAGCTGTGTGTAAGCTGAGTTCTAGTAAGTGATAACATGTTAGACTGTAACCTGTAAATCAATCTTACTTAACGAAATTTCTGTTTGGGGAAACAGTAGAGTGAACATAGAAGGATTACACCACCTTCGAATCATTATAAGATCTTAAGGGTTTTTAATCACTTTATATCTATTGTGTGCTGCATCTTTTATCGAACTCTCATACATCATTAAAGGTTTTTCATAAGAAAGTATATTTAAGAAAGCAAACCTTCTGTCTAAGTACAAGAACTTTAGGATACAACAAACAATACTACCTAATAGTGCTGTAAACTTGTCCACTCTCTTTACTGTAAGATTAAGTAGCTTACAGTATAGTTAGTTTGAATTTTTTTTTCTAAAATCGACAGAGGTTCATTCACCCCCTCTGAACCTCCAAGACCACTTGAAACCAACACACTCATTTTATTTTAATTAAAAATGCTCTAAAATTAATCAATGTAGACGCTCTAATGATCAGATTGAGTGTGTAATTAATGTGATCTAAAATTCAACCAATAGGATGAGTGCATGTATTAAACGCTCTCAGAGGGTGCCTAATTGTGTGGCGCTGCACGCACACACACTCCCTCTCTCTCTCCCCTCTTCAATTAATTAATTTTTCTTTTTTATCCCTTCATCTCAATATATTTATTTTCTTTACATTTTCTATACAAACAAATTATTTTATTTTCTTTCATATACAAATAATTTATCATTTTTGTATTATTTATACATTTTAATGTGAGTTGAATTTTTTTAATGTAATAATTAATAAATTCCCTATACAATTTGCACTAAAAATTAATACAACAAATAAAAAATTAATTTGAATTGATATAAATAATAGAATAAAAATGGTAGATAGTAACCACCATTACTTTAAATTTTACTATCAATATGGTTCTTTTATTTAAACTAACTAATTATATATAACTTTTTAATCAATAATTTGGACAATTGTTTAGTTAAATATTTTCAATTTAGACCACTAAAATGTAAGTTCTTGATAAATATAATGAAATGAATCTTTCAAGCTTCAATATTTTAAATCTAATTATCTCCATCAATTGGATCAAAATAATTTGTTATATACTTAGTATAGATTTAGTTTTGGTAGAAATTGAAATGGTTGTTCAAACTACAAAAGGTAATTCAATTGGTCAAATTTATTACTTCACTTTCTCAAGGGACATTGTAGATACATCTAATTTCCAATTCATAAAAATGGTGGATAGTAACCGTCATTTCATTGAATTTATTACAAATTACATATATAAAATCTCAATAAATATGTGAATGAATTGTTACAATGATCATCCACTCAAACTCAATTATTATCTAATAAATTCAACTTTTTAAATGGCCGACAAATGGTGGAGTGCTTTGAATACTTTTGGTGCAACACCATCAGATCCAAATTCACCAACAACACCCAATTCAAGAAACTCTCTATTCAATTCTTTTTCTCCTTCTCCTCAACACCCAACATTTGGTGATAATCCAAATTTTAGGCAATATTCTTCACTATTTGGTAATTTTGAAAATGTCATAAATGATTCAAATGTTCCTCAATCAAATTCAATGAATGATGGTGGAAGAAGTCGAGTTTCATGGTCCGTGGTCGAGGATGAGGTGTTTGCCCGATCATGGGTAACAATTTCGACCGACCCAATCGTTGGCAATGACCAAAAGGGGGATGCATTTTAGATACATGTAACAAGTTACTACAACCAATATAAGCCGAATGGTACACCAATTAGAATTGCTAGTATGGTAAGGTCACATTGGCAAAACACCATTCAAAAGAAGTGTAATCGTTTTAATGCAAATTACAATTCGATTTATAACCAATATCGAAGCGGTAACAATGATGAAGACATATTCCGATTCTCATATAAAAAATATCTTAAAGAAATTGGTGATGTAGCATTCAATTTGGAGCATGTTTGAAGAATCGTTAAAGATCAACCAATATTTTCTCTACAATCTACCGATCATTCTAGCGGCATAAAGAAATCAAGAATGTCGGATGATAGAGCAAGCCACACCACGAGTTGGGGTGAAAGAAACCTAGATTTTGATCTTAATGAAGAGGATGTTCGTCTAATTAGACAAAAAACGACAAAGAGAAAAAGAAAAAGAAGACAACTACAAATACTAATCTTTCCGAAATGATGTAAAAATTTGGATCTATGTATGAAAATTTTAATGCGTTCAAGGAAATGAAATCGCAAGAGAAGGAGCTAAGAATGACGTAGATTGAATAACAAAATCAAGCAAATCTTGCAAAGGATATGAGATTATGAATAAGGACACTTCTACTATGAATGCCGAACAATTAAAGTTTCACCAACATTATTATAATGTGATTATAGAGAAATGAAATTCTCAAAATAAGTAAAAATTAGTTTAATCTAGTTTCCATATAGTTATTTATAGCAATTAGTAGTTGCAGTCCTGCTCACCTATCCATCGTGGACATATTAATATGTGCCCACGATTGATGTGTCAAACATTCAAAGCATCTATTACTTTTACTTTCCATATAACAAGGGTATATGATGATTTAACGTTATCGGTGGGCATATTAAGAGTTGCCCACGGTGGGCATTTGAGCAAAATCATTAGTTAGTATTGCTCACCTACCCACCGCGGACATAATAATATGTGTCCACGATTGATGTGTCAAAAATTCAAAGTATCAATTAATTTTACTTTCCATATAACAAGGAGATGTGATAATTACACGTCATCGATGAGCATATTAAGCCCACGGTGGACATTTGAGCAAAACCATTAGTCAGTCCTGCTCATCTATCCACTGTGGGTACATTAATATGTGCCCACGATTGATGTGTCAAAAATTCAAAGCATTTATTAATTTTACTTTTCATATAACGAGAGGATGTGATGGTTATACATTATCGGTAGACATATTAAGTGTTGCCCACGGTGGGCATTTGAGCAAAACTATTAGTCAGTCCTGCTCACCAACCCACCGTGGGCACATTAATATGTATCCACGATTGATGTATCAAAAATTTAGAGCATCTATTAATTATACTTTTCATATAACAAGGAGATGTGATGGTTATATGTTATCGGTGGACATATTAAGAGTTGCCCATGGTGGGCATTTGAGAAAAACCATTAGTAGTTGTACTAATTCGTAGTAATCAGTGTTGCCTGCACTAGTTTGTACCTTGACTAATTTTAATGTATTATTTGTTCATATGTTTGTCTACTGTTCTTTTTAAAGCTATTTAGACATGTTTGTTGTTTGTCTACTATCCTCAGTTATATTTTTTGAATTAAATTGGTAGATTTTAGATATAAAATGGAAGCCCACACAAATTAAATGTAAAATTTGAGTCGAGACATGAAGTTGAAAATACGTAGTTTTGAAAGAAAATATATATCTCAAGCTATAAAGGTCCAAATTTAATGAATCTTATCTTGTTAAAAAGCTAAGAGGGAGTTCAACAACTTTCATGTTGAATGTTTTCTCCAATTCTGTCTCTAAGAGAGCAGAAAATTAAAATATGTTTGAAAGTCAATGCAAAAATAAAGTTAATTTTCACTATGTCAGGTTTTCAGTAAATTGCACATAACTTGGTGTAGGAAAATTATATTTGGCTAAAATTGGTGGCATTAGATAACTAACTTTAAGGGCTACAACTTTTAAGAAGAAATAAAAGTCAAAATCGACCTAAAAATCTATTTGAAAGCGGCTGGAAGTCATGACTCGGGTGAGATCGGATTTGAGATAGATTTTGGATTCGAGAAATTTATTGCAAGTGAAATCATATGTACCTAATTTTTCACTTTCCATAGCAGTGAAGTCATATGGTAGCACTATATATCATGAAATTGAATGGTAGGTTAAATAAAAGATAGTATACCTAATTTTCAAATAGAGAAAACGACCCAATGTAACACTTTTCTCTATATTAGTAGCCCAATTACCTCCCGTCTAATTTTTTTGCCCTCAATACCCTAATCCTTATAGTAATGTCCTCATCTACCTCTTTTTTTGACAAAAATGAACATGATGAGACTGAGAGACTGACTGTGTCAGTTGGAACACGAAATAATAAATTTTTTAGTAGTAATATTTTTTAATTTTCATTCTAATTAGTAATAATATTCCACTAATAAATCAATACATACACGAAATAATAAATTTTTTATTAGTAATAATTTTAAATTTTCATTCTAATTATTAATAATTTTAAATAATTAGTAATAATTTTCCACTAATAACAAGTAAACGGCAAGTTTTTGAAAAAATTATGGGTTACACGGCAATTTTTGTAAAATAATAAATTTTTTATTAGTAATAATTTTTAATTTTCATTCTAATCAGCAATAATTTTACACTAATTAAATCAATACATACACGAAATATTAAATTTTTTATTAGTAATAATTTTAAATTTTCATTCTAATTATCATTAATAATTTTAAATAATTAGTAATAATTTTCCACTAATTACAAGTAAACGGTAATTTTTATAAAAAATTATGGGGTACACGGCAATTTTACAAAAATTGCCGTGTACCCCACAAATTTTTTCGAAATTGCCGTTTAACCTCAAATCTTTTTTAAAATTGCCATTTTTCCATGAAATTTAATTACAAACCTACTTTGGTCCCAAATAATGCTACACGGCAATTTAAAAAAAAATTACAAGTGATTATATTAATGTAAATATTAATATTAATTGTCGTTTAACATTATGTAAATTATATAATATAATACTATTATATATATAAGACTATTATTAAGGGTAAATGGCAATTTTAAAAAAAAAATTGAGGGGTACACGACAATTTTTCAATAATTGCCGTGTACCCCACAATTTTTTTTAAAAATTGTCGTTGACTTGTTAATATTGTAATACTATTATTATATAATATATATATAATAGAATAGAAAACATGTATAAGTTGACCCATGAATTGCTGTGTACTATATATTATTGTAATATTATTATTATATAATATATACTTGTAATTGCCGTGTACTATATATTATTGTAATACTATTATTATATATATTGTAATATTGTATAATTGTCGTTTAAAATTATGTAAATTATATAATATAATACTATTTTTAAAAAAAAATTTAAAAAAATTGAGGGGTACACGGCAATTTTACAATAATTGCCGTGTCCCCCTAATTTTTTTCAAAATTTTTTGTTTTCTTATAATTAGTGTTTAATTAGTGGAAAAGATATTTTATTAAAATTAAACGGCAATTATATACTATTACATGGCAATTTTGTAAATTATACTCCCTCCGTCCCAACTCAACTTGCCTATTTGCCATTTGTGTTTGTCCCAACTGAATTTGCCAGTCCAAAAATGGCAAATTTTTTTTTACCAAAATATCCTTATTTTTCAACTTTATTAAAGTGAAAAAAGCAAAAAATAAGCATATTTAATTGAGTCAACTGTGTTTTCTTAACCTCTGTGCCCGGTCAAAGTAGGCAAGTTGAGCCGGGACGGAGGGAGTATAATATTATAATATACTATTAAAATATATAATTGTATTATTATATAATATGTTAAACGACAATTATATACTATTAAACAGCAATTTTGAAAAAAATTTGTGGTGTACACGGCAATTTTACAATAATTGCCGTGTACCCCACAATTTTTTTCCAAAATTGCCGTGTAGCCCTCAAATCTTTGCAAAAATTGCCGTGTAATAGTAACATACAATTTTTGTACATGGCAATTGCAATTTTGAAAATCTTTATACAATTGTAAAAATATTACTATTAAATTAATTAATTGCCGTGTATATTACTATTACAAAAATTGTACACAGCAATTGTATATTACTATAATTTAAATTGTACACGGCAATTGTATATTAAATGAAATTGTACACGGCAATTGTATATTAAATTACATTGTACACGGCAATTTTTAAAAATAATTGAGGGGTACACGGCAATTTTACAATAATTGTCGTGTACCCCTAATTTTTTTTTAAAAATTGCCGTTTCTCTCCTAATATATATTAATGGTATAATGAATAGTATGCATGGTACACGGTAATTTCACTATTAATAGGTCCACTATGTATTAATTTAATATATATTAAATTGTTAATGGTATAATGAATAGTATGCATGGTACACGACTATTTCACTATTAATAGGTCCACTATGTATTAATTTAATATATATATTAAATTTCTGTTTACATAGCATGAAATTAAATTGCCGTGTCCATTATATATATATATATATATATATTAATTTAATATATATTAAATTGCCGTGTCCATTATGAATTAATTTAATATATAATTTATGAATTAATTATGTGAAATATATATAATTGCACCATACTAATACATAAACGGCAATTTTTAAAAAAATTTGTGGGGTACACGGCAATTATTGTAAAATTGCCGTGTACCCCACAATTTTTTTTCAAAATTGTCGTTGAGCCCTCAATCTTTGCTAAAATTGCCGTTTGTCCATTAAATTTAATTACAAACCTATTTTGCTCTCAAATTTCCAAATAGTGCTAAACGGCAATTTTAGGAAAAAAAAATGGGGGGTACACGGCAATTTTGTGAAATTTGGGAGCAAAATAGGTTTGTAATTAAATTTAATGGACAAACGGCAATTTTAGCAAATATTGAGGGCTCAACGGCAATTTTGAAAAAAATTTGTGGGGTACACGACAATTTTACAATAATTGCCGTGTACCCCACAATTTTTTTTTTAAAATTGCCGTTTATGTATTAGTATGGTGCAATTATATATATTTCACATAATTAATTCATAAATTATATATTAAATTAATTCATAATGGACACGGAAATTTAATATATATTAAATTAATATATATATATATATATTATGGACATAGCAATTAAATTTCATGCTATGTAAACGGCAATTTAATATATATTAAATTAATACATAGTGGACCTATTAATAGTGAAATTGCCGTGTACCATGCATACTATTCATTATATCATTAACAATTTAATATATATTAAATTTGTAACACCTAGAAATTTTTTTTTTTTTAATTTTTATTTATATCATATATTATATAGTATTATGCTTATATAACATACATAAATCAAGAGATATGATTATATGAAATATCCTAGGATATTACACCTAATTAAGCTAAGTAGTTGATTAAGAAAAGTCCAATCTTCTAGAAGCTTGTACTATGATTCAAATGGTGGAAAGGTGTAGAATAGGTTTCATTCTTTTCTTTCTTGTTTCTCCTTCAACAAAGAAAGGCTCAAACCCTCTCATCATCTCTCTCAATCAACCGCCGATCTTTGCCTCTCTACTGGCGGCCGACGACTTTCCGGCGAAGGTAAACTGGCCGGAAGTTGTACCTAGTTGAACTAGATGTAGGATGTTTATGAAGATGTAAAAAGAAATTGAATCTCACTTCTCCTCTCTCCCTCTCGTTCTCTGAGACTGCTCTGCCGCTGGTTGCTCCGCCGCGGTTGTGTTCGCCTGTCGGTCGTTTGGTCGGGGCCGGTGCTGGAAGGCGCCGGCGAGTCGTGGTCAGGAGCCGCCGCTTGCAGCGGCGGCGCGTCCTCTGTTGTGGTGTGCAGTGTGGGTGAGGGTTGTTTGGGCTGTGCTTGGTTGTGGTGGGGCTGGTCTGTGTCGGGTTTGTTGGGGGTCGGGTTAGCCGGCGCTGGGGTCGCGCCGGCAGGGGGGGTCGGAGTCGGGCGCCGCCGTGAGCAGCGGCGCCGAGGGCTGATGTGCGTGTGTTTTGGGCTGTCGGGTGTTGGGGTTGTGCGGCGGCTGCGCGTGGGCGTGGCTTATCGGGGTCGGTCGTGTGCGTGGCCGGCGACTGGGAGTCGCCGGCAGGGTCGGCGGTGCGGCGGCAAGCTCCGGGCAGTGGCAGTCGGGGAGAGAGAAGCTGGAAATTGGGGAGAAGGGTGAATGGCATGCTTTTGTAAATTTGAGGAAGATTAGGGGTAATTTTGTCAAGATATATATATGTTGCTATAATTGGAAAGTTTAAACCTTATAATTGCTGAAAATTCATAATGAAATATTAGATGATTAAAGCATGTTTAAGATCCAATTTAGGTATAATTATCAATAGACATTGAAAAATATTTAATTTACATAGTTTTATTTAATGAGTGATGATAATATGCATGTTTTGCCTAGTAAATCATGGAATTGTGATAACATATTTGGAATTTAAAATATAATTGGACTTATGTATATTATCTTATAATTCATAAAGTATGATATATGAAATTTGAGTTTTAAGTAATCGATAAAGCTAAAGTACGTTAATTAAGCTATGCTTTCAATATTATAAAAAGGTAAATAAATATCGGACTTTGAATTTAATAAAAATGATATAGATACTTCCTTAGAATTTGATGATATTATGAATCACTTATTATAAGTATTGAATTCAAGAAAAGAATAATATTTTGAACTTTTGAATATATATATATTGGAATTGTAGATTATTACTTAAGCTATGATAAATAAGACAAGTTTAATTAAATAATAAAGAAAGGCTATATAGATTAATATATGTTAAATTAGATCTAGTTACATAATTAATTAGGGACTAAAGCCCTAAGTTTTATCCAATTGATTAAGAAATTATAATTAAACTCGATTTTGAAAAATCAAAGTGTTAATACTTATTTTTTTATAAATATTAACCAAAGAATTATTTGGAATAATAAAGTAAACCGATGTTTCACAAGAGTGCTTTTGAGACTAAAATATCGATCTAAAAATATTATGTTAAATAATTAATTTATTTTACATTTTAGTTATAAATTCTAAATCTAAGGTTTATTAACCTTAGATTCACATTTGATTAAAGCCGAAATAGTAAGTTCGCTTTGGACTTTCTATTTTAAGAAACTAGGCATAATTCACTATGAAATAGAGTTATATTCTTAAGAAATTAGTTTCTAAATAAATGATAGTTCGATTAGTTTCTAAGTCAAATCTTTATGATTTTAGGCAATAGCAGGAGTTCGCTCCGTAGATATCCTTGGCTCTACAGATTTTGATCGTCTACTTTAAGGTGGGGAAAAATTGCTAAAACGGTATTTATAATTCTTTCGAAATATTTTAAATTATGGATTTTATTATGATATGAAATGTGTTGGGTTATGTGCTGAATGCATGCAATGTGATTATATGATGAAGATGACTCTGATTTTATAAGAAATGTGACATGTTTTATTATATACATGATGAATGCGTACTGAAAGATGATGAATGGCAAAATAAATGTTTATGTGATGCAATAAGCATGAATTTATGTGAATTACTTGAATTATCTATGGTGGCTAAGAACCACATCTATGGCAGCTAAGAACTGCATCTATGGTGGCTAAGAACCACATCTATGGCAGCTAAGAACTGCATCTATGGTGGCTAAGAACCACATCTATGGCGGCTAAGAACCGTAAATTTTTGAACATGCAATTGATATGAATGATTATGAAAGTTATATGTTGCATATGAAATAATTGAATATTGATTATCTTATGTGATTTATGAGCTGATTTCCCCTATTTTACAACGTGATCCCACTGAGTGTATTTATACGCTCACCCCCTTTGCATGTTTTTCTATGTTTAGATCCGGATGAGGAGAGACGAAGCTGAAGAAAGATGCATATAATTATTTTACTGTATATGAATATGTTATGCTATGTTCATAAAGGATTTGAAAATCTATTTATTTTGAAGAAATGTAAAGTTTAAGCTGGTGGCTTGTATATTAATATTTCGCTGCTGATTTCTGATAACCTATAGTTTTCTGTAAATTATTTTGGGTGTATTTTAAAATCCTTGTGAACTTGGATTTTATGTTTTATTTAAATTGTTCGATTATTGTGTTTTTGCTGGACGCCCGATTTTAGAAAATTATATATATTATATTTATTTTAAATAAGAAAATTGGGGCGTGACAGTTTTGGTATCAGAGCCTAGCTCTATTGATAGGGCTTTGCTCAATTTTAAAAGTTTGTAAACAAAAAAAAAAAAAAAAAAAAAAAAGGGGGGCTTAATATTTAAATTATAAACTAAATATGCATCTTTCTCCACTTCTAACCTTCTGCTCCGTTTTCGCTAAGGTATGCTATGTTCAGATGTTTAACTAGTTTATGACATTGAATTCATGTGAAAAAGGAGGTCGTATAGACATTTTCTTGTAAGAATGGCCTTAATGGTTTATGATCATATGAATGTGGGATATCACTGCATCGACACACTGCTTGCTGGACGCCGCCACTGAGCCGCTGACGGCCGCAGCATGAGCTCGTGTGCGTAAATGGCCGTGGCAGGAGTTGGTGCAGTGTTATGTGATTGGTTATGTCAAGTTAGGCTATGATATATGTGAGATAATGTTATGATGATAATAATGATAGAAAAAAAAAATCTATTGATGTATTTATATGAGTTATGGAATCATGTTGTAAGTTGAGTGAAATGATCTTCGAGGGTTTTAATATCACATAGATTTTAATGTATAACATAGTCTTCATAAAACGTGACAATAGCTAGAATAACATAGATGCTTAGAATGGGCTTCACAGGTCTTGAACTTCAGGGATAGAACTATGTAGAAAATTTCATGATAGATTCTCTAGGTTTAAGTTCGTAATAATAACACGTTTCGGGCTTACTACCAATTATTCACGGGAGATGACTTTGGAAGAAAATCGATGATCATAAATGTTCTAAAATCTCTTATTAAATGTTGAAAGCTGGCAGCTTTATTTTCTTCACCGGGAAATATTCATTAGGAATATGGAACCGATTCTATTTTGTTCTATTCTTGTTGGGAAAAGGCTAGCACTACCACAACTTAGTGACTCAACAATAGTGAATATTTATTCAACTGCGAGTACACCAAGAACTCCTATATGAAAAAGCCTCGGGGTGAAAGGCACACTAGAGAAAATAAGCGTATAGTGGAAGCACTCCCTCGACCACCAGTTCAGTTCGCTTTCTTCATTTTTTTTTTCTCTCTCGAATGGGGAATAAAGTCAGAAAAAAAAAATTAATAATAATAATAATAAATAAATAAATAAATAATGATCGATGGTGAGTGGCGCTCTTAATGCCTCTATTCTCAGAATGTGAGCCGTCTGTTCAAGATACGAAAGAATTCACACCAGACAATACCGCTGGAGGACTAGACATTGCCATCGATGTTAGAAAAAAAAGTATATATATATATATATATTTATATATATATATAAAATAATAATAATAATAAAACTTGAATTTTGCTTTCACTCGAAGCAAGGCTGTGGAAGAGTCAGAGACCACGACAGATGACCAGGATGCTTGAGAAGGAAGAAGATCGAGTTCGGCATAGATTTGGTTTCCGGGTCGGCACTAGTGTTAAAAAGCACCATATCGAATGGCGTCAAAGGAATTAGAAGAATTGAAGATGTAATTACAAAATCTTTTGGAAAAAGGTTTTATATGTCCCAATATATCTTCTTGGGAAACTCCGTTGTTATTCATAAAAAAAAAAAAAAAAAAAAAAGGATGGAATATTCCGGATGTGCATAGACTATCGAGAGCTCAATAAAAGAAAAATCAAGAATAAGTATCTGTTACCTCGAATTGAGGATTTGTTCGATCAACTAAGAGGTGCGAGCGTATTTTCGAAGATTGATTTGCGATCCGGATACCATCAAGTGAAGATTAAGAAGGATGATGTATCTAAAATGGCTTTCAGGACAAGGTATGGCCATTACGAATTTGTGGTAATGTCTTTTGGACTTAGTAATGCATCAACAATTTTATGGATATGATGAATTGAGTTTTCCATCCATACCTTGATCGTTTTGTGATAGTTTTCATCAATGACATTTTGGTATATTCACACGATAAGATCTAGCATGAAGAACACCTAAGGATTACTTTGGAAACTTTGAGAAGAGAAAAATTATATGCCAAATTTAAAAAGTGTGAGTTCTGGATGGATAAAATTTCTTCTCTTGGGCATATCGTCTCTTTAAAAGAAATAAAGGTGGATCCAGCTAAAGCGGAAGCAATCAGTAATTGGAAGGCACCGACCAATGTAAAAGAAGTGCGAAGTTTCTTGGGTTTAGCTGGATATTACAGAAGATTTATTGAAGGATTTTCAAAAATTTCCATTCCTTTGACTCGGTTGACTCGTAAAGAGGTGAAGTTCCAGTGGACGAGTCAATGCGAGGAAAGTTTTCAGGAATTAAAGAGAAGATTGACGTCGGCATCCATTTTAACAGTTCCAGATGGAACAAAAGAATTTGTGGTTTATAGTGATGCATCCAAACAGGGTTTGGGATGTGTACTAATGCAGCGAGGAAAGGTGGTGGCTTACGCTTCGAGGCAATTAAAGACGCACGGACAAAAAAATATCCGACTCATGATCTGGAGTTAGCTGCTGTAGTGTACGCTCTCAAAATATGACGGCACTATTTGTATGGAGGAAAGTGCGAAATCTACACTGATCATAAGAGCTTGAAATATTTTTTCGACCAAAAGGAGCTCAACATGAGACAAAGAAGATGGCTCGAGCTAGTGAAAGATCATGATTACTTAATCTTATACCATCCTGAAAAGGCAAATGTGGTGGCGGATGCACTGAGTAGGAAGGATAAAGCTCAAGCGGTGTACATGATAACTGCTCAGAAGGAGCTGATTGAAGAATCTGAAAGACTGAACATGGAATTGGAGATGCCTCCAAGCAGCATAAGAGCAAGAATAAGTGCTTTAATAATCAAACCCACGCTTCAGGATAGAATATTGCAGGCTCAACATGAAGATAGGTTCACACAAATCATGAAAGAACAGGTGGAAAAGGGTTTAGTAAAGAATTTTGAAGTAGACATGGATGGAGTACTTAAGTTCAAAGGTAAATTATGTGTGCCACATAAAGAAGATCTTCTGACTGAAATCATGGAAGAAGCACACGTTACTCCATATACAGCTCATCCAGGAAGTACCAAGATGTATCAGGACTTAAAAAGGAGTTTCTCGTGGAGAAATATGAAGAACAGCATGGGACTTTTTGTAAAAAAAAAAAAAAAAAAAAAAAAAAAAGTGCATGGTTTGCTAGCAAGTGAAGGCGGAACATCAAAGGCCGGTAGGAATGCTCACACCTTTGGAGATACCTGAATGGAAATGGGAACATATCACCATGGATTTTGTGGTGGGGCTACCTCGAACCAATCATGAAAATCACGCAGTATAGGTCATTGTGGATAGGCTAACCAAGTCTGCTCACTTTTTGCCGATCAAAATGACTTTTAGTTTGGAAAAGCTAGCTCAAATCTATATAAAGGAAATCGTCAGACTACATGGTGTACCCATCTCGATTGTATCGGATAGAGATCCTTGTTTTACATCCAGATTCTGGCAGAGCTTACAAAAGGAATTAGGTACCAAGCTAGCCTTCAGTACTGCGTTTCATCCTCAAACTGATGGACAATCAGAACGAACAATACAAATTCTGGAGGATATGCTGCAAGCAAATGCTTTGGATCTGCACGGGAGCTGGGAAGACCATCTATATTTGGTGGAGTTTGTCTACAATAACAGCTATCAGACAACTATCGGGATGGCGCCGTACGAGGCGCTATATGGAAGAAAATGTCGTTCACCTCTTTATTGGGATGAAGTAGGTGAAAAACAACTTTTGGGACCTGAGCTGGTTGAGCAAGCAGTGGAAAAAAAAATACGAAAAGTTCGGGAAATGATCAAGACTGCTCAAGATAGACAGAAATCTTATGCTGATAAAAGGCGCCGAGAGCTAAAATTTGCAGTGGGAGACAAAGTCTTTCTCAAAGTATCACCTACAAAAGGAGTCTATCGTTTTGGAAAACGAGGAAAATTGAAGCCCAGATATATAGGTCTGTTCGAGATCTTGGATCGAGTCGGGGAAGTAGAGTATCGATTAGCTTTACCGCCTGGTTGCATCGGCATACACAATGTGTTTCATGTTTCCATGCAAAGAAAATACGTTTTCGATCCAAGTCACATCATCAATCCACAACAAATAGGGCTGAAAAAGGACGTAACCTATGAAGAAATTCCGGTGGCTATTTTGGATAAGAAGATTCATAGATTAAGAAATCGAGAAGTCGTGCTAGTCAAAGTTCAATGGAGTCATCATGACGTCAATGAAGCCACTTGGGAAGAAGAAGAGAAAATTTTAGTAAAATATCCGAATCTGCCAATTTTAGGTACGTGTCTAAATTTCGAGGACGAAATTATTTAAAGGAGGAAAGGATGTAACACCTAGAAATTTTTTTTTTTTTTAATTTTTATTTATATCATATATTATATAGTATTATGCTTATATAACATACATAAATCAAGAGATATGATTATATGAAATATCCTAGGATATTACACCTAATTAAGCTAAGTAGTTGATTAAGAAAAGTCCAATCTTCTAGAAGCTTGTACTATGATTCAAATGGTGGAAAGGTGTAGAATAGGTTTCATTCTTTTCTTTCTTGTTTCTCCTTCAACAAAGAAAGGCTCAAACCCTCTCATCATCTCTCTCAATCAACCGCCGATCTTTGCCTCTCTACTGGCGGCCGACGACTTTCCGGCGAAGGTAAACTGGCCGGAAGTTGTACCTAGTTGAACTAGATGTAGGATGTTTATGAAGATATAAAAAGAAATTGAATCTCACTTCTCCTCTCTCCCTCTCGTTCTCTGAGACTGCTCTGCCGCTGGTTGCTCCGCCGCGGTTGTGTTCGCCTGTCGGTCGTTTGGTCGGGGCCGGTGCTGGAAGGCGCCGGCGAGTCGTGGTCAGGAGCCGCCGCTTGCAGCGGCGGCGCGTCCTCTGTTGTGGTGTGCAGTGTGGGTGAGGGTTGTTTGGGCTGTGCTTGGTTGTGGTGGGGCTGGTCTGTGTCGGGTTTGTTGGGGGTCGGGTTAGCCGGCGCTGGGGTCGCGCCGGCAGGGGGGGTCGGAGTCGGGCGCCGCCGTGAGCAGCGGCGCCGAGGGCTGATGTGCGTGTGTTTTGGGCTGTCGGGTGTTGGGGTTGTGCGGCGGCTGCGCGTGGGCGTGGCTTATCGGGGTCGGTCGTGTGCGTGGCCGGCGACTGGGAGTCGCCGGCAGGGTCGGCGGTGCGGCGGCAAGCTCCGGGCAGTGGCAGTCGGGGAGAGAGAAGCTGGAAATTGGGGAGAAGGGTGAATGGCATGCTTTTGTAAATTTGAGGAAGATTAGGGGTAATTTTGTCAAGATATATATATGTTGCTATAATTGGAAAGTTTAAACCTTATAATTGCTGAAAATTCATAATGAAATATTAGATGATTAAAGCATGTTTAAGATCCAATTTAGGTATAATTATCAATAGACATTGAAAAATATTTAATTTACATAGTTTTATTTAATGAGTGATGATAATATGCATGTTTTGCCTAGTAAATCATGGAATTGTGATAACATATTTGGAATTTAAAATATAATTGGACTTATGTATATTATCTTATAATTCATAAAGTATGATATATGAAATTTGAGTTTTAAGTAATCGATAAAGCTAAAGTACGTTAATTAAGCTATGCTTTCAATATTATAAAAAGGTAAATAAATATCGGACTTTGAATTTAATAAAAATGATATAGATACTTCCTTAGAATTTGATGATATTATGAATCACTTATTATAAGTATTGAATTCAAGAAAAGAATAATATTTTGAACTTTTGAATATATATATATTGGAATTGTAGATTATTACTTAAGCTATGATAAATAAGACAAGTTTAATTAAATAATAAAGAAAGGCTATATAGATTAATATATGTTAAATTAGATCTAGTTACATAATTAATTAGGGACTAAAGCCCTAAGTTTTATCCAATTGATTAAGAAATTATAATTAAACTCGATTTTGAAAAATCAAAGTGTTAATACTTATTTTTTTATAAATATTAACCAAAGAATTATTTGGAATAATAAAGTAAACCGATGTTTCACAAGAGTGCTTTTGAGACTAAAATATCGATCTAAAAATATTATGTTAAATAATTAATTTATTTTACATTTTAGTTATAAATTCTAAATCTAAGGTTTATTAACCTTAGATTCACATTTGATTAAAGCCGAAATAGTAAGTTCGCTTTGGACTTTCTATTTTAAGAAACTAGGCATAATTCACTATGAAATAGAGTTATATTCTTAAGAAATTAGTTTCTAAATAAATGATAGTTCGATTAGTTTCTAAGTCAAATCTTTATGATTTTAGGCAATAGCAGGAGTTCGCTCCGTAGATATCCTTGGCTCTACAGATTTTGATCGTCTACTTTAAGGTGGGGAAAAATTGCTAAAACGGTATTTATAATTCTTTCGAAATATTTTAAATTATGGATTTTATTATGATATGAAATGTGTTGGGTTATGTGCTGAATGCATGCAATGTGATTATATGATGAAGATGACTCTGATTTTATAAGAAATGTGACATGTTTTATTATATACATGATGAATGCGTACTGAAAGATGATGAATGGCAAAATAAATGTTTATGTGATGCAATAAGCATGAATTTATGTGAATTACTTGAATTATCTATGGTGGCTAAGAACCACATCTATGGCAGCTAAGAACTGCATCTATGGTGGCTAAGAACCACATCTATGGCAGCTAAGAACTGCATCTATGGTGGCTAAGAACCACATCTATGACAGCTAAGAACTGCATCTATGGTGGCTAAGAACCACATCTATGGCGGCTAAGAACCGTAAATTTTTGAACATGCAATTGATATGAATGATTATGAAAGTTATATGTTGCATATGAAATAATTGAATATTGATTATCTTATGTGATTTATGAGCTGATTTCCCCTATTTTACAACGTGATCCCACTGAGTGTATTTATACGCTCACCCCCTTTGCATGTTTTTCTATGTTTAGATCCGGATGAGGAGAGACGAAGCTGAAGAAAGATGCATATAATTATTTTACTGTATATGAATATGTTATGCTATGTTCATAAAGGATTTGAAAATCTATTTATTTTGAAGAAATGTAAAGTTTAAGCTGGTGGCTTGTATATTAATATTTCGCTGCTGATTTCTGATAACCTATAGTTTTCTGTAAATTATTTTGGGTGTATTTTAAAATCCTTGTGAACTTGGATTTTATGTTTTATTTAAATTGTTCGATTATTGTATTTTTGCTGGACGCCCGATTTTAGAAAATTATATATATTATATTTATTTTAAATAAGAAAATTGGGGCGTGACAAAATTAATACATAGTGGACCTATTAACAGTGAAATTGCCGTGTACCATGCATACTATTCATTATACCATTAATATATATTAGGAGAGAAACGGTAATTTTTAAATAAAAATTAGGGGTACACAGCAATTATTGTAAAATTGTCGTGTACCCCTCAATTATTTTTAAAAATTGCCGTGTACAATGTAATTTAATATACAATTACCGTGTACAATTTCATTTAATATACAATTGCCGTGTACAATTTAAATTATAGTAATATACAATTGCCATGTATAATTTTTGTAATAGTAATATGCACGGCAATTAATTAATTTAATAGTAATATTTTTACAATTGTATAAAGATTTTCAAAATTGCAATTGCCGTGTACAAAAATTGTATGTTACTATTACAAGGCTATTTTTCCAAAGATTTGAGGGCTACATGGCAATTTTGGAAAAAATTGTGGGGTACACGGCAATTATTGCAAAATTGCCGTTTAATAGTTTATTATTGCCGTTTAACATATTATATAATAATACAATTATATATTTTAATAGTATATTATAATATTATATAATTTACAAAATTGCTGTGTAATAGTATATAATTGCCGTTTAATTTTAATAAAATATTTTTTCCACTAATTAAACACTAATTATAAGAAAACAAAAAAATTTGAAAAAAATTAGGGGTACACGGTAATTATTGAAAAATTGCCGTGTACCCCTCAATTTTTTTAAAAAATTGCCGTTTACCCTTAATAATAGTATTATATATAATAATATTATATTATATAATTTACATAATGTTAAACGGTAATTAACATTAATATTTACATTAATATAATCACTTGTAATTTTTTTTAAATTACCGTGTAGCACTATTTGGGACCACAGTAGGTTTGTAATTAAATTTCATGGAAAAATGATAATTTTAAAAAAGATTTGAGGTTAAATGGCAATTTTGAAAAATTTGTGGGGTACACGGTAATTTTACAATAATTGCCGTGTACCCCATAATTTTTTATAAAAATTGTCGTTTACTTGTAATTAGTGGAAAATTATTACTAATTATTTAAAATTATTAATGATAATTAGAATGAAAATTTAAAATTATTACTAATAAAAAATTTATTATTTCGTGTATATATTGATTTAATTAATGGAAAATTATTACTAATTATTTAAAATTATTACTAATTAGAATGAAAATTAAAAATTATTACTAATAACAAATTTATTATTTTACAAAAATTGACGTGTACCCCATAATTGTTTCAAAAAATTACCGTTTACTTGTAATTAGTGGAAAATTATTACTAATTATTTAAAATTATCAATAATTAGAATGAAAATTTAAAATTATTACTAATAAAAAATTTATTATTTCGTGTATGTATTGATTTAATTAGTGAAAAATTATTACTAATTAGAATGAAAATTAAAAAATATTACTGATAAAAAATTTATTATTTCGTGTTCCAACTGACACAGTCAGTCCCTCTGTCACATCATGTTCATTTTTGTCAAAAAAAGGGGTAGATGGGGACATTAATATAAGGATTAGGGTATTGAAGGCAAAAATATTAGATGGGGGGTAATTGAGCTACTAATATAGAGAAAAGTGTTACATTGGGCCGTTTTCTCTTTTCAAATATGTGAATGGAAATAAAAGTTACGTACATATATCCACTATAAATAAAAGATGGTATACCTAATTCAATATTTTGCAACACAATTCCTCCCTCTTTCTATCCAACATGTCTTCAAATGTGAATAGCCTTATTCAAAATTCATGTGATGAGTCTGAAGTTGATTCGGATGAATACGAAATGCCTACGTCTACGTGAGAAGAAATGATGTCTATAATACTTAATACCGACCAACAAATACTTGACGCATATCAAAGATTAGAAGAGTAGGGATGAAGACGATTCATACAACAGAATTGTGAAGCCGGACATACAAGGCTATTTAATGATTACTTCTCCAAAACTCCAGCATATCATGAAGATATATTTCGAAGATGATTTCGAATGTGAAGACATTTATTCCTTCGTATTGTTGATGCAATTTAGGAACATGCTCCGTATTTTCAACAAAGGCCGGATGCTTCGGGAAGGTTAGGGTTGTCACCACTATTGAAATGCACAGCGGCTTTCCGTTAACTTGCTTATGGAGTTTTGGCCGACCAATTGGATGAGTACTTATGAATGGGTGAGTCTATTGTCATCAAATGTCTTTTTAAATTTTGTCAATGCATGATTGAAATATTTGGTGATCAATACTTGAGAAAAACCGAATGTTTATGACATTCAATGACTTGTCCAAATGCACGAGAAGTGACACGGCTTTCCGGACATGTTGGGAAGTCTTGATTGCATGCATTGGGAATGAAAAAAATTGTCTGGTGGCTTGAAAAGGTCAGTTCACACGGGGTCATGGATCACCCACAATCATGCTCGAAGCGGTTGCATCTCAAGACTTGTGGATATGACATGCATTTGTTGGGGTGGCGGGCTCACGAAATGATATAAATATGTTGTAAGAATTTGATTTATTCAACGATGTCTTACATGGATATGCACCGAGAACTCACTTTATTGTGAATGATTCACTATATAAAATGGGATACTATCTAACTGATGGAATCTATCTAGAGTGGGTGACGTTTGTAAAGACTTTTCCTTGTCCAGAGAATGCGAAACGATGATTGTTTAAGAAAAAACAACAATTAGCAAGAAAGGATGTCGAATGGATATTTGGAGTACTTCAATCACGATGGGCAATTGTTAGAGGACCAGCTCGTTTTTGATATAAGAAAAGGTCAAGATATATAATGTTAACATGTATTATTTTGCACAACATGATTGTTGAGGATGATGAAGATTTAGTCAAGAATTGGTACAACAACGAATGCGATGAGCATGCACAACCCGTTTAAGGATCACCCCAAGAATTTTGAAATTTTTTTCAAATGAATTCCGAGCTCCGTAATAATCAAATTTATCACTAACTTCGAGCGGATTTAGTTGAACATATTTGAACACGATTTGGGAACTTGTAAAAATTAATTGTTCATTTATATTAATTGTATGTCAAATGTATTGTAATTCAATTGCTTATTTTCAATTAATTGCTAACTATATCTATGTCTTTTTTTTATATAATTAATCCAAAAAAATACAAACATTCAGAGTAAATATTAATTTATTATTAATTATATTTTAATGTGAATTGAAAATTATTAATGTCATAATTAATTAATCCAATATACAATTTTGACACGATTAAAAAAAATACAAGCAATAAATAATTAATTTAAATTGATATAAATAAAAATAATAAAATAAAAATTAGTGGATAATGAGACCCACATATAATGATTGTATTTGTATTAAATTATTGTAGATGTGTGATTTTAAAAAGTAAATATTTTTAATTAGTATGTTAGCATGTGGACCCCCCACTAAAATGGTGCGTTAATAAGCCACTAATGTGGATTCTCTAATTTAAAACATCATCTTTTTAGCCATTTTTAATCTATAATACTCTGTAGATAGTTCCTAAAAAAGATGTTATCATATATTTTTAAGTTGAAATGATATTTTTGTTCAAAAATAAAAAGTTACTAATTTTTTCTCCCTAATACATAGGGTTAAAAACGTCTTTCTTATTCCAAAGTGGACAACAAAGAAATTGTAACCCTTCTATGGTGTTGCAAATGTTACAATATATACATAAAACACTGTTATTCTACATATACTAATATACTAATATGTACACTGTATTTCTAATACAACCATTAATTTCAAATCATAATATTTAAAAAGATTATTCTTTACAAAACAATGACTGACATATTAAAACATGATCATAATAGGTAAATGAACTTTATTTTATACACAAATCTATGTATCATATTCTTGCTAGTTTTCGTTTTAAACACTTTTGCAGGTTGCGTGGTTTGCATTAATATTGCTGCTAAAGCAACGTATTACTTGCATGAATAGATATCAAGTTCCCAGCTATACAGGGACCAAAAACCTAAGCATTGTAAGAATAATTAAATAAAATAAAGCTAGATGTCCAACCTCTCTTAATTTTTTAATTTTGTTGCTTGTAATCGCCCAAATCCAGAACCTTCTGAGTTATCATTTGACTCAAAATTCTTCAATTGAAAATTTAAAATAAAAAAGAAAAAATAATTTAATATGTTGTAGTAAAGATAAAATAACAAATTAAATATTCGACACTTGTCTCCAATATCAATTGCTAAAATTCCTCCAATCCCGGATCCTTAAACATAGCCATATAATAAGTTTGAAAAGAATATTTTGAGATTAATAATAATAATAATAATAATAATAATAATAATAATAATAATAATTTTCAAAACATGTAATTAGTAACGTGAGGGGTACCAGAGGACGCTGCTTAAAATCTCATGATTTCAATTTTTCTATTGCAAAAATAGATATGATCACGTGGCTATGATTTCAGTAATGTGCTTCCCCAAAAAAAATTATGTAATAAACTGAGAATTTTCAATTTTTTTAATAAAATGAATCAATAAATCTTAAAATTTTAAAGGTGTGACATGTGGCAAAAAATTATGTATTTACAATATTGGAACGTGTGAAGTTTCTGTATAAACTCTTAACATAAAATATAAATCTGGATTTGATTGCTTGTTACAAGAGTTTTGACTCTGCTTTTGCATTAAAAGTGCTGACAATATAATTAATTCTAAATTTATAATATACCTCATGAATAGGGTTTTCTTCTAAAATAATAAAATTATAGTATCTCATATAGTTGAAAACTATTCATGTATATGAAAATTTAATTTAAGTCTGAGTAACCTAGGAGGCTGTTCAAATCTTCGGTTACGTTCATTTCATGTATTATCTCATATTTCATTGTTTATATATAAATAGCATGTTAATTAATAATATTATGTAATATATATATATATATATATATATATAATGTGATGATGTTTTTATGACTATTCTTAAATCAATCAATATTTTCAAATTAAATACTCTTAAATTAATATGTATTTTTAAATTGAATAGTTAAAATGGATCAAATCACTATCAAAATAATTATAAAGTCTCATCTCATAGAACAAGTTACGTGTGTTGGGTTAATTTACAATCCACACTTCACATTTTGCATATGAATTCGTGAAAATGAATTTGTTTGTAGATAATAAGGATATGTTTCATATGATAACTATCCATGAGACAGTCTTATATAAGTTTTTATGTAAAAGAATTTAAGGGTTGATTTAGATGAATGGATTTGAGAAGGGAATGGAAAAACTAATCTTTGTAAATCAATCTATATTTTGAGAATTATGAGTTGTGTATTGCATCATTTAACCAAACTTAATTTATAAAACGATCCCATAAACAATCATACCATGTAGTTAGATCCTTTCATCTAATCCAATCTTTGCATATTTAGCATTGGACTTTGATTAGGTTTAACTCAATCATGGCCGCCTCATTTTTTTAATTGAAACTACGTAAACCATGTGAAAAAATGTCAACGAAATGCTTAAATAGACTGATAATTAATTCTCATAAATTAAGTGAACAATTTCATTGAGCCCAATGTACAGAGTATAACTTAGTTTTTAATCTTACAGTTTAAACGGAAAAAAGTAAGCTGTAATCCTTGTACTATAATGTTTTTATTTATACCATAAAACAAAAGTTGCTCAAAATTCAATCACTTACACCCCAAATCAGATCACATCGATCGATATTGTGTTACATTTGATATTACATAATAATAACCACACATCATATGCATAAATGTTAATCTTAATTAAAATATGATGTATGTTAAAGAAAATGGAATACAAGAGAAAATACAATAGCGTAACAAAGGATATTCAGATTGCACACTATATAATATGATTCATTGTTCATAAACTGTGTTTCATCTTTTATTCTGTAATTGAATTATCGTCAAATGTTCAAAAATCCCATATTTGTATTATCACTATTAGTGAAGTAAATACACGTAACCACGATTTAGTACTGAAATAGAAGACGAAACATATTTTATATACAATATTATGTCCGGACTTTCATGCAAATAAATTTGTTTTCTACTCCCAATGCATTTTCCCTCTATATAAACATCACTCTCCATAGCAGAATTCCATCATTCTTCACATTGAAAAACACATTCTCTCTTTAATCTTTGAAAATGTCTCCTAAATCGATCATCTTTGTGTTTGCAATCGTGCTTGCTGTTGCAAGAATGGTAAGCACACATTATTGCAAGTTTTGGGTCCACTAATGTTTTTTATTACTTCATTATTTTCAGCTAACTGATGATTTTATGTCAAAATTAATGTAGGGTTCATCTTTGGAACCTGTTCAGGTCAAATCCTTTACCTTTTCTTGTATTACTTTGCATGACTACTATAATTAGTTATCGAATGGATTCTTTATTACAAAATGATGTTTCATCTCATATTTTATTGTATTGATACAAATGATCTATGCAGAGGTGATGTCATAAATCACAACTTTATTTTGCAACATAAAATCCAAAATTTGTGTATCACTTCTTATACTTCCAATATATTCAAATCCTTTATTTATATTAACCTAATTTTCGTGTATTGTACATTCATAGGCCCCCGCCTACGCTCCGTATACGCATCCAACCCCACCAACCTCCCCCCTACCATGGGGTTTTGGTACGGAAATAAAAAGTCGATAAATCTTTTATTTTAGAGCTTCTCCGAAACATAATTTTTTTTTTTTTTGAGACGGAGAGAATATATATTTTTAGTTAATACATTAATTAATTCTTGTAATTATACGTTACAGGCACGGCTTGTACGGCGATGTGCTTCTCGTACTGCAAGCCGTATAGCCCAAGAAGGGCGTGCATGAGAACTTGCACGGCGTGTTGTGCCAAGTACAGATGTGTGCCCGAATTCTCAAAGTGTTGTGAATGGGGTGAAGTCACAATCCACAACACTATTTTCAAGTGCCCTGCAAATAAAATCTACTAATTGCTTCATCTATATATGCTATCATCATCATTTGTTGATCATGTTATTTCTACCTTGTATTTTATTATGTTGTTTTAGTTCGTCTCGTGTTTGTATCATTTAATTCATGTTTGGAATAATCTATGTTATTCAATATATTAATAAAAAGCAGTTGTTTAACTTCATTTATTATCAAATCCCACATCCTATTGGAGATTTTTTTCTTCTCACTTTTTAATTTTTCCTTCCTTTGCTTTCATCCTGAGTTGAAAATATCTTATATAAATACCATGAACTCGATTATCAAGAGACTTGAACTCGGCTCGAGTTTGATTCGATTTTTTATAATTAATCAAATTTGAGCTCGACTCGATTTAATTTTATTAAGCTTGCAAACGGATTGTGTGTTTGAAGGAGTCAAATTAAGTTCGTGAACAAACTCGTAGAAATATAAATGAGCAAAGCTCAAGCTCAAGAATAGGCCTCAAACATATAAAAAAAGATCTCGAGTTTGAAATTGAGCTTGAACTCAACTTGTTAAACTTAACAAATCATTCTCCAATGAGCTTTTTTTGGATTCGATATTTGAAGTCACAAATGACTTGATTGGCTTACACAAAGGGCAATACAACTCATGACATAGTACTTAATCTGTTTTTAACAAATTCATAATCTGTTTATGTATGAAAATAACATAAATCATAATAGTTTATCATAAAACTAATATTAATTATTTGAGGGTATAATTAACATAAAAAAAAAGCTAAATAACAATTCAAATATAAAACAGCTTTCCTTTTCTTAACAGACTAATTGTAATACCACCACCAATAAAATCGAGAGCCCAAAACATTAAAAAAGAAAAAACAAAAAGAGTTCGATAGAAAATAGATTAAAGGGAAAAAAAAAAAAAAAATTCCAACGAAAAGATGAAAGAAATTGTTCTGGAAACTCAAAACCTCAACATGGGTCGGCCCATCAATCGCTATATAATCCAACCATAGCCTCTAATACAAATTAACAGTAATTCTATTCATAATCACAAATATTTGTTCTCATAATTGTAATATAGATTTTTTGTTTTGTTTATATATATATATATATATATATATATATATATATATATTTTTTTTTTTTTTTTTCTTTTCACAACCTCCATATTCCATCTCCTTTATCATCCCAACTATCTATCCTCTCTCTATCGACTAAACAAACCATCGCTTCAACCTTCCATTTTCCCATAAATTATGAATTTTAACAATTTACCATCGAATATATAGATTGGAATACAATTTTTTTATTAGTCTTTCATACATTTTATTTAAAGTAATTTTGAATTTAGATTTTCTCCAAAAATGTTTTTATCTCTCTATAGTTATGATTGTCGTTCTTCACTACATTCAAAATTCGATTATATTGTATCGTATAAACACAAAAGTTTTACGTTCAAGAATGTGTGAACGATGTCCCTGATGCTTATCAAGTTAGAAACATCAATTTTAAAACATTGTGTTCATATGGTAATTATTTTAGTGAAACATCCCAGACACATTAAAAAAAATGTTAAGACGAATAATGGCTGAATTAATAATTTTGAATAATTTTCAAAAATAGAATTTAGAGTTTGGATGATAGTATATAAAATTTATATATACGCATGTTTTAGACACTACCGAAGGATGGTGGTTGCGGACTGTAAAATGAAAAAAAAAAAACATATATATTTTTTTGTTTACTAAAAATCATAATATATATATATATATATATATATAATTATAAATAGAAATATTATAACTGAATAAAATTGATCATAAATTAATTATCTTCATTTTGGGCTTAGAATCTCAATTGGGTTTCTTCTCCATCCATCCCAAGCCCACTTATTTTCAAGCCCATATTATGGTTTTGCAACAAAAATTATGCTGAAGTATATATACACATTGTTTCCCTTCAATGAGTCTTGTCCTCAAAAGAGAGGCACATTTCATATGGAAAAGATGTACTCTCGTTATTAAAAAAAAAAAAAAAAAAGTCATGTTTGTATTAGTATTTTCCTTTTTTATATAACTATATTTACTCTTTTTAATTTTTCTTGATAGAACACGCATTTTCTTGTACTTAGTGACAACAATGACGAAACAAAAACAATATTTTATTTTATTTAAATGTGTGTTTGGAATGAGTTCATCTATAATTATAATAATAATAACACATTAGGTATCAATACTTGCTCTCAACATTGGTCGCAAAAGATTGTCTTACATTGTCTTACATGAGACTTTATGTAAAATTGAGTTTTATATAGTTTTAGTTATGTAAGACATATATTAACTGTATTAAATATATTGTCTCATTTTTATTAGTCTATGTATATTTTGTTTTACATAAGGTCGCACGTAAGACTTACTCAAAATTGTTTTGTTAATTACTATATATTGATAGAAAACATTTTTCAATACTTTTATTATAACTAGTTTTTCATTATGTATATACATAACTGATTTGAATTAAAATAGCAACACACATGCTTACATGGCAAACGAAATATTTTAAAATTAATAAAGTCAAAATGAATTTTAATGTAGTTAAAACTTAAAAACAACCAAATAAAAAATTTAAAATATTTTAATAAATTTAATATATATGTTTAACATGGGAAAAAGTGCCACCAATCTTTATTGATTTCCTAGGTTTGAAACTCCACATTTAATTAGCTAGATCATTTTTAAGATTTACTCAATCTTTAGTTAATTAATGAAACAATAATGATACATCACGTAGGTATCAAAATTCTCCAATAAGTCATTTATAGGGCAGCTTGCCTACTCTTGCTCTTTTATGACGACGATAATAACGATGGGCAAAAACTTATATATCCCTTTTATTAGGAAAAAATAAATAGAGTTCTCACATTCGATCGTAGACTCCTCAGTTGAATCAAATGTAAATTGAGAATGTTTTAAAATGATAAATATTTGTGGGAGAAAGCAAAATAAGATACAAGTATCAAGATAAACCTCCATAATATTTTAGTGAAAATCTATCCCCAAGTTTGAACCTGCAATGTCGTATAATTTTTCCTCACATCACCACAAATCTCACAAACTTGTCTATATCTTGGAGACAAAACTTATATATCTCTAACCCGACTTGTGCAAAACTTATATATCTCTAACCCAACTTGTGTGTGGACTGTCTCCATACGACTCCATATGTTCTCATATTTTAATGTCACACATCACCACAAATCTAACCAATTTGACTATATCCCTAAAGACAAAACTTATATATCCCTAACCCGACTTATGTGTGGACTGTCTCCATACGACTCCGCATGTTCTCATATTTTAATTGGATTGTGCTTATGTGCATCTGAATCCATATGCATTCGTCAGTTAAAGATATCACACGATAAACTAGTACGATTTTGCGCTACAATACACTCGACTACATGTAGCATTTTAATTAAAAAACATTAGATGCTTATTTTTGTAAATAGGAGGTGTCAAAGTGACGTTTAAAATTAATTTATTTCGATTCATCTTCCAATTTTATATTTTATTCATTTTATAAACACAATCATAACTGTTATATATTTTCTTAATCTGTATGAAACAATTTTAAACTATAGATAAATTAAATTGAGGTAGTACCAGGGACATTACTTGCCCTCCTCCCCTCGTTTTTACCCCTTCCTTATATTTCGAACAAATAATGACATAAATATGTACACTTTATTTTGTGTAATTAATTATTATTATTATTTTTGGCCCCCTCAATTTATGATTTTATTTCGTATTATTCCTTCTCACAATCTATATAAACCTCACACCAAGTAGAATTCCATCATTCGTGGTGATATCAACACTTCAATTTCTTTCTTTTAATTTTCTGTGTGTTTCTTTCAATATTCATCTTTAAAAATGTCTCCAAAATCGATCATCTTTCTGTTAGCTTTCGTGCTTGTCGTTGCAGAATTAATGGTAACACGTTTGCATGTTTTAGAATTAAATTTTCTTAATTAGTTCTTCATTAACTGATGATTTTTGTCAATATTTAATGTAGGGTTCATCAGTGGAAGAACTCGAAGAAAGTGAAACTCATGAGGTCACAATCTTTATCTTTTCTTACTTTTGATGGCTGATAATAAATAAAATTCTTTCATCACTGCCATGATTAACCTTTTTTTTATTTTTTATATATTATTATAAAACTATTTCATCTTGTGTTTTATTTCTACTCTGGATATATTGTATATAGAGGTGATCGATGACATACATCAAGAGACTGTTTTCCAATAAAGTATCCAATTTTCATTACCAAAAAACTTTTACGAGTTTAGTGCATGTAGAGATCATTTCATAAATCAATAAAGTGTTTTGCAATGGAAAATCCAATTTTGGTTATTGAGAAACTTTTACGAGTTTGCAAGAGAGAAAAGTCACTTGTTTTCTTTCAGGTTCAACACAACAATAATCGATTTTTACATTTATTTTCATTTTGATCATTCATAAAAATAAAAAAAAATCATCGTAGTCATTAACGTTTTAATGTGACCACACAAGTTTTGTAGTGCAAGTGATATTCAATTTTTATAAATGTATAGATTGTGATGACTAGAGTTCGAACTTAATCATGCAATTTGTTTAATCTTTATTGTCTTCTTCCCTTCCACTCCTCTAATTCATTTAAAATATGTGTTTAATATGTATGATGAAAATAAATGTAAATGAATGATGAATGACTAAAATAGAAAAAAAAAATTCAATTTTCTTTTTATCAACCTGAAGAAAAGGTTATCACCAAAACAAAATAAGTTTCAAAGGTAATAGAACAGATTAAGATAAATTATATATATTTTTTTAAAAATATTTGTGATAATTTTTTTTCTTTCTAACATAGGTCAATTCAAAGGCGCAGATTGGGCTGGCACAGGTTCGAATCTAAATCACTCAAATATTCTAGTTTTTATAATCTTTTTGTCCCACCCTAAACTCATTGAAGGAAAAAAAAAAATGGTAACCATTCATTTAATTAATTATCTATCAATCTTTTGTTTATCCTATGTTGATAGGCCTCTTTCAATGCTCCAAGTACTTCAATATCCCTAGATAGTGCACCAGACTATGATCTACCTGATGGTTTTGGTACGTGGATTCAATCAATACTTATAGTAATTAATCTATTATTTTAAAGCTCGATTCGATAAATATATCATTATACGACAGCTAAAGCATGTGTGGCGATGTGCGCATCATACTGCACACCAACTAGACCAAAAAGGGCGTGCATGAGAACTTGTACCTCGTGTTGTGCTAAGTACAAATGTGTACCCGAATTCTCTACCTGTTGCGAATGGGGTGAAGTGACGATGCATGGAAATACTGTCATGTGCCCTTCAACCAATCTCACCAATCTTGCTTAGTTATTTAGTTTTCTATTGTGAAGTAAATCCCAATAATGGACTAAAATTATCGCTATTAACTTCTTTCAAATAATCAGCTTTTGTTGTTCAATGTATTAATAAAATCAGTTTTGTTAATATCCTTTGTTATCATGTCTTGTATTTCATCTACCCTAACTTAAATGCTGTTTCAGACAAATATGTAATATAGTAATGAAATTATTCGTATTGTATAATTTGGGCACAGGTAATTTAACTCTATGCCTAGCCTGTTTAGTTGTAGTAGGATATTGAAGATAATAGGCCCAAAATTGTAGAGAAAATGATCCAAGAAGAGAATTGTAAAGCCCAACCCATCAAGACTTTGATTTCTTTTGCATTAAAATTTGATCAATATTATGGTTTTGGAATTCTACCATTGACTAGCTCTTATTTAGGAAATTCACTTTGGTTGTGTTGGGATTCAACAATTTGAGGAATTTTGGAATTTATAATATCAAGTTGTGATCTTTGTAGTGATATGAATTAGAGAAATCCATTTATTCTGGATTTATTTAGAGCAATTTGATGCATTATAAATGTACTCAAATTTGATGGATTTGAAATAATTTTATTTGAAATCTTGTATTTTAAAAATCAATCAATCCAAATAGAATTTTAATGTAGATAAAATGTTATACTCAATTGATAATAAAGATGCATAAAAACTTATACAAAACCGTCTCACATATATAATTTAATAAAACAATGTCTACTTACCCAAAATTCAAATATATTTTCATAAATCAATTTGAATTTTTTTAGATTATGAGTTTTGCATTGACTCGTTTCACAAATTTAGATTTCACAAATATCACAAGAATCCATTTGCAAAATATAAGGCTTAATTGTTCCTAGGCTAATACCTAATCACATTTTTAGAGGAATGAAAACATAATTAATTATGTAGTGGACAATTTCATTGAGCCCAATGAATTATAATTTATTTTATTGATTTGCAGTTCAAATTTAAAACAACCAGCTTCAATTATTTGTTAATATTTTATTTATTCATTTATTTGTGTAGCAAAAATTGCGCAAATCAATCCCACTTGCACCATCTTTTCATGCATATATATTCCTATCTCTTATGCCTTTTTTTTTTTTTTTCTCTATATAAACATCACTTTTGCTCACCATAAAATCCATCAATATTCACAGTAAATAATACAATTAGATCAAATTTGAGTTATTGGTTTCTCTTCTTGTGTAATCTTGCCTTCTTCATCGTCGAAAATGGCTCCCAAATCGACCCTTTTCCTCATCGTGTTCGTGCTCATGGTTACAAAAATGGTGTGTTTGAATAGTTCACACTTAAATTTATTTATTTATTTATTTTATTTTTTTGAAAAAATAACTTTTTAGTTTTGAGCTAATTTATATACGACTATATTGCCATTGTAGGGTTCATCAATGGAAGAGTTTGACAGTACTGAAACTGAGGTTCAGTTCTTAAACTAATTAACCATTCTTGATTTTTTTTTTTTTTTAATTCTTGTCTTCATGTTATTACATTATATATTTACTAAAGCATGTGTGCAATATTTCAAATATTGCAATATCTTCATTGTCCCATGTGGCCATGCACAACATTTATGTGGTTGCAAATTAATTTAGTACTCTTAATGCTCTATCCTCGATTCTCGATATTTCATTTTATATTTTATTGCACCTTTATACATCTTGAATGAAAGATCACTATCCACCTGATCTTAGTTTAATTTCATTAAAAATGATAAGTCATTTAAAATAATTTCATTATGTATATATTTAATTTTTCATCATAAATCATCAATATGATTTTTATGTATCGTATTGTTATAGAAGCATCACCACCACCACCATCACGCCCCGACTAAGGCCCCAATCCATTCTCCCACCCCGGCTCCATTTCATGCACCGACTAAGAACCCCATCTACGTTCCAGTCCATGCTCCGATTTACTCCCCGACGAAGGCGCCCACCTACACGCCACATGGTACAAATAGAAATAGTTGATAAATCTATTTTTTTTTTCAAAATTCAAAATCTATGTTTCTACAACGAAGTGACTCTAACATACACTGCAGGTTGTGTGGCAATGTGTTCATCATATTGCAAGCCGATTAGCCCCAAAAGATCGTGCATGAGAACTTGTACTGCATGTTGTGCGAAGTTCAAATGCGTACCTCGATTCACTAAATGTGGCAATTGGGATAAAGTGGCAATCCATGGATACCTTGTCAAGTGTCCCTAAAAATATAATCCATCTTACTTGATCTAAAAAACTTTTCTTGTATTATTTCTACCTAGTATTTGTCTCTCTTGTTTCTACTTAGTCTTATGTTCTTGTATCAGTTCAAAGGTTCAATCATGTCTTAATTTATGAGTACTGTTTGTTATTCACTATATCCACGTAGGATTCCATGTGTTCCACGTTAATTGATTCTTAAAAATGTAATCGGATCGAGATATGGAGTGTTTTAGTTTAATTTGTTTTTTTATCGAACAGATCACTCAAACTTAATTTAGCGAATACATTTATAGTTCATAAGCTTAATCTAGCCCCAACAGAGTTAATAAATATAAATAATAAATTATACTTCTATTCATCAACTCATTAACTAAATAAACAAATATAAGATATGTTATCTGAAATTTATAAAATTTAAAAAAATAAAAATTAATTAGATACTTATATATTTATCATAAGTAAAAATATAAAAATTATATATTAAAATATCAAACATTAATATTATATTTTACGAATCAGTCCACGAACTTTTTTCATCCAGCTTGCTCACTGATTCACAAATCATTAAGTTTGAGTTTGTTTGTTTGTTTACTTTTAATAAATTACTATAAATAATTTCGAACAAATTTTTATTGATTTGAACTTCAATAATTTACAAACTGACTTGATTCATTTATATTCCCAATCAAGTGAGGCTGTAAAATAGCGATATTACCTCATCTTTTAGGTGCAACATGATGCTTGTATTGCTCTCTACAAACATTTTGGGAAAGCATAAAAACAAATTACTCGAGTTTATCAATCTAGACAAGCCCAAAAAAGAAAAAAACAATTTAAAAAACATACTATTTTCTTACCTTCGCAACTTGCAAGAAACATCTCATGTGCACCACTGTCTACTGATATCTCACTCCAAATTTTATAAGAGATTAAATCCAACAGCAAAGACAACTTTGACTAATGCTCAAACACATGTGATCTCACATGGACTCAGTTAATTTCCACAACATAAGTCTCACTTATTTTATTGACTGCAGAGGTCTCGTAGCCAGCTAATCAGTCAACGCCACGTGCAATGAAAAGACCGTTTTACCCCTCTAAGGAATGGCAAAACAGGGCAGACAGAGCAGTGTGTGTTGAAGCCATCAAGGCTAAACAAGTAGTGTGCTTATGGAGTGGTGAAGATGGATGCATTTGTTTAAGAAAATCGAGACCCGTTGCACGTGGCCTTGACAACGAACTAGATCACCGGAGGGAGCCCATAATAGTGTGTCTCATTGCTGCCAATATTCTTTGCTAGCAACTCTTTCTATATATATGTAAAGTGTCTCTTTTCTTGAATCATCCAAAATGGCTTCAAAAGCTGTGTTCTTTTTTCTTGCCTGTTTTCTTCTCAAGGTAATGAAGAATGGCCCTTGTTTATTTACACAAGAATGCTTACATTTGTTCAATTTTTTTCATGTGAATATGAATATGATTATGGATCCTTAATGTTTTTTGTTTCCTAGGTTTCATCAGTATGGGAAGATGAAATCCTTAGTGAGGTAATAGCATTTAGACTATATATACAAAAAAAAAAAAAAAAAACAGATATGTACATTATTATGTTACAAGTACTAAAATGTTATGCAAGATTTGTACTCTTAAAAGCACTAAGAACTTATATTTGTGGCTTATTTTGTGAAGCAGGGCAGCCGAATTGCCCTTGCTCCTGCCCAAAGTTCGCTCTACAAGAGCTCGCCTCCTCCACCGCCACCGTCTCCAATAGTCAAGGCACCACCATCACCACCTCCGGTGACCAAGACACCGCCACCAACACCACCACCAACACCACCACCTACTATGCCTCCAGTACAACGGCCAAGAAATAGAGAAGGTAAACCTCTTACCATCTAGAATCAACCTAAACATTTTTTTTCCTAAGTTGCAACTTAATCTAAATAATAAAATCTCGAGTTTTATACCAGAGTGAAAAATATCTAGTCATTTGAGGTACCAAAAAATGACATATATAGGCATATAACCTATGGGCACATGCAGATATAGTGATTTTCACATATATAAAAAGTTAAGATAGTAAGATCCACAAGATTTCCCAAGTTTCAGACTATATATATAGGTTAATAACCTTTAGGCTAAAAATGAATATAGTGATTATGACATTAAGAAGTTAAAAAAGTAAGATCTGCCAAATTTTTCGAGGTCTAGACTATCAAATCAATCGAGGTTTTGCTCATAATAAAATTGTATTACGTGCAGAGTGCATTCCATTGTGTGTAGTAAGGTGTAAAGACCATTCAAGGAAGAAAATATGTGCGAGGGCGTGCTTGACTTGCTGCGAACGATGCAAATGCGTTCCACCGGGGCAGTATGGGAACAAAGAAAAATGTGGCAAATGCTATTCAGAAATGACTACTCATGGTGGCATTCTCAAGTGTCCTTGACAACTAAATTGTATTGTATGCATGATTTAAATACGAAGAAGAAGTAGAAGAAGAAGAAGTAGAAGAAGAAAATGATTGTTGTTAGAAGATCAAATGCCATTTCTTGATTCTATATATGGTTGTTGTATCTTGATTCACTCGAAAAAATAATTATGATTTTGATCTTGAACTTGTTTAGATGGTATCTAATTATTATGACACATTTTTAAATGGATTAATAGAAAATAACACATTTTTCATAAATGTAATTTATCTAACTTTTTAAATTTAACAAACCAAAACCTTATTTGGTGGAGATAGTTGTTGTAAAGATGTTAAAAAAAACACCATGAATCAAAACTTTAAATTTAATAATGAGTTTTTAAATTTAGCAAAAAGACATTATAAATTTAAATTGCTATTTGTATCATTGACTTTATTTTTGGGAGACTTGCATAAAAAACAACTGGCTTTAAACCACTATTGTAATTCAACTTTAACAAGTTATTCTTCTTTACACTTAAAGTTAGAACTATATATTGGCAATAGAAGAATGAAAGAATCACTCGTCAAATAAAAGACAAAACAACATTGGTTGGAAAATGAATCTTTGCCAGCTCGATCAATGCTTCCTTTCCCTTGAAACGAAAATGTATATTTTTTTCCCAGAAATGATGCATTGAAGAATTTTGCAAATTATTTGCTCGATACTCTGATGTGATCACATGATTAAGTATAGGCTAACTACCTCTTCATTTTGTTGAGTGGTTAACCTCGCTCTATCAGAAGGTCAATTATGATAAACATAGAGAGAAAAAAAACACTTTCTTCTCAATGTGAGCCTTTCCTCATTGACGTGTGAATAGAAAGGAAAGAGGGATAGATCTTCTCTTGCAACTGAAACATCGCCTTCTTTTTTTACTTCGATCTGATGGTTCTTGGTTACAACTGATCTTATCTTATGATTGACTCTTCACAATAGAAATTGTTTCGGCTTCCGTTAGGTAGTATTTCCTTTCTCTTATGCGCCTTCTGCCTTCCATCAAAGATTACAATTATGCTTCAAATTGTAATAATTAGTTAAAGTCCAACTATTTGAATTTTTCTAAATTCAAACGGTAAATTTTAAATTCAAGTAGTAAATATATTATATAGCCATTAAGCCTAGTTAAATCAATTACATTGTATATATCAAATGAAATTGAACTAATTTAAGAAACAGAAAAACACAATTTACATAGATATCACCACCATCCAATGCTCATTACATAGTTCTTACAACTTGATTACTTCATGCCATCTGGCTTCTTTGTGATCACCTAAGGAAAATAAACCGTCCTAAATATGTATATTCTTGAACAATATTTTCCAAGTGTACAATATATATGCACACACACATAGATGAGGGACATGTTTTATTACCATAACCAAAACTAAAGCATTTCCAAAGTATCAATACTACTTAGTTCATTTTACATACACTTATCAAGAAACACAAAAAGAATGACTACCTCTAAAGCTGCACTCATCTTTGCAATTTTGGTGACATTGGTAGGGATGACAATGGGCGCAGATATGTAGGCCGCCCCGGCTCCGACCCCGACCGCCACGAAGGATGCTGCAAGTGGTGGGATGGCTTCAGTTGAGACACACATTCTTGGACTTGTTGCTCTATCTATGTCTTTCTTCACCCTTAAGGAGTTCATTTGAGATTCATTTCATCCATGTTTGTGGTATTTTAGTATTGTTGTTGTTGTGTTTGTGGTTTTTGAGCAAATAAGGGCAGGTAGCAATTCGATCTGTTATCTTCTAACTCAATATAAATCTATTTGTTAGATTTCGAATGGAAACGGGAATAGGGATTCCCCGATTTAAAAAAATGGGGATTGGGATTGGGATTGTCTTCTCGTCATGGATTATTGGGATTAAGGGATCCTAAATCCATCACAACCTATGAACCAAACCAGCCCGTGGATTATTAGGTTAAACAAACATTTAAAATTTTAAAAGGTAAGTTACAAAATTTATCAATGGTGTTTGACTAATTTACCACAAAATTTTATTATGTTAAAAGATTACTAAGAAATTGTTATAGCGCTGCTACGGGAAATATCTTTTTTTACCTATCATAGACACATATTAATATGTTTAGGACGTTAATATCAAATATCTAATTTGTACTATGTAATTTTAACTTTTAACATACCTAGAGTGGCATATTGAAATGTCTCCTACCAATCAGATGGAATTATTCTTACACCATGAATGGGTATGATCTATACGAGATCCCGCGAAATCTAGTATCTATCGTCTATTTACACATAAACACATACATATCCACATATACATACATGCAAATTGACAACATCAAACACTAGATGGAACTTTTGGACCTAATAGAAACCTTATCTTGCAACATCTTAGAATCTCTTTTACATACCTTGATTTACACTTGTGAGACGAGGCAGCTCGCAACAACATGAACATCACCCGCCATACGTGGATATAATAGACGAACGCCCCAATGCTAACTAAGCCTTTCTCCAACTATGTAAGACGACGATCAAGACAAGTTCATCAATTCTTTGTCTCGTAAAGTAGAATGCATAACTTCATTACCACATAATGAAGAACTCGACCAGATTCATCAAGTTTGCAGATTCTCAGACAATATTCATAACTAATGAAACTAAATAACTACCAAAAGTAGATATCATAAATCAGAAAGCACTTGTAGAATTTACACCACTCACCAAAATTAATCATTTACAACCTCACCAATTCACAATATTTTCTGTTGAAAGTGAAACATAGCATAGCAGCAATGTCTAAAATAAGCATTAGAAGCCATGTGAAAAAAGCCCACACCAAACCAAAATCGAATGATAGAAGAAGAACCTGTAAACTCAGCCTGAGTCCCGACTCCGACTCAATTCATCCTCCGAGTTAAGCAACTCCTCCCAATCAATCTCTTCATCCTCTTCATCCTTCCTATTCATTACCTCTAAAATTCCCCTCACATTCTCCTTTGCTCGATCACTCACCGTTTCCTCCACCTTCTTCAACACCTCCTCCGCCCCCGCCTCTTTCGCCAGCCCCTTGAACCTCAACCCACCGTGACTCAGTCCAGAAATCGCCGCCAGGCAGCTCTCCCGAGTCGCCACCGAGTCGGACTCGCCCGGACTCAGATGACTCACCAGACACTCCACCGCTCCTCCGTTCAACATCGCCGCTCTCCCCTCCACGCTGGCTGCGAAGCTACACAGAATCAGCATTACCCGAGCCGACATGTGACCCGACTTCACCATGTCCAGAAAGATCTGGATCGACCCGAGCTTGATCATCTTGACCCGGTTGCTGTGTACTAAAGAGAGATGGTACAGAGCCAGAGCCGAGTCGTGGCGAGTTCGCTCCGAGTCGGATCGAAGCGCGTGGAGGAGAGGAGGCAACGCGCCCAACACGCCGATGGCTGTCTTGTTCTGATCGTCGAGGGATAAGCTGAAGAGCGCGCCAGCGGCGTGTTCCTGAGACTCGGCGGCGCCACCTCTCAGAACGTCTATCAGCGGCGGGACGATTCCCGACCGTACAATCTTTACCTTGTTCTCCTTCTCCAGAGAGAGATTCACCAGCGCCGCCGTGGCGTTCGTGTGAAGGGCTGAATATCTCGAGCTGATCAACGATTTTAGAGCTGAGAGCAGCCGCGGAGTGCAGAGACTCGTCCGAGTTTCCTCCTGAGTCCGCGTCAGTTTCCTGAGTTGACTCAGTGCCTCCTCCTGCTCGCAGATCTGAGAGCTTCTCAGCCTGCAAATAAAATCTTCCTCCGATAGATTCGACTCGATCTCACACGACGAGGACGAAGAGTAACACGACGGCCTGGTCGCGAATGGCGGAGGAGTGATGGGCCGATCATCTGAGCTGGTGACGGAGGCCTCACTCGGCGTCGGAGTCATCTCGGTCTCCGGCATTAATTTAGAAACGATTCTTTCAGCAGAGTAAATGTCCATGGGTTCGGGCGGGCCGATGACGTGGCGGTGGCACCAGTTGAGAATGGCGGACTTTAGGGCGAGGTTGGGGATGACGGCGGTGAAATCGGCGGCGACGCCGTCGGGAAGAGTGGGTCTGAAAGAGAGAGAAACGCAGGCGTGGACGCAGTTGCGTTCGAAGGTGTGTCCCGATGGTGTGATTACAGGGTCCGCCATGATTGAGCCCGAAACTGGGCACACGAATTCAACTGGAATTGCAGAGTGTTGCTGAATCTGATTCTCAGATTTCGTCTTGATTGATGGTGATTTGTGGAAGGAAATCTTCCACCTCTGCTTCGCCATTGAGGATTCTCTGAATCGGGCTGGGCTTAATGGCGATGGAGAGATGAACAATGAATTATGGGTAAATCCATGGATTTGAGCAGAGATCAGTGTACATCAAGCTAGAAACAAGAAACGACAATTAAAAGAGTGAATTATTGTGAGAATTGATGGGTTTTTGCTTTGACTTTTTGCTGTGATTTTTGGCGCTGATTTACGGAATTTGTGGATGTTGATTTGCGATTCTCTTTTGCTTCTCGTATCAAACAATATATTAGAAAATATTTTTTTTTTTAACCAACAATATATTGGAAAATAATTAAAAAATATTATTAGTAATATATTCATAACTAGTAGGAGTACTTTTTTCGCTGTATCACTCATACAGTCATATTTACATATTAATACTGGAAAAAAAGTTTGCTCCGTTAAATTTTTAGTCATCTATTTTTTAACTTTTGATTTTCAATCTTTAATATTTAAAAAATATCATTTTTAGTCCTATTACATGTAACTTTTTATTTTTAATTACAATATAATTTTAATATCAAAAAAAGTTTTTATGTCTAAATTAATATTAATAATTACTATTTTTCATCCTTATACAAGTGAGTTAAATTTTTATAATTATGAGAAGTAAAACAATTTAACATTAAAATTGATATTAAGCAATTATCAAATTTATTTTTCATAAATTATATATATTTCATGTTGGAAATGAATACCACAAAATAAAATAATTACATTAATCATATTCTGCTAATTATCAAATTACTTTGTTGGAGAATTGTTTACTGACGGTAAGTTCATGGATCATTTGGTATAATTTAAGAACTATTAGAATATGATTAATGTCATTTTTTTAGTTTATGATTAATATCATATTTTTAATTTTGTATCATCCATTTCAGGTACAAAATGTATACAATGTGTGAGAAATAAATTTGTTAATTGCTTAATATCAATTTTGATGTTAAAATATTTTATTTCTAATAGTTACAAAACTCTAACGCACTCATATTGGGATGAAAAATAAAATGTTTAATTATTAATTCAGACACGTAACATAAAGAAAAAAAATTGATGTTAAAATTAGATCATAATAAAAAATAAAAATAAAAAGTTACTAACTATTACAGGTAAAAGGATTAAAAAATAATATTATTAAAATAAAGATGACTAAAAAAAAAAGAATTAAAATCTAATTAGACAAACATAGACGACTAAAAACTTTTTTTCTCTTAATACTTTTATAAATAAGTATATGTAATTATTAGAAGAAAATTGATTACTTCTGTATGAATAACACTATTTTTTACTAATATATTCATACATAATACTTTTAGTTATATCACGAATATTTATTTATCATGGACAAAAGTGCATAAACACATGAGTAGTAAATATGTCATCAATCTTTTTTTTTTGAGTGTAAATATATTTACAATATTTGAATTTAAAAGCAAATTGACCGTATTATTCTTCTTATGAATATTTTGGCAAAAACTTGTGTGCACTAAATGCACAGATGTATTTATGCCCAACTCAGAAATGAATTTCATGTGCCCACACATGCTACCATGCTCCTCAATGTCCGCCCACACTTTTATTTTATGTATTTAACATCACTGTTATATTAGCGTAATTTTTATGTTATGTTCACGTAACATTTAATGTTATGTTACTTTAATTTTTACATTATATTACAAATATATAATATTTTTTAAATTTTTATGTTACAATAATTTAACTTTATGTTATAATAATATAACTTTTATGTTTTTTTTAAAGTTAAAGTAATACATAAAAAATATGATATTTGTACATAAAAGTTATATTAATATAACATAAGGTATAATTATACTACATCAATCTTTATGCCAAAAGAAAAGTATACGTATTAATATTTAAATATTATGATATTTGTATATAAAAATTATACTAATATATCATAACTATTATAATAAAATAACATAAAAGTACAGTTATACTATATGAATTTTTTTGGTGAAAGAAAAATTTAAATAATATCACTTAAAAATATTATACTAACATAACATAAATGTTATATTAATATAATATAAAAGTTACCGCATCAATCAATAAAAAAAATAATTAAGCACAGATCCAAATCAGATTTGACTTGCACCTAATTGCATAGATCTGACTCGCGCCTAATTGCACTATGTAATTGATGCACACTGCACACAGGTGCTGCTCATGTATTTTATTCACATTCTTCTAATGAAAATTTATTATATTTTTATCATGTATTAAATAAAGTGGAATAATTAATTAGATATATTGAAAATTTCTAAATTAATTTTTGAATTTTATTGATGACTTTTCTATGAAAGAAATTTAAAAATTAAATAGATCTACATTTTATAATAATGAAAAATCAAATATGATATGTTCCCTAAAAAACCACTGTTTTTTTTAAGTTTTAAATAAGAACGTGTCTCATATGCACTTGGTATACATGCAATTCGAGTTGACCCAAGTCGACCTGGATTTGTGAGTTTTTGATTTTTTTTAATTTTTTTTTTGCTTCACATCAAAATCTTTATATATAAAATTGGTGACCTTTATATACAAATTCTGTGACTCTTATGTATAAATTCTGTGACCTTTATGTTAAATGACTTAGAAAAAAATGAAAAATTTTAGCAAAATCTATACATAGATACCTTTATGTTATATTTATATGACTCTTATGTATGTTCATGTGACCTTTATATACAAATATTCATACATTTATGTATTATATAAAGGTATGAATATTTGTACATAAAAGTTATGTTATGAATATTTGTACATAAAAGTCACATGAATATATATAAGAATCACATGAATATCACTACATGTATCTATGTACAAATTTTGTTGAAATTCTTCCTTTTTTTTTTTTTCTAAATTACAATACATAAATGTCACAATATTTATACGTAAAGGTTACAACATTTGTATATAAAGATCACCAAATTTGTATATATAGGTCAAGACATAAAATTTAAAAAAAAAGAATTTTTTTTTTGCAGATTCGGGTCGACCTAGATTGCACGGATCTTAAATCCGTACACCAGGTGCAAAGGAGAATTTGTCTTTAAATAATACGGAACTTTATATATATATATATATATATGATATACATGAGACACACACATAAATTTTCTTCCCCATAATCCAAACAATTTTCCTTATAAGCATAGTAATATATGAGATTTTGATTTTTAAAATTAATAAGTTTAGTATAAAGTTTTAAAAATATAATTTCTTATCAAGATAAAAGTAATTTTAAAATTTTAAATTGATATAGAATTAGAAATAGAAATATTTTATTATAAATAATTTATTATTTAATAAAATAAGAATATTCTGTATGAAGAATGTAAAAAAAAAAAGGAAGATTTTGTCAAAATTACATTATAATATAAACAGTAAGCCATATCTGCACCACAATTTAAACGTTATGAGTGTATTTACACCAAAAAAATGACTAAAGCTTATATTTATACTTTCCTATAAACATTAATGATATATTTGCTCATTTATCCTATTACAAATAGCATTACTAATACTTTTATAAATGAGTGTATGCAATTATAAAAAAAATTGATTAATTTAGTATGAATAACACTAATACTTTTATTATAACAGTGAGACCTATAAACTATAACGATGATACTTATAACTCTATTATTGATATAATTTTATTAATATCTTAATAAAATATGTATGTAAAATGTCTAGCAGATTACACTTTTACTATGTGTTAAGACTCATTGAATACAAAATTCTCTTCTAATATAAACGAACTGACACCACGTGTGTTTTAATCGACAAATTTGTGACGTATTTGAGTCTTTGACAAACACTTATTCTAACTGGCTATCTATATCTGATTGAGTTTAAGAAATCCAAAATTTATATTATTTTCTTCAAATTATAAATTTGGCACCTAAATTATCCCTTTTTTCTACTTTAGTACCCCACATTCTTAATTTTAAAACCTCGATAAATATCCCAAAAAGGTTATTTCTCCCCTAGTTAAAAAATTGTGGGTCTGTCCCTGGTGAGAATTTCTCACATGCATATAAGTAGTAATCACAGGATTAATCAACGATGATTTCATAGAGCCAGTGGCTTTATCTTTTTTCTTGTTAATTATAATGTCTAATTTTTGTTTCTTTTTATCTTTTTTATTGTTTAAATCCACCATAAGGGAAAAAAATAGACTTACACATGCAGTTATATACAATTTTGAATGGTTCCACATTTCTAAAACACACACACACATATATATATATATATATATAATTTTGCAGGAAGGATAATCTGCAGTTCAGAATCGAGAAATGTTAGTGGAGAGAGAAAGCTTCAGGGCTAAAATCAAAGCAGGCATTAGGAGGAAATTTGGAAGAGGATTCTTAGAAATTAAGAAAATTGACAAAGAAATTTGAATAATTTGAAGAGGATTAATAGAAATTTAGAAATCCACTTATATTTTAAACATTAAGTATCAACTTTGGAGTGTAGGGTATCAAATTGAAAAAAATGGCTTAATTTAGGGACCAAATTTGTAATTTACTTTATATATAATTATTGAGTTATATTCAAATGGAGTTTGATATTTATGAGTTCTAAATAACTATTATTTAGATATAATTATTGAGTTTGGATCGGATCAACAGCCCTATAATAGAGGATAGAAAACTTAAAGCATAAGGTAGTAAGTGTATATATATATATGCAGTGAATGAAGAAAAATGATGGAAGATGAGTTGAGCATGATATTGGGTCTATATTCATGCATAATCCAAACATTCTAGCATCATACTGTTGGGACACCCATAAACTATGAAGATGAACAATAAGATTCAAGATTGTCTTGAAATTATGGATTCAAGAAGGGGCCTGAGAGTATAAAGACTGATTGGATTATGCATGGATATAAGTTTAATATCCTCCTCAAAAAAACAAAACTAGTTCATATGACGATGATTATTAGATGACGTGTAATGATCACATCTGTCGTTATATGGAAAGTGAAATTAATAAATATGTTGGATTTTTGACACATCAATCAATTGTGGGCATATAGATATAAATATATCTTTTTAATCCAGTTAGATGGTTGGTTGCAGGAGCATAATCTGTTTATGCCTTTTGATCAATCCTTTGTGCTCTTTGATGATTGATTATAACAAAGAAAGAGTATGAATAAATAGTGGTGAAAAAACTCCTTTTGCAAGTCCTTCTACAGACTCAATTTACAAAATCTCAAACAACACTTTTTGATAACGGTGTTGGTTTCACTGGTTTCACGCATGGATAAAAATTTCAATATCTCAATTTTACGGAAATATCGAACACTTTTTGACAACGGGTATCACTTGTTGGTTTCACTGGTTTCATGCAAGGATAAAAATATCAGTATCTCAATTTTACGGAAATATCGATATTGTTGGTGAAACAAAATATCAGTATCTCAATTTTACGGAAATATCGATATTGTTGGTTTCACTGGTTTCACGCAAGGATAAAAATATATCAGTATCTCAATTTTACGGAAATATTGAAAAAAGTATCTCAATTTTACGGAAATATCGATAAAAATATCAGTATCTCAATTTTACGGAAATATTGAAAAAATATCGATAAATATCGAAAAAATATGTAGACCGTTATTATATCAGTTACTTGAAAAAATGGAAATATTGAAAATATATCGGAGATATTTCCGAATATTTTCATCCCTGATTTCACGTAATTATACGTCCCAATATTTTGTCATTATTTTGATGGTAGAATTAAAAAAAATTAAAGAATATAATAAATATATTAATAATTAATAAAAATAAATATCCCAACATCTCATCAATATTTTGATAAGAAAAATTCAAGATTTAGAATATCTCGATGTTTGCTGAATATTTTGTTTTCGATAATTGCAATATTACCAAGTTTGGATATCTCCAATATTATCAAGAAGAAATTCTAAGGATTATAAAAACGTATATGACTGTTGGTCTCACGTGATTAAATTCGTTTATGGGTCAAAGTTGTTATCCTCAAATTAGAGACATCTAAGACTGAAATGAAAAAAAAAAAACAAAATTTTGTAGGAAAAAAACATTAACATACATTGCGTTCATCTTAAGATCGATTTTGAGTTGTGCTCAAAATACATCGAAATTGACATAGAACAAAAATTCATTACATTTTGAGAAGATTGATAAAATGATGTTAGAATGGGGTTAGTCGGGTTCGGATTTCTCACAGTAACTTCAAGTCGGGTTCATATCGGTCACAAATTGTCACCCTAATTACATCCATTCTCATGCATATGCTAAAATACAAATATATATATATATATATATATATATATATATATATATATATATATTTATAAGTAATAAAATAGCAGTTAAATCCATCAACAGAACCATATATCGAAGTACATAAAGGGGTGGCCTTTGACAGCAAGGTAGGAACACAAGAAGCATTTATGCTTTGCTACTTTATAAAAGAAAAGATAGTATTTCATCTTTACAAAGTGGCATATACCTTTTGTTTGTTTCTTTCCTATTGTAAAATACTGACCAATTGGCCAATAGCCTAGTGAATGTGTGACACAATAATATGGGTGGCTCAAATGAGTAAATTCCATTAATGCAAAATTAGCGAAGCATGTTGTGAATGCTACACCGGATAGATTACTCTTAAATACAAGTAGGATGAAACTCAAACCTTGAAATGGGGAATAATCAACGAGCACGAAGCAAGAACAGAAAGAGATAGGAGTCGCGTCCAAGGAGTTCAGAGCAATCCAATTTTTCAACAAGAAGCGCTTCACTGTTCTACGGGATGTAAATGAAGGGAAATGAATAAAGATCATTCTATTGTGGTTTTTGTGGAAAAACAAAATATTGTTTCCTTGAGCGTGAAATGCAAATTCACATGAAGCAGTAGTTACTTTGATCAAATGTTTGCCGTTGTTTCTCTAATCTCTTCCAATGTAATGACCTGTAATGTGCAAAAGGAAGACAACCATAACATAAGAGTAATAAAATATATCAGAAGTACAGACACAAATTACAGCAAAGATAGCAAACCCTCTTGCATTTTTCATAGTCTTAGTTTTAATCAAGTCTAAAACAAGAAACGATGAGGCATTCAACTGCGCAAATTTTTATGTTGAGAATGACTTTCAGATCCTGTAAGTGAAACCAAAAGGCATGATGGAATGTTTGTACCTGGTCCTGGCCAGCAAAGTCGTTCTCAGGGGTCAGGAAAAGCATGCAGTGGCACTCCTTCCTGCCAAAGCAATAATACAAACACGATATGTTAGATAATAAAAAATACAGCATTCTATGAATCTAAAACATTTCAAACAGATGAAAACTTTTAAATGAAAAAAGGATCTGAATGAAACAATTGGTGATTCAAAATTCTGTCCATGAATTGGTTCATTCACATCCATATGTCCACCCGGTGGTATAGTTAGATGTTTTTTACTAGGCCTGGGAAATAATTACATTCATTTATATATTTAAAGTGCCAATAAGTAATTTAATACCTTGTATATTTCCCAAAACAGTCATTCTAGGGTAGTGAAGTGCGTAAGAAATCTGACACACTTATGCTACTTCAACAAACTAATTCTTTATTCCATTATGTGGGTTCAGCCACATGGATTATATCTCATTGTCGTTTTCGATCAAGACACATATTCTCATTCGTATTTAAGTATAACATGGTTTTTTAATAGTTTTTTTCCAAGTCCTTATCTTCTCCTTCCCCTTTGAATTTGAGTTCACATGATCTACTTTCTACTCATCGTACTGAGCATGTAAATGGTCTCCTACATACATGGTCAAACCATTGTTTTTTCATTTTTCTCATGTGTTACGGCTAATACATTTTCTTTCTAATACATTTGTTGCTTATCTATTTAACCCAATGCACCCACCCATCCCTCTCAACATTCTCATTTTAGCTACCTCATTTTGTTGCTCATGTTCAAATTTAGTCTATCTAATCCATAAAGAATAGCCATTCTTATGGCTGTTTTATAAAATTTCACTCTTAATTTCAGCGATACTTACAACAATATCAAATGCAATCTGACAACTTGTAATAAACAAGCCGGATAGAAATGTACAAGAAGAAATTGTTAGTATAAAGCTGGGAGCTCTAAGACATGTGGGATGTGATCTGAATTTAATATCCGAGAAGGATATTAATGACCGATGCCTGAATTATTCTTTGTGGAAGCACCAAAATCTATGTCATGATCACGACAAGAGATACAGTGTACCAATTTTTTTGTGTGAGACTAATCATAAAAAATACTTCATTGTTAGATCGTATTCCCTTACAGAGGCTGTCACAGGTATATCAGAGATATGGCCACGTGTTCTAATTACACGTCTAAACAATCCATAATACTGCTGGAAAACAAAATAAACTACTAGATACTTGATTCGCCACACATTAGAGTCTGACGGTTAAGCTCATTTGGGTTTTGATCCGTTAAATACAATAAACAAAATCAAGCACATTTTTCGTTTGACGTAACATGTTTTGCTCAAACTCATTCATTCAGTAAGAAATAGTAAAACATGTGTATAAAGACTAAACCACCTGAACTAAGCAAACCAAGCTCAAACATATTTTGATTCAATGATTTCAGTTCCTGTAAAAATATGGCTACTTCAAACTTGATTTTCATATTAACCAAACCAATCTTAAACATAATTTTTAACGCTCAATAATATATTCAAGTGGATTTGTAAAATATAATATTTGATGCTACTCAACGCATTTACACTTTACACCCACTGGTCCAAGGTTTGAAGGTCCACTACTCCACTTCATTACTCATTTATTGGTAAAAAATCTTGGCATATTAATAAACTTCAAAGTACAAAAGTAAAGCATGATTTATGAAGTCCGAACTTGAATAGTGCTTCAAAGTTGTGGGAGGAAAAACATGATCCTCAAAATATTAAGACAGGGATGAGAAGCAGCAACCAAAAATATTGAGCATTACCTTTCTCTCATAGGAACACAGGGACAGTTCCAAAAACCCTGTTGTGCCTCAGCGGCCTTATCATCATAGTGCCTGAAATCAAAGACACATAACTATATATTGTTCAGCTTTGGATTATGAGTTGAAATTTAAATGTAACAGGAATCTGATTTGGATTTCAAAAACTTGTAGAAATTAATAATTACCTACAAGGGCAGAGAGGTGCACCCAATGTGTCCTTGTGTTCTGCCAATCCCTGTAAAATAAGGGTGAGTATTCAAATAGTAGTTACGACTTATGATAGTAAAACTGTTGATCATTATGTCACAAAATCTCTTTACAGAGACTCTAGAACAGGTGAATAAGTTTTCTCAGTTTGATTTATAGCTATCAATCCAACAACCGTTTCTTCCATAAATTTAAGTGATCTAATCACCCAATTTACAGAGACTTAAATCTTCTACAACACATTGACGTTTTCTAACATAACACTAGTATGAGCCTATTCATAGAAAATCCTGTTTCAACATTTAAAATAAGTATCAGATTTAACAAAATGAAATCAATAGTATTTGAGCTCCATTTCTTTTTCCTTTCTAACCTACAGTTTAGAATGTATGAACCACTCCTAATTTCACAAAAAAAAAAAAAAAAATGCAAAACTAAATCAAATCAGAGCAATCAAACAAAAACCTTGATAACAACAGAGGTCACACTCTTATCAACACAGAAATAGGTGCTGGACCTCCGTGCATACTGCTCCGAAAACTTCCTCATTATCTCCACCGATTTCTCTGTCGGTTCAACTAAAATCTCGCACAATCAATTCACATCACTTCAATTCCAACGATTTAGCAAAACCTACCAAATGAAAAATAAATTCAGCTAATGTCGATATAAAATTACCTTTAGCCAAGACGACGTGGCGGTGACGCGGAGGCAGCGGCGGCGGCGGAGCGGCGGATGAAATGGTGAAACCGACGCCGTAAGAAGTGGAAGCTTGGAGAGCTGCCATGGCTGAATTTATTTATTCGTATTTCTCTGTAATTGTAATTCTCCAATTGCCACTGAAATATCTATCTGCGATTAAGTAAGAAAATTGGGTAAAATTTTGTTTTGTGCATATTTGGTTGGAGTTCGTGGGCACCACACGTTGACAGCATCAGGGGTAGTTTGATTTTTGATACAAAAAACTGTGATCAAATCCACGTTGTAATTAGTTTAAAGGTAAATATATTTTCCAATTTGTATTATATAAGTTTTTTTTCATTATAGTGTCTAAATTTTATTTTATTTTTCAATTACAATTTGCATTATATGTGTTTCTTAATTGTACAATCTTCGATAATAATTTTCAGTCAAAAATTCTCTTTGATTAACTAATTCATTCCCAAAATCGATAAACCCTAATTCATTCATCATTCCTAAAATCAGCTACAATTACAAAATATTTATGTGCTTTTTTATTATTAATTACTAGATGCAACATCCAATTGTCACGTTTTAAAAGAGAAACACTTGTGCACTTATTGATTGGATCTTGCTGGAGGTTGCAACATTGAAAAAAACATATAGTACAAGTTGTGATTGAAAAAAAAAAATTTAATTACAAAATCAAAAAATATGTATAGTACAAATTGAAAAAAAAAATGATATTAAACCTAGTTCATACATCAAATATTTTTATTTTACTTTTTAATGGATTTTAAGTATGAAAAATGTATCAAAATCATTTCAACACTTAAATTTGAATTAAATTTTCCGCGCGAACAAAGTGAGATAAATGGATTTGACAAAAATTAAGTTACATATTTTCCAAACTCGTAGCTCGAAAGAAAACAAAAAAAAATAAAATTTAAAGAACGAAGATGTTACTATAGCGGCTTTTTAACCAAATATTGTGATAAAAGAAATTTTTTAATGATATATGATGCTTTTTAAAAATTTTAATATTATAAACAAAATCGCCAATAGTGTATATATATATATATATGTGTGTGTGTGTTAATATAAAAATATTAGAAAGAGTCGTCTATATTAGTTGTCGCCTATACTGTTGGCGACTTCGCCTCTAGATTTTCTTTTTCCACAATATTTGGTTTAAAAAGCCTATTACTAGTTTTTTCTACAAGCCACCCGGATAGAAATAAATGAATTCCAAAGAACTTGGCCAAATACAAAAAAAAGTTTTTCTGTACATTCATTAAAAAATATTTCTGGATCCCATTAGACCCAATATCATATAACCGTCAAAAAACATAAGTCAGAAAATACAATATGTTCCAGCTACACCTTCATAACTCCAAATTCCTGAATTCGTTACCGTCTCTCCTGTGATACTCCAACCTCCCCACGAATTGATTATTCCTAAACGAGTCATGAAGGGTATAACGAACATGCCCTATCTCCACATTAGATCAAGAACAGAGTCAGAAGGATAAAAAACTGTTAATTCATAAAGAGTCATCGAGCCCACCCAAAGAGCAACCAGAGTTGTATGCATTATATGAAGGAAAAGCAACCACGTTGGATCAAGAACAGAGTCAGAAGGATAAAAAACTGTTAATTCATAAAGAGCCATCGAACCCGCCCAAAGAGCAACTAGAGCTGTATGCATTATATGAAGGGAAAGCAACCGGCCGAGATCATTTAATACAACGGTACGAACATGATAAATCAAAACCTTACAAGCATATTCACTCGAAATAATATCTCACCATTTTGCTATATACCATATACGAGTTTTGTTTTGATTACCTTGGACAAAAAAAAAAGTGACAAATTATTTTTGTCAATTATCAGACGGCCAAATCAATTATTCAAATATTGATTAATACGTAATTGATCGAACACTATTTGAATACAGCTCAATTGACACATCAGAGGGAATGTTGGACTTATTGGATCCTAAACAATTCATACAATAATGGGTTATTCGGGATCTCTAAACAACTGATATAAATATCAATTAATATTTCTAAGACCTACAATCAATATACAATAATTGATCTCAAGATTCATAGACTACCTGAATTTGAACCACGATCAACTTTTTCAAAACCCCATATTCTTCAAATAGGGAAACAAGACAATGAAGATGCTAGATTTCACAAACTAATTCAAGAATCAAGATAAAACATTGCAGTTTAACACAAGACAATTAGCTTTGAATGCAAATCACTAGAATAGGTGAAGAACCCTCAAATTATGTTCGAATTTTAAGATCTAATTGTCTTCAAGCAAGCATATAAAAGGGTCTTAACAGGGTTCTAAATTACCTACTAGCCTCAGGAGAAACCTATAAAAGAAACAAAATAAATATCTTAAATAAATAACTATGAAACATTAAGGCAAGCAAGAAACTGGGAAACAAGTATGTTCCAATGGAATAATTATGAACTGTGCATCAGTAATGAATTATATAACAATAAAGAACAAGCCTAAAGAATCATCTGACCGTACCATGTGATAACGAGAAGTGTACGAGCAACTATCTATGATAATTTAGAGTAAGTTATGCCATAAAAGTATACCCTAAAGGGGTCCTCTAGTCGACCTCTAAGTTAACTTGCTCTAAGTTTAAAGCCTTTAGTCTAATAGTTTCACCTTATTGTACTATTTGAATGGAAGAAATATAACATGATCGTTACAACAATCACTCAGACCCTTGAGTATAGCAACTATTGATTTCTATACCTTCTAAAAAACGATGATCTGCACCATGCAAAGCTTGTCATTAGGGTGTCAATTCCACGTGTGATTACAACGGGCTTTTATAGGCTTGCTATACATACCATAATGATCCTCAACAAGCGATTAGGCAATATGAGTTCTAAGAAAAGAGCACGTAAGTATAAAATACTCTCCATCTAGTTATTGTCCAAGGAAGACTCCATAAGCCCAGGTCATTAAGAAATGCAGATGTAATTTACCCAAAAGTAAAGTAATCACAAAGTGGTTAGATGGCTTATAGCTAGTAAGTCCAGTGGCATCTATAACCCCAAAACAGAACATGATACTATCAGGAAAGGAATGAGAGGCTAAACTGCAGAAAAATATTATCACACAGAAATAAAGCTTAATCCTTTCTCATACCTCCACAGGTAATTTAAGAAAGAATCAAACTTGAACTAAATACTTAAGCATATTGCAGTGGGCAGTCCCTAATATTGTATCAACAGTCTGAATAAATCTATTTCAACCATTTAATCCATCACCAAACTCAATCATCGAGTGTCCTTATATCCAGCTTCATCATTCTGCTGATTCAGAAACACTATAGCTAAACCACAGAGTTATTTAAACTACACATTGTTCCTATTTGAGAAGATTATAAGCCAGATATCAGGGCTGGCAACAACCAACACACAAAAAAGGCCGTATAAAGGGATGATTGCAAACTAACAGGCTATATGGCATAAGAAATGCATGATTGAAGCTTAAAGTCAATACTGTTATTTCATGTACTCAAACTGCCACCAATACTTGATTAGGAGGCGATACAGAAATCTAATCACTTAAAATCAAATATGGTCAGGTGATATGTAAATCTAATCACCTAAAATTAAAACATAAAATGTAACCATGCAATGTCTACAAGACTCTCGCAAAGCAAGAAAGACTGTGGACAACACAAAGCACTCATATGATGCTAAATAATAAATGTATCACCGTTATATAGCAGCTACATAGATTTTCTCTCAATTGTTTTACGTGCAAAACGAAACCAAATTGTACAACATTGCCTATATAATTTAAAGAATACCAAACCCCTTCACCAGAGAAAAGTTCCTCCAATTAACATCAAGAATGAGAATTATGACCATTAACTGTGGACTCAGGAACCACTTCAACACTTTTCTGCATTTCCACACTCCTCACCTCCTCGATTCCATTTTCATCATCCGAATCCAAAGTGAAGTGCGAATGGTTGTCTAGATGCATCTCTCCTCCATCTCTGACTCCAAGGGGCTTATACCGCAAAGACTCCCGGTTAATCCTATATGTCTTACAAAAGAACGAGTACAGTCCAACGGAGACAGTAATTAAAAGAGCCAAATGACAGTTAAATTGTAGTGTGGCAATGGCACGCCCTCGATGATACTCGGGATGCCCCTTGCACCTAATGGTGTAATTGCCCCTGCTCCTCTCATGCAATGTACATCCTTGCGCTATCAAATTCGAGTAAAATGAAAAACCCATTTGCAGAGTCCACATCCCCTGTAGGACAAACCCAATGCCTCTGCCTAACCTCGCATAAGTTGATTTCGAGTTCTTTAACTCAAGTATGGTGGAAAATAGACATACAGCAATCGGAACTAAAATCAGATCATAATAACGATTCTCAATTCCGCTCGGATCCTTATTTTGTGTGTAAAACAACAAGAATTCCTCTCCAAAAGCGAACACGTAGATTACATTGAGTAATTTTGAAGAAAATCGAAAAGACTCCTTAGTGTTTGTCAAAATGCCTAAAAGAGAATAGAGGAGAAAAAGAAACGCAATAGTTATCACCTCCAATTGTAAAGTGAAACCCAAGTTATCTTTGGAGTTAACGGCATCGGATAACGAGATAAAAGAGTTGACGATGAAGATGACTGACATTACGGAGATCAACAGAAACGTTACCATCGATGAAAACGACGCCGTTTTAGGCGACGGTCTGCTAATATTCTGCGGCAACGGCGATGGTGAAAAGGATGATGAGCTTTGTCTGAGGAATCCGGAGGAGGACGTGAATGACTCGCACGCGCCGATCAGAATCAGAGCGACGCCGGTAACTGTGTACGAGAACAATCCCATAGTTGACTTTTCTCAACGGAGAAGAATCGGAAAAAAAAGAAGAAAAAAATGAAATAGAGTGAAAGTGGAATCTGGATATCTAAGTATATGTCGGGTCAACGGGATGAATCCTGTGTGGTCTACGCGGCGGCTCACGGCGGTCGACGCCGCTGAATGCTAATAGATCATTCCAAATAGCTCAAAAGGGAAATACCCAAAATAATCAAAAATATTTAATTTAATACCAAAATGTCCAAAATTTTTTAATAAACCCATAAATTTACCTAAGTCACTATTGTTTTTATCCAATACACCCAAGTCAACGAATATAAGGTGGAATTCTCCGTAGCTAAAAATGACAATGAATTGATTATTGAAGTGAACTGTTTGCAACTGATGGTTTAAGGTTTCAAAAGACCATATTGCCTAACGAATAAAGGAAAAAGCCAAGAATGCCACTATTTCCGTATTTTTATAAAAAAAATTATATGATACAGTTTCTCCAAAAATTATCGTGAGAAAGATCTTATTCTCTATTATGAGACGGCCTCAAATAAAACTCATTTTTATGTGGAAGTCTCTAGTATTCCGGACATAAGAGTGATCACGATGCAATTATTTGGTTTTTTCTTTTAAATGTAAATTGTAGGGTCATGTGTGGTTGATAATCTTTTCAATTTAAATCACAATTTTTTTCAATTAAATTTAGTTATGCAATTTTTGAGCAGTTTTGATGGAAGTTAAAACTAATAAAAACAATATTGGGCAACCCCAATGACACTATCTTTATGTCATTCACCAATGAAGGACACTAATTTTTTGACCTCAAAATTGAGACATTAACTTTTTGATTTGAGCGATTTTAAGAAAAAAAAAAAGTCGAAATCACGAATTTCTTGTCCAATTGCATGAGATTTGAGCTTCTTATTATTATGGTTTAACCTAAAATTCGTGTGATTTACCTTTAAAATCATGTGATTTGGCCCAAAATTCATGATTTTAGGTTTTTTGTTCCAAAATCCTCCAAATTGAAAAGTTAGTGTCTCAAAATCGAGGTTCTAAAAATTAGTGTCCTTCGTTGATGAGTGACCTAACTATGATGTTCTAAATTTACAATTTTCTCAAATTCTTTATGGCTCCATTTGGATGAAGAGATTTCAGGAGGAATTTGAAATTTATAGCTGTAAATCCATCGATGGTGTTTGGATAGATGCAGATTTGAAATCCATCACCCTTCATTTGATTTCAATGGTCACTCCAACTTAATGGATTTGATGAAATCCATTCATTTTAAATCTTGAATTTCAAATTTAGCTATTCAAATGATACCTAAATGAATTGTGGTATTTTAAGGTATTATACCAACTATTCCAAGGATATTTGAATTGTCTCATGTTAATAAGAAGCATAACTCTAAGTACATTTTAAATTAAACTTGAAAAAAGAAAACTAATTTTATTTTTCATTTATTTGAGTGATTTATTTAAAAAATTAATACCCATGTTTATGATTAATTTTATAGTTTATATGTTAATAATGTTATACTTAAAGCAAATAACTATAAGCAATACAAATAATACATAGATAAAAATTGCAAGTAGTTAATGTCATATAGTTGTAGCAGGTCACGCAGTATTAATTTTGCAGAACTTTTACAATATATGGAACACTTTAGAAAGGAAAATTATTTTATGTGGCGTAGCTTTGGGCACTTCAATTCGTTGTCATTTTCAATTTAATTAGTCCACAACTTGAAACTTTTTATTATATATTTTCCAGTTTTAATCGAAAAATTCGTTGAAAAATATCACAACTTGAAAAAATACTTCATTATATATGTTCCAATTTTAATCAAAAAAGTTTGAAATTCGTTGAAAAATGTTATGTTCCAAGTTGCAGATGACTTTCAATTTGGGAATTCCAACAACTTAAAAATAACATGGCCGGAAACACGTGTATTTTTTCTCATTGATTCAAATATTGAAAAAAAAAAAAAAGATATTAAAAACCTAATCTTAATCCTCTTCTTCATGAATTCATTGGAAACATCTATGGTTGCTCTCAAGATCATGGTGTACCAAGACAAACCAATAGAAAAGATGCCCAAACATAGCAAGAAAGCAATGTAACAATTGTAAATGCAAGAGTGAGATTTCTAACACAACCAAATTGTTGGTCCCAAGTGGTATAAGGTTAAGAGGGGGTGAATTAACCTTATCAAAATTTTCAAACTTTTCCTCCAAATATGTAAGTCTTTCAAGGAGCAGGTAGCTTAGAGAGCTTACTGCACTGGATAGATTACTACTTGAACAGTTACTTCAGGATTTTAAAAAGTTTTGAATACACAGCGGAAATTATTTATGTGTTTTTCGAAGAATGTCTTTTATGCAGAATGCTTGATGGGTAAGACAGATAAATATAAGAATAAAACAATAAGCACGCTGACAAGCAGATTTATAGAGGTTCGAGGGTGGAGTAATTCCTCTACGTCCTCTCTACTCTTTCTCAAAGAGAAACTTTGTTAAAGAGACGATTTACAAAGACTCAGTTAACACAAACTCTACTCTAAACAAAACTGTCTGCTCTATCCACACAGGTAGCTGCACAGTGATCAACTGTTCGACCCACACAGGATCTCCACACGGGTTCCTTGACCCACACATGATCATTTCTCTTTTTATAGAAAGTACAAAATACTTAGCAGGAACAGTCTCTGCTTAAGCAACTCCTAAAACAATCTATTTAAGAGAAATGAGAAGAAGCAACTCCTAAAACAATCTATTTAAGAGAAATGAGGTTTTCTTCAACGCTCGAATGTAGCAAGCTCTTAGAACTTCATAGTGTCAAAAGGTAGCTGGCTTGCTCCTTGGTAGATTGAGTGACTGAAACGAGAGAACTTTGTGATATGTTGATTCTAGAAAGATAGCTTCATGAGATGTGGTTTCAGTCTCTTTTTCAGGTGCACTTAACTCCTATTTATAGAATTTTGAGAAATCTGCCCGTTAAAGAAGCAGTTTCGTCACGGTGAGGTGTCATGCAGCTATTGAGTCGTACAAGATCTTTTGACACTGTTTCTGCTGCACCCTTTACCTCTGCACTACGCCCGCCTTACTCTGAAATAATCAGTGCTTAGTCCTTCTTCTTTCCAAATGACGTCCTGCGATTGGTTTGGACTAGAGTGTTTCTACCGGCTTTTCAGAGAGCGCTAACTTTGATGAGTCTGAAGGTTGACTTGCTGCTTTGTCGCTTGATGAGATAGCTTCCTCTAACTTGAGATGCTTTAAGCTAGCTCCCAGCATCCTTCCATACTTAGACAAATTCTTTACTTGAAGATGCAGTATCCGACTTCATGCAGGTAACAGTGACTTAGCGCAGACTCCTTCCAGTATCTTTTTCATCCTCTTCCAGCATCTTTGCCTTAACTAAATTTTTACATTTGAGAGTCTAACCAAATTGCTAAGATCTAGCTATTACATGTTTTGTCTCATTAAAATCTATTACAATATCATCCTATCACAAACGATTCTTGAAGTCACCTTGTGATCTATTTATTTTCATCTTGAAAAGAAAAAAAATTAAAAGACTCCAAGCAATATGTGATGGAATTATGTGAATTATGTGAACTTTATCATCACTAAAGTTCGCTTATTTTTAGAAACAATGATAAGTATTTGTTACTTGAATTCTTATGCTTTTACACACAATCCACTTGGTGTGCATTATCATATTAATTTCAATGAGTAAGGACATTCAAAACGGTGGGTTATAAATAATGATGAAAACATCGCTATCGTAAGTAATATCGAAATATTAATTTTATCTCAAAAAGCGAACTTTAGTCGCTATAATTTAGTGATGGAAAACACAATTCCGGTCGCTAAGTTATATTCTTGTCACTAAGTTGCTTTTGCAACAAGATTTTGAATGTTTGCAATTAAAAATTCCGTTGCTATTTTCCTATTTTCTTATAGTGCCACTTTTCGAATATACCATGTATTTAACTTTTGAATTAAATTTGATCGATTATTGAAGATACCCAAGGGCATATGTGGCGATTAAAGAGATGCTATTAAATTTATGCAATAAAAAAGAAGTTGGGATTCATCAAAGGAACACAAACAAAAATGTTGATCACTAGAGGACTTCAGGTTTAGTTTGTTAATTGTAAGACTTTGGGCCTTATTAATTCTCCAAATATTCCTTTAAATGTAAGCAACATCAAATGTCGTTTGTTTTAATAATTGAAGTAGTTCTATTTTTAATATATACATATAGTGTAACCACACAACATAGTACATAAGAAGGTTAATTTTGATCATATATATCGTCACCAACTTTTAGTATATACTAGCATAAGAGCTATGTATTATAATTACATGAGATCAAATAAATTGAATTTAGTAATTTTTTCATGCTCGTTCCAAGTTTGAAGTACCATTTGTACAAATGAGAATTCCCTTCGTTACATGATTTCTTCTTCATATAGATAGATATAGGATCTATGAGGCAATTACTTAGAAGTCCATTTTGTGCTATAACCCTTCCTATCTGATAGGAAAGGATCCCATGATCTTGAACCGATCTTACTTGGGATCGCAAATCCCAAGTTTGTCTATGAAGAGCGGATCGAATTGTATTAGTATCTATAATTGATTTCTTTTGTGTAATACTAATCGAGAGCCTCATTGGTAAGTGCTACAAGATCTCTTGCCTTGGGCATTACGTTCATGCATAACTTCCATACCAAGGTTAGCACGGTTGATGATTCATTCTGAATTAACCAATTTAGAATCGAATAAAGGGGCTCACTTTGACCGTTAAGAGTAGGGAACCTCAATTTGAGTTTGCTCGATCTGTTCAATTGCGACCTTATAATGCAATCGCTTTTCGTGAAAAAATACCAATTGAAGTGGAGAGTTAGCCAAAATATGATTATCGATTCAAGAACGTAAAGTGCCCCTGCATCAATTGAACTTATTATTACCCCTTTGACCACTCTATTCGTATATGGGGGCAGGGGAAATCGATATGGAATTAATATATACATATATGATATGAAGAGAATACTGTAGATTGATCTATAGAAACTTAAAGTGAATAATTTCTTTATACTTGTTCCTGAAGTAGAAACTGATTCATTTGTTTCTGTAAATTAACAAACTTTAAAATACATACACGTAGCGTAATTCATCAAAATACACAAAATAACCAAAAAACATACATTGAAGGTTTTGATCATATCTTCACCAAATTTTATTATATATATTAGCACAAGACCCGTGTATTACAAGCAGGGACGGAGGGAGATGAGGGCTATATATATGTGTATTATATCAATTTTGTAAAATTAGTTTATATATATATATATATTATATATATATAAAAGTGATAGTTTTTAATGTTAAGGAGTAATTAAATTACAATTATTAATGAATTGTAATTTTATTTCATATTAAATATCTCTCTCTTTCTATATATATATATATATATATATTATTTCACTTAATTATATATGAGTCTCATATCTTCACATTTTTTCAACCTTTAATTTATCTTAATTATTTTTAAATATCAAATTCATAATAATAGAATAGTGGTGAGTTTTACAGATAATTTAAATGAGTAAATTATATTCATGATCATCTATATTTGTATTATTCAAGTATTCAACATTTGAGTTTTATCATTTCAATATCAAATCATTAGTACGAATTTGTTAAAAAAATATTAAAAATTTTAAGTTGAATATATGTTCACTGTGAAATGAATATATATATATATATATAATTAGTACGTAATTCTAATTTTTATATACTGTAAGTGGACCTCCCTGAATAAAATTTATACTCCGTCATTTATTACATGAGTTTAAATAAATTGAATTTAGTAAAATAAACAAACTTTAAAATACATACATATAATGCTTAATTCATCAAAATCACCAGGCACAAAACAACATACATTGAAACTTTTGATCATATTATAAGAGTGAGATCTTTATGGCTAAAGATTCATTCATTCACGTAAACAGAGGTACAATATATAGAGCTATATCAATTCTTGATTACAACAAATCTCATAGACTATATCTATACAAATATAGTTTATCTCCGTTAGAATATTCTAGACTATTCCTTAATACATATCTCCATGCACCAACTTTCATTTCAGTTGAAATATATCATCAGTGGTGCATTACAACATTTCAATATTAGTATTAATAACCACATGCGTATCAAATCTCCAAACATAGATGTTGTTGGCAGAATCAAAAGAGTGAAGGTTGGAAAGGGTGTATCCTCGTGCCATATTGAAAATGCCTGTACCACCAACCACAGGGAGCTGCTGATTAGGGTTTGGTACCTGTTTCAATCCCATAATACTAAGCGAACTTCCATTGTAGGGCCCACTTGTGAACTTAAAGACGCCGGTGAGGACGAAGGTCAGCTCCGTCAGACCGGCATTAACCGCGAGAAAGTAGCTTTTACCTAACTTCTGCGAGCTGGGATCAGGTCCGGCGGTAAGTGTGTCGTCTGAGACGGATACTAGGCCGAACGAAGTTGGAGACGTGGACGTAATGTTGGACCGTGCAACCTCATATACGGTTGCATTCGGCCCGCTTAGAACATTTTGAAAATAAACACGAAACCTAGCTATGTTTTCTTTCGGGTTTTGATCAGCATCTACTACAAACGCTAATAATGAAGAGAAAATAATGAAAAGAGTTATGATCATGTGAACATTTGCCATTTTTTTTAACTATTCTAAGATACAAGCAAGCAAATATGGTGGATAAAAATCGATGGGGAGAAGTGGGATTTTATATATATAGGAGAAATTGAAGCTAGCAAATTATATCAGTTCTTTAATAGGTTGCTTGTATTAAATGAATAAATTGGTGTTTAACCTTCATTCTTTAGTAGAGGAATTGCCTTTAATTTATTTTAGAATTAAAATTAATATCGAAATAAGAATTTAAAATTATAATATAATTTTTTTTAATTAGTCAATGTGAATTATTTATATTAAAACAAGTTGCATGGCTACACGTTGTAGAGTGAACTAGCGTGTCCGTGCAAATGTATCATGTTGAAATTAAGGATATTTAAGTTATTGCGTGTAAGTTAAAAACTTAACATTTAAGTCAATATAAATTAGGATGAATTTTATAATAAGATTTAATTTATAAATTAGTTTTTAATTTTAGATCTAAATTTTAAAGTCTCTTCATAAATTAAATTTGAAAGAAAAAAAAACTAATTTTAGTTTTGATTTATTTGAGTGATTCATTAAAAAAATGCCAATGTTTATTATTATTTTTATAGTGTATTTGATAATAATTTTATATTTAAACCAAATAACTATATATAAGCAATACAAATAATACATAGATTGAAATTGCAAATGGTTAATGTCAGATATGGAAAAAAATTTTGCATCACGTCATGAGCTGATCGAATACTTATATGTTGTCAAAGCACGAGGTTTTTTTTTTCAGAACTTTATTATTTAAAAGAGGTTAAAATCATTTTCCGTCACCTAATTCTGAACACTTATGCAAATGGTTAATAATTGTAGTCATTTTCAATTTAGTTCATAATTTGAAATATTATTTACTTTTGGTTCAATTCTATTCGAAATTTTTGAAATTCACATGAAAATGTAACGTAAATGGTAGTATATGATCTTCAATTTTTGGATGTCCAACAACTTAAAAATAATGTAGCGATATGAATATTTTTATCATTGGTTCAAAAATTGAAAATGTGAAAATTAAAACCCGATCTTAATCCTCTTCTTCAAGCCGTACAATCTCTTTTTGCAACATAAATAAACCAACTCGGAATTATGTCATGAATTCTACGGTAGAAATTCTATAAATTAATATTCATGGGCCACCAAAATTTATTAATTAATCGATAAATTAATAATTATTAATTTATATGTTAATTAATATTTTATTAATTTATAATGAAATATTAAATTTACAAATATCTTTCAAACTTCCACTTAATTATTGTACAATGCATGTACGTATATCAAATGAAGGGTCCAATTTGAAAGAAATTATTGAGAAAGTTATTGGAACTGATAAAGATGATGATGAAAGTTCTACCATGGAGCCACCCTTCATGAAACGAGACTATTAAAGCGACAATCACATTAAATAATTTTTTGTTGAACTATGAGAAAATAACACCACAAATTCTTATAATGATAAGGAAAATTAGAGACAAGATTGAAGGTGAAATTGATTTCAACAAAAAATAAAGACAAATGTGTCATTTTTCAAGAAACCTTCATAAATCATTCATGTAATATGTAGTATATAAGAAATTATTAATTTATATTTTATGTGAGATCTATAGAAATTATCAAAAATGTATTATCTTATAATTTTAATGAATTATTAATTTAGTACCATATTCTCAAATCGGGACCGATGAAAAATATTATTTTAGAGAGTTTATTAAGTAATCAAGTATTAATTTATCGAGTATCTACTGTATGTTACATCTATGTACCAAGACACGATTCTTAAAGTGACCTAATTATCTATTTATTTTATCTTTAAAAGAAAATATTAAAAGACTCTAATTCATATGTTGACCCTAATATTTTTAATTAGTCAATGTGAATTATTTATATTAAAACAGGTTTCTTGGCTACACGTGTTCGTGCAAATGTATATCATGTTTTAATTAAGGATACTTAAATTATTGCGTGAAAAAGTTAAACATTTAAGTCAATATAAATTAGGATGAGTTTGAAAACAAGAGTTAATTTATAAATTAATTTTTAATTTTAGATTTAAATTTTAAAATTTCTTAATAAATTAAATTTGAAAGAAAAAAAGAAAACTAATTTTAGGTTTGATTTATTTGAGTGATTTATTAAAAAAATTGCCAATGTTTATTATTATTTTTATAGTTTATTTGATAATAATTTTATATTTAAACCAAATAACTATATATAAGCAATACAAATAATACATAGATTAAAATTGCAAATGGTTAATTTCATGTATAAAAAACATTGCATCACATCATCAGCTGATCGGTTACTAATTTGTTGTTGTAGCACAAGTTTTTTTTTTTTTTTTCAGAACTTTATTAATATATAGAACAATTTTTAAAAGGGGTTAAAATCATTTTTTGCCACCTAACTCTGAACATTTATGCAAATGGTCAATAATTATAGTCATTTTCAATTTAGTCTATAATTTGAAATATTATTCACTTTTGATCCAATTCTAATCAATTTTTTTTTGAAATTCACAAGAAAATATCACGTAAATTGCAGTACATGACCTTCAATTTCTGTATTCCCAACAACTAAAAAAATAATGTAGCGAAATGAATATTTTTTCATGGGTTCAAAACTTGAAAATGTGAAAATTAAAACCTAATCTTAATCCTCTTCTTCAAGTTGTACAATCTCTTTTTGCAGCATAAATAAACCAACTCGAAATTCTGTCATGAATTCATCGAAACATCTATATTACATCTATGTACCAAGACTAGCAAAAGATTCTTGAAGTGACCTAATTGTTTATTTATTATATCTTTAAAAGAAAATATTAAAAGACTCTGATTCATATGTTCACCCTGATATTTTTTGAACAATGTAATTATTTATTAAATGAATTTTATTAATGCTTTTACAAACAATCCACTTTGTGTATTAAAATGTTTTTAACATCAAACCCATGACTTCTATTCTGGAATATTTATTCAACTTATTATATACTTAATTTCATTATGTCAAACGATCCCTGGGATACAACAGAAGCCGTCCAGACCCATTTGTAATTACTATATATAAATTGGAATACAATTTGTAATTTTTGGATTAATTAGAATTATTTAAACCAAACTAGTAATATAATTTTTAGGATTAACAAGTTTTATATAAAAAAAAACTAAAATAAATTTTACAAATTAGGAATCAATATGTATAATAATTGTAAACAATTAGTATCATCTCATTTAATATTTAAATAAAAATTGTAATATATATTATCTAGATTTGTGCGTATATATGACAGCAAGATGTTCCAAAATGATAATAAATTCACAAACTGTATGCATAAAGAAGAAAAATTATACCTTAATTTTTTTTTTCTGATAATTAATTAATAAAGTTGATACATGAATTACATGATCACGATATATGTATCTAGAGATCTTAATTTTCACTTATTGTTATTTGAAAAAAAAAAACTTCTCAATTAATAAAGATGAGACATGAATTAAATGATATTGATATATGTATCTAGAAATTTTAATTTACAATTATTTTTATTTAGGGAAATTTTTTTCATCTTAATTAAAATTAGACGTAGTTGAAAAAAAAAAATCTTTTTAAAAAATTGCAAATTAATCCTATTTTTTCAAATTTAGCGAAAAAAAATCACAACATTGACTAATTATTGTAACTTAGACCATATTTATATATTCCAACGATCGAAGTCTACGTGTTTGGCAAACATGCCACATCGGATGTCACATAATTCCCAACAAAAATAAGTTTGAAGGTCAAATTGGAAAATTAATCACCACATTTTCAAAAGTTGCAATATAATCCTAATCTTTTGTATTATTAAAAAAATGCACAACTTTCATTCATTGTCGCAATTCGAATCACGAGTCTATTTTTTAATGAGCTAAGTTAATGTCCAAAATAAATTTTCACGCGAGACACCATGTAAGTCACATAGTCTTAGAAAATAATTTATCTATATAAAAATGATGTCGTCTCAACATCTTTTTTTAACGTTAGGATATATAATAAATCACAACTTTGAATTACAACCTTTAATTAAAAAAATCGTAGTTTTATTCTTTTATTATTGAGCATTGAAAGTTTCTACTTCTTCAAAAAAAAAATTATATTTTCTTAATAAGTTTGTAATAAAGAGTTGTGATTTATTTATCCTCTAAGTAAACTACACTTGAAACAATATTGTTTTGATGTAGATACATTATTTTTCGTATGAATATATCTATATTTTTCATATTAATTCAATCAAAAAAATAAATAAAGTAGGAGAGATTGTCATTAAGAAATAAATTCTAACTACTAGAAAATCACAAATTATCAAATAAACATGTTCTAGTGAATAGTAAAGAATCTAGTTCAGTTCAGTTATTTCCTTATCTTGATTTCCATCTGATTCTACATCACATTTCCCTCGCTTAATCTCAAACACATTGGTTCAAAAACATCCCTTCAAGCTATAAAACTGGTAAAAGCTCAGCGAGATCTCCGCCGCCTCCACCATCTTCACCTTCTCCAACAGCTCAGCGCAAATCTGCCTACACCGCTACCTTCATTACCTGCCAACGTTGTGACCTGCTCGATCTCTTCTCTTCGGCGTCACCCTTCTCTCTCCCCCGCTATTGAGTGCTCTCTTCGTCTCGGCTTCGTCCGCCAAGAAGACAAAGATAAGCAAGCGTACTAAGGATTTGTGCCCTAATTTTCCAGATTCAATCTTATCCTCCACTTCTGAGTAATTTTCTCTCTCTATTTCTTATGTTTTATGTGTGTTGTTCTATATGCATATTGTGCTTAATCCTCTATCTGCTAATGCATAGTTCAATTGTTTATTGTGTTTGAGTACCTGGAGATAAATGATTTATTTTCAGGTTAGTGTACTATTGAATGTGGAATTGTAATATTTGCTGGCTTGACTATGTTTTTGGGGTTGGTGGGTGGGTTTACATTGATGAATGCAATGTGTTTGATGAAATGACTGAGAATAGTTGGGGTGGGGGTTATAAAATAATAAATATAATATGTTTGAATTGTAATGTCATATGGTTAAGAATATTTTTTATTGATTGTTTCTGCAATTTCTATGGATGGCTCTTTCATTGCTTATTTTTCCTCTTAATAGTTGGCTGAATTTTGAAGTTTTAAGTTCTCTTATTAATCGGTCTTATGTTGGAGATGATAATTGATTAACATATTGAGTTGTTGTTTCAGTTTTGTGTGGAATTTGTCTTTACTCATAAGCATGAAGAGTGGCAAATTAAAGGAAACTGATTACCTTATCTTATTTCTATTTCTTTCTTCATTCTTGAGTAAAACTTAGTTCCTAATGATGATGCTAGATTTCAATGAGTTTCTTGATGGTCCCCTTTTGACAAGATATATTGAGTGATTTACCAGTAATAACTTAAATTCTGCCTATTTTCTTGGAATTTATTTTATCTGTGGTTAAACTTATGGGACATCAAGGATGAGCGATAAGAAGAAAGCTCCTTTGGCAACACAAAACAACCCGAACCTAAGGAAAATTGCAGATAGTTCTGTTGAGAAATCAGGCAGGAAAAAGGATCTGGGCAAGAAGAGCTTGGGTACTGATTCTGATTTAACTGAAGTCCCACCTAAAAAGAAAAAACGAGTTATTCGTTTAGATCCTCATGATACATCGAACAAGAGATTGGATGATGGCATATCTAATAATGGTCAGTATACTTTCTTTTGTGACTGCTAGCCTATTTTTTGTATCATTACAATTTAGCATTTTTTGTTCATTGTTTATAAAAGGTAGTGTTCCTCCATCAGTTTCTTATGCTTGTTTTGATTCTTGTTACATCAGTTCCTTTACTGGATTTAAAATTTCCAGAATGTGACAAAATGGAAGGCTACCTTGCATTCTTTTCAATGAATTTCTGAATTGGATTCTCCTGAGTTTTGTTTCATTTCATATATACCATATCAAATAGAATTCCAAATTTTTAATCAGGTGTTTACCTTTGATTTTTATGCAGTCATGTAAGACTTGCAAGCCTTGTTTTCCTTTAACATTCTTCATCAGACTGATTTAACTCCCGTGTTAAGTTTCAAGATTTCTTGTTTAAACAACTATAATCTTCACCATTCACCATCTAATTCCCTCCAAAGTTCTAGCTACCAGATAAGACACCATTTTGCCTCCATCAAGCAACTATTTTGGTACAGAGATTACTTCAATTGTACAAGGAACCACACCCAATGCATCATCTTCATTGTAGGCATGAGAACTAGGTATTATATTATATGGAAGTTTTTTTATAATCAGTTATCAGGGTGGCAATAGGTGAATCATAGTCTCTTTACAGAAACTGCGCAAACTAATTCGAAAGATCAGGTAGAATATATTTTTCACAATTATTATTTGGTTAATAGTGATGGAGATGACTAAAATTCCTCCATGAATTAAAAGATGATAAAACTCCTGATTTGCAACCCAAACATAATGCATATTCTTGTTTGATAAAATGGCTCACTGAAGTGCTGTGGCAACTGTTGAAATATGATTTCTGTGGCAATTCTTTTGCCTTTTTTTAATTCTGTTTCAGCCCCACTGAACCGAATTTACCAAAATTATTTTGGTAATTACTAAACCAAGCCAATTTATTTTGTTTCACCATTCTGTATCATGAAGTATTATAGAAATTTTATTTTACTGAATCTTTAGTTTGACCTGGTACCATCACCCTTGCAAGAAAAATCTAGTATTATTACCTTGTTATTGTGTCAGTGGCTTCGCATTAAGCTAGCAACTTGTGGTGCTCTGATTGATGTTTATTAAGGGATATTAGCTTGCAGGCGGCCTTTCAGTAAAAATGACTTTCAAAAAATTGCAGACAAGTTGAGCAATGGATTTGAGTTTGTTCAAGTTGAGTGATGGATTTGAGTTTGTTGAGTTTATCTTTGGTCAAACTCTGGAAAGTCTGAGCATACATTCAAGTTCTTGTTTTTTGATATTTGAACACCTTTAATTGACTATTATTTTAATATTATTTCTCCCACCACAAAAGAACCATTCCCATCCTGTATGATATTGAATGCTTCTAAGTTCTTGGTTTTTCGTCTACCTTCTCTGATAGTTTTAGTAAAAATTGTCATTGGCCTGATATAGAACTACAAGGCTTCTGAGAAAGTCAGATGTGAGATCAAGATCTTCTGGTCCTCAACCATTCCAAGCCTGTTGGATCGATCTATTAAATGAAAAAGTTAATGGCATGGAAAAGAAAAATTTGTTTGCTTCTCTTTTCGTGACCATCTCTTATTTGTTTTAATAATTTTCTTTTCTAATGTAATTTTGTGTATTACTTTCAATAGACTGAGTTATGAACTTTTAAATCAGACTTGATGCATGCAAAATCACCAGCCTCCTTAGATTTGTCGATTATTATGCTAGTTTGTTCTTTTGGTTCAATAAGTGATTTAACAAATGTTTGAAAACTGGTTATCTTCTTTTGCCATTTTGTATGTTTCCACTTTAGGTAAATGCATTTGTCAAAGATAGTAACGCAGTGGTTATGAATGATGCTAATAAAATGGTCCAAGATGAGTTGCCTTGCATCTACTCCCTAAAGCGGCAATAACACCAAAAAGATTAATTGAGGCACGGAACTCTGCTGTATCAAGGGTTTTAATAGAAGATGCACATGCGCATTATGTTTTGAAACTCCATTTCTCTCTCCTAAACATTTAAGGATGATTTGTTTGCTCTATTTTTTAAAATTTGATTTATGTTCATGCCATCCAGGTAGTAGTCAAGCGAAGATAGATTTGACAGACACTGCTGATGAAATGTCTAAGAATGCACAATTCCGTGCCATACGCCCTAGCTCCTCTATCCTTTCCTTTGTAGAAGACAATGTAAATTTTTATTTAATCCATCTGTGCTTGGCTAGCTTTCTACTCTTTAATTTAATATCTTGATTGGTCACTGATGATTTGTCCATTTTACTCAGTTATTAGGACGTAGACGTGACATTGACTTTAGGAGGGCTGGCTACAACACTGAGCTTCCTTCCCCTTTAGACAACATACCATTCTCAACAAGTTCAAATAGGGAACGCATCGAGATGCCAGTATGGAATTACACTTTTTAGTTTTGCATATTCACCATTTATAATGTTTTTTAATTGGAAGACAGTCCTAAGGCTGAACCAAGATTTCCATAGAAAGGTGGGTCCTTGGAGTCTGAGGCTTAAATATCACCTTCACATAATGCTCCGTATTATTGTTGAAGTTAGAAGGATCACTTAATGTATCATTGGAACTTCTATTGCTAGCCAATATTATTGCATGGACTTATTTGACTTATACTTTTGGTGTATAGTGTTTTCTACTTTTTAATCCTAGGTATTAAAAGCAAGATGAAGTAAATTAAATGATGCAGTTGTTTAACCCTCTAATAGTGCTGATGGATCTACATTGGGCATGAGATCAATCAGTTACCTTTTTTTCTTTTCTACTTATTGGTGTTTATTCTTATTATGTTACAGACTTTCAGGAATAAATTAGAATTCTTTGCTGCTGCGAAGATTTCTTCATCATTTCCCACTCCTGATCTTCCAGAGATTGCATTTGCAGGTTAACCATCAATTTAAAAGATGCGTAACAGTTTATTTGGCTTGTGGATTTCCTTTAATGAAGTTCTGCATCTATTCATTTATTTGTTTTCTGCATCTCAAGATTTCTTTCCTAAATACATTTTCTGCACATGGATTTAGGATTATATTCTACTTAGTAATGAACTTTTGTGATTCCAACATGACTCCACATAGTGGGATAAAATTTTTGTTGTTTCTTCCAATATGGTTATAGGCTTGTGTACGTTCATATGTAATCTATTATAATAAAGAGATGAGAGCATCCACATTCATGTTTTTAGAAGTGTTAATAACAAAAACATACTTTTGTTAATTATTGTGTGCATGGTATAAGGTGTATGTTTTTCTTGAAAAACACCTAAAACATCTCCCATGTGTGAGAGAGAGTGAGAGGGAAGAGAGGAGAGAGGGAGCGAGGAGAGATTATTTTTTGATGATAACTGATGTAAGTGTGTTTTGTAAGAGAGGATATTTCTAAACTGGGTAGGTGGCATGTGGGACCACCAATGGGTGTTAATAACACCCATTGATGTGGATGCTCTAAAAATGGCAGTGGCGGAGAGATGTAGGGCCCCCTTCAAAACTTTTCTTTGCTTTTGACCTTATTGTTAAAATATATTTCTATTGCTCTCCCTCCATTTTGTTTTCTTTTGTTTTAACTTTCAATCTTTTTAAATGTATTCTTATTGCTTGTAATCTGTTAACTGTTTGTTTTAGCTGTATTATTCTTTAGTCTTTTAATTTATTCGATTTGGATTTGAATCATTGGTTAGGACGGTCTAATGTGGGAAAGTCGTCTTTGCTCAATTCACTAACTAGACAATGGGGTGTTGTGCGGACATCAGACAAGCCAGGACTCACGCAGGTTCTTCATTTACTCTTACAACTGAACTCAAAATATATTGAACATTAAGACTAGCAACAACTTATCATTCTTTTGCAGACTATCAATTTTTTTAATCTTGGATCGAAGCTATCTTTAGTGGATTTGCCTGGATATGGTTTTGCTTATGCTAAAGACGAAGTGAAGGAAGCTTGGGAGGAACTTGTGAGTACTCTAATCAGCACCAGAACTTTTTTTTTCTTCACATCTCTCTCTCACACACACTGCATTTTTCATGATTTTTTGGCAACAAACATCAAGCTTAAACATTGGTTACTCCAAACCATTGCAAAATTTGTATTTCGGCCCCTATATAATCAATTTAAATTGAGAAAGTTTGGGGAGACTGAAGATTAATTATGTTGGTTTGCCACTTTTATCTATAAGTGGAAATGAGATATACAACTTACTGTTGAAGTACAAATAGACAAGTGGTTGTAAAAAAACATGGCTTAAAGTCCTTGACATTTATATGAAGTATGTGATGATGTAGAACTATTACATGTAGCAAACAGAACTCTAGCAATGAAGAGAAACTATCTTGGAATTTTTCTAAAGATGTATTCTCAGCACTAGTATTTTGTACTGAGAGGTGAGGGGTTCCATATTTACAATCTGTTGAAGGAAAAGTCTACTGCTACACCTTCATAAATAGTATTGGATACCAATGTGGACAATTATATGCATCCTTTTCACAATTTCGCTTAGTTTGGATGTCTTCTTAGCACTTGACTATATTTTAAGCTATGAGTCTGGTGGATCTGGCTTAGAACGATGTTATGGCAGCAAACAAAATTATATCTAATAATAACACACTATTTGTTTCAGACAATGATCTAAACACTATGCAATGTGGGGTGTCTGGTCTCTTTGCTAGATTCAATCTTAACAAATCAATCAAAAAAAATTCATGATTCAATCTTTTGTAAACTAAATTTAGCTACTTCCTTTTAATTAATGTGATTAAGCTTTTGCTAGTTATCTGATGGGGCACATCTTTTTCTTTGTGAGTAATTGAAATATGCTTCCAAGATGTAGGATCTAGTTTTAGTCTCATTATCACTACAGTTGTTTGCTTATGCCCCCATCATGCACCCTTTGTAGGTAAAAGAGTATGTCACCACACGTATTGGTCTAAAGCGAGTATGCCTTCTTGTAGACACAAAATGGGGTATGAAGCCAAGGGATCATGAACTCATTGATTTGATGGAAAGGTATATAAATCATTTACACAGCCCATGTCAATGTGTGTCTGTTTTGTTTTGGCCCTTTTTGTGGTTGTAGTTATTTGCAGAGTATTATTTGTGGTCTAAAACATTTAATATGGTAGAATTACATGGAAGAGATGTTTGAGAGTTGCTTGCTCTTTATATTTTACCTTGTTGGGTACCAGTCAGATGCTTGAATTGCTTGTATATTCCTGAAAATTGGAAAGTGCCCTTGATACATCTGTACACTTCTTGTCCAGTTCACTTTTGAATGTATATGTTAGAATATAGATGTATTAAAATTTATCAACGCATAAGATAATCTTGGTTGGTGATTATTATGCTATTCTTCATGCCCAACTGGTTTTTCAGTGACATTGTCCATAGGTTCAATGCATTTTCTCTTCATCTTCAGTATTCAGCATCTATTGGGTTAATGCGTACTAGTGCAGGAGCTTGGTTCTGAATTATGCACTACTACCATGTATCTTTACTACCTTCACTTTCACTTAATCTTTTATATTTTCTTCCTTTCTTCCATTTTCTTTAGTATTAACTAAATAAATCAACCTTCCTAGGAAATACCTAAATGCCTATCTATATTCCTCCCTCATAAAATTAAAGACAATTACAAAAAGATGCATGTACTCTGACATGAGTAATATCTTGTAAAAGAAACAAGAATTAAAAATGTTTTGAAACATAATATCATAATCCTAAATGCGTTTAAAGGGCGCAAGGCACACCAAGTGCAGAGGTTCCATCGTTAGCCAGCCATAGGTTGATGATGTTATGAAGGCGTGCATCTTAAACCACAGGCAACACATGCCTTTGTAATTAATATTTTGTATAATTTTAGGCCTTATTTGTGCATGCTCGTGCCTAGGCTTCTATAGTTTGTACCCCTTTGTTACTTTGTGTGCTTTTGCAGATGCTTTTATTGATGCCTTATAATAAATACACATCATTTTCAACACTGATCTATTACTAGTTTATTCTCAGTCCAACTGAAAATTCTTGTGAATGCACTGCATTATGAATGTGTAGGTCCCAAACCAAGTATCAAATTGTTTTAACAAAAACAGATTTGGTTTTTCCAATAGATGTGGCGCGAAGAGCAATGCAGATTGAAGAGGTAAGTACTTTTCACGCGTATCTCTGATTCTGTATTGAGATATCGATTCGTACTCTTTTGATTGGAGCAACAACATCTTTGATCTTAACAGAACCTCAAAGCAAAAAAGTCTGCTGTTCAACCCTTGGTATGTACATTTATAACTAGTTTGTTCGCCTGGCATTTTATCTCTCACAATACGGATCACAATTATAACAAATTGCGCTCGAACCACAGATGATGGTAAGCTCGAAAACGGGTGCTGGTATCAGAACTTTGAGAACAGTACTTGCTAATGTTGCTCGCTTGGTTAAGCGCTAGACGCAACTTTTTTGAAGGTATTTGTTGCTTCCTTTATTCAATTTAAATTAGCCAGATTAAAATATAAAAGTAGAAAACAAAGTATAGAGACTAAATCCAATAAATATGAAAGCACTAGGTGCAAAAAAAAAAAAGAAGCAATTTTCCTATTATTTAAGATATCATGGTTGTTTCAATGATACATCCCAATACTAACATCATTGTGCAGTTGATATTATATGTGAATTAACTAGTAAACATAAACTTCTATTAATTTAATTTGTTTTGCAGAAATGGGTTGATATTATATGTGAATTAACTAGTAAACATAAACTTGTATTAATTTAATTTGTTTTGCAGAAATGGGTTCTTGGCGATTGTACTAATTTTTTACTCAGAGCTCAGTCAAATGAGCTCTATCATATTTGAAAAGTATACTGTACACGTTTTGATCACATAATGTTAATCAAAATTATCTTCTGTGGTTTATTTAATTCAATTTTATTCATCTTATGCTTTTACGTTTTAAATCTTTACTATCCTGGCCTTGCTATTTATCACAACAGCAACCTGAAGCTCATGTCTCATGTGGAATCATTTTGGAGTGATTTTTGAAATCCATTTTAATTTGGTTGATTAATTAAAATTCTAGAAATTGAAATCTTTACATCCAAATGCAAGATAGGACTTGAAATAATTGATTATTATTTACATGTACATGTAATAGATGTATGTCGTGATTGGGACTCATTCAAAAGAGGAAGTGGTGAAATTGGTTACCAAGTCCAATTGAGATGCACTACCTAATCCTTAAGTACAAATTGTGGAGGGACTTATGGAATGAAATTCACACGTTGAAATTTTCATAAGTGACAAGAGTTAGTGAGATTAGTTCTTCAATAGAAAAATCAACAATGCCCTCTAATGCACTAATATAAAAATTTATATAAAATTGTTTTTTATTGAGATAATTTTCTCAGATGAATTCTCACAGTCTCACTACCACGTAGAATAATATTTACAACATTGTTATCTGTCATTAAATAATAGGATTAATAGCTAAAAAAATCATGAATTTTTCGAAAAAAATACAATTTTAACTAGTCTTTTGTTTATTAACAAATATTACACGACTTCAAAATTTTATGCATTTGTAACCAATGATCAGATTTCGAATTTCATAAAACAACCTCTTTTTACCAATTTTTAGGATGATGATTGTAAATATTTTGAATGGACTGATCTTTAACTACCATACCATCCTAAAATGACTGTTTTATGAAATCATGGTATATTTGCTAATGGATAAAATACAATTAATGTCGAACTTTGTAGTAATTGCTTTTGTAAGAAGAGGAGGTGCTGAGTTTGAATTTTCAGACAAAATTTGTCAACAATAAATGCTTTAAATCAAGCACACCACAACAACCCCATTTTTACTTTTATTTACTTTTATTTAATGTTATAACAATTACTCCATATATTTTGTTAGAGAATGACATGGAACGCACTAATTCATAGCATAATAAATGAGTAGATAAATTTTAATCTTGAGTTTCTAAGTACTGTATTTTAATTTTATCACTTCAGATGTGATAGTCCATGTCAGAGCACTACATATTAACTCCTTTTTAACATTTAAAAACATCATGTTTTAATTATGGAACAAAGCTTCCTTCATATTAATCCAATAAATTTAAAGTTAGATCTATAGTGGACTCAATTAGTATTGAGCATGAGAATTGCAAATTATCAAATCTATATAGAAAATTTAATTAGTTATATTGATTGGTTGTTTCATTTTCCTCAAACGAAGAAAATGAACTCTTCATTAATATTTTAGAACCGAATTAGAACCAATCATTTAATATTTTATAAATCTATACATATATACTATTTTACCTATACTTTTAACATCGAATTAATCACGAATTTTAATTATATATATACCATAGTAATACTCTCCAAAACTTAAATCTTTCATATAATATCAACATTTAAGATATTTCATGGCTAAGACCCAAGTATAAAATAATGCAATAACTTTATTTTTACCCATACTGTTGAGTTGAATTTTTCAAAAGAGTTTGTAATAAAGTTGGAGATAACTAATTTGATATGTGATTTTGACTTTAGTTTCGTGCATTGGAAACAGTTGTAATGTACTTTTAATTTATGAATCTGATTAGATTTAAGTTTTTAATTAAAACATAGATGAAACTTGAACTAAAAAAATTCCAATATATAAAATGCTAAAAAAATTCCAATATATAAAATGCGAAAAAAAGAAAGGAAAAAAAAAAAAAAAGCTTATTTACGTACAAGTATTCTCATTGATATCCATTGAGATAATCTGGTGTACAATTAAATGCATGACGCCAATATTTCAAATTCAAACATTGGTTAATGATATAATGAACTTTTTGATGGAAGTGAGATGCATATGATTTTCTTGATTTCCATTTATGAGTAGTTTATTAATAAAATGAAAACTAGCATGATTAGAGACCTCAGCACATGTGCCTACAATAAATAATGGCCTAAAAAATAAATATAAAAAAATTAGAAAACATAAAAAATAAAAAGTAAAAAGGGCAACATAAGTGTCAACTAGGCGTAAATTATTTTAAATTACCCACATCAGCAATCCAACCCAATCTAAAATAAAATATTAATTTCTCTTTTATTCATCAATTCAATCCACAATTCAACCTAATTTTATCTTTTCTATATCCACAACCCAACGCAACCTAAAATAATAATAATTATTTTATTTTTTATTATATTTAAAATGTACAAAAATTACATTAAGTAATTTAATATTTTGGAACAAAATTTCGGGAGGTATTTTGTGATGGTTGGATATGCTCAGAGGTAGAATCTTGATTTGGATTTGAAGAAAATTGAGAGTTTTGATAATAGTTTGGATAATCTTTTGAGACAGGAAAAGATTGAGAGTTAAGAATTGATTGAAAATTTGGATAATCTTGGGAGTTGAAAATAATTAGAATGGTTTGGATCCATAATAGAAATTGAGAGATGAAAGATAAAAAATAGAAGAGAAAATAGAGAATTTAAGATGTGTTTCAAAATATGTCAATATTGGTGTTTATTTATAAAGAATTAAAAAATACAAATTTTGATATATATATATATATATCTATATTTTAAATACATATTATTCACAATATACATTTTATCTTCATAAAATCTAGTTGAATCAATCAAAAAAAAAAAGACATGTGTCATTTTAAATTCCACTTGAGGTTGGGGTTGACGCCAAAGAGACTTGGATCCTCTGCTAGTTGAAGAAAACCAGTACCATGTCCTGGGCCAAATACGCTGCCGTTTTAATATAGCAATTCATTCATTTTATTTTATATTCTATTTCTTAATCTCTCTCTTGTTTCCCATTTCATTTATATTATTTATTATTTTTTTATTAATCTCTCTCATCAACTATTCCTTTAAGATATATTTTTTATTTTTTTATTAATATGCTGCCGATTCAGCAATTCATCAAGATTTTTACTTTTTTTCCTTTTCTGCTTACATTTACTTTTTCAGGGATTTGAAATAAGCTCTTTTCACTTCACTGATTCATTCGGCCTTTTTTTCTTTTCTTTTTTTAATTCTTCATTATTTTTATTTTTATTTTTTTTGAGTCAGCAAGTATTTTTTCATTTTTCTTTTAATAATTATAAGGTAAAAAAAACAATTAATATAGTTGAAATGAAAAGTTTATTTATAAGGTAAAAAAATCAAATTGAATAGAAATATTAAACATAAATATAAAAATAAGTTTTTAAAAAGAAAATATATGGTGAAATGAAAATATGGACAAGTTCTGAAAAAAGTTAAATATTAATATATAGATTGATTTCGTTAATATCGACAAGTTCTAAAAAAGTTAAATATTAATACATAGATATTTCAATAATATATATGATTTATGTCGTTAATATGGACAAGTTATAAAAAAGTTAAATATTGAGTTGTTAATATCAAGTTCTAGAAAAAGTTAAATATTGGTATGATTGATAATATATATGATTTATGTCATTAATATCGACAAGTTATAAAAAAGTTAAATATTGAGTTGTTAATATCAAGTTCTAGAAAAAGTTAAATATTGAGTTGTTAATATCAAGTTCTAGAAGAAGTTAAATATTGGTAATTAATGTCGTTAATATCGATAAGTTCTAAAAAAATTTAAATAATCTAAAAGCATATTTTAATTGTTGCAACCTCTACTTTCATTTGCAATATTTTTTTTTATTGTTTTTGTCTTTTCTTCATCTGGGTTGCCAACCTGCAGTGTTGAGATAGTCTTTAAGACTACCCACATCCATGATAGGTCGCCAACCTATTGAAAAAAGAGACAAAGAAAAATAAATTATAAATGAAATTCAAGGTTGTAATCAAAAGGAAAATGGTCTCAACCTCAAACTCTATAAATAATTGGATTAAGATAGGTTGCTTACGTGGATAGTCAAAATCAGACATTAATTGTTTATTGCCCAATTATTTTTGGTCCCGAATCTCCTAATACTGTGTAAAATTCTTTGAATTCATATGTTTACTATAATTTTAATTTAATTTATATTACAATACATTGTGCATACTGAGAAACATGATTTGACTTGTTCAGAAATGAAGGTGCATATATGATAATTGAAATTAGATAAACTCCCATTAATAACCGCCATAAAAGTCATTATATTACTTTCTTCAATCAATTATTCAGAGTTTTCTCTCTCTAGAAGGAGGAGGAGAGAGAGAGTTGGATATGTGTCCCCTCAGAATCATTTTGATCTTCCTCTCGGCTACCCTCGCCGGTTTTTTCCTTCTCAAGAGCTTCAATTCCTCGCCGGACCCCCAAAACGGCGACGTTGCAGAAGAACCTGAATCATCCACCAACTCCGTTCCTCTTTCTTCCAAGGTATTATTCATCCTATTGCCCTCTTTTTTCCTTTCATTTTCTGAATTGTTTTCGTTCGTTGGACATTGTCAAATGCAATTAGAGGTTTTTTTTTTTCTCGAAATGGTTTTGTTTTCCCTGGAACTGCTGTTGAGAGAGTTGTTACCATGAACTGCTTAATACATGATGAGAATTCCATGGAAATTAAGCTGCATTTCGATGATTTTATTGTGTGCATAAAAATTTGTGAAAAAATGCAATAAACTGACTGATTCCTAATTGGTATTAGGTTTGCACGGCGCTGGGAAGGGGTTTTGGACATTCGTCGACATGGCAAGCGGAAGATACCTCTGGAGGAATTTGGTTTCTTCAACCCTTTCTTTCGATTCGGTCCATTTAAGCCGAATCGATTAATTTGAGTATTTGACTATAAATTTATACTTAAACAAATTCCAACGTTAACATTGAGGTTAAAATTATTCAACCGATAAAAAATTTCAAACTGTGCAATGAATGATGAGAAACGAAACGTGATACCGAATTCCCAGGCTTCTCTCAGCCTGACGGATCCGGTTAGCCAAATCCAACCATTCCAGAAAGAATTGCTCGATTTTAATTCTTTTTTCATCCAAGAATCAATTTTCATTGGAAAAAGTCATGAGCATTGCACATGAATTTGAATTTGAGGATTTCTAGCGACAATTAATGACATGTCGTGGTTGTAATTTTCTTATGGGTTCAACATTTAAAAATAGGGACATGCTAAATGGGCAGATTCTGCCATGGCAGAAAGTGAAAAAAATTAAATAAAAATGTTATTAATATTATTAAATGACTATTCTAACCTTAATATAATTTGGCTCTATAATAATGGAGATGACGCCTGTTTTCTACTCATTCCCGCTAAATACAATACAACTATTAAAACAATTGCTAAATTTAATTAACTTGCTCTTTATTTTAATTATTATTTACATACTTTAATTAAGTTGTTATTTATTTAATTATTATTTACATGTTCAATTAAGTTGATTTTTATTTAATTATTATTTGCATACCTTTGAAAGTGTTGCTTCTCCAATAACTCCTATAATAATTATGAAATTTTGATAAAATAATTATAAAAATCTTTTAGAACAATTTTGAAATTCAGATATGGGTTAACAAAAAAATTATCGAAAAACTTTTAAAATAAGAATAATTATGAAATTTTGATAAGAAAAATTATAAAAATCTTTTAGAACAATTTTGAAATTCAAATATGGGTTAACAAAAAAATTATGGAAAAACTTTTAAAATAAGAATAGATATGGATTAACAAAAATATTATAATATTTAACAGAAAGATCTGCTCGTAACACTTTTATTTTTTATCTTAATGAAAATCTCTATTTATTAAAAAAAAAAACAGAAAGATTATAAAAAAATTTTTATGGTTAACATAAATATTATAGAAAACTTTTAGAGTGGAGAAAAAATATGAGTTAATATAGTTGAAATGAAAGGTTTATTTATAAGATAAAAAAAAAATCAAATTGAATAGAAATATTAAATATAAATATAAATATAAGTTTTTAAAAAGGAAATATACAGTGTAATGAAAATATGGACAAGTTCTAAAAAAAAAAGTTAAATATTAATATATAGTATATAATATACAGTATAAACTATAGGATATAGAATAAAATAAAATTATAGTATAAACTATAATATATGTAATAAAGTATATAATATATAGTATATAATATTCTTCTATATAGTATATAGTATAAAATAAAACTATAGTATAAACTATATTATATACATATAGTATATAGTATACAGTATAAACTATAGTATATAGAATAAAATAAAATTATAGTATAAACTATACTATATGTAATAAAGTATATAATATACAGTATATAGTATATAATATGTAGTACATAATATAATATAATTAAAAAACTACAGTATAAACTATAATATATAGTATATATTATAAAATAATACTAAACAACTACAGATACTACAGTATAAACTATAGATTATAGTATATAATATATTTATATACTATCATATAGTATAAAGTATATAAAATATATTATATAGTATATAGTATTATAAAGTATATTATAATATGTATATTTATATTTACAAATAGTATAAAGTATATAAAATATATTATATAGTATATAGTATTATTAAATTTTGAAAATAAATCGGAAATCGGATTGGAATTTCGGATCGGATAAGAAATCGAAATTTTCGAAAATTGAATTTCGGAAATATTTCGGATCGGATTTCGGAATTTCCAAAAAATTCAAAACTAATTTCGATTTCCATCCGAAAATTTTCGAAAAAATCCGAATTTGTATTTTCGGATTTCGAATTAAAAATATTCGTTCCAAAATCGAAAAATTTCGGATCGGATTTGGCGGATATCGAAAATTTCCGTTCCAATCTCCACCCCTAATCAAGTCAAATCTTCTTCTTTATAATTCAAAAATATTTGTAAGTTAATCAATAATACGTCTTAGTTTTTTTTATGTAATTTATGACAATAAATTATGAATTAGTGGAGAAAATATTGTTTCATTAATGAGTGGAGATAGAAATATTTTTTTGGTGTGAAATTTGAAAATTTGATTGTATATATTTTCATTAAGGATATAATTGTCATTTAATATATTATTTTAAATTTCAATTAATGTTTTCTACTTTTCTGCCTGGGCAGAATCTGCCCACATAGAATTACCGTTAAAAATATTCTAAATTTAAACTAAAATGACACATTGGCTAAGAAACTTACACGTGCAAATCATTAAAGCAATAGAAAAATTAAATCAAAAAACTTGAGTTTTAGAGAAATCCGAACCAACATGGAAACAAGCTTGCAAATCTCGTAAGAAGAGAAATCCAACTTTTGGAAAATCTTTATTTTGAGTTTGGAAGTATTCTCTATATTAGACACGAGAAATCGAGGCTTTTATTTCAGGAATTTTTAGCACAAATTTGGGCATATAGAAAATAGATTTTAAAGTTGAAATATGAAATTTATCTTTGTCAAATCTAGACTGACTCAATTTTTTTTCCCCTTCAGATTGAGTTGGTGGTTGGAAAAATATGGAAAGAGGAATGTTTTGCAATAAATTTCGTGCATTTTTTTGTTATGTATTAAGGAAAATCAAAATTTGAGCAATTCTTTAAATTTTAAGATTAAATGATAGGTGGATTTTTGAGTAACTCATTGCAAATTAAAATTAAAATGTGAAAATGAAAAAAAAAATACAAATTGAAATGTATTGTAAAAATGTAATTAATAGATTACATATATAAAATAAAATTAAATAATCTTAAAAAATAAAAAATTTAAATAAATAAATATAATAGCAAATTAAAGAACTTCTTCATTTCAAATCATTTTTAATACATATATATTATATTTAACCTTCTTATTTGAATTTTTTTTCTTTTTTGCTTATATTTACAATTTTGATGGGGAAAATTATATAAGTGTATATAAGTAACCTTGCAACGCACAAATACACTAGTCGCATATTAATGAAAAGCTTAACTTTTAATACAATTTAAATTAAACTTGAAAAAAAAAAACCTAACTCTATTCTTCATTTATTTGAGTGATTTATTTTATAAGGACTGCCCATGTTTCTTATTAATGTTAGTTGTGTTTGTTAGTAATTTTATATTTAAATAACTATAAGCCATACGAATAATATGTAGATTAAATTAATTTGCACATGGTTAATGTCACGTGTGAAACAAAATGCATCTCATGTTATCACCATACCAGTTACTTATAAGTTGTTGTAGTAGGTCACGAGGTATTTTTGTAGAATTTTTACAACGTATAGATTAATTTTTTTGAAAAAAAAAATCATTTTTCATAAAATAACTTTGGATATTTATGGAAATGACACATAATCATCATTATTTTAAATTTAGTCCACGATTTGAAAAATTGCTCAACTTAATTTGGTTCGATTTTAATTGAAACATTCAAAATTCACATGAAAATGAGACGGGAATTGCACGTAACCTTCAATATCAGGCTTCTTAGGGAATTAAAAATAATGTGGCAAACGTCTACTTTTTTGCACAATCTGTCTCTGCAACATAGAGAAACCCATAAAAGTTGATCTTGAGATAGTTGTGTAACAAGACAAGCAAACGATTATTCTATCTTAAAAAGAAATATATTAAATGACTCCACTTTATTTGTTCACATGCAAGGTGACCCTAATTTTTAGAACAATGATAATTGTATATTAAATGAATTTTAATGCATTTACAAACAATCAATTTTGTATATTTTAATATCAATGTCAAACTCATGAGCATTGAGAGATATCAGGAGGAATTTGAAATTAATAGTTATAAATCCATCAATGATATTTGATAAATGCAGATTTTAAATCCATCACCTTTTATTTTGATTTCAAATGGTCACTCCAACTTAAATGGATTTGATGAAATTTATTCATTTCAAATCTAGCTATCCAAACGGAACCTAAATGAATTGTGGTATTTTAGGGTATTATACAACTATGCGAAGGATATTTAAATTGTTTCATGTCAAAGAGAAGCATAACTCTAAGTACAATTTAAATTAAACTTGAAAAAAGAAAACTAATTTTATTTTTCATTTAATTGAGTGTTTTATTTAAAAAGTTAATACCCATGTTTATAGTTAATTTTATAGTTTATATGCTAATAATTTTATACTTAAACCAAATAAGTATAATTAGCAATACAAATAATACATAGATAAAAAAATGCAAATAGTTAATGTCACATATGGAAAAAAACATGCATCACATCATCGTTACTTATCTATGGTTGTAGCAGGTCACGCAATATTAATTTTGCAGAACTTTTACAATATATGGAACAATTTTAGAAAGGGTTAAGATTATTTTATGTGGCGTAGCTTCGGGCACTTCAATTCGTGTCATTTTCAATTTAATTAGTCCACAACTTGAACTTTTTTATTATATATGTTTTAATTTTAATTGAAAAATTCGAAATTCGTTGAAAAATATCACCACTTGAAAAATTGCTTTATTATATATATATTTCAATTTTAATAAAAAAATTCAAAATTCATTGAAAAATGTCATGTACTGAGTCACGGGTGATTTTCAATTTGGGAATCCCAACAACTTAAAATAACGTGGCCGGAGACACGTGTATTTTTCTCATTGGTTCAAAAATTGAAAAAGAGATATTAAAAACCTAATCTTAATCCTCTTCTTCATGAATTCATTGGAAACATCCACGGTTGCTCTCAAGATCATGGTGTAAAGACAAGCTGATAGAAAAGATGCTCAAACATATATAGCAAGAAAGCAATGTAACATTGTAAATGCAAGAATGAGATTTACTATACGAGGAATAAAGTGTTATATTGATTCATTATCTTGACAAGCTGGGCTCTCTGATATAGAGCAAAATAAGATGTAGAGGGATACTACGTTAAATCAAGAAAACAAAATGTATTGAATGATCAGAGAAGGACTGAAGAATCAGTGCAAATTCATCAAATTAACGGGTACTCTTTGTTGTCCTTTATCATTTGTATGAGCTGTATAAGCAAACGATTCTTGAAGTCACCTTGTGATCTATTTATTTTCATCTTGAAAAGAAAAAAAATATATATATTAAAAGACTCCAAGCAATATGTGATTGAATTATGTGAACTTTATCATCGCTAAAGTTCGCTTATTTTTAGAAACAATGATAATTATTTGTTACTTGAATTCTTATGCTTTTACACACAATCCACTTGGTGTGCATTGTCATATTAATTTCAACGAGTAAGAGCATTGATACTTGGGTTATAACCAATGATGAAAATATCGCCAACGCAAGTAATATCGCAACCTTAATTTTGTCTCAAAAAGCGAACTTTAGTCGCTATAATTTAGTGATGGAAAACACATAATTCTGGTCGCTAAGTCATATTCTTGTCACTAAGTTGCTTTTGCAACAAGATTTTGAATGTTTGCAATTAAAAATTCCGTTGCTATTTTCCTATTTTCTTATAGTGCTATTTTTCGAATATACTCTATAATTAATGTTTGAATTAAAATTGATCGGCTATTGAAGATACCCAAGGGCATATATATGTGGCGATTAAATTGAATTAAAATTAGTTATATATATAAGTGATAATTTTTAATATTAAGGTGTAATTAAATTTCAATTATTAATGGATTGTAATTTTATTTTATATTAAATCTATATATATATATATATATTATTTCACTTACTTATATATACGTCTCATATCTTCATAATTTTTCAACATTTAATTTTTCTTGATCATTTTAAGTACCGAATTCATAATAATTGAATGGTAGTGAGTTTTTAAGATAATTTAAATGAGTAAATTATATTTATGATCATCTATATTTGTATTATTCAAATATCCAACATTTGAGTTTTATCATTTCAATGTCAAATCATTAATACGAATTTGTTAAAAGAATATTAAAAATTCAAATTTGAATATATGTTCACTGTAAAATGAAAAAATACCTATATATATATATATAATTAGTACGTATCTAGAATTTTTATACACTGTAAGTGGACCTCCCTGAATAAAATTTATGCTTCGTGATTGATTACATGAGTTTAAATAAATTGAAATTTAGTAAAACAAACAAACTTTAAAATACATACATATAGCGCTTAATTCATCAAAATCACCACGCACAAAACATGCATACATTGAAACTTTTGATCATATCTCCATGCACCAACTTTCATTTCAGTTGAAATATATCATCAGTGGTGCAATGCAACATCACAATATTAGTATTAATAAATCACATGCGTATCAAATCTCCAAACATAGATGTTGTTGGCAGAATCAAAAGAGTGAAGGTTGGAAAGGGTGTATCCTCGTGCCATATTGAAAATGCCTGTACCACCAACCACAGGGAGCTGCTGATTAGGGTTTGGTACCTGTTTCAATCCCATAATACTAAGCGAACTTCCGTTGTAGGGCCCACTTGTGAACTTAAAGACGCCGGTGAGGATGAAGGTCAGCTCCGTCAGGCCGGCATTAACCGCAAGAAAGTAGCTTTCACCTAACTTCTGCGAGCTGGGATCAGGCCCCGCGGTAAGTGTGTCGTCTGAGACGAATACTTGGCCGAACGATGTGGGAGATGTGGATGTAATGTTGGACCGTGCAACCTCATATACGGTTGCATTCGGCCCGCTTACAACATCTTGTATGTATACACGAAACTCAGCTATGTTTTCTTTCGGGTTTTGATCAGCATTTACTCTAAACACTAATAATGAAGAGAATAGAGTGAAAAGAGTTATGATTATGTGAACATTTGCCATTTTTGTAACAATTCTAAGATACGAGCAAGCAAATATGGTGGATAAAAATCGATGGGGAGTAGTGGGATTTTATATAGGAGAAATTGAAGGTAGCAAGTTATGTCAACTGTTTCCACTTGGAACTCTTTGATCAGGTTGCTTGTATTTAAGTGAACAAAATGGTGTTTGACTTTCGTTCTTTAGTAGAGGAGTTGCCTTTAATTTATATTAGAATTAAATTTAAATTTAATATCGAAATAAGAATATAACATTATAATATAATATTTTTTAATTAGTCAAAGTAAATTATTTATATTAAAACAGGTTGCAAATCTATATCATGTTTAAATTAAGGATATTTAAATTATTGCGTGTAAGTGAAAAATGTTATGTTAAGTCAATATAAATTAGGATGAATTTTATAACAAGATTTAATTTATAAATTAGTTCTCAATTTTAAATCTAAATTTTAAAGTCTCTCAATAAATTAAATTTGAGGGAAAAAAAAAACTAATTTTAGTCTTGATTTATTTGAGTGATTTATTAAAAAAAATGCCATTGTTTATAGTTTATTTGATAATAATTTTATATTTAAACCAAATAACTCTATATAAGCAATACAAATAATATATAAATTAAAATTGCAAATGGTTAATTTCACATATGAAAAAAATTGCATCACAACATCAGCTGATCGGATACTTATTTGTTGTCGTAGCATGAGTTTTTTTTTTTCAATAACTTTATTAATATATAGAACAATTTTTAAATAGGGGTTAAAATCATTTTTTGTCACCTAACTCTAACACTTATGCAAATGGTCAATAATTATAGTCATTTGCAATTTAGTCCATAATTTGAAATATTATTCACTTTTGATCCAATTCTAATTGAAATTTTTTAAATTCACGGGAAAATGTCAGTACATGATCTTCAATTTTTGGATTCCCAACGAGTTAAAAATAATGTAGCGACATGAATATCTTTTTCATTGGTTAAAAAATTGAAAATGTGAAAATTAAAATCTAATCTTAATAATCTTCTTGAAGTCGTATAATCATTTTCTGCAGCATAAACAAACCAACTCGAAATTCTATCATGAATTCATTGGAAACATCTAGGTTGCATCTATGTACCAAGTTGAGCAAAAGATTCTTGAAGTGACCTAATTGTCTATTTATTTTATCTTTAAAGAAAAATATTAAAAGACTCCAATTCATATGTCCACCCTAATATTTTTAGAACAATGATAATTATTTACTAAATGAATTTTATTAATGCTTTTACAAACAATCCACTCTGTGTATTATAATTTTTTTAATATCAAACCCATGACTCCAATTCTGGAATATTTATTCAACTTATTATATACTTAATTTCATTATGTCAAACGATCCCTGACAAACAACATAAGCCGTCCAGATTCATTTGTAATTACTATATATAAATTGAACTAAAATTTGTAATTTTTTTGGATTAACTAGAATTATTTAAACGAAAGTAGTTTAATAATTTTTAAGATTAATAAGTTTTATATAAGAAAACTAAAATAAATTTTATAAATTAGGAATCAATATGTATAATAATTGTAAACAATTAGTATCATCTCATTTAATATTTAAATAAAATTTGTAATATATATTATCTAGGTTTGTGCTTATACATGACAGCAAGATATCCAAAATGATAATAAATTCACAAATGTATAGATAAAGAAAAAAAATTATACCTTAAATATTTTTTTCATAATTAATTAATAAAGTTTATACATGAGTTACATGATCTCGATTTATGTATCCAGAGACCTTAATTTTCACTTATTGTTATTTAAAAAATATCTCAATTAATAAAGTTAGAGACATGAATTACATGATATTGATATATGTATCTAGAGATTTTAATTTACAATTATTTTTATTTAGGGAATTTTTTTTCATCTTAATTAAAATTAGATGTAGTTGAAAAAAAAATCATGACTTTTTGTAAAATTGCAAATGAATCCTCATTTTTTCAAATTTAGCAAAAAAATAAAATAAAGAATCACAACATTGATTAACTATTATAATTTAGACCATATTTATATATTTCAATGATCGAAGTCTACTTATTTGGCAAACATATCACATCGTATGTCACATACACTATAAGAATTTTTGCCTTTAACAACTCCCCTTTAACAACCCTTTTAATGAATTTGTGTTGTCTTTTGGGTTTTTACAACCCTTTTTCAGAAAAACGTTGTCTTTTTTCCAAAAAATCGCCATACGACAACGGTAAAAAATGAAACGACAACGCTTTTTAAGTAGGGTTGTTAAATGATATTTTTTTCGCTATACGACAACCCTTTTTCGCAACGCTTTTGAGCGTTGTCTTTTCTTAGAAATTTTTTTTTTTTACAACCCATTATGCAACCCTTTTTAAGTAGGGTTGTTAAATGGCATTTTTTTGGCTATACGACAACCCTTTTTTGCAACGCTTTTGAGCGTTGTCTTTTCTTAAAACATTTTTTTCTATTTTACAACCCATTATGCAATAATTGTTTTTTAATATAATTAATTTTTAATTAACTTAAATTTAATACATTTAATAGATTTATAATGTTATCTTATATTACATTATTTGCATTAATATTATCTTATATGAACAAATTCATTATTTTAGAAAATAGTATTTTTATAAAATACTATTTTGAATTAATTAACAAATTAATTACACCTAATTAAGTATTACTCTCATCCTATTATATAATAATACAAAATTTGAATATTATTTTAAAACATGATTCGAAAATTGTATTTTATAATTCATAATTCATAAATTATGAATGTTTTTCGTAAAAAAAAATAAAGATAAAATTATTGTGTTTTAAAATTAATACAAAAAACATAAAAAAAAGATACATACATATATATATCAATTAATTAAGAATATATAAAAAATTTAATTATACAAGGATAAAAAAATATACATTTATTTATTTGGAAAATATAAAAATTTGTATTACATAATAATATAAAAATTATATATTATTATTTTAGAAAATAAAGATAAAATGAGTTTGGTTTTAATTTAAACCAAAAATTATTTTACAAAAAAAAAAAAAACAATACATATATTAATTTGAAAAATTTAAAAATTTTTATTACATAATAATATAAAAATTATATATTATTATTTTAGAAAATAAAGATAAAATGAGTTTGGTTTTAATTTGAACCAAAAATTATTTTACAACAAAAAAAAAAAAACAATACATATATTAATTTGAAAAATTTAAAAATTTGTATTGCATAATAATATAAAAATTATATATTATTATTTTAGAAAATAAAGATAAAATGAGTTTGGTTTTAATTTGAACCAAAAATTATTTTGCAACAAAAAAAAAAACAATACATATATTAATTTGAAAAATATAAAAATTTGTATTACATAATAATATAAAAATTATATATTATTATTTTAGAAAATAAAGATAAAATGAGTTTGGTTTTAGTTTGAACCAAAAATTATTTCACAACAAAAAAAAAATACATATATTAATTTGAAAAATATAAAAATTTGTATTACATAATAATATAAAAATTATATATTATTATTTTAGAAAATAAAGATAAAATGAGTTTGGTTTTAGTTTGAACCAAAAATTATTTCACAACAAAAAAAACAATACATATATTAATTTGAAAAATTTAAAAATTTGTATTACATAATAATATAAAAATTATATATTATTATTTTAGAAAATAAAGATAAAATGAGTTTGGTTTTAATTTGAACCAAAAATTATTTTACAACAAAAAAAAACAATACATATATTAATTTGGAAAATATAAAAATTTGTATTACATAATAATATAAAAAATAAAAAAATTTGTATTACATAATAATATAAAAAATAAAAAAATTTGTATTACATAATAATATAAAAATTATATATTATTATTTTAGAAAATAAATATAAATTAGTTTGGTTTTAAAATTAATACCAAAAACATAAATTATTTGAAAAAAATTATTTTATAAAATAAAAAAAAGATATAAAAATGATTAATTAAAAGAATAATATGAAAAAAAAATTTAAATATGTGTAATTGAACCATAAACTATTTTTCAAAATAAAAAAACATACATATATTAATTGGTCAATACAATTTTTTTTATATAATAATACAAAATTTATATATTATTTTAATTAAATTAAAGTTGAAAATTTTAATTATTTTATGATGTTATTTTATATTATTTGCATTAATATTATCTTATATATATGAACAAACTCATAATTTTAAAAAATTAGTATGTTTATAACATGTATTAAAAATATGCATTAGTATACTTTATAATTGTCTTAATATGAAATTAGATTAAATATTATTAAACATATTAATTATTCATTAATCTTGCAATTATATATTAATTAGTCATTAATTATATATGTATATATATATAATTAGTTAATAAAAGAAATACATATATAATATAAACACATAAAGCACTAGTAGCTTAGTGGTTCAAGGTCTTACAAAGGTCACAAGTTTGAATCCTAGACAACGCACATTTATTTCTCATGATGTGGCAATGATGTGTCAAAATTTGATGACGTGGAAGATGATGTGGCAATGATGTGTCCAAAATATGCTGATGATGTGTCACTTTTTCGATTTTTTTCAGATACGACAACGCTTTTTAAGCGTTGTAAAAAGCGTTGTAAAAAAAATTCAAAAATGGCGAAAAAGACAACCCTTTTTTGCAACGCACCAAAAAGCGTTGTCGTATCTAGTCGTATCTAGATACAACAACGCTTTTTGGTGCGTTGTCGAAAGGCGAATTTTTTTTGCAACCCTGAATACGACAACGGTAAAAATTTGTCTTTAACAACGGTTTTTAACTGTTGTAAAAGACCGAAATTCTTGTAGTGATAATTCCAAACAAAAATAGGTTTGAAGGTCAAATTGGAAAATTAATCACCACATTTTCAAAAGTTGCAATATAATCCTAATTTTTGTATTATTAAAAACAATGCACAACTTTCATTCATTGTTGCAATTCGAATTACGAGTCTATTCTTTGGTGATCTAAGTTAATGTACAAAATAAATTTCCATGTGAGATATCATGTAAGCTACATAATCTTAAAGAATAATTTATCTATATAAAAATGATGTCGTCTCAAATATATCTTAATTTAAACATCTTTCTTTAATTTGAGGATATGTAAATAAATCACAACTTTGAATTACAACCTTTAATTAAAAAATCGTAGCTTTATTCTTTTATTGTTGAGCATTGAAAATTTCTACATCTTAAAAAAAAAAATTATAATTTTTAAAAAAGGTTGTAATAAAGAGTTGTGATTTATTTATCCTCCAAGATAGACTTGAAATAATAGTGTTTTGATGTAGATAAATTATTTTTCGTATGAATGTATCTATATTTTCGTATTAATTCAATCAAAAAAAAAAAGTAGGAGAGGTTTTGTCATTAAGAAATAAATTCTAACTACTAGAAAATGACAAATTATCTAATAAACATGTTCTGGCGAATATTAAAGAATCTAGTTGTTAGTTCAGCTATATCCCTGAAAAAACTATTGTTAGTTCGAATTGTCCTTTAGATGTAAACCAACTAAAAAAATCTCTTTAATTGATCTATTTAACCGAACAACTTAAAATAAGCTTTTTAGTTATAATTTGTCAAACACATAGGGCAATAGGGCATACATGATATTTAATTCACAAGCTCAATCCAATTAATCATGATTTATGTTATTATAATGATTAAATCTACTTGTCACTTACATATATTAATTAATTCATAATAATTACTGATTTTAAATCATATTCTAGCAATCACAATCAATATGTACAAAATGGTCAATCTAAATCAAAAAAATCCACACCTTGCTAAGGTAATGTTGAACAGTAGTTATACACTCTATTCTGGGTTGGGTCAGAATTTGCAAGGAAAAGCCTATTCCATGCTAAGGAGTGATAGAATCGACACAGAGAAGAAGAACAAATGCAACAGAGAAGAAGAATTATCACTGTGTAATTTTCTATATTCTCGTATGAAGGGAATCGACCCCATATATATACAACGTAGGCCTATATAAGGGAGGCTAGAATTAAGCAAAGAAATATGCTAATCAATAATATTGACCAAGTATGCAAGATAACTAAATATAGATAAATATATTGAGAGATGTGTGTATATTTTACACTCCCCCTCAAATTGGAAGGTGAAGGTCTCGAACGCCCAACTTGCCAATGAGATAGCCTTTGTAAAAACGTCTGCAATTTGGTCGGCGGTGGAAATCTTCTTAGGCTCAATGTCCCCTGCTTCGACCCGTTCAAGGACAAAATAACAATCCATTTCCACATGTTTTTGTTGGCAATGTGTCTAGCTGCTTGATTGTCACAAAAAAGTGACGTTGGACCCCTTTGAGGTGCCCCAAGATCAATCATCAACCAACGGAGCCATAAAACTTCACAAACTGTAGTAGCCATCGCACGATACTCAGCTTGGGCCGACGAACGAGAAACCACGGTTTGTTTCCTGGTGCGCCAAGATACAGGTGCACCACCAAGAGAGATAAAAGTAACCCGTGCTGGAACGACGAGTCATAGGCATCCACCCCAATCCGAATCACAATATGCTTCGAGCAATAAATCTCCATCTACCGGAAGCAAGATTCCTTGGCCAGGTGTGGTTTTTAGATAACGTAAAATCCGTGTTACGGCATCCATGTGAGATTGATGAGGTGAAGAGATGAATTGACTTAGGATGCTCATCGCATATTGAATGTCGGGTCTAGTCACTGTTAGATAAATGAGACGTCTAATCAAATGATGATATTGTAACGCATCCACCATGGGACTATCATCATCAATGCTATAACGAACACTTTGTTCCATGGGAAAGGTACTGGGACGACAGCCCTGCAAACCACAATCTTTCAGGATGTCAAGAGTGTATTTGCACTGGCTTAATACAATTCCTTTGGTAGATCGGCCACTTCAATTCTTTTATGCTGAACCTCTGATCAAGATACATTTTTATCTCTTTTATCTTCTCGACATCATTACCTGCAAGTATGACATCATCTACATATATCAAAGCTGCAACGTAAATTCTGCCACGCTTGAAAATAAAAAGGGAATGATCTGCTCGGGACTGTCTGAAACCGGCATCAATGATGGCCTGTGTAAATTTATAATACCAATGATCTGCATACACGTGTGTCTCCATCTTTGGCAAATCCTTGAGGAATCTTCATGTATACATTCTCAACAAGGTCTCCATGGAGAAACGCATTGTTAACATCCAATTGATGTATTGCCCAACCGCGTTTGGCTGTCACGGCCAAAATGCTTTGTACAGTAACAAGCTTGGCAACCGGGGTAAAGGTCTTGTGAAAATCTATGCCCTCAATTTGTGTAAAGCCTTTGGCGACGAGTCGTGTCTTGTAACGTTAGACTTCTCCATTTGGCTTGTATTTGATTTTGTACACCCATTTTGAATCAATCGCACGAGTACCAGGAGGTAATTGCACCAAGTTCTATGTCTCATTCGCCTCTAATGCTTCAATTTCTCTTTTCATTGCATCCCGCCACTGAGGATTCTTAACTGCTTGAGAGAAATACTTTGGCTCATCATGCGAAGTGATGCCCGCCAAGTAACATTTGTGAGCATAAGAGAAATTATTATAGGAAACATAATTGATTAAAGGATGTACCATCGAGGTTCCCGAATTGGACGTGGGTTGCGTATGGTCTATAGACTGTGGCAACTCGACTTCATACTCTTGAAGATGTCTCGGGTGTCGTCTGACCCTTTCACTTCGTCGAGTATTCTGTGTATAAACTTGTCCAATGTTTTCTGAACTATGATGCCCCATTGCATCAACTGGAATCTCCTCTGTTTGATTGTTCAAACCAACATCAGTACCATCCACATTATTCTCACTCATATTTTCATGTGTGTCAACGAGAGGCTCAGGACAATCAACTGAAGTGTCCCACTCCTTATTTCTTTGATCTTGAATTTTATCCAAATGAGAACCATAAGGAAATATATGTTCAAAGAACTTCACATCACATGAAGTATAGATCTTCCCACTGATCATATCAAAAACTTTGTAACCCTTTTGTCCATGTGGATAACCCACAAAAATACATTTCCTCCCCCTTTCATCAAACTTATCTCCACATTTCCTAGTGTCTTTGGCATAAACAAGACAACCAAAGACTCGCAGATGTTCATAAATGGGTTTCCTTCCTAACAAAATTTCATACGGGGTACGATTTTGAAGGAGTTTTGATGGCAACCTATTTATTATGTAAACGGCAGTCAATACACATTCACCCCAAAAGTCAACAGGTAATGTAGCTTGAAAACGTAAAGCTCGAGCAACTTCTAGAATGTGTCTATGTTTACACTCTACAACCCCATTTTGTTGAGGTGTATGAACGCATGAAGTTTCGAGTACAATCCCATGCTCAGTATAATAATTCAACATATCACGCGACTGAAATTCACCTCCATTATCAGCCCTGACACGCTTCACTACCTCCCAAATTGTGTTCTCACCATATTACAAAACAATTGAAGATATTGACTCACCTCAGATTTATATCTCATCAAATAAACCCAAACCCCTCGGATGTAATCGTCAACAATAGAGAGAAAATAATGTGCCCCTGTAAAAGATGCAGTTTTATAGCCACCCCAGATATCACAATGAATTAAATCAAAACAATTGTTCAACTGAATAGAACTTAAGGAAAACGGAGTTCTAGTTTGTTTTGCTCTCATACAGGAATCACAAAAATCACCCAAGACTTTATTAGAAGAACAAATATTCTGAAGTTTTACTCTAGAAGCGTGACCCAATCTTCGATGCCATATTTCGGGATCCATTGATACCGACAAAGCTTTGCGATCATTTGCAACCAGCTCCAGAATATATAGACCATCGCATTGCCTACCTATCCCAATTAGGTTCCTCGAAGCTAAGTCCTGCATGGTTCAAAAGTCGGGAAAGAAAGTCAGAACACAGTTGAAATCCTTAGTAAGACGACTAACTGAGAGAAAATTGCACTGAAAATCGGGCACATGTAAAACACGCTCAATACTCAAACCATTCGGTAAGTCAACATCCCAAATACATCGAACCGGTATTTTGTCCCCATTAGGAATTTTAATAGGGATCCCGATGTCTGCATTAGTCCAAGACTTAATGATATCTTTGTCATGAGTGATGTGTTCCGTGGCTCCGGAATCTATCACCCATGGCTTATTAAAGTTGATCTTACCAGCCATGTTCACAAATGGAGTAGGTTCGGTGTTTGCAGCATCTGTTTTACTGTTGAGAAGCTCCTTTAGTTGCATTATCTGCTCCATGGTAAAGCCTGGTAGCGGATTCGTGTCTTGTTTAGATCCCGTATCCACATGTGTCGCCTTCTACACAGGACGTTTCTCATCATTCTTGCTACCCTCCTTTGATTTCCCATTCTTACTTCCCTTCTTTGAATTGGGATATCCAATTATCTCATAACAGTTTTCAACTGTATGCCAAAGATGCCCATAGTACGAACAACGTGGAGGACTATTGTTGTTGTCTTGATTACCATCCCGACGGTCTCTATTGCCCTGTCGCTGTACCTGAAAAATAGCTCCATCCACAATGGATTTGCGAGAAGCCGAGATCAATCGCTGCTGTTCGTCCTGTGCCACCAAATGATACACCATTCCCAGACTTGGCATCGGCTTTGTACTCAGAATTTGGGTTTTTATGGTGTTGAAAACATCATCTATCCAAACCCATGAGAAATTCATATATTCGCTCTTTCTCATGCATCTCCACGAATTGTTTGGATACACCACATGTGCACTTTCCACATGTACATTGTGGGATCGTAAAGACAGATTCAATCTCATCCCAGATTCCTTTTAACTTAGTGTAATATGCCGAGACAGACATCTTGTCTTGATGTGTAAGAGTGAGATTTCTCTTCAGTTCATATGCCTTTGGTGCACTCTTCTTCCCGAATCTTTTCTCAAGATCGTTCCAGATTTCACGTGCAGTTTTTGTGTGCTTCACACTGTTACGAATTTCTCTGTCTATGGCCACCTGCAACCACCCTTTGACCATGGCATTACAACGTTTCCACAAGGGAAATTCTGATGAACCCTCTTCTGGAATAGGTATTGATCCATCGATGAAGCCAAACTTATTTTTTGCGAAGAGACAATTGCTCATCTCCTCCGACCAATCTCCATAGTTTCCATCACGTAAAGCTTCAGTAACAAAAATCTGACCCGGGTTGTCAAATGAACAAATATAATAAGGGGACATAACGTCAATGGTTCCGGTTCCAGATTTACTATCGTCATCAGTTTTCGCCATTGATAAAAACCCCAAAAGAAGAACAAGAAAAAAAATTATGCGAAAGCTTTCGAATTTTAGGATCTTGTCTGCTCTGATACCATGATAGAATCGACACAGATAAGAAGAACAAATGCAACAGAGAAGAAGAATTATCGCTGTGTAATTTTCTATATTCTCGTATGAAGGGAATCGACCCCATATATATACAACGTAGGCCTATATAAGGGAGGCTAGAATTAAGTTAGAATAAAGCAAATAAATATGCTAATCAACAATATTGACCAAGTATACAAGATAACTAAATATAGATAAATATATTGAGAGATGTGTGTATATTTTACAAGGAGTCCTAATACAAATAAATAATATAAAAGATCCCAAATTAAACTCAAGAAAATGCTACTAGATTAATCATAAAACATTTATGTTGGTTAAAAAAACATCCCTTCAAACTATAAAACTAAAATCTAGCCATGCTATCATAGCGTTAATAATCTTAAAAATATAAATAGGCATGGTGAAGAGAGAAAAAAAAACTATAGAAAACAATTCTCATTTTCTATGAGAAGAACATTCCTTGCATCCATGTTCTACATTGTTTTTTGTGTTTTTAGTGGTCTATGATCGTGCTTTCTGCAGTATGAGGTAAATATTATAAGTAAAAACATAGCAAGTATATCATCCAATCTCACGAAAACTTTTTTCTTTGTCACTTTTGTAAAATAAATAATATATTATGAGCCCGGACATGGTACCAATGCACGTAACTCCGAAGAACTTGGGGTAGCTAGTCATTGAAATTCAAACGGAGCAAGTAAATATTGATAAGACGGTCTAGGAGCCCTTAACTACTTCTTATGGACGGTTTGAGAGCCCGATACCAATATCTGAAAATATATAAACTATAAATATATATATATATATATATATATATATATATATATATATGGATGAATTTGTATTAGATTTTGATGAGACAAAACATGTAATAACTAGGTCTTAGCAATCTGTTTAAACTTTGATATGTAAAAGTTTAGCTAAGGAAGGATGTTGGAAGAGGATGAAGAAGATTCTGTAGTTTGTGCTAGTTACTGCTCTCTGCATAAGTCACTACAATCCATCTGAAGAAATTGTCTAAGTATGGAAGGATACTGAAAGCTAACCTGCAGCATGCTAAGTCAAAGGAAGCTAGCCACATCAAGATGACAAAACAACAACCAGAAGTCAACTTCCAGAGTCATCTAAGTTAGTGCACTTTGAGTAGCCAGTAGATACACTCAATTCTAAACCAATCAGAGGATGCCAACTGGAAAAGAATAAGGATAGGGTACAAGGCACTGCAAGGTAAGGTGGACGCAGAACAGTGTAATGAGGTACAACAAAAAAGATGTTAGAAGATCTTGTACGATCCAATGACATCGTGATACCTCACCGCTGAGAAACTGCTTCTTCAATGGGCAGATTTATCTAAAGTCTATAAATAGAAGATGGGTGCACCTGGAACAACAACTAAAACTTTCAATTTGCAAAGCTATCTTTCAAGATTCAACCTATCACAAGCTTACTCGTTTCAATTACTCAATCTATCAAGCAGGAAGCCAGTCGGCTACCTTTCTGTTCTCTGAAGATCAAAGAGCTTGGTGTCCTCAATCGTTGAAGAAATCTTAATTTTTACATAGATTAATTTCAGAGTTGCTTAGCAGAGGTTGTTCCTACTAAATACTTGTTCTCTCTGTGAAAAGAGAGAAGATCCTGTGTGTGTCAGGAACCTGTGTGGAGATCTTGTTTAGGTCGAAGTATTTGGTCACTGTGCAGCTACCTGTGTGGATAGAGTTGACAATTTTGTTAGAAGTAGAGTTTGTATTAACAGAGTTGTAAATCAAGCTTACTTTAACAAAATTCCTACTTTTAAAAGGGGTAGATAGGACGTAGAGGGATTACTCCACTCTTAAACCTCTATATATCTGTTTGCATGTGTGTTTATCGCTTTACTTTTATATCTATTTATCTTACCCATCAAGCATCCTGCATACAAGCATTCTTCAAAAATCACATTATTTCCGCTGTGCATTAAAACTCTTTTAAAGTCCTTAGATCTCAAACAGTAACCTCATCAGCGCAGTAAGCTCCCTAAGCTACTTGTTAAAAAGGACTTATATTCTTTCGGAGAAAAGTTTGCAAAATTTGATATGGTTAATTCACCCCCTTAATCTTATACTTCTTGGGACCAACATATATGTATATATACTATCTCAACATAATTTTCTCACTTTACATAAAAAAAGATTAACTCATATTTTGTAATTGATGAAAACATGTGGAATTACATCACTTAACAAATAATCACTTTATATCCATAAAGAAGCATAAATAAAATTCACAAAACACATAATTTAACAAATCATTAAAATATATTCACAAATAACAAAAATGACAAAAATGAGTATTCACGTAAATTTTGCATCAACATTAAACATGTAAAATAAAAATACTCATACTGTAAGTGAGAGATGTACTTAACTGAAAGTTACTGAATTTGACAATACCACAAGATTCATTAACACGCGCTATACTCTTACAGCTTACCCCCAATCAAATACTCCTAAATTACAAGGTAAAAATAATAATAAAGTCTTTTATTTTTATGAAACCACAATAATAAATAAAAAATTTATTATTCATAAAGAGATCTTAGATTGAAAATTGGGCATTACATATAGTTTAAGTGAAATCTGGACCCAAAATAACTGATTTTCGAGTTTGAGTTGCACACTAGATCTACCTAGATCACCGAGTGTGGCTTGGCTGATCTCAAATTCACGCTCAATCTTCAAGGTCCGTTGGCTACATGATTTGTACTCGATATTTCAGACTAAAAATACTCCAATTTCATTGAATTAAACAAGAAAATCAAGAGTTAAAAATTCACCACTAAAATTAGATAAGTACAAAAACATACTGTGCAAATAAATAAAATGTATCGGAAACACAATCTTATTATGAATTTAATTCTTGTATATTTTCTACTTATCATTTACCTAAAATATAAATGATACATTTGTAAATTTAATTACAAATTAATTTTTTTATTGTATGGTGTATTTCTTATTGGTAATTTGCATATTAATTGAAAACTTATACTAACTAGAGATAAAATAAACTAAAAGTCATGATAGATTAATCTGATTAGAATTAATTCATACATGATATAATGATCAGTCAATATGAACAGGATATAAAACGAATAGAAATATTATAAAAACTAAAACTTCAATGTAAAAATCTATTTAACTACTCGTGTGCCCAAAGTCGCAAGATTTCTGGTCGTGTTCATAAGTCATTGTAAGCACAAATCATCATGATTCTATTAGGAAAAGAAAAGAAAAAGAAATTGTAAGTAATCCACTTTGGAAAGAAAAATTATTTCTTCATCAAGAGTTTTGAAACAATTTTTTATTTTTATTTTTTTGTGTTAAAAGAATTTTTTTTCTCAGTCATTGTATTCTTAATGGAATTAACTTTATACCAACCCCTGTCATCATATTATATTGTCGTATCATTATTAATGTAGCTCATACTACCATATTATACTTACGCATTATTATTAGTATAGTTTGTACCATCATATTACACTTCAAATATTAGAAGACTATTAGTTGAGAAATATTCATTTCCGTTGGTCCCATGTGATATAAGGTTAAGGGGGGAGGAGAGTGAATTAACCTTATCAAATTTTGTAAACTTTTCTCGAAAAGAATGCAAGTTCTTCGAATAGCAGGTAGCTTAGGGAGCTTACTACGCTGATGAGGTTATTGCTTGAGCAGAGACCTAAGGACTTTAAGAGAGTTTTAATGCATAACGAAAATAATGTGTTTTTCGAAGAATGCTTGTAAGTAGAATGCTTGATAGATAAGATATACAGATATAAATGCAAATCAATAAATACACGTGCAAATAGATATATAGAGGTTTAAGGGTGGAATAATCCTTTTACGTCCTCTCTACTCATTTTCGAAGGAGGAACTTTGTTAAAGTAAGCTTGATTTACAACTTTGCTAATACAAACTCTACTTCTAACAAAACTGTCAGCTCTATCCACACAGGTAGCTGCACAGTGACTAAATACTTCGACCCATATAGGATCTCCACACAGGTTCCTGACCCACACAGGATCCTTTCTCTTTTTACAGAGTGAACAAATACTTAGCAAGAACAGCCTCTGCTAAGCAACTCCTAAAATAATCTATGTAAGAATAAAGATTTCATCAATGATTAAGGATAATAAGCTCCTAGATCTTCAGAGAACAAAAGGTAGCCGACTTGCTGATTAATAGATTTTGTGACTGAAACACGTAAGCTTGAGAGATTGAGAAACTTGAGAGTGAACTAGTGAGATGATAGTTTCAATAGTTGTTTCAGGTGCACTCAACTTCTATTTATAGGCTTTAGAGAAAATTTGCCTGTTGAAAAGGTAGTTTCTCCTTGATGAGGTGTCTTACTCTGATTGGTTCGTATGCGATCTTCTGACACCTTTCCTGCTGAGTCTCCTTATCCTACTCTGCACCTGTCTTACCCTGCAATGCATTGTATTTTGTCCTTGCTTTTTTCAGATGACATTCCCTAATTGGTTTGAATTCGAGTGTCTCTACCGGCTCTTCAGAATGCACTAACTTTGATGTATCTGAAAGTTGACTTGCTACTTTGTCTTCTGATGAGACTAGTTTCCTTTGACTTGGGATGCTTTAAGCTAGCTCTCAGTATCCTTCCATACTTAGACAAATTCTTCACTTGAGGACGCAGTGACTTGACTTCATGCAGTCAGTAGTGACATAGCGCAGACTCCTTCCAGTATGCAGTATCTTCTCCATCATCTTCTAGTATCCTTGCCTTAGCTAAACTATTACATATCAAGGCCTGAACATATTGCTAAGACCTAACTATTACATGTTTTGTCTCATCACAATCTAATACAAGATTATCCTATCAATTTCTCTTAACTAAAAAAGCACAAAATTTAATAACTTAACCACAAAATGTGTATAAGTAAAAGATGATTAAGAATGAAGTTAAAAAAGAAAAAGAAAAAGTTAGAGAATTTGTTGGTCTTAGGTGGTATAAGGTTTGGGGGTTGAATTAACCTTATCAAATTTTGCAAACTTTTCTCCAAAAGAATATAAGTCCTTCAATTAGCAGGTAGCTTAGAGAGTTTACTGCACAAATGAGTTACAGCTTGAGCAGTGACCTTAGGACTGTAAACAGAGTTTTAAAACACAACGAAAATTACAACTTTTTCTGAAAGAGAGATAGATGCAGAATGCTTAAGCAGATAGATAAACAGATAGCAATAGAAAGTTGTAAACACAAACAAGCAAATATACAGAGATTCGAGGGTGGAGTAATCCCTCTATGTCCTTCTCGAAGAAGGAACTTTATTAAAGTAAGCTTGATTTAAAAAGACCCCGCTAATACAAACTCTACTTCTAACAAAACTGTCAGCTCTATTCACATAGGTAGCTGCACAGTGACCAAACACAATGACTGACTCAGGATCTCCATACAGGTTACCGACCCACACAGGATCCTTTCTTTTTTAATAGAGATAACTACTACTTAGCAGGAATTACCTCTGCTAAGCAACTCCTAAAACAATCTATATAAAAAGATAAAGATTTCTTCAACAGGTGAGTGAAGCAAGCTCTTTGTTCTTCAAAATATAGAAAGATAGCTGGTTTGCTACTTGATAGATTGAGCGACTGAAACAAGTAAAGCTTGAGAGAGATTTGAATCTTGAGAGTTAGCTCGTGAGATGAATGTTTCAGTAGTCATTCCAGATGCATTCAGCTTCTATTTATAAGCTTTGAGAAAGTTGTCTGTTGAGGAAGTAGTTTCTCCGTAGTGAGGTGTCATGCTCTGATTGGTTCGTACGCGATCTTCTAACACTTTTCCTGCTACGCCTCCTTGCCCTACTCTGCATCTGCCTTACCCTACAACACTTTGTACTTTGTCCTTGACTTTTCCATATGGCACTTTCTGATTGGTCGAGTGTCTCTACCGACTCTTTAAAGTGCACTAACTTTGATGTATTTGGTAGTTGACTTCTGGTTGCTGATTTATCGTCTGATGAGGCTAGCTTTCTTTGGCTTAGGATTCTTTGAAATAACTTCCAGTATCCTTCCATACTTAGACAAATTCTTCACTTGAAGATGCAGTGACTTGACCTATGCAGAGAACAGTGACTAGCCAGACTCCTTCCAGTATGCAGTATCTTCTTCTTCCTCTTCCAACATCCTTACCTTAGCTAAAAACGTTTACATATCAAAGCCTAAACTAGTTGTTAAGACCTAATTATTACATATTTTGTCTCATCAAAATCTAATAAAATTTATTGAATGTAGTCAAAGATGGAGGCACTTAGGAGCCAAGATGGACACTGACCCTTTCAAATTTTAATTTTTAGGGGTATAATCGTAAATTTGTATATATTAATTAAAAAAGAAATTATCAATTAAAAATATATGTTTTAATATTCTTACAATATCATTTACGTTCTATTACCAACTCAAATTGAATTTATTCATGAATCAACAATCTCATTCATCCTCAATTACCTATTCAAATTTGATAAATATATCAAAAATATATCTAAATCAATCTTAAAATATATCTATGTCTATCTCATTCATCCTTTAATACCTATTCAAATTCAATAAATATATTAGAATAAATCTCATTCACCTGTATCAGAAAAAATCTCATTCATAGTCCCACAGTTTCATTCACCCTCCAATATCTACACAAAATTAATATACGCAAATTACTACATCTCATTCAATCTCTGCTACTTACTCAAATTCTACTCGAATTGAATAAATAATCTCATACATCCTCTAATACCTACTCAAATTTTATAAATATATCAAAATTTTCCCTAATCATATATTATTAATTATCATTTGATTATTCACTGTAACTATAATTGATAATAATTTGAGTGTTGTTTATGAATACATGTTAGTTTAAGTTCATGATTCTAATTAATTTAATTATTTTATTTTTATTTTTGACATTTATTTAAATTATTTTGTTTTATAATATTGTCAATTGAGCCCCTCACTGAACCTAGTTAGCTATACTTGTCTTGATTGCATCTTCAAATTCCAAATCTCAAACCTTCTTGTTTGGTGCGTGCTCGTTCAATCTACACAACTTTCACAACTTCAAAAGTAACCACAAAACATACATCGAAAGTTTTGATCATATCTCCACAAGGGCTGTTGAAGATACCCAAGGGCATATGTGGCGATTAAAGAGATGCTATTAATTTATGCAATAAAAAAAAGTTGGGATTCATCAAAGGAACACAAACAAAAATGTTGATCACTAGAGGACTTCAGGTTTAGTTTGTTAATTGTAAGACTTTGGACCTCATTAATTCTCCAAATATTCCCTTAAATGTAAGCAACATCAAATGTCGTTTGTTATAATAATTGAAGTAGTTCTATTTTTAATATATATATATATGTATATATATATATATTAATAAAGCACATGCGTATCAGAGCTCCAAACATAGATGTTGTTGGCAGAATCAAAAGAATGAAGGTTGGAAAGGGTGTATCCTCGTGCCATATTGAAAATGCCTGTACCACCAACCACAGGGAGCTGCTGATTAGGGTTTGGTACCTGTTTCAATCCCATAATACTAAGCGAACTTCCGTTGTAGGGCCCACTTGTGAACGTAAAGACGCCAGTGAGGACGAAGGTCAGCTCCGTCAGGCCGCCATTAACCGAAAGAAAGTAGCTTTTACCTAACTTCTGCGAGCTGGGATCAGGCCCCACGGTAAGTGTGTCGTCTGAGACGCCTACTTGGCCGAACGATGTGGGAGACGTGGATGTAATGTTGGACCGTGCAACCTCATATGCGGTTGCATTCGGCTCGCTTAGAACATTTTGTAGATATACACGAAACTCAGCTATGTTTTCTTTCGGGTTTTGATCAGCATCTACTATAAACACTAATGATGAAGTGAAAAGAATGAAAAGAGTTGTGGTCATGTGAACATTTGCCATTTTTGTAACAATTCTAAGATACGAGCAAGCAAATATGGTGGATAAAAATCGATGGGGAGTAGTGGGATTTTATATAGTTGAAATTGAAGCTTGCAAATTATGTCAACTGTTTCCATTTGGAATTCTTTGATCAGGTTGCTTGTATTTAAGTGAATAAAATGGTGTTTAATTGACGTTCATTCTTTAGTAGAGGAGTTGCCTTTAATTTAAATTTAATATCGAAATAAGAATATAACATTATAATATAATATTTTTAATTAGTCAATGTAAATTATTTATATTAAAACAAGTTGCTTGGCTACACGATGTAGAGTGTGCCAGCGTGTTCGTGCAAATCTATATCATGTTTAAATTAAGGATATTTAAATTATTGCGTATAAGTGAAAAATTTTAGGAAAATTTGGTAAAAATGATCCGTAAATTTGTCAACTTTAGGAAAATGACCCCTAAATATTGACATTTTTAAAACTAATCCGTAACTTACAAAATGTTGGTAAAAACATCTTTTGACCGACTCCAACGGGTAACCGTTACGGTTACCAACTTACATGTCAGCTTTAACGGTTATCCGCTGGAGCCGATCGAATGATGTTTTTACCAACATTTTATAAGTTACGGGTTAGTTTTAAAAATATCATTATTTAGGGGTCATTTTCCTAAAATTGACAAACTTACGGGTCATTTTTATCAATTTTCCCAAAATGTTATGTTAAGTCAATATAAATTGGGATAAATTTTATAACAAGACTTACTTTATAAATTAGTTCTTAATTTTGAATTTAAATTTTAAAGTCTCTCAATAAATTAAATTTGAAGGAAAAAAAAACTAATTTTAATCTTGATTTATTTGAGTGATTTATTAAAAAATGCCAATGTTTATTATTATTTTTATAGTTTATTTTATAATACTTTTATATTTAAACCAAATAACTGTATATAAGCAATACAAATAATACATAGATTAAAATTGAAAATGGTTAATTTCACATATGAAAAAAATTGCATCACATCATTAGCTAACCGGTTACTTATTTGTTGTCGCAGCATGAGTTTTTTTTTTTTGCATAACTTTATTAATATATAGAACAATTTTTAAAAGGGGCTTAAAATCAATTTTTTTCACCTAACTCTTAACACTTATACTTATGCAAATGGTCAATAATTATAGTCATTTTCAATTTAGTCCATAATTTGAAATATTATTCACTTTTGATTCAATTCTAATCAAAAATTTTGAAACTTATGGGAAAATGTCACATAAATTGCAATACATGACCTTCAATTTTTGGATTCCCTACAACTTAAAAATAATATAAATTTTTAATATCAAACCCATGACTCCAATTCTGGAATATTTATTCAACTTATTATATACTTAATTTCATTATGTCAAACGATTCCTTGAAATACAATAGAACCCGTCCAGACCCATTTGTAACTACTATATATAAATTGGACTAAAATTTGTAATTTTTGTATTAATTAGAATTATTTAAACGAAAGTAGTGTAATAATTTTTAGGATTAATAAGTTTTATATAAAAAAAACTAAAATAAATTTTATAAATTAGGAATCAATAAGTATAATAATTGTAAACAGTTAGTATCATCTCATTTAATATCAAAATAAAAATTGCAATATATATTATCTAGGTTTGTGCTTATATATGACATCAAGATGTCCAAAATGACAATAAATTCACAAACTGTATACATAAAGAAGAAAAATTATACCTTAAATATTTTTCTCATAATTAATTAATAAAGTTGATACATGAGTTACACGGTCTCGATTTATGTATCCAGAGACCTTAATTTTCGCTTAATGTTATTAAAAAAAAAAAAAAAACTATCTCAATTAATAAAGTTAGAATTACAATGATATTGATATATGTATCTAGAGATTTTAATTTACAATTGTTTTTATTTAGGGAATTTTTTTTCATCTTAATTAAAATTAGATGTAGTTGAAAAAAAATCATGACTTTTAAAAAAATTGTAAATGAATCCTCATTTTATCAAATTTAGCAAAAAAAAAAAAAAATCACAATATTGATTAACTATTGTAATTTAGACAATATTTATATATTTCAATGATTGAAGTCTACGTATTTGGCAAACATACCACATTGGATACCACATAATTCATAACAAAAATAGATTTGAAGGTCAAATTGAAAAATTAATCAGCACATTTTCAAAAGTTGCAATATAATCCTAACCTTTTGTATTATTAAAAACAATGCACAACTTTCATTCATTATTGCAATTCTAATCACGAGTCTATTTTTTGGTGAACCAAGTTAATGTCCAAAATAAATTCCCACATGAGATATCATGTAAACCACATAATCTTAAAAACTAATTTATCTATATAAAAATGATGTCGTTTCAAGTATATCTTAATTTAAACATCATTCTTTAATTGAAGAATATATAAATAAATCACAACTCTAAATTACAACCTTTAATTAAAAAATCGTAGCTTTATTCTTTTATTGTTGAGCATTGAAAATTTCTACTTAAAAAAAAAGGAAAAATTGGTAAAAATAACCTCTAAGTTTGCCCTTATTAGGAAAATAACCTCTAAATATTGGCATTTTTGAAACTAAGTTGTAACTTTAAAAAAGTTGGTAAAAATGACCAATGACCCATTGAAGCATGTAATCCTTCCAGTAACCTGCTTACGTGTCACATACATAAGCTGACACGTAAGTCAGTAACCGGAACGGTTACTCGCTGGAGTCGGTCAAAGGATGTTTTTACCAACATTTTGTAAGTTACGGGTTAGTTTTAAAAATGTCAATATTTAGAGGTCATTTTCTTAATAATGGCAAACATACGGGTCATTTTTACAAATTTTCCAAAAAAAAATTATAATTTTTAAAAAAAGGTTATAATAAAGAGTTGTGCGTTATTTATCCTCCAAATAAGATGTACTTGAAATAATATTATTTTGATGTAGATAAATTATTATTTGTATGAATGTATCGTATTAATTCAATCAAAAAAACAAATAAAGTACGAGAGATTTTGTCATTAAGAAATAAATTCTAACTACTAGAAAATCACAAATTATCAAATAAACATGTTCTATTGAATATTAAAGAATCTAGTGGTCAGTTCAGTTATATCCTTATTTTGATTTCCATCTGAATGTACAATACATTTCCCTCACTCAATCTCAGACACTCTATCCCTGAAAAAACTTTTGTTGGTTCGAATTGCCCTTTAGAAGTAAATCAACTAAAAAAATCTCTTTAATTAATCTATTTAATTGAACAACCTAGAATAAGCTTTTTAGTTATAATTCGACAAACACATAGGGCAATGGGACATATATAATATTTAATTCACAAGCTCAATCCAATTAATCAAGATTTATGTTATTATAATGATTAAATCACTACTTATCACTTACACATATTAATTAATTCATAACAATTACGGATTTTGAATCATGGTCTAGCAATCAATATGTACAAATCTCAATAAGGTGATCAATCTAAATTAAGAAATCGCACATCTTAAATAATACAAATAAATAATATAAAAGATCCCAAATTAAACTTAAAAAAACGTTATGAGATTAATCACAAAACATTTACGTTGGTTCAAAAACATCCCTTCAAACTATAAAACTATAATCTAGCCATGCATCATAGCGTTAATAATCTTAAAAATATAAATAGACATGGTGAAGAGAGAAAAAAAACTACAGAAAACAATCCTCATTTTCTACGAGAAGAACGTTCCTCGCATCCATGTTCTACATGGTTTTATGTGTTTTTAGTGGTCTATGGTTATGCTTTCTGCAGTATGAGGTAAATACTCTAAGCAAAAGTTTAGCAAATATATCATCCAATCTCACGAAAACCTTTTCCTTTGTAACTTTTGTAAAATAAATACAAGACATCAACTAATAAAATATTATATATAATTATACTTAAAAATAATATACTATGAGGCCGGACATGGTACTAATGTAAGCAACTTCGAAGAACTTGGGGTAGCTAGTCATTGAAATTCAAACGGAGCAACTAAATAGTGATAAGGCGATCTAAGAGCCCTTAACTTCTTCTTGTGGGCGGTTTGGGAGCCCGGTCGGTAACAATCTCTAAAAATATATAAAACTATATATATATATATAGTTTTATATATTAGCAATAATTTCATCACTAATCCACTTATTTATTTCTAAATCCAAAACCTTTGAAAATTAGTACCCAAACATGACAGGCCCAGATTAAACTACTTCCACCTCTTTTCCCCACAACCTTATTCCACGCAGTCTCCGGCGACTGTGACACCCTCTGTGGCATCCGCTCCGACGACTTCAAGTGGTGCGAAACCACAATAACTGAAAAATAAACTCTTTTATTTTTATGAAACCACAATAATAAGTAAAAAGTTTATTATTCATAAAGAGATCTTAAATTGAAAATTGGACATTACACATAGTTTAAGTGAAATCTGGACCCAAAACAACTGAGTGTCGAGTTTGAGCTGCACACTATATCTAGATCACCGAGTGTGACTTGGCTGATTTCAAATTCACACTCAATCTTCAAGGCCCGTTGGCTATATGATTTGTACTTGATATTTCAGCCTAAAAATACTCCAACTTTATTAAATTAAACAAGAAAAACAAGAGTTAAATATTCACCACTAAAATAAGATAAGTACAAAAACATACTCTGCAAATAAATAAAATGTATCGAAAACACAATCTTATTATCAATTTAATTCTTGTATATTTTTCTACTTATCATTTACCTAAAATATAAATGATACATTTGTAATTTTAAATACAAATTAATTTTTTTATTGTATGGTGTATTTATTATTGGTAATTTGCATATTAATTGAAAACTTATACTAACTAGAAATTAAATAAACTAAAAGTCATGATAGATTAATCTGATTAGAATTAATTCATACATGATATAATCATCAATCAATATGAACAGCATATAAAACGAATAGAAATATTATAAAAACTAAAAATTCAATGTAAAATCTATTTAACCACTCGTGTGCCCAAAGTCGCAAGATTTCTGGTCAACAAACAATCATGTTCATAAGTCATTGTAAGCACAAATCATCATGATTCTATTAGGAAAAGAAAAGAAAAAGAAATTATAAGTAATTCACTTTGGAAAGAAAAATTATTACTTAATCAAGAGTTTTGAAACAATTTTTTTCTTTTTTTTTTTTGTTAAAAGAATTTTTTTTCTCAGCGATTGTATTCTTAATGGATTAACTCCGTACCAGCCCCTACTACCATATTATGTCCTCGTATCATTATTGATATAGCTCGTACCACTATAGTACACACTCGTGCAATAACAGATATAGTATGTACCATCATATTAAACCCCCGTATCATTATGAATGTAGTTCATACTATCATATTACACCCACGTACCATCATTAGTATAATTTGTACCATCATATTACATCTTAAATGTTAAAAGACTATTAGTTGAGAAAAATTCATTTCTCTTGACTAAAAAAGAACAAAATTTAATAACTTAACAAAAACAAAAAGAATGTTTATAAGTAAAATATGATTAAGAATTGTTGGTCCCAAGTGGTGTCCGAGGTTCAGAGGGGGGGTGAATGAACCTTGGTCGATTTTTCAGAATCTTTAAAACAACCGTTTTGCACTGCAAGTTACTTGAGCTTGCAGCGATAGATGGTTACTGCTTGCAGCGCTAGGATACAGTGCTGCACGCTGTAACCTGAAGTTTTGTACGCAGCGGAAATAAACTTTTAAACACAAGACTGTTTTTCTTTCAAAACGTTTTAAGATGAGAGACAGATAGATATGCAGAATATAAAGGCACAGATAAATAAAACAATTAAAACACTTATGGCTTATAGTGGTTCGAAGATGGTGTAATCCTTCTACGTTCACTCTACTGCTCCTCGAGCAGGAACTTTGTTAAGCAAGATTGATTTACAGGACTCTCCTAACAATCTATCAACTTTACAAAGTTAACCACCTACTGAAGTCCAGCGTACACACAACAACTGCAAACTTCAAAGGCTAACCCACACAGGGTTCTACACTCCCACACAGAGAAGCTGCCTAACTCTAGACAACTAACACAAACAGCAAGGATCTCTCCTATCAACTGCTTGACACCACTAAAACAACCTAAGCACACAGCAACAAGGTTAAAAGGATAAAAGGTTTTCTTCAACTTGTGCTTCGAAGTGAGCTTCTGAATCCGTAGGGAAACTTTCAGCTTGAACTTGCTTCACTTCGATAGGTTGAGTGACTGAAACTGTTTGTTGGCTTGAATGCTTGAATTTGTAAGTTTGAAACTTTCGCGAATGGATCTTAGTTTTCAGTAACAGTGACAGTAACCAGCTTCAGTTCTCCTCGACCTCTATTTATACTTGTAGGAGAAGATGTCCGTTGAAGGAGACATCCCTCTTTTGAATTTGAAGTAGCCTGGCCAAAGTATGATTCGCATTTAATGCAACTTGACTTTTCCTTTTGGAGCATTTAATGCGGTAGTTGCGGCTCACAGCTTTCTGCGGCGCGTCAGTCCATGTGGCATCTTCTTATTGGCTCTGTGTCTGCTACTTTGACTTTTTCTTGAACGGCTCTATTGTCCCTGCTTGGATCTTCGTTCCTCGTACTGCATTTATCCTTTCTAGGATTTGCAGGATACTTCGTCTTGTAGTTGGCGCTGTTTTACTTAACTGACTTATAAGTCTGCGCTGTATCCTAGGTCCTTGTGCAGCTGATGCTTTCTTTCAGTGCTGCTATATCTTAGACCTGATTGCAGTATCTTCTGGCAGTGTTGCTGTAACTTCTTTCTAGCAGTACTCCTGTATTCTTTTCTTGCAGCGTTGCTGCACGCCGTTCTTTCTTACATGCTGTATAGAATTTTCGACTCGTTACAGCGGTGCTGTATCTTCCTTCTATCAGCTATGCTGTATCCTGTCTCCTTACAGCGATACTGTATCCTGCCTTCTTGCAGCGATAACTTCTATTAAAGCTTAGATGCAGCTTTATCTTTGTTTATCCTCCATTTTCAATACTTGACACAAGACTCAATTCTAGTCTATTTATTCACTTAAACATTGTGAAAATGGGGTACTCAAAACTTCCTATTACATGATTGGTTTGTCTCATCAAAATCTAAACATTGAAATCCCAACAAGAATGAAGTTAAAAAAAAAAGAGTTAGAGAATTTACTGAATGTAGTCAAAGATGGAGGCACTTATTCCTTCAAATTTTAATATTTTTAGGGGTATAATCATAAATTTGTATATATTAATTAAAAAAAGAAAATATCAATTAAAAATACATGTTTTAATAATTTTACAATGCCATATACGTTCTACTACCAACTTAAATTGAGTTTATCCACGATCCAACAATCTCATTCATCCTCGACTACTTATTCAAATTTGATAAATGCATCAAAAATATATTTAATTCTATCTCAAAATATATCTATATCTATCTCATCCACCCTTTAATACCTACTCAAATTAAATAAATATATTAGAATAAATCTCATTAACAATTTCATTCACCTATATCAGAAAAAATCTCATTCACAGTTTCATAATCTCATTCACCCTCCAATATCTACACAAAATTAAGATACACACATTACTACATCTCATTCAATCTTTGCTACTTACTCAAATTAAATAAATAATCTCATACATCCTCTAATTTCTATAAACATATCACGATTTTCCCTAATTATAGAGAAACATTAGCTACAAGTTTGAGGTAAGTCTTTATAGTTTAAACTTTATAGTTTATTTTTTATGTTGGGTTTGAGTTGACTTTTAATTTAATTGTTATATTATATGAATAATAAATGAGTAATTTTTTACTATTTTAAAAAATATGACTGATAATTGTTTATTTTAATTTTTTCATATTATTAATTATCATTTGATTATTCACTGTAACTATAATTGATAATAATTTGAGTGTTGTTTATAAATACATGTTAGTTTAAGCTTATTTTAAGTTCATAATTCTAATTAATTTAATTATTTTATTTTTATTTTTAACATTTATTTAAATTATTTATTTTTATAATATTATCAATTGGGCCCTCACTGAAAATTCTGATTTCGTCACTGAACGTAGTTAGCTATACTTGTCTTGATTGTCTCTTCAAATTCCAAATCTCAAACCTTCTTGTTTCGTGCGTGCTCGTTCAATCTACACAACATTCAGCAACTTCAAAAGTAACCACAAAACATACATCGAAGGTTTTGATCATATCTCCACAAACATTTATTTCAGTTCAAATACATCATCACTTTTCATAAACCACTACATACGTATCAAATCTCCAAATGTAAGTATTGGTGGGTGGATCATAAGAGTGAAGGTTGGAAAGGGTATGTCCTCGTGCCATGTTAAAAATACCCGTACCACCAACAATGGGGAGTTGTTGATTAGGGTTTGGTACCTGTTTCAATCCCATAATACTAAGCGTACTTCCGTTGTAAGGTCCACTTGTGAACCTAAAGACTCCAGTGAGGACAAACGTCATCTCATCCAAACCTGCATTCACCGCGAGAAAGTGACTCCGTCCTAACTTCTCCGAGCTAGGATCAGGCCCTACGGTAATTATGTCATCCGAGACATGTATTTGGCCGAAGGATGTAAGAGAATTGGATGTAATGTCGGACCGTGCAACCTCATATACACTTGCATTCGGACCGCTTAGAACATTGTGAAGATAAACATGAAACTGAGCTATGTTTTCTCTATGTTCACAGATCGAGATCTGATCAGCATCAACTATAAACACTAATAATGAAGAGATAATAAGAATGAAAATAGTTATGATGATTATGTGAACTAATTTCGCCATTTTTGTAATAAGATACAAGCAAGCAAATATGGTGAATAGAAATCATTGGGGAGAAGTGGAATTTTATATAGGAGAAAAGCTAGCAAATTATGTCAATTGTTCCCTTGGAGTTTATTCGAATAAATTGGTATCGAACTTTGGTTTCTAGTAGAGGCATTGCCTGTAATTGTTTTAGAATTAAAATTAATATCGAAATAAGAATTTAAAATTATAATATAATGTTTTTGAATTAGTTAATATGAATTGTTTATAGAACAAGTTGCTTGGCTACAGGTTGAAGAGTATATATGACAGCGTGTGTGGGCAAATGCATATGACAAAGTGCATGTATAAAGGATATTTAAATTGTCGCATGTCAATGAATAGCTTGACTTTTAAGTACATTAATTTAATTAACTAATTATATGTTTCGGTTATTTGAGTGATTTATTTAAAAAATGCCCATGTACATGTTTATTATTAATTTTATAGTTTTATTAGTTAATAATTTTATATTTAAACCAAATGACTTTAAGCAATACAAATAATACAGATTAAAATTGCAAATGGTTACTTATTTGTTATTGTTGAAGTATTTTTGCAGAACTTTTACAATATATAGAATTTTTTTTAGAAAAGGGAAAATATCATTTTTCCTCACATAACTTTGGACACTTATGCAAATGATTCATAAATATCAATCATTTTAAATTTAGGCCACAATTTGAAAAATTGTTCGATTTAATTTAATTAGGTCCAATTCTGATCGAAAAATTCGATATTCACCTGATAATATCACGTTAATTGCACGGACGTGACCTTAAATTTGGATCTTCCCAACGACTTAAAAATAATGTGGCCACACATATTTTTATCATTGGTTCAAAAATTGAAAAGGTGAAATTAAAAACCTAATCTCTCAATCCTCTTTGTCAAGTCACACCATCTCTTTCTGCATCATAGAAGAATAAACCAGCTCCGAATTTTGCCATGAATATCATCGGTAACATCTATGGTGGCCCCCACTTAGCCGACGGAAAAAGTTGTTCTGGAAATAATTGTGTAACTAAACAAGACAAGCAAACGATAATTTTTAGAACAATGGTAATTAATTATTTATTTTATGAATTTGAATGCTTTTAAAAACAATCCACTTGGTGTATCATAATATTAATGTCAGACCCATGAGTCCATCTGATATATTTATTGAACTTATTATATACTAAAATATTTAAGCATAATTGTAATATATATGTATGACAGTAAGATTCTTCAAAATGAATAATTTTATAAAATGTATAAATAAAGAAAAACAAGTACAAAAAAAATAAAATTCCTCATGATTAATTAATAAATATGATACATGAATTATGTGATCTTGATATATGTATCTAGAGATTTTAGCTAGTTTTCAATTATTGTTATGACAGATTTTTGCAGTTGGGTAGCATGAGATCGATAGTTGGCCCCTTATCTTTATTTGTTGGGAAATTTGATAAAAATGACCCGTAAGTTTGCCAACTTTAAGAAAATGATCATTGAATATTGGTATTTTTAAAATTAACCCGTAACTTACAAAATGTTGGTAAAAATATCATTTGACCGGCTTCAGCGGGTAACCGCTCCGATTACCAGCTTACGTGTCAGCTTATGATACGGGTTAATTTTAAAAATACCAATATTTAGGGATCATTTTCCTAAAATTTACAAACTTAAAGGTCATTTTTATCAATTTTTCCTTATTTGTTTATACCAAGTACTCAACTTACTGATAGATTTGAAAGAAAGAAATAGCCTTAGCCATATTTCTGTGATGACCAATGAGTGGCATTCCTTTGCTGTATTTACAAATTTAAAGGTCATTTTTATCAATTTTTCCTTATTTGTTTATACCAATTACTCAACTTACTGATAGATTTGAAAGAAAGAAATAGCCTTAGCCATATTTCTGTGATGACCAATGAGTGGCATTCCTTTGCTGTGGCCCATCAACTTTGCTTTCTTCAGATTGGCATTTGTTGATGAAAACACTGCATTTATGTGGATGTAAATAATCTGGTGATTATAATTATGATTTTGTACAAATATATCAACTAATTTAGCATTAAATATAATTTTATTAATATATTATTTAATTGTTTAAATGTATGTTGCAGTTGTAAAGGAACATGAAATGATTGTTGATTTATTATATCTTTTGAGAAATATGTAATGTTATGTAATGTGTTGGTCCCAGTGGTATAAGGTTAAGAGGAGGTGAATTAACCTTATCAAATTTTCAATTTTTACTCCAAAGAATGTTAAGTTCCTGATGAACAGGTAGCTAGTAAGCTTACTGCTCGACAGGTTCCTGCTCAGGCAGTGACCTCAGGACTTAGTCAAAGAATGTAATGCACAGCGGAAATACTTATGTTTTTCGAAACACGTTTTTAATGCAGTATGCTCATATGCAGATAGTTAGATAGAAAGCTATAAAAGACACAAGCAAGCTTATAGAGGTTCAAGGGTGGAGTAATCCCTCTACATCCTCTCTACTCCTTCACAAGGAGGAACTTTGTTAAAGCTAGTTTAATTTACAATAGTTTCAGCTAACACAAACTAAACTCTAAACAAACTGTTAGCTCTATCCACACAGGTAGCTGCACAGTGACCAACTATCGACCCACACAGGATCTCCACACAGGTTAACCGACCCACACAGGATCCTTTCTCTTCTTCAGAGAGATTACAACTTAGCAGTTTCAACACCTGCCTAAGCGACTCCTATCAGACTTAGAATATAATGAAAGGTTAAAGACACAATCAAATGCAGCAAGCTCCTTGAACGTCAGAATATCACAAAGGTAGCTGGCCTGCTGCTTGCTCAGTCTGATTAACTTGAGAGTATAAGCTTGTGCGTCTATTTGCTTCTTGGTTCTCTCTTAGTTGTATATTATCGTTGTGTCTCTTCTTTCTTTTGTAAATTAGACTCCTATTTATAGGCATCAGATAGTTTTCTGCCCGTTGGGAAGACAGTCCTTTGCATGATGAGGTGTCTCTTCCTGATTGGTTCTGCCGATCTTCTGACACTTGTTCTGAAATGCCTTCATTCTGTTCTGCAACTGTTTGTCCTTTGTCTGAGCAACTTCGTTCTGCAGACTGCTTGTACTGTGTTCTTGCTGCTTTATCACACATGGCAGATTCTGATTCGTTAGAACTGGAGTGACTCTACTGGCTAGTCAGGTTGCATTGACTCTGATGAAACTGGTAGTATCCTCTTCGAGTAGGTCAGCTTCCTTGACTATCTTCTAGGCTCCTTGTAGCATCCTCTTCGAATTTGCTTGCTGGTTGCTTGATACAGTATGCAGGCAGCAGGGACTTCGGCTTCCTGGCTGCTTGACAGAATCTTCAAGTCCTTCCAGCATCCTTGCCTTAGCATATTTAAAACTCATCCAGATAGCTAAGGTTCTAATCTATTACACGTTTTGTCTCATCAAAATCTATTACATTTCATCCTATCAATTTCCCCCTTTTTGATGATGACAAAACTTCTTAACAGGATCAAAAAACTATATATTATTAACTTGGAACAAAGATGCAGATAGATAAAATCATTCATAAGCATGCATCAAGTTCACAAGATGTGAGCTTTAACCCGAAGAGTCAAAATCTCATTGATCAGAATTAAGTACAAGGCATATACATACTCAAGCAGATAGCAGAATCAAACAGAAACTTAAACAAAACAACAAAATAAGCATAAGCAAAAAGGTAAAAACATCAAGTCTTCAACCAACTGGCATTCTTCTTTCTTTCAAATTTTGTGCGTTTCCACCAGTTGGCTATCGAATCTTGATAGCTAGGTTCCATCCTTTTCACCATTTCCTCTGACTCCTCAAACCTGAGCCAGAAGTCTTCACTGTATGGTATGGGCTCCTTTCCAAGTTTCTGCTTTAGCTTCACTTGAATTGGAAGTCCACCTTTCTTTGTAAGCTCCAGGAACCTCTGCAAAGCTTCCTTGTTTGTCTTGAATCCTCTAAAAAGAGCAGATTCTTTGCAGAGGGTGGTGAAGTACTTCATCAGCTCCTTCCTTTTGAAGGCTTCTATCTGAAAAAAGGATGGGTTGACCTCAGTAGGAAGAGTGACCTCCGGGACTTCTGGGGCTAGGAATCTGTCACTCCTGGGATCCGGGCTTGCTTCCAGGAAGCTTCTGAGAGTGGCACTTGCTGCGACATCTAGACTTTGCAAAATTTTCTCCATTTCCACCATGTCAGGCAGCTTGTGCGGAGGGAAGATCTTGTCAAGGACAACCCTAGGATCTGTTGCAAAGACAGCATCCAGGTTGCTTTTCAGCTCTGCTTCAGTCCTCCTCCTTCTCTCTTCTCTCATATCAGCACCCTTCCTGAAGCTTGGATGAACAGACCCAGAAACAGCATCTGATTTTCTTTTTGCCCTGCTGTCTGAAGGGCCCCTAGATCCAGCTCCCTTGTGTCCGCCCTCTCCAGAGTCATCTCTCCTCCTACTGCTCACTACCATCTGTCTGCAGGCAGCAGGGTCATGTCCAGCCTTCTGCCTACCTTCAATCCTTCCTTCCCCCTTTTTGTCATCATCAGCACGCCCAACCGCAAAACTGACCATGGAGTGAATATCAGACAAGGTGCCTGATTGATCCCGCAGGGTCTGAGATTGGTTGAACTGCTCTCTGTCCATCCGGTCTACTGCAGTGACTAGAGCTTTCTGACTGGCTTCAAGAGAGATCATCTTCTCTTCTTGCCTGTTTAGCTTCTCCATCACGCTCTTGACAACTTCAACTGCAGCATCCTCCTTAGGGGGTCGGTAGGCGGCTATCATCTGAGTGAGCTTTGACAATGTCACGTTGAGGGAGTCCATAAAAGAATAGGTCTTCACAGAGTGGGAGCGGGTATCCTTGCGGATTTTCCTGCTCGCCTTCACCAAGGACTTCCCCATTTGTTCAATTGCTGTCAGCACCTCTTCATTTGATCTGGCATGTTCCTGGCATTCCCCTGCTGGTGCCTGTTCATCAGAGACAGATGTTAGGGCTTTAGATTTTTCGGCTTCGGTATCACCCTGTTCACTGGGTGACCCTTCATCGCTGCTGGTAGGGCTACTGGATCCTCCACCTCCTGATCCAGTATTCTTAGAGTGAGTTTCCTCCTCAGCATCCTCCTCTTGTTCTCCCAGCGTCTTATCCTGTTCAGCTACCTTACCCTTGCTGAACACTATTTCGGCCTCCTTCTCCTTCTCTATCTCCTTTACTACCTCCTGCACTGCTTCCTCCTGCACTGCATCCTCCTTTTCACCCGCAGGCTCCTTTTCTCCACTTTTGTCTTCTTCTTCCTCCTGCACTTCCACCACCTTTTCACCCGCAGCTACTTCCCCCTCAGCGACCGTCTCTCCCTGGTCCACTGATTTGGCAGGTGTTGTCTCCTCCACCTCCATTGGAATAGCTGCATCAGGTTGCTCCTTTTCCATGGGGGTAGGTTCCTCCACTGCATCAGCTTGAACAGGTGCCTCCTGCTGCACATGTTCCCCCTCAGCCTCTACCTCCATTGGTGTAGGAATGGTGGTCTCCGTGGTGTCATCGGCGGCTGCTACTGTGGTTGAAACTATCAGCTCGAGAGATGCCACAACAGCGAGGGTTTCCAACTCCTTAGCCTTGGGAAAGTCAGTTGGCGTCGAGCTCCTCTCCTTCATTGGCGTCTATACAGGTACTTCAGGAAGAATGATCAGGTCAGTAAGGTATAAGAATTCCTCACCGTTTTTCTCTGTTGGTGAAGGTGACCGCCTGCTGATAGGTTCCACCATCAAAGCTGAGCAGGAGGATCCTTCACCTATCTGGGGTTCCCTTACTGGCCTTCGCATCCTGGTATCTGCCAGGCTGATATCAGCAGCCTGCTTCATCATCCTCTCCATAGCTTCCTGCTCCCCGTACTTCGCTATCTGGGCCTCAGCAAAGCCCACATCGTCACCTGCTCTGACCTGGTCAGCAGCAGCATCCAGTATCACCTCCTCCCTATAGAAGTCTGGCTGGATGACAGCTTCCTTTCCCTTCAGGCTCCTAGGGCCAGGCAGCTGTGCGGCAGCTTCCTTCTGCTTCCTGGCCTCCAATTCAGCGGCTATCTCCGCGTTTTCAAGAAATTCCGGCCATTTCAGCTTCCTGAGATCCTTCAAAAATTTCTTTTGAAGGATCTCCTCCAAATCATCCATGGCGACCCAGTTCAGCGCCCATTCTTCCTCAAACTTCCAGTCTGCCCACTGGATGAGTTCCTCCCTGGGCAGGTGCCTGAACTGCCACCAGGTGGTGAACCTTTCCACCAATTTACCGAACTCCGCCTCCAGCTTCGGTATGCTGATGACGAACTCAGCTACCTCCTCCTCCTCATCATCATCATCATCAACAGCTGTATTTCCTTCCGGTTCCTCCTTTGGAGAATCAATCTCCACTTCCACTGCAGGCTTCTTAACAGCCCGAGTGGTGACTATCTCTGGTTCATCATCAGAGATGACCAGTCTCCTCTGCACATCTTTCTTGTGCTTGATCTTCTTTGGTACAGCAGGAGCTGGTGAGGGCTCTGCAGGCTCCTCCATCCTCGAGCTGCTTTCAGACGAAGGAGAGGCAGTGTCACGGAATGCCTTCCTTGTCCTTGGAGCCCCCTTGAGGTCCTCAGAGACCTCTCTGGTTACTAGGGATGACCGAGCAGTGGTCTTCTTGGCAAAGACTCTACCCGTACCGATGAATTTTCCTTTCTGGATGGGCTTCCCCTGGGACAGATCCACCTTCAAGTGACCCAGGAGGGTGTTGATGATAAGCCCATAGGTAGGCTTACCTACCTTCTTCTCCACTTCCTCCACCTGCCTGGAAAGCAGGTAGCTGGCCCAATCCACCTTCTCCTTCTTCACAATGGCCATCATCATCCTGTATCGGAAGTTGGTACACTTATCAAAGGAACCAGAGCGGTTCTCTATGATATGGCAGCAGATATCATGCAGCAACTCAAACTCCAGAAGGAAGACCTTCTTGCTGCAACTCCGGGACATCCCCGCCGTGTCCTCCTTCCCGGTGAACGTCGTCTAGAACTCCTCTAGCTGGTCTTCTCCGTAGGTGGAGAGGTCACTGGCGTTCATCCCTACAGTAGGCAGAGCGAACACCTTTTCCAGAAGACCGGTGTCCACCACCACAGTCACTCCACCAACTTTTGATGTGATCTCTGACCCATCTGCAGAGACCTTCGCTCTCCGGTAGAATTTCTCCACCTGCTCCTCTGCGTACGGGGCCTTGTGATAGGAGCAGAGTCTGAGAAGTCCGGTTTCATAGAGGCATTGAAGGATATTCTTCATAACCTCCTTCGAGTTCTCTTCTTCCTCCACCATATTGAGGAGGATCTTGCGGTCTACTAGCCTTCCATCAACAACTTGGGATGTTTTTGGTGCCATTTCAGAGAGAGAGAGAGAAATCTGAAAACTGGAAAGCTTTGAGAGGGAGAGAGAGAGCACGAGAGATTAGGGTTTGCAAGAGAATGGAAATGTTTAAGTGTAAGAGATGAGTGAGAAGAAAGACTTCCTTATATTTGAATTTTGGTAAGAGATGATCTGACGGTTCTGATTGGTCTTGAATTTGAAAAGACTCTCAATCCAATGGTTGAGATTTTTGGCGCGGTGTACGTGTGCGTAAGGACTTGATGTGATATTTTGTGGATATCGAGGAGTTTCCTGCAAAAACGGCTGCTAACCGCGGGGTAACTGTTCCTCTTTTCATGCGCTTCAGTTACTGGATCCTGCAGGTAGCTCAGAGCAGTAACATTGTATCCAGTAACTGTCCAGGGACCTTGAGCAGTAACCTTTAGGTTGCTGTTCTTCCTTTGTCCTGCCTATGGTTCCCCCTGAATATTATAGCCATTTCAACAGGAAAACATAGAGTTATATAGAAAAGTTATCATAAATTGATTATTCCCAGCTCGTTTCTTAGAAACGAAAATCTTGATTCGCATAGTGGCTTTGTGAATATGTCAGCTAGCTGTAGATCAGTATGCACTTTTTGCAAAGATATATCTTTCTTTTCAACGTGATCTCTGATGAAGTGGTGTCTGATATCAATGTGTTTAGTTCTTGAATATAGAACTGGATTGTGGGTGATAGCTATTGCGCTTGAATTGTCACATAGGATAGGTGTTTCCTTCTCTTCAATTCCGTAGTCCTTTAGTTGCTGTTGAATCCATAGAATTTGTGCACAGCAGCTTGCTGCAGCAACATACTCGGCCTCGGCTGTTGAGGTTGCTATAGAGGTTTGCTTTCTGCAGAACCATGATACCAGTTTGTTTCCTAGTAGCTGGCAGGTACCACTGGTGCTTTTCCTGTCAATTTTGCAACCTGCAAAATCAGAGTCAGTATAACCAATAAGCTTGAGTCCTCCTTCTCTCGGGTACCATAGACCAGCTTCCTGGGTTTCTTTGAGGTATCTTATGATTTGTTTGGCTGCGGTCATATGTGACTCTTTTGGAGCTGCTTGATATCTTGCACACATTCCCACTGAGAACATGATATCTGGTCTGCTTGCTATCAGGTAGAGCAGTGACCCAATTAGTCTTCTGTACTTTGTAACGTCTACTGCTTTGCCATCAGTGTCCTTGTCTAGGCTTCCTGATGTTATCATCGGTATGCTTACTGTGTTTGCATTTTCCAATCCAAATCTCTTTATCAGTTCCTTAGTGTATTTTGCTTGATTGATGAAGGTTCCATTGCTCAGTTGTTTGACTTGTAAACCGAGGAAGAAGCTTAGTTCTCCCATCATGCTCATTTCGAATTTGGATTGTATGAGACTTGAAAATTTTTGGCACAATTCTTTGTTTGTTGAGCCGAAGATAATGTCATCGACATAAATCTGAACGAGCAGTATGCTATCTCCATCTTAGATTCTGAAGAGTGTCTTATCCACCTTGTCTTTCTTGAATCCATTATCAAGTAGATACTTCGAGAGAGTATCATACCAGGCTCTAGGTGCCTGCTTTAGCCCATAGAGAGCTTTCTTCAACCTGAAGACCATGGTTTCTGGATTTTCTTCAAATCCTGGAGGTTGCTCCACATACACTTCTTCAGCGAGCAGTCCGTTGAGAAAAGCGCTTTTGACATCCATCTGGTAGACTGTCAGATTGTTGTGAGCGGCATAGGCTAGGAAGATCCTGATTGCTTCTAGTCTTGCTACAGGTGCAAAAGTTTCTTCAAAATCTATTCCTTCCTCCTGGCAGTAACCTTTTGCTACTAATCTGGCCTTGTTTCTGACTACTTGTCCTTCTTCATCGAGTTTGTTTTTAAATACCCATTTTATGCCGATTACTCCTTGGTGAGTAGGTCTAGGAACTAGATGCACACTTGGTTTCTTTCAAATCCATTAAGCTCTTCTTGCATTGCCTGTATCCAGTTGGTGTCCTCTAGAGCATCCTCTATGCAGCTTGGTTCTGTTTGTGAAATGAAGCAAGCAAACATTGCTTCATAGAGGTTGCTTCTTCTTGTCTTAACTCCAGAGGTGGAATCTCCTATGATCTGATTCCTTGGATGATTTCTTAGCTATTTCCTTCTAATTTCTTCAACCTGTTGTTCATTTTGTATTTCAGCAGGTTGCTCGTGATCATCCTGTTCAGCTTGCTGATTTGGATCGTGCTGTATTTCTAACTGTACTTCCAGTTGAATTCCTTCAAGGTTGTATGTATCTTCTTGTATTACTGGTGCCTGCTGGTTTGGAGTAGGTTCCTGTTCTCCAAGTTGCTGTGTAGGTGCAGGTTGCTGATTCTGAGTTGATTCAATATTTTGGAGATTTGGTAACTCAGCATCAATATATTCAACACGAGTGTTGGTGATGTGAGTTTTTCCAAGATCTTCATTAAGTTCATCTATATCAGCCTTAGAACAGTGTGGTTCATCAAAGTCCACATGTACTGTTTCTTCTACAATAAGTGTTCTCTTGTTGAAGACTCTGAAGGTTTTGCTTACCGAGGAGTATCCTAAAAATACTCCTTCATCTGACTTTGAGTCGAATGCTTTCAGGTAATCTTTTCCATTGTTGAGTACATAACACCTGCATCCAAAAATATGAAAATGTTCAATATTTGGAGTATAACCGAACCATAGCTCATAAGGAGTTTTATTCAAATCTTTGTTGATAATGCATCTGTTCTGGGTATAGCATGCTGTGTTGATTGCTTCTGCCCAAAATCTCTTGGGTAGCTGTTCTTCAGCTAGCATGGTCCTCGCAGCTTCCTTCAGGGTTCTGTTTTTCCTTTCTGCAACATCATTTTGTTGCGGCGTCCTAGCTGCTGAGTATTCATGCTTGATTCCATTGTTAGAGCAGTATTCTTCAATAAATTTGTTTGTAAACTCAGTGCCTCTGTCTGTTCGAATTTTGATAATGTTCAGGCTCCTTTCGGTCTGCAGCTTCTTCAGTAGCTCCGGTAACCTTCTCTGAGTGTCTGATTTCTTTGTCAAGAATAGTGTCCATGAGAATCTTGAATAGTCGTCCATCACTACAAGTGTGTACTTTCTTCTACTCATGCTTACTGGTTCTACCGGTCCGAACAGATCCATGTGTAGTAAGTCTAGCACTCTTTCAGTTGACCTTTGTATCTTGTTTTTGAAGGATCTTTTAGTTTGCTTTCCCTTTTGGCATGCTTCACATAGACTTTCTTTCTTGTACACTATATCGGGTAGCCCTCTGACCAGCCCTTTTCTGGCTAACTTGTTGATCGTTTTGAAGTTCAGGTGGCTCATCCGTTTATGCCATAGCCAGCTAGCTTCTGATGATCCTTTTGTTATGAAGCAGGTAGTTGTGGTTACTGAGCTCCAGTCAGCTACATAGATGTTTCCTTTTGTAGTTCCTGATAGCTTTACTTCCTTGGATTGGCTGTCCCTTATCAGGCATTTGTTGTGATTGAACTCTACTGAGTAACCTTTGTCACAAAATTGGCTTATGCTTAGCAAGTTGTATTTTAAGCCTTTGACATACGACACTTCTTTAATGTGAGTGTTTCCTTTGATGAGAGTTCCAACTCCTCTAGTGCTTCCCTTGGAGTTGTCTCCGAAGATTATTTTGGGTCCTTTACACTGTTGAAAGTTCTTAAGGATTTCTTTGTCTCCAGTCATGTGTCTCGAACACCCGCTATCAATGTACCACACTTCCTTGCTGGTTCCTGCTGTAGGTACCTCATCATCCTCGCTATCCTCAGCTTCCTGTGCCATCAGGTAGATAAGTGCTTCATCTTCCGAGGATGAGGAGTCACTGTCATCATCAGAGGAGTCCGCATCTTGCTGAGCTTTCTTGGAAGGTTCCTTGCCCTTTTCAATCTCACTTAGGAAGGCTTTAATTCTCCTCCGTTCCTCTCTTCGTTTTTCCCTTTTCTGGGATGACTCTCCATTGGGGTACCTGTTGACTTTAGGATGAGGACATTCTTTGGCATAGTGTCCTGGTTTTCGGCAATTGTAGCAGAGATCGGACATATCCTGGTTTGGTTGCTGAACAATGGGTTGTTAGGCAGGTGCCTGATACTTCTTAAAGTCACCTTTTTTGTTGTATCTGATGAATTTCTTGAAATTTCTTAGAAGAAGGGTCATTTCTTCATCAGTATCCTCGGCAGGTGGCTCACCCTGCTTACTGCAGATAGCTCCAGAGTCTTTTACGTTTCTGGCTGTTAGGGCAGTTACCTTTGTGCTTGATTCTTCAGCTTCCTTCTTCCTTCTGTTGATATCATATTCGAAGGCTTTTAAGTCAGAGAAGAGGTCAAAGGTACTCATTGACTTTAGATCCATTGACACCCTCATTGCAGTAGTTTTGCTGTCCCATTCTGCAGGTAGTGCTCTTAGCACTTTCATATTTTTCTCCTTCTGAGTGTAGAATTTGTCCAAGGATTCAAGCTCATTTACAATGTTTGTAAACCTCAGATCCATCTGCTCTAAGGTCTCTTCAGGGAGCATCTCGAACAGCTCGAATTTCTGGGTTGCTGTAGACACCTTATTCTCCTTAGTCAGCTCTGTTCCTTCGCAGATTTGTTCAAGTTTGTTCCATATATCCATGGCGGTCTTGCATGTCTTGACTTTGCTAAAGGTTCCTTTATCCAGAGTAACAAATAAGACGTTCTTGGCTACATTGTCCAGGTTAGCTCGTCTTCTATCATCAGCCGACCATTCTTCCCTCGGTTTGTCAATCACAGCTTGATGGGGAATGGCTCCTGCATCGCCAACTTCGGCAGCTCTCGCAAATATTGGATTAGGTTTGGTGATCCTTGGAGGTCCATCCGTGATAACCATCCACATTTCGTCATGCATGGCTGAGAGATGTGCCTACATTCTAATCTTCCAATCGTCATACTCTTCAATAGAAAACATAGGAAGCTTGTGCGTGTCCATGATATGATGAAAGCAATGTATGCAGATTTTCGAAAAACAGAGATCAGAGATTTGACCAGACAGATTGGGTTTCTAATCCAACTTGCTCTGATACCACTTGTTGGTCCCAGTGGTATAAGGTTAAGAGGGGGGGTGAATTAACCTTATCAAATTTTCAACTTTTACTCCAAAGAATGTTAAGTCCCTGATGAACAGGTAGCTAGGAAGCTTATGCTCGACAGGTTCCTGCTCAGGCAGTGACCTCAGGACTTAGTCAGAGAATGTAATGTACAGCGGAAATACTTATGTTTTTCGAAACACGCTTTTAATGCAGTATGCTCATATGCAGATAGTTAGATAGAAAACTATAAAAGACACAAGCAAGCTTATAGAGGTTCAAGGGTGGAGTAATCCCTCTACGTCCTCTCTACTCCTTCACAAGGAGGAACTTTGTTAAAGCTAATTTGATTTACAATAGTTTCAACTAACACAAACTAAACTCTAAACAAACTGTCAGCTCTATCCACACAGGTAGCTGCACAGTGACCAACTATCGACCCACACAGGATCTCCACATAGGTTAAACGACCCACACAGGATCCTTTCTCTTCTTCAGAGAGATTACAACTTAGCAGTTTCAACACCTGCCTAAGCGACTCCTATCAGACTTAGAATATAATGAAAGGTTAAAGACACAATCAAATGCAGCAAGCTCCTTGAACGTCAGAATATCACAAAGATAGCTGGCTTGCTGTTTGCTCAGTCTGATTAACTTGAGAGTATAAGCTTGTGCGTCTATTTGCTTCTTGGTTCTCTCTTAGTTGGATATTATCGTTGTGTCTCTTCTTTCTTTTGTAAATCAGACTCCTATTTATAGGCATCAGATAGTTTTCTGTCCGTTGGGAAGGCAGTCATTTGCATGATGAGGTGTCTCTTCCTGATTGGTTCTGCCGATCTTCTGACACCTGTTCTGAAATGCCTTCATTCTGTTCTGCAACTGCTTGTCCTTTGTTTGAGCAACTTCGTTCTGCAGACTGCTTGTACTGTGTTCTTGCTGCTTTATCACACATGACAGATTCTGATTCGTTAGAACTGGAGTGACTCTACTGGCTAGTCAGGTTGCATTGACTTTGATGAAACTGGTAGTATCCTCTTCGAGTAGGTCAGCTTCCTTGACTATCTTCCAGGCTCCTTGTAGCATCCTCTTCGAATTTGCTTGCTGGTTGCTTGATACAGTATGCAGGCAGCAGGGACTTCGGCTTCCTGGCTGCTTGACAGAATCTTCAAGTCCTTCCAGCATCCTTGCCTTAGCATATTTAAAACTCATCCAGGTAGCTAAGGTTCTAATCTATTACACGTTTTGTCTCATCAAAATCTATTACATTTCATCCTATCATAATGTTTTATTCAATCCTCCCATCATTATTTTAGTTTGGTTTTATTATTAAAATTTAGAATAATTCTCAAGCTTTGTTCATTTTGATTTTTCATTTTTAGTCCTTTAAATAAAAATTTTGTCCAATTTCAAATTTTTTTGGTGGAATTTATATTTTCTGATTTTTTTGACTAGTGAGATACATAAGCTCTCAATTTCATTAGTTCCGAACCATTTGCAAACATAATTTTTAACTGAATGAAAACACAAAATATCATTAATTAAAAAAACCAAAGATAATTAACTGAATTAAAAAAAAAAAAAACAAACAAAAATGGACTGAATGAATACACAAAATACCAAAATTAATTAAGAAGGTATATAAAATGAAATTAAAACACAAAAGGCTGAACAAAAGAGTTTATTTTCACGATAATCCTTGTAAATTACACTTATCCATGGACCTTGTACGTACTTGCAGTAAGAAAAACAACGCAAAGAAAAGAGAAACCGAAATTACATAATTCAAAACATAAGCAAACAGTGTAGTAAACATATAAGGTCATGGTCATCACTCCTTTTATTTGGTGTTGATTTTAAACATTGTATAAAGCTTTGATTCCCTGTATATCATCTTCATGCAAGCTTTTGACCGTTGCAGTTGGAATTGCAGGGTACATGAGTGCTTCTTCAATTGAGCTATGCCCAAGGCCTAGAAGATGCCCGATTTCATGCATAGCAATAGTCTCCAAGTCGTATGCATCCGTGACTGGTCCAATGGACCATCTCTCGTCTGCATCGAAATGAAGCCTCCCATCAGTCGGGGCAAACGCATGGGCTAGAGTTCCGCCAGGGCCCTCGAACGGGGCCCCGTCGTTATGGTCGCGCGTAAGAAACCCTATAACAAGATCAGCATTCTGATTGGTTTGTGAGAAAGTAAATTGTGTGGCGGAAGCCCATTTTGTAAAGGCACGCGCCACCGGGGCCATGGCTTCTGTGGGAACGTTGGTTAAAAACATAAAAGTGAGATGTGTTTTAGAATCTGGCCATTTAGGGTTTCCTCTGAAGAAACTATAGTGAGATACTGTATGTATGGGACTCAGGCTTGTATCGTGTTGTCTCTCGTGAGGACGCATGTAGTTAGTGCCATTTACGATATCCGGCACCCCACATCGAGGGGCTGTCATTTTTGCTATCGAAGTAGCATCCAGAGTTCCCGTGGGAGTAATATGGAAATTTTCCTGATAGGTTTTGATGGCGGCTTCTAGGGCATCATCGAAATCATCGTTATTGGCATGGGTTTGATTGGGGTAATCAAGATAACCAAATTTATGGAGGTAGGCTTTGAGTTTGTGGATCCCTTTTGTGAGGTTACCTTTTTGACAACCTTTTAATTCGTTGATAAAATCAAAAGGAGATGTTTTTTTCTCACTTGGGATGTTTCTCTTGGCATGACCAATGGCAGAAAATACTAGCAAAATTAACAACATTAAACACGAGAGATGAAAATGTTTGGGCGCCATGAATGATCAATGAAGCTTTATATGAAAGAAGCACACTAAGATTCTGGGAAATGTTGTGAAAGGATTTGGTGAGATATATGCTAATGCTGGGGCATCTATTTATATACATAATGTGTATGGAAAAAGAAAAGAAGTCGTGTGACAAACGTTTACAAGGTCTGGCATCACTGGTCTACTTTGTTAATTAGTTTCCACAAAGGGATTGACTTAGTTTGATAATTAATTGCATCTAGATAGAAAATCCTGTCCATGATGATTTATTATTCTGATTGCGTTCTTCACAGGAAAGTAAAACCCTGTCTATGATAATTTATTATTCTGATTGCGTTCTTCATAGGAAAGATAAAACCCTGTTTATGATGATTTATTATTCTGATTGCGTTCTTCACAGGAAAGATATATTAAACTATGTGGATCCAAAAAAGGAAAAACATTAAGTATTATTAGAAAATTAATCTAATTACTTTCTCACGTTTAAACATTAGTTAACCATGTGCATCCAAAAAGAAAAACAAAAAAAAGTATTTCAAGAAAATTATTATTATAAAACATTTAAAAGAGGGGTGATTTTATGCTACCCACCAATCGTGTATTAACGCTTATAAACATGTGACATATGTTGATTCTTTAAAAAATTCAATAATAAAATTTATTTCCATTTTTTTTTTCAAATTGATATATGTCACATATATCCATTGATGTTAATACAGAGCTGGTGAGAATAACATAATTACACTCATTGAGAGTCATCCAAGTAAATATATTTATTTTTAATTCTTAAAATAGAAATTTATATATGTGTATATTTAATATTACAGTATTATTGAATTATTGCATTAGAAATATATGTTTGCCAGGAAATTGTTTACAATTAAATATGATTAAAAAATTATATTTTTTTGTCATGAAGGGAAGACTCCCTGTCAACGGGGTCAAAGTCGTCAAAAGTTGCAATCAAGAATTTCTATAAGAATTTAATGGAGTTAGAAATATTGTTAGGAGTACCATTCAAACCACTTGCTCCCGCTCTAGCTTAAAACACTCGTTTTAACTTATTTATTTAAAATACTTCATACCATTCAAAATATAAGTGTCGTTGTAGAGGTTTGTATGTTTCAAATTAAGAACCGTTTTAATCATTTTGCCATTTTTTTCCAAGTTTACCTCTAATATCAGAAAAAATCGTATTAGCCATTTGGTTATTAAGAATCATTTTAGATTTCATAATTTTGAACCTACTTTTTTAATATTTTTAGAATTTATTCACAAGAACCTACAATATTTCCTTATTTACTTTTTTCTTATTTCTTTCTTTTATATTATCACATCTCATGCTAATTTATTAAAAATGACTGAAAATAGATTGATATATATATATAGAGGAAAATGCTCAAATGCCCACCGTGGACAATTCTTAATATGTTCACCGATAACGTGTAATGATCTCATCCTCTCGTTATATGGAAAGTGAAATTAATAGATATTCTGAATTCTTGACACATCAACGTGATATGTTCACCGATAACGTGTAATGATCTCATCATCTCGTTATATGGAAAGTGAAATTAATAGATATTCTGAATTCTCATATCACCGATAACGTGAAATGATCTCATCATCTCATTATATGGAAAGTGAAATTAATAGATAACGTGTAATGATCTCATCATCTCGTTATATGGAAAGTGAAATTAATAGATATTCTGAATTCTCATATCACCGATAACGTGTAATGATCTCATCATCTCGTTATATGGAAAGTGAAATTAATAGATATTCTGAATTCTTGACACATCAGCGTGAGCACGTAAAAATGTATCAACGGTGGATAGGTGAGAATGACTATATATATATATGTTGGACCATCAAAGGATGAATATATATATATATATATGTTGGACCATCAACGGTGGATAGGTGAGAATGACTATATATATATATATATGTTGGACCATCAAAGGATGACTATATATATATATGTTGGACCTATCAACGGTGGATAGGTGAGAATGACTATATATATATATATATATGGAAAGTGAAATTAATAGATAACGTGTAATGATCTCATCATCTCGTTATATGAAAAGTGAAATTAATAGATATTCTGAATTCTCATATCACCGATAACGAAATGATCTCATCATCTCGTTATATGGAAAGTGAAATTAATAGATATTCTTAATTCTTGACACATCTCGTTATATGGAAAGTGAAATTAATAGATATTCTGAATTCTTTATTCTGAATTCTTGACACATCAGCGTGAGCACGTAAAAATATATCAACGGTGGATAGGTGAGAATGACTATATATATATATATATGTTGGACCATCAAAGGATGAATATATATATATATGTTGGACCATCAACGGTGGATAGGTGAGAATGACTATATATATATATATGTTGGACCATCAAAGGATGACTATATATATATATATATATATATATATATATATATATATATATATGTTGGACCTATCAACGGTGGATAGGTGAGAATGACTATATATATATATATATGTTGGACCATCAAGCGCATTACCGCTACACCAAAAGTGTTCACCGATAACGTGTAATGATGCGCTCGCGCCATCGTCGCAAAGTGCTCTCGGGGGGATTCGAACCCGTGACCTGCTCTGATACCAAGTGTTGGACCATCAAACGCATTACCGCTACAGCAAAAGAATATCCAATGGACATAGGGCGCAACTTTAATGTCTTATACTTATGTAGCTTTGCGCTCACGGATTCGAATGTGGAAGAGCCGTGCCCCACACCTATTTAAGCTCCGACCCAAAACAGGCTGTTGGGAAATATCCCAACAATACATATATATATATATATATATATATATATATATATATATATATATGAATACAAAATTGAGTTGTTCTTGTATATATGAATTTAGAATTCATGCAATATAAACAGACTCTATATTATAAATATATTATCAACAGTATTTACATCTTACCCTTAAAAGATATTATAAATATTATAATTGAAAGATATTAATTATATAAATGTATTACTTTAATATATTCACATGATGTTTCTTTTTCTTTTTTCAGCACAATATTGCTTCTCCACCCTTAGATCGTAACTCCATATCTCTCAATATGTTTCTTCAACTTCGTGTGTATCTAGTTTGCCTTTTCTATACTTCAGCCATCCTTCTTCTTTCTTCTTTTTTTTTAATGCTTGTATGGTGATATTTTTAAATGTTTTGTTGGAGATTATTTTGTCACAATAGTTTTAAGCATCCAAAATAGTGGACAAATATGTTGAATGTGATTCACAATAAAGAAAGTTTATCTTTGTGTTTTAGCTTAGATTAAATTATAATTTATTTTTTATTCAGATTATGGATCATTTTTTATATTTTTGTTGAAATTTTATTTATATGAAATTATATGAATTAATTTTATGTATTAATTAAAAAAAATTAAAAATATATATATATAGTGGGGCGCGTCGGAGATGACATAATACTGTTAGACAATTGATCTCTAATGGAATAATTGTTATTGACTATGTGAAGTTAAAGGAATATAGGGAAAAATTAATTTTTAATCCTGCCCTAAAGGCACTGTCTGTTTTTAATCCCGTTAAAATTTAATTTTCAATTTTAGTCCTATAATTGAAAAAATTATCCAATTTAAGTCATTTTTTACCCTGATTTTTTATTTTCCGATCAGATTTCGTTGAATGTGCTACACTCTCCCCCAATTTGAACATTTCTATCAATTTTTAATATTATTTCATTTACACTTAATTACCACATCATATTTTCACTAAAAATTAAATATAAAACATAAATCTCAAACAAACAAAAAATAGAAAATTCAATTAATTAAACAAAAATCATAAAAACGTGAAATCTCAGTTTATGAAAAATATGATGTGGCAATTAAGTGTAAATAAAATAATATCACACAAAAATTTCACATGTGAAAAAATGGTCATGTCAGCATAAGTTAGTTGAAATGTTCAGATTGGGGGCGGGTGTAGCATACTCATCGGAATCTGATTGGAAAGAACTTAAATTGGACAATTTTTTCAATTACAGGATTACAATTGAAATCGAATTTTAATGGGACTAAAAACGAACAATGTCTGTGGGGCGAGATTAAAAATGAATTTTCCCCAAGGAATAAATTATGGATCCGTTAACAAAAGGCATAAATAGAGATCTATTATACAATATGCAGTAAGGGGATGAGGTTAAAACCCACTAAAAAACATTGATAGCGATAACTCAATCATAATGAGTAGAGATCCCCGAACTTGGTTCAACACTCAAACCAGCAGATGATGGCAAAAAAATAATGGAATTTGATCAACAAATAAATTGGAGTACATGCTTACTATCATCACTATACTATTGCATGTAGTCGTAGTGTAAATATCTACAGCAAACCAATTGAAATTCTTCCATGGTAGTTGGTACAAAAAGCTGAACAATTAATAGAATTTATTTTCATGATAATTCTTGTAAATTACACTTATCCATAGACCTTGTACGTACTTGCATATGAAAAAAAAATGGAAAGCAAAGAGAAGCTCTTATATAATACAAAACATAAGAAAACTAATTGTCGAGTGTACTAAATATATGAAGACATGATGGTCATCATTCCTTTAATCTGGCATGACTTTAAACATTGTACAAAACTTTGATCCCCTGTATATCATCTGCATGCAAATTTTTGACCGTTGCAGGCGGAATTGCAGAGTACATGATTGCTCCTTCAACTGCGCTATGCCCAAGCCCTAGAAGATGTCCGATTTCATGCAAAGCAACAGTCTCTAAGTCGAAAGTGTTGGCGAGTACTGGTCCACTGGACCATCGCTCGTCTGCATCGTAATGAAACCTCCCATTAGTCGGGGCGAATGCATGGGCTAGGGTTCCGCCAGGTCCATCGAACGGGGACCCATCGTTGTGGTCACCTTGGTGAAACCCTATAACAAGATCAGCATTCTGATTGGTTTGTGAGAAAGTAAAATGTGTGGCGGAAGCCCATTTTGTAAAGGCACGCGCCACCGGAGCCATGACATGTGTGGGGACGTTGGTTAAAAACATAAAAGTGAGATGTCTTTTAGAATCCGGCCATCTAGGGTTGTCGGTGAAGAAAGTAAAGTGAGATACTGTATGTATGGCACTCGGGCTTGTATCATGTTGTCTCTCGTGAGGACGCATGTAGTTAGTGCCATTTACGATATCCGGCACCCCACATCGAGGGGTTGTCATTTTTGATATCGAAGTAGCATCCAGAGCTCCCGTGGGGGTAATGTGGTAATTTTCCTGATAGGTTTTGATGGCGGATTCTAGGGCATCATCGAAATCATCGTTATTGGCATGGGTTTGATTGGGGTAATCAAGATAACCAAATTCATGGAGGTAGGCTTTGAGTTTGTGGATCCCTTTTGTGTGGTTACCTTTGTGACAACCTTTTAATTCTTTGATAAAATCAAAAGGAGATGTTTTTTTGTCACTTGGGATGTTTCTCTTGGCATGACCAATGGCAGAAAATACTAGCAAAATGAATAACATTAAACACGAGAGATGAAAATGTTTGGGCGCCATGAATGATCAATGAAGCTTTATATGAAAGAAGCACACTAAGATTATGGGAAATGTTGTGAAAGGATTTGGTGAGATATATGCTAATGCTGGGACATCTATTTATATATACATAATGTGTATGGACAAAGAAAAGAAGAAGTCATGTTACAAACGTTTACAAGGTCTGGTATTACTGGTCTACTTTGTTAGTTTCCACAAAAAGAAATAAGTGATTATTTTAATTTTATTAATTGACTTGGACAAATTGACTTAGTTTGGTAACTGAATACATCCTGAATGAAAACCCAGTCTATGATAAATTAATCTAATTACTTTCTCACGTATAAACATTAGTTAACTATGTGCATCCAAAAAGGAAAACAAAAAAGTATTTCAAGAAAATTAATATTATAAAACATTTTAAAGAGGGGTGATTTTATGCTACCCACCAATCGTGTATTAACACTTATAAACATGTGACATATGTTGATTCTTTAAAAAAGTTAATAACAAAATTTATTTCGATTTTTTTCAAATTGATATATGTCACATATCCACTAGTGTTCATACAGAGCTGATGAGGATAACATAGTTACACTCATTGAGAGTCTTCCAAGTAAATATATTTATTTTTATTTCTTAAAATAGAAATTTATATATATATATATGTATATTTAATATTATAATATTATTGAATTATTGCATTAGAAATATATGTTGGCCAGAAATTGTTTACAATTAAATATGATTAAAAAAAATTCTGAGTTTCTGGACAAAATAATGTCACATATTCAGAAAAGTATTTTTTGACAATTCAAATTATAAGTTTTGTATTATATTTATTAATCTGTTAATTTTTGGGTGGAATTGGTCCAATTTTTGTGTTTTCTGTCATGAAGGGAAGACTCCCTGTCAGCGGTCAAAGTTGCAACCAAGAATTTCTAAAAGAAGCGTGTTCAATGGAGTTGGAAATATTGTTACTAGTACTTCTCATGAGAGTCGTCTTCTTCTTTCTTCTTCTTCGTCACTCCACAAGATGATCTTCTTTCCCCTGAATTAAACCTGCAAATTAATTGAAAAAAAAAAAAAAACATGTCTCTTAGTCAAAAGTTGCTTTCTTTCTCTTAATTACTGAATGAATGAATTATGCAACGAAGTGATCACTGCCACATGTTTTTTATACATTAATCCTCCATTTTCTTGATTTCTTGTTGCTGAATCTGTCGTGTTGTTTTATTGAGCTGAATAAGCATATGTAATTAAGAGAAACATATGTCCATTCCCTAAACTTTACATATGTCTCTTGTTTTCTCTCTCCACAAATGTTTAAACATTTATTTATTCATTAATGTATAAATAGGTCGGAGATCATTGCTTAATCTCCGAACAAAATAATAAAATAAAATAAAACCTATGAAAAAATAAAGTATTGAATCGAACAGACCCATCTCTGAAAGGCACGACTCACAAGGTTGATGACAGCATCGGGATAACCAGGCATCAAACTATAAGTTAGTTGTCTTTTAGGAGGTGGCCACGTAGCTCGTATTTCCAGGGAAGAAGGTAAAGTGAGAATCTGTGTAGTTTGAGTTCGATATGTGTCCTTTTTCGATTAGATTGTATCATGTGATTAGTACGATTAACGATATCAGATAGTCCACATCATGGGGTGGTCATTGCTGATATCGTCGCATTATCTAATTTTCCGGTGGGATTGATGTGAGTTTCGTTGGTAGTTTTGATGGCGGATTCTAGATTCTGATCGAAATCTCCGTTGTTGGCTTGGTTATGGTCTAGATAACCAATTTTTTTGAGGTAGATTTTGAGTTGGTAGAGTTCTTCTGATTTGCTACCTCTATGAAATCCTTGTAATTGTTTGATGAAATCAAAGGCTGATGGTTTTTTGTCATTTGGTATGTCTCTCTTGGAATGTGAACTTGGAAAAAGGTTCGGAAAAGAAGGAAGATAAAAGTGGAAGAATATAAAAGGTTTGAGAGCCATGAGTATTGTAGTAGAAATTATAGTAGAAGAAAACAAGTAGGGATGTATGGAATGGTGGAAGAAGTGTATGTATCAATAGATAAAACCCAAATGCCATCTTGAAAAGTAAATAAGATTCTCTATTTTAAATTATATCATATTTTATATTTTAATTTTATCAGTCATATATATACTTGTAAAGTGACATTGTAAATAGTTATAATGTGAGTTGATGAAATTGGAATATTTGATAGAACACAGATTGAACCAAAAATCTAAAAAGATTTTTACAATTCTAGTTGAAGGAATTTTGTGTGTATTAGAAATTCATAATTTGGAAAACTAGCTAAGAAATTAAAAAAAAAAAAACGTTATTTAACGTTTAAGGTTGAATAATTTCATCTAGCCCCATCTATAATCTGTCATTTATGGCATGATTGGTATGAATGAATGGAATGAATTAAGAAATTGAATGGAGATGTGAATGGAATAGTATAAGAATAATAATTTCTATGATTGATATTGATAAGGAATGTTATAGTCATTCCTTAATTGATATCATTCTCATGATTGATATATTAAAATAAAAGGGGTATATATTTGAATTATTCTTAAATGACCAGAATGTTCTTACAGTTAAATCAAAATTTTATTTTATTTTATACAATTAAGTTGAAAAAAAAAATTCTACAATTTTATTTTATATTATTGTTAATCAAAATACAACCATCACATTATGGGATATTGTACGGCATAGTTTGAATGATCTTCACCGAAAAGAAATGAGTTGAGTGAGAAGTAGAATAAACATACTTGTGAGAATACTTGAAGACGTAAGAATGAATTTCACATATTCAGATTTTTGGAAAAATACGGTTGTAGGTTTATAATAAATTTTGGATTGTTGTAGGATAATGTTGTCATAATAAAAAATAAGTATGGATAATTTTGTCAAAAATAAGTATATAATTAATTTCTTGAAGAGGGAGAATTGTAACGCCCCATTCCTTTTGGAAGATAACCCTTGACTCAGGCGATACTTACGTATAAAATTCACTCTTTTAAGAAAAATACAGATAGATAAATTCAAGATAAATTATTATGAAATATACTTTCGGGAAACCGTTATAAAATATACATTTTCAAATTTCAAGAAATATAACATTTTGAAATAAAATCTTCTTCGACCTTTAATTATCGGCTACCGGTATCCACTGCTCCTGCGCCACGCTCCAAACTTGTAAACTGAAAACATTTTAACATAAAAGGGGTGAGCGTACAAAGACACTCAGTGGGGTTAATCTACAAGTAAGGGAATAAAACATAAGTACTCATAATAATATCAATCAATAACATCTTTTTGTTTACGGTTTTTAGCTGTCATGAAAACGCAGATCTTAACTGCCGTGAAAAGATATGCGGATCTTAACCGCAATGAAAGCATATGTGGATCTTAACAGCCATGAAAGCATTTCATTAATCCTATGTCACATCTTACACATTGTGGACTCGCGAGAAGTCCCTAGCAACCATTGAATAGGCTTCCGAAAAAGATCAATTGGAGCCCAAAGCCGACCCCATTTGGGTTGTTACACCCTTTCATATTGGGTTTTCGAAAAATACCCCCTTTGACGGGTTTCCAACAAGGAATACCCTACTTGGCGTGCAAACGCATGCGCAGTTAAATTATCATACAATAGATCCCACATAACATATAGTACACATTGGTCACGTTCACGTTGACCACATAATTCACACAACACATAGGTATAGAAATCTTTTAATATATGTTGGTATCTAAATAAACCCTTTTAGTGCGGGAATTACCCCATATTATCATCATTTGAAACCATTTATATTTGTATCACCTGAAATCAATAGCTTTCAAAACCATATAATTTACTTGAATACTATTCACATAGTGAAAACATTTCACTTTAAAACGACACCACATCATGACGGAATTTAAATCACGTAGTCACATTATTTTCCATAAAACTGCACGATTTTAAAACATAAATAAGATTTTACCCCCACCTTGAAAACTCAATAGTGTCGGTCAAAAGCTTTCGGTCTTATTTTCCCTTATTGTTGTCTTTTGCTCGTATTCCCTACAAGTAACAAAACATGACTTATCCTCTGATTTAAATGCTTAAAACTAATAGAATCTATAAGATTAACCCCTGAGAAGATTAATAGATGGAGGTTCTAAATTTAGGGCATTACTGGATCACACCCCTAAAATTAGGGGTTTCTTGCTTAAAGGTTAAATCGTCACGTTTAAAATCAAATTGTCGTCAAACTTCTATTTTATTCTATTGTAGGGCATAAAATACAATAATTATCAAATTTTGGGGTCATAATATAATTTTTGCAAGTTCTAGGGGTCGTTCTGTCACTTTATCAAAGTTTAGGGGTAATTCTGTAATTTTTACAGGAATTCTGGGGTCTACCTGCTATTTCAGTGAAGTTTTGGGATCTATTTACTCATCTTGTAAAGTTCAGGAACTAATCTATAATTATCCATAAGCTTAGGGGCCTAAGTGTTATTTAGCAAAATCCTAGGATTTGCAATTGGGTCCTTGGATTTAATCACATTCTCAAAGTACAACCCCAGCCCCAAACCAACCCCTGCCCACGGCCCTGCCACCTTCTTGCCGCCGTCCTCCGCCTCTGTCGTCGCTTCCCGATGCTGCCGGCGACCTCATGTGGCCAGCGATACCACCCTCAACCACATACTACACACACAGATATATATACATACACCAACACACGCATATACACTGATACATACATATATATATGCTGAAATTTACATACATGTCGTACACGATGGAGATCTGACCGGGTTAATATTTGAGCCCATATTTAGGACGAGCTCGACAAGTACTACATCATAATTGGTTTTCCTTGTCAGAAAAGCTTTGCCCGCGGCGGTTGGAGAAGCGATGGTGGCACAATGTCATTTGTTGGAGAGAGATAGAGGAGAAGAGATGGAATTTTTTTCTTAATTCTTTTCTTTTCCAATTCTTATTTTAATCAAATTTCCTCATACCCCTGAACATGATATGTGTATCAAAATTAAGCAAGAGGTGTCATCCATGCCATTAGTTTCATTAATTTCCTTAGCTTAGATAAATCAACATTAATAATAAGATTTGCATTTACAAGAAAATTGTGGGTATTACAAGAATACATAATATTAGGGAGATGGGTGGAATGGTCATTCATGTATTTTTGGGAATAATCATTCCCAAGAGAAGTGATATTCTCATTCCTAAAATATACCAATTATAGGACTTGGAATGAATTTGGGAATAATCATTTCATTTCTAATCTATCAACGCCTACCAATCATGCCATTAAAGTGATCGGATAAAATAAAATCGGTGTTGTTAAGTGGGCCTAGCGCCTAGACACTCTCTAACCCAAATTTCAGAACACTATATATAAGTTTATTATATATATGTGTCATATTTCCCAACTTGAACAAACTTGGTGTAAATTTACGTTTTCATCATTTAATAAAAGAAGTGATTTTTATTGAGTTGTAGATCAAGCATATTTTTATTGTATGACGGATTTTTACAAAATAATTATTTGGGAAATTTAGTAATCTTACACTAGATAATTAGTATATGTATCAAATAATTAGTATACTTCCATTACTCCATAAAAACCTACAAGTATACATAATTAAAATTTTAGACAATTTCTAAATTTATGTACAATTAAAGAAAAATATGTCTTAGCAAATATTTTTGAAGTTCTATTAATATTAATTACAATAAGAGAGATGAAAACAAATTGATAATTTACTGAAAATGGGAGATGAGAAAGATAAGAAATTGACAATTTATATATATAAAAGTTGGGTTTGGCTCTCTTAAATGTTGACAAGTGGCACTCTCCAAAGATGCCACCTCAACTTTTCCACAATAATAAATGAAAAAAGAAATTCATAGATATATATTACAATTATGAAATTTTAAAAAATAATTCATCACCCAAAGTAAAATATGATATTTATTTAACTATAGTAAAATAAAAAACAAACTTTTAAGAAGTTATCTAATAAAAATAAATATTTCTGAAATAATTTTTTTACATATATTTTAAAATGAATTAATATTAATATAATAATAATAATAAAATAAAAGTTGGGTTTGGCTCTCTTAAATGTTGACAAGTGACACTCTCCAAAGATGCCACCTCAACTTTTCCAAATTCTTTAAATAATAATAATAATAATAATATATATATATATATATATAAGTGTGTCAATTATCATATAAATAATAACCATCAAAAGATATATGTTTTGAATGAAGATAGAATGAGATGAGTCATGAGTTTGAAAATTATTTCCCCAAGTACTGGTGATATTAATGGCAACTAAGAGAGAAGAAAAGAAATTGACCATTTAATTAAAAATAGAGATATAGAAGATAAGAAATTGATAATTTGATGGAGATAGAATGAGATTTGAAAAGTGTTTTTCTAAAGTACTATTGATATTAATGACAACTAAGAGAGAAAAAAGGAAATTAACAATTTACCAAAAATGAAAATAGAGAAGAAAAAATTGACAATTTAAAGAAATCGATGGATTTAGAGTGAAATGAATTTGAACAAAAACGTAAGGAAATATAGAATAAGAAAGAAATTGATATGAATAAGAAAAAATGATATAGAATAAGAAATGAATTGACATGAATAAAAAAAATTATTTAAAAATGAGATAAAATAAGAAAGAATGATATAGAATAAGAATAAAAGATTATTACAAATGGGATAAAATAAGAAAGAATGATATAGAATAAGAAAAAATTGAGATGAGTAAGAAAAAAAAATTAAAAATGAAATTAAATAAGAAAGTAATAAATTAAATTTAGTAAGAAAAGAAATTTTATGGTAAGTAGAGAATATAGGTACATAAAAAAACAAAAAAAAAACAAACTTAAGATATATGTGTGATAGGATGATCTTGTAATAAATTTTGATGAGACAAAACATGTAATAGATAGAACATAGCTATCTGGATAGGATTTCTTATGTAAAAGTTTAGCTAAGTTAAGGACGTTGAAAGAAGAAGAAGATACTGGAAGAAACCTGCCAAGTCACTGCTGCATGCACAAAGTCAGGATACTGCATTTACGAAGTAAAGGATGCTGACTAAGTATGGAAGGACACTAGGAGCTAGCTCAGTCAGAGGAAACTATCTTATCAGAAGGAAGAACAGCAAGTCAACTCTCGGATACATCTTTTTCAGTGCATTCTGAGAAGTCGGTAGAGACACTCGAGTTCAAGTCAATCAAAGAGTGCCATCTGGAAAAGCCAAGGACCAAGTACTAGTCAATATAGAGCAAGGCGGGCGCCGCAAAGCAGAGGCGAAGGGATGCGGCAGGAACAGTGTCAGAAGATCTTTTGTACGAACCAACGGCTGCATGACACCTCACCGCAGTGAAACTGTCTCTTCAACGGGCAAATTTTCACTGAAGGCTATAAATAGAAGATTGAGTGCACCTGGAATAAGAACTGAAACATCCAACTCGCGAAGCAAATTCTCTAAGCTCAACATCTTTTAAGTCTCTCATTTCAGTCACTCAATCTACAAAAGCAGCAAGCCAGCTACCTTGTGAATCTCTGAAGTTCAAAGAGCTTGCTGCGCTCGAATGTTGAAGGATATTCTATCTTTTCTTAAATAGACTATTTAGGAGTTGCTTAGGCGAGCATAATTCTGCTAAGTATTTGTTCTCTTTGAAGAAGAGAAATGATCCTGTGTGGGTCAAGGAATCTGTGTGGAGATCTTGTGTGGGTCGTTTAATTTGGTCATTGTGCAGCTACCTGTGTGGATAAAGCTGACAGTTTTGTGTAGAATGAAGTTTGTATTAGCCGAGTCTTTGTAAATCAAACTTACTTTAACAAAGTTCCCCCTTGAAAAGGAGTAAAGAGGACGTAGAGGGATTACTCCACCCTTGAAACTCTATAAGTTTGCTTACTTGTGTTTTAGTGCTTTATTCATCTATCTACTTATATCGCCTATCACAACATCCTACACTAAAAGGCATCTTTCGAAAATCACATAATTTCTACTGTGCATTTTTAACTCTAATTAAGTTCAGAAGTAACTGCTCAAGCAGTGACCTATTGATGCAGTAAGCTTTCTAGCTACCTGCTCCCTGAAGGACTTAAACATTTTTGGAGAAAATGTGAAAATTTAATAAAGTTAATTCACCCCCTCTTAACCTTAATTATACCACTTGAAACCAACAATGTGTGTTATCACATAAGTCAAATTGGCTCCATAAGGAACCTAACGATGGGTTCCTTATCATTACTTTATAATATATATATATATATATATATATATATATATATATATATATATATATATATATATATATATATATATTATACCACCCATTTAAAAATAAATAAATAAAGTGTTAAACATGCATATCTACTAATTTTTAGCATGTCAATTGACAGATTTAAGCTATTATTCAATTTTCAGCCATACTATTTTTAATTCTCAAAAAGTAAAAAGTTGAAGGATCAAATTATTATCGATATAAAATCGAAACAGTTCATTTTTCTCGATCCTTAATTATTGAAGTACTTAAAATATCTACCTCTAATACCATATTAAGTCTATACCGTCATGGAAAATCCGAGGTATTTCAATGAGTTAAATTACTAATATAGACCCGTGTAATATGTGGGATTTATCAAAATAAATATTTTTTAGAAATTAATATAAAATATAATCATTTTGAATAATAAATATAATAATTAGGAGAATAATTTTGATTTATATAAAATAAATATTTTTACGGTAATAAAAAATATTTTTTTAACGAATCATATTGATTTTAAAATTTTATGGAAGATTTTAATTAATGGAGTTTGTATACATATATTTTAACTATATATTATATAAAATTAAAATAAAATCAAAATCCATAAAATAATAAGACATAAAATATAATATATTTAAAGTTTATTTATAAACTTGTATTAACATAAATTAACATCACATAGTTTAATAGTATTTCCTTTTACATATTAATATTAGCAAGCAACAATTTTTTTTTCCTGAATTTACTAGATGCTACTTTTTCTTTAAAAAAATTATTATTATCACATGGCCTAAAACATACATGTGATATCAATTTATATACATAATTTTTATTATTCATGATATGTATAAATAATTTTTATTTTTATTTTTAATGATTATATACATAGAATTCTACTATGAATTTACATTTAAATTGTATTTTTGCACTTAAGATCAAATCGTGAGTGCACTTAAAATTTGATCTTCCCTAATTTTATTGTCTAATATTTTTAGTTCTGAATATAATAAATGAGATAATATTATTGAATTAATAAAATAATAAATAGTATTTCTTTTTCTATTTCAAAATAAAGAAAGTAGGTTATTATTATCTATAGATTGATTGAAAATTAATATTTAAATAGTTAACTATTTATTTAATTTAGCATTAATTTGTATAAAATAAACTTCAAAATAATTTAATTGAAGTTCTAGTTTGGCAGGGAAACCAAATTAATGAGAGATTGTGTTGGAACATCAAGCGTTTTACCTCTACACCAAAAGGATATCCAATTGGCATAGGGCGCAATTTTAATGTCTTATACTTATGTAATTTTGCGCTCATGGATTCGAACCTAGTAGATCTGTACTTCGCACCTATTTAACCTCCGACCCAAGGTAAGGTGCTGGGAAAATTCCCAACAGATTGACATGTGTTCCTTCATAATTATTACGTTAGTATATATGAAAGATATAGTATAGAAAATCTTCATGTATTAATTTTATTTCATCTTTTATTTCAAATCTATACTATTAAAAGTAGACTTTGGTTCTCTCATGATTGCCACATCAGCTTTTAGGAGAAACCTAAAGTCGACAACTCAACACCTAAGAAGAAATATGAAGCTGCCACGTGCACGTCTCCTCTCATCCCTTCCTCTCAAACCCTCCCTCTCTTACCCTTCCACCTCTTGACGTTACAATCTCTCGCTCTTACCTTCCCCTTTCTTCTTTTACCGTTACTTGAAGCATCCCTGCGTACATATGTCGTCACACTGAGAACTGTGAAGAAGAAGCTTTAGCCAAATTGGAGTCCGATGGGAAACCAACAAAAATTAGCAACTCATGGATGTATGGTTGATATAACAAGAGATACAGACACTATAGCCCTACTTTTGGTGTACCATAACTTTCCATTATATTTTCCTTCCCATAATTCCATATAAGTCCCCCCTCTCACGATGATTTTATCTATTTTTAGAGACTCATTTTCTCAATTTTTCTAACGTTCCAGCTTTTGGGTGGATGCTCGGCAGATTCAATGTTTGGCGGATCATTTCATGAGTTTATGGGTTCTTACAGAAAATCTTTGAAATTAGTGAATAACATTGAAATCTCTGAGTTATTGATTTTGGCTGCCTTATTGATTTATAGGTACTTTACTGGCTTTCGGTGCTTACATGCACAAATGAGAAATTTTTAGCTAAATCTGGTACTCGGCGTGTGGCTTCAATTGAGGGTGTTGCATTCATAGTCACTATAACTTCATAAAGTGAGCTTTTTTTTATTTGCTGAATTTTGTGCTCGATGGTGTTAATTATGTTGATTTTGTGAGTATATTGTTAGCTGATTGTTTTTCCTTTGAAAAATATTTTAAGGAAAGTATTGATGATTTTAATGTGTTGGAGGTATTGCTTCTGATCACAACTTATATCATTTGCTATATTTCTTGAATGGAGCAGCTGGTGTTTCAACTCTGAAAATTCTTGTAAATTTTATGTTGTTTGATGACATTAATTGATCTATCTATTTTCCTTTCCCCATTGTTCTGTTTCTGTCATCGTTTTCTCTTGGGAAATCTTGTGTATGGAAAGATAAGAAGTTTCTTGGAATCAGAATATTTGATATTGAGCTTTCAATAGACGAAAATATCATAGAAGTCAAGATCCACTACAAGAATTTTTGCCTTTAACAACTCCCCTTTAACAACCCTTTTAATGAATTTGTGTTGTCTTTTGGGTTTTTACAACCCTTTTTCCGAAAAGCGTTGTCTTTTTTCCAAAAAATCGCCATACGACAACAGTCGAAAATGAAACGACAACACTTTTTAAGTAGGGTTGTTAAATGGTGTTTTTTTCGCTATACGACAACCCTTTTTTGCAATGCTTTTGAGCGTTGTCTTTTCTTAGAATTTTTTTTCTTTTTTACAACTTATTATGCAACCCTTTTTAAGTAGGGTTGTTAAATGACGTTTTTTTGACTATACGACAACCCTTTTTTGCAACGCTTTTGAGCGTTGTCTTTTCTTAGAACATTTTTTTTTATTTTACAACCCATTATGCAACCCTTTTTTTGTGTGTTGCATGTGTTAATTAAAAAACAATTATAAAATAATTGTTTTTAATATAATTATTTTTTAATTATTTTTTAATTAACTTAAATTTAATACATTTAATTAATTTATAATGATATCTTATATTACATTATTTGCATTAATATTATCTTATATGAACAAATTCATTATTTTAGAAAATAGTATTTTTATAAAATACTATTTTGAATTAATTAACAAATTAATTACACCTAATTAAGTATTACTCTCATCCTATTATATAATAATACAAAATTTGAATATTATTTTAAAAAATGATTCGAAAATTGTATTTTATAATTCATAATTCATAAATTATGAATGTTTTTTGTAAAAAAAAATAAAGATAAAATTATTGTGTTTTAAAATTAATACAAAAAAATTAAAATATATATATATATATCAATTAATTAAGAATATATAAAAAATTTAATTATACAACAATAAAAAAATATACATTTATTTATTTGAAAAATATAAAAATTTTACATAATAATATAAAAATTATATATTATTATTTTAGAAAATAAAGATAAAATGAGTTTGGTTTTAATTTGAACCAAAAATTATTTTACAACAAAAAAAAACAATACATATATTAATTTGAAAAATTTAAAAATTTGTATTACATAATAATATAAAAATTATATATTATTATTTTAGAAAATAAAGATAAGATGAGTTTGGTTTTAATTTGAATCAAAAAATTATTTTACAACAAAAAAAAAAAAACAATACATATATTAATTTGAAAAATATAAAAATTTGTATTACATAATAATATAAAAATTATATATTATTATTGTAGAAAATAAATATAAATTAGTTTGGTTTTAAAATTAATACCAAAAACATAAATTATTTGAAAATTTTAGTTTATAAAAATATATATATATATAAATGATTAATTAAAAGAATAATATGAAAAAAAAATTAAATATGTTAATTGAACCATAAACTATTTTTCAAAATAAAAAAACATACATATATTAATTGGTCAATACAATTTTTTTATATAATAATACAAAATTTATATATTATTTTAATTAAATTAAAGTTGAAAATTTTAATTATCTTATGATGTTATTTTATATTATTTGCATTAATATTATCTTATATATATATGAACAAACTTATAATTTTAAAAAATTAGTATGTTTATAACATATATTAAAAATATGCACTAGTATACTTTATAATTTTCTTAATATGAAATTAGATTAAATATTATTAAACATATTAATTATTCATTAATCTTCCAATTATATATTAATTAGTCATTAATTATATATGTGTATATATATAAAATTAGTTAATAAAAGAAATACATATATAATATAAACACGTAAAGCATTAGTAGCCTAGTGGTTCAAGGTCCAACAAAGGTCACGAGTTCGAATTCTGGACAACGCACATTTATTTCTCATGATTTGGCAATGATGTGGAAGATGATGTGGCAATGACGTGTCCAAAATATGCTGATGATGTGTCATTTTTTCGATTTTTTTTCAGATACGACAACGCTTTTTACAACACACCAACAAGCGTTGTAAAATAGGAAAAGACAACGCTTTTTAAGCGTTGTAAAATAGTTCCAGAAAATAAGAAAAGAGAACCCTTTTTTTGCAACGCACCAAAAAGCGTTGTTGTATATACAACAACGCTTTTTGATGCGTTGTCGAAAGGCGAAATTTTTTTGCAACCCTGAATACGACAACGGTAAAAAATTGTCTTTAACAACGGTTAAAAACCGTTGTTAAGAGCCGAAATTCTTGTAGTGATCTTTGTTGTTTAAGTACTCTAAGCATTGTTCTCATTTGAAATCATGTTGTATCACTGCAATGTCTTCTACTGTGATGTGCATGAATGGATGGTTAGTAATTATACATTTCACACTCATCTCATAGCCGTATACCTTTTCTTTACCAGATTCTTCGATCAGATGTTCAACTTCGCACAGCTCCCCTTCTAGTGAACTTCCATTGTGTAGATGGTAGCCATATTGAGGAAACGATCAAGTCTTTTGATGATCCCATTCCCCAACAGCTGTTGGTGTCTGTAGGTGATCAATATAGTGAACCCAAGATGTGTGATGACAAGAACATTTATAATATGTCTGCTTCATTTGATATGGATGACATACCAGTCAAGCAAGAAAACATTGGTGAATGCAGAAAGTCTGGAAATTCTGATGATCTCGATTTCTTACTCGACAAATCGTATCTCGATTCTTTTGATAACCTTCCAAATGGCGAAGAAGGATTCATTGAAGCTAATGATCTCTCAAACCTCACCGAAACTGATACTACTGCTACTGATATGCTTGAGGAGTACCTTACATACTTTGATGCCAATGAAGATAGTTCTATGTACTTCGCATATGATCCTGACATGATGTTTGGAAGTGAGGATCTCTTTTCAGGTCAAACATTGCTTCCTCAGAAGGTGAAAACACATCTCAGGTTTCCTTGTGTTTGTCGTATACAATTTGGAAATTCAGTTCTTTAACTTGGTCCTCTTTCTTTACTAGGAAGTGGGTGAAGCATCTAAGCAAGCTGTTTTGCCAAGTGGGCAAGTAATTGACAATAATAACATTGATGCTTCATCCTCTTCCGGCAAGCCCGATTCAGCAAAATCTCAACCAGGTATACAAAAAGTGATTCCAGTTGTGATCACACTATTTAATGCATCATCTAGCACTAATTATATTCGTTAGAAGGGATATATAATCAAGTCAAGTCAATCCTGAGTGGCTTATGAGCCTATCAGTCCATACATGGGCTATAAGTGTCCTTGATGTATTTGGTAGGCGATCTAACTGGCCTTCGTATATTGCAGGCTTTCAGCACCCATTTATCAAAAAAAGCAAGTAAAATGTTGGGCAATATCCCTGCTCCACCAGCATTTGCTGCAGAATTCCATTCCAAAGATGCAATTCATCGTCTCAACTCTACATCTCAATCTCCCAGTTCGATGCACGTCTTTACTGGCATGATGCACGTCTTTAATTTCCTTTTCTCTTTCAGTCCCTCCATCCACTTCCTGCTTCACGAATCACAATGATGGTGGAGATCTCCCCTTCACCTTCCCCTACGTCCGCCATCGATTTTCTTTCTCCCTGCAACCTTCTCAAGGTAACTATTTGTGTTTCTCTCTCTTTCTGTGCATGCTTTAATGTGTATATTATTTCACTGTAATCCAATATTTGGCATTGGATTTGTCTACTTCCATGATTAATTTATTTGTTTATGTTGTCTGATTCTTTAATACCAGCTGTAGAATTTGCTAATTGATAGATTTTGACCTGCATTTCTCTATGATAATATTCCATATGCTTAAGTTATGTTGTTCAGGTCATTGAGGTCAATGTATTCGATGTATGCTATTTAAATTTTGTGTAGAGTTGTTAGCTCTAATCAACAGTGAAACAAATGGTATTTTATGCTACCTATCACATTTTGTGCTTTGATGTCAATAGAATAGAGAGAATGTGAAAAGATGTTTAGATAGCAAACGTGGTAACCAAGATCAATCCCAAAAATTATATTACTCTACACTAAGTACTGCAATTATAGTAAATGTTCCAGGTTTCTATTGTCTTCTGATACTTTGTTAATTTTCCTTTATAGCACACAGTGTCCTATTAATCATTTACATGGGTTCTTTTTTTACCAAACTTCTTATGACTTGAAACAGAGAGGGTATGATTATCGGATTGGTACATCTTTCCTTCTTATCTATTGTTGCCCTCTATCACCCTTAATTGAAAATATCAGCAGATTTTCTAAATGTCTTGGCTGGTGTGGTGGTGTCAAATTTTAACTAATGACAAGAAAATATTAGCATATGGCCACAATCTGAAAAATGATGGGTTGTCAAATAAGATTGAATTAACAAGTTTGCAACATTTCTTTTTTGTTTGTATTGATATTTTTCATAATTAATTGGTTGTGTTCAGATTTTGTGCAATATCTATATCAATATATATTCCTGCTACAAGAATCCATGGCAAGAGAAAGTTATCGTTTCTCGGACAAAATTATTTGTCTCAATGGATTATCTTTTTGGAGTCAGGTTGCACCGGGTGTTAGATGGTTGCAGCGTCGAGTTGTGGCGGGTGTCGGGAGCTTACAACGCCAGGAGCCAGGTGCGTGCAATGACAGGTTGCAGCACCGAGTTCGCAGTAACAGGGTGCTGGGTACAAGGATGTTGCAGCGCCAGGTTGTATTGGGTGCTGGGAGCTTATAGCATCGGGATCCAGGTGCGTACAGCACCGAGGTCTCAACAACAGGGCTTACAATGCGTAAAATTTTCTTATATGTAGTAACAAAATGCTTTAACTTTTTATGTGTAGTAATTTTCTTGTAAAAGTGAGGAAAGTTTCATAAATATATAATTTAAAAACAGATTATAGATTAAATTACCTTTAATTTTTGAGAAAATGGTTATCTTAAAAATTTACTTGAATTTATTATGTATAAATATTAGAAGAATGATTGCAATGTTTGATGAAGATGGAGATGGGAGGATAGATTTCGATGGGCTTCTCAAATTAATGGAAAATAGCTTTTCTTAAGATTTTTTTTTGTTTGGATGGATTGCACGAGAAACTTGATTGTAATTCCTCGCAGGTTAATGATAATAGATCTGTAGCAATTGCGTTGGAGAATTTATCATGGCAGAGATTGTGTAGCAATTGTGTTGGAGAATTTATCATGACAGAGATTGAGATTCTTCTTGCACAAATGGAGGGTTTTGGAGAATTTCATTCTAAGCATCTACTTCGAGGTAATGGTGATCTTTCAAACGGGATCAAGAGTAGGCTGGAGAATCGAAATCTTTGAAATTAGAGGGTGATATTGAAAGAGGACTGATTCTTGAACGGTAGATATACGTCTCAAAACAAAACCTAAAAGTTTTCACAATTTATTTTGCCATAGTAGCCCGCGCTGTTGGTGCTGGTTCTGGAGGATTCTCGATGTTCTGACTGTTCTGATAATATCTTTTAACACAAAACATATTCCTTAGAAACTACAATAAGAAGTTTTTTTAAAAAATACAAATAATTAGGTGGAATCATATATATTTACTGGTATTTGAATATGGTATAATCGTATTATTCAATAATCTTTTGATATAATGTGATTTTTAAACATAAATAATTGATATTACATATTGTGATATTTATTTAACTGCAGTAAAATTAAAAACAAACTTTTAAGAAGTTATTTAATAAAAATAAATATTTCTAAAATAATTATTTTACGTATTTAATTGCACTTAGTATCCTATTTTAGAATTTCAGTCATTTATCTGGTATATGTTAAAATGAATTAATAAAATTTAAATGTGGTTTAAATACTACATATCGACTCACAGAATATGGTATCACATACCTAATTATAATTTTTAACTTATTAATAAATCTACGACCCAAATTTTATATTTACTTGGATACATTAAATAATACATTAAGTTTAATTTTACTCCCAATTTTTTCAAATTTGAATTTCAAAATGCATGACGGTTTTAGATTTGTAATCACATTATTTAAATTTTGGTTCAGATTTAATCTTTTCAAAGTAAGAAGAAAATTATACGAAGATAAAACAATAAGAGTAAATTAAAAATAGCAAAACCAATTAAATTGAAAACACATAATTAATTTATCGTTTGAAGGCATTAGAAAATTATACATTGCACAATAAATATTTTCAAAGCCATGCATATGTGTCTTCATTGAATATTAATAGTATCTATAGCTAAACATGTCAAAATATAAGATTTTACAATTACATAACTTAGTATTATGTGATCAGACTTCGGTTGAATATTCTAAATTGGAAGATGAAATGAACCAACTGTGTATCTTTGGTTTTCAACATTTTTATATTTATATAAAATATTATGATGTTCTTCTACTCCTTTTCGATTTAAAGTTTAAATTTAATTATATTAAAAGGTCAATATATGAACAATTTATAGACATTTGAATGGTAATTTTAAAATTATAAGGTTTACATGTTTGAGTCATATTGTTGATCAGTTGTATCTTACACGAATAAATGAAAGGTGAGAGAAGACAGACTAAGATATGACAATCATGGATGACCATGGATACAAAAAAATTATTCTCTTCCAAAATGTAATGTGTATTTGTAATTGTACCAAATAAATTCATCGATCAATACTGAATATATGATTTATCATCTTCAACATTGTAGGATAACATCATCAAATTTACCTATATTAAGTAGCAACAAAAATATCATCACTGACAACAATTACTTTCTCCAAAATATAAAAAAAAATATCTTATGGAAGTGTGCAAATTTTAATCATAATGTAAAAAAAGGAAGATAAATGGATACCTAATAGAAAACACAAACTAAAACATACTCATCACAAAAGGTGCGACTGGAAGCAAAACATAAAAAAATTACTTAGTGCTCTTGCAAGACATTTGCGAAAAACTACCACGATAATTAAATCAAATAAACTTTATCTATAATAAACCATTTGATCATTTTTATAAAAAAAATACAAAAATCAACCACAATAAATAAATTGGCGAAACAAAAAAACTACAATATATATATAGAATAACAAATACATAAAATATAAATAAACAATATATATAAATTAAACGAATTAGAAAGCCCGTGCAACGCACGGGTTCAAACCTAGTTTTTCATAAAGAATAACATTCTTTGTGTATAAAAAGAAACAATATTAAATTAAACCAAAATTTTCTTTTTTCTCGTTTTATAGTTTATTAATTTTTAATTTTTGAACTTTTATTATTTGATTATTGTGCAATGCATGCCATTATTTAAGTTCATGAAATTGTTTTATATGAAACATATTATTTAAATAGAATCATGTTATTCTACCTATTATGGACATATTAATATGTGTCAATCACTAATGTGTCACATATTCGATATACTTATTAATTTTATTTTTTATATAATCAAAAAAATGAAATTATTATACGTTATCAATATGTTTATTAAGAATTGTCCACGATAGATATTTTATCATTTTCATTATTTTAATAATAGACGAAACATGTGTTGAAATAAATTATGTCAACGATTCAATTAATAGATTTATCTTTTTTCCCTTAAAAAAAATTAGTATTCCTTCCGCAATCTAACACGATTTGCTTCAGTTCATTTATACTTTTTGATTATAAATTTTTTTATTGTTTTTCTTATAGCTAACTTCGTTCATATCTTCTGATAGGATAAAATGTAATAGATTTTGATGAGACAAAATGTGTAATAGACTAGAACATTAGCTATCTGGATAAGCTTTCATATGTAAAAATAGCTAAGGTAAGGATGCTGGAAAGATATGAAGATTCTGCCAAGGAACCTTAGAGCCAAGTCCCTGCTACCTGCATACTGTATCAAGCAACCAGTAACCAGCTTCAAAGGATGCTACAGGGAACCTAGAGTTGATCAAGGAAGCTGAATTACTCGAAGAGGATACTTCCAGAGACATTAAAATCAGTGCAACCTGACTAGCCAGTAGAGTCACCCCAATACAAAAAATCAGAGTCTGCCATGTGTGAAAAAGCAGCAAGGACACAGTACAAGCAGACTGCAGAATGAAGTCGCGCAGACAAAGGACAAGGCTGTAGCAGAACAGAATGAAGGCATTTCAGAACAGGTGTCAGAAGATCGGAAGAACTAATCAGGAAGAGACACCTCATCAAGCAAAGGACTGCTCTCCAACGGGCAGAAAACTATCTGATGCCTATAAATAGAAAACTGGGACTGAATGCAAGAAGAGATGACCAAGAGAACCTAAAAAAGAACTACAAGCAAGTCGTTTCAAGCTCAAGCAATCATATCCAAGATATTCAGTCTTAGCAGCAGCAAGCCAGCTACCTTTGTGATCTTCAGAAGTTCAAGGAGCTTGCTGCATTCGATAGTTTGAAAACTCTCATTTTATTCTAAGTCTGATAGGAGTCACTTAGGCAGGAGTTTACCCTGCTAAGTTGTAATCTCTCTGAAGAAGAGAAAAGATCCTGTGTGGGTCGGATAACCTGTGTGGAGATCCTGTGTGGGTCGATATTTGGTCACTGTGCAGCTACCTGTGTGGATAGAGCTGACAGTTTTGTTTAGAGTATAGTTTGTGTTAGCAGAGTCTATTGTAAATCAAACTTGTTTTAACAAAGTTCCTCCTTGTGAAGGAGTAGGGAGGACGTAGAGGGATTACTCCACCCTTGAACCTCTATAAGCTTGCTTGTGTTATTTACAGCTTTATATTCATCTATCTGCATTCTGAGCATACTGCATTAAAAGCGTGTTTCGAAAATCATAAGTATTTCCGCTGTGCATTGCATTCTCTGTCTAAGTCCTGAGGTCACTGTCTGAGCAGGAACTTATCGAGCAGTAAGCTTACTAGCTACCTGTTCATCAAGGACTTAACATTTATTTTGGAGTGAAAAGTTGAAAATTTGATAAGGTTAATTCACCCCCCCTCTTAACCTTATACCACTGGGACCAACAAGTGGTATCAGAGCAGGTTGGATTTAAAAACCCAACTTGTCTGGTCAAATCTCTGATCCCTGATTTTCGAAAATCTGCATACATCGTTTTCTATCATGGATATGCATAAACTTCCTATGTTTTCTATTGAAGAGTATGACGACTGGAAGATTAGAATGCAGGCACATCTCTCAGCCATGCACGATGAAATGTGGATGGTTATCACTGATGGACCCCCAAGGATCACCAAGCCCAATCCAATATTCGCAAGAGCTGCTGATGCTGGTGATGCAGGAGCCATTTCCCACCAAGCTGTCATTGACAAACCTAGGGAAGAATGGTCTGCTGATGATAGAAGACGAGCTAATCTGGATAATGTAGCCAATAACGCCTTATTTGTCACTCTGGAAAGGAACCTTCAGTAAGGTCAAGACGTGCAAAACAGCAATGGACATATGGAACAAGCTCGAACAAATCTGCGATGGAACAGAGCTTACAAAGGAGAACAAGGTGTCTACAGCAACCCAGAAATTTGAGTTGTTCGAGATGCTCCCTGAAGAGATCTTGGAGCAGATGGATCTGAGATTTACAAACATTGTGAATGAGCTTGAGTCCTTGGACAAATTCTACACTCAGAAGGAGAAAAATATGAAAGTACTAAGAGCACTACCTGCAGAATGGGATAGCAAGACTACTGCAATGAGGGTCTCAATGGATTTAAAGTCGATGAGTACCTTTGACCTTTTCTCTGACTTAAAAGCCTTCGAATATGATATCAATAGAAGGAAGAAGGAAGCTAAAGAATCCAACACAAAGGTAACGACCCTGACAGCCAGAAACGCAAAGGACACTGGAGCTACCTGCAGTAAGCAAGGAGAGCTACCTGTTGAGGGTACTGATGAAGAAATGGCTCTTCTTCTAAGAAATTTCAAAAAATTTATCAGATACAACAGAAGAGGTGACTTTAAGAAGAACCAGGCACCTCCCCAACAACCCATTATTCAGCAATCGAACCAGGATACCTCCGACCTATGCTATAACTGTCGAAAGCCAGGACATTATACCAGAGAATGTCCTCATCCAAAGGTCAATTGGTATCCCAATGGATAATCGTCCCAGAAAATGGAGAAATGGAGAGAGGAACGAAGGAGAATTAAAGCCTTCCTCAGTGAGATGGAGAAAGGCAAGGAACCCTCCAAGGAAGCTCAGCAAGATGTGGATTCCTCTGATGATGACAGTGATTCTTCTTCTTCAGAAGACGAAGTACTTATCTGCCTGATGGCACAGGAAGCAGAGGATAACGAGGATGACGAGGTAATGTATTCTATCCAACCTTCATTGGAAGAGGAAAAGGCAAACAAAAGCCTCTCCCTGAAACAAATCATGAGCGACATCGAACAGATAAACTCAATTCATGAGGAGCTGAAACTCGAAAATGAGATGCTGAGGAGGGAAAACAATCAGTTAGCTGAAAAGCTATCTGAATATGAGCTCAGTAGCTCAAAGTGCAGTGACCTCCAAAAACAAGCATCTATGCTCAATCTGAGAATCGCCAAACTTGAGAATGAGAAAAGTGACCTTCAAGCGATTGTGGGAGCCTTTAGCAAATCAGCTAAAGAAGCCAAGGAATGCATTAAGTCGGGCAAAAGTCCATTTGATAGAACAGGCCTAGGATACTGTGCAGAAACCTCTCAAGGAACAACAAGCTCATCTAAAGCTATTGTTTTCATTCAAGCAGAAATCCCAGAATAAAAGGAGTTATCTAATAGCTCAACAGTAAGCTTGGAGAAAACAATAGACAAGGGCAAGAGACCCATGAACACATCCACAGGGAATAAGCCTGTTTTCAAAAGCTGGCTACAGCGGAATCAATCTGCTGGTAGATACAAAAGAAAACAGCAACCTACAAGGATGCTGAACAAAAACCTCTACTCCACCAATACTAAGACCAGAATGTTTAAACCTAAAAGAGCTCATGCTCAAGGGAAGTATAGTGGAGGACCTCACTTCAAAAGTGATGGGTATACACAGTTTACACCCACAAAACAGTATCCTAAGGATACCTCTTATAGACGAAACCTCCAAGTCTACAACAAAACAATTGTTGTGAGACAAGTTTGGATTCCAAAAGATACTAACAAGGAAGGACCCGTACGTGTATGGGTACCTAAGAACCAGTAATCTCTATTTTACAGGTACCTGCAGCAGGAACCAGCAAGGAAGTGTGGTACATTGATAGCGGGTGTTCGAGACACATGACTGGAGATAAAGAAATTCTTAAAGACTTCCAGCAGTGCAAAGAACCCAAAGTAATCTTCGGAGATAACTCCAAGGGAAGCACTAGAGGAATTTGAACTCTCATCAAAGGAAACACTCACATAAATGAAGTGTCGTATGTAAAAGGCCTGAAGTACAACTTGCTAAGCATAAGCCAGTTTTGTGACAAAGGTTACTCAGTGGAGTTCAATCACAACAAGTGTCTGATAAGGGACAGCCAATCCAAGGAAGTAAAACTATCAGGAACCAGAAAAGGAAACATCTATGTAGCTAACTGGAGCTTAGTGACCACAGCTACGTGCTTCATTGCAAAAGGATCATCAGAAGCTATCTGGCTATGGCATAAACGGATGAGCCACATGAACTTCAAAACGATCAACAAGCTAGCCAGAAAAGGACTGGTCAGAGGGCTATCTGACATGGTGTACAAGAAAGAGAGCCTATGTGAAGCATGCCAAAAGGGAAAACAAACTAAAAGCTCCTTCAAAAACAAAGTTCAAAGGTCAACTGAAAGGGTGCTAGATCTACTACATATGAATATATTTAGACCAGTGGAACCAGTAAGCATGAGTGGAAGAAAGTACATACTTGTAGTGGTGGACAACTATTCAAGATTCACATGGACCCTGTTCTTAACAAAGAAGTCAGACACTCAGCGAAGGTTGTCGGAGTTACTGAAGAAGCTGCAGATCGAAAGGAGCCTAAACATTATCAAAATCCGAACAGACAGAGGCACTGAGTTTACAAACAAGTTTATTGAAGAATACTGCTCTAACAATGGAATTAAGCATGAATACTCAGCAGCTAGGACACCACAACAAAATGGTGTCGCATAAAGGAAAAACAGGACCTTGAAGGAAGCTGCGATGACCATGCTAGCTGAAGCACAGTTATCCAAGAGATTTTGGGCGGAAGCAATCAATACAGCATGCTATACCCAGAACAGATGCATTATCAACAAGGATTTGATAAAACTCCTTATGAACTATGGTTCGGTTACACTCCAAACATTGAACATTTCCATATTTTTGGTTGCAGGTGCTATGTGCTCAACAACGGGAAGGACTACCTGAAGGCATTCGACTCAAAGTCAGATGAAGGAGTATTCTTAGGATACACCTCGGTAAGCAAAGCCTTCAGAATCTTCAACAAGAGAACACTTGTTGTAGAAGAAACAGTACATGTGGATTTTGATGAACCACATTGCTCTAAGGCTGATATAGACGAACTTAATGAAGACTTTGGGAAAACTCACATCACTAACACTCGTGTTGAATATGTTGATGCTGAGTTACCAAGTCTCCAAAATATTGAATCAACCCAGAATCAGCAACCTATACCAACTCAGCAACCTGGAGAACAGGAACCTACTACAAACCAGCAGGCACCAGTCATTCAAGAAGAAATACACCATCCTAAAGGAATTCAACTGGAAGTACGCTTAGAAATACAGTCTGATCCAAATCAGCAAACTGCACAGGATGATCAAGAGCAACCTGCTGAAATTCAAAATGAACAATAGGCTAAAGAAGTTAGAAGGAAATGGCTAAGGAATCAAATTATAGGTGATTCTACCTTTGGAGTAAGAACAAGAAGAAGCAACCCCCATGAAGCAATGTTTGCTTGCTTTATTTCCCAAATAAAACCAAGCTGCATAGAGGATGCTCTAGCAGACACCAACTGGATTCAAGCTATGCAGGAAAAGCTTAATGGATTTGAAAGAAACCAAGTGTGGCATCTAGTTCCTAGACCTACTCACCAAGGAGTAATTGGCACAAAGTGGGTGTTTAAAAAAAAGCTCGATGAAGAAAGACAAGTAGTCCGAAACAAGGCTAGACTAGTGGCAAAAGGTTACTGTCAAGAAGAAGGAATAGATTTTGAGGAAACTTTTGCACTAGCAGCTAGACTAGAGGCAATCAGGATCTTCCTAGCCTACGCCGCTCACAACAATCTCACAGTTTACCAGATGGATGTTAAAAGTGCATTTCTCAATGGACTGCTAGCTGAAGAAGTCTATGTGGAGCAACCTCCAGGATTCGAAGAAAATCCAGAAACCATGGTCTTCAGATTGAAGAAAACTCTCTATGGACTTAAGCAGGCACCCAGAGCCTGGTATGATACTCTCTCAAAGTATCTACTTGACAATGGATTCAAGAAAGGCAAAGTGGACAAAACACTCTTCAGAATTCAAGATGGAGATAGCATTCTGCTCGTTCAGATCTATGTTGATGATATTATCTTCGGCTCAACAAACAAAGAATTGTGTCAAAAATTTTCAAGTCTCATGCAATCCAAATTTGAAATGAGCATGATGAGAGAACTAAGCTTCTTCCTCGGTCTTCAAGTCAAACAACTATGCAATGGAACTTTTATCAATCAAGTAAAATACACCAAGGAATTGATAAAGAGATTTGGATTGGAAAATGCAAGCACAGTGAGCATACCAATGATAACCTCAGGAAGCCTAGACAAGGATAGTGATGGTAAAGCAGTAGACGTTACAAAATACAGAAGACTCATTGGGTCACTGCTTTACCTGACAGCTAGCAGACCAAATATCATGTTCTCAGTTGGAATGTGTGCCAGATACCAAGCAGCTCCAAAAGAGTCATACATGACCGCAGCCAAACGTATCATCAGATACCTCAAAGGAACCCAGGAAGCTGGCCTATGGTACCCAAAAGAAGGAGGAATTAAACTTATTGGCTATACTGACTCTGATTTTGCAGGTTGCAAAATTGACAGGAAAAGCACCAGTGGTACCTGCCAGCTACTAGGAAACAAACTGGTATCATAGTTCTGCAGAAAGCAAACCTCAATAGCAACCTCAACAGCCGAGGCCGAATATGTTGCTGCAGGAAGCTGCTGTGCACAAATTCTATGGATACAACAGAATTGAAGAAAAAGAAACATCTATCCTATGTGACAATACAAGCGCAATAGCCATCACTCACAATCCAATTCTTCATTCAAGAACTAAACACATTGATATCAGACACCACTTCATCAGAGATCATGTTGAAAAGAAAGACATATCTTTGGAAAAAGTGCATACTGATCTACAGCTAGCTGACATATTCACAAAGCCCCTCTGTGAATCAAGATTTTTTTTTCTAAGAAACGAGCTGGGAATAATTAATCTGTGATAATTTTCTATATAACTCTATCTTTTCTGTTTAAATGGCTATAATGCTCAGGGGGAACTATAGGCAGGTCAAGAGTAAAACAGCAACCTAAAGGTTACTACTCAAGGTCCCTGTACAGTTACTGGATATAATGATACTGCTCTATAAGCTACTTGCAGGACCCAGTAACCGAAGCGCGTGAAAAGAGGAACAGTTATCCCGCGTCTAGCAGCCGTTTTTACAGAAAACCCCTCGATATCCACAAAATATCACATCAAGTACTTGAGCGCACGTACACTGCACCAAAAATCTCAGCCAATGGATCAAGAGTCTTTTCAAATTCATGATCAATCTAGACCGTTCGATCAAAACCCACCAATTTCAAATATAAGGAAGTCTCTCTTCATTCTTCTCTCACACTTACACATTTCCATACTTGGCAAACCCTAATCTCTCATTCTTTTTCTCGAAGCTCTTCACTTTCAGACTACTCTATCTCTCAAAAATGGCACCGAAACAATCATAGGTGGTTGATGGCAGGTTGGTGGATCGTGAAGTCCTTCTCAGGATGGTGGAAGATGAAGGCAACACGAAGGAACTGATGAAGGACATTCTTCAATGTCTTTGCATCTCTGGTCTTCTAAGACTCTGTTCCTATCACAAAGCCCCCTACGCAGAGGAGCAGGTGGAGAAATTCTACCGGAGGGCGAGGGTCTCTGATGATCAGTCAGAGATCGTTTCGAAAGTTGGCGGAGTGACGGTGATCGTGGACACCGATCTGGTGGAGGAGGTGGAGAAGAAGGTTGGAAAGCCTACCTATGGGCTGATTATGAACACCCTCCTGGGTCATCTGAAGGTGGATCTGTCCCAGGGGAAGCCTATTCAGAAGGGGAAGTTCATAGGTGCGGGCAGGGTGTTTGCTAAGAAGACCACTGCTCGGTCATCCCCAATAACCAGGGAAGTCTCTAAGGGTTCCAAGGGTGCTCCAAGGATAAGGAAGGCATTCCGACGGACCAGCAACGCCTCATCTTCGTCGGAAAGCAGCTCGAGGATGGAGGAACCCTCACCAGCTCCTGAAGTGCCAAACAAGATTAAGCACAAGAAAGATGTGCAGAGGAGACTGGTCATTTCTGATGATGAACCAGAAAGCATCGACACTCGGGCTGTTAAGAAGCCTGCAGTGGAAGTGGAGATTGACTCTCCACTAAGGGATGAACAAGCAGAGAATGCTGTTGTTCATGATGATGTTGAGGAGGAAGAGGATGAGGAGGATGTGATGGAGTACGTTATCAGCATACCGAAGCTGGAAGAAGAGTTCGGTAAGATGATGGAAAGATTAACCACATGGTGGCAGTACAGGCACCTACCCAGAGAGAAGCTCATCCAGTGGGCTGACTGGAAGACAGAAGAGGAATGGGCGTTGAATTGGGCTGCCATGGATGATTTGGAGGAGATCCTTCAAAAGAAATTTCTGAAGGATCTTAGGAAGATGAAGTGGCCAGAATTTCTTGAAAATGCGGAGATCGCCGCTGAATGTGAGGCCAAGAAGTAGAAGGAAGCTGCCACACAGCTACCTAGCCCTAGGAGCCTGAAGGGAAAAGCAGATGTCGTCCAGCCAGACTTCTACAGGGAGGAGGTGATCCTGGATGCTGCTGCTGACCAGGTCAGAGCAGGCGATGACGTGGCCTTTGCTGCAGCACAGATAGAAAGATTCGGGGAGGATGAAGCCCTGGAGAGGATGCTGAAGCAGGCTGCTGACATCAGCCTGACGGAGACCAGGATGAGAAGACCAGTAAAGGAACCCCAGATAGGTGAATGATCCTCCTGCTCAGCTCTCATGGTTGAACCCATCAGCAGGCGGTCACCTTCACCAACGGAGAAAAATGGTGAGGAATTCTCTTACCTTACTGATCTAATCATTCTGCCTGAAGTCTCTATGTAGACGCCGATGAAGGAGAGGAGCTCGACACCAACTGACTTTCCCAAGGCAAAGGAGTTGGAAACCCTCGCTGCTGTGGCATCTCTTGAGCTGATAGTCCCATCCACAGTAGCAGCCGCTGATGACACCACAGAGACATCAATTCCCACACCAATGGAGGTAGAGGCTGAGGGGGAACAAGTGCAGGAGAAGGAGGCACCTGTTCTAATTGAAATACTGGAGGAACCTGCCCCGGTGGAAAAGGAACAACCTGTTGCAGCTGTTCCGATGGAAGTGGAGGAGATAGTACCTGCCAAGCCAGTGAACCATGGAGAGATGGTCACTGAAGGAGAAGTAGCTGCGGAGGAACAGGTGATGGAAGTACAGGAGGCAGGAGGAGACAAAAGTGGAGAAAAGGAGGCTGAGGTGCAGGAAGTTGAGAAGGATAAGGAGGCTGATGAGGAAGCTGGCAAGCAGGAGGAAGCCGGTAAAGAAAAAGGAGCCGAGGAGGATAAGGAGGAAGAGGCTGGAGATGAAGAAGCCGGAGAGGAGGCCCCAGCTAAGAACACTGGATCAGGAGATGGAGGATCCAGTAGCCCTTCCAACAGCGATGATGGGTCACCCAATGAACAGGGTGATACCGGAGCCGAAAAATCCAAAACACTAACATCTGCTTCTTCTGAACAGGCACCAGCAGGAGAAAGCCAGGAACCTGCCAAATCAAATGAAGAAGTGTTGACAGCTATTGAACAGATGGGGAAGTCCCTAGTGAAAGCGAGCAGGAAACTCTGTAAGAAAACCCGCTCCCATTCTGTCAAGACCTACTCTTTCATGGACTCCCTCAAAATCACTCTGTCAAAACTTACCCAGATAATCACTGTCTACCGACCCCCCAAGGAGGATGCTGCAGTGGAAGTTGTCAAGAGCGTGATGGAAAAGCTGAACAGAAAAGAGGAGAAGATGATCTCCCTTGAAACCAACCAGAGAGCTCTAGTCACTGCAGTAGACCGGATGGACAAGGAGCAGTTCAACCAATCACAGACCCTGCGGGATCACTCAGGCACCTTGTCTGAAATTCACTCCATGGTCAGTTTTGCGGTTGGACGAGCTGATGATGACAAAAAGGGGGAAGGGAGGATAGAAGGCTGGCAGAAGACTGGACAGGATCCCACTGCCTGCAAGCAGATGGTAGTAGGCAGGAGAAGAGACAACACTGGAGATGGAGGACAAAGGGGAGCTGGACCAAGAGGCCCTTCAGACAGCAGTTCAAAAAGAAAATCAGAGGCTGTCTCGAGGTCAGTTCACCCAGGCTTCAGGAAGGGTGCTGAGATAAGAGAAGAGAAGAGGAGGAGGACTGAAGCTGAACTGAAGAGCAACCTGGATGCTATCTTTTCATCAGATCCGAGGATTGTTCTTGACAAGATCTTCCCACCGCACAAGCTGCCTGACATGGCTGAAATGGAGAAGAATATGCAGAGCCCTGATGTCACAGCAAGTGCTTCTCTCAGAAACTTCCTGGAAGCCAGCCCGGATCCCAGGAGCGACAAGTTCGTAGCCCCAGAGATTTCGGAGGTCACTCTCCCCACTGAGGTCAATCCATCTTTCTTCCAGATCGAAGCTTTCAAGAGAATGGAGCTGATGAAGTACTTCACCACTCTCTGCAAGGAATCTGCTCTTTTCAGAGGATTCTGAACAAACAAGGAGGCCTTGCAGAGATTCCTGAAGCTGACAAAGAAAGGTGGACTTCCAATCCAAGTTAAGCTGAGGCAGAAACTAGGAAAGGAGTTCATACCATACAGTGAAGACTTCTGGCTCAGGTTTGAGGAATTTGAGGAGATGGTGAAAAGGATGGAGCCCAGCTACCAAGACTCCATAGTCAACTGGTGGAAAGGTACAAGGTTCGAAAGGAAGAAGAAAGCCAGCTGGTTGAAAACGTAGTGTTTTGCTCTCTGCTCTCTGTTTCTGTTTATCTATCTGATTGAGATTCTTTCTGTTTAGCTATCTGCTCAATATGACTATGCCTTGTACTTGATTCTGATTAATAAGAAACTCGATATTTCTGATTGTTGAAAGCTCACATCTTGTGAACTTAATGCATGCTTATGAATGATTATACCTCTCTGTATTTTTGTTCCAAAGTTAATAAAATATGATTCTTTGATCCTGTTAAGGAGTTTTGTCATCATCAAAAAGAGGGAAATTGATAGGATAAAATGTAATAGATTTTGATGAGACAAAACGTGTAATAAACTAGAACATTAGCTATCTGGATAAGCTTTCATATGTAAAAATAGCTAAGACAAGGATGCTGGAAAGATATGAAGATTCTGCCAAGGAACCTTAGAGTCAAGTCCCTGCTACCTGCATACTGTATCAAGCAACCAGTAACCAGCTTCAAAGGATGCTACAAGGAACCTAGAGTTGATCAAGGAAGCTGAATTACTCGAAGAGGATACTTCCAGAGACATTAAAATCAGTGCAACCTGACTAGCCAGTAGAGTCACCCCAGTACCAATGAATCAGAGTCTGCCATGTGTGAAAAAGCAGCAAGGACACAGTACAAGCAGACTGCAGAATGAAGTCGCGCAGACAAAGGACAAGGCTGTAGCAGAACAGAATGAAGGCATTTCAGAACAGGTGTCAGAAGATCGGAAGAACCAATCAGGAAGAGACACCTCATCAAGCAAAAGACTGCTCTCCAACAGGCAGAAAACTATCTGATGCCTATAAATAGAAGACTGAGACTGAATGCAAGAAGAGATGACCAAGAGAACCTAAAAAAGAACTACAAGCAAGTCGTTTCAAGCTCAAGCAATCATATCCAAGATATTCAGTCTTAGCAGCAGCAAGCCAACTACCTTTGTGATCTTCAGAAGTTCAAGGAGCTTGCTGCATTCGATAGTTTGAAAACTCTCACTTTATTCTAAGTCTGATAGGAGTCACTTAGGCAGGAGTTTACCCTGCTAAGTTGTAATTTCTCTGAAGAAGAGAAAGGATCCTGTGTGGGTCGGATAACCTGTGTGGAGATCCTGTGTGGGTCGATAGTTGGTCACTGTGCAGCTACCTGTGTGGATAGAGCTGACAGTTTTGTTTAAAGTATAGTTTGTGTTAGCAGAGTCTATTGTAAATCAAACTTACTTTAACAAAGTTCCTCCTTGTGAAGGAGTAGAGAGGACGTAGAGGGATTACTCCACCCTTGAACCTCTATAAGCTTGCTTGTGTTATTTACAGTTTTATATTCATCTATCTGCATCCTGAGCATACTGCATTAAAAGTGTGTTTCGAAAATCATAAGTATTTCCGCTGTGCATTACATTCTCTGTCTAAGTTCTGAGGTCACTGCCTAAGCAGGAACCTATCGAGTAGTAAGCTTACTAGCTACCTGTTCATCAAGGACTTAACATTTTTTTTGGAGTGAAAAATTGAAAATTTGATAAGGTTAATTCACCCCCTCTTAACCTTATACCACTGGGACCAACATCTTCTTTTCTATTTATCTTCTTTTTTAAACATTAATTAATTAGAGACATATATAATCAATTACGTACATAAATTTTAGTACTCGAAAAAGGATAGCCATTATTTCTTATAGTTAATTTGCCCTCGAGTCTCGACATTGGGCATCTTCCACTTCCGTACGCCTTATTAAATATATAAATAATTTTGATTTGATGTTCATTTTGACATTTAATTTTCTGAGACGCCACTAAATTATGTTATTGGACTAATTGTCGGATTCACCATTATTATCATTATTATTATTTTAATTACATCATAATGCGTGCATACCAGGTAAAAATTTATAATTTTGGTCATGTATATTGGGATATTTTAAAATAGTATCAATATTGGATTCAATTTTAATCGTTTATGATTTAATTTTTTCCAATTTATGTCTTTTTTGATCAATTTTTAAGTTGATGATGTGTGTATTGTAATTTGGATGCCATGTCAGATTTTCAAGCGGCCTCATCAGATTTTTCGATGACCACGTCAGTTATTTTGAAAATTCCGACCAAAAAGGACTGAAATTGGAAAAAAAAATTATCTAAAGGATAAAAATTGGAAAAAAATACTTAATTGTCAAAATATAGAAAATGTCTTACATACATGATAAAAATGAAATTACGCCTACTTTAAAATATAAATATTGTTATATTTATACATAAAGATTATAATAAAACAACATAAATGTTAAATTATTATAATATAAAGGCACAACTATACTACATAAATTTTTATACTGAAAAAAGTTTAAATAATATCATTTAAAGATTACAATATTTATATACAAAAATTATACGAATATAACTAAATGTTATATCTATATAACATAAAGGTTACAGTATTAATTGAAAAAAACATTTAGTTGAGCATTGATTGGGATTGGATCCAACCCAATCCGCCAACGCACATCTAAATTTTTGTTACAATTACGTTATTACCCTTCAAAAAATATGTAAAATCTAATAGACAACTTGTCACTAAAAATTCAACGAAGAACAACTTGCCACTAAAAATCCAACGGAGAACAACTTGACATTTAACTGAATTTCTAATGGTGAAACCAATCTTGTAATTAACTTTTTCCTTCAGGACTAAAGTATGTAATGTATTGACGCAGTCATGTGGGACCCAACTTGCATTTTCTCACACAACGCACAATCACTCAATAATAATATAACAATATTATATTGATTTTGTAACCATTTATTTTGTAATGATAATATAGAATTTTCTTTTGTATAGGTAATTTAAAATTCAAATAGTAGTCAACGTATGGGATTTTACTCAAAAACTTTTATGATACATAAGTTTCATGAATATTATTACGTGAGGCTCGTTTCACATCACAATTTTCATTCAATTTTACGTTTGTGATTTTGCATGTACATCTAAAGTTACTTAGTTTATTAGGGAGTTTAAATGCTTATCTAACTTGTACATTTCTCAATAGTTTGTATATATCAATAATTTAAAAGTCTAATTTTAGAGATGGTATTTATTTTAGAAAAGACACCTTTTCAATAGAGAGTTCTTTAATATTCATTTTTGTAATTATTATATATTTAATGTAAAAAATTCGCCCCGAAGCTTGTGGATGAATTTCATATTGCACATCTTATTAATTTTTACACATATTGATTCACATTGCACACACCAATAATTCACTAGTTTACTTCTTATTTTTTATTTTTTATTTTTAACATATGATAGTTAATGTCTAGTTTTATTCTTTGTGAGGTATAATGTATTTCTTGGTTTGTGATCTGTATAGTTCAATTTTATCATTTCTACATTGGATAAATTTTATAACAACAACCATTTTAGATTAGTTCTCAATTATAAACTTAAATTTTAAAGTTTCTCAATAAGGGGTCCAATTTAATCTTTTTTCTCAATTTAAGGCTTAAAAATTAGATTGAATTCTCAATTTAAGACAAAATTTCATTTTCTTTTTTTTTTTCTTTTTATTTGTATCTATCAATTTATTTATATTCCAATATGTACTTATATTTTGGTAAACTAAGACAAATTAGTGTAATTTTGGAGTGATCTTCATCCAACTTGTATTAATATATATATATATATATATATATATATATAATTAATGTAATTCATAAAATTACAATTCCTTTATTTTCTTAATTTTATGAATAAAAGTATAGAAAATCAACTTTAATGTTAATTAGTTTAATATAAATTATATTTATGAATTAAATTAATTATATATTTTTTTTTTTATATAAAGTAAGACAAGTTGGATGAATATTGTTCTTAAAGTATACTAACTTGTCTTAATTTATCCAAAATATGAATATATATTGAAATATAAATAAAATAAAATAAAATAAAAAGAAATGGAATTTTGTCTTCAGAACTCAATCTCATTTTCAAGTTTTAAATTGAGAAAAAATGTTAAATTAATTCCCTTATTGAAAAATTTTAAAATGTAAATCTAAAATTGAGAATGAATCTATAAATTCAAAAAGTTATCCTTTTACATCTATTTTCAATTTTAAATAATGACAAACATGTTGTAGGCATCCTAAATTAATTTCTACATTTATTATCAATTAAATACAGAATGAAATTGTTATAGCTATCTAGAGTCCTCTCTTTTTTTCCCTGCTTTTTTGAGAGAGCTAGATTCCCTTTTCAATACAAGCTATATACTATCACAATGTCAACTCAAATCGGCTTTCAAAAACTAAAACAATGTCAACTCAAATCGGTTTTCAAAAACTAAAATAAATTATTAATCAATAATTAGTCGTCGATCAATCCATTGAAAAATATCAAATAACTAAAAGAAATAATCTAGAATTCCATGAGAACATAAAAAAATAGAATACTTTTTAAGTTATTATTACTATTATTGTTGTTATATCTATAGAGTTGGTATTTTCTATAAATAGAGATACACTCGTTTCATTTACAAATCATCCCTTTCTCATAATTTAAATTATGGCTCATAAACATTCTCACTTCTTGACCTTAATTTTCCTTATTTCTCTATCCCTTTGCCATGCTAAGAGAGACATCCCTAGTGGCCAAAAATCTTCAGCTTTTGATTTCATCGAAGGATTAGGAGGATGTCACAAAGGTAACAAATCACAAGAGATCCAGCACCTCAAACTCTACCTCAAAGAATTTGGTTATCTAAACCAATCCCAAACCAACAACGATGATTTCGACAGTGTTTTAGAATCCGCCATCAAAACATACCAACAAAATTTCCATCTTAAACCCACAGGAGTACTAGATTCTCCAACAATATCGACGATGGTCACCCCTCGATGTGGGGTCCCCGATATCATCAACGGGACCAATTACATGCGGCCACGTAGCCAAAGCTCGACTTCATTATTCCACACAGTGGCCCACTTCAGTTTCTTCAGTGGAAACCCTAAATGGTCCAAAAGACAGCTAACTTATAAGTTTTTGTCTGGCTTCCCCACGGCGGCGATGGCCCCCGTGAATAGTGCCTTTCAGAAATGGGCTTCTGCAACGCAGTATTTTACTTTCACATTGGTGTCAACTAATCAGAATTCTGATTTAAGTGTAGGGTTTTATCGACGCTCCCATGGAGATGGTGTACCGTTCGATGGCCCGGGTGGAACCCTAGCGCATGCATTTGCTCCGACCAATGGAAGGTTTCATTACGATGCAGACGAGTCGTGGTCAGTCGGGCCAGTGCCCAATTATTTCGACTTAGAAACCGTTGCGGTTCACGAAATCGGGCACCTTCTAGGGTTAGGGCATAGCCAATTTCAAAATGCAATCATGTACCCTAGTCTTTCACCAGGGATGACAAAAAATATTCAAGCTGATGATATTCAGGGAATTAGGACTTTATACAATTACTAAATATGTATTAACAATGCAAAATAAAATTTCCAGCTTGTTGGAAATATAACTACAAGGAATAAGGATTCGAATAAATTTTGGTCCTAACAGATTTGTGGACATGTATTAAATAAGAATAAGTAAATTTTATTAGAAAGGAATGAGTGGTTAGTTAAATAAATGCAGACAATTTTGTTTTTTTATACGTAACTGTTAAGAATTTAGCTCCAAAATTCAACCAAAACTACACCAAGAAATCAGCCTATGAATTTGTGATGGATAGCTCAAAGAAACGAATAAAACGAATCATGAAATGTAAACCAACACACAAGAATTTAAGTGGTTCAGCTTCAATGTGAAGCCTACATCCACTGAGAACAAGAATCAGTTATTTCACTAAAAATCGATCTACAAAGAAAAGGGCATAGATTAGGGTTTTCACTAGCTATACCTAGCACTCTAATCAATCCTAATTTCTTGATCTTTCAATATTGAAGCCTAGATTACAACTGAGTATTCTTCACTATATCCTACGAAAGCCCCAAGGTAATTTCATCCAAGGATAGGCGCGAATTTCAATTTTGAAAACGGTTTCTATTCTGGAACCCTAGAACTGCTCCACTTGAGCATAACTGAAAAAACTATCAAGATCCGATTCGGACATCGATCTTGGCACGTCCGGTTCAACCCTTTTTCGACCAGTTCTGAACCTCCCAAATCTGATTCCGTGATCAGTGAATAATTTTTGAGTTGAATCCACAAATCTCCACCTCAACTTCGAAATGTGCTGATACCAGTTCTATTAAGTTTTGAAGTGTATTTAGCCATGATCTTCGCAACCTTGCATATTGATTAAGCTTATGCAGTAATTGAACTTTGTTCCCAGAAGCACCTTAGTCAACATATCAGTTGGGTTGTCCTCAGTTCCAACCTTTCTTGCCACTATTTTCCCTTTTTCAATCACATCCCTTACAAAATGTAGCTTGATGTTAATGTGCTTGCACCTCTCATGGAACATTTAATGTTTGGATAGATGTAGGGCACTTTAATTGTCACAAAATATGGTCACTCTCCCTTGTTTAATCCCTAATTCTTTGAGTATTCCTTTGAGCCATGTTGATTATTTTACTGTTTCAGCCATAGCAATAAACTCAACTTCAGTAGTTGATAGTGCCACCACAGATTGCTGAATGGCTTTCCAGCTTATAATAGTACCAAAAAGCTTGTAGACATAGCCGATTATAGACTTCTTTATAGGGTTAAATCCATTTTTAGTCCTACCTCAGAGGCACTGTTTTTTATCCTATTAAAATTCGATTTTCAATTTTAGTCCTGTAATTGAAATATCGTCCAATTTAAGTCCTTCTTTGTCCGATTTTTGATTTTCCGATCAGATTCCGGCGAGTGTACTACACTCGTCCCCAATTCGGACATTTCAGCCAACTTATGCTAACATTCTTGATATCAATCTTGAGGTCAATCATAGCTTCTTTCAACATTTTTTTTGCAATTATAGGACTAAAATCAATAATTCGACGAAAAAAATGACTTAAATTGGATAATTTTTTCAATTACAGAACTAAAATTAAAAATCAAATTTTAACGGGACTAAAAACGGACAGTGCTTCTAGGGCAGTGTTGGTCTCAAGTGGTATATGGTTAAGAGGAGGGGGTGAATTAACCCTATCAAATTTTAACTTTTCTCCAAAAATATTAAGTCCTTGATTAGCAGGTAGCTAGGTAGCTTGCTGCATAGTAGGTTGCTGCTCAGGCAATGACCTTGGGACTTAGTCAGAGATAACAGTGCACAGCGGAAATAATGTGATTTTCGAAAATAGGTTGTAATGCAGTATGCTCAAGGAGATCAGACAGATAAATAAAGTATAAAGAACACAACCAAGCTTATAGAGGTTCAAGGGTGGAGTAATCCCTCTACGTCCTCTCTACTCCTACTCAAGGAGAAACTTTGTTAAAGCAAGTTTGATTTACAGTAGACTCAGCTAATACAAACTCTACTCTACACAAAACTGTCAGCTCTATCCACACAGGTAGCTGTACAGTGATCAAACCGATCGACCCATACAGGATCTCCACACAGGTTCCTCGACCCACACAGAATCCTTTCTCTTCTTCAGAGAGAATAACAACTTAGCAGAGTAAACTCCTGCCTAAGTGACTCCTAAAAATCTATTTAAAAGATATGGAAATTTTCAACAGATGTATGCAGCAAGCTTCTTAGACTTCTAATTCCACAAATTAGCTGGCTTGCTGCTGCTTAGACGAGTGACGTTTATATGTAGATTTTTATTTGTCGATGAACTGCTTCGCGTAGGATATATCAATTCAGGAGTATATTCTTCAGGTGCACTCATCCTTCTATTTATAGACATCAGTGAGAATTCTGCCCGTTGAGAAGACAGTTCCCCACTGGTGAGGTGTCTCGCTCTGATCTGTTCTGTTGATCTTCTGACATCTGCTCTGCAATGCCTTCATTCTGTTCTGCCACTACTTCGTCCTTTTGCTGCCCGACTTAATCCTGCAGTCTGCTATACTCTGTCCTTGCTGCTTTTTCACACATGGCTTTCACTGATTTGTTGAAATTGAAGTGACTCTACCGGCTAGTCAGGATGCACTGATTATGATGTATCTGGTAGTTTCTTCTTTGAGTGAATCAGCTTCCTTGACTTGAGCATCGTTCAGGTTCCTTACAGCACCCTTTGGTACATGGATACTGTTTCTTGTTGCAGTATGCAGGTAGCAGGGACTTGTCGTAGGTTCCTTTGTAGAGTCTTCTTCTTCTCTTTCCAGCATCCTTGCCTTAGCTATTTTACATATGCAAACTTATCCAAATAGTTAATGTTCTAGTCTATTACGCGTTTTGTCTCATCAAAATCTATTACAATTTATGACAAAACTCCTTAACAGGATCAAAGAATCATATTTCATTTATCTTGGAACAAAATGCAGAATAACAAAAGCATTCATAACCATGCATTAAGTTCACAAGATGTGAGCTTTCATAAACCAGAACGTTATAAATTTCATTGATCAGTTTCAGATACAGAGAGCAAAAAAAAAGCATCAAAATAGAAAGATAAACAGATACAAAAAGCATGATACTAAGACTTCAACCAGCTGGCTCTCTTCTTCCTTTCAAACTTTGTACCTTTCCACCAGTTGGTTATGAAGTCTTGGTAGCTGGGTTCCATTCTCTTCACAACTTCCTCAGATTCCTCAAACCTGAGCCAGAAGTCTTCACAGTATGGTATGAACTCCTTTCCCAATCTCTGCTTTAGCTTGACTTGGATTGGAAGTCCACCTTTCTTGGTTAGCTCCAGAAACCTCTGCAATGCTTCCTTGTTGGTTCGGAATCCTCTGAAGAGAGCAGATTCCTTACAGAGTGTCATGAAGTACTTCACCAGCTCCATTCTCTTGAACCCTTCAATCTGAAAGAATGATGGATTGACATCAGTGGGGAGAGCGACTTCCGGAATCTTTGGAATGACAAACTTGTCGCTCCTGGAATCCGGGCTTGCTTTCAAAAAGGTCTTGAGAGATGCACTGGCTGCGCTGGTAGGATTCTTCATGTTCTTTTCCAGCTCAGTCATGTTAGGCAGCTTGTGTGGTGGGAAGATTTTACCAAGAACAACCCATGGATCCTTCGAGAAGACAGCATCCAAGTTGTTTTTCAGTTCTGCCTCAGTCTTCCTCCTCTTCTCATCTCTCATATAAGCACCCTTTCTGAAGCCTGGATGGATTGACCCTGAGACAGCTTCTGATTTTCTCTTCGAGCTGCTATCTGAAGGGCCCCTTGGTCCAGCTCCCTTATGTCTATCATCTCCAGCATCATCTCTTCTTCTGCTCACCACCATCTGCTTGCAGGTAGTAGGATCCTGTCCACTCTTTTGCCGGCCTTCTATCTTCCATTCCCCCTTTTTGTCATCATCAACACGTCTAATCGTAAAGCTGACCATAAAGTGAATCTCGGATAAGGTGCCTGAGTGTTCTCTCAAGGTTTGCGACTGATTGAACTGCTCCTCATCCATTCGTTTTACTGCAGTGACAAGAGCTTTCTGGTTAGACTCAAGGGAGATCATCATCTACTATTGTCTGTTCAGCTTTTCCATCACATTCTTGACCACTTCCACAGTAGCATCCTCCTTAGGGGGTCGGTAGGCAGTGATCATTTGAGAGAGTCTTGATAGAGCTACGTTGAAGAAGTCCATGAAGGAATGCGTCTTGATTGAATGTGAGCGGATTTCCTTACGGAGTTTCCTGCTTGTCTTCACCAGAGACTTCCTCATCTGTTCAATGGCTGTCAGGACCTCGTCATTTGATCTGGCAGATTCCTGGTCTTCTCCTGTTGGTACCTGTTGAGATGAAGCAGAGGTCAGAGCTTTGGATTTTTCGGCTCCGGTATCACCCTGTTCATTGGGTGACCCATCATCGCTGCTGGAAGGGCTATTGGATCCTCCATCTCCTGATCCAGTGTCCTTAGCTGGGACCTCCTCTTCCTCTCCAGCTCCCTCCTCTCCAGCTTCCTCCTCTCCAGCCTCCTTCTCAACTTCCCTTCCTTTTTCATTCTCCTCATCAGTCTCCTTCTTAACTTCCCTTCCTTTTCCATTCTCCTCATCAGCCTCCTTCTCCTTTTCAGCCTCCCACTCCTCATCAGCCTTATCCTGCTTCTCAGCTTCCTTTTCGCATTCTTTATCTTCCAAAGCTTCTCCTTCCTCATGTACATCAATCACCTGCTTTTCGGCAGCTACTTCTCCCTCAGTGACCATCTCATCATGGTCCACTTTTTTGACAGGTGTTGTCTCTTCCAACTCCATGGGGGCAGGATCCTCTGCTGTTTCAGCATTTATAAGAACAAGTGTCTCCATCTCCTGCACTTGTTCCCCCTCAGCCTCTACCTCCATTGGTGTGGGTATGGATGTTTCGGTGGTGTCATCGGCGGCTGCTACTGTGGGTGGGACTATTAGCTCAAGAGATGCCACAGCAGCGAGGGTTTCCAACTCCTTTGCCTTGGAAAAGTTAGTTGGCGTCGAGCTTCTCTCCTTCATCGGCGTCTGCACAAAGACTTCAGGCAGTATGATTAGGTCTGTAAGGTAAGAAAACTCCTCACCATTTTTCTCCGTCGGTGATGGTGACCTCCTGCTGATGGGTTTGACCATAAGAGCAGTACAGGAGGATCCTTCACCTATCTGGGGCTCCCTTACTGGCCTTCTCATCCTTGTCTCTGTCAGGCTTATATTAGCAGCCTGCTTCAGCATCCTCTCCAAGACTTCATCTTCTCCAAACTTTTCTACCTAGGCTGCGGCAAAGCCCACATCATCGCCTGCCCTAACCTGGTTAGCGGCAGCATCCAAAATCACCTCCTCCCTGTAGAAGTCTGGTTGCTCGATGAGTGTTTTTCCTTTCAGGGACCTGGGGCCAGGTAGCTGTTTGGCAGCTTCCTTCTGCTTCCTAGCCTCAATTTCAGCGGCGATTTCAGCATTTTCAAGATACTCTGGCCACTTTTTCTTCTTGAGATCCTTCAAAAATTTCTTTTGAAGGACCTCCTCCAGATCGTCCATGGCAGTCCAGTTTAAAGCCCACTCCTCCTTCTTCTCCCAGTCAGGCCACTGGATTAATTCTTCTCTGGGAAGGTGTCTGTACTGCCACCAAGTGGTGAATCTATCCATCATCTTTGCAAACTCCTCCTCCAACTTCGGTATGCTAACAACATACTCCAACACGTCTTCCTCATCCTTTTCTTCTTCATCACCTTCTTCATCATGAACAGCAGCATCCCCTGCCTGTTCATTCCTCAGTGGAGAATCAATCTCCACTTCCACTGCAGGCTTCTTAACAGCCTAAGTGGTAGTGTCTTTTGGTTCATCATCAGAAATGACCAGTCTCCGCTGCACATCTTGCTTGTGCTTAATCTTCTTCTACACTTCGGGAGCTGGTGAGGGTTCTTCCATCCTCGAGCTGTTTTCCAACGAAGATGAGTCATTACTGGTCCGGCGGAATGTCTTTCCTATTCTGGGAGCACCCTTGGAACCCTCAGAGACCTCCCTGGTTACTGGGGATGGTCGAGAAGCAGTCTTCTTGGCAAAGACTCTACCCGCACCGATGAACTTCCCTTTCTGGATAGGCTTCCCCTGGGACAGATCTACCTTCAAGTGACCAGGAGAGTGTTCACGATAAGCCCATAGGTAGGCTTACCAACCTTCTTCTCCACCAGCCTGGAGAGCAGGTAGCTGGCCCAATCCACTTTCTCCTTCTTCAGGATGGCCATCATCATTCTGTACCTGAAATTGGTACACTTATCAAAGGAACCTGGGCGGTTCTCTATGATGTGGCAGCAGATGTCATGCAGCATCTCGAACTCAAGAAGCAAAAACTTCTTGCTATAGTTTCTGGACATTCCCGCCGTCTCCTTCCTGCCGGTGAATATCCTCCAATAGTTCTTCAGTTAGTCTTCTCCGTACGTGGAGAGGTCACTGACGTCCATGCCCTCAGTGGGGAGAGAGAACACCTCTTCCAACAGCCCGGTGTCTACTGTGATTGACACCCCACCCAACTTTGATCAGATCTCTAACCGATCTTCAGAGACCTTAGCCCGTCTGTAAAACTTTTCCACTTGATCCTCTGCATATGGTGCTTTGTGGAAGGAGCAGAGTCTCGAAAGGCCTGAGATGCACAGACATCGCAGAACGTCCTTCATCAAGTCTTTGGTGTTTCCTTCCTCCTCTACCATGTTGAGCAGGATGTCTCTGTCCACCAGCCTGCCGTCGACAACAAGAGTTTGCTTGGGCGCCATTTGAGAGAGAGATGAAGTTTGGTAGCAAGAAACTTAGAGAGAGAGCAAAGAATTAGGGTTTTCAGAGTGTTAGAAATACTAAGTGAAAGAGAAAGATGAAGAGAAACTTCCTTATATTTTGAATTTGATGGATTTTAATCGAGCGGCCCAAATTTGTTTTGAATTTGAAAAGACCCTTGATCCATCGGCTGAAATTTTTGGCATGGTGTTCGTGTGCTGAAGTACTTGATGTGATATTTTATAGATATCGAAGAGTTTTCTACAAAATCAGTTTCTGGTTCCTGCAGGTAGCTAGGTGACTAGTATCGTAGCATCAGGGACTATCCAGGGACCTCGAGTAGCGACCTTAAGTCGCTGTTTTACCGTTTTAGCTTCTGTCCTGCCTGGAGTTCCCCCTAAGCTGTGTAGCCAATTAAGCAGAAAAGATAAAAAATTATAGAGATATTTAGCTCAGATTAATTATGCCTAGCTCGTTTCTGAGAAAAGCGAATCTTGTTCACAAAGAGGCTTCGTGAAAATTTCAGCTAGCTGTAGATCAGTATGTACTTTCTCTAGAGATATATCTTTCTTCTCAACATGATCCCTTATGAAGTGGTGCCTTATATCTATGTGTTTTGTTCTTAAATAAAGAACTGGATTGTGTGTGATAGCTATTGCACTTGTATTGTCACATAAGATAGGTGTGCATTTTTCTTCAATTCCATAATCCTTTAGTTGCTGTTGAATCCATAGAATTTGTGCACAACAGCTTCCTACAGCAACATATTCGGCCTCAGCTGTTGAAGTTGCTATTGAGGTTTGCTTTCTGCAGAACCAGGATACTAGCTTGTTTCCTAGTAGCTGGCAGGTACCACTAGTGCTTTTTCTGTCTATTTTGCAACCTGCAAAATCAGAGTCAGTACAGCCAATAAGTTTAATCCCTCCTTCTTTTGGGTACCATAAACCAACTTCCTGGGTTCCTTTGAGGTATCTGATGATCTGTTTGGCTGCAGTCAGGTGCGATTCTTTTGGTGATGTTTGGTATCTTGCACACATTCCCACTGAGAACATTATATCTGGTCTGCTAGCTGTTAGGTAGAGCAATAACCCAATAAGCCTTCTGTACTTTGTAACGTCTACTGCTTTACCATCACTATCTTTGTCTAGGCTTCCTGAGGTTATCGTAGGGATGCTTACTGTGCTCGCATTCTTTAATCTGAATCTTTTTATCAGTTCTTTAGTGTACTTTACTTGATTGATGAAGGTTCCATTGCTCAGTTGTTTGACTTGAAGACCGAGAAAGAAGCTTAGTTCTCCCATCATGCTCATTTCAAACTTGGATTGCATGAGACTTAAGAACTTCTGGCACAGTTCCTTGTTTGTTGATCCGAATATAATATCATCAACATAGATTTGAACGAGCAGTATGCTTTCTCCATCTTGAATTCTGAAGAGTGTCTTGTCCACCTTGCCTTTCTTGAATCCATTGTCAAGTAGATATTTTGAGAGGGTGTCATACCAGGCTCTAGGTGCCTGCTTGAGTCCATAGAGAGCTTTCTTTAATCTGAACACCATGTTTTCTGGATTGTCTTCAAAACCTGGGGGTTGCTCTACATAGACTTCTTCAGCGAGTAGCCCATTGAGAAATGCACTCTTTACATCCATTTGATAAACTGTGAGATTGTTGTGAGCTGCGTAGGCTAGAAAGATTGTGATTACCTCTAGTCTTGCTACTGGTGCAAATGTTTCCTCAAAATCTATTCCCTCTTCCTGACAGTAGTTTTTTGCCACTAGTCTTATCTTGTTTCTGACTACTTGGCCTTCTTCATCAAGTTTGTTCTTAAATACCCATTTTGTACCGATTACTCCTTGGTGAGTAGGTCTTGGGACTAGGTGCCACAATTGGTTTCTTTCAAATCCATTTAGTTTCTCTTGCATAACTTGAATCCAGTTGGTATCTGCTAGAGCATCCTCCATGCAGCTTGGTTCTGTTTGAGAGATAAAACAAGCAAACATTGCTTCGTGGAGGTTGCTTCTCCTTGTTCTTACTCCAGAAGTGGAATCTCCTATAATCTGATTTCTAGGGTGATTTCTCAACCACTTTCTTCTTGCTTTTTCAGCTTGTTGTTCATTTTGTTCTTCAGTAGGTTGCTCTTGATCAACCTGTGAGGCTTGCTGATTTGGATCAGGCTGAATTTCTAAGTGGACTTCCAGTTGAATTCCTTCAGGATGATGTATCTCCTCTTGAATAACTGGTGCTTGCTGGTTTAGGGTTGGTTCCTGTTCTCCAGGTTGCTGATTTTGAATAGATTCAATATTTTGGAGACTTGGTAACTCCGCATCAATATATTCAACATGACTGTTTGTGATGCGAGTTTTCCCAAGGTCTACATTGAGTTCATCTATATCAGCCTTTGTGCAATGTGGTTCATCAAAATCCACATGCACTGTTTCTTCTACAACAAGTGTTCTTTTGTTGAAGATTCTGAAGGCTTTGCTTACCGAAGAGTATCCTAAGAATACTCCATCATCTGACTTTGAGTCAAAAGCCTTCAGGTAGTCCTTCCCATTATTAAGTACATAGCACCTGCAACCAAAAATATGGAAATGTTCAATATTTGGAGTGTAACCAAACCATAGTTCATAGGGAGTTTTATTTAAATCCTTATTGATAATGCATCTGTTCTGAGTGTAGCATGTTGTGTTGATTGCTTCTGCCCAAAATCTCTTAGGTAACTGGGCTTCAGCTAGTATGGTCCTTGCAGCTTCCTTGAGGATCTTGTTTTTCCTTTCTGCAACACCATTTTGTTGCGGCGTTCTAGCTGCTGAGTACTCATGTTTGATTCCATTGTTTGAGCAGTACTCTTCAATAAACTTGTTTGTAAACTCGGTGCCTCTGTCTGTTCGGATTTGTATAATATTCAGGCTCCTTTTGGTCTGCAGCTTCTTTATCAGTAACTCCGGTATCCTTTGCTGAGTATCAGATTTCTTTATCAAGAATAGGGTCCATGCGAATCTTGAGTAGTCGTCCACCACTACAAGGGTATATTTTCTTCCACTCATGCTTACTGGATCCACTGGTTCGAATAGATCCATGTGGATTAGATCAAGCACCCTTTCGGTAGACCTTTGAACTTTGTTTTTGAAGGAGCTTTTAGTTTGTTTTCCCTTTTGGCATGCTTCACATAGACTCTCCTTATTGTACACAAGATCGGGTAGTCCTCTGACCAGTCCTCTTCTGGCTAACTTGTTGATCGTTTTGAAGTTTAGGTGGCTCATTCTTTTGTGCCAAAGCCAGCTAGCTTCCGATGATCCTTTTGCCATGAAGCATGTAGCTGTGGTTACCGAGCTCCAATCAGCTGTATAAATGTTTCCTTTTCTGGTACCTGATAGCTTTACCTCTTTGGTTCTACTATCTCTTATCAGGCACTTGTTGTGATTGAATTCTACTGAGTAACCTTTGTCACAAAATTCACTTATGCTGAGCAAGTTGTACTTCAAGCCTTTCACATATGATACTTCATTTATGTGGGTGTTTCCTTTAATGAGATTTCGAACTCCTTTAATGCTACCCTTAGAATCATCTCCAAAGATAACTTTGGGTCCTTTGCATGGTTGTAGATCGCTGAGGATTCCTTTGTTTCCAGTCATGTGTCTTGAGCAGCCACTGTCGATATACCATACTTCCTTACGATTTTCTGTTGTAGGTACCTGCAAGATAGAGATCACTGGTTCTTAGGTACCCAAACATGTACGGGTCCTTCTTTGTTAGTATCTTTTGGAATCCAGACTTGTCTTACAACAATTGCTTTGGTGTAGACTTGGTGGCTCCGTTTATAAGCGGTATCCTTAGGATATTGTTTTGTGTGTGCAAACCGTGTGTAACCATCACTTTTGAAGTGAGGCCCTCCAACATACTTCCCTCGAGCATGAGCTCTTCTTGGTTTAGACATAATGGTCTTAGTATGTGTGGAGTAGAGGTTTCTGTGCAGCATCCTTGCAGCTTGCTGTTTTCTTTTGTTTCTATCAGCAGATTGATTCCGCCGTAGCCAGCTTTTGAAAACAGGCTTACTCCCTGTGGATGTATACATGGGTCTCTTGTCCTTGTCTATTGTTTTCTCCAAGCTTTCCGTTGAGTTATTAGATAACTCTTTTGCCATTGAGGTTTCTGCTTGAATGAAGACAACAGTTTTAGATGAACTTGCTGTTTCTTGAGAGGTTTCAGCGCAGTACCCTAGACATGTCCTATCAAAAGGACTTCTGGCCGACATAAGACATTCATTGGCCTCTTTAGCGGATTTGCTAAAGGTTCCTACAATTGCTTGAAGGTCATTTTTCTCACTCTCAAGTTTGGTGATTCTCAGATTGAGCTTAGATGTCTGTTCCTGAAAGTCAATGCACTTTGAGCTACTGAGCTCATATGCAGATAGCTTTTCAGCTAGCTGTTTGTTTTCCCTCCTGAGCATCTCATTTTCAAGTTTCAGCTCCTCATGAATTGAGTTTATCTGTTCGAAGTCGCTCATGAGTTGTTTTAGGGAGAGGCTTTTGTTTGACTTTTTCTCTTCCTACAAGGGTTCGATTGGGTGCATTACCTCATCATCCTCGCTATCCTCTGCTTCCTGTGCCATCAGGCAGATGAGTGCCTCATCCTCTGATGACGAAGATTCGCTGTCATTGTCAGAGGAGTCCGCATCCTGCTAGGTTTCCTTAGAGGGTTCTTTTCATTTTTCCATCTCGCTGAGGAAGGCTTTGATTCTTCTCATTTCCTCTCTTCATTTCTCCCTTTTCTGGGAAGACTCTCCATCGGGATATTGGTTGACCTTAGGGTGAGGACATTCTCTGGCATAGTGTCCCGGTTTTCAACAGTTATAGCATAGATCTGAAGTATCCTGATTTGGTTGCTGGGGGCTGGGTTGTTGAGGCGGTGCCTGGTTTTTCTTGAAGTCACCTCTCCTGTTGTACCTGATGAACTTCTTGAAGTTCCTTAGGAGAAGAGCCATTTCTTCATCAGTATTTTCAACAGGTAGCTCTCTATGCTTACTGCAGGTAGCTCCAGTCTCCCTCGGGCTTCTGGCTGTCAGGGCAGTTACCTTTGTGCTGGATTCTTCTGCCTCTTTCTTCCTTCTATTGATATCATACTCGAAGGCTTTTAAATCAGAGAAAAGGTCAAAAGTACTCATTGATTTCAGATCCATGGAAACCCTCATGGTGGTAGTCTTGCTATCCCATTCTGCAGGTAGTGCTCTTAGCACCTTCATATTTTTCTTCTTTTGGGTATAGAATTTGTCCAGAGACTCCAGCTCATTTACAATATTCGTGAACCTCAGATCCATCTGCTCCAAGGTTTCTTCAGGAAGCATTTCGAACAACTCGAATTTTTGAGTTGTTGTAGACACCTTGTTTTCCTTTGTGAGCTCGGTTTCTTCGCAAATTTGTTCAAGCTTGTTCCATATATCCATTGTTGTTTTGCATGTCTTGACCTTATTGAAGGTACCTTTGTCCAGGGTGATAAATAGGGTGTTCTCGGCTACATTATCCAGATTAGCTCACCTTCTGTCATCAACCGACCATTCATCTCTGGGTTTATCAATAACAGCTTGATGGGGAATAGCTCCTGCATCACCAGCATCTACAGCTCTTGCGAATATAGGGTTGGGCTTGGTGATCCTTGGGGGTCCATCAGTAATGACCATCCACATTTCATCGTGCATGGCTGAGAGGTGTGCCTGCATTATAATTTTCCAATCGTCATATTCTTCAATAGAGAACATAGGAAGCTTATGCGTATCCATGATTATGATAAAAAGAATGTATGCAGATTTTCGAAAATCAGGGATCGGGGATTGACCAGACAAATTGGGTTTTTAGTCCAACCTGCTCTGATAACACTTGTTGGTCCCAAGTGGTATAGGGTTAAGAGGGGGGGTGAATTAACCGTATCAAATTTTAACTTTTCTCCAAAAATATTAAGTCCTTGATTAGCAGGTAGCTTGCTGCACAGTAGGTTGCTGCTCAGACAGTGACCTCGGGACTTAGTCAGAGATAACAGTGCACAGCGGAAATAATGTGATTTTCGAAAATAGGTTATAATGCAGTATGCTCAAGGAGATCAGACAGATAAATAAAGTATAAAGAACACAACCAAGCTTATAGAGGTTCAAGGGTGGAGTAATCCCTCTACGTCCTCTCTACTCCTACTCAAGGAGGAACTTTGTTAAACCAAGTTTGATTTACAGTAGACTCAGCTAATACAAACTCTACTCTACACAAAACTGTCAGCTCTATCCACACAGGTAGTTGCACAGTGACCAAACCGATCGACCCACACAGAATCCTTTCTCTTCTTCAGAGAGAATAACAACTTAGCAGAGTAAACTCCGCCTAAGTGACTCCTAAAAATCTATTTAAAAGATATGGAGATTTTCAACAAATGTATGCAGCAAGTTTCTTAGACTTCTAATTCCACAAATTAGCTGGCTTGCTGCTGCTTAGACTGAGTGACGTTTATATGTAGATTTTTACTCGTCGATGAACTGCTTCGCGTAGGATATATCAATTCAGGAGTATATTCTTCAGGTGCACTCATCCTTCTATTTATAAACATCAGTGAGAATTCTGCCCGTTGAGAAGACAGTTCCCCACTGGTGAGGTGTCTCGCTCTGATTGGTTCTGTTGATCTTCTGACACCTGCTCTGCAATGCCTTCATTCTGTTCTGCCACTACTTCATCCTTTTATTGCCCGACTTAATCCTGCAGTCTGCTATACTCTGTCCTTGCTGCTTTTTCACACATGGCTTTCACTGATTTGTTGAAACTGAAGTGACTCTACCGGCTAGTCAGGATGCACTGATTATGATGTATCTGGTAGTTTCTTCTTTGAGTGAATCAGCTTCCTTGACTTGAGTATCGTTCAGGTTCCTTACAGCACCCTTTGGTACATGGATACTGTTTCTTATTGCAGTATGCAGGTAGCAGGGACTTCTCGTAGGTTCCTTGGTAGAGTCTTCTTCTTCTCTTTCCAGCATCCTTGCCTTAGCTATTTTACATATGCAAACTTATCCAGATAGCAATGCTCTAGTCTATTACACGTTTTGTTTCATCAAAATTTATTACAATTTATCCTATCAGGCAGGACTAAAAATGAATTTAACCCCTTCTTTGTATCCAAGTTACCTGTAAAATCTGCATGAACAAAACCTTTATGTGAATTAGTAAGGTTAGTATGCTTTTGAAAAAGTAATCCCAGATGAGATGAACCACTTAGGTATGTAAGCATCCACTTGACTGCTTCCCAGTATAACTTCCCTGGTTCAGTCATGTATCTGCTCACTATGCTCATGGCATACGCTATATCAAGTTTGCTGCAAACTATAACATACATCATGCTACCAACAGCACTAGCATATGACACTCCAAGCATATACTTCATCTCCTCATTTGTCTTAGGTTTTAGCTTAGTAGATAGCTTGAACTGAGCTCTTATAGGTGTTGAGACTAACTTTGCAGTATGCATAAAAAATCTCTTCAGAACCTTATGTAAATAATCGGTTTGGTGTAAGAAAAATTGCTCTTTATTTCTATCCCTCTTGATATCCATTCTCAAAATGTTTCTTGCTTCTCCTAAATCCTTCATTTCAAACTGAGATCTTAACTTATCCTTTAGTCTTTGTATTCTAATCATACGTTTACTTGCAATGAGCATATCATCAACATATAACAGTAACATAATGTGAATCAACTTTTTTTCTTTCTCAAGATATACACAACTGTCATAGTTGCACCTTGAGAATGCAATGCACAACATGAAACTATCAAACCTCTTATACCACTATCTTGGGCTTTGCTTCAAACCATAAAGGGATCTCTTAAGTAGACATATTTTCCCTTCATTTCCAGGTTATATAAAACCTTCTCGCTGCAACATATAGAATATTCATCTAAGCTTCCATAGAGAAAGGTTATCTTCACATCCAATTGTTGTAATTCCATGTTTTCTTGAGCCACCATTGCAAGTAAAATCCTTATAGTGACAAGCTTAACCACTGGAGAGAAAATTTCATTATAGTATATGTCTTCTCTTTGTGTAAATCCTTTAGCTACAAGCCTAACTTTAAATCTGATTTGCTCAGTTCCAGCAACCTCAATTTTCCTTTTAAAAATTCATTTGCTGTCTATTATCTTATGCTTGATAGGCCTGTCAACTAAATCCCAAGTGTGATTATTTTCTAAAGATAGAAACTCTTCATTCATAGCCTGAATCTATTTGTGGATTGCATAGCAGCTTTGAAATTGCTTGGTTCTTGGTATTCAATATCTTCAACCACATTTAAAGCATAATGCACAATATCTACCTGTCCATATCTTGTTGGAGGCTGTAAGTTTCTTCTTTTTCTATCTCTTGCAAGATTATAGTTTCTTAGATTCTAAGATGCTCCATTGATTTCATCATCAGCTTGTTCATCTTCATAAGCTCCTGATAAGTCTTATTCCTCAAATTTTGTGTACTCCACCTAAACCTGAGTTTCTTCTTGTAGGTCTGACTCTTATTGGGCTTGATCAGGCATCTCAAATGTCTATTGAGTGTTGAGCTAGCCTTATATCTCATGGTGGCTTTCTTGAACATTACATCTCTACTAATAAACCATCTTTGGGTTCTAGGTTCCAAGCTCCACATCTTATATCCTTTCACACCATTTGGATAACGAATAAAGATGTTTATGTCTTTAAACTATTTAGTTGTGTTGTTTTCATTTTTATTATCAGTCGAGTCTAAATTTAGGAAAGCATTTATTTATCTCTGTAAACATAGCAAGCTTTTGATATTTATTAAACTTTAGATTTTTTTATCTCTTGCCAGTAAATCTCTTCTTTTGCACTCAAGTTTTACGTGTGTTCTTCATTTACATAGCTTTGTTGTATCACATATCTTGAATTGTATTAGGTTTATATAGTTTCCTTTAAGATTTGCATACCCTACATTCTTCTCGTTAGGTAAAACATGGTTTTTTTAGAGTTTTCTTATACTTATTTTTAACAAATAACCATAACAATCCACTTGAGGTGTTTTAAGCTTCTACTTGACATCATTATCAAATAAACTCATATAAAATTACTCTAAAAGAGAGAGACATGTGATTATCTTTTGCACTTAATCTATTATCATTTTTTGACTCTTTATTTCAGAAAAGAAGTTATCTATTGTAAATGTTAATTCTAACTAAATGTAGTTATACATTTTAATATCAATGTTGACTCATCAATTAATAATAAAATAAACCCCTTTTTAAGTAATTTTTGTCATAAGCATTCACTCATACAAGAGTATATATTTATTAAAAGAATTCATATATAACTTACAAGCTCTTTAATTTAGTGTAATTGATTGTTTGGTACCTACCAATCATAATTTATGCAACTGAGTGTATTTACAACACACATTAATAAGAAGTGTATATTATTATATTACCAAGCATTACACTTTTTTTCCTCTTTCACTCATTGAAAGTACCTTTCTTTGATATGGATTAGATGAGAAATATATTATAATTTGACTATTCATGCTCTAACAAGTTTTATATTAAATTAGAGAATATTAAAGATCTAAAATTCAAATACTTTTGTCAGCAACTAATAGAATACACTTTTTACCTTTCAATGATATCTGTTGGACATGTTTGTTTCTCTTATTAAGTGAGTTACTAGACATTTCATGGCACCACCTTTATCGTTTGTATCAATTTTAAGATCATCTAACTCAGCAATCATTGACCCTAACTTGTTTGTGGTTCTTGGGTTCTAAATCATCACAACAATTTATATATATTTATATATTTTATTTATTTATTTATTTTTCTTACATAGGAGGTTTGCACTTCAATTCATGATTGAGCATATGTATATCAAGTCACATAAACAACAATTAAATCTAAACAATATACTAATATAATTCATAAAAGAAAAATCAAACAATGCACAAAATGAAACACTTGCTTTAAAACTATATTTTATGTTAATTGAAAAAAAAAAAAGCTTTCCTATTTGGAAGACGCCAAAGCTGAAGTTTGGTGGTGGTATGACGAAAGATCGAAAATTGTCTCTCATATTGTAACACCCCCGCTTTACTTAGGGTAGTTACTTCTATTAATTGATCAACATAACTTTCTAAACTTATAAAAATCTTCATAAGGATTCATTTGTTTATCAAAGAAAGCAACGAAATCAAACTTTGTAAGAAACATGCTAGAATTTGAAAACGGTCTAAAGCATCCTATAAGAAATTAAATCGTTTGAGTAAATTTTTTGTCAAAAGAAATCAAAAACAAAAGTCCTTTTAGCATGAATACTAAAAAAAAGTTTAAAACCAATTTCGAGGTCGTCACCACCAATCACGCTTAAATGCTGCTACCTTCTTGCATCACATCTTACATTTGTCTTTATCTGTAGTATGGGGTAAATGTTATAAGCAAAAGCTTAGCAAGTACATCGTCTAATCTCATAAAAAACATTTTCTTTGCAACTTTTGAAAAATGCAAGAAATCAACTAGTAAAACAATATATATTCTCTTATACTTTAAAATAATACACTGTAGGCCCGGACATGGTACCAATGTGCTCAACTCCAAAGAACCTGGTGTAGCTAGCCACCGAAATTTAAATGGAACAACTAAATACTGATAGGACAGTCTAGGAGCCCTTAACTTCTTCTAATGGACTGTTTGAGAGCCTGGTCCCAGTCTCTGAAAATATATACAACTATATATATATATATATATACACTATCTCAAAATGATTTTCTCATTTTACATAAAAAGAATAACTAGCATCTTGTACTTGATCAAACACATGAAGTTACATCACTTAACAATCATCACTCTATATCCATAAAAACGCATAAATAAATTCACAAAGCACATAATTTACTAACATTAAAGCATATTTACAAATAACAAAAATAAACATTCATATAAATTTTTCGTCAACATTAAACAGATAAAATAAAACTATTCATACAGGTAAGAGATACTTACCTGAAGTTCTCAAAACTCACAATATTTCAAAATTCTTAAATACGTTTGAAGTTTTCTCAATTGAACATAAAACAAGAACAATTAATAAAATATAATTAGAATCTATCAATCTACTAAAAACATTAAAATTTACTTCCCAAGTACCATTAATATAAACTTGATGCACTTGTGTCATTATGTTAAAAGGACCGAATTCTATGTTATTCATAAAACGCTTATAAATATACCACATGTGTTGGTCCCAATGGTATAAGGTTAAGAGGGGGGTGAATTAACCTTATCAAATTTTTAACTTTTACTCCAAAATGTTAAGTCCTTGATGAACAGGTAGCTAGTAAGCTTGTTGTTCGATAGGTTGCTGCTCGGGCAGTGATCTCGGGACTTAGTCAGAGACTATAATGCACAGCGGAAATAATGTGATTTTCAAAATAGACTTTAATGCAGAATGCTCAAGGTGCAGATAGAAATATAAAGCTGTAAAACACAAGCAAGCTTATAGAGGTTTAAGGGTGGAGTAATCCCTATACGTCCTCTCTACTTCTTCTCAAGGAGGAACTTTGTTAAAGCAAGTTTGATTTATAATAGACTCTACTAATACAAACTATACTCTACACAAAACTGTCAGCTCTATCCACACAGGTAGCTGCACAGTGACTAACTAAGCGACCCATACAGGATCTCCACACAGGTTCCTCGACCCACACAGGATCTTTTCTCTTCTTTAGAGAGAATACAACTTAGCAGAGTAAATTCATGCCTAAGTGACTGCTAAACAGTTCGTTTGAATAAGATATGAAATTGCAAATGATCGAATGCAGCAAGCTCTTTAAACTTCTGAAAAGCACAATGGTAGCTGGCTTGCTGCTGCTGTTTTTACTGTAAGTTTTAGATATGAAAGCTTAAGCTTGTAGATGATTTGCTTCGCGTATGTTCTCTTTTTTTTCTTCTTTTTTCTCTTGTGCATTCAGTCTTCTATTTATAGGTATCAGTGAGTATTCTGCCAGTTGGGAGGGCAGTCTTTTGCTTGATGAGGTGTCTTTCTCTGATTGGTTCTGCTGATTTTCTGACACCTGCTCTGAAATGCCTTCATTCTATTCTGCCATTGCCTTTGTCCTTCTGCTGCGCGGCTTAATTCTGCAGTCTGCTGTACTTTGTCCTTGCTGCTTTTTCACACATAGCAATCTCTAATTTGCTGAAACTGGAGTGACTCTACTGGCTAGTCAGGTTGTACTGATTTTAATATATCTGGTAGTGTCTTCTTCGAGCAAGTAAGTCAGCTTCCTTGATCATCTACAGGTTCCTTGCAGCATCCTTTGAAACTTGGTTACTGGTTCCTTGTGGCAGCACGCAGGTAGCAGGGACTTGGCATAGGCTCCTTTGCAGAATCTCCATCTCATTCCGGCATCCTTACCTCAGCTAAATTATACATTGAAACCTATCTGAATGGCTAAAGCTCTAGTCTATTACATGTTTTGTCTCATCAAAATTTATTACAATTTATCCTATCAACATGGATTAAATAATGCTCCTCATAAAATCTTTAAGTATATGTAAATATATATATATATATATATATATATATATATATATATATATTGATGTGATTAAATAGCCAAATCAATTATATAATCTTTTTCCCGCAACTAATGTTTAACCAAATATAAAGGAGAAGAAAATAAAGAAACTAGCAGTCAAGTTCTTCAAGACAAATAAATCATATGATTATTATCTGCTAAGTTTAAATTTGGAATAATTCTATTATTAATCTAATACTTTACTCTTAAATCTCCAAGACTACCTAATTAGACAACTTATCATCTTATCCATATCTTACTAAATATAAATATCTCATCATACCATCATTCAATTAAATTAAGTAAATGAACCTAGTAATAAAATTAACTAATTAAGCTAGTTTAAATTCCAAAAATTATAAGATTAAACAGTGGTCTAACTTAATATTTATTAGCTCATGCAAGACAATACTAATTATTGCACTAAAATTTTGTACATTCACTATTAATTAATTTATCATTAGACAGAGAAAATTTGAATAACAATTATTTACTTTAAATCATTTGAATTGCCTAATTATTAACCTCCAAACGCTTGCAATATTATTGACATTATTTGATTACTTATTTTAAATGCATGGAAACTGGACAAGACATTATAAGAATGGTTTATATTACTTATCTTGATACTTAATTTATTAAGTATAATTATTTAATGAAATGAAATTCCTCATCTAAACAATTGGTTTAAACAAAAATGTCATTTCCTCAAATGACCAATCTTCAAACCGTGAGCAATAGCCTATATTTTTAAAGTAAACCATGTAAAGGAAGAATGCAGCAACTAAGTATCTAATTGAAATTAATTCTAAAATCATGTATCTTATTTAATATGATATACTAGTCTACTAATTATTTAAAATATGGTATTTGAAATTTTACCATAATTTATTATGAAAACATTTATTTAAATAAATCAAATATCATATATCAAAAAAGGAAAAAGAAGATGGATACAAAAGATAAAAAGAACAAGAAGCAGGCCTCATTAAAACCTCTATATAGCAAAACCTAGTGGGAAAAAATTATATAAAGGAAAAAAGGTGTCATGCACTAATAAAACCTATAATATGGCAAATCCAAAACATCTCTAGCTAACAAATTTTCCAAATAGGATGAAGCATAGTCCCACCATTCAAAATCAGTTGTGCATTTTATGAGCCTATCAGCAACCTGATTCCCTTCACGAAAAATGTGGGAAATTCTAAACTGAAAACTATCAAGCATGTCCAAAGCAGAGGACCATTTATTCCGGAGATACCAGGAAACCCGGCACGAACGATGAGTGAGAAGAGCCACTACGTAAGCTAAATTAGATTCAAGCCAAAGATGAGTCCAATTCTTGTGAGCAACCACCTCAATGGCAAACAAAGCTGCCAATATCTCTGCATCAAAAGCAAACCCACACCACTTTTGAAAGAAAAACCACCACAAGCATGACCCCATGAATTTCGGAACACCCCGCCCATCTGAATCACTCCTGGCTAACCAGCCGCACTTCCATCAGTGTTAACCTTGATCTAGCCAATCGGAGGTCTGAACCATCTCACCGACGTAATTTTTGGAGCTTTCCCCAACCTCCCCATAATTCCTAAACGAGCTAATATAAGGATCTCATCTTTGGAATTGAACATTGCTCCATTGATCAAAGAAGTAAATTCCAGAATGAACGAAAGCAGCAACACTAGCATACTCTCAACTGAGGGAGCAATCTCCCCAAACATATGTATGTTTCTTGCATTCCATATACACCAATAAGCATAGACCAAAGCCGTCTTCCACAACGCACCCAGCTGTTCAGTGAAACGTAGTGCCATGGCCTGGAGAAGAATCGACATAGCTCCTGACTCGAGATGCAGATTGGCCCCAAAAGGAGTGGATATCCAGCTCCAGATCCAACGCCATATGCAGCAAGATACGAATAGATGGTCCAGTAATTCAGACGTTGCTCTGCAAATGCCACAGACAGATGGGCCTGAAACACCATGGTAGTACAGAAGATCTCCCACCAGAAGCTGCTCGTGAATAATAATCCAAACTGTGACAGAGCATCGAGATGGAATGGACGGATTCCAAATCCATCTTTCCCATTTTACTTCCGGGTAATGACATCGGAAGGACTGACAAGCTATGCGTGAGGACACCTCTCCGTGAGCCGTGATCGGCCAGACCCGACAATCCTTTTCCTTTGATTCCACATGAAACTTCAATATATCCTGCACAACAGTTGAACAGCTAGAGACAAAATCAGAGGTAAAGTGCCAAAGGCCATCGAAAAAATAATCTGATATGGAGTGCGTAAAGTGTCTTCGCAAGCCAGTCGGCACACCCAACCGGTCAGCGATGGGATATCCCAACCAATTATCAAGCCAAATCGGACCCCTGAGTTAGCCCTCGGGACCCATCTCAAGTCCGTAATAAAATCTGCCACCTGATCCTTGATACCCGACCATATAGAGGAAAGAGCAATAGATTTCTTTATCAAGCTATCTCCTAAAAGAAAGCGACTTCGAAGAACCTGAAACACCTTATCCTCCGAGGTAAGAAGCTTCCACGCAAGATTGGCCAGAAACGCCCTATTTGTAGTAAGGATGGACCGAATCCCCAACCCCCCTTCCTCTCTAGGCACGCAGCATTAAGACCACGCCATACAGATGCCTCACATTTCATTAATCGAGCCCGTCCAAATAAAGTTTCGAATAGCAGTATCCAGGACCTTAAGAGTCCCCTTTGGCCATTTGTACACCATCATTGAGTAAATAAGGGAGCTGGTTAAAACTGAGTTAACGAGGCAGACCCGACCAACCAAAGAGAGAGAGAGCGTCCTTCCAAGTTTTAAACTTAGACAAGAAGCGATCAAGCAAACCAACCAAATCTATCTTTCGAGGCTTACCACAAAAAATTGGGACGCCAAGATATTTGAAGGGGACGACCCCCATGCAGAATCCAAGACGGCAGAGAACATTCAGCCAATTAGCTTGTCGAACCATAATACCAAAGAAAGCACAAGATTTTTCCAAGCTGTAAATTTGACCCGGAAAAGACCCGTACAGATTAAGAATCTCCTTAACGGCCCTTACATTCATAGATTTAGCCCTACAAAAGATCATGATATCGTCGGCTTAGTAAATACCATGAGGGAAACTGATTCCATGAGGAGAGGTAAATTCCACAAGCCGTCCAGATCGAATGGCATGATCAAATAAACGAGGAAGGACATCTTCCCCAATAGCTAACAGGAGAGGGAAAAGTGGATCCCCTTGTCTGACACCCCTCGTGCAACCAAAATATCCAGCAGATAAGCCATTGAATAAAATAGAAATTTTAGCCGACGAAAAGATCTCCTTGACCCATCCAACAAAAACCGAAGAGAAGCCAAAGGCTTTCAGAGTGGTGAGCAAAAAATCCCACCGCATTGTGTCAAAAGCCTTTTTGATATCAATTTTCAGCATCATGTTGTGTCCATACTGTTTTCTTTGCAAACAATTGAAGCCCTCCGAAGCAAGCGCAATGCAATCATGAATATGGCGTCCAGGTATGAATCCAAACTGAGAAGCAGAGACTACCTTACCCATCAGAGAACCAAGCCGAGTAGGTAGAATTTTGGAGATGACTTTAAAAATGAAGTTACTAAGAATAATGGGCAGATAATCCTCAATTTTCTGCACATGGTTCTTCTTTGGAACAAGAACCATAAATTGGCATTTAATTAGAAATTTGGGATGTTACATTGTATGACATTATTTGGATTTGTTAAAAAATTAGAGATGATTTTTTTAGAATTGAAATTGTTCTAGAATTTAGTAGAAATTATATCCTTTGAGCTTCCAATAGGCATTAATAAGTTTCTAGATCTTTCATTCATGTACTATAAATATGATATGTAACATGTTATTTTGGGTGCGAGAAAAATCAATACAAGTTCAGAGTACAATATTCCAAATCTCCTTGTCCATCTTTTTTCTTTTTGAGGTAGAAATTCGTCAAGTTATTCTACACCTTCAAGGTTGTTGATCTTGGGCCAACAGATTTATTTATTCTGTTGTGGTATCTACTTTCACATGGTATCAGAGCTATAGGGCTTCTGCATATTTGTGTGTCAAGATCCCTTGGTGAAGAATTCAACCGGTACCTCGAGATGGATACGAATGATCGCGCGAGTGGTCTAGGTATGGAGTTGCTGAACCAGTCCAATTATAGAATATGGAGGACTTGTATGGAGTCTTATCTTGTTGGTGAGATCTATGGGAGGTCGTGAATAGAGAAAACACAGAAGCTCCTATCAATACACCCGAAGATGCACTCAAGAAATGGAAGCAGCTTAATGCAAAAGCTGAGTTCACCTTGAAGATATCGATTTCTCCCAACCTGTTTGATCATATAATGAGGTGTAAGTCAGTCCATGAAATCTGGCGCACTCTTGAAAGGTTATTCAACAAAAAGGATGAAGCTAGATTGCAAATTTTGGAGAACGAACTTGCAAATACAAGTCAAAGAAATTTGTCTATTGCCAAGTATTTTCTAAAAGTTAAGAATCTTTACTCGGAGATCTCTCTTCTCAATCCAGATGAACCTTTTTTTGAGGCTCACATACGAAGAAATATTATTTGAAGCCAAAATATACTCCTTATATTACATCTATACAAGGATGGGCTCAGCAACCTTCCTTGGAGGAGTTTGAGAATTTGTTATCATCGCAAGACTTTTTAGCAAAGCAGATGGCTGGAGCTTCTCTAAATGGAGGTGAAGGAAATGCACTTTTGGTAAAATAAGGGCAATTCAAAGCGAACTTCAAAGGAAAGAAAAATCAAAATCAAGATAACTCAAATTCTTAAAAAGAAGTCGAGTCATATGGTAATTCTGGCAAGAAAGTTATCAGTGTCACCGACTTAGTCATATTAAGAGATTTTGTCAAGCAAAATTAAATGAAGGTAGCATGGCAGAAAAAGGTTAAGCTGGAGAAGATTGGGGTAAATGCTTTGTGGTAGTAACAAAGGTTGTAGATGTCATGGCTTCAATCAATTTTGGCAAAGATTGAATTGTGGATTCGGGTTGTGGGCATCACCTTACTAGAGATAAGTCCAAGTTCTCAGCTCTCAAAGAACATAATGGTCGTGATGCAATCGCTACAGCAGATAATACCGTTCATCATGTGGAGAATGAAGGCACTGTGGTCAGTAAAGAGAACCATGAAGACTCCATCACCTTAAAGAATGTGTTTCATGTTCCAGAAATGAAGAAGAATCTGTTCTCTGTTGCAAATAATGTTGATGCTGGAAACTATGTTCTTTTCGGACCACAAGATGTAAAGTTTCTAAGAAATATCGAGACAATCAAGGCAGATGTTATACACACTGGTAAGAGAGTCAATAACTTATGTGTTTTATTTATCTTTAACTCGTATATAAATAAAATGAGTAATAATGAAAATGCTCACACCTAGCATGCGAGATTGAGACATCTTAACATGATTAAATTGGAAGTCATAGTAAAGAAAAATCTCGTTGAATGGCTGCCTAGTCTAAGTAATTTTTATGGAGTAGTGTGTGAAGGATGTCAATTTAGGAAGGCTCACAGACTTCCCTTTGATAGATCACCTTCACAGTGTAAAGTCCCATTAGATCTTATTCACAGTGATTTAATGGGACCAACAAAAACTCCGTCTTATTCAGGATTTTCTTACGTGCTCATTTTTATAGATGATTTTAGTAGATATACTTGGGTGTTTTTTTGTGAAACAAAAATCAGAGGTATTTACTAGGTTCTTGGAATTCAAAGAAATGGTTGAAGGTGATCTTGGTATAAAAATCAAGCGGTTGCGGACAGATAATGGTAGAGAGTTCACCTCTGAAAAATTCTTGACTTTTTGCTGTCAACATGGAATCAAGAGACAGTTTTCTTGTGCTGAAACGCCACAGTAAAATGGTGTGGCCGAAAGAAAGATCAGACATCTATCTAAGACCTGCAAAAGCTGGTTGTATGCAAAGAACCTACCCAAGGCATTATGGGCTGAAAGTATGAAATGTGTTTCATATGTTGTTGGTCCCAAGTGGTATAAGGTTAAGAGGAGGTGAATTAACTTTATCAAATTTTCAAACTTTCTCTAAAAAATGTTAAGTCCTTGATTGACAGGTAGCTAGATAGCTTGCTGCACAATAGGTTGCTGCACGGACAGTGACTTAGAACTTAAATAGAGTTAAAAATGCACAGCGGAAATAATGTGATTTTCAAAGATAGACTTTCAATACAGGATACTAATATGATCAGATAGATATATATAGCAATAAAAACACAAGCAATCTTATAGAGGTTCGAGGGTGGAGTAATCCATCTACATCCTCTCTACTCCTTCTCAAGGATGAACTTTGTTAAAGTAAGTTTGATTTATAATAGACCCGGCTAATACAAACTTTACTCTATACAAAACTGTCAGCTCTATCCATACAGGTAGCTACACAGTGACCAAACTAAGCAACCCACACAGGATCTCCACATAGATTCCATAACCCACACAGGATCTTTTCTCTTCTTCAGAGAGAAAAACAACTTAGCAGAATCCACTCCTGCCTAAGTGACTCCTAAACAGTCTATATAAAAAGATAAAGAATTCTTCAACGATAAGGTGCAGCAAGCTTCTTTGAACTTCTGATTTTTCACAAGGTTGCTGGCTTACTGCTGGTTTTGACTGAGTGAATAATGCTTGAAGGTTTTGAGCTCGTTGATAAACTGCTTTGCGTAGGATATTTCAGTTCAGATTCATATGTTCTCAGGTGCACTCAATCTTATATTTATAGGTATCAGTGAGAAATCTGTCCGTTGAAAAGATAGTTCTTCACTGGTAAGGTGTCTTGCTCTGATTGGTTCTGATCTTCTGACACTTGTTCTGCAACACCTCCATTCTGTTCTGCGCTTGCCTTATCCTTTTTCTGCGCGCCCTTATTCTGCAGTCCATTGTATTCTGTCCTTGCTGCTTTTCCAAATGGCATTCTCTAATTGGTTGAAACTAAAGTGTCTCTACCAGCTAATCAGAATGCACTGACTTTGATGTAGTTGGGAGTTTTCTTCTTTCTGAATCGAGGGAGTCAGCTTCCTTGACTTGGAATCCTTCAGATATCTCCCAACATCCTTCGATACTTGGATACTGACTTCTTCAGATAATGTAGCAACTTGATGATATGTAGGTAGTAGGGACTTGACGCAGGTTGCTTTGTAGAGTCTTCTTCACCTTCAGCATCCTAGCCTTAGCTATATTTACATAGGAAAGCTTAACCAGATAGCTAAGATCTAATCTATTACATATTTTGTCTCATCAAAATCTATTACAATTTATCCTATCATATGTAATTAATCGAATGCCTCATTCTCCAATTAATATGAAATCCCCTTATGAGTTGTTTAGAGAAAAGCCAAATGTCAAACATTTGAGGATATTTGGCTCAATCTGTTATGTTCATATGCCGGATTCACAAAGGAGCAAATTAGACACAAAGGCAAGGAAATGCAATATTGTTGGTTATGATGAAAGAAAAAAGGGATGGAGATGCATGGATCCTAAGACTCATCTCTTTATCATCTCACGAGATGTCATTTTTTATGAAATATCATTATATTAGAAGGTGGGGTTGGTCAGATCAATATGGTTGTATTACCTGTTGATAACACTCCTTCTAGCAACTCAACCTTTTCACACATTGATGAGCATAATGAAAAGGGGAGTCTAAATTTGCAGCAAACAGAGAGGGTAAGTCTGCAAACTAGGGATCCATCTGAAAAAGCAACATACAAAGACCGAGAAGAAATATCATCAAACCAGCACGTTATAGAGATGATAACTTTATCAGCACATATTCATGTTTCTTTGCAGGTCCAATAGATGATGAGGAACCTTATACTTTTGAAGAAGCCGAGAAGAGTGAGGAATGGAGATTAGCAATGGATGTGCAACTAGTCTCTTGCAAATTGGTGTATAAAATTAAAAGAAAGGATGACGGAAGCATAGACAGGTATAAGGCAAGATTAGTTGCACGAGGTTTCGTCCAAAAATACGATGAAGATTATGAAGAAACCTTTAGCCCAGTGGCAAAAATGATTTCAGTTCAAGTGGTGGTAGTGGCTTTACAAAACAAAAAATCTTTGTCTTAAACCCAGGCGACTGAAATCTAGCCTTCCTTTTTTGAATATGATATACGATGAAGGGCGGTACAAAGCATTTCGCCTTAGCTACCAATAAAAATTGGAGATTGTGGCAACTTGATGTAAAAAATGCTTGCTTATACGGGGAGCTGGACAAAGATATTTACATAGAGCAACCACCAAGCTATGTCTCAAAGTTGAATCCAAGTCACGTGTGCAAACTCAAAAAGGCGCTTTATGGGCTCAAGCAAATTTCGCATGCATGGTATGGAAAAATTTCCCAATATTTACAATTTTGTAGTATCATGCATCTGAATCAGATTCAAGTTTATTTGTTAAAAGGAATGGAGACTTGCATGTGGTTGTTCTCTTGTATGTGGATGATATGATAATAACAGAGAACAATGAAGAAGAAGTTGTTAAACTTCAAGACGAGCTTGCCATAAGATTTGATATTAAAAAGTTGGGAAAGTTGCATCATTTCCTTGGTCTGGAGTTTTTCAATATGGAGAATGGTATTTTAATGACTCAAGAAAGCTATGCCAAGCAAATGATTGAGTGATTTGAAATAAATCAATACAAGGATGTGTTCAACCCCACTTGACTGAATATAAAATTACGGCGTGAAGAAGGATCACTTCTTATAAATTCTCAACCTTATCGTGCTCTGGTTGGAAGCTTAATATTTCAGACTATAACAATACCCGATATTGCCTTCTCAGTTGGATATGTCAGCAAGTTTATGTAATCACCACGGAAGCCTCATTTAGAAGCTGCAAAAATGATTCTAAAATTTGTTAACTTGACTCCTGACCTTGGTTTATTCTTGTAAGAAAAAATCTGAATCCTTAATTGGATTTGTGCTGATTTTGGTGGTGATTTGGATGATCGAAGATCTATGTTGGACATCTGATCCGAGCTACACACTATATTGCATCTGGATAGCCAAGGTCATCAGTTCACTTGACCGGCCAGGATGACACATTGGACGTCCAGCCCGATAAACCGTCCAGGACAATCGGAAGGGATTATCAACAGAGTGGTCTGGCCGGCCCGAGCTGATCCTGCCGCCCAGATTATAGCCAACTGTCATGAGATCGTGGGTGACAAAACCGCCCAATACCGCATAAATAGGCGAGAATCAAGGAGAAAGTGGGCTCAACTTCCATAACCTCCACGATCCCCACGATCTCCATTACATAGGTTACTTTGTAACTATAAATAGGTTCAATTTCAATGTAAAAAGGGTTCGAATCTTCATTCTATAAACAGTACTAGAGAGCTTATTTCTCTAAAAGTAATACAATAAGATCCTGCCCGGTCACTTAACCGTCCAGGATCAGCCGAGCTAAATTGCTCGAGTAGGCTCTAGGCCAGCCTTCTTTTTATTTTACATTTTATTCACACATATTTGAGTGTTAGACTAGGAATTCACCCTATACAAATTCCGACGTCAACAATCTACATCAGGATTTATGTTTCTTTGCGGAGATACAAGTGTGACGTGGTGTAGCAAGAAACAAAGTTTGGTATCCTTATCTACAACAGAGGCTGAGTATCAAGCATCTGTTCTTGCTGCTCAAGAATGTGTTTGGTTGCAGAGACATGCTCAAGATTTGCATCTTCCTATCTCGAAGCCACATCAATCTTAGGAGACAATCAGAGTGCAATTAAACTTGCAAATAATCCAATTTGTCATGCAAGAACTAAACATATTGAGATTAAGCATCATTTTATCCGAAAACAAGTTCTTGATGGTACTATTAGAGTCATGAAAGTACGAAGCAAGGAAAATATTGCTGACATCTTCAAGAAGTCACTTCCGAAAACTACATTTGAGTTTCTTTGTGCTAAGCTTGGATTAATTTCCAAAAAATCACTTTAAGTGGGAGTGTTAAAAAATTAAAGATGATTTTTCAAGAATTGAAATTGTTCTAGAATTTAGTAGAAATTGTGTCCTTTGAAGTTTCGATAGACATTAATAGTTATTTAGATCCTTCACTCATGTACAATAAATATGATATGTAATACGTTATTTTGGGTGCAAGAAAAATCAATACAAGTTCAGAGTACAATATTCCAAATCTCCTTATCCACAATAGTCCCACCAAATTTCCAAATATTGTAAAAATAATCCCACCAAATTTCTAATATTGTAAAAATAGTCCCACCAAAACAAATATTAGCCAACACACGTGCCTGTTAATTTGGATGAAATTTTCTTATGAAATTATTTATGCAACTCTCCTGGCAACCTGTGGAACCAAATCTAAAATTCATAATTCTTATGCATGTAATTTTGTTTTTCTTAGATTTGTTTCGTATTTGTAATTTTTAAAGGGAGGGTATTTAATTTAATAAAAAAAAACAAATGATAATGTTAAATTAAAAAATTTCATTTAGAATTTATGACATATTATTTTTATAATATTTATTTTGTTATTACATTGCATATATACATATATATATATAAACTGAAATATTCGTAATTTGTTACATTCTTATTTGTAATTTTATTTACTGTCAATTTTATTTTGTTTTTGTAATTATTAAGGGGTATTAAAAAAATTAAATAAATCATAATTTCAAATTAATTAAAATTTATTAATTTAAAATTTGTTTCGAATCCATGGCATATCGAACTTATCATTTTATCATATCAACTATTTATGATTTCTATTATTAAAATATAATACAAATATCACAACTGGTTAAATGCACATGAGAAAAACTAGTTTTGGGATCAAGTTAACTCCAAAATACAAGTTTTTAAAAGTTCATGACAAATATTGCAACTATTTTCCTCTAACAATTACATTTTTCACGTTTGAGATTAAATCTGCACTACAAGAAAAACATCTTTTAACAACGGTTTTTAATCGTTGTCAAATCCATTTTTTAAGCGTTGTTGTATCCAGGGTTGTTAAAACTTTTCGCCATTCGACAACGCACCAAAAAACGTTGTCTTAGCTAGATACGACAACGCTTTTTGATGCGTTGCAAGAAAAGGGTTGTCTTTTCTTATTTTCTAGAACTATTTTACAACGTTGTCATATCTAACACGTCATCGAAAAGTGACACGTCATCAGCATAGTTTGGACACGTCATTGTCATGTCATCTTCCACATCAAATTCTGACACGTCATTACCACATCATGAGATGAAATAATTGTGCGTTGTCTGGAATTCAAACTCGTGACCTTTGTTGGACCTTGAACCACTAAGCTACTAATGCTTTATGTATTTATATTCTATATGTATTTCTTTTATTAACTAATTTTATATATATATATGTTTAATATATTTAATAATATTTAATCTAATTTCATATTAAGACAATTATAAAGTATATTAGTGCATATTTTTAATATACGTTATAAACATACTAATTTTTTAAAATTATGAGTTTGTTCATATATATAAGATAATATTAATGCAAATAATATAAAATAACATCATAAAATAATTAAAATTTTCAACTTTAATTTAATTAAAATAATATATAATTTTTGTATTATTATATAAAAAAATTTGTATTGACCAATTAATATATGTATTTTTTTATTTTGAAAAATAGTTTATGGTTCAATTAATATATTTAAGTTTTTTTTTTCATATTATTCTTTTAATAAATCATTTTTATATCTTTTTTTTATTTTATAAAATAATTTTTTCAAATAATTTATGTTTTTGGTATTAATATTAAAACCAAACTCATTTATCTTTATTTTCTAAAATAATAATATATAATTTTTATATTATTATGTAATACAAATTTTTATATTTTTCAAATTAATATATGTATTGTTTTTTTTTTTTTGTTGTAAAATAATTTTTGGTTCAAATTAAAACCAAACTCATTTTATCTTTATTTTCTAAAATAATAATATATAATTTTTATATTATTATGTAATACAATTTTTTGTATTTTTCAAATAAATAAATGTATATTTTTTTATTGTTGTATAATTAAATTTTTTATATATTCTTAATTAATTGATATGATATATATATATATATATCTTTTTTTTATGTTTTTTGTATTAATTTTAAAACACAATAATTTTATCTTTATTTTTTTTAGAAAAACATTCATAATTTATGAATTATGAATTATAAAATACAATTTTCGAATCATGTTTTAAAATAATATTCCAATTTTGTATTATTATATAAAAGGTGAGAGTAATACTTAATTAGGTGTAGTTAATTTCTTAATTAATTCAAAATAGTATTTTATAAAAATACTATTTTCTAAAATTATGAGTTTGTTCATATAAGATAATATTAATGCAAATAATGTAATATAAGATTTCATTATAAATTAATTAAATGTATTAAATTTAAATTAATTAAAAAACAATTATTTTATAATTGTTTTTTTATTAACACATGCAACACAAAATGAAAAAGGGTTGCATAATGGGTTGTAAAATTAAAAAAAAAAGTTCTAAGAAAAGACAACGCTTAATAGCGTTGCAAAAAAGGATTGTCGTATAGCCAAAAAAAGGTCATTTAACAACCTTACAAAAAAAGTGTTGTTGTTTCCATTTTTAGCGTTGTCGTATGACGAATTTTTTTAAAAAAGACAACGCTTTTCGGAAAAATGATTGTAAAATCCCATAAGACAACACAAATTTATAAAAAGGGTTGTTAAATGGGGGTTGTTATAGGCCAAATTTCTTGTAGTGCTGTTTTTTATTTTTTCTAATGGAAAACGTTTTAACGAGACTTTTACAGTATGTTATTCTAACAAAATTACTTTTACTAAATATGAAAGCTAGGTGAATCGAAATGACCCCATAAATTAGTGGGATGAAATTAAATTTCCGTCCATGAGAAAAAAACACAATTTCTTCCAATTTCCACACTAAAAGGTGAAATGGACCAATTCCACCCACAATTAACAGATTAATAATAATAAACAATTTATATTAAGAATAGTTCTCGACAAACACACATTTCTGAATATGGTAATGAATTAATGATTTTTGTGAAATTGTTGTGTCCACTCTTGATTCTCAGAAAAATTAAAATTTGTAAACAATTTCCAGCGAATATATATTTCTAATGCAATAATTTAATACTACTATAAAATTATATATATATATATAGCAAGAGGGCGGTTTTTAATGTTCAAACATGAATTTCTATTTAAAGAAATAAAAAAAAATTGCATACTTCAAAATTTGACCTCTACTGAGACATTTACCTTGAATCACGAGTCTTATAACTCAAGTGGTATCTCACCTTTATAGATTATGATAATTAGGATTCGTTTAGCTTATGTAAGTTTTATAATTTTTATTTCATCCTTTTCACTCTCTAATTCAATAAAAAAAAAACATTTATTTTGAATCATATGAAATATTTTACATAAATAAGTTAAAATGAGATGGATTGATTGATTTGAGATGGATGTTTACATTTTAAAATGATTTAAGTCACGTGATCGAAATGATCTATTTTCTACGGTTTTTCTTAAAAGACAAACGTTTTACGAAAATCTGTTTTATGTGATAAAATGGTGTTTTGGCATGTGTGTGTAAAATCTTCCAAAATTATTTTATGTCATCCCGAGTTTCCCCACCCCACTGAGTGTATTTCGAACACTCACCCCTCTTTTAAAATATTTTCAGTTTAAGGATTTTATGGCGTGGAGTGCGAGCGGTGGATGCTAGTAGTCGATGATCAAAGGTTCCAGAAGATTTTTATTTAAAGTGATTAATTTGATGAATTTTAAGAAATGTATATTTCGCAAGATTTTTTTTATTTATATTTATTCTTGGAAAGAGGAAATTTGTTTTTTTATAAGAGAGTAACGTCTCGGTTAAAGATTTATTTACAAAAGAATCGGGACGTTACAGTTTGAAACCAGATCCCACTTCTCAAACAAGAATCTAACATATGTCACATGTTTATAAGTGTTAATACAAGATTGGTGAGTAGCATAAAATCACCCCTCTTTAAAATGTTTTATAATATTAATTCTCTTGAAATACTTTATTGTTTTCCTTTTTAGAATGCACATAGTTAACCAATGTTTATACGTGAGAAAGTAATTAGATTAATTTTCTAATAATACTTAATGTTTTTCCTTTTTGGATCCACATAGTTTAATATATCTTTCCTGTGTCAGAATAATAAATCATCATATCAACTTTTGAGTTTATTATCTTTTTTGCCTCCAATTTAGGGATTTAGCAATTTCGAACTTTAATTTTTCACACTGATAATTTAGGACTTTATCTTTCCGAACTTGGCGAATTTTGCCCAATTTGAACCCGAATTGTATAATTTGGCCCAAATCGCACGTGAGGTCGCGAAATTGAGCAATTCGGACCAATTTTGCTGAGTTGGCATTTTTTTATCCCTCTTGGCATTTCGAAATTTTTTATCTGCATTCCACGTGGATAAAACCTCCCTCAAATGTAATTTAATCCCTAAATGAAAATATCCAAAAATCCCCCCCCCCCACCCTCCCAAATTGAGTGATCAGAAACCATGGTTTGGTTGACAAAAACGAAGACAAAATTCAGGTTCCCATGAGTGTGTTTTCGTTGCTTTTGCAGTTCTTCCTACTTGCAGGCCTGGATTCGTTCTTTGAGACGAGTGTTGCTGCATTTTACGAGGATCAGTAGCTTGAATGCATGAGGAACTATCTCAATTATTACAGTAAAGGGGTGTCGGGTTTGGGGTTCATGTGTAGTGTGCTTTTGGTTTATGTTGTGGGGAAGATCAATGAGATAGGAGGGAAGAAGAATTGGTTTCAGTTGACCTTGAACAAGAGTCGTTTGGATCGGTACTATTGGGTGCTGGCAGTTTTGAGCTCGGTGAATCTGGTGGTGTTCGTGGTGGTGGCTTCGCGTTATAGATACAGGAGTCGAGAAGTGCAGGATGAGGAAGGTCGTGCTCCTACAAGATTAGGGGGGAAATTTTTGGATTTTTTCATTTAGGGATTGAATGACATGTAGAGGAGTTTTTATCCAAGTCGAATGCAGATAAAAGAAATTCAAAATGCCACAATTTCTTCCAATTTCCACACTAAAAGGTAAAATGGACCAATTCCACCCAGAATTAACAGATTAATAATAATAAACAATTTATAATTTGAATAGTTCTCGACAAACACACATTTCTGAATATTGTAATGAATTAATGATTTCTGTGAAATTGTTGTGTCCAAACTATACTCTCAGAAAAATTAAAATTTGTAAACAATTTCCAGCCAATATATATTTCTGATGCAATTATTTAATAGTACTACTATAGAATTAAATATATATATATATATATATATATATATATATATATAACAAGAGGGCGGTTTTCAATGTTCAAACATTAATTTCTATTTAAAGAAATAAAAAAAAATTGCATACTTCAAAATTTGACCTCTACTACGACATTTACCTTGAATTACGAGTCTTATAACTTAAACGGTATCCCACATTTATATATGTGTAAATTATGATAATCAAGATTCGTTTAGCTCATATAAATTTTATAATTTTTATTCTATTCCTTCCACCCTCTATTTCAATAAAAATAAAAAACACTTATTTTAAACCTCCAACTTGTTTAACGACTTCGACCTATACTACGTAGATAGGGAGTCTTCCCTTTATGGAAAAGACAAATTCTTTCCAATGTCCACACTAAAAAGTAAAATGGACCGATTCTACCAAACAAAATCCTCTATTTTAAGTTGATGTTTTTTTTATATTTCATTATTTTTAATTCATGTCAAGCTTAATGATGTTATTTTTATACTTGGTGGACACATAACATGAATTAAAAGTAATGAAATATAAGATGAAACACCAACTTGAAATAGAGAATCTTGTTCACAATTCCACCTAAAATTGAGAGATTAATAATTATAATAAACAATTCATAATTTGAATTGTCATATTATGAATTGTCAACAAATTAATACTTCTCTCAACATGGTAATGAAAGAATTATGTGACATTATTTTGTCCAGAAACTCTCAGAAAAATAAAAATTTAAAGCATTTATTTGTAAGCAATTTTCCTGCCTATATATATATATATATATATATATATATATATATATTTCTAATTCAATAATACTATAATATTATATATATATATATATAATATGTGTTAAATGAATATGAGTTAGATAATTACTACTATTTTCTTTTCAACATGACTCCGATACCATTTCTATCCCAGGATACATGAATACTAAAGGCGTAAGGATATATATATATATATATATATATATATATATATCATATATATATTTTTACCAAACATTTAAACTCTTAAGAATTTACTGAGCATTTAAAACATATATGTATTATCAAATCCCCTCCAACCCCACAAATGCCTCAAACGCCTTTCTGGCTAAAACGGCTAAAAGGGTGAACATTAGGATTCTATAATACATCATAGTACTTAAGCCTCAAACCTGAGTGTCTTAACCTTTCATTAGTATCCATGTTTCCAAAAATCTAAAAATAAACAGACATGCTTAAAAGAACCAGTAGCATTTATCTAACACATAAATATCTAGCCTATCATTGATAGGCCTTTCATAAACATAAAAATAAAAATTTAAATACTTACAGAGTCTGATGAACACCAAGAACACAAAATATTTATATTATACAAAGGATTACAAAAGGAAAGCTTAGAGAGAAGTTAGAGAGAAGGGAGAGAGAATGGACGAGTACTTTACTCAAGCATGTCCTTACAAATGAAACTAAACCTATTTATAGAGGAAAATAAATACTATTACAAACATTGCTTTATAAAAACAAACAGTAAAGATTCTTTTTATTGGACTTTATTGTCCATTACAACATTATATGGGGTCCACTAAGTGGAGAGCATCTTATCTTCTTTGTCTCTCATCCTGCAAGGATTGAGCTTTGAGTTTTTAACGCCTTGAGTGATTCCTTGAGCCTCCATAGGTCAATCATTCGATCATTATTTTCATCATTTTGAAAATATGGATCAAAGATAAGAAATTCTTTAACTTCTTTTATCTTTCTTTCAATAATCTTTATTTTTCCTTTTATTGTGGAAACCTATTCCAGCTTCCCTGTCCTTCATAAAAAAATGGATTAAAATATGGTCTCCATAATAAATGTGGATAATTTCTTTGAATGAAATATAAATCTTCCACAATGTGATGATTTAAATCTTCCATTTAATCTTTGAATTTTTCAAGGAGAGATTCTTTGAGTATGTTGAATGACACACTTAATTCAGGATTTTTTTCTTCCTGATCTTGGCCTTCTTGTTCAGAAAATAATCTTTCTGTGTCGTCTCTGCTGCTTGAATCAGAAAGCATTGAAGTATCAGATTTTGAACCTGAACATCCTGTATTTTGTAAATTCTTAAAAAGATAATTTTTCATCTCTTCAAAATATATTTCTATCATTTTTTGCCTGGAAAATGTTCCGCATACTTTTGAGAAATTCTTTTGAAAGGACTATTTGAATCCTTCATTTCTTCTTTTTTCTTTTCTTTTTGTGTTTTATAACACTGTATTTTTTCATTGATATTATCAATGGTAGATTGAGAATATAATTCTCCTGTTTCGGGATCAATTCTTGTCATTTTATCCCACATCTTGGTATGACCAACTCTCCATAAGCAAGGAGTCTCATTATCGATATAACCGAATTCTGGTGTCCATTTCCATATCCATGGAATGCCTGATTCTATAAAGAATTGATAAGGGGTTTGACCCTTTATTGAATTATTTTCAACTGAAGGTGCTGACATAGTCCATTCCTCCATCAAATTTTTATAATTATCTGGTAGAATATCTATTGTAGTACCAAAGATTTTCCACCAATCAAAGAACCAGTTATTAATTGGATGTTTTGCGCAATTGCTACAAATTTTTATCAACCAAGTATGTTTTCTTTTCTTATTTTCAAAGAAAAGGGTTTTATAAAAACCATCTACATAATCCCAAAAATTAAATTTGTATGTATTTCTTTGACTAGGATGTATAACTTTCTTTTCAACTAAGGGAGATAATCCCCATTCTTCAAGAGATATAATCTTCTTGATAGTGAACTTTGAATATGCATGTTCATTTGTCTGGTTATTTCGAGGACCAAAGTGTTCAATATCAACACTCTCCATTGCTTTAAGCATCTCTTCAAAAAATCCTCGTGATTTATATGAACCACTTATAATGGTTCCACTATGAACATATCTATCCATAATAGTCCATAAACTTTCTTTCCATTGGATATCTTTTTCTTCTATAAGAAGAATTAAATCTCTGTATTCAGATTTTTTAAAGAGTATATTACTCTTTTCTTCATTAGTAATACTGGCATAGGAAGATTCTTCCTTTTCTCCAGGACTATGTTCCTGTGATTTTTTTCTCAGATAATCTTGAAAATCTCCATACAATGGGTGATTTTTGTCAGGAATATTTCCTGATGTATTTCCAGAAATATTCTGGGAAATAAGTTTCTGTTTGTCATGTTGGGCTAAAATTTGATGGGAATTTCTTCCCCTTCCTCTTTCCCTATTAAGGAAATAGGATCATCGTCCCTGTTGACTCATATCTGAAATCATAGAAGAAATTCTCTTGTTAAATAATCAGGTAAATTATTGTTTTTTCCTTATTTATAAACAATTTCAAAATCAAAAGGAGCTAAATAGGCTTGCCATCTAGCAAACATTTGTTTAGAAATATCATGTTTAAAATCTTTTTTGAAAAGACCTTTTGCTGCTTGGCAATCTGTTTTTATAATAAATTTTGTATTATATAAATAACCCTAAAATTTTATAATACATCTTACTATAGCAAGAATTTCTTTAGCTACAGTAGCATAATTTTTCTGTGCAGGATTCCATTTTTCTAAATAAAATCTAACAAGTATTTCTTATTTATCTTTTGGATTTATTTGTTTTAAAATTCCTCCAAATCCTAAATCTGAAGCATCTGTTTCAATAATTTTTTCCTATTGATGATTTGCAAGCATAAGACAAGGAATATTTTTTACCTTTTTCTTTTATAAGCCTAACTACCTTGGTATGTTCCTCAGTCCAAAGAGTATGATTTTTCTTAAGTCTATCATATGATATAGCAGATATTTTTGAAATGTTTTCAACAAATGAGGAAACATAATTTAGACTTCCAAGAAATCTTTGTAATTATGTTTTATCTGTAATTATATCTGGAAATTTATTTCCAAATTCCATACTTCTTTGTATTGGAATTATTTTTCCATTTTCAATATTATGTCCTAGAAATCTGACATTTGTTTGAAATAAATTCATTTTTGATTTTGATATAACAAGACCATTTTGTATAATAAGTTTTCTAAAGATTTCAAGATGTTTAAAATGAGTTTCAATATCTTTAGAAAATACAAGAATATCATCAATATAAACAATTATAAAATTGCTATAAGGGATAAATATATCACTCATTATTTGTTGAAATTTTGAGGGAGCATTTTTTAACCCAAAGGGTAAAACTGTCCATTCATAATGTCCTATTGGAACATTAAAAGTTGTTTTATATCTATGAGCTTCTTCTATTTGGATCTGTCAATATTCAGATTTTAAATCAAATTTTGAAAATATTAAAACTCCAAAAAGTCTATCTATAAAATCTTTTTTATTTGAAATAGGATGTCTAATCTATTTTAAAACCTTATTGAGAGGTTTATAATTTATAACAAGTCTAGGTACACCCCTTTCTTGTTCTGAATGTTTATTAACATAAAAAGTCGTACAAGACCATGAAGATTTAGAAGGAGTTATTAACTTCTTATTAAGGAGGGATTTTATCTCTTTTTTACATAATTCTAAATATTCAGCATTCATTTGATATGGCCTAGATTTTGTAGGAATATTCCTTTCATTAAAATCTTCTTCATAGGGAAGAGAAATAACATGTTTTTTTCTATCCCAAAAAGCATTTGGATGATCATCACATATTTCTAAAGAAAACTTATTATTAATAAGTTTTATTTTATCCTGTAATTTAGGATTTTTCAATTTCTCTTCAATAGTAACATAATTAATTTCTTTTTTTAAAGAATTTATATGAAATATTTTTCTATCAATTTTTTTCTTTTATTTCATTAAAGACCTTTTGTATAGGCATGTCTATAAATTGAAAAATAATAGGTTTATTTTTATAAGTATCAATTATTCATTTTTCATCAATCCGTGTTAAAAGATATATACTATGTATAAAAGGTAAGCCAAGAATAAGTTGACTAGAAATATCTTTTGCAAGAAGGAAACTAGTAGATATACAGCTTACATTTTTACATATTAAAGTTTTTGGTAGTTTATAACTAATATCCAAAGACCCTCCTCCTGCATGTGAAAGAGAATGGGTTGTTTTATGAAAAAATCTTGAAGGAATTAATTCTTCTTGTATAACATTTAAATCTGCACCACTATCAATCATGGCAATAAATTCTTCCTGATAATTATTATCAATTAAAAGAGTTATCTTTGTATACCACTTTTGTGATGTAAACATATTCATTATTTGAATAATTTCTTTTGCAGATTTATTTTTATCTATTGTTGATAAGAAATTTTCTTGTTGTTCTTTTGATTCAACATATTCTTCTTTTTTCATAATTCTTTCCTTTTCTATTATGGATAATCTGTTATGTATATTAATATTACATTTTTGAAGGTCTTTTACCTCTATTTTTAAATTATTAATTTCTATTAATAATTCTTCAATAGTTGTAGGTTTTTTATCTCCATATTTTTGTTTTAACATTCTATGAATTTCTTTCATAGAGTAAGTTTGATTTTGATTTTGGATAGGAATATTTATTTCCTCTTTTTTAGTATTACTTGTGGATGGTGTATTTGTCACGCCCCATTTTCATATAAAATTTAAAATGTGGATAATAATAATAGTAATAATAATAATGTGGATGGTGTATTACTTCTCTTCATGTTTCTCCACCAAAAAAAAATTTTCCTTAAACCCCAGTACATCTTTGTACCTCCAGGGCGTGCAGACATTAGTGTGCAATGTGCTTTTGCAATAATTTCATCTCTTATTTTCTCGTATTTTGGCACGCACACTCTTCCTCTAAAGATAAGACCTCCATCAAATGCCCAAGAGAAACCTTTCGTCTTTCCACTATCCATACGAGCTTTCTTCTTCTTTACAAAAAGTACCGAAGCTCCCATGGAAATATGCTTGGACGAATAAAACCTTTCTCCAAAAGTTCCTATAACTGAACCTTTAGTTCCTGCAATTCTCTTGGTGTCATCTGGTACGGATCCTTTAACACTGGTGCCGATCCGGACACCAGTTCTATCCCAAACTCCACTTTTCTATCAGGTGGAGGACCAGGTTGCTCTTCCGGAAAAACATCCTTGAACTCCTTCACTATCGGAACTCTTTCAATAGGATCCATTTCTTGCTTAGGATCTACCAAGTTTACCAATATTGCCTCACCAACTCCTCCTTTTAGCAGTTTTACGGCTTGCATGGCCGTAATAACTTTGAAGTTCAAACCAATTCATTTTCCCAAAAAGGTAAACTTCTCACCCTCAAGTGGTTGAAAGAGGATTTCTCTCTCAAAGCACTTGATCATTGCATGATTATTCGTTAGCCAATCCATTCCAAGAATTACATCAAAATCTTTCATTTCTAGCACATACAAGTCGGCATAAAGGGTTTTATTCTCAAAGAAAATCCTTAAATTTCGACACATCCACTGAGTGCTTACTGTTTTTCCAAAAAGTATGCTAACCTCTAGGTTCTTAACATCTCATAAAACTTGACATAGATAAAAAAGTAGGTTGTCTCAGTATCAAATAAGACGAGTGCAGGCAAATCGTAAACCGATAACATACCTTCTCTTGTCTCTGATTCTTCTGCAGCTTCACACCGGTTAAGAGCATAAGCCCGAGCTCTTCCTACCTCTGATCCTTGTTTAGAGCCTGGCCCTGTGGCTAGAAGCTTCGGACAATTCCATACGGTATGTCTTGGTTCCTTGCACCGAAAACAATTGGGCGTTCCCAAGAGGCATGGTCCAGGATGAGGTTTTCCACACTTGGAACAAACAGGTTTTAACCTGTAATCCTGAACATTGAAATTACCACTACCCGTTGGTCGCTTTACTTGATTGGGGTTTCGACCTTAGTTCGGATCCGAGTTAACCCATTTTCTTTTCCCCAGCTCCTCATTGGCTCTCTTTGGGGCCACCAAATCTGTTCGCAATCGAGACGCCACCTCCATGACCTTTCTCACCGCCTCGATATACGTTATCTCCTCTTGTCCTGCAAGAATAGCCCTAATATCTAGGCGTAATCCTCTACAGAAACAGCTGGCTTTCTTGGAATCAGTATCCACCAGATGAACCGCGTACCTGCTTAACTGATTAAATTTTCTCTCATACTCACCTACTGTCATGAACCTCTGACAGTGGTATAGAAATTCTATTTCCTTGGTATCCCGATATAACTGTGGCAGATAGTTCTGCGTGACAATCTCCTTAAAATCTGCCCATGTCAACTCGTTCCTTACTTCTAAAGTTAAGGTTCGACTGTATGAGTCCCACCAAAAGCTTGCCTTCTCGGTGAGTTGAAAAATCGCACAAGAGACCCGTTGTGCCTCAATGCAAGCCAAATGAGCAATTGTTGGTCTAAAACTCTCTACCATTCTTCTGCATCAGCCGGTTCTCCCTTTTCATTGAAGGTTGGTGGGTTGAATCGTCGGAAGAGCTCAATTATCTTGTTCGCATCATCCTTAGGCTCCAACGGTGCTGTATTTGTATTTTCGTTACCCAATCGTTGGGCTAGACTCTGCAACACCGCTACTAGACTTTCCATGGGTTCCAGGTTAGGTACCCCTGATGTTGACTGTCTAGGCACAGTCTGTTGTGTTTCGATTCATTCTGGTGCGTGTAGTTCTGATGCTGATTGTTCAGACACTGACTTCGTTGATTGTGGATTCTTTCGTGGTCTACCCTTCCTCATGATTCTAAAAAAAAAACAACCAAAGTTCTATAACTCTGACCCACAACGTCACCCATAAGTTTCATAAGGAAACCACATCGATAAAATTCTCAACCCATATCTTACCCAATAACATCACCAACTTATGTAAATAGAATAAAAAATCAGTAACAGATAATGACATTCATAACATCACATTATAAAAATTTTAAAATTTCCAGTCAAACCTGTGGAAGGAGGTTGAACAGAATTTCCTGTCTAATTTACATATTAATCATACTGTCCATATTTATTAATATACACACAACAAAAAAAAATTATGAGCAAGGCCCTACGAAAAAGAAGGTAGAGCCAGGCTCTGATACCATTACTATCACGTCCCATTTTCATATAAAATTTAAAATGTGGATAATAATAATAATAATAATAATTTTTTTTCTTTAAAACAAAGTGTAAGCGCAGCATTTTTTATAGGACGTCCAGCAAAAGTTCCTAAACCGTTGAGATTTTAAAACAATCAAAGATCTAGAAGATAACCATTGAAAATACAAAAGGTTTATATCATTGCAGCGGAGAAAACGTTCTTGTTTAGATCAAATCACATAAATATTGCTTTGTACATAACCGGGGTTTCAGAAAATGCCGAACATCCATATACATTCTTATATACATACAAAAATAATAGGCATTTATGTTCATTCATCCTCGCCTCCAAAATTTTCTATAAAATAAAACATAAAAGGGGTAAGTGTCAAAAGAACACTTAGTAGGGTTGATTTGTACAGTGAAGGGGGTACACATAATATTTCCTGCATAATATATACATAATACACGTTGTGGACTCCCAAGTAGTCCCAATGCATCATTTGGATAGGTTCCCTTAAAAAGCCTATCAGGGCCCCAAGCCGACCGCATGGGTTATTACACCCCTTCATGTTGGGTTTCCGTAAAATACCCCCTTGTTGGGTTTCCGACTAAGAATACCCTACTTGACCTGCAGACGCATGCACAGTTAAATTATCACAGAATAGTTCTCACATAGCACATAATGTACATTGATCACGTTCACGTTGGCCACATAATTCACATAACACATAAGTACAGAAAACCTTTAACATACGTTGGTTTCTAAAGAAACCTTTTTGATGCGGGAATTTCCCGTCTTTTCATCTCATGAAATCAGTCTCATTTGTATCTATTGAAATCAATAACTTTCGAAATCATACATTTACTTGAATATTGTTCACGTAGTGAAAACATTTCGCTTTAAAACGACGCCACATAATGACGAAATTTAAATCACATAGTCACATTGTTTTCCATAAAACTGTGCGATTTTAAAACATAAATAAGATTTTGCCCCCACCTTGTTCGGTGGTTACCACGTGAGCAGCAAGTGTCAAAGATCACGTATCACAGGGCTTCAATCCAATAGGTAGCCTACATAATGTATGATGTTTTATTAGATCATTATAATCTATAATTAAAGTTTAAACCAACATCGGATCGGATACTATCGATCGAGATGAGACGGATCGGAACGGAAGGCCTAACAATTGAGGTTGAAGAAACAAGAGGGAAAATATCAATTTATACAGCTGAAGTGAAAGAGAATGAATTTTGGATCACAACAAAACACGAATGAGCTCAATCGGAGTTGAAACGAGCTCGAACGGAGCGTTTTAAGATTGAGGGGTATTTTCGTAATTTGGTCAAATGGTTGACTTTGACCAGGACCCACGACCCCCGGTCAACGATATCTCGTTGGTGAAGACTCGATGATAAAGAACGTCGAAAAGAAAACAAGATTCTGATCGAAAATACGACGTCACGCGCGTTCCCGGCGATAGGAGAAAAACTCGTCTGCGGCGTCTCCCGGCGGCTGCCGAGTTTTCTCGGCAGCGGGAGTGGCATCCTTGGCAGCTGTCGAGTTTTCTCGACAGCGGGAGCAGCATGTCTCGGCAGCAGCCCAGATTTCTCGGCAGCCTCGACCCGGCTGGCGCCCAGGCCTACCGGCGTCAACCTGCTCGACCAGCCCTCTCTCAGCTTCGCCAACTGCGACGCCGCCGCCTTGTGCCGCGGTCACCTCATCCTCCAGCGAGCCTACACCACCGGCTACCACCTCCGACTATCCCTCCGGCATGAATAGTGCCATAAAAACAGCCTCAAACATCTTTCATCACACACATACATAATCAAACCCCGTCTTTCCACCTCCGGTCGGCGACTTTCAGTCGTCGGTGACCCTTCCCCCGACCGCCTGGGATACTAGCCGGCGACTTCCAGTCACCGACAACCTCCAATACAATCCCCAACAGCATGCATACACAACACACACATTACACACACACACACAAAACCTCATGCAACATCCCCCCTTTCCAGCCCGTTTTTCGGCACCGGCGCCGCCACCCACGACGACACCACCCTTCCAGTGGCTTGCTCACAACCCCGGCAGCCCCTCCGACGCCTGCAACCTCGAGAAGAAGAGACAGAGAGAGAAAATGGGAGAAAGAAAATGTGGCAAAAAGTAGGGTTTTAAGGTTTGAAGATAGTTTTTCAACGTTTTTCGGCGAACGGAGAATCGGAATTGAATTCCGGAAGTTGTCCTAAATTCGTCTCGTCAAGGGCTATGTTGTGTACAAAAATCAGCTGAAACTGATGACTTTGAAATTTTCCGGCGAACTCCGGCGGTGGCCCACCGGAGACAGAACATAAAAGCTAGAAAGAAAAAGAGAGGAGAGAGAGACTTACGTGTTTTCGACGCTTTTCGGCTCGTTCGAAGAAACGGTGAAAAATGAAATCGAATGAGGGCCTATTTATAGAAATTGGAAAGTCGCTATTCACTAGGCTAGGTTACTGTTCATCTAACTAGGTTACTGTTCACTATAAGATTCGGTTACTGTTCATCCCGATTTCATTCCTCGTTTTTCCAAAACTCCGTATTTTGCCCTTTTCTTCGCCGTTTGAGCTACGGGTGTCCGATTAACCTCTAGTTTGTTTCTATCTTCTCGTTTTTCCGTTATGCATCTAATGGTAATAAAATATTCTTGTTCCATATCTATAAATTTTATCCATCTAAAACCGATCATTAAACACGTATCTGAAACACACGTAATTAAATTAAACACTCAAGAATTAATACACATAAGATATTTTAATTAAGTGTTTACTTATTTAATTAACCAATTATGTTTCATTTTTGTTTTGGGCGCTACAGTATTTTCAATTTGATCAATAATTTTTGATCTTAATTCAGGATCTTTTATATTTTTTAATAATTCTATAAAAGAATTATTATCTATAGTATTAATATTTAAATCCTAAATTTGAGATAAAAGTTTATAAAACTCATCTCCTTCTTCATCAGTATTACTAATATGATTTATACAAGATTGTCCTTGTAAACAATTATCACATTCTTCATTATCTGAAGATATGTTTTCACTATCTGAATTTCTTAAATCATCTGTATAATATAATGATTCTTCTTCTGATTTATTATCTGAATCAGATTCTATCATTATCTGTAATAATGCATGTTTGATATTATTATCAATTTCTAATTTATTTATTTTTGCCTTAGTCCAGCATTCATTAGCATAATGACCTGGTTTATGACACTTATGACATATAATATTTTTCTTATCTTTATTCCCTTTATTTGTATTAAAGGTTTCTTTTCTTCTTTTCTTTTTCTCTATAAATTTTTCAGAGAAATGTCTTCTTTTCTTATAATATTTTTCATTTTCATCTCTAGGATTCCTAGGATATTTTTTATGTTTAGATTGACTTTCTTTAATTTTTTTCATGCCAAATTGGTCACAGAAATGTCCTAATTGTTTTCTTTCTATTAAACTTTGATTTTTAATTTGTTTGTTTAATTTTAATTCATTACAAAGGGTTAAGCCTTCTTGAACACAAACACTTATTAAATTTCCATATGTATAATTATCATAAGGAATATTTAAATTGTCTTTTCTGAGAATTATTTTAATTCTTTCAGCAAAAAGACTTAGAAGACCATCAATATATTTGACTTTCCAATGACGGTTATTACAATCATGTAATTCGAAAACTCTAAAAAGAAAAGTATCTTTATACCATCTAAAATCTGTTAAAGTTTTACATCTTGTATTACTTAGAAGAGTACGAATATTTTCGCTATTATCTGTAAATTTTCCAGTGAAATGTTCAATTATCATCATTATTAAAGTATAGACAACATTACTATTTTGATTATTATTTTCTATTTTAACAGCATTTTGAATTGTATCTCTTGCTACTTGAGATAAATAATTATCCCACCAACCTTTAAGTTGTCCAGTAAATCCTGCTATAATCATTTTATCAATATTACTATTATTATTTCATGCTGCTGTGCAGACAGTACTATACACAAGCATTCTATGAGCCATATTATAAATATGTGTATCTGCAAATCCATCAAGATTCCACTCATAGCTACTTTTCCCATTATAGCTTGTTTCTGAGAAAAATTCTTTTTCTTCATGAAGAACATCAATAGGTGTTGGTTTACTCAAATAATATCTTTGTTGAGTAGGTCTATCAGCCCACTTTATTTTATTTATTATATCTTTTGAAGGTTCAGATGGTCCTTCTTCATTATTTAAAGTAGAAATATTTTGTCCTTTAAACTTCTCAGTTAATTCAATAATTAACTCTTCTAAATTATTTTTAGATGATTTTAATTTAAAATCTTTTATTTTTGGAGGTGGTTGTATAGATGAAGAAGCAATTGAAACTATATCTGTTTCTTTCTTAACTTCAATATGTACATCTGGTTTAATTTGTTTTATAACTGAAAGTATATTTTCAATTTTATTATGAAGAGAATTTATTTATTCTCCTATTATGTTTAAATATAAATTAGTGTAATTTTGTTTTTCCATTAAAACATTTATATGTTTTATAGTAACTTGTAAAGTTTCATTTTCAATTAATTTTGAAAATGCTGTCAAACTCATAATTTTACTATTTTTCTCCATTTGGAATGAAGTAATGGGAGGATACAAAGATTTTTGTTCTTGTCCAGTAGTTAATTTATAAGTTCTTTCTAAAATCGAAATTTGGTTTATTAAATATGTTTTTATAAACCAAGGAATAAAAAATATTATTTTATTCTTTTCTTTACAATAATTATAAAATTCTTCTTGAATTTGTTCGAGATTTTCAGATAGATTTTCAAAAAACCATTTTCTGAAAAGTATCCATTTTGAATTTTTAAATTCTTTACTAATTTCCTGCCTAGCAAGTGATCCTTTTTCAAAATTAATTGGTGTATTAATCATGAAGACTAAATGGAGCGTCTGACATAGTGTCACTTTCTTTATGGATATTTTCATAATTAAAATCCCTAACAATTTTATTTCTGTCAATAAAGACTTCTTCTTTATTTTTATTTCTTTCAGATTCTAATTCTTCTCTTATTTGAGAAGTAGAAGCTCTAGATGTTTGTGATAAATCTACCCAATAATCTAGAGGTGAGATATATGAATCTGTTGTTCTAGTTCTAAACATAAAATTATTTCTAGATATAGAAGATGGAAGTAATAATTTTTTCTGTTCATTTGAAAATTGAATTTGAACAGTTTCTTCTTCTGTTTGAATTATATTTTTTAAATCTTTATTTATCAAAGGTTCTTTATAAACCTCTTGTTCGATTATCCATTTTTCTAGAAAGTTTATTTCTTCCCATTTAATAGCTTTTCTAGTAGAAATATTTGATTTATTGAAATTTGTTTCAATAAGAATGGTTTCATTAATACTTTTATCCATTATTTTACATCCTGGATTGATAGTATATAAAGGTTTATAGTAAATTCTATAACATATACAAATTATTTCCGAACCTGAAATATAATCTGATAGGATAAATTGTAATAGATTTTGATGAGACAAAACATGTAATAGACTAGAGCATTAGCTATCTGGATAGGTTTTTATATGTAAAATAGCTAAGGCAAGGATGCTGGAAAAGATATGAAGATTCTGCCAAGGAACCAGTAACCAAGTTTCGAAGGATGCTACAAGGAACCTGGAGATGGTCAAGGAAGCTGACTCACTCGCTCGAGAAGGAAACTTCCAGATACCTTTAAATCAGTGCAACTTGACTAGCCAGTAGAGTCTCTCCAGTTTCAGCAAATCAGAGACTGCCATGTGTGAAAAAGCAGCAAGGACAAAGTACAGCAGACTGCAGAATGAAGTTGTGCAGCAAAAAGGACAAGGCAATGGTAGAATGGAATGAAGGCATTTCAGAGCAGGTGTCAGAAGATCAACAGAAGCAATCAAAGCAAGACACCTCATCATACAAAGGACTACCCTTCCAACGGGCAAAATACTCACTGATGCCTATAAATAGAAGACTGAATGCACAAGAGAAAAGAGAGACACACAAGAGAATTAAAAGAGATTATACTCAAAGCAAATCACCTACAAGCTCAAGTTTTAATATCCAAGTTATTCAGTCTTAGCAGCAGCAAGCCAGCTACATTTGTGATCTTCAGAAGTTTAAGGAGTTTGCTGCATTCGATCGTTTAGAAATTCATATCTTATTCAAAGACTATTTAGGAGTCGCTTAGGCAGGAGTTTACCCTGCTAAGTTGTAATCTCTCTGAAGAAGAGAAAGGATCCTGTGTGGGTCGGATAACCTGTGTGGAGATCCTGTGTGGGTCGCTTAGCTAGTCACTGTGCAGCTACCTGTGTGGATAGAGCTGACAGTTTTGTCTAGAGTATAGTTTGTGTTAGCAAAGTCTATTGTAAATCAAACTTGCTTTAACAAACTTCCTCCTTGAGAAGGAGTAGAGAGGACGTAGAGGGATTACTCCACTCTTGAACCTCTATAAACTTGCTTGTGTTTTACAGCTTTATATTTCTATCTGCACCTTGAGCATTCTGCATTAAAGCATATTTCGAAAATCACATTATTTCCGCTGTGCATTATAGTCTCTGATTAAGTCCTGAGGTCACTGCCCAAACAGCAACCTATCGAGCAGCAAGCTTACTAGCTACCTGTTCATCAAGGACTTAACATCTTGGAGTAAAAGTTAAAAATTTGATAAGGTTAATTCAACCCCCCCCCCTCTTAAACTTATACCACTGGGACCAACATAATCATATCCATGAGTTTTAACATTTAATATTAAAGCACTTAATATATTGCTGTCAGTAAGGGATAAACATAAATCAGGATAAACATCAAAATATACAAGGTCTATGGGACAGACTAGATTGAATTATTTCCAAAAGGGATTTATTCCAAGCTTTGTTTCTACCATCTCTTAAATCTGCTATAAAACTTTCTAGTAAACCATTTAATGTTAAAGGTTTGAATGCAATTTGCACTAACCCTATATGTAAATAGTTATGTGTTTTCATAAAAGGTAATATATCCTTTTTATCAAGTAAATTTAAGATTATTTCTTGATTATCAAGAGGGATGGATAATTCTGTGGTTTTAACTAATTGTTTAAATCCTAATTTTTCAAAAATACCTATTTGGTAAATTTTATTAGGTTTAACCTTAGAAATAGTCCAATTATTTAATAATTCTAAATTTTGTGGAATATTATATTCCTCTATCATACTGTTTTTAACAGTATCTTTTATCTTAAAATGATTCATTTTAAATGAATGTGTGTAAGATAATATATATATATATATATATATATATTAAAGCAAGAGAGCGGGTTTTTATGTTCAAACATGAATTTCTATTAAAAGAAATACCAAAAAAACAAAACTTGGAAGACTCTCAACGAATGATTGGTTGTATATTAACATGGGTGGATATGTCACAAAATAAATATAGATTTAGTTCTTGGTATTTTTTAGATTAACACATGTCACACATCCATAGAGGTATTAAGTACAAAATCGGTGGGAATAGTATAGAAATCCCTCAGAGAATTGTTAATATGATATTAATTTTCTAATAATACTTAATATTATTACAGCATAAATATTATATTATTACAACATAAAAGCTAAGTTATTACAACATAAATTTTTTGAAAGATATTATAAATCGGTTATACACTGTAAAAGGTTATGTGTATATAACTAAAAGGTTATGCGGATAGAACTTAGATTATGCGGAAAGAATTAAGAGATTAAGTTCGCTAAATTAAAAAATTATGTAACGTCCCGATTCTTTTTGTAGATAAACATTAATCGAGGCATTACTCTGATATAAAAAAAAATTCCCTTTTTCAAGAATAAATATAAATAAAATCAAGAAATAATTATAAAACTTACATTTCTTAAATACATGAAATTAATCATTTTAAATAAAAAGGTTCTGTAACCTTTGCTCATCGGCTACCAACATCCACCGCTCGCGCGCCACGCCCTAAACTCCTTAAACTGAAAACATTTTAAAAGAGGGGTGAGTGACAAAAGTACACTCAGTGGAGTGAGGAACTCGGGATGACATAAAATAATTTTGGAAGATTTTACACACATGCCAAAAATACCATTTTATCACATAAAATAGATTTTCTTAAAACATTTGCCTTTTAATAAAAACCGTAGAAAATAGATCATTTCAAAACACGTGACTTAAATCATTTTAGAAATGTAACCATCCATCTCAAATCAATCATCCTTCATATTCAAATATATCACTCTCATTATCACATTTACGGTTTTTAGCCATCTTGCAAACATATGCGGGTCTTAGCCGCCCTAAAAACATATAATCCATCATTCACATTCAAACATCACTTTTCACATAATTTACGGTGCTTAGCCGCCATGAAAGCATTTTACGATTCTTAGCCGCAATGAAAACATTTGCGGGTCTTAACCGCCTTTTTACGATCGTTAGCCGACATAATACGATGATCAGCCGTTTTTATGCGAGCCCTAGCCGTCTTGCATACGCATGCACATGCACATATATCACTTCATTTTCACATTCAAACATCACTTTTCATATAATTTACGGTGCTTAGCCGCCATGAAAGCATTTTACGGTTCTTAGCCGCCATGAAAACATTTTACGGTTCTTAGCCGTCATGATACGGTGATCAGCCGTCTTTGTACGAGCCCTGGCCGCCTTACATACGCATGCACATGCACACATAATTACATCACACACATATCAAACATACACATTAAAACACATTAATTTAACACAACACTTAGTTGCAGTTCTCAATTGCCATAATAACACATCTTATTTGCACATATGCAAATATTAACTTCACATCATTCTTCACTTTTGCATTCATAGTAAAACGTTCACATCCCATAATGATCACAATCCATAATTACGTAATTCAACTATACAAGTATTCATCAGTCATCATAATTTCCATCAATCAACTAAAACAATTAATAATCAAAAATCCATCACTTAACCCTAAATCATTCAGCAATCACATTCACATCCATCATATCATAACATTATCACATATAACATCTCATGCATTCAGCACGTATACCCAACTCATTTTTATATAGTATAATAGTTCGTAATTTAAATACTTTGAAAGAAGTATAAATATCGTAATAAGAAATTACCCCCACCTTATTCGGTAGTTACCACATGAGCAGCACCTCTTAAAGATCACGTATCCCAAGGCTTCAAATCAACGGGTATCCTACATAATTCACAGTATTTCTTAGATCTTTATTAAATAAAATTAACGATTTAAACGATATAGAATCGGATACTATCTATCGAGATGAGACGGATCGGAACGGAAGGCTTAACAATTGAGGTTGAAGAAACAAGAGGGAAAGATCAGTTTGTACAGCTGAGGTGAAAGAGAATGAATTTTGGATCACAACAAAACAAGAATGAGCTCAATTGGAGTTGAAACGAGCTCGAACGGAGCGTTTTAAGATTTAGGGGTATTTTGGTAATTTGGTCAAAGGGTTGACTTTGACCAGGACCCATGTCCCCCGGTCAACGATATTTTGTTGGCAACGCCTCAATGATAAAGTACGATGAAAATAAAATGAGATTCGGATCGAAAACGAATCGAAAATACGACGTCGCGCGTGTTCCCGGCGACGGGAAAATTTCCCAACGGCGTCTTCCGTCGGCTGCCTAGTTTTCTAGGTAGCGGGAGCAGGTTGGTGCCCAGACCTCCCGTCGTCGGCCTGCTCGAGCAGCCATCTTCCCGGTGCCACCGGCTGCGGCGGCGCCACCCTATACCATTGACCCTTAGTCCTCCGGCTAGCCCGCACCACCGGCTACCAAATCCGGCCATCCCTCGCCGGATTCCGGCATGAATAGTGCCTCAAAAACCCTTCATCGCACACATTTCACAAACTCCTTGCAACAACCCCCCCTTCTAGGCCATTTTCCGACACCGGTGCCGCCACCCATGGCGGCACCACCCCTTCAGTAGCTAGCCCAAAAATCCGGCAGCCCCTTAGGTGCCTGCAACGGCGAGAAAAAGAGCGAGAGAGAGAAAAATGGGAGAGAGAAAAGGTGGCCAGAAGCAAGGGTTGGGGTTTTGGAGATGGTTTTTAGCCATTTTCCGGCGAACGGAGAATTGGAATTGAATTCCGGAAGTTGCCCTAGACTCGTATTGTCGAGGGCTACGTTCTATATGAAAATCAGTTGAAACAGACGGGTTTGACTTTTTCCGGCGACGACAGCGGCGGTTTTTCGCCATTTTCCGGCGAACGGAGAATCGAAATTAAATTTCAGAAGTTTCCCTAGACTCGTATCGTCGAGGGCTACGTTGTATATGAAAATCAACCAAAATGGACGAGTTTGACTTTTTTCGACGAACTCCGGCGGCGGCTCCAGCGGCAACGACGGAATATAAAATTAAAAGGAAAGAGAGAGGAGAGAGAGACTTGCGTGTATTCGACGCTTTTCGACTCGTTCGAAGAAATGGTGAAAATGAAATTGAATGAGGGTCTATTTATAGAAAATTTTGAAAGTTATTATTCATGATAGAGTAGGTCACTATTCATGATAAGATTTCGTTTCTCGTTTTTCCGAAACTTTGTATTTTGCTCTTTTCTTCGCCGTTTGAGCTACGGGTGTCCGATTGACCTCTAGTTCGTTTCTATCTTCTCATTTTTCCATTACGCATCTAATGGTATAAAAATATTTTATTTCCATGTTTATAAATTTTATCCCTCTAAAACCGATCGTTAAACAATATCTGAAACACACGTAATTAGATTAAACACTCAAGAATTAAAACACATAAGATATTTTAATTAAGATTTTTACTTATTTACTTAATCAATTATGTTTCGTTTTTATCCTAGGCGTTACAAATTATGTCAATATAATTGCAGAACTAGGGTTTAGACTACGGTTTGAACTAGAATTTGACGTGCATGAAATGCGTGAAATACACTCTTAAATCGGATCAATCTAATTGTATAGATTTAAAATCTGTACACCTAATATATAGAAATAATTATGAAACTTTTAGAATCAAAACACTTTTTTTCGTATTACATTTACACAAACATAGCAATTTCTTTCCAATCACAATCCACACAATGTATTAAACTATTTTTTTCCTTCTACGCATCTCGGTCCCACCTATTATTCAACATCAATAATTAATAATAAAAAATTTGTGTTCATTGCTAAAGATCTTCAGTTTTTATTATACAAACTTTGGCTTATTTATGTAGTGCCCTATTACAGGTTTAAACCATTTTAAACTCTTTACACTAAGGATATCTCCAACATTATATTTGTATATAACCGAATCATGGATAACAATCTTTCACATTCACAACATGTTGCAGGTAATATTATATATATATATATATATATATATATATATATATATATATCAATATGATATATTAACAATATTTTATAATTCGGTATCCTTGTACTTGAATCCAAATTCCAATATAACTTAGGAATTGGTGAAGATATGGACCTAATTCAAGCCGTGCACCAAATATTTAATACAAAAGACTCAAATTTCAATATATCTTTTCATTGTAAGATAGGGATGGCAACGGGCGAGGTGGGTCGGGGAGCAATCCCTATCCCCATCCTGCCAGCTTTGCGGAGAAAATTTCCCCCCTCCCCCGCCCTACTATATATTTTTTTTAAATTTTTTTTAATTAATACGTAAAATTAATTCATATAATTTCATATAACTAAAATGTCAACAAAAATATAAAAAATGGCCCATAATCTGAATAAAAGATAAATTATAATTTAATCAAATTAAGCTAAAATACAAAAATAAACTTTCTTTATTGTGAGTCACATTGAACATATTTGTCCACTATTTTGGATGCTTAAAACTATTGTGACAAAATAATCTCCAACAAAACATTTAAAAATATCACCATGCAAGCATTAAAAAAAGAAGAAAGAAGAAGGATGGCTGAAGTATAGAAAAGGCAAACTAGATACACACGAAGTTGAAGAAACATATTGAGAGATATGGAGTTACGATCTAAGGGTGGAGAAGCAATATTGTGCGGAAAAAAGAAAAAGAAACATCATGTGAATATATTAAAATAATACATTTATATAATTAATATCTTTCAATTATAATATTTATAATATCTTTTAAGGATAAGATGTAAATACTGTTGATCGGATATAGAGTCTGTTTATATTGCATCAATTCTAAATTCATATATACAAGAACAACTCAATTTTGTATTCATATATATATATAGTCATACTCACCTACCCACCGTGGATACATTTTTACGTGCTTACGGCTGATGTGTCAAGAATTCAGAATATCTATTAATTTCACTTTTCATATAACGAGAGGATGAGATCCTTACACGTTATCGGTGCACATATTAAAAATTGCCCACGGTGGACATTTGAACATTTTCCTATATATATATATATATATATATATATTTTTTTTTTTTCAATTAGCATGAGATGTGATAATATAAAAGGAAGAAATAAGGAAAAAGTAAGGAAATATTGTAGGTTCTTGTGAATAAATTCTAAAAACATTAAATAAGTAGGTTCAAAGTTATGAAATCTAAAATGATTCTTAATAACGAAATGGCTAATACGATTCTCTCTGAGATTAGAGGTAAACTTGGAAAAAAAAATGGCAAAATGATTAAAACGATTCTTAATTTGAAACATACTTTAACCTCTACAACGAATATTTTGAATGATAAGAAGTATTTTAAATAAATAAGTTAAAACCCGTGTTTTAAGTGAGAGCGAGAGCGAGAACGAGTAGTTTGAATAGTACTCCTAACAATATTTCCAACTCCGTTAAACACGCTTCTTTTACAAATTCTTGGTTGCAACTTTTGACGACTTCGACCCCGTTGACAGGGAGTCTTCCCTTCATGACAAAAAACACAAAAAAAAATTCCAATTTCCACATGACTAAAATGTAATATAAAGACATAATATAAAACAAATAATGTCTACAATAAAAATTAAAATATAATAATTACAAAACTCACAAAACTTCTTTATCTACAACATTAATTGATACATAAATAAAGTTATGAATATAGTTAATATTAATACATAAATATAAAACTAAGAAACAACAATAATAAATAAGTGGACAATAATTTTTCAATTTCATTATGTCCCAAGTATTTGTGTTTTTATAGATTTAACTTTTGGGTCATAGTCTTATTATTTAAATTCTACAGTTTTAATTATTGTAAGATTTTTGAAATAAATTTTAATTTTAAAAATAATATTTAAAATTTTAAAATAATTATCAGATTTTGAAAATAAATTTCAAATTTCTCAAGAAAATTGTGGATTAGTTATATCTTTATTTTAATTTCAATTAATTTTCTTAAAATTTCCAAATAATTTTGAAATTTTTAATATTTTATTTTTAAAATCAATCACTTTTAAATTTATTATTATTAATTTTATTGTAAAAAAATTTTAAGATTTCACTTGTTTATGTGTAGATATATAAAATAACTTTTCTGATTATTTATTATGAAAATTTTAATGTCATTATTTTAATTCTTTTATAATTTTAATATTTAAACCTTACAATTTAATTATATGAAATGGTAATATTTAAAAAAGAGTTATTCAAATTATTATGGTCTTTTTCACTAAAATTATGTTTAATTAAGATGATATGATTTTATCAATTACTATTAAAACTCAATTATTCAATGCAAGCCCAATTATCTCTTTTATTAAATATATACATAAATATGCCCAATTATTCAAGGCAAGCCTAATTTTCATGAATACATAATATATAATTTTTTAATATTTTATTATGATAGTGACATTTTTAGGAGGAAAAGTAGCATTCTTGTAATATCTTCCAATTGTCTTGCTTTTATATAAGTATAGATGACATTATTTGGATTTTGTGGTTTGAGAAAAAGTATATTCCCGTTTGCATTCTTGAGAAAATTGTTGTATGTTTGGAGTTTGGAGTAGTGTAAGGTAATTATTTGACGGCAATCATTTGAGTACAGTAGACAATGATAAATTTTTGATCTATTACACGCTAAAATTATGATATTATTTGGCTACAAACTACTTTTTTTTTTCCTTTAAAAATTGGTGTCATTCACTATAAAGTTCTATTATAAATAAAACATTTATTTTCCTTTTAAATTATTAAAATCAATATTTTTCGATATTTTACTAATATTTTTTCGATGTTTCTTTAAATTCCAATATTTTGTATTATGAATTCATCAAATCGATATTTACAAATATTTAACGAAATATTTTAACAATTCATTTTTGTTTCGATATCATGATTTGAACGATATTTCAGCTATATTTTAACATGAATTTTTTATACATGTTTAAGAGAAAATTGCAAATGTCATCCCATAGGTCACGAGGTCATTTTAATATGATTTCATATGTTGCAAAAGTAGTCTTGTTAGAACAAGACGTTGCGAAAATAGTCCCGAAATTTTCAAATATTGCAGATATTGTCCCATTAAGTTTTTAATATTGCAAAAATAGTTCCGCCAAACAAATATTGATGAACACACGTGACTGTTAGTTTGGATGAAATTTTCTTATAAAATTATTTTTGCAACTCTCCTCGCAAGCTGTGGAACCAAATCTACAATTCATAATTCTTACGCATGTAATTTTGTTTTTTCTTAGATTTGTTTGGTATTTGTAATTTTTAAACGGTTTGAGGGTATTTAATTATAAAAAACAAATGATAATTTTAATTAAAAAATTTCATGTAAAATTTACTTTCAATGCATGACATATTGAATATATTATTTTTATAATATTTATTTTATTATTAAATTACATATATATATATAAATATATATATAAACTAAAATATTTATAATTTATTACATTCTTATTTGTAATTTTGTTTACTGTCAATTTTATTTTGTTTTTGTAATTATTACGGGATTTTAAATTTTTTAAATAAATCATAATTTCAAATTAAAATTTATTAATTTAAAATTTGTTTCGAATCCATGGCATATGAAACTTATCATTTTATCATATCAACTTTTTTATGATTTTTATTGTTAAAATATAACTACATATATCACAACTGGTTAAACGCACATGAGAAAACTAGTTTTGGAATCAAGTTAACTCCAAAATACAAGTTTTTAAAAGTTCATGACAAATATTGCAATTATTTTCCTCTAACAATTACATTTTCACGTTTGAGATTAAAAATCTGTTTTTTTTCTTTCTAATGGAATACGTTTTAATGAGATTACTTTTACAATATGTTATTCTAACGAAATTACTTTTATTAAATATGAAAGTTAGGTGAATCGTAATTTCACTAAATATGAAAGCTAGGTGAATCGAAATTACTTTTATTAAATATGAAAGCTAGGTGAATTGTAATTTCACTAAATATGAAAGCTAGGTGAATCGAAATGACCCCATAACTTGTGGGATGAAATTCAATTTCCATCCATGAGAAAAAACACAATTTCTTCCAATTTCCATACTAAAGTGTAAAATGGACCAATTCCACCCAGAATTAACAGATTAATAATAATAAACAATTTATAATTTAAATAGTTCTCGACAAACACACATTTCTGAATATGGTAATGAATTAATGATTTCTGTGAAATTGTTGTGTCCAGACTCTAGACTCTCAGAAAAATTAAAATTTGTAAAAATTATATATATATATATATATATATATATAGCAAGAAGGCGGCTTTTAACGTTCAAACGTGAATTTCTATTTCAAGAAATAAAAAAAAATATTTTGCATACTTCAAAATTTGACCTCTATTATGACATTTACCTGGAATCACTATTCTTATAATTTAAGTGATATCTTACATTTATATATGTGTAGATTGAAATCACTAGTCTTATAACTTAACTTAAGTGATATCCCACTTTTATATATGTGTAGATTGTGATAATTATGGTTCGTTTAGCCATACAAGTTTTATAGTTTTTATTCCATTCCTTCCACTTCCTCTAGTTCAATAAAATAAAATAAAAAACAATTTTTTATATAAATAAATTAAAACCCGTGTTTTATGCCAGAGCGACTAGTCATACTTTATACTTCCAACTTCTTTTAGAAATTATTGGTTGCTTTAACGCGTCGACCTATACTACCGGACAGGGAGTTTTCCCTTTATGGAAAAGATAACAAATTATTTCCAATTTCCACACTAAAAAGTAAAATGGACCGATTCCACCCAGAATTGAGAGATTAATAATTATAATAAACAATTCATAATTTGAATTGTCAACAAATTAACACTTCTCTGAACATGGTAATGAAAGAATTGTGTGACATTATTTTGTACAGAAACTCTCAGAAAAATAAAAATTTAAAGCATTTATTTGTAAGCAATTTTCCTGCCAAGATATATATATTATAGCAAGAGAGCGGTTTTTAATGTTCAAAACATGAATTTCTATTATAAGAAATACAAAAAAAAATAAAAATACTTGGAAGACTCTCAAGGAGTGATTGGTTGTATATTAACACTGGTGGATGTGTCACAAGATAAATATAAATTTAGTTCTTGGGTTTTTTTTTAATTAACACATGTCACACATTCATAGACGTAGTTCAAAATCGGTGGGAATAGTATATGTTGGTTCCAGTGGTATAAGGTTAAGAGGGGGGTGAATTAACCTTATCAAATTTTTTATTTTTACTCCAAGATGTTAAGTCCTTGATGAACAGGTAGCTAGTAAGCTTGCATCTCGATAGGTTGCTGCCCAGGTAGTGATCTCAGGACTTAGTTAGAGACAATAATGCACAGCGGAAATAATATGATTTTCGAAATAGGCTTTAATGCAGAATACTCAAGGAGATCAGATAGATATATAAAGCAGTAAGAACACAAGCAAGCTTATAGAGGTTCGAGGGTGGAGTAATCCCTCTACGTCCTCTCTACTCCTTCTCAAGGAGGAACTTTGTTAAAGTAAGTTTGATTTACAATAGACCCTGCTAATACAAACTCTACTCTAAACAAAACTGTCAGCTCTATCCACACAGGTAGCTGCACAGTGACCAACTAAGCGACCCACACAGGATCCTTTCTCTTCTTCAAAGAGAATAACAACTTAGCAGAGTAAACTCCAGCCTAAGTGACTCCTAAACAGTTCATTTGAATAAGATATGAAATCTTCAACGGTCGGGTGTAGCAAGCTCCTTAGACTTCTAATTCCACAAGGTAGCTGGCATTTGACAAAAACAAGCTGCTTCACCTTGCAAAATTTTATCCATCTGAATTTTCTGCAATTGCTCTATGTGAACTTGAGAGTCAACTTGAGAACTTTATTTTTGATGTGCGTTTGGATAAAAATTTCTTTGAAGTACATGGAGTAGCTAGGAGAACTTGCTTAGAAGATGGTCTCTACAAGGAAACACATTGTTTTTCCATTGGTTTACTTGTTGATTAAATTGTCATTGATATTACCGATTGCCACTGCCAAAAAGAGCTTTTTCGGCAATGAAGATAATCAAGAGTTCTCTTCGCAATCGAATGAGTGATACAATATTGAATGATTGTCTTGTTGCATATATTGAAAAAGATGTATTTAGAAATGTTAGCAATGAAACAATTATGCATCAATTTCAGAATATGAAAAATAGAAGAAATATGTTGTAATACATTGATTTTATCGTATAATATATTTATGTTATTGATTTAGAATTTATGTATCTATATTTTTTATTAACTGACTTGGGCCCCCTAAACCAGATTCCTGGGTCCGTCACTGAGTATAGAAATCCCTTTGAGAATTGTTATTATAATATTAATTTTTTAATAATACTTAATATTATTACAATATTACAGCATAAAAATTATGTTATTACAATATAAAGGTTTTGAAAGGTATTATAAATCTGTCATGCACTGCAAAAGATTATATGTATATAACTAAAAGATTATGCGAACAGAACTAAAAGATTAAGTTCCTTAAATTAAAAATGTTATGTCAATATATCTGTAAAATTAAGGTTTGAGTTAGAGTTTGGACGCATGGAACGTGTGAAAAATACATTCTCGGATCGAATCAACTTAATTGTATGAATTTAAGATCCGTACACCTAATATATATAAATAATTGTGAAATTTATAGAAGCGAAAAACTTTTTTTTCCTTAAATGTATGTATTACATTACAAACTTAGCAATTTCTTTCCAATCACAATCCACACAATTTATTAAACTATTTTTTCCTTCTACGCATCTCGGTCCCACCTATTATTCAACATCAATAATTAATGATAAAAAATTTGTGTTCATTGCTAAAGATCTTCAGTTTTTATTATACAAACTTTGGTTCATTTATGTAGTGCCCCAATTACAGGTTAAACCACTTTAAACTCTTGACACTAAGGATATCTCCAACATTATATTTGTATATAACCGATTCAAGGATTCATGGGATGACACTCTTTCATATTCACTACATATTGCAGGTAATAGTATATATACTTATTTCGTATATATCAATATGATATACTAACAAATTTCATAAGTTTATATCTTTTTACTTCAATCCAAATTCCAATATAGCTTAGGTATTGGTGATGATATAGACCTAATTCAAGCAATGCACCAAATATTTAATACAAAAAACTCCAAATTTCAATATTTTTTATTAGTGTAAGGTAGGGATGGCAATGGAATGGGGCGGGGTCGGGGGAGCAATCCCTATCCCCGTTCCCGTGTTCGTGGGGAACCTCTATCCCCATTCTCGCCCGCTTCGCGAGGAAAATTTCCCCCGCCCCTGCTCTACGGGGATTCCCCGCCCCCATCATATTTTTTTTAATTTTTTTATGTTTTTTAATTAATACATATAATTACATATAACTAAAATATCAACAAAAACATAAAAAATGACTCATAATTTGAATAAAAGATAAGACATAATTTAATCAAGTTAAGCTAAAACATAAAGATAAACTTTTCTATTGCATTTCATTAATTTCCATCATTTTTCAATACTTCAATTCACTTAGAAGAAAATGAGAATTAGAGTTTTGAGTTTTTTATTTGTATATTAAAATATATTTATTTTTTATAATAATTTATATTATATTATTTAATATATATAGTTTGGGCTCCCGTGGGGAACAGAGTCGGGATCCCCACGGAACGGGGAATATGATCCCCGTTCTCACCCCGCCCCACCATTCGGAGGAAAAATCACCCTCATCCTCACGAAAATGTATTTCGGGGAATCCCCACCTCATTCAAAACGAAAATGTATTTCGGGGAATCCCCACCTCATTCAAAACGAATCTCCACAAGAAATGGAGAACCCCACCCAACTATCATTTCCACTTGTTTACTTGAAAGTAAAAAAGCAAACCTTTTGATCTTATCCTTACTTTATTGTGCATCACGTTGAACATATCTGTCCACTATTTTACGGATGAACATTAATGTGTAGTTGAAGTACTTAAGTTTGGATGCTTAAAAATATTGTAATAAAATAATCTCCAACAAAACATTTAAAAATATCACCATGCTAGCATTAAAAAAGAAGAAAGAAGAAGGATAGCTGAAGAATAGAAAAGGCAAACTAGATAGACACAAAGTTGAAGAAACATATTGAGAGATATGGAATTACGATCTAAGGGTGGAGAAGCAATATTGTGCGGAAAAAAAGAAAAAGAAACATCATGTGAATAAATTAAAGTAATACATTTATATAATTAATATCTTTTAATTATAATATTTATAATATCTTTTAAGGGTAGGATGTAAATATTGTTGATCGGGTATAGGTCTGTTTATATTACATGAATTCTAAATTAATATATACAAGAACAACTCAATTTTGTATTCATATATATATATATATGTTAATTTTGGATTTTCCAACTTAATAATTTTTCCTTTTTCATTATTTTCAAAATCATTTATTTTATTTAAAATGAGATTTGTTAGGGTTTTGAGTGTTTATAGGATTTGATTGTTATTTAATTCCTTATCTCAAGGATTATTTTATCTAACCATTTATTCCTATCTTTTAGGATTTGTTTCTTTTCTTTTTATTTTATTTGTTATGGGATTTAAGAAAAAGAAAAGAACGTGATTTCAAGAACGTGAGAAGAAGAACGTGGAGAGAGAAAGGAGATGGACGTGAAGTGAAGATCATGGAGTTGATTTCAAGAGAGTGGACACGTGAAGATCATGGAAGATTATGGAGTCTTCAATCATCTCTATAAATTGGAGAACACTCTTGAAGATCAAGATGAAGAAAAACAGAGATTGAAGAGTATAGATAAGAGAGCTTTCGAGTCTTATTATTTGAGTCTTCTTGTATCACATATTGTGATCTTTTAATTCTTTGTATACGTCCAATTGATCATAGTATTAGGACGTATTGTTTTTCCTTCTCCTTGTACCAAAATTCTTATTATAAAGGAGTTTTTCGCCGTGTGGCAGTCCACGAGTATATTTGTACTCGTGGATAAATTTTATCTCTGTTTGTTTTCGTTTTTCATATTTATTCCGCTGTGTTTTCCCGGTGTTGCCCAACACTGTGACAACACCAGGTTCTCTGATCGAAATTTTCAGTTATATAATCCACGCAGGATTTTCAGTTGGTATCAGAGCCACCCACTTGATATACTAAGTGGTGGTTCTGGTAGTCATGCAAGACATGGATTATTGCAATCCAATTTTTGGACGTGCTCCAATTTTGGATGGTTCGAACTATGCATATTGGAAGATACGTGTTTGTTCGAAGATCAAATCAATTGATGCACGTGCCTGGACAGTAGTTGTGGAAGGCTATGTTCCACCACTCCATGAAGTTGATGGAGATTTCGTTCCAAAGCCTCAAAAATCATGGACGATCGAGGAGATCAACAATTCAAATTTCAACGAAAGAGCGATCAATATTATTTTTTAGGCTGTGGATATTAATGTTTTCAAGATGATCCAGAATTGTACCACTGCTAAGGAAGCGTGGGATATCCTGCAAAAAAGATATGAAGGGGCAAGTTGTGTTCGAGAAGCGAAGATGAGACTTTTGATGTCAAAGTTTGAAAACATGCGCTGGAGGAAACTGAGGATATTGGAAGCTACTTTGAGCGACTTAGAGACATCTCCAATCAAAGCCAAATGCTAGAAGACCCGATTGGACGCAAGCAGCTGATTTCAAAGGCCATGCGTACTTTACCATCAAGGTTCAACATCAAAGTGTCCGCCGTAGAAGAAGCCCACAATCTTGCTCTCATGGATTTTCATACTTTGCAGAGCATCTTCCAAACTTTTGAGCTCAATCTTCTAAGTCAACAAGAAGCATCAAATAAGGGAAAAAATATCATCTTGCAAGCTCAAGAAGATGAGGAGTCCGAGGATGATGATGAGCCATTGGAAGAGATCACCGAAGGACCAAATGTGGCCATGCTCACAAAGAAGTTTAATTCTATGGTTAGAAAGTTAAACAAGAAGCCACATCCAAAGGGAAAGGATCATCAAAATGTCACGAAAAATCAGCATCAATTTAAGCCTTTAGGATCGTCCTCTCAGCCCCAAAAATACCCCAAGAAAACAGTTTTTGAACATGGTAGATATAACCCCAAAGATATTGATTCTATTCAATGCCATGCATGCTCGGGGTGGGGTCATTATGCCAATGAATGCCCTAATACTTTGAGGAAGTATGGAGTGAAAAACCACTGGATTTTCCTGAGTGATAAAGAGGATGACGCTGAAGCTGAAACGGAAAGCCAAACTGCATTGGTTGCAAGAGTTGATGAACAGACTACTGGTGTTGCCGATGGTGTCACGACACCACAGACAACACCACAGAAATCTGATTTTTTTCAATTTTTCAAATTTGACTTGTTTTGATTATGCTTGTTTTAATAGTGTTTGTGATGATGCAGATTCTGAAGTTGGAGAAGACTTAGATAAAGATGCATTCATTGATGAGCTCCAAGCTCTTTACATCTCCTTGCTCGATGAATGGAAAAAACAATGTAAACAAGTGGAATTTCTCTCCAAGGAGAATGATGTGCTGAAGAACTCAGTTGCTAAGCTGGAAACTGCTCTTACCAAGAAGGACATTGAACTTGGGAAAGTTCAATTAAAACTTGAGGAGACAGAATCCATCTTTGCAAAATGGAATTCAAGCTCTACCAAGGCAAAAGAACTCATTAAATCAGGTAGTACCTCCAGATCAGGTATTGGATCAGAAAATTCAGTTGAGTCAGTCTTTCCAAATCTTTTCAAAGATACACATGCAAAAATTAAATTTGTGAAAGAAAATTCGGAAGAATCTCAAAAATCACCCAAGTTAAGTCCTAGGAAGAGGAAATACATATGTCATTATTGTTTTCGTCCAGGACATATCAAACCTTTTTGTCATGCCTTGAAACATAACCTGACCAGTGGCCTGGTGTTGCCTGCGGTGTCATCTAACACCACCCAGGACACTGCTGTCAGAAAAAACATAAAGAAAATCTGGATTCCGAAAAAGTTGTCTCAATCCTGTAAAGTTGTGTTTACTGCTCTTAAGACTAACCTTTCAGGTTCTTGGTACTTCGATAGTGGTTGTTCACGCCACATGACGGGGACTAAGGAATATTTGTCTAATTTTGTACCTCTTTCCGGTGGGTCCGTGACCTATGTAGGTGGTGCTAAGAGCAACATTGTCGGTAAAGGGACACTGAATATTCCAGGTTTTCCTAAGTTAAAGAATGTTTTATTGGTTGATGGGCTTATGGCTAATTTGATTAGTATAAGTCAATTGTGTGATAATAATCTTGAGGTGAAGTTTTCTAAAAACTCTTGTGAAGTCTTTGATGAAACTAATATGTATATCATGACAGGTTCAAGATCTCATGACAATTGCTATCTAGTTGAAGAAAATGTCACATGTAACAAGGCTAGTTTCGATGACACATTTTTGTGGCATCAAAAATTAGGCCATGTGAATTTTCGTACCCTACAAAAATTATTGAAGTTCGAAGCTGTACAGGGTCTGCCGAAGCTGAATCAAACCTCGAAGGTAGTTTGTGGAGACTGCCTAAAAGGTAAACAGACCCGTGTTGCCCATGGTGTCACATCACACCAGGGACAACACTCAGGTACTGTACACTGTTTTGAACTCTTGCATATGGATCTTATGGGTCCAATGGAGGTCAAGAGTCTTGGAGGTAAAAGGTATTCCTATGTCATAGTAGATGATTTTTCCCGTTTTACATGGATATTCTTTCTACGTGAAAAATCAGAAACTTTCTCACAATTCAAAATTTTATACACTAGGATTAAAACCTCTTACTCTTCAAAAATTTTGAACATCAGATCAGATCACGGTAAGGAGTTTGAGAATAATTTGTTTGCTGAATTTTGTGAAAAGAAAGGTATAGGTCATCAATTTTCCACACCTAAAACTCCACAACAAAACGGAGTTGCGGAAAGAAAGAATCGGACCTTGCAAGAGATGGCACGTGTTATGCTTAGTTCTAAAAACCTCTCACGACGTTTTTGGGCCGAAGCATTAAATACGGGTTGTCATATTGGCAATCGTGTCTTCTTTAGACCAGGTAGCAAATTAACACCTTATGAGATATTGAAAGGTAATAAGCCAAATTTGAAACATTTTCATGTTTTTGGGTGTTTATGCTACACTCTCAATGATCGTGATAATCTTGCCAAATTTGACTCAAAGAGTGACAAAGCCATTTTTCTTGGATATTCTTTGAATAGTCATGCATATCGTGTTTATAATTTACGATCAAGGACTATTCAAGAATCTGTCAATATTGTGTTTGACGATTTTTCTGATGTTACAGGAAAGACATACGAAGATTCAGTGACAGATTTGATCGAAACTCCAGCTGTGCAAGAAACTGGAAATACTGATGTTGCCCCCAGTGTCACGACACCAGAGGCAACACCGGCAGAAATTTCAGAATCTGATGATAATGAAGATGATGTGACTGATCCAGTACGTAGAGACCCACCTGCACGTATCAGGAAAAATCACCCTACCACTCAGGTGATAGGGGGATTAAATGAAGGTGTACAAACACGTAGGAAAGCCCCGGTAAATTATAAAGAAATGGTAAGGAATGTGTGTATGTCTACCACATTTTCAGAGGTAAAGTACTACTGTTTTGTGTCTCAAATTGAACCTAAAAATGTCTCCGAAGCTTTAAAAGATGAAGTTTGGATACATGCAATGCAAGAGGAACTCGAACAATTCGTTAGAAATGACGTTTGGTCTCTTGTTCCTCGACCCACCGACACTAATGTGATTGGAACTAAATGGATTTTTAAAAATAAAACTGATGAGTCGGGAAACATTGTAAGAAATAAAGCTCGTTTAGTGGCTCAAGGGTACACGCAAGTTGAAGGCATCGACTACGATGAAACCTTTGCTCTCGTTGCTCGAATTGAGTCCATTAGATTGCTTCTTGCAATTGCATGTTATCTAAAAATCACACTTTATCAAATGGATGTCAAAGGAGCATTTTTAAATGGTATCTTGGAAGAGGAAGCTTTTGTTGAGCAACCTAAAGGTTTCGAAGATCCTTTCCAACCTCATTATGTTTACAAACTCAAGAAAGCCTTGTATGGTTTGAAACAAGCTCCTCGAGCTTGGTATGGTCGTTTGACTACTTTCTTACTTGAGTTTGGATTCATACGAGGCATGACGGATCGAACTCTTTTCATTAAGCGAAGTGATCGAAACTTTATGATGACTCAAATTTATGTTGATGACATTGTATTTGGTGCTACTTGTCAAAATGATCTAGATGAATTTGTGTCTACCTTTGAAATGAGTATGATCGGGGAGCTAACTTATTTTCTAGGTTTGCAGGTCAAGCAATTGAAGGATGGGATTTTTATCTCTCAAAGCAAGTATGCCAAGAACTTGGTCTCTCACTTTGGTTTAGAAAATTCCAAGCCTATGCGTACCCCCATGGGATCTACTCAAAAGCTGTCCAAAGACAGTGTTGCCGATGGTGTCGACAACACCCTTTATCGATCAATGATTGGAAGCTTGCTGTATTTGACAGCCAGTCGACCAGATTTGATGTACAGCGTTGCTGTATGTGCACGTTACCAATCAGACCCTAAAACATCTCATCTTCAGGCTGTGAAAAGAATTTTAAGGTATGTTTCGGGTACGATTAATTTGGGTGTTTGGTATACTAAAGATACTAATCTTCATTTGGTAGGCTTTAGTGATTCCGATTGGGCAGGTGATGTAGATGATAGGAAGAGTACCAGTGGTGGCTGTTTCTACTTAGGAAATAATCTCGTATCTTGGCATAGTCGAAAGCAAAATTGCGTTTTCTTGTCAACCGCCGAATCCGAGTACGTAGCCGCAGGTAGTGGGTGTACTCAACTCTTGTGGTTGAGGCAAATGCTTGATGACTATGGATTTCAAATTGAATCTTTGAGCCTGTTTTGTGATAATGCTAGTGCAATAAATATTTCAAAGAATCCGGTACAACATTCACGCACTAAGCACATAGATATAAGGCATCATTTTATTCGAGACTTAGTTGAAAAAGGGGTAATTCAAATCGATTATGTGTCCACCGAAAATCAAATTGCTGATATTTTTACTAAGGCCCTAGATTTTGAGAGGTTTTCTTCTCTTAAGAAATCTCTCGGTTTGTGTGTTGCTTGATTGCATCTGAATTTTGTACGGGTGTTACGGGTAATGTTGTTCACACCAGCACAACACCCATTGGAATTTTTTTATTTTTCTAGGACTTTTTAGGCATATGTGTGCTTGAATGAATCTGAACAGTGTGTTTCTTGTGTATGATATTGCTTGGACGCCTAATCATTCGATGGCTCATGTTTTAGTGAAGTGCACATTTTGGTAAAAATTAAAGTCACAAAGCACTTGGAGCACGGCGTTCGCTGCGACGATGCTTTTCAGGCAGCCTAGTGACCGATCTAAAAAGTGTTGTGTGACCTACACTGAGTAACTCGGGGCACGGCACTCACTATGACGATGCTTCCTTGTAAAAAGGTGTAGGAGATACCACAACCGCATCAATACTTGATCTCACAACCGAGTAACTAGACACATGGCGCTCGCTACGACAGTGTGATCTTTTCAAAAGGTTGGTTGGGATCAGGTGAATATCAATTTAGTAAGTGCACGAAAAAAAATTGTTTTTGAGCCTAAGTATTATTGTATGGTGTTCTCGCAGTGTCACATCACACTTGGAAAACACTGATCGAAAATTTGCTATGCATTTGTTACGCATCCCTAGATTTGTGCAGCTAATTTTTCCAGGTTTTTAGTGGACATATTTGACATGTGGATAACCCCTAATTCTTTTGAATTTCGAATTTATATGACACCTTATTTTTAGGAGGTTGTTGGATTGATTAATCTTGAATTTGTTAAACCAAATCTTTTTGATACTTCCTAATTTGATAAGGCTCGAAAATTCATTTTTATCTCCTAAGTCATACCCCATATTTAAGCTACGTATTTCTCCACTTCTCTCTATCTTATTTTCCTAATTCTTGTGCCCTAGTTTCTTTCTCCAATTTTCCCCAAAATTGTGTGCCCTAATTTCTTTGTCATTGCCATGGATTGATCACCCTCTCATTCTGCTAACGACTTGTAAAATTTTGTCAACCATTTGTGACATCTTCTTCCTTTGATAACCCCTTCAAGGCCTTATGAAACAATTTGGACTCCCTAATTTCAGCTCAAAAAGGGGGAGATGATGATGTTGGAAGTGAAGGTGGTGAAGGAAGTGGAGAAGATGGATGGTGATGGATTGGAAGTGAAGGTGGTGAAGGAAGTGGAGGAGATGGATGGTGATGGACATGGATGGAAATGCTGTTGATGATGTTTGAGAAAGTCTGCAAGTGCTGGGCTGATTTATTCTTTTTAGTTTGCTTAGGTTGAACAAGTATATTGGCAGATTTACATGTTTGATTGCAGACTTTTGCAGACTTGCATGTTTTTTATTTGTTTAATAATGGATGATTTTTGCTTAATTATTTTGATTTTGCATTAATTATTTGTCATTTGAGTTTGATTGTGTTGTGAAGGATTAAGGGGGAGAATTCTTTGATTAAGGGGGAGATTTTTGATTAAGGGAGAAAATGAATGATTTTTGGTTTTGAACTGAAAAAGCAAAAAAGGGGGAGATTGTTAACTTTGGATTTTCCAACTTAATAATTTTTCCTTTTTCATTATTTTCAAAATCATTTATTTTATTTAAAATGAGATTTGTTAGGGTTTTGAGTGTTTATAGGATTTGGTTGTTATTTAATTCCTTATCTCAAGGATTATTTTATCTAACCATTTATTCCTATCTTTTAGGATTTGTTTCTTTTCTTTTTATTTTATTTGTTATAGGATTTAAGAAAAAGAAAAGAACGTGATTTCAAGAACGTAAGAAGAAGAACGTGGAGAGAGAAAGGAGATGGACGTGAAGTGAAGATCATGGAGTTGATTTCAAGAGAGTGGACACGTGAAGATCATGGAAGATTATGGAGTCTTCAATCATCTCTATAAATTGGAGAACACTCTTGAAGATCAAGATGAAGTAAAACAGAGATTGAAGAGTATGGATAAGAGAGCTTTCAAGTCTTATTATTTGAGTCTTCTTGTATCACATATTGTGATCTTTTAATTCTTTGTATACGTCCAATTGATCATAGTATTAGGACGTATTGTTTTTCCTTCTCCTTGTACCAAAATTCTTATTATAAAGGAGTTTTTCGCCGTGTGGCAGTCCACGAGTATATTTGTACTCGTGGATAAATTTTATCTCTGTTTGTTTTCGTTTTTCATATTTATTCCGCTGTGTTTTCCCGGTATTGCCCAACACTGTGACAACACCAAGTTCTCTGATCGAAATTTTCAGTTATATAATCCACGCAGGACTTTCAATATATATATGACAAAAGTCACAAAAATGTCATCTATTTCCAGTCATTTCTAATAAATTAGCATGAGATGTGATAATATAAAAGGAAGAAATAAAGGAAAAAATAAATAAGAAAAGATTGTAGGTTCTTGTAAATAAATTCTAAAAAACTTAATAAGTAGGTTCAAAGTTATGAAATCTAAAATGATTCTTAATAACCAAATGGCTAATACGATTCTTTCTGAGATTAGGGGTAAACTTGGGATAAAATGGTTAAAATGATTCTTAATTTGAAACATACTTTAACCTCTACAATGATACTTATATTTTGAATGGTATGAAGTATTTTAAATAAATAAGTTAAAACCCGTGTTTTAAGCCAAAGCGAGAGCGAGTATTTTGAATAGTACTCTCCATTAACACGCTTCTTTTAGAAATTCTTGGTTGCAACTTTTGACGGCTTTGACCCCGTTGACAAGGGAGTCTTCGCTTCATGACAAAAAAACACAAAAAAAAAAAAAAAAAAAAAAATTCCAATTTCCACATGACTAAAATGTAAAATGGACCAATTCCACCCAATAATTAACAGATTAATAAATATAATGCAAAAATTATAATTGCAATTGTCAAAAAATACTTTTCTGCATATGGTAATGAATGAATATGAGACATTATTTTGTCCGGAAACTCTCAGAAAAATAAAAAAAATTAATTGTAAACAATTTCCGGCCAACATATATTTCTAATGCAATAATTCAATAATACTATAATATTAAATATACGTATATATATAATTTCTATTTTAAGAATCAAAAATAAATATATTTGCTTGGAAGACTCTCAATCACCAGCTCTATATTAACACCGGTGAACATGTGACATATATTAATTTGAAAAAAATAAAAATATATTTTATTATTTAATTTTTTTAAGAATCAACATATGTCACATGTTTATAAGTGTTAATACACGATTGGTGGGTAACATATAATCGCCCTCTTTAAAATATTTTATAATATTAATTTTCCTGAAATACTTTGTTGTTTTCCTTTTTGGAATGCACATAGTTAACTAATGTTTATACGTGAGATAGTAATTAGATTAATTTTCTAATAATACTTAATGTTTTTCCTTTTTGGATCCACATAGTTTAATATATCTTTCCTGTGATTAAGAACGCAATCAGAATAATAAATCATCATAGACAGGGTTTTCAATCTAGATGCAATTAATTATCAAACTAAGTCAATTTGTCCAAGTCAAATTAATAAAATTAAAATACTCACTTATTTCTTTTTGAGGAAATTAATTAACAAAGTAGACGAGTAATACCTAACCTTGCAAACGTTTGTCACATGACTTCTTCTTTTCTTTTTCCACACACATTATGTATATAAATAGATGTCCCAGCATTAGCATATATCTCACCAAATCCTTTCACAACATTTCCCATAATCTTAGTGTGCTTCTTTCATATAAAGCTTCATTGATCATTCATGGCGCCCAAACATTTTCATCCCTCGTGTTTAATGTTATTAATTTTGCTAGTATTTTCTGCCATTGGCCATGCCAAGAGAAACATCCCAAGTGAGAAAAAAACATCTCCTTTTGATTTTATCAAAGAATTAAAAGGTTGTCACAAAGGTAACCACACAAAAGGGATCCACAAACTCAAAGCCTACCTCCATGAATTTGGTTATCTTGATTACCCCAATCAAACCCATGCCAATAACGATGATTTCGATGATGCCCTAGAATCCGCCATCAAAACCTATCAGGAAAATTACCACATTACTCCCACGGGAGTTCTGGATGCTACTTCGATATCAAAAATTACAACCCCTCGATGTGGGATGCCGGATATCGTAAATGGCACAAACTACATGCGTCCTCACGAGAGACAACACGATACAAGCCCGAGTGCCATACATACAGTATCTCACTTTAGTTTCTTCAGAGGAAACCCTAGATGGCCGGATTCTAAAAGACATCTCACTTTTATGTTTTTAACTAACGTACCCACATATGTCATGGCCCCGGTGGCGCGTGCCTTTACAAAATGGGCTTCCGCCACACATTTTACTTTCTCACAAACCAATCAGAATGCTGATCTTGTTATAGGGTTTTACCGAGGTGACCACAACGATGGGTTCCCATTCCAGGGACCTGGTAGAACCCTAGCCCATGCATTCGCCCCGCCTAATGGGAGGTTTCATTATGATGCAGACGAGCAATGGTCCAGTGGACCAGTACGAGCCAATACTTACGACTTAGAGACTGTTGCTTTGCATGAAATCGGACATCTTCTAGGGCTTGAACATAGCTCAGTTGAAGGAGCAATCATGAACCCTACAATTCCGCCTGCAACGGTCAAAAGTTTGCATACAGATGATATACAGGGGATCAAAGTTTTGTACAATGTTTAAAGTCAATGCCAGTTTAAAGGAATGATGACCATCATCTCTTCATATATTTAGTACACTCGACAATAAGTTTACTTATGTTTTGTATTATATAAGAGTTTCTTTTTGCTTTCCATTTTGTTTTCTTACTACAAGTACAAGTACAAGGTTATGAATATGTGTAACTTTCAAGGATTCTAATGAAAATAAACTGTAGATTTCAAATTAAAATCGAAAATAAATTTTATTGTTCAGTCTTTTATACCTCTAACTAGTTGTTCCTGTTCACCCTAGCGGACCCAAAATTTAAAAATTGGGGGTGCAAAAAATAATTATAAATATATATAAATGAAATGTTATTTAAGATTTAAATCTATACAACTCCAAACTTGCAAATAAAAAAATAAATATGATTTTTTTCTAATTTTGTTTGCTTTTTTTTATTTTCTAAGATTTTATAATACAAGAAAAAAAAATTCATTACAAATAAAAAATTGATATGATTTTTCTATGTTTTGTTTGCTTGTTTTAGAAGATTTTATAATATAAGAATTATTATTTAATCACTATAAAAGAATTTTTTTTAAATGAATTGATCAAGATATGTGAAAAAAGATTTATAATAATAAAAAAATGATTTTTTTTTTTATGAATTGATCTTCATTTTAAAGATATGAGAAAAAAGATTCATAACAATAAAAAAAATGAAAAATATCACACATGCCCATGGAGAGTTGAACCCAAGATTTGAAAGATGATATCAAACCAAGTTACATTAAAATAATGCTTAAATTTTGCATAATTTATTTTTTTTTGTTATTTTTTAAGAAATTTGGGGTACAATTGTACCCTTTTGCTCCATGTAGGTCCGCCACTATGCGTGATGCAATGTTTTTTATTTATTGTGGTAATTTATATAATTAATTGTAATAATATAATAAAGTCGCATAAATAAAAATATAATTCATATCATCTTTTATTATTGCAAAATATGTATAATATACAAATATGTTTTTCATTTTACTTTTTAAAATTATATTTTTATAATTTTAAAACATCATCATATAAAATTGAGTTTTAACTTAAAAGAGTAAAATTTTGAATTAAGTTTTATAGTACGTTTAAGAAATGGGTAAGTATTGTAAATCATCATCGTCGTCATCATCCGGATTAAATCCAATAAATAACTTAAATGTGTATATTTTTATCACAAAATGTATACTAAAATAAAAGGACCTTTTTTTTTTATAAAAAAACTCATAAGTGAGTCGATATGAAAGTAATTTTTTAATAATAAATTATATTACATAGATGCATATAATTAACAAAATTGATTCACTTACTTGCTACAATAGGTAAAAAAATCTTTTAAATTTTTAGAAAATTACATTTTTTACCATCTAAGTTCGATTAAATTATCAAATAGACCCAAAGTTTGTAAATAATTAAAAAACTCAAGAAATGTTTCAAGCGATTTTTATGAGTAATTTGATTGGAAATTACACATTTTCATTGATATGATACTATATGATAATACTTTAAATTTTAAATTGATTATATGTTTGAAAAAATGGTTGGTCAATTTGTAATAAAAAAATAAAAAAGATACTTACCTATTGTAATAGGTAGATGAACCTTTGCTTTGAACATAAGACAACTAAAAAAATAAAATGTGAAAGATGGAGGATAAAAAATCTCAAACTTATTAGATGAAAAAACATATTTCCCCTTAAATAACTAAAATTCGCGTGAATCGGGATAAGACAATTGAAGTATCCAAACACTCCCTAATTGAAGCGCTATTACTGTAATCCCGTGTCTAAATTATTTTCGACTTCCTCTCTTTCTTTTTTTTTTTTTTTTATAATTAATTAAGCTCTTCTCAGTTCTCTGGTTTGGATTCCTTCTCACAGGTAAATCCATTGCTCTGATCCTTGATATTTGATGTTTTTTTTTGCTGTTTATTTGTATATAATCGGAAATCGTTGAGATCTGATAAAAAGATTTAGATCCACTCCGTTTATGTTTAACTACTATTGTTTCATTCATTTTTAACCAATTTTTGTATGTAAAATTATGATGTTTAAATGAAATTTTGATTATTAGGATTGGATTTTTGGATAAATTTATAGGGTTGGTAATCTGGGATTTTTGGGTTAATTGATAAGTTTGTTCGGAATTTTTATTTTGGGTGCGTGTAGTGTGTAGAAATAATAGATTGTGAATTTTCTGATTTCGATGAAAACATGGATCTAAATTGTGATATAGCTGAAAAGATATGTTGCTTTCATCTGTTTTGGTTCAATTTAATTTGATGGATCGAATTACATGAAATTAATTATGTTTTACCTTTGCACTCGCTGGATAAATGATAATTGAAATTGGGGAGAACTTTTAGATTTGTGCCTGTAATCATTGATGAGTGTTTCGGTTTTTAATTTGCATTTAAATTGAATAAAACAGGATTTGAGAGCGAATATATAGCGATTCAAGGAACTTGAGTTGAAAGTATAATCTAGAAGAAAATATGCCTGCACAGAAGATAGAAACAGGTCACAACGATGTCGTTCATGATGTATCGATGGATTACTATGGAAAACGTGTGGCAACTGCTTCGTCCGATGCCACTATAAAACTTATTGGTGTGAGCCACAGCTCTTCTCAGCATCTGGTTACTTTGACTGGACATCAAGGTCCAGTCTGGCAGGTAGCTTGGGCCCACCCCAAGTTCGGCTCCGTTTTCGCTTCCTGTTCTTATGATGGTAAAGTCATCATCTGGAAGGAAGGTAATCACAACGAGTGGTCTCAGTTTCAGGTGTTCGACCACAAATCATCGGTCAATTCCATTGCATGGGCTCCTCACGAGCTAGGGTTCTGTGTGGCCTGTGGTTTGTCTGATGGGAATATCTTGGTCTACACTGCTCGTTCAGATAGTGGCTGGGACATTACAAAAATCGACCAAGCGCACCCTGTTGGGGTGACGTCAATTACATGGGCCCCATCAATGGCCCCGGGTGCTATAGTCGGGTCTGGACTAGCAGAGCCTGTTCAGAAGCTTGCTTCTGGTGGATGTGATAACACGGTGAAAGTGTGGAAGCTGTACAATGGTAACTGGAAAATGGACTGCTTTCCGGCCCTTCAAATGCACTCCGATTGGGTGAGAGACGTTGCTTGGGCTCCGAACTTGGGGCTTCCTAAGTCGACTATAGCAAGTGCTTCTCAGGATGGGACGGTTGTTATATGGACCGTTGCAAAGGAAGGTGATCAATGGGAGGGGAAAGTTTTGAACGACTTTAAAGCCCCTGTTTGGAGGGTTTCATGGTCTTTGACTGGAAACTTGCTGGCTGTGTCATCTGGAGACAACAACGTCACGATGTGGAACGAAGCAGTTGATGGGGTGTGGCAAGAGGTCACTGCAATCAACCAATAGAGCTCAAGTTCTTTTCTTTTTGCTGCGAAAAGACTATTGGGTTTTGTTTGTTTGTTTACTTGCATGATGTTTAGCGCCATTGAGGACTGTTTTGTCTAGTTTATGTGTACTCATTCATTATAGTTAATCCGTTAAATGCAATTGCATTATTCTCGATCTTTTCTGTGTAGCTGAGTTGCTTTTGAGCTTTCATTCTTGATTAGACCTTTCATCTCCTCCATAGTTTTAATACGACGCGTGTGTTGGGTTAACTATAACTTTCAGTCTACAATATATATAAATACAGAAGAAAATGCATATTCAGAAGAAAGCTACAGAGTGTCAAAATATGACATCAAAGACAGCAATTAAAAGCTCCAAATGGATTGTCAAGTACCATTATTCAAAGCCAAAGCATTACTAATCATCTAGAGTCATAAGCATTAGTAAATCAATACTTGGGATCAGCAAAAAAACTGTTAATGGAAGGCATGATTTCCGGAGCCTTATTGCGCAGATACTTCCTAAAAGCATGCTCTGCATACTTCTCTCCTTCTGCATAGTTATCCAACACACCAGCACTCCTGTTTTCCTTAGTCACCCTACATTTTTCAGATACACGTACAAATTTCGTAAGTAATAACAAAGAAAACAGTATAAGATCACCAACTTCTCAACTCAAGATTTATGGGGGGGGGGGGGGGAACCCAAATGATGAATGAATGCAGCATAGTTGTTTGATTGTATTCAAACCATTCTTGCCACAAAATTTTGTTTCAAACTCCGATGAACAGAGCAGGCTTAGAGGGGGGCATCACGCTTTTAGGGAAACGAATTTTTTGCCACATTAGCATGCTTATTTCATTTAGATTTACATATTGATGTTTATCGAATAATTTCCACAAAATATGATCCATCTTAATGGTTTGCAGAACTATCTCGTGCAGAACTATCTCGCACCCTGAACTAAGATCGTACGCATAGAAGAAAAAGACCCAAGCAAACAGAATATTGGCAGCAAAATGATCTCTATAGAGTAAACATATATTCCCACATTTGCAGTATTTTTTTCCAACAATGGGAATAGGTTGAAGTTTATAATAATTTATAAATTATATCCACCTGATTGGCCATATAGAGCATTACAAATAGTAAAAATAAAAATAGGTGTAGTAAAGAATAAGGCAATCAAGAACTAGAATAGTTTTTCAAACTTATATATATATATAACATCATGCATACATAGAAATAGAACACAATTTGCATAGAGATGAGATATAGTTGGCAAATAGATTCATTTTATCAATAGCAAAAACTATCACTATAATGGTAAAATTCATGCTACACATAATGCATTACACCAAGTGTAATATCTATCATCAATTTATACACAAAACACATACCATATTGCTAGTGGATGATAAATATTTTACAGGGGGTAGCGTGTACAAGACCAGACAATAAAATGACCAAATAACATTCTGCAAACATTCGAATCAAATATAATTTATTTCATTCAAAAGGTATAAATTTCTTTCAGTATCCGAATTTTCTAGGACTGAAGAAAATATGCCTCCCAGGGAAATATGTGCACAGATCTAATTATGGAATAATAAACCTAAAATTTAAAAAATAAATAAATAAAATAGTATCATGAATGGCAGAGGTGATTGTGTAAAATAAGTACCTAACTTCAGGATTAGTGCAAATGTTACGCACCAACTGCATTCCACAAATCCCAACAGCAACTCCAACTGCAGCGAACAATGGATACACCTAACATTTCGCGCAAAATAAAACCATCAGATCTGAAGATTAGTCGATCAAAAAATCCAAAAAAAAAATAAAAAGTTACCAAATTTAGAGAAAGATAAATGTATATATATATATGGAGAGAGAGAGAGAGAGACCTCAGGCCTTAGCCATCGCTTGAGAGTGGTGGAAGAAGCCATGGAATCGCTATTGACGCAGGACGGAAATTGCGTAGGAATGAAACATAGAAGCTTCTCGTTCTCTGAAACTGCAAAACGTATGTTGCGGCAAATAAATAGCTGAACTGAATTCTGCAATTATTGACATTTTGCACCCTTAAGTTTACTTTATTACACTTTCCTCCATATATATTAATATTTCATTCTACACCCTTTAAATAGAAACTTAAGAAATTTAATTCTGATAAAAATAAAAGGGAAATTGATTTTAATCTCAACTTATGGATAAGATTTGGCATCATAAATAAATCATAAATATTACGGATTTCTAAATATTAAGAGTCCATGTAAGTTAGTGCTACATTTCTTTTGATTGTATTAAAAATAAATTAATAGAGCAAGGTCCACATATTAGAGAATAAAAAAGATTTTCTAATGAAACTATATTTGTGAAATTGTATCATATCGGCATTTGTGTTTTTAAAAACTGAATCTTCATTTTTTTTTTATACTTGAAATGCTTTTATTTATTTTTTGAGGGATACTTTAATTTGTACCTTTTTTTATTAAATTTGGTTTTTTATGTTTGATACATTGGTCACAAAGTATACATACTAGTACAGTAGTAGTTCGTTTTAGAGCAAACAAGAGTATAAAACCTTGTTTTAATATAGATAAAAATATATGAACTCAATATTTATAAGCAAATAGAAACTCAAATATGAGAAAAAGTAGAGAAACTAAATATGCTCGTTCTTTTTTCCTAATATATTTGCAGCTCTACTCACATATCTATTGTGGGTATATTTACGGTTGATGTATTAAAAATTTAAAATATTATTAATTTTATTTTTCATAAAATAAGGGAATGGAATCATTACATATTATTGATGAGTATATTAAAAATTGTTCAGAATGAGCATTTCAACATTATTTAATATATTTAAAAATATTTAATTTAATTGTAGAATAGTGTCAACATCCTTGCAAAAGTAGTGGCGGCTAATTAAATAAATAAAAGACAAATGGTAATTTAGTAATTTAGTGTCAACATCCACAGCGAAGATCTATCTGGCCCACTACTTTATTGAGGCCCATGGGCCCTCTTGGACAATTGAACTTAAGATCATTTTCCTCACTTTTAATGTTTTTCATTTTTAGACCCAAGATTTTACTTAATCTTTCATGTTGGAATAAAATAGCTTAAATGGAAATAGACAATGGCATTTATGTATTAACAAATAGACACCTAATGATTATTGGCGAGACTGAAAAGATTTTAGTACTGTTTTGAATGCTTTTGCTCAAATGCCCAACCTGGGCAATTTTTAATATGTCCATCGATGATGTGTAATCATCTCATCCCCTCGTTATATGAAAAATAAAATTTATAGATATTTTAGATTTTTAACACATCATTCGTGGGCACATATTAATGTGTCAACGGTGAGTAGGTGAGCAGCACTGCTATTTTGAAATGTCAGATAAAATATAAATTGGAATATAAGATTCTCATGCTCATTATATTATCATAAAATTAAACTTGATCATATGATAATGCCATTAAATATCTTATATTCATAACATCTGGCGATAGCATCAAATTAAATATTTTTTTTCCTTAATATACTCATACTTATTGTTCAAATTTATTTTTGTTGTCTCTTAATTAACAATAAATATGGGTATATTGGGAATTTCCAACTACATTAAATATATTTCTTAATTTATGTAGAGGAAAAAAAAACCATCTTTATTAAAAAGACAAAGTATTAAGTATTGCTTTGCTTTTATTTAATTTAATGACACCCTTTTGTACCAAAATATAAACGTGACTCTTTATTGAAATGAATGGAGTATAATATTCTCTTCTTATAGAAAAATATTGGGTATTTGGGTTGAGGTCATCAATAAACTTAATTATAAATGGTAATACATAAAAATCATAGTAATAAGTTGAAATTTATTCCATAAAATGAAAGAAAACAGAGTTGACCATGCAACATTCACTTAAAATTATTCCTAAAAGAATTTATCTAAAAATCGCCACTTTGCATTGCCTTAAATAATGATGAAAATTAATTCAGTTTTCATCCATTGTGGTCAAGAAATGATGATTTTATTAAAAATGTTATAAGATATAGTTTTTATCTTTCTAATATATTTCCACTGAGAACTATAGAAGTATAAGAAACTAAGCTACCATAATTGAAAAGGAAAATCGAGCACTAGTATGTAAATAAATTAATTTTTCATATCAAGTAAACAGTCCCTCCAATTCAAAATAAATATTGATAAGGTTTTTCTCATAATAAGGAAGATAGAAATTGAATAAAATATATTTACACAATATCAATTTCTCCTCACTCATGCCTAAAATTTAGGGATGTCATAAAATCTTGTGTTAATAAATATTAAGACATTAAATAGGTAAGTTCAAATTAAGAAATCTTTAAGAAATGTGATTTGAGGGTAAAATTGAAAGAAAATTGATAATATAACTAAAACAACACTTAATCAAGAATCAAATCATGATTTTTAAAACAACACTTGATTAGAAACACCTTTTAAACAACACTTATTTTAAATTTGAGGAAGTAATATATAGAGGGCATAAAAGTCTAATTAAGGCTATTCACCTATTCAAGCTTTTAAAAATAGGGTAGTGTGAATAAAATTTAGGGATGTTATAAAATCTTGTGTGAATAAATATTAAGACATTAAATAGGTAAGTTCAAATTAAGAAATCTTTAGGAAATGTGATTTGAGGGTAAAATTGGAAGAAAATTGATAATATAACTAAAACGACACTTAATCAAGAATCAAATCATGATTTCTAAAACAACACTTGATTAGAAACACCTTTTAAACAACACTTATTTTAAATTTGAGGAAGTAATATAAAAAGGGGGAAATTTGAGATGATGACAACCCAGATATCATCTGCAGGAGCTGCACCCAGCAAAGCTGCAAGTAAAGATGCAGCACCTCTCTCTCATCATCATACAAAGAGAGGGTATGAAGGCCAGCAGCAAGGCTCAAGGAAGAGGATGAGCGGGGAAGAGTATAAGGCGCCAAAGAGAAGAACAAGATCCATATGCCTGGATTCAAAGATTCGGAGTAATTGGTGAAAGGAGAATTTTTCCAAAGGACTCCTACCAATACCCCCTCAAGAGATCCCTCGTCTTGACACTGATAATATCTCCACTGAAGTTTCCGTTCTGATAGATCAGAGGCCTGAAGGTGAAAATATGGCTTGGAGATTTGACATCTTCAAGGAAATCAGACTGCCTACTGACATGAATCCATCATTTGAGGCGATCACAGTGTATAAACGATCAGAATACCTCAAACACTTCAGAACTCTATGCAGGAAAGGCAAATTCAGTAGATATCATACTTGCAAGACTGCATTAAAGAGATATGAGCAGCTCGTTAGGGAATGAGAATTTGAAGTTCAAAAATACTATATCGACCTAGTGAAGCATGGCGGGATTGTGTCATATTGTGACGACTTCTGGCTCGGGTGGATTCAAATTCCTGTAATTATGGAAAAGTTAGAAGAGTCCTATCAAGAGTCCATCAGGAACTGATGGAAAGGATCAAGAGGAAGAGAAGGCCTTAAAAGGTTTGCTGAAAGAAGACCTGAAGAACAGTCCACAAAAAGGTCCCTATTTCAGTAATGTATTTACTCTCTTGTGATCCATGCTGTAATATATGTATGTCTTGTACAATTTCCTTCAGTTAATGAAGAAATTTTAAATTCAATTATGTTCAGAGTTCAACCCTTATGAACTTATGCATGATGTTTATATTTTTCCTAATGTTTTAGTGATGAAGGAATAGCATGATGCATCTCTGATAAATCCAGGGTTTATATCTGTCGTATAAAGCTGTTCAAGCATGTAACCCTGATCTTGTGATATTCTGTAAAGTAAAAATCCTTCTTCATAAACGAAATAATGTAATGGTTTTGTTATCATCAAAAAAGGGGAAATTGTTGGAATTTCGATGTTTAGATTTTGATGAGACAAAACATATATGTATTAGGAAGTTTTGAGTACCCCATTTTTCACGATGTTTAAGTGAATATATAGACTAGGTTGAGTCTAGGTTTAAGTGCTGAGAAATGGAGGTTTGACAAGGATAAAGCTGCATCTAAGTCGTTCAGAACAGATATCGCTGCAAGAAGGCAGGATACAGCATCGCTGTAACAAGACAGAACTTAACTATAGTGAAGTAAGAAGGAATGGCATACAAGAGTGTTGCCAGAAAAAGATGCAGCAGCTTTACTCAAAAATACTGCAACCAGGTTACTGCAGCACTGCACGAAAGATTCAGCTGCATGAAGACCTAGGATACAGCGCAAAGCTTACAATTCAGTCAAGTCAATCAGCGCAAATTACAATAAGGAGTATCCTGCAATTCTAGGAAGGATAAATGCAGTACGAGGAACGAAAATTCAAGTAAGAATAAATAGAGCCGTTTCAGAGAAGATCAAAGTTGCAGACACGGAGCCAATACGAAGATGCCACGTGGACTGGCGCGCTGCAGAAAGCTGCGAGCCGTAACTGCCGCATTAAATGCTCCGAAAAGAGAAAGTCAAGTCGCATTAAATGCGAACCATGCCTTTGGTCAGACTACTTCAAATTCAAAAAGAGAGATGTCTCCTTCAACGGACATCTTCTCCTACAAGTATAAATAGAGGATGAGAAACACTGAAGCTGGTTACTGAAACATTTGCGCAAAACTCATAAAGCTTTCAAGATTCAAGTATTCAAGTCTCTATCAGTTTCAGTCACTCAACCTCAAGAAGTGAAGCAAGTTCAAGCTGAAAGATCCCTGAGGGAACTCAGAAGCTCACTTCGAAGCACCTGTTGAAGAAAACTTTGTTATTCTTTTAACCTTGTTGCTGTGTGCTTAGGTTGTTTTAGAGGTGTCGAACAGTTGATAGGAGAGATCCTTACTGTTTGTATAGTTGTCTAGATTTAGGCAGCTTCCCTATGTGGGAGTGTAGAACCCTGTGTGGGTTAGCCTTTGAAATTTGCAGTTGATGTGTGTACACTGAACTTCAGTAAGTTGTTGTTTTGTAAAGTTGATAGATTGTTAGGAGTGTCCTGTAATTCAATCTTGCTTAACGAAGATCCTGCTCGAGGAGCAGTAGAGTGGACGTAGAAGGATTACACCACCTTCGAACCAATATAAGCCATACGTCTTTTATTGTTTTACTTATTTGTGCATTTACCTTCTGATCTTACATATCTCATATGCATCAAATGTTTTTAAAAGAAGTATATTGAGAAAATCAGTCTTGTGTTATAAACGTTATTTTTCCGCTGCGTATAAAACTCTAAATTACAGCATGCAACACTGCATCCTAGTAACAATCTGACACTGCAAGTTCAAGTAACTTGCAGAACAGAAAAGTTTTTCATTGATTTGCAAAATCGACCAAGGTTCATTCACCCCCCCTTTCTGAACCTCGGACACCACTTGGGACCAACAGGCATAAAAGTCTAATTAAGGCTATTCACTTATTCAAGCTTTTAAAAATAAGGTAGTATTTGTGTACACCAAGTGCATAGACCATGATCCATACAACTAGGCACGCGGGTCGGGTTGGATCCTGTTTAACTAGAATCTACGTCCAGTTTTTTTTTTTTAATTTATGTCATAACTTTTATATTGTAATAATATAACTTTTATGTTATAATAGTATAACTTTTATGTACAGATTTCATAATCTTTTCAGTGCATAACTTATACTTTTTTCACTATAAAAATTCATGTAATATAATTAAAACATTTATATTGTAATAGTATAACATTTATGTACGGATTTCATAACTTTTTCAATAAATAACTTATAGTTTTTTCACTATAAAAATTCAATATAGCCGAAACCTTTATATTGTAATAGTATAACTTTTATGTATAAATTTCATAACTTTTTCAGTAAATAACTTATACTTTTTTCACTACTCAGCACAGCAAAAGGTTATGTGCATATAACTAAAAGGTTATAAGGATTAAAAGGTTATGTCAATATAACAGCAAAACTAGGATTTGAGTTAGGGTTTGAGCGCATGGGAACGCGCGTGGGACGTGTGAAATGCACTTTTGAATCGGATCAATCCAGTTAGATCCGTGCACTTGATGTATAATTGTGTTAAAAATATTGTATGAAAATGGAGTATTAGTGGTATAAAAAATAAGTTAATTTTTCATATCATCATATACATTAATATTCAAAATCAATATGAATATAATCTTTTTCAATTGGAAAAACATTTTTCTTTTTCTTTTTTTTTTTTTTTTTTTTAACACGATTGCACCTCAAGGTTCACAATTTTCTTTTCAAATTGCAACATTAGACAATTTTCCGATGACATTTGAAGTCAAAATCGAATTTGATATCGGGAAAAAAGGTAAATGCACATGAAGAAAACATGATACTTAAACTTGACTTTCTCACATCAATCCTAAATATCAAATATACATATAGGATGCATTCAAGTCCAATTAAAGCTATTCATTCACCAATTCAAGCCTTCAATAATAATTGATGCAATGATGCTTATAGCATGATGTTATCAGTGTGCCTATTCATGCATCAACCACATCGTACTATACACATAACTTACACTTAAAAATAAATTTCAAAGCATATTACCAACAAATGACACCTTGAGAATATGTATATGTAACCACATTCCAACCTAGTACATATGGAATGAACTTAAGAATAAAATCGACCCAATCATCATCAGATTCAGATAGCCCATTCCCATTTTGGTCGAAACAAATCTACGAATACATGCTACGAAAAAGCCAAAACATAAAATCAATCAACACCATGATCACCCATATGCATCACTGATGAAAGAAAAATGCATTATAACTTTAGCTGTAACTATGTTACAACACAAAAGGGATTGGTTAAAGTACCGCAACTTAATGAACTGAAGTTGAAAATACAGACATGGACAAAGTTCTCATGTGGACTCTATACACACTGCAAGAAAACAAGTTCTGAAGAAAAACATTAAATTCTGCTATTTCTATGGCACCTTAATCCCATCCAAACCTCTGTTGTGATCATCTTAGCAAAGTATCACTGCTAGAAACTTAAAAGAAACACTACTGGAAGACGAAACAGGAGACGACTTTTCGACTGCAAAGTGATGAAATAAAACAAGACTCTACAATTAATATTATGGGCCAAGCTTCTTTATCTACAGATCAACGATGTACCTAACGCTGGCTTCAATCTTGCACTATGATCAGGTCCAACTCACTGATTCCTTATAATTATTTGATTTGTTCGATATGATTCGCAGGGGCAGTTCTTTGATGAATCAAGTGACAGCAAAGTCTGAAAAGAGAAAAGAGAAAAGAAAAAAAAAAAAAAAGGAGCATAAGGATGGGCGAGAGGTGTTTTGACTCCACATGACATTTTAGCCTAAGAGGCGAAGAATACATACCTCATGGCGTCTCAAGGGACAGCCGGATCACAGAGCTGCTGCCAAAAACCGGTGAAACCGTTGCACCCTCAAGGATTGATCATTGCACGTTACTGGTCTGTTTTCCCTTCTCCGTCCCAAACGAATAAAGTAGTCCTCAGTGTCTAGGACGTACGAAATCTGGAAAGATATCTTGTTATTAGACTAAATGGAATACCTTCAAAGACGAAATATTCCACCCTCTTGAACAAAACAGACTTCAAAACAAAACATAATTACTGAATTAGCCAGCCAGCGAGTGTAAATAGGAAATCTTGCACACATATGAAAGGAAATATTGTCGACATTACAGACAAGAAATTGGAAATCTTGCCGAAGACTTGAATGGATATAATGTTATGTTTGGATTGAGGGATTTGATATCTTTGAATTCCAATCCACCCAAATTGAAGTGGATTTCAAATCCACCTAAAACACACCAAATTTAGTTCAAAATGTGTGATGAATTTCAAATCTATTATCAATCCAAAATACCATCAATGCATTAGCTAATGTGGATGTCAAATCCATCCTCAAATCATTCGATCCAAACAACCTAAAGCAATTCAATTTACAATAAATGATCGAAGAAAGTAACTTTACATGATTGACAGCAGCAACATCAGAATCTGTAACTTCTAATCGCTGCGCCAAAGTCAAAACCACAAAGTAGTAACTCAAATAATAATAATAAGACATTTATTGACATCCATCCACATTTATTGACGTCTATCCACATTTATTGTGTTTACCAAGCCACAAGAGGGTTTCAAAAGGAAAATGATGGCGTCAATAATTTTAATCTAAACTTACTATATTATCCCTGGCCGACCGTTCTTACATTTATTTTAACTAACCAAATCACCTTTCATAAGATACAAAAACTACAATTAAAAATAAATTCAAATATAGGATACGGAAAATGATATGAAACATTAATCCCAAAACATAAATTCTCAAATAAAAAGAATTAGTTATTGATGATTGCTTTATATCCATCCATAATACATGGTAGATCACTAGATTACCAATCCTTATTCGTATATGTAACAAAGAATGACTTAAGTACTTCTCAGCGTGTAGAATTATATTTATCTACAAAAGTAATTAAGAAATCATTAGTACTTCATTCTTTTTCTTTTTCAAAATTTTTCTTTCGCTACAATTGATTTTAATCTAGATGATGGATGGCCAATGATTTTGCACAAAACAACACAAGAAAGATTGACACATACAACCATATCAAAAAGCCAATCGATCTAAAATGACGATATTATACCTTCATTGAAGAGGTAGACATCTTGCACTCCAACCCATTCATTATAAGAACTTTTTCTTTAGCCATGCATAGTGCGGTAGATTCATCAAGATTAGCATACTTCCGCATATTCCTGCATGCATTACAAGTAGATAAGGAATTGAACTAAATCAAATTAAATTTTGTATAGTTAACCAATTTATTTCACTATGTCTTGAATATTGAGCTCAGGACAAGAAAAGAAAACAAGGAAAATGGGATCTTCTTTATCTTCTTATCATTCATTTTGCCCTAGTTATGTTAGTTTGAGGAATCAGCATTAGTAGGGAAAAGGCTTTTAAGTCATTGTCAAAGTTAGCGAAAAAATTTGTGTATAAGGATCCTAAACCTAACTTTATAAAAGCCTAACAAAACAAGTAAACAGACAATATAACCGCTTTACCAAAATAAATCGTATTTCAAATTGAACCGGAACAAAATTTACTTACTAACCAGTCTGGCAATTGCACTGGAAATACAAGAAAAGATATTGTCATATAAGTAAAATAGTAGCAGGTACATAATCAAATGTGGTAAAAAAGTTGTCTAAATCATATATCTTTAGCATCCATAAATAAATAAATAAAAAGGAGAGGACCCATCCACAAAGAACCCGGAGCTCATTCCAAGTAACCACGTTATGCCTTATATGCGATTACGTGTCTTGAAAACAACCGAGTACGAAATGCGATGTCCCTGCTGAAATTGTTCATCTTTTTCGTTCGATAATGTCAGGGTGTAAATACACAGAATTTACCCAATTCTTAAAATCAAGAGGGAGCCCTTGTATTTCAAGATTGGTATTGATATCAATACCTCTTCAGCATTACTGCTGACGACAACTTTTTCCCATGTGCAACTGAAAGGTAATCATTGTGGAGATAGGATGAAAAGTTAGGATCAACTGAGACAGCAATTACGTCAGACTTCTCATTTCCATCGTCCATTAGTTGGATGGATAAGCGGGTAGGCGAAGATACCTATGACAAACATGAAAACAACTCAGTATCCAATTTGTGTCAATAAGTTAATAGAAGATACTGCTTGAAGTGAAACCTACACATTGAAGCCGGTATATGTTCTCATCATGCAGAAGGACATGAACGTTTTCATAATAAACTGAATCGACATACTTCTCTGGCTTCCTGGAATTCTCATATTCATACAACTGAATAAGCTTACAGTCCACTTCATCACTGGAAACAGTTTGAAGCTGCAGATGAACACAGTACTCAGGAAATATGTGGATGTCGAACTTAAGGCAACTGCAAAGAAGGTCTATATTATTACTTATTAGAAGATTACCTGCTTGACCAGCTTATATATCAACTTATCCAAAGTAAACAGTACGTAAGACTGATTTCCAATCAGTGATCGACAATCATCTTCAAATTTTGTATTATCAGAAGATCCATCAAGTAAACTAAACAATGCGCTCATGAACCTGTGAAGAACTTAATGTGAATTAGTAATGAGCAATATGACTTCTGATATGTTCAGAAACTCAACTATGCACTAAATAACCTGGCATATGGATCAGAACTATCATCCTTTGTTGCTCTCCACTTGGATTCACCAGATGCTGAATTCACCTTAGCTGACAATATTCTCTCATACAGTGTCTGGAAGCATCAAAAGAAAATTACTAAGAGGTTGGCTCTTGAATTGTCTTAGCTGCATTTATAAAATCAACCAAATAAAAAACACAGATGAGAAATCATAAGTTTACCTGATGCAGCCTAAAAAGCACATAAAAGGTGTCATTTCCATAAAACAACCGTTGATCTTTTTTCTCGTCGCCTAGTAACGGATATGCTACATGCTTCGATAGAGGTTTACTAGTCTGCAGAAAAAATTCAGACTGCGGGACCGATGCACCATCTGCTCCAATATAGAGAGCTTCACTAGTATTCTCGGCCTCACCTTCACTCTCAGCTTTACCATCAAGGTCTTGCTCTCCATCTTCCTCTTCCTCGTGCTCCTCACGTGAACACTCATCAGCTGCAGACTCACTGCCTGAGACATCTTCTCTGGCCTCAGAAACATTTTCACTATCCTCGTCATCAGCATCTGCACCATTTTCACCTGCAGCATCTGTACAATTCCCTTCATGACTCCCTGTTTCATATTGCATTCTGTCAGTGCCACGATTTTTCATAGGCATGGCTGGTGAAGTGCCATCCTGATAGGCACCAAAATTATCTTCAAAATCACCGTTAGGGGACAGCTCACCCTCTTCTTTCTCATTTTTACAAGGACCAACAGAGTCCTCCTTGTATCCAGTAAGTCTAGAGCCTTCTGCAAACTCCCCATTTGTCAATTGATTCAATCTTGGTGTTTCCTTAACCTGCTTGCACATGGACATTAGACTGAAAACAATGAAGACAACCCAAAACCATAAACATATGCCAAAAGGATGACAGGTAGAGGGAGGTGCAGTGATGCACACACACAAATAACTATAGCATAAACTACACAAATTGATATCTAAAATCAAGCCAAAAGCATAAATTCATACCTCAGAAGAGACTATATCCTCCGTAATGGGTTTGGATCTATTATTTTCCTCATTATGTCCATTAATCACTCGCGAGGAGTTTGCACCATGACCTGAAATTCAGAACAACCATTATTATGAAATGGGCTTAATTAAAGAAAGCATCAGGAAAATGAAGTCTATAATATTATACTATCATCTGTCCGCAAGAAAAAATGTAGAAACTTTCAGCCAATAATCACAAGCTGCAGTTACCAACTTTAAAATATGAGTATACATATAGCCTTACGGGTTTCTCCTAAAAGCATACCATGATTAGCATCTGATCCTGAAGTAACAGCTACATCAGAGTTGGTTAATTTATCAGCAGAAGGCACAGTGTGCCCTTCTTTAGAAAAAGAATCCACATTCCTGAAGCTAATCCGACTTAAGTTCGCTTGCTGAGGTGATGTAGTTGAATCACCATTGCAATTAGGTTTTGGATGCTTCAAGCTTGTGGTCGTAGCATCGGCATTGGGACCGTCTTCACTTTCCATAATGCTTCCCATGCTATTTTTCACTATCCGCTGCTTAGATGCAGCATCATCTTCAGTAGCGAAAAAACCATGTGGCCGGGAATGAACACCCAACATTGGCTCAAGAAAAGATGTCCAGAACCTCAAAACTTTATGTATCTGTTCTTTTGTAGAGCAAACCTCTTTGCATGAGTATTGTATAATCTTATAAATATCATCATGAATTTCAGCATCAGAATATTCAAATTCAAGGTCTGGAATAATAGTGTGTCTATTCCCAGCGGCTATACTAAGAAGCACATCATCCTCTGTTTGCTTTTTCTCCTTGATTTCTTTAATCTCTGCGACTAATGCTGTCCATCAAAAGAATGAAACAATAATTTGTCAGCAACAAGGAGAAGCTAGATCGTAAGCAACCATTGTCCCGTGATATTTAGTTGCACAGGTGAATCTGGATAACTAATCATTTTGACCTTGATACCAATAACACATTACTATACCTCAATCATAAATCCAAAATAGAATTTTGCATGCAATAAAAGATTCTGAGAAACCCCCATTAATAAAACAGCATAAAAAAAAAAAGGGAAAAAGAAGTTGATGGTACCAATTAAGAGATGTAAAAGCAGTGAAAGAGCATAAGTAACAGAAATTTTCAGAATAAAAAAGGCTTATTCAAACCAAACAATAATTCAGAAACTGCAAAGACGACATTATGCATAAATGTCATTATTCTCGAGGTCCCAAATGTATTGACTTTAAGTGGTAACCTGCAGGTCACTATAAAATCTCAAAAGCCAAGCACATGCCAGAACCAATACCATAAATACAAGTGGGATCATTTGCAGCAATAGTTCCAAACTTACATTTTGTGCTCAAGTTCTTTGAATCTTGTTGCTTGAAGTAGAAACTTCGATGATCAAGAGACTTGTAATGGTTCTTAGAATATATGTCAGCCCAAATTTTGTTAAAATCTGAACGGCACTTGGTCCATTCCTCCTGCTTCTGCTTAAGGCGGGTTAGGACAACAGGCAAAGCAAGAGATGGGTTTTTACGCAAAATGTCCATGACATCAAGACCATGGTCACCATACAGGCGTTCAATGCATCTTAAATTCAGAGCTGCATTTTTAAATTAAAAACAAAAAAGAAAAACAAAAAAAGAACCCCTTAATCACTGATATGCATACCTTTATGGCAAAAAGAAATGAAAATAATGAGAGATAAATAGCTCCTCAGAAGTGTATCTATCCAGGATTCTGCAATGAGTCGATGACAAACCTGTGAAATGTTCCTCAATTCTTACGTGACTGTCAGAACCAATTGAATTATTATTAATACTGTTCAAGAGTTCCTCTGCTCGCTTTGCAGTTGAACTTACAGACTCCAACAACATGTCTAGTTCAAACCTGAAATATTAACCAAAAATGAGAATGGACAGAGAATCCCATCAATATGGGACAAACTCAGATGTCAACTTGAGCCATAATCAGATATGATTAGTGCCACACTGAATCAAACATTATATTCTTTCACTAACACTATATACATTAGCATGTGATGTAAAACAAAATGCAGAAAACATTACGATGCAGATACAGGCAGCAAGCATATGAAACAAAAACCGGGATATTAAACAACACCACCACTATTAGTGTTTTCCCATAATGAAGCATACCAGTGACACAGATTCATGCAAGATGGAATAGGATTGTAAAAAGATAGATTATATACCTATCATCTTCACATCTAAACAGGCTTTCTTCATACTGGTTTCTCCGCATGTGTTTAAAAGAGTAGTCTTCACTGCCGGATGTCACTGACACCCAATGATCATTCAGAACTTGGGCACCAAGCTCTGACCTCTGGCTAGCTATAGGTATCGGATACTGTGACGACAAAAATTGTTATTACAAAATTTAAGATGATATAATTGATATTCCCTAACCCATGGTTTCAAAATGTGCACCACAAATTCTTACATCATCTGGAAGAAGCCGATAACTGGGAGAGCAGCGTTGGCAGTTGGAAAGGTCAAGCTCTTGGATGGATTTTCCCCAATATTTCGAATTGTATTTATCCTTGTCTTTCACTCCTTCCCCTTCACGCTTTTGTTCTTTATCCTTATCATCTATTTTCAAAGCTTTCGAAGAATTCCCTTCATTCCATAATGATTCTGCTATCCATAATCACGTTTGTCAAATAAGAAACAAAAAAAGCTGAATAGCAGCTGATAATCATTAAACTTGACAATTCTACTAAAAGAAGGGAGGGAGTGGTAGGTAATCATAATTAACAGAATAACCAGATAATAATTATCAATGTCGGGAAATTACTTACTTTTGCCCATAACACCAGCTAAAAATCCATCTGCACAGTAGGAATTTGGTTAGAAGTGAATGCAATTTAAATGAATAAAAAAGTACAAGCTTCATAAAGTAAAGCAAAGATATGTAACTACCAATACGCTCGCAGCGCTCCAGAAACTCATTGAAGCCATCCATGAGATCAGGATGTTTTCCAAGTAAATCAGCAACCTGAAAGCATCTTGTATAAGAACTGGATAGAATCAACATGTACTAACCAAATGTTATTCGTATACGGAAAATGATACATTGTGATAACCTATAATGCTCTGATTTGAATGAAAAATAACTATAGAATCATAGTTAGAGAAATAGAAAGAAAGACGTATATTAGAGATGAAACATGCTGAGACTCTAAGGAAACTGGATTGTCAGTGCAACTAGAAGAATAAATAGGGATTGAATATCGAAACAAAAGCGAGCAGAAGATGTCATAGTTTCTGAAAGTACGAAGAAAACAGAAAGTATTTGCTATAACCAAAAAGATCTTAACAAATGTTACATTATGCCTGCCACAAAGTCCATACCAAACTCTGCAATTCCTTTCTTGTAATGATTTCTGTACTGTAAATGTGAAGGCATTTCAAAAATGCCTGGTAATCATCTGCACTATGCAACCTTTCTTTGACTGTTTCACAAAATTTGAACTCATAACTGTACATGCCTGGAAAGATCAAACACAGAAACATGTAAATCTTCATTAACCAGACAAAAAATGAACGCAAGAGACAGCGAGACAATGTACATCATCTCGGGTTAAAATGATAGTAGGAATTATGCATTCCCATTCCCTTATTCTTCCTTTCTTGCATTTCAGTTTCTCTTTTTTGCTTTTTCTACCCTTTACCTTTGCATGTGTTGAAGATTAATGTTACTCAAATACACAATTTTTAATAATTACTAACATTAAATGATTACATAATAGTGTATCTGATCCAAAATAATAAAAATTCATAAACAAATATTCAATTATATGGTGCAAATGATGATTTTTCACATGAAAGCAAACTGCTTTGCCAACTTACTTTTTGATGCATCTTTATCGTCGTAGGCTAAATTTGAGTCTTCCATTTTACGAGCAGATTTTCTTTTCTCAGAATGCCGATGCATGGTAGTGTCCCCATTGTTCTCAGCGTCGGGATCTCTGTCGTCCTGATCACGATTTTTCCTATCCCTACTTTCTTTTTCAGTATGCTTCTTCAGCTCCTTGTGCAACCTCGTAACTGTTTTATCATCATCCAAATCAGGTCGCTCAACACTAAGATCTCTTTCTCCATGAGGGCCCATGATCCTGTCCCTCCGCGACCGTTGCTAAAAGTTTGTGAGACATTCAATTTTCAGTTAGAAAGCGACAGATCAGATGCATGAATAAATGAAATGTAGAGAAATAAACCTTATCTATGTGAGACTGCCGCATTATGGGTACGGCAGAGCTCCTCTCGTCATAACGATGAAAAGAAATGCGGCCAAAAGAAGCATGAGGAGCTGACATTGTGGATGAATTATCCGGAAGAAATCTAGTGAACTCATCAAGAAGATCTGGATGATCTTCAAACAGTGTCGCAACCTGCATGTAGATATGTCAAGACCAAGTATTTAAGAAGATGCAACTGAATAGGAGTTTCTTCCCGAAGATGCGCAGACCTCATGGTAGACATCTGTTATACCCTTGTGTTCCTTCCGGTACATATTCAAAATGTCTAGGAAAGATTTATAAACATGATCATCATTTTGGAAGCGTTTCTGCAGATTAAAAGAGGCACAGGTATAAGGTTATATGATAGGACTTTTTCAAAAAACTAAAGTTAAATTCTATTATCACACAAAGCAATAAAAACTCCACCTTTATCTTATTGACGAAACTAATAGCCTCCTCGAACTCAACTGTCCTTTTGGCTGGAGCCTCTTCCTCGTCTGTGAGGGTAATTTCATATCCCTTGGGCAAGAATGTGTTAAACCCAAGTATCAGATTAGGATGCCCTTTAAACAACTCTTTCACCCTACCTATGACACCAGCTGTATCAATTCTGCCAAAACAAAAAATTAAGAGACACACAAATGTTTTGACTTTTCCATCATTTCTCAACCGCACAAGCTAATCTTACCAAATAAAGTTCCTTTACCTTTGAGCCTTGAAATCTTTCATGACATCAAGGAACCTGTCATATTTTTCCCTTTGATCCTGGAACATGTCCTTAACTTCCTTCAAATAAGTTAATGCATCATTGGTGGTGAGTTTTTGCGCACCACCAGTTACAACAATTGCACCACTGGCGCTACCTCCACCACCATTAACACTCCCACCAGCACCATTAACACTCACACCAGCACCATTAACACTCACACCAGCGCCACCACCAGCACCAGCACCAGCACTGGCACCATTGCCACCACCAGCGCCTCCGCCTCCGCCTCCACCGGCGCCGCCACCGGAACCCACACCGGCACCAATACCACCGCCACCACCGACTCCACTGCCACCACCACCGACTCCACCTCCACTTCCACCTCCACCTCCGATGGGAGGATTCGGCATCCCATACCTTAACATGAGAACATAAAACAAAAACAAATAAGTTAAAACCAACATCCACAGAACAACTAAAACTCACAAATTAACAGTTACTACAAAAATCCACCAAAATAGAACTGCTAAAAAAACAGCTGTACATTGCATGTACATATCTAAAGTTCATTATTAATTTTCATTCCACACTCTCAAAGGATATATATCTATAGAGGGAGGCAGATAGAGCATAAAGGTCCAAAATTTATATCCCATGCTGCGCCCACAATAATCTCAGTAACCCTAATTGGCATATAACCTAACCTGGTTTCCTCTCTTCTATTCCAATTCTCGAAACACCCATAAAGGAGGCATCCCTATTGGAATTCCAATACAAGACAAGGATTTGTACCAACACAGTTATGATAAACAAAACGACAACAAATTCCAGTTCATTCACATTTATATCACCAAGGCCACTCTTTTTTTCACACGAATATTAGACCACCGGACCTCAAAAGGAAATTAACTCTTTTTTTCAGAAAAATATTAAACCACCAAACCTCAAAAGAAAATTTAATAAAAATGCAAAAATCAGAATAAATAAAAACAATTAAATCACTAAGCTTAAACCAATTCCTGCTATGTTAAAACTGGAAAAAAAATAAAAATGGAGCTCACGATTCTCCCCGAGACGAAGGGCCAAATGGCCTCTTGAATTGAGGATTCAATAACACATCATCGCGCAGACGCTTCATCCCCTGCAAAGATACCAACTTCGCCATTAACACCAATTTTTTTTTTAATTTTTTTAAGAGTTCAATTAACCATAAAAAACACAATTACTGTGATTTCCGATAGAAAACTCACCAGAGAAGTCTGCTCCCTTCAGAAAAGGGAAAAGTAAACAGATCTAATCTAAGCAGCCAAAAACTGAACAATCAGTTATAGTTGAAGAATTTTTTCCCCTCTCCCTTTCTCTCTCTAAATTCTCTCACTCTTCAGCCTCTTTCTAACGTCGGGGAAACAACAACACACAGGTTTGAGAAACCAAACGGGGAGAGGTAAAGATTTGAGAAAGAATTTTGTGGAGTTTTATGCTCTCTACATAAGAAGAGAAATGGGGGTATTATTACGTGAGTCGAGTCCTTTATATAGGGATGTGAAAAATGAATTTCCAATAATGCTTTTTTGCTTTTTCCTTCCTAAAATTAATTTTTTTTTGTAAAAGTAATATTTTTACTTTTTTAGGTGTGCTGCTGAATTTATGACCAGATTACGTAAAAAAAAAAAAATCTTAATACTATTAATTTTATTGAAATTATATACATTTTTATTTCTTATATTATTAATTTTATTACATCTTATTCATTTTACAAGTAAAAATAATGTTTTTACTTTGAATTGATTATTTAGTTTATTTATTTTGAAGGATTGGTACATTGTTTTAAACTTGAAAGTATTACAAGATTCGAACATTCTATTTTATTGCCACTCGACGACAACACAACCAGATAAAATCTAATCAAATGACAAATATTTTCATAGTTAATCTTTATAACTTTTACCGAACAAATAAAAGATGCGCAATTTAAGTATCGTTACGTGGCACTAGTCATTTTATCGAATCTCGATGTTCGATCTCAACTCTAATATAGTAAACACAAACTTATAGATTTGTTTTCCGTTTTGTATTCAATTGGCAAAATACGACAAAAGAATATATTGATGTTCACAAGATTGATTCGTTATTAATAGATTTGTTCATTGATTTATTTTGGAATGTATTTGTATGTGACTTTAAACCTATTTATTTTACTTGATCCTGATAATCATTATTTTTTGTCGTTCGACAATATCATTAGGTATCAAACATATAAAGTCTTACTAAACGATAAATTTTAATATTCGGTGACCATTTTATATTCGATAAGTATAACATACATATCCTAAGTTTCGACACATGGCATTAAGTCCAACCATTTTAAGAGATTTTGATGCTCGATCTTTATTTTTATTTTTATTTTATTTAACAATAATATCAATAAAATATAATCTTATTTCCGAGTATTTGTACTCCCTCTAATTTACTACAAATGTATTTTTTTGACTATAATCCATTATTACAAAATCATAATAGACTATAACCCAATTTTATTTCAAAATTGTTATAATCAGTAAACCAAAAGTCTCCTACTTTCAAATTCACTGGCATTTTAACTTTTTTCCTTTTTTTGCCTGAAAATTAAGTATTAATTAAAATACCTTTTTTGAATTAATTTTATTTTTTTCCTTTTCGGATCCTAATTATGATGAGATAAGGACACATTTATGAGGGTTAATTTTGAACATTGTAAGGATATTTTAGTCAATTTCCAACCTTCGATTTCTTTTATGGGATAAGAACATATTAATGAGGGTTAATTTGGAACGTTGTAAGGGTATTTTAGTCAATCTTCAACCTTTAATTTTTCCTTTTTTATTAAAAACTCAAAAAAAAAAAATGATATCGATAATAAATTAAAGAAAATAATATATAGGGATAAATTTTTAAATAACTAGTGTTCTCAACTTTTCGTCACATAAGCTAAATTAAGAAAAACATACCTAAATTAAGCATAATCAAATGTATGGGCCTTTGCTTTCTTTGTCAGATTAATGATTCATTATATAGATATTAAAATGCCATATTTTTATGTAGATTTGGTGAAGATGCAGAGGTAATGACTAATTTGAATGACTTGTTTGGTTTGAACAACATTTCCATATGAGAAATACATCTTATTTTGGTGACATATTATTAAATAAAATTGCTTTTTTATATGTTTGCTCGATTCTATTAACTATATATGCGTTCGGTTCATTAAAGTTTGCTTAAATTCAATTTGATTGAAAACACTTAATAATAATATTGAGAACTTGTCAAAAGAACGATACTATATTTAATTCAACTATATAGGTTTATATTCTTATTTATAACTAGCAGTGTACTCACGCGATGCGTAATTTATTATTTATTATAGTAGTATATATTATCGGTATTAAATTATATCTTATGTACATACTTTCACATCAAATTATATCTTACTATTCATTTCTGTAATTTTTTTTAATAAATTACCAATTAATGTTGATTTTATATTTCTTTTTAACTATTAATATTTGATTTCGACTACATTTTATTTAGTTATCCATTGTTGTTATTTCTTTTTTAACATTTTTAGATTATATTTATTGATTTTTTGCCTTATCACAATTAATAATACATATATATACATATTTAAATTAATTTTAAGTTATACTTTTTTGATTTTACATTTTTAAATTTAATCTTGGACCCCATTATTATAATCTTCTTTTCAAAATCATATTATTCAAGTCTATTTTTTTTTATGCATTTTAAAATTAATTTCAATGTCAAAACTATTTTTTAAATTAATTTTCTTTGATTGTTTTTAAAAAATATTTAAATTTTATAATTTTTAATCTCACACATAATATTCAAATAATTTTTAAAAAACAAATACTTATGATATATAATTATATATATATAGTAATTGATTTTTCAATTATATTTTTAATAATAAAAATCAAATAAACAATATAATTTACTCATAAATGGAGTTGATGACTCAATGATTATATAATTTTTACCATGCTAATAAAATTTATAATCGTCATTTTACTATATTTTGTCGAGGTTGTTTGCATTTAAAATTTGGATTATTAAAATTTAAGTAATATAATTTTTACCATACAAATAAAATTTATGATCGTCATTATACTGCTTCTTCTCCCAGCAGCTCCTTTCGTCTTCTCTTCAGCCTTTCGCCACCAGCCTCTGATATCAACTCCGGCACACCTCTTCCACATCGCTTCCATCTTCATCATCTCCCTTAGAATACATATATTCGATATGTATTCATGCTAATTAAGTTTGGCGTTGGCATCGAAAATAATGGAGATGGAGAGCTCTCCAGTGTGAACGTCGGGATCGATCAGATTCTATTGATAGTGACCTAGATTGACTATGATGGATGTGGTAGCCTATACCAAGAACTTTGATCTCTAAATTTTTTTTTCCTAATTTTTTGTTTTTCCTTACCAATCTTATATAATCTATACATAGCTTACTCAAAAAGATTTATAATATAGTTTACTCAAAAAGATTTATAATATAGTTTACTCTGCAAGATTTAGAATATAGCTTACTCTGCAAGATTTAGAATATTAAACAATACACAAATAGCTTATCGAGAAAGATTCTATTTTTTTAATATTTTTAATGACATGACATTTTTTAGTGGGAAAATGACGTTCTTGTAAATATTTACAACTGTCTTATTATTAGTAGAGTATAGATTATTTAATAAATCAAAATACTTAACACAATAATTATTCAACTCGATTAAAGTTTGTTTGAATTTGATTTGAATACTAAAGAATCAAATACAATTTTCAAAACTTATAAAAGGTTCATAGAGATTTAAACACTTCTATATGTGTGCTCACTCCTGTCTCTTTATGTATAAAAGAGATATTATTATTTATTTTTTTTCATTTGTTTTTGTGACTATGGGCCCGTTGCATGTAGATCTTTTCCATTTATTAAGCCCAACTCAATAATTGAAAATCTCTTTGTTAGCCTAAAACTGCTAATGGGCCTTACAATGATATAATTACATAAATCCAATTTTTTGTTTGTAATCTCATAAAATCCAATGACATAATCTAGATTTCATTTACATATTATTATATGTAAAGCATAATCTAGATTTCATGAATTCTAGAATTAAATCAGTGTTTGATACTACAAAATGTCATATACACACACATATATATATTATATGTCCACTGTAATCTTGATTTCATGAATTCTAGAATTAAATCAGTTTTTGATACTACACAATGTCAATGCTATAATATATTATATGTTAAGCATTTATGATATATTGGAAAACCATAATTTATTTGACCCCCCATTACTTAAAAAAAATCATTTGCTCCTATAACTTAATTTAATTTAATATTTTCAACGTCTTTATCCCAATACTCTTATTTTTGTTAACTTTACAATTTTCATCTTTATTAACAAATCATAAGGGGGGAATTTAGGATGGTTAAAACCCAAAAAAAAAAAAAAGTGAAAAGCTAGGGAACAAATATAAGGAAATAAAGAGCACCACAATATTCAAAAAGCAAAAAATCTAAAAATTAAAACGTAGAAAGTAAAAGACAAAAAATTGGAAAATAATATTTCCTTTTGAATATAAATTGCAAATAGCATTAATTATTATATCCTATTTTTCAGATTTTTCTGTAGAAAGCAAACCACTAATGCTTTCCTCTTTATATGCAACACTCAGCAGCAATCTATTTTATTTATTTTTCTTCAAAATCTGCATTCTAATTTTTTTATAAATATCATATAGCTCATTGGTGTTACAAAAAAGAGTGTGCAGAATTTCTGGGGTGTCATATTGATGTCATCAGAAATAACGAGTAATTGCAATAGAAAATCTCATATCATTATAGTCAACAAAATAGATGTTTTAATTATTTATTTTATTTTCATTTTATCTTTATATACTACTTATTAGATCTAATATCATTCCATCAAAGATTCAGTTGCAAGGGTAACAATTTTAGTTATTAATTTTATACGCGTATATAACATTGTAATGATTATATGCCTATATATATTTTTGATCATGTCATTCAATTTATTGTATTCATTTAGCTAGTCAATTATATATTTCTTAATAAAATGATACAAATAACGAAGCATTGTTATTTAATTTATTGTATTTATTCACTGCAGACCACTAATTTATATATTTGATTTTAACGATGGTTAATTTATTAAGAAGGTTAATTAAATCAACTTTTATTTGGATATTGACTATTTTACTTTTGGATTTTTTTTTAAATTGATATCATATATAAAAGAAACAAAAATCAAAATTCGTACAAGGAGATAGCAAAGAGAATGGAGCTGGTTACTTGTCAACTAGTTAAAAAAAACAAAAAAAAGCGTGACAACATATCTAGTGGAAATGAAAATACACATGCCTTAAAAGTTCAAGTACATAAGCTTATGCAGGTGATTGGAACAAATTTTTTTAATATTTATTATTATTTTTTATTTTTTAAATCGAATCTCGATATAAAAAAGAACTCTTAATCAATACACGAAATAAATGTGTAGGCTGGTTTAGGATCATAAACTCAATCAAACCTTCAAACCAAACGAAGCCTGAACTTATTGTAGTTAGAGTTGAAAATCAAACCAAACTACTTAATACTCAGATTCAAGATAGTTTATTAGAAACTTGTTTAAACTCTATTTGTTCGATAAATATATGAAATAAAATTGAACATTTTTCTTTAATCTCTGATGAAAATCTAAAGCTCCAATTCCTAGCTCGTTCATACTTAATTCAATAAATTATCAAATCAGCTCAAATATAATTTATGAAATTCGATAACATTTCAAATAAACTTGAATAATTGTCAATTCGAATAGAGTGATTTACTTACAAAACTAATGAGTTTTGTAATTCATCCATTCTATAATAATTGGAAAAAATAAACTATAACAATAAAATTTCAATTTGGATTTTGGAACAGCAACCCTCACGCCCAACCAAATCCAAAAAAAAAAATTGGAAAAATACATTTGTTTTTAAACTACTATCTTAAACCTCAGCACATAATACCTTACTCAAATTGAGAAACTACAATGGCGTTTCCCCTTCTTCGAAAACCCTTGGCATCAGAATTCAAATGCTCTCTAAACATGGCTATAAAAGCCTCCACTCTCTGATTCAATTCCTCCTTCGAAATCTGCTCGCTAACCTCCTGCTTCACTTCTTCCTCCACCGCGCCGCCGCTCTCCGGCGACTTCACACTCTCATCTCCGCCGCCATCCGCCGCCGTGAATTCTCCCAGTGTCCTCTTCTTCACCTCGATCTCCGATTCATCTCTGTTATCATCTTCTCCACCTGACGGCGATCGGATCTGGCATTTGGAGGTGAAGAGAATGGCGAGGAGCAAGAGGTTCAGAGCCAGGAACGCCCACACTCGCCAGTGAGCGAAGAGCGACACCACAACGGCGCGTTCGATGCACGCGACGAGCGCCGCCGTCCCCGCTGCGAACCACACCGCCTGTAAGTGATCGTCTCTCATCTTATCCGCCGCCATTGTCGCACACTTTGCTTGAATTCTCACGCGATTGACAGAGAAAGAGGTGTTGATGAATTTGGAAGATGAAATAGGGGAATCGGGGGTTTTTATAGAGAAATTGAAATGATTTTGAGAAATGTGTAATGATCAGATGATGTGACGAGAGAGAGGGACAAGAAGACATTCTCGTTGAGAAAATGGCAGCAGCATCAGTGCTGCTTATTATTATTATTATTATTATTATTATTATTATTAAGCATGTATTGGTTTTTTTAACTTTTATACTTAATCCTTTTCAAAATAATTGGTGTTTTGCTTATAAATATATGTAAAAAATGATAATTTATTATTGTATTGCATTAAATAAATATAATATAAAAAAGATAGGAACAATTATAAAAATAATCATTAACTTTTCTTGATAATTGAAAAATTAGAAATAGATTGAAACAAATTATACTTTTTAAAATGGAAGTTGTTTTGAGACCAAATGTGTATTATATAACCAGTATTCCAGGTCATTTTAACTTCTACAATATTATTTTTTTATAAATAAACATCTAACAAATATTAAGTATTTTTAGGCCTATATAATAATATTATCGGCTTCTATTTCATACTTTACTTTCTGTATTTCATTTGTTTCAATTTATCTTTTTTTTTTTAATTATTAAGAAGAGCTAATGAATTTTATTCAAACGTTACACATATTGTATCTTTGTAGTAACATGTAGGATTATAATCATATCTATTAAATGATGGGCACGTAGTTATTACATGTATTAATACCAATTAAATGGTTTCTCAAAACTCTCGTAACAACATTTAAAAAAAAAAATTGAAATGGTAGGAATATTTTATTTCACTAATATATTAAAGAATCAAAACAATTATACTATCCAACATTCAGTTGGCATAAGTAATGTATAACACTAAATAAACGTGTAGTATTAACAAATAATTATTTGTTAATAAAGGTGGGAATTTTTTCTCTAGGCATTTGCTGGTAATAAAAAAAACATAAACAATTTGCAACAAAATTTTATTTCCCAAGATGATGGTTATTATGAAATGGATGAAATATATAAATAATAAAAGAAAAAAATGCAGTTTAGGAGACAAAAACAGTGCATTGGATAGTGGATGTAATAAAGACAACACTTTTTGCCGGAATTTGAAGCTGACGTAACAGAAAGGCGACGGTGCTGGTTTTCTTGCCGGAAGCACGCCTTCCCATCACTAACTCTCGCCATGGCCCCACTAAAAATGGCTTTTTCTTTTCTTTTCTTTATTCTTTAATTTTATTTTATTTTTGTTTTTTTAGTGTATAAAATTTGGATATTAATAATATGGAAAAGTACCTTGAAATACTACAAAATCAAATAGTTGAATAATTTTTTATCATAAAGGATGATTTTTTTATTTTTCTATCATAAATTAGGAAATTTAACAAAATTATCCTTCTGATATAAGGAAAAAAAAACAATGGATTGTTGAAGTTCACATGATATTTTTATTTTATAAAATTACACGATATCGTGAAATTAATGATATGAACATGAAACTCTTATCTCCTGTTTGTTTATAATCTTGTTTTTAATTATGATCTATCCATTAATAAAAATCATAGAGATAACTTATAACACTTACTTCCTTTGTTCCATAAAGATACATTTGCATATTATTTTCATGTGTCCCACAAAGATAGGTTTGTTACTATATTAATATGATTTTTAATTTATAATTTCATATATATACCCTTAAATGTATATTGAATTAGCACACTTCAACTTCCTATTTATTTTTTGAAATAAGAAAAAAGTTACATGCAATGCTAGAATTAATGAAAAATAAAAATATAATTGAAACTTTAAATATTTTTTTAATTTATATGAATACCAGTTTAAAAATCATTATTTGATATCTTTGTAAGTTAAAATTAATTTTAATTAATACCAATGTGTTGCATAGTTTGTCTTAGAAGATTTAATAATTTGTCATAATATTACACGATTGTTGAAACTAAAAAAACTTTTAACCATTATTAAAAGTAAGTAATGCATATTGAAATCCATATAATTTTAAGTATCAAAATTAATAAATAACTAATATAAACCTGATGTGATATACGAGATTTATCAAAATAAATATTTTTAAGATATTAATATAAAAATATAATATATTTTGAGTTAGAAATATAATAATTTGGAGAATAATTTTGATTTATATAAAAGAATTGTCTAATGGTAATCAAAAATATTTTTTTGTAAATAATATTTTTAACATTTTATTAAAGATTTTTAAGAACTTTTTAACACATTTTGTAATAATACACTTTAATTATATGTTATTTTAAAATTAAATTAAAATTGAAGTACATATAATAATAAGAAATTAAATACAATATATCTAGAGCTCTTCTATAGATCTATATTAACATATGTATATAAATAAACATCACATTTCTTATTAGTATTTCTTATTTATTAATAATAGTAAGCAACAATACTTTTTTTTTTCCTTGAATTTACTAATGTTAGTTTTTTTTCTTAAAACAAATTGTTTTTATAATTGCATGGCCTAAAAATTATTTGTAATGTCAATTTATATACATAAATGTCTTATACATGATATGTATAAACACATTTTTTTCTATCTTTAATGATTATGTACATGAAGTTTAACTATATGCATTTAAAATTAATATGTATTTTTTCACTTAAGATAAAATTGTGAGTCCACTTAAATTTTGATCTTCACTAATTTATTTGTTTCAAAATAGAACACACACACACACACATATATAATAAATAGGATAGAATTAATGAATAATAATTATTTATTTTTTTATTTCGATATAAATAAAGTAAGTTAATATTTATTATAAATTGACCGAAAATGAATAATTTAATAGTTATTTTTTAAATTTAGCATCAATTGATATAAAATAACATTAAACACATTTCAAATCTATTATATTATATTGATGTATGGGTCTATAGATTTTAGTGTATAATTATTATCATTATAACATGTAATAAATGAGAGGATATTTAGAGGAGTTTTCATTTTAATTAATATTTAATTAGTATAATTATTAAATTACTAAAAAAGATAAATGAGAGACAAATATTAAATTAAATTCGAGAGGAAAAAAATTTAACCATAAAGATTAATATTTAGATTAAAGATATACTTTTAGATTATTATTTATAAACTTAATATGCTATTTCATAAATAAAAAAATAAAAAATCAAATATTATAATAACTATAGATTGATACATACATACATATATATATATGTTTATTTTTACAAATATATTTTATATATTTGTGTATATTTATTTTCATAACTATTAGGACGTACAATTGTTTGCCGACGTCGTTTTGTGTTGTTGAATAAGCATGAATGGATTTGAGTTGGAAAGCGCGGCAAATGCCAATGGGCTTTTTGAGTTTTTAGTCATTTAATTGGGCCCGTATTTCAAATATGTGGTTTCTGGCCTAGCCCGCTTCCTAATGGGCCAAATTGGATTACATAGCACTGAAGGGCCTAATCTATATTTATATATATATATATATATATATATATATATATATATAATAACAAAACCTAATTTATTTATTATTTATATAATAACAGAAGTCAGTTAAATAAAATGATAATTCTATTAAAAATTTAAGAACAATTTCGTAAAATCACAATTAGGAAACGGTTTCATTTTTTCACGTAAGTTTTAAAATTCACGATAAGCAAACCATTTCTTTTTTGAATTTTTGTTAATTTTAAATAAAATTAATTATTTTTCAATTTGTTTTATTTAATTCTAAATGCGGATACACCAAATATTATGCCTACTGATCTCTCTCCCCGATTTGATATCCTTTCTAGATTTAAGAAAAATGCGTTCACACATAAATACACGTTTTTTTTCAAATCTTTTATTAAATTCTAAATGCAAACTACATACATCAAATATTATCCAACAAATTATGCAAGATAACCAAATTATTATCAGTAGAAAATTATATATGTTTATATACAATCTCAAAAATCAGATAATCGCTTCCTATTCGAAAATTAATTATTTAAAAAAAATTATAAATGCAAACTGCACACACCAATATTAAATATTTAATTATACTTGTTTACATATATTTTCAAAAAATAATATTCGCATATATATATGTATATAATTATATAAAACATTTCATAACGCTTTTTAAAAAAATATTTGAGTAGGTTTTGTGTGAGACCGTCTCACGGATCCCATTTCGTGAGATGGATCTGGTCGGGTCAAACATAATAATTAAGTAATACTTTTGTGTATATTAGATAGTATTTTTCTATATTTCAAATAATACTTTGTATTATATTATTTATTATATATGCAAAATACAAAAGTATTACATGATACATAGAAAAATATTACATAATATACACAAAAGTATTACATGTTGCATGAGGAGAAGAGAGCACCTGGAAGCCCTAAGGTCCGCATGTTTTTTAAGACCCGACCCGACCCAATTCGGGTCATATATCCTATAATACAAAAGTATTACCTGATACACATAAAAGTATTACCCGATACACATAAAAGTATTACATATTTTCTTATAATCTAACTCAACTCAAAACAAAAGTATTACCTGATATACATAAAAGTATTACATATTTTCCGTATAGTCTAACTCAACTCAAAACACATCTTATAATACAAAATATTACTTAATATATAGAAAAGTATTACATAATACACTTAGAAGTATTATATAATTTCTTATGTTCGATCCGACCTGGCCTGTCTCATAACATGAGATTTATGAGATGGTCTCACCTAAAACTTTGCCAAAATATTTAAAAAAAAAATCTTTGTGTTTTTAAAATTTTCAACTTCATGCACGTTTTCTTTAAAAACAACTATTTCAATTGTCTTTTTTAATTTTAAACTCCATCACATGATCGCTTCCTTTTCAAAAAAAAAAAAGAAAAACAAATATTTTCTCTTCTCTCCCCAGATCTATTATCTTATAAAAACAAAATTCTCTCCAAATGTCGTATCAATTTATTTTATCGAAAAGAAAAAAAAAATTCCACTAAACTAAACTGCATTCACACTTAAGAAAAATGGTGGACAAACCGTGGTACAATTTTTTTTATTAAAAACATAAAATCTATATAGAAAAAGAATTTTTCTAAAAAAAACTGTTCCCAGTTTTCTCCTTAGAGAGCGGTTACCACTTACTCCATGTAAAGAAACTGGTGCCTCTTATCTTCCAAAGTTCCAACAAATTAAAAGGTTGGTGAAGAAATTTCACGTGTGAAAAAAGAGTTCTGTGAGCATAAGTTGATTGAAATATTTAGATTGAGGGTGAGTGTAGTACACTCGTCAAATCTGATCGCGAAACTGAAAATCTGACAAAAAAGGATTTAAATTAGACAATTTTTTCAATTATAAAATTAAAATTGAAAATCGAATTTTAACAGGACTAAAAACAGATCGTGATGATTTTTTCCTATTTATTTTGTTTGATTAATCATGCTTTGAAATGTACTATTAACTCTAAATATAAATTAAAATAATTTAAATATACTGGTGATATAATATACCCCTCATATTTAATTCCATGCAGGAATGGTGGAATTATCAAAGATGCTCGAGGAAAAAATATAGTGCATGAAAAATTTACTTTGAGAATGGTGGAATTGTCGAAAATGCTCGATAGAACCGCCTATGACATCTTATTTTAATTCATATATTTTGTTTGGTTAATCATACCTTGAAACGAACTATTAATTCTAAATTTAAATTTAAATAATTTAAATATAATGATAATATACATTTATTATATTTAATCCCGTGTGTGCATGGGTAGTTAGTTAAAGAATTGGACAGGTAAAATTTGGAGTATAAATATATTTTCAATTGTTTTAGAAAATCGTAGCAAAAATTTTATCAAGTTCTTCACAACTTTTTCTACCCAAATCTACAGGACCTTTTCATATTTTGAAGATATGTTTTAGGTCTCAATAAAATCATGATTTGAATAATTTGATATAATTTTTGATTAATTTTTCAGGATATATAAAATCAAGAGATCTATGTATTGATGCAAAAAAACATATAAATCGAATTTAAATGACTTGAGTTACTTATCTAAAACTAAATCAATTTAAATTCAAACTTGTTAAAGCTATTTTAATTAAACTATACAAGTTATCATCATTTATATCCTAAAATCATATACTATCTTTTACGTGAACATATAAGTCAATTTTGACTATTCAGACATTTTATTACCGTTGTTATTATATCTTCTATTTCAAAATAATTTCTACATGTCATGAATATCAAATGATATCACTAATTAACACTTATCGTTTATTTAATATCATAAAACATGAAATGTAACATCAAACGTAATAAAGGATTTAGATCGATCTTTTCTAGAGAATTTCAATGTTAGTGTTTTTTTATTTTCCAAGATTGATACAACTTTGAAACTACAACACCACAATTGATCTTGAAGTCCCATAAACTTTCATAATATTTGCACCAATTGTTCTTGTCCAAAGAAATGTTAGCATACCTTGCAACTCTTCCTACAATAACCCCTATAATCTTTAGATCCCACCATGTATTTGGGATTTTTATCACATTCCCCTCGAAGAGCCCAAGCAAGGCAACTCGGATTCTCATCGACACACTCAACGCTCATTTGTTGATTGATTATCCTATCGAATAATCTTACATGAATCCACTTTGTCGCGGACCATTTCTCACCTTCAATCACGGGACAACTTCCATGCAAACTTGAAGGAACGACAGTTGCATTCGGGTGAAGACTGAAGAATAACAACGCGTCACCTATTTTAGGTTTTACTGTTGTAATAGAAAAAAAAATAAGATATAATAAAAATCGCCTCATCTCTTATATAGCATATAAAATGTTAATATTTTTTTACCTGCATATCCTCCTTTAGCACAATCAGACCACTCATCGCCCTTTAATTGTTTATATTTTGCCTATTCAATCAATATAATAAACAACAAACAAGATTCATAAAACAATAACAATAAAACTATGAAAACAAAAGACCAATGTATTAAAAAATAAACTCACATCTGACATAGGAAAAACTGTCTCTCCACCCTTTATAACATCAGACAAGTACATAAGAACAGTTGCAATTCTATGACCACCTAGTTGTGTATTCACCTTGTCTGCAAAATAATCGAAATGTGGCTCGTATTTTTGGCCAAGTTCGTAATGCAATATTTGCATAGCCTCTGCATTCTCTATATATGTCAACAACGATGAAGAGGTCTTGATCAATAAATATGCAACATAAGAAAATATCGAAGAAGTTGTATCCGATTAATACCTTCGGGGAGGAAAGTCCACGCAGCTACCCTCGACTCAATGTCCGAAACTATATCATCCTTGAACGATTCAAAACAAAGTTTCATACACTTTTTCGTCTAACTAAAGAATTTCGAAAGCACAAGGAGGTGATCATCCACACAATATGAATCAACATGGATTAAGTTAAGATTGTATAAAATATATTTAAAAATCATGTATCATTTAAATCGAGCCAACTCAAATAAATGACCTTTAACTTGACTATTTTGAGACTATTATGTATAGGACTTAACTTAATCTATTTCAAAGCGAGACTATTTTATGACTTGTATTAATAAAGGTAATGATTTTACAAACCTGAGACTTGTCAAGAAACATGCCGGAACTAGTGCGAACTTCACTCTCTATACTCTTGCCGGACGCGTTATCTGCTACCATAGATTTCTCCAACTTATCCTTTTTCGCCTACGCACAAAAAGTTAATCAAATATCTCTAATGTTATATTTGGATAGAGTGATTTGAAATCCACTCAAGTTAGAATAGATTTAAAATTCATCAAAATGGTTCTAAAATTAGTGCAAAATGAAAATAATGGATTTCAAATCAACATATATCCAAACACCACCAATGAATTTTAAATCTCTCATCAAATCCATTTATCCAACTGGACGATGTATTTTCACGTTACAAATCACTACATTCATAACAAACTGTAAGAAAACAAACATAACAAATCCCAATTAATGCCTGTTTTCGGGTCACACCCAAATTATTTTAAAAAATTTCTCACAATTATTTTTATACAATTTTGCCATCAAACCAATTTATTTAAAAAAAAAAACTAACCAGGGAAATCAGGTGATCACACTCCTTATCAGTCAAAAATCCCTTGTATAGAAAAGCCCTGTCAAATCCAAAATCGACAAAAAAGACATTCATATGCATCATCATGGATGAATGTGTGTAATTAAAGACAAATACAATCAAAATTTTCTATTTTACTTTTTTACGTTAATTTCAAAATTACGTAATTTTGATAGTAACTTCAATTAACTATCGTAGTTTTAATCATGAAATAAAAATTAGAACAAAAGATCGAGACGTACCTGGGGCTCCAGGAGATCTGGGTAACTTGGGTGGGATCAAATGTAGCCGAAGAAACACCAGTCTTCAGTTTCAGCACCCTTTCTTTTCTATTAAAAAAAAACAAAAAAAAGAAAGAGAAATAAACAATGGTCTAAATTCTAAAAGAATAATGATTAAATATTTCTTTTGTAATAAAAATTACTAATGCGTACCCATGAGAGAATTGAACAAGAAAACACAGAAAAATCATAAGAAGAAATCTTGGGTCCATCAAATCGAGAGAGAAAACGTGATCTTGTATTTTACCAAAATATTTGGTGGGTTTTATTTGAGATGGAAATAAGTATGTATTGGTGGTATTATTAAAATTTATTGTGTTAGAATTCTGTGTGAATACAAATGAGATCTGCTATATTTATTATAGATAATATTTGGAATTTGCAGCAGATTAGTACAATTTAAGAGATGTCTTAAATCTGTAGTAATTTTATGTCTCAAAATAACTTATACGCAATGAAGCAAGAGAGAAACAAATGATAATAAATTGAAAACCAAATAGGTAATATTATATTAGTTATTATTAATTCAAATTGAATTAGAGTCTTGTGAAACTATTACTCCCTCCCTTGCACAACCATACTTCTATTTTCACATTAATTCTAACATTAAATGTAAACATTTTCTTATTTTAAAAAATAAATAAAAAATTGAAGTGTGTTATTTTAATATACATTTAATGAAGAATATATATGAAATTAAAAATTAAAAATCATATTAATATAGTAACAAACATATATTTGTGATACGGAGAAAGTACAAAATCATATTCATGAGACAATGTTATATATTATTAATTTTATTATTATCCAAAAAAATTATTTATTTAAAAACCCATAAAATCTATGGTACTTACGAATTGTTTGCAGATAAGAAATAAACTTTCTTTCAAATATGAAGGAGTAGAAAAAGGAAAAAAAAAAAAAGAGAGAGAGAGAAAAAAACTAATCTAAATCACCATTCTTGTTTTCGTTTCCATTACATAGATATCAGCGCATTGAAGACAATCTTAGCCTTCTCAAGAGTCAAATGCAGTGGCTAGATTTTAGAGCTGATTTGGTATCATTTTTATGATCAACATTTGAGTAAAAATTTTGTCAAATTATTTATACATATGTGTTTAGGAAAAATATATTGAATGGATCATATCTGTAAAGTTATTGCCCAGAATCAATCCACACAGCTCAAGAACTCAGTTCCTCAACCAACTTGCAGAGAATTATCGCGAAGCGCAAGAATTGAAAAACAAGAAATCAAACACGCTCAAATTTAACGTAGTTCAGCTCGAAACACATGAGCCTACATTCACGACATCAACAGGAACGATTTTATTAAGAACCCACAGAGAATTAAAGCAGATTACATAAAACCCCAATTCTAATTGAGTTATGAACCCTAGCAAAAACAATCTCTCGATTCTCACGATGAAACACTCTGATATTTATACCATATATGCATGGTTATATACCAAGCAAAAGCCCTAAGATAATTGAGCCTAACTCTAACTGAAAAGTCACAACACTCTAAAACAAGTAACAGGTTACTGTTCACAAAACCTAATTTTGCTATTCCCATGCATAACTGCTTCTTGATTCAATTAATAAGCCTAACAGCCATAACTAATTGCAATCTATGTTGTATATTACTCAGCACTCTCAGCCACGTGTCTGTCCACGTCATCCGAGCTTTGCCATGTCATCAGCCACGTGTGCATGCATGCATGTTTTCACTTCAATTCTCCACCAAAACATAAATGCTTCATCTCTGCAGAACCTGTACACATATCAGCTGAGAAATCATAAGTTCAGTTAGACAAATCACAAAACAAAATGTTAACCAATCGCATGCAATGTAATAGCTTGGTACTGCTCACTGATTTTGTGAGCATATCCGAAGGGTTATCCTTTGTATCAACCTTCTTAACCAATATGAAACCTTTGTCAACAATGTCTCTAACAAAGTGCATTTTCACATCTATATGTTTACTTCTCTCGTGAAAGACTTGATGTTTCACCAAGTGAATCGCACTTTGGTTATCACAATGCACTTGTACATTCTTTTGAACAATCCCAAATTCTGATAAGATTCCCTTCAACCATATAGCTTCCTTGATTGCCTCGGTCATGGCCATATATTCAACCTCCGTAGTAGATAGCGCAACCATTGATTGTTGAATGCATTTCCAGCTTATAGCAGTCCCAAATAGAGTAAAAATGTAGCTTGTAAGTGACTTCCTACTATCTCTATTTCCTGCAAAATCTGAGTCCATAAAACCAGCAAGAGAGCCACCACTTTCAGCCTGGTTTTGTTTCTGAAACACTAAGCCTTTCCTTGCTGTTCCTGCTAGGTATCTTAGCATCCATTTCAGAGATTCCCAGTGTGGTTTGCCTGGATTTGCCATAAATCGACTGACTTGACTCATACCATACGCTAGATCCGGCCTACTACACACCATTGCATACATTATACTCCCAACACCACTAGCATAAGGGATGTTTTCCATAGCCTTCTTCTCAGTTGCTGTAGTTGGGCATTGACTACTGGAAAGTTTATCTAGCTGTCCTAAGGGAGTTACTGAAGACTTGGCTTGATGCATGTTAAACCTCTTAAGTACTTTATTCACATAGTTGGCTTGATCAAGTGATAGTAAACCTGATTTTCTGTTCCTTGTAATATCCATCCCAAGGATTCTCTTAGCATCTCCTAAATCCTTCATATCAAATTGAGACTTTAACTTGTTTTTCAGTAGTTCCAGATGCTTCTTGTCCTTGCTAGCTATCAACATATCATCTACATAGATTAGTAGATAAGTATGTATCCAGTCACCATCTTTTCCAAAATAAACACAGCTGTCATATGAACATCTCACCATCCCAATGCTTGTTACATAATCATTAAACCTTTTGTACCATTGGCGAGGGCTTTGTTTGAGTCCATACAATGACCTTTGCAACTTACAGACCTTATGTTCATTTCCAGGTATGATAAAACCTTCGGGCTGCCTCATATATATATATATCTTCTTCTAAGTTTCCATGTAAAAATGCCGTTTTTACATCTAACTGTTGTAGTTCCAGATCCCACTGAGTAACCAATGACAAGAGCAGCCTTATAGAGCAGTGTTTTACAACGGGAGAGAAGATTTCATTGAAGTCGATTCCTTCTCTTTGAGTGTATCCTTTTGCCACTAGTCTAGCCTTGTATCTTATCTTATCTTGTCCAACAACTTCAAGTTTCTTCTTGAATATCCATCTACTCCCCACAATCCTTGTGTTTGCAGGCTTATCAACTAATATCCAGGTTTGATTCTTTTCTAATGACATTAGCTCTTCATTCATTGCCTCTATCCATCTATCCTTTTCTGCAGATTCCATGGCTGATTTGAAATTGTGAGGCTCTTCATAGCTAACATCTTGAGCTACTGTTAGAGCATAAGATACTAAGTCTACATGGCCAAATCTGGAAGGTGGATGCATTTTCCTTCTTTCTCTATCTCTAGCTAATCTGTAATCCCTTAAATCTTCAAGCAAACTATCTTCCATGAAGTCTTGACTTCCAGCAGCTTGTTCATCAGCTTTACTACCTGTGTTTTCTGAATTCAAGTTATCAGGAGAACTTGTAGTATATTCTGCAGACTCATCAACTGAATCCTCCACCTCAAAATGTGTTTCATTTTCAAGATCAAAGGTATTCTTGTTTGGATCCCTTCCACTTCCCATTACTGTTTCATTAAAGATTACATCCCTACTAATGAAGCACTTTTGGTATCCGATTTCCAAACACCATAGCTTATACCCCTTAACACCTATTGGATAGCCTATGAATATACATTTTACTGTCCTAGGTTCCAGTTTATCTTGCCTTATGTGAGCATAAGCAAGGCAGCCAAAAACCTTGAGATGAGAGTAGTTAGGAGGGGAGCCATACCATACTTCATCCGGGGTCTTAAAATTGATAGAGGATGAAGGAGACTTATTGATCAAATAAGCTGCAGTTGTCACAGCTTCACCCCAAAAGGTCTTAGGCAAGTTTGCATCCAACAATAAACACCTAACTCGCTCAAGAAGGGTTCTATTCATACGCTTGGCCACACCATTTTGTTGTGGGTTGTTAGCAACAGTTTTGTGCCTTTGTATCCCTTTTGTTTTGCAGAATTCCTGAAATTCAAAAGACAAGAACTCTAAACCATTATCAGTTCTAAGAGTTTTGAGAGTGTTACCTGATTTGTTCTCCACCTGCAGCAGCCAATCCTTGAAAGCTTTGAAGGCTTCACTCTTTTGCTTTAATGTGTAAACCCACACCTTCCTTGAGTGATCATCGATGAAGGTGATGAAGTATCTTGCTCCACCATGAGTTGATGTCCCCAAATGTCTGTGTGTACATACTCCAGAGGCTTAGATGAGCTATGCTTTCCAGTTCCATATGGTTGTTTCTTTATCTTCCCTAAGATGCATTTTTCACAGAATTTTGGTTTGATCAAGGAGTTGTTTCCTAAGAGCTTTCTTTTGGACAATTCAAGCAAGCCCTTATCTCCAATATGTCCTAACCTCCTATGTCATAGGCGTGATTCTTCATCACTTACAATCACAACTGTCTCTCATTGCAAGGCTGATCCAAGTAGAATATACAAGCCATTGGCCCTTTTACCTTGTAGAACAACTTTCTCATTCTTGAGTACTTCAATTATGCCTTGTATTGTCCTGAATTCATAACCTGATGAATTTAGATATCCAAGAGATATTAAGTTTCTCTTGAGGTCCGGTATGTATCTCACTTCAGGAAGTTTCTTTATGCTGTCATCTTGGAGTTTAAGAGCCACTGTCCCAGTACCTTGAATCTGGCAGCTTTGATCATTACCCAAAAGAACTAAACCACCATCTTCTTCCTTGAAATCTTGGAACCATTTCTTGACCGGACACATATGAAAGCTACATCCCGAGTCAAGTACCCATTCTGATGTCAGTTTAGAGGACACAATACACAACATTTCAGCTTGCTCAAAATTTGACTCAGCTACTGCCGCTTGAGGAGCTTGATTCTGGGGTTTTGGTTTGTTCTTCTCAGGACAATTTTTCTTCAAATGCCCCACTTTATGACATGAAAAACACTTTCTAGTTTCAGGTTGATTTTGTCCAGATTTTCCATCAGAATTTGGTGTCTTTTGATTCTTCCTTTTATCAGCATACTTCTTGAAGTTCTTGTCCCTGACACTTAAACCCTCTCCCAGCACTTGTTGTTTCTGAGAAGATTTGTTTGAAAGAATCTTGGATCTAATAGCAGTCATCACTTGATCCAGCTTCAAGGTCTCTGATCTTCCATAAACAAGAGCATCTTTGAATCCCTCCAAAGACTTTGGCAATGAATTCAACAAGATCAATGCAGTGTTCTCATCTTCCATTTCCTCATTTATATTGGCAAGATCATCCAAGATCATAGTGAATTCTTCCATCTTCTCAGCCATTTGCCTTTCATCTTGAACTTTAAAGTTTAAAAGCTTCTGTTTCAAGAATAACCTGTTGGCTAGGGTCTTTGTCAGATACAACTCATCAAGTTTCGCTAGGATCTTCAGAGCTGACTTCTCCTTGCACACTTCACGCAGGGCTTTGTCCGTAAGACATAGAATCACCATACTTCTTGCATTTCGATTTACCTCTTCTCTCTTCGCATCAGTTTTCCCATCAGAGGAGGATGTTGAATCACTCTCCAAAGCAGTCTCCAGGTTGTTTTGTATGAGGAGAGCCTCCATGTGAACCTTCCAAAGCCCGTAATCACCTTTGCCGTTGAATTTTCCGACTTCCATCTTCATGGCTGCCATTCTTGACTCCGACGATTCCCACAGACGCGCCAATTGTAAAGTTATTACCCAGAATCAATCCACACAGCTCAAGAACTCAGTTTCTCAACCAACTTGCAGAGAATTATCGCGAAGCGCAAGAATTGAAAAATAAGAAATCAAACACGCTCAAATTTAACGTGGTTCAGCTCGAAACACATGAGCCTACATCCACGACATCAACAGAAACGATTTTATTAAGAACCCACAGAGAATTAAAGCAGATTACAGAAAACCCCAATTCTAATTGAGTTATGAACCCTAGCAAAAACAATCTCTCGATTCTCACGATGAAACACTCTGATATTTACACCATATATGCATGGTTATATACCAAGCAAAAGCCCTAAGATAATTGAGCCTAACTCTAACTGAAAAGTCACAACACTCTAAAACAAGAAACAGGTTACTGTTCACAAAACCTAATTTTGCTATTCCCATGCATAACTGCTTCTTGATTCAATTAATAAGCCTAACAGCCATAACTAATTGCAATCCATGTTGTATATTACTCAGCACTCTCAGCCACGTGTCTGTCCACGTCATCCGAGCTTTGCCATGTCATCAGCCACGTGTGCATGCATGCATGTTTTCACTTCAATATCCTTAAATAAATAATTGAAAATTTGTAATTTAAAGAGAAATAAAAACGTTACGAATTTACCAAAAAATGAATTGTATCAAACAAAATTTTAAAACTTGTTCACTTAATAGAAACTATATTAATGAGGTCAGGATGAGTTGGGTGTTTTTTTGTATTGGACCCCCTGACTCGAGCAAGATTTAAACGCTTAGACTGATGGTTTACAGAGGTGACCTTCAAGAGTTTGATCTAGGTAATTTATTGAGCTTACCCACAGATTCGGCCAAGATGCTTCACTTGGACGGCCTCTTGGGGACCCAGTCAGGTTCATTTTCTTAGTGGGTCCATAGGGGCATGACCGACACGGGTAGGATATGTCAAGCAGTATATTCCTGATGGTTAGGAGATTTTGGGGAAATCAAACCACCCACTCCCTTAAAAGTAGGCGAAAATCAAGGAAGTAGTGGGCATAATCCCCACTACTCGTGCTCTTTCTAGGTTATAAATAGGATAATTTTCAACTTGTAAAGGATTCGAATATTTTTGTATTCAAACATAAGAGAGCTGATTTCTCTTATATAAATTACATAAGATTTTGGCCGGCCACATAAAATCGATCAGGATCAGCCGAACAAAATTATCTGAATAGGCTCCGAACACAGTGTTTTCTGCACTTCTACACACATTTTTACTTCATTTTTGATCTGATTAACTTCATTTTAATCCGAATTCACTTAATTTGAGTGTTAGACTAGGAATTAATCAATTTACAAATTTCGACATCAACATTTTGTAAACTCTATTTTCTTTTTTATATATGTATATATATCATTCCTAATTTTAAAAAAAAAACTATATTTTTTAATGAATCCTATATGATTTTTTTAAAGCTTATAAGATGTTTTATTTAATTTAACAAACAAGTCGTTGAAACATTTATAAAGAAAAAATGGTGGATCTTTGTATTGATCACTAATGAATTATTTTTACTTACCTCATTAACAATGTTCATTGTTTTTTGGAGAATTAATTCAACTCTCAACCGTTAATACATGTTATAAAAATTTGTTGAAAAAAATCATACAACGTTTTTTTAAAATCTAAAAAACTTTATAAATTAGTTGGAACAAATAAAAATCATACAACATTTTTAAAAGTCACCTTTCACCCTTAATTTAGCATTTGAAAACCATCTTTTTTATAGTTTAAGATAAAATATTTAGCATTGGTATGGTTATAAAGGATGAATTTGAAGCATTTGTAGATCATCGTCTCCATGTTTATTGTTCAAATCTAATTCACGAATAGAATTGATACCTTTCATTTATATATATATATATATATATATATATATATATATATATATATATATATATATATATATAATTATTTTAAACCCTTAAAATTTATATATTTTTATAAACCCAAATCTATGGGCTCATTCGTATTATAAAAGTCTGGCCCTCTTTTTAAAATAGGGCCTTGTAATTTCATCACATTCTCAAATAAAAATACCAAAAAGGAATTCAAACCTTCCGATAGAAATCTTGGAAAATACATATTGGACCGGGCCGAAGTTTATATTTTAGTACGGCCCAATTATTAAGGCCCACAAAAAAGGGAATTAGGGTTTTCGAAATATAAACACTGATTTTATTTATCCTCTATATAAGAAGGCAACTCCCCTCTCACTCTCTCCCTCCCTCTCCGCAGCAGCTTAACGGTAAGGTAATTTCTTCGTTCCAATTCATAGATTTTTGATTTCTTTTAATTTTCTCTTTCTATATTTTTTCGATGCATTAATCAAATGATGAGAAAAGAATACTGCAACAATATGATCGTTAAAATTTTCCATGATTAGTCGTATTTAAGTCTCTGATGATTCCTCATTTTTCTGAAATCAATTTCCTTCTCATATATTTCGATTTCGATTTATTTCTTAATTTACAGTAATTTGTTTTTGTTTTTTAAACTTGAATAGTTATATTTGAATTATTATGGAAAATAAAATTCGGTTGCTCTGTGATTAAATGCCTAATTAAAGGGCGATATACGCTATGCCGATTCTTAGCATGAGTGGATAAATTATTATTATGAGAGCTGCTGCAATTTTGTCAATTATATGTTTAATTATTTTATTTACTCTATTTTTTTTAATTTCTCTTCTGTTTTTTTTTTTTTTGATAAATGCAAAAAGGAATATCTGAAATTTGTATTAAATCTTTGAGAAGTAAGTTCCATTTTCTTTGTGAATGTTTAAAATTAATCTCATTTGTAATGCTATGGATAATTAAATAATTGAAGAATATAAATATAATGATTTAAGGGTTTTTTTAGAAAGGTATTTCTGACGTAACGAACACATTTAAAGTTGAGTTTCAGAGTTGCAGAATAATATTTTATATTAAAATATAAAATTTTAACTTATCTAAGAATCAAGGCAGCCATGAAGAAAAAATTAATTATTTTATAGCATAACAGATAATTTATTTTTGAGGGGGACAATCTATACATTCTTAACACACCCCATGTTATATTTAATAAAATGAAAAGTAATTGTATATTGAAACTCTAAAATACCCCTAAACCCTATTTTTGAATTGCGGTGGAAAGGTAAAAGGTAATGGGAGAGCGCGCTGCTTTCCTTCTTTTCAACTCCACTTCCTTCTTTTTCTTCAATTTTGCTTTCCTTCTTTTCATCTCCACTTCCTTCTTTTTCTTCAATTTTGAAACTTAGGGGTAACAACAATGGTGGGTTTGAGTAGAAAAATATGAAGTACATCACCCACCAGATAATCGGCATTCAGCATGGAGAGATCGAGTGTTCGACCTCTCCATGCCAAATGCACACACTAGGTGTTCGAAATATACCGATACGATCTGCCGAACACCACACTAGGTGTTCGAAATATATCAATACAATATACTGATACTATAAAACGATCTTCGAATAGAAGAATGCGAACACCACCCATACCTACTTATAGTGGTTCGATTTGAATATACGAACGATCTTCGAATAGAAGAAAACGAACACCATCCATTAGATTTTGACCCGTAGTGGTTCGATCTGAATACACCACGATCTTCAAATAGAAGAAAACGAACAACATCCATTAGATTCGACCTGTAGTGGTTCGATCTGAATATATCGATATTATAGAACGATCTTCAAACAAAAGAAAGCAAATATCACCCATTAGATTGGTTGAACCAAATACCACTCATTAGATTCGACCTATAGTGGTTGAACTTGAACTTGTCTTGCGCGTTTTATTTTCTTTTTTTTCCCGCCAAATTTCGATAATTCCACCATGTCGTTAGAATAGATCTAAATTGTGAATTTTGCAAAAGAAAAAAAAGAAGAATGAAACTAAAGAGAAGGAAGTGAAAGAGAAGGGGGGCGGTTTTTTTTTTTTTTTTGTTATTTCTACTTTAAAAGAGTAAAATTGGAATGATGGAAGTGAAAGAAAGAGAAGGAAGTGAAAGAGATGGGGGTGAAGTGAAAGAAAGAGAAGGAAGTGAAAGAGAAGGGGGTGACCCTTTTTTTTTTTTTTTGTTATTTTTGCTTTAAAAGGGTAAAATTGGAATGAATTGGGATTGTGTTTAAAGTTTTTATAAGTTTTAATAATTTTAAATCAAAGTGTATTTAGTAGTGGGGTGTATTTAGAAAATAGTTGAGGTGTATAACAAGGATTCAACTTTTGTGCACGTATCCAGCCATCAAAATTATATTTTTCTACCATAAATATCTAATTAATTTCTTTGATTCATGGTTGATTTATTTTCTTTTGTTTGGTGGGTGTAAAATCGTGAAAAGAGCTCATATAAAATCGGAGGTACAATATAATCACCATCTATGTTAACACATGCGTAAATTGAGTGTGGTGAAAAAATTAATTGTGAAAACCCTTACCATCAATTGTGGATCATATATATGGTTTTTGAATACCAATAGAAGATGATGTGTGATAAAAGATAATTATAATTGAAATATCCAAAAAATATTAAAATTTTAAAGAATACTCAATTTTTTTATTTAAAAATCAATTAATAAATTTTCTAAAATAACAAAGACTACCGTTTTCTTTAATATCAATATAAATTTAGAATCTTAAAAGATGAGATAAAATTAACACAAAATATTTATTGAATTAAATTTATCTGATCTACACTCAAATCCGAAATATCCGATAATTTGAGAAAACATTATCGATATACTTGTAGGACAATTTAATTGAAATATGAAAGATATCCAGAAATTTTATTAACTTTAAATTTTAAATTTTGACTAGGTAAAAAATAGGAAAGATATGATTTAAAAAATAGTGAATTATGTATGTTAACCATACGAGACTCTCATTCCAGTTTTATATCAATAATTTGAACTCATATTTTACTATTGGATAACTTTTATGTAGCATACATGAGATTTACAAAGAAATAAATAAATTGAGATAAAAAAAACATTGAATATTATTTATATAGAAACAAGTATATTTGTGATTTATGTAAATACATATTAACATTATGTCCAATTTGAGCAAAACTCTTAAAATGTTTACTATGATTTCATCTATTAAAATAGATCGGCAATGATCACATGTTAATATATTATTTAACTTTTAAAATAATTATATTATTTAACTTTTAAAAGAACATAAACAATTACTTATTTATTATTTCTAAAAAATATAGATTATTCTCTGTATCACATTATTCAATCCTCCAACTTGAGAATTATATGTACAAGTGGTTTTTTTTTTTGTTTTTTTTGTGATCCTGGACTAAAAATCTCAGGAAAATAATGTTATGAAAGAGAATAAAATAATAAAATCCATAGAAGAAGAAATGGATCAAAGCATATGTCTACAAAATTTCAAAAGTCAGTAAAGCTCAAATTCACCAAGTTCAGCCCGAATCTCACTTCACGGTGGTCAGTCTGAAACCCGCCGCCGCCGTTTTCAGCTCCGTCCGACAATCTTTCTTCTCTGGCAAGATCTGATCCGACGAATCATAACTACTTATCTCAAAATTCCCTTCCACATCCTGATTATGGCATTGCAACGCATCCATTTGCGCTTGAATCGCAAGCAAGTTATTCTCACTCTTCAAACCCTCCAAACTCAACAAAGGCCTAACCTCCTCATCCAACAATAACAAATTACCACCATCATTATCATAATCATAATTATTATTCATTCCAAAAGGCTGTTTATTCTGAAACACCGGAGAATCCCCGATCTGCTGGTCTCTGCAGGCTTCGAGCTGCACGTGCACGTGACGCAGCTCGTCGATGGCGAAGTGCAGCTGGAGGCGGAGTTGGGCGATGATGGCGCAGCAGCCATGGACGGGGAATCTCTCACGCATCTCGGCCTCGAAGATGATGGATTTCATGGCGTCCTCCTTCTCGTCTTTGGTGGTGAGTCTCTCGAGGGTTTTGGTGACGTTGGAGACGCCGAAAAGGCGGTGAACATTCTGGAAGGTCTTGAGCTGATTTGCAGGGAAGTAGGGGGCGAGGGGGCAATTGGGGCTGCACTTTCGGCGCTGGTACTTGCACGCAGCACACGCAGGAGTGGTTCCGCCTTTAACAGTCATGATTTATCCGGATTTTCTTGCGAGATTTAATTGCGGGTAGTGTATTGCTATATAGAGGCATTTTCACGAACAGATTGTGGGCGAGATTCGTGGGAGGGTGGTTGTAATGCTGCTTTCAAATGCAAATTATTCGAGGATTGGTTTAGTCAACGCTTTGACTTCTGCATACGTGGTGTGAAGGGATATTTGATTTTGTTTTTTTTTTTAATTATATTTTTGGGATTAAAAACATTTATCCATTCAAACTATACTTGATTTTACATATTTTGAAATAAATTTTTAAATGTTGCATTTTGCCATTTAGGATACATGTATGATTATGATTTGTTCAATACCGTAAAATGCAATAAATTTAAAATTCATATGGAAAATCGCAACATTTAAAAATTTATATCAATAAGTGTAAAATCACGTATAATTTGGTTAGAAAAATGTTATTAACCCTATTTTTGGAGTTACAATTGTATATGAACGTACATAGGTGTTTTTGTTTTTGGAAATGAAATATGTACGTACGGAGTGTATTTTGATGTTTTATTTAACATTGTGATCCTGGGATAGTAAAGTAGATTGATTGATTGATTGTTTAATTAATAAGTTATATGTTGAATAAAATTATAATACAGAGAAATTGGGTTTATAGGGTTGAATTAAGTTATATAATAAAAATAGAAACCAAGAAAATATAATTGAACTCAATTTTATTTATTAAAATTGTTGAATTTATTTATTTTGTTTCTATTTTTATTATTTAACTAATTAATTTAGGGACGTGCTAAATGGGCAGATTCTGCCATGGCAGAAAGTGAGAAATATTAAATAAAAATATTATTAATATTATTAAATGACTATTTTAATCCTAATATAATTTGACTCCATAATAATGGAGATGACGGCTGTTTTCTACTCATTCCCGCTAAATACAATACAGCTATTAAAACAATAGCTAAATTTAATTAACTTGCTCTTTATTTTAATTATTATTTGCATACTTTAATTAAGTTGTTATTTATTTAATTATTATTTACATCTTCAATTAAGTTGATCTTTATTTAATTATTATTTGCATACCTTTGAAAGTGTTGCTTCTCCAATAACTTCTACAATAATTATGAAATTTTGATAAAAAAAATTATAAAAATCTTTTAGAACAATTTTGAAATTCAAATATGGGTTAACAAAAAAATTATGGAAAAACTTTTAAAATAAGAATAATTATGAATTTTTGATAAGAAAAATTATAAAAATCTTTTAGAACAATTTTGAAATTCAGATATGGGTTAACAAAAAAATTATGAAAAAACTTTTAAAATAAGAATATATATGGATTAACAGAAATATTATAGTATTTAACAGAAAGATCGTGCTTGCATTTCTGCTCGTAACACTTTTATTTTTTATCTTAATGAAAATCTCTATTTATTAAAAAAAAAACAGAAAGATTATAAAAAAAAATTTATGGTTAACATAAATATTATAGAAAACTTTTAGAGTGGAGAAAAAATATGAGTTAATATAGTTGAAATGAAAGGTTTATTTATAAGATAAAAAAATCAAATTGAATAGAAATATTAAATATAAATATAAAAATAAGTTTAAAAAGGAAATATATAGTGTAATGAAAATATGGACAAGTTCTAAAAAAAAAGTTAAATATTAATATATAGATTAATTTCATTAATATGGACCAATTCTAAAAAATTTAAATATTTATATGATTCATGTCATTAATATTCTAAAACATATAAATATTGATATGATTAATGTCCTTAATATCGATAAGTTCTAAAAAAAAATTAAATATTAATATATAAATATTTCAATAATATATATGATTTATGTCGTTAATATCGACAAGTTATAAAAAAGTTAAATATTGAGCCGTTAATATCGACAAGTTCTAAATAGTTATATACTGATATGATTGATATCGTTAATATCGACAAGTTCTATAAAAGTTAAATATTAATATATAGATATTTCAATAATATATATTATTGATTTCGTTAATATGAATATATAGATATTTCAATAATATATATAAATATATATGATTGATGTTTGTAATATCGATAAGTTCAAAAAAATTTAAATATTGATATTATTAATATGGACATGTTCTAAAAAAGTTAAATATTGATATATATATATAGATATTTCAATTGATATTATTGATGTCATAACTTCAACAAGTTCTATATGAATTGTTCATATTGAATTGATATGAATATTAAAAAGTATGCAAATAATAATTAAATAAATATTTTAAAATTATTGATAATCTTATAAATATTTGTTTGATAAGGGAAAAATTCGAATTGATAAATATTTTAAAATTATTAATTAACTTACAAATATTTTTGAATTACAGTATTCTTTTAGTAAAATATATAATAATTTAATATTTTTTTACCTTATAAATAAACTTTTTATTTCAATTATATTAACGCTTTTTTTTTCTTTATCTCTAAATTTTTTTTATAATATTTCTGTTAACTTTAAAAAAAATTTCTATAATCTTTGTGTTTTTTTTAAAATAAATTGAGATTTTCATTAAAAATAAAAAATAAAAGTATTACAAGCAGAAATTCAAGCGAAAATCTTTATCTACCGTATCTATTTATTCTATATTCATCTTTATCTGAAAGAGATACTAATTAAATAAAGACCAACTTAATTGACAAAATATAAATAATAATTAAATAAATATCAACTTAATTAAAATATGCTAATAATAATTAAAATAAAGATCAACTTAAACAACATAACATTCTTCATTCATTCTTGGCTTCAAACATTCTCTTCATTAACTTTAACAAAACATTCTCCAACAAAACATTTCAAACATTCTCTTAATTAAGTTTAACAAAACATTCTCCAACAAAACATTCATTAACTTTAACAAAACATTATCCTTAATAATTAACAGACATTCTCTTAATTAGCAGCATCATCATCCTCTCCTCTCAACACCAGCAGTAATAGTAGCATCCTCAACATCATTAACAACATTATTAGCAGCTATCGACCAGCAGTAATAGTAGCATCCTCACTGTCACGCCCCAATTTCATATAAAGTTTAAAACGTAAAAATAAATATATTTTTATTTTCTTTAAATAAATCAGAGTGCAAGCGAAGCATTTTCATGGGGCGTCCAGCAGAAATTCCTAAAATGTTGAGATTTAAAAACAGACGATATTTATAAGATAGCCATTTTAAAATACAAAAGGGTTATATTATTTCAACAGAGAAAACGTTCTTGTTTGAAGTAAAACTATGTACATACAAAAATAATATAACAGGCATCTCTGTTCATTCCTCCTCGCCTCCGAAATTTTCTGTAAAATAAAACACAAAAGGGGTAAGTGCCAAAAGGACACTTAGTGGGGTTGATTTGTACAGTAAAAGGGGTACACATAACATTTCTTAACTACTATATTTATATATACACGTTGTAGACTCCCGAAGAGTCCCAATGCAATCCGTTGAATAGGTTTCCGAAGAAGACCTATCGAGGCCCCAAGCCGACCCCATTTTGGGTTGTTACACCCTTCATGTTGGGATTCCGTAGAATACCCCCTTGTTGGGCTCCGACGAGGAGTACCCTACTTGGCGTGGCACACGCATGCGCAGTTAAATTATCATACAACAGTTTCCACATAACACATAGTGCACATTGTCACGTTCAAGTTGGCCACATATTTCACATAACACATAGGTAAAGAAAATCCCTTGACATATGTTGGTTTCTAAAGAAACCCCTTTTTAGCGGGTATTATCCCGTCTTATCATCATTTGAAACCATTTGCATTTGTATCACTTGAAAGCAATAGCTCTTAAAACCATATAATTTACTCGAATCCTGTTCACGTAGTAAAAACATTTCACTTGAAAATGACATCACATAATAACAGGATTTAGATCACTTAGTCACGTAGTTTTTCATAAAACTGTACAATTTTAAAGCATAATTAAGATTTTACCCCCACCTTGTTCGGTGGTTACCACGTGATCAGCAAGTCAAAGATCTCGTATCCCAGAGCTTCAATCCAACAGGTAGCCTACATAATTTATGATGTTTTCTTAGCTCATTATAATCTATAATTAAATATTAAAACAACATCGAAGCGGATAATATCGATTGAGATGAGACGGATCGGAACGGTAGGCCTAGCGATTGAAGCTGAAGAAACAAGAGGGAAATATCAGTTTATACATCTGAGGTGAAAGAGAATGAAATTTGGATCACAACGAAACAAGAATGAGCTCAATCGGAGTTGAAACGAGCTCGAACGGAGCATTTTAAGATTGAAGGGTATTTCGGTAATTTGGTCAAAGGGTTGACTTTGACCGGGACCCACGATCCCCGGTCTCGTTGGTGATGACTCGGTGATAAGGTACGATGAAAATAAAACGAGATTCGGATCGAAAATCGCATCGAAAAACCTCGTCGGCGTTTCCCGACGACGGGAAAAAAAACAGGCAAACGTCTCCCGTTGCTGCCTGGTTTTCTCGGCAGCGGCGCAGCATGGCTCGGCAGCTGCCGAGTTTTCTCGGCAGCTTCATCCCCGTCGCTCGCCCGGTCTCCCGTCGTCGACCTGCTCGACCAGCCATCTTCCCGGAGCCCCCGGCGGCGGTGTAGCCGCCCTATGCCGGTGAAACTTAATCCGATGGATAGCCTGAAACACCGGCTATCAGATACGGCCATCCCCCGCCGGATTCCGACATCAATAGTGCCTGAACAACGGCCTCAAAAACCCTTCGTCGCACAGATTTTTACACAACGCAATGTAACAACTACTTTTCCAATCCATTTTCCGTTACCGGCGCCACCACCCATGGCGGCGCCACCCTACCAGTGGCTAGTCCACCACTCCGGGAGGCCCTCCGATGCCTGCAACCACGAGAAGAAGGGCGAGAGAGAGAAAAACGGGAGAGAGAAAAGGTGACAAGAAACAAGGGTTTAGGGTTTGGAGATGGTTTTTCGCCGTTTTCCGGCCAACGGGGTATCGGAATTGAATTCCGGAAGTTTTCCTAGACTCGTATCGTCAAGGGCTACGTTATATATGAAAATCAGCCGAAACGAACGGGTTTGACTTTTTCCGGCGACGGCAGCGGCGGTTTTTCACCATTTTCCGGCGAACGGAGAATCGGAATTGAATTCCGGAAGTTGCCCTAGACTCGTATCGTCAAGGGCTACGTTGTGTACGAAAATCAGCCGAATCCGACAACATTGAAAATTTTCCGGCGAACTCCGGCGGCGGCGCGGCGGCGCCGGCGGTGGCGCGCCGGAGACAGAATATTGACGGGAAAGAAAAAGAAAGGAGAGAGAGACTTACGTGTGTTCGGCGCTTTTCGGCTCGTTCGGCTCGTTCGAAGAAACGGTGAAAATGAAATCGAACTAGGGCCTATTTATAGAAAATGGAAAGTTACTATTCATTAGGCTGGGTTACTGTTCACATAGGCTAGGTTACTGTTCATGATAAGATTCCGGTCACTATTCACGATAAGATTTCGATTATGCTCGTCTTGATTCATTTCCTCGTTTTTCCGAAACTCTATATTTTGTCCTTTTCTTCGCCGTTTGAGCTACGATTGTCGGATTGACCTCTAGTTCGTTTCTATCTTCTCGTTTTTCCGTTACGCATCTAATGGTATAAAAATATTCTATTTTTCATGTATATGAATTTTATCCATTAAAAACCTGGTCGTTACACTCACACCATTAACAACATTATTAGCAGCTATCGTACCAACACTGGCACTGGCTATCGAGTCGGAAAGGATGACAATGGGAATGCTCATTTTCTTATTATTATTATTAGCTTCAAGATACAAGTCGTATGGTACCAACACTGGCACTGGCTATCGAGTCGGAAAGGATGACAATGGGAATGCGTCGTATGGCACTGCCTATCGAGTCGGAAAGGATGACAATAGGAATGCTCATTTTCTTATTATTAGCTTCAAGATACAAGTCGTATGCCTTCAGTAATGGCTCTTCTTGAAGAATCACCTGAGAGATGAAATCTATGCGGCAATGTGGAATCAAGCGTTCAAAAAGCTCAATGATATCATTTTTCAGTGCCAAGTGTTGCGTTTTAGCATAGTCCTACATGGCCTCCAAGCTTCCATCTCAATGATTTCCATCTCAATGATATCATCGTACATGGCCTCCAAGCTTCCATCTCAATGATTTCCATCTCAATGATATCATTTTTCAGTGCCAAGTGTTGTGTTTTAGCATAGTTGTACATGGCCTCCAAGCTTCTCGGTGATGGAGGCACCATCCATTCATTTTGGTTCTTCTTAATAGGTGTATAAGTCATTGTAAAAAGATAAAAAGTTATGAAACAGTGGTGAGAATAAATAAAGTATTTATAAACAAATCATAATGTTGGACTCCTTTAATTACCAGATGGTTGGACTACCCGCTTTTATTCTCTTATGAGACTGTTGGACTATCTTCATAGAAAGATATTTTTACGTACCAGTCTAGAAAGTCTAGAGACAATATTTCTAGGGAGTAGAATATTTTTAGGGAGTAGTATTTTAGGGGTATCTCCATAGAAAGATATTTGTAGGGATCATTCTAGAGAGGATATTTCTAGGGAGGGAGGTGAAACAATTAGAGTGTCGCTATTGACACCTTATTATTCAAACAATTATAATATTTCTAGGGAGTATTTTAGGGAGGTAATAGACCCTATTTATATTTATATTTTTTTCTTTTATTAATACATTCTATCTTATATTTTTAATTTATTATCTTACTAATACATCCCTTAAATAGAGGGGTATCAATACCCATTTAATATATATTATTAAATAAAAAATAAATATCACCTTTTATGTAAATTGTCCAATATAATTCTTGTATATCTTAGAATCAATTTCAAATGTTTACAGAAACATCACCTTTTATCCTATATAATTCTTGTTTAACTTGAAATCAATGAAAAAAAAACTCAAATATTGTCCTATATAATTCTTTTGTAACTTGAGATCAATTAAAGTCATCTTCATTTACCACTACAACTTGACTTGAACAAATTATATGAACAAATTACAGTTAACATCTCTTTCTCCAAATTTTTTAATTGATCTCATCTTGTGTCATAAGGGAGGTATTCGGATCATCATCAAACATTGGATTTGGATTATTCAAATCAAAATTGCTCATATTATTCCTTCATCTCTCCCTATTGTTATGACCTCGACCTCTTCTCATTCCCCCGTGTCCTTCCTCTCGCTCTAGCTCTTTGAGCAACTTCATACGCTGACATCATATGATTACGCCTTGGCCTTCCTCGTGAACGAGTCCTCTCTCGGGGTCGTGTAACCTGGTACCTCCAACATCAAAATTTTCTATTGTTGGTGTCGAGAGACTTACATTATGGCTCCCAATTCAAAAGTGCACCCTTTAAAATGACCAGTTTTTCCTTGAGAAAATTCATTTTATGGGTATTATTCATAGCTGCATCAACACATTCTTGAAAATATTTTTCAACTTCCTGAAATTTCTTATACTCGTCTGTTGTGTGGATATCCTCCTTCAAAAAAATTTGAAGAATGTCTTCTTCGTACATCTTTCCTCCACCTATTTAATATATATCTTTCGCTAATAACTCGTATATCTTTTAAAGTCATCACTTTGAATATATGACAACAAATTATTCCCTTGAACTCAAAGCTTTTGCATCCACAGTTTAGAAATTCTCCATCCCAACAATACTCCACTCTATAAGTAAATTCCTTCACAAAAAAATTATTTCGAAGACTTCTCTCCATCACATAAATTTTCTCAGTACCAACCTCAGTAGCATCATCCTCAGGAGCTGGAACAATATTGCAATAAATCATTCGATCAATTTCGTTCTGGACTTTTTCAAACATATCATTTGTATAGACCTTTTGAAATTGCCTCTCCCCAGGAAAATCTGTTTTGCATTTTTTTTCTTTCATTTTTGAATCATAATCAGCCAAATACTTTTGATGATGATGATCATAATCTGACCATGATGATTAATTCCAACAAAAGCTCCAAAGGGCATTTCATACTTATTGACTAGATATGTGGTGTCAAAGCTCACAACATCATTGAAATCTTCACATGCAGCTCGATTTCTCGGATGAATCCACAACACATTTCTTAATCTACCCTCATCATCAATATCTATGACATAAAAAAAAATCGATCTCGATGTTGCAATGTTGAAAAAACCTTGCGAATAGCTTCTGCATCCCCTTCACTTAGCGTCAATCTTCTACTCTCTATAAAATTCCTACAATCTTTTGGAAGACACCCAATTTTATGAGGACCACAACCTGAACTTCACATAATCAAATATTCTTACTTGATTTAATACCGGCAATATCATTAGCCTCTAGCTGTCTTTTGCACACTAATTTTCCTATGCGCTGGCATTAGGATTGACATACTGGGATAGATTGTGTTGTGTTACTACTTTTGAAATAATCCACGATTCATCATCTTGCTTTATAGCATTGAGATGGGCAGGACATCCTACTCTCTGAAATCTTTTGTGTCGATGGTACTCGTGATTTGTGGCATGTAAAATACGCATATTTATTTTTGCTTAGTGTTCTCTTTAACACGCTAAATCCAGACTTTCTTGCATAATCTTGATAATCTTGGAATATATTCTCATAGCTATTGTAGAGAATTATATATAGCAGAAACAATCCAACTCACGCCAAGAACTTCACACAAATACACAGCAAAACCCTGAATGCAAATCTCAATCAAAAACGAACTGAAAAAATGGAAATCGACGCAAGAATCTATAGTGGTTCGGTCATAAATCGACCTACGTCCACTCTCAAACTAGAATCACTTCAATCGCCTCAGAAACGTAGCTGAATTAGAGCTTACAAGACAGAAAACGCAGATTAGGGTTTATCCCCAAACTTAGAACCCTAGGAGCCAACTGATCTCTCTCTAATCGATTTGAATGTTACAATTGAATCTATCATAAACCAACCCAATATATAAGAAACAAAAGCCCTCAAACAATTGAGCAAATCGATTACAAATTCGCGCTCAATTGCATGAAATTACAATCGCAGCCCTAACCCCCAAAACAAAAACCTAACTAATTAACTGCACTGGACCGGCTACTGCAACTGAACTTCCAAGCTCCGGCTTTGACGACTAACCGCCGGTTCTTTCAATGCCGATTCCGGTTCTGAGTAGCTTGAAGTTTCTTCAGTTAATGCAACAACAAATCTCCACCTTCACTGAGAGAACTTCAGCAATTCCAGCTTGAGCCTTAAACTTCAACACTTAGCCTTTCTGATTTAAGCTGATCTGATTGATCAGCCTTTTACAGTAATTGAACTTTATACAAGGTAAGATCTTGGTGAGCATATCAGACGGGTTATCTTCAGTTCTGATCTTTCGGACCTCCACCTCTCATTTGTCAATAAGATCCTTAACAAAATGGAACTTAACATCTATATGCTTGCACCTGTTATGAAAGGTTTGGTGTTTGGAGAGATGAACCGCACTCTGGTTGTCACAGTAAATCGGCACCCTACCTTGCTTAACATTTAATTCCTTAAGAACACCCTTGAGCCAGATTGCCTCTTTAATTGCTTCTGCCAAGACCAAGAACTCTGCTTTTGTGGTTGACAAGGCCACAACACTTTGCTGTAAAGCTTTCCAACTGATTGCTGAACCAAAGAGAGTGAAAACATAACCCGATGTGGACTTTCTTGAATCCAAATTTCCAGCAAAGTCACTGTCAACATAACCTTGAAGTATTTCCTGCTGTGCTTGTGTTTGCTTCTCAAACTCCAGACCAACATCAGAAGAACCATGTATATACCTCAGTAACCACTTCACTGCATCCCAATGAAACTTGCCCGGATTGGACATAAATCGACTTACCTTGCTCACTGAAAAAGCTATGTCTGGTCTGCTGCATACCATAAGATACATAATACTTCCTATGGCATTGGCATAAGGTACGTTTGCCATATATTCTATGTCTTCTTTTGTGAATGGCTGCTGTTTCTCACTAAGCTGGAACTGAGAGCCTAGAGGTGTTGTAACCGGCCTCGATTCATGCATGTTGAAACGCTTGAGTATTTTAGCTATATAGTCTGACTGTGATAAGAACAACTTGTTGCTGCTTTTATCTCTGTATATATCCATACCAAGCATTCGTTTCGCACACCCCAAATCCTTCATCTCAAACTGTGTTGACAGCTTCCTTTTCAACTCCTTAACTCTAACCGGACTCTTGCTTGCTACTAACATGTCATCTACATATAGAAGTAGCAAAGTATGTACCTGTCTCCCTTCTCTTTCCATATAGACACAGTTATCATAGCTGCACCTTTCCAATCCAATTTTAGTCATGAAACTGTTAAAACTCTTGTACCATTGTCTAGGACTTTGTTTAAGTCCATACAGTGATTTCTTTAGCAAACATACTTTGTTCTCATTTCCAGGTTGAATGAAGCCTTCGGGCTGCTGCATGTAAATCGTTTCATCTAAGTTTCCATGCAAGAAGGCAGTCTTGACATCAAGTTGATGAAGCTCCATATCATCTTGCACTACTAATGCCAATAGAATTCGTATTGATACATGCTTCACTACTGGAGAAAACACTTCATTGTAGTCTATGCCCTCTCTTTGAATGAACCCCCTTGCTACAAGCCTCGCTTTGTATCTGAGCCTTTCTGTTCCAGTCACTTCTATTTTGCGTTTAAAGATCCACTTACTACCAATCAGCTTCTGATTTTGTGGCCTATCTACAAGTTCCCAGGTTTGGTTCTTTTCCAGGGATAGAATTTCCTCATTCATGGCCTCCATCCACCTTTCCTTATCTTGAGAGTTCATTGCTTCCTTGTAATTATTTGGCTCTTCCTTTTCCAGTTCCTGAGCAACACTGAACGCATAAGAAGCTATATCAGCATGACCATATCTGGAAGGTGGTTTTATTTGCCTCTTTTTCCTATCTCTAGCCAGGTTATAGCGGTCCAAATCATCTTGCTCTTCATCAGTGCTCTCAGTTTCAGAACTCTCTCTATTTACTACTTGATCTGGAGCTTGTTGATCTTCTGTAACAGGCTGAGTCTCCACCTGAATCTGATCATCATCTTCAGGTGTTAAATCCAAGCTCTGATTTTGGTTGCTTAAGGTACTTGAATACTTCTGCTTGTATCCCATTATATCCTCCTTGAAGACCACATTTCTACTGACAAAACACCTCTGATGTCCATCTTCCAAGCTCCACAGTTTATAACCTTTCACTCCAAACGGATAACCTATGAAAATGCACTTAATCGCTCTTGCATCCAGTTTATCTTGACTCACATGTGCATAAGCAAGACAGCCAAACACCCTGAGGAAACTATAGTTAATTGGCCTTCCAAACCATGTCTCATTTGGTGCCTTAAACCCAACAGCCGATGTAGGACTCCTGTTAATTAAGAAAGCTGCAGTTGCTAGTGCTTCCCCCCAAAAAGACTTAGGTAGACCAGCATCAAGAAGTAAGCATCTCACCCGATCCAGCAATGTCCTATTCATTCGTTTAGCCACTCCATTCTGTTGTGGAGTGGTCACCACAGTTCTATGCCTTAGAATACCCTTGGATTTGCAAAACTGCTGGAACTCATCAGACAAGAATTCAAGCCCATTATCTGTTCTTAGCACTTTTAATGTCTTTCCTATCTGATTTTCTTGGAGGTTCAACCACTCTTGGAACTTAGAGAATGTTTCAGACTTGTGTCTCATCACATACACCCAAACTTTCCTAGAAAAATCATCTATAAAAGAAACAAAATACCTTGCTCCTCCGTGTGTTTCTGTCCTAGCTGGGCCCCAGACATCAGAATGTACATATTCAAGAGGTTGAGTTGAAGTGTGTTTACCTGATTGGAAGCTTTGTCTAGTAGCCTTTCCCAGAATACAATGTTCACATTTTTCCTTCTGCTGTGTTTCAGTTGCTGAGATGACTTGTTGCTTGATCAATTCCGCCAGCCCTTTCTCACTGATATGACCGAGCCGTTTGTGCCACAAGTCAGCTCCCACCTGCTTGTTTACTGCTGAACTTTCTCCCACCACAGTTGATCCCTCAAGTAGGTATAGACTATTGAACTTCTTCCCTTTCAAAATAAGAGAACCATCTTTTGTGACCAGAATTTGTTCTTGTTTAGTGCAGAAATCATAACCTTTTGCATTTAGCCAACGAAGAGATATTAGGTTTCTTTTCAGCCTTGGTATATATCTTACTTCCTGCAGAATTCTTGTATTTCCATCATGGAGTTTCAGCTTGATATCTCCAATTCCGGCTACCTTGCAAGTGTGGTCATCACCTAGCAATACAGTTCCACCTTCTTGAATTCTGAGATTGACAAACCACTCTCTAATAGAACACATGTGAAATGAACACCCGGAATCAAGAATCCAAGTTTTATCCATTACTAAATCACTGATGCATAACATATCAGCCGATGCATAGTCATCCTGTGCAACTGCTGCCTGCTGTGTTGAAGGTGTAACTTTTGGCTTTCTATCTGGACAATTCCTTTTAAGATGACCTGGTTTGTGACAGTGAAAGCACTTTCTTGTCTCAGTGAATTCATTTGGTCCCTTTTGCTGATTTGGTCCACCTTTTCCTGGTCCTCTAGTTTGCTGATTCTCTTTCTTCTTGAACCTTATATTGAGACTTTCTCCTGATTGTTGGCTTCTCGGTTCTGTAACACCAGCAAGAAATCTTGACTTTATGGCCATCTGAACCTCTTCCAAAGTTAGAGGGTTCATTCTCCCATATACAAGAGCATCCTTAAAGGATAGAAGAGACCTTGGCAAAGCATTCAGAAGGAGCAGTGCCTTGTCTTCTTCATTTTGTTTCTCCCCAACACTTTCCAGATCATCCAGCAACTTGTTGAACTCATCCACCCTTTCCAGGATCTTCTTTTCATCCAAGATTTTGAAAGAAATGAGTTTTTATTTAAGGAATAACCTGTTTGCAAGAGACTTAGTCTGATAGATGGACTCAAGCCTTTTCCACATGGTGATTGCTGTAGGTTCTTGATACACTTCTCTGAGTGTCTTTCCAGCCAAGCACAAGATGATAGCACTCCTTGCTTTCTTGTCAATTCTTGATCGATCAGCCTCGGATGATGTACCTGATACTTGATCAGCAGACAGAAGAGCATCTTCCCAGCCATTTTGTATCAACACAGCCTCCATCTTAGCCTTCCAAAGAGTAAAATCCCCATTTCCATCGAATTTCTCTACATCCAGCTTCATGTTGCTCATAATGGCGTGGTGGACTTCCCACAGACGACGCAAATTGTAGAGAATTATAGCAGAAACAATCCAACTCACGCCAAGAACTTCACACAAATACACAGCAAAACCCTGAATGCAAATCTCAATCAAAAACGAACTGAAAAAATGGAAATCGACGTAAGAATTTATAGTGGTTCGGTCATAAATCGACCTACGTCCACTCTCAAACTGGAATCACTTCAATCGCCTCAGAAACGTAGCTGAATTAGAGCTTACAAGACAGAAAACGCAGATTAGGATTTATCCCCAAACTTAGAACCCTAGGAGCTAACTGATCTCTCTCTAATCGATTTGAATGTTACAATTAAATCTATCATAAACCAACCCAATATATAAGACACAAAAGCCCTCAAACAATTGAGCAAATCGATTACAAATTCGCGCTCAATTACATGAAATCACAATCGCAGCCCTAACCCCCAAAACAGAAACCTAACTAATTAACTGCACTGGACCGGCTGCTGCAACTGAACTTCCAACCTCCGGCTTTGACGACTAACCGCCGGTTCTTTCAATGCCGATTCCGGTTCTGAGTAGCTTGAAGTTTCTTCAGTTAATGCAACAACAGCTATCATGCAAAATACGCATATTTATTTTTGCTTAGTGTTCTCTTTAACACGCTAAATCCAGACTTTCTTGCATAATCTTGATAATCTTGGAATATATTCTCATAGCTATCATATCTCATTCCTGTGTGTGGCCCATCAATTTGCTCAACTTCTTCAGCATTGGCTACTTCATCTCTTTCTTCTAGATTCAAATTGGCATCTTGAATATTTTCATTTTCATACATTCATATTCATCGTCATCAATTAAATCACTACCAAATATGTCATAAAGAAGAGCAGTTGTGTCATTCATGTTAATATGGTGGGTGAGTGATATGGAAATCGGATAAAAATTTGAGAGAAAATTTGAGAAAAAGAAATTTGAGATAAAAAATTTTAAACGTTTGATTTTTTTTAAATTTCAATAATTCTGTACCAATGTTCATTAATTTATGTATCAATACTAATTAATTTAAGAATGTGAAACCTAATAGAATTAACGGTTGTATTGAAATTAGCAGACAACGGGTGACTGGGTGACTAGAAGACAATGGGTGTCATCTCCATTGAAATTAGCGGACAACGGGTGCCTAGAAGACAATGAGTGCCATCTCCATTACCATGCCAAATATAAAATGGTCATTTAATAATATTAATAACATTCCTACAAATTAAAGTATGAAAATAATAATTAAAATAAAGACCAACTTAATGAAATTAAACTGTTGTTTTGGAAATATTGATTAACGAGATAAACCATTTTAATAAAATATTTTGGAATTAACATACTTAAAAATAAAATATAAAATAACACATTTTTCATTCTTTCCTTAAAACATTCTCTTTAACAATTAGCAGAATCTTGTAATCAAAAGTTGTAAAATCATTTTAAATTGCAAAATCAGAATCATTTTAATCAAATATTCATATTAATTCAATAGGTACGAATTCATATTTTTGTGTTGATATTGAACATTTATAAATATTCATATCAATTCAATATGAACAATTCATAGAACTTGTCGAAGTTATGACATGAATAATATCAGTTGAAATATCTATATATATATATATATATATCGATATTTAACTTTTTTTAGAACTTGTCGATATTAATGATATTAATCATATTTGTTGGTCCCAAGTGGTGTCCGAGGTTCAGAGGGAGTGAATGAACCTTGGTTGATTTTTCAGAATCTTTAAAACAACCGTTCTGCACTGCAAGTTACTTGAGCTTGCAGCGGTAGATGGTTATTGCTTGCAGCGCTAGAATGCAGTGTTGCACGCTGTAACCTGGAGTTTTGTACGTAGCGGAAATAAACTTTTAAACACAAGGCTGTTTTTCTCAAGAATGCTTCTTTCAGAACGTTTTATGATGACAGATAGATAGATAGATATGCAGAAAATAAGCGTAGATAAATAAAGCGATTAAAACAGTTATGGCTTATAGTGGTTCGAAGGTGGTGTAACCTACTGAAGTCCAGCGTACACACAGCAACTGCAAACTTCAAAAGCTAATCCACACAGGGTTCTACACTCCCACACAGGGAAGCTGCCTAACACTTAGACAACTAAACAAACAGCAAGGATTTCTCCTATCAACTGCTTGACACCACTAAAACAACCTAAGCACACAACAACAAAGTTAAAAGAATAAAAAAGGGTTTTCTTCAACTTGTGCTTCGAAGTGAGCTTCTGAATTCGTAAGGAATCCTTTAGCTTTGAACTTGCTTCACTTCAATAGGTTGAGTGATTGAAACTGATTGTAGACTTGAATACTTGGATCTTGTAAGCTTTGTGAATTTAGCGTAAATGATTCAATAGTCAGCTTCAGTGCTCCTCGACCTCTATTTATACTTGTAGGAGAAGATGTCCGTTGAAGGAGACATCCCTCTTTTGAATTTGAAGTAGCCTGGCCAAAGTATGGTTCGCATTTAATGCGACTTGACTTTTCCTTTCGGAGCATTTAATGCGGCAGTTGCGGCTCGCAACTTTCTGCAGCGCGTCAGTCCATGTGGCATCTTCTTATTGGCTCCGTGTCTGCTACTTTGACTTTTTCTTGAACGGCTTTATTATTCTTGCTTGAATCTCCATTCCTCGTACTGCATTTATCCTTTCTAGGATTTGCAGGATACTTCGTCTTGTAGTTGGCGCTGTATTACTTAACTGACTTGTAAGTTGCGCTGTATCCTAGGTCCTTGTGCAGCTGATGCATTCTTTCAGTGCTGCTGTATTTTAGACCTGATTGCAATATCATCTGGCAGTGCTGCTGTAACTTCGTTCTAGCAGTACTCCTGTATCAATGCTGTATCCTGCCTTTATGCAGCGATACTGTATCATACCTTCTTACAGCGATATCTTCCTTTAAAGCTTAGATGCAGCTTTATCCTCTTTTAACCTCCATTTCAATACTTGGCTCAAGACTCAATTCTAGTCTATTTATTCACTTAAACAATGTGAAAATGGGGTACTCAAAACTTCCTATTACATATTTGGTTTGTCTCATCAAAATCTAAACACTGAAATCCCAACAATATTAATATTTAAATTTTTTAGAACTTGTAGATATTACAGACATCAATCATATCAATATTTAACTGTTTTAGAATATATCGATATTAACGAAATCAATTATATATATTATTGAAATATCTATATATTAATATTTAACTTTTATAGAACTTGTCGATATTAACGACTCAATATTTAACTTTTTTATAACTTGTCGATATTAACGATATAAATTATATATAATATTGAAATATCTATATATTAATATTTAACTTTTTTAGAACTTATCGATATTAAGGACATTAATCATATCAATATGTACATTTTTTAAATATATTAATGACGTCAATCATATCAATATTTAACTTTTTTAGAACTAGTCCATATTATTGAAATCAATCTATATATTAATATTTAACTTTTTTTTTTTAGAACTTGTCCATATTTTCATTTCACCATATATATCTTTTTTAATTAAGTTGATCTTTATTTTAATTTATTTTAATTAAGTTGGTATTTATTTAATTATTATTTACATCTTCAGTTAAGTTGGTCTTTATTTAATTATTATTTGCATACCTTTCGAAGTGTTGCTCCTTAAATAACTTCTAGAATAATTATGAAATGTTGATAAGAAAAATTATGAAAAAAAATGTGTACGAAAAATTATAAAAAAAACTTTTAGAACAATTTTAAAATTCAGATATGGTTAACAATTTTAGGGTTAACATAAATAGACGAGAAAAATGAGATAATATAGTTGAAATGTAAATTTTATTTATAAGGTAAAAAAATCAAATTGAATAGAAATATTAAAAATAAGTTTTTAAAAAGGAAATATATGGTGACATGGTTTAAGTAAGCCCATAAAATTATTATTTATTTTAATAAAAGAATACTGTAATTTAAAAATATTTGTAACTTAATTAATAATTTTAAAATATTTATCAATTCGAATCTTTGTCTTATCAAGTAAGATAATCAATAATTTAAAAAAATATTTATAAGTTAATTAATAATTTTAAAATATTTATCAATTCGAATCTTTTCCTTATCAAACAAATATTTATAAAATAATCAATAGTTTTAAAATATTTATGAAGTCTAGGGGTGGAGATCGGACGGATCGAATCGGAAATAGGGTGTTTCGGAAAATTCCAAAAAAATTCGGAAATGAAATCGGAAATCGGATTGGAATTTCGGATCGAAAATCGGAATTTCAGAAAATTGAATTTCGGAAATATTTCGGATCGGATTTCGGAATTTCCAAAAAATTCAAAACTAATTCCGATTTCATCCGAAAATTTTCGAAAAAATCGGAATTTGTATTTTCGGATTTCAGATTAAAAATATTCGTTTCAAAATCGGAAAATTTCGGATTAGGCGGATATCGGAAATTTCCGTTCCAATCTCCACCCCTAATCAAGTCAAATCTTCATCTTCATAATTCAAAAATATTTGTAAGTTAATCAATAATTTAAAAATATTTATCAACTCGAATCTTCACACATTAAACAAATATTTGTAAGATAATTAATAATTTAAAATATTTTCAGGTCAAATCTTCTTCATCATCAAACAAATATTTGTACAATAATCAATAATTTTAAAATATTTATCAAGTCAAATTTTATATTTCCTCAAATAGACGTCTTAGTTTTTTTTATGTAATTTATACAGTATTATGAATTAGTGGAGAAAATATTGTTTCATTAATGAGTGGGGAGAGAAATATTGTTTTGGTTTGAAATTTGAAAATTTGATTGTATATATTTTCATTAAGGATATAATTGTCATTTAACACACTATTTTAAATTTCAATTAATGTTTTATCCTTTTCTGCCTGGGCAGAATCTGCCCACATAGAATTACCGATTAATTTAAATGTAATTCATTATGATTTAAAATCGAGTTGTTAGGAATGAGTTTCTTTTAATTAATTAACAAGGGAAAATAAAGCATAATTTTATTTTAATAAATAGATTGAGTTAAATCAATAAGTTAAATAATGAAAATATAAACCAAAAAATATAATTTAAATCAATTTTATTTATTATAATAAAACCATGTTTTAATTTTCCATTGTTAATTAATTAAGTTAAATGTAATTTATTATGATTTAAAATTGAGTTGTTAGGCTTGAGTTTTTTGTTGTTTTCTTTAATAATAATAATTAAAAAAAAAAGATGGATTCCTACAATTACACCTGGTGAACTTCTATCGCATATTCGTATATACAGGGATATAGATAGGTCTCAGTAGTGGAGACATATAATTCGGGATGTAAAATGGTTTGGTTCTAGTGTTTTCCAATATGTAGGGATCTATCAATAGTTGAGATATATAAATGTAAAAAATAATCACACAACCCAATTATTCGCAAAAACTAACGTGAGGCGTCTCACGTAAGATGTTATATGAAAAGAAGTTTTATATAATTTTATGTGAGATCGATATTGATTATATTAAATGAGTTTGACCTGCCTTCTTAATCCAGATGTAATCGATATTGATCATCATCTTCTTGATTCAAATGAACTTCGTCTTATATAAAACCGTCTCATATAAAACCTGCTCTCAATTATTTGACTTCCAATAAATTTAGATTGACATGGAAAATCCATATGTTTGACTTCCAATAAAATTAGATTGATATTGAGAATCCATATTTGATGTTTTATTAATTAATGTTTGGTGCCTATAAATCACGTTAGTATTTAGATATTGAAAGTTTGTATTGTATATTATTGATACCAAATATTGAGATATTGAATACTAAAAAACTAATCTTATAATCAGAAAAAAAAATTGTAAGAAAGCAGGCCAACCACTTAATCGTTGGGCTAGACCTAGCATGTTCGAGCGAAACAAACTTCTAATTAAATCGGTTAGAAAAAAATTAGTCATAGTCTTTATTTTTATTTTTTTTAAATTTAAACGGGTTGATTTATCGTGTCATAATTTGTTTTAACATTTTTACTTATATCGTGGTAGATATTTAGTGTTGATTTATATGGTAGTTTATATTTAACCATTGATATAGTTGTAGTGGATGGAGATGTTACCTCTAGACAACTTATATTGGATATAAACTTACTGACATATATTATATATATAACTTTGTAATATTAACTTGTGTTGGATTTACATATATCGTTTAAATCCACAATTTGACTAATTTACTTATGTGAAGTGACGTTTATTATAAAAGTAAAAGTAGGTATGAAATGGAATATAAGATTTTCTTTTTAAATTATATTTTTGGATGTGTTTTGTACACGTGTTTAATTAGATAAAATTATTATATATTTTAATGGCGAGAATTTTTCACAAGTGACGTGTTCATTCGAGCTTCTGGTGTAATAAAATACATGTGTATTAGAAAACAAATCCTTCAAACTTAAAAGGTTGTTTCATGTTGAAGAAAATCTGATTTATATTCTAACTTTAGTGTGTAAGGTTGTTTCATTTGCCTTTAGATTATAAATAGATTTCTATGTAAGTGTTGTAAAGTTATATATCTAAGTTTGTTGAACATTTTGTGTGAAAGGTTAGAGTGTTGTATGTATCTTTGAAAATATCTAAATAAAATGATAAATTCTCCTGTGCATTTGGTGCACAGATCTAATAATCATACAATTCGGGTCGATTCGACCTGAATCTTTTTATCTTGACCTTTATGTACAAATTCGGTGACTTTATGCATTACAACTTAGAAAAAAAATAAAAAATTTCAGCAAAATTTGTATATAAATACCTTTATATATATTCATATATAAATATTCATGCCTTTATATAATATATAAAGGTATATAAAATATCTGACTTTTAGTCGTAGTAGCAATGGTTTAGTTATATATGTTGCGTTCAAAATTTTCAGAAAAATGATCGTGGGTTGAATTTTAAACTTTTTTTTGAGAATTTGAGAAGATTTAGATGTATTACCCATATATATAGATTTTATGTGATACTATTAATAACCACTTATTCTATTCATAACTTATTTCTTTATAAGATACAATATAATAGTTCTAGTGATTTTGATCTAATTATTAGTAACTACTTATCTATTTATAACTATTTAATTATTTACAATAAATGCAACTTAAAAAGATGGATTTCCTTCAGTTAATATTTTATTTATATATATATATATATATATATATATAAATGTATAATTGTGAGTACACGTACGTGACACAATATAATTTGAGAGAAGTATGAAAGTAATTTTAACAAAAACGATACACTTTCTTTGAAATCGTAATTACTAACACTTATTTTGAAATAAAATAAAATAATTAAGCCAATATTTATATTAAAATTGATTAAGTATTTGGACGTTTCTTTAGCAGCAACCAGTCTAACATGACCATCCAAAATTCCAAATAATGTAAGTCCTCTTGCAAGTTGCATTAAATTTGTGCAGAAAACAAATGGGCATACAAGTCAACAATTGCAACCCCCAATATACCATCGAAACTTCCTCGTCAACTCATTAAATTTATACAAATTTTTTTTTTTTTTTTCCCCAAAGTAACCAAATCCTACACAATTTATTTGAAATTGAACCCTTTAGGCTTGAAAACAACAAGAAGAACCCATACACTAACATACAAACCTAGCTTTCCCAAACAAGATAGGTTATTACATAACCTCTTGTCATGGAGTTTTTCAACAATGCCAAAGCCGTGAGGCTCAAGAGCCACCTCGAAAAGTACCTCGTCGCGGATGACGACGGGGAGTCTGTGCGGCAGAGCCGCAACGGCTCTTCAAATAAGGCGAGATGGACGGTGGAGTTGGTCATCGGGAACCCCCACGTCATCCGCCTGAAGAGCTGTCGCGGCTTGTATCTGGCAGCCAGTGATGAGGCTTTCCTGCTCGGGATGACGGGTAAAAAAGTAGTGCAGAGTGCTGAAGACAAGAGATCGGATCATGTCTCGATCGAGTGGGAGCCGATCAAGGATGGGTATAGAGTGAAGCTAAGGAGCAAGGGAGGCAAGTTCTTGAGGGCCAATGGTGGGACCCCACCTTGGAGGAACTCCATCACTCATGATCTTCCTTATAGAACTGCCACACAAGATTGGGTTCTGTGGGACGTTGATGTCGTGGATTTGTCGGTTTTCGATGATGATCAGTACTTGCCAAGCATGGCTTCGAGTTTTAATTCTGTTATGGATGATGATTCTTCTTGCCCGAACTCGCCGGCGACGCCTATCGAGAGGCGGCGAGTATCCTCACTCGCGGCGGAGATGCGGTGGCCGTCTGTCGTTTCCGACAGATCTGCTTACGTCAGCGCTATACATGTATGAATTTAATGCATGAATCTCTCTTTCTATTTTCTCTCTCTAGAACGGGTTTTGATGAGAAGGTTTAAACGCAGGAGGGAATGGAGTTTTTCAGTAAAGCAAAAGCGGTGAGGCTGCAAAGCCACCATGGAAAGTACCTAATCGCCGATGAGGACGAAGTAACCGTCCGTCAGAGCCGTAACGGCGCGTCGCGCAACGCGCGGTGGGGAGTGGAGTACGTGGACGGAAAACGTAACAGAATCCGTCTGAAGAGCTGCCACGGGAGGTACCTGACGGCGTCAGACGAGCCGTTTCTCCTCGGGATGACGGGGAAGAAGGTGCTCCAAACCCTAACGGACGATGCGATTGAGTGGACGCCGGTTAAGGACGGCGTCAGTGTGAAGCTCATGACTGGGGCGGGGAAGTTCTTGAGGGCTAACGGCGGCGCGCCGCCGTGGAGAAACTCCGTTACGCACGATGTGCCACATAGGACGGCGACGCAGAGCTGGGTGTTGTGGAGTGTGGATATTATGGACATTTCACTTTCGGGTTCGGATTCGAATTCGGGTTCGGGTTGTTTCTCGCCGGAATCTAGGTTTTCTTCGTTTACCGAAGAATATTCCGGCTCGCCGGAGATCGGGTCGCCGGTTGTACAGTATAAGAGCAAGTTGGGTGATATGTCGTCTATGAAACAGGTATACTTTATTTTCTTCATTTTTATTTTTTCTTTATTTCTAGTAATATATTTGTGATTGAACTCCATTTTATTTAATTCGCTTTTTTTTATTAAAGAAATGGAAAAATAATTTATTATATATCCTTTACATTGCACAATAATTATTGAATTTGGTGGGGGAGAGAAGGATGACCAAATCAAAGTTGGAACTCATATAATTCCTTATTGAAAGATCTGTGTCGCATTTTTATCACCTATAAATATATATTAATAATATTGTTATTATTTTATTTTTATTGTGTATTTTGATACAATAAAGTGTGAAACAAAATACTTCGTCGATCTCATATATCTGGTTTGTTGGACTTTTCAGGTGAATGAATTAAGAAAATTATCTGAAAACTAATTAAATTTTGTCTCTTAATATGTCTATATTTTCTAATATACTAAATGTTTGATTGTTTTTATATTTTCAAAAGCTTTAGAGTGGTTAATTTCAATTTTGGTCATGTTGTCTAATTTGACTGTCACATCAGAATTTCCGACTGCCATGCACATAAGCAATTTTGAAAATTTCGACAAAAAAGACTGAAATTAAAAATAATTAAAATATAGAGAACTAAAATTAAAAAATAGATATTTATTTGGAAAAAATAAAAAAATATCTTATATATAGAATCAAAATTGAAATTGTATATCCCTAAATATTATATTACTGAAATTAAAAATAATTAAAATATAGAGAACCAAAATTAAAAAATAGATATTTAGTTGGAAAAAATAAAAAATATCTTATATATAGAATCAAAATTGAAATTGTATATCCCTAAATATTATTATATATAATGAGTATGATTGATGTACACTTGGTGTACATACAATCTGGGTCGACCCGAATCCGCGTACTTAAAATTTTTTTTTTGTTTTTTTAGCTTCCAAGCCAAAACCTTTATGTACAAAGTTGGTGACCTTTATATACAAATTCTGTGACCTTTATATTAAATAACTTGGAAAAAAATGAAGAATTTCAGCAAAATTTGTATATGTGACTCTTATGTATGTTAATGTGACCTTTATGTATAAATATTCATACTTTTATATATTACATAAAGGTATGAATATTTGTACATAAATGTTATATGAATATATATAAAGGTCGCATGAATATTACATAAAGGTATTTATGTACAAATTTTGTTAAAATTCTTCCTTTTTTTTCTAAGTTACAATGCATAAAGGTCAACATTTATACATAAAGGTCACCAAATTTGTACATAAAAATCAAAACATAAAATTTATAAAAAAAAAAAAGAAAAAGAAATTCGCTGGATCGAATCGGGTTGACCCAAATTACAAAAATTTTAGATTCGTACAACAGGTGCACAGGAGAATTTGTCATATATAATTAGTAGGCTATATAATTTGGACTTTCTAAAAAGACTAGTCCATGAGACTCAGAATTTTTTATTTTTTTTAAATTCTGAAATAATCACATCACAGTCAACGTAAGGCATCACTCTCAATCTAATGGATGTGAAGAATAAATAAATAAATAACAAAGGAAGATACATCAAGTGGCCTACATTGCTATTATTGAACGTAATTAATCTAACAACTGTCTACTGCAGCATTGGTAGCTGGTTAGATTATTTATCTGAATCACAAATATATAAATATATATATATATTTAATATATGTATTGGTAGTAATAATATAATTAATTAGTAAATAATATAATTCAAGATGCAATATTTATTATTTTCAATTTTAGTATTCTACGACACCCTTTAGTTTGTTCAGCCAAATTAAAGAATTTGGTGATGGCATGATCATGACGTGTCTGCCAAATACCAATGACGACCAGTCAACTTCTTTATTCTATTTTAAATATTTATATTATAATGTAATATTATATGTCTGCCAAATGTAATATTATAATCCAAAGTGTCAATTATTATTTACTAATTAATAAAATAAAATAGATTATCGGAAAATAAATCCTAGCCACTGAAATCGAGCTATTTATAGCCTCAGATCTAAATCATTGATCTAAGTTCCCATGTGCATGCCTTAAAAATTAATAAACATGTAGTGTTGAATCAACATAATTTTTATGAGTCAAACATAAGGTTCGTCAAATTTTGTGTCAAGCTCATTTAGACTTTTCATCATAAATAAAACAAATTAAAATGAAACTTATTTTGCTTCTTCACCTCGTACTTTCAATTCAGTTTACTTTTAGAATCATATGCTTTATGTCATAGTTTAATTTCCCATCTACTTTCATTTTTCTTATTTTGATCTTGTCTCTTCTTAAAAAAATGAAACGTAAAAGTTAGAAAGATAAAAAAAAAATATATATATATATATATACGTGAGGAAAAACAAAACAATTTTCACCGGATCACCAAAAATCGAAAAGAATACAAGAAAAAATTTGATCGATCGATCGTTCTTCATAGATTATTGATAATGCAGGTATGAACATAGATTCAAGAAGAGTATTCTACATAGTATAATTTGCATGAATCTGCATGCAGATTCATAATGATAATTTGATAATATTGAATTTGATGATGAAAATGCATGCAATGACAGGTTTCTGGAATGGATATTTTCAAGAAAGCCAAGTCTGTGAGGCTGAGAAGCCATCACAACAAATATTTAACAGCAGATTCAGACGAGGAAAAGGTGATACAAGATCGATCTGGCACTTCCAAATCGGTGAAATGGACAGTGGAATTCGTGGAAGGTGTCGAAAACGTCTTACGTTTGAAGAGCTGTTATGGCAGATACCTTCGAGCATTGGACGAAGAGTTTCTTCTTGGAGTATCGGGTCGAAAGGTTGTCCAAAGCCTGCCAAGGAAGCTCGATTCCTCGGTCGAATGGGAGCCCATCAGAGATGGGATGTTAGTGAAGCTCAAAACCAGGTATGGGAATTTCTTACGTGCTAATGGAGGGTTGCCACCTTGGAGAAACTCCATCACTCATGACATTCCTCATAGACATCATGGTTGGATATTGTGGGAGGTTGATGTTGTCGAAATTCGACCCGATTCGCCTCCTAAAGTTTCGAGATCCGGTTCCTTGGATGATCATGATGATTTGGCCTCTCAATCCTTCCATCTTCAAGCTCCTACTCACATGGTTCGTTCTTCTTCTTCTTCTTCCTCCTCTTCCTCTGAGTCGGATTCTTTACCTAATGCGTTAATGTTGTTGGAAACGTTTTGTAAATGATTAGGCAAGTGGTAAGTTCAAAGATTTTAAGTCGGAAGGGAGGCTAATATACTACTATGTGGCGGATGATGATGGGAATTCAAACAAGGCAATCGAAGAGGCTTCGTTCATGTTTAAAGGGCACGGATTGGAGGACTTGTCGCAGAAGTTGGAGGAAGAAACAGGGCTCGAGGATATAATCGTGTGTTCAAGAAACATCGTAAATGGAAAGCTATATCCACTACGGTTGGCTTTACCTCCCAACAACGCGACTATGCACGTTGTCGTTGTTCCACCAACCTCCAGAGGTTCGTATCTTCAATCGCTTCTCTTCAAAATGTGTATAGATGCCTAAGATATCATGCTTAATTTGTAAACATTGTTGAGTTAACTTAGTAACTATTTTTCCAACAAAAATTGCTCTTTTTCACTCGATACCTAATCTAACTAATAAAATTTCGTTGTTATTTTTGACAGTCGCGAATGATTTCTTACCGCAAACTCCTACTTCTACGTGACATTTTCGCCTTTGCAATGCATGATCGAAGCCATGATCTTACTCGGAGGAAGATGGCAAAGAATTTGACCAGAAAATCGTTTAAATACTTCATTTTTAGCTTGTGCATAAGGACATTCGTTGATTTGTGTTATATATCCAACAATAGTATAGTAGCTAGCAGTTTTTAAGAATGAGCACTCATGTATATTGCAGATTGGAGAATGTGATTTTGGTGTAGAATGCATAATCTTAGGTCTTTTGTAGTACAATGGGAATTTCCCATTTGTTGAGAATTGAGATATATTGTGTGCAATATCTTTATTCGTTTATATATATATACACTCTTATTGACACTTAAAATTGTTTCACAAAGATCAAATAACATTTAATCAATTGTAAATTTTCTTGATAAATTAAAAGGCAACGATTAAATCAAACGATTTTATTTTATAAACAACAATTTTTTTTGAAATGGGTGGGGTAATTTTTAAGAATTCTAGCAAAACAATTTTATCTTCTTGTTCAAAATAAATATTGATTTTAGCAAGAAACTTTGAGTTGTTATGATTATTTTGTCATGAAAAAGTAAGTTCCAGTGGCTTAACTTTCAATAGATAATCATAAAAAATCGTGTGTTCTGTTTCTACAATTATCTACAAACTGGTCAGAACTGTACCAAAAGATACAGGAGGGAAATCTCTTAAACCCTGCTCCGAGCCATTTTATCGCTCTTCTGCAACAAAGCTCAGTTACAAAATGAACGCTCTCCCGCGATTCCTCCTTTACACTGACTTCCTTTCGAAATTCTCAAAATCCTCCAGAAATTATGCTAATTGTCTTTTCCAAAATCACAGAAGAAGATATTGCAAAGTTGCGCTTTCGTTTTCCGCGAAGGTGAACGCTTTTCTCTTCGTTAATTGGTTTTAATTTTGAGTTTGATTTCAAAATTGTTGAATTTTGCGAGTAGGGAGCTGAAGAAACGTTAGTGGTAGTAGGCGGCGGAGCAGCAGGAGTTTATGGAGCGATTAGAGCTAAAACTGTTGCACCTGATCTCAAAGTTGTTGTTATTGAGAAAGGGAAGCCATTATCGAAGGTGTGTGAGTTTATGCTAATTTCTTACAGAAGTTTAGTTGATTTGTGATGCACAACGGAGTTAGGGTTTCTGATTTAATTTTATTTAATTTTTTGGAATGGGTTCTTGCGTTTTGCCAGGTTAAGATTTCTGGTGGTGGTCGGTGTAACGTGACAAATGGCCATTGCACTGATAATTTGGTAAGATTTTTGTCTTTTGATGAAGTTTAAGTTGTAATTAGATTGCAGAACGGAAACAACCGGAAAATCGTGTTTTTATACTCCATTCTTATTCATGCACTTCTTGCTTTCTAATTGCCATGTTACTATGTTGAAGTAGCTGAAGTAGAAAATGAGCAGATAGGTTTTGTCTTTGGTGATGAGTAGGCACTATGTGGTGGTGTTGTTACTTTGATGTATTTGAATTTTTAAAGGAAATATCAATTCACACTTTTATGGTTTAGGTTTTTTCTAGTTTTGATTGGGTAGGAATATAGTTAAAACGTATACTTTATTCAGGGGTTTGCTATCATTTTTTTGTTCGGTAGATTATCAAGAAGCATTTTCTTACTTAGTAATGTAAGGACTGACAGCTGACATAGATTCTGGCAGGAAACTACCCAAGAGGCAATAAGGAATTCCGAGGATCATTTTTCAATGTGCATGGCCCAATTGATACCATGTCATGGTTTTTGGATCATGGAGTGGAACTGAAGGTGGTTTTCAAATTTTCAATCCTGATAACCAAATTGTTTATTTTTTGAATATCGCATGCATACAAATGTATCTTGTCAGTTGATTTTCACTTTGTTTCTCAGACTGAAATTGATGGAAGAGTATTTCCGGTCAGTGACAGTTCATCTACTATTATAGAATGTCTAATGACTGAAGCAAAGAGGAGAGGAGGTAGGTACTGTGCCTAATACTCACTAGTCCTTCTTTTAAGGTTACTTATGTGCCAATGTGCATCTAGAGTATGTATTATGATGCAGAAAGCAGACCTGGATGCAGTTATACCATTAACCAAAGCTTCATACCTATTCCAAATCTTAGAACTTGCTTTTACTAATGCTATTTGAAATAATGGCGTGATACTCTGTCACTGTGTGCTTAGCATAGTTGTGTTTCTTTAATTTTCATTATGTACCTGCAAGCAGTTAATGTTGACCTCTTGTTTCTAGTTATATTGCAGACTGGCAAAACTGTTACAAGTGCGTCAACAACTGCTGATGGCAAATTCTCCATCAAAGTTGAAAAACGCACAGTTGATTTTGTTGAGTATATTGAAGCTAATTTCTTACTGATTGCTAGTGGTGGTAGTGAGCAGGTTGCATTAACGTTTCAGCTGCTTGCTCAGTATTTTTTCTTATTCTCCTTTTTTTATTCATCTTTTAACCTGCACTGACAATGTGACAGGGATATAAACTTGCTGCTCAACTTGGTCATTCTATTGTGAAACCTGTACCTAGTTTATTCACCTTCAAGATCCATGATTTTCAGTTGGTAGAATTGTCTGGGGTAATTTGACTTTTTTTTTCTGCCTTCTTACAATCACTTATATTTTCCAGGATGCTTATGCATCACTGATAGTTTCATCCATGGCTGGATTTATGGATATTGTAATATGCTTATTTTGTATTTCCAGAAGGATCCTTACTGCATGTCACTGACATGCAGTCTTGTGTGCATATGATTTCTGTCCCTTTTTGATTGTTTTCAAAAAAGGAACCTGAGTGCATTTGCTATCAATAGATTTAGTTATGTATCCTGTAACATTTAGGATTCATCAAATGTACCACGTAAATTCATTGAATATACTGCACTGTTTCTTTTTAGGGGTAACTATATTATTCTTCCCTTGTTTTTCTGATTCTCAGGTTACGTTTCCGAAGGTGAGGGCAAAATTAAAGTTGGAAACTGTTCAAAAGAGCATACCCGAGCATACACAGGCAAGAATTTTGTGCATCTATTTAGCATTTAAGTGAGATTGCTCTAATTTGATTGTTGAACAAAAGGTTGGGCCTATGTTGGTAACGCACTGGGGCTTCAGTGGGCCAGTGATTCTTCGGTTATCTGCATGGGGAGCACGTGATCTCTCTGATTCTGATTACAAAGGTGAGAAACGCTTCATCCTTCTTCATCTCCCTTGTTTCTGGATCTTCTTGTCTTAACAGTTGAACAACACTCATCCAGGCTCACTTCTTGTGGATTTTGTTCCTGATCTTCATGTAGAAGATTTAAAGTCATTACTTATTCAGCATAAAAATAAGTTTGCGGTAATAGTTATGATCTATTTTTTTCTCTTTTACTACTTCAATGTGTTTCCATAATTAGTTTGTGCTATATTAGCTGTTGTTAAGTGTTATCCTCTAGAAGGAAAATGAGAAGAAATTAAAATCTCAACTGATGAGGAAAAGTTAGTATCATTCATCCACCTCAACCACTAATTCCTGTATCTGATATTATTCCTTTGTCTGACATTTGCAGAAGCAAAAAGTTATCAATTCATTTCCATCTGAACTTTGTATTGTGAAGAGGTTTTGGAGATACATTTTAGAACGTGAGGTTGAATGGCCATTCCCCTGAAACTTGACTTGTTGGATTTTATCAGTTTTTCTACTTGTTGATTTTATTTGCTTGCACAGGAATTAGTTGGAGATCTCTTGTGGGCTTCCATATCCAACAACTTATTAACATCAGTTGCTTCGCGTCTGAAACATTGTTCCTTCCATGTAAAAGGGAAGGTATGCTCATCAGTATCAGTGTATCACCATCTCATCAGTCATCTTCCATTTCTATATGTTAGCAATAAACCCGTACTTGCCTTAAAATGAAGGGTCAATTCAAGGATGAGTTCATCACTGCTGGAGGTGTTCCATTGTCTGAGGTGCTGCTATCTTTGACTCGTCTCTCTCTGTTTTTTTCCTCTTTCTCTGTGCTTTTCTCTCTTTCTCTGTGCTTGAGTGTCTCCAGTTGTGTGTGTCTCTGAATGATGTGATCATGGACTTTTTTCTTGCTCATACCCAAGCTCTTTACAGATATCCCTGGATACCATGCAGAGCCGAATCCAGTCTCATTTATTCTTTGCTGGGGAGGTATTATCGCTTTAGATCCTACTCCTTTTCTTGTCATTTCGAGTGGACTGCAGTTCAGATTTCAGTCAGCATTTTGCTTACAAAGCTGATACTTTGCTAGGTACTAAATATCGATGGTATAACTGGAGGCTTCAATTTCCAGGTAATGAATCATATTTCATTTTCAACAGCCCTTTTCGTTTATAGTATTGAGAGATGAATGTATCACATTATTGTATCATGTTAGATATGCAGTAAGACAGGTCAATATTGTTCCCTTGTTGGAGTTGATATAAATAATGTGCTTTAGAGAATTATTTTGTTCAGCGCAGCTACAAACAGCTTGCAATTGTAGCGTGTTCTTATTTTTACTCTTGACAACTTTATAAAGATTTCAAAATTTTCACCTTCAAGTCCTTTTTTTTTTCTTTTTTAATTTCACTTGAACATTATTGTATCCTTTATTTTTTATATTATTGTGTTGTGAAAATTATTATTCATTTGTGGCAGAATGCTTGGTCGGGTGGATACATAGCTGGAACAAGCATTGGCAACCTGGCAACAGCAGCTAATCTACAGGAGGAATCTGTGTGAAAAAAAGGAGGTATATATATATTCATTTAATCAGTGTTTGTTGAGGTTTAATTCAAGTGACAAAAATCAAGTAACGTTTGGGTTAGCTTAGTTGCTATCATCTAGTTATGTGCCAGTAATACTAGTTGAGGGGTACACCAGTCATCAGTGTAATGTATGTATTGGTTTTCAATGCAATTCCTCTCTTAATTTGAAGAAAAAAGTTTAAAAAATGTATAAATATTATTGGTGAACTATATGAGCTAAGTGTCATTGCATTAGTATGATGCAAAACTTGCGAATGAACTAAATATGCTATTAATCAAATTTGTTCGGCTGTGCTAGAGTTTAAAATTTTATGATTTAATATTAGTCAATCGAAATTGAATGGGATTTGACCGAATGGAAAACAAGTGAAGTTCGAATAATTTGAGTAATTCGTATTTGTTAATAATTAAGTCAGATTTTGAGCTCAAAGTAGAAAAACCATGTTTGTTCTAGATAGGGGTGACACTGGGGTGGGATTCCTTAAAATATATGGGGATGGGGATGATTTTTTCCCTATTGGGCAGCAACTGGGATTGTATTCCTCACCCCGCAGGGCCCTAAGAATTAAAAAAAAAAAAAAAAAAAAAATATATATATATATATATATATATAAACACTATAATTATATAATTAATATAAAAAAAAAATTATATGGAGATTGAAGAGTTGATTTCATTCAAGTATTGAAGGATGATGAAAATTAATGAAGATGTAGAAAATTTTATTGTGTTTTAGCTAGTTTTGTTAAATTGTGTTTTCAACTTTTTTTTTTGGATCATGAGCCATTTTTTTATGTTTTATTGTCGATATTTTAGTTATATGTAATTGCATTGATTATTTTTATGTATTAATTAGATAAAAAAAAAAAATGGGACGAGGAATCCCCATGGGGATGGGGATCCCAATGGGGCGGGTGTAGGGGGATATTTTTCCCGTTTCGCTTGTGGGGATCGGGAGAGGGATACCCGAGAACGTGGGGATGGGGATTGCTCCCCCGTCCTATCCCGTCACGTTGTCATTCCTAGTTCAGGACTTAAGTTGGCTTGCGCAAATTTAGATTTGAGATTGTCGGATTTTGTGAGTATGAATTTTGAAAATTTTGTGTTTGTTTTGAGATTTTGTAAAGTAAAATTATAATTAAAATGTTATTTTCATATTGAGAATTGTAGAAAAATTAAATATTTTTATTGAGAATTGTATAAAAAATAGAAAAAATAGGATAGAATAGTAGAATTTTAAATATTATTTAAATATTCATTGAACTCAATCCATTCAAAATCTAGATGAGTCAAATCTAGCACAAGAGAGTAGGTCCAAGTCTATTATGTTATATTTGATTTAGCAACCATATCAAATCTAATTTGATTTAATTTATTCTCGCCGTTGGATACGCCTATTTTGAATTACATAAAAAAAAAAATTATACATCTAGTTTATGGATCTCACTCGAGTCGACCCTCCACGTGGAAAAAAAATTTAAAAACATCAATCTCTCTCAACTTTAAATATATTTAATAAAGTAATTATATACTTAACCTTTTATTTTATATTCAATTAATATCTACAATTTACTTTAATTTTTAGAGTTTTTTTTCTTTGTTAAATGTATATACGATTCAAATTTTAAATTTAATTACAATTTTGTATCTGTATATGTTTTTTAAAGTTAAATTTATGAGTTTTATATTTATTGAGAATAGATTTTTTTGAAGTCAAATTTCAGATTTTAGTTCTCATATATGGGGTATATATAATATATAATTCTTAAAAAGATCATAATAATGTATCAATAGATAAAAATGTTCAAACAAATTGAAATTTCTCTTCATGTAGGTTAATATTTGATCTATTCTAAAATAAAATAAAAATATGACAAGAAAAAAAACGTATAATATATTTAAGGGAAAATGGCCTTTTATATCTATTTTTATATAATTTGATTCTAATCTACCCATAAATATTGTGACACATCCCTAAATGCCCTCTAAATATAAAATGTGATCTCAAAATACCCATTTTTTCATTCAAGTCAACTGATATGCGGGCCCCAAATCAGACACTAACTCTCATTACTTTTATCACATAAATTGATTCTTACTATTTTCGTCCATTTATTTTCACTCTCATTGTTAGTTTATTTTATAAAATATTTTAATAATTATTAGTGATATTATTAATGTTCGAAAATAATTTAGTGATCTTCGAAAATAATTTAGTAATGTTCGAAAATATTAGTAATATTAATATAGTAATAATTTAATATTTTCAAACATTAATAATTAATATTATCAAAAATAATTATTTTACTATGTTCGAAAATATTAATTTCGAAAATAATGTTCGAAAATTATTAATATTAATGTTCAAAAATTATTAATAATGTTTGAAAATATTAATATTAATATTATTGAATATTAATATTACTAGTTATAGTTTGAAAATAGTGTTTCAAAAATAATGTTCGAAACATTAGTGAATATTGGTTTCGAAAATAGTAGTAAATATTAGTAATATTACTATAGTAATAACTATTAGTAAATTATTTCCAAATATTAATAATTAATATTTTCGAACATTAGTAAATTATTTTTGAAAATTACTAATCTTATATAAATGTTCGAAAATACTATAGTAAAATTATTAATTTTCGAACATTAATTATAAAATATTAGTAATTTTCAAACATTAGTTATTCAATATTAGTAATTTTCGAACATTAGTTACTAAGGAAATTGCATAGTAACTAATTTTGAAATTGTCGAACATTAATACATTAATGTTCAAAAAATTCAAAAGTAATGTATTTTCGAAAATTAATTCATTTTCAAAAATTTCAAAATTAATGTATGTTCGACATTTTCGAACATTAATGCATTTTCAAAAATTAATGCATTTTCGAAAATTTTAAAATTAATGTATTTTTGAAAATTAATGCATTTTCGAAAATTTCAAAACTAATGTATTTAAAAAAAATTCAAAATTAGTGCATTTCCGAAAATTTCAAAATTAATGTATTTAATGCATTTTCGAACATTAATGCATTAATGTTCAAAGATGCATTAATGTTTGAAAATTTCAAAATTAATGTATTTTCGAAAATTAATGCATTTTCGAACATTAATGTATTTTCAAAAATTTCAAAATTAATGCATTTTTGAAAATTAATACATTTTCGAACATTAATGTTTTAATGCTCGAAAATTTCAAAATTAATAATATTCACTAATATTAACTATAATTTCCAAACTCATATTAATATTATTATTTTCGAACATTATTAATAATTTTCGAACATTACTAAATTATTTTTGAATATTAATAGTATCACTAATAATTATTAAAATATTTTATAAAATAAACTAATAATGAGAGTGAGAATAAATGGGCGAAAATATTGAGAATCACTTTATGTGACAAAAGTAATGAGAGTCAGTGTCTGACTTGGGGCCCGCATATCAATTGATTTGAATGAAAAAATGAGTATTTTAGAACCACATTTTATATTTAGAGATATTTAGAATGTGTCATTATATTTATAAATAGATTGAGATCAAATTATATAAAAATAGGTATAAAGGGTCATTTTCTCATATATTTAATGTTGGTTTTTTGAAAAAAAAAAATTGCCCTATAAATAATGTCCATCAAGGATTCGTTTACCTTAAATATTATATCGAGTAACTAATCACTTGTGGTGTGTTATTTGGTGCATTAATAATGTGAAATTCATCCATTTTATATATATATATATATATAATTTTTTTTTTTGGGACTATTATTTTTTGAAATATTTTTAAATAACTAGAAGCTAAGATATCAAATATATTTAACCAAATAAAAGGGCTCAATTAATGAAATTAGAAAGAAGGGATGTTTAATTGTGGAGGATTAAATTAAAAAAAAAAAAATTAGGAGTCAACTGACTTGTGACTTACAAAATACGGGGTCAATATATAACTTTCCGTTTCTTCGTATGTGTATGCAGAATATTGAAAATTCTAGAGTTTATCGCACATCCAAACACGCCGCAATGCATTATTCAATTTCCATTACTAGTTGTAATAAATGTACATGAAATTGTTTCTTCTATTTTTTTTTTTTTTTTTAAAGTGTTTTGCCTTTTTCCTCCTACTGTTGGAAGTTCGTTTTCAAGTTTATTTACTTTTGAATGAAAAATCCATTTAAACTTTAATCAAGTGACTGATTATTTATTCAACTCAAATATGTAGAAATTTTAAATAGTGACAGTTATCCTTATTATATTCACAGTCAATTTTTAAAATTATGAGCAATTCTAAATCAAAATTTCAAATCACTTTTTATGAGTTCATATTGTTAGCATGAGACTTTCATTTTTCTAATGAAGATTTGTTTTTTTAGTTTTTTCATTTCTTGGTTAGATTACATTCATTATTATTAAGGTTTGATCAAATTACTCAAGATTTATGAAAATTATGGTTAGTTTTTATAATTGTTAAAAAAAAAAAACATACAACATTATTTCAATTGATTAATTTAGGTAATTTAATTTAAACCCACATGTTTTTTTTTATTAATATCATATATACTATCGTGTTTTTTTATTTTAAAGAAATCGTAAATTTAAAATTGATCCTCCAAGGGGTATAATTGTAACTTTTTACAAACCAATGATTTTTTTTTTGTAATTTCATGAAATATCAAGGGTAATAAATATAATTCTATCATTTTCTATTTTCTCTCCTCGTGCTTTATTTAAGAATATATAACTATAATCTTAATTGATTTATCTGTATAAACATCAGTCAATTGTTGTTATTAAAAAAGAAGAAAAAAGGAAACCTTTCGCTTTCAAAATTTCGTTAAAATAATTAGTTTCTAAAATATGTTATCTCAGTCTGACTCTGACCCACCACAATTGACCACACAGTGACACATAATTTTCATTGAAAATATAATTTATAATCGGTTTACGAATGAAAGTGACACTTGCCAAAATTGTTTGCAACTCAATATATATATATATATATATATATATATTTTTTTTTTTTTTATTTTTTTTTTCCCCATAGCAGGCAAAAGGGACCTAAAAGAAAGTATTTTTGTTATAGGAATATTACTTCAATCAAATGTCACGATGTGGGGAAAAAAGCTATTAAAGTTATTGTAACAATAAGATAATATGAAAAAGGATGATTTGTTTTTTATTTTTTTAGAGCAGAAAACGCATGAAAATAGTTATATTCTTCGTACAATAAATCGATCATTTTCATAAAAAAACATGGTATATAACATGCCACTTCCTTAAAAACTATTTTCTTATTCAATTTGAACTCTAATTTTTAAAGTCAATTTTTTTTTTCTAATCACCGTCAGTTCTCTTGTTGGAGCTCTAAATTTTCATGTAGAATAAAATTACATTGAAATTTAGATGAAATTACTAGTTGATGATAAAAATATAAATTTATATCAAAATTGATGCAAATTAGTGTATAGTAGTATAGTTTTGGTATAATTCAGTGACTATTGTGCAATTAACTATATTGTAAGCTTTTCAACCGAAATATACTTAAATTAATAAACAAAATGTTAGATTTTAAAGCCTTTCGAGTTTTAAAACTAACAAATATGTTAAATAATTCAAAAAAAGAAATAAATTACCTAAAAGAATATGAACATTATTAAATAGAATAAATAAAAAATTCCAACAACCCCAAAACAAAGATCATCCGTCAGAAAAGCACGATGAGGACAGACTTTTATTTTTTCCCCTTTTCTTTAAAAAGGGTGACACATCCTTTTAGTATTTTATATATTTGGTGAAAAATGGCAAAAAAAAAAAAACACAAAAGAAAAGACAGTAGAGATTTACTTGGATGGACAATGACAAGGACACGCAATATAAAGCCACCACAATCACTGCAATATAATGATCATAAGATGGATGGACACACAATTCACAAATAAATTTATGAAAATAAATTTTATTTATAAGTTTTAATTTATATGGATTCGTTTCACAGTGTACTATCATCTCTAAGTTTTTTATGACACCTAGTGTATCCACATCATATCAAACTACCAACTAAAGTGACTTGTAATTTTTAAGTTGCAATATAAATCCATCACTACACAATATGAAACATTGTATAGCAGTATTTAAAGAGTAACACAAAGTTTAAATTATAAAATAGTAAAAGTTTGATTTTTTACAAGTTATAACATTATTATAGTGACAAAGAAAAAATTAGATCTTGACATTTCTAAGTATAACATATAATTTACGTGCTGCTCAATTATACAATAATATATTTTTTTAGGTTTCCAATAAAATATTTATTTTTTCAAATAAAATTATACAATACCATCTATTTTTTCTATAATTTTTAATATGACGTGACGTTTTAACAATAATCGTACTCTATAAAATTTCAAAACAAATTCACAATTTTCAAAATCCACTTAAATATTAAATTCAAACTTATAAAATTTATCTCCATTTCAATCGAAAATACATTATATATATATAAATAAAGATTAAACAATAAACATATATCACATATTTATTGGTGAAGATTAAAAAACTTGCATTTGACCAGGTCAAACACAAGTTATCATAATCTATATTTTCATATAAGGTGCCATACAACTTAAATTATAAAAATTAAGAAAAATAGAATAGAGAATATGCAGTGGCCAAACATCCCCTCTTCTTTTCGTATATCCACTGAATCCTCTCATCTCTCTCCCTCTCCTCTCTCACTCTCTCTCTTTCTCGTTTTTTCAGCTGCTAAAGTTTGCAGCCTTTCTGCCTGCTACGAGACGGAGTTTGCTTATCCTACATCGGTCTCTCCGGTAACAGAATACGCGCTCTGTGGTTGTTTTCTTATTCTGTTCTTAATTGTCATGGATGTAACTGAATGAATGCTGGTGCTATGTTTTGTTCTGATCAGTGAAGGAAGAGGAAGGCGTGTTGGTTTCGCTATTTGTAATAGCAACACTTCGTTGGAAATGGAGGGGGAAGAGGATAGTTTGAAGAAGAAGATAACTGTAGGAGTTTGTGTAATGGAAAAGAAGGTGAAGTGCGGCTCCGAGGTTCTGTTCCTTTAGTTTTCAATTGTCACTTCACGAAACCATGCACTGTTAGTTGGAATGGAGTTGATGAGTGCTGATTTTTGTTTGATTGGGTTTTCCTCCATTTTTCTTTTGCTGTTTGAATTGTTTTAGGCCTTTTCAGCGCCGATGTTGCAGATTTTAGAGAGACTAGAGGCTTTTGGAGAATTTGAGGTAACTAGTGAGATCGAGAAATTTGGTGAATTTAGCCATTGGAATTCATTGCGAAGTGATAAGTGTATGAGTAGGAGAGTAATGTCGGTTGTGAGTTACGTTAGTGTTTTTTTTAAATGATAAACAGTTTGATTCTGTCTGGTGCAGATAGTTTATTTTGGGGACAAGGTAATCCTTGAAGAGCCTATTGAGAGGTGAATTTTCTCGCATTGGAATTTTACGTTGATCTAGTTGTGATTTTTATATTTGTGTTAGTTTTTTGTATTAGACTTCGATCTCCAAGGCCGTGTCTATGATTTTATGAATTGCTCAACTGTAGACTGATGTCTGGTTGATAATATTGTTGATCCTAAATTGCAGGTGGCCTATATGTCAATGCCTGATTGCTTTCCATTCTACTGGCTATCCTATGCAGAGAGCTGAGGCATATGCTGCACTAAGAAAGTAAGTTGTTTGTGGTTTTTCCCTTTTTTTTTTTTTATGCTTTCAAACTGCATAATTTCTTCTTATCACTCATTTGGCAATCTACAGTTGGCATAAACATCAGTGGATTGTTGAAGTGTTATCGATCCCATGATCATTCATAATAGTCATTTCAATCTTTGAAAAAAGTGGAAAAACCATCTTGATTCTAAATGCTTCAATATGTGTCTTGTTGTTTATAGATATTTAAATATAGAAAAGATAATACATGTATCTGACTTGAGAAAATCTTCTGTATCAAGGACATTTGAGGATGAATTTGACTAAAACATTTTTGAGTAACCGAGAAAATAGTATGTATGGGACAGATTATGATAGAAAAGTATGTACATCATGTAAAATTGTGGAGGAATAGGTCAAGGCGGTGGAACCATGGAAGGACACTGACAGTGCTGAAGGGATGTGCTAGGTGCAGTAGTGTTTGTTAGTTGAAGATTCATTGATTTTCAACCGTTTTCTTGTCTGAAATTGACTTGGTTCATCTCCCAGTTAATTAGAAAATATTTAGCAGCCGATTGGCTGTTTGAATGAGCAGGTACATCTTATGCAGATTCACTGAGAGAGATCCATTCATCTCTGGAGAAAAGTGCATCATGCTATCTTAACAGGAAGCATTTTTTTCTAATATTGTTTCTTTTCTAGTTTTATTTGTGAGGATACTATATGGAATCATGGTTTTGCCTTTTACCTTCATTCAGTTTACCATCTCTGATGCAGCTTTATCACTATATATGTCAGGCCTTTTCTTGTAAATGAATTGGAACAACAGCGCCTTCTTCACGATCGAAGGAAAGTGTACGAGGTTTGCACCTTTAGATCTTCTAGAGAATTACAATATGCACAAATACCTTGCCATATTCATTGTTTGTTGCTTTTAATTTCTTGAACTCTTATGTGCATGCCAGTACATATATTTCAAGAGGCTAAGTGAGAACGGTGAAAACTAGGTTGTAGTTTTACCTCACCTTACTTTAGTCATGGTAACTATACTACACGTAGTATTGGTGGAACTAACATGTGCAGCAAGTTCTCAAACTATCTTCTAGTTGTATTAGACAAACAAAATTTTACTAGCTTGTATAGATTTTTCAGTCTCTCTTGATTTCTCTGTTACTCCATACATTTTTAGTTATTGTTGTTCATATATTGAATGATAAGAAGTATACCTGTTAAACAAAGATTTTCCTTAAATTTATTGTATCTATCTGGAAAGTGTTAAGTGTATTTGTTAATGCCTTCTTCTGTAGTTAGCATTTTGTTATATGATAGTATTTTTATTTTCTCTCTGTATGAAACTAGTATTCTTTTTACTAAATTCCCTTCTCTTTTTTGTGAGGGTGGTTATTTTGATTGTTGGTGGTTAATTGATGGTCATTCTAGCGTCTCGAAATGTATGGAATTCCTGTTCCAAGATATGCTCTAGTTAACCGGGACTTTCCAAATCAAAAGCTGGATTATTTTATAGAGGAGGAAGATTTTGTTGAGGTCCATGGAAACCGGTTCTGGAAGCCTTTTGTGGAAAAACCTGTTGATGGTAAATAATCTATGTATCATATATGTCATATGTTTGTTGTATATGTTAGAATCCTTGATCATAATGTTTGCCCTTTTCATGCAATTCATCAGAATTTGGGATGCCACTTTTTGCACCTGGGATGTAGGCTTCCAAATTTGATATTGATTTTCACTGAAGACTACCTTCAGCAATAAAGTCTTAGAAAAGCCGAATCTGAAATTCTGTTCGAATTGTTAAACCTCACTCTGTTTTCTAGATGATGTACAATTAGAGGTTTAGAGGAACTAGGAAATGAGAGGGATCTACTTTTGATTTTCTTTCTACATATAATGAGAGTCAATACTAAAAATCTATTGATTTGCTGTAGTATTTCTGATTTTGGATTGAGTCCTTTACTTTTTTTTTTTGTACTTTAATTTATACCATTCCGAAAACATATATTCGTATAGAACTTTAGAACATTTTTAGTACTGTATAAAGTTCCTGGAGGAATTCTAGTCAAATCATTTAATAATTGGATCAGTAGATCTTTGACAGAGTTTATGGACTTGTTATTCTGCTCTGTTTCTTTTTGTTATTTTTGAGGGGTAGAGTGCTCCCTTTACTTTTTAGTATTTTACTCTGGAAATGCATGCAAAGTTTCATCTCTCTCTCTGTTTTTTTTTTAATAGGTGATAATCACAGTATAATGATATATTACCCTAGTTCAGCTGGTGGGGGAATGAAGGAGTTATTCCGAAAGGTGAGAACTTTGGCAGATTTGTGTTTTCATATGTTTCAGACTTTGTGGCCATTGCTATGTTTTTTTGGAATTCACATTTTCATGTCATATGAACACTTTGGGCATTTAAATTTACAAATTCTTTGTGAAGGATTTTGAATCACAAAAGCTGCTGCTCCTTGAAAGATATTAAGAAAATGAAGTCTTTAAATATCACCTAATTTCCATTACACCATGTCAAATTATGACGTTAAGTTTGAATTTAAATCCAGTTCTTAAACTTGGATGTGTAAAATGTCTTATAGTAACATTTGTGTATATAGTATAATTCTTTGATTTCAACTAGTTTACAATTCAAAAGTTTGTTGATTCTAGTTGTACATTCCTGATCAGGAAATAGTTTAGTGTGTTGATAAGTGCTATACATTTTTATCCCTTATTATTTGTTGATTTCTTATCCTCCTCATAGTAAACAATGTTAACTGTTCTCAAGGTAATTATATGTTTGCTTTTTACATAGGTTGGTAACCGCTCGAGTGAATTTCATCCTGAGGTCAGAAGAGTTAGACGTGAAGGGTCTTATATATATGAGGAATTCATGCCTACCGGTGGAACTGATGTGAAGGTTGTTTGATTGTGCTTTGCATTGTTCAGTGAAGAAATTCTTCAGAAACTTTTACATTTATTAGCACACAAGTATTAGTACACAAGTATTTCAAAGTTTTGATACATCAGCAGATATGGAAGTTCCTTTTATCTTTCTATTCATGGACCTTTGATAACTTTTGCTTGTCATTCTCCCACCCGCATGTGTTCCTTTTCTTCTTCTACTCGAGAAGAAAAATATTAACCAGGAAATGATGGTGGTGGACCCGGTGGTTAGAAAATAATACTTTAGACTTTTATGATTATACACTTGAGTTTATTGCATTGGTGCCATTTGAAGGAAAAAGGTGAAGAGAAATGTTACTTTAGACTTTTCTGATTATGTATTTGAGTTAATTATTGAATTGATGTCGTTTGATGTTCAGCAGAGATATTATCACCCCTTATTTGATTTGAAAAACAATATTATTCTCTTTCTATTGTAGGTTTACACAGTCGGTCCTGAATATGCTCATGCAGAGGCAAGGAAATCTCCTGTAGTCGATGGTGTTGTAATGAGAAATCCTGATGGTAAAGAAGTAAGTCATACATGTTAATAACTTTCATTATGATTTCATGCATTTGAGGTTTTCTTTTACGTTGTGTTAAAATCTTAGCATCTGAGTTAATTGTACACAACACAATATATAATGCAACATTAGGTATAGGTGGAGATGCATCTTTCTGCACGTCAATAGACTAAAAGATCATAGCAGTTTCAATTTGGGGGGGGGGGGGGAGTGGTTGTTTGGGTGGTCAGCCCTCCATATTTCACACTATTGCCCATGATTTTTTGGCCTCTCTCTCACATCAAGGACCATTTGCTGCTACTGTTTCTGACCTTCTGTTTTGTCCTTCTGAACTTCTTTATCTATAACTATCTGATTAAGCTAAATAGTTTAAGTTTCCGTGTACTGTGTGAGTTGTATAGTTACTACAAAATAAAAGTGCTAATTGTTGATTAACTTGCATACTCTGCAATTGGCATCAAGTTTCTGATTGGTGATGTTTTAGGCTCAAATCATTTTATTCTATCGTCAACTTGAATTGCCTTTATTAACTTTTAAAGCTGCTTTTTTTCAGGTTCGATATCCTGTTCTACTTACTCCGACTGAGAAGCAAATGGCAAGAGAGGTGTGCATTGCATTTAGGCAAGCTGTAAGTCAACATAAATCTTCAAATATCATTCATTTATTTCTGTTTGATTATTTATTGTAGCGATCAATGGAGAACAGCTTTCAGTAATTAACTTCACTTTTGTGGTCTTCTTGCCTCCCAAAGCTTGCATTCATGTACATTCTTATGAAAATCATTTGGGTTTCAAAGAAATTCAGGCAGTATGATCTTGTTATACTGTTTTGCATGATTCATAGATAGACAAGTATGTTTTTTCTTGGGTTCTAGCCATAGCTTATAATTTAGTCTGGATGGTGATACATCACTTTGTTGCATCTGTATTTGGACACATCATTCTAACCTTTTTATTTCATTATTTCTCTCTGGACTTCTCCAAATTTTATCACCAATTGGACTGACTTAATTGCTTTGAATTTAATGGATTGTCTTGGTTTTAGTGCATTAACATACTGATAAGAATTTGATCATGGATCCATGTTATCATGTCATTACTTACAAATCATGTATTCAGTATGCCTGTGATACTGCCAAGCAACACTTTATGAAGAGCTAATGTGACAATGTACTAGTGAATGAATTGTTTACTTTTCTATTATTACAGGTTTGTGGATTTGATCTACTACGTTGCGAGGGACGATCATACGTTTGTGATGTCAATGGGTGGAGCTTTGTTAAGAATTCTCACAAGTAATATTTTCTGTCTGCTGGTTTTGTTTTCCTGTATTGTTTGGCTACATACGATTCAGTAAAAGAATGGTATCTGGGATTGTTTTAGAGATAATTGTGATCTTCTATTGAAAATAAGTTCATTTGATCTAATTGTTGTGTTTATGGACTGTGATATCTATTTTGTTAGTCAATCTAGAAGTTCCACAGACACTTATAAATCTTTCTTTCCTAATATTTTCCTTCAATTCTCTTCTTCTTTCTGCTCTTCTGCTCTCCTGCTGAGAGTTGGGTATTTATTGATCTCTTTCTTTCTTTGTTCTTTTTTACAGATATTATGATGATGCTGCTTGTGTTTTGAGGAAGATGTTTCTTGATGCAAAAGCCCCTCATCTTTCTTCAACAATTCCTCCAATTCTACCTTGGAAAGTCAACGAGCCAGTTCAGCAGTCCGAAGGACTTACACGGCAAGGGAGTGGGATTATTGGAACATTTGGCCAATCAGAAGAGCTGCGCTGTGTGATCGCCGTTATTCGTCAGTAAGATATATCACTTTTGCTTTCTATTCTGTTTTGAATGTTTTGGTTCTCCCTTAAGACATCATTCTTTGCTTGCAGTGGTGACAGAACTCCAAAGCAAAAAGTAAAGTTGAAAGTTACCGAAGAAAAACTTTTAAATTTGATGTTAAAATATAATGGGGGAAGACCTAGAGCAGAGGTAATTTAATCCTTCAATAATCTCCTCAGTTCACTGATGGTATTCTCGGCATCATGTAAAAGTAACATGTTCATACTTGTTAGCTTCTCTTTTAACTTATACAGACGAAGCTGAAAAGTGCTATTCAGTTGCAAGATCTTTTGGATGCTACACGAATTTTAGTACCTCGTACTAGGTGAGAGCTGTCTCAATTTGATTTGCGAGACTAATTTAACTTGTGAATATGCTTCTGGTCTGGAACCAATATTGACTTTCCTCTAGGTTCATCTTCTCATTGAGACAAAACTTTAGGTTTCTTTTAGGTTGTTTAAAAGAATATATGTAATACAATTAATCTGCATGCTGTATTTTTGAAAGATTGCCAGATACTGATAATTAAATTATCATCCAGACCTGGTCGAGAAAGTGATAGTGAAGCTGAAGATATTGAACATGCTGAAAAGCTTCGTCAAGTGAAAGCTGTGCTTGAGGAGGTCAATTTATATTATATTTCTACCATTTGATTACAGTGTTTGCTTTTCTGATGTTTTGTTCCACAAGTTTAAATTTTTAAGTCATTTATGTGGGTTCAATCTGTATTGCTTGTCCATCTTATTGGGAACCAAAGTAACAAACATGGTAGATCTACATGTATTTATTTTGGTATCTGTTTGATTTTGTTTCTGCTGTTTCGTTTTCTCCAACACATAAAAGTTTGTTTCAAAGATGGTTGGATGTACTAGTTCTGAGACATTGAGATATCCTGAAACAGGGAAAGCTTTATATCTCTCATCTGCCTTTGATTTCTCTAAATCTACGAGTAAGGTTCTCAAAAATTGACCTGAATCCTTCATTTAGTAGCTCTCTGTGTGTGTGTGTGTGGTGTGTAACTAACAGAAACCACTGATTTATATTTTAACTTTTGGGTACAATTTTGGTAGTGACTGATTGTGCCACTTCTGCAGATTGGGGGATCTCTTTGTAGGATTTAGAAGATCTCCGATGAAGTATTTCCAATTCATCCGAAAGGACCAAGCATTATAAATATAAATCTAGCTTTTCTAATTTTATTGTTAAAATTCCAATTCCTTAATTTTAAATGCATCTATGTTCTGTTGCTTGCCCATGTTAATTGTTAGAGAAAATAACCAAGGACCGCCCATGATTACTTTGGTTTCGCTGCACGAGATGCTTTTTCAAGGATTGTTCGGGGATGGGATTGTTGCATTGGCCGCTGATCGGAACCCCCATGCTCTCAGTCTCATAGAAGTTAGATCTTGACCAGTCGGTCTTTGTCTTTATTCTTATTGGCTGGGTAGTCATGGACGCTTGTCCTGCCCTGAAAACCTAATCTAAGTAGATTTTTATTAATTAAAAGTAGACCTAGAACAAGTACAGGAAACGATTTCCCCAACAGGAACTATAATCCTGTCACATATACTGATTTTTGGAATAAAGATTTCTGATGCTGGTACTATCTCCTCAATATCTTTATTTATAATCAAAATAAAAGACTAGAAAAGGTAAGCTAAATTACATTCTATTCATATCCTTCAGTTTAGCCACTTTTATCATCAAATATGTTTGGATCACTTGGATTAAGCCTGTGCTTATAAACAATCCACAATTTCTGGCCATGGAATATATCTTCTCTATCATAAACATGTACCTTTAAGTGTTTAAAACTGATAGTTTCTATTTTTTGCTTCTTCATATAGGGACAATCTTTATCTTGTTTCTGATCTTACATCTGCTTTTCATCTTTTGGCTGCTTTTATTTCAAGGGATTACTTGGAGATGGTTGTTTTCATTGCTTGAATGATTACTGATGTTTTTGATATCCAGGGGGGGCATTTTTCTGGCATATACAGGAAGGTTCAACTTAAGCCATCAAAGTGGGTCAAGGTTCCAAAAGTTAACGGTGAAGGAGAAGAAGAACGGCCTACTGAAGCCCTGATGGTTCTTAAATACGGTGGTGTTCTTACCCATGCAGGGAGAAAGCAGGTCATAGTTCTATTGTATATTCTTTGGTATCACAATGTGAATCAATTCTATGATTTTCATTGGTATGCTACTATAGCGTGCTCTCTGATTAGCTTATTATATCGAAATCTTTGTACACCCTGCACTTTATTTATTATTCTTTTTGCAGGCTGAAGAATTGGGGAGGTACTTTCGGAATAATATGTATCCAGGTTAGCATTTAGCTGTCAAGAACTCTAGTTTTGTGCTCGTGGCCTAATATATTTTTTTTTTTTTATGATGTTCCTTTATGTGGGATGTCTGAGTATGTGTGGGGAATTAAAGATCCCTACTGTAAGTACCTTGTAGCTTTCAATCCTTTCTCTTGTATTCCTGTGAAGTATGTGCAGTCAAGATATTATATTCACATTGTCTGTTGAAATATTCAACATTTTTATATTATTCGTGACATTACATTGAAAAAAAAATAATTCTTCAGTTTAGATTTTACGTTTGAACTTGGGTAGCATGATCATTCGCCTTTATGAGTTTTGGAGGTTTCTCCATGCATGCCACTTCTATTATTCTTTTTTAGGAAGTTTTTCTTATGCTGGGTGTCTCAGGTGAAGGTACTGGCTTGCTTCGTCTCCACAGTACGTATCGTCATGACCTAAAAATATACAGTTCAGATGAAGGCCGTGTACAGGTTATGCTTCCAAATATAGTTATTGTATTCAATGACTCAACAAGCATTGTGTTATTTTGCCTTAGATCTCATCTGAAGTAATATATGGGATACTTTCAAGGCTGTTGCAAATCCCATTTTGGTTCCTTGATGTTGTTGTTGGGTTTTAACAGACTTGTGACTTCAGGATTGTTGACTTTAGTTATTTGCTTACTCTGGACAGATGTCGGCAGCTGCTTTTGCTAAAGGTCTCCTTGACTTGGAAGGACAATTGACACCTATTTTGGTTGGTAACATTAAATCATTAATACTTGGGGAAATAGCATTTTAGTCCTCTAACTTTTCCTTCTTAGATTTTTAGTCCTTATCGATCCATTTATTTTTTTGTTTTAGTCCTGTAATTTGAGAACTTCTGATTTTTAGTCCGGTTGACTTGTTGTAACAGGTCATAGTGACCCAGTGTTGTTTACTTGGCATCCAAATTTATGTATTGACAACCTTTTTACCTACACGGTGCCTATTTGGACTTTTGAATAATTGCAAAACTTCAAAAGTTATAACAATAATATAGTTATCTATTACTAATATTATTTTTTGAAATAAAACATTATTTTAGAGTAATATGTAGACTTCTTTTCTTTTACCACTGTGAATTAATACATGTTTTACTTTATGGATGAAATTTTGTAATTATTGAAGAAATTTATTCATTTATAATATTTAGTTTGTATGACAAATAAATAACAACGGCTCTCTTTGACCTGTTATTACTGGTAAGTGGACTAAAAATTGGAAGTTTTGAAAATATATGGTTAAGATAAAGACAAATCTAAGAATGCAAAGAGGACTAAACAACTTATGTTTTTTTTCTCTTGATACCTGTTAATGTTCATTTTTTTAATTGACTTAACTCTTCATTTTTTAATATCCTTTTAAGGTGTCACTTGTCAGCAAGGATTCCTCAATGTTGGATGGACTTGACAATGCCAGTATTGAGATAAAAGAAGCTAAGGTTTGTTGTTTGAGCAAAACAACTGTTTACCATGCTTATAAGAAGTTCAGGAACATGGAGGAAAAAGATTAGTATTTTCATGTAGCCATGTACACTAAACATATGGCTAATGAGTGAGAAGTTCTGCTTACAGGCCATGTATGAGTGTTGGAGAATCAAAATCATCAAAAGATTTGAAATAAATTTCTGTTTTGAAAATTTATGTACTCTTTTTGAATCACAGTTGAGTATTGTTTTCTTTTTTTCAGGCCAGGTTGAATGAGATTATAACTTCTGGCACAAAATCTGTTCATAGCGGTAGCTTGCCAGAAAAACCATGGATGATTGATGGGGCGGGACTTCCTCCAAATGCCTCTGAACTTTTACCCAAACTGGTAAATAATTGCTAATATCTTGAAATGACTAGTAGTCTGTCCATACTATGTGTCTTCCTTCATCAACCATGTTTTTTCGATTATGCCAACAATATTCCTTGGTCATGAGACAGCTTTATAATATTATCTAGTGGTTCTAATTTTTTATTACGATCACTACTAGGTGAAATTGACAAAGAAGGTCACGGAACAAGTGAGACTTCTAGCCAAGGACGAAGATGAGGAGCTTGCAGAGACGAGTTCATATGATGTTATTCCTCCATATGATCAAGCTAAGGCACTGGGTAAGACAAATATAGATGTTGATCGGATTGCCGCAGGTTTACCTTGTGGTAGTGAGGGTTTTCTTCTCATGTTTGCTCGATGGAGAAAACTTGAGCGGGATTTGTATAATGAACGCAAAGGGTAAGTCATCTCTGATCATTTCCTTATTATACTTTCCACAATATATAAAATTGCAGTAAGATTTGGCTGATTCTGTTAGTAGGGATATTGCTAACTTAATTTCGACATGTTTGCAGGAGATTCGATATAACACAAATTCCTGATGTTTATGACTCTTGCAAGTAAGAAAATAGTATATCATCTTTTTGCAATGTCATGTTGTTATGATATCTTTGTGTACGAAGAAAATTTTCCATCCCCAATTTTGATCCACAAGGAACTATGAAGTATTATACGTGTGATGTATGTTACTATTCTGTAGGTTCAAGTCTTTTATCAATCGTCGCTTTGCTGTTTCTTGCATTCTTTTTCTTTGTATAGGCTTTTAGCAAGAGAAGACCTTTGTGGGGGGGGGGGGGGGGGTTATTATGTGGTTTTTTTTTGTCAATCCATTTAGACTTTCATTTGGCGTGTTGCTACAAATGCATATGTGGGGAGGCATGCATGTTTCATGAAGATGCTTGACCTGTGAATGTAGATATAGGGGAAAGATTCACAGATCGCATCCTTGCACTGGCTCTTATTATACCTAATAGTGTCTTTCTTTCTTTTTTTTTTTTGATAGGTATGATCTCTTGCATAATGCACATCTAAATCTAGAAGGCTTATATGAACTCTTCAAAGTTGCTCAGGTACTTGATAGTCAATTTTGTGATGTTCTTGTACGTTTTGGGGTTTAGCTCCACTCCCTCATCCTAGCAAAAGGTAAAGGCTAAAGTAAAGGGGAGGGATCTTAGTCTTTGCCTAAAAAAGAAGAATTTCTCTCTATCACTCTGCACTTTCGTATCAATGCAAGGGTAAAAGCATTTACTGAATTTGGTGCTTGGATGGTTACTGATGTTTACTGTGGCTTCTTTTTTCATCAGTTACTTGCAGATGGTGTTATTCCAAATGAATATGGGATCAATCCAAAGCAAAAACTAAAAATTGGATCGAAGGTAATTAGCCAATATTGCAATACCTGCTCACTTTTCATCGAGTCAAATTTACACCAGTTTCCTCAAGCTATGTGCAACTCTGAAAAGGTTGGTGGGGGTGGGCACTTTGATGCTCTTAGATGGGTAGAAAAGACTGGTTGCAGGAAACAAAGTTTCCCTCTAATTAAAAGAATTATGATGCTACTATTACATGTTAGGATGCTATAGTAGCTTGATCCATTATGCTGTAGAGGCTTATAATGGGAAGTTACACTGTATCACATTGTCAAAAGTCCCATAGTACAGTCACTTCTGAAATATAGGCAATCTTTTCTGATAATTAAAATGATCAAGCAGCTAGATACATAGAGAAGTTCTCTACATATATGAATGGCTTTTATTATGTGTTTTGTCATCTACTTCTGATACGCATCCTGCTTTCTGCTATGCAGTGTGTTTAGTGTTAGTGCAGTTTATTGAATCATTCCCTTTATCAACTTCATCAAGTTTTTCAGATTTCTCTGTCTCTCTCACACATACACACGCACACGCATGCACACAAAGTATTTGCACAATTTTCTGTAACACGATAACAGTTTTTTAGTTTTATGTTTTGAGTAAAACTGAGTTTTATGAAATCTCAGATTGCCCGCCGCTTGTTGGGAAAAATCTTGATTGATCTGAGAAATACACGTGAAGAAGCAATCAGTGTTGCAGAATTAAAGAGCAACCAAGAAAATAATTCAGCAGTCCCTGTGGCTGGAAAAGAAGATACAGATTACTATTCAAAGTCCCTTAAGACTGAAGGCTCAAGAAGAGCTAGTTTTACCAGTGAAATGTCAATGGATCAAGATGATGATGATGAAAAAGAAACTAAATACCGTTTGGACCCAAAGTAACATACGTATCTTCTTTATTTGCGTCTTCTTTGTTCACAAGCACATGCTTAATCTTCACTGGTTATCATTGATCATTATGCTTTTATCTGGCCAAGAAATCATTGCAAGATATTGGAAGCCAGAGATAGTTTCTCTCTATTTATACATGTTCTTACTTCTTCATCAGATATGCAAATGTGAAAACACCAGAGCGTCATGTGCGAACTCGGCTATACTTTACTTCGGTGAGTAACCATTATTGCAACAATTGATCCCCCCCCCCCCCCAAAAAAAAAAGCCAGCAACTCTATTTCTACTTTTGCTTCATAATATGGGTTGTTATCCGTTGCTTCATGATCCATGTTTCCTTCATTTTCTGGATTGTGGACGTTGCATGTCAATACTCACAATTGTATTTGTCAATACTCACAATTGTATTGGTCCCCACAGCTTAACATGACTAAGAAAAATGGTTTATCACAGGATTTTGTTTGCCAAGACCCAAATCTACTGCATTCAGTTGTCCATTGACCTCTCGATTCCTTAAGAAATTTTTTCTTCAGTAGGTTTGATGGAAAAGGAACCTTAAATCCTATCAGTGATTGATTTTACATGGTTACCAAGGTTATTGGTACTGCAAATATTTTCCCATACCGAATCATTATGTAAAAAACCACATTAGCCTTTAGTTGGTATGGACTAATAATTTCAATTTGTAGCATTAAATACTTATCATATGCTGGCATAAAAATCTAACCTAGGAAAGATTGCACTTTGAAGAGATTATCATGTGCACAGTTTAGGAGTGAGATCTATTAAAGAATTTTTTTGGGTTTCATGGCCCCGACTGGATCAGTTAGGGAAATCTGTTCAATTGTGTCATTTGTTCTGCAACATCAACCTTTCTTGCGTTGGGGCTTGGTATTTGCTGCCCTAGTAGACACCAAAATGTTTTAGTGGATTTTTCTTTTTCCTGTTGCAAGTTGCCTATGTTTTGTTGAAATTATGTATGTTTTTATCCGTCTTGCCTCCAATTAATCTTACCTGTATTTATTATGAAATGATAGGAATCCCACATCCACTCACTGATGAATGTTCTTCGTTATTGCAACCTGGATGAATCTCTTCAAGGAGAGCCGAGCCTTGTTTGTGATAATGCTTTGGAGCGCTTATATAAGACAAAGGAACTTGATTACATGAGTTACATTGTATTGAGGTTGTTTGAGAATACAGAGGTTAGTCCTTCGAGTCTATCCATATTTTCTCGCACGTATCTAATTTCGAATAAGATTTGTTTGCATTTCCTTGATTTCTTTTCATGGAATGATATTTGAAATGTTCATTTCTTAGTGCAACCCCTTCCCATGCATGACCTTATGGAATATTTGTGCTTTTGGTCTGGTTTACGTGGCTGAAGCTGAAATTAGGCTATCATAACACAATGGGATTTTTTCGTGTAAATGATCAAAAAGAAATTGGAAGTTAGAGGTAAGGTGCTGGCATACAATTTTAGGTGCAAGTAAACCCCATTGTAAAATGGTTTAGCAGTATCCTGGTCCTACTAAATTGAACTGAAAATACACAGTTCACATACCCGTGAAGAAGTGACACCAATACTACTTTTTCTTTTGTTTGAATTGGGTAGGATCCATAGAAAACTAAATCAATACATAGGATGGTTCTGATTAGATGCCATCTGGAAGTCCATTTACACAACTGATGAAGGATTTTCATTTTGGAAAATACAAGAAAATAATACAGATAAATCTCCAGCCAAAACAAATCAAGGGATGGTTTTTCTCTGCTCTTGTGGCACTTTAGTTCCTAACTGCAACTAATCTACGCATTGGTGATTGTGTGTTTCAAATGTTCAAGTACCTTTAATAAGAGTTGGCTACCACTGTTAGTATTCAAATTCAACGCAGGTGGCTTTAGAAGATCCAAAGAGATTCCGCATGGAGATGACTTTTAGCCGAGGTGCAGATTTGTCCCCCTTGGAGGTAACATCCGATGATACACGATTTTAGAAACTATATTTAACATCATGAACGTAATCATTGAACATTTTTGAATTTCTCTATAAGCAATCTTCAGTTTCCTTTTATTATTTATTTTCTGACAGGGAAATGATAGTGAGGCAGCGTCGTTGCATCAGGAGCACACGTTGCCAATAATGGGCCCGGAAAGGCTGCAAGAAATCGGATCATATTTAAGTTTAGAAATGATGGAGATGATGGTTCGCCCATTTGCAATGCCAGCTGAAGATTTCCCTCCCCCATCGATTCCTCAAGGATTCTCAGGCTACTTCTCCAAAAGCGCAGCAGTTTTAGAGCGCCTCGTCAATCTCTGGCCCTTTCATAAGCACGGGACCTCTAATGGTAAGTGAAAACTGGACTTGCCATTGTTCTTCCTTCGTGAGTAATAATCGAGCGTTTTGGTGGTCAAGGTACCAGCAGCCCCAAAAAGGGATGAGCAATTTGAATCAAGCTGAAGAGGTGACCCTTAGCCTTTTGTGTTGCCTGTGATGGTTCTTTTTTCATTCATTTATATATTTTTATTCAAATTAGAGCCACTCAATTACTTAAATTTTCTTTCATTTTTTTTTGAAGCTCAACACATATTTGCCTTGAAGGTTGAGTTTGTCTTATTTCAAGCTTCAAGGCATGGAAAGGAGGGAGAGAGGGAATTTGATTCATTTGGGCATCTCAGTACTTTCATGTAGCAAAATGAGTAAGTTCCATCTCTTTATATGAGTACATTTTATTTTCATCGAGACAATGGCTAAAATTAACATTTTGTAAATTGACTATCTAATTATGTTAAGGCTCTAGTTCTTTTTAATATGCCACTAATGACCTGTAATGAGATATCGGTGGTGTGTAATAATGTCATTCTCTGATTGTATTGAAAGTAAAATTAATAAATATACTAGATATCTGACTCATTAGCGGTGGATACATGTTAATGTGCTTACGGTGGGTAAAGTAACATGATTGTGGAATGATATAAGTATTTCTAACTTCTCAACACTAAACCTTAATTAATTCAATCATCTAACATTAGTTTTAGATAGCAAATGAAATTAACAGTGGACTACAAAAATTTGATGAAGACATGTATACTCGTTTTGTGTTAGGTTTGAAACTTTTTTTTGTTGTTTAAAACCAAGTAGAAGAACATATGCAGAACATTATACATTGGTTGGTTGAATGATTTTAATAACCTTTAGGGTTCATTTGGACGAGTGATTTAAAATTTTAGATTTTAAATGAATGAATTTTTAATTCACTCAAGTTGGAGTTGATTAGAAATCAACTAAAATGTTTTCAAAATTAATTTAAATGTAAGTGATGGATTTTGAATCTACATCTATCCAAATACTATCGATAGATTTGCTTTCATAAATTTCAAATTCCTCCACAAATCCATCTATTCAAATACATTCTTAGTAAATAGTTGTCGAGCGCAATAGTTACGCTGGGTTACTATGTATTGAACATATTAATAGTGTTTGGTTTGATTTGGCCGAACACCATTTTATAATATATAGTTTGGATGTCAAGATTACAAGGCACTCTTGACTTCTTGCTGCAAGCAATCCAACTAAAAAATTGAAATTATAGAAAATAAAACTAAGAAAATGAATAGCTGAAAATCTAAGAAGACAAAATAAAAAAAACTTAAAAACCTTTTTAGCCGTAAATTAAATCCATCAAAAGAATTCCATAAATTGATAGATAATATTATTTTAAGTCCTCGTTTGCAAGTTCTTCCATACAAATAGTATGGGATTATGTTGAATAATTTATAACAAGTTGTGCTAGATGCCAAGAACTTCGTTTAAGAAAACAATCGTCCCATCTTCATAGTAAAGCCCTATCCAGAGCCCAAACATACTTATAACTTCAATTTACATTATTCAATATTTCATTCCCATCTCTCTCAAAAAGAGAGAAAAAATCATTCTCAATCTATTCTTGAAAGAACCAAAGAAGATCCTCTGAAACATTTGATATTTAAATATATCATATACACCACATATATAAATGATATCATCAATCAACAGATGAGTATATTTAACATAAATAAATTTAAGATAAAGTATCAAAATGTAATAAAAAAAGAGTTGCATTTGTGTGCAACCTGTTGTATGGATCTTAAATAACGCGGGTTGGGTCGGGTTGAATTCGATCCGAATCTACGCATTTTTTTTTTAAACCTTGACTTTTATGTTGTGTTAGTCATATTTTTATATTATATTAAACATACCTTTATATAATACTTTAATTTAAAAAAGTCTTAATTTTGGCAAAAAAATCATAATTTTGACGAAAAAGACCCTAATTTTAGCACAAAAAATCTTAATTTGTACATATATATCTTTATGTAATATTACGCATATCTTTAAGTAATATTAGTCATACATTTATATAATATATAAAGGTACAACTACCATAATTAAAATGTATGACTAACATAATATAAATGTATGCTTAACATAACATAAATGTATGCTTAACATAACATAAAAACCCTAAATGTAAGCTTAACATAATACAAAATCATAAAATGTATATTTAACATAACATAAATGTATGCTTAACGTTACATAAATGTATGCTTAACATAACATAAAACCATAAAGGTAAGCTTAACATAACATAAAATCATAAAGGTAAGCTTAACATAACATAAATGTATGTATTTAACATTACATAAAAGTATGCTTAATATAACATAAAAGTCTTATAGATATGACTAACATAACATAAAAGTATGTTTAACATAGCATAAATGTATAACACCTGGAGCGAATTTGGACGGGTTTGAGTGTTTAACATAGCATAAAGATATAGCACCTGGAGCAAATTTGGGTGGGTTTAAGAGCACCCATCCAAATGCGTAGGGGCGCGTACGTGCATGGAGTGGTGTGTAGGTCGGATCGAGTCAGGTGCACGGATGCTATGATAAAATAAATGAGACAGATAGGTTGAAAACATGATTTTATAAATATAAAACAAACTTACAAATTTTGAAAGTTAAGCGTAAGGACTGCTTAGTAGATATAAGAATGAAAAGGAAGGCTTTGAAAAGATAAAGGTTTAGAGTGATATTTTGTAATGAATTTGCTCTGCCTTCTATTACAATATGAGGCTCTTTATATAGATATAATGAAATTACATTTACATTTAAATTTGAATTCTAAATGAATTTGAGTTGCATGTCGACAATGTAGTGGTTGATAAGATATTGTTCTTCTTTTGAAATTTGATTCTTTAATGAGGCCAACAAAGTCCATTTCTTCTTTTGAATTTTCTTGAAATCTTATATTAATCTTCTGTTTTCCTTTTGACTATTCTTCAATAATTGCCCTTTGAAAATCATTCTTCTTCCTTCTTGAAGATATCATCCGATATTTAAATTTGATTGATACATAACTCTGTAACAGAATATTTATCCGTACATCTTTTGAAATTTTTCAGTTTTATTTTTTATCTTTCACAATTATTTCTATACACCAAATGTATGGATCTTAGATTCGTGCAACTGGGTTAACCCGATTCGAGAGTGCATTTCACGCGTTCCACGCGCGCCTCACGCGCCTACATGCGCCCAAACCCTAACCCAAACCTTAGTTCTGTTGTTATATTGACATAACCTTTCAGTTTAGCGAACTTAACCTTTTAGTTATATGCACATAACCTTTTACAGTGTTGAGTAGTGAAAAAAGTATAAGTTATTCACTGAAAAGTTTATGAAATTTGTACATAAAGGTTATATTATTACAACATAAAGGTTTTAGGCTATATTGAATTTTTATAGTGAAAAAACTATAAGTTATTTATTGAAAATATTATGAAATCTGTACATAAAGATTATACTATTACAACATAAAGGTTATATTATTACAACATAAAAGTTTTGGCTATATTACATGAATTTTTATAGTGAAAAAAGTATAAGTTATGCACTGAAAATGTTATGAAATCTATACATAAAGGTTATACTATTACAACATAAAAGTTACATTATTATAACATAAATATTATGACATAAAAAAAAAAACTAGGTGCGGTTTCGGGTTAAACCGGACCCGACCCGATCTGCATGCCCAATTGCATGGATCATGACCCATGCACTTGGTGCACACAAACACTACCCTTTATCTTTTTGAATCTTTGATGCTACATAAACCATCTTCATATTTGTTGGGAAATCTTCTCTTGTCAATATTTCAAGTAACAAATCTTTGCTTTTTGTAATGATTTTTTTTTATTTCTCTTCCAAGGTAAGAGAAACATTTTGAACATTCTCTTAAATGCTTTTGGTTATGCGAATTTGATAAATCCATCTGAAAAGGAAATTCTAAAAATCAAATGAATCTTGTGCACAATTAACTTCATTTGATGTAGATTCCTCCGATCCTGACTTTTGAGATATGAACTCGTAAAATTGAGCTTGGAGATTAGGATTTTGTTTGAGTGATTCAAACATCATTTTCTCTTGAGGAGGTAATCCTTTTACAGATTATTCTTCTCCATTTGAGTTTTCTTCCTTTCTTTTTAATGAAGAATTTAAATCTTTTTGCTGATATCTTACTTTTTCTCCAGTGGAAAGATATTGTTTGATAGCAATTTCAGAATATATCTTTTGATCAATTTTTTCCCACCACTTAACTCTAAAAGATCTAACAAGAGAGTAAAGAATGGGTTCAATGAAACACTTTTGAAATATGAAATCACCTGCAAAGGTCCATGGAATTTTGAATTCAGCATGAAATAAAAGACTCTTTTGAAAAGTTCTTTTGAGGAGAAGATGTAGCAAAAACTTCTAATCCTTTTTGAACATTTGAAGGAAGAATTGACGTTTCTAAACCAACTTTTTTCCACCACTCAAAAAAAGCAAGTGGGAAAATCTTTTGAAATATCATTATAAAGAGTAGTTCTCTTGTACACTTGGTGTACATACAATCCGAGTTGACCCGGATCCGCGCACTTTTATCTTTTTTTTTTTTTGATTTTTTTGTTCCAGGCCAAAACCTTTATGTACAAAGTTGGTGACATTTACATACAAATTTTGTGACCTTTATGTATAAATTCTGTGACCTTTATGTTAAATAACTTAGAAAAAAATGAAGAATTTTAGCAAAATTTGTACATGGATACCTTTATGTTATATTTATATGACCCTTATGTATGTTTATGTGACTTTTATGTATAAATATTCATACCTTTATATATTACATAAATGTATGCATATTTGTACATAAAGGTCATATGAAATATATATAAGAGTCACATGAATATTACATAAAGGTATTTATGTACAAATTTTGCTGAAATTCTTCATTTTTTTTCTAAGTTACAATGCATAAAGGTCACAGCAGTTATACATAAAGGTCACAACATTTGTACATAAAGGTCACCAAATTTGTATATAAAGGTCAAGCCATAAAATTTATAAAAAAAAAAAGAAAAGAAATTCGCTGGATCAAGATCGGGTTGACCCGCATTGCACGGATCTTAGATCCGTACATCAGATGCACAGGAGAATTTGTCCATTATAAAATATCTTTTAAGAGAAAATGGTCTGACTAGAAGGAATCTAAACGAGGCTTTTCTATAATCACTATAATTAAAACTTTGAGGATAAAATCGAATAGAAAAATGTTTTTCAAATCCATTACCCCATATAGATGGAGTAATAACATTTTTGATGACACACTTTGAATAGATAATTTCTTCATTATCATTCTTTTTATGAAAAATTTCTACAGATCCAGAATCTATGAGGATAAGTTCATAAAATTTTCTTGATTTGTGGGGATTATCAGAATCCCAAAAAGCTTCAGAATTGAATTTTCTTTTAATGAAATCTCATGAATCTTTTGGAATTTCTTGAAAAGGAGTAAGACAAATTTCTTCTGTCCATTTCTTTGTTAAATATTTGAATTCTTCATTTGCTGGATTTCTTGGGATAATAACATTTGACAGAGTAAGAGGTCTTTGAGGTGCTGCAAGAACAAATTCGTATGGAAGTTCTGGGAAATTTTGGAGAGAAGCAAATCTGTTTGATTGGATAAAATTTGAAGTGAGAGGTTGTTTAAATTTTGGAGGTGGTGTTTGAGGATAATTTACTAATGCCTTTGAATTTGGCATTTCATAATCCTACGACGAAAGTGCTTTGAATGAATCCATCTGTAAAAATTAATTTTTTTGTAAAAATTCTTTAATTAAAAAATCTAGTAATGAATTATTTTCTCCTTACTTTCTTGTTAGATCCTTTAGAGTTAAGTGGTGCGGAAAATTTCTTATTAGATTCTTTAGAATTAAGTGGTGGGCAAAATTTGATCAAAAGATATGTTCTGAAATTGCTATCAAACAATTTCTTTTTAGTGGAGAAAAAGTGAGATATTAGCAAAAAGATTTAAATTCTCCATTAAAAAGAAAGGAAGAAAACTCAAATATAGAGGAATCATCTGTATAAGGATTATCTTCTCAAGAGAAAATGATGTTTGAATCACTCAAATAAATCCTGATCTCCAAGATCAGTTTTACGAATTCATGTCTCAAAAGTCAGGATTGGAGGAATCTACATCAAATGAAGTTAATTATGACCTATTTGGAGGAAATTATGCACAAGATCCATTTGATTTTTAAAATTTCCTTTTCAGATGGATTTATCAAATTGACATAATCAAAGACATTTATGAGAATGTTCAAGATGTTTCTCTTACCTTCAATGGAAGAGAAATAAAAAAGAAACCATTTCAAAAGGCAAAGATTTGTTACATCAAATATTGACAAGAGAAGATTTTCCAACAAATATGAAAATGGTTTATGCGGCATCAAATATTCAAAAAGAGTAGAGAAAAAAGATAAGAATTCAAAATGAAAAGTTCCAAAAGTGTATGAATAAATATCCTGTTACAGAGTTATGCATTAATCAAATTCAAATATCGGATGATTTTTAAGAAGAAAGATGAATGATTTTCAAAGGACAATTATTGAAGAACAGTCAAAAGATGAACAGAAGATCAAGATAAGATTTCAAGAAAATTCAAAAGAAAAAATGGACTTTGTCGGTCACATTAGAGAATCAAATTTCAAAAGAAAAACAATATTTTATCCAATGTTTTCATAACCGAACCGGTGGCCAAACCGGTTGACGGTTCAATCGATCGGATCGGTTGAACCACCGATTCAACCGGTAAAATGATCTTTATTTATTTTTTTTCAATATTATTTATGTTACATTAAAAAAGTTATGCACTTATATAATTCATATTAAAATAAATACAATAAAGTCATAAAATGTTAAATTATATACCCCATAATCTATAATGAAGTCTCAAACTAAAAATTAAAATATTAAATACTAAAATTTAAGATAAATAAAATGACAAAGTAAAATATTTTGAATCTTGATGATCATATCATAAAGGATCGATGTATTTTTAACTTCTTTTAGTTTCTTTTTTAACTTTTGAAGCTCAATTTGAAAGCCCAAAGATGAAATATCATTATTTCATAGCCCAAAACAAGAAGTGAATGTCATTAAAAAAAAACTGATTTTTCGATTCCCGATTATAACTGATTCAACCGGTTTTTGACTGGTTCTTTTCGGTTTAACCGAAAAAACGATTAATTGGATGTATTTGAATTGGTTTCCATGTCGGTTCTCGATTGAACCGGCCGGTCCGATCCGATTATAAAAACACTGATCTTATCAACCACTACACTATCAGCATGCAACTCAAATTCATCTAAAATTCAAATTCAAATATAAATGTAATTTCATTCTGTTTATATAAAGAACCTCACATTGTAATAGAAGGTAGAGCGAATTCACTACAAAATATCACTCTAAGCCTTTATCTTTTCGAAGCATTCCTTTCCATCATTTGTATCTATTAAACAATCCTTACGCTTAACTTTCAAAATTTGTAAATTTATTTTATATTTATAAAATCTTATTTTCAATCTATCTATCTCATTTATTTTATCTTATCATCCGTTTTATAGGCATGTTTCCTTCATGTACCCGATCCTTGTTTATATGTTTCCTTTATTTATTTTAGGCTCTAATACCATATACCTTTAATCAATAGACTTATTGTTTTGTCCATTTCCTTTGTTGATATTGATAGGGAAATGATAGAGGCATTGCATGAGACCACACACTGCTAATAATGGGTCTCCACAGAGGCAAAAATTCCTCAATGATGCATTTTACTTGCATTAACTGCACGTGATCTTACCATATCTTTCAAAATTATAATTTAATTCAATTTTTTTTTAATTTATTAAAAAGGCGAGCTAAGCCAGTGGATTCCATCCAAAAAAAAATAAAATCAATCACCTCCTTACAAAATTGTGATTATTAAATTGTAATTCAATCATGATCCTTTTTGACTTTAGCAAAAAAAAAAAAAATCATGATTTTAAGAATTTATTGCAATTCCAAGCACAATTTATTCTTCAACAATTTAGATTCACGTGTCAAGTAAATTATCATGTTAAAATCAACTTGTAATAGTACACATGTTAAAGTCCTAATTTGTATGTAAATTTTAAAGTTGTGATCACCAAAAAAACTAGATTGTTCGAATTGCAATAGTTTATTAAAGTTGTGATTTTTTTCTAATTTTTAAAAACCAAGATTAAATTGTTGAAAAATATGGTGATTTATTTTACTAAATTCAAAAAGTTCGGATAAATATGCAATTTTGATTTATTTACTTGCACGGCCCACGCCATCTAGCCAAAAAATCCACCACCATCTAATGATCGAACATTTGCAAAATTCCGTTGAAATTCGTAGACATGATGGAATTAAAAGTGAAATATTTTCAATTTTGGTCATGCATGTAAGAACTTTTTGTTTTTTGGTAATCAAATATTCGTTTTCCAATTTTAATTCTTTATGTTTTAAATTTTTTTCAATTCAATCTTTTTTTGTCAAAAATTTCAAAATAGCTGACGTGGTCGTCGCAAAATCTGATGTAACATCCAAATTCCAACAGCCACATCAGTAATTTTGATAAAAAATGACTGAAATTAAAAATAATTAAAACATAGAGGACCAAAATTAAAAAAAATATTTGGTTGTCAAAAAATAGAAAATATCTTACATACAAAATCGAAATTGAAATTAACCGCAAAAAATGTGTAATTAGAAGGATGAGGAGAAGAAATGTACCACTTTATTTAATCACCTGGATTCATTGAAGTGGAGCTGCCATTGATCTGAGGAGTTGTAAACCGTGACGGGCGATGGTCCATCACTTTCAAGATCCTCCGAGGATGATCCACCAACCAACGCTGATAACATTGAACCCATGAAGAGAGAGAGAGAGAGAGCACACCAAGCCTCAAAGCCCCAGTGACACCGGTACCATTTATATAGACATTATTTTCATTACTCACGTCAACCTTTATTGAGGATAAGATACTAATGATACATTTTTTTTCTTTGAAAACCCAACTTCTATCAATTTTTTTAATAACAACAATACGATGTAAGTTTGAATAGTATGTGTTATCAAAATGGAAAGACATAATACAGTTTCTATGAGATGAGTGGGATTCAAAAGAAAAAGATGGAAAAGGTAGATCAGATGGCTACAACTATGTATGGTTGAACGGGAAGCCGCCTGATGATCTGGTGATATAAATGAAATGGAGGTTGGTGATGGGAAGGGGAAGACGGAGAAGACGAAGAAGGAGAAAGAGCCACAGATTGAAGAATAGGAATGGCAGCACCAATGGTGGTTGGTAAGAGCCAGAGAGAGTGATTCCGACAAAGCCTATAGAAGATGTATTCTTATATTGATACCCATTACACATGAGTGAGTACAATATATATAGGGAGATAATAGAATATACAAGATATGAATAGATCTAATCAAATCTAAATGAATCCTGTAAACGTGTGAAGAGATATTTAGAAGATATTATATGATTTATTCCTTAATACGCCCCCGCAAAATCGACGTGTCATCAGCGACAGAGATTTTGGAACGTAATTGTTGGAACTGAGCTCAAGCAAGCGATTTCGTAAGCTAGTCAGCAAACTGGTCTTGAGTATTAACATAGCTAACGTGAGAAGTCCCTTCGAGGCAAGATCACGAACAAAATGAAGATCGATAGCAATGAGCTTCATCCGGGAGTGTTGGATTGGATTCAAAGCTAGACGAGCTGCACCCATATTATCACAAAGTATCTTAGGTGGCTTCTCATAATGAATACCAAGATCACAAAATAAATGATGAATCCAACAAACTTCAGAGGCAACAATGGCAAGAGCACGATACTCTGCTTCAATGGATGAACGAGCAACGCCACGTTGCTTGCGTGAACGCCATGAGATTGGAGTTGACCCAAGAAACACAATATAAGCTGAGATGGACTTTCCATCAGAGAGATCACCCCCAAAATCGAAATCTGAATATGCAGTTAGAGTAAGTTTGTCTGTTCGTCGAAGAAGAAGACCGTGATGCAATGACCATTTTAAATAATGAAACAAATGTTTTACTAAGCACCAATGCTCGGATGACAGAGAAGACATAAACTGCGCCAATTTATTCACTGTAAAGGCAATGTCCGGCCTTGTTATAGTGAGATATTGCAAGCCCCCAATCGTACTACGATATTCGGAGGAATCAACAGAACCTGAGTATTGTCCAGATTTCGCAGAAATGGGTGTTGAAAGAGGTTTGACGCCATCCATCTTATGATGACGAAGAAGATCGATCAAGTACTTATGCTGAGAGAGAAAGAGACCTTTACAATGCACCACTTCAATGCCAAGAAAAAATGATAATGGACCGAGATCTTTGATAGCAAAGTGAGATTGTAGATGTTGAGTTAGAGCAGCTACGAGCTTTGAGCGAGAGCCAGTGATGACAAGATCATCAACATAAGCAAGAACAAAGAGATGATCAGAGCCTTGGTGAAGAGTAAATAACGATGCATCTGCCTTGGACTGTGTCAAACCAAATAATTTAAGAGCTGAACAGAGAGATTATACCAAGATCGGGGTGCTTGGCGAAGGCCATATAGAGATCAGGGAAGAAGACAAACGTGGTTTGACAAAATAGGATCCGTAAAGCCGGATGGTTGAAACATATAAACTGGCAATTCCAAATCACCATGCAGAAAGGCATTGCTGACGTCAAGTTGGCAAAGCTCCCAATTCGATTTCAAGGCAATGGTAAGTACTGTATGGATCGTTGCAGGCTGAACAACTGGACTAAAGGTTTCCTTGAAATCCACACCCGAACGTTGATGAAAGCTTTTTGCCACTAAGCGTGCTTTGTATTTGTCAATTGTTCCATCCGGCTTGCGCTTGATTTTTAAAACCCACTTACAACCTATAATATTGCAACAAGGAGCAGGGATCAAGTCCCATGTACCATGTCGTTGAAGAGCAGTAAACTCTTCGGCCATAGCTTGACGCCATGAGGATGAGCAAGAGCTTGACGAACAGTGGATGGTTCAACATCCTCAAGAAGTAGATGCTTAGTCGCCGCATGGGATGGATGCGTTGATGTGATGATGGAACATCAGTGGATGTCAGGGTTATAGGTAAAGCGGGCTGACCTGACTGAGTAGTGGGTGCCTGAGAGGAATTAGAAGGCGAGATGGTCTCAACCAGAACGATAGATGCAACTAGGCAAGATGTGCTCGGATCGGGAGCATTTGGTGAGACATAAGGCTGAGAAGTCGTGACCTGTGGTGTCAAGAGAGAAAGAGCTACTGAGTCAGTACAGCTCATATGATGGGTAAAAAGTGAAGCAGCAAGTCCTGAAAATTCGGTTTCAACAAATTGGACATGTCGAGAGACAAAAATTCGATGTGATTCAATATCGAGACATTGATAGGCACTTTGAGATGTTAAGTAGCCAATAAAAATGCAGCATTTTGATGGTGGCAATAACTTCCCAGGAATGTAAGGATGAAGCCACGGAAAACACAAGCAACCAAATATTCAAAGCTTTGTATAGTTCGGCGAAGTTTGAAATAATGCTTGAAATGGGCTTCGCTTTCCGAGCACCGGAGTAAGCATTCTATTGATCAAATAAATAGCAGTTTGAATTGCAAAAGACCAACACTCTGGTGGCAAGGAAGCATGATGAAGTAAAGCTCGACTGATCTCCAAGATATGCCAATTACGCCTCTCAAATATTTCATTTTGTTGAGACGTATGAGGGGCAGTAGTGAGCCATGCAATACCATTTTGTACAAGGAAACTTGAAATTCACATCCATTATCAGAGTAGAAGTTACGAATTTTGTGACCAAAATTATTTTCCACCAAAGAGCGAAATTGGATAATTATTGAAGCAACTTGAGATTTAGCACTTAACGGAAATATCCAACAATATCGGGTAAACAAATCAACAATAAGTAGATAATATTTTGAGCCATCCAATGATATAACCGACGTAGGGCCCCAAACATCGGCATACAAATAATGTAGTGGATGAAGTGCAGTAAAAGAAGTGCTATTAAATGGTTATCTATGAGATTTGCTTAGATGGCAAGAAATGCAGTCATTGCCCAAAATCAGGGACTTGTTCATACCAGGCAAATTAAAATTATTAATAATAAAGGTACTGGTCTCCAAAGAGGGGTGCCCGAGTCGAGCATGCCAACTAGGAGATGTAATGCGTATGCCCAAGAAGGTAGTCTTGGGGAAATTATTTAATGAGGTAAGTGGTTAAACTATGTGGTACACTCCATTTTGACAAGGACCTTTAGTTAGCTGCACCCCGTGAGTCGATCCTTTATAAGAAAATGGGACGAAAAGAATTCAATCGAAACATTGTTAGCCTGAGTGAATTTGCTAACAGATAATAAATTCTGACAAGCAGATGGCACACACAATACGAGGTGGAAACTTTAATAAAGAGGTACCCGTGTGAGAGATGGGAAGACCAGAACCATTAGCTATATAGACTTCATCGGTGCCATCATGTTCAGAGTGAATTGACAAATTATTCAAGTTTGAAGTGAGATAATGAGAGCTCCAGAATCATCATCCATTGTCCTGAGGAGCAGGAGCCATTGTGAATAGGGGATGCCGCATAATTAGCCGTGTAGGGAAGTCAGCGACATGGAAGAGCACCATGACCAGGAACAACACAAACCTGACAAACAATATGTGAGCGAGAACCAAAAGAAGTAGATTTATAAGAGTTAACACGACCAAAATAATGCCCACAATTAGGCTGCCCGCGACCAAATCGATTCCTGGTGAAATTATTATTGTTGGTGTTACTCCTGCCACGCGGCTGGTATCCTCCACAATTTGAGGGCTGGGACTGAGCCGAATTGGCCGTAGCAACCAAATTGCGAGTCGCTGCCTCCTGACTCTTGATAGATAATTCATGCTCGAAGAGAAGGTCGTGAAGCTCTTCGAAGCAAAGGGGTGTTTCACGAGTATGAATAGGGCCAACAATAGTACCATACTCAGGACCCAGACCATTGATAACAAAGAGGGTCAAATCATCTGCACTAACTAGCTGATCAATGAGAGCCAATTCATCAGCCTTGGACTTCACAGTGAAGAAATTCAGTAATTGATCATGAACCGATCGAGATGCGATGAAGCTCGCTTTTAAGTTGATTGACCCGGGAATGGCTTGCAAACAGGCGTGTGAGAATTGCCCATGCCTCGAAAGAAGTAGATGTTGATGACACCAAGGGGAGAACATCCGGGGCTAGCGAGCCGAAAATCGCCGCCAACAATAATTGATCTTGTTGAATCCAATGAGTAACAATGGCTGCATTAGAAGCATCATCTGCAAGAGATGGACAACGCTGTGATCCATCAATAAAGCCTTGTAAGGGCTGCGCGAGCACCATTTTCATCTTCACCAATCACCGTCCATCTCCAGCCTGCTCAACCTCCGATCTGTAAGGGCTGCGCGAGCACCATCACGTGCTCTAGCCGACAGCACCGTCCACCTCCCCTTCTCTCCATCTACTTCATCCTTCGCCTCCCTCTCGGTTTGTAACACCACCAACCACCAGTTTCCACCACCACTGCAGTACTCCGCCGTCTATCTTCATCACCATCTCAAGATGTGCTCTACTGCCGTTGCTGCCTTATCCTTCTCAATCGCCACCATGTTCATCCACCACCGCCCTCAACTTTGAAATCTGGCTACCCACCATCATCCAATTTTTTTCTCCGGAGATCGTCCCTGCAGAGAGAGAAGCGGCGGGTTTGGTTTGTTTTGGTATCTGCCCTAATTTTTTCATTAAAATTGGGGATTGTTTTTTGATTGGGCTTAATTCTTATTATTTGGGCCTTTTAATGATAATAATTTGAATTTTTTTAAAGTTAATTCATTTAATAAGCTTATATTGAGATGTTTGGGCAAATAAAATATATTTAATTATAATAATATATTTTTTTAACTTGATTAAAATATTTGAATCATAAATATATGAGAATAAAATGATTACTTTATATTTGAAGTTATTATTATCTGTGAGATAAAAATTACATTCAATTTTATTTTTATTTTCAAATTTCAATTTTTTACTTTTAAACATATGAGTGTGAAATAAATTACAATTAAAATCTCATTAAATATAATGTACATAATTTATAATTAATTTTTTTATTATATACCTCTACATAGTATAATTTATTATAGATAATTTATTATAGAAAATATTATTTTTCATATAGACTTGGAGCTTTTTTTCTATAGGCTTTTATTTTTTTCAATTTGTGGTTACACATATATCATTATTATGTACCAATTTCCTTTATAATACATGTTTTAAGCCTTATAAAAATATACAAAATATATAAAAAAATAACAAACTTTCATATGTTTTGTTATACATTATATAACTTATAAACAATAAAACTTTCATATGTTTTGTTTTACATTATATTAACTTATAAGCAACTTCCATATTTGGCTCAATCATCACCCTTAGCTTTTCTTAAAATTGTACAAAATTATTTTGGTAAGATAAACTTTTTGATATTTAATGTTAAAATAATATAACTAATAAAAATTTATAATTGTTAAATCTTTTCATTTATACAACTTTATTATTTTTATATGAATTGTATATATTACGAGAATAAATAATAAACATATACTACGAGAATAAACCACATATCACACAAGTATACTACTAGTATAATAATACAATCTCATGTTTGGCACATGTGTTAGCTTGAGAGTTTGTGAAAATTCCAGTTATACCTTTCTCAACATAAATCAATAAATTCATGGTGGGTTGCATGATTAAAATAATAAGAAAAATGGAGGATGCAAATGTAATTTGAATGACATGCTATTGTAGATGGAAGATACATAAATTAGATCCTCTATGTCAAAAATCCCTATATCCACATACATCACATCTCAAAACACGTTATATTAATTTTGAAAATAATTACAATATAAAAAAAATTTAATAAAAAAATTACGTAATTTTGATATAACATATAAGTGGACCACAAATTTTGGTATGATCCGGTTTAAAAGATGTGGGTTTAATAAACCCAAGTTATAAACATGAAATTTGCACTTGGGCCAACCATTTCAACCGGGCCTCATTGCAAACATGGGCTGGGGGGTTTAAAACCCCTTAACCCAACTAACTCGCATATTCGAACAAGCCCTAATAAGTTGTTTCAAGTAGTGAGAAAACAAGCAATCCAATCAATCTGGAAGATAAACTCTTCCCAAAGCAAGGTACCTTAATGCAATGTTCAGATCATCGATTCTATTATAGACATCCAGTTTGCGCCTCATGAAAAGAACTAGCAATAACACATTCCCAATTTATTCTTCAAAAACCTATCCAAACATACACATTGCCCTCTTTTGCATTTTCAAGCACATTACCCAATTTACACTCTACCTAAGCACTTCCAATTCTGAAAGAATTTCAGTCTCCTTATATTATTGAATCACCATTCTGTGAATGTACTTGGTACTAAATGCATCACAATCAAACCATTCACCATGGTCATCAATCAATACCATCATAGGAACATTAAATACACAACCCCGGTTGAATTTATTAAAGGAAACAATCTGCAGTTACTTACCATCTTGGTGATCGATTCAAATTACATAAGATAATATATATCATTTCAAGTGAACTTATTAAGCAGCAAATTTAGGAGCTTCCCTGTGCTTGAGGATTTTCTTCTCAAGGTCATCTTTGTCAGCTCCAACGACCCTCTCCACTTCCTTACCTTGCTTCAACAGCAAGAACGTTGGCATCGCCTCCACATGAAACTCCCGCGCCACATCCTACAAAATCCAACCAAAAAAATCCTTACTTAGTAATGGATGGGACTAAAGATACCCATGAATTACTTAGAGCATCTCCAACAGTCTGCACTAAAGTAGTCTATACTAAGAAACAATATTTTATCTCCAGTAGTCTATACTAAATTTTACACTAAAATATAATATTTCATAATATTTTTAATTATTAATTTATTTAATCATATTTTGAATTTTTTGTTATAATTAGATAACATATTTACACACGTAAACATTATTTAATATAATTTTTACTCTTTATAATAAATAAAAAAACATATAATTAATTGAATAAAACTCAATGTAAAATAAAAACAAAAACAATAGCTTCTTTTTATTGAAAGTGAAATAAATGTTACATTGTGATAATTTCTAATATGAAACACAAAAGCAAAAAATTGCAGCAAACAATTACCAATATGAAATGACTAGAGAAGATAACATACTACTCACGGTTGCTGATCCCGTAAAACGTGAGTACTTCCAAGAGCAACAACAAATAATTAGGTAGAAAAGGAGACAATCATTAGTACCAAAACCTACTAATATATTTGATATGTTTGGACAATTTCTAGATCTTGGAGGGTCTGGGTCGGGTGCAGTCTCTCCTATTATTAGATTTATTGTTTTTGTCAGTAATTTTATGTTTTGTTTTCATGTAATTTATTTAATTTTCAGTTATTTTATATTTTTTTTCATGCATTTTAATCTATTTTCAGTAATTTTATGTTTTATTTTCATGCATTTTAATTTATATTTAGTAATTTTAAGTAATTGTTTCTCGATTCTCATATTTTTACTATTCATATGGAAAAATGACCCGTGTTAATTTTAAATTTTATATTATCATCAATGTCGTTCAAATTACCACCCATATTATTTTACATTTTTATATTACCATTCATATTGGAAAATTAACACTTATATTATTTCAAATTCTTATAAAATTAACAAATATTTACAAAATATATAAATTGGGCCAATAGTTATTAAATTAAGCTATTTCTATTTCCCATTTCCACAATAATTGGCCCAAAACTCACAAGATGTTTAAACAAAAAACGAAAGAAAATATTGGCGCTGGAATAGTGTGGCTTCATACTTGGCGCCACACTATTGAATTCTTCACAATAGCGCCAAAGATGAAGTGTTGTTGGGAGGCTAAAAGTGGTGGTGGGCGCCACTCCAATGCATTGTTGGAGCTGCTCTTAGCACACCACATTTAAAACACATTTCAATTAAGAAAATTAAAAAACAAAAATTTGAAACCCTAGTCACTTTTCCTCCTTTATTTCTTTATTTTTTTATCTTGCTTGCTTCTAATGTTATATCTTTTAATTTATTGAGGAATGTAATGTCAATATAATGACAACATTTCACAGATTAGTTAAATGCATGAAAATCATGTGAAAATCACATGAAAAAACACAAAATATCTACCAAAACCACTAGCTCCGTTCGGTCATGATTGGACTAACACGTAGAAACACATTCAGCCACCATGACCAAACACAACCGAACAAAACTAGCAAGGTTTGACCTGAGGGTAAATTTGGTGTTTTTATATTTTTTAATTAAAAAATGTATAAATTGAAATTTGCTAAGTAATTGATGAGATGGCTTTAGTCCCATCCTTCTGCAAGTGATCAATACTTACCCAAAAACATCACAAAATCCAGAGGATTTCGAACAACGAATATTTCATTATCATTTAGTAACTTTCGTTTGAATTGAAACTGAAATAGCAATCAACTTACAGAGAGCTCATCGACGTCAATTTTGATGAAGTCAACGTCGGTGTATTTCATGGACATTGCATCAATAACTGGCTCAATGAACTTGCACGGCCCACACCATGTAGCCGAAAAATCCACCACCATCTAATGATCAACCATTTACAAAATTCAGCGTAATTAAACAAAATATCTTCCAGATCGGAGAAGCTCAAATCGGTATTCATCAAAACTCAAAAGCTTCAAAATCTGGCCAAACAACTCCAATAAATTTCGAATCGATCTTTGCAGAAAGAAAATTCCGTTGAAATTTGTAGACATGATAGAATTGAAAGCGAGTAATTAGAAGGGTGAAGCGAAGAAATATACCAATTTATTCAATTGCTTGGATTCATTGAAGTGCAGCTGCCAGCGTTGTGAGGAGTGGAAAGCCGTGACGCGCGACGATCCAGATGAACTGCCGGTGGTTGATTCAGCCACCGCCGCCTCGCCGCCGCCGACCAGACTTGACAGGATGCTACCCATGGATTGATTTAGGTTGAATATTTTGACGACAGAGTCTGCGAGAGTCAAAGCAACGATTTCAAATTTACATAAAAGTCTGAGATGGATGGGACTTATGTAGTCAGAGAAAATAAGGTCGATCGGACCGACCCGGGTCGGGTGATAAAAAGGAGATTCTTTTCGTGCTCCAAAATTTCTTCGCATGTATTCCAAATATCTTATATTCCAATTAAGGATCGGAACTCTGACCTTTTCTTTTTTAAAACACTCATAAATTTATTTTTAGATTTATTGTTTTATTTATTTATTATAAAATTGACATCGTGTGAATGGACTAAAATGTAAAGGTTGAAAAATAAAACACATTTTTCCTCATTAAACCTATTAATTTCTTTTTTTGTATCCACGGGAATTCAAATTGTTTCAAATCTTTAAAATTAATTTAAATAATACAAGGGAAAGCAAAAAGGTCTAACATCTACACATCTAATATTACGTTTTTATCTTTTTTTTCGTATAAATAATAGTTGAATTATGACATTGTTTTAGATAGTATTCAACATTGATCCATTGAACAACTTTCAGAACGTTTGAAGGATGATGATCAACAATGTTTTTGAGTGAAGTGATAGTATATGAAGTGTGTTGAATTAATTGAGCTATACAAAACTATTATGGGGAGTATTGAGTAAATGAAGTGATTAAAAATTATTCCAAAACATGTATTTAGTAACAACATAAATATTATACTAATATAATATAAATGTTATTGTATGAATTAAAAAAAAAATTATTTGTCCCGCGTCCAGTTGCACCATGCAATTGGTGCAAACAAGTGCTACTCAAAAAATATATATAAACTTGCGTGAATAACCCCACTCAAAACTTAATCATATTTTACTATTTTAGTTAGGATAAATTATATTTTTTATACCCAAATTATTACCCCAATTTCACTTTTAATACTCATGTTTTAGCGAGTTGTAACATTGGTACCTAATATTTTAAAATATTGTAATTTTGGTACCTTTCGTCAGTGTTCCGTCCAAAATGGATGGAACTTAATTAATCCTAATTTTTTTGGAGGCAAAATCGACCCATTCTTCCCGAAATTCATTATGTAGTTCAAGTTTGCCCTAATCTCTTTAACCACTCTTCAATCTTCACTGGAATCTCGCATTTGTAGTTCTTTTCTTCAAATTTCAATTACCTTCTTCAATATCACAACCATGAGAAGGAATTAATGTTGATCTTCAAGCTTATTTGCAATGATAGCCTCACTGATATGGCGAGTCTTCTTTGTGGGCATATTTGCAATGATATCCTCAAAATATGTCAAGGTAATAATACTAGGAAAAAGACTTAAGATATAGTGATAATCTAGTTCTACCTTAATGTATGTTGATTAAATCTCCTTTTAAATGAAGGGATACTATCAAAAATCTACAGGGGAGTTGATGAGAATAAACGGGACAACAAAAGCCCTGGTTATGAACTACTTGTCTGAAACAACACTTGGAGTTGCCACATTAAGGGCATTCCGATCGAGTGGTGGATGGCTTCTTTGCAAACTACTTAAAATGGATACAGATACAAAAGTGTTTCTTTGCTCAAATGGGGCTCAAGAATGGCTCGTTTTGAGAACTGAAGCTCTTCAAGATCTTACTATATTCACAACTGCAATCTTTCTAGTCTTATTTCTCAACAACTATATTGCTCCAGGTACTTACTGTCATTGCTACTTTGTGAAGCTTCTCTATATATATTACTAAGCACACTCATTTATTTACTTTTACAGGCCTCGTGGGACGCACTTTTTCTTATCCATTTGCACTTACTAGGACTCAAGTGTTCTCCTCAAGATGGTATAGTAGTTTAGCTAATTATATTGTTTTCGTTGAAAGGATCAATTAATACATGCATATATCTCCCATAGCCTGCTGCAATAGTTGTAGCAGATAATACGCCACCAACTTCATGGCCTCCCAAGGGTAGGATCATGTCGCTTGACATCACCATTCCCCTCCCAGACTTGGTTGGTCATCTTTGAACTCAAAGTGAGATTCCAATGAAAATTGAAGAGTGATTAAAGAGATTAGAGCAAACTTGAACTGCACAATGAATTTGGGAAATAATAAGTCGATTTTGCTTCTAAAAAATTAGGGTTAGTTAAGTTCCATCAATTTTGGACGAAAAACCGACGAAAGATATCAAAATTGCAATATTTTCAAACATTAGGTACCAATGTTGCAATTCACTAAAATTGGGGTACTAAAAATGAAATTGAGGTATACTTTAGATATCAAAAATGTAATCAATCCATTTTAGTTAACTTCTTGAGATTATTAGTATAACTGTAATTGGGGAGTTTAATATAATTCTAATCGATTTCTCAATTGATCAACATTACGTGATACAAAACTCTGATTTTTAAGACGGTAATTTCATATCGTTGTAGATGTTGCACTATATAAAATGATAGAATTCGTAATTAATGATATCATCTATTTATAATATGTTACTTGACACTGTGACAAAAAATACTAATTATCATTATTACTAACTTTGTTTGTTTCACAATAAATGTTGTTTAAGAAAATATATTTTGTATTATTCTTATTTGTGGCATTTGATTACCAAAAGGAGTTAAAAAAAAAAAATCGCTTTTACCCCTATCATGATTTCTAATCAATGTTGTACATTAGTTATTTATATGTCTGAATGTTGTATGATATACCCATTCAAACACAAAATTATACTTATTAAATGCTTTCTTAATCTATGAGAAGCAACCTAAAAAAAACTTAATTTGAAACTTAGTGAGTGAGAGATTCACTTTACTAATAGTGAAGAGTAGTAAATAGCAACATTTTCAATAAATTGGGACCAATCATGGAAAATTGACTATATTCGCAACATACAAAAATGAATAACAAGTCGATAGGAATGAGTTATTTAGACAAGGTCTCATTGAACTCTCGAATTGGTCGAAATCGTGTAATACATATCCCAAAAACAAAAGGCTTAAATAAAGTAAGAACGAAAATATCCAAGCAAAATTCAATTTATTCTAATTAGCTCAATACTGAAAAATAGTTTTTCAAAATGACATTCTTTTTAAAATGCCTCAAGTCAAAAGTAGAAATGAGAGAGAAAACTCTGATTGCAGAAAACTTCAGGCTCAAAGCCGATACCAAACAGAGTTCAGCAACTGGTAAATGAAGAAATGGGAACTAGGCAATCAAGTTCAATCAACCACCTAATTATTTTCTACTAGACATCGAAATGAACCAGCAGTAAACAAGTCGATAGACACGTTCAAATCTGAAAGCATGAAATCAAGGCTTAAGGGCCAAGGCTAACCCGAATTTGGGACTCTGGTCCATAGACTTGGTGTCCACTTCGGTTGAGATAGTGATGAGCGATTTTGGACGCCATTCATGCTGGATCAGAGCATTTGCCTTTCCAGAATTGTTGATTCGGGCTTTCACAGTAGTCAGTGGGTCCAGCAAGTGCTGAGTGCCGATGGTGATGGTGTTCTTGTTAGTTGAGACGCTGTAGGTCACCTCTGCACCAACGGCAGTGTTGGTCAACGGGTTGACCATATGGTAGTATGATGCACTCCAGGAGTCGCCCTTGTCATTCCTAGAGCAATACAATAAGTTAACATTCTGTGAAGCTCAACAAAATCGGAGAAACGATTAATCCCAAGTAATATAAACTACGTACGCTGTCAAAGCGACTATAAGATCAGAGTTTGTGAAGCTTGCTCCAATGTTACACTTGGTCAATGTTCCTTCCTTGGTGTCAAATGACACATCACCTCCCAGTGCAAGCATATTGTTTCCAAGAACACCAGAAAAGTTCACGATGGGGCTAGCAGTCAACCCAACGCTTGAGCATATCCCCGCATAGTCGTGCAAGTATTGAAGCTCCAACTACAGGGGTCAACGAGAACGAAGAATTAAACAGGAGGTCTACTCTGAATAAGGGTAATGAGGTCAAGGTTTAGCTTACCTTTCCAGATCTTTGATCAGGAACTTTATAACTTAATATAGCCTTCAATCCAGGTGTAGGCTCATCAATTGTAACAGTAGTAAAGAGCTGGCATTGTTGGGTCCATATGTCAGTTAAATATTTTAAAGTAGGCATGCATATGCAAAGAGAAAATGGAAGGCCATATATATATATGAAAACTGCACTCGAATTCTTTATGGCAACAAGAGGAAAATAAAAATTGGCAAGTGAAAATATCAGACAGAACAACCCAAGGAGATCAAATAAATATGCATACATTTGAGTTTGTGTCCACTTTAATATCAGTGGTGACGTTCTTGTTCTTCAACTGAGTGTTAACATCAGCCAAAAATAGGTCACCTTTCTTTGTCCCAGTTGAAGTGAGAGCCTGCGACAAGAAATCAAGTTACACCATTAGGACCCCAATATTATATATATGTGAAAGAATTACAGAAAGAGAGAACCTGTATCTTGATACTCATCCATAAAGACGCAGATATACATTTTCAAGCCTAAACTTAACATAGCAAAATACACAGTTCATATGCACATGGAAAAAAAAATTAGGATTTGCATAATAGCTATATGTTGTGCAGCCACTTAACAAATAATTGCATCTCCCAAGTATGCTTTTTACAGTTCAGTGATGCTCTCTTTGGGTCAAGGATTAGGGTAAGTGAAGAGAAGACAATGATTGAAAATAAAATTTCACTGTGCTTTCTTTTTTGGACATTTTTGAATTGAAGCACCTCAATGTGGTACAATATTATGATAAATGAGATGAATTAGATTTAAAAGTTAACAGCATCTCATGTATCAAATATGGCGGGGAGAGAAACCATATTTATCTCATTACCAGAAAGTAGTATTTCCAATATCGACATCCAAGGTCTAGCATCTATGCTTACACTGCATACAGATATGGTGAGCACAATCCGAAGTGGTCAGGAAATCAGGTAATCTCTGGAACCAAAAAGAGTTCAGAGATTCCAATTGAAAACCCCAGAATTGAAACAGAGACACGAGCCTAATGGTGCTGATCAGTTCAGTACCAAGGATTTGGAGATTTAGAGTTTTTTATTAAAACAAATATCATATCAAACAAAAAATGCAAAAAAGTTAAAAATAAAAGGTTAGTGCAACATTTAAGATAGTGCAACATAATTTAACTTAAAACTTAAAGCAAGTCTTCAACAAACAAAGATTTTGCAAGTAACTAAAGTAGTTGTCTCTTCTAAAAACCAATAGCATTACATTCAGCTTTTTCTTCAAACTTTCTTCAAAGACTCTTTTGCACCAATATGAATGACAATTAAGACATGAGTTGCTCCAACAATCAATAAATTCATCTTTCAGAATGAAATAATATGGTCTTTCAAGTAAAATTAAATAAAACAAATATAGACTTGAATTAAACATGTTATACATTACTCTGTATAAATTATAAAAATTTTAATAATAAATATCTCTAATGATTAATAGATTTTGTGATCTCAAAATTATTCATTATAAATATTTTACTCTACTAAATTCTTAATTTTGTTTACGAAATCTAAAAGCACTAGTAGTATTTATATACTCTTAAAATTCTATCAAATTTGTAACAATTCAATACAATATTATGAATTAAATGGTATATATAAATTTGTACATAGTTACTTCTTTTAAATTGGTTTTACTCGATTCTAATTTCGGTTTATCAGATTGGTATGGTTTGGTTTGGTTTGACAAAGAAAGAAATAGGGACAATGCAGTTTGCAAGAGTCAAATAGTCAATTGATATTTCTCAGTTCGGGGGTCCTTTTGATTCTGTTTTCAGTATGGTTTGATATTCTCCGAGACTGTCCATCTCTACATACAAAAATCTATTTTAAACTGCAATCAATTAATGTTTTAACCTAACATATTGCCTAATAATACACAAGCTATAATTCAAACTAATCACTTTCAACACAAATCTCAACAAACCTATTCCAATCAGCATAAATCCGAAATGCACATAGAAAAACCACACACATTCACCAAATTCTCAGATATCCTCCACACTATATAACTCAAAACAGTTCTCGAAACAAATAAAAACAAAATCTAATAATTTCAAAATAAATATAATTTTTTTCTAAATTATATCCAGGAAACAGAGTTGATAAATCAGATCCGTACATTAAAAAAAGTAAAAAAATAAAAAAACTTACAACTCCAGTCGGTGAGTAGGTTGTGAGTGTAAACTTCTGGTCGCTGTTGTAATCTCTGTATAGAAGATCTAATTCCACCGAAAAAAAAAATGAAAATTAATCATCATTAATTATACCCAAATCGAAACGCAAATGAATTAGCAAAAAATAAATAAAAAATCAACGATTGACAGTGAAAACGACAACAAATCAAACCTCGAGTTTTTTTGCCAATGTCAGGGTATAAACCAGGACCCTTGCCCATGATTTTCTTCAACTAAAACTTAGAAAGAAAAAACTATAGAAATCAGAGAAACTTGAGAGAGAAAAATGAAATTAGAAAATTTTATTTTGAGAAGCAAAAGATATATATAGTGTGGCATAGGCTGTTTATACTTTTATTTACTTAATTTTTGAAGGTCATGTATTTTAGGGAATCGGAGCCGTTGATGAGGTGGGCGAGTGTAGCGGTTGGATCTAGACTGTTGAAATTGAGTGAGAAATAAGTGAATTAAGAAGGGCATTTCGGAGATTCACCATACGAGGGTTTCTGTAATTATCATTTTTCGCAGACAACACACAGTGAGGTGTACTGTAGCGCAAGAAAGAGGTGATTGGAAATTGGGAAACTTAAAACCAGGAAATAAATATCCATAATTTAAAGTAGATATAATAATATATTTGTGATTCGAATAATTCCTTATATCTTGATATTTATTTATTTACAAAATATAATCCAATGTTTACATGGATAAATTTCGTAGCAATGCCTAATTTAACATCTCCAACGGAATCTTAAAAAATTAAATTCTTTTTTCTTTTTTTCTTTTTTTATTCATTTCTTTTCTTTTTATATTTCCTTTTTCCATTCATTTTTTTTAAATTTTTAATTGTTATTATATTTCACCATTAATCAGATATTAATATTTAAGGTACTTAATTATATACAATTAAAATGTTTATTGATTTATATATATATATATATATACATATATCTTAATTGATATAGTTAAATATTGATATATAAATATTGCAACTAATACGATTGATGTCGATAATATGAACAAGTTGTAAAGAAATTAAATATTTCAATTGATATGATTGATGTTGATAATATTGATAAATTCTAAAAAAGTTAAACATTGATATATGACGAAATTCTTGTGCACCTGGTGCATGGATCTAAGATCCGTGCAATCCGAGTCAACCGTTTAAACATTTTATGTCTTGACCTTTATGTATAAATTCGGTGACCTTCTATTGTGATCTTTATGTATAAATGTTGTAACATTTATGCATTGTAACTTAGAAAAAAAACAGCAGTGACCTTCTATTGTGATCTTTATGTATAAATGCTGTGACATTTATGCATTGTAATTTAGAAAAAAACAACAAAATTTGTACCTTTATGTGATATTCATATGACCCTTATGTATATTCATGTGACTTTTATATACAAATATTTATACATTTCATGTGACTTTATGTACAAATATTCATATTTTTAAGTAATATCTAAATGTATATAAAGGTATAAATATTTGTACATAAAGGTCGCATGAATATACATGAGGGTCATATGAATATCTATTTATGTACAAATTTTACTGAAATTCTTCAATTTTTTTCTAAGTTATTGAACATAAAAGTCACACAATTTATACATAAATGTTACCGAATTTGTACATAAAGATCTTGGCCTGAAGTAAAAAAAAATAAAAATAAAAAACAAGTGGATCTGGGTCGGGTCGACTCGGATTGCATGTACAATAGGTGCACATGACACACTCTTGATATATATAGATATTTCAACTCATATGATTGATGTTGATAATATCGACAAATTCTATATGAATTCATACATATCGTAATTGATATGAATATTAATATATGTTGAATGTCAACATAAAAGTATTTTAACTGTTTCAGATGGTCAAACGGTTTATAAAATGAGACCGGATGATATGAATATTAATAAATGTTGAATGTCGAGATAAAAGTATTTCAACTGTTTCAGATGGTCAAACGATTTATAAAATGAGATCGGGCCGGTTCGAACCGGCGGTCAACAGTTTGAAAAATCATAAATCGAGTTTGGTTCCCTGGTAATATATGTTCTCGATCAATGGTTTGAAAAATCATAAATCGACTTTGGTTCCCTGGTAATATATGTTCTCGGGTTTGGTTCCGATTTGATAATTTTCAAATCGTAAATCAGTGGTTCGAACCTCCGGTTAAATTGACGATTTTCTGATATATATTTTTTATTTTTACGGTGTGACATGTGGACGACTTAGATGAGTTGATTGTTGATGATCAACGATCTCAATGATTTGATCATTATAAACTTCAGGTTCGAATCGAACAGTAACCGTCTATTCGAACCGAACAACAACCGTCGATTCGAACCAAACAGCAACCTGCGGTTCGAATTGACTGATTAATTTTTTTATGAAAGAACGCGTGTATGGTCATGATGATTTTAAAAAAGGACAAATCGGTGGTTTGATTTCACAACGGAATCGAAATCCCCACGGTTCAGTTCCGATTTGTCTATATCTGGTTCGATGAACCACCCGTTCAAAATCGAAATCGATGATTTGAATTGTTTGATCATCACTACTTGTAATTCTAAAAAAATAATGGATATCATACATATAATTCATTACATAATAAATAATATATATATATATATATATATCAGATATATATTTGATTTATTAATACATGTTTAGAATATTAGTAAATATATGCCAAATAAAAAATCAAATTAATAATAATAATATTAATAATAATAAGAAATATTATGTTTAGTGTAAAAAAATAGTGCAGACATGAGTGACGATTTTAATTTTAAAATAGTGTAAGTATTTTTTTTGTGCACTGTTGGAAATGTCCTTATATTACTTCTTAATTCTAGATTCACTTTATTTTCTTATTCTTTTTATTTATATTTATAAAGTGTGTCTAATGTGCACCAATTGCACATGCAATTCGGGTCGACTCAGGTCGACCTGGATCAGCTTTTTTTTTTTTTTTACTTCGGGCCAAATATTGATATACAAATTCGGTGACCTTTATGTACAAATGTTGTGACATTTATGTATAAATGTTGTGACCTTCATGTTCAATAATTTAGAAAAAATAAAAAATTTCAGTAAAATTTGTATATAGATACCTTTATATTATATTCATATGACCTTATGTATATTCATGTGACCTTTATAAAGATAAAATTATTTGTACATAGATACCTTTATAAATGCATCTAAACTCTAAACATAAATGTATCTATGTACAATTTTTGGTGAAATTCTTTCTTTTCTTCTAAGTTATTGAACATAAAGGTCACATAATTTATACATTAAGATCACCAAATTTATACATAAAAGTTAAGATATAAAATCAAAAAAAAAAACAAAAAAAAAGGTAAACTCGTGGATTCAGGTGGGGTCGACCCGGATTACACGAATTTTAGATTCATGCACCTGATGCACGGAGAATTTGTGTACTTCTTAATTCTAGACTCAATTTATTTTTTTTATTCTTTTTATTTATATTTCAATATATATTTATATTTTGGATAAAAATTACACTGAATTATCTTAGTTTATTTAAAACATAAATACATGTTGAAATATAAATTTAAAAAATAGAATTTTGTCTTCAATTGAGAACTCAATATAATTTGAAATCTTAAATTGAGAAATAAAATTTAATCGAGTTTCTTTTGAAAAAATTTCAAAATTTATATTAAAATTATAAATTAATATATAAATTAAATCTTATTCTAAAATATATCTTTTCATTTTAGGATTTTCTCTTATTTTATAACTCAATCCAATATGGGTTCTTAGATCCACCCATATGAGCATCCATCTCGACCTCACACTGGAAGAGGATATCATCAACTGATTTTCAATAAATAAATATTAATATTTTTAAAATTTGTAGTTACATTTTCCTCCAGCATCCATGCACCGTGCAATATCTCCATCGTATGTTTAGGGGTCGGATAATATTCCTTATTTTAGACTAAAATAAAATTTAATTTGTTTTTTTATAACTGGCCGGCATAGAATCATTTTTCGACTTTGGGTAATTGGGATATATTTATATTTAATTCGCCATATATAAATGGGTCAATAAACCTTACAACAGTTTCATATTCAAGAGCCAGTCAATTATACTAAAAATTAGGTGGTAAATTTTGAACTGAAACAAATCATTTTTATTAATAATTAGGGTTAATTTCAATTTTGATATTTATAAAAGATCATTTTCATTTTTGAACAACTAAGTATACGTTTTTCAATTTCGATCTTATATGTTTTAGTTTTAGTCAAGTTTTTCAATTTTCGTCGTATGTTTCAAAATTTTCAATTCATCCAATTTTGGTTGAATGACCGTCGGAAAATCTAAATTTTGAGAATTTCAATCAAAATTGGATTAAAATTGAGAAAAAATCTAAACATATATGACCCAAATTAAAAAAATTGACTAAATTGGAAACAAGTTGAAATATATAGGACTAAAATTGAAAAACGTATACTTGATTGTTAAAAAATAAAAATAACCATATATACAAGATCAATATTGAAATTAACCTTAATAACAATATCGAGACTTTGATTGGGTTTTTATAGGAGTTTTATTTTATTAATGTATGATAGCGTTATCTATTTTTTTAGTTATGTTGTTGTCAATCTTCATGATTATTGTGTTATTTTATCTTTGGTGAATATGGCGCAAAATAGTCAAATAGAATAAAATAAACGTCTTTTTTTAACCAACACAATAGAGAACACAAGTTTTTAGATAATAAAGTGACATTTGGACATAAATACCCACAAAAATTTAAGATGTTTTCGATACTATTCTTTCTTCTTCTCTATTGGGGACAAGCGGGTCGTGTCGTGACTTATGTGGCCTTTCATGGGTCGTGTGATATGAACCATATGACAGAATCATGCGAGATGAATATTAAAGGAGATGTGTGAATATTGAAGTCTTATTCATTAAAGTATTGTTGTCATTTTGTAGAAAATATATTCTCATCTTTTGATTATAAGAGATTTTACTTATTTAAAATAATTTCTTTACAATTAGAGCATTATTTATATAAAATATGAAGAAAATGTTCACATATCATTCTTATAGGATAAATTTCATAAAAAAAATCCAATTTATAAACTAATTCTCAATTCTAAACCCAAATTTTAAAGTTTTTCAATAAGGGGCTCAGTTTTACATTCTCAATTTAAGGCTTGAAATTTAGATTAAGTTCTTAATTCAAGACAAAATTTCATATTCTTTTCCTTTTGTATTTATATTTATAGATTTATTAATATTTCAATATGTATTAATATTTTGGATAAATTAAGATAAGTTAGTGCACTTTAAGAATAATCTTCATTCGACTTATCTTAATTTATATGGAAAAAAATATAGTTAATTCAATTCATAAAATATAAATTATATTAACCTGAATAATATTAAAATCGATTTTATATACTTTTATTCATAAAATTAAGAAATTAAAGGAATTTTAATTGTTTTTGAATTGCATTTAATATATATATATATATATATATATATGTATATATAAATTAATACAAGTTGAATGAAGATCATTCCAAAATTGCATGAACTTATCTTAATTTATCTAAACTATAAATATATATTAAAATATAAATAAATATATAAATATAAATAAAAAAATTAAATTTTGTCTTAAATTGAAAACTCAATCTAAATTTCAAGCCTTAAATTAAAAAAAAAATATAAAATTGAACCCCTTATTGAAAAACTTTAAAATTTGGGTTTAGAATTGAGAATTAATTTATAAATTGAACTTTATTATGACATTTATCTCATTCTTATACAATATGCTCACTATTAATGTATAAAAATCTCATCTCATCGTAAATTATATGTTGTAAAATTAATAATTATGGCAAGGACAATTGTTGGGTTGCTAGTCATGTTGGAGACTAGCAGTATTCATGATGTACTCCCCGCACTTTACATCATAACAATTTCGATAGACCAAGTTGTTATCTCTAGATTAACCAAACATATAAATCTTGAACTTGGTCATAAAAAAGTTGTGTTAGATTTGTGGTACATTATTAACAAACACATTAATATATATCTATGATAGATAAGTAAACAAATCTATATGATTCATACATAAATTAAGAAATGAGAAGTAAATGTAAGAAGATTTTTAAGTTATATTCATATATAAAAGAAAAGTATAGACTACGGTGTCTATGGACAACTAAAATAATGACTATTCATGATTTCATAATTAAATCAATTCATATTGGTTTCAAATTAGAGAAATTTCATGGTAAAACTTTTTTTAAAATAATGTGGTAGAAAGCAACATACGAATTGAAGGACACAATATGGACTGAAATTTAGCCCTAAATTCCTATTTAAAAATTTAGGGCTAAGTTTATGTACAAGGTTAGATCAATAGGTTTTAAGAAACTCATAATGACAAATCTTTTTGAGTTTTTTGTAAATACTTATAATTGAGGAAATAAGTATTCGAAGCTGAGGTTCTACTCAAATGTATATAAACCTATGGATGATAATATTTTGAACTATTTGGATATAACATGATTTCAAGGATCCCCTACCATCCATTCTTACTGAAGTTTTCTTTTCTTTTTTTTTTTCTTTTGTATTTTTAAATTTTATGTCATGATATGAAGTAATTGATATTCACTTATGAAATTCTCTCATCAAACCCAAGTCTATAAAAGAATATTTATGTTATCACAATTGTGAGTGAGGTTCAACCCCTAGTCTTCACATTGTTTCAGCAATACATACTACAGTGGGCCAATTACATTAATTTCAACTATTACTTTTCGAAATATATTCATTATATATAGTTGTACAAAATAGAGATTTTTTTTTGATTATACCTAGTACTGTCAAGATGGATTGACGGGCCAGCCCGCCAAAAACGACAATTTGATGGGGCGGGCCTAAGAAATCCTAGCCCAGCCCAACCTACTGCGGATTGCAGGTTAGGTAGGCCAATCCACCATTTTTTTTTTTTTTTGTATATTTGTAGATTTTACAGGAGTTTTTAGAACTAAATAATTTCACATAAAACTCAACATACAACTTTCTAGTTATAATTACATTAATTTGTGAACTTGGCAACTTGTTGGACATTGATATAATTTCTTGGATAATTCTAAAATATTTATGTAGTTTCTAGATAATTCTGAAATATTTAGGTAGTTTCTTAAATAATTGAGCCTTTGAGATTGATTTAAAAGAAATATGTCATATTTGAATTTGATTTACCAGTTTTTGTCACACGAGAATCAAATGTTTAAAATCTTGATACAAATGTTTAGAATCTTATCATCCAGGACTTTACTTGACCACAGCTCAGAGAGAAGCAGTGGAGGCACTCATTCAAGAACTTCCAAAGTTTCGGCTGAAAGCCGTTCCTACAGACTGCAGCGAGTGTCCTATATGTTTGGAGGAGTTTCATGTCGGAAACGAGGTTAGGGGCCTACCCTGCGCTCACAATTTCCATGTGGAGTGCATTGATGAGTGGCTTAGGTTAAACGTGAAATGCCCCAGATGTCGTTGCTCCGTCTTTCCAAACCTCGACCTCAGTACATTATCAAACATCCACACTGACACACAAAGATCGTCAACCAATCTTCATGTCGTTGCCACTGCTCACTATGCAAGAAACCAGCCGCCTCCTTCTCAGACGTACCTCTTGAGATTGCAGGGCTTGCTCCGCCCTGTTCGGACAGAGAATGCTGGTGAGGTGGAGAGTGCGGAAACACCCGCAAGTGTGGGGCCCGCCGTGCAAGTGGTGATTCAACAGTAGGCTCCACCTCACCCTTGAATCGAAGAATCTAACTCGAATCTCTTACTGACCACCACACTCAGTAGTAAGTTTTGTTGCTCCCATTGTCATTAAATAGTGTACAACTGATGATGAATATTGCTCAGATGAATTTATGTAAGTTTTGTTGAACTGAAAAAAAAAAAAAAAGAAGAAAGCCACAAATCAAACGTTTAGAATCTTGATATAAGAATAAGAAGAAAGCCACAGAGACAAATGTGAGTTGATTTGATGAACATGAACTAGGCTAGAGTTTGACGTTTCAGTGGAAAAAATATGAGAAGTTTAGAGAAAAGACAATAAAAGAAATGGTAATACATGTATTTGCTATTATTGTATTTCTAATTTTCTCTCCTAATCAATACTGATTTAATTAATATTAATTATTGAGAATACTGGGCAGCTAACCCGCCCCGTCTTAACCCACCCCGCCTCAGCTTGCGACCCAAATAGGTCAATCCATTTAGACCCACTTTTTAACGGACTATTAAATTTTCGGCCCAACCCACCCTTTATGCATGGTGGGATGGGCTGGCCCAACGAGTCAAACCCATTTTGATGGCTCTATCTAAACCGTCCCAAAAAAAGTTCGTCCCCAAACTTTTGTTCTCCAAATTTAGATTCAAAAGAATAAATCTAGTTCATTGGATGATAATAATCTAAATATAAATCAACACTTATCAATGTTGAAAATAATTATCCCTTTAGAAAATAAAAATTGTTATTATTTATTGTATTCACTTTTTTTATTATGAAGAATTAAGATCTAATGATTTTCTCCAACTCTGTCTCAATCTGGTTTTGTACTAAACTTTTATGTAGAATTCCACCCATTTTAAAATAAATATTATTTTAATCATATATATATATTATCTTAAAATAAATATCATTATACTAGAAATTTTAAGAAACATTGGTCCATATTCTACTGAAATTATTCTCATTTATTTCTCTCAAATTAAATGGGATGCAAAATGATTATTGAAAAGTTACTTATAATTAATTAATTAATCAATATTCTTAAATAAGAGAGATAATTCTTTTTATCATCTTTCTTAATTTATGTACAAAATCCTATAAAACGACAATTATTTTAGAACAAAATGAGTATTATAAATTAATTATATTTATTAATGCTGGACAATATAATCGTTTATCCACATAATTAATTGCTTCTTTAATTAATGTGAACAATCCTATATACTAAATATTTTGAAATAGAGGGAGTATCAAATTAGACTAAATTTTCTGGATTAGTCTATTTACTCTATGATTTAACATTACTCGTGGATGGATCGTGGGTTGCACGGGATTGCATTTTATAAATTTCTTATATTTTCTTATTGCTGTTTAAATTTTAATTTGTGCATTCTTATCTATTAATTCAATAAATTAATTGTTTCAGTGTGAATTTCTTTTAATATCGTTGGAACTGATCCTAAAAGTATCAAAAGATTTTTATGATTTTTTTTTATATTTCCACAAAGAGGGGAGTAAAACAAAGATATATATCTTAGAAAAATATTATTATCTTGAGAGTATTATTTTTTTTGAATTTCTTTGGTAACATTGTCAACCGTCTTAAAAATACCATCTACTTTGCATCATCGTATAATAATATTATTATTATAATACGATTTGTTTTGTAATCTTCTAAATTTAAAGTTATATTAAAACTTGCAATTCTTTGATTTATTTTTTTCTAATGCCTGTTATACAAATACTTTATATGGCTGCAATTTTAAAAGGGTTGTTAAGAATTTTGAGAGTACTAATATACGATTAATTTTATATGCGGTTGTGGGGTTACGTTTCGTGAGCTCAAGTAGGAGCCAATATTATATATTTTTTAAATTGAAAGAAAATAAAACATTTGATATCAAATTACATTTTCTATCTCAAATTAATTACTTATAATAAAAAACATATATATTTAATTTACTGAGTCAAATATCAATCACCACACATGTACTAAAAACCACCTGAATCATTCACATAATTAACCACACATTTTAACCGCCAAAAATGGCGCCCATAAAACACTCGCAAACGCACACTAAAAACCACCTGAAATAATAGAGTGGCTATGATGCTCTAGAAATCAGTATAAATAGAGTCTTTGCCAAAGAGAGAAAATCATTCGCAATAAAGCATATGCTATAAGCAGCGTAGAGAGTTCAGCAATAATAAGTTTGGGTGTGCTCGGTCTGTTTTAACACGGGACGAACCTAATGTTCTAGGGTTCGACCCGATCATACAGACCGCAGCCATTCAAAGAATAAAGAAATAATAAAGAATAAAAGAGATTCCGAGCTTATATAAGTCGAGCAAGATGCAAGGAGTAAAGATGAATTTGTTGCTCTTGTTCGTCTCGTTCGCTTGGATTCTTCCAGCTCTTGACGCAAATATTGCAGAATGGGATGAAGTATGGCGAAGGCGTGCCGCAGAGGCTTGGAACCGCACCCTCGCCACCTACGAGCCCAACCCCGAGAAAGTAGTTTCTCACTTGAATATGCATACCGTGAGGTAAGTACATTGTGTTTTATCAATGTTTTGTCACACGAGATTTTCTATTACATTTTAAAATAACATATTAAATAAATAAGGCCAATGACATGACATGTCTCTTAATGATCATTTTAAAATGCGTCTTCTGATTTGACATTTCATCTCGTATTTCAATGTTTACAGGAGTTTGAAGGAAGCGGCAACTGCAAGCGCCCATCTGAAATCGAATGGCACTAGGAGGCAGCTGATGAAAGGGGCATACACTGGTCCGTGCACAGTGACCAACCCAATCGACCGATGCTGGAGGTGCAACCCTAACTGGGCCGAGAACCGGTTCAGGCTAGCCGATTGCGGGTTGGGTTTCGGATACAAGGCCAAGGGTGGCAAGAACGGAAAGTTCTACGTGGTCACCGACCCATCCGACGATGACCTTATTAACCCGAGGCCCGGAACCCTCCGCCACGCCGTGATCCAGAAGGAGCCACTGTGGATCATCTTTTCTCGCAGCATGCTCATCACACTGCAACAGGAATTGATCATGGCCGGTGACAAGACCATCGATGGACGTGGAGTTAGGGTTGAGATCGCCTATGGCGCCGGAATCACCATCCAATTTGTGAGCAATGTGATCATCCATGGCATTAGAGTCCATGACATTGTCCCCAAGAACGGTGGCATGATTAGGGACTCCATTGATCACTACGGATTCAGGACAATGAGCGATGGCGATGGCATTTCCCTCTTCGGAGCTCAGAACGTTTGGATTGATCATGTTTCCATGACCAACTGCTCAGATGGGCTCATTGATGTCATCCAAGCTTCCACCGGTGTCACCATCTCCAACAGTCACTTCACCGATCACAATGAGGTGACCATTCAACTCATATGTCCCTCATCTTCATCTTCACATCGAATAAACCCTAACTAACATCTGTGAATGTGTGACATATAGGTGATGCTTTTCGGGGCAACCGATACCTACCCAGAAGACGAGAAGATGCAGGTCACAGTGGCGTACAACCATTTCGGTAAGAGATTGGTGCAAAGAATGCCAAGGTCCAGATTTGGCTATGTCCATGTTGTTAACAATGACTACACACACTGGAAAATGTATGCCATTGGTGGGAGCAGCCACCCCACTATCATTAGCCAGGGCAATAGATTCATTGCTGATCACCCGTTCGCCAAACAGGTAACCACTGAAACACGAGATGTAACATCAATGCCCGATCAAATAACCAACTAACACACTTTCTTTTGTGATCATCAATGAAGGTGACAAAGAGGGAGAAAACCCCGGAATCTGAATGGATGAAATGGAACTGGATATCAGAAGGAGATCTGTTCTTGAGAGGAGCATATTTCATTGCATCTGGAGATCCCGATTTTACGAAGAAACATCATGAATTGTATGACAAGATCACGGCTGCTCCAGCAACACACGTAGCTGAAATTACAAAGTTTGCAGGTGTGCTTGGTTGCAGGGTAGGAGAAGCATGTTAGGAAACGACGACGTTGTGCTCATCCTTTTTTTTTTCTTTTTCTTTTCTTTTTTTAATTTATTTTGAATTTTTTGTTTATTTTCTGTTATAATGTTTAGTTTGTTCTCTATTATCAATAGGGTACTTCTAAGGTTTTGTCAGCTTCAGATTTTCTTGTCACAATATTCTGTCTAGTTCTGATGGTTTTCAGGCATTTGTAAATCATATCAGACAGAATAAAGAGAAAAAATGTTCATGCAATTTGATTATATATTATATTATATATTTTTATTATTATTATAATTGAGACAATGCCTTATTAAAAGAAACATGGGAAAAGAAAAACCTAATAACTGGAGTTAATTTTCGTCTATAATTAAGATCTATTCAAATTCGAATTCAATCTGAAGCTTTTAACGTCAATCTTGAAATAATAAAGGAATTAAAAGAACATTGTTCTAACTCTCAACTCCAATTAAGTATATTACATTTATAATCTAAATAGAATGAGGGGAATCAACATTCACTGGTAATATAAGGCTTTTTATTTTTATTTTTATGATATGATAGATATTCAAATATATTTTTAAATTTACTATGAAATATTTTTTTATTAAATAGACTATTAAATATATATATATATATATATACCATTAGATATAATCCTAAATATGATATTAAATATATTATTAAATGTTTTTTAAAAGTATTTTATGTTTAGATGACACGTGTGTCTGCTAAAAAACACTTGAAAGTGTATGACATTGAAAGTGTCATGTGTCATAGCTAAAGAGTCTCAACTCTCTTTTTTTTTTTTTTTGATAAAATGTAAAAATTTATATCAAGGGTGGAAAGTGTACATCTGCAAGGGCTCCGTAAAAAAAGAAGATGGGGTTTTGGCCCATTTATATACATAGAAACTCTAAATGAGGTTTATATATTGCACATTGCAAAATATTCAATTTTATGTTCTTATATAATTTGTAGAAGACTATTTGCACTCTCTAATTCGTTTCAATTATCTTAAAAAAAAAAAGTTTCAATTAAGTATACAATATTTATAATGAAATGCAATAAGCAGAATAAAACTTTTTTGGTAATAGAAGACTTTATTTTTACAATGTAAAAGATATTCAAAAAGTATTATTAAATAGACTATTAAATGTATTATTGAATATAATCATAAATATGATATTAAGATGCGCGGTAAATACGTAAGAAAACAAAGAATTAAAAGAAAGGATAATGTAAGACAAGAAGGAAAACAATACGTAATAAAAGAAAGAATATGTTAGAAAAAAAGGAAAGCAAGAAGTGGATTGTTACATCAGGAGATCTGGTTTTATGAGAAAACCAATTCGGAATATTATTACAATAATATTTAATAATAGAGATGCATGTTTAGTTGTTAAAGCATTTTCAATAGTATGCTGATTTTTTCATAATTTAAGATTTTTTTTACTCTAATAATATATTAAATTATTATGGTAAACCATCTTAATTGTCATCATTACGTTGGATTTAACGCAAATCAAAACTGGCGGTATATTTTTTCTTTTGTTTGTTTAAAATATTTTTTTTAAGAAAGACAATTTAAACTCGACATGTGGATATCTGACCTGATTGAAGGTATTTGGGGTGAGTCCGACCTATATGAGGGGCATGGTGAGTTTGGGTCTTCTCTATGCCCCGTACCTCACTTGCAGTATATTATATTTACATATATATTTTAATATATATATATATATATTTATATAAATTTGTTGGGCTAGAATATTTACAACTTGTCAAAACCATGTTAGGATAGTGGTGTTCAAATGTCTCTAATCATTGATTTCGAATTGGAATTCACGGTTCAAAAAATCGTGACAGGTTAAATCCAAATTAAATCATGTAAGTTTTGATTTCGATTTCGATTTGTAAATTGATGATTTTAATATTCTTTTTTTTTAATTTAAATTTGCATATAAATATTTTAATTGTTCATATATTACAACTAATAATTTTGGTTGAGTTGATAATTTGATACAAATGAAAAATTAATTTACAAATTACAACAATACAATATTACAACTTACAAGTTACAACTTCAAATATAAGATATTACAATTTAAATACAACGAAATATAAATCATATACCTAAAAAATTTACAACTTATAATATAAATTAAGAATAATAATCAATACAACTTAAAATGAAAGAGAAAAATAACATAAATACATAATAGTATTTATATATAATATAAAAAAATTTAAAAATAGATAAACCAGCGGTTTAACCGTAGGTTCCTGATTTAAATGATCTCAAATTGAAATCAAACATCGAATCACGGATTCCGATTTTAAATCAAAATCGGATCAATAATTTTTCGAACTGTTGACCCTGATTTAATTCTAATTTGATTTCGATTTTTCGAATTGGTTGAGCCCAACTATGTTAGGATGACCCATTCTTAACAAATCCAAATCACTTCAAAGCATTTGAACAAATCCAATTTTTAGGATGACCCATTCTTAACAAATCCAAATCACTTCAAAGCATTTGAACAAATCCAATTTTTGAAAAATCTGTGTGAAATGAATATATTACAATAAATTTTCATCAAATAAGGGTATGCAAAACTTGAAAAATCAGATAAAAAATTAATTTATCAATTAAAAAGATGGGGGAAAACCTTACGATATATATATATATATATATATATATATATTCATACTATTCAAATATTATGTTTAAAAGTTGTTTTTAACCAAACCAAAGAAAGATTCATTAAATTATAGATTGAGCAGTATAATCACTTGACAAAACATTGTGCATAAAATAAGGAATGTCAAGAAACATAATAGGATTGACATAAGAAATAAATATTCCGGCTAAAACATGAGTAGTCATGTTTGTTTCCCTTCCATCATACTCCACTCGATAAAAATCTTCATTAATTAGCATTTTTTAACAATACGTAATAATATCTCCAAATTCAGATTTTTCGATTTCTCCACATTTATAATGCTATTGAATGCCTTTTACTTTAAAATAGTTATTAACTAGTAGTACACCGACATGATACGATATTTATTATTTACCATGATAAAATATAATTTGTTGAGTAGGTCTTGTGCGAGACCGTCTCAAACTCTCACAGATCCCATTCCATAAGATGGATCGGATCGGACATAATAAATTAGGTAATAATTTTCTATATTTGAGATAATACTTTTATATTATGTTATGTAGTATATGTACATATTACAAAAGTACTAATACATGATATATAGAAAAATATTATCTAATATACACAAAAAGTATTACATATTGCACGAAAGAAAATAACACCTAAACAGTTAGGATCTGCGTGTTTTTTAAGCAACCCGACCCGACTCAATTCGGATCATGTATCCTATAATATGAAAGTATTACCTGATATACTCTAAATATTATCCAATACACATAAACGTATTATATATATTTTTATAATACAACTCAACTCAAAACAAAAATATTACCAACGTCCAGGAATGGGTAGCAGACCAAATATCTCTACACCAAGGCAGAAGCCAGCCTGTGCTAACTGTGGAAAGGCTCATTTTGGGCAGTGCTTATGGGGAACTGGACGTTGTTTCAGATGTCAAGAATTTGGACATAGCTCGGATGTGTGTCCTAAAAATAAAGCGATTAGACCGGGATTCAGGCCCAGACCTGAAGCAGAAAAAGCTCGAGCTTTTGCTCTCACGAGGAACAAGGCTGCAGAAGAGCCTGAGACCATGATAGGTATGCTATCAGTATGTGATGTGCCTGCGCTTGTATTATTTGATACCGGGGCAACGCATTCGTTTATATCTGTTATATTTTACGAACTTTTGGGATATAAGAACGATAGGGTAGATGCTGAAATCCTAGAGGTTAGTATACCTTCTGGAAAAATGATAAAAACCCAATATACGTGCCGAGATATGAAGATTTCTTTTGGAAAAGAAATCATTCCAGCTACTTTACATGTTTTGGACATGAAAGATTTTGACGTTATTTTGGGCATGGATTGGCTTAAAGCTAATCATGCGGTAATCCGATGTCGAGAGAGGGAGAGATTTTCATCCGATCTCCAGGAAAAGAGGAGTTCATATTTTTTGAAACTCGAGTCGATATAAATCCACGTGTTATATCGGCTCTACAAGCGACCAAGATGATTACTAAGGGAGATTGTGAGGCGTTTTTGGTAAATATTGTGAATCCAAATCAGAAGACAAATCTGATTGAAAAGGTGCCGATCGTAAATGAATATGTGGACGTCTTTCCAGAAGAATTACCTGGTCTACCGCCCGATCGACAAGTCGAATTCAGCATCGACTTAATACCTGGATCAGCACCAGTATCGAAGACTCCTTATCGAATGGCACCTAAAGATTTGGAAGAGCTAAATGTGCAATTGCAAGAACTTTTGGAAAAAAGGTTTCATACGTCCTAGTGTGTCACCCTGGGGAGCTCCAGTGCTGTTTGTGAAGAAAAAAGATGGAACATTCTGGATGTGCATAGACTATCGAGAGCTCAATAAAAGAACAATCAAGAATAAGTATCCGTTACCTCGAATTGAGGATTTGTTCGATCAACTAAGAGGTGCGAGCGTATTTTCGAAGATTGATTTACGATCCGGATACCATCAAGTGAAGATTAAGAAGGACGATATATCTAAAACGGCTTTCAGGACAAGGTATGACCATTACGAATTTGTGGTAATGCCTTTTGGACTTAGTAATGCACCAGCCGTTTTTATGGATATGATGAATCGCGTTTTCCATCCATACCTAGATCGTTTTGTGATAGTTTTTATCGATGATATTTTAATATATTCACATGATAAGATCCAGCATGAAGAACACCTGAGGATTTCTCTGGAAATTTTGAGAAAAGAAAAGTTATATGCCAAGTTCAAAAAGTGTGAATTCTGGTTGAATAAGATTTCTTTTCTTGGGCATATTGTATCTTCAAAAGGGATAGAGGTGGATCCAGCTAAGGTGGAAGCGGTCAGTAATTGGAAGACACCGACCAATGTAAACGAAGTGCGAAGTTTCTTGGGTTTAGCTGGATATTACAGAAGATTTATCGAAGAATTTTCAAAAATTTCCATTCCTTTGACTCGGTTGACTCGTAAAGAGGTGAAATTCCAGTGGACGAGTCAATGCGAGGAAAGTTTCCAGGAGTTGAAGAGAAGATTAACGTCTGCACCAATTTTAACAGTCCCAGATGGAACAAAAGAATTTGTGGTTTATAGTGATGCATCCAAACAAGGTTTGGGATGTGTACTAATGCAGAGAGGAAAGGTGGTAGTTTACGCTTCAAGGCAATTAAAGACGCATGAGCAAAAATATCCAACTCATGACTTGGAATTAGCTGCTGTAGTGTACGCTCTCAAAATATGGCGGCACTACTTGTATGGAGGAAAGTGCGAAATATACACTGATCATAAGAGCTTGAAGTACTTTTTCGAACAAAAAGAGCTCAACATGAGGCAAAAAAGATGGCTTGAGTTAGTAAAAGATTATGATTGCTCAATTCTGTACCATCCGGGTAAGGCAAATGTGGTGGCAGATGCATTAAGTAGGAAGGATAAGGCTCAAGTGGCGTACATGATAACCGCTCAGAAGGAGCTGATTGAAGAATTTGGAAGGTTGAGTATGGAAATGGTGGTACCTCCAAGCAGCATAAGAGCAAGAATAAGTGCTTTGATAATTAAACCCACGCTTCATGATAGAATATTGCAGGCTCAACAGGAAGATAGGTTTACTCAAATCATGAAAGAACAAGTAGAGAAGGGTGTAGCAAAGAATTTTGAAGTAAGCAAGGAGGGTGTGCTTAAGTTCAAAGGTAGATTATGTGTGCCACATCAAGAAGATCTTCTGACTGAAATCATGGAGGAAACACACGTTACTCCATATACAACTCATCCAGGAAGTACCTAGATGTATCAGGATTTAAAAAGGAGCTTCTGGTGGAGAAATATGAAGAACAACATTGGACTTTTTGTAAAGAGGTGCATGGTTTGCCAACAGGTGAAGGCAGAACATCAAAGACCAGCAGGAATGCTAACACCTTTGGAGATACCTGAATGGAAATGGGAACATATCACCATGGACTTTGTGGTGGGACTACCTCGAACCAATCATGGAAATCATGCAGTATGGGTCATAGTGGATAGGCTAACCAAGTCTGCCCACTTTATACCAATCAAAATGACGTTTAGTTTGGAAAGGCTAGCTCAAATCTATATAAAGGAAATCGTCAGACTACATGGTGTACCCATCTCGATTGTATCAGATAGAGATCCTCGTTTTACATCCAGATTCTGGCAGAGCTTACAAAAGGAATTAGGTACCAAGCTAGCTTTCAGTACTGCGTTTCATCCTCAAACTGATGGACAATCAGAACGAACAATACAAATTCTGGAGGATATGCTGCGAGCAAATGCTTTGGATCTGTACGGGAGCTGGGAAGACCATCTATATTTGGTGGAGTTCGCCTACAATAACAGCTATCAGGAAACTATCGGGATGGCGCCGTACGAGGCGCTATATGGAAGAAAATATCGTTCACCTCTTTATTGGGATGAAGTAGGTGAAAAACAACTTTTGGGACCCGAGCTGGTTGAGCAAGCAGTGGAAAAAATACAAAAAGTTCGAGAAAGGATCAAGACTGCTCAAGATAGACAAAAATCTTATGCTGATAAAAGGCGCCGAGAGCTAAAATTTGCAGTGGGAGACAAAGTTTTTCTCAAAGTATCGCCTACAAAAGGAGTTTATCGTTTTGGAAAATGAGGAAAATTGAAGCCCAGATATATAGGTCCGTTCGAGATCTTGGATCGAGTCGGGGAAGTAGCGTATCGATTAGCTTTACCGCCTGATTGCGCCGGCATACACAACGTGTTTCATGTTTCCATACTAAGAAAATACGTTTTCGATCCAAGTCACATCATCAACCAACAACAAATAGGGCTGGAGAAGGACGTAACATACGAAGAAATTCCTGTGGCTATCTTGGATAGGAAAATTCATAAGTTAAGAAATCGAGATGTCGTATTAATCAAAGTTCAATGGAGTCATCATGACATCAACAAAGCCACTTGGGAAGAAGAGGAGGAAATCTTAGCAAAATATCCGAATCTGCCGATTTTAGGTACGTGTCTAAATTTCGAGGACGAAATTATTTGAAGGAGGGAATGATGTAACACTTAGGAATTTTTTTTTTTAAAAACTATATGATATATGTTATATAGTATTAGGTTATATAAAATTAATATCTATAATATATAAGATAAGCTATGTAATATAATTATATGATAAAGATTATGTTACCTTAATGAAATATTAGATTAAGTATGATTAAGCAAAGTCAATGTTTATAGAAGATGTCTTATTTTCAAAAAAGTGGAAGTATAGGATAAGGATTCATTTCTCTTCTTCATCAAACACTCAAAGCTCTCTCTCTCTCTCTCTCTTTTCAAAATCGCACACTTCAACCATCACTGATTTCCAGCTTCTACCGGCGGCCGACGACTTATTCCGGTGAGGTAATCGGACCGGATCGTACAACTCGCCAAACCCGTCGTGGGTACGGGTTCGGAATTTTGAACTTGGAACCCCCTTTCTTTTCTCTCCCTCTCTTCCTCCACTGCTGCAGGTTGCTCCGCCATCCTGGTTCGCTGTCGTCTGGTCGTGGCCGGCGCTCGATGGCGCCGGCAAGTCAGGTCAGAAGCCGCCGCTTACAGCGGCGGTGCAGTCTCTGTTTTGTGCGTGCGTGAGTTCTGTGTTGGGTTGTGTGTGAGTCTGTTAGGCTGTGTTTAGGGTTGTGGTGTTGCGTCTGTATTGAGTCGAGTCGATGGGTGTGGTGTAGGCCGGCGCCGGTGTCGCGCCGGCAGGGAGTGGGAGGCGCTGCCGCGAGCAGAGGTGTCGATGTCTGTGGTTCGAGTTTGTGTTGGGGTTGGTCGAGGCTTGTGGTTTGTGGTCGGTCGTGGCTGTTGTGGGCGGTCGTGGCCGGTCATGGTCGGTGTGAGTGTGGCCGGCGACGGGGAGTCACCGGCAGCGTCTGGACGGCGGCGGCGGTACCGGATAGAAGCAGGGGAAGAGGTGGGGGGCGGCTGGAAAATTTGGGGAAAGGGATGAATGGCAAAAGTTGTAAAATTGATGAATGTTAGGGGTAAATTGCAATGAAATATGTTGTTGAAATTTTTAACATTTAAGCATTATCCTTGCTGAAATTTTATAATGAAAATTTTAGATAATTAAAGCATGATTAAGACCTAATTTATGTATAATTATTAATGAACATTGAAAAATATTAAATTTACATAGTTTTATTTAATGAGTGATGATAATATGCATGATTTGCCTAATAAATTATGGAATTATGATGATAACATGCTTGGGATTAGAATATATTAAATCTATGGATATTATCTTATAATTTATAGTAGATGATATATGAAAATCGAGTTTTAATTAATCGATATAGATAATGTACGATAATTATATATATTATGCTTTAAATATCATAATAAGGTAGATAAATATCGGACTTTGAATTTAATAAAATGATATAGATATTTCCTTAGAATTTGAAGATATTATGAATCACTTATCATAAGTATTGAATTCAAGAAAAAAATGATGTTTTGAACTTTTGAATATATATATATTGGAATTATAGATTATAACTTAAGCTATGATAAATGAGACAAGATTTAATTAAATAACAAAGAAAGACTATATAAATTAATGTATGTTAATTGAATCTAATTATATAGTTAAATTGGGAATAAAGTCCTAAAATTTTATCTAATTAATTAAGAATGTATAGTTTAAGCTCAATTTTTGTGGATTGAGTGTTATTGCATTATTTATTATAATTTTTTAACCAAAGATTTATTTGGGATTATAAATTAAACCGATGTTTCGTAAGATTGCTTTTGAGACTAAAATATCGGCCTAAAAATATTATGTTAATTAATTTATTTTATTTTACGTTTTAGTTATTAATTTTAAATCTAAGGTTTATTAACCTTAGATTCACATTTAATTAACCCCGAAATATTAAGTTCGATTTGGACTTTTTATTTTAAAAAATTAGGCATAATTCATTAAGAAATAGAGTTATATTTTTAAGAAATTAGTCTTTAAATAAATGATAGTTCGAGTACATTCTAAGTCGAATCTTTATGATTATAGGCGATACGCAGGAGTTTGCTCCATAGATATCCCTGGGATCTACAGTATTTGATCGTCTGCTTTAAGGTGGGGAAAAATTGCTAAGTCGGTATTTATACTTCTTTCAAAATATTTAAATTACGAATTTTATTATGCTATATGAAATGTGTTGGGTTTATGTGTTGAACGCATGCAATGTGATTATATGATGAATATGAATCCTATTTTACGGGAAATGTGACATGTTTTATTATATAAATGATGAATGCGTTCGGAAAGATGATGAATGGCAAAAATAAATGTTTTTGTGATGTTATAAGCATGAATATATGTGAATTATATGAATTATCTATGGCGGCTAAGAACCGTATCTATGGTGGCTAAGAACCACATCTATGGCGGCTAAGAACCGTATTTATGGTGGCTAAGAACCACATCTATGGCGGCTAAGAACCGTAAATTTTTGAACATGCAATTGATATGAATGGTTATGAAATGATATGTTTGCACTTGAAATGATATGTTTGAAATTAATTATTATTTGTGGATTATGATCTTATTTTTCCCCTATTTTACAACGTGATCCCACTGAGTGTATTTTATACACTCACCCCCTTTGCATATTTTTCTATGTTTAGATCCGGATGAGGATGGGCGAAGCTGAAGAAAGAATGCTTATAATTATTTTGCTGTATATGAATATGTTATGCTATGTTCACAAATGATTTGAAGATTTATTTATTTTGAAGAAATGTAAAGTTTAAGCCGGTGGCTTGTATATTAATATTTCGCTGCTGATTTCTGATAACCTATAGTTTTATGTAAATTATTTGGTGTATTTTAAAACCTTCGTGAATTTGGATTTTATGTTTTATTTAAATTGTTCGCTTGTTGTGTTTTTGCTGGATGCCCGATTTTAGAAAATTATATATTTTATATTTATTTTATTAAGAAAATTGGGGCGTGACAATAGGGGAGGCGCCGGGGCTGGGCTGGAGAGCAGCGGCGCTGCTGCCGCTGCAGTGTGTTGATGTGTATGATGGTGTGTGCTCGGTGTGTGTTTGGTTGGGGTGTTCGCCGACGACGGGGAGGCGACGGCGGGGCTGCAAGGGGGTTGGGAAGGGTTTGGCTTTGGGGGGGCTTTATTTTGAGAATTTGAGGTAAATGAAGGACTAAATTGCAAATATAACTTTGATAAAAATTGGAATGTGATCCTTAGCATTTATAACATTGTAGTTTACTCCCTTAAGTATGTAAAACATGCATTAAGACCCTTAAAATTTATTAATAATGAAAATTAAAACCCCTAACTTACTGAAATTACATAATACACCCTAAAATTTAATGATATTATATATCGCACATTAGAGTTGCTAAATATTGAAAAATTGATGATTTAGACCCAAACAAATGAATTAGGTTACAATTTAACCTTAAAAATAGTATAATGATTGTAATATGTACTAAAATCATTTTTACTTCAAATCTAGGATATAAGACCCTAAATTCACGTCTCGTTAACCCCAAAACTCTTGGAAAATTATAAGTATGGATCAAAATATAATTATAGAAGTGGTAAATTAACCTTTATTGTAACAACCCGAAATAAAATTTAACTACATAATATATCACGAGAATTTTCTACAATTAAAACGAGATTTAAGTGATAATAGTTATAATTATTATTATACTAATAAAAAAATGAAAGAGAAATAAAAGAAAAAAAATTAATTATATATAAATATACATGTATACGCGCACATCATATATATAAATATAACATATGTTTATATAAATTAAAAGAGAGATCCATAGTTGACTAAATTTTTTAAAATAGATGTAGATTTTATTTGATACATATATATATACACGGATTTACTTTAATTGTTTGATAAAAATCTATACTGTACACTTTATATATTATTTACATTATAACATGTTTAAACATGTATATGAATCAGATTTTTTCCATGCCATTAATAATTAATACTATTAAAAAAATAAAAGGAAAAAAAACCTACTTTGAGATAATGAAATGGGCGGTGGTCAACGAATGAATATATACATTTTCTCTCCACTTTCCATCTTCTCTCTCATCATTTTGGAGAAGCATTTTTTTATAATAATTTGAAATGGATAAGAATACAATAAATAAAGGAAAATATCTTCCCTCCTCTCTAGGGGTGGAGATCGGACGGATCGAATCGGAAATAGGGTGTTTCGGAAAAATTCCAAAAAATTTCGGAAATGAAAAACCAATTCCAATTTCCATCCAAAAATTTTCGGAAATGTGAAATCCAATCCGATTTCGGAAATTTCGGAATTTTCGGAATTCCGAAATTTCGGAAGTTTCGGAATTTTTTCGGAAATTTTCGAAAATTTTCGGAAATTTTTTCGGAAATTTTCGGAAATTTTTTCGGAAATTTTCGGAATTTTTTTCAGAAATTTTCAAAAATTAAAAAATTCAGAAATTTTTGGAATTAATTAGTTGGTCTATTAGCTATATAGCATTTTCTAATATCCTAAGAAATAATACCACCTCGAATCTGATATTCCAAGCATTTAACATCAATATAATATCTACCAAAAAACATGAGAGATTAATTATTATGCTCATGTACAATATTCATATAAAACACACGATAGACAATACACAAAAATGCAGCCCTATTAGTAGTAAAAATTAACAAATCATACTAAGAATCATTGACAGTAGATAAATACATATTCATATAAATTTTTATAGTTTTTGAGTTATATTTTATATTTAATATATAATATAGTATAAAATAAAACTATAAAATTTATATGAATAGTATATAGTAATAGTATAAAATAAAACTATATTATAAACTATATTATCATTGTGTAAGTAATTATACTTATTAATTCATATTAATAGTTATTTTTCTTTTAGGAAGTTTAAATCAAATGAATATTTGAATCTATATTATGATTTATGATAATGCTTTGTTCGAAATTCTTCGATATTTAAAATACTTATTTTATAATTTGTATAATTTTCTTTGTCATTATTCCTATTATATAACATGTTGTCATTTTTAATGAAATTTATAATATATTTACCTTTGAAATTAGATATTCACTTTTTATTTTATATAATATATAGTATATAATATATGGTATATAGTATAAAGTATTCTTTTATAGTATATAGTATGCAGTATATAATATAGTATAATTCTAAAACTATAGTATAAACCATAGTATATAGTATAAAATAAAATTATAGTATAAATTGTACTATATACATATAGTATATATTATATATAGCATAAAGTATATAATATAATATAATTAAAAAACTACAGTATAAACTATAATATATAGTATATATTATAAAATAATACTAAAAATCTCCAGTATAAACTATAGATTATAATATATTTATATACTATCATATAGTATAAAGTATATAAAATATATTATATAATATATAGTATTATAAAGTATATTATAATATGTATATTTATAGTTACACATAGAATAAAGTATATAAAATATATTATATAGTATATAGTATTATAAAGTATACTATAATATGTATATTTATATTTACATTTAGTAAATGTATATAAAATGTATTATATTATATATAGTATATTATTGTATATAGTATTTTTTGATAGCAAATAGTATATAGTATAAAATATTTGAATTATTTTCAACAATTACTATTGGTTTGATGGTAAGTTCGTGCTTTGAGTGTGAGAGGTCTTGTGTTCGATTCTCAAATGTCTCTACTAACTACATTTTATAGATTTTCGGAAATAAATCGGAAATATTTCGGATGAATTTCGGAAATCGAATCGGAATTTCGGATCGGATCGGAAATCGGAATTTCCGAAAATTGAATTTCGGAAATATTTCGGATCGGATTTCGGAATTTCCAAAAATTTCAAAACTAATTCCGATTTCCATCCGAAAATTTTCGGAAAAATCGAAATTCGGATTTTCGGATTAAAAATATTCGTTCCAAAATCAGAAAATTTCGGATCGGATTCGGCGGATATCGGAAATTTTCGTTCCAATCTCCACCCCTACTCCTCCCACATCTCTCTCTCTCTGCACGTCTCTGCTCTCCCTCTTCTCTGCTATTCTATTTTTTCCTTCTCTCTTTAAAGCAAATTGTTGCAGCATATGTGGATATATATATATATATATATAACATATGTGGATATATATATATATATATATGTATATGTATTGGAGTATGTAAGCGTGGGAATATGTATAAATATGGGATGGGTCTGGTGCTGGGTTTGCACCAACAACAGAGGAGAAAGGAGGCACCGGGGCTGGGTTGAGCGGCGGCTGTGCACGACGAACGGCGGCTGGGCGGGAGGAGCAGCGTGCTGCTGCTGCGGTTGTAGTCGATGGGCGTGAGGAGCAGGGCCGCCGCTGTGAGCGGCGGAAGGTATGGTGGATATGTATATATATTTGTGTGTTGTGAATCGGATGTGGGCTGTGTTTTGTGCGTGAGTTTGGGCTGAGGATGGAGGTCGCCGGCGACGTGAGGTGGAGGCGACGGCAGACGGCAGCTGGGGCGGCAACAGGGGCGGCTGGAAAGGTGTGGTTTGGGGTGAGGACTTTACTTTGTGAATTAGATATAACCTAAGGACTAATGTGTAAATGCTAACTTTGGTGAAATTAATGATTTCCCCTAACTTTGGTCGAATTGTAGAATTCCCCTTAATTTAATAATATATAGATCAAGAACCCTAAGCTTTGAGCATATAACAAATCGAAATCCCAATAGTTATAAATATTACAAAAATACCCTTAGAGTTGTTGAAATTGTATTTTAATTACCCATAATTGATTGAGATTATAAAAACGGACTCTAGATATTACAGATATTGCTTTCGATAATTAATATATATATATATATATATATATATATAAAATAATGAATTAAACCCAAACTAATGAATTAGGTTATAATTTAGCCTTAAAAATATTATAATAATTAAAGTATGTGCAATTTAATTGTTATTTTAAATCTAGGTTTTAAAACTCTAGATTTAAGTCTCGTTAACCCCATAACTCTTGTAAAATTATAAATTTACACTTAACTTCTTAAGATGTGCTTTAAGACCCCCTAAAACTCTGGACAATGACAATTGAACACTAGAACTTGCTAAAATTACATAACATATCCTAAAATTTACTTAAATTTATAGATAGCTAAATTAGATTTTAAGACGAGATCTTATGCTTTGTAAGTTAGATTTAATTTAAAAACTTTTATGCGATTAATTGACATCTAAAAATAGTAATTATAATATCTCTTAATTTCCAACGAATTGTTGACTTAAATATAATTATGGACGTTGAGATTGACCCTTATAATTTAATAAGCGAATCATGGACCTAATTATAAATATTAAACACTTAAATAAATTCTTTATAATGTTAAAAATGATCTAATGATCTTAAATTAATTATGAACTTTACAAGTAAATTTTCCAAAGTCAAGTGCCAACATGAATATCAAATTTAAAATCAACTTTAATACTCTTATATAGGGATTAACTAAACATGTTATGGAATTAAATATATTTCCTAAATTACTTACAATTTCAGTTAATTGAATTCATTCTTATAAATTAAGCTTTATAGTACTCTAAATACGCCATAATCATAAATATATTCAAATTTCCTAATATCTAAGTTAAATCGTAAATTATACAATTAGATTTTCTAATATTATTTTAAAGGTCCTTAAGAATTATTTTAAGCTAAAAGCTTTATAATTTACTTATTTTAGAATTATTTCCAAGTCTTCAATATTTAAACCAAATCATAATCTTATAATTTAATTCTCCTGGAACTAAGCTAAGTCTTTCAAGATCTAATAAAAGTCTAATTAAGCTTTCTAATATTTTAATAAACATATTTTATTAGAAATTCACCTAAACCTTATATTCACCAAAAAAATCATTTATTTTATTCTTTAAACCACAACATCGTCAGAAATCTATTCCAACTTATCAAAGAAAAACATTAAAGGACATATTTTAATTACTAATGACTTTAACTAACGAAATTATTTTAAATCGTTAATGGATCGATTAAATTCTAAAACGAACAATTACGCTTTGTAGGCAATACGAAAGGAGGAAAGAGCTAAGCTTGTATAAGAGTAGATGTTTTTGCAAGCATCTTCCGTAGAAGGTGGGGAAAAAGTGCTAAGTCGGTATTTATACTTCTTTCAAATTATTTAAATTACGAATTATTATACGATATGAAATGAGTTGGGTATACGTGCTGAATGCATGAGATGTTATGTGTGATAATGTTATGATATGATGAATGTGGATATTATACTTGAATGACATGAGGTCGATATACATGCTATGTGAATAAAGTGCTCTGAGCTAAGATTATTATTAAATGCGAATATGGTTAATGAATGATTCAAAACATATGATGGATTGTGAAACTTTTACCATGAATGCAAATGTGAAGAATGATGTGAAGTTAATATGTGCATATGTGCAAATAAGATGTGTTGGATATGTGTATGTGAGATGAAAATATGTGTGCATGTGCATGAAAATTACGGCGGCTAAGAACCGTATCTATGGTGGCTAAGAACCACATCTATGGCGGCTAAGAACTGTATCTATGGCAGCTAAGAACTGCATCTATGACAGCTAAGAACCATAATGAATGTGATATGTTTGAATGTGAATGATGATTGATTGGGATGATTGCTTTTAAAATGATTTATGCCACGTGAATTGAAATGATATATTTTATGCTGTTTTTCTTAAAAGACAAATATTTTATGAAAGTCTGTTTTGATGTGACAAATGATGGTTTGGCATGTGTGTGTAAAATCTTTAAAAATTATTTATGTCATCCCGAGTTTCTCCCTCCACTGAGTGTACTTTTGTCACTCACCCCTCTCTTTAAAATGTTTTCAGTTTAGGCAAATGTTTTTATGGCGTGGAAGGCAAGCGGTGGATGCTGGTAGCCGATGATCAAAGGTTACAGAAGTATTTATTTTAAAATGATTAATTTCATGTATTTAAAAAAATGTATATTTTATAATTATTCTTGATTTTATTTATTTTTTTTATTCTTGGAAAGAGGAAATTTTTATAAGTGAGTAACGTCTCGGTTAAGATTTATTTATAAAAGAATCGGGGCGTTACATTCATAATTTAATAAACAAAACAAATGCCTAATTACAAATATTACATTTTATATCCTTAAACTTATGAAAATATGTTTTAAACCCTAAATTAATAAATAATGATAACGAATCCCAATTATGCTGGAATTATATTATGTACTATAAAAATGGATAATATTATGTATTGCTATTAGAATTGCTTTATATTGCTAAAATTACATAAACACATCTTAAAATTTACTTAAATTTTTATAGAAGAGCTCTTATGCTTTGTAAGGTACCTAGAATGGAATCGAGATAAATCAGCGACATGAAGTTTCCAAATTAGGTTCTAATTCTATAAATTAGTTTTAATTTAAGGACCTTCAGGTAATTAATTAACATCTAAAAATATTAATTACAATATCTCTTAATTCCAATGACATATAGAGCTAAATATAATTATGGTCATTATAATTTGATCTTCATAATTTAATAAACGAACCAAGTACCTAATTAGAAATATTAAACATTCAAATAAATCCCTTATGTTGTTAAAGAAATGATCTTAAATTAATTATGAACTTTACAAGTTAATTCCCAAAGTTAAGTGCCAACATAAATATCAAATTAAATATCAACTTTACTCCTCTTAAATAATAATTAACTAAACATGTTATGCAATTAAATATCTTTCCTAAATTAACTTATAATTTCAGTTAATTGAATTCATTCTTATAAATTAAATTATGTAGTTAACCTAAATACGTCATAATCATAAATATATTCAATTTTATTAATATCTAAGTTAAACCATAAATTATATAGTTAGATTTTCTAAGATTATTTTAAAGATCCATAAGAATTAGTTTAAGCTAAAAGCTTTATAATTTACTTCTTTTAGAATAATTTTCAAGTCTTCAATATCTAAACCAAATCATAATCTTATAATTAAATTCTCCTGGAACTAAGCTAAGTTTTTCAAGATCTAATTAAAGTCTAATTAAGCTTTCTAATATTTTAATAAACACGTTTTATTACAAATTCACTTAAATATTATATCCTTCTTAAAATCGTTTATTTTATTCTTTAACCTACAACATCGTCAGAAACCTGTTCCAACTTAACAAAGAAAACCTTAAAGGACATATTTTAATTACTAATGACCTTAACTAAAGAAATTATAGTTAGACAAAGTACTAAGATATTTTAGTGTTCGATGTAGGAAACAAGGAAAGAGGAATATGCTCGACATCTTATGAATAGAAGCTTCAGTTTCCTAAGGTGGGGGAAAAATTGCTATGTCGGTATTTATATTTCTTTCAAAATATTTAAATTATGAACTATTATACTGATAGGATAAAATGTAATAGATTTTGATGAGACAAAACGTGTAATAGACTAGAACATTAGCTATCTGGATAAGCCTTCATAGGTAAAATAGCTAAGGCAAGAATGCTGAAGAAGATATGAAGATTCTGCCAAGGAACCTTAGAGCCAAGTCCCTGCTACCTGCATACTGTATCAAACAACCAGTAACCAAACTTCAAAGGATGCTATAAGGAACCTGGAGTTGATCAAGGAAGCTAACTTACTCGAAGAGGATACTTCCAGAGACATTAAAATCAGTGCAACCTGACTAGCCAGTAGAGTCACCCCAATTCCAACAAATCAGAGTCTGCCATATGTGAAAAAGCAGCAAGAACACAGTACAAGCAGACTGCAGAATGAAGTCGCGCAGACAAAGGACAAGACTGTGGCAGAATAGAATAAAGGCATTTCAGAACAGGTTTCAGACGATTGGTAGAGCCAATCAGTAAGAGACACCTCATCAAGCAAAAGACTGCCTTTCCAACGGGCAGAAAACTGTCTGATGCCTATAAATAGAAGACTGAGACTGAATACAAGAAGAGATGACCAAGAACCTAACAAAGAACTACAAGCAAGTCGTTTCAAGCTCAAGCAATCATATCCAAGATATTCAGTCTTAGCAGCAGCAAGCCAGCTACCTTTGTGATTTTCAGAAGTTCAAGGAGCTTGCTGCATTCGATAGTTTGAAAACTCTCATTTTATTCTAAGTCTGATAGGAGTCACTTAGGCAGGAGTTTACTCTGCTAAGTTGTAATCTCTCTGAAGAAGAGAAAAGATCCTGTGTGGGTCGGATAACCTGTGTGGAGATCCTGTGTGGGTCGATAGTTGGTCACTGTGCAGCTACCTGTGTGGATAGAGCTGACAGTTTTGTTTAGAGTATAGTTTGTATTAGCGGAGTTTATTGTAAATCAAACTTGTTTTAACAAAGTTCCTCCTTATGAAGGAGTAGAGAGGACGTAGAGGGATTACTCCACCCTTGAACCTCTATAAGCTTGCTTGTGTTATTTACAGCCTTATATTCATCTATCTGCATCCTGAGCATACTGCATTAAAAACGTGTTTCGAAAATCATAAGTATTTCCGCTGTGCATTATATTCTCTGTCTAAATCCTGAGGTCACTGCCTGAGCAGGAACCTATCGAGCAGCGAGTTTTCTAGCTACCTGTTCATCAAGGATTTAACATTTTTGGAGTGAAAAGTTAAAAATTTGATAAAGTTAATTCACCCCCTCTTAATCTTATACCACTGGGACCAACAAGTGGTATCAGAGCAGGTTGGATTAAAAACCCAACTTGTCTGGTCAAATCCCTGACCCCTGATTTTTGAAAATCTGCATACACTGCCTTTATCATATCTTGGATACGCATAAGCTTCCTATGTTTTCTATTGAAGAGTATGATGACTGGAAGATTAGAATGCAGGCACATCTCTCAGCCATGTACGATGAAATGTGGATGGTTATCACTGATGGACCCCCAAGGATCACCAAGCCAAATCCAATATTCGCAAGAGCTGCTGATGCTGGTGATGCAGGAGCCATTCCCCACCAAGCTGTTATTGACAAACCTAGGGAATAATAGTCTGCTGATGATAGAAGACGAGCTAATCTGGATAATGTAGCCAAGAACGCCTTATTCGTCACTCTGGACAAAGGAACCTTTAGTAAGGTCAAAACGTACAAAACAGCAATGGACATATGGAATAAGCTCGAACAAATTTGCGAAGGAACAGAGCTTACAAAGGAGAACAAGGTGTCTACAGCAACCCAGAAATTTGAGTTGTTCGAGATGCTCCCTGAAGAGACCTTGGAGCAGATGGATCTGAGGTTCACAAGCATTGTGAATGAGCTTGAGTCTCTGGACAAATTCTATACTCAGAAGGAGAAAAATATGAAAGTGCTAAGAGCACTACCTGTAGAATGGGATAGCAAGACTACTGCAATGAGGGTCTCCATGGATTTAAAGTCGATGAGTACTTTTGATCTCTTTTCTTACTTAAAAGCCATCGAATATGATATCAACAGAAGGAAGAAAGAGGCAGAGGAATCCAGCACGAAGATAACTGCCCTAACAGCCAGAAATGCAAAGGATACTGGAGCTACCTGCTTAAGCAAGGAAAACTACTTGTTGAGGGTACTGATGAAGAACTGACCCTCCTTCTGAGGAATTTCAAGAAGTTCATCAGGTATAACAGGAGAGGTGATTTCAAGAAAAACCAGGCACCTCCCCAGCAGTCCAGTCCTCAACAACCTAACCAGGATACTTCCGACCTATGCTATAACTGTCGAAAGCCAGGACACTATACCAGATAATGTCCTCATCCAAAGATCAATCGATATCCGGATGGAGAATCATCCCAGAAGAAGGAGAAACGAAGAGAGAAAAGAAGAAGAATTAAAGCCTTCCTCAGTGAAATAGAAAAAGGCAAGGAACCTTCCAAGGAAGCTCAGCAAGATGTGGACTCCTCTGATAATGACAGTGATTCATCTTCTTCAAAAGATGAAGCACTTATCTGCCTGATGGCACAGGAATCAGAGGATAGCGAGGATGATGAGGTAATGTATTCTGTCCAACCCTTATTAGAAGAGGAAAAGGCAAACAAAAGCCTCTCCCTAAAACAAATCATGAGCGACTTCGAACAGATAAACTCAATTCATGAGGAGTTGAAACTTGAAAATGAGATGCTAAGGAGAGAAAACAAACAGTTAACTGAAAAGCTATCTGCATATGAGCTCAGTAGCTCAAAGTGCAGTGACCTCCAAAAACAAGCATCTATGCTCAATCTGAGAATCGCCAAACTTGAGAGTGAGAAAAATGACCTTCAAGCAATTGTGGGAGCCTTTAGCAAATCAGCTAAAGAAGCCAAGGAATGCATTAAGTCGGGCAAAAGTCCATTTGATAGGACAGACCTAGGATACTATGCAGAAACCTCTCAAGACACAGCAAGCTCATCAAGAACTATTGCCTTCGTTCAAGCGGAAACCTCAATGGCAAGAGAGTTATCTATTAACTCAACAGAAAGCTTGGAAAAAAGAATAGAGAAGGACAAAAGACCCATGTACACATCCACAGGGAATAAGCCTATTTTCGAAAGCTGGCTACAGCAGAATCAATCTGCTGGTAGATATAAAAGAAAACAGCAACCTACAAGGATGCTGAACAGAAACCTCTACTCCACCAATACTAAGACCAGAATGTCTAAACCTAAAAGAGCTCATGCCCAAAGGAAGTATGGTGGAGGATCTCACTTCAAAAGTGATGGGTATATACAGCTTGCACACACAAAAAAATATTCTAAGGATACCTCTTATAGACGAAACCACCGAGTCTACAACAAAACAATTGTTGTGAGACAAGTTTGGATTCCAAAAGGTACTAACAAAGAAGGACCCGTACGTGTATAGGTACCTAAGAACCGGTAATCTCTATTTTACAGGTACCTGTAGCAGAAACCAGCAAGAAAGTGTGGTACATTGATAGCGGGTGTTTGAGACACATGACTGGAGATAAAGAAACTCTTAAAGACTTCCAGCAGTGCAAGGGACTCAAAGTAATCTTCGGAGATAACTCCAAGGGAAGCACTAGAGGAATTGGAACTCTCATCAAAGGAAACACTCACATAAAGGAAGTGTCATATGTAAAAGGCCTGAAGTACAACTTGCTAAGCATAAGCCAATTTTGTGATAAAGGTTACTCAGTGGAGTTCAATCACAACAAGTGTCTGATAAGAGACAGCCAATCCAAGGAAGTAAAACTATCAGGAATCAGAAAAGGAAACATCTATGTAGCTGACTGGAGTTCAGTGACCACAGCTACCTGCTTCATTACAAAAGGATCATCAGACGCTAGCTGGCTATGGTATAAATGGATGAGCCACCTGAACTTCAAAATGATCAACAAGCTAGCCAGAAAATGACTGGTCAGAGGGCTACCTGATATGGTGTATAAGAAAGAGAGTCTATGTGAAGCATGCCAAAAGGGAAAATAAACTAAAAGCTCATTCAAAAACAAAGTTCAAAGGTCAACTGAAAGGCGCTAGATCTACTGCACATGGATCTATTTGGACCAGTAGAACCAATAAACATGAGTGGAAGAAAGTACACACTTGTAGTGGTGGACGACTATTCAAGATTTGCATGGACCCTGTTCTTAACAAAGAAGTCAGACACTCAGCGAAGGTTACCGAAGCTACTAAAGAAGCTGCAGATCGAAATGAGCCTGAACATTATCAAAATCCGAACAGACAGAGGCACTGAGTTTACAAACAAGTTTATTGAAGAATACTGCTCTAACAATGGAATTAAGCATGAATACTCAGCAGCCAGGACACCACAACAAAATGGTGTCGCAGAAAGGAAAAACAGGACCCTGAAGGAAGCTGCAAGGACCATGCTAGCTGAAGCACAGTTACCCAAGAGATTTTGGACGGAAGCAATCAATACAGCATGCTATACCCAGAACAGATGCATTATCAACAAGGATTTGAATAAAACTCCTTATGAGCTATGGTTCGGTTACACTCCAAATATTGAACATTTCCATATTTTTGGATGCAGGTGCTATGTGCTTAATAATGGAAAGGACTACCTGAAGGCATTTGACTCAAAGTCAGATGAATGAGTATTCTTAGGATACACCTCGGTAAGCAAAGCCTTCAGAATCTTCAACAAGAGAACACTTGTTGTAGAAGAAATAGTACATGTGGATTTTGATGAACCACATTGCTCTAAGGCTAATATAGACGAACTTAATGAAGACTTTGGGAAAACTCACATAACTAACACTCGTGTTGAATATGTTGATGCTGAGTTACCAAGTCTCCAAAATATTGAATCAACCCAGAATCAGCAACCTATACCAACTCAGCTACCTGGAGAACAGGAACCTACTCCAAACCAACAGGCACCAGTCATTCAAGAAGAAATACACTATCCTGAAGGAATTCAACTGGAAGTGCGCCTTGAAATACAGCCTGACCCAGAACAGCAAGCTGCACAGGATGATCAAGAGCAACCTGCCGAAATTCAAAATGAACAACAAGCTGAAGAAGCTAGAAGGAAATGGCTAAGGAATCATCCAAGAAATCAGATTATAGGAGATTCCACCTCTGGAGTAAGAACAAGAAGAAGCAACCCCCATGAAACGATGTTTGCTTGCTTTATTTCACAAACAGAACCAAGCTGCATAGAGGATGCTCTAGCAGACACCAACTGGATCCAAGCTATGCAGGAAGAGCTTAATGGATTTGAAAGAAACCAAGTGTGGCATCTAGTTCCTAGACCTACTCACCAAGGAGTAATCGGTACAAAATGGGTGTTTAAAAACAAGCTCGATGAAGAAGGACAAGTAGTCAGAAACAAGGCTAGACTAGTGGCAAAAGGTTACTGTCAGGAGGAAGGAATATATTTTGAAGAAACGTTTGCACCTGTAGCAAGACTAGAGGCAATCAAAATCTTCCTAGCCTACGCTGCTCACAACAATCTCACCATTTACCAAATGGATGTTAAGAGTGCATTTCTCAATGGACTGCTCGCTGAAGAAGTCTATGTGGAGCAACCTCCAGGATTCGAAGAAAATCTAGAAACCATGATCTTCAGATTAAAGAAAGCTCTCTATGTACTCAAGCAGGCACCTAGAGCCTGGTATGATACTCTCTCAAAGTATCTAATTGACAATGGATTCAAGAAAGGCAAAGTGGACAAAACACTCTTTAGAATCCAAGATGGAGATAGCATACTGTTCGTTCAGATCTATGTCGATGATATTATCTTTGGCTCAACAAACAAGGAATTGTGTCAAAAATTCTCAAGCCTCATGCAATCCAAATTTGAAATGAGCATGATGGGAGAACTAAGCTTCTTCCTCGGTCTTCAAGTCAAACAACTAAGTAATGGAACCTTCATCAATCAAGTAAAATACACCAAGGAATTGATAAAGAGATTTGGATTGGAAAATGCAAGCACAGTGAGCATACCGATGATAACCTCAGGAAGCCTAGACAAGGATAGTGATGGTAAAGCAGTAGACATCACAAAATACAGAAGACTCATTGGGTCACTGCTCTACCTGACAGCTAGTAGGCCAGATATCATATTTTCAGTAGGAATGTGTGCAAGATACCAAACAGCCCCGAAAGAATCACACATAACAGCAGCCAAACGAATCATCAGATACCTCAAAGGAACCCAGGAAGCTGGCCTATGGTACCCAAAAAAAGGAGGAATTAAACTTATTGGTTATACTGACTCTGATTTTGCAGGTTGCAAAATAGACAGGAAAAGCACCAGTGGTACCGTCAGCTACTAGGAAACAAACTGGTATCATGGTTCTGCAGAAAGCAAACCTCAATAGCAACCTCAACAGCCGAGGCCGAATATGTTGCTGCAGGAAGCTGCTGTGCACAAATTCTATGGATACAACAGCAACTGAAGGATTATAGAATTGAAGAAAAAGAAACACCTATCCTATGTGACAATACAAGCGTAATAGCTATCACTCATAATCCAGTTCTTCATTCGAGAACCAAACACATTGATATCAGACACCACTTCATCAGAGATCATGTTGAAAAGAAAGATATATCTTTGAAAAAAGTGCATACTGATCTACAGCTAGCTGACATATTCATGAAGCCCCTTTGTGAATCAAGATTTTCTTTTCTAAGAAACGAGCTGGGAATAATCAATCTGTGATAATTTTCTGTATAACTCTGTCTTTTCTGTTTAAAATGGCTATGAAGCTCAGGGGGAACTATAGGCAGGACAAGAGTAAAACAGCTACCTAAAGGTTACTACTCAAGGTCCCTGGACAGTTACTGAATACGACGATACTGGTCACCAAGCTACCTGCAGGACCTAGTAACCGAAGCGCGTGAAAAGAGGAACAGTTACCCCGCGTGAAACAGCCGTTTTTGCAGGAAACCCTTCGATATCCATAAAATGTCACATCGAGTACTTGAGGGCACGTACACCGCGTCAAAAATCTCAGCCGATGGATCAAGGGTCTTTTCAAATTCAGGATCAATCTGGACCGTCTGATCGAAACTCACCAAATTCAAATATAAGGGAGTCATTCTTCACTCTTCTCTCACACTTACACATTTCCATTTTCTGCAAAACCCTAAGTTTTCGTTTTCTTCCTTAAGTTTTCTAGTACCAACTTACTTTCTCACTGAAATGGCACCAAAACAGTCACAAGTTGTTGATGGCAGGCTGGTAGACAGAGAGGTTCTTCTGAAAATGGTGACGGAGGAAGGAAACTCCACGGAGTTGATGACAAGCATCCTGAGATGTCTTCGCATCTCTGGACTCCTCAAACTCTGCTCCTTCCACAAAGCCCCCTACGCAGAGGAGCAGGTGGAGAAATTCTACCGGAGGGCGAAGGTCTCTGATGATCGGTCAGAGATCGTTTCGAAGGTTGGCGGAGTGACGGTGATCGTTGACACCAGTCTGTTGGAAGAGGTGTTCTCGCTCCCCACCGACGGCATGAACGCCAGTGACCTCTCCACCTACGGAGAAGATGAGTTGGAGGAGTTCTGGACAACCTTCACCGACAAGGAGGACACGGCGGGGATGTCCCAGAGTTGCAGCAAGAAGGTCTTCCTTCTGGAGTTCGAGATGCTGCATGACATATGCTGCCATATCATAGAGAACCGCTCTGGTTCCTTTGATAAGTGTACCAACTTCAGGTACAAGATGATGATGGCCATAGTGAAGAAGGAAAAGGTGGACTGGGCCAGCTACCTGCTCTCTAGGCTGGTGGAGGAGGTGGAGAAGAAGGTTGGAAAGCCTATCTACGGGCTGATTGTGAACACCCCCCTGGGTCATCTGAAGGTGGACCTGTCCCAGGGGAAGCCTATTCAGAAGGGGAAGTTCATAGGTGCGGGCAGGGTGTTTGCTAAGAAGACCACTGCTCGGTCATCCCCAGTAACTAGGGAAATCTCTGAGGGTTCCAAGGGTGCTCCAAGGACAAGGAAGGCATTCCGCTGGACCAGCAACGCCTCATCTTCGTCGGAAAGCAGCTCGAGGATGGAGGAACCCTTATCAGCTCCTGAAGTGCCAAAGAAGATTAAGCACAAGAAGGATGTGCAGAGGAGACTGGTCATTTCTGATGATGAACCAGAAGGCACCACCACTCAGGCTGTTAAGAAGCCTGCTGTGGAAGTGGAGATTGACTCTCCACTAAGGGATGAACAGGCAGGGAATGCTGCTGTTCATGATGATGTTGAGGAGAAAGTGGATGAGGAGGATGTGATGGAGTACGTAATCAGCATACCGAAGCTGGAGGAAGAGTTCGGTAAGATGATGGAAAGATTCACTAGACAGCTACCTGGCCCCAGAAACCTGAAGGGAAAAGCAGCCGTTGTCCAGCCAAACTTCTACAGGGAGGAAGTGATCCTGGATGCTGCTGCTGACCAGGTCAGAGCAGGCGATGACGTGGCCTTCGCTGCTGCCCAAATAGAAATGTACGGAGAGGAGGAAGCTCTGGAGAGGATGACGAAGCAGGCTGCTGATGTTAGCCTGATAGAGACCAGGATGAGAAGGCCAGTAAGAGAACCCCAGATGGGTGAAGGATCCTCCTGCTCAGCTTTGATGGTTGAACCTATCAGCAGGCGGTCACCTTCACCAGCGGAGAAAAATGGTGAGGAATTCTCGTATCTTACTGACCTGATTATTCTGCCTGAAGTCCCTATGCAGACGCCGATGAAGGAGAGGAGCTCAACACCAACTGACTTTCCCAAGGCAAAGGAGTTGGAAACCCTCGCTGCTGTGGCATCTCTTGAGCTGATAGTCCCACCCACAGTAGCAGCCGCCGATGACACCACAGAGACATCCATTCCCACACCAATGGAGGTAGAGGCTGAGGGGGAACAAGTGCAGGAGAAGGAGGCACCTATTCAAATTGAAATACTGGAGGAATCTGCCCCCGTGGAAAAAGAGCAACCTGTTGCAGCTGTTCCGATGGAAGTGAAGGAGATAGTACCTGCCAAGCCAGTGGACCATGGAGAGATGGTCACTGAAGGAGAAGTGGCTGCGGAGGAACAGGTGATGGAAGTACAGGAGGCAGGAGGAGACAAAAGTGGAGAAAAGGAGCCTGAGGTGCAGGAGATAGAAAAATGAAGGAGGCTGAAGTGCAGGAGGCTGCAGTACAGGAGGTTGTAGAGGATATAGAAAAGGATAAGGAGGCTGAAATGGTGTTCAGCAAGGGAAAGATGGCTGAACAGGATAAGGAACAGGAGGGAGTTGAGGAGGATGCTGGAGGAGAAACACCTTCCAAGGACTCTGGATCAGGAGATGGAGGATCCAGTAGCCCTTCAAACAACGATGATGGGTCACCCAATGAACAAGGTGACACCGGAGCCGAAAAATCCAAAACACTAACATCTGCTTCTTCTGAATAGACACCAGCAGGAGAAAGCCAGGAACCTGCCAGATCAAATGAAGAAGTGCTGACAGCTATTGAACAGATGGGGAAGTCCCTGGTGAAAGCGAGCAGGAAACTCCGCAAGGAAACCCGCTTCCATTCTGTCAAGACCTACTCTTTCATGGACTCCCTCAACATCACCCTATCAAAACTTACTCAGATGATCACTGTCTATCGACCCCCCAAGGAGGATGCTGCAGTGGAAGTTGTCAAGAGCGTGATGGAAAAGCTGAACAGACAAGAGGAGAAGATGATCTCCCTTGAAACCATCCAGAGAGCTCTAGTCACTGCAGTAGACCGGATGGATAATGAGCAGTTCAACCAATCACAGACCCTGCGAGATCACTCAGGCACCCTGTCTGAAATTCACTCCATGGTCAGTTTTGCGGTTGGGCGAGCTGATGATGACAAAAAGGGGAAGAGAGGATAGAAGGCCGGCAGAAGACTGGACAGGACCCTACTGCCTGCAAGCAGATGATAGTAAGTAGGAGAAGAGACGACACTGGAGATGGAGAACAAATGGGAGCTGGACCAAGAGGCCCTTCAGATAGCAGTTCAAAAAGAAAATCAGAAGCTGTCTCGGGGTCAGTTCACCCAGGCTTCAGGAAGGGTGCTGAGATAAGAGAAGAAAACAGGAGGAGGACTGAAGCTGAACTGAAGAGCAACCTGGATGCTGTCTTTTCATCAGATCCAAGGTTTATTCTTGACAAAATCTTCCCACCGCACAAGCACCCTGACATGGCTGAAATGGAGAAAAATATGCAGTCCTGATGTCACAGCAAGTGCCTTTCTCAGAAATTTCCTGGAAGCCAGCCCGGATCCCAGGAGCGACAAGTTCGTAGCCCCAGAGATTCCGAAGGTCACTCTCTCCACTGAGGCTAATCCATCCTTCTTCCAGATTGTAGCTTTCAAGAGAATGGAGCTGATGAAGTACTTCACCACTCTCTGTAAGGAATCTGCTCTTTCCAGAGGATTCCGAACAAACAAGGAGGCCTTGCAGAGGTTCCTGGAGCTGACAAAGAAAGGTGGACTTCCAATCCAAGTGAAGCTGAGGCAGAAATTAGGAAAGGAGTTCATACCATACAGTGAAGACTTCTGGCTCAGGTTTGAGGAATCTGAGGAGATGATGAAGAGGATGGAACCCAGCTACCAAGACTCCATAGCCAACTGGTGGAAAGGTACAAGGTTTGAAATGAAGAAGAAAGCCAGCTGGCTGAAAACGTAGTGTTTTGCTCTCTGCTCTCTGTTTCTGTTTTTATCTATCTGTTGAGATTCTTTCTGTTTAATTATCTGCTTAGTATAACTATGTCTTGTACTTGATTTTGATTAATGAAAACTCGATATTTCTGATTATTGGAAGCTCACATCTTGTGAACTTAATGCATGCTTATGAATGGTTATACCTTTCTGCATTTTTGTTTCAAAGTTAATAAAATATGATTTTTTGATCCTGTTAAGGACTTTTGTCATCATCAAAAATGGGAAAATTGATAGGATAAAATGTAATAGATTTTGATAAGACAAAACGTGTAATAGACTAGAACATTAGCTATCTGGATAAGCCTTCATAGGTAAAATAGCTAAGGCAAGAATGCTGAAGAAGATATGAAGATTCTGCCAAGGAACCTTAGAGCCAAGTCCCTACTACCTGCATACTGTATCAAGCAACCAGTAACCAAGCTTCAAAGGATGCTACAAGGAACCTGGAATTGATCAAGGAAGCTAACTTACTCGAAGAGGATACTTCCAGAGACATTAAAATCAGTGCAACCTGACTAGCCAGTAGAGTCACCCCAGTTCCAACAAATCAGAGTCTGCCATGTGTGAAAAAGCAGTAAGGACACAGTACAAGCAGACTGCAGAATGAAGTCGCGCAGACAAAGCACAAGGCTGTGGCAGAACAGAATGAAGGCATTTCAGAACAGGTGTCAGAAGATCGGTAGAGCCAATCAGTAAGAGACACCTCATCAAGCAAATGACTGTCTTTCCAACGGGCAGAAAACTGTCTGATGCCTATAAATAGAAGACTGAGACTGAATACAAGAAGAGATGACCAAGAACCTAACAAAGAACTACAAGCAAGTCGTTTCAAGCTCAAGCAATCATATCCAAGATATTCAGTCTTAGCAGCAGCAAGCCAGCTACCTTTGTGATCTTCAAAAGTTCAAGGAGCTTGCTGTATTCGATAGTTTGAAAACTCTCATTTTATTCTAAGTCTGATAGGAGTCACTTAGGCAGGAGTTTACTCTGCTAAGTTGTAATCTCTCTGAAGAAGAGAAAGGATCCTGTGTGGGTCGGATAACCTGTGTGGAGATCCTGTGTGGGTCGATAGTTGGTCACTGTGCAGCTACCTGTGTGGATAGAGCTGACAGTTTTGTCTAGAGTATAGTTTGTATTAGCGGAGTCTATTGTAAATCAAACTTGCTTTAACAAAGTTCCTCCTTGTGAAGGAGTAGAGAGGACGTAGAGGGATTACTCCACCCTTGAACCTCTATAAGCTTGCTTGTGTTATTTACAGCTTTATATTCATCTATCTGCATCCTGAGCATACTGCATTAAAAGCGTGTTTCGAAAATCATAAGTATTTCCGCTGTGCATTATATTCTCTGTCTAAGTCCTGAGGTCACTGCCTGAGTAGGAACCTATCAAGCAGCAAGTTTTCTAGCTACCTGTTCATCAAGGACTTAACATTTTGGAGTGAAAAGTTAAAAATTTGATAAGGTTAATTCACCCCCCCTCTTAACCTTATACTACTGGGACCAACATATACTATATAAAATAAGTTGGGTATACGTGCTGAATGCATGAGATGTTATGTGTGATAATGTTATTATATGATGAATGTGAATATTATACTTGAATGACGTGAGGTCGATATACATGCTATGTGAATAAAATGCTATGAGCTAAGATTATTATTAAATAAGAATGTGATTGAAGAATGATTTGAAGTTGATATTGCATATGTGCAAATAAGATGTGCTTTCATGGCAGTTGAGAACTGCAACTAAGTGTTGTGTTAAATTAATGTGTTTTCATGTGTATGTTTGATATGTGTATGTGTGATGTAAATATGTGTGCATGTGCATGCGTATACAAGACGGCTATGGCTCGCATAAAGACGGCTGATCACCGTATTACGACGACTAACGGCCGTATTATGACGGCTAACGACCGTAAAATGGCGGTTAAAACCCGTAAATGTTTTCATGGCGGCTAAGAACCGTAAAATGCTTTCATGACAGCTAAGTACCGTAAATTATGTGAAAATGAAAGTGATATGTTTGAATATGAATGATGATTGATTGTATGTTTGCAAGACGGCTAAGAACCGTAATATGAAAGTGAAAGTGATATGATATGTTTGAATGTGGATGGTGATTGATTGAGATGGATGCTTACATGGTGAAATGATTTAAGTCACGGGTTTGAAGTGATGTCTTTTCTACTGTTTTTATTAAAAGATGAACGTTTTATGTCAACTGGGTTTTCTGATAAAAATTGTGTTATGATAAGTTGAGAAATGTCCGAATAAAAATCTTATAAAAATTATTTTATGCCATCCCGAGTTTCCCCACTCCACTGAGTGTACTTTTGTCACTCACCCCTCTTTTTAAAATGTTTTCAGTTTAAGGAGTTTAAGGCGCAGAGTACGAGCAGTGGATGCTTGTAGCCGATGAGCAAAGGTTAAAAAACCTTTTTATTTTAAAATGATTAATTTCATGTATTTAAGAAATTTATGTTTTATAATTATTCTTGATTTTATTTATATTTTATTCTTTTGAAGAGGAAATTTTTTTTATAAGAGAGTAACGTCTCGGTTAAAGATTTATTTTATAAAGAATCGGGACGTTACATATCGTGTACATATATCAAAATATTAAATAGACACGACTTATCGTGTACAGTAAGATAGTGTACATATATCAGAATATTAAATAATGCATGATTTTGACAGTTTTCTCCTACTCATGCATGTACATACACGATTATGATGATAATTATATACAAAATAAAAAAACCCAAGAAATTTCACAATTATTCACGATTATAATGATAATTATACATAAAATAAAAAATTGTAACCCAAACTCTTGTCTCTCTCTTCGAACAGTCCGATGTCTCACCTTCAAATTCAGATACACAGACCATCGTATAAATCAACTCTCATTCACCTTCTCCAACCTTCTTAGCTTATTCTGATGTTTTCATCTTCAAGTGCGAGCGACATCGCGCTTCCACTATCTCCGTTCCAATATTTAGATTTGTCAGCACAAATTTGACATCTACCACTAAGAATCATTGTCGTTTCTTCCATCTCCCTAACCCCATTCTCATCTCAATTTCTCTCATCTCTCTATAACCTCATTCTCATCTCAGATTCGATCATTACCACACAAAACATTTTCAAATTCATCAATAAAATTTGAGCTCTATCCTAGGATTTTCATCCGTCATTGATGTTGAAGTAGTGGAAATTGAGTTTCGGTGGAGCTTGGGGTTGGGAGGGGGGAAAATGAATTTTCAACTTTTCAAAATTTTGGGTTATAAAATTTTATGTATTTTGATATATTAAATTTTTTATTCAAATAATGTATTTGAATTTCATTTAGTATTAAAATTTAAATATAGTTAAGGGGTAGTATTAAAATGTATTTAGCAAAATATCTTAAAAATAGGTAAACAAATTATTTTCATAAAAATGGGATATAAAAGTTCCTTACATTATGAAAATGGATAGTTTTGGACTTGGTCCAAAGTATTACATATTTTCATATAGTCCAACTCAATTCAAAACCATCTTATAATACAAAATATTACCTAATATAAAAAAAAGTATTACTTAATACACACAAAAATATTAAATAATTTCTTATATTCGATCCGATCCAACCCGTCTCACGGAATGAGATCTGTGAGACGGTCTCACTCAAGACTTTGCGTAATTTGTAATAGTATAATGAACTTATATTTTAATTTCATACATGTATTAATTTATAAATAGGTGTAAATATAGATATATTAATTATTATCTATACTAGTGACAATGATAGCAATAATATTTTTCAAAAAAAAAGTGAATAATAATAATAATAATAATAATAATAATAATAATCCTACATAAAAATAGTAACGTGATGTGCATACTCATGAGTTGATGTAGCTCATTTATTTTTGATATTATAGAAACGCAAAATAATTGTAACATGTATTAAGACAGTGTTAAAAGTGTTTTCCTTGGGAAAATCTATTTCTAGCAGGAATTCCAGGACTTAAACTGAATAAATAACTAATATATATAACATATATAATCTAAATACCTATAAAAAGAAAATTATCCAACAACAACAATAATAACAGTAGTAATAATAATTGTAATAAAAATAATAATCCAATCACTACTCCTATATATAAATTATAAGATAGCTTATTAGACAACAATTTGTATTATAATATATGATAAAAGTAATAACACACTGTAATAAATTATATGACCAAATAATAAATAATTTATTTAATAATTAGAAAAATCTGAATTTATATAACTATATTTTAAATATTTATTTATATTTCAAGACTTATATTTCACGAATTTTTAGCACAAATTTGGGCATCAAGAAAATAGATTTTAAAATTGAGATACAAAATTAATTTTAGTGAAATCTATTCTAATTGGAAAGCTATTTTTAAGATTGAATTTGAGGCTTTCAAAGAACATGGAATGAGAGTGTTTTGAGACAAATTTTGTGTATTTCGACAATGGATTTAAGAAAAATCGAAATTTGAACTTGAAAGTGATGGTTATGGCAATTAATTTCCATCAAAAATGGAATCATAATCAAACAATCCTCTAAATTGTCCGACTAAATTAAAAAATCAGATAATTGTAGAACTATTTTGGGAAAAGACCAGAATTATAGGACGAAACCAGGTTTTATCCCTGATTATTTGGGATATGAGATTTGTCAAACAATAAAAAACAGTATTACCACACAAAGTAGTATATATAATAGAAAATCAATTAACAGCCATCGAATCACCTTTGGCTGCTATTTCTAACAACTGTTTTTACCACATGTGAACCCCTCAAAATAAAAACATAAAAAAATATAAAAAGCTATATAAGAAGAACCTTGTAGTTCTGCATACATGCAAGAAATTAACAAAAGTAGTAGATATCATTCACAAGTTTTGATAGTAGGATCAAGTATAGTGCAGGAATAAATATACATCTAGATAGAGAATGAAGATGATTAAGAATAATTTGATGGTTTTATTTCTTAGTTTTGTTTTAACATTTCGTGTGATAAATGGTAATATTGGAGAATGGGACGCAGAATGGGAGAAGAGAGCTGCAGAGGCATGGAATAGGACTCTTGAATCATTCGAGCCTAACCCTCACAACATTGTTACCCACCTCAATCTCAATGTCAAGAGGTATTATCTATTACAAACAAAATACAATATTTTTGCATATATATATATATATATGTGTGTTAGAGAATTTATAGACAACGTTGCATTTTATTTGAGGCCTTTTCTTGTGAAGTTATTTGAAAATGTTTATTTAAGTTGTTGGGAAAAGTTTATTTTTAATTACAATATATTGTCAGAATGATGATGTTGTAAAATATTTTTGCAACTATCAATATTTTTGCGATAATATTTTGTTATTGATAAAAAGTTTTTTTGTTGTATTGATTTTTTTCGAACATAGTTATCTTTCTTGCTTATATTGTGTATTATCAAATTCAGACCACAAAATTAATAGCGCTCTTTGATTTCTAACCATTTGTCATAGAAAAGTTATTTGCAGACACAACTTAACATTCATTTTTTTTAATCTCTTTTTGCATTGCTTGTGCCATCAACATTAGCTCATACTATCAAAATTTATATCGTACAATTTTATAACTTACCAACATAATTGTTACACCAACATGGATCATCCAAAACTTAAGTCGCACGACCTTATATATATATTTCATTCCAACAGAATCATGGCATTCAATTTTCATGAATTCATATTATCCAAACTTAGGTCATATCTTTTTAATTTAGGTTGTATAATCCAAATTTAGATATACCATCCTCTATAATATATAAAGGTATAATTGATCAGTATTAAAAAAAAAAAAGTTAAAAAGGAAAAAAAAAAAAACTTTCCATATAAGAGTTGGCTAAGAATGAGATTTCCCACTACAGATATGCAAAAGGGCATGACTAATTAGCAAAAATAACTAACTATGTTTGATGCACAGGACACTAACCGAAGTACAAAGAGTAAAAAGTCTCAGATCAAACACCACAAGAAGGCAACTACAAAACGGGCCCAACGGTCAATGCACGGTCACCAACCCGATCGACCGGTGCTGGCGGTGCAACCAGAACTGGGCCGAGAATCGGTTCAAGCTAGCCGACTGCGTTCTAGGGTTCGGCTACAAGGCCACCGGGGGCAAAAATGGAAAGTTCTACATGGTCAACGACTCCTCGGACAACGACCTTCTGAACCCTAAACCTGGAACCCTACGCCATGCGGTGATCCAAACGGAGCCATTGTGGATCACGTTCAACAACAACATGGTGATTACTTTGAAAGAAGAGTTAATAATGCAGAGTGACAAGACCATCGATGGACGTGGGGCCAAGGTCGAGATAGCCAATGGTGCAGGTATAACGATTCAGTTTGTGAAGAATGTGATCATCCACAATCTGAAGATCCACAACATAGTGCCCAAGAGTGGTGGGATGATTAGAGATTCAGTTAACCATTATGGGCTTCGGACAAGAAGTGATGGGGATGGGATCTCCATATTTGGGGGCCAAGATATTTGGATTGACCATGTTTCTATGCATAGTTGTGCAGATGGGCTGATTGATGCCATTCAAGGCTCCACTGGGATCACCCTTTCCAACAGCCACTTCACTGATCATGATCATGTAATCTTGCACACTAATTTTCACCAAATCTTGTTCATGATTCCAAGGCAAATCGTGTACACGAAACCTAAAATTCGTGTATATGATTTACGGAAAAATTGCAAATTTAAAATATTATTTTTAGATCATTCATCAATAAAGTACAATTGGAATATTTTAGGTTAAAAAACCCGAAATGATGAATTTTGATCAAAACACATGGATTTTGGGCCAAATCACAACAGCAAAAGCTTAAATCTCATGTGGTTGGACCCAAAATTCATGATTTCAGGTCTTTTGTCTTAAAATCGTTTAAATTGAAAAGATAGTGTCCCAATATCAGGGTCGGAAAGTTAGTGTTCTTCATTAGTGAATGATCTAAAGATATTATTGTAAATTTGCAATTTTCCTCATGGTTTAACCTAAAATGTCACATGCTATTTACATAATTTTGGGAGGGGGAAATTATTACAAAGGTATTTAAAACTTACTCCCAAATCGATAGACTTAGCTAAGCTAGCTCATTCATCTTAGCTAGGTCTTTTGATGCTCGAGTCAAGTCAGATCAATAAAAACCGATAGTCGATAATGAAAAGAGGGAATTTATATTTCCTCGGTTCTTTGAATTGAAAATTTCACCTCATCAGATACGAATGTTGAATGCAGACGTTGCTTTTTGGCGCAAGCGATTCCTATACACCCGACGCGAAGATGCAAGTTACAATAGCATTCAACCATTTTGGGAAGAGATTGGTGCAGAGAATGCCAAGGTGCAGATTTGGGTACTTCCATGTTGTCAACAATGACTATACACACTGGCAAATGTATGCCATTGGAGGCAGCAGCCATCCTACAATTATCAGCCAAGGCAATAATTATTATGCTGAAAACCCTAATGCCAAAGAGGTATATATATCTTATGCACATCATGAATAATATTTATCACTATCGACATATGTATCATATAATTGAGCTCGGGTTAGACTTCGACCCGATTCAAAAACTTTGAATTGGGTAGAGAGAATCTTTATTAGAAATCACTTGCATATTGTATTTGGTTTATATATATGTTTTGGTACAGAGATTAAGAAAACGTTTGAATAAGTATAATTATTTGTATAAAATGATTATATTGTCAAACATTTAATGGACATATATAGTTAATGCATAGAAATTAAAATCTTTTGACAATCAGAATTAATTGTCGGATAAATTGAAAAAAAAAATCTATTTTCAAAAGCGACAATTATTTTGAAATGGAATGAGTACTATTCATTTACTATAAATTGCTTGTCATGCCTCGATACACATGGCTCGTGCATATCATGTAGTGATGAAATACAACATGATTGTAAACGGGGCGAGAAACATCTCGTTTGACGATTCGTTTCTTGGAATGAAATTGCAGGTGACAAAAAGAGATGGAGCTCCAGAATCAGAATGGAAGAAATGGACATGGATATCACAAGGAGATACATTCCAAGGAGGAGCATTCTTTGTTCCATCTGGAGATGAAGCTTACCTCAGCAAACATCCAGAAGTTTATGACAAGATCAAAGCTGCTCCTGGTACTAATGCTAAAGATATGACCAGATTCTCAGGTCATCTTGGCTGTAAGATTGGATCACCCTGCTAGAACAACAAGGCAAAACGATGTTAGGCTAAAACGACATCGTTTTGCTCGATTATCTCACAATATTATCCTATTTTGTAAATAGGAATTGATTGAACAGGGTAGAGTTGGGAGAAGATAGTCTTTTGTTTTTGTACACATTAGGTAACATCTTAGTTTTCGAACAATGGCTTATCTTTTTACCATCAATTTTACGTATTCAATTTTAGTCCGATTTTATTCGAAGTGTTAATTTTTGTCTATGTGAATGTTGGAGTTTAGACGTTCACATGGATGAAAATTGAAAGTTCGAGCAAAATTAGATTAAAATTGAAATACTTAAAATTTAAGGTTACAAAATGGATAAGATTTAAGTTATAGGATGAGAATTGTAGATTTGTTTTTAGGTTTCCATTGTAACTCGTAAGCATCATTAGGATGAACGAGGATATTATTCAGAAGTTGAATTTTAATTTATTTTTTATTTGGTTTCTATGTAAAATTATGTATTATATTTATCTCAAAATTGTGAGTACAGAATTTTAAAAATCATTTTATACAAATAAAATATTTTTGTTCTCCTCACTTTCAATATCCTTACTTATGTTTCTTTTAATTTATAATATATATACATATAGTTTTGATCACACCTGAAGAATGCACATCGTTGTAAGATTATTTTTTTTAATTTTTTATATTTTATACTATAAATAAAATCTTTTTTTCACGCTACACTTCACTCATAACCTCTCATCAACATAGACATTTTTAACAATGCGCATCTCATACATACACCTTCTTCCCAGTTCTCATCCACATAGATATTACTATGAAAAATGTTGAATTAATTAATATTCTTCCAACTCTCATCAACACAGAAGTTATCATGAAAAATATTGAAAATCAATTAAATGAAGCAATTAAAAATATTCAATTAATCAATATTGAAAATCAATTAAATGAAGTAATGAAAAATATTCAATTAATCAATTCTCAAGAAATTCTAAATCCTAATCAATATTCGACATAAAAATTAAAATACCAATTGAGGAATAAAGAGAGTAAATTTTCAAAAAACCTTCAAAATCAACAAATCATATCCTCCAACTCAATCATTAATTACCAACAAGTCTTCAATCAATCTTCAGAATCTCAAGTCATCAATTACCAAAAAATCTTCAATCAATTCTCAAAATACTGTCTTTTTTGTATCTCAAATACAATGAATCTGAAAAGAAATGAAGCAATGAAAAATATTTAATTAATCAAATCTCAACAAAACCTAAATCTTAATCAATATTCGAGATATCCTCAAAATTAACCAAATTAATTAAAATACCAAAATCCTAATCAATATTGGAGAAATCCTCAAAATTAATCATAAAATTAAAATAAAAAAAATCCTAATTAATATTCAAGAAATCCTCAAAATTAATCATAAAAATTAAAATACGAATTGAGCAATAAAGAGAATAAATTCCCAACAAATTTTCAAAATCAACAAATCATATTTTCCAACTCAATTATCAATTACCAAGAAGTCCTCAATCAATCCTCAAAATTCCCAAGAAGTCTTTAATCAATCGTCAAAATCCCTAATTTTTTTTATCGTCAAATATAATGAATTTACACATGTGAAAAAAATTTAAAAAAAAATGAGTACTATAATTTTTTAAATGTAAAAACTTTCAGAAAAGAAAAAAGATAAGAAAATATTATACCATTCCAATAATGTAGAATAATTTCTTCTTGTCATGCCCACTAATCCACACCCACGACAAACTCTTGCTTTTGGAATTATCTTTTTCTTTGATGATTTATACCTTTTACTCTCACTTGTGAAGGACCATTAATTTCAATTATATTCTTTTCTATACAGAAGATCGTTGCACTCTTTCAGCATTGTACATATATTCTAATTGTTGTTAGAACCATCTTCAATGAGACATGCATTATCTACTACAATACAAGCCATTTGTGACAATTTTCAATGTCTTGTCAGAACAGATTTATTATAAATGTCAGCACCTGATTATCTTTCATTCTTCCACTTTTGATGATCATCATCCACTCTTCCACTCTTTGCACTTATTGTCCATCTTGATAGAATTTATTTAGATGGAAGTTGAAATATCTGTATCACACGAAAATATGCAAAAATGTGTCTACAAATAATTCTTTTGAACTCAAATTGTAAGCAACTGCATGTTAATGCATGTGAACTCGGTTGTCTTAATGTTGAACTTGTATCAGTCCTGAATATAGTATAGATTGTTTGCAACTCATTATCACATTTCAAATTCACAAAATAAGAATGACTTTAACACATTTCTTCCTGAAAAAAGTTGATTTCAAATTCACAAAATAAGAATGACTTTGACACATTTCTTTCTTAAAAAAATTGAAATTTTTCCTTGTGTATATCTTTGCCATTTGTGCTTCCATTGACCAAACATCCAAGTATGATTGTTTGGCCATGGTGGTTGATCCGGTTATTGGAGCAAAAATCATACTATACTTATTTGTGTTATATGTTGTATCAAATACTATAACATCACCAGAAAACTATGTGAATTTGATTAATTAAATATTTTTCATTGCTTCATTTAATTGATTATCAATATTGATTAATTGAATATTTTTCATTGCTTCATTTAAATTAATTTTCAATATTTTTCATGGTAGCTTCTGTATCGATGAGAATTAGAAGATAATTGATTAATTCAATATTTTTCATGGTAGTAGCTGTGTGGATGGGAATTGGGAAGAAGGTGTATGTATGAGATGTAAATTATTGATGAGGGGTATGAGTGAAGTGTAGCGTGAAAAAAAGATTTTGTGTATAATATAAAATATAAAAAATTTGAAAAAAATCTTAAAAAAGTGCACACGGTGCGCATTCTTCAGATGCGTACCTGATCAAAATTGTACATATATATTTATATAAAACTTAGGTAAATTTAAAAAAAAAAATCACATTGCACACTTTGGGATAAAGACTATGATTAATTGACAGAAAAATTACAAATTTTACATCAAACAAAATTTTAACCAAGTTTTGAAAAAAATTACAAATTTTACTTAATACAAAATTTTTAACAGCCATCGAATCACCTTTGGCTGCTATTTCTAACAACTCTTTTTACCACTTGTGAACCCCTCAAAATAAAAACATAAAAAAATATAAAAAGCTATATAAGAAGAACCTTGTAGTTCTGCATACATGCAAGAAATTAACAAAAGTAGTAGATATCATTCACAAGTTTTGATAGTAGGATCAAGTAGAGTGCAGGAATAAATATACATCTAGATAGAGAATGAAGATGATTAAGAATAATTTGATGGTTTTATTTCTTAGTTTTGTTTTAACATTTCGTGTGATAAATGGTAATATTGGAGAATGGGACGCAGAATGGGAGAAGAGAGCTGCAGAGGCATGGAATAGGACTCTTGAATCATTCGAGCCTAACCCTCACAACATTGTTACCCACCTCAATCTCAATGTCAAGAGGTATTATCTATTACAAACAAAATACAATATTTTTGCATATATATATATATATGTGTGTGTTAGAGAATTTATAGACAACGTTGCATTTTATTTGAGGCCTTTTCTTGTGAAGTTATTTGAAAATGTTTATTTAAGTTGTTGGGAAAAGTTTATTTTTAATTACAATATATTGTCAGAATGATGATGTTGTAAAATATTTTTGCAACTATCAATATTTTTGCGATAATATTTTGTTATTGATAAAAAGTTTTTTTGTTGTATTGATTTTTTTCGAACATAGTTATCTTTCTTGCTTATATTGTGTATTATCAAATTCAGACCACAAAATTAATAGCGCTCTTTGATTTCTAACCATTTGTCATAGAAAAGTTATTTGCAGACACAACTTAACATTCATTTTTTTTAATCTCTTTTTGCATTGCTTGTGCCATCAACATTAGCTCATACTATCAAAATTTATATCGTACAATTTTATAACTTACCAACATAATTGTTACACCAACATGGATCATCCAAAACTTAAGTCGCACGACCTTATATATATATTTCATTCCAACATATATATTTCATTCCAACAGAATCATGGCATTCAATTTTCATGAATTCATATTATCCAAACTTAGGTCATATCTTTTTAATTTAGGTTGTATAATCCAAATTTAGATATACCATCCTCTATAATATATAAAGGTATAATTGATCAGTATTAAAAAAAAAAAAGTTAAAAAGGAAAAAAAAAAAAAACTTTCCATATAAGAGTTGGCTAAGAATGAGATTTCCCACTACAGATATGCAAAAGGGCATGACTAATTAGCAAAAATAACTAACTATGTTTGATGCACAGGACACTAACCGAAGTACAAAGAGTAAAAAGTCTCAGATCAAACACCACAAGAAGGCAACTACAAAACGGGCCCAACGGTCAATGCACGGTCACCAACCCGATCGACCGGTGCTGGCGGTGCAACCAGAACTGGGCCGAGAATCGGTTCAAGCTAGCCGACTGCGTTCTAGGGTTCGGCTACAAGGCCACCGGGGGCAAAAATGGAAAGTTCTACATGGTCAACGACTCCTCGGACAACGACCTTCTGAACCCTAAACCTGGAACCCTACGCCATGCGGTGATCCAAACGGAGCCATTGTGGATCACGTTCAACAACAACATGGTGATTACTTTGAAAGAAGAGTTAATAATGCAGAGTGACAAGACCATCGATGGACGTGGGGCCAAGGTCGAGATAGCCAATGGTGCAGGTATAACGATTCAGTTTGTGAAGAATGTGATCATCCACAATCTGAAGATCCACAACATAGTGCCCAAGAGTGGTGGGATGATTAGAGATTCAGTTAACCATTATGGGCTTCGGACAAGAAGTGATGGGGATGGGATCTCCATATTTGGGGGCCAAGATATTTGGATTGACCATGTTTCTATGCATAGTTGTGCAGATGGGCTGATTGATGCCATTCAAGGCTCCACTGGGATCACCCTTTCCAACAGCCACTTCACTGATCATGATCATGTAATCTTGCACACTAATTTTCACCAAATCTTGTTCATGATTCCAAGGCAAATCGTGTACACGAAACCTAAAATTCGTGTATATGATTTACGGAAAAATTGCAAATTTAAAATATTATTTTTAGATCATTCATCAATAAAGTACAATTGGAATATTTTAGGTTAAAAAACCCGAAATGATGAATTTTGATCAAAACACATGGATTTTGGGCCAAATCACAACAGCAAAAGCTTAAATCTCATGTGGTTGGACCCAAAATTCATGATTTCAGGTCTTTTGTCTTAAAATCGTTTAAATTGAAAAGATAGTGTCCCAATATCAGGGTCGGAAAGTTAGTGTTCTTCATTAGTGAATGATCTAAAGATATTATTGTAAATTTGCAATTTTCCTCATGGTTTAACCTAAAATGTCACATGCTATTTACATAATTTTGGGAGGGGGAAATTATTACAAAGGTATTTAAAACTTACTCCCAAATCGATAGACTTAGCTAAGCTAGCTCATTCATCTTAGCTAGGTCTTTTGATGCTCGAGTCAAGTCAGATCAATAAAAACCGATAGTCGATAATGAAAAGAGGGAATTTATATTTCCTCGGTTCTTTGAATTGAAAATTTCACCTCATCAGATACGAATGTTGAATGCAGACGTTGCTTTTTGGCGCAAGCGATTCCTATACACCCGACGCGAAGATGCAAGTTACAATAGCATTCAACCATTTTGGGAAGAGATTGGTGCAGAGAATGCCAAGGTGCAGATTTGGGTACTTCCATGTTGTCAACAATGACTATACACACTGGCAAATGTATGCCATTGGAGGCAGCAGCCATCCTACAATTATCAGCCAAGGCAATAATTATTATGCTGAAAACCCTAATGCCAAAGAGGTATATATATCTTATGCACATCATGAATAATATTTATCACTATCGACATATGTATCATATAATTGAGCTCGGGTTAGACTTCGACCCGATTCAAAAACTTTGAATTGGGTAGAGAGAATCTTTATTAGAAATCACTTGCATATTGTATTTGGTTTATATATATGTTTTGGTACAGAGATTAAGAAAACGTTTGAATAAGTATAATTATTTGTATAAAATGATTATATTGTCAAACATTTAATGGACATATATAGTTAATGCATAGAAATTAAAATCTTTTGACAATCAGAATTAATTGTCGGATAAATTGAAAAAAAAAATCTATTTTCAAAAGCGACAATTATTTTGAAATGGAATGAGTACTATTCATTTACTATAAATTGCTTGTCATGCCTCGATACACATGGCTCGTACATATCATGTAGTGATGAAATACAACATGATTGTAAACGGGGCGAGAAACATCTCGTTTGACGATTCGTTTCTTGGAATGAAATTGCAGGTGACAAAAAGAGATGGAGCTCCAGAATCAGAATGGAAGAAATGGACATGGATATCACAAGGAGATACATTCCAAGGAGGAGCATTCTTTGTTCCATCTGGAGATGAAGCTTACCTCAGCAAACATCCAGAAGTTTATGACAAGATCAAAGCTGCTCCTGGTACTAATGCTAAAGATATGACCAGATTCTCAGGTCATCTTGGCTGTAAGATTGGATCACCCTGCTAGAACAACAAGGCAAAACGATGTTAGGCTAAAACGACATCGTTTTGCTCGATTATCTCACAATATTATCCTATTTTGTAAATAGGAATTGATTGAACAGGGTAGAGTTGGGAGAAGATAGTCTTTTGTTTTTGTACACATTAGGTAACATCTTAGTTTTCGAACAATGGCTTATCTTTTTACCATCAATTTTACGTATTCAATTTTAGTCCGATTTTATTCGAAGTGTTAATTTTTGTCTATGTGAATGTTGGAGTTTAGACGTTCACATGGATGAAAATTGAAAGTTCGAGCAAAATTAGATTAAAATTGAAATACTTAAAATTTAAGGTTACAAAATGGATAAGATTTAAGTTATAGGATGAGAATTGTAGATTTGTTTTTAGGTTTCCATTGTAACTCGTAAGCATCATTAGGATGAACGAGGATATTATTCAGAAGTTGAATTTTAATTTATTTTTTATTTGGTTTCTATGTAAAATTATGTATTATATTTATCTCAAAATTGTGAGTACAGAATTTTAAAAATCATTTTATACAAATAAAATATTTTTGTTCTCCTCACTTTCAATATCCTTACTTATGTTTCTTTTAATTTATAATATATATATACGTATAGTTTTGATCACACCTGAAGAATGCACATCGTTGTAAGATTATTTTTTTTAATTTTTTATATTTTATACTATAAATAAAATCTTTTTTTCACGCTACACTTCACTCATAACCTCTCATCAACATAGACATTTTTAACAATGCGCATCTCATACATACACCTTCTTCCCAGTTCTCATCCACATAGATACTACTATGAAAAATGTTGAATTAATTAATATTCTTTCAACTCTCATCAACACAGAAGTTATCATGAAAAATATTGAAAATCAATTTAATGAAGCAATTAAAAATATTCAATTAATCAATATTGAAAATCAATTAAATGAAGTAATGAAAAATATTCAATTAATCAATTCTCAAGAAATTCTAAATCCTAATCAATATTCGACATAAAAATTAAAATACCAATTGAGGAATAAAGAGAGTAAATTTTCAAAAAACCTTCAAAATCAACAAATCGTATCCTCCAACTCAATCATTAATTACCAACAAGTCTTCAATCAATCTTCAGAATCTCAAGTCATCAATTACCAAAAAATCTTCAATCAATTCTCAAAATACTGTCTTTTTTGTATCTCAAATACAATGAATCTGAAAAGAAATGAAGCAATGAAAAATATTTAATTAATCAAATCTCAACAAAACCTAAATCTTAATCAATATTCGAGATATCCTCAAAATTAACCAAATTAATTAAAATACCAAAATCCTAATCAATATTGGAGAAATCCTCAAAATTAATCATAAAATTAAAATAAAAAAATCCTAATTAATATTCAAGAAATCCTCAAAATTAATCATAAAAATTAAAATACGAATTGAGCAATAAAGAGAATAAATTCTCAACAAATTTTCAAAATCAACAAATCATATTTTCCAACTCAATTATCAATTACCAAGAAGTCCTCAATCAATCCTCAAAATTCCCAAGAAGTCTTTAATCAATCGTCAAAATCCCTAATTTTTTTTATCGTCAAATATAATGAATTTACACATGTGAAAAAAATTTAAAAAAAAATGAGTACTATAATTTTTTAAATGTAAAAACTTTCAGAAAAGAAAAAAGATAAGAAAATATTATACCATTCCAATAATGTAGAATAATTTCTTCTTGTCATGCCCACTAATCCACACCCACGACAAACTCTTGCTTTTGGAATTATCTTTTTCTTTGATGATTTATACCTTTTACTCTCACTTGTGAAGGACCATTAATTTCAATTATATTCTTTTCTATACAGAAGATCGTTGCACTCTTTCAGCATTGTACATATATTCTAATTGTTGTTAGAACCATCTTCAATGAGACATGCATTATCTACTACAATACAAGCCATTTGTGACAATTTTCAATGTCTTGTCAGAACAGATTTATTATAAATGTCAGCACCTGATTATCTTTCATTCTTCCACTTTTGATGATCATCATCCACTCTTCCACTCTTTGCACTTATTGTCCATCTTGATAGAATTTATTTAGATGGAAGTTGAAATATCTGTATCACACGAAAATATGCAAAAATGTGTCTACAAATAATTCTTTTGAACTCAAATTGTAAGCAACTACATGTTAATGCATGTGAACTCGGTTGTCTTAATGTTGAACTTGTATCAGTCCTGAATATAGTATAGATTGTTTGCAACTCATTATCACATTTCAAATTCACAAAATAAGAATGACTTTAACACATTTCTTCCTGAAAAAAGTTGATTTCAAATTCACAAAATAAGAATGACTTTGACACATTTCTTTCTTAAAAAAATTGAAATTTTTCCTTGTGTATATCTTTGCCATTTGTGCTTCCATTGACCAAACATCCAAGTATGATTGTTTGGCCATGGTGGTTGATCCGGTTATTGGAGCAAAAATCATACTATACTTATTTGTGTTATATGTTGTATCAAATACTATAACATCACCAGAAAACTATGTGAATTTGATTAATTAAATATTTTTCATTGCTTCATTTAATTGATTATCAATATTGATTAATTGAATATTTTTCATTGCTTCATTTAAATTAATTTTCAATATTTTTCATGGTAGCTTCTGTATCGATGAGAATTAGAAGATAATTGATTAATTCAATATTTTTCATGGTAGTAGCTGTGTGGATGGGAATTGGGAAGAAGGTGTATGTATGAGATGTAAATTATTGATGAGGGGTATGAGTGAAGTGTAGCGTGAAAAAAAGATTTTGTGTATAATATAAAATATAAAAAATTTGAAAAAAATCTTAAAAAAGTGCACACGGTGCGCATTCTTCAGATGCGTACCTGATCAAAATTGTACATATATATTTATATAAAACTTAGGTAAATTTAAAAAAAAAAAATCACATTGCACACTTTGGGATAAAGACTATGATTAATTGACAGAAAAATTACAAATTTTACATCAAACAAAATTTTAACCAAGTTTTGAAAAAAATTACAAATTTTACTTAATACAAATTTTTTAACAGCCATCGAATCACCTTTGGCTGCTATTTCTAACAACTGTTTTTACCACATGTGAACCCCTCAAAATAAAAACATAAAAAAATATAAAAAGCTATATAAGAAGAACCTTGTAGTTCTGCATACATGCAAGAAATTAACAAAAGTAGTAGATATCATTCACAAGTTTTGATAGTAGGATCAAGTATAGTGCAGGAATAAATATACATCTAGATAGAGAATGAAGATGATTAAGAATAATTTGATGGTTTTATTTCTTAGTTTTGTTTTAACATTTCGTGTGATAAATGGTAATATTGGAGAATGGGACGCAGAATGGGAGAAGAGAGCTGCAGAGGCATGGAATAGGACTCTTGAATCATTCGAGCCTAACCCTCACAACATTGTTACCCACCTCAATCTCAATGTCAAGAGGTATTATCTATTACAAACAAAATACAATATTTTTGCATATATATATATATGTGTGTGTTAGAGAATTTATAGACAACGTTGCATTTTATTTGAGGCCTTTTCTTGTGAAGTTATTTGAAAATGTTTATTTAAGTTGTTGGGAAAAGTTTATTTTTAATTACAATATATTGTCAGAATGATGATGTTGTAAAATATTTTTGCAACTATCAATATTTTTGCGATAATATTTTGTTATTGATAAAAAGTTTTTTTGTTGTATTGATTTTTTTCGAACATAGTTATCTTTCTTGCTTATATTGTGTATTATCAAATTCAGACCACAAAATTAATAGCGCTCTTTGATTTCTAACCATTTGTCATAGAAAAGTTATTTGCAGACACAACTTAACATTCATTTTTTTTAATCTCTTTTTGCATTGCTTGTGCCATCAACATTAGCTCATACTATCAAAATTTATATCGTACAATTTTATAACTTACCAACATAATTGTTACACCAACATGGATCATCCAAAACTTAAGTCGCACGACCTTATATATATATTTCATTCCAACAGAATCATGGCATTCAATTTTCATGAATTCATATTATCCAAACTTAGGTCATATCTTTTTAATTTAGGTTGTATAATCCAAATTTAGATATACCATCCTCTATAATATATAAAGGTATAATTGATCAGTATTAAAAAAAAAAAAGTTAAAAAGGAAAAAAAAAAAAAACTTTCCATATAAGAGTTGGCTAAGAATGAGATTTCCCACTACAGATATGCAAAAGGGCATGACTAATTAGCAAAAATAACTAACTATGTTTGATGCACAGGACACTAACCGAAGTACAAAGAGTAAAAAGTCTCAGATCAAACACCACAAGAAGGCAACTACAAAACGGGCCCAACGGTCAATGCACGGTCACCAACCCGATCGACCGGTGCTGGCGGTGCAACCAGAACTGGGCCGAGAATCGGTTCAAGCTAGCCGACTGCGTTCTAGGGTTCGGCTACAAGGCCACCGGGGGCAAAAATGGAAAGTTCTACATGGTCAACGACTCCTCGGACAACGACCTTCTGAACCCTAAACCTGGAACCCTACGCCATGCGGTGATCCAAACGGAGCCATTGTGGATCACGTTCAACAACAACATGGTGATTACTTTGAAAGAAGAGTTAATAATGCAGAGTGACAAGACCATCGATGGACGTGGGGCCAAGGTCGAGATAGCCAATGGTGCAGGTATAACGATTCAGTTTGTGAAGAATGTGATCATCCACAATCTGAAGATCCACAACATAGTGCCCAAGAGTGGTGGGATGATTAGAGATTCAGTTAACCATTATGGGCTTCGGACAAGAAGTGATGGGGATGGGATCTCCATATTTGGGGGCCAAGATATTTGGATTGACCATGTTTCTATGCATAGTTGTGCAGATGGGCTGATTGATGCCATTCAAGGCTCCACTGGGATCACCCTTTCCAACAGCCACTTCACTGATCATGATCATGTAATCTTGCACACTAATTTTCACCAAATCTTGTTCATGATTCCAAGGCAAATCGTGTACACGAAACCTAAAATTCGTGTATATGATTTACGGAAAAATTGCAAATTTAAAATATTATTTTTAGATCATTCATCAATAAAGTACAATTGGAATATTTTAGGTTAAAAAACCCGAAATGATGAATTTTGATCAAAACACATGGATTTTGGGCCAAATCACAACAGCAAAAGCTTAAATCTCATGTGGTTGGACCCAAAATTCATGATTTCAGGTCTTTTGTCTTAAAATCGTTTAAATTGAAAAGATAGTGTCCCAATATCAGGGTCGGAAAGTTAGTGTTCTTCATTAGTGAATGATCTAAAGATATTATTGTAAATTTGCAATTTTCCTCATGGTTTAACCTAAAATGTCACATGCTATTTACATAATTTTGGGAGGGGGAAATTATTACAAAGGTATTTAAAACTTACTCCCAAATCGATAGACTTAGCTAAGCTAGCTCATTCATCTTAGCTAGGTCTTTTGATGCTCGAGTCAAGTCAGATCAATAAAAACCGATAGTCGATAATGAAAAGAGGGAATTTATATTTCCTCGGTTCTTTGAATTGAAAATTTCACCTCATCAGATACGAATGTTGAATGCAGACGTTGCTTTTTGGCGCAAGCGATTCCTATACACCCGACGCGAAGATGCAAGTTACAATAGCATTCAACCATTTTGGGAAGAGATTGGTGCAGAGAATGCCAAGGTGCAGATTTGGGTACTTCCATGTTGTCAACAATGACTATACACACTGGCAAATGTATGCCATTGGAGGCAGCAGCCATCCTACAATTATCAGCCAAGGCAATAATTATTATGCTGAAAACCCTAATGCCAAAGAGGTATATATATCTTATGCACATCATGAATAATATTTATCACTATCGACATATGTATCATATAATTGAGCTCGGGTTAGACTTCGACCCGATTCAAAAACTTTGAATTGGGTAGAGAGAATCTTTATTAGAAATCACTTGCATATTGTATTTGGTTTATATATATGTTTTGGTACAGAGATTAAGAAAACGTTTGAATAAGTATAATTATTTGTATAAAATGATTATATTGTCAAACATTTAATGGACATATATAGTTAATGCATAGAAATTAAAATCTTTTGACAATCAGAATTAATTGTCGGATAAATTGAAAAAAAAAATCTATTTTCAAAAGCGACAATTATTTTGAAATGGAATGAGTACTATTCATTTACTATAAATTGCTTGTCATGCCTCGATACACATGGCTCGTGCATATCATGTAGTGATGAAATACAACATGATTGTAAACGGGGCGAGAAACATCTCGTTTGACGATTCGTTTCTTGGAATGAAATTGCAGGTGACAAAAAGAGATGGAGCTCCAGAATCAGAATGGAAGAAATGGACATGGATATCACAAGGAGATACATTCCAAGGAGGAGCATTCTTTGTTCCATCTGGAGATGAAGCTTACCTCAGCAAACATCCAGAAGTTTATGACAAGATCAAAGCTGCTCCTGGTACTAATGCTAAAGATATGACCAGATTCTCAGGTCATCTTGGCTGTAAGATTGGATCACCCTGCTAGAACAACAAGGCAAAACGATGTTAGGCTAAAACGACATCGTTTTGCTCGATTATCTCACAATATTATCCTATTTTGTAAATAGGAATTGATTGAACAGGGTAGAGTTGGGAGAAGATAGTCTTTTGTTTTTGTACACATTAGGTAACATCTTAGTTTTCGAACAATGGCTTATCTTTTTACCATCAATTTTACGTATTCAATTTTAGTCCGATTTTATTCGAAGTGTTAATTTTTGTCTATGTGAATGTTGGAGTTTAGACGTTCACATGGATGAAAATTGAAAGTTCGAGCAAAATTAGATTAAAATTGAAATACTTAAAATTTAAGGTTACAAAATGGATAAGATTTAAGTTATAGGATGAGAATTGTAGATTTGTTTTTAGGTTTCCATTGTAACTCGTAAGCATCATTAGGATGAACGAGGATATTATTCAGAAGTTGAATTTTAATTTATTTTTTATTTGGTTTCTATGTAAAATTATGTATTATATTTATCTCAAAATTGTGAGTACAGAATTTTAAAAATCATTTTATACAAATAAAATATTTTTGTTCTCCTCACTTTCAATATCCTTACTTATGTTTCTTTTAATTTATAATATATATATACGTATAGTTTTGATCACACCTGAAGAATGCACATCGTTGTAAGATTATTTTTTTTAATTTTTTATATTTTATACTATAAATAAAATCTTTTTTTCACGCTACACTTCACTCATAACCTCTCATCAACATAGACATTTTTAACAATGCGCATCTCATACATACACCTTCTTCCCAGTTCTCATCCACATAGATACTACTATGAAAAATGTTGAATTAATTAATATTCTTTCAACTCTCATCAACACAGAAGTTATCATGAAAAATATTGAAAATCAATTTAATGAAGCAATTAAAAATATTCAATTAATCAATATTGAAAATCAATTAAATGAAGTAATGAAAAATATTCAATTAATCAATTCTCAAGAAATTCTAAATCCTAATCAATATTCGACATAAAAATTAAAATACCAATTGAGGAATAAAGAGAGTAAATTTTCAAAAAACCTTCAAAATCAACAAATCGTATCCTCCAACTCAATCATTAATTACCAACAAGTCTTCAATCAATCTTCAGAATCTCAAGTCATCAATTACCAAAAAATCTTCAATCAATTCTCAAAATACTGTCTTTTTTGTATCTCAAATACAATGAATCTGAAAAGAAATGAAGCAATGAAAAATATTTAATTAATCAAATCTCAACAAAACCTAAATCTTAATCAATATTCGAGATATCCTCAAAATTAACCAAATTAATTAAAATACCAAAATCCTAATCAATATTGGAGAAATCCTCAAAATTAATCATAAAATTAAAATAAAAAAATCCTAATTAATATTCAAGAAATCCTCAAAATTAATCATAAAAATTAAAATACGAATTGAGCAATAAAGAGAATAAATTCTCAACAAATTTTCAAAATCAACAAATCATATTTTCCAACTCAATTATCAATTACCAAGAAGTCCTCAATCAATCCTCAAAATTCCCAAGAAGTCTTTAATCAATCGTCAAAATCCCTAATTTTTTTTATCGTCAAATATAATGAATTTACACATGTGAAAAAAATTTAAAAAAAAATGAGTACTATAATTTTTTAAATGTAAAAACTTTCAGAAAAGAAAAAAGATAAGAAAATATTATACCATTCCAATAATGTAGAATAATTTCTTCTTGTCATGCCCACTAATCCGCACCCACGACAAACTCTTGCTTTTGGAATTATCTTTTTCTTTGATGATTTATACCTTTTACTCTCACTTGTGAAGGACCATTAATTTCAATTATATTCTTTTCTATACAGAAGATCGTTGCACTCTTTCAGCATTGTACATATATTCTAATTGTTGTTAGAACCATCTTCAATGAGACATGCATTATCTACTACAATACAAGCCATTTGTGACAATTTTCAATGTCTTGTCAGAACAGATTTATTATAAATGTCAGCACCTGATTATCTTTCATTCTTCCACTTTTGATGATCATCATCCACTCTTCCACTCTTTGCACTTATTGTCCATCTTGATAGAATTTATTTAGATGGAAGTTGAAATATCTGTATCACACGAAAATATGCAAAAATGTGTCTACAAATAATTCTTTTGAACTCAAATTGTAAGCAACTACATGTTAATGCATGTGAACTCGGTTGTCTTAATGTTGAACTTGTATCAGTCCTGAATATAGTATAGATTGTTTGCAACTCATTATCACATTTCAAATTCACAAAATAAGAATGACTTTAACACATTTCTTCCTGAAAAAAGTTGATTTCAAATTCACAAAATAAGAATGACTTTGACACATTTCTTTCTTAAAAAAATTGAAATTTTTCCTTGTGTATATCTTTGCCATTTGTGCTTCCATTGACCAAACATCCAAGTATGATTGTTTGGCCATGGTGGTTGATCCGGTTATTGGAGCAAAAATCATACTATACTTATTTGTGTTATATGTTGTATCAAATACTATAACATCACCAGAAAACTATGTGAATTTGATTAATTAAATATTTTTCATTGCTTCATTTAATTGATTATCAATATTGATTAATTGAATATTTTTCATTGCTTCATTTAAATTAATTTTCAATATTTTTCATGGTAGCTTCTGTATCGATGAGAATTAGAAGATAATTGATTAATTCAATATTTTTCATGGTAGTAGCTGTGTGGATGGGAATTGGGAAGAAGGTGTATGTATGAGATGTAAATTATTGATGAGGGGTATGAGTGAAGTGTAGCGTGAAAAAAAGATTTTGTGTATAATATAAAATATAAAAAATTTGAAAAAAATCTTAAAAAAGTGCACACGGTGCGCATTCTTCAGATGCGTACCTGATCAAAATTGTACATATATATTTATATAAAACTTAGGTAAATTTAAAAAAAAAAAATCACATTGCACACTTTGGGATAAAGACTATGATTAATTGACAGAAAAATTACAAATTTTACATCAAACAAAATTTTAACCAAGTTTTGAAAAAAATTACAAATTTTACTTAATACAAATTTTTTAACAGCCATCGAATCACCTTTGGCTGCTATTTCTAACAACTGTTTTTACCACATGTGAACCCCTCAAAATAAAAACATAAAAAAATATAAAAAGCTATATAAGAAGAACCTTGTAGTTCTGCATACATGCAAGAAATTAACAAAAGTAGTAGATATCATTCACAAGTTTTGATAGTAGGATCAAGTATAGTGCAGGAATAAATATACATCTAGATAGAGAATGAAGATGATTAAGAATAATTTGATGGTTTTATTTCTTAGTTTTGTTTTAACATTTCGTGTGATAAATGGTAATATTGGAGAATGGGACGCAGAATGGGAGAAGAGAGCTGCAGAGGCATGGAATAGGACTCTTGAATCATTCGAGCCTAACCCTCACAACATTGTTACCCACCTCAATCTCAATGTCAAGAGGTATTATCTATTACAAACAAAATACAATATTTTTGCATATATATATATATGTGTGTGTTAGAGAATTTATAGACAACGTTGCATTTTATTTGAGGCCTTTTCTTGTGAAGTTATTTGAAAATGTTTATTTAAGTTGTTGGGAAAAGTTTATTTTTAATTACAATATATTGTCAGAATGATGATGTTGTAAAATATTTTTGCAACTATCAATATTTTTGCGATAATATTTTGTTATTGATAAAAAGTTTTTTTGTTGTATTGATTTTTTTCGAACATAGTTATCTTTCTTGCTTATATTGTGTATTATCAAATTCAGACCACAAAATTAATAGCGCTCTTTGATTTCTAACCATTTGTCATAGAAAAGTTATTTGCAGACACAACTTAACATTCATTTTTTTTAATCTCTTTTTGCATTGCTTGTGCCATCAACATTAGCTCATACTATCAAAATTTATATCGTACAATTTTATAACTTACCAACATAATTGTTACACCAACATGGATCATCCAAAACTTAAGTCGCACGACCTTATATATATATTTCATTCCAACAGAATCATGGCATTCAATTTTCATGAATTCATATTATCCAAACTTAGGTCATATCTTTTTAATTTAGGTTGTATAATCCAAATTTAGATATACCATCCTCTATAATATATAAAGGTATAATTGATCAGTATTAAAAAAAAAAAGTTAAAAAGGAAAAAAAAAAAAACTTTCCATATAAGAGTTGGCTAAGAATGAGATTTCCCACTACAGATATGCAAAAGGGCATGACTAATTAGCAAAAATAACTAACTATGTTTGATGCACAGGACACTAACCGAAGTACAAAGAGTAAAAAGTCTCAGATCAAACACCACAAGAAGGCAACTACAAAACGGGCCCAACGGTCAATGCACGGTCACCAACCCGATCGACCGGTGCTGGCGGTGCAACCAGAACTGGGCCGAGAATCGGTTCAAGCTAGCCGACTGCGTTCTAGGGTTCGGCTACAAGGCCACCGGGGGCAAAAATGGAAAGTTCTACATGGTCAACGACTCCTCGGACAACGACCTTCTGAACCCTAAACCTGGAACCCTACGCCATGCGGTGATCCAAACGGAGCCATTGTGGATCACGTTCAACAACAACATGGTGATTACTTTGAAAGAAGAGTTAATAATGCAGAGTGACAAGACCATCGATGGACGTGGGGCCAAGGTCGAGATAGCCAATGGTGCAGGTATAACGATTCAGTTTGTGAAGAATGTGATCATCCACAATCTGAAGATCCACAACATAGTGCCCAAGAGTGGTGGGATGATTAGAGATTCAGTTAACCATTATGGGCTTCGGACAAGAAGTGATGGGGATGGGATCTCCATATTTGGGGGCCAAGATATTTGGATTGACCATGTTTCTATGCATAGTTGTGCAGATGGGCTGATTGATGCCATTCAAGGCTCCACTGGGATCACCCTTTCCAACAGCCACTTCACTGATCATGATCATGTAATCTTGCACACTAATTTTCACCAAATCTTGTTCATGATTCCAAGGCAAATCGTGTACACGAAACCTAAAATTCGTGTATATGATTTACGGAAAAATTGCAAATTTAAAATATTATTTTTAGATCATTCATCAATAAAGTACAATTGGAATATTTTAGGTTAAAAAACCCGAAATGATGAATTTTGATCAAAACACATGGATTTTGGGCCAAATCACAACAGCAAAAGCTTAAATCTCATGTGGTTGGACCCAAAATTCATGATTTCAGGTCTTTTGTCTTAAAATCGTTTAAATTGAAAAGATAGTGTCCCAATATCAGGGTCGGAAAGTTAGTGTTCTTCATTAGTGAATGATCTAAAGATATTATTGTAAATTTGCAATTTTCCTCATGGTTTAACCTAAAATGTCACATGCTATTTACATAATTTTGGGAGGGGGAAATTATTACAAAGGTATTTAAAACTTACTCCCAAATCGATAGACTTAGCTAAGCTAGCTCATTCATCTTAGCTAGGTCTTTTGATGCTCGAGTCAAGTCAGATCAATAAAAACCGATAGTCGATAATGAAAAGAGGGAATTTATATTTCCTCGGTTCTTTGAATTGAAAATTTCACCTCATCAGATACGAATGTTGAATGCAGACGTTGCTTTTTGGCGCAAGCGATTCCTATACACCCGACGCGAAGATGCAAGTTACAATAGCATTCAACCATTTTGGGAAGAGATTGGTGCAGAGAATGCCAAGGTGCAGATTTGGGTACTTCCATGTTGTCAACAATGACTATACACACTGGCAAATGTATGCCATTGGAGGCAGCAGCCATCCTACAATTATCAGCCAAGGCAATAATTATTATGCTGAAAACCCTAATGCCAAAGAGGTATATATATCTTATGCACATCATGAATAATATTTATCACTATCGACATATGTATCATATAATTGAGCTCGGGTTAGACTTCGACCCGATTCAAAAACTTTGAATTGGGTAGAGAGAATCTTTATTAGAAATCACTTGCATATTGTATTTGGTTTATATATATGTTTTGGTACAGAGATTAAGAAAACGTTTGAATAAGTATAATTATTTGTATAAAATGATTATATTGTCAAACATTTAATGGACATATATAGTTAATGCATAGAAATTAAAATCTTTTGACAATCAGAATTAATTGTCGGATAAATTGAAAAAAAAAATCTATTTTCAAAAGCGACAATTATTTTGAAATGGAATGAGTACTATTCATTTACTATAAATTGCTTGTCATGCCTCGATACACATGGCTCGTGCATATCATGTAGTGATGAAATACAACATGATTGTAAACGGGGCGAGAAACATCTCGTTTGACGATTCGTTTCTTGGAATGAAATTGCAGGTGACAAAAAGAGATGGAGCTCCAGAATCAGAATGGAAGAAATGGACATGGATATCACAAGGAGATACATTCCAAGGAGGAGCATTCTTTGTTCCATCTGGAGATGAAGCTTACCTCAGCAAACATCCAGAAGTTTATGACAAGATCAAAGCTGCTCCTGGTACTAATGCTAAAGATATGACCAGATTCTCAGGTCATCTTGGCTGTAAGATTGGATCACCCTGCTAGAACAACAAGGCAAAACGATGTTAGGCTAAAACGACATCGTTTTGCTCGATTATCTCACAATATTATCCTATTTTGTAAATAGGAATTGATTGAACAGGGTAGAGTTGGGAGAAGATAGTCTTTTGTTTTTGTACACATTAGGTAACATCTTAGTTTTCGAACAATGGCTTATCTTTTTACCATCAATTTTACGTATTCAATTTTAGTCCGATTTTATTCGAAGTGTTAATTTTTGTCTATGTGAATGTTGGAGTTTAGACGTTCACATGGATGAAAATTGAAAGTTCGAGCAAAATTAGATTAAAATTGAAATACTTAAAATTTAAGGTTACAAAATGGATAAGATTTAAGTTATAGGATGAGAATTGTAGATTTGTTTTTAGGTTTCCATTGTAACTCGTAAGCATCATTAGGATGAACGAGGATATTATTCAGAAGTTGAATTTTAATTTATTTTTTATTTGGTTTCTATGTAAAATTATGTATTATATTTATCTCAAAATTGTGAGTACAGAATTTTAAAAATCATTTTATACAAATAAAATATTTTTGTTCTCCTCACTTTCAATATCCTTACTTATGTTTCTTTTAATTTATAATATATATATACGTATAGTTTTGATCACACCTGAAGAATGCACATCGTTGTAAGATTATTTTTTTTAATTTTTTATATTTTATACTATAAATAAAATCTTTTTTTCACGCTACACTTCACTCATAACCTCTCATCAACATAGACATTTTTAACAATGCGCATCTCATACATACACCTTCTTCCCAGTTCTCATCCACATAGATACTACTATGAAAAATGTTGAATTAATTAATATTCTTTCAACTCTCATCAACACAGAAGTTATCATGAAAAATATTGAAAATCAATTTAATGAAGCAATTAAAAATATTCAATTAATCAATATTGAAAATCAATTAAATGAAGTAATGAAAAATATTCAATTAATCAATTCTCAAGAAATTCTAAATCCTAATCAATATTCGACATAAAAATTAAAATACCAATTGAGGAATAAAGAGAGTAAATTTTCAAAAAACCTTCAAAATCAACAAATCGTATCCTCCAACTCAATCATTAATTACCAACAAGTCTTCAATCAATCTTCAGAATCTCAAGTCATCAATTACCAAAAAATCTTCAATCAATTCTCAAAATACTGTCTTTTTTGTATCTCAAATACAATGAATCTGAAAAGAAATGAAGCAATGAAAAATATTTAATTAATCAAATCTCAACAAAACCTAAATCTTAATCAATATTCGAGATATCCTCAAAATTAACCAAATTAATTAAAATACCAAAATCCTAATCAATATTGGAGAAATCCTCAAAATTAATCATAAAATTAAAATAAAAAAATCCTAATTAATATTCAAGAAATCCTCAAAATTAATCATAAAAATTAAAATACGAATTGAGCAATAAAGAGAATAAATTCTCAACAAATTTTCAAAATCAACAAATCATATTTTCCAACTCAATTATCAATTACCAAGAAGTCCTCAATCAATCCTCAAAATTCCCAAGAAGTCTTTAATCAATCGTCAAAATCCCTAATTTTTTTTATCGTCAAATATAATGAATTTACACATGTGAAAAAAATTTAAAAAAAAATGAGTACTATAATTTTTTAAATGTAAAAACTTTCAGAAAAGAAAAAAGATAAGAAAATATTATACCATTCCAATAATGTAGAATAATTTCTTCTTGTCATGCCCACTAATCCGCACCCACGACAAACTCTTGCTTTTGGAATTATCTTTTTCTTTGATGATTTATACCTTTTACTCTCACTTGTGAAGGACCATTAATTTCAATTATATTCTTTTCTATACAGAAGATCGTTGCACTCTTTCAGCATTGTACATATATTCTAATTGTTGTTAGAACCATCTTCAATGAGACATGCATTATCTACTACAATACAAGCCATTTGTGACAATTTTCAATGTCTTGTCAGAACAGATTTATTATAAATGTCAGCACCTGATTATCTTTCATTCTTCCACTTTTGATGATCATCATCCACTCTTCCACTCTTTGCACTTATTGTCCATCTTGATAGAATTTATTTAGATGGAAGTTGAAATATCTGTATCACACGAAAATATGCAAAAATGTGTCTACAAATAATTCTTTTGAACTCAAATTGTAAGCAACTACATGTTAATGCATGTGAACTCGGTTGTCTTAATGTTGAACTTGTATCAGTCCTGAATATAGTATAGATTGTTTGCAACTCATTATCACATTTCAAATTCACAAAATAAGAATGACTTTAACACATTTCTTCCTGAAAAAAGTTGATTTCAAATTCACAAAATAAGAATGACTTTGACACATTTCTTTCTTAAAAAAATTGAAATTTTTCCTTGTGTATATCTTTGCCATTTGTGCTTCCATTGACCAAACATCCAAGTATGATTGTTTGGCCATGGTGGTTGATCCGGTTATTGGAGCAAAAATCATACTATACTTATTTGTGTTATATGTTGTATCAAATACTATAACATCACCAGAAAACTATGTGAATTTGATTAATTAAATATTTTTCATTGCTTCATTTAATTGATTATCAATATTGATTAATTGAATATTTTTCATTGCTTCATTTAAATTAATTTTCAATATTTTTCATGGTAGCTTCTGTATCGATGAGAATTAGAAGATAATTGATTAATTCAATATTTTTCATGGTAGTAGCTGTGTGGATGGGAATTGGGAAGAAGGTGTATGTATGAGATGTAAATTATTGATGAGGGGTATGAGTGAAGTGTAGCGTGAAAAAAAGATTTTGTGTATAATATAAAATATAAAAAATTTGAAAAAAATCTTAAAAAAGTGCACACGGTGCGCATTCTTCAGATGCGTACCTGATCAAAATTGTACATATATATTTATATAAAACTTAGGTAAATTTAAAAAAAAAAAATCACATTGCACACTTTGGGATAAAGACTATGATTAATTGACAGAAAAATTACAAATTTTACATCAAACAAAATTTTAACCAAGTTTTGAAAAAAATTACAAATTTTACTTAATACAAATTTTTTAACAGCCATCGAATCACCTTTGGCTGCTATTTCTAACAACTGTTTTTACCACATGTGAACCCCTCAAAATAAAAACATAAAAAAATATAAAAAGCTATATAAGAAGAACCTTGTAGTTCTGCATACATGCAAGAAATTAACAAAAGTAGTAGATATCATTCACAAGTTTTGATAGTAGGATCAAGTATAGTGCAGGAATAAATATACATCTAGATAGAGAATGAAGATGATTAAGAATAATTTGATGGTTTTATTTCTTAGTTTTGTTTTAACATTTCGTGTGATAAATGGTAATATTGGAGAATGGGACGCAGAATGGGAGAAGAGAGCTGCAGAGGCATGGAATAGGACTCTTGAATCATTCGAGCCTAACCCTCACAACATTGTTACCCACCTCAATCTCAATGTCAAGAGGTATTATCTATTACAAACAAAATACAATATTTTTGCATATATATATATATGTGTGTGTTAGAGAATTTATAGACAACGTTGCATTTTATTTGAGGCCTTTTCTTGTGAAGTTATTTGAAAATGTTTATTTAAGTTGTTGGGAAAAGTTTATTTTTAATTACAATATATTGTCAGAATGATGATGTTGTAAAATATTTTTGCAACTATCAATATTTTTGCGATAATATTTTGTTATTGATAAAAAGTTTTTTTGTTGTATTGATTTTTTTCGAACATAGTTATCTTTCTTGCTTATATTGTGTATTATCAAATTCAGACCACAAAATTAATAGCGCTCTTTGATTTCTAACCATTTGTCATAGAAAAGTTATTTGCAGACACAACTTAACATTCATTTTTTTTAATCTCTTTTTGCATTGCTTGTGCCATCAACATTAGCTCATACTATCAAAATTTATATCGTACAATTTTATAACTTACCAACATAATTGTTACACCAACATGGATCATCCAAAACTTAAGTCGCACGACCTTATATATATATTTCATTCCAACAGAATCATGGCATTCAATTTTCATGAATTCATATTATCCAAACTTAGGTCATATCTTTTTAATTTAGGTTGTATAATCCAAATTTAGATATACCATCCTCTATAATATATAAAGGTATAATTGATCAGTATTAAAAAAAAAAAGTTAAAAAGGAAAAAAAAAAAAACTTTCCATATAAGAGTTGGCTAAGAATGAGATTTCCCACTACAGATATGCAAAAGGGCATGACTAATTAGCAAAAATAACTAACTATGTTTGATGCACAGGACACTAACCGAAGTACAAAGAGTAAAAAGTCTCAGATCAAACACCACAAGAAGGCAACTACAAAACGGGCCCAACGGTCAATGCACGGTCACCAACCCGATCGACCGGTGCTGGCGGTGCAACCAGAACTGGGCCGAGAATCGGTTCAAGCTAGCCGACTGCGTTCTAGGGTTCGGCTACAAGGCCACCGGGGGCAAAAATGGAAAGTTCTACATGGTCAACGACTCCTCGGACAACGACCTTCTGAACCCTAAACCTGGAACCCTACGCCATGCGGTGATCCAAACGGAGCCATTGTGGATCACGTTCAACAACAACATGGTGATTACTTTGAAAGAAGAGTTAATAATGCAGAGTGACAAGACCATCGATGGACGTGGGGCCAAGGTCGAGATAGCCAATGGTGCAGGTATAACGATTCAGTTTGTGAAGAATGTGATCATCCACAATCTGAAGATCCACAACATAGTGCCCAAGAGTGGTGGGATGATTAGAGATTCAGTTAACCATTATGGGCTTCGGACAAGAAGTGATGGGGATGGGATCTCCATATTTGGGGGCCAAGATATTTGGATTGACCATGTTTCTATGCATAGTTGTGCAGATGGGCTGATTGATGCCATTCAAGGCTCCACTGGGATCACCCTTTCCAACAGCCACTTCACTGATCATGATCATGTAATCTTGCACACTAATTTTCACCAAATCTTGTTCATGATTCCAAGGCAAATCGTGTACACGAAACCTAAAATTCGTGTATATGATTTACGGAAAAATTGCAAATTTAAAATATTATTTTTAGATCATTCATCAATAAAGTACAATTGGAATATTTTAGGTTAAAAAACCCGAAATGATGAATTTTGATCAAAACACATGGATTTTGGGCCAAATCACAACAGCAAAAGCTTAAATCTCATGTGGTTGGACCCAAAATTCATGATTTCAGGTCTTTTGTCTTAAAATCGTTTAAATTGAAAAGATAGTGTCCCAATATCAGGGTCGGAAAGTTAGTGTTCTTCATTAGTGAATGATCTAAAGATATTATTGTAAATTTGCAATTTTCCTCATGGTTTAACCTAAAATGTCACATGCTATTTACATAATTTTGGGAGGGGGAAATTATTACAAAGGTATTTAAAACTTACTCCCAAATCGATAGACTTAGCTAAGCTAGCTCATTCATCTTAGCTAGGTCTTTTGATGCTCGAGTCAAGTCAGATCAATAAAAACCGATAGTCGATAATGAAAAGAGGGAATTTATATTTCCTCGGTTCTTTGAATTGAAAATTTCACCTCATCAGATACGAATGTTGAATGCAGACGTTGCTTTTTGGCGCAAGCGATTCCTATACACCCGACGCGAAGATGCAAGTTACAATAGCATTCAACCATTTTGGGAAGAGATTGGTGCAGAGAATGCCAAGGTGCAGATTTGGGTACTTCCATGTTGTCAACAATGACTATACACACTGGCAAATGTATGCCATTGGAGGCAGCAGCCATCCTACAATTATCAGCCAAGGCAATAATTATTATGCTGAAAACCCTAATGCCAAAGAGGTATATATATCTTATGCACATCATGAATAATATTTATCACTATCGACATATGTATCATATAATTGAGCTCGGGTTAGACTTCGACCCGATTCAAAAACTTTGAATTGGGTAGAGAGAATCTTTATTAGAAATCACTTGCATATTGTATTTGGTTTATATATATGTTTTGGTACAGAGATTAAGAAAACGTTTGAATAAGTATAATTATTTGTATAAAATGATTATATTGTCAAACATTTAATGGACATATATAGTTAATGCATAGAAATTAAAATCTTTTGACAATCAGAATTAATTGTCGGATAAATTGAAAAAAAAAATCTATTTTCAAAAGCGACAATTATTTTGAAATGGAATGAGTACTATTCATTTACTATAAATTGCTTGTCATGCCTCGATACACATGGCTCGTGCATATCATGTAGTGATGAAATACAACATGATTGTAAACGGGGCGAGAAACATCTCGTTTGACGATTCGTTTCTTGGAATGAAATTGCAGGTGACAAAAAGAGATGGAGCTCCAGAATCAGAATGGAAGAAATGGACATGGATATCACAAGGAGATACATTCCAAGGAGGAGCATTCTTTGTTCCATCTGGAGATGAAGCTTACCTCAGCAAACATCCAGAAGTTTATGACAAGATCAAAGCTGCTCCTGGTACTAATGCTAAAGATATGACCAGATTCTCAGGTCATCTTGGCTGTAAGATTGGATCACCCTGCTAGAACAACAAGGCAAAACGATGTTAGGCTAAAACGACATCGTTTTGCTCGATTATCTCACAATATTATCCTATTTTGTAAATAGGAATTGATTGAACAGGGTAGAGTTGGGAGAAGATAGTCTTTTGTTTTTGTACACATTAGGTAACATCTTAGTTTTCGAACAATGGCTTATCTTTTTACCATCAATTTTACGTATTCAATTTTAGTCCGATTTTATTCGAAGTGTTAATTTTTGTCTATGTGAATGTTGGAGTTTAGACGTTCACATGGATGAAAATTGAAAGTTCGAGCAAAATTAGATTAAAATTGAAATACTTAAAATTTAAGGTTACAAAATGGATAAGATTTAAGTTATAGGATGAGAATTGTAGATTTGTTTTTAGGTTTCCATTGTAACTCGTAAGCATCATTAGGATGAACGAGGATATTATTCAGAAGTTGAATTTTAATTTATTTTTTATTTGGTTTCTATGTAAAATTATGTATTATATTTATCTCAAAATTGTGAGTACAGAATTTTAAAAATCATTTTATACAAATAAAATATTTTTGTTCTCCTCACTTTCAATATCCTTACTTATGTTTCTTTTAATTTATAATATATATATACGTATAGTTTTGATCACACCTGAAGAATGCACATCGTTGTAAGATTATTTTTTTTAATTTTTTATATTTTATACTATAAATAAAATCTTTTTTTCACGCTACAATTCACTCATAACCTCTCATCAACATAGACATTTTTAACAATGCGCATCTCATACATACACCTTCTTCCCAGTTCTCATCCACATAGATACTACTATGAAAAATGTTGAATTAATTAATATTCTTCCAACCCTCATCAACACAGAAGTTATCATGAAAAATATTGAAAATTAATTAAATGAAGCAATTAAAAATATTCAATTAATCAATATTGAAAATCAATTAAATGAAGCAATGAAAAATATTCAATCAATCAATTCTCAAGAAATTCTAAATCCTAATCAATATTCGACATAAAAATTAAAATACCAATTGAGCAATAAAGAGAGTAAATTGTCAAAAAATCTTCAAAATCAACAAATCATATCTTCCAACTCAATCATTAATTACCAACAAGTTTTCAATTAATCCTCAAAATTTCAAGTCATCAATTACCAAAAAATCTTCAATCAATCCTCAAAATACTGTCCTTTTTGTATCTCAAATACAATGAATCTGAAAAGAAATGAAGCAATGAAAAATATTTAATTAATCAAATCTCAACAAATCCTAAATCTTAATCAATATTCGAGATATCCTCAAAATTAACCATAAAAATTAAAATACCAAAATCCTAATCAATATTCGAGAAATCCTCAAAATTAACCATAAAAATTAAAATAAAAAAAATCCTAATTAATATTCAAGAAATCCTCAAAATTAATCATAAAAATTAAAATACAAATTGAGCAATAAAGAGAATAAATTCTCAACAAATTTTTAAAATCAACAAATCATATTCTCCAACTCAATTATCAATTACCAAGAAGTCCTCAATCAATCCTCAAAATTCCCAAGAAGTCTTTAATCAATCGTCAAAATCCCCAATTTTTTTTATCGTCAAATATAATGAATTTACACATGTGAAAAAAATTAAAAAAAAATGAGTACTATAATTTTCTAAATGTAAAAACTTTCAGAAAAGTAAAAAGATGAGAAAATATTATTGTCACGCCCCAATTTCTTATAACGTTTAAAACGTGGATAAAAATAATAAAAAATAATTCTTTAAAACAAAATAGAGTGCAAACGCAGCATTTTCATAGGACGTCCAGCAGAAATTCTAAACCGTTGAGATTTTAAAACAATCGAGATTTAGGAGATAACCATTAAAAATATAAAAGGTTATATCATTGCCGTGGAAAAATAAGTTCTTATTTTAGAGTAAAACACATAAACATTGCTTTGTACATAATCGGGTTTTCAGAAAATACCGAACATCCATATACATTCTTATATACATACAAAAATAATAGGCATCTCTGTTCATTCCTCCTCACCTCCGAAATTTTCTGTAAAATAAAACATAAAAGGGGTAAGTGCCAAAAGGACACTTAGTGGGGTTGATTTATACAGTAAAAGGGGTACACATAATATTTCTTCAATACTATACATATAATACACGTTGTAAACTCCCGAAGAGTCCCAATGCAATCCGTTGAATAGGTTTCCGAAGAAGACCTATCGAGGCCCCAAGCCGATCCCATTTTGGGTTGTTACACCCTTCATGTTGGGATTCCGTAGAATACCCCCTTGTTGGGTTCCGACGAGGAATACCCTACTTGGCGTGGCACACGCATGCGCAGTTAAATTATCATACAACAGTTTCCACATAACACATAGCGCACATTGGTCACGTTCACGTTGGCCACATAATTCACATAACACATAGGTAAAGAAAATCCCTTAACATATGTTGGTTTCTAAAGAAACTCCTTTTTAGCGGGTATTATCCCGACTTATCATCATTTGAAACCATTTGCATTTGTGTCACTTGAAATCAATAGCTCTCAAAATCATATAACTTACTCAAATACTATTCACATAGTGAAAACATTTCACTTTAAAACGACACCACATCATGACGGGATTTAAATCACGTAATCACATTATTTTCCATAAAACTATACAATTTTAAAACATAAATAAGATTTTACCCCCCACCTTATTCGGTGGTTACCACGTGAGCAGCACCTCTTAAAGATCACGTATCCCAAGACTTCACTCCAACAGGTAACCTACATAATTTACGATATTTTTCTTAGATCATTATAATTTATAATTAAAGATTAAACCAACATTGGATCGGATACTATCGATCGAGACGAGACTAATCGAAACGGTAAGCCTAACGATTGAGGTTAAAGAAACAAGAGGGAAATATCAGTTTATAAGGCTGAGATGAAATAGAATGGATTTTGGATCATAACAAAACAAGAATGAGCTCAATCGGAGTTGTAACGAGCTCGAACGGAGCGTTTTAAGATTTAGGGATATTTCGGTAATTTGGTCAAAGGGTTGACTTTGACCGGGACCCATGACCCCCGGTCAGCGATATCTCGTTGGCGACAAGTCGATGTTCAAGAACGACGAAAAAAAAATGAAATTCGGATTGAAAATACGACGTCGCGCGCGTTCCCGGCGACGAGAGAAAAACTCCCCGGCGTCTCCCAAGATCTGTCTTGGAATTTTCAAAACACATCCTGCGGGTAAATCAGAGACTACAATTCTGTCCATTTCAGTTTAGCGTGCAGGATGCGTCTTAAAATTTACATGATGCGTCCTGCGGGAGAAAAACAGGGCAGCGTCTCCCGGCGCGACCTGTTTAAGCACCCACTTTCCCGGAGCCACCGGCTACGGCGGCGCCGCCCTATGCCACCGCCACCTTGTCCTCCGGCAAGCTTGCACCGCCGGCTACCACCTCCAGCCATCCCTCACCGGATTCCGGCATGAATAGTGCCATAAAAACAGCCTCCAAAAACCCTTCATCAACATAAATACATAACCAAACCCCGCCTTTCCAGCTCCGGCCGGCGACTTCCAGTCGCCGGTGACCCTTCCCCCGACCACCTAGGATACTGGCCGGCGACTTCCAGTCACCGGCAACCACCAATACAACCTCCAACAGCATGCATACACAACACACATATTACACACACACACAAAATCTCATGTGCAACAGCCCCTTTTCCATGCCGTTTTCCGGCACCGGCGCCGCCACTCAAGGCAGCGCCACCCCTCCAGTGGCTAGTCCACAACCTCGGCAGGCCCTCCGATGCCTGCAACCACGAGAAGAAGACAGAGAGAGAAAAAACGGGAGAGAGAAAAGGTGGCAAGATATAAGGGTTAAGGGTTTGGAGATCGTTTTTCATCATTTTCCGGCGAACGGGGAATCGAAATTGAATTCCGGAAGTTGTCCTAGATTCATCTCATCGAGGGCTACGTTGTGTACGAAAATCAGCCAAAATCGAGAAGTTTGAATTTTTCCAGCGAACTCCGGTGGCGGCTCCGGCGACGGCACGGCGGCGCCGGCAGCAGCGCACCGGAGATAGAATGAAGACGGGAAAGAAAAAGAGAGAAAAGAGAGACTTACGTGTGTTCGGCGCTTTTCGGCTCGTTCGGCTCGTTCGAAGAAACGGTGAAAAATAAAACGAATGAGCGCCTATTTATAGAAAATTTTGGGAAGTCACTATTCACTAGGTTACTGTTCACTAAGCTAGGCTACTGTTCATGATAAGCTTTGGTTACTATTCACGATAAGATTTCGGTTATGTTCGTCTCGATTCCGTTCCTCGTTTTTCCGAAACTCTATATTTTGCCCTTTTCTTCGCCGTTTGAGCTACGGGTGTCCGATTGACCTCTAATTCATTTCTATCTTCTTATTTTTCCGTTACGCATCTAATGGTATAAAAATATTTTATGTTCCATGTATATAAATTTTATCCATTTAAAACCTGGTCGTTACAATTATACCATTCCAATGATGTAGAATAATTTCTCCTGTCATGCCCACTAATCCACACTTTTTTTTAAATATATATATATATATGTATATTTACTAAAATAACCTTAGCTTTATATTCTAATTACAAAATTGCCATTATATTTTACACAAGTAACCAAACATATCACAAACCTAAACACAAATCATTAATTTGCAGAGCTGTTGCGTGAGGGAGAACTCAGAACTGGGCTTTTTCTTTCTTGCCCATTTTAGGTTTTTTATTTTATTTTATTTATCTATTTTATGTATTCATGTTATATATATATATATATATTCATATTTATTGTTTGATTTAGATCATTATTTAGTGAATTTCATGTGTTTATTCATTATTTAGGGTTTGTGTTTTTTCTTGTTTATGAATGATATTTATTGATTTTGTGACAAATGTGTTATTATTCTTTATGGATTCTAATTGTAATTGTAAGAGTTTTAATTGTTATGTGTTGTTAGAGTTTTAATTCTAATTGTTATGTGTTGTTATTCTTTAATGGATTCTAATTGTAATTGATAAGGTGTTATTATAAAATTGATTTTATGCTTATTATTTACTATCATTCTATTAGGATGAAGAATACTCCTAAATCAAAGAAAATAAAGGCAATGGAAAAGCAACCCGATCTTCGACAATTTATGTTTAAGAAAATGAAATCTCAAGAAACTTCTTATTCTTCACCAAGAGATATCGAAATTCCTCAAAAAGATATCCAAGTTCCTCAAAAAGATTGTGAGTCTCCTTCTTCTCAATCACTTAATTCACCCATTCAAGAAAACAAAATGGAATCAAGTGGTTCAAGGGAAAGTAGAACGACATTAGAAGAGGAAGAATATTTATATGATGTCGAACTTCTTCCCCACGATCCAAGGAAAAGAATTAATATAATGGATTATCCTCCAAAGCAACGAAATGCAGTGAGAAGAGCATATATTCTTAAAGAACCATGTCAACCAAAAACTCATGACTTCCCTAAAAGAGAACTTTGAGGTATACGTCGATTTAGTATCTCTTGGTTCAAAAAGTATGATTGGCTTGAATATAGTATTGAGAAAGATGCAGCATTTTGTTTCGTTTGTTACTTGTTCAAGAATGAAGTATTTCTTAATGTGGGGGGAGATGCATTTGTTAATGGAGGATTTAGATCATGGAATAAGCCGAGTAGGTTTGAGAAGCATGTTGGTGGGGTTAAAAGTGCTCATAATCTTGCTTATGAAAAGTATGTGAATTTAAGAGATTCAAAAAAGAAATCTATTGTATATGCTTTTGATAATGCAAGTGATATAATTCGAAGTGAGTATGAAACTCGTTTGAAAGCTTCACTTAGTTGTTTGAGGTATCTTTTGCGCCAAGGGTTGTCATTTCGTGGGCATGATGAAGGTGAAGAATCAATTAATAGAGGAAATTTCCTTGAGCTTTTGAAATGGCTAGCAGAACATAATGAAGATGTTAAAGATGTTATTTTTACAAATGCTCCAGGAAATAATCAAATGACATCTCCCAAAATTCAAAAGGATCTCATTAGTTGTTGTGCAAAAGAAACAACTAAGCGTATTATAGAAGAACTTGATGATGAATATTTTGCTATATTGGCCGATGAGTCAAGTGATGTGTCTCAAAATGAACAATTAGCTCTTTGCTTGCGTTATGTTGTTGGTAAAACAGGAGTGGTAGTGGAGCGTTTTCTTGGACTTATACATGTCGGTGATACCACTGCTTTGACACTTCAAAGTGCAATTACATCTTTGCTTGTGGAGCATTCTTTAAGTCCATCTAAAATTCGAGGACAAGGGTATGATGGGGCTAGCAACATGAAGGGTGAGATTAATGGTCTTAAAACTCTTATTATGAAGGATACTCCATGTGCTTACTACGTTCATTGTTTTGCTCATCAACTTCAATTAACACTCGTTGTTGTTGCTAGACAAAACAACGATTGTGGTTGGCTTTTTGAAACACTTGCAAATTTGTTGAATGTAGTCGGAGTTTCTTGTAAGCGAAGAGAAATGATTCGAGTAGTTGAAGCTCAAAAAATTGCTCAAGCCTTGGAAATTGGTGAACTTGAGAGTGGATCAGGTTTGAATCAAGAGGTTGGTTTGAAAAGACCTGGGGATACTCGTTGAGGGTCTCATTATAAAACTCTTTTGAATGTTATCCATTTGTTTTCTACAATTATTGAGGTACTCGTCATGATTGGGGAGAATGCTTCATGTTCAGAAGATAAGGTAAAAGCTCAAGTCATTTTGTTCTCATTTGAATCGTTTGATTTTGCTTTCATGACACACTTGATGTTGACTATTTTTGGGTATACTAATGATTTGTGTCTTGCTTTGCAAAGAAGAGATCAAGATATTGTTAATGCTATGTCTCTTTTTTCTTTAACCAAGCATTTATTGCAAAAAACAAGAGATTGTGGATGGGAAACACTCTTGAATAAGGTCACTTTATTTTGCAACAAGTATGACATTGTGGTTCCCAATATGGATGCTCCTTATAAGGCAAGAGGAAGATCAAGAAGTTTTGTACAACAAGAGACGAACCTTCAACATTTTCGAGTTCAGGTTTTTCTAGGAGTGATTGATTTACAACTTAATGAACTCAATGATCGATTTGATGAGGTGAATATGGAATTGCTTACATGCATGGCTTGTTTAAGTCCTAAAAATGGTTTCTCTTCTTTTGATAAGGACAAAGTGATTAAACTTACCACATTTTATCCATCCGAATTTTCAAATATTGATTTGATGACTCTTGAATGTCAACTGAACATATTCATTGAAGATATGCAAAAAGATGACAGGTTTCGGGATTTGCATGATATTGGTGCCCTTTCAAAGATGCTAGTAGAAACAAATAATCATGTGACTTATTCGGTAATTTTTTTGCTTATCAAGTTAGTGTTGATTCTCCCGGTCGCCACTGCAGGTGTTGAAAGAGTGTTTTCAGGAATGTGCTATGTCAAAAATAAATTGAGGAATAGTATGGGTGATCAATTATTAAATGATTGTTTGGTCACTTTCATTGAGAAGGATGTGTTCTTGCAAATTTCTGATGATGCTGTCATAGATCGTTTCCAAACAATGAAGAGTCGACGAACCAAATTGTAGTTTATAACTTGAATATTTTGTAATATTTTATGTATTTGATTATCTTTGTTGTAAGACTTTATATATGAAACAATGTTTATGCGTAAATTTTTTTCTATTTTCTATTATTTATTTGTTCGTACCCCCAAATTAAAATTTTTGGGTCCGCCACTGTCCACACCCACGACAAACTCTTGCTTTTGGAATTATCTTTTTCTTTGATGATTTATACCTTTTACTCTCACTTGTGAAAGATCATTAATCTCAATTATATTCTTTTCTGTACAGAAGATCGTTGCACTTTTTCAGCATTGTACATATATTCTAATTGTTGTTAGAACCATCTTCAATGAGACATGCATTATCTACTACAATACAAGCCATTTGTGACAATTTTGAATGTCTTGTCAGAACAGATTTATTATAAATGTCAGCACCTGATTATCTTTCATTCTTCCACTTTTGATGATCATCATCCACTCTTCCACTCTTTGCACTTATTGTCCATCTTGATAGAATTTATTTAGATGGAAGTTGAAAGATCTGTTTCACATGAAAATATGCAAAAATGTGTCTACAAATAATTTCTTTCAACTCAAATTGTAAGCAACTACATGTTAATGCATGTGAACTCGGTTGTCTTAATGTTGAACTTGTATCAGTCCTGAATATAGTATAGATTGTTTGCAACTCATTATCACATTTCAAATTCACAAAATAAGAATGACTTTAACATATTTCTTCCTGAAAAAAGTTGATTTCAAATTCACAAAATAAGAATGACTTTGACACATTTCTTTCTGAAAAAAATTGAAATTTTTCCTTGTGTATATCTTTGCCATTTGTGCTTCAATTGACCAAACATCCAAGTATGATTGTTTGGCCATGGTGGTTGATCCGGTTATTGGAGCAAAAATCATGCTATACTTTTTTGTGTTATATGTTGTATCAAATACTATAACATCCCCAGAAAACTATGTGAATTAATTAATTAAATATTTTTAATTGCTTCATTTAATTGATTATCAATATTAATTAATTGAATATTTTTCATTGCTTCATTTAAATTAATTTTCAATATTTTTCATGGTAGCTTCTGTATCGATCAGAATTGGAAGAAAATTGATTAATTCAATATTTTTCATGGTAGTATCTGTGTGGATGGGAATTGGGAAGAAGGTGTATGTATGAGATGTAAATTATTGATGAGGGGTATGAGTGAAGTGTAGCGTGAAAAAAAGATTTTGTGTATAATATAAAATATAAAAAATTTAAAAAAAAATCTTAAAAAAGTACGCACAGTGCGCATTCTTCAGATGCGTACCTGATCAAAACTGTATATATATATTTATATAAAACTTAAGTAAATTTAAAAAAAAATCACATTGCACACTTTGGGATAAAGACTGATTAATTGACAGAAAAATTACAAATTTTACATCAAACAAAATTTTAACCAAGTTTTGAGAAAAATTACAAATTTTACTTAATACAAAATTTTAAGCAAGTTTATGAATATTAGAAAATATAACATGAATTTTCATATTTTTACAATTTTAACCAACATGTCGTTTTTGAATATGGTTGTCATGTGCATAAAATAATAATCAATTTGTTTATATATATATATACATATATATTTGTTGGAAAGTGGGATTTGGTTTAGAATAAAAGTAGGTGAACAGACGCAAGTGATATCGAAGATGTTGCCACAACACTTGACACAACACTCACTTTAAAAAGAGTTTACAGTGGAATTTTAAAGCACTCAAAGATGTAACTTTTCAAGATATATATAAATATATATCTTGAGGTGCCTTAGGCAAAATTTTATTCACATACAAAAGTGAATTCAAAATAGGCTGAACCTACAAACATAGAATTCACAAAAGATCCGATAGATCAAAAGAATAACACTCTTTGAGTTTACAAAAATGCTCAACTCACAAAAACTATCTTGGAAGGATACTTGAACACTAAGGATATTATAAGAACATTGAGACTCCAAGGATGAGTTACAAGACAAAATAACTCATCTATTTATAAGTACCTTCCAAGACAACTACTTAACCGACTTCCCTAAAAATACTGCTACATCAAAAACGTGAAGTCTTGCATAGCAAGATCCTGAGACATGTATGTGAATAAAATTTTGCCTAAGGCACCTCAAGATATATATTTATATATATCTTAAAAAGTTACATCTTTGGGTTATTTAAAACTCAGCTGCAAAACTCTTTTAAAGTGAGTGTTGTGTCAAGTGTTGAGGCAACATGTTCGATATCATTTGCCTCTGTTCACTTACTTTTATTCTAAACCAAATCCCACTTTCCAACAAGTGGTATTAGAGCCAACACTCGATACACTGAGTGGATGGGTCTGGTCAGCTTGATTACGGATCCGGCAAATCCTAATCTTAGGAGACTTCCCGTTCTTGATGGTACTAACTATGCATTTTGGAAGATCCGCTTACGTGCACATATCAAGTCACTTGATTATCGTACATGGAAGACGGTGGTTAATGGTTATACTATTCCAAAGACTACACGAGATGAAGATGGTGATGTTGTGGACAAACTGGAATCGAAGTGGACTCAAGCCGAACTCAATGAGGCAAGTAGCAATGAAAAAGCTCTAAACGCCATTTTCTCATGGGTTGACATGCATATGTTCAAACTGATTCAAAACTGTGCTACTTCCAAACAAGCTTGGGACCTCTTACAAAGACATTGTGAAGGTGATGCAAGTGTCAAGAAGACAAGGTTGAGGATACTTTCCAGTCAATTTGAAAGGCTCCAAATGGAAGACAATGAGGACATCACATCGTACTTCGAGAAGGTAATAGACATTGCTAATGAATGTCAAATGCTTGGTGAGCCCATAAACAACAAGCATTTGGTGTACAAAGTCATTCGCACATTATCTGTAAGGTACAATCTCAAAGTCTCTACTATAGAAGAAGCTCATCATCTTGCTTCCATGGATCTCAATACTCTTATGAATATTTTGAAAAATTATGAGGTTAATATGTTGTCCCAAAAAGATAAGTTTAAGGGCAAGAGTATAGCCCTTCAAGCTCAAACTTCAAAAGATGATCACGAGGAAGAGGATGGGGATGAGGAAGAAATTAGAGAAGGTGCAAGTGTAGCCTTGATTACCCACAAGTACAATCTCATATTAAGAAAATTCAATAAAGAAAAAAGGGTGTTCAAGCCTAATGAACAGTATACCAAAAACACTTTTCAAAATCAAAAGAAAATTTTTCAATCTCAAAATGATGGTAATACTAGAATAAATTCTGAAGTTTCTAAATTTGATCTCAAACATCTTGAAAAAATTCAATGTCGAGCATGTTCCAGTTGGGGTCATTACGCTAATGAATGTGCTAATACTCTAAGAAAACATGGTAAGAATTTATGGGTTTCTTTAAGTGATGATGAATCAGATGATGAAGAGGTTGAAAAGAGTTCAACTGCAATGATGGCCACAATATATGAGCAATTCTTGTCGAACAGTCAAGATGTTGGACGAAATGTTGGCACATCTTCTCCAACATCTGCTACTGCTGAATCTAAAAGGTATGTATTGTTTGATTATCCAGATGTAAACTATTTTCATGGGGCCATTGGTGTTGATGCAAATGATCAAGACTTGGAAGACTTGGAGAAAGATAATTTACTTGGAAAAATACAAGAACTCTACACAATCTTGCTAAAAGAATGGAAGAATGAGAAGAGGGGTGTAGAGAAATTGTCCAAGGAGAATGATGAACTTAAAGACTCTTACCAGACTTGAGGTAATACTCACTAAGAAAGATGTTGAAATTTCTAATCTCATGTCTAAGGTAGAGTCGACTAAAGCCACCTTTTCCTCACCTATTTTCCTTATTAGGTCCGATCACATTAGAGAATTCGAGAACAATTCTTTCTCTAACTTTTGTGAAAAGAAAGAAATTTTTCAAGAATTCTCAACTCCCAAAACTCCACAGCAAAATGAAGTAGCTGAGCGGAAAAATAAGACCTTGCAAGAAATGGCAAGAGTTATGCTAAGTTCAAAAAGTCTTTCTAAAAGATTTTGGGCCGAAACGTTAAACACTGCTTGTCACATTTTAAATAGAGTATACTTAAGGCCAGGAACCTCAATGACTCCATATAAAATTCTGAATGGGAAGAAGCCTAACTTAGCTTATTTTCATATATTTGGTTGTATTTGTTATATCTTGAATGACAGAGATCAACTAAATAAATTTGATTCCAAAAGTGATAATGAAGTGTTTCTTGGTTATTCTCAAAACAGTCATTCTTATAGAGTCTATAATTTAAGATCAATGACTGTCCAAGAAACAGTTAATGTGATTTTTGATGATTTACGTGATATTGCAGGCAAGAAAGATGATAGTAGATTACTGTACATTGTTGAGAAAACTGAAGAAACAACAGAGACAGATGTTGTCCAAAATGTTGAGGCAATATCTGATTCAACACCTATCTCTGCAATTTCAGAAGAGTCCAGTGATCAAGAAATTGAATAACAGCAAACTATGTTCGATCCAGTAAGAAGGAATCCTCCCTCAAGGATAAGGAATGTTCATCCAAGCTCACAATTCATAGGACAAGTAAATGAAGGTATAAGAACCCGAGGTAAAAGGAGAAATTATCGAGAGATGGTAAGTCATGTCTGTATGTTAACGATATTCTCCGAGGTAAATTTTACTTACTTTGTGTCTATTTTGAACCTAAGAATGCTAAGGATGCCTTAAAAGATAATTTTTGGATAATGGTTATGCAAGAAGAGTTAGAACAATTTGCCAAAAATAATGTGTGGTCCCTTGTTCCTAGACCTTCAAATACGAATGTAATAGAAACTAAGTGGATTTTAAAAACAAAACTAATGAAAATGGCATTATTGTTCGAAACAAAGCTAGACTTGTAGCTCAAGGCTATACACAGGTTAAAGGGATTGACTTCGATGAAACCTTCGCACCTATAACTAGAATTGAGTCTATAAGACTTTTACTTGCAATTGCATGTTATCTAAATATTACCTTGCACCAAATGGATGTTAAAGCATCATTCTTGAATGGTTACTTAGATGAAGAGATTTACGTTGAACAACCAAAAGGATTTAAAGATCCTTTTAGCCCGAATCATGTCTATAAGCTTGATAAAGCTCTTTACGGCTTGAAACAAGCTCCTAAAGCATGGTATGCAAGGTTATCTGATTTTCTACTTCAATTTGGTTTCATTAGAGGTGAGGTTGATCGTACTCTTTTTATCAAAAAGTTGGGGACTGATACATATATAGCTCAAATTTACGTTGATGATATTGTTTTTGGTGCTACATCGAAACAATGTTGAATAATTTTATTGAAGCTATGTCCTCTACTTTTGAGATGAGTATGATAGGTGAACTAACCTTCTTCTTGGGATTGCAGGTGAAACAAAAGGACGATGGAATTTTTATCACTCAAAGTAAATACGCAAGAAACATTATCAAGAAGTATGGATTGGAAAATGCTAAGCATATGAGAACTCCTATGGGTTCTTCTCAAAAGATATGCTCGGAAAGCTTGGGAGAAGATGTTGATCCAACTCTATACAGATCCATGATTGGTAGTTTGTTTTATCTTTCATCTAATCGTCCTGATATTATGTTCAGTGTGTGTGCTCGTTACCAAGCTAACCCTAAAGAAGCACATTTAAAGGCCATTAAACGCATACTTAAATATATAGTTGGTACACCAGATTTAGGTCTTTGGTACACGAAGGATACCAACACCAATCTTGTTGGTTTTAGTGATTCTGACTGGGCCGGAGATCTTGATGATAGAAAAAGTACTAGCGGATGGTGTTTTTACTTAGGTAACAATATGGTTTAACGATTAAGCACATAAGTCCACATATTGTTGTTGTCTTTTGAAAAGAATTTAGAGGAGAAAGGCTTTACCCCATAATCCGAGCCTTCAGATAGGTTGTCTTCCTCATCGGCAGACTCCACATCGGCTTCTATATCAGTTGCAGGAGCTGGTGAGCTGGTGGTGACTCGGGAAGGACAGGTTCAGGCTTATCACGATCAGCCTGTGCATTCTCAAAAAGATCATCAAACATTTCATCAATTTGGGCTTTAGTATCAGCACATGGAGGACTCCACTGTCCCCTTTCAATTTCAGCTTCTACAGCAGCAACGTGTTGTCCTATTTCCTCCTCGGGTTCAATAGTTTCAACTTCTACAGATGTCATCACATCATCACTGCTAACATCTGCCGCAGCTGCACTCGATTCAGCACCCCTCCTCTTTCATTTCAGAATGGCTCTTCACTTAGCAATATACCTTCCCAAGGTTTCATCATCAGAAAACTGAGTGGATTGAGAATCGAAAGTTACCGTTTTAGCAGATGGAGGCTCAACATCCAGAGAGACATCTTCAGAATTGGCATCCTCTGCAGCTTGGAAATCCGCATCGCTTGAATCATCGGATTCACAGATTTCTTCATCTTTTTTCATCCAAAGTAGTGGAAGATGAGCGGGGTTAATTAGAAAGCACATTTTTTCGATAAACCCGAGTGGATGAGCGACGAGGTGAAGAGATATCTTGATTGTGAGCGAGATTGGCAATGTCAATGTTCCTTTCGAGATCAATTGGATTTTCAAGTTCTCCGGGATACATCATCTTGAGCGGCTCTAGTTAAACGTCGACGGAGAGAACAAGCGACTGTACTGAAGATGGGTCGCTTGAACCAGATGTTGCCAAAGATGATGGAGCACCTGAAGTTGTTTTTCCAGTTGAAGCTATTGCGCAGAGTCAGATTTTGAGGCTAGGGTTTTTGGAGAAAATTTGGGGATTTTTTACATTGGAAACTGTGAGAGGAGTTTGGAAATTTTCTTTGCTTCTGATAGGAAAGAATAAGAAGGCACATATTTGTGAACCATGGCACATCAAATATATAACATACACACCAAATCTTTTTAAAAGAAGACATTTGAAAAAGATATGGAATTTGAAATTTTCAACCTGGATAAAATATGACTCCAAAGCATATCAAATCTAGACCTAACAAACTCCCCCTAAAAAAAATGCAACAAATTAAAAAAACAAACCACACAAATTATGCAGACACCAAAACAAATTTAACACGTTGCAAATATGTGCAATCTATAAAAATCAGTCAATTCATACACAACATTAATTATAAGCTCTTTTTATAAAATATTAGCCCATGAAAAATTTCTCAAATAATAAAAAGCTTATTAGAGATCGGTACAGACACACTAAACACATCATGGTAGCGAACTCTGTGTGTTCCAGCTTTCTCATTCTTAATTAAATTAGATAGATATAGCACACCTGAATATCACATGGTTGTAAGCCCTGTGAACCCCAACTTTTCTATCCTTAAATATGTTAGATTTTTAGGATGAGTATAGTCACAATTGAATACAATGTGGTAACAAGCCTCATGTACTCCAGCTTTCTCATCATATCTCATTAAGCAAACAAAAACGAGTATAGCACATTAAATGTATCGTAGTAGTGAATCCCGTATACCTCAACTTTCCCGTCATTATGGACAAGTAGGTCACAACTAAATACATCGTGGTAGCGAACCCTGTGTACCTCAGCTTCCTTGTCCTTAAAAATTAAAAAGTGGAATAAAAAGGCTTTCGAATGTTAACAGCTGTCTATTTGATATATAGTATAAAATAGCTTAAGCAGATAACACCACAACATCACGTGTCAATGCAGAAAAGAAAAAACAAACAAACACAGATGCAAACACAAAACAGACGTAGATGTTGCCCAGAGTGATGTAGCAACATCCTCAACAACACCTCTACATGATACATAAACCGAGGGACTTTTTGAGACTGAAAAATCTCTCATTATTTAGAGCTTTCGTAAAGATATCAGCAAGCTGATTGTTTGTTTCCACATACTCTAAATAAATAAGTTCTTTTTCAACCATATCCCTAAGGAAATGATGTCTAATGTCAATATGTTTTGTTCTAGAATGCTGAACCGGATTTTTAGAAATGTTAATGGCACTCAAATTATCACAAAACATGACCAACGTGCTAGTGTGCAAACCATAGTCATCAAGCATGTGTTTTAACTAAATAAATTGAGCACAACAACTCTCAGCCGCTACATATTCAAATTCGGCGGTAGAGAGTGACATACAAAGCTTGCGACTATACCATGAAACCATATTGTTACCTAAGTAAAAACACCCTTCGCTAGTACTTTGGTGTTAGTATCCTTCGTGTATCAAAGACCTAAATCTGGTGTACCAGCTATATATTTAAGTATGCGTTTAACGGCCTTTAAATGTGCTTCTTTAGGGTTAGCTTGGTAACGAGCACACACACACACTGAACATAATATTAGGACGACTAGATGAAAGATAAAGCAAACTACCAATCATGGATCTGTATAGAGTTGGATCAACATCTTCTCCCAAACTTTCCGAGCATATCTTTTGAGAAGACAAAATAACTCATCTATTTATAAGCACCTTCCAAAACAACTACTTAACCGATTTCCCTAAAAATACTGCCACATCAAAAACATGAAGTCTTGCATAGCAAGATCCTGAGACATGTACGAGCTCAATCCTCTAGGTGGTTACAAGATATTCCAACATAGTTGACATAGTCCACTTCATGCACTTCCTTGAGTATTTCTTTCAAATTAGTTACAGTCTTGTTGCTTCTCTTTTTGACTCATTCCTACTCTTGTTTACTTAGTCTAAAGCCTGCAAAAATAGTATAACCAAGATACAAATGCAAAACACTTGAAATATTGTAAAGTAAGACAAAACAGTTAAGAATGTTGCCACAAATGTTTAAACAACATTTCAACCAACATTTGATTATGGACAAAAAATAATTAACAAATATTGTTAATTAAAAATGTTAACAAACCAAAATCCATCAACAATATTTAATTATATACGAATGAAAGTACATATTACAAGATTGATATTGGTAAACAATAAATACGATCACATAAGTATTGCTCATAAATTATTTGACAATCAACAAAAACAGCGATAATGCAGCGTTAAATGGAATTAAACAACAATAAATAAATCAAAACTGTATTAACTATTTCAGGTCACAAGAGTACAAGACAAATAAAATTCTGTAGTATTCCAGCAATAATATAGTTTGAAAAGAATTGTTACTTTAAAGGAAAAAATAATAAAATTTACAAATTTGGAAATGTTAAAATCAATCAATTTAAATTATATTGCAACGAAAACCTTATTTCTTATTTATTTACGCTATGCTCTTAGCCATTTCCATTCATACCCAAAAATTATTGATAATAAAAATTAAAAATGATTTTAAGAAACAAAATCATGCATTTATATATCTTAGAAAACAATGAGACTCGGTATTTAGCAGTCTCAATGTTTTGAACAATAAAAATAAGTTTGAGAAGTACCTAAGCACTGCCAGGGATATCTGCTGGGTCTACATTACTGCCTTGTGGATTTTTATAGCCACTGATCTCGTCTGTGTAACGTTTCTTGTCCGCACGAGCTTTTGCTTCATAAGGAGCTTTCTCATCGGCTGCAGAATCGATATCAATCACCATTATAAAGAACAATGTTGTCATTCTAAGATGAGTTTAGAAAAGGGCAGTGATTTTTATCAATGATCTTCTATTATCATGTTCAATTTGTATTTCGTTTCGTTGCATGTCATGTATATAGTCTGGTTTAATGGTAAAATGAAAACATGATAATGAATAATAAGGGTCTTGTATGGTTAGTTAAAACCTGTCATCTTATTCCATCTATCACCAAGAACTTTTCCAACCTCTGTAAAAGAAATTCCGGGGTTACTCTTTTTGATATTCTGCATTCAAGACATGAATTTGGATGAGTATAAGCTTAGAGGTGTAACTCTCTCTCTCTCTCTCTCTCTCTCTCTCTCTCTCTCTCTCTCTCTCAATGGTGAGCGAATGCAAACCTCTCTTTCAGTTTGGCAGAAGAACATGAAGGCGCTAATTGCTCTCTTTGGAGCATTTGGATCTTTCATCTTCTTCTGTTTCTTCTTCTTCGATCCATCATCTTCACTCTCTTTAGCTTTTTTCTTACTTGATGATGCCTTTGGAGCAGTAGGCTCTTTCTTAGATTTCTTCTTCATCGGTGCCTAAATCGACATCAACATATATTAACATGGGATCTGTTAACAACGTATAGTAAAAAGTTTTTACCTCTTTCTCCTCTCCACTTTTACTGGCATCAGATTCTCCTTCACCAGAATCGTCAGTGGGTGAGCCCTCGTCATCTTTGTCAGCAACAAAATCCTCATCCTGAGATATTAATCCAACACTCTTTTTAATATATTCAAATATAAATGCAGAAGTTATTACAATGTCTTTGGAGTATTATTGATCGGTTGTATGTTAAAAAGTGCTCGTATGAGCAAGCAGAAGCATCACCTCCTCATCACTATCATCTCCGATAGTTTCATTTTTTATCCGTTCAAGATGTGGGTCAACAGCATCATCAACAGCACCCTGAAGAACAGATGCAACTCCATCTGTTGCCCGAGCAATTTCAAAATTCGTCATCTTCAGACCTTTGCTCCTGTAAAAGATACCCCAGTGCTTTCAGAATTCTACTCCCAACCAATTGTAAAAATTTACGTGCAAGAAGTATGAAAAGGAGGTTACTATATGAGGCAAGAGACTGTACTGACTTAATGTAATCAAAGAGTTTATGATACTCATTTCTCTGAATGTTTCGAAAAAGGTGCTCTTGCTCAGTCTTAAGTCGAATAAGAAGATCAAAATAATGCATATTTGAACCTCCAGCAGCATGCCTCTCAAATTCTACATACTCGATCTGAATCGTAAGCAAAGACAGTTCTTAGTTGCCATTGCAAGCATATATCCTATGGCACCCATAAAAGAGAGTCCAAATATTTACAGAATCATAAAGGAAATTATACCTCCTCGTGAAGAATTAGAGTAGGAGGTTTGGGTAAAAAGAAAAAGCTTTTTTCAAGAGGATAAAGAAGTCCATCTTCTGCTTTAAGGGATGACTTCACAGCATAACCATCCTGATCACTACGAAACTTTCCAGGTTTAGTGACTTTGGCACCAGATAAACCTCGGAGAATTGCAACAAAGATCTCATGCGCAAGTCCCTGGTATTCAAATGAAACTCACATGAATAATCATAACAGATCACTGCCCTGGAAGTTTGACCTTTTTTCTAGTTTATTAAGATTACCTGTGTGAAATATAGCAGACACAAAACCACATCTTTTTTCAAACAAAATAATCGGAACTCAATTTGTCTATTGGTATTCTAGCAAGTTAGCAAGACATAATACAATTACCTTATGCGCTAGCTCAAGCTTGTTCTTGTACTTGGCATTATAAAGGTCCTCACTCATCAACAAGGTGGTGTCCGTCACAATATCTGTCTCAAACTGTTCATAGACACAGACACACAAAAGACAAAAGGATAAACTCCAGTGATATGATTACCATTGCATTCTCATATTTTTAATATTAATGTTGAGAAATCCTACAGTAATCACTACCTGCATCACAACATGTGGATATAAAGTTTGTCCCTTCCGAATAGGTGGGTCAAGTGTTACTACCACAAAGGTATGTGGTTGGCTAGACTGCAAGAAGATGGTTAAAGCATTAACTATGAGGTTATCAGGTAGGTAACTTATGCCGGTAACCTTTTCACAAGGACAACAAAATAGGTAAATAATGCTCATAAATTATTCACTCAAACTTCAAGAAAAGCAGAGTGCAGAACCTTAGGCAACCAAAAAACACGGACTACACTGCCATACTGAATTTTGAAGTCATTGGCTTGTCCTTGTAGACGCAAAAATGAGAGATGAAGTTCAATATTGTATCGGCCCCTAAAGGGAAGAAAATTTGTGTAAATATTCTGTAATAGGACCAATTCTTGGAGCTGTAAAGTTTTAATAGTTTCAAGACCTACCTAGGAGTGAGTACAGCAATTCCATCAAAAGTAATAACAGCTTCTTCACCTCCTGCTCCAACATCTGCCATCGACACAATCTTGTCTCGGAACACCTATGAGAAGAACCTTTCATGAAGTTTGATACCACCAAATAAATCCAGATCAGGCGTCACTCAAAGAACATTACCTGAGCAGGGGGGCAACTTTCATTTCCAACAAATTGAGTGTTCGAATTGGGGATGTGAAAACTTATTTCCATTAAGGAATCTTTCTGCAAAGGTTGGGAATTTGACAAAATTTTCTAGTCAGCAATAAAATTGAAAAACAAAAAAATGGGAAGGAAAAAAAAAAAAAAGTGCTGCTCATATACCAAAAATGTGAATGATATAAAAGACAGTTTATATACCTCATTGGCCCCAGTTGTGTCATCTACATGAAATTCCAACATGACATCATTTTTTCCTTGTAGTTGGGTCTGTGCAACATCTGCTAGGGATATCTCGAATACTTGCTTAGCACCCACTTGAAAAGTAAGTGTATTCCCTGAGAAAGAGAAAAGAGACTCATGTGAAACTATGTGCATCTCAGAAAACATTTCTCCAGTAACAATTGTTCTAGTGTCAAATCTTTGTACATAGAAGGATACCCAGAAATCGGTTAAGATTGATTAAAAAGGTATGGATGCTATAGAAAAAGAATTCAGTTACCATTTAAATCAACTTCCCCCCAGTTTTTCCCACTAACAGAGAGCTGCTTCTCCTCTGGTGTTTTCCCAAAGTTGGACTGGAAATATGTAGTCAGACTGGTAACATCCTGATGACAAGTATCCAAAGAAAATATAAGATCGACAAGTTTTCATCAAATTATAAATAACCACACTCAAAAGAAACCAAATTACAAAGTAGGATATTGTTTGTGGATATATTTACTTTAACCAACTTAGATCCTAAGTAGATTCCTTCAGTTGAATGCATGATGATGCGACATATATACACAAGGGCAACTGAACTATAGTAGAATCACATTTCATGTTTATTTCATGTTTATTCCATCTATACTCCATAAAGTCTTTAATATTCTACCTTGTTCATTGACAGGAAGTCCAAATCAATTAATACAGAAAATTATACTCCAAATTAGTATCATAACCAAAATCTCTACTTAAAGCACAACAAATAGACTTATTGATTAGATTAAAGAATGCACCAAACATAAGAAATCCAACAAAGAGATACTAAGAAGCTACTTGATCTCGAAAACCAGTGAACTTATAACAGGGACCATCTTTAGTCCGAACTCCAAGTTGATTAGATCGAGGAATCTTCATCCACGAAAGACCGAGCAAATCAGTTTTATCAACCTCAACGGCCTTACCACCTCCCTGTTTCTTCCATACTATCCCACCTAAATGCACTTTCATTTGCCCTGGATTCTGCAGTTTGTAACATAAGATTGCAATTTTTCTCATCAACAAAACAAGGAAAACAGAGAAGGAAAAAAACGAGAGAAAAGCTCAATATTTTCACACACAATACCAGAAGGCTAAAGCTTTTGCACCATAGAAAGAAAAGCAGAAACCATCTGAGAAATGATGTCGGTGTTTTCTTCTTTTAATATTTCCCAATAAAACCAAAATTTTGCATCCCATGTCAATCCACTTGATACTAAGTATACGAATTTCTGAAGAAAAAATCAGATACTTCAGCAAGTCACATTTTCATTAGCCTAAAACCATACATTTCTAGCAGCCACAATCTACAAATAATAATAATAATAATTCAATTTATCCTTGAATCAGGAGATTGAAAAGGACGACGAAATTCATACCGCAGCACCGAATAACAAACTGAAATCCGCCAAAAATTACTCGCAGAATAAACCACAGACTCCGAACCAATGCATCACAATTCACATCAATCATACGTATAATCAGATTTATATGTGAATTTACGGCGGATTTAATCAGGTGTAGCATTTAGAATAACACGATCGGCATAAATATGTAAACGGCGGCAATACTTACAGTTCCTCCACGACCGTTGAGAGAGATGGTGTTGAAGAGAAGCTCGGCCATTAATGCAAGATTGAAGCTGCGGAAATTGGAAAGCCCTCATGAGAAGAGAAGCGATCATATTGTGTATACAGTGTGGCGGGAAAAAGGATCGAGTGCTAGTCGATTCACTGTGGCGTATTACACCGTCTAATAGGAGTGCAGGAAAATCAAGTAATTTAAATTTTAACATAGTTAGTACTAATAATAATAATCGTTTATTAATTATTTTTTTACGAATAATAATTTATGTAAAATACCTTTTCAACTTTCAAGTGTTACAATTTTGTCTTCTTAGATTTGTAGTCTTTTAATTTTTCATTTCTTTTTAGTTCTGTAATTTTAAGTAACTTGTTGTCGTTTATTTGTCTCCAACTCAGGACACATGCATCAGAGCAACCACATTGATTCATTTTGGTGTGTTTTTAATTAAAATAAAAGGTGTGTTAATTAATGTAGATGTGTTTTTAAGTGTGTGTTTTTGTGTAATTAGTGTGTGTTAAGCTCTAGGAATGCATTCTTCTCCCCTTTTTAATGATTGATTAATGATTGTAATTAATGTGATCTAATTTATAATCAATACAAAATATCTTTTTTTTAAAATAAAATAATATAATAAAAATTAGTGGATAATGGACCCACATGTAATGATTGTGTTTGAAATAAAATTGATGTAGATTTGTGTTAAATTAAGAGCACCCACATTGATAATTTACAAGAATATACTATAATAATGAAACAAAAAGGTAAAAAGAAAAAAAAGGAAAAAAAATATAATTTATTGTAGTTTATTGGGTTGTGCAGAAGGTCAATGTCTTTTTCTCTCCTCTAACAACGTTAATGCAGGATAATACTAACAAACTGTTAAAACATCTATTGTTTACTTTATCATTTAAAATGAATTTTTTATTTAAAAATATTCCTAGAATGAATGAATGCAGTTGCTCTAATGTAGAAGTGTGTTTTAAAAAAATATATGTTTTTAATTAGTATGTTGGTATGTGGACCCATCCTAAAATGTTGTACTAAAAAGGAATGAACGTGGATACTCTAAGTAGTTTTTAGAAGTGTTTTTACTGACTTTTTGAATATTTTCATAATAAATCAAACTGCAGTTTTTTTAGGAGTGTCAGTATTCTTACTCACAAACGTTCTAAGAGAATATTTTAGGAGAGAAAAAATGTAAAAAAAAATCTGTAGAAGCCACGTGTTTTTTTGAAAGGGAGAGAGTATGTGAAAAATAAGGAAGAGAGTACGATTGTAAAAGAATCAAACTTTTTTGATTCGATTCGATATTTATATTCGAATATAGTGATTTGAATTCGAAAAATATGAATAAGAATTCGAATAAGAATACCTTTTCAAATTCGAATATTATATGAATATGACTATATTCGATTCGAGTATTCGCGAATATATTCGAATAATTATAATTATATATAATTTATATATATATATATATATATATATATATATATCCAAAAAAAATGCTAACCACTCCTGAGCTATACAAACGAATTGAAATAATTGTTGCATATTAGTATATTTATTGGAAATATTTAAAGACAGACTAAAATTAGAATATGTAAGGGGGAAATCGATCCCCTTCTCTAAATTAATTTGCAATTGGAATCTTGAATGTTAATTTACAATTGGTTAATGAATTATTATATTAGAGTATGAATTTTATTGTTTATTAAGTACCATGTAGATATATTAATTTGGAAATAAATATGTTTTTGATTTTTTTTTGAAATTTTAAGTTTAAAATTTTCGAATACGAATATTCGAATAGTTTATTCGAATCGAATACGATTTGCTTTTGTGATTCGAATAATAAATGAATATAAATACGAATATTCGAATAGTTAAACGAATACGAATCGAATATTATGATATTCGAATCGATTCGATCCGTTAACATCCCTAGGAGAGTGTGTAAAATGTAAACCATGCGTTTTAGAAGGAAGAGAGAGTGTGTCAGGTTTTTTTTTTTTTGACCTTTTCTTTCTTTACTTTTTTTTGTATTTTTTAATATATTAATTACACTCCTAAAATTGTTAATTCAGGTGCTCTTATGTGGTGACAAATTATTTTTTAGTCACATGGCGTGTATTTGAAATTTAAATAATTTTAAAATTAAAAAAATAACAATTTAAATCATCTTTTTTTTTAAAATACATATAGACTTTTAATTTCGCTACTAGTGAATAAACATATTTTACTTATCAATGATTCAGTAATTAATTTATAAATTTAATCATTTAAAACGTGTAATTTGAATGTTTTTTGTATTTATAATTTGAAAGTAAGCTACAAGTAATTTTAACGTGGTATTGTAGGTAACTTGATTAAAAATTGGAAATCCTTGAAATATTTATTGAACTAGATGAAATATGGATAAATGCCCTCACGTAACACAAATGTTAAAATCAAATAGTGAAATATTATTTTACTGTAAATGATAATTTTATTATTTTCTACCATAAATTAGAGAAATTAACAAAATTATCATTCTAATAAAAGTAAAAAAAAAAAACCAACAATAATGGACTGATGGAATAAAAATGAAGTTAGTTTGATGTGCATCAGGTGCAATGTAATCTAGATCGATCAAAATTGACCTGGATCTGAAAGGTTTTTTTTTTTTTTTGTAATTTATTTGTTATTTTTATGTTATATTAATATAACCTTTATGTACAAATATCTTCACTTTTATGTATTGTAACTTAATGAAAAAAAAAAAAAAGGAATTTCAGCACAATTTGTATATATATACATTTATTTGATATTTATGTCACATTTATATACAAATATACTTATCTTTTATGTAATGTATAAATGTGCAACTAACATAGCTAAAAGGTATGAGTAATATCACATAGAGGTAAGTTGATCCAAAAAAAACGTTGAATTTTTTTTTTCTAAGTTACAGTAGATAAAAGTTATGATATTTGTATATAAAATTCATACTAATATAACATAAAGGTCAAACATTTATAATATAAATGTCAACTCATAAAATAAAAAATAAAATAAAAACAAAATTCATGGATTAGAGTCGGATCGATCGGGATTACATGGATTTTAAATTCATACATCTAACACAAAAGAGAATTTGTGATAAAGAAAATATATACAAGAACTAAGACTATATTTATCAGTGACACTAATCCAATCCAATCCAACTCAACCCAACAATAAAATATAAATTTATTTCTTTTCCACCTACACAATTTACAACTCAACCCAATTTCAACATTTTCATAATTTATTAGTGACACCAATTCAACTCAACCCAATATTTTTTTCTCATTATTTAATAATTATATATTATTTTGTGAGCATTTTTATTATATATTTATTAATTCCGCAGTATATAAATCGAAATTATTATTTTTTGATATATTACTCCGCAACCTTTATATTTATTTTTTTGATATATTTATTAATTCCGCAATAAACTATTTTTTATTAGTGACACCTTTTCATTTTTTTCCGTATATAAAATAACATACAAACACAATAACTAAATCGAAATTAAAATAATTGAAATACGAAATAGAAATTACAATAATTGAAATACGAAATCGAAAAAAAAAATCAAACTACAAATAGATGCATAATAATAATGCATAATAATAAAGATACAAATTATATATTTAATTATCAATACCAAATTTTTGCCAAATATGTCAATTATAAAGATACCATATTTAATTATCAATGCCATATTATAAAGAGAACTTGAGATTGGGAGACAAGTAAGAAAAAATTTTGGATTGGTGAGTAAATATGTCAATATTGGACTTTATTTGTAGAGAATTTTTTTTAATGAATTTTGATATTTTTTTAAATTTTTTTAAATAAAAATTATTTTCAATATCAACACTTTAAATTATATTAAAAAAAAATTAATCGAGATCAATAGAATAATGACACATATATATTGTTGATCAAAAGTGAGTGTCATGACATTGATCACATCATGACACCCACACTATTTCTCATAATATAATAATATTATTTGTGGTGACATTTGGTGGTGACACCAATAAATATAGTCTTAGAACCATAACCAGGGACAAACGTAGGCGGGGTCGGGGCATTGGGCCCCTAGAGTTTTAAATAAAATATACTTATAATATAGTTTTATAATTTTAATTGAGTATATAATTGAGTTATATTTGTGGTTTATATACAAATTTATTTTTTCTTGAATTAATGTATATTTTTTTCCTTAATTATGCATGCGCCATTTATCTTTATATTTTGCAATAACTTGATATTCAATATTTATTTCTTTTAATTTTTTTAGATACCAAATTTAAAATATATAATGTTGGTATAAGTTTTCTTGAAAATTGAAATGTACAGGTAAATTATATTTGTCATCATAAATCCTTAATTTTAAAAAAAAATTAATATCCAACAATTGAGTTTATTATTTTTGTCATTATATATTTAATATTTAATTTATTGAAAATGTATAGTAGGTTATCACAAACATAATTCACCTATTTTAAAACTTAAAGAAACTAATAATGATTTATATTTTAAAGTTTGTGAAAATAAAATAATGAAAATAAAAAATTTAACATATATTTATTGTAAAATAAAAAAATATACTATCTCCGTCCCGCGACACTTTACACACTAAATTGGGCACACTTTTTAAGAAAAAGTAGATATTTGCTTTTTGGTTGAGGGTATAGTGGTCAAATTAGGCACAACTTTTAAGAAAAAGTTTGAATATTAAATGGTATTGTGTGAGAAAAAGTAATGGCATTCTTTGTAAATAAATGTGTATTGTGAGTGTGTTGATTATGTTAAAATTTGCCATTTTTGGGTGTGCAAAGTGTTTGGGGACAAATTAAAAAGGAAAGTGTGCAAAGTGTTAAGGAATGGAGGGAGTATTTTATACATATTATATAAGTTTTATATTATTGTTAGTTGAACCCTAACAAAATTTCTGACTTCACGAATTCAATAACTATAACATAGCTAGAAATCATATAAGGTAATGTGATTAAGGAATTATAACTAGTTTGCATGCATGTCATGAGCTAAAACACAATTGTAAGAAAAGGACAATTTTGTTGAGAATCTTTTGAACAATGTCCGACGAGCAAAACTAAGAATTCCATTCCAATATTTCATGTCAAAAAATTGTGCTTTTAAATAATTTATTAAATTCTTTCAATCAAACAAATATCTTCTCAAGTAATTATTACAAGCTTCGTTATTCTCTATGGTGGAAACGCATGAAGCTGGCTAAAATCCAGCAAACTTGATTCTTTCAACAATATTATGCAAAACTATATATGTATATTTGTCCTAAGCTTATAAACTCGTACCTGCATTGAACTTATCGTTGTTCTTGTCTTTCTTTACACCAATTAACTCTAAACAAACCAAATTCTATTTAAACCTTCACAAACTGACAGTTAATCGGACAGCAAAGAGTTGAAGTTAATTTGTAAGAGAAAATGGAAATGTCGACGACGATGAAGAATGAAGAGGGTGTTGTTATTGATGAAGGGAGAAAACGAAGTTGTGTGGGAGATATTGGTGAATCTCGTGAGACGATATCTGTTAAGAGAAGGAGACGAGATACGGCAGCTAAAGTACGAGAAAATGGTGGTGCGATTTCAAGTGTGAAGAGAAGTTCAAAATATCGAGGCGTGAGTAAGCATAGATGGACTGGTAGATATGAGGCTCATTTGTGGGATAAGCTCTCTTGGAATGTAACTCAGAAGAAGAAAGGGAAACAAGGTAATTATATAACTAATTAATTTACCTCATTTTTTAAATTCTTACAATATGTATATGTGATCATGTTGTTTATTTGTTACTAATATGAAATCTCGTGTTCTATTTCATCGTCCCTATTCGTGTTTGGCAATGGAAATCAAATTTGACAAACAGTCTATCTTGGTGAGTGTTCTCAAACTGATCATTAAGTTTTGACTTTTTCTATAAGAACTCAACAATATTGGGGTTGTAAAAAAATTAAATTTTTTATTCAGCTCGAAGAATTTGAATAAATTTAAATTTCGAATACAAATATGAATATAATTATATTTGATTTGAGTAGTTGAATAAGTGTTCAAATATATTAATTAATACGTTATTAATATATATTTTCCTTTTATATATCAATAATTTCATAATTTTTTATAGGCACTTGTATAAGTCGTATGAATTTTTTTTCGATATTATTAATGTAATTAAATTGATTATATGAAGAAAAATAATTGTGGAAAAAATCAAACGAAATTTAGGTATAAATTTTCAAATTCAATGTGTGATTCGAGTAAAGAAGAAATACAAATACAAGTATAATTTGTTAAATTAATCAAAAAAAAAATTAATGATCATGATATTTGATTCGATTCGATTCGTTTACAACCCTATACTCGGCAGTTAAAACATAAGCTAAAGTTTATACATATTAAAATTCCTTGTAGGAGCTTATGATGATGAGGAAGCTGCAGCAAGAGCATATGATTTAGCTGCACTTAAGTATTGGGGGACTTCGACTTTTATGAATTTTCCAGTAAGTAATTTAACTGTCTGATGAGTCGTGTTGAAATGTGTTCATTCTCAAAAACTCATCACTAATCCCCATTTTCTTACAGATATCTGATTACGAGAAAGAAATCGAGATCATGCAAACACTTACAAAAGAAGAGTACCTAGCCTCATTGAGAAGGTAAGAATATATATAACCTTTTCGTTATATATATGTGGTTAAAAAAAGTTAACTCATCAGTTGATTAATAAAGCCAAATCTTGCATTATGCAGAAAGAGCAGTGGCTTTTCAAGAGGAGTCTCAAAGTATAGAGGAGTTGCTAGGTATGTAATCGAGAAAATAAAAATATTATTTCTCGATCAGAATCTTCTAAACGAGTCGTTTTAGTCGTGACAACATCTGATCAACATTGTTTTTAAAAGTGTTTGAATAATTGGACTAATGATTGAACCGTTTTGTCTAATGGTTCACAGTGGCTAACAGATTATTTCAATTTTGGTAATGTATGAACATTTTTCATTTTTTGACAATCAAGTATCTGTTTTTCAATTTTGGTTCTCTATGTTTAATCTTTTCAATTTCAGTCAATTTTTTTCAAAATTTTCAAAATTGCTAACGTGACTGTTGGAAAATTTGACGTAGCATCTAAATTCTGGGCCACGTCAGCAATTTGACCAAAATGACTAAAATTGAAATAAATTAAAACATAGAAGCCAAAAATTGAAAAATATTTTTTTTTGTCAAAAATGAAAAATATCATACATACATGACCAAAATAAAAACTATTTATTTATATTATTTTTTTACTCATTTTTATTATGCAATATTTATTATATTTTGTAAAAATATTAAAAAATAATTAAAGATAATAAATGTAATATAAATTTTCTTTTCTAAATCGAAAACATGTTTATTAAAAATATTTATTCAATTATTTTTTTGCTTTCAAAAAAGTTAAAATTTTAGGGCTTTGCAGTTTTCCAAATGAATTAGATTCTTTGGTTTTTTTATTCTCTAGACCTAATCATAGGTTGCACGGTTGAACTAACGGGTTCGATCCAATTTCAGAATAATAGTACTGAAAATCTATGTTATTGAAAAACGTTGTAATAAAACAATGTCGTTTTAAACATATTAAAGAATTCTAAATCTTTTTTTTTTTTCCTAAACGTAGACACCACCACAATGGAAGATGGGAAGCAAGAATTGGAAGAGTTTTCGGAAATAAGTATCTCTACCTCGGAACTTATGGTAAGTAAACCTAATCACAAAGAGAAGAAGCAAATCAAAACACAAACATAGTTTTCATGCAACAATAGTTACAATTGATCACATTATACATTGATCTATTGTAGGTACTCAAGAAGAAGCAGCTCATGCATACGACATTGCAGCCATCGAATACAGAGGAATCAACGCGGTTACAAACTTCGACTTGAGCAGCTACATTCGATGGCTAAAGCCAGGATCGGACACTTCAATCGTTGCTCAAGAAACGAAACCATCATATGAAGTTGTATTACCAACAAAAAAACATATCAAGAAAGAATCATTGTATGAAACAGAAATCCCTTGGAGCACTTGTCGAAGGCCTTCTTCTCCAACCGCGCTAGGGTTGCTACTTCGATCTTCAGTGTTCCGAGATTTGGTCGAAAAGAACCCTAATTTGTCCGAAGAAGCTGATCAAAGTAGCGATGATGAAAGCAACAAAATTGTTGTACAATGTAAGGATGAATATGGAGCTTCGTCTTACAATAATATCCCGTTTGTCTTGTCTTCAAATAGCAATGGGAATAATCAGTTACAAGAACAATTGTATTACAATTCAAATATATTGGGATTAATACAATAGACATTTATAGTATATGTTAAACTCTCTGATTTTGTACAGAGAATTTATTTATATTATTTGGTGTTAGCAATATTAAATTCAAGTTGAATATACCTTATTTCAATCACGTTCATTTTTTTCCAATAGTTGTCACATGATGTATTCACCATTCGTAATAGTGACATTTTTTTTAACTTCTATCACCCAATTTATTTTACTGTTGTTTTAATTTATTCCCACACTTTTAGTATGCCATCTATAAATATTTAGGTGGAAATGGTCAAGTAAAAGGATGTGAAGTGAAGTTTATGAGATTAAAATAAAAGTTCAAAAGTTAAAATTTAATTTAAAATAGTCTTTGAATATTACATGTTGTGCATATAATTAATGAAGCACGAAAACTTATATAAAAACTGTTTTGTAGTACATATTAAAATGATTTTATTAATTTGTATTATTATACAACGTTGGTTCGAACTGGTTTTTCATGTGGTATATGTAGAAAAAAATATTTAAAATTATTTAAAGAAATAATATCATGTTAGAAAATAATTTTTATTTTTTTACTACAACTAGTTGGTAAAAAAAAACTCCTTGATTCCTTTTTTCCGTAAAAAGAAAAAAAAAAGTGAATTTTCCACTATTTTTCCTTTTCTTTTTCTGAGGTTTTATTATCAATTTTATATTTATATTTTATTTTTCTAAAAAATCTTGTTTGACTTATGATTCTTAAATGATGGTGGGAATTGGAATTATATATTGGCATGAGTGGCTTATCGCTTGTTTAGAAATTATAAAGCGACTTCTAGTATTTTGTATTGGTTTACATTAAAAAAAAAAAAATCACCGACTTTCATAAATTATAATTTTATCGTGATTTTGAAATTTAACAACACAAATCAAGAACTTCACATAGTTTTGTATTTTCGAATCATTATTTATTTTTTGGTAAATGATTTCCAACATCTCCAATAATATGAGTTATGGAATGTGGTTTGACCTGTGATATCCATCTCACAATCTCACAAATTAATATAAGCATTGTGGAGTAAATTAAATTCAATTTATGAAAGGTCTTTAAAAAGTCTATGATTTTACAATTGGTAGGTTGGATCGAAAATCAAATTGAAAAAATTTAAATTTAGGATTTCGACAAATAAACTCACGGATAACTAGAGATATCTGGCGGTTTGGAAAACCACCATAGTTATAAAATTTGATTTCAATTTCAAATATTTTCAAAACGTAAATTGTCAATTAGCCTTTTTATTTTAAAAAAATTAAACATGTCCATGTATCCAGCTGCGATTCATTAATCAAAAAATCTAACAGACAAAATGAAGTGGTCGTTGTTAAGAAAATTGGCGAACCAGCAGTTTGGACATGCGATTAAACTGCTAATTTGTGCAACCAAAATATAAAGAGTTGCACTATCCACACCCCATCATTTTTTAAGAAAACCCCAAAAAATTTGACTTTTCAACTACCTCACAAATATGTATCATTTTGCCCTTGCTTTTCTCTTAATATTTCCAAAAAACTAACCTGCCAATAGCAATTTTTCATTTTTTCATATTATATCCATTTAGATCCGGTATTCACATTTTTTGATCGATAATCAGGCCCAACATGCTTCCGTAAACATAAATAAAATTGAGTAAAATTTCATACCTCGTCTTTGTCTCAAGATCTCCTTCCGATTTTTCTCGATTTTGGTTTTACGGATCTACGATCCAACCACTCGCCCGCAGTCTATGGTTCAAAATCGATAGCACCTTTTGAGAACCCTCTTCACCCTTTCAACGGCCAACTGCCTAACACGGGGTTTTTAGGGGAGACTCACTACTGGATGACTCAATACTCAGAATTATAAATGAACACAAGGTGTTGGAGCAAAAAGCCTTTTTATTGAAGAAAATAAATTAAACTATTTTACAATATTACTACTCTCCGCCATTGGAGGAGAAACTTGTTTTAGCCAATCATAGCTAAGACTCGAGAAGGGGAAACCCCCATAAACAGGAAAACTTAAAGCTTAACTATTACAGACTTAGAGAGAAAATTTCTCGAAAATGATAAAAGAAGAAGAAGGTGTCGATTTTCGATAATCTTTTATGAGGATGAGAGACTCTTTTTATAGCCCAAAATCCGGACTTCAAATGTGGATTCCAATCATCTTTCATGCCAGCTTGCATAGCATCATGTGAGTGGAGCCATTATTGTTCCACTATTCCACTAACTTTGTAGGTGGAACGTCCTTTTCTTTCACCCATCATGGTTGTCTTCATTATTGGCGGTTGATCTTCTATTGATGGCGGGGGCCATCCACTACTTCTTGTCTGATAAAGTAGTCTCCTGTATTTTGTGGGCTTTTTCTAAGCACACCCCATTATACAACGTATTCCTATACTATTACAAAGTCTAGAATACATTAATACTCGTGAAATATCGAGTCTAATTAGACTCGCTTCCTTTTATTACATCTCAGGTTTTTATTACCTAAAAACCCTTTCATTTTCCCTTTTTTTCGGAGGTTCGGGTTTGTCCTGTTTTACCTTGAACCCTTGTCTGAACAAAGATTTCTCCTGAGTCTGACAGTAAGAACACAACCGTTCTTCCCATCGTCCAATATGTATCATGTTACATATTTTTCTTCGGGTTTGCTCCGTTGCCGGAACCTTGTTTTCCCAGATCAACTTCCTCTTGTTTTCAAAGAGGCTCTCAGCAAATCTGGTAGTATTTCCTGTCATAGAGTTTAACAGGAATGATCCGTTCGTAGAGTTATGAAATATTTTGAACGGATACTTCACCTTGTCCATCTCTGTGAGACAGACCCAAAGACCCCATGCTCGCCTTGTTGAGATATCATCTTCGGTAAGGGCGACTACCAAGGGGCTGTTTGTGGGGGGTGCTCTGGCTCTGTTCATTGCCCCCATATCAGATCTCTGCAATTTTATATATTGGAAAACTGGATGAGATCATTTCCCTGTAATTTCTGGAGCGGCTGAGATGATTTTTAACTCCAGTATATCTCCTCGACCCAAGTGTGGGTTGTTCTGCCATGATTCGTGCACAGCAGTGGCTATCCAATCCGGTAGTTTAGAAATCTCCGGAAAGCTTGGTGCGGTAGTAAATATTGAAGCAATAGCTCCAAAATCGAACCATTCTCGCACGTCTTGAGGGTTTGCACTCATGAGCATCCAAAGTCTTGGATATTTGCCAGACCAATCAGCCGTGATTCTACTTGAATTGATCTCATTTCTTGTGACTAATTTCTCCCATGTTCTTTGGTAAACCTGCAAAGGAGAAACAGCTTGGTTAGTGTTAACCTATCTAGGACCCGTCCGCGGTCTTAGGTTAACCTCTCTCTCTTTTACCCCAGAGGTGCTAGGTTGACTCGGGTTGCCTGGAATTGCTTCCTGACCTTCCGAATTAATATTTTTATCAAAATTCGATAAACCACTAGATCCGGCTTTATCAGCCTTTTCACCGATATCCGATGAAAAACTCTTATCAGCAGGATGTCTTGCTTCGGGTATAAAGTACCCTATTTGTTCATCGATGATGAACTCATCTCGTGTAACTCTTTCTGTATCACCGATGGTGAACATGCCTCGTTTAAAGGTTCTACTAATGCATTCCACAAATCACCATTTGAGGTTATTGTTGCATGTAGGGTTTTTTGGACTTTGTCCAAATCAGCTTTTTGAACATAAGATGTTTTTCGGCTCTTGTCCTTAGCAACTCAAATGCCTTGTAAAGCTCCTCAAGGTTTTCCCTAAGGTGTCTTGCTCGTACCGTGATGGAATCAGCTTCAAGGATATCCATCTCTCGTTAAGAAATCTGCAAGAACATTCTCATTAAATTTCACAATGACAATATCAAATAAATAATATTGGCATTCTGCTTGCCACCTGATAATACGAGCTTTTTAAATATTTGATTCAAGTTTATTTTTCAAAAAAGCTTTAACATTAGTATTATCAACTTTTAATATAAATTCTTTGGCTAATAAAAATAAAGGTCATTTTTTGAAAGTCTTCCAAACTGCAAAGAATTCATTCTCGTTTATGTGCCAGACCCTGGCTTGTTGTTCGGTAAACAACCCTCCTGTATATCTACATGGTTCTTCTCCCGTAGATGTCTTTCTCATGAACACTGCTGCCCATCTGAAATCATTAGCGTCTGTGTAGACAACTAACTAATCCTCATCTTGAGGAATCGCGAGCTTTGGTAGGTTACTACAAACCTGTTTTAACTCACGAACCCTTTGGGAATGAATGTCCTCCCATTTCCATTTGGTCTTCTCATCCTTTTGTAATAAAGGACGGAAATCCTTACGATATTTTGCCAAATCCTGAATAAATGAACCTGCAAAATTAATCACTCCTAAGAAGCTTTGAAGGTGCTTCTTATCCCTAAGAACATTTGGGAAATTGCAGATCTTTTCCACAATGTGTTCCTGTAGTTTCATTCCTGCATGGTCAATAATAACATCGAGAAACTCGATTCTATTAACCACGATTATTACCTTCTTTTCAGAGAGCACTAATCCTTCTTTATGACATGCTTCTAAAAATATTTCAAGATGCTTTAAATGATCTTTCATATTTTTAGAGGCAATCAGGATATCGTCTATGTAAACAAACACAAACTCAAAATAATCTTTAAAAAGATTATCCATCTTTCGTTAGTATATCTGAGGTGCATTCGCAAGCCCCATAGGCATTACGTTCCAGATATACTGTCCTTGTGGTATAGAAAAAACAGTTAATTTCTTAGACTCTTTTTCTAACTTAATCTGGTAAAACCCAAACTTGCAATCAAACTTTGAAAACACTTTTGATCCCTTAATGCAATCAATTAAGTGTTTTCTACTTGGGATATAATAACCATCAAATTCGGTAATCTTATTAATACCTTGATAGTTAATTACTAACCTTGTTTTTCCTCTCTTTATTTCACCATGGTTTCTTACCAAGAACCCTGGGCTACTATAAGGAGAAATACCTGCTTCGATCAGCTTGAGATCGATATGCTCTTTGATAATCTTTTGCATATCTTTTCGATCTTCAAGGTTCATCTGAATCCGCTTGTATCGAACCAACTCGTATCGGTATTGTTCTTTTACCTTCAACGTTGCTTCGATCTGGTTCTTGTCCCACCAGGCTAACGGATTCTCATTGTAATTTCTCTAAATTAGCCTTTTAACATTTTCAAGGGAAAGTAAACTTTCCTCATCAATGTCAATCAGGGATGGTCCTTCTTGTAAGACATTTTTCAGAAACTGAATAGCTTCTTCGTGTGCCTCCTCCATTCCCTCTTGTCTATAGGACAAAAGAGCTTCTCCAAATTTTCTCTTATCCTACATTTTAGGATGAGTTAACTTGGCTTCATTATCACCACGTTTGCTGCCAAAAGTGATAGACATTATCCTATTAAAAGCCTTCTCTCGCCGTAAAATCTGTATCATAATACCACAGTTAGTAGTAAAGGTTAACAGGTTCTTGTGATTATCCTGCTCATATTTTGCAAATGTTTGGATAAAATTGTTACCCAACAAAATATCAACACCTGTATCATGAATATAGATGGGGGGCATCCTTACTTTATACCAAGGGGTATCAAATGCACCACCAATCATTATTCTAGATTCTCGAATACCTTTATTGAGTATAAGGATTTTTTGGGAGAAATCCCTTCCTGCAATAATAGGTAATTTTTTCCACTGCTTCGCTGGGAAAAACTCCTGGCTTTGCTGTGCAAATACCTGAACCTGAGTCAATATAAGCTGCAAAATATTCTGTCTTATATTGATCATATAATATCCCAACAGATATATATATCGAGCAAATACTCGTCATTTTAGAACTCGTCTGGATTATCTGGATATATCCCTCTACTCCAGCGTTCTAGCATGTCTATTCGTGCGTTTATTTGATTTATTTCCAACGTAGCTTCTTGCATCCTTATAACTACTTGGATACTTCTTTGTTCTGGCAGATTTTGCTCCTGCAAAGATCTTAACAAAGTTCTCGCCTGAATTCTTTGTATCTTGAGATCAATGATCTCTTCATCTAGCTGAATTCCTGGCATAATTGTTTCATTCTACCCTGATTGTATGTCCATCAAGGTCGAACTCCATCCATTTTCCTTTTCTTCTCCAAGGTTTGTGTTCTTCAAGAAAACTTAACCCTAGTGTCATAACTCCTCTAGTTATGCCTGCACTTCCTGTAACAGATACATGATAGTCTGCTATTTCTAACATGTCTTCATATCTATTAATACTTGGTTGTTGTAAATGATATATCTCCTCACAAGGAAACAAATTATCGGCTTTAGATATATCAAAGACAATGTGGATTTCTTTCCATTCATTATTAGGGCATCTTATTTTGACATTTTTTACCCTAATCTTTTGTGGATACAAATCCTCACATGGTTCTTTTCCTTTTAGGCTTAGAATCCTACCTTCGAAAAAGGATAACCTGTTACTAATCTCAAAATCAAACCTTAATGATCTACTGTTTAAAATGGGTTGATCTTTAATTAGCAAATTAACACCTCCTAACCTTGGTATCTGGATTGGGTCTGGTGTTCAAACCTTTGCAAATTCTGTTGGTCCCAAGTGGTGTCCGAGGTTCAGAGGGGGGGGTGAATGAACTTTGGTCGATTTTTCAGAATCTTTAAAACAACCGTTCTGCACTGCAAGTTACTTGAGCTTGCAGCGATAGATGGTTACTGCTTGCAGCGCTAGAATGCAGTGCTGCACGCTGTAACATGGAGTTTTGTACGCAGCGGAAATATACTTTTAAACACAAGGCTATTTTACACAAGAATGCTTCTTTCAAACGTTTTATGATGAGAGATAGATAGATATATGCAGAAAATAAGCACAGATAAATAAAGCGATAAAAACACTTATGGCTTATAGTGGTTCGAAGGTGGTGTAATCCTTCTACGTCCACTCTACTGCTCCTCGAGCAGGAACTTTGTTAAGCAAGATTGATTTACAGAACTCTCCTAACAATCTATCAACTTACAAAGTTAACCACCTACTGAAGTCCAGCGTACACACAGCAACTGCAAACTTCAAAGGCTAACCCACACATGGTTCTATACTCCCACACAGGGAAGCTGCCTAACACTAGACAACTAACACAAACAGCAAGGATCTCTCCTATCAACTGCTTGACACCACTAAAACAACCTAAGCACACAGCAACAAGGTTAAAAGGATAAAAAGGTTTTCTTCAACTTGTGCTTCGAAGTGAGCTTCTGAATCCGTAAGGAATCTTTCAGCTTGAACTCTGCTTCACTTCGATAGGTTGAGTGACTGAAACTGTTGGCTTGAAATTTTGTAAGCTTTAAACTCTTTGCGTAGATGCTTTCGTAATAGTGACGGTATCAGTTTTCAGTAACCAGCTTCAGTTCTCCTCGACCTCTATTTATACTTGTAGGAGAAGATGTCCGTTGAAGGAGACATCCCTCTTTTGAATTTGAAATAGCCTGTCCAAAGTATGGTTCGCATTTAATGCGACTGATCTTTCTTTTCGGAGCATTTAATGCGGCAGTTGCGGCTCGCAGCTTTCTGCAGCGCGTCAGTCCATGTGGCATCTTCTTATTGGCTCCAAGTCTGCTACTTTGACTTTTTCTTGAACGACTCTTTTGTTCCTGCTTGGATCTCCGTTCCTCGTACTGCATTTATCCTTCCTGGGATTTGCAGGATACTTCGTCTTGAAGTTGGCGCTGTATTTACTTAATTGTTCTGTAAGTCTGCGCTGTATCCTTGGTCTTTGTGCAGCTGATGCATTCTTTCAGTGCTGCTGTATCTTAGACCTGCTTGCAGTATCGTCTGGCAGTGCTGCTGTAACTTTGTTCTAGCAGTACTCCTGTATCCTTTTCATGCAGCGATGTTGCACGCCGTTCTTCCTTGCTTTGCTGTATTGAAGTACAGCCTTATTTATGCTTTGTTGTTCCTTTCTTCTTCCAGCAATGCTGTATCCTGCCTTTATACAGCGATACTGTATCCTGCCTTCTTGCAGCGATATCTTCCTTTAAAGCTTAGATGCAGCTTTATCCTCTTTTAACCTCCATTTCAAAACATGACTCAAGACTCAATTCTAGTCTATTTATTCACTTAAACAATGTGAAAATGGGGTACTCAAAACTTCCTATTACATGATTGGTTTGTCTCATCAAAATCTAAACAATGAAATCCCAACAATTTCCCCCTTTTTGATGATGACAAAACCTTTACAATATTTCGTTCGTGAAAAAGTTCCATTTTACTTTAACTCATATGGTTTATCCAGATTACATGCTTGCACAGCTTTAAATAAATAAATCTAATCCTGGATTCATCAGAGATGCATCATGATATTTCTTTCAACAAACTCAACAGGAAAACATAAATAGCATGCATGAGTTCATAAGAGTTGAACTTGGTCAGAGCAGAAAGAAAAAATTTCTTCATTTAAGAGATAGAAATTTTTACAACATCAAAAATACAATCAATAGGGATCATAAGAGGGTATATGAATACAGCTTAGTAAAACGAAGACCTTTTGCTTGCTGATTCGTCTGATCTTCTTTCAAGTCTTTCAAGGCCTTCCCTTCCTCTTGATCCTTTCCACCAGTCCCTGATGGACTCTTGGTAGGACTCTTCTAGCTTGTGTCTGATCACAGGAATCTGAATCCATCTCAGCCAGAAGTCCTCGCAGAATGGTACAATCAGCCCTTCCTTGACTCGATCGATGTACAGCTGTTGAATGTCAAGGCTTCCTTCGCGAACGAGCTGTTCATACCTTCTCAATGCAGTCTTGCAGGTATGATACTTACTGAATTTGCCCTGCCTGCATAGATCTCTGAAGTGTCTGAGGTACTCTGATCGTTTGAAAATGGTGATCGCCTCAAATGTTGGATTCCGATCAAAAGGCAGTCTGACTTCTTTGAAGATGTCGAATCTCCAAGTCATGTTCTCTCCTTCAGGTCTTTGATCCATCAACACGGACACTTCAGCAGAGATGTTCTCAGTGTCAAGGCGAGGGATTTCTTGAAGAGGGAATTGGTAGTAGTTGTTTGGAAAAAAAATTCTTGTACCAATTACACCGAGTCTTTGAATCCAGGCGTTAGGATCTGCAGCTTCTTCGTACTGGCGCCTTTGATTCTCAGACTCGTCCCCGCTCATCCTCTTCCTTGAGCCTTGCTGCTGGCTATCATCCCTTCTCTTATGATGATAGTTGGGCGGTGCTGCATCCTTGCTTGCAGCTCTGCTGTGTGCAAAACCTGCAGCAGATCTTCTTCCAGCAGCTGCACCGGCTCCACCAGCTCCATCATCATCTCTTCTCCATCTCTTCGGAGAAGGGATATCAGCCGCAGCGGATGATCCAGACCTCCTTCTCCTCCTGCTGAGAGGTTGCTGGTCATCATCTTCTTCCTCTTCTTCAGGTTCAGCCGCCCCTTTACTCCTGTATTTCTCTTCAAATCCTTCCCCCTTTTTGGCATCATCAAAAGCCAGGGTCTGAGCAGGGGCTGCTGGGACCACCCTTGATCGCGGGCGTCGGGTTGGTTCAGGGGCGGGCTCTGGAGCATCGACTTGCTGAGGGAAAGCTCGGACCATGATATCCCTCAACTTTCCTACAATCAACTCCAGATTCCCCAACCTGTCGTCCACACTTCTGGTTCTCTGGGATTGATCATAGACGCGATCCAGAAGCGATTCCAGGACTTGTGAGTGATGGTTGAGTCTGGTTGAGGCATTTTCAGCATGCTGCTTACACTGTCTGATCTCTTAGCGTGTCAGAGCAGCTTCAACCTTCAACTCCTTCTCCATCCTGACTCGATCGTAGTACAGCCTGTTCGAATGTTCAGTGAGAGTTGATTTGATCATGTCAGGCAGCACTTCGAGGTCCTTCTTGAAACCCATCATGGTTTCAGCATGAAATTGGGCACTGACCCTGAGACTATTGCGCATGATAGACTCATGCTCCTAGAGAGCATGCAGCAGATGTCTAACAGCGGTCTCGACTCTGTTGATGGATTCATCAGGAGTCAGCCCTGAATTTCTTCTTGTTGAAGCAGCAGTGGATGCAGCAAATGGGATCACCTCTTGGCATACTGGTGCTGCATCCTACCTCGGTACTTCAGCAGCAATCTCATTCTCATCCTTGCTGGTATGAGAGCTTGTAGAGCTTGAGGATGGGTGCTCATCTCCTTCTTCTTCTTCTGTCTCCTCTTCGTTGGATAAGACAGGAACAGGAACGGCTCCTCCAGATTTTGGCCCATGAACAGCAATGTTCCGTTCCTTCATCCATCTTGCGAATTCGGCATCCGACATATTAGCGTCCACAGTATCCTTCGCTGCTGTAACCTTTAAGGGTTCTTGAGAGCAAGCAGCAGCTGCAGCATCAACCTCCTCACGAGGTGTCTCTAGCTGCGCTGGGGATACCTCGGCTTCAACTCCAGCATCCTCAGTGGGTACTGTCTGAACAGCCTCCCCACCTGAGGTCTTCTCACACTCAGGGAGTGTTGTCAAAACAACATCCTCCACTGAGATCTTCTCAACGGACCCCGTCTCCTCGGCCGGTCCTGTAACCTCTTCGACAGCCTCTGCTGCAAGAATGGGTTCTTGCAGCTCTGCATGGCTTCCTGCAGCGATCACAGTATTCAGCACTGTATCCTCTATTGCTGCTAGGATCTCAGCTTCCATCCTGCTCTTCTCTGCAGCTCCTTCTTCTTGTTGAAGGGTGGTTGCTGGCTGCACTGCTGTCGCGTCCAGTGCAGGGAGTACCGCCTCTGCAACTCCCTTCGTAGATGCTTCATCGGCAATCTCAGAAATGTCTGAGATGACATTCCTGATTATGGTGGATGGTTCCCCCTCAGAGTCTGCTTGGGCAGCATCTTCATCTTCGCGCACAGGGGAATCACCATAATCCAGTAGTTGGGCTTCCTCCTCCTCCAAGCGATCCAATGTGACAATGTTGGAGAGGCCCTCAACTACTTGCTCGTATGCAGGGGAGTTCATCTGATTTGAACTTGAACTGCCTTCTCCCCGCATCCTCCTTGGAGTGTGCTGCATCCTGGTTTCCTTCAGGCTCTGTTGCAGCGCAAGATGCAGCATGGCTTCTTCAACCTGCTCTACTCCCAAGGTGTCGATTTGCTGTTGAGCAAACGCGACATCATCGTCCCTTCTTACCGCCTCTGCAGCCGGGGCTAGGAAGACCTGCACATCTTCCACTGCTGCTTTCATCGGCAGCTCTGCAGAGTCGGATTCTGCAAGAGCCTTACCATTTCCCTTGTCCTGTGCTCCCTGTGCAGCGCTGCAGCCATCGAGCTCTTGAACTCTTGCTGCAAAGTCAGGTTGCAGGAGTGCCAGAATATCCTCTGATTTGGCCCACTCCAGGACAGCTTGCTCGACTGTCAGGAAATCCTTCCACTTCAACAGGATTTCCCCCTTAGACAGCCGCATCTCTCTCCAAAGAGAGTACTCTGCCGGCATATTTCTAGCCGCTGGAAAGGTGGGATCAAGCACTGAAGCATCTGTTTGTAGACGAGCTTCTTCTTCAGTTGGCTCGGCCCGGTGCTGATGTGGCTCCCGAAGCTGATGTGACTCATCCTCAAGGTCAACTACAACCATAGAGGACTGATGTGACACATCCCCAACAGCAGCAGCTGCTCTCTTGCTGCGTGGAGCCCTTCTCACCAAAGGTGCGTCATCATCTGGGGAAGAGGATTCAAGTTCAGGTACAGCCTTCCCTGAACTCCTCTTGATAACAGGAAGAGGACTCGAAGGTTCCTCTTCTTCAGCATCTTCCCCGCTGACAGCAGCTTCATCTTGCAGAGCAAGAGTTGCATTCTTTTTGTCTTTGGTTTTCTTCCTCGCAACTCCTGCTCCTGCAGCCTTCGGCTGGGTCTTGTCCTTCTTCTTCTCCCCGAGATACTTTCCAGGATGAATGGGGGCGGGTGCTGCAAGTTGAAGGCCAAGCTTGCAGAGCAGAGAGCAGATGGTGATACCGTAGCTCCGACGCTCCGTTATCTTCTCTGCTTCCTCCCACAGCCTCTTCATGATGAACCTCGCCCAGTTCACATTCTCTCCGGCCATGATTGCAGACATGATCCGGAACCGGAGATCTGTACACTTGTCATAACTCCCTGTCCTCCCTTCGATGGAGTACGCACAGATGTCGTGGAGAAGTTCAAACTCCGGTTTGAAGAGCTTTTTGGGGGCGCTTCTCTTGATTTCAGCCCCTGCATCCCTTGCTCGAAAGAGATCCCACATCTCTTGAGTCGATGCCTCCCCATACGTCGTCAACTGGCTGAGGGTCAAACCTGCAGCCGAAATGCTGAAGGTGGTGGAGATATCCCTAACGGCCAGCGACCGTTCCTCTCCATCTGCATCCATCCGGAACAGGATGCAGTTCCTTTCCTCCGCTTGCCTAGCGTAGGCATAAAACCTCTGTACTGACTCCGTGGAGAAGCCAGCATAAACGGTGGTCAACAGCCCTAGGACTTGGGTCTGTTGTAGAGCATCAAAAATCCGCTTGATCAGGGCATTATCATACAGCCCTGACTCCAAGATGTTCTCCCTGTTGATTATTCTTCCATCAAGAACGATAGTCTTTCTGGCAGCCATTGAAATCTTTGTGAGATAGAGAGAGAAGAAACAAGAGTTTTGCACTTAGAAGATTTTCTTGCGATCACAGCGTTTTTCTCTCTGAAGATGGTGAAAAGTGAATTTCAAATAGCAAGTTTTGGTCTTTATGGCGGTTTCCAAGAGACGTGCGAGATTGACGGTTGAGATAAATCAGGGAAATGATCTAGTGGCTCAGGAAAAAACGGAGATGTCAAATCGTCGCTAATAATTACTTGGCGCGTGGGCTCTGTCAGTGCCCTTTCCACTTCCTGACACCCGCAGTCATGCATTTAATGCTGAAAGACATGCCCTTTGCCGCCTAAATAAATGCCTTTTTAAGGTTGCAGCATCTCTAGTACGAGGTTGCAGAGCAATCAATACTCCTTTTGAAATTAATGCTGTAACCTGGTGCTGCTTGATTTCTTTGATAACTGTTGTACTGTAAGAATGTAGGTTGCAGCGCTGTCTGAACCCAATGTTGTATTGACGCGTACCTTACAGTACCATTTTTACTGCTTCCTGCAAGCATGCAGAGGTTCCCCCTGCGATCTTGCATTTTCTTTTTCTTCACAACTTAAGGATTTCTAGCTCGTTACTAAGCATAGAAAACCTAGATTCATTCAAAGGTTTTGTAAGGATATCTGCCAGTTGTAGATCCGTGTGAACCTTCTCAAGCACGACATCTTTCTTCTCAACATGATCTCTTATAAAGTGATGACGAATGTCAATGTGCTTTGTTCTTGAGTGAAAGACAGGATTATGGGTAATTGCAATAGCGCTCGTATTGTCACAGAGAATTGGCGTCTCTTTTTCTTCTATCCCATAATCTCTAAGTTGCTGCTGTATCCAGAGAATCTGCGCACAGCAACTTCCTGCCGCAACATACTCTGCTTCTGCTGTAGAGGTTGCAATTGAGGTCTGCTTCCTGCAGAACCACGAGACAAGTCTATTTCCCAGAAATTGACACGTCCCACTAGTACTCTTCCTATCAATCTTGTAGTCTGCATAATCTGAGTCGGAGTAGCCTTTAAGCTTGAATCCTCCTTCATTAGGATACCATATGCCGACTTCCTGAGTTCCTTTCAGATACTTGATCACTCTTTTTACAGCTAAAAGATGTGATTCCTTCGGTGCTGCTTGGAATCTAGCACAGACTCCTACTGCAAACATAATATCAGACCTGCTTGCTGTGAGATACAGCAATGATCCAATGAGACGTCTGTACTTCGTAATGTCTACATCTTTACCATCTTCATCTTTATCAAGACTTATAGATGTGGACATAGGAACGGACGTTGCTGCTCCATTCTCCATGCCAAATTTCTTGATAAGCTCCTTCGTATTCTTGACTTGGTTGATGAAGGTTCCTGTAGGAAGCTGTTTTACTTACAGTCCGAGAAAGAAACTTAATTCTCCCATCATACTCATCTCGAACTTTGACTGCATCAGGTTGGAGAATTTCTCACATAGCTCTTTGTTTGTGGATCCGAAGATAATATCATCCACATAGATTTGTACAAGAAGTACACTCTCTCCGTCTTGTATCCTAAACAGCGTCTTGTCGATCGTTCCTTTCTGAAAGCCATTTTCCAGAAGATAGAGAGATAAGGTGTCATACCAAGCTCTTGGTGCTTGCTTCAGTCCATATAGGGCCTTTTGTAAACGAAACACCCTCTCTTCTGCTTGATCCTCGAAACCAGGAGGTTGCTCAACATATACTTCCTCTGTAAGGAGACCATTCAGGAATGCGCTTTTAACATCCATTTGATAGACGTTGAAATTCATATGTGCTGCATAGGCTAAGAAAATTCTTATAGCTTCTAGCCTTGCCACTGGTGCAAAAGTCTCATCAAAATCAATTCCTTCTTCCTGACAGTATCCTTTAACAACTAATCTTGCTTTGTTTCTTACAACGACTCCTGATTCATCTAGCTTGTTCTTGAACACCCACTTTGTTCCAATTACACCTTGATGGGTCGGTCTAGCGACTGTTTGCCATACTTGATTTCTCTCAAATCCATTCAATTCTTCCTGCATGGCCTGTACCCAGTTGCTATCTTGCAGTGCCTCTTCAACATCCTTAGGCTCTGATTGTGATATGAAGCATGCAAACATTGCTTCATGTGGGATGGATCTTCTTGTCCTTACACCGATGGATGGATCTCCTATAATGAGATCTCTTGGATGATTTCTAAGCCATGTCCTATCTGGCTCAAAAGCGTGCGTTGGTGTATTTTGCTCATCATGTTGCTGTATTGCAGGAGGTTCTGCTGCTGTAAGAATGTCTGCTGCATCCAAGGTTGCAGCTTCTTCATCTTTATCTTCTTCTGTAGGCAGAACTCCTTCTATGTATGGTACAACATTCTCTTTTCTAGGAGAGGTTTCTTCAGGTGGTTTTTCCAGCTTCTTTGTGTCACAATGTGGTTCATCAAACACCACATGTACAGATTCTTCTACCACCAGAGTTCTCTTATTAAACACTCTGAAGGCTTTACTTACAGCAGAGTATCCTAGAAATACTCCTTCGTCTGATTTAGCATCAAAAGTCTTTAAATGTTCCTTTCCATTGTTGAGAACATAACACCTGCATCCAAAGATATGCAGATAGGAAATGTTTGGTGTATGACCATTCCATATTTCATACGGTGTCTTGTCAAGATCCTTGATGATTAAACATCTGTTCTGCGTATAGCATGCAGTGTTGGTTGCCTCAGCCTAAAATCTCTTGGGTATTTCTGCTTCTGCTATCATCGTCCTTGCTGCTTCCTTGAGGGTTCTATTCCTTCTTTCAGCAACCCCGTTTTGTTGAGGTGTTCTTGCAGCAGAGTATTTATGACGAATACCATTATCAGAACAAAATTTCTCTATAAATTTATTCGTGAACTCGGTTCCTCTGTCTGATCTTATCTTCACTATGCTCAAGCTCTTTTCATTCTGAATTTTCTTCATGAGGCCAGGTAGCTTTTCTTGAGTTTCCGACTTCTTCGCTAGAAAGATCGTCCATGTGTATCTAGAGTAGTCATCCACTACTACTAGAGAGTACTTCTTCCCGCTCAAGCTTACTAGTTCTACTGGTCCAAAGAGGTCCATGTGTAGAAGATCTAGAATTCTATGAGACGATTTCTGAATCTTATCCTTGAAATAGCTCTTAACTTGCTTCCCTTTTTGACACGCTCCACAGACATTCTCTTTCTTGTAAGCTACATCTGGTAATCCTCTCACGAGACCTTTTCTTGTTAGCTTGTTGATAGTCTTGAAGTTCAGGTGACTTAATCGTTTGTGCCATAGCCAGCTCAGCTCCGGTGGACTTTTCACTATGAAGCATGTTGATTGAGTGGAGGAATTCTAATCTGCTAGGTAGATATTTCCTCTTCTTGTTCCTGTAAGCTTTACTTCATTTGTGGTGCTGTCCTTGATTAAGCACTTGTTGAGGTTGAATTCCACTGTATATCCTTTGTCACAGAACTGACTGATGCTTAGAAGATTGTATCTAAGCCCTTTTACGTAGGATACATCCTTGATCTTTATGTTCCCCTTGACTAGGCATCCGCTTTCTTTTGTGCTTCCTTTGGAATCATCTCCAAATATGACCTTAGGTCCTTTGCATTCTTGGAAGTCTTTCAGCGTTTCTTTATTGCCTGTCATGTGTCTTGAGCAGCCGCTGTCGATATACCATACATCACTGCTGCATCCTGGCATTGTAACCTGTAATAAACTCAAACAGATTTAGGTACCCATTTCCATACGGGTCCTTTGGGGTTAGTTACTTTGGGAACCCAAACTTTCTTAACAGTAATTGATCTACTGTAAGATTTGTTGGTTCTCGAGCTGTATGCAGTTATCTTGGAAAACTGCTTATGAAAAGTGTGTGCTCGACAAACATGTGTGTTACCAACACCCTTGTAGTGCGGTCTTCCACCATACTTTCCTGGAGTATATCCTCCTTGAGGTTTAGACATGTAGGTCTTAGTATCGGTGGGAAAGTTTCTTCTATGCTGCAACTTTATTGGTTGCTATATCCTTTTGCTGCATGCAGCAGATGACTTCTGCTGCAGCCAAGTCTTAGATGCAGACTTATTCCCTGCAGTTGAGCATTGGGGTTTCTTCCCTTTATCCGTCATTGCTGTTTTGTTCACTATCTTTTCAGAGTCACAAAGTAACTCTTTCTCCATTGGAGTTTTAGCTTAAACAAAATTCACAGCTTCGGATGTGCTTGCTGTATTCTGAGAGCCTTGATTGTTGTAGCCTATGCCTGAAATCACAAAGGGATCTCTGACACTATTTATGCAATCTCTTGCGTCCTTTGAGGATTTGGTGAACGTTCTCATCTTGGACTGCAAGATTTCCTTCTCAGATCTTAGCTCAGTGATCAGCAGATTCAATCTAGAGATCTCTTGTTGCTGCTTACTACACTTTGAGTTATCAGACTCTCGTGCAGCGAGCATTCTGGCAATGTCGATGTTTTTACTCTTGAGGATCTCATTATCGATTCTAAGATTCTCATTCTCAACCTTAAGCTCCTCATGAATTGAGTTGATCTGCTCGAAATCACTCATGATCATTTTCAAGGAGTGGATCATGTTCAGCTCCTCATCAACTTGTATGGACAACGGTTGGTAAATTACCTCATCTTCTTCGCTGTCCTCGCCATCTTTGGCCATCAGGCATATGAGTGCTTCTTCGTCAGAGGATGAGGTTTCAGCATCGCTGTCAGAGGATTCTGCAGCTTTCAGTACTTCCTTCGGAACTACTGCATCCTTGGCTTTCTCCATCTCTCCTATGAGAGCTCGAAGCTTGTGTCTTTCCTCTCGTCTTTTATCTCTCCTCTATTCTCTTTCTCCTTCAGGATACTTGTGCACTGTTGGATAAGGACAATTCCTTGCGTAGTGTCCAGGCTTCCTGCAATTATAGCACAAGTCAACATTCCCTGTATTTGACTGAGGAGAAGAAGATACCTGAGGGGTTGAGTGACTTCTTCTGAAGTCATTCTTTTTGTTGAGGTTGGTGTTGTTGCTATTGTTGTTGCTCTTTATGAATCTCCTGAATTTCTTTAGGAGTAGCGTCATATCCTCTTCAGCAACTTCTGCTGTATCCTCACTCTTCTTACTGCAACTGGCGGTTGCTGTATCCTTTGTTCCTCTGGCGGTTAGCGCTGTAACTTTGGAGACTGACTCCTCTGACTCTTTTCTCCTTCTGTTGATGTCATACTCGAATGCTTTCAAGTCGGAGAATAAGTCAAATGTGCTCATGGACTTCAGGTCCATAGACACTCTCATGGTAGTGGTCTTGCTATCTCACTCCGCTGGTAGGGCTCTTAACACCTTCATGTTCTTTTCTTTCTGTGTGTAGTGTTTGCCCAGAGCTTCTAGTTCATTCACTATGGATGTGAATCTCAGATCTAGTTGCTCAAGAGTCTCTTCATTCTTCATTTCGAAGAGCTCGAATAATTGGGTAGCGTTGGAGATTGTGTTGTCCTTGGTGAGCTCAGTTCCTTCACAAATTTGCTCCAGCTTTTCCCATATTTCTTTGGATGTTGAGCAAGTCTTGACTTTGCTAAAGGTGTCTTTATCCAAAGTAATAAATAGAGCGTTCTTTGCCACGTTATCCAGGTTGGCTCTCTTCCTGTCTTCGTTTCCCCACTCTTGTCGTGGTTTGATCAGGAAGTTTGGTGGTGGCTGCTCTCCTTCTGCGTGGTCTCTTCCATACATTGGATTTACCTTCATGGGGATTATCGGTCCTTCAGTTATGACGGTCCACATCTCATCATTCATGGCCGAAAGGTGTGTCTGCATTCTAATCTTCCAGTCATCATATTCTTCTATGGAAAACATAGGTAGCTTGTGATTGGAGGAATCCATGATATGCTTTAAAAATGATTTTTATGCAAAGAAAATAGCGAGACAAAGGTGGATTTAGGTAGGTGACCAGATAAGTTGGCTTTTAACCCAACTTGCTCTGATACCACTTGTTGGTCCCAAGTGGTGTCCGAGGTTCAGAGGGGGGGTGAATGAACCTTGGTCGATTTTTCAGAATCTTTAAAACAACCGTTCTGCACTGCAAGTTACTTGAGCTTGCAGCGATAGATGGTTACTGCTTGCAGCGCTAGAATGCAGTGCTGCACGCTGTAACATGGAGTTTTGTACGCAGCGGAAATATACTTTTAAACACAAGGCTATTTTACACAAGAATGCTTCTTTCAAACGTTTTATGATGAGAGATAGATAGATATATGCAGAAAATAAGCACAGATAAATAAAGCGATAAAAACACTTATGGCTTATAGTGGTTCGAAGGTGGTGTAATCCTTCTACGTCCACTCTACTGCTCCTCGAGCAGGAACTTTGTTAAGCAAGATTGATTTACAGAACTCTCCTAACAATCTATCAACTTACAAAGTTAACCACCTACTGAAGTCCAGCGTACACACAGCAACTGCAAACTTCAAAGGCTAACCCACACATGGTTCTATACTCCCACACAGGGAAGCTGCCTAACACTAGACAACTAACACAAACAGCAAGGATCTCTCCTATCAACTGCTTGACACCACTAAAACAACCTAAGCACACAGCAACAAGGTTAAAAGGATAAAAAGGTTTTCTTCAACTTGTGCTTCGAAGTGAGCTTCTGAATCCGTAAGGAATCTTTCAGCTTGAACTCTACTTCACTTCGATAGGTTGAGTGACTGAAACTGTTGGCTTGAAATTTTGTAAGCTTTAAACTCTTTGCGTAGATGCTTTCGTAATAGTGACGGTATCAGTTTTCAGTAACCAGCTTCAGTTCTCCTCGACCTCTATTTATACTTGTAGGAGAAGATGTCCGTTGAAGGAGACATCCCTCTTTTGAATTTGAAATAGCCTGTCCAAAGTATGGTTCGCATTTAATGCGACTGATCTTTCTTTTCGGAGCATTTAATGCGGCAGTTGCGGCTCGCAGCTTTCTGCAGCGCGTCAGTCCATGTGGCATCTTCTTATTGGCTCCAAGTCTGCTACTTTGACTTTTTCTTAAACGACTCTTTTGTTCCTGCTTGGATCTCCGTTCCTCGTACTGCATTTATCCTTCCTGGGATTTGCAGGATACTTCGTCTTGAAGTTGGCGCTGTATTTACTTAATTGTTCTGTAAGTCTGCGCTGTATCCTTGGTCTTTGTGCAGCTGATGCATTCTTTCAGTGCTGCTGTATCTTAGACCTGCTTGCAGTATCGTCTGGCAGTGCTGCTGTAACTTTGTTCTAGCAGTACTCCTGTATCCTTTTCATGCACTGATGCTGCATGCCGTTCTTCCTTGCTTTGCTCTATTGAAGTATAGCCTTATTTATGTTTTGCTGTTCCTTTCTTCTTCCAGCAATGCTGTATCCTGCCTTTATACAGCGATACTGTATCCTGCCTTCTTGCAGCGATATCTTCCTTTAAAGCTTAGATGCAGCTTTATCCTCTTTTAACCTCCATTTCAAAACATGACTCAAGACTCAATTCTAGTCTATTTATTCACTTAAACAATGTGAAAATGGGGTACTCAAAACTTCCTATTACATGATTGGTTTGTCTCATCAAAATCTAAACAATGAAATCCCAACAAATTCCTTAAAAATTATAGGAATTTCTATATACTATTTCCTAAGAAACATATCTGAATGATGTGTATTGGAAAGCGCATATGTCATTCTATACGTGATAGAATATGGTCTATTTCCTTTTTTCATAAGATCAGGTCTTTTAAAATCTTGATGAAGGGTTAAAACTCTACTGAAATCTTGGTCAGGTAGGTTGTATGCAATCCTAGGGTGAATGTCAAACATAAGTTTGCCAGCATACAGATTACCTACCATTGTACCAAGGCAACTTTCACTCAAATTATTGATTCTTCTATCCATCATAGATAAATGTAATTCAAAATCAATTCCTTCTTTGAAGGTAGCTTTAATCACTACTTCAATGGTTCCAATATGGATCCATTTCATTGTGACCGCTATCTCTTCTTTGAGATGACTTAGTTCCTCAAGAATTTCTTCTCTTGGAATAAGTTGCATCTCCACTTTATTACCGGTTAGATCTATCGGAATAGAAAACTCACCTGAGTTCACCCGGTAAATGATATGGTGCTTGCGCTATCTTATTCCGATCTTATCACAAAATCGATTAAGACTTCCTCTTTTAAATCCATCGTATGGACCTAATGTTGAATCATGTCTCATGATTTTTTTCATCGTCTTATTAGAGATGGTCATTCTTGAGAAGAATCCCGATAGACTGTCCGATGTTTGGAGTCTATCTTCCGGTTCGCCGGAGCTACTAGTCTGATTCTGTGGATGATCCATCGGAACCTTCTGAATCAGATTCGAACTCTTCTTTATAGATGTTTTCATCTGAAGAGATATCCTCGAACTTGTAAACTGGCACCAAATCACCATAAAAGACAGCATCACGGATGTCTTCTGTAGATTCGAACTGGCGCACGTCCTTTTGCTTCTCTGGGCAATCGGGTGAAATATGTCCTCTCGCACCACACGTCTAATAGTTGCAATCCTTGAAACTTTCATTGGTTCGAGTGTGGGCTCGTTTGAAAGTTCTTCTCCTGGCTGTTCCTCCTGTTGACTTCCCTGTTGATCTAGATCCGTGTGAAGATAACCTGGAAGGACCAGACTTTTGACCAGATTTGTAAGATCTAGCCTTAGATTTGGACCACCATGATCTCCCTTGTTTGGAAGGCCTCCTGTATGATCCTCCGGACTTAGATTGAAACCCTCGTTTGAAGTGTTTCTTTCTTTTCCTTTCGCGACTTGGTTCCCCAATAATACTGGGAAAATCATTGTTGTCGCAACACAGAGGGGTCCTTTTCACCATTCCTCTTAGTTTCTTTTTGTTCCTCTGTAGTGTCGCTTGTTGACACCATTCTCGTATGCTATCCTTAAAAAAGGACATCCTTCTGCCCACTGAATCGACTCGGCCTGGAGGTACCTTGTAGGCTTGCCTTAGCATTTCTCTCCATGGACTGCAGATTTTTACAAAGAATAACTCTGTTGCAACATTCCATGGTATATCAGCTTCGAAATAATATTTGCGGAACCAATACATATATTCATCCACATAACATATATTACTCAGCTCGAGAGCAAACAAAGCTTGTGTATACTCTCTTTTCTTCTCGTCTTTTATTTCCTCAAAATACCCATCCCCGAGAAAACATATTTTGAGTAGATGATCCATCCTTTCGATAATTGTGAAAATATTATCATTGGATAAGATCTCTTGTTTGAGAGAAGCTTCTGTCATCTCCCATGCCCTCTTGGCCGAACCTTTCAAACTATTTACCAGTAACTGGCAAAAGTGTTCGTTATCAATGTCCAACGATGATGAGGCAACCTTCATAGATGTCATTCATTCGTCAATCAAAGATTTCATATTTCTGAAATCGATGATGTCCGTTGTGAGCATTAACCCGAACGGATGCGTTGGTTCAAGCATCGTTTTTACCCAAGGGTTATTAGATGCCACCTTAACACCTCCCGGTCGTCTCTTTGATTGTCGAGCTATGTATTCCTCACAGTCGACCCCATCCTTCTTCCAAGCAGGTTGTGGAATGGGTTCGGGAGGAACGGGTACTTCAGGTACTGCAGTACTCGTACTTTCCTCTTCCTTTTTTGGAATATGCTCATTCATCCTGAGATTTACCAGATCCACAATTCCTAGATTGGAAAGGGATTCAGTTAACTCCGCAAGATCTACTCTTGAGACTTCCATCCGACTTGTCTTATTAGGTCAAGTAGGAGTTCGTCGTTGCTTTAAGACTTCGGGACTTCCGTAGCCTTTCCCTTGGAAATGATCGGTATTTCTCCGAATGAATCTTTGATGCGTTCATTCATTAATCTACCAGTTTCCTTTGGTAACCTTCTTTTCAAATCTACAATTTCTTGTTTTAGATTTGAGACTTCTTGTTTGATCTTGGATAGAGATCGGACCATCTTCTCCATCTGTCCATCATAATAAATGATGGTCTTCTGAATCTCCCTAAGGTATTATCTCGAAATATTTTCGGATACATTTTCTTGATCTTCTCCTCCGTTAGGCACAAGAAAATAATACTGTACGACATAATTTAATATATTTCTTCAATAAAACAAGGCTCTGATACCATTTCTGCGCATCGGGTTTAACTGAATACAATCCATGGAAAAAACTCTATTTTTCACTATTCTCAAATTTTAACCGGTACGTGGTGTTGTTAGCAGTCAGGTTTCACTACACCGAAGTATATTGAAGGGGACATTTGACAGTATTCCAGCCAATATACCCGAATGGTTAAATTTGATTCAATAAGTATGTATTGTTAAATTAAGATTGGAAATAGCAATTTTGACCTGAAAATAGTACTTTTATTAATTAAATAAGTAGTGTGGAAAAGTCATGAGGTGTGGTTAGAAACCCCTGGTGTGTGGATAGCCCCACCCAATATAAATTAGAACGATGATACACGAACGGACGAGATGCTTTGAGTGGACAATTACACGGGCATGATCGCACAAAAGAAAAATCAAAATAAATTCGATAACTGACAGTTAGAATCGAACCATGATTCGATTTCGATAGCTTTGGACACTTTCTAAAACCAAAACTAGTGATTCCAACCAGCCGATCATCTCTACCTATATCTAGAAAAATCGAATCAAATCGAACTGAATCGCTCAATTCCTAAACTCCATCAAATGCACGTATCCAAACACGACCTAAAAACTATTACAAATCATGGTCTCCATCAACGTGAATACATGACCTGAATAACTGACACTCGATTAATCTTGTTTGATTCCTCAACCCCACAGCGATCTATCGGCCCCCTTTCTCTCTCAAACACTTCTTTCTTAGGGTTTTCTTCCAATCTCCTCTTCATCTGCTCCAATTCCCTTCAGATCTTTAGCACCATAATGTACGGATTCGAAGCGCTGACCTTCAACATCCATGGCGGTTATCTGGAGGCGATCGTTAGAGGATACCGCTCCGGCCTCCTAACCGCCGCCGATTATAACAATCTCTGCCAGTGCGAAACCCTCGACGACATCAAAATGCACCTCTCCGCCACCGAGTACGGGCCTTACCTCCAAAACGGTTAGGCCTTTCTTTGTTGATAGTTTATGGTTTTGAATGATTACCTTGATCTAGATGATTTACTCGATTAACTGAACCAACTCTAGATCAGATCAAAGTATTTAGTTGAGTTCAGAGCTCTGAAATCTGAGTTTTGTTACTTGCCATTGGAGAATTATATGCAATTGCTGAAATTGAGAACTTGATTGATGATTTAGGAGTTATTGAGTTGATCGGATACATTTCTGTATCAAGTTAGATCCAAAGTTGTCAGTTTTATGCTGTTTCTAGGATATGCTTACTGGATCAGCTCGCTATTTGATTTGGAGTTTCTTTTAATTGAAGGGTTTTGGTAACCGAGGATTTTAAATTCATAGCTACAAATACATCAAACTTGAGTGAAGATTTTGAGATTAAGTAGGTATTATTTTTTGGTCCACCCATTATGATAGGTTTGGATTCGGTTATTATGATCAGCTCCTGTTCTGTTTTCAGAATTTCAATTCTTCAATGTGTGTGCGTGCCATGTTGCAGAAACTATTAACGTAGTAAAGTACTAATGTTTGTTAAGTTCAGTGAGAAATCTACTAAACCATCTATGAGTAGTTGAAGTTCAGAGTGGCTATTTGTCAGCTAATTAGTTGTTGTAGGCATATCTTAGTTTAATTAGTTTTCAGAAGCTTTACAAGGTTTTCTGCTTGGTGACATTTTCGGATGCCAACGGTGTAACTTTTTTTGTTGTTTACTTATTTAATGCAGAGCCCTCTCCACTGCATACTACAACAATTGTGGAGAAGTGCACTCTTAAACTGGTTGATGAGTATAAGCACATGTTAACCCAAGCCACAGAGCCTATGTCAACCTTTTTAGAGTACATCACGTATGATGATCTTTCTCTCAGAGTTTGTTTCTATGTTTCTACTCAATTTATGTATCTATGTACTTGCTCTTGTGTTTGACTTTCATGTCGTATTAAAGTACTTTTAAAGTCTAAACTATTGTGCATAGATAGTGCTCATTGATTTGCATTTTAATCAAGTACTGCTAATTAAGTTCTACTGATAATACAATTTTGGCTTTTGGAGGTGTAATCATTATTTATTAAGGTTCCAAAAGTATTTCTCCAATAGTTCTTTTATTTTTGTTATCTTATACTTTTAGGACTTCTCTATTCGATTGAAAGAATATGCCATTTTGGAATTCTAAGTTTGTGGAAGAGATGCCAATAAATTATAACCATATTGATCGAATATGACTAAAAACTCTTTTAGTTATTGAAATGGGAGAAATATGAGATAACATTTGGTGGTTCTGGATTCACCTTGCAAACATGTATTGGAATTCTGAAATGGTGGTTGTGTCAAATTTAAAACATAATTTTTTTGGCTGCTATATGTTTTAATTTGTCATTTTTGCTCTACATCTCTTGTTAATTTGTTTCAATCAATGAGTTTTGATTACAATAGAAATAATGAACTGTGTAAAGCTTCTGATAGTCCCAAGCAACTGTCTTTAGTTTGTTGACATCTCGCGCTTTATGGTTGGTCAGTTTGTACGCTTACTTTCAGCATTTTCCCACAAGTAGTTTCATTCTTTCAAACTTTATTACCGACATTTCATTGATTAAAATAATTGTTTATTGTTTAGATATGGCCACATGATTGACAATGTTGTGCTAATTGTAACTGGAACCTTGCATGAGAGAGATGTTCAAGAATTGTTGGAGAAATGCCATCCTTTAGGGATGTTTGACAGGTACTGTTCTTTAATTAAACAATCTAGACTATCTGGTAGCGCTTTATGAATTAACCATGTATTTCTACAGCATTGCAACTCTGGCAGTTGCTCAGAATATGAGGGAGCTGTACAGACTGGTACTTGTTGACACGCCCCTGGCTCCATACTTCTCCGAGTGCATCACTTCAGAGGTTACTATTACTTGTGCTTTTTCTTTTTCCTATTTTTTTTCTTTTCTTCAACAAGGTTATTATGTCTTGTAGCTACTGATTTTGGTGTCCTGGTCAGGCTGATCTGTGATTATACATATCATCAAAGTTAACTACTCATCTTGTCATCTAAATCTATGTTTTGAATTGGTTGGTTGTAGGTTGAAAAGTGTTAACTTTGTTCTCAATTATGAAATATGTGCAGAAGGTGAAGAAATCTAGTCTCAGTGATTGTTCTGCACTGGCTGGGTGGCTCTAAGTACTTGTAGATTACTTTAGGAACAGCTTAATTGCCTATCTACTGTATTGAATTACAGTGTTTCTTACAAAGGACCAGTAAAAAAGTATTACTGTAGTAATAAAGTACCAGCTGATGCACTCAATACTTGAAAGAATATATGTTCAGTAGATAGAAATATTGCTTTTACCTTGTGATCTATAGCATCTGAATTGGTTTTGTTAGCATATGCTGAGCAACACGAAGTTCTGCGATTGTATGGTGTGCAATCCCTGATTACCCTCTTATATGGATGTTTTTGCAGGACTTGGATGACATGAACATTGAAATTATGAGGAATACTCTCTACAAGGCATACCTTGAGGATTTTTACAGATTTTGCCAGGTAGGGTGAATATCCCATTATGTTTATAAAGTTTCGTTTTACTTGGTACTGCCAGCAATGCAGTCTCTGTTATGGCAATGTACTTCACATATAAAAATTTACTTGTAGAAACTTGGTGGTGCCACTGCAGAGATTATGTCTGACCTCCTGGCTTTTGAGGCTGACAGAAGGGCAGTTAATATTACGATAAACAGGTTGGTAACTGCTTATAACCCATGAAACTATTCTCATTTATACTAATTGGTCGTCTTACTTGTGACCCCCTGATATATCTTTCACCTCCAGCATTGGCACAGAGCTTACTCGAGAGGATCGTAGAAAGCTGTATTCTAATTTTGGCTTACTGTAAGGGACTTTCAGAATTGTTGCTAATCATTTCTGAGTTCAGATTGAATACTTTTCTGAGCTTTTTTTTTTTTTTGTGTTTCTGGTCACTTATGGCATAAATTTTTTGATAGATATCCTTATGGTCATGAAGAGCTTGCTGTCTGTGAGGATATGGATCAGGTACTTACAGTTTCCATTCACATATTTTACAAGTTTTCTTGCTTCAAGATAATGTGGAACGCTATTCAACATGTCATTAGGTGATCAAACCTGCACAACCTCATCTCCTAATTTGTTTGGATGGGTGAGGTAGGGCATGGCAGCTGAATGCCTAATGAAAGAAAGCACATAGTGAGTGATATTGTCTCATATGGGTCTAGTGTCTGTGTCCTTGAACTGTCAAGGTACTCTTTCAAAGATATTCATGATATGATGATCAAAGGGCTGTGATAGTGCTGTCATTATTAATCCAAATTAGATGAAAAGTCAGATCACAAAAAAAATAATATGTTGGACAAGCTAAAATTGATCTAAAAGGAGGATTATTTTTAGTTTTAAGTATGCCTACTTAGTATGTGTTTCTTGTGAGGATGGTGGAGGATGATGGGTCTTTTAGTATCTTGGGGTGTGCCTTTCTACCTGGCCTGCTTATGTGTATCAACAATTTTGGTATTTACGGGCCTTTGACTACAAATATCCATTTTGAAAGTTTGCCATAGCAAGCGAAGAGCCAACTTTGCTCCTCTTGATTTTAACTCGTCAATCTATTTAGGTTCGTGGTGCCATGGAAAAGTATCCTCCTTACCAGTCCATATTCACTAAGTTATCATATGGAGAGAGTCAGATGCTTGACAAGGCTTTCTATGAAGAGGAAGTAAAACGACTTTGCTTAGCGTTTGAGCAGCAGGTTTGACATAAATGCTTCTTTCTCGAAATCATTTTTGTACATGTACTAGAAATACGCCATCATCAATGATTAATACTTGCTTTATTGCAATGATTAATACACTCTATAATCCTTTGGTCGTGCAGTTTCATTACGCTGTATTTTTTGCATACATGAGGTTGGGAGAACAAGAGATCAGGAATTTGATGTGGATTTCCGAATGTGTTGCACAAAACCAGAAGTCGAGAGTGCACGATAGCGTTGTTTTTATTTTCTAAGCCACCGATGAAAAAATGTTTTCAGCCTGTGACTACTATCATCGAGTCCCACATTCGTGTTTTCTGAAAATTTCGTTTTCATTTTTGGATTCGAACTGCCGAGGGCTTTGGATTTGCATTTCGTTCGACTTTCTTGAATAAGTCTGTGTGATCTATCTCTTAGTTGGAGGGGAAAATATATTGTTTAACACTGATGATGATACATTGTATATTTGTATCCCTTGAAGTTTATATGATGTACAATAATTTTTTGCAAATGTATAAATGTATTTATAGGGTAATAATTGATAGGTTGATTACTGGTTTTGGTGATTGTTGGCTGCTACTATGTTTATTTCGTTCTCTTTTTTATTTTTTACTTTTATAACGCTTCATCATTAATTTTTTAGCATTCGATTTAACTTATTTTTATAGTAGTTTCAAATAGTGAGATAAGTCAACTATAATCTACAAAACACAATTATCTTGTGAAAATGAGTTTGGATTATAAGTGGTGGAATTTTGTTTTACAGGATCATATTTATGAAACAGTTTTATATAAGTTTTTTATCTATTATAAATTATTATTTCAGTAGGCTTAGACTTGCTTTCTAAATTAAATTGAAAGAAATGGTAAATAAAATTTATATTAAGTTGAATGGGTTATTCACAAATTACGACTTAAGCACAATACTTATGTAAAAATGACACTCGTGGTCGCTTAAAAAAAATTAAAAATTGATAAATAATATTTTTTTTTCAAAAAAATATTATTATTATGTGACAATTTAAAATGTGAAATTTCTGGATGGATTGGTGCTTTTTTTATTGTTTATTTAATTTTAAATGATGGATGGTGACACAAAACGCCGTGGCCATTTAAAATACGTTATTGGAACGGAATGAGCCACGCAGCCCAACTTAGTCGTGTTGATCCAGTACATTAGTATTTATCATTTATTTATCAAAAAATTATTAAATACTTAAATTATTTTGTATCTGAATTTAAAATATCTAAGAGCTTCTCATTAATTTAGAGTAAATAATTTTGGCATGTTTTGACAATTTCTCCTATGTCAAGTACCAATACGTATTGATTAAAGAAAATCTTATAATGACTCATAAACGCCAGGATTATTAAAAATAACAATTCTAGATATTTTAATGAATCGATGAGTATTGTCACAACTCAAATTATCATATTTTATCATGCAACTCAATCAAAAACAAGTGTCACATATTATCATAGTGATAATAGAATAGCTAATGCTACTTACTGTTTAACTGGTTTATCTTTCTAAACTAATCTTAACATCATGTTCATACATAATATGTATATATATATATATATATTTTTTTTTTTTAATAGGAATTAAATAAATGATAAAAAAATTCATAATTTTACATATACAATATTTTTAGCAATTGAAAATATTGTTGGTTAAATATATATATGTATAACAACAAAGTTTTAATTATTATTATATAAAAACAGAACATATTTGTAAAACCTTGTATTATATGTTGCATATCGATATGAAAAAAGAACATACATGTACGGATTTATGCAAGTAAATGATATGAAATCTTTGTACAAGTATGAATTCCAAAAGTTATTTACATGCTTTTTATGCTGTCTAATTCATGAAATTAATTATTACAATATATTGATTATCTATTAATACATTATCTTTTGATATATATTCAAAAAGAATTATAAGATACATTAGAAAGTCCCAAAAAAACGTTTCTCACATGATGCAACCATTCTAGGCGTGGAGAAAAATACTGAATACCAGTCTTATCTTATCCATAAAAATCAAAAATATTGAAAATATTAATATTAATTAAAAAATATATTAAGTCCACATTAATAAAGAAAAAAATGTAAAATTTTTCATTTCGAAATACCGGTATTTTCGGTAACCGAAGTTTATATATATATATTTTTTCGATATAACTGTATTTTAGGTATATCAAAATTTTCAATATAAAACGATATGATTACTTATGATATCGAAATTTTAAATTATCAAAATTTTTAATATGATAACAATATAAATTTTTACTTATCAAAAAATTCGATACAATATACAATGTGAGATTTTTGTTACGATGTACCATACCGATATCACGTGAACCATTCAATACATCATTATAACTATTGTCTATATTTTGGTACAATTCCCTTCCGCAGTGACAACTGTGTCCAGAAACAAATGTTAAATAATTATCATTTTACAACATAACATTCAAATTCGCACTATAAATTAGATTGTTTGAAAAAGACGCGTATTTCCGATAACTTGAATAATTTTATGCATTTTAAGATTTAATTTCATATCATCCATCTATATATAAGAATAGATAAGTTCAGCATAATTTCTGATTTACCATTTTCCCATCCAAATTATTTAATAATAAAAAATAAAAATAATGTTCTTTGTATGTATTTTACAATATAAACTTCACATATAATTTACGTAATAAGCTTCAAATATATCTTACGTAATAAGCTATCTTATAATTTATATAGGAGTAGAGATAAAATAAAAGATTACATTTTAATAATTGAGTTGTTGTCGATAAATTTTATTATCTTATTAAAATTGTCATGAAGGTACCTAAAATTGCCGTTTAGGTCTAAACGGCAATTTTAGACAGTAAACGACAATTGCTTACTGCCTAAAATTCCCATGAAGGTGCCTAAAATTGCTGTGAAAGTGTCTAAAATGACCGTTTACCGCCTAAATTATTGTTTACTATAAAAATTGCAACACCAATTCATACACTTGCAGAAATTTCGACAAATAAACAATATGAAATTTTCGAAACTAACCTGGTCGCCCATTGTAGATTAATTCGGCTGATAAACTTCAAGAATTTTCAAACTTTTTATGAAGAAATAAGAGAGAAAATGAGCACAAAATTGCCGTTTACTGTGAATACTAACTAAAATTTTGAGGGGTAGGGGCAGTAAATGACGAAAATAAGGGGTGGTGAGAGGCAGTAAATGGGAATCAATTCTGTGACAAATCAAATCTATTCAGTTAGTGGGCCCAACTTTGACTTAAAATTGTATTTTGTGATAGAAAAAAGATAACTTATACATTTTGTAGTAGAAAAATGATATCCTTATATATTTTATGGTATTATGACCTTTTCCTCTTTAACAAAATTATACTTCTAATAAAAAAAAATCATATCGTGAAAGGTTTTGAGATTATATAAGCTTCCACGATATATATATATATTTTTTTAGATATCACATTGATTAGTGAGCGTCCACGTTATAAAAATAACTTTGTAAAATTTCTTGCTTTGTGGTAAAAAATAATAAAATTATTTTTTGTGATAGAAAAATAATTTTATATATAAATTGTGATATTTTAGGATATTTTTCCAAATAAGAGATGCCAAACATTTTATAAGAACTAGTAATGCACCCGTGCGATGCACGGTTTATAAATGTTGTGTGTATATAAAAAATAGAAAATATGTACATAGTCAAGAACAACTGTAAATATATAAATAAATATATAATAAATATCAATTTGATAATTAAACCATTATACGTTTTTTTCTTAAAAAGTTTACAATGCAATTAAGTCTACGAAAAAAATATCGTCAATAAATTTTGTTGATTTAATAAATATTCAATAAATTTTCGATTTAATAAATGTTGTATCAACTAATAATTATAGTAGCACTCGAAATTTTGTTTGATAATTATTTTCATTACTAAAAATATATTAAAATAATCAGAAAACAATTTTCTAAGAAAATCGCGTTCGTTTCAAAACTTCTTTTTAAAATTTTTTATTAATTTTAAAAAACTGACTATTCCCTCTCCAAATTTAAGAATTTTGATAATTAAATTAACATATGTTTCATTTATTTTACTAATCTCATAATAAAATAAAAATTATATTAATCCTCAATAAACTTTGTTGATTTAATAAATATCCTCAATAAATTTTGTTTATATATTAAATACTCAATCAATCCTCAATAAATTTTGATTTAATAAATGTTGCATCAATCAATACATTAATATAATCACTCAAAAATTTATAGTAGCACTCGAAATTTTGTTAAATATATATTATTTTCATTAAAAATATAAACTATATAAACAATAGAAAATTTTAATATTTAATCCCGTGCAAATATTTTAATATTTTAATATAAAACCTATAATTATATGACACTGATATATTTTCAAAAAAAAATCACCCGACATGAATAAAATCTATAATTATATGACATTGATATTTTCAACAAACATATCACCTGACGTCAATAAAACATATAAGATAATGAAATTGGAATATTTCAACCTTCATATATTAAAAATTCAACATAAAAAGTCTTTATATCAATACCACAAAAACTTCAAAAAAACAACAAAAACATAAATGTCAATATCAATCTAAAATTTCTAAAGTAAGCAAGAAAGACTTACCACACCAAAGCACCACACTCAAATCTCCCAGTGCAATCACCTACAAACGTCCACAATATAAAATCTATGAAAACCAAACAGTCCTAATACTACTCAAATTCTGTCATGCTACAGAGAAATAAAGATAAAAAAAAAGAAAAAAAAAGTAAGAATGTGCCTTTTCAACTCGATTTCGTCTACATCAGAAGGATTTTCTTTTTAAGGTTGTAGAGGGAATATAAGCAATTTTTTTATCAAATGGTTTCTTCGTCCAAACTGATACAGAGATATTTTTGTTTATCTCTTTGTTTATGTGAAAAAGAAAAACTTTCTATAAAGACAATTTTGCTTATGAGAGATGATAAAAATTAGAGAAAGTAGGGGAGAAAGAAAAAAAAAAGTAAAAAATGTGGCATGCTAATACTAAATCTAAAATTTCTAAAGTAAATAAGAAAGACTTACCGCCAAAGCACCACACTCAAATCTCATCTCCCAATGCAATTACCTACAAACGTACCAACAATTTAATTCATTCTAGAAGAATCATCTACCACCATCAATGTAGCAGTATTGCCAGCCACAATATAAAGTCTACGATAACCAAAGATTCCTAATACCACTCAAATTCTGCCAGAGAAATAAAGATTAACAAAAAAAGAAAAAAAAAGTAAGAATGTGCTTCTACAACTCGATTTCGTCTCCATCAGAAGAATTTTCTTTTTTCTTTTTGAGGTTGCAGATGGAATATAAGCGATTTCTTTATCAAACGGTTTCTTCGTCCAAACTCATACAGAGATATTTTTGTTTATGTGAGAAGAAAAAAAATTCTGAATAAATTTTATGTCATACCCAATAATATTTTAATATAAATATTCTCAATAAATTTTAATAAATATCCTCAATAAATTTAAAAAATATTTTAATATAAAAATAATTGAAGAGAATTATTGAAAATCAACTTTTGAAAAACTACACACCAAATGAAATCTCAACAATAGAAAAAATTCTTAAACATAAATATAATGACTTCAATAAATCATATTCAATTGGAAAAATTTCAACACATATTTTACTTAAGGCAGTGTGCCGTCTTCTGCAACATGAGAAACATATTTAATTCAACATATAAATTGAATGAAAAAAAAAGTATATGATTAGGAAAATATCCATCCAAACTAACCCAAAAAAATTAGATAATTAGAGTAACAATCATTTTATAACACTTGAATGAACCCAAAAATATAAAATGAACAAACAAATCACCTGACATCAATAAAACCTCAACAAACAAATCACATTATTGCTATTTTCAAAAACCAAATCACTCTACATCAATAAAACCTATAATTATATGACTCATATTTTCAACAAACATATCACCTGACATTATTAAAACCTATAAGATCATGAAATTAGAATATTTCAACTTTTATACACAAAAATTCAATATAAAGAGTTTTTATATTCAATACCACAACAACTTTAAAAAAACAACAAAAACATAAATGTCAATATCAATCTAAAATTTCTAAAGTAGGTAAGAAAGACTTACCACCAAAACACCACACTCAAATCTCCCAGTGCAATCACATACAAACGTACCAACAATTTGTTTCATCCTAGAAAAATCATCTAGGACCATCAATGTAGCAGTATTGTTGCCAACCACAATATAAAGTCTACGAAAACCAACAATTTGTTTCATCCTAGAAAAATCATCTACAACCAGCAGTATTGTTGCCAACCACAATATAAAGTCTATGAAAACCAAAGAGTACTAATACTACTCAAATTCTGTCATGCTACAAAGAAATAAAGATTAAACAAAAAAGAAAAAAAAGTAAGAATGTGCTTCTTCAACTCGATTTTGTCTCCATCAGAAGGATTTTCTTTTTTCTTTTTGAGGTTGCAGAGGGAGTATAAGCGGTTTCTTTATCAAATGGTTTCTTTATCCAAACTGATACAGAGATATTTTTGTTTAAAAAAAATCAATGAAATGAGAGGATGATCCAACGGGTCCTTCACCCTTTCTTTTAAGGAATCAGTTTTAAAAAATGATTTTAAATAATAACTGATTGCAGTTCGGAAAATACAAATAAATTCTATCCATATTAAATAACTAACAATAATTTTTATTTGGATGTCTATGTACAGTTTTTTTCTTTTTTTTAAATTACAGTTTTGCCCGAACTTTCTTGTTATACATTGTTTGATATATATTGTTTTCATTACTAATAAAATATATTAAAATAATCAGAAAACAGTTTTCTAAGTAAACTAAATTTTCGATTTAAAAAAAATTAAAAATCTTTAAACAAACGGTTAAAGAGTAACTTCTGTTATTATTATTTTTTTTAAATTACATTTTTTTAAAGATTTTTTAAAAATAAAGAAACGATTATAGAGTGACAATATATTAAAATAATTAGATCTTTTACAAAAATGTTATTGTTTTTAAATAAAACTGATTATTCCCTCTGTAGATTTGAGAATCTATATCTATCTATATATTAGATGTATCGTTATAATATCTTCATAATATATATATATATATATATATATATATATATATATATATATATATATATATATATATTGTGTTGATTTAATAATTATCGACAATAAATTTTATTGATTTAATAAATATTCAATAAATAATTAATAAAGAAAAACAAATTATTATTAAAAAAGAAACAGTTAGAGAGTGACTTCTATTATTATTTGTTGTGAAATTAATTTTTTATTGAGAAACGGTTATAGATTGACTTCTGTCTTTTTATTCAGTAGTCGTGGGAGGAGGTTGGTGATAGACGGTTTTTTTTTTTTTTGTGTATTTAAATTTGAATTACATTTTTTTGAGATTTGTTTTTAAAAAGAAAAACGGTTATTGAGTGACAATATTTCACATGTTAAAATAATTAGAAAACAGTTTTCTAAGAAAACAACAAATTTTTTTTTGAAGTATTTAAATTACATTTTTTTTTTAAAAGAAACGATTATAGAGTGACAATATATTAAAATTTACAAAAATGTTATTGTTTTTAAATAAAACTGATTATTCTCTCTGTAAATTTGAGAATCTATATCTATCTATATATTAGATGTATCGTTATAATATCTTCATAATATATATATTGTGTTGATTTAATAATTATCGACAATAAATTTTATTAATTTAATAAATATTCAATAAATAATCAATAAAGAAAAACAAATTATTATTAAAAAAGAAACGGTTAGAGAGAGATTTCTTTTATTATTTGTTGTGAAATTATTTTTTTATTAAAAAACGGAGAAATTTTTTTTTTATTGAGAAACGGTTATAAAGTGACTTCTGTTTTTATATATATATAGATAGATTGGATGTTTATTTAATTAAATGTCAAAAAAGGGCAACTGAAGTGAGCAGATTAGGTTGACGAAACGTGAACCATCCCAACGACTAACTGTCACCATTTTGATTTCATATTTACACGTATTTGATATCGTCATTAAAAAGGAAAAAAGAAATAATAAATTGCATTTAAATGACGACTGGTATTATTTTTTCTTTAGAAACGAAATAGGACCAGTTTTGACTTCAAAAGATTGTTGATTAAGTCGATTCTTGAGGCCAGAAGATATTTTTTTCCAATTAATAAAATTAAAAAAAAAACAGTTGATTTCTCTTTTTAATTATCAAAGTTGACGAAATTCTATTCCAAAATAATTCGTGAATAATATATGAAATATTTATATTCTTTGTTTCAAAATAATTATCATTTTTTTTTAAAGAAAAGTGTCATTACAGCATTTAAAGAAACAGTTAGTTGTTCATAATCTATTATAACTACTTTCATTTACTATTCTCAAATTAAGATCATTATATATAGAGTAGTGTTTGTATGCACCAAGTGTATGAGTCGTGATCCATATAATTGAACGTGCGAGTCGGGTCGGATCTGGTTTAACCCGGATCCGCACCCAGTTTTTTTTTTTTTTTTTTGTAATTTATATCATAACCTTTATGTTGTAATAATATAACTTTTATGTTATAATAATATAACCTTTATACACAGATTTCATAACATTTTCAATGCATAACTTATACTTTTTTTACTATAAAAATTCATGTTATATGGCTAAAACTTTTATGTTGTAATGATATAACTTTATATTGTAATAGTATAACTTTTATGTACAAATTTCATAACTTTTTTCAGTGAATAACTTATATTTTTTTCACTATAAAAATTCAATATAGCTGAAACTTTTATGTTGTAATGATATAATCAAAAGATTATGTGCATATAACTAAAATGTTATGCAGAATTAGAATTTGGATTAGAGTTTGGGCTAGGGTTTAGAAACGTGTAGGCATGTGAGATGCGAGTGGGATGCGTGAAATACACTCTTAAATCGAGTTCATCCAATTGTATGGATTTAGTATCCATACACTTGGTGTATAGAAATAATAGAAATAATTGTGTTATATAAAAGGTTTTGGATTGCGGATTCTGCATTTTTTAAACAAAATATTTTTAAAAATTTGTGTTGATATTTAATTTCTTTCCTTAAAAAAGTGTGAATCTTCTGATCACTTTTTCTTTTTTTTTTTTTAAATCAGAATATAATAATTTATTGGATTCCCATAATCTCTGCAAGTCAGACCACAATCATAAATATTGGCATGAAGTCCCATGATACATTGAATAAGACCTCCATATTAAGTATTAAATAATAATTAGTATGTGTAGATATTATTAATAAATCTTGGTCTATCCTGGAATATTGTTTTAGTACGCTGAATCACCTTAATTAATTCGCCTAATAACATTAAAAGTTATGATGTTTTCTTTATTTGTAAATCTAACCAAACTTTTTCGGATTTTACGACTTTGTCCTACTTTATAAATCTTACTAATAAAATTTTAATTTATTGACTAATGATATGTTCGACACTTATACAACTTATGATATAGATAGTATGGTGAATGAGTTGCAATTAATTTCGCACACATCTTGCTGGGAAGTTGATCAGTGATTCGAGTTGCAAGTTATAATTAAAGTTGCAACTTTTTTTTATCAAATTCCAAAAATTTAATTAGATTTGCAACTAAACAACAGGTATTTTATTTTTTATTTAATAATCTTTTTTTTTTTTACTTAAGTTGGTGGTGGTTTGTAGACGTGTTAGTCTAATAAATAAATAAATTATTTAATGACCTAATTAATGACTTAATTTATTTATTTAATCTAGTTTTGACTATACCTAATTGACTAGGTACATTACCTAAATAATTTGGCTTACTAATTAATTACTATATATGTTCTTCTTAATTAGTCACAGGGGCATTCTCGATAGTTCAGGTGCTGCCACCGCACAAGGCCATATCAGGCAAAGGACCCATTTTATTTTCTATTTTATATATTTATAAAAATTGATATATCTCTTTTTACCACAATTAGGATAGTAAATTATTTTTCTATCATTAAAAAAAATTATGATAAATATTTATAAATAATATCGTTGTTAATAAAACATAAATAATATCTCCTCATCACATCAATCAGCAATCTTACATCATATATATATATATATATATATGCAATGATTATTTTAGATTTTTCATTCAATTTGTGGTAGAAAAGTAATAAAATTGTATCTTGTTTTGGAAAATAAGTTTATTTGATTTAGTGGTGGCTAGAGATAAATTATCTTTTAATAGTATATAATATTTTTATTTTTATACAATTGCAATTATTCTTAATTTTGAAAACAATGAAAGCATAAATATGTAAAATTTTATTTACTATGAACATAAAAAATACACAATTAAAAAGATTTCTATATTTCTTACGAGATTAATGGCCATAAACGTACTTAGCAGAAATGAAAGTCTCTTCTTTCAAATCGAACAAAGCTAGAAAAGGGAACCTCAGAAGTCGCTAATTTGGAAATTTCCATTTTTCGTACAATTGGTAATAATTTGGTAAATAATATAAAGAAATTTCATAATAAGACTGAATAATAAGACCCAATTTATAAATAATTTTCAATTTTGGACCTAAATTTTAAAATTTCTTAATAAGGGGTTCAATTTATCATTTTTTTTTCAATTTAATGCTTAAAATTTACATTAAGTTCTCAATTCAAGATAAAATGTCATATTCTTGTTTATTTATATTTTAATATGTATTCATATTTTAGATAAATTAAGACAAGTTAGTACGCTTTAAAAATAATTTTTTGTCTGACTTATCTTAATTTATATGAAAAAAAGAAAGAAAAAAATAATTAATTCAATACATAAAATATAATTTATATTAAACTGATTAATATTAAAATCAATTTTCTATATTTTTATTCATAAAATTAAAAAAATAAAGGAATCTTAATTTTTAGAATTACATTTATTATATATATACATATAAATTAATATAAATTGAATGAAGATTGTTCCAAAATTGCATGGAGTTGTCTTAATTTATCTAAACTATAAATATATATTACAAAATAAATAAATAAAAAATGAAAATAAAATTTTATTTTGAATTGAGAATTCAATCTAATTTTCAAGCTTTAAATTGAGAAAAAAATGTAAAATTGAACCCTTATTGAAAAATTTTAAAATTTGGATCCAAAATTGAGAACTAATACATAAAATGGGTCTTGAAATTTATCCTAAAATAAATCACGAGACACAAAAGTATTCTATTTTTAACTTCATTTATGATAAATATATTAAGCCATATTAATAATGCATGATGGATATAATGAAAGATAAAACAGAAACAATCACAATAAAATATATAAGTTGCATGTATTGACATGGACATATTGGTGTCAGGGCACTGGCTTCCATGAGTTTTAAACAAAATAAATAAATAATTAGGGTATTTTCAGTACTTTTTATTTTTAGTTTTTAAAATAAAAGAAATATATGGACATTAATTAGTTTTAATTCCATGATATCAAAATTTTTTGTTGGAGACATTAATTTTTAAGAATTTCAAGATAAATTCTTCATATTAAATTCACTATATATTTTGTTTTATTGACCATTGATTTTATTTTAGTTTATTTGATTGTCAATTATCTAGAATGACTATATAATATACACTACATACTTCACTAAGCCAAAATAATGTATGTATTATATAATACTCCCTAATAATTGAATGTAAAAAAAATTATTAGTTTTAGTTCTTTATTATACAATTAATTATTTAACTATTATTATGTCATCAATTTTTTGAGTTAAAATTATTGATAGTTTAAATATTGATGTATAGTTTGTGCACTGGTTAACTAATTTGATGCTAACAATTTTATAATTCAACTTTTATTTTATCTTTCATAAATAATTAAAATGTATTATGGAAAAATACCACTAATAGTAGAGAAAGTCATACAATAAACATCGTTAAGAGTTTTACCATTTGGCAATCAAATGAGCGATAAACAAATGAACTATTGTTTTTAATATATAATGAAAATGATGTATTTGAAAATGTTAATAATTGAACTATTATGCAGCAATTTCAATATGAAAAATAGAATAGAAATGGTGTAATAATATGATTTATTTTTTTGATGTTGATGTTGTCAAGTTGAAATGTAATAAAATTACTAATTTTAGATGTAATTTATATTGTAATATATTAATTTAATCAAAATCAATGTTATTAATTTATGATGTTATGTTATTTGAATTTTTTTATTATTATTATTATTATTATTTGAGCCCCTAAAAAGAAAGGGATCCACGTATATCAATTATGAATTTCAAATAAATAATAATAGTCTCATTAACACTATTCAAACATATTTATTAATTATATGATTAATTTGAAATATACAATTCCCAATACATGTTGTTTTATCCTCTCCCCATCCATTAAAATATAATTGTTTTTCAATTTACTATAAAATAATGTTCTCTTACCCATTGTATCAAGACGTGCCCAAACGGTTCGAAAAACCGGAACCGGGATGGTTCGAACTGGCGGTCAATGGTTCCGGAACCGTGAATCGTTGAAGTAAGGTTTGGTTTCGGTTCGGCCTCTCCAAAAACCGTTAACCGGCGATTCGAACCGCCGGTTTGTGTAATTTTTTTTTTTTTGGATTTTCAAAAGAGACACGTGTATGCTGCAGATCGCTTGACCGTTGATGATCAACGACCAAGATCAAGTTACCGTTGCAAACCGGCGGTTCGAACCATTGCAATTTTTTTTTTAAATTTCAGGCCAATGGGGCACGGTCGTGTTACACGGCACGGTAGTTCCCGACCGTGCCCCATTAAGGAAAATCAAGTCTGGTCAATAGGGCACGGTGCCCGACCGTGCCCCATTGGACAGACTTGATTTAAAAAAAAAAAAAGGGAAAATCGGAAAACTGGCGGTTTGAACCGTCGGTTTTCAAACTGGAACCGAAATCGGACCCACCACGATTTGGTTCCGGTTTGATGTCCGCGGTTTGAAAAATCGTCGGTTTCGAACCGACAGAGCACCTCTAATTGTATCATGAATATGTCTTAATATCTCCATTGTTAATATATAAAAATTTCATTTTTTTAAATATTAAAATTTAAAATTGATAATTATGTTGGGTTTATGACATATCAACGATATAATGGATAATGTAACATACATTATTACTATATCCATATCTAATAACTTTGTTATTATCAAAACTCATTTCTCAATTAAACATTTTCAACAATAATTTGTTTTTTTTATCATTTAGTACCAGAACAAAATATGAAATATATTCTATACTTCCATCCACATTTTAATATATTTTCTTAATACATGTGAAATTCTGTGTTGTCTAAGAGTATAATAAATTTAATTCATTTTTATATAAATACTCTAATTCCTTTAAATATTATAATTTTAAATTAATGATTGTATTATAATTGTGAGAGATAAATGATACATTGGAAAGTTCATACATTATAACTATATCCATACCCAATAACTGTTATTAACAAAACTCATTTCTTAATAAATCATTTTCAACAATAATTTAATATTTTTTATCATTTAGTATCGGAACAAAATATGAAAAATTCTATACTTCCAAACACATTTTAATATAGAGTAAATCTTATATGAGACGGTTTCACATGAAACCTCATGCAAGACAGAATTCATATGAGTTAATAAGATGGGTTAACACATTCAATATGAATAATATCAATATTATATAAGACTATTAAAAAATTCGTCTCACACAATCCATTCAATATGATCAATATTAATTTCACATAAGACCATAAAAAAATTCATCTTACATAAATTTTAATATAAAATGACCTCACCTCACGTAGTTTTTGCGTTCAATATATTTTCTTAGTATATGTGAAATTGATGTTGTCTATTGCGTGGAAGTAGAGAGAATAATAAATTTAACATAAAACCATTTAAAGCATCTTCCTCAATTCTTTTCTCATTATTATTTGAATGGGTAAAATGACAAAGTCAAATTTAGGTAAAAAAAAAACATAATACAGAAAAACAAAGAAAAAAAAAAACCGAATCCACTTACTTAAACCGCCCACTGGTTTCTTAAGGCCCCTGGTTTTTCCATGCCGTTCTCCTGAAACCATCCATACTCCAATACATGGCATTGGCAACTATTCCCCATTTATACAGTCCCTTCACCCGCCATTCTCACACCTCCAATCCTCCATATGCGAACCGCTAAGAGCTGATACAGAATTACTAAAGACATAGCGTACGACATCGTACTATCTGTCCAATCATATGTAGAGAATTCAACTACTGTTTTTCTTTTTCTTTTTTTGTTTTCTGGGTTTTTTTTTTAAAGTAATTTTTTGGTTTTTTTTTTTTCGGAGACCAGATCATAAATTTGTGTTTCTTGAAAAACCCATATAGGATTTTAATCCAAATTGGGTTGGTGTGTCTGATCGCAACGGTTCTTGAAATCTGCGATATAGTCTCTGTTATGCAAATGGGGATTCAGCAGAAGGGTGGTGGTGGTGGAAATGGAGAGGTTAGTAATGAATCGAAGAAGAGCAAAAAAAGGCAGAAGAAATTGTCGCAAGTTCAGAAGCTTTACGATTGTTGCAACGCGGTTTTTGCCGATAGTGAGCCCGGCATTGTGCCCTCGCCTGAAAAGGTCGAAAAGATTGCAGCTCTTTTGGGTATAAAAATCGAATCTTTTTTTGTTTTTGGGTGTGTTTTTTGTCTGATTTGTTGAGCAGTTTGTGGCTTTGAGATAATAGGTAGTGATTAGAGATGAGTAAAGAGTTTAATGCTGTTAAAATGTGGTATATTGATGCTGTTAAGATGGATCGTGGAGGTTCTAGTCCGACGTATAATTTTTGTGGCGTAATGTACTACACTTGCATGTAGTGGGTTTTGTGGCATTGATAGGATTGTTGTTGATTATCTACGTTTGGTTTCTGATTTAGGGATAATGATTTCTTGATTGATTCTTTGGGTTCTGCAACTTTTCTTGTTGATATGTTATGATGTGATAATTTTTCAATAATAAAATGATATTTTCTGCTTTTCATATTTGGTGTGCCACTTGGTGTACTTGTAGTTGGGCCTAGGAGTCTGTATTTTCTAGAGAGAGAGAGAATTGGATAATATAGTTCACAGGTGATGGCTTAACCAGAGCAAGATATAAAATGTGAATTTGATCCTCATAAGTTGTTGTATATTTGGGAGCTCTATTAGAGAATATAGGAAATGCCTAAAATGGAAATTTCTTTCTAGTTTCAACATTCATGAGAGAGATTGTTGAAGAGAAACGTTGCAGATAAATATACAAATTGTAATGGCTGCAGATTGCATGACTCCCGGGGACTTAGGCCTGTCACCACACATGCCGTTTTTCAGCAGCGAACGAGCCCCCGTCATAACATACCTACACCTCCACGAGAGCGAAAAATTCTCCGTATGTATTCACCTCTAATAATTCACAAACAATCCCCTTTTTGGATGTGATTGATTATTTATTTAGGGGTTTATTATTACAGATTGGCATCTTCTGCTTGCCCCCAACGAGTGTCATCCCACTTCACAACCATCCCGAAATGACAGTCTTTAGCAAGCTTCTCTTTGGAACGGTGCACATCAAAGCTTATGATTGGTCGAACGATAGCTCATCTGCAAATCTTGATTCTCCAAAAAGTATCTTCTTTTGGAACTCAATGCCTTTACCTTGCATTGATATTAACCGCAATAAATCTATCTTTATGGTTTTATTTGGTTATGTAGGCAAACGTGACGGATTACACTTGGCAAAGCTTAAGGTCGACTCCGAGTTCACAGCTCCTTGTAGTACTAACATTCTTTACCCAACCGAGGGTGGCAATATGCACTGTTTCACCGCCAAGACGGCATGTGCCGTGCTTGATGTGCTCGGTCCGCCCTACTCTGATCCCGATGGTCGCCATTGTCAGTACTACTATGAGTTCCCGTTTGACAAATTTTCAGGTATATACATGCATACATATATATATATATGTATATCTTCTCAAATGAATTTCTACAACTTTATCCTTTTAAGTTTTTGGTAATGTGTACTATTTTTAGTAATGTGTCCCAAAAAAGGGTAAATAGCATATGGTTTGTCTTTAGTAGACATTTCCCTAACTTATGGAGTGATTGTTTACTTCCTTGTTTGCTGGTTGATTAGATTCTTTGAGGTACCTTTTTGGTTATATGTAGGTTATGTCACTGCAATTTGTTGTGATTGGACGTTTGTGGTTCATGATTTTTGGGGTACGCGGGATATTTTGTCGGATAAATTACACTTTGTCATTCGAATCATGTGTGATTTTGCACTTATTATATCCAAAAAAAAAAACCGTTACTCTTTACCTTTTTAATTGCATGAATTATTACTCTTTGTCATCCAAACCTGTATGGCGATGAAATTTTCTACTGTTTATGAAAATTTCATCACCAGAAGTTCTAGATGGCAAAGCGTAACAAATCATGCAGATTGAAGGTTTGAAGTGTAGCAAAAAAAAGGGTTGTAAATTAGTGGAGGCCACTATGACATAGTGTACGTTAGTATAATGTCTCAATGAAATGAAACACAAGATAGAAAATACCATAAGATCAAAAGACTAATATGAGAGTGAGTAATGCCCTTTTGAGTTTTGCGACAATACGGCAACATATATATACATGTGTATATGTGGATATCATCGAACGATGATTTCTTATAAAGGCTATTTTGTTGCAACGACAGGCGAAGGGTTGGTGGTGGGGTCGGAGGAAGAGAAGGACAACTATGCTTGGCTCAAGGAGAGGGGAAATCCGGACGACTTTCCCGTGGTCGGAGCAGCCTATAATGGACCAAGGATTGCAATAAGAAAGTGATGTGTACAAAAAAGCAAAGTTTTTAGTATCATGTTCACAGCTCTTGCAATGCAGTATAGGAATTTATGTTTCTTCCTTTTCTTGTTTTTAGAAAAAAAATTATTTTACCTTTTTTTCCTAGGAAGAGAGGGGTTTCGACCTTTTTTCTGGGTTCTTTTTTTTTGGGTATGTACATAATTAGAAAAGAAAAAAAAAAAGTTTGAGCGTTTTTTTATTTAAGTTTCAAATTAGAATAACTTCCTAGTTGATAGAGAATTTCATGAGACAGTTTCAACGTTAAAACATATAAATATATATTTATAATATAAAATGCAATGACATCACAAGTTACAATAAAAAAATATTGAAATTTAATTCATAATCAACTCAAATTAGAATTGGATAATCCTCTCCAAAAAGAAAAAAAAAAAAAATGATGATAAAAGGCAATAATACACATGAGAACTCAAAATATATGTTTTGAAGGGAAATTTGATTATATCATTCTAATAATCACCAAGTACACATGATTTATTTGAATAATTTACTTTTAATTAGATAATTACATTTTCATCTGTCACTATCCACCCAAAAAAAAACGACTTTATAGACATGAAATATATTCCAAGTAAAATATATTTACAATATAGTTAAAAAGACATTTGAAACAACGAGAAAATACGTCTTGGTCAAATATAAATTATGTATTCTACTCCATATAATCAGATAAAAGTTTAGTTTTTTGTTGGTGTTGTTGGAAGCTTCATGCGTTGAAGAAAAGCCTCTTGAGGAATATTTACAGTCCGTTGTGGCTTCAATTGCTTCTTTACGCCTTTTCGATCGAGAGGCGCAGCTGGAACCCTAAACACAATGTTACGATAAAATCAAATAAAATTAATTTCAAAAACAATTGTTAAAAATTTAATCTATTTATAAAAATTATTATCCTATTTAATAAATATAAAATGACCTGTTTATAAAAATATTATTTCATGTACAGGCATTAAAAATACAATCTTGAGTTGTATTTTTATTTTGTAGTTGCAAATGATGTAATAAACCAACATAAATGAAAAACACACGTTGTACATGTGAATCTACTGAAAAACGCCATGTAATAATAATAAACGTGAATGTGTCAACATACGTTAGAAATTAGACAAAAACAACATACCTCTTTACTGCAACAGGTCTCGTTGTGAAAGCATCTACTATACAAATTGAATTATCTTGATTCCTAACAATCATATATTTACAAAAGGAAAAAAAAAGTGAATTTATTGTAGAATAATTCATGATTATTCAACTGGGAATTTAACTCACCTGTCAATGAATTTCTTCAACATTTCCAACATACTAAGAGCAGTGCTATCTGCTCGTGACTTGTGAACAATGGTGGCCATAACGTCTATCTTTTCGTTGTTCAGAAAGGCGTCAAGCTTTATCAGGTTGGAAAGTCGATGTCTGATAACAAATAAATGAACGTTGTTAAAAGGCGTTGCGAAATGTATTTTACTACATAATTTGGATGAGTATAAGACAGACTTACTCTGCTTCCTCGTACATGAATATTGCGTATCCTGATGTTGTACTTTTAAGAATATCGTAAAAATCAACCACGATTTCCCTCAAAGGTAATCGATATGTCAGAACTACCTGTTTACTGAAGATGAAATGGGAGATTGTGTTTATAGATTTAGACAAAGGCTAAACAATGCAAGAAGATTTTCAGTAATGGATCTATTGGATATGTATGATAGGATTTTAAATGTAGTCTTACGTGTATGAATTTTAATAACTATGAGCTATGATCCTCAAATCAAATCAATCGAATCTTTTACTCTTCTCTCAATTGGCCTTCACTATGTTTTGACCTAAACCTTGATTTGTTCCTATAGAGATGTAAATGACCTGCCCCAGCTCATGACCTTCTGGAAGTTCACTCGAAAAAAAAAATCAAATTTATCTTCTAGTCGAACTCGATCTTGAGCCATAGCTCATTAATTCGGTCTGATAAGCTCGATAGTCTAATTGAGTAGAATCAAACATTTATTAAATTTACTATTTTACTCTTGGCAGTTTACAAAAATTTCAATTTTGAACATATATTTTGGAATTCAGGATAGTGAACTTGAGCCTAACAATACTCGACTCGATCAGACTCGTTTACACTCATTTGGTAAGGAGCAAAATGGTGATGAAATGTTGACTTATTCTCTAATTAAAAGCTCATGCCTTTATCCAACCATCCAATTTATACAAGATTGAAGAGAAAAAATGTACAATAAATTAAAACAGCAGAAGACATGGTAGCTACCTTGTGATGTATGAAAGGTCGAGTTGTTCGCCTTCACGCTCGACGCAAAGGCCCATGATGGGCCCCACATACCTTGACAAAGACGAGGATGAGGATATATTACATATGCAAGAACATGATTGAAACAAAAACAGAGTTGCAAGAACAACAAAGTTGTGGATCTTACTCACTAGGAAGCATGATTTTAGCAATTACAGTTGGTTCCCAGATAGCTTTAAGTTTCTTATCCTTGTACCGATCTGTACACATATGCATATCCACTTTTCTGATAAAGAATCCACGTCAGCAATACATCCAAATTGAAGCTCAAATTACAACAAAAAAACCCATCATAAACACTTACATTCCATCTTTAAATTCGAAAATGTAAGGTACAGTTGGAATAGTGTTGTGCACATGAACTCCATACTCCTGCTCAAGACGTTGATGAAAGACGTCCATGTGAAGTAGACCAAGAAAACCACACCTGCATTCAAAGTGAATTATAATGTCTTGTAAGGATGAAGATTTTATGCAATTTTATAGTGAAAACATCATATTGATGACCTGAAACCGCGACCAAGTGCTGCACTGTTCTCGATCTCAACAGACACACTCGGATCGTTGCATGTAAGCTTCTCGATGGCATGCTCAAGTTCACTCAAATTGGTCTCCTTGGCTGGATACAGACCTGAGAAGACCATACGTTTTGCTGGTTTAAAACCTGCAATACAGGTATTAATAGTCAATGTGAGATTCTAACCAGTGATAATGGATATAAATAGTCATATAAGATAACAAAAAAATTACAACAGTCATTCATAACAAAAACGTTTTTCTAACAAAAAAAAGAAAGGATTATTTGACAAAAACGCTCTTACTGAGAACCAAACATGAAGACAATGAAATGTGGAATAATTACCTGGGAGAGGCAAAACAGGGCGTTTCTTGTTATACAAAGTGTCACCAACTCTAGCCTCTTCAGTTGAGTGCATTCCACAAATCACATATCCCACCTGTCCCGTCAAAAGAACCGCCGTAGGCTTCATTTCCGGGTGCATTATTCCGACCTCAGATACTTCATACCCTTTACCGGTCGAAGCAGATATAATCCTGTTCCCTTTTCTCAAAACCCCATCAACAACCGCCACAAAGCATATCACTTTCTTGTACTGATGAAAGAACGAGTCGAACAGCAGCATTCGCAGAGGCGAATCGGGCTTCCCAGTTGGGGGAGGTATCAGTTCGACTATGGCCTCAAGAACCTGCTCAAGACCCTCCCCTGTTTTGGCTGATGCCAAAAGGGCTTCACTGGGATCAAGATCGAATGTGTTCTTTAGCTGCTCTTTGACATGGTCCGGATCTGCTGTGGGCAGGTCTATCTTGTTTATTATGGGGATGATGGCGAGGTTGCACTCGGAGGCGAGGTAGAAGTTAGCCACTGTTTGCGCTTGAACGCCTTGAGAGGCGTCCACAAGTAGAAGCACGCCTTGGCAAGCTGCTAGTGATCGTGAGACCTCGTAGCTGAAATCAACGTGGCCTGGTGTGTCGATTAGATTCAAGAGAAATGGCGATGAGGAGTTGTTGTCGTTGTTGTTGTTGTTCGGATGATTGTATATCATGCTTGTTGTTTGGGCCTTCACTGTGATTCCCCTCTGTCTCTCCACCTAAGAAGAATCAACATGTTCTTTAACATGATCCTGGGTTTTCAAACTTGGAAGAAGAACAATGTTGATGATTCACAGCTAGCAATCATCAATTCATCATACCTCAGAGTTAATAAACACAAAATATAGCTAGACTCAAAAAAAGCTTGATTAAGTTGGACTTAAGCCTAGTCAAACGTGGTAAAATTCGACTTGTGAGCTGGCTGGGATATACAATATTTCAAAACTTACTAAACACACCTTATTTTTTTAAAATACATTTTTTGAGGTGTATTTAATATATTTGGGGTGTGTAAAGACTCACCCTTAATATATATACAAATAGTTTGAAGAAAAAATTTATGTTTAATTACATTATAAAAAGAGATAATCAATAACCATTAAAAAGAACTTTTATTATTTTTTAGTTTTTTTTTGGTAAATTATACATTTCATCAGAAGGCACTTATGTAAAAGAGTGGTACTAGAAAATGTGGTGCCAACTGCCATGCAAGAAAAGATATAAAAAAATGTCTAAATTTGATTTAAAAAGAATGGATGTTAAAGTGTCATTAAAAAAAAAAAAAAAACACAAGTACTATAACTGAATTGCCCTTAAAATTATACTATTATCAATCATATAACAATTTTCACGTAAATATTAGAGATCGACTTTGTTTAGACTAATAAGTCAATCTTGAGTCGGCAAAACTCCACTGAACTCATTTATCACCACAAAAAACAGCGACACCAACACTAACTATAATAAAAGCATAATGATCTCCCACAATAATAATAAAAATAAATTTAAAAAAGAAACACAATATATAAAATGCAGAAAAGTACTTGCAATTTATCGAGATACTGAGGCCGATTAAGATCGGGTTGAATAGTGCCGGTGTACTCCAGAAGCCGATCGGCGAGCGTGGACTTTCCGTGATCGATGTGCGCTATTATAGAGAAATTACGAGTCCTCTCCGTCGGAAATTCCTCCAATTCGAACCCGTTTTTCTTAGCCAGTGCTTCCCTCTCTATTTCCGCTAGCATTTCGTGGTACGTCAGCTTCGCGAACCGGCGGTTTTGCTGACTGAAGGCGGACGGGCAGCGGCGGTTTTGCTGAACGAAGGAGGCGCAGCTGCGGTTGTGCTGCCCGAAGGAGGAGGAGGAGGGGCGGCGCCGCTGCCAGAAAAGGTTGAGAGCTTTATTAACTGTAAAAAGAGAAGTCATTGTCTGTTGGAGAAGAAATCTGCATTGATTGACCTATATTTTATAGATGACTTGGGGATGAAGGCACTTGCTGAATTTCCTTAAAAGCCTATATCTGTTGTGAAGTGTGTAGGATTTACATGTTCAATATGTTCATTTTGATTTTGACAATGTCGTGCTATTTTATTTTATTTTTGGGAAATATATAAAATATCATCTTATACTTAAAAAGTTTGACAATTTTAATTGACATATTTTTTTTTTTTTCCAAACAAAACAAGGTATATGTTTTTCATTTTTAACAAAATTAAGCTATATGTTTTGTTTGTCAAATGTGGCAATTGTTCAAAGGGTGAGATTATACATATCTCACCCATTACTAAACAGATTCATTTTAACTAGTACTATTTTTGTCTTATATTTTAATATATCATATTTGTTATAATTGTATCTTTCTCATAAATATATGATATTTATCGTAGTTTTATCTTTCTCATATAATACTGGAATTATAAATATCTAAATATATGAAAAAAAAATTAAACATTTACAAAGTTTATAAATATCATTAATTTTGAACTTTAACTATTATTCAAAGATTTTCCTCAAATATTTTTTCAACATTAATATATTTTCAAATATTTTTCATTCTTCTATTGTTATTGATGTTTTCGTTCACATAATGTAATACTTTTATTTTCATGTAATATTTTTAAACAGTGTTACTTGGTATACATAAAAAATATCATGTATTTGTAATACTTTTATATGTATCATGAAAAACTTTCAAAAATATTACATTATATATATATATAAGTATTACATTATGATAATAATACTTATCATATAATTTTTAAAATTAATCATTGATTTTGAAGTTATACAACCAAAAATAGTTCTAGTTACATATAACAATATTGTCTTATACGAACAAAAATACTACATAAATTTATCAAAACATAATTTTTCTAAAATACTATATGAAAGTGTCATATTATAATAATAAATGTATTACTTATCAAATTAAATTTCCAAATTAATATTGATTTAGAATCTTGAAAGCAAACTTATTATATTGATACACATGATTAAATTAGATGATGCATATAAAAAATATTGTATAATATTACTTGTCAAATTATAATTTCTCAAGAGTATGAACTTATACACATAAAATATATTATATAAAGTATTATTTAATATAAATAAAAATATTATTTTTGACTTTAATGATCGAGTGTTGACTTAGAAGAACTTTAACCATTGATTTTGATTTTGATTCGTTGATTAGGTCCAGCCCAACTCATATGAAATGAATTCGTGAGAAGATTTACCTTTATTTGATTGCATGATAAAAACTAATTGTGTAAGACATTTATACATATCTGTATCGAAAAGTTTATGTTTCATACTTAATATTGATAATTGACTTATTTTTAACATTGATAATTAATTTATTTTTTATGATTTGAATCGATAATAAAATCCCAAATGTGTAACAATCAAGGACAAAAATATGGGTGATTGTGAATATATCGGTACCTTAATTTTACGGATATATCGATATCGGTGCAAATATCGATAATTTTAAGAAAAAAATAAAAAAATTGAAATAAAAAATTTGAAAAATGTATCTATCACTTTGCATAATATTATAATGAATATTAATATATATTGAAGTTAAATTTCAAATAAAAAGATATGTTTACAACCAACATTAAGAGATAAACTACTATATAAATGCTGTCTCATATTGATTTACATGTCAAATTATATCGGCGATTTTTTCGGATTTTTTCATCCTTTGTAATAATATAACTAACATTAATACATATATTAAACTTAAAATTTCAAATAAAATAATATATTTACGATACATATAGAGATAAAATATTATTATATAATATATAATATATACATCATAATTATTTTCTTAAATTCAAAAGAATTAACTAAACTTAATTAAATAATAAGAAAAACCTGAATACTAGTGTGTTAATTTATTACAATAATTTAATTAAAATTATTATTTGTTCTACTTATAGATAAAAATATAGATATAGAGCTTAAGTTTGATAGATATTTTTTAAATACATATAAAAAATTCACAATAAAAAAAAACAGAAAAGAAAAAAAAAAAAAAAAAAAAAGAAAAGAAGAAAACATACATGCCATCCATTACTGCATTACATTATTGAAATTTGAAACAGGAAAGGAAAAAAAATTTACTATAGCAATGGTCAACCTTATTGTAGCGTTGGTCAAAAATCACGCTTATCAAGATATATTGTCAATTTATTGTCGAAAATGATATTTTGTGGAAATATCGTGATATTTTTACCGAAATAAAATTGTAGTCGATTATAATGTCGGCCCTTCACTTTTCGCGATATTTCATCAAAATATCACGATATTTTTATCTATGGTAACAATATAGTGAATTAAATAACAGTGTGTCGCTTTTAAGAATGTCTCATATACGATAGGATTTAAATATATATTTTACAAGTAAGTGTTTTTCATCTATAAGTATTTTTTTTTTTTAAATCCTATAACTTTACACGTCAGATATGAGCTGGATCTAGCTTGTTCCCCCACAGATTCCTCGCTTACATATGACGCCAACTCAAAATCTCTTTATTTTCTTCCGTCTTCGCAAATCAATCGGAAAATACCACACCATTTTCCTCCAAATATTTATCTCTGATATTTAATCGAGAGAGCAAGTATCCATCGCCCTTCTCAATCTCAGGTAAAATTTCCTGTCTCTTTGTGATTAAATTCTATGCACTGTAAGGAACCCTGCTTTTTTGCCGTTGATTTGTTTACGCGTCTCTAATTGTGTATGGAGTTCGTGGATCTAGGAATTCTGGTGGCTTTGACGTTAAATTGTATATAATTAGGTGTTTTTTTCGTAACAGATGTTATTTTTTTGAATTATGCAATTATTGCTGCTTGTTGTTTGGTAATTAATATAAAAAATTGAATTCATGGAATTTGTCAAATTGATAATTCGTTTTCTGAGGAGGTTGTGTATTATAGCGCAATCAGTTAGGTGTTAGCTGTGTATTGGTGATCTAAGAGAAAACGGCATGTTAATTGGTTGATTGTAGGCGGTGAAGATGTCAACACCGGCAAGGAAGCGATTGATGAGGGATTTCAAGCGGTTACAGCACGACCCTCCTGCTGGCATCAGTGGAGCGCCGTATGATAATAACATTATGATGTGGAATGCTGTTATATTCGGGTATGCGATGTGAACTAATCGATGTTGTGATAATGGAATGGATTGTGTTGACAATATGCTGATTTATTTGTGTTTTTGTTCTCTGATTTGCAGCCCAGATGATACTCCTTGGGATGGAGGTGAGAAGATTCTATATTTAGTTTTAATTATGGTTCTTGTTGCGAATGCTCTGCCAGGATATGTTTTTTCTAAGTGGCCTTCATGTTTCCGTTTGCACTCATCTTCAGACTTGGTTGGAGGAAATATGGAGTTTGTAAAAATAATTTTCGGATTTAATTGAAGATTAAAATGTTAAAGCAGAGGTATAATAGATGTGTTCTGTTCATGTACATTTCTTGTAATTATTATGGCATTAGCACCTTTTAATTTCTTGCTGTAAAAATTCAACTCAAGGCAATGCAATGCCCAATGTTTGCTCGTATAAAATGTTTTGCATTAAGGAATGTATGCAGATTTGGTTTTCTCATATTTTTCAATGTATTTCTGGTTGTAGATCGCTGATGTTATTGCTATGTGCTTCTAGGCACGTTTAAGTTGACACTTCAATTCTCTGAGGATTACCCAAACAAGCCTCCAACTGTGCGGTTTATATCCAGGATGTTCCACCCCAACAGTAAGTTAATTTCAGACGTTTATACTTGTGATTTGATCATCATTGCAACATATTTTATGATTTCCTAATTTTGGAATGGTTTTTGTAATCTGAGGAATTCTTGATAATTTTCTTGTCATAAGAACAGCCCCCTACAGTATTTGTCTCGTAGAAGTACTGCAGATGATAAAACTTTAAAATGAGATCCAATTTATCGCACTTGAAAGGACATAATTCTGTCAAATTCTCAATCTGACTGCATATTTAAGGATTTGTGTATGTCTTTTGAGTGTAATATGAATTTTGTTGCAGCCATGACCTATCTAAATTTATTTTCTTGTAATGGTGTACTTATGAATGCCGCTTTAATTAGAAATCCGTGCCCTCATTTGAGTGTAATTTTCTCATTGTCTATTGGCCAGGTGCATATAATCTTAATAAATGGTCATTTAATACCGTATGGACATACCACCATTATATGCATGAGTGAATAAATGCCAAGTTAGAAGCTTGGAGAGGGGCAATAGAGTAATAGGATAAATGTTAAAATTGATCGGCATAAACTAAATCCATCTAAAAGATTGCAATATATAGAATCTATCATTGAAGAAATAAGGGAATTGACAAGGATGTTAAGCACTGGCTAGTTGAAACAAATGAAGATGTGTATCATTTATACATTACAAAGTACTACTGAAATTAAAAGGAACATATTATAAAATTACCGTAAGACTGGCACTACTTTATTGATAAGAGTGTTGAGAGATTAAATTTCAAACATGAACAAAAACCGAGGGTAGAAAAAATGAGAATGTGGAGATGAATGTGTGGAACCACAAGATCAAATTGAATTAGTAATGAATACATCAGAAAGATAGTGGGGTAGCCTCAATAGATGAGAAAATCAATATACAGGTTTAAGATAATTTTGACACGTACATAGGAGACATTTAATTGTTTCTATATGATGAGTATACTAGAGAATCATTGACATGAATTAAAAGGAGAAGACATAAAATGACTTGGAAAAACTTATTGATAAAGATATGTAAATATAATTGAGAACATGTCTTGGCTGCGTAGAATGGTGAGATATGACCCATATGCTTGATGATTTTTTTTATTTTTTTTGCTATATCACTATATGTTTGATGGAGTGATATATAAAAAATCTACACATATATATGTATGTTGTATTTTTCAATTTACATATGAGAAATGACGTTTAATAGACTTAGTGGGTGTTTGACTGAGTTATAAGTTCTTTAGAACATTTAATAAAATCTTATTATTACTACAAATAATGTTTTCCTTAGACTATTTATTATTACTCAAATAAATCTTATTATTACAAATTCCTTAGACCTCTTTTAATCTTCCTCATTGATATTTCAACTGCCAGTTATTTTCCCTATCTTCTCCATTCGTCCGAAATTTTCCAGAAAATCATCACATCTTGTTTTTTTCCCAAAAATATAATATCGTCATTTGGCATTTAAGCATATACAACGGATTTTCTAACAGCCAAGAATATTTATGAAATAAAGTGTGCATATATATAGGAAAATAGATTGCTGATCAGATTTCCTACACACACACATACACACACATATAAATATATGCTGATCCCTGTTATATTTGTCGAAGCACACTTGCTTTCGACACTCATCAATTCTTTCCCTTTGTCAACTCAACTAGTGATTGATTATGTGCTCCCAAATCCAGTTTGGTTGGGCATAGTTATGTCAATGCTGTTCTGATGTTTTGTTTGAACAGTATATGCAGATGGAAGCATTTGCTTGGATATTCTGCAAAACCAGTGGAGTCCGATATATGATGTAGCTGCTATACTTACATCTATCCAGGTACTATAGGGCTATAAGTGCTACATTGTTTTTTTTACTTGTCAAATGACCATCAACAATCAAGATTGAAGTCTTGGAACAATAATCATGAACTGATGAAGAACTTAAAGGAAAACAAAGATTTCTTCAAAGTGGCAATAAGTTGGTCATGGAAAGATGAGTAAACACATAAAAGGATATATTTTTGAACATGTTTTATGTATCTATGAGTTCGTATATGTACCCTGTTATTTGCACTTACCATGCGAGTTTATTGGATTTTTTGTACATTCAATATGTATAGGAATCATGTGATCAGAGTCAATTAGTTTGGCGATAGTTTCTTGCTAGTTAACAATGTGTATTGGCTGCACTATCAAAAGAAAAAAATAAAAATAAAATTACCAATCACTTTTAACTTATTCATTTTAAATTTACAGTCACTGCTGTGTGATCCAAATCCAAATTCACCAGCAAACTCTGAAGCTGCAAGGTTGTTTAGTGATAACAAACGGGAATACAATAGGAAGGTTCGTGAAATTGTCGAGCAGAGTTGGACAGCAGACTAGCAGTGACATCTCAACTTGTTTGCATCAGATGAGAATGCAACTGATGAGCTCAATCTGCAAGATCCTTTCTCCTGGTAGATGGTTTCTGTTTCTTTGAAATGTCTTTTTGTTATAATTGCAATTATGTTAGTGACTTTTGTAGTTTTAAATTTTAAGGGGCAAAAAAAAAAAAGGAACATTGTTATGAATGTCTTATACATACTTATTTTGAGGGAGTATGAAGTGCTTCATCTTGATAAATTATGATGCTCATGTCGCATGTGTACATAACCGAATCTTGTACTGGATTGCGTGATATAGTAATGGAATTATAAGTTTATCCATCTATCGTTTGAGATTGCCATTGGTTTATTTTAATAGGACTCCGAGGAAAACATACACTTCCCCCATGTGTATTATACCCCCTCTAATTGTGAGCCGAGTCTTGTGGTCCGTAATTCAAATCTATTTTCATGTGGCATTACTTATAGGTCATGGGGTGTGGGTTGGTCCGTCTTACATGTTTCATATGCTTTTATTTAGACATGAATTATGAACTTTATAATTCAAGCTAAGTATTGGTGATTTTTCTTATATTTGTATATAAGAAATAATAATCTCAGCATGTGTAATTCAATGGATTATATGGCCTATCAATCCGATTAACATGTTTGGTTGGAAAACTCTGGTCCTGAAAATTGGAAAGTTACGTTTCTCATATCAGTCCATAGTACATCCTATGTTAGGAAGGTGATCCACTATCAATACGAAAGCATCTCAATAATATGTTAGTTGACTAAGACTACCTACATCAGCAATCTATTTCAATCCAACCTAAAATAAAATATTAATTTTTCTCTTATTCATCAATCCAATCTACAATTCAATCTAACTTTATCTTTTTTATATTCACATCTCAATCCAACCTAAAATAATAATTATTATTTTATTTTTTATTAATTATAAAAAATATTTAATCAATATTTATTATATTTAAAATGTACAAAAATTACATTAAGTAATTTAATATTCTAAATCTATAAATATATTAAGGAAAATAATTTAAAACACATTTAGAATAAGATACAATAACGAAATTACAATTATAAGAATTGAAATACGAAATTAAAAAGAAATAAATTAAAATACAAGTAAATGCATGAAATAAAAAAAAATTCAAATACAGAACATGCAAATTACATTAATTCCTAACTTGTTCCAAATTTTTGTCATATATGCTCAATCAAGTCGTTTTTTAGAGCGTTGTGAGCTTGTCTGTTGCGAATTTGTTCCCTATTAATCATATAAGTGGATAAGTTCGAATGCATTCAGTAGAGTATTGAAAATATTGATTATCATTTGTAGGATCATTCACTAAAAATTCAGTGGGATCAAAATAATTTTGGTAAGTGTCTCTTTCATCCTCTACTATCATATTGTGTATGATGATACACGCCACATAATTTTTGCCTATTATGCTATCTCCACTAACAAAACACCAAGAAGACATTAAAACTATATCTTCTTTCACAGTCCAACCTACACTTTTTATCCCTTTTTGGTTTGTATTTCGTTGTTGAACATTTTGGAACAAATTTCTAGAGATATTTTGTGGTGGTTGGACATGCTCAGAGGTAGAATCTTGATTTGGATTTGGAGTAAATTAAGAATTTTGATAATAGCTTGGATAATCTTTTGAGAGAGGAAAAGATTGAGAGTTAAGAATTGATTGAAAACTTGGATAATTTTGAGAATTTGGATAACCTTGGGAGTTTGGAAAATAATTAGCATGGTTTGGATCCATGATAGAAATTGAGAGATGAATGATAAAAAATAGAAGAGAAAATAGAGAATTTAAGATGTATTTCAAAATATATCAATATTAGTGTCTATTTATAGACAATTAAAAAATACGAATTTTGATATATATATATATATATATATATATTTTTTTTTTTTTTTTTTAAATACATATTATCTACAATATTTACAATATATAGTTTATCTTGTTGAACCAATCAAAAAAAAATGACATTTGTTATCTCTTAATTGGTCAACCTAAATTGAGGTTGAGGTTGGGATTGAGATCATATCTTGAGATGGTTACAACCTGGAATTTCATTTGCATTTTTTGTCTTTTCTTCTAGGAGGTTGGCGACCTGCGGCAATGGGGATAGTCTAACCAAACATATTAATAAATGACCAAAATTATATATCATTTGCAATGTATTCTTCAGATGTAGTTTAGGGTATTATATTAATTCAAGTAAACGCACCCTCATTGTTATTAAAGATGGTGCAAATAACTATTCCAGCTTTGAAATGGGAAGTAAGGAAGAGTTTGGTTTTGTTTTCATGCTCAACCTACAGTTTTCAATATTTTTGATATTGTTTACGAGATTTTATTGATTAAAAAGGTTAGGTAGTATCCACGGCACTTTTAAAAAAAATATGATTTATTTGAATAGAATGTGAATGGTGAGATCAATTAAATAATGATATTTGAAATTTATTGTATTATATTAAACTGATTTGATTGTGGTAGGTTCAATTGGACGGTGTTGTTTGAAATTTATTGTATTATATAAAATTATTTTGATAGAGGTAGATCCCTTAAAATATTTTATATGTAATTTAATTATATTATATAATATGATTTGACAGTGCTTAAACACGTTTTAAATATTTAATTTCAAAGCAAAGATGAAATTGACAATGAATATATGTAAAACAAACATCATTTCAGTGTTTTACATAATAAAGTATTGGGAAATTGCTTTTGAGATGAAAAACACACATTCCCTTTTTTAATTTCTATGAAAACTATGAATAAAATAAACATAGGTTTGAAACTAAATTTATATATTTTAATTTGAATATTATTTTAGGAATATACAAAACAAAAAAAACTAAAGTAGTTTTTTTTTTTTTAAACTGAATATTATTTTGACACATCTAAAACTGTTTAAAAAAATTATTTCATGATTAAGTTTTTTAAATTAATTCAAAATATTTTAGAAAAAAAACTAATTTTTTTTTATATTTTTTAACTTTTATTTAAGAAAATTCGTTAAATGTATTTCTGTATTTTCCAATTTACTTAATATTTTTTATCTTAAAAAAAAATCTTTAAAACCTATAATAGTTTTCAGAAATTTTTAGTATTATTAATTATTATTATTGAAAACTATTCTTAGATTCTATTTGTCATATTTAGAATATTTCTATTGTTAAAAACATTTTTTTCCCTGACTTTATAATTTGTTTTTAACTTTTAAAATGTTTTCAGATTCAATTATAACATTTATATTTATTGAATAATTTGAAAATTTATCTGTTGATTTTTAGTATTTACTCATAAACAGTTCTTATATTTTGTGTCAATCTTTTATGTTGTTACTAATTTTCACTTATCGAACTATATATTGCAAATATATATATATATATATATATATATTTTTTTTTTTTTTTTTTTGTCAGTTTCTGAAATGAAAATTAGAGAACATTAATATTTAGGAGACACAACAAAGTACATCATTTATTATAGTTCAACTACTAATTCGATCAAATTGCAATATCAACATCGCATCACATCACACTACCACACTAGTAGCTAGTTTTAATTTCATCAGACATAAAATTCACTATCTATTTGAAATACTCAATCTAGCCGGTTGCATCTATATCGTCCATTATTTTACACACACATTCATGATCGAGTACATATATTCGAATGATTATATGTAAATCGAAAATGAAATGTTGCATCTAATATTCTCAACTCGACATGGCAATTACATCAATATTAATTTCTTAAAACCCTTTTTTAAAAATTTATTACATCATTAATTAGATCAATGTCCTAATAATTGCAGCCTCAGGGCTTTCAGCATCTATGGTGGAGAGAAGGTGGGATAGTCTTGCACTCAAATCATCCATCTCTTTTTGTAAGTTTCTGATATAGTTGCAAGTTTCTTGAAGCACTTTGTTTGCTGATGCCTGTTCATCAACAACTTGGTTAGCCCATAATTGATTCTTTATTAATTCTTTTCCAAATATGTGGGTATTTTCAAGAAATAAATGCTACATGAAATTTTTTTTTTTCTTGTAAAGGAAAATATAGACAAAAAATTATGAATAACTCTAGATGTCTGTCTCATGAAATAGTAAGGTCAATAAATATATTACAAAATATATATGAGATGATCTCACATATATAAATTTATGTGATGAGCTCCATTGCTCATAAACTAAACCATTTTATAAACTTCAATGTGGATTAAGTTGTTTTCATTATAAGATGAGTTGAGGATGTAATTGTAGTTTTGATATATACTAAGACAAATTAATGGATGATGGATGAGATTTGGTGAAATAGACATCGAATGATGATAAACGTGACATATAAATTAATAATTAAGTACATTAGTATTCGATTAATAAAGGGTACCCCACCTTTATAAAAGGTTATATTATGATGACCAGAGTTTGAATTGAATTATAATATTATCTAATTCTAATAATTATGTTGGTAATTCGGCCTCCAATTTTATGTTAGAGGTACAAAAACGTTCACTAAAATTAGAGAAAAAATTGCTCTTTAAATTTTAAAAACCGCTCATTAATTAATGATTGAGTTTCAAATTTATAGCTAAAATACTCGAAACATAATGTTTTGTAGTTAAATTTAAATGTTGGATTACTAGTAGAGCCCCTCAAAGTAAACTACTAATTTTTTTTTGTTTTTTGGGGGTAAAGAAATGCACAACACATAAACTACAAATTTTTTATTTATGTGAAATTGGGACTCATAAAGATTCCAACATGGGACTCATAAATATATAGTGCATGTGAGTTGACGAGTTGTGACTTCCTATTAACACCTATAGATAACTAATTATGATGTGACAATGTAACACAAATTCTAAATCCTACTTATTAAGAGAGAATATTGACACACACACATATAAGGCTATATATAAATATGTTACCTTTACTTTTATTCATTTACAATTTTGTTGTATGCACAAAAATTGCATTGCATTTCAACTTGCAACAATGTTTTATAGTTTGATTATATAAGTTGTGAAAAATGTATATATATACATTACATAATGTGATCAAAACCAAGTTGGTTGCATGCACATAATATTTCATTTCAATATGCGTGCATTGATGATCATAATATTATTTTAAAAACCGTTAAAAAACGACGACGTGGGCTATATACATATACATTGCATGTAAAAAATATGTAGATAAATGCAAATATATTAAATTGTTAATAAATGTACCTTATTAGAAGGCCTAGAGTTGCGAATTTCAGGGAGGAGTTTGTACAATTTGGAGAGAAGTTCAATGATCTGATCATCACTAATTCTTGAACTACTGCTACTACTTGATTGCCTTGACCTTCTTCCAGACATATTACCTTCCAAATATAAATAATGTTATATATTAACTTTTTATTATATATATATATTCTCTCACTACTTACTAAAGAACCAGAGAGAGAGAGAATTGTGTATAAGTAGATATGTGAAAACTAAAATGTGTGAATGTGTGTATATATAGAGAAAGTGGAGTGTGAGAAAATGACAACTATATATGAGAGTTATAAAGTGTGAAGGGGATTCCCCACATATATATGTATGTAGAGAGAGGAGTTTGGATCTTTTATTATATTTGGTGTTGTATCTTATATTACATAATATTTAATACACGTTACGTGTGATAATTTATTTGAAATAGAAGATCTAACATCAAGTATAAGATCTCACTCCGTAGAAAGAGTAAGTAGAGAGAGAGATGGGGGACAATAAGAAAGTAGTGATGTTGGACATGAAGAAGACAAGTGCATTGGGAAATGAAATGGTCTTAGGGTTTCTATTTTTTAAAGATTGGAGTTGGGAAATAGGACCATGTATTAACCTTTTTGTTTTTTGTTATTTTTGTGCTCCAAATATGGGGTACATGGCAACTTTTATTTACACTCGTACTTATATTTTTAATTTTAGTATTATTATTTGATGGATATAGAAAGTATGGAATAATGTCCTAAAATATCACAATTCATATAAAGGAATAAAGATAATTTTGTTATTTTTCTACAATAATTCAAGATTTTTGATAAATTTGTCCTTTTCAAAAATGTTAGAAATGAATACGCAATGTTGAGTTGAGATGGGAGATGAGATGAGTGCTAAGTTGAGATGAGGGAGTTGAACTCGACTCTCATCTCAACACTTAGTGCGCTGCCATTTTAACTTTTTTTATAAGGGTAATTTTATCAAATTTTCTGACTTGTGGTAGAAAAACATAAAAATTTAATCACATTAAATTGGTCTCGAGTTACAAGGTCAAATATCTTCGGGCTAATAATTTTTTTTTTTATATGAGTTGACATGAAATATATATCTTTAATTTTATTGGATGAATATAAAACATTTTTTTATGCATAAAAAAATATTTGTACAAAGTAAGAGTTAAAATATATACTAACTTGGTTTCACTAGTCAATTTTCTTGATGTGTTTAATAATTGTACTAAGGATAACGAAGTGGACCTTCTTGTGTATATCTCAATATGCAAGACCATGTGATGTGATCATTGTACACTTATCAACCATTCATTATTAGCCATCTACCACTGCAATTTCTTTCTTTCACTATTCTATGTCTTTCTTACCCTTTATTTCCACCTAATTTACTCATTTGGGTATATGTTATTTTTATATTTTTTAATGATTGCTACATTTTATTTTTTGTGTACTACTTGGCTTTTTAGGGTTTTTTGGAATCATATAGCACTATTCTATGATCTGATCATTTATATTTTTTGTGTACTACTTGCCAAAGGTTTGAAATTATAAATAGATGATCAATACTTGTATTAATTTGTAACTATTTGATGAATGTCAAAAGCTTATATCTAGCTAAAATATTAAAAAACAAAAAAACAAAAAACAATGCATATCGAACATCAAATAACATATCTTATATTGTAACAAAGTCGCTAGCAATGTATCCGACTTTAAATATTGTACTATTATCTTATATATTCACATTTTGTAAATCAAATTTGAAAATATCAAACTTTAGGATAAAAAATTGCATAATTGAATTTGTATTGTAAGTTATGAAAATCAGGTATTCAGATACTTTAAATTAATATAAAGAATTTAGTTAACAGGTCAATCAATTAATCAACTAAGCGATTTCGAGATAAACGAATTAGATAAATTCACCCCTAACCCAATTTTAATTTTCAATTTAAATGGGTTGGCCCGTGACCCCGTCATGCCACGATCCAACTAACATCCATAACCACGACCATAAATTAATTAGTTTTGTCACAAAAGTAATGTAACTTCGTGAGATAAATAGAGTTTTTCTACCCAAAATAAAAATTCATTTTCACATGTTAATTTTTATTTTATGAATTGGATTAAAAATTGTAGATTAATTCTATCTCATAAAATTAATTATATAGATGGTCTCATAAAAAATGAATATGGAGTATGGTACACTTGAATTTCCAACTAAAAAATGGGCGAAAAATTAAATATAATATTAATCGTAAATGAATATATTCAATTTTAATACTTTCAGTGTCAGCTGCGCAATTATATGGTATTTGCAATTTTCATGCTATATAATAAATAAGCAAATAGAATACAGAAATAAAAATAATTTCCATGCATAAGCAAAGCAGCATATCTAAATAAAATAAGATTTTAAAAGATTTTGTTGCGTGGTTTAAATAGTACTTTAAACATCAATGTTGGACTGCTGCAGTTAAACGACACAATAACATATGTCGTGTGACATTAATAATGGCCAAGTATCACGTGAAAGGCACATGACTGTATGGTCATTATAATTTTTTGGGGTCAGAGAAACATTTTCATGTCTTTTTTTTTTTTTTTAATTTAATTCATCCAATGTATCTGTTTTTCTGACAATTTGTTTTGTTAATGTAGGTATTACTTTCATTGAAGATATATAAGAAATAAGAAATATAAAAATTTCATAAGAATATATAAATATGTAAAAATGTTTTTGCATATATATATATATATATATATATATATATATATATATATATATATATATATATATGCATACGCGCGCAAAATCTTGGGTAACATCATCTCACACTGATCTCATTCTATAAGATGGATCGGGTCAAATATAAGAAATTATATATACAATACTTTTGTGTGTATAATATTATACTTTTGTATTATAGGATGTGTTTTGGGTTAGGTCGGATTATCAGAAAATATGTAATATTTTTATGTGTATTAAATAATATTTTTGTATATATCAGGTCATACATTTGTATTATAGAATACATGACCCGAATCGAATCGAATCAGGTTATAAAAACACATGGATCCTCTATAGTGCCACCCTATGCTATTCTCCCTCAGAACTCTCACGAGTGAGTCATATAACATGTAATATTTTTATGTATATTAGGTAATATTTTTATATATTTTAGATAGTTTTTTGTATGATATACATGTACTACACAATATGATACAAAATTATTACTTGATATATAGAAAAATATTATATAATACACAAAAATATTACATAATTTCTTATATCCAATCCAACAAACCATATCATGTTACAAAATGGGATTTGTGAGACAGTTTTACATAATACTAATATATATATATATATATGATAAATAATTGGATGGAGATGGGTGTATATACTAGATAATCAGTGCATGTGATTTTTATATAATTTTGTTGTTTTACTACTTTTGAGTATATACATAAAAGAGGAAGCATAAAACGTTATTTTACAATTTATTAAATTAACATTAAATAAATTATACATCACTACATTATATATATACATACAATTGTATTTTCACAAAAACTTATTTGAAATCATCTAATTAATACAGTTGTATAAGACAAAACTTCATTATACATAACTCAAAATTTATTTTCACAAATCATATTGATAAGTGTCAATTTTCACCTATTTTTGCGTATGTTTATGGATTCATTTGAATATGTGAGCTACGTTTTTACGGTGATTATTGAGATTATTCATGTATAAAATGCATTTGACGAGTTTGTGCTTAGTTTCGTGATTTTAATAAGGAAAAATGGGAGTTTTGCATGGAAAATCAAGGCTGTCCAGTGGGGCACGACCGTGCTGTGGGGCACGACCGTGCCAGAATGTGCCGCAAATATGGATCGAGACTGAAGGATGGGGCACGACCGTGCCGTGTAGCACAGCCGTGCCCGGGCGCGTCGCAATTTCAAGTATTCTCGCGATTTTGAACTCCTATTCAATATATAAGACCTGGAAAAAGAAAAGATGAGCATTATGAGCGATAGAAGATAGAAAAATACAGATATAGAGAGAGAGAGACGGAGGAGAAGGAGGATCAAGAGACGAAGGAATCGGAAGATCGTCGTCAATACGAGTTTAATCTTTCCTCTCTTATTAGTTTAGTTGATATGATATTTTCAATCTTATCTATGAGTTTGACGATAATCATGTCTAGCTAATCTTTTTAGGGTTTCTAGGGCTTGTTAGTAGTTTAATTCGAATCTTGATGGATCTTTAATTTAATTCAATGTTCATAATCTTTCCTCTTATTTGTGTGTTTATGAATTGATTGCTTGTTTAATTATTTGACCGATAATTGAACATGTTTTAATAATTGAATCAAAATTCGGGAGATGAGATTTAATTATGGAGAAATAAACACATGACATATAAAAGACTTAGATTGGGAGATTAATGAATTTATGTGATGAGATATCGATCTTGGGTACTTTTTGGAGTTGTTATGCTTCTATCAGATTGAGTAGGGATACCTCTGATGGCATAATAATCAACTAATTAATTGACTCGGGAGAGCTATTAATTGATATGTGTGATTGCTCATATAGGATGATTGATTAATGAACTTGAATTGATTAAAGTGATATCTTGATGAGAATTAGATGAAAGCATGTCCTAGAACCTGTTTTATATCTTTGTGGTTGTTGAGTTAATTTATTTGCGTAATTATTATTTCTAGTTAATTAATCTGAAATTGATGAAATCTGATTTACCTAGATAAAAGTGAGAACCGGATTTGAGTAGTTAATTAGTGCCTAGATAGATAGTCTCTGTGGGATCGACCTTGCTCACCACTCCTACAATTCACACCGTACACTTGCGGGCGTAGTTAAAAGAAATTAGTGAACACATATCTTTGTAAATTATGATTTATAAATTGATGTGGAACAACTTGCTGATGAATATTTGACCATCGAGGATCGAGCAAAGAATGGTCATCGACAAAAATCGTAATAAACATAACTTTTATAATCAGACTCTAAATCGTTATTATTATATTTGGTGTCATTTTATCAATCGATGAATCATATAAAATTAGATTCAAACGATATTGAACATTGCATATCAAGATGATCCAAAGTGAATAAAATAAAAATGTGGGATCTCTCAATAAATTGCTTTTCCTCCTTGTTGGAAACATAAGCACGAGTGTGTTGCAAGTTTCATTTTCTAAAATAATGTCACATGTTTGTCCCAACCAACCACCCACTACATGACACGTGGTTTGTACAATATTATTAGAAAATCTTTCTATAATAAGAGGCAACAAATTAAATAAGCATGCAAATATGGTATTGTCGACCCCCTGGTCACATGCAAATATGAGGTGCCATTTTTTTTTTCTCCTGCAATTAATATTTTACATCTATTTTTTGTCCCACTTTGGTCGATAAATAGGTCATTTTGTAATGAAAGTCATTGCAATTTTCTTTAATAGATATATTGTTATATATATTATATATGTTTCGATAACAATATTTTTAAATCACAAATATGTTATATATCTTTATAGTCAAAATATTTGTAGCCCACGTGTCTAGTTGTATACCTTTAATTTATGCCAAAGTCACATCTCAATAACACTTGAAGGTGCCATTTCTTTCTGCAATTAATGTTTTATCTCACAATTTTGTCCCATTTTAATGGGTATAGAAACAGCTCATTTTGTAATGAAAGTCGTTCAATTTCTTTTAATTGATATATTGTGATATTATAAAATGTTTCGATGAAAATATTTTAAGTCATGGTTATGTTATCTTTTAATTAAAGTCATAATATCTCTAGTCTATTTGTTTCGATCACAATGTCTTTCATTTATGCTACAATAACGTTGTGGAAGTCCTTAAATTGAAAAAACAAATGATTTTACAAGTTTGGGTGGTTTATTAAACCTTATGTAAGTATCATCGACCAAATTAAATATCCTTAATATTGGTAGATAAATTATTTTTGACGCATTTTTCTTCTAAGTAATTACGAATTGTTCCTTATATAAATAAAATTTTTCCATTCCAATTAATTATGAATTGCCCTTATATATTTTATTATTATTGTGTAATAAAAATATTTCAATGAAGTTGTTATTTTTTTTTGGAATTTAATATAAAATATAACATAATTTATATTTGGGACATTTTGGTTAAATTTATATAAATTCATGACAAATATTTGAATCAAACAAAATTTTAATATACTAACACATTTCAACAAATATGAGTAGGTCTTGTGTGAGACCGTCTCACGGATCAATCCGTGAGACGGGTCGGGTCGGATCGAACATAATAATTAAGTAATACTTTTGTATGTATTAGGTAATATTTTTCTATATTTTAGGTAATATTTTGTATTATATTATTTAGTATATATACAAAATACAAAAGTATTACATGATATATAGAAAAATATTACATAATATACACAAAAGTATTACATGTTGCATGAGGAAAAGAGAGCACCTGAAAGCCCTAGGATCCGCGTGTTTTTTAAGACCCGACCTAACCTAATTCGGGTCATATATCTTATAATACAAAAGTATTACCTGATACACATAAAAGTATTACTCGATACACATAAAAGTATTACATATTTTCTTATAGTCTGACTCAACTCAAAACAAAAGCATTACCTGATATACATAAAAGTATTACCTGATACACATAAAAATATTACATATTTTTCGTATGGTCTAACTCAACTTAAAACACATCTTATAATACAAAGTATTACCTAATATATAGAAAAGTATTACATAATACACGCAAAAGTATTACATAATTTCTTATGTTCGACTAAATCCGACCCGTCTCACAACATAGGATTCATGAGACGGTCTCACCCAAAACTTTGTCTTTCAACAAATATCACAATACTGAAATCAAACATAATATTAAGTTAAATCTAATATTAAACATTGAAATCAAACATATTAAATATATAAACCTTTTTAACTTGAATAATGCAAACTCACGACAAGATAATCAACTTAACTAAAAAACAAACATGCCCTAAAGAGTGAAGATAAAACCAAACCCAATTCAACGACTAACTTTGTTCTTGGATTGGGCTTGTTGTTTTTTTTTTAGTAGTTGGGCCATGATATGGTAAAATCTCTCCAGATAAAATCAAGCCCAATTCAACGACTAACTTTCTTCTTGGATTGGGCTTCTTTTTTTTTTTAGTTGGGCCATGATGTGGTAAAATCTTTCCAGTCTAGCACATTAAGGGCATATTTGTTTTAAAGATTTGGGTGGGTTAGAGAATTTAATCTCAATTAAATTTATATTTGTTTTATAGGTTGAAAAGTTCGAATTTAAATTGGATCCGAATAAAAAAATGTAATTATGGGGGTTATGAGGAGTTTAATAAACCCACCAAAAGTGATGGATTTATGTGGGCTTATTAAACCCACCATAAGTGTTTCTTTTTATTTTTTTACTTTTACTAATCTATCATTTTTGTTCCACGTAATTACAAAATATCCTTATATAAATTGGAGTTTCGTAAGAATATGTTTGTCTTATTTTTTTAAATCCACAACAAACATTTGAACCAAACAAAATTTTAATACATAAATCTAACTCAAAAGATACCACAACATTCAAACCAAACACAAAATTAAGTCAAACATATTATTAAACATTCAAACCAAATATATCAAAAAAATTAACCCAATTTAATCCAAATAGTGCAAACCCACCACAATCCAACTAACGTAACTAACCCAACACACGAATCAAACGAGTCCTAATAAAATAGGTGAAGATTGAAATGGACAGATCTTAGGCTCCTATTTGTGATTTTTTTTTCTACCAAAATAAAAAAAAGATCAATTTCATAATAAAATCCAATTTATAAATTAATTCTTAATTTTAGATCTAAATTTTAAAGTTTTTCAATAAGTGGCTTAATTTAATATTTTTTTCTCAATTTAAGGCTTGAAAATTAGATTGAGTTATCAATTTAAGATAACATTCAATATTTTTTTTGTTTTTATTTATATCTACAGATTTGTTTATATCTCAATGTGTTATTATATTTTACATAAATTAAGATAAATTAGTGTAATTTGGGATCGATTTCATACAACTTGTACTAATATATATATATATATATATATATATAATGTAATTCATAAAACTAAGATTCCTTCATTTTCTTAATTTTATGAATAAAAGTATAAAAAATCATTTTTAATATTAATCAGTTTAATATAAACTATATTTTATGAATTAAATTAATAATATTTTTCTTTTGTTTTTTTTATATCAATTAAGATAAGTCGGATGCAGTTTGTTGTTAAAGTCCACTAACTTGTCTTAATTTATCCAAAATATGAATATATATTGAAGTATAAATAAAAATAAAAAAATTAAAAAATGGAATTTTATCTTGAATTGAGAACTCAATATTTATATTTCAAGCCTAAATTGAGAAAAAAAAATATTAAATTGAATCTTTTATTGAAAAATTTCAAACTTTGGATCTTGAATTGAAAATAAATGTATAAATTGAGTCTTGTTAAAAACTTTGTGCAAATAAAAAATGGGGTCACTTTTCAACAATTTAGTGCGTGTTTGATTAAATTTATTTAAGATGTTTTAACAACTTAGATTTTTTTAATAATGTTTGATTAATTTTTTTTTATTTCACCTTAAAATAGGATTTTAAGAATTTATAAGATATATTTTTAAATAAATTTTGTTCCTAAAATTAGATTTTATTTTGATAATTTTTTTATTTAAAATACACAGTAATCATTACTAATATTTATAAATTATGGTAACTTAATTATCTAAAAATTTAACAACTTAAATGGAAAATGAGAATTTTCTTAAAATTTTAAAATCATCCTATAAGACGTAAAAACTCATGAGATATTTTAAATAAGTTTAGTGAAAAATGATCACCTGGGTCAATTGTCTCATTCTTTGGTTCCATTTTTCAATTGATTTTTTTTTGGTAAAAGTTACTTTCTATAAAATATACAAGGATAGTGTTTGCGTGCAACAAGTGTATGGATCATGATCTATATAATTGGACATGCGGATTGGGTCGGGTTTAACTCGGATTCGCGCCCAATTTTTTTATTTTTTTAAAAATTTATATCATAACCTTATGTTGTAATAGTATAATTTTTATGTACAGATTTCATAACATTTTCAGTACATAACTTATACTTTTTTCACTATAAAATTCATGTAATATAGTCAAAACCTTTATGTACATATTTTATAATCTTTTCAATGAATAACTTATATTTTTTTCACTATAAAAATTCAATATAGGCGAAACCTTTATGTTGTAATGATATAACCTTTATGTACAAATTTCATAACCTTTTCAGTGAATAACTTATACTTTTTTCACTACTTTACACTGTAAAAGGTTATGTGCATATTACAAAAAGTTTAAGTTCGCTTAAATTAAAAGGTTATGCCAATATAACAACAGAACTAGGGTTTGGGTTAAAATTTGAGCTCATGGGGGTGCATGTAGGCGCGTGAGGCGCGCGTGAGATGCATGAAATGCACTCACGGATCGGGTCAATTCAGTTGGATCCGTGCACTTGATATAGAAATAATTGTGAATATACAAACTTCAAATATTATATTTTACCTTCTTCGGTTATTATTCTGTATATATGGTAATCTACTATTTTATATTCATATATAGATATATGTATCAAACTTTTCAGTAACTTATATTCAATTTCATATATACGTATCATAAATACAATTATTAGACAATAAATTAAAATAGGAAGAGGAGAAATTGAAGAGTGGATTTAATAAATTGATAAAAGTAGAGAGAATGATTATTTCAATCTCTTTTGTTTTATTTAGTGTTTTATTTCATATTTCAAATAGTAAATGCTAATTAAAAAGATTAGGAAATCATATATTTGATTTAGAAGATTAGATCATCATAATGAGTTTCCATGAAAAGAAAATTAATGTAGTGGCTTTTCCTATTTCTTTAATTCTTAGGTAAATTTGAATGTGATCATAACTTATTCCCTCTTTGAAAGACAACGGGTCTTTTGTGTTCATGCCATAAAAAAATTATTTTAAATTAATGAACAATAACTGGGTTTTATTTTCATACATACCAATAGGACTTTAATTTGGGCCTTGGTGTTCTAAAGCCTCCCACTTTTCACTCACTCTGCAATTTAAATTTTAGCCCAATTACGCGAAAGCCCAGCTAAAGGATTGTGAAGTATATATATATATATATATATATATATATATATATATATATATATATATATATATATATATATATATATATATATATATATATATATATATATATGTGTGTGTGTGTGTGTGTGTGTTTTAAAATAGTCCAAATCTTCAACGTCATTTTATTTTAGTTGTTTTCATAATATTTAAATTTATAATACTTCACTAATGTATTCTCATTTGAATAATAATTAGCAAAATTTACAATAGTTTTTTCTTAAATCACCACTTTTGACTTTTTATAATTACAACATAATCTTTAAACAGTAACACCATCATCTTTACTTTTATGACATTTAGTTGAGTCGTTCTCATATGCAATTGGTGCATAGTATAATTGTCGACTCGAATCCGTGCTTTTTTTGTGTCCTTTTTATATTATATTAGTTTGATTTTATGTTATATTAGTATGACTTTTATATAATAATTTAATTTAAAAAAAAAGAATTTTTATACAATTTGTACATATATACATTTATTTGATATTACTTATACCTTTATATCAACATTATCATACATTTATATAATATATATAAAGATATAACTAACATAACTAAAATCTGTAAAAAATATTACATGTCTTTGTAATATAATGTAAATGTATGAATGTTACAACTTTTATGTTGTAACATTCATACATTTACATTGTAACATTCAACCTTTATATTGATATAAAGGTATAAGTAACTGGAATAAATGTATGATTATATAGATATAAAAGTATAAATAAATAATTTTTATGTTGATACAAAATGCTGAAATTGATTTTTTTTGGAGTTATAAAATTACATAAATATTATGATATTTATACATTAATATCATATTAATATAATGTTATATATGAGATAACTCTAGAAAAATCTGCATGGCTCGGAACCGGATATAAAATCACAAGAACCGACTTAATCGGGATCGAACCGGAGGTGTTAAGTTGCAGTTGGAACGATTCAAGGTTGTTAATTCGGTTGCACAGTATTTCCTGTGAATTAGGGCAGATTCACGTAGGGCTCAATTTTCAGAGAGAAAGTTGCGGCAATTCTCAACCGTTATAACTAAATTAGCTTAGGGTTAATGTTGTATATATACTGAAGTATAATCAGTCTTGATTAGAGTTCCAATTTGCAGTCTAGCATTCAATTAGAATTTCTAGGGTTCATCAAGTGCCAAAAACCCCCAAATTCTTGTAACTTCGATTTCTCTCGTTTTACTTAATGAATTGTTCTGATTTCTTCAAGGGTGGACGTAGGTCGATGAGGCGAACCGAACCACCCTCAAATCTTGGTGCTTGATTATGTTGCATGTGTCAATTCTTGCATTATTCTTTCATTTTCTGTTTCTGCGTTTCTGGACTGTGATCTTCTTTGTACTTGAGTCTTGACTGGTGTATTGTGTGAGGATTGAAACCCAACATATAACATAAAGATCAATATATAAAAAATAAAAAAGAAATGTGCAATTAGCTACATTATCGGGCCATTCGGGATTCAATTATTGACATGGAATTTGATATTAAAAAAAAAAAAAAAATCATGTCTTCGTTGATGTGGCTTCGAAACCTGTCCAGCAAGTTAAATTCACGTATTATTAGAGTCTTATTGTATTTTATGTAAATACTTGTATTTACTTTATATGACTAAATGTGGTTCCATTGTTATTCTCCACATATCAGAGCCACAATTTGAAAACTAATCTGCCCTCCATTTAAGATTAAACACATCATTTTTCAATTATTTCTTAATGATAAATTTAAGATATTTTACAGATTGAATCCTAAAAAAACTTGTAAGAGAAAAACATGAGGTCAAAATTGGCAATTTCCAATAGAAAATTTGCAATAATCATCCTACAAAAATAGAGGCAGCCCACTATGAAAAATTGAAAGCAACTATTGTAAAAAAAAAAAACAATAAAATTGAAATATGGAAATTACAAGGGACAAAAAAAAAAAAAGGAAACACTATCGATAATCAACTAGATACTTTAACTCATATCATAAGATCTCATATTTTTAAATCGATGATGAAAGAATCTTCTTATTGGGTTCATATTCATGGTTAGTGTTAGAAAATTTGCAGGAATAACACAATATTGAAGGTGTTGATTGTTAGCCGATTATTATAAAATAAAAAAAATATTCAAGGACCATTATTAGGATAATATTATAAACCTTACCTTTCTGTCATTCACACAACACGAAATAACTTGGGATCATAATTCTTGTTTGATTCAAATTCAAGGATATACATATTTTACTCTTTAGTGGTTGATCAATTCAAGATTTCTGAGATTATTTAATTTCATGTTTTTCTTTTTTAGTTTTTTTTTTAAATCTGTAAAATAATATAAATTTCAACTAATGAAATCATTGAGACAACGTATTTAATGTGACATGTGCATATATTTGATTTGTTGGACAGTTTGAGGCTTTGCGCTGCATTTATACTATACTAATTAGCAAGACACTTGGAAATATTTACAATAATGTCATTTTCCCATTAAGAAATGTCATGTCATTAAAAATATTAAAAAAATAAAATCTTTTTTGATAAGCTATTTGTATGTTACTCAATATTCTAAATCTTACAGAGTAAGTTATATTATAAATCTTCTTGAGTAAGCTATACTATAAATCTTCATGAGTAAGTTATGTGTACATTATATAAGATTGATAAGGAAAAACAAAAAATAAAAAAAAAAAATTTTAGAGAACAAAGTTCTTGGTATAGGCTACCACATCCATCATAGTCAATTTAGGCCACTATCGACGGAATCCGATCGACCCCGACGTTCAAATTGGAGAGCACTCCATCTCCATCATTTCGATGTCGAAGCCTAACTTAATTAGCATGAATACATCTCGAATATATGTATTTCAAGGGAGATGATGAAGATAGAAGCTTGTGGGCGATGCGAGAATGATTAGAGATGATGGTGGATGGTATGTTGTTTATAATACTACTATAAATGTATGGATCTGATGTATGATTTGGAAACAATGATTTATTTTAATTGTTTATGTTGTTATTTAATAGTGTATACATATTAATGTTTAATAGTTGTATTCAATTTAATAGTGTATATATATTAATGTTTAATAGTTGTATTCAATATTGATGTGTTGTGTATTTATAAATTTAATTTAATTATATTAAAATTATTTTGTTATATAACAATACGCGCAACACGCGGGTACACTGCTAGTTAGCTATAATGCGACTTCATTTTTTAGGGGCTAGTAATTGAAGATCTAATAGTCAGATCTTGTACCTAATTGTTACAAAATCAAAAGTGATGATTTGTGGTGTTAAGATTTAAAGGTTGTAATTGAAAAAAAAATGTTAAAAGTGGTGATTGATCATGTAATTATAATTAACCCTAGTTTTTTTTTTATATGGCTAAAACAGTTATTTTACGTTGTCATAAAATGAGATATAATTTATATAATTTTTTTTTGTATTAATTAGGGGTGAACACAACTGGAAGTGGGTTGGAGATTAAGAAATACTCGAAATGAAACCAAAGTTTCAAGATTTTCAAATAAAATTCTCGAAAATCGAATTGGAAAATTAGTTTGGAGATTCAAAAATTTTCAACTTAAAACAAATATTTATTTAAAGAAAGTGCAATATATATATATATATATATATATATATATATATATATATATATAGGAAAATGCTAAAATACCCACTGTGGACAACTCTTCTCATCCTCTCGTTATATAAAAAATAAAATTAATAGGTTCACTATACATATTAATGTGCTCACAATAGATAAGATAGCAGGATTGATATATGTATCATACAACACTAATGAACTTAAATTTTGAAATAAATCCTAAATTAAAAAATTAAACTTGACAAGATACTAAAATTAATAATCTTTCTAACAAATAATAACATTACATTCACAATAAAGTTATAATAAAAATAAATATTTTTATTGGTATGATTAATTTGTTACACTTTGTCTAAAATGTATATTAATATCTTTTTCAAATTTTCTTTTGAAATATTTTATTCAAAAACATCAATGTGTTTCAACTTTACTAACAAAAATGATAAATAAATTAATTACATTTCATCCGATTGATCGGGTGGAGGAGTTTTTCATCTCTCCCTAATCAAGAGAATTTGAAGTTAAATGAATCATTAGTTTATATTTTTCTCGATTCTTTATTAATACTCCATTGCATAGTTTAATTTAATTTAATTTAATTTCTCATGGAAAATAAAAAATAAATACAATTCAGACTTAAAATTTAATTTAAAAAAAATCAAATTAAAAAACAAGAAATCTCCACCAATCACAACCGGCCGTTAATAATTTAAAAAAATAAGAACCCTACAGCACCTTATTCTTCTGCTCACCTCTGTTATAAAAAGCCCCTTCTCCGCTCACTCCATCTCTCACTCCGAAATTTTTTCACCAGAGACGTCTTTGTATACGCCTCTGGTTTCTCTCCCTTTCTCTCTCTAAACTTTAGATCTCCTTCTCTTCCTAGCCTTATTTTTTTCGAAAAACTCTGCGAAAATGAGGGAGTGCATTTCGATCCACATTGGACAGGCCGGTATCCAGGTCGGCAATGCTTGCTGGGAGCTGTACTGCCTTGAGCATGGCATTCAGGTTCGTGTTCATCAATTTTCTCATTTTTAATGGTTGATTTCTTAGATCTACTGTTTATTTGCCTGTAAAATGCAGATCTGTGGTTTTATGTGTTTGATTTTGCTTTCTTTGTAATAGATCTGTGTTGTTCTGTTTTTTTTTTTTTTTTCCTGATGATTCGTTCGGTTTGAATGTTTTTGAGTTTGTTTTCATGTATCCGCGCTTAAAATGAAAATGCGTCGTTGTTTGGTTGTTCAAATTTTTATCGGATCTGATTGAATCAAGACGTCAACTTAACTTTATTATTTTATGGTTTGTTTTGATGTGATTTGATCAGATCTAGTGGTTATTTCGACATATTCTCTTCATACATTTAATCGAAATGCAAATGCAGTAAGATGTTGTAGAAATTTCTACAATTTTATTAGATCTAGTGTTATTTCGAGGATATTTTATATATGAATGTAGGATTTGAAGTTATTCTAGGGTAAATCTGGCAGATCTAGCTATTTAGATCTATCGATGCTTATTTTATCCATCTGAATTTTATTGAATTGTTGCGTAATTTCTGTTTCAGTTAGATCTATTTATTGTTTAATGCTCTTTACATTGTAACTTATGATTTGCTTTTCTTGCAGCCTGATGGGCAAATGCCTGGTGATATCACCGTAGGTGGTGGTGACGATGCCTTCAACACATTCTTCAGTGAAACCGGCGCTGGGAAACACGTCCCTCGTGCAGTCTTTGTGGATCTTGAGCCAACTGTGATTGATGAGGTCCGCACGGGCACATACCGTCAGCTGTTCCACCCCGAGCAGCTCATCAGCGGAAAGGAAGATGCTGCCAACAACTTTGCCAGAGGCCATTACACCATTGGCAAAGAAATTGTGGATCTCTGCCTTGATAGGATCCGCAAGTTGGCTGATAACTGCACTGGGTTGCAGGGGTTCCTGGTTTTCCATGCTGTTGGTGGTGGTACTGGATCTGGGCTTGGATCCCTTCTGCTTGAGAGGCTTTCTGTTGACTACGGTAAAAAATCCAAGCTGGGTTTTACTATATACCCTTCTCCTCAGGTTTCCACAGCTGTTGTTGAGCCATACAACTCGGTGCTTTCCACACATTCTCTTCTAGAGCACACTGATGTTGCAGTGCTTCTTGACAATGAAGCTATCTATGACATTTGCCGCAAATCACTTGACATTGAGAGGCCCACTTACACCAATCTCAACAGGCTCATTTCTCAGGTATATATGTACCTAAGATTCTACAGCTAGTCTAATCTGATTTCATATTTTATGCATATATTAATTCGGGTTTTGTGAAATTCCAGGTGATTTCTTCTTTGACTGCATCTCTGAGGTTTGATGGAGCTCTGAACGTAGATGTGAATGAGTTCCAAACCAACCTGGTCCCATACCCAAGAATTCACTTCATGCTTTCATCTTATGCCCCCGTGATCTCCGCCGAGAAAGCTTACCACGAGCAACTCTCTGTTGCTGAGATCACCAACACTGCATTCGAGCCATCATCCATGATGGTGAAGTGTGATCCTCGCCATGGGAAATACATGGCCTGCTGTCTGATGTACAGAGGAGATGTTGTTCCCAAAGATGTGAATGCAGCTGTTGCCACTATCAAGACCAAGAGAACCATCCAGTTTGTGGATTGGTGCCCAACCGGGTTCAAGTGTGGTATCAACTACCAGCCACCCACTGTCGTCCCAGGCGGGGACTTGGCCAAGGTGCAGAGGGCTGTTTGCATGATCTCCAACTCGACCAGCGTTGCTGAGGTCTTCTCGAGGATTGACCACAAGTTCGACTTGATGTATGCCAAGCGTGCCTTTGTGCACTGGTATGTTGGTGAGGGTATGGAGGAAGGAGAGTTTTCGGAGGCTAGGGAGGACTTGGCTGCTCTCGAGAAGGATTACGAGGAGGTTGGGGCTGAGTCTGCAGAAGGGGACGATGATGACAACGAAGAGTATTGAGAAGTTTGAATTATCTGCTTTCGTGTGCTTTCAATGTTGAGCTTGGTTTGTTTCTGTTTCAACATTTCGGATATTTGTGTTGAAGTCTGAACTACTGTATTTCACCTGTTGGCTATGTTGATTTACCTATCAGTGCTGTTTTGCTTGTTAAATGTTCTGTCGTGTCTGAATTGCATTGCATCATTGGTTTTTTGCAAGATATATGAATCCTATTTGTGTCTTGTTAAGATATTTATTATATGAGTGTTATTGTATGCAATTGGATGATTGGTGTATGCTATAGAGTTTCATCTTCTCCAAGGGGTTGTTCAGAAGAGTTTTGGATTTCAAAATTATAAATATGTTGATTACAAAATCCAAATAAAATTTATATTACAATTATCTAATCATTATTAAATATATTTTCATAATATAGTTTATGATTATATAATAATCAATTTATTATGTACAACATAATTCTACTTTATTAAATTCTCAAATAAAGATATATTTTTAGTACTTACTTTTACTATAAAATTCAAGATTTCCAAAATCCACTAAAACTCCTTTCAAACACAAGAAAATTACCTATGCGCTGCTCTGTAGTTGACAGTGATGATGGGAAGATTGGGAAGCTTTCATTCATTTTTCTTGGAAATTAGTTTCTAGCAATTCATTATAATTCAAGTAATATCTTTCTTTTATAAATACGTAGATCTTGTAATGATTAGAGTTTGAATTGGGTGAGATTATATTATATTGAGATCAAAAGATGCAGATTTTATGATGATTTGAGTTTAAATCTGGTGAGATCATCTTATATGTGAGACCGTTTTATGGATCTTGCTAACTATGTATGAAACCATCTCATATGTGAAACTGTTTTATAAATCATTAAATGCCAATTATGTGTGAGATCATCTCATTTATGAGATCGTTTAATGAATATTACAATGTTAATTATGGATGAATTTCCCGTCTAAATGAAATATGGCTACCCTACAAAAGTAGTTGAAGGGAAGAAGTAAGATGCTTTCTAATCAAGTAATCTCATTATCCTTCATCATTGCGATTTGAGTGCTCAACAAACCTTATAATTCATGGCCAAATTGGTTGGTGAGTTCCTATGCTTTGTCATGAAAAAGAAAAACACACGCGCAAGCTTATTGAATTTATCTGCATTATCTTTAGCAATTTAATTATCTAAATTAAATTCAAATCCAACACTATTTAACGCAAATAATCTCAACTTCAATTGCAGCATGTCAAACCTTAAAACCGATGTCGACATGATTTTGCTGAATTTTCTTATAATTTTAAAATTATCAATTTTACTATATTAAGGTGATACATGCCAATATTTGATTCACCATTCATCATATTGAAGTGAGCGTCTAAGATGGGTTCACATAGATATAATTTTTTGAGACGTTATCAATTCATATACCCATGTAATTGTTAAAATAGGTCTGAATTGTGGAAAATTAAAGATTGACTCGAAAAAATAGGTTGGATTGTGAGAAATGCGATCGTAATTATATTTTTGAGATAATCTCATATAATTTTTGTGCATTAAAATTCATCCAAATTTTATGCCTATCTAATTAAGAAAAAAATAAAGTCACCAAATTTCTGAATATCAGGTTTTTCTCAAAAAATAAAATAAAATAATAAATAATCCTCAAAATTTAAAAAAGAATACATAAGGCCATAAACTTTCTTGATCAAGCCCATAAAGTTTCTGGGTTAAGCCCAGTTACTCTCTTTGGGCCCAATCACACAGTGAAAAGGGTTTAGGGCTTGTTCATCATATATTACAGAGATCGTCTTCTCCATCACTCTCTGATTTGTATTCCTCTGCTTCAGCCGACGGCGTCGTAGCCTGTTACGATGGTCCACGTCAGTTTCTACCGCAACTGTAAGTTTCATTACGATTTAAATCTCGCTGCCTTTTATTAGTTTTACGTTTTTTGTGAATTTGTATACGTACATTGTGTAAGAACATGCATTTGGATCTTTGTTTGTGCGTTGGTTTGCCACTTTCGAAGATTTAATGTTTCGATTGTGTGTTTCTGATGTGAATTGAAAATTCTTAGATTAAATTTTTAGGATCATGCTTGAATTATGCTTAATTGTATGTTTACCGATATTATTGTTTTTTTTTTTTTGGGAAATAGATGGCATATATTGAAGTTTTTCTTCTATATGGATGTTTTCAGTTTTGCCAAAGATTTAAATATGAAGTTTTTTGCTGCTTTGTATTCTTTATTGAAATGCTTTTATTTTCCCGTACTTGTTTTGTTGTTTAAATAATGATTGAAAATAGTAAACCTTTATTAATTATTATTATTATTAACCTTTTAATCTTAGATTTAATTTTAGCATCATGCTTGAATTATGCTTAATAGTTATATAATACCGATTTTAGTGTTTTTTTTTTTTTGGGAAATCGATGTGATTTATAGAAGTTTTTCTTCTTTATGTATATTTTCAGTTTTGCTAAAGATCTTGTAAATATGAAAATTTTGCTGCTGTTTATTTTTTATTTAAATGCTTTTATTTTTCCCTGCTTGTTTTGTTTATATTATAATTGAAAATGGTAAACCCTTATTAATGATTAATATTAACATAGATGGAAAGACGTTCAAGAAGCCTCGCCGTCCCTATGAAAAGGAGCGATTAGATGCTGAGCTAAAGCTCGTTGGAGAGTTCGGGCTGAGGTGCAAGAGAGAGCTATGGAGGGTGCAATATGCGTTGAGTCGTATTCGTAACAATGCTAGGAATCTTCTCACCCTTGATGAGAAGGACCCTCGTCGTATCTTTGAAGGTGAGGCCCTTCTTCGCAGGATGAATAAGTATGGGGTTTTGGATGAGAGCCAGAACAAGCTCGATTATGTGTTGGCCCTCACTGTGGAGAACTTTCTTGGACGCCGCCTTCAGACTCTTGTGTTCAAGGCCGGAATGGCTAAGTCTATCCACCATGCTCGTGTGCTTATCAGGCAGAGGCATATTAGGTACAGTTCCTATAACATCATCCCTTTTGTTGCTGTGGAATTTAGGTGGTTTTTTTACCTACTTGTTTTGTGTTTAATAGCTTCCTAATTACTGGGTTTTCTTGATTTTCATGGAAATAGTTATAAACCAGAAACTTGTTGATTTTAGAATTTGTAGTGATTTAAGGATGAGCATGATGTTCTGGTCTCTTTTGGAGTTTTTCTTTTTTAAGAACATGCTTGATGCGGTGTGGAATGTGAGAATTAAAGCTCATATTTTTATGATGGGTTTATCTGGTATTTAATGGTTCTCATGTTTGTGCATATCCTTGTATATATATGTCATATATATGTGTATATCAATGTTATTAGCTGGTTGTTTATGTATGTACAATTTAACTGCTTTAAGAATGCCATTACTTATTGAGAGAAGGCATTGGCCCTATATTTTTTAACATAGTTGTGCTTCATATAGATATCTTTCACCCACATATTTAATGTGGGATTATTGATCTTTGATTGCTTAGAAAAAACATCTTAAGCCTTTTCATATCTGCTGTTGATTAACAACCCAGGCGATGCCATGTGGATTAAAATCTTCTTTGTTGGGGCTTGTCAATGATAGTTGGCTAAGTTTTGATTTCTTGCTGGGCATTAGATTGAATAATAGTGCACTGTTTCTGCATATAAGCTCTCTGTTTTCTTAATGAATTATATTTTCCTGTATAGCAAGATTCTCCTTCTATACTAATTCCATCTGAAATTTTAAATTGTTCGTATGATAAACTTTTTTCAACATCAGGGTGGGAAGACAGGTGGTCAATGTGCCGTCATTCCTTGTGCGAGTTGACTCACAGAAACATATCGACTTCTCACTCACTAGTCCGTTTGGCGGTGGTCGTCCTGGTAGGGTCAAGCGAAAGAACCAGAAAGCTGCTGCAAAGAAGGCCAGTGGTGGTGACGAAGAAGAGGATGAGGAGTAAACCGTCTTTTATGATAAATTATCGTAAGATGATGTAGTGTTCTTCATTGCTGTTTTCATTGCACTTGAAAAGGCAATATCATTTTTGAAGCTCCAATTTTGTTTTGGTGATTGTTATCTCCATTTCAACTTTCTTGTTAGGAAATGTTGACAAATATTTTTTGTTGTTTGAGTTGCAATATCAGTAACAATGGGAAAGGTTGGAACATATATATTTGGTTTCATATTGAACCTCAGTTCTGATCATCTCTTAGGTTTGATGTTTCATTTAATTCATTTTCATTTATGCAATGTGATAATGTAGTGGTGTAATAATTCATTTCTACACATGAACCATATTTAATCTGGATTTATATTTGGGCTTAAACATTTTACTCAAAATATGGTTCTACACTGGATCAGATCTTTGCAACTTGAATGTCCTATCTTTGAATTGGATTCCCTCCAAAAAAAAAAAAAAAAAAAAAATCTTTGAAATTGATTCAAAATTAGTTGTGAATACTGTTTCCTTAGGATTAAGGAAACATGCTTAAATGTCTAATATGGGCTCCCATCTTAATAAAAAATAAAATCAATTTTTTTTTTTGAAATTGATTCAAAATTAGTTGTGAATACTATGCTCAAATGTCCACGGTGGGCAACACCAATGACGTGTATGAGGAGTAAAATGCTCAAATGTCCACAGTGGGCAACATCGATGTGTATGAGGAGTAAAATGCTCAAATGTCCACGATGGGCAACATCGATAACGTGTAATGATCTCATTTTAATATGGTCACCGTGACCATATTAAGATAAGACATTTTAATGTGGTCACTGATGACGTATGATAATCTCATGAAGTATAATGATCTCAACTTAATATGGCCACGGTGACGTATGATAATCTCATGACGTGTAATGATTTCATTTTAATATGTCCACATGTGACGTGTAATGATCTCATCCCCTATTATATAAAAAATAAAATTGATAGATATTTTGAATTTTTGACATGTCAACAGTAGATTGTGCTCACGAGGAGGGGTATGTGAGCAAGATTAACTATGATAATTCATCGTTGTAGAGTTGATTGTCTTATTAATCAAGTTTTCTATAATAATAATAATAAATAAAACAAAAACTCATCAGAGCACATGAATGTTCATCTCTCTAGTGAGATTTTGTTGTGATTCCTTTAATATCAAAGTAAGTTAAATTTCTTCCACATCGGCATTTTAATTACATTTATATTTCATCATATTATCTATTTCTTTTGTTATTTAATTTAGTCCAAGTAAAGTTAAATTTAATTATAATTCGAATTTAAGTGTAATTCATTTACTAATAACGATATATGTATGGAAACAAATTGAACCGTAATTTATTTTTTAAAATATTATAAAATAATTTTAAACTATATTGTGATATTTTTTTAATAATCTGATGGAGATGAACCCGCTACTATACCTCAAGAAGCAAGGCCCATCATGATTAACAAAGCCAAGAATTGAGCCTTTTAAAAGTGATTTATTTCTATTTACCATATTGTTAGTATTTCTCATTGAACCCTTGTGTTATAGGTTTTCCCATATTAAACCCAAGTTTGAGAGTATTTATATTTGTTGCATATTATTATTTGGGATTTCAAATTAGAATAAGGGTTTTTCCCATCTACCTATCTCTATGATACTAATTGAACAAATGTTAAATAGAAGGTGATCTCGTTAATCTATATATCCCGCATCATAATTTTATAAGTAATAAAATAGAAAACTAAATAACTTTTCTAATATATACACTGATAAGAATTATTCTAATAATTACAATACGACGAGTCTATATTCATAAAATTTTAAATTATATCAATACCATATATTTTTTACTAATATTTTTGTTAAATCGTGATACCAATATATATATATTTATATATAATTTTTCAAATTGATATTTTTAATTTCCATAAACCTTCATTGGTATTTACTAATAAATAAATAAACCACCAATTATAAATATCAAATTGTCAAGATGGCCGAGCGGTCTAAGGCGCCAGTTTCAGGTACTGGTCCGAAAGGGCGTGGGTTCAAATCCCACTCTTGACATATTATATTTTTCACCACATCTTCTGTTTATTTATTTTCTTTTGTATCCCACACTTTTGTTTATTTACGTTTTCCACCCCTCATTTGTATTGAGAGAAAAACAATTCGGAAATTTCAAAATAAACTCTCATTTTTATTCATATTTGACTAATGGAATTAACTCTTGAGCTCTATTATTTATTTTCTTTTGTATCCCACACTTTTGTTTATTTACGTTTTCCACCCCTCATTTGTATTGAGAGAAAAACAATTCGGAAATTTCAAAATAAACTCTCATTTTTATTCATATTTGACTAATGGAATTAACTCTTGAGCTCTATTATTTTATTAGCAAAAAAACTCATAAAATCATCCACTGATATATCTACTATTATAAAATACTCCCTCCGTCCCGCGTCACTTTGCACACTAAATTGGGCACACTTTTTAAGAAAAAGTAGATATTTGTTTTTTGGTTGAGGGTATAGTGGTCAAATTAGGCACAACTTTTAAGAAAACGTTTGAATATTAAATGGTATTGTGTGAGAAAAAGTAATGGCATTCTTTGTAAATAAATGTGTATTGTGAGGGTGTTGATTATGTTAAAATTTTCCATTTTTGGGTGTGCAAAGTGTTTGGGGACAAACTAAAAAGGAAAGTGTGCAAAGTGTTAAGGGACGGAGGGAGTAATAGTTTAGACTACTTAATCATGTAATTGCAAGGGATTCATTGAACTACTTGCAGTAAAACAATATTACAAAATATTTTATGATTAAGAAATAATTTAAAATCAAATTAATATTTGATAACACCTTAGCACAACATGATTATATACACAAAAAAAAAAAAGTAAATTAATATTTAAACCTATCGTGTTCAGCATTAGTCTCATGGCCCAAAATATATATAAATGAATATGATATATAGAAATAAATCACTTTTAAAAGGCTCAATTCTTGACTTTGTTAATCACGACGAGTCTTGCATGAAATTGAAACATTTTTTCAATTTTCATAACCATAATAATCACAACACCATAGAAAATATGTAATTTGCACTCGCTTGTTGATAGTGCTATAAGAAAATGGTGTCATTATTGGTTATTAGTTTATTGGAATGATAATTTAATATTTTAACCCAATTACACAGTATATTTATTTATGTATATCATCTATTTATTAAATTTCATTGACAAAAAAATACATCGATTGCCAATTTGACAAAATATACTTTAAATTTCTATATTTGTATTTGTCACAGTACAATTAAGAAAAAAATGATTTAAGAGATTTTTTATTGATTTAAAATTCGTCTCAAGCCAAAACATTGATAGGTGTGGCCTGGATAAATTATTCAAAAGAATCATATCCAACTCTCTTTGAAGAAACAAAGAAAAAAGGAGGAAAAAATTGCATAAAACTAATGGAGCGACAAACAATGGAGAGATCTTGCAAGTCTTTTTTTTTTTTTTTTTTTTAAATTCTGATACCTGAATTATAATATATATATATATATATATAATGTATACAAATTAATCTAGAAAATGTCTTCTATTAATTAAAGGCGACTTATTCTTTGACGTAAATTGAAGAAGAAATTTGCAATCATTAGGTAATAATAATATTATAACGTTATACACATCTAGAGATATAAAATGATCAGTGAATCACAGATCTCATTCTATGAGAGAAGATAAATTGAATCGGATATAAGAAATTATATAATATTTTTATGTGTAATAAGTAATATTTTTTTATATATTAGTTAATATTTTTTTATAATATAAAAATATTATCTGATATATAGAAAAATATTACTTAATATATGTAAAAGTATTATAGGAAACTAGACCCGATCAATTGAGGTCATGTATTCTATAATATAAATTATTATATGATATATATAAAAGTATTACCTAATACACATAAAAATATTTAATTTTTATAGTCTGAGTCGACACAAAACATATTCTATAATATAAAATTATTACCTAATAAATAGAAAAATATTACCTAATACATATGTAAATATTATATAATTTCTTATATTCGATCTCAGCCATTTCACGAATTGAGATTCGTGTGATCGCATCACCCACAACTTTACCTAAAATTATATGGCTTTAAAGAAAGTATTATAATAATATAGGGGCCCTCAAGCGCCTAAATTTATAATATTTTTTTTTGCTAAGTACAGCAAATTGTCTCTTCTTGCAAATAAATCCCATCAAAATTGCCAGCAAATCTTGATAGCAACTTTTAATCATACATTGATATATATATATATATATATATATATATATATATATATATATATATATTTTATAATGTTTTGGTTATTTTGTTCACATCAATGATCTAATTTAGATCACAATAATAACTTTTCCGAGTATTTATTGGATGGTATTTTGTCGGATAGATTATAAAACACCAAATGAAAGGTGACAAACAAAAGCTAAGACCGACTGATACATGTCCTAGAAAGATTTGGAGGCTTGACTTTATTTTCAATCTCAATTTTAAGTTTTTAATATTTTTGACATCATTTAGATATTTCGTTAAAAAAAAAGATTATGTAGGATCCACATTTTGAATATTTTGATTAAAAATATAATGTTCTACTTAATAACATGTAAGTGGTTGTCTGTTCAATTGAATAATGATGCTTTAAATTTATTTTATTATATTAGATTAATTTGATAGTGCTGTTAAATCCAATTAAATGATGATGTTTGAAATTTATTATATCATATTAAATTGATTTGATAGAGGCAAGTCACATGAAATATTCATATGAAATTCATTATATTATTGTAGATGATTTGATGATAATTAAACTTATTTTAAATATTTAATTTAAAAGTAATAATGGATTTGACAATGAATATAAATGAAATTATGAAAAACAAATATGATTTTAGATGCATTAGAATCAAAGGAATGAGTTAGATAGTAGGACAAATGAAAGATGAGAAACAAAAGCTAAAATAAACTGATTTCCTTGCAAACAAAACTATGTGTTGCAAACATAACTAGTTAGAAATTAACATGGGAAGAGCAAAAAATTCGATTCGACGCATATTTTCCTATGAACAAACCCAATCTTGCTTAACTTGTTTTGACACCAAATTAATTGGTCCCTTGAAACTTTTGACATGTTGAGAACTCTAGCAACTAATTTCACATCTACTTGTGCAAAAAAATGAAGAACTTGTTCCGAATCATCTTCCTTTTTATGTCGAAATTTCCTCAAAATGCACTTCTCACTCCTCAATGTATCCTTCATCTTCTTCTCCTTCTGCAATAAAGAGACGATAAAAAACATATATATAGAAACGAAGCAAGAAATCGACTGATGAAAAGTGATCACCGACCTTTTGAAGTGTTTTCCGGACCTCTCGTAGCAACTTGAGATCTTCGGGGCTATTTAGGTCGGGCAATTTCTTGCGACCGTTGATTGATACGGTGGTGCAATTCTTGTCCGATAGAACGAATTCCCAAAATACCCTTATCGATTCTTCTACAGTCTCCACTAGCATCTCACTTGTGATGATGTGTTGGTCTTCTCTTTCTTTTCTCCGGCCTTTCTTCTTTCCTTTGAGGCAGTCCTCTGCAAAGGCCACAATTTAATCTCCAACATAAATCGTGTAGAGAATGTAAAAAAAAAAGGAGAGGGTTTTGTACCTCGTATGAGAGGGACTTGAAGGAGATTGCAAAGGACACAACGACTTTTGACATAGCTTTGAACTCTAGGCCCTTGGAAAGGCTCGTCTTCTGTGAATCTTTGAACAAGTACTTGAAACTGCTGAAACTCGCCTGCTACCTCATTGTATTGATGGATTCCGTGTGGATCAGAGTTCAACAAATCTAAGGCTTTCTCGTATTGCCAATGTAGGAATTCCCACGACAGGCACATCTGTCCTACGTATACCTCTTCAAGGTCGCCTTGCAATGCGTTCACAAACTTCTTGATTGGGTCACTACCACGGGTTTTGTGTTTGGATAGCAAGAGGTTTTGAGAGACGAGTGATTTGAGCGTTGGGGCCGAAGGTTTTTGTTGTGATGTTGATTGGAAAGGATCCTTAAGCTGCAGGAAACCTGCAATAGAAACAAAGAAAATACGCTCGTCTAAATGCTTCATCAGATGAATTACATTAGGTCTAATTAATAACATCCATCATTTCATCTATATGTTAAGAGCTTATAAGCTCTTTTTTATAAAACAAGTAAAGAAATCCGAACTTATTTCTAAAATTTCAAATTTGATTATTTACATAAATGTCGACATCTTATAAGTTATGCCATCTTATTTCTCCAAACACCTCACCAACTTATTTTTAAAACAAGATAAAACCTCTTATAAGCTTTGAAAATTATAAGATTGAAGAACTCGTAACTCTTTAAATATTGCAAGTACCAATACAACACAAGATCATTGCTAATTAGACAAATGCTAAATCTAGCGAGTACCAATGCATGATCATGCACGACAATCACACGAACTAATAACACTACCTTGCATCTATCAAACTGAACAATATCCAAAAAACGAAACGAATAGCAAGTCAACGAAAGGAGGACTAACCCATAGCATACATCTTTTGGTAGTTCAAGATATCGAATTTACGCATCCTCTCTTTATAGCTCTTGTAAGACTTGTGAAGCTCTCCTATACAATCTTCATGCTGCAAATTTTCGTCTATCTTCCACGGCTTCAAATCATCCATCATCTTAGGCGACTCGGATTCTTCAAAAATGGTGGGCAACCCTGTGGCCCTCACCTTCCTAAGCTCCATTTGCAACTGCTCAATCAACTCTTGATGTTCCCATAATGACTCCAACTTGTTTGGATCCCTAAAATCGGATACCAATGCCTCGTTTTGCTCCGATTTTTCAACATCATCTTTGGCCACAAATCCACCATCATCAAAATCTCTATCACACAAGATATCCGAGCTCAAACCATGCTCTTCCACTTTCTTGATAACATCACTTTCTTCATTATTAACAAGAAAATCTCCTAATTCATCATCTTCTTCCTCAAATCCAATTTTTTCATTCTCATCATTAATCCCCATTTCATCCCCAAAATCTCCATCAGATAAGAAACCATCACCATTTTCCTCCCAACAAAAATCAAGAAAATCTTGACTTTCTTCAACCAACTCTGTTTTATTTTCTACCCTTTCTTGAAATTCTATTGCCTCGATTTTATTGTCATCGATTTCTCTCAATGGAAATGATGCTAATACTTCAATGAAAGCAGTGACAGAATTTTTCCCGGATGCAAATTTGAATTTATTAATATCCTCAGAATTGAATGAATTACCTCTTCTGCTAAATTCTTCAAAAGATGGAAAATTGAACTTCAAATGCAACTCTGATTTCTCTACTCTTTCTTTCACAGCTTCACTCTCTGCTTCAACACAGATTATATCTCTGCCATTATTCTTCAAAGAACCAAACATTCGTAACCTGCGGCCCACCAGATAAAATCATGTAAGAAAAAAAGATTGTAATAAACAAAAATGAATTAAAATAAACAGAGAAAAAAAAAACCTAGAAATGTAAGTGGAGATGCAAGAGAAGAAGGCGATCAGATACACGAAAACAGGGTGGGATTTTAGAGAAAGAAAGCGAGAATGAGAACCCATTTTTAGAAAGCTGAGAAAATGGGAGAAGCCATTGAATTTAATTAGGGTTTTAAATTGAGATGCAAGCAAGAAACAGGGGAAATTGAAATCATGGGTTATTTGAATAAATAGCAGAAAAAGGGACTTGGCAACTGTAAACAAGATTTAGAAGCAAGATTTGGGGAAGAAATGGAGAGAGGAGAAGTTGAAATGCGACCTAGAAAGAGGGGAAATTCAATGGCGATGAAGCTTGAAATCAAGAATTGAGGAGAGAGAGAGAGATGGTTACTCGCCAGCGACTAGGGCTAAAGCTCATACTTTTCTGTTTGCTTTGTTCCTTCGAATTCTCTGTCAGTTAGATGATGCATGCATGATCATTTTTCTAATTAAAAAAACAAAAATGAGAAATTGATAGTGTTTTTGGCAGAGTTTATCCGGATTATCAGCTGAGCAGTCTGTTCACTTGCTAGAGAGAGAGAGAGAGAGAGAGGGTGAAGTTGAAGGGTTACGTTTTCTGTATATGGAGCTTTAGGATCATGCCTCTCTCTCCTCTCTCTCTCTCTCTCTGAATTGGTCCATGCATGGCAATAGGGCCGTTTGCTTAAGGGTGATTGTATCTAAAATTCCAATTATACCCTCCACTCTTTCTGTAGTCCCAATTTTAGATCTTGTTTTTTCTTCTTGTAGTGGTCACCATCTTCCATTTTTAGTGTTTGTCCTTTTTGGAATCATTATCTTTTTAATTCATAAAATCTTTGTATGTTTTCTTTGACAAATTCTTTTCCATATTTGCTGATAATAGATATATCTGAAAACAAAAGATTGATGGAAATGTTTGAGAACTGCCAACAAGAACTCCATATGAATGATTGAAAAATGTGGTTCTTGATTTATGAATTGATATGTGGAAAATTTTCACTCGAATGTCTTCGTTAGTGATAAGAACTTACAAGAGATTAATGATTGTTCGATTAATTTTTTTTTTTCATGTCATTGATTCTGAATTTTTGGTTCGAAAAAGTAGAAAATAAAGCGAGCAATATTACCGATCGTATATGTAAAACATCTTTATAAATGTTTTAGGTTTCACGTACCATCAATGGAGAATAAAGGTTTCTAATTGTTATGAAATAGAAAGGTATGATTGTGAAAAGGAAAACAAGATGAAAGATGGTGGTGGTTAAGATAAAGGAAAAATGAGATGCAAAGTTGTCAATAGATGACATCACTTCTATCAAAATTGAGTTGTCAAAACTACCCCTATTCTATATATGTCAAAAACTAAGTTTCTTGCAAAAATAACAATGTCATTTTGTTAGGAAGATTCAATAAATTAATCTCATGGATAATGTGATCAACAATATATGTTCGAATTCAATTTGTTCAATTGATTGTATATCGTATTAATGATATCTTTTATATATCTTTGATTATATGCTATCATTTTTTTCTCTCCAAAAAAGTTATATGCTTTGATTCATAAATGCTAAATTTAGTGAAATATACAATGTACAATTTATGCCCCTTATTTATAGCTACACTAATATACCAATTTCCTTACATATATGTATAAATTGGTGATAAATATTACAATAATAGGTATATTTTAAACAGTTTAATGATATATATAATACTTTATAATTATATGTTAACATCATTGAAGCTCCACTTGACGGTGGTTTGGTTGGGTTGGTTGACACTCAAGTCAACTGGTAGTCAAATAATATTTTTTTGTGTATACTTTATTAAAGTTAATATCAATTTGGAGATAAATTATTGCACTTCTTTTAATGGATTTCTAAACTTAAAAAATTTCCTGATACTAGCCATTCCTTTCCAAATTTTTTGTTGCTACCTAAACTCAATATTTTTTTGAACATTTTCCGACCAAACACAATGACCAAAAAACTTGAAAAATGCAATTTACCTCCAACCATCAACCAAAATGCATTATACACCAAAATGACCTACTTTCAAAGTCAAATTTAATTGTACTCTAAGTTAATTTAACGATTCTCGTTTCGATTTGAACTTGAATTGAAAAAAAATCCGTTTAAAAACCTAAAAAGATTTTGTTCAATTCACGCTCGGATTGAATGTAAATCATAAAATCGACTTGAGGTTATATTCGGCTTCAAATAAGGGTCATTTTGGCATATGACTCATTCATTTTTTACTAATATTTGAAGATGAATTGCATTTTTCGAATTTTTCGATGAGTTTTTGACCCAAAAATATGTCAAAATTTTAGTTCTAGCAACCGATATTTAAAAAAAAAAGACCAATAATCGAAAAACTTCTTGAATTTATGCCCTCATCGAAAAAGTGAAATAGTTTGTGGACAGACCGGTCCTTTAATTTAATATTGATATAGACCAACTAAGTTAAGTATGATGTAATGATAAAAATACACTGTAAATAATATAAAGAGCGGAGATTCACATAGTGAGTGAGCCAGAGACTAAACTATAACTGCATTTCATTAACTCAAAGTTGAATCACCAAAAAAAATTCTTCCAGAAATGGAGAATATTAATATTAATTTTTATATAAAGAATATTAACAAAAGGGTATCAAAGCCATTCTGCTGGATCTAGAAATGGAGATAGAAAATTCTATTTTTTACTAGGTTTAATTGTGTATAATAATTAGATAACGTATAAAATCAAATGATTTTTCTTTTTGAAGAAGAAAAATACAGTCATTGTGTCAAATGAGGCTTAATAAAATCACAAAACAAATTTAAAAAGAAGATTCGAATTATTGGAACGGAGCTTGAAAATTTTATTTTTGACTAGGTTTAATTGTGTATACTAATTAAATACTATAAAATCAAATGATTTTTCTTACTACCTTTAAAAAAAAAAAAAAAAGATATGTTATTGGGTCAAATGAGGCCCATTATACCTATATATAGTTTTGTAAAAGGCTTAGTTTTGATGGGCCGATTACATAAGCTTATTGGACCATATTCATTTATTTAGAAAACAAATGGGGCCTAAATTGCTAAAGCTTATTTATCCTTCTAGCGTCCAATAAATATATTAGTCTATAATTTAATTGTAAAAACATTTTAAAAACAACATTTTGTAGTTAAGTGAATACCCTAAAAGTCCTATTGTAAATAGTCTTTTTATGTCAATATTATTGTAGTTAATACGCAGATAATTTTTTAATTAACTTTTAATTGATTTTTTTTTTTTGACAATTTGTAGTCAATTATCAATATTTATGACTTACGTTGTTAAAAAAAAAAAAGAAATGAAGAATTTTTGCAAAAAATCTCATTGCAAGCACTCATTTTTATTGTAGTATATTTTATAATTATTCTACATGACAAACAATTAACATGACCACTAATTAATTTAACAATAAATAGTATTTTAGAATATTTTAAAATATTTATTTTACTTATTGATGATATGACATTAATATAGTGTATCTATTTTACTAGTTAATAGAATGTTACTTATTGGTACAATTCTGACATTTATAATTTAATTTAGTAATATAGAGTTTCAATGTTAATCAAATATAATATGTAATAAATATAACTCACAAAACTAAAATATATCACCAAAATTTACTAGATTCAGAATGTGCGCAACAAATAACATCATTTTTTATATATTAAGAAGTACAAGTACTATATTGGTATATTAATATTCTACTAATAGAAGGAGCCCATGATTATTTCTGTGAAAAATTTTTATTTCTAGAGAAAATAATATTTATAGTTTTGAAATTCTATTCGAAACCCTTCGTTATATTTGGTGTTGCGATCCATCTAAATTTCTAATACTCCATTACTCTTAACTCAACTCATTTGTTATTAAATGATATTATTTATATATGTTGTGTTATCATATGATAATTATTTTAAAATATCAGATAAACGCTATACTGGAATAATACACTGTGTGGTGAAATTTCCACCTCACATTAATTCTATTTTATTAGAAATTCTCTACTGTGAAAGTACGAGTAAATTTGTAATGTACTCATTTCATATATCAATATTGTATTTATTGATCATTCTAGAAGCATATATTGCAATTGAAATAGTTCAATTTGGACCACTAATAATATATATGAAACAAGTTCTATTTTTTGCTAGCTTATTGTGTAAATGAGACAATGAGAACACTAATATCTAATAAATACCGAAAATGCATTGTTGATATTATTCCTGGTTCTCTGCCCACAGTAGATTTATTCCTTTTTTATTTTTATTTTTTTTATCATAACATTATGCATTTTGAGTTTTTATTTTTACAAAATAACATGATGATCGCATTAATTTATATGTCTCTGTACAGTGATAAGATTTATATTGAGTGACTTTTATCATATTATGTCATAAATTTAATTCGTGAAATGGATCTAACTTATAAAATAACAATTTATAATTTGTATTTGAATTTGTAAAACTGTGTTTAGCTAGATATAATAAATTTCATTGTATGTAATTATATTTATGAGATGATCGTGTATGAGTTTTTGTAGTTAGTATTTAGGTGGTTTTCTTTTGATTTGTATTCCAATTAAGTAATGAGATGTTAATTAATTAATCCTCCCAACACTAAGAGATTTATGACTACCTAACACTTGTATAGTGCATGTGATGATATGGACATTTTCTACTCAACTAAGAAGAGATAAAATAAGACAGGTAATCATAGGGAGTATTTAGATGACTCTTACTATCCTACTCTTATCCACGATGGGAAGATTATAATTGATCTGTCAAAAATCTAATAAACCTATTAATTTCACTTTTTATATAATAAATGAATGAAATCATTATATATTATTAATGGACATATTAATTTGTTTCTATGTAATTAGGTAAAAACCAGGAGTTACTTTTATATTATTTACCACGTTCATAATTTATTGCATAATAAATATTGTGGGAAAATATTTAATATCCTATTTAAGATGAATATATATTAATGTGTAAATTACTAAGTATCACACATTTTTAAGGTGAAAATTATTCTCAGTTTCATAAATTCATTTTTATTTCTAGCAAACGACCCCATAAATATCCACCTTTTCAGTTACATCCCATAACTCATAAAATTACTCAATTTTGAATCAAATTTAGCTGAAAATTGACAAAACATGCAGGAAACTAGACACGTGAATGGCATGTATTGTCGAAATTTGGGGTATCTGCATATGCCTCTATAGCTCATATTGTCATCTTCTTTATGTTTCAAGCAAAATATATAATATGTTTTATATTTCAAAATGTTTCATTTCCAAACTCAATCTAAACCTCAAACCAATTCATTTACAGTGAATTGGTTTGAGGTTTAGAATGCGTTTAGAAATGAAAATATTTTAACATATAAAAAATGTATTTTGATTGAATATTGAATAAAATCAAAATTTAAATTTTAAAGAGATGATTATGCTGATACCGATTAGTGAGATAAGAGGTTTTAGTAATTTAAGAAGTATATGGTCATGATGTTTTAGGACAATTGTATGATTGCTCGATATTTTTTCAACCAGTAAAAAAGGTGGTGAGGAAGATGAGTTGTAGGAATTTTCGCCAAATTTTTAATTCAACATTATATATCACCGACGTATCAAATTTCTAGTGATATTTTTTTTTATATCCGTTAAATTTGAATCAAATCAAGCAATTTTAATTGTTAAAGAGAAAAATTCATTTTTAGTCCTGTCACTGTCCGTTTTTAGTCCTGTTAAAATCTGATTTTCAAATTTAATCATGTAATTGAAAAAATTGTCCAATTTAAGTCATTTTTCAACAGGATCTTCGATTTCTTGTTGAGATTCCGACGAGTGTGCTACACTCGCCCCTAATCTGAACATTTCAGACAACTTATATGGAAGTGGTCTTTTTTCAGATGTAGAATTTTATTTTTAATATTATTTTATAACCAATATTTACACTTCAATTGTCACATCATATATCCACTTAAAATAGAAAACAAAACATAAAACTTAAAAAAAAAAAACAAAACAAAAAATAGAAAATAGAAAACATAAACAAGAGGGGAAAACATGAAATCTCTATCAAATCCCCAAACTCAAGAACCCTAATTCCCCACCAATCCTAAAACTTTCAACAATATGTGATCCTTCACAAGTTTTCAAACCCACCATAGTGCGGCATTTCTTTATTATTTTTAGACAGCTTCCTCAAATGCACCATTGTCTTCGATTTTTCGCCAGGAACAGTAGAATTTTAGGGGTTTCTCGCGATTTGGGGGCAACATTTTTTCTCTTTCCGATGTAGGGGGATCGAATTTGTGCACTAATTATTCTTTCTGTTTTTTGTTAAATTAATTATGTTTTCTTCTTTTGCTTTTGTTTTTTTAATTGAATTTTATGTTTTGTTATGTTTTTTTTAAGTGGAAATATGATGTGGAAATTGAGATGTATATAATGATTATGAAATAATATTTAAAAAAATTCCATGCGTGAAATAAGGCAACGTCAGCAAAAATTGGATGAAATATTTAGATTGGGATGAATGCAGCACACTCATCGGAACGTAAATAAAAAATCGAAAATGTGACATAAAAAAAACTCAAATTGGATAATTTTTTCAATTATAGAATTATACTTGAAATTGAATTTTAATAGGATAAAAAAAAAAGACATTACCTCTAGAAGAAGAATAAAAATAAAATTTTCCCATTATTAAGTGACAAAAATCTAAATTTAAAAAACATCAAACAATTGTGGGATTATTTGTGAAAAGTGAAAAGTTATAGAATTAAAAAATAATTTTAATCCACACTTACATGTGATTATAATCATATTGAATAAAGTATCCTACTAATATATATGCTGTATATCAACTAACATATACCCACGACGAACATGCAAATAGCCTAATACTATTGATTTATCACTTTTATATTGAAAAAAATTAAACACTTCATTAAAAAGATACGACAATTCAATATTTAGAAAAGTTTGAAAAAGAAATTTCTATATATAACCATAAATTTGGCAAAAAAGATATCATGAGATTATTCTCATTTGAGTTTTCACAAATTTCACTCATTGTGACTTTGATTGAAAAAAAAAAAAAAAACTAATCCCCTACATGGTTTAAAAGCTCATCACTTCTTTGTTAAGCTAAAATTTATCTAGCTTAAATCAGTGATGAACTTATCTAGCTCATCACTATTCAGTATATTTATCTAAAATTAGAGATAATATTTATAAAATTGAGAATTTTCTATTTTATAATTGATTTAGTCTCTTATGCACCAGTTGCATGGATCTAAATTTATGCATTGTGTCAATCCGATCCGGATCCACATACTTTTGTTTTTTATTTATTTTTATTTTTTTATAATAGTTTATGTGTTAGTTTTATATTATATTAGTGTGACATTTATGTTATATTAGTATGACTTTTATGTACAAATATTATTACCTTTATATAATACATTAACTTAAAATAAAAGAATTTAATTACAATTTGTACATATATACCTTTATTTGATATTAATATTACTTATAAATTTATATTAGCATAGTCATATATTTATATAATATATAAAGGTGCAATTAAAATAACTAAAAAATATGAATACATAACTAAATATATAACTAATATAACTAAAAAGTATAAAAAGAATTACATAAAGTTATAATTATATTTATATTGATATAAAAATATATGTAAGATTATATTGGAGTTGCAGAATTACATAAAAATTATGATATTTATACATAAAAATCATACTAATATAATATAAATATCATACTAATATAATATGAAAATAGTATATTGAATAAAAAAACAAAAAATACATGAATTTGGAACGGATGGATCCAATTACATGGATCGACTGATACATGAGAGTATTTGCCGTTATAATTGGCTTGAGGAAGAAAAGAGGTGGTCTCCACCACATAATTTCTCATTAAATTGGCCCACATGCACCATTCATGAAGATTGATTTCAATCAATTAAAATAGATGTGTTTGTGCCTGTCTCATGTGTTGGACCATTTCAACTCGCAATAGATCTGATAACTCTCTCACAATATTATATTTTCTTTCATTATTAATGATTAAATATATGTTATATATATGATACGACATTATCTATCTATCTATATATATAATATTGAGGATTTTGACTTTTGTGTATGCAACTAGTTGGAGAAAATTGCAAACTAGTAACATTAATTTTTTGGTCTTTAAGTTTAGGATACTAACTAATCGGATTTCCAAATAAAGGACACTAATAATTGAAAATTTTGGCCAATTTTTGATAAATTGGCCCAAAATCCCTAATATTGTCCTTATTTGCTTATGTTGAATGCAATTCACTTAAATATGCCCTCTTGCATTCACATCAGATCTTATTTGGATTGATATATGTCTTGCTTAAAACATTGTCGTTCATCGCCGATCCATAAATATTCGATCTTCCCTCAAATTTTAACTATAGAATATGCTTACTACACTAAAACATTCCCAAGCTATAGAACCCCTCCCCCAAAAAAATGACGTTTTTAATTTAATTCCAACTTGATTTGAACGAGAATCAAATGAAAATTTTGAATGAAAAACTTATTTTTTGATCACATCATTTCTTTGAATTGGTTGAATTATTTTCATCCATAGGATACCAATAATGTGTCTGTACAATTCGATTTCATCAACGTTGTTGCCACACAATTGGAATTCGCTAAAATCACTTGAAACTCACACAAAATTTTATCTTCAAAACTTAACCAAAATTTGTTTTTCAACTGCAAAACACTTCCCTTCTTAAGGCATAAAAAGTTCAAATTAATGTATTGGTTTTTAATTTGATTCAACCTCGATTTGAGTGAGAATCATACATAATTTTCAAATGACAAAACTCATTTCATGATGTCCCAGTTTTGCATACGTCTCTTTGAACTAGTTGACCGATTTCCACCCCAAGGATACTGATGACGTGCAACTTCATATGGAATGAACTGAATCACATACCAAATAAATCGGATAAAGATTGAATGAAATAAAGTTGAAAATGAATAAAAACACGAAGATTATGGCTCAAAAGCTTGCATGAAAGCCTCGTATTTTTATTGCTTAATATTAGAGAAATAATAAAATATTGTTCTATCATAATGAATTTTGGTTTCGTTTTTCGTAAATAAAGCCCGTATTTATAGATTAAGTTAAAATACAAAATCTTGAAAAACATATCAGTAAATCCGATTTCAGAGATTTTACGCGATCAAATCAGAATTGATTTTGTCCAGATTAGATTTGATTCTATCTTGAAATTGTTTCATTTTTCGTATATTTTGGATTTGTGGAATTCTTCTTGGAGTAAACTTCTTGGAGCTCTCGAATAGTGTTGAGAAGGGGAGCGTCAATCCAAGCCCTGACCGGCTTGATCGATCCTGGTTGATTCTACGGTTGGCCACTTGTCCTAATTCAGGACCGCTCGAATCCAAGGGTGTAGCAGAAAATTGGGTGTCACATGAATCTCATGCGCAAATTAGCTCAGAATTAGAGATTTCGTATCAATTTGTCCTAAATTGGCAAAACAAAGGATTGATGTGCATTCTCATTAGAAATTTACAAAAAGGGTAAACATTTAATGATATATTAAAGGTAGGGTCGGTCTTATAATTTGAGGGTCCTTGGGCAACAACAAAAAATGGGCTCCTAAACAAAGAAAAAAATGCATACGTACAAAATATTATTAAATTGCTTCACTATCCAAATTATAAATTTCGGGTCATATGTACGATATTGGAAAAGTACACCACTTACAAGAAAAAAAAATCTAAATAAATAGAAAAGTATTATTGAAAATATCTAAATTTCCTAACATTTTGAGAAGTAAAATCATTAGCAGTCAAGCACTCAACAACGACAATCAAAGTTGATATTAGGAAATTTGTGAGTGCTTGGTGAATGGTAATTATGAAAGAGTCATTTGTTTATATGACTTAAAAAGTAGTAATGACTTTTCATCTTCAATTCATTAATTTATTAATTTTTTTCTTTTAGTTCTATAATTAATTTGATGGGCTTGAAATTAGAAAATATTATATATAGTGGGCTTACAACTTAAAAATATAACAAGTTTTATTTCTAATAATTGGGCCATTCAACCATTGTACATTAAGAAAAAAAATATAACTAAAAAAAAAAAAAATATATATATATATATATATATATATATATATATATATACACTACATCTAAAATTTTGAGGCCCCCCTAAAATTAAAGGGCTCTAGGCCGTCGCCCTTCCGGCATGGGCTCAGGGCTAGCTGTTGAGAATTTTCTCAGCACCCTGTCTTGGGTCGGAACTTAAATTGGTGTGAGGCACGGCTCTATCAGGTTCGAATCCGTGAGCGCAAAGTTACATAAATATAAGATATTAAAGTTGCGCCCTATGCCCACTGGATATCCTTTTGGTGTAGCGGTAAAATACTTGATGGTCCAACACCGGCCCTAACTAAAGGATATATATATATATATATATATATATATATATATATATATATATTATTTATTAAATGTGAACATAGTATGATTAAATTGACTAATTTAATAGATTTTTCATATAACTTTTTTTTAATTTGTATAAAAAGTCCAATAAACTTATATCTATGAGAAAATAGGAGAAATTAAAAATAAAAATGAAGAAAAGTTAGAACTTAAAAGAAGTGTTTGGTTAATTTCCATCACTTCTAGAGTTGAAAATATATGTTTATTTGTGTTTTTCAACACATTTACGTTTTCCAATTCCTTTTCTATATACTCCTTAATTACATCATAAATTTCAATACATTTAATTCAAACTCTCCTCCCAAAATTGATCTTCTCGCAATTCAAACATTACCTAGAAATACAAAACGTTTTTAGATTAGTTATATTCAAGAAAAATTACCATCTCAGCCGGTTACTTAGGTTTTATGTATTTTTTCATCTATCAAATTTACATATTGATATCATTTTTCTAATTTTAGTTTGATTTTTTTTAATTTTTTCCTACATAGTTTTTGAAATTATTGATGTGAACTCTTCAATTCCAATGTCGAATAAACATAAATTGACATCTCAAGCAAAATTAGTGAAATTTAAAGCACCAAAATTGAAATACGTAAAATTGGTGGCAAAAGATTGGATAAGATCTAAGTTACATAATGAATTTGAGATTTTTCCTCTTATTTATTTTTATATTCGTTTCAAATAAATGTCTTTTTACTCAAGTTTTTAATTTTTTTTTTAAATAAGTGGTATTATAGAATTTTAAGAAACATTAACTCATATCATAACAAAAATTGCCCCCATTTACTGCTCTCACATTTAGTGAGATACAAAATGATTATTGATTCTAAGATACTACTAAGGGTGGATATAAAATAAGGGTAGATCAATCTTTTTATCAATTTTTTTAATTTTTTTTGTAAAATTTTAAAACTACATTTATTTTAGGATGAAATGAGTAAATAGCTTATGAATAAAATTTTATTTTTATAGCAAGGTTACATAAAAAAGCAAAAAAACAAAAAAGAAAACTACAACATGATTACTCCATTTCTCCCAAAAAATTATTATTTTACCAAACATAAATAAATCTAAAGTATATATGTTATATAAGAAACGATAATTAATTGACCTTAGTCTCAATCCAATGTCATCCACATTTATTTTATTAATCTAAAAGCAGTAAAATTTTAAAATGAGCTCTAGAAATAAAAGTGAATTAATGAAATAGTCAAAAGAATAAATAAAGTGAGTGTGCAAAGTGGAGTCAAAGTTAATTAGTGCAAACATTATGAACAAATCACAATGTGCGTATAAGAAAAAAAAAAAAAAAAAAAAAAATATATATATATATATATATATATATATTAATTTTGCTCAAATGCCCACCGTGGGCAACCCTTAATATGTCCACCGATGATGTATAATCATCTCATCCCCTTGTTATATGTAAAGTAAAATTCATAGATATTTTGGATTTTTGACACATCAACCGTATATGTGTAATGTGCCCACGGTGGGTAGGTGAGCAGGACTAATAATAATAATAATAATAATAATAATAATAATAATAATAATAATAATAATAATAATAATAATTTGCTATTGAAATTTAACAATGACGATATAGAGTTAGAGGTGGAAATAGGCTAGCTTGGTTGAACTTTCTTGTAATGAGTCTAAACCTAAATTTTAAATATTTGGCATAAGTCTTGTGTTGGAAAATTTTCCAACATCCTGCCTTAGATCGAAACTTAAATAAGTGCGAGGCACGACTCTGCCAGGTTCGAATCCGTGAGTGTAAAAGCTACATAAGTATAAGACATTAAAGTTGCGCCCTATGCCCATTGGATATCCTTTTGGTGTAGCAATAAGCGCTTGATGGTCCAACACTTGGTATCAAAGCAGGTCACGGGTTTGAATCCCTCCTGAAAGCACTTTGCAGTGGGAGCTGTCAGAGTCGGGAGGATTCCAAGGTTGGATGTCGGGAGGGTTTCAAGGTTGCTGAAGTAGTGGGAGCTGTCAGGGTCGGGAGGATTCCAAGGTTGGATGTCGGGAAGGTTCCAAGGTTGTTGAAGTGGAGAGGCTGGTAGGTGCTGGGGGGGATTGTTGGGAAATTTCCCAGCAATCCTGCATCGTTAAGAAATTTCCCAGCAATCCTGGAGTCATGGTGACATCGAGACGTGGCGAGAAGACATGTAGGCATGTCGATGCCAAGTCATGAAGATGTCGGGAGGGTTCCAAGATTGCTGAAGTGGAGAGGCTGACAGAGCCTGTATGACGGTGGTGCGAGGCGAGATGCCGAGTCATGGTGACATCAAGGCGTGGTGAGAAGGCATGTCGGTGCCAAGTCATGGAGATGTCGGGAGGGTTCCAAGGTTGCTGAAGTGGAGAGGCTGTCAAGTGCTAGAGTGGGATTGTTGGGAAATTTCCCAGCAATCCTGCCTCGGAGCTTAAATAGGTGCGAGGCACGGCTCTGTCTGGTTCGAATCCGTGAGTGCAAAAACTACATAAGTATAAAACATTAAAGTTGCGTCCTATGCTTATTGGATATTCTTTGGGTGTAACGTTAAAGCGCTTGATTGTCCAACATCTTGCCTCTTATATTTGATAGACTTTTTTTTTGACCTGAGCCTAATCTATTTTATTGATAAGTCCGACGTAAAATCTATTAAAAACCTACAAACATAACATTAATATTATACACTTAAAATTCATAGATTGTTAGTATTTAAGCTGTTAACATACAAAAATGATACAATTATAAAATTAGGGCATAATTAAAAAATATGTATATTATATAAATAGGTCAAGCCTGAACCTAACCTATTTTCGCAAAAAAATCAAACAAAAGACTTTGGCCTAACTCATTTGTCAAATAGGTCGAATCGAATTAGGTCAATAATAGACTGAGCCATAGACCCATGTTCATGAGCAGCCTGATCAATCTCACCCTTATCTACCCAAATTGTGATATATGCTGTAATGAGATTATATATATCGTCATTAGTAATTAGAAATTAAGTTAACTAATTACCAAAAAACTAAAAAAACCAATTATTTGTGGAAGATTTTTTATGAGATCAAATTTTGCGAAAAGTTTATTTTTAACAACAATGTATTGTCGAAAAAATTGAGAATATAAATTCACAATAAGGTCTTACAAGAAAACAATTAAAACAATCTATTTATGACAATATGATCTTGTCGCTGATGTATTAACTACAACGACTTTATCATAAAAAAATATTTAGGAGAAGATTTTAAAGATAATAATTTAATGTCAGAATGCTGAATAAAAATTAATCTCACAAAATAATTTTATGACAACTATCAATATTTTCTTGACAATTTTTTTTCAATGAATTTGAATATTATACATTATTTTTTCTCGGTAACATTTGGTTTCCGCTAATTTTTTTTTTTTTTTTTGTGTGGATCGAGTTCATCGTTGTTCTAATTTTTCAAACTTGAAACTCGAGATATATAAACCTCTGCTGTAAAGTTAGCAGGTATATTATAAATTTAAAAAAATAATTCTTTAATAAAAGTATTTGTCTTTATTACATCATCATTTACCCCACTACAACTTATTTAAATTTTAATTGTTGTAATTTAAGTTTAGTGCCACTTTTATTCACCAGCACCTTACTATAATTTTAACAATTGAGCTAGCAAGAAAAGTATCTCATTATAACTAGTAATAATCCTCACCAGCAAAGATATTTTGGTAACGAGACTTGTATTCATTCTTTGACATGTATGAATTTCTCATAATATAAAAATTAGAGGTAATTTTAATTTTGATATAGTATGTAAAATATTTTTCATTTTTTGACAATTAAATATCCATTTAAAAAAAATTACGATTAATGTGACATTTAAAATTTGATTGCCACGTAAGTGATTTGAAAAATTCCGATAAAAATGACTAAAGTTGAGAAAAATTAAAATATAGAAGAACAAAATTGAAAAACAGATACTTAATTGTCAAAAAATGAAAAATTTCTTACATACATGACCAAAATTAAAATTAACTGTAAAAACCGACGTCAACCCACCATATGCATATTTTAATGTAGTTACTGCTCAAGCGTCATATATTCAACATAATTAAATTTTACATACAATTAAGATTTATAATGATTCTTACACATTAATAATGTCCTCCAAACTTTCTTTTATATATTAAAGATTTCATCTAACGCATATTAACATATAGTATAAAAAATCACATAAGAGATAGAAACACTATTGAAAATAAAAGATAGGAGTGAATAAATAGTTACAATAAAGAAAGAGAGATAGAAAAATAAATTTAGGGGAGGCAACAAATAATAATGAGATTAGGGTTTTTGAATAAGCTGTGCAGAGGGGCAAAGAACATTGAATGCTACGCGGTTTTGGTGAAGCAAAAAAGCAAAAAACAGAAGGAGCAATACACACAGCTGACTTTAGGGAATCCATGTTAGAATTTAATGTTTTTGCTGTCAACTTTTGACTTCTCTCTCTCCCCCTTTCTCTCTCCTCAAAGAAATACTAGGTCAGCGAGTAGAAACCACTATTTTCTGGTCTTCTCTCTATATATGTCAATGAAACAACCTTAGAGTCATAAGACCATTGTCTCAGCTGTTTCAAAGCAGAAATTATATACTTTCTCTCTCCTATTTCCTTTTACTTTCTCTCTCTTCTGATCAGCAAGAAAATGGGTAGGCCACCTTGTTGTGATAAAGTGGGAGTGAAGAAAGGGCCATGGACTCCTGAAGAAGATATAATGTTGGTTTCTTATGTTCAAGAAAATGGCCCTGGAAATTGGAGGGCTGTTCCTACTAATACAGGTAAATGTCAATTTCGGTTTGCAATCTGAACTATTGTGTTTTTTTGGCTTTGCTACCTAAATAATTTCTCTTTTTTTTTTTCGGTAATAGTACTTTCTTTTTTCCAACTAAAGTGAAATTGAGGATTTTTTGTCCAGACAGTGAAAATTAATTTTATTTTGGGTGTTTGATTTTAGGGCTAAGGAGATGCAGCAAAAGTTGCAGATTAAGGTGGACTAATTATCTCAGGCCTGGGATAAAGAGGGGTACTTTCACCGATCAAGAAGAAAAGATGATTATTCAGCTTCAAGCTCTTCTTGGAAACAAGTAATTTTTTTCTTCTAATTTTTCTGCAATAAATCTTGAAAAATATGTTCGAGGGGTGTTAAAAAATCAGCTTTTTTTTGGAACTTTTGCAATTTTTAAAAATTAAAACTAATTTTGGGTTTTTTTTCCCTATATAAATGCAATTTACTTAGACACATCAATCTATCTTTTTATGTTAACCCTATATTAATGTTGAAAAAGTGATTAATTTACAAAGACTCCGGCTACTGAACTTAGGTTAAAAAGAGTAAATTTTTCTATAAAATCAGTTCAAAATTTAATGATATTTTCTTTTCACAGATGGGCTGCTATAGCTTCTTATCTCCCAGAAAGAACAGACAATGACATCAAAAATTACTGGAATACCCATCTGAAAAAAAAGCTGAAAAAACTCGAAACCGGATCCGGTGATCAAACCAGTCGAGACGAGGCTCATTCGTCCAATTCGCCTCACTCGATTTCGAGGGGGCAATGGGAGAGAAGGCTTCAAGCTGACATCAACACTGCCAAACAGGCCCTTCAAGATGCCTTATCAGTTGAAGACACAAGCTGCAATCTATCCGGGCTTCCCAATTTCGGGCTTTCCAACACAGATCAGCCCGTTCCCACATCCTCCTACGCCTCAAGCACTGAGAACATTGCAAGACTGCTAAAAGGGTGGGTGAAAGAAACGACAAAGCCCGAAGATTCGAAGAGTTCATCGAGCAATTGCACAATGGTGATGGACTCTAGTTGCAGTGATGAGGCCAAGACTGGGATTGATTTGTCTGAAGCATTTGAATCCTTGTTTGGTTTTGAGTCTTTTGTCGAATCCTCGAATTCGGATGAGCTTTCGAGATCCACTTCTCCGAGCCTCGTTGCCAAGCCCGGCCCGAACAGGGTGGGCCCGCTTTCGGTTCTTGAGAACTGGCTGCTTGATGATCAAGGGAAGGACTATTTGGAGAGCTTCACGTTTGATGATCAAAATCCGAATTTATTTTGAATTACTCATGTTACTATTTTTATTTTTTTTCTTGAATTCTAGGGCCCGACTTTACGGTTTTGGTTCTCTATTTCATCTGGTATTTTAATCCTATGTTTTGGTTTGTCACTACATACCATGTGTATGTATAATACATGGTGTGTATTGATGATATGAAACATGAGATGAAATACGGTAAGAAATAGAGGATCTCGTATTTGGACAATAAGAGTTTTTTTTTTCTTCACTTTCTTGTCCAAATGCTATGGCCTCAAAATATTTATGTTAAATGTTAGTCATCTTCGGAGTTAGCTCTTTAATTAACTGTTATATATATACTGCAAATTAATGTTTATTTAAGTTTTTGCATTATTTTCATGAGTGAATAAATTTCTTTATCTAGCTACCATAAATATTTTGTAATTATTGGACATTTATTGATTTTAATTAGTGAATTGGTATAGGCTTTTATGTAAATATTAATTGCAGTTAAATTTGTGTTCTGCAGCCGTATATAATTCTACCAATTCAGTCCTCAAAACATCAATAATATGTACGCAAGTAATAAATGCTGGTTGTGAAGTGTGTGAACCCTATTTAATTCAAAAGCAAGTTCCTTTCTTCCCTTTCGATTTTAAACAAGCCGCAGTCAATGATAAAACGTATTTTATTATTTTGTAATAAAATTATATGATATAAGATATAATTTTTTAGATGAAATCTTACTACTCACAAATCAACCCATGATTTATGGGTTATAAACCGTCTCATCTCATAAAAATAGATATGTCAAACTATCTCAAAAAAGTCATATTCATCATCATTGTTGTTGTTATTATTATTATTATCTTGTTTAATAATAATATGTTATGCATACAAGTACAACATATGGATGATTTTTGAGTATATTTTAATGGAATCTTTAATTACACCGTTTAGTAATCATAGATAATTAATGGGATCTATTGTCGTAATTGATTTTCTTATTCATTCACCTGGTTTACATTTGAAACGCAATACACTTAATCTAATCAAAAGTACAAACATCCTTAAAAAATTTACAAAAGATTTACAATTAAAGCTCTTTTAATGTAAGGACCACAATAATAATTTTTTCCATATAAATAAATAGAATGGGTTTATCTATAATACTAGAAAAACAATTATATAATTCTTATATAAGATCAAATTATTCTGTAATACGGGTTATGTTTGCCCCATCAATGTTATAGTCAACACAATCAACGCTTGATCAATGTTAATCAAGTCAAAAATGATATTATTTTTATGTATATTATATAATACTTTTATAACATGTAATATTTTAGTATATAAAAATTATAATTTGACAAGAAATATATTGTAATGTTTTTACGCGTATCATGTATTATTTTGATTTCAATATTGTAAATTCATGATTAATTTGAGAAAATTATAATTCACAAGTAATATATTTATTCACATCATATAGTACTTTTGTATGTATTATATAATACTTTTGAAATATGATAATTTAATAAGTAATATTATGCAATACTTTTGTTAATTTGTATCAGATAATATATTTATAGTATCATGTAATATTTTAAAAAATATTACTTATCATATTGGTTAATTTTAGATCAGTGTTAACCGACAATTGATCAAGTTGAACCGATCAATCTCACGAATATCATTTAATAAGACAGTCCCGATGATAGTTTTCTCTTTCCCCTTCTCTTTAAAGATAGAGCTAGTGTCGTTGTCGATAGGAACCAGAGGGAGAAAACTAATTTGAAAATATCTTAAAAGGTTAAAACAGCTTTAAATTGCCAAATAATATATATAGAAAATATCTAGGCTTTATAATATAACAAAGAAGTATGTGTTATAGACAAAAATAAAAATAAAAATCAATGAGTTATCTTAATGACGGTGCAGTGGAACACACCTGTATGTTAGTTTGGAAAGACAAATAAAAATAAAACATAAGTTAAGAAATTCATAAGTAAGACTTTTGTCTGTTGCCTATTGGTAAGACTTAAGAGTCCTAGTCCTCCATTTCTTTCCCTAAGAAAATTCTGAAATGATATGTGAATCAGAAATTTGGAGATTTCCAGTCCCTAAGAAGTAGTGACCGTTTTGTTGACCTAAATTATTTTTCAATTAAATTTTTTTCTTTTACCAATTTCAACATCAAAGTCAACAAAATAGTATGTCATCTAAAGAGCTAAAAATCCCCCAATTTCACGGTTACGTGTCAATTTTCAAAGAATTTTGTAAGTCCCATGAAAAGAGGTTGAAATTGGATAATATTCGAAATTACATGATTAAAATAGATATGTTCAACTTACAAAATTATTTTCAAACAACTTAAGTTTATAGGACTAAAAATGATATATTCTCGCATCAATTATATTTATGCATACATGATACGTTTATCAAAGTCAAGATACGTAATTATTTTACAAATTTTTCCATAAGTTTCTTCAATACGCAAAGAATAAGCATTATTTACTTTTTTAGGATAAAAGTCATGGAGAATTAATTAGGCAGCATGTAGGAGATGTAAGAAAAAAAGAGAGAAAAAAACATGATAAAGAACAGTTCTAATTAAATGCAAGTTGATTCCAGTTCATACATTTCTCAGATTGTAATTAAAATAGCATATGTTTTTGCTGTAAAATAATCACAGGATCCTCAGCACACTGTTTGGCCCTAAAGCTTTTTCATTAAGATTTTCAGACAAAATTTTGGAAAGTATGTGGGCAGAAATCTCCTTGGAAATCTGCTAGGGTTGCCTTAAAATGACAACATGTGAAATGTTTAATTCTCTTGCAAGCCTGGGAAAAAAATAAAAAATAAAAAAATAAAGGAAAAGCCATTCCCATGAAAACCACAGACCCCTCCTTTAAAGAAATAACTAAACAATTATTACCTGTCTATTTACAAATAACTGTTAGCTTATAAAATAATTTTGTTTCAATTGATATGTTGTTTTTCATAACAAAAATAATTTTTTCGAGGTTTACTTTTATCTGGTTTTTTGTGTTAGTCTTTATTTGTTGTAGATAATTAATTATAACTTTTGTTGTAAATCTACAATTAATACACATCTCTTAAAGGGATATTGTTATTTTTTTAAGTAAAAATGAGATCCATTAACTTAAGTCCCAATCAATCCAACAGTACAAGGAGAAATTGAGATAAAAGTTACAATTAAAAGGAAAATAATATTTAATCATGAAATGACTATAATAAAATAAAAAAGGATAACGAACTCTAAATCATTTTCATGAACAAAACTTGCCTCCATCAATAATTTTGTAGTTTGATTGCATAGGAGTCCTACTTTTGTCCTATATTTTGTCTCATACTTTATTTTATCAATATATTCATTTATATAATAAATTCATCAATTAAAGTATACATGTCATTCAGTAATAGAAAGTAGTGTACGACTCTTATAAAATCGTTTCATGGATATTGGTCTTATATCCATGAAATGACATATAAATTTTAATTTACCGTAAGATATAATATGAAATATAATACCATACAATTTCAGATTATATTTTGTAAATGACATGTGGTCACAAGAATGATATGCATACAAAATGATTTAAAAGAAATCATCTCACATAAACAATATGTGAAACAAAATTTTATCTATACTACAGAAAGAGAAAAGTTGAAAAAATTTACTAATTTGTCACTTTCCTTCTTAAAAATGGCTTGTCAAAGAATTATAAAGAAAATAAAAAATGTTTGACTTTCTTGATAAGTTATCAAATATTATAATAAAAAAAAACATATGTTTCATTATAAGAAATGCATTATTACAAAAAAGAAGAAGAAAACATTTAAAAATTGAAGTTAGAAGTCTTTTATTACAAAAGAAGAAAGAAGAAAACATTTAAAAACATATTATTAATTTTATTTAAATAGTTATAAGTTTTACGAAATTGAAGTTAGAAGTCTTTTAATTATATGTAGGGTTAAAAGATTTGCTCATCTGAACTATACGTGATTTTACATTTTTTGGTAAAAATTTAAAAATTTTCATTTTGCCGTATGAACTTTAAATTAGATGCATTTTACGATATTGAACAAATCATAGTCATACACATGTCTGAAATCAAAGGTCATGATTCGTCTAATATCGTAAAATGCATCCAATTTAAAGTTCATACGACAAAGTGAAACATTTCAAAGTTTTTACCAAAAAATGTAAATCAAGTATAGTTCAGATGAGAAAATATTTTTAATTCTCATATATATGTACATAATACAATTTATTATAGAGAAATTACTGTTGCATATTAACCCACCTATAAATCTCTTTTTTTTAATCGTTGTTTTATTTTAATATAAATTTTGTGAGAAAAGAATTGAATAGAAGAAATTTACTATTTTTGAAATTTATGTACCTAAAATAAATGTTTAAAGTTATATAAAGTTAAAAGTTTATACATAAATATTATACATTAGAAGCATGTATTTGTAATCTACAATGCAAGAAATATTTTCCTATTAAAGTAAATTATTATTATTATTATTATTATTATTATTATTATTATTATTATCTTTTATTTGAAAAAATATTATTATTATCATTATTATTAGTATGAATTAATAATAAATATGTCTATACTTAAACCTTATAAATCAATACATGTTTGAGCTTAGAACATAAAATTTTGTTGGGTGATTCATTATGGTCATGTGAAAATTTAATTATATCAATAGATTAAAAATTAATTCAATTGCATTTAAATAAAAGGGTACATTACAAAAACCAAACTAACTTGTGACCCATTTTGTACTAAGGTATTCGAACGTTGAAAGTTTACTGTACCACCACCAACCTTTGCGATGGTATTACTAAGCCGCCAAATGCTGCCGATGGTGGAATATTTTCCTGAAAATGTTTTGATAGGATGAAATGTAATAGATTTTGATGAGATAAAACGTGTAATAGATTAGAACCTTAGCTATTTGGATAAGTCTTTAATGTAAATTTGCTAAAGCAAGGATGCTGGAAGGACTTGAAGATTCTGCCAAGTAGCCAGGAAGCCGAAGTCCCTGCTATCTGCATACTGTATCGAGCAACCAGCAAGCAAAGCTCTAGAAGGATGCTACAAGGAACCTGGAGATAATCAAGGAAGCTGACTGACTCAATGAGGATACTACCAGATACATCAGAATCAATGCAACCTGACTAGCCAGTAGAGTCATTCCAGTTCCAACAAATCAGAATCTGCCATGTGTGATAAAACAGTAAGGACACAGTATAAACAGTCTACAGAATGAAGGTGCGCAGACAAAGGACAAGCAGTTGCAGAACAGAATGAAGGCATTTCAGAACAGGTGTCAGAAGATCGGCAGAACCAATCAGAAAGAGACACCTCATCATACAAAGGACTGCCTTACCAACGGGCAGAAAACTACCTGATGCCTATAAATAGAAGTCTGATTTTCAAAGAGGATAGACAACGAATATACAAAGAAAAAAAAAGAACGATCATACACAACCAAGAGAGAACTGAGAAGCAAATAGACGCACAAGCTTATACTCTCAAGTTAATCAGACTAAGCAAGCAGCAAACCAGCTACCTTTATGTTCTTCTGAAGTTCAAGGAGCCTGCTGCATTTGATAAGGTTAATTCACCCCCCTCTTAACCTTATACCACTGGGACCAACAAGTGGTATCAGAGCGGGTTGGATTAGAAACCCAATCTGTCTGGTCAAATCCCTGATCCCTGTTTTTTGAAAATTTGCATACATTATTTTCATCATATCATGGACACACACAAGCTTCCTATGTTCTCTATTGAAGAGTATGACGATTGGAAGATTAGAATGCAGGCACATCTCTCAGCTATGCATGACGAAATGTGGATGGTTATCACGGATGGACCTCCAAGGATCACCAAACCTAATCCAATATTCGCGAGAGCTGCCGAAGTTGGCGATGCAGGAGCCATTCCCCATCAAGCTGTAATTGACAAACCAAGGGAAGAATGGTCGGCTGATGATAGAAGACGAGCTAACCTGGACAATGTAGCCAAGAACGCCTTGTTTGTTACTCTGGATAAAGGAACCTTTAGCAAGGTCAAGACATGCAAGATTGCCATGGATATATGGAACAAGCTTGAATAAATCTGCGAAGGAACAGAGCTGACTAAGGAGAACAAGGTGTCTACAGCAACCCAGAAATTCGAGCTGTTCGAGATGCTCCCTGAAGAAACCTTAGAGCAGATGGATCTGAGGTTTACAAACATTGTAAATGAGCTTGAATCCCTGGACAAGTTCTACACTCAGGAGGAGAAAAATATGAAAGTGCTAAGAGCACTACCTGCAGAATGGGATAGCAAAACTACTGCAATGAGGGTGTCAATGGATCTAAAGTCAATGAGTACATTTGACCTCTTCTCTGACTTAAAAACATTCGAATATGATATCAACAGAAGGAAGAAAGAAGCTGAAGAATCTAGCACAAAGGTAACTGCCCTGACTGCCAGAAACGTAAAAGACTCTGGAACTATCTGCAGTAAGCAGGGTGAGCCACCTGTCGAGGGTACTGATGAAGAAATGACCCTTCTACTAAGAAATTTCAAGAAATTCATCAGATACAACAGGAAAGGAGACTTTAAGAAGTTTCAGGCACCTCCCCAACAACCCATTATTCAGCAACCAAACCAGGATATGTCCGATCTCTGCTACAATTGCCGAAAACCAGGATACTATGCCAAAGAGTGTCCTCACCCCAAAGTTAACAGATACCCCAATGGAGAGTCATCCCAGAAAAGGGAAAAATGAAGAGAGAAACGGAGGAGAATTAAAGCCTTCCTAAGTGAGATGGAAAAGGGCAAGGAACCTTCCAAGGAGGCTCAGCAAGATGCGGACTCCTCTGATGATGACAGTGACTCCTCATCCTCGGAAGATGAAGCACTTATCTGCCTGATGGCACAGGAAGCTGAGGATAGCGAGGATGATGAGGTAACATATCCTAACCAGTTCATAATGGTAGAGGAAAAGTCTAAAACAAACCTCTCCCTTAAACAAATCATGAGCGAATTCGAACAGATAAACTCAATTCATGAGGAGCTAAAACTCGAAAATGAGATGTTTAGGAAGGAAAACAAACAGCTAGCTGAAAAGCTATCTGCATATGAGCTTAATAGCTCAAAGTGCAGTGACCTCCTAGAGCAAGCATCTAAACTCAATTTGAGAATTGCCAAACTTGAGAATGAGAAGAGTGATCTTCAAGCAGTTATAGGATCTTTTAGCAAGTCAGCTAAAGAAGCCAAGGAATGCATGAATTCGGGCAAAAGTTCATTTGACAGGACAGGCCTAGGATACTGTGCAGAAACCTCTCAAGGAACAGTAAGATCATCTAAAACTATTATTTTCATTCGAGCTGGAACCCCAAAAGAAAAGGAGTTATCCGATGACTCAACAGCAAGCTTGGAAAACGCAATAGACAAGGGCAAGAGACCCATGTGCACATCCTTAGGGGATAAGCCTGTTTTCAAAAGCTGGCTGCAGCAGAATAAATCTGCTGATAGAAACAAAAGAAAACAGCAACCTACAAGGATGCTGAACAGAAACCTCTATTCCACTAATGCTAAGACCAGAATGTCTAAACCTAAACGAGCTCATGCTCGAGGGAAGTATAGTGGAGGACCTCACTTCAAAAGTGATGGGTATACATAGATTGCACACACACCTCAGTATCCGAAGGATACCTCTTACAAACGAAACCACAAAGTCTACAACAAAACAATTGTTGTGAGACAAGTTTGGATTCCTAAAGGTACTAACAAAGAAGGACCCGTACTTGTATGGGTACCTAAGAACCAGTAACCTCTATTTTCCAGGTACCTACAGCAGGAACCAGCAAGGAAGTATGGTACATTGATAGCGGGTGTTCGAGACACATGACTGGAGACAAAGAAATCCTCAAGAACTTTCAACAGTGCAAAGGACCCAAAGTAATCTTCGGAGACAACTCCAAGGGAAGCACTAGAGGAGTTGGAACTCTCATCAAAGGAAACACTCACATTAAAGAAGTGTCGTATGTCAAAGGCCTAAAATACAACTTGCTAAGCATAAGTCAATTTTGTGACAAAGGTTACTCAGTGGAGTTCAATCACAACAAATGCCTGATAAGGGACAGCCAATCCAAGGAAGTAAAGCTATCAGGACCTAGAAAAGGAAACATCTATGTAGCTGACTGGAACTCAGTAACCACAGCTACCTGCTTCATAGCAAAAGGATCATCAGAAGCTAGCTGGCTATGGCATAAACGGATGAGCCATCTGAACTTCAAAACGATCAACAAATTAGCCAGGAAAGGACTGGTCAGAGGGCTACCCGACATGGTATACAAGAAAGAGAGTCTATGTGAAGCATGCCAAAAGGGAAAACAAACTAAAAGATCCTTCAAAAACAAGATACAAAGGTCAACTGAAAGAGTGCTAGACCTACTACACATGGATCTGTTCGGACCGGTAGAACCAGTAAGCATGAGTGGAAGAAAGTACACACTTGTAGTGGTGGACGACTATTCGAGATTCTCATGGACACTATTTATGACAAAGAAGTCGGACACTCAGCGAAGGTTACCGGAGCTACTGAAGAAGCTGCAGACCGAAAGGAGCCTGAACATCATCAAAATTCGAACAGACAGAGGCACTGAATTCACAAACAAGTTTATTGAAGAATACTGCTCTAACAATGGAATCAAGCATGAATACTCAGCAGCTAGGACGCCGCAACAAAATGGTGTTGCAGAGAGGAAAAACAGAACCCTAAAGGAAGCTGCGAGGACCATGCTAGCTGAAGCACTGCTACCCAAGAGATTTTGGGCAGAAGCAATCAACACAACATGCTATACCCAGAACAGATGCATTATCAACAAAGATCTAAATAAAACTCCTTATGAGCTATGGTTCGGCTATACTCCAAATATTGAACATTTCCATATTTTTGGATGCAGGTGCTATGTACTTAACAATGGAAAAGATTACCTGAAAGCATTCGACTCAAAGTCAGATGAAGGAGTATTCTTAGGATACTTCTCGGTAAGCAAAGCCTTCAGAATCTTCAACAAGAGAACACTTGTTGTAGAAGAAACAGTACATGTGGATTTTGATGAACCACACTGTTCTAAGGCTGAAATAGATGAACTTAATGAAGATTTTGGAAAAACTCACATCACCAACACTCGTGTTGAATATATTGATGCTGAGTTACCAAATCTCCAAAATATTGAATCAACTCAGAATCAGCAACCTACACCTACACAGCAACATGGAGAACAGGAACCTACTCCAAATCAGCAGCCACCTGTAATACAAGAAGATATATACCACCCTGAAGGAATTCAACTGGAAATACAGTTAGAAATACAGCACGATCCAAATCAGCAAGCTGAACAGGACGATCACGAGCAACCTGCTGAACATCAAAATGAGCAACAGGTTGAAGAAATTAGAAGGAAATGGCTAAGGAATCATCCAAGGAATCAGATCATAGGAGATTCCACCTCTGGAGTAAAGACAAGAAGAAGCAACCCCCATGAAGCAATGTTTGCTTGCTTTATTTCACAAACAGAATCAAGCTGCATAGAAGATGCTCTAGAGGACACCAACTGGATATAGGCAATGCAAGAAGAGCTTAATGGATTTGAAAGAAATCAAGTATGGTATTTAGTTCCCAGACCTACTCACCAAGGAGTAATCGGCACAAAATGGGTATTTAAAAACAAACTCGATGAAGAAGGACAAGTAGTCAGAAACAAGGCAAGACTAGTAGCAAAAGGTTACTGTTAGGAGGAAGGAATAGATTTTGAAGAAACTTTTGCACCTGTAGCAAGATTAGAAGTAATCAGGATCTTCCTAGCCTATGCCGCTCACAACAATCTGACAGTCTACCAGATGGATGTCAAAAGTGCTTTTCTCAATGGACTGCTCGCTGAAAAAGTGTATGTGGAGCAACTTCCAGGATTTGAAGAAAATCCAGAAACCATGGTCTTCAGGTTGAAGAAAGCTCTCTATGGGCTAAAGCAGGCACCTAGAGCCTGGTATGATACTCTCTCGAAGTATCTACTCGATAATGGATTCAAAAAGGGCAAGGTGGATAAGACACTCTTCAGAATCCAAGATGGAGATAGCATACTGCTCGTTCAGATTTATGTCGATGACATTATCTTCGGTTCAACAAACAAAGAATTGTGTCAAAAATTCTCAAGTCTCATGCAATCCAAATTCGAAATGAGCATGATGGGAGAACTAAGCTTCTTTCTCGGTCTACAAGTCAAATAGCTATGCAATGGAACCTTCATCAATCAAGCAAAATACACTAAGAAATTGATAAAGAGATTTGGATTGGAAAGTGCAAGTACAGTAAGTATACCGATGATAACATCAGGAAGCTTAGACAAGGACACTGATGGCAAAACAGTAGAGGTTACAAAGTACAGAAGACTAATTGGGTCACTGCTCTACCTAACAGCAAGCAGACCAGATATCATGTTCTCAGTGGGAATGTGTGCAAGATATCAAGCAGCTCCAAAAGAATCACATATGATCGCAGCCAAACGAATTATAAGATACCTCAAAGGAACCCAGGAAGCTGGTCTATGGTACCTAAGAGAAGGAGGACTCAAACTTATTGGTTATACTGACTCTGATTTTGCAGGCTGCAAAATTGACAGGAAAAGCACCAGTGGTACCTGCCAGCTACTAGGAAACAAACTGGTATCATGGTTCTGTAGAAAGCAAACCTCTATAGCAACCTCAACAGCCGAGGCCGAGTACGTTGCTGCAGGAAGCTGCTGTGCACAAATTCTATGGATTCAACAGCAACTAAAGGACCAACAAGTACGTAATTGAAGAGAAGGAAACACCTATCCTATGTGACAACTCAAGCGCAATAGCCATCACCCACAACCCAGTTCTACATTCAAGAACCAAACACATCGATATCAGACACCATTTCATCAGAGATCACGTTGAAAAGAAAGATATAACTTTGCAAAAAGTGCATACTGATCTACAGCTAGCAGACATATTCACAAAGCCTCTATGCGAATCAAGATTTTCGTTTCTAAGAAACGAGTTGGGAATAATCACTTTATGATATCTCTTTTACATAACTCTATATTTTCCTGTTAAAATGACTATAATATACAGGGGGAACCATAGGCAGGACGAAGGAAAAACAGCAACCTAAAGGTTACTGCTCAAGGTCCCTGAACAGTTACTGGACACAATGTTACTGCTCTAAGCTACCTGCAGGATCCAGTAACTGAAGCGCGTGAAAAGAGGAACAGTTACCTCGCGATTAGCAGCCGTTTTTGCAGGAAACTCCTCGATATCCACAAAATATCACATCAAGCCCTTACGCACACGTACACCGCGCCAAAAATCTCAACCATTGGATTAAGGGTCTTTTCGAATTCTAAATCAATCAGAACCGTCAGATCTTTTCTCACCAAAATTCAAATATAAGGAAGTCTTTCTTCTCACTCATCTCTTACACTTAAACATTTCCATTTTCTTGCAAACCCTAATCTCTCGTGCTCTCTCTCTCTCAAGCTTTCCAGTTTTCAAATCTCTCTCTCTTTCTGAAATGGCACCAAAAACATCCCAAGTTGTTGATGGAAGGCTAGTGGACCGCAAGATCCTCTTGAAGATTGTGGAGGAAGAAGGGAACTCGAAGGAGGTTATGAAGAGCATCCTTCAATGCCTCTATGAGACCGGACTTCTCAGACTCTGCTCCTATCACAAGGCCCCGTACGCGGAGGAGCAGGTGGAGAAATTCTACCGGAGGGCGAAGGTCTCTGCTGATGGGTCAGAGATCACATTAAAAGTTGGTGGAGTGACTGTGGTGGTGGACACCGGTCTTCTGGAAGAGGTGTTCGCTCTGCCTACTGCAGGGATGAACGCCAGTGATCTCTCCACCTACGGAGAAGACCAGCTGGAGGAGTTCTGGACGACATTCACCGGGAAGGAGGACACGGCGGGGATGTCCAGGAGTTGCAGCAAGAAGGCCTTCCTTCTGGAGTACGAGCTGCTGCATGATATCTGCTGCCATATCATAGAGAACCGCTCTGGTTCCTTTGATAAGTGTACCAACTTCCGGTACAGGATGATGATGGCCATTGTGAAGAAGGAGAAGGTGGACTGGGCCAGCTACCTGCTTTCCAGGCTGGTGGAGGAAGTGGAGAAGAAGGTAGGTAAGCCTACCTATGGGCTTATCATCAACACTCTCCTGGGTCACTTGAAGGTGGACCTGTCCCAGGGGAAGCCTATCCAGAAAGGGAAATTCATTGGTGCGGGTAGGGTCTTTGCCAAGAAGACCACTGCTCGGTCATCCCCAGTAACCAGAGAGGTCTCTGAGGACCTCAAGGGGGCTCCAAGGACAAGGAAGGCATTCCGCGACACTGCCTCTCCTTCGTCTGAAAGCAGCTCGAGGATGGAGGAGCCTGCAGAGCCCTCACCAGCTCCTGTTGTACCAAAGAAGATCAAGCACAAGAAAGATGTGCAGAGGAGACTGGTCATCTCTGATGATGAACCAGAGATCGTCACCACTCGGGCTGTTAAGAAGCCTGCAGTGGAAGTGGAGATTGATTCTCCAAGGGAGGAACTGGAAGGGAATACAGCCGTTGATGATGATGATGATGAAGAAGAGGTAGCTGAGTTCGTCATCAGCATACCGAAGCTGGAGGCGGAGTTTGGTAAACTGGTGGAAAGATTCACCACCTGGTGGCAGTTCAGGCACCTGCCCAGGGAGGAACTCATCCAGTGGGCAGATTGGAAGTCTGAGGAGGAATGGACGCTGAACTGGGTCGCCATGGATGATCTGGAGGAGGTCCTTCAAAAGAAATTTTTGAAGAATCTCAAGAAAATGAAATGGCCGGAATTTCTTGAAAACGCGGAGATAGACGCTGAGTTGGAGGCCAGGAAGCAGAAGGAAGCTGCCGCACAGCTGCCTGGCCCCAGGAGCCTGAAGGGAAAGGAAGCTGTCATCCAGCCAGACTTCTATAGGGAGGAGGTGATACTGGATGCTGCTGCTGACCAGGTCAGAGCAGGCGATGATGTGGGCTTTGCTGAAGCCCAGATAGCGAAGTACGGGGAGCAGGAAGCTATGGAAAGGATGCTGAAGCAGGCTGCAGACATCAGCCTGGCAGATACCAGAATGAGAAGGCCAGTAAGGGAACCCCAGATAGGTGAAAGATCATCCTGCTCAGCATTAATGGTGGAACCTATCAGCAGGAGGTCACCTTCACCAACGGAGAAAAACGGTGAGGAATTCTCATACCTTACTGACCTGATCATTCTTCCTGAAGTACCTGTACAGACGCCGATGAAGGAGAGGAGCTCGACGCCAACTGACTTTCCCAAGGCTAAAGAGTTGGAAACCCTCGCTGCTGTGGCATCTCTCGAACTGATAGTTCCACCCACAGTAGCAGCCGCCGATGACACCACGGAGATCACCATGCCTACACCAATGGAGGTAGAGGCTGAGGGGGAACATGTACAGCAGGAGGCACCTGTTCAAGCTGATGTAATGGAGGAACCTGCCCCCATGGAGAAGGAGTAACCTGATGCAGCTATTCCAATGGAGGTGGAAGAGACAACACCTGCCAAATCGGTGGATCAGGAAGAGACGGTCGCTGAGGGGGAAGTAGCTGCGGGTGAAAAGATGGTGGAAGCGCAGGAGGAAGAAGAAGACAAAAGTGGAGAAAAGGAGCCTGCGGGTGAAAAGGAGCCTGAAGTGCAGGAGGAGGCAGTGGAGGAAGTAGTAGAGGAGATAGAGAAGGAGAAGGAGGCTGAAACAGTGTTCAGCAAGGGTAAGGTAGCTGAACAAGACAAGAAGCTGGGAGAACCAGAGGAGGATGCTGAGGAGGAAACTCACTCTAAGAATACTGGATCAGGAGGTGGAGGATCCAGTAGCCCTACCAGCAGCGATGAAGGGTCACCCAGTGAACAGGGTGATACCGGAGCCGAAAAATCCAAAGAACTAACATCTGTCTCTGATAAACAGGCACAAGCAGGAGAACACCAGGAACCTGCCAGGTCAAATGAAGAGGTGCTGACAGCAATTGAACAAATGGGGAAGTCCTTGGTGAAGGCGAGTAGGAAAATCCGCAAGGATACCCGCTCCCACTCTGTGAAAACCTATTCTTTTATGGACTCCCTCAATGTGACATTGTCAAAGCTCACTCAGATGATAGCCGCCTACCGACCCCCTAAAGAGGATGCTGCAGTAGAAGTCGTCAAGAGCGTGATGGAAAAATTAAACAGGCAAGAGGAGAAGATGATTTCTCTAGAGGCCAATCAAAAAGCTCTAGTCTCTGCAGTAGACCGGATGGATAGGGAGCAGTTCAACCAATCTCAAACCCTGCGGGATCACTCAGGCACCTTGTCTGACATTCACTCCATGGTCAGTTTTGCGGTTGGGCGTGCTGATGATGACAAAAAGGGGGAAGGAAGGATTGAAGGCAGACAGAAGGCTGGACAGGACTCTGTTGCCTGCAGACAGATGGTAGTGAGCAGTAGGAGAAGAGATGACTTTGGAGAGGGCGGACACAAGGGAGCTGGATCTAGGGGCCCTTCAGACAGCAGTGCAAAAAGAAAATCAGATGCTGTTTCTGGGTCTGTTCATCCAGGCTTCAGGAAGGAGACTGATATGAGAGAAGAGAAAAGGAGGAGGACTGAAGCTGAGCTGAAAAACAACCTGGATGTTGTCTTTGCAACAGATCCTAGGGTTGTCCTTGACAAGATCTTCCCTCCGCACAAGCTGCCTGACATGGTGGAAATGGAGAAAAATTTGCAGAATCCAGATGTCGCAGCAAGTGCCACTCTCAGAAGATTCCTGGAAGCAAGCCCGGATCCCAGGAGTGACAGATTCCTAGCCCCAGAAGTCCCGGAGGTCACTCTTCCTACTGAGGTCAACCCGTCCTTTTTCCAGATAGAAGCTTTCAAAAGGAAGGAGCTGATGAAGTACTTCACTACCCTTTGCAAGGAATCTGCTCTGTTTAGAGGATTCAAGACAAACAAGGAAGCTTTGCAGAGGTTCCTGGAGCTAACAAAGAAAGGTGGACTTCCAATTCAAGTGAAGCTAAAGTAGAAACTTGGAAATGAGCCCATACCATACAGTGAAGACTTCTGGCTCAGGTTTGAAGAGACCGAGGATATGGTGAAAAGGATGGAGCCTAGCTATCAAGATTCAATAGCCAACTGGTGGAAAGACACAAAGTTTGAAAGAAAGAAGAAGGCCAGTTGGTTAAAGACTTGATGTTTTTATCTTGTTTTTATGTTTATTCTGTTGGTTCATTTAAACTTCTATTTGTTTCTGCTGTCTGCTTGTATATGTATATGCCTTGTACTTAACTTTGATCAATGAGAATTTGACCCTTCTAATTAAAGCTCACATCTTGTGAACTTGATGCATGCTCTTGAATAATTTGATTTATCTGCATCTTTGTTCCAAGTTAATAATATATGGTTCTTTGATCCTGTTAAGGAGTTTTGTCATCATCAAAAAGGGGGAAATTGATAGGATGAAATGTAATAGATTTTGATGAGACAAAACGTGTAATAGATTAGAACCTTAGCTATCTGGATAAGTCTTTAATGTAAATTTGCTAAAGCAAGGATGTTGGAAGGACTTGAAGATTCTGCCAAGTAGCCAGGAAGCCGAAGTCCCTGCTACCTGCATACTGTATCGAGCAACCAGCAAGCAAAGCTCTAGAAGGATGCTACAAGGAACCTGGAGATAATCAAGGAAGCTGACTGATTCAATGAGGATACTACCAGATACATCAGAATCAATGCAACCTGACTAGCCAGTAGAGTCACTCCAGTTCCAACAAATCAGAATCTGCCATGTGTGATAAAGCAGCAAGGACACAGTACAAACAGTCTGCAGAATGAAGGTGCGCAGACAAAGGACAAGCAGTTGCAGAACAGAATGAAGGCATTTCAGAACACGTGTCAGAAGATCGGCAGAACCAATCAGAAAGAGACACCTCATCATACAAAGGACTGCCTTACCAACGGGCAGAAAACTACCTGATGCCTATAAATAGAAGTCTGATTTTCAAAGAGGATAGACAACGAATATACAAAGAAAAAAAAAGAACGATCATACACAACCAAGAGAGAACTGAGAAGCAAATAGATGCACAAGCTTATACTCTCAAGTTAATCAGACTAAGCAAGCAGCAAACCAGCTACCTTTATGTTCTTCTGAAGTTCAAGGAGCCTGCTGCATTTGATTGTGCCTTAAACCTTTTATTCATTAAGTCTGATAGGAGTCACTTAGTCAGGTGTTGAAACTGCTAAGTTGTAATCTCTCTGAAGAAGAGAAAGGATCCTGTGTGGGTCGGTTAACCTGTGTGGAGATCCTGTGTGGGTCGATAGTTGGTCACTATGCAGCTACCTGTGTGGATAGAGCTGACAGTTTTGTTTAGAGTTTAGTTTGTGTTAGCTGAGTCTATTGTAAATCAAACTAACTTTAACAAAGTTCCTCCTTGTGAAGGAGTAGAGAGGACGTAGAGGGATTACTCCACCCTTAAACCTCTATAAGTTTGCTTGTGCCTTTCATATCTATCTACCTGCATCTAAGCATACTGCATTAAAAAGCACGTTTCGAAAAACATAAGTATTTCCGCTGTGCATTACATTCTCTGACTAAGTCCTGAGGTCACTGCCTGAGCAGGAACCTATCGAGCAGTAAGCTTACTAGCTACCTGCTCACCAGGGACTTAACATCCTTTGGAGTAAAAGTTGAAAATTTGATAAGGTTAATTCACCCCCCCTCTTAACCTTATACCACTGGGACCAACATGTTTATTCTCAAGAATATTTTTATCTTTTAAAAGAGTTAGGGTGGAAATAAAAATTCCAAAGACTTAGGGTGGAGGCTGTAATAGTGCAAAGCCCATAGTAACTGCAAATAAGGCCTAATAACTTTTTGAATTTTTAAAATCATGCCCTTTAATTTGAAAATAAACAAAAGAAATTGAGCTATAAAAATTAACAAAAATAACAAAAGTTCATAGAAAACTAATGCTCAAAACATTATAATTAAAACCCCTAAAATAATTTATTAAAATACGTGTACGAAAAAGAATTTAAGAAGAGGGGTTTGATTTGAATTTTCATTCTATTTTTGCTCAATTCGAGCTTAAATTGAGTGAGAACAATAAACATAGAGTTAGGACTTTGGTTGAGCTTGCGGAGAGAATTAATTTAACATAGATATATTGTATTTTGGTTAAGATTTGGAGAAAATTCGATTTTACGGACATGAAGATTTTCGACGACTATGGTGGCGTATCTTTTGATGATATTAATGTATTTTTGGCCATACTTTTCTGAAAAGCAAAACGAAAAATGATGTTTGGTTGAATTTGACCCATAACATGTGGATTGAGATGAAAATTAGAGTTTTGGAGGATTTTCCGATAGCGGTGGTATGGAGGTCGGTGGCGAGCTAATGGTTAGAGGAGAAAGATGCAGAAAAAATAAATGAAAAACTAATTAATTAATTAAAAGATAAAAATACCCTCAAGAATAAGTATTTTTGGGGGAATAAACTACTATGACAATGCAACCTATAAGTACCCTTTGTAAAGATTGACGGTTATACAATATTTCAAAGTTCTGATACCTTAATTCAAAAAGGATCATAGTTTGGGATGGTTTTTTAATTTACCCTTAAATAGACTATAAATTATACATTGTTACAATTTATTTTTTGTAATTTCATTTAATTATATGAAGTCATAACAATTATTGTTAGTGTTATCGTCATCATAATCCACACTATATATACTCAACTCTTACACGTTATGTATAACTTAATTCAATCAAAACTCTATTCTTTTCAGGCAAAACTCTACATTATACAACGATTTTTTAAAATTATAAAATATTAAAAGATGACATGAATATAATTTTCATTTATACAACTTAATTATATTATTAAAAATTGTATATATTACCACAATAAATAATAAACTGCGCATCGTGCTGGTGATTTACTAATTATCTACTGAAAGATAATATATAATTTAATATACAATAAATACATTTTATTTACACTTGGGAAATAATAACCTTAAAAATTGTAAAATAATTCTCACCATGAATAAAGTTTATTTATTATAAAAACTTTTGAGGAAAAAACAAAAGGAGTTATGTCAAATACAATCTATATAAAATATAATTTTTGGTAGAAAATTAAATGCCAAAAATAATATTAATATACCTTTCCCAAAACAAAACGATAAATTATATATAATAATAATAATAATAATAATAATAATAATAATAATAATAATAATAATAATAAAATTTCCTCACCACAAAAAAATTTTTTTTTTTTTAAAACAACTCCTATCTAATATTGATGATAATATGTACATGACAATATCAAATGTCAAATGAGTGTATAAATATTGTCCCTCCAAACTAAATTAATAAGAAGTCTGTCCAATCTTTCAAATCAGTGCATCCTCTCTATTACGATCATATGAAGTGCTCGATGAAGATAAGAAATGATTTATATACAAATTAAGAAAAAAAAAAAGATCATAATACTTATTTTTGAAATAATAACAATAGATGGGCATTTTAACAAAAAATATGAGTAGTTGCTATAAAGATAAAAAACAAGATAAGAACAAAATCGGAAGGAAAGAAACAGTTCTTCTTGGTAATCAAAAGCTATAGATATATAGAAACAAAATATATCTTATAAAATAATAATCCCCCAATTTAAAATAAGCATCGTTATCTTGTAAACAAAATCCTTTATTTTGCATTGGTGTTTCATCGATATTTTAAAATAATCATTACATGTCAAATGTAAAAGATGACATCACCAATTTATATATAATGTGAATTAAAAATAATGAAATACAAGATAAATCATCAATTTGAAATAAAGGAACCTGTTCGATTATCTTAAAATTAAATTTAAAGTTAAATTAAGTGTCATTTAAATGATTTTGCCACTTTTTTTCAGGTTGACCCCAAACCAAAGTCCTAAATTTTATTTTTTAATTTTGAACCTACATATTAATTATAAATCTCTTTAATATTTATCTACACATGTTTAATGTACAATGGCCCCTTATTTCAACTTTTCCTTATTTTTTTTATATTATCCATCTCATGTTAATTTATGAATAGCAGGAAAAGTTGATATCATCGAGGATATTTTTGTCTAATTTTTATTTTTCTTTATTTATAACAAAAACTTTAAAACACCCTTATTTTGAATTGTAGGTAGTAGTTATTAATTTGAAACACATATAGTATAATTATATCTTATCTTTAACTCGTTCCACTTGGACATTATTTTTAATGCTTCAAGATATTTATATTAAATAGCGCAAAAATTTCACTCTAACATACAATTTCTGTCCCATAATAAATGTCGTTTTAGAATTTTACACATAAATTAAAAATGTTAATTGATAGAAATTTAATTAGTTGATCTACCCTTAATCTTATTTAAGCCAAACTATTATATGTAATTCACTTAATATCTCATTAATTAGAGAAAAATAAATGAGGACAATTTTGTATAATACAGTCAAATATTTTTGAAATCCTAGAATAACATTTATTTTAATTTTTTTTAATTAAAACGACATTTATTTTAAGACAAGAAAATGTAAAAGATTTATATTTATATATATATATATATATATATATATATATATATATATATATATATATATATATATATATATATATATAAAGAGACTCAATTATTAGCGCCTGCAAAGTAGGTTGTATATCGGACGAAAGCATGAATTAGTTAAGTTTTATTAGATTAAATTCTCATAGAGATGTTGATACATATCTGTCCGTGATCAAATCATTTGAAAATCATACCATACAGCTATGCAAAAATCAGTAGAGATTGAGAAATATAAATGGATTGATCACAAATTCACATGGGTTTGGGCCCCAACATCTTCCAGTTTAAAAAAAATAAAAACAATCAGGAGTTTTGATTTGTTTTGTACAAAAGACAAATCATGTGTTTTCTCATCATAATTCAATTCTATGCCCACCTCATGCATATCTTGCTCTCTTAACTCTCTATCATGTGGTCACCCAATGCAATAAAACCTAAAAGTCCTTTGTTTTTTTTATTTATTATTATTATCATTACTTTTATTATTTTTTGTAGTTTCGTAATTTATAACTCAAGATTGTTTAAGTTTGTTTGACATTGTTATGATAAATATAGCAAGTTTGAACATGTTTTTATATATGATATTGGATTTGAATTGAATTGTAAAATTAAGCTCAAAAGTCGATTTTTTCGAAGGCATGGAGAAATCGTATTATCACTAATAAAAGTGCGTTTTTCATTTTTTGGTCTTTCGAGTAGTTAAAAGCGATTACTGGATTTGACCATAAACACTAAATACTAAATAGATGGGATTTATAATCCATAATCAATAGAATATTTATCTTTATATATATATATATATATATATATATATATATATATATAAACACTCCCATTTCCATCATATATTATTAAAAGAATTTCTAAACCACAATTTTCTGTTAAAAATTGTTTCTTCTGTAATTCTTCCTCGATTGTTTTGCAAAGCTAATAAGAAGTTTTTCTTGTTGCACAGTGGACGTAGGATCAGTGGAGGAGCTGAACCACTTTAAATTGGTGTGTTCTTTTCAGAATTTTCTCTCATTTTTCATCTTGATATATTGTGCAAATTAAGTTTCATTTTAAGTTGTGTTGTTTTGCTTGTGTTTTTGGAGTAATTTTCATAACATAAATTTTATTGGATTTATAATGTAATAATTTGAATATTTGTAGTGTTAAGTCGAATATAGATTTCGATAAATTTGAACGGTAAATATATATTTGATTTAGTTTAGTTTTTGAACTAAAACCAGAAGGTTATAATCAAATCTATTTTCTACAACCTTACTACTTGAATTGTCATAAATTTCGATCAGCATTGTTTCCACGTAAAATCTTAACTTCATATACATGGTTTCCGAGCTTTGAAATGACCAATCGAGTACAATTATATAAATCAAGAAAATGATCTAATTAAGTTCTACAACAACATTACTGAAGCTTCAACCTTCAATTTAATTTTATGATTTTGAGACGTCAAAACATTTAATTCTATTTGAAAATTCTGTAGTATGAACATCAATAATGTGTCAAAATTTGCATAAAATTTGTATGCAATGTCAGAACTCAAATATTTTTTCGCCTCACCAGAATTCAACGTTGTCATATATTAATAAGGAATAGCAACCCAATTTACCACAATTACTATTAAATGTGATCTAAAATAGCACCAAAAATAAAATTGGCCTTATTTTACCATCAAAAATAAAAGTGAGATAGTTTATACCATCAAATTTAAAAGTATCGCAAAAAGTACCACCATTTTTGATTGACTTAGAATTCAAAATTATTACCCAATAATTTGGTCAAAGGAATAAAAATTAGTCAAACATGACACACTTTCTCTCACCTAACCTACCCCACCCCCAAACCCTTCCTCTCACATTCTCTCTCCAGTCGTCTTCAGCAAAGCAACAGGCGCTCAATTCCTCCATTTTCCCCCCATTTTTGAGCTCAAAAATTGAGCTTAAATTCACGTGTAAAGCTTAGATTTTTTGGTGAAAATTCACGTGTAAGACGAAAATGTCAAACCAAGAAGGAGAGGTTAGTGATTTATCCCTTGTTTTTTCAGAAAATTGTTGACATTAAGTTTCGAATTTGTTGAAATTTTTTGAGAATTTGTTGAAATTTTGTTGAATTTGTTGGAAATATGTCTTAATACTTCGAAATTGTTGAGTATTAGTTGAACAAATGGAGGGTTACACGTGGATTTGAATTCCAATTGAACCCAAAAATATTTGGGGGTTAGGTTTAATTTCTTTTCATATATGATTGAATTCATGTTTGGAATGGTTAATTGGGTTTAAATTTGAATTTGATAGGGTTAATTTGTTTGAATATGTGCTTGAATTGATGTTTGAAAGGGTTAAATGGCCATAATCGAAAATAATCACGTTTAATCGAAAATATGCATGTTTAATCACATGTAACTATAATTAATAATTCAAGTTTAACACTGTAATTATAAGGAATAATTCAGTAAAAACACTGTAAAAAAATCGGAATTTTTTACCCAAAAATTTAAGTGTTTTAAGAATTAGGGGTATTTTGGTAATTAGCTGAAAGGGTTGACTTTGACTGGGACCCACGACCCCCGGTCAACGGTATCTCGTTGGCGACAAGTCGATGATAAAGTATGATGAAAAAAAAAGAGATTTGGATAGAAAACGAATCGGAAAAAAAAGGTCGTTGCGCGTTCCTGACGACGGGAGCAAAAATCCCCGTCGTCTCCCGTCGGCTGCCGAGAAATCTAGACAGCGGGGGCGGGAGTGCTCGGTAGCTGTCGAGTTTTCTCGACAGCGTGGGCGGGGGCTTCCAGCAGCTGTCGAGAAAACTCGACCAGATGGGGCTACACGTGATTTTTTCAAAATCACGTGTAACCCTATAATTTAAGGGCTACAAGTAAATTTCACGTGTAGCCCTATAATTATAGGGCTACACATGAATTTTGAAAAAAATCACGTGTAGCCTTGAAAAAATCACGTGTAGCCCCGTCTGGTCGAGTTTTCTCGGCAGCTGCCGGGAGCCCCTGCCCACGCTGTCGAGAAAACTCGACAGCTGCCGACTACGCCCGCCCCCGCTGTCGAGATTTCTCGGCAGCTGCCGATCACGCCCGTCCCCGCTGTCGAGATTTTTCGGCAGCTCCCGTCACCCGTCTCCCGTCGGGCGCGCATGCTCCCGTCACCTATCTCCCGTCGGGCGCGCGCTCCCGACACTTGTCTCCTATCGGGCGCGCGCTTCCGTCTCCCGTCGGGGGCATGCTCCCGGCACCTGTCTCTTGTCGGGCGGGCGCTCCCGTCTCCCGTCGGGCGGGCCTGCTCCCGGCACCTGTCTCCTGTCGGGCGCGCGCTCCCGTCTCCCGTCGGGGGCGTGCTCCCGACACTTGTCTCCCGTCGGGCGTGCGCTCCCGTCACCCGTCGCGCGCGCCCCAATACCGAGCCTCGTGTTTTAAAATCCCGTTTAAAAAATTTAATAATTAAAATTGGACAATTAAATATCATATTTCATTATTTCCCCTTTAATAAATTTATTTAATCTCCGTTTAATAATGCGCACGTATAAAAAATAATTTCTTAATCCGTCTTGCATAATATATACATAATTTGAATGTAAAAATTAATAATCCCAATTTCAGAATTAAAGTAACATAATATCGTAATCGAACTTAAATATTTATACAAATTTTTTTAATATCCGTTTATTAATCAACACTTAATTTTGAAATAATTTCGTAATCCCGAGCAAATATTATGTACATACTCCAAAATAATCCTCTTTAATAATCCCCATCCCATAATTATAACAACATAGTTTCGTCGACTCGTTACGAATTTTTTTTCCCATTATTTTTAGTCTCCTTTCAATATTCAACTCTTCACTTGGTAATTATTTTTTCGAAAATCCAGTTTTAAAAATTTAATAATTATAATTGGACAATTAAATATCATATTTCATTATTTCCCGTTTAATAAATTTATTTAATCTCCATTTAATAATCCGCACGTAATAAAAATTATTTGTTAATCCGTCTTGCATAATAGATACATAATTTGAATTTAATCTTTAATAATCCCAATTTCATAAGTAAAGTAACATAATATCGTAATCGAACTTAAATATTTATACAAATTTTTTTAATATCCGTTTATTAATCAACACTTAATTTTGAAATAATTTCCTAATCCCGAGCAAATATTATGTACATACTCCAAAATAATCCTCTTTAATAAGACCCATTCCATAATTATAACAACATAGTTTCCTCGACCCGTTACAAATTTTTGTCCCCGTATTTTTTTGGTCTTCTTTCAATATTCAACTCTTCACTCGGTAATTATTAACTCGAAAATCCCATTTTAAAAATTTAATAATTATAATTGGACAATTAAATATCATATTTCATTAATTCCCCTTTAATAATTTTTTTTAGTATCAGTTTAATAATTAGCACGTAATAAAAATAATTTATTCATCTGTCTTGCACAATACATCCATAATTTGAATTACTCGTTTAATAATCCCAATTTCTGAGTTTCCGTAGTTGATGGATCATTTAAACTTTTTAAATTTATAATAATGGTCGGTTAGCTTTTTTTTTTTTTGTGATTTATAAATCTACGTTTTATCCAGCTCAACTAATTTGGTCAAGCAAAACTCCAACCTTTATAAGTTTCATATCTTTATTTTTCATGTCTATCGTATCATATTAATTCACATATGTACTTTCATTTTGTATATTATTGTATGAATTAATGTTACCATTTTTTTTCTCCTTTTCAGGTCGATTGGGTGCGTCCGGAGTAGCAGACTACGCTGGCATACATTAACTCGTACACACTTGTCCGAGTACTAGGCAACATAAGGCAAATCCTCCAAAAAACTGACGACGATTGTGTGACCGATTTTGAGGCGAGCTGCTTCGGGCATTTTTTACGTTGGGCAACTGAGTCTGACAGTTGCAAGAGCTTTTTACACGTCCTTATGTCACGTGAGGTGTGTGGGCCCCATACTCCGACGGATGAGGTGTGGTTTCATATTGGTGGAGACCGTTGGCTTTGTCGATTCTCTAGGACTGAGTTAGCCCTAGTGACGGGATTACGGTTTGGCGACTCTACATTTAGTCCGATTGTTCTGTCGAGGCCGCAGCAATTTGGTGGCGTGTTTTATCGAATTTCTGAAGATGGGGATAGAATATCGGTGGCGGATCTTCTTAAGAGGTTTAGAGCGGAGGAGTTCGTACCACGTGTTGATGACACGCTGAAGATTGCTAAGATTATCCTCCTCTACAACATTTTGCTTGGAGTTGACCCGCTCACCACTTCAGTTGACCCTTGGGTTTGGGATTTGGTCGAGGACGAGGATCGGTGGGAGGCCTTTCCCTGGGGTAAGATTTCTTATCTCCATCTTCTCAACAAAATCAATCAACTACCAGCTTCGCTGCCCCCGTCAACTGCAACCAGGGCCCCGTCGTACCACTTCTATAGATTCTCGTTAGCCGTAATGGTTAGTGTTAACATCATAATTTTGTCTTCTTTCATATTATGATTGAATAATTGAACCTGACAATTAACTTTAATTATTCTTCGATCTCTTCAGATATGGGCTTTTGAGGCGATTCCATACACCGGTGTATATGCCGGGAAGCGCCTTTCGAAGTCTCACAAGGTATTACCGAGGCTTTTCAGGTGGTCGACGAAGAGGCCGGAAGAGGACGTGTCGAGGGAGCTTGATCATGAGGTTTGTTCAGACCACCTTTACTTAAATGTAAAGTTTCTAATTGATTACATGCATTTATAATTCTCTTACTCACAAATTGAATTGTGACTATCTCTACTGCAGGGTCTCGAGTGTTATGAGAACCTTCGGGTTGAGCGTCGTGAGGCCCGCCAACCGTACTTGCAGTACCTTGATCAGGATCTCGCAGACGGTGTCCAGATGCCGACCCAGTCAAGACGGGGTCGTCCACGGAGGCCCACCGCCGTCTTGTCTGAAGGCATGACTGCTGGCCCCCAGGCATCGAGGACTATGCGGTCCCGCCAGCCCACATTGACTACAGGCGAGAGTTCTCGACGAGGTGGGCCACCACACGTGTCGTCCGATGACGGATTGAGGGTACATGAGGAGGAGGAGGATCTCGCACCGGCTTATGTTGATGTCCCTGTCTCTCTGGACCTGCATGACATTCCGTTGCAGAGTGATTACGGCCTATCTTCCCGTCCGACCGAGAGTTGTCCACCATATCACGAGCAGTTCCATGATTTTGGTGGTGTTCAATCGCCATTGTATCCCCCCCAGACCACCCCTATCGGCGACGAGCCAGGTCCCTCATACACCGGATATGGAGATTCGTCTGCACCTGCTGTTGGTGCGATGTTTGACGAGCTCAGGAACATGTTCAGCACTGGCTTCGAATCAATGAATGCAGGCCTGACGAGACTACGAGGGTATGTCGGTGACCAGTTCTCTGAGCTTCGATCATACGTCGATGGTAGGATCAATGAGGTGGATGAGCGAAGATGTGAGGATTTTGAGCGTTTGGAGCTGGAGATTCCAAACATGATCCTGTCTGGGATCTCAGAGTACTACAACAATCAACCCTCCTACCACGAGCAGTTCTACCCACCGAACGAGTAGTATTATCCTACCCAGCCTACATCCGGATGGCATGCGTCTTTCTATCCTCCCCAAGAGCAGTGGCCTCGACAGGGTCGGTCCACACATGGTGACGTACCCACTGATTGGACTCCCGTCGTACCTTCAGAGAAGATTGGCCCTTAGGGACACATATCCCCGATTCATTTTGATTTGGGGGCTTCTACAACAGGACGGATTCTGATGGAGACCATACCGACTGCGAGAAATGAGGATGACGGGTCAGAGGCTGCCAACTCTTCAAATGTTTTGCCTAGTACAAGTGCGGGCATCCATGGTGTTAGGCTGAGAGCTCCGAGCAAATATGTCCTCAGCCCGTTCATAAAGGATGAAAGACGACCAAGAAAGAAGGCAAGGAGGAGGAGTTCAAGCGATACATGACCAGCGGAGCAAACGCCGAAGAGTTAGTCCTCTTTCTTATTTCATCACTCGATAATATCTTATTGCTAATGAATGATATACTAATGTGCATGTTCATATTTCAGGCTGAATGTGGGGACCGGCTGCACAGAGAAGCCTGAATTTTTCAGTAAATTCGTGGCCCCGGAGGTGGACGTCGACTTCGAGGTTCGTATAAGAATTACAAAATCCAAATTACATTACGCCATTTCACATTGTTATAACTCACATCTGATTGAAATGGAAACATGCATAATGGTTGGTCCTTGTCTGCACAGCCGATTGATGCATACCTCGGCATCCTCCAGTCGAGTGCGCGCCCGACGGGGAACGGGGGACAAGAGCTGTCGAGTTTTCTCGGCAGCGGGGGACGGGGCTCCCGGCAGCTGCCGAGAAAACTCGACGGGGATGGGGCTACACGTGAATTTTGTGGGCTACACGTGAATTTTGCCGGGAGCCCCGTCCCCCGCTGCCGAGAAAACTCGACAGCTGCCGATCACGAGTGCCCTCACTGCCGAGATTTCTCGGCAGCTGCCGGGAGACGACGGGGATTTTTTCCCCATCGCTGGGAAAAAATCCCAACCATGAATTTTCGATTCGTTTTCCATCCCGTTTCTTTTCATCATATTTTATCATTGAGTCGTCACCAACGACATACCGTTGACCGGGGGTCGTGAGTCCCGGTCAAAGTCAACCTTTTGACCAAATTACCAAAATACCCCTCAATCTTAAAACACTTCAATTATAGGGTTACTCGTGAATTTTCAATTTATTCACGTTTAACACTATCATTACAGTGTTAAACGTGATTATTCTATACAATTACTATAAAATCGAAATTTATTGCATTCCAAAACGTCGATGTTTCCCCCTTTCAAACATAAATTCAAGCATATATTAAAACAAATTAACCCTATCAAATGCAAAATTAAACACGTTTAACCATTCCAAACATCAATTCAAGCATATATGAAAACAAATTAAACCTAATTTCTCAAAAAATAGGGTTAAATGAGGATTATTAACTAGTAAACATACCTTTCTTATTTCAACAATAATTTTTCCACTCTTCCAAGAGCCAAAATGTCGGAAAAAAAACTCGAATATTTTGTTCTTCAAAATGTTGTCTGATAATTTCCTACTGAAATTATCAACCTATATAGAAGAACAAACGGAGGAAAATTACATGTGATTTCACAGTATAAAGTGAATTCATACTTAATAATGAGAAGGAAAAAACAAAAAAATTGGTGCACTGTCATCAATTGAATTAATTGACGTGCATGACCAAATTCAATGGAGACAATAATGAATAATGACAACAAAACAAAACAAAAAATTTGGTGTAATAGTCATGCCTAAATTAATTGTTGCAATTGAAATTACACGTGGATATATTTAAAAAAAATTAAACAATAATTCATGAGTCAATTGAAATTACTACAAGTGGAAAATTGTTGAAAAATTATACAATAATTAATGAGTTTATATTTGTCACCATTGACTAATTAATAAAATATATTAATTGTCCAATCATCCAAGTTGATTTTGACAAAAATGGTGGTAGAAAGTGGCATACTATTATATTTGGTGGTAGAAAGTGGCATACTATTATATGTTATGGTAATTTGAATATATGATTATATTTTTTATACTAAAATGAATACTTTCCTCTGTTAATAATTTATGGAATACACCACATCAAATGTATGAACAGATATAACAAGATTTAGAAAGAAAAAAAAAGAAGTTCTCAAGTTAAAGATAAATACTTTGCAGGAAAATCGCAATTCGATCTCCTAAACTATCATCTGGAATCTCATGTTATTGATCATCAATACTTGCAATCCACTTAGAAAATTATTTTAATTCGTAGAGCACAACTTTAATCATGGAAAATAAACCCCAATTTAATGAATAAAGCCCAAAATGGAAATATTAAACAAAATGTCCTAACAATAATATTAACATAAAAAGCCCATGCCAGTATGAATTTAGAACAATAAAGCCCAATAAATGTTGGGGGCCCAAGTAAAGAATAAAATGAAATGAACTTACAATCTCCATTTTCATTACTAAACCCACCAATTGCATGCCCAAGAAACCCATTAATAGATATTTTTGGTATACATATGAATAGTCATGGTATTTTGAAACTTAAAATATTTAAGGGCAAGGTTGATATTACCCTAACATACCATAGTTTCACCACTTTTCCCATAATTATGTAATACCAACACAATGCATAATAGTTTTTCTTTATGCTTAAATTTCCTAATTTACTTATTAAAAAATTGAACATAAAATAATTAGATGATTAGTCAAAATACGCCGAAAGAGGAAAAAAAAAGAAAAGAAAAAAAGTTAACCCAAATTACTAAAGTCGACCAAATAAATATTTTCTTAGAGTACAATAACACCAACAAACATTAATTTATTTTTTCTTTTTGAAACAACATGACCAATTGATTATTTTGACATAGAGGCTTAAAACAACGATTTCTTCTATACACTTTACTCACATTTTATCTCTAAATAAAGTATTTTGTGCCATGTATTTCTAAAACTTTGCAAAAGTTACGAAGTTATAAAACTTTACAAAATGTCAACTCATATCTCATTTTCAACATAAATGGTAGAGCCCAATATATTAAATCTAATGCATTTAGTTTTTTTTTTTTTTATCCCAAATCCGAACCCATTATTAATCATCCATTACTTTTTATCATTATGAATACCAAACCCATATCTCCATTATGCAACTCATATCATTTGCAAACTTATATACTCTATACCCAACATTTTATTACATCCGTGTTGGATTCACACGGATGGTATCAAAGCTGTCATCAAATTAAAAATTACGTCCAATAACAATATCTTATATATTTTAATTTTATGTCATTATAAATAAATTGATAATATTAGAAATTAGAATACAAACAATAATATATAAATTTGTTTTCAACTTCAAATACGTCTCAAGTGTATGTTAGGTGGGGGTGGGGGCATCACCATTTTAGTCTCATATGTTATCTTCGACAAATGTATTTTTAGATAGTTGATCAATCTACCAAGTACCAAACCCATTTAATTGTTCTGCCAAATGTTAGGTTACTCACACGAGCTCTTTTATTCCAATGTGTATTCTATTATATGTATCAAAATAATTATTACATATATATATATATATATTTGATATTAATTACTAATTAAGATGTGTGTATTAGATAGATAGAAATATTAGGAAAAAAAAAATTAAAATATAGGGTTGGGTGGGTTGATTTCAAGACGAATCCGTGTATTTTCCCTTTTTTTTGTCATGATTTTTATATTGTTTTAGCCATACATTTATGTTATGTAAACATATCTTTATATAATACTTTAACTCCAAAAAGAAAAAACTAATTTTAGCGAATTTTTTTTTAATTTCAGCACAAAAAACCCTAATTTATACATATATACTTTTAAGTGGTATTAGTTATATCTTTAAGTAATATTAGTCATACCTATATGTAATACATAAAGATACAACTAACATAATTAAAGTATATGACTAATATAACATAAATGTATGCTTAACATAACATGAAAACCCTAAATGTATAATTAACATAACATAAAAATATGTTTAACATAACATAAAGATATAACACCTAGGAGCGAGTTTGAGTGGATTGAGCGCGCACACCCAAATGTGGGGATACATGCGAGCATTTGGACGGCACATGAATTGAATCTGATCTGTAGCACGAATTTAGGAATCATGCATCAATTATACCAAAACTTTTGTGTAAAATATAATAGAAAAACGTTAATCACCCATTACACCAATTACTCCATATCGTGCTAGACTAGGATATATGTCAACTACCCAAAACGTTTGCTACCAAACCCATGCAATCATTCATTACTTTTACCTTAAGTGAATTTTTTTACCAAATCTTAAATTCAATTAAAAATATGCATTATTAATTAAGACTGCCATTAATTTTTTTGCCAAAACCTAATTTTTGCCTTTTTTGAATGGACGGTTAAAAATTAGGTGTCAATTTCAGTTAAAAAGAAAAAAAGTTAGGTGTCAATAAACAATGAAAATGGAAGGATTAAGGAAATTATAAAAGAATATAACAGACAATCCTATATATATAGTTCTGTTATCCTATCCACCGTGAGCACATTAAAATGTGTCCACAGTTAATATGTCAAAAATCTAATATACCTACTAATTTCATTTTCATATAAAAAAGAGATCGAATCATTACACATGATCGGTAGACATATTATGAGTTGCCTCAATTTAATTTCCAAAAATTAATTTGTTTATGCGATCAAAAGTTGTAATAAATACTTCCTTTTTAGACATGAATTATAATCACACAGTAATTGATTGCTATACTGTTCTTTAGTAATTTATCAGTATACTGTAATTATAAACGATGCAATAAATTTAATTCATTTTTATGTCCATCCCCACCCCCACTATCCATTAATGTGCCTTCCATATTCTGCTAGTTTGACAAATTCCCTAATATATATAGGCAATGCAAAACTCCATCAAAGACTTCACTTTTATCTTAAAGTAGTAGTGTTCTTCATCAAATATATTGGGTTAATTGATTTGACAAATTCCCTTATATAGGTAATGCTAAATTCCATCAAAGATTTCACTTTTATCTTAAACTAGTAGTGTACTCCAAAAAAAGTATTGGGTAAATTGCTTTGACAAGCTCTCTACTATAGGTAATGCCAAACTCCTTCAATGACTTCATTTTTATCTTAAACTAGTAGAGTACTCCATAAAAAGTATGGGGTACATTGAAAATTATGTCCCATAATAATTCCACAGATATTTCACTTTTAAATTTATGTCATTCTAAATAATTAATATGTGATAATATTAAAAAATTAGAACCAACAATAATATACAAGTGTAATATCGTTAAATTGAAGATTACGTCTCATATGTTTGTTGGGACGTTGGGGTGGGTTTGTTGCAATTTTAGTTCCTCAAAAATACGGTTTAAGCCAGTAATTCCAAATAATTAAACATTTTGAGGACAATTGATTTGTTTTTGTCAATTTAGGAATTCGAAAATTAAATGCTGAAATGTATTTATTTTCATAATTTAAAGTGGATATTATTGAAATACCCCAAAATCTAAATAAAAATATTTGATTTAATTGGTTAGAATTAAAGCAAAGATTTGGCATCATGATGATATAATTCTTTGCACCTATATTTTATTCTACATAATTGATACTTTTTACTATGACGGACCAATCTCCATCTTCACCTTTCAAAACTCATGCATGTGAGCTCCAATTATTATTCGAAATTATGTGTTTGGTGTACTTGAAAATGATTCAAAATAATCAATGAGAAACTTGAGGGAAGAGTTAGATTCTTTCTCTTTAAGACGAAATTGTCTTGTATTCAATATTTTACGATTTACGGTAAAAGTTTCCAAAATACAATGATTTACTAACTTAAGAATGACAACACAACCATCCAAAAATATTTCGACAAACGAAAATGATATTTGGAACTTTCTATGATAAGAAGATGAGAGGACTACAATTGCTAGAATACTAATGATGCAAGTTGTTGTAGAGTGAATGAAATGATTGAATGTGAAGTCTATTTATAGAAAATAAAGAGGCGTTGTGTTTTTTATAATAGACACCTTTTAATTTGAAATGATATTTTTTCATAATTAGGCACATTTTGGTTTAAATTGAAGTCTTTTAATAATTAGACATCTTTTGGAATGAAATAATGGAATGGGGTCCTTCTGTAGTACACTAGTGGTATTAATACATCAGTGGTCTCAACCATTAGATCTTGATTCATTACATCCCGATCCTTCATTTTCATTTTAACTTTTTTTACCTGCCTTCAAAAGTTATAGCAATAAAATTCAAAGATTCCCCTCAAAAGTCTAATATCACAAGACAATGTTGTCCGTATCTACCTTTTCATACTATTGTATTTATCAGCTAATAACATAATAAAAACACAATTAAATCTTTAGGTATTATGCATCGTGTGATAACGAATCATTTGAGATCCATATTTGATATGTTTCATTTTGTCAAATGTAATCCTTGTTATTAACTAAACTACCAAAACATAGTATCCAAACTCATTGCAATCATGATTTTGTATGCAATGATCTAAAAAATATAGTTGTCTATAAACATCCATCATAATCATACTCCAAGATAACAATTAAAAATGTAATTGTTGCATACCAAATTAATATTGATATTACTATTTAAATACATTGCCATTTCATATTACTAGTAATAATGTTGGCATTCATAATTTCTCAATGCAAACCATAAATAATTTCTATTATAATAAAAGAAAACCTTTATATTAATAAATGTATAAAAGTAAGATCACTAATTCTATATGTGAAACCCAAAATTGTTTTCATAATAATAATTTCTTAAAATAAAATCTTTAACAAATTAAAGTTTAATATAATTACCTTCACTATGGTTAATTAATAAACTTAAATTAATATATATAAAAGCCATTACTAAATATTAAATAATATATAAAAAATATAATTATATTTTAGTAAGAAGCTATACTTTTAAAAAGTAAAATATTTATATATTACAAATTTGGTTATTTTTAAAATATTTGAAAAAAATATATAAAAAAATTATATTTAAAAAAAAGTGGGTTGACTAAAAAAATTGTTCAAATTTATTAATTAATAAAATTGAATACTTTGTATAAAACTATGTTTTCAATAAATTATGAAATTTATTTATTATTAATGTATTATTATTAATTGATTTTGCCATTGCTTCGATTGCATCCTATTTCATCGGATATTGATTACATTTTATTTCAGTGGATATTGGTTGCATCCTATTTGTTGTTGTGTGGTTAATTTGGTAATGTATTATTATTGTTAATTGATTTTGTCATTGTGTCGATTGCAACCTATTTCATCGATATTGATTGCATATTATTTCATCGGATATTGGTTGCATTATGTTTTGGTGTTGTGTGATTAATTTGGTAATGTATTATTATTAATTGATTTTGTCATTGCATCGATTGTATTCTATTTCATCGATATTGGTTGTACACTATTTCATCGGATATTGGTTGTACACTATTTCATCGGATATTAGCTGCATGTTATTTAATCGGGTATCGATTGCATCCTAGATTTATTGATGCATATGATGTGTTAGTAACACCACAATCTTTTGATTATAAAGATTAGAATTTGGATATATCTTCTTCTATTGTATAAGATTTAGTTATAATAATTGGTATGGATCTGATTTCGATGAATTTTCGTATCTCATGATTTATATGTAATCGATTTAGATGGATTTTGGTAACTTAACACATTTTAGATTTGGATTTGATATGAGACATTATATTCACCAAAATATTATTTGAGTCAAATAGAATTTTTAATCTATTGAATAGATATGTTAATATCGTATTCGAAAGCTTTCAAGTCTGAGAACAGGTCGAGCGTGCTCATAGATTTTAGGTCCATAGATATTCGCTCATAGATTTTAGGTCCATAGATATTCTCATGGCCGTTGTCTTGCTGTCCCATTCTGCAGTGCCCTCAGAACCTTCATGTTCTTTTCATTCTGAGAATAGAACTTATCCAAAGTGTTGAGATTTCAATGTTTAGTTTTTGATGAGACAAAACGCATTTGTAATAGGAAGTTTTAAGTACCCTATTTTTTACAGTGTTTAAGTGAATATATAGACTAGGTTTGAGTCTAGTCTTAAGTGCTGGAAGATGGAGGTTTGACAATGACAAAGCTGCATCTAAGCCCTTCAGAAAGGAAGCTGCTGCAAGAAGGCATGTACATTATCGCTGCAAGAAGGCAGATACAACATCGATGTAAGAAGACAGAACGTCACTACAGCTAAGTAGGAAGAAATGGCGTACATGAGTGCTGCAAGAAAAAGATGCAGCAGCTCTACTCAAGATACTGCAACCAGGTCTTAGTTACAGCAGCACTGTAAGAAAATATTAGCTGCACGAAGACCTAGGATACAGCGCAAAACTTACAGTTTAGAGAAGTCAATCAGCGTCAATTACAACGAGAAGTATCTTGCAATCCTAGGAAGGATAAATGCAGTACGAGGAATAAAGATTCAAGCAAGAATAAATAGAGCCGTTCGAGACAAGATCAAAGAAACAGACACGGAGCCAATACGAAGATGCCACGTGGACTGACACGCTGTAGAAAGTTGCGAGCCGCAACTGCCGCATTAAATGCTCCAAAAGAGAAAGTCAAGTCGCATTAAATATGAGCCATGCCTTTGATCAGACTACTTCAAATTCAAAAGAGTGATGTCTCATTCAACGGACATCATCTCCTACAAGTATAAATAGAGGAAGAGATACACTGAAGTTGGTTACTGAAACTACTGATTATCTAAAGCATCTACGCTCGAAACTCTCAAGTTTACAAGATTCAAACATTCAAGTTTCCAACAGTTTCAGTCACTCAACCTCTGTGAAGTGAAGCAAGCCCAGTGCTGAAAGATCCATCAACGGATTCAGAAGCTCACTTCGTTGCACCAGTTGAAGAACTTTTTTATATTATTTTAACCTTGTTGCTGTGTGCTTAGGTTGTTTTAGAGGTGTCGAACAGTTGATAGGAGAGATCCTTGCTGTTTGTATAAGTTGTCTAGAGTTAGACAATTTCCCTATGTGGGAGTGTAGAACCTTGTGTGGGTTAGCCTTTGAAGTTTGCAGTTGCTGTGTGTACGCTGGGCTTCAGTAGGTGGTTGCTTTGTAAAGTTGATAGATTGTTAGGAGAGTCCTGTAAATCAATCTTGTTTAACAAAGTTCCAGCTCGAGGAGCAGTAGAGTGGACGTAGAAGGATTACACAACCTTCGAACCACTATAAGCCATACGTGTTTAATTGTTTTATTTATTTGTGCATTTATCTTATGTTCTTGTATATCTCATAAGCATTAAACGTTTCAGAAAGAAGCATATTGAGAAAATCAGTCTTGTGTTATAAACGATATTTTTCCACTGCGTATAAACCTCTAAGTTACAGCGTGCAGCACTGCATCCTAGTGCTGTAAGCAGTAACGATCTGACATTGCAAGTTCAAGTAACTTGCAGAGCAGAAAGCTTTTTCATAAATTTGCAAAATCGACCAAGATTCATTCATCCCCCCTCTGAACCTCGGACATCACTTAGGACCAACACAAAGACTCTAGCTCGTTGACGATATTTGTGAATTTGAGGTCCATATGTTCCAGAGTTTCTTCAGACAACATTTCGAATAGTTCAAACTTTTGAGTTGTTGTTGATACTTTGTTTTCCTTGGTAAACTCCGTTCCTTCGTAAATTTACTCGAGTTTATTCCAGATGTCCATGTCCAGTGTAGAATTAAATCAAGTGGGATTTGAGATGCTCAGAACCGGGTCCGGATCTCCAAGAATCGACTGAAATCACCCTCAACTGGCGCCTAAAAGCTTGGCGGTTCATGACAGTTATTTCAGTTAGGAGGGTTAGGATATAGGCTTTAACAACGATTTTTCACGCAGAGAACCCTAGGCTTAGATAACAGAAATTCGCGCTCAATTGTTAGGCGATTCTAGAAATTGATAAGGGGGTATTATTTCTGATATAAATACGCATACATAGCAACTAGAATGAGATCGATTGATCAAGTATTAAGTGAATTAGATAGTCCTCTTCTTGAGAGTAAAAACCCTAAACTGCGCAAATCTTGTAATCTGATTCCTTGCGTTTGATCTTAGTGAATTTTTGTGCCTATTCGTTGGCCGTGGATGTAGGAAGCTACCCAGCTCTGAACCACGTTAAATTCTTGTGTTTTGTATTGGTTTTGATTGTGTTTTGCTTGTTTCATTTCTTGTGTTCTTAGCTGTGAGTTTGTATTGCAAATTAAGAGTTCATGTGTGTGTTCTTGAGGTCTGATCTTCTACATAACAGTTTGGCACCGTCTGTGGGAAATGAACCACGGTAAGATGTTGACCATGAGATTGGATGTTGCCAAGTTCACCGGAAAGGGAGATTTCAATTTGTGGAAGGTACAAATGGAGGCACTACTGATTCAACACAACCTGAAAGAGACACTTCTTGATTCATCTGCTGGATCATTTTCTGAGAGTGCATAGAAACATGCTGAGATTTGCAAGAAAGCCAAGAGCACATTGATCCTATGCCTTGGAGATAAGGCCCTGAGGGAGGTATACAAAGAAAAAACAGCAGCAGATATTTGGAAAAAAACTTGATTCTCTGTATTTGGCAAAGTCCTTGGCCAATCAACTCTATTTGAAGCAAAAACTTCTGAACTTCAAGATCCCGGAGGAAAGAAAGGTTATGGAGAAACTTGATGAATTTGTCAAGATCTTGGATGATCTTGAAAATGTAGATGAAAAGATAAAAGAGGAGGACAAGGCATTAATGCTGCTGAATGCTCTCCCTAAATCGATGGATTCTTTTAAAGATGCAATCATATATGGGAGGTTTGTATCTCTTTCCCTGGAGGAGGTTATGACAGCAATCAAGACAAGGTCCTTCAAAATGTATCAGATCAGAAAAGCCAGCCTCTAGGTGAATGACTCAGTATAAAGAATAAAAGATTCAAAAAAACTTAAGAAAAGAAGAAGAATCCAGGCCCTAATCCACAAAACAAGAGACCAAGTGATGAGAATCAAGAAACAAGGAAGTGTTTCTCATATCATAAAGTAGGTCACCTGAAGAAGAATTGTCCAGAAAAGGCTAAGGAGAATTAGCAAAATAAAGGACCTGAAGCAGCAGTAACTGAGATAAATTACGAGTCTACAGACATGTTGTGTATTGTAGTGGCTGCTATCTCTGAGAAGTGGGTCTTGGACTCAGGATGTAGCTTCCATATGTGCCCTAGGAGAGAGTGGTTCTCAGATTTCAAAAGAGAATGCAGTGGTTCAGTCCTACTTGGCAATGATCAAGCTTGCAAGGTGGAATGAGTAGGAGTAATCGCATTGAAACTGCAGGATGGCACAATCAAGAAGCTGTCCCAAGTCAGGTATATACCAGATTTAAAAAGAAATTTAATCTCACTTGGATCTTTGAATAATGCAGGATATGAGTTTAACACAAAGCATGGAGAAATTCAAGTCACCAAGAGAGGGCAGCTGGTGCTAACTGGAAATATAAGAAATGGACTCTATATACTTAATGAATCAACAATCCAAGGGAAAGTAGATGCAGTGATGAGCAACCAACAAGCAAATTTATGGCACAAAAGGCTTAGACACATTGGGAACAAAGACCTTCAAATTTTGTCCAAAAAGGGTGTTCTTGGAGCTGAAATAAATAAGGAAGGGGAATTTTGTGATCAATGTGCACTGGGAAAAACCAAGAAATTACCATATGCTGTAGGTCATCATTATGCAAAGGAGCCATTAGCCTATGTCCACTCTGACATTGGGGGACCTGCAAGAACCTCAACACATGGTGGTTCAAGGTTCTTCATAATTTTCATAGATGACTTCTCCAGGAAACTGTGGGTGTATCTAATAAAACATAAGAGTGATGCTTTCCAGACCTTTAAAAATTGGGTGATCAACCAAGAAAACCTCACTGGTAAGTCCTTAAAGGTGTTAAGAACTGATAATGGTTTGGAGTTCTTGTCTCAGGAATTCCAGAATTACTGCAAGGAGAAAGGTATTACCAGGCACAAAACAACTCCTGCTAATCCTCAGCAAAATGGTGTGGCCGAACGAATGAATAGTACACTGCTAGAAAAGATGAGATGCATGCTCTTGGATGTTAATTTACCAAAGAGCTTCTGGGGAGAAGCTGTTGTTACTGCAGCAAATCTGATCAATAAGTCACCCTCTTCAGCAATTGAGTTCAGAAGTCCTGATGAGGTATAGTATGGTTCACCTATTAATTACACTAACCTTAAAGTTTTTGGTTGTCTTACCTTTGCACACATAAGACAGGACAAGCTGGAATCAAGGGCTTTAAGATGCATCTTCATAGGATACCCAGAAGGTGTGAAGGGCTTTAAGCTTTGGTGTTTGGAAGAAGGACATCAAAAATGCTTTTCTAGCAGGGATGTGGTGTTTAGAGAGGAAATTATGGGATATCCAGCTACAAATCAGCACAGTCAACACCTAGAAATACCATTGCAGGTGGAGAATAATGATTAAGAAAAATCTGACCAAGCTGAGGATCCAGCTGAGAATGAAGAAGATCAGCAGGATGAAGCCACTCACAGAGAGCAGATGGAGAATTTAACTGATGAAGACCAGTTGGAAGAACCTGCAGACAACCTAAGACACTACAGCCTAGCTAGGGACAGAGAAAGAAGGAAAATTCATCCTCCTAACAGGTTTGGGCGTGCAGATATTGTGTCATATGCTTTATCAGTTGCTGAGGATATAAAGTTTGAGGAACCTCAAAATTATAAGCAAGACATGAATTCAGTTGAAATTGATAGCTGGTTGGCAGCAATGAAAGAAGAGCTGGACTCACTGCATAAAAATCAGACCTGGAAATTGGTAGATAGACCAGATAAGCAAAAGATGATAGGAAGTAAATGGATCTTCAAGAAAAAGGTGGAGGTGGCTGGAAAGGAGAAAATAAGGTTCAAAGCAAGGCTAGAAACTCAGGGCTTTGCTCAGAAAGAATGGGTAGATTTCAATGAGATATTTTCCCCAGTGGTTATGCATTGTTCAATTAGGTTGCTGTTAGCCTTAACAGCTCAATGGGACATAGAATTGCATCAACTTGATGTGAAGACAGCTTTCTTTCATGGTCATCTTGAAGAGCAGATTTATATGAAGCAACCACAAGGCTTCATTATACCTGGAAATGAAGATAAAGTGTGTCTTCTTCAAAGGTCACTTTATGGACTCAAGCAGAGTCCAAGGCAGTGGTACAAAAGGTTTAATGAGTACATGGCTGACATTGGATTGGAAAAATGTTCATATGACAGTTGTGTTTACTTTGAAAAGGAGAAGGATAAGGTGGTGACTTACCTGCTGATTTATGTGGATGACATGCTTATAGCAATCAAGTGTATGGCTAGAATTAGGAGTTTGAAGCAGAAGCTGAGTAATCAATTCGAAATGAAGGACCTAGGTGAGGCAAAAAGGATATTAGGAATGGACATTCTTAGAAATAGGAAATCTACAAGGTTGTTCCTATATCAAATTGATTACATGAGGAAAATACTGAAAAGGTTCAGCTTACATCAAGTAAAATCATCCCTTATACCAGCCAGTCAAAATCTGAAGCTAACAAGACAGCAATCTCCAAGTACAGCAGCTGAAATCAAGTATATGGATGGCATTCCATATGCAAATGGTGTAGGGAGTATCATGTACACTATGACTTGGAGCAAACCAGACTTAGCCTATGGTATGAGCTCAGTGAGTCGGTTTATGGCAAATCTAGGAAGAGCTCATTAGAGAGCCTTGCAATGCATGTTCAAATACATCAAGGGAACTATAGATTTAGGTTTGCTATTTGCAAGGAAAGATAAGGATCAGTTTAGCAAGGCATTAGTGGGCTATGTTGATTCATATTTTGCAGGGAATATTGACACAAGAAGGTCACTAATAGGCTATGTGTTTACATTCTTTGACACAGTAATAAGTTGGAAGAGTACACAGCAATCAATGGTTGCACTCTCCACAACCGAGGCTGAATACATGGCCATTACAGAAGCAATCAAGGAAGCAATTTGGTTGAGAGGCATGATAAATGAACTGGGAGTAATACAGGATAAAGTGGCTGTGTACTGTGATAACCAAAGTGTCCTCCACTTAGCTAAGCATCAAGTGTTCCACAATAGGTCAAAACACATAGATGTGAAACTTCACTTTGTTAGAGACATAATTGAAAAGGGTCTGATTAAGATGAGGAAAGTAGGGACTGAAGACAACCCTGCAGACATGCTCACAAAGGCTCTGAGCAGTGGAAAAATCAAGCACTGCATGAAGTTAATAAACCTTGAAAATTGGAAAGACTAACAGTTTTGTTTCATGTTTTTTTACAGGTTTATACATGTTGATTTAGGTGGAAAATTGTAGAATTAAATCAAGGGGGATTTGGGATGCTCAGAACCGGGTTCAGATCTCCAAGAATCAGCCGAAATCACCCTCAACTGGCACTTGGAAGCTTGGCGGTTCGTGGCAGTTATTTCAGTTAGGAGGGTTAGGATATAGGCTTTAACAATGGTATTAGAACCGTTGGCAACAGTTTTTCGTGCAGAGAACCCTAGGCTTAGATAACAGAAATTCGCGCTCAATTGTTAGGCGATTCTAGAAATTGATAAGAGGGTATTATTTCTGATATAAATACGCATACATAGCAACTAGAATGAGATCGATTGATCAAGTATTGGGTGAATTAAATAGTCTTCTTCTTGAGAGTAAAAATCTAAACTGCGCAAATCTTGTAATTTGATTCCTTGCGTTTGATCTTAGTGAATTCTTGTGCCGATTCGTTGTCCATGATGGAATTCTTGTGCCGATTTGTTGTCCATGGATGTAGGAAGCTACCCAGCTCCGAACCAAATTAAATTCTTGCGTTTTGCATTGGTTTCGATTGTGTTTTGGTCGTTTGATTTCTTATGTTCTTAGCTGTGAGTTTGTACTGCAAATTAGGAGTTGTTGTGTGTGTTCTTGAGGTCTGATCTTCTACATAACATCCAGTGTGACGCAGGATTTGAAGGTACCCTTGTCCAGTGCGACGCAGGATTTGACCTTGCTGAAAGTACCCTTGTCCAGTGTGACGTAGGATTTGACGCTCACCTTGGTGAAGGTACGGGATTTGACCTTGGTGAAGGTACCCTTGTCTAGTGTGACGAACACTCTGGCAAAAACAGGATTGGTTTTCATGATTCTTGGGGGTCCTTTGTGATGACCATCTATATCTCATAAGTATGTCTACATTCTTATTTTCCAATCATCATATTATTCGATAGAAAATATAGACAATTCTTATTTTCCAATCATCATATTCTTCGGTAGAAAACATAGATAATTATGTGTATTCATGATGCAAATTCTTCGATAGAAAATATAGACAATTTATGTGTATTCATGATGTAAAAGGTTGCTGAATGTCTGAATGAGATTTTTTGAAAAACAGGGATCAGTGATTGACCAGACATATTGGTTTTTAATCCAATCTGATACCAATATGTGTATATTTATGTTAACGCTAAAATTGTTAACCCATATCTGAATTTTAAAATTGTTCTAAATGTTTTTTATAATTTTTCTTACACTTTTTTTTGTTCATAATTTTTCTTATCAAAATTTTATAATTACTCTAAAAGTTATTGAAGGACTAACACTTTGAATGCAAATAATAATTAATTAAAGACCAACTTAATGAAATTAAACTGTTTTGGAAATCTTGATTAACAAGATAAACCACTTTAATAAAACATTTTGAAATTAACATACTTAAAAATAAAATATAAAATAACACATTGTTCATTCTTCCCTTAAAAACACTCTCAATCTTTGCAAAATCATTTTAAGTTGCAAAATCAGAATCATTTTAATCAAATATTCATATCAATTCAATATGTACGAATTCATATTTTTGTGTTGATATTGAACATTTATCAATATTCATATCAATTCAATATGAACGAATTCATATAGAACTTGTCTAATTATTAACATCAATAGTATCAATTGAAATATGTATATATATATTGATATTAATGATATTAATCATATCAATATTTAAATTTTTTAGAACTTGTGATTGACTGTTTTAGAACTTGTCGATATTAACAAAACCAATCATGCATATATATTATTGGAATATTTATATATTAATATTTAATTTTTTTAGAACTTGTCGATATTAATTACATGAATCATATCAATATTTAACTATTTTTTAGAACTTGTCGATATTAACGACTTAATATTTAATTTTTTTATAACTTGTCGATATTAACGATATAAATCATATATATTATTGAAATATCAATATATCAATATTTAACTTTTTTAAAACTTATGATATTAACGACGTTAATCATATTGCATTTTTTAGAACATATTAACGACATCAATCATATCAATATTTAACTTTTTTAGAATTGATCGATATTAACGAAATCAATCTATATATTAATATTTAACTTTTTTTTTTGAAGTTGTCGATATTTTCATTTCACCATATATTTTCTTTTTAAAAACTTATTTTTATATTTATGTTTAATATTTCTATTCAATTTGATTTTTTTTACCTTATAAATAAACTTTTCATTTAAACTATATTAACTCATATTTTTCCTTCACCCTAAAAAGTTTTCTATAATATTTATGTTAATCATAAAAATTTTCTATAATCTTTTTTTTTAAAATAAATTGAGATTTTCATTAAGATAAAAAATAAAAATGTTACAAACAGAAATACAAGCGACGATCTGTTAACCATATCTATGTTTTTCTATAATATTTATGTTAACACCTATCTATTTTTATTTTAAAAGTTTTTCGATAATTTTTTTGTTAACCTATATGAATTTCAAAATTGTTCTAAAAGTTTTTTATAATTTTTCTTACACATTTTTTTTTTCATAATTTTTCTTATCAAAATTTCATAATTATTTTAGAAGTTATTGGAGGAGCAACACTTTGAAAGGTATGCAAATAATAATTAAATAAAGACGAACTTAATTGAAGATGTAAATAATAATTAAATAAATACCAACTTAATTAAAGTGTGCAAATAATAATTAAAATAAAGACCAACTTAATTAAATTTAATTGTTGTTTTGGAAATGTTGATTAATAGTTATATTGGAATTAGCGGGAATTAGCAGAGAATGAGCGTCATCTCCATTATCATGGAGCAGAATAGTTATTTAATAATATTAATAACATTTCTAATTAATTTTTTTACTTTCTGTCATGACAGAATCTGTCCACGTAACACGTCACTTCCAACAATTATCAGGTGAAATTGCATAATATTCGGACGTCACATTCTGACAATAACACCATACTTGTTGAGCCCGCTCATTAATCGCAATTGGATCCACATTTTCGAATCCACAAAAGTTAAGGAACTTGATGTCATTCTCTACAGTTCTATTGAAAAAACAATTTTCCCCAACACCTGATCTTAAATTAAAACAACAAACTGTGTGAATATCGTAATGCTCGTCTATTGAAGCGTCTATGAGAATATCATACTGCTCGTCTATTGTATCGTTAATTGCACATATTGAAACAAGAATGTTTCGATAACATCCAGGATAATAATTTTCCTCGCATTCATCTCCAGGTGGGTAGGCACCATAAAATTGTGCTCGAGATTCATCTAGGAATATTGCTCCACTCACTATTACTAGGAACGTCACAATCAATTTAGAAATCATGCTGAAATTAGTTTTAATGTTATTGTTTTCTCAGCATTTGCATAAATTAAGATATAATGGCACACCTTTTATAACAAGTGTTTGATGTATTAATTGGTTTGTAACAACTCGATCTATTTAATAATCCGAATTGAAACCTGCAAGGATACGCATTTAAGGCTTACTTTAATTGTTGAAATATAAATATAAATATATAATTCTATTCTACATGCATTGATTCATAGTGGGCAGCTATATAGTGTTTGCTTTATTAAGGAAAGATCCTTATAATTATATTTGACATCTAATCCCCGATATTATGGCCTACATTATGGGATCTCACATGTCTATTTCCTTGTATATATCTTGTACAACTTTATATATACTCTTGTAATCTCTTATTGTAAAAGCAACACACTTCAATACAAGCATATATTTTCTATATGGTATCAGTAAAGGTTTTGATCAGGACCTAAACCTAATATTTTTCCTTCCTTTTTCTGCCATAACCATGTCTGACAGCTCCCTTCATGATACTGCTGGAACAGCAGCGCCACCACCAGTGATTCCATTAACCGCTCATCACCACCTTCCCATTAAACTTACCCACTCCAATTATCCTTCATGGCGCGCACATCTCTTGGCTCTCCTCAAGGGTCATAATCTGCTTGATTTCATTGATGGAAATCATACTTGCCCTTCCCTGGATGAATCGGGTTCGAATACGGCGATGGTTACTACTTGGGTCCGTCAGGACTCCCTCCTTCTTGCTGCAATTTTTGGCTCTCTTGCGCCGGATGTACTACCCCTGGTTTCTTCTTCCACAACATCTGCCGAAGCCTGGGCCTCTCTGAATCGACTTTTTGCTAGTCGATCGCGCTCCCGCGTGAACCAACTCAAGAGTGATCTCTTCCGCATCTCTATTGGTGCACGCTCAGTTACGGAGTATCTCCATTACGTCAAATCGAAGGCGGACGAATTGGCGTTAATTGATCAACCTGTGAGTGCTGATGACCTCACCTTATTTATTGTTAATGGCCTTGGTCCAGAATATGGCAATATCGTCGGACCTATCCGCACTCGGGAAACTCCCCATGCGTTTTGAAGAGCTCCATGATCTGCTGGTTGAGCATGAACTGTCACTTAAGGCTCAGGAAAACACCACCAAGAATCTTGTAGCGACGGCCAATCATTCCACTGCTTCTCATAATTCTCAACGTGGACCTTCCTCTACCAACAAAGGTCATGGTGGGAGTAATCGTCACCAACAATCTCGTGGTCAATCTTCTGGATTTATCAATCACAATCGTGGACAGCAGTCTAACAGGGGCGGTAATTTTCAATCTCGTGGTGGTAATAACAACTCAAACCGACCACAGGTAATCTGCCAGTTGTGCGGCATCTTTGGTCACTCAGCCATCACTTGCCGTCGTGTCCCTCTTCAGGCCCACATGGCCTCATCACCTACCAATAGTCCCTCCCAGACTCAGTGGCTAGTTGATTCGGGAGCCTCCCACAATCTCACTGCGAACCTAGGAAATATGTCCATACACTCCGAGTATGACGGCACGGATGAAGTTCACATCACTGATGGCTCCAGTCTTCCTATTTCGCACACTGGTACTTCTTTATTAAAATTTCCAGATCGTACCTTTATATTGTCTGATGTCCTTTGTGTCCCGACTGCTCGACGGAATTTATTATCTGTTAGTCAGTTCACACAGGCTAACAATGTTTCTGTTGAATTTTTTCCATCCTATTTTTTGGTGAAGGATCGCACCACGGGGACGCCTCTTGTTAGAGGTCAGTGCAGTGATGGTATTTATCATATCTCTTCAAACTCTTGTGGTCCTTCTTCAAGCTTCAAAACTGCTGCTTTAGGTGTACGCACTTCCTCACTGAATTGGCATGCCCGTCTAGGACACCCATCTTTGGAGACTACAAATTTGATTATTAATAAATTTCATTTACTTGTTTTGAACAAGTCCCAGGTTTTGGGCAATGATTGTATTTCGTGCCATCTGAGCAAGTCTCGTAGACTTCCATTTAATACACGTTCTTTTAATGCTTTGCATCCTCTACACTACATTTATGCTGATATTTGGGGGCCTGCTTCGGTGGTGTCATTGGATGGCTCTAAGTACTTTCTACTTTTTGTTGATTTATTTACAAGATATTGCTGGTTGTATCCTGTTAGTGCTAAATCACAGGTGACTGCTATATTTCCTCAATTTCGAAAATTAGTGGAAATTCAATTTGGTCATCAAATACGGAATTTTTACTCTGATAACGGTGGGGAGTTTTTGGCACTGCGCCCCTTTTTGGTGTCCTGTGGTATTAGTTGGTTGTCTACTGCTCCTCATACCCCCCAACAAAACGGTATCTCGGAACGACGAAATCGCCATATCCTGGAAATTGGACGAGCTCTACTTCACCAGTCCAAACTTCCATCGAGATTCTGGTCTCTTGCCTTATAGGCTGCGGTTTATCTTATCAATAGAATGCCAACTCCACTGCTTGGTAAACAAAGTCCATTTCAGTTATTGTTTGGTTTTACACCCACTTACACAAAATTACGTATTTTTGGGTGTCTATGTTTTCCCTGGTTACGACCTTACATTTCAGTAAAATTGATACCACCGTCAAAACCATGCATTTTTGTAGGTTATTCAACTTCTCAGAGTGCGTACCGCTGCTATGAGATCGAGACAGGTCGAATATATACTTCCCGTCACGTTCAGTTTGTTGAATCATCTATTCCCGGACTCCCTGAATCACCTATCTTGGCCTCTATTGATGACACCAACATCATCACTTTACCACTACCTGTTGCATCTGGGTCAATCACTGGAACCTTGCCCACCACTTTGCCAACCTCGGGTCCTCCATGTGCAGTCCCTGAGTTACATGGTCTTCCATTACCCACCTCGGTGCCAGCCCTTACCGAGGTTCCTACATCTGCACAGCTGTCTGCTCTTCCATTGCCCTCACAAAACCGCACTCACATCATGCGAACTCGAAGTTAGAACAACATCTATAAACCTAAAACATTCCACGCAGCCACAAAACATCATCTTCCAGAAAATGCTGAGCCAACTTCAGTAAAGCATGCCCTCAGTCTTCCCCACTGGCGTACTGCTATGGCTGAGGAATTTACGGCCCTCCAACGTCATGGTACGTGGAATTTAGTTCCTCAACCTCCAAACTGCAATGTCATTGGTTGCAAGTGGGTCTTTCGCATAAAGCGTAAGCCCGATGGAACTGTCGATAAATATAAAGCGCGTTTGGTCGCCAAGGGGTTTCATCAACGTCCCGAGGTGGATTTTAAGGAAACATTCAGTCCCGTCATCAAGCCTGCTACTATCAGAACTGTTCTTACTATGGCCATCAAGTTTCATTGGCAATTGCGTCAGTTGGACATAAGTAATGCTTTCTTGCATGGTGATCTTGATGTCCCTGTTTATATATCGCAGCCACCAGGGTTCAAGGATCCTCAACATCCTTCTCATGTTTGTCTTTTGCGTCGCTCCCTCTACGGTCTTCGACAGGCTCCCCTTGTGTGGTACAATTCTCTTTGCTCTGCCTTAAAGTCCTTTGGCCTCACTCAGTCTCGGGCAGATTCATCGCTTTTCACTCTTCATAAGGGCATCGATCGTCTATTTGTTCTTGCATATGTTGATGATCTTATCATCACCGGCTCCAGCTCAACCTTAATGTTGTCCCTTACTTTGCATCTCCGATCAAGGTTTGCGGTTAAGGACCTTGGCCCCTTAGCTTACTTTTTGGGTGTTGAAGTTGCCCCATGCAAAGAGGGTCTATTTCTTTCTCAGCATAAATATACTATTGACCTACTGCAGCGACATAAGATGGATGGGGTCAAGCCTCTTTTTACTCCCTGTTCCACCAAGGAGCCAAAATCATCGGGTTCGGTTGATGTAACAGCCTATCGCAGTGCTATTGGCGGTTTGCAGTACCTCACCATCACTCGTCCTGATATTGCATTCACCGTCAATAAGCTTGCTCAATTTATGTCATCTCCCTCTTCGGACAATTGGTGTTCGGTTAAGCGTCTGTTTCGGTACCTGAAAGGCACCTTGCATCATGGGTTATTGCTTCGCCGCTCTGATGATCTTGTTTTGAAGGCCTATTCCGATTCAGACTTCGGTGGAGATTTGTCTGATTGTAAATCCACTTCTGCCTACATCGTATTTCTTGGCTCGACTCCTATTTCTTGGCGTTCTCGCAAACAACGTGGTGTGGCACGTTCGTCCACTGAGGCTGAATATCGTGCTCTAGCCACCGCTGCTTCTGAAGTATGTTGGATTCACCATCTATTTCGTGATCTAGGTATTCCTTGTACTCGTCCGCCCACCATTTTTTGTGATAACATGGGAGCCACTCGTTTGGCATTGAATCCTGTTCAGCACTCGAGAATGAAGCACATTGCTATAGACCTCCACTTTGTTCATGATCTATTATCCAAAGGTCTCCTCACGGTCTCATATGTTAACACTCAAGATCAATTGGCTGACTTGTTAACAAAGCCACTCTCCAAAGCTCGTTTCCAGTTTCTTCGGTCCAAAATCTCTGTGGCTGATGGAACGTCGATTTTGCGGGGACGTATTAAGGAAAGATCCTTATAATTATATTTGACATCTAATCCCCGATATTATGGCCTACATTATGGGATCTCACATGTCTATTTCCTTGTATATATCTTGTACAGCTTTATATATACTCTTGTAATCTCTTATTGTAAAAGCAACACACTTCAATACAAGCATATATTTTCTATATGCTTTGTCTTGGATTAAAAACAATATACTGGAAAATCAGTGTGTGTGTCAACCATCTGGATACGATTTCGATCGAAGTACCATTCACCAATAGCTTGTGAAATTGTCTGCAAATAAAATCAAGTTAGTCACATATATACATAACTAAGAAGATCAATAATAAAATATATATACATACTAAATTAACTAACTTTGTTTTCCAATCCAGGTGATGCATTAGAATTCCACCTATAGTTATACTCCAGATAAACATGGGTGTAGCAAGCACTGATTAACATTCCGCTTGAAGGATTGTCACCAATTTCTTTCAAAGTTTCGAGGAATGCATTACGAAAACCTGAATTTTAATATGAAGAAATTAGGTTTAATTAATTAATTATTAATTGTATTTTATGAATATTGAAATACTATAATGATACATAAAGTTAAAAGTTACCTTTTATGAGCTGCTTTTGAGCAGGTGTGCACTCATTTATATTTGTACTATTTGTGCAATGATCCCAGCCTTCAGAGTTTGGAGGATCAGGCCTCAAATTGAATTGTATCTGAAAAGATATATATATATTAAACATTTATTTTTTTTATATTTTTCATTAGTTTTTAAACAACATTTAATCCATTTAGCATGGCTTACAGGGTTAATTAACCATACAAATAAATACTTAAAAACTCTGTTAACTATTTGATTTGATAAATCATGTAGCATATGCATTGCTATGCCAAATTTTTATTTTTTTACTTAGAAGGTACATGGAATTGTGCCAACAAAATCAATTTCATATTCATCTTCCATTTTTTCTGCATTTATTTCTAAATTTCTATAAATATTAGCTTACCTGATATTGATCAAACCCACTATTCAGTAAAAATAGTGGTGTTTGAATATCTCCAATGAAATATTCAGGAAACAGACACTGTATATATGGAGTAAAAACACAATCAATATCCCAATATATAGTTAAAAATTTTATTTTTTTAACTAGATATTAATTGAATTTAAATCATACCAAACTTGAGTTTATCCTCGATGTGCAAGATGTGGGCAAAAAACTCGTTAAGTTCTGCAAGATTAAAAAGGCTATTGAATTTGTATGTTTTTTAACATTGAATTATGGTACATATATAACAGAGATAAGTTTAAAATAAGGAAGCAAGAGTCATACATGACTTCTGATTGTATCAGCAAAAACAGCTTCTCTATAGCCAGCATAAGGGAGATCCTTTCTGTTATATTATTATTAGACACCACAAAAAATACTTGTGTTAATGAATAACATTTTATATTGATCAATTCGTATTCGTTAAGTGTCATTTTAAAAACTTACGCGTGAATGAAAACACCAGAATCTGCGAGACATTTTACTCGACCAACATTAGGCAGAAATGCTCGAAACTCATCACAGTGCAGCATAGCTGCCAAACCACCAGCTGAACTACCAGAAAGTAAAGCCTATATATATGTGTGTGTGTGTGTGTGGCATTTAACACTTAATTAGTAAGAATGTAAAATATCCATTAATTAATTTATAGCAATATAAAATGTTATTTGCATACATTATTTGCACTTCCCATTCCTTTCCCGATTAGTTCTTCCATTGTGGCAATGAAAATCCTTGAACCCCTAAATTGCAGGATAGGCCCCTAAGTACAATGTCAATACATATAATGTTAATTAGGAAATCATAATTATATTGAAAGGGAATATTAAAATTCGACATGTCCTAAAAACTTACTGAATCAACTACTTCAGAGTCTCCAATGAATGACCCGCCATCGCAGTAACGGACGTAAGCTTTATTCCAGTTATAGAAATCTGAAATTAAAAGATCGAAATTATAAATTTATTGAGTCATCATGCATGGAGTAACAATAACGAAATACAAACAAGTACTGGTAAATTTTTATTATTATGATCAGTAATTTTCTGAATTTAACTAAATTTCTGTACGTTTTCATGGTTATGTGCGTAATTAAAAAGAAAAGTTGTATCCAATATATATATATATATATATATATTACAGGGGAAATATTTATAAAAAATGAATCCCATAAATAATTAATAGATGATATTACTTACCGGATTACTAGCTTGATTTGAGTTCAGTATGCCTCCAAAAGAAAGAGGGCTATCTTTATTCGTGCTCCCAAGATTTATGTTCCTATTGTTTTGACACTTATGAATTGAATCGCACCATCCACCTCCCTACACCAAAATATTGAAATTATATAATTTGACATAAGAAATATATATATATAAATAATTTTATAAAAGTAAATAAATATATCAATTATAACTTGAAGGTGAACAAGCCAACTATTGGCCCCATCTCCAAATCCAGGGATATAATAGTAACCTCCTGGGCTCCCATCGGTAGAAACTGTAATAGAAAAAAAAAAAAAAACTAACATTAGACGATTATTCTATAGTTCGAAAAGAATTAAAAATTTATAGATAAAGATCCTTTGTAAATTTCGAATATGATTGTATATACCTGCCAATTTTTGTTGGGCGTTGTTGATGAGTGTGCGGTTGATGTTTTCATTAACCCCACCTTGACCGTGAACTTGATCAGTGATCATAAATACGTGCAGCAAGCATGTGATCTCCCAATAAACCATTACTACAAAAATAAATAAATTATAAGAATAATTAAACACAAAAATAATCGAATTAACTATATATATCATACACCATGTGTGTATACAATATTACTAATTAGCACACTTTGTTTATAAAATACAATAAAATATTTGAAGAATTTGCGTACCTCTAAGTGGCTAAGAACAAAACACACTTTCAATGAAATAGTGAAGTCTAATTAAAATCAGCAAGATAGTTTTCATGAATATGAGTTTAATTTCATACCTCTGTAAAAGAACTAGGTTTGATATATATACTACAATGCAGTACACTGTCATACAAGGAGAGGGTGCACTAATATTAATAAAACACTGTCATACAAGGAGAGGGTGCACTAATATTAATAAAACAAATTCTGTAGCTAAAGACTAATTAGGCAATGGCAATAATGCTAGCTTATCAATAATTGAGAAAACATTTGTTGCCAAACCCATGTAACCATTGATTACTTTTACCTTATGGAATTTGTTATCAAATCTTAAATTCAAGTTATTTGAGAAAAATCCAAGAATGTGTTTAATTGTTATGCCCCATTTTTTGAATCTTAAATAAAAACATTAAATTTTTATTTTTGGGCGTCCAACAACCTAATAAAACTAAATTTTTCAAATAAAAGGTAGAGCATCTTCCTTTTCTTTTGCAAAAACTTGGATCTATAAAAGAAAATATAATAAGGGGTGAGCATTTTCCAAAATCAATGAATTGTCCCCAAATGAAAGCCCTAATAGATGAAATAAGGATACTATGTTGAACTTGTGTTTCATGATACCAAAGTGAAGAACCATTTTCAGGACACTTTTGCAATGCATTGGAAGGTGTTGGTCCCAAGTGGTATAAGGTTAAGAAAGATTGAATCAACCTTACCAAATTTTGCAAACTTTCTCCAAAAGTATTATTATCATTATTTTTATTATTTTTTTGTAGTTTCGTAATTTATAACTCAAGATCGATTAAGTTTGTTTGACATTGTTCCGATAAATATAGCAAGAATATATTTTTATATTTGATGTTCGATTTGAATTGAATTTTAAAATTAAGCTCAAAATTCAATTTTTTCGAAGGCATGGACAAATCGTATTATCACTAATAAAAGTGCGTATTTCATTTTTTGGTCTTCCGAGTATTTAAAAGCGGTTATTGGATTGACCATAAACACTAAACACTAAATAGATGGGATTTATAGTCCATAATAAATAGAATATTTATCTCTCTCTATATATATATATATGTGTGTGAGAATGACGATAAGCAAACATGTCAAACATGCACGAAGTTTATTGAAATTAGAGAGAGTCGTGCTTGGTGTTGACAACTCTATCGAAATTACAAGAAGTCGCTACTACACAAGGCAACTTCACGTAGTATTTTAAGACTCCCATTTCCATCATATATTATTAAAAGAATTTCTAAACCACAATTTTATGTTAAAAATTGTTTCTTCTGTAATTCTTCCTCGATTGTTTTGCAAAGCTAATAAGAAGTTTTTCTTGTTGCACAGTGGACGTGGGCTCAGTGGAGGAGCTGAACCACTTTAAATTAGTGTGTTCTTTTCAGAATTTTCTCTTATTTTTCATCTTGATATTTTGTGCAAATTAAGTTTCATTTTAAGTGTGTTGTTTTGCTTGTGTTCTTGGAGTAATTTTCATAACATAAATTTATTGGATTTATAATGTAATAAGTTTGAATATATATAGTGTTAAGTCGAATATAGATGTCGACAAATTTGAACGGTAAATATATATTTGATTTAGTTTAGTTTTGGAATTCAAACCGAAAGGTTATAATCAAATCTATTTTTCTACAACCTTATTACTTGAATTGTCATAAGTTTCGATCAGCATTGCTTCTACGTAAAATCTTAACTTCATATACATGGCTTTCGAGCTTTGAAATAACTAATTGAGTACACTAATATAAATCAAAAGAATGATCTAAGTTCTGCAACGTAACTGAAGCTTCAACCTTCAATTTAATTTTATGATTTTTGAGATTTCAAAACATTTAATTCTATTTAAAAATTCTGTTGTATGAATATCAATGATGTATCAAAATTTGCATAAAATTTGTATGCAATGTCAGAACTTAAATATGTTTTCGCCCCACCAGAATTCAACGTCATCATATATTAATCATTTATAGAATACACGACATCAATTGTATGAACAGATATAACAAGATTTCAAAAAAAAGGATCATCCAAAAAGTTCTCAAGTTAAAGGTAAACACCTTGCAGGAAAATTGCAATTCGATCTCCTAAACTATTAAAAAGAATATCATATGGAATCTTAATAACAGTTTGATCATCAATAATTTTTTATTTTTTTAGAAAACTTGTGTGATCCGGGTTCGAATTCGAATCATCACAATCTGCACTTTTATAAAGGTGAGACACCACTTAAGCTACAAGGCTCGTGGTAATAGATTGATCATCTATATCATCTCCTATCGTACCGTCTTCAACACTTGCAATCCACTCAGAATTTTTTTTTAATTCTTTAATCATGGAAAATAAACCCCAATATTAATGAATGCGGCCCAAAATAAAAATATTAAACAAAATGTCCTAACAATAATATTAACATAAAAAGCCCATGCCAGTATTAATTTAGAACAACAAAGCCCAATAAATGTTGGGGGCCCAAGTAAAGAATAAAATGAACTTACAATCTCCATTTTCATTACTAAACCCACCAATTGCAAGCCCAAGAAACCCATTAATTGATATTTTTGGTAATACGTATGAATATTCATGGTATTTTGTAAAAACTTAAAATATTTAAGGGCAAGGTTGATATTACACCAGCATACCATAGTTTCACCACTTTTCCCATAATTATGTAATACCAACACAATTCATAATAGTTTTTCTTTATGCTTAAATTTCCTAATTTACTTATTAAAAAATTGAACACAAAATAATTAGATGATTAGTCAAATTACGGCGAAAGAGGAGAAAAAAATAATAATAATAACCCAAATTACTAAAATCGACCAAATAAATATTTTCTTATAGTACAATAACAGCAACAAACATTAATTTATTTTTTCTTTTTGAAACAACATGACCAATTGATTATTTTGACAAAAAGGCTTAAAACAACGATTTCTTCTATACACTTTACTCACATTTTATCTCTAAATAAAGTATTTCTAATAAAACATTCGTCCATCATATGTAGATGCAAACTATTATTAGTAAGAACTAACTATCATTTTCTTAATCTGTAATTAAAAATTATAATAAAAAATATAATTATGCCCAAGAAATTAGAAATGATTATTTTAAAACCAATGGTTTCATTAATCAAAAAGAAAAAAAAAGGATTCACCGTTATAATTTCATCATTAAAGTTTATATTAGCAACAGATTATACTTTCGCCACTAATTTTCGACCCTATTTCAAGATTTTGTTGTAGTTTTGGAAGTTATATGAAACTCAATTTGTGCCATGTATTTCTAAAACTTTGCAAAAGTTACGAAGTTATAAAACTTTACAAAATGCCAACTCATATCTCATTTTCAACATAAATGGTAGAGCCCAATATATTAAATCTAATGCATTTAGTATTTTTTTTAATCCCAAATCCCAACCCTTTATTAATCATCCATTACTTTTTGTCATTATGAATACCAAACCCATAACTCCATTATGCAACTCATATCATTTGCAAACTTATATACTCTATACCCAACATTTTATTACATCCGTGTTGGATTCACACGGATGGTATCAAAGCTGTCATCAAATTAAAAATTACCTCCAATAATAACATCTTAGATATTTTAATTTTAATTTTAATTTTATGTCATTATAAATAAATTGATAATATTAGAATTAGAATACAAACAATAATATATAAATTTGTTTTCAACTTCAAATACGTCTCAAGTCTATGATAGGTGGGGGTGGGGGCATCACCATTTTAGTCTCATATCTTATCTTGGACAAATGTATTTTTAGATGGTTGATCAATCTACCAAGTACCAAACTCATTTAATTGTTCTGCCAAATGTTAGGTTACTCACACGAGCTCTTTTATTCCAATGTGTATTCTATCATATGTATCAAATTAATTATTACACACACATATATATATATATATATATATATTTGATATTAACTACTAATTAAGATGTGTGTATTAGATAGATAGAAATATTAGGAAAAAAATTCAAATATAGGGTTGGGTGGGCTGAATTCAACACGAATCCGTGTATTTTCCTTTTTTTTTTCTTCATGATTTTTATATTGTTTTAGTCATACATTTATATTATGTTAAACATACCTTTATGTAATACTTTAACTTTAAAAAGAAAAAACTAATTTTAGCGAAAAAATTCTAATTTCAACACAAAAAACCCTAATTTATACATATATATTTTTAAGTGGTATTAGTCATATATTTAAGTAATATTAGTCATACTTATATATAATATATAAAGGTACAACTAACATAATTAAAATATATGACTAATATAACATAAATGTATGCTTAACATAATATAAATATATGTTTAAAATAACATGAAGACCCTAAATGTATAACTAACATAACATAAAAATATAACACTTAAGAGCGAGTTTGAGTGGCTTTGAACGCGTACACCCAAACATGGAGACACATGCGAGCATTTGGATGACGCATGGATCGAGTCAGATCTGTAGCACGAATTTAGGATTCATGCATCAATTATACCAAAACTTTTGTGTAAAATATAATAGAAAAACGTTAATCACCAATTACACCAATCACTCCATATCGTGCTAGACTAGGATATATGTCAACTACCCAAAACATTTGCTGCCAAACCCATGCAATCATTCATTACTTTTACCTTAAGTGAATTGTTTTACCAAATCTTAAATTCAATTAAAAATATGCATTATTAATTAAGACTGCCATTAATTTTTTTTTGCCAAAACCTAATTTTGGCCTTTTTTGAATGGACGGTTAAAAATTAGGTGTCAATTTCAGTTAAAAAGAAAAAAAAGTTAGGTGTCAATAAACAATGAAAATGGAAAGATTAAGGAAATTATAAAAAAAAATATAACAGACAATCCTCTATATATATATATATAGTTATGTTATCCTACCCACCGTGAGCACATTAAAATGTGTCCACAGTTAATATATCAAAAATCTAATATACCTACTAATTTCACTTTCATATAAAAAGGGAATCGAATCATTATACATGATCGGTGAATATATTATGAGTTGCCTCAATTTAATTTCTTAAAATTAATTTGTTTATGCGATCAAAAGTTGTAATAAATACTTCCTTTTTAGACATGAATTATAATCACACAGCAATTGATTGCTATACTGTTCTTTAGTAATTTATCAGTATACTGTAATTATAAACGATGCAATAAATTTAATTCATTTTTATGTCCATCCCCACCCCCACTATCCATTAATGCGCCTTCCATATTCTGCTAGTTTGACAAATTCCCTAGCTAATATATATAGGCAATGCAAAACTCCATCAAAGACTTCACTTTTATCTTAAAGTAGTAGTGTTCTTCATCAAATATATTGGGTAAATTGCTTTGACAAATTCCCTTATATAGGTAATGCTAAATTCCATCAAAGATTTCACTTTTATCTTAAATTAATTAGTGTACTCCAAAAAGAGTATTGGGTAAATTGCTTTGACAAACTCTCTAATATAGGTAATGCCAAACTCCCTCAATGACTATATTTTTATCTTAAACTAGTAGAGTACTCTATAAAAAGTATGGGGTACATTGAAAATTATGTCCCATAATAATTCCACAGAGATATTTCACTTTTAAATTTATGTCTTTCAAAAAAATAAGTATTTGATAATATTAAAAATTTAGAATGAACAATAATATACAAGTGTAATATCGTTAAATTGAAGATTACATCTCATATGTTTGTTGGGACGTTGGGGTGGGTTTGTTGCAATTTTAGTTCCACAAAAATACGGTTTAGGCCAGTAATTCCAAATAATTAAACATTTTGAGAACAATTGATTTATTTTTGTCAATTTAGGAATTCGAAAATTAAATGCTGAAATGTATTTATTTTCATAATTTAAGGTGGATATTATTGAAGTATCACAAAATCTAAATAAACATATTTGATTTGGTTAGATTTAAAGCAAAGATTTGGCATCATGATGATATAATTCTTTGCACCTATGTTTTATTCTACATAATTGATACTTTTTACTATGACGGACCAATCTCCATCTTCACCTTTCAAAACTCATGCATGTGAGCTCAAATTATTATCCGAAATTTGTGTGTTTGGTGTACTTGAAAATGATTCAAAATAAATAATGAGAAGGTTGAGGGAAGAGTTAGATTCTTTCTCTTTAAGACGAAATTGTCTTGTATTCAGTATTTTACAATTTACGGCAAACGTTCACAAGATACAATGACTTACTAACTTAAGAATGACAGCACAACCATCCAAAAATATTTCGACAAACGAAAATGATATTTGGAACTTTCTATGATTAGAAGATGAGAGGACTACAATTGCTAGAATACTAATGATGCAAGTTGTTGTAAAGTGAATGAAATGATTGAATGTGAAGTCTATTTATAGAAAATGAAGAGGTGTTGTGTCTCTCTATAATAGACACATTTTAATTGGAATGATATTTTTTCATAATTAGGTACATTTTAGATTAAATTGAAGTCTTTTAATAATTAGACATCTTTTGGAATGAAATAGTGGGATCCTTCTGTAGTACACCAGTGGTATTAATAAATTAGTGGTCTCAGCCATTAGATCTTGATTCATTACATCATGATCCTTCATTTTCATTTTAACTTTTTTTACCTGCCTTCAAAAGTTACAGCAGTAAAACTCAAAGATTCCCCCAAAAAGACTAATATCACAAGACAATGTTGTCCGTATCTACCTTCTCCTACTATTGTATTTATCAGCTAATAACATAAAGATGTAAAGATGATTACAATAATTACTTTCTCCACAGTAAAGATGACACAAGACAATGTTGTCCGTAGCTAGTAACAATAATTACTTTCTCCAAAATGTAAAGATAGATTTATCAATGAGAAAATAAAAATATTAATCTTACGGAAGTATGCAAACTTTAACCATGATGTAAAAAGGGAAGATAACCTAATAGAGAAGACAAACTAAAACATACTAATCAAAAAAAAAGTACGTCGGGAATCAAAACATAAAAAATTACTCATTACATTTGGAAGACATTTACGAAAAACTACCATAATAATTATATCAAATAAACTTTATTTATAATCAACTATTTGATCATTTTTATAAAAAATACAAAAATCAACCACAATAAATAAATTAACTAAACAAAATAATTACAATATATATATATAGATATAAAATAAGAAATACGTAAAACAAAAATAAATAACATATGTAAATTAAACGAGTTAGGAAGCCCATATAGATTTCGTACAACCGACGGGTTCAAACCTAATTTTTTGTATAAATTATAATGAAAAAACGTTAATCACCAATTACACCAATTACTCCATATCGTGCTAGACTGGGATATATGTCAATAACCAAAAACATTTGCGGCCAAACCCATACAATCATTCATTACTTTTACCTGAAGTGAAATGTTTACCAACTCTGTAATTCAATTAAAAATATGCATCATTAATTAAGACTGCCATTGTCACGCCCCATTTTTGAAATTAAATAAAATATAAAATTTTAACATTTTGGGCGTTCAGCAATTTAAAACAAACTATAGCTGAAGGATAAAATCTATACAAACTACATAATTTGCATAAAGTTTTAAACGATCAGAGGCCGCAGCAAAATATATATACAGGCCATCATACTTTTACAACCTTTCAAATAACTTGTTTAGTTATTACAAAAATTATATACTTGCATCTTTCTTCACATTCGACTCCCAACTTCCGAATCTATAAAAGAAAACGTATAAAGGGGGTGAACGTATAAAATACACTCAGTGGAATCACACTGTATAGGGTCTCATTTCATAAAATATACCAAATAATCACATTTCATCACATGACATACAATTTATTAAAATATAAGCATTCATCGCAATCAAGCATCATTCATCTTCACACATGTCACTTTCATTTCTACATATACGGTCTTTAACCGTCTTGCAACATATGCGGTTCTCAGCCGCTATAAAACATATTGCGGTTCTCAGCCGCCATGAAAACATTTTCTTTACGGTTATTAACCGTCATAATACGGTGATCAGCCGTCATATGCGAGCCCTAGCCACCTTGCATACGCATGCACATGCGCACATAATTTCATCACATTCACATATCACAAGTTCACTTAAAAGCACATCTTAATTGCACATACGAAAATATCAAATTCAGCCCATCACATCATCACATTTCATATATTCAGCACATAAACCCAACACATCTCATATCGAATAAGAATTCATAATTTAAATTGATAGGATGAAATGTAATAGATTTTGATGAGACAAAACGTGTAATAGATTAGAACCTTAGCTATCTGGATGAGTTTTAAATGTAAAAATGCTAAGGCAAGGATGCTGGAAGGACTTGAAGATTCTGCCAAGCAGCCAGGAAGTCGAAGTCCCTGCTGCCTGCATACTATATCAAGCAACCAGCAAGCAAAACTCGAAGAGGATGCTACAAGGAGCCTGGAAGATAGTCAAGGAAGCTGACTTACTCGAAGAGGATACTACCAGTTTCATCAGAGTCAATGCAACCTGACTAGCCAGTAGAGTCACTCCAATTCTAACGAATCAGAATCTGCCATGTGTGATAAAGCAGCAAGGACACAGTACAAGCAGTCTGCAGAATAAAGTTGCGTAGACAAAGGACAAGCAGTTGCAGAACAGAATGAAGGTATTTCAGAACAGGTGTCAGAAGATTGGCAGAACCAATCAAGAAGAGACACCTCATCATGCAAAGGACTGCCTTCCCAACGGGCAGAAAACTATCTGATGCCTATATATAGGAGTCTGATTTACAAAAGAAGGAGACACAACGATAATATACAACCAAGAGAGAACTGGGAAGCAAATAGACGCACAAGCTTATACTCTCAAGTTAATCAGACTGAGCAAGCAGCAAGCCAGCTACCTTTGTGATCTTCTGACGTTCAAGGAGCTTGCTGCATTTGATTGTGTTTTAACCTTTCATTTTATTCTAAGTCTGATAGGAGTCGCTTAGGCAGGTGTTGAAACTGCTAAGTTGTAATCTCTCTGAAGAAGAGAAAGGATCCTGTGTGGGTCGGTTAACCAGTGTGGAGATCCTGTGTGGGTCGATAGTTGGTCACTGTGCAGCTACCTGTATGGATAGAGCTGACAGTTTGTTTAAAGTTTAGTTTATGTTAGCTGAGTCTATTGTAAATCAAACTAGCTTTAACAAAGTTCCTCCTTGTGAAGGAGTAGAGAGGACGTAGAGGGATTACTCCACCCTTGAACCTCTATAAGCTTGCTTGTGTCTTTTATAGTTTTCTATCTATCTATCTGCATCTGAGCATACTGCATTAAAAGCATGTTTCGAAAAACATAAGTATTTCCGCTGTGCATTACATTCTCTGACTAAGTCCTGAGGTCACTGCCTGAGCAGGAACCTGTCGAGCAGTAAGCTTACTAGCTACCTGTTCATCAGGGACTTAACATTCTTTGGAGTAAAAGTTGAAAATTTGATAAGGTTAATTCACCCCCCCCTCTTAACCTTATACCACTGGGACCAACAAGTGGTATCAGAGCAGGTTGGATTAGAAACCCAATCTGTCTGGTCAAATCCCTGATCCTTGTTTTTCGAAAATCGGTATACATTGCTTTCATCATATCATGGACACGCACAAGCTTCCTATGTTTTCTATTGAAGAGTATGACGATTGGAAGATTAGAATGCAGGCACATCTCTTAGCCATGCATGACGAAATGTGGATGGTTATCACGGATGGACCTCCAAACCTAATCCAATATTTGCGAGAGCTGCCGAAGTTGGCGATGCAGGAGCCATTCCCCATCAAGCTGTGATTGACAAACCAAGGGAAGAATGGTCGGCTGATGATAGAAGACGAGCTAACCTGGACAATGTAGCCAAGAATGCCTTATTCGTTACTCTGGATAAAGGAACCTTTAGCAAGGTCAAGACATGCAAGACCGCCATGGATATATGGAACAAACTTGAACAAATCTGCGAAGGAACAGAGCTGACTAAGGAAAACAAGGTGTCTACAGTAACCCAGAAATTCGAGCTGTTCGAGATGCTCCCTGAAGAGACCTTAGAGTAGATGGATCTGAGGTTTACAAACATTGTAAATGAGCTTGAATCCCTGGACAAATTCTACACTCAGAAGGAGAAAAATATGAAAGTGCTAAGAGCACTACCTGCAGAATGGGACAGCAAAACTACTGCAATGAGGGTGTCAATGGATCTAAAGTCAATGAGTACCTTTGACCTCTTCTCTGACTTAAAAGCCTTCGAATATGATATCAACAGAAGGAAGAAGGAAGCTAAAGAATCTAGCACAAAGGTAACTGCCCTGACAGCCAGAAACGCAAAAGACTCTGGAGCTATCTGCAGTAAGTAGGGTGAGCCACCTGCCGAGGGTACTGATGAAGAAATGGCCCTTTTTCTAAGAAATTTCAAGAAATTCATCAGATACAACAGAAAAGGTGACTTTAAGAAGTATCAGGCACCTCCCCAACAACCTATTGTTCAGCAACCAAACCAGGATATGTCCGATCTCTGCTACAATTGCCGAAAACCAGGACAATATGCCAAAGAGTGTCCTCATCCTAAAGTCAACAGGTACCCCAATGGAGAGTCATCCCAGAAAAGGGAAAAATGAAGAGAGGAACGGAGGAGAATTAAAGTCTTCCTAAGTGAGATGGAAAAGGGCAAGGAACCTTCCAAGGAGGCTCAGCAAGATGCGGACTCCTCTGATGATGACAGTGACTCCTCATCCTCGGAAGATGAAGCACTTATCTGCCTGATGGCACAGGAAGCTGAGGATAGCGAGGATGATGATGTGATATATCCTAACCAGCTCATAATGGAAGAGGAAAAGTCTAAAACAAGCCTCTCCCTAAAACAAATCATGAGCGAATTCGAACAGATAAACTTAATTCATGAGGAGCTAAAACTCGAAAATGAGATGCTCAGGAGGGAAAACAAACAACTAGCTGAAAAGCTATCTGCATATGAGCTTGATAGCTCAAAGTGTAGTGACCTCCTAGAGCAGGCATCTAAGCTCAATCTGAGAATCGCCAAACTTGAGAATGAGAAGAGTGATCTTCAAGCAGTCATAGGATCCTTTAGCAAGTCAGCTAAAGAAGCCAAGGAATGCATGAATTCGGGCAAAAGTCCATTTGATAGGACAGGCCTAGGATACTGTGCAGGAACTTCTCAAGGAACAGCAAGATCATCTAAAACTATTGTTTTCATTCGAGCTGGAACCCCAAAAGAAAAGGAGTTATCCAATAACTCAACAACAAGCTTAGAGAACGCAATAAACAAGGGCAATAGACCCATGTGCACATCCTTAGGGGATAAACCTGTTTTCAAAAGCTGGCTACAGCAGAATCAATCTGCTGATAGAAACAAGAGAAAACAGCAACCTACAAGGATGCTGAACAGAAACCTCTATCCCACCAATACTAAGACCAGAATGTCTAAACCTAAACGAGCTCATGCTCAAGGGAAGTATAGTGGAGGACCTCACTTCAAAAGTGACGGGTATACACAGGTTGCACACACATTTCAGTATCCGAAGGATACCTCTTATAGACGAAACCACCAAGTCTACAACAAAACAATTGTTGTGAGACAAGTTTGGATTCCAAAAGGTACTAACAAAGAAGGACCCGTACATGTATGGGTACCTAAGAACCAGTAATCTCTATTTTACAGGTACCTACAGCAGGAACCAGCAAGGAAGTGTGGTACATTGATAGCGGGTGTTCGAGACACATGACTGGAGACAAAGAAATCCTTAAGAACTTTCAACAGTGCAAAGGACCCAAAGTAATCTTCGGAGACAACTCCAAGGGAAGCACTAGAGGAGTTGGAACTCTCATCAAAGGAAACACTCACATTAAAGAAGTGTCGTATGTCAAAGGCCTAAAATACAACTTGCTAAGCATAAGCCAATTTTGTGACAAAGGTTACTCAGTGGAGTTCAATCACAACAAATGCCTGATAAGGGACAACCAATCCAAGAAAGTAAAGCTATCAGGAACTAGAAAAGGAAACATCTATGTAGCTGACTGGAGCTCAGTAACCACAGCTACCTGCTTCATAGCAAAAGGATCATCAGAAGCTAGCTGGCTATGGCATAAACGGATGAGCCATCTGAACTTCAAAACGATCAACAAATTAGCCAGGAAAGAACTGGTCAGAGGGCTACCCGATATGGTGTACAAGAAAGAAAGTCTATGTGAAGCATGCCAAAAGGGAAAGCAAACTAAAAGATCCTTCAAAAACAAGATACAAAGGTCAACTAAAAGAGTGCTAGACTTACTACACATGGATCTATTCGGACCGGTAGAACCAGTAAGCATGAGTGGAAGAAAGTACACACTTGTAGTGGTGGACGACTATTCAAGATTCTCGTGGACACTATTCTTGACAAAGAAATCAGACACTCAGCGAAGGTTACCGGAGCTACTGAAGAAGCTGCAGACCGAAAGGAGCCTGAACATTATCAAAATTTGAACAGACAGAGGCACTGAGTTCACAAACAAGTTTATTGTAGAATACTGCTCTAACAATGGAATCAAGCATGAATACTCAGCAGCTAGGACGCCGCAACAAAATGGTGTTGCAGAAAGAAAGAACAGAACCTTGAAGGAAGCTGCGAGGACCATGCTAGCTGAAGCACAGCTACCCAAGAGATTTTGGGCAGAAGCAATCAACACAGCATGCTATACCCAGAACATATGCATTATCAACAAAGATTTGAATAAAACTCCTTATGAGCTATGGTTCGGTTATACTCCAAATATTGAACATTTTCATATTTTTGGATGCAGGTGCTATGTACTCAACAATGGAAAAGATTACCTGAAAGCATTCGACTCAAAGTCAGATGAAGGAGTATTCTTAGGATACTCCTCGGTAAGCAAAGCCTTCAGAATCTTCAACAAGAGAACATTTGCTGTAGAAGAAACAGTACATGTGGATTTTGATGAACCACACTGTTCTAAGGCTGATATAGATGAACTTAATGAAGATCTTGGAAAAACTCACATCACCAACACTCGTGTCGAATATATTGATGCTGAGTTACTAAATCTCCAAAATATTGAATCAACTCAGAATCAGCAACCTGCACCTACACAGCAACATGGAGAACATGAACCTACTCCAAATCAGCAGGCACCTGTAATACAAGAAGATATACACCACCCTGAAGGAATTCAACTGGAAGTACAGTTAGAAATACAGCACGATCCAAATCAGCAAGCTGAACAGGACGATCACGAGCAACCTGCTGAAATTCAAAATGAACAACAGGTTGAAGAAATTAGAAGGAAATGGCTAAGGAATCATCCAAGAAATCAGATCATAGGAGATTCCACCTCTGGAGTGAAAACAAGAAGAAGCAACCCCCATGAAGCAATGTTTGCTTGCTTTATTTCACAAACAGAACCAAGCTGTATAGAAGATGCTCTAGAAGACACCAACTGGATACAGGCAATGCAAGAAGAGCTTAATGGATTTGAAAGAAACCAAGTGTGGCATCTAGTTCCTAGACCTACTCACCAAGGAGTAATCGGCACAAAATGGGTATTTAAAAACAAACTCGATGAAGAAGGACAAGTAGTCAGAAACAAGGCAAGATTAGTAGTAAAAGGTTACTGCCAGGAGGAATGAATAGATTTTGAACAAATTTTTGCACCTGTAGCAAGACTAGAAGCAATCAGGATCTTCCTAGCCTATGCCGCTCACAACAATCTAACAGTCTACCAGATGGATGTCAAAAACGCTTTTCTCAACGGACTGCTCGCTGAAGAAGTGTATGTGGAGCAACCTCCAGGATTTGAAGAAAATCCAGAAACCATGGTCTTCAGGTTGAAGAAAGCTCTCTATGGGCTAAAGCAGGCACCTAGAGCCTGATATGATACTCTCTCGAAGTATCTACTTGATAATGGATTCAAGAAAGGCAAGGTGGATAAGACACTCTTCAGAATCCAAAATGGAGATAGCATACTGCTCGTTTAGATCTATGTCGATGACATTATCTTCGGTTCAACAAACAAAGAATTGTGCCAAAAATTTTCAAGTCTCATGCAATCCAAATTCGAAATGAGCATGATGGGAGAACTAAGCTTCTTCCTCGGTCTACAAGTCAAACAACTGAGCAATGGAACCTTCATCAATCAAGCAAAATACACTAAGGAATTGATAAAGAGATTTGGATTGGAAAATGCAAGCACAGTAAGCATACCGATGATAACATCAGGAAGCCTAGACAAGGACACTGATGGCAAAGCAGTAGACGTTACAAAATATAGAAGACTAATTGGGTCACTACTCTACCTGACAGCAAGCAGACCAGATATCATGTTCTCAGTGGGAATGTGTGCAAGATATCAAGCAGCTCCAAAAGAGTCACATATGACCGCAACCAAACGAATCATAAGATACCTCAAAGGAACCCAGGAAGCTGGTCTATGGTACCCGAGAGGAGGACTCAAGCTTATTGGTTATACTGACTCTGATTTTGCAGGTTGCAAAATTGACAGGAAAAGCACCAGTAGTACCTGCCAACTACTAGGAAACAAACTGGTATCATGGTTCTGCAGAAAGCAAACCTCTATAGCAACCTCAACAGCCGAGGCCGAGTATGTTGCTGCAGGAAGCTGTTGTGCACAAATTCTATGGATTCAACAGCAACTAAAGGACTACAGAATTGAAGAGAAGGAAACACCTATCCTATGTGACAATTCAAGCGCAATAGCTATCACCCACAATCCAGTTCTACATTCAAGAACTAAACACATTGATATCAGACACCACTTCATCAGAGATCACGTTGAAAAGAAAGATATATCTTTGCAAAAAGTGCATACTGATCTACAGCTAGTTGACATATTCACAAAGCCACTATGCGAATCAAGATTTTCGTTTCTAAGAAACGAGCTGGGAATAATCAATTTATGATAACTTTTCTATATAACCCTATGTTTGTCTGTTGAAATGACTATAATATTCAGGGGGAACCATAGGCAGGACGAAGGAAAAACAACAACCTAAAGGTTACTGCTCAAGGTCCCTGAACAGTTACTGGATACAATGTTACTGCTCTGAGCTACCTGCAGGATCCAGTAACTGAAGCGCGTGAAAAGAGGAACAGTTACCCCGCGGTTAGCAGCCGTTTTTGCAGGAAACTCCTCGATATCCATAAAATATCACATCAAGTCCTTACGCACACGTACACCGCGCCAAAAATCTCAACCATTGGATTAAGGGTCTTTTCAAATTCAAGACCAATCAGAACCGTCAGATCATCTCTCACCAAAATTCAAATATAAGGAAGTCTTTCTTCTCACTTATCTCTTACACTTAAACATTTCCATTCTCTTGCAAACCCTAATCTCTCGTGCTCTCTCTCTCTCAAAGCTTTCCAGTTTTCAGATTTCTCTCTCTCTCTGAAATGGCACCAAAAACATCCCAAGTTGTTGATAGAAGGCTAGTGGACCGCAAGATCCTCCTCAAGATGGTAGAGAAAGAAGGGAACTGGAAGGAGGTTATGAAGAATATCCTTCAATGCCTCTATGAGACCGGACTTCTTAGACTCTGCTCCTATCACAAGGCCCCGTACGCGGAGGAGCAGGTGGAGAAATTCTACCGGAGAGCGAAGGTCTCTGCAGATGGGTCAGAGATCACATCAAAAGTTGGTGGAGTGACTGTGGTGGTGGACACCGGTCTTCTGAAAGAGGTGTTCGCTCTGCCTACTGCAGGGATGAATGCCAGTGACATCTCCACTTACGGAGAAGACCAGCTGGAGGAGTTCTGGACGACGTTCACCGGGAAGGAGGACACGACAGGGATGTCCCAGAGTTGCAGTAAGAAGGTCTTCCATCTGGAGTTTGAGTTGCTGCATGATATCTGCTGCCATATCATAGAGAACCGCTCTGGTTCCTTTGATAAGTGTACCAACTTCCGGTACAGGATGATGATGGCCATTGTGAAGAAGGAGAAGGTGGACTGGGCCAGCTACCTGCTTTCCAGGCTGATGGAGGAAGTGGAGAAGAAGGTAGGTAAGCCTACCTATGGGCTTATTATCAACACCCTCCTGGGTCACTTGAAGGTGGATCTGTCCCAGGGGAAACCCATCCAGAAAGGGAAATTCATCGGTGCGGGTAGGGTCTTTGCCAAGAAGACCACTGCTCGGTCATCCCCAATAACCAGAGAGGTCTCTGAGGACCTCAAGGGCGCTCCAAGGACAAGGAAGGCATTCCGCGACACTGCCTCTCCTTCGTCTGAAAGCAGCTCGAGGATGGAGGAGCTTGCAGAGCCCTCACCAGCTCCTGCTGTACTAAAGAAGATCAAGCACAAGAAAGATGTGCAGAGGAGACTGGTCATCTCTGATGATGAACCAGAGATCGTCACCACTCGGGCTGTTAAGAAGCCTGCAGTAGAAGTGGAGATTGATTCTCCAAGGGAGGAACTGGAAGGGAATACAGTTGTTGATGATGATGATGATGAGAAGGAGGAGGTAGCTGAGTTCGTCATCAGCATACCGAAGCTGGAGGCGGAGTTCGGTAAATTGGTGGAAAAATTCACCACCTGGTGGCAGTATAGGCACCTGCCCAGGGAGGAACTCATCCAGTGGGCAGACTGGAAGACTGAGGAGGAATGAGCGCTGAACTGGGTCGCCATGGATGATTTGGAGGAGATCCTTCAAAAGAAATTTTTGAAGGATCTCAGGAAGATGAAATGGCCGGAATTTCTTGAAAATGCGGAAATAGCCGCTGAGTTGGAGGCCAGGAAGCAGAAGGAAGCTGCCGCACAGCTGCCTGGCCCCAGGAGCCTGAAGGGAAAGGAAGCTGTCATCCAGCCAGACTTCTATAGGGAGGAGGTGATACTGGATGCTGCTGCTGACCAGGTCAGAGCACGCGATGATGTGGGCTTTGCTGAGGCCCAGATAGTAAAGTACGGGGAGCAGGAAGCTATGGAGAGGATGATGAAGCAGGCTGCTGATATCAGCCTGACAGATACCAGAATGAGAAGGCCAGTAAGGGAACAACAGATAGGTGAAGGATCCTCCTGCTCAGCGTTGATGGTGGAACCTATCAGCAGGCGGTCACCTTCACCAACGGAGAAAAACGGTGAGGAATTCTCATACCTTACTGACCTGATCATTCTTCCTGAAGTACCTGTACAGACGCCGATGAAGGAGAGGAGCTCGACGCCAACTGACTTTCCCAAGGCTAAGGAGTTGGAAACCCTCGCTGCTGTGGCATCTCTCGAGCTGATAATTCCAACCACAGTAGCAGCCGCCGATGACACCACGGAGACCACCATTCCTACACCAATGGAGGTAGAGGCTGAGGGGGAACATATGCAGCAGGAGGCACCTGTTCAAGCTGAAGCAGTGGAGGAACCTGCCCCCATGGAGAAGGAGCAACCTGATGCAGCTATTCCAATGGAGGTGGAGGAGACAACACCTGCCAAATCGGTGGACCAGGAAGAGACGGTCGCTGAGGGGGAAGTAGCTGCGGGTGAAAAGGTGATGGAAGTGCAGGAGGCAGAAGGAGACAAAAGTGGAGAAAAAGAGCCTGTTGTGCAGAAGGAGGCTGAAGTGTAGGAGGATGCAGTGCAGGAGGTAGTAGAGGAGATAGAGAAGGAGAAGGAGGCCGAAATAGTGTTCAGCAAGGGTAAGATAGCTGAACAGGACAAGAAGCTGGGAGAACAAGAGGAGGATGCTGAGGAGGAAACTCACTCTAAGAATACTGGATCAGGAGGTGGAGGATCCAGTAGCCCTACCAGCAGCGATGAAGGGTCACCCAGTGAACAGGGTGATACCGGAGCCGAAAAATCCAAAGAACTAACATCTGTTTCTGATGAACAGGCACCAGCAGGAGAACGCCAGGAACCTGCCAGATCAAATGAAGAGGTGGTGACAACAATTGAACAAATGGGGAAGTCCTTGGTGAAGGCGAGCAGGAAAATCCGCAAGGATACCCGCTCCCACTCTGTGAAGACCTATTCTTTTATGGACTCCCTCAACGTGACATTGTCAAAGCTCACTCAGATGATAGCCGCCTACCGACCCCCTAAGGAGGATGCTGCAGTTGAAGTTGTCAAGAGCGTGATGGAGAAGCTAAACAGGCAAGAGAAGATGATGATCTCTCTTGAGGCCAGTCAGAAAGCTCTAGTCACTGCAGTAAACCGGATAGACAAGGAGCAGTTCAACCAATCTCAGACCCTGCGGGATCACTTAGGCACCTTGTCTGATATTCACTCCATGGTCAGTTTTGCGGTTGGGCGTGCTGATGATGACAAAAAAGGGGAAGGAAGGATTGAAGGCAGACAGAAGGCTGGACAGGATCCTGCTGCCTGCAGACAGATGGTAGTGAGCATTAGGAGGAGAGATGACTCTGGAGATGGCGGACACAAGGGAGTTGGATCTAGGGGCCCTTCAGACAGTAGTGCAAAAAGAAAATCAAATGTTGTTTCTGGGTCTGTTCATCCAGGCTTCAGGAAGGGTGCTGATATGAGAGAAGAGAAAATGAGGAGGACTGAAGCAGAGCTGAAAAGCAACCTGAATGTTGTTTTTGCAACAGATCCTAGGGTTGTCCTTGACAAGATCTTCCCTCCGCACAAGCTGCCTGACATGGTGGAAATGGAGAAAAATTTGCAAAGTCCAGATGTCGCAGCAAGTGCCACTCTCTAAAGCTTCCTGAAAGCAAGCCCGGATCCCAAGAGTGACAGATTCCTAGCCCCATAAGTCCCGGAGGTCACTCTTCCTACTGAGGTCAACCCATCCTTTTTTCAGATAGAAGCTTTCAAAAGAAAGGAGCTGATGAAGTACTTCACCACCCTCTGCAAGGAATCTGCTCTTTTCAAAGGATTCAAGACGAACAAGGAGGCTTTGCAGAGGTTCCTGGAGCTGACAAAGAGAGGTGGACTTTCAATTCAAGTGAAGCTAAAGCAAAAACTTGGAAAGGAGCCCATACCATACAGTGATGACTTCTGGCTCAGGTTTGAAGAGTCTGAGGAAATGGTGAAAAGGATGGAACCTAGCTATCAAGATTCGATAGCCAATTGGTGGAAAGGCTCAAAGTTTGAAAGAAAGAAGAAGGCCAGTTGGTTGAAAACTTGATGTTTTTACCTTTTTGCTTATGTTTATTCTGTTGTTTGTTTAAGTTTCTGTTTGATTCTGCTATCTGTTTGAGTATGTATATGCCTTGTACTTAATTCTGATCAATGAGATTTTGATTCTTCTGGTTAATGAAAGCTCACATCTTGTGAACTTGATGCATGCTTATGAATGATTTTATCTATCTGCATCTTTGTTCCAAGTTAATAATATATGGTTCTTTGATCCTGTTAAGGAGTTTTGTCATCATCAAAAAGGGGGAAATTGATAGGATGAAATGTAATAGATTTTGATGAGACAAAACGTGTAATAGATTAGAACCTTAGCTATCTGGATGAGTTTTAAATGTAAAAATGCTAAGGCAAGGATGCTGGAAGGACTTGAAGATTCTGCCAAGCAGCCAAGAAGCCGAAGTCCCTGCTGCCTGCATACTGTATCAAGCAACCAGCAAGCAAAACTCGAAGAGGATGCTACAAGGAGCCTGGAAGATAGTCAAGGAAGCTGACTTACTCGAAAAGGATACTACCAGTTTCATTAGAGTCAATGCAACCTGACTAGCCAGTAGAGTCACTCCAGTTCTAACGAATCAGAATCTGTCATGTGTGATAAAGCAACAAGGACACAGTACAAGCAGTCTGCAGAATGAAGTTGCGCAGACAAAGGACAAGCAGTTGCAGAACAGAATGAAGGCATTTCAGAACAGGTGTCAGAAGATCGGCAGAACCAATCAGGAAGAGACACCTCATCATGCAAAGGACTGCCTTCCCAACGGGCAGAAAACTATCTGATGCCTATATATAGGAGTCTGATTTACAAAAGAAGGAGACACAACGATAATATATAACCAAGAGAGAACTGAGAAGCAAATAGACACACAAGCTTATACTCTCAAGTTAATCAGACTGAGCAAGCAGCAAGCCAGCTACCTTTGTGATCTTCTGACGTTCAAGGAGCTTGCTGCATTTGATTGTGTTTTAACCTTTCATTTTATTCTAAGTCTGATAGGAGTCGCTTAGGCAGGTGTTGAAACTGCTAAGTTGTAATCTCTCTGAAGAAGAGAAAGGATCCTGTGTGGGTCGGTTAACCAGTGTGGAGATCCTGTGTGGGTCGATAGTTGGTCACTGTGCAGCTACCTGTGTGGATAGAGCTGACAGTTTGTTTAAAGTTTAGTTTGTGTTAGCTGAGTCTATTGTAAATCAAACTAGTTTTAACAAAGTTCCTCCTTGTGAAGGAGTAGAGAGGACGTAGAGGGATTACTCCACCCTTGAACCTCTATAAGCTTGCTTGTGTCTTTTATAGCTTTCTATCTATCTATCTGCATCTGAGCATACTGCATTAAAAGCATGTTTCGAAAAACATAAGTATTTCCGCTGTGCATTACATTCTCTGACTAAGTCCTGAGGTCACTGCCTGAGCAGGAACCTGTCGAGCAGTAAGCTTACTAGCTACCTGTTCATCAGGGACTTAACATTCTTTGGAGTAAAAGTTGAAAATTTGATAAGGTTAATTCACCCCCCTCCTCTTAACCTTATACCACTGGGACCAACATAAATAATTTGAACAAAATATAAAGTACCGACTTAGCATATTTTCCCCACTGAAGAGCAGCTGACCAAAAGCTTTAGACCTCCAAACTATCTACGGTATAGGACCCGGCGTATCGCCTACAAACATAAGGTTTCGACTTAGCCTCTACTCAAATTATGATCGATTTAAAATAAATTAATATTTTTAAGCTAAACCCTAATTTTGTAATTTAATATAACTTATTTTGTAATTAAAAATGTAAAATTCATAATCTACATAGATCACTTTGAAATTAAGATTTCGGATTAACATAACTATGAATTTAGGGTTATTTATCCTTAAATTAATAATAATCCAATTGTAAAACTGATTTAATTAGCATAATATTTATAAGTTTATAATTTTTAGTCTCAAAAGCAATCTTACAAAACATAGATTTAAATTATAATTCCAAATAAAATCTTTGGTTAAAAAAATTATAAAAATAATGCAATAATACTTAATTCCCAACTCAAGCTTACATTATAGTTTCTTAATTAATTTAATAAAATTTATAACTTTATACTTTATTTAATCATATAATTAGATACAAGTAACATAAATTAATTTACATAATCCTCTTTATTATTTAATTAAACTCGTCTCATTTATCAAATTCTATTAATTAAAAGATAACATCTATAATTTTCCATATTCATTAGTAAATAATAAAAATTCAAGTGTTATTTATTATAATTCTCACAATTTTTAAGGACAATTTTATAATATCGTCATATTTTAGAGAAGACCACGTAATTTTATCCGAATTCAATGTCCGAATTTCATATATTAATTTCTAGTAAGTATATTATAACCTTTATACTTCCTAATATATTACAATATTAATTGAAAATATGTATCATTAATATAACATCTAAAAATCTAGGAAAACAAATGCATAATAACATCAATAATAAAAAAAACTATGTAATTTAGATAAATTTAAGGGTTCGATTATCATCTTTCGTATTTTGGTGGTCTTCATACATGTCCTTAATTAATTTAGGTTTTATATGCAATTCACAAACTAATTAAGCATTAAAATAATTTCAGCAGTCAAAATGACATTTTTGCCCCCCATACACATTGAATTTGCAACACATGAACCCCCCCATACACATTACCCTGCCCCCACCCAGGTCACCGCCCCAGCCGTCCCTGCCGTCTGCCGATCCACCGCAGCCGGCGACTCCCCCACCACCCAAAACAACCTAGACACCAACCTAAACCACCCAACTCCAGCCATTGTTGCAGCAGTTCGCAGCGGCGGCGTCACCACCACCGGCGAGCTCAGCTCCGGCCAACACACTTGGACCATCCCACACTGACCCACGCACACACCACGCACCAGAACCTGACTCACGGCTACTCAGACTCACGCACACATGGCCAGTCGAGAAAATAGAGCTGGACCACTCCAAACTCAGGTCGACGCAGCCGCCGCTCCCAGCGGCGGTTTTCGACTGACGCACCGGTGCCTACACTGCGCCAGCTCTGACTCGACCAGCGACGAACGACGGCAGCAAGAACAACCAGAACCGTAGCCAAGATAGAACACAGCTGCAAGAGGAAACAGCCATGTTTCGTAACTTCGAACCTATCCTTACGACGAGCAAGACAAGAGCTATCCTTCTTGACGTATTACCTTGTCGGAAAGATGAAGATCGGTGGAGGAACACAGTGTCAACGTGGCTGCAAGCTTCAGGGAAAAGAGAAGAGAAGGAAAAGCTCGGTTGCTTGTTTTCGAATGAAAGAAGAGAAGGAAACAAGGAAACTTTATCCCATACCTTTCCCATGCTTATGCTTCTAGAAGAACTTGACCTATTTCACACCTACATACCTATGATACACTTGTAATCCCATGCCACTTTACTTAAACTATGCAACTTATGCTATGCAACTTATATCCTGTAGGTAAGTACTTCACGTAGCCTAGGTTATGTGCATAAGTTAAGATAATAAATTATGTTATAAGTATATCATGCATATATATTATGTACGTAAATTTAGCTTAGTTTATATATCTAATAACTTATATAATACTTAGGTTATAATTATATTTTTATGAATTATATATCTTAATATTATATAATCTAATATCATATATAACATATATTACAAGATCATATCATATAATTATATATACATTAAGGTAATATATATTATATAGTTATATTAAAAAAACAATTCTTAGGTGCTACAGCCATTAATTTTTTGCTAAAACCTAATTTTTGCCTTTTTTGAATAGACGGTTAAAAGTTAGGTGTCAATTTCAATAAAAAAAAATGAAAGTTAGGTGTCAATAAACAATGAAAATGGAAAGATTAAGAAAATTATGAAAGAATATAACAGATAATTCTATATATATATATATATATATATAATTCTGCAACCCTACTCATCGTACACATTAAAATGTGTTTATGACTAATGTATCAAAAATTTAATATACCTACTAATTTTTCCATATAATGAGGGGATTAAATCATTACACATGATCGGTGAATTAAGTTGCCACCATAAACATGATATATATATATATATATATATATATATATATATATATATATCATATCATATTTTCTTAATCTCAATTGAATTTCCAAAAATTAATTTGTTTATGCGATCAAAAGTTGTAATAAATACTTCCTTTTTAGACATGAATTATAATCACACAGTAATTGATTGCTATACTTTCTTTAGTAATTTATCAGTATCCTGTAATTATAAAGGATGCAATAGATTTAATTCATTATTTATGTCCATCCCCACCCCCACCACCACCATCCATTAATGTGGCTTCCATATTCTGCTAGTTTGACAAATTCCCTAATATATATAGGCAATGCAGAACTCCATCAAAGACTTCACTTTTATCTTAAACTAGTAGTGTACTCCAAAAAAAGTATTGGGTAAATTGCTTTGACAAACTCTCTAATATAGGTAATGCCAAACTCCCTCAATGACTACATTTTTATCTTAAACTAGTAGAGCACTCTATAAAAAGTATGGGGTACATTGAAAATTATGTCCCATAATAATTCCACAGAGATATTTCACTTTTAAATTTATGTCATTCAAAAAAATAAGTATTTGACAACTCATGCATGTGAGCTCAAATTATTATTCGAAATTTGTGTGTTTGGTGTACTTGAAAATGATTCAAAATAATTAATGAGAAGGTTGAGGGAAGAGTTAGATTCTTTCTCTTTAAGACAAAATTGTCTTGTATTCAGTATTTTACGATTTACGATAAATGTTCACAAAATACAATGACTGACTAACTTAAGAATGACAGCACAACCATGCAAAAATATTTCGGCAAACGAAATGATATTTGGAACTTTCTATGATAAGAAGATGAGAGGATTACAATTGCTAGAATACTAATGATGCGAGTTGTTGTAGAGTGAATGAAATGATTGAATGTGAAGTCTATTTATAGAAAATGAAGTGGTGTTGTGTCTTTTTATAATAGACACATTTTAACTTGAAATAATATTTTTTCATAATTAGGCACATTTTGGTTTAAATTGAAGTCTTTTAATAATTAGACACCTTTTGGAATGAAATAGTGTGGTCCTTCTGTAGTACATCAGTGGTATTAATACATCAGTGGTCTCAGCCATTAGATCTTGATTCATCACATCCCGATCCTTCATTTTCATTTTAACTTTTTTTACCTACCTTCAAAAGTTACAACAATAAAATTCAAAGATTCCCCCAAAAAATCTAATATCACAAGACAATGTTGTCCGTATCTACCTTTTCCTACTATTGTATTTATCAGCAAATAACATAATAAAAACACAATTAAATCTTTAAGTATTATGCATCGTGTGATAACGAATCATTTGAAATCCATATTCGATATGTTTTATTTTGTGGAATGTAATCCTTGTTATTAACTAAACTACCAAAACATAGCATCCAAACTCATTGCAACCATGATTTTGTATGCAATGATCTAAAAAATATAGTTGTCTGTAAACATCCATCATAATCATACTCCAAGATAACAATTAAAAATGTAATTATTGCATACCAAATTAATATTGATATTATTATTTAAAAACATTGCAATTTCATATTACTAGTAACAATGTTGGCATTCATAATTTCTCAATGCAAAACCATAAATAATTTCTATAATAATAATAATAATAATAATAATAATAATAACCTTTATATTAATAAATATATAAAAGTAAGATCACTAATTCTATATGTGAAACCCAAAATTGTTTTCATAATAATAATTTCTTAAAATAAAATCTTTAACAAATTAAAGTTTAATATAATTACCTTTAATATGGTTAATTAATGAACTTAAATTAATATATATAAAAGCCATTACTAAATATTAAATAATATATAAAAAATATAATTATATTTTAGTAAGAAGCTATACTTTTAAAAAGTAAAATAATTATATATTATAAATTTGATTATTTTTAAAATATTTGAAAAAAATATAAAAAAATTATATTTAAAAAAAAGTGGGTCGACTAAAAAAATTGTTCAAACTTATTAATTAATAAATTTGAATACTTTGTATAAAACTACGTTTTCAATAAATTATGAAATTTATTTATTATTAATGTATTATTATTAATTGATTTTGCCATTGCTTCGATTGCATCCTATTTCATCAGATATTGATTGCATTCTATTTCAGTGGATATTGGTTGCATCCTATTTGTTGTTGTGTGGTTAATTTGATAATTGATAAGTGCCAATTTTCACCTATTTTTGCGTATGTTTATGGATTCATTTGAATATATTAGCTACGTTTTTATGGTGTTTGACGAGTTTGTGCTTAGTTTCATAAGTTTAATGAGGAAAAGTGCGAGTTTCGTGTGAAATGGATGAAAAGGAGGGCACGACCATGCTGAATAGCACGGCCCGACCGTACGCGATGGGGACTCGAGGCTGAAGGATGGGGCACGACCGTGCCGTGTAGCACGGACGTGCCCGTGTGCGCAGCAAATTCAGTTATTTTGGTGTGGTTTTGTTGTTTACTTGATATATAAGATTCCAAGAAGTGAAAAAGGGGAGGATGGGCAAAAAAAAGTGGAGAGAAGAAGCACGAAGAGAAAAATAAAGAGAATTCAAGAACCGAAGCAAGCACGAGATCATCGTCGCTAAGATTTTAATCTTTCCTCTCTTGTTAGTTTTAGTGGATATGATATTTTCAATCTTGTCTATGAGTTTGTTGACAATCATGTCTAACTAATTTTCTAGGGTTTCTAGGGCGTGTTAGTAATCTAATTCGAATCTTGATGGATCTTTAATTTAATGTTCATAATCATTCATCTTATTTGTGTGTTTATGAGTTGATTGTTTGATTATTTGGCCAATAATTGAGCATGTTTTAATAATTGAATCAAAATTCAGGAGATGAGATTTAATTATGGAAGGATAAATGCATGACACATAAAGATACTTAGATCGGGAGATTAAGGAATTTATGTGATGAGAAATCAATATTGGGTACTTTTGGGAGTTGTTATGTTTTTATCAGATTGAGTAGTGATACATCTGATGGCATAATGATCAACTGATTAATTGACTCGGGAGAGCTATTAGTTGATATATGTTATTGCTCATATAAGATGATTGATTAATGAAATTGGATTGGTTAAAGTGATGTCTTGATGAGAATTAGATGAACGCATGTCCTAGAACCTGCTTTAGATCTCAGTGATTCTTGAGTTGATTTATTTACATGATTATCGTTTCTGTTGAATTGATCTGAAATTGATGAGAATTGATTTCCCTAGATAAAAGTGAGAACCAGATTTAAATAGTTAATTAGTGCCTAGATAGATAGTCTATGTGGATCGACCTTACTCACCACTCCTACAATTTACACCGTACACTTGTGGGCGTAGCTAAAAGAAATTAGTGAACAGTAATGTATTATTATTATTAATTGATTTTGTCATTGTGTCGATTGCAACCTATTTCATCGATATTGATTGCATATTATTTCATCGGATATTGGTTGCATCATGTTTTGGTGTTGTGTGATTAATTTGATAATGTATTATTATTAATTGATTTTGTCATTGCATCGATTGTATTCTATTTCATCGATATTGGTTGTACACTATTTCATCGGATATTAGCTGCATGTTATTTAATCGGGTATCGATTGCATCCTAGATTTATTGGTGCATTTGATGTATTAGTAACACCACAATCTTTTGATTATAAAGATTAGAATTTGGATATATCTTCTTCCATTGTATAAGATTTAGTTACAATAATTGGTATTGATCTGATTTCGATGGATTTTCGTATCTCATGATTTATATGTAATCGATTTAAATTAGGGGTGGAGATTGGAACGGAAATTTTCGATATCCGCCGAATCCGATCCGAAATTTTCCGATTTTGGAACGAATATTTTTAATCCGAATTCCGATTTTTCCGAAAATTTTTGGATGGAAATCGGAATTAGTTTTGAAATTTTTGGAAATTCCGAAATCCGATCCGAAATATTTCCAAAATTCAATTTTCAGAAATTCATCCGAAATTTCCGACTTATTTTCGAAAATTTATAAAATGTAGTTAGTAGAGGCATTTGAGAATCGAACACAAGACCTCTCACACTCAAAGTGTGAAACTTATCATCAAACCAATAGTAATTGTTGAAAATAATTCAAACATTTTATACTATATACTATTTTCTATAGAAGAATACTATATACAATAATATACTATATATAATATAATATATTCTATATACATTTACTAAATGTAAATATAAATATACATATTATAGTATACTTTATAATACTATATTTTATATAATATATTTTATATACTTTATACGTGTAACTATAAATATACATATTATAATATACTTTATAATACTATATACTATATAATATATTTTATATACTTTATACTATATGATAGTATATAAATATATTATATACTATAGTCTATAGTTTGTACTAGAGTTTTTTAGTATTATTTTATAATATATACTATATATTATAGTTTATACTGTATTTTTTAATTATATTATATTATATACTTTATGCTATATATAATATATACTATATGTATATAGTACAGTTTATACTATAATTTTATTTTATACTATATACTATAGTTTATACTGTAGTTTTAGAATTATACTATATTATATACTACATACTATATACTTTATACTATATACTATAAAAGAACTTTATACTATATACCATATATTATATACTATATATTATATAAAATAAAAAGTGAATATCTAATTTCAAAGGTAAATATATTATAAATTTCATTAAAAATGATAACATGTGTTATATAATAGGAATAATGACAAAGAAAATTATACAAATTATAAAACAAGTATTTTAAATATCGAAGAATTTCGAACAAAACATTATCATAAATCATACTATAGATTCAAATATTCATTTGATTTGAGCTTCCTAAAAGAAAAAATAACTTAATAAATATGAATTAATAAGTAATTACTTACAAAATGATAATATAGTTTATAATATAGTTTTATTTTATACTATTAATATATACTATTCATATAAATTTTATAGTTTTTTTTTATACTATAGTATACTATAGTATATATTAAATATAAAATATAACTCAAAAACTATAAAAATTTATATGAATATGTATTTATCTACTGTCAATGATTCTTAGTATGATTTGTTAACTTTTATTACTAACAGGGCTGCATTTTTGTGTATTGTCTATCGTGTGTTTTATATGAATATTGTACATGAGCATAATAATTAATCTCTCATGTCTTTGGTAGATATTATATTGATGTTAAATGCTTGGAATATCAGATTCGAGGTCGTATTATTTCTTAGGATATTAGAAAATGCTATATAGCTAATAGACCAACTAATTAATTTCGAAAATTTTTGAATTTTTTAATTTTTGAAAATTCCGAAAAAAATTCCGAAAATTCCCGAAAATTTTCGAAAAATTTCCGAAAATTTCTGAAAATTTATGAATTTTTTAATTTTTGAAAATTCCGAAAAAAATTCCGAAAATTTCCAAAAAATTCGGAAAATTCCGAAATTTCGGAATTCCGAAATTTCTGAAATCGGATTGGATTTCACATTTCCGAAAATTTTTGGATGGTAATTGGAATTGGTTTTCATTTCCGAAAATTTTTGGAATTTTTCCGAAACACCCTATTTCCGATTCGATCCGTCCGATCTCCACCCCTAATTTAAATGGATTTTGGTATCTTAACACATTTTAGATTTGGATTTGATATGAGACATTATATTCACCAAAATATTATTTGAGTCAAATAGAATATTTAATCTATTGAATATATATGTTAATATCGTATTCGAAAGCTGTCAAGTCTGAGAACAAGTCGAACATGCTCATAGATTTTAGGTCCATAGATATTCTCTCATAGATTTTAGGTCCATTGATATTCTCATGGCCGTTGTCTTGATGTTCCATTCGGCAGTGCCCTCAGCACCTTCATGTTATTTTCCTTCTGAGAATAGAACTTATCCAGGGACTCGACGATATTTGTGAATCTGAGGTCCATCTGTTCTAGAGTTTATTCAGGCAGCATTTCGAATAGTTCAAACTTTTTGAGTTGTTGTTCATACTTTGTTTTTCTTGGTAAGCTCCGTTCCTTCGTAAATTTGCTTGAGTTTATTCCAAACATCCATGTCCGGTGTGACGTAGGATTTGAAGGTACTTTTGTCCAGTGTGACGCAGGATTTAACCTTGCTGAAGGTATAGGATTTGACCTTCCTTGCTGAAGGTACCCTTGTCCATTGTCCAGTGTGACGCAGGATTTGACCTTGCTGAAGGTACAGGATTTGAGCTTCCTTGCTGAAGGTACCCTTGTCCATTGTCCAGTGTGACGCAGGATTTGACCTTGCTGAAGGTATAGAATTTGACTTTGCAGAAGGTACTGAAGGTATAGGATTTGACTTTGCAGAAGGTATCCTTGTCTAGTGTGACGAACAGGGCGTTCTGCTGCTCTGACAAAAACAGGATTGACTTTCGTCATTATTGGGGTCCATTGTGATGACCATCCATATCTCATTTGTTAAGTACGTCTGCATTCTTATTTTTCAATCATCATATTCTTCGATAGAAAAAATAGACAATTCTTATTTTCCAATCATCATTTTCTTTGATAGAAAACATAGACATGTGTATTCATGATGCAAATTGTTCGATAGAAAATATAGACAATTTATATGTATTCATGATGTAAAAGGTTGCTGAATGTCTGAATGAGATTTTTCGAAAAATGGGGATCAAGAATTGACCAGACAGATTGAGTTTTTAATCCAATCTGATACCACTATCTTTATATTTATGTTAACCCTAAAATTGTTAACCCATATCTGAATTTTAAAATTGTTCTAAATGTTTTTTATAATTTTTCTTACACTTTTTTTCTTCATAATTTTTCTTATCAAAATTTGATAATTATTCTAGAAGTTATTGAAGTACAAACACTTTGAAAGGTATGCAAATAATAATTAATTAAAGACCAATTTAATGAAATTAAACTGTTGTTTTGGAAATCTTGATTAACAAAATAAACCACTTTAATAAAACATTTTAAAATTAACATACTTAAAAATAAAATATAAAATAACACATTTTTCATTCTTTCCTTAAAACATTCTCTTTAACAATTTGCAGAATATTTGTAATCAAAAGTTGCAAAATCAGAATCATTTTAATCAAATATTCATATCAATTCAATAGGTACGAATTCATATTTTTGTGTTGATATTGAACATTTATCAATATTAATATCAATTCAATATGAATGAATTCATATAGAAGTTGTCTAAGTATTGACATCAATAGTATCAGTTGAAATATCTATATATATTGATATTAATGATATTAATCATATCAATATTTAAATTTTTTAGAACTTGTATTACCAACATCAATCATATCAATATTTAACTTTTTTAGAACTTGTCGATATTAACAAAACCAATCATATATATTATTGAAATATTTATATATTATTATTGAAATATTTATATATTAATATTTAAATATTTATATTTAATTTTTTTAGAACTTGTCGATATTAATGACATCAACATATCAATATTTAACTATTTTTTTGAACTTGTTGATATTAACGACTCAATATTTAATTTTTTTATAACTTGTCGATATTAACGACATAAATCATATATATTATTGAAATATCTATATATTAATATTTAACTTTTTTAAAACTTATCGATATTAACGAAGTTAATCATATTACATTTTTTGGAACATATTAACGACATCAATCATATCAATATTTAACTTTTTTAGAATTGGTCGATATTAACAAAATCAATCTATATATTAATATTTAACTTTTTTTTTTAGAACTTGTCGATATTTTCATTTCACCATATATTTTCTTTTTAAAAACTTATTTTTATATTTATGTTTATTATTTCTATTCAATTTGATTTTTTTTACCTTATAAATAAACTTTTCATTTCAACTATATTAACTCATATTTTTCCTCCACCCTAAATGTTTTCTATAATATTTATGTTAATCATAAAAAAAATTATAATCTTTTTTTTTTAAATAAATCGAGATTTTCATTAAGATAAAAAATAAAAATGTTACAAACAGAAATGCAAATGACGATCTGTTAACCATATCTATATTTTTCTATAATATTTCTGTTAACCCCTATCTATTCTTATTTTAAAAGTTTTTCAATAATTTTTTTGTTAACCCATATCTGAATTTCAAAATTGTTCTAAAAGTTTTTTATAATTTTTCTTACACATTTTTTTTTCTCTTAATTTTTCTTATCAAAATTTTATAATTATTTTAGAAGTTATTGGAGGAGCAACACTTTGAAAAGTATGTAAATAATAATTAAATAAAGACCAACTTAATTGAGGATGTAAATAATAATTAAATAAATACCAACTTAATTAAAGTGTGCAAATAATAATTAAAATAAAGACCAAATTAATTAAATTTAATTGTTGTTTTGGAAATGTTGATTAACAGTTATATTGGACCTTCCTTGCTGAAGGTACCCTTGTCCCTTGTTCATTGTCCAGTGTGACACAGGATTTGACCTTGCTGAAGGTATAGGATTTGGACAAAGCCCTTGTCCATTGTCCAGTGTGACACATGATTTGACCTTGCTGAAGGTATAGGATTTGACCTTTGTCCAGTGTGACGCAGGATTTGACCTTGCTGAAGGTATAGGATTTCAAGGTATCCTTGTCTAGTGTGACGAACAGTGTCTTCTGCTGCTCTGGCAAAAACAGGATTGACTTTCGTGATTATTGGAGGTCCATTGTAATGACCATCCATATCTCATCATGCATTACTGAGAAGTACGTCTTCATTCTTATTTTCCAATCATCATATTCTTCGATAGAAAAAATAGACAATTCTTATTTTCCAATCATCATTTTCTTCGATACAAAACATAGACAATTTATGTGTATTCATGATGCAAATTGTTCGATATAAAATATAGACAATTTATGTGTATTCATGATGTAAAAGGTTGCTGAATGTCTGAATGAGATTTTTCGAAAAACAGGAATGAAGGATTGACCAGACAGATTGAGTTTTTAATCCAATCTAATACCGACATCTTTATATTTATGTTAACCCTAAAATTGTTAACCCATATCTGAATTTTAAAATTGTTCTAAATGTTTTTTATAATTTTTCTTACACTTTTTTTTCTTCATAATTTTTCTTATCAAAATTTCATAATTATTGTAGAAGTTATTGAAGGACAAACACTTTGAAAGGTAGGCAAATAATAATTAATTAAAGACCAATTTAATGAAATTAAACTGTTGTTTTGGAAATCTTGATTAACAAAATAAACCACTTTAATAAAACATTTTAAAATTAACATACTTAAAAATAAAATATAAAATAACACATTCTTCATTCTTTCCTTAAAACATTCTCTTTAACAATTTGCAGAATATTTGTAATCAAAAATTGCAAAATCAGAATAATTTTAATCAAATATTCATATCAATTCAATAGGTACGAATTCATATTTTTGTGTTGATATTGAACATTTATCAATATTCATATCAATTCAATATGAATGAATTCATATAGAAGTTGTCTAAGTATTGACATCAATAATATCAGTTGAAATATCTATATATATTGATATTAATGATATTAATCATATCAATATTTAAATTTTTTAGAACTTGTATTACCAACATCAATCATATCAATATTTAACTTTTTTAGAACTTGTCGATATTAATAAAATCAATCATATATATTATTGAAATATTTATATATTAATATTTAATTTTTTTTAGAACTTGTCGATATTAATGACATCAACATATCAATATTTAACTATTTTTTAGAATTTGTCGATATTAACGACTCAATATTTAATTTTTTTATAACTTTTCGATATTAACGACATATATCATATATATTATTGAAATATCTATATATTAATATTTAACTTTTTTAAAATTTATCGATATTAACGACGTTAATGATATTACATTTTTTAGAATATATTAACGACATCAATCATATCAATATTTAACTTTTTTAGAACGGGTCAATATTAACGAAATCAATCGATATATTAATATTTAATTTTTTTTTAGAACTTGTCGATATTTTCATTTCACCATATATTTTCTTTTTAAAAACTTATTTTTATATTTATGTTTAATATTTCTATTCAATTTGATTTTTTTTACCTTATAAATAAACTTTTCATTTCAACTATATTAACTCATATTTTTCCTCCACCCTAAATGTTTTCTATAATATTTATGTTAATCATAAAAAAAATTATAATCTTTTTTTTTAAATAAATCGAGATTTTCATTAAGATAAAAAATAAAAATGTTACAAACAGAAATGCAAATGACGATCTGTTAACCATATCTATATTTTTCTATAATATTTATGTTAACCCCTATCTATTCTTATTTTAAAAGTTTTTCAATAATTTTTTTGTTAACCCATATTTGAATTTCAAAATTGTTCTAAAAGTTTTTTATAATTTTTCTTACACATTTTTTTTTCTCTTAATTTTTCTTATCAAAATTTTATAATTATTTTAGAAGTTATTGGAGGAGCAACACTTTGAAAAGTATGTAAATAATAATTAAATAAATACCAACTTAATTGAGGATGTAAATAATAATTAAATAAATACCAACTTAATTAAAGTGTGCAAATAATAATTAAAATAAAGACCAAATTAATTAAATTTAATTGTTGTTTTGGAAATGTTGATTAATAGTTATATTGGAATTAGAGGGAATTAGCAAAGAATTGGCGTCATCTCCATTATCATGGAGCCCAATAATATTAGAGTTAAAATAGTTATTTAATAATATTAATAACATTCCGTAACACGTCACTTCCAACAATTATCAGGTGAAATTGCATAATATTAGGACGTCACATTCTGACAATAACACCATACTTGTTGAGCCCGCTCATTAATCGCAATTGGATCCACATTTTCGAATCCACAAAAGTTAAGCAACTCGATGTCATTCCCTACGGTCCTATTGAAATAACAATTTTTCCCAACATCTGATCTTAAATTAAAACAACAATGAGTGGCAATATCCTGCTCGTTTATTGTGTCGTTAATTGCACATATTGAAACAAGAATGTCGTGATAACATCCAGGATCATAATTTTCCTCGCATTCATCTCCAGGTGGGTAGGCACCATAAAATTGTGCTCGAGATTCATCTAGGAATATTGCTCCACTCACTATTACTAGGAATGTCACAATCAATTTAGAAATCATGCTGAAATTAGTTTTAATGTTATTGTTTTCTCAGCATTTGCATAAATTAAGATATAATGGTACACCTTTTATAACAAGTGTTTGATGTATTAATTGGTTTGTAACAACTCTATTTAATAATCCGAATTGAAACCTGCAAGGATACGCATTTAAGGCTTACTTTAATGAGTGTGACTGTTGTACACCTGGTGTACATACAATTCGGGTCGACTCGGGTCGATCCAGATCCGCGCACTTTTGTTTTTTTTTTGTTTTTTTTTTTTTCAGGGCAAAACCTTTATGTACAAAGTTGGTGACCTTTATATACAAATTGTGTGACCTTTATGTATAAATTCTGTGACCTTTATGTTAAATAACTTAGAAAAAAATGAAGAATTTCAGCAAAATTTGTATATAGATACCTTTATGTTATATTCATATGATCTTTATGTATATTTATGTGACCTTTATGTATAAATATCCATACCTTTATATACCTTTTATATATTACATAAAAGTATGAATATTTGTACATAAATGTCATATAAAATATATATAAAGGTCACATGAATATTACATAAAGGTATCTATGTACAAATTTGGCTGAAATTCTTCTTTTTTTTTCTAAGTTACAATGCATAAATGTCACAACATTTATACATAAAGGTCACCAAATTTGTACATAAAGGTCAAGGCATAAAATTTAAAAAAAAAAAAAAAAGAAATTCCTGGATCCGGGTCGACCCGACCCGGATTGCACGGATCTTAGATCCGTGCACCAGGTGCACAGGAGAATTTGTGTACTTTAATTATAGAAATATAAATATAAAATATATATAATTCTATTCTACATGCATTGATTCATAGTGGGCAGCTATATAGTACTGTTTGCTTTGTCTTGGATTAAAAACAAATTACTGGAAAATCAGTTTGTGTGTCAATCATCTGGATACGACTTCGATCGAAGTACCGTTCACCAATAGCTTGTGAAATTGTCTGCAAATAAAATCAAGTTAGTCACATATATACACAACTAAGAAGATTAATATTAAAATATACAGACTAATTAAATTAACTAACTTTGTTTTCCAATCCAGGTGATGCATTAGAATTCCACCTATAGTTATACTCCAGATAAACATGGGTGTAGCAAGCACTGATTAACATTCCTCTTGAAGGATTGTCACCAATTTCTTTCAAAGTTTCCAGGAATGCATTACGAAAACCTGAATTTTAATATGAAGAAATTAGGTTTAATTAATTAATTATTAATTGTATTTTATGAATATTGAAATACTATATATTTTATGAATATTGAAATACTATAATGATACATAAAGTTAAAAGTTACCTTTTATGAGCTGCTTTTGAGCAGGTGTGCACTCATTTATATTTTTATGATTTGTGCAATTATCCCAGCCTTCAGAGTTTGGAGGATCAGGCCTTAAATTGGTTTGTATCTGCAAAGATATATATATATATATATATATATATATTAAACTTTTATTTTATTTATATTTTTCATTAGTTTTTAAACAACATTTAATCCATTTAGCATGGGCTTACAGGGTTAATTAACCATGCAAATATATACTTAAAACCTCTGTTAATATTTGATTTGATAAATCCGTAGCATATGCAGGCTATGCCAATTTTTTTATTTTTTACTTAGAAGGTACATGGAATTGTGCCAACAAAATCAATTTCATAATCATCTTCCATTTTTTCTGCATTTACTTCTAAATTTCTATAAATATTAGCTTACCTGATATTGATCAAAACCACTATTCAGTAAAAATAGTGGTGTTTGAATATCTCCAATGAAATATTCAGGAAACAAGCACTGCAGGTATGGTTAACACATAGTCAATATCCCAATAGGGTATTTTTAACCAGATATTAATTGAATAATAAATCATACCAAACTTGAGTTAATCCTCGATGTGCAAGATGAGGGCAAAAATCTGTATAAGTTCTGTAAGATGAAAAAACTATTAAATATATATGTTTTAATTCATTAAATTATGCATGTACATCTAGATCAGGGAGCAAGAGTCATACATGAATTCTGATTGTATCAGCAAAAACAGCTTCTCTATAGCCAGCATAAGGGAGATCCTTTCTATTATATTGTTATTAGACACCACAAAGAATACTTGTGTTAATGAATAACATTTTATATTGATCAATTCGAATTCGTTAAGTGTCATTTTAAAAACATACGCGTGAATGAAAACACCAGAATCTGCGAGACATTTTACTCGACCAACATTAGGCAGAAATGCTCGAAACTCATCACAGTGCAGCATAGCGGCCAAACCACCAGCTGAACTACCAGAAAGTAAAGCCTATATATGTGGCAATTAAGACTTAAATTAGTAAAAATGTAAAATATCCATTAATTAATTTATAGCAATATAAAAGATTATTTGCATACATTATTTGCACTTCCCATTCCTTTTCCGAGTAGTTCTTCCATTGTGGCAATGAAAATCCTTGAACCCCTAAATTGCAGGATAGGCCCCTAAGTACAATGTCAGTAAATATAATGTTAGGAAACTATAATTATATTAAAAGAGACTATTAAAATACGACATGTCCTAAAAACTTACTGAATCAACTACTTCAGTGTCTCCAATGAATGACCCGCCATCGCAGTAACGGACGTAAGCTTTATTCCAGTTATAGAAATCTGAAATTAAAAGATCGAAATTATAAATTTATTGAATCATCATGCATGGAGCAAACAATAACGAATACAAAGAAGTAGTCGTAAAAATTGATATTATATATATTATTGGGGAAATATCTATAAAAAATTGAATCCAATTATGTATATTATCCATAATTAATATATAATTGATTTTACTTACCGGGATTACTAGCTTGATTTGAGTTCAGTATGCCTCCAAAAGAAAGAGGGCTATCTTTATTCGTGCTCCCAAGATTTGTGTTCCTATTGTTTTGACACTTATGAATTGAATCGCACCATCCACCTCCCTACACCAAAATATTGAAATTATATAATTTGACATAAGAAATATATAATCAATTGATTAATTTTCATACCAAAAGTGAGGAAAATCTTTGATTTTATAAAGTAAATAAATTGATCAATTATAACCTGAAGGTGAACAACCCAATTATTGGCCCCCTCTTCAAATCCGGGGTTATAATAGTAACCTCCTGGGCTCCCATCAGTACAAACTTCAATAGAAACAATAAAAAATAAAATACCACGTGATGACCATGTTATAATACAAAAAAGAAAGAAAAATTTATAGATAAAGATCTTCTGTAAATTTTGAATACGATTGTATATACCTGCCATTTTTTGTTGGGCGTTGCTGATAAGTGTGAGGTTGATGTTTTCATTGATCATACCTTGACCGTGAACTCGATCAGTGATCATAAATACGAGCAACAAGCATACGATCTCCCAATAAGCCATCACTACAAAAATAAATAAATTATAAGAATAACTAAACACGAAAATAATCGAATTAACTATATATATCATACAACATGTGTGTATACAATATTACTAATTAACACACTTTGTATATAAAATACAATAAAATATTTGAAGAATTTACGTATCTCTAAGTGATTAATAACAAAACACACTTTCAATGAAATAGTGAAGTCTAATTAAAATAAGTAAGATAGTTTTGGGGAATATGAGTTTAATTTCATACCTCTGTAAAAAAAGCTAGGTTTGATATGAAGATTACTTAACTTTTATTGTTATAGATTACATATATATATATATATGGCTAATCAAATGGAAGAAGTGGAATATCTTTGAGCTAACAACCTAACAATTTAACTAACTACTATGCATGTGCATACATTAATTGACCAGACCTGACATCTCATGTGCTGTTGTTAATCATCATTTATTAAGGTATAATTTCATGCTTTATTTTCATTATTTTTACTTATGCAAATTCTAATCACCTTCAATAAAATGAAATGAAGAGAAACGACATATCATCCTCTTAAGAAGGTGGAAATTTCATTTTTTGTTTTATCTCAGGACTCTTGTTAATTTTGATTATATTTATTTTACAGTTATAATTCTAGTCTTGTAATTCCAAAATTTGTTCCATTTTAGTCCTTTCACTGAAATTTGCAATTTCCAATGGTTTGTATGCAATTGATATACACCCGCCTCCAATTTTACAATTCTAACTAGTTCCAGTGACATGACAACTATACGATTTATGTGAAATTTTTTTACATTTATTTTGATCTGAATTTGCCAAATCAATATTTCCATATCTTACTACATCATTACAGATTAAAAAATAAATAAAAAATTTAATTTTGAGTGGCTCCAACAATGTCTCCTTCCCTATCCAAACATCATCAAGCAGAAGAAGAAATTTCACCCCTGGAATAAACCTTTCAATGCGTTGCAAAAGTGTTGCCTAAAAATGGTTCTTTCACTTTGGTATCATTAAACACAAGTTCAACAGAGTATCCTTATTTCATCTATTAGGGCTTTCATTTGGGGATGATTAATTGATTTTGGATATCTAAAAAAAAAAATTCTTCTAAATATTCTTTTTTTTTTTTTATACTCTGCAATAATGTGATAAAATGTGGAAATAAAATGTCAAATAATGACAGAGCTGCCGTTATTGGGATTGGTTGGGAAATTGTAAAATTGGGGATATGTGTATCTTAATTGTGTAAAGATATCAAAAACTGTAAATTTCCTCTAATGAAAAAAAAAACAAATTTTATAATTACAGAACTAAAATTGTAATTTTGAAATAAGTATGACTAAAATCGGGACATAGAATTTTAGGATGGAAAAAAGATATATATATATATATATATATATATATATATATTTTTTTTTTTTTTTTTCAATTAATGATCCTAAAAAAGATATATATTTTCGATTAATGTCACCACTTGATAGATTCGTTTGATTGAGTTACATAATTGTTAATTAATAGACTCCAAAATCACTGGTCTATAAATGTTGCCACTAGATATATTTATCATTGCTTCCAATTTCCTTTTCAATGCAAAGAGTAATTCACCCATCACCCATCATTGCTTCTGATTTATTTTCCAATGCAAAGAGTAATTCACTGTTCAGCCATGCATCAATAATCTAAAATCATAAAATTTCAAATACCTAATCCTTGAAAGAATATTGAGAGCTTGATTATGTTCAAGGCATGTCATTCACTTTTTTTTTTTTTAAGAAACTCCTCAAACTATCTAATAAATACTAAAATTTCATATTCATATAATATTAAACACTTTCTTGGATTTTTCTCAAATAACTTGAATTTAAGATTTGATAACAAATTCCACATAAGGTAAAAGTAATCAATGGTTACATGGGTTTGGCAACAAACGTTTTCTCAATTATTGATAAGCTAGCATTATTGCCATGACCTAATTAGTCCTAATTAAATGCAGAATCTATACTTATAAAAGTAGGGTTTGGCTCTTCCAAAGCTCGTTACCTAAACTTGTAGGAAAAACCTGAAGCCGCCACCTCAACATTTTGGAGAAATTTAGAGTTGACATGTGTCCCTCTTAAATAACTGATACAATTTCCCTCTTTTCACCTCTTCCTCTTCCTCCTCTTCATTGCTCATCACTCTCACTAAATACATAATGAATTACTATAATGCATATATGAAGTATCATATATATATATATATATATATATATATATATATATATGTATAGAATAACAAATATTGAAAATGATAAAATGTCAAGCGTTGACAATTTTTCCCACCAATGACTATAATAATCACATCCCCTCATTATATGAAAAATAAATTATTATAACAAATATATTTTTAAGAAAAAATGTTAATTAAATGAGTTATAAAGCCCGTACAATGTGTTGGACCATGGTGTCCGAGCTATGTGACTATGGCACCCGAGCTGCACAAATTGTATATATAAACGGTGACAGTCGTTCTTTGGACCTCAGAAACCGGCCAGACACCTCGGCCAGGTGCTCCCCTTGGGCGACGCCCAAAGCATTCTTTCTGAAGATAACCGAGGTGAATCAGTAGCCGAGCTAGGAGGGCCATCCCGAGCTGACATAACCGAGCAAGCATCAAGCCAACTGTCAGGAGATCGTGGATGATAAAACCGCCGCATAATACCGGATAAATAGGCGAAAAATAGGGAAGAGGTGGATGTAACTTCCACACTCCCCCACGATCCCCACTACCTATCTTTTTCTATCTATAAATAACTCTAATTTGTACTTGTAAAGGGATCCCGAATCCTTATTCTGTAGAAAGCACTAGAGAGTTTATTTTTCTAAGTTAATGAGATAAGGTCCTGCTCGGTCATTCTGCCGTCCAGGATCAGCCGACATAAAATTGCCCGAGTAGGCTCCGGGCACAGTGTCAGCTACATACGCATATTTCATACCCTTTTTCCTGTTCAATTCCGTTTCGTTTTATATCAATTTGGATGTTCGACTAGAAATCGATCAAATACAGATTCTGACGTCAACATTTTGGCGCTAGAAGGAGGGGGATTTCACAATACCTGAACGCAACTCTAGTATACCATGAGCAATTCCGAACGCAATAATACTCCAGAGCCGCCAGTCCCCACTTCTTTCCAGGTGGGTGGCTCTAGCCGACCACGGCCAATTACGGCCGAGAAGGTTCCCCCGGTGGTTCCAATTACTTTGGAAACCCCGGCGACCCCCATGTCTGTAGCACAGATCAGGGGTATCATGGCCGTCCTAGCTGAGCGGCTCAAAGAAGCTGAACAACAAGAGAAGGCCAACGAAACTAATGGCCTATTGGAGGACTCTGAATCCTCACACGAACCCAGGCGGAGGCGAAACCTGGGGAAACGGATAGCCGAAGCTGAACTTCGGCGGAGTCAATCTCCCACACGTGCCCGACCGGATCATCACCAGGTCCGTCCAGTTACTGCCGGGGCACAAGCACACAGGCGATACGCCCCAGGTAATAAGGAACCCACCATCGCCGGGGAAGCTAGGAGGCCCGACAGGCTTCCTAATGAGAGGTGTGAGGTTCCACCACCTCATGATGAGAGTACCGGTCATAATCTGCGGTACTCGGAGCTTATGGAGGAGCAAGAACTCCGACATAAACTGGCGGACATCCAGGCCAAGCGCAACAAAGGGGGCTGGAAGAGGGCTTCCCCATTTGCGGAGCACATTGCCACCGTAGTTCCCACGAAGTTTAAAATGCCTCCCATCGGTCAGTATAACGGAGAGACCGATCCTAGCACCCACCTGGACAAGTATACGTCCTGGATGGAGCTGCAAGGATTGGGAGAGGAGCTCATGTGCAAAGTATTCCCGCTCACACTTGGGGATCGAGCGCAAAGATGGTTCCGTTCCCTACCTGACGCGTCCATAGGGGGATGAGACGAGCTGTCTGATCTGTTCCTGACACAGTTCATGGGGTCGAGGATGAGGTCGACTCCTAAGGAAAGACTAGTCAATGTGAGGCAAGACAAAGCAGAGCCTCTAAAGTCATACCTGGACCGCTTCAACAAGCTGGTCCTCGGCATGGAGCAGGTGTCGGATGACGCCGTCCTTATGGTCGTCATGGCCGGATTGAGGCCCCGGACCAGATTCTGGTGGTCCGTCCACGAAGAAGGGTCGAGAACATATCACGACTTCCTCAACCGTGCAGAACGGTATATAGGGGCTGAGAAAGCCATTCCAGAGGATAAGACCCCTGAACGAGAAAAGAGGCCTGAGCGGCGCGAAGAAAGAAGGGAAGAGAGAAGGAAACCAATGAAGCCGTTCAGGCCGGCCACGAACTTCAGGGCCTTCCAGCCTGGAGGCCCCGGCCAGGTGACTGAAATCCTAACGGTCGCCCCATCACAAGTCCTTACTAAGATTAAGAACAAGAACCTGCTGCCCGAACCACGACCTATGAGGGCCGACCCTAATCGCCTCAACCAGAATAAGTACTGCAAATACCACAAGGCGAAGGGACATGACACTGACAAATGCTGGGCCTTACTGGCCGAGCTGATGAAGCTGATCGATCAAGGTCAGTTGAAAAAGTACGTCAAGGGCCAGGGACAACAGGGCCAGGGGGCACAGCAGGCCATTACCCCACCACCTCCTCCACCAAACGGAGCTGCTCGCGAAATACATACACTCATCAACAACAGCTTTGGCGAGCAGCGGGAGTCCAAGCAAGCCCGGAAGGGGCAGGTTCGGGAGGCCAGGAACGCGTATCAACGGTGCATTCCACCTTGGACAACACCCCGCCATGCACCTATCTTATTCACTGAGCTGGACAGCGAAGGGATAACGTACCCACATAACGATACATTGGTGGAATCGCTCAATATCTGCAGGACCATGGTGCACAGAGTCATGGTGGACACCAGCGCCTACGCTAACGTGGTCTACCTGAGCACCTTCAGGCGGATGGGATTTCATGAATCCCAGCTCATGCCATCCTCCGATTTTATTCAAGGCTTTGGGGGGATGAGTACCCGGGTACTCGGCACCTGTGAACTCAAGATCCTATTTGGTTCCGGCGACAGGGAGGTATTCACAACAACGGAGTTCAAGGTGGTGGACTTGAACTCCCAATATAACGCCATCTGGGGCAGGCCACTTCTGGCCAAATTGAAGGCGGTAGTCTCCATCTACCACCTCGCCCTTAAGTTCCCCGTGGGCGACGAGGTGTATGTAGTAAAAGGGAACCAGCTGGCCGCCAGAGAGACAGACATGGGGCTACGCCCAAAGGAGCTCAACCAGCTGGAACTCGCCCAAACCACCTCGGCCGATGAGCAGATGGAGGATGCCTTTGAGGAGTCTGTTCTCGAGATCGTCGAGCCCAATCAGACTGTCATGGAGGTAGATGATGAACCTCCACTCCCGGCAATTATCCCTAATCAGCAGCCGGTCAGCTCCACTTTCGAAGTCGGGTCCTCCTCTGGTACCGCCGCCCAGAATAGTGGAAGGGATGTGGCGACAGACATACGAGAACCCACAGAGGAGTGGGGGTCCGTTGATCCCCGAGGGGACGGACCCCAAAGACGAGCCACACCCGTCGAAGAGCTGTATCTTGTCAGTATGGATCCAAACAGGCCGGATATGGAGCTCCGGGTCGGCCATGAGTTGTAGGAACCCTTCCGTACCGAGCTGACCACCTTCCTGCGAGGCAATATTGACGTTTTCGCTTGGGCTCACGAAGACATGGAAGGGATCCGGCCAGAGGATGCCTGCCATCACCTTAACATCAACCCTGCCATACAACCGGTGGCCCAGAAAAGACGCCGATTGAGCCCGGACAGGTATGAGGGGCTAGAGCTCGAAGTATAAAGGCTGCTGGGTTACCGCTTCATTAGAGAGACCAAGTATGCAACTTGGGTCTCCAACCCCGTCCTGGTCAGAAAACCAAATGGATCATGGAGGCTATGCGTGGACTTCACCGACCTGAACAAAGCCTGCCCAAAAGATTGCTTCCCACTCCCCAACATCGACCAACTGGTCGACACAACTGCCGACCATGAACTCATGAGCTTCATGGACGCGTATTCCGGCTATCACCAGATACCAATGGCCGAGGAGGACCAGGTCCATACAACCTTCATCACCGACCGCGCACAGTACTGTTATACCATGATGCCGTTCGGTCTGAAAAACGCAAGGGCTACTTATCAGCAGCTCGTGAACAAGATGTTCGCCGCGCAGATTGGGAAGACAATGGAGGTCTATGTGGATGATATGCTGGTAAAGTCAAAACAGAAAGCTGATCACGTAGGCCACCTGGCAGAGATGTTTGATATCCTGAGAAGATACAGGATGAAGTTGAACCCCAAGAAATGCTCTTTCGGGGTAGGATCGGGAAAGTTCCTGGGATATATGGTGAGTCAGAGGGGAATCGAGGCCAATCCTGAGAAAATTCAAGCAGTTATGAACCTGACCCCGCCAAGGCGGATCAAGGACGTCCAGAGCCTTACGGGCAAAATCGCTGCCCTCAATCGCTTCATATCTCGGTCCACTGACAAATGCCGACCATTCTTCAACTTGATCAGAAGAAACGCTCCGTTCGAATGGAACAGTGAATGTCAGTCGGCCCTCGACGATCTCAAGAAAGCACTTATGGAGGCCCCGGTCCTAGCAAAGCCTCAGCCAAGAGAAAAACTGCAGCTTTACCTGGCGGTATCCGAGTATGCAGTCAGCTCGGTATTGGTCCGTGCAGAGCAGAAGGCTCAACAACCCGTTTATTATGTGAGCCAGTCACTGCACGACGCCGAGCTCCGCTACCCAGCAATGGAAAAGTTAGCTTATGCACTGGTCATCTCAGCCAGAAAGTTGCGGCCATACTTCCTGGCACACCAAATTGAGGTATTAACTAACTTTCCTTTAAAGCAGGTATTGGGCCACCCAAACGCCTCAGGAAGATTGTTAAAGTGGGCGGTCGAGCTGGGTCAATATGACGTCCACTATGCACCCAGAACGGCAATAAAAGGTCAGGCCCTTGCTGATTTTATCGTCGAATTCACTCCAACTCTCATCATCCGAGAAGAAAGAATAGAGAAACCTTGGAAGATGTACGTGGACGGGTCGTCCACCACTCATTGCGCCGGGGCTGGCATCGTCCTGATCAGCCCCACCCAAAAATACTTCTGCTCGGCGCTACGGTTCAAATTCCCCACAACAAACAACGAGGCCGAATATGAAGCGCTGCTGGCCGGACTGGATATGGCGAAACAATTCGGAGTGGATGACCTCGAAGTCTTCAGTGACTCCCTCCTGGTCGTCAATCAAATTTCAGGCGAATATGTGGCCAGGGACGAACAAATGGCGAAATACTTGAGATCCGTTGAGCTAGCCTCCGCCGAATTTCGACGGATTCGAGCCGAGCAAATCCCTTGTAACAAGAATACGCAGGCCGACGCCCTTGCACGGCTAGCGACAAGTGAAGGAGCTGAAGATATTGGATCAGTAAACATTGGAACAGTGGACAGCTCGGCCCTCAATCAAAAGGAAATCTATAATATTGAACCAAAGATGACTTGGATGACCCTGATCATCCAATACTTGGAAGGGAGGAAGGTCCCCGCCGATCAGGGCGAGGTCAGAAAATTAAGAATTCGAGCTACTCGATACACCATCCAGAACGGTCTTCTGTACAAAAGAGGTTTCTCCCATCCTCTCCTGAAATGCCTGGACGACGAAGAAGCCAAATATGTGTTAGCCGAGATCCACGAGAGCGTATGCGGCAATCACTTGGGAGGCCAGTCGCTAGCCTTCAAAGTTATCAGGCAGGGATACTTCTGGCCTAGCCTGAAAAAGGACGCTATTAACTTCGCCAAAAAATGCGACAAATGTCAGAGATGCGCGCCACTCATCCGGGCACCTTCGGAGGATTTGAACTCAATAATGGCCCCGTGGCCATTTGCAAAATGGGGAATAGATCTAATCGGCCCGATGCCCACCGATCGAGGAGGAGTAAGATTCGCTATCGTCGCCGTCGACTATTTCACCAAATGGGTGGAAGCAGAACCCCTAGCTCAGATAACCGAGCTGAAAGTTACAAATTTCATATGGAAATCCATCATTTGCCGATTTGGAGTCCCACATTCCATCATCACGGATAATGGACGGCAGTTCGACAGCGACGACCTAAGGACATTTTGTGAAAATTTAGGAATCAAGAAGCTGCTCTCTACCCCTTACCACCCTCAAGGGAACGGCCAGGTCGAGGCCGTGAACAAGATCATCAAGCACACCCTGAAAGCCAGGCTTGACGAATCGAAGGGAGCTTGGGCCGATGAACTGCCCGAGGTACTTTGGGCATACAGAACGACGGCCAGAACAGCGACAGGAGAAACGCCTTTCTCCTTAGCATTCGGTGCCGAGGCAGTTATCCCAATCGAGCTCGGCATTCGCACTTGGAGAGTGGACAAATATCAAGACCAGCAGAACACAGAAGCTTTGGCCGCAAGTCTTGACTTGCTAGAAGAAAGAAGAATGGACGCAGACATAAAGAACGCCATCTACAAGCAAAGAAGTGCAAGATATTATAACTCAAGGGTCCGGACCAGAAAATTTCAGCTCGGAGATCTCATCCTCAAAAAGGTCTTACTACCAAATGGATCATTGGGACACAACTGGGAAGGACCGTACAAGGTAAGCAGGATTCTAGTCGGAGGTGCATACGAAATAGCAGACCTGGATGGAAACATTATATCCAAACCATGGAATATAGAGCACTTAAAGAAGTATTATCATTAGCCGGCCAGGATCTCAATTGTAATTCTTTTACATATTGTTTCACAATTAATGAGAGTATTTCCCAGTTTATGATATTGACTTAAGGCTACGGCCTCATCCGAGCCGCCCAGGCCGGATGAAACAGTAAGGCTTCGGCCCACCAAGGCTTCGGCCCACTTAAGGCTACGGCCTCATCCGAGCCACCCAGGCCCGATGAAACAGTAAGGCTTCGGCCCACAAAGGTTTCGGCCCACCAAGGCTTCGGCCCACTTAAGGCTACGGCCTCATCCGAGCTGCCCAGGCCGGATGAAACATTAAGGCTTCGGCCCATCAAGGCTTCGACCCACCTAAGGCTACGACCTCATCCGAGCCGTTCAGGTCGGATGAAACAGTAAGGCTTCGGCCCACCTAAGGCTACGGCCTCATCCGAGCCGTTCAGGCCGGATGAAACAGTAAGGCTTCGGCACACCAAGCTGGACGAAATGATACGATCAACCGAGTAGGCCAGCAATACAAATGTTAAATAGCTATGAAAATTTAACCAAGTGTTCCTTATGACAGAATGCCGAGCTGGTTACATAAATAAGCCTAACAGGTTTCACATCAGAAAGAACATACAAGAATATGGTGAGCAATGAATCAGCACGTAAATTAATATTAAAAAAAGGCTGGTTTGGAGGCCAGCACCTCGTACAAAAGGTCAAATGGCCACAAGAAAGGTGGAAAAGAAAAATACAAAAACAAGGCCATCTAGACCTCCACAACATCCACTGCCTCAGATGCCCCGGCCTCCTCCATCATCCCAGCTCCCTCGGCTACCCCGGCCTCAGCTGCCACGACCGCTTCCACCTGCTCGCCACCTGCCTCCTCGGCCAACGCGTCCATATCCAGATCCGGATCAGACATCAATTGGATCGAAGGAGCTGGACGGAGTACATGGCTCGAGTCGGGAGGGAGATACCTCGGCAAGTCCTCCATCATACCCAGATAATAGCTCGGGAGGGGCAGCTTCTCCAAGTATCCACGTAGGGCCTCCATAAGAGGGCGATCATCCAGCTTCTCTTTCCGCGCAACCTCGATCGCATCGATGAAGGCGAACAGATAGGCCATCACACCCTCATACTTACACTCAGCCGAGGTTTTATACTCCCGAACAACAGAAGTCTTGTCTACGGGAGCGGCCCGAGCAGCTTCCAAATCCACCCTAGCAGCCTCCAACTCCGCCACCACTCGAGCATGGGTCACGGTCAGGTCAGTGAAGCGCTGGCGATCGAGCTCGGCAGCCTTGTTGCTCTGAGCCAAAGCTTCCTTGGCCGAGGCAACCTGAGCCTTCAGCAGCTCCTTGTCCTCCATAGCGGCGGTGAGCTGGACAGACTTCTCCCTCAGCTCGGCCCTCCGTGCATTATATCTCTCAAGCTGGTCGAGATGAGAGAGATGAGCTCGCCAGGAGAAGACGGAAGCCTGGGCCTGAAGAATAGAAGCACACACATTCATGTCGGCAACCGACATCTGCCCGGCATATTTCTCCAGGTCCTCAGTCCACGCCTTTGCCGGAGCTTCCATCGCGGGCTCGACCCCAGAAGGAAGAGCAGCCATCAGCTCTGTGCTCGGCGGCCGGGCACGCGTGTAGCTAATTTGAAAGGGCGGCAACCTTCCAAGGAACTTCCTAGACCCGTCCACCCGAGCCGGATCCCAGCCGCAAACACTAACTGACCCAGTCAGAGGATGGTCAGAAGCCACTACCCCGGAAGGAGCAGCAACCGTGACATCCTGGGTACCCGGAGGTCGGGTGACCGGGGCCGCCCTGGGGTGCTTCTGGGGAGGGGATCTCCTTGGTGAGCGTTGGAGAGGCCCTCCACGCCCAGAAGTGGCAGCAACAGGGGCAGGGTGCTCCGACCCACGCCCCTTACCTCGGCCAGAAGCCCGAGATGATTGCCCAACTCCTCTTGCCTGCTGAGCCCGGAGGCGGATACGCTCCGTGGGATCCATCTGCAGAGGCAAGCCTTCGGCAGGAAGGTCGGCTGCCAAAAGATATCAGTTGGTTAGTACAAGCCCGAGATCCGGCCAACAACAAAAAAAAAATAATAATAATAAAAATAACTAATCACCTCGGAAATCGTTGAGAGCGGGGACAAAAGGAAGAATAAGTCCGGCCCGGGCTAACTTCCTCTCGGTCAGCAGAACCTTGAAGACCAACCGTTTGGGATCAACACTCTCTTTCAAATAGCGGAGCTTCCTCGAGAAATCCACGCTCACCTCGAGAGAGTCAGGCGAGATAACTGTAAAACAAAAAACAATTATAATATCAGAAGGCCGACCAGATTAACAACAACAAGAATATATACCGTTGGCCGACCTGAAATACACAGGATAAGGTATCCTTTGAGACGGATCCCCACCAATCGGTCCAGGGCTCATCCAATCGCCACCGACCCAAAACCACTTCGTCTTCCAATCCTTAATAGAGGACGGAAGACCCTTTATGAGTTGGGGACGACCCGATCGAGGAGAGATATAGTAAAGATGGTTTTTGGCTCCTGGCAGCAGCTTCAAAGTATATAGCCAGGTCAGCTCCTCGGGACTCGGGACACCAAGCTGATAAAGGTAAAAAGCGACGAACAGCCCGAGAAGTGACGAGATGCTGTTGGGATGAAGCTGGCCAGGAGCAACCCCCCAAAAACGAAGAACCTGTGTGAGGGGCGACGCCAAAAGAAAACGTAATCCACCCTCCAAATCTCGAAAATTGATGGCCACACATCCTCGGGGGGGTTTGTCCATCCTCTCCTCGGGGAATGGAACATCAAAGGTAACCCCTCGGGGAACATTGAACAACGCGTGCCATTGGTCCAGTTCAGGTCGGATCGCAATGGACGGCCACTCCATGGCCTCCGAATCCTCAAACGGCTGTTCCGTCCTCCTAAATCTCCTCCGAACAGGCACCCCAATAGGAATACTCGGAGCCGAGGTAGAAGGACCGGCCTCCTCACCACTCGCCGCAGGAACTGGACTGCGGACCTCTACATCCGATGATGAGGTCGACCCCAAAGAAAGCCTCCCTGAGCTATACTCCAGCTCAGCGGATCCACCCTGGCTATACCCCTGGACCGACTCGTTGGACGAAAAATTACCAGAAGACATGGTTCGAGAAATTACCTAAAAGATTCCGTCCAGATAGCGCTGCTCGGCTCGTTTAGATCAGTAATGTCTGCTCGGGACTCTCGAAAAATCTCACAAGTATGTGAAGAAAATGAAAGGGGGACCTACCCTATTTATAGAAAATGAAGTGACCGTTGGTATTCCCCTCCACTCGAGGTGACACGTGGAAAATTAAACGGTCACGATTTGGAGATCCTTCGGCTACCAATTCGTCAGATGCAGAGGTCGGCCACCGACAAAATAAATGGCATTTGAGGTTGGATTAATGTTCCATGACCGAGCATCCCGTTTAGCTCGGCCATGGCCAGTTCAGCTCTAAATCTCCCAAAGTTGTATTGTTTGTTTAAGGATGAAGATGACCGAGGTTGGTTCAAAGAAAACAAAACAAGAGATTAACAAAGTTATATAAGCTTCAACCGAACTCAACTGGTTTGGAGGCCAGAACCTCTTAACAAAGCTAAACCCTAAACAAAAGGAACAAAAAATCAGCTCGGACGAATAGCTCGGTAATGATCTAGAATATTGGAAAAGATGTCTACAATTACCACCATCCTGGACGGACCTCTCTCTCAATATTGACATGTCAGCCAAAACGTTTTATGAACCTATTATGGTTGCTGAACATGTTGCCAAGTACTTAAACTTGAGAGATCTGTCCAAGCCCCTTTCCGACCAAAATCGTATTAAAGGATGCCTACTCGTCAGCACTGATCTCGACTGTCTCGTCCTCCGCCCTAGCCGCTCGGGAACTCTCAGCCTGTCCAACGCCAGAAAAATCCTCCATTATAAGATCAGGATTGGACATTAGCTGGATAGGTGGGGCTGGCTGTAGGAGATGATCACCCAGGAGACAGGTAGCCAGGCAGATCGTCCATCAGATCCAAGTAATACTTGGGAAGAGGATTTTTCTGTAAATAACCAGCCAGCGACGCCTGAAGAGGACGGTCGTCGACCCCGACCTTCCTCAACACTTCCATGTTATCCATGAAAGCAAAGAGATAGGCCAGAATGCCGTCGTACTTGCATTCTTTGGACCCCTTGTATTTTTGTACGACGGCCGCCTCATCCCACGGGCTGGCTTGGGCAACCAGCAGTTCAGCTCGCACCTTCTCCAGCTCGGTCTTCGAGGCCTCCAAGTTCCTCCCCAAGGTGGCGTTCTCTTGACCCAAGTCGAATGAACGCTGACGTTCAAACTCAGCCGACTTAATAGCCTTAGCCAGCAGATCTTGGGAGGAGGCCAGCTGAGCTTGAAGGGTCTCTTTCTCCTCAACAGCCGAAACGGCCTCGGCTCGCCTCTTGCGGAGCTCCACCTCTTGCACCTCAAATTCTTTCTCTCGCTCCAAATGCTTGAGGTGGGCTCGCCAACCGAAAACAGACACCTGAGCTTGAAGAACGGAAGAGCAGACATCCATATCTATTGCTGACATCTTGCCAGCATACCCTTCTAACTCTTCAGTCCAAGCCTTGACAGGAGCTTCGATGGCCGGCTCAACCCCTGGGGGAAGATTCTTCATCAGATTGGGGCTCGGCATTTGGGCCCGGGCAAAGCTAACTTGGAAAGGCGGCCTCCGCCCAAGAAAGTCCTTGGAAGATACGACCCTCTCGGGGTCCCAGCCACAAATGCTAACCGAACCAGCCAGCGGGGAGTCAGATGACCACACTCCTGGGCGAACTGAAGAACTGGCAGGAGAACTAACGACCGTCTGTACAGGCTCAGTCGACGCTTCAGGTTGTGACGGCCGAGACTTCTTGGCCGGTGGCCCGCCGGTCTCTGGGTTCTGAGCATGCTCATTGACACCGGGGCGCTCAGGCCCCCGCCTCTTCTGCATCGGCCTCTTTTGCATCGGCTGCCTCCGTTTCTCGACCTGCTCGGCACGAACCCTGATCCTTTCGGCTGGGTCCATCCGAGGACGAAGACCCTCTTGAGGGAGATCGGCTGCCAAAGAATTTTTTATTAGCCAAGCAAGGAACCTAATATACACTCAAAGCAATAATTAGGAGCTCACCAGTAAAATCGACGGGAGCTCGGAAAAAAGAAAAAATCAACCCAGCTTGAATAAGTCGACCCTCCGTGATTAACTCCCTATATGACCGCTGGGAGGGGACAACGTTATCCCACAAATAACGGATCTTCCGGGAAAAATCTCCGCCGATGTGAAGAGTGTCAGACGGAATATCTGCAGCAAGGAGGAAATATTAAAATATTAGACGAGCTGAACAGAAAGAGCATAAATATATACCTCTAGCTGTCCCGAAACCAATCGGGCACGACATTCTCACAGCAGACCCGCCGTCAGAATCTCTGGGGCTCCTCCAATCCCCTCCTACCCAGAACCAATCGTTCATCCAGGTCCCTCTCGGTAGGGGGAGATCGCTCACTAGTTGAGGTCGGAACGGGCGAGGTGAGAGAAAATGAAAATATTCCCGGGCCCCAGGTATAAGCCTAATACTGAACAGCCAGGACAGCTCATCCGGGCTAGGTATCCCGAGGTTATATCTATGAAAAAGAATCAATAGACCTAGTATAATTGACCAACTATTTGGGCTAAGCTGCCCGGGCGCTATCCTTCAATGCCACAAATAATCAGTCAGGCAACGGGCCATTGGAAATCGAAGGCCTCTACAAAGCGCTTCGATGTTAATAGCAACGCAACCCCTCGGAGGACGCAACATTCGCTCTCCTGATTGAGGAGCAATAAATTGAATGCACTCGGGGATACTAAAAAGTCTATGCCATCGGTCTACATCTGACTGAGACAAATGGGACACTATGTTTATCGGTCCTAATTCCTCGGCTCGGGGATTATAACCCTCCTCGGCCCGGAACCCCGCAGGACTTGGGGCTGGACCCATATGCGAAGTGCCCGTCTCCTCGGCGGCACCCCTGACATCCGCTCCCGAGGGGTTGGACCTTACATTCTGATCAGACGCTCTACTAGACATGGTCAGGAAGAATTAATTTACCTTGCAAAAAGACCACCTCGGGCAATGCAGCGCAAAGCAGTATGCTCGTGCTGGCTCGCAGAATTGAGATTATCCAAGAATCTGAAGAGAGACAAGTGAAGAATGAAGCCACGAGACACCTATATATATAAGAGTATATTGAGACTCCTCGACTTCCAGCCATTGAGGTGGTCACACGTGGACAATTCAGTTGTACAAATACGCCCCGGAAATCAGATCACGTAGCTAGTCAAAATCTTACCCAGCTCGGTATAATGAAATCAGTTAGACCCCGGCGGAAACAATTTTCGTCCTGGTCTAAGAGGCTATTGTTGGACCATGGTGTCCGAGCTATGTGACTATGGCACCCGAGCTGCACAAATTGTATATATAAACGGTGACAGTCGTTCTTTGGACCTCAGAAACCGGCCAGACACCTCGGCCAGGTGCTCCCCTTGGGCGACGCCCAAAGCATTCTTTCCAAAGATAACCGAGGTGAATCAGTAGCCGAGCTAGGAGGGCCATCCCGAGCTGACATAACCGAGCAAGCATCAAGCCAACCGTCAGGAGATCGTGGATGATAAAACCGCCGCATAATACCGGATAAATAGGCGAAAAATAGGGAAGAGGTGGATGTAACTTCCACACTCCCCCACGATCCCCACTACCTATCTTTTTCTGTCTATAAATAGCTATAATTTGTACTTGTAAAGGGATCCCGAATCCTTATTCTGTAGAAAACACTAGAGAGCTTATTTCTCTAAGTTAATGAGATAAGGTCCTGCTCGGTCATTCTGCCGTCCAGGATCAGCCGACATAAAATTGCCCGAGTAGGCTCCGGGCACAGTGTCAGCTACATACGCATATTTCATACCCTTTTTCCTGTTCAATTTCGTTTCGTTTTATATCAATTTGGATATTCGACTAGGAATCGATCAAATACAAATTCTGACGTCAACACAATGCACAGGTCCAAAACTGATAAAATTACACTATGTTTTTATACATTGACATAATACCCTAATATCCAATTTGGAGTGGGCTGAACACGATCGTTTCATTTGTTAAGTGGGCTGGTCCAGCTAACATTAACTTGGGCTATATTTTAGTTAAAAGTATTATATAGATTTTTCAAGCCCAGAACTGAATACTTCAGTTATTAACTTATTAATTATTAACCCTTGAATTTTTATGGTTTATTATTTTATATCTCTAAGTAATATAAAATATTTAAATTTGGAGATACAAGAATATTATTCCCTAATTATATCTCACTTCGACCATGTTAAATCTATGTTCTTATCATTAAATTAGGTGTTCGGTCTAACTGTTGGAGTCAAAAAAAATAAAAATGAAAATCTGATTCAACTAGCCAAAAATCAATAGAACTAAATTTTGATCGGTTCAATCTGATATGTCGATTTTTTTTATCTTTTTGTTTACTTATAAAGTTTAGATTTGACACTTGACTATATTTATGTGATTGTTTTAATTTTTTTTTTTTTTGAATTTTAAACTTTGTCAAATTTAAATCTATTCATTAAATAATTATAATATTTAAAATCTAAAACTTAGTAAATAAGAATCAACTCATTGTTTTACAATTTACATAAAAACAGATATAATTAGTTTTCAATAATTCCTACTGCAAAGTCAATTTAATCACAATCTGATTGGAAAAAGTAGTACTTACCTAGAGAAATTGTTGCTTCAGTCCTCATCTGATTGAAAATTGTTTTTCTTTTATAAAAAAAAAAAGAAAAAAAAAGATCTGAATTTAATTTTTGTCTGAAAAATGACTGGACCCACAAAATATAAAATTATAATATGTGGAGCACAACCCCTCCGTTTCGGTCTCCTCCTGTACCGTGAAATATGAGTTCCCAAATAAGAAAAACGCATTCCGTAAAACGCGACATCAACGAATTGCGGTGAGGACCGGCTGTCCAAAGCCAACTCAAGCTCCGCAACTGTTAATGCGCACACAACTTTTGCGTCACCGTTCTAGAGATTTCTATTTTCCATTATTAGTTATCAATTGTTCTCCAATTTTTGCTTTGCTCTATCAATTCAATCGCAGTTCGTTTCCTTTGCTGGAGCTTAATCGGATTGATTGCTTAAACCCTAGAAAATCTCAGGTTAGCAATTCGGTTCTTTATAATTTTCACGTTTTGCTGCTGATAATGCAAGAATTTGGGTGTTTGCGCGAATGTTGATGATTTTCGATGAGTTTTGGTTGAAAATATGATTCTTTTATATTTGAGGTTACTTTGAGAACTTTCGTTGGGGGAGGTGATTCTATTTGATTATGGTGTGAGTGAGAAAGAAAATCAGCAGCAGTCGAAGAGGAAGAAAAAAAAAGTTGGGAGCTGAGGAATATCCCCAGGCCATGGCGAGGATTGCAGTGGCGCAGATTTGTGAAAGTTCAGGTTTTCAGAGCTTTCACCAATCTGCATTGGATAGTCTTGCCGATGTAGTGGTGAGGTACGTTCGGGAGTTGGGGAAAATTGCGTCTTCTCATGCAAATTTAGCGAATAGAAGCGAGTGTAATGTGTTTGATGTGATTCAGGGAATGGAGGATTTGGGCTTTATTAAGGGATTTTCGGGTGCTTCGGATTTTAGGCATTCCCTTTCGGGTTCAGGAGTCGTTAAGGATGTTATAACTTATGATGCTCAGGCAGAGGAAATCCCATTTGCATATTTGATTCCTGTTTTTCCAGTTGTTAAAGAAAGGGCATTAAGCCCTAGTTTGTTTTGTTAATAAATTATATTTCAACAATTATGATTAAGTTTTTTTGTTTTCCTCTGCTGTTTCAATTTGTTTTGTTCGCAACAGCTCTCATGCTTTTAAAGTTAACTACTTCTGTCTATATGCAGGATATACTGCAATCTGACTCTTCTCTAAGGCGTTCAAATGAAGGCATTGCACTTTTGGATTCCTATTCATCAATTAAGTCACCCCTTGTAAGTACAATATGTTCCTTTTTCATGAACTTTATGGTGTAAGTGACACCTCTTATCCTCTTATGAACTTGCTGGAGATTTTGTGACTACAAATAAGTTTATAAGTAACTACTCCCTCAGCAAACAAGAAAATACTCTCTCCTATTAAGATTTATTTTGAAAGTTTGCCTTATATTGGAGGGCACATAAGTTTATAAGTAACTACTCCCTCAGCAAACAAGAAAATACTCTCTCCTATTAAGATTTATTTTGAAAGTTTGCCTTATATTGGAGGGCACATCTGGATCTTTGGATAATAATTAAGTTCATAATAATATACTTATAGTCTTCCCTCAAGAGTTCTGTACCATTCTCCTGCTTTTCTTAACTTTAGTTGCTTTGTTACGGTTTTTTTGACTACTGTTGTCTTATAATAGGTTGTTACCAGTGGAAGAAAATTAAGTCGGAAGAGGGCTCGTCACATTAAAAGGAAATTTAATAACCCTCGTATAAGATGGCCTTCAGAGGGAGGGGCCGCGGACGTGGCACTTTAGGCGGCGGCGGAGGATTCCGACCGGCGCCGGCAGTTCCTTTCATACTCTTTCCAGTAACTATCTCACTCTCTATTTCTAGTTTTGGTTTTTTTTTTTTTTTTAATGGTGAAATTATGTTAGTTTGAGAATATGAATTTGAATGATTGCATAATTTATAGGAAAGTGAGGGTTTAGGTAAAGCGGAGTATTCTACTGCGAATATACAGTTAGTAAAATGGTCTTGGGCTCTGCAGAAGGATCGCCATATATCTCCTTATTATTACGAAGATAGAAAGCAATGCCCTGAGAGTACGTTTTCTCCCTTTTTTTTTTTTTTAATTGGAAGTGATTTGCATGGAATGGTGTTTAGTGATTCTTATTAGTGGGTTAGATTTGAATGTTTACTCATTTACGCCTTTTCAAATGGTGTATTCACACTGTGGTGAATTGGAGTGATGCGAGGTTTTATCGATTGATCAGTATTGTATCTATTGTGAATTACATGCAATCACTCACATATGCATAAGTATATATGTATGTGTGTATTTCATAAGGTGTAGCATCTATAAGATTGTCTTACGGAAATGGAGACAAGAGTTTTCATAAATTGTGTTGGCAATCAATAGAATGGGGAAGGGCAGGGCATTTTTAGTGTAACTCTCTATGACGGATGTTATATGCTCTATGAAGGTGAAGGCATTAAGAAAATGACCGGTGAGAAAACAATATTTTCTAATCTTTCTCTTTCACGCGTGCATATGTTTGTTTGAAATCTATACAAATGTATCATGCAAGAGTATGTCTGATAAAAGGCCTGGTATAAAGTTTGCTTGCTAAACTATCATGTCCCTTTGATGTTGATTTTCGTACTAATACAACTGTTTTTGTTGTGTTGATCTGATATATTTCTTAGTTTTATGGCTACAAAGACAAGGAATTGCAAGCAAAAAAGGTTAAGCCACCACTCTGCGACGTCATAGAGCTTGGCACTGATCATATGCCTGCAGAACTAGCTAAAGGTTTATATTCATACCTATTGTGGGAATTATTTACTCTTCCAAGTGAATGCCTATCTTAGTCTGAAGCATAATCATTTACAAGATGCTGATATATTTTTTGTTTTCATTAACAAAACAGGTCAGACGAGGCGTGTCAAGAAACTTAAGTGGACCGCTGGCCAAGGTATGGTGGGGAGAAATGATGTTTTCTTTTGTGGCTATAGGAAGAGGAGAGATTTTCGGAAGCAAATTTTGTTTTATTTGTATTTTTTACTGTATTGGAGATAGTCAACGAAATTGTGGAGGGATTTGATTATCTCATAATATATCATAATGTGTGTTTAATATTTTTCTCTTTAGTTCTGAGAATATGCCTCTAACTGTAATGAGTGTATATTGATTATAACAGAATTGAACAATCTCTTTGACAAGTTTCAAAACAAGGATCAGGTATATTTTCCAATCAATAGTTTGATATTTTGATATGGGAGTATTTTCCATATTTTTGTTTTTGCCTACATGATTTGGTTCTCATTTTTTGTTTTCGTCTCTGGAACTTTGAGCTTCCAGGGTCTAGAAGGAGCTGAAAAGAAAGAAAATGAAGGTGAGGAAGAAGAAGAAGAGGGACCGAACGAAGAAGATGAAGGAGAATTCAGTGATGCGGGTGATTATGAACAGGTATGCAAGATAGTCATGGTGCTATGAATACTGACATGATATAATTTCCGTATTTGTTATGGTGTGCTAATCAGTTTTTAATCAAATCTAGCTATCTTTTAAGCATTTGTGTCATCCCATAGGCAGTAAACTGCCCCTGTCTTGCCTGATAAATCATACTCCCTCCGTTCCTTTTTAAGTGTCCCATTTTATCCATTCACACAAACCAATTTTTTCATTAATTACTTCTCTTTTACTTATCTATTACCTTGACTTATTAATTTTTCCATTAATTATCCTCTTTATATAGAATTGTAGTATTCCACATGTTCATTTATTAGGGTAATTGATGAAAAAAAGAAGGTAAAAGAGTATCAATAATGACATAGTGACAATTAAAAAGGAACGTCATATTAGATAAAATGGGACACTTAAAAAGGAACGGAGGGAGTAATTATTAAAGCATCTAGATTCAACTGACATTTGCGAAATATCTGTTCAACTGTACAGGCTGAATATTTTGATGATGATGAAGATGATTACAACATGGCCGATGACAACGATAGTATGATTTGTCTTTCCCATTTGTTCTGCTTCTTCACTGCTTCATTAGTTCATTTCTTGTTATTGCAAGGCTTACCAATATATTCATTAATTTGTGATATGTGCAGATGAGCCGTCTTATTGAGTTATTGTTAGATTGCTGGACCAAACTCGATTCATTTTGGAGCTGATTTTTGATTTACTGACTATTTTCTTCAGAATCTCAAATGTATACTATACAACAACTAAAGACTCTCTTACTCTGTCTTTGGTCATTCTATCATTTGGAGTTTAGGAGATGTTACACATCCTATTAAATATATCAGGTGCATTATTCATTGTTTATGTACACATAATCAAGTCTGGAATCCAATTTTTATCCAGTGTGTTGATAGATACACTGCTGCAGTATTTATAAGACTAGCATTTAGACCTTTTAAATCAACTCGAATTGTTTCATTTCCGGATTTTAACACCACCCATTACATGTCATGTGTATATTGATGAAACGTGATTTTACTTACGTAAAATGCATATTTATGTCGTTTGACTTTTTACTGTTTGTTGCAATAGGTCCTGTACAACTGCTTTTATATTGTTAGGTCGTTGTTCTTGTATTTTTTTGTTTCGGTTGGTCTTTTACTTCTATTCATTCACCAGGTCCTTCATCAAATTACGTGGATTCATTAATATTGGAATCACATAATCGACTTGTCAGCAATTTTAATAATTTTATCAAATTCCACATTGTAATTAAATCCCACAAAATTGAATTAATTCACATCAACAAGAAGCGCCTGAATCATGTTAGGCACATGGCCATCTCGAGCGAATTAGTTCAAAATTTATCGATTTGGGTTTTTTGTCCTAAATTTGCTTATTTTTAAAAGATAATGTCTCAATTTCAAAATCTGAAAAGATAATGTCCTTGAATAGTGAATGACCACAAGTTGCTGTTCTAAATTTACAATTTTTCCTCGTTGAAGAGTAATCACATTTCTAATCAACACATAGACATGTAACTTGAACAATCACATCTCGTAGCAATTACACAAGATAAAATAAGTTACCCCCACCTTAGGTACAATTTTATCGTGCATTGTAAGTGGTGATGCAAGCGTGCGAAGCGTTGTTTTAAAATATTATTGTTCTATATACCTTTTTTTTTCATTTATAAGAGTTCGCCTACAATGTAAAATATTGTCTATTTATTTTAGAAAACTTACCCTTTAATCTTTTGATTTTTTAAAAATACCCAATATGTTAATATTTGTTGTCAAGAATACCTAGCTATTTACCAGTAGTAAGAGGTAATCAGTTAGTCGCAATCTGACGTGCTCCGATAAATACATATATAGAAATATTGTTTTTTGAGTTTTTTTTAATCATATATCCATGTCATTTGAGAAAGGAGTAGTTTTTGCAAAAACATACAAACATATGAAATATTTTTGGAAATATAATAAAATAAAATTTTATTATTTTTTAAAACAGAAAAATATTTTAATTCAAAAGAAAATATAAAAAAAAGATTAACAATTAAATAATAATAATAATAATAATAATAGAAGTTCAAAAACTATAATTTTATGTTTTTTTATTTTTAAAATATTATTTTCAAAGCTATGCCCTTTATTTCTTTTTTTTTTCTTTTTCTTTTTGTTAATTTATTTGATGGACTATATATACATACATATAATTTATTATTTTCTTAATTAACCTCTAATTACATTTGTGTATATCATGTATACCTCTCTTGGAAAAAATTCAAATGTAGAACATTATCTTTTGGTCATTCACTATTTAAGATCACTATCTTTTCGGGCCTAAATCGCATGTACATATATCTCTTCAAATCAGGGTTTTTCAAAAATTTAAACAGATTCTTGCTCAAATCAAGCTGGAATCAAATTGATTTCGATAAATTGATTTTGGGCTTTATTAAGCTTGAAGAAATGAAGTTGTTTTTGGATTAGACTTAACTCATTTGAATTTTGGAATGGTTCAGTCTAATTCATGTTTGGATAAGGATTTACATAATTCTATATAATTATATCCTACTTTTTCTATTTTTTTTACAATACCCATTAAAAATCATCTATTTTTCTACAATTCCCAATATGAAAGTGACATCTTAACTATAATTCTAATCTATAAAATCTCAAAATAAATACAAGATTTTCAAAATCCTTACAAAATACTCTCAATTCTCAAATCCAAACTTGAAAAAGTCACCTTAAATCTAGAACAAATATAACCGAAGTGTTTTGACATAGAAAATACAAATTTTGGTTAAGCTTTGAGAAAGCTCCGCAGTAGCCGCCGCCACTGCCACCTCTACCACCAAAATCCTCCATAACCACCCTCAAGTTCACCCAAAATTTGATATTTCTCAAAACTGAACCAAAATGTATGTTTTATACTCCAAAACTCACATCTCCTCAAGCAAAAAAAAGCCCTAAATCAATTTACCAATTTCAATTCGATTCATGCTCAATTTGAATGAGGATCGATTTAAGGTTTCAAAAAAACCTTGATTTGAAGATGTGCATGCACTACACATGTAATTTAGACCCGATCTTTTTGGAATTTAATTTATGACTAAATATTATAAAATCGTCCAAATTAAAAAGATAATATTTCAATATCTATATCCATAAAAATAACATCTCTACATGATAAATGATTAAAAACTAATATCATAAATTTACAATTTCCCCACGTATCCCCATCCTACATGATTAATGTAATTAAATTTTCAAGCTAAGTTGCGCTCCTGCACGTTAATTATATATATTACTAGAGCATCATAATCATATCTTGATTTATATGTGGTCATGCCTTCCAATCCTAAATAAAAAAATTGAAACGCTAGCAATAACATAAATAGAGAAAATTGATAAAAATGATCTTTAAATTTGCCAATTTTAAAAAAATAATTCTTAAATATTGACATTTTTTAAAATTAACATGTAATTAAAAAAAATTGGTAAAAAAATCTTTTGATCGGCTCCAACAAGTAACAGTTTCTGTTACCAACTTATGTGTTATATAATTTGAGTTTCTTTTTATTTTTTAAAAAAATTAAATCCTAAAACCATTATAAGTTCCACATAAACATATAAAATGACTTCGGGGAAATATAAAAATAAAAATAACTCATTTAATCAATAGTGAATTATCTTGATTTTAATTATCTTTATTTTCTTAAAATAATGAATTTTATACGTGAGTAATGTTTTGATTAAGGTTTATTTACAAAAGAAACGGAAGGTTACATACGTATATCTTAATCGTGTAAAGATATCAAAAACTGTGAATTTTTCTCTAATGAAAAAAAAAAAAAAAAATTTGTAATTACAGAACTAAAATTGTAATTTTGAAATAAGTATAACTAAAATCGGGACATTGAATTTTAGGATGAAAAAAAGATATATTTATTTTCAATTAACGTCACCACTTGATAGATTCGTTTGATTGAGTTACATAATTGTTAATTAATAGACTCCAAAATCATTTGTCTATAAATGTTGCCACAAGATATATTTATCATTGCTTCCAATTTCCTTTTCAATGCAAAGAGTACTTCACCCATCATCCATCATTGCTTCTGATTTCTTTTCCAATGCAAAGAATAATTCAGAGTTCAGCCATGCATCAATAATCTAAAATCATAAAATTTCAAATACCTAATCCTTGAAAGAATATGGAGAGCTTGATTATGTTCAAGGCTGTCATTCACACTTTTTTTTTTTAAAGAAACTCCTCAAACTATCTAATTAATAAATACTAAAATTTCATATTCATATATTATTAAACACTTTCTTGAATTTTTCTCAATTAACTTGAATTTAAGATTTGATAACAAATTCCATAAGGTAAAAGTAATCAATGGTTACATGGGTTTGACAGCAAACATTTTCTCAATTATTGATAAGCTAGCATTATTGTCATGGCCTAATTAGTCCTTGGTTGCCAAATTGTTTTATTAATATTAGTGCACCCTCTCCTTGTATGACATCGTGTACTGCATTGTAGTATATATATATCAAACCTAGTTCTTTTACAGAGCTATGAAATTAAATCATATTCCAAAAAACTATCTCGCAGATTTTAATCAGATTTCACTATTTCATTGAAAGTGTGTTTTGTTCTTAGCCACTTAGAGGTACGTAAATTCTTCAAACATTTTATTGTATTTTATATACAAAGTGTGTTAATTAGTAATGTTGTATACACACATGGTGTATGATATATATAGTTAATTTTGTTTTCATACTTAGTTATTCTTATAATTTATTTATTTTTGTAGTGATGGCTTATTGGGAGATCGCATGCTTGTTGCTCGCATTTATGATCATTGATCGAGTTCACAGTCAAGGTGGAATCAATGAAAACATCAAACGCACACTCATCAGCAACGCCCAACAAAAAATGACAGGTATATACAATCATATTCGAAATTTACTAAAGATCTTTATCTATAAATTTTTATTTCTTTTTGAATTACAGAATGGTCGTCTAATGTTAATTTTTTTTCTTATTAAAGTTTGTACTGATGGGAGTCCATGGGCTCCCATCGGTACAAACTTTAATAGAAAAAAAAATTAATATTAGACGATCATTCTATAATTCGAAAAGAAATAAAAATTTATAGATAAAGATCTTTAGTAAATTCCGATTATGATTGTATATACCTGCCATTTTTCGTTGAGCGTTGCTGATGAGTGTGCAATTGATGTTTTCATTGATCATACCTTGACCGTGAACTCGATCAGTGATCATAAATACGAGCAATAAGCATGCGATCTCCCAATAAGCCATCACTACAAAAATAAATAAATTATGAGAATAACTAAGCACAAAAATAATCGAACTATATATATATATATATCATACACCATGTGTATACAACATTACTAATTAGCACATTTTGTTTATAAAATACAATAAAATATTTGAAGAATTTACGTACCTCAAAGTGGCTAACAACAAAACACACTTTTAATGAAATAATGAAGTCTAATTAAAATCAGCAAGATCGTTTTCTGGAATATGAGTTTAATTTTATACCTCTGTAAAAGAGCTAGATTTGATATATATACTACAATGCAGTACACATGTCATACAAGGAGAGGGTGCACTAATATTAATGAAACAATTTCGCAGCCAAGGACTAATTAGGCCATGGCAATAATGCTAGCTTATCAATAATTGAGAAAACGTTTGCTGCCAAACCCATGTAACTATTGATTACTTTTACCTTACGAAATTTGTTATCAAATCTTAAATTCAAGTTATTTGAGAAAAGTCCAAGAAAATGTTTAATATTATATGAATATGAAATTTTAGTATTTATTAGATAGTTTGAGGAGTTTCTTAAAAAAACAAAATGACATGCCTTGAACATAATCAAGCTCTCAATATTCTTTCAAGGATTAGGTAATTGAAATTTTATGATTTTAGACTATTGATGCATGGCTGAACTCTGAATTACTCTTTGCATTGAAAAGGAAATTGGAAGCAATGATAGAAATATATAGTGGTGTTAGGATATCAATGTTTAGAATTTGATGAGACAAACCAACCTTGTAATAAGAAATTAAAGTACTTCATTTGAATCTGTAAGTTTTTAATATGAAGAATGGAGGACTTCGAAGTAAGCTTGTATACAACATGTGAAGGCAGAAGTGAAGACTCTGCAAGAACAACTTGAAAAAAGTAGTTGTAAGAAGATCGTACAACGTAGTTGCAACTAAGAGAAGAATACAACATCACTGTAAGTTAAAGATACAGCACGGAGTAATGCAGGATGCAAAATACTATTCAACCTGTTGTATATTTTAAGGAAACATTGAATGCAGCAATAGAGTCAACCTAAGATGTAGTACGAGGAAGATCAAGATGCAGACGAAAACCAGAGTTCTTATCGGATCAAATAAAACAAGTAGAGACAAACTGAAAGTTGCAGGCTCAGACCCAATCCTAAGAAGACACGGGGTCTGACGGAACGCAAAAAACTGCAAGCCGCAACTACCGCATTTAATGATCCACAATGCAAAGTCAAGATGCATTTAATGCAAGTCATACCTTCGATCAGAATATCATTTTCAAATGAAGAATGCCTTCTTCAACGGGCATTTTTTTACAACTATAAATAGAGGACGAGTTGCGCTGAAGCAGACAACTAAAACATTTGCTCTCAAAAGACTAAGCAAGATTCAAAGCTAAACTCTCATGCATTCAAAATAATTTGAGTCACTCGGCCTCGTGAAGTAATCAAGCTAAAGCTTAAAAATTCAGGATTCTGAAGATTACTTCACCACACCAATTGAAAAAAGAAAACATATATACTTTTATCTATTTGCTGTGTGTTAGGATATTTTAATAGGTGTCAAACAGTTGATAGGATTGCATCATTACTGTTCGTTATAGTTGTCTAAATGAAAGATAATTACCCTGTGTGGGTGTTTTGAAATTCTTAGTGAGTTTGTTTTTAGAAATTGCAGCAGCTTTGTGTAAGTTGAGTTCTAGTAAGTGATAGTTTGTTAAGTCGATAGTTTGTTAGATTGTTTTTTGTAAATCAAACTTGCTTAACGAAATTCCTATTTGGGAAAATAGTAGAGTGGACGTAGAAGGATTACACCACCTTCGAACCACTATAAGACCATAAGTGCTTTTACTTTTTTATATATATTTATGTGCTACATGTTTATTTCTCATCATTCTGTATAATCATATTTCTGTAAAAAAGCATATTTGGAGAAAAGGTTTTACAACAAACCATTTGTCAAAGTAAAAATTTTAGCTACGAGAACTTTAGGATACAATAAACAGTACTACTCCATAGTACTATAAGCTTGTCCACTTGTTGTACTGTAAGTTTAGGTAACTTGCAATGTAGCTTGTTCGAAAGATTTTATAAAATCGATAGAGGTTCATTCGCCTCTCATCTGAACCTCCGAGACCACTTGGAACCAACAAGTGGCAACATTTATAGACCAACTAGCAGTACACTCTTGCGATGCGCGGTTTCTTATATAAAATCTAATAATTTTTAGTGTTGATGACATAATGTAATGATATATCATTTATGTAATATATATATATATATATATTGCTTTTAATATCTATATTAATAAAAATGTTAATATTTCAACTTTAAAATTTTGTTATTTTAAATAATTGTATTTGATAAACTTAGAAATTTTGAATACAAACAATTTTGAAACTCAACATTTTAAATTTGATATAATTATAAATGCAATGTAAATAATAGATTATGAATTTTAAAATAGATATGAATTTGATATAACATGCATTAAAAATGAAATTTAAATGAAATTACGAATATAATTAATTCATAGATTTAACACAATACAGTATAAAATAATAAAATCTTAAAATCTGAACATCAATATTCAAAAATTAATAAAATAATAAATAAAAGGGTTAAAAACATTTTTTCATCCAAACTACACGTGATTTTACATTTTTTGGTATAAACTTTTAAATGTTGCATTTTGCCCTATGAACTTTAAATTTGATATATTTTACGATATTAGACAAATACTAGTCGTTGATTTAGGACACGTGTACGACTATAATTTGTTCAACGCTCCCATTACTTACCAACGCCGCCTCCATCACCACTCGCCGGCCACCACTCCCGTCTTCTCCTATTTCCTTTATTTTTTCGTGTCTCTCGTTGTCTTCTTCTTCCTTTCTTTTTGCTTTTGTTTCTTCAGTGTTATATGTTGCATCTTCTTTCTTTTACAATTCTATGTTCATTTTTAAGGAAAATATGTATTTTTGTTATTTTTACTGTATAATCTTGTGTAGTCAATGAATAATAAAATATATATTTTTCCTTTTTTTAAAATTAATTTTGTGATGGGATAGCTTTTGGCCAAAAAATGCGAAGCCTTTGGATAAATGGTTTGTGTATTGCTATGCTTTATTCCTATTACTTGGAGGGACAATATCTTTCACTCTGAAATAAGGAGCCACTCTGTGATTCTCATTTCTTACTGTGTGAATATTTATGAAATTTATATTGTCTATGGTGATAAGCTTCTCCATGATTTATAGATGTGGACAAATCTTATTTAGTACTCTTCTTACTTTTTTTTATTTTCTAAAAAATGTATTGAGTAAATTCAAAATTAGAATGTAAGGAAATGAATTCAATTGGAAAAAGTAGGACCCACAATTTAATTTTCAAATATTACAAATAGTAGGATCCACAATTGAATTTTTAAATAATATAATCATAACATTTCTTGTAAATGATAAAAAAAAATGCATGATTACATACACAATATTATCTTTTAGAGCCTACACTATATATATATTGCATGCACGGTGAATGTGAAAAAGTAAGCCAGTATCTCAGCAATAATGAGACAAGCTGGTGAATGTGAAAAAGTAAGCCATTATCTCAGCAATAATGAGACAAGCTAGTATTTGCAGTGAATCCTCCTGTTAAGTAGTCATGTGAAATAGTTTCATCAATGTGCAACATATCCTTGCTTTTGGTATTTTTGATTAGTTTGATGTTTAGGCCACTTTATGATAATGAAATCAACCAGCAATACAACGGTATGAACACGATATCAAGGCAAACCCATGGAAAATACCCCACATGCGTAAAGGTTTTCTTATTGACGATATCGATATTGATGATAGTGACCATATTGATGCTAGTCATTGAGAATATGAATCTGCGTTATCAAAGGATTTCATGTGATTATTTCTATCAAAAAATGGATTTTTGTTCAAGAATGAAATCTTATTGGAACTGTCCATATCCGGTTCATTGAATTAAATTTGAATGAGGGTGATTTGGATTGATGTAAATACAGTTATAGGGCTACTCTTATACTCGAAGCAGAGGTTGAAACTTTATATTTTCAAATTATTATTCGAATAGAAATAAGGGTCAACTATTCAATCAAATGATATTGAGCATGTTGAAGATTTGTCCTATATGTGTAAATCAAAATCGGGCGGATCATTACCCGAAGTAGAGCCTAAACCTAAAAAGGTGAAAGAGGCTACTGACTATGGTACACAACTGTCATTGTTCATGGTGGAAAAATACAATAGATGAATAGTCATTCGATTCACAATTCTTTATTTTTATATTTTTATTTGAATATCTTATTCCCTATCAAAACAAACATAGAAATTAAATCACTACTAATAAGATAATAGGAAGTGTGGAAAAGGATTCTCTTTTGTGAAAATCCGGGGTAAGATATGACATTTTTTAGAGGGAAAATGACAAATTTATTAATTTATCAACTTTTCTCATTTTATATATAGTATACATGATTTTGGAGTACGTCTATTAATTGAAGGTAACTCAATCAAACGAATGTATCTAATAGTGACATTAACTGAAAATATATATATCTTTTTTCCGATTCAGTATCCCGATTTTAATCATACTTATTTAAAAATTACAATTTTTATTCTATAATTACAAAATTTGTTTTTTTTTTTTTTCCATCAGAGAAAATTCACAGTTTTGATATCTTTACACGTTTGAGATACACATATCCCCAATTTTACAATTTCCGACCAATCCCTCTGTCATTATTTGATATTTTTTTTACCTAAAAAGTACCAAATAATATCTCCACGTCTTATCACATTATTGCAGAGTATTAAAAAAAAAAAGATTTAAAAGAAAAAAAATAATTAAGATATCCAAAAATCAATGAATCGTCCCAATGAAAGCCCTAATAGATGAATAGGGATACTCTGTTGAACTTGTGTTTAATGATACCAAAGTGAAGAACCATTTTCAGGAAACACTTTTGCAATGCATTGGAAGGTTTATTCCAGGGTTGAAATTTCTTCTCGTACTTGATGTGTGTGGATAAGGTAGGAGACAGCGTTGGAGCCACTCAAAATTAATTGTTGATTTTTTTTTTTGTCTCTTTTTCCTTTTTTTTTTTTAACCTGTAATGATGTGGAAATATGATTTGGCATTTTTAAATCAAAATAAATGTAAAAAAATTTCACATAAATCACAGAGTTGTCACATTATTGGGACTAGTCAGAAATTGTAAAATTAGAGACAAGTGTATCTCAACTGCATACAAACCATTGGAAATTATAAATTCCAGTGAAAGGAGGACTAAAATGGAACAAATTTTACTATGACAAGATTAAAATTGAAACTTTGAATTAAATATAATCAAAATTAACATGAGTCTGGGATATGATCAAAAATGAAAATTTTGTCCTATTAAGAGGATGATATGTTGTTTCTCTTCATTTCATTGTATTGAAGGTGATTAAAATTTGCATCAGTAAAAATAATGAAAATAAAGCATGAAATTATATATTTGGTACCCACAACAATATATATATATATATATATATATATATATATATATATTTATTTATTTATTTATTTCGACACCTGTTTTCCTCCAAAAGTGTGATGAAGGTTTTTAATGGCGGGAACAAACCTGATGAATTTTGAATACTTTCGGGTACTCAATCAAGAATATGCTTATTTTGGATTGACTACATCTGATATGTCCCTATTTTTCATATTTCCAGTTTTTACATTTGCATACATAGACGAAAGTACAGTGTAAGAACGAGCTAATCCCATCATTTTTTGAAATGGTTATCTGAATAGACATTTAGTTTTATCTTAGCATTTATATTCGTTTGTCAATTTTCAAAGAAAAAAAAATACTAATTAACAGTATACTTATATGATGTTAAATTGCAGAACATTTTTCGTTTGTTAAATCTTTTCTAACATATGATGAAGTTTAATTTCCAATGTAAATGGAATTCATAGTTTAATCAATTTTTTTTTCCAATTTCTTCAGTATTTATCTGAAAGAATCCATCATATATTTGCTCTAATAAACTATTATATGTAGCACATGTCAGATTGCAGAATTGTGAACACAGAGTGCTGACTGCAACTCAAATCAAGATACATATTTTAATTCTTATTTGCAAGATTTTTTTCTTTCTTAACTTTCTTACTATACATAGGAAGAATGCGTCATATGCTTGAATAAACAATTAAAAACATGGATCGTTGAGAGAATTTATAAATGAAGGATAAATACTTTGCATGAGATAGTTCTTTATTAACAGTATACTTATATGATGTTCGGCCAAATAAATATTTTCTTATAGTAAAATAACCACAACAAACATTTACACTTTTTTTAACAACATGAACAATTGATTATTTTGCTCAAAAGGCTTAAATTTTTTTATTTTTTTATACATTGCTCACATTTAATCTGTACATAAAGTATTTCTAATAAAAAGACTTCCTTAAAATGTAGATATACGCAAAATATTATTAGTAAGAATTTAACTATTATTTTCTTAATCTATAATTAAAAATTAAAAAATTATAATAAAAAAATATAATTATGCCCAAGAAATTAGAAATGATATACTAAAACAAATGGATTCATTAATAAAAAATGAAAAAGAAAAAAACGATTCACCATCGATCTTTTGGTTTTGAACTTATGAAACTCAATTTGTAATTTCAAAAACATAATAAAAGGCCAATATATTATATCTAATGCACTTAGGGTTTTTTTTCCAAGGCCCAACCATTATTAACCATCCATCACTTATTTTAATTATGAATGCCAAACCCATATCTTCTTTATGCAACTCATATCATTTGCAAACCTATACTCTATATATACTCCAACTCTAACTCTTAACATTTGCAATCAGATTTGCAGCTCTATATATAATCCCACAATTGTTTCTATACACCAGGTGCACGGATCCTAGATCCGTGCAACCGGGTCAACCCGTCAAAAAGTGCATTTCACGCGCCCCCACGCGCCAAAACCCTAATTCAAATTCTAGTTCTGCTGTATATTGACATAACCTTTTAACTTAGCGAACTTAACCTTTTAGTTTAGCGAACTTAACCTTTTAGTTATATGCACATAACCTTTTGCAGTGCTGAGTAGTGAAAAAAGTATAAGTTATTCACTGAAAAGGTTATGAAATTTGTACATAAAGGTTATAGTATTACAGTATAAAGGTTATATCATTACAACATAAAGGTTTCAGCTATATTGAATTTTTATAGTGAAAAAACTACAAGTTATTTATTGAAAAGGTTATGAAATCTGTACATAAAGGTTATACCATTACAACATAAAGGTTATATTATTACAACATAAAGGTTTTGGGTTATATTGCATGAATTTTTATAGTGAAAAAAGTATAAGTCATTCAGTGGAAAGGTTATGAAATCTGTACATAAAGGTTACACTATTACAACATAAATGTTATATTATTACAACATAAAGGTTATGACATAAATTTAAAAAAAAAAAAAAAAAGGGCGCGGATCCGGGTTAAACCGGACCCGACCCGACCCGGTTGCATGGATTATGACCCATACACCTGGTGTACAAAAACACTACTCATATAATCCAGATAGGTTGAGCCGAGCTGGATTCACCAAACCGATATCTAAAAAATCCGAATAAGAAAACAAATATGAATAGAATCAAATCAGATTTGAATATTTACATCCAACGATCATGATGAGGGATTTATTTACTAATATTTTGTAATATTTAGCCCCACACTATAAATAAGACCTCATTTAATAATTGAAGGGTGAGAAAATCAAGACTTGTTAATTATAAAGCAACAGCAATAACATAACTGAATTCGTAAAAATGTGCTGAATATTAATGTGAAAGTTGAAATAAGGTGTAAGCTAAGTAAAAACCATGGAAAACACGACTTATTTGAATAATTCGATCTTCTTCCTGACTCCGTTCACTCGTTCAGTTCTTCTTGTGACCAGTGCGTTGGTTGAACAGAACTTTTGATTCACAGTATCATCGATTTTGCCTTTGATTAATATATTATTTAATTATTGAAATAAATAATTTCTAATATGTATGAATAAATAATATTTTATACATACTAAAAAAGGTTTTAAAATTTTATTTGTTGGTTTTTAAAAGTTTAGATATAACATTGTAACCTTCTTATTAATAATAATAATAATAATAATAATAATAATGATGATGATAATATATTTTAGAGTTGATTTTTAGAAAAAAATAACTTTGAATTTTTTAAACATTTTCATCATATACTTAGTTTATATTTTTATTAGTATATTTTTTCAAAATTTATCAAGGATTTTAAATATTTTATATAGACTGCTATTTATTTTCTTATATTTCTTACATTGAAAGTTAATCATTAAGTCCACAATTTGATAATCATTGTATTTTCTAAACTTCTATTTTAAAATTTATATTTAAAATGAATAAAGAAAAGGGTAAGACTATATACACATCCAACAACTTACTACACACGCCTCATTAAAAAAAAATGAAAGGTATAACAACACAACTTACTATACAAAACATTTAAAAAAAAATGAAAGGTATAAAAATACAATTTTTTGGTGCATTTAGTATTTATGGGGTATTAGCAATGTACCCACATAATGCGTGATTTATTATTTATGATAATAGTATATACAATCTGTTGGTCCCAGTGGTATAAGGTTAAGAGGGGGTGAATTAACCTTATCAAATTTTCAACTTTTGCTCCAAAAAATGTTAAGTCCCTGATGAACAGGTAGCTAGTAAGCTTACTGCTCGATAGGTTCCTACTCAGGCAGTGACCTCAGGACTTAGACAGAGAATGTAATGCACAGCGGAAATACTTATGATTTTCGAAACACCCTTTTAATGCAGTATGCTCAGATGCAGATAGATGGATAGAAAGCTATAAATAACACAAGCAAGCTTATAGAGGTTCAAGGGTGGGGTAATCCCTCTACGTCCTCTCTACCCTTCACAAGGAGAAACTTTGTTAAAGCAAGTTTGATTTACAATAAACTCAGCTAACACAAACTATACTCTAAACAAACTGTCAGCTCTATCCATACAGGTAGCTGCACAGTGACCAACTATCGACCCACACAGGATCTCCACACAGGTTAACCGACCCACACAGGATCCTTTCTCTTCTTCAGAGAGATTACAACTTAGCAGTGAGAACTCCTGCCTAAGGGACTCCTATCAGACTTAGAATAAAGTGAAAGATTTAAACACAATCAAATGCAGCAAGCTCCTTGAACTTCTGAAGATCACAAAGGTAGCTGGCTTGCTGCTGCTCAGTCTGATTAACTTGAGTGTATAAGCTTGTGCTTGTAAGAGATTTGCTTCGCGTCTGTTTGCTTCTCAGTTCTCTCTTAGTTGTATGTGTTCCTATTTCTTTGTATATCAGACTTCCATATATATAGGCATCAGATAGTTTTCTGCCCGTTGGAAAGACAGTCCTTTGCATGAGGAGGTGTCTCTTCCTGATTGGTTCTGCCGATCTTCTGACACCTGTTCTGAAATGCCTTCATTCTGTTCTGCAACTGCTTTGTCCTTTGTCTGCGCAACTTCATTCTGCAGACTGCTTGTACTGTGTCCTTGCTGCTTTTTCACACATGGCAGATTCTGATTTGTTAGAACTGGAGTGACTCTACTGGCTAGTCAGGTTGCTTTGACTCTAATGTATCTGGTAGTATCCTCTTCGAGTAAGTCAGTATCCTCTTTTTGAGCAAGTAGGTCAGCTTCCTTGACTATCTCCAGGTTCCTTATAGCGTCCTTTTCGAGCTTTGATTACTGGTTGCTTGATACAGTATGCAGGTAGCAGGGACTCGGCTTCCTGGTTACTTGGCAGAATTTTCAAGTCTTTCCAGCATCCTTGCCTTAGCATATTTACATATAAAACTTATCCAGATAGCTAAAGTTCTAGTCTATTATACGTTTTGTCTCATCAAAATTTATTATATTTCATCCTATCAATTTTTCCCTTTTTGATGATGACAAAACTCCTTAACAGGATCAAAGAACCATATTTTATTAACTTGGAACAAAGATGCAGAGAAATACAATCATTCATAAGCATGCATCAAGTTCACAAGATGTGAGCTTTCATCAACCAGAAGAATCGAATTTTCATTGATCAGAAATAGGTACAAAGCATATACATACTTAGGCAGATATCAGAATAAATAGAGTTTTAGTCAGAATAACAAAAAGAAACATACACAAAGAGCAAAACATCAAGTTTTCAACCAACTGGCCTTCTTCTTTCTTTCGAACCTTGTGCCTTTCCACCAGTTGGCTATTGAATCTTGATAGCTAGGTTCCATCCTTTTCACCATCTCCTCAGATTCCTCAAACCTGAGCCAGAAGTCTTCACTGTATGGTATGGGCTCCTTTCCAAGTTTCTGCTTTAGCTTCACTTGGATTGGAAGTCCACATTTCTTTGTTAGCTCCAGGAACCTCTGCAAAGCCTCCTTGTTCGTTTTGAATCCTCTGAAAAGAGCAGATTCCTTGCAGAGGGTGGTGAAGTACTTCATCAGCTCCTTTCTTTTGAATGCTTCAATCTGGAAAAAGGATGGATTGACCTCAGTAGGAAGAGTGACCTCCGAAACTTCTGGGGCTACGAATCTGTCACTCCTGGGATCCGGGCTGGCTTCCAAGAAGTTTCTTAGAGAGGCACTTGCTGCGACATCAGGGCTCTGCAAATTTTTCTCCATTTCGACCATGTCAGGCAGCTTGTGCGGAGGGAAGATCTTGTCAAGGGCAATCCTGGGATCTGATGAAAATACAACATCCAGGTTGCTTTTCAGCTCTGCTTCAATCATCCTCCTTTTTTCTTCTCTTATTTCAGCACCCTTCCTGAAGTCTGGATGAACTGACCCAGAAACAGCATCTGATTTTCTTTTAGCACTGCTGTCTGAAGGGCCCCTAAATCCAGCTCCCTTGTGTCCGCCATCTCCAGAGTCATCTCTCCTCCTACTGCTTACTACCATCTGTCTGCAGGCAGCAGGATCCTGTCCAGCCTTCTGTCTGCCTTCTATCCTTCCTTCCCCCTTTTTGTCATCATCAGCACGTCCAACCGCAAAACTGACCATGGAGTGAATTTCAGATAAGGTGCCTGAGTGATCCCGCAAGGTCTGTGATTCGTTGAACTGCTCCCTGTCCATCCGGTCTACTGCAGTGACTAGAGCCTTCTGATTGGTTTCAAGGGAGATCATCTTCTCCTCTTGCCTGTTCAGCTTCTCCATCACGCTCTTGACGACTTCTACTGCAGCATCCTCCTTGGGGGGTCGGTAGGCAGCAATCATCTGAGTGAGCTTTGACAATGTAACGTTGAGGGAGTCTATGAAAGAATAGGTCTTCACAGAGTGGGAGCGGGTATCCTTGCGGAGTTTCCTGCTCGATTTCACCAAGGACTTCCCCATGTGTTCAATTGCTGTCAGCACCTCTTCATTTGATCTGGCAGGTTCCTGGCTTTCTCCTGCCGGTGCCTGTTCATCAGATACAGATGTTAGTGCTTTGGATTTTTCGACTCCGGTATCACCCTGTTCACTGGGTGACCCATCATCGCTGCTGGTAGGGCTACTGGATCCTCCATCTCCTGATCCAGTGTTCTTAGAAGGTGTTTCCTTTTCAGCATCCTCCTCATTTGCCTCCAGCTCCTTGTCCTGTTCAGCTACCTTTCCCTTGCTGAACACCATTTCGGCCTCCTTCTCCTGCTCTATCTCCTCTACCACCCCTGTACTGCATCCTCCTGTACTTCAGCCTCCTTTTGCACATCAGGCTTCTTTTCTCCACTTTTGTCTCCTCCTGCCTCCTGCACTTCCACCACATTTCCACCCGCAGCTACTTCCCCCTCAACGACCGTCTCTCCCTGGTCCACTGACTTGGCAGGTGTTGTCTCCTCCACCTCCATTGGAACAGCTACATCAGGTTGCTCTTTTTCAATGAGGGCAGGTTCCTCTACAGCTTCAACTTGAACAGATGCCTCCTGCTGCACATGTTCCCCCTCAGCCTCTACCTCCATTGGTGTGGGAATGGTTGTCTTCGTGGTGTCATCAGCGGCTGCTACTGTGGATGGAACTATCAGCTCAAGAGATGCCACAGCAGCGAGGGTTTCCAACTCCTTGGCCTTGGGAAAGTCAGTTGGCGTCGAGCTCCTCTCCTTCATCGGTATCTGTACAGGAACTTCAGAAAGAATGATCAGGTCAGTAAGGTATGAGAATTCTTCACCATTTTTCTCCGTTGGTGAAGGTGACCGCCTGCTGATAGGTTCAACCATCAAAGCTGAGCAGGAGGATCCTTCACCCATCCGGGGTTCCCTTACTAGCCTTCTCATTCTGGTATCTGTCAGGCTGATATCAGCAGCCTGCTTCAGCATCCTCTCCATGGCTTTCTGCTCCCCGTACTTTGCTATCTGGGCCTCAGCAAAGGCCACGTCATCGCCTGCTCTGACCTGGTCAGCAGCAGCATCCAGTATCACTTCCTCCCTGTAGAAGTCTGGCTGGACAACAGCTTCCTTTCCCTTCAGGCTCCTGGGGCCAGGTAGCTGTGATGCAGCTTCCTTCTGCTTCCTGGCCTCCAATTCAGCGGCTATCTCCGCATTTTCAAGAAATTCTGGCCATTTCATCTTCTTGAGATCCTTCAGAAATTTCTTTTGAAGGATCTCCTCCAAATCATCCATGACGATCCAATTCAGCGCCCATTCCTCCTCAGTTTTCCACTTTGCCCACTGGATGAGTTCCTCACTGGGCAGGTGCCTGTACTACCACCAGGTGGTGAATCTTTCCATCATTTTACCGAACTCCACCTCCAGCTTCGGTATGCTGATGACGTACTTCGTCACATCCTCCTCATCCACTTCCTCCTCATCATCATCATGAACAACAGCATTCCCTGCCTGTTCTTCCCTTAGTGGAGAATCAATCTCCACTTCCACTGCAGGCTTCTTAACAGCCCGAGTGGTGACGATCTCTGGTTCATCATCAGAGATGACCAGTCTCCTCTGCACATCCTTCTTGTGCTTGATCTTCTTTGGCACAGCAGGAGCTGGTGAGGGCTCTGCAGGCTCCTCCATCCTCGAGCTGCTTTCAGGCGAAGAAGAGGCATTGTTGCGGAATGCCTTCCTTGTCCTTGGAGCGCCTTTGAGGTCCTCAGAGACCTCTCTGGTTACTGGGGATGACCGAGCAGTGGTCTTCTTGGCAAAGACCCTACCCGCACCGATGAATTTCCCTTTCTGGATGGGCTTCACCTGAGACAAATCCACCTTCAAGTGACCCAAGAGGGTGTTGATAATCAGCCCATAGGTAGGCTTACCTACCTTCTTCTCCACCTCCTCCACCAGCCTGGAAAGCAGGTAGCTGGCCCAATCCACCTTCTCCTTCTTCACTATGGCCATCATCATCCTGTACCGGAAGTTGGTACACTTATCAAAGGAACCAGAGCGGTTCTCTATGATATGGCAGCAGATATCATGCAGCATCTCAAACTCCAGAAGGAAGACCTTCTTGCTGCAACTCCGGGACATCCCCGTCGTGTCCTCCTTTCCGGTGAAAGTCGTCCAGAACTCTTCCAGATGGTCTTCTCCGTAGGTGGAGAGGTCACTGGCGTTCATCCCTTCAGTAGGCAGAGCGAACACCTCCTCCAGAAGTCCGGTGTCCACCACCACTGTTACTCCACCAACCTTCGAGGTGATCTCTGACCTATCTTCAGAGACCTTCGCCCTCCGGTAGAATTTCTCCACCTGCTCCTCTGCGTAAGGGGCTTTGTGATAGAAGCAGAGTCTGAGAAGTTCGGTCTCATAGAGACATTGAAGGATATTCTTCATGACCTCCTTCGTGTTCCCTTCTTCCTCCACCATCTTGAGAAGGATCTTGCGGTCCACTAACCTTCCATCAACAACTTGGGATTATTTTGGTGCCATTTCTGAGAGAGTGTGAGAAGTCTGAAACTGGAAAACTTTGAGAGAGAGAGAGAGATTAGGGTTTGCAAGAGAATAGAAATGTTTAAGTGTGAGAGATGAGTGAGAAGAAAAACTTCCTTATATTTGAATTTTGGTGAGAGATGATCTGACGGTTCTGATTGGTCTTGAATTTGAAAAGACCCTTAATCCAATGGTTGAGATTTTTGGCGCGGTGTACGTGTGCTTAAGTACTTGATGTGATATTTTGTGGATATCGAGGAGTTTCCTGCAAAAGCGGCTGCTAACCGCAGGGTAACTGTTCCTCTTTTCACGCGCTTCAGTTACTGGACCCTGCAGGTAGCTCAGAGCAGTATCATTGTATCCAGTAACTGTCCAGGGACCTTGAGTAGTAACCTTGAGGTTGCTGTTCTACTTTCGTCCTGCCTATGGTTCCCCCTGAACATTATAGTCATTTCAACAGAAAAGCATAGAGTTATATAGAAAAATTATCACAAATTGATTATTCCCAGCTCGTTTCTTAGAAATGAAAATCTTGATTCACAGAGTGGCTTTGTGAATATGTCAGCTAGCTGTAGATCAGTATGCACTTTTTCCAAAGATATATCTTTCTTTTCAACGTGATCTCTGATGAAGTGGTGTCTGATATCAATGTGTTTGGTTCTTGAATGTAGAACTGGATTGTGGGTGATAGCTATTGCGCTTGAATTGTCACATAGGATAGGTGTTTCTTTTTCTTCAATTCCGTAATCCTTTAGTTGTTGTTGAATCCATAGAATTTGTGCACAACAGCTTCCTGCAGCAACATACTCGGCCTTAGCTGTTGAGGTTGCTATAGAGGTTTGCTTTCTGCAGAACCATGATACCAGTTTGTTTCCTAGTAGCTGGCAGGTACCACTGGTACTTTTCCTGTCAATTTTGCAACCTGCAAAATCAGAGTCAGTATAACCAATAAGCTTGAGTCCTCCTTCTCTTGGGTACCATAGACCAGCTTCCTGGGTTCCTTTGAGGTATCTGATGATTCGTTTGGCTGCGGTCATATGTGACTCTTTTGGAGTTGCTTGATATCTTGCACACATTCCTACTGAAAACATGATATCTGGTCTGTTTGCTGTCAGGTAGAGTAGTGATCCAATTAGTCTTCTGTACTTTGTAACGTCTACTGCTTTGCCATCAGTATCCTTGTCTAGGCTTCCTGATGTTATCATCGGTATGCTTACTGAGCTTGCATTTTCCAATCCAAATCTCTTTATCAATTTCTTAGTGTATTTTGCTTGATTGATGAAGGTTCCATTGCTTAGTTGTTTGACTTGTAGACCGAGGAAGAAGCTTAGTTCTCCCATCATGCTCATTTCGAATTTGGATTGCATGAGACTTGAAAATTTTTGGCACAATTCTTTGTTTGTTGAACCGAAGATAATATCATCGACATAGATCTGAACGAGCAGTATGCTATCTCCATCTTGGATTCTGAAGAGTGTTTTATCCACCTTGCCTTTCTTGAATCCATTGTCAAGTAGATACTTGGAGAGAGTATCATACCAGGCTCTAGGTGCCTGCTTAAGTCCATAGAGAGCTTTCTCTAATCTGAAGACCATGGTTTCTAGACTTTCTTCAAATCCTGGGGGTTGCTCCACATACACTTCTTCAGGGAGTAGTCCATTGAGAAATGCACTCTTAACATCCATCTGGTAAACAGTGAGATTGTTGTGAGCAGCATATGCTAGGAAGATCCTGATTGCTTCTAGTCTAGCTACTGGTGCAAAGGTTTCTTCAAAATCTATTCCTTCCTCCTGGCAGTAACTTTGTGCCACTAATCTTGCCTTGTTTCTGACTACTTGTCCTTCTTCATCGAGTTTGTTTTTAAATACCCATTTTGTGCCGATCACTCCTTGGTGAGTAGGTCTAGGAACTAGATGCCACACTTGGTTTCTCTCAAATCCATTAAGCTCTTCTTGCATTGCCTGTATCCAGTTGGTGTCTGCTAGAGCATCCTCTATGCAGCTTGGTTCTGTTTGTAAAATAAAGCAAACAAACATTGCTTCATGGGGGTTTCTACTTCTTGTTCTTACTCCAGAGGTAGAATCTCCTATAATCTGATTCCTTGGATGATTTCTTAGCCATTTCCTTCTGGCTTCTTCAACCTGTTGTTCATTTTGAATTTCAGCAGATTGCTCTTGATCATCTTGTTCAGCTTGCTGATTTGGATCAGGCTGTATTTCTAAGCGTACTTCAAGTTGAATTCCTTCAGGATGGTGTATTTCTTTTTGAATAGCTGGTGCTTGCTGATTTGGAGTAGGTTCCTGTTCTCCATGTTGCTGTGTAGGTGCAGGTTGCTGATTTTGAGTTGATTCAATATTTTGGAGATTTGGTAACTCAGCATCAATATATTCAACACGAGTGTTGGTGATGTGAGTTTTTTCAAGATCTTCATTAAGTTCATCTATATCAGCCTTAGAACAGTGTGGTTCATCAAAATCCACATGTACTGTTTCTTCTACAACAAGTGTTCTCTTGTTGAAGATTCTGAAGGCTTTGCTTACCGAGGAGTATCCTAAGAATACTCCTTCATCTGACTTTGAGTCAAATGCTTTCAGGTAGTCTTTTCCATTGTTGAGTACATAGCACCTGCATCCAAAAATATGAAAATGTTCAATATTTGGAGTATAACCAAACCATAGCTCATAAGGAGTTTTATTCAAATCTTTGTTGATAATGCATCTGTTCTGGGTATAACATGCTGTGTTGATTGCTTCTGCCCAAAATCTCTTGGGTAGCTATGCTTCAGCTAGCATGGTCCTTGCAGCTTCCTTCAGGGTTCTATTTTTCCTTTCTGCGACACCATTCTGTTGTGGTGTCCTAGCTGCTGAGTATTCATGCTTAATTCCATTGTTAGAGCAGTATTCTTCAATAAACTTGTTTGTAAACTCAGTGCCTCTGTCTGTTCGGATTTTGATAATGTTCAGACTCCTTTCGATCTGCAGTTTCTTTAGTAGCTCCGGTAACCTTCGCTGAGTGTCTGACTTCTTTGTCAAGAATAGTGTCCATGCGAATCTTGAATAGTCGTCCACCACTACAAGTGTGTACTTTCTTCCACTCATGCTTACTGGTTCTACTGGTCCGAATAGATCCATGTGTAGTAAATCTAGCACCCTTTCAGTTGACCTTTGTATCTTGTTTTTGAAGGAGCTTTTAGTTTGCTTTCCCTTTTGGCATGCTTCGCATAAACTCTCTTTCTTGTACACCATATCAGGTAGCCCTCTGACCAGTCCTTTTCTGGCTAACTTGTTGATCATTTTGAAGTTCAGGTGGCTCATCCGTTTATGCCATAGCCAGCTAGCTTCTGATGATCCTTTTGCAATGAAGCAGGTAGCTGTGGTTACTGAGCTCCAGTCAGCTACATAGATGTTTCCTTTTCTAGTTCCAGATAGCTTTACTTCCTTGAATTGGCTGTCCCTTATCAGGCATTTGTTGTGATTGAACTCCACTAAGTAACCTTTGTCACAAAATTGGCTTATGCTTAGCAAGTTGTATTTTAGGCCTTTTACATACGACATTTTCTTTATGTGAGTGTTTCCTTTGATGAGAGTTCCAACTCCTCTAGTGCTTCCCTTGGAGTTGTCTCCGAAGATTACTTTGGGTCCTTTGCACTGTTGAAAGTTCTTAAGGATTTCTTTGTCTCCAGTCATGTGTCTCGAACACCCGCTATCAATGTACCACACTTCCTTGCTGGTTCCTACTGTAGGTACCTGTAAAATAGAGATTACTGGTTCTTAGGTACCCATACATGTACGGGTCCTTCTTTGTTAGTACCTTTTGGAATCCAAACTTGTCTCACAACAATTGTTTTGTTGTAGACTTGGTGGTTTCGTCTATAAGAGAAATCCTTCGGATATTGAATTGTGTGTGCAATCTGTGTATACCCGTCACTTTTGAAGTGAGGTCCTCCACCATACTTCTTTTGAGCATGAGCTCTTGTAGGTTTAGACATTCTGGTCTTAGTATTGGTGGGATAGAGGTTTCTGTTCAGCATCCTTGTAGGTTGCTGTTTTCTTTTGTTTCTACCAGCAGATTGATTCTGCTGTAGCCAGCTTTTGAAAACAAGCTTATTTCCTATGGATGTGTACATAGGTCTCTTGCCCTTGTCTATTGTGTTCTCCAAGCTTGCTGTTGAGTTATTGAATAACTCCTTTTCTTTTGGGGTTCCTGCTCGAATGAAAACAATAGTTTTAGATGACCTTGCTGTTTCTTGAGAGGTTTCTGCACAGTATCCTAGGCCTGTCCTATCAAATAGACTTTTGCCCGACTTAATGCATTCCTCGGCTCCTTTGGCTGATCTGCCAAAGGCTCCTACAATCTCTTGTAGGTCACTTTTCTCTTTCTCAAGTTCGGCAATTCTCAGATTGAGCTTAGACGCTTGTTCTTGGAGATCACTGCACTTTGAGCTACTGAGCTCATATGCAGATAGCTTTTCAGCTAACTGTTTGTTTTCCCTCCTGAGCATCTCATTTTCGAGTTTCAGCTCCTCATGAATTGAGTTTATCTGCTCGAAGTCGCTCATGATTTGTTTAAGGGAGAGATTTTTGTTAGACTTTTCCTCTTCCACTAAAGGTTGGATAGTATACATTACCTCGTCATCCTTGCTGTCCTCAGCTTCCTGTGCCATCAGGCAGATAAGTGTTTCGTCTTTCGAGGACGAGGAATCACTGTCATCATCAGAGGAGTCCGCATCTTGCTGAGTCTCCTTGGAAGGTTCCTTGCCCTTTTCCATCTCACTTAGGAAGGCTTTAATTCTTCTTCGTTCCTCTCTTCATTTTTCCCTTTTCTGGGACGATTCTCCATTGGGATACCTGTTGACCTTAGGATGAGGACATTCTTTAGCATAGTGTCCTGGTTTTCGGCAGTTGTAGTAGAGATCGGACATATACTGGTTCGATTGCTGAATAATGGGTTGTTGGGGAGGTGCCTGGTTCTTCTAAAAGTCACCTCTTCTGTTGTGTCTGATAAATTTCTTGAAATTTCTTAGAAGAAGGGCCATTTCTTCATCAGTACCCTCAACAGGTGGCTCTCCCTGCTTACTGCAGATAGCTCCAGTGTCTTTTGCATTTCTGGCTGTCAGGGCTGTTACCTTTGTGTTAGATTCTTCGGCTTCCTTCTTCCTTCTGTTGATATCATATTCGAAGGCTTTTAAGTCAGAGAAGAGGTCAAAGGTACTCATTGACTTTAGATCCATTGACACCCTCATTGCAGTAGTCTTGCTATCCCATTCTGCAGGTAGTGCTCTTAGCACTTTCATATTTTTCTCCTTCTGAGTATAGAATTTGTCCAGGGATTCAAGCTCATTTACAATGTTTGTAAACCTCAGATCCATCTGCTCCAAGGTCTCTTAAGGGAGCATCTCGAACAGCACGAATTTCTGGGTTGCTGTAGACACCTTGTTCTCCTTAGTCAGCTCTGTTCCTTCGCAGATTTGTTCAAGTTTGTTCCATATATCCATTGATGTCTTGCATGTCTTGACTTTGCTAAAGGTTCCTTTGTCCAGAGTAACGAATAAGGCATTCTTGGCTATATTGTCCAGGTTAACTCGTCTTCTATCATCAGCCGACCATTCTTCCCTCGGTTTGTCAATAACAGCTTGGTGGGGAATGGCTCCTGCATCGCCAACATCAGCAGCTCTCGCAAATATTGGATTAGGTTTGGTGATCCTTGCAGGTCCATCCGTGATAACCATCCACATTTCGTCATACATGACTGAGAGATGTGCCTGCATTCTAATCTTTCAATCGTCATACTCTTCAATAGAAAACATAGGAAGCTTGTGTGTGTCCATAATATGATGAAAGCGATGTATGCAGATTTTCGAAAAATAGGGATCAGGGATTTGACCAGACAAGTTGGGTTTCTAATCCAACCTGCTCTGATACCACTTGTTGGTCCCAGTGGTATAAGGTTAAGAGGGGGGGTGAATTAACCTTATCAAATTTTCAACTTTTGCTCCAAAGAATGTTAAGTCCCTGATGAACAAGTAGCTAGTAAGCTTACTGCTCGATAGGTTCCTGCTCAGGCAGTGACCTCAGGACTTAGACAGAGAATGTAATGCACAGCGGAAATACTTATGATTTTCGAAACACCCTTTTAATGCAGTATGCTCAGATGCAGATAGATGGATAGAAAGCTATAAATAACACAAGCAAGCTTATAGAGGTTCAAGGGTGGAGTAATCCCTCTACGTCCTCTCTACTCCTTCACAAGGAGAAACTTTGTTAAAGCAAGTTTGATTTACAATAGACTCAGCTAACACAAACTATACTCTAAACAAACTGTCAGCTCTATCCACACAGGTAGTTGCACAGTGACCAACTATCGACCTACACAGGATCTCCACACAGGTTAACCGACCCACACAGGATCCTTTCTCTTCTTCAGAGAGATTACAACTTAGTAGTGAGAACTCCTGCTTAAGCGACTCCTATCAGACTTAGAATAAAGTGAAAGATTTAAACACAATCAAATGTAGCAAGCTCCTTGAACTTCTGAAGATCACAAAGGTAGCTGGCTTGCTGCTGCTCAGTCTGATTAACCTGAGTGTATAAGCTTGTGCTTGTAAGAGATTTGCTTCGCGTCTGTTTGCTTCTCAGTTCTCTCTTAGTTGTATGTGTTCCTATTTCTTTGTATATCAGACTTCCATATATATAGGCATCAGATAGTTTTCTGCCCGTTGGAAAGGCAGTCCTTTGCATGATGAGGTGTCTCTTCCTGATTGGTTCTGCCGATCTTCTGACACCTGTTCTGAAATGCCTTCATTCTGTTCTGCAACTGCTTTGTCCTTTGTCTGCGCAACTTCATTCTGCAGACTGCTTGTACTGTGTCCTTGCTGCTTTTTCACACATGGTAGATTCTGATTTGTTAGAATTGGAGTGATTCTACTGGCTAGTCAGGTTGCTTTGACTCTGATGTATCTGGTAGTATCCTCTTCGAGTAAGTCAGCTTCCTAGACCATCTCCAGGTTCCTTGTAGCATTCTTTTTGAGCAAGTAGGTCAGCTTCCTTGACTATCTCCAGGTTCCTTGTAGCATCCTTTTCGAGCTTTGATTACTGGTTGCTTGATACAGTATGCAGGTAGCAGGGACTCGGCTTTCTGGTTACTTGACAGAATCTTCAAGTCTTTCCAGCATCCTTGCCTTAGCATATTTACATATAAAACTTATCCAGATAGCTAAATTTCTAGTCTATTACACGTTTTGTCTCATCAAAATCTATTATATTTCATCATATCACAATCGGTATTAAAATAATGAAATTGTATTAATTAAAAGGTTTATCAGTTATAAATTTTGATATCGTAATGTAGATATACTATTATAACATTAAATATCAAAAAAATTATCTTATTATTACATTATGTTATCAAATTAAATATTAAAGTAAAAATTTCTAATTCATCATATTTTTGATAAATTTCTGATGTATTTAATTTGTAAAAAAAAAAATTGAATATTTATATTTATGTTTATTTTGAATATCTTTTTTAAATCTAAAAAATGATGTTAACAAATATTTGGGTAAATATCTAAAAGTCAATAAAGAAAATATTAGAATGTTCACATATAAATTGATAAAAATATAATTATTCATATTATTAAGTATGGAAACTTAAATTAAGGAATAAAAGTTAAAATATACTTCATTCGCTTCAAAATAAGTGTTATTTTGAAGATTAAATTTTGTTTCAAATTTACTATCGTTTGAGACTTTTATCTAATTTTATTCCAAAATTATCCATATTAATATTCTTTAACTAAAATTTAGTGATTTATTATGATACTTTTTTTATAGAATTAATTTGATTCTTTTTTCATTTTTAATCCTAAATTTTTTGATTAGTTAAGGTTGTATTTGTTCAATTTATTTTCCTTAATTCATGAAAAAAATTTCAAAAATATCAGTTCTTTTGAAACAGAGGGAGCATTATTTAGTTACTACATAGATTTTATCAGATTATTAAATATTTTTATTTCATGTTCAATTTTTTTTTTAAATTTCTAAATTAATTGAAGATTCTAAAATTATTTTCAAATTTATATTTCTAATTCTATAAATAATGTTTTAAATTGTTATATAATTTTATAATTAAAAAAGAACAAATAAAGGGTTCATGTTTTCTACAAATTCTAAAAGCAAGAATTCCCTGCACTTCCCACTTCTCTCTTCAAATTATTTAATTTGTGCATTTGGCCCAATTTCTTAATCCTTATTCTAGTTTAACCAAAAGCCCAGATTTGAAGAAGTTGCAGCATCTTCGATTTGGAGGTGCAAGATTTTTTTGTACAACTACTATGTGGCAAGGAAGGGCAACAAATAATTAGTGTCAAAACTTACAATGCACCAATTCATTTCCAATATAGTAAGAAAACTCACCTGATAATACGAGCATGCCTAGTACCCTCTTAGTTTTCAACGTCCAACGGCTTTTCAATGAGAGCCTTATCCCAGGAAACATGAGAAAAATTTATTTTTAATTCTGCTTTAAAGACGTTGTTCGATTTTAGTCATATTAACTTTCGATCATCAATTTTAGTCCTACAATTGAAAAATCTATTTTCCGACTAATTTCCGGCAAATGAGTCAGACGTGCCCCCAATTTCAACAATTTAGTAAACTTACGCTGATGTGGCGGACTTTTTCATAAATGAGATTTTGAATTTATTTACCATCTAAATTACCAAATCATATACCAAGTTGATAGGATAAAATGTAATAGATTTTGATGAGACAAAACGTGTAATAGACTAGAGCATTAGCTATTAGGATAAGTTTCCATATGTGAAATAGCTAAGGCAAGGATGCTGGAAAGAGAAGAAGACTCTGCAAAGGAACGTACGCCAAGTCCCTGTTACCTACATGCTGCCGCAAGGAATCAGTATCCAAGCATCAAAGGATGCTGTAAGGAACCTGAAGATGGTCAAGTCAAGGAGGCTGACTCACTCGCTCAAAGAGGAAACTACCAGATACATCAAAATCAGTGCATCCTGACTAGCCAGTAGAGTCACTCCAGTTTCAACAAATCAGTGAATGTCATGTGTGAAAAAACAGCAAGGACAGAGTACAGCAGACTGCCGGATTAAGTCGCGCAGTAAAAGGACAAGGTAGTGGCAGAACAGAATTAAGGGATTGCAGAGCATGTGTCAGAAGATAAGCAGAACCAATTAGAGCAAGACACCTCACCAAGTGAAGAACTGCCTTCTCAACGAGCAGAATTCTCACTGATGTCTATAAATAGAAAACTGAGTGTACCTAAAAGATGAGTGTGAAGCTGATCTGAAATATCCTACGAAAAGCAGTTTAACAAGCCCAAAACCTTCATATCCAGAGTCACTTAATCTAAGAAGCAGCAAGCCAGCCACCTTGTGGAATTTAGAAGTTTAAGGAACTTGCTGCATCCAATCGTTGAAGATTTCCATATCTCACTTAAATAGACTGTTTAGGAGTCACTTAGACAGAAGTTTATTCTGCTAAGTTGTTAATCTCTCTGAAGAAGAGAATGGATCCTATGTGGGTCAAGGAACCTGTGTGGAGATCCTGTGTGGGTCGATTAGTTTGGTCACTGTGCAGCTACTTCTGTGGATAGAGCTGATAGTTTTGTGTAGAGTAGAGTTTGTATTAGCCGAGTCTATTGTAAATCAAATTTGCTTTAACAAAGTTCCTCCATGAGAAGGAGTAGAGAGGACGTAGAGGGATTACTTCACCCTCGAACCTCTATAAGTTTGCTCGCATTTATATTGCTCCGCATATCTATCTGATCTCATAAGCATACTGCATTAAAGTTATTCTTCGAAAAACACATTATTTCCGCTGTGCATCTTTAACTCCGTCTAAGTTCTGAGGTCACTACCCGAGCAGCGACCTATCGTACAACAAGTTATCTAGCTACCTGTTTATCAATGACTTAACATTTTTGGAGAACAGTTAAAATTTGATAAGGTTAATTCACCCCCCTCTTAACTTTATACCACTTGGTACAAATCATTACTCAACACTTAAAAGAAAATAAAATTAATGAACAAAAAAGAAAAAGAAAAAAAACTAGAACTGAAATATAAAACATCCCAAAAAAGAAAACATTAATTAAAAAAATAAACCTGTAACACCCTAAAATTTTAAATAAATTAATTTAAATATAAATTATATAGTATTAATGTAATATTATAATATAAGGTGATACATGAATAGTATTGGCTAGTTTTGGAAATTAATTGGGGATAAGAATACAAGAAAGAAAGAAAGAAAGAAATAAATAAATAAATAGATGTAAAATTTATTTGATATATATACATAAGAAGTTTCTTGAGTGATTAAATAAATAATGTATAGTGTATACTTTATATGTTATATACATTATAAGATGTTTAAAAGTGTATATGCATCCAAAAAAAATAAAAAATTTCATGCCATTAATAATTAATAATATTAAAAATCATAACAATAGTAATTTTAAAGTTATTAAAGAGAAAAAGGATAAAGATCAATTACTATACTATTGTCATTATCAATTGGGAAGAAAAGTCCCCATTTGAGGAAATAATTGGATTGAAAAGTCAAAAAAAGGAGACTCTCTCTCTCATTTTTCTCGGCTCTCTCTTCTCTCTCTATTATGCTCTCTCTCTCTTCTCTCTCTCTACACTCTTTCTCTCTTTCTTCTCTCTTTTAAGAACTCTCCTCTCTCTTTATTTCTGGGCGTCTCTCTCTTTCCCCCTCTTTGTCCTTGGCTACTGCTGCGTATGCTTTAGAGCTAGAGAATATGGTGATGGAGTGGCCGGCGCTTGAAACGCCGGCGTGAGGAGCTGGGCGAACGGCAGGTTGGATGGGGGTTTTGGCCACGGCGTCGTGAGGAGCAACGGCTCTGCAGGGCGGCTGGGTATGTTAGCTCTGTGTGTGTGTGAGGCCTGAGCTGAGATCGGTAAGAATGGTGGATGGGGAAGCTCTGTTTTATATTATGATGTAATATACTAGCTAATATTCTAATGTTAATTGTGAATCACTACTAATACAATATACTTTATACCAACCAACTAAATAAAATACTGATTGATTATAAAAAAAAAATATACTAAACATAATAATATATTTTGCATGATGCAATGATCATGTTAAACACTAAATTTGTCACGCCCCAATTTTTCTAAATAAATAAATATAAAATATACAATTTTCTAAAATCGGGCATCCAGCAAAAAAACACAACAAGCGAACACTTTAGATAAAACATAAAATCCAAAATTACTAGGGTTTTAAAATACACCAAATTAATTTACATAAAACTATAAGTTATCAGAAATCAGCAGCGAAATATATATATACAAGCCATCGGCTTAAACTTTACATTTTTTCAAAAATAAAAGATCTTCAAACCCCTTTATGAACGTAACATAACATATTCATATATAGCAAAATAATTATAAGCATTCTTTCTTCAGCTTCGCCCATCCTCATCCGAATCTAAACATAGAAAAACATGCAAAGGGGGTGAGCGTATAAAAACACTCAGTGGGATCACGTTATAAAATAGGGGAAAATCAGCTCATAAATCACATAAGATAATCAATATTCAATTATTTCATATGCAAACATATAAATTTCATAATTATTCATATCAATTGCATGTTCAAAAAATTTACGGTTCTTAGCCGCCATATATGTGGTTCTTAGCCACCATAGATGCAGTTCTTAGCTGCCATAGATGTGGTTCTTAGCCACCATAGATGCAGTTCTTAGCTGCCATAGATGCAGTTCTTAGCCACCATAGATGCAGTTCTTAGCTGCCATAGATGTGGTTCTTAGCCACCATAGATGTGGTTCTTAGCCACCATAGATGCAGTTCTTAGCTGCCATAGGTAATTCAAGTAATTCACATATATTCATGCTCATAACATCATGTAAACATTTATTTTGCCATTCATCATCTTTCAGCACGCATTCATCATGTATATAATAAAACATGTCACATTTCTTATAAAATCAGAGTCATCTTCATCATATAATCACATTGCATGCATTCAGCACATAACCCAACACATTTCATATAACATAATAAAATCCGTAATTTAAAATATTTCGAAAGAATTATAAATACCGATTTAGCAATTTTTCCCCACCTTAAAGTAGACGATTAAAATCTGTAGAGCTCAGGGATATCTATGGAGCGAACTGCTGCGTATCGCCTATAATCATAAAGATTTGACTTAGAAACTAATCGAACTATCATCTATTTAGAAACTAATTTCTAAAAATATAACTCTATTTCATAGTGAATTATGCCTAATTTCTTAAAATAGAAAGTCCAAATCGAACTTAATATTTTAGGTTAATTAAATGTGATTCTAAGGTTAATTAACCTTAGATTTAGAATTGATAACTAAATCGTAAAATAAAATAAATTAATTAGCATAATGTTTTTAGGTCGATATTTTAGTCTCAAAAGCAATCTTGTGAAGCATCGGTTTACTTTATTATTCCAAATAATTCTTTAGTTAATATTTATAAATAATAATGTATTAACGCATTGATTTTCAAAATCGAGTTCAATTATAATTTCTTAATCAATTGGATAAAACTTAGGGCTTTATTCCCTAATTAATTATGTAACTAGATCTAATTTAACATATATTAATCTATATAGCCTTTCTTTATTATTTAATTAAACATGTCTTATTTATCATAGCTTAAGTAATAATCTATAATTCCAATATATATATTCAAAAGTTCAAAATATTATTCTTTTCTTGAATTCAATGCTTATAATAAGTGATTCATAATATCATCAAATTCTAAGGAAATATCTATATCATTTTATTAAATTCAAAGTCCGATATTTATTTACCTTTTTATAATATTGAAAGCATAGCTTAATTAATGTACTTTAGCTTTATCGATTAATTAAAACTCAAATTTCATATATCATACTTTATGAATTTTAAGATAATATACATAAGTCCAATTATATTTTAAATTCCAAATATGTTATCATAATTCCATGATTTATTAGGCAAAACATGCATATTATCATCACTCATTAAATAAAACTATGTAAATTAAATATTTTTCAATGTCTATTGATAATTATACCTAAATTAGATCTTAAACATGCTTTAATTATCTAAAATTTCATTATGAATTTTCAGCAAGTATAATGCTTATTTGTTAAAAATTTCAGCAACATTTCTATAGTTATTTACCCCTAAAACACATCCAATTTACAAGAATTGCCATTACCCATCTTTCCCAATTTCTTTCTTCCAGCCGCCGCCTCTTCCCCTACCACCACCGTGTGCCGCCGCTGCCTTGACTATGCCGGCGACTTCCAGTCGCCGGCGACACGCCCGACCGACCCGACAGACGCACGGCCAGCGCACAGCCGACTCCCAGCCGATGCACAGCAGCCATCGCACAGCCCCCCCAAACCCGACAACCCAACACACGCCCCTGCACTTGGCGCCGCTGCTCACGGCGGCGCCTCCCACCTCCTGCCGGCGCAACCCCGGCGCCGGCCAACACCAAGACCACAGACCCGACACGACACCACATCAACCAACAGACCAACAACCACCAAAACAACACCCACGCACCCACAGAAACAGAGGACTCGCCGCCGCTGCAAGCGGCGGCTCACACCCACAGCCTACTCGCCGACGCTTCCAGCGCCGGCTACAACTCGACCAACATCGGCGGTGACCAGTGGCGGAGCAGGGCAGCAGCAGTGAAGGAAGGAGAATGTGAGAGAAATGTTTAAAGTTCAATGCTTTCCAAATTTCAAAACCAGCCATACAATAAGCTCAATAAATGGGACAATCCGGTCCGATTACCTCGCCGGAATAAGTCGCCGGCCGCCGGTAGAAGCTGGGTTCCGTGGCTGTTTTCTTAGAGAGAAGAAAGGAGGGTTTGAATCTTGGTTGAAGAAGAAGTATGAAGAAATGAAACCTTATCTTACACATTTCCACCTTTTTGAAAATAAGCCCTCTTCTAGAAGCATTGACTTTGCTTAATCATACTTAATTTATTATTTCATCAAGGTAACATAATATTTATCATATGATTATATTACATAGCTTGTCTAATATATTATAGATATTAATTTTATATAACCTATATTGCAAAGTTAGAAAGAAAAGAAAAAAAAAAATTTCTTGGGTGTTACATCCGTCCCTCCTTCAAATAATTTCGTCCTCGAAATTTAGACACGTACCTAAAATCGGCAGATGTGGATATTTTGCTAAGATTTCCTCTTCTTCTTCCTAAATGGCTTCATTGATGTCATGATGACTCCATTGAACTTTGACTAGCACGACTTCTCGATTTCTTAATTTATGAATTTTCCTATCCAAAATAGCCACCGGAATTTCTTCATATGTTACGCCCTTCTCCAGCCCTATTTGTTGTTGATTGATGATGTGACTTGGATCAAATACGTATTTTCTTAGCATGGAAACATGAAAAAACGTTGTGTATGCCAGCGCAATCAGGCGTTAAAGCTAATTGATACGCTACTTCTCCGACTCGATCCAAGATCTCGAGCGGACCTATATATCTGGGCTTCAATTTTTCTCATTTTCTAAAATGATAGACTCCTTTTGTAGGCGATACTTTGAGAAAAAACTTTGCCTCCTACTGCAAATCTTAGCTCTCGACGCCTTTTATCAGCATAAGATTTCTGTCTATCTTGAGCAGTCTTGATCCTTTCTTGAACTTTTCGTATTTTTTCCACTGCTTGCTCCACCAACTCGGGTCCCAAAAGTTGTTTTTCACTTACTTCATCCCAATAAAGAGGTAAACGACATTTTCTTCCATATAGCACCTCGTACGGCGCCATCCCGATAGTTGCCTGTTAGCTGTTATTGTAGGCGAACTCCACCAAATATAGATGGTCTTCCCAGCTCCCCCGTAGATCCAGAGCATTTGCTCGCAGCATATCCTCCAGAATTTATATTGTTCATTCTGATTGTCCATCAGTTTGAGGATGAAACGCAGTACTGAAGGCTAACTTGGTACCTAATTCCTTTTGTAAGCTCTGCCAGAATCTGGATGTAAAACGAGGATCTCTATCCGATACAATCGAGATGGGTACACCCTGTAGTCTGACGATTTCCTTTATATAGATTTAAGCTAGACTTTCCAAACTAAACGTCATTTTGATTGGCAAAAAGTGGGCAGACTTGGTTAGCCTATCCACTATAACCCATATTGCATGATTTCTATAATTGGTTCGAGGTAGTCCTACCACAAAGTCCATAGTGATATGTTCCCATTTCCATTCAGGTATCTCCAAAAGTGTTAGCATTCCTGCTGGTCTTTGATGTTCTGCCTTCACCTGTTGGCAAACCATGCGCCTCTTTAAAAAGTCCAATGCTGTTCTTCATATTTCTCCACCATAAGCTCATTTTCAAATGCTGATACATCTTTGTACTTCCTGGATGAGCTGTATATGGAGTAACGTGTGCTTCCTCCATGATTTTAGTCAGAAGATCTTCTTTATGTGGCACACATAATCTACCTTTGAACTTAAGCACACCATCCTTGCTTATTTCAAAATTCTTTGCTAAACCTTTCTCTACTTGTTCTTTCATGATTTGAGTGAACCTATCATCATGTTGAGCCTGCATTATTCTATCCTGAAACGTGGGCTTGATTATCAAAGCACTTATCCTTGCTCTTATGATGCTTGGAGGTATCACCAATTCCATGATCAGTCTTCCAAATTCTTCAATCAGCTCCTTTTGAGCAGTTATCATGTACACCGCTTGAGTTTTATCCTTCCTACTCAGTGCATCCGCCACCACATTTGCCTTTTCAGGATGGTATAAGATTAAGTAATCATGATCTTTCACTAGCTCGAGCCATCTTCTTTGTCTCATGTTGAGCTCCTTTTGTTCGAAAACATATTTCAAGCTCTTATGATCAGTGTAGATTTCGCGCTTTCCTCCATACAAATAGTGCCGTCATATTTTGAGAGCATACACTACAACAGCTAACTCCAGATCATGAGTTGGATATTTTTGTTCGTGCGTTTTTAATTGCCTCGAAGCGTAAGCTACCACCTTTCCTCGCTGCATTAGTACACATCCCAAACCCTGTTTGGATGCATCACTATAAACCACAAATTCTTTTGTTCCATCTGGAACTGTTAAAATGGGTGCCGACGTCAATCTTCTCTTTAATTCCTGAAAACTTTCCTCGCATTGACTCGTCCACTGGAACTTCACCTCTTTACGAGTCAACCGAGTCAAAGGAATGGAAATCTTTGAAAATCCTTCGATAAATCTTCTGTAATATCTAGCTAAACCCAAGAAACTTCGCACTTCTTTTACATTGGTCGGTGCCTTCCAATTACTGATTGCTTCCGCTTTAGCTGGATCCACCTTTATTTCTTTTAAAGAGACGATATGCCCAAGAAAAGAAATTTTATCTATCCAGAACTCACACTTTTTAAATTTGGCATATAAATTTTTCTCTTCTCAAAGTTTCCAAAGTAATCCTTAGGTGTTCTTCATGCTAGATCTTATCGTGTGAATACACCAAAATGTCATCGATGAAAACTATCACAAAACGATCAATGTATGTATGGAAAACTCAATTCATCATATCCATAAAATTGTTGACGCATTACTAAGTTCAAAAGACACGACTACGAATTCAAAATGGTCTTCTCTCGTTCTGAAGGTTGCCTTGGTTATATCTTCTTCTTGACCTTCACTTGACGATATTCCGATCTCCAATCTAATTTCAAGAACACGTTTGCTCCTCTTAATTAGTTAAAATAAATTTTCTATTCAAGGTAGCGGCTATTTATTCTTGATAGTCTTTTTGTTTAACTCGCGATTATCAGTACACATTCGAAATGTTCCATTCCTCTTTCTTTACGAATAACAACGGAGTTTCCCAAGAAGATATATTGGAACATATAAAACCTTTTTCCAAGAGCTTTTGTAATTACATCTTCAATTCTTCTAACTCCTTTGACGCCATTCGATATGGTGCTTTTTAACACTAGTGCCGACCCGAGAACCAAATCTATGTCGAACTTAACCTTCTTCCTTCTCAAGCATCCTGGTCATCTGTCGTGGTCTCTGACTCTTCCACAGCCTTGCTTCGAGTGAAAGCAAAAATTCAAGTTTTATTATTATTATTATTATTTTATATATATATATAAATATATATATATATATATATATATATATTTTTTTTTTTTTTTTTTTTTCTAACATCGATGGAAATGTCTAGTCCTCCAGCGGTATTGTCTGGTGTGAATTCTTTCGTATCTTGAACAGACGGCTCACATTCTGAGAATAGAGGTATTAAGAGCGCCACTCACCATCGATCATTATTTATTTTTATTTTTTTTTCTGACTTTATTCCCCATTCGAAAAAAAAAATGAAGAAAGCGAACTGAACTGGTGGTCGAGGGAGTGCTTCCACTATACGCTTATTTTCTCTAGTCTGTCTTTCACCCCGAGGCTTTTTCATATAGGAGTTCTTGGTGTACTCGCAGTTGAATAAATATTCACTATTGTTGAGTCACTAAGTTGTGGTAGTGCTAGCCTTTTCCCAACAAAAATAGAATAAAATAGAATCGGTTCCATATTCCTAATGAATATTTCCTGGTGAAGAAAATAAAGTTGCCGGCTTTCAACATTTAATAAGAGATTTTAGAACATTTATGATCATCGATTTTCTTCCAAGGTCATCTCCCGTGAATAATTGGTCGTAAGCCCGAAACGTGTTATTATTACGAACGTAAACCTAGAGAATCTATCATGAAATTTTCTACATAGTTCTATCCCTGAAGTTCAAGACCTGTGAAGCCCATTCTAAGCATCTATGTTATTCTAGCTATTGTCACGTTTTATGAAGACTATATTATACATTAAAATCTATGTGATATTAGAACCCTCGAGGATCATTTCACTCAACTTACAACATGATTCCATAACTCATATAAATACATCAATATATATTTTTTTTTCTATCATTATTATCATCATAACATTATCTCACATATATCATAGCCTAACTTGACATAACCAATCACATAACACTGCACCAACTCCTGCCACGGCCATTTACGCACACGAGCTCATGCTGCGGCCGTCAGCGGCTCAATGGCGGCGTCCAGCAAGCAGTGTGTCGATGCAGTGATATCCCACATTTATATGATTATAAACCATTAAAGCAATTCCTACAAGAAAATGTCTATATGACCTCCTTTTTCACATGAATTCAATGTCATAAACTAGTTAAACATCTGCACATAGCATACCTTAGCGAAGACGGAGCAGAAGGTTAGAAGTGGAGAAAGATGCGTATTTAGTTCATAATTTAAATATTAAGCCCCCTTTTTTTTTAAATTTTTTTATAAATTTTTAAATTGAGCAAAGCCCTATCAATAGAGCTAGGCTCTGATACCAAAACTGTCACGCCCCAATTTTTCTAAATAAATAAATATAAAATATACAATTTTCTAAAATCGGGCATCCAGCAAAAAAACACAACAAGCGAACACTTTAGATAAAACATAAAATCCAAAATTACTAGGGTTTTAAAATACACCAAATTAATTTACATAAAACTATAAGTTATCAGAAATCAGCAGCGAAATATATATATACAAGCCATCGGCTTAAACTTTACATTTTTTCAAAAATAAAAGATCTTCAAACCCCTTTATGAACGTAACATAACATATTCATATATAGCAAAATAATTATAAGCATTCTTTCTTCAGCTTCGCCCATCCTCATCCGGATCTAAACATAGAAAAACATGCAAAGGGGGTGAGCGTATAAAAACACTCAGTGGGATCACGTTATAAAATAGGGGAAAATCAGCTCATAAATCACATAAGATAATCAATATTCAATTATTTCATATGCAAACATATAAATTTCATAATTATTCATATCAATTGCATGTTCAAAAAATTTACGGTTCTTAGCCGCCATATATGTGGTTCTTAGCCACCATAGATGCAGTTCTTAGCTGCCATAGATGTGGTTCTTAGCCACCATAGATGCAGTTCTCAGCTGCCATAGATGTGGTTCTTAGCCACCATAGATGTGGTTCTTAGCCACCATAGATGCAGTTCTTAGCTGCCATAGATGTGGTTCTTAGCCACCATAGATGCAGTTCTTAGCTGCCATAGATGTGGTTCTTAGCCACCATAGATGCAGTTCTTAGCTGCCATAGATGTGGTTCTTAGCCACCATAGATGTGGTTCTTAGCCACCATAGATGCAGTTCTTAGCTGCCATAGGTAATTCAAGTAATTCACATATATTCATGCTCATAACATCATGTAAACATTTATTTTGCCATTCATCATCTTTCAGCACGCATTCATCATGTATATAATAAAACATGTCACATTTCTTATAAAATCAGAGTCATCTTCATCATATAATCACATTGCATGCATTCAGCACATAACCCAACACATTTCATATAACATAATAAAATCCGTAATTTAAAATATTTCGAAAGAATTATAAATACCGATTTAGCAATTTTTCCCCACCTTAAAGTAGACGATTAAAATCTGTAGAGCTCAGGGATATCTATGGAGCGAACTGCTGCGTATCGCCTATAATCATAAAGATTTGACTTAGAAACTAATCGAACTATCATCTATTTAGAAACTAATTTCTAAAAATATAACTCTATTTCATAGTGAATTATGCCTAATTTCTTAAAATAGAAAGTCCAAATCGAACTTAATATTTTAGGTTAATTAAATGTGATTCTAAGGTTAATTAACCTTAGATTTAGAATTGATAACTAAATCGTAAAATAAAATAAATTAATTAGCATAATGTTTTTAGGCCGATATTTTAGTCTCAAAAGCAATCTTGTGAAGCATCGGTTTATTTTATTATTCCAAATAATTCTTTAGTTAATATTTATAAATAATAATGTATTAACGCATTGATTTTCAAAATCGAGTTCAATTATAATTTCTTAATCAATTGGATAAAACTTAGGGCTTTATTCCCTAATTAATTATGTAACTAGATCTAATTTAACATATATTAATCTATTTAGCCTTTCTTTATTATTTAATTAAACATGTCTTATTTATCATAGCTTAAGTAATAATCTATAATTCCAATATATATATTCAAAAGTTCAAAATATTATTCTTTTCTTGAATTCAATGCTTATAATAAGTGATTCATAATATCATCAAATTCTAAGGAAATATCTATATCATTTTATTAAATTCAAAGTCCGATATTTATTTACCTTTTTATAATATTGAAAGCATAGCTTAATTAATGTACTTTAGCTTTATCGATTAATTAAAACTCAAATTTCATATATCATACTTTATGAATTATAAGATAATATACATAAGTCCAATTATATTTTAAATTCCAAATATGTTATCATAATTCCATGATTTATTAGGCAAAACATGCATATTATCATCACTCATTAAATAAAACTATGTAAATTAAATATTTTTCAATGTCTATTGATAATTATACCTAAATTAGATCTTAAACATGCTTTAAATATCTAAAATTTCATTATGAATTTTCAGCAAGTATAATGCTTATTTGTTAAAAATTTCAGCAACATTTCTATAGTTATTTACCCCTAAAACACATCCAATTTACAAGAATTGCCATTACCCATCTTTCCCAATTTCTTTCTTCCAGCCGCCGCCTCCTCCCCTGCCACCACCGTGTGCCGCCGCTGCCTTGACTATGCCGGCGACTTCCAGTCGTCGGCGACACGCCCGACCGACCCGACAGACGCACGGCCAGCGCACAGCCGACTCCCAACCGATGCACAGCAGCCATCGCACAGCCCCCCCAAACCCGACAACCCAACACACGCCCCTGCACTTGGCGCTGCTGCTCACGGCGGCGCCTCCCACCTCCTGCCGGCGCAACCCCGGCGCCGGCCAACACCAAGACCACAGACCCGACACGACACCACATCAACCAACAGACCAACAACCACCAAAACAACACCCACGCACCCACAGAAACAGAGGACTCGCCGCCGCTGCAAGCGGCGGCTCACACCCACAGCCTACTCGCCGACGCTTCCAGCGCCGGCTACAACTCGACCAACATCGGCGGTGACCAGTGGCGGAGCAGGGCAGCAGCAGTGAAGGAAGGAGAATGTGAGAGAAATGTTTAAAGTTCAATGCTTTCCAAATTTCAAAACCAGCCATACAATAAGCTCAATAAATGGGACAATCCGGTCCGATTACCTCGCCGGAATAAGTCGTCGGCCGCCGGTAGAAGCTGGGTTCCGTAGCTGTTTTCTTAGAGAGAAGAAAGGAGGGTTTGAATCTTGGTTGAAGAAGAAGTATGAAGAAATGAAACCTTATCTTACACATTTCCACCTTTTTGAAAATAAGCCCTCTTCTAGAAGCATTGACTTTGCTTAATCATACTTAATTTATTATTTCATCAAGGTAACATAATATTTATCATATGATTATATTACATAGCTTGTCTAATATATTATAGATATTAATTTTATATAACCTATATTGCAAAGTTAGAAAGAAAAGAAAAAAAAAATTTCTTGGGTGTTACAAAATTAATAAACAAGACTGTAAAATAATTATTATTTGTTTGAATATTAATAAAACCTTAAGTATTATAAACAATATTGCAATAAACATAATTATAATTAAGTACACATTAAAGTTTTGTAAAATAATTTCGTATTGAATAATTAACCAACATGGCAATACACAGCTTGCTGCAATCATTTGGTAAATGTTAACTATGACATTACTAAAACTTACATCTTAGTAGTTGTTGTGCAGGTATATATATATATATATATATATATATATATACGTATGCTGCTGGGTATATATATGTGTGTGAATATATGTTGTTGTGTGTTGTATGTCGTGGTGGATGTCGGGTGTTGCCGGCGACGTGGTGTCGCCGGCTATGGCAGAATTGAGGGCTGAAGATAAGAGGATCGGAGGCTGGACAGGGGGAAGAAAGGGGGTGGGGCTGATTGCTGGAAATTTGAAATACTATAAGGGCTAATTTGCAAATGACAACTTTGAAAAAATTATAATTAAATCCTTAGCAATTATATGAAACTTCAATTTACTCCTTTAAGAATTTAAAAACATGTTTTAAGGCCTCTAAATTTTGTTTAATGATACTTTGAACCCTAAAATTATTGGAAAACCACTATTGACCTCAATAGTTATAAATATTATAAATTCTAACCTTAAGTTTATGAAATTATGCTTTAAGCACTATAAATTATGAATATTGATATCGGACTCTTGAATTGGATGAAATTTCCTAGTTTTCCCTAAAATTGATGATATTATATATTGTCATTTAGAATTTATTATTATTGCTAAAACGGACCCTGGATATTACCGATATTGCTTTTGATACATAATATATATATTAAATGACGAGTTAAATCCAAACTAACGAATTAGGTTACAAATTAACCTTGGAGATATTATAATAATTAAAATATGTACAATCTAATAGTTATCTTAAATCTAGTTTTTAAAACCCTAAATTCACGTCTCGTTAACCCCATAACTCTTGGGAAATTATAACTATGAACCTAAATATAATTATGGACCTTATGTTTTGATCTTCATAATTTAATAAATAAATCGAAGACTTAATAATAAATATTAAATATATAATTAATTTCCCCATATTGTTAAAAAAATGAATTAATGATCTTAAATAATTATGAACTTTACAATTTAAACCTCAAAGTTAAGAATCAAATTAAATATCAAAGTAAATATTAAATTCCATTCTCTTAAACAATAATTAACTAAACACGTTATGCAATTAATTATATTTCTTAAATTAACCTATAATTTCAGTTAATTGAATTCATGTTTATGATTTAAATTATATAGTTAATCTAATTACGCCATAATCATAAATATATTCAAATTTCTTAATATCTAAATTAAATCATAAATTACATAATTTTCTAAGATTATTTTAAAGGTCTTCAAGAATTATTTGAAGCCAAAAGTTTTATAATTTTACTTGTTTAGAATTATTATCAAATCTTCAAAGATCTAAACTAAATCATAATTTTATAATTATGTTTCCTAAATCTAAGATAAGTATTTCAAGATCTAAATAAGGTCTAATTAAGTTTTCTAATATTTTAATAAACACATTTTTATTATAATTTCATTTAAACCTTATATTTACTTTAAAAATCATTCATTTTACTTTTAAACCACAACCTTGTAAGAAATCGAGTTTTAATTAAATGACAAAGAGAAATTATAATAATTAAGTTATATTATTTAAACCTCTTTATATGTCGATTAAGGTATAAAATCCTAGATCCTTATTGAAATAATTAAGGAAACTTAGTTTCAGGTCGGTTTTGGGTTGAGTGTTATCGCCCTAGCATATTACATTAATACTTAATTTTTTTTCAGGTTAACCCTGTTAGATGGTCTGTTAACAGAAAATGTTCTAAATTAAGAATGAATTTTTTTATTAATAATAATAGTTCGATTAAATTCTTAAGCGAACAATTACGCTATGTAGGAAATACGAACGGAGGAAAGAACTAAGCTCATATAAAAGTAGACGCTTTGCAAGCTTTCTCAGTAAAAGGTGGGAAAAAGTGCTAAGTCGGTATTTATATTAATTTCAAAATATTTAAATTACGAATTTTATTATACTATATGAAATGTGTTGGGTTTATGCGCTAAATATATGAAATGTTATTATATTATGAAGGTGAATCTTATTCTATGTGAAATGTGACATATTGAAGTGCCTATGAATAAACGTGTTATGACGTATGATGACTGGAAAATTAGTGTTTTGTTCAGTACATGTGCTTTTATGTGTATGTTTGATATGTGAATATGTGATGAAACTATGTGCGCATGTGCATGCGTATGCAAGGCGGCTAGGGCTCGCATATGACGGCTGATCACCGTATTATGACGGTTAATAACCGTAAAAATGTTTTCACGGCGGCTAAGAACCGCAAAATACTTTCATGGCGGCTAAGCACTGTAACTATGTGAAAAGTGATGTTGAATGTGAATGATGGATTATATGTTTCCATAGCGGCTAAAAACCGCATATGTTGCAAGACGGTTAAAGACCGTAAATGTGTGAATGAAAGTGACATGTTTGAAGATGAATGATGTTGATTGTGAAGAATGCTTATATTTGAATTAATTATAAGTCATGTGATGGATGCTTACATTTTGTTAAAATGTTTTATTTTCCAAATTTTTTTTCATGTCATCCCGAGTTTCCCCACCCCACTGAGTGTATTTCAAACACTCACCCCTCTTTTTAAAATGTTTTCAGTTTAAGGAGTTGAAGGCGTAGAGTGCGAGCGGTGGATGCTGGTAGCAAATAGAAAAATGTTGTAATTGATTTTATTTTAAAGTATAATTTTTATGAACTTTTGGGAACGAATATTTTTACATAAACCTTGAAATTTTTTTATTATCTTTATTTATTCTTAAAAATGGTAATGTTTTTATAAATAAGTAACGTCTCGATTAAGGTTTAACTACAAAAAAATCAGGACGTTACAAAACCCAAATCCCCAATTCAACCAACAACCCTAATTCCCCAAACATTTTAGTTGACTTGTAGTTTCCACCCCGTCAACTACGATAACAACCAGCAGAAGTTAGCTAGCTATATGAACAATATCTAGTTAATATGACTAAAAGATGATCTCTTTTTTTTCGATTAACATATTTTCAAGCACCATGTGTAAAATGGAAACTACAAGTCAACAAAAATGGTTGGGGAATTAAGGTTCTTGGTTGAATAGGGTATTTGGGGTTTTTCTTCTTATTCATATTTTTTTGTCATGCGGATGTTTTTTATTTTTGTTTTAGTTTTTTTTTTTAATTTAGTTCATTATTTTTGATTTTCTTTTAAGGGTAAGTAATAGCTTGGCATATGATTTGGTAATTTAGATGGTAAATAAATTTAAAAAAAAAAAAATCATGTATGAAAATGTTTGTTACATCAGCGTAAGTTCAATGAATTGTTGATATTAGGGGCGAGTATGGCTCACTCGTTGAAAATTGGTTGGAAAATTGTGATTTTGACAAAAAATGACTTAAATTAGATAGATTTTTCAATTGTAGGACTAAAATTAATGATCGGAAATTAACAGGACTAAAGTCGGACAACGCCTCTAGGACATGACCAAAATTGAATTTTTTTCCCAAGGAAAATTGCAAATTAGAAATACTAATTTTAAACCATTCACCAATAAAGAACACTAATTTTTCAATTTGAGCAAGTTAAGGACAAAAATCTGAAATCACGAATTTCGGACGAATCATACGTTTTTCGATCCAAGTCACTTCAACAAAAAAACCAAAATCTCATATGATTAGACTCAAATTTTGTGATTATTGTACTAAAATCATCCAATTAAAAAAGTTAGTTTCCTAAAATGTCGGACTTCAAAAGTTAGTGTCTTTCATTGGTGAATGACTTAAAGATAGTGTTCTAAATTTAAAAAAATTTCCTATGTAAAGATAGTGTTCTAACTCGTTTAAAAAATTGGTGTAAATAGATGAAATTAATCTTGAAGGTGAACCATATTTTCTCCTGATCATGGTTGTACTTGTACTAGTATTGAATCAGAAAGTAGTTTAATTTGATGGGAGACGAGAAAAATTAGGGGAATTTTGAAAGAGAGCGACTAAAATTAAGGAAGAATAATTGAAAGGGGTTGAGATAACCAAACATCAATTTTCCCTCCCAAATAAAAGACTTGATATATTTCCATTAATTTTGGACGGAAAGTTTGATGAAAGATAGCAAACAAGATATGATTTCAGATAATATATATCAATTTTGTGAGTCACAAAATGTGGGATATCATAATAAAAAATTAAAAAAAACATAATTTGGATACTAAAATTGTAATTAATTTTTTGGGATTCTATTTTTAACTTTTAGTTGATGAAATAATTTGTACAAATCAGCACTTACACTGTCAAGTACTCAGCGAATACAAGTAATATTTCACCCGCAACAATTACCACAATACCTTAATTATGTGAAAAAAGGAGAGTTCACAAATTAAAGGACTCATCATGAATTTAAGATTGATAAAGTTACAAAAAGAAAAACAAAATTAGGAGAAAAAATTACAGATGAATATAACCGATTTTCCATAAATTATTGATTTTCATCAATTAATTAAAACCTCATTGCAACAAAAAAGTTTATTAGCGACAACAAATGTTGTGGCAAAAACATTGGTAATTATTGCAAATACATTTTGCGACAATTTTTTGTAATTTTTTTTCTCAAAAGTCATGTAATATCCCAAATTTCTAATTATATCTCTTTTATGAATAATAGACTTCTTATTCATTCATCATGATTTCGAATAAGTTGTTAGTAAAATTAGTTATGTGATAATTATTATATGGTGCCTTACGTGATTGGAGCTCTTAAATAAATAGCAGATTTAGAATCATATTATGTTATGATTTATTTGTATAGTTTTTGATGAGACAAAACATGTAATAGATAGGTTTTAGCAACTTTGTATATAGATCTTCATATGTAAAAGTTTAGATAAGTCAAGGTGACTAAAAGAAGGATGAAAAGACTACTGTTAACTGGAAGAGCAAAATTCATAAAGATAATTGCAGTGCGCTATAAAGATCACTGCAAAGTAATAATGTGAAAAATCGACTAAGTATGTTAGTATACAACAAGCTAGCCAAAGCATACTGAGTAACAGGAAGCTATCCACATCAGACGACAAAGCAGCAATTTGATCCTGAAATACAGTTACCTCAAATTCAGTGCACTCTAAGTTACTATTAGAAACAAGTAAAGAAGAGTCAATCAAAGAATGCTAGCTGGAGGAATCAAAAGGACGAAGGACAAGTTTTATAGTGGAATAGTTGCGCAGTGGCAACGGTGTACCAAAATTGTCAGAAAATCATGCACGAACCAATCAATGGAAGACACCTCATCACCTAAGAAAGTTGTCTCCTTCAATGAGCAGATTTCTCACTCCTATAAATAGAAGTCGAGTGCACCTGAAACATTGACTGAAAACTACTGATCACGAGCTAAAACTCTAAGCATTCAAATATTCAAAACTCTCAAGCAACCTGTTTCAGTCACTCAATCTATTGAGCAGCAAGCTAGCTATCCTTTGTATTTCAAGTTCCAGAGCTTGCTGTCCCCAACCGTTGAAGAAATCTCTATTTATATTTTTTCATAAATTGTTTTATAAGTCATTTGGTGGAGGTTGTTTCTGCTAAGTGTAGTTCGCTCGTTTAGAAGAGCAAGATCCTTGTGTGGGTTAAAGTTTGGTCACTGTATAGTTACCTGTGTAGGATAGTGCTGACAGTTCTTGTTAGAATTTAGTTTGTATTAGCAGAGTCTTTGTAAATCAAATCATCTTAACAAAGTTCCTCCTTTCGAAGGAGTAGAGAGGACGTAGAGGGAAGTATATATCGTGTTTCCTGTTTTCTAAGCTCTCTGCATATACATATCTATTCTGTCATCTAAGCATACTGCATTAAAGCAAGTTTTTTTTTTAGATAACATATTTGTTTAATCATTTCTACTGTGCATAAACTCTTTTCAAGTCCCAAGGTTACTGTCAAAAAACAGTAACCTTATCTCTCTACAGTAAGCCTGCTAGCTACCTGCTACCTGAGGGATTTAAATTCTTTGGAGTTAAAAGTTTACAACATTTGATAAGGTTAATTCACCCCTCCTCTTAACCTTATATCACTTGGGACCAACATATTACATTAGAATTTTAAAATTTAAATTGATTTAAATGCAGATAAAAAAATAATAATAAGTTAGGTGCGTAGTTGAAAAATACTAGGAATCCAAGTTGTTTTAAAACTCTATGGGGGAGTCCAAACCCTAGAAGATAAGTTTGAGGTTAAATCTTTAAAATAGAGATAGACAATAAAGAAACGAGAAATAGAAAATTGAGAGAACTCAAGAAGAGACCGTAAAATTTAGAAAAGAAAGAAAAGAGAACACGAATTCTTAACGAAAGGATTTAGAGAAGTAGAGTTGTACAAACACCAGGTATTATTATTATTATTATTATTATTATTATTATTATTATTATTATTATTGTTGGGATATTTCCCAACAACCTGCCTTGGGTCGGAGCTTAAATAGGTGCAGGGCACAGCTCTACCAGATTCAAATCCGTGAGCGCAAAGCTAAATAAGTATAAGACATTAAAGTTGCGCCCTATGTCCATTGGATATCCTTTTGGTGTAGCAGTAATGCGCTTGATGGTCCTAACAGTTGGTATCAGAGCAGGTCACGGGTTCGAATCCCCCCGGGAGCACTTTGCAGTGGGAGCTGTCAGGGCCTTTGGAACTGAGGATGCTAGCACACGGTGGAGGTTGCTAGGCGGCCGGGACCTGAGGAAGGTGGACGGACCTGAAATAGTTTTGTGTAGAGTAGAGTTTGTATTAGTTGAGTCCGGGACCTGAGGAAGATGGACGGACCTAGAATAGTTTTGTGTAGAGTAGAGTTTGTATTAGCTGAGTCTATTATAAATCAAACTTGCTTTAACAAAGTTCATCCTTGAGAAGGAGTAGAGAGGACGTAGAGGGATTACTCCACCCTCGAACCTCTATAAGCTTGCTTGCGTTCTTTCTGCATTATATATATCTGTCTGATATCCTAAGCATACTGCATTAAAACATATCTTCGAAAATCACATTATTTCCGCTGTGCATTCTTATCTCTGACTAAGTCCTGAGGTCGTTGTGCATTCTTATCTCTGACTAAGTGCTGAGGTCGCTGCCCGAGCAGCACTATCCTAAGCATACTGCATTAAAAACCGCTGTGCATTCTTATCTCTGACTAAGTGCTGAGGTCGCTGCCCGAGCAGCAACCTACAGTGCAGTAAGCTTTCTAGCTACTTGCTCATCAAGGACTAAATATTTTTTGGAGAAAAAGTTAAAATTTGATAAGGTTAATTCACCACCCTCTTAACCTTATACCACTTGGGACCAACAAGTGGTATTAGAGCAGGTTGGATTAAAAACCCAATCTGTCTGGTCAATCCCCGATCCCTGATTTTCGAAAATCTGCATACATCCTTTTTATCATATCATGGATATGCATAAGCTTCCTATGTTCTCTATTGAAGAGTATGACGATTGAAAAATTAGAATGCAGGCACATCTCTCAGCCATGCACGATGAAATGTGGATGGTCATTACTGATGGACCCCTGAGGATCACCAAGCCCAACCCTATATTCGCAAGAGTTGTAGATGTTGGTGATGCAGGAGTTATTCCCCATCAGGCTATTATTGATAAGCCTAGAGAAGAATGGACTGCTGATGACAGAAGGCGAGCCAATCTGGATAACGTAGCCAAGTGCCCTATTTGTCACTTTGGACAAAGGAACCTTCAGTAAGATCAAGACATGCAAAACATCAATGGATATATGGAACAAGCTCGAACAAATTTGTGAAGGAACCGAGCTTACAAAGGAAAACAAGGTGTCTATAGCAACTCAAAAATTCGAGTTGTTTGAGATGCTTCCTGAAGAAACATTGGAACAGATGGATCTGAAGTTCACGAACATAGTTAATGAGTTGGAGTCTCTGGACAAATTATATACCCAAAAGGAGAAAAATATGAAGGTCCTAAGAGCGCTACCTGCGGATGAGATAGCAAGACTACCGCCATGAGGGTCTCCATGGATTTGAAATCAATGAGTACTTTTAACCTTTTCTTTGACCTAAAAGCCTTCGAGTATGATATCAACAAAAGGAAGAAAGAGGCAGAAGAATCCAGCACAAAGGTAACTGCCTTGACAGCCAGAAGCACAAGGGAGACTGGAGCTACCTACAGTAAGCAAGGAGAGCTATCTGTTGAAAATACTGATAAAGAAATGGCCCTTCTTCTGAGGAACTTCAAGAAGTTCATCAGGTTCAACAGGAGAGGTGACTTCAAGAAAAACCAGGCACCTCCTCAACAGCCCAGCCTCCAGCAACCAAATCAGGATACTTCAGATCTATGCTATAACTGTTGAAAACTAAAACACTATGCCAGAGAATGTCCTCATCCTAAGATCAACCGATATCCCGATGGAGAGTCTTCCCAGAAAAGGGAGAAACGAAGAGAGGAAAGGAGAAGAATCAAGGCCTTCCTCAGCGAGATGGAGAAATGAAAAGAACCCTCTAAGGAAACCCAGCAGGATGCAGACTCCTCTGACAATGACAGCGAATCTTCGTCATCAGAAGACGAGGCACTCATCTGCCTGATGGCACAGGAAGCAGAGGACAGCGAGGATGATGAGGTACCTACAATAGAAAACATCAAGGAAGTATGGTACATTGATAGTGGCTGTTCAAGACACATGACTGGAAACAAAGGAATCCTCAGTAATCTACAACCATGCAAAGGATCCAAAGTAATCTTTGGAGATGATTCTAAGGGTAGCACTAGAGGAGTTGGAAATCTCATCAAAGGAAACACCCACATAAAGGAAGTATCATATGTGAAAGGCTTAAAGTACAACTTGCTGAGCATAAGCCAGTTTTGTGACAAAGGTTACTCAGTGGAATTCAATCACAACAAGTGCCTGATAAGAGATAGTAGAACCAAGGAGGAAAAGCTATCAGGTACCAGAAAAGAAAACATTTACATAGTCGACTGGAGCTCAGTAACCACAGCTACATGCTTCATTGTAAAAGGATCATCGAAAGCTAGCTGGCTTTGGCACAAAAGGATGAGCTACCTAAACTTCAAAACGATCAACAAGTTAGCCAGGAAAGGACTGGTAGAAGACTACCCGATCTGGTGTACAAGAATGAGAGTTTATATGAAGCATGCCAAAAGGGAAAACAAACTAAATGCTCCTTCAAAAACAAAGTTCAAAGGTCAACCGAAAGGGTGCTTGATCTACTCCACATGGATCTATTCGGACCAGTGGAACCAGTAAGCATGAGTGGAAGAAAATATACTCTTGTAGTGGTGGACGACTACTCAAGATTCGCATGGACCCTATTCTTAACAAAGAAGTCTGATACTCAGCGGAGGTTAACGGAGTTACTAAAGAAGCTGCAGACCGAAAGAAGTCTGAACATTATAAAGATCCGAACAGACAGATGCACCGAGTTCACAAACAAATTTATCGAAGAATACTGCTCGGTCAATGGAATCAATCATGAATACTCCGCAGCTATGACTCCACAACAAAATGGTGTTGCAGAAAGGAAAAACAGGACCCTCAAGGAAGCTGCTGTGCACAAATTCTATGGATTCAACAACAACTAAAAGATTATGGAATTAAAGAAAAAAGTACACCCATCTTATGTGACAATACAAGCGCAATAGCTATCACACACAATCCAATTCTTCATTCAAGGACAAAACACATTGACATCAGACATCACTTCATAAGAGATCAAGTTGAGAAGAAAGATGTATCCCTAGAGAAAGTGCATACTGATCTTCAACTAGCTGACATTTTCACGAAGCCTCTTTGTGAATCAAGATTCTCTTTTCTCAGAAACGAGCTAGGCATAATTAATCAGAGCTAAATATCTTTATAAAATCATAATCTTTTCTGCTTAAATGATTATACAGCTTAGGGGGAACTCCAGGCAGGACAAAGCTAAAATGATAAAACAGCGACTTAAGGTCACTACTCAAGGTTCCTGGATAGTCCCTAATGCTACGATACTGGTCACCAAGCTACCTGCAGGAACCAGAAACCGAAGCGTGTGGAAAGAGGAACAGTTACCGCACATCAAGCAGCCATTTTTGCAAAAAACTCCTCGATATCCACAAAATATCACATCAAGTACTTCAGCATACGAACACCGCGCCAAAAATCTCAGTCGATGGATCAAGGGTCCTTTCGAATTCAAACCAAATCTGGACCACTTGATCAAGACCCATCAAATTCAAATATAAAGGAAGTTTCTCTTTATCTTTCGCTCTCACTTAGCACTTCTTACACTTTGAAAACCCTAACTCCTTGCTCTCTCTCTCTAAGCTTCTTGCTACCAGACTTCATCTCTCTCTCACAAATGGCACCCAAGTAAACTCTTGTTGTCGACGGCAGGCTGGTAGACAGAGACATCTTGCTCAACATGGTAGAGGAGGAAGAAAACACCAAAGACTTGATGAAGGACATTCTGCGATGTCTGCACATCTCAGGCCTTTTGAGACTTTGCTCCTTCCATAAAGCTCCGTATGCAGATAATCAGGTGGAGAAGTTTTACAGGCGGGCTAGGGTCTTCAAAGATCGGTCAGAGATCCGATCAAACTTGGGTGGGATGACAGTCACTGTGGACACCGGGCTGTTAGAAGAGGTATTCTCTCTCCCCACTGATGGCATGGACGCAAGTGACCTCTCCACGTATGGAGAAGACGAACTTGAGGCCTACTAGAAGATCTTCACCAGCAGGGAGGACACGGCGGGGATGTCCAGAAGCTACAGCAAGAAGTTTTTCCTTCTTGAGTTCGAGATGCTACATGACATCTGCCACATCATAGAAAACCGCTCAGGTTTCTTTGATAAATGTACCAATTTCAGGTACAGGATGATGATGGCCATCCTGAAGAAGGAGAAGGTGGACTGGGCCAGCTACCTGCTCTTCAGGCTAGTGGAGGAGGTGGAAAAGAAGGTGGGTAAGCCTACCTATGGGCTTATCCTGAACACCTTCCTAGGTCACTTAAAGATATATCTGTTCCAGGAAAGCCCATTCAAAAATGGAAGTTCATCGGTGCGGGTAGGGTCTTTGCCAAAAAGACTATTGCTCGGCCATCGCCAGTAACCAGGGAGGTCTTTGAGGGTTCCAAGGGCGCTCCTAGGATAAGAAGGCATTCCACCGGACCAGTAGCGGCTCATATTCACCGAAAAGCAGCTCGAGAACGGACGAACCCTCACCCGCCTCTACAGTGCCGAAGAAGCCCAAGAAAGTGCATCGGAGACTGGTCAGTTCTGATGATGAACCAGAAGGCACCACCACTCAGGCTGTTAAGAAGCCTGCAGTGGAAATGGAGATTGATTATCCACTGAGGGATGAACAGGCAGGGGATACTGCTGTTCATGATGAAGAAGTTGATGAAGAAGAAGAGGATGAGGAAGACGTGTTGGAGTATATTGTCAGCATACCGAAGTTGGAGGAGGAGTTTGCAAAGATGATGGATAGATTCACCACCTGGTGGCAGAACATGCACCTTCCCAAAGAAGAATTGATCCAGTGGCCTGACTGGGAGAAGGAGGGGGAGTGGGCTTTGAACTGGGCTGCCATGGACGACTTAGAGGAGGTCCTTCAAAAGAAATTTCTGAAGGATCTCAGGAAGAAAAAGTGGCCAGAGTAACTTGAAAATGCTGAAATTGCCGCTGAAATTGAGGCCATGAAGCAGAAGGAAGCTGCCAAACAACTACCTGGCCCTAGGAGCCTAAAAGGGAAAATGCCCATCGAGCAACCAGACTTCTACAGTAAGGAGGTGATTCTAGATGTTGCCGCTGACCAGGTTAGGGCAGACGATGATGTGGGCTTTGCCGTAGCCCAAGTAGAAAAGTTTGGAGAAGACGAAGCCTTGGAGAGGATGCTGAAGCAGGCTGCTGACATAAGCCTAACAGAGACAAGGATGAGAAGGCCAGTAAGGGAACCCTAAATAGGTGAAGGTTCCTTCTGCACTACTCTTATGGTCGAACCCATCAGCAGGAGGTCGACATCACCGACGGAGAAAAATGGTAAAGAATTTTCTTACCATACTGACCTAATCATACTGCCTGAATTCCCTGTGCAGACGGCGATGAAGGAGAGGAGCTCGACGCCAACTGACTTTCCCAAGACAAAGGAGTTGGAAACCTCGCTGCTGTAGCATCTCTTGAGCTGATTGTCCCACCCACAGTAGCAGCCGCCGATGACACCATAGGAACATCCATACCCACACCAATGGAGGTAGAGGCTGAGAGGGAAAAAGTGCAGGAAATGGAGGCACCTGTTCTTACAAATGTTCAAGCAGCAGAGGACCCTGTCTCCATGGAGAAGGAACAGTTTGCCGTCTCTGCTCCCATGGAGTTGGAAGAGACAACACCTGTCAAAGCAGTGGACTATGGAAAGATGGTCACTGAGGGAGAAGTAGCTGCAGAAAAGCAGGTGGATGTAGTACAGGAGGTAGGAGTAGCACTGGGGAAAGAAAAAGAAGGTGAAAAGGAAGTTAAGAAGCAGGATAAGGCTGATGAAGAGCGGGAGGCTGAAAAGGAGAAGGAGGCTGATGAGGAGGCTGGCAAAGGAAGGGAAGTTGAGAAGGATAAAGAGAAAGAAGTTGGAGAGGAAGAGGCTGGAAAGGAGGCCCCAACTAAGGACACTGGATCAGGAGATGGAGGATCCAATAGCCCTTCCAGCAGCGATGATGGATCACCCAGTGAACAGGGTGATACCAGAGCCGAAAAATCCAAAGCTCTAACTTCTGCTTCATCTCAACAGGTACCAGCAGGAGAAGGCCAGGAATCTGCCAGATCAAATGACAAGGTCCTGACAGCCATTGAACAGATGGGGAAGTCTCTAGTGAAAGCGAGCAGAAAACTCCGCAAGGAAACTCGCTCACACTCAATCAAGACGCATTCCTTCATGGACTCCCTCAACGTAGCTCTGTCAAGACTCTCTCAGATGATCGCTGCTTACCGACCCTCCAAGGAGGATGCTACTGTGAAAGTGGTCAAGAATGTGATGGAAAAGTTAAACAGATAAGAGGAGAGGATGATCTCTCTTGAATCTAACCAGTAAGCTCTTGTCACTACAGTAGGACGAATGGATGAGGAGCAATTCAACCAGTCGCAAACCTTGAGGGAACACTCAGACACCTTGTCCGAGATTCACTCTATGGTCAGCTTTGCGGTTGGACGTGCTGATGATGACAAAAAGGGGGAAGGGAAGATAGAAGGCCGACAGAAGAGTGGACAGGATCCTGCTACCTGCAAGCAGATGGTAGTGAGCAGAAGAAAAGATGATGCTGGAGATGGTGGACATAGGGGAGCTGGACCAAGGGGCCCTTCAGATAGCAGCTCGAAGAGGAAATCAGAAGCTGTGTCACGGTCAATCCATCCAGACTTCAGAAAGGGTGCTGATATGAGAGATGAAAAGAGGAGGAAGACTGAGGCAAAACTGAAAAGCAACCTGGATGCTGTTTTCTCGAAAGATCCAAAGATTGTTCTTGATAAAATCTTTCCACCTCACAAGCTGCCTGAAATGACTGAGCTGGAGAAGAACATGCAGAATCCTGTCAATGCAGCAAGTGCCTCTCTAAAAAACTTTCTGAAAGCCAGCCCGGATCCCAGAAGCGACAAGTTCGTCACCCCAGAGATTTTGAAAGTCTCTCTCCCCACTGATGTTAATCCATCATTCTTCCAGATTGAAGGGTTCAAGAGAATGGAGCTGATGAAATACTTCACGACACTCTGTAAGGAATCTGCTCTCTTCAGAGGATTCCGAACCAACAAGGAAGCCTTGCAGAGGTTTCTAGAGCTGACCAAGAAAGGTGGACTTCCAATCCAAGTCAAGCTAAAGCAGAGACTGGGAAAGGAGTTCATACCATACTGTGAAGACTTCTAGCTCAGGTTTGAGGAATCTGAGGAAGTTGTGAAGAGGATGGAACACAGCTACCAAGACTCCATAGCCAACTGGTGGAAAGGTAAAAAGTTTGAAAGAAAGAAGAAGATCAGCTGGTTGAAGACTTAGTGTCTTGCTCCCTATGTTTATCTTTTGCTTTTATGCTACCTGTTATGTCTTTCTGTTTTTATCTCTTTCTGATCTCTGTATCTGTATCTGTTTTCTCATCAATGGATATTATGATGGTTCTGATTTATGAAAGCTCACATCTTGTGAACTTAATGTATGATTACGGATGTTTATACTTTTCTGTATTTCTGTTCCAAGCTAAATGAAATATGAGTTTTTGATCCTGTTAAGGAGTTTTGTCATCATTAAAAAGGGAAAAATTGATAAGATAAATTGTAATAGATTTTGATGAGACAAAACGTGTAATAGACTAGAGCATTAGCTATCTGGATAAGTTTTCTTATGTAAAATAGCTAAGACAAGGATGCTAGTATAAGAGAAGAAGAAGAAGACTCTGCAAAGGAACCTACGTCAAGTCCCTGCTACCTGCATGCTGCGACAAGAGACAATGTCTCATGTATCAAAGAATGCTGTGAGGAACCTGAAGATGCTCAAGTCAAGGAAGTTGACTCACTCAAAGAAGAAACTACCTGATACATCAAAGTCAGTGCATCCTGACTAGTCGGTAGAGTCACTCCAGTCTCAACAAATCAGTGATTGCCATGTGTGAAAAAGCAGTAAGGACAGAATACAGCAGACTGCAGGATCAGGATCAGGAGTTTACTCTACTAAGTTGTTATTCTCTCTGAAGAAAAGAAAGGATCCTGTGTGGGTCAAGGAACCTGTGTGGAGATCCTGTGTGGGTCGTTTAGGTTGGTCACTGTGCAGCTACCTGTGTGGATAGAGCTGACAGTTTTGTGTAGAGTAGAGTTTGTATTAGCTGAGTCTATTGTAAATCAAACTTGCTTTAACAAAGTTCCTCCTTGAGAAGGAGTAGAGAGGACGTAGAGGGATTACTCCACCCTCGAACCTCTATAAGCTTGCTTGCGTTCTTTCTGCATTATATATATCTGTCTGATATCCTAAGCATACTGCATTAAAACCTATCTTCGAAAATCACATTATTTCCGCTGTGCATTCTTATCTCTGACTAAGTCCTGAGGTCGCTGCCCGAGCAACAACCTACAGTGCAGCAAGCTTTCTAGCTACCTGCTCATCAAAGACTTAATATTTTTTGGAGAAAAGTTAAAATTTGATAAGGTTAATTCACCCCTTCTTAACCTTATATCACTTGTGACCAACAATTATAGATATTCATTTGGGGTTTGAATAGTTTATTTTCTTTATTTGTTTTATTTCAATTGAAATCATTTAGTGTTTAAACAATTAGAGATGCAGAGGAGATGTCTGAGTAATTTGATTGAATAAAAGACAAATAGTTTGTTTCTAATTAATGCGCCGTCTCTGTGTGAATCAAAAAAAGTAAATAAAATTATTAGTTAATTATTCATTTTTGCAACCCAAGATCTGATTATTATTTTGGTTGATTACAAGTTGTGCTACAGTAGAAAGTACTTTATTAATAAAAATATTTAAAATTAGGAATATTATTTCATTGTATCATGCGCTGAAGTTAGATTAGGTTATATAATCTAGGAAAATATGATTATTCTTTGACTTGCAGTGTTAATAATATTAATTAAGATTTGAATAAATAATAATTAAATTATAAGAAGATTGCCTCCTAGTGGTAACCCATTTTGGCATTGTGAATATGAATTAATTAGCACTCTAAATTATAATATTATTTAATTACTAGCATTTCAATTTTGAATTTATAGTAGAATCATGTTATAAATAAAATGAAACTGGAACAGTTTTACTTTCAAAATCATTATTGATTCCTAGAAGAAAATGAATTATTTTTCTTTCGGCTAAATTGATAATAATAATTATTCGGATTTGAATTAACACTTAGTCAATTTGTATGGTTTAATATTTGGATCTTTTGCCATTTATGTAGTCAATGTGATTATTGGTTTTTACAGCATTTGAAAGGGCAGTAGTTTAAATAAAATTATAATACATGTAACATTCAATTCATTTAATTAGTTTTTAAGAGTTTTATGTTGTTAAATGGTTTATTTAGGAATGTCATGTTAGAATTATAAGAGGTTATAAGACTATATATTTAGTATATGATAAATTCTGATATCATTGATTTAATTATATTTTAGATTTGATTGAAAAGGCTTAGAACGCGTTTAAGAGGAGCTTCAGGTAAATACATCTCTTACCTGCATTATGAATAGTTTTGTTTTATCCGTTTAATATTGATGCAAAATTTACGTGAATGCTTATATGGTTTATTTGTGAATATGCTTTAATGATTTGCTAAATTATGTGTTTTGTGAGTTTTATTTATACTTCTCTATGGATATAAAATGATTATTTGTTAAGTGATGTAATACCATGTGTTTTAATCATGTACAATATGCTAGTTATTTCTTTTTATATAAAGTGATAAAATCATTTTGAGATAGTACATATCAGATATTTTCAGAAACTGATATCGAGCTCCTGAACCGCCTACTAGAGGAAGTTAAGGGTTCTTAAATCGTCATATCAGTATTTAGTTGCTCTGTTTGAATTTCGATGGCTAGTTACCCCAAATTCTACGAAATTGCGTGCATTGGTACCATATTCAACCCCACAGTATATTACTTTCAAGTATAAGTATATATTATGTTTTATTAGCTGATTTCTACCATTTTTCAAAAGTTGCAAAGAAAATGTCTTTTTTTGTGAGATTAGGTGATGTACTTGCTAAACTTTTACTTATAATGTTTACATCATACTGCAGATAAAGGTGAAGGTAAGATGTGATGTAAAGAGGTAGCAGCGGTGTAGTGTGATTATTGGTAATGGTCTCGTAATTGGTTTTAAGATTTTTTTTAAGTTTCAAACAGACTTTAGTTTTTTGAGTTCTTTAATTTGACATAAAATTTTACTTAATCAATTTAATTCTTTTGGAATACTTTAAATCGTTTTAAAACTCTAGCATGTTTCATATAAAGTTTGATTCTGTTGCTTTCTAAAAAAAAATATATAAATGAATCGTTATGAAGATTTCTATAAATTTAGAGACATATATTGAGTTAATAAAAATTAACTATTTTAAGAAGAGAGGGGTGTTGCAAATCTTCTCACAAATAATATTTTTGCCATAATATTACAGTTGCAAATAATTTTTTTAATTATTTTTTGATTGTTTTTTGTGACTATATATTGTAAATTTATACTGTCGCAGAAAATAAACTTTTCGTCATAATAAAGTTAGCGCAATAAATACATTGCAAATACTAATTTTTTTGTAGCGCCTCTTAAATAATATAATAATCTTCAGATAGTCCCAGTATATATATTTTTTATTTTAAGACCTTTAATATATGATGAATGATTCGATCAGTGAATAAGGATAAGAACAAAAGTTTAACGACGTCGTACTAACTACATTTATCATATATGTATAGATATTGATTTCAGGTATCACGTGTTAGATGCGATAAATTAAAGAGGTGTTTTGTTATGGTTGATAGTTTAGTATTATCTTCCTCATTTCCTTGCTTCTCCAAGCTGGCGGATGAATATTAAATTCTTTTCCTTCTCCAATTATTATTATATTTACTACTATAAGAGCAAGCACTAACGTCATAAAACTATACTAATTAATTATTTGAGGGCAAATCACCTGTGTTCACTGTGCAATCCATTTGAAGATAATTAAGAAAGAATATTAATATATGACGTAAATGTACTAATTATATAACGTATTAATTATTGCATTTACTTAAAGAATTATCTTACTTTATATAAATAAATATTTTTATTATTTTATTAAAATATATTTGTTGTATAATATAATGTATTAATTGTATCACTTATTACCTCATTTATATAAAGATATTAGAGTGTTACTTGTATCATGTAAAAATATTAAATATATAACATAAATGTATTATTGTATTTATTTAAAGGTAATAATTAACCTTATTATATTAATAGTATCATGTAAAGATGTTTGTTGTGTATTTGTGTCACATAAAAATATTATTTTATTTATATAGAGATTTTACTAATATAATGTAAGAGTATTACTGATATAATAAAAATATTATTTCATTTATACGGATATTTTACTGATATAATGTAAGTGTATTACTTATATATCATATGAATGTATTAACTTTATAAATGACCGTATGAGCATGAAAAGACAGGAGTGTAGGAATGCGTGATTGCACGTGGAAGCGTAATGCACGATACACCATATACACATAAGTATTTGTGTTATATGTGTTGGAAAAACCAAAATTGCAATTTTTTTAGCATTTTGTTTTAAGATCGGACTTCACAAAAGAACTTGATATCCTGGATGTTTATGAGACTCATACATGACCATATAACTTGTGAAAGGAATAGTATATATTGAAAAATTGCCCTTTATTTTCATACACTTTTATTCTTGTCCCGTATACCATCGGATTTTTTTTATTTTTTTTCCCACTTTTGAATCTTGAAATTTCAGTTTGTTGAGTTTACCACTTCATATTTTGATTTGAAGAAAATTGAAAAATGAGGATATGAACTTTTGATCAATATTTATCTATTAGGGATATATACTAATCTTTCAATTTGAATCAATTTAGACAAATTAATTGAAATTTCAAAACTTCAGGCTAAATCGCATGTCAATGCGTATGTTCCTTCAATTTCGGGTTTTTCTTAAGGTTTCATTTGATAGTTACCTGAATCGAGCTTCAAACTAATTTGCTAAATTAATTTCGAGTTTTACTATGACCAGAGAAAGTATTGTTTTGGCGTATGAAAACCTATGTTTTTTTTTTAAGTTTTGAGGAAGATCAAAATTTGAGTGAGCTTGAAAGTGATTATGGTAGATTTCGGAGTTAAAGACGTCAGTGATCGCAGATCTTACTCAAAACTTAACCAGAATATATACATGTTTTCCTCCTCAAGCGATAATATAGCCTTTAATCAATTTTACTAATTTGAGTGAGAATCGACATAAATTTTCAAATGAAAAACTCATTACATAAATTTTCAAATGAAAAACTTGTTCCTTAATTACTCCATTTTGTAGAATTATTTTAAAATTCGTTAAGGGATATCCATCCCTAGGATACCTATAAAAATTATGTACATTTTTTGATTTTATCAACATCCCGACTTCATTGTCAGAATCTGCTTTATAACCACTCCAAACAAGGGGTGAGCATGGATCTCGGAGATAACTGAACTGTGGACCATGCTCACCCCTACTCCAAACTCATATAAAATTCGATTTCCATTAAAACTTAACTAAAATGTACATATCCTGCCAAAACATGCCTCTCCTCAAATTATATGAAAGCTTCAAATCAATTTATCACATTCAATTCGATTCAAAGTCAATGTTTGAGCGATAATCAAATAAAATTTTGGAAATCCTAAAATTACTATACGTGAAATTTAACCCAAAATTTTAGAATTTTGGATTAATTTATCCTAAATATAGAGCCAAAATAGAAAGTTAGTGGCCAAATTTGGGAGTTTAATAGTTAATGTTCCAAATCATGAATGATAATAAGGACACTTGCAAGCCTACAATATTCTCACATTAAATATGACCAATAAATGACTTCAGATTTTATGATGTTATGAAACATTACTAAATAATATAAAAATGCTACCTAGATTAATCTAAATAACATATGTTAGACTTTAATAATAAAAATTATTTCCATATTTGAAATTTGTTAAATCTATAAATTTACAGAAAAAATATAAATAAATAAAAAAGACAAAATTAAAATAAAGGTGAGCTAATTGAAATTTGAAAATGATTTGCAACATAGATTGTAACAATTAGATAATTATTTAATCAAATTATATTATATTTAATGTTAATTAGGCTATATGTATTACACAAATCATAAATATAATTTTACTATATAAATAATATTTAAATTTTTCTAAATTTAGTTTAAGTTTCTATAAAATCTCATGTGATACACGAGATCTATACTAGTGGAAAATATAAAAAAACACCAGAACGCTTATGAACAATGTTTTGAGAAAATAACTCACTAATATATAACAAGGTTTGTGAATATTGGTTAAATTTATGAGAAAAATAACTATAAATATATTAAGATTGAAAAAAAATTCCTTTAAAATATATTATATCTTAAATTTTGTATTATTTTGTAGTTTATTGACAATTTTGTTAATTCATTACACCTTAAGTTATGATATGAATGTATGTAGTTTATTTAAAAATTTATAATTTTATTCATACATATTTGACGAAAATGTTCTGGTGTTTCTTAATTTATTTTTATTATTTATGTATCTATTCATTAGACCATAATTTATATTTTCACTCATTTTGGTATTTCTTATGCATTTTTGTAATATGATGAAATTATAAATATATCTTAAATTTATTTTTTAAATTTTATTTATTTTAATTTATAAACATACTAAAAATTTATTTTCACAATTGCATAATATTGAAATTTTATTTATATTAAATGTTTTTTTTTATTTTATAATTCTTTCATAATTTCATAATATCTCAATGATTTTATTTTAAATTATTAGTTTTTTTAAAATATATTTTATTAATTATTAAAGAGGATACTAAAGATTTTAATAATTAAATACATTTTTGTATATTTATAATTTTTATGCAGGAAAAATTCAATTTTGATACTATAGGAATGAATTTTGTTCACTTTTGACCTGTTAAAATTAATTTTTCCCGGAAATCATTGATATTGTGTTTTACATAAATACCAAAGTCTGCAATAGTAAGGAAAACCAAATGTAAAGAACATATTAATAAATAAGAAGATGAGTATGAGAAACTCATGATTGAGAAACAAAAGAAGAATGAATTTGATCTTACAAAATACAGCACAAGAAATGGCAGCTTATTAACATACATCACAAATAAAACCAACTTCCACAACACTACTAACGATTAAATTGCCATTCCAACACAAATAAAGGAAACCTTGACAAGATTGCCATTACTCATGGATAGGCCTCAATAACTGAAGCAATGGCCTCAAGATTTTTCACTGTAAACCTAGTAAAGCCAGCTTCTTTCACCACATATTCCCATTCACTAAAAGTCCTCTCTTTTCCTTTCTCTGTGTGAGCCAACATCACCATGTCCAAAGCCAAACGAACATTGCTATACTTATCCTCATCCCCATCTACAATCACTACCTCGACCACGATAACTTTCCCCGTGTCTAATGGAATAGCCTCTCGACATTTTTTCAGTATGTCTATACACTCCTTGTCGCTCCAATCGTGTAGCACAGACTGCATGTATAACAAACATTTGGGAGCTCAATGCTTGTAATATGAATAAATGATGAAGGTAATAATAATGAAAATGTCTCCCATTATCTATTTTCATAAGGGGATTGATTTATTTTTCTACCCATTCTTTAGGGTTAAAGATCTAAATTACCTTAGGTTCTGTTTGAATGGGTGGAAATGATTTGAAATTCATGATAGTAAATTCATTCTTAACTTGAGTATTCTATTTGAAATCCATTCATTTCAAATACAGTATTTCAAATCATTCTATCCAAACATAACAATATTTTTTTTTTTAAATGAATAGTGATTAATATCATGGATAGAAAAGTAAATGACATGGGTAAAAAAACAACTAAACAAGTAATATATATTGATTACTTGCTATTTACCATGAGGAAAACAGCATCAGCCTTTGGAACAAAATCAAACATGCTGCCTGCAACATGCTGGATAGCATGATGCTTAGGAGCAGCAGAGACAACATGAGGGAGATCGAAGTTAATCCCACGAATCCATGGAAATGCCTTCACGAGCGAGCGAAGAGTAGTCCCATCTCCGCCACCAACATCCACCAACGTCCCGATCCCATCAAACGCCTCTGGGTAGAGACGAATGATGGTAGCCATAGACCGCCTAGCAATGCAGGCCATGGCATCATCCACCAGCTTGCTGTGTGCAGGGTTTGCACTAGTGAATGCCCAGACATCGACACCATGTTCAGCCTCAAATGGGGAGGCTCCAGATCCCACGGCGTGTGAGCTCAGTCTCTGCCATGGAGCAACCATCACTGGGCTGCTTTCCAGTAGAATCAAATCAACCATGGAAGCTTCACTGGTTTTAATGAGCAGGCGAGAGAGTGGTGTGTGTGTGTAGCAAAGTTGATCTACTTCTTGGCTCAACCTCTTGAAGAAACGGAGGTGGATCAAGTACCTCATTATGCGGTGGAGGAGAGGCGGCGAGCACCTGGTGGCGGCGCAGAGATCGCCGTGGCTCATCACGCCGCCGTGGGTTTCCAAGATATCAGCGATTTTGAGTTCAATGGCGCACTTAAGTATCGCCATTGGGGTGAAACCGAACGCATACTTCCATATCTCCACTCCTGCCTCCACTCCTTCTTCATCTACTCCACTCACTCTTTTCACTTCCATCTTTCTGTTTTTTTTTTTTTTCTTTTTTTTATGTGTGTAAGAACAAATGAATGAAGGGCGTACCTAGATGAATCTTTATAAGCCAAGTGGGATTATTATCTTTACTAATATAATAGTAGGAAATTAGCAAAATCTATAGAAATGTCAATCTCCGGTTAGAAATGTCGTGTCATAAAAAGTTATTAAAAAATCGGAAAAGAAGACTTTATTAATAAGCTATTTGTGTACTATAAAAAAAAAAGTTTATTATCAATTTTGCCTAAGTATCTTAGTGGATCTGACATTTTCTATAATAACTTTTCGGATCGACAATTAAATATAACTTTTGAAAATTCAAAAAATTTGCCCAATTTCAATTCAATAGTTCAATTGGCCCTAACTTACACGTGAAACCTTGATTTTGGGTTTTTTGGGCTTTTTCATTCACTATTAATGTACATGTGACATACATATATAAATTTAATATATATTTATTGTCTTTAAAACATAAAAATACATAAAAAAAAAAAAATACATTACTAAAAATTTAAATCGAGCTTACAGTTAAACTATGATTTAGTTTAAACTTTCAATTAATAAATCTTAGATTATTCATAGAAAAATAATAAATTACAAAAAAGTTAAAAAATTAACAAATAAAGTAAAACACTTAATAAATTTGAAATATTAATTAATTAAAATCTAAACATTACCTTTCAATTTTTTTAGTAATAATAAACGTAAGATGGAAGATGTTTTTCATAAAATGAAGATTACTAAAATAAAGCAAACTTCTTGACATCAGCCACCGTACATTCTCCATATTTCACGTGAAAATATTTTATTTTGAAAAGTTAGATTATATAATGGGGTGAGCAAAACACAAGTTCAATGAGATATGTCCGTCAAAATTAAATATAATATGTAAAGACAAGACAAACATCAACAACATGCATAAAAACATTCATCAATCAATTCTAAGCATGATACACATATCTGTGTATCTAACTATTGATTCTTGGACCTCTGGGATTGTTAATTGACTAATTCTAAGTCTCAAGCATATATTATTAAATATTATTATTAAAACTAGTTTTTAGTATTTTCAAGTAATTTATGATTTTTTTAATAATATTACTAATTAAATAAGTATAATAAATTTTATTTATTAAATTTAAAACATAATTTTTATAATATATTAATAATAATTATTATTACATTATTTTGATAGTTTTTTCTGGATTTTATTTTTTTAATTATTTAGATAATTTTAAAACTTTTATAATTTTTCAATTTTATTTGTTACTTTAAAATTTTCAAACATAACTTTCATAATAATAATAGTAATAGTAATTCATTTTTTTAGTGAAACTAGATGTTTTTTGTTTTTCTTTCCCGACATGAATTTAGAAAGAAAAAATAAATAAAAATCTATTATACATGTGTAATAACCGATCATATCCGCATGTTACCGTTATTAACAATAAATGAGTATTTTAATCAATAAACATTAACATATATGGTAATCTTAAAAATTCAAAAATCTGAAAGGTGATGTCATAATTAGGGATAAAATATGAGATATTTTAATCAATTTTCCCCTTGATATTTCGCTATATTGTTCACAAAATAATATAGACATCGATATTTTGTTTTTATAATTCATATTGATAGTGAACGTAATTTTATTTTACTGATGCATGTAAAATAACACATGCAAAAGTATTATTAATTCTGATAGACTTGCACGTTCTTCGATCTAATACATTTTTTCAAGGCATAAAGTACAAATATATAAATTGAAAAATAGATTTTTGCACCACCGAATATACTAAAACTCACAAATATTTCACACACACACAAAATATACACACATAATTATGATTTTATCATGATGACAGATTATAAACATAGATTAGCATTTCCTATGCCTTCACTCCACAACCATAGTTAAGACATCAGATTTAGTTTTGGTGTATGAGGTTTTATTGGGATGGACATCATTATTATATGTTGTAACACTTGGAATTTCCTTGAAGTCTTATATGAAGGATTTCTTGTCATGGCCCGTGAAAGCTTAGATGCTAGGCCTCAGTTTGAGATCGATCACAAAAGATTTCTTATCATCGCCTGTGTAAACCCAGACGCTAGGCCTTGGTTCTACATCTTTCATAAAGGATTTCTTGTCATCATCTGCGTAGGCTGTGAGAGGTTTGAAATCTTTCACAAAAGATTTCTTATCATCACTTGTGTAGTCCGTGATGCTAGGCCTTCGTTCGAAATCTTTCACAGAGGATTTTTTGTCATCATCTATGTAGGTCGTGAGACTAGGACTTGGTTCGAAATCTTTCACAAAAGATTTCTTATCATCACCTGTGTAGGTTGTGACGCGAGCTCTTGGTTCGAAATCTTTAACGAACAATTTCTTGTCATCGTCTGTGTAGGCTGTGACGCTAGGCCTCGGTTCGAAATCTTTCACAAAAGATTTTTTATCATCGTTTGTGTAGGCCGTGACGCTAGGCCTCGGTTTGAAATCTTTCACAAAGGATTTTTTGTCATCATTTGTGTAGGCCGCGACGCTAGGCCTTGGTTCGAAATCTTTCACAAAAGATTTCTTATCATCGCCTACGTAGGCTGTGACGCTAGGTCTTGGTTCGAAATCTTTAACGAACAATTTCTTGGCATCGTCTGTGTAGGCTGTGACGCTAGGCCTCGGTTCGAAATCTTTCACAAAAGATTTCTTATCATCGTCTGTGTAAGCCGTGACGCTAGGTCTCGGTTCGAAATCTTTCACAAAAGATTTTTTATCATCGTCTGTGTAGGCCGTGACGCTAGGCCTCGGTTCGAAATCTTTCACAAAGGATTTTTTGTCATCATCTGTGTAGGCTGTGACGCTAGGCCTCGGTTCGAAATCTTTCACAAAAGATTTCTTATCATCGTCTGTGTAGGCCGTGACGCTAGGTCTCGGTTCGAAATCTTTCACAAAAGATTTTTTATCATCGTCTGTGTAGGCCGTGACGCTAGGCCTCGGTTCGAAATCTTTCACAAAGGATTTTTTGTCATCATCTGTATAGGCCGTGACGCTAGGCCTTGGTTCGAAATCTTTCACAAAAGATTTCTTATCATCGCCTAAGTAGGCTGTGACGCTAGGTCTTGGTTCGAAATCTTTAACGAACAATTTCTTGTCATCGTCTGTGTAGGCTGTGACGCTAGGCCTCGGTTCGAAATCTTTCACAAAAGATTTCTTATCATCGTCTGTGTAGGCCGTGACGCTAGGTCTCGGTTCGAAATCTTTTACAAACAATTTCTTGTCTTCGTCCGTGTAGGCTGTGACGCTAGGCCTCGGCTTAAATTCTTTCATGAAAGACCCAACCGAAGTATCACAGTCATCCTTTTTTTCGTTGGAGTCATGCTGCCAGTACACCCCTGGATCTTTTCTTGCTTGGACTCTGTATGCAACCTTCATTTCACAGAAAAATCATTTAGGATTATAAAGTAATTAAATCCAATCAAATTGAGACAATAACAAAACCATAAAGAACAGAATACACAAACTTTTTGAACATAATTAACACAACTAACTATTGGGTTAAATAACACAAATATTAATGTTTATAAGTAGGGGACTTTTACACTATTAACCCACTCCCCCTGGATTTTTTCTTTTCTGACCATATAATTTTTCAAGATAAATGTAGAACTTAGGCTGAGGAATGATGCATACCAGGACAAGAGAGAGGAGTGCTGCTACTATATTAAGCGTTCTCATTGTTTCAGTCACAACTAAATATTTTGTTTATGATACTTTGAGTACCATGAACGATGCAGACTCTATATATAGACACATAAAAACACACAATCATAATTAAATACAGAATGAGCAACGTTATTAAGTTAGGTATGAGAGGAAGACTTTATTTGTTTATTTGTTTGTTTCATATGACACTCATAATTGTCCCTATCAAAAAATTGCAATTTATGAATTGAATATTTGTTTCTTATTGGTTCGCATGCATTATGTGATAAAATGTACAATCGTTCCATGATTGGAGGGATATTACCTAGTATTTTGGAAATCCGACCCATGATTGGAGGGATATTACCTAGTACTTTGGAAATCCCACGTTGAAATTCTAGGTTTTGTAAATAAATGTGAATATTTAAAATTATGGATTTTATAGGATTTAAAAAAAAAAGGTCCAGTTGTAACGTTTTCCAAAAAAAAAATAATAATAAATTGCTAAATTAGTCCCAAACTTGAAAGTGAGTTTTTTAGGAGGGAAATGCAACCGAATATTCAATTTTTTTAGCAAAATTTGTCCCACAGTACTGAACTAAAAAATGGACGGATGTTGAAATCGAAATTTAATTTTTGTGGCAAAATTGGTCCCACAGTTAATGTAATATTAAAATTTGGGTTAACACCCTCAAATACCACATTTAATATAACAATTACTCTTTTATACCATAAAACATATAATAATATTTTTTTCTACCACAAATTGGTAAAAAGACTAAAAACTTGTAACACCCCGAAATAAATTTAACCACATAAAATATAACAAGAATTTTCTATAATTAAAATGAGATTTAAATAGTAATATAATATAATTTAATTATAATCTATGAAGGAAATATATATCCAAAATATATTACACCTGAATAAATATACATATTATATATATATATATATATATATATGGAATGCATAAACTACATAACATACATGACATACATTATAATGTATATGCTTGCAGGAAGATAAATATTTATCACAAAAGTTACCAAAATCTTGTTTGTAGCACCTGAAAATTATTTTTTTTATATATAATCATATAATATATATATTGCCTTAATGTATATATAACTATATGATATAACTATATAATATATACTATATTACATTAATGTGTATAAGCATATAATTAGATAAGCAAAGAATAGTCAATGCATCTAGAATGCCACAATAATTGAGCAAGGATAGAAAAGGATAGGATAGAGGGTTCATTTTTTTTATTTGCTCTCATATCTTCCATCTCTCACTCTCTCTACCTACACCATCGACGCCGGCTTCTCACCATCGGCCAACTAAAATTTCCAGTGAGGTAATCGGATAAGTTATAACACTCGTTGAGCTCGTCGCAAGGACGGGTTCGGAACTTCGAAATATGGCTATCTCCTCCACGTTCGGCGTGAGAGAATGACTGCTCTTTACCTTTTTTTTTTCTCTCTTCTCTGTCGTCGCTGAAGCTGTCCCTGTCGTCCCTGTAGCTGCTGTTTTTCCGTCGAGTCATAGTGTGACCGGCGAGTCAGGTTGAGGACCGCCGTTGGAAACGGTGGCTGTGCGGGGCTGTTCTGTGCTCGATCCTGCTGTATTTCTGTTGTGCGTGGGTGTGTGTAGGTTTAGGTTGCTGCTGTATGTGTGTTGGGTTTGGTCGGGGGTGTTAAGGGTGGCCGGTGTCGGAGTTGCGCCGGTAGGCGGTCAGCGGCGCCGCCATGAGCAGCGGTGCCAGTGAGAGGTATGTGTATGTGTCTTGGGTTGTTGGTTGGTTGTTTGTGTTTAGATTTGGTCGATTGAGTCGGGTGTCGGTAGAGTTGTGGTCGCCAGCGACTGGGAGTCGCCGACAGTGGCGAACTGGTGGCGGCAGTGATGGTAGGTGGCGATGACGGGCAGCAGAAGAGAGGGAGGGCTGAAATAGAAAATTTGATATAGTTTAGGGCTAAATTGCAAATATAGGTTTTGTTGAAATTGGAAGTTGATCCTTAGCTTATATAGATTTGCAGATTTACCCCTTAAATATGTAAAGCATGATTTTAAGACCAATAAATTACGGATAATAACAAAAGAACCCTTAAAATTATTGAAATTACATAGCTTTCCCTAATATTTGATAATATGATGCGTTTCTCCTTAGAGTTATGGAATTTATGATAATGATATTTTTGGACATTAGAATATATATTAGAATTATAGATGTTATTCCATAATTAATCCGGACTTTAATTAAATGATAAAGATAAATTATTTTAATTAATTTATATTATTTTAGACCCCTTTATATCACCGATTAGGGTATAAAATCCTAGATTTCTTATTAAAATAATTAAGGAAACTTAGTTTTAGAAAGGATTTTGGACTCGAGTATTATTACATTATTTATTATAATTTAACTAAAGATTTATTTGGAATTATAAGTTAGACTCTATGTTTAGCAAGATTGCTTTTGAGACTAAAATTATAGACCTTAGAAATATTATGTTAATTAAATTATTTTACGATATAATTATTATTTCTAATCTAAGGTTTAATAACCCTAGATTCATATCTATTTTAAATCGAAATATTAATTTCAAATCGAACTTTATATATTATGAATTATATATATTTAATTATAAAATAGGGTTTACCTTAAAAATATTATTTTATTAAATCGAGGATAATTCGATTAGATTTTAAGTCGAACCTTTATATTTGTAGGCGATACGCAGGAGTTTGCGCCCTAGATATCTTTGAAATCTAAAGCTTTTTGATCAGCTGCTCTAAAGGTGGGGAAAAATGCTATGTCGGTATTTATAATTCTTCTGAACTATTATATTATGTGAAATGTGACATGTTTAAATACATATGAATAATGTGTTATGAATGAACAATTAAATGGTTGTTTTATGCAAATAAGCATGAATATATATGACTTACTTGAATTATGTGATTAGCGGTGAAAACCGTATCTATGGCGGCTAAGAACCGTATCTATGACAGCTAAGAACTGCATCTATGGCAGCTAAGAACCGTATCTATGGCGGCTAAGAACCTTAAATTTTTTAATATGCAATTGATATGAATGATTATGAAAGTGATATGTTTGCATGTGCAACGATATGATTGAAAGTGATTAATATGCATGTTTATGACTTTAATCCCTTATTTTACAACGTGATCCCACTGAGTGTATTTTTATACGCTCACCCCCTTTATATGTTTTTTTTTATAGATTCGGATGTTGGGAGCAAAATGTGAAGAAAGATGCATATATTTTGCTGTAATTAAACAAGTTATTTTTGAAGGGTTGTAAAGTTAAGCCTGATGGCCCATATATTGATGTTTTGCTGCTGCCTCTGATAACTTAAACAATTTATGTAAATTATGTAGCTTATATGGATATTTTTATCCTTCGATTTTAGTTTGTTTTAAATTGCTGGACGCCCAAAATGTTAAGAATTTATATTTTTATTATTTCGAAAATGGGGCGTGACATTGTTTGTACATATAAGAATAATAATAAAAGAAATATTAAGTAGATAAAATGTGAGAAGATATTTAAATGAATAGTTAAAATGAAATAAAAGAAAATGTGTGGTGATGAATAAGTAGAAGCATTTTTTTCTCTCTCGTTTCTCTCACCTATTACTCTCTCTCTCTGCAATCTCTCTTCTCTCTTTCTCTGCAATACACTCTTCATCTTTGTTCTCCCTCTCTGCTGTCTTTGTTGGTTGATGGGTTGCCGGCGTAAGGTTGCACTGGCGAAGGATGTGTTAAGGTTACCGTCGGGTGCGGCGGTAGATGTGGGCGTGGGCAAGTGTGTGTGTGCGTGCAAAGCTGGAGTGGTGTAGGTGTGTGCTGTTGCGGCTGTACGGGTTTGGTTGGGGAAGGCACCGGCGCCGAGGTTGCGCCGGTAATAGAGGACGGCGGCAGGAAAAGGACAGCGGGCGGCAGTAGGGGAGGCGCCGGCGGCTGGGCTAGGTGAGCAGCGGTGCTGGAGGAAGGGGGGCTGTGTATGGGTATATATGTGTGTGCGCGCTGTTGGGCGCCGCCGTGAGTGGCGACGCCGAGTTGATCGACGGCGAGGGCGAGGCCGGCAGGCGGCCAAGACGGAAGCCGACAGGACAGGGCAGGACAGTGGCAATTAAGGCTGGGAAAGGTTTGGGGGTGAGGGTTTATTTTTGTAAATTAGATTAAGTCTAGGGATTAAATTGCAAATTCTATAAATCTTGAAAAATCCAACTTTGACCCTAATGATTATGAATATTACATATAACACCCCTAAAATTATGAGATATGTTTTAAGACCCATAAATTTATGAATAATGACATTTAAAACCCCAATAGTTATAAATATTAAATTTTATACCTTTAAGCTTATGAAAATAGGTTTTAAGCACCATGAATTATAATTAATGATATCGGACCCCCAAATTTTACTGAAATTACATTATATACCCTAAAAATTTATAATATTAAGTATTGCCTATTAGAATTACTTTATATTGCTAAAACGATCCATAGGATATTACTAAAATTGCAGTTTTACCCATAATTTGTTAGAATTATAAAACGGACCCTAGATATTATAGATATTGCTTGCGATAATTAATATATATATATATATATAATGAATTAGATCCAAACTACTTAATTAGGTTACAAATTAACCTTAGAGATATTATAATAATTAAAGTATGTACAATCTAATAGTTATCTTAAATTTAAGTTTTAAAACCCTAGATTCACGTCTAGTTAACCCCATAACTCTTGAGAAATTATAAATATGGACCTAAATATAGTTATGGATATTATGTTTTGATCTTCATAATTTAATAAATAAACCAAAGGCCTAATTATAAATATTAAACCTTTAAATAAATCCCCCATACTGTTAAAAATGATCTAATGATTTTAAATAAATTATGAACTTTACAATATAAAACTCAAAGTTAAGAATCAAATTAAATATCAAAGTAAATATCAAATTTCAATCCTCTTAAATAAACATTAACTAAACATGTTATACAATTATATATATTTCCTAAATTAACCTATAATTTCAGTTAATTGAATTCATTTTTATAAATTAAAATTTATAGTTAATCATAATCTAAATTACATAATTAGATTTTCTAAGATTATTAAAAAGGTCTTCAAGAATTATTTTAAGTAAAAACTTTATAATTTAAGTATCTAAAATTATTATCAAGTCGTCAAGATCTAACCTAAATCATAATGTTATAATTAATTTTCTTGAAACTAAGATAAGTCTTTCAAGATCTAAATAAAGTCTAATTAAGCTTTCTAATATTTTAATAAACACATTTTATTACAAATTCGCTTAAACCTTATATTCACCTTAAAATCATTTATTTTATTGTTTAAACCATAACATCATCAGAAACTTGTTTCATCTTATCAAAGAATTCCTTAAAGGACATATTTTAATTACAAATGACTTTAACTAAAGAATTTATAGTTAGACAATGTACTAAGACAAATATGATCGATGTAGGAAAAGAGGAATGAAGTATTTTCCATGCTTGCTCGACAGCTTATAATTTCACACGCTCTTCTCATGAGGTGGGGGTAAATGCTTATTACGGTATTTATAATTCTTTCAAAATATTTAAAATACGAAATCTTATACTTGAATGACCTGAGGTTGATATACATGTTATGTGAATAAAATGCTATGAGTTAAGATTATTATTAAATGAGAATGTGATTGATAAATGATTTAAAGCAAGTGATGGATTGTGATGGCTAAGAACCGTATCTATGGTGGCTAAGAACTATATCTATGGCAGCTAAGAACTGCATCTATGGTGGCTAAGAACAGTATCTATGGCGGTGGCTAAGAATCGTATCTATGGTGGCTAAGAACAGTATCTATGGCGGTGGCTAAGAATCGTATCTATGGCGGCTAAGAACTGCATCTATGGCGGCTAAGAACCGTAATGAATGTGATATGTTTGAATGTGAATGATGATTGATTGGGATGACTGTGTGAAAAATGATATGTTTGCATGTGAAAGAGACGAATGCTTGCGGTTTTAAATGATTTAAGACACGTATTTGAAGTTATCTATTTTATGATGTTTTTATTTTAAAAGGCAAACGTTTTATGAAAATCTGTTTTATGTGGAAAATGGTGGTTTGGCATGTGTGTGAAAAATCTTTTAAAAATTATTTATGTCATCCCGAGTTTCCCCATCTCACTGAGTGTACTTTTGTCACTCACCCCTCTTTCTAAAATGTTTTCAGTTTAAAGATTTTATGGCATGGAAGGCGAGCGGTGGATGCTGGTAGCCGATGATTAAAGGTTACAGAAGCTTTTTATTTAAAATGGTTAATTTCATGAATTTTAAAAAATGTATATTTTAAAATTATTCTTGTTTTTATTTATCTTTATATTATTGAAAGAGTAATTATTTTAAGTGAGTAACGTCTCGCTTAAGTTTTATTTACAAAAGAAGCGGGACGCTACAAAACTCATTTGACATTACATGTGCAATGATTGAAAAATGTTATTTTCACTCCAATTTTATTATTTCCAAATCAATTTGCTAAGCCATATGTATTGAAACCAAATATAATTATCTTGGTATATCGGTTGGAAACTACTGCATATCCAATGTTATATTCATGTTTTCACTTGTATAGAGGATCGATGCGGTATAACAATGCCACGTACTGGGGAATTATTATTTGGAAAAATGAATAATAGAGTTTTTCCATGATTTATATTTATTGAGATCTGATGCACAAAATGGTATCAGAGTCTGGATTTATTGAAGATATAAATTAAATTATTTGTACAATATTATTTTTTATACCTAATGGGAGGAGAAAATCAAGAAAAATGTATTCGAAAAACTTTCGAGATATAACAAATGTAGAATTTCATTAAAATAACATCTAACAAGAATTGGAACATAATTGTTCCGGACACATCCAACATCACACAAGATCTTGAGGAGATCCAAAAAATCATCATATACTATGGTGAACAGACGGAGAAGATGTTCCGATCTCTATTAGAGATCCAACAAGAAGTTTCAGATCTAAAGAAAGAAATCATAGATTTGAAAGGAAGATTACCAAGGAAAACTGGTAAATCGATGAATGAATGTTTTAAAGATGCGTTCGAAGATAAACCAATCATTCCTAAAGGAAATGCTACAAAAGTTCCGAAGTCTAAAAGCTACGAGAAACTCTTGCTCAACATCATCCGACAAGTTTGATGGAAGTCACAAGAGTAGATATCTTTGAATTAATCGAATCACTTTCCAACTTAGGAATAGTGGATCTGGTTAATCTCAAAATGAATGATCCTATCCCCAAATAAGAAGAAGAGAGTACGAGTGCGGAAACACCCATCCCCCAACAACCATAGAGATGGGATCAATTTGACCATAATGCATTTGTGGCTCGAAGTAGGAGACAACTAGGATGGGATAAGACATCATCTAACAACCCTTGGGCAAAATCGATGTTAGAACTAACACATCCGTTCGAGTTGATGCTCACGACTGACATCATTGATTTTAGGAACATGGAAACCTTGATCGATGAATGGTGGCATCCTTAAAGGTTGTTTCGTCAACGCTGGACACTAATAAGAATCAATTTATCAAACTTATTGAAAATAGTTTGCAAGGTTCAGCCAAGAAAGCATGAGATAGTACGGAGACCCATATCAAAGAAGAGATCGGATCGGGAGATAATATTTATACAATTATCGAAACGATCGGTCACTTGCTCAAAGTATACTTTATCGACGATGGATACTTTGACGAAAGAAAAGAAGAAAATAATCGAGAATATACACAGGCTTTGTATGCTCTCGAGCTGAGAAGTATATGTCATGCGGATGAATATATATATATTGGTTCCGCAAATACTACTCCAAAACTCAAATACCATTGAATGTTGCAACAAAAATGTTCTTTGCAAAAATATGTAGCCTTTGGAGAGAGATGTTTATACAAACATATAAGATACCACCAGAAAGAGTTAATTCAGTGGCCAGAAGGATGTCCTTTTTAAAAGACAACATAAGAGAGTGGTGTCAACAGACGACACTACATAAGAACAAGAAAAAATTAAAAGGACAGGTAAAAAGAACTCTTCTGTGATACGACAATAATGATTTTCCAAGTATTATTGGAGAACCAAATCGGGAAAGACAAGGCAAAAGAAAGAAACACTTCAGAAGTGTGTTTTGATCTAAGTCCGGATGATCATATAGAAGGCCTTCCAATCAAGGAAGATCCTGATGGTCCAAATCAAAGACTAAATCTTACAAATTTGGTCAGAAATCCGGTCCTTCTAGGTTTTTTCACAAAGATCTAGATTTACAGAGAAGATAACAAAAGGAAGACCAAGAAGGAGAACTTTCAAAATTATTATTTTTATTGATAATCTTTTTCTTAAAATTATTATTCTCTTTCAATGGAAATTAAGATTTCAATCAAAACATCTCTAAACAAAAGATACTAAAATGAAATGCACATGCATACTATATCACTGTAAACTTGTCATCAACTCAACTACTTTTATATATATATATATATATATAACTGTTAGGATTTCAATATTTAGATTTTGATGAGATAAATCACATATGTAGTAGGAAGTTTTTAGTATCCCATTTTTCACGATATTTAAGTGAATACATAGACTAGAATTGAGTCTAGTGTTAAGTGCTGAAAATGGAGGTTGAATAAGGATAAAGCTACATCTATGCATATAAGAAAAGATATCGCTGCAAGAAGACAGGATACAGTATTGCTGCAAGAAAGGCAGGATACAGCATAGCTGCAAGAAGAAGATACAGCAACGCCGTAACATGACAGAACATCTCTACAGTAAAGAAGGAAAGAACGGCGTGCAGCGTGCAGCATCGCTGCAAGAAGAAGATACAGCAGTACTGCCAGAAGATACTGCAACCAGGTCTAAGTTACTGCAGCACTGCAAGGAAGTATCAACTGCACAAAGGCCTAGGATACAGCGCTAAGCTTACAGTCCAGTCAAGTCAATAAGCGCAACTTACAACAAGAAGTATCCTACAATCCTAGGAAGGATAAATGCAGTACGAGGAACGAAGACTCATGCAAGAATAAATAGAGCCGTTCTAGTAAAGATCAAAGTTACAGACACGGAGCCAATACGAAGATGCCACGTGGACTGACGCGCTGCAGAAAGCTGCGAGCCGCAACTGCCGCATTAAATGCTCCGAAAGAAAAAGTCAAGTCGCATTAAATGCGAACCATACCTTTGGTCAGGCTACTTCAAATTCAAAAGAGAGATGTCTCCTCCAACGGACATCTTCTCCTACAAGTATAAATAGAGGAAGAGATACACTGAAGCTGGTTACTGAAACTACTGATTAACCAAACAATTCACAAAGCTTACAAGATCCAAGTATTCAAGTCTACGATCAGTTTCAGTCACTCAACCTCCTGAAGTGAAGCAAGTTCAAGCTGAAAGTTTCCTCAAGGATTCAGAAGCTCACTTCGAAGCACCAGTTGAAGAAAAACCTTTTTATCTTTTTAACCTTGTTGCTGTGTGTTTAGGTTGTTTTAGCGGTGTCGAACAGTTGATAGGAGAGATCCTTGCTGTTTGTATAGTTGTCTAGTGTTAAGCAGCTTCCCTGTGTGGGAGTGTGGAACCCTGTGTGGGTTAGCCTTTGAAGTTTGCAGTTGCTGTGTGTACGCTGGACTTCAGTAGGTTGTAGCTTTGTAAGTTGATAGATTGTTAGGGGTGTCCTGTAAATCAATCTTGCTTAACAAAGTTCCTGCTCGAGGAGCAGTAGAGTGGACGTAGAAGGATTACACCACCTTCGAACCACTATAAGCCATAAGTGTTTATTACTTTCTTATCTGTGCTTTAATCTTCTATTTTATTGTATCATATGCATAAAACGTTTTCTGATAGAACCATATTTGAGAAAATCAGTCTTGTGTTTTTGAAGTAAATTTCCGCTGCGCATAAAACTCCAAGTTACAGCGTGCAACACTGTATCCTAGTGCTGTAAGCAGTAACTATCTGACGCTGCAAGTTCAAGTAACTTGCAGAGTAGAACGGTTTGTTTAAAGATTGCAAAATCGACCAAGGTTCATTTACCCCTCTAAACCTCGAACACCACTTGGGACCAACAATAAACTTAAATGGACAATAATTAGAAGTGTACAAATATTTACGTACAATACATATATGATTATTCATAATTGTTTTCTTCTCAGATTATTATTCTCTTTCATGATAAACCAAGATTCCAATCAAAACATATTTGAACAAAAGATACTAAAATGAAATGCACATGGATATTATATTACTAAACTTGTCATCAACTCAACTACTTAAGAAATACATAACTATATTAACTTTTATATGTGCAATTATTGGAAGTGTACAAATATTTTTGTACAATACATATATAATTATTGATAATCTTTTTCCTTTAGAATTATTAGTCTCTTTTATGGGAAATCAAGATTCCAATTAAAACATATTTAAACAAAAAAAAAATACTAAAACGAAATATACACACATAGTATATTGCTATAAACTTGTCAACAACTCAACTATTCAAAAATATATATATATCTACATTAACTTATACGGACAATTATTAGAAGTGTACAAATATCTACGTACAATATATATATATATAATTATTCATATTATTTTTCTTCTCAAATTTTTATTGTCTTTCATGATTAACCAAGGTTCCAATCAAAACATATTTAAACAAAAGTCACTAAAATGAAATGCACATGCATATTATATTACTATAAACTTGACATCAACTCTACTACTTATATATATATATATATATATATATATATATTAACATAAATGGACAATAATTAGAAGTGTACAAATATTTACGTACAATACATATATAATTATTCATAATTTTTTTTCTTCTCAGATTATTATTCTCTTTCATGATAAACCAAGATTCCAATCAAAACATATTTGAACAAAAGATACTAAAATGAAATGCACATGCATATTATATTACTCAACTTGTCATCAACTCAACTACTTAAGAAATACATATATTTATTAACTTATATGTACAATTATTGGAAGTGTACAAATATTTTGGTACAATACATATATAAAAATTGATAATCATTTTCTTCTAACATTATTATTCTCTTTCATCCGAAATCTTGATTTCAATGAAAACATATTTAACCAAAAGATACTAAAATGAAATGCACATGCATAGTATATTACTATAAACTTATCATCAACTCAACTCCTTAAACTTATGCACATGCATAGTATATATATATATATATATATATATATATATATATATATATATATATATTTTTTTTTTTTTTTTTTAAAATTAAATGGAAATAATTAAAAGTGTACAAATATTTACGTACAATACATAAATAATTATTCATATTCTTATTCTTCTCAAATTTTATTTTTGTTCAAGATAAATCAAGGTTCCAACCAAAACATATTTAAACAAAAGATACTAAAATGAAATGGACATGCATATTATATTACTAAACTTATCATCAACCCCACTACTTAAGCAACGAACTAATCTCCACCTCCCGCGGACTACCAACTGGAAAGCATATTTAAGAAATATATAACTATATTAACTTATGTGTACAATTATTGGAAGGGTACAAATATTTTTATACAATACATATATAATTATCGATAATCATTTTTTTCTAAAATTATAATTCTCTTTCAGTGGAAATAAAGATTTCAATCAAAACATATTTTAAACAAAAGATACTAAAATGAAATACACATGCATAGAATATTACTATAAACTTGTCATCAACTCAACTATTTTAAAATATATAAATTTATTTTAAGTTAAATGGACGATAATTAGAAGTGTACAAATATTTACGTACAAAACATATATAATTATTCATATTTTTTTTCTTCTCAAATTTTTATTTTCTTTCATGATAAATCATTGTTCCAATTAAAATATATTTAAACAAAAGATACTAAAATAAAATGCACATGCATATTATATTACTAAACTTGTCATCAACTCAACTACTTGAGAAATACATATATTTATTAGCTTATATGTACAATTATTGGAAGTGTACAAATATATTTGTGCAATACACTTATAATTATTGATCATCTTTTTCTTTTAAAATTATTATTCTCTTTCATTGGAAATCAAGATTTCAATCAAAATATATCTAAACAAAAGATACTAAAATGAAATGCACATGCATAGTATATCACTATAAATTTGTCATCAACTCAACTACTTAAGTAAATATATATATATATATATGTATATATATATATGTATGTATATATTAATTAAATGGACAATAATTAGAAGTGTACAAATAATTAGGTACAATACATATATAATTATTCATAATTGTTTTCTTCTCAAATTATTATTCTCTGTGATGATTAAACCTAGGTTCCAATCAAGACATATTTAAACAAAAGTTACTAAAATGAAATGCACATGCATATTATATTACTATAAACTTGTCAACAACTCAATTACTTAAAAATATATATATCTTGGACAATTTTGTACTTATATGATGATTTATTTCACATTTTTTTAGAACTAAAAACCCGCATAATAATAACGTCACTTTCACTACTAAAAACCAAAAATAAATCAAATAAACAAAAGTAATAAACACAAATCCCAAATTTCTCTAACCACACCTATCCCTACTCGAATAACACAAAAATTAATTTAAAGTTAATTGATCATTAATTAGTCAAGCAATAAAACTAATTAAGAATGTTGATCCTCCGCCTCCAATCCTCAACCGCCATTGTCAACACACATAATCGATTGCAATCTTTCAATAGGAAAACGCAAAATCGAAAACGAATATTGGGATTAGATTAAAAATAAATTTTTTTAATCAAAATTGTGACTAATTTATAATGCTATTTTAAAAATTGTTGTGTTTCTTTGTATTTTTTATTTTTAATAAATCGAACCCCTAATAAAATTGTTGGGTCCGTCATTACTCAAGTGTACAAGTCTTGAAAAGCGATTATAATTAACTACTTTGTAAAATAAAAAGAAATAACTATATTTAAAGAAATAACTATTTGAATATAGTTATTTTTTTTTAAATCGGTTTTACTTGATTTTAAATTTGTCTTTTCGATTTGATATAATTTGATTTAACATAAAAAATAATCAGAACGGTTCTTCTAAAATAAAATCATACAATCAATGAAAATTTATCCTCTCAGATATGTTTTGGTTAGGATTTCAGTACAATATATTTATTTTCAATACCCATGGTACCCCTACTTCACCTTCTATAATTATTTACTTTTACCAACTAGTTATTGTATGGGACCTTATTAAAACGAAGTTTATATGAATCAATAAAAGCAGATCAACCCATATTCAACACAATTAATATTGATCTTACATGAAATTATATAAAACTTCATCTCACGTAAGGTTTTATTTTAGAGCAAAGTTTTGGTGAGACCGTCTCACAAATCTCATTTTGTGAGACTGATTGGGTTTGGTCGAATATAAAAAATTATGTAATACTTTAGTATTTTAAGTAATACTTTTATACATATTAAATAATAAATTGAGTTGGACTATAAAAAAATATATAATATTTTTATGTGTATCTTGACTCGAATTGGGTAGGGTCGAATTACTAAAAAACACATGGATCCTAAGTTATCCAAACGCTCATTTATCTCGTGCAACATGTAATATTTTTGTGTATATTAGATAATATTTTTCCATATATCAAGTAATACTTTTATATTATAATGTTCATATACTATATAATATAATACAAAAATATTATTTAATATATAAAAAGTATTATCTAATATACAAAATAAAATGACCTATCCAACCTATAGAAAATAAAATGACCTATCCAACCTACCCATCTCACGAAATAAAATTAGTAAAACGGCCTCGTTCAAGATTTATTCTTATTGTAGATGATCTTATACAGGATTTTGCGTTATTTTATGAGAGAGATCATTATCATGAAAAATATGCACAGAAATGTCAGCTAGCTTGCATACGAAGATTCGTTAATAATTGTATTCGGTGAGTAGTCCAAACTCCGATTTGGCATTATTTATTTCAATCAATTATATAATGTACATACCCAGCTATAATTAACAGTATATATATACAAAACAGCATAATATATACTAATTCATTTAAAACTAATTCAAAATAATATTTATTTCACATAAATTTAAACTCAAAAGCAATACTTTCTGACGTATAAATTAGAATTTTATTCTAACATAATGGAAAATATTAGTTTGAATTTAACGAAAATCAATATTTTTTTAATCAAATTAAGGTTGAATAAAGCATCTAACATTTTTAAGAATTCGATGGTGTGAACCGCCTTTGGCTGTTTGCACTTTGCAGTGGATAGATATTTCTAGATTGTAGAGGTGCCCATTTAAGCCGGGATTAAGAAAAATCGTGAAGGGACAAATTGGAATTAAACAGTGGGCTTTCAATTTCGATTTTGATTTGTAAACTGATGATTTGAACAGTTTCATTTTTAATTTTTTTTTACTTTTTAATTTTTTCAATTTTTTAAAAATTAAATTTACTAATAAATATATTATAATAACAATTTTGTTTGACTAAATAATTTAATAAAATTAGAAATTAGAACTTACATTTACAACAATACAACATTGCAACTTATAATTTACTACTTATAAATATAGAAATTACAATTTAAATACAACAAAATACAAATAATAAACCTAAAAAAATTATAATTTATAATATAAATTAAAAATAATAATTAACACGACTTAAAATTAAAGAATAGGATAAAATATTATTACTTTTATATAATATACAATTGAATTTTTTTTTACTACCGATTAAACCGCCTATTCCCAATTTAAAAATACTCCTAACCAAAATCGATTCATATAACTATTCCGATTGCAAATCGAAATCACCATTGACCAGTTCTATTTGTACTTTCCGAATTGACCGAACAGCTCCAGATAGATGAGAATGGTGAAATATTAATAAACAATCATCAATTGGAGTCAATGAGCCATTTGGGTATATTTGGATCGTGGTTGAGGTGGATTTTTTTTGGAACTAACATTTAAATAGATTTTGAAAAATTAAAGAAGAATTTTTATTAATTTTATGTTTATTTTGAGAATTATGGATAAAATTATAATTAAAATATCACATCATATTAAAAGCAGTAGAAAAAATAGTTGGTGTTGCATTATTTTATTTTGAAAAAACAAATAATTTTATTGAGAATTTTAGAAAAATAAATAAAGTGGAAAAAGTAGGATAGAGTTATAGGATTTTGTAAATTCCTTAATAAACATAACAGATTTTACTCATCTCAAATCCAGACCGAACCAATGTTTCTATCTTGTTGACTAAACCAAACCGAAAAATGATATAAAATCCAACATCAACTTAATCGAATTATTTGGATTGTTCTATTTGTAAAGGACTTAACTAATTTGAGACTTTATTAATTGAGCATTAATTCAAATTTTATATTTTCCTTTAGACCAATCTGAGTAGCGTAAAATTCTATATAAAACTTTATATTTTCCTTTAGACCCATCCCAATTTTTTTTATCCCATAGATAATATATATAAAATTCTAATCCAAAAGAACATGTCTGATTATTTGATTTCATCCTACCTAAAAATAATTAATATTTTTGAAATATATATTAGCTTCACACACGCACACACATATAATTGGTTCCTTAAGATGTCAATAGTAAGTCACATATTTAGAGTGGTTTAATTAATGGCTGTAAAGCTTCTAGTTTGCACTCTCCTGATTCTACTGGTAATAATATCTCCTCTCTAACCATTTAATTCAAGTACTGCAAAAACACAAAACATATATATGTTACATCTAATTTCTATGTTATATACTCTTGTGATTGTCATCAGGGAGTTTGTTATGGAACAGCTGATTCCAATATGCATGATCATATGGATCCTGCATCAAGTGTCTTCTTCTTCTTGGAGGACTTAAAACTTGGGAATTCAATTCCCATCTATTTCCCAAGAAGGGAAATCTCCGATTCCCTTACTAATTTACTATCGAAAGAAGAAGCTGATTCAATTCCCTTCACGTCCCAGGAACTCGATGCCCTTCTTAATCGCTTCTCTTTTTCTCCAGATTCCCCTCAGGCCCAAGCCATGAGAGATACACTAGCGGAATGTGATAGAGAACCAATCAAGGGAGAGATTAAGTTTTGCGCCACGTCCTGGGAATCCATGTCCGATTTCCTACTAACAATCTTCGGACCGGGCTCGCTCATGAACCAAGTCAAACCCTTGTTCACAACCCAGGTAGTAAGAGTGTCTGCTGATTCCCTCTTGCAGAAGTACACGATCGTGGGAATCCATCGGATCCCATCTCCAAAGATGGTGTCTTGTCACACAATGCCTTATGCTTATCCTGTTTTCTATTGCCATTACCAAGACACTGAAAATAGGGTTTACAGAGTTTCTTTGGTTGGTGACAATGGTGATGAGGTTGGAGCTGTTGCTGTATGTCACATGGATACGTCTGAATGGGGCCATAATCACGTCGCCTTCAAGATTCTCAGGATCAAGCCAGGGTCGTCTCCCGTCTGCCATTTCTTTCCAGCAGATCACTTTGTCTGGGTTCCGCGAGTGGGATAGAAGATCTCATGTACACATCTGTGTTTGTGTGTTGTACTCTATGCTTCATGAACTTATCTATATATATATATATGTATCTTTGTATGTGTGTAATAACGCTGGTATCTGTTCTATCTCTTATTAGCCACACTTTGTGAAAGGGCATTAGTTAGGGCTGTAATTGAATCTAGAACAGACAACTAATGTTCAAATGAATTGAATCTTGATAAGGATACTCTGTTGAACTTGTGTTTAATGATGCCAAAATGAAGAACCATTTTAAGGAAAACACTTTTGCAACGCATTGGAAGGTTTATTCCAGGGGTGCAATTTCTTCTTTGTTCTTGATGATAATTGTATAGAGAAGGAAACAACAGAGAGTTGGAGCCACTCAAAATTAATTGTTGTTTTCATTTTGTGTGTGTGTGTGTGTGTTTTTAAATCTGTAATGATCTAGCAAGATGTGGAAATATTATTTTACATTTTTAGATCCAAAAAAATGTCACATAATTGTCACGTCATTGAAATTAGTCGGAAATTACAAAATTAGGGACGAGTTTATCTTAAATGTGTACAAACCACCGGGAATTGCAAATTCCGGTAAAAAGAGGACTAAAATTTTGACAAATTTTACGATTACACGACTAAAATTGAAATTTTGAAATAAATAGGATCAAAATTAGCAAGAATAATAGGATCAAAAATAAAATTTCCCCATGTTATTGTATTGAAGGTTATTAAAATTTGCAGAAGAAGTTAAAACAATGAAAATTAAAGCAATGAAATTATATATTTAGGACCCACAACTTTCTTTTTTTTTAAATTTTGACACCTATTATATATATGAGGTTTTTCCTCCAACCTGATGAATTTTGAATACTAATAAATGATGAGGTGGAACTTTTTGATACTCAACCAAGAATAATGCTTTGGAACTTTCGGATACTCAACCAAGAATAATGCTTACTTTGGGATAACTATATCTGATATTTGCCTGATATTAAACATTTTCATTATATACTTAATTTATATTTTTTCAAAATTTATCAATCCAACTTCAAACCAACCAATTACGGGCATGGATTTTGTGGGCATGATTGGTCGCAAAATACGTTTTTGCGACAAAATTGTAGCGACTAATTGTGAACGCTTGGCGACCACTTTCATATTTTTGCTGTAACGTTCCGATTCTTTTTGGTAAATAAATCTTAACCAATGCGTTACTTACTTATAAAATTCACTCTTTAAATAAAAAAAAAAGATAAATAAAAATCAATAATAATTGTGAAATATACATTTCTTAAATTCATTAAATTAATCATTTAAAATAAAAAGTTTCCTGTAACCTTTGATACTCGGCTACCACCATCCACCGCTCGCGCGCCACGCCCTAAACTCCTTAAACTGAAAACATTTTAAAAGAGAGGTGAGTGACAAAAGTACACTCAGTGGGGTGGGAACTCGGGATGACATAAAATAATTTTTGAAAGATTTTACACACACATGCCAAAACACCATTTTATCATATAAAACAGATTTTCTTAAAACATTTGTCTTTTAATAAAAACCGTAGAAAATAGATCATTTCAATCACGTGACTTATAATCAATTTAAATGTAAGCATTCTTCACAAATCAATTACATCATTCACCTTCAAACATACCCCTTTCATTATCACATTTACGGTTTTTAGCCGTCTTGCAAACATGCAATCAATCATCATTCCCATTCAAACATCATTTTTCACATAATTTACGGTGGTTAACCGCCATGAAAGCATTTTACGGTTCTTAGCCGCCATGAAAACATTTTACGGTTCTTAGCCGTCATGATACGGTGATCAGCCGTCTTTATGCGAGCCCTAGCCGTCTTGCATACGCATGCACATGCACATATATCACTTCATTTTCACATTCAAACATCACTTTTCATATAATTTATGGTGCTTAGCCGCCATGAAAGCATTTTACGGTTCTTAGCCGCCATGAAAACATTTGCGGGTCTTAACCGCCTTTTTACGGTCGTTAACCGTCGTAATACGGTGATCAGCCGTCTTTATGCGAGCCCTAGCCGTCTTGCATACGCATGCACATGCACACATAATTCACATCACACATACACAAATCAAAATACACAGTGAAGCACATTAATTTAACATAACACTTATTTGCAGTTCTCAACTGCCATGAAAACACATCTTATTTGCACATATACAAATCTTAATTTCACATCATTTTTCACCTTTGCATTCACAGTAAAATGTTCACATTTCGAGAACAATCACATTCTCATCTCATAGCACTTTATTCACATAACACATAAATCAAACTCACATCAATCAAGTAAAAGATTTCATATTTTAAATGCTTTGAAAGAATATAAATATCGTATTAAGAATTTACCCCCACCTTTTACGGAAGATGCTTGCAAAACGTCTACTTTTATACGAGCTTAATTCTTTCCTCCCTTCGTAATTTCCTACAAAGCGTAAGTGCTTGCTTTAGAATTTAATCGAACTATTATTAATTAAAATATATTCTTATTTTAGGCATTTTCTGTTAACAGACCATCTAACAGGGTTTAAATGAAATTATAATGAAAATGTGTTTATTAAAATTTTATAAAAACCGAATTAGACTTTAATTAGAAAACTTAATTAGACCTTATTTAGATCTTGAAATACTTATCTTAGATTTAGGAAAATTAATTATAAAATTATGATTTAGGTTAGATCTTTGAAGATTTGATATAATTCTAAACAAGTTATTTATAAAGCTTTTGGCTTAAATTAATTTTTGAAGACCTTTAAAATAATCTTAGAAAACCTAATTATATAATTTACGGTTTAATCTAAATATTAAGAATTTTGAATATATTTATGATTATGACGTATTTTACTTAACTATATAATATAAATTATAAACATGAATTCAATTAACTGAAATTATAAGTTAATTTAGAAAATATATTTAATTGCATAACATGTTTAGTTAATTATTATTTAAGAGGATTAAAATTGATATTTAATTTGATATTTATGTTTGAACTTGACTTTGGGAAATTAACTAGTAAAGTTCATAATTAATTTAAGATCATTAAATCATTTTTAACAATATAGGAAAATTATTTAAATGTGTAATATTTATAATTAGGCATTTGGTTTATTTATTAAATTATGAAGATCAAACATAATGTCTATAATTATATTTAGGTCTATATTTATAACTTCCCAAGAGTTATGGGGTTAATGAGACTTGAATCTAGAGTTTTAAAACTTAAATTTAAGATAACTATTACATTGTATATACTTTAATTATTATAATATCTCTAAGGTTAATTTGTAACCTAATTCATTAGCTTGGATCTAATTCATTATTTCATATATATATATATATATATATATATATATATATATATATATATATATATTAATTCTCGAAAACAATATTTGTACTATCTAAGGTCCGTTTTATAATTCCAACAAATTATGAATAAATACAATTTTAGAAATTCTAGAAATCGTTTTAGCAAAAATAAGCAATTTTAATAGGCAATACATAATATTATCAATTTGTAGGTTACATAATGTAGTTTTATTTAAAATTTTAGGGGTCCGATATAAGTATTTATAATTCATGGTGCTTATATCATAGTTCATAAATTTATTGGAATTAATATGCAATATACTTAATGGTTATGGATTAAATCATTAATTTTCATTACTTATATGATTTGCAATTTAGCCCCTAGATTATATCTAATTCTCAAATTCAAACCCTTACCCAAACCACCCCTGCTGCCCAGCCTCCTCCGCGGCCGCCTGTTGCCGGCGACTCACGTCTCCGGCGACCCTCCGTTTACAGCCCAACACAACCATGGCACACTCAACACAAACACTGCATCAACACACACCAAACGACACCCTGAAACACAGCAACAACTCACGCACTACAGCGGCAACAGCAGCCCGTTGCCCTCACTGCAGCATTCCCAACTCCCCATCGCCGATACACGCGCACAGCAGCTCTTCCGCACCCGTCACTTCAGCCTCGCCCCTGCACCGACACACACGCCCACACACCGACCGCCGCTGCTCACTGCGGCTGCCTGCACCCAGCTCCCCACATCCCAAACCACACACTGCACAAAACTCAACCCACAATGGCAACCACCCATCTGCAGCAGTGATTTACAGTAAAGAGGGGAGAGCAAAGAGAGAGAAAGAAAATAGAGAAAAAGAAAAGAGAGAGAAAGGGCAGAAGAGAGAGAGAGAGCCATATAGAAACACGGGGAAGAGAGAAAAATTCAACCTTTATCCCTCTCTCTCTTATCTTGACCTTGACTTATTCTCCTTTACCCTATACTTATATGTGTATATATATATTAAGGATAATGATATAGATTATACTTATATATATACATGGTGTGCGTGGGTATATATGCATTTCTATATAAATAATTATCTTTTTATTTTCTCTTTCATTTTATTTGTCATTAATATAATAACAATTATTATTATTATTATTTAAATCTCATTTTAATTGTAGAAAATTCCCCTGGTATTTTATATAGTTGAATTTTACTTCGGGGTGTTACATTTGCGATTATAAATTGTGAAAAATATATACGAAAAAATAGTGCTAGCTCTTTGATTATATTGTGAACAAAGTTGGAAATAGATTTGATGTTGGGTTTTATATTTCAATTAATTCCTTGTGAATCCATCAATATCCCTAGTTTTCGACACACAATAAGATCAAGAACTTGAAACATAAATAGATATTCTCTTCATTCAAAATAAGTATCGCTTTAAAGTTTTTACAATAAATTTAAAAATAAAAATAAAAATTGGACAATCATATTCTTAGAAAATATGTGATCTAGACCTCCTCGTCCATTCCTAAATTAACTTGATTTTTTCTTTCTTTCATCCCTCATTATTTTTGAGATGAGACACGATCAAAGATGAAATAAGGGAAAATTGAGATAAGGAAAGATTGTAAAATCTTATATGAATAAATTTTAAAGAGATTAAATAAATCATAAGTTCAAAATTAAGAAATCTTTCAAGGATCGGGGTAAACTTAAAAAAAAAAGGCAAATAACTAAAACAACACTTAATTTGAAATAAATTAGCCTTGACCTCTAGAACAACACTTAAATTAGCCTTGACCTTTAGAACAACACTTATTTTGAATCACAGTACCCAGTACATATGAAATCAAGACTCCTGATCGTTCAAGATTTTAATAGCAAAATTGACAATGGTAACACCGCCATCAAATTTAGGCCACTCACATATTTAGGCTCATCACTTGCAAGAAAAAGTGTTGCATTTACCACATCTTCAACCTTGAGAGTTGCACCTTTCAAGGTCCCACAAGAGTTCATTATATCCTCAATAGCTTCTCCATCAAGCCCAGTACAGTTTGTGGCCATGTGTGTAGCCACAGCAGAGAGGGACAAACAAATAACCCTTATACCAAATTGTCCCAATTCAACTGCCAAATTCTTAGTAAGTCCATCTATAGCATGCTTGGAGCAAGCATAAGCATGTGTGACCACGCCTTCGATTCGCAAGGCAGTACTCGCCATCGATATGATACTGCCACTACGCACAAGGACCATTACCCGGGCTGCGTGTTTCATACCTAAAAAAACACTTGTTATATTCACCTTCATTACGCGTTCAAACTCATGCTTTTCGTAGTCCATGATCAAGGCTTTGGTGTGGTCCAGAATACCAGCATTGTTGAACATTATGGAGTGTTTTGGAATTTGTAATTTCTGAATTAATTGATACAATAGGAATACAACAAATATAAAGATGTACAAAATAATATTAATAAGGAAAGGATAAATCTAGATCCTAAATTATAGGGAAGGAATATTGACAAAATCAATTATCCTTGATTATTATCCTTAATACGCCCCCACAAAATGGACGTTCCATTGGCGATGGAGATTTTAGATCTGAGAGTGTCAAAACATGTATGTGGGAGAGACTTCGTAAGTAGGTCGGCTAACTGATCAATCGTGTTTACGTAGGAGACAGATAACAACCCCTTGGATGTTAAATCCCGAACAAAGTGAATGTCAATCGCAATATGCTTTATCCTTAAATGTTGTATTGGATGAAGAGCAAGATACGTGGCCCCCGTATTATCACAGAGAAGGCGAGGCCGGTTCGGGATGGAGATGTGAAGATCCTTGAAAAGTTGTATCACCCAACAAACCTCAGAAGCGGCAGAAGCGAGAGCACGGTACTCAGCCTCAGTGGACGAGCGAGCGACACCAGTTTGCTTTCGGGACCTCCATGAGATAAGATTTGAGCCAAGGAAAACCAGGTAAGCAGAGGTGGACTTACCATCACGGGAATCCCCACCAAAGTCAGAATCCGTGTAAGCTAACAGAAAAAAATCATGCACCGGTCGGAGGAGCAGGCTAAGTGTAAGGAGCTCTTTAGGTAGCGCAGCAACCGCCTAACAGCAGCCCAATCGTCGGGTGAAGGACAAGACATTGCATGTGCTAGATGATTAACGATGAATGCAATGTCTGGACGAGTGAAGATGAGATATTGCAGACTGCTAATAGCACTCCGATACTCAGTGGGGTCAACAGATCCAGATGACAAACCAGCCTTTGCTGTAGAAGGAGTCATTAAAGGCTTGGCACCATCCATATTGTGACGGGTGAGTAGGTCCGCAATATACTTGTGCTGGGATAGAAATAGGCCCTCCTTGCAATGGGCTACCTCGATGCCAAGGAAGTACGACAACTCATCAAGATCTTTCACGACAAAAGATGACTCAAGATAAGAGGTGAGAGATCGAATGAGAGATGTACTGGAACTAGTGATAAGGAGATCATCCACGTAGACCAAAACAATAAGTTGAACATTACCCTTCCGATATGTAAACAAGGAGTGATCGGCACAAGATCGTACGAAACCAAACTGTATAAGGGCCATACTTAGAGCCTGATACCAAGCTATTGGGGTTTGGCACAACCCATAAAGGGACTTCTTAAGGAGGCAGACATCAGATGGAGAGTGAGGATCAGTAAACCCCGGTGGCTGCTTCATGTAAATCGGAGTAGATAAGCTCCCATGAAGGAAGGCATTACTGATATCCAGTTGACGCAGAGGCCAAGAGTGTAATGGCAAGAGAGAGGACCGTGCGAATAGTCACCGGTTTAACAACCGGGCTAAATGTCTCATGATAATCAATACCAGGGTGCTGATGAAAGCCCTTAGTGACAAGTCGAGCTTTAAATTTGTCGATAGAGCCATTATAGAGTCTCTTAATACCAAAAATCCATTTGCAGCCAATGATGTTGGCATGAGCAGGTGGTGACACAAGATCCCAAGTGCCATGCTTTTGGAGGACAGTGAACTCATCTGCCATGGCAGCACGCCAACGAGGGTCAGAGAGGGCAGCAGAGACCATGGAAGGCTCTAAGTCAAGCGGTAGGGGATGCTTGGTAGTGGAGAAGAGCCGCTTTGGGTGGAAAATATTATTCTGGCTCCTAGTAGTCATACCATGAGTACGACGAGGAGGAGGAGGAACAGGCGGAGGGTCGGTGTTCGGCAAGGCCCATGGAGACAAAGAGCCCGATGAAGTAGGTGAGGAAACATGAGCAGGCGAAGGAGTGGCTACCGATAGAGAATCCAGATTTGGTGCAGGAGGCAAGACAGTAAGTCGAGCCGGGGAAGGGGAAGGATCTGGCTGCAGTGGGAGTGTTGCCAAAAATTATGTTTCATCAAACTTAACATGACGAGAGGCATAAATTCAACCAGTAGTGGGATCAAGACATCTGTAAGCACTCTGCGACAGGGAGTAACCAATGAAGATGCACGGCGTCGACGGATAAGAGAGCTTGCCAGGAAAGTAGGGATGAAGCCAAGGAAAGCAGACGCAGCCAAACGTGCGAAGCTTCAAGTAGTTTGGTTCATGGGTGAACAGTAGCTGAAAGGGACTCTGAGACCCAACTGTGGGAGTGGGAATGCGATTTATGAGATAGACAGCCGTCTGAACAGTAAAAGACCAGAATTCAAAAGGCAGACCAGAGTGGTGTAAGAGAGCCCGAGTAACCTCAAGGATGTGATGATTACGTCGTTCAGATATACCGTTCTGTTGTGGAGTGTGAGGGACGGTAGTGAACCAGCCAATACCAAAAGATGCAAAGAAGGAACGGAGTGCCACAAATTCCCCACCATTGTCGGAGTAAAAATTATTAAGAGTGGTGTTGAATTTTTTTTCAGCCATTAATTTAAATTGCTTTATGATGCCAGAAACCTGTGACTTAGCTTGAATGAGAAACACCTAACAATATCGAGTAAACAGGTCAACCAAAAGCAAAAAATAACGACTCCCATCATAGAAAACACAAAAAGTCGGGCCCCACACATCAGCATAAATATAATCTAGAGGTGAAGTAGCAATAATCGAAGAATCATTAAAAGGTAGCCTATGAGACTTGCACACATCGCAAGATAAACAGTTTGAATCCATAACAGTGGATTTATTCGAAATAGGTAAATTAAAGTTTTTAATAATAGCAGTGCAACGGGATAGAGATGGATGCCCCAGACGAGCATGCCAAGTCGAAGTAGTGGTACGAACACCAAGAGCCGCAAACCTCTCAGGAGATTTGAGATAATAAGAGGGCGGCTGAATTCGGTAAACACCATCTTTACATTGCCCCTGAGCCAGAAGCACCCCCGTGCGCTGGTCCTTAATAACAAAATGATAAGGAAAGAATTCCATTGAGACATTATTCGACTTGGTAAACTGATGGACAGATAGTAAGTTTTGTTTCGCAGCAGGCACACAAAGCATATCAGAAATATAGAAAGAACGTGACGGAAACTATAAATGAGATGTACCAATATGAGTAATTGGAAGGCCAATACCTTCTGCAATCTGAATTTCGTTGGTGTCATCATACTCGGCGTGGATAGACATGTTAGAGAGATCACCCGTAATACTGTGTGAGGCACCGGAGTCAACAAGCCAAGACTGTGGAGAGGCTGAAGCAGTGGGGGACTGAGCGACATGGGTTGTGGCATTCAGCCTGCGACATGTGGATGCAGCATGTCCCTTGAACCCGCACCATTGGCAAACAACAATAGGGCGCCCACCAAAGGAATCAGGCGACGATCCGCGGCCCTGTAAGCCACCACAATTCACGGGCACAGACTGATTTCCACAGCCAGCAGTGGAGCCCCGTCCCTGGGATTGGTACGGGCGTCGGTTTTGAGAGGAGGACCCCGATGGACCTCCTCAACCATTGCAGGCGAAGTGGGCTGTAGCAACAAGGTTGCTGCTTTCAGTCTCAAGACCCTTCAAGTAAATTTTATGCGCGACCAGGAGGTCATGAAGCTCCTTAAACCGGAGAGGATTCTCACGGGACCGAATGGCCCCTGCAATCTCATGAAAATTTGGACCAAACCATTGAGAATATACAGCATAAGGTCATCGTCACTCACCGGAGCATCTATGAGGCCCAGTTCATCGGCCTTCATTTTAACCGAATGCAAGAACTTGGTGACAGACCTATTGTCAATGGATAATCAAGAAAGATCAGTTTTCAATTGCATGACCTGAGAGCAGGACTTACTAGTGTATAATCGGGAAAGAATAGCCCATGCGCTGGCAGCGGTGGTGGTAGAGAAAATGATCGGCAGAATGTCTAAAGCGATGGAGCCGAAGATTGTGGCAAGGATTAGCTGGTCCTGTCGGAACCAAGATGATATGCCGGGTCAGTTGATGGTGGAGGGGGACGACGACCGTCAACATGACCTGTTAAATCAAAGCCGTTTAGTACGGCAAGGAAGTTTGCACGCCAAGGAGAGTAGGTGGAGGTCGTGAGTTTCACGGGAATATGATGATGTGCCGTGATGATGGGTGGGGAGGTGGAAGTGATGTCGATGGTTTCTACTCCATTTGCCATGAAGATTATAGTGGGTTAGGGTATGGAATAAGAGTGTGGGTCGGTGTCTCGTTAGAGAAAGAGGCTTTGATACCATATGGAGTGTTTTGGAATTTTTAATTTCTGAATTAATTGATATAAGGGATATAACAAATATAAAGATGTACAAAATAATATTAATAAGGAAAGGATAAATCTAGATCCTAAATTACAGGGAAGGAATATTAACTAAAACAATTATCCTTGATTATTATCCTTAATAAACATGATGTTCAGTTTGTCGTAACTCGAAACTGTTAGCACCGCGTTTGGCCAACAGTTTAGCTGTGCTTTCTCCAATTTCTCTGCTTCCTCTTATTATAAGGGTTATTTTTCCTCTAATCCTTACATGCCAAACAAACGCACATATTACTATTAACTTCATTTTTTGTTGGACTTGTAAAGGATTCAACTCAGTTTTCGTCCCCTAATTATATTGTCTTTCGATTCTGATCTTATAATTATCACGATTTTCAATTTGATTTTACAATTATGAATTTATCCGATTTATGTTCAATTTCTCATATATATATGTTACATCTAATTTGAATGAAATATATATATATATATATATATATATATCCTTGTGATTATTTTTAGGGAGTTTGTAATGGAACAGCTGATTCTAATATCCATTCCCATTCATCATCATCCCATCATATGCATGATCATATGGATCCTACATCAAGTGTGTTCCTCGCGGGGATTCGTCCCGAATCGGGCGAGAAGCTTTCCCCACCCCGTTTTCCACGGGGCCCTCTATATTACATATATATTATATATATTTATATTTAATATAATATACTTAATTTTTGTGTTTTAGCTAATTGGATTAAATTGTATTTTCATCTTTTATTCATATTGAGTCATTTTCATATTTTTGTTGACATTTTATTTACATGTAATTATATAGTTTATTGTTATGTATTAGTTTGTATTTAAACAAAAAAATGATGAGGCGGGAAATCCCCACGGGTTGTGGGCGATGGGGAATTTTCCCCTTTTCACTGGCGTGGTGGGGCGGGGGGGATTTTTCCCGCGAAGTTGGTGGGGACGGAGACGGGGATTCCCCACGAATGCGAAACGGGGATTGCTCCCCGGCCCCGCCCAACCCCGTAGTCGTCCCTACAGGGAATTCAATTCTCATCTATTTCCCAAGAAAGGAAATATCCGATTCCCTTATTCATTTACTATCGAAACAAGAAGCCAATTTCATTCCCCTTGACGTCCCACCAACTCGATGCCCTTCTCAATTGTTTCTGTCTCTCCAGATTCCCCTCAGGCCCAAGCCATGAGAGATAACTGAATGTGACAGTGTACCAATCACGGGAGAGATTAAGTTCTGCATCACGTCCTGAGAATCCATGTCCGATTTCCTACTAACAATCTTCGGGTCAGACTAACACAATCAGGTCAAACCCTTGTTCACAACCTAGACTGGTTATTATACATGTGGAAATGATTTTTTTGTTATTTTTTCTTCTAAATCCATGTCACTTTAAAAGAAAAACAAAAAACAGCAAATTTCACAAAAAATAATGAATTTTAATTATTACTATTATTATTATGAAAATTATGTTTCAATATTATGTTTTGAAAATTTTAAAGTAACAAATAAAATTAAAAAAATTATTTAATATAAATATATAAAATATGAAAATTTATTTAAAAAATCATAAAAATATTTTAAATAATCTAAATAAATATATATATTAATCATGAAAGAGAGGAAAGTCACATGTTGCAGCTAATTTAATTTTTAAATCCTAAGTTAAAATGTAATCAACATTTATTTTATTTGCTTTTGCGAACTGAACTCTTTAGGGGAACCTAAATGTGAGCTTTTTTTTCTTTTTTCTTTTAGAATAATTTTTTTACAATTAAATTATTGTATATTTTATAATGTAGTTGTTCGACCCCAAGCCGAGGTTGGTTAGGACAAAGATCTGGTCGGCCAAGAGAGATTACCGGCCAGAACCAATTACATGGTGTTACGCCCGGTTCGACCATTGAGCGGATATAATATCAGCTCGGTCATCTGAATAGCCGACCTGGATCAATTACATGGCACCAAATCCAATTCTGACCTTAGTTCGGGGCAACATCTGCTCGGTCATACTAGAGAGCCGACCAGGATTGATCATACTGTAGCCCAAAAATAGCAGTTTACCAACCCGACCAGGAAGTGATGAGCAAAATCAACGAAGTGGTTGGCCAAGCTCAACTTGGACATCCTAATCAACTATCCTACAAAACAGGAAGTAGTGGGAGCAAGCTAACTTCGCACTTTCTTGAAGATATGAGGCGATTGAAGAGTAGAACGTGGGGATGTAGAGGTCATCCCCACTACTTAAACTTTTTAGTCCATAAATAGTAGAAAATTAGATGTAAAAATGGTTCGAAAATCATTGTATTAAAGCACAAGAGAGCTCATTTCTCTTAAGCTAACATATATAAAATACTTTCTGGCCGGCCACATCTGACCGACCAGAATAAGCCCAACTAATTTGCCTGAATAGACTCCGGATATAGTGTTTTCTTCACATTTTAATCGATTTTCTTTATCCGATTTAATTCATTTAAATCGGATTATTTTAATTTGGATGTTTGGCTAAGAATTTACACTTATATAAATTCCAACGTGTAACAGTTGTGAAAAGTTTTATGTCTTTGTTGATTAATAGAGAACATTATGACTGGATTTGACCATTTGATTCGACAATTAGATAGGCTTTATCGATGAACAAGGCCCACTTTTGGATTAGCCCAATTCTTAGGTACCAAATCAGAAATTTCCAATAATTAACGTACCAATTAGGCAATTAGCGAAAGATGTGTTCCGATTTGTAATTTAGGAGAAAGAGTCAAATGCTGACTACAAATTTATATCTATAAAAGAAGGCTTTAGATCTCTCACAGGCCGCCACTTCAGCTTTTTGGAGAAATCTAAAGCCGTCACATCAACACCTTAAAGAAACATAGAGCTGTTATGTGTCTCCACACCCCTTCCTCTCAAACCTCTCTCCATCTCTTCATCAACCCTTACACCATTTCCATCTTTTCATCTTCCTCTTCAATTCCCTATCTTCCTCAACCACCGTTTCTTGAAATATCCTTGCATTAGTAAAAATGGAGTTCGATGGGAAACCAAGGAAAATCGGCAGCTCAAAGATGAATGGTGCATACAACAATTTATACAGACTCTATAGCCCTACGCTTGCTGCACCATGACTTTCAACATCTATTTCCCTCCTCCTACTCATTCCCATAAATTTCATGTAAGTCCCCCTCCCAACATCTATTTTCAGATGTCCATTTCTAGATTTCTCTAACGATTATTGGATGGATGATTCGGCAGATTCAATTTCTGCCTGATAATTTCATAGGTTTATGGATTCTTTCAGAAAATTGGCAAAATTGTAGAAATTAGTGAAAAAAAAATTTAGATTTGGGGCTATTCTGTTGTTATAATCATATAGGCAAAACGAATAATGCTTAATCTACATTCTCTTTTTATTGATGATGTCTTCGATATTTCATGTTATGAATGCTTTATTGGTGTTGTCTGCTTTGGAACATGAAAGAAGTGCAGGTGAGAGACAAAATGATTTTTTTATGCTCATACTTTACCCACGTCCAACCTCGATGAAATTTGAGTAATTGGGGAGTCTATTTATATGGAAAATATATTCTTCTTAGTCTGTTGAACAGTTAGGTTTTCTTCTTCATTATGGATATGATCTGATCCATAGGCAATTTGTAGAATTTTAAAAAAGATTAGTTTCATGACAAATAGAGTTATTTATCATTTATGGCCATGGTGGTGTTCTCTCTAATTCATTTTTATGTCGTGGAATTGTTTATCGAGGTCATTTTTGACAATGGTGGAGAGGTTGGGGGTATGATTTTAAATTAGTGGAAATCTCACTATATCTGAATTAACAAAGATTCCAGGATGTTATCATTGTAAAATAAAAGGAATTAGATGTTTTCAACTCACATAACTCTGGATCAATGCAAATCTAAATAGGGTGATTAGCTATTGAATTCGTTTTTGCATAAGTATTAGCTAATAGATGTTTTGTATAATGTCATGGACCAGTCACTGGATCAATGCAAATCTGAATAGGGTCATTATCTATTGAATTTGTTTTTGTATAAGTATTAGCTAAGAGATGTTTTGTATAAATCGATTGATTCCATTGATAAATTTCTACCATCTCAAAATAATTGTTGTTAGGTGTGCTATTGATTGTTTTAGATTTAAATTGCATCTACTGCATACTCTAAATAAAATAATAATACATGATAAAATATTTTTTGTTTGTTTGCAAGGTTCTGTAATTGACTCCATCGAAAATAAACTAACATAATCAACCTTTTTAATTCTTTAAAAAAAAAGGAAAAATGATTTTTATTTTTTATTTTCGATGACGATGTATCGTATTAAATAGGAGCATGAGAGCTGACGAGATGCATTATAAGATGCATGAACTAGTTCACTGAATTGACTTTCCTTTTATTTTATTTAAAAAAAATAAGAATATGAATCCTATATAAGTTCATTTTATGTATCTAATTTAACAGATAAGTCAGTTGACGACCTAATCCATAATTTGTATATAAAATTTATAAAAACAAAGTTTGATTTTGTGTGTACTTTGAATTCGTTAATAAAATTCTATCCTTCAGACGGATGATGCTTATCTTTAATATTTGGTCATTAATTTTCCATAGTCAGATGTGAATACCTTAATATATATTTTATGTCAGTTTTTGAAGTTTATTTACTCTTTACTATAATTTCAATCAGTAATATCTATTTTTTTATATACAAATAATTTCATTTCTTTAATATTCAGGACACACTTATACAAGGATCAATCTACCATTAACGAGTACATCACTTTAAAGATTCCATAATCGAGAGAAGGGTGTTTGATATCAGTCGATTTGATATAGCTAAAAGTAGCAATCAATTCAAGTTAACAGATCACATGTTCATGATCCGCTTCACGGATAAAACCACAATGGTCCCGGTTGAATATGATGACAATTCTATTCCTCACCAGAAATTCCGAATATAAAATTACAAGAAATTCTTAAGTCTCGCTGATAGGAATGAAGAGTTACTAGGTTTCACTTCCATGAGTTTTAATAGACATTTTCGTAATATTTTTTAAAATATCTTACTTCTTATTTATATAACATATTGCTATAAATTTCACATGCGAAATTGCTTATGGATATTAAAAAGGATTACAAGTTTGCAAGGTTTAGTGCTTCTAATCCTTCATCATAGAATAATTTGCTCTTCTAACATCTTATTCTTAATTGAAGATGCAATTGGAATCTTATGTAAAGTTGAGATTCCCGAAATAGAAAAAGAATCAAGTAAGAGGATCCATCTTTGTCTAATGCTAGAAGAGTAAGTGTTCCACATAACTACAGTTTCATTTAATAATTTTTGTTACTTTTTAGACACTAAAATCATGTGAACATCACAAAAATTTTGCCGCATTTGTGTCTTATACATAGGGGTGAAGAAGTAAAGGTAACTGTTTGGGATGATTTAGCTGACACTTTCCGTGAAGAATACACGAATGATAGGTCCAAAAATATTATTGTGATTTTAACAAGTCTTAATCCAAAGATATTTGGAGGTAAGCTCTTAAAAGTTTAATTTGATTTCAATTACTACTATAAGAAATAAACTTAATATAATGCTGCATTATGTTATTTTAATTTGCAGGAAACCTCTTTCTTAGCACAAGATCAGCAACTAAGTTCTATCTAAATCCTGCATTTGATATTGTTCAAGAATTGTGAAACAGGTATGAGTATGAAATATTCAGCGTTTATAATGTCTACGTAAGATACACATCTAATATTAATATTAAGTATGTTAATAATTTTTGGCTAATATTCAAATAATCACAGGATGAAGATTGACAAAGAAGTCGAAGAGATAAACGTGGCCTCAAATGAGAACATTGAACACCAGAAATGCCATCGAATTTTGGAAATCAAACAATTCATATCTAACAACGAAGAGCAGGTTCACAATTTTGTCATCATACAAAGGTTAATCCAGTAATGTTTTTAGGAAAAGGACTTCAACTGCACAGTTAAAGTAACTGACATTGTGCTTCAAAGAGGATGGAGCTATATATCATGTTCAAAATGTGTAAAGAAATTGTCCAAGGCCGATACTTTTCTCTCCTGCAACAATTACAATGATCCCAAAGCTGTTAGGATCCTCAAGTAAATAAATGTAGTATTTACCATAAGCCTTAGCAAAGGAATTTCTACATATATATCTAAAAGTTTGTTTAATTATCCCATTTTGCAGATATCGAATAGAAGTTATTGGGAACGACGGAGAGGATTCTACCACATTTGTGATCTTTGATAGAGAAGCCAAAAAATTGACAAACACGACTGCATTAGAATTAACCTCTGAGAGTGTAAGTATTCAAATCACTAATGTCAAACCTGTTCGTTCACTTTAAAGAATCCAATACTCTTCAACAAAAATAACATCTCTTTAAATCATTCTTCTTTTCTACTCATGTTATTCTTTCATAGAAGTTCAGTTCAGCACCGTAAATACGTAGAGCTTTATGTGGCTTTTTTGAATAGTGTTAACCGATTATCGTTATCATTGTTTCTAATCTATCTAATGGTATATAATGTTATACAAAATTCAATTTTAATGTTGAGGTGTCTATTTGTATCTTCTATGTATTTCATATTTGATTTGTTAAAATGTACAAGAACCTTTTAACATGATTTAGGTGCCAACACAACAATAAAGGAGATCACTATTTAAAACTGCTTTGAGTTATGTCTATATTATATTTGGCAGTGTTCTTAATATCTAATAAAAATATATCTATGATGTGGGCGATGTTAAATGCTTGATGTTATGAATTCAATTTTGACGTTTTAAGTTTCTCATTTTATGCATTATTTCATTATTATCTTATATCCTTTTTAACTTTACTTTATTCTATATATGATGGAATGTGCATCACTTGGTATAATTTGAAGAAGGAAATAAATTCATTAAAATTTTGCAAGAAGATAATGCAGTAGTTAAAGACCTGGAGAAAGTGGCCCCAAAATGCATTCAAGCTATTATAGGCAGGACATTTAAATTCAAAATCAAAATCACGCCTTACAATTTCAGAGCTAGGTATGAAAGTTTCACCGTTACACGCATCTTCGAAGATGCCAACAACAAAAACACCAAAAAAATAATGCAAAAGGTAAAAATGTCCATTATTTTGGATTTTCTCTATATCCAATGGATAATATGTTGTAGACAACCCGATAAACAACCAACAAACATTACCTAAATTTATGCTTTTGCAGATGGAATTCACTGCAAATGATAACACGGTGAAGACCTTTTCCCCAAATAAAGAATCAATAGATAATGAAATCATTGATGTGGATGCCCCAAACAACAAAAAAATAGAAAAGGTAATATCAATTATAATTTTTGTTTCGTAAAGTTACATCATGTCACCCAAATTAAATTTGTTTCATCATTCTTCCATTACAAATTCAATTTACTCAATCTAAATTGGCTTGCTTTACAATGGTTTTACAGAATAAAGAAGTGGCAAATAAGTCTAGCTCATCAACCAAAGAAGTAAAGAAAGAGGACACGAGTATAGATCATACATATGTTGGTCTGAAGATGGAAAACAACAAAAGGCGCAAGCTCCAATCTTCTCAAGCCACATGAAGTTTCGTCAATATGAAGGAGTCTAATTTAGCAATTTAGCACCTGCACCAATTTCCAACTCTCAATAACCAGTTTGTCGAAACAATTAATTTGGTAATATAACCATCGTCTAATGTCGTTAAATCTACTCAAATATTATAGATTGATTTCTCATCCAATGAAATGAAAATTAACATATGCACCAGTGACAAAGGCAATCAGTTAAAATGTTTACCAAAGGTCCACTGGCAACATAACGAAAACCAATAGACTCGCCATAATCTTTCCAAAAGGCAAATTTCTCAGGAGTAACATACTCCTTAACTGTAATAGTGTAGGCTGCAAGAAATAGATGGTTGCATTGTTATATTAATTCTCACAGAGGACTCAGTTGCAAAAACAGTAGTTACATGATCTATGATCATTCAAGAGAATTCAGGAAATTCAAACTCTAAATCAGAAAATAGAATTGCAAGGCCAGCTCATATCAACATTAGCAATACATAGATTAAAAAATGGATTGAAAGCTCATGGAAAAGTAATTCATATTTGCTCACCTGTATACACTGTCCTAGCATCAAAATGTCAACATCAATGGCCCCACACTCAGTCAGAATCCAAACGCAGAATGGAAACTGAGATTTCTTGCTTGACTGAGCAGAAAAGTATACAAAGATTTGGCTATGAATGAATAACATTCATATTCAATTTAACTCCAATTCAAAATTCCAAATTCTAACAGCAATTCACATAAATCCTAACCAGCCGTATTTATTATTGAAAAAAAGAGCCGTTACACTATCAATAGAGCCAATTCACTAGAATCATTTTCATATTTCAGTTGTTATATAGAAAAACATTACATACAATAGAAAAACTTCTTAAAGACATGGACGCAGAAAGAATCAGCACACAAAGTCCAAACATTTTAACAGCAGAATCAATCGGAGGTAAGTTTATAGGTTGCTCAATATGAGAAACAAAAACTTTTACTTACATCTTTTAAATTTTCCCATACTTTTTAAAAAATATAACGACATGAAATTACATGAAAGTCATAATAAAAAAGAGTTACAGACAAGAATTGCTACATATACTGTTTAATTTTAAAGTGGAAACTACTTGTAAAACCCTCATAATAAACTTACAGATCATTGAGCATTAGCTAATGTAGTTCTCACTTCTCAGATCAGAAACTCCCCAAAAAAATTATCAGATTAGAGTTTTAGGCACAATTTTAGGTGAAGTATTATTTTGAACTTCAAATCAATTAAATCTCAGACGTTATAAAGTTAAATAAATTTATGGAATTTCACATGTAACCTAATAACAAATAACAATGATGATTTCAGAAATGACAAGAGCAGCACAATTCAAAGCAGCACGAAACAAAAGACATAGATTGCTAAGGTCTAAACGAACATGTATGATTTAACGTGATTTGATTTGATGTAAATATAACGAGCATAACCAAGGTGAAACATTAGTTAAGTTAGTTTGGATGTTTTAATAATATTTTCTTTTGGTTTCACACATATGCTATGAACACTAACTATGAAGGATCCCAACAATATAGTTATTGAACAGTGTAAACAAGCAAGAGATGGAGGACGGGAAACAATGAAAAGAAAATTGGCAGCCGCATTACAACAAGGTACAATTCTAAAGCAATCCACAAAAAAAAAAATACATACTCATAATCAAAGCATTTTCCACATAATTTGCAACCCCAAATCTCCGACTACAAAACATAAAAGATCAGATACACTTTCATACTACACTTGCAGACAACATGAAGACAACAAAAACCAGCCAGCCTTTCTTCATAACAAAATCCGTAGAAGGTATGCTAACAAGAAAAACAACTACATTGAGAATTGATAGCATACACTTTCAGTGAACATAGTGCTATTTGATGAGTTAAAAACAAATCAATCAAATATTTTGACTAATACATAAAAGCCCCCATGAATTCCAAAAATTAGGACACCTGCACAATGCAAAACTACAAGAAACAAAAGACTGAACATATGGAGAAATAAACAAACAGGTAGATTTGGCATGACTTAAAATTTAGCAATTCATAACTAGGATGAGCATATAATTTAGGTCATGTTTATATTTCACATCAATGGCATAATCTTATGGTGAGGCTGTGAAGAATATCAAGATAGATGGGGTAAATATTTTGTTGTTGACCAATGTAGCAGACAAGAGATACGAGATGGGAGATTCTTAAAAGAAAAGGAGTTGAAGGTACAATCCTGAAATAAATACAGCAACAAAGAATTATACTCATGATATCTTATTTTTTTAGGGACACAAGAAGGACAAAGCTCTAAAACAGGATCTTCATCAATCAAAGAAACCGAACAGTTAACAACACGAGGTGAGTAAACAAAGTCAAAAACATAATCTTCACAATTAAAATCATTTAAAATGACAGAATCTCTCACATTCTTTTTTCAGGATCAAAAGAAAGAACCAATAAAAACACAAGAGCTTCCACTGACAGAGATTTGAAGCGCTTGAAAACAAAAGATCAGCCAACTTGCAACTTTCGATTAAAAAAAATATAACTACACAAAAATAACTAACCTTTTTTTTATGTTTTAGAAACAAATACACACAACCACAGACTAAAGCCATCAAAACATAACACCTTGGTAAAATGTTCGTTTTGTGATGCATTAATTTGGATGGCAGAAGGCTCAAAAAAGGATACTTCAACTGGAAAACTCCTTTTCACAATATGTTGCCAAAAAGGACGTGTAGAACTCCCACGAATGAAGGAACCGCCAGAGATTTTAAAAAATCTTATAACAGAATCAACTTCATTTTGCAGGAATATAAGATCTTACAACTCAATATTAGCATTTACATCAATGGGAGCTAAGATAGACAATTCGGTGTCCTCGGCAAATAGACCGTACACATTTAGAGTTCACGGGCAAAATCACCATAATATGGGATCATTACTACCAATGAAAGGACAAATGCCGCATTTTGCACAACTATACATATATAATACGGAAAATGAAGTGCAAAACCGCATCAAGACACTTCCCGCGGAGAAAAGGTACAGAAGAACTGGATGAAAATATAATTTAGATATTGATTGAGATAATGAACTCTAATAATGAACTAGCAAAGATATTCAGAATGGCAAGAGATGTACGAATCAGGGGAAGTAGGAGACTTTTCAATACAACTTATTGCGCAAAATCAAAAAGGAAGACAATATGACTGACCAAGCACTAATGAGCTTGCAGGCTTGATTGTTGGAGACATATCTTTGACAAATGGAGAAAGAGATGTTATTGTTCAACATCAAACAACCCGTCTTCAAAGAATAAGCAGTTTGCACCCCTTATTTATGGCGTTGCAATATCCAATATTATTCCCTTATGGTGAGAGCGGATTTCATGAATAGATTCCATATAGAAATTCAACGATAAAGAGATCATGTGTCACAATGCGTGAGTTCTATGCACATCAAATACAGATAAGGCTATCCGAGGGAACTACACTCATAAGGTCTGGACGTCTACTACATCAATATGTAGTCGATGCCTACACTACGATTGAACAACAACGACTGTGTTGGATTAGAAACAACCAAAAGACTTTAAGAGCAGATGTGTACAATAATGTACGTGATGCGGTTGCAAGAGGTGACAATGATGTAAAATTAATGGGAAAAAGAGTTCTACTACCATCTACATTCACTGGGGGCCCAAGATATATGGTAGAAAATTTCCACGACGCAATGGCAATATGTAGATGGTTCAGAAACCCAGAGCTTTTCATTACGATAACAGCAAATCCTAGTTGGCAAGAAATAACGGACCATCTACAACAATCAGGAAACGGCATAGCCAACGACAAACCGAATATTGAATGTCGTGTATTCAAGATGAAGCTTGAAGAACTGCTCACAGATATTCAACAAGGTTTTTTTGGAGGAGCACCCCAAGTAGGTAACATTATACTTACTATCTATTATTCATATCTATCTAAAATTAACAGCAATGCAAATAATTACACATACAAATTAATAACAAGAAACATTATTTACAAAAACTTGCTTTCATTCTCAATATAAATCAGGATAATTTTTTATGCAGTTGTCTACATTATCGAATTCATGCACATATATTGCTCTGGCTACAAGAAAGCTCAACAATTCCAACTCCGGCACTTATTGATTCATTTATTTCAGCAGAAATTCCAGATATTAGAACAGATAATGAGGGATATAAATTGGTGGAACAATTTATGATGCACGGCCCATGCGGAATGGATCGGTCTCGATTACCATGCATGCATAATGACAAGTGCACAAAAAAATTTCCAAGAGTTTATAATGAAAAAGCAACTGTACACAGAGGACGGATGCATACTATATCGTAGAAAAAACAACGAGACAAAGTTTGTCATGAAAGGCAACACAAAACTAGACAACAGTTTTGTGGTACCACACAACCTTCCTTTGCTAAGGAAATACAGAGCACATATAAACATCGAGTGGTGCAACAGGTCCAGAGCTATAAAATATCTATTCAAATATATTACAAAGGGAGTGGACAAAGCAACAATGTTGGTGGACAAATCACATTCGGGAAAACAACAGATTGGAACCGAAAACCACATAAAACAGCAAGTGGATGAAATAGACAATTACCTTGAATGTCGTTATCTATCAGCATGTGAAGCAATGTGGAGAATTTTTACCTTCGACATTCACTACCGTAAACCTGCAGTACAAAGATTAAGCCTACATATACCAAACCAGCAGAATCTCATTTACGACGAATTCGAAAATTTGGAAAATGTACTATCATGAGAAAATGCACAAAAGACAATGTTCACCAAATGGATGGAAACAAACAAACGAGACGATGAAGCAAGAAACCTAACATACGTGCAATTCCCCCAAAAATTTGTATGGGATGGAAAAACTAAGTTGTGGACCAGACTAAAACAAGGACACACAATTGTCAGGATTGTTAATATATATCCAACATCGGGAGGACTATACTATCTCAAGAGGCTAATCGACATAGTAAAAGGACCAACATGTTTTGAAGATATTCTTATTGTTGGAGATGTCGTCCACCAAACATTTAAAAGTGCCTACTATGCTAAAAGATTACTTGATGGAGATAAAGAATGGCACGACGCAATGGATGAAGCATCACAATGGGCTTCACCAAAACAGTTGCGCAACCTTTTTGTAACAATATTGATTTACTGTGAAGTTGGTAGCCCAGTACAACTGTGGATCCACTGCTGGAGATCTCTTGCAGAAGACATACCACTCAAACAACGAAAAACATTTAGTTTTACAGAGATGGAATTCACAAATGAGGAGCTTCAAAACTACACCTTGATGGAACTCGAAAAAATATTGATTCAAAGTGATAGATCACTGGCTAAATTCATTGACATGCCAACACCGGACCAAACACTACTTAGAGAATTAACAAATTCGCTCTTAAGAGATGAAACAAATTACAACATTGAGGAACAACAGGAAGAACACAATACATTAATCCACAGCCTCAATGACAAACAAATGAATGTGCTTGAAAAGGTGACTAAATCGGTCGAGGATGAAGAAGGAAAACTTTTTTTCCTATATGGCCCTGGCGGAACCGGAAAAACATACTTGTACAGAACAATTATTTCAAAACTAAGGGCGGAAAAAAGAATCGTGATCCCAGTTGCATCTTCTGGTATCGCATCATTGTTACTACCGGGAGGACGAACGGCTCACTCACTTTTCAAGATACTGGTCAGTATAACAGAAAATTCAATGTGTGACATCAAACCAGGATCAAACCTCGCTGAGCTACTAATTTAGACAGACTTAATCATATGGGATGAAGCCCCAACGGCCCATCGTCACACATTCGAGGCATTAGACCGAACTATGAGGGATTTGATATCTATGAAAGACAAGGATGCAGTGAACAAAACATTTGGAGGAAAGACAGTACTTCTCGGTGGGGATTTCAGCAGATTCTTCTAGTGATGCCACAAGAAAGCAGACAGGACACAGTATTAGCAACAATAAACAGGTCATACTTGTGGGATACATGTTGCGTGCTCAACCTCACTAAAAATATGAGGCTGTACAAATCGGAATAAGAATTTGCAACATGGGTTCGAAATGTTGGTGATGGAAAATCAAGGAAAAACTATACAAATGAGGATGTAAGCAACGAGATAGAAATTATTGTACCCAGTGGAGGACAATTGATACTTCACAGCAAAGGACAACCAGTGGAGGAAATTGCAAAATACACGTACTCTGAAATATTGGAAACACAAGACCATCAGAAATATCTAACGGAGAGGGCAATTTTAACACCAACAAACAAAACAGTCGACGAAATAAATGATTACCTGCTATCTATAGTGCCTAGAAAAATAGAAGAATACTTCAGTTCAGACACCATTGAGCACGAGGAAGGCAACGCTGACACACATCAGACGTTATACCCAACTGAATTCCTAAACTCACTCAAATTCTCAGGGTTGCCAAACCACCACTTGCAGCTGAAGACGAAAATACCGATAATGTTGTTGAGAAATTTAAATCAAAAGGAAAGACTGTGCAACGGGACAAGATTGTTGGTAACACGTTTAGGAAAAAGAGTTATTGAAGCTGAGATACTGACGGGAACCCATATAGGAAACAAGGTGTTGATTCCACGAATCATTCTCTCTCCTACAGATACAAAATGGCCATTCAAGCTAAGAAGGCGTCAATTTCCCATAAGAACCTGTTATGCAATGACAATTAACAAAAGTCAAGGTCAAAGCTTAAAAAAGGTTGGATTATACCTTCCACGACCGGTGTTCAGCCATGGCCAACTATATGTAGCATTGTCGAGAGTAACATCAATGGAAGGCCTAAAGGCATTGAACGTAAAAACCACGGAAAATGAAGAAGACGACGTAGCCAATATCATTTATAGAGAAGTTTTCAACCTACCAAAGAACCCTCAAACATGAAATGTAAGTCAACAACTTGTATCATTTATTTAATATTACCGAAAACAAAAAAAAAATGATACATGACCTCCTAAAGATTAAATGATGGAGTATACTTAATGTTGTCAAAACTGTCTTAGACAGTTTCAGGTGCAACTGCATGGTACGAAAGATGAGTGTTTGTAACGTGAAAAAAACTTGGCAGTAGAGATTCAATGATCAGAGGACAGAAGAGAGGTTTTAACTCTATCTTCCACAACCAGTGTTCGACCAACATAAACTTGACATTACAATTTCAAGAGTATCATCCATGAAAGAACTACAGGTACAGAGAATACAAACCACTACATAGCAAACATTATTTATAGAAACATCTCGCTCCTACATCCAGTTGATAAATAAACTAGAAACAAAAATTGATTTCAATGAAAATGAACTTAGAGCACAAATATGTTGATGAAGGTCAGATATTTACAAACTTTAGGAGACCAAACACCGTATTTTATAGAAGTGAGGTATGTTAAAAAACAATTAATTCAATAATTCTTACTATTCCATTAATTCTTCGGATACAACATGGTCAGGAAATACAAAGAAAAACAAAACAAAATATCAAAAGGCAAGACAAAACAACTTTGAGCTAATACTATCAAATGTAGAATTGCAAATTATTTGGAGTCAGAGAAGAATGGATATCAGAGGGATAAATTAATGAATTATAAAATAAGCACAACAACCAAAAATGCATAAAATTATTATTTTCTCATCATCCTAAAAACAACAATCAACTAGCAAGAAAAAATAATTACGCAGACATTTCATCAAACAACTACCAAGCAAGAAAAAATGACTTCACCCATCAAGAAAAAAATCAAATAATTACATACAAATTTAAGCAACGCATAAACATTGAATTAAATAGTCTACGTTAAAAAAAAAGGTTATTCTACGTCACCATTTACACCAACATTTCACATTGACATGCATCATAAAATCATATACCATGGATAAACAAATAACAACAAACTCAGAGTTACATAACAAAATATTAAAGGATAAGGACAAACAGAATATTACCAAGATAAATAAAATTATGAACAAGTTCAGATTGTAAATGCAAATATGCATTAAAGAAAACGAAAACGCCTGCATAAATGAGAAAAAAAGGGATAACAATTGGGATAAAAAATTGACAATATAAAAAAAACCACCAAATGATGATAGACCTGTAGCAATTGCGTTGGAGAATTTATCACGGCGATAATTGGGATTTTAAGGGGCGGCATATGGTTCATACATTTCCCACCAACACATAATATTTAATTTTCTATAATGTGTTTTATTTTAGTTATAGGCCATAAATTGGGTCTTTGTGTTTTTAAGTATTCTGGATCAATTTTGGGCCCTAATTGTTTTTGGAGCTTAATTTGTTTTAAATCCTTATTTTATCTATCTTTAATTCAAAATTTGGAATTAACTATATCAGTGTCATCAATTTCTCTACTCTATTTCGTTGTGCGGCAGAACAAATTTTAGGAAAATGAGAAGTGATCATGTATATAGAGCGAATCAAGCAACGTTTGAGCTACTAAAGTGATGAATCGAGCATGAACAACTACAACAACAAATCGAGTAATCAACATAATATATACACGTTCAGCATAGATAAGTGCTAATTTCATCGGAAAAGTTTTGATGCCACTCTAACAAACTCTTCAATTTCAGGTTGCAATTGAAAACAAAATAAAAACTTTAGATTGCAAATTATAAAACAATCATACTTTAGATTTAATTTTTTGCATTTAACCCTTTTAAAAAGTTAATTACCTCATATTTAAAAATAAATTTGAGTACTGCCTATTCCAGTGCACTTTTTAACTGTAATGTCAATTGAGTGAGTTCTGTTTGTAGTGTTCCCTAACTATAGAGGCATTTTGTGTTCAACTCTAGCAAATTACTTATAAGAACAAGCATTATGCATCCATTAGTTTAGTGCAAGTTATATAATTCCGCTAGTCACAGATGAGTGCAATTCATTAACACATATGAAAATAGCAATCTACATGAATTCAGTCACAGGTGCTTTTATCGCTCCAAGGTAACCCTAAAAATAAACTAAAATATATCCAAGAGTACAAAAACTAACACACATTGTAGGCATCTCCATCGGAAAGTTCACCAGCTGCTATTCTCTGCTCGTATTCTAAGAGAGGTCCCCCACCATTTAGTTCTGCCAATAAATTAGTGAAAGTAAAAACCAAGAAAAATGTGAATTCTTTACTTGCACATTAAAATCCCAACTTATAAAGTTGGATGCTTCAAACAATGCCACAACCTCCGCTGGTCACTTTAGCTGCATCAGTTGAAATAGCTCTGTACATCATGTAAGATGGATGTCTACATCGACAAATGTCTGTACTGCTCGATATGCTATATACAAAGCGGTAATTCATATTCAACCAAAAATCATGCCTTCTAAAGGAGACATCACAGATGAAGTTTCGACTATACAGAAAACCTGGCCTCAATTGCCTCATGGCCCGAATGACTCTCCTCATTTTCAGTACAGATCTCTCCAAAAGGTGCAAGGGCTTAATTTTCACCCCCAATTTTATTCACCAGAGATGAGAGAACCTACAAATCCTTGAATTAAACAGATTGCTGAAAAAAGCTGCAGCCAAAGAACCCAAAAAAAAACTAATTATAAAAATGATGGGATATATTAGCAATTCCAGAAAACAAAAGATAGTACAAACAAACTTTAATCCTTTCTCCACAACAAGAATCAACCACTATTATAATATCAAGTTGGGTACTTATTAACCAAATTTAATATTGGACGAGGAATAAATACACCTGCCCATAATTGATCACTTCCCCAGTCTACACAATAATTAAATTCATCAACCAAATTCATCAACCAACTCAAATGAGGTAATGAATTTATTATTAAAAATAATGACAAAACTTAAATTGAAAACAAACCCAATCATCATTTTCAAGCAAATTTTCACAGAATTCAGTTGAAGAAACGGAACGCAAATCCTGCATGCAAAAAGGAATAAAAAAAAACACGGAAAAGGATAGATTACAAAAGATCAAGAAGATAAAGCGGAAAGCGAACCTGATTGATGTTGCAGAAAAACCCAGAATTGTTGAAGGGCTTATCTTTCAGAGATTGAAACGCAATTCATTATTGTGCATAAATAATTCACATGCAGATAAACTGTGTGTATAGTAGCAGAGGATTAGTGAAATAATCAAGAATTACTGAATTCAAGAAAACAATATAAAGTTTATCAATTGGAGATATTCGAAAGTATTTGTGGAATTGAATCCTATATCTCAGGAGAATGGTCAAAGCGAGAAGAGAGGGGTCTAATACGGCTAATGGGATCTGGGTTTTCTCCAATAATTTTTTAGCTTTATTTCCGCGTGCTGTTCTTTTGTTTTTTGTTTTTATTTTTATTTTTTCTTCTCTTCCTTCTTTTCAAACGATATACTATAATTAATAATTATTATTAATCCTACTCACATTAGAGTCATCAGTCATGCCTCCTATCTGGCAATCTACATCAAATTACCGTTTTGCCATTATGCATAGTTCAGATTATCCAACTTTTTTTAATTCTTGAACTATCATTGCCCAGGATTTTGTAGCCCATTAAATTCTTGAACTATCATTGCCCTGGATTTTGTAGCCCATTAGTGAGTTAGTAGTTCTAATCTATAGTAAAACCTCTATAAATTAATAATTTTGGGATCATGAAATTTTATTAATTTAAAAAGATATTAATATATCAATAAATTAATATTTTATTAATTAAAAGAGAGAATTTTTAAATTCAGCAAATTTAGTACATATGTATTGAAAATAAATGAATTCATATACATGTTTCATTGATTATATTCATGTATCAACCAATTCTTTGTAACTAATTAAATATATTCATGTATAATATCAATTCATTGTATACAATTAATTATTATATTCATAGACGCATATAACAACTCTTCACAATTTTTTGTTGCAGCTAGAGAACTCTTGGCTGCAATTAAAAAAGTTAGAGATGAAATCCAATTAGATTGAAATTTTAAGAAAAATCAAATAACAATAGATTCATATTTTAGCAAATTACCATAACATTTATAATTGTAATATTTATGAATTATTAATTTAGAGTTTTAATGGGACCTAATATTTATAAAGAGATTTTCCGAAAAATTATTATCTTATTATCTTATCGAATTTGATGATTTTTTATAAAGGCCCAAGTCGGGACCGGAAGATTTTATTATTTTAGAGAGTTTATTAATTTATAGAGTATTAATTTATAGAGGTTTTACTGTACTTCTCGGAAATTCTCACGTTATATGTTGGATTTTATATGCTTCCATATCAGAGAAATGAAATACTAACATTTACTCTAACTTAGATAAATTAAATACTGTATTTTTTACTGCATTTATTGGAATTTATTTCACATATGGTTCTATTTGAATGATTAATCATATGGTGAAAGTTAAGTTATAACATAAACACGAGTATTTAGAGATGATAATGACATAAGGTGGAGAAAATTCAAATTGACCCACACGTATTTCATGAGAAATCAGCCTCCGCAACGAGTCACAAACATTCATTTCGAGCCCTATCCACTGAACGGCGGACAGGGTGGGTCCCCATCAACCTCACTTTATTAAATTTATTATTAACTATTCTAACCCAAGTGAATATTTGATTAAATTATACATGTTTGATATAGTAGATTTTGATATTTTTCTGATCAATTAATCATTTTTTAATAATTAAGGGGATTGTATTGGATTAGAATTTTAAAGGACTTTTTAAGCTGAAAAAAGTCATGCGGATTTAAAAGATTTTGCAGGATTTTTATGACTTTTAAGATTTTACAAGATTCTGTAGACTTTTTAATCAGGATTTTAATGGATTCTGTAGGATTTTGTGGACTTTGCAGAACTTTATGGATTTATGAAATACGATAAGAGTTCAAGATTTTATTCATACATTCGAATTTAAAAAGAGTCAAAAGACAAAAAAAATAAAAATAATAATTCTCCATGTCCTCTAAAATAGCATTCATCCAAATATTCATAGCTATATTAGTATTTTTTTTCATACATTCGAATTTAAAAAGAGTTAAAAGACAAAAAAATAAAAATAATAATAATTCTCCATAATATCATGTCCTCCTAAATAGCATTCATCCACATATCCATAACTATACTAGTCGTCCAAGCATTAGCGTCTTGTCACATATCCATAACTATACTAGTCCTCCAAGCATTAGCCTCTTGTCACATATCCATAACTATACTAGTCCTCCAAGCATTAGCGTCTTGTCGCTCTTGCTCTTGAGTTTGATTCATCCACATATCCATAGCTATACTAGTCCTCCAAGCATTAGCGTTGGGTTTCATTCATCCACATATCCATAGCTATACTAGTCCTCCAAGCATTAGCGTCTTGTCGCTCTTGCTCTTGGGTTTCAATAATAGGCTCAAAGTTATGGTCTTCAATTATATCTTCAATAATTATAGTAGCAAGAAAATTAAAAGTTTTTAAATTAAAAGTGAATTTGAAGGTCTATATTATAGATATTATTGCAATTGAAAAATCGAGTTTTTTTGATTTAATAAATATTCAATCAATAAATAATATCCTCAATAATTATAGTAGCACTCGAAATTTTGTTTGATATATATTATTTTCATTACTAATAAAAATATATTAAAACTCAATAAACTTTGTTGATCTAATAAATATTTTCAATAAATTTTGTTGATTTAGTAAATATTCAATCAATAATCAATAATATCCTCAATAATTATAGTAGCACTCGAAATTTTGTTCCTTATATATTATTTTCATTACTAATCAAAATATATTAAAACTCAATAAACATTGTTGATTTAATAAATATCCTCAATAAATTTTGTTGATTTAATAAATATTCAATCAATAATCAATAATATCCTCAATAATTATAGTAGCACTCGAAATTTTGTTCGATATACATTGTTTTGATTACTAATAAAAATATATTAAAATAATCAAACAATAGGTTTGTAAGAAAACTAGGGGTGTATTGGATTAGGATTGTATTGAATTTTTTTTTCATAGAATTGCAGTATAAAGACAAATGTGAAAAAAATTGATTACTAATAAAAATATATTAAAATAATCAAACAATAGGTTTGTAAGAAAACTAGGGGTGTATTGGATTAGGATTGCATTGAAATTTTTTTTTCCATTGAATTGCAGTGTAAAGACAAATGTGAAAAAAATTGCAGTATAAAGACAAAGGTGAAGAGACAAAGGTGAAAAGACATTAGTGGAAGAAGTACTTCAATAGTCACTTCAAGAGTCCTCTAAAATCTGATGGGTTTGGATGAGATTGTTGGTATTTATAGATACCACTAAAAAGTCCTTCAAAATCCATCTAACACAACAATCCTGTAAAATTCTTATATTTTTGAATACCAATGGATTATTTTTAAATAGTAAAAAGTCGTGCATGAATACCAATAGATTTGAATGGACTCTTTAAAAAATCTTGAAAATCCAGATTGAATACCAGTAGATTGTTTTTAAGTGACATAAAATCCTGATTGAATACCAACGGATTTTTTTAAAAAAAAAATCTTTTAAAATCCTGTGAAATCCTAAACCAATACACCCCTAAGATTTACTAAATTGTTGTTAATATATTATTTGTAATTTAATTTTAAAAATGCAGTCACTTTTTCATTGGATGACATGTAGATCAGGGGTTTATCGATTCGTTTCACTCACTATATGCATCTTTTTTAATATATAAATATATATATATATATATATATATATATGAATAAATTTTATACACGTTTTTTTATAAAGAAATTGGCTAAACAAAAAAATTACAATATATATACATAAAATAACAAATACATAAAACATAAATAAACAACAACTGTAAATTAAATGAGTTATGAAGTCTGTGCAACGCACGGGTTCAAACCTACTAAAATAAAATGTACAATTTTTGTAAAGTCCTCTCACGATCAACCCATAAATTAAAAATTTACTTGTAAAAAAATGAACTACGAGTTCAAGTTAGGTTGGTTCAGTATTCTATAAAATTTTGTAAAAAATAAATATTATGAAAGCAAGACCAAAAAAAAAAAAAGTATTCACTAATCATATTGTTGCCTAATATAGATCCATGTGTAGAAATAATGTTGTCATTAAAAAAACGGTCACGATCTACTCAGCATAAAGTATTATGGTATACCGTCGCACAGATGATATAAACGCTGCCTCAATAAATCTCCCGAGGCTAAAACCCTTGCGAGCGAGAAAATCGCAACACTCGGAAGTATTCTTCGTTGTCTCTCTAATTTTCCAGGTAAAACCCTAAATTCTTTTTCGTCTAATTTTTCGATCTTGCGCCATTTTTATGATCGATTGAAGATTTATCTCTCGAATTTCATCTTGATCGCGAATCAGGTTCTAGACTTTATGGAAATTTTAGTTTTGTTTTGCTTTTTTGACTGATAAATGGGGGGATTGTATTCGATGTCAATCTTCTTTATGGGGCTGTTTTAGTGTCTTTCAGTGTGTACGTTTTCATTTCTTTGGTGTAGTGCTTTGCTTTTGTATAATTTTGTGATTCTGAAATTTTATTTTTATTTTTTTCTTTATGTGGCTTTCAGTATGTATTGTAACAGGATTCCCAGATACACAGTAGGAATTCCATTACTGCAACATGAATTATATAATTATTTTGGTATTTTTTTGAAATTAACTGAATGTAGAGAAAAACATACACAGAAATTGATAGATTGCAGGTGAGATAAGAGAGAGAAATTGGGAAGAGAGAGAAATTAGAAGAGAGAGATTTGGGACAATTTTCTGATTTTTCTTCATTCCTCTGTCATGCGTACAAAAAGGCAGAATTCTGTTACAACAACTCAGAATCCAGCCACTCATATAAAGACAACTGGCAGCTAAAAAAAGAAATTGGAAAATAAGGAACAGGTGCTATACGGCACCGTTTACACCTGAATTAATAAATCCCAATTCAGCCCTAATTTCCCAATTGAATCCTAACTGTCAAATGATCCAAATTCAACCGTTTCTTCCTTCTCAATGAACGAATTCTCTGGGCTCCCCAATCCACTTCCACCACACGCACCTTCACAATTTCATCGCGTCCCATCTCCCAAAACCGATTGAAAGTGCGCGAGTTTACATGTATGTTTTCCCAGGTCATGACATATTGTTTTTCATTTCTTTTTTTAGTGGTGCTTTTTTGATATATAATTGGTGATTCTGAATTCAGTGGTAGAAGTGTGCATTTTATGTAGTTTGTTTGCAGTATTCGGTGAAGGCTTCTGTTCTTAATTGTTTAGCAAACCAGTTTTGATTTTACTGTGTTTTTATCGTTATAAATGTGGTATTTTTTATTTTTTTTAAAATTTAATCTCTAATCTGACAATATTTTATCCCCTGCTTTCATTGGATATACAATGTCGGACTGTTTCCTTCATCCACACACTGTTGATGCCCTTCAGGCCATAATTTCGTAATTTTTACAAACTATCATTATATTACCATCATTCTCATAATTATTATAAGATTGATGTTGGAGTTTCAGTGTGATCATATGATATCACTACAACAAATATGCTAAACGACAACACGCGCTTTACAATGGTTTTCAGCAATTTGTGTTGTTGTATATAAATTTACAGCAGTTTTTCATAAAACCGTTGTCAAAAAGTAAAAAAATGCACGACAGTTATTTCGTACCGTTGTCGTCGTGCATGTTTTTTGGCTCAACGACAACGGTTGGGACAACGGTTTTTTCTACCGTTGTCGTTGTGCGAGGTAGCGACATTTTTAAAAATAAAATATTGGCCAGATTCGAAACCCGAGTCCCCGAACATGTTGTAAGTAGAATTGCCAGTAGGCTAGCAATATCACATTATTTATTGTAACAAATAGTTTTATATATCAATGTCCAATGAACTACTTAAATCAATTGTGCAAAAGCCCTGATTTCATCACTTGTTCCTCTCTCTTCTCCTAATAGTTGTGCCAAAGTTGAATCTTTCCTCTGGCATCTCTTAACAATCGATTGAAGAAATCTCCAATCAACCGTTTGCCGTCGCCGCCAACCGTTGGTTCACCGTCGCTGTCGCAGCTACTAACACTTCACGTCGCCGTTGACACCACGAACAGTTCACCGTCTCCAAGAAAGATTTCAGGGTGGGGTGACATTGGAGGTCCAATCTGTTCTCGACTTCGCGGCCGCCAAGAACATCCACCTCATCTCCGACGAGGTATACTCAGGCTCGTCCTTCTGCTCTGATAAGTTCTCGATTCCATATTTTTTATTTTCACTATATCAGTTCTTGAGTGTGCATCTGAAATTGGTTGAAAGTCGTCTATTTTTTGAGTTTGTTTGCAATAGGTGTCCAATTCGTTGTTTGAGTTCTTGATAAACTAATCTAGGGTTTTGGGTTCTCTATGGCCATTGTTGGATTTTCAAGATTTGAACTTTGCAAGAATGTGGTCCAGATATTATCTGATTGAGATGTGATTTATGTGGAAAGATATTTATGTGATTTATGGAAGGAGGTATGGGCCTTTTCCTCTGTTTATTTTCCTTTCCTTGAAATCAGTATATTATGCCTAGCTTGTCTACTTTTCAAGAGTAATGGGTTTTAATCCCATAGTTGAGAGTCTTTATGAATGGTATTTATATTTGTTGTACTTAATTTGTTAATGTTTTTAGCTTTTAGATAGCTGGAATTGGAGAATACATTACTCCATCTGTATATTGTTTACATGAATAGCATATAATTTAAGATTTGAAAACTTTGTAACAGAAAATTATATTTCAACAATTATGATTAAGTTTTTTGTTTTCCTCTGCTGTTTCAATTTGTTTTGTTCGCAACAGCTCTCATGCTTTTAAAGTTAACTACTTCTGTCTATATGCAGGATATACTGCAATCTGACTCTTCTCTAAGGCGTTCAAATGAAGACATTGCACTTTTGGATTCCTATTCATCAATTAAGTCACGCCATGTAAGTATAATATGTTCCTTTTTCATGAACTTTATGGTGTAAGTAACACCTCTTATCCGCTTATGAACTTGCTGGAGATTTTGTGACTCCAAATAAGTTTATAAGTAACTACTCCCTCAGCTAACAAGAAAATACTCTCTCCTCTTAAGATTTATTTTGAAAGTTTGCCTTATATTGGAGGGCACATCTGGATCTTTGGATAATAATTAAGTTCATAATAATATACGTATAGTCTTCCCTCAAGAGTTCTGTACCATTCTCCTGCTTTTCTTAACTTTAGTTGCTTTGTTACAGTTTTTTTGACTACTGTTGTCTTATAATAGGTTGTTACCAGTGGAAGAAAATTGAGTCGGAAGAGGGCTCGTCACCTTAAAAGGAAATTTAATAACCCTCGTATAAGATGGCCTTCAGAGGGAGGGGCCGCGGACGTGGCGCTTTCAGCGGCGGCGGAGGATTCCGACCGGCGCCGGCAGTTCCTTTCATACTCTTTCCAGTAACTATCTCACTCTCTATTTCTAGTTTTGGTTTTTTTTTTTTTTTTTTAATGGTGAAATTATGTTAGTTTGAGAATATGAATTTGAATGATTGCATAATTTATAGGAAATTGAGGGTTTAGGTAAAGCGGAGTATTCTACTGCGAATATACAGTTAGTAAAATGGTCTTGGGCTCTGCAGAAGGATCGCCATATATCTCCTTATTATTACGAAGATAGAAAGCAATGCCCTGAGAGTACGTTTTCTCCTTTTTTTTTTTTTTTTTAATTGGAAGTGATTTGCATGGAATGGTGTTTAGTGATTCTTATTAGTGGATTAGATTTGAATGTTTACTCATTTACGCCTTTTCGAATGGTGTATTCACACTGTGGTGAATTGGAGTGATGCGAGGTTTTATCGATTGATCAGTATTGTATCTATTGTGATTTACATGCAATCACTCACATATGCATAAGTATATATGTATGTGTGTATTTCATAAGGTGTGGCATCTATCAGATTGTCTTACGGAAATGGAGACAAGAGTTTTCATAAATTGTGTTGGCAATCAATAGAATGGGGAAGGGCAGGGCATATTTAGTGTAACTCTCTATGACGGATGTTATATGCTTGATGAAGGTGAAGGCATTAAGAAAATGACCGGTGAGAAAACAATATTTTCTAATCTTTCTCTTTCACGCGTGCATATGTTTGCTTGAAATCTATACAAATGTATCATGCAAGAGTATGTCTGATAAAAGGCCTGGTATAAAGTTTGCTTGCTAAACTATCATGTCCCTTCGATGTTGATTTTCGTACTAATACGACTGTTTTTGTTGCGTTGATCTGATATAGTTCTTAGTTTTATGGCTATAGAACGAAAAAAACCAGACATTGAAAGGTACAAAGACAGGGAATTGCAAGCAAAAAAGATTAAGCCACCACTCTGCGACGTCATAGAGCTTGGCACTGATCATATGCCTGCAGAACTAGCTAAAGGTTTATATTCATACCTATTGTGGGAATTATTTACTCTTCCAAGTGAATGCCTATCTTAGTCTGAAGCATAATCATTTACAAGATGCTGATATATTTTTTGTTTTCATTAACAAAACAGGTCAGACTAGGCGTGTCAAGAAACTTAAGTGGACCGCTGGCCAAGGTATGGTGGGGAGAAATGATGTTTTCTTTTGTGGCTATAGGAAGAGGAGAGATTTTCGGAAGCAAATTTTGTTTTATTTGTATTTTTTACTTTATTGGAGATAGTCAACGGAAGGGTGGATGGATTTGATTATCTCATAATATCTCATAATGTATGTTTAATATTTTTCTCTTTAGTTCTGAGAATATGCCTCTAACTGCAATGAGTGTATATTGATTATAACAGAATTGAACAATCTCTTTGACAAGTTTCAAAACAAGGATCAGGTATATTTTCCAATCAATAGTTTGATATTTTGATATGGGAGTATTCTCCATATTTTTTGTTTTTGCCTACATGAATTGGTTCTCATTTATTGTTTTCGTCTCTGGAACTTTGAGCTTCCAGGGTCTAGAAGGAGCTGAAAAGAAAGAAAATGAAGGTGATGAAGAAGAAGAAGAGGGACCGAACGAAGAAGATGAAGGAGAATTCAGTGATGAGGGTGATTATGAACAGGTATGCAAGATAGTCATGGTGCTATGAATACTGACATAATATAATTTCCGTATTTGTTATGGTGTGCTAATCAGTTTTTAATCAAATCTGGCTATCTTTTAAGCATTTGTGTCATCCCAAAGGCAGTAAACTGCCCCTGTCTTGCCTGATAAATCATAATTATTAAAGCTATCTAGATTCAACTGACATTTGCGAAATATTTGTTCAACTGTACAGGCTGAATATTTTGATGATGATGAAGATGATTACAACATGGCCGATGACAACGATAGTACGATTTGTCTTTCCCATTTGTTCTGCTTCTTCACTGCTTCATTAGTTCATTTCTTGTTATTGCAAGGCTTACCAATATATTCATTAATTTGTGATATGTGCAGATGAGCCGTCTTATTGAGTTATTGTTAGATTGCTGGACCCAACTCGATTCATTTTGGAGCCGATTTTGGATTTACTGACTATTTTCTTCAGAATCTCAAGGTAGTCGACTAGTCAAATGTATACTATACAACAACCAAAGACTCTCTTACTCTGTCTTTGGTCATTCTATCACTTGGAGTTCGCCTATTTATAAGAGATCGCCTATTTACCTACAATTTAAAATATAATATTGCCTATTTATTTTAGAAAACTTACCCTTTAATCTTGAGTTTTTAAAAATACCTCGTATGTTAATATTTGTTGTCAAGAATACCTAGCTATTTACCGGTAGTAAAAGGTAATTCGTTAGTCACAATCTGACGTGGCTCCGATAAATACATATATGGAAATATTGTTTTTTGAGTTTTTTTTAATCATATATCTATGTCATTTGAGAAAGGGGTATTTTTTGCAAAATCATACAAACATATGAGGTATTATTGTAAATATAATAAAATAAAATTTTATTATTTTTTAAAACAGAAAATTATTTTAATTCAAAAGAAAATATAAAATAAAAGATTCTTTTAAATAATAATAATAATAATAATAATAATAATAGAAGTTCTAAAACAATAATTTAATGTTTTTTAATTTTAAAATATTATTTTCAAAGCTATGCCCTTTATTTCCTTTTTTTTTTTCTTTTTGTTCATTTATTTGATGGACTATATATACATACATACATATAATTTTTTTTTTCTTAATTAACCTCTAATTATATTTGTGTATATTTTGTATACCTCTCTTGGGAAAATTGCAAATTTAGAATATTATCTTTTGGTTATTCACTAATTAAGATCACTATCTTTTCGGGTCTTAATATTATGACACTATCTTTTTAATTTAAGTGTTTTTAGGAAAATTAGCCCAAAATTCAAAAATTTCGGGCCTAAATCACATGTACAGTGTATGTCTCTCCAAATTAGAGTTTTTCAAAAATAAAACATATTCTTGCTCAAATCAAGCTGAAATCAAATTGATTTCGATAAATTGATTTTGGGCTTTGTTAAGGCTTGAAGAAATGAAGCTATTTTTGGACTAGACTTGATCATCTGAATTTTGGAGTGGTTCAGTCCACTTCATGTTTGGAAAATAATTTACATAATTCTATAATCATATCCTACTTTTCCTACTTTTTTTACAATACCTATTAAAAATCATCTACTTTTTCTGCAATTCTCAATGTAACATCTTAACTATAATCCTAACTTATAAAATCTCAAAATAAATACAAGGTTTTCAAAATCCTTATTCACAAAATACTCTCAATTCTCAAATCCAAACTTGGAAAAGTCACCTTAAGTCTAGAACAAATATAGCCGGAGTGTTTTGACGTAGAAAATATAAATTTTGGTTAAGTTTTGAGAAAGTTCCGCAATAGCCGTCGCCACTGCCGCCTCTATCGCCAAAATCCTCTATAACTACCCTCAAGTTCACCCAAAATTTGATATTTCTCAATACTGAAGCAAAATGTATGTTTCATACTCCAAAACTTGCGTCTCCTCAAGCAATAAAAAAAGCCCTAAATCAATTTACCAAATTCAATTCGATTAATGTTCAATTTTTGAGTGAGGATCGATTTAAAGTTTCAAAAAGACCCTGATTTGGAGATGCACACACTGCACATGCGATTTAGACCCGATCTTTTTGGAATTTAATTTATGACTAAATTTTATAAAATCATCCAAATTAAAAAGATAATATATCAATATCAAGGTCTGCAAAAAAAATATCTTTATATAATGAATGATTAAAAAATAGTATCGTGAATTTGCAATTTTCCCACATATCCCTATCCTACATGATTAATGTATTCAATTTTCAAGCTAAGTTGTGCGCCTGCACGTTAATTATATATATCACTAGAGCATCATAATCATATCTTGATTTATATGTGGTCATGCGTTCCACTCCCAAATAAAAAAATTGAAACGCTAGCAATAATATAAATATATAGAGTTTATTATTAAAATTTTTCATGAGTGACAATTTAGAACTTTAATTTTTCTGACGGACAATTTAAGATTTTATCTTTTTGAACTTCGTAAATTTTACCTAATTTTAGCCAATTCGGACTGTTCATTTTGGGTAATTCGCACATGAATCTCACCTCATCGCCAATTCATTTTAGTCCGAATTGTTCATTTTAGGCTGAATTATCTAATTTGAATTATTCGGGCCAATTTTGCATATGTGCAACATATATAATAGTACAAGTGTAATCCATGTTGGCAGAAATTTTACACCTCATCGCACCACATAAGATTAAAAACAGAAAAAAAGATATTATATAAAAAAATAGGAAAAAAAATGAAAATTCTACCCTAAGGCGTTCATCTTCTTCCCAACTGCGCCTCCCACCACCACCTGTAGCACCTCCAATCGCCGACCACCGCGCAACCTTTGAATCCCTCCGTCAACCCCGCTAGATTCTCATCTCCGAAGCATCGCACTACTCTCTTATGAATGAAGGCGTTATTAGAGCACCTCCAGCAAGGTTGTAGAATAGCGCCAGCCGTCATTTTCTATCTACCAGCAGTGCGCTAGCCATGGCTGTATTCTGAAGAAATGCACAGTGTGGTGCTACATGTAGCACCACACTGTTTCAGCGCTAAACATTTTTTTTTTTTATATTTTGTAAATTTTGTTCTTTTCTTTTCTTTTTTTGTGATATGTGGTGATGTTTTATATTTGTTATTTGTGAAATTGTCAACATAAATTGTATTATAAAAATATTGAAAATAATACGAGTGGTAATTTTAACGACGTGGATGATAATAAAAAAATTTAAAATTAATATGGGTGGTCATTTCTTAACATAGATAGTAAAAATTAGATAATCGAGAAACAATTATATTAAATTACTAAAAATAGATTAAAATACATGAAAATACAACATAAAATAACTGAAAATTAAATAAAATACATGGAAATAAAACATAAAATTACTGATAATAACAATAAATCTAATAATCGGAGAGACCAGCTCCAGACCCGGACCCTCCAAAATCTGGAAATTGTCCAAACATATCAAACATATTAGTAGGTTTTGGTACTTGAGATTGTCTCCTCTTCTGCATAATTATTTGTTGTTGTTCTTGGAAGTATTCACGTTTTGCTGGATCAGCAATCGTGTCCAAATCAATGAGTAGTATGTTATTTTCTCTAGTCATTTCATATTGGTAATTGGTTGCTGCAGTTCTTTGTTTTTGTGCTTCGATTTTTTGTTTTTGCACCTCAATTTCATGTTCTCTATTTGCAGCCGAAGTTGACAATAATTCTCGTAATTTCTCATTTTCCTCTTTTATAGTGTTTAAAAAAGAAGACATATCTTCACCCTGTTTCCTTTTCAATTTGGACATTTTTACCCCTTGTGGCCGTTATGATGAAGAACCACCACTTATATTTTCATCGCTTAAATTGATTGAAAATGAAGGTGCAGAAGGATCAGGAGAAATTGGAGACTCACTAACAACTTCTTGAGGTAAAGGTGTTGAGAATCCGCTTGTATTTTCAGCCTACACAAATTCTTTCAAAATAGACCACACATGGTTGAATTTGAACATTTCCTTATTGCTTTTTTGTTGCGCAAACAACTCGTTTGCTTGTCAAATCTACAAAGAATGTTGAAATTTATTAGAGAAAATATTTATGGCATATATAATAGTAAAACATAATGATAATTACTTACGATATTGAGCTCATTTGCACTTCTTGGATTCATATATTCAATTTGGCGCAAACAACCATTGAACTTTCTCGTATCTTTGAGAATTGTTTGCATACGGCATTGTAGTGATCTTTGGTTACGCTCTTTTAGATTAGAGTTTGGCATTTCAGAATTGAACGTATCTGTAATGCGTTTCCAAAATAGATCTCTGGACTGGTTTATACCAACAATTGGATCTTGCGAAATTTGAAGAAAGACACTGCAAATATATTGATCTTCAGCATTTGTATAATTAGTATTGCGTGGCTTCGACGTTTTAGAGAGAAGAAGATATAATGTAAATAAAGACTCGAAGAGATTTTGGAGAGGTGTGTTTTAGATGTATGGTATATCTTCACTATTTATAGAATGTTAGAACTACCCAATTTATTTATTCTACCTAACTTTCTATCTACCAAATTGGTTCTACCTACCCAATTGCTTCTACCTAACTTTCTATCTACCAAATTGGTTCTACCTACCCAATTGGTTCTACCTATTGAAGAAAACATGGAAGTGTCACCCTCGGAGGTCGAATTTGCAGATAATGAACCTACTTGCTTTCAAGATTTTCTTGGTCGACATAAACAAATTAGAGATGCAGATGCTCATTTTACACTCCGAAATGCTTTAATTGATCATTTGTGGGATGAGTATTCTAATTCAGAAAATTAGAAATTATCACTATGTAGCATTTATTTCACTTTTAATAAAATAAGTCTTTTTTTTTGTTTTCATTTTGCTTGTGGATTTTATTTAATTAATTAAATGATTTTTTTATTATAAAGAGTAAACATTATATTAAATAATGTTTACATGTGTAAATATATTATCTAATTATAAAAATAAAATAAAAATATAATTAAATAAATTAATAATTAAAAATATTAAGGAATATTATTTTTTAATGTAAAATTTAGTGCAGACTGCTGGAGATAAAATACTATTTCTGCATTAAAGTAGTGCAGATTCTGCACTACTTTAGTGCAGACTTCTGGAGATGCTCTTAGGCGTTCTTCAATTTTGTTCATAGCCTCCTCTTTCTAAAGTAGCGCAGCCGAAACACAAACTCCCTAAAATTATTTCAATAAAATTAACTTTAACAAAAGTGAAAACCATTCAATTTACCCAAAAAAAGTGGAAATTAAAAAATTCTAGTTAGAAATCTTTATTTCTTCAATCCAAAATCTCATAAGTATCCAGAAACCCTAGATTTCCCCTGCTTCAATAGATCTGCAGTTTCTCTTTTCTCTGGCGTAGGCCGCTAAAGTCTGCGTTATCCAATTTGGCATACTCACCCGTGATGAAATTGTAATTCTTGTTATGTCTTGTTCAGTTTTAACACTAATTGAGTTGATGGTGGCTTTGTGTTTGTAAAGAATTTGGGGGTGATAAGAGAGCAGCGATGGCAAGGGTTGACAGGGCTCTCACCGAAAATGCCACTGAATTGACGGAATGGCGAGGCGGATACATCAGAGGATGCTCGTGGTGGTGAACGGTCAGTGACAGCGGTCAGAGCAGAAAAATTAGGGGTGGAGATTGACGTGAGTTTGCTGCTACAAAGAGAGAAGGAAATAATTTTTTTATTTGAATTATTTGAAAAATAAACAAAATTTAAAATTTTTATCCACATGAAAGGCAAACATTTTATATTAAAACTGTCACAAGTGTTAAATAAAAGTCACATGAGCAAAATTGGTCCAAAAAATCCAAATTCTTGATTTCAAGTGCAATTCACATACAATTTGAGTTCAATTGAGCAATTCAGGTTTAAATTGGACAAAATTCGTGAAGCCCAACAAGATAAAATCTTAAATTGACAGCCCAAAAAATTAAAATTCTAAACTGTTAGACTCCTAAATTACGAGGTAATTTTAATTAGTAATAAACTCTAAATATATATGACATCTACGTAGAACCACATGTACACACATCTGTATCTTTTAGTAATGACTTTAATTTTAGATTGTTTTAGCCATTTTGTTAGCGTTATATATATACCTTTTGAATTTTAATTTCTTGTGACTTGAGTTCATTTGGGCAGCATATCTAATCAATTTAATATATATATATATATATATATATATATATATTGGGACGTGACAAACAACGTTTCTTTTTGAAAACTGTATCTCTATATTTCTTTCAAGAAAATTTTAGGGGTGAGGTGTATTTCTACCCAATATACATAATATAAGATGAAAAATACTCACTCAATAATAAAATAAATTTTCTTCCCAAAATGAAGGTAAAATTACTCAACTGTCTTTAAGATTGAGATGGGATAAAATTACTTAAAAAGCTTTCACATGAACCATCAAATTTGCAAAGGGGGGCACTGGGCCACTCTGAAATTTTTGAAAAAAATAGAGGTATTTTAGGTATTTTATATTTTTATTTATTAAAAAAAAAAATATATATATATATATATATGTTAATTATTTTTTAGAGTCCATATCCCATCCTACTACAATTCCTTATATTTTATCCCAAACTACCACACAATATATCAAAACACCCCCATATACCACAATTTATAATAAAACATCCATAACTACCACATTTTTATGATAAAATACTATTTTACCCTTGTTGACTTTCATTAATTTCCAAAAACCATACTTGCCATTAGCCATTTTTTCCTTTTTCCAATCTTTACATTTATTAGATCCGGATTAGCATCAATATCAGGCCCAACATGCTTCCGTAAATAAAATAAAATTGAGTTTAAATCATACCTCGCCTTTGTCTCTTGTATCTCCTGGATCTCGGTTCAGGTTTTACGGATCAAAGATCCAACCACTCGCCCGCAGTCTATGGTTCTGAAACCAATCCTCTTGAGAACCTAAATCGCAATCCTTCTTAACGGCCACCTACTTTTAAGGGGATCACAAGGAGACTCACTGCTGAATAATTTGCACTCAGAAATATAGAATTTTTGGAGAGTATGTCGGAAAGCAAAAACCTTTTTTTTATTGAAGATAAAAAACTAAACTATTTTACAATAAAATTAATCTCCGCCATTGGAGGAGAAACTTGTTTTAGCCTATCATGGCTAATACTCGAAAAAGGGAAACCCCCATAAATAGGAAAACTTGAGAGCTAAACTATTTCAACTTAGAGAGAAGATTTCTCGAAACTTATGATAGAGAAAAATGTTGTGAGAATTCGATGATCTTCTTCTGAGGCTGAATGCCTCCTTTTATAGGCACCAATGCACTCCTTAGTGGATTTATTATTGCCTTGCAACTTGCTTTCCACTTGGTTAGTGGGTATGAGGCCAATCTTCTTTAATTTTTCACCCACCGTTAGGTGAGTGCATCTTCCACCATTTATTGTCGAGTTTGGTGGCATCATTATCTTTTTGCGTCGGTAACGAATCTTTTGGTTAGTGGAGGGGTCTTCCACTTTTTTCTTTTGGCCCTCGTCCATTATGGGTGCTAATTCTTCAAAAGTGGCGGGGCCGACCACTAACTTCTATCTGATAGTAGCATCCTATGCTTTGTACAATGTATTCCTATACTATTACATTTATAGAATACATCACATCTTGTTTACTATCAAGTCCCCTTAGACTCGCTTTCTTTTATTACATTTTAGGTTTTTATTGTCTAAAAACCCCTCCATTTTTCCTTTTTCTTCGGGTGTTTGGGCTTGTCCTGCTTGACTTTGAACCCTTGTCCGAACAAAGGTTTTTCTTGTATTTGACAGTAAGAACATATATGTTCCTCCCATCTTCCTATATGCACCATGTTGCATATTTTCTTTCTGGTTTGTTCTGTGGCCGGAACCTTGTTTTCCCAGATTAGCTTTCTCTTATTTTCAAAAAGGGTTTCAACAAATCTAGTTGTATTTCCTATCATTGAGTTTAACAGAAAAGATCCATTCACCGAATTTTGAAATATCTTGAATAGATACTTAACTTTGTCCATCTCTGTGAGACAGACCTAAAGTCCCCAAGCTCGCCGTGTAGATATATCATCTTTCCTAAATTTATGCTTTTGCAGATGGAATTCACTGCAAATGATAACACGGTGAAGACCTTTTCCCCAAATAAAGAATCAATAGATAATGAAATCATTGATGTGGATGCCCCAAACAACAAAAAAATAGAAAAGGTAATATCAATTATAATTTTTGTTTCGTAAAGTTACATCATGTCACCCAAATTAAATTTGTTTCATCATTCTTCCATTACAAATTCAATTTACTCAATCTAAATTGGCTTGCTTTACAATGGTTTTACAGAATAAAGAAGTGGCAAATAAGTCTAGCTCATCAACCAAAGAAGTAAAGAAAGAGGACACGAGTATAGATCATACATATGTTGGTCTGAAGATGGAAAACAACAAAAGGCGCAAGCTCCAATCTTCTCAAGCCACATGAAGTTTCGTCAATATGAAGGAGTCTAATTTAGCAATTTAGCACCTGCACCAATTTCCAACTCTCAATAACCAGTTTGTCGAAACAATTAATTTGGTAATATAACCATCGTCTAATGTCGTTAAATCTACTCAAATATTATAGATTGATTTCTCATCCAATGAAATGAAAATTAACATATGCACCAGTGACAAAGGCAATCAGTTAAAATGTTTACCAAAGGTCCACTGGCAACATAACGAAAACCAATAGACTCGCCATAATCTTTCCAAAAGGCAAATTTCTCAGGAGTAACATACTCCTTAACTGTAATAGTGTAGGCTGCAAGAAATAGATGGTTGCATTGTTATATTAATTCTCACAGAGGACTCAGTTGCAAAAACAGTAGTTACATGATCTATGATCATTCAAGAGAATTCAGGAAATTCAAACTCTAAATCAGAAAATAGAATTGCAAGGCCAGCTCATATCAACATTAGCAATACATAGATTAAAAAATGGATTGAAAGCTCATGGAAAAGTAATTCATATTTGCTCACCTGTATACACTGTCCTAGCATCAAAATGTCAACATCAATGGCCCCACACTCAGTCAGAATCCAAACGCAGAATGGAAACTGAGATTTCTTGCTTGACTGAGCAGAAAAGTATACAAAGATTTGGCTATGAATGAATAACATTCATATTCAATTTAACTCCAATTCAAAATTCCAAATTCTAACAGCAATTCACATAAATCCTAACCAGCCGTATTTATTATTGAAAAAAAGAGCCGTTACACTATCAATAGAGCCAATTCACTAGAATCATTTTCATATTTCAGTTGTTATATAGAAAAACATTACATACAATAGAAAAACTTCTTAAAGACATGGACGCAGAAAGAATCAGCACACAAAGTCCAAACATTTTAACAGCAGAATCAATCGGAGGTAAGTTTATAGGTTGCTCAATATGAGAAACAAAAACTTTTACTTACATCTTTTAAATTTTCCCATACTTTTTAAAAAATATAACGACATGAAATTACATGAAAGTCATAATAAAAAAGAGTTACAGACAAGAATTGCTACATATACTGTTTAATTTTAAAGTGGAAACTACTTGTAAAACCCTCATAATAAACTTACAGATCATTGAGCATTAGCTAATGTAGTTCTCACTTCTCAGATCAGAAACTCCCCAAAAAAATTATCAGATTAGAGTTTTAGGCACAATTTTAGGTGAAGTATTATTTTGAACTTCAAATCAATTAAATCTCAGACGTTATAAAGTTAAATAAATTTATGGAATTTCACATGTAACCTAATAACAAATAACAATGATGATTTCAGAAATGACAAGAGCAGCACAATTCAAAGCAGCACGAAACAAAAGACATAGATTGCTAAGGTCTAAACGAACATGTATGATTTAACGTGATTTGATTTGATGTAAATATAACGAGCATAACCAAGGTGAAACATTAGTTAAGTTAGTTTGGATGTTTTAATAATATTTTCTTTTGGTTTCACACATATGCTATGAACACTAACTATGAAGGATCCCAACAATATAGTTATTGAACAGTGTAAACAAGCAAGAGATGGAGGACGGGAAACAATGAAAAGAAAATTGGCAGCCGCATTACAACAAGGTACAATTCTAAAGCAATCCACAAAAAAAAAAATACATACTCATAATCAAAGCATTTTCCACATAATTTGCAACCCCAAATCTCCGACTACAAAACATAAAAGATCAGATACACTTTCATACTACACTTGCAGACAACATGAAGACAACAAAAACCAGCCAGCCTTTCTTCATAACAAAATCCGTAGAAGGTATGCTAACAAGAAAAACAACTACATTGAGAATTGATAGCATACACTTTCAGTGAACATAGTGCTATTTGATGAGTTAAAAACAAATCAATCAAATATTTTGACTAATACATAAAAGCCCCCATGAATTCCAAAAATTAGGACACCTGCACAATGCAAAACTACAAGAAACAAAAGACTGAACATATGGAGAAATAAACAAACAGGTAGATTTGGCATGACTTAAAATTTAGCAATTCATAACTAGGATGAGCATATAATTTAGGTCATGTTTATATTTCACATCAATGGCATAATCTTATGGTGAGGCTGTGAAGAATATCAAGATAGATGGGGTAAATATTTTGTTGTTGACCAATGTAGCAGACAAGAGATACGAGATGGGAGATTCTTAAAAGAAAAGGAGTTGAAGGTACAATCCTGAAATAAATACAGCAACAAAGAATTATACTCATGATATCTTATTTTTTTAGGGACACAAGAAGGACAAAGCTCTAAAACAGGATCTTCATCAATCAAAGAAACCGAACAGTTAACAACACGAGGTGAGTAAACAAAGTCAAAAACATAATCTTCACAATTAAAATCATTTAAAATGACAGAATCTCTCACATTCTTTTTTCAGGATCAAAAGAAAGAACCAATAAAAACACAAGAGCTTCCACTGACAGAGATTTGAAGTGCTTGAAAACAAAAGATCAGCCAACTTGCAACTTTCGATTAAAAAAAATATAACTACACAAAAATAACTAACCTTTTTTTTATGTTTTAGAAACAAATACACACAACCACAGACTAAAGCCATCAAAACATAACACCTTGGTAAAATGTTCGTTTTGTGATGCATTAATTTGGATGGCAGAAGGCTCAAAAAAGGATACTTCAACTGGAAAACTCCTTTTCACAATATGTTGCCAAAAAGGACGTGTAGAACTCCCACGAATGAAGGAACCGCCAGAGATTTTAAAAAATCTTATAACAGAATCAACTTCATTTTGCAGGAATATAAGATCTTACAACTCAATATTAGCATTTACATCAATGGGAGCTAAGATAGACAATTCGGTGTCCTCGGCAAATAGACCGTACACATTTAGAGTTCACGGGCAAAATCACCATAATATGGGATCATTACTACCAATGAAAGGACAAATGCCGCATTTTGCACAACTATACATATATAATACGGAAAATGAAGTGCAAAACCGCATCAAGACACTTCCCGCGGAGAAAAGGTACAGAAGAACTGGATGAAAATATAATTTAGATATTGATTGAGATAATGAACTCTAATAATGAACTAGCAAAGATATTCAGAATGGCAAGAGATGTACGAATCAGGGGAAGTAGGAGACTTTTCAATACAACTTATTGCGCAAAATCAAAAAGGAAGACAATATGACTGACCAAGCACTAATGAGCTTGCAGGCTTGATTGTTGGAGACATATCTTTGACAAATGGAGAAAGAGATGTTATTGTTCAACATCAAACAACCCGTCTTCAAAGAATAAGCAGTTTGCACCCCTTATTTATGGCGTTGCAATATCCAATATTATTCCCTTATGGTGAGAGCGGATTTCATGAATAGATTCCATATAGAAATTCAACGATAAAGAGATCATGTGTCACAATGCGTGAGTTCTATGCACATCAAATACAGATAAGGCTATCCGAGGGAACTACACTCATAAGGTCTGGACGTCTACTACATCAATATGTAGTCGATGCCTACACTACGATTGAACAACAACGACTGTGTTGGATTAGAAACAACCAAAAGACTTTAAGAGCAGATGTGTACAATAATGTACGTGATGCGGTTGCAAGAGGTGACAATGATGTAAAATTAATGGGAAAAAGAGTTCTACTACCATCTACATTCACTGGGGGCCCAAGATATATGGTAGAAAATTTCCACGACGCAATGGCAATATGTAGATGGTTCAGAAACCCAGAGCTTTTCATTACGATAACAGCAAATCCTAGTTGGCAAGAAATAACGGACCATCTACAACAATCAGGAAACGGCATAGCCAACGACAAACCGAATATTGAATGTCGTGTATTCAAGATGAAGCTTGAAGAACTGCTCACAGATATTCAACAAGGTTTTTTTGGAGGAGCACCCCAAGTAGGTAACATTATACTTACTATCTATTATTCATATCTATCTAAAATTAACAGCAATGCAAATAATTACACATACAAATTAATAACAAGAAACATTATTTACAAAAACTTGCTTTCATTCTCAATATAAATCAGGATAATTTTTTATGCAGTTGTCTACATTATCGAATTCATGCACATATATTGCTCTGGCTACAAGAAAGCTCAACAATTCCAACTCCGGCACTTATTGATTCATTTATTTCAGCAGAAATTCCAGATATTAGAACAGATAATGAGGGATATAAATTGGTGGAACAATTTATGATGCACGGCCCATGCGGAATGGATCGGTCTCGATTACCATGCATGCATAATGACAAGTGCACAAAAAAATTTCCAAGAGTTTATAATGAAAAAGCAACTGTACACAGAGGACGGATGCATACTATATCGTAGAAAAAACAACGAGACAAAGTTTGTCATGAAAGGCAACACAAAACTAGACAACAGTTTTGTGGTACCACACAACCTTCCTTTGCTAAGGAAATACAGAGCACATATAAACATCGAGTGGTGCAACAGGTCCAGAGCTATAAAATATCTATTCAAATATATTACAAAGGGAGTGGACAAAGCAACAATGTTGGTGGACAAATCACATTCGGGAAAACAACAGATTGGAACCGAAAACCACATAAAACAGCAAGTGGATGAAATAGACAATTACCTTGAATGTCGTTATCTATCAGCATGTGAAGCAATGTGGAGAATTTTTACCTTCGACATTCACTACCGTAAACCTGCAGTACAAAGATTAAGCCTACATATACCAAACCAGCAGAATCTCATTTACGACGAATTCGAAAATTTGGAAAATGTACTATCATGAGAAAATGCACAAAAGACAATGTTCACCAAATGGATGGAAACAAACAAACGAGACGATGAAGCAAGAAACCTAACATACGTGCAATTCCCCCAAAAATTTGTATGGGATGGAAAAACTAAGTTGTGGACCAGACTAAAACAAGGACACACAATTGTCAGGATTGTTAATATATATCCAACATCGGGAGGACTATACTATCTCAAGAGGCTAATCGACATAGTAAAAGGACCAACATGTTTTGAAGATATTCTTATTGTTGGAGATGTCGTCCACCAAACATTTAAAAGTGCCTACTATGCTAAAAGATTACTTGATGGAGATAAAGAATGGCACGACGCAATGGATGAAGCATCACAATGGGCTTCACCAAAACAGTTGCGCAACCTTTTTGTAACAATATTGATTTACTGTGAAGTTGGTAGCCCAGTACAACTGTGGATCCACTGCTGGAGATCTCTTGCAGAAGACATACCACTCAAACAACGAAAAACATTTAGTTTTACAGAGATGGAATTCACAAATGAGGAGCTTCAAAACTACACCTTGATGGAACTCGAAAAAATATTGATTCAAAGTGATAGATCACTGGCTAAATTCATTGACATGCCAACACCGGACCAAACACTACTTAGAGAATTAACAAATTCGCTCTTAAGAGATGAAACAAATTACAACATTGAGGAACAACAGGAAGAACACAATACATTAATCCACAGCCTCAATGACAAACAAATGAATGTGCTTGAAAAGGTGACTAAATCGGTCGAGGATGAAGAAGGAAAACTTTTTTTCCTATATGGCCCTGGCGGAACCGGAAAAACATACTTGTACAGAACAATTATTTCAAAACTAAGGGCGGAAAAAAGAATCGTGATCCCAGTTGCATCTTCTGGTATCGCATCATTGTTACTACCGGGAGGACGAACGGCTCACTCACTTTTCAAGATACTGGTCAGTATAACAGAAAATTCAATGTGTGACATCAAACCAGGATCAAACCTCGCTGAGCTACTAATTTAGACAGACTTAATCATATGGGATGAAGCCCCAACGGCCCATCGTCACACATTCGAGGCATTAGACCGAACTATGAGGGATTTGATATCTATGAAAGACAAGGATGCAGTGAACAAAACATTTGGAGGAAAGACAGTACTTCTCGGTGGGGATTTCAGCAGATTCTTCTAGTGATGCCACAAGAAAGCAGACAGGACACAGTATTAGCAACAATAAACAGGTCATACTTGTGGGATACATGTTGCGTGCTCAACCTCACTAAAAATATGAGGCTGTACAAATCGGAATAAGAATTTGCAACATGGGTTCGAAATGTTGGTGATGGAAAATCAAGGAAAAACTATACAAATGAGGATGTAAGCAACGAGATAGAAATTATTGTACCCAGTGGAGGACAATTGATACTTCACAGCAAAGGACAACCAGTGGAGGAAATTGCAAAATACACGTACTCTGAAATATTGGAAACACAAGACCATCAGAAATATCTAACGGAGAGGGCAATTTTAACACCAACAAACAAAACAGTCGACGAAATAAATGATTACCTGCTATCTATAGTGCCTAGAAAAATAGAAGAATACTTCAGTTCAGACACCATTGAGCACGAGGAAGGCAACGCTGACACACATCAGACGTTATACCCAACTGAATTCCTAAACTCACTCAAATTCTCAGGGTTGCCAAACCACCACTTGCAGCTGAAGACGAAAATACCGATAATGTTGTTGAGAAATTTAAATCAAAAGGAAAGACTGTGCAACGGGACAAGATTGTTGGTAACACGTTTAGGAAAAAGAGTTATTGAAGCTGAGATACTGACGGGAACCCATATAGGAAACAAGGTGTTGATTCCACGAATCATTCTCTCTCCTACAGATACAAAATGGCCATTCAAGCTAAGAAGGCGTCAATTTCCCATAAGAACCTGTTATGCAATGACAATTAACAAAAGTCAAGGTCAAAGCTTAAAAAAGGTTGGATTATACCTTCCACGACCGGTGTTCAGCCATGGCCAACTATATGTAGCATTGTCGAGAGTAACATCAATGGAAGGCCTAAAGGCATTGAACGTAAAAACCACGGAAAATGAAGAAGACGACGTAGCCAATATCATTTATAGAGAAGTTTTCAACCTACCAAAGAACCCTCAAACATGAAATGTAAGTCAACAACTTGTATCATTTATTTAATATTACCGAAAACAAAAAAAAAATGATACATGACCTCCTAAAGATTAAATGATGGAGTATACTTAATGTTGTCAAAACTGTCTTAGACAGTTTCAGGTGCAACTGCATGGTACGAAAGATGAGTGTTTGTAACGTGAAAAAAACTTGGCAGTAGAGATTCAATGATCAGAGGACAGAAGAGAGGTTTTAACTCTATCTTCCACAACCAGTGTTCGACCAACATAAACTTGACATTACAATTTCAAGAGTATCATCCATGAAAGAACTACAGGTACAGAGAATACAAACCACTACATAGCAAACATTATTTATAGAAACATCTCGCTCCTACATCCAGTTGATAAATAAACTAGAAACAAAAATTGATTTCAATGAAAATGAACTTAGAGCACAAATATGTTGATGAAGGTCAGATATTTACAAACTTTAGGAGACCAAACACCGTATTTTATAGAAGTGAGGTATGTTAAAAAACAATTAATTCAATAATTCTTACTATTCCATTAATTCTTCGGATACAACATGGTCAGGAAATACAAAGAAAAACAAAACAAAATATCAAAAGGCAAGACAAAACAACTTTGAGCTAATACTATCAAATGTAGAATTGCAAATTATTTGGAGTCAGAGAAGAATGGATATCAGAGGGATAAATTAATGAATTATAAAATAAGCACAACAACCAAAAATGCATAAAATTATTATTTTCTCATCATCCTAAAAACAACAATCAACTAGCAAGAAAAAATAATTACGCAGACATTTCATCAAACAACTACCAAGCAAGAAAAAATGACTTCACCCATCAAGAAAAAAATCAAATAATTACATACAAATTTAAGCAACGCATAAACATTGAATTAAATAGTCTACGTTAAAAAAAAAGGTTATTCTACGTCACCATTTACACCAACATTTCACATTGACATGCATCATAAAATCATATACCATGGATAAACAAATAACAACAAACTCAGAGTTACATAACAAAATATTAAAGGATAAGGACAAACAGAATATTACCAAGATAAATAAAATTATGAACAAGTTCAGATTGTAAATGCAAATATGCATTAAAGAAAACGAAAACGCCTGCATAAATGAGAAAAAAAGGGATAACAATTGGGATAAAAAATTGACAATATAAAAAAAACCACCAAATGATGATAGACCTGTAGCAATTGCGTTGGAGAATTTATCACGGCGATAATTGGGATTTTAAGGGGCGGCATATGGTTCATACATTTCCCACCAACACATAATATTTAATTTTCTATAATGTGTTTTATTTTAGTTATAGGCCATAAATTGGGTCTTTGTGTTTTTAAGTATTCTGGATCAATTTTGGGCCCTAATTGTTTTTGGAGCTTAATTTGTTTTAAATCCTTATTTTATCTATCTTTAATTCAAAATTTGGAATTAACTATATCAGTGTCATCAATTTCTCTACTCTATTTCGTTGTGCGGCAGAACAAATTTTAGGAAAATGAGAAGTGATCATGTATATAGAGCGAATCAAGCAACGTTTGAGCTACTAAAGTGATGAATCGAGCATGAACAACTACAACAACAAATCGAGTAATCAACATAATATATACACGTTCAGCATAGATAAGTGCTAATTTCATCGGAAAAGTTTTGATGCCACTCTAACAAACTCTTCAATTTCAGGTTGCAATTGAAAACAAAATAAAAACTTTAGATTGCAAATTATAAAACAATCATACTTTAGATTTAATTTTTTGCATTTAACCCTTTTAAAAAGTTAATTACCTCATATTTAAAAATAAATTTGAGTACTGCCTATTCCAGTGCACTTTTTAACTGTAATGTCAATTGAGTGAGTTCTGTTTGTAGTGTTCCCTAACTATAGAGGCATTTTGTGTTCAACTCTAGCAAATTACTTATAAGAACAAGCATTATGCATCCATTAGTTTAGTGCAAGTTATATAATTCCGCTAGTCACAGATGAGTGCAATTCATTAACACATATGAAAATAGCAATCTACATGAATTCAGTCACAGGTGCTTTTATCGCTCCAAGGTAACCCTAAAAATAAACTAAAATATATCCAAGAGTACAAAAACTAACACACATTGTAGGCATCTCCATCGGAAAGTTCACCAGCTGCTATTCTCTGCTCGTATTCTAAGAGAGGTCCCCCACCATTTAGTTCTGCCAATAAATTAGTGAAAGTAAAAACCAAGAAAAATGTGAATTCTTTACTTGCACATTAAAATCCCAACTTATAAAGTTGGATGCTTCAAACAATGCCACAACCTCCGCTGGTCACTTTAGCTGCATCAGTTGAAATAGCTCTGTACATCATGTAAGATGGATGTCTACATCGACAAATGTCTGTACTGCTCGATATGCTATATACAAAGCGGTAATTCATATTCAACCAAAAATCATGCCTTCTAAAGGAGACATCACAGATGAAGTTTCGACTATACAGAAAACCTGGCCTCAATTGCCTCATGGCCCGAATGACTCTCCTCATTTTCAGTACAGATCTCTCCAAAAGGTGCAAGGGCTTAATTTTCACCCCCAATTTTATTCACCAGAGATGAGAGAACCTACAAATCCTTGAATTAAACAGATTGCTGAAAAAAGCTGCAGCCAAAGAACCCAAAAAAAAACTAATTATAAAAATGATGGGATATATTAGCAATTCCAGAAAACAAAAGATAGTACAAACAAACTTTAATCCTTTCTCCACAACAAGAATCAACCACTATTATAATATCAAGTTGGGTACTTATTAACCAAATTTAATATTGGACGAGGAATAAATACACCTGCCCATAATTGATCACTTCCCCAGTCTACACAATAATTAAATTCATCAACCAAATTCATCAACCAATTCAAATGAGGTAATGAATTTATTATTAAAAATAATGACAAAACTTAAATTGAAAACAAACCCAATCATCATTTTCAAGCAAATTTTCACAGAATTCAGTTGAAGAAACGGAACGCAAATCCTGCATGCAAAAAGGAATAAAAAAAAACACGGAAAAGGATAGATTACAAAAGATCAAGAAGATAAAGCGGAAAGCGAACCTGATTGATGTTGCAGAAAAACCCAGAATTGTTGAAGGGCTTATCTTTCAGAGATTGAAACGCAATTCATTATTGTGCATAAATAATTCACATGCAGATAAACTGTGTGTATAGTAGCAGAGGATTAGTGAAATAATCAAGAATTACTGAATTCAAGAAAACAATATAAAGTTTATCAATTGGAGATATTCGAAAGTATTTGTGGAATTGAATCCTATATCTCAGGAGAATGGTCAAAGCGAGAAGAGAGGGGTCTAATACGGCTAATGGGATCTGGGTTTTCTCCAATAATTTTTTAGCTTTATTTCCGCGTGCTGTTCTTTTGTTTTTTGTTTTTATTTTTATTTTTTCTTCTCTTCCTTCTTTTCAAACGATATACTATAATTAATAATTATTATTAATCCTACTCACATTAGAGTCATCAGTCATGCCTCCTATCTGGCAATCTACATCAAATTACCGTTTTGCCATTATGCATAGTTCAGATTATCCAACTTTTTTTAATTCTTGAACTATCATTGCCCAGGATTTTGTAGCCCATTAAATTCTTGAACTATCATTGCCCTGGATTTTGTAGCCCATTAGTGAGTTAGTAGTTCTAATCTATAGTAAAACCTCTATAAATTAATAATTTTGGGATCATGAAATTTTATTAATTTAAAAAGATATTAATATATCAATAAATTAATATTTTATTAATTAAAAGAGAGAATTTTTAAATTCAGCAAATTTAGTACATATGTATTGAAAATAAATGAATTCATATACATGTTTCATTGATTATATTCATGTATCAACCAATTCTTTGTAACTAATTAAATATATTCATGTATAATATCAATTCATTGTATACAATTAATTATTATATTCATAGACGCATATAACAACTCTTCACAATTTTTTGTTGCAGCTAGAGAACTCTTGGCTGCAATTAAAAAAGTTAGAGATGAAATCCAATTAGATTGAAATTTTAAGAAAAATCAAATAACAATAGATTCATATTTTAGCAAATTACCATAACATTTATAATTGTAATATTTATGAATTATTAATTTAGAGTTTTAATGGGACCTAATATTTATAAAGAGATTTTCCGAAAAATTATTATCTTATTATCTTATCGAATTTGATGATTTTTTATAAAGGCCCAAGTCGGGACCGGAAGATTTTATTATTTTAGAGAGTTTATTAATTTATAGAGTATTAATTTATAGAGGTTTTACTGTACTTCTCGGAAATTCTCACGTTATATGTTGGATTTTATATGCTTCCATATCAGAGAAATGAAATACTAACATTTACTCTAACTTAGATAAATTAAATACTGTATTTTTTACTGCATTTATTGGAATTTATTTCACATATGGTTCTATTTGAATGATTAATCATATGGTGAAAGTTAAGTTATAACATAAACACGAGTATTTAGAGATGATAATGACATAAGGTGGAGAAAATTCAAATTGACCCACACGTATTTCATGAGAAATCAGCCTCCGCAACGAGTCACAAACATTCATTTCGAGCCCTATCCACTGAACGGCGGACAGGGTGGGTCCCCATCAACCTCACTTTATTAAATTTATTATTAACTATTCTAACCCAAGTGAATATTTGATTAAATTATACATGTTTGATATAGTAGATTTTGATATTTTTCTGATCAATTAATCATTTTTTAATAATTAAGGGGATTGTATTGGATTAGAATTTTAAAGGACTTTTTAAGCTGAAAAAAGTCATGCGGATTTAAAAGATTTTGCAGGATTTTTATGACTTTTAAGATTTTACAAGATTCTGTAGACTTTTTAATCAGGATTTTAATGGATTCTGTAGGATTTTGTGGACTTTGCAGAACTTTATGGATTTATGAAATACGATAAGAGTTCAAGATTTTATTCATACATTCGAATTTAAAAAGAGTCAAAAGACAAAAAAAATAAAAATAATAATTCTCCATGTCCTCTAAAATAGCATTCATCCAAATATTCATAGCTATATTAGTATTTTTTTTCATACATTCGAATTTAAAAAGAGTTAAAAGACAAAAAAATAAAAATAATAATAATTCTCCATAATATCATGTCCTCCTAAATAGCATTCATCCACATATCCATAACTATACTAGTCGTCCAAGCATTAGCGTCTTGTCACATATCCATAACTATACTAGTCCTCCAAGCATTAGCCTCTTGTCACATATCCATAACTATACTAGTCCTCCAAGCATTAGCGTCTTGTCGCTCTTGCTCTTGAGTTTGATTCATCCACATATCCATAGCTATACTAGTCCTCCAAGCATTAGCGTTGGGTTTCATTCATCCACATATCCATAGCTATACTAGTCCTCCAAGCATTAGCGTCTTGTCGCTCTTGCTCTTGGGTTTCAATAATAGGCTCAAAGTTATGGTCTTCAATTATATCTTCAATAATTATAGTAGCAAGAAAATTAAAAGTTTTTAAATTAAAAGTGAATTTGAAGGTCTATATTATAGATATTATTGCAATTGAAAAATCGAGTTTTTTTGATTTAATAAATATTCAATCAATAAATAATATCCTCAATAATTATAGTAGCACTCGAAATTTTGTTTGATATATATTATTTTCATTACTAATAAAAATATATTAAAACTCAATAAACTTTGTTGATCTAATAAATATTTTCAATAAATTTTGTTGATTTAGTAAATATTCAATCAATAATCAATAATATCCTCAATAATTATAGTAGCACTCGAAATTTTGTTCCTTATATATTATTTTCATTACTAATCAAAATATATTAAAACTCAATAAACATTGTTGATTTAATAAATATCCTCAATAAATTTTGTTGATTTAATAAATATTCAATCAATAATCAATAATATCCTCAATAATTATAGTAGCACTCGAAATTTTGTTCGATATACATTGTTTTGATTACTAATAAAAATATATTAAAATAATCAAACAATAGGTTTGTAAGAAAACTAGGGGTGTATTGGATTAGGATTGTATTGAATTTTTTTTTCATAGAATTGCAGTATAAAGACAAATGTGAAAAAAATTGATTACTAATAAAAATATATTAAAATAATCAAACAATAGGTTTGTAAGAAAACTAGGGGTGTATTGGATTAGGATTGCATTGAAATTTTTTTTTCCATTGAATTGCAGTGTAAAGACAAATGTGAAAAAAATTGCAGTATAAAGACAAAGGTGAAGAGACAAAGGTGAAAAGACATTAGTGGAAGAAGTACTTCAATAGTCACTTCAAGAGTCCTCTAAAATCTGATGGGTTTGGATGAGATTGTTGGTATTTATAGATACCACTAAAAAGTCCTTCAAAATCCATCTAACACAACAATCCTGTAAAATTCTTATATTTTTGAATACCAATGGATTATTTTTAAATAGTAAAAAGTCGTGCATGAATACCAATAGATTTGAATGGACTCTTTAAAAAATCTTGAAAATCCAGATTGAATACCAGTAGATTGTTTTTAAGTGACATAAAATCCTGATTGAATACCAACGGATTTTTTTAAAAAAAAAATCTTTTAAAATCCTGTGAAATCCTAAACCAATACACCCCTAAGATTTACTAAATTGTTGTTAATATATTATTTGTAATTTAATTTTAAAAATGCAGTCACTTTTTCATTGGATGACATGTAGATCAGGGGTTTATCGATTCGTTTCACTCACTATATGCATCTTTTTTAATATATAAATATATATATATATATATATATATATGAATAAATTTTATACACGTTTTTTTATAAAGAAATTGGCTAAACAAAAAAATTACAATATATATACATAAAATAACAAATACATAAAACATAAATAAACAACAACTGTAAATTAAATGAGTTATGAAGTCTGTGCAACGCACGGGTTCAAACCTACTAAAATAAAATGTACAATTTTTGTAAAGTCCTCTCACGATCAACCCATAAATTAAAAATTTACTTGTAAAAAAATGAACTACGAGTTCAAGTTAGGTTGGTTCAGTATTCTATAAAATTTTGTAAAAAATAAATATTATGAAAGCAAGACCAAAAAAAAAAAAGTATTCACTAATCATATTGTTGCCTAATATAGATCCATGTGTAGAAATAATGTTGTCATTAAAAAAACGGTCACGATCTACTCAGCATAAAGTATTATGGTATACCGTCGCACAGATGATATAAACGCTGCCTCAATAAATCTCCCGAGGCTAAAACCCTTGCGAGCGAGAAAATCGCAACACTCGGAAGTATTCTTCGTTGTCTCTCTAATTTTCCAGGTAAAACCCTAAATTCTTTTTCGTCTAATTTTTCGATCTTGCGCCATTTTTATGATCGATTGAAGATTTATCTCTCGAATTTCATCTTGATCGCGAATCAGGTTCTAGACTTTATGGAAATTTTAGTTTTGTTTTGCTTTTTTGACTGATAAATGGGGGGATTGTATTCGATGTCAATCTTCTTTATGGGGCTGTTTTAGTGTCTTTCAGTGTGTACGTTTTCATTTCTTTGGTGTAGTGCTTTGCTTTTGTATAATTTTGTGATTCTGAAATTTTATTTTTATTTTTTTCTTTATGTGGCTTTCAGTATGTATTGTAACAGGATTCCCAGATACACAGTAGGAATTCCATTACTGCAACATGAATTATATAATTATTTTGGTATTTTTTTGAAATTAACTGAATGTAGAGAAAAACATACACAGAAATTGATAGATTGCAGGTGAGATAAGAGAGAGAAATTGGGAAGAGAGAGAAATTAGAAGAGAGAGATTTGGGACAATTTTCTGATTTTTCTTCATTCCTCTGTCATGCGTACAAAAAGGCAGAATTCTGTTACAACAACTCAGAATCCAGCCACTCATATAAAGACAACTGGCAGCTAAAAAAAGAAATTGGAAAATAAGGAACAGGTGCTATACGGCACCGTTTACACCTGAATTAATAAATCCCAATTCAGCCCTAATTTCCCAATTGAATCCTAACTGTCAAATGATCCAAATTCAACCGTTTCTTCCTTCTCAATGAACGAATTCTCTGGGCTCCCCAATCCACTTCCACCACACGCACCTTCACAATTTCATCGCGTCCCATCTCCCAAAACCGATTGAAAGTGCGCGAGTTTACATGTATGTTTTCCCAGGTCATGACATATTGTTTTTCATTTCTTTTTTTAGTGGTGCTTTTTTGATATATAATTGGTGATTCTGAATTCAGTGGTAGAAGTGTGCATTTTATGTAGTTTGTTTGCAGTATTCGGTGAAGGCTTCTGTTCTTAATTGTTTAGCAAACCAGTTTTGATTTTACTGTGTTTTTATCGTTATAAATGTGGTATTTTTTATTTTTTTTAAAATTTAATCTCTAATCTGACAATATTTTATCCCCTGCTTTCATTGGATATACAATGTCGGACTGTTTCCTTCATCCACACACTGTTGATGCCCTTCAGGCCATAATTTCGTAATTTTTACAAACTATCATTATATTACCATCATTCTCATAATTATTATAAGATTGATGTTGGAGTTTCAGTGTGATCATATGATATCACTACAACAAATATGCTAAACGACAACACGCGCTTTACAATGGTTTTCAGCAATTTGTGTTGTTGTATATAAATTTACAGCAGTTTTTCATAAAACCGTTGTCAAAAAGTAAAAAAATGCACGACAGTTATTTCGTACCGTTGTCGTCGTGCATGTTTTTTGGCTCAACGACAACGGTTGGGACAACGGTTTTTTCTACCGTTGTCGTTGTGCGAGGTAGCGACATTTTTAAAAATAAAATATTGGCCAGATTCGAAACCCGAGTCCCCGAACATGTTGTAAGTAGAATTGCCAGTAGGCTAGCAATATCACATTATTTATTGTAACAAATAGTTTTATATATCAATGTCCAATGAACTACTTAAATCAATTGTGCAAAAGCCCTGATTTCATCACTTGTTCCTCTCTCTTCTCCTAATAGTTGTGCCAAAGTTGAATCTTTCCTCTGGCATCTCTTAACAATCGATTGAAGAAATCTCCAATCAACCGTTTGCCGTCGCCGCCAACCGTTGGTTCACCGTCGCTGTCGCAGCTACTAACACTTCACGTCGCCGTTGACACCACGAACAGTTCACCGTCTCCAAGAAAGATTTCAGGGTGGGGTGACATTGGAGGTCCAATCTGTTCTCGACTTCGCGGCCGCCAAGAACATCCACCTCATCTCCGACGAGGTATACTCAGGCTCGTCCTTCTGCTCTGATAAGTTCTCGATTCCATATTTTTTATTTTCACTATATCAGTTCTTGAGTGTGCATCTGAAATTGGTTGAAAGTCGTCTATTTTTTGAGTTTGTTTGCAATAGGTGTCCAATTCGTTGTTTGAGTTCTTGATAAACTAATCTAGGGTTTTGGGTTCTCTATGGCCATTGTTGGATTTTCAAGATTTGAACTTTGCAAGAATGTGGTCCAGATATTATCTGATTGAGATGTGATTTATGTGGAAAGATATTTATGTGATTTATGGAAGGAGGTATGGGCCTTTTCCTCTGTTTATTTTCCTTTCCTTGAAATCAGTATATTATGCCTAGCTTGTCTACTTTTCAAGAGTAATGGGTTTTAATCCCATAGTTGAGAGTCTTTATGAATGGTATTTATATTTGTTGTACTTAATTTGTTAATGTTTTTAGCTTTTAGATAGCTGGAATTGGAGAATACATTACTCCATCTGTATATTGTTTACATGAATAGCATATAATTTAAGATTTGAAAACTTTGTAACAGAAAATTATATTTCAACAATTATGATTAAGTTTTTTGTTTTCCTCTGCTGTTTCAATTTGTTTTGTTCGCAACAGCTCTCATGCTTTTAAAGTTAACTACTTCTGTCTATATGCAGGATATACTGCAATCTGACTCTTCTCTAAGGCGTTCAAATGAAGACATTGCACTTTTGGATTCCTATTCATCAATTAAGTCACGCCATGTAAGTATAATATGTTCCTTTTTCATGAACTTTATGGTGTAAGTAACACCTCTTATCCGCTTATGAACTTGCTGGAGATTTTGTGACTCCAAATAAGTTTATAAGTAACTACTCCCTCAGCTAACAAGAAAATACTCTCTCCTCTTAAGATTTATTTTGAAAGTTTGCCTTATATTGGAGGGCACATCTGGATCTTTGGATAATAATTAAGTTCATAATAATATACGTATAGTCTTCCCTCAAGAGTTCTGTACCATTCTCCTGCTTTTCTTAACTTTAGTTGCTTTGTTACAGTTTTTTTGACTACTGTTGTCTTATAATAGGTTGTTACCAGTGGAAGAAAATTGAGTCGGAAGAGGGCTCGTCACCTTAAAAGGAAATTTAATAACCCTCGTATAAGATGGCCTTCAGAGGGAGGGGCCGCGGACGTGGCGCTTTCAGCGGCGGCGGAGGATTCCGACCGGCGCCGGCAGTTCCTTTCATACTCTTTCCAGTAACTATCTCACTCTCTATTTCTAGTTTTGGTTTTTTTTTTTTTTTTTAATGGTGAAATTATGTTAGTTTGAGAATATGAATTTGAATGATTGCATAATTTATAGGAAATTGAGGGTTTAGGTAAAGCGGAGTATTCTACTGCGAATATACAGTTAGTAAAATGGTCTTGGGCTCTGCAGAAGGATCGCCATATATCTCCTTATTATTACGAAGATAGAAAGCAATGCCCTGAGAGTACGTTTTCTCCTTTTTTTTTTTTTTTTTAATTGGAAGTGATTTGCATGGAATGGTGTTTAGTGATTCTTATTAGTGGATTAGATTTGAATGTTTACTCATTTACGCCTTTTCGAATGGTGTATTCACACTGTGGTGAATTGGAGTGATGCGAGGTTTTATCGATTGATCAGTATTGTATCTATTGTGATTTACATGCAATCACTCACATATGCATAAGTATATATGTATGTGTGTATTTCATAAGGTGTGGCATCTATCAGATTGTCTTACGGAAATGGAGACAAGAGTTTTCATAAATTGTGTTGGCAATCAATAGAATGGGGAAGGGCAGGGCATATTTAGTGTAACTCTCTATGACGGATGTTATATGCTTGATGAAGGTGAAGGCATTAAGAAAATGACCGGTGAGAAAACAATATTTTCTAATCTTTCTCTTTCACGCGTGCATATGTTTGCTTGAAATCTATACAAATGTATCATGCAAGAGTATGTCTGATAAAAGGCCTGGTATAAAGTTTGCTTGCTAAACTATCATGTCCCTTCGATGTTGATTTTCGTACTAATACGACTGTTTTTGTTGCGTTGATCTGATATAGTTCTTAGTTTTATGGCTATAGAACGAAAAAAAACCAGACATTGAAAGGTACAAAGACAGGGAATTGCAAGCAAAAAAGATTAAGCCACCACTCTGCGACGTCATAGAGCTTGGCACTGATCATATGCCTGCAGAACTAGCTAAAGGTTTATATTCATACCTATTGTGGGAATTATTTACTCTTCCAAGTGAATGCCTATCTTAGTCTGAAGCATAATCATTTACAAGATGCTGATATATTTTTTGTTTTCATTAACAAAACAGGTCAGACTAGGCGTGTCAAGAACTTAAGTGGACCGCTGGCCAAGGTATGGTGGGGAGAAATGATGTTTTCTTTTGTGGCTATAGGAAGAGGAGAGATTTTCGGAAGCAAATTTTGTTTTATTTGTATTTTTTACTTTATTGGAGATAGTCAACGGAAGGGTGGATGGATTTGATTATCTCATAATATCTCATAATGTATGTTTAATATTTTTCTCTTTAGTTCTGAGAATATGCCTCTAACTGCAATGAGTGTATATTGATTATAACAGAATTGAACAATCTCTTTGACAAGTTTCAAAACAAGGATCAGGTATATTTTCCAATCAATAGTTTGATATTTTGATATGGGAGTATTCTCCATATTTTTTGTTTTTGCCTACATGAATTGGTTCTCATTTATTGTTTCGTCTCTGGAACTTTGAGCTTCCAGGGTCTAGAAGGAGCTGAAAAGAAAGAAAATGAAGGTGATGAAGAAGAAGAAGAGGGACCGAACGAAGAAGATGAAGGAGAATTCAGTGATGAGGGTGATTATGAACAGGTATGCAAGATAGTCATGGTGCTATGAATACTGACATAATATAATTTCCGTATTTGTTATGGTGTGCTAATCAGTTTTTAATCAAATCTGGCTATCTTTTAAGCATTTGTGTCATCCCAAAGGCAGTAAACTGCCCCTGTCTTGCCTGATAAATCATAATTATTAAAGCTATCTAGATTCAACTGACATTTGCGAAATATTTGTTCAACTGTACAGGCTGAATATTTTGATGATGATGAAGATGATTACAACATGGCCGATGACAACGATAGTACGATTTGTCTTTCCCATTTGTTCTGCTTCTTCACTGCTTCATTAGTTCATTTCTTGTTATTGCAAGGCTTACCAATATATTCATTAATTTGTGATATGTGCAGATGAGCCGTCTTATTGAGTTATTGTTAGATTGCTGGACCCAACTCGATTCATTTTGGAGCCGATTTTGGATTTACTGACTATTTTCTTCAGAATCTCAAGGTAGTCGACTAGTCAAATGTATACTATACAACAACCAAAGACTCTCTTACTCTGTCTTTGGTCATTCTATCACTTGGAGTTCGCCTATTTATAAGAGATCGCCTATTTACCTACAATTTAAAATATAATATTGCCTATTTATTTTAGAAAACTTACCCTTTAATCTTGAGTTTTTAAAAATACCTCGTATGTTAATATTTGTTGTCAAGAATACCTAGCTATTTACCGGTAGTAAAAGGTAATTCGTTAGTCACAATCTGACGTGGCTCCGATAAATACATATATGGAAATATTGTTTTTTGAGTTTTTTTTAATCATATATCTATGTCATTTGAGAAAGGGGTATTTTTTGCAAAATCATACAAACATATGAGGTATTATTGTAAATATAATAAAATAAAATTTTATTATTTTTTAAAACAGAAAATTATTTTAATTCAAAAGAAAATATAAAATAAAAGATTCTTTTAAATAATAATAATAATAATAATAATAATAATAGAAGTTCTAAAACAATAATTTAATGTTTTTTAATTTTAAAATATTATTTTCAAAGCTATGCCCTTTATTTCCTTTTTTTTTTTCTTTTTGTTCATTTATTTGATGGACTATATATACATACATACATATAATTTTTTTTTTCTTAATTAACCTCTAATTATATTTGTGTATATTTTGTATACCTCTCTTGGGAAAATTGCAAATTTAGAATATTATCTTTTGGTTATTCACTAATTAAGATCACTATCTTTTCGGGTCTTAATATTATGACACTATCTTTTTAATTTAAGTGTTTTTAGGAAAATTAGCCCAAAATTCAAAAATTTCGGGCCTAAATCACATGTACAGTGTATGTCTCTCCAAATTAGAGTTTTTCAAAAATAAAACATATTCTTGCTCAAATCAAGCTGAAATCAAATTGATTTCGATAAATTGATTTTGGGCTTTGTTAAGGCTTGAAGAAATGAAGCTATTTTTGGACTAGACTTGATCATCTGAATTTTGGAGTGGTTCAGTCCACTTCATGTTTGGAAAATAATTTACATAATTCTATAATCATATCCTACTTTTCCTACTTTTTTTACAATACCTATTAAAAATCATCTACTTTTTCTGCAATTCTCAATGTAACATCTTAACTATAATCCTAACTTATAAAATCTCAAAATAAATACAAGGTTTTCAAAATCCTTATTCACAAAATACTCTCAATTCTCAAATCCAAACTTGGAAAAGTCACCTTAAGTCTAGAACAAATATAGCCGGAGTGTTTTGACGTAGAAAATATAAATTTTGGTTAAGTTTGAGAAAGTTCCGCAATAGCCGTCGCCACTGCCGCCTCTATCGCCAAAATCCTCTATAACTACCCTCAAGTTCACCCAAAATTTGATATTTCTCAATACTGAAGCAAAATGTATGTTTCATACTCCAAAACTTGCGTCTCCTCAAGCAATAAAAAAAGCCCTAAATCAATTTACCAAATTCAATTCGATTAATGTTCAATTTTGAGTGAGGATCGATTTAAAGTTTCAAAAAGACCCTGATTTGGAGATGCACACACTGCACATGCGATTTAGACCCGATCTTTTTGGAATTTAATTTATGACTAAATTTTATAAAATCATCCAAATTAAAAAGATAATATATCAATATCAAGGTCTGCAAAAAAAATATCTTTATATAATGAATGATTAAAAAATAGTATCGTGAATTTGCAATTTTCCCACATATCCCTATCCTACATGATTAATGTATTCAATTTTCAAGCTAAGTTGTGCGCCTGCACGTTAATTATATATATCACTAGAGCATCATAATCATATCTTGATTTATATGTGGTCATGCGTTCCACTCCCAAATAAAAAAATTGAAACGCTAGCAATAATATAAATATATAGAGTTTATTATTAAAATTTTTCATGAGTGACAATTTAGAACTTTAATTTTTCTGACGGACAATTTAAGATTTTATCTTTTTGAACTTCGTAAATTTTACCTAATTTTAGCCAATTCGGACTGTTCATTTTGGGTAATTCGCACATGAATCTCACCTCATCGCCAATTCATTTTAGTCCGAATTGTTCATTTTAGGCTGAATTATCTAATTTGAATTATTCGGGCCAATTTTGCATATGTGCAACATATATAATAGTACAAGTGTAATCCATGTTGGCAGAAATTTTACACCTCATCGCACCACATAAGATTAAAAACAGAAAAAAAGATATTATATAAAAAAATAGGAAAAAAAAATGAAAATTCTACCCTAAGGCGTTCATCTTCTTCCCAACTGCGCCTCCCACCACCACCTGTAGCACCTCCAATCGCCGACCACCGCGCAACCTTTGAATCCCTCCGTCAAACCCCGCTAGATTCTCATCTCCGAAGCATCGCACTACTCTCTTATGAATGAAGGCGTTATTAGAGCACCTCCAGCAAGGTTGTAGAATAGCGCCAGCCGTCATTTTCTATCTACCAGCAGTGCGCTAGCCATGGCTGTATTCTGAAGAAATGCACAGTGTGGTGCTACATGTAGCACCACACTGTTTCAGCGCTAAACATTTTTTTTTTTTATATTTTGTAAATTTTGTTCTTTTCTTTTCTTTTTTTGTGATATGTGGTGATGTTTTATATTTGTTATTTGTGAAATTGTCAACATAAATTGTATTATAAAAATATTGAAAATAATACGAGTGGTAATTTTAACGACGTGGATGATAATAAAAAATTTAAAATTAATATGGGTGGTCATTTCTTAACATAGATAGTAAAAATTAGATAATCGAGAAACAATTATATTAAATTACTAAAAATAGATTAAAATACATGAAAATACAACATAAAATAACTGAAAATTAAATAAAATACATGGAAATAAAACATAAAATTACTGATAATAACAATAAATCTAATAATCGGAGAGACCAGCTCCAGACCCGGACCCTCCAAATCTGGAAATTGTCCAAACATATCAAACATATTAGTAGGTTTTGGTACTTGAGATTGTCTCCTCTTCTGCATAATTATTTGTTGTTGTTCTTGGAAGTATTCACGTTTTGCTGGATCAGCAATCGTGTCCAAATCAATGAGTAGTATGTTATTTTCTCTAGTCATTTCATATTGGTAATTGGTTGCTGCAGTTCTTTGTTTTTGTGCTTCGATTTTTTGTTTTTGCACCTCAATTTCATGTTCTCTATTTGCAGCCGAAGTTGACAATAATTCTCGTAATTTCTCATTTTCCTCTTTTATAGTGTTTAAAAAAGAAGACATATCTTCACCCTGTTTCCTTTTCAATTTGGACATTTTTACCCCTTGTGGCCGTTATGATGAAGAACCACCACTTATATTTTCATCGCTTAAATTGATTGAAAATGAAGGTGCAGAAGGATCAGGAGAAATTGGAGACTCACTAACAACTTCTTGAGGTAAAGGTGTTGAGAATCCGCTTGTATTTTCAGCCTACACAAATTCTTTCAAAATAGACCACACATGGTTGAATTTGAACATTTCCTTATTGCTTTTTTGTTGCGCAAACAACTCGTTTGCTTGTCAAATCTACAAAGAATGTTGAAATTTATTAGAGAAAATATTTATGGCATATATAATAGTAAAACATAATGATAATTACTTACGATATTGAGCTCATTTGCACTTCTTGGATTCATATATTCAATTTGGCGCAAACAACCATTGAACTTTCTCGTATCTTTGAGAATTGTTTGCATACGGCATTGTAGTGATCTTTGGTTACGCTCTTTTAGATTAGAGTTTGGCATTTCAGAATTGAACGTATCTGTAATGCGTTTCCAAAATAGATCTCTGGACTGGTTTATACCAACAATTGGATCTTGCGAAATTTGAAGAAAGACACTGCAAATATATTGATCTTCAGCATTTGTATAATTAGTATTGCGTGGCTTCGACGTTTTAGAGAGAAGAAGATATAATGTAAATAAAGACTCGAAGAGATTTTGGAGAGGTGTGTTTTAGATGTATGGTATATCTTCACTATTTATAGAATGTTAGAACTACCCAATTTATTTATTCTACCTAACTTTCTATCTACCAAATTGGTTCTACCTACCCAATTGCTTCTACCTAACTTTCTATCTACCAAATTGGTTCTACCTACCCAATTGGTTCTACCTATTGAAGAAAACATGGAAGTGTCACCCTCGGAGGTCGAATTTGCAGATAATGAACCTACTTGCTTTCAAGATTTTCTTGGTCGACATAAACAAATTAGAGATGCAGATGCTCATTTTACACTCCGAAATGCTTTAATTGATCATTTGTGGGATGAGTATTCTAATTCAGAAAATTAGAAATTATCACTATGTAGCATTTATTTCACTTTTAATAAAATAAGTCTTTTTTTTTGTTTTCATTTTGCTTGTGGATTTTATTTAATTAATTAAATGATTTTTTTATTATAAAGAGTAAACATTATATTAAATAATGTTTACATGTGTAAATATATTATCTAATTATAAAAATAAAATAAAAATATAATTAAATAAATTAATAATTAAAAATATTAAGGAATATTATTTTTTAATGTAAAATTTAGTGCAGACTGCTGGAGATAAAATACTATTTCTGCATTAAAGTAGTGCAGATTCTGCACTACTTTAGTGCAGACTTCTGGAGATGCTCTTAGGCGTTCTTCAATTTTGTTCATAGCCTCCTCTTTCTAAAGTAGCGCAGCCGAAACACAAACTCCCTAAAATTATTTCAATAAAATTAACTTTAACAAAAGTGAAAACCATTCAATTTACCCAAAAAAAGTGGAAATTAAAAAATTCTAGTTAGAAATCTTTATTTCTTCAATCCAAAATCTCATAAGTATCCAGAAACCCTAGATTTCCCCTGCTTCAATAGATCTGCAGTTTCTCTTTTCTCTGGCGTAGGCCGCTAAAGTCTGCGTTATCCAATTTGGCATACTCACCCGTGATGAAATTGTAATTCTTGTTATGTCTTGTTCAGTTTTAACACTAATTGAGTTGATGGTGGCTTTGTGTTTGTAAAGAATTTGGGGGTGATAAGAGAGCAGCGATGGCAAGGGTTGACAGGGCTCTCACCGAAAATGCCACTGAATTGACGGAATGGCGAGGCGGATACATCAGAGGATGCTCGTGGTGGTGAACGGTCAGTGACAGCGGTCAGAGCAGAAAAATTAGGGGTGGAGATTGACGTGAGTTTGCTGCTACAAAGAGAGAAGGAAATAATTTTTTTATTTGAATTATTTGAAAAATAAACAAAATTTAAAATTTTTATCCACATGAAAGGCAAACATTTTATATTAAAACTGTCACAAGTGTTAAATAAAAGTCACATGAGCAAAATTGGTCCAAAAAATCCAAATTCTTGATTTCAAGTGCAATTCACATACAATTTGAGTTCAATTGAGCAATTCAGGTTTAAATTGGACAAAATTCGTGAAGCCCAACAAGATAAAATCTTAAATTGACAGCCCAAAAAATTAAAATTCTAAACTGTTAGACTCCTAAATTACGAGGTAATTTTAATTAGTAATAAACTCTAAATATATATGACATCTACGTAGAACCACATGTACACACATCTGTATCTTTTAGTAATGACTTTAATTTTAGATTGTTTTAGCCATTTTGTTAGCGTTATATATATACCTTTTGAATTTTAATTTCTTGTGACTTGAGTTCATTTGGGCAGCATATCTAATCAATTTAATATATATATATATATATATATATATATTGGGACGTGACAAACAACGTTTCTTTTTGAAAACTGTATCTCTATATTTCTTTCAAGAAAATTTTAGGGGTGAGGTGTATTTCTACCCAATATACATAATATAAGATGAAAAATACTCACTCAATAATAAAATAAATTTTCTTCCCAAAATGAAGGTAAAATTACTCAACTGTCTTTAAGATTGAGATGGGATAAAATTACTTAAAAAGCTTTCACATGAACCATCAAATTTGCAAAGGGGGGCACTGGGCCACTCTGAAATTTTTGAAAAAAATAGAGGTATTTTAGGAGTATTTTAGGTATTTTATATTTATCCCAAACTACCACACAATATATCAAAACACCCCCATATACCACAATTTATAATAAAACATCCATAACTACCACATTTTTATGATAAAATACTATTTTACCCTTGTTGACTTTCATTAATTTCCAAAAACCATACTTGCCATTAGCCATTTTTTCCTTTTTCCAATCTTTACATTTATTAGATCCGGATTAGCATCAATATCAGGCCCAACATGCTTCCGTAAATAAAATAAAATTGAGTTTAAATCATACCTCGCCTTTGTCTCTTGTATCTCCTGGATCTCGGTTCAGGTTTTACGGATCAAAGATCCAACCACTCGCCCGCAGTCTATGGTTCTGAAACCAATCCTCTTGAGAACCTAAATCGCAATCCTTCTTAACGGCCACCTACTTTTAAGGGGATCACAAGGAGACTCACTGCTGAATAATTTGCACTCAGAAATATAGAATTTTTGGAGAGTATGTCGGAAAGCAAAAACCTTTTTTTTATTGAAGATAAAAAACTAAACTATTTTACAATAAAATTAATCTCCGCCATTGGAGGAGAAACTTGTTTTAGCCTATCATGGCTAATACTCGAAAAAGGGAAACCCCCATAAATAGGAAAACTTGAGAGCTAAACTATTTCAACTTAGAGAGAAGATTTCTCGAAACTTATGATAGAGAAAAATGTTGTGAGAATTCGATGATCTTCTTCTGAGGCTGAATGCCTCCTTTTATAGGCACCAATGCACTCCTTAGTGGATTTATTATTGCCTTGCAACTTGCTTTCCACTTGGTTAGTGGGTATGAGGCCAATCTTCTTTAATTTTTTCACCCACCGTTAGGTGAGTGCATCTTCCACCATTTATTGTCGAGTTTGGTGGCATCATTATCTTTTTGCGTCGGTAACGAATCTTTTGGTTAGTGGAGGGGTCTTCCACTTTTTTCTTTTGGCCCTCGTCCATTATGGGTGCTAATTCTTCAAAAGTGGCGGGGCCGACCACTAACTTCTATCTGATAGTAGCATCCTATGCTTTGTACAATGTATTCCTATACTATTACATTTATAGAATACATCACATCTTGTTTACTATCAAGTCCCCTTAGACTCGCTTTCTTTTATTACATTTTAGGTTTTTATTGTCTAAAAACCCCTCCATTTTTCCTTTTTCTTCGGGTGTTTGGGCTTGTCCTGCTTGACTTTGAACCCTTGTCCGAACAAAGGTTTTTCTTGTATTTGACAGTAAGAACATATATGTTCCTCCCATCTTCCTATATGCACCATGTTGCATATTTTCTTTCTGGTTTGTTCTGTGGCCGGAACCTTGTTTTCCCAGATTAGCTTTCTCTTATTTTCAAAAAGGGTTTCAACAAATCTAGTTGTATTTCCTATCATTGAGTTTAACAGAAAAGATCCATTCACCGAATTTTGAAATATCTTGAATAGATACTTAACTTTGTCCATCTCTGTGAGACAGACCTAAAGTCCCCAAGCTCGCCGTGTAGATATATCATCTTTCCTAAATTTATGCTTTTGCAGATGGAATTCACTGCAAATGATAACACGGTGAAGACCTTTTCCCCAAATAAAGAATCAATAGATAATGAAATCATTGATGTGGATGCCCCAAACAACAAAAAAATAGAAAAGGTAATATCAATTATAATTTTTGTTTCGTAAAGTTACATCATGTCACCCAAATTAAATTTGTTTCATCATTCTTCCATTACAAATTCAATTTACTCAATCTAAATTGGCTTGCTTTACAATGGTTTTACAGAATAAAGAAGTGGCAAATAAGTCTAGCTCATCAACCAAAGAAGTAAAGAAAGAGGACACGAGTATAGATCATACATATGTTGGTCTGAAGATGGAAAACAACAAAAGGCGCAAGCTCCAATCTTCTCAAGCCACATGAAGTTTCGTCAATATGAAGGAGTCTAATTTAGCAATTTAGCACCTGCACCAATTTCCAACTCTCAATAACCAGTTTGTCGAAACAATTAATTTGGTAATATAACCATCGTCTAATGTCGTTAAATCTACTCAAATATTATAGATTGATTTCTCATCCAATGAAATGAAAATTAACATATGCACCAGTGACAAAGGCAATCAGTTAAAATGTTTACCAAAGGTCCACTGGCAACATAACGAAAACCAATAGACTCGCCATAATCTTTCCAAAAGGCAAATTTCTCAGGAGTAACATACTCCTTAACTGTAATAGTGTAGGCTGCAAGAAATAGATGGTTGCATTGTTATATTAATTCTCACAGAGGACTCAGTTGCAAAAACAGTAGTTACATGATCTATGATCATTCAAGAGAATTCAGGAAATTCAAACTCTAAATCAGAAAATAGAATTGCAAGGCCAGCTCATATCAACATTAGCAATACATAGATTAAAAAATGGATTGAAAGCTCATGGAAAAGTAATTCATATTTGCTCACCTGTATACACTGTCCTAGCATCAAAATGTCAACATCAATGGCCCCACACTCAGTCAGAATCCAAACGCAGAATGGAAACTGAGATTTCTTGCTTGACTGAGCAGAAAAGTATACAAAGATTTGGCTATGAATGAATAACATTCATATTCAATTTAACTCCAATTCAAAATTCCAAATTCTAACAGCAATTCACATAAATCCTAACCAGCCGTATTTATTATTGAAAAAAAGAGCCGTTACACTATCAATAGAGCCAATTCACTAGAATCATTTTCATATTTCAGTTGTTATATAGAAAAACATTACATACAATAGAAAAACTTCTTAAAGACATGGACGCAGAAAGAATCAGCACACAAAGTCCAAACATTTTAACAGCAGAATCAATCGGAGGTAAGTTTATAGGTTGCTCAATATGAGAAACAAAAACTTTTACTTACATCTTTTAAATTTTCCCATACTTTTTAAAAAATATAACGACATGAAATTACATGAAAGTCATAATAAAAAAGAGTTACAGACAAGAATTGCTACATATACTGTTTAATTTTAAAGTGGAAACTACTTGTAAAACCCTCATAATAAACTTACAGATCATTGAGCATTAGCTAATGTAGTTCTCACTTCTCAGATCAGAAACTCCCCAAAAAAATTATCAGATTAGAGTTTTAGGCACAATTTTAGGTGAAGTATTATTTTGAACTTCAAATCAATTAAATCTCAGACGTTATAAAGTTAAATAAATTTATGGAATTTCACATGTAACCTAATAACAAATAACAATGATGATTTCAGAAATGACAAGAGCAGCACAATTCAAAGCAGCACGAAACAAAAGACATAGATTGCTAAGGTCTAAACGAACATGTATGATTTAACGTGATTTGATTTGATGTAAATATAACGAGCATAACCAAGGTGAAACATTAGTTAAGTTAGTTTGGATGTTTTAATAATATTTTCTTTTGGTTTCACACATATGCTATGAACACTAACTATGAAGGATCCCAACAATATAGTTATTGAACAGTGTAAACAAGCAAGAGATGGAGGACGGGAAACAATGAAAAGAAAATTGGCAGCCGCATTACAACAAGGTACAATTCTAAAGCAATCCACAAAAAAAAAAATACATACTCATAATCAAAGCATTTTCCACATAATTTGCAACCCCAAATCTCCGACTACAAAACATAAAAGATCAGATACACTTTCATACTACACTTGCAGACAACATGAAGACAACAAAAACCAGCCAGCCTTTCTTCATAACAAAATCCGTAGAAGGTATGCTAACAAAAAAACAACTACATTGAGAATTGATAGCATACACTTTCAGTGAACATAGTGCTATTTGATGAGTTAAAAACAAATCAATCAAATATTTTGACTAATACATAAAAGCCCCCATGAATTCCAAAAATTAGGACACCTGCACAATGCAAAACTACAAGAAACAAAAGACTGAACATATGGAGAAATAAACAAACAGGTAGATTTGGCATGACTTAAAATTTAGCAATTCATAACTAGGATGAGCATATAATTTAGGTCATGTTTATATTTCACATCAATGGCATAATCTTATGGTGAGGCTGTGAAGAATATCAAGATAGATGGGGTAAATATTTTGTTGTTGACCAATGTAGCAGACAAGAGATACGAGATGGGAGATTCTTAAAAGAAAAGGAGTTGAAGGTACAATCCTGAAATAAATACAGCAACAAAGAATTATACTCATGATATCTTATTTTTTTAGGGACACAAGAAGGACAAAGCTCTAAAACAGGATCTTCATCAATCAAAGAAACCGAACAGTTAACAACACGAGGTGAGTAAACAAAGTCAAAAACATAATCTTCACAATTAAAATCATTTAAAATGACAGAATCTCTCACATTCTTTTTTCAGGATCAAAAGAAAGAACCAATAAAAACACAAGAGCTTCCACTGACAGAGATTTGAAGTGCTTGAAAACAAAAGATCAGCCAACTTGCAACTTTCGATTAAAAAAAATATAACTACACAAAAATAACTAACCTTTTTTTTATGTTTTAGAAACAAATACACACAACCACAGACTAAAGCCATCAAAACATAACACCTTGGTAAAATGTTCGTTTTGTGATGCATTAATTTGGATGGCAGAAGGCTCAAAAAAGGATACTTCAACTGGAAAACTCCTTTTCACAATATGTTGCCAAAAAGGACGTGTAGAACTCCCACGAATGAAGGAACCGCCAGAGATTTTAAAAAATCTTATAACAGAATCAACTTCATTTTGCAGGAATATAAGATCTTACAACTCAATATTAGCATTTACATCAATGGGAGCTAAGATAGACAATTCGGTGTCCTCGGCAAATAGACCGTACACATTTAGAGTTCACGGGCAAAATCACCATAATATGGGATCATTACTACCAATGAAAGGACAAATGCCGCATTTTGCACAACTATACATATATAATACGGAAAATGAAGTGCAAAACCGCATCAAGACACTTCCCGCGGAGAAAAGGTACAGAAGAACTGGATGAAAATATAATTTAGATATTGATTGAGATAATGAACTCTAATAATGAACTAGCAAAGATATTCAGAATGGCAAGAGATGTACGAATCAGGGGAAGTAGGAGACTTTTCAATACAACTTATTGCGCAAAATCAAAAAGGAAGACAATATGACTGACCAAGCACTAATGAGCTTGCAGGCTTGATTGTTGGAGACATATCTTTGACAAATGGAGAAAGAGATGTTATTGTTCAACATCAAACAACCCGTCTTCAAAGAATAAGCAGTTTGCACCCCTTATTTATGGCGTTGCAATATCCAATATTATTCCCTTATGGTGAGAGCGGATTTCATGAATAGATTCCATATAGAAATTCAACGATAAAGAGATCATGTGTCACAATGCGTGAGTTCTATGCACATCAAATACAGATAAGGCTATCCGAGGGAACTACACTCATAAGGTCTGGACGTCTACTACATCAATATGTAGTCGATGCCTACACTACGATTGAACAACAACGACTGTGTTGGATTAGAAACAACCAAAAGACTTTAAGAGCAGATGTGTACAATAATGTACGTGATGCGGTTGCAAGAGGTGACAATGATGTAAAATTAATGGGAAAAAGAGTTCTACTACCATCTACATTCACTGGGGGCCCAAGATATATGGTAGAAAATTTCCACGACGCAATGGCAATATGTAGATGGTTCAGAAACCCAGAGCTTTTCATTACGATAACAGCAAATCCTAGTTGGCAAGAAATAACGGACCATCTACAACAATCAGGAAACGGCATAGCCAACGACAAACCGAATATTGAATGTCGTGTATTCAAGATGAAGCTTGAAGAACTGCTCACAGATATTCAACAAGGTTTTTTTGGAGGAGCACCCCAAGTAGGTAACATTATACTTACTATCTATTATTCATATCTATCTAAAATTAACAGCAATGCAAATAATTACACATACAAATTAATAACAAGAAACATTATTTACAAAAACTTGCTTTCATTCTCAATATAAATCAGGATAATTTTTTATGCAGTTGTCTACATTATCGAATTCATGCACATATATTGCTCTGGCTACAAGAAAGCTCAACAATTCCAACTCCGGCACTTATTGATTCATTTATTTCAGCAGAAATTCCAGATATTAGAACAGATAATGAGGGATATAAATTGGTGGAACAATTTATGATGCACGGCCCATGCGGAATGGATCGGTCTCGATTACCATGCATGCATAATGACAAGTGCACAAAAAAATTTCCAAGAGTTTATAATGAAAAAGCAACTGTACACAGAGGACGGATGCATACTATATCGTAGAAAAAACAACGAGACAAAGTTTGTCATGAAAGGCAACACAAAACTAGACAACAGTTTTGTGGTACCACACAACCTTCCTTTGCTAAGGAAATACAGAGCACATATAAACATCGAGTGGTGCAACAGGTCCAGAGCTATAAAATATCTATTCAAATATATTACAAAGGGAGTGGACAAAGCAACAATGTTGGTGGACAAATCACATTCGGGAAAACAACAGATTGGAACCGAAAACCACATAAAACAGCAAGTGGATGAAATAGACAATTACCTTGAATGTCGTTATCTATCAGCATGTGAAGCAATGTGGAGAATTTTTACCTTCGACATTCACTACCGTAAACCTGCAGTACAAAGATTAAGCCTACATATACCAAACCAGCAGAATCTCATTTACGACGAATTCGAAAATTTGGAAAATGTACTATCATGAGAAAATGCACAAAAGACAATGTTCACCAAATGGATGGAAACAAACAAACGAGACGATAAGCAAGAAACCTAACATACGTGCAATTCCCCCAAAAATTTGTATGGGATGGAAAAACTAAGTTGTGGACCAGACTAAAACAAGGACACACAATTGTCAGGATTGTTAATATATATCCAACATCGGGAGGACTATACTATCTCAAGAGGCTAATCGACATAGTAAAAGGACCAACATGTTTTGAAGATATTCTTATTGTTGGAGATGTCGTCCACCAAACATTTAAAAGTGCCTACTATGCTAAAAGATTACTTGATGGAGATAAAGAATGGCACGACGCAATGGATGAAGCATCACAATGGCTTCACCAAAACAGTTGCGCAACCTTTTTGTAACAATATTGATTTACTGTGAAGTTGGTAGCCCAGTACAACTGTGGATCCACTGCTGGAGATCTCTTGCAGAAGACATACCACTCAAACAACGAAAAACATTTAGTTTTACAGAGATGGAATTCACAAATGAGGAGCTTCAAAACTACACCTTGATGGAACTCGAAAAAATATTGATTCAAAGTGATAGATCACTGGCTAAATTCATTGACATGCCAACACCGGACCAAACACTACTTAGAGAATTAACAAATTCGCTCTAAGAGATGAAACAAATTACAACATTGAGGAACAACAGGAAGAACACAATACATTAATCCACAGCCTCAATGACAAACAAATGAATGTGCTTGAAAAGGTGACTAAATCGGTCGAGGATGAAGAAGGAAAACTTTTTTTCCTATATGGCCCTGGCGGAACCGGAAAAACATACTTGTACAGAACAATTATTTCAAAACTAAGGGCGGAAAAAAGAATCGTGATCCCAGTTGCATCTTCTGGTATCGCATCATTGTTACTACCGGGAGGACGAACGGCTCACTCACTTTTCAAGATACTGGTCAGTATAACAGAAAATTCAATGTGTGACATCAAACCAGGATCAAACCTCGCTGAGCTACTAATTTAGACAGACTTAATCATATGGGATGAAGCCCCAACGGCCCATCGTCACACATTCGAGGCATTAGACCGAACTATGAGGGATTTGATATCTATGAAAGACAAGGATGCAGTGAACAAAACATTTGGAGGAAAGACAGTACTTCTCGGTGGGGATTTCAGCAGATTCTTCTAGTGATGCCACAAGAAAGCAGACAGGACACAGTATTAGCAACAATAAACAGGTCATACTTGTGGGATACATGTTGCGTGCTCAACCTCACTAAAAATATGAGGCTGTACAAATCGGAATAAGAATTTGCAACATGGGTTCGAAATGTTGGTGATGGAAAATCAAGGAAAAACTATACAAATGAGGATGTAAGCAACGAGATAGAAATTATTGTACCCAGTGGAGGACAATTGATACTTCACAGCAAAGGACAACCAGTGGAGGAAATTGCAAAATACACGTACTCTGAAATATTGGAAACACAAGACCATCAGAAATATCTAACGGAGAGGGCAATTTTAACACCAACAAACAAAACAGTCGACGAAATAAATGATTACCTGCTATCTATAGTGCCTAGAAAAATAGAAGAATACTTCAGTTCAGACACCATTGAGCACGAGGAAGGCAACGCTGACACACATCAGACGTTATACCCAACTGAATTCCTAAACTCACTCAAATTCTCAGGGTTGCCAAACCACCACTTGCAGCTGAAGACGAAAATACCGATAATGTTGTTGAGAAATTTAAATCAAAAGGAAAGACTGTGCAACGGGACAAGATTGTTGGTAACACGTTTAGGAAAAAGAGTTATTGAAGCTGAGATACTGACGGGAACCCATATAGGAAACAAGGTGTTGATTCCACGAATCATTCTCTCTCCTACAGATACAAAATGGCCATTCAAGCTAAGAAGGCGTCAATTTCCCATAAGAACCTGTTATGCAATGACAATTAACAAAAGTCAAGGTCAAAGCTTAAAAAAGGTTGGATTATACCTTCCACGACCGGTGTTCAGCCATGGCCAACTATATGTAGCATTGTCGAGAGTAACATCAATGGAAGGCCTAAAGGCATTGAACGTAAAAACCACGGAAAATGAAGAAGACGACGTAGCCAATATCATTTATAGAGAAGTTTTCAACCTACCAAAGAACCCTCAAACATGAAATGTAAGTCAACAACTTGTATCATTTATTTAATATTACCGAAAACAAAAAAAAAATGATACATGACCTCCTAAAGATTAAATGATGGAGTATACTTAATGTTGTCAAAACTGTCTTAGACAGTTTCAGGTGCAACTGCATGGTACGAAAGATGAGTGTTTGTAACGTGAAAAAAACTTGGCAGTAGAGATTCAATGATCAGAGGACAGAAGAGAGGTTTTAACTCTATCTTCCACAACCAGTGTTCGACCAACATAAACTTGACATTACAATTTCAAGAGTATCATCCATGAAAGAACTACAGGTACAGAGAATACAAACCACTACATAGCAAACATTATTTATAGAAACATCTCGCTCCTACATCCAGTTGATAAATAAACTAGAAACAAAAATTGATTTCAATGAAAATGAACTTAGAGCACAAATATGTTGATGAAGGTCAGATATTTACAAACTTTAGGAGACCAAACACCGTATTTTATAGAAGTGAGGTATGTTAAAAAACAATTAATTCAATAATTCTTACTATTCCATTAATTCTTCGGATACAACATGGTCAGGAAATACAAAGAAAAACAAAACAAAATATCAAAAGGCAAGACAAAACAACTTTGAGCTAATACTATCAAATGTAGAATTGCAAATTATTTGGAGTCAGAGAAGAATGGATATCAGAGGGATAAATTAATGAATTATAAAATAAGCACAACAACCAAAAATGCATAAAATTATTATTTTCTCATCATCCTAAAAACAACAATCAACTAGCAAGAAAAAATAATTACGCAGACATTTCATCAAACAACTACCAAGCAAGAAAAAATGACTTCACCCATCAAGAAAAAAATCAAATAATTACATACAAATTTAAGCAACGCATAAACATTGAATTAAATAGTCTACGTTAAAAAAAAAGGTTATTCTACGTCACCATTTACACCAACATTTCACATTGACATGCATCATAAAATCATATACCATGGATAAACAAATAACAACAAACTCAGAGTTACATAACAAAATATTAAAGGATAAGGACAAACAGAATATTACCAAGATAAATAAAATTATGAACAAGTTCAGATTGTAAATGCAAATATGCATTAAAGAAAACGAAAACGCCTGCATAAATGAGAAAAAAAGGGATAACAATTGGGATAAAAAATTGACAATATAAAAAAAACCACCAAATGATGATAGACCTGTAGCAATTGCGTTGGAGAATTTATCACGGCGATAATTGGGATTTTAAGGGGCGGCATATGGTTCATACATTTCCCACCAACACATAATATTTAATTTTCTATAATGTGTTTTATTTTAGTTATAGGCCATAAATTGGGTCTTTGTGTTTTTAAGTATTCTGGATCAATTTTGGGCCCTAATTGTTTTTGGAGCTTAATTTGTTTTAAATCCTTATTTTATCTATCTTTAATTCAAAATTTGGAATTAACTATATCAGTGTCATCAATTTCTCTACTCTATTTCGTTGTGCGGCAGAACAAATTTTAGGAAAATGAGAAGTGATCATGTATATAGAGCGAATCAAGCAACGTTTGAGCTACTAAAGTGATGAATCGAGCATGAACAACTACAACAACAAATCGAGTAATCAACATAATATATACACGTTCAGCATAGATAAGTGCTAATTTCATCGGAAAAGTTTTGATGCCACTCTAACAAACTCTTCAATTTCAGGTTGCAATTGAAAACAAAATAAAAACTTTAGATTGCAAATTATAAAACAATCATACTTTAGATTTAATTTTTTGCATTTAACCCTTTTAAAAAGTTAATTACCTCATATTTAAAAATAAATTTGAGTACTGCCTATTCCAGTGCACTTTTTAACTGTAATGTCAATTGAGTGAGTTCTGTTTGTAGTGTTCCCTAACTATAGAGGCATTTTGTGTTCAACTCTAGCAAATTACTTATAAGAACAAGCATTATGCATCCATTAGTTTAGTGCAAGTTATATAATTCCGCTAGTCACAGATGAGTGCAATTCATTAACACATATGAAAATAGCAATCTACATGAATTCAGTCACAGGTGCTTTTATCGCTCCAAGGTAACCCTAAAAATAAACTAAAATATATCCAAGAGTACAAAAACTAACACACATTGTAGGCATCTCCATCGGAAAGTTCACCAGCTGCTATTCTCTGCTCGTATTCTAAGAGAGGTCCCCCACCATTTAGTTCTGCCAATAAATTAGTGAAAGTAAAAACCAAGAAAAATGTGAATTCTTTACTTGCACATTAAAATCCCAACTTATAAAGTTGGATGCTTCAAACAATGCCACAACCTCCGCTGGTCACTTTAGCTGCATCAGTTGAAATAGCTCTGTACATCATGTAAGATGGATGTCTACATCGACAAATGTCTGTACTGCTCGATATGCTATATACAAAGCGGTAATTCATATTCAACCAAAAATCATGCCTTCTAAAGGAGACATCACAGATGAAGTTTCGACTATACAGAAAACCTGGCCTCAATTGCCTCATGGCCCGAATGACTCTCCTCATTTTCAGTACAGATCTCTCCAAAAGGTGCAAGGGCTTAATTTTCACCCCCAATTTTATTCACCAGAGATGAGAGAACCTACAAATCCTTGAATTAAACAGATTGCTGAAAAAAGCTGCAGCCAAAGAACCCAAAAAAAAACTAATTATAAAAATGATGGGATATATTAGCAATTCCAGAAAACAAAAGATAGTACAAACAAACTTTAATCCTTTCTCCACAACAAGAATCAACCACTATTATAATATCAAGTTGGGTACTTATTAACCAAATTTAATATTGGACGAGGAATAAATACACCTGCCCATAATTGATCACTTCCCCAGTCTACACAATAATTAAATTCATCAACCAAATTCATCAACCAACTCAAATGAGGTAATGAATTTATTATTAAAAATAATGACAAAACTTAAATTGAAAACAAACCCAATCATCATTTTCAAGCAAATTTTCACAGAATTCAGTTGAAGAAACGGAACGCAAATCCTGCATGCAAAAAGGAATAAAAAAAAACACGGAAAAGGATAGATTACAAAAGATCAAGAAGATAAAGCGGAAAGCGAACCTGATTGATGTTGCAGAAAAACCCAGAATTGTTGAAGGGCTTATCTTTCAGAGATTGAAACGCAATTCATTATTGTGCATAAATAATTCACATGCAGATAAACTGTGTGTATAGTAGCAGAGGATTAGTGAAATAATCAAGAATTACTGAATTCAAGAAAACAATATAAAGTTTATCAATTGGAGATATTCGAAAGTATTTGTGGAATTGAATCCTATATCTCAGGAGAATGGTCAAAGCGAGAAGAGAGGGGTCTAATACGGCTAATGGGATCTGGGTTTTCTCCAATAATTTTTTAGCTTTATTTCCGCGTGCTGTTCTTTTGTTTTTTGTTTTTATTTTTATTTTTTCTTCTCTTCCTTCTTTTCAAACGATATACTATAATTAATAATTATTATTAATCCTACTCACATTAGAGTCATCAGTCATGCCTCCTATCTGGCAATCTACATCAAATTACCGTTTTGCCATTATGCATAGTTCAGATTATCCAACTTTTTTTAATTCTTGAACTATCATTGCCCAGGATTTTGTAGCCCATTAAATTCTTGAACTATCATTGCCCTGGATTTTGTAGCCCATTAGTGAGTTAGTAGTTCTAATCTATAGTAAAACCTCTATAAATTAATAATTTTGGGATCATGAAATTTTATTAATTTAAAAAGATATTAATATATCAATAAATTAATATTTTATTAATTAAAAGAGAGAATTTTTAAATTCAGCAAATTTAGTACATATGTATTGAAAATAAATGAATTCATATACATGTTTCATTGATTATATTCATGTATCAACCAATTCTTTGTAACTAATTAAATATATTCATGTATAATATCAATTCATTGTATACAATTAATTATTATATTCATAGACGCATATAACAACTCTTCACAATTTTTTGTTGCAGCTAGAGAACTCTTGGCTGCAATTAAAAAAGTTAGAGATGAAATCCAATTAGATTGAAATTTTAAGAAAAATCAAATAACAATAGATTCATATTTTAGCAAATTACCATAACATTTATAATTGTAATATTTATGAATTATTAATTTAGAGTTTTAATGGGACCTAATATTTATAAAGAGATTTTCCGAAAAATTATTATCTTATTATCTTATCGAATTTGATGATTTTTTATAAAGGCCCAAGTCGGGACCGGAAGATTTTATTATTTTAGAGAGTTTATTAATTTATAGAGTATTAATTTATAGAGGTTTTACTGTACTTCTCGGAAATTCTCACGTTATATGTTGGATTTTATATGCTTCCATATCAGAGAAATGAAATACTAACATTTACTCTAACTTAGATAAATTAAATACTGTATTTTTTACTGCATTTATTGGAATTTATTTCACATATGGTTCTATTTGAATGATTAATCATATGGTGAAAGTTAAGTTATAACATAAACACGAGTATTTAGAGATGATAATGACATAAGGTGGAGAAAATTCAAATTGACCCACACGTATTTCATGAGAAATCAGCCTCCGCAACGAGTCACAAACATTCATTTCGAGCCCTATCCACTGAACGGCGGACAGGGTGGGTCCCCATCAACCTCACTTTATTAAATTTATTATTAACTATTCTAACCCAAGTGAATATTTGATTAAATTATACATGTTTGATATAGTAGATTTTGATATTTTTCTGATCAATTAATCATTTTTTAATAATTAAGGGGATTGTATTGGATTAGAATTTTAAAGGACTTTTTAAGCTGAAAAAAGTCATGCGGATTTAAAAGATTTTGCAGGATTTTTATGACTTTTAAGATTTTACAAGATTCTGTAGACTTTTTAATCAGGATTTTAATGGATTCTGTAGGATTTTGTGGACTTTGCAGAACTTTATGGATTTATGAAATACGATAAGAGTTCAAGATTTTATTCATACATTCGAATTTAAAAAGAGTCAAAAGACAAAAAAAATAAAAATAATAATTCTCCATGTCCTCTAAAATAGCATTCATCCAAATATTCATAGCTATATTAGTATTTTTTTTCATACATTCGAATTTAAAAAGAGTTAAAAGACAAAAAAATAAAAATAATAATAATTCTCCATAATATCATGTCCTCCTAAATAGCATTCATCCACATATCCATAACTATACTAGTCGTCCAAGCATTAGCGTCTTGTCACATATCCATAACTATACTAGTCCTCCAAGCATTAGCCTCTTGTCACATATCCATAACTATACTAGTCCTCCAAGCATTAGCGTCTTGTCGCTCTTGCTCTTGAGTTTGATTCATCCACATATCCATAGCTATACTAGTCCTCCAAGCATTAGCGTTGGGTTTCATTCATCCACATATCCATAGCTATACTAGTCCTCCAAGCATTAGCGTCTTGTCGCTCTTGCTCTTGGGTTTCAATAATAGGCTCAAAGTTATGGTCTTCAATTATATCTTCAATAATTATAGTAGCAAGAAAATTAAAAGTTTTTAAATTAAAAGTGAATTTGAAGGTCTATATTATAGATATTATTGCAATTGAAAAATCGAGTTTTTTTGATTTAATAAATATTCAATCAATAAATAATATCCTCAATAATTATAGTAGCACTCGAAATTTTGTTTGATATATATTATTTTCATTACTAATAAAAATATATTAAAACTCAATAAACTTTGTTGATCTAATAAATATTTTCAATAAATTTTGTTGATTTAGTAAATATTCAATCAATAATCAATAATATCCTCAATAATTATAGTAGCACTCGAAATTTTGTTCCTTATATATTATTTTCATTACTAATCAAAATATATTAAAACTCAATAAACATTGTTGATTTAATAAATATCCTCAATAAATTTTGTTGATTTAATAAATATTCAATCAATAATCAATAATATCCTCAATAATTATAGTAGCACTCGAAATTTTGTTCGATATACATTGTTTTGATTACTAATAAAAATATATTAAAATAATCAAACAATAGGTTTGTAAGAAAACTAGGGGTGTATTGGATTAGGATTGTATTGAATTTTTTTTTCATAGAATTGCAGTATAAAGACAAATGTGAAAAAAATTGATTACTAATAAAAATATATTAAAATAATCAAACAATAGGTTTGTAAGAAAACTAGGGGTGTATTGGATTAGGATTGCATTGAAATTTTTTTTTCCATTGAATTGCAGTGTAAAGACAAATGTGAAAAAAATTGCAGTATAAAGACAAAGGTGAAGAGACAAAGGTGAAAAGACATTAGTGGAAGAAGTACTTCAATAGTCACTTCAAGAGTCCTCTAAAATCTGATGGGTTTGGATGAGATTGTTGGTATTTATAGATACCACTAAAAAGTCCTTCAAAATCCATCTAACACAACAATCCTGTAAAATTCTTATATTTTTGAATACCAATGGATTATTTTTAAATAGTAAAAAGTCGTGCATGAATACCAATAGATTTGAATGGACTCTTTAAAAAATCTTGAAAATCCAGATTGAATACCAGTAGATTGTTTTTAAGTGACATAAAATCCTGATTGAATACCAACGGATTTTTTTAAAAAAAAAATCTTTTAAAATCCTGTGAAATCCTAAACCAATACACCCCTAAGATTTACTAAATTGTTGTTAATATATTATTTGTAATTTAATTTTAAAAATGCAGTCACTTTTTCATTGGATGACATGTAGATCAGGGGTTTATCGATTCGTTTCACTCACTATATGCATCTTTTTTAATATATAAATATATATATATATATATATATATATGAATAAATTTTATACACGTTTTTTTATAAAGAAATTGGCTAAACAAAAAAATTACAATATATATACATAAAATAACAAATACATAAAACATAAATAAACAACAACTGTAAATTAAATGAGTTATGAAGTCTGTGCAACGCACGGGTTCAAACCTACTAAAATAAAATGTACAATTTTTGTAAAGTCCTCTCACGATCAACCCATAAATTAAAAATTTACTTGTAAAAAAATGAACTACGAGTTCAAGTTAGGTTGGTTCAGTATTCTATAAAATTTTGTAAAAAATAAATATTATGAAAGCAAGACCAAAAAAAAAAAAAGTATTCACTAATCATATTGTTGCCTAATATAGATCCATGTGTAGAAATAATGTTGTCATTAAAAAAACGGTCACGATCTACTCAGCATAAAGTATTATGGTATACCGTCGCACAGATGATATAAACGCTGCCTCAATAAATCTCCCGAGGCTAAAACCCTTGCGAGCGAGAAAATCGCAACACTCGGAAGTATTCTTCGTTGTCTCTCTAATTTTCCAGGTAAAACCCTAAATTCTTTTTCGTCTAATTTTTCGATCTTGCGCCATTTTTATGATCGATTGAAGATTTATCTCTCGAATTTCATCTTGATCGCGAATCAGGTTCTAGACTTTATGGAAATTTTAGTTTTGTTTTGCTTTTTTGACTGATAAATGGGGGGATTGTATTCGATGTCAATCTTCTTTATGGGGCTGTTTTAGTGTCTTTCAGTGTGTACGTTTTCATTTCTTTGGTGTAGTGCTTTGCTTTTGTATAATTTTGTGATTCTGAAATTTTATTTTTATTTTTTTCTTTATGTGGCTTTCAGTATGTATTGTAACAGGATTCCCAGATACACAGTAGGAATTCCATTACTGCAACATGAATTATATAATTATTTTGGTATTTTTTTGAAATTAACTGAATGTAGAGAAAAACATACACAGAAATTGATAGATTGCAGGTGAGATAAGAGAGAGAAATTGGGAAGAGAGAGAAATTAGAAGAGAGAGATTTGGGACAATTTTCTGATTTTTCTTCATTCCTCTGTCATGCGTACAAAAAGGCAGAATTCTGTTACAACAACTCAGAATCCAGCCACTCATATAAAGACAACTGGCAGCTAAAAAAAGAAATTGGAAAATAAGGAACAGGTGCTATACGGCACCGTTTACACCTGAATTAATAAATCCCAATTCAGCCCTAATTTCCCAATTGAATCCTAACTGTCAAATGATCCAAATTCAACCGTTTCTTCCTTCTCAATGAACGAATTCTCTGGGCTCCCCAATCCACTTCCACCACACGCACCTTCACAATTTCATCGCGTCCCATCTCCCAAAACCGATTGAAAGTGCGCGAGTTTACATGTATGTTTTCCCAGGTCATGACATATTGTTTTTCATTTCTTTTTTTAGTGGTGCTTTTTTGATATATAATTGGTGATTCTGAATTCAGTGGTAGAAGTGTGCATTTTATGTAGTTTGTTTGCAGTATTCGGTGAAGGCTTCTGTTCTTAATTGTTTAGCAAACCAGTTTTGATTTTACTGTGTTTTTATCGTTATAAATGTGGTATTTTTTTTTTTTTTAAAATTTAATCTCTAATCTGACAATATTTTATCCCCTGCTTTCATTGGATATACAATGTCGGACTGTTTCCTTCATCCACACACTGTTGATGCCCTTCAGGCCATAATTTCGTAATTTTTACAAACTATCATTATATTACCATCATTCTCATAATTATTATAAGATTGATGTTGGAGTTTCAGTGTGATCATATGATATCACTACAACAAATATGCTAAACGACAACACGCGCTTTACAATGGTTTTCAGCAATTTGTGTTGTTGTATATAAATTTACAGCAGTTTTTCATAAAACCGTTGTCAAAAAGTAAAAAAATGCACGACAGTTATTTCGTACCGTTGTCGTCGTGCATGTTTTTTGGCTCAACGACAACGGTTGGGACAACGGTTTTTTCTACCGTTGTCGTTGTGCGAGGTAGCGACATTTTTAAAAATAAAATATTGGCCAGATTCGAAACCCGAGTCCCCGAACATGTTGTAAGTAGAATTGCCAGTAGGCTAGCAATATCACATTATTTATTGTAACAAATAGTTTTATATATCAATGTCCAATGAACTACTTAAATCAATTGTGCAAAAGCCCTGATTTCATCACTTGTTCCTCTCTCTTCTCCTAATAGTTGTGCCAAAGTTGAATCTTTCCTCTGGCATCTCTTAACAATCGATTGAAGAAATCTCCAATCAACCGTTTGCCGTCGCCGCCAACCGTTGGTTCACCGTCGCTGTCGCAGCTACTAACACTTCACGTCGCCGTTGACACCACGAACAGTTCACCGTCTCCAAGAAAGATTTCAGGGTGGGGTGACATTGGAGGTCCAATCTGTTCTCGACTTCGCGGCCGCCAAGAACATCCACCTCATCTCCGACGAGGTATACTCAGGCTCGTCCTTCTGCTCTGATAAGTTCTCGATTCCATATTTTTTATTTTCACTATATCAGTTCTTGAGTGTGCATCTGAAATTGGTTGAAAGTCGTCTATTTTTTGAGTTTGTTTGCAATAGGTGTCCAATTCGTTGTTTGAGTTCTTGATAAACTAATCTAGGGTTTTGGGTTCTCTATGGCCATTGTTGGATTTTCAAGATTTGAACTTTGCAAGAATGTGGTCCAGATATTATCTGATTGAGATGTGATTTATGTGGAAAGATATTTATGTGATTTATGGAAGGAGGTATGGGCCTTTTCCTCTGTTTATTTTCCTTTCCTTGAAATCAGTATATTATGCCTAGCTTGTCTACTTTTCAAGAGTAATGGGTTTTAATCCCATAGTTGAGAGTCTTTATGAATGGTATTTATATTTGTTGTACTTAATTTGTTAATGTTTTTAGCTTTTAGATAGCTGGAATTGGAGAATACATTACTCCATCTGTATATTGTTTACATGAATAGCATATAATTTAAGATTTGAAAACTTTGTAACAGAAAATTATATTTCAACAATTATGATTAAGTTTTTTGTTTTCCTCTGCTGTTTCAATTTGTTTTGTTCGCAACAGCTCTCATGCTTTTAAAGTTAACTACTTCTGTCTATATGCAGGATATACTGCAATCTGACTCTTCTCTAAGGCGTTCAAATGAAGACATTGCACTTTTGGATTCCTATTCATCAATTAAGTCACGCCATGTAAGTATAATATGTTCCTTTTTCATGAACTTTATGGTGTAAGTAACACCTCTTATCCGCTTATGAACTTGCTGGAGATTTTGTGACTCCAAATAAGTTTATAAGTAACTACTCCCTCAGCTAACAAGAAAATACTCTCTCCTCTTAAGATTTATTTTGAAAGTTTGCCTTATATTGGAGGGCACATCTGGATCTTTGGATAATAATTAAGTTCATAATAATATACGTATAGTCTTCCCTCAAGAGTTCTGTACCATTCTCCTGCTTTTCTTAACTTTAGTTGCTTTGTTACAGTTTTTTTGACTACTGTTGTCTTATAATAGGTTGTTACCAGTGGAAGAAAATTGAGTCGGAAGAGGGCTCGTCACCTTAAAAGGAAATTTAATAACCCTCGTATAAGATGGCCTTCAGAGGGAGGGGCCGCGGACGTGGCGCTTTCAGCGGCGGCGGAGGATTCCGACCGGCGCCGGCAGTTCCTTTCATACTCTTTCCAGTAACTATCTCACTCTCTATTTCTAGTTTTGGTTTTTTTTTTTTTTTTTTAATGGTGAAATTATGTTAGTTTGAGAATATGAATTTGAATGATTGCATAATTTATAGGAAATTGAGGGTTTAGGTAAAGCGGAGTATTCTACTGCGAATATACAGTTAGTAAAATGGTCTTGGGCTCTGCAGAAGGATCGCCATATATCTCCTTATTATTACGAAGATAGAAAGCAATGCCCTGAGAGTACGTTTTCTCCTTTTTTTTTTTTTTTTTAATTGGAAGTGATTTGCATGGAATGGTGTTTAGTGATTCTTATTAGTGGATTAGATTTGAATGTTTACTCATTTACGCCTTTTCGAATGGTGTATTCACACTGTGGTGAATTGGAGTGATGCGAGGTTTTATCGATTGATCAGTATTGTATCTATTGTGATTTACATGCAATCACTCACATATGCATAAGTATATATGTATGTGTGTATTTCATAAGGTGTGGCATCTATCAGATTGTCTTACGGAAATGGAGACAAGAGTTTTCATAAATTGTGTTGGCAATCAATAGAATGGGGAAGGGCAGGGCATATTTAGTGTAACTCTCTATGACGGATGTTATATGCTTGATGAAGGTGAAGGCATTAAGAAAATGACCGGTGAGAAAACAATATTTTCTAATCTTTCTCTTTCACGCGTGCATATGTTTGCTTGAAATCTATACAAATGTATCATGCAAGAGTATGTCTGATAAAAGGCCTGGTATAAAGTTTGCTTGCTAAACTATCATGTCCCTTCGATGTTGATTTTCGTACTAATACGACTGTTTTTGTTGCGTTGATCTGATATAGTTCTTAGTTTTATGGCTATAGAACGAAAAAAACCAGACATTGAAAGGTACAAAGACAGGGAATTGCAAGCAAAAAAGATTAAGCCACCACTCTGCGACGTCATAGAGCTTGGCACTGATCATATGCCTGCAGAACTAGCTAAAGGTTTATATTCATACCTATTGTGGGAATTATTTACTCTTCCAAGTGAATGCCTATCTTAGTCTGAAGCATAATCATTTACAAGATGCTGATATATTTTTTGTTTTCATTAACAAAACAGGTCAGACTAGGCGTGTCAAGAAACTTAAGTGGACCGCTGGCCAAGGTATGGTGGGGAGAAATGATGTTTTCTTTTGTGGCTATAGGAAGAGGAGAGATTTTCGGAAGCAAATTTTGTTTTATTTGTATTTTTTACTTTATTGGAGATAGTCAACGGAAGGGTGGATGGATTTGATTATCTCATAATATCTCATAATGTATGTTTAATATTTTTCTCTTTAGTTCTGAGAATATGCCTCTAACTGCAATGAGTGTATATTGATTATAACAGAATTGAACAATCTCTTTGACAAGTTTCAAAACAAGGATCAGGTATATTTTCCAATCAATAGTTTGATATTTTGATATGGGAGTATTCTCCATATTTTTTGTTTTTGCCTACATGAATTGGTTCTCATTTATTGTTTTCGTCTCTGGAACTTTGAGCTTCCAGGGTCTAGAAGGAGCTGAAAAGAAAGAAAATGAAGGTGATGAAGAAGAAGAAGAGGGACCGAACGAAGAAGATGAAGGAGAATTCAGTGATGAGGGTGATTATGAACAGGTATGCAAGATAGTCATGGTGCTATGAATACTGACATAATATAATTTCCGTATTTGTTATGGTGTGCTAATCAGTTTTTAATCAAATCTGGCTATCTTTTAAGCATTTGTGTCATCCCAAAGGCAGTAAACTGCCCCTGTCTTGCCTGATAAATCATAATTATTAAAGCTATCTAGATTCAACTGACATTTGCGAAATATTTGTTCAACTGTACAGGCTGAATATTTTGATGATGATGAAGATGATTACAACATGGCCGATGACAACGATAGTACGATTTGTCTTTCCCATTTGTTCTGCTTCTTCACTGCTTCATTAGTTCATTTCTTGTTATTGCAAGGCTTACCAATATATTCATTAATTTGTGATATGTGCAGATGAGCCGTCTTATTGAGTTATTGTTAGATTGCTGGACCCAACTCGATTCATTTTGGAGCCGATTTTGGATTTACTGACTATTTTCTTCAGAATCTCAAGGTAGTCGACTAGTCAAATGTATACTATACAACAACCAAAGACTCTCTTACTCTGTCTTTGGTCATTCTATCACTTGGAGTTCGCCTATTTATAAGAGATCGCCTATTTACCTACAATTTAAAATATAATATTGCCTATTTATTTTAGAAAACTTACCCTTTAATCTTGAGTTTTTAAAAATACCTCGTATGTTAATATTTGTTGTCAAGAATACCTAGCTATTTACCGGTAGTAAAAGGTAATTCGTTAGTCTAATTTTTCTGTTTTTAAAAAATTATAAAAATTTATTTTATTATATTTACATATATCATATTATTGTATATTTTGAAAAATAGGGGGTTTATTTTGTGTAATTTTTTTTTGCAAAATCATACAAACATATGAGGTATTATTGTAAATATAATAAAATAAAATTTTATTATTTTTTAAAACAGAAAATTATTTTAATTCAAAAGAAAATATAAAATAAAAGATTCTTTTAAATAATAATAATAATAATAATAATAATAATAGAAGTTCTAAAACAATAATTTAATGTTTTTTAATTTTAAAATATTATTTTCAAAGCTATGCCCTTTATTTCCTTTTTTTTTTTCTTTTTGTTCATTTATTTGATGGACTATATATACATACATACATATAATTTTTTTTTTCTTAATTAACCTCTAATTATATTTGTGTATATTTTGTATACCTCTCTTGGGAAAATTGCAAATTTAGAATATTATCTTTTGGTTATTCACTAATTAAGATCACTATCTTTTCGGGTCTTAATATTATGACACTATCTTTTTAATTTAAGTGTTTTTAGGAAAATTAGCCCAAAATTCAAAAATTTCGGGCCTAAATCACATGTACAGTGTATGTCTCTCCAAATTAGAGTTTTTCAAAAATAAAACATATTCTTGCTCAAATCAAGCTGAAATCAAATTGATTTCGATAAATTGATTTTGGGCTTTGTTAAGGCTTGAAGAAATGAAGCTATTTTTGGACTAGACTTGATCATCTGAATTTTGGAGTGGTTCAGTCCACTTCATGTTTGGAAAATAATTTACATAATTCTATAATCATATCCTACTTTTCCTACTTTTTTTACAATACCTATTAAAAATCATCTACTTTTTCTGCAATTCTCAATGTAACATCTTAACTATAATCCTAACTTATAAAATCTCAAAATAAATACAAGGTTTTCAAAATCCTTATTCACAAAATACTCTCAATTCTCAAATCCAAACTTGGAAAAGTCACCTTAAGTCTAGAACAAATATAGCCGGAGTGTTTTGACGTAGAAAATATAAATTTTGGTTAAGTTTTGAGAAAGTTCCGCAATAGCCGTCGCCACTGCCGCCTCTATCGCCAAAATCCTCTATAACTACCCTCAAGTTCACCCAAAATTTGATATTTCTCAATACTGAAGCAAAATGTATGTTTCATACTCCAAAACTTGCGTCTCCTCAAGCAATAAAAAAAGCCCTAAATCAATTTACCAAATTCAATTCGATTAATGTTCAATTTTTGAGTGAGGATCGATTTAAAGTTTCAAAAAGACCCTGATTTGGAGATGCACACACTGCACATGCGATTTAGACCCGATCTTTTTGGAATTTAATTTATGACTAAATTTTATAAAATCATCCAAATTAAAAAGATAATATATCAATATCAAGGTCTGCAAAAAAAATATCTTTATATAATGAATGATTAAAAAATAGTATCGTGAATTTGCAATTTTCCCACATATCCCTATCCTACATGATTAATGTATCAATTTTCAAGCTAAGTTGTGCGCCTGCACGTTAATTATATATATCACTAGAGCATCATAATCATATCTTGATTTATATGTGTCATGCGTTCCACTCCCAAATAAAAAAATTGAAACGCTAGCAATAATATAAATATATAGAGTTTATTATTAAAATTTTTCATGAGTGACATTTTAGAACTTTAATTTTTCTGACGGACAATTTAAGATTTTATCTTTTTGAACTTCGTAAATTTTACCTAATTTTAGCCAATTCGGACTGTTCATTTTGGGTAATTCGCACATGAATCTCACCTCATCGCCAATTCATTTTAGTCCGAATTGTTCATTTTAGGCTGAATTATCTAATTTGAATTATTCGGGCCAATTTGCATATGTGCAACATATATAATAGTACAAGTGTAATCCATGTTGGCAGAAATTTTACACCTCATCGCACCACATAAGATTAAAAACAGAAAAAAAGATATTATATATAAAAAATAGGAAAAAAAATGAAAATTCTACCCTTAAGGCGTTCATCTTCTTCCCAACTGCGCCTCCACCACCACCTGTAGCACCTCCAATCGCCGACCACCGCGCAACCTTTGAATCCCTCCGTCAACCCCGCTAGATTCTCATCTCCGAAGCATCGCACTACTCTCTTATGAATGAAGGCGTTATTAGAGCACCTCCAGCAAGGTTGTAGAATAGCGCCAAGCCGTCATTTTCTATCTACCAGCAGTGCGCTAGCCATGGCTGTATTCTGAAGAAATGCACAGTGTGGTGCTACATGTAGCACCACACTGTTTCAGCGCTAAACAATTTTTTTTTTTATATTTTGTAAATTTTGTTCTTTCTTTTCTTTTTTTGTGATATGTGGTGATGTTTTATATTTGTTATTTGTGAAATTGTCAACATAATTTGTATTATAAAAATATTGAAAATAATACGAGTGGTAATTTTAACGACGTGGATGATAATAAAAAAATTTAAAATTAATATGGGTGGTCATTTCTTAACATAGATAGTAAAAATTAGATAATCGAGAAACAATTATATTAAATTACTAAAAATAGATTAAAATACATGAAAATACAACATAAAATAACTGAAAATTAAATAAAATACATGGAAATAAAACATAAAATTACTGATAATAACAATAAATCTAATAATCGGAGAGACCAGCTCCAGACCCGGACCCTCCAAAATCTGGAAATTGTCCAAACATATCAAACATATTAGTAGGTTTTGGTACTTGAGATTGTCTCCTCTTCTGCATAATTATTTGTTGTTGTTCTTGGAAGTATTCACGTTTTGCTGGATCAGCAATCGTGTCCAAATCAATGAGTAGTATGTTATTTTCTCTAGTCATTTCATATTGGTAATTGGTTGCTGCAGTTCTTTGTTTTTGTGCTTCGATTTTTTGTTTTTGCACCTCAATTTCATGTTCTCTATTTGCAGCCGAAGTTGACAATAATTCTCGTAATTTCTCATTTTCCTCTTTTATAGTGTTTAAAAAAGAAGACATATCTTCACCCTGTTTCCTTTTCAATTTGGACATTTTTACCCCTTGTGGCCGTTATGATGAAGAACCACCACTTATATTTTCATCGCTTAAATTGATTGAAAATGAAGGTGCAGAAGGATCAGGAGAAATTGGAGACTCACTAACAACTTCTTGAGGTAAAGGTGTTGAGAATCCGCTTGTATTTTCAGCCTACACAAATTCTTTCAAAATAGACCACACATGGTTGAATTTGAACATTTCCTTATTGCTTTTTTGTTGCGCAAACAACTCGTTTGCTTGTCAAATCTACAAAGAATGTTGAAATTTATTAGAGAAAATATTTATGGCATATATAATAGTAAAACATAATGATAATTACTTACGATATTGAGCTCATTTGCACTTCTTGGATTCATATATTCAATTTGGCGCAAACAACCATTGAACTTTCTCGTATCTTTGAGAATTGTTTGCATACGGCATTGTAGTGATCTTTGGTTACGCTCTTTTAGATTAGAGTTTGGCATTTCAGAATTGAACGTATCTGTAATGCGTTTCCAAAATAGATCTCTGGACTGGTTTATACCAACAATTGGATCTTGCGAAATTTGAAGAAAGACACTGCAAATATATTGATCTTCAGCATTTGTATAATTAGTATTGCGTGGCTTCGACGTTTTAGAGAGAAGAAGATATAATGTAAATAAAGACTCGAAGAGATTTTGGAGAGGTGTGTTTTAGATGTATGGTATATCTTCACTATTTATAGAATGTTAGAACTACCCAATTTATTTATTCTACCTAACTTTCTATCTACCAAATTGGTTCTACCTACCCAATTGCTTCTACCTAACTTTCTATCTACCAAATTGGTTCTACCTACCCAATTGGTTCTACCTATTGAAGAAACATGGAAGTGTCACCCTCGGAGGTCGAATTTGCAGATAATGAACCTACTTGCTTTCAAGATTTTCTTGGTCGACATAAACAAATTAGAGATGCAGATGCTCATTTTACACTCCGAAATGCTTTAATTGATCATTTGTGGGATGAGTATTCTAATTCAGAAATTAGAAATTATCACTATGTAGCATTTATTTCACTTTTAATAAAATAAGTCTTTTTTTTTGTTTTCATTTTGCTTGTGGATTTTATTTAATTAATTAAATGATTTTTTTATTATAAAGAGTAAACATTATATTAAATAATGTTTACATGTGTAAATATATTATCTAATTATAAAAATAAAATAAAAATATAATTAAATAAATTAATAATTAAAAATATTAAGGAATATTATTTTTTAATGTAAAATTTAGTGCAGACTGCTGGAGATAAAATACTATTTCTGCATTAAAGTAGTGCAGATTCTGCACTACTTTAGTGCAGACTTCTGGAGATGCTCTTAGGCGTTCTTCAATTTTGTTCATAGCCTCCTCTTTCTAAAGTAGCGCAGCCGAAACACAAACTCCCTAAAATTATTTCAATAAAATTAACTTTAACAAAAGTGAAAACCATTCAATTTACCCAAAAAAAGTGGAAATTAAAAAATTCTAGTTAGAAATCTTTATTTCTTCAATCCAAAATCTCATAAGTATCCAGAAACCCTAGATTTCCCCTGCTTCAATAGATCTGCAGTTTCTCTTTTCTCTGGCGTAGGCCGCTAAAGTCTGCGTTATCCAATTTGGCATACTCACCCGTGATGAAATTGTAATTCTTGTTATGTCTTGTTCAGTTTTAACACTAATTGAGTTGATGGTGGCTTTGTGTTTGTAAAGAATTTGGGGGTGATAAGAGAGCAGCGATGGCAAGGGTTGACAGGGCTCTCACCGAAAATGCCACTGAATTGACGGAATGGCGAGGCGGATACATCAGAGGATGCTCGTGGTGGTGAACGGTCAGTGACAGCGGTCAGAGCAGAAAAATTAGGGGTGGAGATTGACGTGAGTTTGCTGCTACAAAGAGAGAAGGAAATAATTTTTTTATTTGAATTATTTGAAAAATAAACAAAATTTAAAATTTTTATCCACATGAAAGGCAAACATTTTATATTAAAACTGTCACAAGTGTTAAATAAAAGTCACATGAGCAAAATTGGTCCAAAAAATCCAAATTCTTGATTTCAAGTGCAATTCACATACAATTTGAGTTCAATTGAGCAATTCAGGTTTAAATTGGACAAAATTCGTGAAGCCCAACAAGATAAAATCTTAAATTGACAGCCCAAAAAATTAAAATTCTAAACTGTTAGACTCCTAAATTACGAGGTAATTTTAATTAGTAATAAACTCTAAATATATATGACATCTACGTAGAACCACATGTACACACATCTGTATCTTTTAGTAATGACTTTAATTTTAGATTGTTTTAGCCATTTTGTTAGCGTTATATATATACCTTTTGAATTTTAATTTCTTGTGACTTGAGTTCATTTGGGCAGCATATCTAATCAATTTAATATATATATATATATATATATATATATATTGGGACGTGACAAACAACGTTTCTTTTTGAAAACTGTATCTCTATATTTCTTTCAAGAAAATTTTAGGGGTGAGGTGTATTTCTACCCAATATACATAATATAAGATGAAAAATACTCACTCAATAATAAAATAAATTTTCTTCCCAAAATGAAGGTAAAATTACTCAACTGTCTTTAAGATTGAGATGGGATAAAATTACTTAAAAAGCTTTCACATGAACCATCAAATTTGCAAAGGGGGGCACTGGGCCACTCTGAAATTTTTGAAAAAAATAGAGGTATTTTAGGTATTTTATATTTTTATTTATTAAAAAAAAAAATATATATATATATATATATGTTAATTATTTTTTAGAGTCCATATCCCATCCTACTACAATTCCTTATATTTTATCCCAAACTACCACACAATATATCAAAACACCCCCATATACCACAATTTATAATAAAACATCCATAACTACCACATTTTTATGATAAAATACTATTTTACCCTTGTTGACTTTCATTAATTTCCAAAAACCATACTTGCCATTAGCCATTTTTTCCTTTTTCCAATCTTTACATTTATTAGATCCGGATTAGCATCAATATCAGGCCCAACATGCTTCCGTAAATAAAATAAAATTGAGTTTAAATCATACCTCGCCTTTGTCTCTTGTATCTCCTGGATCTCGGTTCAGGTTTTACGGATCAAAGATCCAACCACTCGCCCGCAGTCTATGGTTCTGAAACCAATCCTCTTGAGAACCTAAATCGCAATCCTTCTTAACGGCCACCTACTTTTAAGGGGATCACAAGGAGACTCACTGCTGAATAATTTGCACTCAGAAATATAGAATTTTTGGAGAGTATGTCGGAAAGCAAAAACCTTTTTTTTATTGAAGATAAAAAACTAAACTATTTTACAATAAAATTAATCTCCGCCATTGGAGGAGAAACTTGTTTTAGCCTATCATGGCTAATACTCGAAAAAGGGAAACCCCCATAAATAGGAAAACTTGAGAGCTAAACTATTTCAACTTAGAGAGAAGATTTCTCGAAACTTATGATAGAGAAAAATGTTGTGAGAATTCGATGATCTTCTTCTGAGGCTGAATGCCTCCTTTTATAGGCACCAATGCACTCCTTAGTGGATTTATTATTGCCTTGCAACTTGCTTTCCACTTGGTTAGTGGGTATGAGGCCAATCTTCTTTAATTTTTCACCCACCGTTAGGTGAGTGCATCTTCCACCATTTATTGTCGAGTTTGGTGGCATCATTATCTTTTTGCGTCGGTAACGAATCTTTTGGTTAGTGGAGGGGTCTTCCACTTTTTTCTTTTGGCCCTCGTCCATTATGGGTGCTAATTCTTCAAAAGTGGCGGGGCCGACCACTAACTTCTATCTGATAGTAGCATCCTATGCTTTGTACAATGTATTCCTATACTATTACATTTATAGAATACATCACATCTTGTTTACTATCAAGTCCCCTTAGACTCGCTTTCTTTATTACATTTTAGGTTTTTATTGTCTAAAAACCCCTCCATTTTTCCTTTTTCTTCGGGTGTTTGGGCTTGTCCTGCTTGACTTTGAACCCTTGTCCGAACAAAGGTTTTTCTTGTATTTGACAGTAAGAACATATATGTTCCTCCCATCTTCCTATATGCACCATGTTGCATATTTTCTTTCTGGTTTGTTCTGTGGCCGGAACCTTGTTTTCCCAGATTAGCTTTCTCTTATTTTCAAAAAGGGTTTCAACAAATCTAGTTGTATTTCCTATCATTGAGTTTAACAGAAAAGATCCATTCACCGAATTTTGAAATATCTTGAATAGATACTTAACTTTGTCCATCTCTGTGAGACAGACCTAAAGTCCCCAAGCTCGCCGTGTAGATATATCATCTTTCCTAAATTTATGCTTTTGCAGATGGAATTCACTGCAAATGATAACACGGTGAAGACCTTTTCCCCAAATAAAGAATCAATAGATAATGAAATCATTGATGTGGATGCCCCAAACAACAAAAAAATAGAAAAGGTAATATCAATTATAATTTTTGTTTCGTAAAGTTACATCATGTCACCCAAATTAAATTTGTTTCATCATTCTTCCATTACAAATTCAATTTACTCAATCTAAATTGGCTTGCTTTACAATGGTTTTACAGAATAAAGAAGTGGCAAATAAGTCTAGCTCATCAACCAAAGAAGTAAAGAAAGAGGACACGAGTATAGATCATACATATGTTGGTCTGAAGATGGAAAACAACAAAAGGCGCAAGCTCCAATCTTCTCAAGCCACATGAAGTTTCGTCAATATGAAGGAGTCTAATTTAGCAATTTAGCACCTGCACCAATTTCCAACTCTCAATAACCAGTTTGTCGAAACAATTAATTTGGTAATATAACCATCGTCTAATGTCGTTAAATCTACTCAAATATTATAGATTGATTTCTCATCCAATGAAATGAAAATTAACATATGCACCAGTGACAAAGGCAATCAGTTAAAATGTTTACCAAAGGTCCACTGGCAACATAACGAAAACCAATAGACTCGCCATAATCTTTCCAAAAGGCAAATTTCTCAGGAGTAACATACTCCTTAACTGTAATAGTGTAGGCTGCAAGAAATAGATGGTTGCATTGTTATATTAATTCTCACAGAGGACTCAGTTGCAAAAACAGTAGTTACATGATCTATGATCATTCAAGAGAATTCAGGAAATTCAAACTCTAAATCAGAAAATAGAATTGCAAGGCCAGCTCATATCAACATTAGCAATACATAGATTAAAAAATGGATTGAAAGCTCATGGAAAAGTAATTCATATTTGCTCACCTGTATACACTGTCCTAGCATCAAAATGTCAACATCAATGGCCCCACACTCAGTCAGAATCCAAACGCAGAATGGAAACTGAGATTTCTTGCTTGACTGAGCAGAAAAGTATACAAAGATTTGGCTATGAATGAATAACATTCATATTCAATTTAACTCCAATTCAAAATTCCAAATTCTAACAGCAATTCACATAAATCCTAACCAGCCGTATTTATTATTGAAAAAAAGAGCCGTTACACTATCAATAGAGCCAATTCACTAGAATCATTTTCATATTTCAGTTGTTATATAGAAAAACATTACATACAATAGAAAAACTTCTTAAAGACATGGACGCAGAAAGAATCAGCACACAAAGTCCAAACATTTTAACAGCAGAATCAATCGGAGGTAAGTTTATAGGTTGCTCAATATGAGAAACAAAAACTTTTACTTACATCTTTTAAATTTTCCCATACTTTTTAAAAAATATAACGACATGAAATTACATGAAAGTCATAATAAAAAAGAGTTACAGACAAGAATTGCTACATATACTGTTTAATTTTAAAGTGGAAACTACTTGTAAAACCCTCATAATAAACTTACAGATCATTGAGCATTAGCTAATGTAGTTCTCACTTCTCAGATCAGAAACTCCCCAAAAAAATTATCAGATTAGAGTTTTAGGCACAATTTTAGGTGAAGTATTATTTTGAACTTCAAATCAATTAAATCTCAGACGTTATAAAGTTAAATAAATTTATGGAATTTCACATGTAACCTAATAACAAATAACAATGATGATTTCAGAAATGACAAGAGCAGCACAATTCAAAGCAGCACGAAACAAAAGACATAGATTGCTAAGGTCTAAACGAACATGTATGATTTAACGTGATTTGATTTGATGTAAATATAACGAGCATAACCAAGGTGAAACATTAGTTAAGTTAGTTTGGATGTTTTAATAATATTTTCTTTTGGTTTCACACATATGCTATGAACACTAACTATGAAGGATCCCAACAATATAGTTATTGAACAGTGTAAACAAGCAAGAGATGGAGGACGGGAAACAATGAAAAGAAAATTGGCAGCCGCATTACAACAAGGTACAATTCTAAAGCAATCCACAAAAAAAAAAATACATACTCATAATCAAAGCATTTTCCACATAATTTGCAACCCCAAATCTCCGACTACAAAACATAAAAGATCAGATACACTTTCATACTACACTTGCAGACAACATGAAGACAACAAAAACCAGCCAGCCTTTCTTCATAACAAAATCCGTAGAAGGTATGCTAACAAGAAAAACAACTACATTGAGAATTGATAGCATACACTTTCAGTGAACATAGTGCTATTTGATGAGTTAAAAACAAATCAATCAAATATTTTGACTAATACATAAAAGCCCCCATGAATTCCAAAAATTAGGACACCTGCACAATGCAAAACTACAAGAAACAAAAGACTGAACATATGGAGAAATAAACAAACAGGTAGATTTGGCATGACTTAAAATTTAGCAATTCATAACTAGGATGAGCATATAATTTAGGTCATGTTTATATTTCACATCAATGGCATAATCTTATGGTGAGGCTGTGAAGAATATCAAGATAGATGGGGTAAATATTTTGTTGTTGACCAATGTAGCAGACAAGAGATACGAGATGGGAGATTCTTAAAAGAAAAGGAGTTGAAGGTACAATCCTGAAATAAATACAGCAACAAAGAATTATACTCATGATATCTTATTTTTTTAGGGACACAAGAAGGACAAAGCTCTAAAACAGGATCTTCATCAATCAAAGAAACCGAACAGTTAACAACACGAGGTGAGTAAACAAAGTCAAAAACATAATCTTCACAATTAAAATCATTTAAAATGACAGAATCTCTCACATTCTTTTTTCAGGATCAAAAGAAAGAACCAATAAAAACACAAGAGCTTCCACTGACAGAGATTTGAAGTGCTTGAAAACAAAAGATCAGCCAACTTGCAACTTTCGATTAAAAAAAATATAACTACACAAAAATAACTAACCTTTTTTTTATGTTTTAGAAACAAATACACACAACCACAGACTAAAGCCATCAAAACATAACACCTTGGTAAAATGTTCGTTTTGTGATGCATTAATTTGGATGGCAGAAGGCTCAAAAAAGGATACTTCAACTGGAAAACTCCTTTTCACAATATGTTGCCAAAAAGGACGTGTAGAACTCCCACGAATGAAGGAACCGCCAGAGATTTTAAAAAATCTTATAACAGAATCAACTTCATTTTGCAGGAATATAAGATCTTACAACTCAATATTAGCATTTACATCAATGGGAGCTAAGATAGACAATTCGGTGTCCTCGGCAAATAGACCGTACACATTTAGAGTTCACGGGCAAAATCACCATAATATGGGATCATTACTACCAATGAAAGGACAAATGCCGCATTTTGCACAACTATACATATATAATACGGAAAATGAAGTGCAAAACCGCATCAAGACACTTCCCGCGGAGAAAAGGTACAGAAGAACTGGATGAAAATATAATTTAGATATTGATTGAGATAATGAACTCTAATAATGAACTAGCAAAGATATTCAGAATGGCAAGAGATGTACGAATCAGGGGAAGTAGGAGACTTTTCAATACAACTTATTGCGCAAAATCAAAAAGGAAGACAATATGACTGACCAAGCACTAATGAGCTTGCAGGCTTGATTGTTGGAGACATATCTTTGACAAATGGAGAAAGAGATGTTATTGTTCAACATCAAACAACCCGTCTTCAAAGAATAAGCAGTTTGCACCCCTTATTTATGGCGTTGCAATATCCAATATTATTCCCTTATGGTGAGAGCGGATTTCATGAATAGATTCCATATAGAAATTCAACGATAAAGAGATCATGTGTCACAATGCGTGAGTTCTATGCACATCAAATACAGATAAGGCTATCCGAGGGAACTACACTCATAAGGTCTGGACGTCTACTACATCAATATGTAGTCGATGCCTACACTACGATTGAACAACAACGACTGTGTTGGATTAGAAACAACCAAAAGACTTTAAGAGCAGATGTGTACAATAATGTACGTGATGCGGTTGCAAGAGGTGACAATGATGTAAAATTAATGGGAAAAAGAGTTCTACTACCATCTACATTCACTGGGGGCCCAAGATATATGGTAGAAAATTTCCACGACGCAATGGCAATATGTAGATGGTTCAGAAACCCAGAGCTTTTCATTACGATAACAGCAAATCCTAGTTGGCAAGAAATAACGGACCATCTACAACAATCAGGAAACGGCATAGCCAACGACAAACCGAATATTGAATGTCGTGTATTCAAGATGAAGCTTGAAGAACTGCTCACAGATATTCAACAAGGTTTTTTTGGAGGAGCACCCCAAGTAGGTAACATTATACTTACTATCTATTATTCATATCTATCTAAAATTAACAGCAATGCAAATAATTACACATACAAATTAATAACAAGAAACATTATTTACAAAAACTTGCTTTCATTCTCAATATAAATCAGGATAATTTTTTATGCAGTTGTCTACATTATCGAATTCATGCACATATATTGCTCTGGCTACAAGAAAGCTCAACAATTCCAACTCCGGCACTTATTGATTCATTTATTTCAGCAGAAATTCCAGATATTAGAACAGATAATGAGGGATATAAATTGGTGGAACAATTTATGATGCACGGCCCATGCGGAATGGATCGGTCTCGATTACCATGCATGCATAATGACAAGTGCACAAAAAAATTTCCAAGAGTTTATAATGAAAAAGCAACTGTACACAGAGGACGGATGCATACTATATCGTAGAAAAAACAACGAGACAAAGTTTGTCATGAAAGGCAACACAAAACTAGACAACAGTTTTGTGGTACCACACAACCTTCCTTTGCTAAGGAAATACAGAGCACATATAAACATCGAGTGGTGCAACAGGTCCAGAGCTATAAAATATCTATTCAAATATATTACAAAGGGAGTGGACAAAGCAACAATGTTGGTGGACAAATCACATTCGGGAAAACAACAGATTGGAACCGAAAACCACATAAAACAGCAAGTGGATGAAATAGACAATTACCTTGAATGTCGTTATCTATCAGCATGTGAAGCAATGTGGAGAATTTTTACCTTCGACATTCACTACCGTAAACCTGCAGTACAAAGATTAAGCCTACATATACCAAACCAGCAGAATCTCATTTACGACGAATTCGAAAATTTGGAAAATGTACTATCATGAGAAAATGCACAAAAGACAATGTTCACCAAATGGATGGAAACAAACAAACGAGACGATGAAGCAAGAAACCTAACATACGTGCAATTCCCCCAAAAATTTGTATGGGATGGAAAAACTAAGTTGTGGACCAGACTAAAACAAGGACACACAATTGTCAGGATTGTTAATATATATCCAACATCGGGAGGACTATACTATCTCAAGAGGCTAATCGACATAGTAAAAGGACCAACATGTTTTGAAGATATTCTTATTGTTGGAGATGTCGTCCACCAAACATTTAAAAGTGCCTACTATGCTAAAAGATTACTTGATGGAGATAAAGAATGGCACGACGCAATGGATGAAGCATCACAATGGGCTTCACCAAAACAGTTGCGCAACCTTTTTGTAACAATATTGATTTACTGTGAAGTTGGTAGCCCAGTACAACTGTGGATCCACTGCTGGAGATCTCTTGCAGAAGACATACCACTCAAACAACGAAAAACATTTAGTTTTACAGAGATGGAATTCACAAATGAGGAGCTTCAAAACTACACCTTGATGGAACTCGAAAAAATATTGATTCAAAGTGATAGATCACTGGCTAAATTCATTGACATGCCAACACCGGACCAAACACTACTTAGAGAATTAACAAATTCGCTCTTAAGAGATGAAACAAATTACAACATTGAGGAACAACAGGAAGAACACAATACATTAATCCACAGCCTCAATGACAAACAAATGAATGTGCTTGAAAAGGTGACTAAATCGGTCGAGGATGAAGAAGGAAAACTTTTTTTCCTATATGGCCCTGGCGGAACCGGAAAAACATACTTGTACAGAACAATTATTTCAAAACTAAGGGCGGAAAAAAGAATCGTGATCCCAGTTGCATCTTCTGGTATCGCATCATTGTTACTACCGGGAGGACGAACGGCTCACTCACTTTTCAAGATACTGGTCAGTATAACAGAAAATTCAATGTGTGACATCAAACCAGGATCAAACCTCGCTGAGCTACTAATTTAGACAGACTTAATCATATGGGATGAAGCCCCAACGGCCCATCGTCACACATTCGAGGCATTAGACCGAACTATGAGGGATTTGATATCTATGAAAGACAAGGATGCAGTGAACAAAACATTTGGAGGAAAGACAGTACTTCTCGGTGGGGATTTCAGCAGATTCTTCTAGTGATGCCACAAGAAAGCAGACAGGACACAGTATTAGCAACAATAAACAGGTCATACTTGTGGGATACATGTTGCGTGCTCAACCTCACTAAAAATATGAGGCTGTACAAATCGGAATAAGAATTTGCAACATGGGTTCGAAATGTTGGTGATGGAAAATCAAGGAAAAACTATACAAATGAGGATGTAAGCAACGAGATAGAAATTATTGTACCCAGTGGAGGACAATTGATACTTCACAGCAAAGGACAACCAGTGGAGGAAATTGCAAAATACACGTACTCTGAAATATTGGAAACACAAGACCATCAGAAATATCTAACGGAGAGGGCAATTTTAACACCAACAAACAAAACAGTCGACGAAATAAATGATTACCTGCTATCTATAGTGCCTAGAAAAATAGAAGAATACTTCAGTTCAGACACCATTGAGCACGAGGAAGGCAACGCTGACACACATCAGACGTTATACCCAACTGAATTCCTAAACTCACTCAAATTCTCAGGGTTGCCAAACCACCACTTGCAGCTGAAGACGAAAATACCGATAATGTTGTTGAGAAATTTAAATCAAAAGGAAAGACTGTGCAACGGGACAAGATTGTTGGTAACACGTTTAGGAAAAAGAGTTATTGAAGCTGAGATACTGACGGGAACCCATATAGGAAACAAGGTGTTGATTCCACGAATCATTCTCTCTCCTACAGATACAAAATGGCCATTCAAGCTAAGAAGGCGTCAATTTCCCATAAGAACCTGTTATGCAATGACAATTAACAAAAGTCAAGGTCAAAGCTTAAAAAAGGTTGGATTATACCTTCCACGACCGGTGTTCAGCCATGGCCAACTATATGTAGCATTGTCGAGAGTAACATCAATGGAAGGCCTAAAGGCATTGAACGTAAAAACCACGGAAAATGAAGAAGACGACGTAGCCAATATCATTTATAGAGAAGTTTTCAACCTACCAAAGAACCCTCAAACATGAAATGTAAGTCAACAACTTGTATCATTTATTTAATATTACCGAAAACAAAAAAAAAATGATACATGACCTCCTAAAGATTAAATGATGGAGTATACTTAATGTTGTCAAAACTGTCTTAGACAGTTTCAGGTGCAACTGCATGGTACGAAAGATGAGTGTTTGTAACGTGAAAAAAACTTGGCAGTAGAGATTCAATGATCAGAGGACAGAAGAGAGGTTTTAACTCTATCTTCCACAACCAGTGTTCGACCAACATAAACTTGACATTACAATTTCAAGAGTATCATCCATGAAAGAACTACAGGTACAGAGAATACAAACCACTACATAGCAAACATTATTTATAGAAACATCTCGCTCCTACATCCAGTTGATAAATAAACTAGAAACAAAAATTGATTTCAATGAAAATGAACTTAGAGCACAAATATGTTGATGAAGGTCAGATATTTACAAACTTTAGGAGACCAAACACCGTATTTTATAGAAGTGAGGTATGTTAAAAAACAATTAATTCAATAATTCTTACTATTCCATTAATTCTTCGGATACAACATGGTCAGGAAATACAAAGAAAAACAAAACAAAATATCAAAAGGCAAGACAAAACAACTTTGAGCTAATACTATCAAATGTAGAATTGCAAATTATTTGGAGTCAGAGAAGAATGGATATCAGAGGGATAAATTAATGAATTATAAAATAAGCACAACAACCAAAAATGCATAAAATTATTATTTTCTCATCATCCTAAAAACAACAATCAACTAGCAAGAAAAAATAATTACGCAGACATTTCATCAAACAACTACCAAGCAAGAAAAAATGACTTCACCCATCAAGAAAAAAATCAAATAATTACATACAAATTTAAGCAACGCATAAACATTGAATTAAATAGTCTACGTTAAAAAAAAAGGTTATTCTACGTCACCATTTACACCAACATTTCACATTGACATGCATCATAAAATCATATACCATGGATAAACAAATAACAACAAACTCAGAGTTACATAACAAAATATTAAAGGATAAGGACAAACAGAATATTACCAAGATAAATAAAATTATGAACAAGTTCAGATTGTAAATGCAAATATGCATTAAAGAAAACGAAAACGCCTGCATAAATGAGAAAAAAAGGGATAACAATTGGGATAAAAAATTGACAATATAAAAAAAACCACCAAATGATGATAGACCTGTAGCAATTGCGTTGGAGAATTTATCACGGCGATAATTGGGATTTTAAGGGGCGGCATATGGTTCATACATTTCCCACCAACACATAATATTTAATTTTCTATAATGTGTTTTATTTTAGTTATAGGCCATAAATTGGGTCTTTGTGTTTTTAAGTATTCTGGATCAATTTTGGGCCCTAATTGTTTTTGGAGCTTAATTTGTTTTAAATCCTTATTTTATCTATCTTTAATTCAAAATTTGGAATTAACTATATCAGTGTCATCAATTTCTCTACTCTATTTCGTTGTGCGGCAGAACAAATTTTAGGAAAATGAGAAGTGATCATGTATATAGAGCGAATCAAGCAACGTTTGAGCTACTAAAGTGATGAATCGAGCATGAACAACTACAACAACAAATCGAGTAATCAACATAATATATACACGTTCAGCATAGATAAGTGCTAATTTCATCGGAAAAGTTTTGATGCCACTCTAACAAACTCTTCAATTTCAGGTTGCAATTGAAAACAAAATAAAAACTTTAGATTGCAAATTATAAAACAATCATACTTTAGATTTAATTTTTTGCATTTAACCCTTTTAAAAAGTTAATTACCTCATATTTAAAAATAAATTTGAGTACTGCCTATTCCAGTGCACTTTTTAACTGTAATGTCAATTGAGTGAGTTCTGTTTGTAGTGTTCCCTAACTATAGAGGCATTTTGTGTTCAACTCTAGCAAATTACTTATAAGAACAAGCATTATGCATCCATTAGTTTAGTGCAAGTTATATAATTCCGCTAGTCACAGATGAGTGCAATTCATTAACACATATGAAAATAGCAATCTACATGAATTCAGTCACAGGTGCTTTTATCGCTCCAAGGTAACCCTAAAAATAAACTAAAATATATCCAAGAGTACAAAAACTAACACACATTGTAGGCATCTCCATCGGAAAGTTCACCAGCTGCTATTCTCTGCTCGTATTCTAAGAGAGGTCCCCCACCATTTAGTTCTGCCAATAAATTAGTGAAAGTAAAAACCAAGAAAAATGTGAATTCTTTACTTGCACATTAAAATCCCAACTTATAAAGTTGGATGCTTCAAACAATGCCACAACCTCCGCTGGTCACTTTAGCTGCATCAGTTGAAATAGCTCTGTACATCATGTAAGATGGATGTCTACATCGACAAATGTCTGTACTGCTCGATATGCTATATACAAAGCGGTAATTCATATTCAACCAAAAATCATGCCTTCTAAAGGAGACATCACAGATGAAGTTTCGACTATACAGAAAACCTGGCCTCAATTGCCTCATGGCCCGAATGACTCTCCTCATTTTCAGTACAGATCTCTCCAAAAGGTGCAAGGGCTTAATTTTCACCCCCAATTTTATTCACCAGAGATGAGAGAACCTACAAATCCTTGAATTAAACAGATTGCTGAAAAAAGCTGCAGCCAAAGAACCCAAAAAAAAACTAATTATAAAAATGATGGGATATATTAGCAATTCCAGAAAACAAAAGATAGTACAAACAAACTTTAATCCTTTCTCCACAACAAGAATCAACCACTATTATAATATCAAGTTGGGTACTTATTAACCAAATTTAATATTGGACGAGGAATAAATACACCTGCCCATAATTGATCACTTCCCCAGTCTACACAATAATTAAATTCATCAACCAAATTCATCAACCAATTCAAATGAGGTAATGAATTTATTATTAAAAATAATGACAAAACTTAAATTGAAAACAAACCCAATCATCATTTTCAAGCAAATTTTCACAGAATTCAGTTGAAGAAACGGAACGCAAATCCTGCATGCAAAAAGGAATAAAAAAAAACACGGAAAAGGATAGATTACAAAAGATCAAGAAGATAAAGCGGAAAGCGAACCTGATTGATGTTGCAGAAAAACCCAGAATTGTTGAAGGGCTTATCTTTCAGAGATTGAAACGCAATTCATTATTGTGCATAAATAATTCACATGCAGATAAACTGTGTGTATAGTAGCAGAGGATTAGTGAAATAATCAAGAATTACTGAATTCAAGAAAACAATATAAAGTTTATCAATTGGAGATATTCGAAAGTATTTGTGGAATTGAATCCTATATCTCAGGAGAATGGTCAAAGCGAGAAGAGAGGGGTCTAATACGGCTAATGGGATCTGGGTTTTCTCCAATAATTTTTTAGCTTTATTTCCGCGTGCTGTTCTTTTGTTTTTTGTTTTTATTTTTATTTTTTCTTCTCTTCCTTCTTTTCAAACGATATACTATAATTAATAATTATTATTAATCCTACTCACATTAGAGTCATCAGTCATGCCTCCTATCTGGCAATCTACATCAAATTACCGTTTTGCCATTATGCATAGTTCAGATTATCCAACTTTTTTTAATTCTTGAACTATCATTGCCCAGGATTTTGTAGCCCATTAAATTCTTGAACTATCATTGCCCTGGATTTTGTAGCCCATTAGTGAGTTAGTAGTTCTAATCTATAGTAAAACCTCTATAAATTAATAATTTTGGGATCATGAAATTTTATTAATTTAAAAAGATATTAATATATCAATAAATTAATATTTTATTAATTAAAAGAGAGAATTTTTAAATTCAGCAAATTTAGTACATATGTATTGAAAATAAATGAATTCATATACATGTTTCATTGATTATATTCATGTATCAACCAATTCTTTGTAACTAATTAAATATATTCATGTATAATATCAATTCATTGTATACAATTAATTATTATATTCATAGACGCATATAACAACTCTTCACAATTTTTTGTTGCAGCTAGAGAACTCTTGGCTGCAATTAAAAAAGTTAGAGATGAAATCCAATTAGATTGAAATTTTAAGAAAAATCAAATAACAATAGATTCATATTTTAGCAAATTACCATAACATTTATAATTGTAATATTTATGAATTATTAATTTAGAGTTTTAATGGGACCTAATATTTATAAAGAGATTTTCCGAAAAATTATTATCTTATTATCTTATCGAATTTGATGATTTTTTATAAAGGCCCAAGTCGGGACCGGAAGATTTTATTATTTTAGAGAGTTTATTAATTTATAGAGTATTAATTTATAGAGGTTTTACTGTACTTCTCGGAAATTCTCACGTTATATGTTGGATTTTATATGCTTCCATATCAGAGAAATGAAATACTAACATTTACTCTAACTTAGATAAATTAAATACTGTATTTTTTACTGCATTTATTGGAATTTATTTCACATATGGTTCTATTTGAATGATTAATCATATGGTGAAAGTTAAGTTATAACATAAACACGAGTATTTAGAGATGATAATGACATAAGGTGGAGAAAATTCAAATTGACCCACACGTATTTCATGAGAAATCAGCCTCCGCAACGAGTCACAAACATTCATTTCGAGCCCTATCCACTGAACGGCGGACAGGGTGGGTCCCCATCAACCTCACTTTATTAAATTTATTATTAACTATTCTAACCCAAGTGAATATTTGATTAAATTATACATGTTTGATATAGTAGATTTTGATATTTTTCTGATCAATTAATCATTTTTTAATAATTAAGGGGATTGTATTGGATTAGAATTTTAAAGGACTTTTTAAGCTGAAAAAAGTCATGCGGATTTAAAAGATTTTGCAGGATTTTTATGACTTTTAAGATTTTACAAGATTCTGTAGACTTTTTAATCAGGATTTTAATGGATTCTGTAGGATTTTGTGGACTTTGCAGAACTTTATGGATTTATGAAATACGATAAGAGTTCAAGATTTTATTCATACATTCGAATTTAAAAAGAGTCAAAAGACAAAAAAAATAAAAATAATAATTCTCCATGTCCTCTAAAATAGCATTCATCCAAATATTCATAGCTATATTAGTATTTTTTTTCATACATTCGAATTTAAAAAGAGTTAAAAGACAAAAAAATAAAAATAATAATAATTCTCCATAATATCATGTCCTCCTAAATAGCATTCATCCACATATCCATAACTATACTAGTCGTCCAAGCATTAGCGTCTTGTCACATATCCATAACTATACTAGTCCTCCAAGCATTAGCCTCTTGTCACATATCCATAACTATACTAGTCCTCCAAGCATTAGCGTCTTGTCGCTCTTGCTCTTGAGTTTGATTCATCCACATATCCATAGCTATACTAGTCCTCCAAGCATTAGCGTTGGGTTTCATTCATCCACATATCCATAGCTATACTAGTCCTCCAAGCATTAGCGTCTTGTCGCTCTTGCTCTTGGGTTTCAATAATAGGCTCAAAGTTATGGTCTTCAATTATATCTTCAATAATTATAGTAGCAAGAAAATTAAAAGTTTTTAAATTAAAAGTGAATTTGAAGGTCTATATTATAGATATTATTGCAATTGAAAAATCGAGTTTTTTTGATTTAATAAATATTCAATCAATAAATAATATCCTCAATAATTATAGTAGCACTCGAAATTTTGTTTGATATATATTATTTTCATTACTAATAAAAATATATTAAAACTCAATAAACTTTGTTGATCTAATAAATATTTTCAATAAATTTTGTTGATTTAGTAAATATTCAATCAATAATCAATAATATCCTCAATAATTATAGTAGCACTCGAAATTTTGTTCCTTATATATTATTTTCATTACTAATCAAAATATATTAAAACTCAATAAACATTGTTGATTTAATAAATATCCTCAATAAATTTTGTTGATTTAATAAATATTCAATCAATAATCAATAATATCCTCAATAATTATAGTAGCACTCGAAATTTTGTTCGATATACATTGTTTTGATTACTAATAAAAATATATTAAAATAATCAAACAATAGGTTTGTAAGAAAACTAGGGGTGTATTGGATTAGGATTGTATTGAATTTTTTTTTCATAGAATTGCAGTATAAAGACAAATGTGAAAAAAATTGATTACTAATAAAAATATATTAAAATAATCAAACAATAGGTTTGTAAGAAAACTAGGGGTGTATTGGATTAGGATTGCATTGAAATTTTTTTTTCCATTGAATTGCAGTGTAAAGACAAATGTGAAAAAAATTGCAGTATAAAGACAAAGGTGAAGAGACAAAGGTGAAAAGACATTAGTGGAAGAAGTACTTCAATAGTCACTTCAAGAGTCCTCTAAAATCTGATGGGTTTGGATGAGATTGTTGGTATTTATAGATACCACTAAAAAGTCCTTCAAAATCCATCTAACACAACAATCCTGTAAAATTCTTATATTTTTGAATACCAATGGATTATTTTTAAATAGTAAAAAGTCGTGCATGAATACCAATAGATTTGAATGGACTCTTTAAAAAATCTTGAAAATCCAGATTGAATACCAGTAGATTGTTTTTAAGTGACATAAAATCCTGATTGAATACCAACGGATTTTTTTAAAAAAAAAATCTTTTAAAATCCTGTGAAATCCTAAACCAATACACCCCTAAGATTTACTAAATTGTTGTTAATATATTATTTGTAATTTAATTTTAAAAATGCAGTCACTTTTTCATTGGATGACATGTAGATCAGGGGTTTATCGATTCGTTTCACTCACTATATGCATCTTTTTTAATATATAAATATATATATATATATATATATATATGAATAAATTTTATACACGTTTTTTTATAAAGAAATTGGCTAAACAAAAAAATTACAATATATATACATAAAATAACAAATACATAAAACATAAATAAACAACAACTGTAAATTAAATGAGTTATGAAGTCTGTGCAACGCACGGGTTCAAACCTACTAAAATAAAATGTACAATTTTTGTAAAGTCCTCTCACGATCAACCCATAAATTAAAAATTTACTTGTAAAAAAATGAACTACGAGTTCAAGTTAGGTTGGTTCAGTATTCTATAAAATTTTGTAAAAAATAAATATTATGAAAGCAAGACCAAAAAAAAAAAAAGTATTCACTAATCATATTGTTGCCTAATATAGATCCATGTGTAGAAATAATGTTGTCATTAAAAAAACGGTCACGATCTACTCAGCATAAAGTATTATGGTATACCGTCGCACAGATGATATAAACGCTGCCTCAATAAATCTCCCGAGGCTAAAACCCTTGCGAGCGAGAAAATCGCAACACTCGGAAGTATTCTTCGTTGTCTCTCTAATTTTCCAGGTAAAACCCTAAATTCTTTTTCGTCTAATTTTTCGATCTTGCGCCATTTTTATGATCGATTGAAGATTTATCTCTCGAATTTCATCTTGATCGCGAATCAGGTTCTAGACTTTATGGAAATTTTAGTTTTGTTTTGCTTTTTTGACTGATAAATGGGGGGATTGTATTCGATGTCAATCTTCTTTATGGGGCTGTTTTAGTGTCTTTCAGTGTGTACGTTTTCATTTCTTTGGTGTAGTGCTTTGCTTTTGTATAATTTTGTGATTCTGAAATTTTATTTTTATTTTTTTCTTTATGTGGCTTTCAGTATGTATTGTAACAGGATTCCCAGATACACAGTAGGAATTCCATTACTGCAACATGAATTATATAATTATTTTGGTATTTTTTTGAAATTAACTGAATGTAGAGAAAAACATACACAGAAATTGATAGATTGCAGGTGAGATAAGAGAGAGAAATTGGGAAGAGAGAGAAATTAGAAGAGAGAGATTTGGGACAATTTTCTGATTTTTCTTCATTCCTCTGTCATGCGTACAAAAAGGCAGAATTCTGTTACAACAACTCAGAATCCAGCCACTCATATAAAGACAACTGGCAGCTAAAAAAAGAAATTGGAAAATAAGGAACAGGTGCTATACGGCACCGTTTACACCTGAATTAATAAATCCCAATTCAGCCCTAATTTCCCAATTGAATCCTAACTGTCAAATGATCCAAATTCAACCGTTTCTTCCTTCTCAATGAACGAATTCTCTGGGCTCCCCAATCCACTTCCACCACACGCACCTTCACAATTTCATCGCGTCCCATCTCCCAAAACCGATTGAAAGTGCGCGAGTTTACATGTATGTTTTCCCAGGTCATGACATATTGTTTTTCATTTCTTTTTTTAGTGGTGCTTTTTTGATATATAATTGGTGATTCTGAATTCAGTGGTAGAAGTGTGCATTTTATGTAGTTTGTTTGCAGTATTCGGTGAAGGCTTCTGTTCTTAATTGTTTAGCAAACCAGTTTTGATTTTACTGTGTTTTTATCGTTATAAATGTGGTATTTTTTATTTTTTTTAAAATTTAATCTCTAATCTGACAATATTTTATCCCCTGCTTTCATTGGATATACAATGTCGGACTGTTTCCTTCATCCACACACTGTTGATGCCCTTCAGGCCATAATTTCGTAATTTTTACAAACTATCATTATATTACCATCATTCTCATAATTATTATAAGATTGATGTTGGAGTTTCAGTGTGATCATATGATATCACTACAACAAATATGCTAAACGACAACACGCGCTTTACAATGGTTTTCAGCAATTTGTGTTGTTGTATATAAATTTACAGCAGTTTTTCATAAAACCGTTGTCAAAAAGTAAAAAAATGCACGACAGTTATTTCGTACCGTTGTCGTCGTGCATGTTTTTTGGCTCAACGACAACGGTTGGGACAACGGTTTTTTCTACCGTTGTCGTTGTGCGAGGTAGCGACATTTTTAAAAATAAAATATTGGCCAGATTCGAAACCCGAGTCCCCGAACATGTTGTAAGTAGAATTGCCAGTAGGCTAGCAATATCACATTATTTATTGTAACAAATAGTTTTATATATCAATGTCCAATGAACTACTTAAATCAATTGTGCAAAAGCCCTGATTTCATCACTTGTTCCTCTCTCTTCTCCTAATAGTTGTGCCAAAGTTGAATCTTTCCTCTGGCATCTCTTAACAATCGATTGAAGAAATCTCCAATCAACCGTTTGCCGTCGCCGCCAACCGTTGGTTCACCGTCGCTGTCGCAGCTACTAACACTTCACGTCGCCGTTGACACCACGAACAGTTCACCGTCTCCAAGAAAGATTTCAGGGTGGGGTGACATTGGAGGTCCAATCTGTTCTCGACTTCGCGGCCGCCAAGAACATCCACCTCATCTCCGACGAGGTATACTCAGGCTCGTCCTTCTGCTCTGATAAGTTCTCGATTCCATATTTTTTATTTTCACTATATCAGTTCTTGAGTGTGCATCTGAAATTGGTTGAAAGTCGTCTATTTTTTGAGTTTGTTTGCAATAGGTGTCCAATTCGTTGTTTGAGTTCTTGATAAACTAATCTAGGGTTTTGGGTTCTCTATGGCCATTGTTGGATTTTCAAGATTTGAACTTTGCAAGAATGTGGTCCAGATATTATCTGATTGAGATGTGATTTATGTGGAAAGATATTTATGTGATTTATGGAAGGAGGTATGGGCCTTTTCCTCTGTTTATTTTCCTTTCCTTGAAATCAGTATATTATGCCTAGCTTGTCTACTTTTCAAGAGTAATGGGTTTTAATCCCATAGTTGAGAGTCTTTATGAATGGTATTTATATTTGTTGTACTTAATTTGTTAATGTTTTTAGCTTTTAGATAGCTGGAATTGGAGAATACATTACTCCATCTGTATATTGTTTACATGAATAGCATATAATTTAAGATTTGAAAACTTTGTAACAGAAAATTATATTTCAACAATTATGATTAAGTTTTTTGTTTTCCTCTGCTGTTTCAATTTGTTTTGTTCGCAACAGCTCTCATGCTTTTAAAGTTAACTACTTCTGTCTATATGCAGGATATACTGCAATCTGACTCTTCTCTAAGGCGTTCAAATGAAGACATTGCACTTTTGGATTCCTATTCATCAATTAAGTCACGCCATGTAAGTATAATATGTTCCTTTTTCATGAACTTTATGGTGTAAGTAACACCTCTTATCCGCTTATGAACTTGCTGGAGATTTTGTGACTCCAAATAAGTTTATAAGTAACTACTCCCTCAGCTAACAAGAAAATACTCTCTCCTCTTAAGATTTATTTTGAAAGTTTGCCTTATATTGGAGGGCACATCTGGATCTTTGGATAATAATTAAGTTCATAATAATATACGTATAGTCTTCCCTCAAGAGTTCTGTACCATTCTCCTGCTTTTCTTAACTTTAGTTGCTTTGTTACAGTTTTTTTGACTACTGTTGTCTTATAATAGGTTGTTACCAGTGGAAGAAAATTGAGTCGGAAGAGGGCTCGTCACCTTAAAAGGAAATTTAATAACCCTCGTATAAGATGGCCTTCAGAGGGAGGGGCCGCGGACGTGGCGCTTTCAGCGGCGGCGGAGGATTCCGACCGGCGCCGGCAGTTCCTTTCATACTCTTTCCAGTAACTATCTCACTCTCTATTTCTAGTTTTGGTTTTTTTTTTTTTTTTTTTAATGGTGAAATTATGTTAGTTTGAGAATATGAATTTGAATGATTGCATAATTTATAGGAAATTGAGGGTTTAGGTAAAGCGGAGTATTCTACTGCGAATATACAGTTAGTAAAATGGTCTTGGGCTCTGCAGAAGGATCGCCATATATCTCCTTATTATTACGAAGATAGAAAGCAATGCCCTGAGAGTACGTTTTCTCCTTTTTTTTTTTTTTTTTAATTGGAAGTGATTTGCATGGAATGGTGTTTAGTGATTCTTATTAGTGGATTAGATTTGAATGTTTACTCATTTACGCCTTTTCGAATGGTGTATTCACACTGTGGTGAATTGGAGTGATGCGAGGTTTTATCGATTGATCAGTATTGTATCTATTGTGATTTACATGCAATCACTCACATATGCATAAGTATATATGTATGTGTGTATTTCATAAGGTGTGGCATCTATCAGATTGTCTTACGGAAATGGAGACAAGAGTTTTCATAAATTGTGTTGGCAATCAATAGAATGGGGAAGGGCAGGGCATATTTAGTGTAACTCTCTATGACGGATGTTATATGCTTGATGAAGGTGAAGGCATTAAGAAAATGACCGGTGAGAAAACAATATTTTCTAATCTTTCTCTTTCACGCGTGCATATGTTTGCTTGAAATCTATACAAATGTATCATGCAAGAGTATGTCTGATAAAAGGCCTGGTATAAAGTTTGCTTGCTAAACTATCATGTCCCTTCGATGTTGATTTTCGTACTAATACGACTGTTTTTGTTGCGTTGATCTGATATAGTTCTTAGTTTTATGGCTATAGAACGAAAAAAACCAGACATTGAAAGGTACAAAGACAGGGAATTGCAAGCAAAAAAGATTAAGCCACCACTCTGCGACGTCATAGAGCTTGGCACTGATCATATGCCTGCAGAACTAGCTAAAGGTTTATATTCATACCTATTGTGGGAATTATTTACTCTTCCAAGTGAATGCCTATCTTAGTCTGAAGCATAATCATTTACAAGATGCTGATATATTTTTTGTTTTCATTAACAAAACAGGTCAGACTAGGCGTGTCAAGAAACTTAAGTGGACCGCTGGCCAAGGTATGGTGGGGAGAAATGATGTTTTCTTTTGTGGCTATAGGAAGAGGAGAGATTTTCGGAAGCAAATTTTGTTTTATTTGTATTTTTTACTTTATTGGAGATAGTCAACGGAAGGGTGGATGGATTTGATTATCTCATAATATCTCATAATGTATGTTTAATATTTTTCTCTTTAGTTCTGAGAATATGCCTCTAACTGCAATGAGTGTATATTGATTATAACAGAATTGAACAATCTCTTTGACAAGTTTCAAAACAAGGATCAGGTATATTTTCCAATCAATAGTTTGATATTTTGATATGGGAGTATTCTCCATATTTTTTGTTTTTGCCTACATGAATTGGTTCTCATTTATTGTTTTCGTCTCTGGAACTTTGAGCTTCCAGGGTCTAGAAGGAGCTGAAAAGAAAGAAAATGAAGGTGATGAAGAAGAAGAAGAGGGACCGAACGAAGAAGATGAAGGAGAATTCAGTGATGAGGGTGATTATGAACAGGTATGCAAGATAGTCATGGTGCTATGAATACTGACATAATATAATTTCCGTATTTGTTATGGTGTGCTAATCAGTTTTTAATCAAATCTGGCTATCTTTTAAGCATTTGTGTCATCCCAAAGGCAGTAAACTGCCCCTGTCTTGCCTGATAAATCATAATTATTAAAGCTATCTAGATTCAACTGACATTTGCGAAATATTTGTTCAACTGTACAGGCTGAATATTTTGATGATGATGAAGATGATTACAACATGGCCGATGACAACGATAGTACGATTTGTCTTTCCCATTTGTTCTGCTTCTTCACTGCTTCATTAGTTCATTTCTTGTTATTGCAAGGCTTACCAATATATTCATTAATTTGTGATATGTGCAGATGAGCCGTCTTATTGAGTTATTGTTAGATTGCTGGACCCAACTCGATTCATTTTGGAGCCGATTTTGGATTTACTGACTATTTTCTTCAGAATCTCAAGGTAGTCGACTAGTCAAATGTATACTATACAACAACCAAAGACTCTCTTACTCTGTCTTTGGTCATTCTATCACTTGGAGTTCGCCTATTTATAAGAGATCGCCTATTTACCTACAATTTAAAATATAATATTGCCTATTTATTTTAGAAAACTTACCCTTTAATCTTGAGTTTTTAAAAATACCTCGTATGTTAATATTTGTTGTCAAGAATACCTAGCTATTTACCGGTAGTAAAAGGTAATTCGTTAGTCACAATCTGACGTGGCTCCGATAAATACATATATGGAAATATTGTTTTTTGAGTTTTTTTTAATCATATATCTATGTCATTTGAGAAAGGGGTATTTTTTGCAAAATCATACAAACATATGAGGTATTATTGTAAATATAATAAAATAAAATTTTATTATTTTTTAAAACAGAAAATTATTTTAATTCAAAAGAAAATATAAAATAAAAGATTCTTTTAAATAATAATAATAATAATAATAATAATAATAGAAGTTCTAAAACAATAATTTAATGTTTTTTAATTTTAAAATATTATTTTCAAAGCTATGCCCTTTATTTCCTTTTTTTTTTTCTTTTTGTTCATTTATTTGATGGACTATATATACATACATACATATAATTTTTTTTTTCTTAATTAACCTCTAATTATATTTGTGTATATTTTGTATACCTCTCTTGGGAAAATTGCAAATTTAGAATATTATCTTTTGGTTATTCACTAATTAAGATCACTATCTTTTCGGGTCTTAATATTATGACACTATCTTTTTAATTTAAGTGTTTTTAGGAAAATTAGCCCAAAATTCAAAAATTTCGGGCCTAAATCACATGTACAGTGTATGTCTCTCCAAATTAGAGTTTTTCAAAAATAAAACATATTCTTGCTCAAATCAAGCTGAAATCAAATTGATTTCGATAAATTGATTTTGGGCTTTGTTAAGGCTTGAAGAAATGAAGCTATTTTTGGACTAGACTTGATCATCTGAATTTTGGAGTGGTTCAGTCCACTTCATGTTTGGAAAATAATTTACATAATTCTATAATCATATCCTACTTTTCCTACTTTTTTTACAATACCTATTAAAAATCATCTACTTTTTCTGCAATTCTCAATGTAACATCTTAACTATAATCCTAACTTATAAAATCTCAAAATAAATACAAGGTTTTCAAAATCCTTATTCACAAAATACTCTCAATTCTCAAATCCAAACTTGGAAAAGTCACCTTAAGTCTAGAACAAATATAGCCGGAGTGTTTTGACGTAGAAAATATAAATTTTGGTTAAGTTTTGAGAAAGTTCCGCAATAGCCGTCGCCACTGCCGCCTCTATCGCCAAAATCCTCTATAACTACCCTCAAGTTCACCCAAAATTTGATATTTCTCAATACTGAAGCAAAATGTATGTTTCATACTCCAAAACTTGCGTCTCCTCAAGCAATAAAAAAAGCCCTAAATCAATTTACCAAATTCAATTCGATTAATGTTCAATTTTTGAGTGAGGATCGATTTAAAGTTTCAAAAAGACCCTGATTTGGAGATGCACACACTGCACATGCGATTTAGACCCGATCTTTTTGGAATTTAATTTATGACTAAATTTTATAAAATCATCCAAATTAAAAAGATAATATATCAATATCAAGGTCTGCAAAAAAAATATCTTTATATAATGAATGATTAAAAAATAGTATCGTGAATTTGCAATTTTCCCACATATCCCTATCCTACATGATTAATGTATTCAATTTTCAAGCTAAGTTGTGCGCCTGCACGTTAATTATATATATCACTAGAGCATCATAATCATATCTTGATTTATATGTGGTCATGCGTTCCACTCCCAAATAAAAAAATTGAAACGCTAGCAATAATATAAATATATAGAGTTTATTATTAAAATTTTTCATGAGTGACAATTTAGAACTTTAATTTTTCTGACGGACAATTTAAGATTTTATCTTTTTGAACTTCGTAAATTTTACCTAATTTTAGCCAATTCGGACTGTTCATTTTGGGTAATTCGCACATGAATCTCACCTCATCGCCAATTCATTTTAGTCCGAATTGTTCATTTTAGGCTGAATTATCTAATTTGAATTATTCGGGCCAATTTTGCATATGTGCAACATATATAATAGTACAAGTGTAATCCATGTTGGCAGAAATTTTACACCTCATCGCACCACATAAGATTAAAAACAGAAAAAAAGATATTATATAAAAAAATAGGAAAAAAAATGAAAATTCTACCCTAAGGCGTTCATCTTCTTCCCAACTGCGCCTCCCACCACCACCTGTAGCACCTCCAATCGCCGACCACCGCGCAACCTTTGAATCCCTCCGTCAACCCCGCTAGATTCTCATCTCCGAAGCATCGCACTACTCTCTTATGAATGAAGGCGTTATTAGAGCACCTCCAGCAAGGTTGTAGAATAGCGCCAGCCGTCATTTTCTATCTACCAGCAGTGCGCTAGCCATGGCTGTATTCTGAAGAAATGCACAGTGTGGTGCTACATGTAGCACCACACTGTTTCAGCGCTAAACATTTTTTTTTTTTATATTTTGTAAATTTTGTTCTTTTCTTTTCTTTTTTTGTGATATGTGGTGATGTTTTATATTTGTTATTTGTGAAATTGTCAACATAAATTGTATTATAAAAATATTGAAAATAATACGAGTGGTAATTTTAACGACGTGGATGATAATAAAAAAATTTAAAATTAATATGGGTGGTCATTTCTTAACATAGATAGTAAAAATTAGATAATCGAGAAACAATTATATTAAATTACTAAAAATAGATTAAAATACATGAAAATACAACATAAAATAACTGAAAATTAAATAAAATACATGGAAATAAAACATAAAATTACTGATAATAACAATAAATCTAATAATCGGAGAGACCAGCTCCAGACCCGGACCCTCCAAAATCTGGAAATTGTCCAAACATATCAAACATATTAGTAGGTTTTGGTACTTGAGATTGTCTCCTCTTCTGCATAATTATTTGTTGTTGTTCTTGGAAGTATTCACGTTTTGCTGGATCAGCAATCGTGTCCAAATCAATGAGTAGTATGTTATTTTCTCTAGTCATTTCATATTGGTAATTGGTTGCTGCAGTTCTTTGTTTTTGTGCTTCGATTTTTTGTTTTTGCACCTCAATTTCATGTTCTCTATTTGCAGCCGAAGTTGACAATAATTCTCGTAATTTCTCATTTTCCTCTTTTATAGTGTTTAAAAAAGAAGACATATCTTCACCCTGTTTCCTTTTCAATTTGGACATTTTTACCCCTTGTGGCCGTTATGATGAAGAACCACCACTTATATTTTCATCGCTTAAATTGATTGAAAATGAAGGTGCAGAAGGATCAGGAGAAATTGGAGACTCACTAACAACTTCTTGAGGTAAAGGTGTTGAGAATCCGCTTGTATTTTCAGCCTACACAAATTCTTTCAAAATAGACCACACATGGTTGAATTTGAACATTTCCTTATTGCTTTTTTGTTGCGCAAACAACTCGTTTGCTTGTCAAATCTACAAAGAATGTTGAAATTTATTAGAGAAAATATTTATGGCATATATAATAGTAAAACATAATGATAATTACTTACGATATTGAGCTCATTTGCACTTCTTGGATTCATATATTCAATTTGGCGCAAACAACCATTGAACTTTCTCGTATCTTTGAGAATTGTTTGCATACGGCATTGTAGTGATCTTTGGTTACGCTCTTTTAGATTAGAGTTTGGCATTTCAGAATTGAACGTATCTGTAATGCGTTTCCAAAATAGATCTCTGGACTGGTTTATACCAACAATTGGATCTTGCGAAATTTGAAGAAAGACACTGCAAATATATTGATCTTCAGCATTTGTATAATTAGTATTGCGTGGCTTCGACGTTTTAGAGAGAAGAAGATATAATGTAAATAAAGACTCGAAGAGATTTTGGAGAGGTGTGTTTTAGATGTATGGTATATCTTCACTATTTATAGAATGTTAGAACTACCCAATTTATTTATTCTACCTAACTTTCTATCTACCAAATTGGTTCTACCTACCCAATTGCTTCTACCTAACTTTCTATCTACCAAATTGGTTCTACCTACCCAATTGGTTCTACCTATTGAAGAAAACATGGAAGTGTCACCCTCGGAGGTCGAATTTGCAGATAATGAACCTACTTGCTTTCAAGATTTTCTTGGTCGACATAAACAAATTAGAGATGCAGATGCTCATTTTACACTCCGAAATGCTTTAATTGATCATTTGTGGGATGAGTATTCTAATTCAGAAAATTAGAAATTATCACTATGTAGCATTTATTTCACTTTTAATAAAATAAGTCTTTTTTTTTGTTTTCATTTTGCTTGTGGATTTTATTTAATTAATTAAATGATTTTTTTATTATAAAGAGTAAACATTATATTAAATAATGTTTACATGTGTAAATATATTATCTAATTATAAAAATAAAATAAAAATATAATTAAATAAATTAATAATTAAAAATATTAAGGAATATTATTTTTTAATGTAAAATTTAGTGCAGACTGCTGGAGATAAAATACTATTTCTGCATTAAAGTAGTGCAGATTCTGCACTACTTTAGTGCAGACTTCTGGAGATGCTCTTAGGCGTTCTTCAATTTTGTTCATAGCCTCCTCTTTCTAAAGTAGCGCAGCCGAAACACAAACTCCCTAAAATTATTTCAATAAAATTAACTTTAACAAAAGTGAAAACCATTCAATTTACCCAAAAAAAGTGGAAATTAAAAAATTCTAGTTAGAAATCTTTATTTCTTCAATCCAAAATCTCATAAGTATCCAGAAACCCTAGATTTCCCCTGCTTCAATAGATCTGCAGTTTCTCTTTTCTCTGGCGTAGGCCGCTAAAGTCTGCGTTATCCAATTTGGCATACTCACCCGTGATGAAATTGTAATTCTTGTTATGTCTTGTTCAGTTTTAACACTAATTGAGTTGATGGTGGCTTTGTGTTTGTAAAGAATTTGGGGGTGATAAGAGAGCAGCGATGGCAAGGGTTGACAGGGCTCTCACCGAAAATGCCACTGAATTGACGGAATGGCGAGGCGGATACATCAGAGGATGCTCGTGGTGGTGAACGGTCAGTGACAGCGGTCAGAGCAGAAAAATTAGGGGTGGAGATTGACGTGAGTTTGCTGCTACAAAGAGAGAAGGAAATAATTTTTTTATTTGAATTATTTGAAAAATAAACAAAATTTAAAATTTTTATCCACATGAAAGGCAAACATTTTATATTAAAACTGTCACAAGTGTTAAATAAAAGTCACATGAGCAAAATTGGTCCAAAAAATCCAAATTCTTGATTTCAAGTGCAATTCACATACAATTTGAGTTCAATTGAGCAATTCAGGTTTAAATTGGACAAAATTCGTGAAGCCCAACAAGATAAAATCTTAAATTGACAGCCCAAAAAATTAAAATTCTAAACTGTTAGACTCCTAAATTACGAGGTAATTTTAATTAGTAATAAACTCTAAATATATATGACATCTACGTAGAACCACATGTACACACATCTGTATCTTTTAGTAATGACTTTAATTTTAGATTGTTTTAGCCATTTTGTTAGCGTTATATATATACCTTTTGAATTTTAATTTCTTGTGACTTGAGTTCATTTGGGCAGCATATCTAATCAATTTAATATATATATATATATATATATATATATATATATTGGGACGTGACAAACAACGTTTCTTTTTGAAAACTGTATCTCTATATTTCTTTCAAGAAAATTTTAGGGGTGAGGTGTATTTCTACCCAATATACATAATATAAGATGAAAAATACTCACTCAATAATAAAATAAATTTTCTTCCCAAAATGAAGGTAAAATTACTCAACTGTCTTTAAGATTGAGATGGGATAAAATTACTTAAAAAGCTTTCACATGAACCATCAAATTTGCAAAGGGGGGCACTGGGCCACTCTGAAATTTTTGAAAAAAATAGAGGTATTTTAGGTATTTTATATTTTTATTTATTAAAAAAAAAAAAATATATATATATATATATATATGTTAATTATTTTTTAGAGTCCATATCCCATCCTACTACAATTCCTTATATTTTATCCCAAACTACCACACAATATATCAAAACACCCCCATATACCACAATTTATAATAAAACATCCATAACTACCACATTTTTATGATAAAATACTATTTTACCCTTGTTGACTTTCATTAATTTCCAAAAACCATACTTGCCATTAGCCATTTTTTCCTTTTTCCAATCTTTACATTTATTAGATCCGGATTAGCATCAATATCAGGCCCAACATGCTTCCGTAAATAAAATAAAATTGAGTTTAAATCATACCTCGCCTTTGTCTCTTGTATCTCCTGGATCTCGGTTCAGGTTTTACGGATCAAAGATCCAACCACTCGCCCGCAGTCTATGGTTCTGAAACCAATCCTCTTGAGAACCTAAATCGCAATCCTTCTTAACGGCCACCTACTTTTAAGGGGATCACAAGGAGACTCACTGCTGAATAATTTGCACTCAGAAATATAGAATTTTTGGAGAGTATGTCGGAAAGCAAAAACCTTTTTTTTATTGAAGATAAAAAACTAAACTATTTTACAATAAAATTAATCTCCGCCATTGGAGGAGAAACTTGTTTTAGCCTATCATGGCTAATACTCGAAAAAGGGAAACCCCCATAAATAGGAAAACTTGAGAGCTAAACTATTTCAACTTAGAGAGAAGATTTCTCGAAACTTATGATAGAGAAAAATGTTGTGAGAATTCGATGATCTTCTTCTGAGGCTGAATGCCTCCTTTTATAGGCACCAATGCACTCCTTAGTGGATTTATTATTGCCTTGCAACTTGCTTTCCACTTGGTTAGTGGGTATGAGGCCAATCTTCTTTAATTTTTCACCCACCGTTAGGTGAGTGCATCTTCCACCATTTATTGTCGAGTTTGGTGGCATCATTATCTTTTTGCGTCGGTAACGAATCTTTTGGTTAGTGGAGGGGTCTTCCACTTTTTTCTTTTGGCCCTCGTCCATTATGGGTGCTAATTCTTCAAAAGTGGCGGGGCCGACCACTAACTTCTATCTGATAGTAGCATCCTATGCTTTGTACAATGTATTCCTATACTATTACATTTATAGAATACATCACATCTTGTTTACTATCAAGTCCCCTTAGACTCGCTTTCTTTTATTACATTTTAGGTTTTTATTGTCTAAAAACCCCTCCATTTTTCCTTTTTCTTCGGGTGTTTGGGCTTGTCCTGCTTGACTTTGAACCCTTGTCCGAACAAAGGTTTTTCTTGTATTTGACAGTAAGAACATATATGTTCCTCCCATCTTCCTATATGCACCATGTTGCATATTTTCTTTCTGGTTTGTTCTGTGGCCGGAACCTTGTTTTCCCAGATTAGCTTTCTCTTATTTTCAAAAAGGGTTTCAACAAATCTAGTTGTATTTCCTATCATTGAGTTTAACAGAAAAGATCCATTCACCGAATTTTGAAATATCTTGAATAGATACTTAACTTTGTCCATCTCTGTGAGACAGACCTAAAGTCCCCAAGCTCGCCGTGTAGATATATCATCTTTCGTGAGGGCGATCACTAAGGGGCTATTTAATGGTGGTGCTTTGGCTCTGTTGAAGGCCACCATGTTTGGTCTTTGTAGTTTTATGAATTGAAAAAGTGGGTGAGATCCTTTACCCGTGATTTCTGGAGCTGCTGAAATGATTTTTAACTCCAATGTTTCTTCTCGACCCAAATGTGGGTTATTCTGCCATGAATCGTGCACGGCAGTAGCTATCCATTTCTGTAACTTGGAAATCTCCAGAAAACTGGGTGCGGTTGTGAATATTGAAGCAATGACCCAAAATCGAGCCACTTTCGCACATCTTGTGGGTTTGCACCCGAAAGCATCCAAAGCCTTGGATATTTTCCAGACCAATCGGCAGTAATTTTAACTGGATTGATCCAATTTCTTGTAACCAATTTTTCCCACGTTCATTGATATATATGAAATGGAGAAACAGATTGGTTAGTGTTAACCTGTCTTGGGCCCGTCTGTGACCTTAGGTTAACTTCTTCCTCTTTTACCCCATAGGTGCTAGGTTGACTTGGGTTGCCTGGAATTTCTTCCTGACTTTTCGAAACAATATTCTTATCGGAGTCTGATAAAGTATTTGTTTTTGCTTTATCAGCCTTTTCACCGGAATTTGATGAAAAACACTTATCTGCAGGATGTTCTACCTCGGGTATGAAAACACCATGTTTGCTCATCAATGATGAACTTTTCTCGTGTATTTCTTTTTGGGTTACCGATGGTGAACCCGCCTTTTGCAGAGGCCCTTCCAATGTATTTCATAAATGGATGTTGGCAGCCCGTGAAGCTTATATGGCTTTTTGGACCTTATCCAAATCTGCCTTCTGAACATATGCCGCTGCTTCGGCTCGTATCCTCAGCAACTCAAATGCTTTGTTCAGTTCCTCAAAGTTTTTCCTGAGGTGTCTTGATCTAATCGTGATGGAATCCGCTTCAATGATGTCCATCTCTTGTTAAGAAATCTACACGACTCTTCATCGGTAGCTGTTTTCCTCATGAGCACTGCTGCCCATCGAAAACCGTTAGCGTCCATATAGACAACTAATTGATCCTCGTCTTAAGGAATCACGAGTTTTGGAAGGTTATTGCAAACCTATTTTAACTCTCAAACCCGTTGGGAATGGATATCTTTCCATTTTCATTTGGTCTTTTCATCATTTTGTAATAACAGACGAAAATCCTTATGATATTTTGCTAGATTCTTGATAAATGAACCTATAAAATTGATCACACCTAAGAAGCTTTGGAGGTTCTTCTTATCTTTAAGAACATCTGGAAAATTGCGGATTTTCTCCAAAATATGTTCCTGAAGTTCCATACCTGCATGGTCAATAATAACATCGAGAAACTCGATTCTATTAACCGGGATTATTACCTTCTTTTCAGAGAGCACTAATCCTTCTTTATGACATGCTTCAGAAAATATCTCAAGATGCTTTAAATGATCTTTCATATTTTTAGATGCAATCAGGATGTCGTCTATGTAAACGAACATAAACTCAAAATAATTTTTGAAAAGATTATCCATCTTTCTTTGGTATATCTGGGGTGCATTCGTAAGACCCATAAGAAGTACATTCCAGATATACTGACCCTGTGGTGTAGAAAAAACAGTTAATTTTTTCGATTCTTTTTCGAACTTGATCTGGTAGAATCTAGACTTACAATCAAATTTTGAACACCTTTGATCCCTTAATGCAATCAATTAAGTGTTCTCTACTTGAAATGTAATAATCATCAAATTCAGTAATCTTATTGATACCTTGATAATTAATTACTAATCTTGCCTTACATCTCTTTATTTCACCATGGTTTCTTACCAAAAATCAAGGGCTACTGTAAGGAGATATACCTGCTTCGATCAGATGTAGATCGATATGCTTTTTAATAATATTTTGCATATCTTTTCGATCATTAAGGTTCATCTGAATAGGCTTGTATCGAACCAACTCGTATCGGTATTATTCTTTTACCTTTAGTGTTGCTTCGATCTGATTCTTGTCCCACCAGGCTAAAAGATTCTCATTGAAATTCCTTTTGATTAGCCTCTTAACATTTTCAAGGGAAAGTAAACTTTTCTCATCAATGTCGATCTGAGGTGGTCATTCTTGTAATGCATTTTTCAGAAACTGAATAGCTTCTTCTTCTGCCTTTTCAATTCCTTTTTGTCTATAAGACAGAAGAGCTTCTCCAAATTTCTTCTTATCCTGCATTTTAGGATGAGTTAACTTGGAATCATTGTCACCACGTTTGCTGTGAAAATTAATAGGCATATCCTATTAAAAGCTTTCTCTCGCCGCAAAACCTGGATTACATTACCACAGTTAGTAGTATAGGTTAACAGGTTCTTGTGATTATCTTGCTCATATTTTGCAAAGATTTGGATAAAATTGTTACCCAACAAAATATCAGCACCTGTATTATATTCGTGATTCTCGAATACCCTTATTGAGTATTAGGATTTTTTAGGAGAAATCCCTTCCTGCAATAAGAGGTAAAGTTTCTACCATTTCGCTGGGAAAAACTCCTGATTTTGCTGTGCAAATGCCTGAACTTGAGTCAATATAAGCTGCAAAGTATTTCGACTTATATTGATCATATAATATCCCAACGGATATGTATATGGAAAAAACACCCGTCATTTAAAATCTTGGGGATAGATTTTATTTTCTTTGACCTGTTTATCATTAAGCTTATTTGATTAAACTTAAAGACAACTTGTCGTAATCTCAAATCATGAGATGTTAGACCTTGATCACGTCATTCTCTAATATGTCTTAACACATTCTCATGTTCTTGTATGAGATTTGAAATCTCTTTATCAATATGCAAACCTGGCATATCAATTAGAAAATGATCTCGTCATTCCACCCTAATTGTGTGTCTATCAAGATTGAACTCTATCCATTTTCCATCTCTTCTCTATGGTTTGTGTTTCTCAAGGAAACTTAAACCCAGGGTCATAGAACCTTTCATTCTACCTACACTTCCTGTAATAGATACTTGGTAGCCTGCTATTTCTAACATGCCTTCATATCTATTAACACTTGGTTGTTGTAAATGATATATCTCATCACAAGGGAACAAATTATCTAATTCAGATATATCAAAAATAATATGGAATTTTTTCGATTCCTCAGGGCATTTCATTTTTACATTACTTACCCTAATTTTTTATGAATAAAAATCCTCACTTTGTTCTTTTCTTTTTAGGCTTAAAATCCTATATTGGCAAAAAGACAACCTGTTACTAATCTCAAAATCAAACCTTGATGATGTATTTAAAATCGGATGATCTTTAATTAGTAAATTAACACCACCTATCTTAGGTATCTGGATTGGGTCTGGTGTCATAACTTTGGTAAATTCCCTGAAAATTTTAAGAATTTCTATATACTCTTTCCTTAGGAACATATCTGAGTGATGTCTATTGGAAAACGCATATGCTTTTCTATACGTGATAGAATATGATCTATTTCATTCTTTCATTAATTCAGATCTTTTCAAATCTTGATGAAGGGTTAAGACTACTGAAATCTCGGTCTGCTAGGTTATATGCAATCCTAGGATGTATGTTAGATATAAGTTTACCAACATATAAATTTCCTACCATTGTACCAAGATATCTATCTCGTAAGTTATTGATTCTTTTATCCATGACAGATAAATGTAACTCAAAATCAATACCTTTTTTAAAAGTAGCTTTTATCACTACTTCAATGATTCCAATATGGATCTATTTCATAGTTACCGCTACTTCTTCTTTGATACAACTCAGTTCCTCAAGAATTTCTTCTTTTAGAATAAGCTGCATATCAACCTTATTACCGGTTAATTCCATGGAAATTGAAAACTCACCTGAGTTCACCCGATAGATAATGTTGTGCTTGCGTTGTTTTAGTCCGATCTGATTACAGATTCGGTTAAAACTTCCAACATTAAAGCCATTGTATGGAGTTAGGGTTGAATCCTGCTGCATGATTCTTTCCATTGTTTTGTTGGAGATGGTCATTTGTGAAAAGAATCCTGATAGACTATCCGAGGTTTTGAGTCTATCTTCTTGTTCATCGAAACTACTCGTCTGATTCTGTAGATGATTCATATGAGTCGTCTGAATCTGACGCGTATTCTTCTTCATAGATGCTTTCATCTGAAGAAATATCCTCAAACTGGTAAATGGGTTCCAGGTTGCCATAGAAAACTGCATCAAGGATGTCGGTTGTAGGCTCAAACTGGCACACTTCCTTTTACTTTTGTGGGCAGTTTGGTGAAATATGACCTTTTGCACCGCATGTCCAGTAGTTACAATCTTTAAAACTTTTATTTGTACGAGTGTGAGCTCGTTTTAAAGTTCTTTTCGTTGGCGTTCTTCCTATTGACTTCCTTGTGAATCTGGATCCTTGTGAAGAAAACTTGGAAGGACCAGACTTTTGACCAGATTTGTAAGATCTAACTTTTGATTTGGACCACCATGTTCTTTCTTGGTTGGAAGGCCTTATATGTGATCCTCCTGACTTAGATCGAAACACACTTCTAAAGTGTTTCTTTCTTTTGCCATGTCGTTCACGACTTGGTTATCCAATGATGCTTGGAAAATCATTATTGTCGCAACAAAGAGGAGTTCTTTATACCTGTCCTCTTAGTTTCTTCTTGTTTTTATGTAGTGTTGTCTGTTGACACCACTCTCTTATGTTGTCCTTTAAAAAAGACATTCTCCTGGCCACTGAATCAACCCTTCCTGGAGGTACCTTATATGTTTGTATAAGCATCTCTCTCCACGGGTTGCATATTTTTGTAAAGAACATTTCTGTTGCAACATTCAATGGTATCTGAGTTTGGAAGTAGTATTTGCGGAACCAATAGATATATTCATCCGCATAACATATATACTTCTCAACTCGAGAGCATACAACGCCTGTGTATATTCTCGATTCTTCTCTACTTTTCTTTCGTCAAAGTATCCATCGCCGATGCAGCATAGTTTGAGCCATTGATCCATCTTTTTGATAATACCATAGATATTATCTCCTGATCCGATCTCTTCCTTGATATGGACCTCCGTATTATCTCATACTTAGCTGAACCTTGCAAACTATTTTCAATAAGTTTGCTGAATTGATTCTTATCAATGTCCAGCGTTGACGAGGCAACTTTTAAAGATGTCATCCATTTATCGATCAAAGTTTCCATATTTTTGAAATCGATGATGTCAGTTGTGAGCATCAACCCGAACAGATGTGTGGGTTCTAACATTGTTTTTGCCTAAGGGCTATTAGATCCTGTTTTGTTCCATCCTTATTGTCTCTTTCGTCGAGCCACAAATATGTCATGGTCGACTTGATCCTGCCTCCATGGATGTTGGGGAACGGGTGTTTCCGCACTCGTAGTCTCTTCTTCTTGTTTGGGAATAGGATCATTTATCTTAAGATTAATCAGATCCACAATTCCTAGGTTGGAAAGTGATTCTGTTAATTTTGAGATATCTACTCTTGCAACTTCCATCAAGCTCTTCGGATGATATCGAGCAAGAGTTCATTGTAGCTTTTAGACTTCAGAACTTCAGTAGCCTTTTCTTTGGGAATAACCGGTTTATCTCCGAATGCATCTTTGAATCACTCATTCATAGATCTACCTGTTTCCTTTGGTAATATTCTTTTCAGATCTTTGATTTTTTTTTTCAGATCTGAAACTTCTTGTTGGATCTCCGCTAGAGATCGAAACATCTTCTCCATCTGTCTACCATAATATATGATGGTCTTCTGGACCTATCTAAGATCTTGTATGATCTTAGATGTGTCTGGAACAATTATGTCTCAATCTTTGCTGGATGCATAGACGAAAATATCACGATATTTCGGCGATATTTCGCCGAAATATCGCGAAAAGTAGAGGGCCGATATTATAATCGGCTGCAGCTTTTTTTCGGTAAAAATATCGCGACATTTCGCGATATTTCGATAAAATATCGCCAAAATATCGTTTTCGACGATAAATTGGCGATATATCGCGATAAGTCGCGATTTTTGACCGCTACAGTAACGTTGACTATGCTACAGTAACTCTCTCTCTCTCTCTTTCCCCCCGTTTCGGATTTCAATTTTGTACTGCAAGCATGTATGTTTTTTTTCTTTTCTTTTTTTTACTTATTTTCTTTTCTTTTTTGTTTTTTTTATTGTACTGCAAGCATATATGTTTTTTTCTTTTCGTTTTTTTACTTATTTTCTTTTCTTTTTTGTTTTTTTTATTGTGAATTTTTTATATGTATTTAAAAAATATTTATCAAACTTAAGCTCTATATCTATATTTTTGTCTATAAGTAGATCAAATAATAATTTTAATTAAATTGTTGTAATAAATTAACACATTAGTATTTAGGTTTTTCTTATAACTTAATTAAGTTTAGTTAATTCTTTTGAATTTAAGAAAAGAATTATGATGTATATATTATATACTATATATTAATATTTTATCTCTATATGTATCGTAAATATATTATTTTATTTGAAATTTTAAGTTTAATATGTGTATTAATGTTAGTTATATTATTACAAAGGACGAAAAAATTCAAAAAAATCGTCGATATAATTTGACATGTAAATCAATATGAGACAACATTTATATAATAGTTTATCTGTTAATATTGGTTGTAAACATATCTTTTTATTTGAAATTTAACTTTAATATATATTAATATTCATTATAATATTATGTAAAGTGATAGATACATTTTTCAAAAAAAAATTTCAATTTTTTTAATTTTTTCTTAAAGTTACCGATATTTTCACCGATATCGATATATCCGTCGATATATCCGTAAAATCAAGGCACCGATATATCCGCAATCACCGATATTTTTGTCCTTGGCTGGATGTCATCTAATGAAATCCTACACTTATTATATCTCGAAAGATTTTTGGATACATTCTTCTTGATTTTCTCCTCCCATTAGGTATAAGAAAATAATATTGTACAAATAATTTAATTTCTATCTTCAATAAACTTGGCTCTGATACCATTTTGTGCATCGGATCTCAATAAATATAAATTATGGAAAAACTCAATTATTCATTGTTTCAAATAATAATTTTCTTTATACGAGGCGTTGTTATTCCGCATCGATCCCCTATACAAGTGAAAACACAAGTATAGCATTGGATACGCAGTGGTTTCCAGCCGATATACCAAGATAATTATATCTGATTTTAATACATATGGCTTAGTAAATTGGTTTGGAAATAATAAAATTGGAGTGGAAATAGCATCTTACATGTTATCTTTAAGGGTAAATTGGTCTTTAACCACTTTTTTGGTATATTAGGACTACATTTTAGTGTTTGTGGGATTTTAGGACTATAATATAAGATTTTGTGATATTTGGAGATCTTTTCTCTATTTTTTATCTCATATTATCAAACTCATTGAATAAACTAATTTTTAGAATTTATAAGGTAAATTCTTCATACACGTAAACTTAGTGATGATTAAACGATTTTAAAATAGGAATCGGGCCGATTCGAATCGCCAGTTAATGGTTCGGAAAATTGTTGATTCGGTTCCAGTTCCGAACCCGAACCATGAACCGTGGTCCCTGGTTCGACAATTTTCAAACTGGAACCGCCGATTTTTTTATTTTTATTTTTAATTTTTAGGGTGTGACACATGAACGGCTTAGATGAGTTGATCGTTGATGAACTTGACCGTTGATGATCAACGGCTTGGATTTGTCGACCGTTGTGAACCGCAAGTTCGAACATAAACAAAACCGGTGGTTCGAACTGACTGACCCCTTATTTTATTTCAAAAATTATGAATGATGATCTCTATAAATACCTATACTCTATTTTATTCTCACACCATTCTTCAATCTCTCTCAACTCTCAAGCTCCAATTCATTCTTTGTGATAATTGTTATTTCAATTTCATAGAATCATAGCTACTAGTACTACTTTTCCATTTCATTTCAATTTCACACTCTTATAGCTACTACTCTTCCATTTCAATTTGCAAGTTTAATTCTATTTCATTCCATTTTATTCTCTTTCAAAACCAAAAAAAATGTCTAGAAGGGGTACTTCTTCCACCGATTCATTTCGTGGGAAAGGAAAAAGTCTTATGCTACCACCACAAGATTTGCCTCTAAATGATCTCATTGATTCTTACTCTCCTCATTGGAGTCAAGAATGTGATGATTTGGAGGCAACTCTAAGCCCTAATACTGCCGCAGCCTTTGCCGATTAAGAAGAAGAGCAGGTGCCAAAAGACACTCAAGAGAGTGGTAATACGGCGCGTACCACTTCTCGAGCACCTTCGACATTTCGAAGTGATATTTTCTCCATTTATTTGAAGAATGAAAAAATATCGAATAACGACATGGATTACATAGTCACTAGCAATTGTTGTGGAAAAATTATAAATTCAAGCATGGAGGGGGTTACGGGACATTCAACAACCATGTGTTGAAAAAGCATCCTGACAAGATGGGCAATGAATGATTGCAAACACAACTTCGTGGATTTATCGACTCTTCTCAAGGAGGCGAAGGTGTGGAATCTATTCTTTTTAAATTTAGTAAATTATTCCATAGGAAATGAGTAGCTGGATTTGTTGCTAAAAAACATCTTTCTTTACAATTTTCATGTGATGATGATTTTGAAGAATATACTATTACTTATTTACAAGCTAGTAGTAGAAAATATCTAGAAATATCGTAAAACGTGATATAGAAAAAATTATAGGAGAATATAAATATAAATTAATTGAAGAGTTTAAAATGTTTAAACAAAAAATATCTATATGTAGTGATATTTGGAAAAATCCTTATAAAATTCATGATTATATGGGTATTATAACTCATTGAATAGATGATGCATGGAATGTACAAAAACGTTTAATTGCATATGTTGAATTTGATTGTAAACATTCGGCTATAAACATTGCATGAAAAATCATTTCTGTTTTAAATGATTATGGTATAGTACAAAAAGTATTTTCTGTTGGATTTGATAATGCTAGTGCTAATAAGGCTAGTATGCCTATTTTAATTGAATATTGTAAACCTCCAATCGAAGATAAATTTTTTCATATTCGGTGTACGTGTCATTGTTTAAACTTATGTGTTCAAGATGGTTTAGTAGAATTACATAAATATATTAAACCTATTAAAACAACAATTCATGAAATTGTCAAATCAACCGCATGTCATAGAAATGGGCTAAATTTTGTAAGAATAACGGAATGGAAGTTAAAAAATTTGTAGCTGATGTGCTTAACGATTCTTATGATTCTTATGATTATAGAGATTTGCTTTGTCAAATTCTTATGAAAAATCCACACAATCAAATTATGTTATTTAACAATTCATGGGATGCATGTATTAGGGAAACTTTCAAATATGGCCTTGTGGGAATGTCCATGAGCCGATTTTAACCCTTAGTATCAAAAGTGACCCAAAAATAATCAAAGTTGGCCATGTCCGTTAGTTTGGTTGACAGAAACCGTCAGACCCTACTTTTGAAAGATCCAATCTACCCACCACTTCACTCAGAGACCTCCAATACTATAGATTATAGTTTTTTCAGGAAACCTTATACAAACAGGGATCACACCACGCTTCTATTCTCAATTTCAAGTGAGTAATTGAAAGAAATACATTTGCAGATCATCTATATAGATTTTAAGAATGCCCAACATCTTCTTATCGCAGAAGTCGACAATGATTTCACAGAAGTTCTGTTCAGCTTCCTAACACTACCATTGGGAGAGACGGTAAAGGAACTGCAAAAACGCCCTGGGAATAAGAGACTTCTTTTTGGAAGCTTACCCACTTTGTGTAAAGGCTTAGCGGATTTGGATGATTGCTATTTCTCCACAAAAGCTGCTAAGCAAATGCTGCAAAATCCTAGAAACTCTTTCTTCACTGAAACCATGAAATTGTTCAAATGTATCAACAAGGATTGTGAGAAGCTGCGACCTCCCACTATAACCATCAATTTCCATAGGGGAGCGTTCACCAGTGATTTCCGACGCACCATAGCTCTTCTCAGCAATTTTAGCTTGGCAATTAGGCTTGGAGGTTTGAGGATGATTTGGGGATTAGGCTTGGCAATCTTATGATTTGGAAATTAGGGTTTTGTAGAATAGAGAGAAGACTCTGTTTGTTTCCCGCAATAAATACAAAAAAGTAACGGCCACGTGACTCACACATGCTATCTCTGTTAAATATGATGAAGTTGAATATGTTCCTAATTATATTGAAGTTGTTGGTAGAGTTAAACAATCGTTAGTCAAAATATTTAAAGAATATAAAGTATTATTTGGTGATTCTAGTGATGATGTGGGTGCACAAAATGTAGGAGGTGGTAATTCTTCCTCTTATTCATCTAGTTTTGATAGTAGTCTTAGTGAATTTTATGGTTTTTATGATAATAGAATACAAAAACGAACTAAAGGCTCTAACCCTTGTCAAGAATTCGATTCATATTTAAGTGCTACTTTTGAATTAATGAATTTTTCAAATTCATTGGATCTATTGAAGTAGTGGTAAAAAAGGACTACCATTTATCCTATTTTAACTACCATTGCTAAATAAATATTTGCAAGTCCCACCTCAACAGTCTCCGTTGAACAAGCATTTTTCCAAGGAGGTCATATGTTGAATTCAAGAAGATCAAAATTGACCGTCGAGAATGTACAAAGATTACTCTTTTTGAAAATTGGGTGAGAGCCAAAAGACATCAACAATGTTTAGATTTCTTATATTTAGATGAAGATGTTGATGAAACATATGGCTACGATTCAAACACATCCTCCTTCATCGAAATCAACGTTGACGAATGAATGTAAGTTTAGGTAAGAGAACTATGTGAGTTTTGATTCCTTAATTTTGCTAAGGATACATAGACAATTTCATTCTAAGTTTGGAAGTGTAATTTTAATTTCACGTCCAAACATAGAATGAAACTCAAGCTCTTTCAATTTTTTTTTTTACCTCTTCTTTCATTTATTTATACAAAGTTGTAATTTTTTAAACTTCAATATTGATGTATAGTAGTATATATTGAGTTGTAACTTGTAACTTGTTTTTTCATTCATAATTGTAACTTGTAATTGTTCATTCATAATTGTAATATATTGAGTTGTAACTTGTAATTTTTTTGTATTCATTATTGTAATTTTCATCATTTCATTTTCATTGATAGGTTGTGGTGTGATTAAGAAAAAAGGAAAAAAGAGGAAATTAGAGAAATAAATAAATAACAGAATACTCTTTCAAATTAGGCGTGACCATGCCCAACTCCAACTAGTTTCTAAGGTAAAAAAAAAAAAAACCAGAAGACTCTTTGCAGTTAGGTTTGGTCACGCCTAACTCCAGCTAATCTTTAAATATGAATTAATTTTAATCTATATTGTTTTTTTTTTTACCAATAAGAATTAATGATTTTTTTTAACTTAATTCATAAATCCATCTTGGATCCATAATAATTGATAGATATCATAGCATTTTCCAAACTTAAAATCCACTTTGGAGTTTGGTGTTCATGAATTACAAAATTTGAATAAACTTTTATGGTAGGATGATGAAATAAATAAAGGAAATACAAAAAAAAAAAAAACCTTTAAAACCGATTTAACCATAAATGGAAAAAAAGGGGACAAATCAGTGGTTCAAACCATCGGTTCTTGTTCAACCGTCGATTTCAAACAAAAATCGAAACCCCCACGCTTCGATTTCAATTTATCTATAGTCGGTTCATAACCGAAATTGACGGTTCGAACCGTTTGATCATCACTACGTAAACTCATACATTTTTTCATTGATTATTGATTTCCTTCTAATTTATTTAATTATCAATTGTTTCACATTATATACTTTTGAGATTTGGAAACTTTAGACATTGGTGAAAACTTGAGAATCTTGGGTTGAGGGAAAAAATCAATTTTGACCACATAGGAAGGTCTTCGGTCCAATTTTGATCTTTAATAGATCTTTTTTGTGTTAGTGACTGATTTCAATTAAATATTTAACGGTCCAGCATGTGCAAGTCATGTGATCATTAACGACACATTTTAATATACAAATTGAAAATTTTCCTCATAAAAATTACAAATATACAAAAATTGTATTTAATTAATGAAAATTTTAAAACCCTCATTAATAATTTATAAAATATATTTAAACAACCAAAAATTTAAAATAAAATCATTGAGATGATAATATGAAATTGTAATTTTTTTTTTATCCAAAGCATTATATATATGAAAGGATATATTGTTAATTTATAATTGATTATTTATTTCTTTAAGTTTCCATGAAACCTTGCTTTCTAATCTCCCCTATTATCAACTCCTCGCGAGATGTTCAATACGGGTAGCTACTTTTTCTACCTTATTTATTCCCTTCTTTTTTAATTACAATTTTTTTTTTCCTTTGAGATATTAATGTATATTTTGTCCTTTGATTTTTATTTTATTTTTAGTTTTGTGACATTTTGTCCCTCAATTTTTATTTTCAGAAAATAAGTTCTTATGGTTATTTGATATTTTTTTAAATCCTATAATTTTGAATATTTTGAATGGGCCAAGTAATTGTTGTTGGTTATTTTGATATAGAAACCAATGTGTTGACAACTGTTTTTTATCTACTTGGAAATTTGAACAATTATAAAAATAAAATAGAAAATAATATGTGTACTTTTTTTTTATGGGTACTACTTAGTAAATTAATAAAAAATTTAGTCATCAATGAAATTTTATAATTACTTTAAAGTGTTATTCTTCATAAATAACAACATTGTTATGAGAGGTAATTTGATTAAACAGTAGGATTTTTTAAAAATTATAGAACTAAAATTAAGGACTAAAACTTGTTTTTCCTTTTATTTAATACAATGTTTAGTTTACTTTGGTCCATTCATTAAAGAGCAGCTAGCGACAAAAGTCAAAGAAAAATAAAAGTGTATTAAGGAAATTAAGTGAAGAAAAAACGTGCAGAGAAAAATAAACATGAATATATAAATTAAATTGCAGGTGAAAAATGAAAAAAAAAAAATAGACAGGAAAATTTTGTACTTGGAAACTGAAAATGCAATTTTTGAAGTTACTTTATACCACTTCAAAATCAAATTTAATTGAATTAGATTTCATGGACAGCTCAAGAACGGTATTCTTCGACGAGTGGGTGGTAAAAGGAGTGGCGCCGACAGTTCCAGGGATATGCTGGGACTTCATCACCAAGTATCATCTATTCATATCCTTCATTTCATATTTTCGAGTTAAAATCATATTTCGTCTCATAATTATGTGTCTTTCAATTTTGGTTCTATTAATATCACGATTTTTAATTTAATCCTACAATTTAAGATTTCATCGATTTAACTCTAATTTCTCCGAAATGAGATTTTTGTTGACCAAAAGTGACGCAACGACACATATCATTCAATAAGAATTGGACACATATCGTCATGTCATTTTTGGGTCAATGAAAAACTCATATTTCGGAAAAATTAGACTTAAATTGAACGGATTCATAAATTGTGTGATTAAAACTTGAAGGGATTATAATTATGAAACGAAAAATGATTTTAACCCTTATATATCGATGCTTGTGTTATATTATTGCATCTTACATTTCCAACGAGGATTGTATATTAATCAGGGGACCAGATTACAATGGAATCTCAACGAGAGTGTTTAACTCGGATCAAAGGACAAAATTAGTGAATGGTGGTTACAGAATAGAGTGAAATGTAGATGAATCGATCCTTGATCCAGGAAACTCGACAGACTAATTGACGTGCAGATATATAAGCTTATTCAGAATACATCAATGTTAAATAATTTAGATAAAATGAATGTTACTAAAAAAATAAAAGTATTTTGATTCAAATGAAATGAACTGTTAATAATGCCTTACGTCCGATCTTTCACCAGGCTCTCCAAATCTAACGGCTGACTTTTAACCGATAAAAAGTCCTACACTTTGTCCCACAACAACTATGCAATCAACTTTTCTGGCAATTAATTGAAAGGAATCAGCCAAACATATAATAAAGAGAGGGGAAGTGGAATCAATAATTCTTCTTTTCATGATAAAGATAATAAAGAGAAGGGACATGGAATCAATAATTTCTTTAATTCATATCTTCAATTAGCTAATATTGCATTAATAAATATCATCACAAAGAAAGAGAAAAAACAGCAGCTCATAATCACACAGCAACATATCCAAAACTAGTACTGATCATGGCTGATGTTATCGTTTCTGCCGTGGCGGAGCGAATTATAGCTATGGTTGAAGAACAGATTCGAAACGAAGTCAATCTTGTGAGAGGCGTTGAGGAGGAGGTTCTCAAGCTTTCCGAGGAGCTGAAGAGACTCAGAAATGTGTTGAATGATGCTGAGAATCGAAGATTCAAAGACGAAAACATTAACTACTGGTTGTGCAGGCTGGAACAGACTTCTTATGAAATGGAGGACGTTTTGGATGAATGGAGCTATGCTCTTCTCAAGTATAACATGGATCAATCTAATGTTGCAGTTCTTGCTCCTCCGAAGCAAAAGGTATGCTCCTTCGTCCCATCATCTTCATGTTTATGTTTCAAAAAAGTTGTTGTCCGTCGTGATATTGCAAACAAGATAAAGAATGCAAAAGAGCGACTTGATCAGATTTTGAAGGAGAAAGATCAATTTAATTTTATCACTTCCCAGCCCACAATGGATCCTACGCCTGAATCCTGGCGAGTCCAATCTACTTCTTTGATTGACTTGGGGAATGTCCATGGTCGGGATAGGGATAAGGATATTCTTGTTAGCAAACTTATGGGTAATGGTGAGAGAGTAGAGGAATTAGGCAATCTGCAGGTTGTGTCTATAGTGGGTGTTGGGGGACTTGGAAAAACTACCCTTGCTCAACTTGTTTATAACGACAGTCGAGTAAAGGGGAGTTTTGAATTAAGAATTTGGATATGTGTATCAGATCCCTTTGATCTGGCTGCCATTGCTAAAGGGATTATTGAGAGCTTGAGAGAGGGTACTTCTCCAAATACCAACCAATTGGATGTTTTGTTTAAACATGTCCAAGACTGTATTTCTGGGAAGAGGTTTCTTCTTGTCCTCGATGATGTTTGGACTGAAGATTATAACAAATGGGAATCCCTGGAAAACACCCTCGGATGTGGTGGAGTTGGAAGTAAAATTTTGGTGACTACAAGAAAGGAAAGAGTAGCTCAAATTATACGCACAATTCATGTTCATCGTCCTGAACAACTCTCAGATGAAGATTGTTGGTTGTTAATGCGTCGTATGACCCCTTTTGGAAAGACTAATGAGGTATTTGAAAATTTTGAGAATATTGGTAGAAAAATAGCTGAAAAGTGCAAAGGCTTACCTCTTGCTGCAAAGGTTTTGGGAAGTCTTTTGTGCTCTAAGAATACTTTGGAAGAGTGGGAGAATGTATTGAATAATGAAATATGGGAAATGAAAGAAGTGAAAGTAGAACTTTTTCCTCATTTGCTTTTGAGCTACAATGAATTATCTCCAATGCTCAAGCGCTGCTTCTCATATTGTGCTGTCTTTCCTAAGGATAAAATAATTTATGTTGATGAACTAATAACAAGTTGGATGGCATTAGGTTATTTGGGCTCTGAGGGAGATGTGGAAGGTAAAGGGCGAGAGTACTTTGATATTTTGATGATGCATTCACTTATTCAAGACTTTAAGAAAGATGATTGGTATGAGAGAATCCAATTGTGTAAAATGCATGATATAGTACATGATTTTGCTCAATTTGTTAGGAAGAGTGATAAAGTAGAGGCCACAAGAATGAATAAGATAACTTGTCAAACTTGTGACTCTCTACTAGTTTCCAGTGTGAATGAATTTTGTACCTTGTTTTTGAATTATGGAGGATCTCCCCTAAGTCTTTGTTATTGCCTCAAACGTCTGAGAGTGTTAAGCCTACATGGCTTGGAAAGTATTCCACAAGGAATAGAAAACATGATTCACTTGAGATCCTTGTCCTTGAATGAAATTAAACAATTATCCCCTGAAGCTCTTAAAATCATTTTTCAACTTTATAACCTGCAAACTCTTTGCCTAAAAGGTTGCAATCTAGAAGAGATTCCAATGGAAGTTAAGAATTTGATTCACTTGAGACACCTCGACTTGAGTTATAATGGATCTTTGAAAGAATTGCCAAAGGAAATTGGGGATTTGATTCAATTGAGACACCTCAACTTGTGTTATAATGTATCTCTGAAAGAATTGCCGAGGGAAATTGGGGATTTGATTCAATTGAGACACCTCAACTTGAGTTGGCATAGGTTTCGTGGGGAATTGTCAAGGGAAATTGGGAATTTGATTCACTTGAGACACCTTGACTTGCAAGGGAATTTGTCTCTGAAGGAGTTGCCAGAGAGTATATGTGCTTTGAACTTACGAACACTAGATGTTCGTGGTTGCAATAGTCTGTCAAGACTTCCTAAAGGAGTGGGACAGTTAATTAGTCTCCGCAGATTGGGTGAGTTCTACGGAGGAAGTAGATGTAACAAATTGCGATCATTGAAGAACTTGAACAATCTTAGTGAATCTCTAAAGTTGATAATCAAATTAGATAAGGACATTAATTCAGAAGCAATGGTTGAAGATGCTAAGGAAGCACAACTGAGTAATAAGATGCATATTCAGAGTCTTAAAATATGTTTTGTGGATGAGATGGATGAAAATGAGGAGTCATCAATGGTGAGGATGAAGGTAATAGATGCATTGGAACCCCATCCAAAGCTGGAAGCATTGGAAATTCGGAAATACAAAGGCTCTCAACTTCCATTGAGTTGGTTGGTCTCACCCCTCAACCAACTAAGGCATCTTTGTCTCTCTTACCACTATCACCTGACCTCATTGCCACCCTTTGGAAAACTGCCCTGTCTCGAAGAGCTTTGGATTTATCAGGTGTGTGCATTGCAATTTGTGGGACGAGAATTGTTCGGAATAGGAAGAGGAGACATGGAGCTGGATACTGTTGCCTTTCCTAAATTGAAGGAGCTCAAATTTATCATATGTGACAAGTGGAAAGAGTGGGAGGACATAACGATCCAAGAAGAAGAGTCTGCACGCATGACATTAATGCCTTGTCTCACGCATTTGTATATCAACTGTTGCAACAATTTGACAGTGTTGCCACATGTCTTGTTGCGTAAGGTATCTACGTTGGAAGTGTTGGATATTTCTGATTCAAGATTGCTAAAAGAGCTTTATAGGAACAATGATGGTTCAAATTGGAAATCTATATCCCAATATAATCCACGCCTTCAACTCAAGTTCTCAACAAATGAAGATCCCCTGTAAACTTTGTATTTGTATGTATTTCTAATTTTTTTGTCCAGCTGTAAATTATTAAATTTAATTTAATTATCTTATAATTTGTGATAGTTTCACCAAAGGATAAATTTTATAACAAGACAAAATTTATAGATTAATTCTCAATTCTAAACCTGGATTTTAAAATTTCTCAATAAGGGATTCAATTTAACATTTTTTCTCAATTCAAGGCTTGAAATTTAGATTGAGTTCTCAATTTAAGACAAAAATTCATTTATTTTTTTATTTATATTTATAGATTTATTTATATTTCAATATGTATTCATATTTTGGATAAATTAAGTCAAGTTAGTGTGCTTTAAGAACAATTTTCATCCAACTTATCTTAATTTATATGAAAAAAAGAAAGAAAGAAATATAATTAATTTAATTCATAAAATATAATTTATATTAAATATTAAAATTGATTTTCTATACTTTTATATCATAAAATTAAGAAAATAAAAGAATCTTAATTTTTTTACTATATAAATTAATATATATATATATATATATATAAATTAATACAAGTCCGATGAAGATAGTTCCAAAATTGCACGAACTTTTCTTAATTTATCTAAACTATAAATACATATTAAAATATAATTGAATTATAAATATAAAAAAAAATGAAATTTTGTCTTGAATTGAGAACTCAATCTAAATTTCAAGCCTGAAATTGAGAAAAAATATTAAATTGAGTCCCTTATTGAGAAACTTTAAAATTTGGGTCCAAAATTGAAAACTAATTTATAAATTATGTCTTATTATGAAATTTATTCTTATTTGACAAAATAGTCTTATGATTGCTTATTATAGGTAATTTATATGTTAAAAGGCTGAGTTATGCTGGTGATAGGAATTTTAAGAATTCTAATATTTTTCGACAATATAATTTAAAATATACATAATTTAATAGAAAAAAACTCATATACAACCAAAATGAATTTTCTTTTCTATTTTTATTCATGAGAATTACCAAATTTTTTCTATAGTAAATATACATTATTAAACAAAATATTTTGCAATGTATAATTGAAATCCAGTGGAACAAATAAAATCAAATGTGTTTTTTTACTAATCAACTATTTTTGTTCGTGAACAAATTTATTTAACATGTAGAATAAGGTGTGGCAAATTGACAAGTCTAATTTTGATAACTACTATAATCTATACATTATGAATCGAATCAAGTTACATAGCAATTAAAATCCATTTTTACCATTTTTAGTCTCAAAATGAAAACAATCATCGAGTAATCGTTGAGACAATCAAGATTCAAAACAAGAGTTCAATAGGATTGGACAACATTTATATAATGTACATATATACAAGTTGAAAAAGGAATTATAACTGAAATTGAGAATAAAAAAAAAAATCAACTCATGTCCAAATATTCACAACTAATCTCAGTTATAGTTACAAATATCATATAAAACTCAATATTATTACATAATTATTTTAAATATGACAAATTGTACGAACTACGTACTCCTTGAGTTTAGTTAATTTTATTTTTAAATCCAAACTAAGTTAAAATATAATCAGCATTTATTTTATTTGATTATCAACATAATGTGTGTTCAATATTTTTCTCTTTAATTCTGAGAATATGCCTCTAACTGGGATGAGTGTATATTGATTATAACAAAATTGGACAATCTCTTTGACAAGTTTCAAAACAGGGTATATTTTCCAATCAATGGTTTCAAAATAGTGCTACCTCTTTGATTATATTGTGAACAAAGTTAGAAATGGATTGGATGTTGGGTTTTATATGTCAATTAATTCTTCGTGAATCCATCAATATCCCTAGTTTTCGACACACAATAAGATAAAGAACTTGAAACATAAATAGATATTCTCTTGATTCAAAGTAAGTATCGTTTTAAAGTTTTTGTCATTGATTTAAAAATAAAAATAAAAATTGGACAATCATATTCGTAGAAAATATGTGATCTAGTCCTCCTCGCCCATTCCTAAATTAACTTGATTTTTTCTTTCTTTCATCCCTAATTATTTTTGAGATGAGACACGATCAAAGATGAAATAAGGGAAAATTGAGATAAGGAAAGATTGTATAATCTTTTTAAAGAGATTAAATAAATCATAAGTTCAAAATTAAGAAATCTTTCAAGGATCGGGGTAAACTTGAAAAAAAATGGCAAATAGCTAAAACAACACTTAATTTGAAAGAAATTAGCTTTGACCTCTGAAACAACACTTATTTTGAATCACAGTACCCAGTACATATGAAATCAAGACTCTTGATTGTTCAAGATTTTAATAGCAGAATTTACAATGGTAACACCCCTATCTATTACCAAATTTAGGCCACTCACATATTTAGCCTCATCACTTGCAAGAAAAAGTGCTGCATTTGCCACATCTTCAACCTTGAGAGTTGCACCTTTCAAGTTCCCACAAGAGTTCATTATATTCTCAATAGTTTCTCCATCAAGCCCAGTAAAATTTGTGGCCATGTGTGCAGCCACTGCAGAGGGGGACAAACAATTAACCCTTATACAAAATTGTTCCAATTCAACTGCCAAATTCTTAGTAAGTCCATCTATAGCATGCTTGGAGCAAGCATAAGCATGTGTGGCCACGCCTCCGATTCGTGAGGCACTACTCACCATCGATATGATACTGTCACTACGTGCAGGGACCATTACCCGGGCCGCTTGTTTCATAACTAGAAAAACACCCATTATATTCACCTTCATTACACGTTCAGAATCATGCTTTTCGTAGTCCATGATCAAGGTTTTGGTGTTGTCCAGAATACCAGCATTGTTGAACATGATGTCCAGTTTGCCATAGCTCGAAACTGTTTTGTTCACTGCTCTTTTTATATCATCTTCATTAGTAACATCACAATGAAGGTAACTTGAGTTTGAGTGGCCAATGTTTTCTACTACAGAATGCCCTAGTTCATCTTCGATGTCAGCAATCACTACTTTAGCACCATGTTTGGCCAATAGTTTAGCTGTGCTTTCTCCAATTCCTCTGCTTCCTCCTGTTATAAGGGCTACTTTTCCTTCCAATCTTTACATGCCAAACAAACGCACATATATATTACTATTAACATCATCGTTTTTCGTTCGACATGTGAAGGGTTCAACTCAGTTTTCGTCTCATAATTATGTTGTCTTTCGATTCTGATCTCATAATTATCACGATTTACAATTTAATCTTACAATTATGAATTTGTCCGATTCTGTCCAATTTTGCTAAATTTGGGATTTTCGATGACTTATAAGTGATGTGGTGACATGTGTTAAAATTCTTATTGATTCACATATGTCGCAACGTAACCTCTAAGTCATCAAAAAACTTAATTTTGGTGTCACGTGCATCACACAAGACATTTTTCAATGAAATTCAAATTTCGGCCAAAATTGAACTGAAATCGGACAAATTCTTAAACTGTGGGGCTAAATTGAAAATCATGATATTTATTAAATTAAAATCGAAAGATACAATATAAAAAATAATTATAACCCACCATGTAAACCTTAAGGCCGAATTGAATCCAAACAAAGTATATTGGTTTAAATAAATAGCATGTCTCTATATTATATTACTTAATAAATGGATATTTAAAAATGAAGAAAATTTTGAAAATTAACATATCTGACTGATTTGGTTCAACTACATTTAATTTTCCTATAGTTTTGTCTAAACCAATTAATTTGACCAACAATTTTCAGTTGTTCCAGTTTCAACAAATATTCATTACCAACAATCGGAACTTCATAATCCATATTATACATAACAAAATTAAAGGATGAATAAGAAATTGAAAATAAACGCAAGAATTTATTGATTAGATTGCAGTAAACTTACCTTCTGCCAACTGCAGCAACAAGTGAGGCTCCTGCCATTGCACTGCGATATGAAGAAATTTGAAGCGAAGGTTATGTTCGTGTTGTATATTGATAGAAATGAGATTTAAAAAAAAGTCCAATATGATCTGCATGGAGAGTTGTTCCAATAATTATATAACATAGTTTGGTTGTTCAATATATACAACAAAATCTAATAGAATCTTTATTTTCAATTAAATGATTAGTTGCCAAAAAATAAAGTTATCATCTTTTTCAAAATTGTAATATAATCCTAACCTTTTGAATTTTGGCAAAATAAATAAATAATTACGACTTTAACTCACTATTGTAATTCGAAGCAAAATAGCATTCTCCAACAATCTGAATTCATGTGTCAAGCAAAACAGTGCGTTAAAGTCAAATTGCAATAGTGTGTTAAAGTCTTAATTTTTATGTAAAATTTAAAGTTACGGTCTCCAAAAAATTTAAATATAGTTCGAATTGCAATAGTTTGTTAAAGAGGTGAATTTTTTTTTTTTTTTGCTAGTTTTCAAAATTTGGATTAAATTGCAATTTAAAGAAAATTGTGTTTTTTTTTTTCTTTTGCAATTAAGCCTAAATTAAATATTACTACTGATGTTGAATAATTTTAATACGTATAAATGTATTAACTAACATATAATTTAAATTAATTATTAATTATTGATTGGAAATTCAAATGCAAATATATTTAATTGATGTTAAACAATTCTAATATGTATAAATGTATTTGGTATGTTTCAAGGGTGTTGAAAAGTTTGGTGATGACATCCAATTTTTTAATAGTGGAGTGGTTGTTGACATCCATGTGTTTTAATTTTGATGAAATAATATGTTGAAATGAATTTTTTTTTTCCTCTCAACTTGTTTTACTCCTAAAGTATGAGCTTGGTGATATCCATCTTTCTAATTAAGGTGGAACCATGTATCTCAAAAACAAAAAAGTCTGCCTACAAATATGAGTTAATTTCAATTTCAATTCACTTTTAAAAACACATGAATTTATTTTCATTTGCTGTTTCGTTCAACCTAATTTTTATTCTAAGTGTATGTAAATAATAGACAACCTTTTGAATTCGTCAATATTACGGATAATTCAGAGAGTTTATCAACTAATCTCTTAGCTAAGCTGTCTGAATTATACATAATATTTAAGTAAAATATAATCTTCAGATGGTCCCAATGTTTTTTATTTTAAGACCATTAATAAATGATAAATGATTCGATCAGTGAATAAGGACAAAAGTATAACAACGTCGTACACGTAACTGCATATGTGTATTTTTTATTAAAATTGAAAGAAAAATTACACTTCTAACATAAAAAATGCACGCACGACTGTGATGGTATTATTATCATATGTAGAGTGAAATTTACCGATTCCATGTATCACTTGTCAGATGCAATAAATTAAAAAGTTTTATGTGGTTGTAGTTCAGTATAACAACGACGAATATTAATTTTTTTTTTTTTTCCCTTCTCAAATTATTGGACTTTTTACTAGTAAATGCCAACATTAACATAATAGTCTACTAATTAATTGTTTAGGGGAAATTATTTGTGCATTGTGCAATCCATTTAAAGATATATATTACTTCATTGAATAAAGGTATAACATAAAATATAACGTAAAGGTATGTATTACTTATATCACGTAAATGTAGTAATTAGATAATAGTTTAAATAAATATCACTTCAATATATTTTTATTTGATGAGAAAAAATAATTGTTTAGGCATTTGGAAATAAAATTATCAAAATTAATACATTATTGTTAAGACAAAGTCTTGGGTGAGACCAACTCATGAATTAGGTTGAGTTTGGTCGAATATAAGAAATTATATAACACTTTTTGTATTAATTAGGTAATACTTTTTTATATATTAGATAATACTTTGTATTATAAGATGTGTTTTGAATTGAGTTGGATTATAAGAAAAATATGTAATATTTTTATGTGTATGAAGTAATACTTTTATATATATTAGATAATACTTTTATTTTGAGTTGAGACATACCATAAAAAACATATGTAATATTTTTATGTGTATCAGGTAATACTTTTATACATATCAGATAATATTTTTGTATTATAGGATATATGACCCGAATTGGGTCGGATTGTGTTGGTCCCAAGTGGTATAAGGTTAAGAGAGGGTAAATTAATCTTATCAAATTTTGTAAATTTTTAACTCTAAAGCGTGTAAATCCCTCAAGTAGTAGGCAGCTAGCAAGCTTACTGCATTGAAATGAGGTTATTGTTTTTTAACAGTTTTCTAGGGACTTTAAAAAGAGATTATGCACAGCGGAAATACACAAATAAATATGTTTTCTAAAAACTTGTTTGAATGCAATATGTTAAGAAGACAAATAGATATGCAGAAAGCTTGTAAATAGGGAGCATAATATACATAGGTTTAAGGATGGGGTAATCCCTCTACGCTCTCTACTCCTTTAAAAGGAGGAACTTTGTTAAGATAATTTGATTTACAAAGACTTTGCTAATACAAACTGAATCCTAATAAGAACTGTCAGCTCCATCCCACACAGGTAGCTGCAAGTGACCAAACTTTATTAATTTGTCCGATTTCTATTCAATTTCTCATATATATATATGTTACATCTAATTTGAATGATATATATATATATATTCTTGTGATTATTTTCGGGGAGTTTGTAATGGAACAGCTGATTCCAATATCCATTCTCATTCTTCATCCTCCCATCATATGGATCCTACATCAAGTGTTCTTCTTCTAAGAGGACTTAAAACTGGGGAATATTTCAATTCCCATCTATTTTCCAAGAAGGGAAATATCCGATTCCCTTACTCATTTACTATCAAGAAGCCGATTCCATTCCCTTCACGCCCACCAACTCGATGCCCTTCTCAATTGCTTCTCTTTCTCTCCAGATTCCCCTCAGGCTCAAGCCATGAGAGATACACTAACTAAATGTCACAAAGAACCAATCAAGGAAGAGATTAAGTTCTGCGTCACATCCTGGGAATCCATGTCTGATTTCCTACTAACAATCTTTGGGCCGGGCTAACACAACCAGGTCAAACCCTTGTTGACAACCCTGGCCGGTTATTTTACATGTGGAAACGATTTTTTCATTATTTTTTCCTTCTAAATCCATATCACTCTAAAAGAAAGAAAAAAAAATCAGCAAATTTCACAAAAAGTAATGAATTTTAATTATTACTATTATTATTATGAAAATTATGTTTGAAAATATTAAAAGTAATAAATAAAATTAAAAATATTATTTAATATAAAAATATAAAATCTGAAAATTTATTTATTAAATCATAAAAATATTTTAAATAATCTAAATAAACAAAATATCTAGATATTTTTTTTCTAATTATTTCCTTTATCTATCATGCCATCTTTTTAATAATACAATTTCAGTCATGTCGTGGATCAGACCAGAACGTACGTGTGATCAGAATAATTACTGTCCAATTAGTATTTGTAGTGGTAAGCAATATATTACATGATCTTCAGTACTATTTTCTTGCAAATCATAAATGGATTCCCAGCATAGTCCATGGAACTTAACAACTACTTTTGCTCTCTTTCTAATCCCTATAATCTTCTTCTTCTTCTCGTCTTTCTTAATAAAGAAATCAAAACCTGTTTCCGTTAAACGGCTTCCTCCAAGCCCACCTACTCTCCCAATCATTGGAAACATACATCTTCTTTCTACACTTCCTTTTCGTTCTTTCAGAGATTTAGCGAACCAGTACGGCCCGATAATTCACCTGAAGATAGGTGAAGTCCCTACAATCATCGTTTCTTCACCTGAAATCGCAAAGGAGATATTGAAAGACAATGACCCCAAATTTACTGGCAGGCCTGAGTCAATTGGCATAAAGATCATGTGGTACAATTACATTAGTGTCTCCTTCGCCCCGTACGGCGACTACTGGAGACAAATGCGCAAAATAATCATTGTTGAAATGCTGAATTCCAAAATGGTGCGTTGTTTTGGGTCCATTAGAGATGATGAGGTTTCTCGTCTCATCAAATCCATCCACCTCTCTTCTGGAAAGCCCATCAATCTAACTAACAAGATCATCTCGATGTCAAGCTCCATCACATGTAGAGCTGCGTTTGGCAAGGTGTTGAAGGACAGTAGCTCTTTGATTACGGTAATGAAGCACGTGCAACAAAAGTCGATGGGGTTTTTGGTTGCAGACCTTTTTCCATCTTCCAGGATAGTCGATATCCTGAGTTGGCGGACTAAGCGTAGATTGTTGTTTTCACGGCGTAAGCTTGATATGATTCTTGATGATATCATCAATCAGCACAAGCAAAATCTGGCCAAAATGGAGTCTGAAAGTGGGGCAACAGTACTAGGTAATGGAGAGTTTGGTAATAAAAATTTGCTTGATGTTTTGCTGAGGATGAAAGAAAGTGGAGAACTGCAAATTCCAATCGGCAATGACAACATCAAAGCGGTTCTATTTGTAAGTCCTCCTAATTCAACTCATCTTCAATAATTAATTAATGTCTTCACACTCAAATTGTTTATAATGACTTGATCAAATCTTAATAATGATCCAGATTCATTTGGTTAATGAAGGGAAAATTGCAAATTTCGAATACTATCATTAAGTCATTCACTATTGAAGAACACTAACTTTTCAAGCCTCGATATTAAGATAACTTTTCATTTAGGGTGATTTTAAGACAACAAACCCAATATCACACGAATTTCGGGATGAATCATTTTAGCAAAAGCCCAAATCTCATGTGATAGGACCTGAATTCATGATTTTGAGTTTTTTTTTTTCCTAAAACCTCCCAAATTGAGAAGTTATTGTGTCCAATGTCTGGCCCATAACGTAAGTGTTCTTTATTGGTGAATGACCTAAAGATAGTGTTCTAAATTTGTAATTTTTTCATTAATTAATTATTACTTGATAATTGGTGACGCAGGACGTACTCACAGCAGGAACTGAATCATCATCCACAATGATTGATTGGATAATGACACAGCTCATGAGGAACCCACATATGATGGCTAAGGCACAAGCTGAAGTGAGACAAGTCTTCAAGGAAAGCAACAATATTATAGACGAATGCGATGTTCATAAGTTGAAGTATTTAAAGTTAATAATTTTGGAAGCTTTTAGACTGCATCCTTCAGCTCCATTGATCCCAAGAGTTTCGAGAGAGGAATGTGAAATTAATGGATACACCATACCTGCTAAAGTCAAGGTATTTGTGAACATTTGGGCAATACAAAGGGATCCCAAGTATTGGACCAATCCTGAAAGCTTTGAACCCGAACGATTTGAGAATTTGTCCATAGATTTTACGGGAAGTGATTTTGAGTACCTGCCATTCGGAAGTGGGAAAAGAATGTGCCCAGGTATGACATTTGGTTTGGCTAATATTGAGCTACCTTTAGCTCGACTTCTCTACAGCTTCGACTGGAAACTTCCGGATGGTGTAAAACCACAAGATTTGAATATGATCGAATGCTTCGGACTTATATCTTCAAGAAAAGATAAACTTTTTGTTGTTGCCACTCCTTATCAACCCTTGGCCTGAGGTCAACATAATTCTCATGATCCAACAACTATATTTAGAGTGTTTCTACAACTTTATATTTCCTTGTTGCTTCACATCTTAATTTGAATAGGTTTTGTATGAAACATTATGTTTACTATAGCCGAAACGTATTGTGAAAATATCCACTAATTTTTCGCGTTTATAAAAGTACCATGTTATGTTTGCAATGTTGTTAAAATTGTCCTGCCATAAGCAAACCTACGTGACAAACTAATTCGGGGGTTTGAGGAATTATGTAGCAATTTAAGGGGGGGTTTTTGTCTGGATGGATCTAGAATTTTGTTTTAAGAGGTAAATAAATTTCATGTCAAAACATAAAACAGATCAAAAGTTTAAAAAAAAAAAAAAATTAGTAGACAAAGTTTTATCAAAAGTTAAAAAAAAAAATTAGTAGACAAAGTTTTACAATGTAAGGGAACCAATTCTTTTAAATAAATGATATAAATGAGAAATATCAGAAAAAACACATATAAAAAGAGCATATCTAAAAGGGTTAATTTTATTTTTTAACGTGTACGATGAGCGTTTTTTAATTTTGCATTCTAAACTATTTTTTTTCTCCGATCACAACTTATACTATACGTTTTGTTCACTTTTGCAACCTCCGGCCAATATTTTCCGACGAGAAATGGTGCACATGATTTTCCCATACCAAGATTATTTTCATCATTTTCAAGGCCATTAACTAATTTCCCCTTCAAAATCGAATTTAACCCTAAGTTTTCTTGGATTTACTAACCGAAACCCAAATCTGAAGTCCACGGTTCTTTCCTTCATTTCAAAACTCTTGCTGAAAATCAACTAAATTCCAAGCCTTAAGATCTTTCATACTGACTGGGGTGGTGAATATAGTAGCTTATCCGAGTTATTCCAACATGAAAGAAGCTGGAGAGAGCTGAGAGAATAACATTTCTGTATTGAATTAATTAAGCAAGCTCAGAGTGATACAAGTATATATAAATGCAGAGTGAGGGAGAGAGAGTCAGTTGAGCTAACTAACATACAAGTAGTTGCTCAGAGTAATGCTAAGCTACACTATAACACTCCCCCTTTAGCAGAACTGGAAAGTATCTAAGAGGAAACTTCATTTGAAGATGTTGATAACACCCACAAGCCAAAGGTTTTGTTAGTATGTCTGCCAATTGATCTTGAGTTGCAATATATTTAACCTAATCTCTCGAGCAAGGATATTTTCCCTGATAAAATGAACATCAAGCTCTATATGTTTTGTTCTTGTATCAAACACTGGATTTGAAGCAAGTGGTGCAGCACTTGTATTGTCACACTAAATCAAAGAAGGAGCTTCCACAACAATGTCAAGTTCTTGAAGTAAAGAGTTTGCAAGACTTCTGTACTCTGATTCTGCACTTGATCTAGAGACAACAGTTTGTTTCTTTGATTGCCTCCTAGGAACAAGCAATGACCACCTCAGACTCCTATCATCCAAATTGCATTCTTTTAGGTGGAAAGTGGTGTGGAATAGATTTGATTTGATATAGAAAAAAGTAGGGGAACCTAAATGTGAGTTTTTTTTTTTTTTTTTTTCTTTTAGAATAATTTTCTTTCCAATTAAATTATTGTATATTTTATCATGTAGTTGTTCGGCCCCCAAATCGAGGCCGGTTAGGACAAAGATCTGGCCAGCCAAAAGAGATTACCGGCCAAAACCAATTACATGGTGTTAGGCCCGGTTCAATCATTGAGCGGATGTAATATCAGCTCGGTCACCTAAATATCCGACCTGGATCAATTACATGGCACCAAATCCAGTTCCGACCTTAATCCCGGGACAATATCTACTCGACCATACTAGAGAGCCGACCAAGATCGATCCTACGGTAGCCCAAAAACAGCAGTCTACCAACCCGACCAGAAAGTGACAAGCAAAATCAACGAAACGGTTGGTCAGGCTCAGCTTGAACAACCTAAACAATTATCTTACAAAACAGGAAGTAGTGGGAGCAAGCCAACTCCACACTTCCTTGAAGATAGGAGGCGGTTGAAGAGTAGAATGTGGAGAAGTGGAGGTCATCCCATTACTTATATTTTATAGTCCATAAATAGTAAAAAATTAGATGTAAATATGGTTCAAAAATCATTGTATTCAAGTACAAGAGAACTCATTTCTCTTAAGCAACATATATAAAATACTTTTTGGCCGACCATATCTAACCGATCAGAATAAGCAGAATTAATTTGTTCAAGTAGGTTTCAAACACAATGTTTTCTTTACACATTAATCGATTTGATTCATTTAAATTGAATTATTTTAATTTAAGTGTTTGGTTAGAAATTTATACTTAAACAAATTACAACGTCTAACAGTAGTAAAAAGTTTTATGTCTTCGTTGATTAATATAGAACATTATGACTGGACTTGACCATTTGATTCGACAATTAGATAGGCTTTATCTATGAACAAGGCCCACTTTTGGATTAGCCCAACTCTTAGGTACCAAATCAAAAATTTCCAATAATTAACGTACCAATTAGGCAATTAGAGAAAGATATGTGTACCGATCTGTAATTTCGGAGAAAGGGTCAAATGCTGGACTACAAATCACATTAAAAGGAAATTTAATAACCCTCGTATAAGATGGCCTTCAGAGGGAGGGGCCGTGGACGTGGCGCTTTCGGCGGCGGCGGAGGATTCCGACCGGCGCCGGCAGTTCCTTTCATACTCTTTCCAGTAACTATCTCACTCTCTATTTCTAGTTATGGTTTTTTTTCTTAATGGTGAAATTATGTTAGTTTGAGAATATGAATTTGAATGATTGCGTAATTTATAGGAAATCGAGGGTTTAGGTAAAGCGGAATATTCTACTGCGAATATACAGTTAGTAAAATGGTCTTGGGCTCTGCAGAAGGATCGCCATATATCTCCTTATTATTACGAAGATAGAAAGCAATGCCCTGAGAGTACGTTTTCTCCCTTTATTTTTTAATTGGAAGTGATTTGCATGGAATGGTGTTTTGTGATTCTTATTAGTGCGTTAGATTTGAATGTTTACTCATTTATGCCTTTTCGAATTGTGTATTCACACTGTGGTGAATTGGAGTGATGCGAGGTTTTATCGATTGATCAGTATTGTATCTATTGTGAATTACACGCAATCACTCACATATGCATAAGTATATATGTACATGTGTATTTCATAAGGTGTAGCATCTATATGATTGTTTACGCAAATGGAGACAAGAGTTTTCATAAATTGTGTTGGCAATCAATGGAATGGGGAAGGGCAGGGCATTTTTAGTGTAACTCTCTATGATGGATGTTATATGCTCGACGAAGGTGAAGGCATTAAGAAAATGACAGGTGAGAAAACAATATTTTCTAATCTTTCTCTTTCATGCGTGCATATGTTTGCTTGAAGTCTATACAAATGTATCATGCAAGAGTATGTCTGATAAAAGGTCTGGTATAAAGTTTGCTTGCTAAACTATCATGTCCCTTTGATGTTGATTTTCGTACTAATACGACTGTTTTTGTTGCGTTGATTTGATATATTTCTTAGTTTTATGGCTACAGAACGGAAAAAACCAGACATTGAAAGGTACAAAGACAGGGAATTGCAAGCAAAAAAGGTTAAGCCACAACTCTGCGACGTCATAGAGCTTGGCACTGATCATATGCCTGCAGAACTAGCTAAAGGTTTATATTCATACCTATTGTGGGAATTATTTACACTTCCAAGTGAATGCCTATCTTAGTCTGAAGCATAATCATTTACAAGATGCTGATATATTTTTTGTTTTCATTAACAAAACAGGTCAGACGAGGCGTGTCAAGAAACTTAAGTGGACCGCTGGCCAAGGTATGGTGGGGAGAAATGATGTTTTCTTTTGTGGCTATAGGAAGAGGAGAGATTTTCTGACGCAAATTTTGTTTTATTTGTAAGTTTTACTTTATTGGAGATAGTCAACGAAAGGGTGGAGGGATTTGATTATCTCATAATATCTCATAATGTGTGTTTAATATTTTTCTCTTTAGTTCTGAGAATATGCCTCTAACTGGAATGAGTGTATATTAATTATAACAGAATTGAACAATCTCTTTGACAAGTTTCAAAATAAGGATCAGGTATATTTTCCAATCAATAGTTTGATATTTTGATATGGGAGTATTTTCCATATTTTTTGTTTTTGCCTACATGATTGGGTTCTCATTTATTGTTTTCGTCTCTGGAACTTTGAGCTTCCAGGGTCTAGAAGGAGCTGAAAAGAAAGAAAATGAAGTTGAGGAAGAAGAAGAAGAGGGACCGAACGAAGAAGATGATGGAGAATTCAGTGATGAGGGTGATTATGAACAGGTATGCAAGATAGTCATGGTGCTATGAATACTGACATGATATAATTTCCGTATTTGTTATGGTGTGCTAATCAGTTTTTAATCAAATCTGGCTATCTTTTAAGCATTTGTGTCATCCCAAAGGCAGTAAACTGCCCCTGTCTTGCCTGATAAATCATAATTATTAAAGCTATCTAGATTCAACTGACATTTGCGAAATATCTGTTCAACTGTACAGGCTGAATATTTTGATGATGATGAAGATGATTACAACATGGCCGATGACAACGATAGTATGATTTGTCTTTCCCATTTGTTCTGCTTCTTCACTGCTTCGTTAGTTCATTTTTTGTTATTGCAAGGCTTACCAATATATTCATTAATTTGTGATATGTGCAGATGAGCCTTCTTATTGAGTTAGATTGCTAGACCCAACTCGATTCATTTGGAGCCGATTTTGGATTTACTGACTATTTTCTTCAGAATCTCAAGGTAGTCGACCAGTGAAATGTATACTATACAACAACTAAAGACTCTCTTACTCTGTCTTTGGTCATTCTATCATTTGGAGTTTAGGAGATGTTACACATCCTATGAAATATATCAGGTGCATTATTCATTGTTTATATACACATAATCAAGTCTGGAATCCAATTTTTATACAGTGTGTCAATAGATACACCGTTGCAGTATTTACAAGACTATCATTTAGACCTTTTAAATCAACTCAAATTTGTTTCATTTCCGGATTTTAACACCATCATCACATGTCATGTGTATATTGATGAAACGTGATTTTACTTACGTAAAATGCATATTTAGGTCGTTCGACTTTTTACTGTTTGTTGCAATAGGTCCCTGCGCAACTGCTTTTATATTGTTAGGTCATTGTTCTTTTATTTTTTGTTTCGGTTGGTCCTTTACTTCTATTCATTTCACCAGGTCCTTCATCAAATTACTTGGATTCATTAATATTGGAATCACATAATCGACTTGTCAGCAATTTTTTTAATTTTATTAAATTCCACATTGTAATTTAATCCCACAAAATTGAATTACATGTAACTTGAACAAACGCATCTCGTAGCAATTACATGTATATCAAATAGGACACGTAGTTCAATTACACAAGATAAAATAAGTTACCACACCTTAGGTACAATTTGATCGTGCATTGTAAGTGGTGATGCAAGCGTGCAAAGCGTTATTTTAAAATAATGTTGTTTTATATATATTTTTAAATATTGCCTATTTATTTTATCTTTTGAGTTTTTCTTGTATGTTAATATTTGTTATCAAGAATATTTAGCTATTTATTGATAGTAAAAGGTAACCAGTTAGTCACAATCCGACGTGGCTTCGATAAATACATATATGAAAATATCACTTTTTGAGTTTTTTTTTAATCATATATCTATGTCATTCGAGAAAGGGCTATTTTTTGCAAAAACATACAAACATATGAGGTATTTTTTAAATATAATAAAATAAAATTTTATTATTTTTTAAAACAGAAAATTATTTTAATTAAAAAAAATATAAAGAAAAAGATTAACTATTAAATAATAATAATAATAATAATAATAATAATAATAATAATAATAATAATAATAATAATAATAATAATAATAATAATAATAATAATAATAATAATAATAAAAGTTTATTAACTTTTTTGCCCCATAATTTAGGGGGTCTGGCAATTTCGAACCATAATTTTTCGGGCTGACAATTTAGGACTTTAAGTTTCCGGGCTTCGCGAATTTTGCCCAAATTGAGCCCGAATTGTTTAATTGGGCTCAAATCGCACGTGAAACGCATGTGATGTCGCGAAATTGAAGGATTCGGGCCAATTTTACTGAGTTGTCTCTTTTTTTCACCCATGGCAATTTCATTTTGTCCAAAGGTGCTCTCCACGTGGATAATCATGTCCTAAAAACTCAAATCCTCAATTCTAAATTTAGAACCCTAATTCTCCACCCTATCTTCACTATCACTCTGTTTCCATCACAAAGATGTCATTTCAGTAGTGTTTATTTTCCACGCCAATAAAAATCCACCTCCATCTCAGAGTTACAATGCTCCTTAGTGGATTGGCAACAGTCTCTCCTCATCTCCTCTCTGATGACTGTAACAGATTTCTTCGCTGGCGAGATAGCCACCGAACTCCTGAAGCAGCTCATCACCATCACTCGAAAATCAACGTCATGCTGTTCGAGCGTAGAGCAGCTGATTGAGTACATCAAGGAACTCCTCCCAATCATCCAGGAAATCAAGCTCACTGGCAACGAGCTTCCCCAGCACCGCCAGCACCAGCTTGATTATTTCTCCGAGACCCTCTCCGACGGCCTCGAGTTGGCCAACAAAGTCCTCAACTCTCCCCGCTGGAACGTCTATCGCAATCTACGCTTGGCTCGGAAGATGGAGAAGCTGGAGAAGGCCGTTTCGAGATACATGAAGGGACCAGTCCAGGCGCACGTGCTGGCCGACATGCATCATGTGAAGGTGGATATGGCGGAGTGGTTCGATCGGTTGGAGTCGAAGTTGGGCGCCATGAAAATCGACATCGACAGAGACGGAGGGTGGTTGGGAGCGGCGGTTAAGAGGGTGGAGGAGGAGAAGAGATGGTGCGGGGGTAATTTGGTAAATTTGGGGTGTACTGGATTGGAGCTGGGGAATATGAAAGTGAAGGAAAAATCCCAAATCCCCAATTCTAAATTTAGAACCCTAATTCCCAACCCTATCTTCAACATTTGGGATTAAGTTTTTGTAATTTCAGCCATTTTAATTGAATTTTCCAAGTGGAGTTGAAAAAAAAAAAGAAAAAGAAATGCCACATAGGTTTAAATCTGTCAAATCATAAATTGTGAATTTTCAGGGCTCACGTGCGTTTCACGTGCGATTTGAGCCTAATTAAACAATTCAGGCTCAATTTGAGCAAAATTCGCGAAGCTCGGAAACTTAAAGTCCTAAATTACCAGCTCAAAAAATTATGGTTCAAAATTGCCAGACCCCCTAAATTACGGGGCAAAAAAGTTAATAAACTCTAATAATAATATTACTACTACTAGTAGTTTAAATTTAAAATATTATTGTCAAAGCTATGCCTTTTATTTTATTTTTTTCTTTTTGTTCATTTATTTCATGGACTATATATACATACATACATATAATTGTGTATATTTTGTATACCTCTCTTGAGAAAATTGTAAATTTAGAACATTATCATTTTGGTCATTCACTAATTAAGATCACTATCTTTTCGAGTTTTAATATTAGGACACTATCTTTTAATTTGAATGTTTTTAGAAAAATTAGCTTGAAATTCAAAAATTTCGGGCCTAAATCGTATGTACAGTGTATGTCTCTCAAAATCAAGGTTTTTCAAGAATTAAACAGATTCTCGCTCAAATCAAGTTGGAATCAAATTGATTTCGATAAATTGATTTTGGGCTTTGTTAAGCCTTGAAGAAATGAAGCTATTTTTGGACTAGACTTGACCTATCTGAATTTTGAGTGCTTCAATCCAATTCATGTTTGGATAAGAATTTACATAATTTTGTCACGCCCCGTTTTTGGATCAAAATAAAATATTAAATTTAAACTTCGGGCGTCCAGCAACTTGTAAAAATTTAAAATACTGTAAAACCAAAAAACCCGTAATAACAGATGTTTCCCAAAAGGAGTTTTTTATATATTACATATATTTATAGCGACTGCGGAAGATATCATCAGAGTATAGCCTTTCGATCTTAAATACACAAAATATTTCTAAGACAAGGATTTTTCAAAAACTGTAACAACACATTTAGTTTACAAAAAAATCAATACAACATCTCCTTTTCATTCTCCATCATTATACCTATAATCTGTAAAACATATTAACATACATGGGGTGAGTGCGTGAACACTCAGTGGGTTAAACTGTAATAAACATCATATAATAACATCACGTAATGAAATCAATCAACTTTTCTTTAAATCGCGGATCTTAACCGCTGTGAAATCATATGCGGATCTTAACCGCCGTGAAATTGTTTACGGATCTTAACCGTCGTAAAATTATTTACGGATCTTAACCGCCATGAAAACATTTACTTTTTCACAGAATCACGCATTCATATTACGAACTCATGCTAATATCTTATAAAAGCATACTTGCTATTCAGTCAGACATTACATAAAGTCACCCGCGCGTTTAAGAACACATAAAGATCACGTAATTTTAAACACGTAAAGTTCACATAGAGAACACAATTAAAGAACGTTACCCCCACCTTCAGTAAGCGTTCTGTATGCTTCTAGGTTTTAGGTCGTCCTATCTTTTTCCCCTTCAGCGTACCCTACAAAGTATATCAACTCGTCTTAGAATTCAATCGAGTTATTCATAAACTAATGTAAGTTCCTAATTTAGAATTCCCTTAATAAATGGATAAATTTAGAAAAGAATCTAAAAGAAGAACTATATATCGTATCGATATGATACTAAAAGGGTCGTGATTCTCAATCCCAAAAATTGATCTGACACTAAGGTTTCTTTGATTGCTTCAATAAAGATATAAGGTTTCATACTCTAAACGAAAAAATTCCGAAATTTAAAAACATCAGATTAGCCAAAAATAGGTTACTTTCGTCTTTACATCTAAGTTTGGGATCCTGTTAGGATTTCAATGTTTAGATTTTGATGAGACAAATCACATATGTAATATGAAGTTTTGAGTACCCCATTTTTCACGATATTTAAGTGAATACATAGACTAGAATTGAGTCTAGTGTTAAGTGCTAAAAATGGAGGTTGAACAAGGATAAAGCTGCATCTATGCCCTTAAGAAAAGATACAATATTGCTGCATGAAGACAGGATACAACATAGCTGTAAGAAGGTAGATACAGTAACGCTGTAACAGAACAGAACATCACTACAGCAAAGAAGGAAAGAACGGCATGCAGCATCGCTGCAAGAAAAGTATACAGGAGTACTGCAAGAAGAAAATGATACAGCAGGACTGCCAGAAGATACTGCAACCAGGTCTAAGTTACTGCAGCACTGTAAGAAAGTATCAGCTGCACGAAGACCTAGAATACAGCGCGAAGCTTACAGTATATATAAACCATTCAGCGCCAATTACAAAACGAAGTATTCTGCAATCCTAGGAAGGATAAATGCAGTACGAGGAATGAAGACTCATGCAAGAATAAATAAAGTCGTTCCAGAAAAGATCAAAGTTGCAGACATGGAGCCAATACGAAGATGCCACGTGGACTGACGCGCTGCAGAAAGCTGCGAACCACAACTGCCACATTAAATGCTCCGAAAGAAAAAGTCAAGTCGCATTAAATGCGAACCATGTGTTTGGTCAGACTACTTCAAATTCAAAAGAGAGATGTCTCCTTCAACGGACATCTTCTCCTACAAGTATAAATAGAGGAAGAGATACACTGAAACTAGTTACTGAAACTACTGATTAACTGAACCATTTACGCAAAATTCACAGAGCTTACAAGATCCAAGTATTCAAGTCTACGATCAGTTTCAGTCACTCAACCTCCCGAAGTGAAGCAAGTTCAAGCTGAAAGTTTCCTCAAGGATTCAGAAGCTCACTTCGAAGCACCAGTTGAAGAAAAACCTTTTTATCCTTTTAACCTTGTTGCTGTGTGCTTAGGTTATTTTAGTGGTGTCGAACAGTTGATAGGAGAGATCCCTACTGTTTGTATAGTTGTCTAGAGTTAGGCAGCTTCCCTGTGTGGGAGTGTAGAACCCTGTGTGGGTTAGCCTTTGAAGTTTGCAGTTGATGTGTGTACGCTGGATTTCAGTAGGTGGTTACTTTGTAAAGTTGATAGATTGTTAGGGGTGTCCTGTAATTCAATCTTGCTTAACAAAGTTCCTGCTCAAGGAGCAGTAGAGTGGACGTAGAAGGATTACACCACCTTCAAACCACTATAAACCATAAGTGTTTATTGCTTTTTATCTGTGCTTTAATCTTCTATTTCTTGTTTGTATCATTTGCATAAAATGTTTTCTGATAGAAGCATCTTTGAGAAAATCAGCCTTGTGTTATAAAAGTTATTTTTCCGCTACTATAAAACTCCAAGTTACAGCGTGCAGCACTATATTCTAGTGCTGTAAGCAGTAATTATCTGACGCTGCAAGTTCAAGTAACTTGCAGAGCAGAACGGTTTGTTTAAAGATTTGCAAAATCGACCAAGGTTCATTCACCCCCCCTCTGAACCTCGGACACCAATTGGGACCAACAAGTGGTATCAGAGCAAGTTGGGTTAAAAGCCAACTTATCTGGTCACCTACCCAAATCCACCTTTGTCTCGCTGTTTTCTCTGTATCTAAACTCATTTTTATAGTATATCATGGATTCCTCAAATTACAAGTTACCTATGTTTTCCATAGAAGAATATGCCGATTGGAAGATAAGAATGCAGGCACATCTATCAGCCATGAATGACGAAATGTGGACGGTCATCACCGAAGGACCAATAATCCCCACAAAAGTAAATCCTATGCTAGGTAGAGAGTTAGAGGAAGGAGCACCTCCACCACCAAACTTCCTAGTCAAACCAAGACTTGAATGGAACAATGAAGATATGAAGAGAGCTAAATTGGATAATGTGGCCAAAAATGCTCTATTCATCACCTTGGATAAAGGCACATTCCGCAAGGTCAAAATGTGCAGAACATCCAAAGAAATATGGAAAAAGCTGGAGCAAATATATGAAGGGACTAAGCTTACCAAAGACAACAAATTCTCCAATGCTACCTAACTATTCGAGCTCTTCGAAATGAAGTATGAAGAGTCTCTTGAGCAACTAGACTTAAGGTTCACATCCATAGTGAACGAACTAGAAGCTTTGGGCAAACACTACACTCAAAAGGAGAAAAACATGAAAGTGTTGAGAGCCCTACCCGCGGAGTGGGACAGCAAGACCATTGCCATGAGAGTGTCCATGAACCTGAAATCCATGAGCACATTCGACCTATTCTCTGACCTCAAAGCGTTCGAGTATGACATCAATAGACGGAGAAAGGAGTTCGAAGAGTCGAGCTCCAAAGTTACAACGCTGACTGCCAAAGGTACCAAGGATACAGCAACCGCTAGTTACAGTAAACAGAATGAGGTTATAGCAAAAGTTGCTGAAGAGGACATGACGCTTCTCCTAAAGAAATTCAGGAGATTCATGAAGAGCAACAATAATAGCAGCAATACCAACCTCAACAAAAAGAATGACTTCAGAAGAAGTCATCCACCTCCTCAGGTATCCTCTTCTTCACAGTCAAATACAGGAAATATTAGCTTGTGTTATAACTACAGGAAACCAGGACACTATGCAAGGAATTGTCCGTATCCAACTGTGTACAAGTATCCTGAAGGAGAAAGAGAGCAGAAGAGAGGTAAAAGAAGAGAGGAAAGACACAAGCTTTGAGCTCTCATAGGAGAGATGGAAAAAGCCAAGGATATAGTAGTTCCGAAGGAAGTACTGAAAGCTGCAGAATCCTCTGATGAAGAAGCACTGATATGTCTGATGGCTAAAGATTACGAGGACAGCGAAGAAGATGAGGTAATCTATCAACCGTTGTCCATACCAGAAAGTGAGGAGCTGAACATGATCCACTCCTTAAAAAGGATCATGAGTGACTTCGAGCAGATCAACTCAATTCATGTGGAACTGAAGGATGAAAATGAGAACTTAAGAATCGACAATGAGATCCTCAAGAGCAAGAATATTGACATTGCCAAAATGCTCGCTGCACGAGAGTCTGATAACTCAAAGTGTAGTAAGCGGCAACAAGAGGTCTCTAGATTAAATCTGCTGATCACTAAGCTAAAATCTGAGAAGGAAAGCTTGCAGTCCACGATAAGCACTTTCAGCAAATCATCAAAGGACGCAAGAGATTGCATAAATCAAAATAGAAACCCTTTTGAAAAATCGGGTATATGTTACAGCAATCACACCTCTCAGGATACAGCAAGCACATCCAAAGCTGTAAAATTTGTTCAAGCTGAAACCCCAATGGAGAAGGAGTTACTAAGTGACTCTGTGAAAATCTTGAACAAAACAGCAATGATGGATAAGAGGAAGAAACCCCAGTGCTCAACTGCAGGAAGTAAGCCTGCATCTAAGAACTGGTTGCAGCAGAAGTCATCTGCTGTATGCAGCAAAAGGATGCAGCAACCAACTAAGTTACAGCACAGAAGAAACCTTCCCACCTATACTAAGACTTACATGTCTAAACCTTAAAGAGGATATACTCAAGAGAAGTATGGTGGAAGACCACACTACAAAAGTGTTGGTATCACACATGTTGTTAATGCACACACTTATAACAAGCAGATTGCTAGGACAACTGCTTATACTCAGAGAACCAACAAATCTTACAGCAAAACGATGACTGTTAAGAAAGTTTGGGTTCCCAAAACAACTAACCCCAAAGGACCCATACAGATATGGGTACCTAAATCTGTCTGAATTTGTTACAGGTTTTAGTGTTAGGTTGCAGTAGTGATGTATGGTATATTGACAGCGGCTGCTCAAGGCACATGACAGGCAGTAATGATTCTCTGAAAGACTTCCAAGAATGCAAAGGACCAAATGTCATCTTTGGAGATGATTCCAAAGGAAGCACAAAAAGAAGTGGATGCCTAATCAAAGGAAACATAAAAATCAAGGACGTATCCTATGTAAAAGGACTCAAATACAACCTTCTGAGCATCAGTCAATTCTGTGACAAAGGATACACAGTGGAATTCAACCTCAACAAATGTTTAATCAAAGACAGCACCTCAAATGAAGTTAAGCTTACAGGAACAAGGAGAGGAAACATTTATCTAGCTGATTGGAACTCCTCTACTCAACCTACATGCTTTATTGTGAAGAGTCCACCAAAATTGAGCTGGCTGTGGCACAAGAGGTTAAGCCATCTGAACTTCAAGACGATCAACAAGCTAGCAAGAAAAAGCCTTGTAAGAGGATTACCAGACGTAGCATACAAGAAGAAAAATATTTGTGGAGCTTGTCAGAAAGGAAAACAAGTTAATAACTCATTCAAAGACAAGTCTCAAAAGTCATCTCACAGGATCTTAAATCTTCCACACATGGACCTTTTTGGACCAGTAGAACCAGTAAGCTTGAGCGGGAAGAAGTACTCTCTAGTAGTTGTAGATGACTACTCCAGATACACCTGGACGATCTTCCTTGCAAAGAAATCAGAAACTCAAGACAAGCTACCTGATCTCATGAAGAAGATTCAAAATGAAAAGAGCTTGAGTATTATGAAGATTAGATCAGACAGAGGAACTGAGTTCACAAACAAATTCATTGAGAAATTCTATTCTGATAATGGTATTCGACATGAATACTCTGCTGCAAGAACACCTCAGCAGAACAGTGTAGCTGAAAGGAGGAATAGAACCCTCAAGGAAGCAGCAAGGACAATGATAGCAAAAACAGAAGTACCCAAGAGATTTTGGGCTGAAACAACGAATACTGCTTGCTACACACAGAACAGATGTCTAATCATCAAGGATTTAGACAAGACGCTTTATGAAATATGGAATGGATATACTCCAAACATCTCTTATCTGCATATCTTTGGATGCAAGTGTTATGTTCTCAACAATGGAAAGGAGCGTCTAAAACGTTTGATGCTAAATTAGACGAATGAGTATTTCTAGGTTACTCTGCTGTAAGCAGAGCCTTCAGGGTATTCAACAAAAGAACCTTAGTGGTTGAAGAATCTATTCATGTGGTGTTTGATGAACCACACTGTGACACCAGGATGTTGAAAGAGCCACCTGAAGAGATAGCTCCAAGGAAAGAGAATGTTGTACCTTATATAGAAGGAGTTCTGCCTACAGAAGAAGACAAAGAAGAAGAAGTTGTATCTTTGGATGCAACAGATATTCTTACAACAGCAGAACCTCCTGCATTACAGCAACAAGAAGAACAACCCAGACAAGGACATGTCTTTGAGCCTGACAGGACATGGATAAGGAATCATCCAAGAGATCTTATCATAGGAGATCCATCCATTGTTGTAAGAACCAGAAGATCCATCCCTCATGAAGCAATGTTTGCGTGCTTCATATCCCAGTCAGAGCCTAAGAATGTTGAAGAGGCACTGCAAGATAGCAACTGGGTGCAGGCCATGCAAGAAGAGTTAAACGGATTTGAAAGAAATCAAGTGTGGAAGACAGTTGCAAGACCAACTCATCAAGGAGTTATTGGAACAAAGTGGGTTTTCAAGAACAAGTTAGACGAATCTGGACTCGTTGTAAGAAACAAAGCAAGATTAGTTGCTAAAGGATACTGCCAGGAAGAAGGAATTGATTTTGATGAGACATTCACTCCAGTAGCAAGGCTAGAAGCAATACGAATTTTTCTGGCATATGCAGCTCACATGAATTTCAATGTCTATCAGATGGACGTTAAGAGTGCATTCCTGAATGGTCTTCTTACAGAGGAAGTATACGTTGAACAACCTCCAGGCTTCGAAGATCAAGCAGAAGAGAAGGTGTTTCGGTTACACAAAGCCCTGTATGGACTTAAGCAAGCTCCGAGAGCTAGGTATGACACCTTATCTCTCTATCTGCTAGAGAATGGTTTCCAGAAAGGGACAATCGACAAAACGCTGTTTAGGATACAGGATGGAGAAAGTGTACTGCTAGTACAGATATATATGGACGACATCATCTTCGGTTCCACCAACAAAGAGCTATGTGAAAAGTTCTCCAACCTGATGCAGTCAAAATTTGAGATGAGTATGATGGGAGAATTAAGTTTCTTTCTCGGACTGCAAGTAAAACAGCTACCTACATGAACCTTCATCAGTCAAGTCAAGTACACGAAGGAGCTTATCAAAAAGTTTGGCATGGAGAATGGAGCAGCAACGGCCGTTCCTATGTCCACATCAATAAGCCTTGATAAAGATGAGGATGGTAAAGACATTGATATCACAAAGTACAGACGCCCAATCGGATCCTTACTGTACCTTACAGCAAGCAAGCCAGACATCATGTTTGCAGTAGGAGTCTGTGTAAGATTTCAAGCGGCACCAAAAGAATCACATCTTTCAGCGGTCAAAAGGATTATCAAATATCTGAAAGGAACTCAAGAAGTAGGCCTATGGTATCCCAATGAAGGAGGATTCAAGCTTAAAGGCTACTCTGATTCAGATTATGCAGACTGCAAGATTGATTGGAAAAGTATTAGTGGGACTTGTCAATTTTTAGGAAATAGACTCGTTTCATGGTTCTGCAGGAAGCAAACTTCAATTGCAACCTCTACAGTAGAAGCAAAGTATATTGCAGCAGGAAGTTGCTGTGCGTAAATCCTCTAGATACAACAGCAACTAAGAGATTATGGGATAGAAGAAAAGGAGACTCCAATTCTCTGTGATAATACAAGTGCCATCGCAATTACCCATAATCATGTATTTCACTCAAGAACAAAACACATTGATATACGTCATCACTTTATAAGAGATCATGTGAAAAAGAAAGATATTGTACTTGAGAAAGTTCATATGGATCTCCAGCTTGCAGATATTCTCACTAAACCTTTGAGTGAATCGAGATTTTCTATGCTTAGAAACGAGCTAGGAATTCTTAAGTTATGAAGAGAAAAGGAAGATGCAAGAACCAAGGGGGAACCTCTGCATGCTTGCATGAAGCAGTAAGTATAGTGTTGTAAGCTACGCCTTCTTACAGTGCTGTGCTCAAACAGCACTGCATCTTATATTCTTACAATACAGCAGAAATCAGGTTTCAAACAGCACCAGGCTACAACAGTTATTTCAAAAGAGTATTGATTACTCTGCAACCTCGTACTAAGGATGCTGCAACCTTAAAAAGACATTTATTTAGGCGGCAAAGGGCATGTCTTTCAGCATTAAATGCAAAGTCTGCACGTGTCAGAAGTGGAAGGGTTGCGCTCAGTAGCCCACGCGCCTTGTAATAATTAAAGCGACGATTTGACATCTCCGTTTTTTCGTGGACCGCAAGATCAATTCTCTTTGTATTTTTTCAACCGTCGATCTTCTCCACGTCCCTTGATTTCCGCCATAACCCCCATAACCGCACCTCTTTGAAATCATTATTCACCATCTTCCAATGAGAGAAAAACCTTTTTCGCGAAAAATCTCTAAGTCCAAAATCTTCGATTTTTCTCTCTCTCAAAAACTTCAATGGCTGCCAAACAAACCATCGTTCTGGAAGGAAGACTAATCAACCAGAAGTACGTTCTTGCTTCGGGGTTGTATGATAACGCCCTCATCAGAAGAATCTTCGACGCCCTTGAGCGGACCCAAGTCCTAGGGCTGTTGACGACTGTGTACGCTGGCTTCTCTGTGGAGTCAGTACAGAGATTCTACTCCTACGCCAGGCAGGTGGAGGAAAGGAACTGCATCCTGTTCAGGATGGATGTAGACGAAGAAGAACGGTCTCTAACCGTTAGAGACATCGCCGCCACCTTCAGCATCTTTCGAGCAAGGGATGCAGAGGGGCTGAAATTAAAAGAAGCGCCCCCAAGAATTTCTTCAAACCGGAGTTCAAACTGCTTCATGATATATGTGCATACTCCATTGAAGGCAGGACGGGGAGTTATGACAAATGCACAGATCTCTGGTTCCGGATCATGTCCACTATCATGGTCGGAGAAAAGGTGAACTGGGCGAGGTTCATCATGAAGAGGCTGTGGGAGGAAGCAGAGAAGATAACGGAGCGTCGGAGCTACGGTATCACCATCTGTTCTCTGCACTGCAAGCTTGGCCTTCAACTTGCAGCACCTGCCCCCATTCACATCGGAAAATATCTCGGGGAGAAGAAGAAGGGTAAGACCCAACCGAAGGCTGCAGGAGCAGGAGTTGTGAGGAAGAAAACCAAAGACAAAAAAAATGCAACTCTTGCTCTGCAAGATGAAGCTGCAGGCAGTGGGGATGAAGCCGAAGGAGAGGACGTTCAGAGTCTTCTTCCTGTTATCAAGAGAAGTTCAGGGAAGGCTGTACATGAAACTGAATCCTCGTCCTCTGATGACGATGCACCCTTGGTGAGAAGGGCCCCGCGCAGCAAGAAGAAGGTTGCTGCAGCTGCTGCCTCCCAATGCTCTACAGCAAGTCTAGTTGTAGTTGTTGTTGCGGATAAGTTTCATCAGCCCCGGAATAAAGAAGGAGCTCTTTATTCCCAACTCTCTACACCTTCTGAGGTGGTAGCAAATCTTGGGGATGAGTCACATCAGCTTCAGGAACCATATCAGCACTAGGTCGAGCCAGCTGAAGAAGCTCGTCTACAAATAGAGACTTCAGTGCTCGATCCCATCTTTCCGGCTGCTAGAAATATGGAGATGCAGTACTCTCTTTGAAGAGAGATGAGGCTGGCTAAGGGGGAAATCCTGTTGAAGTGGATGGATTTCCTGACAGTCGAGCAAGCTGTCCTGGAGTGGGCCAAATCAGAAGATATTCTGGCACTCCTGCAACCTGAGTACGCAGTAAGAGTACAGCAGCTTGGTGATAGCAGTGCTGCTCAGGGAACAAAGGACAAAGGGAAAGGAAAAGCTCTCGCAGAATCCGACTCTGCAGAGCTGCCGATGAGAGCAGAAATGAAGGACGTGCAGGTCTTCCTTGCCCCAGCTGCGGAGGCTGTAAGAAGAGACGATGTCTTCGCTTTTGCTCAGGAGCAAATCGACACCTTGGGAGTGGAGCAAGCTGAAGAAGCTATGCTGCAACAGGCGCTGCAACAAAGTGTGAAAGAAACAAGGATGCAGCACACTCCCAGGAGAATGCGGGGAGAAGGAAGTTCAAGTTCTCACCTTATGAACTCCCCTGCATATGAGCAAATGGTTGAAGGTCTCTCCACGATCATCTCTCTTGATCCTCTGGAGGAGGAGACCCAACTATTGGACTATGACAATTCCTCAGTTCGTGAAGTTGAAGATACTGCTCGTACAGATTCTCAGGGGAAACCATCTGCCATAATCAGAGATGTCATCTTAGACATCGCTGAAATTGCCGATGAAGCATCTACGAAGGAAGTTGCATAAGCGGTACTCCCTGTACCGGCGGAGACAGCAGTACAGTAGGCGACCATCCTTGAAGCAGCTACTGAAGAAACAAGAAGGATGAAAGCTGAGATCCTTGCAGCAATAGAGCGTACAGTGCTGGATACTGTGGACGCTGCAGGAAACCAATCAGAGCTGCAAGAACCCATTCTTGCAGGAGAAGTTGTCCAAGTTACAGGACCGGCCGAGGAGACGGGGTCCTTTGAGAAGACCTCTGCTGGGGAGGCTGTTCAGACAGTACCCATAGAGGATACAGAAAGAAGAGCTGAGGTAACCCCAGTGCAGCTAGAGACACCTCAAGAGGAGGTTGATGCTGCAACTGCTGCATGCTCTCAAGAACCTTCCAAGGTTACAGCAGCAGAGGTTACTGAGGAAGCTGAGATTTCTTATGCCGACTTTGCAAGGATGATAAAGGAGCGCAACATAGCTGTTCATGGGCCAAAATCTGGCGGAGCAGATCCTGTTCAAATCTCATCCGGCGAAGAGGAGGCAGAGGAAGAAGAAGAAGAAGAGCACCCATCCTCAAGCTTTACAAGCTCTCAGACCAGCAACCATGAGGATGAGGTCGCTACTGAGGTTCCAAGGCAGGATGCAGTCCCTAAAATTCAAGCTGTAATACCATTCACTGCATCCTCTGCCGTCTCAACAAGAAGGAATTCTGGGCTGACTCCTGACGAATCGATCAACCGAGTTGAAGCCGCGGTAAGACATCTGGTGTACGCCCTCCAAGAGCACGAGTCTACCATGCGCAACAGTCTCAGGGTCGCTGCCCAATTCCACGCTGAAACCATAACGGATTTCAAGAAGGACCTTGAAGCCCTGCTTGGGATGATCAAGAGGACGCTGAATGATTACTCCCATAGGCTTCACATGGAACGGTTCAGGATGGAGGGAGAGCTGAAAGTTGAAGCTGCGCAGACTCGTCAGGAGATAAGGTTGTGCAAGCGTCATGCTGAGAGTGCCTCAGACAGGCTGAACACTCACTCCGACGTCCTGCAGACACTTCTGGATCGCGCATCTGATCAATCTCAGCGAACCAGAAGTGTGGACGACCGTTTGGAGAACCTGGAGCTCATTGTTGGAGAACTGAGGGACATCATGTTCCGAGACTTCCCTCAGTTTGTCGACACTCCTCATGCCGCCCCCGAACCGACCCAAAGACCACGTTCTAAGGTGGTCCCAGCTGCCCCTGCTCAGCCCCCGATGTTTGATGATGCCAAAAAGGGGGAAAGTAAAGAAGATAGATACAGGAGCTCAAAGGGAGCTGAAGAAGACGATGAAGATGATGACCAGCAACCTTTCAGCAGGAGGAGGAGAAGGTTTGGATTATCTGCTGCTGCTGACATCCCCTCTCCGAAGAGATGGAGAAGAGATGATGATGCTGGAGTTGGAGGAGCTGGTGCAGCTGCAGGAGGAAGATCTGCTGCAGGTTCTGCATTCAGCAGGGCTGCAAGCAAGGATGCAGCGCCTCCCTCCTATCATTCCAAGAGAAGGGATGAGAGCCATCAACAAGGCTCAAGGAAGAGGATGAGCGGGGATGAGTCTGAGAGTCAAAGACACCAAAGAGAAGAATAAGATCCATATGCCTGGATTCAAAGACTCGGAGTAATTGGTGAGAAGAGAATATTCCCAGATGACTTCTACCAATATCCTCCTCAAGAAATCCCTCGCCTTGACACAGAAAAAATCTCTGCTGAAGTGTCCGTTCTGATGGATCAGAGGCCTGAAGGTGAAAATATGGCTTGGAGGTTTGACATCTTCAAGAAAATCAGATTGCCTACTGACAGGAATCCATCATTTGAGGCGATCACTATATATAAACGATCAGAATACCTCAGACACTTCAGAGAATTATGCAGGAAAGGCAAATTCAGCAGATATCATACTTGCAAGACTGCATTAAAGAGATGTGAGTAGCTTGCTAGGGGAGGAGATCTGAAGATTCAGAAATATTATATCGACCTAGTGAAGCATGACGGGATCGTACCCTACTGTGAGGACTTCTGGCTTAGGTGGATCTAAATTCCTGTAATTATGCACAAGCTGGAAGAATCCTATCAAGAGTCCATCAAGGACTGGTGGAAAGGATCAAGAGGAAGAGAAGGCATTGAAAAGTTTGTTGGAAGAAGACCTGAAGAATCGGCAACTAAAAGGTCCCTATTTCAGTAAATTTTATACCCTCTTGTGATCCCTGTTGTAAATTATATGTCTTGTAAAATTTCTCTTTGTTAATGAAGAAATTTTTCTTTCTGTTCTGTCCAAGTTCAAACCTTATGAACTCATACATGCTCTTTACGTTTTTCCTGTTGTTTTGCGTTGAAAGGAATAACATGATGCATCTCTGATGAATCCAGGATTAGATTTAATCTTATCAAAACTGTTCAAGCATGTAATCGTGATAAACCATATGAGATAATGTAAAATAAAACTTCTTCATGAACGAAATAATGTAAAGGTTTTGTCATCATAAAAAAAGGGGAAATTGTTAGGATTTCAATGTTTAGATTTTGATGAGACAAATCACATATGTAATAGGAAGTTTTGAGTACACCATTTTTTACGATATTTAAGTGAACACATAGACTAGAATTGAGTCTAGTGTTAAGTGCTAAAAATGGAGGTTGAACAAGGATAAAGCTGCATTTATGCCCTTAAGAAAAGATACAGTATTGCTGCATGAAGACAGGATACAGCATAGCTGTAAGAAGGTAGATACAGTAACGCTGTAACAGAACAGAACATCACTACAGCAAAGAAGGAAAGAACGGCATGCAGCATCGCTGCAAGAAAAGTATACAAGAGTACTGTAAGAAGAAAATGATACAGCAGGACTGCCAGAAGATACTGCAACCAAGTCTAAGTTACCGCAGCACTGTAAGAAAGTATCAGCTACACGAAGACCTAAAATACAGCGCGAAGCTTACAGTACATATAAACCATTCAGTGCCAATTACAAAACGAAGTATCTTGCAATCCTAAGAAGGATAAATGCAGTACGAGGAACGAAAACTCATGCAAGAATAAATAGAGCCATTCCAGAAAAGATCAACGTTGCAGACATGGAGCCAATACGAAGATGCCACGTGGACTGACGCGCTGCAGAAAGCTGCGAGCCGCAACTGCCACATTAAATGCTCCGAAAGAAAAAGTCAAGTTGCATTAAATGCGAACCATGTCTTTGGTCAGACTACTTCAAATTCCAAAGAGAGATGTCTCCTTCAACAGACATCTTCTCCTACAAGTATAAATAGAGGAAGAGATACACTGAAGCTGGTTACTAAAACTACTGATTAACTGAACCATTTACGCAAAATTTACAGAGCTTACAAGATCCAAGTATTCAAGTTTACGATCAGTTTCAGTCACTCAACCTCCCGAAGTGAAGCAAGTTCAAGCTGAAAGTTTCCTCAGGGATTTAGAAGCTCACTTCGAAGCACCAGTTGAAGAAAAACTTTTTTTATCATTTTAACCTTGTTGCTGTGTGTTTAGGTTGTTTTAGTGGTGTCGAACAGTTGATAGGAGAGATCCTTGCTGTTTGTATAGTTGTCTAAAGTTAGGCAGCTTCCTTGTGTGGGAGTGTAGAACCTTGTGTGGGTTAGCCTTTGAAGTTTGCAGTTGTTGTGTGTACGCTGGACTTCAGTAGGTGGTTACTTTGTAAAGTTGATAGATTGTTAGGGGTGTCCTGTAATTCAATCTTGCTTAACAAATTTCCTGCTCGAGGAGCAGTAGAGTAGATGTAGAAGGATTACACCACCTTCGAACCACTATAAACCATAAGTGTTTAGTGCTTTTTATCTGTGCTTTAATCTTGTATTTCTTGTTTGTATCATTTGCATAAAACATTTTCTGATAGAAGCATCTTTGAGAAAATCAGTCTTGTGTTATAAAAGTTATTTTTCCGCTGCGTATAAAACTCTAAGTTACAGCGTGCAGCACTGTATCCTAGTGCTGTAAGCAGTAACTATCTGACGCTGCAAGTTCAAGTAACTTGCAGAGCAGAACGGTTTGTTTAAAGATTTGCAAAATCGACCAAGGTTCATTCACCCCCTCTGAACCTCGAACACCACTTGGGACCAACAGATCCATACTATAATTTTATTCAAATCTAAGGTAAAACCTGTAAATCTAGCAACTTACAAGTACAAAATGTATTTTCATCAAATTATAGGGTAAATTATGCAATTTCAGCTAACTCTAAGGTTCAGTTTATTATTATCCAGAATTCATGGTCCTTATACATATTTCATAAAGTGGAAGGAGTAATCTGCAATTTACTAAGTGCTAAGGACTAAATAATAAATTCATCAATTTTTTAGGATTTACACAATAGCCCTTTAACATATCAAATTCATAAAAGAAATCCCCTACTCACAAACCCTCTCTCTGCCACCACTGCTGCCGCCGGCGGTTTCTAATCGCCGACGACCACCCAACACCGAACACACACACACATACAACTCATATTTCCAACTCACGGCAACATGCATACACACACACTCCTAAGCGGCGACGGTCAACGCATGCAATACATACATCGGTGAAATCTTACGCCGGTGACACACAACGGTGGTGATTCAACAGCAGTGAAGAGAGAAAATGGAGAATAAAGAAAAAGAGGAAACAGCCGCGCCTCTCCGTGGCCACACACGGTGGAGGCGGCGGTGATTCAGAGTTTCGAATTTGGATTTATGATGGGCTCGATGTGTTCTTTACTTTAATTGGAGAGACTTGCCGAAAGCAAAAATGGTGGTAGCAGCGGTGGTGCAGCGGAGTAGTGTCGGCGGCTGTGCTTGGCGAGAGAGAAAGTGGAGTGCTACAGAGATGCAGTGTTTTTATTTCTTTTTTTTTTCTTTGCTAACTCATTTGACTTTCACCTACCAAACATAGTAACATGCTATCCTAATTCAATTCCTTAGACTAGATTAGGTGTCAAGCATCAAACATGATATCCTAATTCAATTCCTTAGACTAGATTAGGTGTCAAGCATCTAAGGTGGGTAGGAGATGAGGTGTTAGCATGCCATTATATCTATTAGTTAGTAATTTCAAAATTAAAAAAAATGCTATTAAACAAATTTTAAAGATACTGCAAATTTTATAATCATATCCTACTTTTTTTTACAACACCCATTAAAAATCATCTACTTTATTTACAATTCTCAATGTGAAAATGATATATTAACTATAATTCTAATCTATAAAATCTTAAAATAAATACAAGATTTTCAAATCCTTACTCACAAAATACTCTCAATTCTCAAATCCAGACTTGGAAAACTCACCTTAAGTCTAGAACAAATATAGCTGGAGTGTTTTGACGTAGAAAATATAAATTTTGATTAAGCTTTGAGAAAGCTCCGCGGTAGCCGCTACCACTACCGCCTCTACTGCCAAAATCCTCCATAACCACCCTCAAGTTCACCCAAAATTTAATATTTCTTGAAACTGAACCAAAATGTATGTTTCATACTCCAAAACTCGCGTCTCCTCAAGCAATAAAAAAACCCTAAATCAATTTACCGAATTCAATTCGATTCATGCTCAATTTGAGTGAAGATCGATTAAAGTTTAAAAAAGACCCTGATTTGAAGATGCACATACATTGTACATGCACTGCACATGTAATTTAGGCACTATCTTTTTGGAATTTAATTTATGGCTAAATGTTATAAAATCGTCCAAATTGAAAAGATAATATCTCAATATCAAGATCCATAAAAATAACATTTCTATATGATAAATAATTAAAAAATAGTATCCTAAATTTGCAATTTTCCCACATATCCCAATCCTACATGATTAATGTATTCAATTTTCAAGCTAAGTTGCATGTCTGCACGTTAATTTTATATATATATATATATATATATATATATATATATATATATATATTACTAGAGCATCATAATCATATCTTGATTTATATGTGGTCATGCCTTCCATTCCTAAATAAAAAAATTGAAACGCTAGCAATAATATAAATATATTGAGTTTATTATTAAAATTGCTCGTGGTTCTAATAATTTAGAATTTTAATTTTTAAAGCTAATAATTTATAATTTTATTTTTCACAAAAACTTTTATACAATTGGTGTATGGATTTAGGATCCATACACCCAACCCGATCCGGTTTCCACGCGCCATCCACGCGCGCGCACGCACCCCCACGTGACTGGATGGTTGCGCTCAAACCCACCCAAATTCGCTCCGGGTGTTAGACCTTTATGTTATGTTAAGCATACCTTTATGTTTGTTAGTCATACATTCTGGGCATTTATATATTAAGCATACATTTATGCAACGTTAAGCATACCTTTATGTTATGTTAAGCATACATTTATGGTTTTATGTTATGTTAAGCATATCTTTAGGATTTTTATATTATATTAAACATACTTTTATGTTAAATTAAGCATACCTTGTAACGTTAAGCATACATTTATGATTTTATGTTATGTTAGGCATACCTTTAGGGTTTTTATATTATGTTAAAATACATTTATGTTACGTCAAACATACCTTTATAGTATGTTAGTCATACTTTTAATTATGTTAGTTGTACCTTTATGTATTATATAAAAATATGACTAATATTAATTAAAGGTATGCGTAATATTTACATAAATGTATATATGTACAAATTAGGTTTTTGTTGTGCTGAAATTATAGCTTCTTCTTCAAAATTAGGAATTTTTTTGACAAAATTAGGTTTTTTTAAAAAATTAAAGTATTATGTTGGTCTCAATTGGTGTTCGAGGTTCAGAGGGGGTGAATGAACCTTGGTCGATTTTGCAAATCTTTTGAAAAACCTTTCTGTTCAGTTACTGCTTACAGCACTATGATACAGTACTTGCAGTACTGCACGCTGTAACTAGAGTTTATATGCAGTGGAAAAATACGATTTAATACACAAGGCTGATTTTCTCAAATATGATCATTTTCAAAACATTTTATGCTTATGACAGAGATAGAAATATATAAAATAAAGCACAGGTAAGAAAGTAATAAAGCACTTATGGCTTATAGTGGTTCGAAGGTGGTGTAATCCTTCTACGTCCACTCTACTGCTACCTCGAGCAGGAACTTTGTTAAGCAAGATTGATTTACAAGACCTTCCTAACAATCTATCAACTTTACAAAGCTACTACTTACTAGAGTCCAGTGTACACACAACAACTGCAAACTCCAAAGGCTAACCCACACAGGGTTCTAAACTCCCACACAGGGAAGCTACCTAACACTAGACAACTATAAAAATAACAAGGATCTCTCCTATCAATTGTTCGACACCTAAAACAACCTAAGCACACAGCAACAAGGTTAAAAGTATATATGGTTTGTTCTTCAACTGGTGCGGTGAAGTGAGCTTCTGAATCCTTCGAAGGATCTTTCAACTTTGAACTTGCTTCACTTCATAGAAGTTGAGTGACTGAAAGTGAGAGTAGACTTGAATGGTTGTAACTTGAATGCTTGAGAGTTTTTGCGCAAATGTTTCAGTAACCAGCTTCAGTGTTGCTCATCTTCTATTTATACTTGTATGAGAAGATATCCGTTGAAGGAGACATCTCTCTTTTGAATTTTGAAGTACTTGATTAAAGGCATGGCTCGAATTTAATGCGACTTGACTTTCTCTTTCGGAGCATTTAATGCGGCAGTTGCGGCTAGCAGCTTTCTACAGTATGCCAATCCACGTGGCATTATCGTATTGGCTCCGTGTTTGCAACTTTGATCTTCTCTGGAACGGCTCTATTTAAACTTGCTTAGATCTTTGTTCCTCGTACTGCATTTATCCTTCATCGGATTGCAGGATACTTCTTTGTTTGTTATTGGTGCTGTTTAACTCTTTGAGCAGTAATCTTTGCGCTGTATCCTAGGTCTACTTGCAGCTGTTACTTTCTCACAGTGCTGTTGTAGCTTAGACCTGCTTGCAGTATTTTCGTGCAGTACTGTTGTATCTTTTTCTTGCAGTACTCTTGTATCATTTTCTTGCAACGATGCTACACGCCATTCTTCCTTACTTCGCTGCAGTGCTGTATCTGCTTTCTTGCAGTGATGCTGTATCTGCTTTCTTGCAGCAGCTTCTTTCCGGCATACTGAATACAGCTATGTAATTTATAGAAACCATCTTTCAATACCTATATCTAGACTCAAATCTAGTCTATATCTTCACTTAAACAATGTGAGTTTAAGTGAAAAATTGGGTACACAAAACTTCCTATTACATATGTATTTTGTCTCATCAAAATCTAAATACTGAAATCCCAACATATTATATAAAGATATGTTTAACATAATATAAAGGTCTGACTAACACAACATAAAGTTCAGGATAAAAAAAAAGGAAAATGCGAGGATTCGGGTCGGATTCGGTCAGACGTGACCCGCGTTGTATAGATCTAAGATCCATACAACAGCTACACACAAGTCTCACTCTTTATTTTTTCAGGTTTTACGAATTTTACCCAATTTTAATATGAATTATTTAATTAAGCTGAAATCGCACATGAATCTCACGTGAACTCGTCAATTCAGACTATTCGGATCAATTTTGCATATGTGTAACATAATAGTACAAGTGTAATCCATGTTGGTAGAAATTTTACACCTCATTGCACAACATAAGATTAAAAAAAAATAGGAAAAAAAATGAAAATTCTACCCTCAGACATTCATCTTCTTCCAAACTGCGGCTCTCCCCACCACCTGCAACACCTCCAATCACCGACCACCACGCAATTTTCGAATCCCTCTGTCACCGTGAGATTCTCATCTCTGAAGCATTGCGCTACTCTCTTTTGGATGAAAGCATTCATAGGCATTATTCAGGTTTGTTCACAGCTTTCTCTTTCTGAACAAACCTCCTCTTTTTAAAGTAGTTCAGCCAAAACATAAATTCCCTAATATTATTTCAACAAAATTAACTTTAACAGAAGTGAAAACCATTCAATTTACCCAAAAAAATGGAAATTGAAAAATTCTAGTTAGAAATCTTTATTTCTTGAATCCAAAATCTCATAACTATCCAGAAACCCGAGATTTCCCTAACTTCAATAGATTTGTGGTTCTTCTTTTCTCCGGCAGAGGCCGCTAAAGTCTACGTTGTCCAATTCGGCATACTCACCGCGATGAAGTTGTAATTTCTTGTTCACTTTTAACATTGATTGAGTTAATGGTGGCTTTGTACTTGTAAAGAATATGGGGGTGATAAGAGAACAACGCGATGGCAAGGGTTGACAGAGGGGATCACCGAAAATGCCACTGAATTGATGAAATCGTGAGGTGGATGCATCAGAGGATGCTCGCGTGGTGAACGGCCAGTGACAGCGGTTGAAGCAGAAAAATTAGGGGTAGAAATTGACGTGAGTTTGCTGCTACAAAGAGAGAAGGAAATAATTTTTTTTATTTGAATTATTTGAAAAATAAACAAAATAAAAAAATTTAATCCACATGGAAGAAAAAAAATTTACATTAAAAATGCCACAAGTGTAAAATAAAAGCCACATAGCAAAATTGGTTCCAAAAACCCAAATTCATGATTTCAAGTGCGATTCACATATAATTTGAGCCCAATTTCAATTGAGCAATTCGGGTTCAAATTAGATAAAATTCGCGAAATCCGAAAAGATAAAATTCTAAATGGACAACCCGAAAAATTAAAGATCGAAACTGTCAGATCTTCTAAATAGACTAAATTACGAGGTAATTTTAGTAATAAACTCTAAATATATATGACATCTACGTGGAACCACATGTACACGCATCTGTATCTTTTAGTAATGACTTTAATTTTAGATTGTTTTAGCCATTTTGCTAGCGTTATATATATACCTTTTAAATTTTAATTTCCTGTGACTTGAGTTTATTTGGGCAGCATATCTAATCAATTTAGGATATATATACAATTTAAGATATATATATATATATATATATATATATATATATATATAGTGGAACGTGAAAGACAGCGTTTTTCTTTAGAAACTGTATTTCTATTTTATTTTTTTCAAGAAAATTTTAGGGATGAGGTGTGTTTCTACCCAATATATATAACATAAAATGAAAATAAGTTTTCTTCTCAAAATGAAGGTAAAATTACTCAACTGTCTTTAAGATTTAAAATGGGTAAAATTACTCAAAAGCTTTCATAAGAACCACCAGATTTGCAAAGGGGGTAAAAAAAACATTTCTTCATTCCCTTAGACGGAGCTACACTAAGGTCAAGGGGTACTGGGCCACTCTGAAATTTTTGAAAAAAATAGAGGTATTTTATATTTTTATTTATTAAAAAAATATATTAATTATTTTTTAGTGATAATAGGTAATTTTATCCAATAAGTATAAATAAAAATAAAAAATATCCACTTCATAAGGAAACAAGTTTTTTACTCAAAATGGGGCTAAAATACCATAAATGCCCTTACCCACCATCTTTAATGATTTCACTCACCACATTTCACCCATCACATTTACCATAAAAGTTGAATTGATTTTACAGTATATCTCTTTCATCTCTTACTCATTCATAAATTCAAACATCAATTTAGTATAAATTTTGTCTCTTGATTGCTCAAATGAGGTAAGATAACTTTTTTTAATTTAGTAAAACGTAGTTCATAAGTTTTTCTCATAAATATGTGTTTAATCTGTAAATCGGGGCTAAAATAATGAAAAAAATTGTAAAAACTTAAAAAACCTATGTTTGGCGTTAATCCTCGTGATCTATAGATAACGAGGGTAATTACCCTCGTTATCTTTACCCTCGTTATCTATAGATCGCGAGGGCATTTATCCTCGTGATCTATAGATCACGATGGTAAACATCATCTTCATAGTTCACGAAGGGAAATATTGAATATTTTGATTTTATGTTTGACATAGATCACGTGATCTATAGAGAACGATAACAAACATATCTTGATAGATCACAAGAGGAAAAGTAGATAATTTCAATTTTGTGTTCGACGTAGATCACGAAGCTCGCGATCTATAGATAACAAGGCTAAAAAACCATCGTAATCTATAGATAACAATGGTATTTACGCTCGCGATCTATAGATAACGATAGTAAATACCATCGCGATCTATAGATAACGATGGTATTTACCCTCGTGATTTATAGAGAACGATGACAAATAGATAATTTTAACCCTAAACATATCTTGCTAGATCATAAGAGGAAAAATAGATAATTTCAATTTTGTGTTCGACGTAGATAATGAGGGTCGCGATCTATAGATAACAAGGGTATTTACCCTCACGATCTATAGATAACGAGGCCAAAATAACATTGTGATTTATAGATAACAATGGTATTTACCCTCGCGATTGATAGATAACGATGGTAAATACCATCGTGATTTATAGATAACGATGGTATTTAATATTATATTTTTTAAATAGTCTTAAGATACTATTACTTAATATAATAATAACAATAATAATAACCATTATAAATAATAATAATTCAAGTCATTGTAATAAATCTTTAAAAATTCATATAAAATATTAAAAAATCTGAAAAATTGTGTTATAATTGAAATTTATTTTAAATCATATAATAGTTCTAAATTCTTAAAAACTATAATTTTAAAATATTAAATGTGAGAATACTGTTGTGAAATCATAATATTAATTTGATAAGATTAAATCTAAAATTGAAAATTTTGTAAAATATTAATACTTTCATAAAGACTTAATGTGTGGATCAATTGTTTTCTTTTAACACGTTTTATCGGATTAGGATCCTCTATTCGAAGTTGGTGTTTCATCTTATATTTCATGGCTTTTTAATTCATGTCATGTGTAAATTGATGATGTCATCTTTACATTGGGTGGACACATGACATAAATTAAAAGCCATAGAATACAAGATGAAACACCAACTTAGAATAGAGGATTCTAATCCCGTTTTATCATGTCTATTTATGTTTTTTAAAATGTTTATATATGATTTAAAATGTTTTAATGTTTATTATTATTTAATTGAGTAATTAAAGTGTAATATTTTTTTTATTGTAGATGGCAAACAATGAAGTCATTCTAGTTCATCGTGGATATTAGCATGGATCGGAATATAAAAATGGAGAAGATGGTTTGATATATGCATCGTTGCATATCTAGTACAAGATAACAACAATACTGTTAGATTACTTATGATTGATAAAATAATTTAAAATACATAAATATTACACTGATTTATGGTGATACATGTGATGCGATCAAATATCCATATAAATGATAGAGTGGTCTATGACTTCCAGATGACAGAGGCTGTAGACACCTATCCAAGTAATGAAGCAATCTCTGAAATACATACAAATCCCACGGGAATCTGTCAAACAAGTCTGCATCTTCCACCAAACTCCATAGCCAATGGAGTACAGGAGTACGTATATCAGATCCAAATAGGTACAACGTCAGCAATAAAATATATGAAACCTTCACTGCATCATCTGGATGGCTTCGAAACTCTCCATTCTTGAAACGGATCAATAAATCACTGGATATGACAGCTTGTCCATCAAAGGTCCTCTTATAAACTCCGTCGATCGGTGTCGCACATGATGTAGAAGGGGTAAATTTTGAAGCTCCAAATTTCAATCCCGTGATCATACAAAACTCTACTTTGGAGAACCTCAATTGATGATCTCCAACATGAAACCAACGCTCATCTGTACCACCTCCTGGTATGGTAATCTCACGGTCCAACAAATATAGAAGTCCTCGACCACTAATAATGGTATCAACATCTGTTGACGTCAGAATATGTATGCAGATTATTCCTAGTCGAACACCTAAATTGATGTGAAAATAGATAAAAAGTGAGATATAAAGTGCGTAGAATGTAGCAAACACTTTGCCCAGAGCCTACTCGGGCGAATTTAGTTCGGCTGATCCTGAACGGCAGAATGACCGAGCAGGACCTTATCTCATTAACTTAAAGAAATAAGCTCTCTAATGTTGTTTACAGAATGAGGATCCAGCCCCTTTACACGTGAAAATTACAACTATTTATAGACAGAAGAAGGTAAGTCGTGGGGAACGTGGGAGAGTGTGGAAGTTACACCTACTTCTCCCTTGTTTTCCGCCTACTCGTTCGGTGTTATGCGGTGATTTTATCATCCACGATCTCCTAACGGTTGGCTTGATGCTTGCTCGGTTATGTCAGCTTGGGATGGCCTCCTTAGCTCGGCCACTAGTTCACCTCGGCTATCTTTGGAGTGGATGCTCCGGGCGTCGCCCAAGGTGGGTATCTAGCCGAGGTGCCTGGCCGGTTTCAGGTCCAGAGTTAACGACTGTTATCGGCCATATATATGACTTGTGCAGCTCGGGTGTGTCAGTGTTAGACAGCTCGGACTCCATGGTCCAACAATAGCCCCTTAGACCACGACGGGAATTATTTCCGTCGGGGTCTAACTGATCTCATTGTACCGAGCTGAGTAAGACTTGGATTAGCTATTTGATCGGACTTTTGGCGTGTATTGATACAACAACTGAATTGTCCACGTGTCGCCACCTTAATGGCTAGAAGTCGAAGAGTCTCGACATATTCTTATATATATAGGTGTCTCATGGCTTCATTTACCATTTTCTCTCTTCAAATTCTTGGATAACTTCAATTCTGCGAGCCAATCCGAGCATACTGTTTTGCGCTGCGTCACCTGAGGTGGTCTCTCTGCAAGGTAAACTAACTTTTCCTGATCATGTCTGGTAGAGCATCTGATCAGAATGTAAGGTCCAATCATCCGGGAGCGGATGCTAGGGGAGTAGCCGAGGAGGCGGGTACTTCGCATACGAGTCCAGCCCCAAGCCCTACAGGATTTCGGGCCGAGGAGGGTTATAATCCCCGAGTCGAGGAATTAGGACCCATAAACATAGTTTCTCACTTGTCTCAGTCAGATGTAGACCGGTGGCATAGACTCTTTAACATCCCTGAGTGTGTTCAATTTATCGCTCCTCAGCCTGGGGAGCGAATGTTGCGTCCACCCAGGGGTTGCGTTGCTATTAATATCGAGGCGCTTTGTAGAGGCCTTCGATTCCCCATAGCACGTTGCCTGACTAACTATTTGTGGCATTGGAGGATAGCGCCTGGGCAGCTCAGCCCAAATAGTTCGTCAACCATATTAGGTCTGTTGATCCTTTTTTATAGATATAACCTCGGGATACCTAGCCCCGATGAGCTGTCCTGGCTGTTTAGCATCAGGCTTATACCTGGAGCTCGGGAATACTTTCATTTTCTCTCATCTCGCCCGTTCCGACCTCAACTAGTGGGTGACCTCCCATTGCCGAATTGGACTTGGATGTATGATTGGTTCTGGGTAGGAGGGGATTGGAGAAGCCCTGGAGATTCTGACAGCGGGTCTGCTGTGAGGGTATCGTGCCCGATTGGTTTCGGGACAGCTAGAGGTATATATTTATGCTCTTCCTGCTCAGCTCTTCTAATATTTTAATATTTCCCCTGTGTTGCAGATATTTCGTCTGACACTCTCCACATCGGCAATGATTTTTCCCGGAAAATCCGTTATTTGTGGGATAACGTCGTTCACTCCCAACGGTCATATAGGGAGTTGATCACGGAAGGTCGACTTATTCAAGCTGGGTTGATTTTCCCTTTTTTCCGAGCTCCCGTCGATTTCACTGGTGAGCCCTCGATTATTGCTTTGAGTTTATGTTAGGCTTCTTACTTGACTAATGAAAAATTCTTTTGCAGCCGATCTCCCTTAAGAGGGTCTTCGTCCTCAGATGGACCCAACTGAACGGATCAGGGTTCGTGCCGAACAGGCTGAGAAACGGAGGTAGCCAGTGCGGCGATAACCAATGCAAAAGAGGCGGGGGCCTGAACGTTCTGGCGTCAGCGAGCCTGCTCAGAACTCAGAGACCGGCGGCCCGCCGATCAAGAGGTCTCGACCGTCTCCGCCTGAAGCGTCGACTGAGCCTGAACAGCCGACAGTTAATCCTTCTGCCAGTTCTTCAGTTCGCCCGGGAGTATGGTCGTCTGACTCTCCGCTGGCCGGCTCGGTTAGCATTTGTAGCTGGGACCCTGAGAGGGTTGAATCTTCTAAGGAGTTTCTTGGACGGAGGCCACCCTTCCAAGTTAGCTTTGCCCGGGCTCAAATTCCGAGCCCCAGTCTGATGAAGAATCTTCCTCTGGGGGTTGAGCCAGCCGTCGAAGCCCTAGTCAAGGCTTGGACGGAAGAGTTAGAAGGATACACCGACAAGATGTCGGCAATAGATATGGATGTCTGCTCTTCTGTTCTTCAGGCTCAGACGTCTGTTTTTGCTTGGTGAGCCCACCTCAAGCATTTGGAGCGAGAGAAAGAATTTGACGCGCAAGAGGTGGAGCTCCGCAAAAAGCGAGCCAAGGTCGCTTCAGCTGCTGAGGAGAGAGAGACCCTTCAAGCTCAGCTGGCCTCCTCCCAAGATTTGCTGACCAAGGCCATAAAGTCGGCTGAGTTTGAACGCCAGTGTTCATTCGACATGGATCAAGAGAGGGCCACCCTGGGAAGGAACTTGGAGGCATCGCAGGCCGAGCTGGAGAAGGTGCGAGCTGAACTATTGGTTGCTCAAGCCGGCCCGCGGGACGAGGCGGCCGTCGTACAAAAATATAAGGGATCCAAAGAGTGTAAGTACGACGGCATCCTGGCTTATCTCTTTACTTTTATAGATAACATGGAAGTGCTGAGGAAGGCCGGGGTCGACGACCGTCCTCTCCAGGCGTCGCTGGTTGGTTATCTGCAGAAAAATCATCTCCCCAAGTACTACTTGGATTTGATGGACGATCTGCCTGGCTACCTGCCTCCTAGATCTGAGCGTCTCCTACAGCCAGCCCCGCCTATTCAGCTAATGTCCAATCCTGACCTTGTAATGGTGGATGTTTCTGACGTTGGACAGGTTGAGAGTTCCCAAACGGCCAGGGCGGAGGACGAGGCGGTTGAGATCGGTGCTGATGAGTAGACATACTTTAATACGATCTTGATCGGAAAGAGGCCTGGACAGATCTCTCAAGTTTAAGTACTTGGCAACATGTTCAGCAACCATAATAGGTTCATAAAACGTTCTGGCTGACATGTCAATATTGAGAGAGAGGTCTGTCCAGGATGGTGACAACTGTAAACATCCTTTCCAATATTCTAGACTAATACCGAGCTACTCCTCCAAGTTGTTTTTCTTCTTGTTGTTCCTTTTGTTTAGGGTTTAGGGTTTAGCTTTGTCAAAAGGTTCTGGCCTCCAAACCAGTTGAGTTCGGTTGAAGCTATACAACTTGGTTAATCTTCTATTTTCTCCTCTTGAACTAATCTCGGCTATTTCAACCTTAAGTAAATAACCTAACTTTGAGAGATGCCGAGCTGAACTAGCCATGGCCGAGCTAAATGGGATGCTCGGTCATGGATCATTAATCCAACTTCAAATGTCACTTAATTTATCCGTAGCTGAACTGGACAGATTGGCTGGTGTGCGTGCACCTCGTATAAGTGTTTCGTATGAGAGCCAAGTGGTAAATTGCACCTCCGATTCTGATGGATTGGTAGCTGAGGGGTCTCCAAATCGTCACCGTTCAATATGCCACGTGTCACCTCGAGTGGAGGGGAATACCAACAGTCACTTCATTTTCTATAAATAGGGTAGGTCCCCCTTTCATTTTCTTCACACACTTGTGAGATTTTTCGAGAGCCTCGAGCAGACATTACTGATCTAGACGAACCGAGCAGCGCTATCTGGACATAATTTATTTAGGTAATTTCTTTAATCATGTCTTCTGGTAATTCTTCGTCCAACGACTCGGTCCAGGGCTATAGCCAGGGTGGATCCGCTAAGCTGGAATACAGCTCGGGAAGACTTTCTTTGGGGTCGACCTCTTCATCGAATGTAGAGGTTCGAAGTCCAGCCCCTGCGGCGGGTGGTGAGGAGGTTGGTCCTTCAACTTCAGCTCCGAGTATTCCTACTGGGGTGCCTACTCGGAGGAGGTTTAGGAGGACGGAGCAGCCGTCTGAGGATTTCAGAGGCCATGGAGTGGTCGTCCACCGCGACCCGACCTGAGCTTGACCGATGGCATGCGCTGTTCAATATCCCCCGAGGGGTCACTTTTGACGTTCCATTCCCCGAGGAGAGGATGGACAAATCTCCCCGAGAATGTGTGGCCATCAATTTCCGAGATTTTAAGGGTGGATTGCGTTTTCCTCTGGCGTCGCCCCTCACACAAGTCCTTTGTTTTTGGGGGGTCACTTCCGGCCAACTTTATCCGAACAGCGTTTCGTCACTCCTCGGGCTGTTCGTTGCTTTTTACACTTATCAGCTCGGTGTACCGAGCCCTCAGGAGCTGACGTGGTTGTACACTCTAAAGCTGCTGTCGGGAGCCAAGAACCACCTCTACTACATCTCTCCTCGGGCGGGCCATCCCCAACTCGTAAAGGGTCTTCCGTCCTCCATTAAGGATTGGAAGACGAAGTGGTTTTAGGTTGGCGGAGATTGGATGAGCCTTGGACCGGTCGGCGGGGACCCGTCTCAAAGGATATCCTGTCCCGTTTATTTCAGGCCGGCTAATGGTATATATCCTTATTGTTGTTAATCTGGTCGGCCTTCTGATATTACAATTATTTTTTGTTTTGCAGTTATCTCGCCTGACGCTCTCGAGGTGGGTGTGGACTTCTCGAGGAAGCTTCGCTATCTGAAAGAGAGTGTCGATCCGAAGAGGTTGCTTTTCAAAGTTCTGCTGACCGAGAGGAAGTTAGCTCGGGCCGGACTTACTCTTCCTTTTGTCCCAGCTCCCAACGATTTCCAAGGTAATTGATTATCCCTTTATGTGTTATTGGCTGGATCTTGGGCTTGTGTTAATCGACTGATATCTTTCTTAGCAGCCGACCTTCCTGCTGAGGGTCTGCCCCAACAGATGGATCCTACGGAGCGTATCCGCATCCGGGCTCAGCAGGCAAGAGGAGCTGGGCAATCATCTCGGGCTTCTGGCCGAGGTAGGGGGTGCGGTTCGGAGCGCCCTGCTCCTGCTACAGCCACTTCTGGGTGCGGAATGCCCTCCCAACGCTCACCGAGGAGGTCCCCTCCCCAGAAGCGTCCTAAGACGACCCCGGTCATTCGACCTCTAGGTTCCCAGGATGTCACAGTTGCTGCTCCTTCTGGGGTCATGGCTTCTGACCACCCTTTGACCGGGTCGGTTAGCATCTGTGGCTGGGATCCGGCTCGGGTCGAGGGGTCGAGGGAGTTTCTTGGAAGGTTGCCGCCCTTCCAAATCAGCTACACTCGTGCTCAGCCACTGAGCACAGAGCTGATGACAGCTCTTCCTTCTAGGGTCGAGCCTGCGATGGAAGCTCCGGCTAAGGCGTGGACTGAGGAGCTGGAGAAGTATGCCGGGCAGATGTCGATTGCTGACATGAGCGAGTGTGCCTCCATCCTCTAGGCCCAGGCTTCTGTCTTCTCTTGGCGAGCTCACCTCTCCCATCTCGACCAGCTCGAGAGGTATAATGCATGAGGGGCCGAGCTAAGGGAGAAGAGTGTCCAGCTCGCCGCCGCTACGGAGTATAAGGAGCTGTTGAAGGCTCAAGTCGCCTCGGCCAAAGACGCTCTGGCTCAGAGCACCAAAGCTACCGAGCTCGACCACTAGCGCTTCACCGACCTGACTGTGACTCATGCTCGGGTGGTGGCGGAGTTGGAGGCTGCTAAGGCAGATCTGGAGGCTGCTCGGGCCGCTCCTGCGGACAAGACTTCTGTTATCCGGGAGTACAAAGCCTCGGCTGAGTGCAAGTATGAGGGAGTGATGGCCTATCTGTTCGCCTTCATCAATGCAATCGAGGTTGTGCGGAAAGAGAAGCTGGATGACCGCCTTCTTATGGAGGCCCTGCGTGGATACCTGGAGAAGCTGCCCCTCCCGAGCTATTATCTGAGCCTGATGGAGGACTTGTCGAGGTATCTCCCCCCCGACTCAAGTCACGTACTCCGTCCAGCTCCCTCAATCCAGTTGATGTCTGATCCGGATCTGGATATGGACGCATTGGCCGAGGAGGCAGGTGGTGAGCATGTGGAAGTGGTCGAAGTGCCTGAGGAGGCCGGGGTGGTCGAGGCAGCTGGGATGATGGAGGAGGCCGGGGCGACCGAGGCGGTGGATGTTGTGGAAGTCTAGCTAATCTTGTTTCTTCTTGTATTTTTCCCTTTTTTCTTGAGGCCATTTGGCCTTTTTGTACGAGGTGCTGGCCTCCAAACCAGTTTTCATTTTGAATATCAACTTTCTTGTCAGTTCATTGCTCATCATACTCTTGTGTGTTCTAACTGACGTAAAAACTGTTCGGCTTAATTATGTAACCAGCTCGGTATTCTGACATAAAAAACACTTGGTAAAATTTTTCACAAAAATTCAATATTTGCATTGCTAGCCTGCTCGGTTGATCGTACTATTTCATTCAGCCTGGGAGACTTGGACGAAGCCGGAGTTTTGTGCCAACTGGAGCTTTACTGCTCCATCCAGTTCGGAAAGCTCGGGTGAGGCCATAGCCTCAACTGGGCCGAGGTTTTGGTGGGCCGAAGCCTAAGTGTTCTATTCGGTCTGGACGGCTCGAATGAGGCTATAGCCTTAAATGGGCCGAAGCCTAGGTGGACCGAAGCCTTACTGTTCCATCCGGCCTGGGCGGCTCGGATGAGGCTGTAGCCTTAAATGGGTCGAAGCCTCAGTGGGCCGAAGTCTTACTGTTCCATCCGGCCTGAACGGCTCGGATGAGGCCGTAGCCCTACGCAATCATGTAAACTGGGGAATAACTCCATTAGTTAAATATAAAGAGCGTACAAAGACATTATAACTGAAATCCTAGCCGGTTAATGATAATACTTTTTCAGGTGTTCTACATTCCAAGGTTTGGACACCACCTTGCCATTTAGGTCGACTATCTCATATGCGCCCCCAACTAGGATTCTGCTAATTTTGTATGGTCATTCCCAGTTATGTCCCAAGGATCCACTTGGTAGTAGAATTTTCTTGAGAACAAGATCCCCTGGCTCAAATTTTCTAGCTCGGACCTTTGAATTATAATACCTTGCGCTTCGCTGTTTGTAGATGGTGTGTTTTTATATCTGCATCCATCCTTCTCTCTTCTAGCAAGTCCAGGTTGGCTGCCAGGGTTTCTGTATTTTGCTCGTCTTGATATCTGTTTACTCTCCACGTGCGAACTCCGAGTTCGATTGGTATAACTACCTCGGAACCAAACGCTAAGGAGAACAGTGTTTCTCCTGTCGCCGTTCTAGCCGTCGGTCTGTACGCCCATAGTACCTCGGGCAGCTCATCGGCCCAAGCTCCCTTTGATTCTTCAAGTCTGGCTTTCAGGGTATGCTTGATGATTTTGTTCATGGCTTCGACCTGGCCGTTTTCTTGAGGGTGATATGGGGTGGAAAGCAGCTTCTTGATGCCTAGGTTCTCACAAAATGTCCTTAGGTCGTCGCTGTCGAACTGCCGACCATTATCTGTGATGATGGAATGAGGGACCCCGAAACAGCAAATGATGGATTTCCATATGAAGTTCGTAACTTTCAGCTCGGTTATCCATGCTAGGGGTTCTGCCTCTATCCATTTAGTGAAATAGTCGACGGCGACTATGGCAAATCTTACTCCTCCTCAGCCAGTTGGCATTGGGCCGATTAAATCTATTCCCCACTTTGCGAACGGCCATGGGGCCATGATTGAGTTCAGATCTTCCGAAGGTGCTCGGATGAGGGGCGCACACCTTTGACATTTGTCGCATTTTTTGGCAAAGTTGATGGCATCTTTTTTCAGGCTAGGCCAAAAGTACCCCTGCCTGATAACCTTAAAGGCTAGAGATTGGCCTCCGGAGTGATTACCGCAGACACCTTCGTGAATCTCGGTTAGTACATATTTGGCCTCGTCTTCGTCCAGGCATTTCAGGAGAGCATGGGAAAACCCTCTTTTGTAGAGTATGTCGTCCTGGATAGTGTATCGGGCAGCTCGGATCCTCAGTTTTCTGGCCTCGTCCTGATCGGTGGGGACCTTCCCCCTTTCCAAGTATTGGATGATCGGGGTCATCCAAGTCACTTTCGGCTCGATGTCATATACCTCCTTTTGGTTAAGGGCCGAGCTGTCCATAGTCCCAATGTTGACTGAGCTGATATCCTCAGCGTCTTTGCTCGTTGCTAATCGAGCAAGAGCGTCTGCTTGTGTGTTTTTGCTGCGTGGAATCTGTTCGGCGCGGATTCTTCTAAATTCTGCAGAGGCCAGCTCAACGGACCTTAGATATCTGGCCATTTGTTCATCTCCAGCCACGTACTCACCCGAGATTTGATTGACTACCAGGAGGGAGTCATTGAAGACTTCGAGATCATCCACTCCGAACTGCTTTGCCATGTCAAGTCCAGCCAGAAGTGCTTCATATTCGGCCTCGTTGTTGGTAGCTGGGAATTTGAAGCGCAGTGCCGAGCAGAAATACTTCTGGATGGGGCTGACCAGTACAATTCCAACCCCGGCGCAATGAGCGGTGGATGATCCGTCCACGTACATTTTCCACGGCTTTTCTATCCTTTCTTCGCGGAGAATGAGAGTGGGAGTAAACTCAGCGATAAAGTCAGCGAGGGCCTGACCCTTGATCTCTGTTCTGGGCGCATAGTGGACGTCGTATTGTCCGAGCTCGACCGCCCACTTTAACAACCGGCCAGAAGCGTCTGGGCGGCCAAGTACTTGTTTTAGTGGAAAGTTGGTCAATACCTCAATTTGGTGTGCCAGGAAATATGGCCGCAGCTTTCTGGCTGAGATGACCAGCGCATAAGCCAGCTTTTCCATTGTCGGGTAGCGAAGTTCGACGTCATGCAGTGACTGGCTTACATAGTACACAGGTTGCTGAGCCTTCTGTTCTACACGGACCAGTATTGAGCTTACTGCATATTCGGACACGGCGAGGTAGAGCTGCAGCTTTTCGCCGGCCTGAGGCTTTGCCAGGACTGGGGCTTCCATTAATGCTTTCTTGAGGTCCTCTAAGGCCGACTGGCATTCAGCGTTCCATTCAAACTGAGCATTTTTCCGAATTAAGTTGAAGAACGGTCGGCATTTGTCAGTGAACCGAGATATGAAGCGGTTGAGGGCGGCAATCTTGCCCGTCAGGCTCTGGACGTCCTTTATTCGCCTTGGCGGGGTCAGATTTATGACGGCCTGTATTTTTTCGGGATTGGCTTCAATTCCTCTTTGGCTCACCATATATCCTAGGAATTTTCCTGAGCCTACCCCGAATGAGCATTTCTTGGGATTTAGCTTCATCCTGTATCTCCTCAGGATGTCGAACATTTCCGAGAGGTGACCTACGTGATTGGCCTTCCGTTTTGACTTTACAAGCATGTCATCCACGTAGACCTCCATTGTCTTCCCAATCTGAGCGGCGAACATTTTGTTCACTAGCCGCTGATAAGTAGCCCCTGCATTTTTCAAACCGAACGGCATCATGGTGTAGCAGTATTGTGCTCGATCGGTGATGAAAGTTGTATGGACCTGGTCGTCCTCAACCATCGGTATCTGATGATAGCCTGAGTATGCATCCATGAAGCTCATGAGTTCATGGCCGGCCGTGGTGTCGACCAACTGATCGATGTTGGGAAGTGGGAAGCAGTCCTTCGGGCAGGCTTTGTTCAGGTCGGTGAAGTCCACGCATAGCCTCCAGGAGCCGTTTGGCTTCCTGACCAGGACGGGGTTAGAGACCCAAGTGACGTACTTGGTCTCCCTGATGAACCGATAACCCAGCAACCGCTGCACTTCCAGCTCCAGCCCTTCATATCTGTCTGGGCTCAGTCGACGTCTTTTCTGAGCGACCGGTTGGGCGGCCAGGTTGATGTTGAGGTGATGACAGGCATCCTCTGGTCGGATGCCTTCCATGTCCTCGTGAGCCCAGGCGAAAACATCGGTATTGCTCTGCAAGAAGTTTATCAGTTCAGTGCGGAAGGGCTCCTGTAACTCCCGGTCGATTCGTAATTCCATCTCTGGTCTGTTTGGATCCATATTGACTAGATCCAACTCTTCAACAGGTGCTGCCCGTCTTTGGGGTCCATCGCTTCGGGGGTCGATGGATCCCCATTCTTCCTCAGGTTCATGTGCAGACATGGCTGTTTCTCGTTCGCTGGCCTCGGCGGCTGTGCCTGAGGAGGATCCCACCTCGAAGGTGGAGCTGGTTGGTAGATCGGGAACTACCATTGGTTGTGGAGGTTCGGCATCTTCCTCCATGGCAGGTTGACGTTGCTCGGCAATTTCGAGGACTGAATCCTCAAAAGCGTCTTCCATCTGTTCATCAACTGAAGCGACCTGAGCGAGCTTGAGCTGGTTAAGCTTTTTCGGTCGCAGCCCCATGTCTGTCTCTCTAGCGGCCAACTGGTTCCCCTTCACAACATACACCTCGTCGCCCACGGGGAATTTAAGGGCGAGGTGATAGATTGAGACCACCGCCTTTAATTTAGTTAGAAGTGGCCTGCCCTAGATGGCGTTATATTGGGAGTTCAAGTCCACCACCTTGAACTCCGTCGTTATGACACTTTCCTATCGCCGGAACCGAACAGGACCTTGAGCTCACAGGTGTGGAGTACCCGGGTACTCATTCATCCGAAGCCTTGAATAGAGTCGGAGGATGGCATGAGCTGGGATTCATGAAATCCCATCCGCCTGAAGGTGCTCAGGCAGAGCACGTTGGCGTAGGCGCTTGTGTCGACCATGACCCTATGCACCATAGTCCTGTAGATATTAAGCGATACCACCAAGATATCGCTGTGCGGGTGCGCTATCCCTTCACTGTCCAGCTCAGTGAATAAGATAGGTGCATGGCGGGGTGTTGCCCGAGGTGGAACGCACCACTGATAAGCGTTCCTGGCCTCCCGAACTTGTCCCTTCCCGGCTCGCTTAAACTCCCGCTGCTCGCCGAAATTGTTGTTGATGAGCGTATGGATTTCGCGAGCAGCTCCGTTTGGTGGAGGTGGTGGTGGGGCTATGGCTTGCTGTGCCCCCTGACCCTGCGGTCATTGGCCCTTGACGTACTTTTTTAACTGACCCTGGTCGATCAGTTTCATTAGCTCGACTAACAATACCCAGCATTTGTCCGTGTTGTGGCCCTTTACCTTGTGGTATTTGCAATATTTATTCTGGTTGAGGCGGTTTGGGTCGGCCCTCATGGGCCTCGGCTCGGGCAGCAGGTTCTTGTCCTTAATCTCCGTAAGGTCTTGTGATGGGGTAACCGTGAGAATTTCGGTTACCTGACCGGGGCTTCCGGGTTGGAAGACCCTAAAATTTATGGCCGGCCTGAACGACTTCATTGGTTTCCTTCTTTTTTCCCTTCTCTCGTCTCGCCGTTCAGGCCTCTTCTCTCTTTCAGGGGCCCTGTCCTCTGGTATGGCTTCCTCGGCCCCAATGTACCGTTCTGCTCGGTTGAGGAAGTCATGATATGTTCTTGGCCCCTCCTCATGAACGGACCACCAAAACCTGGTCCGGGGCCTCAATCCGGCCATAAGGCCGCGTCGTCCGACACCTGTTCCATGCCGAGGACCAGCTTATTGAAGCGGTCCAGGTATGACTTTAGAGGCTCAGCCTCACGTTGACCAACCTTTCCTTTGGGGTCGACCTCATCCTTGAACCCATGAATTGTGTGAGGAACAGGTCGGACAGCTCGTCCCATCCCCCAATTGACGTGTCTGGGAGAGAACGGAACCATCGTTGTGCTCGATCCCCCAGTGTGAGTGGGAATGCTTTACACATGAGCTCCTCTCCCAATTCCTGTAACTCCATCCAGGACGTATATTTGTTCAGGTGGGTACTAGGGTCGGTCTCTCCATTATACTGACCGATGGGAGGCATTTTGAACTTGGCTGGGGCCATGGTGGCAATGTGTTCGGCAAAGGGGGTGGCCCTCATCCAGCCTTTGTTTCGCCTGGCATGAATGTCAGCCGGTCGTCGTCTAAGCTCCTGCTCCTCCACGAAGTCCGAGTACCGAATATTATGACCGGTGCTCTCGTCGTGAGGTGGTGGGACCTCACCTCTCTCATCGGGGAGCCTGCCTGGTTTTCTGGCCTCCCTAATTATGGCGGGGTCCATGTCGTCGTGGACGACCCGCCCGTCTGCCCGTGCCCCAGCGTTATCTGGGTGAACCCTGTGGTGATCCATTCGGGTCTGCGTGGGGGATTGGCTTCGCCGAAGGTCAGTTTCGGCTAGTTGCTTCCCCAGATTTCGCCTCCTCCTGGGTCCGCCTGAGGACTCGGAGTCCTCTAGTTGGCCATTGGCCTCCTTGGCCTTCTTCCTTTGTTCAGCCTTTTTGAGCCGCTCGGTGAGTGGGGCCATGATGCCCTTGATCTGCGCCACAGACATGGGGGTTTCTGGGGTCTGCAAGGTGATTGGAGCCGTCGGAAGAATTTCGTCGGCCGTATTTGGCCGTGGTCGGCTGGAGCAACCAGGCTGGAAAACAGGAGCCTGGGGTTCTGGAGTAGTATTACGATCGGAGTTGCTCATCGTGTTTCGAAGTTGTGTTCAGATGTTGGGAATACACCCCCTCATTCTAGCGTCAAAATGTTGACGTCAGAATATGTATGCAGATTATTCCTAGTCGAACACCCAAATTGATGTGAAAATAATTAAAAAGTGAGATATAAAGTACGTAAAATGTAGCAAACACTGTGCCCGGAGCCTACTCGGGCGAATTTAATTCGGCTGATCCTAGACGGCAGAATGACCGAGCAGGACCTTATCTCATTAACTTAGAGAAATAAACTCTCTAATGCTGTTTACAGAATGAGGATCCAACCCCTTTACAAGTGAAAATTACAACTATTTATAGACAGGAGAAGGTAAGTTGTGGGGATCGTGGGAGAGTGTAGAAGTTACACCCATTTCTCCCTTGTTTTCCACCTACTCGTTCGGTGTTATGCGGCGGTTTTATCATCCACGATCTCCTAACGGTTGGTTTGATGCTTGCTCGGTTATGTCAGCTCGGGATGGCCTCCTTAGCTCGGCCACTGGTTCACCTTGGCTATCTTTGGAGTGGATGCTCCGGGCGTCGCCCAAGGTGGGTATCTGGCCGAGGTGCCTGGCCGGTTTCAGGTCCAGAGTTAACGACTGTTATCGGCCATATGTTTGACTTGTGCAGCTCGGGTGTGTCAGCGTTAAACAGCTCGGACTCCATGGTCCAACAACACCAAACCTCAAGAAGTGGCCAAAACAAAATTGTCGAAAGACATCTAACCTATCACAATGTCTAAGCTTGACATCTATGTCCCGAATAACCTTACTCAAACAATATATACTACATTTGGCCGACAAATTTAAACGATCCCGCCATTTCCATTGTGGCTGTTTAAAAAGGGGAAAAATGAATATTACTATTTTATCCATAATTTTCAGATAATATTAGTACAATTTGGATGATTTAAAATTTCGAAACAAAAAATATTTATTATTATTTAATATATACTTAATAAATTTATTTTTATTAAATTTTATATTATGATATTCGTTACATTTTATTTTATTTTTGTATTGAATAATTATTTTTAATTGTCATTTTATTATTACGAATATAATTTTCATACAATTTTTAAAGTTTAGCACTATGATATGTTCATTTAAATCGTGATCAATACTTTACACCGTGATCTGCGTTGTATCATCGTGATCTAAGTATTAATATGGTCATCCATAAAATTAGCATATTAATCTAACAATAACCATCGTGATCTACAAAATTATCATACTGGAATTACCTTCGTGATCTAAGCATATCCTTCGTGATCTATAAAATTTTGATAGTGAAATTACCTTCGTGATCTAAGTATATCCTTCGTGATCTATAAAATTATCATAGTGGTATTACCTTCGTGATCTAAGTATATTTTCGTAATCTATGAATTACCCTCGTGACTAACAAGTACCCTCTGATCTATCAGCTAACCATCGATATCTACACAATAATTACCCTCGTGACTAACAAGTATCCTCGTGATCTATCAGATATTCTCATTATCTAGACAACAATTAACCTCGTGAATAACACCCTCGTGATCTATCAGATATTGATGACATCTCGCAATGATTACCTTCATCACTAACATCCTCGGCATCTATGAAATTTTATCGTTATCAACACAACAATTACCCTCGTGACTACCGACTACCGTCGTGATCTATGAATTGCCAACACTATCTAACAATTACTATCATGATCTAAGCATTCAAACACCAACAAAATCCAACAATAAATATTCTTCTACAATTTGCAACAAAATTAAAGAGTTTAAAATTGATAAAAAATAAAAAAAAATTTGAGCAAGAAATAAATAACTTCTATTCATCATTCATCAACATAGAGATAAATTACATAACTAAATTAGAAACAGCAGCAATTATAAACTTAGCACCCAAACAATCAGTACAATGAAGAAAAAGGGCAATAGGAGAAGTGCTAGGGGTTATTGAAAAAGGACAACAGGAGAAGTAAATAATCCCAGGAATGCAGCCCAAAATTGATAATTTAGAGTAACAAACAATGAAATTTAGGGGTTATTGAACATTGAAGAATCTAAGGTTTTTCGAAATTGTGAAGTTCACCTCTTCCACGTTGCCCATTCTACCGCCGCCACCGCCGCCGCCGGCCTTCTCACCGGAATTGTGCAGCGTCGCCTTCCTTCTCTCTCCAATCGTAGCTCTTCTCTTCTCACCGGAATCGCGCAGCCGCCGCCTCCCTTCTCTCTCTAGTCGCGCCGCCGCCTCCTCCTCCTCCACTCGCCGCCGACGCCGCCTCGTCTTCCCTCTGCTTGCAGCAGCTGCCTCTTCTTCCCCCTTTCACAGCAGCCCAACCGCCTCTCTTCCATTGCTCACAGCAGCCGAATGCTCCAAGATTGGATGATAGTCACGATGGAAATGGACCACCTTCATCGAAATCACGTGATGAAGAGGTAGATCACGAAGTGGTGCATCGAAATTACTTTCCTCTCTTGGTGTTGGGTAATTCAAAATTACAAGGGTAAATGTAATTTTTCCCTCTTTGAAAATTTGGTATTTCAAACCTAGTTTTAGAGTCAATTTTCCCTAAATTTCAAAGAGTAAGGGTAGTTCAGTATTTTTGCCTCAAATTTGGGTAGAATTCATGTTTTTTTAAAAGAATGAGTATTTTTCATTTTACCATATGTATATTGGGTATAAATACCCCTTGCCCCTATTTTTTATCTCTTATTATCAAACTCTCATTGAATAAATCAATTTTTAGAATTTTAAGGTAAATTCTTCATATACGTAAACTTAGTGATGATCAAACGATGTTAAAAATCGGAATCGGGTCGGTTTGAATTGTTAGTAAACAATTCGGAAAATCATTAACTCGATTCTGGTTCTAAACAAATCGTGCACTACAGTCTCCGATTCCATTTCGGTTCGGCAATTTTCAAATTAAAATCATTGATTTTCTGATTTTTTTCAAAGTATGACACGTGGATGGTTTAGATGAGTTGGTCGTTGATCATCGATCGAGTTGATTTGATCTTTATAAATAATCAGTTCGAACCAGTCGAATAATTTTTTTCTTATTTTTACAAAGTCACGTGTATGGCCATGATGACTTGACCATTAATGATCAACGGCTTAAATTTGTTGACCGTTGTGAACCGTCGGTTCAAACATAAACAATGCAGGTGGTTCGAACCGGCCGACCCTTTATTTTTTTTCAAAAATTATGAATGATCATCTCTATAAATACCTACACTCCATTCTTCATTTTCACACCATTCTCTCAACTCTCAAGCTCCAATTTATTATTTGTAATAATTGTTATTTCAATTTCATAGAATCACAACTACTAGTACTACTCTTCCCTTTCATTTCAATTTCACACTATCATAGCTACCACTCTTCCATTTCAATTTTCAAACTTAATTCTATTTCATTCCATTTTATTCTATTTCATTCTCTTTCAAAACCAAAACAAATGTCTAGAAGAGGTACTTCTTCCGCCGGTTCATTTTGTAGGAAAGAAAAAATCTTATGCTACCACCATAAGATTTGTCTCTAGATGATCTCATTGATTCTTACTCTCTTCACTGAAGTCAAGAATATGATGATTTGGAGGCAACTTTAGGCCCTAATACTGCCGCCGCCTTTGCGGATTAAGAAGAAGAGGAAGTACCAAAAGGAACTCAAGAGAGTGGTAATACGGTGAGTACCACTTCTCGAGCACCTTCGACACTTCGAAGTGATATTTTCTCCATTCATTTTAAAAAGGAGAAAATATCGAATAGCGACGTGGATTACATAATCACTTGCAACTATTGTGAAAAAAAACTATAAATTCAATCATTGGGGGGGACTACGGAACATTCAACAACCATGTGTTGGAAAAGCATCCCAACAAGATGGACAATGAATGATCACAAATACAACTTTGTGGATTTATGGACTCTTCTCAAGGAGGTGAAGTATGGAATCTATTCTTTTTTAATTTAGTAAATTATTCTATAGGAAAGGAGTAGTTGGGTTTGTTGCTAGAAAACATATTTATTTACAATTTTCATGTGATGATGATTTTGAAGAATATAGTATTATTTATTTACAACTTAATAGTAGAAAAATATCTAAAAATATCGTAATACGTGATATAGAAAAAATTGTAGGAGAATATAAATATAAATTAATTGAAGAGTTTAAAATGTTTAAACAAAAAATATCTATATGTAGTGATATTTGTAAAGATCCTTATAAAATTCATGATTATATGGGTATTAGGCTCATTAGATAGATGATGCATGGAATGTACAAAAATATTTAGTTGCATGTGTTGAATTTGTTTGTAAACATTAGGCTATAAACATTGCACGAAAAATCATTTCTGTTTTAAATGATTATGATATAGTACAAAAAGTATTTTCTATTGGATTTGATAATGTCAGTGTTAATAAGGCTAGTATGCCTATATTAATTGAATATTGTAAACTTCCAATCGAAGGTAAAAAATTTCATATTCGTTGTATGTGTCGTTATTTAAACTTATGTGTTCAAGATGACTTAGTATAATTAGATAAATATATTAAATCTATTAAAACAAAAATTCATGAAATTGCTAAATCAATCGCATGACAAATAAAATGGGCTAAATTTTACAAGTATAACGTAGTGGAAGTTAAAAACTGTGTAGTTGATGTGCAACATCGTTAAAATTCTACTTATAACACGCTTAACGATTCTTATGATTATAGAGATTTGCTTTGTCAAAATTTTATAAAAAATCCACATAATCAAATTATGTTATTTAACAATTCATGGGATGCATGTATTAATTTAATTCAACTTTTAAATTCTTTTGAAGAGGCAACTAGAGAATTATCCGGTTATTATTAACCTTCTTCTCCATTTGTTCTAGATCATTGTGTGAAAATTGCTCTTATTTTCAATGAGTATTCTACATGTCCTATTTTAGGAAATACAATTATAGTGATGGGATCGTAATGGTTAAAATATTTTCATGAAATACCGATTTATTTTTATGGGCTAAATTATTAGATCCTAAAATTAGAGAAGATGATTTAGGAGAATTATTAAAAATGAATTATAGTGCATTGTTCCCAAATTTCATATTAGGAGAATATGATAAAGTTGAATATGTTCCTAATTATATTGAAGTTGATGGTAGAACTAAACAATCGTTAGTCGAAATATTTAAAGAATATAAATTATTATTTGGTGATTCTGTAGGTGCGCCAAATGTAGTAGGTGGTAGTTCTTCCTCTTATTCATCTAATTTTGATGGTAATTTTAGTCAATTTTATGATTTTTATGATAGAACACAAAAACGAACTAAAGGCTCTAATCCTTGTCAAGATTAGATTTATATTTAAGTGCTAATTTTGAATTAATTGATTTTTCAAATCCATTGGATCTATTGAAGTGGTGGTAAAAAAAGGACTACCATTTACCCTATTTTAACTACTATTGCTAAATATATATTTGCAAGTCCCACCTCAACCGTCGATTATATATTTACGAACCGATGGTTGAATAGGAACCGACAGTTCGGGATTTGTTCGATTTTTTTTTCATTTATGGTTTGATCGGTTTAAAATGTTCTTTTTTTCCATTTTCTTTTTTTTCATCCATTTCGTCTATGATCGGTTCGAACCGTTTGATCATCACTACGCAAACTCATACATTTTTTCATTGATTATTGATTTTCATTTAGTTTATTTGATTATCAATTATTTCACATTATATACTTTCGAGATTTGGAAACATTAGACATTGATGAAAACTTGAGAATCTTGGGTTGAGGGAAAAAATCAATTTTGACCCTTAAAAAGGTCTTCGGTTCGATTTTGATCTTTAATAGACCTTTTTTGTGCTATTAACTGATTTCCGTTAAATATTTAACGGCCCAGCATGTGTAAGTTACGTGACCATTAATGACTCATTTTAATATACAACTTGAAATTGAAATTGAAATTGAAATTTTCCCCCATAAAAATTACAAATATACAAAATTTGTATTTAATTAATGAATTTTAAAACCATAATTAATAATCTATAAAATATATTTAAACAACTAAAAATTTTAAAATAAAATCATAGAGATGATCATATGAAATTGTGATTTTTTTTTTTATCAAAAGCATTATATATATGAAAGAATATAATGTTAATTTATAATTGATTATTTATTTCTTTTAGTTTCCATGAGATCTTGCTTTCTAATCTCCCTTATTATCAACGCCGAAATGTTCAATACGGGTAGCTACTTTTTCTACCTTATTTATTCCCTTCTTTTTTAATTCTTTTTTTTTTTTTTTGCCCTTTGAGATATTAATGTATATTTTGTCCTTTGATTTTTATTTTTATTTTTTAGTTTTGTGACATTTTGTCCCTCAATTTTTATTTTCGGAAAATAAGTTTTTATGGTTATTTGATTTTCTTTTTTAAATCCTATAATTTTGAATATTATGAATGGGCCTAGTCATTGGTGTTGGTTATTTTGATATTTAAACCAATGTGTTGACAACTGTTTTTTTATCTATTTGGGGATTTGAACCATTATAAAAATAAAATAGATAATAATGTGTGTAGTTTTTTTTTTATGGGTTCTACTTAGTAAATTAACAAAAACTTTAGTCATCAATGAAATTTTATAATTTAAAGTGTTATTCTTCATAAATAATAACATTGTTATGAGAGGTAGTTTGATTAAACATTGGAATTTTTAAAAATTATAGAACTAAAATTAAGGACTAAAACTTGTTTTTCCTTTTATTTAATACAATGTTTAGTTTACTTTGGTCCATTCATTAAAGAGCAGCTAGCGACAAAAGTCAAATAAAATAGAAGTGTATTGAGGAAATTAAGTGAAGAAAAAACGTGCAGAGAAAAATAAACATGAATACATAAATTAAATTGCAGGTGAAAATTGAAAAAAAAAAAAAAAAGACAGGAAAATTTTGTACTTAGTTGGAAACTGAAAATGCAATTTTAGAAGTTACTTTATATATTATGAATAAAAGTTACCACTTCAAAATTAAATTTAATTGAATTAGATTTTGACATGGACAGCTCAATAGGGTCGTATATAACAATATTCTTCGACGAGCGGGTGGTCAAAGGAGTGGCACCGACGGTTCCAGGGTGCTGGGGCTTCATCTCCAAGTATCATCTATTCATATCCTTTATTTTCATATTTTTCGAGTTAAAATCATATTTCGTTCCACAATTATGTATCCTTCAATTTTGATTCCATTAATATCACGATTTTTAATTTAATCCTATAATTTAAGAATTCGTCAAGTTAAGCCTATAATTTCTCCGAAATGAGTTTTTTGTTGATCAGAAATGACATAACGACACATATTATTCAATAAAAATTGAACACATATGGTCATGTCACTTTTGGGTCAATGAAAAACGCATATTTTGGAAATATTAGACTTAAATTGAACGGATTCTTAAATTGCATGTGTGATTAAAACTTGAAGGGATTATAATTATGAAATGAAAAATAATTTTAACCTTTATATTTCGATTTTCGTGTTATATTATTACATCTTAAATCAATGTTAAATAATTTAGATAAAAATGAAGGGGCAGGAAGCATTTCTAACCAATAACTATAACCAAAAATGATTTTTATCCATCTAATAGAAAAACATGTTCTACCCAAAATCAAGGTAAAATTACTCAATTGCCTTACAATTGAATTGGGAAAAATAGCTTGTTTTTTGTGATTTTCAAACCAATCATGGAGATATACACCTGAAATCGAAGACGGTGAATAGTCGGTGATTTCATCAGTTTCAGATGACCAAGGGCGGTTGAGGAGGGAGGCGGCGTGAGGAAAGTTGTGATGGGGAGGGAAAAGGGGATCGAAGATGGTAGCCGAGGAAAAGAGGGGTGACGCTCGTCGGTAAAGAAGATGAAGATCTGGTGTTGGGGGACTAGTGGTAGTGCGCGGTGGTGGTGTTGGGCGGCAGATCTTTTACCCGTGCGGTGGTTGGCAAAGCTAGAGATGGAGATGAGCAACGGGAGAAGTGTTAGAAGAGATCTGTGCTACAGCTGTTGGCGAAGCGCGATAGTCGGTGATCTATATGTTTAGAAGATATCTATGCAACAACTGTTGGCGGAGTGCGGCAGTCGGCGATCTCGAGGTACGGCGGCGGTTGTTGGGAAAGCTGTGTGAAGAGGGAGAAGATGAACAGTTAATAAGGTTATCCCATTTGTATTTTTTTCCAAATTTTCCTATATTTTTAATTTTTGATTTTTTGACAATTTCAGATTTATAAAAAATGATGAATTTTTAATTACTTTCTACAATTTTTCAGATTTTTAAAAAAGTAGTTTATAATTTTTTAAAATTTATTATAATTATTTAATTATTATATTTTTTTATGATTTATAATAATAATAATTATTATTATTATTATTATTATTATTAAATTTAATCTTATCAAATTAATATTATGATTTCACAACAGTATTCTCACATTTAATATTTTAAAATTAAAAATTAAGAATTATTATATAATTTAAAATAAATTTCAATTATAACACAATTTTTCAGATTTTTAAATATTCTATATGAATTTTTAAAGATTTATTATAATGACTTGAATTATTATTATTATTTATAATGATTGTTGACGTTGGAATCTGTATTTGATCGATTCCTAGTCGAACACCCAAATTGATATAAAACGGAACGGAATTGAAGGGTAAAAGGAATATGAAATGTGTGTATGCAGCTAACACTGTGCCCGAAGCCTACTCGGGCAATTTTAGTTCGGCTGATCCTGGACGGCAGAATGACCGAGCAGGACCTTATCTCATTAATTTAGAGAAACGAGCTCTCTAGCGCTGTTTACAGAATAAGGATTCGGATCCCTTAACAAGTACAAATTAAAGCTATTTATAGACAGAAAAAGATAGGTAGTGGAGATCGTGGGGGAGTATGGGAGTTACATCCACTTTTTCCCTATTTTTCGCCTATTTGTCCGGTATTATGCGGAGGTTTTATCATCCACGACCTCCTAACGGTTGGCTTGATGCTTGCTCGGTTACGTCACCTCGGGATGACCTTCCTAGCTCGGCTGCCGATTCACCTCGGTTGTCTTCAGAGTGAATGTTTTGGGCGTCGCTCAAGGGGAGCACCTGACCGAGGTGTCTGGCCGGTCTCTGAGGTCCAAAGAACGACTGTCATCGTCTATATATACGACTTGTGCAGCTCGGGTGTCATCGTCACATAGCTCGGACGCCATGGTCCAACAATAGCCCCTTAGACCACGACGGGAATTATTTCCGCCGGGGTCTAACTGATCTCTTTATACCGAGCTAAGTAAGATTTGGACTAGCTATGTGATCTGATTTCCGGCGCATATTTGTACAACTGAATTGTCCACGTGTCACCACCTCTATGGCTGGAAGTCGAGGAGTCTCAATATACTCTTATATACATAGGTGTCTCGTGGCTTCATTCTTCACTTGTCTCTCTTCAAATTCCTGGATAATTTCAATTCTGCGAGCCAATACGAGCATACTGTTTTGCGCTGCATTGCCCGAGGTGGTCTCTTTGCAAGGTAAATTAACTTTTCCTGACCATGTCTAGTAGAGCGTCTGATCAGAATGTAAGGTCCAACCTCTCGGGAGCGGATGCCAGGGGTGTAGCCGAGGAGATGGGTACTTCGCATATGGGTCCAGCCCCGAGCCCTGCGGGGTTCCGGGCCGAAGAGGGTTATAATCCCCGAGTCGAGGAATTAGGACCAATAGATATAGTCTCCCACTTGTCTCAGTCGGATGTAGATCGGTGGCATAGACTTTTTAGCATCCCTGAGTGCGTTCAATTTATCGCTCCTCAATCAGGGGAGCGAATGTTGCGTCCCCCGAGGGGTTGTGTTGCTATTAACATCAAGGCGCTTTGTAGAGGCCTGTGATTTCCAATGGCCCGTTGCCTGACTGATTATTTGTGGCATTGGAGGATAGCGCCTGGGCAGCTTAGCCCAAATAGTTGGTCAATTATACTAGGTCTATTGATCCTTTTTCATAGATATAACCTCGGGATACCTAGCCTGGATGAGCTGTCCTGGCTGTTCAGTATCAGGCCTATACCTGGGGCCCGGGAATATTTTCATTTTCTCTCACCTCGTCCGTTCCGACCTCAGCTAGTGAGTGATCTCCCCTTACCGAGAGGGACCTGGATGAACGATTGGTTCTGGATAGGAGGGGATTGGAGGAGCCCCGGAGATTCTGACGGCGGGTCTGCTGTGAGAATGTCGTGGCCGATTGGTTTCGGGACAGCTAGAGGTATATATTTATGCTCTTTATGTTCAACTCGTCTAATATTTTAATATTTCCTCCTTGCTGCAGATATTCCGTCTGACACTCTCCACATCGGCGGGGATTTTTCTCGGAAGATCCGTAATTTGTGGGATAACGTCGTCCCCTCCCAGCGGTCATATAGGGAGTTAATCACGGAGGGTCAACTTATTCAAGCTGGGTTGATTTTTCCTTTTTTCCGAGCTCCCGTCGATTTTACTGGTAAGCTCCTAGTTATTGCTTTGAGCATATATTGGGCTTCTTGCTTGGCTAATGAAAAATTCTTTGGCAGCCGTTCTCCCTCAAGAGGGTCTTCGTTCTCGGATGGACCCAGCTGAAAGGATCAGAGTTCGTTCCGAGCAGGCCGAGAAACGGAGGCAGCCGATGCAAAAGAGGCCAATGCAAAAGAGGCGGGGGCCTGAGCACTCTGGTGCTAGCGAGCCTGCTCAGAACCCGGAGGCCGGCGGGCCACCGACCAAGAAATCTCGACCGCCACCGCCTGAAGCGTCGACTGAGCCTGCACAGACGGCAGTTAGTTCTCCTGCCAGTTCTTCAGTTCGCCCGGGAGTGTGGTCATCTGACTCCCTACTGGCCGATTCGGTTAGCATTTGTGGCTAGGACCCCGAGAGGGTCGAATCTTCCAAGGAATTCCTTGGGCGAAGGCCGCCTTTTCAAGTTAGCTTTGCCCGGGCTCAAATGCCGAGCCCTAATCTGATGAAGAATCTTCCTCCGGGGGTTGAGCCGGCCATCGAAGCTCCTGTCAAGGCTTGGACTGAAGAGTTAGAAGGGTATGCTAGCAAGATGTCAGCAATAGATATGGATGTCTGCTCTTCGGTTCTTCAAGCTCAGGCTTCTGTTTTCAGCTGGCGAGCCCACCTCAAGCATTTGGAGTGAGAGAAAGAATTTGAAGTGCAAGAGGTGGAGCTCCGCAAGAGGCGAGCCGAGGCCGTTTCGGCTGTTGAGGAGAAAGAGACCCTTCAAGCTTCTTCCCAAGATCTGCTGGCTAAGGCCACTAAGTCGGCTGAGTTTGAACGCCAGCGTTCATTCGACCTGGGTCAGGAGAATGCCACTCTGGGGAGGAACTGGGAGGCTTCGAAGGTCGAGCTGGAGAGGGTGCGAGCTGAACTGCTGGTTGCTCAAGCCGGCCCGCGGGATGAGGCGGCCGTCGTACAAAAATACAAGGGGTCCAAAGAATGCAAGTACGGCGGCATCCTGGCCTATCTCTTTGCTTTTATGGATAACATGGAAGTGTTGAGGAAGGCCGGGGTCGACGACCGTCCTCTTCAGGCGTCGCTGGCTGGTTATTTGCAGAAAAATCCTCTTCCCAAGTATTACTTGGATCTGATGGACGATCTGTCTGGCTACCTGCCTCCCGGGTCTGAGCATCTCCTACAGCCAGCCCCACCTATCCAGCTAATGTCCAATCCTGATCTTATAATGGAGGATTTTTCTGGCGTTGGACAGGCTGAGAGTTCCCGAGCGGCTAGGGCGGAGGACGAGACGGTCGAGATCAGTGCTGACGAGTAGGCATATTTTAATACGATCTTGGTCGGAAAGGGGCTTGGACAGATCTCTCAAGTTTAAGTACTTGGCAACATGTTCAGCAACCATAATAGGTTCATAAAACGTTCTGGCTGATATGTCAATATTGAGAGAGAGGTCCATCCAGGATGGTGGTAATTGTAAACATCTTTTCCAATATTCTAGACCATTACCGAGCTATTCGTACGAGCTGATTTTTTGTTCCTTTTGTTTAGGGTTTAGGGTTTAGCTTTGTTAAGAGGTTCTGGCCTCCAAACCAGTTGAGTTCGGTTGAAGCTTATATAACTGTTAATCTCCTGTTTTCTTCTCTTTGAACCAACCTCGGTCATCTTAATCCTTAAACAAACAATACAACTTTGGGAGATTTAGAGCTGAACTGGCCATGGCCGAGCTAAACGGGATGCTCGGTCATGGAACGTTAATCCAACCTCAAATATCATTTATTTTGTCCGTGGCCGACCTCTGCATCTGACGAATTGGTAGCCGAAGAATCTCCAAATCGCCACCGTTCAATTTTCCACGTGTCACCTCGAGTAGGGGGAATGCCAACGGTCACTTCCTTTTCTATAAATAGGGTAGGTCCCCCTTTCATTTTCTTCACATACTTGTGAGATTTTTCGAGAGCCCCGAGCAGACATTACTGATCTAGACGAGCTGAGCAGCGCCATCAGGACGGAGTCTTTTAGGTAATTTCTTGAATCATGTCTTCTGGTAATTCTTCGTCCAACGATTCGGTCCAGGGGTATAGCCAGGGTGGATCCGCTGAGCTGGAGTATAGCTCGGGGAGGCTTTCTTTGGTGTCGACCTCATCATCGGATGTAGAGGTCCGAAGTCCAGTTCCTGCGGCGAGTGGTGAGGAGGCCGGTCCTTCTACCTCGGCTTCGAGTATTCCTACTAGGGTGCCTGTTCGGAGGAGGTTTAGGAGGACGGAACAGCCGTCTGAAGATTCAGAGGCCATGGAGTGGCCGTCCATTGCGACCCGACCTGAGCTGGACCAATGGCATGCGCTGTTCAATGTTCCCCGAGGGATTACCTTCGACGTTCCATTCCCCGAGAAGAGGATGGACAAACCCCCCCGAGGATGTGTAGCCATCAATTTCCGAGATCTGGAGGGTGGATTACGTTTTCCTTTGGCGTCGCCCCTCACACAAGTTCTCCGTTTTTGGGGGGTTGCTCCCGGCCAGCTTCATCCCAACAGCATCTCGTCACTTCTCGGGCTGTTCGTCGCTTTTTACCTTTATCAGCTCGGTGTCCCGAGTCCTCAGGAGCTGACCTGGTTATACACTTTGAAGCTGCTGCCGGGGGCCAAAAACCATCTCTACTATATCTCTCCTCGGTCGGGTCGTCCCCAGCTCATAAAGGGTCTTCCATCCTCTATTAAGGATTGGAAGACGAAGTGGTTTTGGGTCGGCGGCGATTGGATGAGCCCTGGACCAGTTGGCGGAGATCAGTCTCAAAGGATACCTTGTCCTGTGTATTTCAGGCCGGCCAACGGTATACATCCTTGTTGTTGTTAATCTGGTCGGCCTTCTGATATTACAATTATTTTTGTTTTGCAGTTATCTCGCCTGACTCTCTCGAGGTGAGTGTGGATTTCTCGAGGAAGCTCCGCTACTTGAAGGAGAGTGTTGATCCCAAGCGGTTGGTTTTCAAGGTTCTGCTGACCGAGAGGAAGTTAGCCCGGGCCGGACTTATTCTTCCTTTTGTCCCCGCTCCCAACGATTTCCGAGGTGATTAGTTATTTTTTATATGTTGTTGGCCGGATTTCAGACTTGTATTAGTCGACTGATATCCTTTTTGCAGCCGACCTTCCTGCCGAGGGCTTGCCTCTACAGATGGATCCCACGGAGCGTATCCGCCTTCGCGCTCAGCAGGCCAGAGGAGCTGGGCAATCATCTCGGGCTTCTGGCCGAGGTAGGGGGCGTGGGTCGGAGCGCCCTGCTCCTGCCGCTGCTACTTCTGGGCGTGGAGTGCCTCTCCAACGCTCACCAAGGAGGTCCCCTCCCCAAAAGTGCCCCAGGGCGGCCCCGGTCACCCGACCTCTGGGTGCCCAGGATGTCACGGTTGCTGCTCCTTCTGGGGCAGTGGCTTCTGACCATCCTTTGGTCGGGTCGGTTAGTGTTTGCGGCTGGGATCTGACTCGGGTCGACGGGTCTAGGGAGTTCCTTGGAAGGTTGCCGCCCTTCCAAATTAGCTACACGCGTGCCTGGACGCCGAGCACAGAGATGATGGCCGATCTTCCTTCTGGGGTTGAGCTCGCGATGGAGGCTCCGGCAAAGGCGTGGACTGAGGAGCTGGAAAAGTATGCCGGGCAGATGTCGGTTGCCGACATGAGTGTGTGTGCTTCTATCCTTCAGGCCCAGGCTTCCGTCTTCTCCTGGCGAGCTCATCTCTCTCATCTTGACCAGCTTGAGAGATATAATGGACGGAGGGCCGAGTTGAGGGAGAAGTCTGTCCAGCTCACCGCCGCCATGGAGGATAAGGAGCTGCTGAAGGCTCAGGTTGCCTCGGCCAAGGAAGCTTTGGCTCAGAGCACCAAGGCTGCCGAGCTCGATCGCCAGCGCTTCACTGACCTGACCGTGACCCATGCTCGGGTGGTGGCGGAACTGGAGGCTGCCAGGGCGGATTTGGAAGCTGCTCCGGCCGCTCTCATGGACAAGACTTCTATTGTCCGGGAGTACAAAGCCTCGGCTGAGTGCAAGTATGAGGGTGTGATGGCCTATCTGTTCGCCTTCATCGATGCAATCGAGGTCGCGCGGAAAGAGAAGCTGGATGACCGCCCTCTTATGGAGGCCCTGCGCGGATACTTGGAGAAGCTGCCCCTTCCGAGCTATTTCTTGGGCATGATGGAGGACTTGCCGGGGTATCTCCCTCCCGACTCGAGTCATGTATTCCGTCCAGCTCCTTCGATCCAATTGATGTCCGATCCGGATCTGTATATGGACGTATTGGCCGAGGAGGCAGGTGGCGAGCATGTTGAAGCGGTCGTGGCAGCTGAGGAGGCCGGGGTGGCCGGAGGAGCTGGGATGATGGAGGAGGTCGGGGCATCTGAGGCAGTGGACGTTGTGGAGGTCTAGATGGCCTTGTTTTTGTATTTTTCTTTTCCACCTTTCTTGTGGCCATTTGGCCTTTTGTACGAGGTGCTGGCCTCCAAACCAGTTTTTCTTTTTTAATATTAATTTACATGTTGATTTATTGCTCGTCATATTCTTATGTGTTCCCTCTGATGTGAAACCTGTTAGGCTTAATCATGTAACCAGCTCGGCCTTCTGGAATAAGAAACACTTGGTTAAATTTTTCATAGAAATTTAATGTTTGTATTACTGGTCTGCTCAGTTAATCGTATTATCTCGTCCAGCTTAGGAGACGGATAAAACTAGAATCTTGAGCTAACTGTAACTTTTTTGCTCCATTGGAGTCGGAAAGCTTGGGTGAGGCCATAGTTTTAGATGGGCCGAAGCCTTGGTGGGCCGGAGCCTTACTGTTTCATCCAGCCTGGGCGGCTCGAATGAGGCCGTAGCCTTAAGTGGGCCGAAGCCTTGGTGGGCTGAAGCCTTACTGTTTCATCCGGCCTGGGCGGCTCGGATGAGGCCGTAGCCTTAAGTGGGCCGAAGCCTTGGTGGGCCGAAGCCTTACTGTTTCATCCGGCCTGGGCGGCTCGGATGAGATTGTAGCCTTAAGTGAGCCGAAGCCTTGGTGGGCCGAAGCCTTACTGTTTCATCCGGCCTAGGCGGCTCGGATGAGGCCGTAGCCTTAAGTCAATATCATAAACTGGGAAATACTCTCATTAATTGTGAAACAATATGTAAAAGAATTACAATTGAGATCCTGGCCGGTTAATGATAATACTTCTTTAAGTGCTCTATATTCCATGGTTTGGATATAATTTTTCCATCCAGGTCTGCTATCTCGTATGCACCTCCGGCCAGAATCCTGCTTACCTTGTACGGTCCTTCCCAGTTGTGTCCCAAGGATCTATTCGGTAGTAAGACCTTTTTGAGGATGAGATCTCCGAGCTGAAATTTTCTGGTCCAGACCTTTGAGTTATAATATCTTGCACTTCTTTGCTTGTAGATGGCGTTCTTTATGTCTGCGTCCATTCTTCTTTCTTCTAGCAAGTCAAGATTGGTGGCCAGAGCTTCTGTGTTCTGCTGGTCTTGATATTTGTCCACTCTCCAAGTGCGAACGCCGAGCTCGATCGGGATAACTGTCTCGGAACCGAATGCTAAGGAGAAAGGCGTTTCTCCTGTTGCTGTTCTGGCCGTCGTTCTGTATGCCCAAAGTACCTCGGGCAGTTCATCGGCCCAAGCTCCCTTCGATTCGTCGAGCCTGGCTTTCAGGATGTGCTTGATGATCTTGTTCATGGCCTTGACCTGGCCGTTTCCTTGAGGGTGGTAAGGGGTAGAGAGCAGCTTCTTGATTCCCAGGTTTTCACAAAATGTCCTTAGGTCGTCGCTGTCGAACTGCCGTCCATTATCTGTGATGATGGAATGGGGGACCCCGAAGCGGCAAATGATGGATTTTCATATGAAGTTTGTAACTTTCAGCTCGGTTATCCGTGCTAGGGGTTCTGCTTCCACCCATTTGGTGAAATAGTCGACGGCGACGATAGTGAATCTTACTCCTCCTCGGCCAGTGTGCATCGGGCCGATTAGATCTATCCCCCATTTTGCGAATGGCCACGGGGCCATTATTGAGTTCAAATCCTCCGAAGGTGCCCGGATGAGTGGCGCGCATCTCTGACATTTGTCGCATTTTTTGGCGAAGTTGATAGCATCTTTTTTCAGGCTAGGCCAGAAGTATCCCTGCCTGATAACTTTGAAGGCTAGCGACTGGCCTCCCGAGTGATTGCCGCATACGCCCTCGTGAATCTTGGCTAACACATATTTGGCTTCTTCGTCGTCCAGGCATTTCAGGAAAGGATGGGAGAAACCTCTTTTGTACAGAAGACCGTCCTGGATGGTGTATCGAGCAGCTCGGATTCTTAATTTTCTGGTCTCGCCCTGATTGGCGGGGACCTTCCCCCCTTCCAAGTATTGGATGATCGGGGTCATCCAAGTCACTTTTGGCTCAATATTATAGATTTCCTTTTGATTGAGGGCCGAGCTGTCCACTGTTCCAATGTTTACTGATCCAATATCTTCAGCTTCTTCACTTGTCGCTAGCCGTGCAAGGGCGTCGGCCTGCGTATTCTTGTTACGAGGGATTTGCTCGGCCCGAATCCGTTGAAATTCTGCGGAGGCTAGCTCGACGGATCTCAAGTACTTCGCCATTTGTTCGTCTCTGGCCACATATTCGCCTGAAATTTGATTGACGACCAGGAGGGAGTCACTGAAGACTTCGAGGTCATCCACTCCGAATTGTTTCGCCATGTCCAATCCGGCCAGCAGCGCCTCATATTCGGCCTCGTTGTTCGTTGTAGGGAATTTGAACCGTTGCGCCGAGCAGAAGTATTTTTGGGTGGGGCTGACCAGGACGATGCCAGCCCCGGCGCAATGAGTGGTGGACGACCCGTCCACGTACATCTTCCAAGGTTTCTCTATTCTTTCTTCTCGGATGATGAGAGTTAGAGTGAATTCGGCGATAAAATCAGCAAGGGCCTGACCTTTTATTGCCGTTTTGGGCGCATAGTGGACGTCATAATGACCCAGCTCGACCGCCCACTTTAACAATCTTCCTGAGGTGTCTGGGCGGCCCAATACCTGCTTTAAAGGAAAGTTAGTTAATACCTCAATTTGGTGTGCCAGGAAGTATGGCCGCGACTTCTAGCTGAGATGACCAATGCATAAGCTAACTTTTCCATTGCTGGGTAGCAGAGCTCGGCGTCGTGCAGTGACTGGCTCACATAATAAACGGGTTGTTGAGCCTTCTGCTCTGCACGGACCAATACCGAGCTGACTGCATACTCGGATACCGTCAGGTAAAGCTGCAGTTTTTCTCCTAGCTGAGGCTTTGCTAGGACCGGGGCCTCCATAAGTGCTTTCTTGAGGTCGTCGAGGGCCGACTGACATTCACTGTTCCACTCGAACTGAGCGTTTCTTCTGATCAAGTTGAAGAATGGTCGGCATTTGTCAGTGGACCGAGATATGAAGCGATTGAGGGCGGCGATTTTGCCCGTAAGGCTCTGGACGTCCTTGATCCGTCTTGGCGGGGTCAGGTTCATAACCGCTTGAATTTTCTCAGGGTTGGCCTCGATTCCCCTCTAACTCACCATATATCCTAGGAACTTTCCCGATCCTACCCCGAAGGAGCATTTCTTGGGGTTCAACTTCATCCTGTATCTTCTCAGGATATCAAACATCTCTGCCAGGTGGCCGACGTGATCAGCTTTCTGTTTTGACTTTACCAGCATGTCATCCACATAGACCTCCATTGTTTTCCCAATCTGTGCGGCGAACATCTTGTTTACGAGCCGTTGATAAGTAGCCCCTGCGTTTTTCAGACCGAACGGCATCATAGTATAACAGTACTGTACGCGGTCGGTGATGAAGGTTGTATGGACCTGGTCCTCCTCGGCCATTGGTATCTGATGATAGCCGGAATACGCGTCCATGAAGCTCATGAGTTCATGGCCGGCAGTTGTGTCGACCAGCTGATCGATGTTGGGGAGTGGGAAGCAGTCGTTTGGGCAGGCTTTATTCAGGTCGGTGAAGTCCACACATAGCCTCCATGATCCATTTGGTTTCCTGACCAGGACGGGGTTGGAGACCCAAGTTGCATACTTGGTCTCTCTAATGAAGCGGTAACCCAGCAGCCTTTGTACTTCGAACTCTAGCCCCTCATACCTGTCCGGGCTCAATCGGCGCCTTTTCTGGGCCACCGGTTGCATGGCAGGGTTGATGTTAAGGTGATGACAGACATCTTCTGGCCGGATCCCTTCCATGTCTTCGTGAGCCCAAGCGAAGACATCAATATTGCCTCGCAGGAAGGTGATCAGCTCGGTACGGAAGGGCTCAGGCATCTCATGGCCGACGCGGAGCTCCATATCTGGTCTGTTTGGATCCATGCTGACAAGATCCAGCTCTTCGACATGTGCAGCTCGTCTCTGGGGTCCGTCCCCTCGGAGGTCGACGGACCCCCATTCCTCTTCAGGTTCTCTCATGTCCAACGCCACTTCCCTTCTGCTATTCTGAGTGGTAGTACCAGAGGATGACCCGACTTCAAAAGCGGAGCTGCCCGGCTCTTCGGGGATAATTGCCGGGCGTGGAGGTTCATTATCTACATCCATGGTAATCTGATTGGGCTCAGCAATTTCGAGAACAGAATCCTCAAAGGCATCCTCCATCTGCTCATCGGCCGAGGTGGTCTGGGCGAGCTCAAGCTGGTTGAGCTCCTTTGGGCGTAGCCCCATGTCTGTCTCTCTGGCGGCCCACTGGTTCCCTTTCACCACATACACCTCGTCGCCCACAGGGAACTTGAGGGTGAGGTGGTAGATGGAGACTACCGCCTTCAATTTGGCCAGAAGTGGCATGCCCCAAATGGCGTTATACTGGGAGTTCAAGTCCACCACCTTGAACTCCGTCGTTGTGAATACTTCCTTGTCGCCTGAACCGAACAGGACCTTGAGTTCACAAGTGCCGAGCACCCGGGTGCTCATCCCTCCAAAGCTTTGGATAGAGTTGGAGGATGGCATGAGCTGGGATTCATGAAATCTCATCCGCCTGAAGGTGCTCAGATAGAGCACGTTAGCATAGGCGTCGGTGTCAACCATGACCCTGTGCACCATAGTTCTGCAAATATTGAGCGATACCACCAAGGTATCGCTGTGTGGATATGCTATCCCTTCACTGTCCAGCTCAGTGAATGATATGGGTGCATGACGGGGTGTTGCCCGAGGTGGAACGCACCGCTGATAAGCGTTCCTAGCCTCCCGAACTTGCCCCTTCGGGGCTCGTTTAGACTCCCTTTGCTCGCCGAAGCTGTTGTTGATGAGTGTATGTATTTCGCGAGCAGCTCCGTTTGGTGGAGGAGGTGGTGGGGCAACGGCTTGCTGTGCCCTCTGGCCTTGTTATCCTTGGCCCTTGACGTATTTTTTTAACTGACCCTGGTCGATCAGCTTCATCAGCTCGGCCAGCAATGCCCAGCATTTGTCAGTGTCATGTCCCCTCACCTTATGGTATTTGCAGTACTTATTCTGGTTGAGGTGATTTGGGTCGGCCCTCATAGGTCGTAGCTCGGGCAGCAGGTTCTTGTCCTTAATCTCAGTAAGGACTTGTGATGGGGCAACTGTGAGGATTTCAGTTACCTGGCCGGGGCCTCCAGGTTGGAAGGCCCTGAAGTTCGTGGTCGGCCTGAACGGCTTCATTGGTTTCCTTCTTTCTTCCCTCATTTCTTCGCGCCGCTCAGGCCTCTTTTCTCGTTCGGGGGCTCTGTCCTCTGGAATGGCTTCCTCAGCCCCTATATACCATTCTGTACGGTTGAGGAAGTCGTGATATGTTCTCGGTCCTTCTTCGTGGACGGACCACCAAAATCTGGTCCGGGGCCTCAATCCGGCCATGACAGCCATGAGGATGGCATCGTCCAACACCTGTTCCATATCGAGGACCAGTTTGTTGAAGCGGTCCAGGTATGACTTCAGAGGCTCCGCTTTGTCTTGCCTCACGTTGACTAATCTCTCCTTGGGAGTCGACCGCATCCTCAACCCCATGAACTATGTCAAAAATAGATCAGACAGCTCGTCCCATCCCCCTATGGACGCATCAGGGAGGGAACAGAACCATCTTTGCGCGCGATCCCCAAGTGTGAGCGGGAATGCTTTGCACATGAGCTCCTCTCCCAATCCTTGCAGCTCCATCCAGGACGTATACTTGTCCAGGTGGGTGCTAGGGTCGGTCTCTCCGTTATACTGACCGATGGGAGGCATTTTGAACTTCGTGGGGATCATGGCGGCAATGTGCTCTGCAAAGAGGGAAGCCCTCTTCCAACCCCCTTTGTTGCGCTTGGCCTGGATGTCAGCCAGTCTGTGTCGGAGCTCTTGCTCCTCCATAAGCTCCGAGTACCGCAGATTGTGACCGGTACTCTCATCATGAGGTGGCGGGACCTCACACCTCTCATTAGGAAGCCTGTCGGGCCTCCTGGCTTCCCCGGCGATGGTGGGCTCCTTATCACCTGAGGCGTATCGCCTGTGTGCCTGTGCCCTGGCGATAACTGGACGGACCTGGTGATGATCCGGTCGGGCACGTGTGGGAGATTGACTCCGCCGAAGTTCGGCTTCGGCTATCCGCTTCCCCAGGTTTCACCTCCGTCTGGGTTCGTGTGAGGATTCAGAGTCCTCCAATAGGCCATTAGTTTCGTTGGCCTTCTCCTGTTGCTCAGCTTCTTTGAGCCGCTCAGCTAGGGTGGCCATGATACCCCTGATCTGTGTACAGACATGGGGGTCGCTGGGGTTTCCAAAGTAATTGGAACCATTGGGGGAACCTCCTCGGCCGTGATTGGCCGTGGTCGGCTAGAGCCACCCACCTGGAAAGAGGTAGGGACTGGGGGCTCTGGAGTATTATTGCGTTCGGAATTGCTCATGGTATACTGGAGTTGCGTTCAAGTGTTGTGAATGCCCCCTCCTTCTAGCGCCAAAATGTTGACGTTGGAATCTGTATTTGATCGATTCCTAGTCGAACACCCAAATTGATATAAAACGGAACGGAATTGAAGGGTAAAAGGAATATGAAATGTGTGTATGCAGCTAACACTGTGCTCGGAGCCTACTCGGGCAATTTTAGTTCGGCTGATCCTGGACGGCAGAATGACCGAGCAGGACCTTATCTCATTAATTTAGAGAAACGAGCTCTCTAGTGCTGTTTACAGAATGAGGATTCGGATCCCTTAACAAGTACAAATTAAAGCTATTTATAGACAGAAAAAGATAGGTAGTGGAGATCGTGGGGGAGTATGGGAGTTACATCCACTTCTTCCCTATTTTTCGCCTATTTGTCCGGTATTATGCGGCGGTTTTATCATCCACGACCTCCTAACGGTTGGCTTGATGCTTGCTCGGTTACGTCAGCTCGGGATGACCTTCCTAGCTCGGCTGCCGATTCACCTCGGTTGTCTTCGGAGTGAATGTTTTGGGCGTCGCTCAAGGGGAGCACCTGACCGAGGTGTCTGGCCGGTCTCTGAGGTCCAAAGAACGACCGTCATCGTCTATATATACGACTTGTGCAGCTCGGGTGTGATCGTCACATAGCTCGGACGCCATGGTCCAACAATGATTATTACTATTATTATTATTATATTAAGTATTAGTATCCTAAGACTATTTAAAAAATATAAAATTAAATTTATGAATACATGTAGGATTTATTATAAATATTTTAATTTAAAACTATCATTTTCAAATTTTAGAAATAATATTCCAAATTTTTATTTTTTTAGTTTTGATATAATATTCAATTTATAAAAATATCTGACAAATAATGGACAATATTTCAGATTTTGTAAGATTATATTATATTTCTTATAATTGATATTATTATAAATCACGATGGTGTTTGAGCAGCCTAATCACAATGGAAAAATAAATCATGGTGGTGTTGATCATCGTGATCTGGTACATACCATAGTTATTTATATGATCGTTATTTATAGATTATTACACTCATTTTACCAACGTGATCTAATTATGATGGTTGAGCTTCATAGATCACAATGCTTAATACTATTGTGATCTATAGATAATGATGGTAGCGAGGGTAAATATCATAGTTATCTATACATCACGATTCTCGTGATCTACGTCGAACACAAAATTGAAATTATCTACTTTTCCTCTCGTATTTTACCATCGTTATCTATAGATCGCGAGAGTAAACATTACCCTCGTGATCTACGTCAAACACAAAATCGAAATATTCAATATTTCCCCTCGTGAGCTATCAAGATGATGTTTACCATAGTTGTCTATAGATCACGAGGGTAAATATCATCGTTATCTATAGATTACAAGGGTTTTTATCATCGTTATCTATAGATCGTGAGAGTAAACATTACCTCATGATCTATGTCAAGCACAAAATCAAAATATTCAATATTTTCCCTCGTGAACTTATAAGATGATGTTTACCATCGTTATCTATCGATCGTGAGAGTAAATACCATCGTTATTTATAGATTAAGAGGATATTTACCCTCGTGATCTATAGATAACGACAAACATGGTGTGTTTTTGCTTTAGGTTTTTAAGTTTTTTCGATTTTTTTCATTTTATTAAGCCCCAATTTACATATCAAACACATATTTAGAAGAAAAACTTATGAACTATGTTTTACTTGAGATTAAAAAAAAAATTATCTTACCTCATTTGAGCAATCAAGAGACAAAATTTATGCTAAATTGATGTTTGTATTTAGAAATGAGCAAGAGATCAAAGAGATATATTATAAAATCAATTCAACTTTTATGGTAAATGTGGTGGTTGAAATCATCAAAGGTGGTGGGTAAGGACATTTATGGTAGTTTAACTCAATTTTGAGTAAAAAAACTTGTTTTTTTTCATTTTTTCTGATGTTTATCGAATAAAATTACCTATTATCACTCTGAGAATATGCCTCTAATTGGAATGAGTGTATATTGATTATAACAGAATTGAACAATCTCTTTGACAAGGATCAGGTATATTTTCAATCAATAGTTTCAAATCCGAATAAGACTAAGCATTTTCATCATATACTTAATCTATATATTTTCAAAATTTATCAATCCAACTTCCAACCAACCGATTACGGGCATGGATTTTGTGGGCATGATTGGTCGCAAATACATTTGCGACTATATCGTGGTCGTGAAAGAAGTTTTTGCAACAAAATTGTAGCGACTAATTGTGAACGCTTGGCGACCACTTTCAAATTTTTGCGATTATAAATTGTGAAAAATATATATGAAAAAATAGTGCTAGTTCTTTGATTATATTGTGAACAAAGTTGGAAATGGATTGATGTTGAGTTTTATATATCAATTAATTCCTTGTGAATCCATCAATATCCCTAGTTTTCGACACACAATAAGATCAAGAACTTGAAACATAAATAGATATTCTTTTCATTCAAAATAAGTATCGTTCTAAAGTTTTCACCATTGATTTAAAAATAAAATAAAAAATTGGGCAATCATATTCTTAGAAAATATGTGATCTAGATCTCCTTGCCCATTCCTAAATTAACTTGATTTTTTCTTTCTTTCATTCCTAATTATTTTTGAGATGAGACACGATCAAAGATGAAATAAGGAAAAATTGAGATAAGGAAGATTGTAGAATCTTATATGAATAAATTTTAAAGATATTAAATAAATCATAAGTTCAAAATTAAGAAATCTTTCAAGGATCGGGTAAACTTGAAAAAAAATGACAAATAGCTAAAACAACACTTAATTTGAAATAAATTAGCTTTGACCTCTAAAACAACACTTATTTTGAATCACAGTACCCAGTACATATAAAATCAAGAATCTTGATTGTTCAAGATCAAGATTCTTGATTGTTCAAGATTTTAATAGCAGAATTGACAATGGTAACACCCCCATCTATTACCAAATTTAGGCCACTCACATATTTAGCCTCATCACTTGCAAGAAAAAGTGCTGCATTTGCCACATCTTCAACCTTGAGAGTTGCACCTTTCAAGTTTCCACAAGAGCTCATTATGTTCTCAATAGTTTCTCCATCAAGCCCAGTAAAGTTTGTGGCCATGTGTGTAGCCACTGCAGAAGGGGACAAACAATTAACCCTTATACAAAATTGTCCCAATTCAACTGCCAAATTCTTAGTAAGTCCATCTATAGCATGCTTGGAGCAAGCATAAGCATGTGTGGCCACGCCTCCGATTCGCGAGGCAGTACTCGCCATCGATATGATACTGCCACTACGCGCAGGGACCATTACCCGGGCCGCGTGTTTCATACCTAGAAAAACACCCGTTATATTCACCTTCATTACGCGTTCAAACTCATGCTTTTCGTAGTCCACGATCAAGGCTTTGGTGTTGTCCAGAATACCAGCATTGTTGAACATGATGTCCAATTTTCCGTAACTCGAAACTGTTTTGCTCACTGCTCTTTTTATATCATCTTCATTAGTAACATCACAATGGATGTAACTTGAGTTTGAGTGGCCAATGTTTTCTACCACAGAATGCCCTAGTTCATCTTCAATGTCAGCAATCACCACTTTAGCACCGTGTTTGGCCAACAGTTTAGCTGTGCTTTCTCCAATTCCTCTGCTTCCTCCTGTTATAAGGGCAACTTTTCCTTCTAATCTTTACATGCCAAACAAACGCACATACTACTATTAACTTTATTTTTCATTGAACGTGTAAAGGATTCAACTCAGTTTTCGTCTCATAATTGTTTCATAATTATGTTGTCTTTCGATTTTAATCTCATAATTATCACGATTTTCAATTTGATCTTACAATTATTTATCCGATTTATTTCCAATTTCACTGAATTTGGAATTTTCGATGACCTAGAAGTGATATGGTGACACGTGTCAAAATTCTTATTGATTCACATATATCGCAACGTCACCTCTAAATCATCAGAAAACCTAATTTTGAGGGTCACGTGCATCGCACAAGACAATTTTCAATGAAATTCAAATTTCTGGCCCAAATTAGATAGAAATCAGACAAATTCTTAAATCATGCAAGTAAATTGAAAATCGTGATATTTATAAGATCGAAATCGAAAGATACAATAGTTATAAGGCAAATATTGATTATAACCCAACGTGTAATCCTTAAAGCCGAATTCAATCCAAACAAAATATATTGGTTTAAATAAATAGCATGTCTCTATATTACTAAATAAATAAATATTTAAAAATTAAGAAAATTTTGAAAATCAACATATCTGACTGATTTGGTTCAACTACATTTAATTTTCCTTTAGTTTTGCCTAAACCAATTAATTTGACCAACAATTTTCAGTTGTTCCAGTTTCAACAAACATTCATTACCTACAATCGAAACTTCATAATCCACATTATATATAACAAAATTAAAGGATGAATAAGAAATTGAAAACAAACGCAAGAATTTATTGATTAGATTGCAGTAAACTTACCTTCTGCCAACTGCAGCAACAAGTGAAGCTCCTGCCATTGCAGTGCGATATGAAGAAATTTGAAGCGAAGGTTATGTTGGTATTGTATATTGATTGAAATGAGATTTAAAAAAAGCAAGAAAATGAATTGAGCAAAATAATGTCCTTCTTGTCATTTGCTTGAGTGAACTGTATGGAGAGTTGTTCCAATAATTGTATAACATAGTTTTGTTGTACATTATATACAACAAAATCTAATAGTGTTAGCACTTGTATATGTTGGCATTTATGATTAATATATTGCATAAGGTTGTAACAAAGATGTTACAAGATCTCTAGGGAAGGACTTTCGAAATTTTCAGTTCATTTTTTTATTTTTTTTATACTGTGCATGTTTTACAAGTTCAAAAATCATATTAATCACAATATATCGTTTCTGAATAAAAATATTGGGTTTTTATGTTATTTATGATAATATCCAAAATATAAAAAGAGTTTAATTAGGAAAGAAGTTCTTTTTTATCTAGGATATTTTATATCCTTTCTTTATCAAATCTTTTCTTGATTTTATTTTGGATATATTTTAATCTTTCCAAGCGTCCATTTCTCTTCCACTAAATATCATTTTATATGGTTAATATTTCTTTATCATACTTAATTATCCCTAATCATTGTGATCTCAAAAATAATTAAATATGGTTGGAATTGCATTAGTTTATTAAAGTCGTAATTATTTTGCTAATTTTTAAAGTTGGGATTAATCACAATTTTTTAAAAGGTAATGATTTTTTCTGCTAAAATCAATAATTCGGGATTAAACTGCAATTTGAAAAAGGTGGTGATTTTTTTTGCAATTTAGCTTAAATTAAATCTTATTATTGATATTAAATAATTTTAATATGTATAAATGTATTAACAAATATATAATTAAAAAAATTATCTATTTATTATTGATTGGAAATTTAAATACAAAATATTTAGTTGATGCTAAATAATTTTAATATGTATAATGTATTTGGTAATCCATCTTTCAAGGGTCTTGACAGTTTTGGTGCCACCCAATTTTTTAATGGTGGAATGGTTGTTGACAACCATGTGTTTTAATTTGGTGAAATAATATGTTCAAATGATATATATATATATATATATATATATATATATATATATATATTTCCATCTCATTTCTCTCAATTCTTACTCCTAAGTATTAGTTTCGTGCATCCATCTTTCTAATTAAGGTGGAATGGTTGTTGACAACACCATGTATTTAAAAACACAAAAGTCTCTCCACAAATATGAGTTTATTTTTATTTGGTGTTTCATTCAACCTGATTTTTATGGAAATAATAGGCAACATTTGAACTCGTCAAATATGTCTGGTGCCAATGCATTGTTTCAAAGTTTACTGATGACGTCAAATTCTTAAAAGTTAATTTCAATTCAATTGTTCTTCTTCGTTATCACAACCATTTCCAATTCTTATTGTTTTATTTAATATTCACAAGAATTCAAATATTTTGTAAATGTTATGTAGAAGGTTGTTGGTGCTATATTATACTTGTAATTCATGTATGCAATGCACGAATTACCATATTAATGGTATATTATATTTTAAATTTAAATTTAGATAATACAAAACGATAGTCATTTGACTCATTTCAAACATTATAAATGCAAGTTGAGATTATTTTTACAAATCATTATCTTAAATAATAGCTAGACAGAAATATTCAACAATGATTTCAGAAATTTAAAAATCATAGCATTTAAAATTAAGAATTTTGTAATACTTCTTTTTACTATTATACAAACAATTTATTACAAAAAATACATGGATTACCAACTGAATATTTAATTGGTAACTCATTTAGATGTGTCGCTGTCAGAATGGAAACTTTCGTCATTGTGTTGCTCGTTGATATAAATTTGAATACAGAATAATATGTCTGTTGCTATTTACAGATGGAAAAATTCCATCAATGTATATTTTTAGACAACTTCACTATCATTTTATGGAAAATTTTCCCCAAAATATGATTATTAGCATGCGAATTTTTACAACAAAAGTTGTTGCGAAAAGTTCATGTTTTGCGACACATACTGTCGCGAAAAAATAATAATGTAAATTGATAGCAAGTTGTTAAAAAAACAATTAAAAAAAACTTATTTGTGACAACAACATTGTCGTAGAAAAAATATTTGTAAGAAAACTTTTGCGATAATAACTTAATAATGGAATGTTATCACAAAATTTGTTGCTAATAAGCTTGCAAATCCTAGTATTTGAAAGGAAAAATTGCGCCAATTACCTCAAACCCCAATTTCTTTTGCCCCTTTCAATTTCATCCTAATTTGAGTTTTCCCCTTTTCGATTTCCCTACACTTCTCACTTCTCTCTTCAAATTAATCAATTTGTGCATTTGGCCCAATTTCTTAATCCTTATCCTAGTTTAACCAAAAGCCCAGATTTGAAGAAGTTGCAGCATCTTCGATTCGGAGGTGCAAGATTTTTTTTTGAACAGCTACAATGTGTCAAGGAAGGGCAACAAATTAAATAATTAGTGTCAAAACTTACAATGCACCGATTCATTTCCAAATTAGTAAGAAAACTCACCTGATAACACGAGCAGCCTAGTAGCCTCTTACTTAGTTTTCCACGTCCAACGTTCTTCAATGAGAGCCCAATCTTAAGGAAAATGGGAAAAATTCATTTTTTAAACTGCCTTAGAGGTGTTCAATTTTAATCCTGTCAATTTTAGATCATCAATTTTAGTCTGCAAATGAATAATATGTTTTCCGATCAATTTTCAGTGAATGAGCCACACTCGCCCACAATTTCAACAATTTAGTAAACTTACGCTGATGTGGTAGACAATTTCATACGTAGAATTTATTTACCATCTAAATTTACCAAATTATATGTCAAGTAACTACTTACACTTAAAAGAAAATAAAAAATAATGAACTAAAAAAAAAAAACCAAAACAGAAATTGAAAACATCCCCAAAATAAAAAATATGAATCAGAAAAAAAAAAAAAAAAAGAAAACTCATATCCCCAATTCAACCAAGAACCCTAATTCCTTGACCAAAAATGAAACGAAAGACAAAGTATTGGGTAAGACCGTCTCACGAATCTCATTCAGCAAGACGGATTGGGTCGGTCGGATATAGAAAATTATGTAATGGTTTTGTGTGTATTGGGTAATACTTTTCTATATATTAAATAATATTTTTATATTATAAGATACATTTTGAATTTGATCAGACTATAAGAAAATATATAATACTTTTATGTATATCATGTAATACTTTTGTATTATAGGATACATGACTCAAATTGGGTCGGGACGGGTCTTATCAAAAACATGTGGTTCTTAGCCCCCTTCTCTCTAGCTTGCGTTTTTTTTTCTTCGTGCAACATGTAATATTTATATATATATATATATATATATATATATATTAGGTAATATTTTTTTATATATTAAGTAATATTTTTGTATAATTTATACATACTACATAATATAATACAAAAGTATTATCTGCAAATACATATAAAAATATTACCTAATACATAGAAAAATTAATATTGCATGATTTCTTATATCCGACACACCTCATCTCATGAATTTTTTTATATTACCTAATACATAAAAAAATATTGCATGATTTCTTATATCCGACCCACCTCATCTCATGAATTTGGATCCGTGAGAAACTTTTACATAACTCAATCCAAACGAAACACCTAAATGATATAAAAAACCTAAATGATATAAAAAGATATTGTTTGCTAAATGGGACCCATGGAAACACTTATAATTGGATAAAAGATAGCTTTCAGGGTTTGTTCCTTAATTGGATAAAAATACTAATTAATAACATTGGAGGCTATATTATTTGACCAGATAGTGAATTGTCTAATTATTTTGATGAACAATAATTGATTCAAGATTACCTTCAATATCCATGTATTATCTTTCTTCTTCTCCAGTTATTAATTGTATATATGCGTAGTCATTACTTGTACTTAATTATTAAACATATTTTATATCAAGTGAACTGATCAAAAGTTAATTAAGACATGAGGGTTATATTAAAACGCTTCAGTTTCTTTTTACTCACTAAGAGCCCCCAAAATATTAATCCACCCTATCATGAACTATACATCATCAATATAATCCACCTCAAGATAAACCAGCTCAATCAAAAAGTTATAAGTTAGCATCAATTAGTGAATCGATCGATGCTTGGACATGCCAGTCGTTGTACTACTTCGTATGAACTCTAGAGTACGCTTCAATTGATGTTCCAAAATTAGTTTAAGACGTGATCTCTGCAACTTGGACATATGTTACAAACACTCAAAAAAGGCGATCTGATTATTGATGAGTATTTTCTTAAAATGAAAACTATAGTTGATGGCTTGCACTCAGCTGGAACTCTACTCTCAGATGATGAGTTATGTCTCTATATTTTAGGAGGTCTTGGTTCTGACTTTGAGTCGGTAATTGTAAATCTTACTGCAAGCAATTCAACTTTAAACCTAGCAGAGGTTCAGTGTGCTCTTCAAACACATGAACTACATATTCAAAGCTTTCATTTATCTACAAATATGGCTATCAATACTAGAGTTCAATATCCCTACCCTAATGTTGTGTATTCAAGGAACAATTCTGGTATGCGAGGAGGTGGAAGGTTTACTCGTGGTAGAGGATTCAGAGGTAGTAGATTTAGAGAAGGTTTTCAAGGTGATTTTCAAAAATCCTCAAACAAACTACAGTGTCAAGTCTGTTAAGGCCAGTCCATACCGCACTAAGGTGCTACAAATGTTTTGACACCTCTTTCACTTAATATGACAATGGTTCTTTTGGAAGGTTTGCTAATTCTTCTCCTGATAATTCAAATTGATCCTCTAACAATCATGTTACTACTTCTCCTCAAGCTATGTTCACAGCCACAGATGGATGGTTTAGTCACACATGATGCTCCATGGTATTTTGATAACGGAGCTACTAATCATGTCACAACAAACTTTGAAAATCTCTCAATGAAGTCTAAATATAAAGATGCATACAAACTTGTTGTAGGTAATGGATCTACCTTTCATATACCTCACATAGGATTGAAGTCTTTACCATCTAAAGATCATTCAAGTTCTCTATTATTAAATCACATTCTATATGTTCCTCATATTGCAAAAAATGTGCTCAACATTTCTCAATTTACCAAGGATAATAGTGTGGCTATTGAATTTGACCACAATTGTTGTCAGTGACGGACCCAGGATTCTAGTTTAGGGGGGCCCAAGTCAATTAATAAAAAATATAGATATATAAATTCTAAATCAATAACATAAATATATTATATGATAAAATCAATGTATTACAACATATTTCTTCTATTTTTCATATTTTGAAATCGATGCATAATTGTTTTATTGCTAACATTTCTAAATACATCTTTTTCAATATATGCAACAAGACAATCATTCAATAGTGTATCACTCATTCGATTGCGAAGAGAACTCTTGATTATCTTCATTGCCGAAAAAGCTCTTTCTACTGTGGCAGTGGCAACCGGTAATATCAATGACAATTTAATCAACAAGTAAACCAATGGAAAAACAATGTGTTTCCTTGTAGAGACCATCTTTTGAGCAAGTTCTCCTATTCCATGTACTTCAAAGAAGTTTTTATCCAAACGCACATCAAAAATAAAGTTCTCAAGTTGACTCTCAAGTTCACATAGAGCAATTGCAGAAAATTCGGATGGATAAAATTTTGCAAGGTGAAGCAGCTTGTTTTTGTCAAATGCCGTAAATGAGTCTCTAGGATCAAAGCGCGTCATACATAGAAGCAACTCAGTGTTCACTTCATCAAAACGGTGATTAAGCTCTTGAGTTTGCATGTCAATCACAAAATAAAATAGCTCAACTCTGTAATGGTGAAGATTAGTGAACTTTTCAATTTTACGCCTTGATCTTCCTCGAGGTGCATATGTGTCATCCATATTTGATAAAACTATCTCATGTTTGCTACAAAATTCTGAAACTTCAATCAACAAAGCTTCCCAACCATCATCTCTCAATGCTTGCAAACGAACTTTGGATACTTTCACAAGATTCATTGCATTAACAATATCTTGATCCTTTCTTTGAAGAACTTGTGAAAGTTCATGTGTGATTCCCAAAATTTTTCTCATGAGATGTAAAACAAAGATAAACTCAAAGTTATTCACAATATCCAGCAAATCAATTGCTTCAGCCCTTTGTGAATCATCATTGCCATTCTCTCCAACATACTCAAGAACGTCAACAATAGATGAAAATAAATGCATCAAGTTAATGAGAGTACCATAATGAGAACTCCAACGAGTATCTCCCGGCCGCTTTAATGTCATTTCTTGATTTAATCCTCTTCCAGTTTTGACTTCATCATTTGCAATCCCTTCAATGACCTTTTCAATTTGCTTCTCTCGAAGCATATCCATACGCTTACAAGAACCTCCAACAACATTACATACACGTGTAATAGTATTGAAAAAAAAACCAATACTTGTAAGCTTTTTAGCAACGGCGACAAGTGTTAGTTGGAGTTGATGAGCAAAACAATGGACATAGTAAGCAGTGGGATTTTTCTTTAGCAACAAAATTTTTAGACCATGAAGTTCACCTCTCATATTGCTAGCTCCGTCATATCCCTGACCCCTCAAACTAGAAATACTCAAGCCATGAGTGAAGAATAATGATTCGATACCTTTCTCAAGTGAAGCTGCAGTCGTGTCACTAACATGCACAAGACCAAGAAAACGTTCAATAATACATCCATTCTTATCCACATAACGGATAACCACTCCCATTTGCTCTTTCACGGATACATCTCTACACTCATCAACTAAAATTAAGAAAAAATCATTTCCAATGTCCTTAATGATTGCATTAGTAGTCTCAATTGCAGCTGCACTTATGATATCCTTTTGAATCTTTGGAGATGTTAGCTTGAGATTTTCAAGAGCATTATGCAACACAACATTGTTGATTTCTTCATTACACGAAGCAATAACTTTCAAAAGCTCGATAAAATTACCTTGATTCAATGATTCCCCGGACTCATCATTTCCTCGAAAAGCTAATCCTTGCATAATGAGATAACGCAAGCAAACAATTGATGCATTCAACCTACAACGATAATCAATCTTTGATTTTTCTGATATCTTAGAAAAAGACACTTCAATGTGTTGACCTTGATTCATCAAATCTTGACAAGCCAACCTACATTTGTTATGATCACTGTTATGATCTCCAACATGATCTCTCAATCTTTCTTTCTTACGCCAAACATTAAATCCTTCGGACACAAAAGCATCATGCCCTCTTTCACTACGTCCAGTCGAGAAAAGATAACAATATAAACAAAATGCTGCATCTTTTGATACACTATACTCCAACCAATCATTAAATTCATCAAACCAAGATGCAAGAAATTTACGTTTTTGATTTCCATCTATCTTTTGAGGAAAATTATGCTCACGTGGTTGACATGGATCTTTGAGTAAGTAAGCTCTACGAACCTGTTCAATTAAATTAGGTGGATAGCTCATTATGTTAGGCCGTAGTCCCGGATCACTCGGAAGATTTTTCATATCAACTTCATTATCATTATTTTGATGTGGTGGTGGTTGAAGTTGAACAACGGGTGCATTGACTGAAGATGATGATGTCTCCAGATTAGATCGTATTTTTCCGAAGTATCTTTCCATTATCTATATCTATAAAAAAAAGTAGAAGTATTGAAAAATAAATTATCCTTTTCGATTAATCAATAAATCACATATACAATTTAAAGCACCATAAATTAACAATTATGATAAAGTATAATGCAAATAAGAGTAAATAATAATAAAATGTTACCTTGAAATTAGATGGAGAAGCAATTGAGAGAAAGAGAAATTAATTAGATGGAGAAGCAATTGAGAGAAAGAGAAATTAGGGTTTAAGTAGGAGATAGAGAAGATGATAAAAAGATCATATCTTTTATTATCTTCAAAACCTAAACATAGAAGGATTGAGAATATATAATTTTCTTTTTTTTAATGAAAATAATAAAATTACTAAAATACCCCTATTTTTTTTTTAAATTTCAGGGGGGTCCAGTGCCCCCCTTGGCCCTATAGTGCGTCTGTCACTGCTTGTGAGGATGCAAATGTTTGGCATAGTAGGACACCCCTATTCTGCTATGTTAGCTAAAGTTTTGAAACATCTACCAACTTCTGTTAAACAATGTTCCATTGCTTTCTGTGAGTTTACCATTAAAAATATTTTTGCATCTCAACCTATTAAGACCTCTGCACCTTTTGAGTTGATTCATTCTGATGTTTGCGGGCCCTCACATGTCACCTCAGTAAATGGTTACAAGTACTATGTTCATTTTATTGATGACTTTACAAGATTTACATGGATATTTCTTATGAAACTCAAATCTGAAGCTATCAATATATTGCATAACTTTTAAACTTACGTTGACAGACAATTCTCTACTAAGACAAAAATGCTACAAATTGATTGGGGAGGAGAGTATAGAGCATTAGCTCCTATTCTTCAGCAGCTTGGAGTCATTTTTATACACCCTTGTCCTCATGTTCATTAACAAAATGGGAAATCAGAGAGAAAACATCTTCATATAGTGGAAATGGCTTTGGATCTACTAAGCCAAGCAAATATGCCTTTGAAGTACTGGTGCGATGCTTTTTCTACTGCAATCTACATCATCAACAGGTTACCTACTCACACTTTGCAATACATGTCTCCTTTTCAAATATGGCTTCATATCAAACCAGACTATAATTTTATCAAAGTGTCTGATAATGCTTGTTTTCCATATTTGAGGTCATACAATTCACAAAAATTTCTGCAAAGATCAACTAAGTATATATTTTTGGGATATAGTCCAACCCATAAAGACTACAAGTGTTTGAGTTCAATTGGAAGAATATATATTGCTGCAACAGTAGAATTTAATGAATTTGAGTTCCCACATACACTACATTGTTCTTATCTCAGCAAACTTAGAATAAAGATGCTTATATTCAAAATTTTCTTCCCTTTTGGCCTAGCGTAAGGATGAATGATTTATGTGCTACACATCCTAATCTTAATGTTTCTCCAAGATTTTCCTATGTTGACACAGATGAAGGAATAAATCTTGTAGTGGATATCTCATCTTCCCCACAACAATACAACTCAAAAGGATGTCAAAGGCCTATTCACTCAACTCAGCAAAAGTAAATTTCAACTCAACAGAGCATATAAATGTATTAACCTCGGAACCACAAGTAAGGTCTGTCTCTACTTAACCATTAACTCATCATATGGTCACAACATCTAAAACATGTTCTCTTCCACCTAAAACTTTTGTTGTTTCAATTCACAAATCAAGTGAATCATTTACTGTTAAAGAAGTTTTAACTAATGTTAAGTGGAAACAAGCTATGGAATCTACACACTTTGACTTTAGTACCTTATACATCTGATATGCATGTGATCACTTGTAAATGGATTTTTAGAACTAAGTATAAATCAGATGGCAGCATAGATAAAATAAAGAAAGGTTGGTTGCTAGAGGTTTTCAACAAACACTTGGAGTTGATTTCTTTGAAACCTTTAGTCCTGTTGTTAAAGCTTGGGCCATTAGACTTGTTTTTAGTTTGACTATCACTTATAAGTGGAATATTCAACAAAATGATATCAACAATACATTTCTAAATAGAGATCTCACTGAAACAATGTTTATGAATCAACTTGAGGGCTTCATTGATTCTGCTAAGCCTACTTATGTTTGTAAATTACAGAAAATCTCTCTATGGTCTCAAGCAAGCTCCAAGAGCATGGTTTAACAAACAAAAGAGCTTCTTGATTGGTTTTGGTTTTAAAATGTCAGTATCGATTCATCCTTATTTTATATGAGATTAGCTGGTAAGTTGTTGTTAATGCTTGTTTATGTGGATGATATTCTTGCGATTGGTAAAGATACAAAGCAAATTTATCATGTCATTCAAGTTCTAGGACAACAATTTGCTTTAAAAATTGGGAGAAGTTAACTATTTCTTAGGAATAAAAGCTCATAGAACAAGTAATGAGCTCACACTCACTCAATCTAAATATTTATTTGATCTACTCAGAAAGACAAGTATCACAGACTGTAATTCAGTCACCACTCATCTATGTTCTTCTAAGAAGTTATCTCTAAATGATAGTGTTACATTTGATCATCCTACAATGTATAGAAGCACAGTTGGTGCATTACAATATCTTACTCTTACAAGACTAGATATTTCATTTGTTGTCAACAAATTAAGTCAATTTCTGCATGCCCCTACTGTAAATCACTGGAGTGCTTGTAAACACTTGCTAAGATATCTCAAAGGTACCTGCACTACTGATTTAGTGTTCACTTCTGCTCCTAAAATGCAACTTGGAAGCCATGCAAATGTCTATTGGGCTAGTTGCTTAGATGATATAGCAGATCTACAGGAGGATATTGTGTGTTCTTAGGAAAAAACTTATTAGTTTGGAGCTCCAAGAAACAAGAGGTTGTCTCAAAAAGCAGTGCAGAATCAGACTACAGGTCTTTAGCTGATACAACTGCTGATCTTATATGGTTACACTCTTTATTTCAAGAACTTGAATTACAGTTGTAGAAACCTTTAATCATCTATGTTGGAAAGTGGGATCTGATCTGAGAAAAAAAAATAAGTGTACTGAGGCAGATGTTGCCACAACACTTAAGCCAACACTTAATTCAATAGAGTTTTGCAGCGGAAATTAAAATGACTCAAAGAGATAACTTTTCAAGATATATATAAATATATATCTTGAGGTGCCTTAGGCAAAAATTTATTCACAAATAAAAGTGAATACAAGTGAATTCCAAAATAGGCATAAACCTACAAGAAAAGAACTCACAAAAGATCTTATTGATCAAAAACAAAAAGCTCTCTTTAAGTATATAATGTACGCTCAGGCTCACAAAATTCTATCTTAGAAGGACTTTAGGATAAATGAACGTTGAAGCTTAGAGGAGTAAGTTACAATGAAAAGTAACCAATCTATTTATAGACATACTCCAAGATAGAAACCTAACAAACATCCCTAAAACTCAGCCACTCAAAAACGTGGCTAAATGCTTTGAAAGATGCTGAGACATGCGTGAGGGAATTTCTCCAAGTTGTTAGTCAAAAGGCTTCAGCAATGTTGACTTGGTCTAATCCAATCCTTGAAGAGGATTTCTCTCAAAAGTGGTTGCATTAGGGTTGCATCTTCTTTGACACGTTCACCACTCTTATTTATACAATCTAACACCTGCAAAATAGTATAACAAGACACAAATGCAAAAAAAATCGAGATATTTGTGAAGTAAGACAAAACAGAGATGAATGTTGCCACAGATGTTATGGCAACATTTCAGGCAACATTTGTTTCTGGACAGAAAATAAAATTAACAAAAATTGTTAATAAAAAGTCCTTCAACAATCTCCCCTTTTTGTCTTTCTTCACAAAACCAAAAAGCATTTGTTAGTCCAACACATATACTCAACACAAGCAAAAATAAACAAGAAGTGAGACAATATCAAGCAACCACAGCCAAAGCAAGCTAGCTCCCCCTGAAAAATTGCAAAGCTGAAAACTGATATTAATGTCAAAGTGTCAAACCAAATAATCAAATCATCAAATTTGAAGTCAGGAAAAGTTTGAACACGAAACAATAAACATTAGCATAGAAAATCAGAAAAAAAAATTAGCAGCAATCTCAGCAAGGTAGCAACTTCAGCATAGGCAGCAACTATCCTCTTCAATCCTCATTAGGCTCATCACTCTTCATTCATTATCCTCCCCCTCATCACCACCTCGATTTTCATCATCTTCTCCCCCTTTTTGTGAAGAAAGAAGATATTGGAAATTTTTGGGAAATGTGGAGTCTGAGGCTTGGAATGAAAAAAATGAGCACAAGAGAGACATGACTTTGGCACAAATATATATAGCTGAAACACCAAATCTTTTCTAATAGATGAAATTTGAAAAAGATATGGTTTTGAATATCTCCAACCTGGAAAAAGATATGACTCCACAACAAACTCCCCCTAAACATATGCAATAAAAATAAAAACAAACCACACAAAATATACAGACTCAAAAACAAAATATAACACGTTCCAAGAAGGATGCAATCTATAAAAATCAGCTAATTCATACACAACATTAATTATAAGCTCTTTTTATAAAATATTAGCCCATGAAAAATTCCTCAAAAACTTATTAGAGATAGGTACAAACACACTAAACACATCATGGTAGCGAACCCTGTGTGTTCCAGCTTTCCCATCTTTAATTCGATTATATAGATAGATACAGCATACCTGAATATCACATGGTTGTAAGCTCTGTGTACCCCAACTTTTCTATCCTTGATCATGTTGAATTTTGAAGATGAGTACAGTCACACTGAGTACAATGTGGTAACGAGCCCCATGTACCCCAGCTTTCTCATCCTATCTCATTAAGCAACCAAAAAACGAGTACAACACACTAAATGTATCGTGGTAGCGAACCCCGTACACCTCAGCTTTCCCGTCATTTATGGACAAGTAAGTCACACTAAATACATCGTGGTAGCGAACCCCGTGTACCTCAGCTTCCTTGTCCTTAAAAAATTAAAAGAGGAATAAAAGGCTTTCGTATGATTAAGAGCTATTTGTTGGAAAGTGGGATCTGATCTGAGAAAAAAAAATAAGTGTACTGAGGCAGATGTTGCCGCAGATGTTGCCACAACACTTAAGCCAACACTTAATTCAATAGAGTTTTGCAGCGGAAATTAAAATGACTCAAAGAGATAACTTTTCAAGATATATATAAATATATATCTTGAGGTGCCTTAGGCAAAAATTTATTCACAAATAAAAGTGAATACAAGTGAATTCCAAAATAGGCATAAACCTACAAGAAAAGAACTCACAAAAGATCCTATTGATCAAAAACAAAAAGCTCTCTTTAAGTATACAATGTACGCTCAGGCTCACAAAATTCTATCTTGGAAGGACTTTAGGATAAATGAATGTTGAAGCTTAGAGGAGTAAGTTACAATGAAAAGTAATCAACCTATTTATAGACATACTCCAAGATAGAAACCTAACAAACATCCCTAAAACTCAGCCACTCAAAAACGTGGCTAAATGCTTTGAAAGATGCTGAGACATGCGTGAGGGAATTTCTCCAAGTTGTTAGTCAAAAGGCTTCAGCAATGTTGACTTGGTCTAATCCAATCCTTGAAGAGGATTTCTCTCAAAAGTGGTTGCATTAGGGTTGCATCTTCTTTGACACGTTCACCACTCTTATTTATACAATCTAACACCTGCAAAATAGTATAACAAGACACAAATGCAAAAAAAATCGAGATATTTGTGAAGTAAGACAAAACAGAGATGAATGTTGCCACAAATGTTATAGCAACATTTCAGGCAACATTTGTTTCTGAACAGAAAATAAAATTAACAAAAATTGTTAATAAAAAGTCCTTCAACAATCTAGACTGATAATCAAAGTGCAGCAGCTCTAGCATCAAATCCAGTCTTTCATCAAAGGACAAAACATATTGAGCTAGACATCCATTTTATCAAAGAGAATGTAATGACTAAGAATATAGAAGTTAGATTTATTCCTTCAAATGAACAAGTTACACACATACATACAAAAGCATTATCAAGATCTCAGTTTCAAAAGTTATATCAGAAGTATCCACTTAGATACACCTTAATTCAGTTTAAAGGGGGTATCATGAACTATACATCATCAATATAATCCATCTCAGCATAAGCCAGCTCAACCAAGAAATTACAAGTTAGTATAGAAATAGTTAAGTTGTTATCATTGTGTGTTGAGCTCATTCATGTATCTTCATACATACAAAGTCAAGTTGCTCAATCAATACAATTCAATAGTTTAACTCATTCATGTTATCTTCATGCTTTCTACAATATTCAACACACCCAAAGTTGATACCATAAGTACTATATATCTTGTCATTTAGGGGTGTTAGGATGTATACTATAAGTCTAGCTTTTGTATAAACATCTATTTATGATATGAGAATCTTTTATGGTCAAATGTTTGCATTTTATATATTTGTTATATGTGTTATTGCAATTATCCAATTAATTTATATTGTAGATAACATGGTGTGTGGTGCCAAACAGAAGATCATGTTATCAGTTCCTTATAGATTATAAATGGTAGCTCACAACCGAGATAATTTTGAACAAATTATCGGAATGGTTGTAGTGTAATTTGGTATTAATCTATCTTGATTATAAAATTACACTAGTACATTTTGTATGTATTGAGCAGGATCAATTGAGGTTGTTTTATTTGTATTGACTACATAAATAGAACAACACCTCTGTTATTATGGATGTGCGTCCTCTTAATCATTGTATGATAACGGGCATGTATACTCGATATATGTTTCTTTAATTTACCAATGGGTGAAATTTATTTATTAAATCAATAAGCTCGGTAAATTGGGATACAATGTTGTTTATATAGTGTGCTGTTGATTATATAATGAAACGGTGTCCTAATTATTTAGGATGATGATGTCCCCTTGAGGAACAGAGAAATATTGGTAAATATTGATGGAATATTACAAATTGTAGAAATATAAGTGAAATATTGGAGAAAAAACAATAAATAACGAAAAAAAATCATAAATATCAACAAAATATCGATATTGAAAATAGATGAAATGTTGGAGAGATATCGATAATATCATGGTACAAATTATAGGAAAATTGAGGAAAAAAGAAAGAGAAATATCGATAAATATTGATGGAATATAGAAAAATATTCAAATTATAGGAAAATTGAGGAAAAAAGAAAGAGAAATATCGATAAATATTGATGGAATATAGAAAAATATTAATGTCAAAGAAATATCGATAATATCATGGTACAAATTATAGGAAAATTGGGGAAAAAATAGAAAAATATCAATTCGAATGATATGAAAAAAATTGGAGAATGATATTTTTGTCTTTAACTCTTTTAAATTCGAATTTATGAAAAAAAATCTTGAACTCTTATCGTATGTCATAAATCCATAAAGTTTTGCAAAGTCCACAAAATCCTTCAAAATCCATTAAAATCCTTATTAAAAAAATTTTACAGAATCTTGCAAAATCTTAAAAGTCATAAAAATCCTACAAAGTTTTTTAAATCCGCATGATTTTTTTCAACTTAAAAAGTCCTTTAAAATTCTAATTCAATACACCCCCTATTCTTTTATGTTTAAAAATAAACTCATATATTGGAAATTTCGTGACCCAAAGAGTTGGTCGTAATTTTTATTTGTATCGGAAAATTTTAAGGAAAATAAATTTAATTATTACTATTTTTAGGAGTGTGCATCAACCAGTTCAACATTTGAATTTAACCGAATCGAAAACTGAATTCACGTGTTTTCAGACTGAATATATCAACCAGATCAAATTATTTCGATTGTTCAATTTGTAACTGAATTTGAGACTTTATTTGAGCATTAATTAAAAATTGATATTATCGAGCATATATAAAAATCTAATCCAAAATAACATATTTGATTTCCCTTCGATTTAGCTGAATAAGACACGCCCCACCAAAAAAATAATTCATCGATGACTTGATCTTGGCATCATCATGAGAATCTGTAGGAATATATAAATGTTTTTGAAATAGTAGCTTCACACACTGACACCCACATAGTAACCCATCTTTAATTTAGAGGTTTAATTAATGGCGGTAAAGCTTTTATATATATATATATATATTCTTGTGATTATTTTCAGGGATTTTGTAATGGAACAGCTGATTCCAATATCCATTCCCATTCATCATCATCCTGCATGACCTGTGTTCTTCTAAGAGGACTTAAAAAAAAATTGAGGAATTCAATTCCCATCTATTTCCTAAGAAGGGAAATATCCAATTCCCTTACTCATTTACTATCGAAACAAGAAGTCGATTCCATTGCCTTCACATCCCACCAACTCGATGTCCTTATCAATCGTTTCTCTTTCTCTCCAGACTCCCCTCAGGCCCAAGCCATGAGAGATATGTGTCACGAGGCACGTGACTATAATTGATTGGAAAATGATTGTTCGGTGATCACGGATGGTAAATTGCAACTTGCACAAAGGTGAAATGGTTAGTTGCAACCGAAAAAGGTGTAATTACTTAAATACAAAAACCTTTGTGCAATGGTTAGTTGCAACCAAAAAAGGTGTAATTACTTAAATACAAAAACGGGTATAGTTTACATTATTTGCAATTAATCTTTGTTAAGGAAGATAGTACCGTATCCTAGTATATCTTTGTATATATCTTTATATTTTAGGTAATTATTTGGTTTTCTTCTTTATCGATGTATCGACGTTATATTACGTTTTCATTATTATTGTTATATTACCTTGTTATTATTATAATAATATATTACTTGTTTGACAACAAGTATTTGTGATATTTCTTATATTGAGTAAATCAATAGTAGAATGTGATTAACATTTATCCCATATTTTATTTTCCTCGAGACATAAAAATCAATGACATTTTGGCCGGCATCGAATTAATGAGATGATAATCAAACAGATGGCGCATGTATGATTTATTCAAAATTAAATTTGTCGTGTAAGTCAAGATTATTCATCTCATATATCTATATAATAAGCATCCACATGATACATCCACTTGATACATTAATTGCTCTCATTATAAACTTAGTAACATCATTGACCATTTACACTTAGTTGCTAATGGCTGAGAAAGAGAACCAACCACAAGAGCTTCCCCAGAAACACACATCGTCCTTGCCTCATCAAGGTGAATAATTATATTATTATTTTAAGTGTAGGATGATTTAATTTTGTGAATTTACAATCCATACATCAATTAATGAATTGTGGGTAATGAGATCCCCTTATATGAATATATTTTTTTAGTTATTGGTTAAAAAAAAATTAAAAAAAAATTTGAAGTATGATCTTTTGTACACTTGGTAACCTTTTTTTTTTCTTCGATTGCATCCAAAATTCATGAATTTTTCACTTTTCCAGCCAAAATCAAAATTTTCATTCGATTTTTATTGAAATTCAGCTTGGATTTAATGAAAATCAGAATATTGATTTGGAGCTTTGGTTTATCAGTGTTTTAACATCGTTGTCGCGTAATTTTGTTACCAAATTAAGGCATCAAATTATACTTCAATTGAAAAAGTGATCTGAAAACAGACATAGATAATAACGTAAAAACCAATGGATTTTAGGCTACAATCGAAAAAATATTAAGTTGCTGAAGTGCAGAAAGATCATACTTCTTGTTGTCTTTTGTTCTAACCCTTTTAGTTATGACTCTTTTTTTACCTACATATTTTTGAAAATCATTTAGAAAATATCTAACTAAATCACTTGCTCAGATATATTGACAAAACTTTAGGCAGTATGTACCGTGTTATATACTAACAAGTAACCCAAATAAATGATTAATCACTGAAAAAACTACATTAAGTTAGGTAGTGTGTGTGAACCAACATGATCTAAGTAATTGGACATGTGCGTCGGGTCGGGTTTTGTTTAGCTCGAATCCGCATCCAAATTTTTTTTTTATTTTTATTTATATCATAATTTTTTAGTTGTAATAGTATAATCTTTATGTTGTAATAGTATAATATTGATGTACAGATTTCATAACATAGATGAATCTTTTATAAAAATTCATGTAATATAGATGAAACTTTTATATTATAATAATTTAACTTTTATGTTATATTAGATATAACTTTTATATACAAATATCATAACCTTTATGTACTCAAAGAATAACATAAAATTATATTATTACAACATAAAGGTTATATTATTATAGTATAAAAGTTATGTTTTTTTTTTTAAATGAGTTTGGGGGAATGGAAGGGAGGGGAACAATAAGAACTAGAAAACATGTATGACTCGAGTGTCATCACAATCTGCACCTTTATAAAGGTGAGATACCACTTAAGTAAAGTGGGATACCACTTAAGTTACAAGGCTCTTGGTAGCATCAAAGTTATGTGATTACAACATAAAAATTTTGAAAGATATTCTGATTCTATCATGCACTGTAAAAGGTTATGCAAATATAACTAAAAGGTTATGCGGACATAATTAAAAAAAGATGTTCTAGTTCTATCATGCACTGTAAAAGGTTATACAAATATAACTAAAAGATTATGCGAACATAATTAAAATGTTATGTTCGCTAAACTAAAAGGTTACGCCAATATAACTGTGAAATTAGGGTTTGAGCGCGTGGACGCGTGAAGGTTATGCCAATATAACTGTGAAACTGTCGACCTAGTTGCATGGATATAAGATAAAAATAATTGTATTAAATTATTACTTTATTTTTTATTCAGGAGGAACTCTTGATTTGCCTGAGAAATCAACATGGCCTGAATTGGTGGGATTAACAGCAGAAGAAGCAGAGATGAAGATAAAGGCAGAGAGCACTCCCAACACGCGTGTTCATGTGCTTCCATCCGGTTCGTTCGTTACAATGGATTACCGTATGGATCGGGTTCGGATCTTCATTGATTCGAGTGGAAAAGTTCATGAACCTCCAAGGATTGGCTAGATTTATTGTGATTAATTTGCTTATTGAACTCGAAGTGTGTCATTTATGAGACTGCCTCACGAATCTCATTTTTTATTAATGTATAACCCAACAATCAAAACTTTCATCTGGTCTATCCGTTTTTTGGTTCCGTTATTAGGATTGTTATGATTATTAAGCCATTGTGTGATGACATTGTTCATTGTAAATGTGTTTAGAGTAATTGATGTTTCAGTTGAAGGTTTAATTTGGTGTTTGAATTAATTAATGTATTTGGTTGATTGATGGTTATAGTATTTATTGATGCATGTTGGTTCAATAATCAACCTTTTGTTTGATTTAAGTGTTCTGAGTTGTATGATATGGAAACAAGTCCATAATGCCCTCACCCACTAACTCGTTTTTTATTTTTATTTATATATTATTTCTGTGGACTCAAACATTGAATTCAAATTATACTTCTTCAAGACATAAACACCTTTAACGGAAGGTTGCAAAATAAATAATGGGTTTATGGATGAGATTAATTTACATTTGATATTTCTTCTCATGTTTCATATATAATATTTAATATATATCAAATGATTATTTGATATAATGACGTGCAGTGATATTTCTAGTTCTCTCATGTGTGTTGTACTACAAATTATGCACAAAACTAATTTACATTTTAAAGAATAATTAATCGCCTTTGGTTTATATATTTTGACCTAACTTTGTACACAATAAAATATTATATATATTCTTACCTAGATGCCTTAGTGCTACTTTCTTGCCTTTTATTTTTTCAATGAAGTACAGCGGGTGCTTTTGGTGCATTTTAATAAGATTTATTGGGAATTGGTCATAGCATCTATACTATGGTCTAGAGTTTAGTTTGTCAATATGAAACTAGTTAATGTTGTTTGTATCTATATATATATATAGTATTCATCATCATTATCATTAAGTGAGCGATATCGTTTCATAAATTTAATTCTGTGAAAATGTATTGTAACTAATGGGAGATATCTGTTTGACAATCTCATATAAACTTTTATATATATATATATATATTTTGATCAAATATTATTAAGAGTGAATCGAAAAACTAAAAAAATATATATATATTTGGCTTTTTTATCATTGTTTCACTTGTTCAATAGCTCAATTTTAAGCTTGTGCCTAACTAATTTAAGAATAACAATTTGTTCCTTCTAAATTGTTGTCATATAAATCTTTTGACGTGTTTGAATCACCTGATTTTGAGATTGCATCTATCAATATTCAAATAGTTGTAATATACTTTTTTTTAACATAAAACATATAAGTTATCTTTTTTCTACCACATTTAAAAAAAAAGTACATTTTGAGTAAAAAGGCAGGCCCACTAAACTGATTTGATGGATATATATGCAATTTTATAATATATGCAATTTATTCATAAAATTAATCATAATATTGTATATTTAAAATTTAATAAATTAAAAATTTTCAGAATATTAAATTTTATGTTAATATTAATATTATATTATATGTTAATATATAATACTATAATATGTTATGTATTATATTATATAATAGTAAATGAGCATTATATTATATAATAGTATAATATAAGAGCTAAACAAGTATTATAATATATTAGTATTATATATACTATAATAGTAAACGATTATTATGGTATATAACAGTATATAATAGTAAACTATTATCGAACATTATTATACTATTAGTAAACGATTATAATAGTATTATATTAACATATAATGCTTGTTTAGTAAACTAATAGGTATATAATCGTTTAACATAATATGGATTATTAACTATGGTATATATATTATTATAATATATTATATAACTTTAATATGTTGTTTAGCATTACATATTACATATATTAATATATTATAACCGTTCATTAATAATTGTCGTTTACATATAATAATATGTAATGCATTACATACTTGTCGATTATATGTAATGTTAATATGTAAATTATTAATTTATTAGCATTACATATATTAGCATTTTATTATAGGGCTAATATGTAAACGACATTATAATATATTATATAACTATAATAATGTTCGAAAAATAGGGCTAACGACAATTTTATTAAAATGTCGTTTAGCCTTGTTTTGATGCAAAATTGTCGTTTATCCTTAATTTATAATTATAAACCTATTTTTCCACTAATTAGGACTAAACGGCAATTTTAGGACCCTTCATGGTAATTTTAGGGCTCTTCACGATAATTTTAGGCACTTCACGGTAATTTAGCTAAAATTATCGTTTACTGCCTAAAATTGCCGTTTACTGCCTAAAATTTCAGTGAACTGCCTAATATTGTTATTTAGCCCTTCACGACAATTTTAGGACCCTTCACGGCAAGTTTAGCTAAAATTGTTATTTACTGCCCAAAATTGCTAAAATTGTCATTTACTGTCTAAAATTGTCGTAAACTGCTTAAAATTACTGTTTAGTCCTTCACGACAATTTTAGGGCCCTTCACGATAATTTTAGCTAAAATATAGCTAAACGACAATTTTAGGCAATTTTACGGCCCTATTATATTAGCCCTATTCACGACAATTATAATTATATAATATAATACTATAATTATATTATATAGTTTAGCTCTATTCACAGCAATTATATTAATCCTATTCATGGCAATTATAATTATGTAATATAATATTATAATTATATTATACAGTGTAGCTCTATTTTAGCCTTATGCACGACAATGATATTAGCCCTATTATATAATATAATACATAACATACTATAGTATTATATATTAACATATAATATAATTTTAATATTAACATAAAATTCAATACCACAATTAATTTCTCTAAAATCTAATTTTCTAAATTTTTTTAATTTATTAAATTTTAAATGTACAATATCATGATTAATTTTATGAATAAATTGCATATATGTCTATCAGTTTAATAAACTCGCATTTTGACTCAAAATATACTTTTTTTGAAATGTGGTAGAAAAAGAATAACTTATATATTTTGTGGTAAAAGATATATACCTTATATATTTTATGGTATTATGGGTCTATATTATATGTAACGCATACAAAATGGATTTTAATGTTGTTGAGATTTTTCAACAGAACCATCTTATTCATAGTAATTAGGACTATATTTGTGCACGTCGGCAGTGATGTCCAAAGTAATTTCAGTGGTTCCGTCTAACTTACTTTAGTCACATTATAACATGAATGGTGGTCAACCCACCAAGTTTTCTTCACATTCAATTTGTATTCTAAAAAGACCTCTTCAAACAATTGATTTCTTAAAACAATTGATGCATATGCTTTTAATCTAAATTTAAAGGATTTGAAAAATACTCAAAATGTTTAAAATGTAGCGTAGGTCTATTGTGAAACATGAGATAATTCGGGTTGATGGGTGTAAATAAATAATACTTCACTTGTCCCATAAAAATAAATCTATTTCTATTTTTAAACAAATTAAGAAAATATTTGATGTTCCAATTATACTCTTCTTTCATGAATTCTAGCATTGATTGAAACAATTGTTTTAAAAAGTAAATAAGAAGTTAAAGTGTGTTAATTTAATATATATTTAATGGAAGGCATATATGAAATTACAAATTAAAAACCATATTAATATAGTAACAAAGTTATCTTTATAGAACTGACGAAAATGGTATACAAGTCTATCTTTACGGAATTGAGGAAGTATTTTATCGTAAGCGATACTTTTATGCATATCAAATAAATACTTGTTCTATATAGGATAATACTTTTATATGTTTCAAATAAATAATTTTATGTCATATAATATTTATATGTTTATTACATAATACACATAAAAATATTATATAATACATAAAATAATATGATTTGATTCACATAAAAATACTATATAATGATGAAAATAAAAATATTACTTATCAAACTCCAATTCTCAAGTTAATCATGAATTTTGAGTCTTAGGCACCAAAACTAGTACTTGATTGATCACTTAAAAATATTATATAATATTACTTGCTTTGTCAAATTATATATTACTTGTAAATTATAATTTAAAAAAAAAATACTATTTGATATGTATAAAATTATTATTTGATATAGATAAAAGTATTACATAATGTGAATAAACTTATTACTTGTTAAATTATGATTTGTCAAATTAATGATAGATTTAGAGTCCTAATATCAAATGTATTTATTTGATCCACATAAAATTATAGTATGATCGATGGTTTTAAAATCTTTAAGATCTAATATCTCTTTCCAGATTTAAAGGATTTTGTAGGATAACTTTTGAAAGAAACCGAGCTCGATCTCCACTCACCCGACACATATGAACAGAAGTAAAAAATAAGATGTTAGTTAATTTTAAATGAATTATATGATATTAATCTCATATGCTAATTTTATTTGTTACCGCTTTCGAATGCTTTCTTTTATGACATTTTAATTATGATCTTTATATGTTATTCTATGTGATGAAACAGAGATTACTTGAACATGAATTTATGCATCATTATATGTATCAAAAATATGTTCTTTCACATAAGTAAATTATAAATAAATTACATCTTTTGTATAAGTTATACTAATAAAGCATTATTGTTATACTAAAATTTTTATCTCTTTATGTAAGTAGTTATACATGTATCTATATATATATATATATATATATATATATATATATATATATATATAAGAAGAAGAAGAAGAAAAGAAAAATAAAATGAAAAAGAAAAGGGAAATAAAGATATTGATGCAAATTGTATTAGCAAGCATTATTAGCCTATTAATAGAATCTTCTCCTACACCTAGCCACCTCATCATTCTACTTCACTTCATGATATGCATCTACACATTACTTGAAGATATACTCTCTCTCTCTCTCTCTCTCGTCCAAACCACATGAAAGGAAATAAGGCATAAGTAGTGAATATAACAAGCAAAGAAGCAAAGATCACAATACATCAAAGATTTTCTTTACAAACTTTGAAGGTACTTTGTCTTAAACCTTTTAATTTCTTCTTTGAAGTTTGATATTTTCTTACTTATTGCATATATTAGAAGATCCAAAGATGTTCTTTGGCATTAGGTTTAGAAATTTATGTATTTAAGATTGCTTGGATATGCAAAATAGTGCATGTGTAAGAGATGGAAAACTGCAAGTATGTTCTGAGAAATTCGTAGGTTTATAGGAATTTATTTTGCCTAAATCCTTTGGCCAAGTTTTAATATATGAAGTGAAGAACATATATGTTAAATTTCAGAATATGTGGACATAAATTCGATTTATTATAATTTTTCAAACATAGCCCTGTTCTGTGATAGATTTCCTCTGTTTCATACTCTGCATCTCTGTTCCGAAATATTTTGGGTGATGTAAAAATTGATTTAAGCTAAACCCTTTTAACATAATCTAGTATATGAAGTGTAGAATATGTGTGTCAAATTTCAGAATATTTGGAATTAAAATCGATTTTATATGATATTTCTAAGATAAGCTATTCAGAGACAGTTTTTGTCTTGTTTTTGAGTTCGAATCAAATTATGTTTCTGAACTGTATACTTCGAATTTATATATGATCTTTTACTATCTTTTAGAACCAATTCTTAGATACCTACAGAAATTTAGTATGCAATTTTTGGAATTTTGTACGATTTATGCCGAATTTTACAATATAGTTGGTTTTCTGTGTTGGGCATGTCCTGTTTTCGATCTTATTCTAAATATCATAACTAATTATTGCAACCATATATATATGCCATATTTGACTATGTTGTAGTATCAGTTTGGATAGAGATGTAGAAATTTACCTTGTAAATTTTGAAGCCCTGTACAATTTATGAGAATTTTTACAAGAAAACATGTTTTCACCTTATAAAGTACCCTATTTTGAGCAAACTTCGAAAATTCATAACTAATTATGTAAAGCTTAGTTTTAGTTACATAAAATTAAAGAATTCATGAGATACATTATAGCGGAAGTCTAAAATGAAAACACGATATTTTTTTTTCTTTTTAAATATAACATAATTTATTTTAACTCATGTTTCACCCACATTTCTAGGTTAAATGTACGGACATACACTTATATGAGATAACATGATAAAACAAACATATTATACTGGAATATCAGTTTAGGTCCATCATGTATCATAATTTACATATCCAAAATATAATACTTTTTTCAAAAGTAAACACTATTTTAGTACTTGAACATTAAAGGGTGATGAAAAGTCAGTCCAGCTTGCTACACGTCCACGTCATTATCCACTGGACCTGAAAATATATAAAAAAAAAACATCATGAGACACCTCCGGAGAGGGATCCCAGTGGGTTAATTGTACTCTTTAACATATATTGAAGCAATCAAATTAATTAGCACATATTACATGTCCTTCGGGCACGCTCACCCTGGACCATACATAACATAAAGGAATGTGGGAGTCGATCACCCACTAAACCTTGCTTTCATAGACCAGGCACTCTCGCCCTTAAGGTCGTCGCCCGATAGTGAAGCTACTATCGGTTATAGCTACGGAGCTTCAGCCGTAAATTTTCAAACATAATATATTAATTTAATCATCAACATATAGTAAAGTGTAGAAGTTACCCACTTGAAAGTTGAGAGTTTGAGGATTCATTTTGGATGCACCGATTGTCCCGACTGCGCTCGACACACTTAACCGATTAGCCTCTTATGTCATATAACATAATCTTTTATATTTTATATTAGATTTCTTTAATCTAAAGCATAATTATGCTTCATTTAATACATACTTGTGATATAAAAATTTTAGACACTTAAATTAGTGATTCTAGTTATAAAATGATACATAAAGTCACAACAATTTTAATAATTCATAGGTAATTCCAAAAATGACAAGAATATTTACATAGTCATATAATAGTGTTAGATATTATATTCTAAAAATTCATAATTTTTCATCATCTACATAAATAAATTAAATTAAATCTATAAACTAGTTTTTCACCTCAATTTCAACTCAAAATCAGTCTATTTTGAAAACTTTATCAAATATTATAGACTTCATAAAATAATTTCATATTTTTACAAAATTTAAAAAACATGTTGAATTATAACATATAAAAATATCAACTAAAACTAAGCTTTACATAATTAATTATGAATTTTCGAAGTTTGCTGAAAATAGGGTACTTTATAAGGTGAAAACATGTTTTCTTGTAAAAATTCTCATAAATTGTACAAGGCTTCAAAATTTACAAGGTAAATTTCTACATCTCTATCCAAACTGGTACTACAATATAGTCAAATATGGCATATATATATATGGTTGCAATAATTAGTTATGATATTTAGAACAAGACCGAAAACAGGACATGCCCAACACAGAAAACCAACTATATTGTAAAATTCGGCATAAATCGTACAAAACTCCACAAAATTGCATACTAAATTTCTGTATGTACCTAAGAATTGGTTCTAAAACATAGTAAAAGATCATATATAAATTCGAAGTATGCAGTTCAGAAACATAATTTGATTCGAACTCAAAAACAAGACAAAAAACTGTCTCTAAACAACTTATCTTAGAAAAATCATATAAAATCGATTTTAACTCCAAATCTTCTGAAATTTGACACACATATTCTACACTTCATATACTAGATTATGTTAAAAGGGTTTAGCTTAAATCAATTCCTATATCACCCAGAATATTTCGGAACAGAGATACAAAGTATGAAACAGAGGAAATCTATCACAGAACAGGGCTATGTTTGAAAAATTATAATAAATTGAATTTATGTCCAAATATTCTGAAATTTAACATATATGTTCTTCACTTCATATACTAAAACTTGGCCAAAGGGTTTAGGCAAAATAAAATCCTATAAACCTACGAATTTCTCAGAACATACTTGCAGTTTTCCATCTCTTACACATGCACTATTTTGCATATCCAAGCAATTTTAAATACATAAATTTCTAAACCTAATGCCAAAGAATATCTTTGGATCTTCTAAAATATATGCAATAAGTAAGAAAACATCAAACTTCAAAGAAGAAATTAAAAGGTTTAAGCCAAAGTACCTTCAAAGTTTGTAAGGAAGATCTTTGATGTATTGTGATCTTCGCTTCTTTGCTTGCTATATTCACTACTTATGTCTTATTTCCTTTCATGTGGTTTGGACGAGAGAGAGAGAGTGAGAGAGAGAGTATATCTTCAAGTAATGTGTAGATGCATATCATGAAGTGAAGTAGAATGATGAGGTGGCTAGGTGTAGGAGAAGATTCTATTAATAGGCTAATAATGTTTGCTAATACAATTTGCATCAATATCTTTATTTTCATTTTCTTTTTCATTTTATTTTTCTTTTCTTCTTCTTATATATATATATAGATACATGTATAACTACTTACATAAAGAGATAAAAATTTTAGTATAACAATAATGCTTTATTAGTATAACTTATACAAAAGATGTAATTTATTTATAATTTACTTATGTGAAAGAACATATTTTTGATACACATAATGATGCATAAATTCATGTTCAAGCAATCTATGTTTCATTACATAGAATAACATATAAAGATCATAATTAAAATGTCATAAAAGAAAGCATTCGAAAGCGATAACAAATAAAATTAGCATATGAAATTAATATCATATAATTCATTTAAAATTAACTAACATCTTATCTTTTACTTCTGTTCATATGTGTCGAGTGAGTGGAGATCGAGCTCGGTTTCTTCCAAAAGTTATCCTGCAAAATCCTTAAAATCTGAAAAGAGATATCACATCATAAAGATTTTAAAATTATCGATCATACTATGATTTGTAAGTCATAAATTAAATAATATAAGAAATTTATACTTGCACTTAAATCATTTATACTTGAACGATAACAAAAAAAATTATAAAATATGCAATGTAAGGTTTTTTTTTAAAACGGGTGTTACACATGATATGTATAAAACTAGTAATTAATTATCAAATTATAAATATATTAATTGGTCATGCCTACCCATGTTGACACGACAATCTCACGGAGTCACATAATAAGATCTAAGAAATAGTTTTATATAAGAATTTATTTAAAAAATAATTTAAAATAAAATTATGTATTAATTTTCGAAAAAATCAAACAGTGAGCTCAAAATTTTTTGTCGTGAATTTTAAATTTATGCTTAATATTCCTTCAATCCCACTTAAATGATTTTTTAAAGATCAAATTTTATTTCTCTTTATTTTCCGTTATACCTGTATTTCCATTTTTTTTCCACGTTTTCTTCCTAATCATCCCAAAAAGATTTCTTATTTAATTTCTTTCATTTTTCATCTCACATTATAAATCAAGACATGTGTAGAAAAATATTGCTTAAAATATTTTTTTTCCCATTTTAATATTTTTTTAAATTTATGACAAAAATTTTGAAAAATTTAATGAATTGGACCGAGTATTATTCCATTAAAATATAACCCTTTTTTTTACCCATAATTCTGTCAACTTACTTGCACTCATGTAGGCGCATCAAATATCATATTTTATTGTCAACATCTTTTACTTCAGTTGACTTACATCTCATGTGATGTCTTTGGATCAATATTTCATTCCAGCCACATACAATTATTTTATAAGAGTAAAGTGTTGGATATAGAATATCTTAATAAAGATATTATCAATATATATTATAAGTATGAATATTTCATCCATTTTTCATAATATTAATTTTAACTCTTTTATATAATTAAATTAAATTAGAAATTTAATTAAAGAAAATTATTTATTAAGAATAATAAAATAATTCAATATTTATTTTATTTTTCTATTTGATTAAGAATTTTTTACATTCCAAACTCTTCTTGAAATAACGTAATTCAATATATAATTTTAACCCTTTTATATAATTAAATTAAATCAAATTATATTAGAGACTTAATTAAAGAAAATTATTTATTAAGGATAATAACGTAATTTAATATTTATTTTATTTTTCTATTTGATTATAAAAAATAAGAATCTTTTACATTCCAAACTCTTTTTGAAAAAAATTACATGTTTTGATTATTTTTCTTTTATAATCTCGAACATTTTGAATCTTAAACTAAAATTAGTTTTATATCAATATATATTTAAAGAGCTTTTCAATGATATGTTATAAACATATACAAAAGAAAAATTGTACTATAATTTTATTTTTATTAAAGTATGGTATTATAAGAAATTATGTTCTTATTTTTTTTTTAAATCTTATTTGTTTCTTCTAATATCATATAGTAAAAAGAAAATAAAATAAATTTGTCAAATCTAAAAATAATTTTAAACATTTATATTACTGATGCAAAAATAGTTTAAAACAAAAAAATGTAATTATTATGGATATTTGAACTAATTAATTGCAATATTTATAGTTTCTTTCGAAACTTTATTCGTCTACTATATTCTCTTTTTTGACAAGATTTTTAGAAGATCTTAAAAGGTTTGTGTATATAATTGAGTTTTTTAATTTGATTAAAATTTAAAAAAAAACCCTAAAAATCCTTAAAAATAAAATCATTATTTAGAAAGCAAAAATTAGAGGCAAAATATAATTATCTATATTTAAATTAACAAAGTTAAAAGAAAATAAAAATAAATAACCATGACATCCTTGAAACAAAGAAGACCACAATTGAAAAAATACACATATTAACTAAGCAGGTACTCTTTTCACCTACTTGCAGATTTTTTCCATTAAATTTTGCTGCATGGAAGTTTTAATGAGGCCCACTGAAGCCCTGTTCTAGGTTTTGGTTTTTCCTTGTGGGTTGCTACCCTTTTCTTTTTCTTTTTTTTCAATGAAATAATTATTGAAAAAAAACTAATAATGGAAACTATTTGCAAGTTGTTGAAATATCTCAATTCTTCCAACATAAATATACATATTGAAAATATTCAGGGCCATTGTGACCCACTAATTTGATTTCATTTACAGACATACTCAATTGGGTTCTGAAATGTCTTGATTATGATGAAATAATAAAATATTGATGAACTTAATTATAGAAAAAAAAAATCTTAAATCTTTTAGGGAAAATATCATATTTAATCACTAAAATAATACTATTAAGGAATAAAAGTGACTTGAAGAAAATGAGATTAAATGAATAATAAAATATTATATGAAAGAAATATCCTTAAACCTTTTAGAAAAAAATATTCTATTTGGTCACCAAAAGAATATCCCATATTAAGGAATAAAAGTGATTTAAAGAAACTGAGATTAAATGTCTATCTAATCTCATCTATTTAATATTCTATGAAAACTAACACATGTAACCACTTGTTAAAAATCTAATCTATTTAATATTCCATGAAAACTAACACATGTAACCACTTGTTAAAAAATTCATTGATATATTTACTTAAAGACTTAAAAGATATAAGAAATTTCACCGTGGCATTTTATATACTTTATATGTTATAAAACAATATAAAAATATAACAAGCATGATCAACAAAAGACACAATTTATATAAGTAAATCTTAAAATGTTAACACTAAAATAAACCAAAGAAAATATAAGATAATTCATTAAAGTAAAATAGAAAGTTAAGGATCATACAAAAGCTCATAGCGTATAATTGGGTGTGTAGTCCACTCATGAGTCATGACCAAAGCGACCACAGTGGCTGCTAAGCCAATTCTTTTTTGTAGTTTTTGAGAATTTTGCATATTCTATCTTATCACTTCCATTTGGGCCCCCACAAGTTTGAAATTTGACTACGTATTCCTTAAAATAACACTAAATATCTTTTTTTGTTTTTATTATGGAAAAAAATTGGTTCTCTTAATCAAATTTATTGGATTTTATATTATTTATCTTTCACATTTTTTTTTTCAGTCTTCTATATTTAAAAAGATATATTTTTTGATCAATTTACTTGTCACAATAAATAAAAAATCTTTTTTTATTATTATTATAGGACAATTGACCCTTGAACAATATAATTTTAAATATATGATCCTAAAAACTTAAAGTATGATAATATTATATAATCTTGAGGTTTATTTGGTAATTTGATCCAACCTCAATAGTGATATATATATATTCACCAAATAATATAGAAAGACACCTATCTGAAGATAAAAAATGAAAAAAATTAATGAGACAAATTTAGAAGACTAAAAATCTCTTTTTTCCTTTTATCATATTTCGCTTTTATAGCTTTAATGTTGCAGTACTTGATAAAAGAATGATTCTCCAAATAAATTGGAATGCCATCACATTAATATTGTAAAATACAAACAATGTTAAGTTGTAAAATACAGAAACACTACACCCCCTATTCTTGAGAAGAAAATTAGAAACATTCACATAATTAATCATATCTACTAATTAGCTGAAGAATCAAACAATGCAGATTCTTGTAGAAAAAAATTTCAACTCTTGAAAACACACAATGTAAGAAAATTAGCATCAAATTGAGATCAAATATATGATACTATCTAGCTTCCCTAAGACGTGTAAGAGGTGAAGTAGAAATAGATGCAAAACTCATATCCACGTCGCCAGTTCTGATGCCTGTATTCGAACTCGAGCTCTTATCGAACGAGGAAGATGCATACGAATGCAAATAGTCCTCAAACCCGGCCTCGTTGGGGCAACCCCCGGGCGCCTTTAAAACGACGGGCACTTCACTTTCGCCCTCCAAATAACTCACAACTTGCCTCATACTAGGCCTTGCCAATTGTTGGTTACTTAAACACATCAACCCTAATTTCAACACCGTCAAAACCTCATTGTCATCATAACTACCGTCCATTCTTTCATCCACCACATCAAGAATCCTCCCTTCTTTCCACTTATTCCACACATACTCAACCAAGACCAACCCATCGGGCTCCAATCTGGACTCAATGGGCCTTCGCCCACACGCCACTTCAAGCAATAAAGTCCCGAATGCAAAGACATCAGAACTCGTTGTAGCCCTCCCGGTTCTTGGCAGTTCCGGCGCCAGGTATCCTAACGTCCCCACTATCCGGGTCGTCCCCGGGTTCGACCCGTGATCATACAACTTTGCAAGCCCGAAATCCCCCAATCGACCATTCATTTCACTATCAAGCAACACATTGCTAGCCTTAACATCTCGGTGTATCACAATTTGCTCGTACCCTTCGTGCAAGTACAAAAGCGCGGAAGCTACGCACTTGATGATCCTGAACCTTTGCTCCCAATTCAACACACACTTGGGCTCATCAAACAAGAACTTATCCAAGCTTCCATTAGGCATAAAATCGTAAACAAGTAGAAGATCGCCTCCACGCCTACACCACCCTAGTAACTGAACTAAATTCCTATGTCTCACTCTACCAATGCTCGAAATCTCAGACACAAACTCACGAATCCCCTGTTTCGAATCATGTGACACTCTCTTCACAGCCACTTCCATTCTCGGATTTCTCAATGTCCCTTTGTACACTCGACCAAATCCTCCGGACCCGAGCACCTCACTCTCCTTAAACCCCCGTGTAGCTCGCTCCAGCTCTCTGTATTTATACCGATGTGGGCCTATCTCAAGCTCCCACGGCTCAATCACTTCCCGATTCTTGAACTTCTTGATCAAGAAAACACCAATCAAGATCGAAGATACTATAAAAACGGCTGCAAAAACCGACAGGCCTACGATTAATTTGGTGTGATTCTTCTTCACCACTTCGGGAGATGGAAGAGAATCCAAATCCAATGATTTCACATTTCCATTCATTTTAAAGCTCCAACCCAGGATATAATGCGAACTCGCAAGCAAACCCGTCGAAGCAGAGAATCCTACATACATTTTCTCTTGAATAATTTCCGACAGATTAACATAAGCAGACAGAAGAGGAATTCTGGGCTTGGAAGAAGAAGGAGAGAGAGTAACATTAACAAGCTCCGTAGTCGAATCATACTCGATCCAGACCAAAATGGGGGCCCCACTCTTCAGATTAAGATCATGCTTCACCAAATCATCGCTGAAATAAGCAGCAGAAGCCGCAGACGAATTGGATTTCAGGCTATTGATGTCGATTCCGACATGGTTATCATTAATGTCTCCGAACTCGAAATCCTGGACGGTGTCGAACTCGACGGCGAAGAGATGGTTCGAGAAGTTTCCGCCGTTGGTGGAGTTGAGGAGGCCGAGGTACTGGCTGGGCAGGGAGGAGTTGATGTCTTTGGACGGCAAGATCGCGAAGGCGAGGCCATGGCCGCCGAGCTTGGGGTACTCGGGGTGGATGGCGATGGCGAAGCAGGTGGAGAAGGAAAAGGCGGCATTGGTGGTTGAGTTCTTGAACTGAATCAGGGATGGGTAGAAGGCGTGGCCCTTTTGTCTGGTGGTTTCGTTGGTTAATCGGAGAATTCCGTTGGGCTCGATCGTTGCGTTGCCGCTTAGGGAGATGTTGGGGTTGGGGTTTGAGAAGCCGGTGTAGGTGAACTCGGCGAGCTGGGAGGAGGACGGGAGTGGGGTTGAGAGGAAGATGATGAGAGAGAAGAGGAGGGAGAGAGGGGTGGCCATTGCAGGGAGGAGAGAGATTGCTGGGAATTTTTTAGTGTAGTGTTGGTAGGTGATCTTTGTCTTGAAGATTTGAAGTGGAATTAATTGTGACTTGTTCTAGTGGTGCTAATTCAAGCATGTTTCTTCGAATTAAATCCAATCCGATGGGCTTTCCAGATGTCCAATTCTTGTCAACTTTTCAACAGCCTGTCAATTCAAATGTGGAGTGCAGTGTTCATCATTTGTATAAATACAATCATTCATACGAGGAAAATCTGCAGATTTAAAAAGTATATCAATTTTTAAAACTCTATTTTTACTCATTTATCAATGAAGTAGATTAATTTATCGGGTTTGGCGTTGGGATAAGAACTTTTTTAATTGGATTATTTAAAAAAAAAATTCTTAAAATTCAGATCCAATCCCATGAGGTTCAGGTTTTTTACACAAGTGATTTGGCCTGAAAATTGTGATTTCGGGGATTTTGTCCTAAATTCACCTAAATTGAAAAGTTAATGTCTCAATATAGGAGATCGAAAAATTAGTGTCTTTCATTGGTGAATAGTCTAAGATTAGTAAAATTTACAATTTTCCCGTCATATGACATGATTTTATGGATATGTTATGTCTGACGAGGTTTTCTTATTGAGCTACAAATCAAATAATTTTTTTCAAGTTCTAATATTGATTGTGGCTTCACCTATATCATAAAACTAATCATTTCTAAACTAATCATGAAATGATTTTATAAGAGTAATTTGATTGGTTTCTCTATATTCTATAAGAAAAATACAAACACTTCTTATTTCTATTATTTTCTAAACTTTATTTTACATTTGTTTAGTCCTTCCTTTTTATTGTTTTCATTTTCATTAACGTGCTTTCTTTTTTCTTTTCTTTTTCCCCTTTTTGGTGTTCTTTTACTCTTGTACTTTTGGCCTTATTTTATTAATGAATGGTTTAAAAAAAATTAATGAAATGTGAAAGTGTGAATAATATAATTGGAAAAAAAAAATTGTTCGAGTAGAATTTTAACATATCTAATTTTAAGATGTCGATCCAATTTACAAATCATAACTTATAAAATAAAAATGTAACTTATAAAATAAAGATTGTCTTATAAAAATAGAATTAAGTTATGAATAATGCAAGTTCCAAATTATGTTGTGAGAAGATGTGTAAATTTTTATTTAAAAAAAAAAGTTAAATATAAGTAAAGTAGATATTAAATGTGTAGATATTAAAATGTGCATCAAAAGGAGAGAGTGAGAGTGAGAGCATTTTTCCTATATTAATATAAACAATATTCATATTTTACAGGCAAGATTGTTTCAGTGTCAGAAGTCCACCGTTAATTTAATAGACATATCTTTTCATCCATCCGTATAAGTGTACTCACCATATTTTTTTTCCTCCATATTTTAAAATTATTTTCTTTTCTTAAATATTCATATTAAGAAAGTTTTTATTTTTTGATTTCTTTTGATGAAAATTTTACTTAAATAATTTAATTCTTTTGAGACATTTTAAACATTTTAAAACTCTTAACATATTTTTTACAAAGTTTGTTTTTGTTGTTTTCTTAAATAAAAAAAAAAATCCTTACGAAAATTTCTATAAGTTTAGAAAGTTATATTGATTTAGTAAAAACAACTATCCTAAAAAAAAGGAGTGTTACATATCAAATCTTGTTGCTTCCATCAGACTTTTCAAATGATGTTAATCAAGAGTTTTTTGTAGTTTTTAAACTTTAGAATTTCGATAGCCTTTCCTTTGGGTGATAGGTTTATCCCCGCATCTTTAAAATGTTCGTTCATGGATTTATCTGTTCCTTTTGGTAATCTTTGTTTTAGATCTGTTATATCTTTTTTAAGATCACAAATATCTCAATGGATCACGGATAGAGATGAGAACATCGTCTCTGTCTAACCAATATCTCACTGGATCACGGATAGAGATGAGAACATCGTCTCTATCTAACCAATTATTTGAATAAATATGTGACCTGAAAAAAACTTCATTTTATATAAATCTCAACTAGTATGTGGCGTTGTTAGACTTCTCATACCACTATACAAATATAAAATACGAGTATAGTTTAGGGGCACGAGAGAATATTTCAACTTATATATCTTGGTTGTGATTTGATTTATTAAATATGACTTGGCAAATAGATTGGAAACAATAAAAAAGGTTTGGAGATAGCATTTATTAATTATTGCCCATATGGTGTAAAAAGGCATGTGATGTGTTTAGAAAATAATAGGTATATATAGTCTCACCCTTTCTACAAACCAAAAAAAAGAAAAATGAAAACAAGATGTTCTAGAAGCATTTTATGAATTAAAATGGTTTGATATTTCATCTTGTATTTTATTATATTTAATAAATATATATTAATTAATTATATTATTTAAAATACATGTTATTTAATTAATATATTTGTCTTAATATACTTATTCCACAAATCTCAATAATTAATATTTTTTGAAATTATAAATTACATTCTTAAGTTGCCCCTCTTATTCTCTTAAATAAAAAACATTTTTAATATATCAAATTAACGGGTCAAATATATAATTTACTTAATGAGTTTAATAAAAAAAAATAAAAATTAAGCCATCAAAGACCATATAAATTTTATAAATGGGTCATGCTATTGTAAATGAATTAGAATTTTGATATTAACATTTCATAATTGTAAGATCATTTATTTAAAATGTTGATGTGTGACAATGATTTTGAGGAAAATGAGCATCTAGAAAAAAAGAAAAAAAAAGGCTATGTAGATAATGAAGAACCATAAGACTGAATTATCTGGGATGTCTTTGCCCATAGGAAATCCCGAAACCACCTACCAATATTATGTCATTCTATTGACCATAGACTCTTTATTACCAATCAATTAATGAATACTTTATTTCATGGAAAATTATATATTTAGCACAAATTAACATATTTTAAATATATATATTACATTCTTTAACTTCATTATATACATATTTTAACGAATATTATTTTTTCTTATAGTAATTTGGGATTTAGGTGGATTTTGATAATTAATTGTTTTTTTTTTTCATTTTATAAGATATGATTATAAATAAAATGTCACTTCATATTTATAGAAAAGCAGATAAATTAGAAAAAACAGATTAAAGTAAAAGAATTCTACAAATCTCACAATAAACATTCCTAAAATTTCGTTTTATCTCAAAACAAAGTTTGATCTTTGATGATACTTTAAAGGAATCTTAATTTAATATTAGCAAAGGCATCTTTAAATTATTTTCAACAAATTCAGCAGTACAGAACAATACAAGTCTTTGCAGATAGTGGTAGGAAGTGACGTGACTGATTTAATGTAGGACAGGCCAAGTAATTTATTAAACCATTATTTTCAATTTATAATAACTATGTCCTTAATAATGATCAGTTATTAATTTAGTAGATTGGTGGGAATTTTTTAGTGTAGTGTTGTTAGGTGATCTTTGTCTTAAAGATTTGAAATGGAATTGATGAAATATATATATATTATGACTTAGTATTGAAATATGTTTGTTGAAAATTGAAATTTATTCCACTATGATGGACTTTTAAGATGGTTGCAGTACCTAGTTTGATGTTGCTTCGGTTTGATGTGCGCTTTCCCGAAGTCAAAACTCGAAATCTTGAACGCTTGGATCCAACGAACCTGCAAAACAAACACCGGGAGGGGTTCCCGGCGAAGGGACTCCGACGCTCATCGGGAGGGGTTCCCGGCAAAGGGACTCCGACGCTCAAGTCAGTCGAAAGGCTCTGAATTCTCTTAAATAATATGACAAGTGTATTTTTTGTGCTATGCTTGTGTGTAAAGTAAAAAAGACAAGGATATATATACTCCCTGATACTTGTTGTAGTCAAAATAGGAGTCCTAATTGTAGTTGAGGTAGGAGTCCTCTGAAAATCCGGAATTAGCTCGATATTACCGTAGAAATAAGAGATATGGATAACAAACCTGTGAAAATAGCGGGTAGTTAGGATTAATTCGTTCTCATCCCATCGGTCAGTTCGTCGATACACTCCGAGCTAATTTAGTTCGCCGGGACAGGCATAACTCGCTTATAAGAATAGTTCGCTTATAACGACCAAAGCAAGGTACGAAACCCGATTCGATTCAACCAGGTCGGAAAATAGTTAGGTTCGGTTATTGCATTTAGTTCGACCATAACATAGTTGTTCAATTTTTCAACAGTCTGTCAATTCAAATTAATGTGTAGTGTAGTGTTTATCATTTATATAATACATAATTCATACGAGGGAAATTGTGGATTTAAAATACTATCTTTAGATCATTATCAATAAAGCACATTGGCTTTGCAGGCACGATATTGAGACAAAAACTTTTCTAATTGGATAATTTTAGGATAAAAAAATTCGGTCCAATCTCATGAGGTTTGCATTTTTTCGACATTTTTGGTGAAATAATTTGACCGAAGATCGTGATTTCAAGTTTTTTGTCCTGAATTCGTCAAAATTGAAAAGTTTTTTTTTTGTCTCATGCAAATAAACTCCAACTTATTTGCATTGAGTCTGAACATTATATCACTCTTAATGCTTGCGTGTATTACTATCATGAACAACAAAATAGTGAACAAATTTCACTAGTTACATGCGTTGAAATAGATACTACAAATAAGAGAAATTAATCACTGGAAACATGGTTAATTAATATGTGTTTATACCTGCGAATCATGAAATATTAATTCAGCATTACAGATTCTCATTGAATAATTTCCAAATGCAGGAACCTTTTATTCAATCCCTGTGGATGATATTTCCAAATTAACCATCAAAGGTTCGATTCGTGATCTTGTCTTCGTTAGCATCGCCAAGCGCAGCCTCGTTCAAATACTTATGAGACAATTGAATTCTCTTCACATTCTCTTGCTCTTGAACAAGCATGTTGCCATACTCAATAAGCTTAGTAAGAGTCATTTTTGGCTGCTCAAATTCAGGAAGTTTTTCCCTGGAATTTACGAGCTTACTTCCCATGTTTTCGACTCCTACATTTGTTATCCATTTCCTCACTTCATCGTCATAAACTCTAGCTCTAATTGCACCAAAGAAGTCTGCAAGATGGATCAAAAAAACATACAACCTTACACCCTTGGAAGTACTACTCATGTTACATGTCTTAAAGCCAAAACATAGATCATAGGATTGCTTAAGAAGCCCAATTAACTGTTGGTTTGGCAACTAGTAAGCATAAACAAGGTTAGATAGTGTTTAGTGACCCACCCTAATTGAACTCTTAAGTCACCAACTATTAGGTTTCATAATAAAAGCCATGGTTAAGATCTAAAAAACTGGCCGAATTTAGTTTTCACATTGTAAAATTCTTGAACTTCACTTCAGGGTACAATTGAATTTAAAAAAGTAAAAAAAAAAAAAATCTAAATTGCAAATTGGAAAACGACCATACTTCACATTGTTGTTAATTTGATATTAATCCTAAAACTCAACCAACCAAAGAAAACAAGACAAGTGAACTAACTTACCAATAGATTGTCCAGGGAAAGCTGTGACAAGCTTCACAACATCTTCCCTTGGCACATTTTCCGTCCTAAAAATACCAAAACAAACACCGATCCTATCTTCCCTAGTCGGAGCCCAATAGAACTTCTCCATACGGCCATCACGAATAAGAGGAGCGTACAACGTTGAGAAGTCGTTGCCAGTGACAACGATAGGCACTCGGGGATTTTGCTGTGTGTTATACATTCCAGGGAGCTGAACATTAGTGGGGTTATCAGCAATGTTCATGAGAGTTGCATTCACCATCTGATTGTTCACTGTATACTGTGTGATTCCTCCGAATCTACCAGCACCTGCATCAAGATCATTGATGAAAAGAACACACATTCTGCCTTTCTTGATTCTGTCTGATGCATCTCGGTATCTTTGTCTGATCAGTTTCGCAGGCTCTCCGGCATTCCCACTTTCGAGTTCTCCAGCACTCATCATAATCGGGCTGGGAATTTCATCGTTAAAAACAAGTTTCATCATGATTTACAACCACCTCGTTTAAGAATTTAACTGTATTAACTTATTCGCTCATTGCAAAGTTTAAGAATCAGGTATCACTAAAAAATTGCAAAATTGGTCTCATAATTACAGAGATGAGACCAATTTTGCAATTACAGAGATGTAGCAAAACTAGTCATTTATCCCTTGAAAGTGACAATTATTTGTTTCATTTCAGTTATAATCGCATTTTTTGTCCCAAACTTAGTCAGATTTTCATCAGTAAAACTATTTTTGGTTGTTATGATTTAAGGCATAGGTTGTGGAGTCAGTATTAAATAAAAGAGGGAAAATGCCCGGACGGTTCAATTTTTTTTATCGAGATGATTGTTCTATATTGATAAAATATTCATTTAAAATTAAAACCATATCTATATTAACATAGTGGTAGAAAGAGTACCGTGCTACGTCTAGATTTCAAACGGTTGCTTTAACCATCTTAAGAGCTCCACATTATTGGTTGCTAGAGAATCAAAATTTAGGATCACCTCATTTAAAAATTATACTATATTAACCTATTCGCTCATTGAAGAGCTTAACCTGTTAGAATCAGGTATCATTGGGAAATTGCAAAATTGATCTTATAACTATATAAATATCTTTTAAAAGTGATAAAACTAATCTTTTTCATTTGAATTATACTCGCATTTTCTATCCAAACTTAATTAGAATTTCACATGCGACAAATAATTTAGATGACATGTTGGATCAAAGACGATATGAACTTGATATGATACTGCATAAAAAAATTAACAACAAACAAATTAATGTACAAATACAATTATGAAAGTTCATACCATTTTGAGTCTGCCACACCATCTAAGTTACTCGTAGTAAGAAGAATTCTAATTAAATTAAGGACTTCAGTGCAAAAATGCAATAACTAAAATGGAAGGGACTAGTTTTGACATTTTTAAAGGAATTTGGCATTTTCCCAATATCATAAAATATTTGCATTATAGGCATCAACATTTTCTATTATGAACACAAGGGAATGAAGCATAGTGTTGACTTACTCGATTCCCATTTTTGCAAAAACAAGCTCACATTGGAAAGTTTTTCCCTGCCCTTTACCTCCCCAGATTCCCAGGATGAGTGGAACCTGAGAAATACTTAAATTAAGCAACAATCATCCAAATTTCTCTTTTCCAATTACCATGTAATCCAACAATTATAGAAAAATATAATTATACTTCATTCATCTCAAATAAATGTCTTTGTAGTCAAGCTTTTGTATCTCAAAATAAATATTATAGTATTGTAAAAAACATTTGTTCACATTCTATCAAAACAGTCCTCCAAAATTAAATGATACATAAAAGTATTAGGACATCTCTAGCAATGTTAAAAAAAAAAAAACTACAATTTTTGTATTATTTTCCTTACACTAAAAGATAATATTCCATAAAAACAATAGAAAAAAGTGTTAACGAAAATTTTGATTTGCGTTGAATCTATTACAAGGTGATGATTGATATAGTTTGACATGAATTTTTAAAGCACTGCTGGAATGAAAATTTTTAAAATCTTAAAAATTCAACGCAGCGTTAGAAATGCTCTAATCAACATACTCAAATACATATGGATATATCAGCTTTTTTATCAAACTTCTTTAATTTGTATTGAAAATTCTAAAACCACACTTATTTTAGGACAAATGGAGTAACAAAATAACAAACCTTGATATGTGGCAGGTTCATGAAATTCTTAGCAATGTGAAGAGAAAGTTTGTCCATGAAAGCAGGAGCGATGTAGTATCCATTCATATTATTATCAAATTTGAATCTGAAAAATGTCATCACTATTAAACTCCACAAAAAATAAATGCAAAAGTTGCAAGAATATATCTTACTCTCTCAAACCAGCAGTGAGGTATTCATAGGAACTTAAGACAGCATCATGAGTGCCAGCCCCTATAGGAGCTTGGAATAGAGTATCCACCATTCCCTTTCCTCTTGTGATATCTTGCTGATCATCCGAAACGTCGATCGAAAGCCCTTTCCATCTGTCTTTATCACTCTGTAATTTCTTCTCATGATCAACTTCTGCAAAAACCCTAAACTTGGTTGTCGAAATCTTGGAGCTGTTTGCTCTTGATCTCACCCTGTTTCCGAAGAAACTCGTGCTGGGATCATATACATTCAGCTGCAAGAAAAATCAACAACTTGTTACTTGATTTTTCTAGTATGATAATGATCAACTATTGAATTATAGGAAGAAAATGGCACCAGTGATTTAGTACAAAAAGAGGCAGCCATGTTTGAACTTCTTAGAAATTAATGTAGGATTAATGATGAAAAGGGTGTCTGGTTTTTGTAATGAGGCCAAGATTTTTGGTACATAGAAGGGTGTGAAATGGGTAAGACTATTTATAAGGTGGTATGGCACTTGAGTATGGGACTTGGTTTTTTGGAGGCTAGTTTAATTTATGTGCAATTTCTCAATTGTATATATCTCATGTTTCATATTTTTCAATTAGTAATAATGTTATTTTGTATTTATGTGTGTTATTTAATGATAAATGTATCTTTCAATTTGATCTAGATTTCAAGTTTGAGTCTCTTTATTTCTTACTGTAACCTACAAACATGATGTCATTTTCATACATATGAAACAAAAAATTCATATATTGTTTGAAATAACAATAATATCATCGTTATATTTTGAAAGTATTTGATGGAAAGTGGATAACATATTATGGGCTGAAGTGGATAAAGAAACAGATTGGAGGCTTCTTGGAATTTGAGGTTGTAGTTCCAGCTTTTGTTTCCTCCATAAATATTATTCTGATTACTTTTACTTTAGAAAATGTTAGTGACTTTGTGTATGAAAAATTATTAGAATTTTTTATTTGGAGAAATAGTTTTTATTCTATTTAGTTCTATAATTTTAAGAACTTCTGACTTTTAGTCTAGTTACCTGTTAAAACAGATTTAAAATGATTTCTTGTTTATTTGAAGTTACGTATTCATTTTTATTTTTATTTTTTATATCTATATAGTTTCTATTTGAAATTTTGGATAATTCTAAAATAAAAATCTATATTAATAATATTTTTAAGAGGATCATTAAATAAATAATATGTACCCATTGTGACAAAAAAAAAAAAAAACACTTTAATTGGTAAGAGGATCTGTAAATATTTTTCAAACTTTGTTATACTCATAACCAACACATTATATTATTTTTACATATAAACCAAAAAAAAAAAAACTCAACTTGTAAATAATATCCACATACTTCACAGGGGTATTTTACTGGTTATTTAAAAAAATTAAGGTAACTGGATGATTTAATCAGTATTGGCTAAAAAAAAAAAAAAAGAGAGAAGAATCATATATGATTCATGATTTGCATATTTGTTTGTCATGTGCAATTTAACACTAAATCAATAGGTTATACAACATCAAGAAACTAAACTACAATTTACAAAGGACTTTAACAAAGAATGTTATGCAACTAATGTGAATAAAGAATCAAACAAACCTAAAAGGAAAAAAAAAAAAAAAAATCTCATCTTTGAATTTCACCGTTTCCTAATCTATCATACATGCAAGTTCCTATTCTCAAATGTATATATACAACTCAACCCTACCAACACTTCAGCAATAGCAGCCTCTGTTTTCACCTTATCAGCAAAATGCAGTGTCTGCAGCAAAAGCACTGAAGGCTTGGAATCAAACTTCATCTTCTCCACATTCCTCTCCACCTGCCACGTCACCGTGTCGTCGGCCACCGGCCCCAGCCACCCCATGATCTCCACTATGGCAGCCCTCCACCCTTCTGCCAACATCTCATCACTCTCTCCCCCTTTCATCTTCTTGCTCAGCTTAGCCCTCACCAATGCCTTCACGTTCTCCGGCAGCATTTGGTACAATGACTCGCGCTCTTCATGCCCAATCGATGCGCCCGAACCCAAGTACTTTTCGACCTGCAGAATCACGCTCGCATAGTGCAATGCCAGCCCCGATCCCCCCACTGTCAACGGCCCTGCTACGTGGAACACTCGGTTGCTCTTCGTCGCCTTTTCAAACGAATCGCAGTCGTCGAAGAAAAGGTCCGATTCCCGGCTGTATATTCGGATTTTATTCGGCTTTAAATAGGCGATGTTTAGCAATGATATAGAAGGAAGAACAGAGATGTATGGCTTGAAAACAGAGCAAATTCTTGAGTATACAATGATCACAATTGTTGCCATTTGGCCAACACTTTTATCGAACGTTTTTTGCCACAGAGATCGAGCTTTGAAATAGCAAACCTCTTTGCGCTGATTATCGAGCTTCTGATAAAACAGATCGGAGTTCAAATCCGGCGAATCGAACCCTCTCTTCTTCCTCTTCCTCTCAGTGACCTCCATCTCCGTCAGAATCTCCAACGCCGCGTGTAAACACGCGGTCGACGAAACCAATTTCTCCATTTTCAGCACCTTCCTCTCAGCATATCTGGATCCGTACTCCAATTTCCCCGAATCGATAATCCCCAGTTTCAGATCCGTGTAGAAAAAATCGAACCGATTGAGCCACGAATCGTTGCATTTCTTACCCAATCTAGCAACAACCGCGGCGGCGCGATCGAGATCTTCGAACCTTTCGGTGGACGCGAGGCTCAGCAGAAACTCCTCGTCGTCGGAGGTTAGATACGAAACTCCTTCGGATTTGACGATGGTGTGCTTGAGCCTGGTGATTTCGTCGTCGGTGAGGGATTTGTATAAGGAGAGTAATCTGGACATTGTTTTGGCCGTTTCAATAGCGAGGATCTCCAAACGGGCGGCTCTCTTCTTCGGCGCGTCGGAGAAAGGGAGGCGCGTGATGATGTCGGGGAGCCAACCCATATTCTTCAATCCGAGCACTATTGCTTTGAGATGTATCGATTGAAGAGTGTTGGAAAATGTCGCAGCGTCTCATGATCTGTCATTCTGATGAAGGTTAGATCAGGGTTTGAAGATTGGACGAAGAATTGGTGTTTTGTTGCTGTTCTTCGCATAGGATAATTGGAAGATGGCAAATGGAAATATTGAGTTTTTATTTATTTATAATTATAAATCAATACTTTACCGCCACATCTTTTTGGTTCCATTTACTTGGTTGTATAGTATCGATTCAGAACAATTCGATCCTATATACTCAAAATTTATTACCTTTTTTTACCCATAATTTAGAGGGTGATGGTAATTTTGAACTTTAATTTCGAGCTGACAATTTAAAATTTTATTTTTTCAAACTTTACGAATTTTGCTTAATTTGAACTCGAATTATTTAATTGGGCTTAAATCGTACGTGAGCTTATTAATTCGGGTTATTTGTACCAATTTTGCTGATGTGACGTTTATTTAACACTTGTGGCATTTTTAATATAAAATTTTTTCCATGTGGATTAATTTTTTTAATTTTGTTTATTTTTCAAATAAAAAATAAAAAATTTATTTTCCTTTCATGCTAATCTAGGGTTTACCACCACCGACGAATTAAGATGCTGATTATCGGTGATTGAAGGTGTTGGTGGTCGGCAATTGGAAGAGAAAGGGGGAGAGAGGTGGCAAATCAAATTTATACCAGCGAATGGAGATGGGCGGCGGTAGCTCTCGGAGATGGAGGTGGCTGCTCGGAGCGAGTAGATAGGGTGTGCGTGGAGGACGGAGGTCAGATTTATGCCCGTGAATGGAGATGGGCGGCGGCGATCGGAGATGGAGGCGATGCGATCGTGCTCGGAGCGAGTAGATCGACGGTGTGGTAGCAGATCTGGAGTAGCTGCGGCGTGATTTGGTGAGACCTAGCATATAAGTGGTTCGAGCTTCCTCGTCAGATGCTCCAGGGAATTGATTTTACCTCCCTCGAATCCGTTATTTTTAAGGTTCCTTCCTTTTTCATGTGTTGATTGAACTCAAATTAGTTGTATTGCAATAATCAATTTTTGAAAATTACGTTGATTGTAATAGACTATGATTGTGCAAAACAATTGAAATTGATGTGGATGATGAATAAACAACCTGTATTTAGTTGTGTAAAAACAGATTCAATGATTGAGAATGTGGTTTAGGGTACCATTACTCTTCATTACTTCATGTAAACGATGAATTTGCTTTTGAATATGGTTTCACAAATAATATTAAATTTATTGGAATGGTTTGCTGCAGAAAGATAGCGATGGTGTGAGAGAGGCACTTGATCAATTGAGGGAAATTGGTTGTGCCAAAAAGTGGAGTTCTCAACCATACGTTTCTCGTTATACGGTCAGTCTCTAGGTCGATGAAGATGATGAACACTGATTTGGTGAGACGGATGAACAGTTAGCTATTTTTTGGTTTTTTTATTTAAAAAATAATAAAATTAAATTTTTTTGGTTTTTTTTTATTTAAAAAATAAATAAAATTAAAATTTAAAAGCCACGTTAGCAAAATTGGCCCGAACAGCCCGAATTGATGAGTTCACGTGAGATTCACTTGCGATTTGAGCCCAATTAAGCAATTCGGGTTTAAATTGGGTAAAATTCGCGAAGTTCGGAAAGATAAAATCCTAAATGGCCAGTCTGAAAAATTAAAATTCTAAATTGATAGACTCTCTAAATTATGGACCAAAAAAGGTAATAAACTCTATTTAAAATTACCTTATATTGATATGGTACATTATTGGATAGTGATTTTGGTATAGAGGTTCTAAATTGAGTATAGTATGGGGTAGAATTGATAAAAATACTATAAAATGTGGGATACAAGTAACTTTGAAAATTTATAAGTGGATAGTGTCTTTATATATTAATGTTTACTTCAAACTACAAAACTTTGGTAAAGATCCAATTACTAAAATAGCTTTGAGAAATAAAAATTGATTGTCACTACATGTTTTTTTTTTCTTTTCGTTTTTTAATACACAAAATCTTAGTGGGATCACATTATTCATCAACCAACAGTTTTTTACAAATTCTTCTAGATTGACCCGTCTTATGAAAGCAAATTTGTAAGACGGTTTTATAAGAATTCTAGTTTTTTTTCTCTCACATAATAACTAATCAATAAAAATTGTACTATCACATCAAAAATCATGACATTTACTTTTGTAAGTTAATCAAACTTTTAGATTTTGGAATTCAAGTTGTGCAATTAAAATCGTGTTCTTTTTATTTTTTATTTTTTTTATTGAATTTCAAAGTGTAAAGTGTTTTGACCTTTTTCAAAACTCTGCAAGGTTTGATATACACATGTATAAGACAAATATCCTCCATTCATGATCTCAAATGTCAAGTGGTGAAATATTCATGTGGAGTTCACATCATCATCTATCCTACATTTCTATGATAAAGGTGTTACTGCTTCCGATTGACCACAATCTCTAATTTTGATTGAAATAACGTTGTTTTGTTGATCTGAATCACTTCTAATTTGACAACATTGTCTACGTAGTGCCTATTTAAAAAAAAAAACAACAACCAATAATTACAACCACAAACGACAATCTGCGTGATTATCTCTTCACATTCTAACCATTTACTACACCACATTCATGTTTACTAGTTAACTCTCTATTATAAAAAGTAAAATTCAGAGTCAAAGTATCTTCATCAAAGAATTTTGGAATGGAAATTCAAAAAAAATATTATAGTAACATAACATTTGAAATGAAAAAATTCTACAACATTGATTTCCGACCATAATTGTGATACATTGATAAAGAAAATGTGATGATTCAAATAGGAGATTTTGGTTGTATTGATATATTTTGATACAAAATTGACGGAAAATTGATCCATGCATTCCAAATTAAGGATTATTTTATGTCCAATTAATTCCACAAATCATTTTTCGTTCATAACAATCAAATCCCCAAATCAACATTTTTACCAGAACTAAAATATTTTAATTAATTAAATCGGATGAAAATTGTTTTATTTTGTTTTCGTTTTTTTAAACTTAAAGGGCCAATACAAAACCCCTAAACCTAATGGTTCAAAAAAAGATACAACCCAATCTAGACACCCATATTGAAATTTCCTCCAAATCAAATCACAAGAAAACAACAAATCAAGAAATAGGAGATTAAGTACCTTATTCCATAACTGAGGATGAAAAATTGGAGCAGAAACATTAAACCCCTTCACCAAATAAGCAGCCTCGTAACTATCCCTCTTGCATTCACTCCACTGCACAGAGTTATTCCTCGTATACCTCGTCAACGTATGTCCATCCTTAAACTCCTCAGCCCGGCCTTCTAAAAGAAACATGACGGGCCGTTCACAAGGATCCAGGCTCATGGCCCGAGTATCGAACGTGAACGGGCCCTGTTTCCAGGCCCAGGTCAGAAACGTCTGCAATGGAGTGCTCAAGTCTTTTGCTGTCACCAAAAAGGGGTATAGTTGCACATTGTAGCCCCATGCAACAGATACGGACCAGTTTCGGGTCAGGTCGTAGCAGAATGTGTGCTGTAGAACCCGACCCGGGTCCGTTTCATGGGCAGTCATGAGCTTCTTGACCGAGGTGACCCGGTCAGTGCCCGGAAACAGTGGGTGGAGGCTGTCTAGGTGGTGTAGTGAGACCAGAGGTGCCAATGGATGAGCCGAGAGTACGCCGTACGCGCTTCCTCGTATATCTAGCTGTACATGTAAGGTCCACATTGATCAAATTTTAACGGTTTTTATAATGTAAAGGAAAAATTACAATTTACATCATGTAACATAAGTCTTATCTATTTATTCACTACAAATGTTACATATTTTAAATTTGACATTTTAACCATCACTTTTTTTAACTTTTCATATTTTGATTTTCGATTTTGCCTATATACATGTTGGAATTCCTGATGTGAACTTTTCAATTTCAACGTTCATGTAGATAGAACTTAGCATGTCAAGTAAAATAGTGACCAAAATTAAAAAAAAAAAAATGATAGTTACATGATCAAAATTGAAATACGTTAAATTAATGATAAAAAAAGAAAAATTAAGTATATATAATCAAAATTGAGATTTTCTCATCATTATATTTTTTTTTTTCAAGTTTTAGTCCTATCTTTATGAAAAATTCTGTTTCCGACAATAACGGCTGACTCTCGACGAAGTGATTTGATGCTCCAAATCAAAGATATATTTTTTTTTTTTTTGTATATCCAATCAAAAAATTGACATTAAATAGGACAAAAAAACCGATTTATGTGCTTTAAAATGGACATTTTGTCCATTTAGTGTCATGAAAATACATTTCCCCCTACAATCAAAATTCCTCAGTTTTGGAGTGTCACGCAACAAGGAATACCAACATTCATCATCATAAATCAAATTAACTTACAATTAAAATTGAACTGGAATTTGAAAAAACAACACCACCATAAAAACACATATAATTACTGGTTAAAAAATTGAATAGGCCAAATTAGATGACCAAAATTGAAAATTAGTATAATGAAATATCACAATTAAAATGATTCAATATAGAGTGTAAAACAAAACAAAATACCTGATGAAAACCAAGTTCTTTAGTAAGAGGCACACCAATGTCAGCCATGCAAGCCCCAATCTTCTGATCGGAGCCATAAAACGCAGCGTATCGATCAATACAGCTGTCCAAAATTCTGACCAGCTCCGCCGCCAAGGGGCGGCTGACGGCGAACCCGCCGCCGCCATAACCCATGCTATAAGAATGGATCACATCCTGGTCAACGCTCTCCGAATTCCCACCAATATAATACATTTCCATGTGATCATATCTATTCAACACACTCACCAAATTCTCAGTAAAGAACACAGTATCATCGTCTCCCATAACGAGCCACCTCACATTCTCCAAGCCGAGCTCGAAGCTCTCTTTCACTATTCGCGCTATCCTCACGGCTGACCTCGAGCCGTACCGGCAGCTGTACTTGAGCCTAGCCGTGTTAGCCGAGACTCTGTATGGCGGCGAGGTTTTGGGCCATTGTTCATGTGCCGGCTTTTCTGGCTCTTCATCGAGCCAGACGAAGCCACGGGTGACGTTTGGCTTCCACCATAGCTCGCAGTAGCGGCGGCGCCTGCTCCAGGTCTTGGCTGAGCCGCTCACGCCGAATAGAATGTGGGATATGTTTGTTTTGTGGTCCATTTCATGTGCGACTTTGATTGAGTTTTTGTAAAAATCGTGGACATGAGTTTGGTTGTACTCGGGGTAGTTAAAAAATCGCAGTTTTGAAAAGGTGGAGAAGAAATACAAAGAAAAGAGGGCGAAAATGCAGAATGCTGAAACGGTTTTCATGGAATATTTTGGGCTTAAAAGAGTGAGTTTGTGTGGTGGAGATAAGAGATTTGTTAAGGGTTTGAAAAGGTGTTGAATGGAGGTTTGTGATGAATGAGGCATACTTGGTATTTTTCTCTTGATACTTTTTGAAAGTCGGGCAAATTTGGTGTGTAATATAAGAGTTTGGGTTGGAAGATCATAAATTTAAGTCAAATCAGCTTGGAATTTAAGGTGGAAATATAGGTCTTAGGTGGTTGAATATTGATTGCCTACTTTCTTGACTCAAATCTTGCCGAAATGATATGCGAGAAAAATGGAAATTGAATGGACTTTGTGCTACTAATTTTTTCTACAACTTAAAAGGGTTAAATTGACCTTTCTTTTGACCTTTTCACAAAATCTTTAGTTACTGAATATAAGTGGGAGGGGATAAACTGAAAGTTAGTCAAATGACATAAAAAAATTTAGGCTAGTAACACCACGAGAAATAAGTTTTCTTTTGTCAAAATAATTGACTTTCTATCTTTTATGGAAAAAAGGGTCCACTACGCCGTCAAGTAAAAAAAAATAAAAGGAAATGGACGAGCATCACGATTTGCACGAGGTGCATAAGCTACATGAATCGTAGATTCAGCACAAGCTGCACCGGTGCGCAATTCAATTTCAAAAATTTATTGAAACGATTCTAGAGGAATTTCATACGAAATTTTGAGGAATAAGTACGAAGAAATTTTGAGAAATATGTTATATTTCTTCTCCACGAGTAAAATCTTCACATCAATAACTAAAATTTTGAGAAATGGGTGGAAGTTTTTTAGAAAAGCTTATGTTCAAATTTTGAGAAGAGAGATAATATAAAAAGAAGATAGGAAGAGATAAGGTTAATAGAAGAAATAAGTAGTTAGTGGGTGTCCCGGATACAAAAACTTTTGGTTAAAAAAACTATTTCTTATAAGTTAGTTTAATTTTTTGTTATGGTTAGAAATGTTCATTTCCTCAAAGGAAAAACCCCCCAAATATACTTGTAGCAACCATTATATTTAAGATTTATGATGATTAGGATATTTTTATATAGTATAATGATATAAGTTAAATAGTAATAGTAAGGTTTACATTATGTTATAAATTGATAAGTATAGTTGTGTTCTTGTCATTTTACTTTTTCTCTCTCTCTTCACACATATTGGACACCTCATAGTAGTAGGTCCTTACCCATTTTATCAATTGAGAGAAGAAGGTCTCATTTTGGAAAAACAAATTGAAATAAAAAGCTAAGAAGCTCTCTCTCTCTCTTCTCTTTTCTTCCCCCACCACCTACCACCACTGTCATCGTCGATTGATATTTTTTCAACAAGGTAATTGGATCATTTTGTAAAGCTCGCCAAGCCCATCACAAATCCGGACTTGAAATTTCTAACTGCCGCCGCCTCCATCACGTACGGACGTGGAAAGAGACGTCAGTTTTCTCTCTCTTTCCTCCCCCGTATTATCCTCCGCAGCTTGGTCACCGTCTCTATGGGTTGCCGGTGCAAGGTTGCACCGACGTATGGTGTGTAAGCCGCCGCCGTGAGTAGCGGCGATGTGGTTCAGGTGTGTGCGTGTGTGGTGTGTGTAGGCCGTTGCCATGAGCGGCGACAAGGGGTGTGTGCGTGTGTGCATATGGTCGTGTGTGTGTGTTGGGCACCATCGTGAACAGCAACGCTGGTCGAATATGTGTGTGTGTGTTTGAGTGTCAGGTGGTCGCTGATGACATGGAGTTGCTGGTAGCGGCAAGCAGCGACAGGGGCAAGGGTGGCGGTGGCTAGAGTTAGGGTTTTGGGTGGGATTTTATTTTATAAATTTGATATGTTAAAGGATTAATGTGCAAACCCTAAACTTTGGTGAAATTAATGTTTAACCCCTAACTTTTGTTGATTTACAGTTTACCCCTTAACATTCTAAAATATGCATAAAGATCTCTGGACTTTTGGACTATGACATTTGAACTCCAAAACATGCTGAAATTATAGAGTATACCCTAGAATTACTGGAATTGCAGATTTGTCCCTTAACTTCATAAGATATGCAACAAGACTCCTAAACCTTGAGCATATGATAATTGGACCACATATGTCACGCCCCAATTTCGTAACAAAATAAAATTAAAATTTTCTAAAAACGGGCGTCCAGGAAAACAAACTAGCTAACATTTTAAACAAACATAAAACCCGATATAACAAAGGTTTTTAAATACACCATTTAATTTACATAAAAACGTTAAGTTATCAGAAATCAGCAGCGAAACATCAATATACTAGCCACCGGCTTAAACTTTACAATCCTTCCAAAAATATTTAGACCTTAAAAATCATCTGAGAAATAGAAAAGCATATTTATATACAATAAAAATAATTATATGCATCTTTCTTCAACTTCGCCTTTCTACATTCGGATCTATACAAAGAAAACATGCAAAGGGGGTGAACGTATAAAAATACACTCAGTGGGATCACATTGTAAAATAGGGGAATTAAAATCATAAAACACAAATAATAATTAATTTCCATCATATCATTTCACATGTAAACATATCACTTTCATAAACATTCATATCACTTGCATATTCAAAATTTTACGGTTCTTAGCCGCCATAGATACGGTTTTCACCGTCATTCACATAATTCAAGTAAACATTTAATTTGCCATTCATCATCTTTCCGAACACATTAATCATATATATTAAAACATGTCACATTTCACATAATATAATATTTTGAAAGAATTATAAATACCGTAATAAGCAATTTAGCCCCACCTTGGAGTAGACGATCAAAAGCTTTAGATTCTAAAGATATTTAGGGCGCAAACTCTTGCGTATCGCCTATAATCATAAAAGTTCGACTTAGAATCTAATCGAACTATCATTCATTTAGAAACTAATTTCTTTAAAATAAACCCTATATTTAAAATTAATAATTAAATTATAATTAAATTTAATGATAATATTTCTAGGTCGATATTTTAGTCTCAAAAGCAATCTTGCTTATCATAAGGTCTTAACTTATAATTCCAAATAAAACTTTGGCAAAATTTATAATAAATAACTTAATAACACTTGATTCATAATCCATCTTATAACTAGGTTTATTTACTTATTTCGATAATCATCTAAGGTTTATATCTTAATCGGTGATATAAAGAGGTCTCAACAATCTAAATTAACCAATATAATTTATCTTTGCCATTTAACTAGAGTCCGAAATTCATATTCAATTTCTATTAATTATAAAGTAACATATATAATTCCCATATATTGTAATGTTTAATAAACTATATGCCATTATCATTAAATTTCAAAAATTATATGCAAAATTACCTAACATCAAACATTATGAAAAGCTATGTAATTTCAATAAAAATCGAGGATTCGTTTATCATTATATAAAATTTAGGGCCCTAAAGCATGCTTTATATACATAAGGGAGCAAATCTGAATTTTTCATAATTGCTAGGGTTCAAATTCTAATTTCAACATAGTTGACATTTGCAAGTTAGCCCTCAAACTTTATCAAATTTGCAAAGAGAAACCCCCCTATTTTCCCCCATTTCCTAGCCGCCCCACCTCCTCCCTGTCACTGCCCTTGTTCCTCCGCTGCCGCCGCCTCGACACTGTCGGCGACTTCCAGTCGCCAACGACACCACAAACACAGCCAACCCCGACCCACACACACACAACACACACTCTAGCCGCCGCAGCACACGGCAGCGGCTTGGACAGACGCTACAACCGGCGCCGTTGCTCACGGCGGCGCCCCACGACTCCCCTTCCGGCGAACACAGAGCCGGTCACCACCAATCCAAACAAGACACACCCACAATCGACTCACACACACATAGCCCACAACTCAAAGACCCACACACACCGCTTACAGCGGCGGCTGCGTCGCGCCGGCTACACCACAATCCCGACGGCGAAACAGAGCAGGCGGCAGAACAGAGCAATAACAGAGAGAAGGAGAGACAGAGAGAAGCTCAATATTTTTACAATTCCGAACCCGTCCTTACGACAAGCTCTACATCTTGGTCCGATTACCTCGCCGGTATTTCTGATGACCGAAGGCGATATTGACAGCCGATGGAGGCTGTTGATAGTTGAAGAATAGAGAAGAAGATGGCTTCTTGGGTTTGTTCAATTATGGAGGAAATTAGACTAGCTTGAGAATGACATTACCGTTATCCAATCCCTTAATCTTCTAGAAGGAATTTGACTTGTCTCTTGATTAATCACTTAGTTTAATTATGTACATTTATATAATTATCATATGTTATATAATTATATCATATATTTATATATAAAAAAAATTCCTAGGTGTTACAACATAACTTTTAGAATTTCAGCTTCCACCCCTTAAGTTGCTGAATTCATTAGATTAACCTAGAAGTTGCAAGTATTACTTTTTAAACCCAAAATTGAGTAGAATGACAAGTGAACCCAAACAGATTTATCTTGATATAATTTTAAACCCCTATTAATCTTAAACTAAACATAGTCCCATATTAATATATATTTAAAGAAAATAAAATAAATTTATTAAATCAAAACAATATTTTTAAACATTAATATTACTTATGCAAAAATAGTTTAAAATATAAATTGTAATTATTATGGATTTTCAAACTAATTAATTGCAACGTTTATAGTTTCTTTTGAAACTTGATTCTTCTACTACAGTCTTGTTTTTCAAGATTTTTAGAAGATCATAAAAGGTTTGTGTATATAATTGAGTTTTTAATATGATTAATTTAAAAAAAACTCTAAAAATCCTTAAGAAAATAAAATTATTATTTAGAAAGCAAAAGCTGGAGGAAAAATTTAATTTTATATGTAAAAAAATTAGTAAACTTGGAATAACAAAGTCAAAAGGAAATAAAAATAAATAACTATGGAGATTTAAATGTTGGAAAACGTAGAAATTTTAGTTCAAACAATCTATCAAACTAACAAAGTTAATTATTACAAGTGTAGATTTAGTTAGACATGTCATAGATAAAATAAAGATTAGGATACAAATATTATATTTTAAGGATTATAAAGCAATTCAATATATTTATTTTTCTATTTGATTATAGAAGGTAAGAGTTCATTTACATTTATAACCTACATGTTTTGATTAATTATTTTGCTTCTAAAATTGAATATACTGAATCCTGAACTAAAAATTAGATCTACATCAATATAACTTTAAAGAAAATAATTATTTGAAAATTAAAACATAAAGTTGACGATAAAATATAATTGTCTATATTAAAGAATTGCTAAAACAATATTAACAAAATCAAATGAAAATAAGAATAAATAATCATGGAAATAGAATTAGAATAAATTTAAAAAAGTAAAATGAAAAAGGATAAAATGTTGTACATTCCTATTGATAGGATGTTGTTGTAATAAATTTTGATAAGACAAAACATGTAATAGATAGGACTTAGCCTTCTGGATAAGGTTTCTTATGTAAAAGTTTAGCCAAGTCAAGGTCGCTGAAAGAGGAAGAAGAAGATACTGGAAGGAGTCTGCAAAGTCACTGCTGTAACATCCGGATTCTTTTTAAAATAATTATTTAATCGAGACGTTACCTACTTATAAAAAATTTCCTCTTCAAAAGAATAAAATATAAATAAAATCAAGAATAATTATAAAATATACATTTCTTAAATTCAAGAAATTAATCATTTTAAATAGAAAGTTTCTGAAACCTTTAATCATCGGCTACCAGCATTCACCGCTCGCATCCCACACCATAAAATCCCTAAACTGAAAACATTTTAAAAGAGGGGTGAGTGACAAAAGTACACTCAGTGGGGTGGGGAAACTCGGGATGATATAAAATAATTTTTGGAAGATTTTACAGACACATGCCAAAACACCATTTTATCACATAAAACAGATTTTCGTAAAACGTTTGTCTTTTAATAAAAATAGCATAAAATAGATCACTTCAATTCACGTGGCATAAACCATTTTAAAATGTAAGTATCCCAATCAATCATCATTCACATTCAAACATATCACATTCATTACGGTTCTTAGCCGCCATAGATACGGTTCTTAGCCGCCATAAATGCAGTTCTTAGCTGCCATAGATACGGTTCTTAGCCGCCATAGATGTGGTTCTTAGCCACCATAGATACGGTTCTTAGCCGCCATAGATGTGGTTCTTAGTGTAATATCCATATAATTGCTAAGATCAATTTAATAAACTAGGTTGCTTGTTTTGCTAAGATAAGAATTGTTGACCTAGTTCCTCCAATACACCACCACAATTAGACACCTAGCCTAGTCTATAGTATTAGCTTAGGTAATGGATGGACATCAAGATAATTGAACATTTCTTCTCTTCCATCTCATTTCTTCATTAGCAAAGATATCATCCTCTCCATAACTTCTTCTCGGACAGCAGCAGCCATATTTATCTCTCTCAGTCGGCGATTTTTTCGGCAAGAATTTATATGTTTTGCTCCGTTTATGTTGTAGTTCTTACTAGGCTTTTACGATTTTAAAACCCTAAGCTAGTTTGGCCGCCTTGTTCCTCCGTTTGCTGCCGGTTTTGATGCTGTGTTTGTGCCGGCGAGAGGTGTGTTTGGGCTGGCCGGCGCTCGATCGCGCCGGTAGGGGGTCGAGGAAAGCCGCCGCAGCTAGCGGCGGCTGTGCTGGTTTATATATACATATATGTATGTTGTATATGTGCGTGTGTGTGCTGGGTTGGGGGCGAGGGGTGTTGGGGCCAGAGTATGGGGAAGAGGCCGGTGCCGGTGAAGCGCCGGCGGGGCTGAAGAAGGAGAGCCGCCGCTGGAAGCGGCGGCAGGGCAGTACAGTATATATATATGTATGGTTGCGGGTGTATATATGTATGTATGTTATGTGTTTGGTTGGTTGTAGATGGAGGCTGGTGAGGTGACGGCGGCGCCGGGCTTGCGTCGGCGAGGGCGAAGAGGAGCCGCCGCAGCAGCGACGGCGAAACTGGGTTGTATATATATATATATATGTATAGGCTGTGTATATATATGTGTGTGTTGGGAGTGGTGAGAGAGGTCACCGGCGACATGGGTTGTATATATATATGTATAAGCTGTGTATATATATGTGTGTGTTGGGAGTGGTGAGAGAGGTCGCCGGCGACATGGGTCGCCGGCAGTGGAGGTGGCGCAGCGGCGGAGGACAGGGCGAAGCGGCGGAGGTCAGTGGCGGAGGCAGGGGGGTAGATTTAGGGTTTGGGGTGAAATTTGAAAATTGGAAAAACCCTAGGAACTTAATTGCAAATTCCAGGTTTTGGATAATTAACAAATAGTCCCTGAACTATTGGATCCTCATAGTTTAACCCTGAACTTCTGAAAAACTTACAGATTGACCCTAAAAACTTTCTGAACTTACAATATAGTCCCTAGAATTCCTAGAATTTATTTTATGAATCCTAAATCCTATAGAATTTATCGATTCACCCCTAGATCTCGGCAAAATGACAATATAACCCCTAAAAATTTGTAGAAATTATATCTTGACCCTAGAATTTGATAATTTTATATTTTATGTCCTATTATATTATAAAATGATAGTTCGACCTCAAAATAATATAGGACATGATGAACGAATCCTTTAAGCGAGCAAATTCTAAGATAAATCTTAATAAACCCTAATTAAATTTTAGAAACCTCGGCTATCGTTTCTTTCTAAAGAATTTATTTATTTGCAGTTTTTATAGATTTTAAGATATTTAAGTCAGAAAATAAGTCATATTTTTATATTCTGTAGGAAGTTTACGTGGGGGACCGAAATAAACCTTTTATCGAAAGCTTGTACAGGACTTTGCGGGAAATCCCAAGGTGGGGGTTAAAATCCTTTTCTGTTTTAAAAATCGTACAATTTTATGAAAATTAACGTGACTACGTGATTTAAATTCCGTAATTATGTGACGATATTTTTACTTAAACTGTTATCGCTACCTGAACTGTTTTCGAATAAAGTATATGATTCTGAGAGCTATTGATTTCAAGTATCTCAATGAAAATGGTTTAAAGAATGAAAGTCGGGATAATACCCGCTAAGAAAGGTTTTTCTATACTTATGTGTTATGTGAATTACGTGGCCAACGTGAACGTGACCAATGTGCAATTTATGTGTTATGTGAGAACTTTTGTGTGAAAATTAACTGCGCATGCGCCTTCATGCCAAGTAGGGTATTCCTTGTTGGAAACCCATCAACAGAGGATATTCTTTGGAATTCCCAACACAATGGGGGGTAACAGCCCAATTCGGGTCGGCTTGGGGCCCTGATAGGTATTTTTCGGAAACCTATCCACAGTTGCCATTGGGACTCTTCGGGAGTCTACAACGTGTATTATATGTATAATATGCAAGCAATAGTATGTGTATATTATTATTATAAATTTCCCTCCCCCACTAAGTGTTCTTTTGACACTTACCCCTTATATGTTTTTATTTTTACAGAAAACATGAGTACAAGGAAGGATGAACCGAAATATCTGTTATTTTGCCTGTAAATATTAATGTATATGGTTGTTGGTATTTCTGAAACCTTAAGTCATGTACGAAACAGGGTTTATGCATTTTGATCTAAACAAGAAAGTTTTCCGCTGATCTGAGAAAAATCCATGTATTTTCCATAATTATCTTTTAATTTTTGATTCGTTTAAAGTCTTGATAGTTTTGTAGTTTTGCTGGACGCCCGATTTGTAAGGCCGCTCTTATACTCTGATTTAAGGAAAAAAAAATTTAATCTCTATTATAATTTAATTGTGTTTTAAACTCTGACATGAAAACGGGCGTGACACTCAGCCACCATAGATGTGGTTTTCAACCACCATAGATACGGTTCTTAGCAGCCATAGATGTGGTTCTTAGCCACCATAGATACAGTTTTCACCTCCATTCACAATAATTCAAGTAATTCACATATATTCATGCTTATTTCATCACATAAACATTTATTTTGCCATTCATCATGTATATTAAAGCATGTCACTTTTCACATAGTATAAGATTCACCTTCATCATATCATAACATTTCATGCGTTCAGCACATAAACCCAACTCATTTTATATAGTATAATAATTCGTAATTTAAATAATTTCGAAAGAATTATAAATATCGTAATAAGCAATTACCCCCACCTTAGAAAATTGAAGCTTATATTCATAAGTTGTCGAACATATTCCTTTTTCCTCGTTTCCTACATCGAACATTAAAATATCTTAGTACTTGGTCTAACTATAATTTCTTTAGTTAAAGTCATTAGTGATTAAAATATGTCCTTTAAGGTTTTCTTTGATAAGATGAAACAGATTTCTAATGATATTGTGGTTTAAAGAATAAAATAAATAATCTTAAGATGAGTATAGGGTTTAGGTGAATTTCTAATAAAATATGTTTATTAAAATATTATAAAGCTTAATTAGACTTTATTTAGATCTTGAAAAACTTAGATTAGTTCCAGGAGAATTTAATTATAAGATTATGATTTGGTTTAGATATTGAAGACTTGAAAATTATTCTAAAATAAGTAAATTATAAAGCTTTTAGCTTAAAATAATTCTTATGGATCTTTAAAATAATCTTAGAAAAATCTAATTATATAATTTTACGATTTAACTTAGATATTAATAAATTTTAATATATTTATGATTATAGCGTATTTAGATTAACTATAAAGTTTTAATTTATAATAGTGAATTCAATTAACTGAAATTATAATTTAATTTAGAAAATATATTTAATTGCATAACATGTTTAGTTAATTATTATTTAAGAGAATTGAATTCGATATTTAATTTAATTATTAATTTTGAGGTTTAAATTGTAAAGTTCATAATTATTTCTTTACGTTTTGATCATTTTTAACAATATAGAGGATTTAATTGTATATTTAATATTTATAATTAGGTCCTTGGTTCGTTTATTAAATTATGAGGGTCAAGTCACAACTTCTATAATTATATTTAGGACAAAAACTCATTTAAATTAAGAGAGATGGTAATTAATATTTTTAATATTATATTAGGACATAATTTACTTGTTTGGGTCAAGAAGTAATACTAGCGACTTCTACGGTCCGTTTCGTAAATCTAATTAATTATGAGATAATTCTTTAATTTCAGTATATTTTAGAGGTCATTTTAGCAATATTAAGCAATTGTAATAACAATACATAATATTATAAATTTTTAAGGGTACATAATGTAATTCCAGCATAATTTGGGGTTCGTTATCATAATTCATTAATTTAGTGGCTTAAAACATATTTTCATAATCTTAAGGGTATACAATTTAATATTTATAACTATTGGTGTTTTAAATGTCATTATTCATAAATTATGGGTCTTATAGCATGTTTCATAAAATTTAGGGATTGATTTGCTATGTATCCTAAAGTTAGAGTTTGCAATTAAGTCCTTCAATTATATCTAATCTACCAAACTCAACCTTATCCCCCAAAACAGCCCCTACTGTCTCCCTGCCTTCTGCATACTCATCAATTGCATCCACCATGTAGAGGACTTCAATTCCCTTCTTCTTCTTCAGCCTCTCAAGGAATGGTGAGTTCTCAACAGCCTTCCCAGCCACCTTTGCAGCCTGCTGCCTCCTCTTGCCACCGCCGCCGTTCATCGCTACCGGACCTGCCCTTCCTCTCTACCGCTGTCGGCAGCTGCCGCAACTCCTCACATCCAAACACACACACACGTCAGATATACACAAGCACACAATCACAACACATACATACCCAAGCTCCTGCCGCCGCTGTTCACCTGCTGCTGCTACAGCCTCGACGCCGCCACTCCCGGCAGCGCCCCAACTCCTCACACGTGCACAACACACCTCCGACTTCCTCTGCACTTCATCCATCAACACACCTCCGACTTCCTTTGCACTTCATCCATCAACACACGCACACACATATATATATATGAATACCCCTATGCTGCAGCGGCGGTCTAGCTCCTGCCGGCACTGCAACAGCAAGCTCGATGCTCAGCCGCCACAGCCCCGACTCCCCCTATGACTTTCCCGGCACCCCGCGGAAGTAGCCCCTTTCTTCGGATATTTCCCAATTGTTCTTTCCATGAAACAGCTAACGAACCTCAAATATATGATGACCTTGTCACGAGCTTCGTTTCAATATTTAATTTGACCTGAAAGATGAAAGTTGGCAGCGGCTATGGAGGAAGTTGATTGAGAGAAGGGGGAGAGAGAAAATGAGAGGATAAAGAGGGGAAGAAATCCGAGAGAGAGAGAGAGTGGAGAAGATATTTTCCAATTCTTATCCCCTTTGACTTATTCTTCTCACATTTTTTTTCTACTTAGCATTCCCTTATTATTATTATTATATTTATGAAAATAAGATTTTGATAACTTTTGTGATAAATATTTATCTTCCTGCAACTTATACATTATAATGTATATCATGTATGTTATGTAGTTTATGCATTTTATATATATATAATATGTATATTTATTCATGTGTAATATATTTTGAAAATATATATATATATTTCTTTATAAATTATACTTAAATTATATTATATTATTATTTAAGTCTTCTTTTAACTTAAGGAAAATTCTTGTTACATTTTATGTGGTTAAATTTTATTTCGGGGTGTTACAACTGCTGCCTGCACAAAGTCAGGATACTGTATCTACAAGTTGAGGATGTTGTCTAAGTATGAAAAGACACTGGAAGCAGGCTCAGTCTCTTCAAGTTAGAGGAAGTTGTCTTATCAAAAAGAAGAACAACAAGTCAACTCCCAGTTACATCTTTTTCAGTGCGTTCTGAAGAGCCGGTAGAGACACTTGAGTCCAATCCAATCAAGAAGTGCCAACTTGTTGGGATTTCAGTGTTTAGATTTTGATGTGAGAAAACATAAATGTAATAGGAAGTTTTGTATACCTCATTTTTCACGATGGTTAAGTGAAAGCATAGACTAGAATTGAGTCTAGATATTAGTATTGAAAGATGGAGGTTTTCATAAGTTACAAAGCTGCATCAAGATTTTCGGAAAGAAACTATTGCAAGAAAGCAGATACAGCATCGCTGCAAGAAAGTAATTACAGCAGCAATGCAACGAAGTAAGAAAGAACGGCGTGCAGCATCGATGCAAGAATAGGATACAGGAGTACTGCAAGAAAAAGATACAGCAGTACTGTACGAAGATATTGTAAGCAGGTCTAAGTTACAGCAGCGCTACAAAGAAGTATCAGCTGCAAACAGACCTAAAATACAGCGTGAAGCTCACTGCTCAAACAATCAAACAACGCCAATGACATACATAATAAGTATCCTGCAATTTGAGGAAGGATAAATGCAGTACGAGGAACAAAGATCCAAGCAAGAATAAATAGAGTCGTTTCAGAAAAGATCAAAGTTGCAGATACGGAGCCAATACAAAGATGCCACGTGAACTGACGCGCTGCAGAAAGCTGCTAGTCGCAATTGCCACATTAAATGCTCCAAAAGAAAAAGTCATGTCGCATTAAATGCGAGCCATACCTTTGATCAAGTACTCAAAATTTAAAAGAGAGATATCTCCTTTAACGGATATCTTCTCATATAAGTATAAATAGAGGATGAGTAAAACTGAAGCTGGTTACTGAAATATTTGCGCAAAAACTCTCAAGCATTCAAGTTACATTTATTCAAGTCTACTCTCAGTTTCAGTCACTCAATCTCTGTAAAGTGAAGCAAGCTCAAAGATGAAAGATCCTTCGAAGGATTCAGAAGCTCACTTCACTGCACCAGTTGAAGAACAAAACATATACTTTTTAACCTTGTTACTGTGTGCTTAGGTTGTTTTAGGTGTCGAACAGTTGATAGGAGAGATCCTTGCTGTTTGTATAAGTTGTCTAGAGTTAGATAGCTTCCCTGTTTGGGAGTTTAGAATCCTGTGTGGGTTAGCCTTTAGAGTTTGCAGTTGATGTATGCACGCTGGACCCTAGTAGGTGTTTGCTTTGTAAAGTTGATAGATTGTTAGGAAAGTCCTGTAAATCAATCTTACTTAACAAAGTTCCTACTCGAGGTAGCAGTAGAATGGACGTAGAAGGATTACACCACTATAAGCCATAAGTGTTTTATTGTTTTCTTTTCTGTGCTTTACTTCATTTATCTATCTTTGTCATATGCATAAAACATTTTGAAAATGATCATATTTGAGAAAACATGTCTTGTGTTTTAAAACATATTTTTCTGCTGCGTATAAACTCTAGTTACAACGTGTAGCACTGCATCCTAGTGTTGTAAGCAGTAACTGTCTGACGCTGCAAATTCAAGTAACTTGCAGAACAGTAAGTTTTTCGAAAGATTTGCAAAATCAACCAAGGTTTATTCAGCCCCCTCTGAACCTCGGACACCACTTGGACCAACATAACTGGAAAAGACAAGGACCAAGTACTGGTTCTAGACAGTGTAGAGCAAGGCGGGCGCTGCAGAGCAGAGATGAAGGGATGCAACATGAACAATGTCAGAAGATCTTTTGCACGAACCAATGGTTGCATGACACCTTACCGCAGTGAAACTGTCTATTCACGGGCATATTTTTACTAAAGGCTATAAATAGAAGAATTAGTGCACCTGGAAGACAACTGAAACATCCAACACGTGAAACATATTCTCTAAGAGAACAACATTTTTCAAATCTCTCGTTTCAGTCACTCAATCTATAACAGCAGCAAGCCAACTACCTTGTGAAACTCTGAAGTCCGAAGAACTTGCTGCACTTAACCGTTGAAGAATACTCTATCTTTTCTTAAATAGACTGTTTAGGAGTTGATTAGGTAGAGGATAATCCTGCTAAGTAGTTATTCTCTCTGAAGAAGAGAAATGATCTTGTGTGGGTCAAGGAACCTGTGTGGAGATCCTGTGTGGGTCGATTAGTTTGGTCACTGTACAGCTACTTATGTGGATAGAGCTGACAGTATTTGTGTAGAGTGAAGTTTGTATTAGTTGTGTCTTTGTAAATCAAACTTACTTTAACAAAGTTCCTCCTTGAGAAGGAGTAGAGAGGACGTAGAGGGATTACTCCACCCTCAAACCTCTATAAGTTTGCTTGTTTGTGATATTGCTTTAATCGTATATCTGATCATATTGTCTATCTTAGCATCCTGCATTAAAAGACATCTTTCGAAAATCACATTATTTCCGCTGTGCATTTTTAGCTCTGTTTAAGTCCTGAAGTCATTGGTCAAGCAACAACCTATCAGTACAGTAAGCTATCTAGCTACCTGCTCATCAAAGGACTTAACATTTTTGAAGAAAAGTTGAAAATTTAATAAGGTTAATTCACCCCATCCTTCCCCCTCTTAACCTTATACCACTTGAGACCAACACCTATAATTGATGAAAATTTTAAAAATATAAAGTTGTCGATAATCAAATGGAAAAGGTAATAAATAAGAGAACAGTGTAAATTTATAAACTTTATAAAATATTTAACATTAAGAAAGAGTATAATGATATTTATAAAATAACAATGACAAAATAAATAAGAGATTTTTAACACAAATTAAATAAATAAGAGATTTTTAACACAAATTAAGTATATAAGAAAAGTGCAAATGTCTTAATTATGTTGAAATAATAGAAATAGTGATAAACTCATGGAAAAAAATATTTTAAAACCTTTTAAGAAATATCATATTAATTTGATCTTTATCCATTATGATATAGAGCTGTCTTGAAGAAAATGACATTAAATGAGTATGTAATCTAATTTTATATTGATAATTAATAAGATTATTAAAATCTATATGAAACAATAATTCTCAAAAGGATGTTATTTACATATTATATGATTTAATTAAGCTATGATAACTTATAAATATTAAATTAGAAGTTTGGAGAAAAATAATAGAAAAAATCATTATTTTTATAAGCATAGTTACACATAAATATAATATATAAGATGTCACTTTGGTAATCATAAAAGTAACAAAAAGATAAATGTGTAAATCATATCAAATATTTATAAATATTAGTGATCTATAATTAAAGATTATGTGGATATTTAAAATTTTGCTCCTATATTTAAATATATTAAAACAAATAGAAATGTGTCTTTTATACTTTATGGACGTAAAATTTATCTAAAATAATCATAAACCATGGTTTATAGTATAAAATAGTGTGATTGATAATAAATATGATCATGAACATAAAATTAATTGAGAATCGTGGGAGTAAAAATGTAAAGATGGTCATTAATATAATAAATTAATTATGCATAATAATAAAACTATTGCATTAGAGAGAACTATTAGTTGTCCCCATGTGTTGTACGGTTTGTTATATAATATATAATAAATATCAATTATTTAATAATACAATGTAATGAATAATAAATATTTTAAAGATATAAAGTATTTAATATCTATGAAAATCTAAAATTACGTAATTATATATTAAATATATATTTATCTAATTCATATATCATGTTTATATATATATATATATATATATATATATATATATATATATATATATCATTTGACAATCTATGAACAATAACACTAATATCAATTATGAATCACAAATCAAATCCAATTACTTAAATTATATTCTAATATATATATATATATATATATATATATATATATATATATATTAGAAACAATGCACAAAAAAATTGAAAATTTACGTAAGAACAGAAAAATATTTTTTTAATATCGCTTAATATCAGATTGTCAATTACTCCATCATAACTATCACATAAATTAATTGCTATAGCCCAACATCGATCAATACAATTCAAGTCCAATACACAATTTAAATATAGTAGCAGTAATAATGATGATGACAACAACACATAATTAGAAACTAAATGCATAACTTAAATTATCAGTCGAGCCATTTAAAATCAAAACATGCACTCTCATATAAATAGATACAAAACCCAAAGAGTAAACTAAACGCTGAAATTTACATTTAATTATTGAATATTTATACTTGTATACTTCATAATATTTTCATCATTAAAATATATTGATAAATGATATTATTAATTTTTCTAAAATATTGAATGGTATTACATATTTGAAATACAAATATTAATCTAAAAAATACTTAGAATGACATATAATTCCATACTACACACATATTATATATATAAATCTTTAACAGTGTTGCGTTTATTTATTAATTTATATTAAATATGATATTAGATATCCCTAAACATATTAATATATATTATTGATATTATTTTTTGAACAATATATGTTATTGGTATTTAAGATTTTATGTTCATTAAAAATTAATTTAATTAAGATCAATTATGAATCAACTAATACAATAATTATATTATTAAATCAAATGGACCAAATGTTGGTCCCAAGTGGTGTCCGAGGTTCAGAGGGGGGTGAATGAACCTTGGTCGATTTTTCAGAATCTTTAAAACAATCGTTCTGCACTGCAAGTTACTTGAGCTTGCAGCGATAGATGGTTACTGCTTGCAGCGCTAGAATGCAGTGCTGCACGCTGTAACCTGGAGTTTTGTACGCAGCGGAAATAAACTTTTAAACACAAGGCTGTTTTTCTCAAGAATGCTTCTTTCAAAACGTTTTAAGATGAGATACAGATAAATATGCAGAATATAAACGCACAGATAAATAAAGCAATTAAAACACTTATGGCTTATAGTGGTTCGAAGGTGGTGTAATTCTTCTACGTCCACTCTACTGCTCCTCGAGCAGGAACTTTGTTAAGCAAGATTGATTTACAGGACTCTCCTAACAATCTATCAACTTTTACAAAGCAATACCACCTACTGAAGTCCAGCGTACACACAGCAACTGCAAACTTCAAAGGCTAACTCACACAGGGTTCTACACTCCCACACAGGGAAGCTGCCTAACACTTAGACAACTAAACAAACAGTAAGGATTTCTCCTATCAACTGCTTGACACCACTAAAACAACCTAAGCACACAGCAACAAGGTTACAAGGATAAAAAAAGGTTTTTTTCTACTTGTGCTTCGAAGTGAGCTTCTGAATCCGTAGGGAAACTTTCAGCTTGAACTTGCTTCACTTCGATAGGTTGAGTGACTGAAACTGTTGGCTTGAATGCTTGAAATTTGTAAGCTTGAAACTTTCGCGTATGGATTTTAGTTCTTAGTAACAGTGACAGTATCAGTAACCAGCTTCAGTTCTCCTCGACCTCTATTTATACTTGTAGGAGAAGATGTCCGTTGAAGGAGACATCCCTCTTTTGAATTTGAAGTAGCCTGGCCAAAGTATGGTTCGCATTTAATGCGACTTGACTTTTCCTTTCGGAGCATTTAATGCGGCAGTTGCGGCTCGCAGCTTTTTGCAGCGCGTCAGTCCATGTGGTATCTTCTCATTGGCTCCGTGTCTGCTACTTTGACTTTTTCTTGAACGGCTCTATTATTCTTGCTTGAATCTCCGTTCCTCGTACTGCATTTATCCTTCCTAGGATTTGCAGGATACTTCGTCTTGTAGTTGGCGCTGTATTACTTAACTGACTTGTAAGTCTGCGATGTATCCTAGGTCCTTATGCAGCTGATGCTTTCTTTCAGTGCTGCTGTATCTTAGACCTGATTGCAGTATCTTCTGGCAGTGCTGCTGCAACTTCTTCTGGCAGTACTCCTGTATCCTTTTCTTGCAGCGTTGCTGCACGCCGTTCTTCCTTGCTTTGCTGAATCGAAGTTCAGCCTTAACTATGCTTTGCTGTTCCTTTCTTCTTCCAGCTATGCTGTATCCTGTCTTTATACAGCGATACTGTATCCTGCCTTCTTGCAGCGATATCTTCCCTTAAAGCTTAGATGCAGCTTTATCCTCTTTTAACCTCCATTTCAATACTTGGCTCAAGACTCAATTCTAGTCTATTTATTCACTTAAATAATGTGAAAATGGGGTACTCAAAACTTCCTATTACATATTTGGTTTGTCTTATCAAAATCTAAATATTGAAATCCCAACACCAAACAATTAAAAATGTAAAATATAAAAAAAATTGTTAATTTTTGGGAGGGAAAAGAATAAACCTATAAATATCTTCAATATACTTTTATTATAGTATTATAGTATAGATATATCATGTTATTTGAAAATTTTTAAGTTAAATATGTGTATAATGCTAGTTATAATATTTTATAAACTATCAGGTATATTTTTCCTTTTTTTTTTTACAAAGTTTCCATCATTTTTCTAAATTTTACCAATATATTCATCGAAATCGATTTTTCGATATTTTTGTAAAATTAAGATATCAATATATCCACTGAAATCAAAAATTTCATCCTTGATTCTATGTGATTTACGGCCATTTTTTCTTTCTATTTTTTATTTTATTTTATTCTTTGGGGGAGGATTTCTTTTAAAGTGGTAAGTATTATATGTAGGAAATAATTAGGATTTTTTTGGGGGAAAAGTTATTTGGATTTTTTTTATTTTATTCCTTATAATCTTAAGATTAAAATTCAATTTTAATTATCTTAAAATATTATTCATCTTCGTATTAAGATTTTATTATTATCTTAAAATTCAATTTAAAAAAAAAAAAAATATATATATATATATATATATATATATATATATTTGATCAGACACACATCTTAAGAATAGACACCATTTACATTTGTTTAAGATTTTATTTTTTCCAATTTTTAATGTTTTATATCATAAACAAAATTCTTTTCTCACATTACCAACAATTCTCATCTTATACATAAAACCTCATCAACATAGACTTTCTTCCCAATTCTCATTCATATAGACACCAGACCATCAAAATTTGGTTATCATAAAAAATCATTTGTTAAAAATTACAAAATATGAATTACTTAACAAATAAGATAAATATTTAATCAACCTCAACAAATCCTCAAAATCAGTTATACCGAAAAACCACAAAAAATATTCAATTAATCAATTAAAAGAAACAATGAAAAATATTTAATTAATCAATTCTTAAAAAATCTTAAATCCTAATTAATGTTCAAAAATCCTTAAAATTAATCATAAAAATGATAATATGAATTAAGTAACAAAGAGAATAAATTATCAACAAATCACATCCTCCAACTCAATTATCAAGAAATCATCCCCATATCTATTTAATTACCTTTAGCTTTCTCTATCCTCAATCATATAACACATACATTTTATGATGAAAGTCACTTTCCCTATCATAAATTTTAGGGTCTTCCCTGCATCTTAACTTAGAGCCTAGAATACACGTGCTCAATCGGTTCAAAATCGGAACCAATCTGATTCAAATCGTCAGTTCTGATTAGGAATCGGAATCGTAAATCGATTTGATGTGGTTCGGTTTCAGTTTGGAATGTTGTTTTCAAATTTCTTTTTTTCATTTTTGGAGATGACGTGTTGATGAATGAAGGTAAGTTCAGGTAAGAGAATTAGGTGAGCTTTGATTCCTTAATTTTACTAAAGATACGTAAGACAATTTCATTCAAAGTTTGGAAGTGTAATTTTAATTTCACTTTCAAATTTAGAATGAAACTCAAGCTCTTTTAATTTTTTTTTATCTCTTCTTTCATTTATTTATACAAAGTTACAATTTTTTTAAATTCAATATTGATGTATGATTGTAATATATTGAGTTGTAACTTATAATTTTTTTTATCGTAACTTATAATTTTTCATTCATAATTAAACATATTCAATTGTAACTATTGAGTTTTAACTTGTAACTTGTCATTTCTTTTCATCATTTCATTGAAAGGTTATGGTTTCTTATTAAGGAAAAATGGAAAAAAAAAATTGTTAGGAAAAAAAAACAGAACACTCTTTGGCCTGAGTTGGGCGTAGTCACAGCTAACTCCAAAGAGTGTGTTTTTATGAATTAATTACATAAAAATGAATTAATTTTAATATATCTTGTGTTTTTATGTTAATTACAAGTTTATATTATGATGATGAAATAAATAAACAAAAATGTAAAAAAAAAAAGTTTCAAAACCGATCAAACCGTAGAAAAAAGAAAGGAAAAACAAAACCATCGGTTTCGGTTCAACAGCCAGTTTCAAATCGAAACCGGAACCCCATGATTCGGTTTCAGTTTACCCTAACCGATTAAAAAAACTGTTGGTTTCGAACCGACGAACCGGAACCGAAACCGGTTGACCACCTCTATCCTAGAACAGCTTTCTCCTATATAAATAATTGTGTCCAATTTCATGTTAAAATCTGAAAAATAAATAATTGTGTCCAATTTCATGTTAAAATCTGAAAAATATTTATATGTAAATAAAGTAATCTATGATCTTTCGATCAGAAAGCCAAAATAAGTTAATTAAAATCTGATTCCTCCCTCAAGCCACAAACTTCTCTTAATTCAGTAAAAATCGGATCAGTATATATGATCATGAGAATATGAGTAACAACTTATATTGATTAATTCCCAGAAAAAATATGAAACGACAAAGGGAAATTATAGCCAAGACTAATTGAAAAAAACAAAAAAATTCTTCTATACTTTTTGTTCTACATAATTTAATCTCATACTCATGTCGTATAATCATAACATAATACCTGGTGTAACGAAACATCTTTTAAAACACGATAGAAAATAGATGATCTATGCTCGAAAATACTATGGCTTTGACTTTGCATGATGAGGCTCAGGCCCTAATCGAAGCTCAAGGTCTAATTCACCATTATTGATCAACTCCACTTTTCTGTTCTCCTCCATTTCCACCTCTTCACGGCTCACCGGCGCCACCTCAGCAAAGAGACGTCGTTCTGGATTCTTTCGAGGCATATCATCATCATTAGGGTTTTGACCATTTTCTAATCTTTTGATATTAGAAGAATCATCATGAAGCTCAAACTCCATGAGCTTTGCTCTATCTTTTCTGTGAATGTTCATGTGACCTCCTAAAGCTTGCGCGTTTGAGAATCCTCGTTTGCAGAACGTGCAACGAAACGACTTCGTTTCCACCAAATTTGGATTCGAATCGTGCCTCCATACGATCACATGATGCCCTGAGGTTTCTATGCCTAAGGGGTTGACATGATCCATTGCAAGATAAAAGAAGAATTGTGAAAAGGGATCATAGAAATTGGACTTTCATGAGAGTTGAGAGCTCATATTTATTTTTCTTGATTTATATATGTAATATTAGAGATGGTCAAATGGTCGGTTGAAGCGTGCTTAAACTTTTGTAAATACAATATTATATTTATCCAACAATTAATAATTCCTAGAGGGGTGATGGATGGCCGGAATGTGTCCATGTCCTTGCGCATGTATATATGTATATAATTTGTTATTTCATTATTAAAATAAAATTAAAAAATATTATATTAAAGATGGGCCACAAAGATATAGATGTCCCTCAAAGAGATCATTTGTATTAATTTGTACATGAATTATATATAAAATGTATTTACTATACTTTGAAATTCTACAATACCCTCATTAGTAGACTTAGTTGAAAGACGGGAATTGCAAGTGGTTAATTTCAAAAAATATCAAATAAGGGTAGATAGGGAAAGTAGAATTTAATACTTTTTGATTTATGTTGGCTATTGACTTGTAATTTTTTTCTAAAATTTTGATTATGTGGAGCCTTAATTAAAGATGTGGCATTTAATTTTCTTTTAATTTATTTTAATGCTTCAACCAAAGGAATAATTACAATTACGTTGAATCATTAATGATCATCGAAAACCCTAATTTGAATGTTGCCTACAACTCACATGACATTTTGTTGGCGCTGATTTTGAATTTTTCGATGAAAATTGGACAAAAATCAACCAGCCATATGAATTATGTGACTAAAAAATATACCGATATTTGTTGAACTAATTGTGAAAGAGACAATAGTTATGAGATTATGATCTTATTCCCAATTATAATAAAAATAAATAAATAAATAATATATATATATATACATATATATTGTAATAATTGAGTCGCAAATTGTGAGGTGTGGCCTGCCAGATGTATCAAAGTTATTTATTATAAACAAGTAAAATCAAAATGCAGAAATAGTTATCCGAACTGGTTAAATTAATTAGTATTCATGCACGCCTGAGAAAGAATATACAAAGGTCAACGCAGTTTTTTAACATGTCATCATATAAATTATTTTCCTTTTATTCTTTGAGCTTTCTTCTTGTCTCACTTTAGCACCCTGTTTGGGGGACAAATGACGAATGTTATTTTATTAAAGGAAAATTTAATAAGGAAGCATAGGTTATCTTGCGATAATTAATTAATCCTCATGCACCACTTTTCAATTAGTAATACCAAGTCTGTGCATTTAGAATTAGAATGTCATGTAAGATACTTTGCGATTGCAGATCAATTAATTGAATAACTGTAGTTGCGACATGTGGAATGTGAAACTGTGCTAATGGCAATAAGGTATTACTTATCTTGATTTTTAATGTTTAATGTTTACTCGATCAATTGTGAAGCACTGATATTTGCTTTATCTGAGCAATATGGGTTCCCCCAAAACAAATCCATCTTTTATTTTCTAAGATGGTTATTTCTTATGTTTTCATTTATGTCTCTCTCAACCTATTCATTTTGAGGAGATTTGATTTCATCATTTTAAGGATGAAAATGTTGTTGTAATGATTATAGAAACACAAATATTATATATACGTACGAGAGCAATGACATTTTATAATGCTTCCTATCAGGTCATTTCATTTAGACATTGCATTATTCAATAAGAGTTAATCAATAGAATGAATACACTTCATATGAATTCTCTCTTCCTCTCCTCTCTATATTGTGGAAGTTGAAGGAGAGGCATCAACTGGACTTATAAGGATTTACAGAAAAGACCAAAGAAAGGGGTAAAAATGCTAGCCTGAAAATAAAGATAATATATATATATATATATATATATATATATATATATATTGAATGATCAGGTATTATGCATCTTATAAATTAATGTAGCTTCCTCATGGTGGTGTTAATTGCTACTATATGAAAATGTGCATCTTTGTCATGCATACGCTAATAATATGTTTGTGTACCATAGAGCTGAAATTGCAAATTTTATTCATAGAAACATGATGCATATTCTGTCTAAACTATTCTAATTTCCATCAAACCATAAATGTGAGAGTGCGTGTAGATGATTATAATTAAGTGGGTTTCAATGTACATGAAACCCTTTTATGGATGGTAAAAGATATATAGTTTTTCATGTTAGGAAATAAGGTATAAGCAATGCTACTTGGATTTGATGCTGAACATGGAGATTCGATAAATATTCAAGACTAGATCAAAATATATCCTAAATAATTTTTTTGGCTAGCCTATATGCAATTTTGCTCTCATGTTTAGCATGAGAAAGAGATGGAAGAATATACAACTTTTTTGTGAAATCCAAAGTTTACTTGATTTATACTTTGAACATCAAGATTTGAGGTTAATTTTGCAATTATCTTACACTTTGAACTCCAAGATTTGAGGTCAATTTGGATGAAATATATAGAGGTATATTTATTAGTTGGGGTATTGCGCTTTTAATATTTTGATTGTGGACCAATTTTCTCAAATTTTGTTAAGATTCATGTATTGTTATTGCATGTTTTGGAACAATGTAAGTATATTGTTGGGGACTATGGTTAATATGAGGTAGAGTAAACTACTTTTTTTTGTCCTGTAAAGTTGGTGGTCTGGTATTTTTGGATCCTTTTTTTTTGAATTGGCTGATTTGGACAGTATTTTTCAAAAATATGCAATTTATGCCCAATTTCAGCCTAAATTGCTTAATTGGGTTGATCGGGCTGAAATTGCAAGTGACATGCACGTGTGGACGTATTGTCGGGCTGATCGGGCCTAAATTGGACATGCTGGCCATTTTTTATTACGTGGCATTTCAAAAAAGAATTCCATTTCCCACCCACAAAATTTTATCTTCCCATTAGATCCCTAAACCCCCAAATTGAAGATCCAAATCCAATGATGAAGACCTAAACCCCCAAATTGAAGACCTCAAAATTCGATCTTCCCGTTCTTATCTCTTCAAATTGGAAGTAGTTGTGCTAGTGTGAAAGAGGTGATGGAGATGGAATTGTTGGAGGGATGATTGGCAATGGACGTCAGATGGTGGTTTGTGATTTAAGTTGGAAGATGGATTTGAAAAGAGGGGGAGGTCAAATTTGTAGATGGAGGTGGGCGATTGAGCAAAGGAGAACAGATCGACGGGAACTGGATGAAGATGAAGATGATGGTAAAGAGGTGGCAAGGTGGCCGGTGCTGTAGTAGTTCAGCGAGAGATCGGCGGCCGATTGGTGGACTGAAGATGGTGAATCTAGAGGTGGAAGAGGTGGCAGCACCCAATGAAAGTGAGAATGGTGGTGAAGCAGATCTGGAGATGGGACTTGGGGACACGACGGTTCAGGGTGAAGATAAAGGTGAAGACGGCGGTGGAGGTGGAGATGAGAAGCAAAAGGAGATGGAGATGGTGGTGGTCGGATTGTGATGAAAAGTGAAGGGGCGGTGAAGAATGCTGAATGGGTGAGCAGCGGTTGTCAGCGTGAGAAATGGAATTCTTTTTTGAAATGTCACGTAATTAAAAATGACCAGCGTGTCCGATTTAGGCCCGGTTAGCCCGAAAATACGTCCACACGTGCATGTCACGTGCAATTTCAGCCAAATTAAGCAATTCAGGCTGAACTTGGGCATAAATTGTATTTTTTTGTAAAATATTGTCTAAATCGGCCAGTCCGAAAAAAAAGTGTCCAAAATTGCCAGACTACCTACTTTAGGGGGCAAAAAAAGTAGTTTACTCTATAAGGTATTTGGTGGTCTGTAATTGTTAGGTTAATTTTGTATAAATTTTGATGAGATAAAACATGTAATAGATAGGTTTTTAGCAACCTTGTATATAGGTCTTGATATGTAAAATATTTAGATAGGACAAGGTCGTTGGAAGAGAATGAAGAGGCTATTATATGCTGGAAGGAGAATTCACAAGTCACTGCATACTACAAAGGTCACTGCAGAACAATTAAAAGGAAAATCTTGGAAGAATACAGTGAGCTAGTTAAAAGCCATCCTGAGCAGAAGGAAGTTAGCCACATTAAACGACAAAGCAACGACTTGACTTTAACTTACAGTTACCACAAAGTTATTGCACTCTGAATAGTCGGTAAAAACATTCAAATGTAAACCAATTAGAGATCGCCAGATGGAGAAATCAAAAGGACAATGGACAAGTTCTGTAGAAGAATAGAGGCGTAGTGGCAACGGTGTACCAGAATGTTAGAAGATCTTGTACGAACCAATCACTGCATGACACCTCACTGTCGAGGAAATTGTCTCTTCTCAACGGGCAGATTTCTCATACCTATAAATAGAAGATGAGTGCATCTGAAACAACTATTGAAACATTTTGATCACGAGCTCACACTCTCAAGACTTCAAATATTTTAACTCTCTCAATCTATCTGTTTCAATCATTCAATCTATCAAGCAGCAAGCCACCTACTTACTAAATTCTAAAGTTCAAAGAGCTTGCTGTCCCCAATAGTTGAAGAAATCCTTTCTTTTTAATAGATTGTTTTAGGAGTCACTTAGTGGAGGGTGTTCCTACTAAGTGTAGTTCGCTCTCTGTAGAAAGAGCAAGAATCCTATGTGAGTTTATTTTGGTCACTGTGCAGCTACCTGTGTGGACTCACAGTTCTTCTTAGGATTAAGTTTGTTTTAGTAGAGTTTTTGTAAATCAAGTCATCCTAACAAAGTTCTTCCTTAAGAAGGAATAGAGAGGACGTAGATGGATTACTCCACCCTTGAACCTCTATATACAGTGTTATCTTTTTTTATAAGCTTTCTGTATATCTATCTGTCATATTAACATACTGCATTCAAGCAAACTTTTCAGAAAACACATTCTCTCTATTATTTTCGCTGTGCATTAACTGTTTTGAAGTCTTAAGGTCACTGCTAAAAAACAGTAACTTCATCTCTCTGCAGTAAGCTCTCTAGCTACCTACTACCCGAGGGACTTATACTCTTTGAAGTCAAAATTTGCAAAATTTGATAAGATTAATTCTCCCTCTTAATCTTATATTACTTGGGACCAACAATAATGTAATTAAGTCCATTTTATGAATATAATGAATCTTCTTTGGACATGTTAATTCTTGGTTTCCTATTGTTAATTTTTTTCCGATTCATTCTAGAGTAGAGTTCGGTGGTGTTGTGACATTTGATCCATTTCTAGAAGGAAAAATTATATAGGATTTGACATAATATTGCGGCTTTGGATTAGTGAAGCTGAATGCCTCATATTGTCGAGGATGATTCTTCTAGCAATTTCATTGGTACTTATAATTTTCTTAGTTTAAGTCAATTAACAAACTTTGTAAAATTCATGGGAGCAATATTTGAATTATTTCATGTGGATTGTCTTGATCATGACTCAACCCCGAATTTTCTACTGAAACAATGCTTTAAGGACAACGTTGCTTATCAGGTAACATGACTATTATAATTGCTAGATAAATGAGAGGTTTTTCAAGGAGTCTTAAATTTACCTTGGAAAAATGATTCACTAGACATTCGCAAGGTGAATGCAGACTTCTCATCGAGCTTCTTAAATAGGACTTGAGCCCTAGCATGTTAATATTTTGAAAACATTGTATAAGCTTTTTCGACATTTATTTGTTGGACTGGCCATCTCTTTATAAAGTAAGTTTTGTATTTGACATCATTATTTATGTTTGTAGTTGAAGATCGTTATCTTCATTTTTGAGTTTCAATTAAAATGTGTCTTTTTCGGTTTTTTTTTTTTACTTTAATTTTCTTTATTAATAATGGTTATGGGGTAGTGATGAGAATTTCTCAAAGCTGCTAACCAATGAAATAAATGTTAGAATGAATCACTAATGATTTAGTAGTTTTTCCAAATGTTGTTAGTTTAGATAAACTGATAATATATTGAAGTTTAAGAAACAAAATGTGTATATCTAGTTTTGCACTTGAATTAAAATTTAAGAAAGATTGACTCATTTGCTCTAAATTAAATACAATAAAATAATAATTGTTGGGAATTTTTCCAACACCCTCCCTTGGATCGCAGCTTAAATTAGTGCAAGGTACAGCTCTGCCAGGTTCGAATCCATGAGCGCAAAGCAACATAAGTATAACACATTAAAGTTGCGCCCTATGTCCACTGGATATCCTTTTAGTATAGCGGTAAAGCGATTGATGGTGGCCGGTGGCCTGTGTGGCGTGATAGTGACGCGAGACGAGACGCTGAGTTATGGTAGTGGCGTGAGGTGAGACGTTGAGTCACGGTGATATCGAGGCGTGACAAGAAGGTATGTCGGTGCCGAGTCATGGAGATGTCGGGTTGCAGTAACTGAGTTCGAGATACCGGAGGGTTTCAAGATTGTTGAAGTGGAAAGGCTGACAGGTGCGGGGGAGATTGTTAGGAATTTTCCCAGCACCCTACCTTGGGTTGGAGTTTAAATTGGTGCGAGATACGGCTCTACCAGGTTTGAATCCGTGAACGTAAAGCTATATAAGTATAAGACATTAAAGTTGCGACCTATTGCCCACCGAATATCCTTTCGGTGTAGCGATAAAGCGTTTGATGATCCCAACAATAATTGTACAAATCCGATCAAGTTCAACAAAAAAAAAAAAAAAAAATTAATCAAGATAAATTATAATCATTAAATTTTAAATTCTCAAGATAAATTCGTAATTGTTAAATTTTTTAGGGTATTTTTTATATATTCATTAAGTTGAATCATTGAAATCTAACAAAAAAAAATTTTTTGATGGAAAAACATTAATATAAGTACACAACACACTATATAAAAATATGTAAAAATTTAAATTTAAATCACTATATAAAAGAGGATTCAAAGCACAATTTTTACTAGAGATATTTCAAAGATATAAACTGCAAATCAATCTCGTGCGTTGCATATAAAGTTTGGGTTAGAAGTGAATTGTAATCATATACACGCACCCTCACATTTATGATTGGATGAAAATAAGAATAATTTAGACTGGATATGCTATCATGTTTCCATGAATAAAATTTGCATTTTCACCTTTACAAATTCTATAAATTGGGTTTTTCTCCTAACTTAAAATTGATGTGGCGATACATGTCTACTTCTATAAAAAATATCTCGTATTAAATTGTATATGAGTTTGTGTTGATTTAGTAAAGAATTTAAAATTTAAGATGAATATAATGAACTTGCATATATTTAATCAAACAAAATTTTGAGAATTACTTTTAAATAAAATTAGTATTTGACCCATACGATTCACGGGCATATATTTTAAAATAATGTTTATATAAAAGCACAGTATATAGAATTTACATATATATAAATATAATATGTTTGAATAAACATAAAATATAGAAATTGATAGAATAGAGTAATATTTCATATTCAAAATTTAATAAATGTGTTACAAAATATTAATTAGTTGTTATTGGTATAAAAGTTTGGAACTCATTGACATAGCCTATATTAAACTAATATTATAAAATTATAAGAAAAAAATCAACTAAAATAAAAATATATCTTAGAAATTACAAAAAAATAAATTATAAAATTTGAAATGCTAGCTTTATATACAAATATTGATTGTGGTGTTTCTTTCTTCAGCATCCTTGTCAAATATCAAAACATTCAAACCAGAACGATTCATTATTCTAAAAAACAATAACATATAATTGATCATGACTAAAAATGTGTTTGTTTAGAAAAAGTCTGATATAAGAATAGAAATTGTAATATTTTGAAATACAATCTATCAAAATTATACAAATTATAATATTCTTCAATAGTTGTCCATTTGTCCCAAAATATTAATGGGGGCGATTATGGGTCACTCACCGAAAATTGACAGGAAAATACAAATTACATTAAAAAAAAAAAAATATGACAAAATTTTCAATTACAGACCAAAATTGATAATCGAAAAATTAACAGGACCAAAATCGAACACTATAACACCCCAAATTATATGCATATCTTATTATTTATGTGGGTCTTGCATTATGATATCTTGGTTTTGAATAATTAGAAACACAATTAATTATATGCACAAGATGCATGGCTCATAGTCTATGGAATTTGGTCGACTCGATCCGGAGGTGAATTTCATATGCCCCACACATCTCCATGTCCGCGCCTACACTCTTATTCTATGCGCTTAACTTTTCTATTATGTTCACGTAACTTATGTTTGTATAATTTTTATATTATGCTATTTTAACCTATAATACATTATCAACTTTTATATTATAATAATATAACTTTGATTTAGTATTTTAAAACATAAATATTATTATATTTGTAAGTAAGAGTTATTCTAATATTACATAAAAAGTTAAATTATTATAATATGAAAGTACATGTATACTACATGAATTTTTATACTTAAAAAAATTTAAGTAATATCACTTAAAAATTATACTAATATAATATAAATATTACTGCATAAATGAAAAAACAAGTAAACACAGTTCAAATCGAATTTGATCCAATCCAACCTACAAACACCAAATAGAATTATGCAGAAGTACAACTGGTGCATAAGGTCCATAAGATATTAAAGTTTTAAGAAAAATAAAAATAAAGGCCCAAGCCATCTAAATAAGAGCCCAGCCAAAAAATACAAAACCTTATCTTGAGAATTGTTGTATTATAGAATTACCCAATACTCAATACTTAACTCTAATTTCAATTTTCATTAAAAAAAATATAGATATTTTCCCCCATATTTTCATCTTTTCTTTTACTTTTTCTGTTTAATTTTATTTTAATTTTTTAGTTATATTTCCTTTTTTTTTTTTACCTTTTGCCCTATGTACTTTTGATTTAATGAGTTTTATACCCTATATTCTCATATATTTGTACGCTTTTGTTCCAAAGTATTTCTATTTTAAAATCTTGCCTTTGGACTTTTATCTTTCAATATTTTTTATCTGAGGGGACAGAAAGCAAGAAAAAATTAAATTACAGGATAGACAAATAAAAATAAACAAATATACAAGATTCAAAAAAAAAAATTATATATATATATATAGAAACTATGGAGGGGAAAATTAAGATGCAGTTTTATTCTAAGATGATTATGGACTCATAAATAATAATGATTATTATGGTCCTTATAAATAATAAATATATAATCCACTGATTTCTGTTTTATCTAAATGGGCCGTCTATACTCTATTCTTAATCTATGGGTATTTTCTGATTTGGGCCTCAAGTCTTAATTAAGGGATAAAACCAAATGTAACAATATGATTTTTACTTTCTTATAAATCAAGAGTGCAAAGCAAACAAATATTTTACAAACTAATGTCTTGCTTAATTTTAAAATTTATAGAAAATTTTTCCTTTTCTTTATTTTCTTTTTCATGAATATATCTTTACTAGTTTTTTTTTCCCTTTTTGTTGATATTGATGCAGTCTCTAAACATTTTTTTAAAGGACTTTAAATAAATTATATATATGGAATGATTGTGAAAATATCATAGATTTGAGTTCTCTTTGACGAATTTCAAAATAACGTAAAAGATTATGATCAAGAATTTTCGCCAATGAATTTAAAAGTGTTGTCAAAATTTAAAATAATTACCTTTGTACAATAATAACAGTTGACTAAAGTGTTTTAAGCAAGATAATTATTTACATTTTTTTTAGATAAGATAATCATATACATAATGAATTTTTTTTGTAAGAGATATGTGAGACCATGTTATATAAAACCTCCTCATACATAAATTCTAATTCTAATAAAATTAGAATAATTAAAAAAAACTCGAAAAAATTTCATAACAAGATCCAATTTATATATTAATTTTCAATTTTGAACCCGAATTTTAAAGTTTCTCAATAAGGAACTTAATTTAACATATTTTCTTAATTCAAGACTTGAAATTTAGATTGAGTTCTCAATTCAAGACAAAATTTCATTTTTTTTCTTTTTTATTAAATTTATAATTTATTTATATTTTAATATGTATTTATAATTTAGATAAATTAAGACAAGTCCGTACAATTTTGGAACGATCTTCATCCGACTTATATTAATTTATATATATATAATAAATGTAATTAAAAAACAAAGATTCTTTTATTTTCTTAATTTTATGAATAAAAGTATAGAATATCGATTTAATATTTAATATAAATTATATTTTATGAATTAAATTAATTATATTTTTTTCTTTCTTTTTTTTTCGTATAAATTAAGATAAATCGGATGAAAATTGTTCTTAAAGCGCACTAACTTGACTTAATTTATCCAAAATATGAATACACATTGAAATATAACTAAATTTATAAATATAAATAAAAAAGAAAATGAATTTTTTTCTTGAATTGAAAACTCAATCTAAATTTCAAATCTTGAATTGAGAAAAAATGTTAAATTGAGCCACTTATTGAGAAACTTTAAAATCCAAATTTAGAATTGAGAACTAATATATAAATTGGGTCATATTATGAAATTTATCCTTAAAAACTCAAACTTATCGACAACGAAAATTCTATCTTTCTCTGATTAGTATTTATCTATACTTCTTTAGCAAAATTGATCTTGTAAGACGTCCTACAGATTTAATTCTTCTAGAGAGATTTATCTACACTCACAATCCACAATCCACACGTACAAGTTAATTTGAAAAATAAATTTTGTTTATGGAGAATTTAAGATTCTCATATGAGTTTTTTTTTTGGTTATTTAATTAGTAGTTTAATCATGGATCTCCATCGATCCATAATCTGCCTACTCAAAGCTAGAAACAATAAATTAAAGACAAAAAAGTATTTGATCTCGGGACACAAGATATCCCTTAGCCATGCAAATATACTCACAGCTGTCACATAAAATATAAACAAGTACACAACCCAACTGCTAAATTCTGGAATCAATAACATTTATTCCTGAATTTTTCATACTTTAATCAATATATATATTATCTTGGAATTATCAAATCCTCTTAAAAGAGTAACACACCCTAGCTATCAAGGAATTACTCTCTCTCTCTCTCTCTCTCTGAAATATTTATATATATATATATATATATATATATATATATATATATATATATATATATATATATATATATATATTAATTTCACAGAAGCAGACATCTGAAACCCCATGTGCTCTTCCCAGCAAAACTTCACTTAAATCTCTCTGCATTTGATCAGACTTATTTAAATTTACTCAAAGAAGACAAGCAATGGCCAATCCTTTTTTGCACTTATGCAGACGTTCGACAAATTCAAAGTGAACCAAATGTCTGTTTCCAAGCAATTAATAAGTAGAGAAAAAAGACAAGTAATAAATCAAGAAAATCACGTAGCTAGAAAACTCCCAAAGTCTTTACTTTAATTAATCAAGAATCAAGATCACGGATCGATATGGAAATGGGCTCTGACCATATATATTTATGACCAAAATTGCAGATAACTTAACTTAAGTAATTAATTCTTCGAGAATATTATCTTACACTCATACATATTAGATATTATTAAAGAGGTATAATTCTTTGATAAACCCTAGGTACAGTGAAATATCAACTAGATTGGTAATCAAGTATTTATAATTAAAGAAAGTGACATATATATTAATTATTAGACTATGATTTACTCTACAGCTAGCTAGGGTTCACTAAGGTTACTAAATATTAATCATTCTTAGATCTCACTCTCTCTCTCCTCCAGAGAGAGAGAGAGTAAACACAGAAAGAAACAAAAGATGCGTGGTTAGGGGGTAAGAGTGATGATGCAATAATATTCTCATTGAGAATAGAAAAGGGTATGTGTGGAATACTAAAATGGATTGATTCCTTATAGTTGGTGGCAATTTTGGAAGGATTGAGAACACAAAAATGCATGTAGCATTTCTGCATTTTTATTGCAGAAAGAGACGATTTGTGATGACGATGATAATAATACAAAGGAAAAGGGAATCCATGTAGTGTTGTATCTGACTTATCTGTGTCTACTTTTTGATCGAAAATCAACTCTCTGTCTTTCTTGTTGCTTGTTACTTTACTCATGGAAACATATTGTCAGTGAGGTAATGAGTGGGAAAAAGTGTTCACTGCATTCCATGCACTAATTCTTATTCACTTCCTCTCTCTCTCTCTCTCTAGATCTCAGCCAGCAGACATGCAGTGAGAGAAGCACATTTAAAATCACATGCATTTATATGTGATTTTAAGTAGAAATTGGAATTAAAGAAAAAAATGGTCCTTATATTTGCCTCAAGTAGCTAGGCATGCAATTAAGATGGAATATAGATTGCAAATTAATTGTGATGAGTGACAATTTCGATCTCTGTGAATGATGATGACATGGACTTTTTGTTTCATAAGATGATATATAACTATACCTTCTTAGGTAGAATATTTAATATGTGAGAAAAAAAAAAAACACAATTAATGTTAATTCCCCCAATCTCATAGCCCTGCTACTACCATTAACTCTATCAACAGTTTGGATTTAATTACTCAGAGATATGTATAATAGATGTAATATAGAATCTTATCTTCTTCTAGTTTTATACCTATAATTTGTACCAGAAAACAAAAGGTATATTCAACTATCATGTCATGGCTTTATCTACTATAAGCATCAAGCTGAGATGATCTCTCATCTTTTGCAATCTTTTCTAATATATATATACGAAAAGAGTGAAAAATGACTATACAAGATTAATCGTTGATTAACTAATACAAACTTCAAATCGACCATGATCAATTCAACCGAAAAATTAAAGTCATCCATCATATAGTAATATCAAAGAAATTGAAGAGGCGTTGACATCTTACCAAAAATAAGAAAAAGAAAACATACAAACTAGTAAGAAAAGTAGTTGAATTATTTTTTTATTTTTATTTTTTTGAAGTTTTACTTCACCTTTGGAGCATTACCAAGCCTTAGCTCAAGATCCAGTTCATCCACTGTACCTGTAACAGAACAGATCTTCAACACATCTGATTGAGGAAAACATCTTAGCATAGGTTTCGCTTCGATTCTCCTCCTCTTGCAACTAGCCACTTCCTCGTTGCTAGATGCTTTCCTCTGCAAATTCAAGGTCATAGACAAATGATCATCTGTAACACAATCTTCTTTCTCATAAGCCCTAGAATCCTGTATATCATCAGCTGGCCTTTTCTTCTTGAACGAATCAAAATCGCGAATATCCCTTTTGTCGGAAAGGAAGCTCGACCAAGATGGAGGATGCAAAGAAACCATGTCATCCTTGTTACCATCTTTATGGACATGATGAGGAGACAAGAAGCAAAGGGTTGATATATTCTCATCACTATAATGATCTTTTGCGGGAATAGGAGGAGGAGGAGATGAAACCCTAACCCCAATATCAGAAAACTCAGGGTTAGGGTTATTGTACAAGAAAGTGCATATCTGAGATGAGTAATTAGGCACTGCATCAAAAGATGATGTGGTACAACCATTTAAAGCATGGTTCTGAGGTACAACAACATCAGAAGGAGAATTAGAAGACTGCTTCAATCTAGCCCTATCTCTTCTATGAACATTCATATGACCACCCAAAGCTTGAGCTGACTTGAATTCTCTTCTGCAAAAGCTGCAAGAATAAGATCTAGGTGGCCAAACACACCCTCCAAGTGTCCCAGCAGCATCTTCTGCAAAAGCCTGTTCTTCCCAAGAATCTCCATACGAGTTCATGGCTGCTGCTGATGAAGGTGTAAGAATACGGTGATTCGGGTCGGGTTTCTTCTTAGCCCACATCCAGTATCTTGCTTGCTCCATTCTTGACAGCACAGCTATATGGGACTTGGAGGACAGATAATGAGATGCTAACTAATTAATGGATGATCATGATGGCCAGTCCACATCTGATTTTAATGAGGAGAATTGATTTTCACATTGGATACTAGGAGGAATTGGGGTGGAATAATTAGCTGAAAATGAGCAAGTTTTTTAGATGCAGCTAATATTTGTTTTCTAGTTGGGGTTTTCAACAGACATAGACTCACTCTGGATGCCAAAAAGTTGTTTTTTTTTTTTTTAATTTCAAGTTGTGGGGTGAGTATATATGGAGACAAATTCTCTCCTATAATTATATTCATTGCGTTGGGTCCCTAGGAGACTCATTTACATGTAGTACGTTGAAATTGGATACAAACTAAGATATGATGATGTCTTGATTGTAGTTTTAGACTCTTCTTACATGTTTATGTGATCATGTCTTTTATGAGAATAATAATGATTCCATGTTATCTTCATTGACTGTATTGATATCGCTGCATACATGACATATGTTGGTTTAAAGGTTTGGAGAACAATGTATAGCTACGTTGAAAATACATTCTCGAATATATTGTAGAGCATCATGTAAAAAAGAACTTTACTAATTTATAAATTTGAATTTGTTCTTTATTAAGAAAGGTAGTCTTGATTAGTCGATTTTCTAGCTAACCTAAGTTCGGATATTACATTTTACATTTCGCAACATTAATAATATATATATATATATATATATATATATTAATAATATCATCACACATTATAAGTTATCTTGATGGATAAAAAATAAGATCAAATATCAAACTATAACACAAGAAGCAATTTTTAAAGAGAGATGCTAAACCTAAAAATTTTGTATGTGTATGAATGATTATAAGAGTAAATACAAAATTTTATGGTGGTTCAAAGATTGAGTAATTCCTCTAAATATACACTCTACTTCCTCTCTTGAGAAGAAGATTTGTTAAATATGTTTTGGTTACAATGCACACAACTTACAAACAAGGGCGGAGCCTCCTTAAGCCGTGTGGCCTCCTCTCCCCAAATTGTTTTGAAAATTTTAATTATTTATGTATATATATATTTTATTTGAAGTGCTAAATATCCATTTTATGATAATTTAGCTCCCTCAAAACTAACGAGCCCATTCAACATTAGTTGTATTATTCTACCCCTACTTACAAACCTAATATCTAACATCACTACAATAAGTTAGCGTCCACTCATAATGTTCAACTTAATTAGACACAACATAAACTTTCACTACTCACAAAAACGCACATAGAGGTGGACACACTCAGTAAGAAACTCTTTTTCTTAAGCTAATGTTTCCTAAACATGAACCTCACACAGTGGTTAAGATAAGGATATAATATTTTTCTTCTATCTTAAAATAGCCTCTAAACATTAATGATCAAATTTATGATTTTGAGTTTGCTTCTTAAGGTTGATTGACTTGAAACTTTTAGATTTGATGTCACTTAAGAGCTTTTTTGTATTTCAACTAATATTTTCGATTTCTAAGTTTCTCCAAGTGATTTTTTAGGTGCAGTTTTGCTCTTTATATAACAATGGATTTGTTCGTTAATGAATGAAAAATTTACTATTTAATGGTCATGTTTGATCTGTGCTTTTTTTTTTTTTTTTTGCATTCTAAAGGTTTTGTAACTTTGTATGCGGGTGACTTGTACTTTTCTGCAATAGGTTGCAGGTTATTGCAGTATGTCAGTATAGCTACCTTCTTACTTAAATTTAGAAGTTTGTAGAGTAGTTTTGTCTCTATTGGTCGCATTTTTTAACTTTAGAGACTTCATTGTCATTTCTTTCATCTTGATATTGATCTTCCTCATATTTCAATTACTCATTGTAGATTAACTGATCTTGCAATGTTTGTCTTATCGGCATTCAACTATTACTTCAATGTAAAAATTCTACATGTAGTTAGTATGATCTATTGGTCTTGTTGGGAAATTTCCCACCATCCTGCCTTGGGTCGGAGCTTAAATAGATGCGAGGCACGGCTCTGCCAGATTCAAATCCGTGAGCGCAAAGCTACATATGTATAAGACATTAAAGTTGCGTTTTATGCCCATTGAATATCCTTTTGGTGTAGCGGTAATGCGCTTGATAATCCTAACACTTGGTATTAGAGCAGGTCACGGGTTCAAATTCCCCTGAGAGCACTTTGTAGTGGGAGCTGTCAGCATCTTGCCTTGGGTCGGAGCTTAAATAGGTACGAGGCACGGCTGTGCCAGATTCATTGTTGGGAAATTTCCAAGGTTGCTGAAGTGGAGAGGCTGGCAGGTGCTGGGGGGATTAGGTGCGAGGCACGGCTGTACCAAATTTCCAAGGTTGCTGAAGTGGAGAGGCTAGCATTATTAGGAAATTTCCAAGGTTGCTGAAGTGGAGAGGCTGGCAGGTGTTTGGGGGGATTGTTGGGAAATTTTCCGCAGGTGCTGGAAGGGGATTGTTGGGAAATTTCCCAACACTGTTGGAAAATTTTCCAGCATCCTGCCTTGAATCGGAGCTTAAATAGGTGCGAGGCACTGTTGTGCCAGATTCATTGTTGGAAAATTTCTCAGTATCCTGCCTTAGGTAGGAGTTTAAATAAGTGCGAGGCACGATTGTGCCAGATTCATTGTTGGGAAATTTCCAAGGTTACTGAAGTGGAGAGGCTGGCAGGTGCTGGGGGGATTGTTAGGAAATTTTCCGCAGGTGCTGGGGGGATCGTTGGGAAATTTCCCAGCATCCTATCTTGGGTCGGAGCTTAAATAGATGTGAGGCACGGCTGTGCCAAATTCATTGTTGGGAAATTTCTCAGCATCTTGCCTTGGGTCGGAGCTTAAATAGGTGCGAGACACGGTTCTGCCAGATTCGAATCCGTGAGTGCAAAGCTACATAAGTATAAGACATTAAAGTTGCGTCCTATGCTCATTGAATATCCTTTTGGTGTAGCGATAATGCGCTTGATGGTCCTCACAGATCTTTTTGTATTTTTATCTTTTTTGCGGCCTCAGGTCTTCTTACAGTATAAGTCTTCTAGCAACATATTGCAACAACTACTTCTTGTAGCTTGCAGCATTGATCGTACCATTCTTGGCTTGTCTTCTTTACAATGTAAGAAAATCATATGTATAACCTACATATTTCATTTTTGAGAAATTATCAATGTTCTTATATTATGCAGTAGTACTTTTTGTGATTGAAATGACAAAAGTCTAATTCAAATATCAATTTATTAAAAAAAAACGTAACGTATTCAACTGTAGGAAAATACTAAAATGTTCAATATTGGTAATTCTTAATATGCCACAAATGACATATAATAATATCATCCTTTCATTATATGGAACACTACAAAAAAAATGCTAAACGACAACGGTTATTAACCGTTGTCGTAGACATTTTTCAACCGTTGTGGAAGATGGTGTTGTCGTAGACCCCATCTTCCACAACAGTTATTAACCATTGTGGTAGATATCTACGACAACGGTAGATCCATTTTCTCCATCTTCAACAACGGTTATTAACCGTTGTCGTATATATCTACCACAACAGTTAGCACAACGGTTGATGAAGTGTTGTCTTCAAGCCATCTGCCACGTCACCTGCCACGTCATCACTGTTGTCCACATCACCTGCCACGTCAGCGCGAATAAATTTGCGTTGCCTGAGATTTGAACTCACGACCCCTTGTTGGAGCTAAAACCACTTAGCCACTAATGTTTATGTGTTTATATTCTACATGCATTTCTTTTATTAACTAATTTTAAAAATTCTCATTTTTACAATGGTACAAAAAAACCGTTGTCCCAACCGTTGTCGTAGATCTAAACTACGACAACGGTACAAAAAAAACCGTTGTCCCAACCATTGTCGTAGACCTAAACGACAACGGTACAAAACAACCGTTGTCCCAACCGTTGTCGTAGACCTATACGACAACGGTACAAAAAACCGTTGTCGTTGTGTGAAAAAATTTGCACAACGACAACGGTACAAAAAAACCGTTGTCCCAACCGTTGTCGTAGACCTAAACGACAACGATATAAAAAAACCGTTGTCCCAACCGCTGTCGTAGACCTAAACGACAACGGTATAAAAAAACCGTTGTAAAAAACCGTTATCGTTGTGCATTTTTTTCGCACAACGACAACGGTTTTTCGAAAAACCGTTGTAAAAGATGTCTACGACAACACTTTTATGCAAAACCGTTGTAAAACTCGTGTTGTTGTTGTGCATTTTTCTTGTAGTGGAAAGTGAAATTAATAGGTTTACTAGATTTTTGAGACATCAGCCGTGAGCACATATAGGGTAGCAGGTGTAACATGCACCCTATTCTAGTTGGGTTGTTACATCTATGAAATCATGCTTGAGCATGCCATGGTTCACTTGTTCCAGAGAAATTCTCTAGCTTCAACTTTTGCCTTTGAATTAAATACGACTCCTGTCTTACCACCATTGTAGGGGCAAATGGTGGGACTCGTTGATCATTATTAGAAGCTGGTAGTGCAGCTTGATTAGTTTGTTGATTAATCAGAGCATTGATTAACTATTATTGTTGTTGAACTTGTTGTTGTAATTAAACAAGTATATCTTGCACATTTGGTTGAGGTGCTGCTTCATTTTGACTATTCGTTACTGGTCTATGTCCTTTAACCATTTTCCTTTATAATTATCAAATCGTTACACTAGAAGAATTTAAACTTAGTGCATGAACATTATTCTCATCATTCACTATTTTTCAAACATACGCATAAAAATCTTCATGCCATAATAATGCTTCAAATTTACCAACAACCAAAGTAAATAAACTTTCTTACTTGGAAGGCGGTAGAGCTAAAGTTTGGTGATAGTAAGATGAAAGGTCGAAAATTGGTTTTGATACCATATTGTAACATCCTCTCTTTTTTTAGAATAATTACTTTTACTAAATTAACATAATTTTCTAAATTTATAAAAATCTTCGTACTTTTTTTTTTTTTGTTTTTTTGTTGCTATATGTAAACCCATATTTATATCTTTAGGGTTGAGTTCCTCTCTTTTTAGGGGATAATGGAATGTATACTCTTAATATATCTCAACTACTTCATTTCTTTTTTTTATATTAATTATTAAATTGATAAATTTATAAATTCTAGAGTTCTTTATCCAATTTAAGATGATTATAAGTCTACTAATGATTTAAAAGTCATAATCGCACAAAATATAATATTTGAAATACCACATAAATAATCTCACTGTAACTCATTATAAATTTATGATAACTAAGATTATAGTCTATAATCTGATAATAAAGATTAGGTAAAAATTGGCTGTTACAGTAGGGCTGTTCAACTGTATGTTTAATTAATTCATTTTATACTATTGTTACAGTTGAACTCCCTAATTAAATTTTTCGGTAAGTCACGATCATAATATACGTTTTTTCTTTCTTGTTGTACGTTTTGTTTTGTTTACTCATATTTTCTTGGAATTGTTTTCGTAGAGTATGCGAAACGTACGTGTTTTCTGCAGTTTATTCTGCAAATATATAATAATATAATCTACTTTGGAATTACCAGAATTCTAGTGTTGTTGGCCCTTAAATGAAGGAAGAATGCTAATAACATCATTCCCTACTCTATACAAGCAACAATAATTTGATTGACACATCTCATTTGTATCAAATTAGTATGGTATATATACATGTGATACTTATTGAAATGAATTACATGATATAAATTAATAAAATAAAATATAAGGTTGAGATTTAATACCGTAAAAGGTAATATAAACATACAATACAACGAAAACTAATATTAATGCATCTAAGTAACAAATAACGGGCTAGGGATATGAATGAATGTAATAGAAGTTCGTGATTTACTTGGAATTCGATTTGATTCTTTTATTGTATTTTGTTAAAATAATTCCGTTACAAATTTAAATTTGATGATATTCAATTTGTGAGCTAACTCGTTATAAGTCCGGTGAGATTTCTAAAATATAATACTAATGTTTGATATTTTATATTTTTTATACTATTATTTATAATAATAATAATAATAATAATAATAATAATAATAATAATAATAATAATATAATATATAAATGTCTAATTATAGTATTTTTATCATTGAATTATATATTTTAGATTATATGTTATATTTTTTAAGAATACATAATTTATTTTGTGAATGAGTTGATGAAGAGTATAATTTATTATTTTTGTTATTAAGCTAGTATGAGTTCGGTTTAATTTGAGTAAACTCGTGAACTATAAATGTATTCGATAATTAAGTTTGGATTCATTCGATAGATAAGAAACAAACCGATATCAAACTCTCAATTATTCGACTTGACTCGGTTCAATTATGTTCCTAACTAAAATCAAGTCAAACATGTTATTATTCGAATCCAATTGAAATATCTTGGGTTTTACAAAGTGGCATTGGAACTCATCTGATTATCATTTGAATCGAGTTTGTATGAATTTTAATCTTTTATAATTACTTATTAAGTCGAGTCTGAGCCAAATTTATAATATATTGAATAAAAAAATATGTTTAAAGTTGATAAATTTTTTTTTTATCAAATTGAGCTCTAACAAACTTATTATGAACTATCAAAATTTATATAAATATTGATCGTGTTTGGTTAAGTTTCTTTTAAAGATCTTCTGCTCTTGCTTTTTCCAAAATGTTTTTCTAGACCTTGTATGATGTTTGAGAATAAAATAAGATGATGAAACATTGCAATTTGGGAGATTTGAAAATTAAAATCTTAACTAAATTCCTTAATTAGTTCTTAAAAAATAAACTTCTAAGGTCTTACTTTCTAAAATATTATAAATTTTAATAATTTAATTTATAATAAGCTCAGTAAAAATCTCTATAGTGTGGTCTCATTTTCAGCTTTACAATGGGCTGAGGATTTATTTTCTGAATGTCAGCTAAAGGGCAAAAATTGAGTCATGAAGCGTTTAAATTTATGAACTGGATCTTGGACTGTTGCTACAGCTTCTTCTTTGTCTGGTCAAACAACTCTTTGCAATAATATTAATTTATATCATTTTTTTAATTCACATCGTATTGTTGATTTAATTATATTTAATCATATCAGATTGAACAATTATTGGGGTGACGGCAAGTTATTAAACTTCTGAACTAATTTGAATCTTCAACCACTTTTGAGATATCTATTTTAGGGAAATTTGTAAATTTAGAATAATAATATTTCGGTTTTTTATATATTACGGATACTATCCTTTTAGTTTCGATGTTGGGATATTATGTTTTTTATTTAAATGATTTTTTAGGGCAATTAGCCCAAAATTCCAAAATTTTAGGCCTAAATTTTATGCGCAATGTATATAATTAACTCCCCAAATTCAGGTTTTACGAAAAATTGAGTTGATTTCGCTCAAATCGAGTTTGAATCTAAATTAAATTTGATAAATTTATTTGGGATAGAGCTTGAAAAGAGGAGTGTTTTGGCATAAAGAAATTATTTTTTTGTTAATTTTTTAGAAAGCCCCGACTCACCGTCATCTTTACCGCCGGAATCCAACATAACCATCCTTAAAACTCTCCTAAAATTTGATATTTGTTGAAATTGAACCAAAATGTATATTTCATACTCAAAACACTCATTTCCTCAAGTTATAACAAAATCTCAAATCAATTTACTGAATTCAATTCACTTTAGGCCCAAATTTTTTAAATTTCACGATAATTATCCAAAATTTTCCCAAAATAAAATAATAATGTTCCAATATTGGGAACCCAAAAAGATGATGATCCTATATAATGTCCGACTAAAAGATAGTATCCTAAATTTTCCATTATTCCTATATTTAATTACTATCGTTCAATAACTCAAAAACAAAAAATATATATTACTATCGTTCAGGTCTGGTCATATTATAGTACTACAATATATGTCCATTTATTAAAAATATATACTAATGATCCTTGGGTTGAGCGTGCATAAATTTAATTTTGAACTCATCAAATTAAAGAATCTTTATGTATGATATTGTCCATTTTGTATTCAACTTATACAAATTTGTTTTGGGGCCCTCCAAAAATTGATACCTCATAATGAAGATAGTTGAATTTAATTTGTTTGCAATTAACACCTTAATCTATATATTTCTATTTCTCTACCCACATTATATGCAGTATAATTTAAGTTTTAGCTTATGATTTTTAGTGAACCAAGTCATCAAAGAAAACATATAATATTGATTTTATAAACTGAAGCAAGAGAAACTAAAAGAAATGATCCTATGTTTACAAATATGTTAAAACATCCATGTTGGATAATTTTTAATATATTCGTCGATAATATACTATGATCTCATCATTTTAAGTTTAGAATATGAAATAAAGAGATATATTTTTTGACACATTAACAGTGGGCTAATATTAATGTGTCTGCGGTAGGTAGGTTAAGTGGTTAACAGGCAAACGAGATCTTTTATTCCATTGATTTTTCATCTGATATTGTAAAATAACCACCACACGCCAAATGAAAAGATTACATCATTAATTTACATATGATAATAGATACAAGATGAAACACCAAATTGAAAATAAGGAACCAATTTAAAATAATGAATTATTAATATGAGTACTAGACCAATTAATAATATTTACAAAATGAAATAGATGGAATTAGTCTATTGAATGACTACAATCTCAAATCCTATCCATAAGTTGAAGAATAAGAAAATTCGGTATTGTTGACATCAGAATTTGTAAAAGGATAATTCCTAGTCTAACACCAAAAAATATGTGAAATAAAGTATGAAGTGCAAAAAGATTGGCCCGAAGCCTACTCGGGCAATTTTGCTCGGCTGATCCTGGACGGTTAAATGACCGGGCAGGACCTTATAGCATTAACTTGGAGAAATAAGCTCTCTAGTGTTGTTTACAGAATCAGGATTCAGATCCTTTACAAGTTGAAATTACATCTATTTATAGCTGAAAAATACCCTAAGTACTGGAGATCGTGGAGATCGTGGAAGTTGACCCCACTTTCTCCTTGATTTTTGCCTACTTATGCGGCGTCGAGCGGTTTCATCACCCACGATCTTTTGGTGGTTGGCTGCTACATGGGCGGCTATATTGGCACTGACCGGCCATTCTGGACGGTCTATAGGGTTGGACGTCCACTGTGTCATCCCGACTGGTCGAGTGAACTGATGGCTTTTATTAGGCCGTCCAGGTACGATATGTCGTGCAGCTCGGGTTGGACGCCCAACAATAGCCCCTTAGATCTTGGCAGAAAATTGCTTCTGTTGAGACCTAACCAATCCGGACAAGTCGAGCCGAGCAAGAAGGAAGAATGAGCTGCAAGTTGTTGGTTTTCCTTGGTGTAAACAAGTGTCATCATTTGGTGAAGTGGAAGTCAAAAGGTCACCATTTTACATCCATTCGATTCTCCACGAGTCCACATGCGGTTGGCCGGAAGTTAAGGGGTCATCGCCTATATATAGCGTTCTTTTCATTTGACCCTTTATCAGCTCAAAATTTCCGAGTATTTACTGTATATTCCGAGCAGAATCGACCGGTCAAGATATCCTATGCTATGTCATCTTGCGAGAGCGATCTTATTCGGAAGGTAATTTCTTTCTCTCTTTCGCAGCTATGTCTCAGATTCCTACAGAGATTCCATCCGGATGGTCACAAGGCCACCGGGCCGAACAAGTCGAGATATCTTTCGAGGATTCAAAGGCCATGAAGTGGCCTTCCGTTGCTACCCAATCTGAGCTGGATAAAATGCAGTCTCGTTTTAACATACCTTTGGGAGTTTCCTTCATCGCCCCCCGTCCTGAGGAGTGAATGCATAAGCCGCGGAAAAATTGTGTTGCTATAAATCTTCAAGCATTGGAGGGAGGTCTGCGGTTTCCCATGGCGTCCTGTTTATCCCGCTATCTTTGGCATTGGGGAATAGCCCCTGGACAGCTTCGTCTAAATAGCTGGTCCTCTCTTTTGGGTTTGTTAGTGTTTTTCCATAGTTATAATCTCGGAGAACCCAGCTTTGAAGAGCTGTCATGGCTGTTCAAACTTGAGCTTATACTTGGAGTGGAAAATCACTTTTATTGTCTCACCCCTCGGATATATCGGCCCCAATTAGTCTGCGATCTTCCTTTACCAATTAGAGATTGGAGAGGTGAGTGGTTCTGGATCGATGGAGATTGGAAGAGTCCGAGGACGTTTAACCATACCTTCGCTGTCAGGGCGTCTTGCCCAGTTGGTTTCGGTCCCGCTGAAGGTATACTTTTGTAATTCTCTCAATCAGGTCTTCTAATGTTTTTAATATTTTTTTTATCTTACAGAAAGGTCGCTTGAGAGTCTTGAGAGCGGCGGTGACTTCTCTCGCAAAATCTGTTTCTTGTGGGACAGCGTTAGCCCAGAACAGCGGGCGTTCAGGGATCTGATTGTAGAAGATCGGCTTTTTCGGGCTGGCCTTGTCTTCCCTTTTGCGCGTGCTACCATAGATTTCCAAGGTAGGTTTTGCTGTTGAACCAAGATTGTGCTTGGCTATTTTCTAACTGATTACTCTTCGTATAGCTGTCCTTCCTCAAGACGGTCTCCGTCCCGATATGAATCCAACCGAGCACATTAGGATCAGGATTGAGCGAGGTGGGAAACAGAAAAAGTCGATTGAGAAAAAGCGAGGTCCAGCACACCCAGTGATTGAGACTCCTACTTCGAGTCAGAATCCTATCGAGCCGCCCATAAAGAAATCATGCCTGACTTCTAGCGAGCATCCAGCTGACAGCTCTGATGTTGCCACGTCATCTCACCCTGGAGTATGGTCCTCCGAGTCTCCTCTGGCCGGCTCGATTAGCATTTGTGGTTAGGATCCCAGGCTAATTGAGAGCTCCAAGGAGTTCCTTGGGAACCGGCCTCCATTTCAGATCAGTTTCTCTCGCGCTCGGGCGCCCAGCGTGGATTTACTGAGAAATCTTCCATCTGGAATTAGGCTGGCTATGGACGCTCCGGTAAAGGCCTGGACGGGGAAGCTTGAGGATTATGCAAAAAAGATGTCGGTGGCTGACCTGGGGGCTTGCTCGGCGATTCTGAATGCTCAAGCATCCGTCTTTGCCTAGCGGGCTCATCGCGAGTATCTTGGTCAGCAAGACAAATACGTTGCAAGCAGGGCAAAACTTGGCGAGAAGAAGGCCAAGTTAGCTGCTACCTTTGAGGAGATAAAGGATCTCAAGTCTAAACTGTCTTCTGCCCAGGAGTCATTGACTCAGGCCGTCAGGGTCGCCGAGCTGGATCGCCAGCAGTTGGTTGAGGTGGGTGTAATACCCATATTTTCTTAAAAATAATAATAATAATAATATAATAATAATAATAATAATAATAATAATAATAATAATAATAATAAAAAAGCTTATGATTAACTTTAGTTTATTAAGAATTAATGGAATTAAGGTTAGGCCAACCCACCTCATGCTTGGACATTATACACCTGGCAAAGTATTGGAGGGTGTGAAGAAATTGTTTAAGGCAAAATTAGAAAAGAAAATAAGAAAAAAAATGGCCTCTCATCTCTTTCTCTGCAACAAGCAGCTTCACCATCGCCGTCCATTTCCACCATTGCCGGCCAACGTTTTCCGGTAAAGTAAACCGGTTACTTTATAATTCTCGCCGAGCCAGTCACAACTACGGTCTCGGAATTTGAATCGGTCACTTTCTCCACCACGTACGATCGTGGGAAGAGACGACAACCCCATCGATGTTTGTCCGATAAAGTAATCGGACCCACCCATATGTAGTACTCACTGAGCTCATCTCAAGTACGATCTCGATTTTTAACTCGGTCGCCGTCTCCGTCACGAATAGCCACGGGAAGGGGGAATACAAGCAAAAGACAACAATACGAGGAAATAAGATCGAAAGCTTTTGACCGATCTTGTCGAGTATCCAAGGTGAGGGTAACGTTCTTTAATTGTGTATTTTATGTGAACTTTATGTGTTTAAAGCTATGTGATCTTGATGTGTATTATTAAGTGCGCGTGTAATATTATGTGATTTCTGATTAAATAGCAAGTATGTAATAATGAGATGATAGCATGATTCTATGATGCGAATGCGTAATTATGTGATAAAGTAAAAACATTTTCACGGCGGTTAAGATCTGTATATGTTTTCACGGCGGTTAAGATCCGTAAATATTTTCACGGTGGTTAAGATCCGTAAATGTTTTTACGGCGGTTAAGATCCGCACATGCTTTCACGACGGTTAAGATCCGTAAATAATTTCACGGTGGTTGAGATCCGTAAATGTTTTTCACGGCAGTTAAGATCCGTGTTTTTATGACGGCTAAAAACCGTAAATAAAAAGATGTTACTGTGTGATATTACTATAAGATTTTATGTTTTACTCTCTTACCCGTAGATTAACCCCACTGAGTGTCTTTTGTACGCTCACCCCTTTTATGTTAAAATGTTTTCAGTATTAAGGAATTTAGGGCATGGCGCGCGAGCGGTGGGTGCTGGGAGCCGATAGTCAAGGTTGTAGGAGATTTTATTTCAAAGTGTTTTAAATTCATGAATTTTTTGAAATTGATGTTTATATTTTAAATCTTGATTTTAATTATCTTTATTATGCTTAAAACAACGAATTTTATACGTAAGTAATGCCTCAGTCAAAGTTTACCTTAAAAAGAAACGGGGCGTTACAGGTGGTATCAGAGCAGGTCTATGATTCTGTAGACTTGCTAAAATATTTTTATTTTTTGAAAAAAAAAAATCTCTTGTCGTATTGTGAATTCAATGAGAAATAAAAGTATATCTTTTCTTTAAAAGAAAAATTCTTATTAGCTACCGGCATCTACTTCTAATCTACTGTCCCGCCTTCGATAAGGTATGTGTTGGGATTTCAGTGTTTAGATTTTGATGAGACAAACCAAATATGTAATAGGAAGTTTTGAGTACCCCATTTTCACATTGTTTAAGTGAATAAATAGACTAGAATTGAGTCTTGAGTCAAGTATTGAAATGGAGGTTAAAAGAGGATAAAGCTGCATCTAAGCTTTAAAGGAAGATATCGCTGCAAGAAGGTAGGATATAGTATCGCTGCATAAAGGCAGGAGTTGGAAGAAGAAAGGAACAGCAAAGCATAAATAAGGTTGTACTTCAATACAGCAAAGCAAGGAAGAACGGCGTGCAGAACGCTGCAAGAAAAGGATACAGGAGTACTGCTAGAATGAAGTTAAAGCAGCACTGCCAGATGATACTGCAATCAGGTCTAAAATACAGCAGCACTGAAAGAAAGCATCAGCTGCACAAGGACCTAGGATACAGCGCAGACTTACAAGTCAGTTAAGTAATACAGCGCCAACTACAAGACGAAGTATCCTGCAAATCCTAGGAAGGATAAATGCAGTACGAGGAACGAAGATTCGAGCAAGAATAATAGAGCCGTTCAAGAAAAAGTCAAAGTAGCAGACACGGAGCCAATAAGAAAATGCCACATGGACTGACGCGCTGCAGAAAGCTGCGAGCCGCAACTGCCGCATTAAATGCTCCGAAAGGAAAAGTCAAGTCACATTAAATGCGAACCATACTTTGGCCAGGCTACTTCAAATTCAAAAGAGGGATGTCTCCTTCAACGGACATCTTCTCCTACAAGTATGAATAGAGGTCGATGAGCACTGAAGCTGGTTACTGTTACTGTCACTATTACTAAGAACTAAAAACCATACGCGAAAGTTTCAAGCTTACAAATTTCAAGCATTTAAAACGTTTTGAAAGAAGCATTCTTGAGAAAAACAGCCTTGTGTTTAAAAGTTTATTTCCGCTGCGTACAAAACTCCAGGTTACAGCGTGCAACACTGCATTCTAGCGCTGCAAGCAGTAACCATCTATCGCTGCAAGCTCAAGTAACTTACAGTGCAGAACGGTTGTTTTAAAGATTCTGAAAAATCGACTAAGGTTCATTCACCCCCTCCCCCTCTGAACCTCGGACACCACTTGGGACCAACAGTATGCTATGTTCAGATGTTTGATTATTCTATGACCTTGAAATTATGTGGAAAAAGAGATCATATAGGCATTTTTCTTATGATTGCTTTAGTGCATGGTTTATGATTATGTGCTTGTGGGATATCACTGTTATCGACACACTGCTTGCTGGACGCCGTCACTGAGCCGCTTGCGGCTGCAGCATGAGCTCGTGTGCGTAAATGGCCGCGGCAGGAGTTGGTACAGTGTTATGTGATGGGTTAAGTCATGTTAAACTATGTTATATGTGAGATAATGTTATGATGGTGAACGATGATAGATAAATTTATTGAGGTATTTACATGATTTATGGAATCATGTTATAAGTTGAGTAAAATGATTCTCAAAGGTTGTAATATCACATAGAAACTAATGCAAATTATAGTTTCCATAAAATGTGACCATAAAATGTGACCATAACTAGAATAACATAGATGCTCAGAGTGGACAGATTTTAAGGGAGTGATCATGCAAAATTATCCATCAAAAATCTTATTACGTCTCCGCCAAGGGTTACTGACGGTTAGAGAATACAAAAGAAGGTTTAAATTAACTAAGCAAGTACGCGATATACTTAGTCAGCACGGATACAAAGGATGCTAGACGCTTTAGTAGAAGCCTACGTTTGAAGAATTACACTATTTTGGCTGGACATGAAGGAATGACATACACCGAGATTATCGAGAGAGCTTAAGAAGTCACCTCGCATATGTGCTTGGACTACATAATTCCAAAAAAATCCTGCTAAGACACCTGAGGAAATGAGTGGGACGACCAAAACCAAGATCAAACTACGCCTCTCAACCAAATAAAACAACCAATGGTGGGTGGCACCCTGAACGCCTCTATTCTCAAAATAGGAGTCATCTGTTCAAGATACAAAAGAATTCAGACCGGACAATACTGCTGGAGGACTGAACATTACCACCGATGTTAAGAACCAGGCCATAATTCAAAAGTTAGTCTTAAAAGTAGGATCGTTAGACCAGGTTTCAAGCCAATATTCGAAACAGAAAAAGCTCGAGTTTTTGCTCTCACACGAAGTGAGACCACTGAAGAGCCAAAGACCACGACAGACGATCAAGATGCTTAAGAAGAGAGAATACGAGACGTTTTCGATAAATATTGTAAATCTCGAGTAGAAATCGAACCCTATCGAAATAGTGTCGATAACAAGGGAATACGTGGGTGTTTTCCCAAAAGATTTATCTGGGCCATCGCCTGATCGACAAGCTGAGTTTGACATAGATTTAGTGTCGGGTCGACATCAGTGTCAAAAGCGCCATATCGAATGACGCCAAAGAAGTTAGAAGAATTGAAAATGCGATTACAAGAGCTTTTGGAAAAAAAAAACAAAAACAAAAACAAAAAACAAACTTTATACGTCCCATCGTATTTCCTTGGGAAGCTCCGGTGTTGTTCGTGAAGAAAAGATGATGAAACGTTTCGAATGTGTGTTGACTATCGCGAACTAAACAAAAGAATTATCAAGAATAAATACCCGCTACCTCGAATAGAATTTTTTTTAAAATAATTAAGAGGCGCAAGCGTGTTCTCGAAAATAGATTAGAGATCGAGATATCGTCACTTCAAAAAGAATCGAGGTAGACCCGGTTAAAGTGGAAGTCGTTAGTAACTAGAAGACGTCGACTAACGTAATTGAGTTACGAAGTTTCCTAGGCTTGACTGGACATTATTAAAGGAATTACAAGGTTAGCAGATGAAGCTCCGACTTTTAGAGGAAGACTATGCGCGCCAAGGATAAAAGACTAAGGAAAAAAAATTAATAATACTAGTAGAAGCGCATAACACCTCATAATCTGCATACCCTGATGGTACGAAAATGTATAAAGATTTAAAAGAGATCTTTAGGCGTAGCGGAAGCGTGGTGGAAAAATATGAAGAAGAGCATTGGACTTTCCGTCAAGAGATGTCTCGTTTTCCAGCAAGTAAAAGCAGAATATCAGCGACCGATGGGAATGCTGACACCACTAGAAATACCCGAGTAGAAGTGGGAGCACATTACCATGGATTTTATCGTTGGGATGCCTAAAATAAATCAAGGAAACCATGTTGTGTGGGTTATTGTGGACAGACTAACCAAGTCTGCTCATTTTCTACCTATTAAAATCACATTCGACTTGGATAGATTAACACAAATTTATATAAAGGAGATCGTCAGGCTCTATGGAATACCAGTCTCTATTGTGTCTGATAAGGACACTTGTTTTACTTCCAAATTCGGGCAGAACCTGCAAAAGAAGTTAGACATCAAACTAACTTTCAGCACTGCTTTTCATTCCCAGATTGATGGCCAAACGGAACGAACGATACAAATTTTAGAAGACACGTTAAGAGCTAGTACCTTGGATCTGCATGGAAGCTGAGAAGACCATTTATATTTGGAATTAAGGTAAGGCAAACCCACATCATGCTTGGACATTATATACCTGGCAAAGTATTGGAGGGTGTGAAGAAATTGTTTAAGGCAAAACTAGAAAAGAAAATAAGAAAAAAAATGGCCTCTCATCTCTTTCTCTGCAACAAGCAGCTTCACCATCGCCGTCCATTTCCACCATTGCCGGCCAACGTTTTCCGGTAAAGTAAACCGGTTACTTTATAATTCTCGCCGAGCCAGTCACAACTACGGTCTCGGAATTTGAATCGGCCACTTTCTCCACCGCGTATAATCGTGGGAAGAGACGACAACCCCATCGATGTTTGTCCGATAAAGTAATCAGACCCACCCATATGTAGTACTCACTGAGCTCATCTCAAGTACAGTCTCGGTTTTTGACTCGGTCGCCGTCTCCGCCACAAATAGCCACGGGAAGGGGGAATACAAGCAAAAGACAAGAATACAAGGAAATAAGATCGAAAGCTTTTGACCGATCTTGTCGAGTATCCAAGGTGGGGGTAACGTTCTTTAATTGTGTATTTTATGTGAACTTTATGTGTTTAAAGCTATGTGATCTTGATTTGTATTATTAAGTGCGCGTGTAATATTATGTGATTTCTGATTAAATAGCAAGTATGCAATAATGAGATGATAGCATGATTCTATGATGCGAATGTGTAATTATGTGATAAAGTAAAAACATTTTCACGACGGTTAAGATCCGTATATGTTTTCACGGCGGTTAAGATCCGTAAACATTTTCACAGCGGTTAAGATCCGTAAATGTTTTTACGGCGGTTAAGATTCGCACATGCTTTCACGATGGTTAAGATCCGTAAATAATTTCACGGCGGTTGAGATTCGTAAATATTTTCACGGCGGTTAAGATCCGTGTTTTTATGACGGCTAAAAACCGTAAATAAAAAGATGTTACTGTGTGATATTACTATAAGATTTTATGTTTTACTCCCTTACCCGTAGATTAACCCCACTGAGTGTCTTTTGTACGCTCACCCCTTTTATGTTAAAATATTTTCAGTATTAAGGAATTTAGGGCATGGCGCGCGAGCGGTGGGTGCTAGTAGTCGATAGTCAAGGTTGCAGGAGATTTTATTTCAAAGTGTTTTAAATTCATGTTTATATTTGAAATCTTGATTTTAATTATCTTTATTATGCTTAAAACAACGAATTTTATACATAAGTAATGCCTCAGTCAAAGTTTACCTTAAAAAGAAACGGGGCGTTACAGTGGGCATTGAAAAGGCCCTACTTAAGGGTAAGCTCGAAGCGGTTCAGGCCGAGCTGAGGTCTGTATATGACGAGCTGAAAATTGCTAGAGCTGGTCGGTTGGACGAGGCCGCTATCACGCAGAAGTATAAGAACTCTGATGAATGTAAGTATGAGGGAATTTTGGCTTACCTTTTTGCTTTCATCGACAATATTGAGGTGGCTAGGAAGTCAAAGATGGACGATCGTCCCTTTAGTATGGCCTTAGCCGATTTTTATGCAAAAATCCTCTTCCTCAATACTATTTGGACTTGATGGATGATTTTTCCGGCTATCTCCCTCCGGGCTCTGAACATCTCTTGCAGCCAGCTCCTCCCATCCTATTTATGTCAAATCCTGACTTGGGGGCTTCTGGGTTCGAGCAGGTCGGGGAAGCTGGCGCAACCGGAGTGGAGGACGATGTAATCGTACTCTAGGATGATTAGTTAACTAATTGTAAACCGCCCTTCTTTTTTTGTTTGGCCGTTCGGCCCTTTGTGAATAGATTCTGGCCTGCCAACCAGTTTGCATACTTATGATTTTGAATGAACGGTACTTCATATGTATTCACATCTTCGATTGAACATATCAGGTTAGTTTTGGTCTTGATCGGTTCAGCTCCCGGCATAGCATTCAGGCCGACTTCATAACTGAGGGATTAAATATGGTAGGGCTTCGAATAGCCCCTAGGCCTAACACGCGTCCTAATCCGGTGGCATAAAAGATGATGCGTCGTTATTTATTGGCCCATGGGTTTGCCACGCGTCGCCTATAGTAGGGTAGGATTTGAGAGATTGCGATCTCTTTATAAATAGCAGTGACTTATTCATTTTTACCTCCACGAGTTTGCTATGATATTCTTTAACTACCGTAACATTCCAGCCTTAGCCGTGCAAGAATTACCGTCTAGGATGACCCGTCTTCAATTAACCGTCCTATTTGAGACGGACCCCAGCATGGAAGCCTCCAGACCCGGACAAGCTGAGGTCTGAAGACGGTATGAAGACGGTATGACTGTGTTCGAAGATGATCGATATTACGATCTTGGCCATAAAGAATTCCAAGCAGTTCCCTTAAGCTTAAGTACTTGGCAACGTATCCAGTAACCACCATCCGTTCATAAAACGCTCTAGCTGACATGTCAATATTGAGAGAGGGGCTTGGTTAGACTGGACGACTGGGTCAACTCTTTCAATAATGTAGATCATTGCTAAGCTGCTTATTCGAGTCCTTTTTGTTTAAGGTTTAGGGTTTAATGGATCGTCTGTCAAGAGGTTCTGGCCTCCAAACCAGCTATCTTTAATGATATTTTTAATTTCAAATCTAATTATGTCCATGTTGCATTTTCATTATATAATTGCTAACATGTAACTTTAAACCTGATTTCATCTTGGACGGCCTGGATATGTCTGTCGAGGGATTTGTTCTCAAACGACTGACCATCTTTAAATGTGAAGTACTTTGTCCTGGCCGGCCTATCCATTGTTGTCGTGTTTTGGCCGGCTTTACAGCAAGGAGATCTAGGAGATCTGATATGATAGGACCCTGGGTTTCTTTTAGGCCTGACACGTGTGTCAATCTGATGTTCTGGGAGACGAAGCATCGTCCGTCGTTGACCATCCAATTCACCACGTGTCACCTCTGGTCGGATGGGAGTCGAGAGGTTGCGTCCTCCCTATAAATAGGAGCGACTTTCATTCATTTTGACCTTCACGAGTTTGCGACCCTTAGAGAATTTTCTGATATTCCCCGACCAAATTTAGCCTTCCAACATCTCCCATCCAGGATAACCTGCTCTCGTTAAACCGTCCAGGTCGATTTTTAGGTAATTTTATTTACTCATCATGTCTTTTACTTCATCTTCTGGGACTGAGTCCGGGTATGGAGGATACCCTTCTGAAGAATTGAGCATAGAAGTTAGCTCTTCGGAGGAGGAGATTAGGAGTTCAGGTCCTCCGACGGTCGAGGTGGCAGGGACATCGGGCCGGCCAGCCCGTTATGTTCCAATAGGGATGCCTAGGCCGCCTAGGCAATATAGTCGGACTGAGCAGCCCTCTGTAGATTCGGAGGCTATGTCCTGGCCTTCCGTAGTTACCCGGGCTGAGTTAGACAAGTGGCACGCCCTCTTCAACATTTTGTGGGGGGTGTCCTTTGATGTTCCGAGGTCGAATGAGCGGATGGATAAACCACCCATGGACAGTGTGGCCATCAACCTCCGATCTTTGGAAGGTGGTCTCCGCTTTCCCTTGGCTCCTCCTCTGACCAAGTATCTTCATTTTTGGGGCTTGCTCCCAGCCAGTTGCATCCGAATAACTGGTCCTCTATTCTTGGGTTGCTCGTCCTCTTTTGGACGTTCAACCTCGGTGTTCCGACCCCGGAAGAGATGTCTTGGTTGTTGGGTTTGAAACTCCTGCCCGGAACTCAGAACCATTTATACTATATATCCCCCCGACAGAAGCGTCCTCAGTTGATCCGTGACCTTCTGTCCTCCATCAAAGATTGGAAGACGAAATGGTTTTAGGTCAGGGGTGATTGGATGAGCCCTGGCCAGGTTGGAGAGCAAGGGCCAGAGCGGGTGTTCTGTCCAATGTTTTTCGGGACGGCAAATGGTATATTTGCATTTTTCTTGTTTTCTGCTCGGTTATCTAATTTTAATTATCTTTCATGTTGCAGAGGTTTCCGTGGAGAACCTCCCAGCTGGCAGCACCTTTTCTCGGAAGATAGTATTTCTTCGGGACCACACCGCCCCCTCTCAGCGGTCCTTTAAGACGTTCATTACCGAGGAACGTCTTATTAGCGCCGGTCTTATTCTTCATTTTCGGCCTGCTCCGAATAATTATCTTGGTAATATTCTCGAACTTGTACCTATTAGTTTTACTCCGTGAAGTATACTTAATTACGTTTCTTATTTTTCAGCCGTCCTCCCCCCTCACGGCCTGCAGCTCGATATGAACCCTTCTCAGCGCATTCGGCAGAGAGCTCAACAATCTACCGCCGGGCAGACGGGAAGGCCTCAAGGTCGAGGCCAAGGTAAAAGCCGGGGACTTGAACGTCCCGTTTCAGTTGCACTAGCTCCAGTTTCTATCCTAAAGGATGTGGCTCCACGTGCTCCGCCAGCCAAGCAATCCAGACCCGGCCCCAGTAACACCGCGGGAACCTCAAGAGGTAGCTCGGGAGCTGGAAGAGGAAGCTCGGGGACCCCTGGAGCTTCAGTCACTTGTCCGACACCTGGCGTCTGGGCAGCTAAGAGGCCCTGGCTGGGTCTGTTAGCGTCTGCAGGTGGGACCCCGCCCTGGTAGAGAACACCAAGGAATATCTTGGTCGTCGTCCTCCTTTCCAAATCAGCTTTCCCAGTAGGTCATGGACAAGCTCCCGTCCGGGGTGGCCTCTGCTGTCAAAGCCCCGATGAAAGCCTGGACGGAAGAGTTGGACAGCTACTCCCGCCAGATGCCTAGCATGGACATGAGTTCTTGTGCCAATATCCTTTTGGCGCAGGCGTCTGTGTTCTCCTAGCAGGCTCACCATCAGTATCAGGAACGGCTGTCCAAGATAAAAGATCAGAAGGCCAAGCTGAGGGAGAAGAATTGCGAGCTTAGGAATGCGGCAGAGGAGAAAGAGACGTTGCAGACTCAGCTAGCTTCTTCTAAAGAAGCCTTGTCGCATGCCACCCTGGCCATTGAACTGGACAGGAAAAAGGTGGCTGATCTGGCGGTGGAGAATGCCCGGCTCCAGGCCGGGATGGACGAGCTGAAAGTAGAGTTAGAAGCTGTCCGGGCTGCTCAGGTTGATGAGGTCGCTGTAGTTGCTAAGTACAAGGACTTCGACGAGTGCAAGTGCGAAAGCAACCTTGGTTATTTTTTTGCCTTTATCAACGTCATTGAAGTGGCTCGAAAGGAGAAGTTGGACGACCGTCCGCTTATGGTAGCTTTGGCCGGCTATTTAGAAAAGAATCCACTCCCGGCCTATTATTGGGATCTGATGAGTGATCTACCTGGGTATCTTCCGGCCGGGTTCTGAGAAGCTGCTCGCTCCGACCCCCTCCCATTGTGCTTATATCCAACCCATCTTTTGACATGGGGGCCGATTCTGGAGCTGGACAGCCTATCGAGACGGCGAGTGAGGTGGTAGAGGAGGAGCTGGTCGACATTGGCCAATAGTACTTGTAGGTTTTCTGTTTTTTCTCTGTAAGAGGTACTGGCCTCCAAACCAGTTTCAATCTTAATATCAGTAGTTTTTGCCCATTTATGACTTTCCATATTTTTGTGTAGTTCAATCAAGTTGAAACTTGCTCGTCTCAATTTTATCTAATCAGCTCGGTATTTAAATACCTGAAACACTTGGTAAAAAATTCATTAAAATTTGACAATTGTGGTGTTGGCCTGCTCGGGTTATCAAATTAATTTTTAAACCCCAGTATTTTTGGACATTTTAGTCTGACTTCTTACCCTTGGCCGGAGCCGTGGTAGGTCGGTGTTTTATTGTTTCACCCGGCCTGGACGACTCGGACGAGGCCATAGCCTGGTGTGGGCCGAAGCCTTACTGTTCCATTCGGCCTAGACGGCTCGGATGAGGCCGTAGCCTAATGTAGGCCAAAGCCTTGGTGGGCCGAAGCCTTACTATTTCACCCGGCCTGGATGGCTCGGATAAGGCCGTAGCCTTATGTGGGCCGAAGCCTTGATGGGTCGAAGCTTTGATGGGCCGAAGCCTTACTGTTCCACTCGATCTGGATGGCTCGGATGAGGCCGTAGCCTTATGTGGGTCGTAGCCTTGGTGGGCCGAAACCTTACTGTTCCATCCGACCTGGACGGCTCGGATGAGGCCGTAACCTTATGTGGGTCGTAGCCTTGTTGGGCCGAAGCCTTACTGTTCCATTCGGCCTGAACGGCTCGGATGAGGCCGTAGCCTTAAGTGGTATACGAGCTAGGAAATAACTTCATTAATCAAGTATCAAGAAATTACAAAGAATTCACAATTGAAATCCTAGCCGGCTAATGATAATACTTTTTCAGGTGCTCTATGTTCCATGGTTTGGACACCACTTTGCCGTTCAGGTCGGCTATCTCGTATGCACTTCCGGCCAGGATTTTGCTAATCTTGTACGGTCCTTCCCAGTTGTGTCCCAAGCAGTATTTTCATAACCGGACCGGACCGGCCGGTTCAACCGACAACCGGTACGGAAACCGATTCGGTTACACCCAATTAACCATTTTTTCAGTTAAACCGAAAAGAACCGGTCAAAAACCGGTTGAACCGATTATAACCGGGAACCGGAAAATGGGAAAATCAGTTTTTTTTTTGGCTATGAAAGTTCCAAGAAACATTGGATAGATGTATGTAATAATGGCCTGAGTTTGTTTTCAATATATAGATATTTCAATAATATATATGATTTATGTCGTTAATATCAACAAGTTATAAAAAAATTAAATATTTAGTCGTTAATATCGACAAGTTCTAAAAAAATTAAATATTGATATGATTGATGTCGTTAATATCGACAAGTTCTATAAAAGTTAAATATTAATATATAGATATTTCAATAATATATATGATTGATTTCGTTGATATCGACAAGTTCTAAAAAAATTAAATATTGATATGATTGATGTCGATTAATTATTTTCAATATTCAAGCACATTTATATAAAATTATATAAAAATAACAAATATTATATTCATCATATTAAATGCTACATTAATAGGGTATATATGAATGTTATAGGGAATTTGTGCAGTCACGAGAATTTGTGCAGAAAGCAGTCGAACCTTTCTCTATATACATCCATTGATATTCAATATTCTCAATTCAAGGGATTTTGAATCCTTTATATTAGATGGATTCCTCATCAAGTGCTCAACAATCTAATACCACAACTAGTTCAACTCAATCATCAGTTTCAGTTCGATCAAAAACTGATCCAGCATGGAGTTATTGTAAAGAGAATCAAATTGATGGAAAGAAAAGTTGGACTTGTTTGCTCTGTAACAATACTTGGAAAGGAGGGGGAATCAATAGGATGAAGAAACACTTAGCTGGTCGGAAGGGGGATATTGCTCCGTGCAAAATAGCATCTTATGATGTACAATACCAAATGGAAGAATCTTTAAAGGAGATTGAAGGAAAAAACCAAGTTTCAAAATCAAGGGGAGATGATCTTGATGTGGTTGACGTTGAGGAAGAGTTGGATACTCTACAATTGAAAACACGAGCTCAAAAAAAGCCTCCGCTTGCAACATCAATAGGAAAGAGAAAGCGAAATGAGAATTTAGGAAGTTATTTTGCTCCAAGAACCACTCAAGGTGCACAACCTTCAATCAAAAGTGCTCTTGTAAGTAAAGAAGCTTTGCATAGTGTTGATATGGCTGTTGCTAGATTTGTCTATAATGAATGCATTCCTCTAAATGCTGTAAATTTTCCTTATTTTCAACAAATGGTCGATGTTATTGCTTCTATTGGTCCTGGTTATAAATTGCCAAAATATAATCAGTTGAGAGTTAATTTATTGGGAGATGCAAAAAAGGAAGTTCAATTGATGATTGATAATTATCGAGGTGTTTGGGAAGAATGGGGTTGCACTATTATGGCTGATGGTTGGCAAGATAGATCAAATAGGCAACTCATAAATTTGATGGTTTATTGTAAGAGTGGAACAATATTTGTGAAATCAGTTGATGCTTCTGATATTGTAAAAGATGCAAGCACGCTTTGCAATTTATTTGTTGAGTTAGTTGATTGGGTTGGAGCAAATAATATTGTTCATTTTGTGACTGACAATGGAGCTAATTATAAAGCTGCCGGTGTCTTACTTAATGATAAATATCCTTCCATCAAGTGGTCACCTTGTGCTGCACATTGTTTAAATTTGCTACTTGGCGATATTGGCAAGATGGAGCTTGTTAGTGGCCTTGCAAAAAGGGCATCTTTGGTGACAAAATTTGTGTACAATCATGCATTTCTGCTTGCGTGGTTGAGGAAAAGAGAAGGATGGACATAAATTATACGTCCAGGACCAACTCGATTTGCTACGACATTCATTGCATTGAAGAGTATTCTTGAACATCAACATGATTTGCAAGGTTTTTTTACGAGTAGGGCATTCAAGGAATCTCGATACTATAAAGATAAAAAAGCAAGTGCAGTGTTGGCAGTTGTTCTTGATCAAAAGTTTTGGAGTGATTGTACGATTATAGTAGGTGTTGTTGCTCCACTTATACGTGTATTACGTATAATGGATACTGATCGGAGGCTTTCTATTGGTTATGTTTATGATGGAATTTATCGGGCAAGGAAGGCAATAAAGGAGGTATTTAGACATAAGAAAAGATTGTACAAGCCCTTCACGAGTATCATCAAGGAAAGATGGGACAAACTTCTTCGACGAAACATTCACTCTGCAACTTATCTTCTAAACCCTGTTTTTGCATATGACAAGAAAAACATGTGCAACAAGAAAGAAACAATGGATGGTTTTGTTGAGATGGTCACAACTTTGATTGGGGAAAAAAGTATTCAAATGAAGTGTATCGAAGAATTGACTAGTTTTCAAGACAGGTTAGGAAGCTTTCGTCGACCAATTGCTTTGGAATCATCAAAAACTATGCAGCCCGGTATATCCTAATACTTAATACATTTCTAATTTACAATCTAATTACTATTTTGACTGGTTCTCATATAACCTACTAGTTTATTTTTGTATTTTATTATAGATGAATGGTGGAAATTCTTTGGATGTGATGCTCCAAATTTGCAAAATTTGGCCATGAAGATCTTGAGTCAAACTTCTTCTTCTTCAGGATGTGAAAGGAATTGGAGTGTGTTCGAAAGAATACATGCAAAGAAGAGAAATAAATTGAAGCATTCAAGACTCAATGACCTTGTGTTTATCCATTACAATTTACGTTTGCAAGAAAGGTACTAATTCTTTCAAATTAATTTTTTATAGCTGTGATTTATTGATTCTTGCAACTTATATTTTATCCTTTTGTCATTAACTCAAATATTTATATGTAAGGCTTGAGCAAAAGAGGATTTGTTATGATCCTATTGACTACGAAAGCATTGACAAAACAAACTTTTGGGTTGTGGAAGAAGAAGAGGAGAACCATCCACCTATTATAGATGTTGATGAATTGAATAACATGCTTTATGGTGAGGATGACATTCCAATAATTACTATGGATGAAGGTATATGTTTCAAATTTCAATACTTGAATTCATTTAAATGATTCAAAAAAAATTCTTTCTAAACCCACTTGTTTCTTTTATAGATATGGATAATATTGGAAGTGAGGTGCATCATTTGGAAGACATCGAAAAAGGGGATGAGGAACGAATTGTGGCAAAAATGGTTGAAGGAGATGATGTGATATGATCATTAAGATTTACAATATTTTACTTTGTCATTTTATCTATCTTAAATTTTAGTTTTTAATATTTTAATTTTTAATTTGAGACTTCATTATGGATTATGGGGTATGTAATTTGACATTTTATAACTTTATTGTATTTATTTTAATATGAATCATATAAGTATATAACTTTTTTAATGTAACATAACTAATATTGAAAAAAATTAGACAAAGATCATTTTACCGGTTGAACCGTGAACCGGTGGCCAGGTCGGTTTGGCCACCGGTTCGGTTATGAAAACACTGGTCCCAAGGACCCACTTGGTAGTAAGACTTTTTTGAGAATAAGATCCCCCACCTCGAATCTTCTAGCTCGAACCTTTGAGTTGTAGTACCTTGCACTTCGCTGTTTGTAGACGGAATTTCTCACATCTGCATCAATTCTCCTTTCCTCCAGCAAGTCAAGATTGGCTGCTAGGGCCTCTGTGTTCTAGTCATCCAGATATTTATTTACTCTCCAAGTTCGAACACCGAGTTCAATTGGGATGACAGCCTCGGAGCCAAATGTTAGGGAGAATGGTGTTTCTCCCGTCGCTGTCCTAGCCGTCATTCTGTATGCCCACAGCACTTCGGGCAATTCATCGGTCCAGGTCCCTTTTGATTCTTCAAGCCTGGCCTTCAGGGTGTGTTTGATAATTTTGTTTATGGCCTCGACCTGGCCGTTTCCTTGAGGATGATATGGGATAGAGAGTAGCTTCTTGATGCCTAAGTTTTCACAGAATGTCTTTAGGTCGTCGCTGTCGAACTATCGGTCATTATCTGTAATGATAGAATGGGGGACTCCGAACCGGCAGATGATGGACTTCCATATGAAGTTCGTAACTTTAAGCTCGGTTATCCGTGCCAAAGGCTCTACCTCTACCCATTTGGTGAAATAGTCGACAGCGACTATAGCGAATCTCACTCCTCTTCGGCCGGTTGGCATTGGGCCGATTAGATCTATTCCCCATTTTACGAATGGCCATAGGACCATGATTGAGTTCAGATCCTCCGATGGTGCTCGGATGAGGAGTGCGCATCTTTGACATTTATCGCATTTTTTAGCAAAACTGATAGTATCTTTCTTCAAACTAGGCCAAAAGTATCCCTGCCTGATAACCTTGAAGGCTAAAGACTGGCCTCCTGAATGATTTCCGCATACACCCTCATGGATCTTGGTTAATACATATTTGGTCTTGTCTTCATCCAAATATTTTAGAAGAGGATGAGAAAATTCTCTTTTGTACAGCATGCCGTCTTGGATAGTGTACCGGGCAGCTCGGATTCGTAACTTTCTTGTCTCGTCCTGGTCGGCAGGCACCTTTTCCCCTTCCAAGTATTGGATGATCGGGGTCATCCAAGTCATCTTTGGCTCAATGTCATAAACCTTTTTTTGTTCAAGGGCCGAGCTGTCCACAATCCCAATGTTAACTGAACCGATATCCTCAGCTCCTTCACTTGTTGCTAGTCGAGCAAGAGCGTCGGCTTGTGCATTCTTGCTATGAGGAATCTGCTCGGCTCGAATTCACTTGAATTCTGCGGAGGCCAACTCGACTGACCTCAAGTACTTAGTCATTTGTTCATCTCTGGCCACATATTCGCCCGAAATCTGATTGACTACCAGAAGGGAGTCATTGAAAACCTCGAGATCGTCCACTCCAAACTGTTTTGCCATGTCCAGTCCTGTCAGAAGTGCTTCGTATTCGACCTTGTTGTTGGTGGCAGGAAATTTGAAGTGTAGCGCCGAACAGAAGTATTTCTGGGTGGGGCTGACCAGTACGATTCCAGCCCCGGCGCAATGGGCAATGGACGATCCGTCCACGTACATCTTCCAAGGCTTTTCTATCTTTTCTTCACGAATGATGAGAGTTGGAGTAAACTCAGCAATGAAGTCAGCAAGGGCCTGACCTTTTATTACCGTTTTAGGCGCATAATGGACGTCATATTGGCTGAGCTCGATCGCCCACTTTAGCAATCTTCCAGAAGCATTTGGGCGGCCAAGTACCTGCTTTAGTGGAAAATTAATCAATACCTCAATTTGATGTGCCAGGAAGTATGGCCGCAGCTTCCGGGCTGAGATGATTAGTACGTAAGCCAGCTTCTCCATTGCTGGGTAACGGAGCTCAGCGTCATGTACTGATTGGCTCACATAATAAACAGGTTGTTGAGCCTTCTGTTCTGCGCAGACCAGTACGAAGCTTACTGCATACTCGGACACGGCCAGGTAGAGCTACAATTTTTCGCCAGATTGAGGTTTTGCCAAGACTGGGGCCTCCGTAAGTGCTTTCTTGAGATCTTCTAAGGCCGACTGACATTCATTGTTCCATTCAAATTGAGCATTTTTCCTGATCAAATTGAAGAATGGTCGACATTTATCGGTGGATCGAGATATGAAACGATTGAGGGCGGCCACCTTGCCTATCAGAATCTGGACGTCCTTGATCCGTCTTGGCGGGGTCAAATTCATGACTGCCCAAATTTTCTCGGGGTTGGCTTCGATTCCTCTTTGGCTCACCATATACCCCAGAAATTTTCCTGATCCTACCCCGAACGAGCATTTTTTGGGATTTAACTTCATCCTGTACTTCCTCAGAATGTCAAACATTTCTGTCAGGTGGCCTACGTGGTCAGCTTTCTGTTTGGACTTTACTAGCATATCGTCCACGTAGACCTCCATTGTCTTCCCGATCTGTACGACGAACATTTTATTTACCAGCCGCTGATAAGTGCCCCCTGTATTTTTTAATCCGAACGGCATCATTGTGTAGCAGTACTGGGCCTGATCAATGATAAACGTGGTGTGAACCTGGTCTTGTGTGGCCATTGGTATCTGATGATAGCCTAAGTATGCATCCATGAAGCTCATGAGTTCATGGCCGGCAGTAGTGTCAACCAGCTGATCAATATTGGGTAGCGAAAAGCAATCTTTCGGGCATGCTTTGTTCAGATCAGTGAAGTCTACATAAAGCCGCCATGGCCCATTTGGCTTTCTGACCAGGACGGGGTTGGAGACCCAAGTGGCGTACTTTGTCTCTCTGATGAAACGATAACCCAACAACCTTTGCACTTCCAATTCTAGCCCATCGTATCTGTCTGGGCTCAGCCGGCGTCGTTTCTGAGCTACTGGTTGGACGGCAGGGTCTATGTTAAGGTGATGGCAGGCATCTTCTGGTCGGATGTCTTCCATGTCTTCATGAGCTCAAGTGAAGACATCAGTATTGCCCTGCAAAAAGGTTATTAGTTCAGTGCGGAAGAGCTCTTGTAGTTCTTGGCCGATCCGCAGTTCCATATCTGGCCTGCTTGGATCCATGGTAACAAGATCCAGCTCCTCAATAGGCGTCGCTCGCCTTTGGGGGCCATCTCTTCGGGGATCGATGGATCCCCATTCCTTCTCGGGCTCTTGTACGTCCATGGCCACTTCTCCTCCGCTATTCTGGGCGGCTGTGCCAGAGGAGGATCCAACCTCGAAGGTGAAGCTGACCGGCAGTTCAGGGATAATTGCCGGTTGTGGAGGTTCATTATCTACCTCCATGTCAGTCTGATTTTGCTCGGTAATTTTAAGAACGAAATCCTCGAAGGCGTCTTCCATCTGCTCATCGACCGAGGTGGCCTGAGCGAGCTCGAGCTAATTGAGCTCTTTCGGACGCAGCCCCATGTCTGTCTCCCTGGTAGCCAGCTGGCTTCCCTTCACCACATACACCTCGTCGCCCACCGAAAACTTAAGGGTGAGGTGATACATCAAGACCACCGCTTTTAATTTAGCGAGGAGTGGTCTGCCCCAAATGGCGTTGTATTGAGATTTCAAGTCCACCACCTTGAACTCTGTTGTTGTGAACACTTCCCGATCGTCGGATCCGAACAGGACCTTGAGCTCACAAGTGCCGAGTACCCTTGTACTCATTCCTCCAAAACCTTGAATTGTGTCGGAGGACGGCATGAGTTGGGATTTGTGAAATCCCATCCGCTTGAAAGTGCATAGGTAGAGCACGTTGGCGTAGGCGCCTGTATCAATCATGACCCTGTGCACCATGGTTGTACAGATATTGAGCGATACTACCAAGGTATCGCTGTGTGGGTAGGCTATACCTTCACTGTCCAGCTCAATAAATAGGATAGATGCATGGTGGGGTGCTGTCCTGGGTGGAACGCACTGCTGGTAAGCATTCCTAGCCTCCCGAACTTGTTCCTTCCGGGCCCGCTTGGATCCTCGCTGCTCGTCGAAACTGTTGTTGATGAGTGTGTGAATTTCGCGAGCAGCTCTGTTGAGTGGTGGTGGTGGGGGCAACGCTGGCGGCGCCCCCTAGCCCTGCTGTCCTTGGCCCTTCACGTACTTTTTTAACTGACCCTAGTCGATCAGTTTCATCAGCTCAGCCAGAAGTGCCCAGCATTTGTCTGTATCGTGGCCCTTTACCTTGTGGTATTTGCAATACTTATTTTGGTTCAGACGGGTCGGATCTGCTCTCAAGGGCCTCCGTTCGGGCAGTAAATTTTTGTCATTTATCTCTGTAAGGACTTGTGATGGGGTAACCGTGAGGATTTCGGTTACCTGGTCGGGGTCTCCGAGTTGGAAGGTCCTGAAATTCGTGGCCGGCCTAAACGGCTTCACGGGTTTTCTTCTTTCCTCCCTTTTCTCTTCTCGCCGTTTAGACCTCTTCTCTCTTTCGGTGGACCTGTCATCTGGAATGGCCTCCTCAGCCCCAATATACCACTCTGCTCGGTTGAGGTAGTAGTGATACGTTCTCGATCCCTCTTCGTGGACGGACCACCAAAATCTGGTTTGGGGCCTTAATCCGGCCATAACAGCCATGAGGATGGCGTCATCTAACACATGTTCTATGCCAAGGACCAGCTTATTGAAGCGGTCCAGATATGACTTCAGAGGTTTAGCCTTGTCTTGTCTCACGTTAACCAACCTTTCCTTTGGGGTTGACCTCATCCTCGAACCCATGAATTGCGTAAGGAACAGGTCGGACAGCTCGTCTCACCCTCCAATTGATGCATCGGGGAGGGAACGGAACCATCTCTGTGCTCGATCCCCTAACATGAGTGGGAATGCCTTGCACATCAGCTCCTCTCCTAGTCCCTATAACTTCATCCAGGACGTATACTTGTCCAGGTGAGTACTAGGGTCGGTCTCTCCATTATACTGACCGATGTGAGACATTTTGAACTTGGCCGGGACAAGATGGCAATGTGTTCTGCAAAGGGGGTGGCCCTCTTCCAACCCCCTCTATTTCGCCTGGCTTGAATGTCAGCCAATCGTTTTCGGAACTCTTGCTCCTCCATAAGTTCCGAGTACCGAAGATTGTGGCCGGTACTCTCATTGTGAGGTGGTGGGACCTCACCTCTCTCATTGGGGAGCCTATCCAGCCTCCTGGCCTCCCCTGTTAGGGCCGATTTTATGTCATCTTGGACAAACCGCCTATCTGCCCGTGCCCCGACATTGTTTGGGCGGACCTGGTGGTGATCCGCTCGGATACGTGTTGGGGACTGGCTTCGCAGCAATTCATCCTCGGCGATTCGCTTTCCCAGGTTCCACCTCCGTCTGGGTCCGCCGGACTTAGAGTCCTCCAGTACGCCATTGGTCGCATTGGCCTTCTCCCTCTATTCGGCCTCTTTGAGCCGCTCGGTCAGTGCGGCCATGACGCCCCGAATCTATGCCACAGACATGGGGGTCTCTAGGGTCTCCAAAGTGATAGGAGCCATCTGAATGACCTCGTCAGCCATGATTGGCCGAGGTCGGTTGGAGCCACCAGGCTGGAAGACAGGAGCCTGGGATTTTGGGGTAGTATTGCGTTCGTCGTTGCTCATTATATATTGGAGTTGTGTTCGGGTGTTTGAAATAGCCCCTCCTTCTAGCGTCAAAATGTTGACGTCGGAATTTGTAAAAGGATAATTCCTAGTCTAACACCCAAAAATATGTGAAATAAAGTATGAAGTGCAAAAAGACTGGCCCGAAGCCTACTCGGGCAATTTTGCTCGGCTGATCTTGGACGGTTAAATGACCGGGTAGGACCTTATAGCATTAACTTGGAGAAATAAGCTCTCTAGTGCTGTTTACAGAATCAGGATTCAGATCATTTACAAGTTGAAATTACATCTATTTATAGCTGAAAAATACCCTAAGTACTGGAGATCGTGGAGGTCGTGGAAGTTGAGCCCACTTTTTCCTTGATTTTTGCCTACTTATGCGGCGTCGAGCGGTTTCATCACCCACGATCTTTTGGTGGTTGGCTGCTATCTGAGTGGCTATACTGGCACTGGCCGGCCATTTTGGACGGTCTATAGGGTTGGACGTCCACTGTGTCATCCCGACCGGTCGAGTAAACTGATGGCTTTTATTAGGCCGTCCAAGTGCGATATGCCGTGCAACTCGGGTCGGACGTCCAATAGGTATGACCGGGTCAGATTTCCATTTTGAAATTAATAAGTAATAAGTAAATAAAAATTAATGGAAACAAAATAATTAAACCAAAGAATTGAATTTTTTTTATGACAAAAGATTTATTTTTTAATATGCATAATAAACTACCAACTAAAAAACATTATTCTAATCCTGAGTTGCAACCTACTTTTTCTTTAAAAATAAATAAATAAATTTATGAAATTGTATTAGTAATATCATCAAATGTTGGTAACATCGATCGATCATGCATGTAGATACATGCAGGGTGGAGTCAGACAACTAATGTTGAAGAAGGTATAATTAATGTTGTGGAGCTAAATCTAATATTTAGCATCATATTTAAACATTAAAAATTTATTAAAATACACGATTAATGAAATATTTAAAAAACTTATAAGAGCATATGATAGAGAAAGGATATATATATATATATATATATATATATATATATATATGTGTGTGTGTGTGTGTATATATTTAAATGAAATTGAAGGCAGGAAGCACACGAAAGAGTAGTCAAATACAAAATAAAGCAAGAGTCAGCCAAGTTGTGAAGAAGCATTATATAAATTATTTTGTTGATAGGAATGTTGAGGGTCTCTAATTTATATAATTATGTTGACCAATTAAGATCTCTTTGTAATATAATTATCATATCCTTCTTATTATTATTATTATTATCATTATTATTATTATTAGGGTTTAAAATAAAAATAAAAATCTAGACTATGATATTTTGCATTTTGCAACGTTTTTTCTCTTCGATATGATTGCAATCAAGATCCACGAGTTTTTCACTCTAAAACCTGAGTTTGTTTTGGATAACTTTTCGTCCCAAAATCAAATTTGTCATTTTGGATTTTCTAACCAAAAATATTTGAAACCTATACAAAAACACTCTCGTTTCAAACTAAATGAAAGTCTCAACTCAATTTTGTGATCTTCATTCGCTAAAAGCTCAATTTGAGCAAAATAAGAACAAAATTTTCGATTTTAGTCAGAAACCATTGATTAACAAATAAGCTTAGGTTGCAACATAGTGAAAATCTCGAGAATTTTGAAATGTGATTGAAGAGGAAAAAAAAAAAAAGAGGGGGTTAATTAGATTGCAAATTACGAAATATGTTATACTTTTTTTTTTTTCCTTTTTAAATTGTATCTCTTACAATACTGAAGTGGGTATTGTATGTTATCAAATAGAACTTTGTCGAAACAGGCCAGCAGAACCCAATGCAAAAATGAGTACGATTTACTTAGAGTTGATATCTCAACTTGTATTAGTTGTTAACTTGTGTAGTTAGATTTTACATGTAACAAAACAAATCATAATAAGATATGGTTTATGTTTTCCACAAGAAGTAGTAATAGCATTAAGTGAAAAGAAAAGAAAAAAAAAAACCTGAACTTAAAGGTGTGAAAACAATTCATCTTGTAAGTAATTTATGTCAACAAATACAAGATATCTATATATAGATAAGTGGGACGTAAATGATTATTATATAAAATGTGTTTTTGAGAAGTACTTTTAGTTTCATTAGACTCTATATAGCATGTGGTTGGACTTTTTAATAATATTGTACAATAAAAATATGTGACATTAATGGACTTATAGGTCTCTTATGTGATTTTGGCCTTTCTACCAGCCTAAATATTTGGCTAAATCACATTATATATCTTATAAACTTAACTTAATCATGAGTTTATAACTTATACATAAAATAATTATATACAAATTATAAAGGCATTACAAGCACGTGCATGTGTATGTGGGTGTCATTTAACGGACTCTTATTTATTTCTTTTAATTGAAATTTCTAATAGTAATCGAGGATTCTCAATGAGAGACATTGAATATCAAATATCTTTCCTTGTAAATAATATTTAAATGCAGTAAATATTAAAATCCTAGTTATTATAACATTTGCATTTTTTGCTAGAGAGCTATCCAATATCTATGATTTGAGAGCTAAGCAAAAGGATTTAAATTAATTAAGGTCCCATAACATTTTCTAATCAAGCATATTTTCTATGAAGCATGGTCAAATGGAATAATAGTATACCCTTGTCATGTGTCGATCTAAAAAAAATTATTGTTTTTTTTTCATTTTATATATAGTCATTTTATAACCAAAAAAGAAAATTGAAAGAAATTGACACACTCAAGACAGACAAAGGCTTTACCACCATGTTTTAGCAGAATTAAACCATTATCATTATGATATGAAATGTTCATGAGACGGAGATGAATGTTTACTACCACAATTCAAACTCAATTTCATAAATAATATTTATTTAACTTTTAAATTATAAGAGTTTTAGTGTATTAAATATAGGTTAATGTAGGGTATATATATATATATATATATATATATATATATATATATTACTTTAATTTGATCTAGACTATAATCATGTGTAAATAATCACCAATTTATTAATATTAGCAATTTTGAAGGATCAGATTGTTATCTCAAGATTAATTTTACCTATGTTTGGAATTATACTATAATTAAAATAATAATGAGGAATTGGAATCATAGATACAAACTAGTCAAGATTAGTCTAAATTGCACGCAAATCCAAAGGATAAGACACAATAGAGCACCCAACTTTCTGCTTAGACAAAGCCTATAATGGTAATTTTTTTTAATTATAATAAATTATCTCTATTAAGACACTCTACTTAACACGCATGTCTTCATTCTCAACTTGTAAAAATAAAAATAAAAATAAAAATAAAATAGATGGACCATGTTAAATTTTGTGTTTCTTGATTTCACAAAAAGCCGAGACAAATTAGTGTGAAAAGGAGACAAAATGACAAGTTGAAAACAATTTTGAAAAGACGGTAGGCAACTAAAAATAATAAATAATTATTACTAGGAAATTTCAAATTGATGAAAATCTTGAGATGGGGTAGTCTTGATCAATAATATGAATTTCGTATGAGGTGACACTTGTTGATTTCGATGTTTAGTATTTTAAAAAAATTTATATTTTGTTTAAAACTGTAATAAACAGCACTGAGTATGGATTTTGAAGATAATTAAATTGTGAAAAAATCGTGTCAAAACAGTACTAAATTAATAAAGAACTGTTGACTATTTGACTTTATTCAAGCTGAACTGCTTTCATTATTTTTTGTGTGAAATCGAACCGTACCGAACCGAATGACCTAGTTGAAAGTAATAACCATATACAAATTTATAAGTATCATGTAATTTATTTTTCTAAACTGTTATATTGAATTAGCTAAAATATTATTGACTTTTTTTATTATTTAATATAATATTAAGACTTTATAGAAAAAATTAACAATTGATTAATTGAGTAAAATATTTATAATGAATAATTTTAAGAACACATAAAATCTATTAACTACAATAGATATTAATTAAATAATTAGTTTATAATTTATATAAAGTAATGCATAATACATTTAATTCAGGCTTATAAAAATCTACCTTCAAATTTTACAATAATTTAAAACACAAAGTTTCTCATGACCATTTAAGAAAAATTTGAAGATAACTTGAATGTAATCTATAGTTTTCGAGAAGAAGACAACTACCTTAGTAATTTGTTGAGTCTATTTTATTAGTTTATAAATTGTTTAAGATTCAAATTAAATAATGTGTTACGATATATTTATTTATTGAATTTTGTTTGAATAAATATTATTTCTTTAATTTATTGCATTTTTGTTTGAATAAATATTATTTATTTAATTTATTACATTTTGTTTGAATAAATATTTATTTTAAATTGTAAAATTTTGAATTTCTGAAATCCAATTTGATCCACTCCATTATACTTGAATCTCCAAAGTAACCGAATCGATTGACAGAGCAATTTTGAAGAATATTTTTAGTATTCTTCGATAATTTCCAAACTTTGAAATGATTTTGGAGATTCTTTTATCCTCAAATTGCTCCATACTGTACTCACCACCCCTAATATTTGGTGTACCATCATCAAGTGTACGTAAAATACTATATATCACTTATAGTGTTTTTTTAATTGGAAAACTCATATATCTCATTCTTAGTCACTACTGTAAAAAAATTCATTTTTAGCAAAAATCTATTATTCATTATTTTCTAATTAAATTTGGACATTTTTATCCTTCTTGATCATCATCTAAATTGAGAATGTGTCATTCTAACTCTCATATACCAACAAGATTAATATGTTCAATTTACATCACTCTTTATCATCCAAGCTCGAACTATGTCGTCCTAGTTAGTACCAATAGAATCATGCCGTGGATTTTTATTTTGTATCGTTCTTGAACTCATCACTCCATTACACTTTCTTCTAATTTTTAATACATATTATGTTGTTTAAACCATATAATAATAATATTGTTGTTAATTAGTATCATTATTCATCCTTAATTAAGTTTATATATATATATATATATATATATATATATGTGTGTGTGTGTGTGTATAATATTAATATTTTAATATGAGATATTTTAAAATATGCTGTTATATTTTTTTATTATGAAATGTTAATTACATTTGTTAATACAATATATGGCTATGATACACCATTGATCTTCAAATCTTGGTGCATGGGCGGCTCTCAAATTCGGATGTTGCTATCTGTTATAAATTAATATGTAATCCTCCAAGATTAAAAGACTATACATTTATTATCGATGGATCTAATCTCAAAATCAGATCATTAGAATGTATTTTAAAATTTACATTATAAATAATTTAGAAGCATCGAATTATTATTCCTAAATTAGTCTTATATAAATATATACACCCTTGTTTTCTCATCCTAGGTGAATAGACGGTTTGGTTATTATATAAGCTATCATTGTCACTTAGGAAATAAAAAACATTAAATATTTTAACCACTTATCAGTTGGTACAACTTTAATATATTCTGCACTGACCATCGTCATTCGTCAACATCGAAATATTTTATAAAATCGTACGAAATGTGTCGGTAAATAGTGAGCATAGAATAATACTTGTAAATCAAATATTTTAGGTGAAATATATTGACGTGGGCTAGAATGTGTGGATGCAAGAGTGGTAGGATTATAACCACAATTTCATTAATAATAATATGTCTTTCCAAAGAGGAAAACAAGGGTCAAAATACTAAAGATTGATAAGTAAATTAAATGAATCGAACTCTAGATTTCCGAGAAGCAATAAAAGGTCTATTAAACAGGTGAATGTATGAGATATGAATAAATCGGCGGTCTCTTCTCCATTATTCCCTCCTCCACCGGAACGATTCGCCCTCGAATCGGGATGTGTCTCTTCTTCAACGGCATAAGGAATCAAGTGTTTGATATTAAAGACATCAGAGGTTCGTAGATTAGGTGGGAGGCGAAGACAATAAGCATTCGGGTTTATCTTTTTCATGACTTCAACTAATCCAATCTTTTGAGATGCATTGACCACGATGTCGTAACGCGATAAAATTAATTAATTTCTTTCCTAACCTTGCTAACTAGTAGCTAGGGTAAGTCGGAGTCGATCCCACAAGGAGTGTAGAATAAACTATATCAACTATGTTCAATTCATTAAAATAATAAACGATGGGGGGTTATGTGAGAACCACTACTAACTATGAAGCCAAAAAACGAATTAAATAAGAAATCAATATAAAAAGCATCTCGGTTAACAGTTCAGTTATCCCCCAATTTCAATTATGCCATAATCAATGTAACACCCCTCTCTCAAATTATCATGGAATTATCACCCCTAGTCTAACAACAAGCTCTGTTAAACCGAATCGTCTCTTAGGATTAGTTAAATTAGGATCAGATCACTAATTAACCATATTTAATTGAATAACCCAGAACAAGCTCTCCAGATTTAATTCATTAAATGCATTAATTACCAAGACGATAGGGTGAACTAGACTCCGAATACACAAGCTCGATTCGATAATCTAGGATTATGTTACCCTAGAGATGCACGACCTCTAGTTTACCACTTATGAAAATTAAATCACAACAATTAGGATTCATGATTTAAGATTCTAGCAATCAATTATCAATACTTAACCTAGGTGATCAGTCTAAATCAAGCATCAAATAATCAAAAACGGTATTCACAGATAACATAATCAATTACAATCAAACATAGAGAAGGGGAAATGAAATTAATTAAAACATAAAAGAAATATGGGTTCGAACATCCCTGCTAACCGGAGTTGAAAGATTAGTCGATCATCTTTATAATCGAATCCACAAAGTAATTGAAAACTCCATCATCAAATTAAATTAAAAAAGAAAAGTAAAAATCTATTTCTCTTTTTACTTTCTCTCTCTACTGCATCATATTCTTTCTCTCTCTACATGTCCCTCCAATTCTCCTATCGCTGCATCAATGTAGTATCTCCTCTTCCTTGTAGAAAAAAGATAATAACCCTCCTTTCTTGAAGCAAAAGCCAGCCCACAAAGAATGGAAAATGGGCCTCCAACCCAACTTTCATTTTTTAGTCTTTCACATTAAATTAAGCCCAAATAACCTTCTTTACTCGATCTATGATCCGATTTCTCAACTCCAATTTATTCCAAAACTCCTAAAATAATCAAGAAAATAAATTGTGAAGTATTTGGAGACATAAAACACATATAGGTATGGAAACGGTACATTTAATCATCTCAAATATTATAAAATCACAGATATACCTTCGATAAAATGCACCAATTTCCTACTTGTCAAATCTCCCCACACTTAAATTCATGCTTGTCCTCAAGCAACAAAAGAATCGAATAATATCGGGGATACAAATTAATAAAGAGTATCGTTTGCTTAGATCCTTATTATCACTCATAGGAATTCAATTCATGTCAACCCAAAGCATATGCAAGCAAAAGCACATTTGACTAAATGCAAAGTCTCAAGAAATCGCAAGTGTCAACAGGGCATCAGAAATCAAATTTTTTATAGACGAATCATTAACCCATTCTACTACCTACGTCGATCAATATACTCTAAGTCCCCAATGATATCCTTCATCTAGATCAAAATTTTATCAAGACGTCTCACATAATAAATCACCCCCTTTTCTTCATTTTTTTTTCTTTTTCTTCTCTTTTTTTTTCGCGAGAATTTTTTTTTTGGATGGAGTTGGCAGCTCCACACCACTCTTAGGTTAGTCCTACCGTGCATTTCATTTGAATTTTTTTTCTTTCTTACACGGGACTCCTAAGAGCAGGCAGCTGATTCCACACTCCATCATCTTTTCACTTCTCAATTTTTTTCAACTCAACACCCTTTTTTTTATTTTTCCTCCAACCACATCAACATTTTTTTCCAACCAAGAGGGTTCAATATAAGTGATTAATCCTTCAAAAATTTCAATTAAGACTATTTCCATCAATGACTCAAAAGTACACTTCAAGACATAAGTGAGCAAAACAAATCAACTCAACGTCACAGATCAATTCTCAAACCAATGTTATCCTATGTGACATCTAACAGCAATTTCCCAAAACATCATTCAGCAATTTTAACCAACAGAAAACAATGTTTAACAACACTTCATTCAACACAAACTAATTCCTCAACACATAATAAAACAACACTCGGATCATCATTGCAAATTCATTTACCCAACATCTTTTTTTTATGCAAATGCAAACATAAAGTAGACATGCTAAAGCAAGTAAACGTGCAAACTAGCTAAGATATAATAAAAACAATCTACATGCAATTATATGAACCTACATGAAACTATATGCAAGACATGTGATCTACTCCACACTTCATCAATTATGCAACATCTCCCCACACTTGAACCTTGTTTGTCCGTAAGCAACTCAAATCATAACACAAGATGTAGACAAAGCACGATTCATATATGCAAGGAAAATAGAGCAAAAACTAAAAGTGTGGAATAAAAATCACCAAGGAGATTTTGGAATTGGTCTCAAAGAAGGCACATCAGAAACTGCCATGTCCTTTGCTCCATTGACCTTTATCCTTTTTATTGCTTTGAACTTTGAGAATTTGCTGAGAAGTTTTTCAGAAGGTGTATGAACTTCATCCGATACGAATACTTCTTCAACATGCTTTCTTTTGTCCTTCAATTTATTCACTCTACAAGAAAGATGAAGAAGATCAATATTAAACTCAACAGAAATTGGCTGTTTTACCAGATTCTCGCGGGCTGATAATTCGACACTGGATGTCTGTTTCACACTGGGTAATCCAGTGTCAGGCTGTTCGGCAGAATTCTCTTCCTCCTCATTTTTCGTAATTTTCTGAGTCTTTTTGGTTTCTTCCAGTTGCTTCCCACTCCTTAAAGTTATTGCACTGACATTCCTTGGATTTATCTATGGTTGAGATAGTAATTTTCCTTCATTTTGGGCCTCAAGACGATTCACAATCATCGCTAGTTGGCTCACTTGTGTCTCAAGATTTATGATGCTCAACTGGGTATCATTTTGGAATTGAGCAGTGTCCTTTTGGAATTGCATTGTATTTGAAACCAATGTCTTCATCATATCCTCCAATGATTTTGACGATTGCCCCTGATGGTTCTGTTCTCTCGACTGATGTGGTGGACTATCATTCTCCTTAAATTGTGCTCCTCGTTGACTTTCCCTACTTAGATATGGTTTTGTCTGTGGAACACCTACAACAAGTTTTCGAACAAAAGAGGTTAATTCAGTTAATCTATCCTCGATGGTAGAGCTATTTACCTCATTTGCGGATCGTAGTGAAAAATCACGGGTGTCAAATTGTTGCGAGACAGCAGCCATGCTCGTGATAAGGAGTCTTGCTGCTGATGGTGTTTTATCCAACAATGACCCTCCACTAGCCGCATCGATATGGTGTCGGTCCATCGAAGACAGTCTTTCATAGAAATATAGAATCATAAGTTGATCAGAGGGTTGGGACGATGGACAACTTGCTTCCAATTTCGTGAAACGCTCCCAATACTCATGCAATGTCTCCCCATACTTTTGTCGAATCCCAAGTAACTCCCTTCGAACATTGGCCACTCGAGATGTAGGGAAGTACCTGGTCAAGAAGAGACTTTCCATTTCAGTCCATGTATTTATAGAGCCCGATGGAAGGTAGTATAACCAATCTTTAGCAGAGTCCTTCAAAGAAAAAGAAAATGCTCTCAATTTGATTTGTTCTTCCGTTACAGCCTTCGGTTTCATGCTTGAACAGACAGTGTGGAATTCTTTCAAAAATATATATAGATCCTCATCTGCAAAACCATGAAACAAAGGTAACAAGAGTATGAATTCATATTCAAGCTCAAAAGTTGTACTAGCATCAACATCAGAATAATCAATGCAAAATGATTGATGAATAGATGGGGTATAAGCACACTCCTTCAACGTTTGATTTGCATCCATTTCTTCCTTTGATTCCAATCCTCAACCTACATGAGATCCTCAATAACTATGATAAGATATTGAAAATTCACAAAGGATAGCCTGCACGTATTGACACTAGAAGATTCGATCCACACTGGATCTGCCAGTGTGAAAAACAGAGCTGATTAGAACAGCGAAACAGGACAAAACAGAGTATAAAAGGGGCAGAAGCTGAGTAGAGATCTCGAACAGCAGATTTTTTTTTCAATTTTTAATTTTTTTTTTTAAATAAACAAGAAAAGAACAAGATGACACAATAAATTCCAACCACTCCCCGGCAACGGCGCCAAAATTTGACTGCGCTGTCGTGACGTGATAAAATTAATTAATTTCCTTCCTAACCTTGCTAACTAGTAGCTAGGGTAAGTTGGAGTCGATCTCACAAGAAGTGTAGAATAAACTATATCATCTATATTCAATTCATTAAAATAATAAACGAGGGGGGTTATGTGAGAACCACTACTAACTATGAAGCCAGAAAACGAATTAAATAAGAAATCAATATAAAAAGCATCTCGGTTAACAGTTCAGTTATCCCCCAATTTCAATTATGCCATAATCAATGTAACACCCCTCTCTCAAATTATCATGGAATTATCACCCCTAGTCTAACAACAAGCTCTGTTAAACCGAATCGTCTCTTAGGATTAGTTAAATTAGGATCAGATCACTAATTAACCCTATTTAATTGAATAACCCAGAACAAGCTCTCCAGATTTAATTCATTAAATGCATTAATTACCAAGACGATAGGGTGAACTAGACTCCGAATACACAAGCTCGATTCGATAATCTAGGATTATGTTACCCTAGAGATGCATGACCTCTAATTTACCACTTATGAAAATTAAATCACAACAATTAGGATTCATGATTTAAGATTCTAGCAATCAATTATCAATACTTAACCTAGGTGATCAGTCTAAATCAAGCATCAAATAATCAAAAACGATATTCACAGATAACATAATCAATTCCAATCAAACATAGAGAAGGGGAAATGAAATTAATTAAAACATAAAAGAAATATGGGTTCGAACATCCCTGCTAACCAGAGTTGAAAGATTAGTCGATCATCTTTATAATCGAATCCACAAAAGTAATTGAAAACTCCATCATCAAATTAAATTAGAAAAGAAAAGTAAAAATCTATTTCTCTTTTTACTTTCTCTCTCTACTGCATCATATTCTTTCTCTCTCTACATGCCCCTCCAATTCTCTTGTGGTTGCGTTAATGTTGTATCTCCTCTTCCTTGTAGAAAAAAAATAATAACCCTCTTTTCTTGAAACAAAAGCCAGCCCACAAAGAATGGAAAATAGGCCTCCAGCCCAACTTTCATTTTTTAGTCTTTCACATTAAATTAAGCCCAAGTAACCTTCTTTATTCGATCTATGATCTGATTTCTCAACTCTAATTTACTCCAAAACTTCTAAAATAATCAAGAAAATAAATTGTGAAGTATTTAGAGACATAAAACATATATAGGTATGGAAACGGTACATTTAATCATCTAAAATATTATAAAATCACAGATATACCTTCGATAAAATGTACCAATTTCCTACTTGTCAGAGCCTGTTGTATTCGTGAGCTGGGAAGCAATCCTTGGTCAAAACTGCCCAAACAAGATCGCCGATGTCAAACTCTAAGTGATGATGTTTTCCATCTGTATACTGTTTGTAGCGGGTATTGCTCTCAATAAGGTTGGCTCAAGTAGCTACATGTATGGACTGGATGTAGTCCCAAAAGGACGAAACACGATCGTCGATGTGAATCTCGGACGGTAAGGTCATGAGGTCGACGGGACTACAAGGAATGTGCCCTTAGACAATGAAAAAAGGGCAGAAACCAGTGCTGCGATTGATAACTGAATTGTGGGCAAACTTGGTCTAGCTCAACTTTGCATCCCATGTCTTGATGTGTTTTCCAACCAAACGACGGAGGAGATTGCCTAAGGAGGGATTTACTACCTTAGTCTGGCTATTCGTTTGTGGATGGTAAGCACTACTAAAGTGAAGCTCTGTGTTTGCCAAACGCCAAAGGGTACGCCAAAAGTGGCTAAGGAAGCGAGTTTCCCTATCGGAAACAATAGACGTGGGCAACCCATGTAAGCGATAGACATCCTGGAAATACAATTGAGTAACATGAAGGGCGTTTGTCGTCCGTTTGCAAGGGATGAAGTTGGTCATTTTGTTGAATCTATTCACCACCATGAAGATAGAATCGAAGCCCTGTTGGGTGCGAGGTAGGTCGAGGACAGTCCATGCTAAAATCGAGCCAAAAAGGTCGGTACAGATCGACATTAGTGGCAGATCCCTTCGAAACCTGACAAGTGTGGCATCGTTCAATGAATCGAACTACGCCACGTCGTAGGGATGGCTAGAAAAAGCGATCTTAAAGGAGGCTAATCATACGGTCTCTGCCCACGTGATCGACGCTGTGGAGTTCCATGATAAGATGGAGGTGCAGGCTATAAGAGAAAATGCACAACCTGTTACCAAAAACAGCAAGCCATCTGAGAGGGTGGAATTTGGATGTAATACCGTCCTGTAACTGAGAGAATACCTTCGAAAAATAAGGATCAGCGGTGTAGAGGGCCGAAAATTCACCGAACCTAAGAATAGAAACCCACATTTATACCAATAAGGCCGAGCGACGACTAGCGTCCGTAATGCGATTGAAAGAGCCTGATTTGTGACGAATAGTAAAGTTAAATTGTTGCAAGTACGTTGCCCAAAAGGTATGGCGAAAAGACACGTTATCTTGATTGGCCAAATATTTTAGAGAGTCGTGGTTTGTGAACAAGATGAAATCTCGTTGAAATAGATAATGACGCCAATGACAGACCGCCCAAACGATCGTGTAGAACTCCACATCGTAAGCATAATAATGAGAATGAGGGCTCGTGAGTTTCTCATTGAAGTAGGCAATGGGACGGCTGTCTTGGATAAGCACTACGCCGATGTTGACCTTTGAAACATCACTGCAGAGCTCAAATGGGAAGTTAAAGTCCAATAGGATCAAGATATGAGCTGAAATAAGTTTTTGTTTGACGTAAGTGAAGGCAGCATCCGCAACTTCAGTCCAAATGAAAGTTTTACCCCTCATGCAATCAGTGATCGAGACCATAATTGAACTAAAGTGGTGGATAAAATATCGGTAAAATAAGACGAGGCCATGGAAGCTTCGAACGGCAGTGATGGTTATGGGTGTAGGCCAATCCCAAATAACCTCGACTTTGGAATCGTCAATCGAAATACCTACAGCAGAGATGTGGAAGCCCAAAAAAATAATAAAATCAGTGAAAAAGACATTTAATCGGGCCTCAAAAAAAATTTCCTCTTGGAGGATATGAAGGACTTGGCGCAGGTGCTCCATATGGACGGCTTCAGATGGATTGTATATAAGTATGTCGTCAAAATAAATGATGATGCATGAACTGATAAACGAGTGGATGGTCTGGTTCATAACTCGCATGAAGGTGCTTCGTGTGCTAAAGAGGCTGAAAGGCATGACCAGCCATTCAAACAGGCCTTCCCTAGTCTTGAAAGTTGTTTTCTACTCATTTCTCGACTGGATCCGAATTTGGTGATAATCGCTGCGTAAACAAGTTTCGAGAAGACTTTGGAACCACACAACTGGTCAAGTAAATCATCCAAGCGAGGTATGAGAAATCTGTACCTTATTGTAATTTTATTGATCGTCCGACTATCGACGTTCATATGTCACGAACCATCCTTTTTTGGGATAGGAAGGGTCGAGACGGTGCACTCTGACGAATGAGGCCTCGGGATAACAAATCTTTGATCTGATGTAGTAGCTTCGCATGCTCGGAAGGGCTCATGCGGTAGTGGGGTCTATTGGGCGATAGGGCCCTAGGGATAAGGTCGATCTGGTGCTGAATATTTTAGATGGGAGATAGTATCACAGGGAGCTCTGTGGGTAAGACATCAGCGAATTTAGCCAAAAGAGGTTGAGCCACGGTGGGAGCGATCGACGAAAGGGGCATATCGTGCGCGACAATCACGAACACTATTGAGTCAGATGACAACTCTCACTCGAAGGCAGCGCGAGAGAGCAACGAAACCAGAGGGGTCAATGTAGGGACAGGTGCTGGTGTGTAAGAAGAATGCAAAAAACAAATTTTAGCCCATCAACAACAAATGAGTATGTATTCAGAAAGCCATCATGCGACATGTGTCGATCGAATTGCTAAGGATGCCCCAACAACACATGGCAGACGTTCATTAGGACCATATCGCACCATATCATATCGAAATAAATGTCACCCCACAGAAAAAAAGAACTTGCACTTTATCCGTAACGCAACTTTAATAGTATTATTCAATCATGTAAGACTATACGGATAAGGGTGAGATTATTGAAACCGATGGATTGCTAACCCTATGCAATTGAATTTGGGGTCCATGCAAAATATGACAACGCGCAGCGAAAAACGAGTCATACCTTTTGCAATGAAATTAAAGCGAATTGGATCTGAAGATAGTTCAATTGATAGAGTTTGGACCTCTCGATCTTCTGTTGTATTCCTCATCTTTTTCTCGAACATTGTGTGGACAACGATTCTTCAAGAATTCCAACTGCCTTCTACTACAATCATTTGTGAGATTTTTGTGTGTTTAGAAGCGGCTGACTTAAGGCTTATTTATAGGCTACAATAGGGACCTAGAAGATGATTAAGATTAGGTCTCCTAATGGGCTTAGGAGTCTCAGTTCGGCCTGACCACACTTCTTAAGCCCATCAATAATAACTCGATCCATTAAGGAGTTATTATTGAAATACCGTCTCAAATCCATATTAAATATGGGCTTCCATTTATTATGTGCACGTTTATCTCCCCGTGTTTAAGATATCAAATGTCCGTTAATTAAATGAATTACTGACAACTCAATTAATTAACATCTAATTCCAAGAGTAGTACCACTCAACTTTATTATCATGTCGGAATAAATCCACCTACAGGATTTATATGATAATCATTATGAACTCCTCTAGGAGACATCATCATCCTAAATAATTAGGACACGATTTCATTCTATAATCAATAACACACCATATAAATAACATTGTATCCTAATTTACCGAGCATATTGATTTAATGAATAAATCTCACCCATTGATAAAATAAAGAAACATATATCGAGTATACGTGCCCGTTATTATATAATGATTAAAAGGACGCACATCCATAATAACAGAGGTCTTGTTCTATTATACAGTCAGTATAAATCGAACAGCCTCAATTGGTCCTGCTCAATACATACAAAATATACTAGTATAATTTTATAATCAAGATAGACTAATACCAAATTACACTACAACCATTCGGATAATTTATCCAGAATCATTTTGGTTGTGAGCTACCATTTATAATCTATAAAGAACTGATAACATGATCTTCTGTGTGGCACCACACCATGTTATCTACAATATAAATTAATTGGACAATTGCAATAACATATATAATAAATATAAAATGCAAACATTTGACCATAAAAGATTTTCATATCAAAAATAAATGTTCATACAAAAGTTAAACTTATAGTATATATCCTAACAGAGATGAGAGGGTAAGAGCCAATTTGGTAACAACGTCATTAGAAATAATATTTTTGCACGCACCCGAGTCGATAATAAACTTACAAACTTTTCCTTTAATGGTGTAGGTGGAGTGAAATATGCAGTTCCATTGATCCGACACATGGTCGATCTTGGGTGAGCAAAACGTATGACGCAAGACCAATTGGGGTCCAATTTTCCCCTTTAAATGAGTTTTCAAGGCATCTGAGATAGGCTCTTCGTCGAACACCAAGGGTGATTCAAACAGATCATCAAAATCGCCTTCAAGTAAGAGAGTGCGGGAACTTCAGAGATATGGGCAAGCTATCATGCAATGGCCCAGGTCACCACAATTGAAACAATGGCCCTAGAAGGATGATCGTGGTCCGACTGCAGTGGTTGGAGAAGATCAAGGTATTGTGGAACCCGACGGCGGAGTGACAGGGTGTTTTGGAATAGACATGGAGGGTGGTGGCAAACTAGCCCACCGATTAGGGAATGGTGTGCCAAAGCTCGATCGATGGTTGTATTGGGCTTCCAGAGTTACCACATGGCGATAGGCTTCGCTCAGTGATGAAGGACACAGTAGGTTGATCATGTCTTGGATTTGGAGGCAAAGGCCACCTATATAGAGGAAAACAAGTTATGTCGGTGTTTTAGGATTATCGATGCGCATAAGAAGTTGATAAAAGTCCATAGTGTAAGCATTGACAGAGCGCGAGCTCTAACGCAGACATTGAAATTTCTGGTACTGCGTGCTGTCGTAATTCAGGGGCAGAAATTCAGTGTTCAAATGGGACTTGAATTCCTCCCAAAGGGTGATCTCCAATTGGTTGCGACGAGTACAGAATACTTTGAGGTGACGCCATCAGGTGGCTGTCCGGGCTCAAAATCGGGTTGTGATAAGAGCAACGCGTCAACCGACTTGAAGTCCAAGAGATCCTCCATAGTATGGGTCCAATCAAGGTAGTCATCCGACAATTCCTCACCAGTGAAATCGGGAACATTCAAACGGAAACCCGATTTCCACCTGTTGTCAACGTGGCGCAGGGAGTACCGGTGATGGAGTTGAGCGAAAGGGTTGTCATATGTCACAACGTCCTCGTCGTTGGAGGTGGCTGATGAATCAGATGCTCCGTCTTAAAGGTTGGCAACTGGCGGAGTACGAGGATTGTCATGAGGCCGGTGTCCTAGGAATTCTGTCCGTAAGGATTCCAGGGTGAAAATGAGGGAAGTGACTTGTTCGAGGAGGGTAGCAATCTCGTGAGTATCATGTCTGGGCGGCATCGTGCGGTCTCAGAACTGACTTTAAATACCAATTGACGCAGCTAGAATGTGTGGGTGCAAGAGGTGATAGGATTATAACCACAATTTCATTAATAATAATCTGTCTTTCCGAAGAGGAAAACAAGGGTTTAAATACTAAAGATTGATAAGTACATTAAATGAATCAAACTCTAGATTTTTGAGAAGCAATAAAAGGTCTATTAAACAGGTGCATGCATGAGATATGAATATCAACCGACGGTCTCTTCTCCATCATATATCAATAATATTTAATTTCCATGCATCAATTTGTTTGATCGAACTTATTCACTTATTAAATGACAAATTTTGAAGAGTTTTCACTTCTATCTTAAGCAACTTTAATACAAGAACGTGTTTCGGAATTTAGAAGATAATGATCTACTCGTTAATGGTTATTTATCCATCGTCATACATGTAAATGTATCCTAACTCCTAATTCTTATTCATATGATATAAAAGTTAATTTCTTTATTTCAAAATGGGAAAATCTCTATTTTTTGTCGAGTAATTTAGAATTCATTCACTTTTTAAGTATAAATTATATCAGTGGAATCAATCGATTGTCCCGATAGGTGGTCGCTGAACTAGTCTCTTTGATGCATGAAACCGTTTACACAGATTCAACCGACCAAAATTGATTGAATCAAATTTGTATATCTCTTATATTTTAAGAAATGTGGTATAACTACATTACTAGGTAGTAACATCATTTACAGTACATACTGGTTAGACACTAGCATCATTTATAATATATGAACTCAATGTTGTTTTAGAGGAAACCAATCTGGGACAAATTCATACATTACCATCATTTATTGTGGATGACTGCAATGTCATTTTAGTTGGTTAAATAACATGGGACAAATTAATACACTTTATATTACAATTTCTAATAGTTTCTTTGGATATTTTTGTAAGAGAAAATATCATTTTTCGTCCAGTAAGTTAGTCCTTATTCAATTTTTGTATTTGAAGATCGACAAATCAAATGATATTTTTGTTCTAAATTTTGCCTCTTCTCCTTGTGAATCAAACTTTTCCTGGCCATAATGGTTCAAATTTTGCTAGCAATTATGCATTTTTCAAGTTTAATCCTTCAATTGTCGATTTAATTTATAATTTAATTATTAAACAATATATATTTATCATAAATAAAGTATAAAAATTATATATCAAAATATCAAACATTAGTATTATTAATTATATCTTATAAACTAGCTCACGAGCCTTCTAATGAGCTTGTTTAAGAGCTAATGAGACAAACAACGTTAAGTTTAAGTTTGTTTAATTTATTTATTTTAACGAACCACAATAAAACAAATTCAAACATATTTTTATCAAATCGAGTTCTGAATAATTCATGAATACTTGATTCATTTACATCTCTACACATACTTTTCTCTCTCTAATCTATCATCTATATTTCTCTTGACTATTTCACCATATTTAAGGCAGGGAACCTCCATGACAACTCTCATTCACTGAACGTCAGAATGCTTTAAATATTACATGTTATGTATTAAAGTATAACATGATACATAAAAGTATCATACTTCTTAAATTAATCATTCATTAGTTAAAAAAAATCAAAAATATTGAGGTTATTCAAATTATATATATTTTCAACAGTGAAAATTACTTCGAGGTAATAATTAAAGCTCAGTCGAAAGCTATAACCGAGTCGGGCCTTCATTTAGTTCATGTCTCGAGAATCCAATCATATTTGATCCGGCCCAGTCCAGATGGCCCAATTACTAAATTAATTTTTCAACAAATCCAAAAAGAAAGTCTGAGAAGCCTAGCCCAATTGATATACCCCTTTCTCAAGTGGGTCCAAACCAGAACTGAAAGCCCAATTTAACAATTCCAAAATTAGTTTTAGTTCGACTTCATGAATTGCTTTTAATGATGTCCAACTCCAATCCATATGGGCATGTTTGGTTTGAGGGTTTGGGTTAATTAACTCGGATAAATTTGTGTTTGCTTTGATGGTTAAAAAATTCGTATTTTTTTAGGGTTCGAATTGAAAATGACCTTTATGGTCTTATATTGAGTTTATTTGAGTTAATTAAACCCACCAAAAGTGGTGGGTTTATAAGGGTTTATAATAAAATTTATATTTTCAATACATAAACCTAACTTAATATATATCACAACATTCAAACCAAACACAAAATTAAATCAAACTTATCATTAAACATTCAAACCAAACATATCAGAAAATTAACTCAATTTAACCCAAATAGTGTAAACCCACCACAACCCAACTAACCTAACTAATCCAACACATGAACCAAATGTGCCCTATATGGTTTGCTGTCAAAAAAAAAAAAAAGCCCCGATCTATATACTTTCTTTTTCCCACAAATATAGATTTGTGTACTATTTTCGTTCGTCTCACAAAATTTGACTTTTATACTATTTTCATCTGTCTCACAATGATATGCTTGTTACTATATTAATATGATTTTAATTTGTAATTTCATATATGTCATTCATTAAATATATATTAAATTAGCACACTTCAACTTCCTATTTACTTTTTGAAACAAGAAAATGTTCATTCAATGCTAGAATTAAAAAGATAAGGGTATAATTGTAACTTCAAATATTTTCTTAATTTGTGTGAAAATAAAAATAGATCTATCTTTATGGGATGGAGGGATTATCTATATAATAGTAAAAACATTGCAAATATTTTTAAATAAAACAATATAAATTTTTAAATATAAAAATTTAGATTGTTTGAAAAAAAAATTATAAACAAATTTTTGGTATACGGTTGAAATAAAACTGTAAATATCATAATCCGTTCAAGCAATGCGAGAGAAATACTAATATTTACAAAAATATCATTTTCCTACCTAAAAGCATCTACAACAGGACATGCCATCTTTGTGTAGATTTTGCACTATCTATATATATATAAAAGCACAATAATCTGTCAAAAATATCAAAAATATTTTCCCGTCCATTTTAATTTTCAATTCTAGAAAATATCATTTATTACATTTCACATTGCATTTATTGTATATTAATATTTTTCACCAAATATTTAAAGTATAATAACTATATCTCAAATTCATTTCTAACATATAATATATCAAATTAATCACTTTTAATGATTTTTAATTTGATATTCATATTGTATACATAAAGAAATGTATTTTTTATTTACTTTAAATATTTGTGTAACTTTAAGTTATTGTAAATTTATATTAAAGTCTAGAAATTAAGGGAAAAAAAAGAAATGAATTATAAAAAATTTACTTAATAAAAATATATATAATTAAATCAAATAAAAAATCTCAAATTAAACAAATTCATTTGAAATTTATTTTAATGCATATGTATCATATTTCTCCTTCTAATTTGAAATTTTGTTCATTGTCATTTTTATTCTATATTTATAATTTTGATGGATGTTGGTTGTAAGTGGTGGGGTGAGGTGATGGTGCGGTGTGCATTTTCCAATTATAATTTCAAAATAAATAGCTTTTAATAAAATTCATCTTAATGCATGATAAATCATATTTATCATTCTTATTTATAGTTTTGTTTATTAACATACTTTTTATTTTAAATTTGTGATTTTGATTGTGCTAAGTAAGGAGATGTGAGTGTTTTTTTTTAAAACAATAACTTCAAATTTAATAACTTTTTCAGTTTAAAAGTATTATATATCACATTTACCACTTAATATAATATTTAATTTGATATTTATATATCAATTTATCAAATCTAATATGTTAGAAAATTTGAATATTTTTTTAATTGATTTGTAATAGACTAAAGTGCGGGATACTACAAGAAAACTGCCCGATAGTGAAGGATTTTAGTGACGGAAATATTCCGTCAAAAATTTATTACGGAATAGTGACAGAAAAGATTTTGTGATGGACTTGTGACGGAAATTATTGACAAAAACTTTTCCGTCACAAATTCTGTCAAAATTATGTAGTGATGGATTATTCCGTCACTACATGAATTTAAATTTTAAAAAAAAATTATAAATTCTGAAATTATGTAGTGACGGATAGTGACGTCACTATTTTGTGACGGAATAATCCGTCACTACATGAATTCAAATTTAAAAAAAATTATAAATTCGATTATTTTTCTTTTTGACGGAATAATCCATCACTACATGAATTCCTAAAAATATGTGATAATATTATTTATTTTTTAATTGAATTAAATTTGAAAATTTTAATTATTTTATGATGTTATCTTATATAATTATTTGCATTAATATTATCTTATATGACCAAACTTATAATTTTATAAAACTAGTATTTTTATAAAATATATTAAAAATATGCATTAGTATATTTTATAATTGTCTTAAAATGAAATTAGATTAACCATTACTAAACATATTAATTAGTCATTAATCTTCCAATTACATATATATGTATTGTTAACCTTTTAAAAATATGTGATAATAGAGATTGAAAAATATCAAAAATACTTATAAAATAAATGCATGTAGAATATTATAACATAAAACACCAATGATTTAGTGGTTAAAGTACCATCATGGGTTCAATCCCCAGACAATGTATAATATTGTTTATGATGACATGTCAATGGTGGGATGTGGTGACATGTGTCATGCTGACATGTCAGATGACGTGTCATGATGATGTGTTGGTTGGCGGGATGTGGTGACATGTGTCATGTTGACATGTAGTGACGGAAAATTCCGTCACAATATTTCGTCATTAATTTCGTTACTACTCAACCAAAAAGTCAAATCATTTACCAAATCTGGTGACGGATAATTTCCGTCACAATATTTCGTCATTAATTTCGTCACTACTCAACCAAAAAGTCAAATCATTTACCAAATCTGGTGACAGAAATTTTTATCTTAGTCACAAAATTAATGATGGATAATTTCCGCCACAATATTTCATCATTAATTTCGTCACTACTCAACCAAAAAGTCAAATCATTTACCAAATCTGGTGACGGAAATTTTCATCTTAGTGACGGAAATTCTGTCAGAAATTTGACGGAATAAAATCTGTCACTAAAATTTAGTGACAAAGCTTATTTTGACAGAAATTTTCCGTTTCAAATCGTCACAAATACATGTTAGTGACAGAATTTCTGATTTTAGTGACGGATTTTTCCGTCACTATCAGCAGTTTTCTTGTAGTGGGAGTTAAAAATATGTTTAAAGTTAAAATTATACCTAATAAAATTACAAATATTAAAGAAAATGCCTTTAATTAAAATTACAAATTAGAAAATGTTGATTATTTAAAAAATGGATTTTGGGTATTTGTTGGGTTGATATATATTTTATTAGATTTAGAATAATCGAGTTATTTGTATTGATGGAACCAAAAATTTCATTAAAATATCTCTATAGTTATGAACATTGATAAAATATAATATTTATTAATCTTAATTTTTTATTTAAATTTATATCGTTTTCAATATACATAGCATATTTGTAGGATTCAAATTTGTTTTATTTTATTTTAGCTACTAAATTTAATTTATGTGATTTTTAAGTACTTAATGGTTGCACAAATTTGGTCAAATTGAACATTTTTATTTATCTCATTCTTATTTCGAATATAGAGTTTTCAATTTGTTTGTTTAATTCATCTACATATTTGTATATTATATATTTACATTATGTTATTAAAAGCATAAAATTATTAATTATATTTTATATGACAAACCATGCAACGCACGGATACACTACTAGTTGTAGCATAAAATCCAAAACTCATCTCCAGTAGTTTGAACTACATTTTGCACTAAAAAAATAGTGTTTGTTTGTCAGCTTTTACTAATATTAATTAATTTGATAATTCATTAAATTTTGATCTTTATTATATTATAATGATTCCAAAATGTATATATAATTAAGTCTCATTTAATAAAATATTTGGCTCATTTTATTATTTTTATGTAGTTCTGATCATTATTGTAATTTAATGTGTAAATGTTGCATTTTGTTTTTGCTAATCTATATTATTTATGTGTAACATTTTAAATTTTATAGTACATTTAAGTAATCATAGTTTTCTTATTATTCAAATAACATATCACATTATTTAACATTTTAATTATATATAATCGATAGCTTTCAAATAGATTAATTGTGACATATATAAATTTATAACATCTAATAACAATCAAAATATAATTTTTTTTTTTAAAACAAAGAAAAAAGAATAGCGCAATCTTTCACCTACGTTAGAAGTGGTAAAAAAAATTGTTTTTGAAAAAATCTAACGTACACTTTTAACGCACTGTTGGAGAAAATTACATCAAAATTACGTCTAACAACTACTATCATATTATAAATTTCAGTAATCGGAAAACAAAACTAGAGAAAGTCAGTTTTTGCAACTATAAGAACATCGGGGTGGGGGTGGCCTTTATTTCTTTATTATTAATATTTTTTTTCTAATTTTTTTAATTATAAATTTAAATTTAATAAATTTTGTTTTTATTACATGGGATATCAAATTTATCATATTTTATGATTTTAAATGATTTTTTATGAATTTAATGCATTGAGAAAAGGAATGTATAGCTGAAATCTATTTGTTGGTTACGAATGCACGGAACATTGAAAGTCGTGTTATATCTATTAATAATCAAAAAAAAAAAGTTAAAATTGCAATTTTAAAAAAATTCATTATTTTTGCTGCAATTAACTTTTTTTTTTTTTTTAAAGATCACGTTATCAAATTAAATAATTTATTCTTCAAAGTCATGTATAGTAAATGATGAAACTAATATTTTCTCTATTTTTTATTTACAATAAATGGGCCAAGTAGGTATCTGCAACCTGGATGAGTAGTGCCAAGTCTCTTACGTCATTGATGCTTAAAGCTTATAAACAAACTTATCATAGGCTTTCTCAATCATCCTTCATTAAAAAAGAAAAAATGAAATCATCAATATCTTGTATAAGGTCAATTCTTCAAATTGTTTCGTTCACATCCAATAATGCTTATATTTTATGGAGCAAAGATGTAGAAATAAATCTAACGTTGTTGTTGAGGAGTAAATATGTCATTAAATTTTATTTTTTCTAGTGCAAATATATTCTTAATGAATGAATTTGAGAGTAAATTGACCATATTTTTCTTTCTAGGAATATTTTATTCACATTCTTCTAGTATAAATTAATTATATATGTTTATTATGTATTATATTATGTGAATTAATTAAACATTTGTATTGAAATATTCTAAACTAATTTTAAATTTTATTGATTATTTTTACTATGGAAAGAAATTTCAGAATTAAACAGATATACATTTTTATAGTAATGACAAAATATGACACTATCCCTAAAAAACACTATGTGTTTTTTAGTTTTAATTAGTATAAAAATTTAAAAAAAAAAAACATGATCATGAAACAAAAACATAATGTTTTATTTCAAAATCCATACAATTATATTTCCTTCATAAGCATCGTAACATATATGAGATTTTGATTTTCAAAATCAATAAGTTGTAAAATGTCCTAATATATATATATATATATATATATATATATAATTTAAGAAATATTAAATACAATTTCTTATCAAGATAAAATTTATTTTTAAATTTTGAATTTGATTTAGGATTAGAAATGTTTTAATGCAAAAAAATTATTATTTAATAAAATATTTAAAGAAATATTTTGTAAGAAGGATGTAAAAGTAAAAAATTAAAGGAAGATTTCGACAAAATTGCATCATAATATAAACATTAGGAGCATATTTGCATTACAATTTAAAATTTAGGAGTGTATTTGCTTCAAAAAAAAAAGAAAGATTAAGGATGTATTTGCACCTCCCTATAAATATTAATGGTATATTTGCAACTTTATCCTATTTTATATTAACAATTAATTAGGAATAATTGATGTGCAAAATTTTGGTACATCTTCATATTGTAACAAGAAATTTGATGGATATGGTATTCTCTGAAAGAGAATTAACTTAGTTTCTATGTCGCAAACATTCATGAATTAATTGTAAATCACATGAACAAATATTGTGAGATATATGGTTGGACCTTTCTATATGTTCGGGGTGGTCAATTAAATGTATCACATATTATATGTATGCAACTTATTAGATTATAATTTTACAATTGTGTTAAGGATATGTCCAACAGTGCATAAAAAAATACTACAACTTTTATATTATTTTTATATAAAAATTAACTCTCATCTCAGCAGTGTGTTAATTCTTTCACATTAAAAAGAAATATTCAGTAATACTTCATAAAAAACAATAGGAAAAAGTTTAAACATAAGATTTGATTTGCGGTGAATCCAATGCAGGGTTGGCGGTCGAGATAGTTTAGTGTGAACTTTTAAAATACTGCTGAAGTGAAAAATCTTAAAATTTTAAAAATCCAATACACTATTGGGGATGCTCTTATACACATAAAGGTAAAATATGATTATCAACAAAATTTTACGAGATGAGAATAAATTAAAATATTATTTTTCAAATTTACAATTTCTCAAATTAATCATAAATATGAAGTTCTAAAACCAAAAATATTACATGATACACATAAATATATTATATGATGCACACAAAAGAATTACATAGTATTACTTATTAAATTTATTTTTTTTCAAAATTAACACTTAATACATATAAAAATATTATAATTAACCGACAGCTGACCTGCTTTAACTTAAACCTGTCATAAAGTGTGATCGTCTCACCTAGGAATTTGCCAACTAAATAGGAAGAAAATATCGAAGAAGGGGAAAACTAAACTTGAATAAAGATTTAAAAAAAATACTGCAGAAGAGGAATCATAGAAAAGCTAAATTAAAATAAATATTTGACCAATTGTACATTTACCCATCAAACTAAATATTTAAATGATGCTGAGTAATGTCGCACATAAGTACTACTTAAGAATAATAAAATAATTAATTGATAATAAACGTGCAGCTTCTTGCTTTGGTATTATCTACGCATATCTGTCTTTTCTTGACTTTTTCTAAAACTTCCAAAATATATATATATATATATATATATATATATATATATATAAGTAAAGAATGGGTTAAGCAATAATTAGTTGCTATGCGACACAAATGTTTTATCAATGATGAAGATTGAGAGCTTTTAAAAATGAAATTAGACAATGAATTATGTGCAACTTAATGTATTCTATTTTGGTTAATTTATAATTATAGATTGTCATTGGATTGATGTATTTAAGGAAGGATATAAAATTCTTGTTATTAATTCATTTATGCTGTTTAAATGGATAAGATTTGAAATGTTTTATGTTTTCATGATTTGGATGTAATAATTTGAAATTCATTCATTTCAAATCTCTTGATGCAAACACAATCTTATATATTTCATTTTACTAATAGTTAATATGTGATGCTAGAATTACACATGAAATGCATAATTAAACAAAATACTTAGATTCAGTATTTTCTAATTAAATTTGAACATTTTGTCCTTCTTATCTTTACTGTATACAATAGCATGTATCAATAAAATTGAGATTGTACCATTTTCTTGTGTCCCAATAAAAATGGTATTATCCAATTATATTAATTTTTATCATCCAAACTCAAGTAATATTACCTTATTTTGTATTAACTACATCATGTTGTTCATTTTCATGTGTCTATCTCATCCAAAACTAGTTGTATTCCCCTATCGCGCATCAAGGATATAATTAACTAAAATGGTCTATAAAAGAATAAAAAATAAGAATATATATATATATATATGTATATATTAAGAATTAACTAAGAAGTGAGATTTCCATATTTTGTTGATATAATTATTGGGCAACCAAACCTCATAACATAAAATCAGAAAAGACAATTATCCCGTAAATGGTCCATACATTCTTCACATCTCTTAAGAATGTAAGAATATATTCTTAAGATAAATTCATAATAAGACCCAATTAATAGATTAATTTTCAATTCTCAATCTAAATTTAAAATTTTTCAATAAATGGTTCAATTTTATATTTTGTTTTTCAATTTAAAACTTGAAATTTAGATAGAGTTCTCAATTCGAGACAAAATTCTATTTTATTTTTCTTTTTATTTATAATTATAAATTTATTTATATTTTAATATATATTTATAGTTTAGATAAATTAAAATAAGTTAGTGCAATTTTGGAATTCAATCCAAAAATTAAGATTCTTTTATTTTCTTAATTTTATGAATAAAAGTATATAAAATCGATTTTAATATTAATCAGTTTAATTTAATTTATATTTTATAAATTGAATTAATTATGTTTTTCTTTCTTTCTTTCTTTCATATAAATTAAGATAAGTCGGATTAAAATTATTTTTCAAGCACACTAACTTGTCTTAATATATCCAAAATATGAATACATATTAAAATATAAATAAATTTATAAATATAAATAAAAAAGAAAAAAATATGGAATTTTGTCTTCAATTAAGAAAGAAAAAATATAAATATCTAATTGTGCATGTGCAAATCACATGAACCATTTTTTGTTGGATTTTATTGTCGATGTCATAAAAGTGAAAAATATTGTATATTACAAGTTGTGATCGAAAAACAATTTTAATTTGAATTCCAAATATATATATATATATATATATATATATATATATATATATATATATATTATAAATTGAAAATTGATATTAACTCTTCCGTATTTGACTTCTTTTGCATAATTCCAAACCCAACAACAAAAAATCGGCCCATACATTTCCTTGGTCTATAGTTTAAAACTTTTAAGACAAAAATATGTTTTACATATCCTGTCGTTCATAGCATTGGCATTATACACTAATCATAGTTGTCGATATACACAATAAATATTGGTACAATGAAGCAGAGTTTAATACCACACAAGATTATTCTAATAGGAACGAATGATCTAGGATTTGATATAAAAGGATTTAAAGATTTACAAAATAAAGGGCAAAGCTTTCACAAAGAAGGGGACTAATTTTTATTAAGAACTCTCAAATCCCTTTCTTTATACATATATATATATATATATATATATATATCAAATTAATCCTTATCTCCTTATTTCATGATCTTTAATTTATATCCATATTGTGTACATAAAAATAAAATATCAAATTGAAATATGGATTTATTATTATTTATTCATTAAATTTTTTTATTTGTGTGTGTCCATTGTATTCTATTTTGTTCGATTTGAAAAACTATGCTGAATTTAGATATTTATTATGTTTTGTGCTATTTGCTGTTGCTTAAGCCTTAGATCTAAAATTATATACATATATATTTGCAATAAAATTATACTTAATAAAATTAGAAATATAATATTATTTTATAAAATATGTTTGAATATTTTTAATATATAAAAATTTAATAATTAAAATAACTCGTTTTTTTTTTATCTTAATGTATATCCTATACAAAAAAAAAAAAATATAGATCATATAAAAGTGCAAAGAATTAAAATTCGATGTTTTCATGCCTTTTTAAATCCCCTTAACTACTGAGCCTTAAGATGGGAATTATCTGGATTTTTTAAATACTTTTATAATTCTAATATTTCGAGAATCATAAAAATTTTCAGAACTTTTATTATTTTAATTCTAGTATTTTTTGTAAACAGAACTTTTTAAATAATATTTTTATAAATTCAAAATTTAATTTTCGAATAAATATAAAGATAAAAAATAATAGATTTTTAATTTTATTGGTAAGACAAAATGGAACTATTTACATAGAGTACATATGAGATAAAATTAATGCAATAATTTAGAATAAAATAATAGAATCAAAAATTTTCCCAAGGCACCGAAGATTAAGAACTTAGACGGCATATATGGTGTGACCACTTACATAATTTTATTCTTCTAAAAGCTATTCAATATGCTATAAATACCACCCAATCAAGTTTTCTCACTTAAAACAAAGTTGCAAATATCAGAAAAAAATAAAGAAAAAAAAATAGAATGGCAAATGAAGAACAAAGACAGCAAAAATGGAGTCTCCAAGGAAAGACAGCACTCGTCACTGGTGGCACCAAAGGAATAGGGTATATATATACATATGTAAATTGTATTATATATTTTCAATATAAAAAAACCCAACATTTATTTATTAATTATATTATTTTCAGATACGCCATTGTTGAAGAGCTTGCAGGATTTGGTGCAAGCATTTACACGTGTTCAAGAAACGAGGCTGAGCTTAATGAAAGGCTTAAAGAGTGGGAAACAAAAGGGTTTAAAGTAAAAGGTTCAGTTTGCGATTTGTGTTCAAGAACACAAAGAGAACAACTCATCAACAATGTCTCTTTAGCTTTTGATGGAAAGCTCAATATTCTGGTTTGTTTTTCTTTTGCATTCATTTCTCTCTTTTTTTTTTTTTTTTTTTATTTACTGATTTTTTTTTAGAAAATTCTAAAAAAACGTAATTTATTTATTTCAAAATAAGTGACATTTTGAAGTTTTTCATATATTAAAAAATATAAAAATTGGACAAGTATATCCTTAACTAATCAAATAATTTATGATTCTAAATTGAAGAATATCAAATTGATTTGATCCATAAAACATATCATATTAAATCCTTAAATTTTAGTTAAGAAATATTATTAGTGATAGTTTTGAATAAAATTGCATAAAAGTTTATAACGGTACTTAATTTAAAACAAAATTTAAATTCTAGAACATCAATTACTTTAAAACTACATATACAATTAATTAAGTTATAAACCTTTTTCTTTTATTGCTTTCTTTGAAAGTGACAATTATATATATGAGTATGACTAAATTCATTTATGTACAAAATAATGAATTAATTTATATAATTCGTTGATGATTTATTTCAATAGAAATCAATAAGCGCAATATAAATTGGACAATCCAAATTAGAGTAGAATTAGAGAAAGAAATGACAATAAAATAGCAACTTACATTCAAGTGCAAAATCCTGTTGCACATCATGTTGTGTATATATTATTACATAGATATACATAATAACTCTATTCATGAGTTACGATTGGTAAATATTTGTTATAATTAGAATTTAAGTACTGTAAAAAAAAATTACTTAAATTGCAATATTTCTTATTTTCAATCAGGAACACAATTATTTTTATTTAACTATAGAAATATACTCAAGAAATAACAAAAAAAAAATTAATATATAGTCGTAAAATAGTGAGTAGATTGAATTCCATCGAATTGATTATCAAAACAGTATATTTATTATCATTTAAATCATATGAAGCAATATTATTAAAACAATGTATTCTTTTAGCATTTTAGTTTATGGGCAATTTTAATTTCTATATAACGAAATCTCACAAGCTCCATGAAAACTTAATATCATAATAGTTAACAAAATATAACGAAATTGTATCACTTTCATTTAGAATTATTTAAAAAAAATTGGTGGATTTTAATACAATTTAATTAAAATAGAATTGAAATTTATTACTCATTTCAATTTTTTTATTTCAAATTATTGTATCCAACAAACGATTCATTGACATAATGAAAAATTTTGATGGATATTTTTTAATACGATTTAATTAAATAGAATTAAAATTCATTAATCATTTCAAATTATATATTTCAAATCACTACATCCAAATAAACACTAATAAAATATCAAATCAGAGAGGGGCCCACAAAATTAAAAAAATAAATTAGAAGATGACATGTTCACCGGTTTTTATTGACGCTTAAATAGAAAAAAGACAAAAATAGGTGACTTCATTGGTTGTTTCTCTACCTATATATATATTACTATTCACTATCTCTTCTATTTCTTTATAATCCCAACTACTTGTATAAAATAAATTAAATAATTTGACAATTATATATATACACATAGGGGACCTTCAATCTTGGACCATCAAATTCTATTTTTTATAACTACACAATGCAATCCAAATCAACGCACAATCATCACAATCTTGAATTAATGCATGTGACAATCTTATTTTTTATTTCATTAACTACGCACATCAATAATTTCTAGATTTGTCGTTGAGCTTTACAATAATTTATTTTATTTATTTATTTTTACATCATATATGAGTTGTTTAATGACTTTCAAAGGTATGCTACTTAGGATATTTGCGACACCGTCTTGTAAATCTATTTGAATTGAGAGTTTGTGTCAGATTAATCCATATTTTTTAATTTATAAAATAGAAATTGATTAATTAAAATGAATTTGAGTTATGGATGACGAAACTCTACATATACCAAAATTATATAAAAATTATTTTTGACATCGGACTAAGTTTTAGAAAGGGTTGGCTATTCATGTAAGGGTTTTATACATTGTCATGTAAATTAGGATTTTTCTTATTTTTAGTAACTAGAAAAATATATATGGCAGCACGTATATAGTTGTTCCAAATGTTTACTCATATTCATTCCAAAATGAATGTCATTTTAGGATTTTGCATACAGGTTAAGAAAGCTGATAAAAGATTAAGGAAGTTGATAAAAAACAGATCCACCCTCATTTAACTATAATTGTTATAGCTAAATTTCTAGTAATCAATTTGTATTTCATTTAATTTGAGATAGTAAATGGTAGAATAAGGAGAAATAATTCATGAAATCCTATAATAATACATATTTTGAGATTATATTTTTGCTGAAACCCTATTTATTTTGAGACTAATGACTATTTTCATTCAACAATCCCTTATACTTTTGTGGAGAGAGAATGAATTTATATGATTTTGACATGTATATTTATATGGAGATGTGTAGATAAACAATGCAGCAACAACTCTATTGAAGAGAGCTAGTGATCATAGTGGTGAAGATTATGATCGAATAATGTCAACAAATTTAGAGGCCCCTTTTCATATATCCCAATTGGCTTATCCACTTCTCAAAGCTTCTTCTTTAGGAAATATTGTCTTTATATCTTCTGTTGCTGGTGGTGTTGCCCTCCCTGCTATTTCTGCTTATGCTGCTTCTAAAGGTCAACTTTTTTATTTTATTTTTTAATACAATTATTGTTTAATTGAAGAGAGAGTAAATTAAATAAAGGATTGATTTATTGCATTCTTGATTTTCAGGTGCAATTAATCAACTAACAAAGAATTTAGCATGCGAATGGGCTAAGGACAATATTCGTACCAACACTGTGGCACCATTTGGAGTTAGAACTTCCATCGTCAAACCTGTATGTTTTTTAATTCCTTCTCATACATATATATTTATATATTTTTTGGAGGGGTTTTAAATTTAGTTTTAGTCTTGTATTGTGATATTTATATATCAGTTCTTTTTTCCATCATAATTTCTAAACTTAGGTGGATTTTGGGGCGTGCATGAGTCATACGCTCCCAAAAATTAATGATGGAAAAATGTAAAAATTGACAAATTTTCAGTTACAAACCGGGACTAATATTGATTTTTCAAAATTAATAAACGGGATTAGTTCGAGAAACTTGTCCTAAATGGGATTAAAATGAACTTAATTTTATTTTTCATACAATGTTCTTATACTAATTATATGAGCGGTAAATTGTAAAGTTGGTCATGTAACCAAGGGTTGGCTTTTTGATCCACCATATATATGACAATTTAATATTTTCTCTCTTCTAAAATAAATGTCCTTTCTGCATTTAATAAATAAATTAAGAAGGTTTGATAAAAGAATAAGCTACTCATATTAACATACATAAATTTACAATAATCACTTTTACGTATCAAATAATTTTATAGTAAATATTAGGATAAATTTAAGAGCATTTAATGACAATATCAATAAATGATATTTAAGAGCATATAATGTTACTTATTTTAAGATTAAAAAAAATATTAGAAAATGACGTGTATTTTGAAACGGACAAAACATCATAAACTTCCATTTTTGGTCTATCTGGGGGTCGCATTTGACCTATCATGTGAGTTTTGAGATCTCCATAAAATCCTCGATGGTAATTTAGGGTTCCAAAATTGCAGGAACTAAACTGTCACACATTTCCATTACTTATAGGACCAAAATTACAATCATCTCACATATCAAGAGATCATCTTTACTTTATATTTAATGGTGTTGATCCTAAGGTTCCAATCACGCGTTGCATTTCAACTTTGTGTTGTTCAGGAGGATATTGAACCATCGATTCTTAAAACGTGGGGCCCGCTATCGGGTCGAACGCAGCTCGGTCGAATAGCAGAACCCGATGAAATTTCTCCACTGGTTGCATTTCTATGCCTTCCTGCTGCTGCCTACATTACTGGGCAGATTATTTATGTTGATGGAGGGTTTACAGCAGGCATGTAAATTCTAGTAGCAATTTCAACATTATTGGACATTAATTCCAGCTTTCAATGTACTAATAATTTTCGGATTATATGTGAGGTCGACTTTTATAATCGAACACCATTTGTTGTATAAGAATACCTGATTTCGTGAGACGAGTCAGTTTATAACTCATTAAAAAGAGATTATTATGTGATAATGGGTTCTTTTTGTTGGTAGTAGATCAACCTGACTAACAAAAATTATATTTGTGCATGAAATGATGCTAAATAAGTTTTTATATGATTCGTGGAATGATTTAATTTCCAGATAAGAAATGTTGTAAACACTCAATTATTTTCCTAGAACCTCACCTTCCGAGCATGTGTTGTAATTTGGTGTGAGAGAAAATAACTTCATTTCAAAATATATTTGAAAATGTGGATGAATATTGTGTTATAATTTCCCCTCATTAATTTGGCATCACATTTTACATCGTAAATGTTTATAACAACAATTGTAACAGAAAATCCAATTTCCTTCTGGAATAAAATTAAAATTGTAAAGAAAAGAAATTTAAAGAACATAAAACTAATATTCAAAAAATAAATATGACCTAAATTATAGTATCAAATTAAAAAATTCCCCATAGGAAAAACACAGATGTACCATATGTACATATACATAAATTAATAATTATGAGATCGAGACCCAATTACATGCTCTCCAAATTCCTTGCAATCTGCAAAATATGAAGCACGTCCAATTGTTATTGGTCAATGGAACACTATCCAATGTTAAGACATATATATATTTAGATTTTCTCCCACTTTTTTTAAACAAAGTTATCAATTATTCTATTTCTTCGAAAGCTTAAACATTAATTCGACGTAGCTAGCATGACATGTTATGATATAATTTACCAAAAGTGTTGCTAAAAAGTTATAGAATCCATGCTACTAGCTATTACTATATTGAAGAAGACTCGCTTTTTTATTATTTTTTTCTATTTTCAGAATCCAAAATATACCACAAAATATTAGTAATTAATTAGAAAAATCAGAGCAGGCTACTTTTAATAAAAATATGGTCAATGTCTTATTATGGGAGACACACATGTTTTTCAATAGATTTACTGGTGCTAAGTTGCCAACACCAAGAAGGAAAATGTACTTGGAAACGCTTAAAAAGCAGGCAGAAAATGTTTGTCCTAAATATGCTGATTTAAAGTGAAGACAAGAGAAAATAGAAACATGGGTTTAATAAAAATAATAATAATAATAATAATAATAAGTGAAGACAGTTCATGTGGCAGACCTCGAAAATAACAAGAATTAGTGTTTCTTGATTTTCTTACAAAGTGAGTCTATCTCACATATGTATTATAAATAAATGAAATTATGGATTGAATCATGGTTTTGGAAGATTATTTTTAGGAGTTTTGCTTCCCTATCTTAGAATCTGAAGAAGAATTTTAATTTGATATATAATTATGATGTCATTTCAATATGCATCTTTTCAAAAACATACACATGGATTTGAGAAAGATTGTGATTTAGGTCAATGTTAAGGTTAAAGAAAAAAAAAAAAGAAAAAAAAAAGGTAAATCTCAACTTGATCTACTAGCAAGTTAAAGTCTTCAACCTTGCCCATGATCTAATTGAGCCATCAACTTGTTACTCACTATCTAGTTAGATTCATGACACCTATTAATTAAATGTCTTTCCATATATGTATCAAACCTAGTTCTGATACAAAAACTCACGTGAGACGAAACATAGTCGAGATTAATCATATTAAATGGGTTGACCCATTTTATTAATTTATATGAACTCTGTCGTATATAAAATTTTACGTGAGACCATCTCATATAAGACATACTCTAATCCTAAATTGGAATTAAGGACAATTTGGCATTGCATTAAATGATTAAATGTTGAGTCTAGCATCCATTACTCATTTCACAAATCAATATGCCTTAAAGCATCAAATGCTTTTTTTTCCTGCCTCCACATTAGCTTGCATATATTAGATTTATAATTTGTCTAAAAAAGAGTACAGGAGAGATCCTAACATCCCAAATTGTTAAATCATCATCAATCTACACACAAAGTATCTGTCCATGATGCAGCTATGTTATGGGTCATTAGCTCAAACCAAATAACATTTGGTCCCAATATCATATGAACACTGCATATAATGTACAAGAGAATACAAAGTTAATCATGACAAACATGCTTAAATCTTGCTTGAGAAAGGCACCCGGCTTTGTTGTAGCAGTTGCATCAGCGGCCAAAATATATCCAGGCGATGAAAGCTTCCTGAAGTCTGCAAACGGCGAGGTTGAGATTTATATATATATACACACTGAACTACAGATAGATTTACTAATGTAAAAATGTCACTAGAAGATTTCAGTTTGAATGCAATCAGAACATCCTACTTAAAATGCAAATTATAGTTTGCAATAAAGTAATACCTCGACAATGAAGCGGGCCCACGATTTATCAGTGGCTTTCTCCATCACACCCTTGAGGATAGTTAATTTCAAACGATGAATCACATCAGCAATCTCAAGAAAGCGACCATGATCAGTACAGAGCATCTGGTTGAATGCAAGTCATCAAAAAAACTGTCATATCTCAATAGTCAAGAACATAAATGCATAAATAGAAAAAACGAGATAATTGTGCATTTTTTAACCATGTAAAATAGAAAGTATAGCAATACTATAAGATAGACATACCTCTATCAGCATGTGACCAGGTTGGTTGAGATCTTTCACAATTATGGGGCACAATTGTTGCTCACTTCCAAGTTCTACAGCCCAGCTTGTCCCATTCTGATGACTGGAGTTGACTTCAGCTCTTTCAGTTGTCTTTTCGTCAGCTTCCTGAGAAAGAAGTTCCGATTTCATTTCCCCATTCTTGCCGTTCCAAAAACTTACACTGATGACAGTGGGTAACATATTTCTAAATTTATGGTCAGCATAATGTAATGTAACGGCATGTATCAGGATTGGCTCTCAGTTCATGGACCATTTACTCTCTAAGTTTGCATGTATCAACATAACATCTGATAACATCTGATTAGTGTATCAGCATATCTGATAGAATGGATGACATTGCTCCTAATATTCGATATTAGAATTTCACGATGTTTGTTAACAGATCCTTTAAAATTTAATTTATTTGATGTATTAAATAATTTAAAGGTAAGTTTTTTTAAGTGTTTTACTAGTGAACCTTTTCTATTCCAAAATGAAACTTGGCATTATGTTTTATCCAGCTGTATTCTAACATTCTTAGGCAGTATTAGTGAGTAGGAATTTGTGGTACCTCAGAAATTTTCCAATGACATTGATTAAACAAAATACAACAAATAGATATTAGAGAATAAGGGCCAGAAATATAATCTGATGTTCTGTAGCCTACTAAACTGCCTATAGAAAATCTATTAATAAGAATGACAATGATTAAAAATTGCACAAGAAACTCCAAGCATTTCATCCTGGATTTCACCTCCACAAACTGAACATGCCCAGGCAAGTATGGATCACAGAGACTAATTTTCTTTTATATGCATAAATAAATGCCTCTGTTAACTTGGCCTCAATAATTTATTACATTTGAAATCATATTGTCCCACCCCAACCCTATGAAACATGAACATTTCATAGAAATAAGACACCAGAGACGATTGAATGCAACATACATCATGCCATGAAAGTAAAAGCTAGGTTTTACAACATTCTCACCTCTTTGAGAATTGGGTGGTTCAACTTATCAGCTTGATCTGTTACATTTCTTAAAAAGAGCATGTGCTTTATGGTCCTATCAAGAAGTCCATCGATGCTACACTGCACTCATAATAGAAAACACTTTAGTAATTACTTGAAAGATGGAAGAAAGGAATAGCAAGTACATTACTACCATTTCACTGTTTGGAACAAGATCCCTGAGCTCCTTGATTCGGTCTTGAATTAACTGTCGGTCCCGTGGTCTAGGCTTTTTATTATCCCCAATGCAGGCCCTTCTCTTGTTGGTAGTTGATAATCTTGATAATCTCTTGCGGTTCAGGGAACCATGTCCTTTTCTCTGTTGCTGCTTATCAGACAATGTACTAATCTTGCTTTCCACTGAAGATCTTGAAGCAGAAAGATTAGATTTGGTATCTAATCCCGGGGATGTAAACTCAGATGTCATGAAGTTCCAAGCAACTTTATCCTCTTTCACCGAGACACTGTGTTTGGATTGACCATGACTTTTGGAGAAAGCAAAAGATTTTCCTGAGGACATATTTACTGAAGTAACACTGGACTTCTCAGATGAATAATCATCAAAACGGCTACATGCATTAGCAAGAGCAGCTTCCAAGAGGTGCTCCACTTCCACTTCTTCCATAGGAAATCCAATAGACTCCACTCTAGGCTCATCTGTAGTGCAAGAGGGCACTCTATCACCAATTGAGTGGCAAACAACATCTTGACCTGGGCTAAATGCACCAAAGGTATAAGCTTTATCCTCTAAAAGGGCTTTGTGCAGTTCATAGTCCGCAGGGAAGCTCAAAAAGTTGCTTCCGTTCTCAAAAATGGCACTATCAAAGTTATGGTCTATAGAAGTTGGTTCAGTTACAACTTCTTCATCAAAGTGGAAACCTATTAATCCATTCATGAACTCCCCACATATCCTGCTATCAAACTTGTCAAAATGAGAGGACACCCATGAATTTTCTTCATGATAATATTTGAAAATGTCTATCTCATAATCTTCAGGTGATGATTGACATGGTTCAGCTACATGAATCATACCCATTGGTAGCTGGCTGAGTTCACTTTCAGCCACATTATCAAGAGTATCTGTGACAGGCCTCTCAGACGTATTGCACAAATCTTGGAACATGAACACTGGCACCATCTGATTAGCAAATAGGTTGAGATCTTTAATTTTAACAGAATGAATTGAATTTTGATCCTCGAGTACTTCTTCTGAGATCAAAGTTGATGGTTTCTCAAGATTATTCATATAAGCAGACATTAGGGAATACTGCTCAATTGAATATCTCTCTTCACATCCATCAGTTTCCTTACAAGCATCAAAATTATTTTTGACATAAGCAACGAATGCTGCATCTTCAGCCACCTGATATCATTCCTCAGAATGTTAAATTATTTAGAAGGCAACATGGATAGAGAGAAAAAAGAAAAGAAAGATAAGAAAGAAAACAAAGGAGAAAGAACCAAAAACCACGAACAAGCATGCAAAATAAAAGACACCAAGAGAAACAGAGATGATGTTGATGATTGGGTACCCAGGAATACACTAAATTTGACAACACAAACAGAAATCAAGAAATGTCGCTTATAACTTAGTGACCATGAATTATTTGCACAAAAGGGGGGGGGGGGGGAACAGAAATAGGCTACGGCACTAAAAAATAACTGGAATAGGAGAGAAAAGGGTGCAAATATCAGTATTAGAAAGAAAGATTACGAACCGTTTCCACTGATCCAAGCTGTAGAACTCCATCTGGAATTACAGGCAAAAGCAATATTGTCTGCAAGAGCATTGCAATAAACTTCATTATATCTTAACTGAAAGATTTTTATTTAAATATAACATACTCTCATAAGAAAGTCAATGTGTTAAAAACATAAAAGGCAATATCAAACACAACAGAAAAGTATATGAAGCTCCTTCATCTAATTCAGCCATGTCCTAACCTTTATGCCAGCTGCAAATTGTAGCAGCCATTCATCTGGATTCTGTTTAAAGAAGAAACCAATAAAAGCTTGTTTCATACTCGAATAATAAATGAAAAGTATTACCAAATTGCACAATTTAAGCCAGACAGACCTCAGGAACTAAAATGGTACTCAGAAGATCAGTTGCTATGCTGTCTGAGTAAATCCAGTGGGCATTCCCAATCAGAGCTGCTTCGCCAACAATCCTGTTTGATTGCAGAACAAGAGGACAGTTACTGCATCATAAAAAACACAAACAGGATGCAACTATCTGCAAATATAAGTGATTAAAGGATTTTTTTCTACTTTCATATTAATTATCCACCCACCTAAAGTGGCAAACATAGTTCACAATGCAGGTCATTCAACGGCTTGTGATTGAGTAATTAGAAATTATCACATCTGAATTATGATGACATAATGGAATAATGACTAACTCAAAAGTTTCTAGCCACATCACAAAAACAATCAGACAATGATGCATGCCCCAGAAAGTAAAAGTAAATAAAACACCATTATAAATTAATAGAAAATATTGCCTCCAGCATTCCCTAAATATTTCAAATGTATACATAATATAAAGAAGGATTAAGTTACCCCTTTCCCAATACATGAGAAGCACTTGACATTTCAGCAATGGCAAGTCCAACCAGATGTTCAACTGGAGTTCCGTTAATCAGACTTGACGTAAGATTGGAGGACAAAGCCTTATTTGAGTTATCAAAGTACGGAGCTTCTGTTGCGCCCCCCACAGCATTTCTTGGCTTCAGAATGTCACAAAAGCCATCTTCCCATGCCAAAACCCTGAAAAGTAAGATCAGTGCATTTGAGATTCATAATTGGTATTTCAAATACAAAAGAGAAGCATTGATGACAGACTATAGTTCATAAATGACCATTACATGAAATGGAAGGGAGTGGGATATGCAAGACCAAAGAGATAAGGACAGTGTTAAGATATTTCCAGTAAAGCAACAGGTGTAACCAAACCAAACAAGCTAAAAGTGTAGCATCATACTGCTAATGAATATCAAATAAATATCTGGACAATATCTGTCATATGAATTAGACTTTTTTTACTTTCCACCCACCATACCTACCTTGAGCAAGCACCTAGTTAGACGGGGAATTCTATCATCAAACACTAAAGCCGATAACAACAGCAAGGCAAAAGTTCGCAACACTATCTTTACTTGTTTAAAACTCTCAACAGATTCAAGATCTAATTTTAAAAACAAAGCTATTTGTCACATTGCACCAGCATTAGGATTCTAGGCAAGTTCAGAAAAGAGGAATTAGCAAGGTCAAAAGACACAAAAACAAATATAAATTTCAAGCTTTTCAACAGGCCATTAGTCTTGTAATTATATCACAGTAGTGAGGTCAGACACGGGTACAGAAAATGGTGGGGTGGGAGGTGGGGGGGGGGGGGGTTGGCACATGTAGAGATACTTCTATTCTAAATAGATAGTTTAAAACAAAATTGAGATGCATTCCTGCTGTGAGCCTATACAACCATCTACACTCAACAAACATTGAAACTAAAACAACGAAATCTAAAAGGAAAGAAATAAATAATACATATATGAAAGTTGACTTACATTTCATCTTGATGCTTAAGCTTCCAGAACACTGCATAATTCCAAGGGGAATTGCAGCAAAGAGTTTGGAGGAATGGCCTCAAGAAGCTAATCCCCATGGATTAATATGTTATAAACAAAAGTAAATATCCGTTGCTACAAAAGAAAAATACCCAACCAGTTGGACTAAAACAATCACTAACTTCCCCTATATGATCCTCGTCCTGCTTGTACAATCCATAATCCAGCTCTTCGTTTCATTGGTGGCTCCATAGGTTTCAACAAATCCAACATCTTATACTTTCCTAAAAATTTTGCGGATCTTTCTGTTGCTGGCATAAATTACCGAAGGAGAAAATAAATGGGAAGGCAGATTATCAACTTTCTTGCCAAAAAAACTCCATGGTCGTGCAATCAATTGATCTGTGGGAATACTGCCAGACGCGCAATAAAAACAGGAAATAAGCTCCAAACAGGATCAAGGGGGAATCACCAAGAACTGCCTTTATGTTAGATACGTAAGAATCACCAAAGCTGCTCTTGTGTAAGGTATAGTAAAATCAACAAAGCTGTTACAGGTATAAACTGCAGAACAGGAAATGTCATAGGTGTAATTAGCTGAGAAATGAGAAGAAATACAAGATATTAGCAAGAAAATTATAAATGTTTGAAATTAAAACCCCTCTATTAATCACATAGTTTCCATGCTTCTAATCATAGTTGATTAGCTCACCACAAGCAAGAAACTGCACTAGACAGTTGACTCCTATGGAAAACATGAAGATTGTACTAAACGAAGTAATATAGTGTTGTCCCTTCAAATGACCCAACTTTGTGCTTTAACTTTAACATTTTGCCCTTTTTCCCACCCTTGATCTAAATACAGTATAAGAAAATTCTAATCATAGACGCTACTTTTCTTTAAGTCCCTTTCTTGAGAACCAAAAGCTGAAAAAGTTAACTCGCCACCCCAAATAACAAATTCTGTCTAGAAAACTAGAGTCTTCACAATCATCACCAAATAAGAGCAGAAATCGCTCCGTAATACAGTTTGCAGCTTCAAATCATCATTCATCGCCACAAGATGCTACAAGTACTAGATTCGTAGGCTTTTCTTTTTTTGGCTAAATTGAATTTTAGACTATCAAAACACTTCACAAAACAACACCAGAAACATCAATCAAAAGTAAAATAAAAATAAAAACCAATTCCATGGAAGAAAACTAAATATTGAGAGAGAACAGAATAGAATGTCAAATCATAATTAACGCTAAATTAAGAGAGAAACCTACATTAAAATGGCACTTCAAATAACGGAATCGTGATAAAGCTCGAACTCGTTAGCCTCCATTACTGATTCTTCAGAGAAAAAGGCAGAAATTCCCGTTTCGCAAAATCAAAATGGCTTTTACTTTTTGGTGGGAGACTTTTGAGAGTGTTGAGTGTTTGTTTATACATTTTATATTTATATATATATATATATATATATATAATATAAAAATAAATTAAAGTCTATTTGGGCTGCTGGGCCAGTGGAGAGTGGGCTTATAGTGATTGGGTGAAGCCCTTTTTACTTCTCTTTATTGTCGTTTTCCGGACTTGAAATCTGTCTGAGTTGGATTTAATGTTTCTGTGGGATACCGGGCCCACTTTCCATCTCCGTTGAAATTAATTTCATTATTAGTATTTAAAAATATAAATAATAGTATTATTATGTAGAATAAAGGTAGTGTGCCCGCCAGCAGGTAAATAGTTTTTTTTTTAATTTTTTTTTATTTATGTGAGATAGTCTGACTTTTCGATTTAGGTCTAAGTCGACTAATAAAAAAAATTACAATAATTTTGAACTAACTATATAAATTTATCATAATTTTGATAGAGTTAATGTATTACTTTATAAAATAATAGAATACAAAATTAATAATTTAATTGCATGTTTAAATGAGTAAAAGAAAAAACAAAATTAAACATGCATTACTCTTATAATTTTTTTTTTTTTGAAATCGATATATGATATCTTTATTATTAACATTTTTAAATACATCACTTTCAGTATGCTACTAAACGATCATTCAATAGTATATTACTCATTCGATTGCAACATGTGCATTGAGAGTTGAGATTGAACAATAGGTGGATCGAATTTTCCTATAACAACATAAAAAAGAATAGAACAAGTGTTAAACTGCTCTAAGTATTGATAATTGTTTTAAGTTTATTCCTTGTGTGTTAATATATTTTTTTCCATAACATCGTAGTATTGATAACTGTTTTAAGTTAATTCCTTGTACTAACATAATATAGACAACTCAAATTTTGATTCACTTGAGACACATCCCACAATTTAATTATTTTTTCCATGAGGGTTATACAAGCAAAATAGTGAGAGATCTTGTTTTTTGTTTTTTTATACTTTCATTTCTAACCATGTATGATAGAAAAAGTTCCATTTAGCCACATTACTTTTCTAGTCAAATGTGGACAACTTTACCATGATTGCTCGTATCATTAAAATTTAAATCGTATTATTTTACTACATGCAACCAAAATCTAATTGTTCATCTACATTAATACATATCATCTAACCTCAAGTTGAAAATCTCCAAACTTATAATTAATCAAAGTAGTCATAAAAAGACCAACCAAAACAGAGAGATGTGAAAACACTTGCAGCCCTTTTTTTTTTTTTTATAAATAATTTACAGCCTCCAATTGCCTTAATCAACCAAACAAATTAATTATAACAATTAATTGTGGATAGCTACTTAACCAATTAATAAAACCCGCCCTCTTATGCTCATTGGTTCTTCTTTCCATTTGTAACTACCCCCATTGTCATTAGTTTTACTAATTATTATTATTATTATTACCTGTCTTAATCATTTGTCTCTAGGTGTGAACTAATCAGGACTTTATTGCAATGAATAAGGCATACATTTGATTACCGAAACATAAAAGACAATATAATAACAACTGTAATAAAGTCAACTTATACATGTATTTTACTCTAGCGCTGACTAATTAATATATCAATAATTTGGTATTTTATATTCCTTTTTTGTAACTAAATAAATCTAGTTTGGCAGATAGTGAAGTGAATATTCAATGAAGAACCACTTTTGCAGCTTGCTCTATGATAAGTTGAGATCATCAACTTTAGCTCTCTTATTTTCAAGAATCTTTGAGCTTTCTAATTATATATTTACACATAAAGCATTAATTTTATCTAAAAAGAGCATACCTCATGTGATGTGTTATGTGTATTATATGTGATTTATTTTAATATAGTTATTATAACAGTCATATATACAGTATTAATTTGCATGTGATTCAACCTATGATAAAAAAGATATACCTTGGTTATATTTTATCTCTTCAACAAGTTTAGTATATAATAGCCCTGTTCTTTGCTATGAGGTTCTTAAATGATATATATATATATATATATATATATATATATTGAACACCAACTGAAATTTATGAAGCACTTGAAGGAACAATGCAGCAACTGATATCATCTATGAGCAAATTATTTAAATATATACATGCAAATATGCAATGATGCAAATTGTTGAATAATAAACAATTTGTGTATATTGGCTCTTAATGATTTCTTTTCCTGATTCATGCATGTTGTCCCATATACTACATCTCATGATCTATATATGTCATTTAAATGTAATGTAAATGTGATGATTCATATGAATGTGTCTTAAATCTGCTTGTTTGGCTGATATATTGTCAACCAATTGCTGCAGATTTTATAAATCAGGTGTTGAGCTTATCTATTTTGTCAATTTATTTGTCTGGTTAACTTCCGGCTTTGTGGGGTTAGGTCAATAATAGGTTATCGAGTGAGTCTCATACAAGCCAAATTAAGAGGGTGATTGAGTGAACTTATAAGCTTTTCAAAATTGTTTAACAATAATTTACAAATAAAGGTCTTATTTCATCATAAAATAAGATCATGTTACGAGCTTATAATTTTTTATTTTTTTTTAAATAGAGAGATGTCAATTTATATAACTCTTATTTTTCATAAACACGTTTTTAAATTTGATCATCAAAACTACATAATTATCATTACACAATATATAAAATTAAAATTAAAAAAATTTAATAATTAATTGTTAAAAAATAAAATATAACGAATATATATAAAACCAAAATTAAAATTAACTCCACCAATAACAATAAAACAAGCGTAGTTAGTGCCATGAAGTAGTCATCGACATCTTTTTATAAAATATTATGGCAATTAAAGAGGTGTTGCAATGTTACTGCACCGACGGGGAGGCCACAGTGCAGTGTTCCACGCTCGAAAAGAACTAGATACCATGTGGGACCAGATGACGTAAGACACCGGGGTGATGACGACATGATAGTGGCAAAGTCCGACATTCGCCGGTGAAAAAAGGGCGGCGTAGGTGTTGGTCCGCTGCTCAACCACCAATCACCTACATCCACGTGCCTCCTTTCAGTCTCCTTTCTACTACAAAAATATCACCTTAACTAATTTAGCAAAATATATAGAATTGTAATTATATTCATATAATGCGGGTCGGGTATGATCGGATTAAAATTAATACAGATTACACATTTTTTTTCTTCACTTTTATGTTATATCTTTTAATTATGTTAATTGTAACATTTTGTATTATATAAATGAATGACTAATATTATTTAAAGGTATGTGTAATATTATATAAATGTATATATATAAAAATTAGGTTTTTGTTCATGTAATTAGGATTTATTTTTTAAGTTAAAATATTATATAAATGTATGTTTAATATAATATAATATAAAAATCCTAAATGTATAGTTAACATAACATAAATATATGCTTAATATAATATAAATGTTTTAAAATGTTCTAAAATGTATGACTAACATATATAACATAAATGTATGTTTAACATAATATAAAAATATAGTATTTGAAGTGAATTTTAGTGAGTTTGAATGCATCCACTCAAACACGTGGGGACGAATGCGAGCGCATGAAGAACGCCTGAAGCGGTGTGTGGATCAAGTTGGATCAGGTGTACGGATTTTAAATCCATACACCAGTTATATAAAAGTTTTATATAATATTAGGATGAAAAAACCTCTTATCAAATGGTGGACTACAATCAATTATAATCCCCAAAATATAATTCGCTGTATCCGATGGAATTATATTCGTGTGATAAATTTATATTAATTTTGGTTTTATGATGACTTTTGTATGACATGTGGAAATTAATATAATTGTAATGTCTTGTGACTTAAATTTACAAGCCATCATAAATTATATGTTTTTATTTTCTATATTTTTCAATAGTGATGCATTTTTAAATGATTGTGTTAGGAGAAAATTAATAGAAATGAATTTTAATTTTGAGCTATTGATGAAGATGTTTAACAACTTAGTAGTTTTGAATGAATGCCTTTTCATTCTTAAAATAATGCTAAAAATGTCTTGATCGTCTACAGATTGTAACCCAACTGGTTATTACTGATGTCACAATTTATTTAATGTATTTGACTTTGATCTTTTCATTTATTTATCTGATGAGTAATTGAATATTCTTTTAAACTTATGATTTATTATGAAGTAAAATCTAGGTAAAACTAATTTTAAATGTATGTAAGATTGTAATTTAATACAAAAAAATAGTTCAGAAATCTATATTTTCCACCTTCTTAATTAATCCAATTAAAGTAAAAGTATAGGTTTGAAAGTTTGATCTGTTCTCCTTTTTATCTTATTCCTCCGTTATTATATTAAACAAATGTTGACCTTTCATGATTTGAAGTATGGGAATATATATATAATTTTTTTTAAGTATAGAGAAATATATTATTCTCGACGCTATTATTTCTTCAACACTTTTTACTTTGCTTCTATTGCAAGATGCACCGATCTTTAATTTGTCATCATGGCTAAAGACATTCCCATGCAAAACATCCAGATAATTAGATGTAATGATTCTGATAAACTTCTGAGAAGTTAAATTAAGAAAAAGTAAAAATTTGCTAGAGTAGGTTTTAGCTAGGGTGAGCATGGACTCGAAAATAATCGAATCGTGGAGAAATTCAAACCGAAATACCTCTAAACAGATTAAGATGGTTGACTTTAACTTTATCTATCGAACTAGAAATAGTAAGTGAAGACACATGGTAATTTTTCAGTGGTGAGTGCATGATAGTGGACCAATTGGACTCTCTTTAATAATTAATGGAATATATATATGTGTGTGTGTTTTGTGTGATTGGTTGATGTAGAAGGAGTGTTATCCAAGAAGACTATGAAAAGGGTAGGCCAACATTATCATTGCATGCATCAGATATTCCAAACACAAGTGTAGATGGATCCAATGAACTGCAAATGGTCGGTTTAATATTCTGTTTTTTTATTTTGTTTCTTTAACATGATATTGTTTGGCTAATTACTTTAATTGCAGATGAAAGATTGTAATTTTCAAATCCTATGCTTAATTTGTACTATTCTGTCCAAATTAATAACAGATGTTTTTCTTTTTTAATAATTTAAAATTCAACGACTCATGCCTCCTCAGTTAAGGATGATCAAAAGGCATATAAGGATCATTTATAGAATCCCAACTTGTAAACCTATATATTATGTCACAAAAATCTTGGCAATGAATACAATTGTATCAATCAACACTGTATATGAAGTCAAATTGATGAAATTAATTACACTTAAAGAGGATGATCAACTAGATCTCAAATGCAATGAATGATGTATTTGACGAACATAATTAGATTTACGATGTATCATAAATCAGTATATGTAAAAAATGTTATCCCTATAGACATTTTATGAGCATCTTATAAGTACTTATATACGTTAGTAATGATGTAGCATTTGTTTCTACTTGTTATTCAACAAGTGCTCGTGAATATATATATATATATATATATATATATGGAAGATTAAAAGTTTATATTACATTAAAATATACCTTATTATCTTATAAACCTTATTTAGTTTTATCGTTCAATATTTATTATAGCTAATCATAAAATAGTTGCGAGAACATAGAAGATTTTTGCCATTAAAAACTATGAGTTTTGAAATACAACTCTTTTTATTGATAACTATTGTGTGGTTGCAGTTGTTTGAATGAATTTGTGTCAGTAACCAAGTGATCCAATAGTTTTTACTTTCTTTCTAAGTTCTGTCTACTCAAACTAAAAAGAAAAAAGAAAAAAAGGGTTTAAATCAACATTTATAATTCTTGCATAACAGTATAAACACAATTATTTCCGAACATATAATTTAATTGAACTAAATAAGAAAAACTAAATAATAGACATGAAGCTACGAAAGAAGGGAGCATCTGGAACAAGAGGTGATCAAACATGTTCACACCGTCGGTTTCAATTCCATACCAACCGTTCGAAAACAATGTAGAGTGAAATCGAAACCGAATCATGAAGATACCAATTTCGATTTGTAAACCAACTATTCAGTTGGAACCGCTGGTTTGGGCAGTTTTCATTTTAATTTTATATTTTTTTAAACCTTTTAATTTAAGTTTGCTTATAAATAATACAATTATTCTTATTATACAAAATAACAATTTATTTAAATTTAATTTAATATAAATTATAAATTAAAATTTACATTTACAATTTACAACAACACAACCTATAACCTACAATCTAAAAGTCATAAATTACAATGCAAATACAAGCCATAAAATTTTAAAAATTACAGCTTAGAATACAAATTTTAAAAACTAATCAATAAAATCTAAAATTTAAAAGTATAATAAGTTAATAACATAAGATTATTTATATAGATAAACCGGCAGTATGGAATTGTTAAACCGCCAGTTTCCAGTTTAAAAAAGACCCAAACCAAAATCAGACCGCATTAATGCGATTCATGGTTCCAGTTTGGAACCGAAACTAGGTCAATGTTGGACCACGGTTCAGTTCCAGTTTTGTCAACCGGTCAGGCACCTCCAGCTGGAACAGTGCATTGGATCTTCAACCCTGTGAAAAAAAAAAAAACAAGCACACTGCCTACGCAGGCATTATCCTGTTCAGGTTCAAAGGGACTTTCTCAGCCCGATCTGTCCGAGTCTTGGCCTGAAACAGCCAAACTCCAGACCAGATACACACACCCCTGGTGCGTTTTTCATTAATCAACCGCTAAAACATAGAATCCATCCAAAGAAAACCATTTTTATTACTGTCTATCAAGCTTATTCGAACATAATCAAGATAAAGATGTTTCTCTTAAGTTGTTCGACAAATTTCCAGCTTCTTTTACTTACCTACTCTTGAAGAGGCATCCCAAACCTCATCTTGCTAATCATGCATTATAGCTTCGAGATTGTAGATCATATCTCGGAGTTTATTATCTTCGCCACCAAGAAACACCTGCAATGAGGGATAAACGAACCAGAGGGCTTATTAGATGATAATTGTATAGTTTCTTGAAATTTTGTCTAAGAAATTCAAGGCATAGACTTAAATCTTGATCCAGGGTTGGATGTGAGACGATTTCTTTGACACATTTCATATGATAGAATAGATGAGAACATGAATTTGTACTCACATTTAAGTCATGATGGATTTTACGTACTCCTCAGGTAAGTAGATTTCACCACCAACTTCACCGTGTTGTTCTCCACTGACCGTTTTCTTGGCAGCTAAAAACTCTGTACTCATAGCGTCCATACCATGCTGGACTTCTTCCTCTACGTTTTCGTAGCCATGTTCCTCAGCGTACTTCCTCACATCCTCAGTGATTTTTCATCGAGCAAAACTTGGGCCCACACATAGAGCAGAAATGTGCCACTTTAGCACCATCGGACGGTAGGGTTTCATTATGGAAGGACATAGCCGTTATGGGGTCCAACGACAAAGCAAATTGATCCATCCACCGAAACTCAAATCTCGCCTTGCTTAGAGTGTCATCCCATGCTTGAGCAAGGGGGTGTTGTTTTGCCAAGTCAGCTGCATGGGCTGCTATTTTGTACGATATGACTCCGGTCTTTACGTCGTCTTGATTAGGCAAACCAAGATGCTCTTTAGGAGTCACGTAACAGAGAAGTGTCGTACCAAGAGCACCAATGTTGGCTGCTCCTATGGCTGAGGTTATGTGATCGTATCCAGGTGCAATGTCGGTTGTCAATGGCCCGAGTGTGTAGAAAGGTGCTTCGTTACACCATTCCAACTGTTTTTGCATATTCTCCGGAATCTTGTGCATCGGAGTATGTCTGGGCCCTTCATTCATTACCTGAAAGACATGTAACATAATGTTAGTTGGTGTAAATGAGATAATACAGCTCGTAAGCTACTTAGGATTGACTCGAAAAAAATCAAATTCCGATTGAAAGAAATCAAGCAAATTCCGATTGAAAGAAATCAAGTTGAGCTCGAACTACTCGAATATCTTTTGATCTTGAGCTTGAGCATATTAATACTCAACTTGACAAGCTCATGAGCCTAATCAAGCACAATCGAGCACATATTAAATTAATTATTTGCCCTTAATAGTTTATTTATTTACATTATTTCCAATTTTTAATCATATTTTTAGGAACTAAAGTTTTATTAATATCATTCACATATTGAGGGGAGTCGAGCTGAGCTCAAGCTTACCGACTTATCTATTAAGCCGAGCTTGAGCATTAAAAAATAAGCTCAGTCGAGCTCGAGCTTGGCAGTACTCAAACTCGTTTGCACCCCTAAATTCAAAGGTGCAATCACTTGGTCTTTAACAGTTACATGAGGCGTAGTGCAATTACATGGACATCATTTTCCCAAGCTCGACGAGTCAATTAATTTACCTTGAGTTAAGAGTTCTGCAAACTGAGCAGTATCGTTGGCATCGTATATGGAACCGGGCCTCAAACCATCACCAATAGACAAGGAAATGTCATACTGATTACAAATGTCTAGTATATCATCCCAATGTTCATATGCAAAGTTCTCTTTGTGATAAGTTAAGCACCACTTAGCATGAATGGATCCGCCACGAGAAAAGATTCCCGTCATCCGCTTAGCTGTCAGTGGGGTGTAACGGAGCAAGACTCCAGCATGGATTGTGAAGTAATCAACACCCTACTCAGCTTGTTCAATCAGCGTGTCCCTAAAGACTTTCCAGGTGAGATTCTCCGCAATTCCGTCCACTTTTTCCAAGGCTTGGTAGATGGGCACCGTGCCAAAAGGTACAGCTGAGTTGCGGAGGATCCACTCCCGAGTTTCATGGATGTGACGACCCGTTGAGAGGTCCATAATGGTGTCAGCGCCCCACATTGTGGCCCACTCAAGTTTGTGGACTTCTTCTTCTATCGAGCTTACAACTGCAGAGTTGCCAATATTCGCATTTACCTTCACCAAGAAAGAGCGCCCGACTATCATGGGCTCTAGTTCGAGGTGCTTCTTGTTAGAGGGGATGATGCTCGACCACGAGCAACCTCTGATCGAACAAATTCTGGGCAGCACAGAATGCCATCTCCTCAGTAATGATTCCCTGCTTGACATAGAACATCTGAGTTCACCTTTGTCCCCCCGACTTTTCTCTTCTATCAATCCACTCCTTTCTCAACTTGGGGAGTCCTGTTCAAAGGCAAAATGCAATATAAGCTTACCAAGATATCCATTATTCATTCTTGAATGAGCCCATATGAAATATGTAGCATATATTAACACTAAAAATATGGTCACATCGCATCTTCAGCACTGCACGGTATTTTATCGTAAAATTTGCATTATCCTAATGTAAAAACTAACATTCATCTCCGCCCCGGTCAGCACTATTTGTTGTACTAAAATGGAATATTCCATAATATTCTTATTATTATCATTTTTTCTATTTTCCTTTTTTAAAAATTGAAAAAGAAAAAAGCAAAAGAATACATATATTAACGTAGTGCAAAGTTGGCGGTTAAAAAGAGCTAGTGCAAGTTTTTACATCGCTATTGGAGAAGAAAAACACCAAATCCGGAATTTTTACAGCTGTGCTGGAGATAAATGAAATCGGCTTTTTTTATCCCAATTTTCACTGGAATAAAGTAGAACAAATTTTGAACATTTTGAATGCTAATAAAACAACCAATTTGTGGGCTGATGTTTTGAGGGCCACTAGTGTCATAGGTGTCGAAATGAGGTTTGTCACCGGAAAGGTGGATACGCCTAAATGGTACTCACAGCAAATGACCTGATTCCTCATGAATGACCTCCCTGAAAGCAATAGAGCCAATATCAAGATGCTGGTAAGTATAGAAAAATCAAACAACATAAAACGGGAAATTAGAAAAACGGCCCACGTGTATTCTTTAGAGCTTTTAGGAAAGCATTCTTCGAAAGATGGAAGTGGGAGAAAATCGGGAGCATTAGGATCAACAGTGTGCTTCCTTTGCTTAACTTTCTCCACGTTGGTAGTCGGGGGATCAAATGTCAATGTGGCTTTGGGGCCCGAATAAGAAGCAGAGAAAACATTCTTTCTCCTTATGCTGGCAACTTGTCCATTCATATCGGTCCCATGCAGGAACGAGCTATTCAAGAATTTCAAAGCAGAGCTATTTCTGTTGTTGCAAACAGCTGATGCCAAACTAGTTTGCATAGACGTCATTTCTGCTGAAGCGAATTCAAATGATTGAACAAAATTGCAAGTCAGCAACAGATCAGATCGAATCAATTACAAACACATGAAGAACAGCAACAATAAGATGAAACAAATGCATACACATTCATCATCAATGATTAGTAATAAAACACCTTTCTCCGTTTCATGTTTTAAGCATTTAAATGGCATCCTTTTAGATGCATCAAGAAATACTTGTCACATCCTTGACCTTAGAATCAGAAAAAAACTACTGAATCAGAAGAGATAATCAAACAATTTTAAACTGAATGTGATAACTATCCCATCTTTAAAAGTTTACAGTTTTACGGGTTGTGTGCTAAAGCTACGTATGATGAGATCGAATGCTCAACACTAGCCAATTATTACCCAAAATCCACACTCTTAGCCTCAAAATTGGTAACATCAAATGTATTCCAATTTTATCTCATTCTTCTAAGTATCAAATAATAAAGATCATAATTTTCCAACACAAAAAATATGTCAAAGACAACCATAAGAAGATTCTGCAATAAACCAATTTCTTTAAACTCTGGATCCACACTGCCAAAAAAAAAAAGACACCCCCACGATCTGATATTCAAGAAATTTCAACATGCAATAATCAAAGTAACTAAGAAACATACATCGTTTCTCCCAAATAAAAAATCAAGAACATTCTCTTAAATTGAGATATGCAACATACAAATCATGTCAAATGCAACACAACCATCACAACAATTCTGCAAAGAAAAAAGATCAAATTCTTCAAACTCAACAATAAAATGAGAAATCCCATAATTTTAACAACTGCAACATGCAATGAAATCACACTGAAAAACGTAAGATGCAGAATATGAACAGATTAAAAGGAGAAAAACAAAAAAGACCTGGAGCTATCTGATGAGATTTTTGTGCTTGAATGAAGCAAAATCAAGGACAAAAATATCGATAATTGTGGATATATAATACCTTAATTTTACGGATATATCGACCGATATATCGTTATCGGTGGAAATATCGGTAATTTCGAGAAAAAAAATAAAAAAATTGAAAAAAAAAATTGAAAAATGTATATATCACTTTACATAATATTATAATGAATATTAATATATATTGAAGTTGTTGAAAACATTCTGTTTGATTGGGAATGATAAGATGGTTGAAAACATTAATTTCAACTTTCTTACCCTACTAATTAGCGTAACATTTTAGGTGTCCAATGTATGTCCCTTTCACTATATTCATGATCATCATTATCAAACTCAATTATATGAAACAGTCTTACATAAAATTTCATGTAACAAATTTTTACGAATCAATCAATTCAACACAATCAATGTCGGTCTCACATACGATCATATAAACTTCGTCTCACGTAAAATCTTATATAAGACAGTCACATATATAAACTTCGTCTCACGTAAAATCTTATATGAAACAGTCACATATGAGTTTTTACGTATACAGAACAAGTAATACAAATCCCACACTATTATTTAACATAATATTCTCCTCAACAATCTTCATCCAAGTAGCTGGAACATAATAATTTCAGATCTTTTCTGGACAAGTTTGTACTTAGATGCAAAAATGCATATAAGAGAATAAATTATAGGTGTGAGTTCCACCAATCAATTATTAAAAAAAAAAAAAAAACTTGTCCACCGACAACGGATAAATTGGCGATATAAGAGAATAAATTATAGATGTGAGTTTCACCAACCAATTATTAAAAAAAAAAAAAAAACGTGTCCACCGACAGTCGATAAATTGACGATATATCACCGATTTATCGCGATATATCGGCAATATATTGTATATTAGGTATACTATTGACCGATAAGGATATATCTCCCATATATTGACGATATTATAACGAATTATTTCGTTAGCCCATATCAATATCCATCAGCTATTTTTCCGGATAAATCGACGATATATCGCTGATTTATTCGGATTTTTTCGTCCCTGAGCAAAATGAAAGGCTGAATGATTTTTTGTGGGTTTTTTATTAGTGCGCAAAATTGCAACAAAAAAAAAAAAGAGTCTGATTCAGCAAAAAGATGGAAGCTTTTTTGGTTGAAATATTCTCTCTTGCACAAAGACAAAAATAGAAGGCGAAAATTATGTTTAGACCCCAACACTTTTTGATGTCTTAAACTTGGTCCCTTAAGGTTTTTCGTTTCTAAAATTTGTCCTGTAATTTCATTTTCTTATTCCTCTGACCCGTCTTTAAGAAAAATCAATTTTGAATATTTATTTTTTAAGTTTAAGTTAAAGCCTTATTATATATGGTAACTAGATTTATCTCAAAAGAAAATTAATATAAACAGGTCAATGCAAAATTTTCATAGATTTTTAATCATTTATATATTAATTTTCTTTTTATTTTAGATGTGTAATTTAAGAACTTTTTTACTTTTAGTCGGTTATCTAATAGTCAAAATGATCATGTGTCACTTACTTGAATCCGAACTTAGGTATTGACAAATTATTTTATATCTAAATACATGTTTGAAATTTTCAATAATATAAAGATAAAACATAATAATATAATTTAGTGGACAAGATTTTAAATGCAATTTACCTTTCATCAAATAGGAAAATTGCAGAAAGTAGCTTAATAAAAAGTTATTTGCTGGAATTCTCTATATATTCAATGACATTTTCCTTTAAAAAACAACTAACATTTTACCTTTTTTTTATAATTAATACTCCCTTGAATATAGTTAATTATTGCTTTAGAGTTTTGTCATAGATTAAAGAACATAATAATCACGCTAATAAATCACTAACTAATTAAGGGATATAAGATTTAAAACTGGAAAGAGAATCAAATTAATTTCATAAAAATGTCATATCAAATCTCTAAATTTTAACTAATGCATATTAATAAAAATAATTTCAGAATAAAATTATATAAAGATCTCAAACAAGATTTAATTGATACAAAATTTGTCCTCTAAAATGGCACTTAATTGAGATCACAGAAGTATTATTTTATACTTAATGATTTCATTTTATAAATATGATACATTGTTTAATACTTTGAAAATTTAAGATAATATAAATCTATATGGCCAAAAAAAAAACATTTTCAAATGCGGACATTTCATATAATATATATATATATATATATATATATATATATATATATATATATATATATAACAACATCATGACCCAAAATAGAAAATCCAATTTTCCCACCCAAAATCTAGTTATGAAATGTAAAGAATGAAATAGTAAGTCGTTACACAATAAGAATGCATAACCGGAAAAAGTGTATAATTTCATAGTTGGGGCTAATAAACGAAATTCAATCAACTTGTACATATAGATTTTCCAATTATTATAGCAAAAAAACAAAATTTATATTTTAATATATTGGTTGTTTTCTTCTCATAATTGCCTCATTATGATCCTATCATCTTCTACTCTTCGACTTTAACTTTGTCTGATCAAAAAAAAGGATAAAATCAAAGTCATTTTCAAAATTTATTCGGAAAAAATATATATTATTTGGGTAAAATATGCGAAACTCCTTTGTGATTTGGAAATTTTGTGTCGATCCCCTCTTTATTAAAAGAATGGCAAGATTTACACTTGTGATATGATTAAACATGCATACTCTCCTTTTTTTTTTAAACTGTAGCTAACGATGTTAATTTTATATGTGAATGTCCTGTTATACCCTTATTATAAAATGAGGAATTACTAATAGTAAAAATTAATTCACCACACATAAAGGAGGAAAGGAAAAAATTAGGGCTCATCCAAAATTAGGGCTTCGCATTCATTACCAAAAATTTCAGAAATTTTCACTTTAATCGACTGTGGATTAGCTTTTGCGCAGAAGTATAACAAGGATGAGAATGTGACATTCGCGATGTATGGCGATGGTGTTGCTAATCAGGGGCAGTTGTTTGAAGCGTTGAATATGGTCGCGCTGTGGGATCTGCCTTCTATTTTGGTCTGCGGGAATAATCACTGTAAGTTGCTTGTGGAAAAAACCTTTACTTTCATCTTGTAGTGTTTTGAGGTATTGAAATCAAAGTGACATTTTTGGTTCAATTGAACTTGAAATACAAATAATTCTATCATATGGTTCCACTTTTTGGGTGTATACGAGAGAATGCCTGATAAATGTGGTATTATTTCTGAGATTGAGTAGATATGTTTTACTTACTGAGTGAATAATCATTTTAAGATGTTTTGAGAAAAAAACCAAACTTTTGCGTTCTATCTCTGGTTTGTTAGTTGAAGATGCTCTGAATTGATGAACATGTGTTTTGTTCTATTAGGGTGTGTTTGGGGTTGTGCTGTAAATGAGTTATACCTGATTCAATTTGATTGGCATAGCTGTCTGGTTTACCTTAATGGCTATGTTCTGACTTTTTTCTTGACCTTCTTTGAGATAATAAAGGAGAGCTGAGCTGAAAGACTTCTTGTTGCATTGAAGATGTCCAATTTTTAATACTTAACTGAAGCTTTAGTTAAAGTATATGTTGTCTTCTACTGGTGTTGTAGACGTAATTTGTGCATTCATGGTTATTAATGTTTGGGGTGGTTAATTGATATGCTTAATCAAATTGATGTACGGATATAATGGACACAATAGAATGGAAGGCGGCCAAAAGTCCATCTTATTACAAGAGAGAGGAGATTATGTTCCAGGGTTGAAGGTAAACTAGGACTTTTCCTCTCTTATTTATCTGTATAGGACTCACTCACACTTGTGGGCTTTGCAAGTAATTGGGTCATAACAAAATAAGCTGCTTTTGCAAGTAATTGGGTCATAACAAAATAAGCTGCCCAAATAAACAAAGGGTTGGAAATGAACAGGTTGCACAAGAACATCTTCATGAACAGGTTTTACACCTAACTTTATTTCATTTTTTTGGATGTGTACAGCTTTGGGGGTGTACAGTTTCTGAATGTTGGTTTATTAATATGGTTAGCAGGGTGAAGCAGAGTAAGAACAAGGACAAGAGAATTAATGTGAGCAGGGTGAAGGAGAGCCACAAGATACACCTAGCCAAGATTTTATTGAGCAATTTGGTTGGGCTCTACATGAAGATCAAGTACCCCCTACTCTCATTTCAGATTTGTATTTGGGATATTTTGAAATGGGACTATATTCACAAGCTGTATGTCTATTTTTGGGATAGCTGCTTGGGTAGATATTTTACTAACTGTGAAAGATTGATTTTGTTGTTAAAACTGCATAAATGGTACATGATGAATTAGGTTGTGAATGCTATGAAAGTTTGTAGGTTTTATATCATTTTGTGCATGATGAAACATCAATAGTTGCTATTTGGGGTACATGATGTAAGAGTGGAAATTTTGGTTTTGATCAGTCATGTTGTACGATCAAACAATTACTTTTGCTATATGGAAGTCCATTATTTTTGCTAGTTGAGATTCTATCTTTTGTATTCATTCTTTATCTACAATTTTACTAAGAGTTTGATGATTGCTTTGTAGTGTGCAAATAGTATAATTGAATGTATGGACATGTTACTGTAATGTGAAAATGAAGATAATTGAAGCAGAATATGATTGACTACCATAGTTCACAAAATACCCACTGGGTGCAAATAGCTACAAAATATTTTGCAAATAGTTCTATTTGAGCATTACGATAATGAGAAGGACCAACATAACAAGAGTGAACAATTTGAGCTAAGCTTGATTTTGTTAAGCTTTTCCATCTTCAATGATAGATCATTGTATTTCGAGAGCATCAATGTAGTATTATTGTCTCCTACTGCAGTATTATTGTCTCCTACTGCAGAAGAGTCAACTTCTTCTTCCAAATTTGGCATTTGCATTTCACTCGTACAATTCTTCCATGCAACTAATGTGGGTTCTAGTCATGCAAAGTATTCACAATTACATAGACAACAAGTGCAAAATAATTTGCCCACTATTGCCTTCGATGGACCAACAACTTTAATCTCAACATTTTTCCGGCAGTAGCATTTCAAGATACTATACCTTAGATCTAAATTTTCTTCATTTTTCATTGATTTCTTAAATGAAGAAGATATTGCCCTATACAAATTATCATAAAATGAGCACAATGCATATAAAATAATGAGCACATTACAAATAATGAGCACAATAAATAAATAAGGTTTTACTATAATCAATATTATACAAATAAAATATTACATGCAACCTAGCATGCAAATAAAAAAATTAATTATTTTAATTAATTAAATTAATTAAACAACAACAAAAAATACAGTTGAGACTATTTTAATTAATTAAATAGAAAAAAATATACAGTTGCGGGGCTTTTTTTTTTTAAATAAAACACCCATCATGGGTGGGGGATTAAGGCACCATCCCCCGCCTGTATATAAAAAAGAACGAGAGAATACAAATCCAAACAAACTATACTAGGGCTATGAATATAAGGCCAAAACAGGAAATGAGAAAAGACAACAATAAAAGTAAATGCCAATCAAAATCCCCGGTTTGGAAACTCAAACTATCTGAATCTGAAGTTTGGGTACCCAAGCTGGTCCATACGCACCAAGGAAAGTAAAACATGGGGAGCAATATGTGAATTGAGGACCTGAAGATAGTGGAATTATCTGCCCGCGAGAGCAAGGAAATCAGCAGGGTGATTGCCCTCACGGAAGATGTGGGAGATCTGAGTCTGCATCTGTGATAGGAGGTCTCGAATCTGGATGAGAGAGTGCTGAACCTGCCAAGGACCAAGGCGGCCGGAACGGAGAAGAGAAACGACAACCTCGACATCCAACTCAATACAAAGAGGGGTCTCGAACTGAAGAGCCAGCCTAAGACCATGAAGAAGAGCCTGAATCTCAGCATCGAAGCTAGAAGATGCCTGAAAGGGAGTCTGAAATGCGAGGAGGAAATCACCATAATGATCTCAAAAGATGCCACCTCCACCTGCAGTGTCGGATACCGGATACAGTTGGGGGACTTACAGTAAACAAATTGGAGTAGCAAGTTCTCTGTATAATATAATTCATGTACAAATCAAATGTCTTTGCTTTTACATACAATGGAAGGGTATAAATGTCAAAATACAAGTGAAAAAGTAAGAAAAATCAACAACAATTCGCACATTCAGCGAGTTAAACACACTCTCATTAAGTAAGACGGAATTGGAGATTTTGCGCATGTTTAATCATACCACAGATGTAAATCTTGCCATTCTTTTAACGGAGGGAGGACCGACGCAAGATTTCCAAATCATAAGAGGATTTCGCGTATTTTACCCTATATTTTTTTACTTAATAAAGAAAATAAAATGCAAAGCCACTTCTCATGAATCTAATTAATTAATTTAAATAAAACCCCAAAATCATCCATAAAACTAAATTCATGATATATTAATACTCAAGAAATTATAAAACCTTCAAATCTCAATCTCCAAAAATACAAATAAAAATTCACAAAATTATCTAAACAAAGGAGAAGAAGAATCACAACTGATATTCCACACGTCGTATGCTATTAAATCTCTAATGTTTGCAACCAACCGTGAGAGATAAGATTGGAATTATATATGTGTGCAAAACTATGCCCCGCGCATTGACTTGTATATCAGAATCAATATTCTAGCATCACAATCTGCTATATATCCATCGTGAGCATATTAATATGTGTCTATCATCTATATATCAAATATAAACATACATATAAATTTCACTTTTCATATAATTAAAAGGTAAAACTATTATATATCATCGATGAATATATTAATAATTACTCACAATGGACATTTTAGCATTTTCCAAGCTATCAATACAATTTTGATCCTACCCACCATTTTCCATTCAAAATCCTTCTTATTTGGAAAACTATCACCACCCAGAGGATATTAATATGTCATTTTTATTTTCGTTTTCATATAATAAACACAAAAGACAAATGGAGAAAAAAAAAATATATGTAGCGATATATTGCAAAAATCCATTAAAAAAATTAAAAATTTGAAGCATTAGACTCATGCATGTTGTCCAAGAATGGTGACCAATGATTAATTTTAAAATATAATGATTTTTTTTAAATCTTAACCTTAATAGTGTGCTTTGTTATATAATTGATCAATTAATAAAAAGTTACATGATTCAATTCCATATTCTTATAAACTGGAATACTGATATTTTTTAGATATAATGTTATAGGAATTTGATAGTACCACAAGTTTTTGAAAAATGTCATTTCAAACTCTTCTAATAGTTTTGGCTTATTTTAAATGTCACCTATGCAAAACTTGTTAGATAACATGTGTATTTTCTTGTTGTATGTATAGCAGCAGGAGTGAATTTAGTTTTTTAATCTCCTCATTTGGATTTTTTTTTAAAATGTTATATCCTAAAATTTGTCCATTGCTTTTAAAATTCCTCCCTACTTTATATTATATAGTATGAAAATTTTTTGTATCTATTGGGAGAAAATTTTAAATTCATCCCTCATGTATAGTGTTATTAAAATAAAACTTAGTTTTGTGTTTACTTCAAATTCACCAATTCTTTACATTATATCAAAATGGTTTTCACCTCTACACTAGTTTTTTTCTTCTAAAACATGATATATATTATACATCATTACGCTCCAAGACAGACTCACTCGTACCGACCCTCGCGTTAATAAGCACTAGACTCGCATTTCTTAATATCTTCATTTTCTGACCATTTTAAAATATCTAAAAGAAACTCAAACATTCCTTACCTTTTTGTCGTGCTTTAGCTAGGATAATATTTCATTTTCATTTTAAAATTGGCCATATAACCAAAAGCAATCCAAACTTTTTAACATTTTTGCTATTTTCGTCAGTTGTTTTATATTTATCAATTCATTTATAATTTTAAAAATTTAATTGTTATTTTGACCAAATTAAATTTTAAGTTAAAATCAAAATAATCTTTATTTTTACCATGTAAGCTAACTCCTATCACACACATCATCAAAATGTTTACTCTCTTTAGTTAAGACGATATCAATTGTTCTAACTGATTAGTCTTGTTAACCTATCAATGGTTGATATGTGTCAACTATTAATGTGTTAAATATTTAATATATCTATTAATTTCACAATTTATAATTTCAAAAGATTTGATCATTACACATTATCAATAAATATATTATGAGTTGTCAATAATGGACATTTTAGTATTTTTGTCTTAACTTTCAGATTGAAATTCGTATACATTATTTGATGGAGAATGTAGATTTGATATATTTGATGAAGATTTGAATATAATTTATTGTTATTAATGTTTTGATTTTATTTGATATTTTAGGATTCTAGGTTTATATTAGTATAAATAAGAGTTATGTTTATTACTCTACATAGTTGACTGATTTGTGAAATAAAAAATAAAAATTTTCTCTTAAATTATTTGTTACATTCGGTATTTTCAAAGTCAACAGATTATAATCTTCTTTTATCATGCTTCTTCCTGCATTATCAGTTGGTATTTAGAGATCAATTATGATTTGATCCATGATTTTGTTTGATTTGGATACAATTTAAAGACCAGTTATTATTTGATCCATGAGTGATGACTTCGTTTGATCTGGATGCAACGGTTTCCATAATTCAAATTTTCACCACTTTCAATTCATATGGAGATGTAGAAATAGATGATGATTGCACTAGACCATCAATATTTGATGAGGAGAGTGCTGATGACTTTTCCTCGATAGATAATAGAGATTATGATAGTTCACCAGTTTTCGACAAGGAGAATGATGATTTCTCGATTGATGAAGAGAGGTGATTTTTTGATTGACGAGAGTGGTGATTTCTCGATTGTTGATGAAGATTACAATAATCCTCAATTTTTTAGGAAAGTGGTGATTCCTCAATTGATGTTGGTTGTTAGGATGTATACTATAAGCCTAACTTTTGTATGAACATCTATTTTGATAGAATCTTTTATAGTCAAATGTTTGCATTTTATATTTGTTATATATGTTATTGCAATTGTCCAATTAACTTATATTGTAGATAACATGGTGTGTGGTGTCATACAAAAGATCATGTTATTAGTTTCTTATAAATTATAAATAGTAGCTTACAACCAAAATGAATTTGGACAAATCATCGGAATGGTTGTTGTGTAATTTGATATTAATCTATCTTAACTATAAAATTACACTTGTACACTTTGTGTGTATTAAGCAGGACAAATTGAGATGGTTCGATTTATACTGGCTATATAATATAATAAGACGTATGTTATTATGGATGTGCATTCTCTTAATCATTATGTAATTACAGACACGTCTACTCAATATATGTTTCTTTAATTTACCAATGGGTTAGATTTATTCATTAAATCAATAAGCTCGGTAAATTGAGATACAATGTTGTTTATATAGTGTGCTGTTGATTATAGAATGAAACCGTGTCCTAATTATTTAGGATGATGATGTCTCCTTAAGGAGCTCATAAGGATTATTATGTAAACCCTGCAGGTGGATTTATTCTGGCATGATAATAAAGTTGAGTGGTACTACTCTTGAAATTAGATGTTAATTAATTGAGTTGTCAGTAATTCATTAATTAACGAACATTTGATATCTTAAAATGGGGAGATAAACGTGCACATAATAAATAGGAGCTCATAGTTAATATGGATTTGGGACGGTAGTTCAATAATAATTCCTTAATGGATCGAGTTATTATTGATGTGCTTAAGAAGTGTGTTCAGGCCGAATTGAGATTCATAAGCCCATCGGAGACCTAATCCTAATCCTTTTCTAGGTCCCTTTTGTAGCCTATAAATAAGCCTTAAGTCAGCCGTTTCTAAACACACGAAAATCTCAAAAACCATCGTAGTAGAAGAGGGCTGGAATTCTCGAAAGATCATTGCCCACATAAGGTTCGAGAAAAAGGCGAGGAATACAACAGAAGATTGAGAGGTTCAGGCTCCATCGATCGGACTGTCTTCAAATCTAATTCGCTCTAGGTCGCGACATCTATTGCAGGTATGACTCGTTTTCTGATGCGCGTTGTCATATTTTGCATGGACCTCGAATCAAAATTGCATAGGATTAGCGATCCATTGGTTCCAACAATTGGTGACTATGATGATACACCATTTTTTATGAAAAATATGATAATTTATTTTTAGGAGTGGGTTATGTTGTCACTAATGATTTTTTAATAATCCACCCACAACATCTGGATGAACAAATTAGTTAATCGGATGAGATCATACAATGGATGAACAAATCAGATGAATGGATGAGCATGCACAATCAGGTTATACAAGAATATTCAACGGTTACAAAAGTCGAACACATTTTGTTCCTTTTTGTTTACTCAAATATCGATAATGGTACTCAATTTGTTTTCTTATCTATTATTCCACGTGCCCCACCATGAAATTTTTTGTGTGAAGCTGATTTTGATTTGAGGACGAATAATTTCGAAGATAGGAAGAATGATGGAGAATGTAGATATATTTGACGAAGATTTGAATAGATTTTATTGTTATTAATATTTTAATTTTACTTGATCTTTTAGAATTTTAGATTTATATTAATATAAATAAAAATTATGTTTATTATTTTAGTTGATTGATTTATAAAATAAGAAAATAAAATTTTCTTTTAAATTATTATTACATCTAATATTCTTGAAATTGACGGATTATAATTATCTTTTGTCACACCTCAACAACATTATTCTTCCCACTAAGCCAAAGATGCTTCCCTTTAAGATATTGAAACTAGATTGGTACGCAGAAATATGAAGTGATCGGTCTGAAAACAAAATAAAAATATTAAAATTGCATATTAGGTCATAAATTATTTTTCAATTTTAATACACCAATCAAACATTGTGATACAACTGTAGATGGTGGTTGTCCAAGATATCGCCTTCCAATGAGATTTTCAACTTTATTAGTTAATTAATGCTAATCATATTTGATATCGTGTGTAGCAAGCCTTTGCCACGTTTTATGTACATTAGTGTGTCGATTCGAAAACTCTTATACCAAATTTCTTTATATATCAACGATTTAAATTTATTTTAGCAGATTGATTTTTATTTTATGAATTACTACTAATTCACCTCAGGTAATTAAATACGCGAGAAGATTTTATATTTCTATTATTCATTGTCAATTGAGAAAACACTTTATGTGGTTTTTCTTTTCTCTTTTTTCATCTCTAATAATGTGATAAAATTTAAATTTCAAATATTAAATCAAGAAGGTTTAGATTTAGAAAATAAAGACAATTTATGTGATCTAGGTTCGAATTAACTCTAGTAATCATAATATGTATTTTTATTTTGGTAGAATAACAAATATTTATATACATGTACTATTTTCCAATTTTAGTTTTAAATTGCACTTGCAAGTCTTGCAATTTAAACATTACATGCATATTGTAATGTGGGCAGTTTAAACAAGACTTTTAAAATAATAGTTAGAAGTGGAAAAAAAAAAAAAAAAAACGAACTCAATTTCTATATGTTGAAAAAATATATTCTCCCTATCTAAAAGAAAAAAAATAATTATAACCTATTTTAGATTTTCCGAGGGCTTTTTCAGAAATATAATTTAACCCGAAAGTAAATTTCCTAATTTCAATTTAATTTAAAAAAGTTTTCTCAATATATGTAATATATATATATATATACTCTGTAAATTTTGGCTTAAATAATAATTAATAAAGTCGGTTACCCTGTTTATAAAACCCCACTGCAAAACAAACAAACAAACTAAAATTATTCAAAAATGAATGTACTACATAGATCATTAGACATGCATTAGGTGGAAACTCACTGTCCTAAAATTAAGTTTCTTCTTCAAGCCACTTGCTTAATTAGTAAAATTAGATCAAACACTTTCATTTTTAGTCACTTAGAAAATGTTGTTTTATTCGTGACAAGAATTTGTTTTGATCGAGCTTGATCAACTCAGTAAACACGAACCAAAAAAAAAAAAAAAAGGATGAATTTGTTTCAAAGAGACTCTTTTCTTGACCTAAATCAGTTTTTTCTACATAGCAAACTGGGTAGATTTCGGTTTTTTTTTTTTTTTAAAGGTGAGTGTATATATATATAGTTTCTTATAAAAAATGTGTAAAAATCTCAAGTTAAAATTATTGAGACTAACTATTCACATTGGAATCTTCTAACATAAACTATTGCTTAAGAATGAACTATATATATATATATAGTGTCTGTCATGTGCACCTATTGCATATGCAATTCGAGTTGATTCGTATTCGCATGTTTTTAATTTTTTTTCTAATTTTTAAATTTTTTGCTTTAGGCTAAAACCTTTATATGTAAATTCAGTGATCTTTATATACAAATTCTGTGACCCTTATATATAAATTCTGTGACCTTTATATTCAAAAATTAAAAAAAAAATGAAGAATTTCAACGAAATTTGTATGAATATCACATAAAAATATCTATGTACAAATTTCGCTAACATTCTTCCTTTTTTTTTTCTAAGTTACAATGCATAAAGGACACAATATTTATAAATAAAGGTCATCGAATTTATATATAAAAGTTAAGACATAAAATAAAATAAACATAAATTTATGGATTCGAATCGGATCGACTCGAATTACACGGATCTTAAATCCATACACCAGATAGATAAAAGAATTTATCTCATATATATATATATATATCAAAAAAAGATATTCTTATCTGTAACATACCCATAAAATATATATATATATATATATATATATATATCAAAAAAAGATATTCTTATCTGTAACATACCCATAAAATAATAATAAGTCTTGTTCGTGCAGGCATGAAGAAAGCTACAATTTAGCTAACTCAATAATCAGTCACATTCTCACAACCTTTTGATTTAAAAAATTGTATTCCAGAAAATAACATGGATTATATGTTAATTTCCTCAACATACATGTGGCCGCCCATTGTTTTCACCAATAGGCTAACTTCTCAAACTTATATAACTCAAGTAATTATGACAACTTAGATAGATTAAAATTGCACTAAATTAATAGGAAAAGTGAATGATTTTGAAAATAATAATTGAGTACTTGTCATTATATGTGAAGATTTGAGCCACAAAAGGGAGAGTAAGGAAAAAATTAGACCCTTGGAAGATATTAAAGTATTCTCAAAACTTATATGTATGTTTAAGTAATGACAACAACTTTAATGCCACATTATTACACTTGCAATATTTACATTTTCTATTTCAAAACAATCACTACACCACTTAATAAACAGATGTGATGCATATTAAATGTCATGAAACATGAGATATAACATCAAATGTAAAAAATATCTAAACCGCTTTAATGCAAAGATTATCAACATGATATGATCTTTTATTACATTTCATGTTACGTCTTATTATATTTTAAAAGAATTATTACACATCACATGTAACAAATGATATCATTAATTAATATGTGATTTGTATTAAATATAAGAAGACTAAATATAATAGATTATATGAATAAGATGATTGTTATTATTAGTGGCCTAAAAGAGGACGAAAATTGCATTATTCACCAGGTGTAATCAGAGATCTCAATCATTGGATCAATTACCAGTTAGTTTTAACCATCAATGTTTTTAACTTTTTAAATTCTTACATTTGTATCGTTGTAAACTTTTTTTCTCCATGTATAGTCTAAAGTTAATTTCTATATATATGGTCTATTGCTTCTTTTTGTCATCCTTCATGGAAAATACATGATTGAACACACATCTAATATATGGATAAAATTCATGGATAAAAGCTCAAAAGGTAAAACCAACACTATATAGAGTTCAATCTCATTTACAATTACAAAATTGTATCGTTGCAATTCTACTCATGTATTGATTCACTAATGATGCAAAATATATATATATATATATATATATATATATATAATAATAATAATAATAATAATAATAATAATAATAATAATGATAATAATAATTACATACATCAATTATGTAGTAATAGTCTTGTTTATTCATGGATTTTAGAAGGCGAACTCCATTGCAATCACTTTGTTTATATTCAACAACAATACATTAAAACTTACATGCAATATTGATTATCTAATGATGTTTATTCACGGATTTTATGGATGCGTATGGTACATATTAATTACTAATTAGTAGTAATTTTAAGTATTTACTTACTTACACAATTGATATATATATATATATATATATATATATATATATATATATATATAATCTCTAGGTAAGTTAATTTTTGGAAATATGGGTGGAAGAATTTATGTCTCTACATTAATAGAGCTGATTTTGAACTGCATTTACTCGTTATTTTTAGACACGCACATGTATAAGCACACGTGTATATACACTTTGATGGATGAAGGAATAATAGGGATACTAGAGATTTGGATTTATGGGAACCATGACTGAGATCAGATCTGATTTATATTGTTTATTAGATATCAATCAAAATCACATTTAAATTTATTCAGTTTTATTAAATTTCCTTATTATTTTGGATTTTATTGATGATTTTCATTGTTATAATGATTATACATGCATTTCATAGCTTACATATTCGTTTATGGATAAATGAATTTTATAAAAAGGTGGACTATTACTCCAATATGAATACATGCGTTCGTGCAACGAGATGATTTATCAATTAATAAAAATCGTTGTATTTAAAATCATACATGCATTTATATACTGTTGGTCCCAGTGGCATAAGGTTAAGAGGGGGTGAATTAACTTTATCAAATTTTTAACTATCACTCCAAGATGTTAAGTCCTTGATGAACAAGTAGCTAGTAAGCTTGCTGCTTGATAGGTTGCTGCTTGGGCAGTGATCTCAGGACTTAAGCAGAGACTATAATGCATAGCGGAAATACTTATGATTTTCGAAACGATCTTTTAATGCAGTATGCTCAGGATGCAAATAGATAAATAAAGCTGTAAAACACAAGCAATCTTATAGAGGTTCAAGGGTGGAGTAATCCCTCTACATCCTCTCTACTCCTTCTCAAGGAGAAACTTTGTTAAAGCAAGTTTGATTTACAATAGACTCTGCTAACACAAACTATACTCTAGATAAAACTGTCAGTTCTATCCACACAGGTAGCTGCACAGTGACCAACTAAGCGACCCACACAGGATCTCCACACAGGTTATCCGACCCACACAGGATCCTTTCTCTTCTTCAAAGAGATTACAACTTAGCAGGGTAAACTCCTGCCTAAGCGACTCCTAAACAGTTTGATTGAATAAGATATAGAAATCTTTGATCGGTTGAGTGCAGCAAGCTCTTTAAACTTCTGAATATCACAATGGTAGCTGGCTTGCTGCTGCTGAATAACTTGGATATGAATGTTTGAGCTTGAAACGACTTGCTACGCGTATGTTCTCTTGATTTGCTTGTTGTATGTCTATTTTTTTTGTGTATTCAGTCCTCTATTTATAGGCATCAGTGAGTAATCTGCCCGTTGGAAGGGCAGTCCTTTGCTTGATGAGGTGTCTTCTTCTAATTGGTTCTGCTGATCTTCTGACACCTGCTCTGAAATGCCTTCATTCTGTTCTGCTACTGCATTGTCCTTTTTGCTGTGCAACTTCAGACTGCAGACTGCTGTACTGTGTCCTTACTGCTTTTTCACACATGGCAGTCTCTGATTTGCTGGAATTGGAGTGACTCTATTGGCTAGTCAGGTTGCACTGACTTTGATGTATCTGGTAGTATCCTCTTTGAATAAGTGAGTCAGCTTCCTTGACTTCCTCCAGGTTCCTTGTAGCATCCTTCGAAGCTTGGCTACTGGTTCCTTGTGGCAGCATGCAGGTAGCAGGGACTTGGCTCTAAGGTTCCTTGGCAGAATCTTCATATCTTTTCCAGCATCCTTGTCTTAGCTATTTTACATATAGAAACCTATCCAGATAGCTAATGCTCTAGTCTATTACATGTTTTGTCTCATCAAAATCTATTACAATTTATTCTAACATATACAAATTAAAAATATTTCACATTAAGACGGTTACATAGATATGTTGTACATGGAATAAGAAACAATTATTTTGGATATTTAAGATAATTGTAAATAAATATTTTCCTAAATACAAGTATAATTACGTTGGTTATGCAATTAATTTATAAATAACCAATAAAAGATTTAAACTTAAAATGTAAATGAAACAACCAAATTGGGCCAAATGACAATTGGTTTAAACAAACTTCTACCCCATAATTAATTATCTAAAGATGTGATTAGAGGGAAGACTATAACCACCAAGAGACTAGAAAATGCATTTACAATTAAAGTAATGGTTAAACAGGTTAAAATTATTTTTGGTACCATAATTATAACACAATTTTCAATTTAGTTCTACAGTTTAAGGATTTATTTAATTTAAGTCCAATTTTATCGAATTTCAACAGAAAATCTTACATCATACTCTTACATGTTATTATGCCAAGTGAACATCCCAATAGGAAATAAGAATTAGACATGAGACATTTTCCGACAAAATTCAAAACTTTCAAGCAAAATTGGATTGAAATCTGAGAGATTCTTAAATTATGGGACTAAATTGAAAATCATGATATATATGAGATCGAAATCAAAAGACAACATAGTTACGAGGGCAAATTGATTTTAACCCTAGTTAAACACTTAAATATTTTATTGAGGTTTGGTGAGATGTAACGAGATTGTAGTTAAGGTACAACTTTCAAAGGTTCATTTCCTTTCTTTGCTTATCTTAGCGTAAACAGCTTGCATTTGCTCCAACCCAATCCATTACTCCACGTCATCACCCCAACCTCTCCCTTTTTAATCCAAGTCCAACACAACCCTCCCTCATTGACAAATTGTAGAGAGAGAGAGAGAGAGATGGAGGGTTTGATTCCATTAGTGTACAAGGCAATAGTGCAATACAGAAATGGAGGGCAATTAGGTGGGACCAACATGGGGTCATGGCTAGACGAATCACCATCGGCTTCGTATATGAGGCTGCCAGCTGGTGACTCGGGGCGGTTTCTGGCTTCCGATATGAAGCTTTTCCGGCCAGATTGTGGCTTCGCCGCCGCCCGTTCGCCGCCACAGTCCACGGCAGAAAGAGGTGTTTCCAGTTCCACCGCTATGAATTCTTGTCGGGCTATAAAGTGATGATGCATGAAACATGAGTCCACAACATGCACTTTATTACTTGCGTGCCTTAGGAAAGCTTAGGGCATGTGATCATTATAAGGTATAGTTTCATTAATCATTGTAATAATAATTTAGCAATCTTTGTATCTCTCTCTCTCTCTCATCAAGTTTCATGCTTTGATTTGGGTGTATATCTTGGGTTTGTGGAAAACCTAAAAGGGTCCACATACTTGTGTGTATTGTGAAGAAATGAAGCCAATTGTATATACTATATAGTGTTTGTGGAAGGAAAACTTACTTTTGTGTGGTTGTTGATCTTTTTCTATTTCACAAGGCATCAAATATTGCATTCAACATTCAATTATTCAACATTTGTGAGTAGAACAATAAAGATTCAGTTTTGGTCATGTCATAAAATTAGTGTTCGAAAATAGTTCTGTTTATTTTAAATTTTCCATTTTAATTCTGTCATTGAAAATTTTATTCAATTTAAAGTCATTTTTCCGCCGAAAATTTGTATAGTGAGATACAAACCTCCAATTTCATTATGTCCGATCAAATATAGTGATGTGGCAATTGATGTTATTTTGTATATTAAATTTTCCACTGGTGAATATTGGACGTTATCGTGTACACTTGTGCAATTAATAAAGAAAATACAAAATTGCAATAAAATAATCTTTATTGATAAGACATTCCTCATTAGAAAAAAAAGTCATTCCTTAGATTTTTTTTTTTTTGGTTGCATTTGGAAATGATTTTAAGTTCAAGGAAACGTATCCAGAAAGTTATCTAAAATTAATTTTTAGTTTAGTAAATTAAAATACCATTATCATAGCTTCAATTTCTTCGACCTTATGTAAAAAAACAAATAAAAAAAATCGACTAGAGTCTATTTCCTTGCAAAAAGTACAGAGCTATAGCTATTATTTGAAATAAAACACTATTTATTCTTATCTTTGTTCAATAAGCCAATAACTATCTGATTACGTATGCCTAATAAAAGAATTGACTTAGTAATATAATTACGGAAGAAAACTATCAAGTTGTATGTTACAATATTTTAAGATAAAGTTGTATGAGTTGAATATTAGCTAAAATTCCTGTGTATGTAGACTGTTTATATTTTACTTAGTCAATTTTATGTTTTTTATCAGTACATATTAGTATATTACAGCTAGCTGATAATGATAATATTATATGAAAGTGATATATATTTATAATGAAGAAGTTTTGATTATAAAAGATTATTCGCATAAAATATTTCTTAAGCAGTTATTATTTTACTTCACCAAACCCAGAGCACGCAATTTAAATATGTATTTCCTATTGCTTTTCCATCAAGAGTTTTGGATTTATTCACTTAGATAGTTCAATTACAAATTTATAATAAAAAAATGGTGCAAATTAAGTTGCCAAGATATCTCTACCAATATTATATGTCTTTCTTATTGTTTAGTACTGTTTCACTTTATAAAACCCAAAAAAATCCTTCAATCAAGAAGATATGTGTTCATTCTAAGATAATCATGATCTTTTTTTAATGTATAACTGATGTGAGATTTGTTATATGTAATCGATAAGAGATTAGTTTTACAATTCCAACATTAATAATAAATAATTAATAACAACTTTATGTTCATAATGAAAAAACAACATCACAAGATCAGTTGAACTACAAGAGTGAGTCGGACCAATCCAATCTGGTTAAAAGTCAACGATTAACACCGGTCAATGGTTTGTCAACACCAATCAAAATTGTTGATCAAAAAGTAATGTTTTTATGCATATGATGTGATAATTTCAAAAAATATTACATGATATATATATATATATGATGTTTTTATTCTCACAATATAATACTTTTATTCTCATAAGTTAATACTTTTATGTTTACTAGTAGTCCATCACCCGACATCCGGGTGATGCACAATTTAATATTTAATGTGTTAATATTTACAATTAATAATAATATAATGAAATTGCATAAAGTAATAGATTGTTCATAACATCTTTTATTATTTTAATTTATTACAAATAATTTTTCATATTTCTCCAGTTCATTGCACAAATTGTCATATAACTTTAATAATTAATTTTAATAAATCCTTCCTTTTACTTAGACTAATTTGATTTAAAAAAAACAATACCAATTATTGTTAATTTTATTTTTAAACATTTTTTTATTTGTTGATTTTTTTTTTCAAATTAATATTATTATATATAATAATAATAATTCCTTCAATCATAATAATTAATCGTTCATTTTATATTTTTTATTTGTATATTCCACTTTTATACTTCAATCAAATATAGTTTTCCTCTTTCATTTCAATGATCATATATACTTACATAGTTTTCCTACTTCAATGAATACTATCAAAATGTTAATACTTTGGAGGAGAAAAATGTAATTATCTTGTAAAAAATTCACAAGGATGTGAAACTTTTTTTAATAAAATATTGATATTGATTTTCCATTGGAGTGATATCATGTCTTAGACCGAGTTATAACTAGGAAATAGGCTTAAACAGCTTCGAGAAGTTAAAACAAGGTTGAGGATAAGAGTTAGAGTAACTTGTTGACTTTTGGCAAAGTTTTCCATCCCACATCGAAATTCTTGTAAAGAGGAGCAGATTTATGTCCTTATAAATAAAACTCTCCCATTTACATTTTAGATATCCCAAAAATTAATGTACTTTGTACTATTTTTCTTCCATTTAAAGAAGTATGGATTTTTTGGGTGGTGCTCGGAGATGTAGGCCAAATTGACCGAACTCCATTATCAAATTTTCGGGTGTGTTATTTCCTTATCTCTATTATTTTGTTCCGCAATTTATTCATAGTTGTTTCTTTTTTCGATTGTAGTAGTATTGAATATTTATCTGTCGAGTTTTTGTATTAGTGTTTTATTTGGTTTTAAGTTCTATCTAGGAGATTGAATTTTAAGTGGGACCAATTGTGACCCCTCCAATCGTTCACGGAAATTATAGAATCAATATAATTCACTAGTTTGTGGTGGAAACTGCTCGATTTCCCCAACAAGTGGTATCAGAGCCGAATGTTCATCCTCGATTTTCTGTTTGTAATATTGAATATTGTTTGTTGAGGTCAAATGTCGTCAGAAGATTCACCGACAAAGAAGGTTACAACAAATGTAACATCAGGGGCATCGGCTTTCTCATCCACATGGGTAAGGATTTCAATGTCAAGTATGAAGTTGACGGTAGAAATATTTGACGGTACTGGCCATTTTAGTATGTGGCAAGGTGAGGTCATGGATTCTCTTTTCCAACAAGGCCTTGACATTGCCATTGAGGAAAAGAAATCAGATGATGTAGATGATACGGATTGGAGTATCATGAATCGACTGGCGTGAGGAACAAATCGATCGTGCCTGTCCAGGGAGCAGAAGTATGCTGTCAAAAATGAGACTTCTGCACACAAATTATGGAAGATATTGGAGGACAAATTTCTGAAGAAAATGGGTCAGAATAAGCTCCTTATGAAGAAAAGATTGTTTCGATTTGATTACCGATCAGGTACTACTATGAATTAGTAGTAGACTTGTTAAATTTGGATGTAAAATTTGAAGATGAGGATTTAACCTGGATGTTGTTATCATCTCTTCCGGATGAATTTGAACATTTGGAAACTACGTTACTTCATGGGAAGGAGAATGTGTCTTTAGATGCTGTATGTTCTACTTTGTATAGTCATGAACTGAGAAAGCAGGATAAAATGAAAAATAAAGCAGATGAAGCATTAGTCGCGAGAGGTCGCTAGCAGGGCAAATCAAATGGGAGAAAAAGAAGGTCAAAAAACAGAGTTGTCAAAGATGAGTGTGCTTTCTGTCACGAGAAAGGACACTGAAAGAAAGACTGTCCAAAGTTGAAAAAGAAAGAGAAAGCTCCGCAAAATGCAAATGTCGCAGAATGTAAAAGTGGTGCAGAAACGGATTTCTCTTTGGTAGCTTCACCTTCAATATGTCATCCAGATGAGTGGATTTTGGATTCAGGTTGCACCTATTATATGTCTCCCATGCGGGAGTGGTTCTTCGATTTTGAAGAATTTGATTGTGGAGTTGTTTACATGGGAGATGATAATCCATGTAAAACAATTGGGATAGGTTCAATCAAACTGCGGAATCACGACGGATCTACTAGAATCTTGAAGGATGTTTGGTACGTGCCGAGGTTAAAGAAGAATCTCATCTCTTTGGGAGCCTTGGAGTCAAAAAGACTTAGCTGTGACGATGCGAGATGGAGCTCTTAAAGCAACTTCGGGAGCCCTTGTGATATTGAAAGGTATTTGAGGTTGAAAACCAGACGGGAAAGAAGATCAAGGTTCTTCGCACAGACAATGATGGAGAATATAAGAATGATCCATTCCAAAAGATATGCCAAAAGTATGGCATAGTTCGGCACTTCACAGTTACGAGAACACCACAGCAGAATGGGGTGTCAGAGCGAATGAACAGGACATTAGTGGAGAAAGTTCGTTGTATGTTGTCTAATGCTGGATTAGACAAAAAGTTTTGGGCTGAGGTTGTGACGTACGCTCAACATCTTGTTAATCGTTTGTCATTATCTGCACTAGATGGCAAGACTCTATTAGAGGTATGATCTGATAAACCTGCAACTGATTATGATTTTTTGCGTATTTTTGGTTCTACTGCATATTATCATGTTAAGGAATCAAAGTTAGATCCACCAGTGAAGAAGGCTATCTTTATGGGTTTCAATACTGGGGTAAAAGGATATCGTTTGTGGTGTTTGGAGGTAAAGAAGACAATTATCAGTAGGGATGCTACATTTGATAAATCTGTCATGTTGAATAAAATAACAGAAAAATGGTGTAATAGTACTCCACAGCAGGTGGAGTGTACACTGAAGCAGGTGGAGTTTGAGCAGATAGTGGTGATTCCAGCAAAAATCACCGTTAGTGACTCTCCTAAGACAAAAGAAGAATCAAATGAGGAAGAGGTTCTATCCCAAGAATCTCCACAACAACAAGAGCTAATTGCAGTTAGGAGGGCAAGACGAGAAATTCACAAACCTGCTCGTTTTGCTGATATGGTGGCATATGCACTTCCAGTGGTTGATAGTGTTCCATCCACATTTTCTAAAGCAGTCCAAAGTTCAGAAATTAATAGATGGAAAGTTGCGATGGAGGAAGAGATGCAATCTCTTCATAAGAACCAGATATGGAAGTTAACACAACTACTGAAGGGTAAGAAGGCAATTGGATGCAAATGGGTATTTGCAAAGAAAGAAGGATTTCTTGACAAGAATGATGTTCGCTACAAGGCGAGATTGGTGGCTAAAGGCTATGCTCAGAAAGAGGGAATTGATTATAATAAGGTATTTTTTCCAATTGTCAAACATTCCTCTATTAGAATTTTGTTGGCATTGGTAGCACAGTTGAATTTGGAGCTAGCTCAACTTGATGTGAAAATTGCGTTTTTATATTGTGACTTAAAAGAGGAAATCTATATGTCTCAGCCAGATGGATTTAAAGTTGCTGGTAAGGAAAATTGGGTTTGTAAACTGGACAAATCGTTGTACGGATTGAAGCAGTCACCAAGGCAATGGTACAAACTATTTGATAAGTTTATGATGGGTCAGAAGTACACAAGAAGCAAATACGATCACTGTGTGTATTTGCGCAAACTTCAAGATGGGTCCTACATCTACCTACTCTTGTACGTTGATGATATGTTGATAGCATCAAAGAGCCAAGTTGATATTGACAAGTTGAAGGCTCAGTTGAGTAAAGAGTTTGAGATAAAGGATTTGGGAGAAATCAAAAAGATTCTCAGCATGGAGATAAGAAGGGATAAAGAGAGAGAGAGAGGCAAGCTTTGGCTGATACAGAAGCAGTATTTGAAAAAGGTATTATAATGTTTTGGAATGAATGAAGATTCAAAACCTGTAAGTACCCCGCTTGCTCCTCATTTGAAGCTTAGTAGCCGATTATCTCCAAAGACGGACGAAGAATGAAAATATATGGCGAGAATCCCATATGGTAATGTAGTTGGAAGTTTGATGTATGCAATGGTGTGTATGAGACCAGATATTTCACAGGTTGTTAGTGTTGTGAGCAGATTTATGCATGATGCAGGCAAAGCTCATTGGCTAGTTGTGAAATGGATTTTACGGTATATCCAAAATACTGTTAATGTTGGTTTGATATTTGAGCAGGATGAATCATTTGATCGATGTATAGTTGGATATTGTGATTCTGACTATACAGGTGATTTGGATAAGCGACGATCTACAACTGGTTACTTGTTCACTTTTGTCAAGGCGCCAGTTAGTTGGAAGTCTACTTTGCAGTCAACAGTTGCTTTGTGTACGACAGAGACATAGTATATGACAATTACAGAGGCTGTGAAGGAGGCTATTTGGCTTCAAGGATTGATGAAAGAATTGAGAGTTGATCAAAAACACATTGAGGTGTTTTCTGATAGTCAGAGTGCTATTCATTTAGCAAAGAACCAAGTCTTTCATGGAAGAACGAAACATATTAATGTTCGTTATCATTTTGTGCGGGAAATTCTCGAAGAAGAAGAGATTATTCTCCAAAAGATTCATACTATGGAGAATCCTACAGATATGATGACCAAGGTGGTTACAAGGACCAAGTTTGAACATTGTTTAAACCTGGTCAACATATAGCACATTTGAGTTAGCGCCAGAAAGCGTAATTGGAAACACCACGAGGACCGTTCTTATTATATTCGTTTGAGAAGATTTATATTTGGTGGGATCTAAAATTATGCCAAGGTGGAGATTTGTTGACTTTTGGCAAAGTTTTCCATCCCACATTGGAATTCTTGTAAAGAGGAGCAGCTTTATGTCCTTATAAATAAAGCTCTCCCCTTTACATTTTAGATATCCCAAAAATTAGTGTATTTTGTACTATTTTTTTCCCATTTAAAGAAGCACAGACTTTTTGGGTGGTGTTCGGAGATATAGGCCAAATTGGCCGAACTCCGTTATCAAAATTTTGGGTGTGTTATTTCCTTATCTCTATTATTTTGTTTCACAATTTATTCATAGTTGTTTCTTTTTTCGGTTATAGTAGTATTCAATATTTATCTGTCGGGTTTTTGTATTAGTGTTTTATTTGGTTCTAAGTTCTATCAAGGAGATTGGATTTTAAGTGGGACCAATCGTGACCCCTCCAATCGTTCCTGAAAATTATAAAATCAATATAATTCATTAATTTGTGGTGGAAAATGTTCGATTTCCCCAACATAACTTATTGGATCTTGTTTCTATAATTAGATCACCTTTAATACTTCCTTTATTAATAATCCCTAGAAATCGTGCTGCAAACTTAAAATTCAAAATGAATTCTACTGCCCATATCTTGTTTTAAATAAGTCTTTTGATAGGATTCCAATAAAAAATTAATTAATTAAATCTGATCATACATAATAGATAATAAAAAAAAAGCCTACAAAACACCAAAAGAGCGAGACATTCAAGGGTCACCCCTCGTAAACAAAGACAGAGAGCTGCACCACGAGTGTAGGACCTTATTAAAATCCTAATATATAAAATTTAAAAAAAAACTTATTATTAGAAAAAAATAATATCTTGCACCATAAAATCAATGAAACCTATGGAAAGGTTGTCTAAAAAGATCTAGGAACGTAGCATAAGTAATCAAAGCAGGGGTCGAACACTACCAATAAAAACATCCACATTTAGCTTTGAAAGCTTGTCAGCAACCTGATTCCTATAATATATATTTGTTCATATTCTACCAAAATTATTCTAATTTACTAGTCTTGGATTATACGTTTTATATTTTAAAATAAGTATCGTTTTGAAGTTTTTTGTCATAAATTAAAAAACATAAAAATTGAACAAATATATCATTTACTAATTAAGGAATTTAGAATTCAAGATTGGAATGAGAATCAAATTAATTTCATAAAAATATCATATTAAATTCCTAAATTTTAGTTAAGGAATATTTACTTTTTGAAAACGATACTTAATTTGAAACAAAATATACTCTAAAACGACACTTATTTTTAAAAGGAGGGAGTATTATATTTAGAAGTGATTATTGGTAAATTTATTTTGGTCGGAAAATATGTATTTGAGGTAGCAACTGGAAAATTTTAAGGAGATTGACTAGTGATTGGAAAAAAATTTGAGTTTATACACCTATTGGGAAAAAGTATTATAGTTCAGGTAGCAAATTGAAATTAACCCTAAAAAAAAAATACTAAAACAACATTTATTTTAAGATAAAAAGAATACCAAACTCCATTAATTTGTGCCAAAACTTAAAACAACAGTGAAGGATAATTTAGAGACTAACTTCGCGGTGGAAAATAGTAAATTACCGGATCCTAAACATGGTTTAAATCACAATTTGTTTTGATGTTATTCCTACTTCTATATCAAGATGGAAATCACAAAGAACTCCACCACGTATGACAAACCAATTGTTAATGTTAATATTTAGTAGAAGTATTGTGTTTTATCGGGTTTTCCAAAATCCTCTTTTATACATTTTAAATACAATACTATAATTTAATAGAGATAGTGATATAAAGTTAATTGGTTAGAACTTATCTCATAACTTCCACCTACTTTTTCATGATTCTAACCCTAAAACTTTACAGATATATTGAATATAGACTCAGCTCATATGAATGATCGATTGACCCGATCCATCGACCTGGGTCCAAATAATAATTCCAACAAACACATTGTTTAGGACCCGGAGAGTATTTGTGAGAATGCAAGCTAGATTACTTACACACGCATTGAAACATGAGATGAACTGAAAGAGCCATATTATGTGTGTGTGATGAGCTAGCAACATGCATGGGTTGTTCATCATTATATCCTGATCACACAATCTTTATCAAAAATTGTTGTCTGGTTTGTAAGAAACCCCATAAACATGGAACACCACGAATTGACGTAAGTTCACTACCATGTCCAATCAAAACCCCTCGTTTTTCTCAAAGTTTGTTTAATTTCTTCCTCCAAGATATAGAAATCTGGTACACATACTTGTCTATACGCAGCTCATCACAAATTGCTCACCACGAGGTTCAAAATGGACAAGATCAAAAACTAGAATCCAATGTACTAATTAATTAAACCCCAGCACAAAATCATATGAAAATTATATTCTTTCATTCCAAAATAAATTATGTTTAAGAATTTTGGATACAAGAAAGTCGATAAAAAAGACTGATATATCTTTATTTAAGTATAATTATAATAGGTAAATTTATAATAATCACTTTGTATCACATTTAATTTGGCAAAAGTAAGTGGGAACAATTTTGGTATAATATGGATATATAATTTTTTATTGAAATTCTATAATGATACTTATTTTAGGTAAAAATACAAACTTGGGAAAATCTCAATTTTCCTCATATAAAGTAGGTTTTCTCCACGTGATTTTTACCAATTTTACGTAGTTTTTACGTATTTTGATTTTAGTCCTTTAACTGTCACTTTTTTCCAACTTGAGTTTGATTTGGCTTGAAATGTCAATTTAACCTACATGGAAGTCAGAATTGAGAAACCCCTCGTGAGCAATTTGACATCCACATAGGCGAAAATTGAAATTTCAATCAAAATCAAATGAAAGTGAAAAATATATATATAGTTAAAAAATCAAAATTAAAATACGTAAAATTGATGCTGAAAAATGAACAAACACTAAATTACAGGATGAAAATTGAATTAAAAAAAAAAAAAAAAACTTGACTAAAACGACATTTAATTTGAACTCGAAAAGGACATCACTATTAGATATAAGTACATGTTCACCACCACATGCATACTTCTTGTCCAATGGCAAACTCCATAATCCATCAACTAACTTCACTTCTACTTGCAACATTTCTCTCTTCATCGTACAGCACAGTGCGGGCTGAAATGCGTTGCGGGCCCTGTGGCAAGACTCCGGTGCCGTATCCGATGAGCACGGGCCCGAATTGCGGTGATCGGGCCTACAAAGTGAAGTGTGATCCAGCGAGTAGTACGTTGTACTTTGTGTCCAAGGCAGGTAGGCCGTACACGATCCTATCTCTCGACCCGAAAGCCCAACGATTGGTTATCGGGTCGCCCGGTGTCACTCCGGGGACGTGTTTCTCCCAAGATTACGGCAGTGAAGGCTTTCAGATTGACGATTCTACCCCTTTTAATATTAGCAGTAGCAATACTATACTTCTCTTGAACTGCACTGATAATATGTTGCATTTGCAGGTTTGGCTTTTTTTTTTTCCTTTTTCCTTATTTAAAGAATTATTTTGGAATATATGGTGAGGGACTTTGTTTAATGAGTTCATTTCAAAAACCAACTTAAAATATGGTGGTTTTAAAATTCGTAATATAAACTTTTTTTTTTTATTGTATACCAAACTTTCATGATTTTTTCACATTGCAATTTAATGTAATATTTAAGTCAACGTCAAAAATTTCATTTGATTTTTACTCAAATTATAATTGAATCGAATAAGAATTAGATAATTGATCTGAAGTTTCGAAACATCAATGTTAAAAATTTATATTGTAAATTAAAAAATAATCATATTTCAAGTTAATTTTAATATTTACTCCTTAATTATATCATTTATCTCCCTACATTTTTGTCCATTGAATGTCGGTGTTATGAAATTTCAATTAAAATATTTGCTACTTCGTGGAATTATACTAGTTACAATTTAACATTCATTATTTTTTCTTGTCAAATTTTGATAGTTTGACCTTTACTTTTCTCGTTCACATGATCTACACTACTATGTACCATTAAGTAATAAAATCAGCTTTTTTTAATATGAGTTCATTGCATTTACATTTAGGTTGCTTTATTCTCTCGTACGAACAAAATCATGTTTTTATTTTTATTTTCATGAACATGTATTACCAACATATCCGAAACGAAAAAGGAAAAACAAAAAATAAAGAGCAACTGGGGTCAAAAAAAAAAGGCCCAAAGTGTGAAATAAATGGATCGGGTCCAACCTGCGAAATTCAGTTAAGGGGTTAAAATAGATTGAAGATGTACCCAATTTATTGCCATGATCTAATCCTTAAATTGACAATGTAGGTGCCTATCAACTGTTCGACGAATTGCCCCTGTCACACTTACATTGACAACACCCCATCAGCTGCTGCGTGTAAAAAGCAGCAACTGTGTTGCTCGTTTCGGACAGGGGGATCCCAGAATTCGTACATCATTCGTGTTCACCCAAATGGATGCATGGCATATCAGAGCTACGTTAACTTCGATCCCAACCTGCCGTTTGCCAAGTGGCCACAGCCCGGTTTGGAGCTGATGTGGATGTCGCCATTGGAGCCTCCTTGCCAGTCAACGTTAGACTGCCGTCAGTTGCCGTTTTCCAAGTGCTTGTCTGATCCTGCTGATAATGGCCAGAAAAGATGCCTTTGCAAGAAGGGCAGATACTGGGATTCTGCCACTGGGTTTTGCCAAAGTCGCTCACTTTTCTTTTACTTTTGGAAAATTTGCAAATTTAAGATATTACTCCATTCAATTATCAACCAAGGACGCTAATTTTTCAGACTTTGACACAGGGGTACTAATTTTTTATTTGGATAGTTTTGGACAAAAAACTTGAAATCATAATTTTTGGGTCAAATCATTTCAATAAAAAGCTCGAATCTCATGTAATTGGACCCAAAATTTATGATTTCGAATTTTTTGTTCGAAAACTGTCAAAATTAAAAATTTAGTATCCCAATATCAAGACCTGAAAAGTTAGTGTCCACTGTTCACAATTTTCTCTTTTTACTTTTTCCATGGTACACTATTAAATTGGACAATTAATTATGTGGCTATTATGCCAATCAAAACCTTATATTTCCCTGTTGTCGTTGGCTTTATTATTATATGCAGAGTGTCGACATGGAACTGGCTGCAAATACCACAAGAATCACTCTCCGGTTATTGGGTGTAAGTTTTATATCTGAGTATAGTTTCATTCCAGTGGCCAAATTCTTTATCTTTATGCAACCAACCTGCAAATCCCAATTTATGAATATTGTGACATGACTTATCTACAGCTTGTGTAGGCGTGGTTGTGCTCGTAGCCTTAACGGGCTTTCTAGTGTATAGACAGCGTGAACACACGAAGAAAGCAGCACGAAAGATACTAGTGAAAGAGCGCGAAGATATCTTGAATGCGAACAGCACTGGAAAATCGGCAAAGGTGTTTTCAGGGAAAGAGATGAAGAAAGCAACCATTGATTTCTCCAAAGAAAACATGCTTGGTTCAGGTGGCTTTGGAGAGGTCTTCAAAGGCACTCTCGAAGGCGGGACTGAAATAGCCGTCAAACGGGCCAAACCCGGAAACGCCAAAGGCGTGGCCCAGGTCCTGAACGAGGTCCGGATCCTCTGCCAGGTCAATCATCGGAGTTTGGTCCGAATGATTGGTTGTTGTGTAGAGCTCGAGCAGCCTCTCTTGATCTACGAGTATGTTGCAAGTGGGACCCTCTTTGAGCATTTACACAGGCCCGATACAAGGGCGAGGGCCCCACTCGGCTGGCTGAGGCGCTTGTTCATCGCGCATCAGACAGCTGATGGCCTCGCCTATCTCCACTCATCCGCCATTCCCCCCATTTATCATCGTGATGTGAAGACGAGCAACATATTGTTGGACGAAAATCTTGATGCTAAAGTGTCGGATTTCGGGCTCTCTCGACTCGTTGAGTTGAGTGAAAGGGATTGTACTCACATCCACACTTCGGCTCAAGGGACACTTGGGTATCTGGATCCGGAATACTATGTCAATCTGCAGTTGACGGATAGGAGCGACGTTTATAGTTTTGGAGTCGTTTTATTGGAGCTTTTGACTTCCAAGAAAGCTATTGATTTCAACAGGGAAGAGGAGAATGTGAACCTGGTGGTTTACATGAAGAGGATATTCGATGAGGAAAATCTGATGGCTGTGATCGATCCGGTGCTTAAAGACGGGGCCCCTGAGGTTGAATTGGAGACGATGAAAGCAATTGGGAATCTGGCTGCTGCGTGCTTGGATGATCGAAGGCAGAATCGCCCTTCAATGAAAGAAGTTGCTGATGAGATTGAATGTATTATTAGTATTATTACAGGGGATGCTTCAAAGATGTAGGAAAAAAGAGTGTTTCAGAGACTATCAAGAATGAACTTAGAGCATTTACATTGGTCATGTGAATCCTGATTATAACTCATTGAATTGGATTATCCATCAATGTAAAAGAAGGTGGATATGACTCATTTGGGCAGAACTTGTCATTCTCTTAATTTAATGAGTTGTGATATGACAAATTCATGTGTTCAAGTTGTGTAGTTTTTTTGGAGTTGTGCAAATTTTCTAGTTCTGCAAAACTATGGAAATTTTTACAAGATCATGTTCATCAATTAACCCTAAGCTATTATTATCAACAAGAAGATGAGAAAGTTATGTTAATAGTGTGTAAATCAAGAATAACTCAACTTGATGAGATAAGAGAAACTTTGTTTGAATTATCAAGAGTTTCAAAAAAGTCCAACGGAATCTTTAGCAACAAATGAACTTGAGATTTTTGAGTTTCAAAATTGTGATGATTATATGGCAAAACATTCCGAAAATTTTGATTAGATTAATAAAAAAATTACAAACTCTAAATCTGCAAATTTATATTGCAATAGATACTTTAAATGATCAATTTCTTATGTTGAAAAATTGAGGGAAGAAGTTTTCAATATCATGACATTAACCAAGGAGTTTGCATCTAAGATGAAAATTGATACTACATTTCCTAAAATCATAAAACTCATTGGAAGAAACTATTTGATGAAAATTATCATGATGTTGAGGAATATTTTAGGTTCAATTTTAATTTTTTTTTGTTACAGATGACATTGTTATTTCATTTTTAAATAGTAGATTTGAACAATTGGAAATCTCTGATTTTTTTTTTTAAATTTCCAAAAATTGCATTCATTAGATGATGAGAGAGTGCATGAATGTTATACTAATCTCAAATTGTTCTTACATATAATGACAAATTTGATATTAATGTTGAGAATTTATTTCCTCAGATGCAAGTGTTATAAACATGTTTACCAGTAAAAACAAATCAACAATTGGCGTTCTTGAGTTTGTAAGAATTTTCGATTGTTTTCCTAATATTTTCATTGCATTCATAGTTTTGCTAACTATACTTCACAACTAAAATTTATAAATTACTTGAATTCAATTATGGCTCAAGAAAGTCTTTATCAAAGACAATTCTACACAGAGAAAACTAGGAGTTGGAAAAAATTCATTTCGAAAATTTTAGTGTTGATTTTGCTTTTCAAAATGCTAAAAGATCTAAATATTTCAATGATATGAAACTTATTTTTGTTTTTAAGTTAGTAGGTTTTGCATTTTCCCAATATCCTAGATGGACAAAAAAACACATATTGAAACTTGATCTATGTGCACAAAAGAGGAGTAGAATGCTGGAATATGTTTCTGCAACTTCACAAAACTGTGCTCATTCATAATTTTTGTTATATAAATGAGATTTTTTTCTACTTAGTTTCAAGTTTTCAAGTTATATTTATCGTTTACGTAAATACGCTGAATTTTTCTTCAAAAGGCCATTTTTTTCTATTTTTTTCCATAGACCCTAGAGCTGCCTATCCTACTTAGGGATGAAAATATTCGAAAATATCTCCGATATTTTACGTAACCGATATAATAACGGCGTGCATATTTTTCCAATGTTTAACGATATTTCTCCGATATTCTCTTGATATTTTCGTAAAATTGAAATACCGATATTTCCATCGAAACCGATATTTTTATCCTTGATCCTACCCTAATGTATCACTCCAGAAACACAAGATTTGCAAAATTCAAATTACAAAAGCTCTTGTACAAACATACCAGACATTCAAACTGAAGATTCAATATAGGATTTGAAGGAAGGATTTTAGAGGCCTACATAATATGTTAATATTTCAGACCACTAAAATCACTTTGAAAATAATTCAAAATGAGATGGATAATTTTTGAATCTGTTACAGAATGAACTCATCAAACAAGCTAGTATATAGATTTTAAATTCATCTTATAATTCATTCAATCTAAATGCAATCTGATAGAAATTTTTTTGAATTCAAATAATTGCACTAAGCAAAGGATGGCCATTCACTCATTAAAAATGAAAATATTACATGTTCAAATTTTACATCCCTAACTTGAAGGGAACAAAAATACAGACATTGAGGGGACCAAAAACCTAAAATCATAAAGAACATCAAACTACTTCCAAGTTAAATGCAGTAATTAGATTACCTGTGAAAACATGATGAATGTGAAATCATTCAGACAGATGCTAAAATCCAGAACATGACATGAGAAGACATGGCGATAAGGAACCATGTAACGAATGCGAGAGTTATGGAAATCTCGAATCTGTCACATGGGAGATGTGATGGCCCTCTGCAGAATTTCAAGTCTTTTGCATACAAAACTGCAATCCCGGCTGATGAACATGCAGCAGCAAGTGATAATGTAGCTGTTACCTGCATTTAATTTCTAGTTGTTGAGTCAACTGAGGAAAGAAAATAGTTGGAATGAAGTTTATGCGGCAAGTTAATGTTAGGGAGATAGCCTCGACAGGACACGTTTAAGAAGTTGATGAACAAATAGTTCGATGGCTAAGATGGTGTTTGGCTAGGCTTATTTAAAAGAGCTTATAATTAAGCTCTTCCATCTTAGAAAAGATGTTTATCTTATTTTAAAAATAAGTTGAAGTGTTTGTATAAACAAAAAACGAGGACCTTACAAGATGTAAGTAATGACAATTGTGTAATTTAAATGATCAAATTTGAAGAAGTTTATATATAATATGATCTTATTTTAGAAATAAGTTGAAATCTCTTTACTTCTTAAATAAGCTCTAACATCTAAATAAGACCTTAGTTTTAAATTTTTAACGAGCACTTTTGAAAAACTTATAAGCTCACCCAAAAACTCTCCAAGTCTCGGTATCTAAAAGATTTCATTACCATGAAAAGAGACAGTTGTATAGATAGTCAATATCAAGTAGCCATATTAGCACATCATAGCACTTAAAATTTAAGGGGCAGAGAGAAAGTACCCAATCACCAACAACGAACAGGCTAACAAGAACTGGATTGCGGAGGTCCCTTTTTATCCGCAAAGCATATATATCGAGACACGCAAGTCCAAAGCTCCATAATACTTGAAGCCCCATAGATGCAATCAGATAGCTGAATCCAGAAATGGTATGGTGTGTCAATTCTTCTACTTATGAATAATTTCAAGGCCACTTTACAAAAAAAAAAAGCATTCATATGAAGAAATCAAGCATGTGATACATACATAGTGTTTGTTAGATATTCAAAAGCAAAGAACCTAGCAAACGTGGCCAATGCGTTTTAAAACGAGCACACCAACAAACTATTCATTTTCCATCTTTCAAATCTCTCCATAAACGAGCAAGCAATGTAGTCGATTCAATCTTATTTTTATCAATCAGTAGCATTTCTAAATTAAGAAAATAGTACCAAGAAAGTTCAAATCCAGCAATCCCATCTTTCCAAAACCACCAAATTAAAGATTAAATACAGTAATTTCCAAAAATAATGCAATCACAGATCCAACTAGACTACAAGAAACTAAACAAAATCATTAATTCTACTAAATGCACATTTCCTTTAGGATAAGATATCCATTTCCAGAAATCCCAGTTAGCTCTAGAAACAAAAAGATGGCAGCTATAATTACACATAAAAATCACCAACCACAAACAAAAAAACATTAAACTACCAAAAAAGGAAAAAAAAAATACCAATAAGCAGTGAAATTGGAAAACCCAAGAGCAGAAACCATAACTCCAATTGAAGAAGCTGCAAATAAACACTGCCCAATTCTTAATAGCAATCCAGTGACAGTCCCAGGGCTACCCAACAACTCCTTCATTTTCCTCTTCCTCAAAAGGGCCCTTTTTTCCTCTCAAAATCGAAAAAGGGCCCTCTTCAAACCCCTAGATTTCCTCAAATCCCCCCATTTTTTCTCTGAAAATGTAAGTCCCACACTCACTGTGAGTTTTGAGAGGATTTGGTTGATTTATCAGAATTGATTCAAAGGGGTTTGATAAAGATTGAATCTTGGCCAAATCAAATGAAGCGTTGAGCTGAAAAATACCATTAAACAATTTTTTGATGCGCTTCTTATTATTATTAAAGTAATTGTTATTTGGAGTGAATAAAGTGTTTGATTAGCACTTGTTTAATCAAGTGGTTAAATGCAACGGTAGAGTGTGAGTGGATTAATAATTGCTTCTCCGACAGTCCTACGTGGCTATCTTTCTACACCATTTTCAATTTCTTTTTTTATTTTTATTTTGTTTGTAAGTGTTTCTAGTTGATTGGTGACTGTCGGAACTTACTTGGTGTCGTTTTGTTCCGTCCGAATCTATTTTCGCCACGTCGGATAAAGGTGGGTCCCATTCTGTGTTTTCGCAGCCGGTTTGATTGGCCGGTTCAGCGGTTCAATCAGGACCGCACTTTTAGCTCGGCTCAAATGAGTTTTAAAGTTAAAGTTAATTTGAGGTAATTCCTTAATTAAATGGAGCTAAAGAGAAAAAAAAGATAGACTACATGGGTGTGATTGAATAATGAGAAAAATTGTAAAAAATTATTAATTTGAACTCTCAATGTGTTAATGGTGGGTATGGTAGCGATTAATATATGTATATAATTTATTTACTTAATAGTTAGATTTTGAGATATCTGCGTATACCCTACACACGTTAATTTACCCTAATTTATTTATATTTGTCAATGAAAATATACTAATTGTATATTCAAAATGCATTATTGTATTATAAAAAAAAATCTATTAATATTATAAAAGTATGAGTTATTTTATTTGTTTTGTCCATTTTTTATAATATCTATATTAACCCTATAAATATTAAATTTTGAGAATGCTAAAATAATTTAATATTTATTTTGTTTTTTATTTGATTATAAAATATTGATTAATACTTTATTATTTCATTATAATTAAGATATTTGTACTTTTCTATCACTCTATCTCCTCTCTTTTTTCAAAGCCCCTGAGTGTATTATTTAATGTAGGAATTTTTTTTAACCATAAGTAACACAATGATGGAAAGTCAGTCGGAAAATCCGTCGATAACCTTGATATCAATATAAATAAATAGGTTACTTACGGCATTTTCATCGCTAATCTGCGAATTTTTTTGTAGTGAACAATATATTCCCTTACTCCAATCATTTTTTTTTAATTGTTATTATTGTTATTAACGATAATGATTAGATTATTATTATTTTATTTCCAACGTGATTCCACTAACCAAGATATGTAATTGAAGCATTAAATTAATATCTTGAGAATCTTTTTTATGTCAAACAATATTATTTATTGTCAGCGGAGATGTAATATATTAATTTTCATTTTAATATATATATATATATATATGAGTAATAATATCTTGAGAATCTGTTTTTATGTCACACAATATTATTTATTGTTACGTTTACTTAGGGGAGACGTTATATATGAATTTTCATTTATATATCTATATTATATATAAAACGAAAGAAATTGGCAAGAATTACTGATTTGCCATTAATTACCTTATTGGTAAAAATTATTGATTTGCCATTAATTACCTAATTGGCAAAAATCACTAATTTGCCACTAATCACCTAAATTTATCTGATTTTTTTTTTTTGTTTGGATTCAGGGAAAAATTGTTATAATTTATTTAATTTAATTTCATGATTGCAGAAAATGGTTTCAGGAATGTGCAAATGTAGGTCAGCTTTTTGATTATTCTTATATAGTTTTGAAGCTAAATTTTTTAAACATAAACTAAATTTTGGAATAAATTAATTTTTTTTTTTAACAAATCCATCTAAAAACAATGCAAAAAATTATCTACACATCTAAAATATAAAAGAACAAGTTTAGTAAATGACTTTTGAATTATTCAGAAATTAAAACTCACAAACACAAAACTATTATTATTATTTTATATTGTGTTCAATTTTATTTTCAAATTGAATTGTTGAATATTGATTTTATATTTATTATTTTATTATTTTTTAATATTGATGTTCAATTTATTATTCAAATTTTATTATTTTATATTGTATTGTGTTATATTTATGAATTAATTATATTCGTAATTTGATTTAGATTTCATTTTTAATGCATGTTATATCAAATTCTTATCTATTTTAAAATTCATAATCTACTATTTACATAGCATATATAATTATATCAAATTTAAAATGTTGAGTTTCAAAATTATTTGCATTCAAAAATTTTAATTATATCAAATACAATTATTTAAAATAACATAATTTTAAAGTTGAAATATTAACATTTTTAATTAATATAGATATTAAAAGCAATATATATATATATATATATTTATATATTACATTTAAATAATATATCATTACATTATGTCATCAATATTAAAAAATATAGATTTTATATCACAAACCGCGCATCGCGCGGGTGTACTGCTAGTACTAATATAAAAGCAAAGAAGTTGGTAATATTTTCAATTTTGTCACTTTTCCTTTTAAAAATGTCACATCAATAATTAATTAATTAATTTAAATTTATATTTATAATTGTTTTCTCATGTAGTATATTTATTGAGATTCTTACTTCATAAACCACAATCATAATTCTTAAAAAATCATTTTGTAGGATGATTTTGGGTTTGACAAATCATCGGTTTATAAGAAAATTAAACTTCTTATAAATCATGGGTTTATAAACCCATGTTACGAAGATTATTGCTTCATCTTACAAGTCATTTTGATATATGAGTTTTATAAATATTAATAACATATTTTCTAAAGACGATTCACATACAGTGACCATCAAATGTAATGGGCTTTTTCATAAATGAATTAGTTGTATTAGGAATTACAATATTATATAGATTTTTCAATTTATATAATGCTTGGTCCATTTGATTTAATATTATAATTATTTTATTAGTTCATTTTAATTTTTCTTGGTTTTAATTAAATTAATTTTTATTAAACATAAATTCTTAAATCCCAATAACATATATTGTTAAAAAATAAACTCAATAATTAATATTAATTTGTTTAGGGGTATCTAATATCATATTTAAGATAAATTAATAATAAATGTAATATTGTTAAAGAAATATATATATATATATATATATAGTATGGAATTTTATGTCATTTTAAATATTTTTTAGATTAATATTTGTATTTCAGATATGTAATCACTATCATTATACGAAAAAATCAATATTCTTTACCGATATATTTTAATGATGAAAATATTAATAAGTATTCAAATATAAAATATATAATTGGCTATCTGTCATTTTAAATGTTAAGCGATATTAAAAGTGTCTTCTTCTATTTAAAATTCAACTTACTTTAAAATCAAGGTTGAAAATATATGATTGATATTATTTGTATCAAGTTCTTAAGTAAATTTTTCATTTTTTGTAAGTATTGTTTTTAATATATACAAGATAAATATATATATATATATAATTTAAGTAATTAGATTTAATTTAAAATTCATAATTGATACTTTTAGTGTTCTTAACTACATTTACCAACAAATAAGATTATATGAATTAGATAAATATATAATACATAATTAAATAAATCATATTTTTTAATTTTTAAATATTTTATATTTTCAAAAATACTTATAATTAATTACATTATATTATCAAATAATTGATATACACTGCATATTATATATATATATATATATAATTACAATATGCACTAAACTATCAACAATCCTCTTATTATATAAAGTAACAACTACATTCCCACGTGACTCTATTAGAAAAAAACAATTAATTCCCTAACTCCAATAGATGTTAGTTTTAATTTTTTTAATAGTTATTAACGATAATGTTTATATTTTTTTTCCATAAGTGATTAAACATCCTACTAACTAGGAGTACGAAATTGAATCATTAAATTGTTATCTTGAGAATTTTTTTTTACATCAAACAACACATTTACTTAATGGAGACGTAATATATATATATATATATATATATATATATATGTATATGTGTGTGTGTAATAATTCAATATGTATTCCTCGAATCTTTTTTATATATAAAATTCCACTAGAACACATGACAAGCCCACAATTTTCAAACATTTAATTTTGTTTTTTTTTTCTAAAAATAAATTAGAAATATTTTAAAATTGTTAAGATGATTTGACAAATCTAAGAAAATAAACCAGGATGATATTTTTAATATAATTTTAGACTAATTCCAAAAAATATACAAATAAAGAATATAAACTAAAAATCAGATGGAAAGGCTATAAAAAATCTTGCAACTGCTTTTATTTTTATTTTTTGAGTGACAATTAAGAGTGTGGAGTCTCAACCAGAGACTTTTTCAACGTAAGTAATGTATTTAACGACTAAACCTATATGCATAATGCATCTTACCATTATTTTTATAAACTAAAAACCAACACTAAAATCTACTAGCTTAGTTATTAACAATAATTAGGATAGGGCTATCAACACACTACCCCACACTACACACATCTATGTTGAAAGATGGAAAGCATCAAAGTAAACAATTTGTGGTGAGTTTAATAAAAGAAACTTGAAAATTTGTTGGAAATTGAATAATATTAGAGACATAACAAAAAAAAAAAAAAAAAAAAATATATATATATATATATATAATAAACAACATTTACATTCCTTTACAAATACATATATATATATATAATTAAATAATATATCAATTAAATTGTATTATGGTTTATACTAAATTTGATTATAAACATAACATAAAATAATATAATTTTTTTAATATGAAATGATATTTATAATTTAACTATTTTTTAAAACTCGTATATTACAGAAACCCTACATTAATATATCATAAAGAAAACATGAATTTGGTAATACATTTTACACTCTAGACTTTTTTATTTAATTTTTTATTTTCCTGCACAAGATGTTTCCTCAATCATGATAATATTTTCATTCGTTAAAGAAAAAAATGTTTACTATATTGGAAAAAGATATTTTGTTTGATGTGACCATGCAATTTCTATGTAGGATCCTTTTTTGACTTTGTCACGTAAGTGTATGATTGTGATACAATGTGATGTAGACATTACAGCTGAATAAAAGTGTCAACAAAATTCCAGAAGGTGAATTACATCTATTAATCTATTATCACCCATGAGTGTTTCTTATAGAAAAATGCTCAAATGCATGTTGTGAGCAATTTTTAATATATCCATTGATAATATATATTGATTTTATTTTTTTATTATATAAAAAATAAAATTAATAAATATTTTAAAATTCTTCACATCAGCAATGTGCCCACGATGGATATGTGAGCAGTATTGATTTGTCATATTGCTAAATCAATATTGGGTTTGTAAAAAATTACAATTAGATCCTACAACAAGCACCTTTTTAAACTAGAACTCATTTCATTAAAATATGAATACGATAATATATTATGATAATTAACAAAATGAATGAGATTAAATCAATCAAAATTGATTGATGTTATGAAACTTATAATCTAAACTCAGGTGAAACTGAGAAAGTATAAAGATATGTATGTATGGTGAAAAAGAATGAATGAGATATTGAAATGATATATTCTTATTTTTCAAAATCGAAGGAGCAATCACATCTATATATAGAGAATTATTAGAGGTGGAATACAAATTGAATTGAAATTTTAAAAGGGGAATACAAATTGAATTGAAACTCTAAGAGGGAGAATTCAAATTGAACTAGAACTCTAAGAGAGGGAATACAAATTGAATTGAAACTCTAAGGGACATCCACATTTAATTATTTATTTCATAATATTCCCCCTTGGATGTTTATCATTACATAAAGAATATATCTCATTAAAAACCTTACTAGGGAAAAACCCAGTGGGAAAAAAAATCCTTGATAAGGGAAAAAGAGTATATATTACTTTGTGTATTGATTCTCCCCCTGATTCGAACATCACTTGAAATCCTTTAATGAACGCATTCCAGTAAGCTTCACCAACTTTTTGAATGTTGCAGTCGGCAATGCCTTGGTTAATAAATCAGCCAAATTTTCGCTTGATTGAATTTGTCGCACGTCAACCTCACCATTCTTTTATAACTCATGAGTAAAGAAGAATTTTGGTGAAATATGTTTAGTTCTATCTTCTTTAATATATCTTCCCTTTAATTGAGCTATACAAGTTGCATTATCTTCATACAATATTATTGGAAGATTCTCATTATCATGTGATAACCCACAATTCTTTCGAATATGATGGGTCATTAATCTTAGCCAAACACATTCTCGACTGGTCTCATGGATTGCTAGAATCTCAACATGATTAGAAGATGCCGCAGCTAGTGATTGTTTTGTAGACCACCATAAAATGACTATACCACCACATGTAAATATGTATCCAGTTTGAGACCTTGCTTTATGTGGGTCAGATAAATACTCAGCATCAGCATAACCAAGTAATTCAGATCGAGATTTATTTGAATAAAATAAACCAAGATCAATTGTTCCTTGGAGATAGCGAAAAATATGTTTAATACCATTCCAATATCGTCTTGTAGGAGATGAACTAAATCTTGCCAATAGATTGACGACAAATGATATATCAGGTCTTGTACAGTTGGCAAGATACATTAGTGTACCAATTGCACTAAGATATAGTACTTCAGGACCAAGTATCTCATCACCTTCTTCTTGCGGTCTAAAAGGATCCTTATTAGGATCAAGTGACCGGACGACCATTGGTGTACTTAATGGATGTGCATTATCCATATAAAATTGTTTTAATACCTTTTGGGTATAAGTACTTTGGTGGATAAAAATCCCACCTTCTAGATATTCAATTTGTAAACCAAAACAGAATTTAGTCTTTTCAAAATCTTGGGTCTCAAATTCTTTCTTTAAATATATCACTGCTTCTTGTAACTCTTCAGGAGTTCCAATCAAATTGAGATCATCAACATACACTACTATTATCACAAATTTTGACCAATTTTTCTTTATAAAAACACATGGACATATTGGGTCATTGGTATATCCTTCTTTAACTAAACATTCAGTTAGACGATTATACCACATACGTCCAGATTGTTTAAGCCCATATAAAGACTTTTGCAACTTGATAGAATAAACTTCTCTAGGATTTGACTTACATGCTTCAGGCATGCTAAATCCTTCAGAGATTTTCATGTACATATAATTTTCAAGATTACCGTATAAATATGCAGTCACTACATCCATTAGACGCATTTCAAGTTTTTCATGTATGGTAAAACTTACAAAATATCTAAATGTAATCATATCCACTACGGGGGAATATGTTTCATCATAATCAAATCCAGGTTTTTAAGAAAAACCTTGGGCTACAAGTCGAGCTTTATATCTCACAATTTCATTTTTCTCATTTCGTTTTCTTACAAATACCCATTTATATCCCACAGGTTTCACACCTTCAGGTATTTGGACTACAGGTCTAAAAACTTTCTATTTCGCTAGTGAATCCAATTCAGATTGGATTGCATCTTTCCATTTTGGCCAATCATTTCTTCGCCGACATTCATCAACCGATCTAGGTTCATCGTCTTGTTCCATAATATCAAGTGCTACATTATATGTAAAAATATTATCAATAATTGTTTCTTTTCGGTTCCAACATTTTCTTGTAGTGACAAAATTTATGAAGTTTCTATTATCTCATTCTCTTTGGGAGCTAGCTCTTCAGGAGAAACATCATCGGAGGCAATCTCTTCAGGAGATTGATTTTTGTCACTATGTATAATTTGAAATTCTTCATTATTATTCAACCCTCTTTTCTTTTGAGAATTTTTATCTTTGAAACCGAGAGGTCTCCCACGCTTTAGGCGTGCTTTAAATTCATTAGCACTTAGTATTTGTCCTTCAGGAACATCAATTTTCACTGGCACATTTTCTGCAGGAATATGTGATTTAGTAACTCTTCTAGAGTCATTAAACGCATCCGGTAATTGATTTGTAATTTTTTATAAATGTATAATTTTTTGAACTTCAAGTTCACAATCTTTTGTACGAGGGTTAAGAAAATCAAAAGTTGTTTTCCAATTGATTTCCTTTTTAGGTTGATTTTTACCTCCCCTAATGTTGGGAAATGAGATTCATCAAAGTGACAATCTGCAAATCTTGTAGTAAATAAATCACCTGTTAATGGCTCAATATATTTAATTATAGAAGGTGATTCATACCCGACATAAATTCTCAATCTTCGTTGGGGGCCCAATTTAGTACGTTGAGGCGGTGCTATAAGAACATAAACCGCACATCCAAAAATTCTTATATGAGAGATATTTGACTCATAACCATATGTTAATTGTAGGTGGGAGTAAGTATGATAACTTGTCGGCCATATTCTCACAAGCGTTGCTGCATGTAATATAGCATGTCCCCATACATATAAATGAAGTTTTGATTTCATTAGCAATGGTCTAGCAATTAATTGTAGACGTTTAATAAATGATTCGGCTAGACCATTTTGACTGTGAACATGTGCTACAGGATATTCAACATTTATTCCAATGGACATGCAGTAATCATCAAAAGCATGTGATGAATATTCACCAGCATTGTCTAAACGAATTCTCTTAATTGAATAATCAGGAAATTGTGCTCGTAATCTAATCATTTGAGCAAGTAATCTCGCAAATGCCAGGTTGCGAGAAGACAATAAACATACATGTGACCATTTTGTTGATGCATCAATTAGCACCATAAAATATCTAAATGGTTCACATGGTGGATCTACAAGCCCACATATATCACCATGAATTCATTCTAGAAATGCAGGGGATTCAATCCCCACCTTAGTTGGTGAAAGCCTAACAGTTAACTTTCCTTGTGAGCAAGCAACACATGAATACTCATTAGCTTTTTAACACCTTTTGGATTTTCAATGAATGACCATGTGAATTTTCAATTATTCGCCTCATCATTATAGAATCAGGATATCCAAGGTGATCGTGTCAAATCATAAATTCATTGGGATTTGTAGACTTCAGATCTATTAGGTGATGTGATTCAACTGAATTTATTTTTGTATAATAAAGTCCTGAAGAAAGTGAATACAACTTTTTTAATATATGTTTCTTTTCACAAATAGTTTTTATAATCAACAAACATTCAACATTCTTCTCATTCAAAGTCTCGATATGATACCCATTTCGACGGATATCTTTAAAACTCAATAAATTTCAACGAGACTTGGGAGATAATAGTGCATTATCTCTGATAATTTTAGTTCCTTCAGGGAGGAATATGATGGCTCTTCCGGAGCCATCAATTAAGTTTATACTACCACTTATAGTATGAACATTTATCTCCTCTTTTTTTATATGAGAAAAATATTTTTTATCTTTTAGAATGATGTGCGAAGAAGCACTATGAATTAGACAAATATCATCATTATCATTTAATCCCAATGATTTGACATTCATTTCTTCTTTTGGAAGAAATTACATATAAAATTAAAAAAATGCATAAACATTAGTAAAAGATGCAAAATATTAATGTAAAATATTATTTATAATATATAAACTTCATAATAAGAATTCCAAATACATAGGGTATTCAACATTCAATTTATTTTGGGATCTTCAGGATCCACAAAGAAATCGGCCACATCAACATGAGTCATATCATCAAAGCCATTATAAACAACATTTCCATCAAAAAGATTTGTTTCCACATGTTTATCCTTTGTTTTTGCCTCAATATTTTTATCCTTCTTTTTCAAGGATGCTTGATAAAGCTCAACAAGGTGATTTGCAGTTCGACAGATATCAAACCAATGACCTTCCATGCCACATCGAAAACATTTATCTTCATAATTTTTCCTTTCTCCATTATCTCTCTTCTGGGAGAAATTTATTTTTTTGCCACGGTCGAGATTGTTATTATTATATGGAGTATATTTTTCATGACTGTGTCCACGATAATGGCCACCACATCCTCGATTTCCACCACGACCACACCCACGATCACGTCTAAAATTTTGAGATTGAGTCGCATTCACTTCAGGGAATGGACTAGCACTAGTGGGTCGGGACTCATGATTTTTTAATAATAATTCATTATTTTGTTCGGTAATAAAAAGATATGCAATAAGTTCAGAATACTTCTTAAACTCCTTTTCTCGATATTGCTGCTGCAGGAGCAAATTCGAGGCTTGAAAAGTAGAGAATGTTTTCTCCAACATATCATTGTCAGTAATATTTTCACCACATAATTTTAATTGGGAAGTAATCTTGAACATTGCCGAATTATATTCGTTTACAGATTTAAAATCTTGTAGTCGTAAATGAAGTCAATCATAACGAGCTTTTGGAAGGACGACCATCTTCAGGTGGTCGTATCTTTCTTTTAGACCCATCCATAATACAAGGGAATCTTTCACAGTCAAATATTCAGTTTTTAATCCTTCATCCAAATGATGACGAAAGAAAATCATTGTCTTGGCCTGATCTTGATTTGAGACATTATTTTTCTCAACAATAGTATCTTTAAAACTAATTGCTTCAAGATGAATTTTTCCATCTAATATCCATGATAAATAATTCTTTCCACTAATGTCAAAAGATGCAAATTCCAACTTTATAAGATTAGCCATAATGAAAAAAAAAAAGAAAAAAAAATGTTACCTCAAAATATCCATTTCACTTCTCCAAATATCTTCAACTTTAACTTTGAATATAGAGACTCGTCGTGTTGATAACGTGTTATGAAACTTATAATCTAAGCTCAGGTGAAACTGAGAAAGTACAAAGATATATATGTATGGTGAAAAAGAATGAATGAGATATTGAAATGATATATTCTTATTTTTCAAAATCAAATGAACAATCACCTCTACATATAGAGAATTGTTAGAGGTGAAATACAAATTGAATTGAAACTTTAAGAGAAGGAATACAAATTGAATTGAAACTCTAAAAAGAAGAATACAAATTAAATTGAAACTCTAAGAGACATCCAAATTTAATTATTTATTTCATAACAATTGAAACATTATATGAATTTTTTAGTTTATTTAAAATTAAAATATTTGATTCTGATTTTCACAATATTATAATTTATTTGGTAATTTAAGGAAGTTTCGAGGATGATCATTTGCGTATCTTGGGAGTGCCGTGCAGTCCAAATGAAACAGTCCACGTAGATGAAACGACGCCGTAGAGAAATAGGAGCATTTTTATTCTGTTACTATTTACCAATACTCCCGCTTATAAGGTCCGAACTGACTCACCGAGTTACTAATTCACTTCTCTGCGTTTTATTTGTTCATCGATTCTTCACAACATTTTGCATTCCATTATCCTCTCTCTCTCTCTTAGAAATCTCACAAATGGCGAAGATATTGCACTACGTGTTGAACACTGGGGCCAAAATTCCTTCTGTTGGACTTGGTACCTGGCAATCGGAGCCTGGTGTCGTTGGTCAAGCTGTTGAAGCAGCAATCAAGGTATTTGTGTATGTGTGTTTGTGTTTTTTTGTGTGTAATTTAGGTTTTCTTGTAGATGAACGGTTAAATGTATGCGTGTTGGTGATCAAAGTTCATCGGTTCAATTTCATTTGATGTTCTCTTCAAATCGTGGATGGAAACTGGATATTGTTTGTTCTGTTGGAGCATTTTCTATTGTTTGGAATAGTAAAATGTAGTACGAGGTTAAAATCCTGTTGATTTAAGTTAATCAGCCTGATGAAAAATTAATTTCCATTTGTTTGTGCAATATAATTCACGGCGACTGAGAGAGTGGAATCATGGACTTTTCGCCATTTATGGAGCATGTAGCACTGATCAATTTCTTGTACTTTGTCTATGCAGATTGGATATCGACACATTGACTGTGCTAGAGCTTATAACAATGAGAAGGAGGTATTTACTTCTATCACCAGTTTCTGAGCATATAATCATTTTCTCTGATTCGTTGTAGAAAAAACGATTAGTAATCTTGTTAGACTTTATTGTTTTCAAATATATCGTTCTCAATGATCTGATACAAAAATTTTTTGGAATGCATTAGTAGCTATTTGTGTAAATTTATGGTCGATGAGCAAGAGGATGGATTAGGCCATTATAACTGTCATCATATTCCTTTTTTATATTTATTTGAGAGCTATCATTGTACATTCAAGCTACCTAAAGGTCCATAGCTTGTGGCTCATATTGCTCTGGGACTTATTTCTGAAGTAGATAAAAAGAAAAGTATTATTTTCTTATGTATTTCATATAATGGCTTTTAACAATTCTTTACTCTCTTATAAAAGCGAGGTTCTGATTGCTTCAAACCATGACATAAAAATTATCTATGTGTATCCATAAGCACATATTTAATAAACAATAACACATCACATGCATGCGTAATTCATACATGTTCATGAAACTCATCCACTGTTCTTTTTCAGATTGGTATGGTTCTGAAGAAGTTGTTTGAAGATGGAGTTGTGAAGAGAGAGGATTTGTTTATTACCTCCAAACTCTGGTAATCATATTTGGATTAACCTGTACTGGTGCAGAGTTATTCAGTTCGTGTGTGATTAAATAAAAAAACACTATTGCTTGATTGCTAGTTGTCAAATATTCTACTGCATTATCTGTGAAGGTGATTGGTCGAATCTTTGGGATAGTTATAGTTAATCATTTTGAATAGAGTTGAGCTGGAAGCCTGGTACATATGCTATAATAGTGTGAACTTGTCCTGTGATTGTTGGTAACTTCTATTTGTTGATAGTTGTATAGTTCTGTCTGTACACCAACCTCTTATTCTTGAGCTCTTGAGCTGTTTTTCATGAATTAAGTGCGACTTGTGATCTTGCTTTAGGCACAAATTTGTCCTTACTCCTAAATGTGGTATTGAATGAAATTCTCTCCTCAATTCTGTAGGTGCACTGACCACGCACCAGAAGACGTGCCTGTAGCATTAAGCAAAACACTGGAGGAATTGCAACTTGAATATGTTGATTTGTTCCTGGTACGATCTGCTCCATGATCTTATAAGTAAAATTAATTGTATGCGGAAGTCAAAATTATACAGATATCTCAAAGCTATGTTCAAAGTTTTAAGAACTTTGATAGTGCCTTAAGGATTTCCTTAGAAGTGGGAGTGCATGAGCAGCTTCATTCTTCTTCCCTTTTTTATTCTCTTTTACAAATTAAAGTATTTAGCTTTGTACTTGAATCTTACAAACAAAGTATACACCAGTGGTTTACGGATGCAACCATATGACTTTGCAGATTCATTGGCCAGTGCGGATGAAGAAGGGGTCTGTTGGCTTCGAGCCTGAAAACCTTGCTGTGACAGATATACCCAGCACATGGAAGGCCATGGAAGCACTCTGTGATTCTGGAAAGTCTCGAGCAATAGGGGTTAGCAATTTCTCGGTGAAAAAGCTGGGTGATCTGTTGGCTGTTGCACGCATTCCTCCAGCTGTCAACCAGGTCGAATGTCACCCTTCATGGCAGCAGGCTAAACTGAGGGAATTCTGTAAATCCAAGGGAGTCCACCTATCTGTGAGTAGACAAAATCTTCTTGACTTCCATCTTTGGCAATGTTTTTATAAGCCCTTACTGGGAGAGGAAACACATCTTTAATCTAGAATTTTGTATCATATTGTCCATGTTTTGAGTTAAATGAATGCATCTGTTTCGTATTTTCCATGTTTTACTAATTTCTTTAGTTTTAACCTTTTAACTTGTAGGCCTATTCACCATTGGGTTCTCCAGGCTCATCATGGCTCAAGAGTGAGGTCCTCAAGCATCCTATTTTAGTCGCGACAGCAGAGAAATTGGGGAAGACACCTGCACAGGTTGCTCTTCGTTGGGGACTGCAATCAGGTCATAGTGTACTCCCAAAGAGCACGAACGAGTCGAGGATCAAAGAGAACTTTGATGTTTTTGACTGGTCCATACCTGATGACTTGTTTGTCAAGTTCTCTGAAATCGAGCAGGCAAGTTAATCTCGCATCCTGAGTATGCAAATCATAAAGTGCAATATTAGATTCTAACTTCAAAATCATTGAGAATATTCGTCTCTGGATTTCTTAAGGCTTGAAATTTGTTTGTGAATTGCAGGCAAGACTGATAAGGGGTTCTGGATTTGTGCACGAGACACTCAGTGAATACAAAACCTTCGAAGAACTCTGGGATGGAGAGATCTGAGAGCATGCTTATTAAAAGTCTTTTTCAATGTCTGTCCACTGCATTGCCTACAATATTGATGTTTTAAAAGAATTTCAACTATATCTGCTGTCTTTTGATAATTGGTACTAAAATTTTCCTATTGTCCAAATATTCTACAAGGAATTCATTTATGGATTTCCAGCTTCATCTCTCTGTATTCTCATTTATGAATGGCTAATTATATTAAAGGGCTTCTTGATAAATTATGGATGCTTTCAATTATGCCAATAGTTGATGTTTGTCAAGTGTTACTTTGTTCGATTTTATTTTTATTCTTCGCTTTAGACCTAAGAGTTTATTTATCTTTAATTATAGCTAGCTTGTGATTATTTTAGACTAGGGATGATTATTATACGGGTGATTGCTAAACAGGTTTGGGAAGAAAAAAAATCTCATTACTCAGGTTTACGCCCTTTTTATAATCGAGTATGTAATATTTCTGAATGTATTATATTTATATTTTTAACATTTTTCAGAATTTTAAATAATACTTTTTATTTAAAAATATAAACAATATTTTAAAACCGCAAAGTTCTAGGAACATCGTCTTATTGTTTTCATTACAATTATTATTCATATTTGTCTTTTAGTTATTGGGTTATTCAATTAAATTGGAAAAAGCGAAAAAAAAAAAAAACAATTCAATACCAATGCATTAACTGGAAAAAAAAAAATTTCGAAGACTTACATGAACAAATCAAAATTATTCTCAACAAATGTTTGAATAATCGATTTTCGTTTTTTTTGAATTTTTCCTTGCCAACTAATAACTTCCAGGTTTGTCCTCTAATAAGGTAAAAGATGGTTTATGAATTCATTTAAACAAATAAAAAAACGACAAATGAAATTATATGATTTTTTTGACATTCTAAAATATAGTTTTCCAATTAATTAATTTCTAACTCAAAATATTGACTAAAGTCTTAAGGTTCAAGTTCAAAATGGGTTAACAAAAGACCAACTGTTAGCCAAAAAAAAAAAAAAATTTTCAAGTTATTTATATTATATGATATCAAATTATATTTCATTTTCAATATATATATATATATATATATATATGTAAAATACAAAAAATACATAAATTTAGTTTATTGTTAATTTTTTTATTTACTAGAATTACACATTAAATACAATAAATATATAAATTTTAGTTTATTGTTAATTTTTTAATTTACACGAATTTCACATAAAATTGAGGGATTCATTATATGGACATTTCTTTACAAATATAATATATAGATATGTAAAACACAAAAATAAAAGTGAAATTTATTGAAAGTTATATAAAAAAAAAAATCAAGGAAACAGCCCAAAAATATTAAATATGGAAAGCCCAAAAATTATTAATACAATAAAACTAATATCAATAATATCCAAAAACTAATCAGGCCCAAAATTCAAAATCCAAAATAAAATAAGGGCCAAGCAAATAAATATACACGGATCCCATTAGAAGGTAAGCAACCTGCCATATTGGTGCATCCGGTGCACCCTAGAATTTGTATATAATTTTATGTGTATTATGTAATAATATTTTAAAAGCATTATATGATATACGTAGAAATAAATAATACATGATATATAAAAAATATTATTTATCATATTAGTTGATATATATCTCCATCAATCAAAGTTTTTCTATGTTGATAGATTGTAGATTGGATTTGATCCGTGTTGACCAACCATCTTCTAAATGAAGATCAATCTTACGAATTGAGATTCGTGAAATGATCTTACATAATATTATTCTTCTATTTAACCTCACAATAATTTTTCCTTCTAGAATTCTCCAAAAAAAAATCTTATGTATTATAATATTGTAAGTCAATTACTATTTTATATTATTAATTAATTAAACCAGTAATTTAGTATGATAATATATTATTCAATAGTAACAATAAAAAAAAAAAAAAGGAGGGGGGCACTATATAAAAAGATGGCAATTAAAAATTGCATGGTGAATGGCATATTGGGAAGAATAAAGGAATTAATTAGTGGCTCTCATTTTCGGTTCCCCAATTGTACTACAGTTGGGACTTAGAAGCAAATGGATTCACCACCAAAATATGCCTTTTAATTACTTAATTATTATATTACAGATCATTTAATGTAAACCCCACAACCCATTGAAGTGCCCCAGAATTTTCCTTTTTTTTTTTCTTTGCCAATTAAAGCAGCCTTTTCTTATAGTGAATGCTTTTAACACTAACAAATATCCAGTTTTTGATATAACTTCCATGCTAATAATTGCCTCTCTTCATCTCTTATTCTCTTTCAGCTTCAATAAGCTCTGCTAAACAAGGTTATATCTTTCCTTCAAACTACATGTGTTTTTCTTCAAGATTTTCTTACTCTCTTCTTTGCACTTTCACTTACACAAAAATTATGACTTGCATGAAAAAATAATAGCTAATAGCATTTTTGCATATGATGTTTAAGGTTCAACAACGAGTGTGGAAACAGAAGAATCCAGATGGCGGAAGCCTATTCGACAAAATATTTGTCTTTGAAGTCTTCCATCAGTTTTATTCTGCTCTTTTTATTGCAATATCTATCTTTTTGTGCCTCCAGTAAACCTAATATTGAAGGTATTTTTCATTTTAATGCAGTGAACTATAATATGGTATGGTATGTGAAAAAGAAATTTTTGTTGCAGATTTATGCAGATTCCTCTCTCTGTTGTCTTTACTATTTCAAAACTATGTAGCATGCAACCATGCAAAGAAAGTAATTTTTATAAATTTTAAATTTTGATGAAATATATATATTTGGGACTTTTCTTGTTTGTATGATCAATTTAATTTCATAAGGTAACGAAATTTTTACTCATATCTTCATAAAAAAAAAGTTATTTTAATGCATTTGGCACATTAAAAAAAAGATTAAATTGTCCCCCCGCTTTATTCTATATTGTCGAGTGTGGGTGGGATTCACTATCTAAAGATAGTACTCGTATTTTTTATTAGTCAACATGGGTTAAAAAAACATATTTCCTTAATGGATAAAATTCATTTTTTCTTGTTGCAAAGTCTTAGATGAGACCGTTATATACATTTCATTTTGTGAGACGGATTGAGTCGGAACGAATATAAAAAATTATATAATATTTTTATGTGTATTAGGTAATATTTTGTATTATTAGATGTATTTAGAGTTAAGTTAGATTATAAGAAAATTATATAATACTTTTATGTGTACTAGCAGTGTACCTACGCGATGCGTGGTTTATTATTTATTGTAGCAGTATATACTATTGGTATTAAATTATATCTTATGTATATATTTTCACATCAAATTATATCTTACTATTCATTTCTGTAAATTTTTTTAATAAATTACCAATTAATGTTGATTTTATATTTCTTTTTAACTATTAATATTTGATTTCGACTACATTTTATTTAATTACCCATTGTTATTATTATTTTTTTTAACAATTTTAGATTATATTTATTGATTTTTTACCTTATCACAATTAATAATACATATATATATGTACATATTTATATTAATTTTAAGTTATACTTTTTGGTTTTACATTTTTAAATTTAATCTTGGACCCCATTGTTATAATCTTCTTTTCAGAATCATATTATTTAAGTCTATTTTTTTTATACATTTTAAAATTAATTTCAGTGTCAAAACTATTTTTCAAATTAATTTTCTTTGATTGTTTTTAAAAAATATTTAAATTTTATAATTTTTAATCTCACAAATAATATTCAAATAATTTTTAAAAAATAAATACTTATGATATATAATTATATATAGTAATTGATTTTTCAATTATATTTTTAATAATAAACATCAAATAAACAATATAATTTACTCATGAATGAAGTTGATGACTCAATGATTATATAATTTTTACCATATTAATAAAATTTATGATCTTCATTTTACTATATTTGTCGAGGTTGTTTGCATTTAGAATTTGGATTATAAAAATGTAAGTAATATGAAATATGTGGTAGTTGAAATGCATTATTCACATTATTTATAACTTAAAAAGACCAATTTAAGCTAATTCAAAACTTATAGGGCCCGTGTAAGAAAAAAAAGAAAACACTATTAAAGCCCAATTATATTAAACTAATCTAATTAATTTGTATATATAAAAAATAGATACACAATACACTTTGAAACACTAAATACTCCCCCCAACATACCGCTTCTTCTCCCAGCGGCTCCTTTTGCCTTCTCTTCAACCTTTCGCCACCAGCCTCTGATATCAATTCCGGCCACCTCTTCCACATTGCTTGTTTCATCGTTGCTCCTTTCGCATTGGCCACAAGCTTCCATCTTCATCATCTCCCTCAGAATATATATATTCAAGATGTATTCATGCTAATTAAGTTTAATGTCGGCATCGAAATGATGGAGATGGAGAGCTCTCCAATGTGAACGTCGTGGTCGATCGAATTCTGTCGATAGTGGCCTAAATTGACTATGATGGATGTGGTAGTCTATACCAAGAACTTTGTTCTCTAATTTTTTTTTTCTGATTTTTTGTTTTTCCTTGCCAATCTTATATAATGTACACATGGTTTATTTAGGAAGATTTACAATATAGTTTACTCAGGAAGATTTATAATATAACTTACTCTGCAAGATTTATAATATAACTTACTCTGCAAGATTTAGAATATTGAACAACACACAAATAGCTTATCAAGAAAGATTCTATTTTTTTTAATATTCTTAATGACATGATAGTTTTGGGCGGGAAAATGACATTCTTGTAAATATATACAGCTGTCCTGTTATTAGTATAGTATAGATTAGGTAATACTTTTGTTTTAAGTTGAGTCAAACTATAAGTAAATATTTAATATTTTTATGTGTATTAGGTAGTACTTTTATGTGTATCCGATAACATTTTTGTATATTATAGGATACATGACCCCAAATTGAGTCGGGTCGAGTTTTAAAAAAACATGCGGATCCTAGGGTTTTCCGGTGCTCTTTTTCTAGTGCAACATGTAATACTTTTGTGTATATTAAGTAATATTTTTCTATATATTATGTAATATTTTTGTATTATGCACATATACTACATAATATAATACAAAACTAGAATATAGAAAAATATTATCTAATACAACAAAAATATTACCTAATTATTATGTTCGATTTGATTCGATCCATCTCACTGAATGACATCTGTGAGACGATCTCACACAAGACCTACTCATTGTGCAATTTTTGCTACACAAATTTCACTGTAATTTATACTAATCCGAGAAATTGCCTTCTTATTTTCCATTTTTACTTTGACAAATTAATACTATGATTTTTCATATCATATTATCATAAATGATTTTATTTATTATTTATTGTTTGGGTGATGTTTCAGGTGAGACTTTAATTGAGATTCTAAAAGGTCTGAATGACTCGAGCCATAGAGTTACAGATTGGGATAGTCATTTTGTCAGCCCCTGTTTCAGTTGGTCTCATGTTACATGTAAAAATGGAAGTGTTACATATCCTTTAGTATGCTTCTTAATTCATATATTAATTATTTTCTTATTATTCACTATTTTGTTTTATTTTTATTTAGTTTATTGATACCCTGGCTTGTGTAGGAGCTTTGCTTCTAATGGATTTACAGGAACTCTTTCACCATCAATTGCCAAATTGAAGTTTCTCATTAGCTTGTAAGTGGTTTTCTACACAAAGGTGTGTATATATTACCTATTTATTAAAAAAAAACATACCTTATAAACATTACAAAATCTATATTCATATATATCTACTCTTTGTCCACATTCATTTAAGTCTAGAAAATGATAAAATTATCCACCAATTTTAACTGCAAATGAAAAAATCATGTGTGCCTTTTTTTTTGTCAGAATTTACTACTAGAACTTGCAATATTAGAAAAAATTTCTACTAGAACTTGCAAAATTAGAAAAAAACTTATATATAGTACAGGTTATGATTAGAGAAAAATTAGTTCAGATTCCTAATCATTCGTATTTTAGATTTGATTGAGAAAGTTTAAAATGTATTTAAGGGTCTTGAAGTATAATGAGATTCGAGAACTTTAGGTAAGTACATATCTCACCTGTGGTATGAGTAACTTTGTTTTATCTGTTTAATGTTGATGCAAACTTTCATGAATGTTTATTTACATCTTATGCGAGTATGCTTTAGTGAGTTGCTAATTTATGTGCTTTGTGAGTTTTATTTATGTTTTCTATGAATAAGAAGAGATGGTTTGCTAAGTGATGTATTTTCATGTGTTTTCGATCAAGTATGAGATGATTGGTTAATCTTATTTTATGTAAAGTGAGATAAGTATATTTTTGAGAAAGTATATATGTAGTTTTATTTTATATTTTAGAGATTAGTATCGGACACCGAGATTGCCCACTAGAAGAATTTAAGGGCACCGAGACCGCCCTATGAGTATTGAGTTACTCCGTTTGAATTCGGTGGCTAGCTATCCTGGGTTTTTCGGAGTTGCGCACATTGGTACCATGTCTGGGCCCATAATAAATTATTTTCAAATATAAGAGAATATATATTATTTTTATTAGCTGATTTCTAGCATTTTTTCAAAAATTGCAAAGAAAATATTTATGTGAGATTAGGCGATGTGCTTGTTAAACTTTTGTTTATAGTATTTACCTCATATTGCAAATAAATGAAAATGTACGATGTGATGCAAGAAAGTAGTTGTTGGAATCACTGGATCGCTAACCCTATGCAATTATATGATTCTGGATCCATACAAGATATGATTAACACGCAGTGAAAAATGAATCATATCTTTCACCGTAATAGGTGAAGACGAACCAGTTCTAAGGTCAGAACTGCCGAACAATCGATAGAGCCTGGACCTCTCGATCTTCTTCCGTATTCCTCATCTTTTCTCGAACGTTGTATGGGCAACGATCCTTCGAGAATACGAACCGCCTTCTACTAAAATCGTTTTATGAGATTTCCGTGTGTTTAGAAGTGGCTGACTTAAGGCTTATTTCTAGGCTACAACAGAGATCTTGAGGAGGATTAGGATTCGGTCTCCTAATAGGATTAGGAGACCTAGTTCGGCCCGAACACACTTCTTAATCCCATAAATAATAACTCGATCCACTAAAGAAATATTATTGAACTACTGTCCCAAATCCGTATTAAATATGAGCTCTATTTATTATGTGTGCGATTATCTCCCCGTGTTTAAGATATCGAATGTCCATTAATTAAATGAATTACTGACAATTTAATTAATTAACATCTAATTTCAAGAGTAGTATCACTCAACTTTATTATCATGCAGGAATAAATCCACCTGCAGGGTTTACATGATAATCTTTATGAGTTTCTCAAGGAGACATCATCATCCTAAATAATTAAGACACGGTTTCATTCTATAATCAACAACACACCATATAAACAACATTGTATCTCAATTTACTGAGCTTATTGATTTAATGAATAAATCTCACCCATTGGTAAATTAAAGAAACATATATCGAGTATATGTGCCCGTTATTATATAATGATTAAGAGGACGCACATCCATAATAACAAAGATCTTGTTCTATTATATAGTCAATATAAATCGAACAACCTCAATTGGTCATACTCAATATATACAAAATGTACTAGTGTAATTTTATAATCAAGATAGACTAATACCAAATTACACTACAACCACTCCGATAATTTGTCTAAAATCATCTTGGTTGTAAGCTACATTTATAATTTATAAATAACTGATAACATGATCTTCTGTGTGACACCACACACCATGTTATCTACAATATAAATTAATTGGACAATTGCAATAACATATATAACAAATATAAAATGCAAACATCTGACCATAAACGATTCTCATATCATGAATAGATGTTCATACAAAAGCTAAACTTATAGTATACATACTAACAATCTCCCACTTATACTATAAGATTATGTTGTCATATACGTTGTCATACATCTGATTCCAATCCCCTCTACATGCTCATCAAAAGTCTTCTCCAGAAGGGCCTTTGTGAAGGGATCTGCTAGGTTATCGGCTGATAAAATCTTGGCGACAATAACTTCTCCTCGCTTTACGATATCTCGTATCAGGTAGTACTTGCGCTCAATGTGTTTGCTTGCCTTATGGACTCGTGGTTCCTTCGAGTTTGCTACTGCACCACTATTATCACAATAAATTGTGATAGCTTTGGGCAAACTAGGAATCACTTTTAAGTCCATCAAGAAGTTTCTGAGCCATACAACTTCTTGGCTGCCTCAGAGGCTGCCACATACTTAGCTTCCATGGTGGAGTCCAAAACACATTTCTGTTTTACACTCCTCCACACTATGGCTCCACCTCCCAAGGTAAACAAATATCCCGAGGTAGATTTACTAGATCATCAGAAAGATAAAAATCCAATAGAATGTTGGAATTGTCATAAAAAAGGACATACTGCAGATAGATGTTATAAAAAGAAAAACAAAATAAGAGAATTAAAATATGAACTTAATAATTTATTTAATAAATTAAATATAGATGAAACAGAATCCGAGATAGAGGAACAAGGATCAAAATCACAATCAAATAGAGAACATAGTGATCAGGAAAATAATTGTCAAAGAGGAATGTGTCATTTTAATATGATAAGTAGTAGTAAAAATATAAGTAGTAATAAAAATAAAAAAGAATTAATATTTGATTTAATTCAAGAAATACTAGATAGTGAAATCAACGAAATTATTTAAATAAACTAAAACAAATAATATTAGAAGAAGAGGAAAGTAATAAGAAAATTGAATTTCAAGAACAGGAAAATTTTAGTTTAAATAAAATGTTTGATAAGTATCCTACTAAAAATATATTTAAACAAATTTCAACAAAAGACTTATAAACTGAAATTAATTGTTTAAAAAGACAAGTTAATATGATGGAAAAAGAGATTATAAAATTAAGGGAAAAAGATATAGAATTAGAAACCAAAATATGGATAAAAAATAATCAAAAAAAAAGAAGTAAGTACAAGTCAAGAAAATATAATAATTAAAAATGATAAAATAGATGAGGATAATTTTATTAATAGTATACAAAAAATTGTATTTCAAAAATGGTATATTGATATAGACTTGGTAATAGAAGATTTTAAATTAAAAGTAATAGCATTATTTGACTCAGGAGCAGATCATAATGTAATAAGAGAAGGATTAATACCTACAGAATATTATGAAAAGACTAATGAACAATTATATACTGCCAATTCAAAACCATTAAATATAAGATATAAATTATCTAATGCACATGTTTGTTGTGATGGGTACTGTCTTAAGAATGTATTTACTCTAGTAAAGGATATAACTACAGATATGATATTAGGAACTCCGTTTCTAACTCAAATTTATCCTTTTAAGGTGGATAGCCAAGGGTTAAGTACAAATATTCATGGGAAAAAGATAAATTTTAATTTTATTAGACCAATTAAGCAAAGGGAAATAAATATATTACAAAATAATTCAATATTTAGGCAGATAAATATTATAGAAAATAAGAAAGGACATATAAATTATTTAAAAGAAGAAATAAATTATATAAGAATTGAGGAACAATTACAGCAGGATAATACTAAACAAAAAATTCAAGAAATTAAAGAAAAATTTATAAGAGAAGTATGTAGTAATATTCCTAATGCTTTTTGGGAAATGAAGCAACATATAGTTAATTTACCATATGAAAAGGATTTTAATGAAAGAAATATCCCTATTAAAGCAAGACCAATTCAAATGAATCAAGAATTTTTGGAACATTGCAAGAAAGAGATAGAGGATTTATTACAAAAAAAGTTAATAAAGAAATCAAAATCTCCTTGGAGTTGTTCAGCTTTTTATGTAATTAAGCAAGTAGAATTAGAAAGAGGTGTTCTAAGATTAGTAATTAATTATAAGCCACTTAATAAAGTGTTATAATGGATCAGATATCCTATTCCTAATAAAAGAGATTTAATTAATAGATTACACTCAGCTAAGATACTTTCAAAGTTTGACCTAAAATCAGGATTTTGGCAGATTCAAATAGCGAAAAAAGATAGATATAAGACAGCTTTTACTGTACCCTTTGGAAATTATGAGTGGAAGGTAATGCCTTTTGGACTTAAGAATGACCCTTCTGAATTTCAAAGGATAATGAATGAAATATTTAATCCATATAATAGTTTTACTATAGTTTATATAGATGATATTTTAGTATATTCAACATCTATAGAACAACATTTTAAGCATTTAGAAACCTTATTTCATACAATTAAGAAAAATGGTTTAGTTTTATCTGAAAATAAGATGAAGTTATTTGAAACTAATATAAGGTTTTTAGGACATAATATAACAAAAGGATTAATAAGGCCAATCAATAGAACAATAGAATTTACAGATAAGTTTCCAGATCAAATAAAAGATAAAAATCAACTTCAAAGATTTTTAGGATGTCTTAATTATATTTCAGATTTTTTCCCAGATTTAAGAAAATATTGTCAACCTTTATATAAGAGACTTCAAAAGAATCCACCTCCATGGAGTAATGAACATACTAAAATAGTTAAAGAATTAAAAGAAAAGGTTAAGACTTTACCTTGTTTAGGTATCCCACATCCTAAAGCCTACATGATAGTAGAAACAGATGCGTCAGACGTAGGTTACGGGGGAATACTAAAACAAAAGTTAGATAATAAGGAAAGATTAGTAAGATATCATTAGGATTGTGGTTAAGTTCTCAAAAAAATTATTCTACGATTAAGAAAGAAATTCTTTCGATTGTTTTGTGTATTTCAAAGTTTCAAGATGATCTTTATAATAAGAAATTTCTTTTAAGAATTGATTGTAAGTCAGCAAAGGAAGTTTTAATCAAAGATGTTCAAAATATTGTGTCAAAACAGATTTTTGCTAGATGGCAAGCTATATTATCTGTGTTTGATTTTGATATAGAATATATTAAGGGAGATAATAACTCTCTACCAGATTTTTTAACTAGAGAATTTTTACAAGGTAATTGATTTAATTAAATTTACAGATAGGTACTTTCAAAGCATTATCTGCAAAAGATTTTGAGATAAGTGATTCTAAAGAGATGGTGAGCCTTACCCCAGTAAATCCAAATCCTAGATCCAAAACTATTCAAGCTGTTCAAGTTTCATCATCTAATTTTTCTCATCCTAATCAATTTGAAAGTCTTCAAAATTTTCCAGAACTACCATATAAATCTGTACTTAATTCTCCAAGTCCCAGTTCAAAATCATCCTCTGCATCTCCAGCTAATAAACAGATTGTTCCAAGAAGTGTTCTATTAGAATATAAGTATTTCAATATAAAGTGGAGTGAAGAAATAAGTTTAACTCATTTCCTTGAGATACCTGCAAAAGCTAATCAACAAGAATATGTTAAGAAGATGTTTGGAAAAGATATGCCGTGGAATTCTGATACTACATTCAAGACAAGAAAATTTTATGAATTCATTTTAGTAGATACAGAGTCTATGGAAATTTCACATAATATTAATCCAGAATCAAAGATCATTGAGTATTCAAAAGTCAGAATTTTAAAGGTCATAGGAAGAGAAGAATGGAGACCATATGAAAGATACTTTTCTGTTAAGTTTGAACCCCAGAGTTATAATTATGGAGATTACTGCAATGCTTGGTACATGGCACTATATTTAAGGTCTTATTCGCATAGTTGGTTTATATTTTGGAATCAGAATATTTCAATGAAGTTTCCAATATGGTTTTATGATTGGTTTAAGAAGATAGGTCCAGAATTTGCTATGTTTCCTCCAGAAGTTCAAAAAGGACTGGATGTATATGCATCTGGTACTAATACCCATGCATTTCAAAAAACTCTTTTATTTGTGGCTGAATTTAAGATACCATCAATAATGGCATGAGAATTTAATTTAGCAAAAAGGATACCAAAACCTACTCCGCACACATTGGCAAGAAGTTTCAGAGTTAAGTGGTGGTCAAAGTATAAGCAAGAAGTTTGTTCTCCTCCAGCAGTTCAAATTTTTTTTAGAACTGGTGAAAAGTTAAGATTTCTAAAATATGAAGGAGAAACGTCATCAGCTAATAATCAAGAAAAAACTAAGGTTGGAGAATCAGCTGTTAAGGGACTTAGTCCTGAGCAGAAACGATTCTTTGAATCTCTTAAGCAGAATCCAAGTCTTCAAGCCCAATTTCAAGAATTTCTATCTCAGAAGTCAGGGTCAGATGAGTCTACTTCTGTATCAGATTTTGATGATGATATAATTATTGGTGGACAGGATCCTTACGATATCTGATGGATTCTGAAGCAAGTTCAAGTTCAGCTCCATTTCATTTAATGCCAGCAGCTAATAGACATATCCAGCAATGTTCAAGATGTTACTCTTATTATACTCATTGGAGAGTAATGAAAAGAAAAGAAAAAGAAGGACATGAAAAATTAAGGAAAATATTACTTCATAAGGATTTTCCAAAAGATATGAATTTGGTAAGAGAAGCAGCACAAGTTCAAAAAGCAAATAAGAAAGATTTTAATGTATCTGTTCAAAAGTTTAAATGTTGTATGACTAAGTATAAGTGGACGGATCAGTGTATTGGAATCTCTCCAGCAGGATCTGACCCACCACTACCAGTGGAGGATCACTCAAGTAGTCATGGATAAAGATAAGGTTCCACTAGCTCAATTATGTGTTCAAGAAGTCAAAAAGTTAATATAAAGATGTCGGCCATTCTCGAAGATAATCAATCCAGCTAAGAAAGGAATCTGCATCAATTCAGCACCAACCAAGATAATTGTTTGTATTTGTCATAAGTCAAAAAGTCTATAGTATTTAAGCATTATTGTAAGTTTGTGTCGGAATTCATTGCAAATGAAATCCAAATTTATCTGTAATTTACATTTAAGAGTCTTCAGTTGCCTATAAAAGGCATTAGTTAGGAAATGTGGAGGTAGAGCGAATTCAGAGCTAAAACTCTTGTATTCTCCTAGCCTTCTTTCTATCCTTCCAAGTCTGTCTACCCACTAGACCTTTAGTGGATCTTGTTAATATTGTAAGTATATCTTTGAATAAAATTTTATATATTTCAAAATTCCTGTTTATTTGTTTATGCTTTATTTGTTTTATTTAATAAATGTTGTCACGATCTTGTACGTTAATGGTATCAGAGCCATTTAACTAGGTGAGAATAATAATCAAGACTAGATAACATAAAAGCTTAAAGAATTTTAGGATTCTTGTTAGACTATTCTCAAATTGGGGTTTGGAATAGTGTTGGTAAGCTTGTAAAACTGTTGGTCAGCCCAGAATAGAGGTGGTCCCAGTATAGCGTTCCCACTTTACCTTCCTAAGAAAGAATTATCTGCAAGAAGAATAAATGTTTTAAGTTATTATGGCGTCTATTCTTAAGAAGTTATTAAAACCTGGTAAAAATAGCTCAAATACTGATGATGAACAGGATGTAGTACAAAGTAATGAAATTTTATTACCAATAGATTATTCTAATTGGACTATACCTAAGGAAAAAGATAGAAACAATTTATCAAATAGGAACGTTTGATTTACTCACTGCATATACTGTTAAGACTCATGAAGAAACCAAATCAATAAGACAAGAAGCACAGAGTATAAGATTACTTAATAAAAAAACTACTGATAAATATATAAAAAGAGGATATAGATATATACATATAGGTTTAGTTCAAATAGCGGTTAAACCTTTAGTACATATAGGAGTTAATGCACCTATATATTTAGCATTAAGAGATAAGAGATGTAATAAATATCAAAGTTCGTTAATGGCTATGGTTCAGACAAATATATGTAATGGTCCTATATATTTTAATTGTACACCTAATTTCCCAATAGATCTAACTGATCAAATGATACTTGAATCATTAGTATTAGACGTTCATTTACAAAGTGATGAATTTTATAAAAATTGTAAGAATTTTGCAATAATATATAGAGTCTATTTTAGATTAATGTCATCACAGATAAATCCCAAATTTAATAGATTACCATCAGTCGGGGAAGAAACTATATTAATGGAAATTGATGCTGAAAAACCTACAATATTCAAACCAAAGAAGTTAAAATGGGAAGATATCTCTGTTCCAGATCAATTAGAGATAAGACAACCTCAAAAATTAAGAAGTATAGAAAAGACAGAAATAGATCAAATAATAGGAGATGATGAAGGAAAGGTAATAATTAAATTTAAATCAAATTCAATAAGATAAAGACCTCACATTACAAAGGTAGGATCTTCAAGTTCAAGAAAATCATATTCAGAATTTATAGATAATAATCAAAAATATAAGTTTAAGGCTCCTCTTCCAGAACAAACTTATTCAGCTCTAAATTCACCTACGACAGAAACAATGATAGGATCAGTATTTATGATTAATTCTAATAAAGAATTTGTTCCAGATTATAAATATTTAAAAAAGGAAAGAAATCAGGTATATCATATGGAAGAAAGAAAGTGGTATAAACAATTAGATAAAAAGATTAGGGAAAACCTTAAGAAAGAATGGATTAAGGTAATGATTAAAGATAAATGTAATAGAACTTTTTATACATTTTTAAAATTATTTTTTATGGAACAAAACATAATAGAATTTACTAAGGAATGAGTAATAGATGTTAATACTAGTTTACATAAGAAATGGCAAATTTATGATACTAATGAAACAATATTAGCAATTCATCCACCACCTACAACATTAAAATTATCAACTATGAAAGAAGACGTAATAGTAGATCCTTTTAAGACAATAAAAGAGAAAGAATCAGAAGGAATTATCAGAATAATTCAACAAAATAATTATTCAAATCAGATATTAAATACAATAGCTAATCAAATAGATCATATATCTAATAAGATAGGAACTCCAAAAGAGGAAGTTAAGTTAAAACCTTATTTTCAGGCTAATGATATAATAGGAAAACAAAATGTTAGCTTTACTCCAAAAACTGATTTAATATTAAATAAGATATCAGCTAAATTATCAGAATTGGGAGAATCAAGTAAGAAAAATATTAATATGGTTGATAATACAAAAAATAAGAACATAGAATCATCAGAGGAAGAAATTGAATCATATATAGAGTCAACAGCTGAAGAAACAGAGGATGAAGAAATTAATAAAATAGCCAAAGAATTTCAAGAAAGTAATGATGAAATTAATAAAATATATAGAAAATCAGGACAACAAAAGTTCAAAACCAATAATACTAGGAATTATTATAATAGACCAACTCCTGCAGACATATAATATGAAGAAAGATATCAATTTACTAAAAATAAATATGATGGAATGTCAATTACAGAATGGAATATAGATGGTAAGTCATAATATGAAATAATCAATACGCTTCAAGAAATTAATATGGCTAGAGTAGCATATAAACTACATAATCATTCAGAAGAAACATCATGTAAATTAATAATTCAAGGATTTACAGGACAGCTTAAAAATTGGTGGGATCATGCACTTACAATTGAGGATAAAAATGCAATAGTCAATCATAAAACCTTAGAATTAGTAGATGAAATGAATAATGAATTTATAGAAAGAAATGATTCATGTGAGTTTTTAATTATAACAATAACTATGCATTTCATAGGAAATCCGAAAGATGAATTTAATTCATTAAAAATAGTATTAACTGATTTAAGATGTCCAACATTATCAGATTATAGGTGGTATAAAGATACTTTTTTAACTCAGGTATTAAGAAGAACGGATAGTAATGAGTTATTTTGGAAAGAAAGATGTATAATGGGTTTACCAAAACTATTTGCAGAAAGGATAATTCAGAAACTTAAGGATGAAGTAGGAGTTAATGATATACCATTTTCAGAACTAACATATGGTCAAATATTTGCTTTTGTTAAGAAAGAAGGTTTGAGTTTGTGTTCAGAATTAAAGTTACAAAATAAGTATAGAGGAGATAATAAAAGTACTAGATATGAATTAGGATGTTTTTGCGAAACATTTGGATTAACCAAGATAGAAGCACCATCAACATCATATAGGAAAAAGAAAAGAAGTTTTAAGAAGCATGAAAGGATGTATCAAAAAGAATATAGACAAGATTATAATAAACCACTAAGAAAATATTATAAAAATAAAAAATATCAGAAGAAGAGGAATCAAGATCATCAGAAAGATCCTGTTCTTGGAATTCAATTTTCTTATTACTTTCCTCTTCTTCTAATATTATTTCTTTTAGTTTATTTAAATAATTTCGTTGAATTTCACTATCTGGTATTTCTTGAATTAAATCAAATATTAATTCTTTTTTTTTATTACTACTTATATTTTTACTACTACTTATCATATTAACATGACACATTCCTCTTTGACAATTATATTCCTGATCACTATGTTCTCTATCTGATTGTGATTTTGATCCTTGTTGCTCTATCTCGGATTCTGTTTCATCTATATTTAATTTATTAAATAAATTATTAAATTCATATTTTAATTCTCTTATTTTGCTTTTGTTTTTATAACATCTATCTGCAGTATGTCCTTTTTTATGACAATTCCAACATTCTATTGGATTTTTATCTTTCTAATGATCTTGATTCCTCTTCTTCTGATATTTTTTATTTTTATAATATTTTCTTAGTGGTTTATTATAATCTTGCCTATATTCTTTTTGATACATCCTTTCATGCTTCTTAAAACTTCTTTTCTTTTTCCTATATGATGTTGATGGTGCTTCTATCTTGGTTAATCCAAATGTTTCGCAAAAACATCCTAATTCATATCTAGTACTTTTCTTATCTCCTCTATACTTATTTTATAACTTTAATTCTGAACACAAACTCAAACCTTCTTTCTTAACAAAAGCAAATATTTGACCATATGTTAGTTCTGAAAATGGTATATCATTAACTCCTACTTCATCCTTAAGTTTCTGAATTATCCTTTCTGCAAATAGTTTTTGTAAACCCATTATAAATCTTTCTTTCCAAAATGACTCATTACTATCCGTTCTTCTTAATACCTGAGTTAAAAAAGTATCTTTATACCACCTATAATCTGATAATGTTGGACATCTTAAATCAGTTAATACTATTTTTAATGAATTAAATTCATCTTTCGGATTTCCTATGAAATGCATAGTTATTGTTATAATTAAAAACTCACATGAATCATTTCTTTCTATAAATTCATTATTCATTTCATCTACTAATTCTAAGGTTTTATGATTGACTATTGCATTTTTATCCTCAATTGTAAGTGCATGATCCCACCAATTTTTAAGCTGTCCTGTAAATCCTTGAATTATTAATTTACATGTTGTTTCTTCTGAATGATTATGTAGTTTATATGCTACTCTAGCCATATTAATTTCTTGAAGCGTATTGATTATTTCATATTCTGACTTACCATCTATATTCCATTATGTAATTGACATTCCATCATATTTATTTTTAGTAAATTGATATCTTTCTTCATATTGTATGTCTGCAGGAGTTGGTCTATTATAATAATTCCTAGTATTATTGGTTTTGAACTTTTGTTGTCCTGATTTTCTATATATTTTATTAATTTCATCATTACTTTCTTGAAATTCTTTGGCTATTTTATTAATTTCTTCATCCTCTGTTTCTTTAGCTGTTGACTCTATATATGATTCAATTTCTTCCTCTGATGATTCTATGTTCTTATTTTTTATATTATCAACCATATTAATATTTTTCTTACTTGATTCTCCCAATTCTGATAATCTAGCTAATATCTTATTTAATATTAAATCAGTTTTTGGAGTAAAGCTAACATTTTGTTTTCCTATTATATCATTAGCCTGAAAATAAGGTTTTAACTTAACTTCCTCTTTTGGAGTTCTTATCTTATTAGATATATGATCTATTTGATTAGCTATTGTATTTAATATCTGATTTGAATAATCATTTTGTTGAATTATTCTGTTAATTCCTTCTGATTCTTTCTCTTTTATTGTCTTAAAAGGATCTACTATTATGTCTTCTTTCATAGTTGATAATTTTAATGTTGTAGGTGGTGGATGAATTGCTAATATTGTTTCATTAGTATCATAAATTTGCCATTTCTTATGTAAACTAGTATTAACATCTATTACTCATTCCTTAGTAAATTCTATTATGTTTTGTTCCATAAAAAATAATTTTAAAAATGTATAAAAAGTTCTATTACATTTATCTTTAATCATTACCTTAATCCATTCTTTCTTAAGGTTTTCCCTAATCTTTTTATCTAATTGTTTATACCACTTTCTTTCTTCCATATGATATACCTGATTTCTTTCCTTTTTTAAATATTTATAATCTGGAACAAATTCTTTATTAGAATTAATCATAACTACTTATCCTATCATTGTTTCTATCGTAGGTGAATTTAGAGCTGAATAAGTTTGTTCTGGAAGAGGAGTCTTAAACTTATATTTTTGATTATTATCTATAAATTCTGAATATGATTTTCTTGAACTTGAAGATCCTACCTCTGTAAAGTGAGGTCTTTCTCTTATTGAATTTGATTTAAATTTAATTATTACCTTTCCTTCATCATCTTCTATTATTTGATCTATTTCTGTCTTTTCTATACTTCTTAATTTTTGAGGTTGTCTTATCTCTAATTGATCTGGAACAGAGATATCTTCCCATTTTAACTTTTTTGGTTTGAATATTGTAGGTTTTTCAGCATCAATTTCCATTATATAGTTTCTTCCCCGATGATGGTAATCTATTAAATTTGGGATTTATCTGTGATGACATTAATCTAAAATAGACTCTATATATTATTGCAAAATTCTTACAATTTTTATGAAATTCATCACTTTGTAAATGAACGTCTAATACTAATGATTCAAGTATCATTTGATCAGTTAGATCTCCTGGGAAATTAGGTGTACAATTAAAATACATAGGACCATTACATATATTTGTCTGAACCATAGCCATTAACGAACTTTGATATTTATTACATCTCTTATCTCTTAATGCTAAATATATGGGTGCATTAACTCCTATATGTACTAAAGGTTTAACCGCTATTTGAACTAAACCTATATGTATATATATATATCCTCTTTTTATATATTTATCAATAGTTTTTTTATTAAGTAATCTTATACTCTGTGCTTCTTGTCTTATTGATCTGGTTTCTTCATGAGTCTTAACAGTATATGCAGTGAGTAAATCAAACGTTCGTATTTGATAAATTGTTTCTATCTTTTCCTTAGGTATAGTCCAATTAGAGTAATCTATTGGTAATAAAATTTCATTACTATGTACTACATCCTGTTCATCATCAGTATTTGAGCTATTTTTACTAGGTTTTAATAACTTCTTAAGAATAGACGCCATAATAACTTAAAACATTTATTCTTCTTGCAGATAATTCTTTCTTAAGAGGGTAAAATGGGAATGCTATACTGGGACCACCTCTATCCTGGGCTGACCAACAGTTTTACAAGCTTACCAACACTATTCCAAATCCCTATTTGAGAATAGTCTAACAAGAATCCTAAAATTCTTTAAGCTTTTATGTTATCTAGTCTTGATTATTATTCTCACCTAGTTAAATGGCTCTGATACCATTAACTTACAGGATCGTGACAGCATTTATTAAATAAAACAAATAAAGCATAAACAAATAAACAGGAATTTTGAAATATATAAAATTTTATTCAAAGATATACTTACAATATTAACAAGATCCACTAAAGGTCTAGTGGGTAGACAGACTTGGAAGGATAGAAAGAAGGCTAGGAGAATACAGGAATTTTAGCTCTGAATTCGCTCTGCTTCCACATTTCCTAACTAATGCCTTTTATAGGCAATTGAAGACTCTTAAATGTAAATTACAGATAAATTTGGATTTCATTTTCAATGAATTCCGACACAAACTTACAATAATGCTTAAATACTATAGACTTTTTGACTTATGACAAATACAAACAATTATCTTGGTTGGTGCTGAATTGATGCAGATTCCTTTCTTAGCTGTATTGATTATCTTCGAGAATGGCCGACATCTTTATATTAACCTTTTGACTTCTTGAACACATAATTGAGCTAGTGGAACCTTATCTTTATCCATGACTACTTGAGTGATCCTCCACTGGTAGTGGTGGGTCAGATCCTGCTGGAGAGATTCCAATACACTGATCCGTCCACTTATACTTAGCCATACAACATTTAAACTTTTGAACAGATACATTAAAATCTTTCTTATTTGCTTTTTGAACTTGTGTTGCTTCTCTTATCAAATTCATATCTTCTGGAAAATCCTTATGAAGTAATATTTTCCTTAATTTTTCATGTCCTTTTTCTTTTCTTTTCATTACTCTCCAATGAGTATAATAAGAGTAACATCTTGAACATTGCTGGATATGTCTATTAGCTGCTGGCATTAAATGAAATGGAGCTGAACTTGAACTTGCTTCATAATCCATCAGATATCGTAAGGATCCTGTCCACCAATAATTATATCATCATCAAAATCTGCTACAGAAGTAGACTCATCTGACCCTGACTTCTAAGATAGAAATTCTTGAAATTGGGCTTGAAGACTTGGATTCTGCTTAAGAGATTCAAAGAATCGTTTCTGCTCAAGACTAAGTCCCTTAACAACTGTTTCTTCAACCTTAGTTTTTTCTTGATTATTAGCTGATGACGTTTCTCCTTCATATTTTTGAAATCTTAACTTTTCACTTGTTCTAAGAAATTTATGAACTGCTGGAGGAGAACAAACTTCTTGCTTATACTTTGACCACCACTTAACTCTGAAACTTCTTACCAATGTGTACGGAGTAGGTTCTGGTATCCTTTTTGCTAAATTAAATTCCCATGCCATTATCCATGGTATCTTAAATTCAGCCACAAATAAAAGAGTTTTTTGAAATGTATGGGTATTAGTACCAGATGCATATACATCCAGTCCTTTTTGAACTTCTGGAGGAAACATAGCAAATTTTGGACCTATCTTCTTAAACCAATCATAAAACCATATTGGAAACTTCATTGAAATGTTCTGATTCCAAAATATAAACCAACTATGCGAATAAGACCTTAAATATAGTGCCATGTACCAAGCATTGCAGTAATCTCCATAATTATAACTCTGGGGTTCAAACTTAACAGAAAAGTATCTCTCATATGGTCTCCATTCTTCTCTTCCTATGACCTTTAAAATTCTGACTTTTGAATACTCAATGATCTTTGATTCTGGATTAATATTATGTGAAATTTCCATAGACTCTGTATCTATTAAAATGAATTCATAAAATTTTCTTGTCTTGAATGTAGTATCAGAATTCCACGGCATATCTTTTCCAAACATCTTCTTAACATATTCTTGTTGATTAGCTTTTGCAGGTATCTCAAGGAAATGAGTTAAACTTATTTCTTCACTCCACTTTTTATTGAAATACTTATATTCTAGTAGACCACTTCTTGGAACAATCTGTTTATTAGCTGGAGGTGGAGAGGGTGATTTTGAACTGGGACTTGGAGAATTAAGTACAGATTTATATGGTAGTTATGGAAAATTTTGAAGACTTTCAAATTGATTAGGATGAGAAAAATTAGATGATGAAACTTGAACAGCTGGAATAGTTTTGGATCTAGGATTTGGATTTACTGGGGTAAGGCTCACCATCTCTTTAGAATCACTTATCTCAAAATCTTTTGCAGATAATGCTTTGAAAGTACCCATCTGTAAATTTAATTAAATCAATTACCTTGTAAAAATTCTCTAGTTAAAAAATCTGGTAGAGAGTTATTATCTCCCTTAATATATTCTATATCAAAATCAAACACAGATAATATAGCTTGCCATCTAGCAAAAATCTGTTTTGGCACAATATTTTGAACATCTTTGATTAAAACTTCCTTTGCTGACTTACAATCAATTCTTAAAAGAAATTTCTTATTATAAAGATCATCTTGAAACTTTGAAATACACAAAACAATCGAAATAATTTCTTTCTTAATCGTAGAATAATTCTTTTGAGAACTTAACCACAATCCTGAATGGTATCTTACTAATCTTTCCTTATTATCTAACTTTTGTTTTAGTATTCCCCCGTAACCTACGTCTGACGCATCTGTTTCTACTATCATGTAGGCTTTAGGATGTGGGATAGCTAAACAAGGTAAAGTCTTAACCTTTTCTTTTAATTCTTTAACTATTTTAGTATGTTCATTACTCCATGGAGGTGGATTCTTTTGAAGTCTCTTATATAAAGGTTGACAATATTTTCTTAAATTTGGGAAAAAAATCTGAAATATAATTAAGACATCCTAAAAATCTTTGAAGTTGATTTTTATCTTTTATTTGATTTGGAAACTTATCTGTAAATTCTATTGTTCTATTGATTGGCCTTATTAATCCTTTTGTTATATTATGTCCTAAAAACCTTATATTAGTTTCAAATAACTTCATCTTATTTTCAGATAAAACTAAACCATTTTTCTTAATTGGATGAAATAAGGTTTCTAAATGCTTAAAATGTTGTTCTATAGATGTTGAATATACTAAAATATCATCTATATAAACTATAGTAAAACTATTATATGGATTAAATATTTCATTCATTATCCTTTGAAATTCAGAAGGGGCATTCTTAAGTCCAAAAGGCATTACGTTCCACTCATAATGTCCAAAGGGTACAGTAAAATCTGTCTTATATCTATCTTTTTTCGCTATTTGAATCTGCCAAAATCCTGATTTTAGGTCAAACTTTGAAAATATCTTAGTTGAGTGTAATTTATTAATTAAATCTCTTTTACTAGGAATAGGATATCTGATCCATTGTAACACTTTATTAAGTGGCTTATAATTAATTACTAATCTTGGAACACCTCTTTCTAATTCTGCTTGCTTAATTACATAAAAAACTGAACAACTCCAAGGAGATTTTGATTTCTTTATTAACTTTTTTTGTAATAAATCCTCTATCTCTTTCTTGCAATGTTCCAAAAATTCTTGATTCATTTGAATTGGTCTTGCTTTAGTAGGGATATTTCTTTCATTAAAATCCTTTTCATATGGTAAATTAACTATATGTTGCTTCATTTCCCAAAAAGCATTAGGAATATTACTACATACTTTTCTTATAAATTTTTCTTTAATTTCTTGAATTTTTTGTTTAGTATTATCCTGCTGTAATTGTTCCTCAATTCTTATATAATTTATTTCTTCTTTTAAATAATTTATATGTCCTTTCTTATTTTCTATAATATTTATCTGCCTAAATATTGAATTATTTTGTAATATATTTATTTCCCTTTGCTTAATTGGTCTAATAAAATTAAAATTTATCTTTTTCCCATGAATATTTGTACTTAAACCTTGACTATCCACCTTAAAAGGATAAATTTGAGTTAGAAACGGAGTTCCTAATATCATATCTGTAGATATATCCTTTACTAGAGTAAATACATTCTTAAAACAATACCCATCACAACAAACATGTGCATTAGATAATTTATATCTTATATTTAATGGTTTTGAATTGACAGTATATAATTGTTCATTAGTTTTTTCATAATATTCTGTAGGTATTAATCCTTCTCTTATTACATTATGATCTGCTCCTGAGTCAAATAATGCTATTACTTTTAATTTAAAATCTTCTATTACCAAGTCTATATCAATATACCATTTTTGAAATACAATTTTTTGTATACTATTAATAAAATTATCCTCATCTATTTTATCATTTTTAATTATTATATTTTCTTGACTTGTACTTACTTCTTTTTTTTTGATTATTTTTTATCCATATTTTGATTTCTAATTCTATATCTTTTTCCCTTAATTTTATAATCTCTTTGTCCATCATATTAACTTGTCTTTTTAAACAATTAATTTCAGTTTGTAAGTCTTTTGTTGAAATTTGTTTAAATATATTTTTAGTAGGATACTTATCAAACATTTTATTTAAACTAAAATTTTCCTGTTCTTGGAATTCAATTTTCTTATGGTGGAGTTCGAAACACATTTTTGTTTTACACTCCTCCACACTATGGCTCCACCTCCCAAGGTAAACACATATTCCGAGGTAGATTTAGTGTTGTCCCTATCTGACTGGAAATCAGAATCCCTGTAACCCACAGATAATAAATCATTTGCTTGGTAAACTAGCATATAATCTCTAGTCCTTTTCAGGTAATTTAGAATATGCTTTACGGCAGTCCAATGACCCTATCCTGGGTTACTTTGATATCTACTAATCATGTCCATGGCAAAAAAAATATCTGGTCTCCTACATAGCATTGCATACATTAAGCTTCCTACAACCGAAGCATAAGGAACTGCTTTCATTTCCTCTATCTCCTTTGGTGTCTTAGGACACATTTCCTCAAATAGAGGCACTTCATGTCTAAAAGGTAGAAAACCTTTCTTGGAGTTTTGCATGCTAAAATGAGCTAGGATAGTGTCAATGTATGAAGCTTGAGATAAGCACAACATCCTTTTCTTGCGATCTCTTATTACTTTGATCCCAAGAATATGTCCAACTTCTCTCAAATCCTTCATAGCAAACTGCTTGGACAGTCATACCCTTACATTTGATAACACCCTAACATTGTTTCCAATTAACAAGATGTTATCTACGTATAGTATAAGAAATACCACCACGTTTCCGTCATTCTTCTTATATACACAAAATTCATCTAGACATTGAATAAATCCATAAGATTGGATTACTTCATCAAAGCGGATGTTCCAAGATCTTGAAGCTTGTTTCAATCCATAAATGGACCGATTAAGCTTACACACGAGATGCTCTTTGCCATTTGCAATGAATCCCTCAGGTTGCTTCATATAGATATTTTCTTCAAAACTTCTATTAAGGAAAGCTGTCTTGACATCCATCTATCAAACCTCATAATCCATATGAGCAGCAATAGATAAAAGAATTCAGATAGACTTAAGCATGGTTATCGGTGAAAAGGTTTCTTCATAATTGATCAATTCTTTCTAATTATACCCTTTCGAAACAAGCCTTGCTTTAAAGGTTTATACCTTTCCGTCTGATCCTCTTTTCCTTTTGTAGACCCATTTACATCCAATGACTTTTACACCATTTAGTGGTTCTACAAGCTCCCAAACTTGATTAGAATCCATAGATTCTATCTCAGAGAGCATTGTCTTTTGTCAAGATATCGCATCTTTATCTTGGAGTGCTTCGTCATAAGTTTAAAGATCTATTTCATATTCACCGGGGACCAAGTCCGAAGACTCTCCCAAAAACATGAATCTATCAGGTTGTCTAACAACCCTCCCACTACGACGAGGCACTACTGGTAATTGTGTATCATTTGTGACATACGGTGCAGTCACTTGTGGTGTCTCATCTTGTACCACTGGTACAGAAAAATTATTCCCTCTTATTTCCTTAAGAACAATTTTACTCATGGGCTTGTGGTTTATTACATAGTCATCTTCTAAAAATCGAGCATTCGTGCTAACGATGACCTTCTGATCTTTAGGACTATAAAATAAATCACTTTTTGTTCCTCTAGGATAGCCCACAAACAAGTGAACTTCCATACGAGATTCCAACTTATCAGCATCTCCTTTCAACACATGTGCTGGACTACCCCAAATCCAAATGTGTTTCAAACTACGCTTACGCCCAATCCACAATTCTGTGGGAGTAGAGGGTACTGATTTAGAAGGTACCAAGTTTAGAATATATGCCGCTGTTTCCAAAGCATACCCCTAAAACAAATTCGGTTATTTTGAATAACACATCATTGATTTAACCATTTTCATAAGAGTTTTATTCTTTCGTTCTGCCACACCGTTCTGTTGGGATGTACCCGGTGCAAACAATTGAGATTGAATCCCAACTTCTGATAAGTAACTCCTAAACTCTCCTAAGAGGTACTCACCACCACGATCAGATCATAGTGTCTTGATACATTTACCATGACGTTTCTCCACATCAGTCTTGTATTCTTTGAACTTATCAAAGCACTCAGACTTGCGGCGCATCAAGTAAATGTACCCATATCTCGAATAATCGTCTATAAATAAGATAAAATATTCGAAACCACTTCTTACCTGAATAGTCATAGGGCCACACAAATCAGAATGAACCAATTCTAACACTTATTTGGCTCTATACCCCTTGACCTTAAAAGGCCTTTTGGTCATTTTTCCTTCGAAGTAGGACTCGCAGGTTGGATAGTTTTCCACTTCCAAGGAATCCAAAGGTCCATCGGCTATCAACCTTTGAATCCTACTTAAGTTAATGTGATCTAAGTTTAGATGTCAAAGATATGTTTGGTTCATTTATGAAGATTCTTTTCTCTTATTAGATTTAGAAGATGTGTTGTTAATTTTCATTTGTTGCATCGTAGGAGTTATTGGATTAAAAGTATATAAATTGTCAATCAACGTACCAGAACAGATAATAACTCTATTCTTCTTGACCACAACTTTATCATTAAAAGAAACAGAATATTTATCCATACAAAGTTTAGAAAGTGAAATCAAATTCTTTCTAAAATAAGATACGTAAAGATAATCTCTCAAAATCAAAGACTTATTCTTATGAAAAGATAAATAAATGTTTCCCACTGCAATGGCCGCTACTTTCACAGCGGTGCCCATGTATATGGTAATCTCTCCATCACTTAGTCATCTGGTTCCTGAAACCCCTGCAATGAATTACAGATATGATCAGTGGCTCCCGTATCTACACTCCAGGTACTGGTAGATAACACTGCTAAACATGTTTCAACAACTAATGAAAAAGATGTACCTCCATTGTTCTCCTTTTTACGAGAACAATCCACTTTCCAATGTTCAGGCTGCTTACAATTGAAGCACTTACCCTTCGGCTTTTTCACGCCACCTTGTGGCCCAACCACTTGAGGTCCAACCGTTTTCTTTGCTGAAGGATTTTGTTTCTTCTTCTTCTTTCCGTCTTTGGGCTTAGAAGCAGAAACATTTTCAGCAATATAAGCTTGACAATTTTGATGAAACAGTCCTTCTGCTGATTGAAGTTCTGTCAGAAATTCCGTAAATGAATACAACCTCCTGTTCATGTTGTAGTTCAGTCGGAACTGCTCAAAACTCTTAAGCAGCGTTTGGAGAATGATATCGATCTGGGTTTCCCCATCGATTTCAGCTCCAAGGACCTCCATCTCATTCAGATGAGCCATCATCTTGAGGACATGATCACTCACAGGTGTCCCCTCAGCCATGGTGGTAGTCATCAAGTTTCTCATAGCTTCCTGCCTGGCAGCCCAACTCTGGTGTCCGAAGAGTTTTTTGAGATTATGCATCATATCATAGGCAGTAGGCATGGCCTGATGCTGATGTTGCAGTACATTTGACATGGATGCTAAAATGTAACACCGCGCTATCTCATCTGTCTTGATCTACTTTCTATAAAGCATTTTCTCCTCTTTACTAGAGTTTTCATCAGGCAAGAAAGGACAATGCTCAATGAGTACAAACTTGTACTCTTCAGCAGTCAGGACAATATCCAGGTTTCATTTCCAATCAATATAATTAGGACCAGTAAGTTTGTTTTCTTTAAGTATAACAGCAAGAGGATTGAAAGTCATAATGAAAATCCTGAGAATCACATAAATAAACACATAAGTCAAATTATTTGAATTAATAAACCATATTGTTCCCTCAAACAATATAATTTAAATTCACCAATACCTCAACACACCGTGAATTTTGTATGCCATGATAATGTGGATGTATACTAATTCAAACATTTGTTAGAGGAGGTTTTATCCATTAATTTTATTATCTTATCATCCTAACTTTATGAAAAATAAAATTAATAGTTGGTTTCGCTTCGGCCATACAAATAACAGCAGTGACTTCTATGGGGAGGATACTATTAAATGTACCTGATTGTATACCATTACTTGATACTAAGTCCATTATCTAGGATTATGTCCCTTCAGATGGATAAGATGACATACTCCTAAACAACTTTCTATAATCATCCATAAAGGAAGTTTGATCTAGTAATCCACAAATAAACTCATCCGATATGGAGGAAGACACTTAAAGCCAACACGTAAGTTTAAATGTATCACTTACAAACCAGTAATGGAGGCCACGAGATTTATTAAAATTAATCCCTCTCCCACCTAGTTATTTAACATAAGGGATTTTAACATGCATATCATATAAAACACATAAAAGCATGCCTTACAAAACAACGCATATAAATAACAATAATAAACATGGAAAATAATAATTCCAACTATTATGGCCTCGTTATAGACTTGCGTTCTCGAATGTTTGCCGTCATACTGGGATCGACTAATAATATAATCAAGATAATTTATAATCAAAATAAACTAATACCAAATTACACTACAACCACTCCGATAATTTGTCCAAAATCATCTTGGTTGTGAGCTACATTTATAATCTATAAGGAACTGATAACATGATCTTTTGTGTGGCACCACACACCATGTTATCTACAATATAAATTAATTGGATAATTGCAATAACATATATAACAAATATAAAATGTAAATATTTGACCATAAACGATTCTCATATCATGAATAGATGTTCATACAAAAGCTAAACTTATAGTATACATCCTAACAGTAGCAGCGTTGACGCATGATTGGTTGTGACGGCCTCGAAATTGATTTTAAGATTTTTATAAAGTATTCATGCTAAGAGGATTTTTGTTTTTGCTTTCTTGTGATGAGAATCTTACTTAAACAATTTAATTCATTTTCAGACGTTTTAGACCATTTTAAAACTCTAACATATTTCTTAACAAAGTTTATATCGGTTGTTTTCTTTAAAAAAATATATATGAATTCTTATGAAATTTTTTATAAATTGAAAAGTTATGCTTTAGTTAGTAAAAGTAACTACTCTAAGTAGAGGGGTGTTACACTATTAGAAGAAAACAATTAATTCCCTAACTCCAATAGATGTTAGTTTTAATTTTTTTAATTGTTATTAACGATAATGTTTGTATTTTTTTTCCATAAGTGATTAAACATCCTACTAACTAGGAGTACGAAATTGAATCATTAAATTAATATCTTGAGAATTTTTTTATTGATATCAAACAACACATTTAGTTCATGGAGACGTAATATATATATATATATATATGTGTGTGTTGTGTGTAATAATTCAATACGTATTCCTCAAATCTTTTTTACATATAAAATTCCACTAGAACACATGACAAGCCCACAATTTCAAACATTTAATTTTGTTTTTTTGTTTTTTCTAAAAATAAAGTAGAAATGTTTTAAAATTGTTAAGATGATTTGACAAATCCAAGAAAATAAACCAGGATGATATTTTTAATATAATTTTAGACTAATTCCAAACAATATACAAACAAATAATATAAACTAAAAGTCAGATGGAAATGCTATAAAAAATCTTACAACTGCTTTTATTTTTATTTTTTGAGTGACAATTAAGAGTGTGGAGACTCAATTAGATACTTTTTCAATGTAAGTGATGTATCTAATGAACTAAACATATATACATCTTACCATTACTTTTATAACTAAAAACCAACACTAAAATCTACTAGCTTAGTTATTAACAATAACTAATAATCTACCGTGCGTTGCACAGTTTGTCATATAACATATAATTAATAATTTTATAATTATAATAATATGATGTAAATATATAATATTCAAATATATAAATAAGTTAAACAAATAAATTGAAAACTCTCTATTCGAAATAAGAATGAGATAAATAAAAATGTTCAATTTGACCATATTTGTGCAACCATTAAATACTTAAAAATCACATAAATTAAATTTAGTAGCTAAAATAAAAAAAAAATTGAATCCTACAAACATGTTATGTGTATTGAAAACGATATATATTTCAATAAAAAACTAAGATTAATAAACATTATATTTTATCAATGTTCATAACTATAAAGATATTTTAATAAAATTTTTGATTCCATCAATATAAATAACTCGATTATTCTAAATCCAATAAAATATATATCAACTCAAAAAATATCCAAAATCCATTGCTATTTGTATAATTAATATTATTGAAAATTGGACTTAATCTAGAATATATTCAACACCCCAAACTAAGATGAATAAACCACATCATTATATCAAAAGATTATTTATTTATTTATTTTTTGAAATAATCAACATTTTCTAATTTGTAATTTTAATTATAGGCATTTTCTTTCATATTTGTAATTTTGGTAGTTATAATTTTAGCTTTAAACATACTTTTAACTTCTACACTTTAGTCTATAGTTGTAACTACTACAAATCAATTACAAAAAATATTCAAATGCTCTAACATATTAGATTTGATAAATTGCTATATAAATATCAAATTAAATATTATATTAAGTGGTAAGTTTGATGTATAATGCATTAAAAATTAATTTTAAAATGAAAAAGTTATTAAATTTGAAGTTATTGTTTAAAAAAAAAACACTCACATCTCATTAGTTAACACAATCAAAATTACAAATTCAAAATAAAAAGTATGTCAGTAAATAAAACTATAAATAAAAATGATAAATTTGATTTATCATACATTAAGATGAATTTTATTAGAATCTATTTATTTTGCAATTATGATAAAAAAATGCACACCCACCCCCACCACCCTCACGACCAACATCTATCAAAATTATAAATATAAAATAAAAATGACAATGAACAAAATTTCAAATAAGAAGGAGAAATATGATACATATGCATTAAAATAAATTTCAAATGAAGTTGTTTAATTTGAGATTCTTTATTTGATTTAATTATACATATTTTTATTAAGTAAATTTTTTATAATACATTTTTATTTTATTTCTGGACTTTAATATAAATTTACAATAACTTAAAGTTACATAAATATTTAAAGTAATAAAAAATGCATTTTAGTTTCTTTATGTATACAATATGAATATCAAATTAAAAATCATTAAAAGTGATTAATTTGATATATTATATGTTATAAATGAATTTGAGATATAGTTATTATACTTTAAATATTTGGTGAAAAATATTAATATACAATAAATGTAATGTGAAATGTAATAAATGATATTTTCTAGAATGAATAGTTAAAATAAGTGGAAAAATACTTTTAATAGTTTTAGCAGACTATTCTACTTATATATATATAGATATAGATTAGGATAGGGCTATCAACACACTACCCAATACTACACACATCTAGTTTAGTTTGTAAGATGAAGCATCAATGTAAACAATTTGGGGTGAGTGTAATAAAAGACACTTAAAAATTTGTTGGAGATTGAATAATATGAAAGACATAACAATATATATATATATATAAACAACATTTACATTCCTTTACAAATACAATATATATAATTAAATAATATATCAATTAAATTGTATTATGATTTATAATAAATTTGATTATAAACATAACATAAAATAATATAATATTTAATGTACACGAATACTAAAGGCGTAAGGATATCTAACAATTATTCTCAGAATTTGGTATTGTTACACCACATTGATCCCCTATACAAAAGTATAGCATTGGATACGCAGGGTTTCCAACCAAAACTTTGAATAATTATATTTGATATATTTTTATCAGACATTTAAACTCTTAGGAATTTACTGAGCATTTAAGACTTATATGTATTATCAAATCCCCTTCAACCCACAAATGCCTCAAACGCCTTCCTAGCTAAAACGGCTAAAAGGGTGAACATTAGGATTGTATAATACATCGTAGTACTTAAGCCTCAAACCTGAGTGTCTTAACCTTTCATTAGTATCCATGTTTCCATAAATCTAAAAATAAACAGACATGCTTAAAAGATCCAGCAGTATTTATCTAACACATATATATCTAGCCTATCATTGATAGGCCTTTCATAAACATATAAAATAAAAGCTTAAAACAAAAATATTAAATACTTACAGAGTCTGGAGAACACCAAGAACACAAAAGATTTATATATTACAAGATTATAAAGAGGAAAAATTAGAGAGAGAAACTAGAGAGAAGGGGGAGAGAATGGGCGAGTACTTTACTCAAGCATGCCCTTACAAGTGAAAAACAAGCCCTATAAATAGGGGAAAAGAAAAACTATTACAATACTATTACAATTATTGCTTTATAAAAGCAAATAGTAAAGATTCTTTTTATTGGACTTTATTGTCCATTCCACTAATATGAGAGGTCCACCAAGTGGAGGGCATCTTTATCTTCTTTGTCTCTTTTATCCTGCAAGAATTGAGTTTTGAGTTTTGAACGCCTTGAGTGATTCTTTGAGCCTCCATAGGTCAAGTAACAATTCATTATTTTCATTATCTTGAAAATATGGATAAAAAATAAGAAGTTCTTTTACTTCTTTTATTCTTTCTTCAATAATTTTTATTTTTCTTTTAATTGTTGAAACTCTATTCCAGCTTCCTTGTCCTTCATAGAAGATTGGATTAAAAAATGGTAGCCATAGTGTATGCGGATAATTCCTCTGAATGAAATATAATTCCGGATTTATGTCTTGCATTTTAATCTTTGAATTTTTGCATCAGAGATTCTCTGAGAATGTCGAAAGACACACTTAACTCAGGATTTTCTTCTTCCTGGTCTTGGCCTTCTTGTTCAGAAAATAATCTTTTTGTTTCTTCCCTGCTGCTAGAGTCAGAAAGCATTGAAGTATCAGATTTTGAACCTGAACATCCAGTATTTTGTAGATTCTTAAAAAGATCATTTTTCATTTCTTCAAGATATATATCTATCATTTTTTGCTTGGAAAATGTTCCAGCATATTTCTGAGAAATTCTTTTAAAAGGACTATTTAAATCCTTTATCTCTTCTTTTTTCTTTTCTTTTAGTGTTTTATAACACTTTATTTTTTCCTTGATATTATCAATGGTAGATTGAGAATATAATTCTCCTGTTTCGGGATCAATTCTGCTCATTTTATCCCACATCTTGGTATGACCAAGTCTCCATAAGCAAGGAGTTCCATTATCGGTATAATCGAATTCTGGTGTCCATTTCCATATCCATGGAATACCTGATTCTATAAAGAATTGACAAGGGGTCTGACCCTTTATTGAATTATTTTCAACTGAAGGTGCACACATAGTCCATTCTTCCATCAAATTTTTATAATTATCTGGTAAAATGTCTATGGTGGTACCAAATATTTTCCACCAATCATAGAACCAGTTATTAACCGGATGTTTTGAGCAATTGCTACAAATTTTTATCAACCAAGTATGTTTCTTTTTCTTATTTTCAAAGAAAAGAGCTTTATGAAAGCCATCAATATAATCCCAAAAATTAAATTTATAGGAATTTCTTTGACTAGGATGTATTACTTCCTTTTCAACCAAGGGAGATAATCCCCATTCTTCAAGAGATATAATCTTCTTGATAGTGAACTTTGAATATGCATGTTCATTTGTCTGGTTATTTCCAGGACCAAAGTGTTCAATGTCAACACTTTCTAATGCTCTAAGCATTTCTTCATAGAATCCTCTTGATTTATATGAACCACTTATAATGGTTCCACTAGGAACATATCTATCCATAATAGTCCATGGACTATCTTTTCATTGGATATCTTTTTCTTCTATTAGAAGAATTAGATCTCTGTATTCAGATTTTTTAAAGAGTATATTACTCTTTTCCTCAGAAGTAATGCTGGCATAGGAAGATTCTTCCTTTTCTTCAAGACTATGTTCCTGTGATTTCTTTTTTAAAAATTCTTGAAAATCTCCATATAATGGATGATTTTTATCAGGAATATTTCTTGATGCACTTCCAGAAATATTCTGAGAAATGAGCTTTTGTTTGCCATGTTGGGCTAAGATTTGATGGGAACTTCTTCCCCTTCCTCTTCCCCTATTAGGGAAATAGGATCCTCGTCCCTGTTGACTCATATCTGAAATTATAGAAGAAATTCTCTTGTTAAATAATCAAACAAATTATTATCCTTTCCTTGTTTATAAACAATTTCAAAATCAAAAGGAGCCAAATAGGCTTGCCATCTTGCAAACATTTGTTTTGAAATGTCGTGTTTAAAATCTTTTTTGAAAAGACCTTTTGCTGCTTGGCAATCTGTTTTTATAATAAATTTTTGATTATATAAATCATCTTGAAATTTTATAACACATTTTACTATAGCTAAAATTTCTTTAGCCACAGTAGCATAATTTTTCTGTGCAGGATTCCATTTTTCTGAATAAAACCTAACAAGAATTTCTTGTTTATCTTTTGGATTTATTTGTTTTAAAATTCCCCCAAACCCTAAATCTGAGGCATCTGTTTCAATAATTTTTTCCCATTGAGGATTAGCAAGCATAAGACAAGGAATATTTTTTACCTTTTCTTTTATAATTTTAACTACCTTGGTATGTTCATCAGTCCAAGGCTTAGGATTTTTTTAAGTCTATCATATAAAATAGCAGATATTTTTGAAATATTTTCAACAAATGAAGAAACATAATTTTAGACTTCCAAGAAATCTTTGTAATTGTGTTTTATCAGTAATTATATCTCGAAATTTATTTCCAAATTCCATACTTCTTTGTATAGGAATTATTTTTCCTTTTTCAATATTATGTCCTAGAAATCTGACATTTGTATAAAATAAATTCATTTTTGGTTTTGATATAACAAGACCATTTTGTTTAATTAATTTTCTAAAGATTTCTAAATGTTTGAAATGAGTTTCAATATCTTTAGAAAATACAAGAATATCATCAATATAAACAATTATAAAATTGTTATAAGGGATAAATATATCACTCATGATTTGTTGGAATTCTGAAGGAGCATTTTTTAACCCAAAAGGTAAAACTGTCCTTTCATAATGTCCTATAGGAACATTAAAAGCTGTCTTATATCTGTCAGCTTGTTCTATTTGCATTTACCAGTATCCTGATTTTAAATCAAATTTTGAAAATATTAATGCTCCAAAAGGTCTATCTATAAGATCTTTTTTATTTGGAATAGGATGTCTGATCCATTTTAAAACCTTATTAAGGGGTTTATAATTTATGACAAGTCTGGGTACACCTCTTTCTTGTTCTGAATGTTTATTAATATAGAAAGCCATGCACGACCATGAAGACTTAGAAGGAGTTATTAGCTTCTTATCAAGAAGAGATTTTATCTCTTTTTTACATAATTCTAAATATTCAGAATTCATTTGACAAGGTCTAGATTTTGTAGGAATATCCTTTTCATTAAAATCTTCTTCATAAGGAAGAGAAATAACATGTTTTTTTCTATCCCAAAAAGCATTTGGGTGATCATCACATATTTTTAAGGAAAACTTATTATAAATTAGTTTTATTTTATCCTTTAATTTAGGATTGTTTAATTTTTCTTCAATAGTAAGGAAATTAATTTCTTCCTTTAAAGAATTTATATGAAATATTTTTCTATTCATTTTTTCTTTTATTTCATTAATAACCTTTTGGATAGGTCTATCTATAAATTCAAAAATAATAGGTTTATTTTTATAGGTACCAATTATTCCTTTTTCATCAATACGTGTTAAAGGATATATACTATATATAAAAGGTAAGCCAAGAATAAGTTGACTTGAAATATCTTTTGCAAGAAGGAAACTAGTAGGAATACAGCTTCCATTTTTACATATTAAAGTTTCTGGTAGTTTATAACTAATATTTAGAGACCCTCCTCCTGCATGTGAAAGAGAATGAGTTGTTTTATGAAAATATCTTGAAGGAATTAATCCTTCTTGTATAACATTCAAATCTGCTCCACTATCAATCATAGCAATGAATTTTTCTTGATAATTATCATCAATTAAAAGAGTTATTTTTGTATACCATTTTTGTGATGTATACATATTCATGATTTGGATAATTTCTTTTGTAGATTTGTTTTTATCTATTGTTGACAAGAAATTTTCTTGTTGTTCTTCTAATTCTACAAACTCCTCTTTTTCCATAATTTTTTCTTTTTCTATTATGGATAATCTATGATGTATATTTATATTACATTTTTGAAGATCTTTTACTTCATGTTTCAAATTATTAATTTCTATTAATAATTCTTCGGTAGTTGTTGGTTTTTTATCACCATATTTTTGTTTTAACATTCTATGAATTTCTTTCATAGAGTATGATTGATTTTGATTTTGGATAGGAATATTTATTTCCTCTTTTTTATTATTACTTGTAGATGGTGTATTTTCAATTTGATCAATAATTTTTGATCTTAATTCAGGATCTTTTATATTTTTTAGTAATTCTATAAAAGAATTATTATCTATAGTATTTATACTAAAATCCTGAAATTGAGATAATAGTTTATAAAATCCATCTCCTTTTTCATCAGTATTATTGATATGATTAATACAAGGTTGACCTTGCATACAATTATTACATTCTTCATTATTTGAAGATAAACTTTCATTATCTGAATCTTTCAAATCATCTGAATAATATGATTCTTCTTCTGATTTATTATCTGAATCAGATTCTAACATTATTTATAATAAAGCATTTTTGATATTATCATCAATTTATAATTTATTTATTTTTGCTTTAGTCCAGCATTCATTAGCATAATGACCTGGTTTATGACATTTATGACAAATAATATTTTTCTTATCTTTATTACTTTTATTTATATTAAAGGTTTCTTTTCTTCTTTTCTTTTTCTCTTTAAATTTTTCAGAGAAATGTCTTCTTTTCTTATATTGTTTTTCATTTTTATCTCTAAGATTTTTAGAGTGTCTTTTATTTTTAGAATAAGTTTCATTCCTATCTCTTCTGGATGTTTCCATACCAATTTGGTCACAGAAATGTCCTAATTGTTTTCTTTCTATCATACTTTGATTTTTAATTTGTTTGTTTAATTTTAGTTCATTACAAAGGGATAAGCCTTCTTGAACACAAACATTTATTAAATTTCCATATGTATAATTATCATAAGGAATATTTAAATGTTCTTTTCTAAGAATTACTTTAATTCTTTCAGCGAAAAGACTTGGAAGACCATCTATAAATTTGGCTTTCCAATGAATATTATTACAATCAGGTAATTCGAAGACTCTAGATAGATAAGTATCTTTATACCATCTAAAATCTGTTAAAGTTCTACATCTTGTATTACTTAGAAGAGTACGAATATTTTCGCTATTATCAGAAAATCTTCCAGTAAAATGTTCAATTATTGTCATTATTAGAGTATAAACAACATTACTATTTTGATTATTATTTTCTATTTTAACAGCATCTTGAATTGTATCTTTTGCTGTTTGAGATAAATAGTTATCCCACCAACCTTTAAGTTGACCCGTAAAACCTGTTATAATCATCTTAGCAATATTTTTATCATTATTTCCTGCTGCCATGCAGACAGTACTGTACATGAGCATCCTATGGGCCATATTATGAATATGTGTATCTGTGAATCCGTCTAGATTCCATTCATAAATACTTTTCCCATTATAACTTGTTTCTGAAAAGAATTCTTTTTCCTCATGTAAAACATCTATAGGAGTTGGTTTAGTTAAATAATATCTTTGTTGAGTAGGCCTATCAGCCCATTTAATTTTATTTATTTTATCTTTCGAAGATTCAGATGATCCCTCATCATTATTTAAAGTAGAAATATTTTGTCCTTTAAATTTTTCTGTTAATTCAACAATTAAATCTTCCAGATTATTTTTTGTTGATTTTAATTTAAAGTCTTTTATCTCTGGAGGTGGTTGAATAGATGACGAAGCAATTGAAACTATATCTGTTTCTTTCTTTACTTCAATATGAACATCAGGTTTAATTTTTTGTAGAATTGAGAAGATATTTTCAATTTTACTATGAAGAGAGTTTAATTCTTCTCCTATTATATTTAAATATAAATTAGAATAATTTTGTTTTTCCATTAAAATATTTATATGTTTTATGATAACTTGTAAAGTTTCATTTTCAATTAATTTTGAAAATGCTGTAAAATTCATAATTTTACTATTTTTCTCCATTTGAAATGAAGTACTGGGAGGATACAAAGATTTTTGTTCTTGTCCCGTTGTTAACTTATAAGTTCTTTCTAAAACAGAAATTTGGTCTATTATATATGTTTTTACAAACCAAGGAACAAAATATATTTTTGTATTATTTTCTTTACAATTTTTGTAAAATTCTTCTTGAATTTGTTCAAGATTATCTGATAAATTTTCAAAAAACCATTTTCTGAAAAGTATCCATTTAGAATTTTTTAATTCCTTGCAAATTGCCTGCCTAGCAGGTGATCCTTTTTCAAAATTGATTGGTGTATCAATCATGAAGACTAAATGGGGCATCTGACATAGTGTCACTGTCTTTATGGATATTTCCATAATTAAAATCCCTAACAATTTTATTTCTGTCAATACAGACTTCTTCTTTATTTCTATTTCTTTCAGATTCTAATTCTTCTCTTATTTGAGAAGTAGAGGCTCTAGATGTTTGTGGTAAATCTACCCAATAATCTAGAGGTGAAATATAAGAATCTATTGTTCTCGTTTTAAACATTGAATTATTTCTAGATATCGAAGATGGAAGTAATAATTTTTTCTGTTCATTTGAAAATTGAATTTGAACAGTTCCTTCTTCTGTTTGAATTATATTTTTCAAATCTTTATTTATTAAAGGTTCTTTATAAACCTCCTGTTCAATTATCCATTTTTCTGGAAAGTTTATTTCTTCCCATTTAATAGCTCTTCTAGTAGAGATATTTGATCTATTGAAATTTGTTTCAATAAGAATAGTTTCATTAATACTTTTATCCATTATTTTACATCCTGGATTCATAGTATATAAAAGTTTATAGTAAATTCTATAACATATGCAAATTATTTCAGAACCTGGAATATAATCATATCCGTGAGTTTTAACATTTAATGTTAAAACACTTAATATATTACTATCAGTAAGAGATAAACATAGATCAGGGTATACATCAAAATATACTGGTCCATGGGCCAAACTGGATTGAATTATGCCCATAAGGGATTTATTCCATGTTTTGTTTCTACCATCTCTTAAAGCTACTATAAAGCTTTCTGGAAAACCTTTTAAGGTTAAAGGTCTGAATGCAATTTGCACTAGTCCTATATGTAAATAATTATGTGTTTTTATAAAAAGTAATATATCCTTTTTATCTAATAAATTTAGAATTATTTCTTGATTATCAAGGGGAATAGATGATTCCGTAGTTTTAACTAATTGTTTAAATCCTAGTTTTTCAAAAGTACCTATTTGGTAGATTTTATTAAGTTTAACTTTAGGAATAGTCCAATTATTCAATAATTCTAAATTTTGTGGAATATCATATTCCTCTGTCATACTGTTTTTAACAGTATCTTTTACCTTGAAAGGATTCATTTTTAATGAAGATGTGTTAGATAATTACTATTATTTTCTTTTTAACATGACTCTGATACCATTTTTTTTTAATATTAAATGATATTTATAATTTAACTATTTTTCTTAAACTCGTATATTACACAGATTCTACATTAATATTTCATAAAGAACATGAATTTGGTAATACATTTTACACTCTAGACTTTGTTATTTTATTTTTTATTTTCCTGCACAAGATGTTTCCTCAATCATGATAATATTTTCATTCGTTAAAGAAAAAAATGTTTACTAATTTTTTTATCACTATACTCCCATGAAAATGATATTTTTTTGATGTGACCATGCAATTTCATGTACGATCCTTTTTTGACTTTGTCACGTAAGTGTATGATTGTGATATAATATGATGTAGACATTACAATTAAATAAAAGTGTCAACAAAATTCCAAAAGGTAAATTACATCTATTAAACTATTATTACCCATGAGTTTTTGTCATATTGCTAAATCAATATTGGGTTTGTAAAAGTTTACAATTAGATCCTATTTTTTTAAACTAGAACTCATTTAATTAAAATATGAATACGATAATATAATATGATAATTAACAAAATGAATGAGATTAAATCAATAAAAACTGATTGAGATATTTTATGAATTTTTTAGTTTATTCAAAATTAAAATATTTGATTCTGATTTTCACAATATTATAATTTATTTGGTAATTTAAGGAAGTTTCGAGAATGATCATTTGCGTATCTTGGGAGTGCCGTGCAGTCCAAATGAAACAGTCCACGTAGATGAAACGACGCCGTAGAGAAATAGGAGCATTTTTATTCTGTTACTAATACTCCCGCTTATAAGGTCCGAACTGACTCACCGAGTCACTAATCCACTTCTTCTCTGCGTTTTATTTGTTCATCGATTCTTCACAACATTTTGCATTCCATTATTCTCTCTCTTTAGAAATCTCACAAATGACGAAGATATTGCACTACGTGTTGAACACTGGGGCCAAAATTCCTTCTGTTGGACTTGGTACTTGGCAATCGGAGCCTGGTGTCGTTGGTCAAGCTGTTGAAGCAGCAATCAAGGTATTTGTGTGTGTAATTTAGGTTTTCTTGTAGATGAACGGTTAAATGTGTGCGTGTTGGTGGTTAAAGTTCATTGATTCAATTTCATTTGATGTTCTCTTCAAATCGTGGATGGAAACTGGATATTGTTTGTTCTATTGAAGCATTTTCTATTGTTTGGAATAGTAAAATGTAGTATGAGGTTAAAATCCGGTTGATTTAAGTTAATCAGCCTGATGAAAAATTAATTTTCATTTGTTGTGCAATATAGTTCATGGCGACAAGAGAGAGTGGAATCATGGACTTTTCGCCATTTGTGGAGCATGTAGCATTGATCAATTTCTTGTACTTCGTCTATGCAGATTGGATACCGACACATTGACTGTGCTAGAGCTTATAACAATGAGAAGGAGGTATTTACTTATATCACCAGTTTCTGAGCATATAATCATTTTCTCTGATTCGTTGTAGAAAAAACAATTAGTAATCTTTTTAGACTTTATTGTTTTCAAATATATCGTTCTCAATGATCTGATACAAAAATTGTTTGGAATGCATTAGTAGCTATGTATGTAAATTTATGGTCGATGAGCAAGAGGATGGATTAGGCCATTATAACTGTCATCATATTCCTTTTTTATATTTATTTGAGAGCTATCATTGTACATTCAAGCTACCTAAAGGTCCATAGCTTGTGGCTCATATTGCTCTGGGACTTATTTCTGAAGTAGATAAAAAGAAAAGTATTATTTTCTTATGTATTTCATATAATGGCTTTTAACAATTCTTTACTCTCTTATAAAAGCGAGGTTCTGATTGCTTCAAACCATGACATAAAAATTATCTATGTGTATGCATAAGAACATATTTAATAAACAATAACACATCACATGCATGCATAATTTATACATGTTCATGACACTTATCCAGTGTTCTTTTTCAGATTGGCATGGTTCTAAAGAAGTTGTTTGAAGATGGAGTTGTGAAGAGAGAGGATTTGTTTATTACCTCCAAACTCTGGTAATCAGTTTTGGATTAACATGTACTGGTGCAGAGTTATTCAGTTGTGTGATTAAATAAAAACACACTGTTGCTTGATTGCTAGTTGTCAAATATTCTACTGCATTATCTGTGAAGGTGATTGGTCTAATTTTTTGGGATAGTTATAGTTAATCATTTTGAATAGAGTTGAGCTGGAAGCCTGGTACATATGCTATAATAGTATGAACTTATCCTGTGATTGTTGGTAACTTCTATTTGTTGATAGTTGTATAGTTCTGTCTGTACACCAACCTCTTATTCTTGAGCTCTTGAGCTGTTTTTCATGAATTAAGTGCAACTTATGATCTTGCTTTAGGCACTAATTTGCCTTACTCCTAACTGTGGTATTGAATGAAATTCTCTCCTGAATTCTGTAGGTGCACTGACCACGCACCAGAAGACGTGTCTGTAGCATTAAGCAAAACACTGGAGGAATTGCAACTTGAATATGTTGATTTGTTCCTGGTATGATCTGCTCCATGATCTTATAAATAAAATTAATTGTATGTGGAAGTCAAAATTATTGAGATATCTCAAAGCTATATTCAAAGTTTTAAGAACTTTGATAGTGCCTTAAGGATTTCTTTAGAAGTGGGAGTGCATGAGCAGCTTCATTTTTCTTCCCTTTTTATTTTCTTTTACAAACTATTTGTACTTGAATCTTACAATCAAAGTATACACCAGTGGTTTATGGATGCAACCATATGACTTTGCAGATTCATTGGCCAGTGCGGATGAAGAAGGGGTCTGTTGGCTTCAAGCCTGAAAACCTTGCTGTGACAGATATACCCAGCACATGGAAGGCCATGGAAGCACTCTATGATTCTGGAAAGTCTCGAGCAATAGGTGTTAGCAATTTCTCGGTGAAAAAGCTGGGTGATCTGTTGGCTGTTGCATGCATTCCTCCAGCTGTCAACCAGGTCGAATGTCACCCTTCATGGCAGCAGGCTAAACTGAGGGAATTCTGTAAATCCAAGGGAGTCCATCTATCTGTGAGTAGACAAAATCTTCATTGACTTCCATCTTTGGCAATGTTTTTATAAGCCCTTACTGGGGGAGGAAACACATCTTTAATCTAGAATTTTGTATCATATTGTCCATGTTTTGAGTTAAATGAATGCATCTGTTTCGTATTTTCCATGTTTTACTAATTTCTTTAGTTTTAACCTTTTAACTTGTAGGCCTATTCACCATTGGGTTCTCCAGGCTCATCATGGCTCAAGAGTGAGGTCCTCAAGCATCCTATTTTAGTCGCGACTGCAGAGAAATTGGGGAAGACACCTGCACAGGTTGCTCTTCGTTGGGGACTGCAATCAGGTCATAGCGTACTCCCAAAGAGCACGAACGAGTCGAGGATCAAAGAGAACTTTAATGTTTTTGACTGGTCCATACCTGACGACTTGTTTGTCAAGTTCTCTGAAATCGAGCAGGCAAGTTAATCTTGCTTCAAGAGTATGCAAATCATAAAGTGCAATATTAGATTCTAACTTCCAACTCACTGAGAATATTCGTCTCTGGATTTCTTAATGTTTGTAAATTGCAGGCAAGACTGCTACGGGGTTGTGGATTTGTGCACGAGACACTCGGTGAATACAAAACCTTTGAAGAACTCTGGGATGGAGAGATCTGAGAGCATGCTTATTAAAAGTCTGTTTTTCTATGTCTGTCCACTGCATTGCCTACAATGTCGATGTTTTTAAGGAATTTCAACTATATCTGCTGTCTTTTGATAATTGGTACTAAAATTTTCCTATTGTTCAAATATTCTTCAAGGAATTCATTTATGGATTTCAAGTTTCATCTCTCTTTATTCTCATTTATGAATGGCTAATTATATTAAAGGGCTTCTTGATAAATTATGGATGCTTTCAATTATGCCAATAGTTGATGTTTGTCAAGTGTTACTTTGTTCGATTTTACTTTTATTCTTCGCTTTAGACCTAAGAGTTTATTTATCTTTAATTCTAACTAGCTTGTGATTAGTTTATAATAGGGATGATTATTATGTGGGTGATTGCTAAACAGGTTTGGGAAGAAAAAAAATCTCATTATGGTTCAGGTTTACGCCCTTTTGTCCCTATGTTATAATCGAATATCAGTTCTGCTCACCTACCCATCGTAGACACATTAATATGTGTCCACGACTGATGTATCAAGAATTTAAAAGATTTATTAATTTCACTTTTTATATAACAAGGGGATGAGATCATTACACGTCATCGGTGGGCATATTAAGAATTGCCCACGGTGGACATTTGAGTATTTTCCAATAGAATATGTAACATTTCTGAATGTATTATATTTATATTTTTAACATTTTTCAGTTTTAAATAATACTTTTTATCTAAAAATATAAACAATATTTTAAAACCGCAAAGTTCTAGGAACATCCTCTTATTGTTTTCATTACAATTATTATTCATATTTGTCTTTTAGTTACTGGGTTATTCAATTAAATTGGAAAAAGGGAAAAAAAAAATCAATACCAATACATTAACTGGAAAAAAAAATGTTTGAAGACTTACAAGAACAAATCAAAATTAATCTCAACAAATGTTTGAATAATCGATTTTCAAAATGGGTTAACAAAAGACCAACTGTTAACTCAAAAAAAATATACAAGTTATTTATATTATATGACATCAAATTATATTCCATTTTCAATATATATATATATATATATATGTAAAATACAAAAAATACATAAATTTAGTTTATTGTTAATTTTTTTTATTTACTCGAATTACACATTAAATACAATAAATATATAAATTTTAGTTTATTTTTAATTTTTTTAATTTACACGAATTTCACATAAAATTGAGGGATTTATATGGACATTTCTTTACAAATATAATATATAGATATGTAAAACACAAAAATAAAAGTGAAATTTATTGAAAGTTTTATATTTACATATATATATATACATATATACATAAATAAATCAAGGAAAGTATCATACAAAAAATTAAAAAAAAAAAGAGCAAACAGCCAAAGTATTAAATATGGAAAGCCCAAAAATCATTAATACAATAAAACTAATATCAACAATATCCAAAAACTAATAACGCCTAAATTTCAAAATCCACAACAAAATAAAGCCCAAAGAAATATACACGGATCCCACTAGAAAGTAGAAGGTAAGCAACCTGCCATATCAGGTCAAAATCTTAGGTGCACCGGTGCAAATTGGTCCATAATTTTATGTGTATTATGTAATAATATTTTTAAAAGTATTATATGATATATGTAGAAATAATACATGATATATAAAAGATTATTACTTGTCACATTAGTTGACTTAAGGTCTCCATGAACCAGAGTTTACCCATGTTGACAAATTGTAGATTAGAGTTGATCCGTATTGACCAACCATCTTTTAAATGAGGTTCGATCTTACGAAATGAGATTCGTGAGATAATCTTACACAATATTACTCTTCTGTTTAACCTCACAATATTTTTTCCTTCTAGTATTCTCCAAAAAAATCTTATGTATTATAATATTGTAAGTCAATCACTATTTTATATTATTAATTAATTAATCCATTAATTTATTATTCAATAGTAACACTTAAAAAAAAAAAAAGAGGGGGACACTATACAAAAAGATAGGCAATTAAAAATTGCATGGTGAATAGCATATTGGGAAGAATAAAGGAATTAATTAGTGGCTCTCATTTTCGGTTCCCCAATTGTAACACAGTTGGGACTTAGAAGCAAATGGATTCACCACCAAAATATGCCTTTTAATTACTTAATTATTATATTACAGATCATGCAATATATCTTTCTCTTCCCCACTAAGCTTACTACCCTTTGACTTAACCCCCATAGGAGAAGATAATTCCTTTGTACTAATTCTTATATATGTACTAAAGTTTCATGTAATTGGGATCTTTTGAATTTGTAATGTTTTGATGCTAGCTAGGAAAGCTAGAATAATAGCTGACCTAAATTTGCATACACATTAAGTTGCAGTCAACTTGTGTAGTGGATTTGAGACATATATAGCTAAACATAAAGGATCAACTAAAGTGTATTATTAGTTGATTGATCAATTATACTTGGAAGATATTAGCTAACATGCATGTTACACATCTAATAAAGAAGATAGTTGATCTACATAAGTTAACCATGAAAAAGGTGACATTACTAGCAAGAATGGTCAATTAACCATTGAAAAGATGGTTGAAAATTGAGTGTGTCTATATATCCATTATTAAGAAGAATGCGAAGAACATTCAAGCTTTACAATAGTGAAGTCATTTAATAAATCTCAAAAAGTACAAGGATTATGCCACCGATTTCGAATCCTCTAGAAAAAAAATTAACAATTGGTTTTGGTTAACTATGACACATCCATATTCTCATTGCATCCAAGAAAAAGTAGAATATTTGATGCAAGGTGGGGAGTCTTTTGAACAATCCGTTCTAATAGGAAAGTTTTATAACTTGAAATTAATTCATCAAGTTGATGATAAAATCTATGGAACTTCCAATGGACATTATTAAACTTTCGCATATACTAAATGATATTATGTAACATTTCATTGTAACATTTTTAAAATTATAATATTACATAACAACTTTATTTGTAACATTTTTGTAACACTTTATTAATATGTAACACTCTATTAATATGTTACTTATATATGTAATATTTTATTAATATATCACTTGTATGTAACACTCTATTAATATATAGCACTAACATGTAACAATTTATTAATATGTAAAACTTGTATGTAACACTCTAATAATATATATCATGTGATATTACAATTACATGTAACACTATTAAATAAGTAACATCTTTTAATTACTCTAACACAACATTAAATACTTTGTTTAAAATTTCAGTATTAGAAGAAACAATAATATAAAATATTTGGAGTCATCTGGCTAACATATTCTGTTCATTTAATATATATATATATATATATTCTAGATACATATTCTACTTTCATATATAATTATTCAATTCTTTCTATAGTACTCAAAGTCATTTCTATAAATAATCGTTTTTTCTTATACAACAACTAAATAACCAAATATAAAAATTCGCATTTGGATAGAAAGGTTAAAATCATTACAGCAAATTTTCATCATGTGAAATTGGTTATTATATAATAAATAATTTAATACATAATGATAATGTAAATGTATAGCATATAATAATATATTTTCCTATGTGTGTCTATATATATATATATATATATATATATATATATATCTTAATATCTCATTTTCATATAACTAAATTAATACTTCATTTGAAATAATTTCATTATTTTATTTCAATACATATTTTTCATTGTATATTTCCAAATCCAAAATATATCATTTGTCCACATATATAAATACATATCTATACAATATATTAAAAAAACTTATTTACATTAAAGAAAAAAATTAAAAATAAAGAAGAAGATGAAATAACTAAATAATAAATTAATTAATATCTAACTATTGATAAATATTCTTGATTGGTCCAATGGTTATTGTAAATATTGTTACCTTTAAAGTCATGGGTGTAAAACCATGAAGTTGTTATCTAATTTTTTTTTAACTAATAAAAATATTATATAAAAGTTTATATATAACATTTTAAAGTGTGTTACATAAAGTGTTGTATAATCATTTTTTAAAATATTACTATTAAGTGTTACAATTTATATCCACATACAACACTTCTAAAAAGTATTACCAAACTTAATTAAAACCGTTACATGAAATTATATATAACAACGACAACAGTAACTATTGGTCCCAAGTGGTATAAGCTTAAGAGGGAGGTGAATTAACCTTATCAAATTTTCAAACTTTTCGTCCAAAACAGTAAGTCCTTCGAGGAGCAAGTAGTTAGAGAACTTACTGCACTAAATAGGTTGCTGCTCGAGCAGTTACCTCAGGATTTAATCAGAATTTTAAATGCACAACGGAAATTATGTGTTTTTCGAAAAATGCTTTTCTGCAGGGTGTTATGATGAATAAGACCGACATATATAAATTAAAGTGATAAACACACAGACAAACAAGCTTATAGAGGTTCGAGGGTGGAGTAATCCCTCTACGTCCTCTCTACTCCTTCTCAATGAGGAACTTTGTTAAAATAAGTTTGATTTACAAAGACTCCGCTAATACAAACTTCATCCTAACCAAAATTGTCAGCTCTATTCACACAGGTAGCTGCACAGTGACCAACTGTTCGACCTATACAGGATCTCCACATAGGTTCTTTGACCAACACATGATCCTTTTTCTTCTTCAGAGAGTATAAATACTTAGCAGGCTTATCCTCTGCTTAAGAAACTCCTAAACAATCTACTTTAAGAAAGATAAGATTTTCTTCAACGTTCGAGTGCAGCAAGCTCTTTTAAACTTCAGAATTTGGAAAAGTAGTTGACTTGCTACTTTTGTAGATTGAGTGACTGAAACGACTGAGCTTTTTGAAAGATGTTGATCCTTAGAGAGATAGCTTCATGAGATGAATATTTTCGTTTTTTGTCTCAGGTGCACTCAATCTTCTATATATAGACTTCAGTGAAAATCTGCCCGTTGAAGAGGCAGTTTCTTTGTGGTGAGGTGTCATGCAGCCATTGGGTCGTATAAGATCTCCTGACACTGTTTCTGCTGCATCCCTTCACCTCTATATTGCGACGCCCGCCTTGCTCTGCACTGTTCAATACTCAATCCTTGTATTTTCCAGATGACATTTCTTGATTGGCTTGAACTTGAGTGTCTCTATCGGCTTTTCAGAATGCACTCACTTTGAGGTATTTGGGAGTTAACTTGCTGCACTTCCTTCTAATGAGGCCAACTTCCTCTGACTTGAGATACTTCAAGCTTGCTCCCGGTGTCCTTCCATACTTAGATAAGATCCCTTACTTTGAGCATGCATCATTCTGACTCTATGCAGGTAGCAGTGACTTGGCGCAGGCTTCTTCCAGTATCTTCTTCCTCTTCCAGCATCTTTTGCTTAGCTTAACTTTTACATATGGAAATCTAACCAAAGTGCTAAGAATGATATATTACATCTTTTGTCTTATCAAAATTTATTACAACATCATCCTATCAATTTTCCCCTTTTTGATGATGACAAAACTCCTTAAGAGGATCAAAAACTCACTTTTCATTTATAAATGAACATAATGCAGGAAATTAGAACAAAACATAAGCATGCATTAAGTTCACAAGAAGTGAGCTTTCAAGATACCAAACAAAATGTATTTCATTGATGAATTACCAATAGTAATACATATCAGAGGACATATGAAATACAGAAAAAGATAGACAAAAATACAGGGAATCAATAAAAAGGATAAAAAGAGCAAGCTCTAAGTCTTCAACCAACTGACTCTCTTCTTCTTTTCTTACTTTGTGCCTTTCCACCAGTTGATTATAGACTCTTGATAGCTTGGCTCTAGCAGCTTCCTTACCTCCTTATCTTCTTCGATTCTCAGTCAGAAATCTTCACAGAAAGGTATGAACTCCTTTCCAAATTTCTGTTTCAGCTTGACTTTGATTGGAAGTCCTCCCTTCTTGGCAAGATCCAAGAATCTCTTCAGGCTTCTCTGTTGGATTGGTATCCTTTAAAGAGAGTAGATTCCTTGCAGAGGGTTGTGAAATACTTCATCAGTTCCATTCTCTTGAAGGCTTCTATCTGGGAGAATGATGGATTGATGTCTGTAGGGAGAGTGAGCTCCGAAATCAATGGAGTGGTAAACCTTTTGCTTCTGAGATCCGAGCTTGCTTCTAGAAAGCTCTTAAAATTCGAGCTAACGGGATTGCCTCCTGCTGATGGGTTCGATCATAAACGGTGCGTAGGAGGAACTTTCACCTACTTGTGGCTCTCTTACTGGCCTTCTCATCCTTGTGTCACTCAAGCTCACATCAGTAGCCTGCTTGATCATCTTTTCCAGAGCCTCATCAGCTCCATACTTCTCCATCTGGGCTTCAGCAAAGCCCACGTCATCGCCTGCTCTGACCTGGTCAGCAGCAGCATCCAGAATCACCTCCTCCCGGTAGAAGTCTGGTTGCTCGATGGGTGGTTTCCTCTTCAGGTTTCTTGGGGAAGGCTGAGGTTGCTGCTTAGCAGTCTCTATCTACTTTCTGGCCTCCAGCTTAGCATCAGCCTCAGCATTTTCCAGGAACTCGGGCCACTTCCTTCTTCTGAGCTGCTTCAGGAACTTCTTCTCCAGAATTTCCTCAAGATCGTTTATCATAGCCCAGTTCAGAGCCCACTCCTCCTCTGTCTTCCAGTCAGCCCACTGGATTAGGTTCTCTCTGGGGAGGTGTCTGTACTGCCACCAAGTGAGGAATCTGTCCATTAGCTTTGCAAATTCAGCTTGTACCTTGGGAAGACTGATGACATACTCCACCATATCCTCCTTATCAGCCCCTTCTCCTCCAGTTTCTTCAATTTGAGTAGCAGCTTCCCCCTCAACTGCCTGCTCGCCCCTTAGTGGAAAATCAATCTCAACTTCCACTGTTGCCGCCTTTGAAGACTGGACAGTAGTGTCCTCTGATTTATCATCAGAAACCACCAGCTTCTTTTGCACCACCTTCTTGTACTTAATCTTTTTTGGCTCTGCAGCAGCCGGTGAGGGTTCGTCCATCCTCGAGCTACTTTTCGGTGAAGATGAGCCATTGCTGGTCCGGCAGAATGTCTTTCTTATCTTGAAAGCAGCCTTAGAACCCTCGGAGACCTTCCTGGTTATTAGGAATGGCCGAGCAATGGTCTTCTTGGTAAAGACCCTACCTGTACCTATGAATTTCCCTTTCTGGATGGGTTTTCCCTGGGACAGATCCACCTTCAAATGTCTTAGGAGGATGTTCACAACCAGCCCATAAGTAGGCTTACCCACCTTCTTCTCTACCTCCTCCACCAGCCTGGAGAGCAGGTAGCTGGTCCAGTCTACTTTCTCCTTCTTCACAATGGCCATCATCATCTTGTACCTGAAGTTGGTACATTTATCAAAGGAGTCAGAGCGGTTCTCAATGATGTGACAGCAGATGTCATGCAATATCTCATACTCAAGAAGGAAAAACTTCTTACTGCAGCTCCTGGACATCCCCTTCGTGTCCGCCTTCCCAGTGAATATCTTTCAGTTTCCATATTCTCCAACTTATCTTCTCCGTACGAGAAGAGGTCACTGGCATCCATTTCCTCGGTGGGAAGAGAGAACACCTCCACCAGAAGCTTGGAGTCCACAGTGAGCTCCTCGCCACCCAACTTTGATCGGATCTCTGACCGATCATCAGAGACCTTCGCCCGCCTGTAGAACTTGGCCATTTGGTCCTCTGCGTAGGGGTCTTGAAGTAAGAGCAGAATCTCAAAAGACCAGAAATGCGAAGGTATCTTAGGATATCCTTCATCAAGTCTTTTATATTTCCCTCCTCCATCACCATTTTCACCAGGATGCTATCATCCACCAGTCTGCCGTCGATGACTTGGTTCTGTTTGGGTGTCATTAGTGAGAGTGAAACATAGAGAGTGGAGAGCAAGAGATTAGTGAGTGCGAGAGAGTTAGGGTTTTTAGAAAACTTGAGAGTGAAAGTTGGTAAGTGTAAGAGATGAAGAGACACTCCCTAATATTTGAATTTGGAGGATCTTTGATCGAACGGTCCAGATTTGATTTGGAGTTGAAGAGACTCTTGATCCTGTGGCTGTGATTTTTGGCGCAGTGTTTACTGATATGACATTTTGAAGAGTTCGAGGGCTTTTCTATAAAACGGCTGCTGATGCGGGGTAACTGTTCCGTATTCCACGCGCGTACGTCTCTGGTTCCTGCAGACTGCTTGCTGTAAATTCTATCCAGTATCCTAGCTTCAGGGACTATCCAGGGACCTTAAACAGTGACCTTTAGGTTACTGTTTTTTACATTTGAAATCTTCATTGTGTGGAGTTCTCCCTAAGTTGTATAACCATATAGATAAGATTATTAGGAATATTTAGCTCAGGTTAATTATGCCTAGCTCATTTCTTAGAAATGAAAATCTTGATTCACAGAGTGGTTTTGTGAAATGTCAGCTAGCTATAGATCAGTATGCACTTTCTCCAAAGATATATCTTTCTTCTCAATGTGGTCTCTTATGAAGTGATGTTTGATATCAATGTGTTTTGTTCTTGAATGAAGGACAAGATTATATGTGATTGCTATAGCACTTGTATTGTCACATAGGATAAGAGTTTCTTTTTCAACAATTCCATAGTGAAGGACAAAATTATATGTGATTGCTATAGCACTTGTATTGTCACATAGGATGAGAGTTTCTTTTTCAACAATTCCATAGTCCTTCAGTTGCTGTTGGATCCAAAGAAATTGAGCACAACAACTTCTTGCAGCAACATATTCTGCTTCAGCAGTTGAGGTTGCTATTAAGGTTTGCTTCCTGCAGAACCATGATACCAACTTGTTTTCAAGGAGTTGGCAAGTACCACTTGTGCTTTTCTTATCAATCTTGCAACCTGTAAAATCAGAATCAGTATAACCAATAAGCTTAATTCCACCTTCCTTAGGGTACTATAATCCAACTTCATGTGTTCCTTTAAGGTATCTGGTGATTCTCTTGGCTGCGGTAAGGTGAGATTCTTTGGGTGCTGCTTGATATCCAGCGCACATTCCTATTGAGAATATTATGTCTGGTCTGCTTGCTGTTAGGTAAAGTAGTGACCAAATGAGCCTTCTGTACTTGGTGATGTCTACTGCTCTTCCATCACTATCCTTGTCCAAGCTTCCTGAAGTCACCATTGGAATGCTTACTGTACTTGCATTTTCCAGCCCAAACCTCTTTATTAGCTCCTTGATGTACTTTATTTGATTGATAAACGTTCTATTGCTCATTTGTTTTACTTAAAGCTTAAGAAAGAAGTTTAGTTCTCCCATCATGCTCATTTCAAACTTAGATTGCATGAGATTTGAGAATTTCTTGCACAGCTCCTTGTTTGTGGAGCCAAAGATGATATCATCAACATAGATTTGAACTAGCAGAATGCTATCTCCATCTTGGATTATAAAGAGTGTCTTGTCCACTTTTCACTTTTTGAAGCCATTGTCAAGTAGGTACTTTGATAAGGTGTCATACCAGGCTCTAGGTGACTGTTTAAGTCTATAGAGAGCCTTCTTCAATCTAAATACCATCCCTACTGAATTGTCTTCAAATCCAGGAGGTTGCTCCATATAGACTTCTTCAGCTAGCAAACCGTTTATGAATGCACTTTTTACGTCCATATGATATACAATGAGATTGTTGTGAGCTGCATAAGTTAGAAAGATTCTGATCGCTTCCAATCTGGCTATTGGTACAAAAGTTTAACCAAAATTTATTCATTCTTTCTAACAGTATCTCTTAGCCACCAGTCTTGCTTTGTTTCTGACAACTTGACCATCTTCATCCAATTTGTTCTTGAATACCCACTTAGTACCGATTACTCCTTGATGAGTAGGCCTAGGAACTAGATGCCACACTTGGTTTCTTTTGAATCCATTCAATTCTTCCTGCATGGCTTGGATCTAGTTGGTGTCTGCAAGTGCTTCCTCTATACAGCTTGGTTCAGTTTGAAAAATGAAACATGCAAACATGGTTTCATGGGGGTTGGTTCTTCTTGTTCTCACCCCAGATGTGGAGTCTCCTATGATCTGATCTCTTGGATGATTTCTTAACCATTTTCTCCTTGATTCTTCAGCTTGCTGTTTATTCTGTTCTTCAACAGGTTGCTCTGGATCATGTTGTTGATGTAAGTTGGCTGATTGGCTTGGATTGGGTTCGATATCCAGCATAATCCCCAGTTGTATTCCATCAGGGTGATGTATTTCATCTTGAATGATTGGTTCTTGTTGTACTACTGGAGGTTCCTGATGATTCATAGGTTCCTGCTCTGTTCCAGGTTGCTGTGTAGAGGTAGGTTGCTGATTGTGATTTGATAGATTTTCTTCCATATTTTGGAGATTTGGTAGCTGCGCATCAATGTATTCAACATAAGTGTTGATGATGCGAGTTTTCCCAAAATCTTCATTGAGTTCATCTATATCAGCCTTTGTACAGTGTGGCTCATCGAAGACCACATGCACTGATTCTTCCATAACAAGTGTTCTCTTGTTGAAGATTCTGAAGGCTTTGCTTATCGAGGAGTATCCTAAGAACACTCCTTCGTCTGACTTAGAGTCAAACGCCTTCAAGTAATCCTTTCCATTGTTCAGCACATAACACTTGCAACCAAAAAAATGAAAATAATCAATGTTTGGTGTACAACCATACCATAATTCATAAGGAGTTTTAATTGAATCCTTGTTGATGATAAGACATCTATTTTAGGTGTAGCATGCTGTGTTGATTGCTTCTGCCCAAAATCTCTTTGGGAGCATTACTTCGGAAAACTAGTCAGAATTGTGCCACACGCAGGTTCGTCTGCAATGGAAAGTAAATCCGTAGATATTCGTTCATTCTCTCAGTCTCAAGCTCTGTTTGGTCTTCCTTGGAAAATTCTGGGCTAGACATTGCTCTACATGATACTTATTATATGGTTGCACATTTCCATTATGTACTTTCTATGGGAGCCGTATTTCTATGAGAAGCTCTACAGCACCCACGATTCCCAGTAGTAAGTCGTCGGTATATCACGCGTAACAAATCCTACCAGCAGCTGAAAGCTAACGAAGTGAGCCTAGGTGGGTGTTCCGAGGTTTGATCATGACGGTGTCCTAACCGACGTCCTTCGGACGATGAAGAGTCCACCGGCTCTAACCACCAGCTGAACCCTACAGCTATTACTATCATTAGGTATTCCTCCATACGCAGATTTAAATGTTATTACCGCATAAAATGATGATTTCGGCTAGCATGGTTCTTGCAGCTTCCTTAATCCTGTTCTTCCTTTCTGCAACTTCATTCTGTTGAGGTGTCTTTGCTGCTGAGTATTCGTGCTTGATTCTATTGTTTGAGCAGTAACCTTCGATGAATTTATTTGTGAATTCGATCCCTCTGTCTGTTCTGATCTTCACTATACTTAGATTTTTCTCTGTCTATAGCTTCTTCAGGAACTCCGGTAACCTTCGTTGGGTATCTGATTTCTTTGTTAGGAACAGGGTCCATGTGAATCTTGAGAAGTCATCAACCACTACTAGGGTGTACTTATTTCTGCTCATGCTTACTGGTTCCACTAGTCTAAACAAGTCCATGTGGAGTAAATCGAGTATCCTTTCAGTTGATCTTTGAACTTTGTTCTTGAAAGAGCTTTCGATTTGTTTTCCCTTTTGACATGTTTCACACAGACTTTCTTTCTTATATATCAAGTCAGGTAGTCCTCTAACTAGCCCTTTCCTTGCTAGCTTGTTGATTAATTTGAAGTTTAGATGGCTCATCCTTTTGTGCTATAACCAACTAGCTTCTGATTATCCTTTTGCTATAAAGCAGGTAGTTGTGGTTACTGAGCTCCAGTCAGCTATGTAGATGTTTCCTATTCTGGTTCCAATTAGCTTGACTTCCTTGGTTTGGCTGTCCCTGATCAGACATTTGTTGTGATTGAATTCCACTAAGTATCCTTTGTCACAGAATTGGCTTATGTTAAGCAGATTGTACTTTAGCCCTTTCACATATAAAACTTTCTTTATGTGTGTGTTTCCCTTGATGAGGTCTCCAATTCCTCTAGTGCTTTCTTTAGAATCATCTGCGAAGATGACCTTAGGTCCTTTGCATGGTTGAAGATCTCTTAGGACTTTCTTGTTTCCCATCATGTACCTTGAGCAGCCACTGCCAATATACCAAATTTCCTTGCTGCTTCCTAACAAAGGTACCTGTAAAATAAAGATCACTTATTCTTAGGTACCCATACATGTGCGGGTCCTTTATTGTTAGTTCTTTTGGGAATCCAAACTTGCCTCACAACAATTGATTTGTTGAAGACTCTGTTGTTTTCTCTGTAAGCAGTACCATTAGGATACTATTTTGTGTGTGCAGAATGTGTAGAACCTCCATTTTTAAAGTGCGATCTTCCACCATACTTTCCTTGAGCATGAGCTCTTTTAGGTATAGACATTAAGGTCTTAGTATGTGTGGGGTAGAAGGTTTTATGCAGCATCCTCGTAGGTTGCTGTTTTTTCTTACTGCTTACAGCAGATTGACTCTGCTGCAGCCAGCTTTTAAAGACAGGCTTACTCTCTATGGATGTGTACATGAGTTTCTTGTCCTTGTCTATAGCGGTTGATTTGTCCAAGCTTTCTTTATTAGATAACTCATTTGCCATAGAGGTTTCTGTTTGAACGAAAAAAACAGCTTTGGACGTGTTTGCTGTTTCTTGAGAAGTTCCAGTACAGTATCCTAGGGCAGTCCTGTCAAGGGGACTTTTGACCATCATGAGACACTCCTTGGCATCTTTTGCAGATTTGCTAAAGATCCTGATTGTTGCTTAGAATCCTCAAGCTTAGCGATCGTCAGATTGAGCTTCGATACTTCTTCTTGGAGGTTACTGCATTTTGAGTTACTGAACTCACATACAGATAGCTCTTCAGCTAACTGTTTGTTTTTTCCTCCTGAGCATTTTATTTTCAATTTTTAGCTCCTCATAGATTGAGTTTATCTACTCGAAATTGCTCATGATTTGTCTTTGGGAGAGGTTTTTGTTCAATTTTACCTCTTCCGGTGTGGGGCAGGGTGGGTACATTACCTTGTCATCTTCGCTATCCTCCACTCCATGTGTCATTAGGCAGATGAGTGCTTCGTCTTCTAATGAAGAGGAGTCTCTACCACTATCTGAGGAATCTGCTTCCTGTTGAGCTTCATTTGATGTCTCTTTATGTTTTTCCATCTTGCTGAGGAAGGCTTTGATCTTTTTCTTTCCTCTCTTCGTTTCTCCTTTCTCTTAGATGACTCTCATTCGGGATATCAATTGACCTTAGGGTGCGGACATTCTTTGGCATAGTGTCCTGGTTTCTGGCAATTGTATCACAGGTCGGAGGTGTCGGGATTAGGCTGCTGGAAGCTGGAAGGTTGAGGGGTTGGCTGATTTTTCTTAAAGTCACTCCTCCTTATATCTGATAAATTTCTTGAAGTTCCTCAGGAAGAGGGCCATCTCCTCGTCATTACTTTCTGCAGGTAGCTCCACTTGCTTACTGTAGGTAGCTCCAGTATCACTCACGTCTTTTGTTGTTCGGGCAATTACTTTTATGCTTGATTTTTCTACCTCCTTCCTTCTTCTATTGATGTCGTATTCGATGGCTTTCAAGTTTGAGAAGAGATCAAACGTACTTATTGATTTTAGGTTGATGGAAACTCGCACGGTCGTTGTCTTGCTGTCCCATTCTATGGGTAAGGCCCTTAACACCTTCATGTTTTTTTCCTTTTAAATGTAGAATTTATCTAGGGACTCTAGCTCATTGACGATGTTTGTAAATCTTAAGTCCATCTGCTCCAAGGTTTCTTCAGACAGCATCTCGAATAACTCAAATTTTTTAGTTGCAGTTGATATTTTATTCTCTTTTGTAAGCTCCGTTCCTTCGCATATCTGTTTGAGCTTGTTTCATATATCCATTATTGTTTTACAGGTTTTGACCTTATTGAAGGTACCTTTGTCTAGAGTGACAAATAGGACATTTTTTGCCACGTTATCCAGGTTTGCTCGCCTTCTGTCGTCAGCTGTCCATTCATCTATTGGTGTATCAACAACTGTTTGATGAGGAATGACTACAGCAACACCGACATCTGCAGCTCTTACAAAGATAGGATTAGCTTTAGTGATCCTCGAGGGTCCGTCTGTGAAAACCATCCACATTTTGTCGTACATGGCTAATAGATGTGTCTACATTCTAATCTTCCAGTCATCATATTCTTCGATAGAAAATATAAGTAGCTTATGCGTATCCATGATGCAATAAAATTTGATGAATGTAATTTTTCGAAAAACGGGGATCAGTGATTGACCAGATAGATTGGGTTTTTAATCCAACCTACTCTAATACCACTTGTTGGTCCCAAGTGGTATAAGATTAAGAGGGGGTGAATTAATCTTATCAAATTTTCAAACTTTTCCTCTAAAACAGTAAGTCCTTCGAGGAGCAGGTAGCTAGAGAGCTTATTGCACTAAATAGGTTGCTGCTCGAGCAGTTACCTCAAGACTTAATCAGAATTTTAAATGCACAACGGAAATTATGTATTTTTCGAAGAATGCTTTTTCTGCAGGGTGCTATGATGAATAAGACAGACATATATAAAATGAAAGCGATAAACACACAGACAAATAAGCTTATAGAGGTTTGAGGGTGGAGTAATCCCTCTACGTCCTCTCTACTCCTTGTAATTCCTCTACATCCTCTCTACTCCTTCTCAATGAGGAACTTTGTTAAAGTAAGTTTGATTTATAAAGACTCCGCTAATACAAACTTCACCCTAACCAAAACTGTCAGCTTTATCCACATAAGTAGCTGCACAGTGACCAACTGTTCGACCCACACAGGATCTCCACACAGGTTCCTTGACCCACACAGGATCCTTTCTCTTCTTTAGAGAGTACAAATACTTAGCAGGCTTATCCCCTACTTAAGCAACTCCTAAACAATCTACTTTAAGAAAGATAAGATTTTCTTCAACGTTCGAGTGCAGCAAGCTCTTTTGAACTTTAGAATTTTGAAAGGTAGCTGGCTTGCTGCTTTTGTAGATTAAGTGACTGAAACGAGTGAGCTTTTTGAAAGATGTTGATCCTTAGAGAGATAGCTTCGTGAGATGAATGTTTTCGTTTTTTATCTCAAATGCACTCAATCTTCTATTTATAGACTTCAGTGAAAATCTACCCGTTGAAGAGACAGTTTCTTTGTGGTGAGGTGTCATGCAGTCATTGGGTCGTACAAGATCTCCTGACACTATTTCTGCTGCATCCCTTCACCTCTGTATTGCGGCACCTGTTTTGCTCTACACTGTTCAGTACTCAGTCCTTGTATTTTCCATATGACATTTCTTGATTGACTTAAACTTGAGTATCTCTACCGGCTCTTCAGAATGCACTCACTTTGAGGTATCTGGGAGTTGACTTGCTGCACTTTCTTCTGATGAGGCCAGCTTCCTCTGACTTGAGATGCTTCAAGCTTGCTTCCCACGTCCTTCCATACTTAGATAAGATCCCTTACTTTGAGCATGCAGCATTCTGACTCTATGTAGGTAGCAGTGACTTGACGCAGACTCCTTTCAGTATCTTCTTCCTCTTCCATCATCCTTTCTTTAACTTAACTTTTACATATGGAAATCTAACCAGATTGCTAAGAACTATCTATTACATATTTTGTCTCATTAAAATCTATTACAACATCATCCTATCAGTAACACCCCTACAAATGTTATATAATGATTTATTATAACAATTTTTGACAGTTTAGTAATATTTTTAGGTAATTTTTTCACTCGTGAAAAAAAAAATCTTCTATAAAATCCCTCAACCTTCACTTTGAACAGACTAAAATTGAAATTAACATCTTATAGTTATATGACCAATTTTACAAAGTTGGGGATAATACGTGTGTTTTTGCATGAGCTCATTTAATGGCTTCTTACATAAGTTTGGGCTGTATGGTATGATATGATCGTGATCACTATCAGATAAAAGATAAAGTTGATGTGCTCTAAACAAAGAATATAGATAAAAGAACCTCTCTTTTTGCTCACTGATTAAGCATCTTCTCTTGTAAATTGAAGTCCATGAGAGAAAGATTTTTTATTATTTTTTAATTTTTTTTTTAAATTTTGTTTGTGTGAGTATTATTAGTGGGATTCTCATTCACCACATCAACAATTCATTTAATGTAAACCCCACAACCCATTGAAGTGCCCCAGAATTTTCCTTTTTTTTTTCTTTGCCAATTAAAGCAGCTTTTTCTTATAGTGAATGCTTTTAACACTAACAAATATCCAGTTTTTGATATAACTTCCATGCTAATAATTGCCTCTCTTCATCTCTTATTCTCTTTCAGCTTCAATAAGCTCTGCTAAACAAGGTTATATCTTTCCTTCAAACTACATGTGTTTTTCTTCAAGATTTTCTTGCTCTCTTCTTTGCACTTTCACTTACACAAAAATTATGTCTTGCATGAAAAAAAATAGCTAATAGCATTTTTGTCATATGATGTTTAAGGTTCAACAACGAGTGTGGAAACAGAAGAATCCAGATGGCGGAAGCCTATTCGACAAAATATTTGTCTTTGAAGTCTTCCATCAGTTTTATTCTGCTCTTTTTATTGCAATATCTATCTTTTTGTGCCTCCAGTAAACCTAATATTGAAGGTATTTTTCATTTTAATGCAGTGAACTATAATATGGTATGGTATGTGAAAAAGAAATTTTTGTTGCAGATTTATGCAGATTCCTCTCTCTGTTGTCTTTACTATTTCAAAACTGCATGCAACCATGCAAAGAAAGTAATTTTTATAAATTTTAAATTTTGATGAAATATATATATATTTGGGACTTTTCTTGTTTGTATGATCAATTTAATGTCATAAGGTAAGATAATTTTTAGTCATATATATCTTCATAAAAAAAAAAAGAGTTATTTTAATGCATTTGGCGCATTAAAAAGATTAAATTGTCCACCCACTTTATTCTATATCGTCTAGTGAGTGGGATCACTATCTAAAGATAGTACTTGTATTTTTTTATTAGTCAACATGGGTTAAAAAAACATGTTTCTTTAGGATATAAAATTCATTTTCTCTTATTGCAAAGTTTTGGATAAGATTGTCTCATAAATCTCATATCGTGAGATGGGTCGGATCGAATATAAAAAATTATATAATATTTTTGTGTGTATTAGGTAATACTTTATATTATAAGATACGTTTAGAGTTAAGTTGGACTATAAGAAAAATATGTAATATTTTTATGTATATCAGATAATTTTTTTTTTTTATTTGAGTCAAACTATAAGAAAATAAGTAAAAAAATTGTATGTATAGGTAGTACTTTTATATTATAAGATTCATGACTTCAATTTAGTCGGGTCGAGTTTTAAAAAATACGCGGATCATAAGGCTTTTATGTGCTCTTCTCCTCGTGCAACATATAATACTTTTGTGTATATTAAATAATAGTTTTCTATATATTAAATAATATTTTTGTATTATATACATATACTCCATAATATAATACAACAATATTATCTAACATATAAAAAAATATTATCTAATACACACAAAAGTACTACCTAATTATTATGTTCGACTCGATCCATTATAATTTTTGCTACACAAATTTCACTGTAATTTATACTAATCCGAGAAATTGCCTTCTTATTTTCCATCTTTACTTTGACAAATTAATACTATGATTTTTCATATCATATTATCATAAATGATTTTATTTATTATTTATTATTTGGGTGATGTTTCAGGTGAGACTTTAATTGAGATTCTAAAAGGTCTGAATGACTCGAGCCATAGAATTACAGATTGGGATAGTCATTTTGTCAGCCCCTGTTTCAGTTGGTCTCATGTTACATGTAAAAATGGAAGTGTTACATATCTGTTAGTATGCTTCTTAATTCATATATTAATTATTTTCTTATTATTCACTATTTTGTTTTATGTTTATTTAGTTTATTGATGCCCTGGCTTGTGTAGGAGCTTTGCTTCTAATGGATTTACAGGAACTCTTTCACCATCAATTGCCAAATTGAAGTTTCTCATTAGCTTGTAAGTGGTTGTCTACACAAAAGTGTGTATATATTACCTATTTATTAAAAAAAAAACATACCTTATAAACATTACAAATCTATATTCATCTATATCGACTTTTATCTACATTCATTTAAGTCTTGAAAATGATAAAATTATCCTCCAATTCCAACTGCATATGTACAAATCACTTGTGCACTTTTTTGTCGGAATTTACTGCCGGAGCTTGCAAAATTTGAAAAAAACTTATATATAGTACAGGTTATTATTGAAAAAAAAAATTAGTTCAGAAAAAACACTTAAATACAGATTAAAAAATGAAATTAACCCTAATACTAAATAATAATGAAATGGTAAATAAGACTTATAATTAATTAATTTGGTGTGTCTAGGGATTTGCAGAATAACAGTCTATCTGGTGACTTGCCTGATTCTATTGGTGAGATGCAACATCTACAAAATTTGAATTTGGCTGACAATAACTTCTATGGCTCTATTCCTCAATCATGGGGACAACTTTCCAACCTCAAACATTTGTAAGTCTATGAACTTGCACTACTTAATTTATTAGTGTATTATATATTCTCATCTACATTAATTTATCCATGCCATCTTATCTTAAAGAGTAAATCTTGTTCTAATTAATTAATGTCATTACTTGTATCTATGTATGTATGTTTGTTTGTTACTTACTCAAGTGACATAATATATTGCTTAATATGGATGATCAGGGTTGTAAGGGGAAACCAATTAAATGGGTCAATACCATTATCACTAGTAAATATCACTGGCCTTGTGGAATTGTAAGAAGCTTGCCTCCTTCAATTATTTAATAATTATAATGTGTATATATATATATATATGTGAATTATCATGATTTTAAGAAACATTAATTGCTCATGTTCTTGGTTGCAGGGACCTCTCATCCAATGATTTTACTGGAAAAATTCCTCAACCACTCTTTTCGACTCCCACCTTCAAGTATGTTCACTAATCTAACCTATCACTAATTGAAAAAAAAAAAAAAAACTATCACACATTCACAAGTCTCTAAAACATATATCAATAAAACTTTCTCAATTATTTGTAACTGATAAAATTCCAATGTTGTTAATACCATACATTCTTCATGCGACAATTTTCGACAAAATTTGAGACATGGGCCTACATTCTTGAAAACTTTAGTGAAAAAACATCAATTTGAAAATGTGTTTTCTATTTTATTTTTTCTTACCCTTTTGATAAAGAGATTTATTTTTCTACTTGTGATTAATTATAAAATATAACTTTTCTACCTATCTTAAAGCAAAATCACTCTTCAGTTTCCCAAAAAGCTATTACAAAAAATAACATTTCTATGCATATTTGAGCAAAATCATTAATCAGAAGGGTAATTAATTTATAAGATATTTAACCCTGTCAAATGGGTATAATATATATATATATATATATATATATATATATATATATATTTTATATTCATGAGTAGAACAATAAATCTCTTTGTAAAAATGCACCAGGAGAGGCATTTTCACTTATAAAATCAGCACGACAAATTTTGCATTTTTTCTCTAATTCTCATTTTAAGTTGCATAAATCACAAGTTGATGATTATTCTCCTTGTGATTATGAATTGGCTATTATCAGCTTCACAGCCACTCATCTCACATGCGGCAAAAACCTCCAACAGCCTTGTCTTTCAAGTCCTTCTCTTCCAGGTTTTAATTAATTATTCTTTCTTGCATCATCTTTTCTTCTAATTGACAATTGACTTCTAAAATACCATTAATATATGTAATGAGTAAACTAATAAAGTTATGATCATTGATTTATATTGTGATGCAGTTGCAAAAAGAAAATCAAAAGTTCAGGTTTTGGTGACCATAGCAAGCATTGGTGCATTCTCCCTTCTCTTGCTCGGTGCTGTCCTCGGCTACCGATTTCATCGAGTGCATAAACCGGACCGTGATGAATTTGTTGATGTGCCTGGTATTTCCTACCATCATTTTCAAAATTGCAATTTAATTCTGAATTTACAAATTAAAAGAAAAAATCCCCACTCCTAAACTTGCAATCAACATGACGATTTTCACACACTATTGCATTAATTCAAATCACAATTATATATTTTTGGGTATCGCTGCTTTAATAATTACATGAAGAAACTTAACTTAACACACTATTGTAATTCGACTTTGGCATACTAATATGTACAATTGTATTTCGAATAGTAATAGGTTAAATTCATGGTTTGTTTTGCTAAATTTAAAAAGTTAGGTTTGAATTACAATTCTTGGGAAAATATTATTTTTTTCACTAAATTCAAAAGGTTTATATTATTACATTTTAATTTTGGAAAAGAAGGTAACTGTTTTTGCAATTAGGCCAATACTTTTTTCTTTTTTACTTTTGCCTCCTTAGTCCGTATGCTTTCATTTGTACATATTATATTTTTTCAATTTCTACCCCTTGTCCTTGCACCTTTTTTTTCTTGGTTTAAGGAGACAAAAAAACCAAAAAAAAAAGGAATGATGAGTAAAGTAGGCAGAAGTTAGAATATAAGAAGGCAAAAGTGAAAAAAAATAAAAAAAACTAAAGGGTAAAAGTAAACAAAAGATTGAAAGTAGAGTGACAAAATCTGCATTTTTCCTTTATTTTATCTTTTGTACATGATGACACTTTTCAAAATTCTCACAGCATGGTTATTATCTTTTTCCATGACACTGTTTTCTCAAAAAAGATATATAGTTCACATGTTATTAATATTACATTGCAACCATATCTAAAACTCCAATCATAATGATTACCCTTCAAATAAACAATATTATGATATGCTTGAGTCATTTGAAATTGCTCAAAAATCAGTTTAAAATGAAAGTGAGCGATTTATATTATGAAACACTAGTTTTATGTAATAACACAAGGTTGATTGTAATAATATAGGCGAAGATGAACACAAGATTTCGTTTGGACAGATCAGACGGTTCTCGTTACGTGAAATGCAGCTAGCAACAGACAGCTTTAGTGAAGGCAACGTAATTGGACAAGGTGGATATGGGAAAGTATACAGAGGAATCCTATTGGATAACACCGTAGTTGCTGTGAAGCGTCTCATGGACTATCGCAGCCCCGGTGGAGAGGCGGCGTTTCTGAGAGAGGTTCATTTGATAAGCATTGCCGTTCACAAGAACCTTCTCCGATTGATCGGATTCTGCACCACCTCATCCGAGAGAATTCTTGTTTATCCTTTTATGCCGAACCTCAGCGTTGCATATCGCCTAAGAGGTACCATGTTGTTCTTCGTTTTTGGATCATATGTTGTGCATAATAATACATGATGCTAACGAACTAAGTCCATATGTTTTTTAAGAATTTTTTTTTTTTGACATTTCAATTTGTGTAACTAGTTAATAAAGAATGAAACTATGCGCACCCCATCTAATAATACTTATTAATACATCCCAATTTTTAATTTTTTTTTTTTTCATGTTCTAACAATGGGGTTGGTAGCCCCAACCTTTGAAAAATTTAAAATTTATTATGTTAAATCCCTATTTAATTTTATAAAAATATATATACTTCTTACATGACTAAATGATATATATAAATATGGTATTTAATGACATTTTGTCATTCAAACTATGTAATTTTTTGTATTTTATTGTATCATGTTTAAAAGTTTACACTTTACCATATGAACTTAAAATTTACTACGTTTAGCTTGAGCATTTATAGCCATTGATTGCTAGGTATGTGTATGTTTATGATTTGCTCAGTAAAAAATATAGAATTGTAGAATTTATACGAAAAAATGAAAATATTTAAATATGATACAACGAAGTGTTATTTTACAGTTTTCTTTTTATTGAGACCTTAAGCGGGTAATTGTTTACTCTAGTGAGACATCGCATGGTGTTATGTTATGCATAGAAGAGGATCTTGATCCATGCTATTTGCAACACTATCAAATTGATGTAAACTAAATCATCACTTTTCCAAGATTAACTCAACAATTGTTCATGTTAATTATAGAGTTAAAAGCAGGAGAAAAGGGGCTAGATTGGGCGAGTCGAAAACGCATAGCTTTTGGCACGGCTCATGGGCTAGAGTATCTGCACGAGCATTGCAACCCGAAGATAATTCATCGCGATATGAAAGCTGCAAACATACTTCTGAACGATGAATTTGAACCGGTTCTTGGAGATTTCGGGTTGGCAAAACTAATGGACACAAAAGTAACACATGTTACGACCCAGGTACGTGGTACCATGGGACATATCGCACCGGAATATTTGTCGACAGGAAAATCATCTGAAAAGACAGATGTGTTTGGTTATGGCATAACTCTTCTAGAACTAGTAACTGGTCAGCGTGCAATAGACCTGTCTCGTCTTGAAGAAGAGGAGGATGTTCTACTGCTCGATCATGTAAGTGATCTCCATTTTTCAATATATTTCTTAATTAATATTGCGATTAATTATGAGCACATATACATCTAATGCCAATCTTGCTCCTAGCTATGAGCATATGTTCTCTCATATATATATATATATATCTGTAGAATTTAATAGGCTTAGTTCCAATAAAGAAAAGAGAGAGGAGGAGGAAGAAGAACACTATCTTTTTTTTGAGAATTAAGTTGAAATATAATCCTAAATTTTTTAATTTAGCACAAAAGAGAAAACCAAAAATTAAAAAAAAAAATCTTTTTCTAAATCTTCAATTTAATCATGACTTTGCTTTTTGATTAATTTAGGAAAAAAATAAAAATCATCACTTTAGCATATTATTGCAATTCGAATTAATTATAATTTTGTTTTTGATAACATGACTAACATTTACATAAAATAAAACATGACACTTACAATTTGACTTTAACGGGCTATTTTGAATGAATCCGCTAAACTAAGATAGTTGGATATACAATTTGACAATCTTTTTTTGTTAAATAGAAAAGTCAGGATTAAATTGTAAAATGTTAAATTACACATATATATATATATATATATTTTTTTTTTTTTTGCAATTAAGCCAATTTAAGACATGGTTGATTTTGTTACATGGGTTTCTTGTTTTACCAAACTTACAAAATCCATTAATTCAACTCATCGAAAAATTACTATAAATAACCATTCATTTTAACTTATGGGCGATCAACAATTCATCATCATCAATCATCATGCAACATTTGAGTTATTGATCTATTTTTTATATGTACATAATTTATAGATCAAGAAGTTGTTAAGAGAGAAACGTCTTGGGGACATAGTGGACGAGAAGTTGAAAGTTTACGAGAGCAAAGAAGTCGAGACGATTCTCCAAGTAGCGATGCTTTGCACGCAGAGTTCACCGGAAGATCGCCCGAGAATGGCTGAAGTAGTAAGCATGCTGCAGGGCATTGGTTTGGCTGAAAAATGGGCAGAATGGGAGCAACTTGAACAAGTTAGAATTCATGACTTTTCACTTATGTCTCACAACTTCTTATGGGCTGAAGACTCCACTCTTGACCAAGAAGCTGTTCAATTGTCACAAGCTAGATAGTGTTTCTCATTGATCACCAAATTACTAATTAACTATGCTTGCTTTAGTTTTAAACATGATCTCTATCACCACATCACCATTTATATACATTACTCGCGTATTATAGTATGTATATGGTCAATTTTGATATAATGATACATATTAAAGTACATGTGAATTTTGATTTACAGTAAGCATACGTTGGGATTTTATGCACGACGTGGTGGGTATATGTTTGTTGCCAAGTTTTGATTTGTTATTCTAATATATATGCTTTATTGGCAAGAACCATTTTTGAACCGGTTGGGAAAATCGTGGAGGCCAAAACAAAACCAAACTATGTGATTCCGAATTTGATTTCTGGTATATAAATCGGTTGTTTCGGTTCGAACCACCAGTTTGGATGATTTCGTTTTTTTTTAATTGAAATTACATATAATTAATTATAATTATTTATATATTACAAAATAAAATAATTGTTCGAGTTAATAATTTTATATAAATTAAAAATTAAAACTTACATTTACAAATTACAACTTATAAAATTAGAAAATGCAATTCAAATACAACCAAATACAAACTATAAACATAAAAGAATTACAATTAATAGTACAAATTAAAATTAATAATTTAATATAATTTAAAATTAAAAAGTAAAATAATATAAATATATTATTTTATATTTATATATTTTGTGAAGTGGTTCATAGCAAATTACCTAGAAAAATAGGTAAAATAAAATTTCTTCCAAGATTTAATAGTTGGCCCAATATTCTCAGTCTGGAATACATCTTCTTTCGACATAAGATATTATTCCAACAATTTCGAGCCTTAACTTTTCAAGAAATCTTTCATTAGTGTGTGAATGATCGATTTTTTCAATTTTTTCAATTCCTATTTTTGATTTTCGATCTTCCAAATCATTCTCGTAGGAGATCTGAACCTTTTTAAGTTGTTCTACCAAATTGGTTGCTCAAAATTCTTGGTCTCTATCCGGACATTTAATTAAGATATTACATGAAAGTATGATTTTTTCAATTCTCCTTTGAGAATTGGAGGATTTTTGATTGGATGGATTGAAAGAAGAAGATTAGAAATATTCTTGTTATTTCTTTGACTCGTATTAATTTTTTTTTTAAAAAAAAAAGACAAATCGGTGGTTTAACTGTCAGTTCAAACTAGGGGTGAGCATGGATCTCGAGGATAACTGAATTGTGGAGAAATCCGGACTAAAATACTCCGAATCGGGAAAGAAACGTTGACTGTTTGGCTTTATCCGAATCGAACTGCTCCGAATATTTTTTTTATATTAAACCGAACTGTACTGAATCAAAAAATCGAATTTAGAATCGAGTAGAACCGATTTCAAGAAAGTGACTATATTATAAATTTATATGTATCATTTAATTCATTTTTCTAAATTGTTATACTGAATTAATTACAAATATGATTGAATTTTAATATTATTATAATTTTAAGACTTCATAAAAGAAATTGATAATTCAATAATAAAGTAAAATACTTATAATGAATATTTTTGGAAATATAAAATATTTTAACTACAATAGATATTAATTAAATAATTAGTTTATAACTTACATAAACTAATGCATGATATATTTAATTCTAAGTTATACATACCTTTAAATTTTACTATAAACCTATATTTATTTCACTTTCAAAATGGAATATTTCTAATGACCACTTATGAGATGTAGATTAAAAAAATTTCTAAGTTATAATATATTTAATCTTGTTTATAATATTGTGATATTGTATTAGTTACAAATTTAATTGAATATATTATTTAATACTACTATATATATTTAATGCTATTATATAATTTTAAGATTTTATGATATAAATTAATATAATAAATATTTATAATGAGTGTTCGCTTATTATTTGATTTGTTCTGCAAATGTGTGGTACAATGTGTAGACTATAAATATGATAAATTATACTATATATATATATATATATAATCTTTTAAATGCATCAACAAACTTAAATAAATATTACTTTACATTTTATTAAGATAATTGATTTATTCTACATTTCTATCAATTGAAATGTGCATCATAAAAATTAACATTCAAAAATTTTATTGAAAAATGATAATTACTAAAATTAATCTAGCAAAATTTTTTATTAAAAAAAATTTATATCGGAGATGTGACGCCCTGATTTGTTTGAAGGTAAATTTTAATCAATGCGTTACTCACTTATAAAATCCACTCTTTCAATAATAATAAAGATAAATAAAGTCAAAAATAAATATGAAAAATACATTTCTTAAATTTAGGAAATTAATCATTTTAAATAAAAAGGTTTCTATAACCTTTGATCATCGGCTACCAGCATCCACCGCTCGCACCCCACGTCATAATATCCTTAAACTGAAAATATTTTAAAAAGAGGGGTGATTGTTTTAAATACACTCAGTGGGAAAACTCGGGACAACATAAATAATTTACAACGTTTGAAACCATTTGATAAAAGATATTACATGCCCTATTTCAAAACGTTATGAAATTAAAAAATTTCATTCAGACATTTCTCAACTCATCATTACATAATTTTTATTAGAAAAAACTGGTTGACATAAAACATTTATCTTTTAATAAAAACAACATAATATAGATAGCTTCAAATACGTGTCTTAAATCATTTAAAACTGCAAGCAATCATCCAAATCACATGTAAACATATCACTTTCATATTCAATCATATCACTTCATTTTATTTACGGTTCTTAGCCGTCATAGATATAGGTTTTAGCCGCCATAGATACAGTTCTTAGCCGTCATTTACATAATTCAAGTACATCACATATTTTCATACTCATATTTCATAAAATAAACATTTAATCATACAACATTTTATAGGGATTCAAACCAGTTCATTATCATCAATCACATTCTCATTTAGCACATATGCACTTTTTAACTTCACATCAATTGCATATTTAACCACATCATTCTTTACCTTTGCATTAAAGCTCATATCACTGTATTCATATTTTAAATACTTTCAAAGAAATATAAATACCGTAATAAACAATTACCTCCACCTCATGAGAAGAGCATGTGTAATTATAAGCTGTCGAGCAAGCATAAATAATTCTTCATTCCTCTTTTCCTACATCGATCATTAAAAATGTCTTAGTACATAATCTAGCTATAATTTCTTTAGTTAAGATCATTAGTAATTAAAATATGTCATTTGAGATTTTCTTTGATAAGTTGGAATAGGTTTCTGACGATGTTGTGATTTAAAGAATAAAATAAATGATTTTAAGGTGAATATAAGGTTTAGGTGAATTTGTAATAAAAATGTGTTTATTAAAATATTCAAAAGCTTAATTAGAATTTAATTAGATCTTAGAAGATTTATCTTAGTTTTAGGAAAATTAATTATAAAATTATAATTTAGGTTGGATTTTGAAAACTTGAAAATAATTTTAGATAAATAAATTATAAAGTTTTTACTTATAATAATTCTTGAAAATCTTTAAAATAATCTTAAAAAATCTAATTATATAATTTACGGTTTAACTTAAATATTAGGAAATTTGAATATATTTATGATTATAACGTATTTAGATTAACAATAATATTTAATTTATAAAAATGAATTTAATTAACTGAAATTATAAATTAATTTAGAAAACATATTTAATTGCATAACATGTTTGTAACACCCTAAAATTTTATTATTTTTATACTTTATAAAATAGGTTATATAATATTAATAATATATGTATTAGGATATAAGTTGGATAAATATAGATGTGTCACATCATCTCTCTCTTATCATAAAGGACACAAGTGGGTTATTCTTTTTATCACCTTGGGTAACATCAAAAGTTTTCCTTCTTCTCTTTCTCGTCTTCTTCTTCAGACTTTGACATGATTTTTCTTCTAAATTTCCAAGTGGGTTTTATCTTTATACAGCTCTGATTTTTCTTGAATTGGGCTCGAAGTTTTGTGATTAAAGTTGAAGTCTTTACAGATTTTCCTACTCAATTGGAAGTCTGTTCTTGATATATACTGCTAGTTGGATTTGGGGTTTATAGCTGAAATTATCAAGAAATGGGGAGTTGACTTGGATTTCTCTTGAATATTTATACAAAAATGGGTTATGCTTGACCAGTAAAATCTAGTTTCAATAGATGAACTCTTGAGGTGTGTTGTTATTTGTTATGGTAAATTTGGATCTGAACTTTTGGTGGTGAGGAGCTGGGAGTCGCCGCTGCAAGCGGCGCGTACGGGTGTGAGACGGAGGCTGAACAGGGGAAGCAAGGGGGTGAAGGGAGAGGGCGACGGCAGCTGGGTTTGGTGGCGCCGCCGCAAGAGCAGCGGCGCTGTGGCAGATGTGTGTGGCAGCAGCTGTGCGCCGGCAAGGCTGCTGTGGGTCGGCAGGCGGCAACGGCTGAAGCGATGGGCAGGGGGCCACCGGTGACTGGAGAATCGCGCCGCCGCAAGTAGCAGCGGTGCTACTGCTGTGGCTGCGTGTAAGAATTAGTGTGTGCGTGTGTGTGGATTGATCGATTGGTGTCTGCCGGCGACGGCGAACGGCGGTAGCGGCGGCGGCAGTGATGGGCGGTGGTGGCTAGGGAAAGGTTTGGAGTAAGGGTTTTAAATTGGTAAATTGGATGAAATTGAAGGGTTTTCAATTGAGAATTTGATATAATGCAAGGGCTAATTTGCAAATCCTAGATTTAGGGTATATCAATGTTTGACCATAAACTTTATGAATATTGCATATTACACCTATAATTTGATTAAATAGACTTTAAGACCTAGGATTTAATGAATAATGACAAACAAAATTCCGAACTTACTAGAATTATATAAAACACCCTAAAATATGCTAATATTATACTTTTTATTTATAAATTGCATATTAAAGTTGAAGGATATTGCATATTGACACATTAATTTTAAGATATGATATTTAACTCATGGAGTTGAAGAAATTATGTTAATTAATTTATTTTAAATAGATCTCTTTATATATATATATATATATATATATATATATATGAAATGACGATTTTCGACCCAAACAAATGAATTAGGTTACAATTTAGCCTTAAAAATATTATAATAATTATAGTATGTACGATAAAATCATTTACCTAAAATTTAGGATATAAAATCCTAAATTCTCATCTCGTTAACCCCATAACTCTTGGAAAATTATAAATATGGACCAAAATATAATTATAGAAGTGGTAAATTGACCTTCATAATTTAATAAATAAAACAAATGCCTAATTACCAATATTACATTTTATATTCTTGAACTTATGAAAATATGTTTTAAGTCCTAAATTAATAAATAATGATAACGAATCCCAATTATGCTGGAATTATATTATGTACTCTAAAAATGGATAATATTATGTATTTCTATTAGAATTGCTTTATATTGCTAAAACGATCACTGGAATATTGCTAAAATTACATAATACATCCTAAAATTTACTTAAATTTATAGATAGCTAAATTAGATTCTAAAACGAGATCTTATGCTTTGTAAGTTACCAAAAAGGGAATTGAGATAAATCGGCAATAGGAGATTTTTCAAGTTAGGTTCTAATTCCGTAAATTAGATTTAATTTAAAGACTTTTAAGAGATTAATTAACATCTAAAAATATTAATTATAATATCTCTTAATTTCCAACAAATTGTTGACTTAAATATAATTATGAATGTTGAGATTGACCCTGATAATTTAATAAGCGAATCAAGGACCTAACTATAAATATTAAATATACAATTAAATCCTTCATTTTGTTAAAAATGATCAAAACGTAAAGAATTAATTATGAACCTTACAATTTAAATCTCAAAGTTAAGAATTAAATTAAATAGCAATTTTAATCCTATTAAATAATAATTAACTAAACATGATATGCAATTAAATATATTTCTTAAATTAACTTATAATTTCAGTTAATTGAATTCATTCTTATAAATTAAACTTTATAGTAAATCTAAATACGTCATAATCATAAATATATTCAAATTTATTAATATCTAAGTTAAATCGTAAATTATATAATTAGATTTTTCTAAGATTATTTTAAAGGTCCTTAAGAATTAAGTTAAGCTAAATCTTTATAATTTACTTATTTTAAAATTATTTTCAAGTCTTCAATATTTAAACCAAATCATAATCTTATAATTTAATTCTCCTGGAACTAAGCTAAGTCTTTCAAGATCTAATAAAAGTCTAATTAAGCTTTCTAATATTTTAATAAACACATTTTATTACAAATTCACTTAAATATTATATTCACCTTAAAATCATTTATTTTATTCTTTAAATCACAACATCGTCACAAACCTGTTCCAACTTATGAAAGAAAATCTTAAATAACATATTTTAATTACTAATGACCTTAATTAAAGAATTTATAACTAGACAATGTACTGAGGCAATTTTAATGATCGATGTAGGAAAAGAGGAATGAAGAATTATCTATGCTTGTTCGGGAGCTTATAATTACACGCGCTATTCTAATGAGGTGGGGAAAAATTGCTAAATCGGTATTTATAATTCTTTCGAAATATTTAAATTACGAATTTTATTATGCTATATGAAATATGTTGGGTTTATGTGCTGAACGCATGAAATGTTATTATATGATGAAGGTGAATCTTTTTCTACGAGAAATGTGACATGTTTTAATATATGATGAATGCGTTCGGAAAGATGATGAATGGTAAAAATAAATGTTTATGTGATGTTATAAGTATGAATATATGTGAATTACTTGAATTATCTATGGCGGCTAAGAACCACATCTATGGCGGCTAAGAACCGTATCTATGGTGGCTAAGAACCACATCTATGGCGGCTAAGAACCGTATCTATGGTGGCTAAGAACCACATCTATGACGGCTAAGAACCGTAAATTTTGAATATGCAATTGATATGAATGATTATGAAAGTGATATGTTTGAATGTGAATGATGATTGATTGGGATGTTTACATTTTCAAAATGATTTTAAGCCAAGTGTTTGAAGTGATCTATTTTCTACGGTTTTTAGTAAAAGATAAACATTTTACGAAAATCTGTTTTATGTGATAAAATCGTGTTTTGGCATGTGTGTAAAATCATTTATTAAAATTATTTATGTCATCTCGAGTTCCCCACCCCACTGAGTGAACTTTTGTCACTCACCCCTCTCTTTAAAATGTTTTCAGTTTAAGGTTTTAGGGCGACGCGCGCGAGCGGTAGATGCTGGTAGCCGATGAGCAAAGGTTACAGAACCTTTTTATTTAAAATGATTAATTTCATATATTTAATAAATGTATATTTTATAATTATTCTTGTTTTTATTTATCTTAATTCTATTGAAAAAGTGAATTTTATAAATGAGTAACATCTCGATTAAGATTTATTTACAAAAGAATCGGGGCGTTACAATGTTTAGTTAATTTTTTATTTAAGAGGATTGAATTTGGTATTTAATTTGATTCTTAACTTTGAGGTTTAAATTGTAAAGTTCATAATTATTTCTTTACGCTTTGATCATTTTTAAGAATATGGAGGATTTAATTATATATTTAATATTTATAATTAGGTTCTTGATTCGTTTATTAAATTATGAGGATCAAGTCACAACATCTATAATTATATTTAGGACAAAATGTCATTTAAATTAATAGAAATGGTAATTAATATTTTTTAATGTTATATTGCAACATAATTCACTTGTTTGAAAGTAATATCTGTAATATCTAGAGTTCGTTTTATAATTCCAACAAATTATGGGTAAAACTGCAATTTCAGCAATTTTAAGAGTATTCTTGTAATTTCAGTAAAATTTTAGGGATCGTTTTAATAATATAAAACAATTCTAGTAGACAATACGTAATATCATTAATTTTTTGGGTACATAAAATAATTTCAGCATAATTGGAATTTTAAATGTCATTATTCATAAATTATGGATCTTAAAATATATTACATAAATTTATGGGATTAATATGCAATATACATAATTGTTAGGAATTAAATTATTAATTTATAATTATAGGGTTTGCAATTTAGTACTTAATTATATCAAATTTACAAAATAAATCCCCACCCAAAACATTTCCCAGCAGCCGCCGTTGCCGCCGCCCTTCACTGCTGCCGGCGACTACATGTCGCCGGCGAACACCCAATGAACATAACACACACATGCTCGCCCCTGCACGTACCCGGCGCCGCTGCCCACAGCGGCGCCCACGCACACACCCTCAAGTTCACACACCAACCACAGCGCCGGTGCTCTTGTTGCCGTGCCACCAAACCCAGCCACCGGCGCAACCACACACCGGTTCCCTTTTTCTCGACCCGACGCCGAAAGCCTCGATCGTTCCCCCCTCCTCAACACAACAACCACACACCCATAATTATACACACACAGAGAGACATATGTATATACCCATGTCGCCGCTGCAAGCGGCGGCTCACAGCTCCTCACACCGGCGCTACAAGAGCCGGTTACCCCATCATCCAATTCACCGGCGCGTGTTCCAAAATAACACAGCAGCAACGAAAGCAGGGAGAGGAAAGGGAGAGAGAGAAAACGTAGAAAGGGAGAGAATCCGTAGAGAGAGAGAGCTTGCAGAGGGAGAGACTTCTCTCTATTTTTCTTTTCTTTCTTCTTTCTTCCTTTTTGACTTTTTAATCAAATTATTTCCTTAAATTGGGGCTTTTCTTCCCACATGTTGAAAGGTAAGGTAAGAGATAGATAAAAAAAAATTTGATGTGACAATGACCTAATTATATTTATCCATAACTATGCTTATTAATTTTATAACATAATGTAAATTTTATTATTTTTATTTAACTTATATCATTAATATTTTGAAAATTTTGGGTGTTACAGGAGAACTCCGAATCCGTGAAACAGAACCGAGTTGTCTCATTAGACCCGAATCTTCGAACTAGACTAAACTGAAAACCAATTCGATTTGGTTTCAGAGAATTAATGTCACAATTCGTTTTCGGTGATTCAAATTTGGAAATCTCTGAATTTCGGAGCGATTCTGGAGAATTCCTAATCTCTGAATTGCTCCGGACCATGTTCACCCCTAGTTCAAACCATCGATTTCCGAATTTGAAAATATCCCTAACCATGTAACCATTGTTCACGGTTTCCATTTGAAATCGAACGCGAGTCAACGATTTTTCAAATCGTTAACACGATTCGATTTTGGTTTTCCGAACTGGATGAACACCTTTAGACATAGACCACTCAACTTTATAAGTTTTGTCATTTTAAAAATAAATTAAGATTTTATACACGTGCGTTGCACATGACTTTTCATTTGAAGGTTTCCAATAATACTTAGTCGGTGTTTGACAAAACTTATTTTTAGAGCTTATATAAATTCTTGCATCTTATAAGATGTTTTTAGAGTTTATAAAATATAAAATTTAAGTTTAAAATAAGTTGTTAAAATGTTTAGATAAATAAGATGGTGAAACTTATAAAATACTAGTAATGACATTTATGTAATTTCAATACTCAAATTTAAATATATTTTTAAAAATAAATTAATATTTACTTACTTATCAAAAAAGAATTTCCAACATCTTACAACTCCTAAAATAAAATCTTATATAAATGATAGCCCAACACTTTTAAAAAGTTTATAAACTTACTCAAACAGTCTCTTAATAATGACATGACTAAATTCATAGATTAGCCACTAAGCGGGGTCCATATTTTCAAACCCAATACTATACATGCATGATTCCGGTGGCTTATTGTTAAAACTGTGGGGTCCCACAAAATATTGTCGTTTGTGTTTGAATCCAAATAAAGTAATTCAACCATTGTTTGGTGCGTTCAAACTTGGAAAACAATAACATGGGTACTTTGACTGGTAATTGTTGGCAAAGAAAAGTAGTCTCCCTTTTGCAATTATTCTATATCATTACTTCCCAAATGTTCCCATCCTCATATTCTCTACTCTGACCCCACATGGATAAGATAAACCCCCTTAATTTCTGCCCCTTTCCACTTCTTTTATGTACACTTTTTCTCTCAATCCTCATCCCCATGTGTTCAAGTCAGCAGTAAACTGCAAAGCTGCAATCTCATTGCACTCCAACATAACAAATCTTGTTTATCCTCTTCCACTAATTTACGTTATTCAAGTTTGAATTCTGGCCGTTACAGTATGTATCTTTATAAAAGTGAGATAGCGGTCGTAGTTTATCTCTTCCATTTGTTTGTACATTAGTATTCTACTTATTTAAGGTTGTGCTTGCATACAAGGATTTACACTTTATTCCCTCCATCCAAACACCACCTTATTAGTCTTCCATTCTTAGGCATTTCTGAATATCCTACATATGTTTCTTAACATCAAAAATGTATTATAAATTTCCATTTTGTTGATCATTCAAGATGAGTGATGAAATGATTATCCCACCATTATTCAGGTGCCCCATAAGCCTTGATCTGTTGCAAGAACCAGTCACTCTTTGCACTGGCCAAACTTACGAGAAATCCTGCATTCAAAAATGGCTATCTTCTGGCAATTCATCATGCCCAGTCACAATGCAGAAGCTCCAAGATTCATCAATGGTGCCTAACCACACTCTTAGCCATTTGATCCAAGAATGGCTTCATTCCAACACCCTAATCCTCACTCATCCCAACAACATCATCTCTATCCCAAATCTAAAGCAAATCATCCAATCAGATGTGTCACCATTGGAAGACAAGCTTCAAGTCCTTGAAACAGTCCATTCCCTTTCCCAAGACCTCCCCCTCAAGAACACCCTCTTGATCAAGCTGGATTTCTTTGGCCTAGCTTTGGAACTAGCTTTAAGATCTTATAGCCAAAGTTGGGATGATAATATTCTTGTTGAAAAATCACTTCTTTGTGCTGTAAAGTTGATGCCCTTTAGCCAAATGGAGCCTCTCAACATGTTGAAACAAGAGTGTAAATGTCAAGCGTTTCTTCTTCTCATTGAAAAAGGGAATATTCCCATCAAGAAAAGCTCATGCCTTGTAGTGGAGGCCATTTCACTAAGTGTGGAGACTAAAACCCTAAGTCAAGAGCTTGGAAAATCTATCAAACTTGTCCAACTTCTTGTTGATATAATTCAGCCTAAATCCGAGGCCATTGATGCCGGGATCAAAGCTCTATCGGCATTGTCTTTAACGGAATCAAACCGTGCAAACATGGCAAGATGTGGGGTAGTTGAAGGGCTGATATCGTACTTATCCAATGCCAAAATGCAGAGAAGATCAAGCTTGGCAGCCATGGCAATGGCCACAATTGAGAATCTCTTATCTGTGTGCAGTGCAAGAGAGGCAGTTTCAAGTCATCCAAAGGGTGTTAAGGCCATGGTAGAAATGGTGTTCAGAGTATCGGATCATGAAGGAAGTGAGAGCGCGTTGAATTCACTCATCATCGTGTGTTTGGATTCGAAAAAGGAGAGGGAAAAGGCCATTGTTGAAGGAGTTTTAACTCAACTGTTGTTGCTTCTTCAGAGCCAGTGTAATGTAAGGACAAAAACTAAGGCAAGAACGCTACTTCAATTGCTTAGAGATCCAAAGAAAGGAGGATTTGATGATCCTAATCTTGTGCATTTATGAAAAGAGTTAGTGTTCGATCTTGACTATATTATGAAGTTTAAGGATTTTAGTTTTGCTAGCAAGTTAGGGAAAGTTCTCACATGATATATGGAATTAAGAAGAAAAGTTTGTAGCCTAGCTGTTATGGTTTAAAAGTTATGTTGGTAATGATAATCGACCTAAAGTACTATAGTCAGTAATGTCCAAAGATTCAATTTTTTTTGTCAAGATATATGCACTAATTAAACTTAAGAGAGTTAACACAAGCAACAACCCCATCAAACTGGAACCGATTTTGCATATCAACCATTGGAACATTTTTTTTTGTCATACCGACATTTATAAATAAATTATACGAGTTTGACATTTAAACTATCAAATTAATTTTTAAGTTAATTTTCACCGAATTTTGACACGTGATATCAAGTTAATTGCAGCAATTCCATCAAACTATCCGCGATTTTGCACATAAACCGCCAAATTTTATTTTTTGCACTGATATTTATAAAGTATATGAGTTTGATATTTAAACCACCAAACTCATTTTACGGCAATTTTTAATCGGATTTTGGCATGTATGTTTTAGGAAAAAATTCATTTTTGATCATGCCTTAGAGGCATTGTCCGATTTTAGTCCCGTCAATTTTCGAATATTAATTTTAATCCTACAATTGAAAATTTGTTCAACTTCAGTTCTTTTTCCTCGAAATTTCAATTTCCAATCGATTTCCGGTGAGTGACCCACACTGCCCCAATTTTAACATTTTGGTGAACTTACGCTTATGTGGCTGTTTTTTCCACATGTAAACTTTATTTTTATATATTTTACTACCTAAATTACCAAATCACTGCCTATCATGTTAGTAAAAAAACAAAAAAAAAATCATAAAGATAAAATCACTTACCATGTCATTTAGTGCAAAATATATATATATATATATATATATATATATATAAAGATAAAAAAAATCATAAGAATTAAAAGAAAAATGATAATCACAAATTTCTCCCTACATCTGGAAGTCTCCCACTACCCACTACACTGGTCTTCTCACCCACTCTCGGATTCCTCTCAGACTCCTCATTGGGGTTCTCTTCGAGCTCTTTCTTCCTAAGTAAGGTCACATCTTCGTTTTGTCTTGTTCATAATAGATACAACTCGTCTGAAAATCTTACATAATTTATGATCGGCACCTTGAACTGGGTAATATATGTCACCATTTGATGAAACACATGCCTCGTACATGCCCGTCATATCTCAAGAAGAATCTCAATAAGTTTGCAACTCGCCCAATAGTCAATAATCTCTTCTCCAAAATCCTTTACCTCCCTCCACTTTGTCAGTAGGGTGTCAATATGTGTTTCTATACTATATCCACGTTCATATTGATATTCTTTATACATATGTATCTTAACCTCAGGGGGTCATATGGGCAGGGACGGACCCAAAGGGAAGGGGAGGGTGGCCTTGCCCCCCCAACATATCAAAAAAAAATTTTTTACTACTATTATATATTTTTATTTAGTGTAAAAAATTTAATATTATTATTGGCCTCCCTAAATTTTTGATCATGGTTCCATCACTGCATATGGACATTGACTCTTAGCATAAGCAAACCTACGTAACATCGATTCTATGAAAGAAAGAATATCTTTCATTATTCTATTAATACTAAAACGCGATTTCTCTCTAAACTAAAGGGACATGTATGTATAAAATTTTAAAATAATTTGTAAGCATGAATCTTGCAAAAATAATAATAATACTAATCCATCATTTTTTTTTCTCATCAAAACTTATCATTTTGAAGTAAAATTTACATTCTCATCATAAAACATACCTCAATTTACAGACATGGTAGAGATGAACGGCAATAGCTATTAAAGGACTCTCTTTTTTAAAATCATTTTACTTTAACTTTCTATTTGGAAACAAATGATTTTGAAAATGAAAACTTATTTTTATGAGTCTACAGAAACGTCAACCCGCTCTGATACCACTTGTAACATTCCGATTTTCTTAAATTTTATAAGTAACATTTTTTTATTTAATAATTTTTCTTTTTATAAAATTAAAAATATACTTGCAGCGAAAAATTAAATATGCAAATTTTAAAATAAAGTCTAGACAATAAAATCAAGACCATGAGATTATTTTAAAAAGACTAGAATAATATACAACAATGTTTTCATCAGAAGATCTCAATCAAAATGAAATAAGCCATGCTAATGCGGATTAAAGGGAAAAACATTTAATCTTTCATGAACTAAATTATTTAAATAAAAACAACTAATGTGACTCTAGCCACCGCTCATCCACTCCTCTCCACGTCCATGCCATTATTCTAAAATTTTAGATTTTGTATAAAGGGTGGGCAAACACTAGCACACTAGGGACGTGCTTGTCAAGATTAAAGACATCATGTAATAGTAATACAAATATCACAACATGTAAGTAAATAAACATTTCCTCATCTTGGGATTGCATACCCGATGATCTAACTTTTGATTCTTAAACCTCTGAGGTCCCTAACTAATTCTCATGCATAGATCATAGATTATAGCAAGCATTTTCATAAATAATTTTTTCATGACACATTACATCAATTCATTCGATTGCGAAGAGAATTCTTGATTATCTTCATTGCCGAAAAAGCTCTTTCTACTGTGGTAATGACAACCGATAATATCAATGACAATTTAATCAACAAATAAACCAATGAAAAAATAATGTTTTTTCTTGTAAAGACAATCTTTTGAGCAAGTCCTCCTACTCCATTTACTTCTAAGAATTTTTATCAAAACGCACATAAAAAATAAGGTTCTCAAGTTGACTCTCATATAGAGCAATTGCAGAAAATTCAGATGGATAAAATTTTACCAGGTGAAGCAGCTTGTTTTTGTCAAATGCTGCAAATGAGTCTTTAGAATATATCATACATAGAAGTAACTCAATGTCCTACAATTCAATTGAAATGGAATTGATAAAATAAGTTTTCTCATCTCCTACAATAATGAAAATTTTCCATAATTTCAAGTATATGAGAATTTTAAATGAAATTCAAAAGAAAATATTATTCTTTTCGATTAATCAATAAATCACATATACAATTTAAAGCACCATAAATTAACAATTATGATGAAGTATAATGCAAATAAGAGTAAATAATAATAAAATGTTACCTTGAAATGAGATGAAAAATCAATTGAGAGAAAAAGAAATTAGAATTTAATTGGGAGATAGAGAAGATGATGAAAAAATCATCTTTTTTATTGTCTTAAAAACTCACGCATAGAAGGATTGTAAATGTATAATTTTTTTTATTTTTTAATTAAAATAGTAAAAAGACTAAAATATCCCTACTTTTTAAAAAAAAATTCAGGGGGGCCCAATGCCCCCTTGGCCCCAACATGGGTCCGTCTCTGTGTATAAGTCACGACGTTGATAATATTCATCACAAAATAAATGAACTTTAAATAACGAATTTATGATAAATTGCACTATCATCATTTTTTTTAAATCTAAAGTAATTAATTAGTTTTTTTTCAAGTACCTAATGTAACTTTAGTTATAATCCATTAGGCATCATAGAGAATTTAATGCTATTTAGTTAATCTATAATAAATTACAAATTTGAATATATAGAACCATGTGATCATATGCAACACATGGCATATATATTATATATAATTTTATGAATGCATATATATTACACATGGCAACACATGACACAAATGAGACTGGATTCAGTATTCGAGTAAATTATATGATTTGAGAGCTATGAATTTCAAGTGAGATAAATGAGACTGGTTTCATGAGATGAAAGTCGGGGTAATTCCCGCATCAAAGGAGTTTTCAATAGAAGCCCACATATGTCAAATGATTTCTTTACTTATGTGTTATGTGAATTATATGACCAACATGAACGTGATCAATGTGTATTATGTGTTATGTGAGAACTATTATGTGACAATTTAACTGCGCATGGGCATTCCACGCCAAGTAGGGTATTCCTCGTCAGAAACCCAACAATGGGGTATTCTTCGAATGCCCACCAATGGGGTCTTCTTCGCAAACCCATCATGAAGGGTGTAATAACCCAAAATGGGGTCGGCTTGGGGCCCCGATAGGTCTTCTTCGGAAACCTATTCAACGGATTTCATTGGGACTACTTGGGAGTCCACAACGTGTAATATGTTTACGATAAGCAAATGTTTTCAAGGCGGTTGAGATCCACATTTTCATGACGGCTAAAAACCGTAAACAAAAAGATGTTATTGAATGATGTTATTATAAGTACTCCCGTAGATCAACCTCACTGAGTGTCTTTGTACGCTCACCCCTTTTATGTAAAATGTTTTCAGTTTAAAGAGTTTAGGGCGTGGCGCGTGAGCGGTGGATGCTGGTAGCCGATGATTAAAGGTCGAAAAAGGTTTTAATTTAAGATGATTTTTTTTTCAGGAATTTCGAAAATATATATATTTCACAACAAATTTTCTTGAATTTATCTATCTTTATTTTCTTGAAAAGGGTGAATTTTATACATGAGTAACGCCTCAGTCAAGGTTTACCAGAATATGAAACGGGGTGTTACATATACAACATTAATTGATACATAAATAAAATTATAAATATTGTTAATATTAATACATAAATATAAAATTAAGTGATAGGATAAATTGTAATAGATTTTGATGAGACAAAACATGTAATAGACTAGAGCATTAGCTATCTGAATAGTTTTCCATATGTAAAATAGCTAAGGCAAGGATGCTGGAAAGACATGAAGATTCTGCGAAGAAACCAGAAAGCCATGTCCCTGCTACCTGCATGCTGCTACGAGCAACCAGTAACCAAGCTTCAAGGATGCTACAAGGAACCTGAAGATAGTCAAGGAAGCTGACCTACTTGCTCGAAAAGGATGCTACAAGGAACCTGGAGATGGTCAAGGAAGCTGACTTACTCAAAGAGGATACTACCAGTTACATTAAAATCAGTGCAACCTGACTAGCCAGTAGAGTCACTCCAATTCCAGCAAATCAGAAACTGCGATGTGTGAAAAAGCAGCAAGGACAAAGTACAAGCAGACTGCAGAATGAAGTTGCGCAGTAAAAGGACAAGGCAGTGGCAGAACAGAATGAATGCATTTCAGAACAGGTGTCAGAAGATCGGCAGAACCAATCAGAAAGAGACACCTCATCAAACAAAGGACTGCCCTCCCAACGGGTAGAAAACTATCTGATGCCTATAAATAGAAGACTGAATGCACAAGAGATGATAACCCAACGAACAAAGAACAAGAGGTAAATCAAGAGAACATACGCAAGCAAATCATCTACAAGCTCAAGCACTTATATTCAAGCTACTCAGTCTTAGCAGCAGCAAGCCAGCTACCTTTGTGATCTTCAGAAGTTCAAGGAGCTTACTGCATTTGATTATTTGCAACCTCACATCTTATTCAAAGACTGTTAGGAGTCACTTAGGCAGGAGTTTACCCTGCTAAGTTGTAATCTCTCTAAAGAAGAGAAAGGATCCTGTGTGGGTCGGATAACCTGTGTGGAGATCCTGTGTGGGTCGCTAGTTGGTCACTGTGCAGCTACCTGTGTGGATAGAGCTGACAGTTTTTGTTTAGAGTATAGTTTGTATTAGCAGAGTCTATTGTAAATCAAACTTGCTTTAACAAAGTTCCTCCTTGTGAAGGAGTAGAGAGGATGTAGAGGGATTACTCCACCCTTGAACCTCTGTAAGCTTACTTGTGTTCTTTACAGCTTTATATACATCTATCTGCATCCTGAGCATACTGCATTAAAAGCGTGTTTCGAAAATCATAAGAATTTCCGCTGTGCATTATAATCTCTGTCTAAGTCCCGAGGTCACTGCCTGAGCAGCAACCTATCGAGCAGCAAGCTTACTAGCTACATGTTCATCAAGGACTTAACATTCTTGGAGTTAAAAGTTGAAAATTTGATAAGGTTAATTCACCCCCCCATCTTAACCTTCTTATACCGCTTTGGACCAACAAGTGGTATCAAAGCAGGTTGGATTAAAAACCCACCTTGTCTGGTCAATCCCTGATCCCTGACTTTCGAAAATCTGCATACATCGTTTTCATCATATCATGGACACACATAAGCTTCCTATATTTTCTATTGAAGAGTATGCCGACTGGAAGATTAGAATGCAGGCACATCTCTCAGCCATGCACGATGAAATATGGATGGTCATCACTGATAGACTCCCGAAGATCACCAAGCCCAATCCAATATTCGCAAGAGCTGCAGATGCTGGTGATGCAGGAGCCATTCCTCACCAAGCTGTTATTGACAAACCCAGGGAAGAATGGTCTGCTGATGATAGAAGACGAGCTAATCTGGATAATGTAGCCAAAACGCCTTATTTGTCACTATGGACAAAGGAACCTTCAGTAAGGTCAACACGTGCAAAACAGCAATGGACATATGGAACAAGCTCAAACAAATCTGCGAGGGAACATAGCTTACAAATGAGAACAAGGTATCTACAGCAACTCAAAAATTCGAGCTGTTCGAAATGCTCCCTGAAGAGACCTTGGAGCAGATGGATCTGAGGTTCACAAACATTGTGAACGAGCTTAAGTCTCTGGATAAATTTTATACCCAGAAGGAGAAAAATATGAAGGTGCTAAGAGCACTACTTGCAGAATGGGATAACAAGACTACTGCAATGGTCTCCATGGATTTAAAGTCGATGAGTACTTTTGATCTCTTCTCTGACTTAAAAGCCTTCGAGTATGATATCAACAGAAGGAAGAAAGAGACAGAAGAATCCAGCAGAAAGGTAACTGCCCTGGCAGCCAGAAACACAAAGGACACTGGAACTACCTGCAGTAAGCAAGGAAAGCTACCTGTTGAGGGTACTGATGAAGAAATGGCCCTTCTTTTAAGAAATTTCAAGAAATTCATCAGGTACAACAGAAGAGGTGACTTTAAAAAAAACCAGGCACCTCCCCAACAGCTCAGTCTTCAGCAACCAAACCAGGATACTTCCGATCTATGCTATAACTGTCGAAAACCAAGACACTATGCCAAAGAATGTCCTCATCCTAAGGTCAATCGGTATCCCAATGGAGAATCATCCCAGAAAAGGGAGAAACGAAGAGAGGAAAGAAGAAGAATTAAAGCCTTCCTCAGTGAGATGGAAAAAGAAAAGGAATCATCCAAGGAATCAGATTATAGGAGATTCCACCTCTGGAGTAAGAACAAGAAGAAGCAACCCCCATGAAGCAATGTTTGCTTGTTTTATTTCACAAACAGAACCAAGCTGCATAGAGGATGCTCTAGCAGACACCAACTGGATCCAAGCAATGCAGGAAGAGCTCAATGGATTTGAAAGAAATCAAGTGTGGCATTTAGTTCCTAGACCTACTCACCAAGGAGTAATCGGCACAAAATGGGTATTTAAAAACAAGCTTGATGAAAAAGGACATGTAGTCAGAAACAAGGCAAGGCTAGTGACGAAAGGTTACTGCCAGGAGGAAGGAATAGATTTTGAAGAGAACTTTTGCACCAGTAGCAAGACTAGAGGCAATCAGAATCTTCCTAGCTTACGCCACTCACAACAATCTCACTGTTTACCAAATGGATGTTAAGAGTGCATTTCTTAATGGACTGCTCGCTGAAGAAGTCTATGTGGAGCAACCCCCAGGATTTGAAGAAAATCTAAAAACTATGGTCTTCAGATTAAAGAAAGCTCTCTATGACTCAAGCAGGCACCTAGAGCCTGGTATGATACTCTCTCAAAGTATCTACTTGACAATGGATTCAAGAAAGGCAAGGTGGACAAGACACTCTTGAGAATTCAAGATGGAGATAGCATACTGCTCGTTTAGATCTATGTCGATGATATTATCTTCGGATCAACAAACAAGGAATTGTACCAAAAATTTTCAAGCCTCATGCAATCCAAATTTGAAATGAGTATGATGGGAGAACTAAGCTTCTTCCTCGGTCTCCAAGTCAAACAACTAAGCAATGGAACCTTCATCAATCAAGTGAAATACACCAAGGAATTGATAAAGAGATTTGGATTAGAAAATACAAGCACAGTGAGCATACCGATGATAATCTCAGGAAGCCTAGATAAAGATAGTGATGGTAAAGCAGTAGACGTTACAAAATACAGAAGACTCATTGGGTCACTGCTCTACCTGACAGCTAGTAGGCCAGATACCATGTTCTCAGTAGGAATGTATGCCAGATACCAAGCAGCGCCAAAAGAGTCACACTTGACCGCAGCCAAACGAATCATCAGATACCTCAAAGGAACCCAGGAAGCTGGCCTATGGTACCCAAAAGAAGGAGGAATCAAACTTATTAGTTATACTGACTCTGATTTTGCAGGTTGCAAAATCGACAGGAAAAGCACCAGTGGTACCTGTCAGCTACTAGGAAACAAGCTGGTATCATGGTTCTGCAGGAAGCAAACCTCTATAGCAACCTCAACAGCTGAGCCCAAATATGTTGCTGTAGGAAGCTGCTGTGTACAAATTCTATGGATTCAACAACAACTGAAGGATTACGAAATTGAAGAAAAAGAAACACCTATCCTATGTGACAATACAAGCGCAATAGCTATCACACACAATCCAGTTCTTCATTCAAGAACCAAACACATAGATATCAGACACCACTTCATCAGAGATCATGTTGAAAAGAAAGATATATCTTTGGAAAAAGTGCATACTGATCTACAGCTAGCTGACATATTCACGAAGCCCCTTTGTGAATCAAAATTTTCTTTTCTAAGAAACGAGCTGGGAATAATAAACCTGTGATAATTATCTATATAACCCTATCTTTTCTGTTTAAATGGCTATAATGCTTAGGGGGAACTACAGGCAGGACAGGAGTGAAACAGCAACCTAAAGGTTACTACTCAAGGTCCCTAGATAGTTACTGGATACTATGATACTGTTCACCAAGCTACTTGCAGGGCCCAGTAACCGAAGCGCGTGAAAAGAGGAACAGTTACCCCACTTCAAGCAGCCGTTTTTACAGGAAACCCCTCGATATCCATAAAATATCACATCAAGTACTTGAGCACACGTACGCCGCGCCAAAAATCTCAGCCAATGGATCAAGGGTCTTTTCAAATTCAAGACCAATGTGGACCGTTCGATTAAAACTCACCAAAATTCAAATATAAGGGAGTCTCTCTTCATTCTTCTCTCACACTTAAACATTTCCATATTCTGCAAACCCTAATCTCTCACTTTATCTCTCGAAGTTCTTCACTTTCAGACTACTCTATCTCTCTCAGAAAATGGCACCGAAACAGTCTCAGGTGGTTGATGGAAGACTGGTGGACCGTGAAATCCTTCTCAGATTGGTGGATGAAGGAAACAAGAAGGAGGTGATGAAAGATATCCTTCAATGTCTTCGCGTTACCGGACTTCTGAGACTCTGCTCCTACCACAAGACCCCCTACGTAGAGGAGTAGGTGGAGAAGTTCTACCGGAGGGCAAAGGTCTCTGAAGATCGGTCAGAGATCGAATCAAAGGTTGACGGAGTAACAGTGATTGTGGACACCGGGCTGCTGGAAGAGGTGTTCTCACTTCCCACCGACGGCATGGACGCCAGTGACCTCTCCACCTACGGAGAAGATGAGCTGGAGGAGTTCTGGACAACCTTCACTGGCAGGAAGGACACGGCAGGGATGTCCCGGAGTTGCAGCAAGAAGGTCTTTCTTCTGGAGTTCGAGATGCTGCATGATATCTGTTGCCATATCATAGAGAACCGCTCTGGTTCCTTTGATAAGTGTACCAACTTCCGGTACAGGATGATGATGGCCATAATGAAGAAGGAGAAGGTAGACTGGGCCAGCTACCTGTTCTCAAGGCTGGTGGAGGAGGTGGAGAAGAAGGTAGGAAAGCCTACCTACGAGCTGATTGTGAACACTCTCCTGGGTCACTTGAAGGTGGACCTACCCCAAGGGAAGCCCATCCAGAAAGGGAAATTCATCGGTGCGGGTAGGGTCTTTGCTAAGAAGACCACTGCTCGGTCATCCCCAGTAACCAGGGAGGTCTCTGAGGACCTCAAGGGCGCTTCCAGGACAAGAAAGTCATTCCGCCAGACCAACAATGCCTCATCTTCGCCTGAAAACAGCTCGAGGATGGAGGTGCCAGAAGAGCCCTCACCAGCTCCTGTTGTGCCGAAAAAGATCAAGCACAAGAAGGACGTGCAGAGGAGACTGGTTATCTCCGACGACGAGTCAGGAGATGTCACTACGCGGGTTGTTAAGAAGCCTGCCGTGAAAGTGGAGATTGATTCCTCACTTAGGGGTGCACAGGCAGGGGATGCTGCTGTTCATGTTGTGGATGATGAGAAAGAGGATGAGGAGGATGTGTTGGAGTACGTGGTTAGCATACCGAAGTTGCAGGAAGAGTTCGGTAAGATGGTGGAAAGATTTACTACCTGGTGGCAGTACAGGCACCTGCCTAGAGAGGATCTCATCCAGTGGGCTGACTGGAAGACGGAGGAGGAGTGGGTGTTGAACTGGGTCTCTATGGATGAATTGGAGGAGATCCTTCAGAAGAAATATCTGAAGGACCTCAAGAAGAATAAGTGGCCAGAGTTCCTTGAAAATGCAGAGATCAGCGCTGCATGCGAGGTCAAGAAGCAGAGGGACGTCGCCAAACAGCTACCTGAACCCAGGAACCTGAAGGGGAAAGCAGCCATAGTGCAGCCAGACTTCTACAGGGAGGAGGTAATCCTGGATGCTGCTGCTGACCAGGTCAGAGCAGGCGATGACGTAGCCTTTGCTGCGGCCTAGGTAGAAAGGTTCGGAGAGGATGAAGCCCTGGAGAGGATGCTGAAGCAGGCTGCTGACATTAGCCTGACAGAGACCAGGATGAGAAGGCCAGTAAGAGAACCCCAGATGGATGAAGGATCCTCCTACTCAGCTCTGATGGTTAAACCTATCAGCAGGCGGGCACCTTCACCAACGGAGAAAAATGGTGAGGAATTCTCGTATCTTACTGACCTGATTATTCTGTCTGAAGTCCCTGTGCAGACGCCGATGAAGGAGAGGAGCTCAACACCAACTGACTTTCCTAAGGTAAAAGAGTTGGAAACCCTCGCTACTGTGGCATCTCTTGAGCTGATAGTCTCATCCACAGTAGTAGCCGCCTATGACACAACAGAGACGTCCATTCCCACACTAATGGAGGTAGAGGTTGAGGGGGAACAAGTGCAGCAAGATGAGGCACCTGTTCAAATTGAAGTGATGGAGGAACCTGCCCCGATGGAAAAGGAGCAACCTGTAGCAGCTGTTCCGATGGAGGTGGAGGAGACAACACCTGCTAAGCCAGTGGACCAGGGAGAGATGGTCACTGAAGGGGAAGTAGCTGCAGTGGAACAGGTGGTGGAAGTATAGGAGGCAGGAGAAGACAAAAGTGGAGAAAATGAGTCTGAGGTGCAGGAGACTGAAAAGGAGAAGGAGGCAGAAGTGCAGGAGGCTGCAGTGGAGAAGGAGGCAGATAAGAAGGATGAGATGGTGTTCAGCAAGGAAAAATTAGCTGAGGAGGATAAGGAGCAGGAGGCTAATGAGGAGGATGCTGGAGAAGAAACACCTGCCAAGGACTCTGGATCAGGAGATGGAGGATCCAATAGCCCTTCTAGCAGCGATGATGGGTCACCTAGTGAACAGGGTGATACCGGAGCCGAAAAATCCAAGGCACTAACATCTGTTTCTGATGAACAGGCACCAGCAGGAGAAAGCCAGGAACCTGCCAAATCAAATGAGGACGTGCTGACGGCGATAGAGCAGATGGGGAAGTCCCTGGTGAAAGCGAGCAGGAAACTCCGCAAGGAAACCCGCTCCCATTCAGTCAAGACTTACACTTTCATGGACTCCCTCAATGCTACTCTGGGGACACTGACTCAGATGATCTCTACCTACCGACCCCCCAAGGAGGATGCTGCAGTGGAAGTAGTCAAGAGCGTAATGGAAAAGCTTAACAGACAAGAGGAGAAGATGATCTCTCTTGAAACCAATCAGAAGGCTCTAGTCACTGCAGTAGACCGGATGGACAAGGAGCAGTTCAACCAATCACAAACCCTGCTAGATCACTCAGGCACCCTATCTGAAATTCACTCCATGGTAAGTTTTGCGGTTGGACGAACTGATGATGACAAAAAGGGGGAAGGGAGGATAGAGGGCCGGCAGTCGACTGGACAGGATCCTACTGCCTGTAAGCAGATGGTACTAAGCAGAAGAAGAGATGACACCGGAGACGGGGGACACAGGGGAGCTGGACCGAGGGGCCCTTCAGACCGCAGTTCTAAAAGAAAATCAGAAGCTGTCTCGGGGTCAATCCATCCAAACTTCAGGAAGGGTGCTGAGATGAGAGAAGACAAGAGGAGGAGGACTGAAGCTGAATTGAAGAGCAACCTGGATGCTATCTTTTCGAAGGATCATCCAAAGACTGTTCTTGACAAGATCTTCCCACCGCACAAGCTGCCTGATATGGCTGAAATGGAGAAAAACATGCAGAATCCAGATGTTGCAGCAAGTGCTTCTCTCAGAAACTTCCTGGAAGCCAGCCCGGATCCCAGGAGCGACAGATTTATCACCCCAGAGATTCAGGAGATCACCCTCCCTACTGATGTCAACCCATCATTCTTCCAGATTGAAGGATTCAAAAGAATGGAGCTGATGAAGTACTCCACCACACTCTGCAAGGAATCTGCTCTCTTCAGAGGATTCCGAACAAACAAGGAGGCCTTGCAGAGGTTCCTAGAGCTGACAAAGAAAGGTGGACTTCCAATCCAAGTTAAGCTAAGGCAGAAACTAGGAAAGTAGTTCATACCATACAGTGAAGACTTCTGGCTTAGGTTTGAGGAATTTGAGGAGATGGTGAAGAGGATGGAACCCAGCTACCAAGACTCTATAGCCAACTGGTGGAAATGTACAAGATTCGAAAGAAAGAAGAAAGTCAGCTAGTTGAAAACATAGTGTCATGCTCTCTGCTTCTGTTTCTGGTTTTTTATCTATCTGTTTGAAAATCTATCTATTTAGCTCTATGCTTAATCTGTCTATGCTCTGTACTCAATTCTGATTAATGAGAAGATCGATGTTTCTGATTGTTGAAAGCTCACATCTTGTGAACTTAATGCATGCTTATGAATGCTTATATTTTTTTTCTGCATTTGTGTTCCAAATTAATAAAATATAATTCTTTGATCCTGTTAAGGAGTTTTGTCATCATCAAAAAGAGAGAAATTGATAGGATAAATTGTAATAGATTTTGATGAGACAAAACATGTAATAGACTAGAGCATTAGCTATCTGGATAGTTTTCCATATGTAAAATAGCTAAGGCAAGGATGCTGGAAAGACATGACGATTCTGCCAAGAAATCAGAAAGCCATGTCCCTGCTACCTGCATGCTGCTACGAGCAACCAGTAACCAAGCTTCAAGGATGCTATAAGGAACCTGAAGATAGTCAAGGAAGCTGACCTACTTGCTCGAAAAGGATGCTACAAGGAACCTGGAGATGGTCAAGGAAGCTGACTTACTCGAAGAGGATACTACCAGTTACATTAAAATCAGTATAACCTGACTAGCCAGTAGAGTCACTCCAGTTCCAGCAAATCAGAAATTGCTATGTGTGAAAAAGCAGTAAGGACAAAGTACAAGCAGACTGTAGAATGAAGTCGCACAGTAAAAGGACAAGGCAGTGGCAGAACAGAATGAAGGTATTTCAGAACAGGTGTCAGAAGATCGGCAGAACCAATCAGGAAGAGACACCTCATCAAACGAAGGACTGCCCTCCCAACGGGCAGAAAACTATCTGATGCCTATAAATAGAAGACTGAATGCACAAGAGATGATAACCCAACGAACGAAGAACAAGAGGCAAATCAAGAGAACATACGCAAGCAAATCATCTACAAGCTCAAGCACTTATATTCAAGCTACTCAGTCTTAGCAGCAGCAAGCCAGCTACCTTTGTGATCTTCAGAAGTTCAAGGAGCTTACTACATTTGATTATTTGCAACCTCACATCTTATTCAAAGACTGTTAGGAGTCACTTAGGCAGGAGTTTACCCTGCTAAGTTGTAATCTCTCTGAAGAAGAGAAAGGATCCTGTGTGGGTCAGATAACCTGTGTGGAGATCCTGTGTGGGTCGCTAGTTGGTCACTGTGCAGCTACCTGTGTGGATAGAGCTGACAGTTTTTGTTTAGAGTATAGTTTGTATTAGCAGAGTCTATTGTAAATCAAACTTGCTTTAACAAAGTTCCTCCTTGTGAAGGAGTAGAGAGGATGTAGAGGGATTACTCCACCCTTGAACCTCTATAAGCTTGCTTGTGTTCTTTACAACTTTATATACATCTATCTGCATCCTGAGCATACTGCATTAAAAGCGTGTTCGAAAATCATAAGAATTTTCACTGTGCATTATAATCTTTGTCTAAGTCCCGCGGTCACTGCCTGAGCAGCAACCTATCGAGCAGCAAGCTTACTAGCTACCTGTTCATCAAAGACTTAACATTCTTGGAGTTAAAAGTTGAAAATTTGATAAGGTTAATTCACCCCCCCTCTTAACCTTATACCGCTTGGGACCAACATTAAGAAACAACAATAATAAATAATTAGATCATAATTTTTTAATTTCATTATGTCCCAAGGATTTGTGTTTTTGTAAAACTTTTTTAAGATTTCACTTGTTTATGTGTAGATATTTAAAATAACTTTTTTGATTATTTATTATGAAAATTTTAATGTCATTATTTTAATTTTTTTATAATTTTGATATTTAAACCTTACAATTTAATCATATGAAATGGTTTTATTTAAAAAAGAGTTATTCAAATTATTATGGTCTTTTTCACTAAAATTATGTTTAATTAAGAGGATATGAGATTTTATCAAATATTATTAAACCCCAATTATTCAAGTTAAGCTCAATTATCGCTTTTATTAAATATATACATAAATAAGCCCACTTATCCAAGGCAAGCCCAACTTTCATGAATACATAATATATAATTTTTTAATATTTTATTATAATAGTAACAGATTTAAGAGGAAAAATAACATTTTTGCAATTTTTCTCAACTGTCCTCCTTTTATATTAGTATAGATATTTATTGTTTAAATTACTGTGCATTTTTAGTAATTGGGAATAAAATGCATTCACTTGAGCTTGATTTTGTATGCTTAATGAACTATAGCTCAAACTAAGCTAGTGTAATATTGAACGAGTCATTTACAACTCGAAATCGAGTTACGCATTAATTAGCTTAATAAAATCAAACTCAGGCTGTAAAAACTAACCCATGTGGGTATTTGATGTTATTGTAATATACTAACATCCACTTGAATATGATGAAATTAGCCTATATTAATAAGTATCATTAGAAAAAAAGAAACATTTTTAGCCATGTCAGCTGGCAAATTGTCACTATTTTTTAAAATATATCTTTGGTATGGCATTTCAGGATAAAAAACAATTTGACCATTAAATGTTGGATTAAAAAACTAAATCTGTAGAGTGTATAACCACTTCCCAAAAAAAAAAAAAATATATATATATATATATATATATATATATATATATATATATATATCATGCCAATTAATAGTTTTATTTGACTCTTAAAGCCACATTTACTATTTAGCACAGGTCGCCCTTTTTCACATTTGAAGACATGTTTTATGTGATTTATAACTAGTTATGAAATTTATCTGATTGCAACTTAAATAATTTATCCGATCATTTTTTAGGTAAAGTGAAAATCACGTGATTATCTTAATTATGTATTTGGAATACAACGACTCAATTGATATGAAAAAAAAACCTTACTACTATGGTAAAAAAATAATTTAGTATCCTAACCATGGTTAAAAAGTATATAAGATCATATTATCACTGATTTTTTAGTGAGTAAATTATTTCAATATTTTCACAAATTTACAATTTTAACATTACGGTTTTAAATTTAACAAAATAAATCATGACAAAAGATTACAACCATACATCTCTAGATATTTTTTTTATATGTTAAACACTAACCAAACTTTTAGAAGAAGATAACATTAAATGTGTATAGATCACGATGTTGACAATCTTCATCACAAAATAAATGAAATTTAAATAACAAATTTATGATGAATTGCACTATCATCATTTTTTTCTAATCTAAAGTAATTAATTTAGTTTTTTTAAAGTACCTAATGTAACTTTAGTTATAACCCACTAGGCATCATAGAGATTTTAATGCTATTAAGTTAATCTATAATAAATTACACATTTGTATATATAGAACCATGTGAATCACATGCAACACATTTTTGACACATATATATATATTATATAATTTTATGAATACATGTAGGTTGATAAATTAATAATCCGTTAAAATTATAAGATAATATATTTTTTATAATTTCTATAAATCTCTTATAAAATATGAAAAAATAATTTCTTATATACTACATATTAAATGAATGATTTATGAAGGTTTCTTGAAAATTGACTCAATTGTCTTTTTTTTTTTTTTAAATCAATTTCACCTTAAATCTCATCTCTAATTTTCCTTATCATTGTAAGAACTTCTGATGTTGTTTTTTCATAGCTCAACAAGAAGTTATTCAATGTTATTGTTGCTTTAATAACCTCGTTTTGTGAAGGGGATTCCATGGTAGAACTTTTATCATCTTTATTAGTGTTGGGATATTTCCCATCAACCTGTCTTGGGTCGGAGCTTAAATAGGTGTGGGGCACGGCTCTTTCAGATTCGAATCCGTGAGTGCAAAGCTACATAAGTATAAAATATTAAAGTTGCGCCCTATGTCAATTGGATATTCTTTTGGTGTAGCGGTAATGCGCTTGATGGTCCAACACTTGGTATTAGAGCAGGTCACGAGTTCGAATCCCCCCGGGAGCACTTTGCAGTGGGAGCTGTCGCTTGATGGTCCAACAATTAGTTCTAATAACGCTCTCAATAATTTCTTCATTAGTTAACAATTGTGCAACTACATTTTATTTTGGGTGGTTCAGAACATCTTCGACATCCATTGCATTGTGATAACCCAACTCTTTGATCAAATTTCGGAGTTGTTGAATGCTTTCACCACCTACTTGTTCATCGAAGTTCTCAAAAGTTATGTGATATGTTGATCGAAGTTTACAATGATGAAAGCAGTTTATAATTGTATTTGCGCAAACATCCATAGTCCATGCTGAAATTGCAAGATTCATTGCATCTAACATATTTATTTTTGTTGGATTTGGAACCCCTAATTCATAACTCTCCAAAAAACTTCTACAAAATCGACGACGATAATGCATCTTAAAAGTTCGTATAATCTTCACATCACAAGGTTGAATTTTTAAAGTTGTGTTTGTTGGCAAAAAGAATAATTCAACATTTCGCAATCCTTCAATAATTTTTGGATGAGCAGGGCAATTATCCACAATCAAGAGAATTTTCTTCCAACCATTTTTTTATCAAGTTGGCGAACATATTCTTCAAACAACACTCCAGTCATCCAAGCTTATTTTTTAGCACAGTACTCACAGTTCAAATTGTTCAAGTTTACATTTTTTAAACACCTTGGTTTAGCATATTTCTCAATAATTCATAAAGGAAACCGTCCTCATTACAACAAATAACAACAATAAGTCTTTCATTATCTTATTTTTTTCCCTGCAAGTTGCATTGTTGCAAGGGAATGATCTGGTTGAATTGTCTCCTATGGTTTTTAATTTGTTCTTCATGCCCTCCATTTCAACCGATCCACTCTCTCCGAAATATTGGAAATTTTTAATTTCATATCTTGATTTGAACTTTACAAGTCAACCTACAAACCATAGTTACTAATAACCGACTCTTACAATTGCTTTTGAGTGAAACTTGGATTATCCTTATTGTGTTTGCATAATTCTCTTCGAATCTCATCGGTCATTGTTGCTTTTTCACACCTTTAAGATGGAAAATCATATTGTGTGTATAATTTATTTGCATTAGCATATTTTGATCTTGTATTTATATAGAAAATATTTTTTAATGTCCATAAAATGATACATTGAATACAAGAAGCATAATAAGGTGGCAGATTGAAGGGTTCTTTAAAATTGGGCCCTTCATTTGATATACGTACATGCATTGTACAATAATTAAGTAGAAGTTTGAAAGATGTTTGTAAATTGAGTATTTCATTATAAATTAATAAAATATTAATTAATATATAAATGAATAATTATTAATTTATTACTTAATTAATAACTTTTTAAATTAATAAATTTTGATGGTCTCATGAATATTAATTTATAGAATTTTCTGTCTTTTTATTAAACGATAAACGTTTTATGTCAACCAGCTTCTTGTAACAAAACTGTAATTTGGTAAATTCGAGTAAATTATTAAAATTGTGTTATGATGGGTTGTTGAATGCACGAATGAAATTATTTAAGTTTATAAGGTTTTTAAATAAGGGCATGGTAATATGTTATATCAAATGGTTTTATGAGTACATGTTTCTACGATTTATTTATTTGCAAATTATTTTATGTTGTTTAAGGTTTTTCCCACTGAGTATATTTCAAATACTCACCCCTCTTATTAAAATGTTTTCAATTTAAAGAATTTAGGGTATGGTGTGCGAGCAATGGATGCTGGTAGCCGATAATCAAAGGTTGTAAAAGATTTTTATTCAAAATGTTTTAAATACATGAATTTTAAAGTATAACTCATAATTATTCTTGTTTTTATTTATCTTTATTATTATTAAAAGAGTGAATTTTATACGTAAGTAATGCCGTAATCAAAGTTTACCTTAAAAAAAAAGGATCGTTACATATTTAGTTTAGTTTTTTTTTCAAGTACCTAATGTAACTTTAGTTATAACCCATTAGGCATCATAGAGATTTTAATGCTATTTAATTCATCTATAATAAATTACAAATTTGTATATATAGAATCATGTGAATCATCAGTCCTGCTCACCGATCCACTGTAAACACATTAATATGTGCCAATGTTTGATGTATCAAAAATTCAAAATATTTATTAATTTTACTTTCTATATAACGAGTTGATGAAATGATTACACGTCATCGACAGACTTATTAATAGTTGCCCACGGTAGGCATTTGAGCAAAATGATATGAATCATATGCAATACATGCCATATATATTATATAATTTTATTTTATGAATGCATGTAGGAAAATCCAAGTATTATATATATAGATAGATGGTGTGGAACCAAACAGCAAGAAAGAAAAGTCGATAAGGTGATTATGGATTATCTTGCATTGATCCTGGTAATAATATCTTCAATTGTGTTGGTATTTCATAATGTTTTGAAACCAAAACCACGGAAGTTGCCTCCAGGGCCTTTCCCTCTTCCAATTATCGGCAATCTTTTCCAACTTCGCAAGAGACCATTCCACACGATAGGAAAGCTAGCAAAAATCTATGGTCCCATAGTGTATCTCAAACTTGGAAGTCGAGAAACGATTATTATATCATCGCGAGATATGGCTAAAGAGGTTCTATTTAAACATGATCTGGTCTGCTCGGGCAAACCAGATTTCCGGGCGAGTGAAGCACAGAACCACCGTGAGCATTCGGTGGCCTTCTTGCCTGTCGGGCCCAAGTGGCGTACGTTGCGTAGAGTTTGCAAAGAACATATATTTTCGATGCCAAGGATGGAAGCAAGTGAGGAGCTTCGACAAGCTAAAATGCATCAATTGACTAGTTATTTGGAGGATTGTAGTAAAAGTAAAAGGGCCGTCGATTTTGGCCTGGTCATATCGGCAACTTCTCTCAATTTGCTATCCTCCACTTTGTTTTCCAAGGATTTTGCTACTTATGATGCAACTGCCAAGGTTCAAGGAATGAGGAAACTGATTGATGATGTTAAAGAATGTGCTGAAGCTAGTCCAGCAGATCTTTTCCCATTTCTCAAATGGTTTGATCCAAAAGGCAGTATGAGAAGAATATCGATGGTGTTTGGAAGGATACTTGAGATGCTTGATGAAATCATTAGTGAAAGGTTGGAGTCGAGGGCTTTGGTTGATTATTCCAAGAAAAAAGATTTACTTGAAGTATTATTGGATCTCAACCAGCAAAATCATTCCGACTTGACCCTCGATGATGTTAAACATTTGCTTATGGTGAGTATTTATTTATTTTAATTCATCGTCAATTATCTATCTCTCTAATGGATGAGTTGTTCATGTCAGGACTTAATCCTTGGGGGAACAGGCACGGCTGGAGAACTTATGCAATGGGTAATGCTAGAATTGTTACGTGATCCAGAGAAAATGTCGAGAGTGAAAAAAGAGCTCAAGAGTGTGGTTGGAGAGAAGAAACAACCTGTGGAATCAGATATCCCTAAACTCTCATACTTGAATGCCCTCATCAAAGAGACACTTAGATATCACCCCCTTAGCCCACCTATCTTCCCTCACAAAGCAGAAGCTAATGTAGAAATCAATGGTTATACTATCCCTAAAGGTGCAACCATAATTGTTAACACAATAGAAATGTCCAAAGACCCAAATATATTTTTGGATCCTCATTCATTTAAGCCAGAACGATTTTTAAACGAGAATATTAATATTGACTACAGAGTACAGAATTTCGAATTTCTCCCATTTGGTGCGGGAAGGAGAGCATGCCCCGGAATGCCACTTGCTCATTTGATGTCACATGTCACGATAGCACATATCGTTCATAATTTTGATTTTGAAGTTGAGAAGGGGATGATACCAAATGAACTTGAGATGAATGAAATTGATTGGGTTATGCTTCATAAGAGTAGGCCTTACAAGGTTATTCCTGTGTCCGTTACCCAATAAGCTCAGCCATATTCCTGCTTTACAATAAGAATACTATGTGTGTGTGTTTAAATAAATTAGCAGTACACCCACGCGATGTGCGGTTTGTGATATAAAATCTATATTTTTTAATATTGATGACATAATGTAATGATATATCATTTAAATGAAATATATAAATATATATATATATATATATATATATTGCTTTTAATATCTATATTAATTAAAAATGTTAATATTTCAAATTTAAAATTATGTTATTTTATATAATTGTAGTTGATATAATTAAAAAATTTGAATGCAAACAATTTTGAAACTCAACATTTTAAATTTGATATAATTATATATGCTATGTAAATAGTAGATTATGAATTTTAAAATTGATATGAATTTGATATAACATGCATTAAAAATGAAATCTAAATCAAATTACGAATATAATTAATTCATAAATATAACATAATACAATATAAAATAATAAAATTTGAATAATAAATTGAACATCAATATTAAAAACTAATAAAATAATAAATATAAAATCAATATGCAACAATTCAATTTGAAATAAAATTGAATACAATATAAAATAATAATAATAGTTTTGTGTTTGTGATTTTTAATTTCTGAATAATTCAAAAGTCATTTACTAAATTTGCTAATATATTTTGTTCATATTTTTGTTCTTTTATATTTTAGATGTGTAGATAATTTTCTGCATTGTTTTTAGATGGATTTGTTCAACAAAAAAAAAATTAATTTATTCCAAAATTTAGTTTATATTTAAAAAATTTAGCTTCAAAATTATATAAGAATAATCAAAAAGCTGACCCACATTTGTACACTCCTGAAGCCATTTTCTGCAATTATGAAATTAAATTAAATAAATTATAACAATTTTCCCTTGAATCCAAACCAAAAAAAATAAATCAGATAAATTTAGGTGATTAGTGGCAAATCAGTATTTTTTGCCAATTAGGTAATTAATGGCAAATTAGTAATTTTTACCAACTTCTTTCATTTTATATATAGTATAGATTCTTGCTATTTTTCATTTTTAATGACAACTGGTATCTATGTAATTCCTCTATTCCCCTGTCATGCATCCAAGAATTGCTTAGATAGAAATTAATTAATATCTCGTGAATTCAGATTAATGTTGTCTTGTTGATAAGATCAGATCTTTATTTCTTGGTAAACCTTTTCTTATAATGAGCTAAGAAGAGGGGGTAAATGAAGTAATAAATATGACAAAATTTGAGATATTCAAGTTTGAATCATCATCATCTCAATCAACAACTATCTTTATATATATATAAACAGTAAGATCATTATGAAACTTGGCAAACTCATATTATTTTTGCATTAAATATGATTAATTAATGATTTCAATTTTTTGTTGCTAAGCAACATTAATATGGAAATATTAACTACATTTATTTAAATAACATATATGTTGGGCTTCAATAATAGAAATTATTTATATATTTGAAATTTTTTAAGATTAAAAATTTTAGAGAAATAATATAAATAAATATAATGGATGGATTGAATAATATAATAGATATACAATATATATTCTTTTCAAAATGATAAATACAAAATTATTTATCATCCTCTACAAATGCAACATGAATTTCGACAATTAAATAGTTGTTTAATAAAATTATGTTGTATTTAATGTTAAATTAAGGATATGTATTACATAAATCATAAATTTAATTTCACTGTATAAATAATATTTTAAATTTTCTAATTTTATTAAGTTTAATTTATTTTTTTATCCCATGTAATACAAGAGACCTATTATATAAAAAAGTGGGATAATTGAAAATATTTATAAAAATGTCATTTTCTCCTCTAATTGTCCTATCATGATTAAAAAAATAGAAAAATACATCCTCAAATGTGAGGGTTTCAGAAAAAAAAAAAAAGATTACCACATATTCATTCATGAAAATTAAAGAATGCACAAGAAAGAAAACTCATGGAAGGAAATAAAAATCAAAGAATAAGTTAAAGTGAGATAGAGAAAATAAGAAAGAATGAGAAATGAAGGAGAGAAGCCATGGCAGGAACTAAATATAGATATCCGAATAAACAAAGAAAATAAGGAAGAAGAAATGAAGGAAAAAGAAAATAGAAGAGAAGACACAAGTGGTGATTGTGGAGAGAAGGTCATGAGTGGTGATGAAGAAGAGTAGGAGGTGGCGGCAGCGGCCGACGACAATGAGGCAGCGGCCGCCGACAAGTAGGAGAGGTAGTGGTTTAGAGTTATGCTCTCATATCATGTCTATATATATATATATGTATCAAATAATAAAGAGTATATTTGGAAACCTAATAAAAAGTGGGCAAAGTTTAAACATAATTGTGGGCTTTAATGAGTTTAAACATAATTGTAGCCTGCGTGCTTTTCGTGGTATTGTTGTTTACAGAACTAGCAATAAGCTAGGGAGAAGAGTTGCGGCAGCGGCTATGGCTAAAATGGGGTTCTCTGCTCAGGCTACCCCTTTCAGGCATTCCTCTTTTCGTCCTCCCTATTTCTGGGTTTGCAGTTCTTGCACTCGCTTTTACACCTTTTCTTCCTCGACCAGAGTGCTATGCAGGTTCACCTTCTTTTGAACTCTATGAACTTATCTATTTTTTAGTTTATATGGTTTCTTAATGTTTCTTGAGAGAGGTTGCAGTGTGTTTAACTCAGGAATTGTGTGTAAGGTGCAGAACCGGGCTCAAATGGTGAAGAACCGATCGATTTCTAGCTGAACCAGGCGTGCAAAGGATGACTCGAGCCGCGGCAGTTAGGAGCCAACTACCCTGGGCCAGATGTTTCAGTCTGCACAAGTTCAGTTAAAAGAAACAGAAATTCGAAGCCTTTTTTGAGCTGTTTTCTGAAATTGTTATAGGGGTTTTGCAGTGAACATAAATACGCATAAGTAGTTGTCATTTGCCCTCTCATTATTCATTGTATTCGTTCGATTAGAAAGATTACGGTTCATATCTGCGAGTAAACCCTAATATGCGCTCTTGAGCAATTTGATGTAATTCTTCGATTGATTCTGAAAATTAGTAAGGGGCTTCGATTCAGCAGTGGATGTAGACTATTTTATAGTCGAACCACTTAAATCCTTGTGTCATTTTTCGATTTCTTATTCATTTGTTCTTAAGTCTTGAGTTAGGGTTCATCATTTTATGTGGTTTCTTATTCATTCTTGATTTCTAGGCTGATCACACAACAACTGGCGTCGTCTGTGGGAACAGCAACCAGTCGATATGGGATCTTTGAAGCTAGACGTGAGAAATTCACTGGAAGTGGTGACTTTACACTTTGGAAGGCTAAGATGGAAGCCATCCTTATTCAGCAGGGTTGGGAGACAGCCATATCTGTATATGGAGGAGGTTCTGAAGTATCCAATGAAGATAAACCCAAGATAGATCGGAAGGCAAGGAGTTCAATAATTTTGTGTCTTGTTGATAAAGTTTTAAGGGAGGTATACCAAGAGAAGACTGCTCTTGATGTATGGAAGAAGCTTGAAGCTGTGTATCAGACCAAATCACTAGCCAATCGGCTATTCTTGAAGTAGAAACTTATTGCATTCAAGATCCTGGAAGAGAAGAAAATCCTTGAAAAGTTGGATGACTTCAACAGGTTGGTGGACGACTTGGCTAACATTGGTGAGCAGTAAAAGGATGAAGATCTTGCACTATTATTATTACAAGCACTCCCTAAATCCTATCAGTCTTTCAAGGACGTGCTGATATATGGAAGAACGACTGCAATGTCACTAGAATCGGTTCAGATTGTCATTCAATCTAGGGCCCTCTCAGGAGAATCAGACTTAAAGGCACCAAGCATGGGAGAAGGACTACACATGAAATTCAAGTCTCAAGCTAAAGGCAATTAGAATCAGTTCAGGAATAGAAATAATCCACAGGCTGCCACAGGAAATCAAGAAAAAGTGGAGACAAGGAAATGCTTTGGGTGCCACAAGTCGGGTCATCTTAAAAGAAACTGCCCTGAGAAGAAGAAGAAACCAATTCAACCTAATCTACAAGCAACAGTAGCTCAAGAATAACAGAATTTTGAAGCTGCAGATATGTTGTGCATTGTAGAAAACTAGGTGCAAAATGAATGGGTTTTGGACTCCGGGTGTTCGTTTCATATGTGCCTTATGAGATCTTAGTTTGTAAACTTGAGATTGGAAAATGGTGGCTCAGTCCTACTTGGGAATGACTATTCATGTAAAGTAAAAGGAATTGGCATGGTTCAGTTGAAACTGCATGATGGGTCAATTAAGGTGCTAGATGAAGTGAAATTTATCCCAAAACTGAAGAGGGACTTGATATCTCTAGGGTTACTCAATGAAAGGGGTTATGAGTTTCACACTAAGAGTGAGCAGATTCTGATAACCAAAGGAGGCAAAATTGTTCTAAAATGAAGAAAGTCTAATGGCTTGTATCTTCTGGGTGGACAGACTGCTGTAGGTGGAGCTGCTACTGCTGCAAAATCAAGTCATGATAATATGCTATGGCATAAGCGCATGGGTCACATAGGTACAAGAGGACTACAGGAGCTGTCAAGGCAGCAACTTCTAAGATCAGAGCTGATAACCCAAGTTCCAGACTGTGAGCACTACATCTTTGGCAAGTCTACAAGGATTCAATTCCCTAAAGGTAAACACATTACTTCTGATATATTTGAGTATGTTCATTCCGATATTTAGGGTCCTTCAAGGACTAAAACTATGGGAGGAGGGAGGTATTATATATCTTTCATAGATGACTATTTTAGGAAAGTATGGGTATACATCCTCAAGCACAAGAGTGAGGCAGTTGGAAAATTTAGGAAATGATTGGTTTTGCAAGAAAATCAGACAAGTAAGAGACTGAAATTCTTAAAAACTAATAATGGCTTGGAATACCTATCAGAGGAGTTTCAAGAAATACGCAAAACTAGAGGAATCACTAGGCATAAGACCACGGTTTACACTCCACAACAAAACAGGATTGCCGAACGGATGAATCGAACTTTATTGGAGAGAGTAAGGTGTATGCTCTCAGATGCAAAACTACCAAAGTGGTTTTGGGATGAGACACTTAACACAACAGTTTATCTAGTGAATCGAAGCCCTTCATCAAGTGTTGAATACAAATCACCGAATGAAGTGTGGTATAAGGTTAAGCCTAGTTACAGTCATCTAAGGGTATTTGGGTGTTTGGCTTATGCTCATATCAAATGAGATAAGCTAGAACTTAGAGCAATCAAATGTGTTTTCTTGGGTTATCCATTAGGCATCAAAGGTTATAGACTATGGAGTATTGAACCAAGGACACCTAGATATTTTGTGAGTAGAGATGTTATCTTTAAGAAGGGTGTAATGGGATATGACCAATTTGAAACTGAAGAGCTTGAATTACCAGAGAGGACTAATTCTGAAGCAAGCACTCACAAGGAAGACTCTAAATCATCTGATCATGAGGACTGAACCAAGGCAAGACAAAGAAGATGAAAAGAGAGGTCAAATGGGAGATAATCAGTCTGAGGAAGATCAAGGATCTGATTAGGAATAGGATTTAACAGACTATTAGCTCACAAGAGATAGGTCCAGGAGGAAGATTAAGGCACCAATAAGGTATGGTGAAGCTGATACAGTCCAATATGCATTTAATGTTGCTTTGGAATTAGAGTAGGAAGAACCAAGGTCCTATAAAGAGGCTATAAACTCAGTGGAAAGGGAGAAGTGGCTACAAGCTATGCATGAGGAACTGTTGTCTCTAAACAAGAACCAAACCTGGGAATCGGTGGAGAGACCTAAGGACAGAAAAATAATAGGTTGCAAGTGGATTTTTAAGAAGAAAATTGAGGTAACTGGAAATGAAAGTGTGAGATACAAAGCTAAACTACTAGCTAAGGGTTATACACAAAGAGAAGGCTTGGACTATAATGAGATATTTTCACCCGTTGTGAAACATGTGTCAATCAAAATTTTGCTTGCACTTGTTGCTCAAGAAGACATAGAATTACACCAACTCAATGTGAAAACGGCTTTCTTACATGGAGATCTAGAAGAGGTGCTTTATATGCAGCAACCGGGGGGTTTTGTACTTCCTAAAGATTCTGAAAAAGTATGCTTACTGAAAAGGTCCTTATATGGTTTAAAGCAAAGTCCCCGACAATGGTATAGAAAATTTGATAGCTTCATGACCAGCATTGGACTTGAGAGGTGTAACTTTGACAACTGTGTGTATATGGAAAAGGAAGGAAGACAGATACTCACCTACCTCTTATTGTATGTGGATGACATGCTACTAGCAGGTAAGAGTCTACTGCGGATCAATGCTTTGAAGGACAAGCTAGCTTCTAAATTTGAAATGAAAAATCTGGGAGAAGGTAGAAGAATCCTTGGTATGGACATAAAGAGAGATAGGGAGAAAAGGTTTGTGTTCCTTCATCAATCTGAGTACATGGAGAAAGTTCTGTGCAAGTTTCAGATGCAGGATTCTAAAGCTGTGACTACACCACTTGGAGCACACTTTAGAATGACAGCAGATCAGCAGCCTTCTACTGAATATGAAGTTAAAGAAATGGCAAGCACTCCATATGCTAATGCGGTTGGAAGTATCATGTATGGGATGGTAAGTAGCAGACCTGATTTGACATATGCTATGAGCAAAATGAGCAAATTCATGACTAACCCAGGAAAGCAGCATTGGGAAGGAGTAAAATGGATGCTCAGGTACTTAAGGGGCACAACTGATGTGGGATTATTGTTTAAGAATTCAGAAGTTGGTCCAAGCAACTCCCTACAAGGATTTGTTGACTCGGATTTTGCGGGAAATCCTGACACTAGAAAATCAACCACGGGGTATGTTTTTACACTATATGGAACAACAATAAGCTGGAGAGCAATGCAACAATCCATAGTTGCATTGTCAACAACTGAGGCTGAGTTTGTGGCTATGTCCGAAGCTGTAAAAGAGGTTGTTTGGTTGAGGGGGATTCTCAGAGAATTAGGGGTTAAACAAGGAAGGGTGGAAGTGTTTTGTGACAACCAAAGTGCATTTCACTTAAGCAAACATCAGATGTTTCACAGCAAATGCAAGCATGTGGATGTTAAACTTCATTTTGTACGGGACCTTATAGAGAAATGAGAGGTTGAGGCGAAGAAGATTGGGACTGCTGACACCCGTCTGATATGTTAACTAAAGTGTTGCCAAGTGCCAAATTCGAATACTGCAAGAGATTAGTGAATTTGGTCAGTTGGGAAGCAAAGTTCACTTAATACAAGAGATTATGCTGAATGAAGGTCTGGTGCTGATAATTCAGAGTTAAGAGGGGGATTTGAGAGAGGTTGCGGTGTGTTTAACTCAGGAATTATATGTAAGGTACAGAACCGGGCTCAAATGGTGAAAACCGATCGATTTCTAGCTGAACCAGGCGTGCAAAGGATGACTCGAGCCGCGGAAGTTAGGAGCCAACTATCCTGGGCCGGATGTTTCCGTCTGCGCAAGTTCAGTTAAAAGAAACAGAAATTCGAAGCCGTTTTTGAGCTGTTTTCTGAAATTGTTATAGGGGTTTTGCAGTGAACATAAATACGCATAAGTAGTTGTCATTTGCCCTCTCATTATTCATTGTATTCGTTCGATTAGAAAGATTACGGTTCATATCTATGAGTAAACCCTAATCTACGCTCTTGAGCAATTTGATGTAATTCTTCGATTGATTCTGAAAATTAGTAAGGGGCTTCGATTCAGCAGTGGATGTAGACTATTTTATAGTCGAACCACTTAAATCCTTGTGTCATTTTTCGATTTCTTGTTCATTTGTTCTTAAGTCTTGAATTAGGGTTCATCATTTTATGTGGTTTCTTGTTCATTCTTGATTTCTGGGCTGATCACACAACATTTCTTGAGATCCCTTCTTTCTTGTATAGTGGATTTTGATTAAGGGTTCTTGGCTTTAGTTAAATTAAACCCTGGGGATATTTTTTTTCTTTTTCTTTGAATTTGTGTATGATCTTTGAAGTTATATGGTTTCTTGATGGTTCTTGAGTCGCCTATTTCTTGTATAGTGGAATTTGATCAAGGGTTCTTGGCCTGTTAAAGTAAACCCTGGAGATTCTTTTTTCTTGTTCTTTGAATTTGTGTATGTTCTTTCAATATATATGGTTTCTTGATGGTTCTTCGAGTTGCCTATTTCTTGTATAATGAAATTTGATTAAGGGTTCTTGGCTTTGGATAAATGAAACCCGGGGATTCTTTTTTCTTGTTCTTTGATTTTTCTTGTTCTTTGAATTTCTGTATGTTCTCAGAAATGTAGGGACCTGGGTGTGGATAGTGTTCTTATGATTGCGCTTTTGTCCATATTTGCTAGTTGTTTGTATTGATTACAGATTGAAACTGCTAATTGTGGCAAATTGTGGAAATACGTAATTCCGTTATAGTGTTTGTGAATTTAGACTCACAATGTATTGTGGTGCTCTGTTTTTCATATACTGCCAATGCCTCTTTTAGGCTAGAAGATAAAGTGTCCCAAAGCGCAAAAAGTCTCGTTTCTAGTGGAGCTGATTTACTTGAATCAAAACAAAGATCAAGTTACAGCACATTTCAGCGCAGTGATAGTAAAATGCTTCATAGACAAGGAAGTAATTTTGCATATAAGAGGAAACAGCCTTTGCCTCATGGAGAGGAGGGAGGGAGAGAGGAGGATAGCAAAGAAATTTGGTATGGAACCATTTTGTGGACATACTGCTGCAGACTGGGGTAAAGCTACTGAAGAATGTAAAAAGAAAAAGTCTATTTTCTCGTAGAAACTGCACGTCTTCCAATTTCAAGATAATTCTAGAAGAAGATACAATAGATCATGCCAAGTTGGTGAGAAGAAAGATAGTACGATTTTCTTCATATTTTTTCACTGTGTTAACAACCATTGTCAAAGCTTTTTATCATGGGATTTTTTTTTTTATTTCTTAGTATGAAGGAGAAGGGAGTGGGTTATGCAGAAACGAGAAGGAATATAAGGGAAATGTTTTGCAAAATGGGCTTCATATTTCCCTTAACCAAATATCTCTAGTTGAGGTCGGATCGAATGTAGTTTCATATACAAATGATGATGATAACAGGATAGTACTCGAGGGCCATTTGATGGCGAAAGGTGCTCTCCTTAATGGGTTAGAAAACAAGAGACATGGAGGTTCCATATCTGACAAGGATAATGCATTTGAAAATAAAGAAAGTGCTTCTGATGATAAAAACACTGTTTCGAGTGATGTCAGTCTGAACTTCTGGATGAGAAAATCACTGCTCGTGAACACACATAACTTCATAAGAGTCTTAGTCAGGTCTATGACACTGTTCTTGTGGTTGATAATATCCCCACAGCTAGGGAAGTAGTCCGTATGCTTACCACTCAATACAAAGTTCTTATTCACGCATGCAATACAGAGGTATTTTTTGGTTAATGTAAATTGATTGTATGCTTTATTTCCCGTATGTTAGTTTTGAGCCTTTTCCGAGCTTTTCATGTGTCGTTGCTGATTATAATAGGTGGTAAACATTGATGTTAAAGAAGAAACGCCTGTGGACCACGGAGAACTTATATGTTTTAGTATTTATTCTGGTTCAAAGGCTGATTTTGGTCATGGAAAGTCCTGCATCTGGGTGGATGTCCTTGATGGAGCTGGCAAGGATCTTATCAAAGAATTTGCTCCATTTTTTGAAGACCCGTCTATCAAAAGAGTAGATATTTTATTTTGTTCATTATCGTCTGGATTTATCTTTTTGCTGCTGGGTTAGATCATCCCCTGCAATAGATCAATGTTTGACAACTATCGAAATTATTTAAGTCCATTTGGAGAGCTTCTTGTTAAAATGGAGACAGAGGGAATGCTGGTAGATCGTTCATACCTTGCTGAGATTGAAAAGATTGCTAAAGCGGAGCAGCAGGTAGCTGCTGATAGATTTCCCAAGTGGGCATCAAAGTATTGCGATGATGCCAAATGCATGAATGTGGGAAGTGATACACAGTTGCGCCAGTTTTTTTTTTTGGTGGCGTACAGAACAGGTAGTACTAACAATCTGAATAAAGGAAAATTCAAGTTGACAGGGCCTTCTTGCAGGGCATCGAAACAATTGTGTTGATGGATCCTATACATGAGACCACCTATGGAATCCAATAGCTTAAAGTTTTTTTTTTTTTTTGTTTTTGTTTTGAGTGATGTCCTTATCGGCATCTCTTATTGGACAATCATTTTTATTATTTTCTTTGGGGTCTTTAAACCAATCTGAAGTTCGTATGGTCTCGTTTGTTGCATGAGCATGTCTTATTGTCTTTGATGTTTGTTTTTGAATCTTCTCTGCCTCTTCTTTTTCATTCAACCTTTTTGTTCTCATTTCGTTGACTATTGGCACCTCACCGTTTTCTATTCCTCTGTTGTTGTTGTTTTCTGGTCTGGGCTTATAATCCAACCCATCGTCAAGCTACGGCTTTAATGGGCTGGCCCTTTACTGAAATTGATATATGTAATATTTAGTTTGTATTTTTATGTAATCATGATGCATTCAATTACACGTACAATACAAAAGATACTTTAAGAAATACATTATTAACTGAATATTCATTTTTTACTGTCTATTTTAAATAGTTGGAAATAAAATACATTAACGTGAGCTTGATTTATCTTACCCATGTGGGTACTTGATGTTATTGTAATGTCCACTTAAATATGATGAAGTAATCAGTCTTATTAGTAAGCAAGAAAAACATTTTTAGCTATGTCAGGCAAATGCCACTACTTTTTTAAATATATACTTTTGAAATGGCAAGTCAGGATAAAAAAAGTCTTACCAGTAGTTAATTAGATATCTATACTAATGTAATTAAGAGAGTTGGCAAAATTTACAAAAATATCACATTTTCTCTGAAAAATGTCATGTTGTGGAAAAAAAAAAGTATTAACAAAAGGGAAAATAAATTTTTTTTGCAAGCTATTTATGTACTGTTTTTTTTTTTTTTTTTGTTAAGCTATTTCTAGATTATATAAGATTGAAAAGGAAAGAAAAGGAAACAGTTTCTTTATTAATGTATACATATGTCGAAAAATCGTGAGAAAATGACGGTTGGTTTCACTATATTGCAAAAAAAACTCTTTAAAACACTGAATTCTAAAGAGCATTTATTTTATTCATCATTCGGTGTCATCTTTACCATTGGACAACAAAACAGCAGAAAGTCATAATTTGTTTAAGGGATAGTGTTGGTATGTACTAAGTGTATGGGTTTTGATCCATGTAATTGGACGTGCGGTTCGGATCGGGTCCAGTTTAATCTGAATTCGTGCTCAAATTTTTTTTATTTTTTTTATTTTTTTATGTCATAACATTTATGTTGTAATAATATAACCAGTGAATAACTTAATTTTTTTTTACTATAAAATTTTAATATAGCCGAAACTTTTATATTGTAATAGTATAACCTTTATGTACAAATTTTATAACATTTTCAGTGAATAACTTATATTTTTTTAATTACATGCACTGTAAAAAGTTATGTGCATATAACTAAAAGGTTATGAGGACAGACCTAAAATGTTAAATTCGTTAAACTAAAAGGTTATGTCAATATAACTGCAGAACTAGGGTTTGAGTGTTTGTGGACGCGTGTAGGCGTGTGAGGTGAGCGTGGGACGCGTGAAATATACTCTTGGATCCGATCGATCCAATTACACTAACTTAGAATCTGTACACTTGATGTATAGAAACAATTATGTTGTTTAAGAATTAAAAAAAAAATGGTTAGGGTTATTCATCCCCTCTAAAAATTTTATACCACTTGAGATTCACAAATATTTGATTCCTTATCAACAACCTTAGACTCTACTATATCAAGCTACTAGTAAAGATGGAAATAATCAAACAATTCAAGAACTATTTGGGTCTTGACATAAAAAAAGTTATTCAAAATCAATTGTTAAGTTATACAAGTTGAACTCAAGATTAAGTTCGACTCGAATATATATACCTTCAATTTTGTTCATGAGTTTTAGTTTGATTCATTTATAAGCATTTAGTTTTTTCAATATTTAATTAATATTGTCTTTTATAAAAAAAGACAATACAAAATTATTAAGTAAATATTCATTGTTTAAATTTCTGTGCATTTTTAATAATTGGGAATAAAATGCATTCACGTGAGCTTGATTTTGTATATGCTTAATGAACTATAGCTCCAACTAAGCTTGTTTAATATTGAACGAGTCACTTACAAGTTACAACTTGAAATCGAGTTACTCATTAGCTTAATAAAATCAAACCAAATGAAGTCAAGTTTAATTATGAAAGCTGGAATCAAACTCAGGCTGTAAAAACTAACACATGTGGGTACTTGATGTTATTGTAATATACTAATATCCACTTGAATATGATGAAATTAGTCTATATTAATAAGTATCATTAGAAAAAAAAAAAAATTTAGCCATGGCAATTATCATTATTTTTTTAAATATGTGTTTGGTATGACAGTTCAGGATAAAAAACAATTTGACCATTAAGTGTTGGATAAAAAAACCAAATCTGTAGAGTGCATAGCCATTTTCGTATTTGTCCAAAAAAAAATAAAAAAAAATCATGTCAATTAATAGTTTTATTTGACTGTTAAAGCCATATTTACTATTTAGCATAGGTGGCCTTTTTCACATTTGAAGACATGTTTTATGTATCATTATTTTCTTAATTACTCATTTGAAATGCAACAATGTGGACCAACCGTTAGTTATATAATTAAAACTCATTCCTCGATTATATATATATATATATATGATTAAATGTAAAAATCATATAAAATATAATTGTTTTTCAATTGCAATTTAGACTGTTTTTTTTTTTGGATGAACTAAACCCACCCCAACAACTACTTAGGGCACCCCAAAAATTTGAATAAATGTTATAAACATTACTTAGAGCACCCCAAAACTTTACCAAATTACCCTTGCCCTCATTTCTATCTTCACTCAATTCCTTTAAGTTCGGTCGCCTCTATTTCTTCACCAAGCTTGCAATTTTCGGCCGAACTGAGCTGTTTGTTTTGTTGCTAGAGCTTTGACAGCCATTGCATTTCTTCGGTTGGTAGAATGGAACGACGTAGAAAAGCTTTCGGAGCCGAATATAGAGAGCACAAATTTACCGGTAAGTTGATTTCAATATTTATGTTTATAGTTGCGTTTTTCATACCTATTTGGTTAGAGTCATGTAGTATTAGCAATGGGTTAGCGAAATGTAGATAAAATTGCTGGAAAATTGTATCATTTTTGTAGAAAATTCGAAAATTCCTGTTCAGCCGTGTCGGCCCTGGTTGGCCGACACCTCTTGTTGGCGTTCGGCCGAGTGGGCCGAACGAGCTTCTCATCTGTCGGTCGATAGTGGCCGAACGGGCTACTCATCTGTCGGCTGGTAGTGGTCGAACGCTCTTGTTGTCTGTCGGTCGTTGGTGGCCGAACGGGAAGAAACATAGTCGGTTCCCATGGCCGAACGGGATGCGCTGGGGTCGGCTCCTATGGCCGAACGGGAGGCCTTTGGGTCGGCTTCTCTGGCCGAACGGGGTTGTATGTGTGTGTTGTATTTGTTTGTTTTCGTACTAATTTTTCTTTGTGGATGCAGGTACCACATACAAGAGAGTCAGACCGACCGCTTCCAATAGGAAACGTTGGGGTGAAGAGGCAGACGTGGGTGTTAGATGTTCGGCCAATGATTACCCGACCGAAGTTCCGTTCCCTATGTTTCAGTTGGAGACGGGAGGGCACGACATTCCTGAGATCGACCGCACTGAGTGGGGCAAAGCACGTGTTCAGCATGAGCACCAGGAGGAGGTGGAGGATGCTGAAGAGCAGCATCAGATAGATGAGGCACCGACTCAGGAGGATGCCGAGGATCATGCTGAGCAGGATACAGAGGGAGATGTACTGACCGGACCATTCCCTAGGGGCCCCACTGATCACCATCTTATACCGAGCTTCAAGACGCACGTGGCTGCGATGATTTAGTGCGGTGAGGAAAGAGGCATTCTGAAATGCCTCTGCCACACGACGAAGATGGATTCGTGGAGGACAGAGGGTAACTTGGGCGAATGGTTTCATCTGCTTCGGAGGTCTAGGATAGCAGACTTACGGGAGATATCATACAAGAGCCCGAACAAGAACCTGATATGTGCGTTCGTCGAGCGGTGGCATCCGGAGACGAATACCTTTCATATGTCCTGGGGCGAGATGACGATCACCCTCGATGATGTGTACTGCATCATCGGGCTTCCTATCACCGGTCGACCCGTTGTCCAACGGGAAGACGAAGATAAGGCTCCGAGTGTTATGATAGCTCGACTGCTAGGTTTGAGCCACCGGGATGCAGAGACGGCAGTACGAGGACTCAGATGTAGCTCAATCAAGTTGGAGTGGCTACGCTCCACATTTGCCGATGATGCGACGTCTGATGATCCTGAGAGGAGATTATGTGCCGCTCGGGCCTATTTATGATTCTTGCTGGGCTGTACCCTATTTTCAGATAAGACAGGTACTAGAGTGAGCACACACATTCTCCCACTGCTTGAGAATGTTACACGAGTGCACAAGTACGCGTGGGGAGCCGCCACACTTGCGTACTTGTACCGACAGCTGGGTCTTACATCTTGGCATGGGGTCAGACAGATGTCTGGTTACCTGACATTATTAAAGGTAAAACTTGTTTTTTAAATTTTAAAATGTTTCATATCGCTTATTTATGTTTATGTCATTGTACTTACATAATTGTGTTGTTTCAGGCGTGGATATACGAGTACTTTACACAGACCAGGCCCACGCATAATGTGAACTATAGGGAGGGAGCACCGCTAGCCTTACGATGGGCACAACAAGCATCCCCTGGTGGTTCACTTGATCGTCTGGTGGCATGGAGGGAGATGTTCGATGCAATGTCGGTGAATAATGTAAGTCTGTTGAAGATTATATCATATGTTTTAAAAACGCAATGATTGTTCTGTTTATCTCATTATTATGTGTGCCCCGCTAGGTTGTGTGGACTCCCTACGCCGGAATGCGAGATGTGTTTCCTCGGTACGAGGTGACCTTCTACCACGGCTGCATCCGGGCCTTTGATGTGGTAGAGCCATATCATCCAGACCGTGTGCTTCGACAGTTTGGGCATGTACAGACGATCCCGAAAGCACCGTTGGTCCCGGTTAAAGTTCGTCGGGGAAGCACCGGTGCCCAGTATAGAGTTGTTTGGGAGTTCGTGAACTCATACTTCCGGATGTGGAGCTCTCATATGCTCTCTGACGAGGCTCGGGGTAGGATCGCACATCCTCCATCTGAGTGTTCTCCCGACTATTTGGATTGGTACTTCACGGTCTCCCATCCGATGATTCAAAACCTGGAGAACAGGTCATCGGCCGGCGGTGCTACGCATGTTCCCCAGCAGTCCTGGGATATTATCCACACGGCCCGTGGTCATATTGCACCGATCGTCCAGCAGTGGTTGCAGCATGATCCTCAAATGACGCTCGAGTACATGATGCCCTACGTTCAGAGGGCATACGAGGCGTTGTCGGTCGAGGACAGTGCCCCGTCTGAGCCCACCAGCCGTGCCTCGTCCAGCCGGTCTCGTAGCCGTCGTAGGTGATAGATGTGGTCGATTATGATTGTATTTGACATTGCACTACTCATTGTACGTTTGTGGAACATAAAGGATTGAGAACGTTCTTATCTCATTTGTGGTTTTTTTTTGTGTTGTATTGAACAGTGTTTCCTATTTTTGTTATAGTACTTCAGTTGTTCCACTCGATTATATTATGATTTTCGAAGAAGTTTTGGATAGAATGGCATGAAAATACATTTAACACATAGATGTGATGAGCTACGCACAATTCGAACATGTCAAAACGAACCTACACCCGTTCGGCCGTCCCGGCCAAACACTCATACTTCAAGTCGGCCACCTCTGGCCGAACCTACATCACTTAAGTTCGGCCATCTTGGCCGAACGCTCCTCCACTCGGTCGACCGCCTCAGCCGAATAGCTCTATACACTGTCGGTCGACTCGGTCGAAAACTCTATGACCCGTTCGGCCGACTCAGTCGAACAGGGGCTAAATCCGCAGACGAGGGTAACCAAAAATCGAACGCAACCTACAAATGTACGGAAAACTCAGAAAAAGTACTGCAAATAACAAAATCGATATAAAAACGAATAGTATACAAGTACGTTGTCCCCACATAGATACAAGAAGTTCAAATACATCAATCATCATCTAAACTAATAGATTCCACTCCAAACGAGGATCTAGCCGCAACAACCATTTCACTGTATTTGGCGATCTGTTGTTGGAATACGACACTCCACCTGGCAGCACAATCTAACTTGCACGCGAACCACATATTTATGATTGGAGGAATGGGTGCACCGTCTACTAGGTTCACCTACAAAGTGTCATGAGAAAAAATCGGTCACAAATGTAATAAATAAAGAAATTGAAGGCTATATTTTGAGACAAAAGATAATAGTCCATACCCGGATGAAGTGATTGTTTCCAACTAATGCCATTGTCATGCAACGAGGGTTTACCGGCACTTGTGTCCGTAATGGAAGAAATAAGACACTTATCTCCGGCGATATGTGAACTATCGCCATATTGTATGTAGAAGCGGTCAATTAATAGATCTCTGGAAACACGAACCAATACTTCACGTCATACACCTCCATTTGAAAACAGTTCAATGTTTCTAGAATCTCGTCTACCGTATGAGTGGAGTTATGCCACACCGAAGCATACAAGGCCCCGAAGTTTTGCAACTCCTAGATTAGATCGTTACGAATCTGGGGCCAGGAATCCTCGCCCATACCAAGTGCATCGGCTAAACACTGGAAGCCGCAATGCCCGTTTTCCTTTACATTTTTTTTAGAAGCCACAAACTCTCGAAAACACTTCGGCAGCTGATCAATAAATGGAACACCGAATGTTGTACGGGCGGAACGACGTACAACCTATTGTTTTGGCCGCTTCTTCGACACCACCTTGTCGGCACTTGAGGGTTCCCCACTAACATGTGCATCCTCGGTTCGGGGGGAATTACTATTATGAAAGGACTCCACGTATTCGAAAGCACTCTTCTCACGCTTGGTGGACTTGTCTATTCGAAGTTTTGGCTTCCCTGATCGTCCACGTGTACGTGTTTGAACTTCCGATTCAATAAGTGAGGTGGTGGACACGTTTTGGATCTCACGCAGTCTCTTGAGCATCAACAGCCTCTGTGACTCATTGACCGAATCGAACATTACATTGATGTCGCTCACGATCTCGGTCCATCGACACCCAAGGTCTTCGACTACACTGACATCCGACTTAACGGGTTCGCTGTCCAATTTCCTCCAAAACCTGTCAATACTTTCTACTTGCATTAGTTCGTTGAGATGCAGTAATTCACCAAGTTCATGAGCACACGGTAGACCACAGGGTCTTTCTCAACACACAACCACAAAGTAACGAATCTACCCCGACCGTATTCACTCCTTACATCTCTTGATAAATCTTATGAATAGTCGCATGAGACACGAATCCACGTATATTCCTGAACATGGGAGACCTGTATTTATGGTGCACTCTATGTCGGGATTATTCGAATGAAGCCTTGATTGTGCTGTGGCTTGTCATCAACAATCCATGTACCCTCTCCCAAGACATTTCAAAATTTGACAAACTAGTGCCGAGTTGTTTCTTCAACTTCGAATGTGCACTCTCGGCCCTGTTCACAAGAATGCATGTCTTTCATTACAACAAGTTCAAATACGAACCAAAAAATAAAATGTGTTCTATAAAAAACAACTTATACGTACCGACTAGTTGTGGTATTCTCGAAATGTATTATCTCGTTCGTCCAACAGGCGACAAATCTTTCTTTATATGGATTAAGCCAATTTGACAGAACATAATCCACGGCAACAGGATAGTCGACGAAATCGTCCTTCAATCTTCTAAGTAGCTCGTTGAAGCTCACTTCATCCTCGGCAAGAATCAATGTATTTCACGAATAATTAAACAAATCACATTTTGCCTTAGTGTGAAATTCTTTCTTGCACTTGGTAAGCACATTTTTACTAATATGCCATCTACACTTATTGGTAAGCACATTTTTGCTAATATGCCATCTACACAACAAGTGTTTCGCCCCTGAAAATGTTTTTTCTCTTACTTTTCATGTTTTTTCTAGTAATGAGTCGATGAGAAATAAAATTACTTTCGATTTTGAATTAGATGTAGATTTAACTTCCGGTTTAATCGATAGTTGAGACTTTAATTTCCTTGCTCGGATATTGGAATTCATGATTGTTGTTGAATCTGCGTGTTTTATGATTGGTTAATGAAGGGTTTTAGGGAGGGTAACAGTAATTCCATTGGCAATTGCAGCAGAAATAAGTTGAATTGTTCAAATTCAACGCAAATTGTATCGGATCCTGTCTCGTTTGAGGCAGAACCGAGTGTTGGCTGTTGCAAGCATCAAAAGTCGGTATCCATATTTGGGAATTCGAGTAGTAGCCATAACAGAAGTGAGTTGAAGAGTTGTAGTAGTAGTAAGAAAAAAAAGAGTTTATTACTTTTTTTACCCCCTAATTTAGATGGTCTAGCAGTTTAGGACTTTAAAGTTTTCACACTGGCAATTTAGGATATCAACTCTTTAAAATTCATTGATTTAGGCCAATTTCAACCCGAACAATCCCAATTGAGTTGAAATCGCACGTAATTCGGACTTTTCGGGCTCAATGTCACCGAATTTTACTTATATGTTATATACTTATACAAATGGCAATCCTAGTTTAATGAAACTTGACACATCATTGCACCACATAATAAAATGTTGGAATGGAAATTACAATAAATCAGGAGGGAAAATTCCCCCTAATTAAGAAAACATAAAAAAAAACCTTTAAAATCAATTAAATTATATAAAACAAATTTCTTCAATCCCCCTAAATGAACCCTAATCTTCAAACCAAATCTTCCCCTCTTATTGATATTTCTCTCAAATAAATTTTTGTGTAATTACAAATCACAGTCAACATCTAAAATCAACAATACATTCAAAAAAAAGAAAATTAATGCCTAAAATCATCAATTATGTGTAGAGTGCAGAGAGAAGCAATTGACGAGAGGAGAAGAAAATGATTGCAGTTGGGCGGGTCGGTGGCTTTGGTGGCGCCGCCGACTAAAAAATCTATTCGAGGTGGAGAAGAAGGAAGCGATGGACTACCCGTTGGTGCCGAAAGAGATGAGACCCACAAACTCTTAGCCCGGCGAAGCGCATCAACCTCCTTCAGTAAATCAAACTCCACGTCTTTCCTCTTCAATTCCTCCACACACTTAGCCAAGAGATTGGAATCCTCCTTTTCCCGATCCAACATCTTCTCCAAATGGCATTCCATATCGATTTTGTATCAAACCGCTCACATGAATCCGAGAGAAGAGCGCAACGAGATGGGATCCATGATTTCCTGCACAAGTGGAGTGGAAGAGGAGGACGACAACGGTGGAGTGGAAGAGGAAGATGAGATAGAGGGTTTTTTAATGTATTAGGTCTTTTTGTTTAGTTTTAATTTAATGTTTGATTTTAAATTTTTTAATTTTTTTCTTAATGGATCTTTTTTTAATAGATTTATTTGTTTATTTTATTTATTTTTATTTATTTACTTTGCTTATGTGGACTGATGATGTTGGGAGTTTCTTATCATGTTGGGATGAGGATTTCTCATCACGTCTGTGTAATTATATTATTTGACTTATAAAAGGAGAAGGATTCTAATATATGTAGAGTTGTATTAGGATTTAATGTAAGTTTTGACTTGTAAAAGGAAAAAGATTTTAATATATGTAGAGTTGTATTAGGATTGGGATGCGTGTGTATATATAGAGAGATATATCACAAGTAGGGGGAACCAAAAAAAAAAGTGATGATGAAGAAGAAGAAAGTGGCGAAGAAGATTGAATACATAGCAAGAAAAAGACTTGGATTGGAGGGGCTAGAGAACATAGAGTTTAGTAAGAAAGAAGAAAAGGAAATATTGAGGAAATTGGGTTGTAAAGAAAAACCTCGTCGGGGTTTTGTGGTAGGTGTTGTGGACGACGATACTGGTTTTAGATATTTATTGGAACTTGGCCATCGCTTTCGTAAAAACTCCCATCACGAAATTACTCTTATGTTCACTTGTTTTCAAGTCGATCATTCTTGGCAAAACATTGCTATTCGCAGGGGTTTTGATGGAAAAGAAGAGATTGGCTTTTATGTTGATGAATATCGTCAAAATCTTCACTTCTCTCTCCTAAATCAAGATCAAGACCACAAACCTAAGGAGATCAAGATCAAGAAGAACAATCCAATATGGAGAATATAATAAGCTAGATAATTAGAATCACTACAAGAATTTTGGGATACAACAACGCCCATTTAACAACACTTTTAATGAATTTGTGTTGTCTTTCGGGAATTGACAACGCTTTTTCAGAAAAGCGTTGTCTTTTTTAAAAAAAAACGCCATACGACAACGCTTTAAATGGAAACGACAACGGTTTTTTAGTAGTGTTGTAGAAAGGTCTTTTTCTTTACAAAAGACAACGCTTTTTGATGCGTTGTCGTATGACGAAATTTTTTCTCTTAACGACAACCCTTTCTGCAACACTTTTTTGGCGTTGTCGTTTCTTAGCACTTTTTTTTACAATTTTGCAACTCATTATGCAACCCTTTTTTTTTGTGTTGCAACCATTAATTATAAAATAATTGTTTTTTAATTAACTTAAATTTAATTAATTTGTAATGTTATCTTGTATTACATTATTTGCATTAATATTATCTTATATGAACAAACTCATAATTTTAGAAAATAGTATTTTTATAAAATACTATTTTGAATTAATTAAGAAATTAACTACACCTAATTAAATATTACTCTCACCCTTTGAAATAATAATACAAAATTGGTATATTATTTTAAAACAAAATTCGAAAATTGTGTTTTATAATTCATAATTCATAAATTACGAATGTTTTTTCTTAAAAAAAGATAAAGATAAAATTATTGTGTTTTAAAATTAATACAAAAAACATAAAAAAAGATATATATATATATATATGTATATATATCATATCAATTAATTAAGAATATATAAAAAATTTAATTATACAACAATAAAAAAAATATACATTTATTTATTTGAAAAATATAAAAATTTGTATTACATAATAATATAAAAATTATATATTATTATTTTAGAAAATAAAGATAAAATGAGTTTGGTTTTAATTTGAACCAAAAATTATTTTACAACAAAAAAAATAACAATACATACATTAATTTGAAAAATATAAAAATTTGTATTACATAATAATATAAAAATTATATATTATTATTTTAGAAAGTAAAGATAAAATGAGTTTGGTTTTAATTTGAACCAAAAATTATTTTACAACAAAAAAAAAAAACAATACATATATTAATTTGAAAAATATAAAAATTTGTATTACATAATAATATAAAAATTATATATTATTATTTTAGAAAATAAATATAAATTAGTTTGGTTTTAAAATTAATACCAAAAACATAAATTATTTGAAAAAATTATTTTATAAAATAAAAAAAGATATAAAAATGATTAATTAAAAGAATAATATGAAAAAAAAAACTTAAATATGTTAATTGAACCATAAACTATTTTTCAAAATAAAAAAACATACATATATTAATTGGTCAATACAATTTTTTTTATATAATAATACAAAAATTATATATTATTTTAATTAAATTAAAGTTGAAAAGTCTAATTATTTTATAATGTTATTTTATATTATTTGCATTAATATTATCTTATATATATGAACAAACTCATAATTTTAAAAAATTAGTATGTTTATAACATATATTAAAAATATGCACTGGTATACTTTATAATTGTCTTAATATGAAATTAGATTAAATATTATTAAACATATTAATTAGTCATTAATCTTCCAATTATATATTAATTAGTCATTAATTATATATGTATATATATAAAATTAGTTAATAAAAGAAATACATATATAATATAAACACATAAAGCACTAGTAGTCTAGTGGTTGAAGGTCCAACAAAGGTCACGAGTTCGAATCCCCAAACAATGCACATTTATTTCTCATGATGTGGCAATGATGTGTTGGAATTTGATGACGTGGCAACGCACCATAAGCGTTTTTTCCGTTGTCGTATCCTGATTTTCTTGTAGTGAATATTTTTATTTTTCTTACATCTATTCTTTCATTAATTTCTAATTCTATTCACAAATCACCAATTATTGTGATAATGATTATTTTTGTCTGTTTAGAAACATACTAGTATTAAATTGTTATATTTTTAGCTAAATTTTATTAGTATCAAAAGTTTGATTCTAATATTTTTCTCAAATATTAATTTTGTCAAGTTTATTTTTTTAAGAGTAAACTACTTTTTTTACCCCGTAAACTAGGTGGTCTGGCATTTTCGGACACTTTTGTTTCGGGCTGGCCGATTTGGACATTATTTTACAAAAAAATGCAATTTATGCCCAATTTCAGCCCGAATTGCTTATTTGGGCTGAAATTGCACGTGACATGCACGTGTGGGCTTAATTTAGGGCTGTGCGGGCCAAATCGGACACGCTGGACATTTTTAATTACGTGGAAATTAAAAAAAGAGAAAACATTTTCCACCCCCAAATAATAGAACCCTAACCCCCAAATCCAAAAATTCAACTCCTAAATCAAAAATCAAAAGAACCAATTGAGAATCATACGACATCACGTATGATTGTAGGAAGGAGATTCAAGATTCCAGAATTACTGCATACAAATATATCTCACTTATCATCATCTTCCAAATCCGAAAATTCTACTCCACACTTGCTTTTTCTCATCAGGATAGTTGGACTTGTTCATCTGTTTCTGTAGTGCATTTCCACCCCATGAAGATGGATCCTTTGGAGTATCATTTGCCCTTCTCGTCCCTTGCACTTGGTTAAATATACGAGTGTATTCTACAGCTGATTGAAGATCATTCTCATAATGTATGGTAGCTGACTTGAGAAGAACTTGAAGCTTAGGGGCTTATCAACCAAAGAATCAGATGGAAGTGGTGGTGAAACTGGACCGCTTTCACCGGATTTATCCCCCGGTCTTTTTAGATCAGCCGTAGAAGCTGCTTCCAAGGCCATTCATGATTTTTCCAAGCCACTAATCAACATGATGAAAGCAGCCGGGTGGGATCTTGATGCAACTGCCAACTCCATTGAACCAAACATTATTTATGCAAAGAGAGCTCACAAGAAATACGCCTTCGAATCTCAATTTTCTGGTTTGGGAATTTGGGTGTTAGGGTACTTCAATTTTCTGGTTTAGGGATTTAGGGCTTCCAATGGGAAAATCGATTTTATTAGCTGGGAGATGAAATTCCATGATAAATGCCACGTATTAAAAAATGTCCAGCGTGTCCGAATTAGGCCCGCACAGCCCAAAATTAAGCCCTCACGTGCATATCACGTGCAATTTCAGCCCAAATAAGCAATTCGGGCTGAAATTTGGCATAAATTGCCATTTTTTGTACAATAATGTCCAAATCGGCCAGCCCGAAACAAAAGTATCCGAAAATGCCAGACCCCCTAATTTACGGGGCAAAAAAAGTAGTTTACTCTTTTTTTAATTATCACATTTTGGGCTACTACTAAAGTCAAAACTACTACAAATCAATAAAATTAAAGCTTAAACACATCAAAACCTACACGTATTCTGTTTCAAACTAATTAAATGAGTTTATTTAGGAGTGTGGAATCAAATTTGGGATGACTTGCATTTTCTAATTTTATTGTTGCATTTCAATAAGCGAACCATATTTCTTATTTAATTTGTTGACCATGTTATTTGCTTATTTATTTTCATTAAATGACATGATTTTATTAATCGTTGGGATTAATTTCCGCAAAGAGCAAGAGTGGAAGTGTGGAACCATTAGAGGTCTTAGCTTCCAACTAAATTTTAATCTGACAATTAATCCGAAAATGGATATTGCCAATGATCCATTTATTTTGGTTAATATATTACAGCTTTCATATAAAAAAAAAAAACAATAATATTGTTAGACTTTTTATGAAATACAAAGAACTGTTATTATTCACATAAAATTAAATATCAAACTTTAAATTGATTATCACAATAAAAAATATTAAATAAATATAAATATTGACAAAACATTGCTATTCGCAGGGGCTTTGATGGAAAAGAAGAGATTGGCTTTTATGTTGATGAATATCGTCAAAATCTTCACTTCTCTCTCTTAAATCAAGATCAAGACCACAAACCTAAGGAGATCAAGATCAAAAAGAACAACTCAATATGGAGAATATAATAAGCTAGATAATCAGAATATTTTTATTTTTCTTACATCTTTTCTTTCATTATTCTGATGATGATTATTTTTGTCTTTTTAGAAACATACTAGTATTAAATTGTAATATTTTTAGCTAAATTTTAATAGTGTCGAAAGTTTGATTCTAATATTTTTCTCTAATATTAATTTTGTCAAGTTTACTTTTTATTTAGAACAGTTTTTTTAATTATCACATTTTGGGCTATTACTAAAGTCAAAAATACTACAAATCAATAAAACTAAAGCTTTTTTTTTTAACCAAATAAAACTAAAGCTTAAACATATCAAAACCTAAACGTTTCAAATTTGATATTTTGTTTTTCCTGTTACAATGCAAATAATAAATTATAAATTATAAATGATAAAAAATGATATATCTTGTATTTAAAAAGTGTTTTAATGAAGAAATCATTTAATTTAGAAATTATGTTTTGTTTATCACACCTTCACCTCCATCAAAATTATAAATAAAAATGATTGTTGGAACCATCAAGCGATTACCGTTACACCAAAAGGATATTCAGTGGACATAGAACACCGCTACACCAAAAGGATGTTTAGTGGACATAGAACGCAACTTTAATGTCTTATACTTATGTAGCTTTGCGCTCATGGATTCAAATCTGGCAGAGTTGTGTCTCACACCAATTTAAGCTCCGACCAAAACCTGGCAGAGTTGTGTCTCACACCAATTTAAGATCCGACCCAAGGCAGAATGCTAGGAAAATTCTTGTTGGTCCCAAGTGGTCTCGGAGGTTCAAAGGGGGAGAATGAACTTTCGTCGATTTTGAAATTTTTTTTGAATTTGCTACACTGTAAGTTACTTGAACTTACAGCACAGGTTGACACAACTTACAACAATAGGATGCAGTGCAGTATGCTGTATCTTAGAGTTCTTGCAGCGGAAATTTATACTTTGATTGAAGGCTTATTTTCTCAAATATGCTTTCTTATGAAGATTCTTTTATGTTTAAGATAAGATAAACACAAGATGCATCACAGAAAATATAAAGTGATTAAAACACTTATGAATTTATAGTGGTTCAAAGGTGGTGTAATCCATCTACGTCCACTCTACTGCTTCCCCGAGCAAAAACTTCGTTAAGCAAGATTGGTTTATAGGATACAACCTAACAAGTTAATATCTATCAGAACTCAACTTCCACACAGCTTGCTGCAAATTCTAAAGGCAAACCCACTTAGGATTTCTATCACCCACAAAGGGAAGTTATTTTTCTCCTAGACAACTAAAAACAACCAGCAAGGATAAATCCTATTAACTGACGACACCTATAACAATCTAGCACACAACAAATAGGTTAAATTATATGTTTGTTATTTCTTCAATTGGTGCGGTGAAGTGATCTTCTGAATCCTTTTCGGATCTTTGAAGGTGAGCTTGTTCACTTCACTAGGTCGAGTGACTGAAACTTATAAGAATGCTTGAGAATTTTAGCTTGATGATGCTTGATCTTTAGAGCGCAAATATTTCAGTAACCAACTTCAGTGCAGCTGGACTTCTATTTATACTTGTAGAAAGATATCCGTTAAAGGAGATATCTCTCATTTGAATTTAGGGTTCTGATTAAAGGCATGACTCACATTTAATGTTTCTTGACTTATCTTCTCAGTGCATTTAATGCGGTGGTTGCGGCTCGCAGCTTTCTATAGCCTGTCAGGCCACGTGTTATCTTTGCATTGACTCTGCAACTGCAACTTTGATCTTATCTCAACCGGCTCTATTTTGAGTTGTTTTGATCTTTATTCCTCGTACTGTATTTACATTTCTTCGAATTGAAGATGACTTTGTTTCTGCTGTTGTGTTTGAGGTTTGTTGGAGTATGCAGCAAGTCTTGACTTCTGCTCTACATTCTAGAACTTCTTGCAGCAACTCGAACTTATTCTTATAGGGTGGTTGTAACTTCTGCTTGCAAGGTAGCTGTAACATCTGCTTGCAGGGTAGCTGTAACTTCTGCTTGTAGCGTATCTTCTTTACCTTCTTACTGTTGCATTGCTGTAAATTCCTTTTGCAGTTTTTTCATTCCTTCTTTTCCTTCTTACTGCTGCATTGCTGTAAATTCCTCTTGCAATTTCTTCATTCATTCTTTTTTTGATACAACACGACTTCTTTGAAATCTTCCATCTTTCAGAAACTTAACTTACAGACTCAATCATAATCTATATGTTTTCACTTAAACACTGTGAAAAATGGGGTACTCTAACTTTCTATTAAATGATTGATTTGTTTTATCAAAATCTAGACATTAAAATCCAATAATGATACATTGAACATATCATGTATTAAAAATAATTTTTAACTTAAAAAATTACTTAATTTGAAATAATAAATTTATTTTTTAAAAAAAACCTCACGACATAACATTACAAATATGAAATGAAAAAAAAAAAACCACTTATCTATGGAAATAATAAATTTGATACATAAAATAAATTTCAAATGAAAAAGATATTAGTTTGAAATTATAAATTAAATAAATAAAAAGCATATAAAATATACCCTTAGATATCAACCCCACGCCACTTGAGCGACTCCTCCCCTCGATTTCTCCTCTTTTCTCACTCTTGCCTCTCCTTCTACCATTCACCTTCTTTTCTTGCTTTTATTTTTTATTAGTTTCCATTTTTGGAAAGCAAAATGGACGGAAAATTGTTTGCCCTGCTATTTTCGCTATGACTCTATTTTAATGGATATAATAAGATTTAATTTATAAATTAGTTCTTAATTTTGGACTCATATTTTTAAGTTTTTCAATAAAAAAACTTAATTTTATATTTTTTCTTAATTTAAAATTTGAAATTTAGATTGAATTCTCAATTCAAAATAAATTTCATATATTTTTCTTTTTATTTATATTTAAAGATTTATTTATATTTTTAATAAATTAAAACACGTTAGTATATTTTAAGAACAATCTTCATTCGATTTATCTTAATTTATATGAAAAAAAAAGAAAGAAAGAAAAATATAATTAATTCAATTCATAAAATATAATTTATATTAAACTGATTAATAATAAAATTGATTTTCTATATTTTTATTCATAAAATTAAGAAAATAAAGAAATCTTAATTTTTTTAATTTTTTTTAAATCGAATGAAGATCGTTCCAAAATTGTACAAACTTGTTTTAATTTATTTTAAATATAAATATATATTAAAACATAAATAGATCTATATTTATATTTTTATTCATAAAATTAAGAAAATAAAGAAATCTTAATTTTTTTAATTTTTTTTAAATCGAATGAAGATCGTTCCAAAATTGTACAAACTTGTTTTAATTTATTTTAAATATAAATATATATTAAAACATAAATAGATCTATAAATATAAATAAAAAAAATGAAATTTTGTTTTAAATTGATAACTCAATCAATTTTTAAGTTTTAAATTAAGAAAAAATGTAAAATTGTTATAATTGTTTAAATATTTTTAATTTTGACATAAAAAAAGACAAAAGGAAAGGGTAACGTGCGAATTGTACGCAAGCGGAATTATTATTGAAGAGAAAATGTGTTGAAAGTTGAAACCCAAACACCTCATAACACCCACCGCCCAGTTTAACCTTGGCATCTTCGGTAAGCGACGTCGTTTTGTCGGAAACTCTCTGCTCTTCTTCTCTTCGTTTTCATGTCTGATTTCGCTCATTCTGTTTGTTTTTTCGAGTAATCAGTCGATGAACAAAGCGAGGCCTGCGAATAAAATTGCTTTCGATTCTGAATTAGATGTAGATTTATTTTCTGGTTTAATCGATAGTTGAGACTTTAATTTCCTTGCTCGGATATTGGAATTCATGATTGTTGTTGAATCCGCGTGTTTTATGATTGGTTAATGAAGGGTTTTGGGGAGGGTAACAATGATTCCATTGGCAATTGCAGCAGAATTAAGTTGAATTGTTCAAATTCAACGCAAATTGTATCGGGCTCTGTCTCGTCTGAGGCAGAACCGAGTGTTGGCTGTTGCAAGCATCAAAAGTCGGCAAAACTTTGGTCAGGAATCTGGCCACCGGCTGTGTCGATTTTTGGGAATTCGAGTAGTAGCCATAACAGAAGTGAGTTGAAGAGTTGCAGCAATAACAATAGCAGTAGTAGTAGTAGTAGGAAAAAGTCAGCAATTGGGAAGGAGTATTATGAGGGGTTGAGAGCTACAGTGAGGAGAGTGATGATGAATGGTGGATCAATGAGGAGGATTTTGGGGTTTAACAGGACAAACATTTCGGCATCCATGAGTGATATCTGGCTTTTGGGAGTTTGTTATCATGTTGCTCAGGAAGGTGAGGACTCTTCAAATCCAACTCAGAGTGAGGGATTCGCTACATTTGTTGAGGATTTCTCATCACGGATTTTGATCACATATCGTAAAGGTAGTGTGTGTAATCATATTGTTTGGATGTGCTCTTGTAATAAAATGATGATGTGGATAACGAGGTTATGCCTGATGCTGCAGGTTTTTCGCCTATTGGGGACTCAAAGTATACCAGTGACGTAAATTGGGGTTGTATGCTGCGAAGCAGCCAGATGCTTGTTGCTCAGGCATTACACGTGTCTCTTTTTCATATCTTTTATTTTAGGGAATGTTTGATTCACAACATGTATGCTAATTTAGAATCCATGCGTGCAGGCATTTCTGGTTCATAAGTTAGGGAGATCGTGGAGGAAATCTTCCCATAAGGTAACTTACATTTCATCCAGACTTTAATGATGCATTGAGATCTTAAAATCGTCTTTAAAAATCTTGAAAGGCATCTTAAAAAGTTTGGGTTTGGCTGTCGGTGGGCCTGTGTACGCCACACACACCTCAAAAGCACGAAAACGAAGGTGCTGAAAGGCGCATGCCCCATAAAAGTGCCTGCCTTGTGCTTGTATAGGCGCAACAACCTGCACCTTATGTCTGAGTCACACCTCTAACAACTATGGCGTGGATTGTTAGCCTTTATCTATTGAATGTCAATAATACATGCTCATAGTGATTTCTTTTGCTCCTGTAGCCACTTGAGGAAAACTATATAGAGATATTGCATCTTTTTGGGGATGCTGAAGACTCACCCTTTTCTATACACCATCTTCTCGAAGCGGGGAAGGCTTATGGGCTTGCTCCTGGGTCATGGGTAGGCCCTTATGCCATGTGCCGCACCTGGGAAGGTTTGTTGCGGAATAAGAGGGACAAAACTGATGGTGGAATCCTGTCCTCGATGATGGCTTTATATGTGGTTTCTGGTGATGAAGACGGGGAAAGAGGTGGAGCTCCTGTCCTGTGCATTGAGGATATATCCAGATACTGTTCTGAGTTCAGTGGAAGCCAAGTTGACTGGCCTCCTGTCCTATTGATAGTTCCTTTGGTTTTAGGACTTGAGAAAGTCAATCCTAGGTATGTTCATATGCTAAAGCCTAGGATTTGGAAACTCCAATTTTTCCTTTTCTGCCTTTTATTTGTCATGCTGTTTGCTAATTTTCCTATTATTATGTTGTGTATTTGGTTAGTTGAAAAGAGTATTTACAACATGGTGCACCCTGTCAATGCATAGTACTTTATTTGTGCTAAGAGAAATGAAACGAAAAACATTAGACTTATTGACTACTTGACTTACATTTTACTTACTTAGGACTGAACTTGTGATTCGTGAAATGGGTGAACAGATTATAAATCCTCTTTTATAAGCTGACCAAATGGTTTCATCAGGAACTTTAGTTTGATATGGTGAAAGATAAATGTGTGGGTTCACAGGCAAATTTTCAATCCAAGCTTAATCATTTTCTGCTGCTAGTATAACCCGTCTTAATTTGTATATTGCTGCATAATTTTTAACATAAAATAGTCTTTAGCTAGTTCAAGGAATTCAGTTGAGGAATCCATTTTAGTAAATGCACCTATTGTCTTATACTTGCTAGAATTGATACAACCTGAAATTGATCTAGCATGTATATTCAGAAAATGGTTCAAATGAATAGATAGGCTATAAACTAATTCTTTAAAGCTGTTGTTGTACTTCATACATCTTTTCAAACAGATAGCACATGCTGGACGGACATTAATTGTGCAATAAAGTATATGGATAACTTATAAATGCAAGCCTTTTTGGCCAATTTGTGAAGAGGAAATTTGAAGATAATTAATTTTAACTTCACATATTTTATGGAAAATGCTGATTAATTTAATGTACATGTATATGGGTTTTTAATAACTGAGTATAGTGAGGAAACATCTTTGTTAACTTAGCCGAAAACCTTGTCACTGAGGGAGAGAATGATGATTTTTGGACCGGAATATTAATAATTTCCCAGTAAATATCATGCTATGTAATTTATATTTAGAGTTATGAGTGGTATACATATTGAAGTGAATCTAAGAAAGACAACTAAAGGTAGATAAATGATAGTATTTAGATGTGATGTATGCATTAGTTTCTTGGTTTGTTGGATCTTCTGCAACCAACATATGGTTTCTGCCAAAGATGTGTATAGTGCTCATGTATCGCATGCTCTTCTACTCTAAATTTCTGGTTTTTAGACAAGGTTTTCATCTGTTTTCTCTCTCTCTCTCTCTCTCTCTCTCTGTCTGCATGTATTTTATTTACAGTACCAAAACCAAACACGACCGTGTCCTTAATGTTAATTTGCTTTTGTTTTTCAATAGATATCTTCCACTTTTGTATACTACATTCACATTTCCGCAAAGCCTTGGTATTTTGGGTGGTAGACCTGGTGCATCAACATACATTATTGGGGTGCAAGATGAAAAGGCATTTTATTTGGATCCACATGAAGTTCAGCAGGTTCATTCTACTTTTTCTTATTCTTTCAATATGCTCTTATATGGAATAGTTTGTAATATATTTCTTTTCGTTATGATTATTCTGCTGATGTCCAAGGTGGTTTAACAATGGTTTTTATTCTTAGTGAAATATAATTCATTTGATGTTTGGGTATTACCTTGGCATTTGTGAATAATATGTTGTCAAGAGCTTCAAACACTACAGTCATGCTTGTTCTAGATTTGGCCCATCCGGATTTTGGATTGGCCCAGTTCAGATCTATGTTTGGATTCGGATGGAGAAAATCCTGTAATCTTACCTTACAAAATCCCAAAATAAACACAAGATTTTCAGAAATCAAACTTGCAAAATCCTAAATCTAGACTTGCAAATTCAACCTTAAGTCAAGAACAAACATACCGAAGATCATTGATTACGGAATGCTATGGAGATCATGTTGCATCAATAGTAGTTTGGATTTATCCTTTCCGTTGGTGGGGAGGGGGCTGTGATTGCGGGCATGTTTCTCATTTCACGCTTTCCTTTGCTGGCAAGTTCCATACCATGTTCGATCTTAGTATTATATGGTATGCATCATGTTCCCATTCTTGTATGTTAGAAGGGCTACTTCTTTTCTACGTACCTTTCTTGGCATCTGAAGGAATCGTGCTGATACTGCAGTTGGGAATGAGTTATTTCATTATAAGTTATACTCTTCTTTTGCTTCCATTAAGTTTCTTTTAAATTCCCATGAACTTGTCTATTCCACATTTGTTTGTTGAGTTGAGCGCTCTGGAAAGGAAAATGCTTATGTGGTGCTTTATGTTCTTCACTTTTAATAATGTTTAATGGGTTATATGGTGCTTTATGTTCTTCACTTTTAATAATGTTTAATGGGTTATATGGTGCTTTAGGTTTTATACTCTTACTTATCATCGTTGATTGCAACGACTTTCCCTCAGAGTAGTGCAGTTCTTTTTCATTAGAAACTACCAAAATCTATGCTTTCTGTCAAAAATGCAAACCGAAAAACTTATTACAATGACTAGTTTAACTATCTTTTTTAAATAAACATACCAAAATAGGTAAAACTTGCCCAATATTTGAATTAAGGACAATCACGCACCCTCTCTTAGTAACTAATACTCCCTCTGATCCCATTTGGGTGTCGTTTTAGAGTTTTGTCAAAAATTAAGGAACATAAAATATTGATTAGTATCCCCTTAACTAATCAAGGAATTCAAAATTCAAGATTCGGAAGAGAATCAACTTAATTCCAAAAGAAAGAGAGTTCCTATCAAATCCCTAAATTTTAGCTAAAAATTCACATGTTAGGTTGAAAATCGAAAAGATTTGCTATCGACTGGATCTTTTTTATCACACGAGATTCATCCTTGGCTTTTCTATGCATTATTAAAAAAATTTAAAGTCGGTTTCCGAGAAGAAATAATGGATCTCGATAAAAGCTTCTACTATAGGTAGGAAGGGAAATGGAATAGATTCATGATAGACCTTATATATGAGCTTTCTTGGACAAACCAAAGCCTTATCTCTGGTAGTACCAAATGTTAGCATATTTTTAGGGATAGAGATGATCTTGGAATGAAGTTGCATGAAAGTCTAAAAAAACAAGTAATTGGAATCAAGATTGAACTTCTAAAAATGATGCTTAAATGGGATCAGAGGGAGTATTATTATAAATTGAGATGAAAGCAATAATTGAATGTCGAACTGGTAATTCCAAAATGGGAAGTAAAGTCAGTGATTTGTTATTTCTTTAGGGGATGATATCATAATTAAACCTTCATGAGTTCATAATACTGGATCTCTTGTATATTTATGGTGATTATAATTATTGATCAATATTGGCAAAGATGAAAACAAGCATGGTGAGAAATTCAAATACCTTAATAATTGAGATTACTTTGGTGGCTAATTAGAATATGGTCCTGCTTTCTTGGGATGGTGATAGTGGAATTCTAAAGATATCCATTTGGAGCAAAGTTGGCCAGGAATTGACAGATAATTTGACTAGGATGTGGATTGGTGGATCTTGTTGGGTTTCAATCATATACAGAAACTTTCTTTTAGAAGTGGCAAAAGAAAAATATGACCTGCTAAAAGGAAAGAGGGACAAAGTTCCAACATTTAACGTCAGTTTTAGGTCATCCCCGTGATCAATCACTTAAGTGGCAGTCGTATTAGACAGGTCATGTTTTGAGCTAAAGATACTTAAAAGTTGTTCTTGGAAATAATTGCAACTTTTTTATCCAAGATATTAACCGTAGGATGGAAACTGTAATGGTGAAGATATTTCTGTAGTTATTCTTCCCTAACTGAACGTATTAGGCTGATCAATTATAGTTATTCTTGCTTGTGATTTTATAGCAAGCGGTTGTTTTGGGAATTTTGGTAATATTGACACCTGGAGTCATACTCCACATACTCCAGTTGTCATGATAATTAGCGTAAATTTCTAAAATTACTGACTTAGAAACCCAACTAAGTTCTTAACATTACAAATATCTTCTCAATATTTGTTTCTAATTTGCAAATTGTACCAATTAAAGATGTATTTCTAAGAAAAATACAAAACCTTGAGAGGAAATCAGAGTGCCAAAAGGGGTTTTGTAATTCCAAATGAATAGGTTTTTCTATTTTTCTTCTCTATTAAAGCCTAAACCTCAAGTAATTAAATATCCATAGTGTTTGTGCATGCCCATTCCCGATTCTTCTATGTTTTTTATTCTTTTTTCATTGTGATTGTAAGATTGTTACAAAAAAGCTTGGTTTTTACTTATGCTTGTTGCTCATATACGATCATGTTTGGCTGTAATATTAATTATTTCTGTTTGTTTGATCGGTAGGTAGTTGACATTAAGAGAGATAATGTAGATGCTGATACTTCGTCTTACCATTGCAAGTAAGTCAACTCTGCACTCCAGAATTACTTAAAACACAAAATAATTCTATTTGCCAAATCATTTACTCTCTCTGACATTCTTGTTGAATGCTTGTTTATCATTTCTCAACTTCTCGGGACTCTAATTGCAGTGTTGTGAGAAGTATTGCTCTGGATTCCATCGACTCATCCTTGGCAATCGGATTTTACTGCAGGGATGAAAGTAGGCTAACTTTTCTAATGCATAGTCCCCTCACTTTGGACCCTCTTTAGTCTTTCCATCAAACTTACACAAAGCCTTTTGTCAACCAATGACATCATTTTTCTTGGTAACAGGTGATTTCGATGACTTTTGCACACGTGCAAGGGAACTTGTTGATCAATCAAATGGTGCTCCATTATTTACAATATCTGAGACTCGCTGTCCCCCAACATTGAGAGAGAATGCTAGTGATAGTCCAGATTATGATCCTGTTGATGAGATGCGAGAAGATGATTGGCAACTCCTTTGATCCCGGATGATAATGCACCTCGAAGACACTAAATTGGAAAGTCATATTTATCACACCCTTTAAGCTGCCATCTACTGTTCATTCCAACCACTTAGAATTGCTTTGAAACCACAAAGTTTGTGTGTATTTCCAATTATCTGCTGATTTAACATACAGTTATATTAGTTTTAGGTTTCATCTTGATCCTTATTTTTTAATTTGTTTTATTTTATAGTGAAGGTTTGAAGAAATTTGTTTAAGGTTATTATCGTCAGTAGTTGACATGCTTTATGGTAGATGGTTTCTGTGCTGGTTGGTGCAGATAAAATTGTGTAGTTGCCTTATTGAAGCAAAAACGTTGAAGTTCATATTGACATTGATAAATTGTGTTTTCCCTTTGGAGAATTGGGTGATATGTTGAATGGATGTCAAATATACCAGTATTTGTGGAATCGAACGGGTGGTTGAACCGCTTTGGCTAATGGTTCACTATTATATCGGTTGGATCATCGGTTCAACCTGTTGTTCGACCTATTACATAATAATAATGTAATATGTATTATATTTTGTACATAATTTTAAAATTGAACAAATAACAAGGGCAATATAAACTCTATCTTCTAAAGCTAAAGTCATGTTTTAAAACTCTATTTTAGATCTTCAGAGTAAACAAAAGACTGTCTAAGTAGTGCAATATGTTTTTCCAATGTAAATATTAAATTTTTTTGTTAAGATTTTAATTTTTAGCCCCTCCAAACTTGACTGTCTTAACTCCACCACTGGACATCTAAGTGGTGCAGATTGTCTGTCTGTGTAGAGATTTATTGGAATTTGGGATTAATAAATGACTGTTGAAGTGGTGCACAAATCCTTTGTTTTTTTGAGTTACAATGATTGAGGATGGGGAGACTCGAATCAGAGACCTTTTGCTCAAGATTAATGATGTAACTGTCGTTAGACTAAGCTTATAGAGACTGTTGGGACTTCGGAGCAAGTTAACAAAATGACTGTTTGAGTGGTGCTTGTTTGATTGAGGGCGAGATTCTTGGGATTTTTGGGTCAAATAAAGTCCCAAAGAGAGATCATGAGATTTGGAGTTAAGAAGTGGTTAATTGAGACTACTCATATAAGGTGATGAGTTCATCTCTAATAATTTTTTTTTTTTTTTTTTAGGATCTATTTGGAAAGATGTATTTGAGGAGAGTTTTGAAATCTATAGTAACAAATCCATCAATTGTATTTGGACAGATGTGAATTTGGAATTCATCACTTTTATTTTGAGCTAATTTTTGCGTCATTTAAATAAATTTCAAAATCCACTCTAACTTGAGTGATTTGAAATCAGTTCATTTTAAATCAAATCTTAAATTACTCTATCCAAACATAATTTTAGGCATGATTAAATTCAGCAATTTATGGATTGGTGAGGGTGTATGAAAAATTTCTCTCAATGAGGAATTTCTGAGTGTTAGTGGGGACATAATTTGTATAATTATTTTCGTATAGTGGAACAGTATTTATTACTCTGTTATGTCTTTGTCAAGTAAATAACTAAAATCCTTTAACACTTTAGTGGACGTCGATGGTTTCTGTTGAACTATTCTTTAACATGCCCTAATGCTTGCAAATAGAAACAAAATCAAATATATGGACCAATAAGAAAGAATAAAAAAAGACCAAATGTCTGCAAACTCATGTTATTTTGATCCACTTTAAAAACATGTTCGTTTAGTCAAGTCAAGATTCTGCTAATTGTGTTCAAAATTCAACTTTCCACCACTTTTTCAGATGATCAAAATAAATTGGAAAATACATAAATCTTATTCTAATGATATAAGAAGTTTAATAATGTTATACTAAAATGGTGTGTCCATATATAGCGTGTGTGGATGCCAGAGCGATGACCAAAATGAATAATGGAAGCTATTATTACTAAGCAACCCACTTAATAAGTGGGCAAAAAATCATCAACTATTAGATTCATTTAAAATTCTAGGTTGGATTAGATATTTATTATAAGAGATTTTATTAGTCTAATCACGAAAGATACGTAAATTAATTATCAATGAGGGATATGAAAAATCAAATTTATCAATTTATGGTTTAAAATATTTAAAACTATCAATCAAATTAAGATTTCTAAATTTAAAATCGTTATCATTCCGTCAAGGAATAGAAATTTATTATTTAGAGATGGAAAGCGAACGAGAAATGATTTTTGAGTTAAATATGAGTAATAAACTAAAATCCTATAATTAACTAAGCAAACAAAATAAAATAATAAATATTGAAAATTTACTAGCAACATAACCATAAAAAATAGAATGGAGAGAAATAAATATTAACATGCTATTGCTCAAAGATTACTAATATAATCTTACACATATATTCATGCATTTGAACTTAAATTTATTACTACAACCATAAAAAGTCTTATGTTTTTCTAATTTAATTTAATGAATCCTGACAGTCGATCAAAATTAATTATTAACTAATAGAGTATGATATCAATCCCTATTAATTAATAACTGCATCAAGCACGTTGGAAACAGTTAAATCTAGAACCTAATAATCGAGATAGATGTAATTATAAAGCTTAATTTCATTAATTTAATTAGGTTAATTATACAGTGAAGCAAAATATAAATTGATATCAAAGCATGTGTAATCAAGGTTCTTATCTCTAATTCTTTAATCCTTAATTGTACATGTAAGATTAAAAGAATAAATTGACAAGGAATATCCATTGATTATGTAATACAATACATGTACGTAGTACGGATGCCAAGAGAAAATGGAGGATAAGACTATGGAAGCCATAATTGCACAGCAACTAACTTAAAAGGTGTGCTGATCCTCTCTGCTATATTTTAATGTTTATTATTTTTAAATTTAATTTTTTAATGCATTGCACATATTAATATTCTAAGAAATCTTGTTACGTAGTGACATTACTTTGACAATTTTTTGTTGGTTTTAATTTTAATTGGTGAGGAACTACATGTGATTTGATTAGCAAGTAATTGAGCTATTTAGAATTTTGATGAGTCAGAAATTGGGCTATTTAAAATTAGTTACTTGGAATTAAAAAAAGACAAATTCTCCTGTGCACCTGGTGTATAGATCTAACATCCGTACAATTCGGGTCAACCCGACCCGGATCCAGCGAATTTTTATTTTTTTTTTATAAATTTTATGTCTTAACTTTTATGTACAAATTTGGTGACCTTTATGTATAATTTTTGTGACCTTTATGCATTGTAACTTAGAAAAAAAAGGAAGACTTTCAGCAAAATTTGTACATAGATACCTTTATGTAATATTCATATGACCTTTATATACAAATATGCATACCTTTATGTAATATATAAAGGTGTGAATATTTATACATAAAAGTCACATAAACATACATAAGGGTCATATGAATATAACATAAAGGTATCTATGTACAAATTTTGCTGAAATTCTTCATTTTTTTCTAAGTTATTTACCATAAATGTCACAAAATTTATATATAAAGGTCACAGAATTTGTATATAAAAGTCACCAACTTTGTACATAAAGGTTTTGGCCTGAAACAAAAAAATCAAAAAAAAAAAAAAAAGTAAAAGTGTGCGGATCCAGATCGACCCGAATTGTATGTACACCAAATGTACAGGAGAACTACTCTTAAAAAAATAATAAATGGAGGGATGTGAAAAGTAACACTCACTTTGATTTTTTAAACTAGTATGTATATAAGTTTAATAAAAGATTTACTTTTTAAGTAATGGGTTTGTGAACTACATATATGCGCTCGGCTTAGATTGGCATCGGCTTGGGTTTGGGCAAGAGCATTGGTTATGGTCGTGGATTGTGGGCTAGCTAGGCTCGAACCCTACTTATCTTTTTATAACTCAGAATCGAGTTTGAATCATTTTGATTTGAGCCTAAGTTCTAGTCATAATTCCAACCTAACAGAGTCAATTGTTTCTAAATTTAAATTTGAAGACTTGAAATTCGAAGGGACCATTTCACTTGCATAGATTGACCATTACCATGAATAGGGATGAATCTAAAATTTTGTTTCAAGAAAAATATTTTTTTTCAAATTAAAACATAAAGTAGACTGAAGAATAATATTTTATAATGTAAGAAGGACAAAGCCTAATAACAAAAATAAATAATATCATTAAAAAACATATAAAATTTTTTTTTTGAAAGTTCAACCCCTAATTCCGTCCTTAACCATACTAGAATTTAAGTTCCATAATTTTGTTTTTAACCTCCTATGACTAGAGCTGTTTATTAATACCAACTCATGCATTGCATTCAAAACACTTAGAAATTCTCTATACTTAATTTCCATTTTCGTATTATAGCCGTTCAACCTTTTACACCTAAAGTTTGAAGAGCTTCTAAGTTTGTGATGCTACCACTTAAAAGATAATTTTTTTAATTTTTTTTGGAGGCAACACGTCAACAATAAACAATATCCTACATATTAACTGCTTTGAGGAAAGAAGTCTCTTAAATTAAAATTGTAATAGCATAACAAGTCAACGCGCTGTTGTGAGTGTAAGTCGGAGTCGATCTCACGAGAAGTGAAGAATAAACTATGTCATCTATATTCAATTCATTAAAATAATAAACGATGGGGGGATTTCAGATTGAGAATCACTAACTAATTACGAAGCTAGAAAACGAACTAAATAAGAAATCAATATATAAAAAGCATCCCGGTTAACAGTTCAGTTATCCCCCAATTTCAATTATACCTTAATCAATATAACACTCCTCTCTCAAATTATCATTGAATTATCACCCATAGTTTAACAACAAGCTCTGTTAAACTGAATCGTCTCTTAGGATTAGTTAAATTAGGATAAAATTACTAATTAACCCTATTTAATTGAATAACCCAGAATAAGCTCTCTAGATTTAATTCATTAAATGCATTAATTACCAAGACGATAGGGTGAACTAGACTCCGAATACACAAGCTCGATTCGATAATTTAGGATTATGTTACCCTAGAGATGCACGACCTCTAGTTTACCACTTATGAAAATTAAATCACAACAATTAGAATTCATGATTTAAGATTCTAGCAATCAATTACCAACACTTAACCTAGATGATCAGTCTAAATCAAGCATCAAATAATCGAAAACGATATTCACAAATAACATAATCAATTTCATTCAAACATCGAGAAGGGGAAACGAAATTAATTAAAACATAAAAGAAATATGGATTCGAACATCCCTACTAACCACAATTACAAATTAGGCGAGCATCCTTGAAATCAAATCTACAGAGACAATTGAAAACTCCATCATAAAACTAATCTAAAAAGAAAAGTAAAAAAATATATTTCTCTCTCTAACTTCCTCTCTAAAACTAATCCTAGCCAAAAACATAAACTATTCTCTCCAAATGACTCTTAGCTTCCTTAGGCTGCGTGAATAGTGCCCTTTTTATCCTTCCAAAAAATGGAATTTCTTTTCTTCTTTCTTGGACATCAAATCTCAACAATGTGGCCGATGAATTTTGAGTTGTAATTGGAGCCCTTTTGGGCCAGGCTCATTTCTTCTCTTCTTCACAATTGGGCCTCCATCTCTTTTTCTTCTTTTCTCTTTAATTCTCTTGGGCCTTAGATATTAAATCAGCCCAATTGACTTCTCTTCTTTTCACGATCATCTTCCTTGACTCCAAAGTACTTCAAAATATCCTAAAATGATTAAGAAAATAATTCGTGAAGTATTCGGAGACATAAAACACATATAGGTGTAGAAACGGTGCATTTAATTATCTAAAATATTATAAAATCACGAATATACCCTCGATAAAATACACCAATTTCCTATTTGTCAACAAGTTTATAAGTCATGTCATTTCTTCTTGTTTCTGTTATTTTTTCTCATTATATCATTGTGCAAGATATATACTATTTAATCCAACAAATCATGGTGTGGGAATATTTTTTATTGACTTATTGTCATTTTGTTATAAGAAAATATGTATTAACCAAATTTTCAATGAAAAGATTATAATATATTTAGAAAGTGGGCAAAAACAAAAAATAAAAAAAAGGTTTTTATATTTATTTATGTTCAATTGAAGGGTCTTTTAATCCAAAATAGAAATGCATCCTTTCTTAATTATTTTTGTGGATAGACAATATATATCTTGTATACACTATATAAGACTAATATGAGGATCGAACTCACACTATTGGCCTATAACATGATCAACAATCTTCTCCTTTTATCATTGAGTTATGTCCTAAAAAGAGTTGATAAAATATATTATTTTCAAATACAATATGTGATCAGTATTTTAAAATAAAGAACAAAACACACGTTTGCAAGAGAAGTTCTTGCACGCTTAACGAGTGGGCAAAAACTTTAGCCATTTAATTCCACTTTGAATCATCACTTGTATTCTGGATATCTTTTAAAGTTCAAACCACACCACACTGCCACTTTCAACGCACAAGAAAAAGAAAAGGAAAAAAACAATAAAAAATCTTGAATGGCCCTCGAAACTTCACAGTACGTAACAAAAACTAAAAATTCAACTCCATTTTCTCATCATGTCCACACTTATAACACACAATTAATTATATATCTAGCCAATATCAAAAGTAGCAAAAACAATCATGTCTTTGATGGGTGCACACAGGTTCGAGTCAAGTGAAATGCTGGCAACGTTTCTGGCGTCAACGCCGCTGCTGGAGGAGTCGTGGAGGCTCTGCCGCCGCGCCAACCACAGGAGCTACGCCGTCCACGTGGCAGGCGAGGTGGCCTACGTGGCATTTTCCGGCGTCCAGGTGGCCGGAATCTGCCGGAGTTTGGTGGAGTTGGGTGTCGGGTTTTTCAGTTCATTTCGTGGGCTTGTGGAAGGGAATAATGAAGCAGTCATGGTTGATGCTCATATTTTGAGCCTATTCCGATCTTTTTTTCATACTCACAATTTTCACCAAAAGGTTGGTATTTTTAATCTTAATCTTTGCTTCATTCATTCATTTTGTTTCAACTTCCATTGCATTCAGAAAAAAACAACGTGAATCTTGTGTGATATCATCTCATGCTTCGTAATTCATATATGAATTTGTGAAAATGAGTTTTATTTATGGGTTTGTTTCATGACAATTATCTATGACACTATCTCATCTAAATTTTTGTGTTTAGAAAATGCATTTTTTTTTTTTGGGTTTCATCTTGGGACACAGAATCTTCCTACTAATTTGGAGTGATTTCGAATCACATGAATACTGTTTTGTCAGTTTACATTCATTAATGTTCAGACATTTTTAACTCGATCATTGAAGATAAGTATTAAAGTAGAAATATGTTTTAAAAAAAGTGGTATAAAGTATATTCTTAAAGTAGAAATTCTGTGTCCGAATAGATACCAATAATTAATATATTTTTCTCTTCCTTTTCATAGTAGTAAAAAATGGCAGCTTTAATTTTAATGAATCAGCGAATCAAATGATGCAATGTACAACAACTTTACCTTATGGTACAAATATAGATATTGCTTTTTATTACCTTTACACACACACATATATATATAATCAAATCAATTGATTTTTCACTCTATTTTTTCAGTGCTAAAGGAAAAAGTAGCTGACATTTTGATTTATTAGCTTTGAAGAAATGATTGGATATTTAATGGATGAAATTTTATTCATAAAATGCTCAGTAAATGAACCTAGCTCCTAGCTAGTTCTGTCACTTTTCAGGAGCAAAATGTGGACAAAAATGCTCAATAAACGATAATGTTATTCTTATGTTGGGTAGGAACCCATACTACCAATAGGTTTCTTTCATTTCTTCCACCCTACACCTCGTAAAATATATCATATATTAAATGTGTTATGATAGGTATTGAAATATATTGGATATATATTAAATGTGTTGTGATAGGTATTGAAATATATTGTGTCAAATTATGATATATGTGCAATTTGTCTTATTTATATATTTAATTTTGTAATTTTAAATATGAAATTGAAGTAAGAGAATATTTAATTGCACACATATCATGATTTGATACACCCAATGCATTTCATCAAGTGCAAGATGAAAGAAACCCTACCACTATAGATATAAAAATATCTTGTTATACCATTAAAGCTAAAATAGTGATTCATTATATTACTAAATATAAAAAATATCCCAAAATATCATTAAATGAAACCACCTTGCCACCTTGTGTCTTTATTGTCAATTGATAGGCCCAACAATCACCGATCAAATCAACAGTCATTATTAAATGAAGTAAAAATTAGATTGTTCGTGTAAGGTTAAAATAAATTTATTATTCAAAATCCATCTCTCAAATATAAGGTTACACAAATTTTTTGCAGAACATAGGGTTAAACGAACTTTATGTAAATTAGAGTTACACAAACATTCTACATTATATAGACTTACACGAACATTTTTTCTAAATATAGGCTTGCACGAACCTTTTTTTTTTGAATATAGGCTTACACGAATATTTTTAAGAATATAGGGTTACACAAAAAATATTTAAGAATATAATGTTAAACGAACTTTATTTAAAATAGGCTTACGCGAACATTAAAAAACTAATTAGTTAAAGTATTATAAATGTCTTCCTTGAAATTAATTAAATGTCTTCTACGAAATTTAATTAAATTGATATTTTTCCTACATTACTGCATTGCACGAAATTGTGGAAGAAACATTACATGAAAATAAGATATAAAAGAATTTATTTCCAAACTTATAACACGAAAATAAGTATTATATATTTTGATACCAAATATTATATAAATTTATGTAACCTCAACATTTATTTCGCCTTCTTATATTTTTTTCATATATATATATATATATATATATATATATATATATATATATATATATATATATATATATATATTCAAATAAGTAAATTTATCCTATAATTACATTTTATTTTCTAAAAGAACACAAATATTTATATTAGATGGTCTTATTGATGTAGTTGTGTGAGAATGAAACTCATTATCCACAAGTCAAACTCATTTTTTACAAACTCATGTGTGGACTATGAACTCATCTGTTAGAATAGTATATTGGACTCGAATCAATAAACCGGATCAATGAATAGTTCATGTGGGCTAATCATATTCTATATATTTAATATAAAGTTCTGGGGTAAAAAAGTGAATATAGAAAAGTTGTGGAAGTTATTAGATAACTTTACTCAATTCCCCAATATAACTTCTCTCCAACAATTATGTAAGATAAGACACAGAATGTTGAAGACAAGACAAAATCATCTTTCTGTATAGAACCGTAAAATACAGTTAATCTCAAAACACTAATCAAAGCACTTGAATTGTATGATACGAAACTTAGAAGTAGGAACAACTTTAAGACATGCTGTAATTTCAACTGTGTAGAAAATCCAAAAATTTATATTTTTCCCATTGTGAAGGTATATCTATATTTTCCTTCATCATCTAACAAAATTTAATTGTAAAACGGTTTACAAGAATCCTGCTAAATTAAAGAAAATCATTTTATATAGGACCACATGAAGTTTGTGTGCTAGCTAACCCTACGTGAGGAGCTTTGATCAATAATATTTTTTATAATTAGATTTATGTTAATCAACAATAAGAAATATTTTCAATCACCATAATTATCTAATATTATGATTGGTATTCCATTTTCTATTGAATACCTATGTCAAATATTAAAAAGTGAGTAAATTTTTCATATTACAAAGAGGTTTTGATGCATCTAACCCTATAAATATAGGGAGTAAGATTTTTGATATAATACTACATTTTATATTATATTTTTTATTGTAAATTAATTACCACACATTATGTATATTATCAAATGATCACATCACTAATGTTATATTTATAGTAACGCAGTTTTTAATCGAGTTATTATTAATAAACATTATAGGCATGTGAACTTCATTATTATATTTGAAAAGATTTGGGGTCGACTAGCAAAATGGGAAATTCTTAACTTCCACTTCACATAATGGGAATAAAGGCTAATAGTGGTAGTCTAATTGTAGGAAGTGTATCCATTGCTAAGTTTAAGTCTTGAGTTTAAGAAGGAAAAAGAAAAAGTCAACCCAATATTCTTCTTGCGTACACTTACTTTGAACATTGACTTATGTTGTCACACTCAAACTAAGTTAAGGAAACTTTTCCTATTATAATAACTAAAATAAAACCAGGCCAATTAGTAATACACAAATAGATAAATACTAAATAAATAACATGGTTGAAATTAATTACGTACAATTAAAGGTCTAACTTGGCTAGCTTAAAATGTTTCTATATATAGTGTCTTGTCCTTTTCTTTCATGGGGAAGTATATAGCTTCAAGTTACACAAAATTCATATGACACGATTTTATATATATAATTTTGTAAGATGAAATTTCATTAACACAAATTAAATACATTCTTTTATAAATTTATGTGGATTGTAATTTGTGGAATTCGAGTTTACTATCACAAAATTAGATTCATTGGACAATCCTTCATGGTTCATACTCATTAATCTATCTCTTATTTGTTTAGACGGTTGTGAGTTTATGAGCTCAAACTTATACATCTTCTTTCCCAACATATATACTTATTCTATCTCCCAAATTGGAATTGTTTGAATTGTGCGAGAATTTTTTTTTTTTTTTTCAATTAGGAAAATTGTTCCAAATTCAATCTCATAAAATTATATCTATAAGATGCATCATTAAAAAATTTGTTCTGAATTCAATCTCATAAAATTATATTTGTTAGAAGTATCATTAAAGTTTTTGTGATAGAGAACAAAATTAAACACTTCAAGAAAATTCAACAACTGAACAATGAGGGCCATTTTGGACACATCGAAACAACAATTACCATGACAAAAAGACAATGCAACTTTTAGATATTTTGGACCCAATTCAAAGTATTTCTTAGGTGCCAACACTTAGGTTATATTTGGGTCCACGATGTAGGAGTTAGGCCTAAAAGCCTTCATATCTGTATGGCTATACTATTAAGAAACAGAACTACTAACTCTAGCTATGATGTAATTGTTTATCATCAAGTATATGTTCTCCACTCACATTTTTTGAAATTTTAATTAGTCTCAGTCACTTTGAAAACAACTCCTACGTGTGTGACCAAGAAATATCACCTTACTATTCAAACCCATATTACACGTCTTGATTAGGGTAAGGATCACATTTCTGCAGAATGTTTTAGTCAAGTGTATAATTCTACTAAATAGTTCTTAAAATAGTAAAATTTTATCATAATATGTAGGGCTGTCGATGATTAGATGTACGGAAAATTGAAAATCATCAGAACCCGAATCAAATCATTAAAAAAATGAATCTTCATAACAAAATTGAAATAAATTTTAAAATGCACTAGTTGCTTAAAGTTTAGTAAAAAAGTAAACAGTAAAAATATTAAAATGGCATGAAATAAATTTAGAAAACTAAACAAAAAATTTGAGTCAAGACAAGAGTTATCGACCATCTGTATGATAAGATTGTCCCACTTTAATGCTTGCCAGTTCTGGCAATTGTCCTCTAGATATAAACAACTCATGTCTTGTGATAATAGCATTACAAATCACAAGAAATTAAACCACCCTTTTATAGAAATGAAAAATGAGGAAGAATGAACTAATTTTTGTAGGAATTGCATGTGTTTAATTTCCAATCTATATTATAAAATATGGAGGGTTTATTTATAGATTTTAGGTATCTATTAGTAAGCTTGTACACTAACTCATATAGATCAATCAAGATGATTCGATCTTGACTTTACATCACAATGTACGATCCCATGACTCTTATTGAATCGTTTCTGAACTTTAATTCCACAAATGTTGGCAAATAACTCATAATTTAATAGACATAATTTAAACCTGATTTTTCCATTCGCCTTAAAACTTCCAAAGGTCGGATATCTTAATGATTTGAAACTGCAGATGGTGGAAATCTTGAACCAAAACAAATCAGTTGTTTTTGCTGGTCACTCCATAGGAGGGGCAATTGCTTCCCTTTCAACCCTTTGGCTCCTTTCCTACATTAATCAAACTGCAATGGCTTCCAAATCTGTTTTGTGCATCACTTATGGTTCACCTATGCTCGGAAACGAGTCGTTTTCGCAAGCAATCCTCCACGAAAGATGGGGTGGAAACTTCTGCCACGTTGTCGCGCAGAATGACATATTTCCAAGAATGATCTTTGCTCCATCGTCTCGACTCATTTCGTATTGGCCATTTGGAAGCTATGTGTTTTGCACTGAGAAGGGAGCAGTTTGCTTGGATAATGCAACTGCAGTTGTTAGGTTTCTTTACTTGACAATGGCAGATAATAAGGGTATAGAGGATGATCATCTTAGGTATGAGGATTGTGTTGGGAAATTGTGTTGGCAATACTTGCAGAAGACAAGCTTGATGGAGGTTAGTGTTCATGAGTCGAATAATCAAGCAGGGATTGCATTGGCATTGCAATCATCAGGGATATCTACTCAGGTTACACATCAATTCTTTTCCAACTCATCGAGATTTTCTAGTGTCCTGAATTGTGTGAAAGAGAAAGTTACAAATTCCATCAACTTAGGCCTTAGTCTACTTTATACCATCAATTTTACAGAAAATTGCCAATTTAGAACGCTGTTTTTAGGTCATTCACCAATTAAGAATACTAACATTTCGAATCCCGACATTGGAACACTAACTTTTCTGTTTGTGTGATTTAGAAACAAAGAACCCGAAATCATGAATATTGAGCCAAGTTAATCGAATTTTAGGCCAAATCATATGAATGTCGTGTCAAATCACATTAGCAAAAAAACCCAAATCTCATATAATTGGACCTGAATTTCGTGATTTCGGGTATTTTGTCTTAAAATCACTCAATTTAAAAAGTTAGTGTCTCAATACCAGGACCCAAATATTCAGTGCCCTTCATTGGGGAATGACCTAAAGATAGTTTCCTAAATTTTCAATTTCCCCATTAATTTTATAAATTTCAAATTTGGTCATCTACTAAACTATAGCTTCCTAACCTTTAGGGAGTTGTGGATTAACCTACGTTCTAAGTATCACTTTTTTCCAATTTTCATTGATTTTCGATTTTTGTCAACGTGGAGATCGGAATTGTTGATGTGGACTTTCCAATTATGTTCACGTAGGCAGAAATGTCAGAAATTGACATTTCAAGCAAAGTCGAATCAAAATTGAAAAGTAAAAATGATAGTTTGAGGATCAAATTAAAATACATAAAAGTAGTAAAAGAAAAAACAAGATCTAAGTTAGAGGATGATTGCGTTCAAAAGGTGTCTAGCAAAGCTGGTCCGTGGAAATCAAAATTCACAATCTTATCGTGTATCTTTTAATTTTTATGTGACATGCATATGACTTTTTGGGGGGGGGGGGGGGGTGTTGTTGTTTTAAAATCCCTAATTTTTGATGAATTCAAGATTCGATCCCGCGTAAGTTATTAACCATGCATGACTATTTTGATAGGTGCATTGCTAGACCCCTTTTGAACGGGACTAAATTTACATTTTTCTTCTTTTATTAATGTCCCAATTTATGTGGAAATGTGGAGTTCTTGACAATATGGAAGCATCAAATACCCTTTTTAGCTCATTGTTCACTAAAAAGTTTGCATATCCTTACCGAAAGTGAGAACCCATAAGGCCATTGTCTTGGTTATTGTTTTGATGCTCTACGTCCTTTTTAGTAAGGGTATAGCCCAATTAATGATTGAGAGAATGCACATGAATAATTTCTTACAGGAACCAACCTACAGTACAGCAATAACCTGTTTGGCAACGGCAAGACAAATAGGGTGGAGACGAAACCTCAACAGTGCGAAAATGGCGGTTTCGTTAGCAAAGATCAACCCTTGCAGAGCCGAGTTAGAGTGGTACAAATCATACTGCGATAACTCCCACGACCACCTAGGATACTACGACTCGTTCAAGACACGGGGGGCTTCGAAGCGAGGGTTCAAAGTGAACATGAACCGGCTCCGACTTGGTCGTTTCTGGGACGACCTAATCGACAAACTCCTCAAGAATCACCTCACTAGTGACTTCCACAAGCTGCAAAAATACGTCAACGCTTCTCACTCCTACAAACTCCTAGTCGAGCCTCTTGAAATCGCCGAGTATTATAGGAGAGGCATGCATGTGGAGAAAGGGCATTACATTGAGCATGGAAGGGAGAGGAGGTTCAGCATTTTTGACAAGTGGTGGGAGGATAGAAATGTCGGAGATGAAGAAGGGAAACCGAGGAGTAAGTACGCGAGTTTTACGCAGGATTCTTGCTTCTGGGCTAGGGTTGAGGAAGCTCGAGAGCTTGTTCTTCGCGTTGCAGGTGCAACGGTGTCGTTGGACAAGATTCAGAGGTTGGACAAGATTCAGAGGTTTGAAGAGTATGCTAGTGGGATGGTAGAGAGGAAGGAAGTGTCCATTGATGTTCTTGCTACAAATTCGAGCTATAGCTTGTTTAAACAAGAATGGAAAGAGCTCAAATCTCAGACACATTTTCAAGATGGAAGGGATTAACTAGTGAATTAATGGTTTAGACACCACAAGTAAATTCTCAACTTCTCTTAATGATGATGATATATATGTTAGGGTTTAAATTATGATTTTTAAGCTAAACTATCCGAATTTTGATCAGTTTTTACTAAATGACCACTGAGGTTTTTTCGGAGAAATGAGTTGCCAACTACTTGATCCCAACAGTGGAAACCACCAAAGATGCTCTCATATTCACCACAAACAATTTTTTGGCCACTTTTTTTTATCAGATTTCGATTTCAAGATTTTTGTGTTTTTTATACTTTCGCAACCTATACACGACTTTTTTTTTTTAGTTTGCAACTTACAAATACACTTCACGTTATTCAATTTGCAATCTCCAATTAGTTGTTTTACTACTTTTTTCATCAGAATCAAGCTTTAAAGTTTTTTTTTTTCGTATTTTTCCATGGATTTTGAAATATTCATAATTTTTAAAACAAATTCATTTCATCACAAAAATTTATCAAAATTAAAACTAGAAAAAAAGAAAAAAGAGTTTATTACTTTTTTTTTCCCCGTAATTTAGGGGGTCTGGCAGTTTAGGACTTTAATTTTTCGGGCTGGCAATTTAGGACTTTAACTTGCCCAATTTGAGCCCGAATTGCTCAATTGAGCTCAAATTGCACGTGAATCGCACGTGAGCTCGCCATTTCGGGCTTTTCGGACCAATTTCGCTGACATGACGTTAATTTATAATTTGTGGCATTTAATTATACAATTGGATGTCCATTTTGGCTTGAAATGGTTGACCTGAACTAAAAATTATTAAAAGAAATATTAAAATATATTAAAAGAAAATTAAAGATATATATAGCAAATAAATATTACAAAATATATAAAAATAAGAAACAAAAAATACAAAATTCTTAATTCATCCTCTTCATCTTCTTCAGATCTCTCCTCCAGAAGCTGAAGCATCACTGCACCTTCCTCCAGCAGCGGCAGCGGTTTTTTCCCGTCCAAAACCTTCCCATTCGCTCACTGCCGACCGTGAACCCTAATGTACTTCCTCTTCACTCTCCTACCCGCGGCGATTCCTCTGCTCTCCTCTGCCGAGCCTAAGGCCACATCGCCGTCGACAGGCTTGGGTGTAATCGGGCGGAATCTGAGCATTATCCGGTTCATCACCGTTTGATTGTCAAACGATCTGGTCATCGTCGTCGCCATCCAACCGCGCATCGATCGATCTACCGATCTGAAACTAGCAAAACCTCAAATCTGAAAATCATATATACAGCAAGCAACAAAATAAAGTGGACAAGAAAACAACGACAGATGTTACTCCACGAGAGGAAGTGGACAAGCTCGATGTCGAGTTCTAATTCATCGCCTGAAACGTCTGATTCGACGACTGTGGTGGAGCCGCCTGTGGCAATGGCAGCGGTAGAGACGGCTTGGAACAGACCTGTGTTCTGTCCATGGTGTGGTGGTGGTGCAGTGGGTGGTGCGGTGGTTGTACGATGATGGTGGCTGCAAGTGGTGGTGGGTGGTGCGGTGACCGCGGCCGAAGAAGATGAAGGGATGAATTGAGAATTTTGTATTTTTTGATTTATATTTTTATATTTATTGTAATATTTATTTTGTATATATTACTTTTCTTTTAATATATTTCAATATTTCTTTTAATAATTTTTAGTCCACATCAATCATTTAGCCAAAATGGACATCCAATTATATAATTAAATGCCACAAATTACAAATTAACGCCATGTCAACGAAATTGACCCGAAAAGTCCGAAATGGCGAGCTCACGTGCGATTCACATGCAATTTAAGCCCAATTGAGCAATTCGGGCTCAAATTGGGCAAAATTCACGAAGCCCGTAAAGTTAAAATCCTAAATTGCCAGCCCGAAAAATTAAAGTTCCAAACTGTCAGACCCCTTAAATTACGGGGCAAAAAAAGTAATAAACTCAAAAAAAAATTAATGTTAATCACGATAAACTTACATTCAACATCCGGTATCCCACATTTGTAATGTGCAGATTATGATCACACAAGTTTTCTATTTCTTATTGTTTCACCCTCTTCCACTCCTGCTATCTCATTAAAACAAACACCAATCATTTAATTGCAACTCTTCAGATAGTAGATATTATATTTTTGGCACACCTTTCCACGCAACATATTGTTCCATTGAAAATATATAATTTTCGTCTAATATTAAATTCAGATTTAAGGTGACCAACATTAGAACTTTTACCTTTGATTTTGATAAAAGTTTCCATGCAACTTTTTGATTAGCCAGGATTTTAGATTACAAGTACCAAACAAAAATTCGTTTCAGTGAGGAAATCAAGAACAGCATAATTGTAACCCTAGTAGAGGATCCTAATCCATGTAATATGAACTCTTAGCTCAAGTTATCGACAAAAACGTTCAAACTTTACGTTCAATCGGGGATCATTTGAGAGGCCAAATCAAACTGCCAAGTCACAAATTAGTTAAGCATGGGGATAGGAGTGGGTTTCATTTAACTACAAGCCCCATGAAGTCATTCCTAAACATAGGTATCATACAAGAGTAAACCTTGTCAAAAGATCATTCATTCCTACTAGTAATATCCTTCAACTAGGAAATTCATCACTAATTTCTCACATTAAATAAACATAAAGACAACCCAAGTTTTTATGTGTTCACCTCCTGATCAATTTCATCCACATGGTCTCTAAGAATTTTCCACTGCAAACAAAAGGAAATATAATGAGATCCATGGTTAAGATGCGGATAAGCCTGAGGTAGTGCTTGGCCTGAAAGATTTGAAATGAAAGATTTTTGATCCACCCAAATGGGCCAAATCATTAAAACAATTTAGTTCAAAATTAGTGATGAATTTTGAAATCATATCAAACCAGAAAACCACCAATGGATTAGCTAATATGGATTATCTCAAATCCATCCTAGAAGCCTTCAACCCAGACACAACCTATGCAAATTTTACCATTATGGGGTAACAGGGGGGGCACTGAAGCATACCTGGTCCATGCTCAACGAAATACCTGTAATCACATACACAAGTAAATGAATAAATTGCAAAATAACTTTGCCAAATTAAAACAAATGGGATTCAATAAATTATAAGGATTTGACAAATCCTTCTCAGATAGGCATCCACAGAACAGAAATTGAATTCATCAGATATAGTTTTATATTGGGTTCGCATTGGATTTGAAATTTTATGATAAAATTTCAGAAGCTAACAAATTCCAGCTTGAATAATTTACCAAACAAAATAAAGATTCAATAGAACACAAGTCAACAAGGCCAGCGAACAGAAGTTAATAACATTAATGTGTATCACATGAACACAACAATAAACCCCCTAGCAACACAAGTTAACTGGAAACACTTTCTACTAAAAGGATAGAAAAGGTGAGAGGCCCCAAAGATCATAATGTACTAGTTATCATGGGGCAGTATACCATGTCGTGGAATCAGGAAAATCAGATTTATGTGGTTTGCCAAGACAACAAGCTGTACAAACTTAATTTGAAGTTTTATAAATGCCTTCAAGATGACAACCACCGAGTACATTCTTGACTACTAGATCACTAGAATGACCTAACCTATTGTGCCAGACCTCAAAGGTATCAGATGTAGAAGAGACATTACAAGACATAATACGTGAAAAAGTAGTAGCAGCTAACTGGATCTGTGATGTAGACTAGAATTAAGGCTTCCAGTGACTGGATGCTGGGCTGTAGCAAAATTAATCTCAGAGATGCCATTGCAGTTGGAGGCCTGGGGTCGCTAAGTCCTCGACAAAACAAACATGAGGATGAAACTCAAAAGGCTGATTATTTTCTTCTGGGATATACTAAGTTGTTCTTGGTAAACATGTAAAATATGTTTAAGAGCAAAAGTTCTAGAGAGTAAAAGGTGAGGAAATTAAAGAAGAACCACTGTAGTGAATAGGCAGTCTCTTATCATAATATGAACCGGTTCCTGAACTTGAGAGGTGGATTTAGTCATTTGATTGGAAGAACTACAACAATGTGATTCATGGCACCAAAGTCTTGATAAAAGTTGAGTCATGTAACAGTTCCCATTGAATTGAAGCAAGCATATCAACTGATGGATTGTCAATCAAGGAAGAATAACCAGATGAGGTATTGAAGTGTACAATCTTATTCTAATAAGTAGGTTGATTAGTGGAAGAAGGTGGGAGGGACAGCCCATGAAAATTATGATAAAACCAGCAGTAATATTGGTAAGAACATTGTGTGGTATGCTACAAAGTTGAATCGTTGTTAAAACTGAATGATATAGGACAGCTAGAACGTCTGCTGAGCGAGCTCATGAGAAGAAGACTTTGCATGACGGAGTTCCAAAGGATCTAGGGACATGAAATTCCCATCACTCTCCAAGATGTGGCTTTAGCGTCTCACTCACCTGTATTTTTATACGGTTTGAAAATCTATTGTTAGGTGCAGACAATTATAAAGACGAATTCTATTTTTTGTTGAATATACAAGTTTTCTTGAAGGGTTTATTTTGTTGTTCTGTCCTTGCAAAGTAGCAGTGTTGGGCTTGAGGAAAGTGGACATTGGGGAATAGAGTGCTCTGAATCTGAAAGCCAGATTATCACATCCTTTTTGGCTTATCACAAGTATAGTTATTCAACTAATCTGTTGATAAAAATTGTTGTATTCCCACAAGTTCATTTGTTGAATTCAAGCATATGGAAACAGCTTATCCAACCAAAGATCAGAGGAAGCTAATGTCCTCAGCCACATAACTAGAAACAAGGGTTTTACTCTTAATATGTAATACCTTAATATATAAATACCACACTCCAGAAAATAGCAGCAGAACAGCAAACAATAATAATAATAAACAAAAATAAATAAATAAAAGTAAATGGCGTTACAGATAATTAGCAAGTTCCACATTGCCTTGTTATAAATGAATAAAAAGGAACAGAAATGGACCTTTCTTTCCAGGACACGCCTTTCCGTCTTTCATATAGAACTCCCTAATATCCACCACAACCTTTCCCTGCCAGTTCCTCACCGACACTCTCCGATTCTTCGACAACTACACAATCAGAAATTAGGTTAAAATAAAACCATATCAAAACTATAATCTTATAACCCAAAAAAAAAAAAAAGCATATTAAATGAACAGACCTCACACACGACTATCTGATCAGAGTCATCGGAATCATTGTCGACCTTCGAAGCCTTCTTCGGAGGCTCGTCGACGTCAGAGTGTGTCTCATCCTCCCTCATTTTGCCCCTCTTCGACATTTCTTCTAGTCTGCAAATAAATACACGAAATCAAACAGAAAATGCATAAGTACTTCACTTTGATGCGTAAAATATGAAATACAGTGGATAAGTGCAGAGTTGTGTTTTCAGTTTGTAGCATTCATACTCTGTTCCTGCTGTGTGCGCGTCACAGAGAGATAGAGAGAGCGGCGAGAATATTTGGGTAGAGCAGGGAGTGAATTGGGAGATGTAAGCGCATTTCCAGATTTTGTAGTCTCGTAACTAGCGACTTTAGTGTACTTCATATCTGCGTTTCGTTGACTTAACGACTTTAGGAATTTTTTTTTTTAATTGTTTAAATCTTTTTTTTTTTTCAAGACTTGTATATTATATACAAAACAATACAAAGTTTACGCAACAAAAAAAAAAATTATTACAAAAAGTAAATGTTTTCAGAAATGTTCGACAAAAAAAAAAAATCAAACTTTTAACGCAACATGTCTTGGTCAATAAGGGAAAAGTCGAGTTAAGGTAGTTCTTTTTCATTAAAAACGAATATGTCCCAATTAGTGTTCAGTTTTGGTTTATGCTCACGAAACAAGATGATATTTTTAAAGATAAAATAATTTATATCTTCTAATTAGTAGCATCACAAAATTAGAAGATTCAACGAATTAGAATAGGAAGACTAGACGGTTTGTTATCCAGACAGCCCTATTACCCTACCCACCATGAGAATATTAATATATGTTCACCGTTAATGTATTAGATATTCAGTATACATAAAAATTTGACTTTTCATATAATTATGGGATGAAATCATTACACGTTATTAGTGAGCATATTAAGAATTGCTCATAATGGACATTTTATCATTTTCCTGTTTGTACAGAATCAAGGACTAAACTATTTGTTATATGGAAACACGAATGCACTTTGATTTTGAAACTTTTTTTATGAATTTTGGATGAAGAAATATGAATGCTTGCAAGGAGCAATTAAAATTCGAACTCAAGGTATTGCAAATGGGGTATTTTATGTCGATGTTCTTGTTGGGAAACATGATAAATTCATCTTACTAACAGAATCTTGTTACTAACAGAATCTTGTTATAGGATTGATTATAACTATAGTTTACTTGATTAATTAATCTTGTATAAAAAAGTTCATTAAATATTTTTTTTCTAGGGTGTTTGAATGATTGTTTTTAATTCCTACTTCTCAAACCTTCAACTCTATAACTAACCTTTAATTCTTCTCCAATGTTCTGTAGAACTGTTTTGTAGTATGTCAGCTAAAAAACCTTCAAGTTTTTTTTTTAATTCCTATACCTCAAATCTCCAAATCTTCTATGTAATAAGGATAGTATATAATTCTATTTTTATCAGTCACCTGTTGTAATCTTCTATTTATTTCATCCCATGATTTGTGGGATTGTTTGTTGTAATATCCTCTATAAGTCAATGATATTCTGCAACACCTAATCATTGGTGATTGCATTCACATCCTCTTATGGTATCAGCTTGAAACATCGGTTCACCCTTCTTTCTTCCAATCTGCGTTCTCTGCACGATGGCGTTTTCCTCCTCCTCTGCCAATTCTCTGCCAATTACTACAATGATCCACATGCTTGCTATAAAGCTTTCCTCTTCCAATTTTCTGTTATGGAAACGACAGGTGCTGCCGATGCTCACCAGTTTTGATCTCGTCGGATTTGTGGATGGATCGTCCAAACCTCCTGCATCCACCATTACCGTCGACGGGAAGAAATCTACTAATCCTGTTTTCTACCAATGGCATATAAAGGATTAGAAACTCTTGGCCGTTCTCTCCGCCTCTCTCTCGGAAGAAGCGATGGCTGAGGTTGTCGATTGTACGACCTCTCGTGATACTTGGTTGGCCCTCGAGCGTGCTTTTGCTCATTCCTCCACCTCTCGCGCGAATCAATTGCGTGAGGAACTTCTCTCGCTTCGCCGTGGCTCTCTTTCTGTTCAAGAATATGGGAAGAAATTCAAGGCTATTTGTGACCAGTTGTCGGCGATTGGACGACCGATAGACGAGTCCGACAAGAGTCATTATTTCTTCGCGGATTGGGTGCACAGTTCGCTAATTTTGCAGACACACGTATGGCTCTTGAACCAGTCCCTGGATTTACGACGCTTCTGCATCAAGCTGTGCAGTTCGACCTCATGTCAAAGGCAATGGATGTGTCTCCATCTCAGTCCCAAGTCGCATTTACTGCTGATACTCGCCGCACCTCGGGCTCCTCTCGACAATTTGGTTCTCGTCAGAATGGAAATCAGCAGAACCAATATTTCGGTAATCGTGGCAATTAGTCCAGCGGTCGCGATCGTGGCTATACGCGTCGTCCTCCCCGGTGTCAGTTGTGCACTCGCGAACATTATGCAAACCAGTGCCCTATCTTCCTCAACAGGGTTGCTCCGCCACCTGTTGCATATCGAGCTCCACAAGCTGCTGATTTGGCCCAAGCTTTTCAAGCCCAGTGCACTTCACGCCTCAGCCCAACAATACCACACCAGATTGGTTTGTTGATTTAGGGGCTTCGGCCCATATAGCTGCTCAGCCCGCGTCTCTTGATTCTGTCGAGCCCTACACTGGTCATCAGTCTGTTGTGGTTGGAAATGATACATCTCTTCCCATCTCTCATACTGGTTCTCGTTCCTTATCTAATGGTGTTAAATTGCTTGATGTTCTCGTGGTGCCTCAAATTACAAAAAATCTGTTGTCTATAAGCAAATTAACTACTGATTATCCCGTTGACGTGTTATTTTTTGATAAATCATTCTCTATTCAGCACCGAATCAGCAAGGCAGTTTTAGCTCAGGGCCGGTGTGAGCATGGTCTTTATGTTCTGGATCGTAGCACTCCTGCATTTCTCTCCAGTGTTCGCTCCACCAGATTAAAAGCTAGTTTTGATTTATGGCACTTACGCTTGGGGCATGTCCCTTTTTCTATTATCTCTTTATTGAATAAACATGGACATTTGGGTGTTACTTCTTTATTGCCGAATCCTACTGTTTGCTCCTCGTGTCAATTAGCCAAGAGCAAGCGACTTTCTTTTGAATTAAATGATAAACGGGCTTCTGTTGTTTTGGAACTTGTTCATTGTGATTTGTGGGGCCCTGCACCTGTTGCAGATTCTACTGTTTATCGTTATTATGTTGCCTCTGCTCCTGTTTCTTTTTGGTTTGATGCTTTTGCGATTGCAGTACATATCATTAATCGGCTCCCTACCCCTGTGCTTGGGAATATCTCTCCGTTTGAGGCTCTTTTTGGTACGATACCAAACTATGCAATTTTTCGACCCTTTGGTTGTCGAGTGTTTCCGTATCTCCGTGATTCTTCATCACATAAATTGGCTCCGAGAAGCCGCCCTTGCATCTTCATTGGTTATAGCAGCATGTACAAAAGGTTCCGATATTACGATCCTACTACGGGCCGGGTATTCCTTTCCCGCCATGCTCAGTTCGCCAAAACCATATTTCGATTCTCTAAACATGGTCCTACATCTTCCGCCGATGATCTGGATGTCACGAGTTATGAGGATTATTTTGGCTCTTCAACTCCTACTTCTTCACGCACGAATTCTGCCTCGCCTCCATGTCCATGGTAATCCGTGTCTATACCTGCAGCGCAGGACTCTTCTCCACCGATTCCTCCTCCAATTGCATCAGCACCTGCTAGTCCGGCATCCCCTCAGCCGGACTCTCCGCCTCATTCTTCGGATACTCCCGACAGCTCTTCCTCGTCCGATTCTCTGCCAGCAGTCGTTATTCCAGTCTCTCAGCACCCCATGATTACTCGAGCCAAGGCTGGAGTCTTCAAGCCTAAGTATCCGGTTAATTTGGCCACCACTGCTCTTCTTACAGCTTTGTCCACTGCAACTGAGCCCTGAGGTTTCCACTTTGCTATGAAATTCCCTCATTGGCTTGCTGCCATGCAAGAAGAGATAGATGTTTTGCACTCTAACAACACTTGGGATTTGGTTCCTCCACCAGAAGGTGTTAATATTGTTGGGTCAAAGTGGGTCTTTCGCACAAAGTACCGTTCTGATGGATCTATTGAGCGTTACAAGGCACGCCTCGTTGCTCAAGGGTTTACACAGGTTCCGGGTACTGATTTCCAGCACACCTTCAGCCCAGTCGTCAAGGCCACTACTGTTCGTGTTGTTTTGGCTCTTTCTGTTCACTACAAATGGGGGCTTCATCAACTTGATGTCAAAAATGCATTCCTTAACGGCATTCTTACCAAGCCGGTATATATGGCTCAACCACCGGGCTTCGTTGATTCTCAATATCCATCTCATGTTTGCCATCTCAAGAAAGCACTTTATGGTCTACGTCAAGCCCTTTTGGCCTGGTTTCAGCGTTTTAGCAACTTTCTCACTACATTGGGGTTCCGACAAAGCCACTCGGATTCTTCCCTATTTTATTATCATAAGGGTGCATCCGTGATCTTTCTTTTGCTTGTCGATGATATTATCATCACGGGGATCTCTTATCCTTTGGTTCAGCAGCTTATACATCGCATGAATATGGAATTTGCCATCAAAGACCTTGGGAAGCTAAGTTATTTCTTGGGCTTGGAAGTCTCTTACACCTCTCATGGTCTCTTTGTTGGCCAAGCTAAGTATGCTCATGATATATTGGAGCGAGCTCAATTGGTGGAATCCAAGCCGATCAGCACACCTCTTGCAGCAGGTTGCTCATTTACTAGCGACGGGCAACCCATTGATGACCCGACTCTCTATCGATCTATTGTTGGTGCTTTGCAATATTTTACTATTACTCGCCCGGATCTCTCATATGCTGTCAGTCAAGTCAGTCAGTTCTTGCACAGACCTTCTGTTGATCACTATGATGTTGTCAAGAGAATACTTCGGTATGTCAAAGGGACGCTGCACTTCGGTCTCTCCTTCACTGCTCGACCCGAGTTGTCTATCGTTGCTTATTCTGATGCTGATTGGGCTTGTTGCCCAGAGACCCGACGATCCACATACGGATATTCCATATTTCTTGGTGGTAATCTTATTTCTTGGAGTGTGAAGAAGCAACCTACTGTTGCTCGCTCAAGTTACGAGTCGGAGTATCGAGCCTTAGCCAACACTGCTTCGGAGGTCCAATGGCTAGTCAACCTGTTATCTGAGCTTCGCATTCATACGCCTCAACCCACTCCTCTTTGCGATAACAAGAGTGCCATCTTTCTCAGTCAGAACCCTGTTGCTCATAAACGGGCGAAGCATATTGATATTGATTGCCATTTTGTTCGGGAATTAGTGTCGTCTGGTCGGTTACACACTCAACATGTGCCATCTGATCTTCAGTTAGCCGACGTCTTCACAAAGAGTCTTCCTCGACCAGCCTTCGAGTTGTTGAGATCCAAGCTCTGCGTTCTGCCTCATCCCACGCCTCGCTTGACGGGGGTAATAAGGATAGTATATAATTCTTTTTTTATCAGTCACCTGTTGTAATCTTCTATTTATTTCATCTCATGATTTGTGGGATTGTTTGTTGTAATATCCTCTATAAGTCAATGATATTCTGCAACACCAATGATTGGTGATTGCATTCACATCCTCTCACTATGGTGTTCTATAGAACTAATCTGCACTATAGTGGGTATCATATAATTTTGTATACTAGTAGAATCCTCATGCACTGCACAGGATCGTTAACGTTTATTCAATTTAGAATTTTTTTTGTCCTCAAACCTATACGTATGATTATAAACTTTTGTTGAGGATGCAATCTTACATAGACAAATTAAAATGTGCAAACACTTCAAATTTACCATTGAGTCCATTACAATGATTGTTGCACTCATTTTATATCTTCATTGTAAATCTCAAAAAATAGAATTGTACATCAATTAAATTATATAGAATTGTTATTCTCATATATTTTCTCAACTAGTAGTATACTCGTGTGATGCATAATATGTCGTATAAGATTTATTAATTTTAAAATTTTGATAATATTATGTAATAATATTATCTTAATCTAAATATATATTAATAAGAATTTAGATATTTTATTTTTAATTTATGTCATTTTAAATAATATTATAATTTTAGAATGCAATACAAATGTGTATATATAATTTTAGAAAATCTATATTTGAATAGGAGGTTGTTAAATAACCACCAATTTTGTACATCCATTAATACTCTAAATTAATATCAAAATAAAATAATTTTTGTACCAACAAACACTTATTATGTCATGATGTTAAACGACAACTGATATTTAAAATATTGTAACTCTTACAAATATGTTATATATGTTGTAGTCAATGTAGATGTAAGTATAAAGATTAATATATTATTATACCTTTCGATTTATACTTAATATACGATTTTATTCAAAAGTTATTAGTAAATATTTTATTGGTATTCACAATTATTATTTGAAATATTTGGTCGAACGAATGCAAACGACTTAGTTATTTCAAATTGAAGAAAAAATATATATGTCCATCAAATATTTAAAATATCTTGATATCTATTTAAATAGCGCAAATAACTTAATACAGATAAAAAGTGAATACCAAAAGTCCTTGACTCTTTTTGCATGGGCACATCTTCAAGCTGACTCTTTACCATCCCCAAAACAATGGAAGATTATGGTACAATAACGCTTAATTATCACACAAACTATTAAAAGTATGAATAGACAATATAAAGAAATTATTAATAAAATCAAAATCAGCAAATATAGTTTTCCATAAATATATAGCAACTACCATACTCAAACACACAAATATAATCAAAATTTGGTAACATCGAATCAGTAGTCTCTATTTGAAACAATAGTCACCATTGAAAATATAGAGAAAAGCAAAGCAGTGGTTGATTTCCAATACATTATATTTAATTTATAGAAGCCACATACACGTTGATGCCAGCAAACAAAGAACAAAATCAAGATGAATAATATGGAATATATCTATATTCAAAGCCAAAAACAATTATGAAATGAGTATAATAATCAAGTAGAATGGATATGGATATAGGTATATAGATTATATAACATCTTAGAATATATGAACATTATCTTTCTTTCCAAGACTTCTATTCCATTTGGAAAAGGCTTCACATAAAACAATATCATATAAAATATATACAGTTCATGGATATTTTATTTAACTTACATTCGTATTTGAATAGGCCAAGAAACTGCATTATATATTATGGAAATTATAATATATTAAGTCATAATAGTCATCGGGACCTAGTCGGAATATCTATAAATTAATTGTGACACAATCAACTATAGACTACTAATCAAAGTAATTTATTAATTTCATTCCATACTGCGCTTTTAATTAAATTGGAATTGCTGAAACAATAAATCAATAATAATATACATCCTCTGATTAATCAATCAACATATTACCTCATCGATCAATTAAAATATTTGGAATTGGCCACCATGATGAAGAGTAAGGTAATATATATAACAAATAATGAATTTAAACTGTATGGACAACGAGTCTTGTTATTCAAGTGGTATCTCATTTTTATAAAAACAAATTCTCCTTTGCACTTGATATACGGATCTAAGATCTGTGAAATTCGAGTCGATTCAATCCAGATCCGCGAATTTTTTTATACAAATATTATGATATGTATAAATGTTGTGACCTTTATGTATTGTAACTTAGAAAAAAAAAAAAAAGAAATTCGCAAAAAAAATGAAATTCGCAAAAAAAATGAAGAATTTCAGCAAATTTTGTACATGAATACTTTTATGTGATATTCATGTGACCTATATGTAATATTCATACATTTATACAATATATAAAGATATATAAAAGTATGAATATTTGTACATAAAGATCATATGAATATAACATAAAGATATTTATATACAAATTTTGCTAAAATTCTTCATTTTTTTCTAAATTATTGAATATAAAGGTCACAGATTTGTACATAAAGATTACAAAATTTGTACATAAAGGTTTTGGCCTGAAAACAAAAAAAAAAATTAAAAACACGCGGATTCGGATTGACCGGAGTTGACCCGAATTGCATGTACACCAAGTGCACATGAAACACACACTTTTATAAATGTGCACATTGGGATGACTAGATGAAGCACGAGCTTATAGCTCAAATGGTACCTCATCTTTATAAATGTATAAATTGTAATGATTAGAGTTCGCATTTGGATCACACAAGTATTCTAATATTTATTCCCTCTCTTCCACTTTTCCTAACTTATTAAAAAGAGAATTTAAATTGTATGGTCAATTTAAATCTCAACTTCTTGAAAAACAAGTCATCTTTTCCAAATGAACACAAAATACCGTTCATATAAATGTCACTACAAAAATCTCATGGATTATTGATGGAAAATTTTATTGGTATACAATGAAATTTCGTCGATAAATAATTTACCGATGATTGAATTTATCAATGAAATTTCAATCAGTAAAAACTTTCGTAAATATAGTCGTCAGTAGCCATATATTGAAAATGATTTCGTCAGTATATTATCGACATACGAAAGTTCATTCAGTAAAAACTTTTGTAAATAGATATAGTCGTCAGTAGTCATTTACCGACGGAAAAATGATTTCATTGGTATATTATCGACATTCGTATCCATCGATAAATTAGTCACTAACAAAAGTAAAATAAGAAAATGTGGAAAAATCATGTATCTGTGAATTTACTGACATAATTTATATATTCGTCAGGAACTTTCCTTCGTTAATGTAATCTTTACCGACGGCTTGATATTCGTCAGTAAATCGACATTATTATTTAAAAATAAATAATATATTAGACGGATTTGTTTCGATCGATAATATAGTTTCATAATTTATTTATTATTTTGCAAATGTATTATTAATAACAATTAAAATGAAATGCAAATTTATGAAATTAAAATTCGAGAAACAAAATAAAATCAAATTACAAATTCAAAAAATATAAAATTTAATTACAAATGAAAAAACAATCGTTTGATAAAATAAAATTATTTTGAAATGTTTATCACTAATCACCTCATCCACATCATCATCCTCATCATCCCGGGCTTGGGGATCAATTTCGATCGGAGAAGGTCGGAGCGCCAACTGCAGGAGGCAAGTTTTGAGAAACTACAAGCTGCTGTATGATTGTGTATCAAACTCGATTGGAGAAGGTCGGAGCACCAGTTGCAGGAGGCAAGCTTCCCTGCAAGCTTTGAGAAGCTGCAAGTTGCTGTATGATTGTGGATCAACCTCAATTGGAGAAGGTTGGAGCGCCAGATACAGGAGGCAAGCTTTGAGAAGCTGCAAGCTGCTGTATAATTGTTTGTTGGGAGTTACAATATTATGCAATTCTTCATGTTTGTGTTTAAATACGCTCATCCTATCTGTTAATGTTGGATTTTCCAACTTAATAATTTTTCATTATTTTCAAAATCATTTATTTTATTTAAATTGAGATTTGTTAGGGTTTTGAGTGTTTATAGGATTTGGTTGTTATTTAAGTCCTTATCTCAAGGATTATTTTATCTAACCATTTATTCATATCTTTTAGGATTTGTTTCTTTTCTTTTTATTTTATTTGTTATAGGATTTAAGAAAAAGAAAAGAACGTGATTTCAAGAACGTGAGAAGAAGAACGTGGAGAGAGAAAAGAGATGGACCTGAAGTGAAGATCATGGAGTTGATTTCAAGAGAGTGGACACGTGAAGATCATGGAAGACCATGGAGTCTTCAACCATCTCTATAAATAGAAGGAAGCTCTTGAAGATTCGTACATCAAGAAAAACAGAGATTGAAGAGCATAGATAAGAGAGCTTTCAAGTCTTATTATTTGAGTTTTTCTTGTATCACATATTGTGATCTTTTAATTCTTTGTATACGTCCAATTGATCATAGTATTAGGACGTATTGTTTTTCCTTCTCCTTGTACCAAAATTCTTAATATAAAGGAGCTTTTATTTATTCCGCTGTGTTTTCCCGATATTGCCCAACACTGCGACAACACCAGGTTCTCTGATCGAATTTTTTCAGTTATATAATCCACGCAGGACTTTCACTATCCTCGTACATAAACACATGAATAAGGTCCAAAATTAAGAACTTAAATTAATAAAATCAAAGATCCATGATAATTCGAATTAAACTACTGACAATCCTAAAAATGTTAGAAATTTGGTCAAACATGGATCATGATCTCCCATCTTCCTAACACCATTTAAGGATTTAATATGATATTTTTTAGAGAATTAATTTACTTTTTTTTTCCAATTTTAAATCATAAATTCTTTGATTAGTTAAAGATATATTTATCTAATATTTATGTTCCTTAATTTATGATAAAAATATTATAACAATACTTATTTTGAAACCAAATTAGTATTTATTATTGAAATCAGATAGTTTTGGCAAAAGTTTTGGTAGTTAATTGATGAGTACACTATTTTCGAAATTGTTTTATCATTTCAGAGATAAAATCATAATCACTTACTAAAAATAATTTATTTTCCATGTAAAATCATTAAGTATAATATCAATGAAATTAATTTGTACATCTAATTCATTATAACTAAAAGAATATAAAATGAATTAGATGATTCTGCTATATAAGGTTAAAATCTTAGTCACATATTACCAAGAAAAATATTTTCATCTGAAATCATACCTCACTACTATTTTTTTTTTCCATCTAAGATCATGCATGGAACCAATATTTATCCTTATTACTAAAAAAAATTATTTTTATGTGAAATCATACCACAGTACTAATTTTTTTATTTTTCATCTATGATCATTGAAATGATATATTTTACAAATGGGTTGACATTTGAATTATCACAATTATTTATATACACTAAGTGCACGGATCTTAAATACTTGCAATTGGGTTGACCCAACCCGAGAGTGCATTTCACGCGTCTCATGCGCCCAAACCCTAATCCAAACTCTAGTTCTGTTGTTATATTGGTATAACATTTTAATTTTTTTTATAACCTTTTAGTTATATGCACATAACCTTTTGTAGTGCAAAGTAGTGAAAAAAGTATAAATTATTCACTGAAAAGGTTATGAAATTTGTACATAAAGGTTATATTATTACAACATAAAAGTTATATCATTACAACATAAAGGTTTCAGCTATATTGAATTTTTATAGTGAAAAAAATTTAAGTTATTCATTGAAAAAGTTATGAAATATGTACATAAAGGTTATACTATTACAACATAAAGGTTTTGGCTATATTACATGAATTTTTATAGTCAAAAAAATATAAGTTATCCACTGAAAATATTATCAAATCTGTACATAAAAGTTATACTATTACAATATAAAGGTTATATTATTACAACATAAAGATTATGACAAATTTAAAAAAAAAAATATTGGACGCGGATCCCAATTAAACCGGACCGACCCAACCCGCATGCCCAATTGCATGGATCATGATCCATACACTTGGTGTACCAAATACTAACCCTGAATTATGTGTTATTGTTTTCAGATTTACAAATATATATGGATCTTTATTTGTGACAATAAGACATTTGAAAATTCGATTTTCGTCGCAGTCAACTATATATTGATGTATGTAGACTTACACAAATAGAGAGAATGGCTTGCAGATCTTAATTCGTGACAACGGCCAAAGAAGTAGTTCAATTGCTAATGATATTTCAAAATTTACAAACTATATCGTGATTATTCACTTTTGAAGAAATTATGTTATCATTTATACTTAAACAAATTACATATTATTATGATATTTGTAATAATACCAAAATTCATTGTACATAAATAATAATTTAATAATTCAATAATTAAATAATATCACCGTGCATTCCACGAACCTAATATTAATATGATGGGTAATATTTGTGTGCACCAAGTATATGAGTCATGATCCATGCAACTGGGCACACAGATCGGGTTGGATCTAATTTAACTCAGATCCGCGCCCAATTTTGTTGTAATAATATAACTTTTATATTGTAACAGTATAATTTTATGTACAGATTTCATAACCTTTTCAATGCATAACTTTTATTTTTTCCACTATAAAAATTCATGTAATATAGTCAAAACCGTTATGTTGTAATAATATAACCTGTGATAGTATAATCTTTATGTACAAATTTCATAACTTTTTCAATAAATAACTTATATTTTTTTCGCTATAAAAATTCAATATAGGCGAAACCTTTATGTTGTAATAATATAACATTTATGTTGTAATAATATAACCTCTATGTAAAAATTTCATAACTTTTTCAGTGAATAATTTATACTTTTTTCACTACTTACACTGCAAAAGGTTATATGCATATAACTAAAACGTTATAAGGATAGAACTAAAAGGTCAAGTTCGTTAAACTAAAAGATTATGTCAATATAACAGCAGAACTAGGGTTTGAGTTAGGGTTTGGGCGCATGAGGCACGCGTGGAATGCGTGAAATGTACTCTCCGATCGAATCAATCCAGTTATATGGATTTAGGATTCATACACTTGATATATAAAAATAATTGTGTAATATGATAAACCAAGTATTACACAGTACATAGTTATAAATTGGAAAATGCAAAATGTTTACTATAGATAACTACTAAAAAAGTAAAATTGATAAATATTTTAAAGTTTTAACATCAACATATTTTAATACACATACAGTGGATAATATAACAGGATTATTTATAAATTAAGAAAATATTCAAATACCATATACACAATTTTTAATAGAGATAATACCTCCAAATATCCTAATTTCTTATCTTAATAACCCCAAATACCCCATCAACTATAATATTATCCTAATATACCCTAAAAGTGATCAAAGACCAATTTACCCCTAAAAAATCACTATTCAAAATGCTATTTCCACTCTTAATTTATGAATGCCAAACCATCTTGTTTAACCATGATTTCACAACTCGGATATAATTATCTTGGTATTTTGGTTGGAAACCTTTCTCGTGCCCCAAAAAACACTCGTATTTATACTTGTGATCTGGTCTGAAAGGTATAACAATGCCATATACTGAACGATTATTATTCGGAAGAAAAATTTAATGGATTTTTCCATGATTTATATTTATTGAGATCCGATGCATAAAATGGTATCAGAGCCAAGTTTTATTGAAGAAATAAATTAAATTATGTGGTACAATATTATTTTCTTGTGCCTAACGGAGGAGAAAATCAAGAAAATGTATCCGAAGATATTTCGAGATAACACAAGTGCAGGATATCTGTAATGACATCCAGCGAAGATTGGAACATAATTGTTCCAGACACATCTAAGGTCACTCAAGACCTTAGGGAGATCCAAAGACCATCATTTATTATGGTGGACAGATGGAGAAGATAGTCCGATCTCTATCTGAGATCCAAAAAGAAGTTTCAGATCTAAAACAAGAAATTGTAGATCTGAAAAGAAGGTCATCAAAGGGAACTGGTAGATCCATGAATGAACGTATGAAAGATTCGTTCGGTGGTATACCAATCATTTCCAAAGGAAAGGCTACGGAAGTTTCGAAGCCTAAAAGCAACGACGAACTCCTACTTGATCTCATAAGACAAGTCGGATGGAAGTCTCAAGAGTAGATCTTGCAGAGTTAACTGAATCCCTTTCCAATCTTGGAATTGTGAATCTGGTAAACCTCAGGATGAACGAGCCAATTCCAAAGAAGGAAGAGGAAAGCACAAGTACTCCAGTACCTGAAGCACCAGTACCTGAAGTACCGGTTCCTCCCGAACCCAGGTGGTGGCAGGACTGGGTTGAATATGAAGAATACATAGCTCGACAAGCCAAAAACCGAACGGGCAGGTTTAAAGGAGTATCAAAAAGCCCTTGGGCAAAAACGATGCTTGAACCAACCCATCCGTTTGGAGTGATGCTCACAACAGACATCATCGATTTTAGAAATATGGAAGTATTGATCGATGAGTGGATGTCATCCATGAAAGTTGCTTCATCAACACTGGATGTTGATAATGATCATTTTTGCCAGATACTGGTAAATAGTTTGCAAGGTTCGGCCAAGAAGGCATGGGACATGACCGAAGCCTCTCTCAAACAAGAGATCTTATCCAACGAGAATGTTATAACAATTGTCGAAAGGATGGGTCATCTGCTCAAAATATGTTTCCTCGGGGACGGATATTTTGAGGAAAGAAAAGACGAGAAGAAAAGAGAGTACACGCAAGCTCTGTTTGCTCTCGAACTAAGAAATATACGTTATGCGGATGAATATATATATTGGTTCCGCAAATATTATTTCCAAGCAGATGTACCATGGAATGTGGCAACATATTTATTCTTTGCAAAAATCTGCAGTCCATGGAGGGAGATGCTAATGCAAACCTACAAGGTACCTACAGGCCGAGTCGATTCAGTGGCCAGGAGGATGTCCTTTTTTAAGGACAGTATACGAGAATGGTGTCAACAGGCGACACTACAAAGGAACAAGAAGAAACTAAGAGGAATGGTAAAGAAGACCCCTCTTTGTTGCGACAACAATGATTTTCCGAGTATCATCGGAGAACCACAACGCGAAAGACACGGAAAGAGAAAGAAACACTTCAAGGGAAGGTTTCAATCTAAGTCCGGAGGATCATATAGGAGACCTTCCAAACAAGGAAGATCATGGTGGTCCAAATCAAAGGCTAGATCTTACAAATCTGGTCAAAAGTCTGGTCCTTTCAGGTTTTCTTCACAGGGATCTAGATCCACAGGGAAGCCAGCAGGAGGAACAACCCGGAAAAGAACTTTCAAACGAGCTCACACTCGTGCAAATGAAAGTTTCAAGGATTGCAACTGTTGGACGTGCGGCGCGAGAGGCCATATTTCGCCCGATTGCCCACAAAAGCAAAAAGATGTGCGCCAATTCGAGTACACAGACGACATCCGAGATGCTGTCTTCTATGGTGATTTGGTGCCAGTTTACAAGTTCGAGGACATCTCTTCAGATGAAAGCATCTATGAAGAAGAGTTGGAATCTGATTCAGAAGGATCCGATGGATCATCTACAGAATCAGACGAGTAGCTCCGGCGAACCGGAAGATAGTCTATCAGAATTCTTCTCAAAAATGACCATCTCTAAAAAGACGATGGAAAAGATCATGAGACAGGATTCAACATTAGGTCCATATGATGGATTTAAGAAAGGAAGTCTTAATCGATTTTGTGACAAGATCGGGTTAAGACAGCGCAAGCACCATATCATTTACTGGGTGAACTCAGGTGAGTTTTCTCATCCAATAGATCTAACCGGTAATAAAGTTGAGATGCAACTTATTTCAAAAGAAGAAATTCTTGAGGAACTGAGTCATCTCAAAGAAGAAGTAGCGGTCACGATGAAATGGATCCATATTGGAACCATTGAAGTAGTGATTAAAGCTACCTTCAAAGAAGAAATTGATTCTGAATTACATTTATCTGTAATGGATAAAAGAATCAATGATTTAAGAGAGAGTTGTCTTGGTACAATGATAGGTAATTTGTATGCGGGCAAACTTATGTTTGACATTCATCCTAGTATTGCATACAACCTAACTGACCAAGATTTTAGTAGAGTCTTAACCCTTCATCAGGATTTTAAAAGATCGAATCTTATGAAAGAAGGAAATAGTCCATATTCTATCACGTATAGAATTGCATATGCGCTTTCCAACACACATCATTCAGATATGTTTCTTAGGAAAGAGTATATAGAAATTCCTATAATTTTTAAGGAATTTGCAAAAGTTAGAACACCAGACCCAATCCATCATTCAGATATGTTTCTTAGGAAAGAGTATATAGAAATTCCTATAATTTTTAAGGAATTTGCAAAAGTTAGAACACCAGACCCAATCCAAATACCAAGGTTAGGGGGTGTTAATTTGCTAATTAAGGATCAACCTATTTTAAACAATAGATCATTAAGGTTTGATTCAGAAATTAGTAACAGGTTGTCCTTTTCCGAAGGAAGGATTCTAAGCCTAAAAGGAAAAGAACCATGTGAGGATTTGTATCCACAAAAAATTAGGGTAAGAAATGTAAAAATCAAATGCCCTAATAACGAATGGAAATAAATCCATATTGTTTTTGATATATCTAAAACTGATAATTTGTTTCCTTGTGAGGAGATATATCATTTACAACAACCAAGTATTAATAGATATGAAGGCATGCTAGAAATAGCAGGTTATCATGTATCTGTTACAGGAAGTGCAGACATAACTAAAGGAGTTATGACCCTAGGGTTAAGTTTCCTGGAGGAACACAAGCCCTGGAGAAGAGATGAAAAATGGATGGAGTTCGACCTTGATGGACATACAACCAGGGTAGAATAAAACCATTATGCCAGGAATCAAGTTAGATCAAGAGATCATTGATCTCACGATACAAAGAACCCAAACAAGAACTTTGTTAAGATTTTTGCGAGAGCAAAATCTACCAGAACAAAGAAGTATCCAAGATGTCATAAGGATACAAGAGGCTGCGTTAAAAATAAATCAAATAAACGCACGAATAGACATGCTAGAACGCTGGAGGAGAGGGATTTATCCAAACAATCCGGACAGGTTCTAAATTATGCCTGGAAGGTGTATAGATGATGAGATCTAGGATCTCAGAAAAGAGAAAGATGAGTTGCGGAACGCATAAGAGAAATGCGGGATAATGGACAGACTCATCAAATAAGGTTTCAAGAGTTGATCCGTGAGCATAATGTTAGAAACTCAAGGATAAACTTGTTAGAATCTTGGAAAAAAGGAATCTATCCAGACGATTCTGAATGACAAGTATTTTCTCTATATATATATCTGTAGGGATATTATATGATCAATATAAGACGGAATATTTTGCAGCTTATATTGATTCAGGTTCAGGCATATGCACAGCAAAGCCAGAAGTTTTTCCCAGCGAAATGGTGGAAAAATTACCTCTTATTGCAGGACGGGATTTCTCTCAGAAAATTCTAATACTCAATAAAGGTATTCGAGATTCACGAATAATGATCGGAGGCGCATTTGATATCCCGTGGTATAAAGTAAGAATGTCACCTATCTATATTCATGATACAGGGGCTGATATTTTGTTGGGTAATAATTTTATCCAAACTTTTGCAAAATATGAGCAGGATAATCACAAGAACCTGTTAACCTTTACTACTAACTGTGGTAGTTTGATACAGGTTTTGCGGCGAGAGAAAGCCTTTAATAGGATAATGCCTATTAATTTTCGCAGCAAACGTGGTGATAATGAAGCCAAGTTAACTCATCCAAAAATGCAGGATAAGAGGAAATTTGGTGAAGCTCTTTTGTCATACAGACAAGAGGGACTGGAAGAGGCACATGAAGAAGCTATTCAGTTTCTGAAAAATGCCTTACAAGAAGGACCACCCCAAATTGACATTGATGAGGAAAGTCTACTTTCCTTTGAAAATGTTAAAAGGCTAATTCAGAGGAACTATAATGAAAATCCTTTAGCCTGGTGGGACAAAAACCAGATTGAAGCAACGTTGAAGGTAAAAGAACAATACCGATACGAGTTGGTTCGATACAAGCCGATCCAGATGAATCTTGAAGATCGAAAAGATATGTAAAAGATTATCAAAGAACATATCGATCTCAAGTTGATCGAAGCAGGTATTTCTCCTTATAGTAGCCCAGGGTTTTTGGTAAGAAACCATGGCGAAATAAAGAGAGGAAAAGCAAGGTTAGTAATTAACTATCAGGGGATTAATAAGATTACCGAATTTGATGGTTATTACATTCCAAGTAGAGAACACTTAATTGATTGTATTAAAGGGTCAAAAGTGTTTTCAAAGTTTGATTGTAAGTCTGGATTTTACCAGATTAAGTTAGAAAAAGAGTCGAAGAAATTAACTGTTTTTTCTACACCACAAGGTCAATATATCTGGAACGTAATGCCTATGGGTCTTGCGAATGCACCTCAAATATACCAACGAAAGATGGATAATCTATTTAAAGATTATTTTGAGTTTATGTTTGTTTACATAAACGATATCTTAATTGCCTCTAAAAATATGAAGGATCATTTAAAGCATCTTGAAATATTTTCAGAAGCATGTTATAAAAAAGGATTAGTGCTTTCTGAAAAGAAGGCAATAATCGCAGTTAATAGAATCGAGTTTCTCGATGTTATTATTGACCATGCAGGAATGGAACTACATGAACATATTGTGGAAAAAATCTGCAATTTTCCAGATGTTCTTAGAGATAAGAAGCACCTTCAAAGCTTCTTAGGAGTAATTAATTTTGCGGGTTCGTTTATTAAGGACTTGGCAAAATATCGCAAGGATTTCCGTCCTTTATTACAAAAGGATGAAAAGACCAAATGGAAATGGGAAAATATTCATTCCCAAAGAGTTCGTGAGTTAAAACAGGTTTGTAGTAACTTACCAAAGCTCGCGATTCCTCAAGATGAGGATCAGTTAGTCGTCTACACAGACGCTAATGATTTCAGATGGGCAGCAGTGCTCATGAGAAAGACATCTACGGGTGAAGAACCATGTAGATATACAGGAGGGTTGTTTACAGAACAACAAGCCAGAGTTTGGCATATTAACGAGAAAGAATTCTTTGCTGTTTGGAAGGCTTTTAAAAAATGGTCTTTATTTTTATTAGTTAAAGAATTTATATTAAAACTTGATAATACTAACGTTAAAGCTTTTTTGAAAAACAAACTTGAATCAAAGATCGAAAAAGCACGTATTATCAGGTGGCAAGCAGAATGCCAATATTATCTTTTTGATATTGTCATAGTGAAATCTAATGAGAATGTTCTTGCAGATTTCTTAACAAGAGATGGATATCCTTGAAGCAGATTCCATCACAATACGAGCAAGGCACCTTAGGGAAAACCTTGAGGAGCACTACAAGGCATTCGAGGTGCTAAGGGTAAGAGCCGAAACGACATTTTATGTCCAGAAAGCTGATTTGGACAAAGTCCAAATGACTCTACGTGCAGCCATAACTTCAAATAATGATTTGTGGAATGCATTAGTGGAACCTGTAAACAAGGCTTGTTCACCATCGGTGATGCAGAAAGAATTATACGAGAGGAGTTCATCATCGATGAACAAACAGGGTACTTTTATACCCGAAGCAAGACATCCTGCTAATAAAAGTTTTTCATCGGATATCGGTGAAAAGGCTGATAAGACCGAACCAAGTGTTTTATCGGATTCCGATAAAATTATTAATTCGGAAGGTCAGGAAGCAATTCCAGACAACCCGAGTCAACCCAGTACCTCTGGGGTAAAAGAGGGAGAGGTTAATCTAAGGCCTCAGACTGGCCCTAGACAGGTTAACACTAATCAAGTTATTTCTCCTCTGCAGGTTTACCAAAAAACATGGGAGAAATTGGTGACAAGAAATAGGATCAATCCAAACAAAATTACTGCTGATTGGTCTGGCAAGTATCCAAGACTTTGGATGCTCCCAGGGGTAAACCCTCATGATGTGCGGGAATGGTTCGATTTTGGAGCAATTGCTTCAGTCTTTACTACCGCACCCAGCTTTCCGGAGATTTCCAAATTACCGGACTGGATATCCACTGTTGTGCACGATTCATGGCAGAACAACCCATACTTGGGTCGAGGAGATATACTGGAGCTAAAAATTATCTCTGCTGCTCCAGAAATTACAGGAAAAGGGTCTCATCCAGTTTTTCAATTCATAAAACTACAGAGACCTGAGATGGGGGCGATAAACCGAGCCAAAACACCCCCAGAAAACAGCCCTTTGGTAGTCACCTTGACTGAAAATGATATATCTACTAGGCGAGCTTGGGGTCTTTGGGTCTGTCTCACCGAGATGGACAAAGTGAAGTATCCATTCAAAATATTTCATAACTCTGTGAATGGATCATTCCTGTTAAATTCCATGACTGGAACAACTACCGGATTTGCTGAAAACCTCTTTGAAAATAAGAGAAAATTAATTTGGGAAAACAAGGTTCCAGCCACGGAACAAACAAGGAAGAAGATATGTAATATGATACATATCGGAAGATGGGGAGAGCGGATATGCTCTTATTGTCAAATACAAGAGAAACCGCTGTTTGGACAGGGTTTCAAAATAAAAAAGGACAAACCCGACTACCCAAAGAAAAAGAGAAAAGGGAAGGGTTTTTAGAAAATAAAAACAAAAAATGTAATAAGAGGAAACGGGTCTAATTAGACTCGATTAAAAACAAGCTGTATTGTATTCAATGTAATAAGATAGGAATACAGTATTATCAAGCATTGGATGCTAATTTAGACAAGGGATAGTAGTAGGTCCCGCCATCTTAAAGAATCAGCATCTGGTCGAAAAGAACAAAAATGGAGGACCCCTCCACTCACCAAGAGAGTCGTTGCCGACATAAGAAGACAACGAATGTGGTAGATGCACTTACCAAGCGGTAGGTGGGAAATAAAGAAGGTTGGCCCGTTCCCCACTAACCAAGTGGAATGCAAGCTGGCAAGGCAATAATGGATCCACACAGGAGCACATTGATGCCTATAAAAGGAGGCCTTCAGCCTCAGAAGAAGATCATCGAAAATACACAACACTTCTCTCTTCATAAGCTTTTCGAAATCTTCTCTCTAGTTTTGTAATAGTTTAGCTTTCAAGCTTTCCTGTTTATGGGGGTTTCCCCTTCACGAGTTTTAGCCATGATAGGCTAATTCAAGTTTCTCTTCCAATGGCGGAGAAAATTTATATTCTAAAATAGTTTAGTTTATTTTCTTCAATAAACAAGGCTTTTGTTTTCCGACATTTTGTCCAAAAATTCATAATTTTGAGTGAAATTCATCCAGCAGTGAGTCTCCCCGTGATCTCCTTAAAGGCAGTGGCCGTTGAAGAGGATTGCGATCTGGGTTCCTAAGAAAATCGGTTTCAGAACCATAGATTGCGGGCGAGTGGTTGGATATTTGATCCGTAAAACCTGAACCGAGGACCAAGGGAATTTAAGAGATAAAGGCGAGGTATGTTTGAAACTCAGTTTTATTTATTTACGGAAGCATGTTGGGCTTGATATTGATCAGAGGGCTAATCCGGTTCTAATAAATGTAAAGATTGGAAAAAGGAAAAATTGGCTAATGGCAAGCATGATTTTTTGGAAGTTTTGGAATGTTAGTAAAGGTAAAATGGTATTTTATCATAAAAAATGGGTAGATAGAGATATTTTGTTATGAAAATGGGTATATGGGGACTTTTGTTATATGGTAGGGTAGTTGGGAAAAAAATATAAGAAAATGGATTATGTTTGGATTTGATCTCATTTTTAATATGCTCATTAATATATATCAATGCTCATTAATATATATCAATCGTAAATATATATTAATGTGAGAATCATTGGTGAGCAGCATTGTCATAATCCAACGTCCTTTGGTTTAAACAAACTCCCTTGGGACTAGATTACGTATATAGAACTTTTAAACACCCCTGGAACCAAAGGAGCCACGTTTACGGCCTCCGCCGCCACCCGCCGCTCCTCCGTCGTCGATCTGAAATGGCGCATGCTGTTTGCTCTCTTACTCCGTTAGCACTTTTCAGCCGTAATCTCTCTCTCTCTCTATTGCATTAGTATTTGCTCGCTGTCCCTGTGTTAATTTGGGATCTTCTTCCTCATCTTTATTTGAACGGCGTCGAGTTTCAGGCAGCCAATTCCAGTGTCAGAAGTTTTTCTATAGGCATTCGCGACAATATTCGACAAATTCGAGATTCTCTTCCAACTCCGCTGGAAGTCGAGGAGTACGTATTGTTGGCTCTAGCTCAATTGGAGGATACAACAACGCTTCTGAAGTTTCTGAATGTGAATCTCAGCCTCCAAGTTACATTTGGCCTGATAGCAGCAAGGTTAATCCACCCCCCTTGTTTTCGGATGCTTTTAACGTTTACAATTTGATTATTGGTTTTCAATTTTTTTTATTCTTAATTTTTGTAATTTTCATTCTTGGGTTGAATATAATTGTCGGATTTAGTTACTAGCATGGCCGGGTATTTAGTTTGTTGCGTTGAGAAATACATTTTTATCGATGTTCTAGAAATCCATGGATTAAGATGATTTTAATGGATTATTTCAAGTAATAGAATGCTTTTGTAATAAGTTATACCCAAGTAAATAGCAACATAAACACAAATATATAGAGAAAAATCTATATAATGGATCTTAAATATAGGAAATGAGAGAAGCTATTGATGATTATCTTTTATGAGACACAAATATGCTGCACATTTTTATGCTCATGGAAATAGTGTACACATTATTGTAAGACCTAAAAGTCGTCATTTCAAAGTTGTGAAGTAAGTGGTTACTGATTCTGCTTCTCTTGAAACCTGCCCATCATGTGTGAATTAGTGTCCTCTTGTGCTCTTCTTACATGTGATATTTGAGTGTTCTGATGAATTCCTGAGGCTTATATAGTTGATTGGTATTTCAATTCAAGGTTTGTGTTTTAATTTTAAACTGCTCTCATAGCCAAATCAGTTTTTTAGTTAGGTTTTCCGAAAAAATCTGCATACCTTGAAGCTCTGTTACTTTAGATATTCTTTTGTGATTAAATTAGTAGTTCAACGACAGGTTTTTACTGCTGTTCATCTATAAACCTGAGATCAGAAAGTAAATTCCAATAGTCTTAAACATAATAGTCAATTATGACACTAACTCATTTCATGATTACAGAGACCAAGAGTGTGCATACTAGGTGGTGGTTTTGGAGGGCTGTACACGGCATTGAGATTGGAATCACTTGATTGGCCTGATGGAAAGAAACCACAGGTATTAACATTCAAGACAATTTCATGTTATATTCTTATCAGGTGAGAATCGCTGGACCGTGTTACTTCTTTAACTAATAGAAGTACATTGCATAACCAAATTCTTGTATAACATAGCCTCAGTCAACACAAGCATTTGAAAGTTTCTATGGAATCAGTGCGTTGTGAGACTCAAACATGCTCACAATATTAAGAATATATGTGCTGGTGGTCTTCCAAGGCCTGCATATTGATTTGAGGATTGTTTTCTTAGAATATGCAGGATTGTTGGTGTTTCTTTAACAGAATATGTAGTAGCCCAATGCTTTGGACACTTTTGTCAACAAGCCTTCTCTCTCTCTCTCTCTCTCTCTCTCTCTCTCTCTCACACACACACACACACACACACTTTTTACACACCCACACATATATGCCTAAAAGAAAAGGAAGAAAAAATAAAGAAATGAAAAACAAAAAGAGGTACAATTTTCCCCATAAAAATACCCAATTTGCAGTCTAGGCTTAATGAATATCCCTATAAGCTGATTATGGTTAAAATCATTTTTTATCCCCAACTATGGTGTCTTCTGATTTTGGTCTCATAGGTACCACAAATTTTAATTTAGTCCCATAATATAAGAATTTGTTCAATTTCAGTCGAATTTTGGTTGGGAAATTTGAATTTTTCCAAAAATGTCACGTGTGATGCATGTAGCCCCCAATTAGACGAAATTGGACTACAAAAACAGAATCTTGAATTGTGGGACTAAATTGAAAATCGTGATAATTATATGGCAAAATATCAGAAGACACTATAGTTATGTGGCAAAATATGATTTTAACTCAGCTGATTATACTAACTACACCAAAATGTATTACAAATTACGATTTGGTGACATATTTCTCTAAGAAGTTAGAGAAACATATTATTATATATTTGGAATGTATGAGACAAGGATTGTGGGACTAGAATCAACATATACAAGAAGACAAGAACCAGAATGAGCTCTGTTCATAGAAATAAAAAGCGATCATGTATTTGATTTGTGCTTTTATTTCTGAATTCATTGAAATGGCTTGATTGTGGACTTTATTCATTGTGTCTATATTTTTTTTTTTTGCAACTTTTGCTAGAAAATGAATCCTATCTGATAATGCAACAGGTGGTTCTTGTTGATCAATCTGAGCGCTTTGTATTCAAGCCATTATTGTATGAACTCCTCTCTGGAGGTATATTTTGATTTGATTTGGAGAACACACTCTGGTTTCCTAGGCTAACCAATCATTATTCCTTTTGACCATGTTATACTAATTTTTCTAAGTACAGAAGTAGATGAATGGGAAATAGCTCCTCGTTTCTCAGACTTGCTGTCAAACACCACTGTGCAATTTTTCAAAGACAGGGTGCAATCTATTCATCCCTCTGATCATTGGGGAATGGATGGGACTGCAGTGTCTCAATCTGCTGGAATCGTGCATCTTGAAAGTGGTCTCCTTATTGAATATGACTGGTAAACTGTTATTTGATTCACTGCAAATATGCTGTTCTATCTCATGCATGTTAATTGTTGGTTTTCATCTTGACTGCTTTTGGTCTTAAATAGTAAATGCAAATTTTGAACGGTACTCATGAATTAAAAGCTTTCTTGTATGGATCCAAATTTGCATCTCACCTATGGAAGGAAAGGAAATCAGGCACGGGGGAAAGCAAATGCTTGGTCTATACTGTACTTCTCAAGATGCTCGGTCTATACTGTTCTTTCTGTGCTCAGTATTTGTCTGATCAAATTTACTTTGATCAGTACTAGCACTGGATTGGTTTAAACATGATATGTAACACCACATAAATTGAAGTTACTTAATGCCATATTCCCTGTTAATTTGCTTCCCCGTTTTGCATATCTGTTCACATTTTTGTTTTGAAACTTATTTGCACAGAAACTCAATGGAGCTCTCAATTTTAAAAGTAACTGTTTGACCTATATTCCATATGTTGACATCACTTAATTCTGTACTTTATGAAGACTATTGATAAGTTTAGGAGATTATTGTATCTAAATGGTCTCTGGCTCGCTTGTTTATTTGTGTGCTTTGTAAAATTGGTTGATGTCCAACCATGTATCTATGTATATATGTTTCCAATTATTTCAGTTCATTTGCAATTATTTTTTCTGTTCAGTATTCTTCATTTTCTGACAGTTTATTGTACAAAGGAACATAATTCTTTCTATTAGTCTGACTTATGTAGAACATGATTTCTATTCTTGTACTTTTTCGTTTTTCTGGATGCTTCTAAAATGGGTGCTTCATTGACATTAAATGTTATCTTCTGATATCATACTTCTTGATCTGGGCAGCCAGGTTGGTAGTTGCACTTGGAGCTGAAGCCAAACTTGATGTAGTCCCAGGCGCAATCGAATATGCATTACCATTTTCCACCCTTGAGGATGCTCAGGTTAATATTTGAACTGCCGCCTACAACTTTCATTTTGAATGTTCTTAGTAAAGTACTGTATAATATAGGCTTCACAACCTTCTCTGTTTCTTGCTATTCTTTAATGCAGAGGGTTAATCAGAAGCTAAGAGCACTGGAAAGGAAGTTATTTGGTCAGGACGCCCCAATTCGTGTTGCCATTGTCGGATGTGGTTATGCTGGAGTTGAATTGGCTGCCACAATAGCTGAAAGACTGCAAGCTAGGGGAATTGTACAAGCAATGAATGTTGAAAAAACAATCTTGCCTAATGCTCCACCTACAAACAGGGAATCTGCATTAAAAGTAAGACACTATTATATTATTGGATTATGATAATAATCTTTCATGCGGTTTGCAAATTGGAATGACCTGCAACAACCGAGATTGCTTCTCTCAACGTTAAAGAAATAGTTTATTATATCATTTTGAGGCATTGGGATATTTCTCATGTGGTCCAGCTCCATGTTTCCATGTCTGCCTTTTACTTGTACAGTTTAGTTGCGTCCACCTAAAACCACTGTTGGACTGACAAATTTTCCAAATGCTTCACCTGGAAACAGGGAAACTACCACTAACACACAATCATGTAGTGATGGGTCTACTATTTTATAATTCTATAAACTTATTTTATAGTTTAGTCATAACTGACTTCTAGCCTCCAAAACTGAAAAATAATAAAGAGGAAATGCATGATTTATTCTATAGAAACTTTCCATACTACTTCTCTAGAAAGAAAATCAGTTAACCATATTACTGAATCAGGAAACTTGGATTAGGTATTTTGGTGAACCATATTGATGAATCAAACTAATTAATATTGTTTTGTATCTGTTATGGTATTTTGGTGTCTGAATGTTCTGTGTATTGAAACTTCAGTTTGGTTTAACAAATGAATACCCTCATTGGATTCAGTGGCCTCATTTTATTTGCTTACTGCAAATATGTTCATATCCAAAATGTTCCGTGTGGTGCACTTGCTGGTGCTCTCTTGCTGATCAGGAAAAGTATATCTGAGTGATTTTGTCTTGTGCTCACTTATATAGTTATATATACGTTAACCTCATATTGCTTTAGCCTTGAAATCTCTTGAGTCAGTTCCATGTAACCTTATTGAAATCATTTTCTTTGAGAGTCATAACTTTCTAATTTCATTGTAACAGTTTGAGTAATTTGTCAATATTCATGACAGGGGAAAAGATAAAAAGGAATAAGGTAACCTAATAAAGATGTTTTATGACAAAATTTAATAAATTATGTCTTTACTTTTACCAAAAGAAAAATAAAAAGAGAACACTTTATCTCTTCCCTGAGTTTTTAATCCTGATGTAAAACCATGTTCCTTCTTGAATTTCATGATGAGTTTGAGAAAAAATAATAAGTTCTTAGTTTAAGAAGTCTTTATGGCGAACACCTGATATGCATATTATTATTTTGTCTATGCTTATTAATTAGAACAGATACTGTGATCTCATTTGACTTGCATTGGGGAATCATATATATGAATTTGGCACTTTTTCTGCCAGACTTGTTTGATTTTAGTATACAGAAATTACTAAGAGAACCCTATGACTTGGAGCATTCTAATAGGTCCTCCCTACATCTCCTGTTAATGTTTTGATGTTATTCATTCTTCTGGACCAATGTTTATGTTACTTATATGGTGCATTTATAGAGAGAAAATAGAAAAAGTAATTTCCGATTTTCTTTTTCATGGGTGGATGTCTCGGTTGTGGGGTGGGGGAGGGGCGATAAGGGTATTTTGATATGATGTGTTAGGCTTCTTATTCCCTTTCAATGAAGCCAATTGGTGACTCTTCTGATTCAACCGAAATATACTGATGCAACCTTTGACTATATGAATCAATCTTTTTGTCAGCATGTTAGAATGACTTTCAACTATTCTTTTACTTTGTCAGTTATTTCCTAGGTGGTGGCACTTCTGTTTTTTTTTGTCAAATAACACATCTCTTACAATGTCAATGCAGTTCAATAACTATGTATCATGATTCACATTTTACTTATTAAACTCTCTTTAGTTGGAAACTGAATGCCCTTCTGGCAGGTTCTTTCATCCAGAAATGTTGAGCTTTTATTGGGTTACTTTGTCCGCCGCATAAGGAGAGCTGCTGAGTCCGTGACTTATAATGATAAAACTGTTGATGATACAATAGAAGCTTTTAATCACGAAAGACTTATACTGGAGTTGCAGCCTTCAGAAAGGGGCATGCAAAGCCAAGAAGTTGAAGCAGATTTAGTTTTGTGGACTGTTGGGGCTAAACCTCTACTTCCTCAGCTAGATGCCGATAATAAACCCATTAATCTTCCTCTTAATGGTAGGGGACAAGCAGAAACAGATGAAACTCTTCGAGTTAAGGGTCACCCTCGTATATTTGCGGTTGGCGACTCATCTGCTGTGAGGGACAGGCGTGGAAAGTTGCTTCCTGGCACAGCACAGGTGCTTTTTAAGCCTTTTGTTTTCCACAGCTTGGTAAAATAATTTGATTTTTCCTGTTTAAATCACATACTAATGTTTCTCATCTGATTGGGCTTTATGCGCTGTCATATGTTTATCAGGTAGCATTTCAGCAGGCAGATTTTGCAGGCTGGAATCTATGGGCTGCGATAAACGGCAGACCTCTACTACCATTCAGGTCTGTTGTAATTGAATTTCAACTTTCAAGGCACACATTCATTTATGTAGATTTGTGAAAGTCACTGTAGATTTTGTTTTGTATAACATATATTTTGGATCACATGATGAATTTTGATCCTGGAAAAAGGGAAGGGATAAAAAGAAACAGGATAGGATATATACATGTGATCGGAACTACATTTGGTTTACTTGATCATGTGTAGTTCAGTAGCTCTCTTGGTCTGTTGTGTGTGTGTGTGGTTTGGTGTGTGGGGGGGGGGGGGGGTGGGGTTAAGATTGTTTAACCTTGATACATAGAGATCTTTAGAACACCTTTGCTAAATCACTTTATCCGATGATATACACTTCAGTGATTGCATGTAGGTAGCTACCATGAAAACATGCAGCTAAGTATATGAAAATGAGAGACTCTCACTGAGGATAAAGATGTATGTTCTATTTATGTCTATGCCACATGTACAATGTCAAACAAATACAGGTTTCATTCAAGACCCATTAGGTACAAAATCAAGGATTAAACTGTCAAGTCTTTGATTGGTAATTTTTACTTGCTTTTTGATGCTTTTGGAAGAACTAAAATGCTTTGCAATGCCTCATTACAATATTATGACAACCATGGCTTTGTCAATATTCTAACTAAATGGTTTGTAGTCTATTACATATCTAATTTACATATCTAATTTACTTTACTCACCAAATGTTAATATGAATTTTTGAAGCTTGTGTGGGTGTTTAGCTGTGACTTAATATACGACATATTCCTTGGTAAAAATCACAGGTTTGCAAATCTGCAATATTAATAATCTCTAGTTTATAAAAGCATATAACCATGTCAAAAAACTTACCTAGCAACCTAACTTCGGCTTTCTTGCTCAAGGTTTCAAAATCTTGGAGAGATGATGACTCTTGGGAGATATGATGCTGCTGTTTCACCAAGTTTCATTGAGGGCTTAACGTTGGATGGTCCACTCGGTCACACAGGTATAACTGTATAAGATACTAGCTTTATCTCATCTACTTTGAGCAACTCTGCATGTTCGTCTCACTCTGAATTCGACTCTGTTGCAGCTCGAAAAATAGCCTACTTAATCAGATTACCAACGGATGAGCATCGGTTGAAAGTAGGGCTCAGTTGGCTAACTAAAACTGCTGTCGAGTCTACTGCTTTATTGCAGGATACTGTTGCCAAAATGCTTTCAGGACCATAGAGAGCAGTATGTAATCCTATACTTTTTGACATATTTCCCATTTGCCTTGTCTATGTGAAATTAATGTGATATTTATGTTATATTTATGTATTCATTTCTTTGAATATTTTTCACAAGTCATAAGTTTCTTCTACAGTAACATGAATTGAATGTTAAGTTTTTTGAAACGACAGAATAAGAAAACGCCTAATACATTATTACTGTTATTGTCTATAGAAAATTTTCTTACGTTCATCGTTCACCTTTGAGAAATATTCTTTTTTTTTTTTTTTAATTTATATATTGTGAAATTAATATATATGTTAGGTCTATTAGCAGTGAACACAGATAGTTGATAGTTCACAATAGGCAAGGATTAAAAATTGCGATAAATCGTCGAAATATCACTAAAATTGCGCCATTGAAACAATATCAAGGTGGTGTGTTTTTCTGTCAAAATATCATCGATATATACATGCGATATTTTGGTAAATATTGTTATTATATTTGTTTCGATGATAATATGCTATAAGTTGTTGTCTGTCGGTGATATATCGAAAAATATATTTTTTTTCTTAGAATACTATATATGATTGTCACCAACTTGTAAAGGAAAAAAAAAAATTTGTACCCAAATAATATTATAATTTGATCATCATAATTATAATGTGTAGACGTATTAGATTAACAATTTATCAAAGTTGAAATAATTGTCTACTACTCAAATAATTGTTTATAATAATTCCTTCAAAGGATTCATTCATATAATTGACTCACACTACTCCAAAGTTCAAATGCTCCAAATATGACACCAATTTTCACTACCATGCAAAAAGAGAAATATTATCTCTCAAACCACAAAATCCATTTAAAGGATTCCTCATCACTATTTTAGTCATTCAAGGGATTCTTGTCTCTTAACTTTTTATCTTCTATATATATTATAAATGTGTCATAGCTTTTTATACAAACGTAACAATTTCTTTAAAGCAAAAGCACAACCACAAATTCTCCTACACATCTCCACCAATTGTTCAACACCAAGAAAATTCATCATTTTTAGGAAAGAAAAAAATTAGTTAATTCAAAACTCGTACTTAATATTTAACTTCTTCAAATGGTCTTGGTGATCTATATTGTTGCTTTGAAGGATTAATATTAAAAAAAAATTATGAAATAACGATTCAATTTGTAAAAAGTAATATGTAAATTAGGATACAACAAGAAACTCTTACAAATTGAATTGCTATTTCACCAAGACCACTTGAAGAATATTAATTGCTATTTTTTAATATTAATCCTTCAAAGCAAAAATATAGATCACCAAGATTACTCGAAAAAATTAAATATTTACTAAAGTATTTGAATTAACTAAATTTTTCCTTCTCTAAAAATCTTGTTGATGTTGAACAAATATAAGTGGAGATGTGTAGAAGAAGATTTTGTGCATTGTGCTTTTGCTTCGAAGAAACAATTACGTTAAACATATACTACATAAAAAAGTTAGAGACAAGAATCTGACTGAAAAAATGATAAAAGAAATCATTTAAATGGATTTTGTGGTTTGGGAGATAATATTTCTCTTTTGCATGGTAGTGAGAAATGGTATAATGTTTGGTGTATATGAACTTTGGAGTAGTGTAGGTTAATTATTTGAATGAGTTATTTGAAGGAATTATTTAAAAGCAATTATTTGAGAAGTGTAGTATTGACAATAATTTCGATTTTGATAAATTTTTTATCTTATAAGACACCTACTCATTACAATTATAATGTTAAAATTATAATATTATTTGAATACAAAATACCTTTGTTTTCCTTTAAAAATTAGTGACATTCATTTAAAAAAAAAAAAATACCGATATCGAAATATCGAAATTATGTCATCAATATATCAGCGATATATATTGCCGACATTCCACGATTTATAGAATATTATCACTACAATAGATATAATGACGATATTTATCGATATATCTATGATATTTCAACAAAAGTACTTGATATTGCACGATTTATAGAATATTATCACTACAATAGATATAATGACAATATTTATCGATATATCTATGATATTTCAACAAAAGTACTTGATATTGTTTCAATAGCACGATATTAACGATATTTCATGAAAATATCGTGATTTGTTAATCCTTGCTTAAAACTAAGATGAGAGTTCAAATACTGATATTAAATCACTTTTTATCTATATCATCTCACTTTCTATCTATTACATCTCAAATGTGGGCATCCTTCTGATGCATATCAACCTCTTTCTATCTATTTCATCTCAAATATGGCTATCCTTCTAATGCATATCAATTGCTTTCTATCTATTTCATCTCAAATGTGGGTATCCTTCTAATGTATATCAACCATCATTTCCTCACGACATACATGAAAATTCACAGTTTGATTGAACTAGTCAAAATATATTTCAATACCTAATTGAAGACAAAGTCTTGGGTGAGACCGTCTCATGGTCAGATATGGAAATTCACAGTTTGATTGGACTAGTCAAAATATATTTCAATACTTACTAATTGAAGACAAAGTTTTGGGTGAACCCGTCTCATGGATCTCATGTTGTGAGACGGGTCGGGTCGAATATAAAAAATTATGTAATACTTTTGAGTGTATTACGTAATACTTTTCTATATATTAGGTAATACTTTGTATTATAAGATTTGTTTTGAGTTGAGTTGGACCATATGAAAAATATGTAATACTTGTATGTGTATCAGGTAATACTTTTATGTATATCAGATAATACTTTTATTTTGAGTTGAGTCAGACTATAAGAAAATATGTAATACTTTTATGTGTATCAGGTAATACTTTTGTATTATAGGATACAGTAAAACCTCTATAAATTAATACTCTATAAATTAATAAACTCTTTAAAATAATAAAATCTTCCGATCCCGACTTGGGCCTTTGTAAAAAATCATCAAATTCGATAAGATAATAAGATAATAATTTTTTGGAAAATCTCTTTATAAATATTAGGTCCCATTAAAACTCTAAATTAATAATTCATAAATATTACAATTATAAATGTTATGGTAATTTGCTAAAATATGAATCTATTGTTACTTGATTTTTCTTAAAATTTCAATCTAATTGGATTTCATCCCTAACTTTTTTAATTGCAGCCAAGACAACAAAAAATTGTGAAGAGTTGTTATATGCGTCCATGAATATAATAGTTAATTCTATATAATGAATTGATATTATATATGAATATATTTAATTAGTTACAAAGAATTGGTTGATACAAGAATATAATCAATGAAACATGTATATGAATTCATTTATTTTCAATACATATGTACTAAATTTGCTGAATTTAAAAAGTCTCTCTTTTAATTAATAAAATATTAATTTATCGATATATTAATATCTCTCTAAATTAATAAAATTTCATGGTCCCAAGGTTATTAATTTATAGAGGTTTTACTGTATATGACCCGAATTGGGTCGGGTCGGGTCTTAAAAAACACGCGGATCCTAGGGCTTCCAGGTGCTCTCTTCTTCCCATTCCAGGTGCTCTCCTCTTCTCATGCAACATGTAATACTTTTGTGTATATTATGTACTACTTTTCTATGTATCATGTAATACTTTTGTATTTTACATATATAATAAATAATATAATACAAAGTATTACTTGAAATATAGAAAAGTAATACTTTTGTGTATATTATGTACTACTTTTCTATGTATCATGTAATACTTTTGTATTTTACATATATAATAAATAATATAATACAAAGTATTACTTGAAATATAGAAAAGTATTACCTAATACACATAAAAGTATTACTTAATTATTATGTTCGACCCGACCCGACCCATCTCACGGAATGGGATCCGTGAGACGGTCTCACACAAGACCTACTCCTAATTGAAATGTCACATGGAGGTTCAAACATACATCAACCTTGTGAACAATCTTGGGTCAATCAACATTATTCGATTCATGGAATTGCAGTTGGAAGAGACACATGAGCAAATGAATGACATTTTCATGATTATATTCATAATCAGTTTAATGTCATGAGTTGGTATCAATATTATTTAAATCAAAAAAATATGACATCTTATTCATTTGAACCACATAGGAGTTCATTTTGGTATTAGTCGATGTATTAACTATATTCAAAACACAAGTTATTATAGCAATGTTTATATATTAATTTATCTCTATATTTTTTGTAAAAATATCATATTATTTGAAATTTTAAGTTCAATATATGAATTTATGTTAGTTATAATATCCTGTAAACTACTAGACATATTTTTCAATCTTTTTACAACATTTTAATCATTTTTTCAAATTTTACCGATATTTGCACCGAAATCGAAACCCAAACTTTTCTATCACTAACTAAAGGTGAGTCGGGCTCTATAATCTAGTGGACTATGTGTCAAATATTGTCAAAGAAATTTAACAAATACTATCAGTTGACCGAGGCAACAATTTCAATTAGATTAAGAATTATCTGAATACAACAATATCAATTGATTTGTAGAATTATAGTTTCATAGTAACTCAGTATTAATGTTTTCAGACCCATGAATTGATTGTATATTATTTTTTTAGTCAGGAGATTCCTTCAGTATTATCACATTTATTAGTTATTTATAATGATATTATTAACATATAGAATTTCATTTATTATATATTATATATTCAAATTAACATAATTCAACTTATTAGATTCAACTTATTCTTACAGTATTATTCTAAGTCATTACATTTATTTGTATAAGTGGAGGATTCAATCTAATGGAACTGATATTATACATTTATACTTATGCTTCCATTCTGAATAAAATGTTAATAACAATAAATGTCTTATACTTATGCCACCGACACCACCAGAATAGTTATTATATATTCAAATAATTAACATATAGAATACTTATAGTCATTATAAGTTAATACAGAATACGTATTACAATATATATATTTTCTTTCAATAATAAAAACTGCAATTATATGCATCATAAATTATTTATAAAATTTCAAAAAAGTTAACTAAATTGAGTTAATTATATGTGGAACCTAAATGCTTCTGTGTTAATTTATTTTAAATTATATAATTAAATTTAACTAAATGCTAGAAACTCAAAAGCTTATTATTTTCACATCAATGAGCATTGCAAGAGCAAGAGTTGTATCCTAATTTACATATGGCTTTTCACAAATTGAATTGCAATTTCACAATTTTTTTTTATATTAATCATTCAAAAAATATAGATCACAAGATCACTTGAATAAATTAAATATTTAGTAAAGTATTTGAATTCATTAACATTTTTCTTCTCTAAAAATGATGAATTTTCTTGATGTTGAATAATTGATGGAGATGTATGAGTAGAAGGAGAATTTGTGAATTGTGATTTTGCTTTGAGAAATTGTTATGTTTGTATAAAAAATTATCACACAGTAGTAATAGATTTAGAAGATAAAAAGGTGGAGACAAACATCTCTACGTTTAGATGAGAAATCCTTTAAATGGATTTTGTGGTTTGAGAGATAATATTTCTTGTTTTCATGGTAGTGAAACTAGCTTGGTGTAATATTTGGAGTATTTGAACTTTGGAGTAATGTACTTAATTAATTCAATGAATTATTTGAAAGCAATTATTTGAGTAGTGTAGTATATATAGATAATTATTTTAATTTTGATAAAAAAATTATCTAAAAATATATACATCTACATTTTACAATTATAATATTATTTGGATACAAAATACATTTTTTTTTCCTTTAAATTTTGGTGACATTCATATAAAATTCTAAAAAATAATAATAATAAGAATCTAAATAAATTGCAGTCACTAAGATTCATAAACTAAAAATAAAAAATGAAATTTTAATTTTTAGCGACACGATGATAAAATCGACATATCTTTTATATATCGTCCAATACCACGGTTTTGAGCATAATATCACCCAAATCGATATATTAACCGTATTTATCTATATATTGTCGATTTCATAAAAAAAAAAATGCATCGTAACATCATTTCGGACTCACGATTTCAACGTTATTTCCCCAAATATTCCGATATGTTTGTCCTTGCCCCTCCCATGTCTTTTTCTTTGAGTTCCTTTTCTTCTTTCTTTCTTCAATGATTTGGATAATTAATTTTAAGACGTGACTCCATTGCTCAAATTTATTTCGTTTCAATGGTTTCAAACAATAAATATCATTGTTTAAATATTAGGGAAAATGTTAAAATATTCACCGTGAACAACTCTTAATATGTCCACCAATGACATGTAATGATCTCATTCATTATATGAAAAGTAAAATTTATATTTATGCTGAATATCTGATATATTAGCAGTGGACACATGTTAATATGTCCACATCTCTAGACTGTAAATATAACTAATATATTTTTATTATACATTTCAGTTACACAAATAACATCAATTTATAAAACAAATAACAATTTTCAGCAAAACAATACATTTGAAAAAAAGAAAAAGAAAAACATACATTTTCATTACAAAATAATATCATTTATGTATACAAATAATATTTTTCACTAAAATTCAATAAATAAGATATTGGTGGGTGCAATTGGGTTTATCTTGGTGTGGGCGTAGGCCAACGTATACGTGTCAAAGTTTGGGTTTTTTTTTTTTTTTTTTTTTCTCTTTCTTTTTTTTATATGCATAGGAATTTCATCAATCAATTTTTTTTAAAACATTCCTTAAAAATATTATATATAAGTAGGAATTACAAGATAATAAATAAAGCCCCACTTTGGTGAGCTTTTAATTGATAGATTATCCTTTAGACTGAAACGGTAAGATTTTATCATTTAGGTGTCAGTATTGATACTTAACTATTTTATAGGCCCTAAATCGACAGAAGTTCTAATCATATTTGGTGATAATTAAATACATATTAATAAACAAGTATTATAAAGAAAAAACTAGGGATATTATCCATTCAAGTTTCGAAAGATAAATTAACTATCAATATAGGATATAAAGATATGGTTTTGCTCAAATGCCCACCGTGAGCAACTCTTAATATGCCTACTGATGACGTGTAATCATCTTATCCCCTTGTTATATGGAAAGTAAAATTAATAAATGTTCTGAATTTTTGACACATCAACCGAGGACACATATTAATGTGTCAACGATGGATATGTGAACAAGACTGTATAAAGATAAATTTTATCAATCTAGGATTTGAAAGATTGGAAACTATCAATATGGGATATAAATATGAATTTTTTTTTATGTTTATATACAAATCTATTATTTAGATTATTATATTACAAAAATTAAATATCTGATTTTTGTGCAATAATATTTATGGATAATTCAATCACTATCAATATCTTTCTATATTAATTGTATCTAATATAATATGGACATTTGATTTTTGTCAATATATATATCAATAATCGGCAATCAATATTGATATTTTGCGATATTATATAAATATAATATCGATATTGATTTTTTCCAATAATATATACCGAACAAATATATGCAAAATAATATTGATATCTTTATATTTTTTATGATATTCATTTTCGTCCAATAATATATATCGATAATATGCAATCAATATCGATATTTGTGGTATTGTATCCAATATGATACTGATATTTTGTCATATTAATTTTTGATTAATAATATATATCGAACAAATATCTGCATGATAATAATTATACTTTTATCAATGTAATATATTGATAGTGTGGATAATATTTCACATTTAATTATTATAACATATTTAATAATAATTAAAGTGGATTATATATTGAAAGTATATAAAAAAAACCATAAATTTGTATGCAACTGAATATTTTATTAAATATCATAATTAATAAAATAACTATTTAAAGTTTTACACTAATTTTAATTTTTCAATTAACACATCTAACATAATTTGACAGCCATGTCAGTTAAGGTTAATTTTTCAATTGACACATAAGGAAGAGAAATTTGAATTGAAATTCTAGAGAGAAGAATGTGTCTCATTGATTGATTAATCAAAGAGTACAGTGGAATATATATTTATACATGATGCTAAATAACTCTCTTAACAATCCCATAACAACTTTGATTACGTGGATAGAGCTAGCTAACTTAATCTAATACATGCATGTGCATGCTTATGTATATCCCAATACAGAGATATTTTAATTGTGTTTTATTTTGAAATCTTAAATTGATAGTTTCCAATCTTTTAGGAATTGAATTGATAAAATTTATCTTTTATATTCCACATTAATAATTGAATTGATAAAATTTATCTTTCATATCCCATTTTAATAGATGAGTTATGTTTCAAGACTTGGATTGATAAAATTTTAAAAACTAATGCAATTAGTTTTTGCGGGAATCATATAAAGATTATTGTTTTTAAAAGGGTAATAAATATTTTCTCATTCAAACTATATTTGATTTTAGATTTTTTGTATTAATTTCGAAGTTACATTTTGTCATATGAATTTTAAATTTGATATATTTTACGGTACCAGATAAATTTTAATTGTTGATTTCGAATATGTATATGAATGGAATTCGTTTGATATTATAAGATACATTAAATTTAAAGTTTATATGATGAAGCAATACATTTTAAAATATATACAAAATGATATAAAATCATATAATTTGAATGAAAATTGTTTTTACCTTTTGAAGAGATGTCAAATCATATAATTATATGATGAAATTCTAATGGAATCTAGCGAATTATTCCCTTAATGATTGAACTGGTACAACAAAAGTGCAATTATCACATAATTTGATGGATTAAATGTAAAAATAAAATAAAAAAATCATGGGATAAAATATAATTACCCAAAAATGTATTTCCTTTGATTGAATACATATCCATCACTGAGGTACATGCATAACCAGAATTCATCAAACAACAAAAGGATTTGATCTCTTAGTATATTACCACCTCTTATGTTCCGTTCATTGAGCTTTCTCCTCCACAATCTTAATATACAACTGGAGAGTTGAATAGTTGTGTATATCACCATATTTCCCTTCTATAATGTATGCTCATAAATTAAAAATTTATAGTATTATAATTAAAGAATACATGTGTCAAATATAAACAATTATAGGCCTCCCAAAAGGTAACGGAGATGTGCGAAGGTTTCCTCGAGCTGGATGGAGATTGGCCCTCGAGTGCAAAGGCATAATCTATGGTTATTCAAAAATAACACCCGATCATCACCATTTGCAAAGGTAGAACTCAACTTCCAATTTTCGCCTTCGCAACGTACCCCGACTTAGCATCCGTTAGGCCTAAAACGGTAATTTCCAAACGGGAAAGAATCCTCCACATTTCTCTTCCGAAAATTTCCTATATATTTCGAAGAGAGGGACACATGGTGGAAAGTGATTGGATCCGACTTTTCCCGTTTTGTCGAACTTCCTTTTTTTCTCTTACAACTCTCCGAACTTTACACGAAATTTACAGAAGGCAAGAAATGTAGAGATCCTAATTGTTGCTTCATTTTAAAGGACTGCTTCTGATCTCTCGGAATCGATCAGGAAATCGTCTAATGAAGCGAGAGATTGAAGCTGACGACCAAGAGAAGCGATTGTCTTTTGACACTCGGCGAATTTGCTAGCAGCTACTGCTAACTCAATATCCTGCATCAATGTTGAAGCCACGTTAGCATCAAAAACCAATCTGAAGTATAACTATTTTTCAATTTGGAATATGAATTTTTCTTTTTTCCGATTGCACCATAAAGTTCACTAATTTTTCTGATTGTAACTTAATGTAATATTTAGACCATTGGCTAAAGTCAAAATTGATATCCCGAATTATTAACAAAATTACATGAGACATATGCCAAAACACTACACATTTCAAACCAAACAAAAGTTTCAAATCATTTTATGATTTCCATTCAATTCAAACTCAATTTGAGCATAAATCGAATGAAAATTTTGACTTTGGCCAAAAAAATGACTCAAATATTACATTAGGTTGCAATCAGAAAAAATAGTGAACTTTGGGGTGCATTCGGAAAATAAAAAAAGTTTTATGTTGAAAAAGCAGCAAGTTGATTTTTTAAATTAACTCTAAATTTTATATTATGTGCACAAGTTAGTTGAATAAACTATTAAACAAGCAATAATGTAAACGAACAAACCTGATTGATTCGGAACTCTTCAACAATTGATGATTTCTGAAGCTGAGCATCTGATTTCATTCTTGATATTTCAGCTTCTAGAATGTCACACTTAGCAACAGTTTCCCTTGAAAGAATCTTTTCTTTCTCAACCTGTTCCTCTAAGGTATTAATGTCAAAGCACAACTTTTCACACTCAAGCTTTGTTACTTTGAGTTTCAACTCTGATTCCGCTTTCTTTATATTGGCATCTTCAAGTTGCACCTCGATTATGCTCTTAGCTTTGTTTGCTTCAGCGAATTGATCTTGAATTTTCACCAGATTTGTCTCCGTTTCATCTAAAAGCTTTGTTAAGTTCTTAAGCTTTACTTTTGTACACTCTGCTTCTTCACATGCATGTCTGGTTGATTCATTAGCTCGAGCCAGCTGCATTTTCAGGTCAACTAACTCCACCGCTGTTTGCTTGTGACGATCTTCGGATGCCTTAAGCTGATCTCGTGTCTCGTTCAGAGCAATCTCCAAACTTACTTTCTCTACAGTTATCTTCCTTACATTATCCTCCAGTCCAGCCGTTTTCTTGATCATGGCTTCCATTTCATCTCTCAATTGAGTACCTTCACCACTATGCGTCTCGGGTAGGGCCACAAGCCTCTCCATCTCGAGAAAATCACCCATCAAATCAATCTCGACTGAAGGAATAATGCGACTTCTTTCGCGCTTAAATTGTTCCAAATCAAAACTCCTCGTTTTATAGTTGTCATCTTCAATGACGTGTAGGATCCTCTCCCCATTATCCGAGTGACTATCAGTGAAAGATTCAACATAAACTGACGATGCAGTAACTGACTGGTTGTCGTTAGCACTTGCGGCTTTGCGGGCCAGGGCCTTTAGGCGGAGAGATTCTGCTTCAAGCTTCGACACCCTTTTTATGTTGTCGAGATGATGTTTACTAGCAGTTTCAGCAGCATGTGTGCTCAAGTCTCTCTCTCTCCTCATTACTTCCAATTCTTCAGCTTTTGAGAGAAGCTTGAGTTGAAGGATTGAGTTCTCATTTTCCGTAGCTTCAAGCTTAGAGCGGAGCTCGGAAATCCTATCTTCGTCTTCTTCTCTTGCTTGTCTAAGCTGTCTCAAACACTCCTTTAGTGCCCCATCAAGATGGCCAACACGCTCCTCCAGAATTGAGTTCTTCTGAGTCAAAGCGTCGTTCTGTTTCTTCAGGACAGATACTTCGTTTTCGGCCCTTTCCCATCCTACATGTATAGATACAATATAGATACATGTTGAGCTCCAATGCACAAACAGAAACCCACAAACACACACAAAGTGATTGTTACCTGAGACAGCTTCCTCTGCGACTTTAGAGTGTTGCTTAACCAAGTCTTCCTTTGCGCGGATGTTAAGAAGAGCTTCGGTTAGTTTCTCTGAGAGAGTCTTCACACTATCAATATGTTCATCATCTGGTGCAGCTTTAGACGTCACTTCAGGGGATTGAATATTATGATTTGACAGAGTCTGTAAAACAATGAAACATCCATTAGTTAAGTCCTATCAAAATCTTCTTCTTTTCTCTCAAATATATAAAGTTTCTTATCTATCTTTCTCGTTCATCTGCTTCATCGTTTTTCATATTGAAATTGATTGACATGCCTATAGCTTTTTCATGGACATGTAGTTTGCAATAATCCACTAAAATATGTGGAACACAGTTATGCATGATTAGTTTCTAGTTATTTCAGACCATATATACAAATACACATTTCATTCTAAGTTCAATGTTGTAATCTTATCATAGACAACACCACGAAACCTTCTAGCTCAAATGGTACCCCACCTTTATAAAGATGCAGATTGTGATGCGTAGAGTTCGAGCCTAGATCACGCAAGTTGTTTTGTCTTTATTCCCTCCCTTCCTCTCCCTCTAGCTCATTAAAAAATAGACCAATGTTGTCCAATTTCATGTTGGAAAAATAGCATTATCGAATTTATGCATGGGAAGGCATACATCATATTATCATATATCTCATTCATTTGATGCAAAATCCAAATGCTAGTGAACAAAAGAGTGTGATGGTAATACCATAGGGTGGGATTTGCCACAAAAGAGAGACTGGGAAGAGATTTAATAATTGGAGGCAAATAGATGTGGTCGTAGCTGGAAAGAAAGAGTGCTTTTCAGAGTGCAAAAAAGTAGTAAGGGTTGTCAGTTGGTGGTCCACCTACATTGGATATCCACACAATGTGGTCCATCTAACCATCTTCATTCAAGATAAACTATCAACTCACTGGATTTCTTTCATAGCTTAATCTACATTACCAAATACGAACATCACTTAATCATCCTACTAAGATCAAAGAACTCCAATCCTCGAAAAAACCCGTTTCTCTAATAGCTTCAACAAGAACATAATTACACAATAAAGACGAAGCATGACAGCCCAATGGTAAAAGACATCTGCTGTCTAGGCATAAACAGGAGTGAAATCCATTGATCCTCTTTAAATGAAAGTAAGGAAAAAAAAAACATAATCGCACAATAAGAATTCATTTTATCACAAAAGGTTAAAATGTTTTCCTATCCCCATTCAACTAAGCAAGAAATGAAGAAGAACACAAGAATAAGATTGTAACCTCATCTAATTATCACTTTCAATTCAAGATCAACACTCAACATAGTGAAGTCCTAGCAACTAGAAACAGATAGATACACATTAACTAACATGATTAATCGAAGCTCAAGCTAAACCTGATCATCGGAGAATCTTTCAGAATGCGATGAAACCGATCCAGAGCTCTCAGTTTCACCACTGGGACTCTTTTCTGAAGACTTTCGCCGCCATAGCCAACTTCTCCGGTCCATCTAAATGCACTTATGCTCTTACACAAACTTCATAAGCATCTCATCTCAATTTAGCCACCACAAATTGGAACCCTCTCCATCTTTACATTACACACAAGCAATGGCTTATCAGATAAATATGTATGTATGTATTCATATATATTAACAATCAGAAAACTTCAAGAAAATGAGTCAAATAAGAAGGCAGAAGGAAGTTTCTGGTGAAGGGGCCAATCAAAGCTTTGCTTAGAATTCAATCTTTAACCAACCAACCTTGAAGAGTAACATAACATGAATAGAGAAAAAACCATATTGCAATATAAACCATTCTTAGCCAAACTTAAAGAACAATACTTCAGACAACTAATCTGATAGGCACCTTTCAATTCCCCCACCACCATCAAATCTCTCTCTCTCAATTCTATAAATATCAGATAAACAAGCGTGACCCACATAAATGTTCTACTTTTATCATCCAAAAGGGAGACGACACACAAACAAAAAACTGCAAAAAGTACCTTTCTTGGTTTAATTACTCTACAAAACGTGATTATGCAATATAACTCTAAGAGAGAGAAAGAGGAAAAACAATACCTTCCACAATCAGAACATTCACTGACAGAGAACACAGCAGCAGAGAGCAGGAATGTTCAGATCATTGTATGAGAATGAAATGAATCAAAAAAAAAGAACTTTAATTATGATTCTTGAGTTGGTTATTATTATAATTAAGCGGTGTGTAGGTTTCTTGAATTGCATATCATAAAAATAAAACTCCACCTTTTTTCTTTTGGGTTTTTTGGACTCATGTGGGAGCGTGTCGGGTGAAGACAAATCCTGGGATCAATTATTATTATTTATTTATTATTTATTTTTGATTATTTGTGTGGGAAATTGGTCTCTTTTTCAAACCAAGATTGCGATATTCGCGCGCCTGTTTGTAAGAGAAGCACACAACAGTGGAGAAGTGGGTGCCACGTTTAATCAATTACTCAATCCAAGTTGTCACCATTTAATCATCTCTTATTATTGTTTTTTTTATTTCCAAAAGTCTACATCTTTATTTATAACTTTTATTAGTAGCAGTAAATGCTATAATAGACATTGAATTTATTGAGTTTAGGATGAATTATGATCTATCATTTTTTAAGTTTGATTAAATTTTTAAATAAATTTTAAGATTTATGGAAATTACAAGCAAACGCACTTTAATTTTGAAAATAAAAACACAAAATGTTTTGATTGAATTCTTTTATAATCAGAAAATGTATTACATGTGTGTAATATAATATAAAGTTGCAATAAATATAATATAAAAGTCACACTAACACAACGAAAAGGTATAACATATTTGTAAGAATATGAATATTCAGGTATGGAGGCGTGTGAGAGTGTGTGAAAAATGGCCCTAAGTCAGGTTGACCCGCACCAATTACATATAAATAATTGTGATATATTAAATGATATACTACATGTGTAAAAATTCATTTAACACATTTATGAGTGATCAAATGAAGGAATTTCACTACTATAACCAAATGGATATGGATGTCTTCCTTAATAATTAAAATGAGCTACACATCACATATGTTTTAACTCAAGAAGAAATCATTGCAGGAATTAGGCAACAAGCAGAGAAAGATAATCCGATGGATGATAATGTAGAGATACAAGAAGTTTTAAGCATGATTGATAAGTTTGAATCATTTTGGCTTCACAGGTTGTACACAAAGGATGTAATGACTAATCATAAAATTAAGTTGTTGTCATAATTAATCATAAATAAATATTTTTGCCATATCTTAAACTTATTGTAATGATATAATGACATTTATTATTTCTATAAATGGAACTAGTTAATATTTCACACTCATATAAACTAACATATTAAATTTTACATAAATTAATATTTCTCAATATAAATTAATACAAATTAGCATAAATTAATACACTCATTTTCATGTTAATATCATATTGTTAAACCATCTTTTAAGTTTTAAGAGGGTAGTACATTGAAAGTTTGATCGTTGAAAGGATGTGATTGTCCATTGTTATTTTTATGCATTTCGAGGTTTATTTGATAATTTGACAAAAGTTATAGAGTGATTGAATGTGATTAAATAAGCTCAACAAACAGTTGACTGCAATAAGTGAGAATTGACAAATAAAAAAAAAAAATGTATTTGGACGAAAGGGATACTATTCTTCCTCAGATTTTGCTCATTTTGCACAATTTGCTTTGTCTTTTTCTTCTGCTCAGTCTTCATCTTTCATTTTTCTCTATTTTTCACTATTGTCACAATATTATTTTCATGCCTTATCAATTTTTTTTTTATAAAGAATCCTAAGAGCAAGATCCTAACGATACGTTTAGTTAATATATCGATTTGTTGAGTAAATTTTTGTTATCCTAATTCTTTAAAAAAAAAAAAATGTCTTCTATTATACTTCTTTTATTTTGTAATTTTGAATAGCAATTCCATTTGAAGTTTCACACCAAGATTGAAGTTCTTATAAATATTTGTAATTTCTTCAACGTCCGGCACTTCTGAGAAAAATTTAAGGTAAGTCTAATTTATGCATAAATATTAATTTACGCTTAATTATATTTAAACAAGTTATGCATAATTAGTATTCATTTCTATTGAGAAATATTAATTTATGTAAAATTTAATATGCTAGGTTACATGAGTTTGAAATATTAATTAGTTCCATTTACAAAAACTTTAGAGTAAAGTTTAAATATTTCATTCTATTTATAATTTTAAAGGTATATAATGTGAAAATATAAGTTCATTAAACATTAAAAATAACTAATGATAAACATAAATAATTTACGCTTAAAAATGGAACTAATATCTAGTGGAACTAATGTCGGTAATAAATCATTAAACATAAATATAGTTTAATAGTAGTTAAATAACTAAAACTTAAGTAACTAATTATATGTTAAGAAATTCAATAAATGTTAGTTCATTTAACTCGAATATTAGTTTATTAGTTCATTTAATAACATTTAAATTAATATAAATAAATATACTTAAATACAAAACATAATTTAATATTAACTTAACTAATAAATCATTAAAAATATAAGAAATATGAGGTGTTTGTGTAATTTATGTTTTTTATTTAAATATATTTTAGGATCAATATTATTAAGATTAATATTAAAATATATAATTTAATATTTAACTTAGGATCAGTAATATACACGAATACTAATATTTCAATATACACGTGAATATATGTAAGTTAGGATCAATAATATTAATTAGAATCAACAATTTCATTAAGATTTAAAAACCGATATGAATATTATCTTGCAGGCAACAAAATCAATAAGATACCATATTTAAAATAGGGTTAAAAAAATTTCTCATCAAATTATATGTGATGTGACACATTTTTGTATAAATCTTGAAATGCTCTATTTTGTCTTAATAACTTTAAATTTGATGCATTTTATCATATCAAAATAAGTTCTAATCATTGATTTTGGACATGTGTATGTACGATTGAAAATTAATTGTCTGATATTGTAAAATTAATCCAATTTATAGCTCATACCACACACAATGATACATTCAAAATTTATATAAAAAAGTCATGTCACATCACATATGGTTCAAATGTTAATTTTTAGCTTTTATCCCCTTCAAAATATATACCCTAAATTTTGATCATACTATCTAGTTGTTCACAAACATTCTCCATCAAGCCCACCTCACCTTTTCATTCACATCAAAACTACAAATTATCCAAACATATATGTATATTACAAAGTTAAAAAAATCAAAAAGTATGGTGACATAAAATTTTCAGAAACCTAGTTTACATATCATGGAGAATAATGTAGGTAGGAAAAATAAAAAATGTGAAATTAATAAAAAGTGTGAAATTAATAATCTCTCAAGAATAAGAATTAATGAGTTGCTATATAAATAAACACTAATTAAGTAGGCAAAATAAATTAATTGATAGAAGCTAGTATAAGATTGTGTGGAAGATATATAGATAGAAGTTATATATATAGCTGAAGTGATCATATATGTTGCTTGCTCTCTTGCCATACCATGCATGAGAATTTGGCCTGTAAATTAAGAATGCACCTTATATCCATCCTCTATTATATTCTCTCATAATCCAGCTTATCCGACTGCAATTAGTAGTAGTTTCCATAGTCACTTGTCATAATATATATGGGCATCATTTAATTATAAAGTAACTAATGAAATTTAATTCATTAATTAATAGTACTTTATATCTAACTTAATTACCTTGATAAGCATGTCTGTTGGGAGCCAAGCAGGTGCAGTTGGTATTCCAACCCATGCAATCTGCATATATTCCAATAAATAACTTATTAATTATCAGAAAATTAAAAGTTATAATAATATATAATAAATAATAAAGAGTGGGTCAGGTGTGCATCAGGTGCACATGCAATTCGGGTGACCCGGTTTGACCCAAATCTGCGAGTTTTTTTTATTGCCTTATTTATTTATTTATTTATATGTTACCTTTATGTTATATTAGTGTGATTTTTATATACAAATATCCTTACTTTTATGTATTAAAGATAAGGATATTTGTACATAAAGGCCAGATGAATATCTGATTTTTTTTTTAAGTTACAGTACATAAAAGTTATGATATTTGTATATAAAAGTCATACTAATATAATATAAAGATTACTTATTTACAACATAAAGATCAACATATAAAATAAAAAATAAAAAACAAAAACAAAAATTTACGGATTTGGATCGAACCAGATACATAAGAGATTTTCTCAACAATTAAATATACTTACAAGTGCATATTCACCAGTCTCAAAAATGCGGAGATCGAGCACCTCTCCACGGTCTTCGTAAATGTAGTCTAGCCCTTTGTAGTATGTTGGATGACCCACTGACAAATACTGCAGTTTAACACAAACATATTTTCTTTATTTCCATATTCATTTTATTAATAATGATATCTCTATCATAAAAATAGAACTATTTTTCACCAATCATAACATGATTTAATTTGCATTTAATGAATTTGAAATGCAGGATTTGAATTGAATATATATATATATATATATATATATATATATATATGAAATGTGAGTTTCAAATTCATCCTCCAATTCTTAAACACAACTATATAAAGTATTGAGAAATTGGGATTCTTGTTCTGCGTTTGTGACTTTATCCATTTTTTGTTAGTATCTTCAATTTTCATCTCATTTTGCTTGAAATTAATTTCGATATATAACTATATGGTGTTGGTTTGTTGATATAAAAATTTTAATTCCAATATCCAGATACGTAGAAGTTGACATTTCAAGCAAAATTAAATTAATATATGTATATATATATATATATATATATATATAAATAGAAGATCAATATTTGGATAATTAAAATTTGTAGTGAATAAATGAACAAAACCTGAGTTACAGAGTGTCAACGTACATTTACGCTATTGAGATACTTTTCCTTGTCGACTCTCACAATCTGGCCCTTCTTCACTAACAAAATCAGCAAAAATTAGAGACCAAAGAATAATTAATTAATTATAATCATAAAAAAAAATGTAGTGATGAAATAAATTGATTATATATATAAATAAAAATACAAACTGGAGTAAACAGGTTTCTTAGGCTTGGGAGGTGGTTTAGTAGCTGCAGGCTGAGCATTAATGGAGGAAGGTGGTTGTTGGTCGTCCTTTGTTGTCTGATTCTCCGATGACGACGACGATTTTACTGCTCTGATGACAACTCGGAGAAGTGATGATGGTGCTGAAACTATTGTGTTGTTTCGTCGTCGGAATGCTGACGTGGCGGAGAAGGAGGAGGCATGAGAGCTGAGTGCTGCTGGAAATGGCGCCATTAATAGTAATGTCAATTAATCTCACCATTCACCTCAAAGTGCTCTTCATCTTCTTCTTTCTTCCACTTCTCTCTTCTATTCTATTGTATGTAGATAAGGTTATTAATTCCACTCCTCTATTCTATTGTATGTAGATAAGGTTTCCTATCTCTCTTTTGTTTTTGTGAAGATGTCTCAATTAGACAAAGTTTATTTTTCAATCTATTGTTATAATAAATAAATTTTTTTTACCTATTTTATAAGGTTAAGTGTTTAAATTACCCTAAGGAACTGTTTGGATTGTGAATTGGGTTAGTTAAGAGTAGTTAGATAAGGTTTGTATAAAAAGTGTGGTTTAATGTTTTTTTTTGTTTGGATTGAATGTTTGAGAAGCTGGTTTACTTTTAATTTTATGTTTGGATTGAGTGTTAATAACATGTGTGGTGGGTTTATTTTTTAACATTTTGTTTGGTTTGAATGTTTATTTATTGTATTTAAATAAATTACAAATCTACCATGAAAGTATATTTTATATTATTAATAAAATAACTAATAAACTCAAAATTGTACAACCAAATAACAGCGTCATTTATCTGAATATAGTAATATAGGATAATAAACTGTTGCAATCATTTACATTTTTTTTATGGAAATGTATTTAATTCCTTTGTGAGATTCTAATTTAGTTTTGATAAATTTTTATTCGTTTTTTTTCTTAACACATCCTTTTTTTTTTTTTAATTAAGGAAGCATTTACAAACAAAGGCATATTTGTATAGGAGATTAAAGGTGATGCTTATTGTCTCATAGAAACGATAAAGCCTATACTTCTTCATCCGTTGAATTTATATTTCTTTCTTTTTTCTTCTTATAGACTATATTTTTGAGACCTCAAAATATATAGATATATGAAATGTATAGTTAAAATAATATATATAAATATGTATATTTAGATTGTTTTTAAAAATTGATTCTTCAGTTTGGTTTAGAAAATATATCAAAGATATTTTTGATTGAATTATGTATGAGAAAAGTCAAATATTCAATATTTTTCTTTATTCAAATCTTTTTCAATTCGTATTTTGATTTCGTTTCTATGACACTCTTGCACAATATAGTTTCTTTCATGTATTTCATATTTTTCTATAATTTTTTTCCTACACTTCATTTTTATTTCTCACGTTTTAAATTATTTTACTGAGAAAAAAATCCAAAAAATACATAATGTAAAAAGTTATTTGCAAAAAGGTAAAGAATATAAAATAAAGTGCAAAGACGAAAATAAAAAAAAATTAAAAATAAAAGGGCTAATTTAATTATGCATGTAATTGGAAGAAGTATACATAGTGGGGTAATTAACCAGAAGATTAAGGGCATAATGTTTGGTTCAATGGTTTAGATTGGTTAGGTTAATTTAACATGGTTAAACTTATGTTTACTTTGAGGGTTAAAAGCCCGATGCTAATTTGAGCCCGGTGCTAATTTGGTCAAAAGAGTGCATAGTGTGGGTTAAATTAACCACCCAAAATTGGGTGATTTATTTAACCCAATTTTTAACCCAATAGTGTAATTTATCAAAAATACTTTTAAGCCCTTATTATTACAATGTTATCTCATACTTGTCCTTAATTTGTCTTTTTTTTTACCATCACATAAATTCAAAAGATAAATTCACATATTTTCAAATATAGAATCAATCTTAATTTTAGTATAAATTAAATATTTAATTAAATGAAATATGTGTCAAATGGTAAGTTCACTTGAATGCCAGTAAGTAAAATTGTTCCAAAAGAGAAATAAGTTTAAAACAATTGGATTTGATTTGTTATAATTTATATAAATATTTTTTAAACAATTGAAATATATTTTGTTTGAAATAAATCAAATTAGGATTATATTTTAAATTTTAAAATTATCACAATTACATCTAAATATAATATGAAAAAGAAAAAAAAATCATCTAAAAAGAATAGATAGTCCAATATTTTTGTACAACATATAAATCGAATAACTCCATAATTCAAATTATAGAATCAATAATATATTTTTTGTATAAATACATTTATTTCATAATGAATTGAGTCTCAAAAGGTAAGTTTAATGTTAATTATTTTTATTTGTAAATACAAATTATGAATTACTTTGTTCCAAGTAATTTTGAATTATCTTTATATAAATAAAAATAAGTTTATTCCAAATAATTATGAATTGCCTTTTTATCTGTTTTTTTAATTATTTTGTAAAAATATTTTAATTAAATTATTATTTTGCTTTGGAATTTAATAAAAAATATAGCATCATTTATGTTTGAGGGCACTTTGGTCAAGTTTTTATAAACCCACAACAAACACTTGATCCAAACAAAATTTTAACATACCAACCAATTTCAAGAAATAGCACAACACTCAAACCAAACACAATATTAAGTCAAACCTAACATTAAACATTCAAACTAAACATATCAAATATTAAACTCAATCTAAACCAAACAGTGCAAACCCGTCATAACTCAACTAACCTAACTAACTCAACACACGAACCAAACATGCCCTGAGCGAATAATGATTTAGACTTGAATTGGGCATAAATGTTGTTTTTTATAAAGGCATTTGAAAATGTGATAGTGATTTTGCCTTTAGATAAGTAGAAAAGTTATTTATTATAAATATGGGTAAAAAAAGTAAATTTCTTATAAATATAAATAAACAAATTACTCTGACCCTTTTGTCCTCTCATGTCATAATTTGCTTGTGATAATTTACTTGTCTTTTTTAGATAGATTTGATTCAATTTGATTATGATCACGAATTGATCTTAGGATGACAATGAATAACTAATAATCAAATGGCTATATTTTTCTAAAATAATCATAAATATTGAAAGACGTGGATATTGATAATTTGATGTTTAAATTTAATGCATATCAACAAATATAAAGAAAAGATAATCAAGTATATATATATATATATATATATATATGATTTTATAAAGAAAAGATAATCATATTTAAATAAAGTTTACAAGATTGCTCTTTTTCTTCAGCTTATTTACATACTGCGATTACATTCAAATTTAATGTCCTCAAATCTTGTTCTTCTTGTTCAGGAAAATATCAAAAAAGTTAAGTTCCATTTTACTTTATTATTTAAAATAAATTATTATTTTTATTAATAATTAAATTATTTCTAGCCCATTTCAATTAAAATATTGTTTCTATTTGGAGTTTAGAATTAACTATAACCTTTGGGCATTTTGGTTCAAGTTTATACACACCGACCACAACAAATATTTGATCCAAACAAAATCTTAAAATATAAACTTATTTCAAGAAATAACACAAGGCTCAAACTAAACATAATATTAAGTCAAACTCAATACCGAACATTCAAATCAAACATATCAAATGTTTAAATGATTTAACATGAACAATGTTGACCACCATCCCACGGCCAACTAACTTAACTAACCCAATACATGGTGTTTTTTCAGATACATGATAAACTCTTTCGATATTAAACTCTTTCAAATATATTTACATTATATTCTCCAACTACATCATAATTACATTATTTAAAACTACTAAGAATAGTAGTAATAATTAAGCATAATGTCGGTAATTAATTACATATTAAACATCTTATTCAACCCAATTAATGTCAAAGTCCTTGAGTTTGAGTAGCCACTTGTGTGTATCTTGTGAAACATAGGGTTTAGAAGATGATGAAATGGAGTGGTTAGAGAGAGGAGATTCAAGCTTCTTATCTTTGAGTCGATTGGGATGCCTCACCTTGAGCAATAGAAGACGAGACACTTCGTGCAACCCTCCCCATTTCTCCAGTGCACGTGCTATGTCGTAACGACCTGCACCACACCATGCCGATCAAATCATACAATCGAAACAAAAACACATTTTAATTTTTCATCAAAATATCACCGATATATTGGTAACCATCGTTTTGGTTTTGGTTTTAGTTAATTTGTAGTAGAAAATGTTGGAATATCAAAGATATATCAGAGAAATATCGGTATAATATCAAAAAATATCGATTTAAAAAATAAAGAAGGAAAAAAAATTTGTGGTGGTAATACAACTTTATAATGAATGACACCATAATTTAAATGAAAAAAAAAAGGTATTTTATATTCAAATAATATTATAATTTGAATTATAATGTGTATTAGATCAAAAATTAATCAAAGTCAAAATATTAGGTCACATTATAATTACATGTCATCTTATTCATTTGAACCTCATAGGAGTTCATTTTGGTATTAATAATAATGTTTTCTAATATTTTGAATTTTTCATATTGACATAGGAAACAATGTTTATAGAATAGTTTATCTATATATTAGTTATAAATATGTTAATCTGTCAAAAATTTTAAGGTGAATATATGTATTAAAAGTTTAGTTATAATATTATGTAAACTATCAAAGTCTATTTTCCCAGTTTTTACAAAGTTTCTGTCATTTTTTTAAAATTTTACCTATAATTCCGTAAAATTAAGATATCAATATTTCCACCAGAAACTGAAATTTTCGTTTACAGATGCATCACATATGTATTAGAGAAGGAGATGTGTTTAGTACCTGCACGTTCAAAGGATTTTCTGCTGGGCATATATGATTGATCCATACCCCAATTCCTTTGAAATCTTCTAATCTGAAACAACACTCACTCACATTTAATCCCAAATTTTGGCTTTAAAGTTATAGATGAGAAGAACATGTAAAAAAAGCAAGAAAGTATATAGTAACCTCCTCTTGCAAATTCTCAAGATCATCCCAGTAACCTTTCGGTTTTCTTTGTTTGTAGGCAAGTGAGAGATTCATCAACGACGCAATTCTCCTAAATCCACCCATGCGCGTGATTGCCTTCTCAATATCCACGCGCCCATGCTTCCGTAGTTGCTTCCTCATTGGCATAAATCCTTGCTGTCCATGATCACTAATGAAGTTTAAGAGCTCGTCTTTAAGAACTTCAATGTCCCTTTGCAAGCCCGGAATCTTTGGCCTTTGTCTGTATAATGAGCTTGCTGAGATGATGCAATCATAACTATCATCCTTGCCTTCTTTCGTACTAAAATTGGAGGAGCTGTTGCTGTTCAATGAAGCTGTGTCTCTATCCGTACAACTCACCGACTCCACTTGCTTTTCACTCTCTCTTTTTTCCACGTAATCTCGAATAGCACACAAGTTTGATGGCAGATCCTCATATATGACCTGCAGTCTTAGAAAATTGTTTCAGAAATTAATAGTTCTTCATATGCTAAGAATACATTCCAAATAGTTGGTTTTTTTGTGTAGAGGAGGTATGTGCTTTGTGTGAAAAGAAGACATAAATGGAAGTGGAATTATGCACAATATTAAGAAGGGACTTAAAACATGGATGATCTTCTCTTAAGACAAATTTGAGAGAGAGAGAGAAGAGAGAGACAAGATAAAACAATTTCAAGTAAAATAGTGTGATATTGCATTAGTGAAGCAAAAGGTAGTTGGAGATGTACAAACCTCTTCCATTATAGCTTCGGACAGAAAGGAGTTTTTATGCATTTTGGAGTCGACAGAATACTTTAAGAGTGTGTGGTGACAACCTAGTTTCTCTAGAATCCATTTTCCTCGAAAAGAATCAAAGTCCCCTTCAACCTGCTCGAATCTGATCTCTTGTTCAAGATGCTCACACAAATCAAGGACAACACGTGCGTGGAGAACCATATATAACAGGCCCTTGCATCCTTCCTGCATTGAATTATGGCATTATCATTGTTGTTATAAATATGACATAGCAAGAAAATATTGAATATCATTTCAAGAGATGGCAATAAATATATGTCCTTGTATGAACTTAAAAACTGAAAAATGGATTTTGTACCTGAAGAATTCGGACTCTATTGTTTTCTCGAGATAAGATTTTGCTGATAGCTAAATTAGGAACAATCCTGAAGTAATTCGGAAAAATAAAACAAAATGATGTGAAGAGTAAAATTCAAATAAGCATCCATGGTTGTATTTGAAGAATTAAATTTTTAACTTACTACTTACTCAGGAAGATTTTCATAAGCTGTCAAAATATTCCAGACTTGACGAACGGGGGCTTTTACTGTTATGCTTGCAACAACACATCGATGAACACCTCCGTTTTCCTTCACCACAAAATGAATGAATGAACTTGAACAAACTCAACCAAAAACACTTAACGGAATTTCTGTGAAAGTGACGAGGCAGTTAGTTAGTTACCAATAAGCCATCAAATCTACGTAGGTGAACTTCATCGACCACACATGGTCTGTCAAGTGGACAAGATTTCCCGAAGATTCCCCACTTACTGTTAATTAATTCTCCTCCATTGGAAGGAGATAAAGGACCAAAACTAGCTTTCACAAACTTCTCTTTGAGCTCAACTTTATTCTTCAATGCTATTGCATCTTCGCTCTCTGATCTGCATGCTAAAGCATGGAGATTTACAGGAAGATCTGATCTGATTATCCTCTCGAGAAATATTGCAGGGAAGTTGAACCTCGGAATTACATTCACTTCATAACCCAAAATCGTTGTCATTGACCTACAAATTAGAAACATGAAATAGTTACAAATTGTCAGCATACTTGCTTCTAATAGACAATGAAGCAAGAGATTATATAAGACAAGTTCGATGACAACCATGAATTCCAATTATATGATCATTAAAGACCAAAATTTAAAGAAGTATATATCTTACCCTTTCTGAGACTTCACTGACCATTTGCCTTCAAATTTCTTGAAATCTCCATCAACCATAGAGAAGTGAAGTTCACGATCATTCTCCTAAATTAATACAACTTGTAAGATGGAAAAAACACACACACACACACACACACACACTCATGTGTAATAACACAAACATGCATATATATAATATTGCCAATGCAATCTCTTATCCCTTTAACAAATTCTCTTTAACTTGAAGTTCTTTAATGAAAAGTTGCGAGAAAAGGGACGTGCAGTTGTTTGAATAAAAATTACATACATCTTTGATAATCTCGTGAAGATCCAACACAACACGAGCTTCAATATGCCAATACAATGCCCTTTGCAACCCTCTTTGCTCCAACCATATTCTCCCTGGGTGTGGACAAGGAATTCTCCCACTGAAACATTATGTCACCAGAAATGCATACAAATCATTGCATCATTTAAGTAATGCTAATTCAAATTCTTCCACTGAATCAAGAAGAAAAAACTAAAATTAAAAAATATCGTTTATTACAAAATACAGTTTTTTTCAGTTCATCATTTTGTTTATTACCAAGAAAAACTAATGTTTTTCTTTAGTTTTCCTTTCAAACTTTACCCCTTCTTCATTTTTGTAACAGGTCTTCATTTACTAATTTTATGCAACTTTAATACTCCAACAAATAATTGATTAACACATGATTATTCCTAATAATTGATTTTTTTTATATATGTGGATGATGTATATTATTAATCTGAAGCACCACAAATTACTCAGTTTCCAAATCCTATGGCACCAAATGATTCACTAAAACTACAAACTTTGAATTATGTCCCCACAGTGTACTTAAGTTAGTGCATAAACAATGCATCCCCTAATTTAATAATCCAACACTAAACCCCATTAAAAAAGATTAAAAAATAATCCAAGAAATTAATAAATTATACCTGCTAACAAGATTTGGGATGAAATCAGCAAGCCTTTCATAGTCAGTGACAGCACACCAAACGGATTGAGCATCAGCATTGACAGATATCTCAGCTCTGATTCTGCGTTCCCTCCAAGATATCACTTCCACTTCACACTTCACCTTTCTCTCTCCTATAACCACCTCATTTTCTCTCACTACTTCTTCCTCTTCCTCTTCCTCCTTTTCCCTTTTCTTGTTCTGGGTTCTACTTTTCACAAGATTATTGTGATTCCCGTTTGGGAAATGAGTAATCTTGGAGTCCCATTTTGGGGTCTCTGCACTAGCAAATGAAGAAAAGGCTACAAATGTGTTGGGTGCAGAAGAATGCTTGAACTGGTCAAAAATGGCGAAGCTTTGAGTGAAGGCTAAACAGTGTGATGCAATATGGGGCTTAGTGGTGATCATCTGAGGACTCTCTGTGTGTGTGGACTGTGAAAAATTGTGTGTCTGCTGTTTCAAGTGTCATAGATGGGTTAGTTTAGATATTTTATTTTCCATTTTTGTTTATTTTGGGGGGAAATTTCAGAATTGAAGCATGGCCACCAATATTTAGCATGGCGTGTGGAAGAGCAAATGAGTGGTCCAAAACAAATTCCACATCTTTTTGGTATGTTTTATTATCTCTTTACACTAGGATTTTGGATGTTATAATTCAATTTGATATTTTATTTTATATTAATTATTTTTAATTTATAAGTGCTAATTAGAAATGTTATTTTATATTTGATAGGTGATGACTATTTTAAAATATCACATAAAATTCCAAAGTAGAATAAAGAATCTTATTTGTTAACACTAAGGATCGATGAGTGTTTGTAGAATACACATTCGACAAACAATCATCGATTGGTTTGAATGAAAATAATTTCTCTTTTTAATTGAAAGTTAATATTATGTTCATTCATTGGCCTAAATGCAAAAATCAACCTCAAGTATAATCATTTTTCGATTTGCAATCTAAACTTTTTTTTATCTAATTGCAACCTGAAGTTTTTTTCTTACAATTTTTCTAGTGAAAAGTTCAAAAATTCCTTAAAGTGCAACCTAAACTTTTTTTTCCGACAACTTTTTCGGTGAAATGCACATCAAGTGGCATGCATGCAAGGACAAAAATATCGATACTTGTGGATATATCGGTACCTCGATTTTACGGATATATCGATATTGATGGAAATATCGATAATTTCGAGAAAAAAATTAAAAAATTAAAAAAAATTGAAAAATTTATCTAGCACTTTATATAATATTATAATAAATATTAATATATATTGAAGTTAAATTTCAAACAAAAAGATATGTTTACAACCAACATTAAGAGATAAACTATTATATAAATGTTGTCTCATATTGGTTTACATATCAAATTATCATTGACAATTAATACATGACCTAGTAATAACTTGAACTCCTATGAGGTTCAAATGAATAAAATGATATCATCTTGAGTCAAACAATACTACTAGACCAATTTTCAGCGTAATCATGGAGATAACTTTCATAGGTTTTTTTACTTTCTTCCAACTGTGTTTCCATAAATTTGATAATGTGGATTGACCCAATATGGTTGATTATGTTGATGCATGCTTGAACTTCCATATGACATTTTTGAGTTATAAAATGCATTTTGACTGGACCAATCAATTTGTGAAGTATTATGTCTGCCGTGAGAATACAATGGTTGATATGCCTCGTAAGGATCATTGTTCATACTCATTGAATTAAGACTCATAGAGGATGATTCAATATCAGTGTTTAAGCTCTTATCTTGGTTCCAATTAAAACCATGTCTTCTTCCATAATTCTTTCCAATAACATCAATCCTACTTCCATGGTCAGAATCTTGTGTTGCATGTATGAAATCACGCTCACCGGTGAATGAACTTAAATGCAATGGCTCTTCGGCAGTATAATAAATATGTACCATGAGACATTTAAATAAACTAACTTTTAAATGATGAATCTTCTTGATGGGACATTTAAATAAATTAACCTTTAAATGATGAATCTTCTTGATGGGACATTTAAATAAATTAACATTTAAATGATGAATCTTCTTGATGTTGAATAATGCGTGGAGAATTGAGGGAGAAATGAAAAATGAAATAACAACAATTTTAATAAAAAATTTCCGTAACAAAAATTGTGAACTTTGAAGTGGAGAATTCAAGTATTTACAATACTAATTCAATCTCACTTCACGTGAAAAGAATGATAGGAAATATATGCAACCTATAAGAACTTAACAAGTGGCCACTCCCACCAACCAATTATTAAAAAAAAAAATTTCCAACGACAGCCGATATATAGCCGTATTGCATAATATGTATACTATTGATTGATAAGGAGAAATCGCCGATATATTGGCGATATTTTGCCGAATTATTTCGTTAGGATATATCGATATCCGTAGGCTATTTTTGGTGATAAATTGGCAATATATCGACGATTTATTACGATTTTTTGGTCATTGCATGCATGTGACTTTCAGAAAGATAAAATCAACCTAAAGTATAACCGTTTTTCAATTTACAACCGAAAATATATTTTCTTTCTTTTTTTTTTTTCAATTTGGGACCTATATCTTTTTGAAATGACAAATATATCCTTATGAAAATCATATATAGTGCATTTCGCCAGAAAAATTGCCGGAAAAAAAATTAGATTGAAAAACTTTCAAACTTTGGACTGCAATAAAATGAAAAAACATTTAGGTTGTATATTGAAAAACAATCATACTTTAAATTGATTTTTACATTACATTTAATAATTAAAAAGCACTAATGGAGAAGGGATATCTACAAAATGCCATCTAAACATAACATTGGTGAAGAAATGACATTAATCACAATTTTTTTATACAAAATTCCACCCATGACAAAGGTTACAATTTAGGGTGTTAACCAAAAAATGTAATCCTAGAAATGAGAATGGGAGGTTCTATACTTCCTTAGGTGGTATCGGATTTACTGCACTTGTGATTCTTCTAAATGCTGTTCTAACTCGTTCTCTAAGGCCTTGGTTCTCACATTCAACTTCACCATTTTGCTTGTCAAGATGTGCCATATTTCCATCAACACTGATCAATACCTTGTTCTCGCCCTCATCTTTGACGTCACCGAACAGAGAAACGAGAAGTGCATGTATAATTTTGTCTGCTTTCTTGGTTTCTTCTACCTCATTTGATTCACTTTCAGATTCAACCACAATCTTAGGCAATTCTCGACTAGCATTTAGAATGAGAGCCACAACTGAGTCTGAAACCATATCGCTGATTGGCTCTGTTAACCAGTTGAGCGAAACATGATTCTCCGAGTCTTGTTTCACTGTAACCCTGTCGTGAACTTTCAAAGTCGGACAACCAGATACCTCATCTGTTGAGGATTCCACACTTCGGTAAATTTGCTTAAGCCTGTGTTTTATAACTGCAAAAGCACCTGAATATGGGATCGTAATCCTCTGAACAACGTTACTAGTGGAAAGTTGAGAGAAGATGTGGAGATCCTTGGGAGCCATTATCTGATAGGTGAAACCTTTGTTGACAAGCAAACCACTTACAGTTTCACCAACTGCAGGTGTCTTCTCTGCCAGCTTTCCAACCGCTTTCGCCATTTTCTGGGACTTGAAGTGCATTTCCACAGATTGACAGTTCTTTGGGGTGATGATTTTGGTGTTACCATCAGCAAAGAGAGAGAGAAGCTTCTGTTTGAGCCTTCCCATCTCATTCACTTCACCATGCACCAAGATGATGTTGGGAGGTATAAGCTCTTTCAGAAACGTGCTTGTTTGATTATAATCTGCATGAGCTGAGAAGGAAATGTAGTGCACTTTCATGTTGAGAGGAGCAATTAAGCCACTTGCAAGTGTGACTTCCTTGGGCTCATTAATAATGGTCTTTGCCAGTGTCCCTTCCACAACATACCCAGGTAGAACACAAGCATTTTTCTTGTCCGAGCACCATTTGTCAAACAGCTGTCTTGACAACCCACTCTGAAGCCCACTAGGGCTCGCCATCACTACCGCGGGTCCCACATCGCGGAATTCATCAAGACTTTTCAGTGGAGAGATGTGTTTGAAGTCAAAGGGATTCTTGGTGGCAAACTGATTCCGGATTCTCTCATTCATAGAATTAATGTAGGTCTGGTAAACTGCCATACACCTTTTTGCAAGTGGTGAAGCATAATATATGGGGGCATTGTGGAGTTCGGGATGGTTGGTCCAAAACTCATCCAATATCAATAGTAATTCTTGGGCTCGGCCAAGGGCAAAAGCAGGAATTAGAACACGACCACCTTGAGAAACCGTAGCATGAATCACATCAGTAAAATGCTTCTCCCGTGTATGGCGTGGTTGATGGTTTTGAACCCCATAAGTTGATTCAATGATGCAAACATCTGGTGAGAACTGTGGGAGCTCAGCAGCACAGAGATGTCGGTCTTCTTCACGTGAATAATCTCCCGTATAGAGCACACGAACACCAGCTATGTCAACCATGAACATGGCAGCACCAAGCACATGACCAGCAGTATAACTCCAGAAGCGGATCCCATTAACCTCCAGGGTCTGATGGAAGTCAATAACCTGGAAAATAGATAACTTCACAAAAGGCTGAATAGTTGAAAGTCAAACCACACAGTCACACTACTTAATTGATATCTTCTGAAGTTTTTGGATAGAAAAAGATGATGTAACTTTTAGGATGTTAATAATGGCAATTCCATGTTTATAATCTATTTCATAAATAAGTTGAGATTTTCTAACTTCATATTCAAGCTCTAATATCCTATTTGAAGGGCAGTCATATAACATATTTTGTTTTTTGTAACAACAATCACCAAGCACTTTTGAGATATGCTCCCAAACATCTAAGCTGTTCTAAAGGGTTTATGGGTCTATAAGCACAGCCAAACATCCTCTTATCTGCTGTAAATGCATAAATTAATTGAATGAACAAGAGTGCTTACAAGTGCCAAAATTATTTCAATTAACCAAATTTATAAATATATTTTCCATAACTGTAGAAGATCTAAGGTCAACCTCAACATCAACATGCCTTAGAAGTCAAGGAAAAATGTCCCTTTAAACAAAGAACACAACAGATGAGAAAGATTACCCAATGAGATTTTGCCATCATAAGTTTAGGGAGCTCAATTCCTTTTTCATAAGTCATGTAGGTGTTGATTTCACAAAAGTTGATAAAAGAAGTGGTAAAAGTTTAGCAGGAAAATCAAATGCAAATATATAGACGAACCTCAATTTTTTCCATGGACTTCAAAATATCATCTTCATTATATAACATATCTTCAACTGAGACTTTGCTAACTTTAACGTAATCTAATAGAAGCAATTTATAGATGGCCTTAGTTGCATGAGTCATAAAAACTCGTCCTTTAAAATTAGTCTGAAAAAAAAAAGTAGGGGATGAACCCATCAGCAGATGTTGCAAATTAAAACTTATTATAAGTTCATGATCAAACCAACCAACCTTTTCCAGAAACCATGGAAGTGAAGCAGCATGATCCAAGTGAAAGCTACACAAATAACACACCGCAAATACAGTTAAATATTGAACAAAACCTACTAATGAACAATGAAGTGAAGAAAGGCAAAGATAGATGAAAATACCAAAAGCATCTGGATAGTAGGAACTAATCCAGAAAAAAAACATTTTATTCAAGATTCCACCTGAATGATTTATTAACCAAATGAACCCCCTCCTCTCATCGTTAACCTTCCATCCAATGCAGAAAGAAGAACAAATTGATCTAAGTAAGCTACAACACGAAGACATCTTTATCCCATAATGTGAGTCCACTATATAGGTCATATCCCTATCCCTTCCAATCTAGTCACATGCTCTCATACAGTAGCAAAGGGTATTCAACATTAAAAAAAAACCTTACAGAAAAACAATAGTAAACCAAATATATAAATTATAAAAACACAGAAAAAGAACTGAGAACCTACTGAGTAACAAGAAGAACATCAACAATTGAACAGTCAATTTCATCGAAATAAGGCAAAGCAGCCATGCCGGAGAAACCTGGATGAATGCCGCAATCAAACTAAGAAAAACGATAAGATCCAAATTAATTAATGATTATCTAAAAAAATTCGGAACAAAAAAAGGTTGGTGAGCGTCTCACCAGGACAGATTTGCCCTTGTAAGACATGTGAACACAGGAGCGGCCGACTTCACTGCCGGCGCCAAGGGGTGTTACGATAAGCTCATCCCCTTCACTCGATGTCCATTTACTGCTACTGCTTCTCTTTAAACTGTTATTTGAAACCGCCATTACAATCCACTTCACCTGTGAAACCCAACAAAAACAAACCATCAAATTCAAAGAAACCCTAGCGCATAACCGTCATTTGAAACAACCATTATTATCCATTTCAGAAACAAACCCTTAGTTTCAGAAAACCCTAACGCATTACCACATTCGATACCTTATACGCGCGATTAACTCCGTCGATCCTCTTCCGTCGGCATTTTTCAATTTTTGTCCCTACTTATTTATTGCAGAAGAAATTGGGAATTGGAAACAAGCTCTCTCTCTCTCTCTCTCTCTCTCTCTCAATATCGGTACTGGGGCACTGAGTGAGTGGTACTATTGTTATCTGGCGGCAGGGATTCCAGCCTTCTCTTCCTCGGAGGCGACGTTTTTTTTGCGCCATATAATATTCCACCTTCTATTTCTCTGTTCGGAGTTGCGAACTCCACTGCGTTGACAGCAAACTATACGCACCCCCGATATTTACTAAATACACCCCTTTCTTTTAAAATGAAATGTATGAAAATATAAATTTTGGAATCTGGTTATATTCAAGGACAAAAATATTGATTTTGGTGAAAATATCGATAATTTTATTTTACAATAATATCATGGATATATGGGTTTCGGTGAAAATATTGGACATTTTTTAATAAAATATGAAAATTTTGTAAAAAAATTGAAAAATATATCTACTAATTTACAGATTATTATAACTAACATTAATACATATATTGAATTTAAAATTTCAAATAAAATGATATATTTAAAACAAATATATAGATAAAATACTATATAAACGTTGTCCGCTATGATAACATGATAAATTTTGTATAAAGTTAATATATGGACAAGTAGTAACTTGAACTCCTATGAGGTTCAAATGAATAAGATGACATGTTATCTTGATTCACACATACTAACTTATGACATTAAACCAATTTAGAGTGTAATCACGAAGATGCAATTCATATGTGCTTTTATCTCTCCCAATTGCATTTTCATAAATCTGATAGTGCGGATTGACCCGATATGGTTGATACATATTTGAAATTAGTGTTAATAATTTGAATTATTGGAAATATAGATTATAACATCACTTAAAGAAATAAAATATTTAGAAAAGTATTTAAATTAACTAACCTTTAAATGATGAATCTTCTTCATATTTGAAGGAGAATTTGTAAATTTTAATTTAGAAGAACTTATAGACTATGATATAGAAGAAGAAATGTTATGTTCTATATTATAACTAAGTTATAAGATAAAATTTATTATTAAAAAATCTATGAATACAAGGATAAGAAATTGGATTTTGTGATAAGTGATAATAATTGAGAGAATTATTAGGAGATGGAGTCTACACTTATAACAAAAAATAAATAAAAAAGGTCAAAAAATATTTCTACCGACATTTATTAAATCGATATATTATCGATATTTCACCAATATATCAGTGAAATTCTGCAAAAATGAGGCATTTTTCACATAAATCGATATTTTACCCAAAAAATCAAAAAATTACATTTGGTTATAATATTAGATCCATGTTTATTGCAATATCTCAGCAATTTACTAAAATATCGCAATTTTTTCATCCTTGATTATATTTATGGATGTAGCCCCATCCATTAAAATAAGAGTTGCATGTCTTCAGATCTGGTTATATTTTTGGATGTAGCCCCACCCATTAAAATAAGAGTTGCATTTACGTGCAACTGGATCTTAGATCCATACATCGTGGATTGGGTCGGGTTAGATCCAACCCGAACCCATATTTTTTTTGTATTAACTTTTATATTGTTTTAGTCATATATTTATATTATATTAGTTATATCTTTATTTATACTTAAAAAAAAACAAATTTCGGCGAAAAAACCTTAATTTTGGCACAATTTATACATATATACATTTATGTGGTATTACGTGTACCTTTAAGTGATATTAATTATACATTTATATAATATATAAAATGTATGACTAACATAATTAAAAAGTATGATTAATATAACTAAAAGTTATGAAATGTATTAATAGATGTCTAAAAATATGTTAAGGTGTAGCTAAAAAACCTAAAAATATAACTAACATAATATAAATGTATGCTTAACATAACATAAATGTATAGCTCTTGAAAGCGAATTTGGGTGGGTTTGGGCGCACCTACCTAAGCACGTGGGAGGCACGTGCGCTTAGGTCTGGTCGGATGTGGTGTATGGATCCTAGATCTATATATAAGTTACACCAAAGTTTTTATCTTAAAATAATTGGAGTAAATCACCACTAGATTTTTCGTGAAATCCTCAGATTCGCTCAAAGTTGTAAGTCGATACAATTAGAGGTGGTCAACCGGTTTCAAATCGGTGATTCGGTAAATCGATTGAAGATAAATCAAAATCGAATAATGGGGCTGTCGGTTCTGGTTTGTAAACCTGAGGTTCAACCGGAACCGACGATTTGATCGGTTTATTCTTCTTCTTCTTTTTTTTTTCTTGTTTTTGCATTTTTCCATTTATGGTTTGATCGGTTAGCTTTTTTTATTTTTTTATTTCATCATCCCTATCATTAAGTTTATTCAAATTTTGTAATCCATGAACACCAAAGTGTCCATCAATCCTATGATCTGTATTATGATCCAAGATAGATTTATGAATTAAGTTGGAAAAAATCATTAATTCTTATTGGTAAAAAAAAAAAAAAAGATAGATTAAAATTAATTTTATTTTTCAAAATTAATTCATATTTAGAGACTAGCTAAAATTAGGCGTGATCACACCTAGCTTGAAAAAGTCTTTTATTTTTTATTTTTTTTACCTTAGAGATTAGTTGAAGCCTAGTGTGAAAGAGTCTTATGTTTTATATTTCTCTGATTCCCTCTTTTTTCCTTTTTTCTTAATCACACCATAACCTTTTAATGAAATGATTTTTAAATTATTATTACATTATGGCATACATTATTATGTGTCTTTTCATCAAAATCATTTATGTTCGTATATATAATAGATTGCAGATTTAATATTTGGTGAAATCGACAAAATACATTAATTTACTAACACTAATTTACTACTAGTCAAAGGTTTGGAATTTAATTTTGTGGAGAGGTCAATCAATTTACATAATTGAATATTGATAATACAACCTGAGACTTGAGTCTTGAAGACTTCATACAATGAATGAAATTACAATTATATGAAATAAATAATTACAGGTTACAACTAAATATATTACAATCATACATAATATTGAATTTTAAAAAATGACAACTTTGTATAAAAAAATTAAAGAAAAGGTAAAAATATTTTTGAAAGAGCTTAAGTTTCATTCTAAGTTTGGAAGTGAAATTAAAATAACACCTCCAAACTTAGAATGAAAAAAAAAAAAAACTTCGATTGGTTCGAACCATCGATTTCGGTTCGATTTGGATCGTCGGTTCATAACGGTCAAATGATTTCGATCGTTGATCATCAACGGCTAGTTCATCTTAACCCTCCATGTGGCACAACTCTCAAATTTATAAAAAAAATAATTGAAAATCGCCGGCTCACGATTTCATAATATACCGAATCAAAACTGAACTGGTAAACCACGATTCATGGTTCCGAACCGATTGACCATGTCTAGATATAACCAGTCAACGATCAATTAACATCATTGACCAAAAGTATTCATGATACTTTCATATGTATCATGCATGTTTTAAAAAATATTACAATATATAATACGAATAAAAATATTGTATTATACAAAAAACATTAATACTATGAGAAGAAAAATATCAGTTGTTAAATTATAATTTCTTAAAAAACTATTGATTTAAATTCATGGAACTAAAAGTATTACCTGGTAAGTAAGTATTATTTTATACAAACACAAATATTATATTATATTATTTATCAAATTATAATTTTTGAAAAAATTATATGATGGGAATAAAAATATTACTTGTGAAATTACTATTTCCCAACTTAATCATTGATTTATAATTTTGGAAGTAAAGCTACTACATAAATTAGTAGTACATGATATGAATAAAAATATTATATGATACAAACAAAAATATTACATTGTATTAATTGTTAGATTATAATTCATAAAATACTCTCTTTATACACATAAAGATAGTATACGATACTCACAAAAGTATTACATATATAAATTGTCAGATTATAATTTCACAAAAGTATTACCTTATAAATATTACTTCATACAAAAATATTGTTTTTATTATATTTGACGGTATTGATCAAGTCAAACCGATCCATCCTATGAAATATGATTCGTAAAATGGTCTTACCCAATAATTTATCTAACAGTATTTGTCTTCATTTTATACATAAATATAAAGGTTAAAAACATTTTCTCATCCAAACTATACATGATTTTACACTTTTTGGTATAAATTTTTAAATGTTGCATTTTGCCGTATGAACTTTAAATTTGATGCATTTTACGGTATTAGATAAATCCTAATTGATGATTTACGACATATGTACGACTATAATTTGTTTAATACCGTAAAATGCAACAAAATTAAAATTCATACGGCAAAGTGCAACATTTCAAAGTTTATACAAAAAAGTGTAAAATTATGTATAGTTTGAATGAAAAAATGTTATTAACCCTAAATATAATCTAGTTATTGAGGCTTTATTTGAATTGATATTTGTCCATTGAGATATGAGATGAACAAAATCATCTATCATGTTTGTTATAAGATTTTGAAAATCCTATAATTATGTTATATTTTTTTTATGTGTAGTATTCTTGTGAACTAAATGCATGTGTAATGAGCAAAGGTCGGGTTGGGTCCAGCCCATCCACGCCTAGATTTTGTTTTTAATTTATATGGTAACATTTATGTCATACGAGTATAATCTTTATATTATATTAATATAACCTTTATATACAATTATCATAGCTTTTAAGTAAATAACTTAAACTTTTTAAATATAAAAATTCATGTAGTATAGCAAACCTTTATATTATAATAATTTAACATTTAAATTATATTATTATAACATTTATGAACAAATATCATAATTTTCATGTATGTAAAGAATAACATGAATATTATAATTATCATAACATAAAAGTTTATAAGTCTGTAATACACTATAAAAGATTAAACTAGGTTTAAAGATTATACAAACATAATTAAAATGTTATACAAACATAATAAAAAGATCTAAAAGATTAGGTGTGCGGGACTAGGTTTGAGTGCGGATCTTGGGACATGTGGACGTGTGTGGGTATATAAAGCACGTGTGGAATGCGTGAAAAATACTACCGAATCATATAACCCAAATTACATGAGTCATCATATAATCCAAATTGCATGAGTCATAACCCTTACACTTGATATATATAAATATTTGTATTTTTTTATAGTTTTCTAACATTCTCGATATCATAATGATATCTAAACTATAATTATATTAAATAATCTTCAAATATATATATATTTTTTTAAAATTCACTTTAAAACTCATAATCCCCCAATAAATCTCTCTAACTCCTCATTTTCAAAATTCAATTAAACCCCAAATCCACATATATAAATCCACCAATCCAATCCGGACATATTCTAAATGATTAGATGAAACAAATTTAAACTAGTAATAAATAAATGAAGTATTAAATTTTGATGTTGCTAAGAGAAAGAAACATAGAAAAGAATTTGGAATACAGCTGCCACCCCACCCCCGTCGATACTTTCCCAAGGGCTCGCCGTGTTTTTTGCGTGGGAAAGTCCTGTCCCGCCACGTTATTTTCTTCTTCTCTTCTTCTTCACCTTTTTGCAAATCAACCCTCTCTCTCTCTCTCTCTCTCTCTCTCTGTGTAAATCTTACTTTATTCGAAGAATTCATGCTATAACATTGCCCTCGATCTCGCACCTCATCAATATAGATTCCTCCTTCCACTTTTTTGGATTCCGTTTCTGTTTCTGGATTATTCTCCTCGGATTCATTCCCTCAGGTTTTCTTCTCTTTCTCTCTGAGTTTCGATGATCTGATAGCAGCCGTAGAAATTACTGTTTAATGGTTGATCTCGAGAAGGGTATATGAAATTTATTTGGTGGTTTTGATCATAATTACTATCCTGATCCCTCGAATTGCGTTGAGTGTGGAATGTGGCATCTAGGACTATTGCGTCGCCCGATTTTCTGGGTTTGTTATACTATATTAGCCTCTTCAGATTCTCATGTTGGGGAAATTGATCCTATCTGCAAGTAAAATCCTATTGCATCTTGTACTGGTTGCTTTGGGTTGTGATTCTCTGGGTAGCTTTTTTATTCTGTTTACCAGGAAGGAGTGATGGCTGCAGGCCATTGTCTTTTTTTATTTATGGTTAATCGTACTTTTTTATTAGATGCTAGATGACTTATCATTGTATTATTCTGGTTTATATGATTTCTTTTGTGTTTGTTTTGATATTTCTTTGCCTTTTGTGCTTTGTATTTCTACAGTTCCGAAGGCCAGGTTCTCTCTGGAGAATTTGGTTTCTTACGGTGGTAACTAAGGTTCCTTTGAGCAAGAACTGAAAACAATGATGAAAATCTTGCATTCATGATGAATGAGTTTAGCATTCCTCTTTTACAGTTGCTTGCCAGTTCAACCCTGGATTCTGGCTATATCATTGGATGGCTAATTACAGGATCTTTTGGACTTCTTGCTCTTGTATATGCATTCTTGAAATGGCAGAGAATGATGTCTGTGAACTGGCTTAAAGCTGCTTCCAGGGCAAAGAAACAAGCATGGAAGAAGCTAAAAGTTCCTCTATCACATCATACATGGAAGAGCGATGTTACTTCTGGTGGACAGCCATCCACATGCTGTGTCTGCCTAACTTCTCTAGTGTACCCTCAGACTTTAGGATCAAAATCTATGTCGCGTTTGCCAATACATCGGTGTTGTGTTTGTGGTGTAGCTGCACATTTTCGTTGTTCGCAGTTTGCAGCAAAAGACTGTAAATGTGTTGCGCAAGCTGGTTATGATACAGTCCAGCATCATTGGTCAGAAAGATGGTTTAATCTGGATGACAATCCTGAGATGTCTGCCTTTTGTTTCTACTGTGATGAACCCTGTGGTATTCCTTTCATTGATGCATCTCCAGGTTGGCATTGCATATGGTGTCAACGTATCATACATGTTAAGTGCCAAGTTAAAATGTCAGAAGAATATGGTGATGTATGTGATTTGGGTGCCCATAGAAGAGTCATTCTGTCTCCCCTTTGTGTCAAAAATGCTGAAAGCGAGACGTTAAGTGCCATTACAGAAGAAATCATTACTTCTACGGTTCGTGGACAGATCAGAAAGAAACGGCATCGCCACAAACATGGAAGTAATCAGTGCATCAATATTACGAAACCAGAAAATTCTGCTGTGAAAATAGCAGTTCTTATACTTAATGTCCTTAAGGGTCTTGTTGGAATACATCATTCTAGCAGTGTTAAAAACAGTGATGTTATGAAGTCTAATAAAGTTCTTAATAAGAAAAGCACTCCAAATGAGTTAGCCAATAAGAAGAATGAGAGTAATGCTTGTGACATATTAAAGAAGTACACTGTCCAAGATTTGCCTTCAGATGCCCGGCCACTTCTGGTCTTTATTAATGCCAAAAGTGGAGCGCAAAACGGGCCTGTTCTGCATAGAAGATTGAACATGCTATTGAATCCTGTACAGGTAAAAGCTTTACATTCCAATAGCTTAGTATTTGTGGTCTTCTTTATTAATGTTCATGTATTATTTGATATGAAGAAATTAAATGTATATTCAGAATATTAGGTATGTTAGTTATTTTCTTATCCAGAAGTTTAATAAAATATAATCCAATAAAATATATTCTTCATGATAGCTTATTCATATACTTGTGCGATGGCACTTGAAAACAGACAGAGAAAAGAAATGGGTTTTGATAATTACATGCACGCAGATAAAAACAAATGGAACATTTGATTTTACTTAATAGGTTTCTTGGGTTTGACTTAGACAGTAAGTTCTCCATAAACAGTGTAACTAGACTCATTATTGCATAGGAGATCGTGTCATTAACAAATGTTCATTTTCTCTTAGCTTATGGCATAAAGTGCTTAGGGAAATGGGATTACAGTGAATTTGTCCTTGGCCTACTTGAGCCATTTTCATCTAATTTGGGAGGTCCTATTAGCAAAAGAAGAAATTTTTTATGGGGATGTTGTGCCAGCACTATGCTGGTCACTTTGAGAAAGGAAAAATAGAACTTTTGAGGATCAAGAGGAAATATAGAGGAGATTTTAGCTAGGGTTATGTTTCGGGTAGCTTGGTAGGTCTCCAATCATAATAATCAAGTGTTTATTTTATCTCAGATTTAGTCAAGGGCAGGAGCTGTGATCTTTAAGTTATATTGATCCTCTTTGTCGGGATACCTCATCCCTTTGTACTGTTTTTTTTTTTAATAAAAAATTACTTATCCTTGTAAAAAAAGAAAAGAAAAGACAAATGTGGTCTCCTTCATGTTTAGGCAGGATAGTTTCCTTTTCCTCCTTTATATTATTGCTCTTATTTGTCTCTTGCTTTCTGAAATTTTTGCATTATAACTTTCCTATGTTGCACAATCTCTGCTTGCTGAAACACCCATCTTTGTTTGCTGTGAACATACTTATGTACTATATCACATCTCCAATTCATTTTAGAAAATGAAATGGTTTACTGGATCTCCACTTTCATTTATTTTGCCTCTCTCTCGCCTGGTGATGAGTGGAAGGAAAATGGGTCTGGAATGAATCTAATCTGATTGGATTATGTTTGATAATTTTTCTTCCCTTTTGGGGGGGGGGGGGTGAGGTCAGGCAATGATGATGTGAGGGTTCATGCTGCTATCATCTCAAATTTAAGTTGTTTGCACAGGCAAAGTAGGTCACAGAGGAATTATTATTTTCATAGAAGTATTTGAAGGAGGTAGCCACTACCTTTAGATGCATCAGCTGATCAGAAGACCGGACTTATTGTCCTTCTCTTGGTTCTTAGTACAAAAACAAAGCAAAACTCTTCCTTTTCTACTCTAGTGCTGGCATTCATAGAACCTGTCACTCATTTTATTATGTAGCTTTACATCATCAACATCAAAGAAAATTTCCACTACTTGTGGATACATAGATATGAAATAGTTAGTGGCTATCTCAGAGCACTGACACTCCTTTGACCAGGTTTATGATCATAAGTTGCAATGGACAGAGTTTCTTATGTATCTTTACAATTATTTATAATTCCAAATTTCTTCTATTTATGTCCTAAGTGTTATGTTTTACACTTGAGTCTCACTTTTTGATCACCATGAAGTTCACTTCTCATCCATGATTCTCACTATCTCATCTTTATTCTTTGTCGCTTGCCAAATGCATTTCAATAAGTAATGAGCTTCTTTTCTTATGCTTGATTGTGTCTTTTCAGGTAATAGAACTTAGTTCCTCTCAAGGTCCAGAGATAGGCCTAGAGTTATTTAGCAGTGTTCAATACTTTAGGGTTTTGGTTTGTGGTGGTGATGGGACGGTTGCCTGGGTGCTTGACGCAATAGAAAGGTACAATTATGAGTCACCCCCACCAGTTGCGGTTCTTCCTTTAGGAACTGGAAATGATCTGTCAAGGGTTCTGCATTGGGGTGGAGGGTTTTCTGTCATTGAAGGACAAGGTGCCTTGAGCACTTTTTTGAATGACATAGACCACGCAGCAGTCACAATGCTTGATCGCTGGAAAGTCAACATAACAGATGAAAAATCTGGTGGCAAATCTAGTAAAATGAAATCAAAGTTCATGATGAACTACTTGGGTAATCTTCAGTCCTTATTTTTCATGCTACACATTCCTGTTTTGGATTGTTAATGAACTGTCACCATTTTCTTAGAATTACAACAGATGAATTGCCCCTTTGTATCTCTTTAAAACTACTAGTTATATTATGATGTTTCCTATTAAAGAGAACACAAAGAAAGAATGAAGGCAGATGTAAAGAGTGAATTGTTTCACTTAATCTTTTTGCTCTTTACAGATCTTTTTAATTTGTCACTAATTTTCTTAGATTTATCTAATTTCATTGTTTTTCTTCTATAGGTATTGGGTGCGATGCAAAGGTTGCGTATGAATTTCACACAAATAGGGAAGAAAATCCTGAGAAGTTTTACAGTCAGGTAAGGAGTTTCCTACCTCTTATGTACTTGTATTCTACAAAATGTATGTGGGAGGGAAATATCTTTCCTTTTCTTTTTTGGAATTAGGTTTCCATATCTCTAATATAGATAATTTAAATGATTGAACAGTTTGTAAATAAACTAAGGTATGCAAGAGAAGGAGCTAGGGATATGATGGACAGAGCTTGTGCTGACTTGCCATGGCAGGTCTGGCTTGAAGTTGACGAGAAAGATATCGAGATACCAAAAGTATGCCAAATTACTATGTTGATCAAAATACTTTTGTACATTGTTAACATTTCATCTAATGTTCTCATTTTCTTTTGAGTTTAGGATGCAGAGGGTTTAATTGTGCTCAACATTGGTAGCTATATGGGCGGAGTTGACCTTTGGCAAAATGATTATGAACATGATGACAATTTCAATCACCAGTACATGCATGACAAAATGCTCGAAGTTGTTTGCGTTACTGGATCATGGCATCTAGGCAAACTCCAGGTAACCTCAGTTCATGCTTAAGTGCCTATTAATTTTAAATAGAGTAGAGGGTTATCAAATAGTTTCATAGCTGAATGCTTTCTATGTATATTGCACAATATCAATAAGGATTATTCGCGCTTTCTTGTGCAATCCAATACACTATAATACTTATAAGTAGTGTCTCTTTACTAAGTGTGTATGTCTTTTACATGAGTTATCACTTGGGAAATAATATGGTTTCTCGATTCTGGTACATGTGTTGTAGGAAAATCTGTTTAAAACATATTAAAGAAAATATTGTTTTGTTATTATTATTATTTTCTTTTATATCTGATGGCATATGGTAGGTTCGTGTAACTAAAAGATTTTATTGCGCGCTTGGCCTGCAAACTACCATATATTTTTAGAGCATTGATTGGCATTTACCTTTCTCATTACACAATTCTCTTGCACTTGTATGAAAAGGAATACATTTGCTGGTTCATAGTAGAGAGCTCCTATGTAAGAAGTTATGCTCAATACATGACAACTAGTATCATTGTGCAGGTTGGACTTTCACAGGCAACTAGACTAGCACAAGGGAAAACTATAAAGATACATGTGTCCAGTCCTTTTCCTGTGCAAATTGATGGGGAACCTTTTATCCAGCAACCTGGATGTTTAGAAATAACACATCACGGACAGGTACTAAGTGATGTTTATGATAGCTAATTGTGCTCATGTAAAAATCGGGGAACTATGTATTCCAGCATTTGTTGATGGGCTTAAGTGCATAAAGATTTGTTCTTTGAGACATTAAGTGAAAATAATGGTGTTAGGGCTAATCACAGTTATCTATTTATATCCAACGTATTTTGTTATGGTTAGCTGCAAGATTAGCTTCACTAGAATGGATTTAGATGTAGGTGGTCGAGTGCCATAGTTTTCCTTTTCTTTATGTTGTGGATTGTTGCATGCACACAAGGATTTTCAGTTAGGGATTGTTTATCTTGACAATAACTTTATTCACTGGCAGGAAAAGATTATTTAAAGTACCAACTCTATCATAAATTTTTACTGTTTCAGTATTTCGATGTTTCATTACTTACCGATGTAGACGAGTTTAGAAGCGCCAAAGTAACATTTTAGAGTGTTCAAATTTTACCACCAGTTCCTATGTTACCATCTATGATATGTAGACAGGTCCTGTTTTGTCTTCTAAAGCATAATATATCATCACTTGTAGAACTGAAAAAATGTCTTAACAAGAAGCTTAATTATGATTTCTACATGATGAGAGTGGATTATTCAGTTTTCAGTTATTAATGAAATCTCCTTGCTCGTTAGATGTTCATGCTTCGAAGAGCATCTGGGACACAGGGACCAAGAGGCCATGCGGCTGCTATAATGACCGAGGTTTTGGTGGACGCAGAATGCAAAGGTGTTATCACAGCATCACAAAAGAAATTACTTCTTCAGGAGATCGCAGTTCAGCTTTCATGATCTCCATTCATCAACCCCATAATTTTGTTATAGCGTTCATCTTCACTGATGCTTATCCTACACATAGTTTCCATTTTTGTCGTTTTAACAGAATCTCTTGTGCATGTCTTCTGTAATTTTGTCCAAGCAGTAGTGCAGAAACTTGCTGAGGTTCGCCACTTCTGTGGAATTGCATTTGGTTTTTTTTTTTTCCTGATAATGTAGTTTTAGAATTTTAGTATACATAGCATAATATGGTCAGAGTTGAAATGTATTTAGAGAAACAAGTATTATACAAAAGGTAAGAAGTGAAGTCTTCCAGCATTATACATTGTCACCTGTAACCAGTGTCTCTACTTTCTTGCTAATCATAATTTAATTGTGTGAAGTAGTAGTTTGCATAAGGTAATTCCAGGCTTAGCTTGTTAAAATGTGTATTTTCTTCCATTTAAAATTCTTTGATAAAAATTGAATAGTAATTAATTAAGATTTTAATGAAATAAAACTTATTCAATTGAAATGATGATAAGTGATACTTGGAAATTATTTAATAAGTTAATATATTTTCAAATGTATAATTTCAATTTTATTTAAATAATTAGTTATTGAAAATTGAAAATCAAAAAATAATTGTATTTAATTAATATAAAATATAAATAAAAATGGGTTGGTGGATAAAAGACTCATATGTAATAGTAGTTATGTTAAACACAAAAACTTCTGTGGATTCGTGCAACTCGATCTAATCCATTTTTACTCACACGCTTTAATGCAACAGTTGTCTGTGTTCACACACCAATTAGTGATACATTTTTGTTATGTGAGTAATGCCCTTATAGATTATAGGTAATTCCTTTACATGAACGAATTAATACATTTATGCTATGCAACTAATGCATTTAATTGAAATTGCAAAATCATTTTTTAAGTAAAATAAGACACTACATTTAAAAAGATGTATTAATATCTTTTAGGTTATATAGTTAATACATTTACGTGATACATGTGGGAAGAAATCTTTCGGCAACACATGGTTAAACCTCGTTTGGGGCAGATTTCCACTAAAATATTGTGGAGGTATATTTTGGGATTTGAATTATGTTGGCTCTCTCCCACATATATCTGTTACTCTGACATATCGATCAATTTACATCTCATCTAATCAAGGGACTTACGTTCGGATGGAAGAAGTTCATCTCTCCTAATTAAATAATAATAATAAGGATGTGGCACATGAGAGTTTGAGACCCATATTTATAAGGGTTAATAATAATCATTAGACACAAACTTTTGTGCAACTGTTTCACGAATCCTAAATTCGTGTAACATACGGGACCTGGCCCATACATTTCTCCACGTGCTTGTATGCGCCCCATGCACCTAGGTGTGTGCATCCACCCAAATTCGTTCCCAGGTGCTATATCTTTATGTTATGTTAAACATGTTTTTATGTTATGTTAGTCATACCTTTAGGGTTTTTAACTATATTAGTCATACATTTTAGTTATATTAGAGGTATCTTTTAATTATGTTAGTCATACCTTTTATGTATTACATAAAGGTATGCCTAATATCATTTAAAGGTACGAGTAATACCGTAGTAAGGTATATATGTACAAATTATCGTCGAAATTGGTTTTTTTTTTTTTTTTTTAAAGTTGTAGTATTATATAAATGTATGCTTAATATAACATAAAAATATGACTAAAATAATATAAAAGTTCAGACAAAAAAAAAAAGAAAAATGTGCGAATTCGAATTGGATTTTGCCCGACCCGACCCGCGATGTATCAGTTTAGGTTTTTACATATTGTGGGTGCTTTTTGCATATATGATACACTCACTCTATTTAAAGAAAGGGTAGGTTTTTCCACAACTAATTGTTTTTCTAAGCACACCTCATAATAAAATAAATAAAAAGTAAATAAAAATGAAAAGATTAAGATATTCTTATTTTTAACTAAAAGAAATACATTCCTAGTATATCTGTCCACGTCTGATCTTTCATAGCAGAAGTCCTCTATAAAATAACAACCCTAGTTGATCTCTTTTCAGTCTTAACCTATCAAAAGCTCTCTTATAAAATTTGCATATCTTCTTCATTATATTTCTCTTAAACCCCAAGCTAAAAACAAAATTCTGGCTAACCTTTGTGAATTATGAAGAAAACAATCACAATTAGAGGTGCCAACATGGTTTGAATCGTCGGTTTTGATTTTGAACCAATAATTTTGAAAATTGTAGAGGCCAAACTGAAACCAAACTATGGAGATTCCAATTTTGTTTCAAGTTTGGTCGGTTTCATTTTAATTTTAATTTTATTTTTTAAATTTTTTGTCTATTTAAAAAAATAAATAAATTTACATATAAATATTACAAAATAACAGTTTTATTTGAGTTCATAATTTGATATAAATTTAAAGTTTGAACTTACATTTACAACTTATAAACAATACACCATTACAATTTACAAGTTATAACTTCAAAAATTATGAATTACAATTTCAATACAACAAAAAACAAACCATAAACTTAAAGCAATTACAACTTATAATACAAATTAAAAATTATAATCAATACAACTTAAAATTAAAGAGAACAATACCTAATATAATTTTTATACAATATAAAATTAAAAAAATAGATAAACCGATGGTTAAACTGTTGGTTCGAAGTGTAGGTTCGCAATTTGAAAATACTCTAAACCGAAACCAAACCGAATACCACGGTTTAGTTCTAATTTCTTGAATCGGCCATGCACCTCTCACACAATACACAATTTTCATGCATTTTTTTTTAATTTATGTAGTATAATTAAATATCTTCTAATTAGAGATGTTAAATTAAAAAATCCATTGAAAATTAGTCATTCATTTTGTCCGGGTCCAACGTTACATTGTCTCTACAAGCATGATGTTTTTAAGGATGTTCGATAAACTACAACCGAACACACTATACGAATACACATGTCAAAATTTCCTTATTACATTCAACAATGATTGGTCGAACATATAGCAATTCGACCAACCATGGTCCAACGAAGCAATTAGAAAATTTTGATTAAATCAACCTTTTTTTAAACAATATTTTCGTACAAATACGACAAATTTAACTTGCAAAAATGCATAATATAAGAATTTATGTTGGATGGAGATGATTTCTTCCACAACAATTTCTATAAAAATAAAAATAAAGAAGAAGAAAACTAATGAGAGGGTTTATGGTGGATGGAGATTGAACGGTGGGCCGAGTTTGAACACGAAGGGGAGTGGAGGGTTTCAATTTTTTTTTCTCTTTCCTACAGGCTAAAATTGGAATTTATTGAGCAATATTTAAATTGAGTGTGTCTAATGAGCACCAATTGCACATGCAATTCGAATTGACTCAAATCTGCATGTTATTATTATTATTTCCTTTTTGTTTTAGGCCAAAACCTTTATATACAAATTCAGTGACCTTTATGTTCAATAACATAAAAAAAAGAAAGAATTTTAGCAAAATTTATATATAGATACTTTTATGTTATATTCATATGACCCTAATGTATATCCATGTGACTCTTATGTACAAATATTTATACTTTTATATACATTTACATATTATATAAATGTATGAATATTTGTACATAAAAGTCACAAGACTATCACATAAAAGTATCCATGTAAAAAATTTATTGAAATTCTTCCTTTTTTTTCTACGTTTCAATGCATAAAGGTCACAACATTTATACATAAAATCACAACATTACATAAAGGTTAACGAATTTGTACATAAAGATTAAGATATAAATAAAATTTAAAAAAAAAAAAAAGTAAACTCGCAGATCCGAATCAAGTCGACCCGAATTGCATGGATCTTAAATCCATGCACCTGGTACACAAGAGAATTTGTGATTTAAATTTAGGAAAATGGTGAAAAGGGGGAAAAAAAGACAATTTAACACATTAAAAATGCTGGTAAAATTTGAAAAATCTGCTAACTTTGCATTGATAATGCGTGCAAAACACAAATCTTTACTTGGGAGTTTAGGAAAAAGGTGCAATGTTTCACTAAATCACAGCTGTAAAAGATCGTTAACACAATGGAAAAAACGTAATATTATGAAAATACAAGAGGATTGGACGTATTACACCCAATAAAATTTGGTTTAACACTATTTCACGAAATATAATCCGAGAGATGGTTCACATGGGTTTTGCTTATAAAGATTATATGTGGAGATGCAACCTCAAATATATCATATTGAAGTCAGCCTTTGATAAATTGAAGTCAACTAAACAAAAAATTAAGCATACATATATACAAATATAACTAAACAACTATGTTTTTACTATATCAATTAATCATTTAACTCATTTTCACCAAATATAATATAAAACCAAGATTAAAATGCAGGCACTAAAACCCAATGACTAGATCAAATAAGACATACAATAAATATAAAATATTTTCACTTACATTCATAGAACCAAGGAACATTTTAGACTGAATATATCGTGGTGATTGATACATCACAAAATAATCCTTTTTTTTTTCTTTTTTCTGTAACAATATTGCTAAAAATGGTACAAATCTACAGCTAATTAAAACTGCTATTTATAGAATGCAATCAATATACATCTATTACAACATATTCTCCAGTTTTGTAGAGATTTTTAACCATGTAAACAGGAACCGGATTAGAGTAACAACAAGAGGGTCTTCCATTTATTTTCTTTCATGCATACAAACATTCAACAATTTCACTTTAAGTAAGTTTATGGAGAATTAACTCACCTCAATTGTAATCATAACCTTCGTGGATTTTCATGAACATGGTAGGGATTAAGCGTTGATTATGTTCGCTTTTCCATGAACAATTTCGATGCCAGTCTTCAGTCGGATTGGAATATTCCAGCTGTATGATTAAATCCGCAAGATACTTGTAATGGTTTGGCACTCTTATGAAAGTTGAGCAGCATCGGTTCAATGTAGTCAATGTCGTCGCCTTGACCCTAGAAAAAGAAGTTTAATTGTAAACAATGAATGAAGCTATAAAACCTAAAAAGGCATTACAAAGAAGGTGATACCATGACAGAAATCAAATATTTTAGATCCTGCTCAAAACAGGATACAGGATCAGAAGAACAAAAGACACAGCAAGCACAATTGTTAAAGGCATATATGTAACTATGTCATATAAAGCACAATCAAAACAAAAGCATCATTACCGGAGCACAATAATAATGGCAAGTATGCATCACCAGTTTAAAGAAACAATTCATTCTATGAAGATTAACTTCAAAGCAGTAGTTCTTCATGTATCCTCATGTGGCTTGTTTGACAAATTCAAAGCAGTAATTTTGCATGGGTATGTTTAGAAAGGGCTTAATTAGGTGTGGAGAGATCGTGACTTTGAAATCCATGGACTGAAAAATCCTGATAAATATTAAAAAATTTATGTATTAGGATTTTCTAGGATAGAATTTTGTAATAGATATCAAATCAATGATGGCAACGTGAGTTGGTGATAGGTAGGAAATTGGTGCATATTAATGTAAATTAATTTGGGATTTTATGCTTTTTGATATGATTGAACGCACCGTTTTCTTACATATACGTGTTTTTGATCTCCAAATGCTTCACAATTTGTTTTCTTGATTATTATTGAATGCACCGTTTTCTTACATATAAGTGTTTTTGAACTCCAAATGCTTCACAATTTGTTCTCTTGATTATTTAGGGATTTTTGAAGTATTTCAAGATCCATGTCCCACTCGAGAGAGGACTTGGGCCAAAGAGAGGAGTTAAAACAATAATTGGGCTTGGAAGGAAGAAGTGAAGTTAACGGCTTTTGTGAATTAAACATAAAGAAAAAAAAGTTTGGGCTTGAAGCCCATTTTCTCCACCTTCAGGGCAGGGCACGCCACTTTGATTGGAAAGAAAGCCTCAATTCAAGAAAGGCCTCCAAGTCTTATTTTTGGGAACAAGAATTGATGAGAGTGACGGCTAGCTGTTGACATAGAGAAGGCAGAGGAGATTAGAGAGAGAGTTTTAGAGAGAGATACTTTTTAGATTAGTTTTATGATGGAGTTTTCAATTACTTTTGTGGATTCGATTTCAAGGATGCTCGGCTAATTCGTAATTCCGATTAGCAGGGATGTTTGAATACGTTTATTTTTTATTTTCTAATTAATCCCGTAACTTTTTCTCAATGTTTGATTGAAATTGATTATGCTATCTGTGAATATCGTTTTCGATTATTTGATGCTTGATTTAGACTGATAACCTAGGTTAAGTGTTAATAATTGAGTGTTAGAATCTTAGATCATGAATCCTAATTGTTGTGATCTAATTTTCATTAGTGGTAAACTAGAAGTCGTGCATCTCTAAGGTAGCATAATCCTAGGGTTTACCAAATCGAGCTTATGTATTTGGAGTCTAGTGCATCCTATCGTCTTGGTGATTAATGCATTTAATGAATTAAATCTAGAGAGCTTATTCTAGATTATTCAATTGAATAGAGTTAATTAGCGATCTTATCCTAATTAACTAATCTTAAGAGACGATTCGGTTTAACAGAGCTTGTTGTTAGACTAGGGATGATAATTCTATGATAATCTAAGAGAGTGAAGTTACATTGATTAGGGAATGATTGATAACGGGGGATAATTAAACTGTTAACTGGAATATTCTCTTTTATCGAATTCTCGTTGTTTAATTATTTTATAGGTTATTAGTTTATTTAGTGATAGTTTATCAATCTGAAAACCCCCAATCGTTTATTATTTTAATGAATTGAACATAGGTGATATAGTTTATTCTACACTTCTCGTGGAATCGACTCTGATTTACCCTAGCTACTAATTAGTGAGGTTAGGAAGGAAATTAATTAATTTTATCGCGTCACGACAACGCGGTCAAATTTTGGCCGTTGCCGAGGAGTGGTTTGAATTTATTGTGTCATCTTGTGTTCTTTTCTTGTTTATTAAAAAAAAACAAAAAAATTAAAAATTGAAGAAAAAAAAATCTGCTGTTCGAGATTTCTACTCTGTTCTGTCCTGTTCGCTGGTTTGCTCCGTTCTGTTTTTCACACTGCCAATCCTAGTGTGATTCGAGTTTTCCAATGTCGCTTCTGCAGAGTGTTTCAGCGAATTTTCTGGTTCATTGAGATTTGAATCTTCTCACTTGAATTTCACAATTTCAGGTGGTGGATGCGTACTCGATCTTAGGGAAATAAGGACTTGCAATTTTATCCTGAGATAACCCGAAGAGATCGAATCTTGAGGAGATAAGCCAAGCAAGATTTGGAGTTTACACTACCTTCTTCCAAATCCGGTTCTAGCGAATCTGAAAATGAGGAAGAAATGGCAGAGGAACGAACATTGAGGGAGCTAGCAAATCTTGCACTTACTCAACAACCTCTTTGCATCACCTTTACCGATTTTAATGAAGATATGAACTTTGAGTTAAGATCTGGATTAATCCATTTACTTCCATCTTTTTATAGACGTGCAGGTGAGAACCCGCACAAACATTTGAAAAAATTCCACATTGTCTACTCAAGCATGAAACCGAAGGCTGTAACAGAAGAGCAAATCAAATTGAGAGCATTTCCTTTTTCTTTGAAGGACTGCTAAAGATTGGTTATACTACCTTCTTTCGGGCTCTATCAATACATAGACTGAAATGGAAAGTCTCTTCTTAGTCAGGTACTTCCCTGCATCTCGAACCGCCAATGTTCGAAGGGAGTTACTTGGAATTCAACAGCAGTATGGGGAGACACTGCATGAGTATTGGGAGCGTTTCACGAAGTTGGAATCAAGTTGTCCACAGCCCCAACTCTCTGATCAACTTACAATTCAATATTTCTATAAAGGACTGTCCTCGATGGACCGACACTATATCGATGCAATAGTGGAGGGTCATTGTTGGACAAAACACCATCAATAGCAAGACTCCTTATCACGAGCATAACTGCTGCTTCGCAATAATTTGACACCCGTGATTCTTCACTACGATCCGTAAAGGAGGTAAATAGCTCTACCATCGAGGATAGGTTAAGTGAATTAACTTCTTTTGTTCGTTAAGCTATTGCAAGTACTTCCCAGGCTAAGCCATGTCGTCTTTGCAATATCACTAACCACACCACAAATTCATGCCGAATTCTGCTTGACAAAATTGAAGCTCACGCTAACGCTGTTGGAAGTGGAAACTACCAAGGAGGAAATTCAAACTATCAAGGAAGGAAGTATGACCCTTACTCCAACACGTACAATCCGGGTTGGAGGGATCATCCAAACTTGAGATGGGGAAATCAACAAGGAATTTCAAATGGAGAGAATAATCGGTCCCCTCAAATCTTGAAGAATCTAAATCATCGGGAGCAAGCATCCGAACACAGTTCCAACTCATCATTGGAGGAAATGATGAAGACATTGGCTTCAAATACAATGCAACTCCAAAAGGACACTGCTCAATTCCAAAAGGATACCCAGTCAATTATCAGAAATCTTGAGACACAAATGAGCCAATTAGCGACGGCTGTGATCGTCTTGAGGCCCAAAATGGAGGAAAATTACCATCTCAACCAGAGATAAATCCAAGGAATGCCAGTGCAATAACTCTAAGGAGTGGGAAGCAGCTAGAAGAAACCAAAAAGCCTCAGAAAATTTCAAAAAATGAGGAAGAGAATTCTGCCGAACAGCCTAACACTGAATTATCCAGTGTGAAACTGACATCCAGTGTCGAATTGTTAGCCCGCAAGAATCAGGTAAAACAGTCAACTTCTGTTCACTTTAATATTGATCCTCTTTATTTTTCTTGTAGGGTGAGTAACTTGGAGGATAAAAGGAAGCATATTGAAGAAGTATTCGTATTGGATGAAGTTCATATACATTCTGAACAACGTCTCAACAAATTCTCAAAGCTCAAAGCAATAAAAAGGATAAAGCTCAATGGAGTAAAGGACACGAAAGTTTCTGATGTGCCTTTTTTGAGGCCAATTCCGAAATCTCCTTGGTGTCTACAAACGTCACTGTTGTTATTGATGACCTAGTGACTTCTATTTCATGTTTCTTTTATTGATCTTATGTTTTTGCATGCTTGAGTCGTGTTTTGTCTCTACTTTATGATATGCTTTAGTGATGAGTTGCTTGAGGACAAGCAAGATTTAAGTGTGGGGAGATGGGGAGACATGCATATTTGATGAATGATGATAAAACATGGAGTAGTCACAGTGGTATCTTGCATGTAGTTGCATTTAGATTCATAGAGTTACATGTAGATTGTTTTTATTTTATCTTAGCTAGTTTGCACGTTTACTTGCTTTAGCATGTTTACTTTATGCCTGCATTTGCATATAAAATAAAATAAATTAAATTAAAAAAAAACGTGAATAGTGTTGAAGTTGAAGGGAACTTGCAATGATGATCCGAGTGTTGTTTATTATTTTTGGGAATTCGTTTATGTGTTGAAAAAGGTGTTGTTGAGCATAATTTTTGTTGGTTAAAAATTGCTGAATGTGTGTCTTGGGAAATTGCTGTTGGGAAGGATAGTATTTGCTTGAAAATTGATCTTTAACTTTAAGTTGATTTGCTTTACCTATTTGTGTCTTGAGATATGCTTTTTAATTCTTTGATGGAAGTAATTTAGATTGGAACTTGTGAAAGTTTGATCACTTTTGATGAACCCCTTGGTTGGGAAAAAGATGATGTGTCGGAGAAGAAGGTGTTGAGTTGAAAAAAAATTGAGAAGTGAAAATATGATGGGGTGTAGAATTAGCTGCCTATTCTTAAGGGTCCAAAGATGTTAAAAAGTTAAAATATGAATAAAATTCGTAGCAATTCATGGACTAACCTAGGAGTGGTGTGAAGCTTCAATCCTATCCAAAAGAAAAAAAAAAGATGAGAAAATATCATCATATAAAAAAAAATTGGAGAAGAAAAATGGGTGATTCATTATGTGTGAAATCTTAATAAGTTTTAATTTAGATGAAGGATATCATAAGGGGAGTTGAAGTGTGTTGATTGATATAAGTGGTGGAATGAGCTGATAAATTGTCTATGAGAAATTTGATTTCAATGCCCTTCCAAAGCTTGTGATTTCTTGAGATAATGCATTTAGTCCAACCTACTTTTATGCCTTAATTCCGATATACATTTGAGTTCTCTTGAGTGTTGGTAAGGATCTGAGCAAGTGATATCCTTTCTTATTTCGATCCCTTTGTGCTGTAATTATATTTATTGCTTGAGGACAAGCAATGGTTTAAGTGTGGGGCGATTTGATAGGTAGAAAATTGGTGCATATTATTGTGAATTAATTTGGGATTTTATGTTTTTTGATATGATTGAATGCACCATTTTATTACATATATGTGTTTTTGAACTCCAAATGCTTCACAATTTGTTCTCTTGATTATTTAGGGATTTTTGAAGTATTTCAAGATCCATGTCCCACTCGAGAGAGGACTTGGGCCAAAGAGAGGAGTTAAAACAATAATTGGGCTTGGAAGGAAGAAGTGAAGTTAACGGCTTTTGTGAATTAAACATAAAGAAAAAAAAGTTTGGGCTTGAAGCCCATTTTCTCCACCTTCAGGGCAGGGCACGCCACTTTGATTGGAAAGAAAGCCTCAATTCAAGAAAGGCCTCCAAGTCTTATTTTTGGGAACAAGAATTGATGAGAGTGACGGCTAGCTGTTGACATAGAGAAGGCAGAGGAGATTAGAGAGAGAGTTTTAGAGAGAGATACTTTTTAGATTAGTTTTATGATGGAGTTTTCAATTACTTTTGTGGATTCGATTTCAAGGATGCTCGGCTAATTCGTAATTCCGATTAGCAGGGATGTTTGAACACGTTTATCTTTTATTTTCTAATTAATCCCGTAACTTTTTCTCAATGTTTGATTGAAATTGATTATGCTATCTGTGAATATCGTTTTCGATTATTTGATGCTTGATTTAGACTGATAACCTAGGTTAAGTGTTAATAATTGAGTGTTAGAATCTTAGATCATGAATCCTAATTGTTGTGGTCTAATTTTCATTAGTGGTAAACTAGAGGTCGTGCATCTCTAGGATAGCATAATCCTAGGGTTACTGAATCGAGCTTATGTATTTGGAGTCTAGTTCATCCTACCGTCTTGGTGATTAATGCATTTGATGAATTAAATCTAAAGAGCTTATTCTAGGTTATTCAATTGAATAGGGTTAATTAGCGATCTTATCCTAATTAACTAATCTTAAGAAACGATTCGGTTTAACAGAACTTGTTGTTAGACTAGATATGATAATTCCATAATAATCTAAGAGAGGGAAGTTACATTGATTAGGGAATGATTGATAACGGGGGATAACTAAACTGTTAACTGGTTAATTATTAGTTCTCTTTTATCGAATTCTCGTTGTTTAATTATTTTATAGGTTATTAGTTTATTTAGTGATAGTTTATCAATCTGAAAACCCCCCATCGTTTATTATTTTAATGAATTGAACATAGGTGATATAGTTTATTCTACACTTCTCGTGGGATCGACACCGACTTACCCTAGTTACTAGTTAGTGAGGTTAGGAAGAAAATTAATTAATTTTATCGCGTCACGACAGCGCGGTCAGCTGGTGTAATATATATTGTGAAAAAAAAAAGGTGTTAGTAATGATTGGATTATTGTGTAAATAATTAGTCATTTGTGAAATGATACCTGTTTTCTTCATATGTAATATGTAATTATATAGACATAAATACTAAATAAGAAGTAAGAAATATTAGTATAGATTTATTTAAGATATATACATAATAAGTATTTGCAAATAAATGTATATTACAATTTACACATGCAATTATTAAAACTTTTTGTAATTATATACATAAATATTAGACACATATATTACATTATCAAATATATATAGTATTATAATTACTATAATACATAGAATTATTAAACATATATAAGTAACATACGAATTATTTAATGCATATACAGAATATAAATAAATATATATATATATAAACAATATTTATATGAAATCTAATAGAACTATGAATAGGCAGGATTAAGATATTACAGCCATTGCGATTGGCCTCAAGAGTTCTGTGAGCATTTCAAATTCTGACACAAAGTGTTAAGCTTCTGTATATCAACTATACCAACTCAAACTATTCACTATCATTATGAACAACATATAGAATATGGAGTTCAAAGCTCAATATAAGACTGTGTGTATCCTGAGAAAGAACTATAACACAGATTTGTATAAAAATATTTATAATCATGAATTGTTTCATTAATTTTCAATAAGACAGAATTTACAGCAGAATAGTATAAAATCATGACTGGAAGAGTGCTTATCTGAGCTTATATGCTCTTTAAAATGTTAGGCAAGTTTCTTAAAAGAAAATATGAAACTTATAAACTGTTTTTAGAAAGTAAGGAACCCTAAATTTTGTTTGAAAGATCTAATTAAACCAAAAAAACTTAGCATCACTAATTAACATATTAAAAAGCTCTATAATTTTATTTTTCCAAGAACTTCTACAATTTATTTTAATAAATAAGATTTAGCATGCTATAAGCTCTAAAAATAGCATATTGAAAGAACTTATAAGAACTGAATATATAGGTATATAACACATTGGTTGTGGGATTAGACCGGAGTAGACAATCCAACTGGTTAGATCATGAACTCGTCACTGATCCGAACTCTTTAGGCACAAAAAATCTTTTATCCACCGGCCTAACCTGATCAAAACCGTCTAAAACCTGGTTGAACCGGTTTGATTTTTTTGTTTTTTTAAATTTCAATGATGGTAATTAAGAAATTGCGGGATAACTAGATTACTAGGCACTAGCATCATTTATAGTAAATGACTTCATTGTCATTTGGTTGGCTAACCAATGTGGGATAAACTCATACACTTTATATTGCAATCCCTAATACTTTCTTTGGTTTTTTTTTTTTCAACGTGGGACATTTTCTGATACTATATTGTGAATATGTAAATAAGAATTAAGGATATTTCCATATTTTTTTAAGGAGAATTAATATTATTTAAGAGAAAATTCATGTATTATTAAACTTAATGAGATTTTTAGTTTCTTAAGAATTGAGGAGATATAACTTTGGTATTCTATTCTATCTATATTTATTTGTAATTTTATATGTTATGAACTTATGTTGTGAATTTGTGGTTATTTTGAATTATATTTTAGACTTTATTAAAAAGGAATATTTATATATTTATTATTATTATTATTATTATTATTATTGCTAGTATTATTATTTAAAAAGGATTTTGGATTTATTTATTCATCATCATCATCATCATCATCATCATTATTATTGTTGTTATAACAACAGGTCTAGTTCCACAACAGTCATATAACATAAAGAGTAAGTATTTGAACAAGATAAAAGTTAGGTGAAATCTAACCAACTGTCCGCCTGGTGAATGCCCATCTTCCATAAAAGTTCCATTTGAACCACCCCAGCCCCATGTGTAAATGCCGCCTCCTAGACAGCAGCAATAAATTGGATCGATGCATAAGACAAGAATCAGATCATCTACGATATAGTGGCTTCAAATGCCTTCCAAACAGTACCATAATCAAATGGCACTATAGTAGCAAAAAATTACACATTTGAAGATCAAAATATTCAGTCAGAAATCTTTACCAGAAATCGCTGCTGTATGCTTCCACCCACAGGATACCTGTTTATAATAAAAATTATAATATACATAAGAACCAAAGTGAAGAAGTTCTCCAACTATATGATCATATTTTGTAGTTGTCTAGTCATTTCTGAGTAATCAAAGCTAGAGGTGCTAATAGAGAATATGGGCTAAAAATGTATAATTGATAACAAACCTTGCTAACAGGTTGCTTCAAGAATGGACCTTGGACTCTTTCAGGTGAATAAGTGATATCTGTGCAGCTGGTATTTAATATGTCAACTAAATGAAGTACCTTTTGGTTGCATTCAAATACAAAAGTGTTCTAGTAGCTCTTATAAATATAAACAAACTAATTTGTGATATACCCGATTCCAAGACAGCCATTCTCATTGGATCCCCACGTGTATAGTTCTCCACCATCTAGGTGATAAAAGATTCATTTACAAAATTAGCTCTCTGGGGACTTGTCCAGCTTATACAATGAACCAGTAACATGCTGAACATTCAAAATTTTTGCAGAGAAAGTTTATTTATACAAATAAATCCAGTGATAATTTGCATAGAAACCAACTCATAATTATCAACGTGGTAAAAAAACTCTTAAGATTCTGATTATAGACTTAGAACAAGCACATATGGCAACAAAAACAATGTCATTCAAGTTAAAGTCCTAAATCAATAAGATTCATGCACAGTAAGTAACTGGCATACAAACCAGAACAGTTGCTGAAATGTAAATGAAGATCTTGGTTATTAATTCTGAAGTACAAAGACAGTATAAACCTAGGGGAGAAGTGAAGTATCAGGAACATTATGAAGAGAAGCACAAGTGCACAACTCCATAAACAGGGATAGGATATCAGATGGTAATAAGGAGATGATCCAACAGGAATGTAATGCAGATACTTCTTATTGGACTTGGCTAAAAAAAGTTATTGACATGCCATGAGCACAATAGGACAGTAGAGACATGAAGGATGCTGTGGCTTAAGTTGGCAGGTTAAAGGGTTTTATGACTATGAGGAGTTAAAGGGTTAAATTGTAATATAAAAATTTTCGGGTCATTAAAAGAGAAAGAACATGAAAATGGTTCAACTCGTTGGAAATTAAGAAGGTAAAAATATGATCATGAAAGACATTTTAACCTAATGACATTTTCTCTTTGATTTTTCTGGGGTCAACTTTAAAAATTTTGTGATGAGCATTTTAAGTATATTTTTTCTTGTTTAAATTGTCATTGATATGATGTTAACTCTTGGGTTAAGGTTTTCATATAGACTAAAAATTGATTGGCTCAAGCATAGGGAAATATAGTGCTTTACTCAATGTGTCCCTATCCCATGGACTTAACATTTTCTTTTTTGTTAAAACAAAGTGTTACTATGGTATGCACTAGTAATTATCATGCTTGTCTTCTTAAATCATAAGAATTACATGTCCACAACATATAATGTGAAAAAAGTATCTTAATGTTCTCTGAAGTAAACTAAACCTTGGTAACCAATTCACAAACTGTCTTCAACAATGAATAAGTATTATCTGATGATAAATTGTGAAAAATAACAATGAGCTCAGCAAACAATAAAAAAAAAAATAGAATAAAAAAGAAGAATAGTGACGAGTGAGAAACCAAGGAATGAATATCTTATCGTGTATATCTTATGGTAATCAAGTACTAGGAGTAGATAGATATGATATTCAGGTACAGCTTCCAAACTGATCTTATTATAGATTTCTATTTTACCAAAAAATTATTGCCTGGATTTTGCTTTTTAAGGCCAACATCAGATTGGCCTAACAGAAACAAAGTTGACTGCTCCAATGCAAATTATGTGATTCTAGATTTCTTTGGTTTCTATAATGATGTTGACATTAGTAGAACCATCTCAAATCAGCACCTTGAAAGATTTAAAATAGTTACGTTCCTATAAAATGAAAACTGAAGAGTGAATTTGCAGAAGATTACTTGTTATTACGCAGGTGTGATATGCACCACATGCAACTTCTTCTGAAAATGGTAGAGTGCTAATCGTTGATGGTGTTGTTGCACTCTTTACTTTGCCAAAGCCCTGATAACATGAATAAAATCTAGAGCAGTGAGATAAGTATCTAACAAAGAGCAGAGTCTGAAACAAATATGGTAGATCGACTTGCTAAACAGAGAATTTAAATCTTACCCATTTTCCTAATTCTCTTTCACCAAAGATATAAACCGAGCCATTTTCTGTGTCATTCAAACAAATGTAAAGCTAGGATGCTATAGTTATGACATCAAATATAAGAGGTAGTACATCAACCATAATGCATAAGTGATATACCACAAACGCAGACAGAGTGAAGCATTCCAGCAGAAACACTTTTGACCTAATATTGTGAGACCAACATCATCAAAATTGAGTACAATAAGAAGGTGCAATGATTGAGATATTTCTTAAAGCAAGATAACCAGATGAACAAAGATGATGGCACATGTAACATACCTTGATTCCCTCAAGTGCCTTAATTAGTCGTGGTGTATACTCACTGCATTTGAGACCAACAACTAAGTGATGAATACAAGACCATGGATAACTCAGCAGTTAAATACTAAAAATTTCTCGATTTCTTCATATGAAAATACTTAAAATCATAATAAATGGAATATTATTTGGTATTAGTACCCAGTAAGATTTAGTCTAAATTACACAAATCAATTCAAAAAATATATCTGGTATTAGAGATTAATTATGTTAAACTCAAATTCCAGACTGAATTGCATAATCATTTCAAAAAAAGTTATATAAATCTTATGGTCCAACGTATTCCATTTAGAAAGGAGCTTATATGAATTAGTGAAGCAATATCAGGAAAGCAGCCCATAATTAATAGCTCAATATCTCATCCCACCACAAGAATTTATTACAGCTCTGGACTTCTGGTTCTTAACAATATAGGGACCTAAAACTTGCCCCTTTTAAGTGAATGCCTCTTCACATATGATATAGGAGCTACCAGAGATAATTTGAGAGAAAACCACCTGCATTGAAATGTCAAATTTGGCCCTAAATACCATCTTTAATCCATAGCCCACAAGAAGTACAATTGAATAAAATGCTTGGAGATTATCCAGTAGCCGAAATTAGATTCACAGATTTACCTTCTAAACATGTCATGAACCTTAAAAAGCATATCAAATTCAGGTTCAAGCACAAACATAGTACTATCAGAATTGACCTAGAAAAGATTATGCAAACAAGTCCTCCATAGTATACAACCCTTTTACAAGTAAAGAGAAAATAATACTTAAAACCAGAAATAGTAGGGGCCAACAGATTCTAGATTTTTTGGTTTCTATAAGGCAACAGTGTACTTCTTTATCTATTTATTGAATCTTTGGATCTTGCTTCTCTTTAAGAAACTAAATTTCAAATACAAGGAAATTATTTTACCTTTTACAGATTTAACATTTTGACCAACAATACCCTGGAATATTCAGAAGCTTTTAAGGACCATAACTATCTTGTTAATAAAATAACCTGCTACTCTTTTGAAACCCCAAAGTGCTTGATTTATGTCCATGACCAAGTCTACCAGCCTCTCCTTCTCCCCAACTCAGAGTGTCACCTTTGTCTGTCCAGAAATGAAAACAACATTGAAAAAGAGATGGTCACTGGAGTAATGGATAAGTAGTTTCTTAACTTTGCAGTTTACTGAATAGAGAAGTGCTTCCTGATACAATATTCAAACCTGTAGCAGCAATTGAGTGTTCATATCCTAAAGATATCATTTTAACGATGATGCCATCCAAGCATTGAACTTTACAGGGGAGAGGAATTATCTTTTCTGCTTCTGCAGATGGAAATGAAGAATAAGTGATTGTTCTAATCAATGTCATCTTCACATGCATAAATTTAAACCACATAAACTTATAGTTGCAGCACTTGCAAATGGACTATAATAATCACAGTAGATTAGGAAATAACTTCAAAAGAGGAAGGTAAAAACTAAATATGAATATGATCTAACTAATGGAGGAAGCACCCTCTTTTTATCATATTAGTGATCAGTAGTGTGGGTTATGCTTGAATCATTAACAAGAAGATAATAATGCATTACCATTACAAAGCTACAAATGAAATAGTTAATATGGGTTGCAACAAATCGGTATTTAACTTACAGAACTTTTGTCTAGGAACCCATAAAGATCTTATGTATCTAAATAATTTAGGGTGAAGATGTTACGGTTGTAATTATTTAATTACTGAAGAAGATAAAGAAACCACTAAAGACAGAATATCATGGACTCAGGCCTCTGTTTACTTACTTTTCCCAAGGCCAAGCTGTCCATTTGCATTCTTTCCCCATACATAGAGTTCTCCATCCACTACAAAAGGACAGATAGATCAGTCTTAATATGAAGTTAAAGGCTCTAACACACCCTTAATTAGAAAAATATTTGAGTGTGTTAGAGACAAGGAAATAGCACACACATAAAATCATGTAGAAAATCAACGAAGAATTCTCCGTTCAGGCTAATTGGCCAAAAAATATAAAAATTGTTCAATGAATCAAATAACAAGAGCACAAGGTATATAAATACCTTTTGACGCCTAAGCCCACTAGGAATGGGACTCCTATGCCTACTAGAGATAGGACTCCTAAACTCACTAGAGATAAGACTCCTATGTTTACTAAAACTGAAATTAAAGAAAGAATTAAAACTAAATAATTAAGAATTAAATTCCTGCTCCTGCCCTCTTACGGCGCCCATATGTAACAATTCCCTCCCTCTCCAAAACCGCCTTGTCCTCAAGGCGAAATTCCGGAAACTGCGACTGAAAATGCACCTCGTCGACCCACGTAGCATCATCTTCGGACAATCCAGCCCATGACACAAGCAACTGCAAAACCCGCTGATCACCCCGCCAAATCTCCCGAGCCCGAGTTACGCGCGACGGAACAAACTCGGGGGTATCATCACACAACTCGGCTGGAAGAGAGGCCACCGCCTGCTGCGCACCTACCGCTTTCTTTAATTGAGAAACGTGAAACACTGGATGCAACCGGGATCCCTCCGGAAGGACTAACCGATATGCCGAAGCACCAATACAAGCCGCAATCTCAAATGGGCCAAATAGCGAGGCGCAAGCTTGACATTAAGTCGTTTAAACAAAGAGGCCTGTCGGTACAGTCGAAACTTCAGGAACACCCTATCGCCTACATCATATGTGACATCACGACGGTGCTTGTTCGCAGCCCTGGCCATCCGCTGCTGAGCACGTTCCAGCTGAAAACGAAGATTGCGTAAAATGGAATCCCGGGTCACCAGATCGTCTAAGACGGCCTTAACGCGAATTTCGGCTGGAAGGAACTGGGCCAAAATCAGTGGTGGCCGACCGTAGACTGCTTCGAATAGAGTGCACCCGGCTGACGTATAATAACTTGTATTGAAACAATATTCTGCCCACGGTAGCCATTGCGCCCATTTCTTCGGATGTTCAAAGGTAAAACACCGTAAGTATGTCTCCAAGCAACGGTTCATGACCTCGGTTTGACCGTCAGTCTTGGGGTGATATGAAGAACTCATACGCAATTGGGTCCCCACGGCTTTAAATAACTCTTTCCAAAATGAGCTCAAAAACACCGGGTCCCTATCCGACACAATAGAACGAGGAATGCCGTGAAGTTGCACCACCTCCCGTTCGATGGCCGCTGCCACATCTTGGGCTGCGTAAGGGTGGGATAGCCTGATGAAGTGCACGGCCTTTGATAACCGATCCACGACCACTAAGATAACCTCCCATTGCTGTGAATTAGGTAGGCCCGTAATGAAGTCCATACTGATGTCTTCCCAAATCCGGTCTGGAATTGGTAGGGGCTGCGGGTATCCGCCTTGTTGTGCTGGCAAGTTAGACAATTTGCGACGAACTCCGTTACCGACTTCATCATTCCTAGCCAGTAGATGTTGGCCGCAAGCCTTCGGTATGTGCGAAAAGCTCCAGCATGACCCCCTGTGGGGGTGGCGTGAAATTCAGTCATCATTCGCTCGGCCCATGCCGACCCTCAAGGTACCACCAATCTGTTGTGGAAAAATAACACGCCGTTGACGAGGGCGTACGGCCCCGTGGCTGGTTTTCCTGCCTGTAAATCCACAATAATTGAAGTGTAGAAAGCGTCGTCCGCTACAGCTGTCCGAAGTTTATCCCACTCGACCCACTGGGGAATCGATACTGCTCCCAACTCAACCTCCGAGTCCCACCGAGAGAGAGAATTTGTTGCGGCATTGGTGTTCCCAGTCTTGTATTCTATGTGGAAATCGTAGCCCAATAACTTTGCAATCCAATATCGTTGAGTTGGGGCTGTAAGGGCCTGTTGTAGTAAGTGGCGAAGGCTTCGGTGGTCCGTGCGGACTGTGAATTTCCGTCCCAAGAGGTACTGCCGCCAATGAGTGATCGTGAGAGCCAAAGCCATCATCTCTATAATAGGCGACCGGGCGTCGTCGCTGCATCAAGACCAACCCCACACCTGTACTGGACGCATCACATTCCGCCACATGCTCTGCCTCAGGGTCGGGCATGGCTAATACTGGAGCCGAGGTGATTGCCTTTTGCAAGGCCATAAAAGCCCCTTGGGCGGCGGAACTCCAAATAAACTTATCACCATCTTTTTGAAGCAATTCAGTCAAGGGTCGGGCTAAAATTCCATACTCCTTTATGAAACATCTATAGTACTCGGTTAGCCCCAGGAATCCGCGAACTCCCTTTACTGATTTTGGAGTTGGTCATTGCCATACTGCCAAGATTTTGGTGGGGTCCATTTTGACTCCCTCGGCTGATACGACACGACCCAAGTAGTTGATAGATTTTTGAGTTGACGCGCATTTTTTGTGATTAACCACGAAGGACACGGAAGCCAAAAGTGTAAGTGTCGTGCGTAAATGAGCCAGATGTGATTGTCAATCCCTACTATATATAAGAATGTCGTTGAAGAAGACCAATATGAATTTTCGGAGTAGTGGTCGAAAGAGATTATTCATGGCAGCTTGAAATGTGGACGGGGCATTTTGAAGACCGAATGGCATGACCAGCCACTCGTAGTGACCCAAGTGGGTACGGAATCCGGTCTTAGGGATGTCGTTAGGGGCAACTCGAATCTGGTGGTACCCGGCCCAGAGGTCCAGCTGTGAACACCACTCAGCCTCGTGCAACTCATCCAACAGCTCCTGAATGATCGGGATGGGATATTTATCAGGAACTGTACGCTTGTTTAATTCCCGGTAATCCACACAAAAACACCAACTTCCATCGTTCTTATGCACCAGTAATACCGGGCTTGAGTAGGGACCCGAGCTTGGTTGAATCAGCCCGGACTCTAGCATGTTAGCCACCAACCTCTCAATCTAGACTTCTGGGTTGCACTGTAACAGTATGGTCGGATGGAGACAGGAGTTGCGCCCGGAACTAACAGAATTCGATGGTCATAATCCCGAGAGGGGGGCAGCCCCGAAAGGGGCTTGAGAACATGTGAAAACTCAGTCAAAAGGGCTCGAATTTCTGGCGGGAGTGATTCGGATAGCAGCACTTCGGATTGCCTTAACTCCCTCGGCCACATAACCCAACATTGGTTTATCTCCGTTTATTTCAGCGCGGCTACAGAAGACACCATTCGCCTTTCCCATTCTCGTTTCCCAAGAACAACTACTGCCATGTCGCGGTACATAAAGGACATCGATAGAGTTGCCCAATTTACTCGAACATCACCCAGTAAGGCCAACCAATCAACTCCCAGAATGACATCAACCCCCGTTATTGGGAACACATGAGCCGTGATTTCAAATTCCACCGTATCAAGAGTAAGTTTCATACCCGAGCAAATTCCGGCTGTGGTTACCTGGTTGCCGTCGCCCAGGCGGACGGGTAACGTGGCGGATGTGTCAACGGGCAGCGAAAGCTGTCGCGCCAGATTCGGGGAAACAAAACAGTGTCACCCCACTATCTACCATAACCACCACCGGGTTATTTGCTATGGTTCCCGAAACCTTCATGGTTTGAGGCCCGTCCAAGCCACACGTTGCTGCTGCCGACAGCCCCAATTCATGAGTCGTCTCCTCTTCCTGTTCCTCCATGGGTGGATCACGTACTTCTATCTCGTTTAAGTCCAACTCCTTATCTCCTTCGATCATAACCATGACCCGTAGTGAATGCTGCGAGCACACGTGGGATGGGGAATAGGGCTCTCTGCATTTGTAACATTACCCCCGTGCGCGCAAATCCAAATAATCGGAATGCGACATCTACCTAGTCTGACGAGGTCGGGAAGGGTTTGATGAGGCTACCGAATCCGTTGGTTGGCGTGACCAGGGTTCTGATCTAGCTGACTTGTACTGCCCTTGATCGCGACTGAGATGTGGGTGGTTGTTGCGTTGCTTGGTTCTGGCGAGTAAAACTTGGTTGGGTTAAGGACCGATACCCTCCAGTCTGTGGTGGACGGTTCATATTCATTCAAAACGTGGGAGGTTGTGTCCGACTTGCATACGTAGGTCGGAGTGCGTCCACTTCTCTCTCTGTTTCCCGCGCCAAGTGCATGGTGGTGCTAATCTCTTCAGCATTCTTAGATCGAATTTGCAAACATATGTCATCACGCAACCCATTTAAAAACAACCCCAAGGCTACTGAGTCGGGGAGATTTGTGACTGCCGAAAGACGTGCAATAAACTCATCAACGTATTCATCCACCGTGGTTGTCTGTCTCGTGGCAGCCAATGCCTCGTAAGGGTTGGTTCGGGGATCCTCTCCGTAGCGTTTCAACAATTCTTCCGTCAACTTTTCCCAACTGAGATTCGGGAACCGACTCATCGTCCATTGCAACCAATGGAGCGCGTTGCCATCCATGGAAATCAGGGCTAAATCCACCTTATTATTATCCGGAGTACTGTGCACGGTAAAAAACTGCTCAGCCCGGGAGAGCCAAGCAGCCGGGTTTTCGCCCGAAAAAACAGGCAGATACTATTTGGGGAGAACTGGTGCATGCAGCATCTCAACCGGTGCGTGCGGCCTACCGATCGGTGCTCTTTCCATAGGCGGCTGGTTAGAACGAGATGTCGCGCCCACCGATAATTCGTCTGGGGCTGTCCCTTTGCCCTTCGCGATCGCCATTACTGCTGCTTGAATTTCTGCCAAACATGTTCGCATAGCTTGCATGTCCCCTCGTATCTGGTCCACTCGTCCGACTAGGGTTGACTGGCCCTCGGCCATCGTCGCTACTCCCTTCTCTAACACAGTGACAGCATTTTCCAAGATTTCGATGCGTGTTTCACTCCTCGTCGTCATGATCCGGCAGGTCGGACCAATTTGTTAGAGACAAGGAAATAGCACACACGTAAAATCACGTAGAAAATCAACGAAGAATTCTCCGTCCAGGCTAATTGGCCAAAAAATATAAAAATTGTTCAATGAATCAAATAACAAGAGCACGAGGTATATAAATACCTTTTGACGCCTAAGCCCACTAGGAATAGGACTCCAAAGCCTACTAGAGATAGGACTCCTAAACTCACTAGAGATAAGACTCCTATGTTTACTAAAACTTAAATTAAAGAAAGAATTAAAACTAAAGAATTAAGAATTAAATTCCTGCTCCTGCCCTCTTACGGCGCCCATATGTAACAGAGTGACACATCAGGTATTTAAAAAACATTAAAGTGATCACTGAACCACCAAAAGCAGAAGAAAATATAATAATTATAACTCTGTGCATCAATGCAGTAACCCCTTCCAACAACCTGTTCTAAAGCAAGGAAGGATAAACCATTTTGAACCACTAAATATAGACATATTTTGTCATAAAAGCGAAGAACAATTTTTTATACAATCAAGTTTACATTGACAATATGTTCAAGGATAACTCAAGCTCCGACATGACAGTACTCGAAGAAAGTATCAGAAGATTCAGAACCTAGTTCACACCCGGCATAGACTGAGATAAAAGACCCTATGGGACATGGTCAATCATTTCTAATTTCTAAGATTTGGATTCTTAGGAACTTCTTATTCAAAGTACAAAGCAAATAGTCAGGGTACGAATAAACACAGGAATTAAGAAAGGAGAAGGTTATTTCTAGAAATCCTTGCCCAGAATATCCTAAGAAGTAACCCCTTACATAAGAGAGCCCCAAGCTCCAAAAAAGATACAATCTTGATGAGTGGATGAAGCTTCATGTAGTAATGTAGAGATTTACTCTGTTAAATAGAAAAACCACATATGTACTTAGGCAACTGAATTTTCTAAGCAAGTCCGGAGCATGAAACATTAAATACACAAAGACTGAACTGTTGCCTTGGTTCTAGGAGTAGCAGTCAATTACATTGGTTTACATAGATATGTGAGAAGAAGAATCCAAGTAAAACCCAACAAACACTACAGTGATTTGATTAAATGCTTATTTGAAAAAGCTGAATTGTGGTTCACCAGCTAATCTGAAGATTTAAGTCTAGGTCAATGATGAGATTCTTGTTGACAATTAAACCTTTCCCATACAGAACCTATCTTGAAATTTTTAACTATTTTCATATTGCTTCCTTTATTCTTAAGCATATCAGATCTATAAGTATTTCCGTTCTTTAAACAATTTCATGCAGTTCACATCTATGGAGAAAACTATGCTGAATCCACTACCGTTGACCAAAAAATGAAGAAATTACCAGATACATCTATCTGAAATATCAACTGATAAAGAGTAACATACTTGCTACAGAGCAGTAAGGGTGCAGTTGATAACTTTTAAACCAATTTATGGTACCATAAATTCTTCATTATATGTATATAGAAACTTCTAGCATTCAGGCACAAAATCCATTAGAGATAGATTGCCAACTCGTTTTGCAAGGCTTTTTAAGTATCGCAACATACATTCAGTGCCAGATAAGAAAGTGCAAAATCTTTGGGAGATTATGAATACAATTAGATCTCCTTGTTAACAAAGAAAACTGGAAATAAGGTTGTTAATGCCAAACCTGTAATGGCAGCTGAATGATGGTAACCAGCTGCAATATTAGCAATCCTTCTAGGAATACTAGAAACCCTGATAGGCTCCTGCAATAATAATTGCCGATGAACTCAATCTGCATAAACTGCAGCACCTATTCTCAAACACAAGGGACAGTAGCTTCCTCCACTAATCAGAACATTAAATAAGCATACAAAATAAAATCAGAATTATTTCAACAGCAAACGTAAGTAGAAAAATTTAAAATTAAACTCTTAACTTACTTAAGGCTAAACGAACATGTGACATCAGCCAAAATTAATTAAAAAACCAAAAAACCAAATCCATTTTGCCCAAACAAGGATTTCATTTTAGAGTTAAAAAAAAAAACAAAAACAAGTGAAAGAACAAGTGCTCTTTTTATATGATCTAAAAAAAAAAAAGGTATACAAATGAAAAAGATAAGAAGATCAAACACAATGATGAAATTGGCAGTAAGCAGAATAGTCTTGGTGAATAAACATGCCCAGAGGAGTGCCTATACATGTAATTCCCATATGGGTAGTATTCCTTTATATTGGTGAATACACATGCACATGGGAGTGGCAATGCAAGTGATAGATCATTGCATGGTTTACAATTGACTGTCAGCAGAAGTTGATTCAAGCTACTTTAGAAAATTGTAAACACACTGAAGAGGGGGAAATGTTATTATAGAAACAGATCATCAGGTTAGCAAAATTGAAAGGCAAATCATCTTCATGTGCAACAAAAAAAAAAATTAAATAAACAATAAAAGCACAGTATAATGCATGTTCCTACAAACTTTTGCATGAAACAGAAAAGAAAAGTCAAGAACTTGTTTTGTAAAGCCCTCCAAAGCACCAATGCAAATGAAAAGGAGAAAAGGATTCTCACTGAGGGAACTCAAAAGAAATTGGATAGTCTAATGATAAAGCTTCAAAAGGAAAGTCTAAAACATGACAATGTGTTAAGATAGCATACAGTTGTATAATTTTGAGAATCTGATATTCCTAGCTGTCCAAAGTCATTAAGTCCAGTGGCATACACATCTCCATTTTCTGCAGAATCAAGATACATCAATTATGAGCCCCAGGATACAGAGAATTTTCAGAACCTAAGTTCTATAAGACTGAAGCTAGCAATCTAAAGCTAAAAATAAAGACAACATAAGTTCTCAATTTGCAGCGAAAAATTAACTTATAGAATCCCCAGTTCAGCATCAAGAGTAAATATGATCAAGAATACATCAATGACCTGGCCAGCATACCAGCAAAATCTGACAAAAAAAGCAAGCAATTTGCTGCAAATTGATTTTGTGATTCACTATGAAGCTAGCATACCCACCAATACTTTTTATCTTTTCAAATTTAACTAGAAAGAATAATAACCCCCAAGAAACAGGGGAAAATAAAAACTTGTTAACCCCCTTAGTGCTTGCAGAATTCTCATGTTAAAAAAGCTAGAGCAAGTGGTAGGACTAATAAAGCAATACAAAAGCATGAGGCACAATTTTCCCATCATAACTCATATTTCGAGAGATGGCTATTATTGCAATTATCACACCAAACAAAAAAGCAAAGGGCCTGGAATTTATGAGCCTCTGATGAGTTTTCAGTAACTTAAGCTACTAACAAAGTGAAACTAGTACCCAAAGCTGAAGATATCACAGATTCACAGCAGAAATTCTCATTTTGCTTTGCCATGTCACTTAGATGCATGTCAGTCATCTACAGTAAATATGAGTGTTTATTCTCATTTTGCATTGACAAAATTAAGGCAGCCAAAGCATCACCAACTAAAACTGGCAATTTCCAAAAGACATTCACTTACGAGGTAGTTCCTTAACAATAATTTCTCTCTTGCTTTTAATCCAAGAATGTGCTTCCCCAAATTATATCACCTCCTCAATGAAGGCATAAAACCGTAAAATAATTGCTGCTGGAGAGGGTAATTGCCCCCAAAAAGTAAGGAAAATAACTTATCAACTTCTCCAATTCAAAAGTAGCAGCACATGCAGCAATTGAAAGAATTGTTATCCTTCTGCAACTCATCATATTAAGGTTGGAGATCACTCCAGTCAAACACTAACCTCACATCAATCTCTCAGCAAATAAGCACCAAAATTACAATCTAAATATTGTACACACCAAAATATAGAAAATAACAAGTCACCCAAAAAAAAAGGAAAGAAAAAACATAAAATCAGAAATAGAAATTAGTAGATTCGCAATTCACCAGTGAGAAAAAGAGTGTGGGCACCGCCGCAAGCGATTTCCTTCAAACTCTGATCACCAAAAGCGGCTGGAGAAATAGGCTTAGGTCTCCACTGAGACTCCAAATTGCCCAATCCCAGCCTCCCAAAATCCCCATTTCCCCAAACAGCAGCAAACCTCTTCCCTCTACTCAATTCTTCAGCAAAATCGCCGCCTCTACCACTTTCAACAAAAATCGACCTCGTAAAAGTTGATCGAAACGCTGATCGTGCTCTCCTGTTCACAAATTTTGACAACGGTGCCAGCCTTTTCATGCAAGCATGAGTTCTTGACACAGCCATTGTACAGAACCCAAGTGAGGGTCATGTGAAACAGGAGAAGTTGCTTATACTTGAATTGAAGAGTGTCGAAGATGGAAAGTTCCCTAGAGAGGGAAGTAGCGATGGATGGATGGATGGAAATAGCTCAACGTAACGTGTTTGTGCTTGATGTTGAGGTGGTTCGCGTTTAATATAGTTGGCTCTAGATTTTGTAGGCGTGTAGTTGAGATGTTAAATAGATGACGGTTGGCCGTTTTAATGATAAAACATTATTTTTAGTGGAATCCAAAAATATGCGTTAAATATAATATATTTATTTGTATCAGGTATTTTTTTTTTCTTCTATTTAATGATATTATATGATATTTTAAAAAATATTAAATGATATGAAAATATAAAAAGTTGCACTTGTATATAACTGTTGTATAGATTTTAGATCCATACAACGTAAGTCAGATCGGATTGAATCTGATCTGAATCTACGCATTTTTTTGCCTCGACTTTTATGTTGTTTTAATCATATTTTTATATCATGTTAAGTATACATTTATGTAAAACTTTAACTTAAAAAAATAAATCTAATTTAAGCAAAAAAAACTTAATTTCAGCACAAAAAACCTTAATTTATACATATATACTTTTATGTGATATTACATATACTTTTAAGTAATATTAGTCATACTTTTATATAATACATAAATGTATAACTAATATAATAAAATGTATGACTAATATAACATAAATGTATGTTTAACATAATATAAAAACCCTAAAGATATGTTTAATATAACATAAAGGTTATGCTTAATATAATATAAAAACCCTAAATGTATAACTAACATAATATAAAAGTATGTTTAATATAATATAAATGTGTGTTTAACATAACAGAAATGTATAACATTTGGAGTGAATTTGGGGGGTTTTGAGTACACCCACCCAAGTGCGTGGGGCATGTGCAAGTGTGTTGGCCGGATCGGATCAGTTGCATGAATTTAAGATTCTTGCACCAGTTACATAAAAGTTTTTGTAAAATATAAATACAAAAATATTACATGTCAAATTATAATTTTTTCTTAAATAATAATTAATTTGAAATCATGGAACCAAAAATATTACTTACAAACAAAAATATTATTCATTTCGTTCTACAAAGATAAACTTGTATACTATATTTTCATTCGTTACACAAAGATATGTTTGTTACTATATTAATATGGTTTTTAGTTTGCAATTCCATATATGCCCTTAATAAATGTATATTGAATCACTACATTTCAACTCGCATTTAGTTTTTGAAATAAAAAATATTTCATTCAATGCTAGAATTAATGAAAGATATGAATATAATTGGAATTTCAAATATTTTCTTAATTTGTATGAAACTATATGTCTATCTTTGTGGAACGTAGAGAACACGTAGTATTATTTTTCAAACTATAATTTTTCAAAATATAATTTTTTAAAAATGTTACATGATACACACAAAAATATTAGATGATGAAAATGAAAGTATTACCTCTAAAATTACTATTTCTCTAATTAATCGTCGATTTAGAATCTAGGAAACAAAGATATTACACGACGCGTTATATGATATGCATTATTACATGATGCATACTGTCACGCCCCATTTTCTTTCATAAAATTTATAAGAGTTTTCCACAGGGGCGTGCAGGAAGAAAAGAGGTAGGAGACGAATAGAAGATATTACATATCAACCATCGGTTTCAACCGATTTAACATAATATTCGCAGCGGAAAAAATATCAGGATCTCACATCCCAAACACACATCATCATCAGGATCTCACATCCCGAATACATATCATCTAACCACCAAACTTGGATTTCTTACAACGTTGTTTTATAAAGAGAAATGTTTGAGAAACATCATATTAAAAATAATTTACAGATCCAAAAAATATAGCACCTCCTCTCTCCTTTTAGGGTTCATCATGCTCATCACCTTCTGTAATATGAATTACAGAATAAGGGGTGAGTGCGTTGAATACATTTGTGAAGATAAAATCCGCGTCTAAATCTTTGACAGATAATTAAATCAAAAATACGTATAATCATTATGAAATACAGCACGAAATATGCACAGCAGACATTAGAAATGGTAAGGGACGAATAGGTGCGGGCATCGCCCGTCTTATCCTATAAAACGGTCTCAAATACCGCTGGTGCATTTCAAGGACCACCAAACCTTTCATAGAAGAATGGAGGTAAGGGACGAATGCATGAAGGGGCGCCTCAGCGGACCCACCCCTCACAGTAATAAGTATGTTACAGCAAGTATAATCACAACATTTAGTATTTCTCAATCATGCTTGGAAAGGAAAACTGTAAATAGATAAAGAGTTAGAAATTACCCTCACTTTGTTCAGTGGTTACCATGTGAATAGTAAGTGTCAAAGATCACGTATCCCAAGGCTTCAATCCAAGAGGTAGCCTACATAATTTATGGTGTTTTCTTAGATCCTTATTAAATATAATTAAAAATTTAACCGATATCGGATTGGTTACTATCGATCGAGATGAGACGGATCGGAATGGAAGGCCTAACGATTGAGATTGAATGAACCAGGGGAAAAGATCAGTTTATTATGCTAAGATGAAAGAGAATGAATTTTGGATCACAACAAAAAAATGAACTCGATCGGAGTTGAAACGAGCTCGAACGGAGCATTTTAAGATTGAAGGGTATTTCGGTAATTTGGTCAAAGGGTTGACTTTGACCGGGATCCACGATCCACGGTCAACGATATCTCATTGGGGACAACTTGATGATAAAGTTCGATGAAAAGAAAATGAGATTCGGATTGAAAATCGAATCGAAAATACGGTATCACTCATGTTCCCGACGACGGGAGAAAAAACCCCGGCGTCTCCCAGCGGGAGCAGCGGCTCTCGGCAGCGGTGGCAGATTGGCGCCCAGGCCTCCCGGCGTCGACCTGCTCGACTAGCCTACTTCCCGGCACCACCAGATGTGGCGGCGCCTCCCTGTGCCGTCACCACTTAGTCCTCCGGCTAGCCTGCACTACCGGCTACCACCTCCGGCCATCCCTCGCCGGATTCCGGCATGAATAGTGCCGGAAAAATAGCCGCAAAAACCCTGCATCACACACATTACACACACACACAAAACCCCATGCAACAGCCCCCCTTCCAACCCGTTTTTCGGCACCGGCACCGGCACCGTCACCCACGGCGGCGCCACCCCTCCACCGGCTAGCCCACAGCCCCGGTAGCCCCTCCGATGCTTGCAACCGTGAGAAGAAGAGAGAGAGAGAGAGAAAATGGGAGAGAGAAAAAGTGTCAAAAAGTTAGGATTTAGGGTTTGGAGATCGTTTTTCACCGTTTTCCGACGAACGGAGAATCGGAATTGAATTCCGAAAGTTGTCCTAGATTCGTCTCATTGAGGGCTACGTTATGTGTGAAAATCAGCTAAAACCGACGATTTTGAAATTTTCCGGCGAACTCCGACGGCGGCGCATCGGAGACAGAAAAACAAAGCGAGAAAGAAAAAGAGAGGAGAGAGAGACTTACGTGTTTTCGACGCTTTTCGGCTCGTTCAAATAAAAGGTGAAAAATGAAATCGAATGAGGGCCTATTTATAGAAATTTTGGAAAGTTACTATTTATTAGTAGGTCACTGTTCATGATAAGATTTTGGTTACTGTTCATCAAGATTCCATTCCTCATTTTTTCGAAACTCCGTATTTTGCCCTTTTCTTCGTCGTTTGAGCTACGGGTGTCCGATTGACCTCTAGTTCATTTTTATCTTCTCGTTTTTCCGTTACGCATCTACTAGTGTAAGAATGTTCTATGTTCCATGTTTATAAATTTTATTCATCTAAAACTGATCATTAAACACATATCTGAAACGCAGGTAATTAAATTAAACACTCAAGAATTAATACACATAGGATATTTTTATTAAGGGTTTACTTATTTATTTAACCAATTATGCTTCGTTTTTGTCCTGGATGCTACACATACAAAGTATCATATAGTATTACAAAGGTATTGATACATTAAAGTACTACTTTTAACTGTATTGACCATTAATCGGGTGTTGACCGCATTGATCGGATCCAACTGACTCATCTTAGGAAATAGGACCTGCACTAAAACAAATTGTGACCTATGTTGTTTAGGGAAAGAAGAAAAAAGGGAGTTGTGTCATTTGAGCTACTCAGTTGAAGCAGTAAAGTCCATATTTAACCTTTTCTTGGTGTGGGACTTGATTTTTTGCTTATTCCTTCACAAGGTAGTATGAAATTCAAGATAAACTTGATTAACTTCTCCAAATTTCGAAACAACATTGAAAAGGTTTTTGGTGATACGAGGTACATGAAGTAAATTTTAAATTAAGATAAATTTATGTGAATGATGTGAAAGTATAGTGACAAGTAGGAAATTGGTGCATTTTATCGAGTGTATATTCATGATTTTATTATATTTTAGATGATTAAATGTACCGTTTCTACACCTATATATGTTTTATGTCTCCGAATACTTCTCGAATTATTTTCTTGATTATTTTAGGATGTTTTGAAGTATTTTGGAGCGAGGAAAATGATCGTGGAATAAGGAGAAGTCATTTGGGCCAATTTAATTTTCAAGGCCCGAAAGAATTAAAAAGAAGAAGAAGAAATGATGCCCAATTTTGAAGAAGAGAAAGAAATGGGCCAAAGCCCAAGAGGGTTTCAAATCTAAAGTCTTTCAGCCGCAAATTATGACTTGAGTGGGAAGAAAAGATAGAAGTTTATTTTTGGAAGCAAAAGTGCACAGTTGGACATTATAATTCACGTCCAGAAGCTGAGAGTGAGGAGAGAGAAATTGATGCTTAGATTAGGATTAGTTTAGAGAGAGAAAGTTAGAGAGAGGAATTCATATTTTAATTTTCTAGTTAATTTAGATGGAGATTTCAATTGCTTTTGTGGATTCGATTATAAGGATGATCGGCTAATCTTTCAATTCCGGTTAGCAGGGAAGTTTAAACCAATATCTCCTTTATGTTTTGATTAATTTCATATTCCCTTCTCGATGTTTGATTGGAATTGATTATGTTATCTGTGCATAATATTTTCGATTGTTGATGCTTAATTTGGATTGACCACCTAGGTTAAGTATTTGATAATTGATTGCTAGAATCTTAAATCATAAATCCTAATTGTTGTGGTTTAATTTTCATAAGTGGTAAACTAGAGGTTGTGCATCTCTAGGGTAGTATAATCCTAGATTATCGAATCGAGCTTGTGTATTCGGAGTCTAGTTCACCCTATCGTCTTGGTAATTAATGCATTTAATGAATTAAATCTGAAGAGCTTGTTCTGGGTTATTCATTTAAATAGAGTTAATTAGTGATCTTATCCTAATTTAACTAATCCTAAGAGACAATTCGGTTTAACAGAGCTTGTTGTTAGGCTAGGGGTGATAATTTCATGATAATCTGAGAGAGGGGTGTATGTTGATTATGACATAATTGAGATTGGGGGATAACCGAACTGTTAACCGGGATCGACATCCGACTTGCCCTGACTACTAGTTGGTTAGGTTAAGAAAGATAATAATTAATTTTACCGCGTTGCGACGCGCGGTCAAATTTTGGCGCCGTTGCCGGGGACTGTCTTGAATTTATTGTGTTAACTTGTTTCTTTTCTTATTTGCTTTATATATAAAAAAATTGAAAATTGAAAATTAAAAAAGAGATATAATCTGTTGTTCAGTCTGCGCCTCTGTTTTGCCCTGTTTTTGCTCTATTTTTGCCTGTTTTGGTTCCCAGGTCTGCTTTGTTCTGTCGTACTTTTTACATTGGCAATCCCAGTGTGAATCGACTTTTCCAGTGTCAGAATCTGCAGATTTCTTGAACTGAGTTTCCTCTCTTAAATTTCACGATTTCAGGTGGTGAATGCGTACTCGATCCCAGGGAAATAAAGATTTAGAATTTTATCCTGAGATAACCCGATGAGATCGAGTCTTGAGGAGACAAGCCAAGCAAGTTTTGGAGTTTACATTACCTGATTCCCAAACCGATTTTAGTGAATCTGAACACGAGGTGGAAGCAATGGCACAGGAACAAACATTGAAGGAGCTGGCGAATCCTGCACTTACTCAGCAACCTCTTTGCATTATTTTCCCTGATCTTGATGAAGATACTAATTTTGAACTTAAATCTGGTTTAATCCACTTACTTCCTTCATTTTATGGACGTGCAAGTGAGGACCCTCACAAGCACTTGAAGATGTTCTATGGTGTATGCTCGAGTATGAAGCCAAAAGCTGTGACGGAAGAACAAATCAGGCTTCGAGCATTTCCTTTCTTTCTAAAGGACTCAGCGCAAGATTGGTTGTATTACCTTCCCTCGAGTTCCATTAGGACATGGAGTGAAATGGAGCGACTTTTCCTGGAAAAGTACTTCTCTGCATCTCGAGCAGCAAACATTCGTAGAGAAATAACTGGAGCTCAACAAATGCATGGAGAGACACTATATGAATATTGGGAACGTTTTAAGAAGTTGGAAGCAAGCTGCCCTCATCACCAGATTTCTGAACAACTTTTGATCCAGTACTTTTATGAAGGGCTGACCACCATGGATCGAAACATCATTGATGCAGCAAGTGGAGGGGCTCTAATGAATTAGACGCATTTAGCAGCAAGAGCTCTTATCGCAGACATGGCTGCCACTTCCCAACAATTTGGCAGTCGGGATTCTTCATTGCGACCTGTGAAAGAGGTAAGTGAATCTATTTTTGAGAATAAACTAAATGAATTAACTTCTATTGTTCGTCAAGTTGCTGCAGGTATGCCCCAGGTGAAACCTTGTCGTCTTTGCAATACCACTGACCACACCACAGATTCATGCCGAATTTTGCTCGATGAAATCGAGGCTCATGCTAATGCTGTGGGAAGTGGAAACTACCAAGGAGGGAACTCAAACTACCAAGGAAGGAAGTATGACCCTTATTCGAACACGTACAATCCGGGTTGGAGGGATCATCCAAATTTGAGGTGGGAAAATCAGCAAGGAAATCAGCAAGTGGAGAATAACAAGCCTCCACAACTCTTAAGAAATCCTAATCACCAAGGAGGAAATCCTAATCACCATGGGCAATCATCCGGACAAAACTCCAACACGTCTTTGGAGGATATGATGAAGACATTGGCATCCAACACAATGCAATTCCAAAAGGATACTACCCAATTTCAAAGGGACACTGCCCAATTCCAGAGGGACACCCATCAAGTATCAAAAATCTTGAGACGCAGGTGAGCCAATTGGCGACGGCGGTGAGTCGTCTTGAAGCCTAAAATGGAGGTAAATTACCGTCTCAACCTGAGATAAACCCAAGGAATGTCAGTGCAGTAACCCTGAGAAGTGGAAAGCAGCTGAAAGAGCCTAAAAAGCCTGAGAAAAATCAGAAAAACGAAGAGGAAGACAAATCTGCTGAACAGATCGACACTGGATCTCCCAGTGTTCATCCATCATCCAGTGTGAAAATTTCGAAATCTGCACAGGTAAACTCTGATTTTTCTTCTCAAATTCATGCTAATATGGTTCTTTTTCCTTCCAGGTTGGCGAGAGCAGCAAAGGATGATCAAGAGAAACAGCTACTGGATGTTTTTCGTAAGGTGGAGATCAATATTCCTTTGATCAATGCGATCAAATAAGTTTCACGATATGCAAAATTCCTCAAAGACTTGTGCACGAATAAAAAAAAACTCAAAGGTGATGAGAAAGTCATGATGGGAGAAAGTGTATCTGCAATATTCCAAATGAAGCTTCCCCAAAAGCGAAAGGATCCAGGTATGTTTGTTATTCCATGCCGCATTGGGAATGTTAGAATCGAGCGTGCTATGCTAGACCTAGGAGCTTCAATTAATGTTATGCCGCGCTCTATCTATGCATCTCTAGATCTAGGGCCATTGAAAGAAACACGTGTTGTCATTCAATTAGCCGATTGTAGTAATGCATATCCTGATGGGGTTATTGAGGATGTTCTTGTTGAGGTTAATGGGCTCATTTTTCCTGCGGATTTTTATGTGTTGGATATGAATGGTGACCCATTGATTTCACCACCTATTTTGTTAGGGAGGCCGTTCTTGAACACCTCTCAAACAAAATTAGATGTTCGTGAAGGAACTCTCACGATGGAATTTGATGGACAGGTGATTAAATTCAATATTTTTGATGCCGTGAAATATCCTGATAATGAGAATTCTGTCTTTACTTTGAGTGTGATTGACCATCCTGTCGAGAAAGTTTTTGAAATGAATTGCATGGACAATTTGAAAATGGTGCTAACCAGAAATTTGAGAAATGAAACACTTCGCACTAAATTTTCAGAACTCAAAGTAAGAAAATGGATAAAATTCAATGGAGGATTGGATATGGGAGTTCTTGATATACCTTCTTCGAAGCTAACTCTAAAACCTCCTTGGTGATCTGGTGATTTCTATTCCACACTTTTTATTTTTGCTCTATTTTTCTTACATATATGAATCTTATCTTGTCTACATCTTTTGTTGTGTTTTGATGATGAGTTGCTTGAGGACAAGCAAGGTTCAAGTGTGGGGAGATGGGGAGATATTGCATAATTGATGAAGTGTGGAGTAGATCACATATGTTGCATATAGTTTGCATTTAGGATCATATAGTTGCATGTAGTTTGTTTTTAATTTTCTTTGCATTAGGATGCATGTTTACTTGCTTTAGCACGTTTAATTCTGCTTGCATTTGATAAAAATAAAAAAACAAAAAAGAGCATAAAAAAATAAGAGAGCTTGCAATGATGATTCGAGTGCTGTTTATTTTTGTATTTGGGGATTCGATGTGTGTTGGAAATTTGTTGGTGAACATTGTTTTCTGTTGGTTAAAATTGCTGGATGTTGTCTCGAGAAATTGTTGTTGGGAAGGATAGTATTGGTTTGAGAATTAATCCATGACTTTGAGTTGATTTATTTTGCATATTTGTGTCTTGAGATATGCTTTTTAATTTCTTGATGGAAGTAGTCTAGATTGAAATTTTGAAAGATTGATCATTCTGATAAAACCCCCTCGGTTGGAAAAAAAAATTGATGTGATGGAGAAAAAGGCGTTGAGTTGAAAAAAAAATTTGAGAAGTGAAAAGATGATGGAGTGTGGAATCAGCTGCCTGTTCTTAGGAGTCCCGTGTTAAAAAAAATGGGAGAAATCAAATAAAATGTACGGTAGGACTAACCTAAGAGTGGTGTGGAGCTGCCAACTCCATCCAAAAAAAAAAAAATGATTTCGAAAAAAAATAAATAAATAAAGAGAGAAAGAAATATTTTTTGGAGAAAAGAAAGGGGGTTAATCATGCTATGTGAAGTCTTAACGAATTTTTATCTAGATGAAGGATATCGAAAAAGGAATTGAAGTGTATTGATTGATGTAGGTGGTGGAATGAATTGATGATTTGTCTGTGATTATTTGATTTTCGATACTCTGCCTAATTTTATGATTTCTCAAGATAGTACATTTAGTCCAACGTGTTTTATGTCTTATTTCTGACATGACTCGAATTTCTATGAATGTTGGTGAGGATCTGAGCAAGCAATTATGATCTCTTATCTTAATTCCCTATGTGCTTTAATTCTTTTGTTGCTTGAGGACAAACAATGGTTTAAGTGTGGGGAGATTTGACAAGTAGGAAATTGGTGCATTTTATCGAGTGTATATTCATGATTTTATTATATTTTAGATGATTAAATACACCGTGTCTACACCTATATGTGTTTTATGTCTCCGAATACTTCACGAATTATTTTCTTGATTATTTTAGGATGTTTTGAAGTATTTTGGAGTCGAGGAAAATGATCGTGGAATAAGGAGAAGTCATTTGGGCCAATTTAATTTTCAAGGCCCGAAAGAATTAAAAAGAAGAAGAAGAAATGATGCCCAATTTTGAAGAAGAGAAAGAAATGGGCCAAAGCCCAAGAGGGTTTCAAATCTAAAGTCTTTCAACTGCAAATTATGACTTGAGTGGGAAGAAAATATAAAAGTTTATTTTTGGAAGCAAAAGTGCACAGTTGGACATTATAATTCACGTCCAGAAGCTGAGAGTGAGGAGAGAGAAAGTTAGAGAGAGGAATTCATATTTTAATTTTCTAGTTAATTTAGATGGAGATTTCAATTGCTTTTGTGGATTCGATTATAAGGATGATCGGCTAATCTTTCAATTCCGGTTAGTAGGAAAGTTTAAACCCATATCTCCTTTATGTTTTGATTAATTTCATATTCCCTTCTCGATGTTTGATTGAAATTAATTATGTTATCTGTGCATAATGTTTTCGATTGTTGATGCTTAATTTGGATTGGCCACCTAGGTTAAGTATTTGATAATTGATTGCTAGAATCTTAAATTATGAATCCTAATTGTTGTGGTTTAATTTTCATAAGTGGTAAACTAGAGGTCGTGCATCCCTAGGGTAGCATAATCCTAGATTATCGAATCGAGCTTGTGTATTCGGAGTCTAGTTTACCCTATCGTCTTGGTAATTAATGCATTTAATGAATTAAATTTGGAGAGCTTGTTTTGGGTTATTCATTTAAATAGGGTTAATTAGTGATCTTATCCTAATTTAACTAATCCTAAGAGACGATTCGGTTTAACAGAGCTTGTTGTTAGGCTAGGGGTGATAATTCCATGATAATCTGAGAGAGGGGTGTACATTGATTAGGACATAATTGAGATTGGGGGATAACCGAACTGTTAACCGAGATGTCTTTTTAGATTGAATTCTTGCTTAATTTATTTTCTCGTTTTATAGTTAGTAGTGATTCTCGATCAAAACCCCCCCAAACTTTTCTATTTCTGAATTGAACATAGGTGATATAGTTTATTCTCCATTTCTCGTGGGATCGACTCCGACTTACCCTAGCTACTAGTTAGTGAGGTTAGGAAGGAAATTAATTAATTTTATCGCGTGATTTGATAGGTAGGAATTTGGTGCATATTATTGTGAATTAATTTGAGATTTTATGCTAATTGATGTGAATTAATTTGAGATTTTATGCTAATTGATGTGATTGAATGCATCGTTTTCTTACATATACGTGTTTTTGAACTCCAAGTACTTCACAATTTATTTTCTTGATTGTTTAGGTATTTTTGAAGTAACAATTGGGCTTGGACATTTATTAAAGAAATGGGCCAATCAAATAAAAAGAAGTCTATGAGAAGAAATAAAAGGAAGCCCATGAGAAAGAAGAAAGGAAAGCCCATTTGGAGGAAGATTATCATCTATTTAACCTAGCCTCCAAGTTACATTTTACACAATTGAAGGGAAGAGAGATTATAGTGAGAGAAATATTTTTTAGATTAGTTTTATGATGAAGTTTTCAATTATTATTGCGGATTCGATTTCAAGGATGCTCGGTTAATTCGTAACTCCGGTTAGCAGGGATGTTCGAACTCATATTTCTTTTATGTTTTAATTAATTCTGTTTCCCCTTCTCGATATTTGATTGGAATTGATTATGTTATCTGTGCATATCGTTTTCGATTATTTGATGCTTGATTTAGACTGATCACCTAGGTTAAGTGTTGATAATTGATTGCTAGAATTTTAAATCATGAATCCTAATTGTTGTGATTTAATTTTCATAAGTGGTAAACTAGAGGTCGTGCATCTCTAGGGTAGCATAATCCTAGATTATCGAATCAAGCTTTTCGGAGTCTAGTTCACCCTATCGTCTTGGTAATTAATGCATTTAATGAATTAAATCTAGAGAGTTTGTTCTAGGTTATTCAATTAAATAGGGTTGATTAGTGATCTTATCCTAATTTAACTAATCTTAAGAGACGATTCGGTTTAACAGAGCTTGTTGTTAGACTAGGGGTGATAATTCCATGATAATCTGAGAGAGGGGTGTCACATTGATTAAGGCATAATTGAAATTTGGGGATAATTGAATTGTTAACTGGGATGTTTTTTATATTTTGATTTCTTATTTAATTCATTTTCTCGCTTCATAGTTAGTAGTGATTCTCGATCAAAACCCCCAACCTTTTCTATTTCTGAATTGAACATATGTGATATAGTTTATTCTCCATTTCTCGTGAGATCGATTTTGACTTACCCTAGCTACTAGTTAGTAAGGTTAGGAAGGAAATTAATTAATTTTATCGCGTCACGACAGCGCGGTCATATAGACAATTTAATCGAGATATATTCAACTTATAAATTTGAACCCTTTCAAATCTTTCATACTTTACAACTATATTCAAACTTGTCACCATAGCCACCATCTTGTTTGCTTCATTCCTAATTACAAATAAAATTTGTGCATTTTTCTATTTCTCATTTCTCTTTTGCAGGGTTTTTGACTTGCCCCCCGTTTCAATTTTCTATGAAGGACAGAAAGATAAACCAACAAATCTCACCTCTGCAAATTTGAATTCACAATTCTATAGGTATTTCTTCTTTTTATTTAATTTGTTATTCAAATCCATTTTAAGGGTGAATTTGTCAATTTTGGTGCTGAATTCCTCTTATGAGTAAAATTGACTATTGCCTTGTGTTTAGTTATAAATATCTATTAGCTCCATGATGTATAATTTAGGGTTTTGTTCAATTTTTTAAAAGTTTTTAATTGTTTTGCACTTTCTGTTATTGCCTGAAATGATTGTTCTTTTAATTTAGTGTTGTTAAGTTGAAGTTTATGTTCGTATTAAAGCTTTTGCTTATGAACTACCCAAGTTTTGTTATCGATGTGTTTCATCTGCACACAAGTATGCGATTTTGATCCTTCATACCTTGCAACTATATCCAAATTATCTTAAATAATTTATACGATTTTTTTATTGTTTTATTTAAGTTTTTAAAATCACATGAAATCATTGTACGAAAAACTCACATGCATATAACTATATAGCATGAAGTTCGTTATTTTTAACAAATATTTAATATCTTAATATAAACATCAACGACATAAAAATATTGGCTTTTGTGTATATAATGTGATGATGGAAATATGTACTTTATTATTTTATATTATTTAAATGATGTTAATGGTGATTACTAAAATTGTATATGCCTAAATAAAGAATTTCATTGTAATCTCAAACTCTTTATTAATAAAGAATTGATTAAGAATTCTTCATTGTATTCTTACTTAATATAGTAAGGGCTTGTTTGGTATGAATTGCTAGGACATGACAAGACATTCTCCCTTATTTTCGGATTTGGATCCCCTGTTAGTTAAAGAAAACTACCACATGATGTTGGGCCATGCTGCCTTTTCAATGCATCAATTCATTTATTTTAATTTTATTTTTCATTTCTTAAAATCTTCCATTAAGATATCTATTTTTTTTTATTAACATGCTACCATTTAGGGTTTATAATAAGTTATAGTAAGCTCTTTTCACATCACTGATTCATTCCACTTTTTTTTTCTTTTTCTTTTTTTAATTTTTCATTATCTTTGTTTTTTTTTTCTTTTTGAGCAAACAAGTATTTTCTCATATCTTTGTTATGTGATTTTTATAACAACAAATACATCTAAAAGCATATTTTAATATAACATATCAATAATACAAATATCGAAAATTAGATGGAGTAGAATGAAAAATACAAATATCGAAAATATTTAATATTTTGTTGAAATTTGATATTCTCTAAAACATATATATATATATATGGAGGGAAAAATTGGATGAAATAGAATGAAAATAAATGGCCAGAATGACTGGAGAGAGAAATTAATAAAAAAGATACAAAATTCTCTGGATGGCTGATGAGAGAGATTCATAAAAAAATAATAAATAACATCTTAATGAAAGATTTTAAGAAATGAAAAAAAAAATTAAAATAAATAAGTTGATTGCTAGTAAATGCTAAAACGAAAGTGTATTTTGATCGATGACATGGTGTTGGTTTTCTTCAACCAACAAAAGATCCAATTAGATTATTGTAACAACCCCTACTATTTACACAAGCCCAACTTTTTTTAATGTTGTTCTTCACAAAAGGAATCACTGTAACAACCCCTACTATTTACACAAGCCCAACTTTTTTTAATGTTGTTCTTCACAAAAGGAATCACGTAGGTGACATGTGGTTACTTTTGTCATCGCACAATTTAAAAAATCAAAACATATTAATTATTGATTTTTTCAAACTGTATCACATGTAATATTCTAATTTCCTTAACAATTTTCATTCCTTTCCCCAATTTCTTTTCTGCCATCATATTTCCACATATTGGTTATCTTTCATAGTTTCCTTGATGGAAAATACAATCTTCAAACGAGTCCTAACTAAATCTATTGGAAAAGTGATTTACTTTATATTTTCCAAATATATAATCATTAACAATAAAAAAAAAGTTTTAGAGTTTTGATGGGGAAAACTTTATTTTCCTAGAGCGACACATACCTGAAACAATAATTGTTTTTTTTATATAATAGATATATATATATATATAACATTACATGAAATGACAAAATTATCCTTTCTGTTGACCAAATTGGGGACACATATCTTTATCGTTGTAGTTAAGTGGTTTAATTAATTTGCAATATTTAAGTTTGGGCATGCTTTTAGTGTTCCAAAACTTTTGTGTATTATGGAGCATGCTATTGCATTTATGTTGCTTCGAATCATATTTGTAAATGTGATCAAGACAAGTAGATCAAGTAATTAAGTGAAAAATAAGATCGAAAAGTAAATATTCTACTACTAATTAATATTCTTTTGCTCCACTAATTAATATTCTACTACATTATTTCTGCATCCACATATATTCAGCCACATATCAAATTTTGCACCCACTAAAACCAACATATTCTCAACCACTTGTCTACACCAATCTGTGATTCAATCGTAGAGATGGGGTGCTCTTTTCCCTAAGTTTTCTCTTTGTGGTTTTTTCTCAATTATAGATTTTGATGAGAGTATTTTCCAATTTTCACTTTTAATAAATTCCCTCATTTGAACAACCAATAAGTGTTCTTTGGATTTTCCTCCCATATCTTCACTTGTACTCTCATCCTTTGTTTTAATGATATACACTATTTGGTCAAATATATATTATTTGAATATATAATATTATATATACATTCAATGTAGTACTAAAGAGAACTTAACCATCACAAAAGAAAAAAAGGTGGATAATAAAAGTATATTATATAATAATTGCTATGTTGCTTCAAACCTAATTAAACCAAATCCACTCCCATCAAACTATATTGCTTGAACAACAACATAACATCCATATTCTCAATAATTAGTAGATGAGTTTGCCCACCTAACAACTTTTCTTTTATTCCTTGTCAACTCATTTCACCATAAAATTTTATATAATATATCCATGTATATTTTTATCTACTCATTTCTAAAATGTATTACTAAAATCATGGTGATCTGTACCCTACATTAGTTAATAATTATATTATGTAGTTATTATTATTATTTTTATTATTTTTTTTATTATTATTACTTCTACTATTATTTTTGCTCGATCCACGTCCTTGGCCTTACTAGCTTTTATGATTATAGTTAAGATTTTGTAATATAAATGGATATAATCAAGATTACGTAACACAAATTATATTATATATCTCCTATAAATGTTCTAAATTTATATTTGTTAAAAAATAACTTTAAATTAATACATTTTTAAGACAATTTTCCATAACTCTTTTGTTCAAAGTAATTTAGGTGACATTGTTTCTCCAAAATAAAAGAATTAATAAGACATTAGTACAGTCTTAAATTCGACCACTATTTCTTTTAAAATCATTTCGAAATTTGAAGATAGACGAAAAACTTCAACCTTCTGTAAATTGGATCCTCTATTAAATTGATTATTACATCTCATGATTCATAACATTTAAACGTGTTAATTAGTAATATCATTATTTAATAATTGTATGTAAAAAAAATTAATTTTGTCATTTTTCATAAATTCCATGAAACTATTATAAATTTTATTAGTCGAATTAACCACCACCCAATGACTAGCTAGGGTAAAGTAGTGACGCAATATTGAAATGGCACCTTCCCTTGATGTTGAAATGATCCATATTTTAGTTTTGAATTCTCCCATTATTTTCTCAATATTCACCACCTACTCCTCTCTGCAAACTCATTCTCTCTCTCTCTCTCAATTATCCCCCATTTTTCTAACTAGCATTTGATTCGTTTCATTTTCCATCTTCATATATGCTTAAACCACATAGTAAAAAACTCTCCACCAATAACTCTAATCTCTTAATTTCAATGGCAATAAATCCACTAGCTACTCTCCTACTTCTTCTTTTCCTTTCGCCAGCAACTTCCACTTCGAGGAACTTGCTGGACGGCACGAACACAGGCTTTCAGGTGAACTTGAGGCACGTTGATTCGGGCCAAAACTTCACCAAATTTGAGCTCCTCCAACGTGGCATGAAGCGTGGAAGAAAGAGGATGGAAAGGTTATATGCAATGGCTCTATCTGCATCAGATCATGCCACTGTTTCTTCCCCCATTCATGCTGGCAATGGTGAGTTTCTTATGGAACTATCCATTGGAACCCCACCAGCTTCCTATTCGGCCATCTTAGACACTGGTAGTGACCTCATTTGGACCCAATGCAAGCCTTGTAAACAGTGCTTCGATCAACCATCTCCGATCTTCGACCCCAAAAAGTCATCTTCTTTCTCCCCGCTGCCCTGCTCGAGCCATCTATGCTCCGCCCTCCCCCTCTCATCTTGCACAGATTCCAACTGCGAGTACATGTACACCTATGGTGACTACTCGTCCACCCAAGGTGTCATGGCCACGGAGACTTTTACATTCAGCAAGGTCTCCATCCCAAAAGTAGGGTTTGGGTGTGGGGCCGACAACGAGGGTGGCGGGTTCAATCAGGGTGGCGGGCTAGTCGGGCTGGGCCGGGGCCCACTCTCCTTGGTCTCCCAGCTCAACGAGCCCATATTCTCATACTGCCTAACCTCGATAGACTCATCAAAAGCTAGCAAGCTTCTGATGGGTCCCACTGCCACATCATCCACCACCAAGACAGGTGATGATTTGAACACATCAATCAAGACCACCCCATTGATCAAGAACCCATCATCGCCATCTTTTTACTATCTTTCCCTCGAAGGGATCACGATTGGCGACACGACGTTGCCAATCAAGAAGTCCACATTCGCACTCAAAGACGATGGCACAGGCGGCGTGATCATCGACTCGGGCACGACCATCACGTATCTCGAGGAGAGCGCGTTCGATCTGGTCAAGAAGGAGTTCGTTAGGCAGGTGGAGCTCCCCGTAGACGAGTCGAGCCAGACGGGGCTGGATCTGTGTTTCAAACTGCCCTCCAACACAGACAACATGGAGGTGCCCAAGATGATCTTCCATTTCGAAGGGGCAGATTTGGAATTGCCTGGGGAGAACTACATAATTGGGGACTCGAGTGGGGTGGCTTGCTTGGCAATGGGGAGCTCCAATGGGATGTCCATCTTTGGGAACATTCAGCAGCAGAATATACAAGTGGTTCATGATCTTGTCAAACAGACCATATCCTTTGTCCCAACAAACTGTGATCAGTTGTGAACTTGATCATGTAATGCATGAATGAATCAAGATGTGCTGTCTTAATATTGTGTGTGTTAAGACATGGAGATTTCAATCATCTTTGATTTTTTTTTTTTTTCTCTTTTTCTTTCCTTTACTTTGCAGTATCGAATATTATGGAATACTTATCATTTTTTTAACATTATTATGAACTAGCAGTCCATCGTACATCGTACGGTTAGTTATATTTGATATGATATATTTAAATTTATGATGATCAACATCAAATATTATTTCATGGATTTAAATTAATAATGTGAACTAGATAACATTATTTTGAATATTTAATTTATCACACATAATTGTAATGCGTACACACACAAAAAAAAAAAGAAATATATTCTAAATTTTATATTTTATATCTTTGATTGTATTTAGTAAATTTTGGGTATATATAGTCTCACCCAAATAAATTAAACTAGAACAACACATTATAAAATATTAATATAAATGAATAAATTAATTGAAAAATATATATTATAAATATATTGATTCACATAAAAAGTCAATATTGTAATAATCAAAGCTACAAATTTTGAAACATTTTATATACAACATTTATAGCTATATTGTTTTGTTGGCTACTCAAAAAACAACAACATATAATTGCACATGACTTTAATACACTCTTCAACAGTAATCCAACATGAGATAACGATTGATCTCGATTTTTTTAATTGTAGATATCACATATAACATAATCAATGTGAATTGTCTCTTTGAAATCTTCGAATTGTCTCTTTGAAATCTAAATAACAATCAAGAATCAAATAAAGTTAATGACATCTTTGGGATAACTTGATCATGATGTTCATTGCTTCCACGTAAAGAGATATAAGAAATACAATACAATTACATATATGTTACTTAACTGATTTATTTTACTATTAGTGATGAATAATTAGAGAGTCTGAGTCTTTACCCCATGAAGGTATCAAGAACACACTGATTTGTACTAATCACAAAATCTAGAAGGTTGATAATGCACTAAGAAATGAGAACTTGTCTTCTCCTACTACTCCCATGTAGGATATGGAAATGGAGCTCGAGGGTATTATTTGGAAGATTCACAAAAATTCTTAAACCTTTATAGTTTTGTGAATAATGAGGTGGAATATTACACAATTAAAGTGATTTTTTTTAAAGTAAAATAAATATCTTTTTAACTAAAAAAAATGTAAATTAAACTTTTGACCACAAAAGATGTTTTGCTATCCTAGTTAACAACTTATGCACTTACAATGGTTTCCAAAATTGGGTTATAACCATTGATCTATATAACTATCTTACATTTGTAGGAGGATGATGTTGATTGTTGTGTTAGAAGGAGGTAATTGATAGAGGTCGGGGGTTACCACAAAGTAAAAAAAAATAAAAACGATTCACGTGTGTAGAGACGCTCCCAATCCAGATGATCGACAACAAAGACATAGTTAATGATCATTTAATATATATATGTATAGAGAGTTTTTTATTAGACACGCACCTAAAGAATGTGCGTCGTGTGTATTTTTTTAAGATTTTTTTTAATATTTAATATTTAATATTTTATATTATACATATAATTCTCTTTTCACGCTATCATTTTATATAAATATTTTTTCTTATTAATTCTCATCTCAGACAGCTAACCCTTCATTAACATCTTTATATATAGACTTTTATCAATTCTTATCTCAACTTTTTTAACAATTTGCATCTCACACCACACATCAAACACCATGTAAAATATTGAATTAATCAATTAAATGAAACAATGAAAAATATTCAATTAATCAATTCTCGATAAATCCTAAATTCTAATCAATATTCGAGAAATCCTCAAAATTAATTCAGTCATCAATTAACAAACCCTCAAAATCAACAAATCATATACTCCAATTCAATCATCTACTACGAAGAAGTTTTCGATCAATTCTCAAAATCTTCAAATCTATTTAATTACCTTTTATATTTTTTGTATCGTCAAATATAATGAATCTACACATATGAAAAAAAAAATTAAAAAATTCAATACCATAATTTTTTAAATGTAAAAACATCTAAAAAAAAGAAAAAATAAGAAAATATTATTTTAGAAAAGATAAAATAATATTATACATTGACATGGTACAATTTCTCCTACCATCCTTCCACAACTACTTTATTCTCTTTGTTATTCAATTCATATTTTAATTTTTATGATTAATTTTAAGGATTTCTCGAACATTGATTAGGATTTAGGATTTCTTAAGAATTGATTAATTGAATATTTTTCATTATTTCATTTAATTGATTAATTTAATATTTTTTCATGATGTAGTGGATGAAAATTGGGAACAGGATGTATGTTTGATGTGTAGTGTGAGATACGAATTGTTAAAAAAGTTTATATTGATGAGGGATTAGATTTATTTGAAATGAAAATTGATGAAAGGGTCTGTATATAAAGATGTTAATGAATTAGGTCAGGTCTATATTTAAGATGAGAATTGGTAAGAGAGTCTTTCTATATAAATATGTTAATAAGAGCATCCGCAGCAAGGCGCTGGAAAAGCGCCAGCCGCCATTTTCCATCCTCCAGCAATGCGCCACCCACCGCTGTATTCTGAAGAAATGCACAGTGTGGTGCTACATGCAGCACCACACTGTTTCAGCGCTAAACATTTTTTTTTTATATTTTGTAGATTTTGTTCTTTTCTTTTCTTTTTTTTTTTTGTGATATGTGGTGATATTTTATATTTGTTATTTGTGAAATTGTCAACATAAATTGTATTATAAAAATATTGAAAATAATACGAGTGGTAATTTTAACGACATGGATGATAATAAAAAAATTTAAAATTAATATGGGTGGTCATTTCTTAACATAGATAGTAAAAATTAGATAATCGAGAAACAATTATATTAAATTACTAAAAATAGATTAAAATACATGAAAATACAACATAAAATAACTGAAAATTAAATAAAATACATGGAAATAAAACATAAAATTACTGATAATAACAATAAATCTAATAATCAGAGAGACCAGCTCCAGACTCGGACCCTCCAAGATCTGGAAATTATCCAAACATATCAAACATATTAGTAGGTTTTGGTACTTGAGATTGTCTCCTCTTCTGCATAATTATTTGTTGTTGTTCTTGGAAGTATTCACGTTTTACTGGATCAGCAATCGTGTCCAAATCAATCGTGTCCAAAATATGGAAGTGCCACCCTCGGAGGTCGAATTTGCAGATAATGAACTTACTCGCTTTCAAGATTTTCTTGGTCGACATAAACAAATTTGAGATGCAGATGCTCATTTTACACTCCGAAATGCTTTAATTGATCATTTGTGGGATGAGTATTCTAAATCAGAAAATTAGAAATTATCACTATGTATCATTTATTTCACTTTCAATAAAATAAGTCTTTTTTTTTGTTTTCATTTTGCTTGTGGATTTTATTTAATTAATTAAATAATTTTTTTATTATATAGAGTAAACATTATATTAAATAATGTTTACATGTGTAAATATATTATCTAATTATAAAAATAAAATAAAAATATAATTAAATAAATTAATAATTAAAAATATTAAGGAATATTCTTTTTTAGTGTAAAATTTAGTGCAGACTGCTGGAGATAAAATACTGTTTCTGCACTAAAGTGGTGCAGATTCTGCACTACTTTAGTGCAGACTGCTGGAGATGCTCTAAGAGGTTAGGTGTCTGATATGAGAATTGATAAGAAAATCAGTATATAATATAGTAACGTTAAAAAAGAATTATATATATAATATAAAATACTAAATATTAAAAAACATAAATTTTAAAGAAGTGGGCACAGTGAACATTCTTCAGATGTGTGCCTGATCAAAACTATATATATATATATATATATATATATATATATATATATATATTATTTTTCCTACTTTTTTTCTACTGATTGATAGCTCTGTTGATATTTTTTTTTACCTTTGCTTTTATTTTTTTTATGGGCTTAAAATAAACTAATAATAATTGCTTACAACTATTTATTTTTCCAATATAGAATTTAATAATTCATCAAAATAAAATGAAAAAATTAGATCAAATAGTCGAAAGAATCCAAACCTTAAATACTTTAAAATTTGTCAATTTATTCATAATTTTGTTAATTAGTTGTAATAATAGCCAATTTTGAATTCAAGTAAAACTTGAATGAAATGTCACTTATGTGGGGCCACATATATCAAGCTCTATTCTACATCATCATCTATATATCTAATTCATCTCTATCCAAACCCTTGTTGGGAGGCAAAGTAGTTAATTCCCAGGTGTTCTTCCCCCCACTGTGGATTAGAACTAGCTTGAACATAAGTTTTGGGTTCTAGAAGAGCAGTAGCATTTAGTGAAGTTTCTAAATAAGAGGAATGATTTGTAATAAAATCATTAAGATAAGAAGGAGGAGTAAGAGTTCTGGAACTTCTTCTTAAGCCAAAAACAGGGGGAATGGTGGAAGTAGAATCTTGGGAACAAGGGAGGTGATCTGTATAGGAAATAGGAGTGGGATTATCTTCAGGTAGAGCAATAGGCAGTGTAGTGTTGGAGATGGAAATAGAACCATGAGCATACGGGTAGATGGATTCAAGGAAGATCACATCCCTAGAAACAACAATTTGATGAGTGTCCAGAGTAAAAAAGTCTATAGTCTTTATGTTCTGATAAATAACCAAGCAGTACACATTTTTGAGCTCTATCCTCATATTTATCTTTATGGGGTAGAACATTGGACATATAAGTCAAGCAACCAAAGGGCTTCATCCTTAAGCATAGTGTAATTTATATCACCTTTCAACTTATAACCCTAATTTTATAATTGATCGTCTTTTCCGCATATATAATTTACGTGTCTGGGCATTAAGAGTTAAGGCATTCACATGTATTTTGATGACTAATTTGAGAGAAGATATGTAGAGGGTGGTTCACATAAGATGGTGGCAGCCACAGACGGAGGTGTCGAGCGATGGTGGCAGCTCCGATTTTTGTCATCGGATAAAATGAACTTGAAAGAGACTAGATTTGGGCAACACCAGAAGAGCAGTCATGGCTTTGAGAATAATGCTGGAAATTGTGGGTGTTTGGTGGCTTTGTTTTTCTCTTTGTAAGTGTGTATTTCTATGGTTGCCTTATAATGGATTGGTGGTGAGCAAACATAGGCTGGGGAAAATCGGGTTCGGTTATCTTCATTTACTTTCAATAGTGGTTGTTGGTGGAAGTACTTTCAATGTATTACAAAGAGTTAATCATATTTGGTGATGTGTCACAAATTTATGCTTATGTGTGTCATGTCATTTACAAGTCATTTAATTTTGACTGAAATGTTAAATTGGCTAAAATTAGAACTAATTAATAAAATTATGGATAAATTGACAAATTTTAAAGGATTCGTCAAAATAACAAAAGAGAGCAAAAATTTGGATTTTTTTGTCAATTTGGCCAAAAAATTAATGAAATTCAATGTAATGGATTGAAAAAATTAAAATGTTTAAAAATTGAATTGACAAAGTCTTGGGTGAGACCGCCTCACAAATCTCATTTCATGAAACGGGTCGGATCAGATTTGATCAGACATAATCAATTATGGAATACTTTTCTATATGTTAGGTAATACTTTTGTGTTATAGGATGAATTTTAGATTAAGTCGAACTATAAATAAATATGTAATATATTTGTGTGTATTAGGTAATATTTTTGTATTATAGGATACATGATCTGAATTGCATAGAGTCGGATGTTTACAAAATGCATGGATCCCCCCAATTGCGCCTGAGTCGTGTAACATGTAATATTTTTGTGTAGAGTTAGATGTTTACAAAATGCACAGATCCCCCCAGTTGCGCTCGTGTAACATGTAATATTTTTGTATATATTCAGTAATACAGTGAAATCTCGATAAATGAATGTTCGATAAACGAATAACCTTGACAAATGAATAATTTTCTTTGGTCTCAACTTGAGCCAATAAGGTAAATGAATAACCTCACTAAATGCATTAATGAATATTTTTTTTAATTCTTAAAGGTCCTATGTAAATATAAATGAATAATCATTAAAATACATAAGATATATATATGTATAAATACCCTAAAAACATGTGTTTCAATAAACAAATACAAAAGATCATTTCTTAACAAAAAAAATCGTCTAATGTCGTTTGCTTTTTTTATTCCACCAAAATGCATCACATCCTTAACTTTTTCTAGTGCAAACAAATTTTTTGGAATATTTTGCTCATATTGTAGTAAGTAGTTTCGTAGGGTGATTACCGTTTGGAAGACTTCTTTCAATGACACATTTGGTGTGACACCACTATCATTTGGTTCTAGATCATTTTCATCATTTAATACATACTAAATCAGGGAATTGTGTTGACTTGTGCCATCTTAACATTGTTATTTTTTATCTCCTCCGACAAATAATCTTCTGATCTTTTGAGAGTATTTGATATTGTGGTTTGGCTAGTATCCAAACCAAACTTTTCTTTCACCCATATTTGCATATCCTTTTGCGTAAGACTTGGATGTTCTTTCTTATACTCACATATGACCCTCCTTATCTGGTTGGTCAAAGTTGTTTTTGTTGATGGTTTTGACTAGTGATTGAAAGCCATCAAATAGAATATTGAGAAAGATATAGTAGAATGAATGATTTACCAAATCAAAATTTTAGAACTATATATATAGTGTAGATTAGATACATTTTATTAGTCTTTTAGTATTTCATAAATAGAATTTTACTAATGGTGTATTTAGTCTATATATATGTATATATGGTGCATGTATTTCTAATGTTGACTCTATTCCATATATAGAATCTTATTAGTTAATGATACATGTACCTATTATATATATGTATATGGTGCATGTATTCCAAATATAGACTCTAAATATTCTATTCATAGAATCTTATAGATACATGGTGTATGTACATGTAAAATAATTGTAATTATAATATATATATATATATATATATATATATCCTTTAAATGAATAAAAATTGGATAAATGAATAAATTATTCATTTATCGATAAATAAATAATTTCGTTAAATGAATATTTTTTTCTAATCCCAAAGGTATTCATTTATAGAGGTTTCACTGTATATAGAATTTTTGTGTATATTAGGTAATATTTTTCTATAAATTAGATATTGTTTATTACATTCATGTTACCCTATACGTGCCTTCAACTTATGTATTAAAGATCTAATATATCTATTAATTTCACATTCCATAATTTGAATAGATGAAGTCATTATACATCATCGGTGATCATATTAAAAATTGATTAACGTGTGTTTTTAACATTTGCGTACTTTTGTATTATGTATGTACATATATTTCATAATATATATAATATAATATTATTACTTGATACGACCCATCGCAAGTACTATTACCTAATATTATTACCTAATACTTTTATATTCGCTCTGTTTCTTCCCGTCTCACTAAATGAGTCTTAAGCAAGACTCACTCAATCGAAGATTACTTTATTACATTTTTGTAAATAAAAAGGTATTTAAGATAATAAATTCTCAAAATAAAAAATAATAACAATCTCCCTAAAAATTTAATGACATCAAATTAAATTGAAAAATGAAATTATTTTGTGTAATATAAGGATGAAAAAAGATGATTAAATTACGAGTCCTAAAAAATGGTTATACCTAAGAAAATGATTACAACATTTATAAAAAGTGAGTTATAGTTAGTTAAATAATGACTTTGAAATTTTTTGGAGGTAGAGATAATCAAACGGTTTATAAAATTGGAATCGTGTCGGTTCGAATTGATGGTCAATGGTTTGAAAAATCATTGACCCGATTTTGGTTCAAACTGGAACCTGTGAACCGTGGTCCCCCAGTTCGGTTTCAGTTTGATAATTTTCAAATCGTAAATCGATGGTTCGATTCGGTGGTTCAAACCACTGAATTTTTGATATATATATATATATATATATATATATATATATATTTCATGGTGTGACATGTGGTAGGTTTAGATGAGTCGATCGTTGATGACCAACGTCTTGATGATTTGATTAAACCACCGATTCGAATCGAATCGAAACTGACGGTTTGAACCAATCGATTATTTTTTATTGAGTGTGTCTCATATGCACTTGGTGTACATGCAATCCGGGTCCACCCCAATACGCGTGTTTTAAATTATTATTATTTTCTTGCTTCAGGCCAAAACCTTTATGTACAAATTTGGTGACATTTATGTATATATTCTGTGACCTTTATATTCAATGACTTAGAAAAAAATGAAAAATTTTAACAAAATTTGTACATAGATACTTTTATATTATATTCATATGACCCTTATGTATATTAATGTGACCTTTATTTACAAATATTCATACTTTTATATACCTTTATATATTAATAAAAGTATCAATATTTGTATATAAAAGTCACATGAATATAAATAAGGGTCATATGAATATTACAATTTTGCTGAAATTCTTTCTTTTTTCTTCTTTTTTTTCTAAGTTACAATGCATAAAAGTCACAATATTTATAGTTTAAGGTCATACCATTTGTACATAAAGATCACCGAATTTGTACATAAAGGTTAAGACATAAAATTATATATATTTACGGATCTGAGTCGAGTTGACTCAAATTGTACGAATTTTAGATCCGTGCACCAGGTGCACAAGAGAATTTATATTTTTTATTTTTTAAAAAGTACGGATCATGATGACTTAAAAAAATAATCAGACAAACTAGCGGTTCAAATCGTCCGTTCCAATTCAACCATCGATTTCAAACAGAAACCAGTATACTCACTATTCAATTCCGATTTGTCTATATCCACTTTATCAAACCGTTTGATCACTAGTTGGAGGAGAAAGTTTGTTAACTATATAACCAATCTATGAATTGTAAAAAAGAAAAGAAAAAGCTTAATGATATTATCACGTGCAAGGCACGAGGACTTTTGCCCCAAAAGGAGTTGCTTATAAATACCGAACCCAAACTCTACATCTCACATTTCCCGCCTCTCACATTTCCCGCTCACCTTAACAAAACCCTAATCTCTGGGAATGGGAACGAAGCATCCATCCTCCGATCCTGTAACCGGCGACACAAAACGACAGCGTACCGGCGACAACGTCCCTATACTCGGTAACTCACTCACTCACCCCCCCATACGCTTTGCCACCCCCTCTTACTCGCCTTTTTCCGTTCATGGAAATGTGGCTTCTGATTTTTACTTCATTTACTGTTTTCTGTGCAGATGAGGGAATCGAGCCCAATGGCTGCGTCGCGATTTACTTGGGTACTTTTTTTGCTTTGTTATTGAGTTTCACACTCCAATTTATTCATTTACGGGCTCTTTACAGTGTTTTCCCTGTTTCAAGTCGACGATCTTTGTCTCTATTATGTCATGTACCAATTGGAAGAAAGTTGAATTACTGGATTTCAAGTAGTTTCAAACATTTTTGGAAGGAAAAAAATTACACTGATGTTTGATTTTATTTTAACATTTTACTTAATTATTATAATAAAAATACTCTTGTCAATCATGTCGAGATGAAAATATCATTTAATTCAGATTTCTTTTTGAATTATTCGATTTTTTTTTTATGCAAAAGATTGTCATGATGAGTGAGGCTTTGAGTTTGGGTCGATTCTTTTTAATTATGTCAAGTTTATCTTTATTTTTTTCTCTGGTTATCTAATTAATGTACATACAGTGTCTCGCAAGAAAGAAGTGGGCTCTCTGAATAGTTTCCGAATTGAACCAGTGGACATAAACTCCTTTTTTGGACATGACGGCAGGATATATGGCTACCAGGGACTGAAGGTAGAGTTTCACAGAATAGAATTTATTACTTCTTTGTTCTTCTATTGACACTTCTGCCTTAAAGTCTCTATCATACAATTTTAGCTCATTGTTAAAATGTTGAAAATGCATAGTGTTTGTCTGTTTCATTTTCATTTTATTTTTACTTATGGGATTATTTATGTGAATTTTTTGTTTTTTTTTGTTTTTTACTATATGAGAAGGAATCAGATTAGTTATTATTATTGTAGATGATGTGGATTATGTAGCTTTTGGGTGTGCAGCAAAAATATAAAGTATAAGAGCATGTACTAATATTTTCATTTTTACATTTGTTATGTTGGGAATGCTATTTAACAAAATATTTTTTTGTCTTAGTTGATTGTTTTTGTTTGTTTTGGTCTGTTTCAATTTGGAAAATTAGCAATCATGTGAAATATTGCTAAATTAGATGGATTGGGATTGCATTCCGGCCTGACAGAAGTATTATGAAAAGTGAACAGAATCACCAGAAAACTGGAAATGTGCACCTCTGGTATGCTAGATGAGGATGAGAACATATGAATCAAACATTTTCTTTTTGAGATTTAAATAGTAAATGTGAGATAGAAAAACAAGAGATGAAGCATAATGTTAATGCATACCACTATCATGACTTTTTGAATTTTATTGACTTATTTGATTTCATCGGTAATGAATCTAGATTTTCCCCACATCTTTGCTTCATTTATCTAGGTTTTGTGTTTTGCAGATCACTATTTGGCTTAGCAGCGTATCCTTCCATGCATATGCTGATATTTCTTTTGTGAGCCAATCAGATGTAAGTGTTTACCTTCTGTTTTGAAAGTTACTGATCTATAGGGTGCTCTACATAATAAAATTCTGAGACCAAGTAATAATTTCTCTTCTGAGTTATTTCTTTCCTTCATTTTCATGCAAATGGTGCAGCAACTTTGCCAGATCCATTTATTAAGTTATATTAGAAACTTTTCACTTTGGTAATATATGGCCAATTTGCAAATTCATTTTTTCAATACTTCATCCTACATTAAATGAGGTTATTTGTGATAAGCCATGAAGAATGCAAATTGATACTCAAGAATATAGCTCCAAATAGTTTTTGTGCTTGTATGGATTAAAGTTTTAGTTACAAACATTTTATGGAGTTATTTGCATGTGCTTAACCTTTAAGAATACATATGGATTCCCCGGTAAGAACTGAATATTGATTGTCTTACAAGATTTGAGTTCTAGTTACTACTCTATTTTCATCCTCGGTTTAAGATTCCATTTCATGTTATCTTGACTGTCTTGCAACATTGTAGGGAGGCAATGGAATAACAGATCTGGAGTCTTCTCTTCAGGTAATTTCTAGGCACACATATTTAACAGGCATTTGATCTCACCATGAAAGTCGTATATGAGAAGTAATTGGTATCAAATCTTGGCAGAATATTTTTGCTTTGAATCTTGTTGAGAGTAAAGATGACTTCTTGCAGACATTTTCAACCGAACGCAACTATGTAAGGTATGCTGAATCATTAATTTGCATATTCTATTCAATGTATGCTGATGCTTATCCTTTCTAATGTTGATATTTCTAAATGCATGCATGCATGCAGATCTGTTGTCTCCAAAGCAGAAGAAATGCTAACAGATACTGCAAGTAGTTCTAGTAGCAACTCTGATTCTCAATTGATTCCAGAATCTGCTCCTGCTGAGGTAATTTTATCTGCTGATACTGTTGTAGCAAAAATTCATAATTTGTCCATCATGCTGCCAAAAGTTAGAAATCCTCCTAGCATTCCCTCATCACATAATCTACCTTGGTATTTGGATTCAGAACATGCTTTGCATTTATATTATTTGGAGCATTAAACTTCATATTGCTCCCTGCTAATATTTTATTGTTACTTAGTTACTGACATGACGTCTGGTTGTCTTTGAGCTTCAGCTATGTATCAATTGATTCCCAAAATTCTTTGTATACATCTTAGTATTCTTGCTCAGCCCTTTCTCCCCCCTGCTTCACCACAGCAAACTCAGGTCAAAATTGGTGATTAGTTCTGTAAAATGTAATAAGAAAGTGTATTTTCCTAAGGTTTTCTAGATGCTTTCGTCATGATTTTATCGTTCCCATTATTTTTCATAAAAAATCTTTAACGGTTACGTATTCTACTACTAGACACCTTGGCTTTTCTTGGAAGGGGACCACAGATGCATATGCTATTGCACTTTTGCCTATCAGACAAATATCTCTCTTTTTCTTGCCTTTTGCTTTTGTCTTGGGCAATTTTATTTTATTTTCCTTGGGTTGAAGTTTTCATTGTTTTGTTGATGCAAGCTGTATTTCCAATGTGTGCATTCATCTCTTACATTCTTCTTGCCTCTGAGATTTATGCTTAATTATGTCTCTCTCCATTGATTTTTGGTTGCGTTACTGCAGGTTTTTCGAGTTAGTGGTACTGGGGTGGAGAACCTTTACAACCGATTGGCGTCTCTTGTTCTTCTTTTAGTAGATGGTAAATCACTACTAAGTTTTTTTGGTTTATGAATTTTTTTAACAGTAATGACAGAGACTTTATACCTTCCGGTACAGGTAGCAATCCTATTGATGTTACTGATCCACAATGGGAACTCTATACATTAGTGCAGAAACGTGAGCGAGATAGTCGCATGAAGTTACTTGGTTTTGCAGCTGTCTATCGGTTTTACCGATACCCTGATAACATGCGGCTGCGGATTGGTCAGGTATGGATATATAGGAAAAACTCTTTTCTGCCCCTTGCACTTTTTTATTTTATTTTTGTTTACTTTTGCCTTTTATTAACAAAGCTATGCTTCAAATTTATGGGGTGAGTCGATGACGATCAAAAAAAATAGAAGTGTACGAAGGAAATAAGTAGAAATAGTGGGACAAAAAATGCATTTTTCCAATATTCATCATCGACATCATCATCATCATATTAAAATGATATGTTTGTTTATTTTGTGTTGGTGGCAGATATTGATTCTACCTCCTTACCAGCGAAAGGGTTACGGTGGTACGCTTCTCAAAGTGCTGAATTTAATTGCAATTTCTGACGATGTTTATGATGTGAGTATTGAAGAGCCAGTAGATTCCCTTCAACATTTGAGAAGCTGCATTGATGTGCAACGCCTGCTTCAGTTTGAGCCAATCCGTCAAGCTCTTAATCCATCCCTCACACTGTTAAAGAATGAGAATCTCTCGAAGAAAAGTGAGCCCTGTCAATGTCCCCCTCCTCTAGATATCGTTGAACTTGCCAGGCAAATTTTGAAAATCAACAAAAGACACTTCCGTCAGTGCTGGGAGATACTACTCTACCTTGGTTTAAATCCCATCGAACAATACATGGCTAATTTCAAGACTATCATTGCAAATCGTATCAGGGCTGATGTCTTGGGGAAAGAATCTCAACTGGCTGGGAAAAAGTTCATTGATATCCCTACTCAGTACGATAGGGATGCGTCGTTCGCTATGTTTAAATCCCGGGATCCTGTTGAAAAGGATGACAGCAATCAGGATGATCACGAGGAGCAGCTGAGGGAACTTGTGGACGAAAGGATGAAACAGATCAAATCAATTGCAGATAAGGTTTCATCTTTAGCAGGATCATCGTCAGTATGATTTTGTTCAATTTGGCTGCTGCATTTCATAGTCTTAGATGAGATATCAACTTTGTTGTTTGTTCACACAACATTTTAGGAAAAAGACAGTGCATTCTCTGATTCACGATGACCACAAGCTAGGAATTGTTTTAGCGCTTACCTGCTGATATTCAAGAAATTCTTGCTCTTATCTGTTATTTCTATTGGTAGTTTATTTTATTTAATGATGTGATTTAATACATATGTGTAATACATATTTTGGAATAAAAAATGAAATAGTAAGGGTGTTCCTGCACCCTAAATGAAGCCAATATCCCATTCAATTGACACAAAAATTCGTGTTGATGTTATCGATATAATTTTATGAGACAGTACTATCTATTAAACCAAATTTATTTTTACAAATTCATTATATAGTAAAAACTCTTTATAGTAATACTTTATATAGGAATAAACTTCCTATAGTAATAAAAAGTTCAAGTCCCAACTTGGGACTAGTTATAAATAAGAATAAACTCCACATTGTCATAAGTCATACATATTTCAAGTCCCGTCTTAAGGATTTATACCTCTATATAGGAATAAATGATTAATATATTATAAAAATATTTATTAATTATATTTTTGTTTATCAAAATCAATAACATGTTTAAGATGACTTAAAATATTTATCTATAGTCGATTGTGACATCGACTTAATTTTATAGATCGATACTTAATCCTTCAATTTGCGAGTGCTCAATAGCTCGCTTGCATTTGATCCCTCTTGTTGAAACCAAAATGATTCCAACTTATCTAACACAACTAAAGCTTCATGACACGAAACTTGTGGTATTTCAGCACTATCATCTTCCGGATTATCTCCTTCGTCTTCTTGCCTGATTCCCACGATAATTTCTTCATCGGTTAAGACATAAGTAATTTGTCGCTCATCCGGATGATTAAGGAAGACATCAATATCCATTTCGTTGTGGTAGTGTAGTGCCTTAATTTGAAAACTCAATTCAGTGAGTAATTTTAGCCTCTCTTCATCCATTTCACTTGCAACTTGTACTTCATCAACACTAGAGGTCCGAATCTTGCAATGTTTAAAGAAATTTTCAATCGTTTTTGGCTTCACGTCTATTGACCAAGAAGCAACAACATTTACAATTCCATCTAGGATAGATATCTTTGATGGTTCCAAAACACGATCTTCAATTCTTTTCAAGAATAGACGGTTGAACCTACGACGATAATAACCTTTAAAGTTCCTTATGATTCCTGCATCACATGGCTGAATTTTGGATGTGCTATTGGGTGGCAAATACATAATTGTTGTATGACGAAGAGGGGGGAGATGATCCTTTTTTCCATGAGCAGTACAATTGTCCAAAATGAGCAAGACGTTTCTGTCTAAACGATTATCGAACCATTTTAGCCATTCCAAAAAGAGTAAGGATGCCATCCATGCATTTGAATTCGCTCGATAAGTACAGTTGAGAGTATCACGGTTAATATTTTTGAAACATCTAGGATTAAGAAATTTACCAATGATCCAAAGAGGAAGTTTGTCGGAGCCATCCCCATTGCAACAAATGACGATTGTAATTCTCTCTTTATTTTGTTTTCGGCCCTCCAACTGCTTTGTCGCAAGAGAATTATCAGCTTGCATTCGATAAAATAGACCGGTTTCATCCATGTTGTAAATGTCCTTCCATACCCATTTGTCCAATTCTTCTTTTATTGAAGGCAAACATGCTTCAATTTTTTCCATATCCACAGAACCACTCTCACCAAAACGGCGATGTAATTGAATTGCATGTCTTTACTTGAATTTTCCTAACCACCCATTTGAAAAGTCAAACGAGGTTGCTTCTGGATAAAGTTGCTTTAAGAAAATGTTTCCCTTTTCTTTTAGTAATTCACCACTAATATTGACATGCTCTTGGTTACACACAAACCACTCATAAAGTGCAGACTCCATTTTAGTAATTTACCGATTTTATACGTATTGTATCCGGGTTCGGAACATCTTTTTCACGATCAACTGCCTTCTTGAACGTCTTAGATATTGTTGATTGTGATACTTCCAAACCATGAGTCTCTTTGAGCCACTTCATAAAATCCTTTTACTTCCAACTAGGGTGCAAATCTTTCTTTTTGTACAACTCAGCTCTAATTTTTTCAGGAATTTGAGTTCTTTTCTCTTTGGATGCCATTTTGTTTGATGTGTAGTACAAGAAGTATAACCCAAAATTTATACACATATATGGTCAAAGTTTATAGTCCCTAGATTCATTTTTTGATTTAACTCAAATGTATGTATTTAAATTGTCAAAGCTTATAGTCCATAGATTCATTTTTTGATTTAACTCAAGTGTATGTATTTAAATTTCTTAGTCAAAACTATTAAATTAGTTACATGAACTTGTGAGATAGATAATATACAATGTATATGTTATTTTTATATTTATATTATTTTTTATACGAAAAAATTATTATTTTTTATAAAACTCTATATAAGAATAACTCCGTATAGTAATATTTTTTCCCGATCCCAACGATATGACTGTATGGCTCTATATAGATTGTGAATTGACATATCTTGTAAAAATAGATCCATATCAACATTCAATCTATTTAAATACATCTTTATCTTCATTCAAACATTTGATCTTCAGATATTTGATCAACTATTCATGAGTTTTATTGACCATTCAAATTTCCCTTGTGTAATTTTCTTTATTTAATTACTTATGACACTTTCTTTCATCCATATCAACATTCAATCTATTTAATTTAAATACATCTTTACCTTTATTCAAACATTTGATCTCCAGATATTTGATCAACTATTCATGAGTTTTATTGACCATTCAAATTTCCCTTGTATAATTTCCTTTATTTAATTACTTATGACATTTTCTTTCCTCCATATCAACATTCAATCTATTTAAATACATCTTTACCTTTATTCAAACATTTGATCTCCAGATATTTAATCAACTATTCATGAGTTTTACTGACCACTCAAATTTCCCTCGTATAATTTTATATTTAATATTTACACTTTAAATTTTGGATACACATTTTTATGTCACTTTTACAAAATAAAATAATTCATAAAAAAAAAATATGAATAGTCAATCATAATTATTTATTTTTTTAAGTTTAGAAGAAAGGAGTACACTTTTTATTTTTACATAAAATTAATTAAAAGGTACAAAATTAAACATGTTAGTTCATAGTCGTGTCTCTGACTCTGTCGTTTGCCGAAATATGTTCACTAAGTTGGCATGAAGTTTGGTGATCGATTCACTTAATTGTCAAGTATCTCGCTATTAATTTGGAATTATTTTTGAGATTCTCGATTTGAGTCTTGAACACATGTATGATATCAACTTCATTGTTGTATCAATTTGTAATGATTTTTTCCTCATCTTGAATAATTATGTTGTGTAAAATAATACATGTTAACATTATTTTTATAAGTTTTTTTCCCATATCAAAATTGAAGGGGACCTCTAACAATTACTCATTGAGTTTGAAACACCACAAATATTCATTCGACATCATGTCTTACACCCTCTTAGTTTGTTTAAGTTGCCTTCTTTTAGGATCCTCCAATACAAACAGACTTTGACAAAAGTAGCTCATTTCAGTTAAAAGTTATATATTAGATAGTAGACATCCTCTATAAAATGAGTAGGACTCTCGTGAGATCGTCTCACAGATATTCTTCTATGAAACGATTCAATCCACATATTCTACAACCCACAATTCACATGGTTTGTGAAATTTAGTTTGGTTGATGAGTTATGAGGCTACATCTCATCTATACTTATATAAAAGTAAGACAGTTGGAAGATATTACAAGAATGTCATTTCCCTCTTAAAAATGTCACTATCATAATAAATTATTAAAAAATTATATATTATGTATTCATGAAAATTGGACTTGACTTGAATAATTGGGTTTATTTATGTATATATTTAATAAAAGTGCTAATTGGGTTTGACTTGAATAATTGGGCTTAATAGTAATTGATAAAATTATATCCCCTTAATTAAACATAATTTTAGTGAAAAAAACCATAATAATTTGAATAACTCTTTTTTAAATATAACTATTTCATATAATTAAGTTGTAAGGTTTAAATATCAAAATTATAAAAGAATTAAAGTAAGGACATTAAAATTTTCATAATAAATAATCATATAAGTTATTTTAAATATCTACACATAAACAAGTGAAATCTTAAAAAAGTTTTACAATAAAATTAATAATAATAAATTTAAAAGTGATTGATTTTAAAAATAAAATATTAAAAATTTCAAAATTATTTGGAAATTTTAAGAAAATTAATTGAAATTAAAATTAAGATATAACTAATCCACAATTTTCTTGAGAAATTTGAAATTTATTTTCAAAATCTGATAATTATTTTAAAAATCTAAATATTATTTTTAAAGTTAAAATTTATTTCAAAAATCTTACCATAATTAAAGTTGTAGAATTTAAATAATAGGATCATGACCCAAAAGTTAAATCTACAAAAACACAAATTCTTGGGACATAATGAAATTAAAAAATTATGGTCCAATTATTTATTATTGTTGTTTCTTAGTTTTATATTTATGTATTAATATTAACTATATTCATAACTTTATTTATGTATCAATTAATGTTGTATATAAAGAAGTTTTGTGAGTTTTGTAATTATTATATTTTAGTTATTATTGTAGACATTATTTGTTTTATATTATGTTGGTTTTTTTTTTCTAGTTTAGTGAATATAAAATTTTGAATCCATTAATATTATAATTTTTTAAAACAATTATAAATATTATAATTCGTGCAACGCACGGGAGAAAATACTAGTAAAATATAGTGAAAATGCCTTTCTTTACACTTTTTCATAAGTCAACTTACTTTTATATCCCATCTTTTTATATACTACTTTTTTTTTACCCAATTTAGATAGTAAAATATCTAATTTGTCCTCTAGGTAACTTAACAATACATTTTATATTTATGTATTTAAAATTTAAATCAAAATACACTATATTATATTTTATATCCAATTTTTCTTCAAATGTCTTTGATAGACACGAGTCTCTAATAATTACCCTTCAAACACAACATATAAAAAAAAAATTAAAGATCTGTTTATTTAGGAAAAAGATTTCGAAAATTGATTTATCTGGTGAAGATATATTTATTTGAGAAAAAAGATTTTGGAGATTTGAACACCGCCTTCAACCAAAATTCCGTATTTGGGGAAAATCATTTAAGATTTGAATATTGCGCTTCAACCAAACCCATCTGGGGATTTTTACCATTTTAGGATATTTTTTTTTTATATTTATATGAAGATATGTGTGTATAATTATGATTTAATAAATATTTAAATACTATCTGTTTAGATTTCAATATGATCCAGTCCATATGATTTTTAGATTTTTTGTACACGAGTATATTTTATGCAGTATATGATGATTTTTAGAATTTTTGTATATTTTATGCAGTACATGATTATCGTGTACACAATTTTTATGTGATTGTATGTAGGTATCGTGTACACGATTATAACTTGGATTATAATTATCGTGTACACATTGTAAAATACATATTATAATCGTGTGCACATTGTAAAATACATATCATATAACACAATTGTTTATATACACCAAATGCATGGATCCTAAATTCGTGCAACTGGGTTAACCCGACCTGAAAGTGCTTTTCATGCACCTCACGCGCCCCCACGCGCCTAAACCCTAGTCTAAACCCTAACTCAAACCCTAGTTCTGCTGTATATTGACATAACCTTTTAGTTTAGCGAACTTAACCTTTTAGTTCTATCCTTATAACCTTTTAGTTATATGCACATAACCTTTTGTAGTGCTGAGTAGTGAAAAAAGTATAAGTTATTCACTGAAATTTGTACATAAAGGTTATAGTATTACAACATAAAGGTTATATCATTACAACATAAAGGTTTCGGCTATATTGAATTTTTATAGTGAAAAAACTATAAGTTATTTATTGAAAAAGTTATGAAATATGTATATAAAAGTTATACTATTACAACATAAAAGTTATATTATTACAACATAAATGTTATATTATTACAACATAAAGGTTTTGGCTATATTACATGAATTTTTATAGTGAAAAAAGTATAAGTTATGCACTGAAAAGGTTATGAAATCTGTACATAAAGGTTATATTATTACAACATAAAGGTTATATTATTACAACATAAAGGTTATGACATAAATTATAAAAAAAAGGGCGCGGATCCGGGTTAAACCGAACTTGACCCGACCCGCGTGCCCAGTTACATGGATCATGACCAATGCACTTGGTGCATACAAACACTACTCCTCATATAATTGTATACACGCTGTAAGATATATATCGTATACATATTATAATCGTGTACATGAATTATATGTAGGTATCGTGTACACGATTCATAATGTGTACATGATTATAGCTTGTATTATTTTTATTGGGTACACATTGTAAAATACAATTGTGTAATCATGTACATATTGTAAGATATATATTGTGTACATATTATAATCGTGTACACATTGTAAGATATATATCATGTATATATAATAATCATCGTGTATACCTAGTATACATATCGTGTTCATATATCATAATATATATCGTGTATATATATCAGAATACCTATATATATCAGAATATTAAATGAGACATGATTTCGACGATTTTCTCCTACTCGTGCATATATATACACTATTACGATGGTAATTATACACAAAATCAAAAAAATTCAAGAAGTTTCACAATTATGCTCAACATTCAAATCATTAAATTTAAAATCACTTCATAACTTAAAATTGTGAAATCAAAAATAAAATAAATAAAAAATAAAATTTTGTAACCCAAACTTTTGTCTCTCTCCTCAAATAGTATGTTGTCCTATGTTGGACCATCAAACGCATTACCGCTACACCAAATGGATATCCAATGGACATAGGGCGTAAACTTTAATATAAGGGTTCGAGTCTCTCCTCGAATAGTCTGTTGTCCCATGTTGGACACCAAAAGGATATCCAATGGACATAGGGCGCAAACTCCGCTACACCAAAAGGATATCCAATGGACATAGGACGCAAACTTTAATATAAGGGTTCGAGGTCCGTTCACCTTCCTCAGGTCCCGGCCGCCAAGCAACCTTAGGGCGCAAACTTTAATATAAGGGTTCGAGGTCATCCAATGGACATAGGGCGTAAACTTTAATATAAGGGTTCGAGGTCAGTTTACCTTCCTCAGGTCCCGGCCGCCAAGCAACCTCCGTTGCGCGCATCCTCAGCTCCAAAGGCGGCTGCGCGCATCCTCAGCTGCAAAGTGCTCCCGGCTGCATCCTCAGCTCCAAAGTGCTCCCGGGGGGATTGCTCCCGCTGCAAAGTGCTCCCGGCTGCATCCTCAGCTCCAAAGTGCTCCCGGGGGGATTGCTCCCACTGCAAAGACAGCTCCCACTGCAAAGTACTCCCGGGGGATTGCTCCCACTGCAAAGTGCTCCCGAGGGGATTCGAACCCGTGACCTGCTCTGATACCAAGTGTTGGACCATCAAGCGCATTACCGCTACACCAAAAGGATATCTAATAGACATAGGGCGCAACTTTAATGTCTTATACTTATGTAGCTTTGCGCTCACGGATTCGAATCTGGCAGAGCCGTGCCCCGCACCTATTTAAGCTCCGACCCAAGGCAGGATGCTGGGAAATATCCCAACATCCCACCTCCAAGTTTAGATAACACAGATCATCGTGCAAATAAACTCTTATTCGTCTTCTTCAATAGTTTATCCCGATGTTTTCATCTCCAAGTGCGAGCGATGCATCTCCGAGTGCGAGCGACGTCGTGCTTTCACCATATCCACTTTAATCTCTAGATTTGTCGGCGCAAATCTGACATTTATCACTCTTTTGTTCTCTCCGACAAGAATCACCACTATTTCTATCTCATTCTCATCTCAGATCCGACCATTACCTCACAAAACATCATTCATCTCAGATCCGATCATTACTGCACAAAACATCATTTCTTATCTCAAATCTGACCATTACCGCACAAACACATCTTTAGATTCACCAATAGAATTTGAACTCTGCCCTAGGATTTTCATTCTGGGAGGAAGAGAAATGAATTTTCAACTTTTTTAAATTTTGGGGTTATAATTTTTTATGAATTTTTAAAATGTAGTATTGGAATGTATTTAACAAAATACTTAAAAATGGGTAAAAAAGTTATTTTTATAAAAAATGGGATAAAAAAATTTCTTACATTATGAAAATGAGTAATTTTGGACTTGACCCTAAAATATAACTCTAAAATTGTCTCATATGAGTTTTTGTACCTTTTCTTGCAAGATATCGTTGAATAAAGAGAATTCATACAACATATTTATATCATTACATGAGTATGTAACTAAAAAAACATTCATGTTGTCTTCGATCCAGATCATCTTATAAATTGATATATCCAAGTAATTAGACAATTTTTTTTATTCCCAATACATGCAATTAAGACGTCCCAACATACTTGAGAATAACGTCTCTCCTCATGTACTTAGAGAAGACAATCACCAATTTTTTTTTTCATCCACTTTTTCATTCTCTTATTCTCAAACTGACATAATCGACCCTAAAAAAAGTAATCTTTCTCAATAAAGTTGGTTGAGTAGCGTAAAATTCTATCCCTTAAGAACCGTACATGCACCTATTGATGCATACGGTTCAAAAAAAATTTGCGAAAAAAAGAATCACTGTATAGATTACAGTTCTCTTTATTTTTTTCTATTCTTTTTCATAGCAGGTTTTTCAAACTTTTAACGGAAGGGCTTTTTCTTCGATTTTTCAATTCAATAAAGACTCATCTTGATTTATTGTTTCTAATATAATAGAAAAAAGTCAATAAACTTATCGAATTAACTTCCCATTGATGTATTGTTTCATCTAGTTTGCTCCACTCCTTAATTGTATGGTCATGCAATGTTATTTCAAGTTCATCTTCGTATTACTAGGATATCGACCCTTTTGATGTAGACTCTTGATAAATGTTGCAAGCTGGCCCATTTGAGTTTCCAAATTCTTCATAGATGTCGATATTTGATTCATTTGATTCTCAATTTTAACATGTTTTGCTTCATTCTTGTTGAGTCAATTTTTCTTTTTTCCAATAAAAATCTCTAGCAAATTTATTAAAGAAGCTATTGCTTCGTTATTCATAGTTGTATAGTGCTTCTCGTGTTAGAGTACGAGAAATAGTTGTGATTCCTCAAATCAAGATGATAGCTAGAGATGGTAATTTTAAGAGTAAACGAGGGTATCCTACTCGTCCGAACATTAAAAAGGCAGACATATACATGATATTTTAAATGTGAATGAGATGGATTTGAGAAAAAAATAATATTTTTATTTATTTTGATATAGATAGATACCCTCAAATACCCTCACCTATATTCTTTTATATAATTAGACATGAGTACCGAATACCTATAAATACCTGCCCATTAAAATCCTGATAAAACTTAACACCCTTCATTAAAAAAAATCATTTATCACTAAACTACTAGCAATTCGAAAAATTGGTTCCTCCAATAAATTCAATTCCTTGACTTTAATTATGAAATGATGTATTATATTTATTTTATTGACTTTTCTTAAATATTTAATTTTTATTTAGCAGACTAATGTAATCTCTTGACCTAAATATATTTTTATAAGTCAATCTCTGTTCACTAGTGCATTATAAATGAATTATGAGTAAATACTCGTCACAAAATTTATCGCATATCACAAAAGTGCCACTGAAATACCAAACCTACGAACATTTCCCCAATAGGGATATATTTATGCGAGCACAAGTTTGATACTTGGCACATAAAGCTGAGTCTCACGGAAAATTAGAAATTCAAACACAAATTTGCAAAATTCGGCATGGATTTGTTGCCGGTGGAGTCGCCGCAGATCTTGGGCAAGAACAACCGGCGCTTCCGCTCGCTCAAGCTCGTTGACGTCAATGACGACGACGTGTTGCCGGAGACCGCGTTCGGCGTCGATTACGGCCGTCTCGGCAATGGTCTCACTTACTATGTACGTTGCAATTCCAAGCCCAAAATGAGAGCTGCTCTTGCTCTCGCCGTTAAGGTTGGGTACGTGCATTTTCTTTTTCCCCTCTTCTCTTGGTGTGCAGTGTGTTAATTTTACTGGAATTCTTTGTTAATCTCGTGGTGATTATAGTGTGTGAGGTAGCGTATGAGTTCTATGCATGTGAATGTTATTCTTTGCCTTTGAACAGATAATACTTAATTTGTTATGATGTTTTGTTTTAGCTCTGTGAGTTTTAAGGTTTAAGTCGAAAACATCCAAAACAATGCCTTGTTGAGCTAAATCATTGTGATCTAGAAATGATATGATGGATGGTGAATCTTGCTGCCTAGTTAGAAACTCAAAATATGTTACCTAGATACATGCATCAGGTGTCGATGAACTTTGTTAATTTTTCATGGTTCAGATGTGAATGTTGCGTGTTGCACATAACTCATAACAACATGGCATATACATCTGAAAAATGTTTTGTACTTATTATGATTCTGAAATGAAAATGATTAGCTAATACATGGTTAATTTTATCATTGGATAATGAGACTTTCTGGAATACATTTTATATACTTTGTAATAGACCTATGAAAATGTTCTTCAGAGATAGATTAGATGTATGTGCCTGACAGCTCATTCTCTTAAATGCTAATGCATTTACTGAACTTAGCCTTTGATGATTCATGACAGTTCAGTTTTAGAAGAGGAGGAGGAACGTGGAGTTGCCCACATCGTAGAGCATCTAGCTTTCAGTGCCACCAAGAAATATACAAACCATGATATTGTCAAGTTTCTTGAAAGTATTGGTGCTGAATTTGGAGCCTGCCAGAATGCTGTTACATCAGCTGATGAAACGATTTATGAGTTATTTGTTCCCATTGACAAGCCTGAACTATTATCTCAGTCCATCTCAGTCTTGGCGGAGTTCAGCTCTGAGGTAGAGGTTATTGTATTTATATTTCCAAATAATATTATCTCCTGAGGCAATCTCATATCTCATGCAGTACAGGTCCGCGTATCGGCAGATGACTTGGAAAAGGAAAGGGGAGCTGTACTGGAAGAGTATAGAGGAAGCAGAAATGCTAATGGAAGGATGCAGGATGCTCATTGGGTTCTCATGATGGAAGGTTCAAAAGTAAGGTCTTATCTTTGCTAAAATTCCCCACCCCGTATTTCCCCTTTTTTTGGTATTTCTGCAGTTGAATTTTGTAAAAGGACTAAAGGCCATAGATGCTTGTATGGTTAAACTAATCTTTAGTGGAAGAAGTAATCCCCTTCTTCTGGTTGCAGTATGCTGAGCGTTCACCGATTGGGCTTGAAAAGGTGATCCGTACAGTTACGCCTGAGATTGTCAAGCGGTTTTACAATAAGTGGTACCATATGCAGAATATGGCTTTGATTGCTGTTGGAGATTTCCCTGATGCACAGGTTCAATTTCTTTTATTCTTGTCCGTCTACAGAGCTCCACATTGCAACAACATTAATTGGTTCTTCTTCTCCTTCCTCCATTTTTCTTTCATGATAGAGTGTTATTGAGTTGATAAAGACTCACTTTGAATATAAGATTCCGGCAGTTGATCCTCCACTAATCCCGGAGTTCACTGTCCCCTCACATGTTGAGCCACGTTTTTCAAGCTTTGTGGAATCTGAGGCAGCTGGGGTCAGTATTGGATTCTTTCTTCCTTCCTTCCTTTCTTTCTTTCTAATTTTAGTTTTCCGTTGAAACTGCCTCTCTTTTCTGGAAATTTGCATATTTTTGTACTAATATTCATACTAATTTGGTACAGTCAGCAGTGATGCTGAGTTGCAAAGTCTCAGTTGATGAGCTGAAAACTGTTAAGGATTACAGGAATTTACTTGCTGAGTCAATGTTTTTTCATGCTTTGAACCAAAGGTTCTTTAAATTGTCCCGTAAGAAGGATCCGCCCTACTTTTCGTGCTCAGCTGCTGCTGATGTTCTTGTTCGTCCAACGAAGGCCTACATTATGACTTCATCCTGTAAGCAAAATGGGACTACTGAGGCACTGGAATCGATGCTAATTGAGGTGTGATTTTAATATCAGTGAACCAACTTGTTATTTCTTCTCTTAACTTATGCTTGACTTTTTAGGTTGCCAGGGTTCGTATGCATGGCTTTTCTGATCGTGAAATCTCTGTTGCCCGTGCTCTTTTAATGTCAGAGATCGAATCAGCCTATCTAGAGAGAGATCAAATGCAGTCTAACAATTTGCGAGATGAATATATACAGGTAACTCTTCCCCCCCCCCCCCTCCCCACACACACATACATACACATTTTAAAAGTTCAAACAGATTCATGCTCATCTCTTGCATTCTCCTGCTGGGCAGCATTTTCTTCGAAATGAACCTGTTGTTGGGATTGACTATGAAGCGCAGCTACAGAAAACTCTTCTACCCTGTGAGTATTTTGTAATTCTTTTCTTTATCACTCCTTAACAGAGAAGATACTCTTCAAGTTTTATTGTTCTATTTTTGTCAATGGTAGATATATCAGCGTCCGAGGTATCCAAATATTCAGAGAATTTTAGGACTTCTTGTAGCTGTGTTGTAAAAACAATTGAGCCTCAAGCAGCTGCGACAGTGGATGATTTGAGAAATGTTGTTTCAAGGATCAATTCTTTGGAAGTAGAAGGACGTATTTCTCCCTGGGATGATGAGAACATACCAGAAGATATAGTCATTGTAGAGCCAAATCCAGGGTAAGTGTACATCACCTTTTGCATCACCCTTTCCAAATACAAGAAGTATCTGTTACCAGAAAATGCAGTCCCTTTTCTGATTTCAGGTTTGTTTGTAAAAAACCTTTGGCCTTGTATACTAATCTTTATTCCTAGAATCAACTTGGTGGAAGTAAATCTTTCTTTGTACACACTGATAGATATCTGTTGAAGTGAAGGGATTAATTCAAAGAAAAGAAGCAAAACAACTCAGAATTGCCAACACACAAATCTGCCCAAGCAAAACCCCGTTCTCTCCCTAACTCAATTTCTGCATAAACTTTCTTAACCCCAATCAACAAGGTTAAATACTACTGTTAAACTAACCGGCCCACTGGTCTACTAATAAACCAATAAGAATCCAATGCAAATACCAATACTGAATAAGAGAAATAACAAATGCAGCATAAATAAGGAACTCAAATACTCCAGCAACGAACATCACTCTGCAACCCCTGACTTCCTCACTTTTTCAGCCTTCTCGTATAGACTATCAACCCCTGCTTCTTATCAATATCTTGGAGCAATGACAGTGAATCACATATAGTCAAATGAAATTCATTTCTTTCATCCTTTTCCGTTTTCTCTTTGAGTGAGGTTTGAGGCATGAATACCCTTGCTAGTTTCTTTGACTTTAATGTTATATTGTGAGGCAAGTTGCTCACACACAGAGATAGTTTTGTCAAATAATGTGAGGACTGAGGAGGAGGATCACACCACACATATGGAATAGCTGTCTGCCTTAAACGTAGACTGCTATGAAGCACTTATAGGAAACTGTAATCTAAATTTCCTGTGATGCAGTATCTTTGTTGTTTCTGTTCTTTTGATTATTCGCCTTATATATAATTATCATTTCCATTTTTCCAATTTGTGGTTCGTGGATTTCTTAGTACTATGGAATTTAGCCTTGTATATTTTCAAGAATTTAACCTGCTGTCTAGTATCATCATCATCTAGTTTAACTTAAGAGTTGAGCATCTTCCTCCTGGTCTTCATGTTTCTTATACTATGTTATTATGGATCAATGGAGAATTTAATAAATACTTGTCTTAATATTAGATTTAAAAGTTCATCAACTGGTTTCATAGTTTACAGGTTGTGCCTTTCAGCATATTGTATGTTCCCTATAGATACTAATCAGTGAAACATGGGCAGTCGTATTTTCAGTTGTGCTGCCAAAATTGATTTATTTTGTTTTGTTCACTTTACAGTAATGTTTTGCAGCAGTTTGAGTATTCCAATATTGGTGCAACTGAGTTGGTTCTTTCGAATGGCATGCGAGTATGCTATAAATGCACAGACTTCTTTAATGACCAGGTAAAATAATATAGTTAAAAATTGTATGCTGAGGTAAAGACATAGTCTAACTGTTCAATGGATCTAATTGATATTTTCAATGTTTGAAATTTAGCCACTACTTCAAACATATGAACAGGTGTGGGGTGGGTGGGCACTGAGGACTTGTTGAGGGTGTGCATGCATGATACCCTCTCTTTCTGCGGGGTTCACTCTGATAACAATAGATGAAAGATACTTTGTATAAAGATTTTAGAAGAAATTCAGAAACGGAAGATTGAACTTTGCTTTCGTGTAGTAGATCAATGGGTGGTTTTCTCTGTTCCTCTTTTGTATTGAAGAGAGAAATTTTTTGGGGGTGTTTCAATTGAATGCCTTGTGTGAATGGCTTATTTTTCAGATGAAATTTACAAATTATCTTTCTATGTGTTTTTGGACATTTACTAGTCATTTTTCATTTCAGCAATCTCTTAAATGAACTAGCTCATAATCTCATCTTTTGGTTGATAAGAAGAGAATGAAATAAGGAAATAGGTTGTATTTTTTTTGAAGATGTACATCATTACTTAAAGAAACCTCCCTAATTATGAAGAAAATTTGATTCCTATGATTTCTATACAGCCCACAAATCTCTCTCCAATTAAATGTAGCACATAATCAAAATGGTAAATAATTACAATATTCTGACAAATCTTTTAACATGGTGTTTTTAGGGGATATTGGTGACAAGCACTGTTTTACTAGATTGTGAAGGGACTCAACTTTTTTTAGATGCTATTCTCTATTTTAACACTAACAGTTCACTCAAGACGCTTTTTATCTCCTCTTACTAGAAGTATTAAGGGGCAATTACTTCCTTGCTGCAAAATGGCTAACTTTTATGATGTTTTTCTTTCCCTTTGTTTATTTATTAATTTTTAATTTTTTAATTTTGTGAGTAATGAATTAATCCCTTCAAGTTTTAAGGTTGAATTGAGAGGTTTAGAATTCTGTACTTGGCACCCTAAGTCTCGATAGGAATAAGTGAATTAAGGTTAATATTATTAATATAAGTATTGATTCATGAAAATGTTTGACTTCTAAAACATTTTTGTATGCACACAACTTTCCATGAGCTGGGATAGCTCAGTAGATTGCACAGGAGTGACACTTTATTGGTCTCTTATGAGAATAACAGTACTGTATCGTGTCAGCTGGGGGATAACTGCATTTTTTCAATTCAATAACAATATTCCTATTCAGATTTTGAATTAATTGTCTGTCTAATAAGATTCTGTCGACAGCGTCTGATGTAAGAAAAATTAAATATTTGATATTAGTTGGTGCCAATCTAGCTTGATATTAACAATGTTTAAGTAGGTTCTATTCACTGGTTTTGCCTATGGGGGTCTCTCTGAACTCCATGAAAGGGAATATTTCTCATGCTCAATGGGCCCCACTATTGCTGGTGAAATTGGTGTATTTGGTCATAGACCTTCAGTGCTAACGGACATGCTGGCTGGTAAAAGAGCTGAAGTAGGCACAAGCCTTGGAGCATATATGAGAAGCTTTTCTGGTGATTGTTCACCTTCAGACTTGGAAACTGCATTGCAGGTTTGTTGAATTTGATGAAATACTTATCACACAACCTCTCGCTTCGTCTTATTGAAAACTTTCTAAGTGCACAAGGGGAAGGATTACCTAAGTTGGTTAATCCTACTTTTCTCAATGGCAATTGCTAAGTTATTGATTCATGGGGCAGATCTATGGAGATGAGATGATTACGACTACCCTCATGTTCTTCCTTTACTGTCTTGCTTTATGTATCTGCGTGATCATTTATGCTTGAAGCATTGGTAGAAATATTTGTTGATTCTCATTAAATTTATGTTCTACTGTACTACATAACATGGGCTTGAAAGCATATATAGGTACACATTAAATTTATGTTCTACAAAGCCTGGTCAGTCATAAAGAAAAAAATCCTGATACTCAATGCTGTGGGTTCTATTTCGATATAAGAATATTCCTATCATTTCAATCAAACAGTATGGTAACTTAGATTTTTCTAGGCTGAGATCGTTAAACTCGGTTAGATAATCTTTTGAATTTGCAAGTTGGGATAGTTATTCAAGATGCGATTTTGAGCTACAATTTAGACTTAGATGCAGAACCCAATTTAGTAGGATCCTATTTATCTTCAACTTGATTATATTGTTATTCTGGAAAAAGTCCATCATTGCTCTGTATCCTTTCCTAACTGGCCTTATAAGGTAGTGTTTCCTCTGAAGGATGATAATTTTCATACTTCTGCTACTTGCTGAAGAATCTATGTAGATTATTAAGATGAGCCGAAATTTGTTTTTTCTTTGCAACCTATTTCTTTGTCTTAAATGGTATCAGAGGAAGATAGTATTGAAGTTCTGTTAAGAACACCATTGATCATTAGTTGTTATTGTATTCACTATTCATTGCATGTAATATCCAGCTGATCTTTTTACTTTCTGTATTTGTTCTTTTTTCTCCATCCAAGTTGGTCTATCAACTTTTTGTGACGAACCTAGAACCAGGGGAAGAAGATGTGAAAATAGTGATGCAAATGGCAGAAGAATCTGTACGTGCTCAAGAGAGAGATCCTTATACTGCATTTGCTAACCGTGTGAGGGAGATCAATTATGGGGATTCCTATTTTTTCAGGGTAACCTATTTTCCCTTCTTAGGTTCTTTATTATTTATTTTATAACTTGAAACTAACATTGTCAATATTTTCCTCACAGCCAATTAAAATTGGTGATCTAAAGAAAGTTGACCCATTCAAAGCTTGTGAATATTTTAATAATTGTTTCAAGGATCCATCAACTTTTACTGTAGTCATTGTTGGGAATATTGACCCTTCCATTGCTTGCCCTCTGATACTGCAGTATTTGGTAAGTGCTGTGGCTTTGTCTAGAGTTTGTTGTGATGGATATATCTTGTTGATTACAAGTTCTTGAAATTTGATTCAGGGAGGGATCCCAAGACCTCCTGAGCCAATTCTGAATTTCAAACGTGATGAACTCAATGGCTTACCATTTACTTTTCCTTCCACTGTAATTAGGTAGGTCTACTTTTGATTCCATTTGATTCTCTAGCAGTTGGATATGATGCTTGATAAATGATATTTCTCGTTCCTGTAAGAAAACAACAAAGATTTATTCTTATCAAGAAGAAATAAAAATAAAAGAACAAATATTTAAAGTTGTACTATGTAAATATTATCTGCATCCCTAATATGAGTTGGAATGCTTAACATATAAATTTTTATCCTTGTATATGATTCTCTTAAAAATGTTTCCTTTCAAGGGTGTATTTGCTAGCTGTACATGCTCAAATTCTATTCACATTGCCACTAACATTATACTTGTGCTTGTAGAGAAGTTGTTTGGAGCCCTATGGTGGAAGCCCAGTGCTCGGTCCAGTTGTGCTTTCCTGTTGAACTTAAGAATGAAAATATGGTACTGTTAAGCCTTTTCTCAAGTCACTCAACTTACTTTTCTTGATGGATATCTTAAACTGAGTAAGAAATGGGTCCTAATATTAATTACATAGCAAACTGTCATGCTCCTTTCTTTGTGTTTTATAGATGGAAGATATTCACTTGACTGGATTAATTAGCAAGCTCCTCGAAACAAAGATACTACAAGTTCTCCGTTTTAAGCATGGACAGGTGAATACATGAGATTTTTTTGTGTTATTATACAATATATGCACTATTTGTCTGAGCTAATTTTCTGATTAACAATGCAATCTTCCAGATATATACTGCTGGTGTTTCTGTTTTTCTTGGTGGAAACAAACCTTCAAGAGTTGGAAACATTCGTGGAGATATAAGTGTGATTTTTTCTTGTGATCCTGAAATCTCATCAACACTGGTGGGCTTCTTCTTTTTCACTCATTTGTTTCAATCAAGTTTGTATCTTATTTGGCAAATCATTGTACAGGTGAGTCTTGCCTTGGATGAAATCCAACGCCTTCAAGAGGAGGGACCTTCAGATGATGATGTTTCAGCCATCCTGGAAATTGAGCAAAGAGCCCATGAAAATGGACTGCAGGTGAATTAGAATTTATTAGGAAATACATTCCATGAGAACAATTATATTACATCTGGTTGGTTTGGACAAAATGACAAAGAAGCTCTGTCAGTAGAGTTCAAACTACATAAATAACTTACTAATATGACTATGCTGGTCAATTCTGCTCTTTGTGCTCATTCTTGCTCCCCCAGGAGAACTATTATTGGTTGGACAGGATTCTGCGCAGCTACCAGTCGAGAATTTATTGTGGTGATGTTGGTGTTTCATTCAAGGTATATGCATTGTTCCACTGTTCTATGTTCTCTAGATAATTGTCTTTGACATGTAGGGATGGTGTTGAAAAATTTGTACAGGTTTAAAAACTGGAAATGACTTTTTTCTTAGTGTTATACATGCTTTGTTTCACAATTTCTGTCAATTTGACAGACTAGTAAGTTTTCTCGAAGTTTCTGTGGGTAACATATCGTGGTTATACTTGCAGATTCAAGATGAGGGACGCAACAGAGTAAGAAGTAGCTTGACACCTTTAACAACTCAGTCAGCATTACGCAGAATTATACCTTTTCCGTGCAAAAAGCAGTACACTGTAGTAATTTTAATGCCCCAGTCATCCCGTTTACAGAAGCTAAAATCATTCATGGGCTCCAGAGATTCTAAGGTAATTGCTACATAGATTATAAGAATTAGGAATTAGGAATATTTACGCACTTGTTCAGAGTAAAACATGAAAGGAAGGAGTAGTTATCATTTTGAAGCTTGTCAAGTGATCGTGAATTACTGCCTGCTCTCCCACTCTCACCCCCCACCCCTCCTGTATGATCTTAAAATACATGTCTTCTGTCATTTTGTATCCATCCATATTCTTCAGGATAGAGAACAATCAGATATTCCTTATTCTTCATGATGCAGATTTTGATTTGCATTGCTGGCTCCGCAGTTCTAGCTCTTAGCCTATGGAGATACTCCCAAAGAGCAGTGAGGTCCTAAGGGATGGGATTGAATGATTTGATATTGGAGGATTGTCATTTAATTGATAAAAAGATAAAGAGTTACCCTTTTCAGGTGATATACCTACAAAACCTGATCATGAACATATCCTTGAGTCATGTTACGTCCTAAACGTCACTTTTGATATTGGCAGTCTGCAGTGTTTTGTATATGTGCACACATTTATTCGGCCTAGTCCGGATATATATGATTCATCATGTATTAGTGTACTAGAGACGGTAAAGAATTGTTGATTTAGTTAAAACAGTTGTGAATGATACAGAGCTTTGCTTTGGAGGCCAATTTTCCGTGAAGCTAATGAACAACAGTGATAACACAATGATGGTTGGTAGCTTATGTTTTCTTTAGCAGCTCTATCGTATATATATATATAAAATATTTTTGCAACGACCTTAAATGTGTGGGTGGTTGATGGTTGCTAGTTTAGTAAACCATTTGTTGTGCCACTCTCTCAGGACTGTAATGTGGTGTAAGTTTGATGACACCATTATAACATGTATCTAATGATCATGTTTTGATTCGGTTTATCGGACCATGTTTGGAAATGGTCAATAGACATGAGGATGAGGAAAAACTAAGATGTTACTTAGGGATCTAGAGAGACTTGATTTAGTGCAATTACTTGGTTTGGGGTATAATGCTAAACTGTTTGAGTTGTAGAGATATGTTCAAGTTGATGCAACACTACTTGCAACCGTTGTGTTTTTGGTTAACAATAACCCCAGATTGTCAATGGTAAATAACAACAAATTTCATAGATTTTATTGTTGGTTTCTAGTTATAAAAATAACCTTAAGATTTTCTCAAAGATTCCTTCAAATTTCTAGTTTATATATTTTATTTGTATATTTCTTAACACTAATCTAACATTTTAAATTATTTTCTGATTTTTTGAGACTTATAATCCTTTTCGAATTTTAGAAATATTTCTTAAATTCTTATATTAAAAAAAAATTAAAGAATAAAATAAAATTGTGAGAATTTGTGGGTTTGGTATGTTCTTGGTGAAGTTTTATATATAATAAAGATTTGAGATATATATATATATATATATATATATATATTAACTTATATATATCAAAATGGAAATTATTATATTACATCTCGATTAAATAGTATTGGTTTTTATAGAAAAGTATTCTTAAGAGATATTTAATAAGATGCTTAATCATTTGTGGAAAAAATACTCCCTCCGTCCCAGCTTAACTTGCCTACTTGTCATTTATGTTTGTCCCAACCGAACTTGCCAGCTCAAAAATGGTAAAATTTTTTTTACCAAAATATCTTTATTTTTCAACTTTATTACACAAATGTCATCTAAATTTGTTTCATTAAATATGAAAAAAGCAAAAAATAAGCATATTTAATTGAAAAAAGTAAAAAGTAAGCATATTTAATTAAGTCAATTATGTTTTCTTAACCTCCGTACCCGATCAATGTAGGCAAGTTGAGTCGGGATGGAGGGAGTAATAATTAAGATAATCTAAACATTATTGTTAATAATAATAATTACTATTGGAGTTTGGGCGTGCTAACTTCTCTTCTAATAGCGACACATTTCATAATGGTTTTTACTTAATAATTTTGGGAATAATGATATAATAAAGCGTTTGAATTTGTCTCATATTGCATTAACAAACTAAAATGTCACTATAGCTAACACTATAAATAATTTGAGTGCTTGAGTAGAAACTAGAAAATAAAAAACAAACCATTTCAATTGAGTTACCTAATTTTCAATCATTTTAAATTGAGTTAATCATAAATAATTTTATATTTAATTGAATCAGATCAATGATGTCGAATCGGTCAAACCGCTCCCACAACCAATGATAAAAAACCTTGAGATATGTTTGTTTCGGGTTTCATATATCCAGATTTGAGATTTTAAAATCTCAAATTCGTGTTTATTTAGAAACTTTAGTCAAGAATTATCAAATCTACCAAAAACCTATTCTATTACCATTACATCATTCTATAACCTATCAACATAACAAATTAATTATTACCATTATATCAACTAACAATATAATATTACACACGTACTTTTTCGAGTATTGATTTGACATTTACAGTAATAATTCTACCTACAAAATCTTATAACAAACACATATTTTAACTATTTATCTTTATTAACAAATCCCAAGATTTCCAAATCGAATTTCCCCAATCCTACATAAACCCGAAACAAACATACCCTTGGTGTCTAGAAAAGATTGAAACTTAAGGGTATTCAAGTTTTGAAAAGATTGACTTTTGTTTATGAAAGAAAAGAAAAGAAAAGAAGTAAAATGAAAGAACTTGACTTGTGTTTTGACAGGGATATAGTAGAAGGAGAGGCAAACTTCTAACGGCCAAATGCGCAAAACCCGGAGAGCCAGCCACGTGTCCCTCCTCAAATTCCATTTCAATTCTCCCTCCCTCCTTTTCCCTTCCCTCTCATTTCACCTTCTTCTCTTCATACATAACACATCATCCCTTAAATTCATTTCCAATTTCTGATCATTGGCAGTTTTCAACAACACGCATACACCGTGGGTGTGTGTGTGTTACTCTCGCCGGCCTCTTCTCTCTCTCTCCCTAGAAAATCCGATTTTTATCTATCTCGTTGATTCATTACGCCTGTTATTCCGACGGATCATTTACAATGTGAGCTGTTTTTTTTTTTTTTTTTTTGGTTTTAGGTAATTCTGTTCTTTGATTTTCGTTAATGGATTGATTGATTGATGCATGGTGATCAGAAATTGGAGGCAGCTAGCTTAGAGTAGGTAGTGGCTCCGGGGAGGATTTCTCCTGTCGCAGCTCTACCTCTGCATGCGGGGAGGGATTTTGGTTGATTGATTGATTAATACCTCGATTTGGAAGGGGTTCTCAATGCGATGACAACCTCCGGGAATCATGATCAATCGGCGCTTTCACGGCGGCCCTCACGTAGCGCCGCCATGACCACGTTCTCCATGGAGGTGTTTGACAATGAGGTTGTCCCCTCCTCACTCCAATACTCCATTGCCCCCATTCTCCGCGTTGCTGCTGAGATCCAGAGCGAACGCCCACGCGTAGCCTATCTCTGTACGTTCCTATTTACTAATACCGTTCATTTATTGTCTCCGATAATTTTAACTTTTTTAGGGGATATCCTGCATGTTGTTTTGCAATAATTATTTATGAAAAAAGATATGTGTATGTGCTTGCATCATTATATGTATTTTGTTGCTCCCCGTTCTGAAATTGATGAGTATCCCTATGGCATATGGATGCCAGCATGGTCTTTATTCTACAATTAAGGAACATAATTTTTTTTGATTGCTTTTGCGGAAAAGGATTTGGTCAATATTTGCGGAGAAAAGTTATGTGTTCTATTTTGAAGATCATAAAGAATTCTGAAGCATTTAATTCGTTTGTTAATTGATAGGTCGATTTTATGCGTTCGAGAAGGCACACAGATTGGACCCGAATTCCAGTGGACGTGGTGTACGACAATTCAAAACTAGTCTCCATCAAAGATTGGAAAGGGTAAATATATGTAATTTTAGTCCAGTACATGATCAGGAAAGATTTATACATTTTTATGTAGAAAAATAATATGGTGTGTTTCAAAAATTTGTACTTGTTCTGAACTGTTTTCTGAAGAAAGGGAGAGAGCCAAGTCCATGTATGGACGTCGTTGCATTAAGATAACCGTAGGCTCATGGATGCTTGCAACTTCTATGCATATTATATGTGCTTAATGTTTAATATTTAAGTTTTTTTCTTCTCCATGTCCTTGATATATTCCTGATATATTTTCACACATTATCTGTACGTTTATGGACATTTTAAATTGAACACTCTTAACTAATACATATAAATGATAACATGCATATTTGTTCTGAGTCTTCTGACAAATGATACAACATAATCACAAAATTCTAGTAGTTACAAAATGTAGCTTATTTATTAAGACTGGCCAATTTGTTCTATGGATAGAGTCTGAGACAAAAGATATAGTGTCGCTCAATTTTAATGTGACATTAATTTTATTGAGGATCACCATTACTTGGATTATTTTCTTCCTCTCTATTCAGCTCACATAACCTTCAAGGCCCACTAGTATGCTCTTCTTCCATATTTTATGTTATAATTTTCAATGAATTTCAAGAGAGATCGACAGGGTCGAAAGGGTGGTAGAAAGGAAGATTCTTATTATTAGGTAGAGGGTCTTCTTCTATAGGTACCTCGTCCTGGAAATTCTCAGCTGGAATAGAAACAGAATTGGATTGACCGCTTGACCCCTTGGTCATGGAATTTCATTCAATTTCTAGTTTAATAGTTCAGAATATATGTAAAGATAATGGCTTTGAGCTATTTAAGTATCTGGGCTTCAGCTTCACTTAAGTTAATTAAAAGCAGAATCACCATTATGAAGTGCAAAAAAGTTTTTCAATATTATATCATCATTCAAATGTGTGTATTGCTCTAATGTATTTAACAGGATTGACATCATATTAGAGTTTCATAAATATTGTATGGAATATAAATATGCATCTGTAAAATTAAGGATCTTTTTTTCATGGGAATATTGCAGTATACGCCTCAAGTTTATATGTCCATCATCAGAATTTTTTTGACACTTTCCGTTTCTAAATTCTCTCTGAAAAGAAACAATGGTAATGAGTTCTAGGGGCAACATTTGAAGAGTTAAATACAAAGTTCTTAAATTTGCTTTCATTTTACAAATTTGGATGAGAATTTTTTCCTCAAGTCAAAGAAAATTACGAGGCATCTAGGATCTTAAAGATATATATAAACTCCCTATCATTGGACAAAAAATATGGTGATGGTCACTACTGTAATTATTGTTGTTAGAAATATTAATAAGCTGAGTTTGGTTCATCTGTAGATTTGTCTTTTACTTTTGAATTAATAGCTTCTTTTTTTTGTTCATAAGATTCGATCACTTGGTTTAGGTTTGTTTAAATGAGATTGGGACTACATGAATTAGCTAAACAGGAAGTGTTTGGGAAAGACAAGATCACTAAGGTTGATATGTGTGAAGTGTGCATTCTTGGAAAGGCTAAGAAGTTGAGTTTTAACCCCAGCTTTCTTCGAGTGGTTGATGAGTGAGACAACTTCATTAACAGAATTAAGATTCAATAATATATTTGGTTTATGTTGAAACTTGGTAGTTTTTTATTTTTCTGTTCCTTTTACCCTTCTTATATACCGTAGGTGTTCTGCATTATTTTCTTTTAGAAATGGAATAATAAGGGTGAAAAGAGTAGTGCTTATATAGTGAATAACTCACCAGAAAAGGAAAACTGATAGATTGACAATCTGAAATGAGGTGGACCATGTTGACATTGTACTGTTAAAAGAGAAGGCATGATGAATCATGTGTTGCTAGTTTTTACTTGTATGTATCTAGAATCAAACTTATTTGTGAACTGTATTTATTCAGGATAATGCAGCAACGCTTGCTTCCCGCGTCAAGAAGACAGATGCTCGGGAAATTGAGAGCTTCTACAAGCAATACTATGAGAACTACGTTTTGTCTCTTAACAAGGGGGACCAAGCTGACAGGTACTGCTGCTAAAATGATAGTTTTGCACCTGTTCTTTCCATGGGAAATTATATGCAGGATAAGAGGCTAGCTAAGCTGATCATTTGAATGAACTTTTCCTTTGCAGAGCTCAGCTTGGAAAAGCATACCAGACGGCCGGAGTGCTGTTTGAAGTGCTTTGTGCTGTAAACAAGACTGAAAAAGTGGAGGAAGTTGCTCCTGAGGTCAGTTTTCATCATAGGCTACGGATTTTCTTACATGCATCTCGTTCAAATATCCTTTCCATAAAGTTGCCTGCATCTGAGGCACAGATTGACGCCACCAATAGCTTTGCCATATTAAAGTAATGGTTATTGAACAGATTATGGCTGCAGCAAATGATGTCCAGGCAAAACAAGAAATCTATGCTCCATATAACATTCTTCCACTGGATTCTGCGGGTGCATCACAGTCCATCATGCAGCTAGAAGAGGTGATTCATTTGCACCCTCTGAGTATCTGTGTATATACATAAAGGTGCATTTCTGGACATACATAGTCAATTAGAAGTACTAAGGCATTTAATACTTTGATAATGTCAGGTGAAAGCTTCCGTGACTGCTTTACGGAACATGAATGGTTTAACATGGCCGGCCTCTTTTGAGCATCATCGGCAGAAATCAGGGGAGTTGGACCTCCTTGATTGGCTGAGAGCTATGTTTGGGTTTCAGGCATGTCTCGTGAATTGTTTAACTGGAGAATGAGATGATAAATTCATGCCATTTTAGATGAGATATTTAAGCACTGAGTTTTTGACATCTACAGAGGGACAATGTCAGGAATCAAAGGGAGCACTTGATTTTATTGCTCGCAAATATCCATGCAAGGCTAATCCCTAAGCCTGAACCACAAAATAAAGTATGTTGCGTTTAATGTTTTTGCTTTGAGAGAATGAAATTTCGCTGATTCTTATCTTCCAACTGTATATCATATGGAACAACAAATTTTAATCATAACATGCTTGCAGTAGTTTTCCCTACTCATTTTCTTTTTGATTTTTCTAACTAGTATTCTTTAATAGACTGAGCATCATGTAAACTTGTACCTTGTGCATAATTTGATTGTGGTTAAGTAATTTTATTTAAGCCGAATAAATAACTCAATATTCTTAATTATTTTTAACCAGATTGATGATCGAGCTTTGGATGCACTCATGAATAAACTTTTCAAGAATTATAAGACATGGTGTAAGTACTTGGGTAAAAAACACAGCTTAAGGTAAGATGACTTGGTTGTGGCAAAGACAGATTGAGGAGCTATTCAGATATTATGATCATAATGACTAATTATATCCACTGTGTATAGACTCCCCCAAGGGCAGCAGGAAGTGCAACAAAGAAAGATACTTTATATGGGCCTTCATCTTCTTATCTGGGGTGAAGCAGCTAATGTCCGCTTTATGCCCGAGTGCCTATGCTACATTTTCCACAATGTGAGTTATTATTATTATTTTTTTAACATATAGTTAACCAATGCTGAAATTGCTTTGTTATTATTCACCAGCTAAAGTGATATGCATGAATCCGGTAATTGTTAATTTTCTTTGATTGTATGAGTTGATGTTCAGATGGCATATGAACTCCATGGACTCTTAGCTGGAAATGTCAGCATTGTCACTGGAGAAAACATCAAGCCTTCTTATGGTGGGGATGATGAATCTTTCTTGAGGAAAGTTATCACCCCGATTTACCAAGTGATTGAAAAGGTACATAGTTTTTTTCTCAGAGGAACTCCACATGTGTTATGCTTCAGAGATTAAAAAATGATACTGGGTTTCTCCAGGAATCCAGGAAAAGCAAAAATGGGAAAACACCCCACACAGCCTGGTGCAACTATGATGACCTGAATGAGTATTTCTGGTAAAGTGTACTAAAATCGATAAGTAGCATTCAATACTAATAATATCAAGCGTGCTCTTTCTGCAATTATACTTTGACAAACTACTATAGGTCATCAGACTGCTTCTCTTTGGGTTGGCCAATGCGTGACGATGGTGATTTTTTCAAATCAACACAAGATGTAGTGCAGGTGAGACCAGTAGTTGCTGGTAATTTATGTGCTTTGCATGATTTAAACGTTGGTTGAAACTTAGTTGCACTGCTGTTTCAGGGGAGACGTGCTCCTCAGAAAAAGCCTGGGAACTTAGGGAAATCATACTTTGCAGAAACCCGGACATTATGGCATACTTTTCGAAGTTTTGATCGTTTGTGGACATTTCTTGTACTTGCTCTACAGGTATTAGAACAAATTAATAAAAAAGGACTAACCACTATTTAGAAAACAGGATTCTTAAATCCCTACTATTCCTACATTCAGGTGCTTGTCCAAAACTGATTCTGGATTGATTGTTCACCTGCAGATAATGATTATCATTGCATGGAGTGACGTTTCTGTGCTGGATATCTTCCAGAAGGATGTCTTATACAAGATGTCTAGTATTTTTATCACAGCAGCATTTCTTCGCTTGCTTCAGAGTATGTAAAACATCTATCTAATAGTCGCTTGAGCTTTTAATATAAGTGGTTGTTAAATAAAGTGTTAAATAATTGGTTACTTGTCTGACAATACAAATCTTTTCTTTTTTCTCTGAAATGTAGGTATTTTGGACCTGGTTCTAAACTTCCCAGGCTATCTGAGATGGAAGTTGAGTGATGTATTTAGAAATATTCTGAAAATAATAGTGAGCGTTGCGTGGTCCTTCATACTTGCTGCGTGTTATGTGCACCAAAACGGTGATGCATTCAGCTGGTTGTTTGGTGATAAGGTGAAAGATGCATTGGCTTTCCTTGACAAAATGAAGGGGTTTCCGGTAGCATTGCCTCCTTTATACATGACCGCCGTTGCACTTTACTTACTACCAAATTTACTGGGAGCGATCTTGTTTGTATTTCCAATGCTGCGTCGCTGGATCGAGAACTCTGATTCGCGTATCATCAGGTTTTTCCTTTGGTGGTCACAGGTATGCATCTATATCTACTTTATTATTCTCCAAATTTCTCATCTTAACCAATTACACTGCATTTATTGACTTTAGCAATCAAGCTTTTTTTTTTTTAACATTTCTGACCAAGCATTGAAAATTGTCTTTTTGACTCTCAAAATTCCCAAAATAGCTTTTAAAATATATAAAAATATCATATTAAAGTTTAATTTGTTCAAGATATTAAAATTATATAAATATTTTAACAAAAAAAATTCTATGTTATTCCAAATTGTAGAATTGAAAATATTAATATTTTAAAAAAATAGGATATTTAAGGCTCTTAGTAATTTGAGGAAAACAGTGTATATTTGATAATCATAAATTTTTTTTCTAAGAAAATGTAAAGTGTTAAATACTTTTTAGAATTTTAATTCAATATTCAAATAAAATAGATATTTAAAAAATATTATAATTTTAATATTTCAAATAAAATATAAATTTTAAAATATATATTAGAATTCATTTTAATATTTTGAATAAAACACTTTTTTTTTTTTAAGGGTATTTTGAGAAATTTGAGTTATAAAGGCAAAGTGCAACAATTTACATAGTTTAATGGAGTTATGTACAATAATTACATAGTTTGTAGGTAAAAAGAGCAAAAACTTGAATAGTTTGAGAGTTTAGTGTGATTACTTACTTGAGTTGATGATTTTCTTCTTCAATACAAGACATATCTAATTATCTAAATGTCTCCTACACATGTTCAAACCATTTTAAGCATGCTTAACTGATTTTGATCTATTGAGATCTTTACATTCTTTCTAATGAATTCATTCCTTAGTTTATTTGTTTAAGTATATATGTCGCTCCAAATCCAGCCCTACAGTCCATTTCCGCAACCCTCATTTCTTTTGTTCATCTTCGTTTTTCTTCGCTCACCAAACTCTCTGACCATAGAGCCTTTCTGGTCTTATGACTACCTTATAAAATACTCTATTGAACATAGAATAATATTTTAATATAGTTATAAATAAAATAGTTATATATATTTAATATCATGAAAAAAAGAAGTTGATATTGCAGGTAAATTCTATTGTGATGTAAGAAATGGTAGCATTCAAAGAGGAACACCTCATGTATCATTCACCGAAACATATCACACTTTTCATTTTCATTGTAAAAGAATTAACCTTTGAAACATCATTGGGGTTGAGTATTAGGGAAAGAGAAACCAAATATACAAGTAAAATGATACATGCCACTCATAAGCAAGCTTTTCCTCTGTGGTCCATGTTGCTCATATTTATAATTTTCCCAGGATTTCCTTTTTTTTTTTTTTAATTGAAGTATAATTTTCGGAAACAATTGCTCAGTTTGCTCTTTATTCAACTCTAAGGTCCAGACATAGAATCGAATATTTGGGGGAAGAGATGAGATTCAGGAAAACCAAGATTAATCTGGTGCAATAGGCAAAACTTAGGTTTCTTTTTGATAGAATTCTTGTTTTCTTTGCAGCCTCTTGTTGTTTCTTCTATGCATTCATATATTCTTCATTTAGGATGGCATCATTTTACTCTAAATGCTTTGCCTGTGATTTTTCAGCCAAGAATCTACGTTGGAAGGGGAATGCATGAAAGTCAACTTTCACTTATCAAGTATGTTGCACCCAAGTTGTGTATTTATTTAATCCGTTTAATTATACTTTTAACATTAATTAACACATTTCTTTCTGTTCTAATTGATAACAGGTATACTCTATTTTGGGTGTTGCTTCTTTGTTCAAAATTTGCATTCAACTATTTTATGATGGTATGCATGTTCACATCTTTTAGTCAGTCAATAGAGTAAAATGGGAGCATATTTGTTCTCTTATTCCAGAGTCTCTTTTCATCCAGATTAAACCTCTGGTGAAGCCTACACAAGATATCATGAGCATCAAACATGTTGACTATGAGTGGCACGAGTTCTTCTCACATGGTATGTGTTTTGATCTTTCACTATATTTTCTAGAATCATCTTTACAAACCACCATATTGAGATGATGTTATTCGAAATGCAGCTAAGCATAACTATGGAGCTGTTGTTGCACTCTGGGCACCTGTTATCCTTGTACGTTTTTCTTATCATAGCATATTCAATCTAATATGGTTTTCATGCTATACTCCTAAACCTACATCACTCCATCTCTTTATTCTTCCTACATACAGGTTTACTTCATGGACGCCCAGATTTTTTATGCTATATTCTCCACACTTTATGGAGGTTTCATTGGGGCTTTTGATCGGCTTGGCGAGGTACTGCCAATCTATCACGTTTTTGCTGAAGTTCTCTATCTAATTTAATTTTCAACATTCTTAATAAAAACCTGAGTTTCGATGGGCTACATTTTTAAGTTAAAACAATGTGTTTTTGGTAGAACAAATTCTAAGAGAACTTCGTTCCAATAAAATGTAGGGGTTATAGTGACCATATCAAGGACATTTATTATGTCTCAAGGTTCAGTAACCTTTTCTGCTGTCTTGCATTCTGTATTAGAAGTAGATATAGATAAATAATGGCTAATATGTCATTGAGTAGTTTATTTCAGGTCCCCCCCCCCCCCCCCTTTCTTTCAATCTTTGGAGTGTAGAATAAACAACTTAGATGGTGAATTAGTCACTAATAGCATCATAGTTACATCTAATCCATTGTTAGCTTTTTATATTACATCAAACTTGTTCATTTCCTCTATGTTCGTTGTGTCATTTCACAGATTCGAACTCTAGGAATGCTAAGGTCACGTTTTCAGTCTTTACCTGGTGCATTCAATGCTAATTTGGTGCCAACTGACAGAACTAGGAAAAGAGGATATCCTAATTCAAAAGACCTCAAGAAGGTTTATCATCAACTTATGGGAATTGATCTCTTTCCATCTCCCCATGTAGTGGCCAGCTACTATCATCATGATTCTGAATTGTTCAATTTTCTTTCATTTGTAGGTCAATGCAAGTAGGAGAAGTGAAGCTGCTAAATTTGCTCAGTTGTGGAACGAAGTAATATGTAGCTTCCGTGAAGAAGACCTCATAAGTGACAGGAAAGACCTCTGGAACAAAATTTGAATTTTACTTCCTGTCATACCTTTTTATGTTTAGTATTTTGATACATTTAGGATACACATGAGCTAAACATAGAATTATTTACATCAGGGAGATGGATCTACTTCTTGTTCCCTACTCCTCAGATCCTAGTCTGAAATTAATTCAGTGGCCACCCTTTTTGCTCGCTAGCAAGGTATAGACTTGCATACTTTTATATTTATTTATGTTCGTTCTTGTTTGACGATTTCCTTTTTCAGATCCCAATAGCATTAGATATGGCAGCTCAATTTCGACCAAAGGATGCCGATCTTTGGAAGCGTATATGCGCCGATGAGTATATGAAATGTGCCGTCATTGAATGCTATGAGTCATTTAAACTTGTGCTCAATGCCTTGATCATTGGAGAGACTGAGAAAAGGTTTTATTTCTTCATATTAATTGGAGTTTATAAGTTTCATTGGTCTGTGACATTATTAAGGGTAAAAAACAATTTTCCATATGAACTATACGTGATTTGACACTTGTTGTATAAATTTTGAATCATTTCACTTTGCTGTAGTTTAAATTTGATGGATTTTACTGTAGCAGACAAATCCTGATCGTACACGCTTTAGAAATCAATTATGTTTAGTATTGTCTGATATAGTAAAATACATCAAATTTAAAGTTTATACAACAAAATGGAATGATTTAAAGTTTATACAAAAAAATGTCAAATCATGTAATATCATATGTAATTAATCCTTATACTAGTTAGCACTGTGTAATATGTGCTGCTTTAAATGATTGCATGCATACTGTGAGATTGCTAAAATTCAGTTTCAAGTCTTGCCTCAATAGCATCCATAAACTTATAAATGGGCATCTCCATAGTTATACACAATGTTTTATTAGTATCTATATGCTATGTTGCATTTTATTAAGATTATGCTGTCAGTTTCCACACCTATCCTGCATTCCCCACGCTGCAACGGGTGGCCTTGCTAAGATATATGAAGCAGGTTTCTCTGTATGCTCTACTTTCCATGATATTTTCCGATGAACATGTTTTACTCTATGCAACTCTTACATTTGTAGTTAACTTTTAATTTAGCTTTTATGTAGATCCCCCTATGCATACACTGTTTAAAACTAAAAATTCATGTTAGGCAGCATGTATCATATCGTACAAAAGCTTTTTGTTTGTTTCCCATAAATCTCGAGGAGAAGAGACCACTATAACAGTTAAAGAGTGTGTTTAGCTGCATTATAGTTCTAATGTTTGCTCACCTGAAACAGGATTATTGGGAGCATCATAAGAGAAGTTGAGAGTAATATATCAAAGAATACATTCCTTGCAAATTTTAGAATGAGGTCTTTACCTGATCTTTGCAAGAAGTTTGTGGAACTCGTGGAGATACTGGTATGACCTTTATGATCAATTCTTTGAATATTTAAGTTTTCTGTTTCAAGTTTTATGTATGTCAAATTGGGATGTTCTATGTATGTTGCAGAAAGAAGGTGATGCATCCAAAAAAGATAGTGTTGTGTTACTGCTGCAAGATATGTTGGAAGTAGTTACCCGTGACATGATGGTGAATGAGATCCGGTTGGTAGATAGTACATTATATAGAAATAGATTATACTTCTTCCTTGAAACTTTATCTGGTATAGCCTAATCAGATTTACTTGATTGAATGCAGCGAAATTGCTGAACTTGGCCAGGGAAGCAAAGATTCTGCGAAGCAACTTTTTGCCAATATTTCATTTCCTCCCCCAAATACAGCGCAATGGGAAGAGCAGGTATATGCAAATGCATTTTGCACCTTGTACCTATCACTTTACTCAAACATACACATGCACACCAATGAGTTATATTTTAGAGGAAGTATATGAAGCTCCGCGTGTGTCATTTTTTCACAGATACGACGCCTCTATTTGCTACTAACTGTGAAAGAATCTGCAATTGACGTGCCAACAAACCTTGAAGCACGGAGGAGGATAGCATTCTTCACAAATTCACTTTTCATGTATATGCCACATGCACCTCCAGTACGCAAAATGTTGTCATTCAGGTAAATAACATGGTCCCTTATGCAATGCACACTGTTTGCAATACTTAATCCTGTATTCCTTGTCAGAGGTACAGAACTGCTTATTATAGTTGTCGACTTGTTATAAGGTCTTCTTCGCTTTATCTGATATTTTACTCTGGTTGTTCATCCTCTCTGGTTGTGTATTTAGCACATTGTCTAAACAGTAACTGAAGGTTTAGGTTTTTGCAATTAGTTTTGAATGTTCATGGTTAGAGCCATCTCTTCCCCAACTTAATCTTGGTCAACCTGAGATCAAACTCAATAGCTCACATACTTCTTCAAGAAGTATTAAACTGACATTTAGCTGTCTGGTTCTTACTAAAATCATTATCAGGCATCTTTAGAAATATGTTGATAGTTCTGCTAGATAATAATCTTATCACTTGGCATTACAGTGTTATGACGCCCTACTATAGTGAGGAGACGGTTTACTCCAAAAGTGATCTTGAGATGGAAAATGAAGATGGTGTATCAATTATATATTACCTTCAAAAGATATATCCAGGTTTGCTTTTATGCCTGAACCCTACATGTTTGTAGAATGTTATGTATTTCTTGTTAATCGACTTGTCTATTATCATTTGATTGACAACCATATTAATAATTTATTCAGATGAATGGAATAACTTCATGGAACGTATAAATTGCAAAGAATCTGAAATCTGGGAAAATGAGGAGACCATACTGCAACTACGCCACTGGGCATCCTTACGAGGCCAGACTCTTAGCAGAACAGGTTAGTTGGGTCTATTTCTCTCTGTCGCTACTTCTCTTATCTTCCCTTGTCTCCCTTATGCATTTTTGTATTTAATCTGTGTTTGATAATATCTTCTTGCCATGCAGTCAGAGGGATGATGTATTATCGAAGGGCATTGAAGCTTCAAGCTTTTCTAGACATGGCCGGAGAAGATGGTAAGAGAGTACTTTCCTCAATTATATTAGTGAGTAATAAAAATTTAGATATGATTAGTAAATATTCATCTTTAGAAACTGAGAGAGAGAGAGAGAGAGAGAGAGAGAGAATATAACTTCATCTTTATCAGGTTCTTTTAGCAAATCTGAACTGCCGACACCGGATTTTCTAAATCTTAATGTTTATAAAGAAAAATCAAGATGTAATTGTCAGACTACCATCAGCTTTTTTTCTGACTTGTTTGCCTAAACTAAACAGATATACATAAAGGCTATAAAACCATAACTGAACCATCAGCAGAAGATAAGAAGAGTCAAAGATCCATGTATACTCAACTAGAGGCTGTAGCTGACATGAAGTTCACCTATGTTGCCACCTGCCAGAACTATGGGAACCAGAAACGAAGTGGAGATCGACATGCAACTGACATTTTAAATCTGATGGTTAAGTAAGTTGTACAATTCTGACAAAGTGAAGAGATCATTTAGTATATCTTATTTTAATTAACTCATGCTAATGAGCTCATTTTGTTGCAATCTTGTTGTCTCTGTACTTCTTCGCAGTAATCCATCTCTTCGTGTAGCATATATTGATGAAGTTGAGGAAAGGGAAGGTGGAAAAAATCAGAAGGTTTATTATTCTGTTTTGGTAAAAGCTGTGGATAATCTTGATCAGGTAATTGTTATCTTAAATAAACATCAAAAGTGATATGGATTTAACTGATTGAGTTTTGTTTTCTCTATAGGAAATCTACCGCATAAAACTGCCAGGGTCAGCAAAAATAGGAGAAGGGAAACCTGAAAACCAAAATCACGCCATTATTTTTACTCGCGGAGAAGCTCTTCAGACCATTGATATGAACCAGGTAGACTCAGAGAAGTCTGAACTCAGTTATGTAGATGAAGAATTTTTCTAGAGAGTAACCTAGTATCTTGCTTCTTTTGTAGGATAATTATTTGGAAGAAGCTTTCAAGATGCGAAATCTACTTGAGGAATTTAATGAGGATCATGGAGTGCGACCACCTACAATCCTGGGTGTTCGTGAGCATATTTTCACTGGAAGGTTGGTTGTTGCTTGTAGCTTTCTGCAAATTTTATACATATTAAGTTTGCTCTCTCTAATGATTCATATATTTAAGCAGTGTTTCATCATTGGCATGGTTTATGTCAAACCAAGAGACAAGCTTTGTGACAATTGGCCAGAGAGTTCTTGCAAGACCTTTAAAGTATGTTCAGTTATTAATTATTTTTTCCCCCTATGAATGTTGACTAATATCTTTGGTTTGTCTTCAGCTGATAGGTGAACAGAAGACTAAATTATGTTGTCTTTCATAGTCTATTTTTGAGTTCTGAAATCATAGTTTACATGATTCCTTTTCCTTGAACTGTTGTTGTATAGGGTGAGATTCCACTACGGGCATCCAGATGTTTTTGACAGGATTTTCCACATCACCAGAGGTGGCATAAGCAAAGCTTCAAGGGGAATAAATCTTAGCGAGGACATATTTGCTGGTGAGATCTAAAAAGCAGATTTCCCACATGTTTATGCTTCACTACAATCTAAATTGCCTTTCTTGCTGTAGGTTTTAATTCAACTCTAAGACGTGGAAATGTTACTCACCATGAATATATTCAAGTTGGGAAGGGGCGAGATGTTGGTTTCAACCAGATCTCACTTTTTGAAGCAAAAGTTGCCTGTGGTAATGGCGAGCAAACACTCAGCCGTGATCTCTACAGACTGGGGCATCGTTTTGATTTCTTTCGCATGTTGTCATGTTACTATACAACTACTGGTTTTTATGTGAGCACAATGGTAATATGTTTTACTTATCTTAATAATGATTTTGTAGTGGAAGTTAGTATTTCCTTGCAGTTTCCATTAAATAAATTACAATTGATGCTATGCAGTTGGTGGTCCTCACTGTATATGCATACTTGTATGGTAAGCTTTATCTTTCTTTGAGTGGACTGGAGAAGACAATTGTCCAATTCGCAAGAGCCAAGGGAAATAATGCTCTCACGGCTGTCATGGCATCTCAATCGGTAGTCCAACTTGGTATTTTGATGACATTGCCCATGGTGATGGAAATTGGACTAGAGAGGGGCTTTAGAACTGCAGCTGGTGATTTTATATTTATGCAGCTTCAACTGGCGGCTGTCTTCTTTACCTTTTCCCTTGGGACGAAGCTCCATTACTTTGGGCGAACGGTGTTGCATGGTGGAGCTAAATACAGAGCCACTGGCCGTGGTTTTGTCGTAAAACATGAAAAGTTTGCTGAGAATTACAGAATGTTCTCAAGAAGCCATTTCACAAAAGCTCTGGAACTGATGATTCTGCTTATAGTTTTTCATGTCTATGGAACGACTACTGCTAACTCTAAAACTTTCTTGCTTCTCACTTTCTCAATGTGGTTTCTCGTTATTTCCTGGTTATTTTCTCCTTTCCTTTTCAATCCTTCTGGATTTGAATGGCAAAAGACAGTGGAGGACTTTGATGATTGGACTAAATGGATAAACAACCGCGGTGGAATTGGTGTTCCTGCTAACAAGAGTTGGGAATCGTGGTGGGATGAGGAGCAAGAACATCTACAACATACAGGATTTTCAGGAAGGTTCTGGGAAATTGTCCTTGCTCTTCGCTTCTTCTTATACCAGTACGGCATTGTTTATCATTTGAGCGTCACCCAACAAAACAAGAGTATTGTGGTGAGTATCTGAAATTATGTACACTTTGCCTCTAATTTTGTTGCTGCTGCTGCTTTCATGTCTCTGCCTTTAATGTGTTACTTCAAATAGAGACATAAGACCTTTACAGTTTTACGATTATATATCTTGACACAACAAACTGTTAGGACCTGAAACAATTAAATTGTCAAATACATCCGAAGTTATGCCTGTCATTTCAATCTATGAACTTGGAAGCGTTCTGAATACTTAGTAATGTTGCAGGTTTATGGCTTGTCCTGGCTGGTAATTATTGCAGTGATGCTGATTTTGAAGGTTAGCAAGCAGCTAAACAATTGTGCTTTTGGATTGATGGATGTCAAATTCACAGAAATCACTCAAAAATTAGTTCCACATGAGAGTGATGTGTTTCAAATTCATATCAATCCAAACATGAAAAAATAAAAAAATGTTTCTATGAATTTCCATACCATTTCTCAAATCCTTCAATCCAAACAAATGCAATAATATTCTCTTTCACTTTTCCAAAACCATGAAAATAACCTCCAACTAACAGCATTCATTCTGAATTTAAGTTGAAATGCAACTAATTATAACTTTGATCCACAGGTTGTGTCCATGGGGAGGAAAAAGTTCAGCGCAGATTTCCAGCTGATTTTCAGACTTCTGAAACTAGTCGTATTCATTGCATTCACGGTTGGACTTATCATCTCCATTAAATTCCTTGAGCTGACAATCGGAGACATTTTTGCCAGCTCGTTGAGCTTCATGCCAACTGGATGGGCTATTCTGCAGGTAAGTAATGTGCACATTGCTTAATTAATGATTTACAGAAAAATGCGTGGCATTGATGATGTGCTTAAACTCCCAACAACAGATGGCACAAGTTTGCAGGCCAATGGTGAAGGGATTGGGAATGTGGGGATCAGTGAAAGCTCTGGGAAGAGGATATGAGTATGTAATGGGATTGATGATCTTTGCTCCGGTGGCGGTGCTCGCCTGGTTCCCATTTGTGTCCGAGTTCCAAACGAGGCTGCTCTTCAACCAGGCCTTCAGCAGAGGTCTGCAGATTCAACGTATTCTTGCGGGAGGAAAGAAGAATAAATAAATGATCAGATGGTAATAACAATAATGTATATGTATGTCAATCTGATAGATAAATCCAATGCTTACTGATTTTTTCTAGTTCTTCTGAGTGCTGTGAATCATATGAGATTTAGCACAAAAGAAGGAAAGAAGAGAAGAAAGTGCATCACATTCTTCAAACTGCACTTTGATTTAGTTTTTGACACGTACGGGTGGACCCCATACAAAGATAACATGGTGTTTGTTTGAAAGCTTTGTCGACATTAATGGCTACCAAGGCAGATAGACAAAATATGTTTGATACTTTCTCTTGCTCTTGTACAAAATACCAGCATATATAGTGCATTTGTTGTACGTGACAATATGAAACTATAAAAAACAATAATATTTACATTTTATATAAAATTATTCTTTTATTTCTTCAATGTTTCTCAGAACTGGCTATGTATATGTGTTATCACGCATGATCGGAGTTTCTTTTGCAACTTTCGCAGACTCTAAGTTGTTGGATGAATTGTATGTATATGATTTGTACAGACATCTTCCAACAGTTACATACTCTGTTTCTACCATTGAGGTTGCAAAAGAAATTTGCTTTTTGGAAGAGGTTTTAATGGGTTTGTGGAATCCTTTTAAGGGTATGTTTGGAAGAGGCTTTTATGGGTTTGTGGAATCCTATTTAGGGTATGTTTGGAAGAGGTTTTAATGAGTTTGTGTAAATCCTACCATTGAAATGTAGTAAAAGTGAATAGTGAAAATGTATGATATTTGGGGATTTAATAGAGTTTGATTAAATTGTAAATGTCATGTCAATATTGGAAAATGTGGGCCAATGTAATATTTTATTGTGAAAAGTGTATTGATGTAATATTTTAATACGAAAATGTGGGTTGATGTGATGTTTTATTATAAACAAATATATTTGATAATAATTAAATGATTGTAATATAGGTAGAGTGATAGAATTTTTGCGTCGCAAGCAGAGGAAAAACCTGAGCATGCCAGACCAGGTAATTCACGGAGGTTAACTTCACTGAGACCATATGAGTCATGGCTTGTGGGGAGAGTGTAGCGTCGAAGACAGACGCCGGCGAGGGGGAAGAGTCTCCGGCCATGAATGGTGTTGCGGCGATGTGGGGATAGAAAGAAAAAAAAAAAAAGGTTTTCAGCACGTGTTTAGGCTTATACCATGTGATAGGATTTAGTTTTCCTCAATTGAGGATTGTAAACATTATTCCACTATTATAATTTTTATAATGTGTACAAGTTACAATAGAATATCCTATAAACTAGGAAATAAATCAATCTAAATATATACATGAAATAAAATCAAATTCAAAATATTTACAATCCCTCTAACATGTAGTAATGATGGTGTCCGGATTTTGTAATCTAAATTTAAATAAGAAAATAAACATATTGTTGGATTTTGAAGTTCAAAATCCTGTCGAGGGAAATCCCCTCCAAACATCCTAAAAATTGATATGTTCCATTCGTACTTTTTCTATCAAATTTTTTTTTTTTTAAGTTTCATGCCTTTGGCAAATGAGTTGTGTCTTGTCCTAAATTTTCTTGGCGGTTTTGCAAAACACCAAATTATATTTCACTTATTGTAAGTTGGAGAATACTCAATCTTACAACACATCGTACAGTTAACTTGAGGTTACAACTCACTACACTACTTACAACTTAGCAATAAGTGAATTTTAATAGTGGAAATCTTTGAGTATGCACCGAAAATATTAATTGAAAAGTTTTTTGAAATAGATGGTTTCATCAAACAAGTTTTGTGTTATGCTAAAAAGTAAAAAAGATAAAAGCAGATTATATTGGTTAGAAAGTGAAGCTCTCAAATCTACTCTACTAAAGAAGAGGAACCTTGTTAAGATTTTTATAGATTACAATGCACACGACTAAGCTAATCTTAATCTAACAAAATAGAAAAACCGCTAAACTAGAAAATATGTATATATACACACACGATTTCAACAACAAAATATGTATATATAAGCACACGATAAATAATAATACACACACGATAAATAATAAATGTTACTTATATTAAATAAATCTTTAATAAATAATAAATGTTACTTATATTAAATAAATCGTGTATTATTATTTATCGTGTGCTTATATATACATATTCAGTTTTTCTCAAATTTCTTAATATTAATTTTAAAGTCAACTCCAGGAAAATATGAAAGAATTAAGTTAATACTCAGTGTATGTAAAATTTTAATTTCTGGCCTAATAGTGTGTCCAACCAAGCAATCCTCTCAATTTTCTCTTACAAGATTTATATATTATAATTTAAATTATCTATGTTTCCCTTTCAAGATTAAAATTTTATTCCATTGCTGTCTCCAGCATATGAATGCAATAAATATATAGAATCGTAAAGTTGAATTATATGTTCATGTAAATTAACTAGGACAACAATTAAGGACAATTAATACTATAAATTAATAACATTAATAATAAAAAAAATATTATCAATCACACCAGCCAGATTTCAATATTAAGTCCCCCCTCTCTCAAATGAATTACAAAAATTATCAATCACCAATCTGCTAATTAATTATAATTTAGTAACATTAAAAACAAAAGATAGATATGAGGTTCCAAAAACTCTTCCTGGGGTGCAATAAAGGTGTGAATCTTTCCTAGATCCAACCAGTTTTTTTGGTGTCATATAAATGGACATATTACTTTATGTTTAACGATGGGAAGAATATCAAGAATCAGTTTTATTTTTCTTTTTTCTTTTTTACAGGGGAAAAAGTTCATTGGGAGGAATATATTTTTTTGGCTTTTGCTCTGAATTTTTTTTTTTTTTTTTTTTTATGTTTTTTCTTGACAAATGCGATACCAATCATACCATTAGTCATAGCTGTAACATAAAAGCTTTTTGTTCTAATCTTTATATATATAAAAAGACAAGTACTAATGTCATATATCATCCTTTCAAAAGTTTAAAATATAACATTAGTAATTATATTAATATTAATTACATTATATTAACTAGTTTTATGACAAACACCTATCTTTTTAATATCACCTCACTAATTTATTATAGCAACTCAATAATATATATATTATAATTGTACGTCTTGGAAGTACCTACTATCATGATACTTATAATCAATTTCAATACAAATTACAATTAATTTTTGATATAATAAAAGTGTCATTTTTTTGAAAGCACAAACTACTAGTTGTATCGTTTGCATTGGCATTGGCTCTATAAAAATTTCAACATGGATTTCTTGATAATTGATAGTTGGAAGATATGATTTGTTGATTTTGAGGATTTGTTGAGAATTTATTGTCTTTGTTACTCAATTTATATTTTAATTTTTATAATTAATTTTAAGGATTTCTAATTAATTGAATGTTTTTCATTGTTTCCTTTAATTGAATAAATGAATAATTTTTATTATTTTCTTTAATTGTAGGCTACAATAGAACTGATTTTGAGGATTTGAGAATTGGATCTTAAGCTCAGAGTGCGATGAGAATTGGAAAGAGACTTAAGGATTATAAATATTAAAAAAATAAAATTTTAAAAAAGTACACAGGGCAAGTATTCTTTAGGTAATCTATATATACATATTTATTTATATAATTTTTTTTATACAATTGGTGTACGGATTTAGGATCCGTACACCTGACTCGACCCGATCTCCACGCGCCTTCCATACATGCGCACGTACCCCCACGCGCCTAGGTGGATGTGCTCAAACCCGCCCAAATTCGCTTCAGGTGCTAGACCTTTATGTTATGTTAAGCATACCTTTAGGACATTTATATTGTATTTAGTATACCTTTATGCAACGGTAAATATACTTTTATGTTATATTAAGCATACCTTTATGGTTTTATGTTATGTTAAACATATCTTTAGGATTTTTATATTATATTAAGTATACCTTTATGTTAAATTAACCATACATTTATATAACGTTAGTATACCTTTATATTACGTTAAGCATACATTTATGATTTTATGTTATGTTAAGCATACCTTTAAAATTTTTATGTTATGCTAAACATACATTTATGTTATGGTTAGTCATACCTTTTAATTATGTTAGTTGTACCTTTATATATTATATAAAAGTATGACTAGTATTAATTAAATGTATGCGTAATATTTACATAAAGGTATATATGTACAAATTAGGATTTTTTTTGTGCTGAAATTATAGTTTTTTCGTTATAATTAGGGTTTTTTTGCCAAAATTAAGGTTTTTTTTTTTTTTTAAAGTTAAAGTATTACATAAAGATATGGTTAACATAATATAAATGTATGACTAACACAACATAAATGTCAGGATAAAAAAAATGAAATGCACGGATTTGGGATAAACTAAACTTGACTAAACTAAATGAGAAAAGCCCTCACTTCACTTATTTTAAGTTTTGTAGGTTGGTGGTTGGGCTATTTGGTTTGGACAAGAAGAATAGTGTTGAGAGAGCTGCCAATCAAACCAATAGAGCCGCACAATTAATTTAAGGGATAGACTAAACACACCTCATTCATGTGTAAAATTATGTGTGATTTTACACATGAATGGGGTGTGCTTAGAAACTCTTGGGGTGTGTTTAGCCCCACCCTTAATTTAATTCATATTCTTTTTTCCATTGCCAATTGGCTTCAGCACTTTCTTTAGTCTCATAACTCAAAAGAACTTTTAATTTATTGGACCAAACAGGACAATAACTAAATTTGAAGAAATATTCTACATAATTTTTGCGAATTCAATCATAGATGCATTGGGGACCCTTATCAAATTATATACTCTCTTAATTTCAAAATAAGTATCGTTTTAAGTGTAACACCCTGGCCCTTTTCATAGGGTAGTTATTTTTATTTAATCAATATAATTTTCTAAACTTATAAAAATCTTGGTAAGAATTCTTTTTTTTTTTTAATTTTAAAAAAAGTAATAGAATCAAACTTTATAAGAAACATATTAGAGTTTTAAACCGATTAAAAACAACCCAAAATAATTAAATCGTTTGAAAAAAAAATTTCGTCAAAAGAAATTAGAAACAAAAGTCTTCTTAACATGAATACTCAAAAATATTTCTTAAACAAATTTCGATAGGCAATCTAATCATACTTTAGTGCTGCTATTCCTGCATCATATCTTACCTTTACTTTTATTTGCGGTATGAGATAAATACTATAAGCAAAAGTTTAGCAAGTACATCGTCTAATCTCACAAAAATATTTTCTTTGAAACTTTTGAAAAATGTAAGAAATCAACTAATAAAACAATATATATTCTCTTATACTTTAAAATAATATACTGTGGGCCCGGATATGATACTAATGCTCGCAACTCCGAAGAATTTGGGGTAGCTAGCCACCGAAATTCAAACGAAACAACTAAATAATGATAGGGTGGTTTAGGAGTCCTTAACTTCTTCTAGTGTGCGAAGTGGGAGCCCAAAACAATCTTTGAAAACATATAAAACTCTCTATATATATGTATATGTACTACCTCAAAATGATTTTTTCACTTTACATAAAAAGAATAATCAACATCTTGTACTTGATCAAACATACGATATTACATCACTTAACAATTAATCACTTTATATTCATAAAGAAGCATAAATAAAATTCACAAAATACATAATTTAGCAAATTAAACATTAAAGCATATTCACAAATAACAAAAATAAACATTGACATAAATTTTACATTAATATTGAACAGATAAACAAAATTATTCATACTACAGGTGAGAGATGTACTTATCTGAAGCTTCCAAAACTTAAAAGTATCTCAAGATTCTTAAGCACGTTCTAAACCTTCTCAACCAAATCTAAAATATAATTAATCGATAACTTAGAATTTATCAATATAATACACACTAAATCTATAATCTTTTTAACTTCTTATAATTACAACTTTAAATTTCTAAACCGACTATTTAATTATATAACTGAAGATCAGACCATCAATCTGTACGTATAGAACTATACAAGGCTGTTAATTAAATTAAATTTGTACAATTCTAATATGCAGTTTTATCAATACTATTATATTGTTAATTTAATGTCTAAGTGATCTAATTAACCATATAAGAATATTCACACAACTTTTACTATATATATATATATATATGAGTAAAGTACTTTTTTTGCCCCGTAAATTAGGGGGTCTGGCATTTTCGGACATTTTTGTTTCGGGCTGGCCAATTTGGACTTTATTTTACAAAAAATGGCAATTTATGCCCAATTTCAGCCCGAATTGCTTATTTGAGCTGAAATTGCACGTGATATGCACGTGTGGCCATATTTTCGGGCTCAACTGGCCAAAATCGGACACGCTGGACCCTTTTTAATACGTGGCATTAAAAAAAAAAGATCTCACAGGTAATAAAATCGATTTTACCGTTGATAAAATTGAGAACCCTAAATCCCCAATTTGAGAAAATTGAAGAACCCTAACACCCATTCCCCAAAGTTGGTCGCTAATTAGCTACGGTCACGAGGTAATCTCTCATCCACCCCGGCGAATAGGCGAAACTCCCCCAGGTAAAATCATGAACTTTTGGCATATTCCTCAGCGTTTATGTTTTCATCTCTTTCAAAATTCCAATTGGACCCCTTGAAAGAAAAAGCTACGATTTTGGCCATGATTTGTTGATGTAATCTGTTAAAAATTAACCACTATGTTTTACCCTGGTTTGCCACAACTTCCATGCCCAAAATTTGTGAAGAACTGAAAAATGTCATATAAAATAGGAGATATGGTTTGCAATTGTGGAATTAGGGCTGTCATTCGCACTTCATGGAGTAATGAAAACCCAGGAAGAAGGTTCAATTCTTGCCTCCACTACAATGTAAGTAACTATGTAGCTTTAAATGAAATGTGTCATGTTTAACTTAATTTATGAACTCAAATGTGTTGAATGAAATATCTTGTGAAGACATCCTGTTTTGATTATTTTGCAGAAAGGAGGGTGCGGTTTTTTTGCGTGGGAGGACCCCCCCAATGTGTGGTAGATCAAGAAGTTTGATACCTGGTTTGTTGAGGAGATGAATGCAATGGAGAATGAAAACACAAGCTTGAAGAATGAAATTGACAACATGGTTGATGAGATCAAGAAACTGAAGCTGCGTAATAGAAAGCTATTGAAATTGTTGCTTTCAATTCTAATAATATGTAGTTTTTGGGGTTGGGTGTGGTTTGGGGTGTTTTAAAAGTGTCCAGCGTATTTGCTTTGTTGTTGAAGGATGATGTAGAATAGTTTTTGTGCCCTAATCATGTATGAAGATGGATGAATTGGTTTATATTGAATATTAAGTGTTGTTTATTTTGCAATCCACATTGTGTTGTAATCATGTTTTATGTTGGATTTTGCCCTGTTTTTGCAATTGAGAATTTGGAAATTGGAAGTTAATATACACACTTTTGGAATTCAAAATCTGGAAATTGAGAAATGAACATTGCTTCAAATTAGGCTTTCAACATAGGCTTCAATTGATAATGACTTTCAGTTGCTTACATGTACCAAAATATGAGTTCTAGAATTATAATGTCATTATACACAATCATGCACAAAATGGGCAAAAAGACCATAATTTCGAAGTACAAAAACCAACTAGTAGCCTGAATTTTCTAAAAAAATTGTCCAAAATAAACCCTGCACATCTATTTCTTTGTTGCTCTTTTCTGGATCAACTCTGAAAGTGTGACAAACTTCTTGCCATCACTTGAAGGTCCTCTTGGTCTTCCACTTGGTTGTCCCCGTTCAAGTTGCTCGTACATTGATGGACCTTTGACCTGAGATTCTTGTGTTGCAATGGCTTGGTGAATTTGCAGATTCAAGTCATGAGCACTTGCACCTTCTGGTACCAATTCCTCATCATCCATTCCCAAGTTAATATCCTGCATCAATTACAAATAGACACAAATTAAACAATCAAGACTTCATTATGTTGAATGAAGGAAAATTGGAGGTACATGTATGAAAATTGGACAAGATCTCACATTATTTTCTGCAGGTTGGTCACGTTCAGTGTGATCAAGTGGAAGTGAATTCTCCATTTGTGTCAACTATGAATGTCATTAAAACAAAAGAATCAATTACAGCACATATTGCCCAAGCATAACAAATCAGACCTGAGATCTACAACTATCAAAGCAGTAAAACAAAATTATAATCATAAACACCAATTCATAATCATAAAGATAATTGTCCAGCTTCAATTCATAATCATAAAGAAAATCTTAGTCCAGCTTTAACTTACTCAATCTTGCAGAGTATACTCCTCAGCAGGTTGATCCCCTTCAAAGTTCTCCTCCTCACATGCACCATCCCCTTCAAAGTTCTGCAACAATAAGATGAACACAAATTATATAATATCATATATATTATCTTAAGGCCAAGTGACAAAATTCTGGAAAAAAAAAAGGCAAGCACCTGTTGATCCTTGTTTTGAGGACATGATCTCACATTATGCCCCTCCACTTTGCACTTCTTGCATGTATATGCAGTCTGCTGCCTTCTCAGTTTCTTCACAACATCATGTTTTTTCTTACTCCTCAACTCCCCAACCTCCTTCTTTCTTCTTTTGGGAGGTCTTCCAACAGGTTTTGTTAAGAAAATTGGAGGTAGGGGTGGTGTCATTCCAGTCTCCACCCATTCTGCCTTCCCATTAATGCCTCTTATAGAGGACTCATACACCATCTTATACACATCAACCGTGTACTGCAAATCAACATAATCTTCAGGATTGGCATCCTCATTATACAATGCACATAATGCATGTTTGCAAGGCACCCCACTCAGACCCCATAGCCTACAACTGCATTCCAACTTGTTCAGATCCACTGTGTATTGACTCCCATCACTACACTTAATTTGGTAATGACTTCTGGCCCCTTTGATTGGTATACAATCACTCACCTTTTCACTTGTCTTCTGGATCATCTTTTCAATTCTTGGACATAGAAATCCATTCCACTTATTTTCTGCCCTCTCTCTACTGTGATTTAACCTCTTCATCACCCACTCCCTAATCCACTCAAGCATAGATACAATTGGGAGTTCCCTTGCTTCAAGAATGCACTTATTGAAAACCTCACAACCATTATTTAGGAGCATATCACACTTGGGGAATTCACTAAAATGTGACTTACTCCACTCCACTGGATTCTTCTCACTCAACCACCTCCAAGCACCTTCATTTAGCCCTTTCAAAGCTGCCATTGCCAGCTTGAACTCACCAGCAGTGCTGGCACATGCAGCTTTCCATAGTGCATTCTTCAGTTCTGCACCCCTAAAGCCTGCAACCTGAAAATTCTGGTGCAAGTGCCTCACACAGAATCTGTGATTCGAACCTGGAAAAACTTCACCAAATGCTTGCACTAGCCCCTTCTGTTTATCACTAATAAATGTCATCTCATAATCCTTGTATATGGACAAGTCAATCTTCAAAATCCTCAAGAACCAATCCCATATCTCACCATTCTCCTTACACACTACTGCCAAAGCTATGGGATATATGCTATTGTTAGGATCTACACCCACAGCAGATAAGAGCATTCCTTTATGTGGTCCTTTCAAAAAACAGCCATCTACCCCTATTATAGGCCTACAACCCCTGTGAAACCCCTCCTTCAATGCTCCTAAACAGGCATAAAATCTGCTAAATCTATCACAACCATCATCATCCTCTTCAGTCCCTAATATCACAGTTGAGGCATGATTACTTCTCCTCAACTCCTCAGCATAATCCCACAACAGAGCATACTCCTTGTCAGGATCCCCCCTTATCTGCTTAATAGCCCTCCTTTTTACTCTATAAGCACAATCCCTAGATACACTACATCCAATCTCATCAATAATGTCCTGCCTAAAGCCCTGCACCCTCCTTTTTGGATCAGATCTGAATTTTCCCATAAACCTCTCACTCACCCACGTACTCTTGACATTTTTGACATTCCTAGTAATAGGACAACTATGCACATCATTTACCAATCTAACCCTGAATGAACTCTCACCTGGAACTTTTACTAAGTTCACCCTCCACTTGCATGTGTCCACAACACACCTAGCATAACATCTAGTGGGATCACTCTTAGTAATCCTTAGGGACCTATGTGTTTTAATAGCATATGAATCAATTGCTCTCTTGAAATCACCCCTATTTTGAAATGTCAATCCAACAGCAAACATAGGATCATAAACACAATCATAGTTAAAAAGAGGAAAACATGCATTAACTTCCTCACCATCACTGTCTTTGGATTCATTAAATGTGAATCCTGTCTCAACTACATCACCATCACTGCCAGATTCACTAGCATCTAAACCCCCTATTTTAGGCTCACCAACATCACCCCAATTTGTTCAGCATCCCCAGCCTCTACCCCATCTAAACTTCCATCAGATTCACCCTCATTAGGCATGCCATAATCAGTCTCAGTTATCACATTATCCTCAAATTCACTACTTGTATTATCATCACATTCCAATTCATGCATAAAGTCATCTACATGTTCATTCAATGATTTATCAGCTCCCATGACCTCAGAAAAGTCATTTCCTATGACATCATCTACCCCATCACCAATTATCTTTTCAAGTTTTTCAACATACACATGAAAACACTTAACATCAACATGTTTTAAAGCCATTTCAACAAACAATGCATCAGAATGTAAAAGCCTAAAACCCCTATTTTGAATGAAGTAGAATCTCCTATCCCATTCTCCTAATTCTATCTCAGTCCACCTTTGCAAATCATCTAGACACACACTTTCAGCTTCTACATAATCATAATTCATAATGCTGCCACCCCTATATTGAGCGTCAATAGAAGTAATAAACTCACCTCCAAAGTGAATGACAAGAGTGATGAATTGGTGCTCCTTGTCTGTCAATTTACAAAACAAAATAGAAAAACTCAATAACAGGATGAAAAGAATATATGTATGTACAGTAAATGAAGCCCACAGGTGAAGGATTTAAAAAATTGGCCACAGATGATTTTTAAAAATGAATGGTTCTACTGTTTATTGCTATGTGAACTGCAATAAAGAAGGAGTTAAAATAACACCATGTTGGACCACAAAACCTCAATTCCAAAACATCACCCCCACCCACCCTTCAATACAATTAATAAATCACACCCACACCCACCAACACAAAACACAATAAGTTGTACCCTACCCCACTTGTCTGAAAAAGACACAATTCATCTACAATCAGTATATATAGAGCGTGTAACTTAAAAAAAAACTTTAATAGCGCGAGCATACCATATTTGGGAGGTGGGAAATGTTGCAATTTCCTATCGCGCTTCTTCACCATATTCGTCTAACTATGCAGATGGTTTGCAGACAGTAGCACACACGCTGATGGGATGATTGTGGAGTGGGTGTTAGGGTTTGAAAATCGGGGATTTGGGGAATGGGTGTTAGGTTTCTTCAATTTTATCAATTGGGGATTTAGCAATTGGGGATTTAGGGTTCTCAATTTTGTCAACGGTAAAATCGATTTTATTACCTGTGAGATCTTTTTTTTTTTTAATGCCACGTATTAAAAAGGGTCCAGCATGTCCGATTTTGGCCAGCTGAGCCCGAAAATATGGACACACGTGCATATCACGTGCAATTTCAGCCCAAATAAGCAATTCGGGCTGAAATTGGGCATAAATTGCCATTTTTTGTAAAATAAAGTCCAAATTGGCCAGCCCGAAACAAAAGTGTCCGAAAATGCCAGACCACCTAGTTTACGGGGCAAAAAAAATACTTTACTCTCTATATATATATGCTAGTTATTATTGCAATATTTAATCCTTATATAACACCTTTCAATTAACATCCTATCCTACCACGAGCCTTGTAGCTCAAGTGGTATCCCACCTTTATAAAGGTGCTGATTGTGATGACTAGGGTTCGAACCTGGGTCACGCAAGTTTTCTTATTCTTATTGGTCCCCTCCCTTCCACTCCCCCAAACCTATTAAAAAAAAAAAAAAAAATTAACATCCTATCCTGCATTAAAAAAGAAAAATTTATATATCATGCAATCCAAACAATTAATAGATAAAGAATACTCAAGTAAATAGGGTTAATCTTGTCTAAGGGTTCTAACATAAGAAGACCAAAACCACATCTTATTAATATTTTATAAATTACCATTCATCACAAACATTGAGATTTATTTATTCATTGAGATTTATTCCAAACCCATTAAATACACACATTAGACATAATTAATATTTTAAATAACACATAATTAATTTGATTATAAGATATTGTAAAATCATAATAAATTAATAAAAATTTATTATTCATAAAAGAGATATAATTAGAAATTCGAGGTATTACATTAGGTCTAAATTTTTTTCAAATTAATGTAGTTTTAAAACTTTATGCAATTTCATTCCAAAATTATACTTATTAATATTCCTTAACTAAAATTTAAGAATTTAATATGATACTTTTTATGGAATTAATTTGATTCTCTTTCAAACTTTTGATCCTAAATTCCTTGATTAGTTAAGGGTATAATTGTCCAATTTTTATGTTCCTTAATATATTACAAAAATTCCAAAACAATACTTAGAAGAAATATATAACTAGTCTGAGAGTCTGATAGGATATAACTGTTGGAAATATCATGATTTTTTCATATGTAACATTTAAATGGATCGAAAATTGTTTTATGGAGTTGAAGAAAGTGGAAATGAAGAAAAAGGTGAGCAGATGTTTCATCAACTGTTACAAAATTTAGGACAAGGTTCTGTACGAGCATGCAAATGTCACGATAATCAGCATAATATCTCCAATATGAAATAGAAATCGTAGAACAAATTCACAAAGAAACAAACACAGAATTGGAAATTGTCCTGTAGATGTGTTAGTGGAATATATGGATTAAGATTTTTTTTCCGATAATCGTAGTGTTTTCTGATTTTTCGATCCCATTAACATCATAATTTTCAATTTAATTTAACAATTTAAGAATTTATTCGATTTCACTTTAATTTTGGTGGGCAAATTTTCGTTAGAAAATGTCACGGGCAATATTGGAGCTTTCCAGTGATTTAAAAGTGTTGTGATGATATATGTCAATCAATAAGAACTTTTCCAGTAATTTATAAGTGATGCGATGATATATATCAATCAATAAGAACTTGACATGTGTCACCATATCACTTCTAAATTATAAAAAAATCTCAATTCAGTGAAATTAGATTGCTACTTAACCCAATTCCAATTCCAAAAGGTTTTCTTAATTTCAACCAACTTATTAATTTAATTAATATCCATTCACACAAAATTATACGATTATTCATTTTATGAATTTTTTGGACTGAAAGTCGAAATATTGCAAATTTAGATGGAGTTAAGGGAACGTCTCAATGAAATAATTATAAAGAGGAAATTAGAGAAATTAAGTAATTAATCATGTTAATTAAGGAATGAATTGAGAGGAATAAATATTGTTAATGGACATTCATTTTCAATTTAATGTTTTTAGTTTATAACAAAACTGTAAAAGATCTGAGGAAGTATAATATAAATAATGCTCAAATCCCACCATGGGCAATCCTTAATATATCCGATATGTAATGATCTCATTTTTTTTGTTATATGAAAAGTGAAATTAATATATATTTTGAATTTTTGACATATCAGTTGTTGTATGCAATGTTTTCATAACCGAATCGGTGGCCAAACCGGCCTGGCCACCGGTTGACGGTTCAACCGGTCGCATCGGTTGAACCGGTGGTTCGACCGGTAAAATGATTTTTGTCTATTTTTTTAATATTATTTATATTACATTAAAAAAGTTATACACTTATATGATTCATATTAAAATAAATACAATAAAATCATAAAATGTCAAACTATATACCCCATAATCCATAATGAAGTCTCAAACTAAAAATTAAAATATTAAATACTAAAATTTAAGATAGATAAAATGACAAAAGTAAAATATTTTGAATTTTGATGATCATATCAGAAAGGATCATCGTTTTTTTTACTTTTTTTAGTTTCTTTTTTAACTTTTGAAGCCTAATTTGAAAGCCAAAAAATGAAAGATCATTATTTCATAGCCCAAAACAAGAAGTAGATGTAATTAAAAAAAAAAAACTGATTTTTCCGGTTTTCCGATTCCCGATTATAATCGGTTCAACCGGTTTTTGACCGGTTCTTTTCGATTTAACCGAAAAACGGTTAATTGGGTGTATTTGGACCGGTTTCCGTGCCGGTTCCCGGTTGAACCAGCCGATCCGGTCCGATTATGAAAACACTGGTTGTATGTCCACAGTGGATAGGTGAGCATAATCGAATATAATATATATATTTAAAAACATAATCCAATCGAGAAACATAATTTATTGGATATCAAATATGAATGTGAATTGAGAGTATATTTTCAGGGGAATGTCAATTAAGTTAAGCGTCCAACATGCAGCCCAATTGTCAATATATATTGCAAACAAGATTCTCTATTTTAAGTTGATATTTTATTTTATATTTTATTATTTTTAATTTATGTTATGTATAAATTAATGATGTAATTTTACATTTAGCAGAATTAAAAGTAATGGAATATAAAATATCAATTTCGAAAGAAGATTTATATATATTGTCTATATACCCTTTTAATTTCCATTGACCTTTTCTTTTTTTTCATTTCACTTGTTTTCTGGGTCAACTTCGTTTTCTGGATTCTATTTAAGAATATATTAAAGTATATCCTTGTTTATATCATATTAATTCGATTCCTAGGAGAATCCTGAAGTCAAAGGGAATCATATAGGTTCATTCATGATTCCTTATCTATAAGAATGCCAAAATAATTAATTTAGTTTTATAATAAAAGTAAGAGTAATTAAATGAGTACTAAAACTTTTTTATAACACCGTCTCATGAATATATTAACGTGAGATGAATTGACTTATACTCTATAAATCATATTAATCTAGATTGTTACTCATACAAATAAAGATTGCACCCATAATATATAGTATGATTTGTCCATCACAGTACATCGCCTTCAAAATATTTTTGACTACCATACCATCCATCAGGATCAGGTGATCATCATCAGCAATGGCTGCCAACGCCACCGCAGTCCCACAGGCCTACCAAGCCTACACCTCCGCCGCCGTCCCCGACTGGCTGAACAAAGGCGACAACGCGTGGCAGATGACGTCCGCCACCCTCGTCGGCCTCCAGAGCGTCCCGGGCCTCGTCCTCCTCTACGGCGGCATCGTCAAGAAGAAGTGGGCCCTCAACTCCGCCTTCATGGCCCTCTACGCCTTCGCCGCCGTCGTCCTCTGTTGGGTCGTCTGGGCCTACAAAATGTCCTTCGGCGAGAGGCTCCTCCCCTTCTGGGGGCGGCCCGGCCCCGCCCTCGGGCAGGGCTTCCTGATCAACCAGGCTGCCCTGACTGCCACAGTCCACCGCCACCACGACGGGACGCTGGAGACTGCGATGGCGGCGCCGTACTACCCGATGGCGTCCATGGTGTGGTTCCAGTGCGTGTTCGCAGGGATCACGGTGGTGCTCTTGGGCGGCGCGTTGCTTGGGAGGATGAACGTGAAGGCGTGGATGATGTTCGTCCCGGCATGGCTGACATTGTCGTACACGGTGGGGGCGTTCAGCCTGTGGGGCGGCGGCTTTTTGTTCCACTGGGGAGTTATTGATTATTCCGGCGGCTATGTCATTCATCTCTCGTCTGGGATTGCAGGCTTTACTGCTGCTTACTGGGTTAGTCAACACCACCCCACCTCTCAAAGTTTTTTGAAAGAGGAAAAGTTATTATAATTTCTTTTTTTTCTTTAACCAACAAGTAGTTAGAGTTTTTTTTTTTTTACTTTTTTTTTTATCACAACTTAAAATTCTTTATTTTCTAGTTAAATTTGGATATTTTAACTCTTCTAACTATCAAAATTTAGATCTAGTGCCTATTTCATTTGTATCAGCTCGTGTCAATATTTAAATCATATCATTCTATTTTATTAAAATCATGTTATTTCATTTTCATAATTTTAAACTTAGATCTTACAGCCACCTTATATCATACTAAAAGTATAAATAAAAGTTAAGAGAATTGGCTAATAATGGGGGTTTCCCCTAAATTTTATGCATTGCTACATCCTAGTATTATTTTCCTCTGCCTAAAAAAGAATTTGCTTAATTTTCCTTGAGAAAACTGATATTTACCATTTTAGGCCTTAGGTTGGATCATATTAGGGGCTTTAGCTTTGATTAAATCACCAAATAAACTTTCTGACTTTGTGAAAACTACAATCAAATTCTTTAATAATACAAAAATATCGCAATGTTTCGACTAATCTCTATTAATATATCTTAGTTAAATTTAGGAATTTAATATGATCATTTTTATAGAATTAATTTGGTTCTCATTTCAATTTTAAATATTAAAATTCATCAATTAGTTAAGGATATAATTGTCTAAATTTTACTCTTCAATAAATTACAAAAACTCTAGAACCACGTACGCTTAATTAATTGGTATGGAATGACCTGTCATTTAGTACAATTCAATTATATTCTCTTAAAGGAATTTAACTGACTCGGCTCTTAAGTAAGTCTTAAAGTAGGAAAACAAATAGAGTTATTATAACTTATACGAAATTGATAAAATGAATAAGTTAAAAATTATGAATTACTTGTTGCATAAATTTAATTTTATGTTAATGTCTTTATGTAGGAGGATGATTAAATGATGTTAAGTAGGGGGTCGGCAAAGGATTCCACTTTGTCTTTCTTCTAATAGGAAAGTTTATGTTCACCTCATTTAACGTGAATTAATCTCTAAATTTATTATTCAATTGATCTTGTAGTAGCTAAGCATTATTTTTCATAATTATTTATTATATTCATCCAAACTATAAATCAAAAATGATAAATCATTAGCCTTAACTATCAAAAACTTAATCCGATCGAATCCTGCAAAAACTGACAGTCGATATAATATTGTAGCTATGAAAAATCTCTATAAATTAAAACTTTGAAACTACATAAAATCTACTAAATAAAAGAGGTATTATTTATTGAAAAGTAATTTATCATTTATATAAGTATATATATATATATATATATATATATATATATATATATATATATATATATACGAATAGAATATAGATTGAAAATGGAAGGCAGTGAAAGGGTTGTGGTATTCCATATTAAACTGTACATTTCAACAATATTGCAAAACAAGATATATCCTCCTCAAGTTTCTCCTTTTCTAGCGAATTATGCAGTGTTTTTACTTTTCGCATCAAATTAGCTAATCAATTCATTCTCTTACGAGATCCAAAAAAAATTTATTTAAAAGATTTGAATAAATGGTACGAATCCTAACAATACACAAAAAAAAGAATCAAAATAGCTAAATTTTAGTGGTAATTAAAATAATATTCATTGCTAAACGAATTGTTTTGTTGTGAAAATCAAAATATTTGAGGCTAAATTGAGTTTGTCTTTAACAACGGGTATAATAAATTCTACTAAAAGTTTGTCACAAGGTGCTTGTTTTTGTTGCAAAAGTCAATTAACAACAGTAATATAGTGATACCGTTAACAAGCCTTTTCACCATTAAATTACTTTACCAGCAATTTACGTGGTTGGTGGCGAATTTTTTTTTTCAAATTATTTTCTCCAATTATATTACGTAAAGTGTACATCACTATTTAATTAGCATTGAGATCCCTTTTTTCTCATTTCCTTGACTGTTTTCTAATGTATCTAAAATCTGATTAAATAATTTAACATAAAACCCAAAAATAAACCTCCATTTGAGTAGGTTAAAATGATAACGTGAGGAGAAATCCTCGTGTCTACATAAGTGTTTTCCACTCGAATATATCTAAACTTACATCTCATTTGACTGAGGATTCTATGATCATCAAAAAAAATAAAAAAAAATTGATTAAAATAAATAAAAACGCAGGTGGGACCGAGATCGAAAGCAGACAGAGAGAAATTCCCGGCAAACAACGTGCTGGTGGTGCTGGCGGGGGCGGGGCTGCTGTGGATGGGGTGGGCGGGATTCAACGGCGGAGATCCCTACAGTGCCAATATAGACTCATCCATGGCAGTGCTCAATACCAACATCTGCACTGCCACCAGCCTCCTCGTCTGGACGTGCCTCGACGTCGTCTTCTTCGACAAACCTTCACTAATTGGTGCTGTTCAGGGCATGATCACTGGCCTTGTTTGCATTACTCCTGCTGCTGGTATGCTATTATCTTGTGCTTTCTCTCTTTGTTTTTTATTCTTGGAAAATTGCATCAATCATGTTATTTTTGTAAAAAGATAAAAGGGTTTATATTTTGGCTGATTTATATTCCACCATTGTTAGATTGCCTTCAATGTCTATATGTATAAACATGTTTAAAAAATGTGGACCTAGCCATTATGTGATGTGTAAAAGCTAGTCACATCTTCTTAAATTTTGTGATGTGAATTTATAGTTGCCTTGCTTTGTGAAATATTAATAGTAGATATATTAATGTGTTAATGGTGGATAAGTGAGTAGGATTGTTTAATTATAATATTCAATGATTTCTTGATTTTTAGTAGGGATCAAACGTTTCGTAACATAGGTCTTATCCACTTTTTTTACTACCAATTTTACGTATTTTAATTTTGATCCACTAACAGTTATTTTATTTTTCAATTGTCATCTAATTTTGTTCGAAATTAAATTTTTGTTTATATAGATTCTGGAATTGCTGACATGTATTTTCTTAGTTGATGTACATTTGCATATGTAAATTTGATATTTCAAGTAAAATCAAATCATATTTAAAAATAATGATAGTTGAAGGACTAAAATTAAAATATTTAAAATATATGAAAAAAAAAGAATGAAATTAAGAGACAAAAATTACAATTTTCCCTTTTTAATATTTGAGATATGGTAAGTTAGTGAATATTATCTGGACAAAAATTTGGGTTAAGACTGTCCTAAGTATCTTATTTTGTTAAACGTAGCTACACCCCTATTCATTTCATCTTGATTATTAATATTAATAAGTATTTGTGATAATAGTTTTTGCGATAAGTTGTCGTGAAAAACTTAATTTTTATCATAATTAAATTATCACAAAAAATGTTAATATAGATTGATAATATGTTGTTATAAAAAGCAATGAAAAAACTTTATTTATGACAACATGATGTTGCAAAAAAATCTATTTGCGGGAAGGTTTTTGTGATAATAATTTAACGTCAAAATCTTATTTTGCTATAATTATCAATGTTTTTGCAACAATATTTTATTTTCATAAATATTCTTTTTGTTGTTGTGTAGATCAAAATGATAAATTTCATAACAAAACTCAATTTATAGATTAATTTTTAATTTTAGATCCAAAATTTAAAGTTTCTCAATAAGGGACTCAATTTAACCTTTTTCTCAATTTAAGGCTTGAAAATTCGATTAAGTTCTCAATTCAAGATAAAATTAAATTTTATTTATATTTATATTTATATTTATAAATTTATTTATATTTCAATTTGTATTTATATTTTAGATAACTTAAAACAATTTAGTGCAATTTTGGGACAATCTTCATCCAACTTGTATTTATATATATATATATATATATATATATATATATATATAATTAGTTAGTGCAATATATAAAATTAAGAATTCTTTGTTTTCTTAATTTTATGAATAAAAATATAGAAAATCGATTTCAATATTAATCAGTTAACATAAATTATATAATATGAATTAGATTAATTATTTTTTATATAAATTAAGACAAGTTGGATGAAAATTGTTCTCAAAGTGCACTAATTTGTTTTAATTTATCTAAAATATAAATGCATATTGAAATATAAATAAAATGAAAATAAGATTTTGGAGAATTCAATATAATTTTGAAGGGCTAAAATTAAGAGTAAATGTTAATTTAGTCTCTGATTGAAAAACTTTAAAATTAAACATCAATTTGAAAACTATACATGTTTGAAAATCTCATCATTACAGGGCTAGTTCAAGGATGGGCAGCAATAATCATGGGAATCTTCTCAGGCAGCGTCCCATGGTTCACAATGATGGTCCTTCACAAGAAGTGGTGGCTCCTCCGATCCATCGACGACACCCTCGGCGTCGTCCACACCCACGCCGTCGCCGGTCTCCTCGGCGGCCTTCTCACTGGCCTCTTCGCCGAGCCCTTTCTCTGCTCCCTTTTTCTCCCCGTCACCAACTCGAGGGGCGGCTTCTATGGCGGCTCCGGCGGCACGCAATTTCTCAAACAGATTGTGGGCGGCGGCTTCATCATCGGATGGAACATAGTTGTCACGTCTCTCATCTGTGTTTTGATCGGATTCGTCGTGCCGTTACGCATGTCGGAGGAGCAGCTGCTGATCGGAGACAACGCCGTGCATGGTGAGGAGGCGTATGCGCTGTGGGGCGACGGAGAGAAGTATGATTCCACCGAGCACGGCGGCGCCTGTGATTATGATAAGGCGGCGAGTGGGGCCACAGAAGTGGTGTGAATGAAGAATTGTAACTGTTGTTTGCATGTATATTGATTCTCTCGTGCTTTGTGAAGTTGATGTTTGGAAGTAAAAACTTGCTTGATTTGTGTTTATGAACTGTTCTGTTTCTTTGGTAAAATATTTTCCTGCTTATATATAGTCTACCACTCGGGCCATTTTATCTTGTTAAATATATAGACAAGGTTATAGCTTTTACCTATTAAAATGATGTTTTCAATTAAAGTAATATACTGCAATTGTAATAATTTGCAATAAATTGAAAAGTAAGCCAAATAATATAATAAAAAGTTAAAATTAGCATAATCATAAGAGAGGTTTTTTTTAATCAAAAGAACTTGACTCTAGTACCCTTAATAAAAAGAAGGGCCCACGAGGCCGTTAAGCAAAATAAAAATATGTATTGAAACCTCATATGAATAATTCTTGAAAATTTTAGAAGAAATCTTAAAGAATGTATTACATATTTTTTTTTTCATTGTTTATGTGTCACGAATTCAATATAATCATTAATTTCAAATCACAAGATTTAAAAAATTATCTTTACACATTTGTTGTGAGCATATTAACAAATGTATACGATGGACATGCGATGACTATTTATGTTATATATTGAGATCAACCATATACTTTTAGAAGTTGAAATCTTTTTTTTTTTTTTTTAATTCATTAAATTTTTTTTTCTATAAATTGAGATGATTCATTGTTTTACAGTGCAGTCAGGGGCGCAGCCTCATGGGGCTATGTGGGGGATTTAGCCCCCAAATTTTTTTTAAAAATTTAATTTTCTATATATATTTTTTTGATTTTAAGTGCTAAATATCCATTTTATAGTAATTTAGCCCCTCCAAAACCAACAAGCCTCCTTAATATAACCTGTCTAGCTCCGTCCCTGAGTGCAGTAAGGTTGATCAAGAGCAAGTTAAATCTGAAGTGCATTAAATTCAAGATTAATGAAATAATGGATCAATTGTGAAGTTAGCAAGCTTAAGGGTGAATTTTCATCAAGCACCACGAATAAACAGGGCAAAGTGTGTGTCAAGATTGAGGATGACCACTGTTGACATTTGAATTTGTATAAGAGCAAAATTTTAACCAAACACTCGAATTAAGAAAATTAGGTTTAAATGAATGAAATCGGATAAAGAAATCGAATGAAATGTGTAGAAAATACTGTACCCGAAACCTACTCGAACAAATTTATTCGGCTTATTTTCGGTTAGTTGTGACTGGCCAAAACTTATTTTATATATGAGATAAGAGAAATCAGCTCTCTTGGGTGCTTTAATACAATGATTTTCGAACCTTTTTTAAGTCATAATTTCTACTATTTATAGACTAAGGGAGAGAACAAGTTAGTTGCATAAATTTTATAATAAGATCCAATTTATAGATTAGTTTTCAATTTTAGATCCAAATTTTAAAGTTTCTTAATAAGAGACTCAATTTTACATTTTTTCTCAATTTAAGACTTGAAAATTTGATTGAATTCTCAATTCAAGACAAAATTTTATTTTCTTTTTCTTTGTATTTATATTTATAATTTATTTATATTTTAATATATATATATATATAGTTTATATAAATTAAGTCAAATTTGTGCAATTTGGAACGACCTTGATCCGACTTGTATTAATTTATATATATATATATATAATAAATGCAATTCAAAAAATTAAGATTCTTTTATTTTCTTAATTTTATGAATAAAAATATAGAAAATCGATTTTAATATTAATCAATTTAATATAAATTATAAATTTTTTTCTTATTAATTAAGATAAGTTGGATGAAAATTATTTTTAATTTATCCAAAATATGAATATGTATTTAAATATAAATAAATCTACAAATATAAATAAAAAATGAAATGAAATTTTGTCTTAAATTGAGAACTCAATCTAAATTTCAAGCCTTAAATTGAGAAGAAAAAAAATTAAATTGAGTCCCTTATTGAGAAACTTTAAAATTTGAGTTTTGAATTGATAACTAATCTATAAATTAAATCTTGTTATGAAATTTATCTCAAGTTTTTAGTTGGGATCATGTCCACTCCTCCCCGCCTATTTTCTAGGGAATGGGGGGTTGGTTTACCCCCACTAACTCCTGTTTAGCTGGATTAACTGCCAAGATCTTCTCAAAGCCTAGTTAGCTCTTTTTCTTGGTTTTCTTTGCCGTATTCTGACCTGGTCTACACATATCATTTTGGGATCATCGTAAAATCGGTTTTGATCGGGTTTTCCAGTGATTGATCTGGAAGATCATCCTAATCAGATCTTCTATTTGATAATGTATCGATTAAAACTATCATAAAAATCAATCCTGATCGGTTCTATAAAAGGACTGGTCGGATCTCATACCTTTATAGGGCTCGAGACGGGTGTTCACGTCTTATAGATAAGTTCAGGTCAGTTATACATGGTGACCAACCAAGTCATATACACTGATCGGGGTCCAAGAACCACAATTATTGTGATTGACTTTATATTGGATTTTCAGACAGATTCCATATTTCTATGTTTTTGGTGCATTCATTGGTTAGTTTCCTTGATTTTGATGCTCAGTAGTTTTTCTGAACCGATTTTTGGCACTATTTTGACGTTTAATGGGCTTGATTATGGCATTAGTGATTTGAACTTCTGTAATTCTTGTTTATATTCATTATTCTGTCACAGATAATTGATAATTAATAATTGGTAACATTTTCTATGATTGAATAGTTTGCATTGTGTTATTACTTATTAGGGAAAATAAATTTTTTTCCCCCTAAATTTATCTTATTGTATTTTTCATCATCTATTTTTTACTTTTGATTTTTAATCTTATGTTTAAGAATTGCCATTTTTTAGTCATTTTACCTGGCTAATTTTTTTTATTTATTACAATTCATTTTTTAATACCAAAAAAAATATTTTTTTAATTGATAAAACACTAAATTAATATTAAAAATAAAAACTACATTTTTTTTTTCATATTTCTAAATTCGGAATGTCCAAATTATTAATATAAATAATTAATAACAAAACTCTAACCCACGTCTCAAGATGAAAAATAATTTTTTGTATTTATTGATATTAATTTAGGCATATTGAATGAAGAAAAAAAAATTATGATTAAAAAAAATAGTGTTCTTTCAATTAAAAAAAATAATGTTAAAATTATATTTCAATTTCAAAAAAAATAGTTACCTATTATATTAATTTATATTTTAAAAAATGGTGTTTTTTCCTACTCATTATATATAATTATAGTGCAATATATAGTTTTTTTTTTTTAAATGAATTTAGGGGGAGTGGAAGGGAGGGGAACAATAACAACTAGAAAACTTGCGTGACTCGGGTTCGAATCCTAGTCATCACAATCTACACCTTTTAGTGCAATATAATCCTAGTCATCACAATCTACATCTTTTAGTACAATATATAGTTAAATCCAGTGGATCGGAAATCTTGAAAATCGTCATGGTTATCAGAAATACTTGAGTTGTACAATACCTTAAACTTTTATTTTCGATCTATAAAATTATCATGTTTATACCTCATGAGCTATGTCATTCAACACAAATATAGAGTAGAAAAATGAGTTCATGAGGTATATAGTTTCTAATTTATATATAAAACTATCCTATAACATATACTTAGGAAATTCTACGAAATGATTGGGATTAATAAGTCAAAATTCTTATGTAACCTAACGATCATTAAATATCCGACTAAATTTTCTCAAAAAAATAAAAATTAATATCCGACTAGTTAGAAATAATATACACTTTTACAATTGTTTCCTACCAATATTAACTTTATATGTGTATATTGTCACATAAAAACAACATTTTATAATATATATAGATTAAAGTGATTTTTTCGAAGGCAATTAAATAAATATTCATCATTAATTAATGTATACTGTTACATAAATTAACGAAATAAAAAAATAAATATAGAATTTAGGGTTTGGTACTAAAACTGTGATATAAATTCTAAAGAGTTGTATATTTGTACAGAGGTAAGGAGACCTAAAGTGGAGAAGACAATTCAGCGATCCCAATTATTAAAGTATTTAGTAACGTGTACTCATGTTCTATGAATTAAAATTTTGATAAATCCGTGTTTACTTTGACATAATCGCAAAAAAATCCAAAATTCTGAGAATTTCTTTATTTTATTCAATTGTTTTAAAATTATCAATTTAATTATGAATTGACAAATTAATTTTAATTTTAATTAATTCGTGATTTTGATCAATATTCATTTTTGTGTTGTGACGTGGATGTCAAGCAGATAATATATAAATTATACATTACTTAAAATTAATCAAATCTAATTCACAAATATTTATATACACTAAGTGCATGAGCAATTCGGATCATATGACTCAACGATGCTTTTCACACACTCCACGCGCGCTTCAATCGTCCACATATGCGCCCACATGTCCCAAGATCAGAACTCAAACTCCAATCTCACGTGCCTAACGTTTTAGTTATGTTCGACTAACCTTTTTATTTATGTTCGCATAACCTTTATGCTTATACTAGTTTAAGTTTTTACAGTATGTTACAAACCTATAAATTTTTGTATTACAAACCTATAAATCTTTAAATTATTGTAGTATAAAAGTTCAACTATATTACATAAATTTTATACTGAAAAAAGTAATCTATTCACTTAAAAATTATGATATCTGTATATAAATGTTATATCAATATAACATAAAGATTATATTTGTATAATAAAAAGATTGTCGTATAAATAAAAAAAAAAAATCTTTGCGTGGATCTGGCTTGACCCCACCCAACTTGACTCGCAGACGCCCAATTGAACATGCTCTTATTCAAAAGAATACTATTTAATCTAATAATCATGGATTGAGCCACTTTAATCTTAACAAATAAAAAAATTTAAGGAAAAATAAATTATGAAAAAACGTAGCAAAAATTCAAAGCAATATCACTAAAGCCATGTTTACTCATGTTAACAAAATCCAAAATTTTAATATATATATATATATATATATATATATTTCAAAGTCATTAAAGTAAAAACCATAGATGAAAAAGAAAAAAATAATAAATATTTTGAATACAAATAATTGAAGATGAACTTTTTTACAAAACTCAAACCTTAATAAAATAAAAAGGATAAAAACAATTTTGAAGTCTTGTTGTGGAGCACTGGATGTGCTCATACTGTTTGTTTTGTGGTGAAAATTTTTCCAACGAATGTTGAAGTAGAAAGCGAGATGTTATTGACAAATATTTTGAGTCCATGTTTTTGTTTTGTGTGATTTTATATTCTTAATTTTTCTCTCTCTTTTTTTTTTTTTAATTTGTTTAGGTTAAAGTGAATTAATCATGGTTAATTAGATTTGGTTAATTTTAAATAATATATCACTTACATATTATCTACGTGACATCCACATTACAACATATGAAAAATGCTCAAATACCCACCGTGGATAACTTTTAATATGTACAGCGATGATGTGTAATGATCTTATTCTTTTGTTATATGAAAAATGAAATCAATAGATATTCCAGATTTTTGACACATTAATTATGGGCACATCTTAATGTGCCCACAATAGGTAGGTGAGAACAATTTGTACATCACATAATCTAATTATGATCAAAATCATAAATTGGTTAAAATTGAAAACAATTTGTCATTTATAGTTAAAGTTTGATAATGTTAAAATAATTGGCTAAAATAGAAAAAAAAAATGGAAAAGCTTTGAAGTTTTCTTACAATTAAGCCATTTACTTTTTATTATTAATAATAGCATATAAAATCTAAACTCAGCTACCAATGACAAGTTAATGAGTTTGACTTCGGGAATCTAAACGAGCATCATTTAAATATGTCACACAATGCTTCAAGAAAACTCCACAAGCTACACCAATTTGCAACCCTTTGTAAACCCTTTTGACAATCGAAAACAAGAAACAAGAACAAAACGTAAAACACAACAGCGATTACGTGGTTCGGCCTCTCAGCCTACGTCCACGGGAGAATAGGGGCGGGGAGAATTTTATTGAACGAGAAACGAGCAAGAAATTACAATGCAACACTAGCCAAGAACTGAAACTGTCAACTGCTACTTCTAAGCTATACCCTGAACTATTTATAGAGAATTACAGTTTTGACTCAACTGACAAACTAATCTACAAGATATGAGAAGACTCTAGAAGAAAACCATTCTGAATTTGATCAAGAATCGACTGAGAAATCGAGCCCGAAAAATCCTCTATCCGCGCAGCCAACTTATACTCAGTTTCATGCATAACCGTTTTACCAGATTGAAGTCACACTTTGTGAACACGTTTTTATTAGTAACTTGTGTTACGTTTTTTCCCTTCCATACTTAGTTTTTTTCCTGCTGAATTTTTCTTCAATTTTGCTGAGCTTTGCATGCTTATACATTTCAATCTCCACCTTAAGCATGCAAGCTATCTTAATCCACCTGCACTATCAAGTGATATTGGTTGCAGACTTCCCTTTCAAATTAACCAGTGACATACACAACTTGAACTTGTCTGCAGGGACAACTTTCATAAGAGTCAGCTGGATTCTCCTTAGTTGGAATTTTCTTCACCTCAACAACTTCTTTGTCAATTACATCTCTTATAAAGTACAACCTAACATTAATATGTTTTGTTCTTTCATGGTACCCTTGATGTTTTGAAAGATGTATGGCACTATTGTTATCACAGAATACTTGAATCTTCTCTTGCTTGAAACCAAACTCCTCAAACATACCTTGCAACCATATGGCTTCCTTTACAGCCTCAGTAAGTGCCATAAATTCTGCTTCAGTAGTTGATAGTGCCACCACACTTTGTTGAGTAGACTTCCAGCTAATAACAACACCAAATAAAGTAAACACATAACTAGTAAGTGATTTTCTTGAATCAATATTTGCTGCATAATCTGAGTCCACAAATCCCACAAGAGGTTGATCAGTGGCTGCTGATTTCTTGAACAATAATCCATGCTCTACTGTTCCATTGATATATTTCATAACACCTTTAGTAGCTTCCCAATGAGCTGGTCCAGGGTCAGCCATGTATCTACTGATTACACTCATACCATAAGCCAAATCCGGCCTACAACATACCATAGCATACATGATACTCCCCACTACACTAGCATAAGGTATCTTCCTCATTTTGTCAGCTTCATGTTGATTGCTAGGTGTCTGATCCTTGGATAACTTTACATGTTGACTGATGGGAATACAGCTACTTTTACTTTGATTCATCTGGAACTTTATAAGCACCTTGCTAAGATAAGTACTTAAGTCCAGAAACACTTCATCTTGCAGCCTGTTTCTACTGATATTCATACCTAACATCCTCTTGGCTGTCCCTAAGTTCTTCATCTCAAACTCAGCATTAAGCATGTGTTTTACAACATTTAATCTTTCAATATAAGTGCTAGCAATTAACATATCATCAACATATAACAATAAGTATGTGTGTGTTGTGTTATCATCATGCTTAAAGTAAACACATTGATCATGCTTGCTTCTAACAAAATCTATCTTTTTCATATAATCATCAAACCTGAGATACCACTGCCTAGGACTTTGCTTGAGACCATATAATGATTTCTGAAGTAAACAAGCTTTTCCTTCCTTGTCTTCCACAGCCAAACCTTCAAGTATAGTCATGTATATCCTTTCTTTCAGCTCACCATGTAGAAAGGTTGTTGTAACATCCATCTGATGTAGTTCCAGGTTATATTGAGCCACCATTGCCAACAACATTCTAATGGAGCAATGCTTGACAACTGGACTAAAGATCTCATTGTAATCAAGCCCTTCTCTTTGAGTGAAACCCCTAGCCACCAACCTTGCCTTAAACCTGATTTTGTCCTTGTTGAATGCTTCAATTTTCCTTTTGAAAATCCACTTGCAGCTCACAAGATTCTGATTTGGAGGCTTGTCAACCACTATCCAAGTTGAGTTCTTATTTAGAGAATTCAATTCATCCTGAATAGCTCTAGTACTCCATTCACCTTTCTGAGCACATTGCATTGCCTCAGCATAACTACTTGGTTCATGATGCTCTATGCTTTTTGCAGTAAGACAAGCAAAAACAACATTATCTAATTGACCAAATCTTGATGGTGGTTTTACCTGCCTCCTGGTCCTATCTCTGGCTAACTGATAGTTGGACAACTCTTGATCATTATCATACACAAGATCATGACTTGTAGCATCAGTATTAGTGTCATCACTGTGAGTTGGTGGAATTTGATCTTCTTCAGCTTGGTGTCTTTCCTTATTCACCTTTGAAGACTCCACCTCAGGCTGCAACCTATCATCCAAAGAGACAATTAGATCATTAGTTTCAGCTTTATAGAAAGGCATTTTTGACTCATCAAAATAGACATCTCTACTAATGATACACTTCATTTGATCTTTCTCATAACACCAGAGCTTGTAACCCTTGACTCCCTTTGGATATCTCAAGAACACACACTTAAGTGCTCTAGGTTCCAATTTGTCTTGCTTAATGTGAGCATAAGCTTGGCAGCCAAAAATCCTTAGTCTTGAGTAATCAGCCACTTTTCCAGACCATACTTCCTGAGGTGTTTTGAAGTTAATTGCTGAAGATGGGCTCCTATTAATCAGATATACTGCAGTAGCCACTGCTTCTCCCCAAAAACACCTTGGTAAGCCTGAACTCAACAACATACACCTGACCTTATTCAATATAGTTTGGTTCATCCTTTCAGCCAAGCCATTTTGCTGAGGTGTGTTAGCTATCGTCTTGTGCCTTAGGGTGCCTTTCTCCTTGCAATAGTTATTGAACCTTTCATTTACAAATTCTAGACCATTATCTGTCCTAAGACACTTTAGCCTCTTTCCTGAGACATTCTCCACCTCAGTTAGCCACTCCTTGAATCTGTCAAAGGCCTCATCTTTACTCTTCAAGATAATGATCCAAACTTTTCTTGAGAAGTCATCTATTAGTGACATGAAATATCTTCCTCCACCTCTGATTTGTGTCTTGACTGGCCCCCATAAATCTGAATGAAGATACTCAAGTGGATAAGAGGTAGAGTGAACTCCAGTAGGAAAGCTTGATCTCCTTGCTTTTCCAAGTATGCAGTGCTCACAGATGTCTAGTGTGGTTATTTTGTCATTTCCAAAAACATCTTGCTTATGCAATTCCTGCAGCCCTTTTATGCTCATATAACCAAGTCTCTTGTGCCATGACCAAGTCCTATCCATCTCCTTAACTGAATAAGCAGTACCAATAACAACACTTCCATCCAAATAGTACAGCTCATGCCTCTTGTGACCTCTAAGTACTATCTTTGAGTGTTTTTCCACTTCCATGATACCTCCTTGAGCTTGTAGCTTATAACCTTGGGAATCAAGCATCCCTAGAGATATCAAATTTCTTTTTAACTCTGGAACAAACCTAACATTCGACAGAACTCTTTCCACTCCATCAAACATCTTCAGTCTTATTGATCCAATACCATGGATCTTGCATGACTTATTGTTTCCCAGTAGTACTGCACCCTCATCCTTCAAGATAAGATCATTAAACCATTGCTTGATTGGACTCATATGAAATGAGCAACTCGAATCCAAGATCCAATCCTCAGAAGTCTGACTTGTAGTTATGGCCAACACCTCAGCAGATTCATATCCAATGCTGCTATTAGAAGCTTCTGCAGTTTGATTCACTTATTTCCCATTGTTTGCTGTCTTTTCTTGTTGCAACTTCTTAAACTTGAAGCAATCCTTCTTGAAGTGCCCAGGTTTATGACAATGGAAGCACCTTTGACCTTCTATATCATCCTTGTTTTCTTGGTTCTGAGATGGAGTGTTCTTGTTGAAAGGTCTCGGTCCTTTCTTGAAGGGTGGCCTTTTCTGTGGCTTATGTTTAGCAACCAATCCTTCTCCTCCACCTCCTGTCTTGGCCTCAGGATTCTTGGATAACTGCTTAGTCTTTAGAGCTGTGATCACCTCATCCAAGGTGATTGAAGCCAGCCTACCATACAGAAGAGAATCATTAAAATTCTCATAACTTTTGGGCAATGCATTCAACAGCATGAGAGCCTTATCTTCTTCTGTCAAAGATACTTCTACATCTTCAAGATCATCAAGCAACTTGTTGAAATCCTCCAACTGATCCATCAGTGATCTCTCTTCTTGAATCTTGAATGCATATAGCCTCTTCTTGAGATATAACCGATTTGCTAATGTCTTGACCATGTATAAGCTCTCAAATTTCTCCCAAACTGCTTTGGCTGTATCCAACTTAGCCACCTCTCTTAAGACCTTGTTGTCCAAACTAAGAATTATAGTACTATGTGCCTTTTCCATTATGATATTCCTCTGATTGAGATTCATATCATCTGGAAAACTTTCAATACCTTGCAGAGCCTGAGCAAGACCTTGTTGTACAAGTAAAGCTTTCATCTTAATTCTCCACAAACCGAAATCACCCGAACCATTAAATTTTTCGATGTCAAACCTGGTAGCTGCCATTCTTGAAAGCGATTTCTGTGATTCCCACAGACGGCGCCAGTTGTCACACGATGCTTCAAGAAAACTCCACAAGCTACACCAATTTGCAACCCTTTGTAAACCCTTAACCAAAGATCTTGACAATCGAAAACAAGAAACAAGAACAAAACGTAAAACACAGCAGCGATTACGTGGTTCGGCCTCTCAGCCTATGTCCACGGGAGAATAGGGGCGGGGAGAATTTTATTGAACGAGAAACGAGCAAGAAATTACAATGCAACACTAGCCAAGAACTGAAACTGTCAACTGCTACTTCTAAGCTATACCCTGAACTATTTATAGAGAATTACAGTTTTGACTCAACTGACAAACTAATCTACAAGATATGAGAAGACTCTAGAAGAAAACCGTTCTGAATTTGATCAAGAATCGATTGAGAAATCGAGCCCGAAAAATCCTCTATCCGCGCAGCCAACTCATACTCAGTTTCATGCATAACCGTTTTACCAGATTGAAGTCGCACTTTGTGAACACGTTTTTATTAGTAACTTGTATTACGTTTTTTCCCTTCCATACTTAGTTTTTTTCCTGCTGAATTTTTCTTCAATTTTGCTGAGTTCAGGGGCGGAGCCTCTCTACCTTTTGTGGGGGCTTTAGCCCCCCCTAAATTTTTTAAAAAAATTAATTTTTTATGTATATTTTTTGATTTTTTTTATTTTAAGTGCTAAAATATCCATTTTATAGTAATTCAGCCCCCCAAAGCCAACGAGCCCCCCCGACATAGAGTGTCTAGCTCCGCCCCTGGCTGAGCTTTGCATGCTTATACATTTCAAAATACAATCAATAACTTTTCATACTTATAAGATGTAACCTTAAACAAGCTATAAATAAAGTTTTATTAAGACGAAAAAAGGTTCGAACTTCATACTATCATAAAGCAGTACTGAATCACAATTTTCACCTCTTTTATTCTCTTTGTTTTACTCTTTTCACATAACTTATGACTAACTTTGCTCATTCAAATTCAAGCATCGATAGTAAAATTAATAAGATTGAATGAATTCGGTAAATTTATCTCCTAAAATACACTCATCCAAATTTTTGCCACATTAGCATTAAACTTCAATTTCAAGTAGTCACGGTTTAGTTTGGCAATTGATGTGTTTATATGAGTTTCAACAAAATGTTGGATTTCCATGTCCTTCCTCTTTAAATTTCAACCTTTTTCTTCCTTTATTATTATTATTATTATTATTATTATTATTATTATTATTATTATTATTATTATTATTATTATTATTATTATTATTATTATTATTATTATTATTATTATTTCTCATTTTCAGAAAGGAATTTGAATATAAAATAAATTTAAATATTTTTAATTTTGGATTATATTATTATTGTTGGAAATTTTGGATTAATTCCAGAAATTTTGCCTTACTTTGGGCATTAATTGCACGTGGGTTTTAAACCCGATTGTGGCGAAGTAAAGTTGGAATGTGTTCACCTCCGTGAGAGGTTTGCGGCAAGCTTTTGTACGCCCAAAACGAATAAAAGGTGAATGAGAAATTGTGTCTCAAAGTTGCATGTTTGGATCCATTTTATAAGGTGTTATCCCACATCGGAAAACTTAAGCTAATTTTCTCAATATATATTGGTTTTCCCTTTGGTGGAGGCTAAGAATGTTTGGCAAGTAGGCTCTCTCTCGCGCGCAGGGGGGTGCAAATCACGGTCCAATCGGGACTCTCGGACCATGGACTTGTGTGCACCCGCGACCTGCGTACATGAATGTCGGTTTGGAAAGCGGCGGGCCCGACCACGTTCCTTTTGCCAAATTTTCGTACAGCAACATGTGACTGTTGGCCTTCCAACTTCCATAACCGCCCAGACACGTTTTTGCCATCATTGCAGCCGTTTTGAAACTGCTTTGGAGTGCCTACAAAACGAGCTCCTCCCACCTCTGATTTCAGCTATCGTTTCCTTCTCTCTCGTAATACCAGTCGGGCAAAACCCAGTTCGCCCTTCCGCTAGAGTTAGTGCTTAACTCTGAGCTGCGTTGCCGTTGTATCCTGGGAAACCCTTCAGCTAGAGTTAGTGCTTAACTCTGAGCTGCGTTGCCGTTGTATCCTGGGAAACGGACACCGGTTGAACCTCGGGAGGCGGTGAATCTGTTTTAAGGAAACTGTGCCTACACAGTCCTCGGCATTCTCGGTCTTATATTTCTGCCATTTTCGTCCAACAATTATACATAATTATATTGTTAAGTATAGGATTCTAATTCTGAGTATTACATGAAATCTACCATTCATGTGCTAATATGTTACAAACTATCCTTCAAAAACATAAGGTACAAATTATAGATAACTTGGATAAGATAGAAGCATTTTTGTAAATAGAATTACAAAATATTATACGAAAATTTCTTTTAGTGCTAAAGTTTTAAATCCTACAGAAGATTCCTTCAACTGATAAAGTCTTAAATCATGCAATTGGGTTAGAAATGAATTAATTACTTCCCACTTATGGAGTTGGGGTTTCAATCCTTCTCCCATCTCTTTTTGCAAGAATATAAGGACGTAAAATGAAATTGCTTCATATTCACATATTTATAAGGACATAAAATGAATTTGCGTCATATTCGCATAAACAGTTTTCCTCCACATTTTGATGTACCGTAAGAAAAGATTGAGAAGGTGCATCCATATTCAGATGTTTATCTATTTGTTGGATAAGAACAAATATTAATAGAGTCAACTAATATTATATTTTTCTTGAGAACAATTTTATGAATAAATTCTGCCTTCGAAGTAAACTTGTACTTAAAAAGTTACTTTCTAATGAGTTCGGATCACAACTAACAAAAGTCATTATAAAAACCACTAGTAATAAGTACCAATATAGCTAATCTAATTATGATGCCAACACCACGTTGTGAGAAGATATTAGAATGCGAGTTTGCTATTGATGATGATCTACTGACATTTCAAAATGCGATGAAGGATTCTGATCAAAAGAGGTGGCTTGAAGCTATGAATTAGAGACGAAACTCATTAACTCTACCTTCGTTTAGGTTCTCGACTCTCGTGGATGTACCTGAGGGTGTACCGTGTACGTGAGGCCTTTCAGTAAATGGATTAACAAGAAAAAGAGAGGTGTGTATGGGAAAATACTAACTTTCAATGGAGTGTATGTACTTAACTCTATTTGGGATCTTGTGGATCTACCTGAGGGAGGGTGTAAGGTTCATTTAATATAAAAGGATTTACAAAAGAAAGAGAGGTGTGTATGAAAGTATAAAATTTCAAAGTAAGACCAGTGGTCAAGGTTCTCACCTGTAGCAGTGTTAAAATCTATGCACACTACTTTCAATTGTCTTTTGTTTAGATTGTAAGATATGACATATTGATGTCAAGACGAACTTTTTGAATGATGAGTATCTGGATGATGAAATTTACAAATGGCAGAAGGCCAAAAATTGCATTCTCTCTCAAAAAGATGAAATAGAAGACATCATTTTTGATATTTTGAATTTAAGTGTTTTTTTTTTCTATATGTTTTTTTTTATTTAAGTGTATACAAAATCGATTTGATAAAATCAACATTAAATAGTGAGCCTCTACCTTATAGAACTTATAGAATCGTGTGTAAAATTGACTGACCATAATTGTCGAAATCGCGAGTTGGATTGTTCGATTCTATGATTTTACGATTCCACAAATTAAGCTATATTTCAATTTTTTTGCGCTTGAACTCAACACATGGAGATATAATAACATCAAACAAAAAAACACTCAAATCATTAGACCAAGTGTATGTTTTGTTAGTAATCTAAAAATGTAACTATTTTATCACATTTGTTAGTTAAAATTTAAAATAAATAAATAATTTGTTTAGTACATTGTTTAGACTATAAATAAAATCTTTAAAAAAAATGGGCATTCTAATTTCTAACCACCCATTTTATTTTTTCTTAAATATTTGTTTAAAATTGAAAGTAACTGTACAGTTTTACTTTTAAAATTAGTAAATTTGTTTATATATATATATATAAGTTGTACAGTTGTATGATATTTTATAAGGATTGTAAAATCTTATGATTATCAGATTTTATGATAATTTTGGATTATTGAGTGAGTCTCACATTTAAAGGAAAATACAAAGGGAATATAAAACAACTGTTAATCCATGGAATCCAATTGTTGGAAAACCAACAATTTAATATATTCTTCCCCAGGATAAACAGCCCATCGAAACCAGTTGGCATCATTTGAAAATTTCACCTCTAAATCATTTCAAACTTGTCGTGTAATTAAATACAACTTGAGTTCTTGCTTTTATATGAAAAATGGTCTAATAGTGATAGAGAAACTAGAAATGACCCTACAGAGATTTTAATAGAGAAACTTAAAAAACTCTATAGACGCTTTAATAGAGAAACTTATTAGGTACGTAGAAAACACTCTACAGAGGTTTCACTACCGGAGCTTCTGTAGAACTTACTGCTCAGTTCACAACAAAAGCCACAACAAAAAAGAATTTCACCTCTAAATCATTCCAAACTTGTCAACGAAAATCATTCCAAACTTGTCAGGTAAATAAATGCAACTTGAAGTTGTTGCTTTTGTATGAAAAATGGTCTAATGCCTAGTGATAGAGAAACTTATTAGGTACGTAGAAAGACTGTGTCAAGGTTTGTTTACAGCCTTCGGAGCTTCTACGAGGTTTGTTTACACTACTAGAGCTTCTGTTGTAGGACCTACTGCTGCAGGAAATATGAAAAATGGTCTAATAGTGATAGAGAAATTTATTAGGTACGTAGAAAAGACTGTATAGAGGTTTGTTTACACTACCAGAACTTCTTGTGTAGGTCTTACTGCTGGAAAAATGAAAAATGGTCTAATAGTGATGTCAGGTAAGGATGATCCAAAATCTTGCAAAACAACTTCTAAGCAATCTCTACAAATCATTTTGCAAAACCCAACTCAAGAATTTCAAGATTTGATCTTGCTCTCTAGGAATTCGAATTGTAAACTTAAACCAAAAACAGCACTCGATCATTTGACGTGGTTCGGCTATTACAATGCCTATTCCACGGGAAAATCGGGGGGAAGAATATTATTGAGAATCAAAAGAAAAAACAAGAACACTTTACAACTCTCAAAACTGAGTCAGCTCTCTCCTTTCTCTCTCAGCTAAAATCTATAGAACAAATGAAAACTCTAACTCTATACAAATGATATAGACCTATATATATGTAACTCAACGCAACAAGAACGAACTGAATCCCTCAAGAAACGCGTCCGCAATCTGCTTCTGAAACTACTAACTTTGATCTTGAAAACTGAACCTTTTACCCGTTTCTTAAACTTGGCTGATCAACTGTCAAAACTAACTCAGAAACGTTGCCACGTCACCACGCTTTAATAAGTGGAAGAACGTTTTTGCTTATTTCTCACCTTTTGAATATTTTGAAGAAACGTAAACCTGGCCTAGCAACTTTATAAGTGAAGTAGCACTTATAGAACAAAACTGACTTAATAACTTGAATTAAAAACGCCTTCTTCACATGCGATTTCTGAAAACACACTTTTGCTTATACTTAGACAAAAACCAGCAAACCTGAATGCATGCTAACTCCAACAAATCTCCACCTTTAGCATGCTTTCAGCCACTTACCTGTTCAGTCAGAGATAATTCCTTCAAGTAACATTGCCTGCAAACTTACCAACTAAACCACTCAACTCCATACACAATTGAAATTTTGCTGCAGGCACAGCTTTAGTAAATGCATCTGCAGGATTCAACTCTGAAGCTATCTTGCAAACTGAAACTGATTTCTTCTCAACTTCATCTCTTATGAAGTATAATCTCACATCAATGTGCTTAGTTCTTTCATGGTATCCTTGGTGTTTAGAAAGATGTATTGCACTTCTGTTATCACGGTTTATGCAAACTGAATCTTGATAAACACCAAACTCTTCCATTATACCTTTAAGCCATATGTCTTCCTTCGCTGCATCTGTCAAAGCAATGAATTCAGCCGCAGTCGTGGAAAGTGCCACAACTGATTGTCGAGAAGTCCTCCAACTCACAGCAGCTCCAAATAATGTAAAGATGTAACCTGTCAAAGATTTCCTGGTATCAATATTGGATGCATAATCAGCATCCACAAAACCTTCCAAAGGAGCTGAAATTCCATAGGCTTTCTTGAATCTAATTCCATGATATAATGTGCCATTTAAGTACTTCATAATTGATTTTACTGTCTCCCAATGCATCATCCCAGGATCAGACATGAATCTACTACGGACACTCATAGCATATGCAAGATCGGTCTGCAGGAGACCATTGCATACATAAGGCTCCCTACTGCATTGGCATATGGTATATTTCTCATCTTATCAGATTCTTGTTGAGACTTGGGGCACTGATCCTTTGAAAGCTTAATGTGTTGCCCAATTGGAATAGTACCCTTCTTAGCTTGATTCATTTGATACTTGATTAAAACCTTCTTCAAATATTCAGCTTGCTCCAAAAACACTTCATTAGCTTCAGCATTAAAATTGATGTCCATTCCCAGTATTCTCTTAGCAATTCCAAGATCCTTCATGTCAAACTCAGTCTTAAGTAGCTCCTTTACCTTTAGCAAATCATTCATAGTATTGCTTGCAATTAACATATCATCTACATACAAAAGTAAGAAGATATTACCTTCACTTCCATGCTTGAAGTAGACACATCTGTCAAATTTGCTTCTCATGAACTGAATCTTCTACATGAATTGATCAAATCTTAGATACCATTGCCTAGGACTTTGCTTGAGTCCATATAGGGATTTCTTTAACAAGCAAGTTTTATTCTCTTTTTTCTCCACCTGCAGGCCCTCTGGAACAACTAGATAGATTTCCTCTTCTAGTTCTCCATGTAAAAATGCAGTGGTAACATCCATTTGGTGCAACAACATTCCAAACTGAGCTACCATTGCAAGAAGGATTCTTATGGAACAATGCTTCACAATTGGGGAGAATATTTCAGAGTAGTCCACACCCTCTTTCTGAGTAAAGCCCTTTGCTACTAGCCTGACTTTGTACCTGATTTTATTACCTTTTGCAGCTTCTAACTTTTTCTTAAAGATCCATTTACATCCCACTAACTTCTGCTTCTTTGGTTTTTTCACTACTTCCCAGGTGTTATTCTTCTCCAATGAGTATAATTCCTCCTGAATAGCAACAAGCCACTTCTCCTTTTCTGAGCAGGTTATAGCATCTTTGTAATCCTTAGGCTCTAGACTGTCAACTTCTTGAGCAACAACCAAAGCAAAGGATATGTTATCAGAGAAACCAAACCTATTAGGTGGTTTGACTTGCCTCCTTGATCTATCTCTTGCCAGTTGGTAATCTGAAAGTTCTTCTTGATTTTCAACTTCAGTTTCATCTTGATCCAGCTCAGGTTCAGTAGAATGGTCTTCAGCTTTCTACAACTCCACCTCAAGCTCAGACCTATCCATGTTTCTAGAGGAACTTGCTCCTGTTTCATCCACTTTCAGAGGCATTCTTGATTCATTAAACACCACATCCTTACATATTATACATTTCTGGTTATCCTTTTCAAGGCACCACAGACTATAGCCCTTAACTCCTTTAGGATAGCCTAGAAAAACACACCTAAGTGTCCTTGGTTCTAACTTGTCTTGCTCGATATAAGTTAGAGCTAAACAACCAAATATCTTCAACTTGCTGTAGTCTGCAGCAGAACTATGCCACATTTCCTCTGAAGTCTTAAAACTGATAGCTGAAGAAGGACACCTGTTAATCAAATGCACTGCAGTAGCTACTGCTTCTCCCCAAAATTGTTTAAGTAAGCCTGAGCTAATCAACATACATCTTACCTTGTTTAATATAGTTTGGTTCATTCTTTCTGCAAGTCCATTCTGTTGTGGGGTTCCAGGAGTAGTTTTATGCCTTGCAATGCCCTTCTCTTTGCAAAAACAATTAAACTCTTCAGAGGTGAATTCAAGGCCATTATCTGTCCCAAGGTACTTAACTCTCTTCCCAGTGGTGTTTTCCATCTCAACTAACCAAGTTTTGAATGTCTGAAATGTCTCATCTTTAGTCTTCAAAATAAACACCCACACTTTCCTGGTGAAGTCATCAATGAGTGAAAGAAAATAGCTGCCACCATTTCTAGTCTTAGTCCTAGCTCGTCCCCAGAGATCAAAGTGTATATAATCCAATGGGGCTTTGGTTGTATGCAATCCAGCCTTAAAACTCAGTTTCTTAGCCTTGCCTAGAATGTAACACTCACAGAAATCCAATTTTGAAATTCTATCTGTACCAAAAAACCTTTTTCTTTGCCAGTTCTTGTAATCCCTTTTCACTAATGTGGTCAAGTCTCTTGTGCCATAATGATGTCTTATCCATCTCCTGAGCTGAATTTATCTGCAGCACACAAGTCTTTCCATTTAGAAAGTACAATTCATTCTTTTTGCTGCCTTGCATTACTGAATTGGAACCTTTGAACACCTTCAAACATCCTGACTCACACTGGAATTTGAAACCTTGTGAATCCAACATTCCAAGTGATTCAAGTTTCTCTTTAGCTCTGAAAAATATCTCACTTGAGATAAGACTCTCATTACCCCATCAAACATAATCAGCCCCACAGATCTAATACCCCTAACTGAGCAAGATCTATCATTTCCCAGTAAAACCTTACCAAGTTCTTGTAGCTGCAGGTCTTTAAACCACTTCTTATTGGGACTCATATGGAAAGAGCACCCTGAATCAAGAATCCATTCAGATGAAATATTATCAGTAGTAATAGAGAGTACCTCAGCTGAGTCATATCCTGAGTCTGGTATAGTTGGTTCTACAGTTTGATTTGCTTGGTGTGGTTGAGTCTTGTTTTGATTTTGCTTGTATTGTTTGTACTTGAAGCAATCCTTTTTGTAATGGCCAGGCTTGTGGCAATGAAAGCAGACATTGGTGGCTACATCATCAGTGGACTTTGGAGTCTCTTTCTCATTCTTCTTTGCAGGCACTTTGTTATCTTGTTTCTGGAATCTTTTCTTGGTGTGTTGTTGCCTCACAGCTAGCCCTTCACCTACTGGTTCCTTCTTGGCCTCATTGGTTCTTGATAACTCCTTAGACTTCAAGGCAATCACTACTTCATCCAGTGTAATAGAATCATGTCTTCCATACAATATGGTATCAGTAAAGTTCTCCATAAACTTAGGCATTGAACTGAGCAGCATAAGTGCCTTGTCTTCCTCAGTCAGAACTATTCCAATGTTCTCTAAGTCATCAAGAATTTTAAGGAACTCACCAAGCTGACTCGTGATTGATTTTTCATCCAACATTCTATAGGCATATAACTTTTTCTTCATGTATAGGCGATTTGCCAAGGTCTTTACCATATACAAGCTTTCCAACTTGTCCCATATTCCTTTTGCTGTGGTTTCCTTTGAGACTTCTCTCAATACTTTGTTGCTAAGACTCAAGATCAAAGTGTTGTGAGCTTTTTCAAGAATCATCTCTTTCTCTTTCTTTTTCATGGCTTCTGGAAAATCATCAGGCCCTTTCAAAGCCATTGCTGCACCTTGATGAACCAGCAAAGCCCTGATCTTAAGTCTCCACAATCCGAAATCTCCTTCTCCATTGAATCTTTCAACATCAAATCTGGAAGAACTCATTTTCTTGGACCTTCAGTTGTCTTCCCACAGACGATGCCACTTGTCAGGTAAGGATGATCCAAAATCTTGCAAAACAACTTCTAAGCAATCTCTACAAATCACTTTGCAAAACCCAACTTAAGAATTTCAAGATTTGATCTTGCTCTCTAGGAATTCGAATTGTAAACTTAAACCAAAAACAACACTCTAAATACTATTTTTTGCCTATTTATAGCTGTCTTGAAACCGCTATTTTTTCAATAGTCAATTTTTTTTTTTTTGAAAATTTTCACTATAAATACATGATTTAATTCAACAATTTCCTATCACTACATATAGTTTTCAAATATTAATTTCTACATAATCTTACACATCTCATTTATAGAATGAATAAAGATTTTTGAATGAATTGGTTTAATTCTTCCAATTCCGGAGAAAATACATCTTCTCAAAATAACAATATTCATCCCCCAAATTTCTCAGAAGGTTTAATTTTTCTATCCAATTATATGTATCCACCACAATTCCTCCGGCAATGGGTTCAAACTCATTAAGGAGATTCAGTACGGATGGATCCAACACAGACAAAGACACTCCGACTCCGACTCCAACTTCTCAAAACGGCAAATGTGGATTCAAATTGCTGATACGTACAACAACAATCGTCTAGCTAACAAACAGTTCAAAACATGGATAGTGTTAAAATCACATTTTTATATCCTTCAGAAAAAATGCAAATGGTTTAGTGCAATCTACATTAAGGAAAATAAGAATTGGGGGAGTGGTTCAAGTGACGTCGATATTATGCTAAAGGCACATAAAATATATGCAAAATTCCATAAAAAGCAAGGTTTTAAACATATAGGATCTAAGATGATTTTGAAAGACAATTCCAAATTTGCAGATCCAGATAATGATTCTTATAGTACGAAAAAGATAAAACTAGATGCGTCTGGAGGGTACAATTCATCTAGCAACACGGAGTTGAGCGCTAATAAGGATGCCAATATAGCGCGCACCTGTCCAATGGTGCAAAAGACGTTGAAGAGGATGGCGAAGGGCAAAGGAAAATCAAATGATGCCGAACAAAATCGAGAGAAAATTGATGAAAAATTAGCTGAATTAGAGCCTATAACACGAAAAAACTATCAGCAATAGTTAGCCTCGTCAAAACACTTGAATACAAAATCCTCATGAGGGATACTCAAAGATGACGGATGAACAACTACGTATACACCTCAAAATCCTCATGAGGCATACTCAAAGATGACGGATGAACAACTACGTATACACCTCCACATGTGTGATCAGATAAAGAATAATTGGGGCTTGTAATTTTATTTACATGTTGTTTTAATTATGTAATTTTATTCCTTATTTTAACTATGTGTGTTGTAATTTCCTTTATTTTATGTAATGTAGTGTTTTTGCTTTTATGTAATATATCTATCTTCTATTATAAAACTAGTCGTTGCAAAATTAGCCGTTGAAAACTAGCCGTTGGAATATATCTTTTGAAGATTATTTTATTATTTTGTAATTTTTATATATGTATTATCTTTTTTATTGTATTATTCCATTTATTTATTTCTAATAAATTTAATAATATATATTTGTCCAATTTTATTTTATGTGTTATTAAATTAAATACATATTTAAAATAAAAATTTAATTACATCATTGAGATATTATGAAATTTTATTTATTATGGAATAAAATAATAAATAGACATGGTAAATTAATAAAGATTTATATGATATATGAGTGATTAATTTAATAGTGGGATCATGAATAGTTACTGGTTGGTGAGATATTTATTTAAAAATAGAGGTTTTTTTATTTTTGATGTGTCAATAATGTGGTATTAATGGGTTAACAAAAAACCTAAAAGCTAGATAAAGTAATTGGAGATGCTCTTATACTATGATACGCACAATCAAAACCCTCTTAGGCTTTACTTCGCCTTTAATTTAGGGTTCCATGGATTTTCTTCATCTCTTGATAAAAAGGATAATTGAAAACCATTTCACTGAATTTTTATCTTTAGAATCTGTAAATTTTCGTCTGGATTTCTTGAGTGAATTATGAATTAGACCTATACTCATATTTATATGCTGTAAAGTATAATCTTATTAAAACTAATTACGGGTATTTCTAGAACTGATCTTAGAAGATCTTGTTTGCTGATCTTATAGATATCATAAAAGATTTTGCATAAATTTAGTTCCAACGAATATAGGAATATACTAAATAATATTAGAAAACATATAAGAGTTTTGGCTTTTGAATATACCTAATCTGTGTATTATCCAAATTATATTATATAAACGTCTTAGAACTCTTTCACTGCTAGGAAATTAAACCTAAATACATCTCCAATCGATTCCTTTTTGTGTTCTAATTTATAAACCTAGTTTATAAATAAGGTGAAACAAACAGAGAAAGCATATTCAAACTCAATCGCAGAACTCATATAACTACTCAATCGCAGAACTCATATAACTATCTTATATATATATATGCATTAATGGCGCTAAGGATGGTTGCGAATTCGTATTATCTTCCCAAGTTGAAATCAGATAAGCCCACCGCCGGCGAAGACGCCCACTTCATCTCCTCCGAGGCGCGGGTGATAGGAGTGGCTGACGGCGTCGGCGCGTGGAAGAAATGGGGCATCGACTCTGGCGAGTATGCAAGGCTACTCATGAAACACGCCGCCGACTTTGTCAAAGCCTCACCCGCCTCCGCCGTGGATCCAAAGACCGTCCTTAAAGAAGCTTTCCACAACACGGCGGCGAAGGGCAGCTCCACCGCCTGCATCATATGCCTCCACGGAAATCTACTCTGGGCGGCGAATGTGGGCGACAGTGGGTTCATGGTGATCAGGCAAGGCAAGGAGGTTTACAGGTCTAGGGTGCAGCAGCACAAGTTCAATGTACCTTATCAGCTGGGCCGCGGCTCCGACCTGCCGGAGGCGGCGAAGGAGATGGTGTTTCCGGTGGAGGGCGGTGACGTGGTGGTGGCCGGGACTGATGGGTTGTTTGATAATTTGTATGGTAGTGAAATAGAGGAGTGTTTGACGGAGGAGGAGGGGATGTCGGCGGCGATGATGGCTCGGAAATTGGCGGGAAAAGCTCGGTCGAAGTGTGAGCAGTTTTACGCTTCTACCCCTTTCCAAGATGCGGCCAGAAACGTCGGCGTTTCAAGTCGCTACGCCAAGAAAGATGATATTACTGTGGTTGTTGCTTGCATCGAGTCCCCTACAGAGGACGATTAATATAGGAGGGCTAAATCAATATTTAACATTAGATAATTGGGTGTGAAAAAATTTGGACAAGATTTGAATTGTGATCAAGTTATAACTTTATTATTATGTTTGTTCAGTCTAATTCTTTTTAGGACCACGTGGTCATTAGGTGGTCAAATAGGTAAAAATTGATGTAGTCTATGTTTGTTTAGTCTAAGGTGGTCAAATAGACAAAAATTGATGTTTGTTCACTCGATCATTTAACGTGGTTCGGCTATTACAATGCCTATTCCACGGGAAAATCTGGGGGAAGAATATTATTGAGAATCAAAAGAAAAAACAAGAACACTTTACAACGCTCTCTCCTCTGGGGAAGAATATTAGGAAGAATATTATTGAGAATCAAAAGAAAAAATAAGAACACTTTACAACTCTCGCTCTCTCCTCTGGGGGAAGAATATTATTGAGAATCAAAAGAAAAAACAAGAACACTTTACAACTCTCTCTCCTTTCTCTCTCAGAACGAATGAAAACTCTAATTCTATACAAATGAATGAAAACTCTAATTCTATACAAATGATATAACTCTAATTCTATACAAATGATATAGACCTATATATATGTATATAGACCTATATATATAGACCTATATATATGTAACTCAACGCAAGAACTGATGAAATTGCTACACATTTCCAGAATATTCTAGGCATTGATGAAATTACTACACATTTCCAGAATATTCTAGGCATTTATAGAGTTTCTAGAATTATGTAGAAATATGTAATAATATAGAGAAGTATAAAACATTCTAGAGTATTCTAGAATATGATAGATTATTCTAGAGATTCTAGAGTATTCTAGAATAGGATAGATTATTCTAGACTAATTATGCTCTAGAATAATCTTATGCCATCTATAAATATGGCATCAACACAAACTCACTTCTTGTACCAAAAAAAACAACCACCTCAACTTTCAATAAGAATTGATTCTAAAAGCCTTAAGTCTCCCACTACTACTACCTTGCTCCATTTCATACCTTGCTCAAGTCTCGATCACTCAAATATAATTCTCCAAAATATTTTTCTATCATATTCCATATCCCAAATACTAACAGTGGTATCAGAGCCCGGTTGGATTTTTAACTGGGTGAAACTAACTTTCGCTATACTATCTCCATATAGCCAACATATTATCCTATCCTCACACATCCACTAAATTATCCTAATACCATTTCCAAACTTCTACTATGGCCACGTCACTAAATAACCACCAAATTCCAATCCCTATTTTTTCTGGAGAAAACTATAACTACTGGGCTATCAAAATGAGGACATATTTTATGTCCCAAGGCCTATGGGATATCATCGACAAGGGATGCACTATCCCCGATGATACATCCACTTTGTCTACGGCGGACAAAGAAAAACTAGAGAAAAACACGGAGAAGGATAACTTGGCTCTCTACACACTACAAATGGCTATGGCGGAGTCTTTGTTTCCAAGAATCAGTGGAGCTAAAACATCAAAGGAGGCTTGGGATACTTTGAAGGAGGAATATCAAGGGAGTGATAAGGTACGTCATCTCAAGGTACGTCATCTCAAATTACAAACTCTTAGAAGAGATTTGGAGAATATGAAGATGAAAGAATCTGAGACCGTAAAAGATTTTTACACTCGACTGCGTGAAGTAGTTAATCAAATAAAAGCATATGATGAAAATATCACTGACAAGAGGGTGGTAGAAAAAATATTAATTTCTCTTCCGGCTAAATATGATCCAATCGTTACAACAACAGAAGAAACTAAAGATCTAGATACATTGTCAGTGACAGAATTAATAGGCTCACTTGAAGCCTATGAGAAATGATTCTGTAGAAAACGCATTTCAGTCTAAAACTAATATACGGTCTCAGAATTCTAGAAATGGGGGGAGAAGAAATGGAGAAAATTTTAAAAATAAATATCATGGTGGAAATAATAATAATAAAAATCAAAGAAATGGAAAATATCCACCATGTGGAATCTGCAAAAAGACCAACCATCTCGAAAAAGATTGTTGGAACCGAGATAAACCACAATGTAAAAGTTGTGGGAGGTTCGGTCATGTGGAGAAAGATTGTCGCTCCGGGCAAAAGCATCAGGCAAATTTTTCAGAAGAAAATGAGAAAGAAGACAACCTATTCTACGCATGTCATGCTGCATCTGAAATGAAGAACGACACGTGGTTCCTAGACAGCGGCTGCAGCAACCACATGACTGGAGATGAGAAGAATTTTAAAGCCATTGACAGATCAATCAAATCTCAAGTCAGGCTCGGGAATGGAGATCTCGTGGAAGTCGAAGGTAAAGGCACTATTGAAGTCAACACCAGAAAAGGTACGCGGCTAATTCACGATGTACTGCTAGTTCCTAAACTCGACACTAATCTTCTAAGTGTCGGACAAATGATGGAGAAGGGATATGAGCTAGTGTTCAAAGGAGACACTTGCACTATATATGATAATAAAAATAAAAATGCGGTGATAGCTGTAGTAAAAATGCAGCAACAAAGAAATTTCCCACTCCGCTGGCAGTACATTGAAGCAGCACTAAAAGCCCAAGAAGACCAATCGTGGCTATGGCATAGGAGATTCGGGCACTTCAACTTCCATGGACTAAAGAAACTCCATCAGAAAAAGATGATGAGAGAACTTCCAGCTATACAAATGGATGATGATGTGTGTGAGCGATGCATGGAAGGCAAACAACACAGAAAACCATTTCCATCAGGACAAACATGGAGAGCCAAACAAATCCTGGAGCTGGTACATACTGATGTATGTGGGCCTATGAGGACTCCGACGTTCGAGAAAAACAGGTACTTCATCCTCTTTATTGATGACTATACACGAATGACTTGGGTCTATTTTATGAAAGAAAGATCGGAAGTCTTCACTATCTTCAAGAGATTCAAGAGCCTGGTAGAGAACCAAAGTGGGCGAAGAATCAAGGTCTTGCGAAGCGATAGAGGAACTGAATATACTTCCAAGGAGTTCAACAAATTCTGCGAGGATGAAGGAATCAATCACCAGCTCACCGTCGGCTACGCTCCAGAACAAAATGGCGTGTCAGAAAGAAAAAACAGGACGGTGATGGAGATGGCCAGGACTATGCTAGCTGAGAAAGGGATGCCGAAGGAGTTCTGGGCTGAAGCTGTATACACCGCAGTCTACCTACTCAACAGGTGTCCGACAACAGCCATCGAAAATAAAACACCAATAGAAGCATGGAGTGGACGGAAGCCGTCAGCACAACATCTAAGAGTTTTTGGGAGTATATGCTATGTTCACATCCCGAAAGAGAAAAGGCACAAGCTTGAGGAGAAGACAGAGAAAGGAATATTCCTCGGCTACAGCTCTCAATCTAAAGGATACAGAATTTACAACCTTAAAATGAAGAAACTAGTTATCAGCCGAGATGTCGAGTTCGACGAAAATGCAACATGGAATTGGGAAGAAGAAAAGGTGGAAAAACAAAATATCATGGTACCACGTCTACGAAGTTCTAAAGAACCTCCAGAAGAAGAAACACAACCTTCAAGCCCAAGGACACCATCATCATCATCATCTACAAATAATGAGCAATCATCTCCACATTCACCACCAAGAAAAGTAAGGTCACTCAGGGAGATCTACGAGACATGCAACTTCGTCACTATGGAGCCTGAAAGCTTTGAAGCTGCCATCAAGCAAAAGGAATGGATAAAAGCCATGGAAGAAGAAATCAAGATGATCGAGAAAAATCAAACATGGGAGTTGGCGGATCTACCCAGCAACAAGGAGGTTATTGGAGTTAAGTGGGTCTACAAGACAAAACTTAACCCAGATGGTTCAATTCAAAAACATAAAGCACGACTGGTTGCTAAAGGGTACTCGCAGTTACCAGGAGTCGACTACAACGAGACATTTGCTCCAGTCGCTCGCTTAGACACAATACGGGCTCTTATTGCACTAGCTGCTCAAAAGAAATGGAAGATCTATCAATTGGATGTCAAGTCAGCTTTTCTCAATGGCTATCTTGATGAAGAGATATATGTGGAGCAGCCTCAAGGGTTCGTGGTAGAAGGACAAGAAAACAAAGTTCTTAGGCTGAAAAAGGCGCTATACGGATTGAAGCAAGCTCCACGAGCCTGGTATAGTCGAATCGACGAGTACTTCATCAATCGAGGATTCAAGAGAAGTGAAAGTGAGCCCACACTCTACATCAGGACCCAAGGTACGAATGATCGACTCATTGTTTCTCTATATGTCGATGATCTTATCTACACAGGAAACAATGAAGAGATGATCAAGGAGTTCAAGAAGGATATGATGAAGACCTTTGAGATGACTGACCTTGGGCTGATGCACTACTTCCTCGGCATTGAGGTACGTCAAGAAGAAAATTGGATATTCATTTCACAGAAGAAATATACAGAGAATCTACTTAAGAAGTTCAAGATGGAAGGATGCAAACCTGTAGCTACTCCTTTAGCTACAAATGAAAAATTCAGCAAAGAAGATGGGACGCCGAAGGCCGATGCATCTACATATAGAAGTCTCATCGGGAGTCTACTATATCTAACAGCGACGAGACCGGATATCATGTTCGCAACAAGTCTACTATCAAGATTCATGCAAGATCCAAGCCAAGTCCAATATGGAGCTGCAAAGAGAATATTGAGGTATTTGCAAGGCACCAAAGATTACGGAATATCATACGAGCCTACAGACGAATCAAGACTGATTGGCTACACTGATAGTGATTGGGCCGGATCTACTGATGATATGAAGAGTACATCAGGTTACACATTCTCACTTGGCTCAAGAATATTTTCATGGTCATCTAAAAAGCAAGATTGTGTGGCACAATCTTCAGCTGAGGCCGAGTATGTTGCGGCAGCACTAACAACAAGTCAAGCTATCTGGTTAAGGCGCATTCTCGGATACATGGGGGAAGACCAAGAAAATCCTACGGAGATTTACTGTGATAATAAGTCTGCAATAGCTATGGCGAAAAATCACGTCCATCACAGCAGGACTAAGCATATTGCTATCAAATATCATTTTCTTCGGGAGGCCACAAATAACAAACAAATAGAACTCAAGTATATCGGGACGGAAGACCAATTAGCAGACATCTTCACGAAGGCGTTACCAAGACCACGATTCGAGACTTTGCGGGAAAAGCTTGGAATTATCCAAATGAGTAGCAAGGGGGAGTGATGAAATTGCTACACATTTCCAGAATATTCTAGGCATTGATGAAATTACTACACATTTCCAGAATATTCTAGGCATTTATAGAGTTTCTAGAATTATGTAGAAATATGTAATAATCTAGAGAAGTATAAAACATTCTAGAGTATTCTAGAATATGATAGATTATTCTAGACTAATTATGCTCTAGAATAATCTTATGCCATCTATAAATATGGCATCAACACAAACTCACTTCTTGTACCAAAAAAAACAACCACCTCAACTTTCAATAAGAATTGATTCTAAAAGCCTTAAGTCTCCCACTACTACTACCTTGCTCCATTTCATACCTTGCTCAAGTCTCGATCACTCAAATATAATTCTCCAAAATATTTTTCTATCATATTCCATATCCCAAATACTAACAAGAACGAACTGAATCCGCACTGAATCCCTCAAGAAACTGAATCCCTCACTGAACGAACTGAATCCGCACTGAATCCCTCAAGAAACTGAATCCCTCCGCACTGAATCCCTCAAGAAACTGAATCCCTCACTGAAACTGAATCCCTCAAGAAACGCGCACTGAATCCCTCCGCACTGAATCCCTCAAGAAACTGAATCCCTCAAGAAACGCGCACTGAATCCCTCCTCAAGAAACTGAATCCCTCACTGAATCCCTCAAGAAACGCGCACTGAATCCCTCAAGAAACACGCTAACTTTGATCTTGAAAACTGAACCTACTGAACCTTTTACCCTCAAGAAACACGCTAACTTTGATCTTGAAAACTGAACCTACTGAACCTTTTACCCGTTAAGTTAGCTTGAAAACTGAACCTACTGAACCTTTTACCCGTTTCTTTCTTGAACTTGGCTGATCAACTGTCAAAGTTTCTTTTACCCATTTCTTGAACTTGGCTGATCAACTGTCAAAGTTTCTTTTACCCGTTTCTTGAACCCGTTTCTTAAACTTGGCTGATCAACTGTCAAAGTTTCTTTTACCCGTTTCTTGAACTTCCGTTTCTTGAACTTGGCTGATCAACTGTCAAAGTTTTTTTTACCCGTTTCTTGAACTTGGCTGATCAACTGTCAAAACTAACTCATCTTTTACCCGTTTCTTGAACTTGGCTGATCAACTGTCAAAGTTTCTTTTACCCGTTTCTTGAACCCGTTTCTTGAACTTGGCTGATCAACTGTCAAAGTTTCTTTTACCCGTTTCTTGAACTTCCGTTTCTTGAACTTGGCTGATCAACTGTCAAAGTTTTTTTTACCCGTTTCTTGAACTTGGCTGATCAACTGTCAAAACTAACTCAGAAACGCTGCACGTCACCACGCTTTAATAAGTGGAAGAACGTGACCACGCTTTAATAAGTGGAAGAACGTTTTTGTCATCACGCTTTAATAAGTGGAAGAACGTTTTTGCTTATTTCACCACGCTTTAAACAACAATAAAAAAAACACCTCAAATCTATATCAAAATAAAGAAAAACACATAACATCTCTTGAAAAGATTAACTATAACCACGACTACCATAGAATTTTATTAGTTTGTTGCATTAAGTTAATACTAACTCTTTTCTTGAAAAGATTAACTATAACCACGACTGCCGTAGAATTTTATTAGTTTATTGCATTAAGTTAATACTAACTCTTTTCTTAAAAAGATTAACTATAACCACGACTGCCGTAGAATTTTATTAGTTGGTTGCATTAAGTTAATACTAACTCTTTTCTTTTTTTCTTTGTGGTAGAATTTTATTAGTTGGTTGCATTAAGTTAATACTAACTCTTAACACAACTCTATTTCATTTCTTTTGGTAAATTTTTATTTAAGAGATTGAACACTTTTGATTGAACACTTTCACTTTTATTTATATTTCATTTCTTTTGATAAATTATTATTTAAGAGATTTGACCCTCCTAGGACCACAAGTGAGAATGCATGTCTTTTAACTAAATAATTTATTCAATTAGATACTCTCCACCCTAATCTCTCTACTTCTCTAGTTCGGCATTTATAGATGAAACTAAATCTATATCCATGAAACTACACCTATATACACAATTCCATCTCCTCAATGGACAGTGGGATCCATTTAATCTACAAACTGGGAGTTGGATTCTAGAAATTTCCCTAAAGTACCTACATTTGTAAGACATTTAAAAATTATATAGAAAACTATACACTCTTCCTACAAACATGTATTTAAAAATATTCTAAACAAGATCAATATACAAATGGGCTTGTGATGTGAGCCAAATGCTTTGACAAAAATGTGGACTTGACTTGGTGGAATCCTCCAAACCCTCATGTGAACTACCTATCTTATGTAAAATTTGACCCAATTAAGTAGGCCCAAAATGTTTACCATGCAGCATAATACAAAAAAATGACACCAAGGATATTTTTTCCAATCATGTTTTCACTAAGAACTTCCAACAACTGCACTATCAGGCCCTCAACAAGGTGGTCTTTCTAGAATAAGGGAATGAGAGTATCCATATTTCGATTCAAGAATAAAGAAATACTCCCTCCGTCCCACCTTATTTTGCCTACTTTCCATTTTTACTTGTCCCAACTTATTTTGCCAGCCTAAAAATGGCAAAAAAAAACACTAAAAAAGCATAAAGTTAAACATTCAATCAACAATCAACTGTATTTTCTTAGGATCCGTGCCGGTCAAAGTAGGCAAAATAGCTCGGGACGGAGGGAGTAAGAATTAAGGGTTAATTTCAATTTGAACTCTTTTTTTTTTAATGGGTGTTTAAATTCAAAAAATATTTTGATCACTAGTCAATCTCTTCAAAATTTTCTGGTTACTACTCCAATCACATATTTTCCAGCAAAAGTTTGTCGAAAAACTTGAAAATGCAATTGCTTCCAAATATCAGTATAAACTTAAAAATGCAGTCCAAATATCAGTAAAAAATGCATGATTCATACACTAAAATGACCCTTATTCGAAGTCAAATTATAACCTCATGTTAATTTCATGATTCTTATTCTATCCGATCCAGAATCAAACAAAAATCATTTCAAGATTTTGAACATTTTTTTGTTCAATATCCAGAATCAAACAAAAACCATTCCTGGATTTTGAACATTTTTTGTTCGATATCCGGAAACAAACAAAAATCATTCCAGGATTTTTGTTCGATTCAATTATAAATCAAACAAGAATCGTTAATTAACTTAAGGTAGAATTTGACTTTGAAAGATGATCATTTTGACATATGAATCATGAACTTTTGAGTTTCTAGTGAATTTTGGCTGGAAAATATGTGTTTGGATAGCAACCTTTTGAGTTTATACATCTAGTAGAAAAAAGTGTAATAGTTCAGGTAGCAAATTCAAATTAACCTAAGAATTAAAGACAATTTCCATAAGTAAACAAGCCTGGAATTACAATGACCATGTTACTAGAAGAGAGCAATTAATGAAGAAATTAGATGCACACTTGAATGGTGCGTTTTAAGTCTCTTTTGGAGTTTGAGATTTATTCGAAGAGTGTTGTTTCACAATCTTGTCGATAAACTTCATATATGATCAACTTGCAATGCATGACACTTATCCCACGCTTATATATCAGAGAGATTTGAAGATCCAATGTTCAGGTTTGCTGGATTCTTGTTGCCACATCATGTGATACACAATGGCTACATGTATAATTTTACAGATTTTGGACTCATTTAAATATTACAAGATCCTCTGTATCAATATATACTTCATCTGATATTTTAATATTATTATCACACGGTACATGTATAAATGACATTAAAAATGTGATGTGTATTAAAAAAAATAAAAAATAAGGATATAACACTAAAATATTACAAATGGTCCACATCATTTATATAGAGATCAAACCCAAGGAAGGGGTTAGTACTGATTTACTATGCACTTAGTTTATATCATGTATTTATTTAATACAAAAATTTAATTTGGATAAGATAATATCACTGATTATATTTCATGAAATGAATCACGTACAAATCCATCTTTTATATATATAAAGGGATGACCATTAAAAACATGTGATAAACCCACAATTGTCTCATATTTAATGTCTTTTTCATTATTTTTATTTGTCAAATAAAATTTAGAAAAAGAAAATCTAGAAAATGCAATAGCTACTAAAATGGTGGATTATTAAATGACTTTAAATATAAGAAAAAATAGTAGGCTTGGTCATAAATTTAGAAATGGAGAAATTGTAAATCCACAAATTTAATTTCGTATATAGTCTTATTTGACAATATTTCTTTGCCAAAGTACTTAAAAAGCAAAGCCATTAAATAATTTAGCAGTCACTATCAGCTATATCAGCTCAGTCATAGTGTATTAAATTCATCCAAAATACTGAATTTTAAACACTACTAGAAACGACTTTAATTGTAGTGTTACTTCATGTTGTGTTGCATTTAAGGATTTGAGAACACAACTTTAATTTTAGTATTTTCTCCAAATTGTGTTTCAATTTAAGGATTTGTAATATAAATATTTAAATTGGCTTAATTTCAATTCAATTTGAAAGAGATATATTTCAAATTCATTTTATAATTGATTTCATCTAAACCAATAAATATATTATCATAAATTTCAAATCCTATATCCTATTTTGAGCCAATAAATAGTGCCATGCATAATTCTTGACCAATACTAATACTTAAAATTGTGTTACATTAAATAAGGACTTCAAATTTAATAGAAGTAGGTTTAGCTTCTCAAAATAAGAAAATGTTTTATTGATGGCAAAGAGACGGTTGCAAATGAGTTTGAATCTTGATAGTGACATTAATGAATCTAATTTCAAATCTCATCATTTAGGCTCATCCAATTATTTATGTGGTAACATCTTTGAAATCTCAAATTATTATTTACAAATTAATCTCATATAATATTAAAATTGATGAAAAACAAAATGAAAAAGTATTATATAAAAATCAATAGGCACGTTATTAAATAAATAAAATATAGGGTGAGACTAAAGACATTCCACCATTTGTTTCTTTAATGTTATATCTTTTAATTTCTTTAAAAAATGTAATACCAACATAGTGACGGATATTTCACGAATTAGTTAAATATATAAAAATTATGTGCATGTTCGACCAATCTAAACCGAACACGTAAAAATACATTCGAACATCATAATCGAATACGTAAAAATATGTTCGGCCATGACCACATTGGGTGTGATTGACCTATCAGTTTTGAATGGGTGAAAGAGTGATTGACCCGAGCTAGGAACACATGTTGTCGATGACCAATGTTTTGTAATGGAAATAAATAACTACTTAAAAGATAAGCAATGAATTAATAATGACACGCGTCGAAAGCATATTAATTAACTCAACATTCATCGACAAAATAGAGGTGTTTGATTCAGTGATCCAAGTATAATTATAGTGGGATTGTTAATTTGTATAAATTAGATAGATAATGAATCAAAAAATATTGGGAAAATTAAACAAGTGGTTTGTTTATTAATGAATTAGAATGGGGATGAAGAACAGACACAGGCGGAAGGTGCCACTCTCATGGATTTTCATCCTATGTCTCTTCAGTTTTGCCCTTGGCATGCTTTTCAGCAATAGGTTCTCTCTCTCTCTCTCTCTCTCTCATACATCTTTGTGTGTTTCTTCTTATATCTTGATTATGTGTATTAATTCAATATGAGGAGTGTGTAATGTGTTATACAGTGTTGATCTGTGATTGGGTTTCTTTTTTTTTTTTTTTTTTTGTTGTAGAAAGAATTTTGAGTACTATAGTATCAAACTATATTATGTTTAGATCTATGAAATGCCACAATGATTTAATAGTTTTGGTTTATCTTTGTCCCTCAAGTGATTGAACATGCCTCCTATTTTCATTTTGTTCTTGTGACATTGAAAATCAAATGCATGATTCTTTAAGAACATGACATGAAAACAATTTTTTTAATGAATTTAGGAGGGGATAATAAAGACAAGAAAACTTACTTTACCCAAATTTGAACTTGGGTCGTCACAGTTTGTACTTTTATAAAGGTGGAATACTGTTTGAGCTACAGTACTATGGTTGAACATGACAAAGTAGTGTTCAACTTTTCAAAGGTCTTAGTATCAAAACTTATTATCTTTATAACAATCTTTAAAAATAAAATTTTCTTTTAGAAACCTTTAGGAATAGATCTCAATCATTTAGGAAACTTATTGAATGCATTTTTACCTTCTTTTTGTTTTGAAAGATTGATTATGAACTCGGTCTGGATGATCTGTTATATTTTGATCATGTCATGTGCTTATTATTAATGTCGGATGAAACATAAGCTGAAATAGAGGATCCGTTTCGATATTGATTGATTATGTGTTGTAGAATTGGAAGTGGTCCTCAATCGGAAGATCAGATTGTTTATGCAAGAAGACATTTGGGAGATTTTAAAGCTACTTCTGATGATGACTGTGGAACAAACAAGGTTCTATTTTCTATGTTTTATTTCTTCCATTTTACCAAATAATGTTCTATTTCAATGCATAATCTTTTTCTTTTCCTCTCTTTTTTTTTTTTAGAAATTAATTCGAGATGAGGAAGTAATCAAAGAGTTTAGCAAAGCCCATGAAGCAATACAGTGAGTATATCAACTTGTGTTAAAGTTAATAAAATAAGCCTAGCTAATTGAGTTAAAATATCACATGAAAAAACCAGAGTAAAAGTACTTAATTTACATTGAAGTCGACTTCATAAAAAATGTATAAATGTGTATGCGTATGTGGTTCAGATCTTTGGATTCTTCGGTTGCTAAACTAAGCCTTGAGCTCCCTTCGAATAAGAAGCCTCGGAAGATTGGGGAGTTTGGAAATTCAAGTGTCGTTTCCGCATACACTGATAACATTGAGACAAGGAAAAAGACATTCATGGTCATAGGTATAAACACGGCATTTAGCAGTCGAAGGAGGCGTGACTCTGTACGAGGAACATGGATGCCTACAGGCCAGTAGTAACTACTTATTCATGTCAATCAATATGTTGTTATAAGAACAATTTTGATCTTCAGTTCGGTTCTGTTTTTTAATATTTTTGAATATTCAGTTCAGGTAAAAGACTTCTTCGACTTGAGCAAGAAAAGGGTATCGTGGTTCGTTTCATGATTGGCCACAGGTAACTTGTACCCTCATCAGAAGAGTAGAGTTTGAAAGACATTCTTTTTGTTACAAATGAAACATTCAAATTTAATCATTTAAATTATATATTTGTCATTACTAACTTTTTATAAGCACCAGCATCTAGTTTATCTAAGTTTAGCCAACCGTCTAATCGGTGACGTTTTTCATATTGGTTAGCGCGACATCTAACAGCATTTTGGACCGTGCAATTGACTCTGAAGAAGCCCAGCATAACGACTTTCTTCGGCTTGTAAGAAACTCGGGCCTCCCTGTTTCTTTTGGACCCTTCTATAGGAACACCGTATGTGCATAGTAGAGGATCCAAATCCCGGTCGTGAATTTGACAAGTAGTTCGTTTTTCAGGAACATGTTGAAGGATATCATGAATTATCAGCAAAGACAAAGTCATTTTTCTCCACAGCTGTTGAAAAATGGGATGCTGAGTTCTATGTCAAGGTGGATGATGATGTTCATGTCAATTTGGGTATAATCTTTTAAATTTGCACAACCTTCTTTATCCGATTTTGTTCATCCTATCTAAATTTGTATAACGAGGATGACACAGGCACACTAGCTGCGACTCTTGCACGACATCGATCCAAGCCCAGAGTATACATAGGATGTATGAAATCAGGGCCAGTTCTTTATCAAAAGTAATTCATTTTCAACACTAATTTCTTGCACTTTTGCTATTTACTTGTTGCAAATAAAATTACATTTTTCGCGTGTTTTTGGTAGGAATGTAAAATACCATGAGCCCGAGTATTGGAAGTTCGGGGAAGAAGGAAACAAGTACTTTCGACATGCTACCGGACAGATATATGCCATATCGAAAGATCTTGCAAAATATATCTCCATCAATCAGTACGAATGAATTAATCAAATTGTTTTTGGATTGTAACTCTTTGTTTTTTGCCTCGAGTAACTAGTGATTAGTTTATGGTGTGATTTTAGACAGATCTTGCACAAATATGCGAACGAAGACGTATCTCTCGGGGCTTGGTTTATCGGTCTCAATGTCGAGCATGTAGATGATCATAGCATGTGTTGTGGAACTCCACCTGGTAAAGATTTTCTTTCTCCATATACTTTGGGAAAATGCTCGCACTTGGGATTTACTTTCCTATCCATGCTTATATTAAATCATTTTTCGATCCTTAGTAAGTAGTGATTTGCTCTAAAATTGGTAGAATAATAATTTGATTCTTTCAACCATGGGGATGCAATCCTATAGAATGCGAGATGAAAGCAGAAGCCGGTAATGTTTGCGTGGCGTCGTTTGATTGGAGCTGCAGTGGCATTTGTAAATCCGTTGAAAGAATCAACGGAGTTCATGCCAAGTGTGCTGAAGATGCTTCCACTCTTTGGAATGCTCTTGTGTAGAAGAAGCTCTAGAACCTTCTAAATTCTCACAAAATTGATCAATATCTGTTTTGTAAATAAACATATATGTTGTGTTACAAAGTGAGCAAGGAATATATATGAGTATATTTTATTGAATTATGAACAAGGAAGAAGGTATTTTAACTTTTATATTGATGGGATTCAAATTGACTCTTTTAAATTGACTAATTTAAATTAGGATTTTATTTATATTTCCATTTTCCCTTTTCAACCATTATTAACTAATTCAAATTAAGATTGTAAATAATTAGAATTTACTAGCCAGTGACTAAAATTGAATTCGAGAGTTTTTGATTTTATTTAAAGTTATTTAAATTCGTGAACCTTACTGAATATTACTTCTGAATAATATTATCGAATTTTAATTTTATTTCATTTATTTTATCTCAATATATTTGATTATATATGTACATATATATAGCCGAGTCTAGTTTTATAGAATATTTTTTTTAAATTAGAATTGATCGAATTAGTTTTATGTGCAAAAATTAAAGCTTGTCAGGTTTTTTAGTTTCGATTTTAATAGTATATTAAATTGAGTCGAATTAATCTATTGTGGAAATTACTCCAAAAACACTAGAAAAACAACACAAGATAAGATGAGAGATATTGTACAAACTATGAAGATAAACTAAGAGCAAGAAAAATAAAAGAGCACACCAAATCAAGATCAAGACCACTCTCTCTAGCTACTCTATTTCTCTCTCTAGTAAACAGATGAATGAATGAATAACATACATGCAAAGACCTGCATACAAGCTATATAAAGCAACAAAAATCAACAGAAATGATGAAGAATCGAGGAAGTTATATATATGTTCGTGAACCAACCAACTTGAATCAGTTTTCCAACCAATTATCGACCAATTATTTGTAAATGCTTGGCCGATTTCTATTGGATGACACATTAACCGAATTTAATTATTAGTATGAAGGCGACATTTCTTTCCCTTAGAATTTTTTTTTTTTTGAGCTTATTTTAGTACAATCATATTACTATTTCAAATTAAATATATAATTTAACTTTGCACATTCGGGATTAAAATTATTTTTTGTCCCATAAAAATGGTGTCTTCCGATATTAGTCTCATAATTATCATGATTTTCAATTTAATTTCACAATTAAGAATCTATCTGATTTCAATCTATTTTCGCCTTAAATTTTTGAATGCTTGATTTTTTTTTTTTTTTGGTCGAAAAATATCACTTGTCAAATTCTTATTAGAATTTTGATTTTGTCATTTCATCAATAAGAATTTGACATAATATTTTTCTGGTAAAATTTGTCAAAATTGGACTAATAAGGCAGATTTTAAAATTATAAGATTAAATTTAAAATCGTAATCATTATGAGATCAAATTCGAAACACATGAGATTAAAAATGATTTTTACCCTATATTGGGCATTGGAATTGTACAAATCTATCTATACATGCAAAAACACTCACCCTCAATTTTACAATTTTCGATTAATCTCAATGACGTGGCAACTATGTCATTATATGGTATATGTTTTTTCATTTTGTTTGACTAAAAATGTCAAATAATATTTTTCACTTTCAAAATAAATAAAAACGAAAAACAAAATCAAAATCCTAAATAAATATGTACTGCAGAGTTGAACACTAGGATATAGTGGAGAAATCTTGTTATCACTTTCAAGAAACAACAACAATATCAGTACCAGTTTATGTGATCAAAAATTCTAACCCTAGCCAAAGCTTGTTCTATCATCACTTTCTCTTTTATGCTTAAGTGGCAAATTTTGCTACCCAATGAATTGGATAGTGAGTTATTGGGGAGGAGGGATAGAGGTTTAGCAAGAGGAAGAGGGGTAGAGAAAGCTCTACTTAGGAAGAAGAAAGAGAAGAAGAAGAAAGGGAGGAGAGAGAAGCTGCACTTTTTACTTTCATTTTTTTTTTGTTAATTAATTAATTTTTTATTTTAAATAAATACAATTTGTTACTCCCTCCGTCCCTTAACACTTTTCACACTTTCCTTTTTAGTTTGTTCCCAAACACTTTGCACACCCCAAAATGGTAAAATTTATCACAATTCTTACCCTCATAATACATACTTATTTACACACAATGTCATTACTTTTTCTCACATAATGTCATTTAATATTCAAACTTTTTCTTAAAAATTGTGCCCAATTTGACCATTATACCCTCAATCATAAAGCAAATATTCACTTTTTCTTAAAAATTGTGCCCAATTTGATGTGCAAAGTAATATGAGATGGAGGGAGTACTATTTTTTTGCCTGTTTATGACTTTTTTTTTCAATAACCACTTTTTTAAATTAATTAATATTTTATTTTTCAGAATGCAATGTGCTACTATTTTTTTGCCTATTTATAGCTGTCTTGAAACCGCTATTTTTTCAATAGTCAATTTTTTTTTATTTAGAAAATTTTCACTATAAATACATGATTTAATTCAACAATTTTCTATCACTACATATAGTTTTCAAATATTAATTTCTACATAATCTTACACATCTCATTTATAGAATGAATAAAGATTTTTGAATGAATTGGTTTAATTCTTCCAATTCCGGAGAAAATACATCTTCTCAAAATAACAATATTCACCCCCCAAATTTTTCAGAAGGTCTAATTTTTCTATCCAATTATATGTATCCACCACAATTCCTTCGGCAATGGGTTCAAACTCATTAAGGAGATTCAGTACGGATGGATCCAACACAGACAAAGACACTCCGACTCCAACTTCTCAAAACAGCAAATATGGATTCGAATTGCTGATACGTACAACAACAATCGCCTAGCTAACAAACAGTTCAAAACATGGATAGTGTTCAAATCACATTTTTATATCCTTCAGAAAAAATGCAAATGGTTTAGTGCAATCTTCATTAAGGAAAATAAGAATTGGGGGAGTGGTTCAAGTGACGTCGATATTATGCTAAAGGCACATAAAATATATGCAAAATTCCATAAAAAGCAGGGTTTTAAACATATAGGATCTAAGATGAATTTGAAAGACAATACCAAATTTGCAGATCCAGATAATGATTCTTATAGTACGAAAAAGATAAAACTAGATGCATCTGGAGGGTACAATTCATCTAGCAACACGGAGTTGAGCGCTAATAAGGATGCCAATATAGCGCGCACCTGTCCAATGGTGCAAAAGACGTTGAAGAGGATGGCGAAGGGCAAAGGAAAATCAAATGATGCCGAACAAAATCGAGAGAAAATTGATGAAAAATTAGCTGAATTAGAGCCTATAACACGAAAAAACTATCAGCAATAGTTAGCCTCGTCAAAACACTTGAATACAAAATCCTCATGAGGGATACTCAAAGATGACGGATGAACAACTACGTATACACCTCAAAATCCTCATGAGGCATACTCAAAGATGACGGATGAACAACTACTTATACACCTCCACATGTGTGATCAGATAAAGAATAATTGGGGCTTGTAATTTTATTTACATGTTGTTTTAATTATGTAATTTTATTCCTTATTTTAACTATGTGTGTTGTAATTTCTTTTATTTTATGTAATGTAGTGTTTTTGCTTTTATGTAATATATCTATCTTCTATTATAAAACTAGTCGTTGCAAAATTAGCCGTTGAAAACTAGCCGTTGGAATATATCTTTTGAAGATTATTTTATTATTTTGTAATTTTTATATATGTATTATCTTTTTTATTGTATTATTCCATTTATTTATTTCTAATAAATTTAATAATATATATTTATCCGATTTTATTTTATGTGTTATTAAATTAAATAAATATTTAAAATAAAAAATTTAATTACATCATTGAGATATTATGAAATTTTATTTATTATGGAATAAAATAATAAATAGAGATGGTAAATTAATAAAGATTTATATGATATATGAGTGATTAATTTGATAGTGAGATCATGAATAGTTACTAGTTGGTGAGATATTTATTTAAAAATAGAGGTTTTTTTATTTTTGATGTGTCAATAATGTGGTACTAATGGGTTAACAAAAAAACCTAAAAGCTAGATAAAGTAATTGGAGATGCTCTTATACTATGATACGCACAATCAAAACCCTCTTAGGCTTTACTTCGCCTTTAATTTAGGGTTCCATGGATTTTCTTCATCTCTTGATAAAAAGGATAATTGAAAACCATTTCACTGAATTTTTATCTTTAGAATCTGTAAATTTTCGTCTGGATTTCTTGAGTGAATTATGAATTAGACCTATACTCATATTTATATGCTGTAAAGTATAATCTTATTAAAACTAATTACGTGTATTTCTAGAACTGATCTTAGAAGATCTTGTTTGCTGATCTTATAGATATCATAAAAGATTTTGCATAAATTTAGTTCCAACGAATATAGGAATATACTAAATAATATTAGAAAACATATAAGAGTTTTGGCTTTTGAATATACCTAATCTGTGTATTATCCAATTATATTATATAAACGTCTTAGAACTCTTTCACTGCTAGGAAATTAAACCTAAATACATTACACTCCAATCGATTCCTTTTTGTGTTCTAATTTATAAACCTAGTCTATAAATAAGGTGAAACAAACAGAGAAAGCAGATTCAAACTCAATCGCAGAACTCATATAACTATCTTATATATATATATGCATTAATGGCGCTAAGGATGGTTGCGAATTCGTATTATCTTCCCAAGTTGAAATCAGATAAGCCCACCGCCGGCGAAGACGCCCACTTCATCTCCTCCGAGGCGCGGGTGATAGGAGTGGCTGACGGCGTCGGCGCGTGGAAGAAATGGGGCATCGACTCTGGCGAGTATGCAAGGCTTCTCATGAAACACGCCGCCGACTTTGTCAAAGCCTCACCCGCCTCCGCCGTGGATCCAAAGACCGTCCTTAAAGAAGCTTTCCACAACACGGCGGCGAAGGGCAGCTCCACCGCCTGCATCATATGCCTCCACGGAAACCTACTCTGGGCGGCGAACGTGGGCGACAGTGGGTTCATGGTGATCAGGCAAGGCAAGGAGGTTTACAGGTCTAGGGTGCAGCAGCACAAGTTCAATGTACCTTATCAGCTGGGTCGCGGCTCCGACCTGCCGGAGGCGGCGAAGGAGATGGTGTTTCCGGTGGAGGGCGGTGACGTGGTGGTGGCCGGGACTGATGGGTTGTTTGATAATTTGTATGGTAGTGAAATAGAGGAGTGTTTGACGGAGGAGGAGGGGATGTCGGCGGCGATGATGGCTCGGAAATTGGCGGGAAAAGCTCGGTCGAAGTGTGAGCAGTTTTACGCTTCTACCCCTTTCCAAGATGCGGCCAGAAACGTCAGCCTTTCAAGTCGCTACGCCAAGAAAGATGATATTACTGTTGTTGTTGCTTTCATCGAGTCCCCAACAGAGGACGATTAATATAGGAGGGCTAAATCAATATTTAACATTAGATAATTGGGTGTGAAAAAATTTGGACAAGATTTGAATTGTGATCAAGTTACAATTTTATTATTATGTTTGTTCAGTCTAATTCTTTTTAGGACCACCAACGTTTAAGGTGGTCAAATAGGCAAAAATTGATGTAGTCTATGTTTGTTTAGTTTAAGGTGGTCAAATAGACAAAAATCGATGTGGTTTATGTTTGTTCAATCTAACTCTTTCTAGGACCACCTAATGTCTAAGGTGGTCAAATAGGCAAAAATCAATGTGGTCAGGTCAAATAAGCAAAAATCGATGTGGTTATAAACTAACGTCTAGATTAATTTTTAGAACACGGATAATTTTATACCATCTAATTTGGCTAATTGCTAATTGCAGAAACCATTTTTAGAACACGGGTACTTTTACACCATCTAATTTGTCTAATTGCTAATTGCAGAAACCAAGTCCTTAGAGCCTGTACGCATCAATTCAATCATCTTTTAAATTTGGGAAAATAGCATTGATGAGTTACATAGAATCTTGTTCGTGGTCATACTCTCATTATTTATTTAGAATTCAAATATTCCCTTCATCATCGGATGTTTTCTCTTCTTTCACCAACTCGTAGCAATAATTTACTCAGAATTAATAGTCATTCATCAAAACAATAAAACTTAACAAGATCTTGCTCGAAAAGTTATTCAAAAAATTATGAACCAAATTTTGATGCAAGAAAATGTTATGGACAATATTTTGAAGTTCTTGCTTTTGTTGTTTGCGTGATTTTATTTTATTAATTTTTATTTCTTATTATTTTAGTAATTACATTAATATAGTTAAATTATAATTAACTAGACTTAAGATATATCATTTATATATTATTTACGTGATATTCACATCAAAACACACAAAATCCAAATTTAATAAAAATCATGAATTGACTAAAATGGAAATCAATTGATCAATTTATAATTAAAATTACTTTTAAAAGAATGAGCTAAAATAGAAAGAAAACTAATAAACTTTGGATTTTTGTCTTTAAGCTATTAAAATAATATATGAATCAGATACGATATTGAATTTACCACAATCTCATCCAACCGATAATCGTAACATTCAATAACCCAAACTGATAAAGCCAAATATAGTGAAATACACACATAATTATTAACCATTCTACTTTTTATAAATAGTAATGAATTAATTAGGTGAAATTTGAAGTTTTACAGTAACACAATTGAGTTTATATCTACTCAACGTAGAGATAAATAATCACAAAACGTAGCTTGGAATGAGGCTATAAAAAATATTTAAAAAAAAAATTATATCACAAAACTTCTTTTTCAAGTTTCAAAACAGCCATAAAAGCTTCTTGTGGTACATCAACTCTGCCAATAGCTTTCATTCGTTTCTTTCCCTCAGCCTACAAAGCAAGAATTCAATCCTTATACATTTCCAATGTAAAATACCTTTTGTAAAATAAAGGGATATTTACAAAAAACTATCCTTTAAGTTTAACACAATTATAAAAGAGCCCAATGAGGTTTGTTTTACAAGATATGACCCCTTGAGATTTATATTTTTTCTTGCTAATAACCCCTTAACTGGTGCAATTTGTAAGCAAACAGACTCATGTGGGTTTTTCTGTAATTGGGTTACATACATCCCATGGGTTGTTTTTGTGATTATTCTAAAAACTATAACTGAAGAAATGTGTTTTAGCCCTACAATGCATGGACAATTAAAATTAAGATACAGCCTCTCAAAAAATATCATTTCACACTCATGCAGCCTCCTTTATTTAAAAAAAATACAACAAACTTTCATCCATATTTTTGTCCAGTTAACAGAAAACTTTGACTTTTAAAACAGGACTTTTGTTTTTTCGGGGGACTATAAATAAGTTTTGTAGAAACGGGATTTATTTTGGGACGGACGGAGTAATAACAAATAAATAAAAATAAAAGGTAGATAGATCCACTTTGACTAACTAAGAAAGATTGTGGGTTGTAAATTGTAATGATAGGAAGACAAGCAAAGCAAACATAATTCACCTGTTTACGCAGAAGCTTCTTTTTTCTGGTGATATCCCCACCTACATGAAAATTAAAAAAAAAAAAAAAGTGTAGCAAAATTTGGGAAAAAGAAAAAAGATGGTATAGATTGAACATTGTATTCATCTTTTCTTATTAGATTGGGTTATATAAAACGGAAGTACTTCTACGGAGAATATCTTAGCTGCAAACAAAACGTAATGTTTACCAAGAGACTAAGAAGGTGTTTGGTTGAGCATATATACTTCTTAGAACATCTTATAAGCTCTACAGAGTGTAGTATAGGAGCTTATAAGATCTTTTAAATACGTTTAGCCAAACACCCTGTAAATGTTCAAAGATGGGAGCAAGACCATTGAAATGCTTCGATATATTGGACATGGTATATGATATCATCTTACATAAATACTGACTGACTACTACCAAAAAAAAAAAAAAAAAAGGAAGAAGGCTATCTCACCATAGCATTTGGCAAGAACGTCTTTCCTAATAGCAGATAAAGCTTCACTAGCAATCACCTTGGCGCCTATGGATGCCTGCCAAGTACACCATTAATCTTCTATCGCATAACAATTAATAAGGAGAACCCGAAAAAGACTACATCTGATTGTTAATAATGGTCACTTGATAATAGGAGACAATTTCTTCCTCTATATCTATATGCTGTAATCACCGAATAAACCTCCAACTCTTTGATTGTAAAAAATTCCAAATTGAGATTACTAAGATAAGACATTAATGATTCAGTAAAACTCCACAGTAAAATACTTCGTCAATACAAGGATGTTTTGTTCCATGAACAATTTCCGTTTAGAGATACAAATATGTATGTGATGCTTGTTAGGGAATGAATATACCATAATACCTCATCAGAGAATCCAAAACTGGTATGCTTGTTCAGGATCTACTGTACTTAAATGTGTATTCCTACTATTGCATGACTATCACTATTTTGGGTTCAATACAGTCATGAATGGATATTAATGAATGATCTATATGAGATTCATCACCTATCAAGAAGAATAGGTGGATCTCTCATAAATTTCATGATACTTGATTCTAAATTTTGAATTAACTATTACTCAATCAAAATCATTTTAATTGTTTGATTAAATCATAAAGTTGTGAGCCTCCTTATTGATGAGCCTAAGGATCATAATGCTCTACAATGATTCTTGAATTCATTTACTAAATCATTTTTATTAGAACTAATACAATTAGCAAGCCAATAAAAATAACCAATTAAGTGATCAGATCAATCGGTCATGGACCTTAACTCTGGTGCAGCTCGAGGCCAGTTATAATAGGAAGGAACATCACACAGGATACAAATTATGAATCCAATACATTAATGGCAGATAAAATAAGTCCATATTAGATATGGATATGTCCAATTAACATAAAACTAGACTGGAAAGCAATCACGTGGATGGAGCTTTTAGAAGCTCATTTAGAGCTCAATTGCTCATTCTTTATTGATTGAATTTGTCTCTTATTAAGTGTTAAATAAGCTAAAATTTTGTGCAAGAACAAAAGAGAAAAGTGGTTTTCCTCAATACCAAAATAGTATTGAGGAAAACAGGTGACTTTGGTAGATAAGGGGCCAAGTATGCTATTTAATCCTGGTTGACACAACATATGTAATCAACTATTCTTCACAAAGTTAGTGGTAGATGGCTCTCCACATATAAATGTCACTTTCTCTTAGTTTTATTCTTATGCCTAGTATAGGACTCTGAGTAGCCAAATTTGTAAAGAATTTTTTTGATTGACAAAAAAAAAAAAAGTTCTTTCAGTAGAAACATACATTGAATGTTCTTTTAACAATCAGGTATAGGATACCAAAATACCAAAACATACAAACCACAAGTAATTCTTCTCCTGATCTGTTAACATAATCGTGTGCATGAATTACAGCCCCCCCCCCCCCCCAACACACACACACACTCAATAGTACAAATTTTACACATTATTCATTAATTATACTCTTTTGAGCCCCGAAAGTAATTAAAAATATCTCTTTTTTTTTTTTTTGTTCATAGGAATTTTTTCAGTCTAGAACCCCAATAACAAACCCCTCAAGATGCATGTCTCAACTTCCCTGATCAATTGACCAGCAAGAAGATTTTGAGAGGAAGGAAACATCGAGAAAAAGGACAAGAGGATAACCTATCAGCATGGAGTTGTGAATCTTACCTGGATTGGTACTTTAAACATTTGTCGTGGTATAAGTTCCTTCAGTTTCCGAGTCAAAGCTCTACCAACAGCATAAGCCTGATGAAAGTGGAATGTATTTTTATACTGACTAGAAGAAAGTGAAGTGATACCCAAAGTAAACATCATCTATAAAACAGCAGGACAAAACTACAGAGGATAAACAACCAAATGAAAATAATATGTGAGATAAGAAACAGATTACCACCAGCATGTTATTTTATCAACAATATTGAGTTCAAAAAGACTAAATCGAACATTGTTCACAACCAAGCAAGTGACTGTATAATACATCTAACAGACAGAAGAAAATGATAGTTATATGTTCTCTAAGTGTTGAGAAATAAAAACCTCTTGTGAAATCTTATAAGCCAAAAAAATATTGAAGGCAAACTTACATTCTCAGAATGCTTCAATGTAGCTATGACTGAAATAAAGAGGTTGTTACCTTGTCTTTATGCACAATAGTTGATAAAGGCTCCACTGGTTCCCCATTAATTTGAATATCAAGCTTTACTAAGTCACTTTCTTTATACCTGTCATTATAATAGAGCATTCTGTAACACGCTATGCATTAACAGCCAAAGACATCCTTAATCTTTACAAATAATCTTAACAAATCCGGATATATTAGTTGTAAATTTTACAAAGTAGTTGAAAAGAAATATATGCTGACTTTTCATTACCTGCATACCACATATTTGTGAAAATCTCATGTTAAAACAAAATGGAATTTCTTTAAACTTTTGGATATGCAAATATGTAGGAGATTCATGTAACATATAATTTCTGTGAATAGAAAGGATTCAAATTAATAAAAGAAAGATCTGGTAAGAGAGTTTGTGATAACACAATCCATCGTTATTTACTAAGTGTTTCCTCAAGACCTTGGAGCTAAAGATAAATTCAGTTACATAAAAGATGGGCTTTTTTTGGAAAAGTGAGTTTGCCATTCCTTTTTTCCTTAAATATGCGCTCAAGGGCTCTCATATTATAAATGTGACAGAGTTAAGAAAATAGACGAAGCAACACACAATTCCTTAAGAGAGGAACCCAGACACAAGCTATTAAGTTGCAATTTACTCAATAATTCTCCATAGGGTAAATTACATTTTTGGTACCCAAAGTATACCCCAATTTTACTTTCAGTACCCCTATTTTAGCGAGTTGCAACATTGATACCTAATGTTTCAAAATATTGCAATTTTGGTACCTTCCGTCAATGTTCCGTCCGAAATAGACGGAACTTAACTAACCCTAATTTTTTGGAGGCAAAATCGACCCATTCTTCCCCAAATTCATTTTGCAGTTCAAGCTTGCCCTAATCACTCTTTAATCCCTCTTCAATCTCGCATTTGTAGTTCTTTCTCCAAATTTCCATTACCTTCTCCAATATCACAACCATGAGAAGGAATTAATGTTGATCTTCAAGCTTATTTGGAATTATCCTCAAAATATGTCCAGGTAATAATAATAAGAAAAAGATCTTAGATATTGTGATAATCTGGTTCTACCTTAATGTATGGTGATTAAATCTCTTCTTGATGAAGGGATACCATCAAAAATCTGCAGGGGAGGGGAGCAACAAAAGCCCCGATTATGAACTATGCGTTTGAAACAGCAATAGGAGTTGCCATAATAAGGGCATTCCGATCGAGTGGTGGATGACCTCTTTGCAAACTACTTAAAACTTGTGGATACAGATGCAAAAGTGTTTCTTTGCTCAAGCGGGGCTCAAGAATGGCTCGTTTTGAGAACTAAAGCGCTTCAAAACCTTACTATATTCACAGTTGCCATCTTTCTAGTCTTATTTCACAACAATTATATTGCTCCAGGTATTTACTGCCATTGCTACTTGTGAAGCTTCTTTGTATATATTGCTAAGCACACTCCTTTATTCGCTTTTACAGGACTCGTGGGACTCTTTTTCTTATGCATTTCTTTATTCGTCCCAAATTCATTGCTACTTGGTTGGTCAGCTTTGAACTCAAATGCAAGATTTCAATGAAGATTGAAGAGTGATTGAAGAGATTATGACAAACTTGGGGAAGAATAAGTCGATTTTGCCTTCAAAAAAATTAGGGTTAGTTAAGTTCCGTCCATTTTGGACGGAACACTGACGGAAGGTACCAAAATTGCAATATTTTGAAACATTGGGTACCAATGTTGCAACTCGTTAAAATAGCGGTACTGAAAGTGAAATTGGGGTATACTTTGGGTATAAAAAATGTACCCATTCTGCATACTTTAAACGACGGGGAAAACAACGTATAAATAGAAGATGAGCAGACTCCTATGCTTACTAGAACTAGGACTCCTATGCTTACTAGAACTTAATAAACTCTAATTAGATTTAAATCCTAACAATATATCTTTCGGAAATGATGAAAAATACTGCAGAAACTAATAAAATAATTACAGAAATGTCCTTAACATCTTCAAGTGATTATCTTCTTCGCCCGTCTTTGATACACGATTACGGGCGGTCTATCAAAATGCTTATGATGATTAATACCATGATTAATACAACTTTCTTTAATAACAATGTTTGATATCTAAAATTAAGGTCAACAACTTCATAAGCATCTTGTGAGTATGTCCAATTGTGAAATAAAATACAAAGTACATAAATAACATTAAGTAATACTATATCATTTAGTGCAACTGCCATTATTTCCTTCATATTATTATGCTATAGACGGAATAGATAATTCTCAATTTTCCTTTTTTTCTTTTTTTTTTTTTGGTGTACGAGAGCAGTTAATGACTTTTCTCAGGATGTATAAGCATTTTCGAAAATAAAATAAATGAATGAACAAAACTTATAAATAGCCTCAAAAGTGAAAGCCTTAAACTGCAGGCATGTACAGGCATGTAAAGTCATAGTTCTTATCATTTAAGTGATCAAAATGATGGCATGGTCATTAAAACAGTCTGCTTATTGAAAGCAGTAAATAACCCAGTAGGTTAAAAGTTAAAATTCTCAAGAAATGCATTACCTAGTGAAGATATAAAAATCCTTCAGAAATTCATAGAAAGTATTTAGAAGCAAATTTATTATAGGAGAAAGGAAACATGCGTTGATTTGTGAAAAACAATAGACTTGATCTGGAACCTAATCAGAAGAATAATATCAAATTAATGATAAAAAAACAATATTTTCCCTTTATGAAGAAGTCATATAATTTCACACAAAGTCTATGACATGGATTTACCCAATGAAGGAGTACTCCATGCTAGCATAGCCTCTACTCCCGGACTTTAGCTGATCAAAGAAGTCGCCAACCATCTGCATAATGAACCATATAAGTTTCATGTAACGTAGAGGATCTCTAAATCGAATGTACTATTTTTTTAATCAGTATCAATTATGGACATGAGCTGTTTATCAGCTTCGCAAGGGATACCTCAGCCAAAGGTAACTCATAGATAATTGATGCCCTGATCTCTGTAATGAACTTAAGTTCTTTGAATTCTCCTCTCCGGTCTTGAGCAAGCTCCATAAGTGAACCAATATAATCTTTTGGAGTGAGCATTTCAATCTGTACAAGAAGCTTTAACTTAATTCTCTAGAAATAGGATGGAAATTGTGTTGTAGGTCCAAAAAAAAGGCAACTACATAAACAACCTTAACATACGGCTCTTCAATTGACTTTCGCTTTCCAGGTTCAGGAAGTAAGGAAGGATTTGAACATTGAACCTATATCAAAAGAATTCAACATGCGAAGGAAATGTACATACAATGTCTTATACTTGAGAAGAAATAATAGAACCAGCGGCACAGAGTCAATTACTACAAAAGAATGATACCAATTAGTCAGAACATACAAGCAAAGGAAGAACACCTAAGAACTTGAACATTACCATTAACTTCTGAAGTGACCAACTCAAATGTCAACTTCTCAGCTATACCAATTAGTTTTCTAGTACATGAAGAAATGTCGACTAGTTTAGGTTTCAATAACAAAATCATTGATGGAATAACACCCCAATTTTACCTTGTGGTTTGGAAACCATTTTTCTCTAGAAACAAAATTCCACAAATTGCCAGTTTGGATTCCCAAGTTATTAAATATAGATGAAGTCATGGGTTTGGCAACTAAAAAAGATTCCATGTTGAGATAATACACTGATGCACACGGACACCAGAAAATTTGAATTACTTATGTGTAGTACTTCGTTCTCCAGAAAAATTAATCCTGGAGGCTTCAACATGATAGGTTAAGGTCACTGCATAAAATATTCTCCACTCAAGAAATTAAAACTGAATTAGAGAAATAAAACTACAACAGGATGAAAAGAATTACAGTTTCACCGTCTATGCAATTCACTCTGTAAACCACACTTGGGGCTGTAGTTATCAAACTCAAATTGTACTCACGTTCCAGCCTTTCCTACAGAACAGAACTTATCATGCTACAGGCAATACAAACATAACAAATATTGAAATTACAAAAGAAGTTGGTAAGCTCTAACCTGAACAATTTCCATATGGAGAAGACCAAGAAACCCACATCGAAAGCCAAATCCCATGGCACTTGAGGTCTCTGGCTCAAACTGCAACATAATTGAACTTGTTGGGATAATTATTTCCATGCAGTACATCATTCAGATAAGAATGGATCAGCTACATACGCAACTGAACTTAGACTTCAGATAAGATTCATAGCAAAAAAATACTCAGCAGACAGCAGTAACTCATTTGATGAAGAGAGTAGCAAATGAACTTTGGTAGAGAAGTGCATAGAGTATTCAAAACTGCAGAAACATTCAATTTTTGTTTTACCAGGAAATTTGAATAAGTAATGTCATGTCATGTCCACGCAATAATGCATGTCCTATAATTTTTCAGATGTCTCTTGTATTTTCCATGTTCTCCTCGAATTATATTAGTATATTTTCTGCTCAGCCATCTGTTAACTAAAAAGACCTTGAAGGTTTAAGAGTGTCGCATTTCCACTCTAAATCTGTTAGCAGCTATAAGGAAAATAAAAGGAATAAAGGCAGGAAGAAAAGACAAGGTCTTGGGTTTGAAATCTTCCTGCAAGCCTATAGATTTGATACTTTGCATAATAAACATCCTCCTTACACAGAAAAAAATAAAAAGCCAGAGAAAATTAAATGCATATAAAAATGATTATGTTGTTGATTATATCGTTTTTTTCTGTGTTTTGGTCATCATGGTGCACGGTTGGATTTGAGATCAAATTCTACTTTATGTTGTCGACCAAATTCATCATGACCTTTCTATTTTTGATTTTGATACAAAACATGTCTCCACCTATTCTATCCTATTTGTATGATTAATACACCTCTAATCACAACTTGTTCATACACATTTTTCAGCTAAATTATCACAATCCTATGAAGTTTTTCCAAGTTTAATCACAAAGTTCTATCTAAACTTACATTTTCAAGAAGAAGAAGAAAAAAAAAAAAACTTGCCCCTCTTATTAAAATTAAAAGCAACTTAAAAACTCCCTCAAGAACAAAAATGTCCTTATGTTTCATCCATTTTATGCTCATGTTGGATACTTACAGGCAAAATCATTCAAAATATATGTGAAGATACAACCTGAACCAAAATTCAAAGAGAGATCAATAACTCAGGAAGATAATATTTCTTCTCTATTATCTATATTGAGAAAATACTTATCAAAAGTCAAAGCAACATATTCTCTAATAGGAAATCATGTATCCTTTAGTAGCCACTTTCTTCCTGCATACTTGAACTGAGGTAAACAAAATAAATTTAATTTTAATCTAAACTGATTCATTGCTGGACCAACTGTGTTTGTTATACTGATTTTTCTGTAAACCTAGTACTATGAACCATCTTCTTTAACAGCATTAAAGTGTGATGGAATAAAGGCCTGGAAAATTCTTACAAACAAATGGGACATACTACATCATGGTTCTCCTTAAACTCATCATCAAGATCATCCGAAATCAACAATTACAGAAGGACCATCTCATTTTGTTTGGAAAAATAAAAGGCACAATCAATCATAATAATGTGTTTGAGGTCAAGAGTACATCAAAGATAGTATCTTCCAAGAACTAGTATGCCAGTGAGTTCTGGGCATGTACTTCTGGTTCAGGTGCCAAGAGATAAGCATGTAATAAAGCAGTCAGTTAAAGGAAGCACCACTACCTTTAGAGCAGCATCATTAAGCTGCAATTTCTCTAAAGCATCACGCAACTCAGAAAACCTACAACAAGGTTAAATAAACATTGTGGTTGACCATATGCATAGATGCATTTAGTGAAAAAGAAAAAAAGATGAAACAGATAAATACTGGTCAGCATCAACTGGAAACAGGCCACAGAAAACCATTGGTGTAGCCTCCTTGTATCCCGGAAGAGATTCTTCAGCCTTTCTACTGTAATGTGTAATTGTATCACCAACTCTAGCATCTGCCACTGATCTTATGGAAGCAGATAGATAACCAACCTAAAAGGTAAACATCTCTAATTACTTATAGAGAAACACAAACATACGGATATGGCTCATCAACTGGTAAAGGAACAGACTGAAAAAGTAAAAGATGGTAAGGGATGCACTCAACACTGTAATAATTGATTTCTCAAACCTCATCAAAATAAGGGATGATTACAAAAACTATCTTGAGGTTTGATTTGTTTACAAAAAAAAAAAAACAATAATGTGTAAATTACGAATACCACGTCTGACATTTGTTTCTATTTACAAATTGAGAAATGGAGGTACTTGTCAGAACAAAATCCGAGCCTACTAGGGGGCATTTGTAGCTCAAAGAGGTATATGTTGGAGAAAGGATAGGGTTTCTTCAGTAAATAGGTCAAACCTCAAGGGTAGTTTTCGTAATTAACCCTAAAAATAATACAAATAAGCCATTTCTTTTCTTGGTAGTCAAGAACTCTTTAGGGAGGGTGTTAAAATATCACTTAAATTTTCTCCATGCAACAAGAATCAAATTGTGCATGCTTAGTGCGCCAGGTGGGATTAGATTTCCACCTCTCCAGCATTTAACTGATCAACCTGCAACTGGTTGGGAGATAAAACTCCAACTTCATCAGCATAATAGTCCTGCAATTTAAGATTCAATGATGAGCAAGCCTGACTTTTATGGAGTACTAGCAAAACCAAGGTTTCCCGCATTACGTGTTTAAGTATGACTTATATGGTAAGGAACTGTCTGTATGGACCATAAAAAGGAACTAGTACTGCATCCATGCAAAAACACAGGCACGAGGGAATTACATGATTGAAATTTTCTGAACATTATAAACTTGATCGGCATGATATCAGAGATAACTTAAATCCAGAAATAGTGTTTAAAAGGGAAAAGCACACAGATATAACGAATAATGAACAGTTTTGAAACTCAAACAACTGCAATCAAAATCTGGAGAAACAATAGCGGAGTCACGATTATTATAATGATTTACTACAAATAGTGCTTAAACAAATCATCAATCTTAGTGTAATCAGTTATACACTGCAGTCCAAATTCAATTAAAATTTGATCCAATCATTTTGAAATTGCAACCTATTAATTCAAAAATCCAAAACCCAGGATAATGGGATGAAGTCAAATGATATCCAATCCATTCAAGATCCAGATCTAATCATCTACTCTTATGCTTAATTATAGGTTTTAGCCATTCTTATGTAAACGTTCATCAGACCTATATATTGTTACTGATATCTTTCAACATCACTAGCTTAGATATGTTTAAATGTGTGTTGGTAACTCAAAAAATTTATAAATCAGACTCACCACCAGTTATTATTTGATATTTAATGTATTGGAACTTAGAATCAGATAACAGAGATCTAATAGCATCTTAAGTTGTATATAGATCGCTACGATAATAATTGGTTCAGGACTCTTGAACATTTAGATTTGTGTGAGGCCAGCTCCCTGACTGAATTCATGCATGCAAAAGTTAAAACAAAATGTAAAAAAAATTCTTTTCCTAAAAAATTTATGGCTGATCATGTAAACAACAAAAGGAAACTATCAATTACAGCTATGGAGGTGGTGCTAGGTTTTTTATGTCTGGTTCAATTAATTATTAGTCAGGTAATAATGATGATCCAAGGCTATTGTCATGTGTAGTCTTTAAGACTATATACAACACAATATTCATCCATATATTTATGGGTAAGCATAGTTCATTCCAAGACATTCTAAATGTTCAGAAGTTGGAAAGGTCAGAAAACAGCTTGCTGGTACCCACCCCACCCCCACCCCCCAAAAAAAGCCAGCCCCCTCAAAGAAAAATAGTGAACAAAAAGTGAGCTTCATCAATCTGCTACAAGTGATATTGCCATACCTTTCCACTGGCCATAAACAGTATCCTATCACCCTTTTTTATAGTCCCATCAGTAATTCGAAAATATACAATGACACCTCGGTAAGCATCATAATAACTGCAAAAGAATTTGTGAAACATTTAAGAAGCTACTATAGAAATCCATAATCAAAGAAAGATCAATAAGAACCAGTGCCAGTGTCTCACGTAAATTTGAAATGTATAATTGTATGTGAGCTACTCAGTGGTTCCAAATCCATATAAATTTATCTTAAAAAGAGGATTTCTTTCACAACATGATAGGAGTATAATAAATATATATATTTGCAAAGATTTTTTCCAGTGAAATTTGACTTTAAAAGAAGATTTTTTTCGAGCAAGAAAAACACAAACGCAAAATTTCATCTTTTTTATCTAGACAAAGTACAGATTGGAAGACATTAAAATATCATGTATGTAGAGATAACCGATAGTGCACTGCACTCTCTTTCCAGTTGTAAAAGAAAGACTAAATAAATCAAAGCAACACAAAATACTCAAAAGCAAACAAAGACATCATGCAATGAAAGATCAAGATTTGGTAACATCTATAAATATAAAAACATAATTTTAAGCAGTTTGATATTCCAAAACCATGCACTGATACAAACTTAAATTAAAGGAGTTTGATCATAGTACCTAAATAAGATACCTATCAAATATTAGAGCCCTCAAAGGCCTTTCTGCAGTATCCTGAGGAGGAGGTATCTTTCGAACAATTGCACTTAAGATTTCACTGATACCTATTCCTTCCTACAAAATACAGCAAATGTTTGATATTCACCAAACATATCTTCACAAAGGACCTTATTTACATAATCGTGTGCCCAGCCTCACTTCTGCAGGGATATTTAAAAAGCAAAACAAAAATATGCTTGCATTTAATTATAGAAAGTATTGATGGGCAGGAGAAAGAGGGGATAGCAGTACCAACCTTTGCCGAGCAGTAAATTGCATCAGTACAATCAAGACCGACAACCTATGAAGATAGAGCAAAATTATAACAGATGTATATACTTTATGGAATATTTTAGAGAATTCCATTATTGTGACTTCATAAATCAAGCGGGGACTATATTGAAGTAGTAACACGTAATTACTAACAAAAAACTTGTAGAGAGAAGAAATATATAAATCTCGCAGAAAGAATAAAATTTTCTCACATAGAAAATCTAGAACTGTCACCAGAAATTGAAATATCATAATGAATAAGTGATGCACCAAAGAAATGAAAAATCCTAGGAGCATTAAGATCCACAATGTGGAACATCAATTTCATGCCGAAGTAATCAATTTTAATTTCTTTTCTATACAAACAAACCTCTTCTATCTCTCTGCAAACACGTTCTGGCTCTGCACCTGGAAGATCGATCTTGTTTAAAACCTGCATTTTGAAAATGATTCAGACAGTTGAAAAACATATTAGCTGTACTCTACCACAACTAATTAACTAACAAAAGTAATACAATATAGTAAGAAGCAGCACTTTGATCAGGAATACACATGCCACAGATGATACCAGGTTACTGTTTCCCCGCTTCTCCACAAATAAGATTTTCAAACAGCATAAATGAAAATACAACACATGCAACTGCAATAATTGGGAAATCCCAGGAAAACATAAAGCACATCCTGATCATTGGTGGTCTAAATATGTTCATCAGTTGACATTAGGTTCTCAAGAAGTAAATCAGTGAGCAAAATGTTGGTAAGAGTTAAATTCTCTTAGAATGTGTAATTCATAACTCTGGGTACCAGAAGGCTGAATTCGGTTCATCAAAAGAAAGTAAACAATACTACAGAATTTAACTTTAAAAAAACTACTTAATATGAACTTTTTGAGCCCTTTGCATGCTTTTGCCAACCTAATCATGAGTGAAAAAAAAAAATTACCACCTCATTGAGCAAGAAGTTGTCCTAATTAACGCATAGCTCAAGCATTTCACCTTGGTATCTGTCAATCTGTCATTTAATTCTGGCTTAATTTTGTGGAAATATGCTTAATGGTACACTTCACATAACTTCAAAATGAACAAAAGGTTTAAAAGATTCTTTAATATAATGTCGCTCCTGAAATTAAATCAACTGGTACAAAGTAATTCATTCCTATACCCCAAAAAAAGCATTATGGTAAAGATACTCCTGCTGTCCTGCATGTCACTACTTAAGGTTGGTAGAGGTCACAAAGATGGGTATCTTCAAACTGGTTCTAGAGTTTGAACTTTGTACTAGAGCAGTCCTTCCTGTCTCAGTTATGTTCCATTCGGATCTGTTGCAATGTTCATATATAAGTAATTCTCTAATTCATCTCTTTAAATGCAGAATCCCAATTAGAATACCCAATTAGAGTTATGACGAAACCTAGAAATCAATTACATTCCAATTTGAGTACCATACTGCAGGAAATCATGCATTTAAACACGCTTATCATTTCTTGAGCGTTTACAATGCATGATTAGCTAGAGGAAGTGTTCAATACCTCTAAAATATTCACTGTTCTTTGCTTTGATACATTACTGCCCTATCCTTTTGGCACTTCAATACTCGAATTTTTTTTTTTTTCATATGATTTGAATGTATTATAAACACTCGAATCATATGTAAACATGCATTATGAATATTCTTAATTAGTTATTTAATTTTCTTTAAGATTGCAGTGAATTTGTTGCAAGATGTTAAATTCCTTGATATTTCTGTACAATTGAAGTGTAAGATATCTTCCTCCATATCCTTCCTTGCTTGGGGAAAAAATTAAGCGCAAGAGAAGCCTTCTTAAGAGACAGTAGCAAGAAATGAATCCACTACCAAGCCTACTTCTGACCACCATTGGCTTTACAACTACAATTGCTAGAGCTCCTTCATCAGCTACTGCTGCTGCACTCCAAGCACCAAGGGATTATAGCCTTTGCTGAAATTTCCTATATTTCGTTGTCAAAATTCAGCGTTTTCTTTTCCAGACCTTTCCCGTTTTTGAAATTTTCTATTTTTCGCTTAAGGAACTCTCACATATTTCCGCTGATTATATTTCATTTACTACAAATCAGTGTCCATTTCAGTTCCATATGGTTGTAACTAGAAATAAGCTACCTTTATTTCGGTGATAAAAATATGCAGATAAATTTGCAATTTCAACATGAATGATTCAATTAGGCATGCAGTCCATTTTACAGAATAGTTAAACTCCAGAGGACCTGAACAGCTTGGTACTGCTTGCAAATTTAACAAGATGATAATCAAAAGGCAGAAAGAATTATAAATTAAAAACAAAACTCAGAAACATCAAACTTACTGGAATGATCTCAAGGTTGTTTTCCAAAGCTAAATATACATTAGCCAATGTTTGGGCCTCCACTCCCTAAAAATCATGTTAGACTTCAATAACACAACAATTACCTTAACACAGGGAGGAGAAGAGAAGAAATCGAGTTGGATTTTAGAGAAGAATGGAGAAACACCTGGGAAGCGTCCACAACAAGAAGAGCACCCTCACAGGCAGCAAGAGAGCGAGAAACCTAAAATTTCAGTAATCATGATCATATACCAAATAAACACATACTGGTCATTTGAAGAGAGGAATAGAAGACACACTTCCTTCAAAATTAAAAGGTAGTCTACTTCATGAAAATCAGAAGGTTGTCCATGTTCTTCCATAATTCTATTTACAAATTCATTTGTCAAAAATAAGAAACTTCATAAAATATAAATAACACCAACCAGTATCCAGCTACTCAGTGTGGGCAGTTTCTGTAAAGGAGACCAAACAATGTGAAGACATATATTACTGGATAGACTAGTTGCCCAATGATCATATTCTAAGTCATCAGAATACTGCATGGAAGGTATATCCCTTTTATTTTCGTTTGCATGTGGGATGCATTCAGATGGCTTTTCATTTCTTATTAAGTTAGCTATCCATTACATCTATAGCTATATATTTCTAAAAGAGACGTCAATGTTACAAAAAGATTTGCAGCAGAAATATTCTTGGATGGTTTCAAAAATGTACCTCATAAGAGAAGTCAACATGACCCGGTGTATCTATTAGATTCAGGCAATAAGGTTCACCATTATACGTAAAACGCATACGTGCAGCCTGTGGAAAAAAGACAAAAGATTGAAATTTTTTAATTTTTAAGAGGAAATTGATGCAAGATAACACTTAGAAGCAATAACGAGAGTTTTAAGGGTTGCTCAATTAGGTTTACTTATCAGACAGGATTTAAAATTAGAAAATAAAAAGAAAGTAATTACTAAATACTAAAGCTACTTCATAACAAAATAAAAAGTGAAGAGAGTAGAGCATAATAAAATTCAATTGTAGGAGGATAGGAGCAGTAAAAGAAACATGTCAAAGCTCGTATAGAAAGACTAAGTTGGTTTTAGGTTGTTAGAACTAAATGTCACACTTAAAATCCCTATAAATATTGAAGTAAAAAGAGTTTTCCCCGCAAGAAAGAAAATGATGCTCTTCTCAAGTTTCAAATTCCCTGTTAAATGATTCTCTCAGATTTTACTTAGTCAATAATACAAGAGCTCATGACATGACATTTCTAAAATAAATAACTCAAGGCTACATCTAATTTGGACACATGTAGTGCAATGTAAGAGAATTAAACAATATCTCTTTGATCACTATGCATGGAACAATTCTATATTGTTTCACATGCTCTTGCAGTGCTATACTGAAACAGAAATAACATAGATATACTATATTTCAACTAAAATACCATTACGCCCATACTCATCTAATGCAGGCATTTAGCAACCTAGGCAATACACACATAGACATGAGTACCTGCAGTTTGATGGTGATGCCTCTTTCTCTCTCCAAATCCATATTATCAAGAAACTGCTCCTTCATTTCTCTGGTCGCCACCGTGCCAGTCATCTGCAGCAGTTTATCTGCCAAAGTCGATTTCCCATGATCAATATGTGCTATAATGCTGAAATTCCTTATATTCGATGAGGGCACCTGTGTTTGCAATAAATACATGCATTCAATTAGTAGAACAACACATCCTCACAGCACATACAACACAATAAAAAACATGAAATAAGAAAACAACAGCCTCTGCACAACTCTTCAAGGATAATTTTTGCATTGCTACGAAAATTCTAATAATTCTTATTAAAAATAATTCAACCTTTAAGAGACGATCTTTGCCCGCTCGAGCCGCAGGTTCAAGGTCGGCCTGGGAAAGGACTCCTTTGGGCTGAACACCAGCGCCGGTAGCTCCGCAGCAGACCTCCAAACAACGACGTCGTTTCTTGTACAAAACGCTAAATTTACCAGTGGATAAGTATTCTCTACCATGGGACAGAAATTCAATCTTGTTGAAGCTCAAAGAGGCGGCGCCATTGAAGTTAGTGAAGTGAGAGCGGCGGTTGGGAATTCTTTCGAGTAAAACGTGTTTGTGGCGGCAAAAGTTGGAGGTTGCCGCCATTAACGGCCGGCGAGAGAGCAGCGGAGGTGCGGTGGGTGTGTGGTGGCTATGGTGATGAAGAAATGAAGAATTGCGGTTTCTTCGTTTTTCAACCACAAGAAAATGGGAACAAGACAAACTGGCAACGGCTAACATCTGCCTTCTCTCATTTTATTTGTGCAATGTTGAATAGATTGGTCTCTTTACACCTCTTTTTTTTTATTAATACACACCCACTAAATTTTTTTTAGGGAGGGTCTGTCTAAACCCACCCCATCAACTTCTTAAGGCACTTCATTTAAAAAAATTGAAACTAAAATGAATAAAAAAAGATCAAAATATCCTTAATGAATGTAATTTTTAAGGGCACCCCATGTAATGTGTTGAAAATTTCTAAGGGCACCCCAAGCATTCAAAACACACAAAATCTTCATTGTTGTCTTCTTCACCCACCAAAGCTTTTTCTTCATTCAAGTTTTGCATTTGCTTCCTTGTTTTTGCCCCTTTTTCCCCTAAATTTCATCAAATGACGAACGAAGATTCATCGGAGCACACAATGTAAGTATTCGCATGCATTTTTCATAGTTTATGTAGTTGAAGTTTCATTTTTAAAAATATACAAAAATTCCCGCATCTGTTCGCGTTCGGCCAATATAGACCAAACGCGCCTGAAGGATTTCGACCATGACAGCCGACACGCCTCTGTCCCGTTCGGCCAGGTTGGCCGACTTCTCCTCAGCCCGTTCGGCCAGGGCAGCCGACATTTCACCTAGCACTCGATTTTTCTGTTTTTTTTCATATTCTATGTTAATGATTGTATTTGCTTGCGTTGCAGAACTGAGCCTCGTATTCGGACGAAGTCAGTTACATTAACAAATCGGACAATGAACAATTGGTCGAGGAAGAAATTGCTCCTGAGTATATGCAAATAGACTTCACTGTCTACTTTACGACAGAAGAAGTATTTGAGTCTCGCTACCTGATGATGCAGTGGGTGAATGCTGTAGTGCACGAGCATAATATGGTCATATTAGTTCGTCGCTCTGATAGTGGAAGTAGTGGTCGGCGAGGTCGAGTATTATTGGGTTACGAACGAGGTGGCACCTATCGTCGGCGTAATAAGACGAAATCAGAAATGGTGAGTGTTGGTGATGATGAAACGAGTGGTGGGAAGAAACGGGGCAGACGTACGGCCACCAAAAAATGTGATTGTCCGTTTCTTCTTAAAGCTACTGAATTGAATGATGATGGGCAGTGGTTAATAAGTGTTGGATCCGGCGTTCATAACCACCCGATGGGACGACATTTGGAGGGTCACTCCTATGCCGGTCGACTAACACCGGCTGAAGATCGGTTTATCGCAGATTTGACAAAGAATAAGGCAAAACCGAAAGACATTCTAAGTACTTTAAAGGAGACCTTCGTTCAGAATGCATCCACTTTGAAGACCATCTACAATGCAAGGCATAAACATAGAGTTATGGAGCACGGCGGTCGGTCTCAAATGCAATACCTATTGGAGAAGCTGAAGTCACATGACTACTATTTCCTTGTTCGTAGATGTGAGAAAACGGAAAGAGTGAAGGACCTCTTTTATGCCCACCCGATGAGTGTGGACTTGTTGCGTGCCTTTCCGAGAGTCTTGTTGATGGATTGTACACACAAGACCAATAGATACAAGATGCCACTGATAGAAGTGGTTGGCATCACATCTACGGATATCACTTTCTCCGTTGCTTGCATCTACTTGGAGGCTGAGCGTGAGGAGAACTATAGATGGGCTCTGACGACTTTAAAAGGGTTGATGGACCAATCCTTTCAACCAAAAGTTATTGTGACTGATCGTGAGATCGCATTGATGAATGCTGTGGAGGTCACATTTCCAGGGGTGAAACACTTGTTGTGTAGATGGCATATTAGCAAAAATGTTCTTACCAAGTGCAAGAAAGAATTTCACACCAAGGCGAAATGGGATTCGTTTAATTATTCGTGGAATGCATTGATTCTTGCCGAGGATGAAGTGAGCTTCAACGAGCTACTTAGAAGATTGAAGGACGATTTCAGCGACTATCCTGTTGCCGTGGATTATGTTCTGTCAAATTGGCTTAATCCATATAAAGAGAGATTTGTCTCGTGTTGGACAAACGAGATAATGCATTTCGAGAACACCACAACTAGTCGGTACGTATAAGTTGTTTTTTATAGAACGCATTTTATTTGTTGGTTCGTATTTGAACTTGTTGTAATGAAAGACATGCATTCTTGTGAACAGGGCCGAGAGTGCACATTCGAAGTTGAAGAAACAACTCGGCACTAGCTTGTCAAATTTTGAAATGTCTTGGGAGAGGATACATGGATTGTTGATCACAAGCCACAGCACAATCAAGGCTTCATTCGAACAATCCCGACATAGAGTGCACCATAAATACAGGTCTCCCCTGTTCAGGAATATACGTGGATTCGTGTCTCATGCGGCTATTCATAAGATTTATCAGGAGATGCAAGGAGTGAATACGGCCGGGGTAGATTCGTTACTTTGTGGTTGTGTGCTGAGAAAGGCCTGTGGTCTACCGTGTGCTCATGAACTTGGTGAATTACTGCGTCTCAACGAACCAATCCAACTAAAAAGTATTGACAGGTTTTGGAGGAAATTGGACAGCGAACCCGTTAAGTCGGATGTCAGTGTAGCCGAAGACCTTGGGTGTCGATGGACCGAGACCATGATTGACATCAATGTAATGTTCGATTCGGCCAATGAGTCATAGAGGCTGTTGATGCTCAAGAGACTGCGTGAGATCCAGAACGTGTCCACCACCTCACTTATTGAACCGGAAGTTCAAACACGCTCACGTGGACGACCAGTGAAGCCAAAATTTCGAATAGACAAGTCCACCAAGTGTGAGAAGAGTGCTTTCGAATACGTGGAGTCCTTTCATAATAGTAATTCCCCCCGAACCGAGGATGCACATGTTAGTGGGGAACCCTCAAGTGCCGAGAAGGTGGTGTCGAAGAAACGGCCAAAGCAACAGGTTGTGCGTCGTTCCGCCCGTACAACATTCGGTGTTCCATTTATTGATCAATCGATGCCTCATCCATCTGATGCTCCTGCTCTTCAGCATCCTCCACCTCCTCCTGATGCTCATGCTGAACACGAGCTTCGCCCCACTCAACATATTCGGGCTCAGGAATGTCATGCCCTCCCATCTCCAACTGAAACACCGGGAGCGAAACTTCGGCCGGGTAATCATTGCCCGAACATCCAACTCCCGATTCTGTCTCTTCACCCCAACGCCTTCTTGCTGAGGCCGTCGGTCTCACCCTCTCGTACGTCTTACCTGGATTACAAAGAAAAATTATTACGACAAACAAAATAAATACAAAAAAAAATACACACCCCGTTCGACCGAGCTGGCCGACATCCCACAGCCCCGTTCGGTCGAGCTGGCCGACAAGCCTCCTACCCGTTCGGCCAAGCTGGCCGACAAAATGCCTAACCGTTCGGCCGATGCGACCGAAAATACACAACACCGTTCGGCCGAGGTGACTGAACACGCACAAGACCGTTCGGCCAACCAGGGCCGACAGTGGGCAGACGGGAAACATGCGATTTTTTCGAAAATTGAACACATTTTCAGCAAATTACATCAAATTTCACTAACCCATTGCTAATACTAAGTGATTCTAACTCATTGCTAACCACACACGAAGGAAAAACGTGATCTAATTTTGAAATCAACTTACCGGTAAAGTTTTGCTCCCTATGTTCATATCCGAAAGCTTTTCTACATCGATCCATGATAGCAAACGTGTCGGCACGAGGGAACCGAAAGAAATGCAAATTTTTTAGCAATTGTTCGATCAAAACCGTCGAAAACTCACGAATTTGGTGCAGAATTGATGGTGGCCGATTTGTGAAGGAAGTAAATGGTGCAGAAATGAAAAAGAGTAGTTTGGGAAACTATGAGGGTGCCCTTAGAAAAGAATGTATCAATTTTTTTAATTAGTGGGATGCCCTTAGTAATTGGGGTGCCCTAAGTAGTTGATGGGGTGGATTTAGTCCATCCTTTTTTTTATTAATACACACCCACTAAAATGTTTATATAAAAATAAGTTTTTAAATTGATTCAGATGTCTTTATATATAAAGAATGAAGATTAAAACATGTTTAAGTTTGATTTATCTATATTGGAATTCTTCAAGTATTTCAATTTGTCTTCATTTCACTAAATACTAATTAATTTAAACATTTAAAATCTACGAAATATTAAAATTTTCAAAATGGACATTTCAACATTTACCAATTAATAATTTATAGAATTATAAAATATGAAATTAATAAATATTTTTAAATAGATAATGTGCCCAACACATCAACCTTTTAGCTTATATCCTATTTTTGGACTAATGTCAACTAGCCAAAAATGCAAAGGAATTGATTTCGGGTTTGGAAATTGGGCTTTTTTCATTTTTGCTTGATTCTTTTAGTACAAATCCAATAGAATGCAAGTCTGAGTTTCATTTTTTTTATATTGTAGATATTATATCAGTATATTGTATGAATTATACATATTTTTTAATTTTTCAAATAAAAATAAAGATTATATATTATTGTCAAGATTATTCAATTGATGTACTACTATGAATTTCAATTCATCCTCAAATCCCTCGGTCCAAACACAACCATAATAAAAGTGTGTATACCAAACCATAGGTAAACCAAAACCACTGAAAGTAACATGAAAATCATAAGTTGCATTTATGTTGAACTTCATATATCTAACAACAATATAGTTCAAATGCAGCTCTGGGAATCATAAAACCCCTATTTTAGCTAGAGTTGCAGAATTTAAGGTAGACAAAAAATTATGCAACAATCTGTGCACTTCTCTCCACTTGTGGTTTCTTTCGCATCGTCCAAAATGCAGCATAATATCGGTTCTGGAATTGCACGAACGAACACAAGTTATGAGCACACGACATCAAAAGAACAATAATAACACGAAATCAGATGCTTGATCAGTAAAGTGGCCAAAAATATCATAAGAACTATCAATAATCACAATAATCACCCAAAGATCTGAGTTGACAAAAATAACATCACTCCTTCCAACATATAAAAACAGCAGTGGTTCAAAAAAAACTTAGTCCCAAGAACAGTTATGTCTCAAAAGTCAAATGTTATCGAAAATCTATAAGACCCTGTAACTAATTTTTAATTGAATATAACAAACTGTGGATGATGGACTTAATTAATGAATAAAAAAAGAGGTATAGGACTACATGTTTTACAAAAGGCTGTACATTCTCAGAAAGATCATATAGTACCTTGATAAAGTACGACTCTGTTTTTGGGACAGAGAGAGTAGTACCTTCTTTGGGTTTCATATACATCAAGAATATAGATCAGATTATCCAAACTATAATGATTTAGGCGTTTAACCAATATGGCATGCCGTGGATGCTCAAACCAAATTAGCTATTCATGTCATCTTCTTTAAGATGAAGTCATCAATCATCAGAAAGATTGGTATCTCATTTTGTAAACGTATAACGAAAGCTCGCTGCCTACATCATTGTTAAGAGAAATCTCAATTGGAGAAATCCAAATTATGTGATAGAAGATCAAAAGCTTACCTGCATCATTGATCTTGGATTTGTTGTGTATGTTGTCGCAATTGTTGATTCCTTCTGTTTTTTTTTTTAACAAAAAAATAAAGTTGGAAATGATGAAACAGTAAAATGTCCAGTACAAATACAGTAAAGTTCATAAAAAAAATCCAGGAGTACCTCTATTTCAAATCCGTAGTGGCAGGCTACCCTCTTTACATCTTCCAAGCTCAACTCAATTGACATCTCCTAGAAGCAGCAAATTGCCATTAAAAGAGAGTAAATACAATTGGGAAACCCAAAATAGCAATTATGTTAGGCTTAGAAAACGAGTGCACACTATTATTTAAGGTCAAGACATTTACATCTTCCTGATTATACATATCCGCAAAATGATAAAGCAGCGGCCCCAAATTGATCCACGTCTGTCAACCACTCAGAATAAGAATTGCATACTCAAATTATTGGTAAACAATAACTAGTATAAATCACTTACACCCCCATCTTTGAGAATTCTTGAGATAATCTCAATATATTCAACAATATTATGTGCCGTATCAAGAAAGAAACAAGTTACAACTGCATCCCAAGCTCCTGAAATTATATAAAACCATAAGTGAATCTAGCAACTGCACAAAGTTTTTTTTGGGGGGGGGGGGGGTGGGGGGTGACAGAAGTTGCATCAGAGATTTGATTTGACTTTCAAAGATTTTGTACTGTGTCAGTTCTTCAACTCACAGATTTCCAAGAGAAAGAAGACACTCACCTTTTCCTTTTCTTTTTTTTTTTAATCCAAAGGGGGAAGATCTGTAGGCGTACTATTCTTATTGAGTAATCACAACCTTGTGATACATCAATTTCCAGTGCTCTCTCTCTCTCTCAATACATATATATATAAATCATATATATTCATGTATATATATAATTAAATAAAGAAGAAGAAGCAGTGCACTTTCCTCACCTACTTGACTTGGATCATTATATACTTCAACAAAATCACCACCACACATTGAGAAGCCCTCAGTTATCCCTGCACTGTTCCAGTGGATTGTATCACAATCTAGTTTCAGAAAAGAGTGTAAAGAATGACTAATTAAACTTTCATAAAGTAACAACTAACTGCTGTATTACTTGGCCATGTTATGATGCAAAAATGTCTGTTACATAACTAAGAGCTATCTAATTGCAATCAGCAGAAACCTTCTAAACTAACTTAAGGATGGTTGCAGGAAGCACAGAAGGCACATGAGAGAGAGAGAGAGAGAGAGAGAGAGCACATCAAGCATAGCATTGTCTCTATCAAAAGTGGCAAGGTACAGACAGAAGGTCACAGAAAAAGTTTTACTTCATGTATGAGAAAGCAAGTAAAAAAAACGAATGAAACTTCGTTCAGGGCACTTCCACATATCATTCAGTATTTCTTGATGAATAATGTTCAAATTATCAAATATAATAATTTTATTCTTCAATCTTAAAGTTCAAGCTTTTAGATGAGGAAGTCATTTAAGTATCTCATTTGTTTCTTAAAAATATCACATACAAAAAGACGTAGCCAAAAGAACAGTGGAAAATAGAGAACTGCAGAAAGAAACAAAGGAAAGAAATGGGAAAATCCATATTACAAACTAATATGAAAGTTAAATCATCACCTTGCTGGATGAATATCTGGAACTGAAACAGGGCGAAGCTGATCACTATCTGATAGTGAATTGCAATTACTGTGGATCCATGGATATATTGTCCACTCCTCAGCAACTTGAGAGCTAATAGGCTCAAAAATTAGTATCAGGCCCAATCTATTTTTATAAAGAAGAGTATCATAAATTCTAGGTCCTTACAGGTTGAGTATAAAACTGGAGCATATCATCATGTAGTAAGAAAATTCATTCCCTTGGCTTATGAAACCTGCAATTTAATAAAACCCTTAGCTGGTGGCAAAGAAATTAATACATAGAGGACTACTCTAGCTAGTGGCAAAGAAATTATCATCTAGAGGACTATGTATTATTCTCTGAAAGCATACCGAGACATGAGATTTCTAATGCCAACCTCCCAAGACCAGCTCCAGGAACTAAACATGCTGGAGGACTGTTTGTGATGAAAAGATACAAGTATTTAGCATGAGAAAACACCAATTAGATGCAAAGACATTGTTATTATAATCATTAAAAGTAAAGACCACAAGCACAAGCACTATATCATCTGCAAGTAAATCCAGCTATCAGAGTCTTGATTTAACAGTAACATAGGAACAGCACCTGTTTCTAGAACGATGTGGAAAAAGTCGATCAAGTTCCTTAAGAATTGGTTGATAGCACTCATCACGTTCTCGCTGACCCTGAGAGAGAGAGAGAGAGAGAGAGAGAACCATAACTTCAATTGTAAAAGTCGTTCTATTGTTTCTCTTTCTCTTCATTAATTAGGAGGCAATACAACATCCTCTTGGTTCGAAAAAAAAAATGCATAACTCTGATTTCACATCTAGTTCCTTAATAGATGACCATTAAATCTAATGAATACCTCAGCTGCCCAATCTCTAACAATGTTCCTTATGATGCATCGGACCTGAAAATAGTAAGATATATTTAATGACCAAATTAATCATTTTATGGCAAAAATGGCCAAACACAGGAAGAAATTAGCATAAGGTGTAGCAGAAAAATGTGAACTCTATACCTTAAGATAGATCATGACAAGTGTAAAGAGCAGATACTAACAATCACACAGTATTTCAATTATCAATCAACAAAAAAGGATGGGGAGAACTGAATGACATAACTATCCAACCAATACTAATAAGCAGCACAAAAGGATAGGCAAGAAAGGTTTTGAACGTTCATAATCCATATTAAAAGCACAATCTATCTTGATAGGGACTTGAAAAATAATGAGTCATTGCATAGAGAAATCAACCATTATCCATTGAAATTGAATTTGTTATTGGAGTATATTTATAGTTCACCAATTAAGTTCCAAAAAATGCATTTTTTCCATAACCAATTAATCCAGTTACAAGCATGATCACAACCAGATAAACCATTTGCAAGAAACCAGTATCATACTTGTCTCAAACCACCCTTGTTTGTATTCAATGGTTCAACCAAACAATTGGTTATGACCATAAGTCCAATAAGGGATCATCTGCCAACTATCTTTATTCAGGCAATTACTTGTTCAAATCTCTTTTTTTGAAAGCCCATTAACAGAAAAACTAATCAATTTTGAGAAACAACAGCACACCATTCTTCTCATGTGGCAATATCACTGTAATACCATTTTGATAAAGAAAAGCAACTAAATTCACAATCACAGGGTCGTGGCCTTAGATCCAATTAGCAGGAGTATGAGAATATTCTGTAAACATAAACACTCCTTTCAGCAAAATAAATTTTTAAGAATGATTTCTGGATGTCTAAACAATATCACACACCTTATCTACATCAACTAAAGGAACATGAAACTGCAATGATGGATCCAACCAATCAGGTGATGATGAGGATAACTGAAAAAAAAAAAAAAAGATCCAAAAAGCACATGTTAGTAGTGAACAAATAAAACAATGTGTAAACTGGTAACTGTGCAAGCAGTGTGTGAAGCACAGAACAATCCCCCTTTCTAATAAACAGGACTATAAGACAAAGAAATAGGGATATTTAGGACACAAGGAGCCCTTAGATTAGGTGTGATATAGGATAAAGTTAATGGTTCCTTGAGGTCTGAAATAAACATTTTAAGACTTTTAGTGTTTCAGATTTAGCTAGTGATTTGAGCTAAATTTTATAGATTTGCTTTGTTTTGGGTGTTTTTGTATCAGACCCTTTGTCCCCCCATTCTTTCTTTGCATTTCTTATGATTAAAATCTTTTGTTTCTTATAAAAAACTGATATTCCTTTCTAATAGATTATGATCTAGATGGGGTAGTCATTCAACACATTTTTAACAGCTTCTGTAAATTATGTTTCTGCAAGTGTGTGTATACCTCCACCTCTTTGTAAAGTGAGATTCTCAATTATTACTGAAAGTTAAAGCATAGAACAAACACCAAATATGAACAGATTATCATTTTTTACAAGAATGGCAATTACTTGAGTCTATCAAAAGTATGCATTTTGTATCTGTCCATAATTTTCATCGATACCTAATAGCACAAAGACCCAAGCCAACTAGAAGATACTAGAGTTAAGATACAGATCCCTAATAGAGGCAATCCAAAGAAAATTATATTGCAAGTACCACGAGGCAATTTATTTTCCTACAACAAAAAAGAAAAAATTGGAAACGAAGACCTTACATGTCCATCACAATCATGTGTAGAAGATAATGCCAGAGAACTTTTAACACTCTGAAAACCATCGTCATCAGCGTTTTCTAACCTCCCATTACGCTCGGAGGTAACAGAGCAGTTCCCCACATTTTTGCTCAAAGATTGGATTTTCTTCTCCTGTTGTTATCTACAGAGGTCAAGTTTTCATAATGAAAAGGAAATAAACAAATTGAACCAAAAATAGCAGTTCAAACGAATTCTCAGAGCATGATGTAAGATGCTAGTAGGACCTCACTGAAAGTTTCTGGTTTTAGAGTCCCATGTGTTCCACCTTCCCCAGAGCTAAATTCATCAGCCTTTACTTGATGCAGTTTGCCGCTACTTGAGCCAGACAGAGAAAGTGGAAGGCTCATTTGACCAGATGAAAGACGGGCATCTGAGGCATTCTCAATGGCTTGATCTTCAGAAATATAAGTGTCCACGCTCATATCAATAGGGGGTTCAAAGGCCTGCCAAAACCAATTTCCTGAGTAGCAGTTCTAGAACAATTCATATTGTACGCATGACATGCTTTGAGAAGAAACAACTGTAAGATAAATATACAAGCTAATCAGGTAATAAACGAGGAATAAATTTGATATACAAATCACCTTAAGCATTTCAAATATGAAATAGGAATTTTGTGAGACACACCTGCATGAATAAACAACAAGAATCAGCCCAAATGTTGGTGTGGGGGCTGCAAACCTTGACCCCAGTTCCAGAATTAATTTCCGAATCTTTCTTTATAAGAATTCTAATAAATATCCACATATAAGATATTGGGGGGGGGGGGGGGGGGTGGAGAAAGAGAGAGAGATATTCAACATCCTCAGGGCACTGTTTTCTTTGATTTTCTTGTTTTCGAGTTTTGCCTGCCAGCTTCACTGCAATATTAGTTTCCACATCATACCTTTCTCAAGTTCATCATCAGACACATCTTTTTTGATGCGTAACATTAATTTTTATTACTAAAAAAGGTGATCAAAGCAAGGGTCCAGGGACAACCTGTCCCGAAAAGTTCAGGACCTGAAAGGACAAGACTACAAGATATAACTTCAATCTCTAAGTCTGAAAAAAAAGAAACTTTGAAATTATCCATGATTTGAAACCCGAAAACTATGAATTTCATTCTATCCCAAACGTCCACCACCGACTCTTCAATATACTAAAGATTCAATTGAGAAACATGTGTGGCTAAGCTTGTAAAGCATTTCTAAGTATAAAGAAGTAATCAAATCATGAGGACATCTGGAATAACTTCATCTAACAATACCCTTGCAAGAATGGAGCTTATTACATCATACCCAAGACTTTCAGATTAGAAGAGCACAATCATACCGTTCTTACAAGTCTGGTCCTCTATGTACACTGTTTCAGCATTTTGCTGTATTGCACTTTGTCATGTTCTAATATAAGTTTTTTCGGTTAGGAAAACAGAGCATTATTGTTCATTTGTTTTAGCATATTCCACCAAGCTTTAGAAAAGAGAATATATTTATCCTAGTGTCCTTTGACATATTCCACTCCAGCAATAAACTGCAGCAGCCCAACAAAGTGAACGTGGTATATAGTCTCATAATATAGCATACCAAACCCATTCCTATTAAGTAAATGAGCCCAAAAAATTAGTGACTATTCAACTTGAACTTAATCTTATACAATATTTTACCATTATTAATATAGGACATGCTAAAGTAGATTTACCATCTAAGTTTGTGGAATTTCAGAGGAAGGTGTGACAAGAGCGCCTGCAAAAGCCCAATACCATATATCAGAGAAAACACTGCTAAAATAGAAATATGATTATTCTCACTTATTGTGACACATTTAAACACATACCAACAAATACAGTATGAAAATACCAAAACATAAATTAGTAACCGGACATAATAAGCAGTTACAACTGCAACAGGTAGAAAATAGAACATGATAGACACTTAAAGTATGCTCACTGTAGTAGAAGTCAAAGTTACTGGTCGTTGAGAAGAATTGTTCAAGAGTTGAAAGTTTTAAAAGCTGTTTCTGTGTTGACTGAGTCATCAAAAGTTGTATTTCAGTCCAACTTAATGGTAGAAGAAAATACTATCTATATGACATTCTTCACAATATTATATCTCAATTACGTGCAGTGTGCATATAATTTTCACTCCAGTGAGTTCTATTAAATTACACAGCTGTATAGGAGAACAGAATTTAAAAGGGATTATCTGTGATATTCTTTCCCTTAGATGTGCACATCATAAAATTTCTCATCAAACCCTTGATTCATAATAACGAATTAATAAGGCCATAATTTACTGGACAAACTAACACTAATTAACCAGGAAGAGACCTTGTGGGAATTCGGAAGCTTTCTGTAGCATCTCTCATATCTTCTTATATCCTCTTCAGCAGCCTCTGGATAACTGCATTAGAACACAATAAAAATAAAAAACCTAGACTACATTATTGGGGATTCTTTTCATTAGCTATAAAGTTAATATATTTCAATGGCAAGTGTAAGGACACAAAATAAACTAGAACAAAGATAAAAGACCTGACAACAAAATAACATAAAGATGTTCAATTTTGAAACAATCGTGGCAAAACATGATGGTAAATTCAGGCACATATATTAGTAAGTCTCTATAATGATAAAGACAGTGTATGAGCTGCTACCGCAGAGTGCTACAGCTCAACACCACCATCACCTATTATTCACCAATTATTCCACATTTATAGATGAACTGCGGAAGAAAAAATATAAAGTCACCTATTATTCCACATTTATAGATAAACTTAGAAGTCTCCCCACAACGAAGTATGCAAAACACTGAACCTCTATCCACCACAAGAATACAAAACAGTTTCTTTTTGGGGGTTTGGGAACCAATATCGTTACTTGATTATACTTGGCCACCATAACTATACATATTATTGATTTAGTAAATGTTGTCAAGACAATGTTATCTATTTTTCACTATAAATGTTATGGATGATTCCAGACCTTCAGTTTAGCTTCCAATAATTATAACTGTTACTTCCAATACATCAAAACATTGATTGATCCATAGGGCATTAAAATTAGTGCAACAATTGTCCTGGTAGATTTAGTTTAATTTAGAAAACACAGTTACCTTCTATAATTCAGTATGCATCTTTTTTTGGGATGTAAGTATGCATCTCCAACATTGCTAAGATGTTACCCCGAAAATTATTTGAACAACAAATCATTAATCATGCTCAAGCAAATTCATTGTCTGGAGTAATTCTAATTTCCTCCAGTCTTATCAGTCATCCACTTCAGAGATGGATGATACATCAGTTATAGCACTCTGCCAATTGATTATATCCGATATACTCCTTTACTGATGATATATCAATCGAACAACTAATTTTCACATCTGAGTATACCAAGACAAATGAATTTCTGGCAAATGTCTGAACACCATTAACTCAAAAAGAACATGCAAAATAGCCCCAAACATTCAGCATAAATTTCATGCCCCATCTTCGTATTATCAGTTCATAAGTAATTAATATTCTATATTCCATCTATGATAACTCACTACTTGACATTAGAATTCAATTTAGTCCAACTGCTGAGACTCTGTACACAGCACAAAGCCAATAGATAAATCAACAGGTGAATAGGAAGTATTTTTCACAAAAAAAAAAAAAGAACAGAGACATATATGCATATATTTACACGAATCGAAGACACGCAGAAGATTGTGGAACTGGAAAACAGATGTATACTTGAGATAAGCGCTGATGATACGACGAAGAGATTTGACTTCGAGTGCCACTTCTAGTTTCCGGCGACGCAATTCCTCATCTTCCATTGACGACATTTCTTTCCTTCCTTTCCTTTTTTCCCTTTTCGATTCTCCTTTTCTTTTTAATTTTTTGAATTGTCAGAGGTTATAATGTTTCCCAGTGTCAATTTTGTAGTTTTAGTGGCCGAAGATGGGCCCGGCTCAATAATAAGCTGCTGAATTTTTTATCAGATGGCTTTAAAATGGGCCTAAATTTACTCCATGATTTCTTTACTCACAAAAAAATAGGATGTGACAAAAAACAATGGTGATATACACCAATTCAGAAATCACAATGGAAGAATCAGAATCGAACAATCAGAGAAGTGAGAACATGAAAACTGAAATTATGTGAGGAATCTTGAAGATCTTGAAAAAAAAAGATTTATTAAGAGGAAAATTTGGTTTACAAAGAGAAAAGAATGAACCAAACTTAAATGAAGAGAAGCTGCTAAACACTATTTAAGCTAAGAGGAACTTAAACTAACTCTAACTGACTTTGACTAATAAGGAAAACTAAAAGTGCTACTTTGCTATAAGTGAAGTTGCTATTTCTAAATCTTCATATATATAATTGGCAAATTTTCAGAAGTGATCGACACACCAAGTGACCGTCAGGTCGATTTGGGTTATTGTGTATTCAACATGTAATATAAGGTAAAAAAATTTGTGTGTATCATGTATTAATTTTATATATCACTCCAACGTTATGATTAATTTGAAAAGTATAAATTGACAAATAATACATTTATCACAAAAGCATATATGAGACGTACTCACACATAGTTACTGTGATATGAAATCTCATTACCCACAAACAAAATATGAATTGTCGGATATGAGTTGTGGTTGATCTGTCTCATATAACTAGATTTATAAGATGGTCTCACAAGATTCATACTTTTACTCTAATATTTAATATTTTTGTTTATATAATGTAAGACTCTTATCACATCATGTAATACATTTGTGTATATATCATATAATATTTTTATGTGTATCTGTAATACTTTTGAAAAAATTATAATTTTGACAAGTAATACTATTAAGTATATGTACATATTACAAAAATATTGCATGATATCAAGGACAAAAATATCGGTACTTGTGGATATATCGGTACCTTGATTTTACGGATATATCGATATCGGTGAAAATATCGATAATTTCGAGAAAAAAATAAAAAAATTGAAAAATATATGTAGCACTCTACATAATATTATAATGAATATTAATATATATTAATAAAACATGTTTTTTTCTCTCTCTAAAATCCAATCACCTTCAGGCTTCAACCTTCTATACCTCACTCCATTTCTACGACTATCTTAGAGCAAATCCATTTCTCGCAGTGAACCGCTACTTCACGACCGAGAAGAAAACGAGAATGAAAGCTCTTTTGAATCCAGAGCTAATCCTATCCCCAATCCCACCTCTCAGAACCAAAATCGGAATCCCAACTCCTAAAATCTTCCTCCAATTCCCTCTCGCATTGACAAAATGGAGTCGTTTAGTCAAAGCTGTTCTCGATTCAACGGCCATCGATGAGCTATCCGGTATCATAAACCCGACGGTTTCAACGTCTTATCGGAATCCGAAGTTGCCTAAGCCCAATCAAACTGTATTGCATGGTTCGCCGTAACGGCTGTTACACCCATTATAACGGCGTTACGTAACTTTAACGGCCTCTTCCACGTCACTGATTCAGTTAAAAACGATCGGCTACATTATCGGGCATGATATCGGCGTGATAACGCTCGTAACGGCGTTATAACGGATAGTAACGACATTATAACGGACTGTAAGGATGTTATAACGGTCGTAACGGATATAAGGGGCGATAAAAGCGGAAACGACGGATAGATGATTGAATTTGAACACTGTATATTTTTTTTTCGATTGAATGTAATATTCTTTATACATGTTTATTATATATGAGTATATTAATATGTATATATATATATACCTTGAATGTGTACGCAAAAATGTAGAGAAATTAAAGTTGTAGCAATAAAAACAGTAGTTGCTATTTGCTATCATCCTACTCAATATCGAGGATTTGGATATTATTATGAGTATCTGCTGTATTGGATGCTCAAATGAAGGTCTGCACGGGTCCACTCAGACCAAGCCTCTTAATGCTGAACAAGCTTTCAAGGTTCTTGACACCATCTTAAAATCCGGTGAGTTGCAGTTTAACATCAATATGTGTCTTTGGCCGATATATTGTTTTTCGGCGATATATCAACGACATACTGAAAAAATTGCCTTTTTTTTGCTGATAACGACAACAAAACGATATTTTCCGACAACTGATCGATATTTTGTTGATTTTTTGGTGGAAAAATAACTGCACCCATATATTGTATTGGATCTGTCTCTTGGGCGATATTTCGGCGAAATATCGCCATTTTTTCTTCACTGCATGATACACACAAATATATTACATTGTTATAAGTTGACTCGCGAGTTGAAAATCAAAATCAAATTTAAATTTTGAATAAATTAATATTATAATAATTATGATTAATTTATATTAAATTAGTTTATTTAAAGTTTTAGGTTAAAATTCTGAAAATTTGACAAAATGACAGACTTATAATATTAAATATTTAAAATATGTTATTGTAACTTTATTTTTTTTATTTATCCAAGTTAGTTTAAACTAATTCTTCTATTATTATTTTTCATGTTAATTTACAAATTTTTAAAATATTGTTTAGACGTATTTGATTATTATTTCAAATTTACAACGTTTGTTACTTGATTTGTTAATTTTTTGAATTTTGATGTAATTTTCGCATTATCTATGAATAATCTAAGATATATTAAATGAAATTTTGAATTTAATTATTATGGTTGTATTTAATTAAAATAACATTTTTAATTAATTTATCATTTGAATTATTAGTTTAACAAAAAAAATCATATTTTATTAAAAATTTACAAATTTAGTAAACATATTTTCAGATTGAATTATAAATGGTTTATGTATTTAATAAAAGTTGGTTTGGAAATTATACGTTTTGATTTTTTAGTAAATTATAAAAAGAAATTATTTTACATAAATATTTAAGGATTTTAAAATATTAATTTTCAATATTATTTTAGTTCGGTAAAAAACTAAAATTTCTTTGATTAATGTATTTGTTTTCTTTAATAAATTCTAGTCCGTTAATGTATTTTAAATGAAAAGGTGACTATTACATTTGAAAATATGATTCAAATTTAGACTACATGTTAAACATTCAACTCTACTTCAGCAAATTGTGGTGACATTTCCTACACACTGCAGTACTTCTAATGCCCCTATTGGAGAAAAGAGTAGAAAATTACTTTTTTTTTTTCCCTAACAATAACCATTTTTACAGAGTAAAGAATTTGTGGATTTAAAAAAAAAAAAAATCAGTTTACTGAATTTAAAATTCCACATCATCAACTAATAACACCCTTAGAAATATAATCGAAGATGAAATACTATTATTTATTACTGGTATGGATGTCAAATGAGCTAAGTGTCCCACATCAATCCAACTTATAATCTAATAGCGCCTCACATATATTATATAGGGTTAATTTTAATTTGCTACTTAAATTATTATATTTTTTTCCAGTCGGTATTTAAATTTTAAAAAAAAAATTCGATTACTAGTCAATCTCTTGAAAAAATTTCGATTGCTACCCAAGTATATATTTTCATCTCAAAATTCATCAGAAAACTTGAAAATACAATTCACTTACAAATGTTAGTCAAAAATGCATAATTCATATGCCAAAATACCTCTTATTCGAAGTCATATAATAACCCCATGTAAATTTCATGATTCTAATTCGATCTGATCACGAATCGAACAAAAATCATTTTAGAATTTTGAATATTTTTTATTCGATACAAATTTAAATCAAACAAAAAATTTTAAATTAATATAGAGTTATAATTTAATTTTGAAAGATGATCATTTCTGCATATGAATCATGAATTTTTGAGTTTTACGATGAATTTTGACTGAAAAATATGTGTTTGAGGTAGCAACCTGAAATTTTTAAAGAGATTGACTAGTGATTGAGAAATTTTTTGAGTTTTTTCACGTACTGAAAATAAGTGCTAATATTCACATTTATATTCACATTCTCTTTGGCAAATTCAATTCTCAATTTAATTTAATGTTCTTATACTTATTATATTTTATTTTTACTTATATATTATGCTTATCAATGGAGTTGAAACGAGTTTCCAATGAAGTGATGATGTAACATCTTAGAATTTTTTTAATAACTTCATAAAATAAGTTATATAGTAGTAATAATGTAGGGTTCAGGCCCAATATACCATAATATATATAGTGGCATGCCTTTTCTATCACAATTGATATAAAATGGAACTTTTCTACCACAAAATTATAAGTTTGGTTGTTTTTTACCTTTTTTTTTTTTTACTTTTGGTGATGTGAATAATGGATGTGGACCATAGTTGATTGATGACTTGTACTTGTGCATCATTGACCGATTGACTTATGAATAATGTATGTTTTTGTTCTTTTTAACCACTATAATGCATTTTTACTTGAATTGCTTTCATTTTTCAAAAAAATGGCCGTTTTAGGATTACACGGCAATTATAGGGGGTACACGGCAATTAATCAATTTTGGTTAATTGCCGTGTACCCCCTATAATTGCAGTATAACCCTAAAACGCCCATTTTTTGTAAAAAAATCAAAGTTTTAAGGGGTACACGGCAATTATAGGGGTACACGACAATTTTGGTTAATTGCCGTGTACCCCCTATAATTGCCGTATAACCCTAAAACAGCCATTTTTTGCAAAAAATTAAAGTTTTAGGGGATACACTGCAATTATAGGGGGTACACGGCAATTTTGGTTAATTACCGTGTACCCCCTAAAACTTTGATTTTTTGCCTCAAAATACCTTCAAAGGTCGATTAACCCTAAAATTACATGTATACATATGTCTAAATTGTCGTTTAGTACACAACATGCAACACATTCATTCATAAACTTGCAACCCTAATTCATCACAAAAATTGCGGAAAAATATAACACAATTGCAACCCTCATTTAATGAATAAACTAGCAGTACACCCACGCAATGCGCGGTTTGTGATATAAAATCTATATTTTTTAATATTGATGACATAATGTAATGATATATTATTTAAATGTAATATATAAATATATATATATTGCTTTTAATATCTATATTAATTAAAAATGTTAATATTTCAACTTTAAAATTATGTTATTTTAAATAATTGTATTTGATATAATTAAATTTTTTGAATGCAAACAATTTTGAAACTCAACATTTTAAATTTGATATAATTATATATGCTATGTAAATAGTAGATTATGAATTTTAAAATAGATATGAATTTGATATAACATGCATTAAAAATGAAATTCTAAATCAAATTACGAATATAATTAATTCATAAATATAACACAATACAATATAAAATAATAAAATTTGAATAATAAATTGAACATCAATATTAAAAATAATAAAATAATAAATATAAAATCAATATTCAACAATTCAATTTGAAAATAAAATTAAACACAATATAAAATAATAATAATAGTTTTGTGTTTGTGAGTTTTAATTTCTGAATAATTCAAAAGTCATTTACTAAACTTGCTAATATATTTTATTCATATTTTTGTTCTTTTATATTTTAGATGTGTAGATAATTTTCTGCATTGTTTTTAGATGGATTTCTTCAAAAAAAAAAATTTAATTTATTCCAAAATTTAGTTTATGTTTAAAAAATTTAGCTTCAAAACTATATAAGAATAATCAAAAAGCTGACCCACATTTGCACACTCCTGAAACCATTTTCTGCAATCATGAAATTAAATTAAATAAATTATAATAATTTTCCCCTGAATCCAAACCAAAAAAAATAAATCAGATAAATTTAGGTGATTAGTGGCAAATCAGTAATTTTTGCCAATTAGGTAATTAATGGCAAATCAGTAATTTTTACCAATTAGGTAATTAATGGCAAATCAGTAATTTTTGCCAACTTCTTTCATTTTATATATAGTATAGATTGCAAAACTTTGGGACAAAAATTCATATAGAAATAATTACCGTTTACTAACCCATACAATGACTGCTAATCTTCACAAAATTTGAGAGATTTTTGAACTCAAAACCTTTCCAAGCTTCTTCACCAAAATGTCGTTTAGTTTGAGGGAGGAAGAAATGGAAAAAAAAATTCACAGCAAGGGTACACGGCAATAGTCAATACAATAGGGTTTAGGGTAGTTGAATGTAGTAAATATGACACAAAATGCCAAAAAAGTTTACCCTACAATTAAGCCTCATGTGATTCAATTTTGGTTGGTGTGACTTGTAATGTCAATTCATGTCATAGAAGTGCAGTGTGTGGGCCCAATTGAGTTACAAAGTACATTTAGAGTAGAAAATATACATTCTTATATATATTGTGGTAAAAAACATATATTCTTATATGAATTGTGGCAATTTGATCATTTATCACTAATAATGTATGTTTAGGATATAAATTGATAAGTATAGATGTGTCATTATCACACCCTTTTTCTCTCTCTTATCATGAAGGGCACATTGAGATAAGTGGGATATTATCTTTTTATCATCTTGGGAAGAAAAAACTCAATTAAGGAAGACAATTTAAAATAAAAGTCAAAAGAAATTCTCTCTCTCTGCACGCTCTCTCTCTTCTCTCTCTTTCTGCTGCACATCTCTCTTTCCCTCCCTCTTTGATACTGTATGTTGCTGTGTTTATTTTAAAGTCGGCGCGTGGTTTGCGCCTGCGAGTTGGATGATGAGGTGGCCGACGCTTGTTACACAGGCGAGGAAGGCTGTAAGTCACCGCTTGCAGCGACGGCGTGTGGGTGTATATATATATATTTGCGTGTGAGTATGTATATATATGTGTATATATTTGTGTGCGTGTGGAAGCGCCGTCGTGAGTGGCAGCGCCGGGTTGGGATGTGAGCAGTGACCGATGGGGTGTATCAGTCATGTGTGAGCCGACGGCTGGGGAGAATCGCACCGCCGCAAGAGCAGCGGTGCTGCTGTGAGTTGTGCGTGTGTGTGTTTTGATTGATGGGTGTTTGCTGGCTATAGGGAGCCGCGGGCAGCGATGAACGGCGGCAGCGGTAAGGCGACGGTGGCTAGGGTTTGGGTTTTGGGAGTAAGGTTTAATTTTGTAAATTTAATATAATTAAGGACTAAATTGCAAACCCTAGAATTATTAAAAAATAATATTGATCCCTCACATTTATGGATATTACATATTAACCCCTAAATTTATGAAATATGTTATAAGACCCATGATTTAAGAATAATGACATTTAAAACCCCAAAACTTGCTGAAATTACATATTACACCCTAAAATTTAAGGATTTTTATGCATTGCACCTTAGAGTTGCTGAATATTGCTAAAACAATCCTTAGAATATGCTGAAATTACAAGAATATCCCTATAATTGTTGAAATTGTAATTTTTACCCATAATTTGTTGGAATTATAAAATGGACTTTAGATATTACAAATATTGCTTTTGAGACTTAATATATATGTGAAATGACGAGTTAGAGACCCAAACAAATGAATTAGGTTACAAATTAACCTTAGAAATATTATAATAATTAAAGTATTTACGATCTAATCGTTATCTCAAATTTAGGGTACAAAACCCCTAGATTCACGTCTCGTTAACCCCATAACCTTAAGTTCAAATTGAATTTTCTACCTTATGATTTATACATTTCTTTACGAAAAAGAGTTTAACCATGAAGAATTTATTTTAAATAGTTAATGGTTTGCTTAAATCTTAAAACGAACAATTGTGCCTTGAAGGAAATACAAACAGAAGGTAGGAATAACGAAAAATAAGATCGAGAGCTTTTGACCAGTACTGTCGAGTTTCCAAGGTGGGGGTAATTGCTTATTACGGTATTTATAATTCTTTCGAAATATTTAAAATATGAAATATTATACTTGCATGACTGGAGGTCGATATACATGTTATGTGAATAAAGTGCTATGAGCTAAGATGTTAAATTACGATATAATAAAGTTTATGCTATTAATTTATGCAATCTATTAAGATTATTATCAAACGTGAATGTGATTAATGAATGATTTAAAGCACATGATGATGGATTGTGATTGTTTATTGATTGAATTATATTGATTGAGATCTTTGAGAATGATAAAATGAATGGATGATTAAATGTTTATTTTATGCAATATAAGTATGAAAATATGTGACGTATTTGAATTATGTGAATGGCGGTGAGAACCGTATCTATGGCGGCTAAGAATTGTATCTATGGCGGCTAAGAACCATATCTATGACGGCTAAGAACCGTAATGAAAGTGATATGTTTAAATGTGATTGAGATGATTGCTTGCAGTTTTAAATGATTTAAGACACGTATTTGAAGCTATCTATTTTATGTTGTTTTTATTTAAAGACAAACATTTTACGAAAATCAGTTTTTATGTGATAAAATCGTGGTTTGGCAAATGGATTTAAATCTTTAAAGTTTTATTATAATGAGTTGTTAAACGTCGAGTAAAATCTTTTAAAATTATAATGTTTTGAAATAGGGGCAGGACAATATCTTTTATTATATGATTTAAAATGTACGTGCAATACCTTTTATTTATTTAGAAATTATTTTATGTCATCTCGAGTTTCCCCATTGAGTGTATTTCAAACACTCACTCCTTTATGTTAAAATGTTTTCAGCTTAACCCCTTTATGTTAAAATGTTTTCAATTTAAAGAGTTTAAAGCGTGGAGTGCGAGCGGTGGATGCTGGTAGCCAAAAATAAAAGGTTGTAAATGATTTTTATTCAAAGTGTAATATTTTATGAATTATGGAAATAAATATTTTACAATAAATCATGATTTTAAAATATCTTTATTATTCTTAAATGAGTGTAAATTTTTATAAGTAACGCCTTCAGTAAAGTTTATCTCCAAAAAGAAACAGGGCGTTACAAATGAAGCAATATATTTCTAAATGAAATCCGTTTATTTCTATTGCATTCTGGCATTATATTTAACTATTTTATCATTACACGTAATGTAATGTCTATTATATATAATTAGTCTATTATATATAATTATCATTATATAAGTTCAGGTAGCAAATTGAAATTAATCATTATATATATATATATATATATACTGGATACTTACTAAACATAATAAATATTAATTTTCCACAATATCTTTAATTGATTAAATCTTATTTTCCATGCTTCAATAAAACATTAGTTGATAAAGAAATTGGAATACTAAGCAAAAGCTGCCAATTTAGGGTTGGGTGGATGAAGAAGGCAACGATTGAGAAAGTCATCAATAGAAATATAATTGTGATCTGGATATAATTTAGATGCCTCCAAGTCAGTATCTGTGAGTTCAAAACTCACTTGAGCTCCTACAACGAATATATTATGAAGGATTGCCATTGCTATGCTATCTGGAGATGCTAAATCTGCAATAACAATTCATATTTATAATTCACATAATTATAAAATAATTGAAAAAAAATTAAATAATGATCAAATTCTACAGCACATGTATGTTTTTGTGATACATAATAGTCTCGAGGAGGAAGAGGAGGAGGAACCTAATTAACCAGCAATTTAAATTAAACAATAATATAATTCAAAATTTTATATATTGAATATATAATTAGTTAATGAATATATATAATTATTATATTATTATTTATATATACATGGACTGCATGGTATATAAGATTATTTGAGCAAAATATTGCTCTATATAGAATGCGACCCCGAATTTATAAATTGGAGCAATCTTGACCGTTAGATGAAGTAATGAAAAGTTTGATTTAACTCTATCAATTTATTGGAGAGACTAATTAAGATTGCAGATAAATGTCTTCATAACTTAATTTGTTATATATATGTGTGTTTTTTCACTGGATGTATGTAAGTGTTCGTGTGCAAATTGATGACAAATACTGCATTTGGTGTAATAATTCATTTAATTAGGTGCAGCATGAAAAATAATAAAAGTAACCAATTAAATTATATTAATTAGATTATGTGTGTAAACATTAGTATATATTGGACATAATTATATTAAAGTTTACAAGATTAAAATTGAGACATACAGGGTAATAAATAAGATAATTTTATGAGAAAGCTAACTTGCACTTAGACATTAAGTATTTAACTACCTGCTCGTGGCTGGTGAATTGTGATTATTGTTTTGAAAATTATAAAGATATAAAATTTCATTTTAATTTGTCCATTGGGTTGAAATACCAGAAGAAAAATTGTCGATGATATTATCTTGGTTTGTGTCCATTGATCATTTCCAAGAGATTATGAGTACTCAAAAAAATAATGACTTTATTCGTGTGTTATATTATATGATTATTATATTATAAAAAAATTATATAAGAATGTATTACATTAGTTTCATGAGACGGATCTCTATCATCTACGATCAAAAGTAATTTTTACAAATCTATATCTATTTCATAAATTATGATTTGTGGATTAATCTGACTAATCTCACGAAATTAAATATATGAAATAGTTTCACAAAATTTATTATATCATATATCACATGAAAGTTACCCATGATATAAACCTAGTTTGTGTCAATGGAATTGTTTCTTCTTTTATTTTAATTAATTGTTGCATTTTCGTTAATATAAGGAAAAATTATCATTTTCTGTCTTATAATTTAAGTTTTGCCTACTTTTTGATACCAATTTAGTTATACCAATTTATATATTCTAATTTTTTTGCAATTTTCGGAATTTGAATTTTACTTATATAAACAGCGGAATTAGTGACATGAATATTTTAATTTTGATATACGTGAATACATAAATTGATATTACAAACAAAATCAAATTAACATTTGAATTAATATACTTACTTTGGGTGCGATCCACGATTTCTTGCTCAAAAATATAAGTCCTTTTGAAAGAAGATCCCAATTTAGTCTCCCAATTAGCAACCAATTCTAATTGGGAAATGATATTTTTTGGGGGTCTGCAAATCATGACTCGATTAAGAGCACGTGGATCCATAGCTGCTTTCAATGTATATATTGCTACATCTTCTTCGTAATTAAACACCGCTGCACATTAAAGATCATATATATATATACATATATATATATATAAGCACAAATTCTTGAATTTTTTTGGATATATAATTCTTGATATATTCATATATGTTGCATTCACTCGCTAGAAACTTTTAGCTAATGGTCTAATTATAAATACACATGATAGAGTAAAGAATTAGGATCCACAATGTAAAAACTCATATAAGATAGTTTCATGTATGAACATAATTTCATGACACGTACAATTTTACTATCTTCAATCAAATTTTCAATTTAATATATTCTATTAATATATATATATATATATATATATATATATATATATATATTAAATGATACATCAAATGACACTTTTAGAATATATATGGATAGTTCTTGATAAATGTATGATTCATACTTTCACTCACTAAGAACTTTTTAATGGCTTACTTAACCCTAGTTATAGACATGCATGATGGTGTAACAATTATCATGGCCATGATATGAAACTAAATTCACATAAGACGATTTCATGCACTCGGTGAAACAGAACCATATAGCCTTAAACCATACCAACTTTTACAAACTCAACATAAACCACATATATGTCTATATAATATATCACTAATAATATGTGACGTGCATTAATATAGACGTGAAATATATACAAGATGAAACATTAAATGTAATAGAAGATTTGGATGGACGAAAAAAATGTACCTTTGGCTAGACCAGTTCCATAGAGAGTGACTTCATTGGAGGTGAGATCATGTGGGTGGAGTACATAACTTACAAAATATGCAGCAAAAGAGTTTGCAGAAACATAAGTAAATGGAATTTGAGCTTCCTCAGTTGCCCTTCTTATCTTCTTCTTATTGTCAAGTATTTTTTGGAACGGTGGCAATGCCCAACATTCTCTATCGACGTCATTCCCAAATTCCGACGGAATAAATCTCTGCATGCATCAATTTTCCTCATCTCAAAATCTCACTACATTTCAACCTTGAAACGTTTTGTGATTTGGAAAATTAATGCATATTTTGTACACATAAATCCTAGTTTGTTATACCAGATTGAACTAGACCATTTGACCGGTTCAATCACGAACGGGCCTCAAGTCTAGTCCAACATGACATGTCGGAAACTTTTTTCTTTAAAATTAAATTGTAAAATCAATCGAAACCAACTAAAAACTGAAAATTAATTGAACCATTGTTTTTTATCTGACCATAATAATATAGTTATTAAGATATTGTGGGATATCTATATATATACTACTACACACTAATATCAATTATAGTGCATAATTTTAGTGTTAGTTTAGTTTGTTAACCAATATGGGACACTCATAAATTTATAATGTAATCTCATAAATATGGGACAAACTTATATTGTAACCAATATGTCAGGAATTGATAACGTGGCATCAAAACTGAAAACTCAAATTATGGAAGGAAAATTAAGCTGATTTGATAATTTTTATTATTTTATTCTATTTACTAAATATTTAATGGTATTTTCATTTTAAATCTCTTTTATTAATTTTTTTTATGCCGTGACATTAAAATTGGCCATCTCAATTTCCCTTTATTAGTTGAGGATTTTCAATATCAATGCCATGTCTTCAAATGCCACGACCGCATCATAGATTTTAAAAAATTTGATCAAAAATTGAAATTTGAAAATTTTAAAGTATAAAGGACTAAAATTGGAAAACGTTTACTTAGTTGTAAAAAAATGAAAAAAGCATTGTATACAAAACCGAAATTGAAACTATATAACATTTTTTTTAACACTGAGAAACTGTATAGTTGGTATTCTACTTTGTATATATATAGTCTGTTGTGCATTTGTTGTTATTTTGAACTATATCTTATTTTTTTTACATCGGAGTTAGTGGTTGACATATTGTCCTTGTGTACGGGCAATAGGATACGTTAGCAAAAAAAAAAAATATTAGAAAATTGATCGAAGTCAAAATTCCTCTACATATATAAGGTCATGTTATGTTTACAAAAAAATGAAAAGTTTGGTTAAAATGACAATTCGAATAAATGTTGTGATTTTTTGGATTGCAGATTACAAAACAAAGTCGTTTAATTTGCAGACATGGATCTTTTCAATTTTGTTTTTATATCAAATGTTCAAGCTGAAGCGTTCAGGCTATTGGATAACGTTAATAATTTTTTTTTTCTATAATTGAAGTTAGAATGACTTTTATATATATATATATATATATATATATATATATATATATATATATATAAAAGGTTGTGTTATTTGACAAAAAGCAAAAAGTTTGGTTAATATGAGAATCTCAATAGAGGTTGTGATTTTTTTGATAATTAACCTTTATTATTATTATCATTTATAAATTTATAAAATAGTACATATATTACTTTAGGGACAACAGATAATATAGCCATTTGAGATGGTAAAAAATTATAGCAGCCAAAAGATGTTTGTTATCTTATATGGTAAATTATTTCCCATTATCACTATTTTTAAATATAACAAAATTCCAAAAGATTATTATTCAATTTTCTTTAATCAGTCGGACCATCGGTTTTATCAGTTTGACAAGTTGAATCGTAAACCGGTAATAAAGGATGTTTGATCACCAACCTCCGGTTCCACAAACACTCATTTAAATTCACTAATTATATAATTTGAGAATCAATTACCTTCACATTTTCAGCCTCTTTCATGGCACTGATTATCTTTATCTGATCAAGATGTTGAGGGACAGCCAGTGCTGAGATCACAATATCTACCTCCTTCGTCACGCGAACCATCTTTTCATGATCATCCAATTCTCCCTATTCAAAAAACAAACAACAATATTGATGCAATATTAATACTACCAACTAAGTAGACATGTAAGAATACATAGATAGCTGTTCATCATGCATAATTACTAGGGTTTCATTCATATACATGTACATCATAGTTGATCAAAATTGCATGATATAGATTTATACTAAAAAAAATTAATATATTTATATAAAAGTTAAAATTTCATTTTTAGTCCTATAAAATACCCACCGTGATCAACTCTTAATATGTCCACTGATAACGTGTAATGATCACATCCACTTGTTATATGAAAAATGAAATTAATAGATGTACTAGATTTTTGACATATCAGTAGTGGACACATTAATGGTTACATATTAATGTATCCACGGTGGGTAAGGTAGCAGGGCTGCCCTAGAGGCACAGTCTAATTTTAGTCCTGTTAATTTTTGATTATCAATTTTAGTCCTGCAAAATTTTATCCAGTGTCAATCCTTTTTCCATCAAAAATTGTATTTTCCGGTCAATTTAATTTCAACAAGTGATACACATACCCCCAATTCCATGATTTCCAATCACTTACGTTTATGTGACAGTTTTTTGCACAAGTTGTATTTTAGATAGCAAAATAATGCAAAATGAATTGCCATATGTGCAAAAGAGTGTCACATAAGTGTAAGTGATTGGAAATCATAGAATTGGGGACGAGTGTTTGACACTCGCCTAAAATTGGGTGGAAAATACAAATTTCGACGAAAAAAGGATAAAAATTGAACAAAATTTTCAATTGTAGAATTAGAATTGGTAATCAGAAATTAACAAGATTAAAACCAGATAGTGTCTCTAAAACAGGAATAAAATTAAAATTTTCCCATTTAGATATATAAGATGCATGCACATGATGAACAAATCAACTGCAAACATATTTACTTGGTAAATAATGACTCCCATGGATTCAAAATCTCTGAGAAGTTGAAGCTTGGAAGGATCGGTGTGGGGTTTGAGAGGACGAACATATGCATAAGTTGGATAGCCCATAGAAATGCTTGCCTTTGTCAAGTATGTACCAAAATAACCAGTTGAACCAAATATCAGAATCTTGCTTTTGTGATTAGTAGCCATATATGTTCTAATTGGTTTTTTTTCCAACACTCACTTTTTCGATCGTCAATATCGTTGTTCTCTCCTTAATTTTCAGCTTTTTGTAGTTTTAGAGCTACATTTATAGAGAAAGCTCTTGGGAGTGGATAGTATATATATTGTCTGTACGTGTACGTGTGTGTTTAATTTCACTAGTTTTTGTCTCATGCGATGCATAGTCATAATACTTAAAATAAAATAATGTAATTATAATGTAGTTTAAAAATATAATGCGTGTATATTTAAAATATGTGAATTTATGGTAAAAATTGTGTAGCCACCCATCTTGTTATGTTCGAATTAAAAAACCCATTTATAGCTAAATATATTTTTTACTTAATTCTCTATCACGCAAAACCCATTTATAGCTGAATAAATCACTATGATTATCATAAGTAGGGATGTCTTATGCCCTTAACCAGAGTGTTTTCTAAGAGTTAACAATATTCTCTTAGCATGTTGAAAATCAATATATATCATCTAAAATTTAGATGAAAAATGATGTCAGATGAAAAATCAAGTTTGTTTATATGCACAACGAATTATTCTGGCATTCATTAAGTTGAACATCAAATTTATAATCACATTTTTTAAAATTAAAATTAGTTTTTATGGGAATGTATGACAAAATAGAAATTCAAATTCAAAAGTGGAGAATTATAACAAAAAAATTAAAAAACGAAAGAAACTATTTTATATGCCTAAAACAAACAAGACAATTTTTAGAATTAAGTTAAGTTATTTGAAAATGGAATATTTATTTTAGGTATGAACAAAATACTAAGCAATAACATTTTTCCAAAAAAAGAAAAAGGAAAAAATGAAAGAAAGAAGTGATTCATCAGTTATCTCTCTCACAATTAATTTCACGTTCCTTTTTTAAGAGAATTATAAAAATATCTTCATAATTTAAAATCCATAATTAGTCTTATTTGTTTATTATAATCTTCATAATGTTTATCATATTTCTGTGTATCTATTTATTTTAGGTGTTAATTGGTTGATTAAAGATTGAAGCATGTATGCAAAAATGAACGGACATGGTTGAGAATTACTGCAACAAACAACACAAATATGGCAAAATTCGTTTTCTTTTAAAATTTCCTAAATATACTTTTACTCCCTAAAGTTGGCACTAGTTATTTGATTTAGTATACTTAATTTTAACAAGTTGGCACGCATGTTTGGTTAAAATTTTAAAAAAACTAAAACAAAAATAAAAAAGCTCTTACCTGCAATTAGGTACTTATTACATGGAGAGGAATATTGGTTGGAGATTGAGAGAGATACACGAGAGGCAGCATTGTAGTTACAGCCAAACTTTCAACTCGTTCATTCAATCCATATGGATATTACTTTAATTCATTAGATGTGTGGCAAATATCACAATTTGAATTTTTTTCTAAAAATCAATAGTTGAATTTTTTGTGAGTTTACCACATGTCACACATTTTATAATGTTAAAGTATTAACTACATAACTAGGGTATAATTAAACAGACCATCTCCAATAGCTAGCGGTGGGCATGATCCGAAATAATTAGGGGTAAGAGAATCTTCAAAATTGTTTCAAAATTTGGAGATATTCGAAGAATATCAAAAACAAATCTTCAAAATTGTTCCGGTCAATTCTGTTCGGTTTCTTTGGAGATTCCACTATAACAAAGCGGATCAATTCGGATTTTGAAGATTTAGATTTTTATAATTTAAAACAAATATCCATTAAAACAAAATGCAAAAACAAACAAACAAACAAATATATTGTAGGACGTTATTTAATTTATATTTTAAAACAAGTTATAAACTAATAAACTAGATTAGATAAATTACTGAATTAGGTATCCTCTTAAAAACAATAGATTACATTCAAATTTTTCTTTAAATTTTATTCTTCGAAATCTTCTCGTTCTATACCTCATAAATAGTAATTAGAGAGTTCGTAAATATTTTAAGCATTACTGTAACACCTAATTTTTTTTTTATTTGATAACTTTATGAAATAGGTTATATAGTATTAATGTATGTATTAGCATATAAGTAGATAAGTATACTCTTTTTCTTCCTCGATCATAATTGAACAAAGATAAGCCTTTCTCTCTCATCTCTCACCCTTTTCTACAATCATCGACCTCCATCAACCACCACCTTCACCACCGGCCAGTTATATTTTAGGCGAGGTAATCGGATCAAGTTATAGATCTCATCGAGCCCGTCGTGGGTGCTGGTTTGGAACTTCGAAACACCGCCGTCTCCACCATGCACGGTCGTGGGAAGAGCGACAGCTCTCTCTCTCTCGGTTTGTCTTCTCTATCGTCGTTCGCCGTTGAGTCATGGTGGAGCAGGCGCGATGCTCGAGCCGGCGTGTCGGGTTGAGAGCCGCCACTGTAAGTGGCAGCGTGTGCTATATACGTGTGCGTATGTGTGTGTGTGCACGTGTGGGTTTGTGTGTGTATGTGTTGTGGTGGGGTGGTCGGCGCCGGGGAGCACCGATCTGGTGTTGGTTGTGGTGTGGTCGCCGACGACTAGGAGTCACCAGCAGTAGCAAATCGGAGGCAGGGGCGGCGGCTGGGGGAGGTTTGAAGTGGGGGTTTCCTTTTGTAAATTAGGTGTAATTGGAGGGCTAAGTTGCAAACCCTAGAATTATTGGAAATTAATGTTTGACCCTAATATTTATGAAAATTACATTTTTCACCTATAACTTTATGAAATAGGCTTTAAGACCTATGATTTAATGGATAATGACAAATAAACCCTCGAACTTATTGAAATTACATAGCTTTCCCTAAAATTTGATGATATTATGCATTGCACCTTAGTGTTACTGAATTTTGGATAATGACATTTTTTGAACCCCAGAATATATTGAAATTGTAGATATTATTCTATAATTAATCCGAATTTGACATATGAAACCCGAACTTTAATTAAATGACAAAGAGAAATTGTTGGGATTTCATTGTTTAAATTTTGATGAGACAAACCAATCATGTAATAGGAAGTTTTGAGTACCCCATTTTCACATTGTTTAAGTGAATAAATAGACTAGAATTGAGTCTTGAGTCATGTTTTGAAATGGAGGTTAAAAGAGGATAAAGCTGCATCTAAGCTTTAAAGGAAGATATCGCTGCAAGAAGGCATGATAAAATATCGCTGTATAAAGGCAGGATACAGCATTGCTGGAAGAAGAAAGGAACAACAAAGCATAAATAAGGCTGTACTTCAATACAGCAAGACAAGGAAGAACGGCGTGCAGCATCGCTGCATGAAAAGGATACAGGGGTACTGCTAGAACGAAGTTACAGCAGCACTGCCAGACGATACTGCAAGCAGGTCTAAGATACAACACCACTGAAAGAATGCATCAGCTGCACAAAGACCAAGGATACAGCGCAGACTTACAGAACAGTTAAGTAAATACAGCGCCAACTACAAGACGAAGTATCCTGCAAATCCCAGGAAGGATAAATGCAGTACGAGGAACGAAGATCCAAGCAGGAACAAAAGAGCCGTTCAAGAAAAAGTCAAAGTAGCAGACTCGAAGCCAATAAGAAGATGCCACATGGACTGACGCGCCGCAGAAAGCTGCGAGCCACAACTGCCGCATTAAATGCTCCGAAAAGAAAGGTCAGTCGCATTAAATGCGAACCATACTTTGGACAGGCTATTTCAAATTCAAAAGAGGGATGTCTCCTTCAACGGACATCTTCTCCTACAAGTATAAATAGAGGTTGAGGAGAACTGAAGCTGGTGATTGAAACTTTTTACGCTAAATTCACAAAGCTCACAAGATCCAATTATTCAAATCTACAATTAGTTTCAGTCACTCAACCTATCGAAGTGAAGCAGAGTTCAAGCTGAAAGATTCCTTACGGATTCAGAAGCTCACTTCGAAGCACAAGTTGAAGAAAACCTTTTTATCCTTTTAACCTTGTTGCTGTGTGCTTAGGTTGTTTTAGTGGTGTCAAGCAGTTGATAGGAGAGATCCTTGCTGTTTGTTTTAGTTGTCTTGTGTTAGGCAGCTTCCCTGTGTGGGAGTATAGAACCCTGTGTGGGTTAGCCTTTGAAGTTTGCAGTTGCTGTGTGTACGCTGGACTTCAGTAGGTGGTTAACTTTGTAAGTTGATAGATTGTTAGGAGAGTCCTGTAAATCAATCTTGCTTAACAAAGTTCCTGCTCGAGGAGCAGTAGAGTGGACGTAGAAGGATTACACCACCTTCGAACCACTATAACCCATAAGTGTTTTTATCGCTTTATTTATCTGTGCTTATTTTCTGCATAAATCTATCTATCTCTCGTCATAAAACGTTTGAAAGAAGCATTCTTGTGTAAAACAGCTTTGTGTTTAAAAGTATATTTCCGCTGCGTACAAAACTCCAGGTTACAGCATGCAGCACTGCATTCTAGCGCTGCAAGCAGTAACCATTTATCGCTGCAAGCTCAAGTAACTTGCAGTGCAGAACGGTTGTTTTAAAGATTCTGAAAAATCGACCAAGGTTCATTCACCCCCCCCCTCTGAACCTCGAACACCACTTGGGACCAACAAAAATTATATTAATTAATTTATTTTATTTAGACCTCTTTATATAATCGATTAGAGTATAAAACCCTAGATCCTTATCGAAATAATTAAGGAAACTTAGTTTTAGGTCGGATTTTGGAATCGAGTGTTATCACCCTATCGTATTACTTTAATACTAAATTTTATTTCGTAAACCCTGTTGGATGATCCGTTAACAGAAAAAGTTCTAAATTTAAGAATGTATTTTTTTAATTACGAATAGTTCGATTAGATTCTAAGTCGAACCCTTATGCTTGTAGGGGATACGCAGAAGTTTACACCTTAAGTGTCTGTGAGATATAAAAGCTTTTTGATCGTCTATTCTAAAGGTGGGGGAAAATTACTTATTACGGTATTTATATTTTCTTTTGAATATCATTCCAACCACTTTACATGTCTTGGATATGAAAGATTTTGATGTTATTTTGGGCATGGATTGGCTTAAGGTTAATAATGCGGTGATCAGATGTCGAGAAAAAGAGATTTTTATCCGATCTCTAGGAAAAGAAAAGTTCACATTTTTTGGAACTCGAATCGGTATAAATCCACGTGTTATATCGGTTATGCAGGTGACCAAGATACTTAAAAAGGGAGATTGTGAAGCATTTTTGGTAAACATTGTAAATTACGAGCAGAAAACAAACCCTATCGAAAAACTGCAAATAGTAAGAGAATAAGATGTTTTTCCCGAAGATTTACCTGGCCTACCGCCTGATAGACAAGTAGAGTTCAGCATAGATTTAGTGTCTGGATCGGCACCAGTGTCGAAGGTTCCATATTGAATGACACCAAAAGAGTTGGAAGAACTAAAGGTGCAGTTGTAAAAACTCTTGGAAAAAGGTTTCATACGTCCTAGCATATCATCCTGGAGAGCTCCAGTGCTGTTTGTGAAGAAAAATGATGGAACATTTCGGATGTGCATAGATTATCGAGAGCTCAATAAAAGAACAATCAAGAATAAATATTCGTTATCTCAGATTGAAGACTTGTTCGATCAACTAAGAGGTGCAAGTGTATTTTCAAAGATTGATTTAAGATCTGGATATCATCAAGTGAAGATTAAGAAAGACGATATATCTAAAACAGCTTTCAGGACGAGGTATGACCATTATGAATTCATGGTAATGCCTTTTAGACTTAGTAATGCACCGACCGTTTTCATGGATATGATGAATCGAGTTTTCCATCCATATCTTGATCATTTTGTGATAGTTTTTATCGATGACATTTTGGTGTATTCACACGATAAGATCCAGCATGAAGAACATCTGAGGATTACTCTGGAAACTTTGAGAAAAGAAAAATTGTATGCAATGTTTAAAAAGTGTGAGTTTTGGCTGGATAAAATTTCTTTTCTTGGGCATATCGTCTTTTCATAGAAGTGGATCCAGCTAAAGTGAAAGCAGTCAGTAACTGAAAGGCACCGACTAACGTAAACGAAGTACGAAGTTTCCTGGGTTTAGCCGGATATTACAGAAGGTTCATCGAAGGATTTTCAAACATTTCCATTCCTATGATGCGTCTGACTCGTAAAGAAGTGAAGTTCCAGTGGATGAATCAATGCGAAGAAAGTTTCCAGGAATTGAAGAGAAGATTAACGTCTATACCAATTTTGATAGTTCCAGACGGAACGAAGGAATTCGTTGTTTATAATGATGCATCCAAACAAGGTTTGGGATGTGTACTAATGCAACGAGGGAAAATTGTACCTTACGCTTCGAGATAATTAAAGGCGCATGAGCGAAACTATCCAACTCATGATCTGGATTTAGCTGCTGTAGTGTACGCTCTCAAGATTTGGCGGCACTATTTGTATGGAGGAAAGTGTGAAATCTACACTGATCATAAGAGCTAGAAGTACTTTTTCGAACAAAAAGAGCTCAACATGAGATAAAGAAGATGGCTAGAGTTGGTGAAAGATTATGATTGCTCAACATGAAAAACAACATTGGACTTTTAGTCAAGAAATGTATTATTTATCAGCAAGTGAAGGTAGAACATCAACGACCGGCAGAAATGCTGACACCATTAGAGATACCTGAATGGAAGTGAGAACACATCACCATAGATTTTGTGGTAGGTCTATCTACAACCAAGCATGGAAATCACGCTGTATGGGTCATTGTGGATAGACTAACCAAGTCTGCTCACTTTTTACCAATTAAAATGACGTTTGGTTTGGATAGATTAGCTCAAATCTATATAAAGGAAATCGTCAGATTGCATGGTGTACCTATATCTATTGTATTAGATAGAGACCCTCATTTTATGTCCAAGTTCTAGAAGAGCTTACCCAAGGAATTAGGTACCAAATTGGTTTTCAGTACTGCTTTTCATTCCCGAACTGATGGACAGACAGAACGAACGATACAAATTTTGGAGGATATGCTAAGAGCAAATGCTTTGGATCTGCATAGCAGCTGGGAAGACCATTTATATTTAGTGGAATTCGCTTATAATAATAGCTATCAAGCAACTATCGGGATGGTGCCATACGAGCCGTTATATGGAAGAAAATGTTGTTCACCTCTTTATTGGGATGAAGTAGATGAGAAACAAATTTTGGGACCTAAGTTAGTTGACCAGGCAGTGGAGATAATAAGAAAAGTTCGAGAAAAAATCAAGACGGCTCAAGATTGACAAAAATCTTATGTAGATAAAAGACGCAAAGAATTACAATTTGAGGTGGGGGACAAAGTATTTTTAAAAGTATCACCCAAAAAAGGGGTTTACCGCTTTGGAAAAAGAGGCAAATTGAAGCCAAGATATATAGGACCATTCAAGATTGTGGAACGAGTGGGAGAAGTGACATACCGACTAGCCTTACCGCCTAATTACACCGACATACATAACATTTTTCACGTGTCCATACTAAGAAAATATATTTTCGATTCGAGTCACATCATCAATCAACAACAGATAGGGCTGGAGAAGGACCTAACATATGAAGAGGTTCCAATGGCTATTTTAGGTACGTTTCTAAATTTCGAGGATGAAATTTCTTTGAAGGAGGGAAGAATGTAACACCTAGAATTTTTTTTTATAACTTTATAAAATAGGTTATATAGTATTAATGTATGTATTAGTATATAAGTGGATAAGTATAATGTCACTATCACTCTTTTTCTTCCTCTATCATAATTGAACAAAGATAAACCTATCTCTCATCTCTCACCCTCTTCTACAGCCATCGACCTCTACCGACCACCACCTTTACCACCAGCCAACTATATTTTAGGTGAGGTAATCGGATCAAGTTATAGATCTCACCGAGCCCGTCGTGGGTACAGTTCAGAACTTTGAAACACTACCGTCTCCACCGCGCACCGTCGCAGGAAGAACGACAGCTCTCTCTCTCTCTCGGTCTGCCTTCTCTGTCGTCGTTCTCCGTCGAGTCGTGGTGGAGCAGGCGCGATGCTCGAGCCGGCGTGTCGGGTTAAGAGCCACCGCTGTAAGTGGCTGCGTGTGTTATGTACGTGTGCGTACGTGTGTGTGTGTGGGTTTGTGTGTGTCTGCGCTTTGGTAGGGTGGTCAGCGCTGGGGAGCGCTGATCGGGTGTAGGTTGTGGTGTGGTCGCCAGCAGTGGCGAATCGGCGGCAGGGGCAACGACTAGGACGGAGGTTTGGAGTGGTGGTTTCCTTTTGTAAATTAGGTGTAATTGGAGGGCTAAGTTGCAAACCCTAGAGTTATTGGAAATTAATGTTTGACCCTAATATTTATGAAAACTGCATTTTACACCTATAACTTTATGAAATAGGTTTTAAGACCTATGATTTAATGGATAATGACAAATGAACCCTCGAACTTATTGAAATTACATAGCTTTCCCTAAAATTTGATGATATTATGCATTGCACCTTAGTGTTACTGAATTTTGGATAATGACATTTTTTAAACCCCAGAATATATTGAAATTGTAGATATTATTCTATAATTAACCAGAATTTGACATATGAAACCCGAACTTTAATTAAATGACAAAGAGAAATTATATTAATTAATTTATTTTATTTAGACCTCTTTATATAATCGATTAGGGTATAAAACCCTAGATCCTTATCGAAATAATTAAGGAAACTTAGTTTCAGGTCGGATTTTGGAATCGAGTGTTATCACCCTATCGTATTACTTTAATACTAAATTTTATTTCGTAAACCCTGTTGGATGATCCGTTAACAAAAAAAGTTCTAAATTTAAGAATGTATTTTTTTAATTACGAATAGTTCGATTAGATTTTAAGTCGAACCCTTATGCTTGTAGGGGATACGCAGGAGTTTACACCTTAAGTGTCTGTGGGATATAAAAGCGTTTTGATCGTCTACTCTAAAGGTGGGGGAAAATTACTTATTATGGTATTTATATTTTCTTTCGAATTATTTACAAATACGAAATATTAAATATTATATGAAATGAGACCTGTTTAAGTGTATATGAATAAAGTGTTATGAGGTATGATGAATGGAAGATTAAATGTTTATTTTATGCAATATAAGTATGAAAATATGTGATGTAGAAAACCGTATCTATGATGGCTAAGAACCGTATCTATGATGGTTGAGAATCGTAAATAAAGTGAAACAATATGATTGAATGTAATTATTATATGTGTTTATGATATTAATCCCCTATTTTACAGTGTGACCCCACTAAGTGTATTTTTTTCACACTCACCACTTTATATGTTTTCTTTTTATAGATCCAGGTGTTGAGAGGAGAAGTTGAAGAAAGATGTCTATCTTTTGCTGTAAATAAATATGTTCATTTAACTCTCAGATGCTTTTAAGATCTAAATTTTGAAGATTTGTAAAGTTTAAGCCTGCGAGGCCATATACTGATGTCTTGCTGCTGTTTCTGATAACTTAAACGTTTTTATGTAAATTAAATAGTTTGCGTGAAAATTTTGTTATAACAGATTATATGATTTCTTAAAAATTTAGTTTATTATGAATTGTTGGACGCTCAAAGTTAAAAATTTATATTTTTTTAATTTTTGAAAATGGGAAGTGACAATTACTTTATATAGGTTATAAACTAATTATTTGAATAATATCTATTTTAGATATTAGATCTATTTGCTCCCAAAATTATTCATTATAAATGTTTAATTTATTAGTTAATTGTTAATTTCTTCTATGGAGCCTTAAAATTATAACAATAGTAAATAATAATAAAATCCAATGAAATTTGTTACTAATCAAATATAACAATATAAAAAAATGAATTCAATGATACATACAAATTTGTATATAATTACTTTCTTGAAATCGGCTCTATTCGATTTAAAATCGATTTTTCAGTTCAATACAATTCGGGTTTGATACAAAAAATTATCAAAGCAGTTCAATTCAAATAAAGTTAAACAATCAACGATTTTTTATTTGGTTTGAATTGTTTCGATTTGAATTTCTCCACTACTCGATTATCTTCAAAATCCATATTTATCCCTACCAAGAGGACATCAAAATTTTAAATTTTGGCATTACTCTACATTTAGCACTGTGCCAAAGTCTGTGTTTCTCAACAATAAAAATGAAAATTGCCCAGTGATAGGATAAAATGCAATAGATTTTGATGAGACAAAACGTGTAATAGATTAGAACATTAGCTATCTAGATAAGTCTTCATATGTAAAATTGCTAAGGTAAGGATGCTGAAAAGACGTGAAGTTTCTGCCAAAGGAACCTTAGAGCCAAGTCCCTGCTACCTGCATACTGCATCAATCAACCAGTAGCCAAGCTTCAAAGGTTGCTACAAGGAACCTAGAGTTGATCAAGGAAGTTGTCTTACTCGAAGAGGATACTCCAGATACTTTAAAATCAGTGCAACCTAACTAGCCAGTAGAGTCACTCCAGTTCCAGCAAATCAGAGATTGCCATGTGTGAAAAAGCAGCAAGGACACAGTACAAGCAGACTGCAGAATGAAGTCGCACAGACAAAGGACAAGGCTGTGGCAGAACAGAATGAAGGCATTTCAGAGCAGGTGTCAGAAGATCGGCAAAACCAATCAGGAAGAGACACCTCATCAAGCAAATGACTGCTCTCCAACGGGCAGAAAACTATCTGATACCTATAAATAGAAGACCGAGACTGAATGCAAGGAGAGATGAAAAAAAGAGAACCTAACTAAAGAACTACAAGCAAGTCGTTTCAAGCTCAAGCAATCATATCCAAGATATTCAGTCTTAGCAGCAGCAAGCCAGCTACCTTTGTGATCTTCAGAAGTTCAAGGAGCTTGCTGCATTCGATAGTTTGAAAACCCTCACTTTATTCTAAGTCTGATAGGAGTCACTTAGGCAGGAGTGTACCTTACTAAGTTGTAATCTCTCTGAAGAAGAGAAAGGATCCTGTGTGGGTCGGATAACTTGTGTGGAGATCCTGTGTGGGTCGATAGTTGGTCACTGTGCAGCTACCTGTGTGGATAGAGCTGACAGTTTTGTTTAGAGTATAGTTTGTGTTAGCAGAGTCTATTGTAAATCAAACTTGCTTTAACAAAGTTCCTCCTTGTGAAGGAGTAGAGAGGACGTAAAGGGATTACTCCACCCTTGAACCTCTATAAGCTTGCTTGTGTTATTTACTGCTCAATATTCATCTATTTGCATCCTGAGCATACTGCATTAAAAGCGTGTTTCGAAAATCATAAGTATTTCCGCTGTGCATTATATTCTCTATCTAAGTCCTGAGGTCACTGCCTGAGCAGGAACCTATCGAACAATAAGCTTAATAGCTACCTGTTCATCAGGGACTTAACATTTTTGGAGTGAAAAGTTAAAAAGTTGATAAGGTTAATTCACCCCCCTCTTAACCTTATATCGCTTGGGACCAACACCCAGCATATGGCCTGCCGCCGTGCTGTTATTTTTCATTTCTTGTTTCTCGAAAAGAATGCTTTTTTTTGTTCTTTTGCGTTAAGTTAAAAAATGAATTTGAATTGGCGAGATCCGGTGAATCACTATTCTATTTGAATATTATTACAAGTAAAATTAATTATATCACAATTGATCTAATCAGAAATTAAAGCAGTAATTAATATGTTAAATAATATGATATGTAATTTGAATACTAATAAAAATTATGATTATTTAAATGTACAATAAACTTTAAGATACCACACAAATCATAAAAACTTGATTAATGTAAATATATAAAATGAGATAGAGTATTATATTAAATCATTATATTAATTAAGATTTCAACATTATATAATTTTTTAACAGATAAAATAATAAAGATCAAAATTTGATGAATTAACAATAATAATGAATATTAATAAATATATGACAAACAAAAGAACAAAAATAAATTTAATAATATGTAATATAATGGAATATCCCTTCTTAGTTCAAAAGGTACTGAAAACCGTTGAAATGTCTTTGAAATTTAACACTAAAATAATGCAAAATCTGCAATAAAATGGTGTATTGCTCGAGATTGTCAACATGGATGATGCATGCCTTGGTGTCATGGAATGAATGACTTAGACAGTTTAAGTATTCATCCATTCATATTATTATCTTTAGTAATTACAAGTAACCATTAAAACTATATCAGTTTTTTACACTTACCAATATTAATTATATATGTCACATTTTCATGAATTTGGGTTTATGTTCTAAATTGACGGACCCAGAAATTAATACTCTAAAATTTCAAAACCCCTTAATGTGGCATCCACAATGAATGCAGTTACATCCATCTCATTTTTTAAAATTCCACATCATTAGTTTTATAGGATGGAAAAGCATGAAAAAAAAACGTAAAAAAAAAAGAAAAAGACAAAAACTTTGGGCAATGAAAAAGAAAAAAAAAAGGTGAAAAAACAGGAGAAAGTCACATTTCCTGCACACCATGGTGCTACTAATGCCCCCATTGGAGAAACGAGAAGATATTTTTTATGTTTTTATTATTAATTTGCCAGACCAAAATATCTTTCAATAAAAAAATAAAAAATAATATTTTTATTATGTATCTTACACAATAAACTTCACACATATCTTACATAATAAACTTCAAATATATATGGAATTTAAAATTTCATTTATATATATATATATATATATATATTACGAGGTTAATTAGGGCTAATTTTAAATGAGTTTTGATATAATGGGTATGTCAAGAAGAGATCATATCCCATCTTACCACATTTTCTTATATTTTATCTCAAACTACCCCACTATATAATAAAATGTCCTCATATACCCTCTTTTATAACAAAACATCCCCAACTACCCCCTTTTTTATGATAAAATAATATTTTACCCTTGTTGACTTTTCAAAATTTCCAAAAACCCAAGCTTGCCATTAGCCAAATTTTCCTTTTTCCAATCTTTACATTTATTAGATCCGGATTAGCCCTTCAAATCAATATCAGGCCCAACATGCTTCCGTAAATAAATAAAACTGAGTTTGAAACATACCTCGCCTTTGTCTCTTAAATTCCCTTGGAATACGGTTCAGGTTTTACGGATCAGAGATCCAACCACTCGCCCGCAGTCTATGGTTCTAAAATTGATTCCTTTGGAACCCAGATCGCAATCCTTTTCAACGGCCACCTGCCTTTAAGGAGATCACGGGGAGACTCACTGCTGGATGAATTTCACTCAGAATTATGAATTTTTGGACAGAATGTCGGAAAGCAAAAGCCTTGTTTATTGAAGAAAATAAATCAAACTATTTTATAATACTATTATCTCCGCCATTGGAGGAGAAACTTGATTTAGCCAATCATGGCTAAAACTTGAGAAGGGGAAACCCCCATGAACAGGAAAGCTTGAAAGCTAAACTATTACAGACTAGAGAGAAGATTTCTCGAAAACTATGATAGAAAGAGAAGGTGTGGATTTTCGATGATCTTCTTTTAAGGCTGAAGGCCTCCTTTTATAGGCATCAATATGCTCCTGTGTGGATCTATTATTGCCTTGCCAACTTGCATTCCACTTGACTAGTGGGGAATGGGCAATCCTTCTTTATTTCTCACCTACCGTTTGGTAAGTGTATTCCACCATTTATTGTTGAGTTAGGTGGCCTCGTTGTCTTCTTGCGTCGGCAACGAATCTTCTGCTTTTAGTGGAGGGGTCCTCCACATTTATCTTTTGGCAATCACCTATCCTTGGTGCTGGATTCTTCAAATGTGGGACCATCCACTACATCTTGTCTGGCGGGAATGCCATGGGCTGGATAGAGCCAAGAAAGATCTCTTAGACCCTTTTGAACCTGTATAGGGTTGGTGTTTGAACCCTTTATACTGTATTCATATCTATTACATTTTTAGAATACAATACAGCTTGTTACTTATCAAGTCTAATTAGACCCGCTTCTTTTTATTACATTTTAAGTTTTTATTTTCTAAAATCCCTTTCCTTTTCTCTTTTTCTTCGGGTAGTCGGGTTTGTCCTGTTTTACTTTGAAACCCTGTCCGAAAAAGGGTTTCTCATGTACTTGATAGTAAGAGCATATTCGCTCTTCCCATCTTCCGATATGTATCATGTTACATATCTTCTTCCTTGTTTGTTCCCTTGCTGGAACCTTGTTTTTCCAAATCAGCTTCCTCTTATTTTCAAAAGAGGTTTCAGCAAACCTAGTCGTGTTTCCTATCATTGAGTTCAACAGGAATGACCCATTCGCAGAATTTTGATAAATTTTGAATGGGTATTTAACCTTATCCAACTCTGTGAGATAGACCCAAAGTCCTCAGGCTCGTCTTGTTGATATGTCATCTTCGGTAAGAGCGACTACCAAGGGGCTATTTGATGGTGGTGTCTTAGCTCTGTTAAATGCCACCATGTCTGATCTCTGCAGTTTTATAAATTGGAAAATTGGGTGAGACCCTTTACCAGTTATTTCCGGAACTGCTGAAATGATCTTCAGCTCCAGGATATCTCCTCGCCCTAAATGGGGGTTGTTCTGCCATGACTCGTACACAGCAGTAGTTATCCATTCCGGTAGTTTGGAAATCTCCGAAAAGTTGGGAGCGGTCGTAAATACTGAAGCAATTGCTCCAAAATCAAATCATTCCCGGACATCTTGAGGGTTTACACCCGAGAGCATCCAAATTCTTGGATACTTTCCAGACCAATCCGCAGTTATTTTTCCTGGATTGATCCAATTTCTTGTAACTAATTTCTCCCATGTTCGTTGATACATCTGAAATGGAGAAATAGCTTGATTAGTGTTACCTTGTCTAAGGCCTGTTTGGGGCCTTAGGTTAACCTCCCCCTCTTTAACCTCAAAGGTGCTGGGTTGACTCGGGTTGTCTGGAATTATTTCTTGACTTTCCGAATTAATATTTTTATCGGAGTCCGATAAAACACTTGTTATGGCTTTATCAGCCTTTTCACCGGTGTTCGATGAAAAACACTTGTCAGCAGGATGTCCTGCTTCGGGTATATAGGTACCCTGTTTGTTCATCGATGATGAACCTTTCTCATATATTTCTTTTTGGGTTACCGATGGTGACCCCGTCCGAGTACAAGACCTTTTCAATGCTTTCCACAAATGGAGTTGGGCCAATCGCGAAGCTTGTATGGCTCCTTGGACTTTGTCCAAATCTGCCTTTTGCACATATGAAGCTGCTTCGGCACGTATCCTAAGCAACTCAAATGCCTTGTGTAGTTCCTCAAGGTTTTTCTTGAGGTGCCTTGATCTGACTGTGATGGAATCCGCTTGATGTCCATCTCTTGTTAAGAAATCTGCAAGAACATTCTCATTAGATTTCACAATAACAATATCAAATAAATAATATTGACATTCTGCTTGCCACCTGATAATACGAGCTTTTTCGATTTTTGATTCAAGTTTATTTTTCAAAAAAGCTTTAACATTAGTATTATCAACTTTTAATGTAAATTCTTTGGCTAATAAGAATAAATGTCATTTTTTAAAAGCCTTCCAAACCACAAAGAATTCTTTCTCGTTAATGTGCCAAACCCTGGCTTGTTGTTCGGTAAACAACCATTCTGTGTATCTACATGGTTCTTCACCCGTAGATGTCTTTCTCATGAGCACTGCTGCCCATCTGAAATCGTTAGCGTCTGTGTAGACAACTAACTGATCCTCATCTTGAGAAATCGAGAGTTTTGGTAGGTTATTACAAACCTGTTTTAACTCACGAACTCTTTGGGAATGAATGTCTTCCCATTTCCATTTGGTCTTCTCATCCTTCTGTAATAAATGATGAAAATCCTTGCGATATTTTGCTAAGTTCTTGATAAAAGAACCTGCAAAATTAATTACTCCTAAGAAGCTTTGAAGGTGCTTCGTATCTCTAAGTACCTCTGGAAAATTACGGATTTTCTCCACAATATGTTCCTGTAGTTCCATTCCTGCATGGTCAATAATAACACCGAGAAACTCGATTCTATTAACCGTGATTATTGCCTTCTTTTCAAAGAGCACTAATCCTTCTTTATGACATGCTTCTGAAAATATTTCAAGATGCTTCAAATGATCTTTCATATTTCTAGAGGCAATAAGTATATCGTCTATGTAAACAAATATAAACTCAAAATAATCTTTGAAAAGATTATCCATCTTCCGTTGGTATATCTGGGGTGCATTTGCAAGACCCATTGGCATTACATTCCAGATATACTGACCCTGTGGAGTAGAAAAAGCCGTTAATTTTTTCGAATCTTTTTCTAACTTAATCTGGTAGAAACCAGACTTACAATCAAATTTTGAAAACACTCTTGACCCCTTAATACAATCAATTAAGTGTTCTTTACTTGAGATGTAATAACCATCAAATTCAGTAATCTTATTAATACCTTGATAGTTAATTACTAGTCTTGCTTTTCCTCTCTTTATTTCACCATGGTTTCTTACCAAAAACCCAGGGCTACTGTAGGGAGAAATACCTGCTTCGATCAAATTGAGATCGATATGCTCCTTAATGATCTTTTGCATATATTTTCGATCTTCAATGTTCATTTGAATCGGCTTATACCGAACCAACTCGTATTTATATTGTTCTTTTACCTTTAGAGTTGCTTCAATCTGGTTTTTGTTCCACCAGGCTAAAGGATTCTCATTGAAATTCCTTTGGATTAGCCTCTTAACATTTTCAAGGAAAAGTAAACTTTCCTCATCAATGTCAATCTGGGGTGGTCTTTCTTGTAAGGCATTTTTTAGAAGCTGAATTGCTTCTTCATGTGCTTTTTCCATTCCCTTTTGTCTATAAGACAAAAGAGCTTCTCCAAATTTCCTCTTGTCCTGCATTTTAGGATTAGTTAACTTGGCTTCATTATCACCACGTTTGCTGTGAAAATTAATAGGTATTATCCTATTAAAAGCTTTCTCTCGCCGCAAAACTTTTATTAAACTACCACAATTAGTAGTAAATGTTAACAGGTTCTTGTGATTATCCTGCTTATATTTTGCGAATGTTTGGATAAAATTATTACCCAACAAAATATCAGCACCTGTATCATGAATATAAATGGGTGGCATTCTTACTTTATACCAAGGGGTATCGAATGCACCTCCAATCATTATTCTTGATTCTCGAATACCCTTATTGAGTATTAGGATTTTTTGGGAGAAATCCCTTCCTGCAATAAGAGGTAATTTTTCCACTGCTTCGCTGGGAAAAACTTCTGGCTTTGCTGTGCAAATGCCTGAACCTGAGTCAATATAAGCTGCAAAATATTCTGTTTTATATTGATCATATAATATCCCAACGGATATATATATAGAAAAAATACTCGTCATTCAAAATCTTCTGGATCGTTTGGATATTTTTTCATATTTCTCCAGGATTCTAACATGTTTATCCTTGAGCTTCTTATATTATGCTCATAGGCTAACCTTTGTAATTCTATCACATCTTGTATTTGATGAGTTTGACCATTTCTTCGCATTGTTCTCATTTGTTCTATCAACTCATCTTTCTCTTTTCTGAGATCTTCGATCTCTTCGTCTATACGCAATCCTGGCATATAAACTGGTTTTATTCTATCCTGATTGTATCGCCATCAAGATCGAACTCCATCCATTTTTCTTCTCTTCTCTAGGGTTTGTGTTCCTCAAGGAAACTTAACCCCAGGGTCATATCTCCTTTAGTTATGCCTGCACTTCCAGTAACAGATACATGATAGCCTGCTATTTCTAACATGCCTTCATATCTATTAATACTTGATTGTTGTAAATGATATATCTCCTCACAAGGAAACAAATTATCTGCTTTAGATATATCAAAAACAATATGGATTTCTTTCCATTCATTATTAGGGCTTCTTATTTTTACATTTTTTACCCTAATTTTTTTGTGGATACAAATCCTCACTTGATTCTTTTCCTGTTAGGCTAAGAATCCTATCTTCGGAAAAGGATAACTTGTTACTAATCTCAGAGTCAAACCTTAATGATCTATTCTTTAAGATAGGCTGATCTTTAATTAGTAAATTAACACCACCTAACCTTGGTATCTGAATTAGGTCCGGTGTTCTAACCTTGGCAAATTCCTCAAAAATTCTTGGAATTTCTATATACTATTTCCTAAGAAACATATCCGAATGATGTGTATTGAAAAACGTATATGCAATTCTATACGTGATAGAATATGGTCTATTTCCTTCTTTCATAAGATCAGTTCTTTTAAAATCTTGATGAAGGGTTAAGACTCTACTGAAATCTTGGTCAGCTAGGTTGTATGCAATCCTAGGATGAATGTCAAACATAAGTTTGCCCGCATACAGATTACCTACCATTGTACCAAGACAACTTTCTCTTAAATTATTGATTCTTCTATCCATTACCGATAGATGTAATTCAGAATCAATTCATTCTTTGAAGGTAGCTTTAATCATTACTTCAATGGTTCCAATATGGATCCATTTCATAGTGACCGCTACTTCTTCTTTAATACGACTTAATTCCTCAAGAATTTCTTCTTTTGGAATAAGCTGCATCTCAATTTTATTACCGGTTAACCCTATTTGAATAGAAAACTCACCTGAGTTCACCTGGTAAATGATATGGTGCTTGCATTGTCTTATTCCGATCTTGTCACAAAATCGATTAAGACTTCCAATCTTAAATCCGTCGTAAGGACTTAAGGCTGAATCCTGTCGCATGATTCTTTCCATCGTTTTGTTTGAGATGGTCATTCTTGAAAAGAATCCTGATAGACTATCCGATGTTTGGAGTCTATTTTCCTGTTCGTTGGAGCTACTTGTCTGATTCTGTAGATGATCCATTAGATCCTCCTGAATCAGATTCGAACTCTTCTTCATAGATGCTTTCATCTGAAGAGATGTCCTCGAACTTGTAAACGGGCACCAAATCACCGTAGTAGACAGCATCTAGGATGTCGTCTGTTGGCTCAAACTGGCGCACATCTTTTTGCTTCTGTGGGCAATCGGGCGAAATATGACCTCTCACACCGCACGTCTTGCAGTTGCAATCTTTGAAACTTTCATTTGTTCGAGTATGAGCTCGCTTGAAAGTTCTCCTTCTGGTTGTTCCTCCTGTTGGCTTCCCTGTGGATCTAGCTCCTTGTGAAGGAAATCTAGAAGGACCAGACTTTTGACCAGATTTGTAAGATCTAGCCTTTGATTTTGACCACCATGATCTTCCTTGATTGGAAGGCCTTCTGTATGATCCTCCGGACTTAGATTGAAACCTTCTGCTGAAGTGTTTCTTTCTCTTTCCATGTTTCTCGCGATTTGGTTCTCCAATAATACTTGGAAAATCATTATTATCGCAACAAAGAGGAGTCTTTTTTACCAATCCTCTTAGTTTTTTCTTTTTCTTTTGTAGTGTCGCTTGATGACACCATTCTCTTAAGCTATCCTTTAAAAAGGACATCCTTCGAGCCACTGAATCTATCATTTCTGGAGGTACCTTATATGTTTGTATAAGCATCTCTCTCCAAGGACTGCTTATTTTTGCAAAGAACATTTCTGTTGCAACATTCAATAGTACCTGAGTCTGGAAGTAATATTTGCGGAACCAGTATATATACTCATCCGCATAACGTATACTTCTTAACTCGAGAGCATACAAAACTTGTGTGTATATATACCCTTTCTTTTTCTTCTTTTCTTTCATCAAAGTATCCGTCGTCGATGAAGCATACTTTGAGCCATTTACCGAATCTTTCGATAATCTCATAGAGATCATCTCCTTCTCCGATCTGATCTTTGATATGGGCCTCCATTTTGTCCCATGCTTTCTTGGCTGAACCTTGCAAACTATTTTCAATAAGTTTGCCAAAGTGTACTTGATCCACGTCCAACGCTGAAGCGGAAACTTTTAATGCTGCCATCCATTTATCGATTAACGTTTCCATATTTCTGAAATCGATGACGTCGGTTGTGAGCATTACCCCAAATGGATGTGTAGGTTGTAGCATCGTTTTTCCCCAAGGGGTATTAGATGTTGCTGTCTTATTCCACTCTGGTCGCCTTTTTTATCGATTCATAGCTGTGCTATAGTCGACGCGATCATAATTCCATTATCGTAGTTGTTGGGGAACAGGTGTTTCGACGGGTGTTTCAGCACTCGTACTCCCTTCTTCCTGTTTAGAAATTTGGTCGTTCATTTTGAAATTAACCAGATCCACAATTCCTAGATTGGAAAGTGATTCGGTTTACTCCGAGAGTTCTTCTCTTGAGATTTCCATCAAACTTTTCGAATGATGTTAAGCAAGAGTTCCTCGTAGCTTTTAGACTTCGGGACTTCCGTAGCCTTTCCTTTGGGAATGTTTGGTTTATCTCCGAACGCATTTCTGAAACGCTCGTTCATTGATCTTCCTGTTCCCTTTGGTAACTTTCCTTTTAGATCTATTATTTCTTTTTTCAGATCTAAAACCTCTTGTTGGATCTCGGATAGAGATCGGCACATCTTCTCCATCTGTCCACCATAATATATGATGGTCTTTTGGACTTCTCTAAGGTCTTGGGTAACCTTAGATGTATTTGGAACAATTATGTTCCAATCTTTGCTGGATGTCATTGATATCATGCACTTGTTTTATCTCGAAATATTTTTCAGATACATTTTTTCTTGATTTTCTTCTCCGTTAAGCACAAGAAAATAATATTGTGTAACATTATTTAATTTATTTCTTCAATAAAACTTGGCTCTGATACCACTTCTGGCATCGGATCTCAATAAATATAAATCATGGAAAAAATTTATTAATTTTGTTTCCAAATAATAATTACCCAATATATGACATTGTTATACCTTTCAAACCAGATCACAAGTATAAATACGAGTGTTTTTTGGGGCACGAGAAATGTTTCCAGCCAGAGTACCAAGATAATTATATCCGGTTTTAAAACATGCTTTAGCAAATATGGTTTGGAAGACACAAAATAAGAGTGGAAATAGCATTTCAAATAGTGAGTTTTTAGAGGTAAATTGGTCTTTAACCACTTTTAGAGTATATTGGAACAATATTATAAGCATTGTGGCATTTTGGGCTTTAAAGATAAGAAATTGTGGCATTTGAAGACCTTTTCTCATTTGAAGAATTTAGTCTACTTTATTAAGTCATTTTAAGAAGAAAAAAACAATAATAGTTTTTAAATAATTATTTTCAGAAACCATTATTTTATATAATTTATTTCAAAGGTATATTTAAATTACAGAATTATAAAAGGTTTTTTTTAATTATAAAATAACACTAAAATTTTCATAATTTTAATATGCATGCAATGAATTTAGCTTATCTTTTACTTTATGAATTAATTATTCACAATAATAGCTGAAATTATATTAAAAATATAATGTTTAATAACATAAGAAAGTTGTTTTTTAAACATTAGAAAAGTTATTTTAAATTATCTAAACATCAATATATAAAATGAAAATAAAATGAATAATAATAGATCTAGATATGCTTAAAAATTTTGCATTCAAAATTTCGGATTTACCAAATACAATTATTTAAAATAAGAGCACCAGGATGGTGCCTATAAGGAAGGGTTTCGCCATAATTTCAGCATTATGGCAAACCCGTGTGGCAGGGGGCCTCAGACCCTACTTAGTTGGCTGACAATGAGAAAGGCTTGCGAAACTAAGTAGCGCCCAGTACCACCCACTCTACCCTACCACCTATAGGTGGCCATTCGTTCCACAGTCACCCGAAAGCACTTGACTAATGGATCGGGAGGACTCACTGATGGTGTATCCACCATCGACTTGATTGGTGACTAGGGCAGGATAGAAAACAAAGCCGGGTATGAGTAGGATCACCCTCCCAATGCAAATGTAGGGAAATGGAATGGCTTAAAGGTTCTGCAAGAACTGGATTGAGAAATGCAAGAAGCTTTTAAACCACTATTCGAATCTCATTCAGAGATAATCTTCGCTATGAAACAACTCATTGCTAGTTGAACCGCGTCCAATAGACTCCCTGTTCGGTACATCCTCTCCGAGTCAATAGTCTATGGATGATTATATCATAGGAGAAGCAAAAGCAAGTCCGATCGCTCTTCTTTTTTCTGACGCTTTTTAAATGAAAGAGCGAACATCATTTTTCACTTGTCCCACATACAACCTCTTATGTGATATTGGTTATCGCAATATCTGTTGTAGTCTCTCTGTCGCATAATTTACTGTTACCCAATACGAAATTAAAATTGAAATATCAACATTTTTATTAATATAGATATTAAAAGCAATATATATTTTATATTTAACTGATAGATCATTATATTATATTATCCCATTAAAAAATATTAGATCTTATATAATAAATCACGCATCCTGCGGGTGTACTGCTAGTTAATTAATAACACACTTAAAAACACCACTGAGGATGCTCTATTTAAGACCAGGAGTAAATTGCTATTAAACCTTATATCTTTTGCACACAAAGAATTTTATTTGATTGTGAAATACTATTATTTATTACAGGTATAGATGCCAAATGGGCTTAGGGTGCAGACACAAATATAATAAAAGACTACTATTCCACAATATTTTTGAATTGATAAAATCTTATTGTGCATGCTTCAACAAAACATTAGTAGATAACAAAATTGGAATACTAAGCAAAAGCTGCCAATTTGGGGTTGGGTGGATGAAGAAGACAACGATTGAGAAATTCATCAATAGAAGTATAATTGTGATCTGGATATAACTCGGATGCCTCCAAGTCATTGTCTGTCAGTTCAAAATTCACTTGAGCTCCTACAACGAATATATTATGAAGAATGGCCATTGCTATATTATCTGGAGATGCTAACTCTGCAATGATAAATAAATATTTATAATTCACATAATTATAAAATAATTTAAAAATAAATAAATAATCAAATTCCACAATACCACAATGAGAGGAAAAAATATATTATAGGGGAATCATTAGTATATATTGGACACAATTAATTATATCAAAGTTTACAAGAAATTAATATGCACGAGACATGCATGCAAGGTAATAAATTATTAATATGAGATACTTTTATGAGGAAAACAAACTTCAAACTTGCACTTAGAAGTATTTAACTACCTGCCCGTGGCTTGTTAATTATATATGATAATGTTTTTAAAATTATGGGCAAGATACAAATTTCATTTTAATTTGTCCATAAATACCACAAGAAAAGTTATCGATGATATAATATTGGTTTGTGTTCATTGATCCTTTCCAAGAGATTATGAGTGACCTAAAAAATAGTAACTTTTTTTGCGTTTTTTGTTATTTTACGAAATGAAATTATAGGAGACTATTTCACAGAAGTTTCATGCATGAGACGTAACTCCACTATCCACAATCAAAAATTCATTATCACAACTCATTTACTGGTTATAGATTATGATATGTGAATATTTAACTAATCTCTCGAAAAAAAAAAAAACTAATCTCACGAAATTAGATCTACTAATAAAGAGAAAATTGCAAATTTTGTCATGTAATTTAGATTTGTCTATTTTTTTTACCACCAATTTTACACATTCTAATTTGTGTTCTCTAATCATTATTTTTTTCAATTCTCATCCAATTAATTTGCTCAAAATGTTGATTTTTGCCTATGGGAACATCAAAGTGTCGACATGGATTTTTCATTTCCAACGTTCCCCTAGAAAGAAATTGATATATATATATATATATATATATATATATATATATATTTATTTATTTATTTACTTACTTTGGCTGCAATTCACGATTTCTTGCTCAGAAATATGAGTCCTTTTCAAAGAAGATCCCAATTTAGTCTCCCAATTAGTAACCAATTCTAATTGGGAAATGATGTTTTTTGGGGGTCTACAAATCATGACTCGATTAAGAGCACGTGTATCCATAGCCGCTTTCAATGTATATATTGCCACATCTTCTTCGTAATTAAACACCGCTGCACATTAAAGATCATATATATATAAGCACAAATTCTTGAATTTTTTTGGATATATAATTCTTCATATATTAATATATAATACATTCACTCACTGGGAACTTTTAACTAATGGTTTAATCATAAACACACATGAAATAGTAATGATTATGATCCACAACATAAAAACTCATATAAGATAGTTTTATATATAAATATAATTTCGCGACGCGCTCAATTTTATTATCTTCAATCAAATTCTTAATTTCATGAATTCTATTAATATACATGATATATATATATATATATATATATATATATATATATATATATATATATATATATATATATATATTAAATGATACATTAAATGCCCGTTTTAGAATATATTTGGATAGTTCCTGATATATGTATGATTAATACATTACCTCATTCACTCACTAGGAACTTTTTAATGGTTTGCTTAACCCTAGTTTTAGATTTATATATATAATGGTGTAACAATTATCATCCATGATATAAAACTAAATTCACATGAGACGGTCTCATGCACTCAGTGAAACAAAACCATATAACCTTAAACCTGATCAGTTTTTACAAACTCAACATATACCACATACATGTGTTTAATATATCGGCATGCATTTATATAGATCCTAAAATATATATAAGATGAAATACTAAATATAATAGAAGATCTGGATGGACGAAAGAAAAGGTACCTTTGGCTAGACCAGTTCCATAGAGAGTGACTTCATTGGAGGTGAGATCATGTGGGTGGAGTACATAACTTACAAAATATGCAGCAAAAGAGTTTGCAGAAACATAAGTAAATGGAATTTGAGCTTCCTCAGTTGCCCTTCTTATCTTCTTCTTATTGTCAAGTATCTCTTGGAACGGTGGCAATGCCCCATTGTCCCTATCCACGTCATTCCCAAATTCCGATGGAATAAATCTCTGCAAACATGCACTTGCATCTCAAAATCTCATTACATTTTAACCTTGAAAACATAATTCAAGTTGGAAAATGCATATTTATACCACATAAATCACATAAATCCCTGTTCGTGGGGTTGGATCCAACTAGATCATTTGATCGGTTTGATCACAACCCGCCTAAGTCCTGTCCAATATGACATCTGACATAAATTTTTTTATTGTTATATCGTGAAACACTGATCAAAACAGATAAAAAATTGGAAAATCGATTGTACCTTTATTTTTTTATCTTACCTTAATGATATAGTAATTGAGCATTGTGATATACCTAGACGCTAATATCATTTATAGTGCATGATTTCAATGTCGTTGACTAATGTGTGATAAACTCATACACTTTGTAGTTATATTTTTATTATTATTTTAACAATCTTAATAGTTTTATTCTAATTACGAATTTTTCAGAATTATTCTTTAAAGTTCAAGAATTTTTTAGTTTCAATACTTGTGTTTTTTATTAATCATGATAGTTTATATATAATTTTCAAATCTTAGTTGAATTCTTTTGAATACATTAACAATCTTCATATTTCAATTTAATTTTGAATTTTTCAGATTTATTAAAATTATTTTAATTTCATGATATATATATATATATATATATATTGTAAATTTTGGTATTTTGTTTGTAATTTAATTGTTTTTTTATTTGATAGCTTTCCAAAATATTAGATTTACTTAATTTTTTTGATATTTTGAACAATCTTTGAATTTTAATTTTAAAATAATTTAAATTTCATTTTTTATATTATTGTTTCTAAGATTTATTTTATTATTTTTGAAATTTATTGAGAAGTAGATATATGTATATAAATTTAAATATAATAATAAATGAAGTAAAAATATTTTGAGCATAAATTCATTTTTAAATTAAGGTTGCAAAACATTCAAAAAATATAAAGAATAATTTTAAAATGTGAAATAAAAATATTACACATAAATAGTAATAATAAGTAAAATAACAAAAATAATTAAATTAAAAAAAGTAGAAAACTTGGAGTGAGACGGGGGTTTCTATGTTATATATTGAAAAAAATCAATGGATACAAGGGTATTATAGTTAATGCATGTCAGAAAATGTGCAAAATCAAGCTCAATTGCACTTGTGATGTGCACTCTTGTTAAGTTTGATAGAACATGGGATTTCGCGTAGATTTATTCATATCACATATGAAAATATTGTCATTCTTTTAATAAGGGAATTGCCGCAATATTTCCAAATCACAGGTGAAATCCACATATTTTTCACATTATTTTAAGAACAACCGATAAAATAGTCATTTGAGATAGTAAAATAATTATATGACTATTGATATTCATTAATCATCTGGTTTTTTAATATGATCAACTTCCAGTTGAATACTATTCAATTTTCTTTAACTAGTCGGATCACTGGTTGTAGCGGTTCAACTAGTTGAACTGCAAACCGGTAATAAGGGCGGTTTGATTACAGATTCGGTTCCATAAATACTGTTTAAAATATACTTTTAGTTTAAGAACTAACCTTCACATTTCCAGCCTCTTTCATGGCACTGATTATCTTTATCTGATCAAGATGTTGAGGGACAGCCAGTGCTGAGATCACAATATCTACCTCCTTCGTCACTCGAACCATCTTTTCATGATCATCCAATTCTCCCTATTCAAAAACAAACAACAAAATTATTGCAATATTAATACTACCAAAACCAAGTAGATATGTAGGAATACATAGCTGCTTATCATGCATAATTACTAGGGTTTCATACATATACATATCATAGGTGATCAAAATTACATGCATAGAAATATAAGATGCATGCACATGAGGAACAAATCAACTGCAAACATATTTACTTGGTAAATAATGACTCCCATGGATTCAAAATCTCTGAGAAGTCGAAGCTTGGAAGGATCGGTATGGGGTTTGAGAGGACGAATGTAAGCATACGTTGGATAGCCCATCGAAACGCTTGCCTTTGTCAAGTATGTACCAAAGTAACCAGTAGAACCGAATATGAGAATCTTGCTTTTGTGATTAGTAGCCATTTAAGTACTTTGGTTTTTTTTTCCAACACTCTTCTCCTTTCTTCTAAGCTTTTGTGGTCTCTCTATGTAAGTTTGGAGCTACATTTTATAGAGAAAGTACTTTGGAGGTGTTTAATGTAATTCATTCAATAAAGTCTTCATGAACAAATTTTTCCAACAACTTATTTTCTAGGCATAGAATTGTCAAACGATTGAAACTGAGACAAATTCATTAAAGAAGAATCGAAAGATGTGTTGCATATTTGTAATTAATTTTATGTTAGACAAATTAATGAAATTAAAGAAGAATTAAAGGATGTGTTTTTTTGATGTTGTTTTCGTTAGTTTTCTTGCCATTTGAAATGAAGTTTGGCCATCTCTGTTTAGTTTGAAAGGTTTAAGTTATTTTCAAACCAAATCACAAACAACCTTTTTTTTTTTTTCCTCTTAGTAAACTCACAAATGAGCCTTGTTTAAAAAAAATCGCGCTACAAAATACTTTATTAACAATTGAATAGTATGTTGGGTCAAATACAACAATATATTAACCATATAGTGTGGGACTGAGATTTTTGTTCCTTGAAAAATGGAACCCTTAAGCCAAGCATTTCTAGTCCTAACATAGGATCGGCCCTTCAATTGGTGTTATATCATGTTTCATTGATAATTTAATACACATCATTATATGTTACTTAGTGATGTTATTTGATAAACATGATATATCGTGATTGTTTTAAAATTATACAAAAATGTAACATCGAAAGTAATAAAATATCTCACGTGATTTATCTATAGATGTTGTTGATTAATGATTTAAGCATATATGAATGTAAAAACGAACGGCTAGTCAAAATTACATGGAGAACAAGATAATGAGATAAGTTGCCAATGGTTGAGAATTGCTGCAAGCAAACAAAAATAAGGCAAAAGTCGTTTTGTTTAAGCTTTTCTAAATTGACTTTTAATCTTAATGTTGGCACTAGTTATTTGATTTAGTCTACTTAATTTTAGCAAGTTGGCATTCAAGTGTTTGGTAAAAAACAAAAAACAAAATTATTAATTGCAATTACATATATATATATATATATAAGAAAATGTTTAAAATATTCACCGATGACGTGTAATGATCTTATATCTTTGTTATATGAAAATAAAATTAATAAATATTTTGAATTTTTAATATATCAATCATCGACATATATTATTATGTTCATGATGGATACATTAGCAGAGCTATATATATATATATATATATATATATATACTTTCACAACTTAAAATGGAGAGGGATTGGCTGGAGGTTGAGCGAGATACATGAGAGGGAGCAGTTGTAGTTATCCTCAACCATAATTTTTACTCTCAGATAAAATAAAACAAAACATTAATGGTATATTGTGAATAAATAAGTTTATTAATGGTTTATGGTGCTTTTTAAATGATTTAATAGACTTGGTGACTAATATATTTTTGATTTTTTTTTATTTGGTGATATCTCCCACAGTATAGGGCCTATAGGCGATGTAAATACTCTTTACTTCCCAACATCCACTGGGCCCCACCCCCAATACTTGTGTTCCCTACTTCCATACTAAGGTTTCCCTATTACTCCATATTTCCGCATCTATATCTATGTATGTATATATAATAACTGTAATATCTTAAAAAGAATTAAACGAAATTAAAAAAATTAAAATCTATTTCAATATCTTTTATATTTAAACTCATACACGTTTACTTTTTAAAAAACGAATCTTTTCCAATTTTTTTAAAATTTTCAAACTGTTTGCATGTTTAAAAAATTTAAACGTATTACAATATATGGAATCTCAAACGGGGTGACTACCATATCTATACATCTATTTATATCTATATTTATATATATTATAATAAGAAAGTCTGATAAATTTGTAATTTTAAATAGAAGGCTGGACAAATTTGTAATATACCCTTTTAGGTTTTAAAAGCTAATGCAGCTATCCATCTAAACGCAGTTTCTTATGACATAAATTGTTCCCAGGGATGTTTTAAATGTTTCCGTACAAAAGTAGTTTATATCATTAATCCTTTTCATATTGAGATACGTTACCACATTAATCTTTTAAAAAAAAAAAAAAAAAGAAAAACTGAAATTTTTGTATCAATCTTTTACCTTCGCATCTAAAGGAGGAAAATCCATCGATCATAAGATTAACAGTGTTGGTTTTTCTCCTCCAACAAATATTGTTATTTTAATTTTTGTACTTCCTTTTAGTTTCTTCTTTTCTTGTTTTGTTCACAAAAATTTAGTTTTTTTTTTTTTTCCGAATTATGTTGAGCTTGATTTGAATTCTTTGTTTGTATATACTAATTTACATGTTATTGGCTGAAGTAATGACAACGACATTGATAGAGTTTCACAAAATGATTTCAGCACAAAGAAAAAAAAAACCCTCTACAGTTTTTTTCTATTTTTTCTTTCCCCATTTAAAGGTGAAATTATTTCATCAATGTCTGTGTTCCTCTTCCACAAGACAAATATTTTCTCTTAATGTTTACTACCATATTTTTTATTTTTTTATTTCTTTGTTTTTTTCTTCAAATTCTAATGAACTCTGACTTATTTTTTGTTTGTTGATCAAATTTATAGGTTGCATTTTTTGCTCCACATTTATATATGACTATTTTACTCTAAAATAAAATAAATTTCTTTCATTTTGTAATATTCATTTTAGCATTGGTTATCAATTTTGTTAAAGTAAAACGATGATTAGGGATGAGGGGCTGTCCCTAGGATATGCATTGGTAAAGGTGTGGTATATGTGACTGAATATTTACTTATTTCTTTTATTATTAAGTGCTTCAAAATCAATGTTGGCATAATTCTCATTTATTAAATTGATCATGTTCTTTTGAAATTGTCATGGTATTTATATCTTGAGATTGTTTCTCAATTATATGAGATTAATGTTGGCATAGTTCTCATTTATTCTCACATTCTTTGAGATTGTCATGATCTTTATTTAGATTGAGTTATCAAATTCTTTGAGATTGTCTTGAGAGATTATTTGAGATGGAGATTGTCATGATTTTTATATCTTGAGTGGAGAGTGCAAATGAAGTAGTAAATGATGAGTTATTTGTCATGGTTTTTATATCTTGAGTGGAGATGCAATTGCAAGATAGATAAAGTCTCAGTGAGATTTCAATTGCAAGATAGATAAAAGTCTCAGTAGATTAAACAATCAACATATGAGAGGTTATTGATCTTTTGTTAAAATCAATTAACTAAAAATGATGTATAAATGAAACAAATTCAAAATGTATTTTGCATTAGGACGACGTTAAATGACTAGAATTTGGGTGGTCAGAAATAAAAAATATAATAAATTTTTAATAACGCTAAAGTTTTTAGCTCTTAATTTAATTGACTTCATCCTTAATATGTCACTAAAAATATAGAGAAATATAAAATGTGTGTTCCAATGCCGATGATGAAGGAACCAAGGAACACATTTTTCACACTAAAACATTAAAATTGAATTATAATATCGAGTTTATCTTTTTTTTTTTTTTTTATTCCACACACTAATCATGGAAAGAAATACATCATTATTGATGTTTACTTGGATCTATTTTGAAGTTAGATTTTTAGGTGAAATTTTTTCCGAAGAAACTAGGAAATCTAAATATTCCCTAAAGTTCTGCAAAAGCTAGCTAATCCATATATTGAAAAAATTGATTTGTGAAGATGATCACAATTAGGATAATCCAACAATAAATGGTGATTATAAGGAAATATTTTAAAAATTCTAGGTTTAGTTTGATTAATTGTTTTGTCAATTATTAGTATTAATTATGAATTTAGAAAATCACATTACATTAATTTTTATATACTATTTATAAATCTTTTAATTATAGATTCAACAAACTATAATTCTAAAAATAAAAAAATTATTCTACTAAGATTTAAATAAATAAATAAACAATACCCATGAATGGGTGGATTACTAGTATAATTAATATTATAATATGTGTAACTTGATTTCTACATTTAAAAAATATTTGGAAATATCAACCTGCTTTTATTATTATTAGTTTTTGTCTCGTACTATGTAGGATCATAAATTTTAAAATAATGTTATTACATTATTATATTCGATCAGTAAAACTCTAATAAATCCTAAAACTCTAATAAAATTAGGTTTAATGGCCATCGATTAAATTAAGCTATTTTGGTAACTGACAAGACTACTAATCAGAATAAGTAAATTAAGTCTTTTGGCTATTGATTTTTACCATTGGTCATCGATTAAATGAAACCTTTTGATTGGATACTGATAATTGATAAATGATAAAAATACCAGTCATCAATTAAATTAAGCATTTTTTGCTATCGATAAGACTACTGGTCATCAATTAAATTAAGTGTTTTTTTTTTTACTATTGATAAAACTATAAGCCATCAATTAAATTAAGTCTTTTTGACTGCTGGCCACCAAGTAAGCCATGTAATTACTTACTAAGCTACTGTTTAGCAACATAAACGATTACAAGCTAGCTCATAATCAGACTAAACCACCAATTAAGCTTATTGGCTACTGATGTGAAACACTTCTGGTCAGTCAAAAATATTTTAGACCAATAAAGCCACTAAGAGAAACGAATATTATTTGGATAAACTGGAGGAGTACTACATGTATATATAAATAATAACACATTTGTAAACACTATCCACTAATCCATGCAACAACACATTTGTAAATACTAGCAACACTTGTACAAGCTATTATGGTAAGAAAAATTAAGTATAAAAGGGGTGATCAAAGTTCGAGAATGAACATATGCAAGATACATACAAACATTCAACAATAAAAACCTTTGTTTTCTTCTCTTTTTTTCATAAGTTGCAACATAATTTCTCCTGGTTAATTATATATATTCATCAAGTAACCTCATTAGTTATCCACCGCTTTTTTATTACTAATCGATTGGAAAAAATACTTAGCAAGCATAAAGTTATGTAACATTTATGTTAAACGAATATAACTTGTATGTTATATTAGTATAACCATTATAACTTGTATGTTATATTAGTATAACCATTATGTATAGATATCATAACCTTTAAGTAAATTATTTAGATTTTTTTCATAATAAATAACATAATAGTTACGTAACTTTCATGTTATACGAGTATAACTTTTATGTTATATTAATATAATCTTTATATACAGATTTCATAACCTTTAGGTGACACTACTTAGATTTTTTTCAGTATACATAACACAAAAGATTATGCGAACATAACTAAAAGATTAAGTTCATCAAACTAAAAGGATAGACGAAAATAATTAAAGTTGGGCGAGAGATAGGGTTTGAGCGCAAACCCTAGGACTCGTGAGCACACGTGAAATGCATTTTTAGCACATTTCGGGTCATATGACCCTGATTGCATGAATTATAACTTATGTATTTGGTGTAAAAAAATAATTGTAGATGAAAAAAATGTAATTAGTTGGATAAAATTTGAAAATATTGATTTTCTTTCCATTACATCTTGATAAAAGAGTACGTCTTATTCACGTGAAATTTTGTGTCGATAAAAAGTTCCATTACAATAGGACAATTTTTCCTATAAAATTTGGATCTTAATTCCAATGTAATTAAATATTTTCACGAAAATCATCTTAAATTAGGTAGATATTTCCAAATAATTTTCAAGCATTGATTTTAATTTTTTTTCTTGTTTATATTTTATTGGGTAGTGTAGAGAACAAATTGCAATATATTATAAGAAATTAAGGTTATGTTTGGATTGAACTTAAGGTGGTCTGTGCAAATTTGGATTTGGGATTTAGTAGGATTTTGTGATTATGGATTTTGAAAATTTTATATTTGTTTTGTAATTTTATAGAGTAGGATTATTGTTAACATGTCATTTTCATATTGAGATTTGTGAAAAAAATAAAAAATAAATAAATATTTTTATTGAGGATTATAAAAAAAATAAAATATGATTATAAAATTTTATAAATTTTTATTTAAATATGAACCGAATTGAATTCATTCAAAATTTGAATGGACCAAATCTAATCCAAACATTAACATAGCCCGGTGTAGGATGGGAAGGAAAAAGAATGAGAGAAAAGTAATTATGCAGCCGCCTGTGTTGATGGCGATAATCAACACATTAAAAAAAATAAAAATCTAAAATAACAATAGTTGACCACTCAAAAACATCATAAATTATTAATTTATTTATTCACAATATTCCATTGAAAAATCCTCAAGTTTTATCCTCCTTTAACAATGAGTCAAAGTCTACGTCGATATATTTTAGGGGAAAAAAAAAAAAAAAACTAAGAATCTGTGGCACAGTAGGGCATGTTTAAGACTGCACCATCTTTTTTTCATTTTGAAATATATCGATTTACATCCTCTAATCTATAATTTAGGTTTTTTTTCATTTTTTATCAACCAATTTTACTTATTTCGATTTAATTCTGTAACTATAATTTTGTTTCAGTTTTGATTTGTGTATACTCAAAGTGTCAATTTTTTTTTTGTAGACATTGAAATTGGAAAGTTCACATCAGCAATTCCAGCATTTACGTATCAAAAAAAGAAAAAAAATGATGATTACTAGATCAAATTCAAATATGTATAACTGGTGGCTAAAAAAGGCATAGCCTAAGTTACTGCTACATGATGAAAATTGTAATATTTTTTCTTTTCATTTATTTTTCTTGTTTTTTTTTTTTCATTCATTTCCTTTTAATTTTTTTTAATTTTTGTGTTATATTTTGAATGTTATTAAATATTATACAAAAATCTATGTCACGATTAATCTATCTAAAATTAATAAGCATTATATGTCATTAAAATGTTAAATTAATATATAATATGATATGATATTTGAATAATAATAAAAACTTATGTTTATTTAAATGTACCATAAAATTTAGAATACTAAACAATCTTAAAAGTTGATTAAATATTTTCTAAGACTTGATTAATGTAAAAAAATATAAAATGAGCTAAAATATTACCTTAAATAACTCTATTAAATAATATATATATATATATTCACTTAGGTCTCAACCCTTGCATTAAACTTTGTCATGACATGGCCAGGTGTAGTTGGATTATACAAAATTAAGAGGTCAAGGGTGTGAGGATGATATCGTTGGAAAATGAAAATAACATTTTTAAAATTACATAAAAAATTATATGAGATAAATCATATAATACTCTATGTACATAATCCACAAACCAAATTCATTTTTAGATGTTAAATTGTCTCATCCATGAAACAATGTCGTATGAATCTTATTCAAATAGTTATCGATGTCAGCATGGACTTATGCAAGAAGATATAGACAAGATTACTCATTGTGGAACGTTGAATTATTAAGGTAATTATAAACAAGAAGATTATCATCTACAAAAGTGTGGACAAATTGGAACACTTACTATTAACGTTGTTAATTTTGTTTGGAAGTTTGAAATGGTCCTAATTCTCCACTTTCTACAATTGTTGTTTTGAAAATTACGTGACTATAATGATCTATTTGATTAATTTATCTACCGAAGATAATTTTATTAATAAAAAAGGGGTTTTAGTCGGATATTAATTGAAAGGGCTATTGCTGAAGATCATAATTATTTTCTTTTTTCAACTGTGTCAAATTTCAAAAAGAAATAAAACAAGGTGACCTTAAAGCTAATTAAAGATATTAACTAATTAAACTAAACTCCATTTAAGTAATTTCAGATTTGAAATGAATGAATTTCAAATCTACTTAAGTTGGAATATATTTGAAATCCACCAATTTTACCAAAAAATAAAAATAAAAAATTTCAAAATAAAAGTTACGAATTTCAAATTTGCATCTATCCAAACATCACCTATGAGTTTACTATGAGAAATTTCAAATCTCTCATTAAATTCTTTCTTCCAAATGGATCCTAATGTTTTAGATGTAAGTGGATTTCTTGCCAAGTATGATGCAAAGTCTGAAATAAATTGTTGAGATAGCAATGTTATCCTATCTGTCGTGGACATGTTTTTATATATTCACCAATAAAATGTAAAGATTTCATCTTTTTATATTGTGATTTGAAATAAATAATTGTGTTAGATTTATAATACATTAACGATATATTATTAATATACACGTTGGTGGGGATATGGTAGGAGACCTGATATTCAATCCCTAATCCTTTTTGTAAAATTACAAATGTCACTATTGCCATGTGGAAGGGCCATCAGGTGTGACTATTTTTTATTTTTTTATATAATAAACTTGAAGCTTCATATTATGAGACCTTCAAATATAGATATAGGACCAACCCAATATAATTATAATAATAATAATAATAATAATAATAATAATAATAATAATAATAATAATAATAATAATAATAATAAAACTCTATTCTATATATATAAACACACACTGATCTTTATAGTTTTAGTTAATCTCTATGTTTGAATTTTATAGTTTACTTATCTTTTCTACTCAATTTAAGAATTAAAGAATTTTATTGAGAAAAACAAATATTTATATATACAAATAAATTTCCTTATACCCTTATATAATGAGTTGTAAAGTATATAGTCATCATTATCGACGGCTAGATCATTATAAAAGGGTATATATATTAGAAAAGGTATGAAAATATATGATCAAATGTAAAAAAAGAGTGTTATATTTTATGAAGGCTAGTGTTTTCACGTTCATAGAGTGATGTGTGTGAATGATTGGATCTATCAATATTATGATTTGAGTTTAATTTTCAAAAGAGATCGATAATTCTTAATTGTACAGTAAATTTTGAAATACTTACAATATGAGTATTTATATTATTGTAAAGAAGAAAAATAAATAAGTTTGAAATAATTATTTAAGGTTTAATTACATGACAAATTATCACACAGTTAGTCTTTTTTCAATTATAACATGATATTTCGACTCTAATACCATAGATCATCATAACAAGATTTATATTTTTGAGTAGTAGAATATATATATATATATATATATATATATGATTTTATAATATCCAAACTCTAAATTAAGCAAGTGAAGTTGTCTTCTTCAACTTGGGTATAAAATTCTTCAAACACGCCACTGAATATCATTTAAAGTTGCGGGCCATATTAATTCCCTCTGCAGGATATATTTGAGATGAATCAATAATGAAATATGCTGTATGATTCGGATGAAGGATGCACATACAAAATTATCGAAATAATTAAAAATTGTTTAAGATTGATAAAAATGTGAAAATATCTTTAAATTAACATTTTTTTTTTCAGAAATCATATATGGATTAATTGATTCAATTTAAATATCCATCAAACAAATAATAATAATTAAATTAATTATTAAAACTCAATGGGACAGATTCCACCTAATTATAGTTGTGAGATGATTTCATATAAATTTTATGAAAATAAATTAAAGAAAAAAAAACACTTAAAAAAATGTATTTTTTTATTATTGGGCAGGTCAAAATCATGAAATTGTTAATTTTATGGTTAAACTACATATTTATGTTTTGAGCTAGTCATTGTATTGAGCCCATATATTTCAAATCAATAATTATACTTAAATATGTGAAACAATTCCGATAACTATTGAATTCATCTAGTATAATAAAACTTCGAATAAATCATTCAATGAATCCACAACCATAACATATATTCAATACAATATAAAAACTTCATTCAATTGAGACACCATTTATATATTCTTCAAATACAATTTATAATTTTATATACAACCAAAATATTCAAATTATGAACTCTACCTATCCACTCTTTCACACAAAAATCATCAAAACGATACACAAATACTAAACATTGCAAATTGGCCTGAAAATAACTAATTGGGTCTTAAAAAAAAAAGGCCAGATCCTATTAAATTAAGCCTGGGCTTTTAAAAACGGTTAAAACAAGATCCAGCCCACACATACTTAATGGACCAACACTTTAACCAATGTATACCCATTAGAAATTCTGTAAATTCAAATGTTTCTTTCTTTCTTTCTTTTTTTTTTTTAGCAAGACTCTTATTAGACAATTTCATAAATTAAATTTTTTGAGATAGATCAATTCAAAATAAATAAAGAAATTTGTTGAAATGAATTCGATTTATGCAGGTCAGATCAGGTCAATTTGTAACATATAATATTAGATAATTTTTTTTATATATTATTAGATAATACTTTTATATCATCTACATATTAGTACTACATAGTATTACTTGTTAAAATTATAATTTTTCAAATATATTCCACAATAAACATAAAAATATTAATTGATACACAGAAATAATACATAATAATACGCGTCAAAATTAGAAAAAATATCACATAGTATCATAGGCTCCTTGGGTCGATCTGCCCCACCGCACTAAAACGGTGGGTTGAGTTATTTAGAGCTTCGTTCCCCTGTGGTTTTCTTTTAAAAATATTGATAAGATATATATGAGTAATAACGACACAAATCATTAGCTAATGTTGGCTGTTAAAAAACAACTAGTCTTATTCGACTGGTGCTCATGGTATGGTCAACTTACAACAGAAGTTATATAGGCTTAAAGGTTGTCTTAAAATGTGGAATAAAATTGTTTTTGGAAACATTCATGAGAGGGTTAAGGATTTTGAAAAAGTTTTAATTTTTCAGGAAGAACAATATTTGAAGAATCCTAATGATAATAATCTGATTCTTCTTAAGCAAAGTTTGGCTGAGTCTAATCTTGCTCTTGCAATGGAAGAATCCTTTTGGAAACAAAAATCTGCTTGTTTCTTTGATTCCCAAAACTGAGAAACCAACTTCTTGGTCTGAATTCAGACCTATTAGTCTTTGTAATGTGTCTAGTAAAATCTTAACTAAAATGGTTAATAATAGGTTGTTTGTTCTCCTTCCTACAATTATAGCTCCAGTTTAAAGTGATTTTGGGTAGCTGATAATATAATTTTGGCTGAAGAACTTGTTCATGAGCTTAAAGATAAGAATAAAAATGATAGAATGATTTTGAAGCTTGATCTTGCTAAAACTTATGATAGGGTTTGTGTGGCTGTGTTTATATAAAATCTTGAGGTTGATAGGTTTTTCTGAGCTTTTTATTTTCTATATTGCTAATAGCATAGAAAATACTTGGTTTTCTGTGCTGATTAACGATGTGCTCTCTAGTTTTTTCAAATCTACAAGAGGTCTTAGACAAGAGTGTCTTTTGTCTCGTAGTCTTTTTGCTATTTTTTCTAACGTTCTGTCTAATGATGAGTTGCTTCAGCCTTTTCAAGATAATCTTTTGCTTAAATTTCAAAACAAAGGCATGTTGATTCCTTCCTTATCCTTTGCTGTGACACTATTATTTTTTGTTCTTCTAATGATGTTGTCTTTAAAAAGTTCCTAAATTTCCTTCAATCTTGAACAGGCTACTAGACAGAAAATTAACTCTTCTAAGAACACCATTACTTTTGGCAAACACACTTCCAGATAAATAAAAACTAAAATTCTTGTCTTTCAGGGGTGAAGATTGATCATGTGGTCTCGCTGCTGCAAAGAGAGAAGGAAATGATTTTTTTTTTTAATTTTATTCAAAAACTAAACAAATGAAATTTGTAACCACATGGAAGGTAAAAATTTAAATAAAAAATGCCACAAGTGATAAATAAAGGCCAAATCAATAAAATTGGTCCGAAAAATTCGAATTGAAGATCTCACGTGTAATTTCAATCCAATTAAGTGATTCAGGTTGAAATTGAACAAATTTTGCGTAGCCCGAAAATTTAAAGTGCTAAATTGCCGATTTGAAAACTTAAAATTCGAAATTATCAGACTCCTAATTAATGAACAAAAAAAATAATAAACTCTTGTTGTTATTATTTTAGTTTTTTATTTGTTATATATTTACTAATTTTTATAATTGTTGTTATTTTTCTTAAGTCAATCCAAAATACTTCTCATTATGTAGTCAAACCAAAATACTTCTCAAAAATGACTAATATTTACTGGTGTAATAAATTTATATCAAAACAAGCATTATGATGTGCGGACTTGACTTAGTTATGTGCAACACTATTAGTGGGAGTTTATTATTATTTTTGCCCGTAATTTAGGGGATCTGGCAATTTCGAACTTTAAGTTTTTGGGTTAGCAATTTAGGACTTTAATTTATCGGACTTCGTAAATTTTGCCCAAATTAAGTCCGAATTGCTTAATTGGGCTCAAATTGCACGTGAATCGCACGTGAGATCTCGAAATTGGACAATTCGGGCCAATTTTATTGAGTTGGAATTTCTTTATTCCTCTTGACATTTCGATTTTTTTTTTTACACTCCACTTGGATTCCCCCAAATGTAATTCAATTGAATCCCAAAATGAAAAAAAAATCCCTAAATTTGACTGAAATCCCTAATCTCCAAAACATGTGAACCTTCTAATCTGCAAAAATACTTAACTTCCCAATCTTCCAATCTTCAACACTCAACCGTAAACACTTAATCAAATCATCCAAATTGCAAAATGTTGAAAGTGGTTGAGCTGAGACTCTCATAGGTATATCCAGATTGGAGAAAAAATATAGGATTCATCATTTGTGTTTGAAATCTCCAGAGTTTTAATGGCAGCAACAAGATTTTTTATTTTCAAAACAAGAGGAAATATGAAGTATTCCTCAAAACGCTTTGTGTTAGCACTTTTCCTACAAATTGGGGAATGGAGGGCGAATGCTTGCGATTTTTGGAAATTGGATTTGCCAAAATTGTTGAATCGGAGCTTTCAATACGCTGGACCTGCTAGGCTAGTCCGATGATTCAAAAGCAAATAGCGACATCTTAGACCCAAGAGCTCAAGGTATTCTTCATGGTGCCAAGGCTGAAGAAGCTTCTAGAAACCCAAAACCGCATCAAAAAATATCAACTGGTGGAAGTTTTCCTCAGCTTTCTTCTTCAATTACTCTACCACAAATAGAATTAGGGTTCTAGATTTGGGGATTTGGATGTATTCATGTTTAAGACTCATAAAATCCATTTGGAGTGCAGATTTTTTTTTTCGAAATGTCAAGAGGGATAAAAAAAATACCAATTCAGTAAAATTTATCCGAATTGTCCAATTTCGCGACCTCACGTGCGATTCACGTACAATTTGGACCCAATTAAGCAATTCGGACTTAATTTGGGCAAAATTCACAAACCCCGACAAGTTAAAGTCCTAAATTGTCACCCCAAAAACTTAAAGTTCGAAATTGTCATACCCCTAAGTTGCGGGGCAAAAAATGTAATAAACTCCAATTAGTGGTGTTAAAAGTTTACCTTTCAAGCCTTGTATCTCAATTCGTCTTAAACCGGAGGTCCAACTCTTTTGCAACTTTTAGAATGCAAGCTACCAGCATCTATCACTCACGCATCACACCTTAAATTCTTTGCGCTAAAAATACTTTAACATAGAGTGGCGAATGTTTAAAATACATTCAGTGGGGATCTCAGAATAATACTAAATAAATTCAATTAAATAAATCGTAGCACACGTGTAACGCCCTAGTCACATTAATTAGGAAAAGGCCGTCATCCTTTACTTATTTAGAAATTGAAGAAATTATAATTATTGTTCTCCTTTTAATTGGAAATAGGTCGTCACCCTTTATTATTTAGAAGTATAATTACTTTCTAATATACAGCGGAAGACTTAAAATGAAGACACGAGACCTATTTATATATTTTTATTTTTAAAACCGTAACACATATACATATATACATATCCAAAATTAGATCGTGTCTTACCCACATTTCTAGGTAAAATGTTCATACCAAAAACCTATCTGAAATTACACGACAAACATATATACATGACAGGATACAAGTCTAGGCCCATAGTTTATCATACTATACATATTTAACAACTTATTATTCTTAAAATGAAACATTATTCTAGTACAATTTTATAGATACAGTGAGAAGTCAGCCCAGCCTACTCCACGTCCACGTCATCATCTGCCAAGCCTGAAAATATAAAAAGCAACATCATGAGACACCTCCGGAGAGGGATCCCAATGGGATAATTTTACATTTTAATATATTGAAGCAATTAAATTAATTAGCACATATTACATGTCCTTCGAGCACGCTCACCTTGGACCATACATAAAGGAATGTGGGAATCGCTCGCCCACTAAACCTTGCTTTCATAGACCAGACACTCTTGCCCTTAAGGTCGTCGCCCGATAGTGAAGCAACTATCGGTTATAGCTACGGAGTTTCAGCTATAGATTTTCATACATAACATATTAATTTAATCATCAGCATATATTAAAGTGTAGAAGTTACCCACTTGAAAGCTGAGGGTTCGAGGATTCCTTTTGGATTCACCGATCGTCTCGACTGCGCTCAACACACTTAACTGATTAGCCTCTTATGTCATATAACACAACTTTTTGTATTTTATATTAGATTTCTTTAATCTAAAACATAATTATACTTCATTTAATACATACTTGATTCCTATATGACATTCTAAACATGATCATATCATAACTGAAACATTTAAGCAAAAATAGCATATGGACTAAAATATCATATTTGTGATATAAAATTTTAGACACTTAAATTAGTGATTCTAGACATAAAATGACACATAAAGCCACAATAATTTTAATAATTAATAGGTGATTCCAAAAATGACAAGAATATTTACATAGTCACATAATAGTGTTAGATATCATATTCTAAAAATTCACAATTTTTCATCATCTACATATATAAATAAAATTAATTCTATAAACTAGTTTTTCACTTCAATTTCAACTCAAAATCAGTCTATTTTGAAACATTTATCAAATATTATAGGATTCATAAAATAATTCCATATTTTCAAAAAATTTAAATAACATGTGGAAGTATAACATATAAAAATATCAACAAAAACTAAAGTTTACATAATTAGCTATGAATTTTTCTAAGTTGGCTGAAAACAGGGTACTTCATATGGTGAAAACATGTTTTCTTGTAAAAATTCTCATGATTTCACTTTTACTTGAAAATTCCCAAGGTAAAATTTCTCTTGTTCTTAAGAACAAATAATATAACTTAGTAAAATATGGCTTATGAATATGATTTAAATAAATAGCTATAAATTTTAGAACTAGACTGAAAATACGACAGGATTTACGCAGAAAACAGCCTGTGTTGAAAAATTCAGCATAAATCATACAAAACTCCAAAAATTTCATACCAATTTTCTATACGTACCTAAGAATTGGTTCTAAAATATAATAAAAGATCATATATAAATTCGAAGAATACAGTTTAGAAACATAATTTGATTCGGACTTAAAAACAGAACCTATATTCTGCAAACAGGGCTGAAAACATGTTTTCTTGAAAAAATCATCATAAATTGTACAAGATTCTAAAAATTACATGGTAAATTTCTACATCACTATAAGAACTTTTACTACAACATAATAAAATATGGCATATATATATAGTTGTAATAATTAGTTATGAATTTTAGTACAAGACCGAAAACAGGACATGATCAACACAGAAAACCAACTATGTTGTAAAATTCGGCATAATTCGTACATAACTTAAACATTTGCATACTAAAACTCTGAGCATACCTAAAAACTGTTTCTAAATCGTAGAACAAAATCATACATAAAATCGAAAGGTACTGTTCAAGAAAATTGTTTGATTCAGACCCAAAACGAGACAAAAACTTTATCTGGACAGCTTATCTTAGAAAAATCATATAAAATCGAGATTAACTCCAAATCTTCTAAAATTTGACACACATATTCTACACTTCATGTACTAGATAATGTTAAAATGGTTTAGCTTAAATCGATTCCTACATCACCCAAAATATTTACGAACAAAGAAGCATAACATAAACAAAATTATAGCATAACAACTTGTTTTGTTTCATTCAAGAAATTCATAAACAATTTATTCTCAACCCTAACTCCAAAGAACATCTTTGGACTTCATAATATATACTAAAAGTAAGAAAATATCAAAATTGAAAGAAGAAATTAAAAGGTTTAAGCCAAAGTACCTTCAATTCAAGAGAGAAGAGGTGTGTTCTTTTTTTTTTTGTTGAAATTTGTGTTCTTTCTCTTCTAGCTAAGTTTCCTTACGTTTTTTTTTCTTTCATTTGATTCATCACATCATATTATACATTATAAGGATGAGGACATGAAATAGGAGATGACTTTTAGGTATTAGGATGTGTAGAGGAAAGTTCTATTTATTAGACTTATGATGCAAGTTGCACAAAATATCTTTGTTTCCCTTTTTTCTTTTCATTTTCATTTTTTTTTCTTTTCTTCTTCTTATATATATATATAGATACATGTATATCTACTTACATAAAGAGATAAAAATTAGTATAACAATAATGCTCTATTAGCATAACTTATATAAAAGAGGTAATTTATTTATATGATTTAGTTTATGTAAAGAACATATTTTTATCTACATTATGATGCATAAATTCATGTTCAAGCAATCTATGTTTCATCACATAAAATAACATATAAAGATCATAATAAAAATTTCATAAAAGAAAGCATTCGAAAGTGCTAACGAATAAAATTACCATATGAATTTAATATCATATAATTCATTTAAAATTAACTAACATCTTATCTTTTACTTCCGTTCATATGTGTCGAGTGAGTGGAGATCGAGCTCGGTTTCTTCCATAAGTTATCTTGCAAAATCCTTAAAATCTCGAAAGAGATATTAGATCATAAAGATTTTAAAATCATCGATCATAATATAATTTGTAAATCGTAACTTTAAATAATATAAGAACTTGCACTTAAATCATTTATACTTGAACGATAAAAGAAATTTTATAAAATATGCAATGCAAGATTTTCTTGAAAACGGGATGTTACAACACATATGTATAAATCATTCTTAACTTTATCATATATGCATATATTAACTTCACAATCAGTTGCATATTAATCACATCATTCTATACCTTTGCATTAATAAGCTCATAGTACAACGTTCACATTTCGATAACAATCACACTAGCATTTAGCAAGAGTCATCTCATATCATATATTCATTTATCTCGGGGCTTGTCCTGGTGTATCTCAGGACTTTAATCCAGTCTTTCTCGGGGCTTTGACCCAATATGTCTCAGGACTTTAACCCGATATATTTCAGGACTTTAATCCGGTCTGTCTCGAGGCTTTATTCCTGTATATCTCGGGGTTTTAACCTGATATATCATCAATCACAAAGATTTCAGTCATATAATATAATAAACAAACAATCTCAAGCTATCAGTGGCCCAAATCATTCAACAATGTAAACAATTATCGTAATCAATCATCAATCACAATTACGTTTAATAACACTCATAAGAGATTGCGTACATTAAGAGTATAAAAAACTACCCCACCTTAAAAAAGTTGGAACCTTAAAAAAGTTGGAACGTTTATTTAAAAATTATCCAATAAGCTTTGATAGTTCTCAATTCTTATAATAAAATAACTTATGAACCAAATCACATGTATTAGTTAACTACAACATGAGTGACTAACATCTTGAATGATAATAATTATAAGTATAAATTCTTAATTTGATTTAATTCTCTTTAATTTCTTTATCATTTTGCATTTATATATTAAAAATATAATTCATACAAGTTGGTTAATGAATTTATATAAATAATCCTGTCGAAATAAAAGTATTTATGTATAACCAATTAATTAATTAACATTAACAACAAAGTTTTACGTAAGAAAATTATCATAAAATATGTTTATATTTAAATATAAGTATAAGGAAAAAAAATGGATTTATGTTAATCTCTACTAAATAATTCAAAAGATACATGTATATCTCTAGATTACTAAACTAATTAATTAAAGAAGGTTTCGTAAATTAATTTATTTGGGTTCACGACTCTTTCTGGACACATATTTTATCCAATAGTTAACTAAATAAACTCTTGTTGTTAACATAAATTCTACTTTATCAATTAACAAGTATACAATTAATTATACGCAATGTGTAATAGGAGGAAAAATAAATTAAGTATATTAGATTTACATTCTCTCCTCTTGGTGTTCTCTATTTCTCTGGTTCTTCTTCCCCCACCCTTTTTTTAAAATTGTTATCAACTAAGTTCTTCTCTTTGTTTATTAAAATTGTATTTGAGTTTTAATATTTATCCTATTTGCTACGTGTATGATGGTGGAATGAGTTGAAGTCTTAAAATAAAAATCCTAACCTGCCTTATCATCACCTATCATTTACTTATTTAATTTTTTTCTTTATCATTTATTGGCTTCATTCCACCTTTTATTTACAAATATTAGTGTGTATTTATACACAAGTAAATATTAGAATCACATCTTAACTATTTATTTATTTTTTTCATTTTCTTTTTAAATAAATTTAGATTAAATACATGATCGACTTAACTTGTTAATTCTATAAATATAATTGTAAAATTGTTTCTTAATAAATTGAATGAGAGATTAACTCATCTTAAGTTTCACTTACACCTAATTTCTTTTTATATATCCAAATATAGGTTGGGCTCGAATCTTGGGGTGTAAAAGTTCATTTCTTGTTTGGGTCTTTTATCAACCATAAAAAATTCTCGTTATATATTACATAATTGAATTTTTAATTTGGGGTGTTATAGGGTTTCTTTGTTTCAAGTAGGATTAATAACTGTTTGTTTCAGGATCTGTTTGAGAAAATTATGAGGAAGTTATTAAGGTAGGGTAAATAGTTTTTGTATGAGTAGTAGGTGGTGTTGATAAAGAGTGTGCTTAATTTTATACCAATGTATACACTGAGAGTAGTTGGTCTTACTAAGTCTGGTGAATAGATCTCATATGTTATTCAATGGTTTTTTTGTGCTTTCCTAAGGAAGAGGGAGGGTTAGCTTGACTCATTAATCAGATACATGAATCTTTTTAAAGAACTTTTAAAGGAACAAGGGACCCCTTCACTACTAACCGATCTTCAGATCGACCCCCTCTTTGTTAGGAACTTATTTGATGTGGCTAATGCTTTTGCTTAATAAACCTGATGGAAGTTGAGAACCTCTAATACTTAATGGTGTGAGTACTTGAAACAAAAATATTTTGTTATTTGGCACCCTTAGAATTTTGAGTATCATGCTAAACAGTCTCATTTTATTAAGAGATTGAGTTCTTGGTCTGATGTGTGTGAATCACAAATTTTTTGAAGACTTGAAAAATGTGAGATTTTCTTTTGGTTTGACTGTTGGTGTGAGAATGGTCTTTTGTGTCAATATGTGGATAGTTTTGATTGCAATGCTCAAATGGCAGCTGATTTTTTGCACCATGATAATTGGAATCTTTCATCCGTTTCTCATATTCTTCTTGCCCATATTATTCATGGTATCCTTGACTTGAATATACCTGTTTGGAAGCTTTCTCAAGATGGTGATTTTTCTTTTACGTCTGCTTGGAATAGTCTGAGATTTCATAAGACTGTTCAATCTTGAAAATCAATGATATGGCCTAAATCCTCATTGAATTCTCAAGCCACTTTTCTTTGGAGATTAATCAATAAGTTTCTTCTTATTGATGAAAATCCAAAAAAAAAAAGAAAAAAAAAAAAAAGGATTTGGAGACCCTTATATCTGCCATCTTTGTAAGGCAAGTTTTGTAACTTCTAAACATCTCTTTATAAACTGTCCTTTCTCCAGGCAGGTGTCTTTAAAGTTCCACATTCAGATCCATATAATTAGATATTGGTCATATGATTGTGGTATGGTTCAAAAAAGAAGGAGTTTTGATCATATTCGTACTGTGTTACCTATTCTTATTTTGTGGCATATCTGAAAAGTGAAAAATGTTTGTAAATTTGAAGGAAAAATGATCAGTTTAAAGATGGTTCATAAACAAGTGTTAGATAATATCAGACTTGCTGCTCTAGCTAAGCTCTTACTATAAAAAAATTACTGGTTCATTGCTTTTGAGTGGGAATTTTAATTCTGTGACATATCATCGACTAAATCTACCTAAACATATCTTGTGGATGGATATATACCTCCAAATGATGGTTGGGTGAAACTCAATCTTTGATGGAGCCTCTAAATATAATCCTGGGTTAACTAGTGTAGGGGGTTGTTAGAAATACTCAAGTTAGGTTTCTTTATGGTTTTTGTAAATTTCTGAATATTGTTGGCACTTTAATTGTTGAGTTTGCCAATATTTGTGAAGGATTAAATTTGTGCCATAATAGTAAATTTGGAAAAGTGTGGTTAGAACAGATTAGTGGTCTATTTCTTGATGCAACATCGACATTCGGGGAGTTGGAAAGTTCAGCATATGCTTGCTTCTATCTTTCATGTTAAGCTGAAAATTGATTTGTATATTTCTCACAATACATAAAGACGGGAACAAAACAGTCGATTGTTTGGCTAATCTTGCCGTTGAAAGGAAAAGAGATTGCATCATTCAAAATCTTGATGTTTGTAATAGGTTGAAAGAGCATATCATTGTTGATAATTTTGGTCTTTCTAATTTTAAATTTAAATAGTTGTTTTTGTTGATGTGAAGGGGGCGATGTTTCTTCAAAGATTAATGTTTGTTAATAGGTTGACGGTCTATATTTTTGGTCCTCATATCCTTAGGTCGTTATTATAGTGGTTTGATTTTGGATGTAAAATATTATTACCTTTGTTAAACTCTTCATGTTTGTGAGAAATATATAGGTTGAAGATCTGCCTTAATCCTTCTATTTAGGGTGGTTTTATAAAAACAAAAAAAAAATTGTAATTAATTATAATATATAAAATTTGAGTAGTATTTGTGTGCATCAAGTGCATGGATCATGATCCATACAACTGGATATGTAGGTCGAGTCGGATCCGGTTTAATCCGGATGATCCATGCAACTGGACATGCAGGTCGAGTCGGATCTGGTTTAATCCGGATGATCCATGCAACTGGACATGCAGGTCGAGTCGGATCCGGTTTAACCCGGATCCGCGCCCTTTTTTTTATTTTTATAATTTATGTCATAACTTTTATGTTGTAATAATATAACCTTTATGTTGTAATAATGTAACCTTTATGTACAGATTTCATAACCTTTTTCAGTGCATAACTTATACTTTATTTTACTATAAAAATTCATGTAATATAGCCAAAATCTTTATGTTGTAATAATATAACATTTATGTTGTAATAGTATAACCTTTATATACAAATTTCATAACCTTTTTAATAAATAACTTATAGTTTTTTCATTATAAAAATTCAATATAGCCGAAACCTTTATGTTGTAATAATATAACCTTTATGTTGTAATACTATAATCTTTATGCATAAATTTCATAACATTTTCAGTGAATAACTTATACTTTTTTCACTACTCAACACTGCAAAAGGTTATGTACATATAACTAAAATGTTATAAGGATAAAATTAAAGGTTAAGTTCGCTAAACTAAAATGTTATGTCAATATACATCAAAATTAGGGTTTGAGTTGAAATTTAGACGCGTGGAGGAGCGTGAGGCGCGCGTGGGGCTCGTGAAAGACACTTTCAGGTCGGGTTAAACCAGTTACACGGATTTAGGATCCGTGCACTTGGTGTATAAAAACAATTGTGATAAAATTTTGATGTGCATTGGTTATTTATAGGATTTCTTTTAATGAAGAACTTTTAAATTTTTTTATTTTATTTTATATGTAATTAAATACTTATATATTTTAGTAAGATATATAAAATACACATATATCACTTTCAGTATATAATCATAATTTGAGACTTGTCTTAGATAATATCATGACACGTGGCACATTGGTGTTTAATCCACCTATTATGTATACATCATAATACCTAGATATTAGTAATTGAAAATTGAACTCACTCATGCAAAAAATCCAATGACCATGAGTTTTCTCTTAAATGTGAGGTTTTTAGCATTTCACTAAATATTAGTAATTTAATATTCATTTAACCAATTGTTCTTTTTGAAAAAATCTGTAAAATAAAAATAAAATCATTTTCAACTCTCAACAATGCACAAAAAAGTGAAAAAGCGAGAGGACCATGTGAGCCCATCAATGACTGCTCTTGGACTTGTAGCAATGAGAGAGAGTTGGGCTTTTTTGAAGCTAGTTTCAACATTGGTAGGCTTGAAATGAGCCATTTTAGAGAGAGGAGAGAGAGGGGCCCCCACAAATTTGTTTTCTTTGATGACTTTACTGTTCCCATTTCAACATTCAACATTTCTGCTTTCTTGTTCACCATCATCAATCTATAATCATTAGCTTTGGACTAAGAGTTATACAAAAGCTCGACATCTCCTCTCGGTGGATGACTCTGTGCTTCACTACCATTTTTATGTTCAAATCAATCGAGTTAATTTCCTCGAATTGTAAGTTTTAATCCCACATAATTTTATTTTTTCTTATTCGATGTGCAATTGTCGGTGGAGCTATTGGGAATCGGATGCATGCCCAATTCGCTTTCAGGTTGGGTTTAATTTTTTATTTCTTATAGTTTCCTAAGTTGTTTCTTGGAGGAATTGATAATTTAGCGGATCGAGTTATAATTTGATTTGTTCGTTGTAATTTGTTAATTTTTGGTACGATTAGTGTGTGAGATTGATGTTCTTTTTACCTTAGCAATAAAGGAAAGGATTAGGGTATTTTGCAGTGGAGAGTTAAAGAAGTCTGTTATGTTGCCTAATCTCTGTGGATCAAGCTTGCTTTTCGCTTTACCTGATGATATATTTTCCGTAATCACGAGCTCCCTTTCTCTGAGGGATGTGTGTAGTCTTGGTCTCAGCTGTCGATATCTGCATGCCGTTGTGGCCTCTGATAAGGTGTGGCTTGCACAATGTGATAAGCTAGGGATCGTTCCTTGTAGTACACTCATTGAGTGGAGAAAGGGGGTTTGCTCGTACAAGGCCCTATGTCGTTTCTTGGTGAATGTTCATTCCTTGATTGGCATTTGGGTTCACCAAAATCCTGAGCTTGGCAATGTAGTTTATGTTATGCCTGGTTTTTGTTCGGTTGTTGGATGTCGGATCATTCCTCAAGAGGTAGGCCCTTTAGGCCTTGAAGATGGTCCTATTTTGTGGACGCCGGTGTTTGAGATTCTTTGCGATTACGAGGGTGTTGCGGCATTCTTTTTACATGGGAGGGAGCGAGGAGTTGATTATGTTTATCCTGGTTTGCTGAAATCAATTGATAGGAATTGTAATGTTCTTATGCTTGAGGTTGAACCCCGCCATCAAAGAAATGGAGGAAAACTGGCTTATAGTAAGAGCTTTGCTCACGAAGTAGATAAGGACGTGTCTTGGAGGATATCTAGATCGGATAGTGGGATTTCTAAGTCGCAAAGAATAGTTGGACAGAAAGGAACTGGAATATCTTTTAACCGTTTGGGATTTGGTGATAGGAGGAGGCTCCTTGAACTTGTCACTAGCCAAGTTCGACAAAGTGTTCCTGAACCAGAAAATGTGCTGCTGTTTCCTTGCTTGAAAAATGATGAGGTTGATTTGCAGAGGGATTTATCGGCCTTATATGAAAGGAGATTGTTGCTTCTGCAAATGTACAAGCATGGTGGTCAGAATCATGATCTTAAATCTGGCTTGGAAATGCCTTTAAATCCTACTGAATTAGGATCAAGTGAGGTCTGCAAGAGCCTTGACTGCCCAAGCGGCTGCCATACTTCACAAGTGGGAGACTCTCATTGCACTAAGGGTAAGACACTTTCTGGATTTCTAAAGAGTGGTCTCAAACAGATACTAGGGAAATCAAGCTCAATGAATGGTAGTCGTCAGTTTCAGAAGAAAACTGCTTCCAGCTGTGATAGTAAATACATACAACTACATGAATTTCTGAGATCAGGAGATACGATAGGGTTGAGTTTGCGTGCTACAACTATGAAATTATCTTCTTATAGAGCATGGCCGAATATGCATGACAGTCGATTTGCTCTCTATAAGTTGCCTTTGCGGGCTCCAAAGGCAGGTCACGAATATGCTGGTGTATGGGGTGGGACTTTTGGTTGGCCACCAGGGAGGCCCTCAGAAGACAAGCCTGGAAAGGCTCTCTTCTTGATATTGATCTCGTACGAAGAGTCCGAAGAGCAGCAACTACTAATTGCAACTAAGATATTGGAAGGTACATCCTATGTTTTGCATCCTAATGGGTCAGCTATGTTTATTGTGAACATAGCTCAGCCATCCATGGAGGTATTCCCATGGGGTACTGATGAGGACTCCAATCATATTGATGTTAAACAGTCTTTCGTTGGAGAAGGTATTGCAAATGGGTATGGGTTCAGATATCCTGGTTCTAAACCTGGTTCACTCTTTGTCATTCAAAATGGATTGCTTGTTTTCATATGGAAGGAAACTAGGGCTGTGTTGACCTTGCAGAGGCTCAATTTGGCAAATCTTTTAAGGAAAGGTGAAAGAGTGCCTTCTTTGTCACCAATTTCCAACTTTGCATATCTAACCAAGACGTACTCAAATGTATATTCTGGATTTTCAAATTCCTCAAATGCACTGTCCTCTCCAAGGTATGCTTCATTCTAAAAGATTGCTTCTTGTGCCTTTTTTTTCTATGCACTTAATATAAGATTTCACAATTATCATGCTTGCTGCACATATACAATATCTTTCCATTACGTTTAAAGCATTAAGGTGCAAGATGTGTATCAGAAAAGGCATAAATGTTCTCCTACTTTTTCCCAGTTTGAAGATTTTAGAGACAAGTATACCTCTTGTCAAACTAGGATGAGATTACATGTTAAAGAATAAGCCCATATGTCATTTCATTATCTTAGAGTAGCATGTTGGAATTTAATAGTTTTTATAGCATGGATAGCTTCTCTTATCATGTGAAGTTATTTGCTAACATGAGGCTGCAAAATTGTTATGTTTTAGGGGTAAAATTTTCTATTACATAAAATATATTTAGAATAGTTTTGCAGTTTTAAGTTCTTTTGAGCTGAACATTTCAGTTGATTTAATTTTGCAATAACCAAAACTATTATAGTTGTTCTGCACATTAAGAGAAATGTTAGCTTTCTTGGATGTGCCTTTTGTCTATTTTACGAGCTATTGTATGGGGTTAAAGACTGATAAGTCCTCATAATTAATGTTCATAAATTTAAAAAAATAGGCTGAGGTACCAATTATATTATTGTAGAAACAGCCTGTAAATTCAGCTCCATTTGAAGTATCCGAGTTCTCCCGTCTCATGCTCATTTTTTCCTTACCTAACAGAAAAATCTGCTTGTGTGGCCAAATATATTCAGACTAAATGAATTACAAAAATTGATAGATTTATCTTTGCCTAATGATAGAAATGAAAAAGAATCTAAAGGGGAATCATAAAGCCTTACACCTATCTTCCCTTAAGACACTCGTTCATGATATGCAACGAATATTCTTATCCCCTTTGACAACATATTTGGAATAGATTTAATTGAGCTATCTTATTAACCAAGCTTTATTTGTTTTGGTTGTTGGAGAGCCAAAGAGAAGATTTGATCCTCTAAGCATTCTTAGTTTGTGAAATAAAGTTACTGACCCTATTTGTTATGCCACTAGAGAAGGATTAATTGTATGAGTTCTATAAGCAGATTCATAGCTAAATTTTGAGATAGCATCACCAAAATTGTTGACTAATTTGTTGATTGTTCTTATCTGGAGGAATAGCCATACTAAGAATCTGCTCATTATTTGTGAGGAAAGACGCGAAAGTTCTAATGATATCTAAATCTATGACATCAAAGGTGTTGATAATGAACTCTTTTTTCAGTATATATCAATATCTAGTAAAATAACATATCATTCTTTATCTCTGGCAGGCAAAACTGTTTATAGATTCACTTCTTTTGGTATTCTTGAAGAATGAGATCAATATGTATTGTCTGGAATGGATCAAATTCAGATTGAGTTCAATTCAGATGCACCTATGGCATTCAAATGGATCAAATGGCACAAAACTTCGTTGCGATTGATCTAATGTTTTATGAGTTCCTCTCCTACCTGCAAGAGGTTCGATATATGTTTTGAAATGTAGCAATTATGATATGTCGAGCATCTAGGTAAAGAATTCAAAATAAGCATTCAATTACACAGCATTTGGAAATGTAAAGCACGATATCTTATCAACAAAAAAGGTTACGCGGAAATTATTGATTTGAGTGATGCCAAATTCTTCTAGTTTAGTTTTTCATACTATTACTATTCTTATTTTGACAAAAAAAGGTTACGCGGAAATTATTGATTTGAGTGATGCCAAATTCTTCTAGTTTAGTTTTTCATACTATTACTATTCTTATTTGTGAAGCGAAGGCATTTGTTTGTTGTGTTCTATGAGAATTTGAACCCTAACTACCATGCTCTAGTTGTCAAATTCGAATGTTTTCTTTTAGAATGATGAAGTGATAGTCCTTTGTAAGTTGTGCTTGTGTCTGTTTCTCTTGGTGCTAATGGATTCAATTTTTCTATACTATTTGTCCTCTTTGCTCTGCTTAATTTTCTCCCTTGCAAAGAATGTTGGCATAATAACATTGAGTATTGACTACATTTTACATATGTGGTGCCCATTTAGAATTTTGAATAACTAAAAAAATTATTATAATACTATAGCGTTATATATAATTATATGTTTTTGTAAAATAAAAATAAAAGTTATTCTAAACTTGACGGCCATTTTTTTTTACTGTTGGTGAATTAATACAATTTCTTTTACTTTTAAGTGATTTTCTTTAATTATTTATCAACTAGTATAGAGCGTATATGTGTATTTCATGAAATCCACCAAAAGAATAAATTAACAAAATGAGTACAAATTAATTAAAGTGTATATAGAATAAAAATATCTCATAATTAATTTTAATAATATAAAATAATAAGTAAAAACAATATATTTTTATACAGTTAAAAATTTTGTTCAGGGGTCCAACTTATGGTGTATAAAAGTTCAAAATACATTTAAATTATACATATTATATAGTGAACATATATTAAAACATTGGATTTTTAATATTCTTTTAACAAATTTACATTAATGGTTTGATATTAAAATGATAAAACTCAAATGTTGGATACTTGAATAATACAAATATAGGTGACCAAAAGTATAATTTATACATTTGAAAGTATCTAAAAAAAACTCACACCATCAATATTTTATTTTAATTATGAATTTGTTATCTAAAATGATTAGAAAAAAATAAGATTGAATAACAACTCATTACAAAGTGTGAAGATATGAAATTTGTTTTAAAAATCACCAATATATATAGAGTTTATTACCTTTTTTGCCCCGTAATGTAGGGAGTCTGATAATTTTGAACTTTAATTTTTCTGGTTGGCAATTCAAGACTTTATCTTTTCGGGCTTCACAAATTTTACCTAATTTTAGCTCGAATTGCTTAATTGGGCCCAAATTACACGTGAATTGCACGTGAGGTCGCGAAATTGAGCAATTCAGGTCAATCTTGCTGAGTTGACATTTTTTTATCCCTCTTGGCATTTCGAAATTTTTTTATCTGCATTCCACGTGGATAAAAACTCCCCAAAATGTAATTCAATCCCTAAATGAAAAAATCTAAACATTCCCCTATAGGAATGTAACGGGTTACCCGATCCGAGGTCCCCACCTCTTAAGCCACTGGTGGAGCTGAGCTCCTAATCTCTTCAGATTGAGAAGAGCTGGACTCTAAACTCAGATATTCGGAGCTATACCCTGATACCCAGATCCCTCCTGGTCGTAGTCCTGGCCAACCCACACTGAGGATCAGAAGACATAATGAAGCTAAGTTATAATTACCTAAAAGAGAACGTGGGATGGTGGATTTGGGATGATTGATTTAGACGAGCGATTTTGCTCGGTTAATACTGCTCGGTAAACTTAAGTATTTCTTTAAGGGTTTAAAGTTCGTGAAGGTCAAAATGAGCGGAAGTCGCCTTTATTTATAAGGAAAGCGCGACCTTTCGACTTCCTCCTGCCAGGAAGTGACACGTGGCTAATCAGACGGCTAGCATTCGGCAACGCTTTGTGTCCCTTCGCACCAAATGATGACACATGTCCGACCTCAGGAATGAATTATGCCTTGCCATGTTTGGGCTACATTGAGCTCGACTCGGCTGTCGGAGTGATTAGGTCCCGACAGAATAAAGTTTCTCTCACGACCTAAGGGACTATTGTTGGACCATCCGATTCGAGCTAGATTAGACTACTCAATCTGACCGGTTTACAGAGGTGACCTTCAAGAGTTCGATCCAAGTAGCCCATCGAGCTCACTCATATGATCCGACCAGAATGTTTCACTTGGACGGCTTCTCAGTGACCCGACCAGGATCATTTTCGAGACGGTTCCGAGGAGGTATGGTCGACCCGGGCAGAATATACCGAGCAGGAAATTTTCTGGTGGTTATGAGATCGTGGGATAGCCAAACCGCTCACTCCCTTGAAAGTAGGCGAAAATCAAGGAGGTAGTGGACATGATCTCTACTACTCGAGCTCTTCCTAGGCTATAAATAGGAAAATTTCCAACTTGTAAAGGGTTCCAACATTTTTTGTACTAAGCACTAGAGAGCTTATTTCTTTAAGTAATTACATACGATCCTGTCCGGCCACTAAAAACCGTTCAGGATCAGCCGAGCTTATTTGCCCAAGTAGGCTTTGGGCCAGTGTTTTCTACATTTTCATTCATTTTTTAGCTTCATTTCTTCATCCGATTCCATTAAGTTCATCCAAGTTTGACTATTTTGAGTGTTAGACTAGAAATTAATCGATTTACAAATTCCGACGTCAACAATATATATAATATAATTTTTAAAATATTGAGGGGGCCCACTGTCCCCTTGGCCCTCATATGGCTCCGCCCTATATATATATATATATATATATATATATTCTACTACTATTTAAAAATACAAATCTTATGATGATGATTTATAGTGTTAGAGTCGATATATGATATTGTAATTGAAAAAAAGATTAAAGGCGTGATGATTTGTAATGTAAGATTTACCCATTTGTTTTGAAAATTAAACTCAAACCATAATATTGATAGATTCAATCATGCACACACATCAGTCTATGAAGGAGAAAACGTGAAGATAGAAATCTTGAAAGCCGAGTTGATTTCCAAGGCTATGACAGTTGACCTTGACTTGGAAATTTCTTATTTGGATTTTTTGTTAATATATATTTTTTTTCTTTAACTATACATTAAAATGGACACTATATTGCAAAAGATATTAATGAGTGGGCCTGCAATTTTAACTGGTCTTAGTTGCCTCCTTGGAAAACATTATACTGCAAGTTTAGGAAGACAACTTCAATTGCTTTGGAGTTAATTTGGATAGAAAATCATACACGTACTACTCAAAAATACAAATCTTGGAAGTAATTGTTTTATTATCTTCCATTTGATGGATTCAAGTTCTCACATGGTGAATGTTGGCAATGTTTTAATGATGGTCATCATCATTAGAAACCTACTCTTTACAATAGCAGATGATGATCATAGCAGTAGGGATAGAGAATTGAAGGCATTGGATATTGAGTGGTGGTGGCCTCATAACAACTCACAAACTGATCATTGCAAGTGGGATGGCATCACTTGCAATGAGGCTGGCAGAGTCACTGAGATGATAAACCTGCGACTATGCAATCATTGGAATACATCACAAACAAACAAAGTAGATATGCTTGCTTTTCCATTCCTTACTAGATTGCATCTTGGAAGATCATCATCATGTGGAATCAATTTCACTGTAACAGAAATCCCAACAGAAATAGGCAAGTTACTCAATCTAACTTATCTCAGTTTGTCTGGTGTTAGTCTCGTAGGTAAGTTGCCTCTCTCACTAGCAAATCTCACCAAGTTGGAGGTGCTTGATCTTTCTGACAATTTCATTTACGGTCCCATCCCGCCTGAAATAGGTAATCTTACAAGTTTGATTGTTCTTAATTTGAGCTCCAATAACATCGGTGGATCTTTGCCTCCAAGTTTGGGCCGATTAACAAGCCTGAGATCTTTGATTTTGAACAACAATAACATCAACGGCTCTTTACCTCCGAGCTTGGGCCAATTAACAATGTTGGAAAGTTTGTTTCTGGACAACAATCGTATCAGCGGACAGATACCTACTCAATTTAGAAATATTGCGCTGCATCTTAAAATGATTGATCTTTCCGAAAACGATCTCTCTGGTGAAGTTCCCCCGTTTCTTTCCAAGTCGCTTGGACTTGATTTATCTTTCAATGATTTTGAGGGCCAAATTCCACCTTTGGTATGGAATAGGTTTCCAGAAAGGGCATTTGTTGGCAACCCAAAATCATTTCCTCCTATTGATTCCAACAATCTTAGTCGTCAAAACTCGAAAGCAAGTCGTGATCATCTTAGAAATGCAGAAATACTGCTCCCAATTTCATTGTTCATAGTTTGTTTGATTATTAGTAGATTCGTGTTCATGCACTATGTCAAAGGAAAGAAAACAAGGCAGCTGAAATCTGATTCTAAGCATGGAGACATATTCAAAATATGGAATTTCGATGGGAAGATTGCATATGAAGACATCATTGAATCAACTGCAGATTTCGACCTTAGATACTGCATCGGCACCGGAGGCTATGGCAGTGTGTATAGAGCAGAACTACCCAGTGGAAGAGTTGTAGCTGTTAAAAAGCTTCACAGATTTGAAGGAGAGAATCCAACATACGACATGTCTTTTAGGAATGAAGCCAAGGTTCTGTCTGAAATACGCCACCGCAATATAGTGAAGCTTTTCGGATTTTGTCTCCACAAACGTTGCATGTTTCTCATCTATGATTACATGGAAAGGGGGAGTCTTTATAGCGTGTTGAAGGATGCAGATGAAGCTGTGGAACTCAACTGGATGAAGAGAGTAAATGTGGTGAAGGGCATTGCTGATGGACTGTCTTACATGCATCACCATTGTAGCCTCCCAATTTTACACAGGGACATTTCAAGCAGCAACATACTCTTGAATTCTAAGCTTGAAGCTTGCTTGTCTGATTTTGGCACTGCTAGATTGTTGGATCCTGACTCATCCAATCAGACTCTACTTGTTGGAACGCGTGGTTATATCGCACCAGGTACGTATTGTATTAGTATTTAAGGGTAAGTATCAATTTGCTACCCAAACTAGCTAGCAAAGTACGGCAAGTGAACAGATTTTATTTTTTTTATTTAAGCACCAATTGGACGAAAGTGTCAGTTCTCATAGCAAATTGATATTAACCTTAGTATTAATTACTACACTACACACTAATGTATTCTACATTTATGTTCTATATATGTACTATATGATGTTGTGTTTGTCGGTTACACTTGTAGAGCTAGCATACACCATGGTTGTTACGGAGAAATGTGATGTTTATAGCTTCGGTGTGGTGGTCTTGGAAATCATGTTTGGGAATTTTCCCGGTGATTTTCTTTCCTCAATATTTCCAGTAAAAATTGTTCATAATTTGATGCTCATTGAGATGTTGGATAAGAGGTTATCATCTCCAGATGATGTAAGAGTGTGTCGCGATGTGGCTCGTGTAGTTAGAATAGCCCTTAAATGCGTAAATCCTGATCCGAAGAATCGGCCGTCGATGAATCAGGTTTCTGGAGAACTTCGTGTTAACTCACCACCATTATCGATGCCTTTACGCTCCATTTCAATGATGCAGCTCATGTATTCAGATTGAGGGTACAAATAATCATTTGAAGTTATGAATGTAATTCAATATTGTATTTTTCCTCGACTTTTGCTGGATCCTTTTGAATCGACCTTTCAGTTTGTCTAGTGATATTTGATATGTAATACATGGATGTATATTGTTGTCTATATATTGTATCGTATTCAGATTTTATTTTCTTTTAATTGTCATAGACTTGGCAGACTGGATCCTCTATATCAAAATATGTCTCACTTTGTATGCCACATCAAAACTACGTGATTTTGATATTGATTTTTTTTTCTTTTACATTATAACCGTTTTATTTTGAAAATCAATATAACGAATTTTGAAATATATTACACACGTGGTATATGAATATCTGGTATAGAGAATCTCATTTGTAGACTTGGAAGTCCACCCTACATACTAGTTTTCCACATTTATTTTCCATTGACCAATGGCCGGTCTCTTTATTTTTCCCTTCACTTGGTTTATGAGTTAATTTAACTTAATTTTCTTATTTATAAACAGGTTTCATTTCAATTTTGATCTTATTTATAACACTCTTCCCATTTTTGGACAATCAAGTATATATTTTTCAATTTTGATTCTATATATTTCAATTTTTTTTCAATTTTGATCTAATATGTTTTAATTCCGGCAACAACAAGTTACTTCGTCAGTTGAAAACGGGCCATCATGAGCTATGACAGATGAGAGTGGCTCCCCTATTGGTCACGTAACAAGAATGGGTGTTCCGCACCACAGGTGATCGCAATGCCCCTTTGGGCTTTACTTCTCGCAAGACCCAGAGTGGACCATTCTGCCCGATGCTATAATTTCAAGCAGATGTTTGCTCGAAATCCCCTGCTCTTAGAAGATATTTAGCACTTTGGTTTGCCTTTGCACTTGGTACCATAGATTCATGTCTTTCCATGATGGCTCCAAATGGAACAGATGAGCTCCAACGCACAACGTCAAGAATTCCGAACTATCAGCAGCTTTGGCTATGTAAGAGCAGCCATTTCCATCTTCAAGAAAATCTTGTATTTTAAAGCTCATTATCCCCTGCTTCTGATCTTCCATCAATAGCACTTCGCCACAAAAGCTCAACTTGGCCCATTTCTCCTTAACTGTCGGATGGTTTTCATGAGTTTGTTCCACAATTTCTCCATTGTAATCACTACCATGCTAAAAAATATTTAATAAATAAATTTTTTAAATAATATCTTTGTTAATATGATTATTAATATTTATAAATGATATGTAATATATTTTTAATTTTACTAAGTTTAATTGAATTTAATTTTTTAAATCCCGGGCCATTTATTAGTTTGAAATAAATAATGGAAGACAAAAACTTATATATCACAGTGTACATACCTTAAATATATTATGTAACGCCCAGGATAAAAACAAAGCATAATTGGTTAATTAAATAAGTAAACCTTAATTAAAATATTTTATGTGTTTTAATTACATGCGTTTCAGATATGTGTATAACGACCAGTTTAGATGGATAAAAATTATACACATGGAAAATAGAATATTTTTATAACATTAGATGCGTAATGGAAAAACGAGAAGATAGAAACAAACTAGAGGTCAATCGGACACCCGTAGCTCAAACGACGAAGAAAAGGGCAAAATACGAAGTTTTGGAAAAACACGGAACGGGATCTGGATGAACAGTAACCGACCTTATCGTGAACAGTAAATTTTCCAGATTTTCTATAAATAGATCCTCATTTGATTTCATTTTTCACGTTTCTTCGAACGAGCCGAAAAGCGCCGAACATACGTAAGTTCTTCTCTCCTCTCTCTTTCTTTTTTTAAATTATATATTCCGTTTCCGGCGAGCCGCCGCCACCGCCGCCGCTGCCGGAAAATTTCAAAGTTGTCGGATTCGGCTGATTTTCACACACAACGTAGCCCTCGACGATACGAGTCTAGGGCAACTTCCGGAATTTAATTCCGATTCTCCGTTCGCCGGAAAATGGCGAAAAACCGCCGCTGCCGTCGCCGGAAAAAGTCAAACCCGACCGTTTCGGCTGATTTTCGTACACAACGTAGCCCTCGATGAGACGAGTCTAGGACAACTTTCAGAATTCAATTCCGATACCCCGTTGGCCGGAAAACGGCGAAAAACCATCTCCAAACCCTAAACCCTTGCTTCTTGTCACCTTTTCTCTCTCCCGTTTTTCTCTCTCTCGCCCTTCTTCTCGTGGTTGCAGGCATCGGAGGGCCTCCTGGAGTGGTGGACTAGCCACTGGTAGGGTGGCGCCACCTTGGGTGGCGGCGCCGGTGCCGGAAAATGGATTGGAAAAGTAGTTGTTACATTGATTTTGTGTAAAAATCTGTGCGACGAAGGGTTTTTGAGGCCGTTTAGCAGGCACTATTCATGACGGAATCTGGCGAGGTATGGCTGGATCTCATAACCGGTGTTTCAGGCTATCCATAGGACTAAGTTTTGGCGGCATAGGGTGTCTACACCGCCGCCGGTAGCTCCGGGAAGATGGCTAGTCGAGCAGGTCGATGACGGGAGACCGGGCGAGCGACAGGGATGAGGCTGCCGAGAAAACTCGGCAGCTGTCGAGCCATGCTGCCCCGCTGCCGAGAAAACCAGGCAGCAACGGGAGACGTTTGCCTGTTTTTTTTCCCGTCGTCGGGAAACGCCGACGAGGTTTTTCCCGTCGACGGGAACGCGTACGACGACGTATTTCGATGCGATTTTCGATCCGAATCTCGTTTTATTTTCATCGTACCTTATTACCGAGTCATCACTAACGAGACCGGGGGTCGTGGGTCCCGGTCAAAGTCAACCCTTTGACCAAATTACCGAAATACCCTTCAATCTTAAAATGCTCCGTTCGAGCTCGTTTCAACTCCGATTGAGCTCATTTTTGTTTCGTTGTGATCCAAATTTCATTCTCTTTCACCTCAGATGTATAAACTGATATTTCCCTCTTGTTTCTTTAGCTTCAATCGTTAGGCCCTCTATTCCGATCCGTCTCGTTTCGATCGATAGCATCCAATCCGATATCGTTTAAATCATTAATTATATTTAATAAATATCTAAGAAAACAATGTAAATTATGTAGGCTACCTATTGGATTGAAGCCTTGGGATACGTGATCTTGGACACTTGCAACTCACGTGGTAACCACCGAACAAGGTGGGGGTAATTTCTAACTCTGTATCTGTTTACAGTTTTCCCTATTCTAAGCATGACTGAGGAATACTAAATGCTGTGATTATACTTGTTGTGACATACATAAACTGTGAGGGGTGGCCCGCTGAGGCGCTCCTTCATGCATTCGTCCCTAACCCCCATTCTTCTATGAAAGGTTTGGTGGTCCTTGAAATGCACCAGCGGTATTGAGACCGTTTTCTAGGGTAAGACGGGGGAATCCCGCACCTATTCGTCCCTTACCATTTCTAATGTCTGCTGTGCATATTTCGTGCTGTGTTTCATAATGATTATGCGTATTTCTGATTTAATTATCTGTCAAAGATTTAGACGCGGATTTTATCCCCACGAGTGTATTCAACGCACTCACCCCTTATTCTGTAATTCACGTTACAGGAGGTGATGAACATGATGAATCCTAGAAGGAGAGAGGAGGTGATATATATTTGGATCTATAAATTTCTTTAATATGATGTTTCTCGAACTTTTATCTTTATAAAACAATGTTGTAAGGAATCCAAGTTTGGTGGTTAGATGATGTGTATTCGGGATGTGAGGATGATGATGATGTGTATTCGGGATGTGAGATCCTGAGGATGATGTATGTATGTGTATTCGGGATGGTGATATGTATTCGGGATGTGAGATCCTGATAATGATGTGTATATGGGATATGAGATCCTGATGTTTTTTCGCTGCAAATATTATGTTGAATCGGTTGAAACTGATGGTTGATGTGTAATATCTTCTGTTCGTCTCTTATCTATTTTTCTTCCTGCACGCCCATGTGGAAAACTCTGATAAATTTTATGAAAGAAAATTGGGGCGTGACATATTATTAGTTAAATATTAATTATATACTCATAATATATTAATTGTATAGTCTTGTTTATCTACCCACAGTGAGCACAACTCACTGCTGACTTGTCAAAAATCCAGAATATATTTCACTTTCCATATAGCGAGGGGATGTGATCATTATAAGTCATTGGGGGACATATTAAGAGTTGTCCACGGTGGGCATTTGAGCATTTTCTATTAATTGTATATTTTTAACGTATTAGTTATATGCTCATAAGATATTACTTGTATAACTAAAATATATGTTTTAGTGAAATAAATAAATTATATATTTAGAAGGTATTAGTTGTTTACTCATAAAATATTTATTTATATAACTAAAATATATAATTTAATGAAATATATTATTTAAGGTATTATGTGTTACATGTAAAGATATTAATAATATTACTTAAAGATATTAGAATTTGCGTTGGGGGCACACGATACTTACTCATAAAGGAAACATGCCTAGCTAATCTATATTTATAAAACTCTTTTTTCTTATTTCATAAATCAATAACTGTCTAGAATAATAAAAATAACTCCTATATATATTAATATAAACCTAAAATTTTAAAAGATAAAGATGAATTAAAATATAAGAATATTATTAAAAAGTCCGACTGCAAAGTCACATTTTTTAGGATAATTTTGTAATTTTAGTTTTCATTTAATTTTGAAATTTAATTCCATTGATTTGTCACGGGTAATATTGTTTTTTTCCTTTCTCCTCCTTCATCACTTACCCCTTTCTTATCCTCCTTCCTCCTTTCAAAGTTTCCTTTCAAAGTTAATGTGCAGCCGATTTTTTTTTTTTTCATTTTTGTGGGCTCTATTGTATTAAGTCATAATATCGTTTCCTCAATTTTCTCTTTCCTATAATTTAGGAATTGTATATTTAGTATTTGATTAGCATATCTCTTTCCTATAATTTAGGAATTGTATATTTATTTTATTGACTCCTTCCTTGTATAGTTTTAGGAAAGATCTTTACACCTTATATATATATTGTAAGTATTATTTATTCAAGCAATACAGAATATTTTGCTTTACAAGGTATCAGTTATTTACAACTGAAACCTTCTGTTTTCTCTCTCCTCGTCATGGCTCCTTCAAACTCAGCCACCTCTCCCACTCAATCTGATTCCATACCATATGCGACATTAATTCATATGCTCACCATTAAACTACCGTCTAAAAATTACCTGCTATGGCGTAGCCAGGTTTCCTCTCTTCTCACCGGTTAGGGCCTCATTGGCTTGATCGACGGTACTCGTCCGGTGCCCGCTTCTGAAGTCGTCATTGATGGTAAGTCCACTCCAAATCCTGACTATCCCTCAGGGCGTGTTGAAGATCAACGCCTTGTCTCTCTTCTCTATTCTTCCTTAACCGACGTCTGTGGTGGTTGGTTGCGCCACCATACGCGATGTATGGGTCTCGCTGGGAAAGACATTCAGCCACCAATCGAAGGCGCGTGAATTCCGCCTCAAAGGACAGTTGCAATTGATCCGTAAAGGGGATAAATCTGGGGCTGATTTTGGGCTCGAATTCAAACTCATTTGCGATCAATTGTCTGCCATCGGAATGTTTATTGATGAAAGTAATAAAATACATCTCTTCATGAAGGGTCTTGATTCTTCCTTCTCTAGTTTCTCCACGACGCAAATGGTGGTGTCTCCTACCTTCTCTGATATATTGAACAACGCTGAAGCCTGGGATTTAGTTCAGCAAAATTTGTCGGGTTAATGGTTACTATGCGAACGCTTGCCCAGAACGGTTCAATCAGTCTGTTGCTCCTTCTGTGAATATTGCCAACGCTTTCTCGCTTTCTCTGCTGCCTGTACGATATTGGATCCGCCTGTTTCTGACTGGTACTTGGATACAGGAGCCTCGACGCACATGACTCCTTCGAATCACTTGGATTCCTCAGGTTCAGATTCTGTTATAGTCGGTAATGGTGCTTTGTTATCTATTTTGTGCCATTGGTTCATGTTATTTGAATGCATCTATTAAAGTATAGGATGTTTTGGTTGTTTCGAGCTTGACTAAGAACTTATAATTAGTGAGCAAATTGACCACTGATTTACCCGTTGATGTAGTATTTACTGATGATTGTTTTACGGTTCAGCATCGGGTAACTCGGGATATTCTAATTTGAGGCAGACGTAAGCACGGTCTCTATATATCGGATGATGTTCAGTTGGCTTTGACTGCAGCTCGTACGCCTAAAGCCTCCTTTGAGTTGTGGCACTCCCGGCTTGGGCATGTTTCCTTTGATATCATTTCCTTTTTGAATAAAATTGGGAGCGTATCTGTTACTGTTTTATTACCCAAACCTGTTATTTGTGATTCTTGTGAAAAGGCTAAGAGTAAACGTTCACCTTTTGTTTTGGATGAGAAATGTTCATTATCTATTTTGGACATTGTTCATTGTGATTTATGGGGACTTGCCCCTGTGACATCTGATTCTGATTTTCGTTATTGCATTATTTTCGTGGATGACTTTTCTAGATTTACTTGACTTTATCCTCTACGCCAAAAGTCTGATTTCTATGACGTGATGTTCCAGTTTACTGCCTTTGTTGAAAATTAGTTCTCTGCTTGTATTAAAACATTTCACAGTGATGGAGGCACCGAATTCACAAATCACATATTACAGTTGTTTTTTCAAGAAAAGGGTATTCGTCATGTTTTATCTTGTCCATACACATTTGCTCAAAACGGTAGAGGTAAACATAGACACGCTACTAAAACAGGACTGGCCATGCTATACCACTCTCATACTCCCTTAAAATTTTGGGTTGATGCTTTCAGTAGCGCTATGTACGTCATAAATCATTTGCCATCAAAGGTTCTCAGTGGCAAATCACGTTTTAAGCTGCTCTTTTCCACTGCTCCAAACTTTGACAACTTTCATCCATTTGGTTGTCGTGCATATCCATGCCTTTGCGATTACACTAGAAATAAGTTTGAGCCCTGGAGCTTGGCTTGTATTTTCTTGGACTACAGTAGCTCCTACAAAGGGTTTCATTGTTACGATCGAGTTTCCTTCTGAATTTATGTATCTCATCGTTGCTAAATTTGATGAGTCTTTATTTTCGTTCTCGCATTCTATGAATAAGTCTAACTCCATATAACTACCTGTTTCAAAACTCAATGAGCCTGCTAGACTGGCTAGTCTAAAGCCTCAGCCTGATGCTTCACACATTGAACCCTCACCTCAAGGTCCTTGTGTTATATGTGATGATATTCCCGTCTCTGCTACGCTTGGGTCATCACCTGCTCTTCTTGATCCATCTTCACCAGTTACTACTTCTGTTCCTCTTCAGCCGCCTGCTCCTGTTGCTACTCATCCTATGCAAACTCGGGCAAAGTCAGGTATTTTTAAACCAAAGCATGTGAATAATTATGCACATACCGGTTTGTTTGATGCACTTGTAGCAGTTAGTGAGCCTCGTGGAATCAAGACCACACTAAAACATCCTAAATGGGTTGCTGCTATAAATGAAGAACTTTTTGTTCTTCACTCAAATCAAACATGGGATCTCGTCCCACGTCCACCCAATACTAATGTTTTGTGGTCGAAATGGGTCATTCATACTAAATTCTTGGCCGATAGGTCTATTGATCGACACAAGACTAGGCTTGTTGCACAAGGGTTCACTCAGAATTTGGGATTTGATTATTACCATACCTTCAGTTCTGTAGTTCGAGCTGCTACAGTTCGAGTCGTCCTCTTTATTGCTATTCTTCACAACTGGCCTCTTCATCAGTTGGATATTAAAAACATCTTCCTAAATGGTGTTCTATTAAAACCGATGTTCATGGAGTTGCCGTCTAGTTTATTCGACACTCAATTTTTGAATCACGTTTGTCGTTTGAAGAAAGCTTTGTACGGTCTCAAGCAAGCTCCCCATGCTTAGTTTCAACAACTTAGTGACTTTCTCCTGCATATCGGATTCACTTGCAATCGCTCTGACACTTTGCTATTCATTTATATTCGTGGATCTTCTACTTTATATCTTCTAGTTTATGTTGATAATTTCATCCTCATAGGAAATTTCCTAGTTGGTTTGCAATCTTTCATTGCTCATCTCCGTCAGGAGTTTGCCATCAAAAATTTGGGACGACTGAGCTACTTTTTGAGTCTTGAGGTCACCTACACATCTGTTGTAAATCAGGCAAAGTATGCTCGTGACATTCTTCAACGTGCAGCTCTTGAGGATTCTAAACCTGTTTCCACATCTTTGGTCGCTGGTTGTCAACTTTCCACAGATGGCCAACTATTTGATGACGCTACTCTCTTTCGCTCCTTAGTTGGGGCTTTGCAGTATCTCACAATTATGCATCCAGACATATCATTTGTAGTAAATCTTGTGAGTCAGCACCTACAAAATCCCACTATAGACTATTTTCAAGCAGTGAAGCGAATTCTTCGTTACGTGAAAAGTACAACCGCCAATGGTCTTTCCTTTACTCGTAGCTCCTCTTTTTCTCTTGTAGCCTATTTTGATGCTGATTGGGCTCGTTGTGTGAAAAATAGGCGTTCCACATGACTACTCAAATTTTCTTGGAGGAAATCTTATCTCTTGGAGTGCAAAGAAGCAACCCACAGTTTCTCGTGTCAGTTGTGAATCAGAGTATCGTGCTTCAGCAAATGCGGCTTCAGATATTGTTTGTGTTCTTCAGCTTCTACAAGAACTCCGCATTCAACTTCCATCTTGCCCAATTCTCTATTCCGACAACAACAATGCTGTTTTTCTCAGTCGAAATCCAAGTTCACACCTTCGAGCAAAGCACATTGATATTGATTATCACTTGATTCGTGGGTTAGTTTCTAATAGTCATCTAGAGACAAAGTTCATCTCCTCCGATTTACAAGTGGCAGACGTTTTTATGAAGGCTTTTCACCATCCTCTAATTAAGTTCTTTCATGACAAGCTTTGTGTTGGACCTCATCCCACGTCTTGCTTGGGCGGATAATAGCATAACATAAGCAAATAATTAGTCTTTGACTAGCATATCTCTTTCTTATAATTTAGGGATTGTATATTTATTTTATTGACTCTTTCCATGTATAGTTTTAGGAAAGAACTTTGCAACTTATGTATCTATTGTAAGGTCTCGATTGTATTAATTATTCAAGCAATACAGAATATTTGATTTACACCATTTTTCTCTTCATCATAAAAAAACTAGAATCTTGTTGAATTTTGTGATACTTCTTTTTACTTGTTGAACCTCTGTTGTTTTGAGTTTGAATAATCTCAAATTCTCAACACGATTTTAGATGGCTCTTTTCTTTATACTCATAATGTGTTTTTTTTATTTTCAAACCACGCATTTGCCATTGATTAGCTTAAGTGTGGGGCTATACACACCATCATCTTCTAAACATATCCCATAATAAATAAATGAAAAGTAAATAAAAATGAAAAAACTAAAATGTCCTTATTTTAAATAAAAATTAATTTTCCCTTCTTCTGCATCTTCTTCTCCATACTTCTCAAACCCTAAATTAAAAAAAAAAAAAAACTCTAACAAATATCTTGATTATGAAAATAATAATTAAAGAGATAGATGAAGATGTATTTGAAATGTTTAATTCAAGATTTTTCATGTATTTTTATAATTTTATATAGTGTAGTTAAATATTTTGAAAAACGAGATGTTAATCATTTCTTTTTTTGCTGAAAACATGTCATTCGACTTGTACAAGTTGAACATTACACTGTATGTTCAACCTCTATATGTCGATCGTCCTTAAAAATGTTCAATCATAGGTAGAATGTTACACTATGTGTTCGATCATAGGTAGACCGTTACACCATAGGTAGACTATTACACTGTATATTCGACCATTGGTTTGACCATATAGGGTCGAACGAAATGATCGAAATTTTTTGATTAAATTTAAATTTTTTTAACGATATTTTCATACAATCTCTTCACTTTAGCTTCAAAAAATGTATAAAATAATTATTTTTGATGGATGCACATAATTTCTTCATCAACAAGTTTGAAAAATGAAAGGAAAAAAAAAAAGAAAAAAAAAAAGAGAGAGATAGCGTGAATTCAGAACAAGGAATAAGGGGAATTCTTTTTTTGGGGATTTTTATTTTTCTTTATTATAAAGGGTATAAATACATATAAATACAAAGTTATGTATTTATATGTATGTATAGTTGGAAAATAGCATGCCTTATTTACATGATTAATTTAAGTGTGTGATTGTTAATTTAAATACAAATATTTTTTTAGGTGATCATATGCTATACATGTGGCTTTCTAGTAAACATGGCAAAGTTTGGAGGCCTTGATTAATTATTAGTTACTACTAAAATCATCCATAATTATGAATGATGGAATTTATTGATGATTTATAATGTAGATAAGTTAATTGAAAGTTATTGAATCTAGCATAAATTATGTTAATTAGGTTTATGCATTTATATGGAAAAAGAAATAATTCTTCGAATTTCGCTTAGATAATATATTTATAAAGAAGTAATGTGTGGTGTTTTTTTTTTTTTTGGTTATCATCCTTTAGACTTCATTTCTTTCCTTTTATATAGATAAGCAGTTTATAAATTAATACATTTTGAAATAATGTTTTGTTGTTTCATATATATTGATCATTTAAATAATGTTGAAATACAAGTTTTTTGCCTTAAATAAATTGACTAAATTGATGGGCCTTGGAAGTTGGAACTACCCTGCTTCAATGAACTGAATCTTCTATTTCAAGTTAGTGTTTCATCTTATATTTCATTGTCTTTAATTCATGTAATGTGTAAATTAATGATTTCATCTTTTACACTTGGCGTGTGAAGGTTATTTTGGAACATTGATGAAACATCAATATGAAATAAAGGATTTTGTCTATTTTGCGAGCTATTGTATGGGGTTAAGGACTGATAAGTCCTCATAATTAATGTTCATAAATTAAAAATAATAGGCTGAGGTACCAATTATATTATTGTAGAAACTGCCTGTAAATCCAGCTCCATTTGAAGTATCCGAGTTCTCCCGTCTCATGCTCATTTTTTCCTTGCCTAACAGCAAATTCTGCTTGTGTGATCAAATATATTCAGACTAAATGAATTATAAAAATTGATAGATTTACCTTTGCCTGATGATAGAAATGAAAAAGAATCTAAAGGGGAATCATGAAGCCTTACACCTGTCTTCCCTTAAGACACTCGTTCATGATATGCAACAAATATTCTTATCCCCTTTGACAACATATTTGGAATAGATTTAATTGAGCTATCTTATTAACCAAGCTTTATTTGTTTTGGTTGTTGGAGAGCCAAAGAGAAGATTTGATCCTCTAAGCATTCTTAGTTTATGAAATAAAGTTACTGACCCTATTTGTTATGCCAAGAGAGAAGGATTAATTGTATGAGTTCCATAAGCAGATTCATAGCTAAATTTTGAGATAGCATCACCAAAATTGTTGACTAATTTGTTGATTGTTCTTATCTGGAGGAATAGCCATACTAAGAATCTGCTCATTATTTGTGAGGAAAGACGCGAAAGATGATATCTAAATCTATGACATCAAAGGTGTTGATAATGAACTCTTTTTTCAGTATATATCAATATCTAGTAAAATAACATATCATTCTTTATCTCTGGCAGGCAAAACTGTTTATAGATTCACTTCTTTTGGTATTCTTGAAGACTGAGATCAATATGTATTGTGTGGAATGGGTCAAATTCAGACTGAGTTCAATTCAGATGCGCCTATGGCATTCAAATGGATCAAATGGCACAAAACTTCGTTGCGATTGATCTAATGTTTTATAAGTTCCTCTCCTACCTGCAAGAGGTTCGATATATGTTTTGAAATGTAGCAATTATGATATGTCGAGCATCCAGGTAATGCACTTCGAAATAAGCATTCAATTACACAGCATTTGGAAATGTAAAACAAGATATCTTATCAACAAAAAAAGCTTACGAGGAAATTATTGATTTGAGTGATGCCAAATTCTTCTAGTTTAGTTTTTCTTACTATCACTATTCTTATTTTGTGAACCAAAGGCATTTGTTTGTGTTCTATGAGAATTTGAACCCTAACTACCATGCTTTAGTTGTTAAATTGGAATGTTTTCTTTTAGAATGATGAAGTGATAGTCCTTTGTAAGTTGTGCTTGTGTCTGTTTCTCTTGGTGCTAATGGATTCAAATTTTCTATACCATTTTTCCTTTTTGCTCTGCTTAATCTGCTCCCTTGCAAAGGAATGTTGGCATAATAAGTTTAGGGGAAACTAGTTTTTTAGTCCTGTATCTATTCAATTTCATATTTTAGTCCTGTGATTTTAAAAGCTTCTGGTTTTTGGTTTGGTTAATCTGCTATAACATGTCATGTTGACTTAGTGTTGTTTACATAACAGTGAAACATATGTATTAAAAGAAATCCTACTTTAATTTAAATCCTACTTCTGGTTTTTTCTTGTATGTTTTCTTTTAAATTGTTCCTTTAATATCTTATGTATTTATACAGGGAAAACAAATTTTCTATTCCATCAACTGTGCTTTAGATATTTGTTGAAAAGTGGGATCTGATTTTAAATTAGAATAAGTGTACAGATGCAGATGATACTCAAGATGTTGCCACAACACTTATTTCTGAAGAGTTTTGCAGCGGAAATTAAAATGACTCAAAGAAATAACTTTTCAAGATATATATAAATATATATCTTGAGGTGCCTTAGGCAAAAATTTATTTACAAATGAAAGTGAATACAAGTGAATTCCAAAATAGGCATAAACCTACAAGAAAAGAACTCACAAAAGATCCTATTGATCAAAAACAAAAAGCTCTCTTTGAGTATACAATGTACGCTCAGGCTCACAAAATTCTATCTTGGAAGGACTCTAGGATAAATGAATGTTAAGGCTTGAAGGAGTGAGTTACAAGACAAAGTAACCCTCCTATATATAGACACCTTTCAAGATGATAACCTAACAAACATCCCTAAAACTCAACCACTCAAAAACGTGGATACTTGCTTTGCAAGATCCTGAGACATGCATGAGAATATTTCTCCAGGTTGTTAATAAAAAGCTTCAGCAATGTTGACTTGGTCTACTCTAATCACTTGAAGAGGATTTCTTTAAAAAACGGTTGTAAACTTGTTGCACCTTCTCTTGACACGTTCACCATACTTGCTTACTCAGTCTAACACCTGCAAAAAGGTATAACAAGACACAAATGCAAAACAATCGAAATATTTGTGAAGTAAGACAAAACAGAGATGAATGTTGCCACAAATGTTATGGCAACATCTGCTTCTGAAGAAAATATAATTAACAAAATCTGTTAATTAAAAATGTTGACCATTTAATCAACAACAATCCATCAACAATCTCCCCCTTTTTGTCTTTCTTCACAAAACTAACAAGCATTTGTTAGTCCAACACATATACTAAGCACAAACAAAAATAGACCAAGAAATCACAAGAAGTGAATCAATCATATCCAATGCAAGCTCCCCCTGAAATATTGCACAACTAAAACTGACATTAATGTTAAAAAAAAGTCAAGACAAACCATAATCAAATCAAGTTCGACAGAAAATAAAAGTTTGATCTTCAAGACATTAACACAAGTAAAATCAGAAAACAACAGCAATCTCAGTAGGGTAGCCAGCAAGGCAGCAAGTAGTATCCTCTTCAATCTTCATCATCCTCCCCCTTATCACCACCTTGATTTTCATCAATCATCTTCTCCCCCTTTTTGTGAAGAAAGAAGATATTGGAAAGTTTTGGGAAATTTGGAGTCTGAGGATTGGAACGAAAAATTGAGCACAAGAAAGACATGACTTTGGCACAAATATATATAACTGAAACACCAAATCTTTTCTAATAGATGAAATTTGAAAAAGATATGGTTTTGAATATCTCCAACCTGGATAAAATATGACTCCAAAACAGGACCTAACAAACTCCCCTTAAATATATGCAATAAAACAAAAACAAATCACACAAAAATATGCAGACTCAAAACAAATTTAACACGTTAAAAAAAATGATGCAATCTATAAAAATCAGCCAAATCACACGCAACATTAATTTTTAGCCCTTTTTATAAATAATTAGCCTATGAAAAATTCCTCAACCAATAAAATGCTTTTTTTAAAGATAGGTACAGACACACTAAACACATCATGGTAGCGAGCCCTGTGTGTTCCAGCTTTCCCATCTTAAATTAGATTATATAGATAGATACAGCATACCTGAATATCACATGGTTGTAAGCCCTGTGAACCCCAACTTCTCTATCCTTAAGCACGGTAAATTTTTAAGATGAGTACAGTCACAACTGAGTACAATGTGGTAACGAGCCCCATGTACCCTAGCTTTCTCATCCTATCTCATTAAGTAAACAAAGACGAGTACAGCATACTAAATGTATCGTGGTCGCGAACCCCGTACATCTCAGCTTTCCCGTCATTTATGGACAAGTAGGTCATACTAAATACATCGTGGTAGCGAACCCCGTGTACCTCAACTTCCTTGTCCTTAACAATTAAAAGAGGAATAAAAGGCTTTCGTATGATTAAGAGCTATCACATTAATATATAGTATAAAATAACTGAAGGAGATTACATCACAAAATCACGTGTCAATGCAGAAATGAAAAAGCAGACACAATGCAGACTCACATGCAGACTCGGACAGAGACGGATGTTGCCAGAAATGTTGCGGCAACATCCTCAACAACATCTCTACATGATACACAAACCGAGGGACTTTTTGAGACTGAGAAATCTCTCATTATTTAGAGCTTTCGTAAAGATATCAGCAAGCTGATTGTTAGTTTCCACATACTCTAAACAAACAAGTTCTTTCTCAACCATGTCCCTAAGAAAATGATGCCTAATATCAATATGTTTTGTTCTAGAATGCTGAACAGGATTTTTGGAAATGTTAATGGCACTCAAATTATCACAAAACATGACCAACGTGTTCGTGTGCAAACCATAGTCATCAAGCATATGTTTCAACCAAATCAATTGAGCACAACAACTCCCAGTCGCTACATATTCAGATTCGGCGGTTGAGAGTGACACACAGTTTTGCTTACGACTATATCATGAAACCATATTGTTCCCCAAGTAAAAACACCCTCCACTAGTACTTTTTCTATCATCAAGATCTCCGGCCCAGTCAGAATCACTAAAACCAACAAGATTGGTGTTAGTATCCTTCGTGTACCAGCTATATATTTAAGTATGCGTTTAACGGCTTTTAAATGGGCTTCTTTAGGGTTAGCTTGGTAACGAGCACACACATACACACTGAACATAATATCAGGACGGTTGGATGAAAGATAAAGCAAACTACCAATAATGGACCTGTATAGGGTTGGATCAACATCTTCTCCTAAGCTTTCCGAGCATATCTTTTGAGAAGAACCCATAGGAGTCTTCATATGCTTTGCATTTTCCAATCCATACTTCTTGATTATGTTTCTTGCATATTTGCTTTGAGTGATAAATATTCCATCGTCCTTCTGTTTCATCTGCAATCCCAAAAAGAAGGTCAATTCACCTATCATACTCATCTCAAAAGTAGAGGACATAGCTTCAACAAAATCATCTAACATTGTTTTCGATGTAGCACCAAAAACAATATCATCAACGTAAATTTGAGCTATACAAGTATCAGTCCTTGACTTTTTAATAAAAAGAGTACGATCCGCCTCACCTCTAATGAAACCAAATTGAATGAGAAAATCAGTTAACCTTGCATACCATGCTCTTGGAGCTTGTTTCAAGCCATAGAGAGCTTTATCAAGCTTGTAGACATGATTAGGGCTAAAAGGATCTTCGAACCCTTTTGGTTGTTCAACATAGATTTCTTCATTCAAGTAATCATTCAAGAATGCTGCCTTAACATCCATTTGATGCAAGGTGATTTTCAAATAACAAGCTATAGCAAGTAAAAGTCTTATAGACTCAAGTCTAGCTACAAGTGCGAAGGTTTTATCAAAGTCGATACCTTCAACCTGTGTATAGCCTTGAGCTACAAGCCTAGCTTTGTTTCGAACAATAATGCCGTTTTCATCAGTTTTGTTCTTAAAAATCCACTTAGTTCCTATTACATTTGTATTTGAAGGTCTTGGAACAAGGGACCACACATTATTTTTGGCAAATTGTTCTAACTCTTCTTGCATAGCCATTATCCAAAAATTATCTTGTAAGGCTTCCATAGCATTCTTGGGTTCAAAAGTAGACACAAAGCAAGTAAATTTTACCTCGGAGAATATCGTTGACATACAGACATGACTTACCATCTCTCGATAATTTCTCCTTTTACCTCGGGTTCTTATACCTTCATTTACTTGTCCTATGACTTGTGTACTTGGATGAATATTCCTTATCCTTGAGGGAGGATCCCTTCTTACTGGATCGAGCACAATCTGCTGTTGTTCAGTTTCTTGATTGTTGGTCTCTTCTGGAATTGCAGAGATAGGTGTTGGATCAGATGTTGCCCCAACATTTTGGACAACATCTGTCTTTGTCGTTTCTTCAGTTGTCTCAACAATTTCCTGTAATCGGCTATCATCTTCCTTGCCTGCAATATCACGTAAATCATCAAAAACCACATTCACAGTTTCTTGGACAGTCATCAATCTCAAGTTATAGACTCTATAAGCATGACTGTTTTGAGAATAACCAAGAAACACTCCTTTATCACTTTTGGAATCAAATTTACTCAGCTGATCTCTGTCATTTAAGATATAACAAATACACCCAAATATGTGAAAATAAGCTAAGTTAGGCTTCTTCCCATTTAGAATTTCATATGGAGTCATTGAGGTTCCCGGCCTTAAATATACTCTATTTGAAATGTGACAAACAGTGTTTAATGCTTCGGCCCAAAATCTTTTAGAAAGACTCTTTGAACTTAGCATTACTCTTGCCATTTCTTGCAACGTCCTATTTTTTCGCTCAGCTACTCCGTTTTGCTGTGGAGTTTTGGGGGCTGAAAATTTTTGAAAAATTCCTTTCTTTTCACAAAAGATAATAAAGGAATTATTCTCGAATTCTCTACCATGATCGGACCTAATGCGGAAAATAGGTGAGGAAAATAAATTCCTAATTCTAGCATGCAACATTTTAAACATGTGAAAAGTTTCAGATTTTTCTTTCAAAAAATATATCTATGTATACCTAGAAAAATCATCTACAATGACATATGAGTATCTCTTACCTCCCAAGCTATCTACCTCAATTGGACCCATTAGATCCATGTGCAACAATTGAAAGCAATGTGTTGTACCTGATTTTCCATTGGGATACGTTGCATTGTGTGAAACATGAGTTTGCTTACCTTTGAGACAATCTTCACACGCAATTGTACCTGCCTTGTTTAACTTGGGAAATCCTCTAACTGCTTAATACTTGATCAGCCTTTCAAGATTCCTATAGTTCACATGTCCTAATTTCTTGTGCCACAGAGAGGTGTCATCCAATCTTGATTGTAGACAAGCCATTTGTTCTTCAACCAAGTAGCAATTGTCTTTTGATCTTGTACCTGTCATGACACAAACACCATCATTAGCATAGACCTCACATGAACTCTTATTAAATCTCACCTGTAGATCATCATCATCCACCATAAGTGACCATTCCACCATTCAAAGGAACATATTCTTTCAAAAAGTTCTTTGTTCCCGTCATGTGATGTGAACACCCGCTATCAAAATACCACGAACCTGAAACGTTAGTTTTTAAAGCAGTGTATACCACAAAACAGGTTTCATCAGATTTTGACGCACAAGATTCTTTGCAAACATCCTCAGTTCTGTCCAGATTCGAGATGTTGTTCGAAGTGTTGGGCAACACTTTGGGCAACATCTGTTTCTGTAACAGTTTTCTTTTATATCTAAAACAGTGAGGCTTAATGTGACCGAGCTTAAAACAAAAATCACAGACAAATTCCTTTTTCAAAGATTCTTTAGAACATTCAATATCTTTTGAAGTGCAAGAATCCAAAGTTTTGTCCTCAACCGGCACAGAATTTTTTGCAAGGTTTTGATAACCCAAACCAAAAGTACTTGATTGATTCAAGTTAAGAACTTCATTCAACTTAGCCGTTCCTTTGTTTAACTTTGAAAAAGTGGCTTCGGCCGACTCTACCTTAGACAAGAGATTAGAAATTTCAATATCTTTCTTAGTAAGCATTACCTCAAGTCTGGTAAGAGTCTTTTTGAGTTCATCATTCTCCTTGGACAATTTCTCTACACTCCTCTTCTCCTTCTTCCATTCTTTCAGCATAGCTGTGTAGAGTTCTTGTAATTCTCCAAGTAGAACGTCATTATCCAAGTCTTCCTCGTCTTGATCATCTGCATGAACACCAATAGCCCCATGAAAGCAGTTTACATCTGGATAATCAAACAATACATACCTTTTAGTTTCAACAGAAGCAGATGTTGGTGAAGATGTTGTCCAAACATTTCGACCAACATCTTGACTGTTCAGCAGGGACTGTTCATGTATTGTGGCCATCATTGCAGTTGTACTCTTTTTAACCTCTTCATCATCTGATTCATCATCACTTAAAGAAACCCAGAAATTCTTACCATGTTTCCTTATAGTATTAGCACATTCATTTGCGTAATGACCCCAACCGGAACATGCTCGACATTGAATTTTTTCAAGATGTTTAGGATCAAATTTAGAAACTTCAGAATTTCTTCTAGTGTTACCTTCTTTTTGAGATTGAAAAGTTTTCTTCTGATTTTGGAAAGTATTCTTGGTATACTATTTATTAGGCTTAACTACCCTTTTCTCTTTATTGAATTTTCTTACCATGACATTGTACTTGCGGGTAATCAAGGCTACACTTGCACATTCTCCAATTTCTTGCAATTCCTCATCATCTTCTTTGTGATCTTCTTCTGAGGTTTGAGCCTGAAGAGCTATACTTTTGCCTTTCGATTTATCCTTTTGAGATAACATGTTAACCTCATAATTTTTTAAAATATTCATGAGAGTATTAAGATCCATGGAAGCAAGATGATGAGCTTCTTCTATAGCAGAGACTTTGAAATTGTACCTTTCGGGTAATGTGCGAATGACTTTGTATACCAAATGCTTGTTGTTTATGGGCTCACCAAGCATTTGACATTCATTGGCAATGTCTATTACCTTTTCGAAGTATGATGTGATGTCTTCATTGTCGTCCATTCGAAGCTTCTCAAATTGACTGGAAAGTATCCTCAGCCTCGTCTCCTTGACACTTGCATCACCTTCGCAATGTCTTTGTAAGATGTCCCAAGCTTGTTTGGAAGTAGCACAATTTTGAATCAGCTTGAACATATGCATGTCAACCCATGAGAAAATAGCGTTGAGAGCCTTTTCATTGCTACTTGCCTCATTGAGTTCGGCTTGAGTCCACTCCGTTTCCGGTTTGTCCACGACATCACCATCTTCATCACGTGTAGTCTTTGGAACAGCATAACCATTAACAACCGTCTTCCATACACGATAATCAAGTGACTTGATATGTGCACGTAGGCGGATCTTCCAAAAAGCATAGTTAGTACTATCAAGCACGGGAAGTCTCCCAAGATTTGGATTTGCCAGATCCATGACCAAGCTGACCAGACCCAACCACTCAGTGTATCGAGTGTTGGTTCTGATACCACTTGTTAGAAAGTGGGATTTGGTTTTAAACTAGAATAAGTGTACAGAGGCAGATGATACTCAAGATGTTGCCACAACACTTAACACAACACTTATTTCTGAAGAGTTTTGCAGCGGAAATTAAAATGACTCAAAGAAATAACTTTTCAAGATATATATAAATATATATTTTGAGGTGCCTTAGGCAAAAATTTATTCACAAATAAAAGTGAATACAAGTGAATTCCAAAATAGGCATAAACCTACAAGAAAATAACTCACAAAAGATCCTATTGATCAAAAACAAAAAGCTCTCTTTGAGTATACAATGTACGCTCAGGCTCACAAAATTCTATCTTGGAAGGACTCTAGGATAAATGAATGTTAAGGCTTGAAGGAGTGAGTTACAAGACAAAGTAACCCTCCTATATATAGACACCTTTCAAGATGATAACCTAACTAACATCCCTAAAACTCAGCCACTCAAAAACGTGGATACTTGCTTTGCAAGATCCTGAGACATGCATGAGAATATTTCTCCAGGTTGTTAATAAAAAGCTTCAGCAATGTTGACTTGGTCTACTCTAATCACTTGAAGAGGATTTCTCTAAAAAACGGTTGTAAACTTGTTGTACCTTCTCTTGACACGTTCACCATACTTGCTTACTCAGTCTAACACCTACAAAAAGGTATAACAAGACACAAATGCAAAACAATCGAAATATTTGTAAAGTAAGACAAAATAGAGATGAATGTTGCCACAGATGTTATGGCAACATCTGCTTCTGAAAAAAATATAATTAACAAAATCTGTTAATTAAAAATGTTAGACCATTTAATCAACAACAATCCATCAACAATATTAAGATTATTATATATCAACTACTTTTTTATTTATCATATAATTTTGAAAACTTTCAATTTTGTATCTGGCTACCCACAATGACATGTCATGTCACATTTAATCTGTCGTTATTTACTTTAACATTTAACGGTTAACCAACTTCTTTAATTTGATCCTCCACGAGCAATCCTAGATCTCAATATATAACGTTTATTAATTAATTTGTGGGCTTAAAGTATTGGTATTAGATTTAATGCTAATAAATTCAGGAATTTGCAATAACATGAACTCTTGTGTCAAATCTAATGCTAGTAAATTTCAATAACTCGAAAAACACGAATTCTTGAATCTATAGCTTCTTGATGGATGAAATTCTGCAATCTCCTCCACATACAAATATAAATATAGTAGCTTGCATTGCAGGAGTGATATGACACTAACGAACTTTCCTTCTTCTAGAGTCAAATAGTTGATTTGTAATTCGACTAAGTGAATTAAGTCAAACAATCATATAAAAGTGGACAATACAATAGATTAATCGAGTAGGGTGATCTTGGCTGGCTGATTCAGGTCGGTCAGATCAAGTGGTTCTCTATTAATCATATCTACAAAAACACGTGAGAAATAGGAACATCCAAATCTTCCTAGATTTAATTAACAAATCTCCAAGATTATAGATGACACCTTTCCTAGATTGTAGTTGACAAATCTCCAAGATTATAGTTAATTGATTTAAATAAAAGAAAAAGAAAAAATAATTAAGTTGAAAAAATCAACGTTAACAAGAAGAAGTTACAATTTAGTATATCAAGTTTTATTTTTTGAAAGTGATCTAAATCTTCATTAGGAATTTCTAAAAACACATAATTTTCAATGAAAGTAATCAATTATGTAATAATTGATCACTCATGTTATTCCCAATCTATTTTTGACATAGGTCGTTTCTGAAAACACTATTTCCACACCTACAGTAGTATTAAATTACCGAAAATAGGGTTGCTTGTCATTACCTTTGTTTTCTTTGATTTAAGAGTATTATTTTTCATTAATAATAGAATTAATAGTAAATAATAAGAATACAATCATATGAAAATAAATCACTTCAATTTTTATAACACACTAACAACTACAATAACAACCCACAACAATTTCAATAAAATTTACACACATTTATCACAAAATCAATAAATTTCACACACATGAAAAAAAAAAACACAAACACTAAATTATGACAAAAAATTCAAATTAATCAATTAATAAGCTAAATCAAGCGATAAATATTAGTAATGTTAAAACTTTAATAGATAAATTGTTTAAAAAATAATAAAAGACAAAAAAAAAAAAAATTAACCTAAAAGACTGGAAACGTGTTTAGAGGAGTAGAAGTTGAGAGGTAATAGAGTAATATTTAATTAAAGAAAGAATAGTATAATAATAAAATCAATTTGGGGTACAGTTGTACCCCATGTACCCCTCTGTATCCGCAGTTGACTACTACTCAAAAATACAAATCTTGTGATGATCTATATCGTTAAGGTCGAAATATCATGTTGTAATTGAAAAAAGACTAAAAGTGTGATGATTTGTCATATAATTAAACCTTAAATAATTATTTCAAACTTATTAATTTTCTTCTTTATGATAATATAAATACTATGAATATTGTAAGTATTTCAAAATTTACTTTGCAATTAAAATTTACCGATCTGTTTTGAAAATTAAACTCAAACCACAATATTGATAGATCCAATAATGCACACACATCACTCTAATTTTCAATAAATAAAAAAATGGTATGAACGGGAAAACACTACCCTTCATAAATCTACGAAAAACGTAAAGAGAGAAATCTTGTGGCGGAGTTGATTTCCAAGTCTATCACAGTTGACCTGTTGACTTGGAAATTTCTTATTTGGATTTTTTGGTAAAGTTTTCTATTTTTTTTTAAATACATTAAAATGGGCACTATATTGCAAAAGATATTAATGAGTGGGCCTGCAATTTAACTGGTCTTAGTCGCCTCCTTGAAAAACATTATACTGCAAGTTTAGGAAGACAACTTCACTTGCTTTGGAGTTAATTTGGATATAAAATCATACACATACTACTCAAAAATACAAATATCGGAAGTAATTGTTTTAATATCTTCCCTTTGATGGACTCAAGCTCTCACATGGTGAATCTTGGCAATGTTTTAATGATGGTCATCATCATTAGCAACCTACTCTTTACAATAGCAGATGATGATCATAGCAGTAGGGATAGAGAATTGAAGGCATTGGATATTGAGTGGTGGTGGCCTCATAACAACTCACAAACTGATCATTGCAAGTGGGATGGCATCACTTGCAATGAGGCTGGCAGAGTCACTGAGATGATAAACCTGCGACTATGCAATCATTGGCAAATAGATGTGCTTGCTTTTCCATGCCTTACTAGATTGCATCTTGGAAGATCATCATCATGTGGAATCAATTTCACTCAATCTAACTGTTGAATGTATAAAACTAGGAAGTTCTTCAATGGAAAGCTTTGATTGCCATTGATGAAAGATTATAATTGCAGAGAGGAAAGTTTACATCTGTTGGGAGTAGAAGATGAAAAAGAATGAACTTATTGACCTAGCTCTCCCTATTTATATCTATCCATATATATATATATATATATAAGAGAAAACCTAACTCTAATTGATTAAGTTTAACCAATTTCAACTAACTTCTTGTTTTCTTGAAGATCTTCTTGATTTATAATATGCTCTTCCTGAGACCCCCCCTCAAAATGGGAGTGAGAATGAATGTTGAGTAGTCCCATTTTGAATTTGAACTTCTCAAACATAGCTGGACCAAGTGGCTTTGTCATTATGTCTGCTAAGTTATACTCAGCTGGAATGTGTATAAGTTGAATTACTCCTTCTTGAATCTTCTCCCTAATATAATGATAATCGATTTGAATATGCTTTGTTTTGTTATGTAGAACCGGGTTGTGAGCAATGCAATATGCTGAACGGCTGTCTGTGTAGATCCTTGCAGGTTGTTGATGAGGAACCCTAAGGTCTTGAAGTATGTAAATCAACCATTGAACTTCACAGGCAGTGTAAGCCATCGCTCTATATTCAGCTTCAGCTGATGATCTACTCACTGTAGGTTGCTTTTTAGATTTCCAAAAGATCAATGAATCTCCTAAATAGATGGTGTAGCCACTTATGCTTCTTCTTGTTTGCTCACACCTTCCCCAATCTGCATCAGAAAAGGCATTTAACTTGAAATCACAGTTAGATGAATATAGAATACCTTGACCTGGATTGCTTTTCAAATATCTCAACAACCTATGTACTGCTGCCCAATGAGCTTCATTTGGTTTACTCATGAATTGAGCTAATGTCTGAATAGAGTATGACAAACCAGGTCTTGTTATTGTAAGATACAAAAGTTTGCCAACAACTCTTCTATAAACAGTAGGATCCTGCAATAATGGAGCACTGGCTGTTGCAAAACTTTGTTTAGAATCCATAGGGGTAGAAGTCGGTTTGCTTCCTAGATAACCTGAATCATTGAGAAGATCTACTGCATACTTTCTTTGACACAATTGCAAGCCTTTCTCACTTCTAGCAACTTCAATGCCAAGTATATATTTAAGCATGCCAAGATCTTTGATAGTAAATTTCCTATCAAGATAATTCTTGACATTCTCAATTTCTTGTAAACTATCACCTGCCAATATTATATCATCCACATAACACAATAACACAGTAAAAGAAGATTCAGTTTGCTTAGTAAATAAGGAGTTATCAGCTTTTGATTGTGTATAACCAAAAAAAATTAAAGACTCAGCTAATTTATGAAACCACTGCCTTGAGGCTTGTTTAAGCCCATATAAGCTTTTATTTAATCTGCAAACCCTTTTATCATCTTCAGAGCAATACCCTGGAGGAGGGAGCATATAAACTTCCTCAACTAAGTCTCCATGTAAAAAAGCATTATTAACATCAAGCTGATGTATGTTCCAATTATGAGCAACATCAACAGCTAAAAGAATTCTAACAGTAGTTATCTTAGCAACAGGTGAAAAAGTATCAAAATAATCTATTCCTTCTTCTTGAGTATACCCTTTAGCCACCAGTCTAGCTTTGTATCTCTCTATATTACCATCAGCCTTATATTTGATTTTATAGACCCATTTACATCCAATACAATGCTTATCATTAGGCAAATCAACAAGAGTCCAGGTATTAGTCCTTTCTAAAGCTTGCAATTCTAAGGACATAGCCTTTTGCCAATTTTCATGTTTACTAGCCTGCTTGTAAGTCTTAGGTTCTTGTTGTTGAGATATAGCAGCAGTAAAAACCTTATATGAATCAGACAATCTACTAGTAGAAAGAAAATCTGAAATAGGGTATTGTTTTCCCTTAACAGACATAACAATATTCACAACATTATCAGTATCTTTATGATGAAGAGATTTAGGGAGATCAGTCTCATATACCTTAAGATATGCAGGGGGATGTCTAATTCTAATGGGTCTTGTACTTGATAGATTATTATTTTCATCATGCTCTTCCTGAATAATGACATTATTATTTAACTCAGGCTGAGATAAAACCTGTGGTTCTGCCAAATGCTGAGCAATCTCTTCCTGAAGATCATTATGTATTATAGGCTCAACGGCAATATGCACAATTGGTTCAATAAAATTTTGATCACATTGTAACTGAACAACAGGTTCTGTGACTGATTCACAATCTGTAGCTTGTGGAATTAAATCAGGAAAAACACAAGGCTCAGAAACTTTATCTGCAGCAATTTTATCATAAAAAGGATATATATCTTCATGAAAAATAACATTTCTAGAAACAAAAACCTTACCACTTTGTAAATCAAGGAGTTTATAACCCTTTGTACCAAAAGGATAACCTAAAAGGACACACTTTAAAGCTCTAGGCTGAAATTTATGTCTATGAGCAGAAATAGTAGAAGCAAAACATAAACAACCAATATTTCTCAAATAGCCATAATCAGGCTTCCTCTGAAATAACAACTCAAAAGGTGTTTTGTAAGTAAGAACAGAAGATGGTGTTCTATTAATCAAATGAGCAGCAGTCATAATGCATTCACTCCAATACTTTAAAGGCAAAGAAGACTGAAATAATAAAGCCCTAGCAACCTGTAACAAGTGTTGATGTTTCCTCTCTACAACACCATTTTGTTGAGGTGTTTCAACACATGAAGTCTGATGTATAATTCCATGATCAAGATAAAAGTCCTCCAAGAAAAACTCAGAACCATTATCACTCCTTAAGGTTTGAATCTTAGCATTAAACTGAGTAGTAACCATGTTATGAAAACTAAGTAAAGAGGTCTTAACATCAGATTTAGCTTTTAACAAATATATCCATGTACATCTACTATAATCATCTACTATTGTTATGAAAAATCTATGATTAGAATGAGAAAGAATAGAGAAGGGTCCCCAAACGTCACAATGAATGAGTTGAAAACAAGCAGTAGAAATAGTAGTACTAGAAGAAAAACGCAATCTCTTTTGTTTAGCCAAAGGGCAAATATCACAAGGTTTATTCAACATAGTAGATTGAACATGAATGTTTGGAATATGAGACAAAGATTTCAAAGAAATATGACCAAGTCTAGTGTGCCAAGTTCTAAGATCATCAGATTTTACTGCAGAATTAACAGACACACTTGTATCCTCAGGAATCTTTAAGTAATATAATCCACCTTGTTCTTTAGCAATACCAATCACTTTGTTTGTTTGATTTTCCTGTAAAACACAATGTGAGGCAAGAAATGTAACAGAACATGAAGAATGTTTAGTGATATTAGAAATTGATAACAAGTTGAAAGAAAATTCTGGAACATAAAGAACATTATGCAGAGTAAAGTTGTTATTTAAAACAACACTTCCAACAAAAGTAGCAGTAGCAATGCCATTATTTGGAAGATTAATCTTAACATTAGATGGAGATGGTACAGAAGAGAATAGATCATAATTACATATCATATGATCCGTTGCACCTGTGTCAAGAATCCATAAGGTATTACAAGAAACAACATGAGAAAAGAGAGAAAACCTATAACCTGGATCACTTGGCATTGCTGCAGATGTAGAAGCTGAGCTAGATCCTTTTGTGATAGCAGCAGCAGCTGAATGAGAATTCTCAGCAGCTTTGTAAGTTTTAGCATAATTCATAAACTGATCAAATAGCTCTTGATTAAACAATGGATTTGAAACCTCAACTTTGGTTTCTGCAGCAGGAGAGGAACTAATGGCATTGGCAGATGAATCATTGAGATTCCTTGGACCCTTTGGACCTTTCCAACCAGGAGGATATCCTATAATTTGAAAACACCTCTCAATGGTATGACCAGGTGCTCCACAATGTGAACACTTCAAAGGCTTCTTTTTATCTTTCTGAAATTTGCCAGGATAGGAATTTTTGACAAGCATAGCCATGGAATCACACTGAGACACTTGAGTATAGTTGTTAGAGTGAAGGCCTCGCTGAGTCTCTTCTTCAAGTAAAAGAGAGTAGACTTTTGATTAACAAAACTAAACTCTTTGGATTTGAGTTTCAATAAAATCGGTGGACCCTTGCCTTCAAGCTTGGGCCGATTAACAAGATTGGAAAATTTATCACCGGACAACAATGGCATCAGTGGCTGTTTGCCTCCAAGCTTGGGTCAATTAACAAAACTAAACTCTTTGGATTTGAGTTTCAATAAAATCGGTGGACCCTTGCCTTCAAGCTTGGGCCAATTAACAAGCTTGAGATCTTTGAGTTTGGGCTATAATAACATCAATGGCTCTTTGCTTCCAAGCTTGGGTCAATTAACAAGATTGGAATATTTATCACTTGACAACAATGACATCAGTGGCTCTTTGCCTCCAAGCTTGGGTCAATTAACAAGATTGGAATATTTATCACTGGACAACAATGGCATCAGTGGCTCTTTGCCTCCAAGCTTGGGTCAATTAACAAGATTGGAATATTTATCACTGGACAACAATGGCATCAGTGGCTCTTTGCCTCCAAGCTTGGGTCAATTAACAAGATTGGAATATTTATTACTAGACAACAATGGCATCAGTGGCTCTTTGCCTCCAAGCTTGGGTCAATTAACAAGATTGAAATATTTATCACTAGACAACAATCGCATCAGCGGACAGATATTGCCTTATTTCCAAAACATTGCGCCGAATCTTGCAATTAATCTTTCCGGAAACAATCTCTCCGGTGAAGTTCCTCCGTTTCTTTCCAAGTCGCTTGGACTTGATTTATCGTTCAATGATTTTGAGGGCCAAATTCCACCTTTATTATGTAATAGGTTTTCAGATAGGGCATTTATTGGCAACCCAAAATTATTTCCTCCTAAGAATCTTAGTCGTCACAGCTGGAAAGCAAGTCTTGATCATCTCAGCAGTGCAAAAATATTGCTCCCAGTTTCATTGTTCATAGTCTGTTCCATTTTCAGTGGATTCGTGATCATATACTACGTCAAAGGAAAGAAAAAAAGGCAGGTGAAACCCGATTCTAAGCATGGAGACATATTCAAGATATGGAATTTCGATGGGAAGATTGCATATGAAGACACCATTGAATCAACTGCAGATTTCGACCTTAGATACTGCATCGGCACCGGAGGCTATGGCAGTGTGTATAGAGCAGAAGTACCCAGTGGAAGAGTTGTAGCTGTTAAAAAGCTTCACAGATTTGAAGGAGAGAATCCAACCTACGACATGTCTTTTAGGAATGAAGCCAAGGTTCTGTCTGAAATACGCCACCGCAATATAGTGAAGCTTTTCGGATTTTGTCTCCACAAACGTTGCATGTTTCTCATCTATGATTACATGGAAAGGGGGAGTCTTTATAGTGTGTTGAAGGATGCAGATGAAGCTGTGGAACTCAACTGGATGAAGAGAGTAAATGTGATGAAGGGCATTGCCGATGGACTGTCTTACATGCATCACCATTGTAGCCTACCAATTTTGCACAGGGACATATCAAGCAGCAACATACTTTTGGATTCAAAACTTGAAGCTTGCTTGTCTGATTTTGGCACTGCTAGATTGTTGGATCCTGACTCATCCAATCAGACTCTACTTGTCGGAACGCGTGGTTATATCGCACCAGGTACGTATTGTATTAGTATTTAAGGGTAAGTATCAATTTGCTACCCAAGCTAGCAAATTTTCCAATCACTGGCCATACTTCAGGAATATTTCATACATTTTCCGCAAAAACAGCCACTATTTAGCAAATTAAGTTAAAGTAGCAATAGAAAATTTCGTAAAGTATGGCAAGTGATCAGAATTTTTTTTTTTTATTTAAGCACCAATTGGATTAAAGTGTCATAGTTCTCATAGCAAATTGATATTAACCTTAGTATTAATTACTACACTACACATTAATGTATTCTACATTTATGTTCTATATATGTACTATATGATGTTGTGTTTGTTGGTTATTCTACATTAATGATATTAACCTTAGCATACACCATGGTTGTTACGGAGAAATGTGATGTTTATAGCTTCGGTGTGGTGGTCTTGGAAATCATGTTTGGGAATTATCCCGAGGATTTTCTTTCCTCGATATTTCCTGTAAAAATTGCTCAAAATTTGATGTTCATTGAGATGTTGGATAAGAGGTTACCATCTCCAGATGATGTAAGAGTGTGTCGCGGTGTGGCTCGTGTAGTTAGAATAGCACTTAAATGCGTAAATCCTGATCCGAAGAATCGGCCATCGATGAATCAGGTTTCTGCAGAACTTCATGTTAACGCACCACCATTGTCGATGCCTTTACGCTCCATTTCGATGATGCAGCTCATATATTCAGATTGAGGGTACAAATAATCATTTGAAGTTATGAATGTAATTCAATATTGTATTTTTCCTCGACTTTTGCTGGATCCTTTTGCATCGACCTTTCATTTTGTCTAGTGATATCAGATATGTAATATAAGATGAGAGATGCGGGAATAAAGTGTTGTATTATCACAAGGGATTGAAATCCCAATATATAGTTACAAAGAGATAAGTATGGAACATATACAATCATAATACAGCAAGATTGATTCAAATCAATTCCTATAAATCCGCCTTAATACGCCCCCGCAAAATTGACATGCCGTCAGCCACAGAGATTTTGGAACGAAGTAAAGCAAATCTCATTCTGGAGAGTGGCTTAGTAAGCAGGTCGGCCAGTTGATCCAAAGTTGTGACATAGGCGACCTTGAAGATGCCTTTGCTTGATAAGTCCCGCACAAAATGGAGATCAAGAGCAATGTGCTTCATTCGCGAATGCATGACAGGATTAACGGCTAACCTTGTAGCCCCCAGATTATCACACAAAATCTTCGGTGGAATGGATAAGGATAAGCCAAGTTCACGAAACAGTTGGTAGATCCAACACACTTCCGCAGCAGTGGAGGCGAGAGCACGATATTCCGCCTCAGTTGATGAACGGGCAACGCCCTTCTATTTGCGCGATCTCCATGAGATAGGCGATGAGTCGAGAAAGATTATATATGCGGATGTGGACTTCCCATCCATAACATTACCCCCAAAATCAGAATCAGAGTATGTCGTGAGTGATAAGGTCTTCGGGGTGCGAAGAAGCAAGCCATGATGTATTGTGCCCTTCAAATAGCGGAGAATGCGCTTGACCCCTAACCAATCAAGTGCCGTTGGATGAGCCATAGACTGAGCCAATTTGTTGACAGCAAATGACAAATCTGGCCTCGTGATAATGAGATATTGCAGCCCCCCAATTGCACTTCTGTACTCAGTAGGATCAACATCTCCCGAAACCGAGAGATTATTCGAGGTCGCCATAGGCGTAGTGACTGCCTTTGAACCATCCATGCGGAACTTTTGAAGAAGATCGACCATATATTTATGTTGAGAGAGAAATAACCCCTCACGACACCGAGATACTTCCACCCCTAGGAAGTAAGTTAGAGCACCGAGGTCCTTCAACACAAATGTAGACTTGAGATGTGCAACAAGTGACTCAAGGAAGGAGGGACTCGAACCAGTGATTATGATGTCATCGACATACACTAGCACCAAAAGTATGACACCCTGATGACGAAAAATAAACAGGCTATGATCTGCTTGTGATTGGGAAAATCCGAAACGAAGGAGAGCCGAACTTAGAGTGTGATACCACGCACGTGGTGCTTGGCGTAGTCCATAGAGAGACTTTTTCAAACGACAAACATGTGTAGGTTGAGATGGATCGACAAATCCAGGTGGTTGCTGCATGTAGACAGGTTCGGTGAGTGTGCCATGTAGAAAAGCATTACTAACATCCAACTGGCGAAGGTCCCACTTGTGAAAGAGTGACATAGATAAGACAGTACGTATAGTCACCGGTTTGATGACCGGACTAAGCGTTTCATGAAAGTCAAGGCCAGGACGTTGATGAAAGCCCTTAGCGACCAAGCGTGCCTTGTATCGTTCTATTGTACCATCGGGTTTCCGTTTTACAGCAAAGACCCATTTACATCCAACAACATTACAGTCACGAGGAGGTTGCATAAGATCCCATGTTCCATGAGAAGAGAGAGCCGTAATCTCGTCGACCATAGCCTAGCGCCATTGCGGAATTTTTAAAGCTTGTGAGACTGACGATGGAGCACATTCCTCTGGTAACGGATGTTTTGTAGTAACATGAGAAGAGGTAGGATTTGTGATTGATGGTGGCAAGTCTGTTCGAAAATCACCAAGATGCCGAGGCAGCATCCTCTGGCGAGTACTGCGACGTAGCGGTTGATCGGTAGGACCAGGAGAAGGTGTCTGTTGAGGCGAAGCTGGTGGACTCGGTGGTGGAATAGGTTGGCGGATCGAAGGGGATTCAGTTACCGATGATAAAGGTAAGGTAGTAGGCTCGGTATCGGTAGTATCCGGTGGCTTTGGTGTGTCAAAATCTGCCACGGCTTGTTCCAGGAACCGAACATGACGGGAAATATAGAGCCTTCCGGTGATAGGATCGTAACATTTGTACGCACTCTGTGTGAGAGAGTAACCAACAAAAATACATGGCTTAGTTGTAGGCTCCAATTTACTATTAATATACGGCTTTAACCAGGGGTAGCAAATGCATCCAAAGATTCGCAGTTTTTCATAGTTTGGTTTCTGTCGAAACAAAGCCTCAAACGGACTCAAGAATTGCAAAATTGGTGTAGGAAGCCTGTTGATCAGATAGACAACCGTTTGAAATGCAAAAGACCAGAAAGTCTGTGGGAGTTTAGCATAATGCAATAAAGCCTTGCCAGTTTCCACAACATGTCGGTGTCTGCGTTCAACCATACCATTTTGTTCAGGGGTGTGAGGAGCCGTTGTGAGCCACTGTATCCCATTTGCAATAAAATAAGATTGTAGTGCAACAAACTCCCCACCATTATCACTGTAAAAATTACAGATAGGAAAACCAAACTGCTTTTCTACCAAAGGTCGAAATTTCTCAAAAATACCCCGTACATCAGATTTATGCCGTAAAGGAAATAACCAACAATATTTTGTGAAAGAGTCCACCAATAACAGATAAAACCGATAACCATCCACAGAAATAGAAGCAGGTCCCCATACATCAGCATACAAATATTGTAATGGTTTAGTAGCATGCAATGAAGAATCAGTAAAAGGCAACTTATGAGTTTTGCAACATAGACAGGATTCACAACGCAAATCCGACACACCGGATTTAACAATAGGTAAATTGTGTTGTGAAATAACAAGCGTGCTAATACGACGCGAAGGGTGTCCCAAACGGGAATTCCAAGTACTGAAATTGGTTCACAGACCAAACTTATTAAAATTAGCAAAAAATAACGGAGACTGCTGGAAGCTATAGACTCCTTTCTCACATTTGCCCCGAGCGAGAGGCGCCCCCGTAGTTCGATCCTTCACAATAAAGAGAGTCGGAAAGAATTCCACAGACACATTATTAGATTTAGTAAAGCGATGTACAGAAAGTAGGTTTTGTTCAGCTTTCGGCACACATAACACATCGTCTAAATGAAAAGTGCAAGAAGGAGAGACAATAGACGAAGTACCAGTATGGGTGATGGGCATAGTATTGCCATCAGTAAGATGAACCTCCTCGGTGCCGTCATATTCGGAATGCAATGACAAGTTGCCCAAATTATTTGTGATATGGTGCGAAGCACCAGAATCCATCAACCATGAGTTGGGGAACGGTGCTTGAGGGGATCGAGCATGATTAGCAGTTGGTTGAGCCGATGTGGGAAACCTCCAACAGGACCGAGCAGAATGTCCCGGAACTTCACAAAGCTGACAGACCAGACGTGGGTTTGTGCCATGAGAAGCAGACTGAAATGAATTCCCATGACGATTCTGTCGTGGACCTGAAGAAAATCCACGACCCCGGCTGCGGCCGCCACCACGGAACTGACCGGAAGAGGTGTTCCTCGGATTACTATTGGGCTTGGACTGAGCCACATTGGCAGTAACAGACAGATCCGTCTTTGCCTCATCAAGAGCATCTACAAATTTTTCCTGCGCAGTCAAGAGATCCATTAGTTGTGGGAAAGAAATTGAAGAGGTTTGTGCGCGGATAGAAGCTGCTATGTCGCGAAACTTGGGACTTAACCCTCCCAAGACATATAATGTAAAATCATCATCGGATATTGGGGAATCAATGAGAGCCAATTCATCCACTTTTGCCTTGAGGGAGTGCATAAATTCAGCAACCCCTCTGGTTCCCATCTTGGCCGACTGAAGATCGCTCTTCAGTTGCATCACACGAGCCCTTGACTTGCTCGCGAAAATAGAGTGCAGGCCACGCCAGGCGGTGGCAGACGAAGTGTAAGAGGTGATATAGGGAGCCACCTCATCTGTGAGAGATCCATGGAGGAACGCATACACTAACTGATCTTGACGAAACCAAATCCGATATTCGGCGTCAGTAGTAGCCGGTTCGGGTATGGTGCCATCGACATAGCCAAGTAGGTCATGGCCGTTGAGAAAGGCCGTCACTAATGAGAGCCATTGTGGGAAGTTAGACCACGTCAACTTGTGTGTCGTAGGGAATGGAGAGGTGATAACAATCACCGGAGAAGGAAGGGTAGCGGTGGTCTGTGTAACAGGGGGAGTTTCGTCATTGGCCATGACTGTCAAGGAGTGGTGGCGGTGGTGAATGCTAGGGGTACGACAGAAGCGTGGATTGGTGGATCGGAAAGAAGACTGATACCATATAAGATGAGAGATGCGGGAATAAAGTGTTGTATTATCACAAGGGATTGAAATCCCAATATATAGTTACAAAGAGATAAGTATGGAAAATATACAATCATAATACAGCAAGATTGATTCAAATCAATTCCTATAAATCTGCCTTAATATGTAATGCATGGATGTATATTGTTGTTTATATATTGTATCGTATTCAGATTTTATTTTCTTTTAATTGTCATACTTGGAAGTCCACCCTACATACTAGTTTTCCACATTTCTTTTCCATTGATTAATGGCCGGTCTCTTTATTTTTCCCTTCACTTGGTTTATGAGTTACTTTAACTTAATTTCCTTATTTATAAACAGGTTTAATTTCAATTTTCATCATATATAGAAGACTCTTCCCATTTTTGGATAATCAAGTATATATTTTTTAATTTTGATTCTATATGTTTCAATTTTTTTTAAATGTTGGCCCCACAAGAAATTTCACCTTTTACAACGGGTAAAACCCGTTGTCGTATCCAATGTTTGAGGGTTGTAAAAAAATTTCGCCATTCGATAACGCACCAAAAATCGTTGTCTTATCTAGATACGATAATGCTTTATACCGTTGCAAGAAAGGCTTGTCTTTTCTTATTTTGTACAACTATATATGCAACACTTAAAAAGCGTTGTCTTTCTGAAGTTCAACAACAAGAATTTATGATGGATATATTTCAATCCCGACAACAAGGAGTTGCTTCGTTGGTTGAAAACGGGCCATCATGAGCTATGATGGATGAGAGTGACTCCCCTATTGGGCACGTAACGAGAATGGGTGTTTCGCACCATAGGTGATCACAACGATCCTTTGGGCTTTACTTCTTGCAAGGACCAGAGTGGACCATTCTGCCCGATGCTATAATTTCGAGCAGATGTTTGTTATTTAAAAAAAGTTTATGTTTTGAATTGATAAAAAAAAAAAAATCATACTTTAGGTTTCAAATTGAAAATTGATCATACTTTAGATTTTTTTTATTTTTTTGAAAATTACATGCAAGTCACATGATGTACATTTCGTCGAAAAAGTTGTTGAAAAAATGTTTAGGTTGCACTTTAAGAAACTCTAAAACTTCAAATTACAATCATATAAAAGTTTAGATTGTAAATTGAAAAATAATAATACTTTGAGTTGATTTTTACATTTAGCTGTATATACTGTAAAAAGGTATGGAAGACTGTAATTTCTTAATAACTCCGGTTCCTACTCCTACTAATAGTTTATTGTTACTATGGGGTCCTGCATAGGAATATGGGAAATAATGTGGCCCGCAACTTTAAACGATGTTAGCCGCATGCTTGAAGAATTTTATACCCAAGTTGAAGAAGACAACTCCACTTGCTTAGTTTAGAGTTTGGATATTATAAAATCATACATGCATATATATATATATATGACCGCATTGTTATGATGCGATAAAATTAATTAATTTTCTTTTTAACTTTACTAATTAATAGTTATGGTAAGTCGGAGTCGATCCCACGAGGAGTGAAAAATTAACTATATCATTTATGTTCAATTTAATAAAATAATAAGTTATTGGGGATTTTCAGATTGATAAACTATCTAACATCAACTAACAACCTAAAAAATAATTAAATAACAAGAAATCGATAGATGAAAATATTTCAATTAACAATTCAGTTATCCTCATTATCAATTATTCCCTAATCAATGTAACACCCCTCTCTCAGATTATCATGAAATTATCATCCCTAATCTAACAACAAGCTCTGTTAAACCGAATCATCTCTTAAGATTAATTAAATTATGATAAGATCACTAATTAACTATATTCAATTGAATAACCTAGAATAAGCTCTCTAGATTTAATTCATCGAATGCATTAATCACCAAAATGATAGGATGAACTAAACCTCAAATACATAAGCTCGATTTGGTAATTTTAGGATTATACTACTCTAAAGATGCACAACCTCTAGTTTACTACTAATGAAAACTAAATCACAACAATTAGGATTCATGACCTAGAATTCTAACAATCAATTATCAACACTTAACCTAGGTGATCAATCTAAATCAAACATCAAATAATCGAAAATAATATTAACAGATAGCATAATCAATTTCAATCAAACATCGAGAGAAAGTTACGAGATTAATTAGAAAATAAAAGATAAATAATTTCAAATATCCCTGCTAACCGAAATTATGAAATTAGCCGAACATCCTTGAAATCGAATCCACAAAAGTTGTATCCAAATTCATTGTTGAATAAATCTTACTAAAAATAATTAATTCTATTCTTAAAAAGCTCTCCCCCAAAATCCCTCTTCTCTGCCCATTTTCTTTCTTATTTCTTCAATTAATGCTTAAGTCCATTGTCTCTTCCATTTTAAGCCCATAAGATTGAATTCTTCATTTCCCTTTTAAGGCTCAATTACGCACTTTCGATTCATGGTCACATTTTTTGATTTCAATATACTCCAAAAATCCTTAAATAATTAAGAAAATAAAATGTGAAGTACTTAGAAACCAAAATCATATATAGGTATGAAAACAATACATTCTATCACATCAAATGACATAAAATCCCAAATTAATTTATAATAAAATGCATCTATTTTCTACCTATCAATATATATATATATATATATATATTGTATATATACTCAAAAATACAAATCTTGTGATAATGATCTGTGGTGTTAGGATCGAAATATCAAGTTGTAATTGAAAAAAGACTAAATGTATGATGATTTCTCATGTAATTAAACCTTAAATAATTATTTCACACTTATTAATTTTTCTTCTTTACAATAATATAAATACTATGATTATTGTAAGTATTTCAAAATTTACTGTACAATTTGTTACTAATATGGAGTTGAGAAAATGGCTAGAAACAGAAACGGAAAACAGAAATAAACAGAATGGAAACCGAGGCTTGTGAAAACACAGTTTCCTTAAAACAGATTCGTCCCCTCCACGGTGCTAGAGGTCTACAAGGACGTCCGTTTCCCAAGATACAACGGTTGCTGATGGCGAGTCGAGCACACAACTCCCACCGACGGCGAACTGGAAGCACGCCCGATCAGTATCAATGGAAGGTCAAAAAAACGAAGGAAACTAAGCAGAATATATGAATCAGAGTTAAGTTCAGTGTGTTTTCGAAATGGGGGGACTAGCTCATTATATAGCCACTCCAGGACCGTTACAAGTAGTTGGAAAGTCGAAAATCGTCAGTTACAGATGAGTCGAAAAGTTACTTGGAGCTGAAAAATCATGTACACAGAGTGCCATACGTGTACACAAGAAATGCTAATCGTGTACATGAATTCCTTGGCAATACGTGTAGTGTACACAAATTCAAAAAATGTGTGGCAAAAGGAACAAGGCTAGGCCCGCCGCCTCCGGACCGACATTCGTGCACGCAGGTCCGAAGCTCAAACCACATTTGAATTGCACCCCCGCGCGCGCGCGAGAGTCTTCTTGCCAACCATTCTTATCTCCAACAAAGGGAAGACACTATATAAACCAAAGAAATTAGTTTCATTTTCCCGATGTGGGACAAGACATATCCAAGCTCCCAAGCATTCCAAAAGGATCCAAAGTCACCACTTCGACCCATAATTTTTCATTCACCCATTAAAATATTTTGGGCAAGCTATATACCGTTTCGAACCTTTTTCGGAGGAGAACACATTCCAACAACTTACTTTTTAATTCGGGTATGGGACCCACATGCAAAATTGCTCCAAAATAAGCAAAATTGCCAATTTTTCCAACAGAATTAAGATTTACCGATCTGTTTTGAAAATTAAACTCAAACCACAATATTGATAGATCCAATCACTCTAATTTTCAATAAATTAGTTCAATACTTGATCAGTCAACCACTGGACCTGTGTTATAATGTATAATGACTTATGTAGATAGTTGTAGGCCCACAACATAAATGATTCTAATTTTTGAACTTTCTTACCACGAGAACAAAGAGTGAGACTGTTGTAGCATGTTTCAGATAAGGTAATCCATAATTTATAATATATAAATTAGAGATTATTTTGTAAAACTTGATTTGAATAGTAGGTAATATGACTCTGCTTCACCGGATTATAAACGTAACAATGTCTCATAATTTTTTATGAAAAATAATATAAATGGAAGTGTAATTGACGTACTTTTTATACACTCAAAATAATTGTTCTACATCAAGAATAATTGCTTTATAAAAGTGCATAAATAAGTACTTTTCCAGGCGAGTGGTATTTAATAATTATTTTAAACTTGTTAATATTTTTTCTTTTTTAAGATAATATAATTAAATATTTTTTATATTATAAGTACTCCAATTTTTATATCTTACAGTTTGTATAATTAAAATTAGCGACCTATTTTTAAAATTCAATTCAAATCAAAATACTGATAGGTCTAAATCAATAACACAATAAATATCAAAAACAAAATGACCCTTCATAAATACATGGAAAACGAAAAAGTAGAAATGTTGAGGTGTCGGTGAGTTGATTACCAAGTCCATGACAGTTGACGCGCTGACTAGGATATTTCTTATATATATTCATATATAGATCATCTTACTACTTTTGAAACAATTACATCACAATCCAAAATCTATAAATCACATTTGATTTATGAAAAATTGGGCTCTGCTTCCATATAATAATAGTGAAATCGTTTTAAATAAGTTTTTGTAATTTCTTATTTGGAATTGTTAGTAAAGTTTAAATTTTTTGTTTGGTAAAAAAATAAAATAAAGTTTTATATTTTTATAAAAGGTGTTACCATCCACACCTCATCCTATTCTAAACACACTCCATAAATAATTTTAGTTATTTGGAAATTATTTTTTTGATTTTTTATAATTAATATTTTTTACTTTATATATTTTTATATTTATTAAATGGGTTATTTTTATTTTTATATTTGTCCAAGTCACTTTATATGTCTATGTTGAATTTATAATAGTTTTAGAATTTAATTTCTTCAAAAAAAAAAAAAACTCAAATTCTCTGACACATAAGCTGGTAACCGGAACGATTACCTGTTGGAGCCGGTCAAATGATGTTTTTACCAGCTCTTTTTTTAGTTATGGATTAAGTTTAAAAATGCCAATATTTAGGGATCATTTTACTAAAGTTGGCAAACTTAATGGTCATTTTTACAATTTTCCCTTTTTTTTTTATTTATAAACAGGTTTAATTTCAATTTTGATCCTATATATAAGACTCTTCTTATTTTTGGACAATCAAGTATATGTTTTTCAATTTTGGTCCTATATATTTTAAAATTTTCAATTTTGGTCTTGTATATTTCAATATTTTTCAATTTAATTCATGTTTTTAATTTTGGTCATGTATATTTTAATTTTTTTCCAATTCAATCCAATTTTAATCGAATGACCGTCAGAAATATCTCACGTGACATCGGTGATTTTAGAAATTTCGACAAAAATTAAAAAACATAGTTGAAAGTAGAAAAAAAATTAAAATATAGAGAACCAAATTTGTAACCAACCCTTATAAACAATTGACTAATAATTGACTGAAAATCCAAAAACCTATTTTATTGATTTCCATTTCATGCATGCAATTCTTGAAGTTGTTTGAGGGGTTTTGATTCTCATTGCATATTCAATGTTTTCATGTAAAAAAAATCAAAGTTTACATTTACGATTGAGTGTCAAATTTTCTATATTTTAATGTCCACATATGACATGAGACGGGAGTCAATGTCTACTTATCACGGGGTAAGTAACATTTTTATTTCTATTTGGGTAATAATTTAATTTGTATTGAATGTTTTTTTATAAATATTAAATAATACTCTTTTTTTTATTGTATGGAAATATTTTTATAAATATTAAATAATAATGCATTTGGTCGTCACACCAACAATTGTGATGATTTAATTAAACCACACAATTAATTTTATATTTTTGTAAATTAAATCTTTGTAAATTAGTATTTAATTTAAACCAGTATGTGATCATGGTAATTAATATTTGTTTAGACTAAAATTAATATTTATAATGTATTATTTAATTAATTAATCAACATAGTTAATTTAAATACTAATATTAAATATGAAATCAAATTAATATTTATAATGTAGTATTTAATTAACTAATCACACTCTTCGTTTAATTTAAATAGTAATATTAAATGTGAAATTAAATTAAACTGTAATGTAAAAATTTATTTTAATATTTAATATTAATATTTAAATTTAAACGTATTTATTTTGTTAATGTTAATCGTGTATTAAAACATCACATCAAATCAAAAATTGTTTGACATACGAAAGTCCATCTAAATCGAAATGATTTATTCATATCAAAATTCATCCAAATCGACTACATATAAATAATGAGATAGGAAAATTGATCAAAATCAAATTCAACATGTCTACCACACTAAATCTTATACAATGGATGAAAATATATTCAAATCGTAATCTTTATAATCAAAAAATTGTGGTATTACTAATAAATCATATGCAAGTACAATACAACTAATATTCAATTAAATAGCATGCCATCAATATAAGATATGAAATGGTATGCAACCAACCAATCTCGATGATATAGCATGCAACCAATCAATATCGATAACCTAGCATGCAATCGATGTAATGACCTAGCATGACAAGTCAATTAATAATAAACATTATCAAAATAACTACACAACACCAATTACCAGCTAATATCGATGACATAGCATGCAATCAATGCAATTAAAAATAATTATCACACAATACCATAATATGATGCAATCAATATATGATAGGTAGGAAATTGGTGCATTTTATTGTGAGTTGATGTGAGATTTTATAATCTTTTATGAGATTGAATGCACCGTTTTCTTACATATATGTGTTTTGTGTCTTCAAATACTTCATATACTATTTTTTTTTTGTCTATTTTAGGGGTTTTGAAGAATTTTCGAGTTAAGGACATCAAAGATTTGAGTCAAACGAGATGAGAAGTTTACTTGGGCCTTATAAAGTGAGGAGAGCAAAAGATAATGTCCATAATTACTTCTTTTGGGCTTAGGAGAAAAGATTTGGGCTAAAGAAAGATAATACATAAGTTTAGAAAGAAAGGAAGTCCACCTAAATAAAATGGGAAAAGATATATCAAGAAGATATCCACTATTTAATGCCTCCAAATTACAATTGGAGTGAGACACACACGTAGGTAGAGAAGAAAAGAGAGAAGAGGAGAGAGAATAAGGAGATTTTTAGAGAGAATATTCTTTTAGATTAGTTTTATCAATTTCTCAATTACTTTCATGTTTATTTCAATTTGGAGGATGCTCGGCTAATTTCATAATTTCGGTTAGTAGTGATGTTTGAACCCATTATCTTTTATTTTCTAATTAATCCCATAACTTTCTCTCGATATTTGATTGAAATTGATTGTGTTATTTGTTATTATCGTTTTCGATTATTATTACTTGATTTAGATTGGGCACATAGGTTAAGTATTTGATAATTGATTGCTAGAATTCTAGATCATGAATCATAATTGTTGTGATTTAGTTTTCATTAATAGTAAACTAGAGGTCGTGCGTCTTTAGAGTAGCATAATAATAGATTACCGAATCGAGCTTATATATTGGGGTCTAGTTCATCCTATCGTCTTAATGATTAATGCATTTGATGAATTAAGTCTAGAGAGCTTATTTCAAGTTATTCAATTGAATAGAGTTAATTAGTGATCTTATCCTATTTTGACAAATTTTAAGAGATGATTCGGTTTAATATAGCTTGTTGTTAGACTAAGGGTGATAATTTCATGATAATTTGAGAGATGAGTGTTACATTGATTAGGGAATAATTGATAACGGGAATAACTGAACTGTTAATTGAAATATTTTCTTCTATCAATTTCTTGTTAATTAATTACTTTTTAGGTTCTTAATTGATTTAGTGATAGTTTATCAATTTGAAAATCCCCATCATTTGTTATTTCATCGAATTGAATATAGGTGATATAGTTAATTCTTAACTACTCGTGGGATCGACTCTGACTTACCCTAGCTACTAGTTAGTAAGGTTAGGAAGGAAAATAATTAATTTTATCACGTCACAACAACGCGGTCGATCAATATATAAAGAAATAGCATGCAATGACCTAATATGACAAATCAATTAATAATAATTATCACATAACACCGTAATAGAATGCAAGCAATATACAATTAAATATCATGCAACCAACCAATATTGATGACATAAACCACACGATTAATTTTATATTTGTGTAAATTATATCAGTGATGATGTAAATTAAATATTTGTAATTTAGTATTTAATTTAAACTAGTGGTGTGATCAAGGTAATTAATATTTATTTTGGCTAAAATTAATATTTGTAATGTAGTATTTCATTAAATTAATCAACACAATTAATTTAAATATTAATAGTAAATACGAAATTAAATTGAAACGTAAAAAATAATTTTAAGATTTAATATTAGTATTTAAATCGATACGTATATATTTTATTAATGTTAATCGTGTATTAAGGCATCACATCAAATCAAAAAATGGCTTCAGATACGAAAATCCATCTAAATCGAATATGATTTATTCATACCAAAATCCATCCAAATCGATTACATATAAATAAATGGTGACATAGAAAATCGATCGAAATCAAATCTCACATACTTACCACACTAAATCTAATATAATAGATGAAGATATATTCAAATTGTAATTTTCATAATCAAAAGATTGTGGTACTACTAATAAATTATATGTGAGTAGGATGTAACTGATATCCAATTAACTAGCATGCCACCAATATAAGATGAAATAATATGCAATCAACCAATCTTGATGACATAACATGCAATCGACGCAATGATGTAGCATAACAAGTCAATTAATAATAAACATTATCAAAGTAACCACACAAATAATAATAATAATAATAATAATAATAATAATAATAATAATAATAATAATAATAATAATAATAATAATAATAATAATAAGGGTTTACACGAAATTAATTTAATTTCATGTAAGGAAAAAAAAACTTACACGTTAACTTAATTTCGTGTAAGTTTTTTTTTTACACGAAATTAATTAATTTCGAGTAAGAATTTTTTTTTCCTTACATGAAATTAATTTAATTTTGTGTAAGCCCTTATTATTATTGTTTTTTTTTTTGTGTGTGTATTTTTCGTGTAAGCCCTTATTTAATTTTGTGTAAGAATTACACATTAAAATAAGATCATCTTTTTTCCTTACACGAAATTAATTTAATTTCGTGTAAGCCCTTATTATTATTATTTTTTTGTGTATTTTTCATGTAAGCTCTTATTTAATTTCGTGTAAGAATTACACATTAAAATAAGATCAGTTTTGTGTAAGAAATCGTACGTGAAATTTAATTAAAATAAAACTACACACCGAATGTGATGATTTTCGTGTAACATTATTTAATTAATTAATTCAGTGTAATATTATTTAATTAATTCCTATGAGATTTTCGTGTAACATTATTTAATTCAGTGAATGTGATGATTTTTGCATACACTCAATTATCACACACTGATATTGTCTCACAGTCACGTCCCATCATTTTTTGCACATGTGACAAGGTCAAAAATTGTGGTATTTGGGGCACAAGTTTTAAAAATTGTGGTAGATGTGATCAATTGTTATTTGAGTGGTATTTGGGAAAAATTATAAAGGAATGTGGTATATTGGGCCCTTGTCTCATTTTTTTATTAGATGCAAGAACGAATTTTGAGATAGATGCAACATAAAATAATGAGGATTACATCTATATAAAATAAAATATATCGAATATGAGTTTCAAATGATTCGTCATCACATGCTGCATAATACAAAAGGATTTAATTGCGATTTTATGATTGTTATTGGCTGATAAATACAATAGTTAGAGAATGTAGATATATATTACACAGAACCGCTCCCCTACCCACCGTGGACAACTCTTAATATGCCCACCGATGACGTGTATTGATCACATCCCCTCGTTATATGGAAAGTAAAATTAATAGATACTCTGGATTTTTGACACATCAGTCGTGGGCATATTTTAACGTGCCCATGGTGGGTAGGGGAGCGGGACTGATATACTACATTGCCCTGTGATATTAGATTATTTGACTCTTTAAGTTTACTGTAGTAACTTTTGAAGACAGGTAAAAAATAAAAATGAAAATGAAAATAAAGTGTTAAAATATAATGATTGAAGATCTAATAACTGAAACCACTGATGTAATAATATCACTAATATATTACAAAAACACCCTAAAACTAATGAACCGGAAAACATTACCCTCGTATATCCATGGAAAACGAAATGGTAGAATGTGGGTGAGTTGATTTCAAAGTCTACGAAAGTTGACGGATTGACTTGGAAATTCCTTATTTAGAGTTTTTAATAAAATTCTATATTTTTGTATATACAGTGAAAATGGATATTATATATTGGGATTAAATGTAGAGATCAATCTATATTATGGCTGTTTTTTAAAATTCAATCTAAACATTTTTTTTATCAATTTGATTGCAACTCGAAGTTTAGAAGTTTTTTAAAGTGTAATTTAAGCCTTTTTTTTTTGACAATTACTTTTCCAATAAAATGCATAACAAGTGATTTTTCATAAGGATAAATTTGTTATTTAAAAAAAGTATAGGTTTCAAATTTTAAAAAAAAAAGTTGTACTTCAGGTTCTAAATTGAAAATTGATCATACTTTGGGTTTTATTTTAGGGATAGACTAAACACACCTCAGGAATTTCTAAGCACACTCCATCCATGTGTAAAATCACACATGATTTTACACATGGATGGGGTGTGCTTAGAAATTCCTGGGGTGTGTTTAATCCCACCCTTATTTTATCCTTCTGAATGTAACATGCAAGTCACATGATGTGCATTTCATCAGAAAAATTGTCGAAAAAAAGTTCAGTTAGCACTTTAAGAAACTCTAAACTTTAAATTACAACCATATAAAAATTTAGATTACAAATTAAAAAATAATCGTAATTTAGGTTGGTTTTTGCATTTAGTCTATACACTGTAAAAAGATATGAAAGATATGAAAGACTGTAATTTCTAAATAGCTATGGTTCCTACTCCTGATTTCTTAATAGTTTATTGTTACTATGGTCCTGCAGAGGAATATGGGAATTAATGTGGGCCGCAACTTTAAATGATGTTAGCCGCGTGCTTGAAGAATTTTATACCCAAGTTGAAGAAGACAACTCCACTTGCTTAATTTAGAGTTTAGATGTTATAAAATCATACTTGCATATATATTCTACCACTACTCAAAAATACTAATTTTGTGAAGATAATCTGTGGTGTTAGAGTTGAAATATCATATTGTAATTGTAAAAAGATTAAAAGTGTGATAATGTGTCATGGAATTAAACGTTAAATAATTATTTCAAACTTATTAATATTTCTTCTTTACAATAATATAAATATTATGAATATGGTAAGTATTTACAATTAAGATTTACCGATCTGGTTTGAAAATTAAACTCAAACCACAATATTAATAGATCCAATCACTCTAATTTTCAATAAATAAAAAAATGGAATGAACGGGAAAATTACTCTAATCTTGAGGCGGAGTTGATTTCCATGTCTATGACAGTTGACCCGTTGACTTGGAAATTTCTTATTTGGATTTTTTGGTAAAGTTTTCTATATATTTTTTTAAATACATTAAAATGGACACTATATTGCAAAAGATATATGAGGTAAGTGTTCAAAATATTCATTTTTATAAAACTTAAACCCAAAATACCCACAAATATAACATATAAGCCCAAAATATCCATTTTTGGTAAAAATACTAAAAAACTCTTTGACATTCTTTAAAAATCATTATTAAATTATTGAGAATTGCTATTGCCACTCCAAATTTGTTATTTCCAAACCAATTTGCTAAGTCACATTTATTAAAACCGGATATAATTATCTTAATATATAGGCTGAAAACCACTGCGTATCCAATGCTATACTCATATTTTCACTTGTATAGTGAATCGATGCGGTATAATAATGTCACGTACTAGGTGAATTATTATTTGGAACCAAAATTAATAGAATTTTTCATGATTTATATTTACTGAGATCCGATGCTCAAAAATGGTATCAGAGCCAAATTTTATTGAAGATATAAATTAAATTATTTGTACAATATTATTTTTTTATGCCTAATGAGAGGAGGAAATCAAGAAAAATGTATCCGAAATTATTTGGAGATAAAACAAGTGCAGGATTTCACTAAATGACATCCAGCAAAGATTGGAATATAATTGTTTCAGATACATCTAAGGTTACACCAGACCTTAGGGAAGTCCAAAAGACAATTATATACTATGGTGGACAGATGGAGAAGATGTGCCGATCTCTATCCGAGATCCAACAAGAAGTTTCAGATCTGAAAAAAGAACTTATAGATCTAAAAAGAAGGTTACCTAGGGGAACATGTAGATCAATGAACGAACCATTTAATGATATATTCGGAGATAAACCAAAATCCCCCAAAGGAAAGGCTACGGAAGTCCCAAAGTCTAAAAGCTACGATGAACTCTTGCTCGACATCATCCGCCAAGTTGATGGAGGTTTCAAGAGTTGATATTTCGGAATTAACCGAATCACTTTCCAATTTAGGAATAGTGGATCTGGTTAATTTCAAAATGAATGATCATATTCCCAAACAAGAAGAAGAGAGTATGAGCGCTGAAGCACCCGTCCACAGTGCTGAAGAGTCGGTCACCCAACGAACGTGGAGATAGGATCAATTTGACTATAATGCATTTGTGGCTCAACGCAGGAGACAGACATGATGGAATTAGGCAGCATCAAATAGCCTTTGGGTAAAAACGATGTTAAAGTCAACACATCCGTTCGAGTTGGTGCTCACAATCGATATCATCGATTTTAGGAACATGAAAACCTTGATCGATGAATGGATGACATCTTTAAAGGTTGCCTCGTCGACGCTAGACATTGATAAGGACCAATTCAGCAAACTAGTTGAAAACACCCTATAAGGTGCGGCCAAGAAAGTATGGGATAGTACAGATGCCCATATCAATGAAGAGATCGGAGCTGGAAATAATATTTATGAAATTATCAAAAGGATCGGTCACTTGCTCAAAGTATGCTTATTCGGTGATGGATACTTTGATGAAAGAAAAGAAGAGAAGAAGCGACAATATACACAAGCTTTGTATGCTCTCGAATTAAGAAGTATATGTTATGCGGATGAATACATATATTGGTTCCACAAATATTACTTCCAAGCTCAGATACCACTGAATGTTGCAACTGAATTATTCTTTACAAAGATTTGCAGCCCATGGAGAGAAATGCTTATACAAACATATAAAGTCCCTCCATGGAGAATTGATTCAGTGGCCAGAAGGATGTCTTTTTTAAAGGACAGTCTAAAAGAATGGTGTCATCAAGCGACAGTACAAAAGAATAAGAAAAAACTAAGAGGATTGGTAAAAAATACTCATCTTTGTTGCGGTAATAACGATTTTCCAAGTATCATTGGAGAACCAAGTCGCGAGAGACAGAGAAAAAGAAAGAAACACTTCAGAAGAAGATTTCAATCTAAGTCCGGAGGATCATACAGAAGACCTTCCAATCAAGGAAGATCATGATGGTCCAAATCAAAGGCCAGATCTTATAAATCTGATCAAAAGTTTGGTTCTTCCAGGTTTTCTTCACAAGGATCTAGATCCACATGGAAGTCAACAGGAGGAACATCTATGAGGAGGACTTTCAAACGAGCCCATACTCGTACAAATGAAAGTTTCAAAGATTGCAACTGCTGGACGTGCGGTGCGAGAGGTCATATTTCGCCCGATAGCCCAGAGAAGAAAAGAGATGTGTGCCAGTTCAAGCCAACATACGACATCCTAGATACCGTCTTTTATGGTGATTTGGTGCCCGTTTACAAGTTCAAGGATATTTCTTCAGAGAAAAGCATCTATGAAGAAGAGTTCGAATCTGATTCAGAAGATTCCTATGGATCATATACAAAATCAGACGAGTAGCCACGGCGAACAGGAAGATAAACTCCAAACCTCGGAAAGTCTATCAGGATTCTTTTCAAGAATGACCATCTCAAACAAGACGATGGAAAGAATCATGCGACAAGATTCACTCTGAATCCATATGACGGATTTAGAATTGGAAGTCTTAATCGAATCTGTAATAAGATCGGGTTAGGACAGCGCAAGCACCATATAATCTATCAGGTGAACTCAGATAGTTTTCAATTCCTATGGAATTAACCGGTAATAAAGTTGATATGCAGCTTATCCCAAAAGAAGAAATTCTTGAGGCACTGAGCCATATCAAAGAAGAAGTAGCAGTTACTATGAAATGGATTCATATTGAAACTATTGAAGTGGTAATTAAAGCTACCTTCAAAGAAGGTATTGATTCTGAGTTACATTTATCTATAATGGATAGAAGAACCAATAATTTACGAGATAGTTGTCTTGGTACAATGGTAGGTAATTTGTATGCAGGTAAACTCATGTTTAATATCCATTCTAGGATTGCATACAACCTAGCTGACCAAGATTTCAGTAGAGTCTTAACCCTTCATCAGGACTTTAAGAGAATTGATTTAATGAAAAAGGATAATAGACCATATTCTATCACATATAGAATTGTATATGCACTTTTCAATACACACCATTCAGATATGTTTCTTAGGAAAGAGTATATAGAAATTCCTAGAATTTTTAAGGAATTCGTCAAGGTTATGACACCAGACCCAATCCAGATTCCTAGGATAGGTGGTGTTAATATACTAATTAAAGATCATCCGATTTTAAATAAATCATCAAGGTTTGATTTTGAGATTAGTAATAGGATGTCCTTTTTCGAAGATAGGATTCTAAGCCTAAAAGGAAAAGAACCATATGAGGATTTTAATCCACAACAGATTAGGGTAAGAAATGTTAAAATGAATTGCCATAATGGTTGGAAAAAAATCCATGTTGTTTTCTATATATCTAAAGCTGATAATTTATTTTCTTATAATGAGATATATCATTTACAGCAACCAAGTATTAATAGATATGAAGGCTTGTTAAACATAGCAGGTTATGAAGTATCTGTTACAGAAAGTGCAGGTATAACTGAGGGTGTTATGACCCTTGGTCTAAATTTCCTTGAGGAACACAAACCCTGGGGAAGAAAACAAAAATGGATGGAGTTCGACCTTGATGGACATACAATTAGGGTAGAGTAAAACCGTTTTTATGCTAGGTTTGTGCATAAACGAAGAGATCGAAGATCTCAGAAAAGAAAAGGATGAGTTGCTAGACATTATGAGAAATATGCAAAGAGATGGTCAAACTCATCAAATACAAGATGTGATAAGATTACAAGAGCTTGCCTATAAGTTTAATATGATAAACTTAAGAATAAACATGTTGGAATCCTGGAAGAATATGAAAAAATATCCAGACAATTTTGAATGACAAGTATTTTCTCCATATATATATCCGTGGGGATATTGTATGATCAATATAAGACAGAGTATTTTGCAGCTTATATTGACTCAGGTTCAGACATTTGCACAGCAAAACCAGAAGTTTTTCCCAGCGAAGCAGTGCAAAAATTACCTCTTATTGCAGGAAGGGATTTCTTCCAAAAAATCCTAATACTCAATAAGGGTATTCGAGAATCAAGAATAATGATTGGAGGTGCATTTGATACTCCTTGGTATAAAGTAAGAATGCTACTTATCTATATTCATGATACAGGTGCTGATATTTTGTTGGGTAATAATTTTATCCAAACATTTGCAAAATATGAGCAAGATAATCACAAGAACCTGTTGACCTTTACTACTAACTGTGGTAGTTTGATACAAATTTTGCGGCGAGAGAAAACTTTTAATAGAATAATGCCTATTAATTTTCGCAGCAAACGTGGTGATAATGATGTCAAGTTAACTCATCCTAAAATGCAGGATAAGAGGAAATTTGGAGAAGCTCTTTTGTCTTATAGATAAGAGAGAATGGAAGAGACACATGAAGAAGCGATCCAGTTTCTAAAAAATGTCTTGCAAGAAGGACCACCCCAAATTGACATTGATGAGGAAAGTGTACATTCCCTAGAAAATGTTAAAAGGCTAATCCAAAGGAATTTCAATGAGAATCCTTTAGCCTGGTGGGACAAAAATTAGATCGAAGCAAGCCTAAAGGTAAAAGAACAATACCGATACGAGTTGGTTCGATATAAGCCGATCCCGATGAACATGGAAGATCGAAAAGATATGCAAAAGATTATAAAAAAGCATATCGATCTCAATCTAATCGAAACAGATATTTCTCCTTATAGTAGCTTTGGGTTTTTGGTAAGAAACCATGGTGAAATAAATAGAGAAAAAGCAAGGTTAGTAATTAACTATCAATGTATAAATAAGATTATTGAATTTGATGGTTATTACATTCCAAGTAGAGAACACTTAATTGATTGCATTAATGGATCAAAAGTGTTTTCAAAACTTGATTGTAAGTCTGGATTCTACCAGATCAAGTTAGAAAAAAAGTTAAAGAAATTAACGGTTTTTTCTACTCCACAGGGTCAGTATATTTGGAATGTACTTCCGATGGATCTTGCAAATGCACCCCAGATATACCAAAAAAGATGGATAATTTTTTTAAAGATTATTTTGAGTTTATGTTTGTTTACATAGATGATGTTTTGATTGCATCTAAAAATATGAAAGATCATTTAAAACATTTTGAAATATTTTCAGAAGCATGTCATAAAGAAGGATTAGTGCTTTCTGAAAAGAATGCAATAATTGTGATTAATAGAATCAAGTTTTTCGGTGTTATTATTGACCATGCATGTATGGAACTACAGGAACATATTGTGGAGAAAATCCACAATTTTCCAGATGTTCTTAAAGATAAGAAGCATCTTCAAAACTTCTTGGGAGTAATTAATTTTGCAGGTTCATTTATCAAGAACTTAGCAAAATATCGCAAAGATTTTCGTCCTTTATTACAAAAGGATGAGAAGACCAAATGGAAATGGAAAGACATCCATTCCCAAAGTGTCCAAGAGTTAAAACAGGTTTGCAGTAACCTGCCAAAACTCGCGATTCCTCAAGATGAGGATCAGTTAGTTGTCTATACAGACGCTAATGACTTTTGATGGGCAACAATGCTCATGAGAAAGACAGCTATGGGTGAAGAACCTTGTAGATACACAGGGGGTTGTTTACAGAATAACAAGCTAGAGTATGGCATATTAACGAGAGAATTCTTTGCGATTTCGAATGCATTTAAAAAATGGCCTTTATTTTTATTAGCAAGAATTTACTTTAAAAGTTGATAATACAAATGTAAAAGCTTTTTTAAAAAAAAAACTCGAATCAAAAATAGAAAAAGCTCGTATTATCAGGTGGCAAGCCAAATGTCAATATTATTTATTTGATATTGTCATTGTGAAATCTAATAAAAATGTTCTTGCAATTTTTTTAACAAGGGATGGACATCCTAGAAGCGTATTCCATCACAGTGCGAGCAAGGCACCTCAGGGAAAAACTTGAGGAATTATACAAAGCATTTGAGTTGCTTAGGACACGAGCCGAAGTAGCGGCATATGTTTAGAAGGCGGATTTGGACAAAGTCCAACAAGCCATACAAGCTACAAGGACCTCTAACTGTCATTAATGGAATGCATTAGAGGGACCTCTACACAAGACGAGTTCACCATCGGTGATCCAAAAAGAAATACAAGAGAAAGGTTCATCATCGATGAGCAAACAAAAGATTTTTATACCCGAAGCAAAACATCTTGCAGACAAGTGTTTCTTATCGAATACCGATGAGAAGACTGATAACTCCAAAACAAGTACTTTATCGGATTCTGATAAAAATATTAATTCAGAAAGTCAGGAAGAAATTCTAGGCAACCTGAGTCAACCCAGCACCTCTAGGGTAAAAGAGGGAGAGGTTAACCTGAGGCCACAGATGAGTTCAAGACAGGTTAATACTAACTAAGCTGTTTCTCCATTCAGATTTACGAAAAAACATGGGAGAAATTGGTTACAAGAAATGGGATCAATCCAAGCAAGATTACTACCGATTGATCTGGAAAGTATCCAAGGCTTTGGATGCTTTCGGGTGTAAACCCGTAAGACGTTAGGGAATGGTTTGACTTCGGAGCCATCGCTTCAATTTTCACGACCGCTCCTAGCTTTTCGGAAATTTCAAAATTGTTTGAATGGATATCGACTGTCGTGCATGATTTATAGCAGAACAACCCACACTTGGGTAGAGGAGATACACTAGAGCTAAAAAGTATTTCAGCTGCTCCAGAAATCACAGGCAAAGGATCTCATCCAATTTTTCAGTTTATAAAATTACAGAAACCAGATATGGTGGCGTTTAACAGAGCCAAAGCCCCACCATCAAATAATCCTTTAGTTGTTGCCCTCACCGAGGAAGAAATATCTACAAGGCGAGCTTGGGGATTATGGGTCTGTCTTACTGAGATGGACAAAGTAAGGTACCCATTCAAGATTTTCCAAAACTCTGTGAATGGGTCTTTCCTGTTAAATTCCATGACAGGAAACACAACCAAATTTGCTGAAAGCCTCTTCGAAAACAAGAGAAAGTTAATTTGAGAAAATAAGGTCCAGCAATGGAACAAATAAGGAAAAATGTATGTAACATGATACACATCGGAAGATGGGAAAAACGAATTTGTTCCTAATATCAAGCACAGGAGAAACTTCTGTTCAGATAAGGGTTCAAAGTTAAACAAGATAAACCCGATTACTCGGAAAAGAAGGAAAAAGGGAAATGTTGTTAGACAATAAAAACCAGAAATGTAATAAGAGAAAATGAGTCTAGAATAAAGACTCGATAATTCATAAGTATACATGTATTCTACAAATATAATAGTATAGGAATACATTGTAATAAGCATCGGATGCTAATCCCAGATAGGAGAAAGTGGCCGGTCCCGCCACCTTTGAAGAATCAGCATCCTAGACTAAACGATGAAAGTGGAGGACCCCTCCACTCAGCAAAAGATTTGTTGCCGACGCAAAAGGACAACGAGGCCACCTAACTCAACAATAAATGGTGGAAGACGCAATCACTTAATGGTGGGTGGAAAATTAAAAAAGGTCGGCCCCATCTCCACTAACCAAGTAGAGTGCAAGTTGTCAAGGCAATAATGAATCCACACAGAAGCTTATTAACGCCTATAAAAGGAGGCATTCGACCTCAGAAGAAGATCATCGAAAACACACACTACTTCTTTCTTGTTTCGAAAATCTTCTCTCTAATAGTTTAAGCTCTCAAGTTTTTTTGTGTACGGGGGTTTTTCTTTTTCAAGTATTAGCCATGATAGGCTAAACAAGCTTTCTCCTCCAATGGCGAAGAAAATTAGTTGTGTAAAATAGTTTAGTTTATATTCTTCAATAAGCAAGGCTTTTGCTTTCCGACATATTGTCCAAAAAATTTATATTTCTGAGTAAAGTTCATCCAGCAGTGAGTCTCTCCATGATCCCCTTAAAGGCAGGTGGCCGTTGAGAAGGGTTGCGATCTAGGTTCTCAAGAAGATCGATTTAGAACCATAGACTGCGGGCGAGTGGTTGGATCTTTTGATCCCTAAAACCTGAACCAAAATCTAGGAGAATTTAAGAGACAAATGCGAGGTATGATTTAAATTCAATTTTATTTTATTTTACGGAAGCATGTTGGGCCTGATATTGATTAGAGGACTAATCCGGATCTAATAAATATAAGTGTGGAAAAAGGAAAAAAAAATGACTAATGGCTACATCGTATTTTGGTGAATAATAAAAGTCAACAAGGATAGGCGAGATAATAAGCATGGTCAATGGCCATACATTTCACTGAGGTGTTTGAACAGACGTTTTCGATTAGTCACTTTGACCTTTCGTACAGTAATTTTCTATAAAAAATGAGTAGAAAATGATATTTTATTATATTTATGAGTATATTGGGATGTGTTGTACATTTAAGGGTAGAAAGGGATGTTATATGAAAATGGGTAACATGGGCTATTATCCCAAAGATGAGTGGCATGGCAATATGAGAATTAATGAGTGGGCCTGCAGTTTTAACTGGTCTAAGTCGCCTTCTTGAAAAACATTATACTGCAAGTTTAGGAAGAGAACTTCACATACTACTAAAAAATACAAATCTTGGAAGTACTTGTTTTATTATCATCAATTTGATGGATTCAAGGTCTCACATGGTGAATCTTGGCAGTGTTATAATGATGGCCATCATCACTAGCAACCTACTCTTTACAATAGCAGATGATGATCGTAGCAGTAGGGATGGAGAATTGAAGGCATTGGATAAGTGGTGGCCTCATAACAACTCACAAACTGATCATTGCAAGTGGGGTGGCATCACTTGCAATGAGGCTGGCAGAGTCACAGAGATGATAAACCTACGACTATGCAATCACAGAGAATTAGATGTGCTTGCTTTTCCATTCCTTACTAGATTGCATCTTGGAAGATCATCATCATGTGGAATCTCTTTCACTGAAGAAATCCCAACAGAAATAGGTAAGTTACTCAATCTAACTTATCTCAATTTGTCTGCAAGTAGTCTCTCAGGTAAGTTGCCTCTCTCACTAGCAAATCTCACCAAGTTGGAGGTGCTTGATGTTTCTGACAATTTCATTTACGGTCCCATCCCGCCTGAAATAGGAAATCTTACAAGTTTGATTGTTCTTGATTTGAGATTCAATTATCGCATCAATGGTTCTTTGCCTTCAAGCTTGAGTCAATTAACAAAATTAAAATCTTTGAATTTGAGAAGCAATAACATAAATGGTTTCTTGTCTTCAAGCTTGGGTCAATTAACAAAACTAAACTCTTTGGATTTGAGTTTTAATGAAATCAGTGGATCCTTGCCTTCAAGTTTGGGCCAATTGAAAAGTTTGGAATATTTGAATTTGGGTAGCAATAATATCAATGGCTCTTTGCCTCCAAGCTTGGGTCAATTAACAAGATTGGAATATTTGTTTCTGGACAACAATCGCATCAGTGGCTCTTTGCCTCCAAGCTTGGGTCAATTAACAAGATTGGAATATTTGTCTCTGGACAACAATTGCATCAGTGCCTCTTTGACTCCAAGCTTGGGCCAATTGAAAAGCTTGAAATCTTTGACTTTGGGAAGCAATAAAATCAGTGGATCCTTGCCTCCATGTTTGGGTCAATTAACAAGCTTGAAATCTTTGAGTTTGTGCAATAATAATATCAGCGGTTCTTTGCCTACAAACTTGGGCCATTTAAGAAGATTGGAAGACTTGAATTTGGGCAACAATGACATTAGTGGTTTCTCGCCTTCAAGCTTGGGCCAATTAACAATGTTGAAATGTTTGTTATTGAACAACAATCGCATCAATGGACAGATACCTACTCAATTTAGAAATATTGCGCCACATCTTAAAGTCATTGATCTTTCCAGAAACAGTCTCTCCGGTGAAGTTCCTCAGTTTTTTTCCAAGTCGCTTGGACTTGATTTATCGTTCAATGATTTTGAGGGCCGAATTCCACCTTTGGTAAGGAACAGGTTTCCAGAAAGGGCATTTATTGGCAACCCAAAATTATTTCCTCCTATTGATTCCAGGAATCATAGTCAGAGCTGGAAAGCAAGACCTGGTCATCTCAGCAGTGAAAAAATATTGCTCCCAATTTCATTGTTCGTAGTCTGTTTGATTATCAGTGGATTCGTGTTCCTATACTACGTCAAAGGAAAGAAAACTAGGCAAGTGAAACCTGATTCTAAGCATGGAGACATATTCAAGATATGGAATTTCGATGGGAAGATTGCATATGAAGACATCATTGAATCAACTGCAGATTTCGACCTTAGATACTGCATCGGCACCGGAGGCTATGGCAGTGTGTATAGAGCAGAACTACCCAGTGGAAGAGTTGTAGCTGTTAAAAAGCTTCACAGATTTGAAGGAGAGAATCCAACATACGACATGTCTTTTAGGAATGAAGCCAAGGTTCTGTCTGAAATATGCCACCGCAATATAGTGAAGCTTTTCGGATTTTGTCTCCACAAACGTTGCATGTTTCTCATCTATGATTACATGGAAAGGGGGAGTCTTTATAGTGTGTTGAAGGATGCAGATGAAGCTGTGGAACTCAATTGGATGAAGAGAGTAAATGTGGTGAAGGCCATTGCTGATGGACTGTCTTATATGCATCACCATTGTAGCCTACCAATTTTACATAGGGACATTTCAAGCAGCAACGTACTCTTGAATTCTAAGCTTGAAGCTTGCTTGTCTGATTTTGGCACTGCTAGATTGTTGGATCCTGACTCATCCAATCAGACTCTACTCGTTGGAACACGTGGTTATGTCGCACCAGGTACGTATTGTATTAGTATTTAAGGGTAAGTATCAATTTGCTACCCAAACTAGCTAGCAAAGTATGACAAGTGAACAATTTTTTTTATTTTATTTAAGCACTAATTGGACGAAAGTGTCTTAGTTCTCATAGCAAATTGATATCAACCTCAGTATTAATTACTACACTACACATTAATGTGTTCTACATTGATGTTCTATATATGTACTATATGATTTTGTGTTTGTTGGTTAAACTTGTAGAGCTAGCATACACGATGGTTGTCACGGAGAAATGTGATGTTTATAGCTTTGGTGTGGTGGTCTTGGAAATCATGTTTGGTAATTATCCCGGGGATTTTCTTTCCTCAATATTTCCTGTGAAAATTGCTCATAATTTGATGCTCATTGAGATGTTGGATAAGAGGTTACCATCTCCAGATGATATAAGAGTGTGTCGCGATATGGCTCGTGTAGTTAGAATAGCACTTAAATGCGTAAATCCTGATCCCAAGAATCGGCCATGGATGAATGAGGTTTCTGGAGAACTTCGTGTTAACGCACCACCATTGTCGATGCCTTTACGCTCCATTACAATGTTGCAGCTCATGTATTCAGATTGAGGGAACAAATAATCATTTGAAGTTATATTGATGTAATTTAATATTGTATTTTTCCTCAACTTTTGCATTCACCTTTCAGTTTGTCTAGTGATATCAGATATGTAACGCATGAATGTGTATTGTTGTCTATATATTATATTGTATTCAGATTTTATTTTCTTTTAATTATCATAAACTTGGAAGTTACTTTAATTTAATTTAATTTTAATTGTCATAAACTCATAAAACTAGTTTATGAGTTTCTTTAATTTAATTTTCTTAATTGTTAAAAAATAATACATTTGATTGTATCAAGTAATATTTTTAAGCGTATAGATAATGTATTTATATTTTTCAGATAACGATACCCTAGTTCAATGACTCCTAATTTATGATCAATTCGAAATTTTTAATTTGATAAATAATATTTTTATATATACAATTGGTGACGAACCCATTTTCTAAAATGAGATCCATAAGACTGTTTCACATGAGATAAATTTAAATAAATAGATGTTACTTGTAGTATGGAGCCCAGAGTTCTTATCCTACTTAAATATTGACTCTCTCTTTTCCATTATTAACAAATAACTTTTACAAAATCATCTAACTAATGCAATTCATTCACAATCTCTTACCAATATAATTTTGTAAAATCAAACTACAATATTCACTACTCAAGCTTATTTTCAAACCTCAATTTCTATTCAATGGTGATAAGTATAAGCATGCATAACAGATTGGAAGAAGGCAAGCAAAATTTTACTAAGTATGAAGAAAAACGTAATCTTACTTATAAAGTCGCATTTCGGAAATGCGACTTCAAACAGTTTTATTAGTTAGGCTTCGAAGTGTGTATCAGTTTGGCTATGCAGATAGAGTGTTTTGCGGGGTGAATATCTCAGCATATACTCAACCAAATCGGGAACGGTTTTCTTCTAGAGACTTCATACATCTCTTAGTTTCTTTTGTTAGTTGAGTTGGTTGTGTAATTCTTTATATATAGTTCAGGGTTTAGCTCAGAAGAGGGTTATGAAGTTTAGGGTTCTTGATTGTGAGTTCTTTGTAATTTTCATCTTGTTTTCTCTCATAATAAAATACCTCCCCCCTGATTCTCCCGTGGACGTAGGCATTACTACCGAACCACGTAACTCCATTGTCTTTCTTGATAGTTTGTGTTTGCATTTGAATTTCTTGGTTACAAGCTTTGCAAAGTGTTGTGGATTGCGTTGCAAAGTGTTGTGGATTGCTGATTCTTGAAGTTTTAAAACCAACAAGTGGTGCCGTCTGTGGGAATCACAAGAAGGGCCTTCAAGGATGGGATCCACATGTTTTAATATCGAGAAGTTCAATGGCTTGGGAGATTTCGGTTTATGGAGAGTAAAGTTGAAAGCTCTACTTGTACAACAAGGTGTAGCATTGGCGCTACAGGGAGTTGGAGCATTTCCTGAGACCATGAAGGAAGATCAAAAGGCTGCTATAATGGAAAAGGCTCACAGTACCATAATTCTCAGTCTGGAGAATAAAGTCTTGAGGGATGTGGCAAAATTGGACTCAGCAAATGCAGTATGGGATAAACTGGAAAATCTATACATGGTGAAGACTTTGGCAAATCAATTGTATCTAAAAAAGAGATTGTATGCTTTCAAGATTTAGGAAGAAAGATCATTAATTGATCAGTTGGAAGAGTTCAATAAAATGTTAGATGATCTTACAGATGTAGAGGTTATCTTGGAGGAAGAAGATAAAGCTCTTATGTTGCTGAGTTTTTTGCCAAAGAGTTTTGAAAACTTTTGTGATTCAATCTTGTATGGAAGACAAATTGCAATCACCTTAGATGAAGTAATTACAGCGCTGAAGACTAAAGAATTGTCCAAGGATCCTGAAGTGAAATCTGTTGGTGGAGGAGAAGGGCTTGTGGCAAAATACAAACCACAGAAAAAACAGTCTTTCAAGAAGGGATCTAGGCCTTTCAACAAGAATGCACCACCTCAGAATCAAGATACCAAGGATGATATTGAAGGACAAAGGTGTTTTCATTGCCACAAGCCTGGGCATTTCAAGAAAGATTGTTTCAAGTATAAGAAATTCCAACAAGAAAAGACAAGTAGTGGAAAACAAGAAAATCAGACAGCTGAAGCCACTAGCTCAGGAAATGGATATGACTCTACAGAGGTTCTTGCTATAACCACAGCTCAAACATCTGAAGATTGGATCTTGGATTCAGGGTGTTCATTCCACATGAGTCCAATTAAGCATTGGTTTCATGATTTAACTCTAAAGGATGAAGGAGCAGTGTTGCTGGGAAACAACAAATCTTGCAAGGTTCATGGAATTGGTTCAATAAGTTTAAGGATGTATGATGGTGTGATAACAGTCTTGCAGAATGTAGGGTTTGTTCCAGAATTGAAAACAAATTTGATATCCTTGGGAATGCTTGATTCACAGAGATATAAGTTGCAAGCTGAAGGAGGCATTATGGAAGTTGAGAAGGATTCTAGAGTTGTACTCAAAGGATACAAGCAAAATGAGTTGTATTACTTGGATGGATGTATTGAAAATGGTGAAGTTCATTCCATTAAAGAGATGGATAAGACTTTGCTATGGCATAGAAGACTTGGCCATATGAGTGTAAAAGGTTTGCAAGAACTCAGCAAGCTGGTTGTGTTTGGAAAGGATAAAATCTCTTCTCTTGACATATGTGAGCATTGCATTCTTGGAAAGGCAAAGAGAACAAGTTTTCCAACTGGTGTTCACTCTACTTCTCATCCTTTGGAATACATTCACTCAGATTTGTGGGGGCCAGCTAAGACAAGTACCAGAGATGGAGGAAAGTACTTCATGACCTTGATTGATGATTTTTCAAGGAAAGTGTGGGTTCTAATTCTTAAGACTAAGGATGAAGCATTTAGCAGATTCAAGCTATGGTTGAATGAGATGAAGAATGCCACTGGAAAGAAGCTAAAATGTCTTAGAACTGATAATGGACTGAGTTTGTTAATGAGCAATTTAACAACTACTGCAAGGTGAAAGGAATTTCAAGGCATAAAACAATGCCTAACACTCCTCAGCAAAATGATTTGGCAGAAAGAATGAACCAAACCATATTGAATAAAGTCAGATGTATGCTGATTAGTTCAGGATTATCAAAGTGTTTTTGGGGAGAAGCTGTTGCTACTGCAACTTATCTTATTAACAGGAGCCCCTCTTCAGCAATTGATTTCAAGATACGTCAAGAAAAGTGGACTGGAAAGATTGCAAATTATTCACAGTTGAGGATTTTTGGCTGTCAAGCTTATGCTTATATAAAGCAAGACAAGCTGGAGCCTAGAGCACTTAAATGTGTATTTTTTGGGATATCAAAAGGGAGTAAAGGGATATAAGCTTTGGTGTTATGAAAAGGATCACATGAAGTGCATCATCAGTAGAGATGTTACTTTTGATGAAGCTAAAATGCCTTTATATAAATCTGAAACTGATGATCTAATTGATTCTTTGGATAACAGGTCACAGCTTGAGGTGGAGCCTTCAAAGGCAATAAAGGAAAACAGAAAATTAGAGAAGATCAAGTATCTCCAAATCACAGTGATAGTGCTAATGAAGCTGGTTCAAGTTAAGAGTGTTTTGATGATGTTGATCAAGAGCTAGCTACTTATCAGCTAACCAGGGACAGATCCAGGAGACAAGTAAGACCTCCTTCTAGATTTTGACATGTTGATAATGTATCTTTTGCATGTCTTGCTGCAGAAGATATAGAATGTCAAGAGCCTAGCAACTATGATGAAGCTATGAACTGTGATCAAAAGGATAAATGGAGCAAAACTATTCAGGAGGAATTGAATTCATTGAATAAGAATGCTCTTGGATCATAGTAGATAAGCCACCAAATCATAAGCTTGTGGGATGCAAGTGGATATTCAATAAGAAAATTGAAGCCTTCAACAAGGATAAAATCAAATTTAAAGCAAGATTGGTGGCTAGAGGTTTCACTCAAAAGGAAGGGATAGACTACACTGAAATTTTCTCTCCTGTGGTCAAGCATAGCTCTATAAGGATGTTGCTAGCAATAGTGGCTTAATACAACATGGAGCTTTATCAGATGGATGTGACAACGATATTCTTACATGGAGAGTTACAGGAACAAATATACATGGTAATACCAGAAGGATTGAAGGTTGAAAACAAGGAAAAGAAGGCTTGCTTGCTAAAGAATTCATTGTATGGCCTTAAGCAAAGTCCTAGGCAATGGTATCTTAGGTTTGATGATTTTATGAAAAGAATTGAGTTCATTAGAAGTAAGCATGATCAGTGTGTTTATCTCGAGCATGATAATGACACAACACACACCTACTTATTGCTTTATGTTGATGATATGTTAATTGCTAGTACATCTATTGAAAGATTGAATAATGTAAAAGACATGCTTAACTCTGAATTTGAGATGAAGGATTTAGGAAAAGCCAAGAGGATGCTAGGTATGAACATCAGCAGAAATAGAGCACAAGGTGAAATGTTTTTGGACTTGAGTAGCTATCTCAATAAGGTGCTGGTAAAGTATCAAATGAATCAAAGCAAGAGCTGCATTTATACCTATTAGTCAACATGTAAAGTTGTCTAAAGATCAATCACCAAGAGATCAAGAAGAAACTGACAAAATGAGGAAGATACCTCACTCAAATGCTATGGGGAGTATCATGTATGCCATGGTGTGTTGCAGACCTAATTTGGCTTATTGCATGAGTGTGATTAGCAGATATATGTCTGATCCAGGTCAAGCACATTGGGAAGCAACTGAAGGAGTCATGAGATATCTAAATGGGACAGTAGAACATGGGTTGATGTTCAAGAAAGTGACTGAAACAAGCACACCTTTAGTAGGATATGTTAGACTCAGATTTTACTTCTAATAGTGATACAAGGAAATCAATTGCAGGTTATGTGTTCACTTTGTTTGGCACGGCTGTTAGCTGGAAATCCACACAACAATCAGTTGTGGCACTATCAACCACAAAGTTAGAATTTATGGCGCTTATAAAAGCCACTAAGGAAGCTATATGGATGCAAGGAATGCTTGGTGAATTAGGTTTTGATCAAGATAAGATCCAAGTGTTTTGTGATAACAGCAGTGCTATACACAGTTCACTAATTTATTTTAGCTACTCGCAAGTGTACGGTGTAAATTGTAGGAGTGGTGAGCAAGGTCGATCCCACAGAGACTACCTATCTACTCATCTAATTCTTATCAAGACATCACTCTAACCAATCCAAGTTCATTAATCAATCATCCTATATGAGCAATCACATATATCGATTAATAGCTCTCCCGAGTCAATTAATCAGTTGATCATTATGCCATCAGAGGTATCCCTACTCAATCTGATAGAAACATAACAACTCCCAAAAGTACCCAAGATTGATCTCTCATCACATAAATTCCTTCATCTCCCGATCTAAGTCTTTTTATGTGTCATGTGTTTATTCTTCCATAATTAAATCTCATCTCCCGAATTTTGATTCAATTATTAAAACATGCTCAATTATTGGCCAAATAATCAAACAAACAATCAATTCATAAACACACAAATACGATGAATGATTATGAACATTGAATTAAATTAAAGATCCATCAAGATTCGAATTAGACTACTAACAAGCCCTAGAAACCCTAGAAATTAGCTAGACATGATTATCACCAAACTCATAGACAAGATTAAAAATACCATATCAACTAAACTAACAAGAGAGGAAAGATTAAAATCTTAGCGACGATGTCGCGCTTGCTTCGGTTCTTGAATTCTTGTTCTTCTCTCTCCGTGCTTCTTCTCTCTGCCTCTTTTCACCAATAATCCTCTTTTTTCGTTTCTTGAGATCTTTTATATCAAGTAGAAAGTGAAAATACGCAAACACAATCGAATTCGCGGTGCGCCCGGGCACGGCCGTGCTACACGGCACGGTCGTGCCCCATTTTTCAGTTCCCATCACTCATTCTGGCACGATCGTGCTCCATCTTTCAGCCTCAAATCCTGTCGCGCACGGTCTAGCCGTGCTATGCAGCACGGTCGTGCTCGCCTTTTCAACCATTTCACTCAAAACTTGCACTTTTCCTCATCAAAATCATGAAACTAAACATAAACCCGTCAAATGCATCTTATAAACGAATAATCTCAATAATTACCATAAAAACGTAGCCAACACATTCAAATGAATACATAAACATACGCAAAAATAGGTGAAAATTGGCACTTATCATACACCTTTCTAAGCATCAAAGGTACCACTAGAGGACCAAGCACATTGATATTAGAATGTATTTCATTCGAGACATTATTGACAAAGAGATAGTTGAAGTGAAGAAGATACCAACAAACGAGAATCCAGCTGACGCACTTACTAAAGCCATTCCAGTAGTCAAGTTCAAGTCCAGTATATCATTAATCAATTTGAAAGGGAAGACTGCAACTAATATCACTTGAAGCTCAAGAAAACAAGGTGGTTGTGCATGCTTAATGTGGAGATTTGATAAGCATGCATAACAGATTGGAAGAAGGCAAGCAAAATTTTACTAAGTATGAAGAAAAACGTAATCTTACTTATAAAGTCGCTTTTCGAAAATGCGACTTTTGACAGTTTTATTAGTTAGGCTTCCAAGTGTGTATCAGTTTGCCTGCGCGGATAGAGTGTTTTGTGGGGTGAATATCTTATCGTACAACCAAATCAGGAACAGTTTTCTTCTAGAGACTTCATATATCTCGTAGTTTCTTTTGTTAGTTGTGTCGGTTGTGTAATTCTTTATATATAGTTCAGGGTTTAGCTCAGAAGAGGGTTACGTAGTTTAGGGTTCTTGATTGTGAGTTCTTTGTAATTTTCATCTTGTTTTCTCTCATAATAAAATACCTCCCGCCCTGATTCTTCCGTGGACGTAGGCATTACTGCCGAACCACGTAACTCCACGTAACCCTAGTTTGTGTTTGCATTTGAATTTCTTGGTTACAAGCTTTGCAAAGTGTTGTGGATTGCATTGCAAAGTGTTGTGGATTGCTGATTCTTGAAGTTTTAAAACCAACAAATGGATTGTGAATGAATGACATGTCTCATAACTTTAGATAGACAAGACACTCTTACAAGAATTGTAGTATTCATTATTAATCTAGTTTTTTAGAAACACTAAAATCTTCATATCCTCTTTCTTCAGCACACCCATCCATCCCCCTATTCAGTCTCTTCAACCAAACAACGTAATCAACACTATATGGCGTCCCACATATGCTATCTACATAATCTGCAAATGCCTTCAAGATTGGTGAAACCTCCCCCAGCTGCTGCTGTATCACGCGCTTCGCCCAGCTCCTCTGCCTCCACTTCAACACTGATTCAATCGAGTCGGGCTGCTGCACGACCCCACCACAAATGAAATGAATCAAATAAACGAGGCTCTCCACATCCGATGATGGGCAGAGCTTCCCATGCTGGAGCGCATGAGCTGACGAATACTGCATGAGAGTGGCTCCCCTATTGGGCACGTAACGAGCATAGGTGTTCTGCACCACGGGTGATCGCAACGTCCCAGAGTGGACCATTCTGCCAGAAGCTATTATTTCGGGCAGATGTTTGCTTGAAATCCCCTGCTCTTTAAAGATGTTTAGCACTTTGGTTTGCCTTTGCAATTAGTACCATAGATTCATGTCTTCCCATGATGGCTCCAAAGTACAGCGTCAAGAATTCCGAACAACAATCAGCAGCTATAGCTATGTAAGAGCAGCCATTTCCATCTTCAAGAAAGTCTTGTGTTTTAAAGCTCTTTATCCCCTGCTTCTGATCTTCTATCAATAGCACTTCGCCTAGACTAAGGCTCAACTGGGCCCCTTTCCGCTTACCTGTCGGATGGTTTTCACAAGGAGAAAGACCGAAACATATAATGATCATATTTTCTCATATTAATTTCAAAAAAATATTTAATAAATAAAATTTTAAATACTATTTTTATTAATATGATTATTAATATTTATAAATGATAGTAATTTATTTTAAATTTTACTAAGTTTAATTGAATTTAATTTTTTAAATCCCCGTATGTTAAACGGGCCATATATTAGTTTGAAATAAATAATGGAAGACAAAAACTTATATATTACGGTGTACGTATCCCAAATGTATTATTAGTTAGATATTAATTATATATTCATAATATGTTAATTGTATATTTTTAATGTATTAGTCATATAAATATATTATTTGTATAGCTGAAATATATGTTTTAGTGAAATAAATTAACTATATATTCATAAGATATTAGTTGTTTACTCATTAAATATTTACTTATATAACTGAAATATATAATTTAGTGAAAAATATTATTTAGGATATTACGTGTTACATGTAAATGTATTAATTGTATTATTTAAAGATATTAGAGTTGGGATTGAGAGCACACGATACTTAGGGGCACACAAGCCCTACTCATAAAGGAAACTTGCCTAGCTAATCTATATTTATAAAACTTTTTTTTTCTTATTTCATAAATCAATAACTGTCTAGAATAATAAAAGTAACTCCTATTTATATCAATATAAACCTAAAATCCTAAAAGATAAAGATGAATTAAAATATAAGAATATTATTAAAAAGTCCTACTACCCTACCCACCGTAAACATATTAATATGTGTCCACCGTTGATGTGTTAGTTATCTAGTATAAATTTCATTTTTCATATAATTAATTAAAATGAAATCATTATACATCATCAATGAACATATTAAAAATTGCCCATAATGAACATTTTAACATTTTTCTATAATAAAAATAAAATCTATCTAGATCTTTCTCAAATATACCTCTCGTTTCTTCATCACAAATACTCCACAACATCTTTGGCATCTGGTTAAGACCAACTGACAAGGTGTCTTCATTGAGATCATAAGATACCAGATAATGGATTTCTAAATAATTATTTTCCTATAATAAAGCCCAAGAAATTATAATTTTAAAATAATTAGGTAAATGTATTCTAGATTTAAACCTTTATATTATAATAATATAATTTTTATGTTATATTAATTTAATTTTTATGTACAAATATCATAATCTTTATGTACTTAAAGAATAATATAAGACTGTATTATTACAATATAAATATTATATTATTACAATATAAAGGTTTTGAAAGGTATTTTGGTTCTGTCATGTACTATAAAAGGTTATGCAAATATAACTAAAAGGTTATGCGGACATAACTAAAATGTTTGACCAATATAACTATGAAATTAGGGTTTGAGCTAGGGTTTGGGTTAGGGTTTGAGTACGTGTGGGTGCGTGAGACACACGTGGAATGCATGAAATACACTTTCGAATCGGGTCGGCCCAAGTGCATGGATCTGGTGCATAAAAATAATTGTGAAAGGTAAATACTAAAAAATATGTTTGTTTGAGGATTTAGTAAGATAGAATTATATTGTAGATATCAAATTAATGGTTGAAATTGTGGATTGATGTAATATTTTATTGTGGAATTATGCATTCATCTGATGTTTTATCATGAAAAAATGTATTTGATAATGATTAGGTGGTTGTAGTATATATAATAATAATTATGTTCGAATTTTATAATTATAATTTAAATACGAAAACAAACATATATTAGAAATTTATATTTTATTGAATTTAGTTCAGTACTTGATCCATCAACCACTGGACCTGTGTTATAATGTATAATGACTTATGTAGATAGTTGTAGGCCCACAACATAAATGATTCTAATTTTTAAACTTTCTTACCATGAGATCAAAGTGTGAGACTGTTGTAGCATGTCTCAGATAAGGTAATCCATAATTTATAATATATAAATTAGAGATTATTTTGAAAAACTTGATTTGAATAGTAGGTAATATGACTCTGCTTCAACGGATTATAAACGTAACAATGTCTCATAAATTTTTATGAAAAATAATATAAATTGAAGTGTAATTGACGTACTTTATATACACTCAAAATAATTGTTCTACATCAAGAATAATTGCTTTATAAAAGTGCATAAATAAGTACTTTTCCAGGCGAGTGGTATTTAATAATTATTTTAAACTTGTTAATATTTTTTCTTTTTTATGATAATATAATTAGATATTTTTAATATTATAAATACTTCAAATTTTATATCTTACAGTTTGTATAATTAAAGTTGGCGACCTATTTTTAAAATTCAATTCAAATCAAAATACTGATAGGTCTAAATCAATAACACAATAAATATCAAAACAAAATGACCCTTCATAAATACATGGAAAACGAAAAATAGAAATGTTGAGGTGTCGGTGAGTTGATTACCAAGTCCATGATAATTGACGCGTTGACTGGAATATTTCTTAGGGCTGGGCTATACACACCCCAAGATCTATTAAACACACCCCAAATTCTAAACACACCCCATTCAATTAAAATTGAACTTATTTAATACTGAACACACCCCACAAGTTTACGAAAATACCCTTACTAATTTAAAAAATGAAAAAGAAAACCTAATTCTAAACACATCCCACCCACCCACCACACACCCCAACCAAACCCTTCCTTCCCAAAGCAAGAGCAGCCGAGACACCGTGCCATCTTCCTTGCATTTTCTATATCACCAAGCCGAATTTCATGTCTTTGTTCGACTCTCAACCGAACAAGGTTTTCCAAGGCCGATTTGTTAGCTCACAATCTACAATGGACCCTCAAAGAGAACAAGAAAATCCAAGTAAGTGAAGTTATGATTTTGGAGTTGGATATAGTAATTTTGATGGGTTATATGTGTGTAATTGTGTTTAAAACAAAATGTTAGTGTTAAGGATTCGTTAATGTGTCGAAAATGCATGAATTCCGTTGGTTTTGTGGTCGAATTTGCTGTTTTTCGTGGGCTATGTTCGACCCTCGTCGACCGAACTGGAATGGACGTGTTCGACCCTAGTTGGTCGAACTAGAGGGGTATGTTCGACCACTATAGGCCGAACGTTGCTTAGCTGGTTCGACTGATGGAGGTCGAACACTAGAGATATGTTCGACCAGTGTTGGCCGAACGGGTTGACGTTTGTTCGGTTGATACTGGCCGAACTTAGATGCCACGTTCCATTGATTGAGGCCGAACATACTCGGCATGTTTGATAGCTATTGGTCAATTTTATGTACATTGATCGGTTGCCTCGGGTCAAAACATTATCGGCATGGTCGGATGATATTGGTCGGTGATTGAATTATATTGGTTTACAAATGTATGTATAGATGACTTGATTAAATTGTTTCTCGGTTGATTGTAGTGTAGTGTTAGGTTTGGTTTGACGAATGTTTGCCCTACATGTAATGTATACGAATTTGATTAATATGTATACGTGAATTGCACTTAATCATTGATGAATATTGCAGGTGGGGATATTTTTTACACTAGGAGGAGGAATCGACCTACTGCCTCGAACCGTAGGCGTCGGGTCGAAGAGGCCGGCACGCTCGATCCACCGATCGCTTCGACTTCTGCCCTGCCTCTGATCGAATACGAAGCACCGATGGAGGAAGCACAAAGTGACCCTGATCATGATGAGGAAGCGGCTCCTGAGGAAGCCGAAAGAGAGGATGATGATGATGATGATATTTTGAGAGGCCCTTGTCCTGGTAGATCAATTGATCCACAGTTGATTCCGAACTTCAAATCGCACATAGTCTATGCCATCTGGAACGGTGAGGAACGACCTATCCTAAAGTGTTGGTGCCACACCACAAAGATGGAGACGTGGCAGTTCGAGGGACAGAATCCGGCTTGGGAGCAGTTGCTACAGCGCAGTCCCATCCCAGATTTGAGGTGGGTGGGTGTCTTATAAGACACCCAATAAAAACCTCATATGTGCATTTGTCGAGCGCTGGCAGCCGGAGACAAACACTTTTCACATGCTCTGGGATGAGATAACTATCACCCTGGATGACGTAGTATGTTTGACTGGCTTGCCGGTTAGTGGCCGATCTGTGATGATTCCGGACAGTAGAAGCAGGCCGGAGCCCACGTCCGATCTCCTTAGTCGGTTGTTGGGTGTTTCAGTGAAAGCTGCAAAGGAGGGACTCGAAGGCCTTCGAGGAGGATCGGTTAAAATGGAGTGGCTTCGAAGGCAATTTGAAGGTGATACGAGTTCTCAGAACCCCCTCATGTTGGAGCGTGCTGCCCGTGCATACCAGCTTTTTGTGTTGGGGTGTACACTGTTCGCGGACAAGACCGGCACTAGGGCATTGTTCAAGATCATTCGACTATTGGAGCACTTGAACCGAGTCCATGAATACGCTTGGGGTACAGCGGCTTTGGCCTTCTTGTACCGACAGTTGGGGTTGGCCTCTCGAGTTGGTGTTCGGCAGATGTGTGGATATTTGACATTACTCGAGGTATGTGCATAACGTTCATAATGTCTATTACCTGCTCTAAATGTACTTTGTTTTATTTTTCTAACCGTTGCGTTTTCAATTTTCTCAGGCTTGGATATACGAGTATTTCCCTGCATTCCGACCAACATATAATGTTGGTTTTCGAATGGGTGAGCCGCTTGCACGGAAATGGGTGCAACGCTCTCATGGCGGAGGAACACAGGGCCGATTACTTGCCATCAGGGAAAGTTTGGATACAATGTCTCCACACGACATGAGTAACACTTGTCCAATTCTTTTCAATCTTATGATATTTCATCTCTCATCACAGATGTGTCGTGTACTCCAAATGGTTTTTTTGCAGGTGAACTGGAATCCGTACTCCGAGGTTCGTGATCATTATCCCCTGAACCCAGTGGTTTTCTACCAGAGGTGCATTCGAGCTTTCGATATAGTGGAGCCGTATCATCCGGACCGTGTTTTGAGGCAGTTCGGATTTGTTCAGAGGATTCCGAATGAGCCTTTTGTTCCCATTCTCGCCCGGAGGGGCAAACAGGGGGCCACATACAAGGTGACTTGGGATGCACTAGGTGCATACTTTAGAGTCTGGCAGAACCATATTCTATCAGCCGAAGCACTTGGGAGACGTGCATACCCTGCCTGAGAGTGCTCCGAGGACTACCTGGACTGGTACTCTAGGGTTTCACATCCATTCATCCAAATTCCGGATGAACTTCATGCTGGACACGTCCCTCAGAACAGACACAGAGGCCCCCAACCGTGGGATATGATCATTTCGGCACTTGGTCACCTCGAGCCCGTGTACCAGTAGTGGCAAATGGACGAACATGACTTGGACGCGTCCATGGTGGTTCCAGCCCTAGTTGGAGCATACAGGGCCCTGAAGATTGACACCGAGGACCCGGTCGAGTCGTCGAGACGAGCTTCCACCAGCCGGCAGCGTAGGCCTCGGAGATCTTAGTCTACTCTCCTTGTACTTGATTTCGAAGAATTCCTTTATGTATTTTCCATTTCGCATTCGGACAACTTTTGATGTAACACTTGCTTTCATCGGATGAACTTTGTAATTGATGTTTTTGATGAATTTGAACATGCTACCTTGGAATTTATGTGCCTTTGATATCTGGAATGATTAAATGTCGAATTGGTAGTAGGTTGGAATCGTACAAACCCCGATTGTGGGAATGATAGGATGTTCCTCTAATACTAGCCGAACAAGATGCATCAGGTTCGACTTGGAGAGGTCGAACAAAGAGCCTAGGTTCGGCCATAGGGTGAACACTTCGTAGTATGTTCGACGAGCACTCGAACATATCTGAACAGTTGAAAACGAGCCTGTTCGACCGATATTGGTCGAACATCATGAACTGCGTTCGACCTTTCGTCGAACATTACATACTTGTTCGGCTCTGCATCGAACTGTTTACTTATGTTCGGCTATTGGTCGAACATTGTGAAGGATGTTCGACCATTATCGAATGAACAGGCTCGATTTCCCTTACGTTCGTTTACATGGCCTGTGCAAAGAAGTCGAATAATTCACATAATCAACCGTACAAGTTAATTCACATCGCAACGAACTCTGACAAATATCGAATACTCATAGTAAATGTAATGAAATGAAAATTCATATAAACATTAAAAGTTACTAAAATCGTCCGAATCATACATCCAAACAAATCAATCATCGACGAGCTGGATCGTTTCTTGCCCTACAGAAGAACTTTCACTACGACTGTCGGCCGCGTACTGTATGATGCGTCTCCTATACACCTCGGACCATCCACTTGCACAAGGAAGACGATGTTCGAACCATCGGTCTATGATTGGCGGTAACGGCGCTTCGTCAGCCAGTTTGACCTATAACAGGGCGAAGTCAGTAAGCATATAAATTTGAGGCAGTATCATTTAATAAGACAAACACGTGCATACCAGAATGTAATGGTTTCCGTGAACGAACGCCATGCAAGCAAGCCTAGGCTTCGTGGGAACTTGGGCCCGTAACGGTAGCACCGTAACGCACATCTAAGGGGAGAGGTGGACGATGGCCATGTTATAGGCATTAGCAGCCAAATAAGTCATTTCAGGAAAAGTCCACCAGTAATTCATACTTGGCGTAGGTCGTTCGTAGCAACTCAAATTGGAAACCAACTCATCGTGACGATCCTTCATGTCATATATATTGGAATACAATCCTTGGAAGTCTTTAAGCTCCTGGATAAGATCGCTACGGACTTGGCCCCATGAATTCTCCCCCAACCCGATTGCGTGGGCAATCGATCGAAAACCGCAGTGGCCGTCTCCCAATGGATTTTTGATACTTAAAACATGTGGCTGCAGTAGAGCAGGTAGCATGCCTACAAACACCTCATCCCCTGCCTTCCGAACTGATCGTCGTTTTATCGGCATCATCTTGCGCTTGAGTGTGGTAAAGATAGGGGTGGTCTTGGCCTCCGTTTGGATGGGGATCGTTTCATTCTCCTCAAACGAACAACTATCGTGGAATGATTGCACGTACTCGAACTTGCTTGGGTTACGTTTGGTCGATGTATCAATTTTTGCCTTCGTTTTGCCAGGCCTACCACGGGTACGTGTGGTGGCTACGGGCTCCTATAACTGAGAGGTCGAAGATATAGATATCTCGCACAACAGCTTCAGCAACAACAGTTTCTGAGCCTCCGAAGCCGATCCGAACATGTTGTTAATATCGCCAACTGTTTCTTCCCAACGGTTACCAACATCCACATTGATAGAGCCCTCTTCCACAACTGGTTCACAGTCCAACTTCCTCCAAAATGGGTGGATCATCTCAAGCTGGATAACTTGACCATCTCGTTCCAACTCGCCCAACTCGTGTGCACAAGGCAACCCACATGTCCGCCTCAAAACACATCCACAAAGCAGAAGATCAACACCACAGCTAGCAACACCAGCGATCTCCTCGAAAATCTTACTCAAGGCCTGATGAGAGACTAAACATCGAATATTCTTGAACAAAGGAATCGCAAACCAGTGAGGTGTGACATTCAAGCTTTGTTCGAAGGAGGCCAAAATCTGGGTATGCGACGTGATGAGGAGATGGTGTATTCATTCCCACGATGTCTCGAAATTTGATTGAGAGGAGGCCAACTGTCTTTTCAACTTGGCATGTGCACTCTCGGCCCTATAAAACAAGCGTGAATGTCAGTAGTGGAAATTAACACCATAATCGAACGGAAATAATGCAGACAGAATTTTCAAAAACATAATGTTACCTGCTGCTCGTAGTGTTGTCGAAGTGCATGACATTGTTAGTCCAGCACAAGACGAATCTCTCCTTGTACGGCGTGATCCAGTTTTTTAGGGCATAAGCCACAGCCCTAGGATGCTCTCGGTAGTCATCCTCTAACCTCCTCAGTAATTCATTGAACCTCGGTTCATCCTCAGCAAAAATCAGCATATTCCATGCGTGATTGAATTGTTCCCATTTCTCCGCTCGTCCAAACAAATTCTTGCAGTTGCTCAAGATGTTCTTATTAATATGCCACCGGCACAGCAAGTGTGTACAGTTGGGGAATATAACACTGATGGCATTCATCAAAGCCAACTCGCGGTCTGTTACAATCACCTTAGGAAGCTGGTTGTCGGGCATTAACCCTTTCAAGGTGGTCAGAGCCCACATGTAATTATCTTCCTGCTCTTGGGACATGTACACACAGGCAACAGAAAAAGTAATGTTGGTCGATGTCACACCAACCACCTCCAAAAGTGGCATCCGGTACCTATTAGTCTTATAGGTACAATCCATTAAGAGCACACTCGGAAATGCACGTAATAGGTCAACAGATCTCGGATGGGCATAAAAGAGATCTGTGACTCGATCCGTTTGCTCATCTCTCCGATCCAAGAAGTAATAGCTCTCCGACTTCAACTTTCCCAACAAAAATTGCATTTGGGTTCGGCCTCCATGCTCGACCACTCTATGCTTTTGCCGAGCATTGTAAATTATCTTTAGGATGGACTCATTATCGGGAAAAGAAAGTTTAACAGTGCTCAAAATGTCCTTCGGCTTCGTGTTATTCATAGACAGGTCCCGCACTAGCCGATCTTCATCAGTCGTTAGTCGACCGGCGAATGAATGTCCCACCAAATGCAGCCCCATTGGATGATTATGGGACCCACATACAACCATTAAACATCATTGTCCAGTCTCTTTCACCTCAACTCCTTTTAGCATGAAAGGACAATCACACTTTTTTGTTCCAGTCTGGCGTCCTTTAGCAGGCTTCTTTTCCGGGTCAGCTAAGGTACCTCCCACAACCTTCGATTTTGACGGACGATACTTACCACCACGCTCACATCCTAAAAATACCCGTGCTCGTCTTCCAGTGTCTCCACTATCAGATCGTCTAACCAAAACAACCATGTTGAGACGACTCCCAACCGTACTCGCCCAATTCACCATATCTTCCCGACTATCGAATAGCTCGTTTGTTCGAAAATCCTCCGAAAAATCTATTTGCTCATACATCGGGTCTTCAACGTTCACAACACTCAATCGCGATTCATTGGAACCATATTCCTATAAAAACGAGCATGTGTAAATACATCGCCTATGTAAAACATATGAAATATGTTCGACCATTATCAGACGAACACATTACATATGTTCGACCAGAACCAGCCGAACACGTTGCAAAACGTTCGATCAGGACCGGTCGAACATTCTCAATATGTTCGACGCATATTGAACGAACATTGCTATACATGTTCGGCCAATACAGGTCGAACACACTGTAAATTGTTCGGCTTGTACTGGCCGATCGGGAATTGGGCAATTTTTTTTTCGAAGATTACTGAAAAATAAATCGAATAAACTATGTAAAATCACTTACATTGTCCATTTCTAGTGCTCTATCTTGATCCATGATCTTTTTTGCACAAATGTAGTAGGGTTTGGGGTGGGGTTTTTGCACTTTTTTGGGATTCAATTGGTGAGGAAGAAGAGGGAAATGGGGTGTGTATAATGTCTCTCCAAACAAAACCTAGATGAGTGGGTGTGTTTAGCAATTTCAGATGGTGGGTGTGTTTAGATAATTAATTGATTATGTTTTTTTTTTAAATGGTAGGGGCATTTTGGACTTTTTTCTTTATATATCTTTTTCCATTTTTTTGGGTGTGTTTAGAAGGGCCCGGGGTGTGTATAGTCGGGCCCTATTTCTTATTCATAGGTAGACCATCATACAAATTTAATTACGTTTAAAATAATCAAATCACAATTCATAGTCTATAAATCACATTTGATGCTTCCATATAATTATATGTGAGATTGTTCTAAATAAGTTTTTGTAATTTCTTATTTGAAGGTTTTAGTAATTAGTTTAAATTTTTGTTTGGGAAAAGAGTAAAAGAAAGTTCTATATTTTTATAAAAGATGTGACTAATCCACACCTCATTCTATTCTAAACACACTTTGTTGGGCGTCCGACCCGAGCTGGACAGCATATCACACTTGGGTGGCAGAATGAAGGATATCACTTCACCTGGTCGACCGCGACGGCCACGTCCTCTCAAGAAGACCGTCCAGGTTGATTGGAATGGCTCCTCAATGGATTAACTTGGCCGGTCAGGATCCATATGGCCGTCCAGGATACAACCAACCTCTAAGAGATCGTGGGTAACAAAACCGCCAAGTGCCACGCAAATAGGCGAAAATCAAGGAGAAGAGGGGCTCAACTCCCACGACCTCCATGATCTCCACGATCTCCACTATTTAGGTTATTCTTCGGCTATAAATAGATGTAATTTTAACTTGTAAGGGATCCGAATCTTAATTCTGTAAACAGTACTAGAGAGCTGATTTCTCTAAATTAATGCTATAAGGTCCTGCCCGGTCACTTAACCGTCCAGGATCAGCCGAGCTAAATTGCCCGAGTAGGCTCCGGGCAAATCTTTTTCATACTTTACATTTTATTTCATTTACATTAGGGTGTTAGGCTAGGAATTACTTTTCGACAAATTCCAACGTCAACATTTTGGCGCTAGAAGGAGGGGGGTATTCACAACACCTGAACACAACTCCAACACAAAATGAGCAATTCCGAACGCAATACTACCCCGGAGCCCCCAGTTCCTGCCTTCCATGTTGGCGGCTCCAGTCGGGCTCGGCCAATCACGGCCGAGGAAGTGACTCAAATAGCTCTCATCACCTTAGAAACACCAGAAACCCTCATGTCTGTGGCACAGATTAGGGGTATTATGGCCGCACTCGCCGAGCGGCTTAAAGAGGCTGAACAAAAGGAGAAGGCCAATGAGACCAATGGCCTATTGGAGGACTCCGAGTCCTCAGACGGACCCAAGAGGAGGCGAAACCTGGGGAAGCGGATAGCCGAGGCCGAACTTCGGTGAAGTCAGTCCCCCACACGTGCCCGACCAGATCATCACCAGGTCCGCCCAGATAATACCGGGACACGGGCACACAGGCGATACGCCTCAGGTGATAAGGCACAGACCCTAGTCGGGGAGGCCGGGAGGCTCGATAGGCTCCCTAATGAGAGGTGTGAGATCCCGCCACCTCATGATGAGAGTACCGGTCACAATCTGCGGTACTCGGAACTTATGGAGGAGCAGGAGCTCCGACACAGACTGGCTGACATTCAAGCCAAGTGAAACAAAGGAAGCTGGAAGAGGGCCTCCCCCTTTGCTGAGCACATCGCCACCATGGTCCCGACCAAGTTCAAAATGCCTCTCATCGGTCAGTATAATGGAGAGACCGATCCCAGTACCCACCTGGACAAGTATACGTCCTGGATGGAACTACAGGGATTGGGAGTGGAGCTCATGTGCAAAGCATTCCCCCTCACGCTGGGGGATCGAGCATAAAGATGGTTCTGTTCTCTCCCTGACGCGTCCATAGGGGGATGGGACGAGCTATCCGACCTGTTCCTAACTCAGTTCATGGGTTCGAGGATGATGTCGACCCCCAAGGAAAGGTTAGTTAATGTGAGGCAAGACAAAGCTGAGTCTCTGAAGTCATACCTGGACCGCTTCAATAAGCTGGTCCTCGGCATGGAGCAGGTGTCGGACGACGCCATCCTCATGGCTGTAATGGCCGGGTTGAGGCCCCGGACCAGATTTTGGTAGTCCGTCCATGAAAAGAGACCAAGGACATATCATGACTTCCTCAACCGAGCAGAGCGGTACATTGGGGCCGAGGAAGCTATACCAGAAGACAGGGCCCCTGAAAGGGAGAAGAGGCCTGAACGGCGAGAAGAGAGAAGGGAGGAGAGAAGAAAACCAATGAAGCCGTTTAGGCCGGCCATGAATTTTAGGGCTTTCCAACCCGAAGGCCCCGGCCAGGTAACCGAAATCCTTACGGTTGCCCCATCACAAGTCCTTACTGAGATTAAGGACAAGAACCTGCTGCCCGAGCCTCGACCTATGAGGGCCGACCCAAACCGCCTCAACCAGAACAAGTACTGCAAGTACCACAAGGCGAAGGGCCATGACACTGACAAATGCTGGGCGTTGCTGGCCGAGCTGATGAAACTGATTGACCAGAGTCAGTTAAAGAAGTACGTAAAGGGTCAAGGACAGCAGGGCCAGGGAGCACAGCAGGCCATAGCCCCACCACCACCGCCACCAAACGGGGCTGCTCGCGAAATACATACGCTCATTAACAACAGTTTCGACGAGCAGCGCGGATCAAAAAGGTCTCGGAAGGAACAGGTTCGGGAAGCCAGGAACGCTTACCAGCAGTGCGTTCCACCCAGGGCATCACCTCGCCATGCACCCATCCTGTTTACCGAGCTGGACAGTGAAGGGATAGCTTACCCGCACAGCGACACATTGGTGGTATCTCTCAATATTTGCCGAACTATGGTGCACAGGGTTATGGTTGACACCGGTGCCTACGCCAACGTGCTCTACCTCAGCACCTTCAGGCGGATGGGATTTCATGAATCCCAACTCGTGCCGTCCTCCGACTCTATCCAAGGCTTCGGAGGAATGAGTACCCGAGTACTCGGCACTTGTGAGCTCAAGGTCCTGTTCGATTCTGGTGACAGGAAAGTGTTCACTACGACGGAGTTTAAAGTGGTGGACTTGAACTCCCAATATAACGCCATCTGGGGCAGGCCACTTTTAGCAAAATTAAAGGCGGTGGTCTCAATCTATCACCTCGCCCTTAAGTTCCATGTGGGCGACGAAGTATACGTTGTGAAGGGAAACCAGCTGGCTGCTCGGGAAACTGACATGAGGCTACGCCCAAAGGAGCTCAATCAGCTCGAGCTCGCCCAGACCACCTCGGTCGACGAGCAGATGGAGGACGCCTTCGAGGATTCTGTTCTCGAGATCACTGAGCATAATCAGACTGCCATGGAGGCAGATAATGAACCTCCACACCCGGCAGTTATCTCTCAACAGCCGATCAGTTCCACATTTGAAGTCGGATCATCCTCTGGTACTGCCACCCAGAATAGCAGAAGGGAAGTCGCAATGGACATACAAGAACCTGAAGAGGAATGGGGGTCCGTCGATCCCCGAGGGGACGGACCTCAAAGACGAGCAGCGCCTGTTGAAAAGTTGGATCTCGTCAACATGGATCCAAACAGGCCGGACATGAAGCTTCGGGTCGGCCATGAGTTATAAGAGCCTTACCGTATCGAGCTGATCACTTTTTTGCAGGGCAATGTTGATGTCTTCGCTTGGGCTCATGAAGACATGGAAGGCATCCAACCAGAAGATGCCTGTCATCACCTCAACATCAACCATGCCACGCAACCGGTGGCCCAGAAAAGACGCCGATTGAGCCCAGACAGATACGAGGGGCTAGAGCTGGAAGTACAAAGGCTGCTGGGTTATCGCTTCATTAAAGAGACCAAATACGCAACTTGGGTCTCCAATCCCGTCCTGGTCAGGAAACCAAATGGATCGTGGCGGCTATGCGTGGACTTCACCGATCTGAACAAAGCATGCCCAAAAGACTGCTTCCCGCTCCCCAACATTGACCAGCTGGTCGACACCACTACCGACCATGAGCTCATGAGCTTCATGGACGCGTACTCAGGCTATCATCAGATACCAATGGCCGAGGACGACCAGGTCCACACAACTTTCATCACAGACCGAGCACAATACTGCTACACCATGATGCCGTTCGGTCTGAAAAATGCAGGGGCTACTTATCAGCGGCTCGTAAACAAAATGTTCGCCGCACATATTGGGAAGACAATGGAGGTCTACGTGGACGACATGCTTGTAAAGTTGAAACAGAAAGCTGATCACGTCGGTCACCTGGCGGAGATGTTCGACATCCTGAGAAGATACAGGATGAAGTTGAATCCCAAGAAATGCTCCTTCGGGGTCGGATCAGGAAAGTTCCTGGGATATATGGTGAGTCAGAGGGGAATTGAAGCCAATCCCGAAAAAATTCAAGCGGTCATGAACCTAACCCCGCCGAGGCGGATCAAGGACGTCCAGAGTCTGATCGGCAAGATCGCCGTCCTCAACCGCTTCATATCTCAGTCCACTGACAAATGCCGACCTTTCTTCAACTTGATCAGAAGAAACGCTCAATTCGAGTGGAATAGTGAGTGCCAGTCGGCCCTAGACGACCTCAAGAAAGCACTTATGGAGGTCCCAGTCTTGGCAAAGCCTCAGCCCGGCGAAAAATTACAGCTTTACCTGGCAGTGTCTGAGTATGCGGTTAGCTCGGTACTGGTCCGCGCAGAACAGAAAGCTCAGCAGCCTGTATATTATGTGAGCCAGTCACTGCATGACGCCGAACTCCGCTACCCGGCAATGGAAAAGCTGGCTTATGCACTGATCATCTCAACCAGGAAGCTGCGGCCATACTTCCTAGCACACCAAGTTGAGGTACTGACTAACTTTCCTCTAAAGCAGGTACTGGGCCGCCCAGACGCCTCCGGAAGACTGCTAAAGTGGGCAGTCAAGCTGGGCCAATATGACGTCCATTATGCACCCAGAATGGCAATAAAAGGTCAGGCCCTTGCTGACTTTATCGCCAAGTTCACTCCAACTCTCATCCTCCGAGAAGAAAAGATAGAAAAACCCTGGAAGATGTATGTGGACGGATCGTCTACCACTAATTACGCCGGGGTTGGAATCGTGCTGATCAGCCCCACTCAGAAATACTTCTGCTCGGTGCTACGGTTCAAATTTCCCGCAATAAACAACGAGGCCGAGTATGAAGCGTTGCTGGCCGGACTGAACATGGCAAAACAATTTGGAGTGGACGACCTCGAAGTTTTCAGTGACTCCCTCCTGGTTGTCAATCAAATTTCAGGCGAGTACGTAGCCAGGGATGAACAAATGGCTAAGTACTTGAGATCCGTCGAGCTGGCCTCCGCAGAATTTAGACGAATCCGTGCCGAGCAGATCCCTCGTAGCAAGAATACACAAGCTGACGCTCTTGCCCGGCTAGCGATAAGTGAAGGAGCTGAGGATATTGGATCAGTAAACATTGGAACTGTGGACAGCTCGGCTCTCGATCAAAAAGAAGTCTATGATATTGAGCCAAAAGTGACTTGGGTGACCCCAATCATCCAATACTTGGAAGGGGGGAAGGTCCCCGCCGATCAGGACGAGGCCAGAAAATTGAGAATCCGAGCTGCTCGATACACCATCCAGGACGGTCTTCTGTACAAAAGAGGTTTCTCCCATCCTCTCCTGAAATGCATGGACGACGAAGAAGCCAAGTATGTATTAGCCGAGATCCATGAGGACGTATGCGGCAATCACTCGAGAGGCCAATCGCTGGCTTTCAAGGTTATCAGGCAGGGGTACTTCTGGCCTAGTCTAAAGAAAGATGCTATCAACTTCGCCAAGAAGTGCGACAAATGTCAAAGATGCGCACCTATCATCCGAGCACCTTCGGAGGACCTGAACTCAATAATGGCCCCGTGGCCATTCGCAAAATGGAGAATAGATCTAATCAGCCCGATGCCCACTGGCCGAGGAGGAGTAAGATTTGCCATAGTCGCCGTCGACTATTTCACCAAATGGGTAGAAGCAGAGCCCCTGGCACGGATAACCGAGCTAAAAGTTACAAACTTCATTTGGAAGTCCATCATCTGCCGATTCGGGGTCCCGCATTCCATCATCACGGACAATGGCCGGCAGTTCGACAGCGACGACCTAAGAACATTCTGTGAAAACTTGGGCATTAAGAAGCTGCTCTCCTCCCCATATCATCCTCAAGGGAATGGCCAGGTCGAGGCCATGAATAAAATTATCAAACACACCCTCAAGGCCAGGTTGGAAGAATCGAAGGGAGCTTGGGCCGATGAACTGCCCGAAGTGCTATGGGCTTATAGGACGACGGCCAGAACGGCAACAGGAGAAACACCGTTTTCCCTAACGTTTGGATCCGAAGCAGTTATCCCAATCGAGCTCGGCGTTCGCACTTGGAGAGTGGACAAATATCAAGACCAGCAGAACGTGGGAGCTCTAGCCGCCAACCTTGACTTGCTAGAAGAAAGAAGAATGGACGCAGACATAAAAAATGTCATTTACAAGCAGAGAAGTGCAAGGTATTATAACTCAAGGGTCCGGCCCAGAATATTTCAGCTAGGGGATCTTGTCCTCAAAAAGGTCCTACTACCGAATGGATCCTTGGGACACAACTGGAAAGGACCGTACAAGATAAGCAGGATCCTGGCCGGAGGTGCATATGAGATAGCCGACCTGGAAGGGAAAATTGTATCCAAACCATGGAATATAGAACACTTAAAAAAGTATTATCATTAGTCGGTCAGGATTTCAATTGTAATTCTCTTGCATATTTTTACATGTTAATGAAATTGTTTCCCAACTTGTAATATTGACTAAGGCTACGGCCTCATCCGCGCCATTCAGGTCGGATGGAACAGTAAGGTTCCGGCCCACCAAGGCTTCGACCCACCTAAGGCTACGGCCTCATCCGCGCCGTCCAGGCCGGATAGAACAGTAAGGCTCCGGCCCACCAAGGTTTCGGCCCACCTAAGGCTACGGCCTCATCCGCGCTGTCCAGGCCGGATGGAACAGCAAGGCTTCGGCCCACCAAGGCTTCGGCTCACCTAAGGCTACGGCCTCATCCGCACCGTCCAGGTCGGATTGAACGGTAAGGCTTCGGCCCACCAAGACTTCGGCCCACCTAAGGTTACGGCTTCATCCGAGCCGTCTAGGCCGAATGGAACAGTAAGGCTTCGGCCCACTCAAGACTGCAACCTTATCCGAGCCATCCAGGCCGGGCTAAACTGTAAGTATTATACCTACCTCGGCTCCAGCCAAGGGTAAAGTGTTGATCAAACAGAAGTGATAAAAATTAACTTGGTAAGCAAAGCAGGCTCACACTACCATTATCAAATGATTAATAGTTTTTACTAAGTGTTTCAGGTATTTAAGTATCGAGTTGATTCGGTTGAGATGAGCAAGTTTCAACTAGAATGAAATACATATAAGTATGGAAGGCCATAAACCAGCAAGACATGATATTAAAATCAAAACTGGTTTGGAGGCCAGTACCTCTTACAAAAAAAAAGAGAAAAAAGAAAGAAATCTCTACAAAGAGCTACTGCTCAACATCCACCATCTCCTCTTCCACCACCTCGCCTGCCGCCTCGGTGGGCTGCCCAACTTCTGACCGTCCAACTTCAGAAGCTACTCCCATGTCAAAAGTTGGATTAGACATAAGCACAATGGGAGGAGCTGGGGTAAGCAATTTCTCCGACCCAACCGGAAGATACTTCGGCAGGTCACTCATCACCTCCAGGTAGTAGGCCGGGAGCGGATTCTTCTCAATATAGCCGGCCAGGGTTGCCATAAGCGGACGATCGTCCAACTTCTCCTTCCGGGCCGCCTCAATAGCATCAAAGAAAACGAACAAGTAAGCAAGGCTGCTCTCGTACTTGTACTCGTCGGAGCCCTTGAACTTAGCAACTACAGCCACCTCGTCAGCTTAGGCAGCCCGGGCCGCCTCCAGCTCAGTCTTCAAATCATCCATCCCGGCCTGGAGCCGAACAGTCTTCGCAGTAAGGTCCGCCACCCTCTGCTTCTCCAGTTCAGCAGCCGAGGTGGCCCGCAACAAGGCCTCTTGAGAAGAGGCAAGCTGAGTCTGCAACGACTCCTTCTCCTCAGCCATCTCCCTCAGGTCGCCATTCTTTGACCTCAGCTTGGTCTTCAACGCTCGAATCTTCTCGAACCTCTCTTCATACTGTCGTTGGGCCTCCCAGACGAATACGGACGCCTGCGTCAAAAGGATAGTGGTGCAGGAGCCGGCGTCCACACCAGACATCTGGCGGGTGAACTTATCCAGGACCTCCGTCCAGGCCTTGACGGGGGCTTCGACAGCTGAGGACACCGTCGGAGGAAGACTCTCCAACACCTCCGGGGTCGGAGACTGGGCCCGGGAGAAACTGATTTGGAAAGGTGGGCGACGGCCGAGGAACTCCTTCGTCTCCTCAACCCGAGCAGGGTCCCATCCGCATAAACTGACCGAGCCGGCCAAAGGGCTTTCGGCAGTCCAGACACCAGACGCCGAACGAGCAGCTGAAGCTCCAAGTGTCCCCGAGCTTCCCCTTCCAGCTGCCGAGCCGCCCCGGGAGGTCCCCGCCCCACTGCTAGAACCCGGCCTAGACCGCTTGGCCGGTGGAGCGCGCGGGGCAGTATCCGCGGTAACAGTAGCTGGAGATGGCGCAGTAGAAACGGGGCGTTAAAGTCCCCTGCCCTTTCCTTGGCCTCGGCCTTGAGGCCTCCCCACATGCCCAGCAGCAGCTTGTTGAGTCCTCTGCCGAATCCGCTGAGTGGGGTTCATGTTGAGCTGCAGGCCGTGAGGAGGGAGGACAGCTAAAAAAAACAAGAAACGTAAGTAAGCAAGATTTTCAGAATGAGGCAAATAAATACAAGTTCGAAAATAGTACCTAGGTAATTATTCGGAGCAGGCCGGAAAGGAAGGATGAGGCCGGCACTAGCGAGACGCTCCTCGATAATGAGCATCTTGAAGTTTCGCTGAGAGGGGGCGGTGTGGTCCCGAAGAAATACTATCTTCCGAGAGAAGGTGCTGTCAGCTGGGAGACCCTCCACGGAAATCTCTGCAAAACGAAAGATAATTAAAATCAGATAATCGAGCTGAAAACAAGAAAAATGCTAATATACCATTTGCCGTCCCAAAGAACATTGGACAAAACACCCGTTCTGACCCCTGCTCTCCAACCTGGCCGGGGCTCATCCAATCACCTCTAACTCAGAACCATTTCGTCTTCCAATCTTTGACGGAGGACGGAAGGTCGATGATCAATTGGGGACACCCATACCGGGGGAACAGATAGTACAAGTGGTTCTAAGCCCCGGGCAGGAGTTTCAAACCCAACAGCCAAGCTAATTCTTCGGGGGTCGGAACACCAAGATTGAACATCCAACAAAGGATGAGCAACCCTAGAATGGAGGACCAACTATTTGGGTGTAACTGGCCGGGAGCAAGGCCCCACAAGTGGAGGTACTGAGTTAGAGGAGGAGCCAAGGGAAACCGAAGACCACCTTCTAAAGATCGGAGATTGATGGCCACGCTGTCCGCGGGTGGCTTATCCATCCGCTCATTCGGTCTCGGAACATCAAACGACACCCCCCGCGGGATGTTGAAGAGGGCGTGCCACCTATCCAATTCAGCCCGGGTAACTGTGGACGGCCAAGACATGGCCTCCGAATCTATAGAAGGCTGCTCAGTTCGGTTGTATTGTCTAGGCGGCCTAGGCATCCCTATGGGAACGTAGCAAGCTGGTCGGCCCGATGTCCCTGCCACCTCAACCGCAGGAGGACCTGAACTCCTAATCTCCTCCGAAGACGAACTAACCTCTAGACTCAGTTCCTCAGAAGGATACCCTCCATACCCGGACTCAGTCCCAGAAGATGAAGGAGAAGACATAGTGAGGAAGTAATAATTACCTAGAAACTGGACCGGACGGATGATCGAGAACGGTTTATCCTAGACGGGCGATGTTGGACGGCTTAATCTGGTCAGGCAATAACAGAGAATTTTCTAAGTAGTCACAAACTCACGAAGGTCAAAATGAAGGAAGGTCGTCCCTATTTATAGGAAAGGCGTGACCCTTCAACTTCCATCCGACCAGAGGTGACGCGTGGCAAATCGAACGGTCAACTACGGAAGACGCTTCGTCTCCCAGGACACCAGATTGCGACACGTGTCAAGCCCAGAAAGAAGCCCAGGACCAGATCATACCAGATTCCATAAATCTCTCATATATGAAGCCGGCCAAATCACAACAGATAGGCCGGCCAGGAGAAGGTACCTGATTTAAAGAGTCAGACATATCCGGGCCATCCAAAATTAAGCTACGTGTAAGGTTATATGTTAGCAATTATATAATGAAAATACGACAAGGACAATTAGATTTGAAATTAGAAATATTATTGAAAATTGCTGGTTTGGAGGCCAGAACCTCTTAACAGACGATCCATTAAACCCTAAACCCTAAACAAAAGACTCGAATGAGCAACTCGGCAATAATATATGCTACTAGAAGGGTTGGCCAGGCCGTTCAATCTGATCGAGCCTCTCCCTCAATATTGACATGTCAGCCAGGACATTTTACGAACGGACGGCAGTTGCTGAATATGTTGCCAAGTACTTAAGCTTAAGAAAACTGCTCGGAACTCCTTATGGCCAAGATCGTAATATCGATCATCCTCGAACACGATCACACCATCTTCAGACCTGGCTACACCGATCTCCTCAGCTTGCCCTGCCCCGCAGGTTTCCACGTCGAGGTTTGTCGTAAATAGGACGGTTAATGAAGGACGGCTAATCCTAGGCGGCAATTCCTGCATGGCAATGTTGGAATACGGCGGTAAATTAAAGAGTATCATGGCAACGGTGAAAATGAATAAGCTCCCGCTATTTATAGAAGGATTGTGACCGTTGGGATCCTCCCCTATAATTGGTAACACGTGGTGATTCTGAAATCCAATAAATAACGATACGTCATCTTCTAGGCTGTCAATTGTGATGTGTTAAACCTAAGGGCTAGGCCTATCAAAATATGAAGATCCTATCCAGTCCTCTAAATGTAAAGCCGGCCTAGGTGTTGGGCCAGGGGCTAAACCGGTCAAGACAAGTTAGCCCGACATGTTTAAATTAAACATCGATACAAGTGAAACATTATCCGCTTGAAAGTGTAAGTACACATACTGGTTTGCAGGCCAGAACCTGTTCACAAAGGGCCAAGTAGCCAGGAAAAAAGAATAAACAAAAAATGCCACGCTAATCATCCTGGAGTACAATTATGTCCTCCTCAGATCCAGTCGCGCCAGTTCCCTCGACCTGCTCGGACCCGGAAACCCCCAAATTTGGGTCTGACATAAATTGGATTGGTGGAGCTGGTTGCAGGAGATGTTCAGAACCCAGAGGAAGATAGCCAGGCAAGTCCTCCATCAGGTCCAAATAATATTGAGGAAGAGGATTCCTGCGTAAAAATTCGGCTAAGGCTATGCTGAAGGGACGGTCGTCCATCTTGGCCTTCCTAGCCACTACAATATTGTCCATGTAGGTAAAAAGATAGGCCAAGATTCCCTCATACTTGCATTCATCAGACTCCTTGTATTTTTGCGCCATGGCAGCCTCGTCCAACCGGCCAGCTCTAGCAATTACCAGCTCATCACGTGCAGACTTCAGCTCGGCCCGAACCGCCTCGAGCTGACCTTTAAGCAGGGCCTTCTCAACGTTCGCTTCGGCCTTTTGTCGGGATAATGAATCCTGAGCAGAAGTCAGCTTGGCCTTAAGTCCCTTTATTTTCTCAGAAGCGGCGGCCAAGTCAGCTTTCTTATCACCAAGCTCAGCTCTACTTGCCATGTATTTATCCTGCTGAGCAAGGTATTCACGATTAGCCCGTCAAGCAAAGACGGAAGCCTGGGCATTCAAAATTACCGAGCAAGCCCCCATGTCAGCCGCCGACATCTCTCTTGCATAATCCTCCAGCTCCCCTGTCCAGGACTTTACCGGAGCATCCATAGCTTGCCTAATCCCAGATGGAAGATTCCTCATTAAATCCGTGCTGGGCGGCTGAGCACGAGAAAAGCTTATCTGAAATGGAGGACATTTTCCGAGGAACTCCTTGGAACTTTCAATCAGTTTGGGATCCCAACCACAAATGCTAACCGAGCCGGCCAGCGAAGACTCGAAAGACCATATTCTTGTACGAGCTGAAGTGGCGACATCGGGCGTATCGGTTGGTTGCTCGCTAGAAGTTGGGCGAGATCTTTTTATCGACAGCTCGATAGGATCCTGACTCGGAGTAGGAGTCTCGATCACTGGACGTGCAGGACCCCGCCTTTTTTCAATTGGTTTCTTCTGCTTACCACCTCGTTCCGTCCTGATTTTAATGCGCTCGGAAGGATTCATCTCAGGGTAAAGACCGTCTTGAGGAAGGACGGCTACACGAAGAACAATTAATTAAAAAATAGTCGGGCATAATTTTGGTCCAACAGCAAGACCTACCTCGGAAGTCCACGGCAGCGCGCACAAAATGAAAGATAAGGCCAGCCCGGATAAGCCGATCTTCCACAATCAGCTACCCGAACGTCCACTGCTCCGAGCTGATGCTGTCCCGCAAGAAACGGATTTTACGGGAGAAATCACCGCCACTCTCAAGACTCTCGAGCGATCCCTCTATAAAATAAAAGAATATTAAACACATTATAAGATCTGGCCAAGAAAGTCATAAAGATATACCTTCAACGAGACCAAAGCCGACCGGGCAAGACGCCCTAACAGCCAAGAAATGGTTAAACGTCCCCGGACTCTTCCAATCCCCATCGACCCAGAACCAGTCACTTCTCCAATCCCTAACTGGTAAAGAAAGGTCACAAACTAACTGGGGTCGATGTGTTCGAGGGGCGAGATAATAAAAATGATTCTCTACTTCAGGTATAAGCTCAAGTTTAAACAGCCAGGACAACTCGTCAAAGCTAGGTTCCCCGAGGTTGTAGTTGTGAAAAAGCACTAATAAACCTAAGAGAGAGGACCAGCTATTTGGCCGGAGCTGCCCGAGCGCTATTCCCCATTGCCAAAGGTAGCGAGATAAGCATGGAGCCATGGGAAACCGTAAACCGCCCTCCAATGCTTGAAGATTGATAGCCACGCAGTTTTTCCGCGGCTTATGCATTCGCTCCTCAGGATTGGGGGCGACGAAGGAAACTCCTAAAGGAATATTAAAACAGGACTGTATCTTATCCAGCTCAGATTGGGAAATAGCGGACGTCCACTTTGCAGCCTCTGAGTCCTCAAAAGGTACCTCGGCCCCTCCAGCCCGGTGCCCTTGCGACCACCCAGATGGGATTTCCTTGGGAATTTGGGACATAGCCACAAAAGAGAGAGGGATTACCTTCCGAATAAGAGCGCTCTCATAAGATGACGTAGCACGGGATATCCAGACCGGCTAATTTTGCTTGGGATACGCAATAGGCACTTGAAATCGAAAGCTAGTGAAAGGTCAAATGAGAAGAACGCTATATATAGGTGATGACCCTTAATTCTCGACCAATCACCTGCAGACGCGTGGAAAAATCGAACGGGTACAAAACAATGACCTTTCGACTTCCACTCCACCAGATGACGACACTTGTTCGCAACAAAAATACTAACTTGCAACTCATTCTTTCTCCCCGCTCATTTCGACTTGTCAAGGTTGATTAGGTCTCAGCAGAGGCAATTTTCTGCCAAGACCTAAGGGGCTATTGTTGGGCGTCCGACCCGAGCTGGACAGCATATCACACTTGGGCGGCAGAATGAAGTATATCACTTCACCTGGTCGGCCGCGACGGCCACGTCCTCTCAAGAAGATCGTCCAGGTTGATTGGAATGGCTCCTCAACGGATTAACTTGGCCGGCCAGGATCCATATGGCCGTTCAGGATACAACCAACCTCTAAGAGATCGTGGGTAACAAAACCGCCAAGTGCCACGCAAATAAGTGAAAATCAAGGAGAAGAGGGGCTCAACTCCCACGACCTCCATGATCTCCACGATCTCCACTATTTAGGTTATTCTTCGGCTATAAATAGATGTAATTTTAACTTGTAAGGGATCCGAATCTTAATTCTGTAAACAGTACTAGAGAGCTGATTTCTCTAAATTAATGCTATAAGGTCCTGCCCGGTCACTTAACCGTCCAGGATCAGCCGAGCTAAATTGCCCGAGTAGGCTCCGGGCAAATCTTTTTCATACTTTACATTTTATTTCATATACATTTGGGTGTTAGGCTAGGAATTATTTTTCGACAAATTCCGACGTCAACACACTTCATAAATAAAATAAATGAAAACAAATTTAGTTGAAAAGACTAAAATACTTTTTTATTTAAATAAGAATATATTTCCCTTCCTTCTTGGAAATTATCCCTAAAAATCACATATTCTTCTTTCTTCATATTTCTTAAAAGAGCTTTTTTTTTGCCCCGTAATTTAAGAGATTTGGCAGTTTAGGACTTTAAGTTTTTGAACTGGTAATTTAGGACTTTATCTTTTTGGGCTTTACAAATTTTGCCCAATTTGAACCCGAATTGCTCAATTGGACTCAAATTTGAGCAATTCGGGCTCAAATTATACGTGAATCGCACGTGAGATAGCTAATTTGGACTTTTTGAGCCAATTTTTGTGACATGTTCTATGTACATCATATGTGGCATTTCAAATTTTAAAAAATAACCATTCATATGACATTTAATTTACACATAAGAATAAAAATTGAAAAAATTAAAAAAAATCTAGATATTACATATAAAACAAAAAATTAAAAAAATTCATCTTTTTTGAAAATTTAAAAAAATGAAAAATCATCTTCTTTGAAAATTAAAACAGAATTTACATATAAAATAAAATATAAATAAAACAAAAAATAAAAAATGAAAATTCATAAATTAAATAAAACATAAAATAAAATGAAAGTTCATCTTCTTCATCACCCACTGTACCACCCACCACCACCATCGCCGCGTCGGACCACCGCACCATCTTCGAAATTAATGAAAACACCAGATGTGAAACGGTTTGTCACCAGATCTGAAACGTATTGCTTCTCCACCTCTTCTTCACCGTTCAATATTTTCCAAACTCTCAATCCCGTTCCGCCGCCAATTTCAAGCTTTCTTTCTCTTGCTTCAAGATTCTTCTCCAAAGTATTTCCATGGTGTATTCAAGTGGATTTAGCTGAGGAGGGACAGTGAAGCCTTTCAACAACAAAAAATCTTTAAGGGGAGACAGTATACCATGGTGAACGATGTTGCTGCCTTTGGCGAGAAGGATGATCTTGTCGATGGTGGAGAGGATCTTGAAACTGGGTTGATGAATAGACAAAGTTACAGTACGGCAGTGCGTGGTGGCGATCGATCGAAACATCTGCATCACGTTAAGTGCAAACCCACTGTCTAGGCTGGAAGTGGGCTCGTCGAGGAGGAGCACCGCCGAGTCGTGGAGGAGGCTGAGCCCAATCGAGACGGGACGACGTTCTCCGTCAGAGAGGCCCTGGCCGAGGCGGATGTCGGCCAGATGTTTGATTTTTTTCAATTTTTTTATTCTTTTGACTTTTTTTAATTCAAAAAATAAAAAAATAAAATTTTTTATCCACATAGAATGAAATATTTTTTAATTAAAAATGCCACAAGAAATAAACAAATGTCACATTAGCAAAAATTGGATCGAAAAGCCCAAATTCGCAATCTCATGTGCAATTTGTGCCCAATTTTGCAATTCGGGCTCAAATTTGACAAAATTCACGAAGTCAGAAAAGATAAAGTCCTAAATTGTCAATCCGAAAAATTAAAGTTTTAAACTGTCAGACCCTCTATATTACGGGGCAAAAAAAATAAAAAGATCGCAATGTTATATAGAAACATATTTGGAACAAACAATGTAATATTTTTCACATTTTTTATGATTCTATACAAATAATTAAATATTTCATAAATACAAATGTTATCTCGAAAATTTAGCTGAAAAACATATCATTCGACCTGTATTCAACCTATACGGTCATATATTGCAAGATGTGTTTGATCTATATCAGACCTGATATTTTTTGTTTGACCATTTCGAGTTGAACATTCTAGCATAGTTTGATCGATCTGAATAGTTCTAACCAAGTAACTTTTATTTGACCATTTCAAATTGAATGTTTCTCTTTATGTTCAATGTCTAGTTCCAACATTTTTGTTTGGGGAAACTTTTTCTTATAACTAAAAAACTCAAAACATGATAAAAGACAAAATTGGTATATTGGGTGTGTTTATAATTATTTTTCAGTTCTTTTTCCTAAAGGATGATATTGCTTTATTGGGTGTGTTTATAATTTTTTTTTAATTTATAATTATTTTTAGGGGCTATAGACACCCACCATCTTCTAAACACACTTCATAATAAAATAAATAAAAAATAAATAAAAATAAAAAGATTAAATTACCCTTATTTTTAAATAAAAAATATTTCTCTCTTCTTCTACATCTTCTTCTTGCCCATATTTTTCAAACCCTAAGTTTTAAAAAATACTTAACAAATCTTGATTTATGAAAATGTTAGTGTTGAGATTTCAACACGTTTAAGTTTTCCTTATTCTTAAATACTAAATTAATTTTGATGATATATTTCTTGTTGGAGATTTTCTATGGAATTGGTTAACATGGAATATTATCTTTTGTCTCTCTCTCTTTCTTCACGTTTTTGCAGAATGGATTGAAGGAGAATTTGTCAAACACATATTCCTATATTGTAGGAATGTTTGTTATGAGTTGTTAGTGGACATGAGAAGATGGAGATCATGGAGCACTTATGTAGTGGAGGAAGTATGGATGATCATGTACGCTGAAGGCATCTATAAAAGGAGCTCAACATCTTCAAGATTGGTACGAGTTGAACGAGAGAAAAAGAGCAAGAGCATACATTATAGAGATATCGAGTCTATACAGTTTCGTGGTGTTGCTCTTGATGTTTCCACTTTTCTTGTAACATTTCGAGAGAGACGGAATTGTTTAGTGGATAGTTTTCTTTTCATGAGAGTTTCAAAGAGAGTCTTTCCGTAAGATCTCTTTATGTTTTTGTGTACTTCGAAATTCATTTAATAAGAAGTTTTTGCCCTACTGGCGTCCCACAAGTATTTTATATACTTGTGGATATTTCTCTGTGTCTCTTAAATCATTTTATTCCGCTGTGTTGTTGTCAGTGTTGTCCACACCAAAGACAACATTGTGACTCTGTTCATTTCTTTATAGTATAGGAGCATCCGGATACTTTCAGAAAATACTAATTAAAGTGATAGATGAATGATGTATTTGAAACGTAAAATTTAAGATTATTCATGCATTGTTATAGTTTTATATAGTGTAGTTAAATATTTCAAAAACAGAAATGTTAATCAAAAAAAAAAAAAATTTGAAAACACGTTGTTCGACCAATACAGGTCGAACATTACACTATGTGTTCGACCTCTATAGGTCAAACATTCTTAAAGATATTTAACTATAGGTAAAACGTTATACTGTGTGTTCAATCACTAGTGGATGGACATACAAATTTTATTGTTTGGGAAATTTGATAAAAATGACCCGTATATTTGCCCTTATTAAAAAAATAACCTCTAAATATTGGCATTTTTAAAACTAACACGTAACTTACAAAATATTGGTAAAAACATCCATTGACCGGCTCCAACAGGTAACCGTTCCGGTTACCAGCTTACGTGTAATAAACACGTAATCAGGTTACCGGAAGGATTACCTGCTTCAACCGGTCATTGGTCATTTTTACCAACTTTTTTAAAGTTACAGGTTAGTTTCAAAAATGCCAATATTTAGAGGTCATTTTTCTAATAAGGGCAACTTACAGATTATTTTTACCAATTTTCCCTTATTGTTTTAGCTTCAAAAAATTGTATAAAACAATAATTTTTATAAATGGACATGGTTTCTTCATCAACAATTTAAAAACAAAAAAAAAAAGAGGAAAAAATAAAAGAAAGAAAGAGAGAAGCAGCGTGCAGAGTTCGCAGTAAAGAAGGAGGGGAATTCTTTTTTGGGGTTTTTTATTTTTATTTTTCTTTACTATAGAGGATATAATTGTAATGTGGTAGGATGTATTTAGAAAATTTTAAGTAAAAATAGATATATTTTATGATGTATTTAGAAAATTAGATGTGTTAAGTAAGTGATGGGTGTGTATAGCTGAATCCTTATTTTTGTTGGAATGTATTTTATAATAAAGTATATTTACAAAAAGAGTGGTGTGTGGATAGTCTCATAAAGAACTTAAAAAATAAACACTATATATTGCAAAAGATATTTTGGCATTAGCATTATGAGAATTAATGAGTGGGCCTGCAATTTTAACTGGTCTTAGTCGCCTTCTTAAAAAACATTATACTGCAAGCTTAGGAAGACAACTTCACTTGCATTGGAGTTCATTTGGATATAAAATCATACACATACTACTAAAAAATACAAATCTTGGAAGTAATTGTTTTATTATCTTCCATTTGATGGATTCAAGGTCTCACATGGTGAATCTTGGCAGTGTTTTAATGATGGTCATCATCATTAGCAACCTACTCTTTACAATAGCAGATGATGATCATAGCAGTAGGGATGGAGAATTGAAGGCATTGGATAAGTGGTGGCCTCATAACAACTCACAAACTGATCATTGCAAGTGGGATGGCATCACTTGCAATGAGGCTGGCAGAGTCACTGAGATGATAAACCTGCGACTATGCAATCATTGGCAACTAGATGTGCTTGCTTTTCCATGCCTTACTAGATTGCATCTTGGAAGATCATCATCATGTGGAATCAGTTTCACTTTATCAGAAATCCCAACACAAATAGGTAAGTTACTCAATCTAACTTATCTCAATTTGTCTGGTGTTAGTCTCGTAGGTAAGTTGCCTCTCTCACTAGCAAATCTCACCAAGTTGGAGGTGCTTGATGTTTCTTACAACTACATTGACGGTCCCATCCCTGAAATAGGAAATCTTACAAGTTTGATTGTTCTTAATTTGCGTTCCAATGAAATCAATGATTCTTTGCCTTCAAGCTTGGGTCAATTAACAAAATTAAAATATTTGGATATGAGCTTCAATTACTTCAATGGCTTCTTGCATTCAAGCTTGGGCCAATTAAGAAGATTGGAACATTTAAATTTGGACGACAATGACATTAGTGGCTCTTTTCCTTCAAGCTTGGGCCAATTAAGAAGATTGGAATATTTATCTTTGGACAACAACGACGAGATTAGTGGCTCTTTGCCTTCAAGCTTGGGCCAATTAACAAGCTTGAGATATTTGAGTTTGAACTCCAATAAAATCAATGGCTATTTGCCTCCAAGCTTGGGTCAATTAACAAGATTGGAATATTTGTCTCTGGACAACAATCGCATCAGTGGCTCTTTGCCTCCAAGCTTGGGACAATTGAAAAACTTGGAATCTTTGAATTTGAGAAGCAATAAAATTAGTGGCTCCTTGCCTTCATGTTTGAGCCAATTAACAAACTTGAGATCTTTGAGTTTGGGCTATAATAACATCAACGGCTCTTTACCTTCGAGCTTGGGCCAATTAACAATGTTGGAACGTTTGTCTCTGGACAACAATCGCATCAGCGGGCAGATACCTACTCAATTTAGAAATATTGCGCCGAATCTTGAATTCATTGATCTTTCCAGAAACAATCTCTCCGGTGAAGTTCCTCCGTTTCTTTCCAAGTCGCTTGGGCTTGATTTATCGTTCAATGATTTTGAGGGCCAAATTCCACCTTTGTTATGGAATCTGTTTCCAAACAGCGCATTTATTGGCAACCCAAAATTATTTCCTCCTATTGATTCCAGGAATCTTAGTCGTCACAGCTGGAAAGCAAGTCGTGATCATCTCAGTAGTGCAAAAATATTGCTCCCAGTTTCATTGTTCATAGTCTGTTCGATTATCAGTGGATTCGTGATCATATACTACGTCAAAGGAAAAAAAACAAGACAGGTGAAACCTGATTCTAAGCATGGTGACATATTCAAGATATGGAATTTCGATGGGAAGATTGCATATGAAGACATCATTGAATCAACTGCAGATTTCGACCTTAGATACTGCATCGGCACCGGAGGCTATGGCAGTGTGTATAGAGCAGAACTACCCAGTGGAAGAGTTGTAGCTGTTAAAAAGCTTCACAGATTTGAAGGAGAGAATCCAACATACGACATGTCTTTTAGGAATGAAGCCAAGGTTCTGTCTGAAATACGCCACCGCAATATAGTGAAGCTTTTCGGATTTTGTCTCCACAAACGTTGCATGTTTCTCATCTATGATTACATGGAAAGGGGGAGTCTTTATAGCGTGTTGAAGGATGCAGATGAAGCTGTGGAACTCAACTGGATGAAGAGAGTAAATGTGGTGAAGGGCATTGCTGATGGACTGTCTTACATGCATCACCATTGTAGCCTACCAATTTTACATAGGGACATTTCAAGCAGCAACATACTCTTGAATTCTAAGCTTGAAGCTTGCTTGTCTGATTTTGGCACTGCTAGATTGTTGGATCCTGACTCATCCAATCAGACTCTACTTATCGGAACACATGGTTATATTGCTCCAGGTACGTATTGTATTTGTATTAGTATTAAGGGTTAATATTAATTTGCTACCAAACTAGTTAGCTAGCCATACTACGAATATTTCAGTTGCACCCCAAACTCAGTTTTTGATATATTTTCCAGCAAAAACAACCCCTGGAAAACTAAAAAATACAATGTACCACCAAACATCAACCAAAATGCATAAGTCATACATCAAAATTACTCTACTCGAAGCCAAATTATAACTCTTAGTCAATTTCATGATTCACATTCGATTCGAACATGAATCAAAAAATTTGATCATATTCTTAGAATGATTTTTGTTTGATTTAGGCTTAGTTCAATTGAGAATCATGATATTGACTTTGAGTTATAATAATTTGGCTTCGAAAGAGGGTCACTTAGACATGTGACTCATGCACATTTTTTACTGGTATTTGGAGATGATTGCATTTTTTAGTTTTTCGTCGGCTATTTTGACTTAAGAATCATAAAAAATTAAGTTCAAGTAGCAATCGAAAATTTCGTAAAGTATGTCAAATGATCAAAATTTCTTTTATTTAAGCACCAATTGGACGAATGTGTCATAGTTCTCATAGCAAGTTGATATTAACTTTAGTATTAATTACTACACTACACAGTAATACATTCTACATTTATGTTCTATATATGAACTATATGATGTTGAGTTTGTTGGTTAAACTTGTAGAGCTAGCATACACCATGGTTGTTACAGAGAAATGTGATGTTTATAGTTTCGGTGTGGTGGTCTTGGAAATCATGTTTGGGAATTATCCCGGGGATTTTCTTTCTTCAATATTTCCTGTAAAAATTGCTCATAATTTGATGCTCATTGAGATGTTGGATAAGAGGTTACCATCTCCAGATGATGTAAGAGTGTGTCACGATGTGGCTCGTGTAGTTAAAATAGCACTTAAATGCGTAAATCCTGATCCGAAGAATCGGCCATCGATGAATCAGGTTTCTGGAGAACTTCGTGTTAACACACCACCATTGTCGATGTCTTTACGCTCCATTTCGATGTTGCAGCTCATGTATTCAGACTGAGGGTACAAATAAGCATTTGAAGTTATGAATGTAATTCACTAATATTGTATTTTTTCCTCGACTTTTGCTGGATCCTTTTGAATCGACCTTTCAGTTTGTCTACTGATATTAGATATGTAATGCATGGATGTATATTGTTGCCTATATACTACTTTTCCACATTTCTTTTCCATTGAAATCAGATATGTAATGCATGGCGGTTTCTTTATTTTTCCTTCACTTAGTTTATGAGTTACTTTAATTTAATTTTCTTATTTATAAAGAGGTTTAATTTTAATTTTGATTTTGTATATAATTTTTTTCATTTTTAGACAATCAAGTATATATTTTTCAATTTTGATCCTATATGTTTCATTTTTTTTCAATTTTGATCTTATATATTTCATGTTTTTACAATTTCAATTAAATTTTTAATTTTGAACCTGTATATTTCAAATTTTTTTCAACTTCAATTCAATTTTGGTCGAGTGACCGTCAGAAAATCAGACGTGGCATCAGTGATTTTGAAAATTTCGTCAAAACTGGACTGAAATTGAAAAAAAAATTGAAATATATAAAACCAAAATTGGAAAAAGTTGTGACATACGGAAGAAAAGTTGAAAAACAAATACTTAATAGTCAAAAAAATAAAAAAAACTTTATATATATATGACCAAAATTGAAATTAACCCTTATAAATAATTGATTAAATGAAACAACAATTAATTGAAAATCCAAAAACAAAACATATTTTATTGATTTCGATTTAATGCATGCAATTCCTGAAGTTGTTTGTAGACGTGTCCAAACGGTTCGAAAAACCGGAACCGGAACGGTTCGAACCGGCGGTCAACGGTTCCGGAACCGTTGACCGCGGTTCCGGTTCCAAACCGGAACCGTGAACCGTCGAGGTACGGTTCGGTTTCGGTTCGGCATGTAGGAAAATCGGCAAACCGGCGGTTCAAACCGGGTTTGTGAATTTTTTTTTTTTTTTTTTGAATTTTCAAACTTAGTTGTAAGTTGTAACTTGTGCTAATTTTTTTTAACTTCAATATTGATGTATGATTGTAATATATTGAAAGTTATAAGTTGTAATTTATTTTTTCATTCATCATGATCATTGTAATTGTAATCAAGGATAAAAATATCGGTATTGATGAAAATATCGATATCTCAATTTTACGAAAATATCCGGGAAATATCGGTAAATATCGGAAAAATATCGGTAAATATCAAAAAATATCGGTAAATATCGAAAAAATAAACAGGCCGCTATTATATCGGTTACATGAATATCGGAGATATTTTCGGATATTTTCATCCTTGATTGTAATATATTCAATTGTATATTATAAATGTCATTTTTGAAAGGAAAACAAGGCTGGCCAATGGGGCACGACCGTGCCCTAGAATCGGGGCAAAAATAAAAAAAAAAAAAAAAAAGGAAAAAATCGGGAAACCGGCGCCGGTTCCGGTTAACCGCCGGTTTCCAAACTGGAACCGGAACCGAACCCCCAACGGTTCGGTTCCGGTTTGCCCCCTCCGGTTCCAAAAACCGCCGGTTTCGAACCGACAAACCCAAACCGGAACCGGAACCGACGGGGCATGTCTAGTTGTTTGAGGGGTTTTTAATTCTCATTGCATATTCAACGTTTTCATGTAAAAAAAAAAGTCAAAATTTAAATTTACGATTGAGTGTCGAATTTTTTTTATTTTTTTTTTTCAAATTTGATTGATTAATGGACATCACGTCTAACTAACAAAACTAACTAATAATGTTCACTCATTATGTGAGACAGGTGGGTCAATGTCCACTTAAAATGGGGTAAGTAATATGTTTATTTGTATTTGGGTAATAATTTAATTTGTATTGAAAAACTGTTATAAATATTAAATAATACTTTTTTTTTATTGTATTGAAACACTTTTATAAATGTTAAAAAATAATACATTTGGTTGTATCAGATAATATTTTAAAACATATAGTTTATGTATTTATGTTTATCAAGTAATATAGTATCCTAATTTGTTTATCAGGTAATATAGTATCCTGATTCAGTGACTCCTAATTTATGATTAATTTGAAAATTTTAATTTGATAAATAATATTTTTATATATACAACTGGTTGGAGGTCCGCGTTGACCAACCCATCTCCCGAAACAAGATCTATAAAACAGTTTCATACAATATAGACTTAAATAAATGAAAACCCGGAGTTCTTATATATCCTACTTAAATATTGTCTCTCTCTTCCATTATTAACAAAAAAACATTTATTAAATCTTCTAACTAATATAATTCATCAGTCTTTTACCAATATAATTTTGTAAAATCGAACATTATTATTCACAACTCAAACTTATTTTCATTGCTCAATTTCTACTTAATTGATTGTGAATGTCTCACAAAATTAGATCGTCAAGGCGCTCTCTCAAGAATTGTAGCATTCATTATTGATCTAGTTTTTCAGAAACACAAAAATCTTCATATCCTTTTATGGAGTTAACTCATCCTTTAAAAAAAAATCACAAAATTCTAAAAAAAAAAAAAGCTCTATTTCCAATTTAAGTCTAGAAAACAAAAACAAAGAAAATGAATCAAAACAAAAAACCCAAGTAAAATCAGGCACTAGTTAGTTAATCATTGAAAAAAAAAACAGAATCTCAAGCAATCTCACAAAGAATTTGCACCAACATTCTTCACTCTTGAACCATCTTCCCTCTTTCTTCAGCACACCCATCCACCCCCCTATTCAGTCTCTTCAACCAAACATCATAATCAACACTATATGGTGTCCCACATATGCTATCTACATAATCTGCAAATGCCTTCAAGATTGGTGAAACCTCCCCCAGATGCTGCTGTATCACGCGCTTCGACCAGCTCCTCTGCCTCCACTTCAACGCTGATTCAATCGAGTCGGGCTGCTGCAAGGCCCCGCCACAAATGAAATGAATCAAATAAACGAGGCTCTCCACATCCGACGATGGGCAGAGCTTCCCATGCTGGAGCGCATGAGCTGACGAATACTGTAGGTTTAGTGCAGGGCTATCTCTGTCTTCCAAAACCGCACGACCCCACGAGACTAGAACGAACATGCTTCGTGCTCTTGACCCTTGCTCGTCTATAATTCGTATTATGTTCTCCGGTCGTATATCGCCATGAAGCACGTTCGCCATCTTTGCACTTCGTAAGGCTGCTAGGCAATCCCGGCAGCAACGGGTTGCTTCATCAGGTGAAAATGGGCCATCATGAGCTATGATGGACGAAAGTGGCTCTCCTATTGGGCACGTGACGAGCATGGGTGTTCCGCACCACGGATGATCACAACGCCCCTTTGGGCTTTGCTTCTCGCAGGGCCCAGAGTGGACCATTCTGCCCGAGGCTATTATTTCCGGCAGATGTTTGCTTGAAATCCCTTGTTCTTTAAAGATATTTAGCACTTTGGTTTGCCTTTGCACTTGGTACCATAGATTCATGTCTTCCCATGATGGCTCCAAACGGGACGGATGGGCTCCAACGTACAACGTCAAGAATTCCGAACAACAATCTGCAGCTATGGCTATGTAAGAACAGCCATTTCCATCTTCAAGAAAGTCTTGTATTTTAAAGCTCTTTATCCCCTGTTTCTGATCTTCCATCAATAGCGCTTCGCCTCGACTAAGGCTCAAACGGGCCCCTTTCTGCTTACACATCTGATGGTTTTCGTGAGTTTGTTCAACAATTTCTCCATTGTAATCACTACCATGTTGGTAAGAAACTAGAGCATTTTCATTCTCAGTTAGCTGAGTCTCCATTCTCCGTTTTTGGAGGCGGAGACTATGATTCGCTGCTAGTGAGGCCATTGATTTTCGAGGCGGCCCGTTCCACTGCACGATCGAGTGAAACATTGCCAGAAGAATCTGCAGAGTCGCCACATCACCCCAGTTCACGTTTCCGAGCTTGTTCCATATCTGATCCACACGAGAAACACTGACCTCCGCATGACATGTGATCCAATCCGCCATGGACTGATACGGGTTATTCAGATCAAACTCAAGCTTGCCAAGGTCACCACTGAGCTTCACAACTCCTCCGAATTTAGAGTCAATAATGGATACATAAACATAGTCAGTTGAAACAGCATTGTACTTGCTCAAACTCCTCAAAAAGAGTATATGCGTAGCATAGAAGAGAGCTTCACAAACAACAGAAGGAGAGATCCCGAATCCTTCTCCCTTCACAAGGTTTTTCTTGAACAACACAAACTTGACCACATCATCCCAATGAGTGTGCTGATTGCCCTTGTTCATGTTCATCGACATCAAAGCAGCCCCAGAGAGGACCCTGACTCGTCCCGTTGATATAGCTTTCTCGACTGTATAGAACTTGGAACCGGGATAACGAGGGCAAGATACGTAATATGGCAAGGGTTTTTTCTTATGCCAAAACGCATGCCACAGCTCTTGAGCAGACGTGTGAAGAAAGTCTTCGAGTGCTAGAAATTCATCTTCGTTGAGATTGTCGGAAGGGTAAGGCGGGCAGGGCATGCGTAGGAGCTGTTGAAATAGAACTCCTTCCAATGCAAAATCGAAGGTACGAAGATCATCGACTGAGAAGGGGGAGCTAAAATGGGGTAAACTCTTCTGTACCCAATCCTCGAGATATTCTGAAAAGACGTTAAGATCAACTAGCTTCGTTGAAAACTCCTTGAGGACCTTGTACACCCTTCTTGAAGTCGGAATGAATTTGCTTGATGTGCTCGATGTTGAACGAACAGAAGCTGTAAATTTGGTGATGTTAATGAGTGGAAGAATCAAAACATATGAAAAGCGGAAACAATCCAATCTAAGGAAGTAGATTATTGACACTTTTGCACAAAGACTGTTATATGAATAAGGATATTAGGCTCATCAAAGATCAATTCAATATATATAAAAGCACAAGAATTTATCAACATAAAAGAAATTCTTTGGCATGAAACGAGCTTTCAACTTCGAAGAACGTACCAGATCCAGGTTTCCGGAAACTTCCATCCAAACTTGGCCCCGGGGACGAGTCGGAATCATTTTTCTGAATACCTGCATAAATGAGAACAAAACTATATTAGCTGAGAATGAGCATTATACTGCTATTAACATTACTTTTAACTCAAATATCTTGCGATAACATTTAAATTAACTGCATAATAATTTTGTTGCATATTTTTCTCATCTAAATCCAGATAATCTTAAACAGAAAACATATCTACTTCTTAAGTTGATAGAACATACATAAACCAAAAGCATGTGTTACATCAATGTTAATAAGTGATCATAGATTGCACAATGTATTATATTGCAGCTTTACTAAGTCCTATCTGAATTTTCCTTGCAAACAAAACAATGAGAAATGGATAGATCATAATTCATAAATCAAGAGCCAAATCCTAAGGAAATACAATGAATAAGTGAATAGTCAAACAAAACTCAATTCAACCCAAATGTATGGGGCCCACCTGGGACCCAACATAGAATTCCAAATCCATTCACAACTATCAAAATTGGGTATTTGGCATTTTGAAAAACCCAAAAAGAAAAGAAAAAAATTCTATTTGCTTAAAACTATCATACCAATGCATGTGAAGATAGTAGAGTACTCAAATTGGGTTCAACATAGAAATTAAAATCATGGACAAAAAGGGAAAAACATTGATTTCTTCAAGGTAACATTCAAGAGCTATGTACAAGCATAAGAAGATGAAGGTACAACATATTTTATCTCTGCAATAAACCTCCCATTTCACCAATTAAAAAAAATGCATTTTCTCATGTAATAACAGTTACTATCCTTAAATTAGGGACACTTTTGAACTGAATTATTACTAAAAAAATAAAGAAATAAATAACCCAACAAAGTTGAACTCACCTAGTCTCATATTTAAAGCTATGATCTCAGGCAAAATAAAACCAGCAAGAATTTCAGAGCACTTCAACTCCTAAATATCTTATGAATCTTCACTGGCAATATTCTTGAAATCCAACAACTACCCACATTACACCAAGGCATAATGTGGACCAAAACACAAGCCCACAAGAGAATGTAGAGAGAGAGAGAGAGAGAGAGAGAGAGGGAGGGAGGGAGAAAACGAAATGAATTGAATAGTAGTAGGAGGGGTTAGAATGATGATGTTGATGGTGCCTCCCACAAGTTTCTATGCCATTATTCTAATGTATGTGGTGGTTGTTTGCTTTTGTTTCATGCTTCTTCTTCTTTTGTCTGCTTTCTGTTCTCTCACCATTAATATTTATTTATTTTTTATTTATACTAATATAGAATATTCGGACATTAAGAATTCTTGCATTATCAGCAATGTGGTCTCATAATTAATTGCACCGCTAACCCTTCAATTTTTGAAATTTGCAAGACTCCCTCTACATTTTATCTAAGAATCAGATCCGTACAAGTTCATTTTGTTTGGATTAAATTTTATACTTTTATTTTAATTGAGGTTATTTTATCATGGTTCAATTTTAAACAAAATAAGAAATTTATAAACTCTGTTTATCTAAGAATCAAATTTGTAAACGTCCATCTTATTTTGGATTAAGTTATATACTTTTATTATTAATGAGCTTGTTCTATTATAACTCAATTTCAATTAAAACAAATTTTCATAAACTCGATTTTTACTAGCGAAATTGAGAATATAGGGATCCAATCTAAACTAAACAAAAATACATGAATTCAATTTCTACAAAATAAAATATAAAAACCAAATTTAAAATGATAAAAAGTTAAAAGTACAGAAAAATCCATTTTTCCTATATGCATTGTCCCATAAAAAATTATAACAATTAAAATTTGTTCATTTTTATCAGAAGCGATAAAATATTTAATGTCTTTTTTAACTTTACGTTTACCGAAATTAATAAATAAAAGAATTCATTGAAAATTCATTCCATAATATTAAAAAATTTAACAAGACTGCATACCTAAGTATTATCAAGAGGTCTGTATATATGATAAGTTAATTAAAACTATTTAAAAGTTATTTTATACTTTAGCATATGAAACATGTGTCCAAATAAAGAGAGTAATGCAGCAACTTGTGAGCTAATGAACAAAGAAAATTGAGTAGGGATACAATGGAAATTTCTAAAAGATAAAGGGTGTATACTAACTTCAATTATGAGAACTAATGAATAAAGAAAATTCAGTTGGGGTCAAACGGCAAATAAAAAAAGATAAAGGTTGAAGTTGCAATTTCCAACAAGGCTACATATGTATACAGTTCACGGGCTGAAAACAGGCAATGGGCCTCGAATAAAATTACGTGGGAAACAACACCCATCTGCCGGCTAAAGTAATGCTACCCATGTCATCTATACGCAGGTCCTTCCACGCGCTCCTATGGTTCGTATGATGCACGCGCTCATCTGGCTCCTTTGGTTTCAGTTTGGATCTTGGCGTTGAAAAAGTTATTTCAATTTTTTTATTTTCTTTTAATTAGCGGTAAAAATGTTTTAAGGTTGTCTGATTGTCTCCACTTTTTTTTAATTATTGTTTTATATTAAAATTGGAGATTTACATTCTTTATTTTAAAATTTTACTTTCATATTATCTAAAGTTATATTTTGTCATTTCCAACAATTAACATACTACAAAATATTGTAGTGTATAGATTAAAAGTGGGTGGATTATGAGACCCTTTTTATAGATGTAATTGTTGTGAGACAACTCATAATATATATTTTATAATTTACATATTAATTTGTGAAAATAATTTTTGGTTGTGAGTAATAAGACCTCATCTTACAATAACTATTTGTAAAACCATTCATATAAATTTATGTGTTAAACTAAGAGGGTGTTTGATTGAGCTTATAAGCTCTTTAAAACATCTTATAAGAGGGTGTTTGGCTAAACTTATTTTTTGAGCTTATAAGGTGTTTTTAGAGCTTATAAGATGTTTAATTTAAATTAGAAATAAGTTGTTGAAGTATTTAAATAAATAAGATGGTGATGTTTATAAGATACTAGTATTGACATTTATATAATTTTAATGATCAAATATGAAGGTGTTTTTAAAAAATAAGATCTTATTTCAAAAATAAGTTGGGATCCCTACTTTTCAAAAAAAGAGTTTATAATCTCCTAAAATAAAATCTTATTTTTTAAACATAGTCAAATACTTTTTAAGGAACTTATAAGCTCTTAAAATCTTATAAGATGTTTTAAGGAGTTTATAAGTTCACTCATACACCTTCTAAGATGTTAAGAACTTATAAGTTACTCAAAAGTGCTTAGTTAATTTTTTAAACTAAGATCTTATTTTATGAGTGACTACAATGTCGTGATGCAATAAAATTATTTTAATTATTTTCCCAGCCTTACTAACTAGAAGCTATGGTAAGTAGGAGTCGATCTCACAAAGAGTGATGAATAAATTATGACGCTTATATTCAATTCAATTAAATAACAAATTATGGTGGGGTTTTTAATTGATCAACTACCACTAAATAAACTAGTAACCCTAGAAAGAAAATAAATAACAAAAAATCGATAGAATAAATATTTCAATTAACAGTTCAAGTATGAGGGCCAATTAGAGGATAAATATTTTCATAATAGATATCTCGAATTTTCAATAAATATTTTCCTCATAAATATCTCGAAAATACTCCAAAAATTCTTAAATAATTAAGGAAATAAAATGTGAAATATTTGAAAACAATGCATTTAAATAACATAAAATTAATTAACAATAAAATGTACATATAGATATGAAAACAGTGCATTTAATCACATTAAATAACATAAAATCTCAAATTAATTCACAATAAAATCCATCTATTTTCTACCTATCAAAGAGCTTATAAGTTTATAAGTTCCTTACATTTTATAAGTTCTTTTCTTAAAAGTAAGAGAATCCCAATTTATTTTTAAAATAAGAGTTTATTTTTTTAAAACAATTTCAAATTTGATCATTGAAATTACACAAATGTTATTACTAATATATTATAAGTTTCATCATCTTATTTATTCAAACACTTCAACAAGGTATTATTTATTTCTAAAATAAGAGTTTAGTTTTTAAAACACCTTCAAATTTTATCATTGAAATTACACAAACGTCATTACTAACATGTTATAAGTTTCATTATCTTATTTATTCAAACACTTCAACAACGTATTTTTAATTTAAATTAAACATCTCATAAACTCTAAAAACATCTTATAAAATACAAATCTTATAAAATACAAGCGCTTATAAGCTCTAAAAATAAACTTAATCAAACAAACACCCTCTATAAATCCTTTAAACTATTCACGTCCTTTTCATTTTACTGGCTTTTTTTTCTTACACATAAGCTACTAAATTATAAAAATTAATGCATTTTATCTTTCCAACTCTCAAATGAAAATGATAAAAAGTAATTTTATTCAAACTAATTTTAAAATATTTTTTTTTATTGTTACAGAAAATTAGATTAAAGTTTGTTGGTTTCAAGTGGCACAAAAGTTAAAAATCGTGAATGAACATCTATTGATTTTTATAATCTTTTAAACTTACTGCGTTGTAACCTAAAACAGTTTATAGCGCTATATGTAGTCCAGCTTACAGTGCTACTTACTGTAACTTAGAATTCTTGTAGCGAAAATGTTAATTTTGAAGGGAGGTGTTGGTCCCAAGTGGTGTCCGAGGTTCAGAGGGGGGGGTGAATGAACCTTGGTCGATTTTTCAGAATCTTTAAAACAACCGTTCTGCACTGCAAGTTACTTGAGCTTGCAGCGATAGATGGTTACTGCTTGCAGCGCTAGAATGCAGTGCTGCACGCTGTAACCTGGAGTTTTGTACGCAGCGAAAATATACTTTTCAAACAAAAGGCTGTTTTACACAAAAATGCTTCTTTCAAACGTTTTATGATGAGAAGAGATAGATATATGCAGAAAATAAGCACAGATAAATAAAGCGATAAAGACACTTATGGCTTATAGTGGTTCGAAGGTGGTGTAATCCTTCTACGTCCACTCTACTGCTCCTCGAGCAGGAACTTCGTTAAGCAAGATTGATTTACAGGACTTTCCTAACAATCTATCAACTTTACAAAGCAAACCACCTACTGAAGTCCAGCATACACACAGCAACTGCAAACTTTAAAGGCTAACCCACACAGGGTTCTATACTCCCACACAGGGAAGCTGCCTAACACTAGACAACTAAAACAAACAGCAAGGATCTCTCCTATCAACTGCTTGACACCACTAAAACAACCTAAGCACACAGCAACAAGGTTAAAAGGATAAAAAGGTTTTTTTCAACTTGTGCTTCGAAGTGAGCTTCTGAATCCGTAAGGAATCTTTCAGCTTGAACTCTGCTTCACTTCGATAGGTTGAGTGACTGAAACTGTTGGCTTGAATACTTTAAATTTGTAAGCTCGAAACTTTCGCGTATGGAAATTTGATCTCAGTAACAGTAACCGGCTTCAGTACTCCTCGACCTCTATTTATACTTGTAGAAGAAGATGTCCGTTGAAGGAGACATCCCTCTTTTGAATTTGAAATAGCCTGGCCAAAGTATGGTTCGCATTTAATGCGACTGACCTTTCTTTTCGGAGCATTTAATGCGGCAGTTGCGGCTCGCAGCTTTCTGCGGCGCGTCAGTCCATGTGGCATCTTCTTATTGGCTCCGTGTCTGCTACTTTGACTTTTTCTTGAACGGCTCTTTTGTCCCTGCTTGGATCTCCGTTCCTCGTACTGCATTTATCCTTTCTGGGATTTGCAGGATACTTAGTCTTGTAGTTAGCGCTGTATATACTTAACTGTTCTGTAAGTCTGTGCTGTATCCTTGGTCTCTGTGCAGCTGATGTATACTTTCAGTGCTGCTGTATTTTAGACCTGCTTGCAGTATTGTCTGGCAGTGCTGCTGTAACTTCGTTCTAGCAGTACTCCTGTATCCTTTTTATGCAGCGATGCTGCACGCCGTTCTTCCTTGCTTTGCTGTATCCTGACTTCATGCAGCGATACTGTATTCTGCCTTTTTGCAGCGATATCTTCCTTTAAAGCTTAGATGCAGCTTTATCCTCTTTTAACCTCCATTTCAATCCTTGACTAAAGACTCAATTCTAGTCTATTTATTCACTTAAACAATGTGAGAATGGGGTACTCAAAACTTCCTATTACATGGTTGGTTTGTCTCATCAAAATCTAAACAATGAAATCCCAACAGGAGGGTTCTGTCTGAAAAATCTTTTGAAATGTGAACTTTAAGAGCTTTTATGCAATATGACATGATATAGATATACAACAAATATAAAAACAACAAATAGAATAAACAAACAAGAGGCATACAAGGTTTTATAATGATTTAAAGGTGGTGTAATCTTTCTATATCCACTCTACTTCTTTTCTACAAGGAATTTCGTTAAAAAAGTTTAATTTACAGGACTCAACCTTACAAACTCTAATTCAATAAAGTTATACCTACTTAAACTTAGCTCCCACACAGGTTACTCAAGTCCTAAAGGCAGACCCACATAGAATTTCTACAACTCATATAGAGTTATTACCGAACAGACTTAACAATATACACACATCAAGAAAAACTTTCCTATCAACTGTGGAAATCCCTGTTTTGATCTTTTTATCTCAAGCACATAATATTAAAGATAAAAGTATATGAGATTTTTCTTCAACTGGTGATTGAGCAGTCTTTGAATTTTTGAACTTTGAATCAAAAGTTTAACTGCTTTTAGAGGCTGAGTGACTGAAATTCTGTGACTTTAAGACACTCTAAAATTAAGAACTTGCTTGTAGTTTTGAGTGTTTGTAAAATAAACAAAAATCAGTACGGTTAGGAGCCGCCTAACACGTAGCCCGAATTTTAGATCACTAATTTCAGTCAAATTAATATTATTAATTAAAAAATATTTTCTATCCATGTCAATGATCAATACTATTTATAATTAATTATTAATATAGTCATTTTATTTTTATTATCATACATGACTTGATAATCATTTTAAAAATAATAACTAAATTGTGTATATTATATTAAAGGGAAATCAACCTACATTAAATTTTCTTTAATACTTAATGGTATCTTAAAGTCTGCGTTAGTTGTTCTTCCTTCTGGCAATATCAAGGCTATGATGCCGGAAGATGCAAATGGTATAACATTTATATTTTCAGCACTTAATTTTGAAATAATTGTTTTGTACAAATATGTTTCTCCATTTCTCAAGGACCATATAGAAAGTTAAAAGTTTCATTTCTCCACCCTCAATTGAGTTGATCACCTTTTCAAACACATTTCTTTATTCGTCATTCAAACTGTGTGCTCTTTCTCTTGTTCCACAATGTTGTAATTGTTCCCTCTCTTATGAGCAAATTTGCTACTTATCTCGCAAAAACCTTCTCATAAATAGTTTTTTTAACGAAAATGTTATTGTCGCTAATGTATTTGTGATAAGATGATGTTTTGTCGCAAATAGGATTTTTAATCATGTTTTGTGACAATTTGTTATCAATTTATATTATCAATTTTTACGACAATATGTTGTCACAAAAAAATAGATTTTTTGCGATAATTTTTAGTTGTCGCAAAATATCTCATTGCAAATAACCATTTCTTTAGTGTATTATAATTAGTATTTTCCACATCTTTGATATTTTTATTCGAGTTTGGTATTAATAAATATTAATATCATGTTAACATTAATTAACTCTAATTCACTACAATAACAAAGGGTATTTGTGTCCGTTTATTTTGCGTCAACATATAATGATACAAAATAGATCATTGTGTGTTTCAACATAGTTGCGTAAAAGTATAATTGAAATGAAAAGGTATGATATTTTTGGGGAATGACTAATGCCACATTCGTATTCATATTGTTCTTTAAGTCTACACATGTAGATGCGAAAAAATAGTATGTTTTAATCTTCGTGGCTATTGGAAAAAACATTTTTATCCCTGATTTTTTCAAGAACAAACTATGCCTAATTTGAAGTCGTTTAATTCCATTCGGATTAATTGAGGATCCGATGAAGTGATTGCGTCATTATTAAATACAAATCAAGAACCCAGAACACAGATAAGAAAGGTCAAGAATTGATTGAATAACAATCAGAACAAGATTTATTTAATTCTTTTATGTTGAGGATATTGCTTGCTAACTGGCCTTCCATCAATTTTTATTTTAAGTCTCAAAGTTTCTTCATATCAGATGACATCTTTCCCCTATGTTATCTATTTGAATTTGTCAGTTTAATGTTTTCCCAGTTCTATATTGTTACTTGGGCTGGATTTACAATTAATCCAAATTTCAAGAGGGCTTATCAACAACGCATTTTTATCTATGACAACGGTTAACAACCGTTGCCAATTAGCGAAATTCTTGTAATGCTTGCAAAAATAAAAGAAACATAAGAAAGGCCGCATAATCATAAACAGATAAACTTGTATTCAAGTAACAAATCTATGCAAACTTTAGTTGACTGGATTTAAGAATTCTTGTTATGGTTATTCATGCTTATGCATATCCAAGTACTCTAAAAGAAATGAAGAACACAGAAACAAGAAAACAAGAACAAATGCAAGAACCATGAAGAGTGAATTAGCCAAGGTAAAGGGTCATCGAGACAGCTCCAATCAAACTGGTCTTTAGATCGAATGTTAGATAACTGATAGACAAAATAAGATGTATATGGCAATTGGCAATAATAGAACCAAAGCAAAGAAAGATTTTAGGACATAAGGCCAACAAGGGCAGTATCTTCTTATATGGTCTCCTTCTTCACATCTCATTAGTCCACCACTAGGACATATGTGCAGTTTCGACAACAATTTTAGTAAAAGTATACAGTTTTAACAATAAAGATACAACACGTAAGGAAAAGTAGAATGAAGATCTTATTACAGTTTTTCACATCCATATAATTAATTCCACATTAATCCTACACAACAATTGAGTTTATGATTCACAATCTTGAAACCACATTACTCTCACCGCCCACGCCGTCATCTCCGTTATCCCCCACCGTCTCATCGGAGCCAAGCGCCGCCACCACGTCAGCAAACACGGTTCCCCGGTTATCGGAATACACTTTTCCGACCCAATTCCTCCTCACCAACTCCACCCCCAGCTCCACCGCCGCTTCCACAGTCTCCGCCGCGCCGTCGTGGGCTGAGTCCACTATCCCCCACTCCACCGCCACCGCCGCCGTGATCTTCACCGCCTTCAAAACCACAGCCCTCCAGACCTTGGGAGAGGCGATCTTGTGCTTCAGGACCTCCATAAACCAGTGGGGCATCTTGTAGCCGATATCAAGCTCGCTCATGTAGAGATAGCCCCGGTCTTTGCGCATGAAGAGGTAGTCGTGGCTGAGGGCGAGGAGGAAGCCGGCGGCGGCGGCGTGGCCGTTGACGGCGGCGATGGTGGGCATGGGGAGGGAGATGAGGTCCCCCACCAAGAGGCGGAGTTTCTTGGACATGGACAGGGTCCGGGTTTGGGCTTGGGCCGGGTCTGCATCTGAAAGGGCCCATTGAAGGTCGTAGCCGTTGGAGAAGAACTTGCCCTGGGCGGTGGTGATGAGGGCAGAAGGGCGGCGCGTGGATTCAGACTCGGACTTGGCCCGGTGGAGAGCGGCCCGAATAGAGTCGATGAGGGCCGGGTTGAGGCGGTGTTGGTCGTCGCCGGTGATTGTGAGGATGAAAAGGTCGCCGCGTTTCTCTAGAGTACACATCCCACCTCCAATCACAATTCACACACCCACATTTGTTGATTTTTAGTTATTTAATATAATTTATATTTTTGTAATTTTTCTAAATATTTACTTAAATAATATTTTAAAATTTATATGTCAATTTAAAGTTTTATAATATTGGTTTTTTTTAGAACTATCACAGTAATTACTATTATTATTTAGATAATATTTTTTTTGATTTTTTTTATTCTTAGATATTTCAAAATAATTTTTCAGTTTCGTAAAAAAATAATAACTTTATTTTTTATAATATTTTATTTGGGAGATGGAGGTGTTGTATGTTCATTGCTGACTTTTAAAAATACCTCATATGTTTGTATGATTTGTCATTAATACATCTTTCTATGATTTGTCATTAATACATCTTTCTCAAATGATATGGATATATATAGGATTGACAAAAAAAAAAAAAATTGATTCCATATGTATATTTACTAACCACATCAGATTGTGACCACTGATTACTAAATGTAACAGCCAACATTAACATATGAATTAAAAACTCAAAAAATTAAAAGGTAAAGTGATAATTAGGAAAGTGGCAAATTAATAAATTTATTAACTTTCCTCTTTTTATATATAATATAGATAGTTGAGAACTCAAAAAATTAAAAGGTAAAGTGATAATTAGGAAAAGTGGTAAATTAATAAATTTATTAACTTTTCTCTTTTTATATATAATATAGATAGTTGAGAAGGTTTCCTATGCACTAGATGCATTACATTCAAGTCGGTTTGGACCGGATCCGATTCGGATCAATTGCAATATTTTTTTTTTGTTATGATATTTAAGTTATATTAATAATACATTTATATTCAGATATCATACATTTTTGCAATATTTTAACTTTAAAAAAAAAAATCTCATTTCGACACAATTTATACATATATATATTTATGTGATATTGTTTATACTTTTATACCAACATGGTCATACCTATACGTAATATATAAAAAAAAATATTAAGGTACATTTAAAAACCCTAAAGATATGACTAAAATAACATAAATGTATGACTATCCATGCACTTGGTGCATAAAAGTTTTTACCTAAATAATTTCATTTAAATTTTATTTTAAATTTATAAGAAATCCATTTAATATATGATAGTATTAAATTTATCATTGTTATTTATTATTATTTTTTATTTTTAGTTTTGTTTCATTTTTGTAATTTTTAAAACCTTTTCATTTAAAAATTTTCTTCCAATGCATAACATATTGAAGAAGAATTTATCGTAATACTAATCTAGAATTTTGTAACTACACATTCGTATTACCCACTAAAGGGAAGTTTATTATAAACTAATAACATTAGCTTGATTTTCCAGGTATGAATAAGCTTTCCTTCAACCTTCCCATGCCTCTAAAGGATTCAACTTTATTATTTTGGGATTCAATTTCGCATTCATTCATTGACTATTTTGAACATATAATATACCGTCTCATTCCAATTTTCTACTTATAAATTCGGATATAAAACATACAATTAATTTTGCCCCAAAAATGGGTCATAAGTTCACAAATTTTCCAACGACATATGGAAAAAAAAAAGAACTGTTTCAATAAGAACATCTCCAAAGCCGCAAAAAATTCATAACGAGATAATACAAAAAGTGCAATTTTTAGCAGATTGTGACATAGAGGTTTGTAAATGAATTTTGATTTACTGTGCATTAGTTTACCACCGTACGTGTGATGCACGTGTAATATTATATTACATTTTTTAATAAAATTAAAAATACTATAAATATTGTTATTATTTTATATATATGCAGGCGATGTGTTATTTTTCGAAAATTTAATCCAAAAGAATAAAATTGAGTATATTTATGTTAATAAAAGGTGCTACTGAAATAAGTAAAATGTGTTACTTGTTTGATTGAAATAAAATATTTTCATAATCTAAAAGATATTAATAACAAACTCGGAAGAAAGAAGAAGAAAAATAGGAAATTGAGGAAGATGAAGGGGCAGAAGATGAAATTCGATGGAGCAGACAACAATGGAGGAAAAGTAGAGAGAGATAGAATAGACAACAATAAAGAAGAAAAAAAATATCGTATGGGTGATACTGTTTAGTTACTATGAAATGAAGAAGAGTGTGAAAGTGGGGTAAAGTGGGGTTTGGATGGGTTGCCTTTTTTTTTCCCTTCATAAATGAGGGGTAGTTTTGTCTTTTAACAAATTGTTGAGTTAAATTCAATACATGGGATAAGTCATTATCCACCCTCATGGACAACCATATCAAAAAGTTGTGTGATACAAAAAAGGGCCAAACTTACATCATCGACTCATTTTTAAAGCAAACATGCATGTTATATAAACTAGTTGAATTAATGGTATATTATCAAGCTCATTAAGAGCAAGCAAACATGACCTTATGTCATAATATTGATATATTTTAGAATTTGAATCATATTGCAAAGATCCTAACAATCGTGAGTTCAGTGAAATAGGCCGAGTTGCACAAATTCTAAGATCTGTAGTCCAATTGCACTAAGTGACTCTCAAGTCCTTAAAAACTAAACGTGTAATGGAGATATATCCTATGAAATATACTCACCATTCATAGGATATTAAAAAACCGAAAAAAGAAAAGAAAAAGAAAGAGTATGTAATACAAGAGAAAGACAGAGAAATAGGAGTGAAGTAAAGAAAACTGGAAATGCAATGCTGACGTGGAAATTGGTTGCTGACGTGGAGACACACGTGGAGGAAGCTTCCTAGTTCTGTTGGAGTTGAACTGACTCATAGCGACCTCAACCACTCGGATCAGACTTAGTTAATTAGCTGAAGATTAGCTGTGCATGGGAAATTACTAATTAGGGCAAAATTAGGGCTTGTGCGCAGGAGTCAGTTGTAATTGGCTAATTGTTGCGTAGATTCAGTTGTAGTTAGTTTCGATTGACAGAGGGGTTTTGCTGAGTATATAAGCATGCATAATCCATCTTAATTTCAGAGTGAGTTAACGTGTATTCTGAGAGATCATCAAGTCTAGGGTTCATAGTTCATGCTAGATTTGGGGGTTTTCAATCTTGTAACATTTTCTTCATCAATTCTGAATAAAACTGTTGTGGTTTGGTCCGTGGATGTAGACTCAGTGGAAAAGAGTCGAACCACGTAAAATTCATGTGTGTTGATCGCGTTTTTCGTTTTGTAATTGAATTGTTCTTCTGCGATTTCTTGAGCGTAGTTCTGGGAAAGTTTCAGTGTTTTGTGATCAAATTCTTTCAGCAGTAATCCTTTCAATTGGCGCCGTCTGTGGGAAGGTGGATTGAATAATGGCTTCTATGAAGATGGAGGTTGGAAAATTCAATGGAAAGGGAGATTATGGGCTGTGGAAAGTTCACATGGAGGCACTGTTGATCCAGAACAATCTTGAAGAGGCACTCGAGTCTGATTCTTCATCATCTTCAACAGATGGGAAAACTGACGCAAAGAAAGCTGAGATAAATCGGAAAGCAAGAAGCATGATCATACTTTGTCTTGCTGATAAGGCTCTGCGCGAAGCTTGTAAGGAGAAGACAGCTCGAGATATCTTGGCAAGGCTGGATGACTTGTATTTGACAAGGACACTGGCAAACCGTCTATTCTTGAAACAGAAGTTGCTCAACTTCAAGATCCAAGATGAAAGACAAATAGCCGAGAAGATAGAGGAATTCAATAAAATCTTGGACGATCTCGCAAACATAAACGAGGAAATGGAAGATGAGAATACGGCTTTGATCTTATTAAACTCTTTGCCAAGGTCCCTTGAATCCTTTAAGGATGCTCTAGTTTATGGGAGATCAGAAACGTTGAAGCTCGATCAAGTGATAAACGCTATAAGATCGAAGGTACTCTCAAACAATTCTACTCAGAAACAACAGCCACTGGGAGAAGGCTTAAGCATAAGGGAAAGAAATTTCAAGAAAAATGCTGAAAAGAAGAAGAATCAAAAGGGATTCAATTCTGAAAACAAATCGGGCCCAAATCAGACTGAAACGAGGAAGTGTTTCTCATGTCATAAGGTGGGGCACTTGAAGAAGAATTGTCCTGAGAAAAACAAGCCAAAACCCCAGGATAAAGCTCCACAGGCTGCAGTGGCTGAAACAAGTTATGAACAGGCTGAAATGTTATGCATTGTATCTTCAAAACTGACAGCTGAATGGGTTTTAGATTCGGGCTGCAGCTTTCACATGTGCCCGACAAAAGAGTGGTTTCAAGACTTCAAGGAAGTAGAGGGAGGTTCAGTGCTCCTAGGCAATGATCAAACTTGCAAAATAAAAGGAACCGGCACGATCTCTCTCAAATTACAGGATGGGAGCATTAAGAGACTTCCACAGGTAAGGTACATTCCTGATCTAAGAAGAAACCTAATATCCCTTGGTTATCTTAACACTGCAGGCTACGAGTTCAGAACCAACCAAGGACTGATTGAAGTAATAAAGAATGGAAAGGTTATACTCCAAGGAAAGAAGACAAATGGTTTATATGTTCTCCTTGGATCCACACTTCAAGGAGAATCTGCTGCAGTGATTAGTGAGGAAGAGGCTGAACTTTGGCATAAACGACTCGGCCATATTGGAGACAAAGGGCTGTTGGAATTATCCAGGCAAAATTTGTTAGGAAAAGACATAATTTCCAAACCAAAGTTTTGTGAAAAATGCGTATTGGGCAAGTCCAAGAAGCTGCCATATGGAGTTGGAAAACATAGCTCTACAAAACCATTGGAGTATGTACATTCCGACATTTGGGGACCATCTAGGATACCAACTCACGGTGGAGCAAGGTATTTTATCACATTCATAGATGATTACTCCAGAAAAGTATGGGTGTTCACTCTCAAACACAAAAGTGAAGCCTTCAAAGCTTTCCAGGATTGGCTGCTCCAGACTGAAAATAAGACAGGTATCTCCATGAAACATCTTAGAACTGACAATGGTTTGGAGTTCTTGTCTTTCGAATTTCAGGAATTCTGCAAGAAGAAGGGAATTACAAGGCATAAATCAGTTGCTAACAACCCCCAACAAAATGGAGTGGCGGAGAGGATGAATAGGACTCTACTTGAGCGAGTTAGGTGCATGTTACTTGATGCAAACTTGCCAAAAACATTCTGGGGTGAGGCTGTTGCTACAGCAGCCTATTTGGTAAACAAATCACCCTCTTCTTCTATTAAATTTAAGTCTCCTGATGAGGTTTGGTATGGAAGTCCTTCTAGCTATAATCATCTTAAAGTTTTTGGTTGTTTAGCATATGCACACATAAGACAAGATAAGCTAGAACCAAGGGCATTAAAATGCATATTCATTGGTTATCCTATTGGGGTTAAAGGTTATAAATTGTGGTGTTTGGAATCTGGACATCAAAAATGTTTCATAAGTAGAGATGTTATCTTCAATGAGAAAGTAATGGGATATCAAAGGAATACTGATGATATAGCAGAAGATCTGAGTAATGGGATACCTCTTGAGGTGGAGAATCTACCTGATAGATCAGCAAGTTCTACTAATCAGTATGAAGATGATTCTGATCAGCTGATACAAACTGATGCAGCTGAAAATCAAGAAGATGGAAATCAGCTGGAAATGGAAGATTCAGATCAAAGAGATTTGAGGAACTACAGCCTAGCTAGAGATAGGGAAAGGAGAAAAGTACATCCACCAACTAGATTTGGACAAGCTGATCTGGCTTACTATGCTTTAACTGTGGCTCAAGACATCAGCTATGATGAACCTCAAGACTTCAAATCTGCAATGCTGTCAACTGAAAGAGATAAATGGATTGGTGCTATGAATGAAGAACTCATGTCTTTGGAAAAGAACAATACATGGATACTAGTAAACAAACCAGGAAATCAGAAAATAGTTGGTAGCAAATGGATATTTAAGAAGAAGTTTGAAGTAATAGGCACAGATCATATAAGGTATAAGGCTAGGCTTGTAGCAAGAGGTTTTACTCAAAAGGAGGGTATAGATTTCAATGAAATTTTTTCACCTGTGGTTAAGCATTGTTCTATAAGATTAATGTTGTCATTAGTAGCACAATGGGACATGGAACTTCAGCAGATGGATGTTAAAACTGCTTTTCTACATGGACACTTGGAAGAGACAATATATATGAAGCAACCGGAGGGTTTTGTTCTTCCTGGAAATGAGGATAAAGTCTGCAAGTTACAGAGGTCATTATATGGACTAAAACAAAGTCCAAGACAATGGTATAAGCGGTTCAATGATTACATGACAAGTATAGGTATGACAAGGTGTTCTTATGACAATTGTGTCTACTTTGGAAAAGAAGGAAACACAATACACACCTATCTTCTAATATACGTAGATGATATGTTGATAGCTAGTAAAAGCAAGTATCACATAGATCAGTTGAAGAATAAGCTAAAGTCTCAGTTTGAGATGAAGGACTTAGGAAATGCAAGAAGAATTCTTGGAATGGACATATTTAGAAACAGGAGTTCAGGTCTGCTGTCACTAAACCAAGCTGATTACATCAGTAAAGTTTTGAAGAGATTCCTGATGCATCAAGCCAAGGCCACAGGGACTCCTTTGGGGCAGAATAATAAGCTGTCAAGCAGCCAAAGTCCAGCATCAGAAAATGAAAGAAAGCTTATGGAAAATACTCCTTATGCAAGTGGAGTTGGGAGCTTAATGTATGCCATGGTCTGTAGTAGACCAGACTTGGCATATGGAATGAGTCAAGTAAGTAGATTCATGGCAAATCCGGGTAAACCACATTGGGAAGCTCTCAAATGGATGTTGAGGTATCTAGTTGGAACCACCAAGAAAGGTTTAGTATTCCAGAAACACAATGACATAGAATATGCTGAGTGCTTGCAAGGCTTTGTAGATTCTGATTTTGCAGGAAACAAGGACAATAGAAAATCTCTTACAGGATACATATTCACCTTGTTTGGAACAGCAATCAGTTGGAAGTGTGTTCAACAGTCGATGGTTGCACTCTCAACTACAGAAGCCGAGTACATGGCAATGACCGAAGCAATCAAAGAGGCAATCTGGTTAAAGGGTATTCTGTCTGAATTTGGTGTATTGCAGAAGAGAATTCAAGTGTTTTGCGACAATCAAAGTGCAATCCACTTGGTAAAACATCAGGTTTTTCACGAACGAAGCAAGCATATAGATGTGAAAATGCATTTCGTGCGAGACATTGTAGAGAAAGGGTTGATCAAAGTCATGAAGATTGACACTTCTGAAAACCCTTCTGATATGTTAACAAAATCTGTAGACAATGCTAAGCTTCTTCATTGTATGAATTTGGTTAACAATTTAACTTGTGATTTATCTGATAAAGTTTGTGTTGTGGAGTAATTTTCTACAGGTTTAAGAGCAATGCAGCAGTGGCATTCAAGTTTTGGTGGAGAATTGAAGTAAAGAAAACTGGAAATGCAATGCTGACGTGGAAATTGGTTGCTGACGTGGAGACACACGTGGAGGAAGCTTCCTAGTTCTGTTGGAGTTGAACTGACTCATAGCGACCTCAACCACTCGGATCAGACTTAGTTAATTAGCTGAAGATTAGCTGTGCATGGGAAATTACTAATTAGGGCAAAATTAGGGCTTGTGCGCAGGAGTCAGTTGTAATTGGCTAATTGTTGCGTAGATTCAGTTGTAGTTAGTTTCGATTGACAGAGGGGTTTTGCTGAGTATATAAGCATGCATAATCCATCTTAATTTCAGAGTGAGTTAACGTGTATTCTGAGAGATCATCAAGTCTAGGGTTCATAGTTCATGCTAGATTTGGGGGTTTTCAATCTTGTAACATTTTCTTCATCAATTCTGAATAAAACTGTTGTGGTTTGGTCCGTGGATGTAGACTCAGTGGAAAAGAGTCGAACCACGTAAAATTCATGTGTGTTGATCGCGTTTTTCGTTTTGTAATTGAATTGTTCTTCTGCGATTTCTTGAGCGTAGTTCTGGGAAAGTTTCAGTGTTTTGTGATCAAATTCTTTCAGCAGTAATCCTTTCAAGGAGAGAGCCAAGGAGCAGGAGGAATGAGTGTTAATAAATTAAAGCATATAATAAGGGTGTAGGATTAATTAAAGCATAGAATAAGGGTGTATGATAAATTAGATTGTGGTTGAAGGGTCTTCTTATGATAAAAATGATCACTAGCTACATTATATACTTGCGGTCAAATTGGGTTAGTTCTATCTGTGTTTTTACTCAGTAAAAGAATCAAGGAAGTATGAAACAAAAACCAGGTAACACATTTTTATTAATTCCAGAGTTCTCTCTAATATCTTAGAATCTTGATCTGTTTTTTTTTTCCTTTCTCAAATCCAAAAGCTATACTATATATATATATATATATATATATATATATATATATATATATATATATATATATAAAAGACATGTATACAAAATTTCTCTATTAATTGGACTTTGGAAATTGACTTTAGTAATAACACATAAGGCATTTCATTACAGTGTTATTTTTGGAAGATTTTTAAAGTGTCATTTTGTTTCTAAGGATTCCTAAGCATTTAGCTCTGTGTGTTATGGATTTAAAGGTAATTTTGCAAGTTTGAATTTGAGATTAATTTAGAAGGATTTTGTGAATATGAATTTTGAAGATCCTATGTTTATTTTGAGAATTTGTAGGATATGATTATAGTTAAGATGTCATTTTCATATTGTGAATGTAGAAAAAGTAAATGTTGTTTGTTGGGATTTGTAGAAAATGTGGAAAAGATAAATGTTTTTATTGAGTTATAGAAAAATATAATAGGATTGCAAAATTTTGTAAATCATTGTCCAAACACCCTCTTAAATAGTATGTTTAGATCCCTAAATATCAGATTTCATATGTTAATTGACTTCCAACACAGAAATACCTAAATATGAGTTTTTTTTTCATTGAATATGTTAATTTGGGACTTCAACACCACATTTATTTATATTTTAGAGACATTTAGGAATAATAAAGTGATATTTAGACACTTTTTGACCGGAATATTTTTTGTGCACCTTCATTGTGTACGTTGGGAAAATCAACAAATTAATAACTCGTAATTTTTGTTTATTCACATTCGAATTTAAAACTTACAACTTTACTAGTAACTTGTATCTGAATTTGTCACACGTGTTGTACATGATAGCTGACGTTTTGGTCCATGCTAAAAGTATCTCCTTTATAAGCATATAATTTGCTACAGATTAGATTAGGATCTTATACCATGCTCTAGTAAATTAAAATATGCACATCATGTGTTATTGCACACAATGAAGGATCCTAATCACTTGGGATTATCATGCATCCTTTGCAAATCATGTAAGTTGCATATACATGTTGAGACAGATTTATTTATAAATATTTAAGAAGTAGCTCCCAAGAAATAAAATGTACATGTGTTGAGAATTCCCTAACACTGTTGATATCCTTTGCAAATTTACCTAAATTACCACATCTTCGGTCCTATAACAAAAACCATATTTTGAAAGAACTTTTTTTCCCAATAAAACTCATAATTCAAAAGTTGATCTAATTTTTAAACTGAAAAATCTATAACACCTTTTAATTTGTAACCAACTTATAATTATATAGTTATAATTATATAGTTATAATAAACTCTAAATCACTACGAAAAAACATGATTATTTGTGGTGAAGTTTTTTCCGAGAATAAAGGTTGTCGTGAAAATTCTATTTTTAGTAACAACATATTATTGAAAAATTAGTAATATAAATTGACGACAAGTTGTCAAAAAAATGATTAAAAAAATTTATTTGCAACAACAATGTCGTAAAAAAAAAAATTTTGACGAGAAGGCTTTTGTGATAATAATTTAACAACAGAATGTTGTCGCAAAACTATCAATGTTTTTTCGACAATATTTTGTTGGACCCTAAGTATAAATCCTAGACCCGTCATTGAAGGAGGGGTACAGGCACCTAATTAAGAATTCATGTGCTTAACAAAAAGTTACACATTCTAAAAAAAAAAAAAAAATATATATATATATATATATATATATATATATTATTTTGATAAAATACGACCTTATTCGATGATCACTAAATCAGATAGCCAAGAAATATTTGGAGGGGTTGGAATAGTTCCAGAGGCATTGACAGAGGAAAACTATGAGCACTGGAAGAGGTGTTTGCAGAACTATTTGGTTGGAAAGGGGTTGTGGGGCGTTGTCTCTGGAGAAGAGTTGGAGCCTCATAAATGGACACAGAAACAAGAACATGATGAGTGGACTAAGAAAAATGCATTGGCTTTGCATGCCATTCAACTCTCTTGTGGACCTGCTATTTATTCTAAGATCGATAAAGCTCACATTTCTGCTCGTGATGCATGGACTCATCTTGCTGAAAAGACTTTGCATCTACCTCCACCATCATCACATGATGATCATAATGGTAACTACTCATTTGTGTGTGTTGTTTTTTTATTATTTTCATTGATAATTTAGGGTTTGATTTCATTCATTGAGTTCATGACCTAACCAACAATGGATTTGAGTTTTCCGTTGTGCATAGCACTTTCTAGATTGCGAATTGTTGGTCATATTTTTTGGAGTTTAATATCCTACTTATCCAAAAGAGGGTTTGACAATTTTGGACAACAATTTATGAAATTTTGTATATTTAGGTTAAAATTAACAATGTATTTGAATTGTCTGTTGTGTATAGCACTTTCTAGATTGCGAATTGTTAGTAATATTTTAATTTTTTCAAAATCATTAACGTGACCTTCGAAATTTGGTTGTCACGTCATAATTCCCGACGGCCACGTGAGCAAAATTGGATTTATATTGGAAAAATTATAACGTAGAATATCAAAATTAGAAAGTGAATGCTTAGTTGACGAAAAATTGAAAATTTCTAACATATGAGACCAAAATTGAAATTAACTCAATTCTTTATATGCAACCCCTAAGATTTACATCTTCATATCGTCATCGTTCAATTTGAATCCTTTGTTAATAACACTACAATAACTGACATTAGATGATTCAAATATGTAAATCTTGTTGACTTAAAATCCTATATACGAATGCATGCAGGGAACAAAGAGTACCTTAAATATGAGGCCTTGTACGAGGCAGTTGAACAAGACAATTTGAAGGAAACAGAAAGATTTCTAGACAATAACCCAGATGGAGTGAATGCAAGAGTGTCATCTCATAGAGACACAGCTCTCCACATTGCAATTTTATCTGGCCACTTAAAAATTGCAGAGTATTTGGTAAACAGAATGGAATCACCTGACTTAGAACTCATTAACGACTACGGCGCAACGACACTGTCTCTTGCTGCTATCTGTGGTGCAATAAAACTGGCAAAGTTGATAGTGAAGAAGAACAAAAACTTACTTAGAATGACAAATGGCCATGAAGATGGCCAACTTCCTGTAATTGTGGCTGCTATGTATGGACAAAAGAATATGGTTCATTATCTCTACAAAGTCACACCTAAATCTGAGTTCAGTCCTGAAAAGGGTGACAATGGTGTCAAGCTTCTAAACTGTCTTATTACAGCAGATATCTATGGTAATCACCGTTGCTATTAATTCACATTAGGAAAATTTTTTGGTCTCACAATTTCTCTCAAAGATCGGGGAAATATATTAGGACTCATGTCCAAACTAATCCTATATAATTCGAAAAATCAATTTTAGTCCTGCAATTTAAGAAACTATCTAATTTCAGTAATTTTTCCATCGGAATTTCCGAACACATGTGGTTTTTTTCGTATTTGAGACACATCGGAGTTCAGAAAAGACCGCCAGAGCTTGGAAGTTCTCGTGGAAAAAACGCATTGAAATTGGATTATTTATTTCAATCGTTGGACTGAAATTGATTTTCTGAATTATACAGGATTAGTATTGGACAAAGGTCATAGGACAGGATTTCCCCTCAAATCAAGTATGCTATATATGTATACCGACTTACAATTTAAGACTATAATTTTAAAATTTTGGTGAAATATATATATATATATGTCCTAAATGTGCAAAGATTCTTGCATTATTGCACCATTTTATTACTTTCTAATCATGTATATCTCTAATGTTATAGATGTCGCGTCAATGTTATTGAGACGCTATCCAAAATTGGGCGTTACACCGGATAATAGTGGCCTTTATGCTCTCGAAATATTGGCTCAAAAGCCTTCTGCATTTCCCAGCGGAACAAAGCTTGCACTATGGGAAAAATGTATCTATTGTTGTAAGTGTATAATATATCACTACCACATTAACTTATATATTGAACGTTTTTCAATCTTGGAAAAATAATGTGCTTATTTTAGTTTTCAATGTTCTAGTTCAGGAAATTCTCTTATAATTTATTTTCTCAGTTAGGATTATTTCATTCAATTCTATTACATATAAAACGCTAGAGGACTAAAAATACTTTGTCTTGGATATATAGGCGTAAGAATACATTCTCCATGGGAAGGTCAACAGAAGTCTTACAGTGAAGAGCACATGGAAAGTCACACTTTGAGCTTCGATGTTGATCAAAGAATTGATATTTCTGAACATAGTGAAGATGAAAGTGATCATAAAACAGAAACTCATCGAGGTATTAACTATGTCTAACCTATATAGCTTGAAATGATAATCAACTTACTATGGTAATCCACCATATTTTTAGCCAACTCTCAAGAAAATCGTTTTGCTTTTGTTAATTAGCTTTTAAACTTGTTTTTTTTTTTCAACCATTTTGGTAATTATATTTTTGGTGGTACGAGCTAATTAAATGGAAATAACATGATTTTATTGGTAAAAGGGTGGTACGACCTAAAGTTTAGTTAATTAGTAAGATTGATGTAAAGATAACAATCTAATTCTGATGCTACGGAATAGAGTGATACAGTCAAAATTTTGATAGTGTAGGATACAGTAGGTGGTAAAAATGGTAAAAATAACCAAATGTGCCTAAAAATAATGGATGTTAAGTGGTAGGTAGATTATTTTTTTTTTTTTACTCACCACGAGTGGTTAGAAATGAAATTGCTCGTAATCCAAATGAACAAAATAGATCAGATATCAAGACTTTTCTTAATAACAAAAACTTATATTAGATTGTTTCACATATAGTTATTGTGAGAAGAAGTTCTATTACCCAAATGTGAATTGTAGGATATGTGTTGTGTGTTGACATGTCTTATATAATTAGATCTCATGAAATCTCTCACAAGAGTCCCACTCTTTCTAGTCTTGTTCATTCTATTATTGCATTTTTTCTTTAAAATCCTTAGTTTAGTTGAAATTCTATATACTAAAATTAATTTTAAATGTTGCATTAGATTCCAAAATGATATAAACTTAACATTTATAGTTATATTAATTCTTACACAAATTGGTCAATTACTTATCTTATGAATTGTCATGTCACGTTCATAGGATCGATTAATTTGTTAGTTACACCGATTTTTAGTACGTAAAATCCTGACTAATTACACAAAACACGAGAATTAAATTAAATAGTCTAATATCGCCACTTTTAAAAGAAAAAGAAAAAAAAAGACAAATTTACTACATCCCTAGAGTTATGGGACCAAATTTTGCATTTTTCCACTAATAGAAAATTTGAGTTTATACAATAATTGAAAAAACAGTGCTGATGATTTCTAGCCTTTTCTCATCTAGACTAACTATCTGGATTCCTTTTGCAGTTCAAAATCTGTTGCAAAGATTCAGTTGGTACATTTTACAATGTTTTGGTATGTACAATAACCATTTTAAACTCCTTGCTGTATCAAATGTGGTATGGATTATATATAATCATTGAATTTATTTGAATTCTTAGTTCCAGAGATCAAGTACATACACCACAGGAAATTGGTACATGATGAGGCTGTCAAACTCCTCGACTGCATGTTCAAGGAGATTCGGAATCTGAGTAATTCCAATCTTAAGAAGATGGGAATCGACAAAATCATTTACGACGCTATCAAACACGGGATCATTGAATTCATACGCCAAATGTTGGTATACAATCCGGATATCATGTGGAAGAAAGACAAGAAAGGAAGAACAATCTTTTCTCATGCGATTGTATTAAGACAAGAGAAGATATTTAGCCTCATATACGGACTTGGGGCGAGGAAGAGCATAATGGCTCGTAGACACGATATCTTCAGAAACAACTATTTGCATCTTGCTGCAAAGTTATCGCCTCCTCCTCAGCTAGAGCGTGTTTCTGGTGCAGCTTTGCAGATGCAACGGGAACTTCAGTGGTTTAAGGTATGTACTAACGTAAATATATTTTTTCTATTATACAATTCTATTTCTGGGTTTTTCTGAAACTAATTTCAATCTAAAATATTATTACTTTATATTCTGTTGTGTCATGTTTTTCAATTTGCAACTTTTTTTTTTTTTACCTATATATTGCACTTCAGAATTCACCATTTTTTTTATCAAATTGAAACATTCCACTTTTAGGTAATTTTTCTATTCAAAATCGAAATTTTCATTTGTGTTTTACTTAAATTGAGCTTGGACCAAATGGAAAGTAGAAAATTGACTTGAGGATTTTATTCGGTTTGAATTATGGAGAGTTTTGGTGTAGGTCTCATGTATTATTGTTTAAAAAAATTTGAAACATTGGATTCGATTTGGGCTGGAAAAATGTGATTGAAGGCCCTAAATTGCAAATTTGAAAAAATCGTGAACTTTAGAGTACAATCGGAAAAAAGATCATATTTGAGGTTGGTTTTTTATGGTTAAAAATTATTTTTTTTAATCTAAACTATACATAACTTGACACATGATTTTACTGTAAAAACTTTGAAACATTACATTTTACGATATCAGACAAATCTCTTTCATACTTAAGAGTCCAAAATCAACAGTTATAATTTATTTGAGATGTATAATAAACTACTTCGAATTTAAAGCTCATGATACAACAAAGTGCATGAAACCTTTCAAAATTTACACACAAATATGTCTTCATCACGTATAATTCAATTGAGATCCCAATATTTCTACATCAACTCAAACATTCAAAATTACTAAAACCAAATGTTTGTTTCCAAACATGCAGGAAGTGGAGAGCATTGTTCAGCCAAAGCTGAAAGAAGAGAAGAACGAGAACAACAAAACACCAGAATCCCTATTCAGTGAAGAACACAAGCAACTCGTTCGAGACGCAGAGAGCTGGATGAAAAACACAGCCGGATCGAGCATGATCGTAGGCACTCTGATCGCAGCCGTCATGTTCACGACAGCCTTCACGGTCCCGGGTGGCAACAAGAACGACTCAGGGCTACCAACAATGCTCGAATCCCATCCACGTCCCTTCATGATCTTCATGGTCTCGAATGCCTTATCCATGTTCAGTTCTTGCACCTCTTTGTTGATGTTTCTTGGTATTCTTACAGCGCGATATGCAGAAAAGGATTTCCTCAAATCGTTGCCCACGAAGCTGATATTCGGACTCACAACGTTGTTCTTCTCCATTGTTACAATGATGGCATCCTTTGGCTCTGCACTGTACTTGACTCTGCATGATCAGATCTCGTGGGTTACGATTCCGATTATTGTTCTATCTGTTATTCCCATTGCATTGTTTTCGATTTGCCAGTTTCCGCTCTTGATTGAGATGACGAATCGCACTTACGGGTCTGGGATCTTTGATAATCCTAAGAAGAAGGAATTGTTTCACGACTGATCAACCAATATTGTAGTTGTCTTGTGTGTGGTTTATGAATAGGGGAGCTTTTTACAAGCTTTGATGAATAGATAAGTTGTTTTATACTTATTTAGTTTTGTTTATTTGATTTTATAATATATGAGTACATCTGTAGCTATATGATAAGGTCCTATGTTTGTTGATAGTTTTTGATTTTTTTTTCAATTAAGTATTTATTTTTTTAATTTGGGCCTTTATTCTTTTTTTTTTTTTAATTTCAGTTCAATTTTGACCTAAATTTTTAAAAGCATGACCACTTGAATTTGGTTGTCACATTATAATTTCCAATGGCCAAAATTCCGATTATAATTAAACTAAAATTGGAAAAAATTAAATATAAAATATCAAAATTAAAAAATAAATATTTAATTATTAAAAAATAGAAAATATCTTATATAAAGGACCAAAATTGAAATTAACTCTAATATTAAATTATATGCTAACTATATACTATAGTTGTTTTGATTTATGCTTACAGACTCAAAACTAATCTATACTTCATTTAAATATTGTGAAAAATGGGGTATTCTAATTTCCTATTACAAGGTTGGTTTGTCTCATTAAAATCTAAACATTAATATTCTACAACCTACAATAAACTCTCTAGATTTGATTCATTAAATACATTAATACACAAGCTCGATTTTATAATGTAGGATTATGCTACCGTAAAAATGCACGACCTCTTGTTAACTACTAATGAAAATAAATCACAACGATATGACTCATGATTTAAAATTCTAACAATCAATTATCAATACAAACCAAACATCAATAATTGAAATATATAAACAGATAGCATAATCATCCAAATATCAATAAAAAAAATATGAGATTAATTAAAATATAAAAGATACTAAATTCAAACACCTTGCACCGAAATAACAGAATTAATTAGCACCTTAAAATTGAATCAACAAGAGTTGTAGAAAACTCCTAATCTAGAAAAAAAATGTCTTGATATTCAAGTCTCTCCCCTCCCAGTTGTGTATTGGATGAAAAGAAAGAGAAATCTCAATTATGATCGTGATCGTGCATGAATGCCTCCTGCCTACATTTGCTCCCCTTTTAAAGTGTGACATGGGTTTTTTCCAATTTAACAAGCCCAACTCTTCCTCTTTTTTCCTTAATCCCGTGGACAAGCCCTTTCAATTGCATGGATTTGGGCATTTCCTTCAATTTTAGCCCAAGCCCACTTTCTCCTTTCATATGCTCATTGAACTTCAATCCATCTCTTGGTCCACGATCATATTTTTTTATTTGAAAATGTTTCAAAAATAATTCATAAATAATCAAGAAAGTAATATGTAAAGTATTTGGAGACGAAATATATATATATATATACACGAAAATAGTGTATTTAATCACATCAAATAACATAAAATCTCAAATTAATCAACAATGCATGCCCCTATTTTCTACTTAATGTGTAACCCTTTAGTTATCAAATTATTTCATATCATGTATATGGTATAAAGTTATATCTTGTAATCATTAGCTATCACATACATGTTGTGTAACCCTAAATAGTCAATCACATACATATCATGTAATCCTTTAATAACATTTATATTGTGTATATCGTTTAAAGTTATATCGTGTAACTCATAATTATCACATACATATCGTGTAACCCTTTAATTATCACATTTCTATTGCGTATATCGTTAAAGTTATATTGTGCAACGTACTCTTAATTATCACATACATATATAGTATTATGATCATATTTACATTGTATAACCCTGAATTATCACATATACATATTGTACAATTCTCAAATATATACAAAATTATATCGTGTAATCCTATAAAAACATGTAAAATCATCTCATGTAAACATGACGAAACTATGTAACCTTATAAAAACATAAGAAATCCTGACGTAATTTTTTTTTTTTTAAAGTGTAATCTTATATTCCTATGTACTCAGAAAAATTATATGAATCTTTAACGAAACTGCCTTAAGTGACTCACACGTACATTTTTTGTGAGAGTTTAGTTTAATTAGCTTTTCTATTACTCGGGAATGAAAATTAAAAATTTGAACAATTACATCTAGTTTACACGAAATAGCAACTTATTTTTTATTGTTCAAAATGTGTTTGTTGAATAAAGTTATTAAGTGCTCAATCGGTCATTAAGTGCTAAGTTAAGTTCCTCCTAGTAACAGGTTTTGTGTTCGATTACTCTTCTTGTCACTTTTAAATTTCATTTTTTTTATTTATTAAAATCACTAAATTATCCCTATTTTAAACTTCTTGTCACTTTTAAATTTCAATAAATCACTAAATTATCCCTATTTTAAACTTCTTGTCACTTTTAAATTTCATTTTTATTTATTTATTAAAATCACTAAAGTATCCCTATTTTAAAATAATAAACAAGACTGAAAGCATTGTCTTTGATTCCAATCAAGAGTTAATTTTTAAAACAATCGATTATATACAATTTCACTAAATTGCCCCTATTTAAAATAATAAACAAGTTTGAATGTATTGTCTTTGATTTCAATCAAGAGTGAATTTTTAGAAACAATCAATTATGTAAAATTGATTGACAACTTTGCTGATAAAAAATCAAGTTTTTCATAGTTGATCCCTTTAGGAAAAAAATTTCGATGTTAATGAAGTTGAACTAGTTTTTTGAAAATTTTGTTGATCATTTGATGTAATTTAAAACATTAGTACCAAAACATGATGTTTTTTACTTATTATTTTATTTTTATATAATATGTATAATATGATTTACATAATTAATTTAGGTATTTCTTGAAAATAATCAGGACTCAATTTCATTTTATATTTCAATATGTTCTATATAATGTCATTTTCCCCCTTCAAGGATAAGACATACTTGGTTCGATCTATTTCTTTATTTCCACATGAATCGTGTGTTTGTAACAATAGCCTGCCACCAATATAATAATATTTTGCATGTGAGACTCAATGTTTATTACTTATTTTGGTCTTTTGACAAATTATAATAGAAAAGTATTTTTATTGTATATTATGTGGTAGAAAATTACTTTTATTTAGTTACGTCGTAAGAAGCCATTTTGCCAAATAAATTTTGGGATTTAATAAACTTTATCCAACTTTCATTTGCGTATATACCAACTTTCATCTACCGAAACCATTAAATAATACCATACGAAACTGTACTTCTTCTGTATACATACTATCAAGCTCAACCTACTTTATTTTAAAATAAATAAAAAATTAAAGAAACTCACTTATATATTATCGATCTTTATGTTGGCTTATATATTAAACAATTATGAGATTTGCTTCATTGCTAGCTTGGGCACTTATGAGAGGACCTTATAGGCTAATACAATAATATACTAAGTCCAGGTGGGTCTCTTAGTTGGTTTAGGTGACTAACTTTTATATTTAACATTTTTCAATTATTTGATATTTGACATTTTGATCTGATAATTTATTTTTAAAACAGCATCCTTATAAAATAAAGGTTTAATTGGGAAAAAAAATAGCGTCTTTTCCAAAATTTTAATTTAATATGCTAATCTTTTTTTATTTTGAAATAAAATCATCACTTTTTTTTTAAACTTGTCATTTCACATTTTAATGTACTATTAATGTAACTCAAATCACAAACACAAATATATTTTCTAAAGGTCACAGCTATCATTTACATAAGAAAAACACAAGTTTATCACTATATTGCAATTCAACGTTAACACACTATTTTATTTGACATGTGATTCACTCGAAATGTTGGATAATATAATTATATTTCTAATTGCAATAGTAAGTTAAAGTAAAGATTTTTTTTTTTTTTCTAAATTCAAAGAGTTGGGATTTTAATTGAAATTCTAAAAACTATGATTTGTTTATTTTTGTTTGGAAACTTTAAAAAAATCATAATTAAATTGAATTTGGAAAAACATTGTCATATTTACTTTTATACGATTAAGCCTAACATAAATTGTAAACGGTATATATTAAATTTAATGTTGTTACAAAACCCTAGATTGAAAAAAGAACTTTTCTAATTAAAAATGCAATTTTAAAAATTATATGAATAAATAAGTATTCAATTGAAAAAAATAATAAGAAGAAGAAGAGAGAGAGAGTGAATGAAACAACAAAGAGGCACCAGCATACGAAGCCTACGTCTAATTGAGAAAGGATTGCTTTGCTTCCAATACAAAGTATATACGTCTCTTTAATATATATAATATTAATTGTTGATAATATTATTTTTTTCTATCCTTATCCTCTTTTCCATTTCTGGATTTTTTTTCAAATGCAAGGCTGTTTCATCCTTGTTTCACAAGATTGCTTATTCTCTCACCTCAAAGCAAAATTAATAAATAAATATATAATCCAAGGCAGATTATAGATTTATTACATGGGAAATCAAAATAAATTTTGGCAGCGTCAAAATAATAAAAATAAAATTTGGCATGTAATTCTAGTGGTCGATGGCTGAAAAAGAGTACGATCCTTATGAGATTATCTCACGTACCTAATTTTATGAGATAGGTTAATCTACAATTCATATTTTAAAAAGTTAACAAAAAAAAAAAAAAATAGTAATGAAGTAAGTTAGCTAGCTAAATTGTTTATGTGACCTGAAAATGCTAGCTAAATATTTCTAGAAAGTAAGTTATTTTGAAATCTTGAAAGTAGAAATTTTGGAAGAATTAGCAGCAGTAAAATTCGTACGTAGAAATTTTGCAAGTATAAATTTTGTGACCTAAAAATGCTGGCTGTGACACCACATTACTAACTATAAAAGTTTAATTTGTTAAAAATGAGTACCATTTTAATATTTGTTTAATATAAACATTGACCAAGCAAATTAGCTGAAGGACAACTCATTTTACAAAGAAAAAACAGGTCACTGATGAGCTAATTAATTGACTCAATTATCTTATAACTTAATTGATTTTTCTATTTGCTAACTGCTCACTAATTAATATCTGAAAAAATTTGACAATCACTTGAGATTTCTTCTATTCTTTAAGATATATTCTATGAGACCTATCTTATAGACTTAATCTGTTAATCCATGAGGATAATATTTTGAAATTTTTTGATATAAATGTTCTACATTAACACAATCACTAAAACGATCTCATTTAAATTTTATGATATTATTTAAATTTGATTTTATGTATGTGTTAATGAAGAACACGATGGTGTAACGAAACAAACGGAATACTTGGCGAGAGGTGTAAGGTTATGGTCATACAAGGATGTCCCACCCTCCAACCCTATTTCCTATTTATCTTTAATTGGAAAAAATACATACACCTCATGTGATTTGTGTACCCTTTAGGAAGTGCAATACTTTTTTTTTCTTATGCCAAAATACATTCTATAAATATCGATTGTGAATGTGGGTTGTGATTGATCAGTCTCGTGAATTAATCTTATAAAATTGCTTTCCGACCTAATGAATAAAAGATATATGTTATGTTAAATATACTCCAACCAACATAGGATGTGTTATATGCTAGAATGTGTGCGCGTTTCCTTTAAAGTATTATCTCATGGAAGTTTTTTGTTTTATTTGCCAAAATCATCTTTAGCTCATTAACTTCCTTTAAAAAGGGTGTAGATTCAATTATCACTTTATATATATAATTTTTATTTATAATCCATTTTACGTTGTACTATGTGACCTCAAATCTTATAACATATTAACATTTTATAGTCATGAATCATGCCCAATAAAATTCCCCATTTCCCATCAATCAGAATCTCTGATATATTTTGATATTTCATTATATATATTAATTACTAAATAATATATGATAATTATTTTAAAATAACAATAAAACACATATTATTAATATAATAGTTACTTTTTGTTAGAAATGATTGAGAATCAAAATTGGTACTTTGAATAAATACTAAGATGTAGCTTAACATCTCATGCACTCAAGATAATTAACTCTCATCTCCAACTTGGATACCACTCTCCCACCAATGCTATCTCTTAAGAAAAAGATACCTCAACTATTTTTCAACAGTCTAGAGTACAATAAAAATCAACCCCACGTAAAAGATTTTGAAAAAAAAACATAAAAATTGATAAAAATCAAAGTGGTGCAAGATAAAAATCTAATGATTATTGTTGACCAGAAAAAAATATGTTGTCCTGCAAACTAGACCATGGCCAATTTTTGCAGGTCATCAATCATCATGCATATGAAAGAAGAATGTGAAGATCATGCTGAAAAGTAATAACTCCAATCACCAAACTAAAGAATGTTGGAGTGATGAAGTGAATAATATGAAAGATTTAAGTTATTTTGAACATTCCTAGGATGAATTAATTTGTGACCATATAAGTTCAACCAAATAAAAATTTAAAGACTGGCCATCTTTCTTATAACATTAAATTTATATGAGATAGATTCCAATTATCCACAAATCAAACTCGTTTTCACTAATCAATCTCTATTTTGTGGATTACGGTTTGTAGAATGAGTCCTACAAAATTAGATACATGAGACGTTTTTACAAGAGATATACTCGTTTCCATAATTAGATGAACGAAACAAGTATAGCTGGCTTTATTTATTAATTTATTTTTAAGGTTGATTCTAACATCCTATGTAAGTATGTAACACCCCTTCAAAGACATATCCATTAGCTTTTTTGACTTGATTGTATGTTGAGTAGCCATTACTGCAAACAGATAGTAACATGGACCACTTAACAACAAAAGGCATGAAACTGGGAATTAGTTCTAAAGTTAATTAGGCCTTATTTGTTAATTGTTGGGGTTAATCCAAATAACCATAATGATTAAATATCAATACTTCCATCAAGAAAATTACACTTCTCTGTTTGGTTAGTAAGATGTGGCAATTAAATCATTATCACCAACTAAACCTATTGTTTTCAGTAACCTAATCCATCTACTCTTTTGATGTATTATTACTAATGTATCAGAAAACCAAATAGTTGTTGGTATCATGAAACCAATCAAACAAGTGCATGTGGAAACGGTGTCGTTTATCCCTATATCAATCAATTTATTTGAATATAATACAATATAGACGACCCATTTCTCAGCTACCCAAAAAATATAATGTACCCCAGGAAATTAAATTGATATATAAGAAATTAAATTGTCAATTCGAATTAAAAGATAAAGACAACCTTTTCAAGATTTAAAAGATTAAGATTAAAGACTAAAAATTAAGGTTTTATTTGAATACTTATGATTTTCACTTCTAATAATTCAAAAAGATTTTTAAAACGATATTCACAAAACATGATTGATCAACTTCACACAATATAAAAAATGAATAAAATATAATAATAATAATAATAATAATAATAATAATAATAATAAAAACCAAAATTTGTAAGGTCAAACAGAATATTACTATTGTGGATTTTGAAATGATAAATTAAAGTCCATATGTGTTTTAAATCGATAAATTTCTTGTAATGATTAACTGGGAAAATGGTCTTCAAAGTTCAAAGTACATTTTAAAAATGATTGAGAAATTTTTGTCTTTAAGTTTGGTAGTTGTTTTACAGCTTTAATACCTAAGATAGGAGGATTCACAGGGACGTTAGCTTACTCATTTTTATATTGATATGTTCCTTTAAAGAAAAAATAATATAAACTCTCTCTCTCTCTCTCTCTCTCTCTCTCTCTCTCTCTAAAAAGGTAAAAATCATTAATATCTATACTTCTGAAGGTAGAAGCTAGAGTCTACAAGGATTGATCATCTTAATCTGTTCAAGTTATTTGATGGTATAAATTAACATTAATCTTGCAAATGTCAATAGTGATTATGAAATGTATTGTTTGTGTCATCAATTTGAAGCGTATACATTATTTATCTTGATCATGAACAGATTGCAACTGATCAAGCCTAGCTCATGGACACCAAACCACGACTGTGAGTATATTATTTTACATTTAAATTCACAATATGAATGCATCATTATCTAAATGGTGAATCGAAAATATCGATAAACAGTATTGATTATGCATAACAGAGATGATGCATACAAGAGAAAGTTGCAGAGGATCAAAGTGAAGGGAGATGATAGCCCTTTTAAACTCGTCATTGCTGGGAAAAACAGCAAGTGCAAATTCCATCCATTGAAATTGATTCTCATCATCCTCGTACTTGTCTCGTTTTTCACCATTTTTTCTTCTCCATCAGTGTGCCAACACAACAGTAAAATTGCTCGGTAAGATGTTCCGTTTCGTATTGTTTGATCATCTGTTCTTATGTTTCATCTCTATTTCACTCTTCGTTTGGGATAAGTGCAATTTTCGTCGAGTAACTTAGGTATTTTGTACTTTTTACCACTAATTTTACGTATTTCAATCTTGGTTCAACATCGATCACTGTTTCCAAAATTAATCTCATTTGTTTGGATTTTTGATTATTTAGTGACTTGGACATCTGAATTGTGGACATGGATTTTTCGATTCCGACGTCCGCATATTCTAATTTGACATTCCAAGCAGAATTAGACAATATTAGAAAAATGTGATAATTAAAAGATCAAATTTGAAATACGTAAAATTTGTGGTAAAAAAGTGGACAATACCTATATTCCAGTGCAAAAATCGAAATTTTTCCTTCTATGTTCATCTCTTCTTTCAAAATAATATTTGGGTATTAAATTCAAAAACACACGAGATGAAACGTCAAATGTAACCAAGGGTCTGAACTGACTTAATGCAGGCAACATTTTGTGAGCAGGTGGATATGGGGTGGTTCAGATCCTCGTTACGTATCAGACATAACTATCGATTGGGAAGAAACTAGAAGCGTTATTAACATGTTGCCAAACGGCAACAGCGTAGAAGGCGTCGGCCTTCTTAATTTCGATGATCACGAAATCCATGAATGGAAGCAGTTGATTCCGACCGCCAATCACATAGCTCTCCGTCTTGAGTATGCAGAGAAAAATATCACGTGGAACACGTTGTATCCAGAGTGGATCGACGAGGAAGAGGAAGAAGAAGTTCCATTGTGCCCTTCACTACCAAAGATCGAAGTGCCAAAGCAACGGCTCGATCTCATAGCAGTGAAGCTGCCTTGCAGGAATGAAGGGAATTGGTCGAGAGATATTGGTCGATTGCATTTGCAGATTGCAGCGGCTGGTTTAGCGGCATCTTGCAAAGGCAATTTTCCGGTGCATCTGATATTCGTGACGAGGTGTTTTCCGATACCAAATCTGTATACTTGCAAGGATCTTGTTGCTCGTAAAGGTAATGTGTGGTTGTATAAACCACGTTTGAATGCATTGAGAGACAAGATTCAGCTCCCTATTGGATCATGTGAACTTGCACTTCCCTTTGGATCCATAGGTATGTGTTTATCTATGTTTCTTCATTTTTCAATTCAAGCAAGACTTTTTGTGAGATGGTTTCAAGAATATAATTTGATTAAAATGGATATACCCATAAGACATAACTAGAGCCTAGAGGTAACATATGATAGTTCAAATTGGTTTTGATTCTGATAATCAATTATTCGAGTTTCGGTTCTAGTTTTAACTAGCTATTACGATTTAAACTGTTAGTTTAGCCAAAAAAAAAAATTATAAAAAAATATTAAAATATAAATAATAAAATGATACTATGTTATATTAAATAATTTAAATACAGTAAAACAGAAACGACAAATGTGAAAAAATTACAACTTACAATAAAAATTACATTACAAGCTAAAAAATACAACTTAAAAGTTAAAGAGCAGTATCCATAATATTATTTTTACATAAATATAAATAAATAAACAGAGAAATCGCGGGTTCACGATTTAGGGAACTAGAACTGAACCATATTATTAGGTTTCCAATTCTAATTTTCGGAACAGATCACACATCTACCCATAAAACACAAAATATATGTAAAACTTTTAATATAGATTCGAGTTATGAATAATGATGATATATCTAATAAGAATTATATATACTAGACGATTTCCGATCTCATATAAGATTTTACGTGTTTTTGCTTGTGTTTTTTATGTATGTCACTGTTTGACGCAAACTGACTAAACATGTGACCGAAACAGAGGGAGAATACTCCTCGGCAAAGAAGCAAAGAGAAGCATACGCAACAATCCTCCACTCAGCTGACGTGTACGTGTGTGGGGCCATAGCCGCGGCTCAGAGCATCCGCATGGCCGGTTCAACCCGGGACCTCGTCATCCTCGTCGACCAGACCATCTCCCAGCACCACCGAACCGGCCTCCAGCTCGCCGGTTGGCAGGTCCGAACCATAGACCGGATCCGAAACCCCAAAGCCGAAAAGGACGCCTACAACGAGTGGAACTACAGCAAGTTCCGGCTATGGCAGCTCACCGACTACGACAAGGTCATCTTCATCGACTCCGATCTCCTAATCCTCCGCAACATCGACTTCCTCTTCTCCATGCCCCAGATCTCCGCCACCGGCAACAACGGCTCCCTCTTCAACTCCGGCGTGATGGTCATCGAGCCCTCCAATTGCACCTTCCGCCTCCTAATGGACCACATCAACGAGATCGAGTCCTACAATGGCGGCGACCAAGGGTATCTCAACGAGGTCTTCACATGGTGGCATCGGATCCCGAAGCACATGAATTTCCTCAAAAACTTCTGGATCGGAGACGATGAATCGGTGAAATTGAAGAAGACGCGCCTCTTCGAGGCGGACCCACCGATTCTCTACGTGCTCCATTACTTGGGGAACAAGCCATGGATGTGTTATAGAGACTATGACTGCAATTGGAATGTGGACATATTGCAGGAGTTCGCGAGCGACGTGGCGCATCGGAAGTGGTGGAAGGTGCACGACGAAATGCCTGAGAGACTGCAGAGGTTCTGCTTGCTGGGGTCGAGGCAGAAGGCGCAGCTGGAGTGGGATAGGAGAGGGGCGGAGAAGGTGGGGTTTGGGGATGGGCATTGGAAGGTGAGGATTGAAGATGGGAGGATGAAGAAGTGTATTGATCCGCCTTATTGCCATTGGAAGAGCATGTTGAAGCATTGGGGGGAGACTAATTGGACTCAGACTGAGTTACCTCTTTCTACACCACTACCTGCAATGGCTTTGTGATTCTTTTTTGTTACTATTATTATTTTTTAATACACATTTTTCTTGCTTTCTTTGTAACTACCTTCCCTCTTAGGCAGATGATTCAACTATATATTCCCATTATGTTATTCTCTTGAGACTCTATTGGATTTTCAAATCCAAGTCCATGTTTGGTCTTAGATCATAGGCCATTTTTAGTTCCCTCCTCCATGTCGTGTCCAATTTTAATTCTTTCTTTTATTATTTTAGTTCTATAATTAAAAATTGACCCAAAAATATAAATTCTGATACAAAAAATGACTAAAATTGAACAAAATTTGTACTAAAACTGATAATCGAAAATTAAAAAGATCAAAATCAACATATGACTCTTTTAGATTAAAAAGAGTGAATCTAAACTCTACTAGAATTCACCCCTAGTTACTGTTTCTCGGAATGCAATAACAAATATTTAAAGCTTCAATTTTAATGTAATAAATTAGATAATACATTCCCACAATACCTCCAATAATAGAAATTAAACATCAAAATATTTTGAAATCACAATAATTCAAAGTCAATCTTGTTTGATGCTTCCAATTTTACATTTGAAAACATCATTGTCATTCAATGAACATTAACTAACATAGTTTTGTCGGAAAAAATGATCTTAACTCTTTTTTTTCTCTACTTCTTCTTCCTACATCCTTTTGGAACTCAAAAATCTTTTACGTAACATCTGCTCAAAGAACTTTCTAAAGTTAAAAAATTAAAGTCGTTTTAACTTGTTGAAATTTTTCAATTTTCTACTTTTGCTTTTAAGGTGTTATATAAACCAATAATAAGTGCAATACTTGTTCAAACAACAAACTCAAGTTTAAATATATCAAACCCACATCTGAAAAATGGCACACAAGTGCAAGCATAAACAAGTTATGTCAAAGAAACATAAGCCACTTGTTCTAGAAAGAAACAATTGATGGCATAGCAACATTATTAGGAAAAAAAAGACTAGAAATGCTGATCATCATTTGAGACGTTTGCACAAAGCGAGTCCATCTCCAATGGAAAGATGTGCTAATTCGATACGAGAATCACTTGCCAGAAAAGAATTCAACTCGACCATGTGGGCCCTACTAGTCTTCACAAAGTCCAACATTTCGTCATTCTCAGGAGATGCCACTGTACCAAACCATAGGGTGTTGTCGTAGCCGATAACTCCCCCAATCCTCACTAATTTCAATAGTTGCTCGTGATAATTGATGTAGTTTTCTTTGTCTGCATCCACAAATGCAAAATCGAATGTCCCTTCTTCCCCCTGTTTCCATCAACTAATTTGTCAATTGGTGACCCATAATCTTGCTTTACAAAGATTTATGTCGTTTTAGTCAACGAAATTTGTTCCAAAATAAGTGGTGTTTTAAGATTTCAAGACATATTTCAACAACTTATCAAAAATAGTCAACGAAATTTATTCCAAAATAAGTGGTGTTTTAAGATTTCAAGACATATTTCAACAACTTATCAAAAATACGTTTATTTACTTCTACTAAATTAAAAGAGGTTTGTTAAGAGGAAATAGTAAAAATTCCTACAATAACTATACTTAAAAGTAAAAGTAAATCAATCTTTATATCATTTTTCTTAATTTGTGTAAAAACACTTAAAACAAAAAGGTAATAGATAATCTGCATTGAGTGCCCTTTTATTTCTCCAATGCAATTGACAAAAAAACAAAATTATATTAGAGTATATAACTAATTAACTATTTACCTTCTTGAGGAGCTCATCCAAGACTTGAGTTGCACCAGAATGGAAGAATTGAATTTTGTGAGCCATGTTTGCCTTCTCAATGCTGGGCACACCAGTCTCATATGCTTCCTTATCTGGATCAATTGCTATTATCTGAAATACAAATGAATAATTATGACCCATGCTTTTCTTTAGTATTAATTGTTTTAAAATATTTATAAAAGAATGACTAACTTTGCCATCATCTGGGAGAGCAAGAGCAGTAGAGAGAAGTGAGTAGCCAGTGAAAACCCCAATTTCTATAGTCTTCTTTGCATTCATTAATTTCAAAAGCATTGAAATAAACTGCCCCTCATCGGCAGGCACATTCATCAAACTCCTGATCAATTATATAAGAGTGGTTCAGTGACGGATCCAGGATTTTGAAAACGGGAAACGAATAGATAATTGAAAAATATTGCGCATACAAACGTATAACTAAAATGTGTAAGGTATTACATAAAATTTCAAGACAAAATAAAATTACTATTACAATTGGATTGTGAGTTTTCATCATTTGTCGCTTTCTTATTGTTTTGGTTTCTTTGACTCAGAGTATCATTCCTTATTTTAGTAGTAAACAATAAGAACTAAATCAAATGAAAAGAAACAACTCCAATTTTATAATAAGTCCACAATTATAACGACAACCTACAAAATTTATCACAAATTTAATCAATTTCACACTCACATAAAAAAAAAAAAAAAAAAAAAAGACAATCTCTATTTATCAACAAACAACACCAAGTTTACTCATTAATAAATGAAGAAGTCATATATGCAATATGTGAAAAGAAAAAAAAAAAGTTATAAAAATAAATTCCCTATAAAACTCATACTGGCTCCGGCCGCCAAGAGTTTAGAGGAAAGTTAACCCAAAAAAAAAACATTAAAATTAATATTTTTCATAGTATCATATAGTAATAAATTAAATGCATCAAAGATTCAAGATCAATTTGATGATCATACCAAGATTTGTACTTTTCAACCGTAGCTTTCCTGAGCTCTGTAAGCTGTTCATGTTCTCTGGGATAGGCACTCGTTTCCAAAATGTACTGCATTTTGTATAAAAAGTTAAGTATAGATAAGAAACAATGAAATTAATTGATGATAATTTGAGAAAAAATATTAATAGTAATTAAAAAGTTGATGAGGAATATAATTAACCTTGCTGAGGACATCGCTCTGGAGAATGGTGCGGTTGTATTTTTCAATCATGGTGATCCAAAGCCTAATGCAAAAGCTAGTAATTGAATTTGTAAATTGGAATTGCAAAAATCAATGAGTATCAATTTTGGTGATTTTTCTTCTGTTTGGAATAATGACATATTTATAGAGTTGTGATACACAAAGCTATTGAGATGTGTGCCACGTTCACATTTTTTTATTGTGTGGTGTAGGATTGAATAGAAAACTGATGCCCAACTACTAGATTTGGTGTTTATTTTACCCTAATTCAAAAGATTTTGCTTTCACTCTTGTTACATTTACATCAACACACAAATATAAAATAAAGATTTATAATCCATCTATTCTTTATATATATATATATATATATATATATATATATATATATATATATATATATATATATATATATATCACCTAATTTTTTTTATAAGGTATGAAACAAAACAGGCAAATGATTAGGAAAAGTTGGTTTGTAACTCAAAATATAATATGAAAATCAGGATTCATGGGTTGATTTGAATGGTTTGTAAGAGCGATTATTGATTTAGATAAATTGCACATGACTTAAACAGGACCAACTACTTTGTGGTAAAGCGATGAATTTCAATCATTTCAGTTTAATTTGCGTTAACAATTCGTAACGTCCAAATTACTACAATGTAAATTGTGGAATGTGTGTCAATACGATTTTGATTCTATAGCATCTGATACAAGATTAAAAGAACAATTATACTTATTTTAAGATTAGTGGCTTAAATTGCCAAATTTGGACATACGTACTTACATCTCATTTATTATTAAAGGGTTAATAAATGTCCCAATCTTCCGATACATGCCAAGATCTTGAATAGGTGGACCTATGGAGTGTCTAATCCAAAAAAGATCACGAATATTTGTAATATTAAATATAAATGATGTGAATAGCTAGTGTTTTAGATCAGTTTTAACTTTTAAGAGACCCAATGGATCTAGGTGTCCTGTGAAATCAGAATTTTATTTATTAGAAAGAGATTTTTAGTTTTATTATTAGAAGAATGATTATTTTTCGATCCAACTCTTTTTTATAAAATGAAAAGGTATTTTTCTTAAACTCATGATCAACTAGAGTGTACAAAAGAAAAGAAACACATATAGAAGTAAAAGATTGAAAGACATCCTAATTGCTAATTTGTTAAAATCTCTTTATGTTTAAGAGAGCATTGACATTTATAATTAGTTATAGAAATTTTGATTGGTTCGGCTTGTATTGATTCTTCTTTTTTCTTTTCAAATCATAAACCAAATTAAAGATTCGATTTATTGTTTATTTAAACCTAAATCAGCCCAACATAGTCACAATTTTTTTTAATTAGAGTATTATATAAAGATTATGATATTTGTATATAAAATATATAATAATATAACAAAAATTATATTAAATATAACATAAAAAGTTAGTGTATATAAAATTCCAACGAATTTAGGTCGACTCAGTTGCACAGATCTTAGATTTGAGCATCAGGTTCGCATAAGTGTTACTCAAAATCTACACATTAATCTCCACAATATATGCAAAATTAATCATATATAGCCGAAATTCAATTTGTCGATTATATATCAATATTTATATAAAATACTTTTAACACAAAAACTTATAAATCCTGGAGTACAAATCCATACCCCCGAATGTATTGGTTGTATACACATAAGATATTAATTGCATTCTTATAAAATATTACTTGTATAATTGAAATATATGTTTACATTTTACTTATTCAATGAAATGTATTAGTTGTATATTGATAAGATATCAATTGTTTACTAATAAAATATTACTTATAATTGAAATATATGTTTTAATAAAAAATATTAGTTATATATTCATGAGGTATTAGTTATTTACTTATAAGATATTATTTGTATAACTGAAATATATATTTTATGAAAAAATATTACTTATTATATATAAATGTATTAATTATATAACTTAATGACATGTAACAATCATATAAGTTAACGATATTAGGAGGAGGATCGGTACAAAAAACACAACCACCCACCCTATCTTTAAACATGATTTCTTAATTAAATATATATTAATCGTGCATTCCAAGGAGATTACTAATTTGAATATATAATTAGAAGCCAAGCCAACAACACAATTAGGTGGGTCATGGGTGGTGCAAATTCTAAATATATATAATAATACAAGAAAAGTTTTATTGGATCAGTCATGCTCACCTATCCATCATGGACACATTAATATATGTTTATAATTGATGTGTCAAAATATTAATATGTGTTCATAATTAATGTATCAAAAATTCAAAATATCTATTAATTTTACTTTTTATATAACAAAAAAATAAAATAATTACACGTTATTGATGAATATATTAAGAGTTGCTCCGAGCAAATCTATAGCCTCCCATTTTTACGCTACTTAAGAATGGTGGTTGCACACTTGCACGCATGGAATGGCTGTTGAATTAATTTGGTGATGTCACGTGCCACACTAATGAGTAAAATCCCACTTGCCTTAATCATTAATTTCCCGAGGATATTTATTTATTTCTCTGTCACATGCTTTAATGCTCATATGCAAGCACTAATATATACATTGCTATTAAAAAGAAAAGATATTTATTACTTATATGAAAACATGAATATTTCTTATAAAATATTGATTGTCGAATATATTTTTATTAAAAATTATTATTTAAAATTATAATAGTAATTTAAAATTTTTATCCTTAAATAATTTTATGTTAAAATTTTAACTAATTTAAAGTATTATAAAATCTCATTATAATTGAAACTCTAATATAAAAATGTTATATATAAGATATTTATATTATTTTTTATTTAATTTAAATTAATCTTCTAATACAACAGAAGTGAATTAAAACTTGTATAATATGAAATTGCTCTTGATGGCCTAATATCCAACAAACACATAAATGTGTAGTTACTTCGGATATGAAGACTCAGTGGACCATAAAAATTACTGAATTGTCCACGTCAATGAAATAAATAAATTTAAAGAATCAATAAAATTAAATAACTTTGGTACACTCCTTTTATTGACTTCTTGTTTCAAAACTTTTGTGATGCGGTATATAAGTATATTCCTACAGAGAGATTTTACAGAAACAAACTTTCCGCGATCTTCCAACAATGGGATATTTATACGATTTGTCATATAGCATATAATGAAATCGATATTTATACGATTTGTCATATAACATATGATGAATTTTGATTTTTAATAAAATAAATATAAATGCTTACAAGAAAACATAATATATAGAATATTTAATTATTAAAAAATTAAGTTTAAATAATAATATATATTTTTATATATTTATTTTATAATATTAAAAAAATGATAAATATATTATAAATATCTATTACTTGATAAAAAAATGTAATCAATTATATACACATCAATATAGAATATTCAATTATTAAAAAAATAAATTTAAATAACTAAATTTAAATATTTCTTTTCTCTTACATGATTGTATTTATTAATTTCAAACAATTGAATTAAAAATAAAATAAAATATATATAATTATAACTCAATCAATTGATTGAGAAGTCTATATATTAATCTAAACATAGAACAAAAATATAAATATAAATATACTAAGTTAAATAATTATAAAAATAACGCAAAGCCATATAAAAATATAAACAAAACCATAAATAATTATTTTCATTGATTAGTTTGGAAAAATAACAATATATATTAGTATGCTAACATGAAAAATAAGATTTTTTTATAATAAATTATCTTATTGAAATTATATATAACAAAACAACATAATTGTTTGTAATTGAAGTTTGTTATAACAATATTATCACTATTGTAAACATGTGATTAGATACTTTAAAAAATCAATAAATTAAGAAACATTTTATAACAATTACCATTGTTGTAAACATGTTATTAGACACTTAAAATAAATCATTAAATCAATTTAAGTATGCTTAAGTCACTGAACTATGATCCAACTAAAAGTAAAGTAATCTATTTATTCAATATTTAAATAATAATTTTATTTATTATTTTTCACAAATAAATAATATAACAACTATGTTTTTTAGATACAAACTAAAATATATTAAATATAAATTTCATTATGATAACCATTATTATATTATAATACTATTTTTTACAATTCCAACATAATTCATATATGTTATAGGAGATAAAACCAAAATTTTATGTGCCAAATTATTTAAAATCTCAAACTTTTTGAGATATTTTAGGAATGATTTATTGAATAAGACTCCAATTAAAACAAACTTGTGTCATAATTGCATCAAAAAGAGATAAAAAAAATCTATAATGTTATATTTTTGAGAGGAAAAGTGTTAAATTAGTAATTTATGTCAACCTCTAATTGTTGAAACTGCTTTGTTAGCATGTTTATTCAATTTAGATTGATTTTCAAGTTGTTGTTTTAAACATGAATAGTGACTTTTGTATTAATATGATTGTTTGATCACATTCCTTTCTTTTTTACAAATCTTTTTCTCTATAATTTGACAAGAAAAATTAAATTAAAATAATTTGACAAGATTAATTGTTTGATTCATAATTATGAGCCAAAACATAAATAATTAGGAGCAAGAACCATTACAATTAACTAGAATTTTATCTTTCATTTTAGAATTCTGAAACTTGTTATTCTTTTATTTTCTAAGGAATAAAACAACCTGAATTTTTCGCTTTTTGTCTATTTGAGTTTTATATAGTATTACAGTTGGTTTTAATGCATTCAACAAAAACTAAATACAACCAAATGAAGGGGAAATAAACAGCAGGGAATCAATTAAATTAGTAAATTTCAAAAACCAACAGAAGAAAAAAAAAAAAAAAAAATCAAATGCACCCGTGCATTGGGACCCAACCAGATTTGAATCTTGACTTTCTAGCCTTAATTTGATCTTTACTGGTCCAAATTTGACTTTAATTTCTTTTGTATAAAGTCAATTTTCCAATATCATAAATTTTAGCTCTATATCATTTTTTTACACTAAGTTATACTCAAAATACTAGAGCTCCGTCGAGAAAATCAAATCATTTTTGTACAACTTCCACCTTCTCGTAATTTTGTTTTTTTGGAGACAAAATTGAGAAAAATGTTCAATATAAAAGTTATAGAACTCCTTATCTTTCAAAGAAAATCACTAAATTTGAACTTCTAAAATATGAGGTATGTCATTTCTTTCACAAATGCACGTTTAAGATCATAGTTTAGATCGATCACTTTTTCAACTATCTTAATTCTTTAGCTTCTCAAGTGATTTTGACTTCATGTTTCGACAAGTATCATGTTTCGACTCGTACTTAGATTCTCAAGTCCCCATTGATCCAATTGGACTTTCAATTTGTGCTAAAATCTATCACATTTCTTTCTTTCAAATTATGTGAAATTTTCAGAAGATAATAAAATATTCATATATGCATATCATGAATAAGAGAAATGTATGTATATAAATGGACATTATATATACTTTTTAGGTCATGTGATTATAAAAAATATTATTTTAAGAAAAACTAATATTAGTAAATTGAAGAAAAAATTTAGTGCTTGTGAATATTAATACATAAAAGGAAATACTAATGAAAATGTGATGTTATATTATGTTGATACAAATTTATAATATTTTATCTTATTATTATATGAATTTCAATTTTAGTTTAATTTTAATATAACATATAGTTAAATTCATGAACTACAAACTCCATTAACAAAGATCTTTAACAAGCTTTATAAAATGCTAAACTATTATTGCTAAGAAATGTTTTTGATTATCACAAATACATTTCATTTTTTAAATGAAAATTATTCTTCAACTTATTATATTTCTTATTCAAAATGTATTATATATTTATATTAATTTTTTAAAATATTTATTTTAATAAATCTTGTGCATCACACAGATATTTGACTAAACTTTGGGTCATACTTTATACCCAATCAAATGGAATTGCATTTTTATTTTTTAATAAAAAATGTAATTGTCAATTTCCATTAGAAAAATATAGGTAAGTATCTGTGTTTTTTTTTTCTTCTTGAAATATGATAAGTGCCAATTTTCACTTATTTTTACGTATGTTTATATATTCATTTGAATGTGTTAGCTACGTTTTTGTGGTGATTATTGAGAGTATTCGTATATAAGATGCATTTGACGGGTTTATGCTTAGTTTCATGATTTTAACAAGAAAAAGTGCAAGTTTCTAGTGAAATGGCCACACAGGAGAGCACGACCGTACTGAATAGCACGACCCGACCGTGCTCAAAGCTGATAGACAAGGCACGACCCTGCTTGATGGCATGATCGGACCGTGCTCGATGGGAGATCAAGACTGAAGGATGGGGGCATGGTCGTGCCCGGGTGAGCTACAATTTCTGTTTTGTTGGCGAAATCTTATCTCCTACTTGATATAAAAGACCCCAAGAAACGAAAAAAGAGAGGATTTTGGCGAAAAGAGGCAGAGAGAAGAAGCACTGAGAGAGAAGAACAAGAATTCAAGAACCGAAGCAAAAGCGAGATCATCGTTGCTAAGACTTTAATCTTTCCTCTCTTGTTATTTTAGTTGATATGATGTTTTCAATCTTGTTTATGAATTTGTGGATAACCATGTCTAGCTAATTTTTTAGGGTTTTTAGGATTTGTTAGTAATCTAATTCGAATCTTGATGAATCTTTAATTTAATTCAATGTTCATAATCATTCATCGTATTTGTGTGTTTATGAATTGATTGTTTGTTTGATTATCTAGCCAATAATTGAGCATGTTTTAATAATTGAATCAAAATTCGGAAGATGAGATTTAATTATGGAAGAATAAACACATGACACATAAATATACTTAGATCGGGAGATTAAGGAATCTATGTGATGAGATATCAATCTTGGATACTTTTGGGAGTTGTTATGTTTCTATCAGATTGAGTAGGGATACCTCTGATGGCATAACGATCAACTGATTAATTGACTCGGAAGAACTATTAGTTGATATATGTGATTGTTCATATAGGGTGGTTGATTAATGAACTTGGATTGGTTAAAGTGATGTTGGATGAGAATTAGATGAACGCATGTCCTAGAACCTGCTTTAGATCTCTGTGATTCTTGAGTTAATTTATTTACGTAATTATTCATTTCTATTGGATTAATCTGACATTGATGATATTTGATTTTCCTAGATAAATTTGAGAACCGGATTTGAGTAGTTAATTAGTGCCAAGATAGATAGTCTCTGTGGGATCGACCTTGCTCACCACTCCTACAATTCACACCGTACACTTGCGGGCGTAGTTAAAAGAAAATTAGTGAACAAGTTTTTGGCGCCGTTGCCGGGGACTGAAGTTTAGGCACAATTAATATTCAAATTTTATTTTTATTTTTAGTCTAGGATTTACTTTTGTTTTTCTTTTATTACAGTTTTTATTTTTAAGGGAGTATCTGATACTTGTTCTTTTCAGGTGTTTTCAGATTGTGCATGAACACTCGCTCTAAAAAGGCGAACTTAAGTGCATTAGATTTGGAGATCGAAGAACTTGCAGACATCGTAAAACATGAAAGCAACTTTTTGCTCCAACTGAGATGGCTGAGAATAATCCGTTGGAACAAATACTAAACAATCAAGACGAAGTGAATCAAGCACCACAAGTGGGTGCTCAGAAACCCATTAGAGATTACTTTCAACCTCAACAAAATGGAAGGAGGGTTGTGCGACCACCTATTCGAGCGAATAATTTTGAGTTGAAGTCGGGTCTAATAGTTATGGTTCAGCAAAACCAGTTTGGGGGAAGCCATTTAGATGACCCCAATGTGCATCTAGCGCAATTTCTTGAAGTTTGTGATACAATCAAGTTGAATAGTGTTTCTGATGATGCCATAAGACTACGATTGTTTTCTTTTTCTCTACGAGACAAAGCAAAGTTGTGGTTCAACTCACTCCCTTCAGGCTTAATTACTACATGGGATGGTTTAAGTAAGAAGTTTCTATTCAAGTACTTTCCACCAAGCAAGACGTTGAAGTTGAAGAGTGAGATTACACAGTTCAAGCAATTTGATGGGGAGTCCTTGGACGAAGTTTGGGAAAGATTCAGAGATATGTTAAGAAGATGTCCTCAACATGTATTCCCTGAGGATCAACAAGTTTATTTCTTCTACAATAGACTGTTTGGATCAACGAGAGCAATGATAGATGCAGCTGCAGGAGGAGCTTTGTTAGCAAAGAGTCCAGACGAAGCAATATATATCTTGGAGGAAATGACAACAAACAGTTATCAATGGCCGTCTGAGAGGAACACGTATAGGAAAGTGGTTGAGATTCAAGGTCAAGATCAATTGTCCGCATTGTCCTCACAAATAGCAGCTCTCACAACTCAAGTATCTGCGCTGGAAAAGGTTCAAACCCAAGGTGTAGGAAGTGTTGGGAGTCGAGGATGTGATTTTACCCAACAAGAAGAAGTAGAAGATGTCAACTTTATGAATGGGCAAAATTACAACAACCAAGGCTTCTGAAACAACCAAAACTTTCGAAATAGGGGGATGTATCAGTATAAACACGGAGGAGCGAATTATGAAAATTTCTCCTATGCAAATAACAAGAATGTTTTGCAACCACCTCCGGGTTTTTCTGTTACAAATGGAGTCATTGATGAACCAAAGAAACCTGCACTTAAAGATTTGGTAGGTGCATTTGTGAATGAATCACGAGATAGATTCACATGGATGGAAAAAAAATTTGATGCACAGATGAAGGCCTTGGAGTTACAAGTAGAGCAGATGTTGAAAACATAGGGAATCAACATAAAAAGGGAAAATATCCAAGCACTACTGAAATCAACCCAAGGGAGCATTGCAAGGCAATTCAATTGAGAAGTGGAATGGAATATGAAGGACCAAGCATGCCAGTGGTGAAGAAAGATGAGAACGAGAAGAAAGAGGATGAAGAAGTAGCGGAGCAAAAGGAAGTTAAAGTCGAACAAAAATGGGCTGAGAAGCCAAAATCAAATTCTAACCCTTCACTCTCATTTACTATTTCTTCTCTTCCTTTTTCTCAACGTTTCCAAAAGAAAAGGCTAGATGCTCAATTCGCTAAATTTCTGAAAATTTTCAAGAAAATTCACATTAACATTCTTTTTGCAGACACATTGGAACAAATGCCAAATTATGCAAAATTCTTGAAGGACGTCATGTCAAAGAAGAGAAAAATAGCGGATTATGAAAGAGTCAATCTTACGGAGGAGTGCAGTGCAATCATACAACAAAAGTTGCCATAAAAGCTTAAAGACCCAGGGAGCTTCACAATCCCTTGTGTGATTGGAGAATCAAGTTTTGATAAGGCTTTGTGTGACCTAGGAGCAAGCATAAATTTGATGCCGCTATCCATTTTCAAGAAGCTTGGTCTTGACGAAGTAAAACTGTCCACAATCACGTTGCAATTAGCTGATAAATCGATAACTTATCCCAAAGGAATCATTGAGGACGTATTAGTCAAAGTTGATCGATTCATCTTCCTAGTGGACTTCGTAGTTCTAGACATGGAAAAAGATCATGTTGTGTCCTTTATTTTAGGACGACCATTCCTAGCTACGGGACGAGCATTGGTTGATGTGTAAAAATGAGAGCTTACCTTGAGAGTAAATGACGAACACATCCTGTTCAACATTTACAAGGCCATAAGATTCCGTGACGAAAATGAAACTTGCAGCTTCATTGGAGTAGAGGATGTGTGCATAGAGGATCAAATGGAGCGAATCCTATCAAAAGACGTGTTGGAATTTTGCTTGAAGGAATCTTTACAAACTCGAGCGGAAAACCTTGATTCTGAAAATGAGGAGGTTATCGAATATGTGTATTGTTTGGAGGCATTACAGGAAATATCAATGAAGAAATATGGTGAAAAAAGAAAGAAACGAGGAAACGACAAACAAGGAGAAAGAGTAATGGCCGGGCACGACCGTGCCCGGCAGAGGATCGAGCTTGGACAACGGGGCACGACTGTGCCCCACGGCACGGTCGACCGTGCACGGACCATTGGGGTGTTTATAAATCGAGCACGACCATGCTGAGGAGCACGATCATACCGTGCTCGACCGGAAAGAATCGACTCCAGACACGAAAAACATCGTATTCATTCCAGAATTGAAAAACTTTCCGGATCATCTCCAATATGCATTTTTGGGAAGTGATAAAGCTAATCTGATAATCGTTTCCTCTTCTCTAAACTTAGTTCAATTAGAAAATTTTTTACATGTGTTGAGAGAACACAAGCATGCCCTCGGTTGGTCCATTTCGGATTTGAAGGGAATAAGTCCTTCTGTTGTTATGCATAAAATAAGGATGGAGGATACTTATAAACCTTCAATCCAGAACCAACGGAGACTTAACCCAATTATGCAGGAGGTGGTGAAGAAGGAAGTACTAAAATGGCTGGATGCAGGAATTGTGTATCCCATTTCCGACAGCAATTGGGTAAGTCCAGTACAGGTGGTGCCAAAGAAAGGAGAAATGACGGTAGTCAAGAACGAGGATAAGGAGCTGATCGCCACTCAAACGGTAACAGGGTGGCGGGTGTGCATTGATTATAGAAAATTAAACACCGCCACCCGAAAAGACCATTTTCCTCTCCCGTTTATAGATCAAATGTTGGACCGTTTAGCGGGATATGATTATTATTGTTTCCTTGATGGATACTCTGGATACAATCAAATTGCGATTGCTCCGGAAGATCAAGAGAAAACAACTTTTACCTGTCCCTATGACACATTTGCATTTCGAAGGATGCCCTTTGGATTGTGTAATGCACCAGCCACGTTTCAACGCTGCATGATGGCTATTTTTCATGATAGGATAGAAAATAGGATGTAAGTGTTTATGGATGATTTTTTAATTTTTGGAACTTCCTTTGATGTTTGTCTATCTAACATTTCTCAAGTTTTGCAGCGATGCAAGGAAACTAATCTGGTTCTAAATTGGGAAAAATATCATTTCATGGTAAAAGATGGAATTGTTTTGGGTCACCGTGTTTCATCTACAGGACTGGAAGTAGATAGAGCAAAGATAGTGGCAATTGAAAAATTACCACCACCAAAAATAAAAAAATCAATCCGAAGTTTCCTTGGACATGCAGGCTTTTATCGGAGGTTCATAAAAGATTTTTCAAAGATCACCAAACCGTTGAGCCGATTGCTAAAGAAAGAGGCCGAGTTCAAGTTCGATGAAGAGTGTCACTTGGCGTTCGAAACATTGAAGAAAGCATTGACGAGCGCACCAATTTTGGTAACTCCGGAGTGGTCACAACCATTCGAGTTAATGTGTGATGTAAGTGACTATGTCGTGAGAGCTATGCTTGGACAAAAGAGAGATAAAATGCTAAGGCCAATTTACTATGCAAGTCGAACGTTGGATGACGCTCAACAAAACTACACCACTACGGAAAAAGAGATGTTGGCAGTCGTCTTCGCATTCGACAAATTTTGTCCTTACCTCATCGGCACTAAAACAATAGTTTATACTGACCATGCTACAATTCGTTATCTTTTCGATAAGAAAGATGTTAAACCACGTCTAATACGTTGGGTTTTATTATTGTAGGAATTCGATTTGGAGATCAAAGATCGTAAGGACTGCGAGAATGTGGTAGCTGACCATTTATCAAGACTCAAGAACAAAGAGGCTGATCAAAGCGAGGAGATCAAGGAAAAATTCCCAGATTAGTGCATACTGGCCGTAAATGATGTTCCGGTACCATGGTATGTAGATATCATGAATTATTTGGCGCAAGGAGTCCTCCCACCAGATTTAAATGGGAGATGTGCAGATTCAATAATTAGGAGATGTATTCCGCTAGAAGAATGGGATGACATTATGGAGATGTGCCATTCATCACCCGTAGGAGGACACCACAGTGGGAAGAAGACAACTATCAAAGTACTGCAATCAAGTTTGTATTTGCCAACTTTATTTAAGGATTGCTATAATTTTGTGGCAGGTTGTGATCGATGCCAAAGGACGGGGACAATATCAAGGAAACATGAGATGCCTCTCACCAACATACTAGAAGTGGAGATTTTCGATGTATGGGGCATAGATTTTATGGGGCCTTTTCCCTCATCCAATGGATATAACTACATTTTGCTAGCTGTGGATTACGTGTCCAAGTGGATAGAGACTATTCCCACCAAAACTAATGATGCTAAAGTTGTGCTATAATTTTTGAAGAAAAACATCTTCAATAGATTTGGAACACCCAAGACAATTATTAGTGATGGGGAAAAGTACTTCCACGATAAAATTTTTACCAATTTATTGGAGAAATATGGAGTGAAGCACAAAATGACGTTGGCATATCACCCTCAAGCAAATGGGCTAGGTGAGGTGTCCAATCGAGAGATAAAGACTATCTTGGAGAAAACTGTGAGTGTAAATCGGAAAGATTGGGCGTTTCGCTTAGATGATTCCTTATGGGCATATTGGACAGCATTCAAAACGCCAATTGGTATGTCTCCTTACCAACTCCTCTTTGGTAAATCATGTCATCTCCCGGCGGAATTGGAACACAAAGCGTTTTGGGCTACAAGAGCACTGAATTTCGATTACAAACGGGCAAGCTCAGATCGAGTACAAAACCTCTTAGAACTAGATGAGTTCCGAAATGATGCCTATGAAAGCGCTCGAATCTACAAAGAACGAACCAAACACTTTCATAACAAAATTATTCAAAAGAGGACATTCAAGCCAGGAGATCCGGTTTGCTATTCAATTCGAGGCTCCAATTGTTCCTTGGAAAATTGAAGTCAAGATGGTCAGGACCCTTTTGGGTGAAGAAAGTATTTGACCCACGCTATGTCGAGTTATTGGCAAAGGATGGCCGCACGTTCCCGTAAACGCACAAAAGATCAAGCTATACTATAGAAATGGAATGAATGAGACGGCCAAGTGCATTTGTTTCATAATGACTCGTAATAGGTAAGTTTTCATCTCATCTGGCTGAAGACATAAAACTTAGCGCTACTTGGGAGACAATCCAAATAGTTAGGTCTCATTTTTTTTATTTAAAAAAAAATTGAAGCACGGTCGTGCTCCATGAGGCACGATCGTGCGCTATCGACCTGCGGGCCTGGCAGACCGGGCACAGTCGATCGTGCCGTGGAGCACGGTCGTGTCCCATTTGGTCGAGATTCAAAATGGTGAAAGGGGGGAGAGAATTCTCACAATTCTTCCTCCAAATTCGAAACCCTAAGCACCAAATTGACGAATTACACCTTTTTCTTCCGATTAATCACTCTTAAACACAAATTCATCACTCCCCTACTTCACATTAACATCAATTACTTGAAATTTTGGACGAAAAAGTGCCTCCATTGCCATTTTGGAACTATCAAGTGCACATTTTGTTTTTTGTCAAAAAGGTATGTTTCTCTCCGATTTTTTCAGTTTCTTTTGCATTGGAACGAATGAATATGAGTTGGGAAGAGTTTTAATCAGAGTAGAATTTTATTTGGAGAAATTTTGTCATTAGGGACTTTTATCGAACACTTGGTGTGTCATGTGATTTCTTCAATTTGGTTGGAATTTTTAGCATGATTGGTCGTGGTTTTCAATGATTACGATATATTCTATTGCATGCAATGATGAATTGATGAATATGGGCTAGAATTTGGAGTTTACTTGCATGTGTAGTTGAGATGAGGATAACAATGTGAATTAGGCTTGTGTTTAAGTTTGGGGGAAGCTATGGATGTTCAATGGAAAATCCGATATTATGTGTAGCTGATTGTGGTTATAATTGCAGGATTAAAATGGTTGGAGGAAAAAATCGAAAGACAACCAAGGACGCTTCGACGAACTCTTCGATCCCTCAACCCACCTCTCCTACGCATTACGAGGTGCGGTTAATAGATCCCGAACATCAGGCTCAGTGGGATGCATTGGCTGGAAGATAAATTGAGGCTACCCGGTACGCCGATGATAATGCTCTACGGATTCTTGGTCTCCACGATGATTTTTGGAGATTAGTGGACAGAGTCGAGTGGACTAATTTTTTCAGAGGGCGATGGAGGACTTATCCGAAGATCGTGCTGAAGGTCCTCAGCACATTATCAGTCAAGAAAAGGACACGGCCTCCGATGACCTCGAAAATCATAAGTTTTCGGCTACAGAACAGGCCATATGAGATTTCAATAGAACAATTCCGGCAGATATACCACTTACCGGCCGAGACTACTATAGTGAAGCATCACAAGCACTTCAGAGCGGCGGAGTTTTGAGGCCTGCTCACCGATTGCAGCGTCCGAGATCTGGTACCATGGGATGCGAGAAAAATAAGGGCCACGTGGATACGCAACCCGATCTTCAGGTACATTCAGAGGGTACTGGCCAAGACGATCTTTGCTCGGCATGATAGTGGTGGACTTCGAGTCGATGAGCTGTACATTTTATACTGCATGGTTCAGAACCGAGCAATGGAGGTTGATGCCGCAACATTTTTGATCAGACAGATGAGTAGAGTTGCGAAGCAGCCCAGTGGAGTTATTGTCATAGGTGGCCTGATCACCCCATTGGCGCTGCATGTTGGGATGACGCTGGATTCACTTTCGCATGTGCCCGGGTCGACAGCGATTGACATGCAGACGCTGGTAAACCAGCACTTCATCTGTCCAGACCCGACCGGCCACGGTTATTTCTTTCAGTAGAACGGGGCTCCGGGATCCCCATTGCCGAATCCACAGTTCACGACTGTGGGTGACGAGAATGATAGTTCGGGCGTGCCAGATTAGCAGAATTGGTCTATGGATACTCCTGCACACATAGCCCTCTCTGAAGGTGTGTCATATGAGCCAACGCCGCCCGATATGCCGGATATGCAGCGCGAGGTGATAGAGGAGAAGGAGGAGGCGTATGAGCGAGGACCAGACTTTGGATATGCAGCACCTCCACAGCCTGAGGAGTATCAGCAGCAACAACGACATCACGATTACACTTCTCAGTACGACGCCAGATTGGGAGCATTGGAGACCAGCCTGAACGAGCTACGAGGGGAGTTTTGCGACTACCAGGCGACGATGATGGATTTCATGACGCGCATGGACCACTGGAGGATCTCTATGGACCATGTCTATCCACCCCCGCCACCGCCGGCTAAGGATTGAGCGACGAGAGGTTTTGTTGCTCCTGTTTTCCTTTTCTTTTGTTTTTAGTTTTTGTTTTTGTTTCGTTTCTTTGTTTGGTTTTCCCCGTTTTCATGTCTTCTTTGAAATTGTAGACTTTAAGTTTGGGGAATGTATTCGAAACGAGGAAAAATCGATTGGGATGGAAATGTGTGTTGGAACTTCATGATTTTTTTATGTCCGACATTTGTTTTAATTTATGTATATGATTGGTTGTATGATTAGTTAATGATGACTTCAAATTTTTGAGGTATAAGAAGAAAGTATGAAATTGAGTAAAATGAACGTAGATCTATATTGCTTGATTGAAGTTGAAAGTTTGTTTCGAATTATTTTTTGTGAATACATCTGAGCATGCAATGATTGTGTATTTTTTAGGAGTATGAAAATAAGCTTGTGAGATTTGAGCCTTGACTTGATATTACACCAAGTCTTATTTTCTTGATTGTGTATTGGCGATAGTCTTGTATATACATCTAGAACTTGCTTTGGTATCTTATTTGAGACTACAAGTACATGTGAATTTTTGAAAATGATATAAGGCAATCTTTGTTATTATGAGTCACTTAGCCAAATATTTTCTCACCGAATCTGAATTATTGCCTTTGTTAGCCCTATTGAGCTTTTGAGCATATTTCTTTGTTTAGCCAAATAATTGGGTGAATTATCAGAGCCTATATTTCGAGCCTACTCACTTATGATTTTGAAGCTTAATTGGGAAGTTTACGTAGAGTTGGAGAAAGAAGTTGGTGGAGGATATCAATGGAAAAAAAAAGATAAAAATAAGGAGAAGAAAGAAAAAAGATAAAAAAAAAAGAGAAAAGAAAAAGATGTGTACTTGACTTAGAGAATTGATAGATAAAAAGGAAATTTTTTGCATGAGTTGTGCCTTTTCTGGAACTCAATTATATAATTGATATTACGAGTTATGTCTTTTCTGGAACTCGATTGAATGATGATTGTGATTGATTTATTGCTGGAACTCATGTTTTGGGAGAAGCAGTCGATTGAAGGTATATGATGAAAATCAAGAATTTGTGGTTTGAAATGAAATTTGTGGAGGAGCTTCAATCATCTATTTAAGTAGTCACTTTTATCCCAAATTTTTCCTACCTTGTCCAAAGAGCCTCATTGTGTCCAAATGAAAGTCCTTGTTGATTCTTAATATTCGCATGTACAAACGTAGTGGAGAAGTGAGACGATCTGCAAGCTTATGGTAGGTGTTACTTGATTTATCATTTTGAGCGTATACACGTCCTATTTTTTTTAAAACACTTTTGAGCGTGAGTGATACACTTTACCTTGTGAGGTTCATTACTCCTTGAAAGTGCATGGTTATGAATTGTTTGAAGTATTTATTTTAAGTTCGGATGAATTTTTGATATCAATTAGGTATATGTGATTTATAGTTTGTGATACTTAATGTCATGACTTGTGCTTTGTTTAGAAGGGTGTTAGTTTTGTTTAGGTTTATTATTTGAGTAGTTGAGGTTGCTCGAGGACGAGCAACAGTTTAAGTTTGGGGGATTTTGATAAGTGCCAATTTTCACCTATTTTTACGTATGTTTATGTATTCATTTGAATGTGTTAGCTACGTTTTTGTGGTGATTATTGAGAGTATTCGTATATAAGATGCATTTGACGGGTTTATGCTTAGTTTCATGATTTTAAAGGAAAAGTGCAAGTTTCGAGTGAAATGGCCACACAGGAGAGCATGACCGTGCTGAATAGCACGACCCGACCGTGCTCAAAGCTGACAAACAAGGCACGATCATGCTCGATAGGAGATCAAGACTGAAAGATGGGGCACGACTGTGCCGTGTAGTACGGTTGTGCCCGGGTGAGCTGCAATTTCTATTTTGTTGGTGAAATCTTATCTCCTACTTGATATAAAAGACCCCAAGAAACGAAAAGAGAGAGGATTTTGGCGAAAATAGGTAGAGAGAAGAAGCACGGAGAGAGAAGAACAAGAATTCAAGAACCGAAGCAAAAGCGAGATCATCGTCGCTAAGACTTTAATCTTTCCTCTCTTGTTAGTTTAGTTGATATGATGTTTTCAATCTTGTCTATGAGTTTGTGGATAACCATGTCTAGCTAATTTTTTAGGGTTTCTAGGATTTGTTAGTAATCTAATTCGAATCTTGATGGATCTTTAATTTAATTCAATGTTCATAATCATTCATCGTATTTGTGTGTTTATGAATTGATTGTTTGTTTGATTATCTGGCCAATAATTGAGCATGTTTTAATAATTGAATCAAAATTTAGAAGATGAGATTTAATTATGGAAGAATAAACACATGACACATAAATATACTTAGATCGGGAGATTAAGGAATTTATGTGATGAGATATCAATCTTGGGTACTTTTGGGAGTTGTTATGTTTCTATCAGATTGAGTAGGGATACCTCTGATGGCATAACGATCAACTGATTAATTGATTCGGGAGAGCTGTTAGTTGATATATGTGATTGCTCATATAGGGTGGTTGATTAATGAACTTGAATTGGTTAAAGTGATGTTTGGATGAAAATTAGATGAATGCATGTCCTAAAACCTGCTTTAGATCTCTGTGATTCTTGAGTTAATTTATTTACGTAATTATTCGTTTCTATTAGATTAATCTGACATTGATGATATTTGATTTTCCTAGATAAATTTGAGAACCGGATTTGAGTAGTTAATTAGTGCCTAAATAGATAGTCTCTGTGGGATCGACCTTACTCACCACTCCTACAATTCACACCGTACACTTGCGGGCGTAGTTAAAAGAAAATTAGTGAACAAAATGCCTTTATCTTCACATATGCTATAAAAATTGAGACATGTGATATTTGATTTAAATAAATCTTTATTGAAAATAAAGGAAAATTTTGATTTGATATAAAATTCATGGTAAGTTCTTGAGTTAGATCGTCATATCATGTGATGTAGGGCCAGACCAGCATACGTAGACTCGATTAACATGCGTCACATAATTTTTTTTATATGTACGATGTAATAATTTTATATGTATCTATATACACATATAACACATATACACAAATATATATATATATATATGAGATAATGGATTATGCATATCATATAATATTATAACACATTTATAATTTTGATAAATAATAATTATATATGTATCAGGTAATACTTTTATTTGTATCATATAATAATTTTGAGAAATTATAAAATTGCCAAATAATACTATGAAATATATTTATATCATACAAAAATATTATATTATATACACAAACATATTACCTAATACATATAAAAATATTACCTAATATAAATTGACTCACGTATTGACAGACCGAACCACGACATGGTGCTACGAAATGGTCATATTTTGCATATTCAGCTAATCAAATCTTCCTGCAAAAATAGTGCAATTAATTGGTGATTGATATGGTTATATTTTGCATATTTTAGCATAGAATTATATTATGAGAAAATGGTCCAACTTGCCATTTTTCTCTATATATTCTCCCCATTTATCATAATATATGAAATCTAGTCCCCAACTACCACAATCTTTATAATTTAAGCTACATTTATCACTTTTTTTGACCTGCTCCAAAAAACAAGTATGACATCAATTTAACATAACTGAACTAATCAATAAAATAATAGGGAAAAGTGGCAGTGGATAATGTAACCTTACACGAAGAAATGGATTAATATATTAATTTAACAATTTTATTTTTATTAGGAAAATAATGTTAGCTACACGAAAATTTGTTGTGGGTAATATATGATTGAATAATTTCGTAAAAGGTTGGACTGATTGAATCAATTAAATAATAAGACGATTTCGTGTAAGTAAAACTAAAAAATTAATTTTTTTAAAATTTTTTTCCTCACACGAATTTAAATTCGTGTAAGGTTTTTTCCTTACACAAAATTTAATTGAATTTTTTTTCCATACACTAAAATTAATTTTCGTGTAGGGAAAAAAAATTATTTTTTTTAATTTTTTTTCCTTACACGAAAATAATGAAAAAAAAAAATCGATAGTATAACATTGATTATTTTCGTGTAACAATTGATAGTGTGTGCATTGATATTTTATTATTATTTAATTGATTGAAGTGAAAGCATGTCTCATCATCTGTTAGACTTATTCAAAAAAATGATAATTAGGATACAAATATAAGAAAAAATGGTAGATGGGGACTATGTCTTATATTTTGTGATATTTTGGGCCAAAATATAAAAAAAATTGATAATTGAGACCATTTTCTCATTATATTATCTTTCGACATGCTTTGTGGGCATTTTATAGCGGTTTTCATTACTGTAACATATAAGTTGCATATGATTGTATTTTTCTGTATGTGTAATTCATCTAATTTTGATGATAAAATATGCAAGTAAAATTTTGATTATAATTTTTATTTTAGTGAAGACATGAGGACGACATGTATGAGTTGAGAAACAAATTTGAAACCACTTAGAGAGCCAAAGAGTTAAGCTAATTTAAAAGTTGACTCTGACAAACTATAAACTTAAAAGTCATGTAATAGTGAGATAAATGACATATCTCCCAATTTAGAAGTTCAAATAAAAATGTACTTATATTATTGAAAATATAAAAAGAATATCTACAACTGTCATATCTAACATATGTTTGTTTTAAGATTTTATTTGGTAGAATTATGTTGTAAATGTTAAATTAATGCTGAAAAAATGTGAGTTGATATAATATTTTATTGTAAAAAAAATGGATTGATGTGATATTTTATTGTGAAAAAAATGTATTTTATAATGATTGAATGATTAAATATAGATAGTAATTGTATCTGAATTTTGTGATTCGAATTTAAATACTAAAATAAAAATATTTTAGGACTTTGAACTCCAAAATCCTACATGTAAATCCCTTTACAATCATAAATAGAATTTTGAATTATGATTCTGATATAAAATTATTTAAATATGAAAAATTTAAATTATTATTATAACATTAAATAATAATTTTTAATAAAAATATATTAAGTAATTCATAATTTGTAAGAAATACCTACACTTTTATATTCGTAATAGATATATAATTTTTATATGTAATATAATTTTATGTAAGGAGAAAAGGGTAATGTATTGGGGTGTGTTTTAATATTTTGGTTAGTTCTAAATTATTTAAATATGAATGTGTTTACATTTAAGATTTGTTAAAATAAAACAGAGGTGTGTTTAAATGGCTCACTCTCAAAGAAAGGTATAATCAATCAAGTAAAGCAAAGTAGAGCACTGTAGTGTTGAAATCTTCTGCTTCAATTCAAGCATCTACACTATATAGCAAACCTTAATCTGCAATCCAAAGAAAACCCATGAATGAATCCATTCTGAAAACGCCACTCTTTGGAACCCAATTCAATAACATTATCTGTCGTTAAGTCAATATAATCATCACAGAGAAGAAGTTTACGCCAATATGTTGCTGAGATTACAAATGCAGAAATGGTTTAGCTGAAATCACAAGTTCTAATTGCTTCCTTGAAATGCTCACTTTCTGCAAAAGATCCTCAACGATTTCCACTATATATAATGTCCCGATTCTTCAATTTTTGCTTCAAAACTCGACCGTTGAAGCAACGGCCACAATCACAATCAGAGGTACTAAGTGAACTTCTTTTTTTTTTTTTGAAGTATTTTTGTTTTCTATTGTTTTATTTTATTGTTGGGTTTAGGGTTTAAGAGACATTATGGAGAAGGTGCCTACTAGTAACGTCTATGAAAGCCTTGAGCCTGAGGTGACTTTTGAGTTTTCATTCCAATGTTTTCTTGATTTTTGAAAATGATTTTGAAAATGGAATAAGTTGTGAAGAAGTTGGAATTCCATTGGTGATAATCAGATGAAGAGCTTGTGTTGTTTGCTTTAGGGATCAAGAGATATTATGAAGCCCCATATCAGCAATGCGGATATTAGCCTTCAATCTGAGGTGATAAGTTTTGATATGTTTTTTTTTTTTGTCTACTTTTTATTAGTTTTATGAGTTTGAAGCTTTTATGTGTGGCATTCATGTTATGAGAACTCACTGTAGTTTTTTGTATCTTTGAGAGTGTGATTGTACTAGCAGCAAATTTGATCTGTTCTGTGATGATACGGTTTGTCGTTCTAGTGTTTGGATTAGCCCTAATTTACGACCATTAGATGCCAGAACAATCATAAGTTTGTAGTTTGTGTGATTTGTTGATTCGAAGTTTGACTTTGAATCGCATCTTGTTCTATGCACCAAATTTTATTCTTAGTTTAGAGTTTCCACATCATACGAGAATCAAGTGACTAGTGTTTAATTTTGAATTTCTCACAGACTTTAGATAACGGATTAAGCGATTCGAGCTCCACATCAGCAACAAATATCATAACTAACCATGATTTTTCTGGAGGACTTCATCTGTGGCACCCGAATTGCTGTGATGCCTTTGTGATTTCTGAGGAAGATGGTAATCCTGAAGGGCCTTCATCGAAGCTATGTGGCCGGTTTGCTGTTATTACAAACCGAAAAGAATGTTGGCAAGGCCTCGAACAAGACATCACCAACAAAGTTTCCATTGGCTCCACTTACAATGTTGGTGCTTATGTTGGAGTATCGGGCAACCATGGCAGCACTGATGTGTTAGCCACTCTGAAACTTGAGTACCAAGATTCTTCGGTTAGCTATTTATTCATTGGAAGGTGATTAACTATTCACTAACTATATCTCTATTAAGAATGGTTGCTCTCTCATTTTCTTATTCCATAAACCTTGTATAGAACTTGTGCTTCAGTGGAACACTGGGAGAAACTAGAAGGTACATTTTCGCTATCAACTATGCCTCATCGAGTGATATTTTATCTGGAAGGCCCTTCACCTGGAATTGATCTGCTCATAAGATCTGTAGTAGTTTCCTGCCATAATTCCAATCAGTTTGACGTAAGTATATGAACAAGGATGAAAATTTCGGTTTCGATAGAAATATCGGTATGGTGAAAATATCGATGCCAATATTACCTATATTCTACCGACATTTATCATATTTCCCTGATATTTCACCAATTTTCCTACAATTTGTACGGTGAAGCCACCAATATCAAAATCGATACCAATATTTATCGATATTATGTTGACGAAAATTCTAGTTTCTATAGTAAAATTGAAAATATCAGAGAAATATCGTTACAACTTGTTTTTGTTTCAATCACGTGAACAAATTGAAATATTAGGGAAATATCAGCTATATTTTGGGATATTTTCATCCATACTGAAAACCAGTTTGTTCTTGTGTCTGCTATATAGAAGAAGTTGCCTCTTCATCTTTGTAGTTTTCTGATATATGATGGCTTTATCATTTTATAGAGTCAAGGGAGAGGGCCTTTCTTTGATGGTGATGAGAACATTATACAGAATTCAGGATTTGATGATGGCCTTAATAATTGGTCAGGGAGGGGTTGCCAGATTGCATTGCATGATTCTATGGCAGATGGAAAGATTCTTCCTATGAATGGAAAGTTCTTTGGATCAACAGCAAATCGTACGGATAATTGGAATGGGATTCAGCAGGAGATATCAGGGAGAGTGCAATCGAAGCTTGCTTATGAGGTTACTGCTGTTGTTAGAATATTTGGTAATAATGTCACAACTGCAGATATTAGGGCCACTCTATGGCTTCAGAGAGCAGATCTCCATGAACAGTACATAGGGATTGCAAGGTAAGCTCTACTCTTCGTTGCAGGCTTGAATTGTGTGTCCATTGGTGCTGTGCTTAATGAATGATAATGGAATGTCTCCATGCTTTTCGACAAGAACGGAATATGTTAAGTTTTGATTCAAAATTCATTCAGCTTGATTTTATGCAATCATGTTAATGAATATGCTTACAACTAATCTACATTTCATTTCAATTATTTACTTCCATTACTTTAGAAATACCATGAGATTTCTGTGCAAGAATTAGTGGTTGTCAAGACTACAAACAACCTTGCTTTGCACGGGGCTCGTTTATTGAAATTACACTGTTAGTTTCTTTCCAATTTGCCTGATGTCCTCTACTTAAATTCACTCCAATAATATAATCCAAGAGAGGTGTTTGATGGTTATCAAGATAACTATAGATCTATTTGATATTAGTGTGCAGGCAACAGATAAAGATTGGGTACAACTACGAGGAAAATTTCTAGTAAATGGTTCTCCATCGAGGGCTGTTATTTACTTAGAAGGACCACCACCCGGCACCGATATTCTCCTCAATGATCTAGTAGTGAAGCATGCTGCCAAACTCCCACCAGCATCTCCACCAATCATTGAGGTAGTTAAATACATTAACTTTGGAAGTGTTTCAAATATGTAGTTTGATATAACTTGTTATATTTTTTTCAAGAATGCTGCTTTTGGCATCAATATAATTGCTAACAGCAACCTCAATGATGGTACCAACGGGTGGTTCCCCCTCGGAAATTGCAATCTTAGTGTTGCAAATGGCTCACCTTGTATCCTTCCCCCCATGGCTAGAGCTAGCCTTGGAGCCCATGAAGCTTTAAGCGGTCGCTACATTCTTGCGACTAATCGGACTCAGACATGGATGGGACCGGCCCAGATGATAACCGATAAACTGAAACTCTATTTAACTTATCAAGTCTCTGCCTGGGTTCGGGTCGGCAAGCAGGCAACTCAACCCCAGAAGATCAACATTGCTCTTGGCGTGGATGGTCAGTGGGTCAATGGTGGTCAAGTCGAGTGTAGTGCTGACAAATGGCATGAAATTGGAGGTTCTTTCAGAATCGAGAAGCAACCCGCAAAAGTGATGGTTTATGTTCAGGGTCCTCAGAGTGGTGTTGATCTCATGGTTGCTGGTCTTCAAATATTTCCTGTTAACAGACAACTGAGATTTAGGCATTTGAAATTGCAAACTGATAAGGTAATCAAAGTTATATTTTGAGGGTTTAATTATTTAACAAATCATAACTTTCAACGTTTTTTTAACTATGACGTGACCTTTCGACTCCAACACCACTTTTCAAATCTGTTATAATTAGGTACATGGTTGGGTCATTCGAATTCCAATTGCAAATGTGGAACCAAAATTTGAAATTTATTTTCGTCCTTGGTCAATGTGACTTCGAATTGTCCATATCACCATAAAACGGCCTTAGGCCTTAATTAATGAGGAATTATGTTTTGTTTTCTATTCTGTACCCATGAATTTATGGCGACATGTAGCGGTTTCTTATTTGATGGACAATTCGTAGCCTTTTTTCAAATCTTAGGCTCCACATCAGCAATTAGAACCTAAATGACCTGACCTTGTATCGAATTGTAACAGAATTGAAGGCGATGATCTGTGTTGTCATGATCGAAAGGTCATGTTGTAATTGAAGGACCAAATGTAGTGATTGTCATGTAATTAACCTTATTCTGAGCCACTTAAAGCATTAGCTGTAGCTATGGCTTCATAACCAAATTCATGAGGTAACTGTCTTTTTCTAACTACATGTTTGACCGTGCAGATACGCAAGCGTGATGTGATCTTAAAGTTTACAACATCCGATTCAACCACACTGGTTGGCTCCTCGGTGAAAATCAGACAAACACAAAACAGCTTCCCATTTGGATCATGCATCAGTAGATCACACATAGACAACGATAACATTGTCAATTTCTTTACTAAAAACTTCAACTGGGCTGTGTTTGAGAACGAGTTGAAGTGGTATTGGACGGAGCCACAACGTGGGAACTTCAACTACAAAGACGCAGATGAGTTGTTGAACATGTGTATGAGCCACAACATGCAGCTCCGTGGGCACTGTATCTTCTGGGAGTCAGAGAATGCCGTTCAGCCATGGATACGTGCTTTGAACAAAACCGATATGATGACAGCTGTCCAGACCCGTCTCACGGATCTTCTGACTCGCTACAAGGGAAAGTTCAAGCACTACGATGTCAACAATGAAATGCTGCACAATTCATTCTACCAAGATCACTTGGGAAAGGAGATCAGAGCCAACATGTTCAAAAACGCCAATCAGCTCGACCCTTCTGCCACCCTTTTCGTCAATGATTACAGCATCGAGGATGGATGCGATGCCAGGTCATCACCAGATAACTACATTCAACACATTCTTGATCTGCAAGAACAGGGAGCTCCCATTGGAGGAGTAGGCATACAGGGCCATATAAACACCCCCATTGGGGCTGTTGTTTGCTCTGCCCTAGACAAGATAGGCATTCTCGGCCTCCCAATCTGGTTCACAGAAATCGACGTCTCTTCTGATAACGAGCACGTTAGGGCCGATGATCTAGAAGTCATGATCCGCGAAGCTTTTGCTCACCCTGCTGTGGAGGGTGTGATGTTGTGGGGATTTTGGGAGACATTGATGAGTAGAGATAATGCTTACTTAGTGAATGCAGAAGGGGATATGAATGAAGCTGGGAAAAGATACATTGCTCTTAAGCAAGAGTGGCTAACACATAGCCATGGCAATATAAGTGAAGAAGGTGAGTTTAAATACAGAGGGTTTCATGGATCATATGAAGTTGAAGTTACAACTACTAAACAGACACTGAGAAAGACATTTGTAGTTGAACAAGGTGAGGGCCCACTTGTGATATCCATAAATTTCTAGTACTCAATGCCTCATACATGGCCACAACTTAATGTATATTGATTTAAAATCATCAAAATTATATTATCATCAGCTTGAAACATTAATGGTGGTGGGCACATAATGTGCTCACAATGGGTTGGAAAGCATTTACATAATATTAAATAAAGAATTGTTGAACTTGTGCATCCAGAATGTTATGCTTGAATTTATTTTGTTATACTTGCTACTCTGGAGTCCTAACATTCATCTATTAATAAATGAATTTTTTCTTATAGTTTACAGAGACTTAAGAAAATATTAATTGTTAAGGTAATATAATCTAAAACCCATCTCTGCGCTTTTAAAATTAAGAACTGGAAAAGCCCTCATTTTGTTTATAATAGTTCTGATTTATTATTTAAGAAATATTATATAAATATATAATTTTTTTACTTAACATATACTTAAAACATTATAACAAGGATTTTTAAATATTTACGCGGCGGATAATATAAATAGTATTTAAGATATTATGCTATTTAAAAGAATTCACATATATAATTATGCACATATTTATATGTGCTTTACATATGTTATGTATCTTTACAATTTTTTTTACATGATTTTTACTTCTTAAAAAACTTCTTCAAAAAAAAAAAAATTGGAATTTTATTAATTTTTTTAATTAAAATATTAAAAAGTTAGAGGTATGTTTTGAAAATGATGGGTGTGATATAGGGTTGTAAAAGAATCGATTTTTTTTGATTCGATTCGATATTCGAATTCAAATATAGTGATTCGAATTCGAAAAATACGAATAAGAATCCGAATAAGAATAGCTTTTCAGATTCGAATATTATCCGAATACGAATACGAATATGACCATATTCGATTTGAGTATTCGCGAATATATTCGAATAATTATAACTATATAATTTTTTTTATTTTATATATATATATATAAATGCTTACCAGAAGAATAAACATTACTTGTTTAATGGGTTCGACTATGAAATTATGTTTATGTATTTAAAAACTTGGATGTTTAGTTGAAATTTTTGTTAGATTACTTGTTTGACAATGAATTTATATTTATGTATTTGGAATCTTGAATGTTAATTTGTAATGAGTTTATTAAGTACTATGTAGGTATATTAATTTGGAAATAAATATATATATTTTTTTTAAAAATTGAAATTTTAAGTTTAAAATTTTCGAATACGAATATTCGAATATTCGCGAATATATTCGAATATTTAAAAAAATATGAATATGATTTACTTTTGTGATTCGAATAATAAAAGAATACGAATACGAATATCCAAATAGTTAAACGAATACGAATAGAATATCATAATATTCGATTCGATTCGTTTACAACCCTAGTGTGATAGTCCCACACTTTACATATTTTTGCGTGCAATATATAGACACACTCACGAGAGGTGATTGTAGAGGAGGGTGCGGTGCTCTAACCTAACCCCTACATTTGAATATGCGTCCGTGGAATCCAAAACCTTACTCCTCTAATTCTCAACCACACAACATTCCACCTTCACTTTTCACTTTTCCATTCTCTCTCTCTCTCTCTCTCTCTCTCTCTCTCTCTCTCTCTCTCCCTCCCTCCCCACTTCAACCCGTGACTCCACTTCCAATCCCACACCAGTCGCTATCTTCCAAATTTCATTACCTCTCATCTTTCTTAACTCTAATCCTAATCATCCACACCTCTATTTATAGCAAACAAATCCCCCCTTCTTAATCATGCTTCTAAGAAGATCTACCAAGTCCTCCCCACCTCCCACATTCCGCTCTCCCCCCAAGCAATTTCACAATCTCAAGCTCATTTTCATTTTAATGGCGGCCCTTCTCTCCTTCGCCCTCCTCTCTCTCCTCCTCTCCTCCACCACCTCCTCCGCCTCCCGCCAACACCGCAACCCAACCACCGCCGACGCCAACATTGTTTCCCAGGCTTGCAAGGCATCACGCGACCCCTCCACGTGCCAGGCGTCCTTATCCCACTCGCCTCCAGACGCCACCGTTTTGCAGGTTATCCAATCGGCCATTAAGGTCTCGTATCAGAATCAGGACTCGGGTCGGGGCATGGTTCAGGGCATCCTCGACGCGTCATCGGCCAATCAGAACCGCTCCAACGCCGCGAAAACTTGCCTGGAGCTGCTGCGGTACTCCGTCTACCGGATCAATCTGGCGGCCGACGCCCTGCCACGTGGCGAGATCAAGGACGCGCGTGCATGGATGAGCGCGGCCTTGGTTTACCAGTACGACTGCTGGTCGGCGCTCAAGTACGTGAACGACACCTCCCTCGTCGACAAGGCCATGGCCTTCTTCTACTCCACCGTGATGCCCTCCACCAGCAATGCGCTCGGAATGATGGTGAATTACGATGTATTTGGGGAGAAAACCGGGTCGTGGGGCCCGCCCCAGACTGAGCGTGACGGGTTCTGGGAACCCGGGTCGGGCTCTTCCGGGACGGGCTCAATTGGGGGCGTGCCGACGGGGCTGAAGGCGGACGTGACGGTGTGCAAGGGCGGCGGTGGCTGCGACTACGAGAGGGTGCAGCAGGCGGTGAATGCTGCCCCGGAGAATTCCGGGTCGGGTCAGCGATTCGTGATATGGATCAAGGCTGGGGTTTATGAGGAAACGGTTAGGGTGCCCTTGGAGAAGAAGCATGTGGTGTTCTTAGGGGATGGCATGGGCAAAACGGTAATTACAGGTTCCATGAATGTGGGGCAGCAGGGTATGTCTACCTACAACTCTGCCACCGTTGGTAAGTTCAGTTCACTCTTTGCCTATCAAGTTTTACTCAGTACAATTTCAAAGAAGTTCATGGTTATATATATATGGTATATTTGCCCATTAAATATGAGACATAAGCTTGAAGAACTTGTTATTTGGTATGAGTTTTGGGTCCAGAATTCATTGTTTTGAACTCATATGAAGTTGGATTAGGATTTTGAAATGGGGGCAAAGAGATGATTTACATTTAATTTGGAGATTATATGTCCATGTCTTCCATCTCTGCTTGTATGTTTCTAATGACATCTTTACACCTTTTGTAAGGTATATAATATGAGACTCATAATGGATGGAAATTAGGTCCGGATTAAAGTGATTGTTCATGACAAAGTGGATTATATCTGTAATTGCTGATAATGAGCGTGTGCATTTGATTCGTCATTTCTTCTATCTTGTGTTGTGCTCATTGCTTTCAGTTGCTAAAAAAACACAATGTCGAACAAGAGCATCACTAATCATATCGTTTCTCTTCTTCGTGTTGGAAGAAATTTGAGCTGATGTATTGTATATGAAAATGATTTCTTGATATAGACAAAATATACATGCCACAATGATTCATTCCAATTGCCCTCTTCTTTGAAACTCTAGACCGAGTAGTAGCCCTGTTTAAGAGCTAATTCTTGCTTCAGTTTTAGTTTACCAAATTCCACTTCTACGAATGATCTCAATTATGTTATCTAACATTTGAGTTCTTGATAAAAAGGTGTTGTTGGTGATGGGTTTATGGCAACTGGTCTCACTATAAAGAACACGGCTGGCCCTGATGCTCATCAAGCTGTAGCTTTCCGATCAGACAGCGATCTCTCCATCGTAGAAAACTGTGAATTTATTGGCAATCAAGACACCCTCTACGCCCACAGCCTACGCCAATACTACAAATCATGCCACATCCAAGGCAATGTGGACTTCATATTTGGAAACTCAGCTACATTCTTTCAAGATTGCCTCATCCTCGTTGCCCCTCGCCAGCTCAGACCCGAAAAGGGTGAAACCAATGCAGTGACAGCACATGGAAGAATAGATCCTGCTCAATCAACGGGCTTCGTCTTCCAAAACTGCCTGATCAACGGCACAGATGCCTACATGGCTTTGTATAATATCAAGCCCACTGTACATAAAAACTTCTTGGGCAGGCCATGGAAAGAGTACTCGAGGACGGTTTTTATGCACTGTAACTTGGAGGCTCTTATCAAACCAGATGGCTGGATGCCTTGGAGTGGTGATTTTGCACTCAAGACCCTATATTATGGTGAATTTGAGAATACGGGGCCTGGTTCGAATCCGTCCAAGCGAGTGAGCTGGAGCAGCCAGGTTCCGGCTGAGCATGCTAACTCGTACTCGGTTCAAAATTTCATCCAAGGTGATCAATGGATTCCCACATCGTCATCATGATGGTATACTTATAGTTTAGGAAAGAAGAAGAATGTTATAGAGAAGTGAACTAGTGATATTGTAGTAACAAAATTGTTAGTAAATATTTGCATTTGTGGATTCACTAAGCTTGATCACAAATTTTCATGAAAAGTTGACTATCTTTTCCTTAAAAACTTATATGAAACGGTCCACAAGGTCTACAGTTTTATGATCTATAATCAAGCTCATTGTCATATTATGGTATCTAATCAAAGTATTTATTAACTAAGGTCAAAAATGGTTTTTCCATCGATATAAAGTGGTTTTTAATACATTTACTCCAACTTTTAATTTTAATACACTATCATTTCTAATCCCAAAGCACTACCACATCAGTTAAAACACTTCTTTATACAATCTCTACATCAAATTCTTCAAAAGTACAAAGTAATTGCAAATACAATCTTAATAAGGGTATTATATAATAGATTTGGGTTATGTAATCAACCTACATTGTTTTACATTACTTAAAAGGATTCTAATTATTTGTCTTTTTATACTTTTATGCAACTTTATTAAAAATTATCACTACTCTTATTTATTGGCTAAATTTTAAGAATTTCATAGGATTCCCTTTTCTGAATTAATTTGATTGCCTTTCAATTTTGAATCTCCAAATCTTTGATCAGTTAGACATATATTATGGAATGAAGTATTTTCCTATGAATTGACTTTAAATAGATGTTATCTTTATTTTCTTTGGCCATGTCGACAGAAAAAAAAAAAAAAAAAAGTTTAGACTTCAATGGGAAAAATGTTTCACTTTTTCTTTCACCAAAAAATACATGGCATCTCACTCAAATTTGAAAAAGACAAACGCATAATACATGAGTCCTCCATTATGTATGCAAAGCAACTCTAATAACATACAATTAATCGTTGTACGTTGTGCACCGTTGGAAGTACTAATTTTATCGTCCTTTTTCCCGCGTACTAGTCGCGTTTTCAATTCTTTCCACAAACGGGAAAGCCCCCCTCCTCAATAAATGCAAAACACACCCACCGCCCAATGAACATTATGAAAATGATTTTCTGCTAACATCAAATTCAGATTTTGTCGTTTTCGATAAGAGATTCATGTGTTTGTAATAATGTCGCAGAGAGAAGAAGAACCACCGACAGATTCCCCTTCCTCACCCAAACTATCCACCCCCAACCAATACCAGAAACTCAAATGCCTTTTCTTTCTCATGGCCCTCCTTCTCTCTCTTCTCCTTCTCTCTCTTGTCCTTTTCCTCGGCATCTCCTCCGCCGCCTCCGGCCACCACAACGCCGACACCGCCAATTCTTCCCCCGAGGAAATCATCCACGAGGTCTGTAAGGCGTCGCGGGACCCTCCCACGTGCCAAGCCTCTCTATCCCACTCCAACCACGTGCCTTCAAACGCCACCGTTTTGCAGGCGATCGAGTCTGCCTCGCGGGTATCCTCGGAGCACCTCGAGACGGGTCGGGGCATGGTCCAGGATATCCTGGACGCGTCCGCAGGGAATCAGAACCGCTCCGACACGGCGAAGGTCTGCCTGGAGGTGCTCCGCAACGCCGCGTACCGGATGAGCCTCGTCGCCGACGCCCTGCCACGTGGCGCAATCAAGGACGCGCGTGCATGGACGAGCGCGGCGCTGGCCTACCAGTACGGGTGCTGGTCGGGGCTGAGGAACGTGAACGACACGCCCCTGGTGGGGACCACGCTCTCCTTCTTCAACTCCTCTCTGATCGCGTCGACCAGCGACGCCCTATCGATGATGGCGAATTACGACTTCTTCGGGGATGAAACCGGGTCGTGGGGACCCGTCAAGACGGAGCGGGCCGGGTTTTGGGAACCCGATCGGGAGCCGTCCGGTTCGGGGGCGGTTCGCGGTATGCCGTCGGGATTGAAGGCGAACGTGAGCGTGTGCAGCGATGGGTGCGATTACAAGAGGGTGCAGGAGGCTGTGGATGGGGCTCCGGATAATCCCGGGTCGGGTCAGCAGTTCGTGATATGGATCAAGAGTGGGGTTTATGAGGAAACGGTGCGGGTCCCATTGGAGAAGAGGAATGTTGTGTTCTTGGGGGATGGCATGGGCAAAACGGTCATTACGGGGTCCTTGAATGTGGGCCAGCCCAGAGTCTCTACCTACAATTCCGCCACCCTCGGTAAGGTGACCTCTTTTTTGTTTTTATTTTTTAATTTACGAAAATGCCCCAAACTCGATCCCCATGGAGAAAAAAATTCTCTCAAGTTGTGTTATACAAATACTAATTAATCTGATGAAATTATTATGGTGTGTCAAGTGGTTTTTATTTTGTGTTCTAACTTCTAATGTAGGCGCAATGGAATATGGAAAAGGGTTTATAGACATTTCAATAAAATTGCCATGATCTCTATGTTGTTTTTTATTACATGTTATGCTTGATTGTCAAACATTGTGACTAGTTTCTACTTTCTATTCTCATGACATAGAGATATAAAAAAGGGTGGAGTTGTCAAATGTAAAAAGAAATACTTCATGGGATAAAAGATTGAGTTTTAATTATGACATCCTGGAATAAATGAGTAAAAGTTCAATGACTAACGAAAATAAAATATTTGAATGCTGTAATATGTTATTTTCTTAGACATTTTGCAGTATCAAACTTCTATAAACATACGTTTAATGGTCTGTAAAACACATCTCTTTCTTAACCAACTGAAATATAAAAAGGATTGGAAATGCTTGCCAACATCCAATTTTTATACGGTATGAATTTTCTATTACATTTTATTTAATATACGTCATGTGTTCATTATTGATATCATATAATACACGTGGTGTGTGGTGATTAATTTGAAATAGAAATGTAACACTAAATATAATACAACATCTCATATGATTTTTATAAGAGAATTTATTTTTGTATCAATGATCATCGTAAACAACATTTCTATTCATTTGATGAGGTTAAATGTAATATTATTTCAGACAGAATATTATTTTTTATTACAACGGTTATCAAAATACATTGACCTATGAAAACGGATTTAAAGAAAAAAAAAACAAGCAAGTGCATGTCTATTTGAGCATTGTTTAACATTGGAAGTGTGGATTACAAAAAGGTGTTGTTGGTGATGGATTCATGGCGCGTGGCCTCACGATCCAGAACACAGCAGGCCCTGATGCTCACCAAGCAGTAGCTTTCCGATCAGACAGCGATCTCTCCATCTTACAAGATTGCGAGTTCATCGGAAATCAAGACACCCTCTACGCCCACTCCCTCCGCCAGTACTACAAGTCGTGTCGTATCCAAGGCAATGTTGACTTCATTTTCGGACAATCTGCCGCCTTCTTTCAGGACTGCCTCATCCTCGTCGCCCCCCGCCAAACAGACCCTGAAAAGGGCGAGAACAACGCAGTGACGGCCCACGGAAGGATCCACCCTGCTCAGTCCACTGGCTTTGTCTTCCAAGCTTGCGTCATCAATGGCACCGATGCATACATGGCTCTGTATCACAAGAATCCGAGCGTGCATAGGACCTATTTGGGCAGGCCGTGGAAGGAGTATTCGAGGACTGTTTTTGTTGGGTGTACTATGGAGGATCTTGTTGCAGCAGATGGATGGATGCCTTGGAGTGGTGATTTTGCACTCGAGACCTTGTATTATGGCGAATTTGGCAACTCGGGGCCGGGTTCGGATACGTCGAAACGAGTGAGGTGGAGTAGTCTGATTCCGGGTGAGCATGTTGGGTCATACTCTGTTGAGAAATTCATTCAAGGTGATCTATGGATTCCTGCATCTAATTGATTGGCTAGTTTGGTGCACATATATGTATTGGCATGTTAATAAGGTTGATAGCAAAAGGTTGAGTGGTGGCGAGAAATGTTTTGAATTCGAGCGATTATCTGAGTGGTTGGATAACTAATTCGATTGGTTCAACCGTAGGCTTAGATGTGCACACATATATTGTATCAACTTAAATAAATTATTTAAAATGCATAACTCAAAATATGAAAGAAAAAAATTAAAAAGAAAAAAGAAAAAGTCAAATCACCTTTTCAAAAAAAGGGGGTAATTTAATTCTACTTTTTTTATGTTACTTAGTAAAGAAATCACAATCTTTCGAAAACTACAATTTTGTCCTGACCCTTCAAATTTTAGGAAAAAAACAAAAATCACAATTTTAACATATTATTGAATTATAATTGGTTTGGAATAGGAAAATAGCAAGCTTTATTAAACTAACAACAAAAGTTGTTTCTTATAACTTTTTAAAACTGTCCGCGCAAGCAAATATATATATCAAATCCACCATTGCCAACCTTTCACGTGAATTGCATACCTAACTTGAATAATGCATTGTAGTTGCCAAGTTAGACAATTATTTGGACACTTGAATAATGCATTGTCTGCCACTTATCAAAATACATTTATTCTCTTCCCAAGTCTAGAGTTTTGATTCTCTGTTGCAAGAACACATCCGGGTCAATAAGAAGAATAATATTTTCTCCTTATTTTTCTTGTGATATCTAATATATGATGATTTCAAATGAAAGCTTAAATTATACACCTTTGATTTCATCATATAAAGTTTCGTTAGCAAACTTGCAAAATCCACCTAAGCTCGAGGGTTCCAAGGACATCATAATCAAACATCAGATCGTAACAAACAATCTAGATAGCAGAGAGGATGCTTCAACATGTCCTCAGTTGCAAACTTGATTAAGCGATTGGATCTAAAATTTAAAACTATGTGATCCACGTCACATTTTGCCATACAACTACCAAAACGAAAGAATTATATCGAAATATCAAGATTATTTTCACCAGTTAAGGAAACAAAATTTCGAATTATCTACCCACATAGTAATGCTACAATTGATGGATGGCATATTCAGATTTTCACCAAAAGAGAGGCTCACAACCATAAGAAGAACCTGTGTGCCTCTATCGTCCTCGTTTCTCGTCTTCGGATTTGCATATACATTCTGGATATGGATTTTGGTAGAAGGATTCCTCCAGCCGCAACCTCGCCCTCCCCCTGATTCCAGATGGCGCGCCTCCTCTTCTCCGAGGTCCACCAATCCTGCAAATATGGATGTCGGGTTGTAAATAAATCAAATTATTTGATTCAGTTTTCTTTTTCATATAACTAGATGAATATATGTGAACTAGGCCTGCCTATTGCTAAATATGAGATAAAAGGAATATAGCTCACATCAGCAGAATAGTTAGATAGCAAATGGAACATATATGTGTGTTAAGGAAACAGAACATCACCACATGCGTACCTGTTTTTATGCAACTGCTTCACGAGGCGGGACAAAGATGACTCTTCAAGCATTCCAGCTTCTAATTTATCAAATAATTGAACGAGGCCTTTCCTGCATATTACCTTTGTAAATGAAAGTCACCCAACTATGGTTGCATTATGGTTACAGTTTAGAAGTTTCTTGTACGTGAGAATAGGCTATATATGTGAACATAGTCTTAAAAAACAAATTTAGCACATTATAGATTAGAAGTTTCGTGAAACATGAAACTATCAGATACCCAAATCAACAGTAACAAGTTTTCAAGATTTTATAAAAAAACAATCATTTTTAAATGTGACAAAGAGTTCCAATACATACACACACACATATATAACTAAGATATTCCAATGGTTTAAAGGCTATTTTAACTGAAAGTGCCAATCATTAAATTCTAATCAGCAGCATGAAGCTAACACAAGACTCTTCAGACAGTCGTGAATAACCTTATTGTATACCATAATTAGGCCCAAGCAGATTATTGCCGACAGTAACTGGCACTACTGCAATTCCGCATGAGGAACAACATGCATATTTTATAATAGAAATTAATTCTAAATCAACTCCTATATATGTCTGAAAATGGAACCAGAAACAAGAAAGGGAAAGGGGACCAGAGGAAAGGTAGGACTATAAGCCTCAGCATCCATTTGCAGGCCAAGCAAAGTTCAGTATTTTAAATGGTATATTAACCTGCTTGGTGGCTATTTGAGATGGCAATAGCCAACAGTCATGTAGTATTCCATTGGAAAGGGAAGAAATTAAACAATTATAGTAAATAACTATATGACATTTGCTTGAACTAGCAGGTAATGTAATACTGAAATTGGGAGTGATACCTGTCAGGAGTAATTGTTTTTCGGTGCCCTAAGAATCGGCGATGACCTTCAACAGCTCTTGCCATGTTACCGGAATGAGATGGGATGAAGATGTCACTTTCTACAGAAACTACATAATCCAGGGCTGCAGTTTGTGATGCATGATTGGAAAAAGTCTTCAATTCTCCAGGGGTTGCAAGCATTTCCTGTCATGAATAAGAAACTTAGCCTGACTGAGATAGCTTCATTTGCTATTTAAAATCATTTAAAGTTGTCAGTCCAAACAATTAACAAATACAAATTCAACTTACTTTGAAAACTATGTTTGGAAAGCGTGATGTGAGCTCTGAAAGGTGTGTGTCACCACCATAAATTTCGCCAGCAGCAATATATATCAATGTCGATAGTGGGAAACCAAGAGCTTTGAGAAATACCCCAACCTCCTTAGGAGTTAAAGGGCAGAAACCGCTGACTCTCTGCTCCGTTGAGTTAATATTCTTAACTTTCCAATGACTTGTTTTCTCTCTGATGAAGGCAGAAAAAATAACTAAATAAATCATACAGAAGCAAAGGTAAACATACAAATCAAGGGTAAGATAAAAGTCAATAGTTCCAAAGAAATGCTCTTAAACCAAATTATCTTTACCTGGACCACAGTGATTTTCAGAAAAATAGCATGCAAAAAATTCAATCAGTTACTTGAGCAAATAACATAAGATCAAGTTGCCAGGATTCTAAATCAAGGAGAACTCCTAAAGATAGCACTATCACAAGAATCAGCTCCCATGCACATGCAGTAGAACATTCAGAATACAGAATAAATATCTTATTTTCATTAGTGTCAAGTTGTAAAAGTTATTGATACATTGTATATACGACATGGTTGGTCAGCAGTACAGTCAAACTGAAAAGCCAAACTACCAGGTCAACAAATAAGATGCTCGATGGTTGTTATGTTAACTTTGAAGGAAACAACGGTCAACCTTACTCAAATACGTCACACTTTATATTAATGTTCATGGATAAGAGAAATATGTCGTAATGCATAATCTCTATTTTTAGATTTTTACTCCATAAAGCATATATGATATTTGATCTTTTATATATAATCCCTCTGCCTTTTACAAATACCAATCAATGTACTAACCAATCAAATAATAAATACAGTTATCATAATCAACATATTTTGGTCAATTTGTTGGGTGAATGATAACGTTGGGGGATCTAGAGAAACCAATATCTATAAGCATATTGCTTTATCAATAACATATGCTGCTGAATTACTTCAAGGACTGAGTTATCCAAGTATTGTTGGTCCTGGAAGTGATTCTCCTGTTTGCAATTAAAAAGCTTCACACAAGATATTAGTTAATTGAACCAGCAAGGCCTAAAAAGAACTGCAGGTCATCAGCTTCCAGTTAGATAGATAGCATGACCACCTTTGATTTAATACCTATGACTGTGATTATCAAGCAAGAGATGACATCTCGTAACCCTATGAAATCTTTGAAAGAATGTATACAGCTAGCAAACATATATAGTTAATATAAAGCTTCAACATGTATAATGAATAAAAATCTTACCTCATTATTTTGAGCTCCTCTGATTCTGCATCAGTAAGACCATATGTACATCCAGTAAAAGACAGCATATCTTTCTCATATCTTAGATGAAGGGCAATGTATCTTTCTGCACGGGACCGCAGCCGCTCCACCAGCTTCTGTTGTGTCACTGTCATTTTTCTTCAGAACCCAATATAAAGTGAATCCCCATGGGAGACCTCTTAAATGCATAAGCAGAAATGTAAAAACTCAAGAGTGACATATATTGTTCTGCTATAATATTTTTATTGTGTATCTAGCAGGCTAACAGTGAATTTCATAGTCCTCGACTCATCGCATCATCATTGTGGAAATGTATTAATACAGTCATTTGAAATGATGCATGAACTCATTATGAAATCATATTGTTATTGTGCCCATATGTCTGCATAAGAGCCAAGATAATGGGTTTTACCTTTCCTAGATTCTCAATAGAAGGAGAAAACCGAAGGGCATGATACAAGGCACGACATCTCAATCTCTGAATGTCAATAGGCAGATCATTATTAGCAAGTCTGGAATCCGATTTCGCAACATGAATTACCTGCAGAAAAGAAGCAATATGTAAACCCATAGATCCAGTTAGGGTTCCAAGCATTTAAAGTTGCAACCCTCACTACAATTTTTACAAATAAGAAACTAAAATATCTCATATTTTGGCTTAAAATATACTATTGATAGCTTATAGACTTCTGGGTTCTTAATCAGTCCATGAGGGCTTTTTTTTAACTGGAGAACCTAAGATAAGTCCTTGTTTGTACACATAGGAGTACTTACCGTGAGGAAAGAACCTCAATTGAGGTTATTTTCTTCAGTAAGAAAAAAAAAAAGAATTCATTTTGGCTAGGAGGGGATTAGATATATGTGATTGTAAAGTTTAAAGATCTACAGCTTCACCTTGCTATGTAGAGGAACACAGAAGCACTTTTTTCTTGTGTATATTTGCAATCAGTTGAGTTTGGGTGATTATTAAGTAGGTAGGGTGTGGCAGCAAAGGTATCATCATTGTCGGCCTCTTTTAGATGATTTCTTAATACTATGGAGATTGATATTGATTGTGGGTGAAGTTTCAGCACCAATTTTCAGCGCAGAAATTGTTTAATATCTTTGATGAGGCAGATCTTCCTGATAACACACTTTAATCAGTCGATAAGTTAAATTAATTGTTTTATGCATATAGCTTGAAGATAAAATAATCATTGGTACTCATCAAACTCTCGTTTATAGAATGATCTAGTTTGCAATCGCATCATGTACAGTAGTTATACTGGTTGAAAATATATGCTAGAACCTATAGAGCATGCATAGGAGCTCATTCAGCATGCATATCTTTTTTCATATTTTCTTCAACACTAGCTACTATTTTAACAGCCCCTACTGCCATTTGTAAAACAATTTGAACTAAAAAAAAGAAATTATGTAAATATTTTAAGCTCAGGGCCCAGCACATTTTTCTCAGGTGCATTTGAGGAATTGGGACATAAGAAAATCCTTAAAAAATGCAATTATGTCTAATTTTGACTTTGTGCCTTCAGGTTATGGGACATACTTGCAATAGCATGACCATATCATGCTCCATTAGGCAGCATGAGAATAAATATGATTTATATTTCCATTAACATATAAATCTACAAATGCTCATCATCAACAAGCATCTTAATTTCCAAACAAAGAGTATAACACAAAAGAATCAGTCATTTTGCCCAAACATGCAAATTGATCACACCATTAGCACAAAACATTACTTAGTTGCCAAGAATATAGATTTGGGTATGGACTCCCTTAAGGAAAATGTGAAAAATTAATTCATGTATCTTACCTGATATTCCTTCCACAATGCCGTCATTTCCTCATAGTAGCTCACACTAGCCCATGAGGTAAAGTGTTTCCTGGCTCGAGGTAGAGATTCTACTTCTTTAGGAAGCTCCTTCAAAATCCTCACATCTTGGTGTAAAGATTTGATGAAATGAAGTTCATCAAATACATTAGAGAATATACTGCATGTAAGCCCATGAGAAAATGAGTCAAAGGTACAATAACATCAAAGAACATAAATGGCACAATAAAGCACGGCGTTGAGGCTAGAATTGTTTAATGTCCACCAAAATTTTCTCTTTCCAAATTCTTCTCCCATGCATAAACAAACTTTTCGTTCCCCAAACAATTTCCTATATATCACATCAAAACTTTTTTCCCACAAATTTCAGCCAAAACTTCCAAACACAACCAAACACTCCCTAAATGTTTGGGGGTATGCAGAAATCATCAAATTTGTGTTAAGAATAAAGGGTATATTACAGATGGGTACCCATGAGGTATGAGCTATTTACCTGAAAATCATTTCCAAATTACATATACCATTTGAAATTAATTTGTTATTTTCACTATTTTGTTAACTGCATCTAACTGACAGACAGTATTTGTAGAACAAATCAAACTTCAAGGATTAATTATAGGGTAAAAAATTCTTATCCAAACTACATGTGATTTTATACTTTTTTGTATAAACTTTGAAATGTTTTCACATTGCCATATGAACTTTAATTTGATACATTTTCTGTATGAGACAATTCCTAGCCATTGATTTCGGACATGTGTATGGTTAAGAGTTGTCCAGTACGGTGAAATGCATCAAATTTAAAGTTCATATAGCAAAATAGAACATTTCAAAGTTTGTAATGCATATGGAAAAATGTTTTTAACCTTAATTATAACATCTTTGAAGGCTATAGATGGGTTTCTTGTAAATAGTCGAAACGTCAGTTTAGTATTGTGATTTAACCAAGCATGTATAACATAAATAGTGGCAGAGGGCCAGAGGAAGCTGCAAACGATTCTACCTAGTATCCTGCCAGAATGAACTCTTGTCCAGTTGAGGAATCACTAGCGTTGCATTCATTATTCGTGCCACAGCCACCATATCAGCTATCTACAAGTAAGAAATTATTGACAAGAAAAATTTACAAAAAGAAATATATCTTCAGACAATAGCTATTTATAACTTATAAGTCAACAGGAACAAATTTTAAATAATTAGTACATTCATCAATTTGTCGGCCCTACTGCAAGTAACTTTCAGCATAGAAAACATCAGCATTTCCTATCATGAGAATATACTTGAAATGTCTTGTTTGCAGTCTATCTTGCATGGAATAAGGAAGAGGGGTAGGAAACATGTTTTCTATAAGTGTAAACGTACTTTCAAAATTTTATGTCTTGAGTGCAACAGCAAAGCAAGGTTGATTATCATAGTATGCTTCTGGGAATATTGTTGTAGATTTGATAGCTATTTCCTTGTATATGTATATTTCCTTGTCCATCTAGGATTCCTTGTATATCTGGGATTCCTTGTATATCTAGGTTTCCTTGTTAGATTATAAATACATCCAGGAAATAGATATCAAATCTACAACAAATACAAAGTGCCAACCTATATGGTAATAAATACACTGCCTTCATTGATCTGATTATTAAATAGTCAGTTTAATTTGCTTGAAAGATAGAGATAGGAAATCCAACAATAAGGCACTGGACGATCAAGTAACAACTGGCAATAATTTAAGTGACCAAATGAAAGAATTACGACCCATGTTCAAATTAGGAAATAACTATGGGAAATCTCAGCAGAAAACCAAACTTAAAAGCATTCATCAGATAATGGCCAGTAGAATATAGCAAGAGGTGCTCTAAAACATATTCCTTGTAAAAGACAAATATGCTCATGAACAAGAGAAAAAAGAGTACAAGAAATCCTTACCCCAGTGCGCATTTGATTTAATCCTCCATTACTTCGGACAGTCATATAGCGATCCCAGACTTGTGTAGCTGAATACATAAAAGCCAATTTAATTTTAGTTAACCATGTACAGAAAGCAAGAAGGGCAAAGAGGAACAGCGAACAGCAGAAAACGACTAAACCAAAAGTTTGGAACATGTTTATTTAGGCTGCGTGCATAAGTGCAGAAGATAATATGGATTTTCATATAACATTTTCTGACAAGCGTACAGAATTCAATGCCCACAGCTGTCATACTCAGTCTATAAAGTAATAATACTACAAATCAATCAGACAAGAGAAAAGTACCTTTATATTTACCCGTTGGCTTGACACATTGATGTAAGCCATGACTAGAAGGAGCTTGCCAAAGTTGATCATCTAATAGCTGCAGAATATGACCGAATAACCTCATCATCAAGTATTTGAACTTCAAATGCATTGGAGTAATTATGATTGTTACTAAGATTCTATTCAAAATTCCAGAAATAAGCTTGGTTATGCCAAGTATTTACAGAATGAAACTCTACTGAGCAGCTTCACAAAGGAAGTTCTTATATATCTTACAAACATACACCGCTCTTAGTTAAGATTAAAAAGAAAATTATATGTGGATTAATCAGAAAACTTCCAGCTTAGCAGATTATTAACTAAGTAAACATAGTTCTTTCTAGCCCCAAATGACTTTTCACCTATTTACACAAAATTTCCAGTCTAGTGATGAAAATCACACCCCAAAGTGAAGTAAGAAGATCAACAAATTAAACAGCACACTATTGATAAATGAAATCATCTGAGAACTGCTCCTAATTCTTCCACTAGACAGAGACGCAATGGCACAGGGAGTATAGTCTAATGGTCTAGGAAAAGGGACTGAATTTGCAAAAAGTAAGATAATTCCATGAGGGGGTTTTGCTAATATATTTACAGATAATGACCCTTCACTTATTAATATAGCAAATAACTATTTAATTAATGAATACATTGGGCTGTGTCCCATAAAGTTGTCAAAATTATTCTGTGTCAATGTCTATGTTGTCTAAAAATTATGCAAAGAAGCCTATGTTCAAGCTAAACCTTAGTTGGACCAGTAGAAAATGCTAAAAATCCCTCTTTACATGGAAAAACAGTATCTATTTATCCAAAATGAGGTATATTAGCATTGTGCTCCAGATCACTTGATCTTTCAATTTTCAATATAGGCTCCACGAAAGCATAAAATTTTCTACCAAACTTGTTACGGATCATATAACACAAGCTAAAAAATTTAGTGAACCTAACGCACTTGCCAGTTCAATAACATCAGCTAGTGCACTTCGTAGCTTCCTAGCATATCTAATAACCATGAAACAAGAAAAAATAAATCTGTAAAAGCACTAGTCATTTATGAATACAACAAGTGCTCTGTTATGGTACAGCTACAGCCTATTACCTATACCATGCACCAATAGAAATGATATTCTCTTTTACTTCTCCACTGATTTATGCTTCTATTAGATTTAGTGATGGGAGATGCTTAGAATAGTAATTGATTTGTTTACTTTCAGAAGGCGTATTTTCGTCATCATCAGAACTTCTAGGAACTATTGTCCCATAATAATGTATAGGTCTTAATTATGAAAAAGTAAACAAACTGATTTCCAGTGGCATGGATACAATCACACCTGAATAGTTAGTTGCAAGGCTGAGGAACTGTTGAGATAATTAAAGTAGCACGACTGAGTAATTTAATTTCATCATTAAGTCAACATACAATAAACCGTTGAATAGTTGTTTGGCATTTTTGGTTTCGACTATTAGTACAAGTATTATACATATTCTAGGTTCCCCTCCCTCCCTCCCTCCCTCAAAAATCTATAGCGCCAAAGATTGAGTGAATCGTCCAAGGCAGATCACTATATACAGTTTACTAACCAATTGAATGAGAAAGTGTGAATCACTAATTTATAACAATTACCAAGGGAACTAAGAATACAAATCCAAGATAATCTGACTAGAACCACGAGTTCTTTCTAAGAGACCAGCAAATTGAGCATTCAAGGAAAAAGAATCAATTTGCCAATTATTCTAACGCTGTTCCAAAATCATTACAAAGAGAACGAATATCCATAAGAATCATAACTCAAATTCATATCACGCTCAAAAATCAACCAAAGAAATATCCAGTAATAAACGAGAACAGCTTGAAAAGTATTACAGACCTGATTAGATTTTTTCGTAACCCTAAGGAGAGGCATCTTATTTTCATCATCCAACACATCTTTGCTGTATAGCATGAAAATGAAGATTGAGAGAGAAAAAATGAGGATGACGTACAAAGTAAATGATAAGAAGGAAGATTTTCTGTTTCTGGATGCGGAAAAGTGATGGCCTCTGTGATTAACCATTATTGTCACTCATCGGTGGTAGATCTCTCTTCTCAGTGTTCCACTGAATCTGCCATTGTTCTCCCAACTTCAAGGTTTTCGCTAAAACTCAGGTGTGGGAGGTCTACGTGAACCTAATCAATTACTTATTAAAATTTATGTTAAAATAATAATTATATATTTATTTATTTATTTTTAATGATCCAATATCAGACTCACGTCTCGGTAATCTGGTCCCTCCGAATTGCCAACCTTATTACTAAAATTGTTCTCTTCATTTGGGCTTTTTAAATAAGAACATTTATAAGAGAAATTTAAAAATATTTTGTAGAATTAAGAAAATAAATTTCAAAATTGGGGGTGGTTGGTATATATATTTTGTATTAAAATATAAAGTAAAGTAATTATTTCATTAGCAATCTATTTTTAACATAAAATATATCAAATTTTAAGTATTATTTATTGATTTTTGAGACATTCATATTTTATATACAAATAAAAATATTAAATGTATATTTTATGAGTTTGAGTGGTTTTTATTTAATTTTAACACCTGTGTGTTATATAATTAATGTTTTGAGCTATTAATAATATATTCAAATATATATGTATACTTTAAAAATATAAATTGTAACAACCGTAAAATAATAATAGAAATAATAATAAATTAATAATTTCAAGGTTGTTAGATTTATAAAAAGAAATTGTATCAATCCTATATAATGTAGGATTTTAGTTAAATGATGAATCTAATTTGAATTATAAGTTAAATCTTACTAGATTTCTTTTAGTATGAGCTCAAGAGATTAGGAGGCTCATTACCTTATTATTAGGTTTAGAACCCATAAACCTAATCATATAAATAAGAGAAAAGTTAGTACGCTAAGGTTAGGATTCTCAACTCTCTTAGAGAAGGTGCATGTTTTTCTTTTTCTCATAATTTTTCTTTTCATATCAAACCTAGAGTAATTTGTTTAATTCTTATTTCTATGATAAATCTAAGTGTTATCTTGAGTTAGAATACAATTAATTTAAGGAAACACGTTATCTTCTTTAATTCCAAACTCTAGAATGGTTAGTCAATTATTTAAATTCGTATTTAGACACCTCCAAATTTTATGAAAATTTAATATGTTGATCTTTGATATATATTGAATACTCAGTAAAAATTTCAGATCAATCGGAGTTGTAACCGATTTAAAATAATTTTTTATTCCTAAGAATCGATATGTTCACGTTTCTGATTTAGATGTTTTAAAATAAATACTTACAGACCTTATAATTTTATGAAATTTTAATATGTTGTATTGTACTGTAATATTGGTCTTCTGTAAAAAATTTATGTCAATCGGAGTTATATTTTATTTTATATGAATTTTATATTTCTGACTTTCAGAATTCATCAGCTTTAGTATCACAGTTTGAAAATTTTAAAACTATTATTTATATACTCCAGAATTTTATAATACTTGACCAGATTATGTATTATTAAGGTTTTGATCTACAGTAAAAATTTCAAATTAATTCGATTGGTATTTCATTTAAAAATTAATTTTCTTTTTCTGCTTTGGGAAGATTCACGATATACACTTTTCTGATTTACGAGATTAATACTCATAGTTAAACATCTTCAAATACTTTGAATTTTGGATATGTTATAGATTAACATGTCTTTTATCTTTTGGAAAAATTTCAAAATAAAAGAGTTTATATTTCTTAGTAAATTAATTTTTAATCCGATTGGTATTTCATTTAAAAATTAATTTTCTTTTTCTGTTTTGGGAAGATTCACGATATACACTTTTCTGATTTACGAGATTAATACTCATAGTTAAACATCTTCAAATACTTTGAATTTTGGATATGTTATAGATTAACATGTCTTTTATCTTTTGGAAAAATTTCAAAATAAAAGAGTTTATATTTCTTAGTATATTAATTTTCTTTTACAGCTCTGCAGAATTTACTATTTCTGAAATTTAAGTTTCAAAAATTATAAATCTATGGTTATACTACTTGAATCTTTGTGAAATTTATAAATGTTATTTATTTAACAATCTAGATTCCATGTTTAAAATTTAGGATCATTTTATCTTATACATTTTAAGAAATAAATATTTCAATGCTTAACTAGAGTTTTCCTAAAATCTTCCAACTTAAGATTCATGTCTTATTTTTTCAAAAATTTTAAAAAGTTCTTATTTACCCACCAAGGTGTCCTAAGATTATTTTAGAGATTTAATTTAATTAAAATAATTATTGAGGTTTTTCTTTGAACCTTTAGGTATTAAGTTAGTGTATGTTTTCGTTATGGATGAATATGTGTCGAAGAAGGTGTAGCTCACGAGGAATAGGATTGCATTCGCTTTCTTTCCGCTCAAGGTTTTTAACTTTTAAGGTGGGGATTCTTTTCATATGTTTGTCTTTATTAAATTTGTTGTGTGGAAGTAATTGATGAATTGATACGATGTGTCATGAGAAATTTTTTATGAAAATGCTTGCTATGATCTATGATCTGTGCATGAGATGAAATGCTTGCTATGATCTATTGATGTGATCTATGATCTATGCATGAGAATTAGCCAGGGACCTCAGAGGTTCAAGGATCAAAAGTTAGATCCTCGGGTATGCCCACCGTGCTCAGAATTGATTGGCCAAATCCAAGATGAGAAAATGTTTATTTGCTTGACTGTTGTGTTATTTGTCTTACTTTGATTGGTCAATTCCAAGATGAGAAAATGTTTATTTGTTTGACTGTTGTGTTATTTGTCTTACTTTTGCCTGATGCCTTTAATCTTGACAAGCATGTCCCTACTGAATTAGTGTTTGCTCACCCCCTTTATGAAAAATCTAAAATTTCAGAGTAATGACATGGACGTGGAATGGAGGGGATGAGCGGTGGCTATAATTACTTTACTTGTTTTATTTTAAGCTATTTATTTCAAGAAAGACTAAATGTTTCTATCTTCAATTTGCTTTAGCAGGATTTATTTCATTTTTGTTGAGATCTTCTGATGAAATCGTTGTTGGATTCGGGCTATTTGATGAAACCGTTGTTGTATTCGGGCTATTTTTAAAATACTTTTACAGTCTTGATTTTATTACTCAAATTTCTATTTTAAAATATTTGCATATTTAATTTTCCACTGCAAGAATCTTAATTTTATAAACGAAAAAAAAAGGGTTAAGAAAAATTGGGATGTTACACAAATAGAAATATTATAAAATTATATTTAATGAAATAATAAATTAATGTTTTTAAAAATAACAAAAAGTTATATCTAATATTTTTTAAATTGATGATGGGTATTAATAGTTTTGACCCAATTAAATTGCAATAATTATTTCATTTTAATCTATTTTTTTTACGTATAATTTACAAATCAATCTCTAATGCGATACTCATTATACTGACATAAAAACAAAGAACCTAAAATTTAGTTTTTTGAGCATGTGAATGATTTTTATTTGATTTGAAAATTTGTGTGAATATGATAAGTCACTGAGTTATTTATATTTAGATTAAAATAGTAGAAATAAAAAACTATTAAAGAAATTACTATAAAAAATTTAATTAATAGATTACATATCTATTATGAAAATTGTGCATTATATTTATCAAAATTATAAATACGAAATTACAAGGATAATAAAAAATTAAAATAAGAAAATTAATAAACCATATTTAAAAAAATAGATTATTTGTTGAAGAAATTACAAACTAACTTTTGGTATAATAGTTTCATGTATTTTTCTTGAAGTATTGAGTTAAGTCCAAGTTTCATGTTTTTTATTCAATCTATAGTAAGTGATTTTTGGGTATTAGATGGGCCTAACATATATATTTGAATTTAGAATAGTTGAGTTATTTGTATTGGTTGAATTATAAATTTTAATAAGAATCTATATGTGTATCTATAGTTATGGAACTTATAAGATATGTGCTCATAATTTTTCTAATAAAATTACTTATTAAGTATAGAGATAATAACCGTATATACTTTTTTTTATTTATAATTTCAAATTAAATAACATCTTTCATCTAACATTCATTTTTGATGTATAATATATCAAAGTATAATTATAATTTATATTGTAGACATAAAATTGCAAAATATTAAGTTTATTGATTTTTTTTTTAAGTTTCTTTTTTTTTGATTTGTATTAGTTACGATCATTGTAGTTGACTAAAATGTGTAAGTCAATAAATTGTGCCATAAGTAAATTTTATAATTAAGAAACTAACATACACACACAAGTAAATTTGTTGTTTAAGTTATTCTTTATATCCCAAATTCTTATCTTATCAAATGTAAAGATTTATGACATAAACTAGACGTTAAAGTATATAATTTTTTATTAATATAAATATTAAAAAATTATATATTATATGTGAAGATAATATATCATGACATTATGTTAATTTTTTTTTTCACTAAATCTATATCTATAAAAGAAGAATTTTGGCTCTCTCAAAGGGAATCACTTCATCATTTTAAATAAACTTGCAGCCGTTACATGTCTACCCCTCTCACCCAATGTTCAAACTAACGGTCGTGGTCATTGTCGTGGTGAGCATTGTTAAGGTTACATTGCAATTTCGTGGAGATTTTGCGGCTGTAACGGACAATTTATCGGAAAAACTCAAAAATAGTCTAAAACTTCAATAAAATTACTTATATATATATATATGTTTTTACTAAATTAATGTAAAAATTATATTACAACTAGAATTAATATATAAAACATACAATTACATATATTATTAATATCACGTGGAATGTCTAGGTGGTCAAAGTCATCATTATCTTCCCTTTTAGGATGAATAGGAAAATGTGCATAATTATAATTAGTTAGACGAGACATAGGTTGTTCACGTGGATACTCATGATATGCATTAACTAAATCTCGGTCAACATATGGTGTTGAACTTGTTCGTGACGATAATTCTTGATCATGATGATAATATCCAAATCCTCGATATCCTGTACTGTCAGAAGATTCATAATGATGATCATGGTATCCAGCACTAGTAGGAAATAAGCTCACACTATCTCCCACTAGTATAACTAGATGATCCATATACGTGACTAGATTGTCGAGCTTTAACTGAATCAATGCTATACCCTGTATTTTGAGGACCATAATCATAAGTATACCCTCATAACCCAAGACTTTGCATTTGGTGATCCACATTTTTATATCGTCTAGAAGTTCCACCAGAATATAATTGATCGGTGGCACTCAAAAAGTCTTACAAGCCTGCCAAAAACCGACGTTGTTCTTCTATCCCCGACGATATCCATGATCAGTGTCTTAAGTGGCATAATAGTTCTCTTTTCCTTGTGCCCAAGCATACCACTATCATGTTGAACATCCCCTGTTTGAACACTTCTATCAGTATGCATTTGACTACCATCATCCCCATTGTTGCCACCATAATCATCCTCATCACTGTCACTACTATCATCACTAATACAATCAGTATCCCTGAATGATGCAACATTTTTTTCCTTTTTTTTGTTGAAGGCTGCGACATATTTTTCTTAAATGTATGTCTTTGAGTACGACCTTCAGCTTTTGGTTCACCTCTATGACTATCTTCATCTAACCATTGCATGTCATCATGTGATAATGCAGTCGGTTCATTCTCTAGAGTCCATTCAGCCAAGATATCATGATTATCGAACACATGATTAAGATCAATGTGACTATAATAATCATCTTCTTCCCTTTTATAAGAAGAAGCAATCAATTGAAAACTATTACCTTGCTAATAACGTGGGTGCAAAAGGTATGCTTTTGGATCACCAAGTTCAATTGTTTAGTTGAAGTTGAACTACAATTCTAGAGTTTGACACAGTTAAACATCAATCTTTATGCTCCTAATAAAATTTGTTCAATCTTAAAGATTTGACCAGGACTAGGATTCTTCAAATGCTTTGGGATCACTCATTGATTTAGAAATTTGGTCTCAGTTATAGAAGACCTTAAATTATAACTGACCTCTAAAAACATTAATCTTAGCCTGAACAACAAAACTTCAATTATAACAAATTATGACAAATTATAACAAATTTCAACCAATTTCAGAAAATACTCTCTATTTCGAAGAGTATGGTTCCGATTTTGTATTTGGTTAGGAAAATAATAAATCTTGGATAGTATGGTAAGAGAAATTTACACTAAAGATAATTTGCAAAACTAATATTCTTAGTAAGCATTATTATATTTGTAATGCCTAATAAAGAATAATGTGTTTTTGCTAGATTTCTTGTTAAAAATTAAAAATTATATGGATTATGGAATTATAACTTTTATTTGATTGAGTTTGCATTTCACCTTTATTTAAACTTAAAATGTGTGAAAGTTTGTGAGTTGAAATGATAATTGGTGTATGTTGTATAAATTATGTTCTCATTTAAATGGTATTTATACCTTGCTCATCGACTGATTGCACATGAATTGCACATGCATATGGAAAGAGTGTTCTTGAGCAAGTCATCAAGATCCTATAATTCACAAATATATATTTAATAGTATATTAATTGTAAATTATTTTTAAAATATTTTATTAACTTCTTTTTTTTTAAAAATATAATCAAAGAAAAGTAACGATATCAATTGTTGAGATGAATGGAAGTGATACCGATCCTAGAATTGGTGACAATCGTAAGACCGTTTTTCAATTTTATCTTCATTTATTATTATTTAACCTTCTTGATTTAAATTGTAAATCAAATATTTTTGGTTTATATTTTTTGGTTGCATTTTCATTTTATATTTAATTATTTTTTGAATGATTGTATTACTTTTATTTTGTTGTATTTTTATTTTATATTTAATTCTTTTTGAATGATTGTATGTTGAACAACTGACGCCAAATATAGATGGAGGAAACTTGCTGGACAAAAGAGAAGATATGAAAATCTTAATGATGCTAAGCAAAAAAATTATGTAGAATATGTTTTGCAGAATCGTGAAAAGAGACAAGCAACGTATAATTTACAAATTCAAGCGAATCTAAGTAACTCTAAAGGTATATTTTTATACTATTCTTTAAACTTTGTCAATTCGAGGTAAATTTAAAGACCAAAAAAATTTATTTTCCTTTTAATATATTTATCTAATTATGAATTTTAATGTCAGAACAACATAAATTAAAAAAAATGTCAAGTTGCATTCACTGTGGAGCAGTAAGATTTGAGTATGAGCCTCCCACCTTTTGTTGTGATAATGGAAAAGTTAAACTTGCACCTTCAGAAGTTCCAGAGAAATTGTACGAATTATACACTTATCAGTCGAAAGAGTTTGTTGATTTTCTTCTCAGTCGGAAGAGTCTGTTGATTTTCGAAAAATTATACGTTCATACAATTCCATATTCTCATTCACTCCATTGGGAGTGAAATTGGATAAAGAACTTGCTTCGACACAATGAGGAGTTTTCACTTTTCGTGTACAAGAAATGATTTATCACAATCTCCCAAGTTTGAGTCTTAATGGAAACAAACCAGCTAATTTTCAATTATATTTTTTTGATACTGAAAATGAAACAGAGAATAGAATATGTCTTAATTCACATGTATCAGAAGAAATTGTATGAAAACTCATTGAAATACTAGAGGAAAATCCATATACCAAAATCTTTAGAAGACTAACAGAGTATTCTTCTCTAGATGATGTGCAACTTTGTATCATAAAAGATGTGAGATTGGGTCAACGAGTTTATAATGCTCCGACAGCAGATCAAGTTGCAACTATTTGGATTGAGAGAAATAATGATAATGTAGGGTTTGAACGAGATATTATTGTTAATGCTCATTATGGAGATCAATATAGAATAATGCATTATTTTAAATGTTATGACCCATTACAATACCCCCTTCTATTTCCAAGAGGTGAAACAGGATGGCAACGAAACATTCATAAGCTTCATAATATAGAAGAACATGTGCATGAAAAATAACAAGGTGCATATTTATGTTATAATATATTTAAAGAACATATTATTTTGGTTATAAATCTAAAATCTTACTATTGTTTAGATTATATTTGGATTGAAAGATTTAAAATTTGAAATTTTGGTATTTGATAAATTTATGTTCATTATAATCATTCCAATCATTGTTTCTCATAATCAGTTGTCTTGAAAGGCAATGCAAAACGAGGCTGTTGCAGAGAATACAGTTGTTATAAGTTACAAATTAGAGATCCAAGACTCTCTACTCTATTATTTGCTGGAAGATTGTTGCAACACTATGCAGTTGATAATTATATAAAATTGGAGACAACAAGATTGCAATTTTTCCGTTTGAACCAAGCAAATTTGAGAACTGAATTCTACCAAGGGATCATAGATAGTGTTTTTAGAGGTGAATTTCATGGTAGTGAAGTTGGGTTGAGAATTTTTCTTCCTGCATCATTTATTGGTGGCCCAAAGGATATGCGACGGAGATATCTTGATGCATTGGCGTTAGTCCAAAGATATGAAAAACCAGATCTATTTATCATTATGACTTGCAATCCTGATTTGATAGAAATACAAGAAAATCAATATGAAGGTCAAAAAGCTCAAGATCATCTAGATTTAGCTATGAGAGTTTTCCAAGCAAAATTGTATGATTTGAAGGACCAATTATTTAAGAAACAAATATTCGAAAAAGTTGTTGCACATGTTCATGTGGTCGAATTTCAAAAAAGAGGACTACCACATGTCCATCTACTTATGATTCTAAAGGGTGAAGATAAAATTTATACAGCTAACCAGTTTGATAAGTTTGTATGTGTTGAAATTCCCAATGAAGAAAAAAAATCATCAGATGTATGAATTGGTGAAGAAACACATGTTAGATGGACCATGCGAAAAAAATCTAAAAAATTCATGTACAATGAGAGGTAAGTACAAAATTCATGTATGATGTCCGTCTCTAATATTTCATTGTTAACTTGTTAGTAATTAAATGCTAATGATATAAATTATTACGTCATTTTCCATCTTTATTTTATTTATACTTCACCACTCTTAGTGATTTGTTTCCACTCTAATCTGTAGGTAAGTGTAAACGTCATTATCCAAGACCTTTTTGTGAAAGCACTATACAAGGCAACGATAGTTATCCAATCTATAGAAGATGAAAAAATGGGATGGTTATTCAAGTTCGCAATGCTGAATTGAATAATCAATGGGTGGTTCCTTACAATCCATATTTATTGCTCAGATATAATTGTCACATCAATGTTGAGATACGCTCAGGGGTGATTGCTGTGAAGTATCTTTACAAGTATATTTACAAAGGTCATGATAGAGTGACTGTTAATATAACCCAAAATGATGGTGATAATGTGATCGATGAAATCAAACAATTTCAAGATGCAAGATGGGTGTCCTCTCATGAGGCAATATGGAGAATTTTTTAAAATAATTTAAACGAGATATACCCTACAATTTTCAACTTACAACTTCATTTGCCAAACAAACATTCCGTCATCTATTGGAATAATCAGAATTTGAAAAAATTACTCGACAATGATTATACTTCCAAGACGATGCTCACAAAATATTTTTCTATGTGCGCTCAATGTGAAAATGCTAAACAATATCTATACAAAGAGTTTTCAGAACATTGTGTGGGATAGACAAAATAAATGTTGGAGAGAAAGGAAAAACAAAGAGGTGATTGGACATATTAATGCAGTAAATCCCACAGAAGGAGAAAGATACTATCTTCGATTACTCTTGAATCATGTGAGAGGGCCAACATCTTTTAAGTATTTGTTTCTTTATGTAGATATATGTGGAGTTCTTAAAAGGATGAGGGAAAGCATAATTGTTGACACTCCAAAAAAAGTGGCCGTAAGAATAATATATCTTTTAAAAGAAAGTATAGGAAAAGTATATAATTTTAAATTCCAAGCAAAACAAAATAATTTAATAAAAATTCTAATTATATTATTATTTTTTGTTATGCAGACACCACTCTATTAACGTTTCTCTTTGGGAAGACATGACATTGAATGAAGGAAAAGAATTACAGCAAATTGTTGATCAAAATCCAACGGTTGCAATCACAAAGATCACAACGAAGGAATTTCAAGGTAAAACAAAAATCAAACTATTTTTTTTGAAAGGAAAATAAGGACAATGAATATATGTAAATATCTTGAGAATGAAATATAATTTTATAATTGCAAACTTTAATTAGGTGAGATCCAGTTGCAAACCACATCAATTTCAACTATACAAATATGTCTGATTCCTGAAAATGCCGCACATCATTCATGATCCCTGAAAATATACAAGTTGGGAATGACACAAAGAATAAGAGGAGGAATACATGTTATTCTTGAAGATCTTATCATGAGAAAAGATTCTCTATCAAAGGTATGTAACCATGTTTTCAAATATCTATTACATTTAATTGCAGAATTTTAATTAATATGTAATTAATATGCTTTCTTGAATTAGGGAGAAATTGATAGTTTTTATATTTGACTTTGTATCATGTTTTCATTTTCAATGCAGAATGCACGTTATTATTTCACTGGAGTTGTGGATAAGGTAGAGAATGAAACAAAAATATGGTACGACGCATGCAAAAAATGCACAACATCGACACTTAAAGATGACAGAAATACGATATGTAGAAAATGCAAAGATGACCCAATATAAAAAACATTGAGGTAAAAAATTAAAATAATAAATCAAAAAATAAAACGAATAATGACATGCAACTATACTTGTATAAATTCATTGATTGCAGATACGTAGTTAAACTACGTGTGATACAAGGTCATCTTGAAGCAACAATGACGATATGTGGTGATACGACATCAGTTTATGTTGGATGCTCAGTACAAGACTATTTGACGTCCATTGAGAAGATAACAAAATTTCTTTAGTTATCTGCATTGGCAAAATCTATCTTTTTTTTTGTTTTTTAAAAAAGAAAACCATATGCAGGGCCAAAGCACATCTGAATATTACAGACGATTGATCTTACAAGGAGTAAGTGAATTTCGTTTTCTAATTGCCCTAACCTACAATACGAAAGTTGAAGGAGGAAGATTGAGCGCGGTAGCGGAAGCCATAGAAAAGTTGGAACCCGTGGAGATAAGAGACGATAAATTAAACAACACAACCACGACAACAACAGTAACAGTGGTCACCACAACAAATGATGAACATAAGAAAAAAAAAGAAGAATTAAGAAAAAACAAAAAACAAGGAATGCATCCATGTATCCAGCGATGAGGAAGATAATACAATCAAAAATTTATTAGTCAAATTACGAAGAAAGAAGATTAAGATCAAACAAGAAAAGAATTAATAAGAGGTCAAATTACAATTATTATCTTTGGTTTCAAAATTTCGATACTTTTTATTTTTTTTAATATTTTTTTTAGGAATGGAGGAATTAGAATTTTTTTATCCAATACAATTTTTTTTTAGACGACTTTGAAAACAATATTTTTAATATATTTTGATTTCAAATTAAATTATACTCATACTTAACTACACATAATTTCCATGATCTCATTATATTATTCTTAATAAATTGTTGTTGTTATTATACATATAATATATTGAAAAAATATTAACTTATAATAATCAAATACTAAGTAATTTATATACACTTCAAAAAAATTATTAAAGAACAACAGGTGAAGAAATAAAATGCCACGAAATCAACAAAAAAACAAAGGTTTCAAAAGTTTGTCTTTCCACGTGTAACGCACGTGTTCTCAACTAGTTTCTCTTAAATGTATGCCTTTGAGTACGACCTTCAGCTTTTGGTTCACCTCTATGACTATCTTCATCTAACCATTGCATGTCATCATGTGATAATGCAGTTTGTTCATTCTCTAGAGTCCATTCATCCAAGATATCATGATCATCGAACACATGATTAATATCAATGTGACTATAATAATCATTTTCTTCCCATTCATACATCAAGTTCCTCACTCTTAGTGGCATATTGTAGTGGACAAAAACTAACTTATGCAACTTAGCAACAATTAATTGATTGCAGATCTTCGTATGAATCAATAACCATGTACTCCAATTTTTCTCACAACCAGATGATGAACATGTTTGACTTAGAATTTTGACCGTAATTTTTCTCAGATAAGAAGCATCGTCACCATATTTTAACCACCATTCAGCTGACATAAATATAAAATTATAATATATTTTTTTACATAGGATTATTTAATTTTAGTTCAAAACATAAGAATATAATAAATCAAGAAATATTGGTTTCATAACTCTTTCTACAAGTATAGATCCAAACTCTCCATGTTCATCAACAAACAACTTAATCTATAATAATTAACAGATATATTATTTGAAAGTACAAAAATATATATAATTTTTAATAGTTTTCAAGATGATATACCTCATTCATTACTTGTGCTTGTGCATCCACATTTGGTTCGAGTGTTTTAATTACAGTTTTCAAACCTTTTCTGGTCTCATCGGTATATACACAAGTGCAAGAATATTGAAGCAATAGGTTTCAAAAAATATGCAGATAAATATTTCCAAAATTTAACAAATGAATGAACTTAAATATATTAAAAAATATGATGTAATATTTAAATAAAGCCTCAGATTACCTGCAACATGTAAATGTTGATGTAATTGTTTGTACCACCTCTCATCTATCACCCCCAACTTGCCAATCTTTAACAACCTCTTTTATTGCTAGTTTGGCCATGTCCATTGCTTCATAAACAACAACTATTGTTGGTTTCTTATCTTGATCCACAATTTTGAGCACCTTTACTAGAGGTTTCATCACCAAAGAAATTTCTCAGGCTCTCTTCCAAAATCTGGCATCCATTATAATAGTTGAAACATTTTCAGCCTCCTTTTCGAACTTGTATTATTGAATGTTTCCCACTCATTGGTTGTACACATTCTCTTCAACTCCACAATATGCCGAACAAGACTTTCAATGATAATAAATTCTGTTGTAGATCTAGTAATCCCCGATCTTAGCAATTTTCTATTTGCAGTGTATGATCTCATGAGATTAACAAGTTTGTTACTATTGTAAATGAAACTTGTGATTATTCTCGCCTTCTCGATTTTTTTTTTACCTTTGTCATCTTTCCAATATCTTCTAACATCAAATCGATGCAATGTGCAATATCAGGTGACAAAAATATATGTGGTCTTTCCAACATCAATTTTTCTCCAGCAGCTTTGTTTGCGGCTTCACTATTTGTAACAATTGGACAACATTTTGCTCTCCTACTTCATCAATAACATTATTCATTAGAGATAAAAGAAAATCAGATTAAAGTATGATATATCATTGCTCGATCACAATATATCATAAAATTGATTATGTGATGTCTTTTTTAGTACTCCACCCATCACACATAATTGTGCAACCATATTCTGATCACTATATATAACCTTCAATTTCTGATACGTCATCATCAAGATAAGGTCCACTTATTAGGTAACCCGAAGGTCCTTTAATTCCTGGCCCAGTCTTAACAATTGTATTTATCATAGATTGGTAATATGGTCCACTATCAACAGCATTAAATGGAATAACATTAAACACAAACCATTTTGAAATAGTCTTACCAATATCTTTGATTTTTTTCGGGAGCTTAATACTTTTTTGTTTTGATGGGAGCATGTAAGAATCAATCCCGCTTGAAGACTTATTAGGTCCTTCTCCAACACTAGAACTGCGAAATGTTCCTCGTTTTACACCTGATGTAGACTGTGATGCTCCGACACCAGAATGCCCTGTAATAAAAAATGTAAACATTAGATATATAATATAAATGGATAAATATGTATTAAAATAATAAATGTAATATACAATCTGGAAATCATCTACGTACATCTTCCTCATGATTAGCCATTCTGCGGCTTTCTCTCATGGCCTTCCTCAATTGCTTCAATTCATCCCTCTGTGATAATTTCTCTTGATTGATATATTCATTGTTAAATTCATCCTCACAATCCCCGATGTCAACAAAACCCTCTTTTCTAGTTTCTTCCCGAATTGTCCTGATTATTGCTTTTTTAATCAAGCTTTTGCAACTTTGGATTCTTGAATATGTTTTCGAATCATTGCAGTTGCTTCTTTTGGAGCCTTAGTATGTCTACCTACATTTCCGGAAATATGTGCAATATGTTCTTTTGCTCTTGTAATTCCATCGATTATAATTTTGCCACAATAGTTACATTCTATGTATCTATTACCATCACCAATAGGAGTACAAAAATCCCAACCAATATCACATTTGGGGTCATCCTACAAATATTATGAAATCAGTAACTTCAACCATACATGTTACATAAAAAAGAATCAATATCTAATAACCATACTTTTATAAACCAATTTGATGTAATACTAATCTTTTATTGATTTTATTTATACTTCATACAATTCAAAAATATCCTTATAATGTCAATCTTTAATCACTCAACTTGGTTTATAAGGATATTATAAGGAGATTACAAGTCAATATAGAAATGAGTGGTTAAAGATTGACATTATAAAAATATTTTTGAATTGTATGAAGTATAAATAAAACCAATAAAAGATTAGTATTACATCAAATTGGTTTATAAAAGTATGATTATTAGATATTGATTCTTTTTTATGTCACATTGAAGTTACTGATTTCATAGCATTTGTAGGATGACCCCAAACATGATATTGGTTGAGATTTTTTTACTCTTATTGGTGATGGTAATAAATGCATAAAATGTAACTATTGTGGCGAAATTATAACAGGTGGAATTACAAGAGCAAAAGAACATATTGCACATGTTTTTGAAAATGTAGGTAGATATACTAAGACTCCAAAAGAAGCAACTGCAATGATTTGAAAACATATTCAAGAATCCAAAGTTGCAAAAGCTTCATTAAAAAAGAAAAAAGAAGCAATAATAATAAGCGCAATTCGGGAAGAAACCAGAAAAAAAAGTTTTGTTGACATCGAGGATTGTGATGAAAGTGAAGATGAATTTAACAATGAATATATCAATCAAGAGAGATTATCACAGAGGGATGAATTGAAGCAATTGAGGAATGCCATGAGAGAAAGCCGCAGAATGACTAATTATGAGGAAGATATATGTAGACGATTTCCAGATGATATATTACATTATCATTTTAATACATATTTATCCATTTATATTATATATCTAATGTTTATATTTTTTATTACAGGGCATTTTGGTGTCGGGTATCACAATCTGCATCAAGTGTAAAACGAGGAATATTTCGCAAGTCTAGTATTGGAGAAGGACCTAATAAGTCTTCAAGCGGGATTGATTCTTACATGCTTCCATCAAAATAAAAAAGTATCAAAAATTGGTTTGCTCCCGAAAAAAATCAAAGATGTTGGTAAGGTTATTTCAAAATGGTTTGTGTTTAATGCTATTCCATTTAATGCTGCTGATAGTGGACCATATTACCAATCTATGATAAATACAATTATTGAGGCTAGACCAAGAATTAAAGGACTTCGGGTTACCAAATAGGTGGACCATATCTTGATGATGAGGGATCTGAAATTGAAGGTTATATATCAACATTGAAGTCTAAGTGGCCAGAATATGGTTGCACAATCATGTGTGATGGATGGAGTACTAACAACAACTGATTTTCTTTTATCTTTAATGAATAAAGTTATTGATAAAGTAGGGGAGCAAAATGTTGTCCAAGTTGTTACAAATAGTGAAGCCGCAAACAAAGCTGCTGGAAAAAAAATTGATGTTAGAAAGACCACATATATTTTGATTGCCTGTGCTGCACATTGCATCGATTTGATGTTAGAATATATTGGAAAAATGACAAAGGTAGAAAATAGTATTGAGAAGGCAAGGAAGATCACAAGTTTCATTTATAATAGTGACAAATTTGTTAATCTCTTGAGATCATACACCGCAAACAGAGAATTGCTAAGACCGGAGAATACTAGATTTGCAACAGAATTTATTGTCATTAAAAATCTTGTTCGGCATAGTGTGGAGTTGAAGAGAATGTGTACAACCACCGAATGAAAAACATTCAATAATACAAGTTCGAAAAGAAGAAATGAGGCTGAAAATGTTTCAACTATTATAATGGATGCCAAATTTGGGAAGAGAACCCATTTCAACTATTATAATGGATGCCAAATTTGGGAAGAGAACCCGAGAAATTTCTTTGGTGATGGAACCTCTAGTAAAGGTGCTCAAATTGTGGATCAAGATAAGAAACCAGCTGTTGTTTATGAAGCAATGAACAGGGCCAAAGTAGCAATAAAAGAGGTTGTTAAAGATTGGCAAGTTTATTGGGAGATGATAGATGAGAGGCGGTACAAACAATTACATCAACATTTGCATGCTGCAGGTAATCTGAGGCTTTATTTAAATATTACATCATATTTTTTAATATATTTAAGTTCATTCATTTATTAATTTTTTAAAAATATTTATCAGCATATTTTTTGAACCCGTAGCTTCAATATTCTGACACTTGCATATATACCGATGAAGTTAGAAAATGTTTGAAAATTGTAATTAAAAGACTTGAACCAAATGTGGATGCACAAACACAAATATAATTTTGAAGACTATTAAAATTTATATATATTTCTATACTTTCAAATAATATATATGTTAATTATATTAGATTAAGTTGTTTGTTGATAAACATAAAAAGTTTTGATCTACACTTGCAGAAAGAGCCATGAAAACAACACTTCCAATTTTATTATATTCTTATATTTTAAATTAAAATTAAATAACCTTATGTAAAAACAATATGTTATAATTTTATATTTATGTCAGCTGAATGATGATTACACTATGGTGAAGATGATCTTCATCTGAGAAAAATTACGGTCAAAGTTCTAAGTCAAACATGTTCATTATCTGGTTGTGAGAAATTGGAGTATATGGTCATTGATTCATATGAAGATCCGCAATCGATTAACTGTTGCTAAGTTGCATAAGTTAGTTTTTGTCCACTACAATATGCGACTAAGAGTGAGGAACTTGATGTATAAAAGGGAAGAAGATGATTATTATAGTCCCATTGATCTTAATCATGTGTTCAATGATCATGATCTCTTGGATGAATGAACTCTAGTGATATTTTCTCCGTTCATTTTAGAAATAAAAAAATATCGAATAGCAACGTGGATTATATAGTCACTTGCAACTATTGTGGAAAAAGTTATAAATTCAAACATGAAGAAGGTTACGGGATATTCAACAATCATATGTTGAAAAAGCATCCCGACAAGTTGGTTAATGAACAATCGCAAACCTAACTTCGTAGATTTATTGACTCTTCTCAAGGAGTCGAAGGTATGAATTCTTTACTTTTTAAATTTAGTAAATTATCACATAGGAAATGAGTAGTCAAATTGTTGCTAAAAACCATCTTCCTTTACAATTTTCATGTGATGACTTAAAGAATATACTAGTGTTTATTTACAACCGCTAGTACAAAAATATCGAGAAATACTGTAAAACATGATATAGAAAAAATTGTAGGAAAATATAAATATAAATTAATTGAAGAGTTTAAAATGTTTAAACAAAAAATATCTATATATAATGATATTTGGAATGATCCTTATAAAAAATGATTATATGGATAATACGGCTCATTGGATAGATAATACATGAAATGTACAAAAAAGTTTAATTGCATATGTTGACTTTTTTTTTTAAAGAAAGCACCCATCACGGGTGGGGGATTAAGGCACCATCCCCAACCTATATATAAAAAAGAATGAGAGTTTATACAAAACCAAACAAACTATAAATATTTGGATATAAACATTGCACGTAAAATAATTGACATTTTAAATGATTATGGTACAGTACAAAAAAAATTTACTACTAAATTTGATAATGATAGTGCTAATACGTCTAGTATACCTTTGTTAATTGAATATTGTAAACCTCTATTGGAAGGTAAATTTTTTCATAGTCGTTGTATGTGTCATACATTAAATTTATATGTTCAAAATGGCTTAAAATAATTAGTTGAATATATTAAACTTATTGCAATCGTCGTTCATGAAATTGCGGGATCAACCGCATGACATAAGAAATAAGCTAGATTTTGTAAGAATAATGGAATGGAAGTTAAAAAATTTGTAATTGATGTGCAACATTTGTTTTGTCGATTTTTTATGGAAAATCCACATAGTGAAATTATGTTAATGAACAATTCATGGGATGTATGTATTAATTTAATTCAACTTTAAAAAAAATTTAAGAGGCAATTAGAGGATTATCCGGTTGTTATTATCCTACTTCTCCACTAGTTTTAGATCATTATGTGAAAATTGCTCTTATTTTCAATGAATATTCTGCATGTCCTATTTTAGGAGATACAATTATAGTGATGAGATCGAAATTGTTAAAATATTTTCATGAAATACTCGATGTATTTTTATGTGCTAAACTATTAGATCCTAAGATTAGACAAGATGGCATAGAAGAATTATTAAAAATGTATTATTATGCATTGTTCTCAAATTTTATATTAGGAGAATATGATGAAATTGAATATATTCATAATTATATGAAAGTTGTTGGTAGAACTAAACAATCATTAATCGAACTATTTAAAAAATATAAAATATTATTTAGTGATTCTAGTAATGATGATCATTTAGATGCACAAAATGTAGGAGGTAGTAGTTCTTCCTCTTATTCATTTAGTCTTGGTGGTAGTCTAAGTCAATTTTACAATTTTAATAATAATAGAATACATAAATGACTTAAAGTAAATCCCGATTAAATTTATATTTAAATGCTACTTTTGAATTAATTGATTTTGCACATTCATTGGATCTATTGAAGTAGTGGTTAAAAAAAACCACCAATTATCCCATTTTAACTATTATTGCTAAAGATATTTTTGCAAGTCCCGCCTCAACTGTCTTCATTAAACAAACATTTTCTAAAAGAGGTCATATGTTGAATTCAAGAAGATCAAGATTGGCCAAAAAGAATATACAAAACATTACTCTTCTTGAAGATTGGATGAGAACCAAAAACCGTCAACAACATCTAAAATTTTCAAATTTAGACGAAGATTTTGATGACACCTATGGCTACGATTCAAACACAACCTCCTCCTTCAAAACCAACGTTGGCGAATGAATGTAAGATTAGGTAAGAGAACTACATGAGCTTTGATTCCTTAATTTTACTAAAGATATGTAGGCAATTTCATTCAAAGTTTGAAAATGTAATTTTAATTTCACTTTCAAAAACTCAAGCTCTTTCAATTTTTTTTTTACCTCTCCTTTTATTAATTTATACAAAGTTGTAAATTTTTTAACTTCAATATTGATGTATGATTATAATATATTGAGTTGTAACTTGTAATTTTTTTTTACATTCATAATTGTAATATATTCAATTTTAACTATTGAGCTGTAACTTGTCATTTTTTTCATCTTTTCATTTTCATTGAAAGGTTATGATTTCCTATTAAGAAAAAATGGGAAAAAAATTTGTTAGAAAAAAAAAAAACCAAATAAAATAACACAACACTTTTTTGAGTTAGGCGTGGTCACGTCTAACTCCAAAGAGTGTGTTTTTATGAATTAATTATAATTTATCTTGCGTTTTTATGTTAATTACAAGTTTATGTTATGATAATGAAATAAATAAATGAAAATGAAAAAAAACATTTAAAATCAATCAAACCGTAGTAAAAAGAAAGGAAAAAAAAAGGAGAAACCGATCGTTCGAACCATCGATTTTGGTTTAACCATTGATTTCAAACCGAAATCGAAACCCCCACGATTCAATTCCAGTTTGCCTTAACCAATTTGCAAAACCACCGGTTCCAAATCGGAACTGGATCCGGATGATCATGTCTAGCCTAACTCCAATTAGTCTCTAAATATGAATTAATTTTGAAAAAATAAAATTAATTTTAATCTATCTTTTTTTTTTACCGTTAAGAATTAATGATTTTTTTCAACTTAATTCATAAATTTATCTTGGATCCATAATAATTAATAGATAGCATAGCATTTTTCAAACTTAAAATCCACTTTGAAGTTTGGTGTTAATGAATTACAAAATTTGAATAAACCTTTATGTTAGGATGATGAAATAAATAAAGAAAAATGTAAAAAAAAAAAGTTTAAAATCGATCAAACTATAAATGAAAAAAAAAAGGACAAATCGACAGTTTGAACTGCCAGTTTCAATTTAACTGCCGATTTTAAACCAAAACTGGAAAACCCATGATTCGATTCCAGTTTATCTATATCTGGTTCATCAAACCGTCGGTTCGAAACCAAAACCGACAGTTCGAACCGTTTGATCATCACTTGTTTGAGACATTACAATTAATATTTAGAATTATTGTCAAGCCCATTTGACACTCTCCAATGAGAACATACATTATATTGTGTTTTTTATTTGACTAATAATAAAATATTATATAAGAAAATGCTTAAAATATTGAGAGTGCAAATACTACAAGATATTTGTAACTAGTGACGAATTAAAGGTCGAATATTAGATATGGACATTAGTAGTCATATTTTTTCAATTTTATATTAGAGGTTGAAATCAGAGATGGAAAAATTTCATCTCTAAGGTTAACAACCAGCATTTTAGTGACTAATAATTTCATCATAAACCCATTACTAATCTACTTTCAACATGAAGAATTTGTAGTTAGAAACAGAGTTTTCCGTTTCGAATCTACTTGATTCTTGTAGTGAGACAACACCAAAACATATGAGAGCAAGTAATTTAAGTTACAACCAAGAAAAGATGATGAAGAATGGATAATCACCTCATGTATAATAGATCTTGATGTCAATGTGGTTTCATCATCAATCATCATATGACGAGTGAGGTGCTGCAGTGCATCCGGGATCAAAGGGATCTTCAGATCCACAACAATGCCAATATTGTAAAACTTTTCCTGAGCCGGGAGTATCCATGGTGCCCCCGGTATATACACTCTCAAACTTTCGTTTAGTTTCTCCTGAGCAACATCATAACAACAAATGATTAGATTCCATTTCCAATCCTATATTAAGTGTAGGTTTCTCTCAAACTAGAGTAGAAATAAAATTTTCATAGGAGGACATATATAGTGACATTGTACATACTCCTCTAAAGCTCTACAAAGATTTAGCAATGCCAAAGGCTACTCAACTCAAGCTTTTAATGCTTGGAATGTTTGGACTGAACTTGGATTTTTTATGAGCTCTTTCAGATAATGTTTGTCTAGGAACTTACAGAATCTCATAATCCTACGCTATTTTTTTCTACTTTTTCTACAATTCTCAATAATATATATATATTTATTTATTTTCTTTCTATAATTCTCAATAAATAAAATTTACTTTTGAAATAATTCCTAAGATGAAAATAACACATATTAACTATAATCATACTCTACAAAATCTCAATACTGACAAAAGGTTTCAAAATCAAAACTATCTAATCCTACCAAATCTCAAATCCAAACTTGTCAAAACCACCTTAAGCTCAGAACGATATAGTCTTAATTCCAAGACATACATGAAGTTAATAAATTCCAACCTACTTCAATTTAAATTTTGTCATGACGGCATCTTTTGCAAAATGGATCCTCCATTACGGGGAAAATGTGGTGAGAAAATGTTACTTTGGTATGGAATTGAGTCATTACACAACACTTCCAAGGGTGTTTGGGTGAACTTATAAGGTGTTAAGAGCTTATAAGTTCCTTAAAAGTGTTTGACTTAAGTTCAAAAATAAGATCTTATTTTAGGAGATTATAAGATGTAAGGAGCTTATAAGCTCTTTTTTTGAAAAGTTAGAGAATACCAACTTATTTTTAAGATAAGATCTTATTTTTAAAACACCATCAAGATCATTGAAATTACACAAATGTCATTACTAACATATTATAAGTTTCACCATCTTATTTATCCAAACACTTCAGCAACTTATTTTAAACTTAAACAAAACAATCTTATAAAATGCAAGATTTTATAAGCTCTAAAAAATAAGTTTAGCCAAACACCCCCTTCATCTTCTTCTTTCTCCCATATTTTACAACTTTTGCACAAAAGTCGGGACATCTCGAGCTTCACACGCTGGAGATCATGAATTTCACAAAGCTCAAAACTATCTCAAGAACGAGACTTGTCTCAGACAGTGTGAAACAGCACCATGTTGCACACCACATTGAAAGCAAGCAAAGTTATTTATGTGCACCATGTTGCACACCACATTGAAAACAGAATCCACTGTGACCAACACAAACGTGACCACTTGTTTATGTCCCATCTAAATGAATATATGTTCCATATATACATAATTTCAAATAAATATTTACAATATTTTTCCTACAAAACATGCATTTTCCAATCAAAAGCAAGCAAAGTTATCTACAAAACAAGCATTTTCCTTAATCAAGTACAGAAGCAGCTAATCACAGTGAAATCAATCATTAAATAAAAATCGAACCCACTAAATCCTTTTCTTTTTTATCAAGCATTAAAAGTGAATATTCGCCTATTAAAAAAATAAAATAAATCAGATACCTCCAAAATGAGCAGTATGGTAACGGCAAGCACGGGGATGATTGAGCAAAGCATCGAACTGGGATTTGCAATTCTTGCAAGTCCTCAGACTCTGAGTTTGGTTTTCCAAACACTGCGCTGATATTCTCTCTCCCATACGCTTTTTCAACAAATTAGGGCATCGCGGCGATGTTGATGGACGAATCCATTCTCGACCTTTACATAATAGCGAAGAATTTGAGATTGAAAAGATTGAATTTGTATATAGCATCTGCGCAGCCATTAGGGCTTTTCTTTGACATCCAAATTTTGGGAGGAAATGGACTGTAGAATTTTGAACAAACATTTTTATTTATTTATTTTGTTTTTATGTATAAATTTCTTTATATTTCAATAAATATTTATATTGTGAATTAATTAAGCTAATTTAGTACATTTTGGAACGAATCCAACTTATTCTAATTTATCAAAAATGTTTAAACATATTGCAACATAAATAGATCTACGCACATAAATAAACGAAAAGGAAAAGTGAAAGAAAAAATTTTTTGAAGCATTGAGTTGAGAAATTAGCCTAAGTTAAGCCATCTATTGAGAGTTTCAAATTTTGGATTTACAGTTGAAAATTAATATATAATTTAACTATTGTTATGAAATTTATTCATTAGAGATTTTACTTTTCTTTTATTTTCTCCAATAGAACACACGTGCCAATGTGCGATGCATTAGATATTATTTAATGATAGAATTATTTAATTGTTCTTATCTATTATAATCACTAGAAGTACTCAACGCATGGTTTGCCTATAATATTTAAGAAATTTTTTCTTCACTTTCTTTTCCAACCTTATATAATCTATAGATAGCTTGAAAAAAAAAATTAATAGTATACAAATAGTTTGTTCATAAATTTTTAATTATTTTCTTAATATTTTTTGATTAAAAAAAACACGAACTTAAAATTATATTTCAATTGCAATATAAACTTTTAATTGTAACACCATAAATGTTCAATTTTATATTTATTTCAATTGGGAATATGATAAGATTTTGCAGGCTTCAATTGCTAACGCGGAGTCTAAAATATAAACTTAAAATTCAATTATCAACCCACATGAAATGTTTTTAAAAAAAAATGTAAAATGAAAAAAAAACGAAAATTGAAAAAAATTAATTATGACATCTTCTTCCAAGCACTATCCGCGCCCCATCACCGTGGGTATCACTGTCGGAAAATTTTAAAAAATATCATTTCTTAAAAAACTATTCAAAACAAATTCAAATAAACTCAAAATTATTTTACCTTCAAAATTTAAAAAAAAAACAACTTTTAAACCCATCAAAAATCTCTTTACCTCTCGTTGGAAAACTCCATTGTTGATCATCAAACTTTCAAAATTCGATTTTTTTTCATTTTTATTAAAATACACAATATTTAACAAAACAATCTTAAACACATAAAACTTAAATATTTGTTTTTTAGGAATGAAAGTGGTTTAAAGGTTTTAATTCCCTTAATTTAGCTTTCAAATTTTGTTTTTAAGGAATAAGAAATTGATTTAAATTTGGCGTTCCCACAACTTTGTTTCAGTCACGGACGAAAAAATAGCCGAAGTTTCGGAAAAAGTCGCCAATATTTCGGAATTTTGAAGGTTTCGATATTCTATACGGGTGTAGTTTTTTTTCGGCAAAATGTCGATAAAATATCTGCGAAATATCGAAAAATATCGTGCAATTGTCGTTGTCAGCGTGAAATAGGCGAATATCGCAGCTTGTCGTCGATATATCGTTGAAATGTCGGTGATATGTCGACATAATGTCGTTGTCGGCAACATTTCGGTGGAAATGTGAATTACAATTTTTTTTTTCACTTTTTGCCTCTTTTTGTAATTTTTCTTTGGTTTAAACAATGATATTGATTCACTTTCTATGAGTCTTGACTCAATGAATATGAACACTGATCCTTATAATGCATATCCACCATCATATCCTTACGGCAGACACAACATTAGTTCACAGTTTGATTGAACTAGTCAAAATACATTCTAATATCTACTACCTAAAATGTCACAAGGAAGTTCAAACATATATCAACAAGTCGGACATATGGGTCAATCCACAATATCAGATTCATGGAAATGCAGTTGGAAGAGATAGAAACACATATGAATTGCATCTTCGTGATTACGCTCTAAATTGGTTTAATGTCATGAGTTGATACCATTATTGTATGAATCTAGATGACAATGTCATCTTATTCATTTAAACCTCATAGGAGTTCAAGTTACTACTAGTCCATATATTAACTTTATACAAAATTTGTCATGTTATCATAGCACACAACGTTTATATAGTATTTTATTTATATATTTGTTGAAAATATATCATTTTATTTGAAATTATAAGTTCAATATATGTATTAATGTTAGTTATAATAATTTATAAACTAATAGATATAAATGATCAATTTTTTTAGAAAGTTTTTCTATTTTTTAAAAAATGTCTGATATTTCCACTGAAACCGATACCGATAACGATATTTCCGTAAAATTAGGATATCGATATTTACACCGACACCGTTATTTTCGTCCTTGGTTTCAGTCTCGGTCACTGCCCCCAACAACAAACTCATCATCTATTTCCGTTTTCTTTTCTTTTTAATTTCTTTGTCCCCTTGTTTTTTAATTAATTTAAAAGAAATTCCATGTGGGTTGAAGATTAATCTTCAATTTTACATTTTGGGTTCGGCATTATCAATTGAAGTCCAAAAAATTCAAGCATGTCCCTAATTAAAAAAAGTATTAATTTGAACGTTTTTTGTGTTACAGTTAAAAATCTAATTTTACAATTGAAACTAGATCCCTACTTCATGTTTTGTAATGTAATTAACCCTATTTTTTAGTATAAATGACATTTTTAAAAGGAAATATGACATTTTTATAAATTTTGTCCACTTTCTTAGTATTATAATACTATAGATAGTATTCCTTGCATGAGTCCCCAAACTATGAAGTGGTCCTGGTTTTCGGTCAATGACTGATCAACGAATGCCAAGATCAGTTAACGATCGATCACTATGGATCGAAAGTCAATTAATATGATATGTAATATATATATATATATATATATATATATATATATATATATATATATTAAAACATTTTATGTGTATTATGTATTACTTTCAAAACTATTATATTGTTAGAGTAGAAAGATTATTAGTTGAATTTACAACTTGTCAAATCAATTATTGATTAGAAGTCATTAAATTAAAAGTATTACCCGATATTCATAAAAGTATTAATTTATCCCATATTTTTAAAATATCTATTTTATTTAAAAATAGTAAATTAAAATTATATTAGTATCCTCACAAATACATTTTGTTAGAAATATAATATTAATATTTAAAAAAATCCGATAATTATTAAGAGGTTTTTTTTTTTTTTTTAACGGACGGATTAGTCGTGATTCAGTAAGATGGACTTGTGTGATTTACTTTTACCTTATTCACTCTCCTAATAAAAAAATGCAACCTTTTCACAGTTCATGAGTCAGTTCTAAGGTTTAATGCATTTTACTGCAGTTTTAAATTTAAGAACACTTGATGATTAGTTTGGGAAAAGATTAGATATATTTCATGAAGATTTATACCGATTTTAATAATGTATTTATATTTATATTTATATTTATATTGATTTAGTGTCATTATTAGAAGTTTTGTTTTCTTATAAATGTTGTTTTCTAAGTTATTTATTATGACGTAATTCTCATTTAGTGTAATTTCCCTAAAAGTCAAGGTTAATACTAATACTAATATATATAAAAAAAAAAAATGGAAACAGATTCACAGAAGAAGCAAGTATGGTTAACAATATTTAACGTTAAACAACTTTGGCCTCTCTGTTTTGGCTTTTTTCCTTTTTAGATAATTCATCGATTTGCTTTTGTTATGGTTATCTCTTCTTCTTCTACCGTCTATTTTAATTGCTCAATACTTTACTCATTTGCCATTTCTTTTTACAAAGTTGTGAATATTGCATTTCATAGTAATTTGGATCAAATGTAGCATGTTTTCTGTCTTTCTTATAAAAAATATTACTAAGATAATTTCTCTAGCACTTGAATTCCTCATTGATTTCTTCATTAGTAGGTAAAAGAGAGAAATTTGGCAATCATATAAAATTATCGATCGAGATTCTCTTAAAATTGTCACTTAAATTATTATAAATTGTAAGTGTCTTACAAATCATGACTTAGTTTACTCTATGAGTTTGTCAAGTTTCATCTTTCTAATGTAGTTTTCGATCTGACTATCAATCACTTTTAAGTCAAGATTGCACAAGTTTTTTGAATTTGAAGGTGGTTGTGCTTTGATTCCTAACCAGTTGGGAAGTTGTCATGATCCGGCCAAATTTTATTATCTGTGATATGTTTGGTATAATTTTTATTATACAAATAATTTTTTATTCATATTTGTAATTTTTTAAATACAATTTTTATCTAACGAAATCATGAGGCAATGATTATTTAATATATGGTAATGTAAAAAACTAATTTTAATTAAAAAGTTACTTAATTTAAAAAAATTATGATTTTAGACAAGTAATTTTGTGGGGAAAATGGCCCAAATTACCCATTTTTTTAAACTTTTATCCCATTCTACCCATTGATATAGTAATACTCTCCTAAATAACCCTAAATATAGTTTTTGATCCCAAAATACCCATTTTTTGGAAAGTCAATTGATATTGTGGGCCCATGTGAGATGAGACACATTGACAATTGTCATTTTGTTGACTTTAATGTTCCAATACACTATTTTAATTTATTTATTAATTTGGACATTCTGTTTCCAAATACAGTATTATTAATTAATTAATTGTTAATTTATTCACAGTTTGTTATTAATTTATAATACTAACTAATAGTTTATAATACTAATTAATAGTACTAATTAGAATTGGGAAAATATTGTTTCGAAAAATAATATTTACTAATTATTTTCGAACATTATGTATTATAGCAATAATATTGTATAATAATGTTTCGAACATTATTTTCGAAAACTATTCACTAAACAATAATTTAATTAATTATTTTACTCATGCTCAAGTGATACCAATTATTATTTATTGATTAATGTAGGCAACAATTATATAATTTATTTTCGAAGATTACATGAAAATTATATCTTCGAAAACTTTAATTTCTTAATGTTCGAAAAATTTGACCTGCACTTTTAATAATATTTTATTCATTTAAACCTATTATTAATTAATTATTTATTAATTAATTAATGTAGGCATGATTTATTTTCGAAAATTAGCAAAATTGACTTAATTTTCAAAAATTAGTGCAATTGGCTTAATTTTCGAAAACTTGAATTTGTTAATCTTCGAAAATAAAGACATGCACTTGTAATAATATTTTATTCATTGACACGTATTAGTAATTAATTATTTATTTATTAATTAATTTATGCATCAAATTGCATGACTTATTTTCGACAATTAGTTAATGTTCGAAAACTCTACTTGCTTAATGTTCGAAAATATGGTATTCTTAATGTTCGAAAATAAAGACATGCCCTTGTAATAATATTTTATTTTATTCATTGACTCCTATTAGGTTTTAATTAATTATTTATTAATTAGTTACTTTGGAAATTGCATGACTTATTTTCGACAATTAGTTAATGTTCGAAAACTCTACTTGCTTAATGTTCGAAAATATGGTATTCTTAATTTTCGAAAATGAAGACCAATACTTGTAATAATATTTTATTTTATTCATTGACTCCTATTAGGTTTTAATTATTTATTTATTAATTAATTACTTTTGGCATACTTTGTTTTCGAAAATTAGCGAAGTTGACTACATTTTCGAAGATTAGTGCTTTGTTAATAATTTTCGAAATTTTCGAAGTTGACTACATTTTCGAAGTTGACTACAATTAGTGCTTTGTTTATTCATTGCACTTTTTAATAATTTTCGAAATTTTCCAAAAAAATGTTTTTCATTTTCGAAAATTCCTTTAAAAATTTTCGAACATTTTTTTCTTTACAATTTTAATGTTCGAAAATACTAATAATAATTTTAAAATTAGTGTCATACTTTATTAGTATTTTTCGAAAATTATATATTGTTATATATCATAGTGTTTTCCAACATAATTTAAATTTCGAAAATTAATTGAAGTACTAATCTTCGAAAATTTATTTGGACATGAGCTTGTAATATTATTTTATTGTTTTTTGAGTAATTTTTTGAATTTTTTTAAATATTATTATTTAATAATTTATTTTCGAACATTAACATAGCTACAACTTTTTCGACAATTCCCTAGAACTACTAATCTTCGAAACTGACTCCTAATGTTCGAAAATGTGAGGCATTACCTTTTAATAATATTTTATTGTTCTTTGTAAAACACTATTATTTTTTAATTATATAATAATATTAAAAAAATTCGAAAACATTATAATTAATTGTCCAGATTGCATAATTAAGTTTCGAAGATTATTTTTTCGACAATATCAATTTTCGAAAACATTAATAATAATATTATAAATTTTCAAAAATATTGCTATTAATTTTCGAAAATTGCATAATGTTTTCGAACATTGTTAATCAAAACATTGTTAATTAAAACATTGTTATAAATTTTTGAACATAATTAATAATAATTTATAACAATTTTCGAAAACCTTTTTTCGAAAATAATAATTACATAATGTTTTCGAACATTGTTAATTGCTGTAATTTTCGAAAATACATCATTATTAAATTAATGCAATGTAATTTTCGAAACATGTAATCATGCAATGTAATTACATGCAATGTAATTTTCGAAACATGTAATCATGCAATGTTAATCAAAATATTGTTATAAATTTTCAAAAAAAATATTATGCAATTAATGTTATGACAATGTTTCGAAAACCTTTTTATGACAATGATTAACCTTTTTTCGAAATTATGCTATTTTTCGAAACATTGTTAATCATAACATAATTTAATCATTATGCAATTAAAAACAATTTTCGAAAAGGTTATAATTAATTATGTTTCGAAAACCTTTTTTAATTGCATAATGTTATGATTAATGTTTCGAAGATTAATAAATTGCAGTTTTCAAAAATTAGGCCAATTCTTAAAAAATTTCGAAAATAAAGTCTAGTTTTCGAAAACAAAGTATGCCAAAATGAAATAATAAATAAATAAATAATTAATAAATTACTAATAGGTGTGAATGATTAAAATATTATTAAAAGTGCATCGATTAATGTTTCGAAGATTAACAAATAGCTGTTTTCGAAAATTAGGCCAATTCTTATAAATTTTCGAAAATAAAGTCTAATTTTCGAAAACAAAGTATGCCAAAATGAAATAATAAATAAATAAATAATTAAATAATTACTAATAGGTGTGATTGATTAAAATATTATTAAAAATGCATGGATTAATGTTTCGAAGATTAACAAATTTAAATTTTAAAAAATTCAGCCATTTGTTATAAATTTTCGAAAACATTGATGGCCATTTTCGAAAATTCCTAGTTATGATATTAATAACTAAAGTCAATGTTCGAAACTTTATTAAGAATAGTCATCAATGTTTGAAAATAAAGTAGTATAGATTTTTCAACATTTTCGTCCATTACTATTACTATGTAACATTATTAATAATACTAATTAGTTATAACAATTAGTTAATAATATTATTAATATTGCTAATTTTCGCCAATTATATTAGAAAATATTTTCGCCAATTATTACTATTATAAAATATAAAATGGATGAAAATTATTTTCTAATATTAAAAATTAGCTTCTTTCGAAATCAACTTAATTTTCGGAAATAAACTATTCGTATTAATATTCGAAATATAGTCGGAATATGTAATTAGCTATTTTCGAACATTTGTTACTTTCGAAAATTACATGTTTTCGAACATTGCATAATTTTCGAACATTACTTGACAAGTTGTATTAATTTTCGAGAATTACCTAACAAATAGTATTAATATTCGAAATATAGTTATAATATGTAATTAGCTATTTTCGAACATTTGTTACTTTCGAAAATTATTATAGTAATTTTCGCCCATTTCTGCATATAGTAATTTTCGCCCATTATTAATAAATAGTAACTAAAATTTTCGAAAATTAAATGGGTAACATTAAATTTTCGAAAATTGCAATATAGTATAACTATTAATAAATAATAATTTGAAAATGCCCTTTATACCACTATTTTCGCCAATTACTAATTTTCGAACATTAATTAGTTAATAAGGACTTTCGAACATAGTGCATAGTGCAATTGGCGAAAATTAGTTATACTATATTATTTATTTATTAATATTATAGTGCTTTAAAATTAGTTATACTATATTAATATTATAGTGCATTGTGCAATTGGCCAACATAGTGCATAGTGCAATTTTCGAAAATATTATTAAGTATTTATTTTCGAATATAGTGCATAGTGCAATTGGCGAAAATTAGTTATACTATATTATTTATTTATTAATATTATAGTGCTTTAAAATTAGTTATACTATATTAATATTATAGTGCATAGTGCAATTGGGCAACATAGTGCATAGTGCAATTTTCGAAAATATTATTAAGTATTTATTTTCGAATATAGTGCATAGTGCAATTGGCGAATATTGTGGTAAGTTTGATAGTTATACTATATTGCAGTTGGCGAAAATTAATTTATTATTAATGTATTTCGAACAATAATATTTTTCGAAAATTGTATATGTTCGAAAACAACTAATTTGTATTATTGAATGTTTATTATTAGTTTAATAACATTAATCGAAAACTTGGTATGGCATTAAAATTTTCGAAAACTTGGTATGACACAACAATAAAATATTAGTTTAAACTTGGTAATAACTTAGTGAATTTTTCGAAAAAAACCAACCTAAATAAATAAATAAATAATAAGGGGAAATGAATAAAATATTATTAAAGTAATAAAGTGCCAGACAAAGTTTTCGAAAATTAACAAATTAGGATTTTCGAACAATAAAAAAATCATATTTTCGAAAATTTAGGCCAATTCACTAATTTTCGAAAAAACCAACCTAAATTAATTAATTAATTAATAAGGGAAAATGAATAAAATATTATTAAAAGTGCATGTCTATATTTTCGAAGATTAACAAATCATAGTTTTCGAAAATTCTGTCAATTCACTAATTTTCGAAAATTAGTCAACTTTGCTAATTGTCGAAAATAAGTCATGGCATTTCCAAAGTAATTAATTAATAAATAAATAATTAAAATCAATGAATAAAATAAAATATAATTACAAGTGCATGTCTTCATTTTCGAACATTAAGAAAACCAACTTTTCGAAAATTAAGCAAGTAGTTTTCGAACATTAGTTAATTGTCGAAAATAAGTCATGACATTTCCAAAGTAATTAATTAATAAATAAATAAATAATTAAAATCAATGAATAAAATAAAATATAATTACAAGTGCATGTCTTCAGTTTCGAACATTAAGAAAACCAACTTTTCGAAAATTAAGCAAGTAGTTTTCGGACATTAGTTAATTGTCGAAAATAAGTCATGGCATTTCCAAAGTAATTAATTAATAAATAAATAATTAAAACCTAATACAAGTCAATGAATAAAATAAAATATAATTACAAGTGCATGTCTTCATTTTCGAACATTAAGAAAACCTAATTTTCGAAAATTAAGCAAGTAGAGTTTTCGAACATTAGTTAACTGTCGAAAATAAGTCATGCAACTTGATGCTTAAATTAATTAATAAATAAATAATTAATTACTAATACGTGTCAAATGAATAAAATATTGTTACAAGTGCATGTCTCTATTTTCGAAGATTAACAAATTCAAGTTTTCGAAAATTAAGTCAATTTTGCTAATTTTCGAAAATAAATCATGCCTAATTAATTAATAATTAATTAATTAATTAATAATAGATTTAAATGAATAAAATATTATTAATAGTGCATGTCAAATTAATTCGAACATTAAATAACAGTTTTCGAAGATTAGGAAAACATAATTTTCGAAAATTAATAGTGGCTAATTTTCGACAATAATTAATTAAAAATGGTGTCATATATATTAATTAATATATTAATCTAACACATAATCTTCGAAAATAAATAACAAACTATGAATAAATTAATAATTAATTAATAATACTGTATTTCAAAACAGTGATCAAATGTCAAAATTCATAAATAATTGAAAATTGTGTATTCGAATATTAAATTTCAATGTCAATGTGGTCAGCCTGACATGGGCCCACATTTATCCATTGACTTGAGCAAAAATGGATATTTTGGGCTCAAAAACTATATTTAGTGTCATTTAGGGATAATTTATTATATCAATGGATATAATGGGATTAAAATTTAAAAAAATGGGTAAAATGGACCATTTTCCCTAATTTTGTGAGCTTTGGCATCTGATGTGAGGAAAAGACGAGAATAACCTCATCATGATCTTCGTCCTCAGAGAATTTCAAGCCTGGTATCCCTAGAGAGAGAATCGGCTCCTATTTGTAATAGAGATGGCAGGGATCAACAATTCCAGCGAGCCGAACACTGCGCCGCAAGCCGATCGATGGTATAACCTAACCCTAGGCTCCTCTTTCAAGGATCATAATCCCTCCAAATTCTGCACTTTTCGCTGTAAGCCCGCATTTACTGTGTATTAATTGACTTGATTCTGGTGGTGAAGCCCTAATTCCTTCTTTTATTAAATTTAGGGTTTTGATTGAAGCTGAATAATTGGTGTTTGATTGTTTCCCTCTTTTGCTATCAGATGAGTTCAAGCCGGCGTCAATTGACAAGAATCATCGTGGCACGTTGCACAAGAGCAAGGACAATAAGGTTACTGTGGAGTTTCAAAATATACAGCCTGGGAAGCCTAAGGTGATCTTTGAGGGCACTAGTGAGGATTACAAGGATAAGGATAACGATGCTGTTCTTTTCTTCGATGGCGAACACTTGGTGTTGGAGCGGTTGCAACGTGCTGTTAAGCGGTTGAGGCATAATAGAATGATGGGTGAGTCTGCAGGAGCAGGGGTTGCATCAGCTGGACCCTCAGATGTGAATTCACCACCACTTGGAAAAGGGGTTAAACATCAGTCTGTGAACAAAGATCCATTTCCTGCCATGCCTGTGGGGTTTTCTGTCTTGTATTGCTTTGGTTTCAATTTCTATTAATTGAAATTGAAATGTTTTTAATTGATTTTGAACTTGGAAAATGGTTTTCTTTGAAGATACTTGCGGATTGGAAATAACAGTGAATGGGTGAATCTTAGTTTTTCATACCCTATTTATGCTTAATTCACCATGAGTTGTATTCTGATTGTAAACGAATTATCTTTGAAATTTACGGTGAATGATTGCTTGTTATTTTTGGATTAACTAGATGCTAATAAATAGAGCTCTTTTTTCCGCGCAGGTTGAAGTTGAACGAATTGAGATTGGAGATTTCAAAAGTTCAGGTGAATGTTAATCCAGAATTATTATATGGTTTCATTATCGTCCCTCTTTGATGATGACTCGTGTAGTGGATTAATTGCTAAATTTGATTGTCATTGGAAAGTATTATAGTAAAATGGTGTGAAACTGATATTGATTGTATGCTCGTTATATACAGAGACTCTACCTTTTTATTTGTTTCTTTTATTTAGTATTTTGGTTGGGAAGGGGAACTTTTGTGGTGAGTAGGGGGTAATTTGGTGGGAAGGGGTACAAACCATGTATTGCACATTAGATAGAAGATTTACGAGGTGTAAACCTAATTGTTTTATCTTTGGATCAGATGCAAAAACTAGAATGGATAAGACTGTTGAACACCCTGCAACCCTAGGGAACTCATCAAATCCATCACTAGAGCTGAAGGATGATGACGAAGAGGAGGAATTGGATATAATGAATGCTGATGAAGATGATGGTAATGCAGTGGCTGATGGAGGCACTGTCAATGTAAAAGAGTTGAATATTGATATCAACATACCACATCAAACTGATACAGATGATGAGATTGCCGATGTTGTTGTTAGCGACGACGAAGCTGATAAGGGACCAAATGCTGCAGAAGCACTGAGAGCACAGGTTAATGCACAAGTAGGAAAAGGTGGTAATACTTCAAGCTCGAGTAGCAGCAGTGGGAGTGGCAGTAGTGGTAGCGGTAGCGGGAGTGGAAGTGGGAGTGGAAGCAGCAGTAGTGACACTGAAAGCAGTGATGCTGATGATTCTGTTAACTCCATCTGAAACTCTGTGAGTTTTGCTTTTAACTTGGGATTTCTATATGCCATTCCATAATAGAGGTGGAGAAACATTTATTCAATGCAGAAGTTAATCCTGGGAAAGACAATGACTGGCAGAGATATTGCATATGTTGGAAATAGTTCTTCAACAGTTGTATCATGTTTGGCAATGGCCTATGCTTTTGTGCAAGGTAATATGCATTTGTTGTTGTATACAAGAACGGAGACCACTTTCCCTGTTTGTTTCTTTAATCATCAATTACGTTTGTTAGCACGGTGGAGGAAAATGGCGAAAATTAATGAATATTTGTTTGCTTGATTGGATGAGGTGTTGTCTGCTTCTTACGGACTGTGGAGTTAACGTTGGACGATCTTGACAATCTTTTTCCGACCCTGGACACCAATGTCTACTGTTTTCAAAGTTTCTTCATCATTGAATGTTGAATCCCGATTAGATATTTGAGTTTTGGGGCAGAAGACTGTCACTGATCCTGTTTTGTTGTTGGTGGATGATCCTGTTTTGAATATTGACAGACCGTGTTTGCCTAAATTCAGGTGTAAGAATAACTGTGATGGAAATTGCTCAGTAAAATTGAACTGGAAATATGGAAAAGGGTGCAAATATTAACACCCTGATCTTATTAATACAACCACTAAAATATGTAGACATGAATAACCTCGATCTATATACATGAGATGAGTTAACCCGCAACATACACTTCACAATTTACATATAGATTTGTGAAAATAAAATTTGTTTATAGGTAATAAGGATCTTAGTAAGACTATTTCATACAAATTTTTATATATATATTTTTTAAATATACATAAGGCCATAAGGTTATAATAGGTGATTTATAGAGTTGTATTAAATTAAAAAAAAAAAACTGTTATACTTGTGTGCACTCAGCTGACCACGAGTTGGATTTTATTTTGATTTTTATTTAATTCATGTATTGATATTTATGTTATATTAGTATAATTTTTATGTTATATCAGTATTATTTTTATGTATAAATATCATAATTTTATGTAATACTGTAATTTAAAAATAAAATCAACAATTTGTATCAACACGTTTTTATGTGATATTATTATACATTTATATCTTTATATTTAAACAATGTATTACATGTCTCTATAATATAATGTAAATATATAAATGTCATAACTAAAATGTATGTATGTTATAACCAAAGATGAAAATATTGATATCACATGGTGTATCACAATTTTGATTTTATGGATATATTGATGGATATATCGATATCGCAAAAAATTTAAAAAAACAATGGAAATCTTATTAAAATTTTGGAAATTTAATATGAAATTTTAGGGATTATTTTTACACATTATTACACAGATATTCCACTCAAAATTACATTAAAATAATATATTTAAAACTAACATATAGATAATAAGTATTATAAATACTGTATTTCGAATAAAAACTGATAATATATTACATAATAAAAAATAAAATTACTAAAATTACATCATACAATACACTAGTACCAAAAGGATGACCTATGAGATTCAAATATAGTAGATGGAATGTCATTTTGATCCAAACAATATTGATACCAACTCATCACATTAGAGTACTTATTAATATAGTTATGCTCATGTCTTTCACAAGTTGTTCTATCTCGTTCAATTGCTTTACCATGAATTAGATAGTGTATACTAATCCAATCATATTGTTGATATTCATTTTGGCCTCCATAGGACATTTGAGGATGTGGGTGATCAAAAATATCTCGAGTAGTCCAACCAAATTGTGGACTTTCATAGGTGTCAGGAACATATAAATTTTGAGACACATCACTATGATCATTCCTACTCGTATTCATTGAATCAAAACTGACTGAAAGTTATTCAATATCAATGGATGGACTTTCTTCTTGATTCCAAGCCCGTCTTCGAGTGTATTCCTTTCCAATAGCCCATATCCCTGAACCTTATTCTTTGCTTCCATGATCCATATCTTGTGTTGTATAAGTAATACCAGCTTCACTATTCCCACCACCATCATTGTCATCATTTCCACCAGCACCATTTCCACGATTTCCTTAATCAGCAAAGCTATTTGATGTATGACCAACTTCTTGCTCTAACACTTGATCTACATCAATGCTATAATCACGAGCCATAACAGCTATTTTTGGATTAGGGTTCCTTTCATTGTCATCTAAGTGTGCAGGTCGAACCCATTGAAAAAACGGATCCTCTTCATCATCTTTTTCCTCTGCAATTATATCCAATAGATCTAGATAATCATACTCTGCAACCTTATCATTTTTAGCTTCTATATCTCGTATCCTTAATTTCATATTATAATAGCAAAAGACAAGTTGTTGAAGTTTCGGATACGCAAGTCGATTCCGCTGCTTAGTATGTAATAATGCAAAAGTGCTCCAGTTCCTCTCATATGCAGAAGATGATATCGCTTGTGATAAAATTCGTATTGCCAAATTTCTTAATGTAAGTGATGAATGGCCATACATAACCCACCACTCAGCTGACATACATCAATAAATATAAAATGCATATGAAGTTAATATATATATATATATATATAATATTTGAATTATGAATTTAACTCATCTCACAGAAATTTAAACTAATAAAACTTACAAGGAACCATTGTATTTCAAGAAGCAATGACAGCACGATCAGCAAATCCTTTTCTCCCATCACAAAAATATGTAAGCTACACATGTATTACCAAATTATATTTTTTTTAACCTTAAAACAAGTGTAATTGTATATAACAAACAAATAAATAAATAAAATTTATATCACCTCATTTTTAAATTGAGCTACACTATCAGAGTTTGGATCTAACTTGTTAAAAACTTCATGAACCGATTAAATTAACATAGGATCATCACCAACTCCTGAACGATATTGGAATCGCGGATTCAAGTAATAAGCTACAAAATTAAATAAAAGATTGTTAGAGTATCATGTAATTAATATACAAATCCTTTGAATTCACGAGAAATGACAATTATTACCTGCAACAATGACAATTATTACCTACAACATGTAACATATGACAAAATGTACGATCCCACCTAGTTTCAATTATTTTCAGCATCCATCGTCATTCTTTTAAGCGTTCAATATTATCTTTCATAACACAAAATAAGTCATACAATATGGGCATAGTAGGAACAACCTCAGTGTCCACTATTCAAAGAACTTGATATAGAGGCTCATAAAGATTAATAACATGTTGTATAACATCCCAGAATGTGTGATCAAGAATTTGTCTTTCTAACTTTCTACCCAAATCTGTTTTGCTTAGTCGGTTTTTTCCCCACTCATCACTTGTAAACAACCTCTTCAAGCCAGACTTTTTCTTTAGAAGACTGTCTAACGTGATGTAATTTGTTGCAAAACGTGTAGCCCCTGGTCGTACAATATCGTCCTGACATATCTCTCGCATTTTAGCAAGTAACCAACCACGATTATAAATATAGTTGGTTAATTGTCTAGCCTTTGAAATGACCTCCGCAACATTCTCTCTTTTCCAATATCCTCGAATATTAAGTCAATGCAGAGGGTGGCACATGGTGTCCAATACAAATTAAACTTACTCATCAATTTTTTCCCACTTTGACAAAAGCCGACCCATTATCAGTAACAATTTGTACGACATTCTTCTTCCCAACCTCCAACACCACGTCTTTGAGCAAATCATAAATGTATTGATGATCCTTGATTATGTTCGAAGAATCAACTGATTTAAAGAATACAATTCTACCCTTACAGTAAACCATAAAATTTATGATGGACAACTTAGTCGGTTCAGTCCACCCATCTGATATGATAGTGAGCCCATAAATCTCTCATTTCTCCTTTTGAGTATTGACATACTCATTCATTTCTTTATATTCCATATCGAGATATATTTGATTTCATATGGACTTGGTGGGGGCATTCCTATACCTACTTCTTGTACTGCAACAATCATATTTTTGAAATGATGTGAGGATGCTTTATTGGGTGGTAAATTCTCATAAATAAAGAACTTACTCACAATTCTACCCAATTTTTCTTTGAGGCTACCGCAGGAAAATACATCTTTGATCTCCTTTTGTTTTGCTCTTTTTGATTTGTATAAAGATGGTGCAACTGGAGGTGGTTCCAAACTTGATTCTCGAACACTATGTGTTCAACAAAATTGGGAAGGTTCATCAACACTCCCAATTGTACTGCCTCTTTTGTTACTATTCCAAATATGTCTTTGTTGCCTTTCCCATTCACTGACCTTGGAAGCTCTATGGCAGCCCGATATGATTTTCGTTCTAATCGATCAATATCAGCGGGATATATGAACACATCATCCTCATCTTCATCATCATCTCTCAAGCATTGACGCAGTTTTGCTCGAATGTCCTTTATTTTCTCAGTTTTCTTATGTTTTGGCGTTTCTTTCATTTTTAGCAAGTTCCAAATCTCTTGTTTAACTTCGGGAGGCACATTTGGGCATGTTCTTGAATTTTTTCTAGGATCTGTATGACTCAAATGATATTTAAAACGAGTAATCCCTCCACTTTGAAGTACAAGACCACATAACTTGCACATAGTCTCATTTCTATTATGACTCTACAATATTTCCAAGTAGGATCAAGTCTTGTATTTTCTCTTTGGCCACTGCCACTGCCACTTCCACTTCCACTTCCCGTTGCCATTTATTTTATATATACCATTCATCTTGCATTAAGCTTATTAATGGTGCATCTAAGATTTTAAATTTGTAGATACAAAACAATAATTAAACTTCATATATATTTCCTTCGTTTCCATTTCTTTCTAAACTTGACATATATATGATTTGAAGTTGTCAATTAATTAATGAATTCTTCATTTTAAATATTTTTACTAACCAAGTTATTACACTATTTGTAATAGAATTTATATGTAGTTAACTTTGTTTTTTGTTTTCATTTAATTAAGTCGAGATTGTATCGTTATTATTAGCAAAAAGACCTTTCCAAATTAGCTCAACACTCTTCATGGTTGATTATTGAGATTAAAGTGCACAAAAAAAAGTTTAAAAACGTCAAATGCTATGTCAATTTATACATATATACATAATTATCACAATTAAGCATATCAATTTACAATATACTAATAAAATGCTATTTTTAGCAACTAATAAAAGCGCCAAATGCTATGTCAATTTATACATATATACATAATTATCACAATTAAGCATATCAATTTACAATATATTAATAAAATGCTATTTTTATCAATTAACTAGATCAACCCCACTCATATGTACACATCATAGAAGTACTTAGTGTTAAATCGTCACTTTAAAAAAAAATAAAAATATATATATATATATATATATATATATAATCATGTTTCTTTTGGACTTTGCTCTAGAATAATTTTTTTATTATCGTATATGACTATTTCTACCAATTATCACGAATTCAACAATTTTGATTGTAAAAATTATATAGTAAATATTAAATTTATAAATTTATTTGATTTACTATAAGATTCAATTTTTAAATAGTATTCCATTATTTTCATAAATCACTTCTACAATAACATTATCAATATAAATTATATATATGATTTGTAATTGATAGTGTTCTAATAGTTGAAAACAAAAATGGTATATTAAGTGTTGATATTGTCGAGTTTGTGAAGGTATGTAAGTGTGCGTGATATAATAAATTTAAGAATTTATCCCCTTTGTCTAGGTTTCTAATGACAAATTAATATACCAAAATTATTTATTTTGTGTAATAGTATGTAAAGTATATAGTTCTATGGTGATTGATAGCATACTCTTAAATGATTATATATGTTTGTGGTTGAGAATAGATGATTTGAAGTAGAAAATTATTTGCATATCATCATTTTTTTTTGTTTGAGTCTCCTATCTATGTGAGTCTATAGTCGAAAAGTTATAGCCATGGAGCATTGGTATAAAGAAGCAACACATAATTCCAACGACACATAAAAATCGTTGGAATTTTTACAATTCCAATGGATTTTCCAACGTTGTTTGTAATTGTTGGAAATTTCCAATGGAAAATCTAACAACTAGTAAATACCGTTGGAATATACCGTTGAAAAAATCGTTGGAATTATTATTTACAATGGATATTCCAATAACGTTGTACCGTTGGAAATTTCCTACGAATATTTCCAATGACATAATACCGTTGGAAATATTAATGAAAAAAATTCAAATAAATATAAATTAATTTATTTTTATTCCAACGAATATTCCAACGATAAGATATGTTGGAATGACTTTTCCCCAACTTCATTAATCACTGGGGTTTTTCCTTCTCTTTCTATTAATTTTGTTTTTCTCTTTTCTTTCATTAACTCACATCCTACGCCGAAGAAATCTTCTCATTCTCTCTAACTTTCTTTCACATGGAAGGTCCTTACTTGTCTGAGTATCTCCTGCAAATCTCAGAGTTTGAAGTGCAGTCACCAGTCGAGGCGCGTGCAAGAATAGTAATAGCACGCTGTTGAATTCTCCGTTCTAGGGATTCAATTCAGTTTGCGGTGAGTTCTTTTGATTTTCTTTAATTTTTTGATTCATGTTTTCATTTCGGGTAGTAGTAACGATTTTCGCTACATTCGATTATTTCTTGAGAAGAGAAGATTTATTGTATTTGTTCGATTTGGAGAATTTGATTGATTGTATGGTGAAATTATTGGTTGGCTGTTTGGGGGAAACTTGCGTGCTTTTTTCATCTGGATGTCAATTTTCGAAGTATGAAATTAATGTTCTCATAAGATTCATGGAGTGAAAATTGTGATTGATTAATTTTGAAATTTGTTTAATCTCCGTACTGTGATTCTTACTCCTTTGATTAACTTCTGTTGTTATCTCTTTGAATAAATGGTTTGATTGCTTGTTTTTAAAATTAAGTTCGAAAGGTTTTTCGTGGTTAATTCTCCACTTCAAGGTGTAGTTATTTTCTCCCTGGTTGATTTCAGAGCATTCTCAGAGATTGACTCCTGCTGATGATGGTCTGAGAATCAAGAATGCAATCCTTTCGTTATCTTTTGAAATTTTCAATTAACTGCTATAGCATAAGAAATTAAATTGCCTCTGATTATACACTGTCAAAAAAAAAAAAAAAAAAACCATGTCTGCTTTAGCTGCAAGTAGGATGCTTCTTCTCATATATTATTGCAATTGTTACTTATTTAGAATGATTATGCTTGAAATCTGATATATTTAATTACAAAATCTATAAACAGGTTTTAAATCACAGAAAAAGACATTTCATTCTATTTGACACATGAAGAAATTTGTGATAATTTAAGGGTAAACACGATATCCTGGGTGGATGACCTGCACTTGCCTATCAATATATGAGGCTCATTTTAATTAGAGTTGGAATTATATTTTCCAATATATGATGTATAGCCTCTGTAGATTGCTAGCCTCATCTCGTCTCATCTCATCTTTTTTTGGACTTCATTTTTAAAGAGTAGAAACTTTCTGATGAAGTAAGGTAGTTTCCTACTAAAGGCTAGCGATATAAGACTGGTATTTCACACACAACTAACGAGAGCAAGAGATTGATTGCTTGACTGCTGCATTTTCATGGCTCCACTCTTTACTCGTACATACTCTTCTTATAAGCTGTTGAGGATTTGAGAAAGATGTATAATATACTATGATCCTTTTGCCTAAGTTTGACCTTTAGCTTATCATTCCTGCCTCTATTTTATCATCATTTATGACTCCCCTTTTTAATTGCTGCTTCTTATTCTGCCATATCTGCATTTTGTGTGTTGTTATTTCCTTTTCTTTTTCTTTGTTATCAATGATTATAATCATTATAAATATTGAATTACAATGAATTACTGTTGGAGAAAGAAAAACATATAATTAAGTCATTATTTTAATTTTTTAAATTATGAGTGGGAGTGGGCAGTTCTTGTGTCTACGGGCCTAGAGATACACCCACCAACCCGGCCCATTAATATCATAACGGATATAACAGTCACTAGTTTATCTTCTTGTTGATAGTTTTTGACTTGGTTAGAAGCTTTTCCTCCCTTTCTGCATCAGATGCATCATGCACTCTTTTTTTTTTTTCTTTTTCTAACATTCTAACCTGCTTCTGATCTTAATAGTTAACGCCTTAATGGTTTGAGATGCCTACATTGTCAAGATTGTGTGCCAGTGGTCAATGAAGATACTAATACTATATGAATGATGGGATGATTTGAGGCAGGGTGTTAGGGTGGTGATCTAGCAGAATGAAGAACAACCTAGTAAACAAACCTAAACTTATTCACAACATTGGTAGTTATGCGACAAGCTTTGCTGAAAGGGGTTCGGTTATTCCCTTACAAGATATATTATATATGTAGAGTAGCCTCTTTTTTTCGTGATTCAACTATTCTTGTATTCTATGATATTTCTGTAATTTTGATAATTAGCAGTGTGAGACATTTTAATTTGTGCAGCGATTTATACTATTGCTTGGTTTTGAAACTTGAGTTTGTAATTGGTTTTTGGGTTGCATTATAGCATTAGCAATGTGGTTGTTTTTGGAATGCCTCAAAACTAGACTTTGGATGTTTTGCTAATGCTATAATGCAACCCAAAAACCAATTACAAACTCAAGTTTCAAAACCAAGCAATAGTATAAATCGCTACACAAATTAAAGTGTCTCACACTGCTAATTATCAAAATTACAGAAATATCATAGAATACAAGAATAGTTGAATCACGAAAAAAAGAGGCTACTCTACATATATAATATATCTTGTAAGGGAATAACCGAACCCCTTTCAGCAAAGCTTGTCGCATAACTACCAATGTTGTGAATAAGTTTAGGTTTGTTTACACCCTAACACCCTGCCTCAAATCATCCCAAGATTTCCAACAGTACTATTCTGTTAGAATTACCGTTGGAATAAATATTCCGTTGGAAATTCCTTTGAAATTTTGAAATTCCAAGGCCCACTTTTCCAACAGCCTAAATTTCAATGGAATTACCGTTGGAATCAAAAATTTCAACGGAAAAACTCAGAATTCCAACGGAAATTATGTCGTTGGAATTTTGCTGTTTTCTTGTAATGCAAAGTTGATATAAAGAATGATCAACTTCAGAATCTATGCCAAGCCACTTCATCAAATTAATTAATGGAAGCAAAGTTCAATGGCTGAATCAAGAGAAATTGAGAGAGGAGAAATTAATTTGAAAAATTAGGGATCTATTTTGAAAAATTAGGGAATCTATTTTGAAAGTTGGACTCAGGTCAAAATATTGATAGGTCATGAGGTTCATGTTATAAAAATATATTATTTTTGTTACACTAAATAAAACTATGTATATATAAAATGCAGTTAACTTTGATATTAACCAGAACTCTCTTTATTAATTATTCCACTTGTCTTAAAAATACAAAATAAAAAGATATTGTATATGTTTCAAAAGAAAAAACTTTGTCCAAAGAAATAGTCAAATTTCATAAGATTTTAAATGAAAAACCTATAATCCACTCGTAATTAACTTATGACTAGTTATAGTTTATAGCCAACTTTGACTTATGGATTATATGAATGAATTGAGCATTTAAGTGAAATTTCATGCATTACAAAAAAGATTGTATATTCTAAGAAATATAAAAAGTTACGCATTAAAGAAATATATATGACTCTTTTTTTGAGACGAAGAAGTATATATTTAAAATATTAATTATCTTCTGCACTTTAAATTAACATTTATTATCAATATTTCTCAAGAAAGAGAGGGGGGTAAATTATATAACAAAAAATCACATTATTTTTTCATATTCTAACTGTTCACATGGACTATGAAATTCCGAGTTATGATTTGAAATATAATATTTTAATTGAAAAAAGAAAGTTATGACTTGTCATCTAATTAAACCAAAAAAGTATGACATATACTTGACTTGAAGAACATAATGAAAAATATAATAAAAATATGAAATTAATTTAAATAATGTAAAACAACAAATTGAACCATAAATAATTCAAGTAATTATAAAATGACCAAATAAATGTGTAATAAATTTGAAATTTACATATAAAAAGACAAAATAAATGCATGGTAAATTTTGAATTTACATATAAAAATTATGATGTGAACATTTACAAATCAGTGATTGATCACATTCCAACTCCAATTAGCATCACAGGTCAGAATCAAAGAATGGAAAACAATAGGTAATTAGCAACAAACAAAACCCAAAATGTTACAAATCAATACATGGATTTTGAAGAAGATTGAAATCATGAAGAGGGTCTATAAGTTAACAAACGAAATAAAAATAATTTTCCTTCATTTTAATTATGATAATATTTATACATACGATAATATAAAACTCATATTTTACTCCAACTAATCATACCTATTATTATTACATAGAAACATTTAAATCATATTGAAATTACTTAAGAGTGGCACGTACAGAGGCTCCTTTCAAAATTTAAATTATACATAAAAACAGGGGACAGCCGCCTAAGGAAACTGACTCCTTTAAAAATACTTAATAGCGTAATTATAGTATTCTTCATTTCTCATCAACCTATCTGTCTGGTTTTATTTGTTTTATTATAATTAAGTAAAGGAAATCAAATATGAATTATATCATATTATTAGAAAACCAATTTTTTAGGAGGAGAAGTTTTAGAGATCTACTTTTCGATTCATGTGGTGATTGACCAAATCAATATTAAAAGGATTTAAATCGAAGGATATGACATCTTTGATTCTCTGTTCAAAGGTAATATTATATATCATAATTGAAGACTATCATGATTATAATATGTTGAATTTTACCAACTTGCGTGATTTGGTGATACTTATAGAATTTCTTGAGAGGATGAAAGGTCTTCATGTTCAACTGATAATTATAAGATGATTAAAGAGAGTAAAAGAGAAGAATCTTGAAAATTGAGCAACATTGCAGCTACAAATCGTAGCAAATGCCAGTAGGACATGCAAATGAAACAATAATACAATTTAATAATAATTCTTTGTTCAAATTAAATAAGTACTATGGTGGTATAACTATTTGATTTTGATAACTCAAATTTAGAAATCGTTGTTGGGATTTAAATGTATCGCCCAATTACGTGGATTTTGACTCTTCAAATGGTACAACTTAACTTGCTACTATTAACATTGAAAGTATTGTTGGTTATTAATGATTAAATTTGTGTTTACAAGTTTAGAAAAACGGCTTTATACCATCTTTTCTTCAACGAAAAATCACTAAATTAGTTGTAGAAAATTGTATTTTAAAGTTATATTTTAATTAACTGATTTGGAATATAGGATATGAAATGAATATAAAATTGATATATTTTTTATCTATTCAAAATATTCAAAAAATATTTTAAAATGAAAGAAATGAATTTTGAATCCATATCAATTCATAATTTCATTTTTCTAGAAATTTGAAATGGCTAAGAGATTTGTTTAAACTTCATAAATGAATTGAATATTTTTTAATATTTAACCTATCTATTTGTATAAAATATGTCTCTTGGTCCCAAGTGGTATAAGGTTAAGAGGGGAGTGAATTAACCTCATCAAATTTTCAAATTTTCTTCAAAAATGTTAAGTCCTTGAGGAGCAGGTAGCTAGATAGCTTGTTGTACTGAATGTTGCTGCTTATGCAGTGACCTTAGGACTTAAACAGAGTTAAAAATGCACATCGGAAATAATATGATTTTCAAAAAACAGTTTTAATGCAGGATGCTTATGAGATCAGACAGAAATATAAAACAATAAAAACGCAAGCAAGCTTATAGAGGTTTGAGGGTGGAGTAATCCCTCTACGTCCTCTCTACTTCTTCTCAAGGAGGAACTTTGTTAAAGCAAATTTGATTTACAATAAACTCGGCTAAAACAAACTCTACTCTATACATAACTGTCAGCTCTATCCACACAGGTAGCTGTACAGTGACCAAACTAAGTGACCCACACAGGATCTCCACACAGGTTCCTTGACCCACACATGATCCTTTCTCTTCTTCAGAGAGAATAACAACTTAGCAGAATTAACTCCTGCCTAAGTGACTCATAAACAGTCTAAATAAGATAAATAAATCTTCAACGGTTGAATGCAGCAAGCTCCTTAATCTTCTAAAATTTCATTCAACCTCCTTAATCTTCTAAAATTTCACAAGGTAGCTGGCTTGCTGCTGTTTAGATTGAGTGACTGAGATTTGAAGGATTTGAGTTTGTTGATAAACTGTTTCGCTTAGGATATTTCAATTCAGATTCTTGTTTTCTCAGGTGCACTCAATCTTCTATTTATAGGACTTCAGTGAGAAATTTGCCCGTTGAAAAGACAGTTTTCCACTGATGAGGTGTCTTGATCTGATTGGTTCCTTACTGATCTTCTGACACTTGTTCTGCAACACCTCCTTTCTGTTCTGCGCCTGCCTTATCCTTTTATTGCGCGACCTTAATCTGCAGTCTGTTGTACTATGTCCTTGCTGTTTTTTCCAAATAGCATTCACCGATTGGCTGGAACTGGAGTATCTTTACCGGCTAATCAAAATGCACTGACTTTGATGTGTTTGGGAGTTTCCTCTTTGAGCGAATGAGTCAGCTTCCTTGACTTGAGAATCTTCAGGTTCCTCCCAACATTCTTTGATACTTGGATACTGATTTCTTTAGAAGATGCAGCAACATGATGATATGCAGGTAGTAGGGACTTGGCGTAGGTTCCTTTGCAGAATTTTCTTCTTTTTCCAACATCCTTGCCTTAGCTATTTCACATATGGAGACCTATCCAGATAACTAATGCTCTAATCTATTACACGTTTTGTCTCATCAAAATCTATTACAGTTTATCCTATCAATGTCAATTAAGAAATGTTTACAGATTTGGAATGAACTTTGTCTTAACCAAATATGCTTTCGAATTTGATAAAATATTTTGAATCATAATCTAAATAAAAAGAAATACCGTGGATTTTTGGTTGCTTCTTGGAACTTTTTATTTTTAATCCAACTGAAAAAAAAAAGAAATTTAAATCTATGTTTTCTTGATTGTCTGTGTTTACTACAAAAATAATTCAACATTAGAGTATAAAATTGTAGAAAACAGTTTTATCTTTCAAAATCCTATTCTTAATAGATCATATATATTTTTAAATACATAAATTATTTATTTTTCAACAAATAATATGGTGTATTCAAAAACTCTTTAACATTACAATTTGTAAAAATAAAAAGGGAAAATGACCCTTTATACCCATTTTTATAAAGTTTGATCTCAATTTACCCATAAATATAATAATACATCCCTAAATGACCCTAAATATAAATTTTAATCCCAAAATACCCATGTTATCCCCCAAGTCAACTGACCCAACTGATTTTTCAGATTGACTCACATCACTTTTGTTACTTGCTCATTATAAAATATTTTCACCTATTTGTTTAATCTTTGAAAACTAGTAATGTTCGAAAATGTTGTACATAAGAATTTTAGTAATATTTGTATAAAATTCTTTTGTCATTGATCCCAATTATTATTATTTTCGAAAATATTTGTGTCCATTAGTTTAATCTTTGAAAACCATTTTCTTGTAATGTTCGAAAATGTTGTACATAAGAATTGTAGTAATAATTTATTGTTTTCGAAAACATTATTATAAATGTTCGAAAATTGAATAGTAATGTTCGAAGATTATTATTTTCGAAAATAATAATATTCAAAAACCTTAATAATAATATTAATAATTTTCGAAAACATTATTAGTAATTTTCGAAAATTGCATAGTAATGTTCGAAGATTATTATTTTCGAAAATAATAATGTTCGAAAAAATTAATAATAATATTAATAATTTTCGAAAACATTATTATTAATTTTCTAAAATTGCATAGTAATGTTCGAAGATTATTATTTTCGAAAATTATAATGTTTGAAAATATTAATAATAATATTAATAATTTTCGAAAATATTATTATTAATTTCGAAAACATTATTCTTAATTTTCAAAAACATTGTTATTAATATTCGAAAATAATAATCTTAATTTCCCATTTAGTTATCATTAATATTTGAAAACGTTATTATTAATGTTCAAAAATTGCATATAGTTCGAAGATTATTATTTTCGAAAACATTATTATTAATTTTCGAAAACATTAATAATAATTTTTTGAAAACATTATTATTAAAGTTCTAAAATTGCATAGTAATGTTCGAAGATTAAAATTTTTGAAAATAATTATGTTCGAAAATATTAATAATAATATTAATAATTTTCGAAAACATTATTATTAATTTTCGAAAATTCCTATGCAATTTTCGAAGATTATTATTTTCGAAAATAATAATGTTCGAAAATATTAATAATAAAATTAAAAATTGTCAAAAACATTATTATTAACTTTCAAAATTCCTATGCAAATTTTGAAGATTATTATTTTTGAAAATAATAATGTTCGAAAATATGAATAATAATATTAAAAATTATCGAAAACATTATTATTAATTTTCAAAAATTCCTATGCAATGTTCGAAGATTATTATTTTTGAAAATAGTAATGTTGGAAAACATGAATAATAATATTAAAAATTTTCGAAAACATTATTCTTAATTTTCAAAAATTCCTATGCAATTTTTGAAGAGTATTATTTTCGAAAATAGTAATGTTCGAAAACATTAGTAATAATATTAAAAAATTTTGAAAACATTATTCTTAATTTTCGAAAATTCCTATGCAATGTTCGAAGATTATTATTTTCGAAAATAATAATGTTAGAGTCACATTAATAATTATATTAAAAATGGTCGAAAATATTATTCTTAATTTCCGAAAACATTGTTCGTAATTTTCGAAAACATTAATAGTAGTATTAATTTTCGAAAATATTATTATTAATTAGTGAATATTAGTTTCAAAAATAGTAGTAAATACTAGTAATATTATAGTTATAACTATTAGTAAATTGTTTTCGAACATTGATAATTAATATTTTCGAACATTAGTACATTATTTTCGAACATTACTAATGTTATAATAATGTTCGAAAATAGTATAGTAAAATTTTATTAATTTTCGAACATTAGTAATTTAGTTTTGAAGGGTAATTTTGTACACGACAATTTAGTAGACGGAAATTTATAAAGTTTTGAAGTGCGCTATAACAAATCGATTTTTTATCCAGTTATTGAAGCCAATTTTTGAGAAAGTTATAGTTGATACTCTTTTTTTAACACCCTCACAAAATGATCAAGTTGATATAAATAATCCAATTCACGGATCGCACATTACAAAGGAATCAAAAATCTCGCATAATACAACATAAAGTTCTAGGTTAGCATTCCAAATCATCAGGCTTTATAGTGCCTGCATCACTAGAGTACCTGTAAACCATCAAAGTCATATTGCGCCTAACTTTTTTAAGTCGCTCTTATTTCAGATGAGGTCTAGGCCATTTCCTAGTTAAAGCAATCTCGATTGCAAGCAAGGCAAAAACACCGCACGTATGCTTACCCTTCTGAACGTAACATTTTGCCTCTTTTGCAGTACACATTTCCAACTCATCTGGACAAACTTCAATGTGCCTTCCCTCTAGTGCTGCACGATCGTAGTATCTAGTGTTTTCTAAGAGTGCCGGAAAAATATGTCGGATACACATCATCTGTTTTAATCGGTGGTTGAACTTCGCATTATTCCAGGTCCATCTCACAGTTTTATGAAGGAATTATTTGCATCATATGTCGCCCCATATTACACCACCGAATGTTTGAGGGGGGTGTGGAGTGGTATGGTTAATCCCGTGTCCGACCTAGAAGCTTGAGTGGTATCAAATGAAATTCAAAATCAATTATGTAGAGCACCCGGCAAGCCTATACAAGCGGGACGACCCAAAGGAAAATAGATTCCTTCTGGCCAATTCGGAAGATGCAGTCGATGCGGTCGTACCGACCATAATAGAGCACAATGCATCGAACGCGTGCCCATGCAGTATGACTATAGAGGTGACCAAATCGAGAATGAACACATTGGTGCCTGCAACGATGAAGGCATCTGAAGGTTGAAAAAAAATGTTCGGTTTGCAAGTCAGAAAATCATATGAGACGAAAGTGTCCAGTTTATTTGGTGTAATACCCGAGCTCCTCACAACTTATTAACCAATACACTTCATGCATTATATTCATCCATTATTGCTTATATACTTTTTGTGATCTTGCATGATTATATCTTGATTTCAAATATTGAAGTATTTTATGCTCTTAAATGATTAATGTTGAGAAACCCCTATCATAATTGATTGAGATTCGAGTAATCTTCGAGTGCATATTATAAATTATTTGATTAATGATAATATAAATTAAGTTGAATTATACAAGAAAAGTAAATCTAAAATTTATTTATAATATATATATATATATATATATATATATAATATATGTGCAATATGAATATATATAGGTAAATAGTCGTGTGTAGATGTATATATGTTTAAGAAGTTTGATTAATTTTATAATATATAAATATTAAGTGGCGTGTACTTGTATATATACACATACAAAGTGGATTTCATTAATAGTAATATATATAAGTGATATATATACATAAAGTGGATTTCATTAATAGTAATATATACAAGTAATATACATAAAGAAAAGTTGGACAGGTGTTGGTGAGCTATTAATAATAACTATTATAATTAGAAATTAAAGAAACTTATAAGAAAAGCTTTTCACAGGCGGTAGAGGGGCATAGATAGAAATAAGTTGAGTGCTTTCAGAAAAGAAAAGGGAGGAAGAAAAAAAAATAAAGCATAATAGAAAACAGAGTATTGACCGAGAGAGAAAATATTAAGAAATTTAGAAAGTTAAGTTAGAAGGTTATACAACCAAGCTTTGGAATTTCAGGTAAGTAGAAATTTATTTGTAATTATTAAGCATAAATCATTATTTTGTGAATTGATTGTATTAATTGGTGATACGTGAAAACTTCGTGTTTCACGAGATTTAAGTTATTATTCAGTGATCATTGTGAAATAATTGAATATGTTGGATGGTTGTTATGAATTGAAATTGTGAGTATTATCAAGTGGTGTTCTAATGATAAGAAAATGGAGCTGTACTTTCAGGTTATATTTATGTTGGTTACATAGTGTTTTGTATACAGAATTATATGGTGCTGTATGCACGTGGTATTATGTATATAAAATTATATAGTGTTTTGTGCACATAATTATATGGTGGTGCTTAATGCACGAAATTATATAGTGCTTTGTGCATATATTTATATGGTGTTTAGTGTATGTGGTGCTTTGTGCACGAAATTATATAGTGTTTTGTGCAAATAATTATATGGTGCTTAGTGAACGAAATTATATAGTGCTTTGTGCACATAATTATATGGTGCTTAGTGCACGTGGTGCTTTGTGTACGAAATTATATAGTACTTTGTGCACATAATTATATAGTGCTTAGTGCACGAAATTATATAGTGCTTTGTGCACGAAATTATATGGTGCTTAGTGCACGTGGTGCTTTGTGCACATAATTATATGGTGCTGTGTACACGGAATTTTATGCCGGGATATATTTCGAGATGCTTTGTGCACAAAATATATTAGAAATGAATTGGGGGAGTGTGGAGTGTTAGAAATGAAATAGGTGACCCCAAGAGGGGATGCATAGAAAAGGATTGTGAAGAATCATATTATCTTGTATAATTTCTACTTACTGAGATTTATCTCACCTGATTTATGTTTTGTAGGTAATTTTGATAAGGTGTAACGTTATGGACGTTCTGGGCAAGCTGCGGAGCTCTTGCAGGGTTTTGAGTACTTGTGTACATAGATGACGACCTGTTGGGCATGAATGTGGTCTATATTGCTTTTGCTTTTGAATATTAAGTTTCTTTTTGATATGTCCTGTAATACACAACATGAGCTCGTTTATGGGTGGTTGGTTTGTTGAAACCCTTTTTATATGAATGTGAATAGGGAATTGTTTAATATGAGAGGATGTTATGCTGAAAAAAAAAAATATATATATATAGCGGATTTTTTGATTTGTTATATACTTAAAGTTTATTTTATATTCGTTTGAGTAAGTGTGGTCGTGTCATTTGACTTCAACAATTGGATAAAAAACCGATTTTTAATAGTGCACTTCAAAACTTTATAAATTGTCGTGTACAAAATTACCCATGTACTAATATAATATTATAATGCTAATATAATGTTAGTAATTTAGTATATTCGAACTTTAGTTATAAAATTTTAGAAATTTTCAAACATTAGTAATTTCAAAATTTTTGAATAATATAAAGTTCGAAAATTAGTTTTCCAAATTTAATAATATTTTATAACTAATATTCGAAAATTTCTAATGTTCGAAAATTAGTAATATTGAATAACCTAAGTAAACTAAATTACTAATGTTCGAAAATTAATAAAATTTTACTATACTATTTTCGAACATTACTATTTTCGCATATTATTATAACATTAGTAATGTTCGAAAATAATATACTAATGTTCGAAAATATTAATTACCAATGTTCGAAAACAATTTATTAATAGTTATAATTGTTGGGATTTTACTGTATAGATTTTGATAAGACAAACCATATATGTAATAGGAAGTTTGAGTACCCCATTTTTCACGATGTTTAAGTGAAAACATAGATTATGATTGAGTCTAGTTATAGGTGATGAAAGATGGAGGAACTTTAAAGGTTAATTTTAACGCCCCGTTTCCTTTTTAAAGATAAACCTTGACCGAGGCGTTACTTACACTCATTTAAGAAATTAAAAATAAATAAATTCCAGAAAATTATTTTAAAACATACATTTTTGAGTTAAAATTTTCTTCAACTTTTAATCATCGGCTACCAGCATCCATCGCTCCAGCACCACGCCCTAAACTCTTTAAACTGAAAACATTTACATAAAAGGGGTGAGCGTACAAAGACACCCAGTGGGGTTGATTTGTATAGCGAAAGGGGTACACATAAAATTTCTTGAATACTATACATATAATACACGTTGTAGACTCCCGAAGAACCCCAATGGCAACTGTGGATAGGTTTCCGAAGAATACCTATCAGGGCCCCAAGCCGACCCGATTTGGGCTGTTACACCCCTTTGTATTGGGAATTCCAAAGAATATCCCCTTTTGGTGGGTTTCCAACAAGGAATACCCTACTTGGCGTGAAGGCGCATGCGCAGTTAAAATATCACATAATGGTTCCACATAAACACACAGTACACATTGGTCACGTTCACGTTGGCCACATAATTCACATAACACATAGGTAAATAAAATCCTTTGACATATGTTGGTTTCTTAAGAAACCCCTTTTTAGCGGGTATTATCCCGACTTATCATCATTTGAAACCTTTTGCATTCGAAATACTTGAAATCAATAGCTCTCAAAATCATATAATTTACTCGAATAATGTTCACGTAGTGAAAACCGTTCAATTGAAAACGACGTCACATAATAACAGAATTTAAATCACTTAGTCACATAATTTTCCGTAAAACTGTACAATTTAAAACATAAAAAGATTTTTACCCCCACCTTTTACCGAAGATGCTTGCAAAACGTCTACTTTTATCCGAGCTTAATTCTTTCCTCCCTTCGTAACTTCCTACAAAGCGTAAGTGCTCACTTTAGGATTTAATCGAACTATTATTAATTAAAATATATTCTTATTTTAGGCATTTTTCTGTTAACAGACCATCTAACCTGAGTTAAATGAAATTATAATGAAAATATGTTTATTAAAATATTATAAAACTTAATTAGACTTTAATTAAATCTTAGAAGACTTATCTTAGATTCAGGAAAATTGATTATAAATTTATGATTTAGGTTAGATCTTGAAGATTTGATAATAATTCTAAACAAGTAAATTATAAAACTTTTGGCTTCAAATAATTCTTGAAGACCTTTAACATAGTCTTAGAAAATCTAATTATATACTTTACGGTTTAACTTAGATATTAAGAAATTTGAATATATTATTTATGATTATGACGTATTTTACTTTACTATATAATTTAAATTATAAACCTAAATTCAATTAACTGAAATTATAAGTTATTTTAGAAAATATATTTAATTGCATAACATGTTTAGTTAATTATTATTTAAGAGTATTAAAATTGATATTTAATTTGATATTTATAATTAGGCATTTAGTTTATTTATTAAATTATGAAGATCATACATAATGTCTATAATTATGTTTAGGTCTATATTTATAACTTCTCAAGAATTATGGGGTTAACGAGACTTGAATCTAGGGTTTTAAGACATAGATTTAAAATAACTATTAAATTGTACATACTTTAATTTTTATAATATCTCTAGGGTCTATATTTTTAGTCTCAAAAGCAATCTTGCTAAATTATAGGGTCTAACTTAAAATTCCAATTAACTCTTTAGTTAAATTATAATAATTAATGTAATAATACTCAAGTCCAAAATCCGTCCTAAAACTAGGTTTCCTTAATTATTTCGATAAGAAATCTAGGGTTTTATACCCTAATCGGTGATATAAGGAGTTTAAAATAATATAAACTAATTAAAATAATTTATCTTTATTATTTAATTAAAGTCCGGTTTTCATATGTTAAATTCTAGTAATTATATGATAACATTTATAATTCCAATATATATTCTAAATCAAAATTATCATTCTCATAAAGTTCAAGGACCATCTTGTAATTACCCATAAGCTCAAGGACTAATCTGTGAATATCCAAAAGTTCAGGGACTTAATTGCTAATTATCCTAAATCTAGGATTTGCAATTAGGTCCCTAGGTTTAATCTAATTCCCAAAATTACCCCAAAACCCCAAATCACCCCCTGCTCCCCTGCCACCACTGCACCTCCCCTATCTTGCTGCTGTCCTGCCGTCCGCCTCCCTGCCGCCTACCGTCACCACTGCTGGCGACCTCCATCGCCGGCGACTCTACACTCGGGCACACACTACACACCAAACATCTCACACACAACAACATACATACACATATATATATATTCAACTGCGGCCGGCAACCCTCCAACAATCTCGCCGACGCAACCGAGCGCCGGCCATCTCCCCCACACCAACCCAAGAACACACACGCACAATTATACATATATATATTTACTCACACAAGCACACAAGCTTATATATACAGTCTCAAACACACGCATATACATATTTATACATACTGATATACATATATATATATATATAAACATTCAACCATTTCGTCTACATGCCGTAAGTGACGGAAAAGCGACCGGGTCAAAATCCGAGCCCGTATTTGTGACGAGCTCGGTGAGTACTATATCGTAATAAGGTTATCTTACCGGAAAGGCTTCGCCGACGGTGAGAAAAGGGGCGGTGAAGGTGGCGGTCGGTGAAGATGGCTGCGGTGCTTGCTAATTGAGGAGAGAGAATATAAGCTACTTTACTTTTTTGTAATTTAGTTTCTATCCTAGACTAGGTGGCAAAATGCAGAAAAGATAAATGGTGACAAGACCACAGCCTCACTAAACATATATTAACATAAATTAGGCTATGCTAATGTTATTTAGTAATAAAAAAAAATATATAATATCACCTTTTATATATATCTATTGTGTGCGTGCTTATTTATTTACTTAATATATATGTAAATTATTACTCTTTCATTTTGATTAGTATAATTACTATTATTGTTATTATTTAAGTATCATTTTAACAATAGAAAATTCTTGTTATATTTTATATAGTTGAATTTTATTTTGGGGTGTTACATTAATGTTGCATCGAGAACTTAAGAGAATGAAGTTGCTGCAAAAAGCAGATTACAGCAATGCAACAAGTAAGTAAGAACGGCAAGCAGCGCCACTGCAAGAAATGACTACAGGAATACTGCAAGAAAAGTTACAGCAGTACTGTATGAAGTTACTGCAAGAAGGTCAAGTTACAGCAGCACTGTAAAGAACGAACAACTGCAAGAAGACCTAGGATACAACGCGAAACTTACTGGATAATCAGCCAATCGCGTTTATGATAAACATAATAAGTATCCTGCAATCCGAGGAAGGATAAATGTAGTACGAGGAACGAAGAACCAAACAAGTATAAATAGAGCCGTTCTAGAGAAGATAAAGTTTCAAACACGGAGCCAATGCCAAGACGACACGTGGACTGACATGCTGCAGAAAGCTACGAGCCGCAACCACCGCATTAAATGCTCTGAAAGGAGAAGTCAAGTCGCATTAAATGCGAGCCATATCTTTGATCAAGTATGTTTATTTTTAAATGTGAGATATCTCATTCAACGGATATCTTTCTACAAATATAAATAGGGGACGAGCAACCTTGAAGCTGACTACTGAAACATTAACGCTAAAAAGTTCAAGCATTCAAAGCTATATCCTCTCAAGCATTTTCGATAGTTTCAGTCGTCCGACCTCAGTAAAGTGAACCAAGTTCAAGCTGAAAGATCCTTTGAAGGATTGAGAAGCTCACTTCACCACACCAGTTAAAGAAACCATTTATATACTTATAACGTTGTTGCTGTGTGCTTAGGTTGTTTTAGGTGTCGAACAGTTGATAGGATTTATCCTTGCTGTTTGTATAAGTTGCCTAGTTGATAGGTAATTTCCCTGTGTGCGAGTGTGAAACCCTATGTGGGATTGTCTTTAGAACTTGCAGGTGCTGTGCGTACGTTGGATTCTAATAGGTGTTAGCTTGTTGGGTTGATAAATTGTTAGGAGTGTCCTGTAATTCAATATTGCTTATCAAAGTTCCTGCTCGAGGTAGTAGTAGAATGGACGTAGAAGGATTATACCTTCTTCGAACCACTATAAACCATAAGTGTTTCATTGTTTTTCTTATATGTGCCTTATTCCTTATATCTATATGTTATAAGCATAAAACATCTTCAAAAGGAGCATATTTGAGAAAACCAGCCTTGTGTCAAAAACATATTTTCCGCTGCGTATAAAACTCTAAATTACAGCGTGCAACACTGCATACTAGTGCTGTAAGCAGTAACTGACAGGCGCTGCAAGCTCAAGTAACTTGCAGAACAGTAAGTTTGTAAAAAATTTCGAAAATCGACCAAGGTTCATTCACCCCCCTCTGAACCTCGGACACCACTTGGGACCAACAATAACTGTAGCACCTAAGAATTTTTTTTTTTTAAATAACTATATAATATATTGCCTTAATGCATGCAAATAACTATATAATATATATATTGCCCTAATGCATGCATATAACTATATAATATATATTACCTTAATGTATACATAATTATATGATATAAGCTTACAATATATGTTATATAGTAATAGATTATATAATATTAAGATAGATAAATCATAAGATAAGATAAGATATATATATATATATATATATATATATATATATGATATGATTATAACATATGTTATAGATATTAAGTTATATAGATATGATTATAACCTAAGTTATTATGCATGTAACCTAAGATATGTTGCATGAAGGACATAGTAGTATAAGTAGGTAAGTAGGTGATGAATAAGTCAATTTTCTTCTAGAAGCCCTAAATTATGGAAAAGGTGGGAAAGGTATGAGATAAAGTGTTCCTTCTTCCTTCTTTTCTTTTCAAACGAAGCAAGCACAACTAAGCTATTTCTTTTCTTTCTTCTTTTCCATCCACCTTGCAGTAGCGTTGACCACCATCTTCCATCACCGGCCGACCTTATATTCCGGCAAGGTAATCGGAGCAAATGATAGCTCTAGCCGAGTTCGTCGCAAAGACGGAATCGGAACTTTGAACCATTGAGCTTCTCCTTTCTTTTCTCTCTCTCTCTCTCACTGTGGCTGCTCTGTTTCTCCTTCGCTGTCGCTATTTTTCGCCGTCGAGTCAGTGGGGTAGCCGGCGTGGTGCTCGCGCCGGCGAGTCGGGTTAGGGACCGCCGCTTTTAGCGACGGTTGTGCTGTGTGCGTGTTCAACATAGCTGTGACGTGAGCTGTGGCTGTGTGTGTGTCTTGTCGTGTGTGATGTGTGTCTTGTTGGTTGTGGTGGTGGCCGGCTCGGTGGTTGCCAGAAAGGGAGTCGTTGGGCGCCGCCGTGAGCAGCGACGCCGGTTGTAGTGTCTGTCCAAGCCACCATCATGGGCAGCGGTGGCTGAAGGGTGTCCAAGTGTGTGTGTTAAGGCACCGGTCGGGGGTCGGGGTGTGGGCGGTTGCCCGCGACTGGGAGTCGCCGGCCATGGTGAAACAGTGGCGGAGGAAGAAAAGAGTGACGGCAGGGGGGAGGGAGCGGCTGGGAAGGGGGGGAAATGGGTGGGGGGCTTTCTTTTGCAAATTTGATAAATTTAAGGACTAGCTTGCAAATGTCAACTATGCTGAAATTTAATTTGAACCCTTAGCCTTGATGAAATTGTAGATTGCTCCCTAAGTATACAAAGCATGTTTTAAGAATTATCGAACTATGATAAATAGCAAACGAACCCTCGAAATTATGAAATTTACATAGATCTCCCTAAGATTTATTGAAAATGTGTATATCTCTTTAAAATTATTGAAGTTATGATAATGATATGTTTTATTTAAATATGAACTTATATATATGAATTATGGATGTTATTATATAATTAATAGAAATTTTACCTATGAAAAATCGAGCTTTAATTATGGATAAAGATAATGTGCGTTAATTAAATTACGCTTTAAGTATCATAATTAGGTAGATAAATGTCGGACTTTGAGTTGAATAAATTGATATAGATTTTTCCTTAGGATTTGATGATATTATAAATTTCTTATTATAATTATTGAATTCATGAAAATGACGTTTTTTATTTTCGAATATATTGAATTTATAACTATTATTTCATAGGTAAATAAAATTTGATAAATAAGACGAGTTTTAATTAAATGATACAGAAAGATTATATAAATTAATTTATGTTACTTGGATCTAATTATATGATTAAATAAGGTATAAAGTCATAAATTTTATTCAATTAATTAAGAAACTATAATGTAAGCTCGAGTTGGGAATTAAGTATTATTGCATTATTTATTATAATTTTTACCAAAGATTTTATTTGGAATTATAAGTTAAACCTATGTTTCGCGAGATTGCTTTTGAGACTAAAAATTATAAACTTATAAATATTATACTAATTAAATTAATTTTACGATTTAATTATTATTTCTAAATTAAGGATAAATAACCCTAAATTCATATCTATTTTAATTCGAATTATTAATTTCGAATCAACTTTATAGATTATAAATGGTATATTTAATTACAAAATAGGTTATAATTAATTACAAATTAGGGTTTACCTTAAAAATATTATTTTATTTATTCGATAGTAATTCGATTAGAGTTTAAGTCAAACCCTTATGTTTGTAGGCGATACGCCAGAGTTTGCGCCGTAGATAGTTTGGAAATCTAAAAGCTTTTGACCAGCTGCTACAGGTGGGGAAAAATTGCTAAGTCGGTATTTATAACTCTTCCAAAGTATTTAAATTATGAAATATTATACGATACGAAATGAGTTGGGTATACGTGCTGAATACATGAGATGTTATGTGTGATCATGCTATGATGTGATAAAGGTGAATCTTATATATATGTTTGAATGTGATAATGACAGTGTATGTTTGATATGTGTATGTTGATGTGTGCATGCGCATGCGTATGAATGTCGGCTGATCATCGAAAAAGATGGTTAAGTACGTTGAAAAAGGTGGTTAAGACCCGTATAAAAAGATGGTTAAGTATGTCGAAAAAGGCGGTTAAGACCCGCATAAAAAGATGGTTAAGTACGTCGAAAAAGGCGGTTAAGACCCGCATAAAAAGACGGTTAAGTACGTCAAAAAAGGCGGTTAAGACCCGCATATATATTTTTATTGCGGCTAAGCACCGTAAATTATGTGAAAAGCTGTATTGAAGGTGAATGATGTTTGCTTTGTGAAGAATGCGTATATTTTTAAATTGATTATAAGTCATGTAATGGAATATGATTATTTGGTGAATTTATGAAATAAATCCCCTATACCGTATGATCCCACTGAGTGTATTTTATACGCTCACCCCCTTATATGTTTTCTTTTATAGATTCGGATGTGGAGAGCAGGAGGTGAAGAAAGATGCAAATATTTTTGCTGTAATTAAACAAGTTATTTTGAAGGGTTGAAAAAAACTAAGCCTGATGGCCGTATAAATATATTTTTGCTGCTGCTTTGATAACGTAAACATTTTATGTAAATTATGTAGCTTGTATGGATATTTTATCCTTCGGTTTTAGTTTGTTTTAAATTGCTGGACGCCCAAAATGTTAAAATTTTATATTTATTTTATTTCGAAAATGGGGCGTGACAATAACTATAGTAATATTACTAGTATTTACTACTATTTTCGAAACTAATATTCACCAATTAATAATAATGTTTTCGAAAATTAATATTAATATTAATGTTTTTGATTATTAATAACAATGTGTTCGAAAATTAATAATAATGTTTCGATAATTTTTAATATTACTATTCATGTTTTCAAACATTGCTATTTTCAAAAATAATAATCTTCAAACATTGCATAGGAATTTTCGAAAATTAATAATAATATTTTCGACAATTTTTAATATTATTATTCATGTTTTCGAACATTATTATTTTCAAAAATTAAGAATAATGTTTTCAAATTCTTTTAATATTATTATTCATGTTTTCGAACATTACTATTTTCGAATATAATATTCGTCGAACATTGCATAGGAATTTTCGAAAATTAAGAATAATGTTTTCGAAATTTTTTAATATTATTATTCATGTTTTCGAACATTACTATTTTCAAAAATAATAATCATCGAACATTGCATAGGAATTTTAAAAAATTAATAGTAATGTTTTCGAAATATTTAATATTATTATTCAGGTTTTCGAACATTATTATTTTCGAAAATAATAATCTTCGAAAATTGCATAAGAATTTTCGAAAGTTAATAATAATGTTTCCGACAATTTTTAATTTTATTATTAATGTTTTCGAACATTATTATTTTCGAAAATAATAATCTTCAAAAATTGCATAGGAATTTTCGAATATTAATAATAATATTTTTGAAATTTTTTAATATTATTATTAATGTTTTCAAACATTATAATTTTTGAAAATAATAATCTTCGAACATTACTATGCAATTTTCAAAAATTAATAATAATGTTTTCAAAAATTATTAATATTATTATTAATGTTTTCGAACATTATAATTTTCGAAAATAATAATCTTCGAACATTACTATGCAATTTTCGAAAATTACTAATAATGTTTTCGAAAATTATTAATATTATTATTAATGTTTTCGAACATTATTCTTTTCGAAAATAATAATCTTCGAACATTACTATGCAATTTTCGAACATTAATAATAATTTTCTTGAAAATTAATAATAATATTTTCGAAAACAATAAATTATTACTACAATTCTTATGTACAATATTTTCGAACATTACAAGAAAATGGTTTTTCAAAGATTAAACTAATGGGCGAAAATATTTTCGAAAATAATAATAATTGGGATCAGTGACAAGAATTTTATACAAATATTACTAAACTTCTTATGTACAACATTTTCGAACATTACTGATTTTCAAAGATTAAACAAATGGGCGAAAATATTTTATAATGTGCAAGTGATATAAGTGATGTGAGTCAGTTTGACAAATCAGTTAGGTCAGTTAACTTGGGGGGAAAAAATTGATATTTTGGGATCAAAATTTATATTTAAAATCATTTAAAAATATATTATTATATTTATAGATAAATTGGAAACTTTATAAAAATGAATTTTCCCAAAATAAAAACTCGTGCATTTCACGGGGCCACGGCTAGTTTCTTCGATATTAGCAACCAACAACTCTTTGCAAAGGTACATTAGAAAATTTCACCACTTGCAGATAGACAAATAATTGCAATGATTGTTTTATTTAAAAAGGAAGTCAATCCAATCACCTTCCTCCAAATTTCCTTCACCAGCACAGCATAAATAAAAAAAACAAAGATACCAATTATTGAAGGCAATTAATTACACACCTTTAATATCAATAACCATTTTGCTAAGAATCACAATCCTTCTTTCTGCACACACACAATTTTCACAACTTCCTCTTTCATTTCAATTGTTTAAAAAAAAAAAAAAATCTAGAATCACAAGTTTCTTTCTGCCTGCTCAGAATTTTCTTTGAAGCCTCCACATCTCCTTCGCATAGTTGAATTTAGCAACTATTCTTGAACTTATAGAGTTCCTCTTTGATTCAACTATTTTGACTTTATCATGGCAGAGGCATTTCTTCAAGTCCTGATTGAGAATTTAGCATCTCTGATTCAAGAAGAGATTGGATTGATTCTGGGAGTGAATAAGGAAATGAAGAAGCTTTCCAACACTCTCACCACCATCCAAAAGGTGTTGGAAGATGCTGAAGATAGGCAATTCCAGAGCAAAGCTATACAGAATTGGCTGAGCAAGCTTAATGATATTGCCTTTGAGATTGAAGATATACTCGATGAGTGTGTCACTGAGGTCTCCAAACTCAAAGGTAGCAGCAGATTTAACTTGGTCAAGAAAATTCTGTATAACCACAAAATCGGAAGAAGGATGAAAGATGTTACTGGGAAATTGGATGACATTGCAGCAGATCGCCACAACTTTCATTTGTGTCAAAGCGAGATCAGACCAAAGCCAAGCGAGGTTGATTGGAGACACGAGACAGGATCTGTTGTGAATGAGCCAGATCACATCTATGGAAGGGATGAAGATAAAGACAAGATTGTGGATGTGTTGATCAACCAAGTTCCAAGTTCTGACCACCAACTCTCTGTGTTGCCTATAATTGGTGTCGGAGGCCTTGGAAAGACCACTCTTGCCCAATTAGTCTATAATGATGAGAGGGTAACTCGGCATTTTGACAACAAATTATGGGTTTGTGTTTCTGATAATTTTGATCTCAAGATTTTGGCTGAGGCAATTATTGAATCGGCCACCGGAAGTGCTCCAAATTTGAAGCACTTGGATGCTTTACAGTGCCACCTTCAACAAGTTTTGGACAACAAAAAGTACTTGTTGGTATTGGATGATGTATGGAATGAGAATCAAGAAGCTTGGGTCAAGTTAAAAAGTATGTTAACATGTGGATCAAAAGGCTCTTCAATTATGGTCACCACACGTTCACAGAAAGTAGGAGATATCATGAGAACACTTCCAGCTTATTGCTTGAAGGAGTTATTGGAAGAGCATTGTTTGTTGTTGTTTGAGCTTAGAGCATTTGGCCTAGAGAATGAGCAACATCATCATCCTAAGCTGAAAGCTATAGGAAGACAAATTGTGAAGAAATGTGCTGGTGTTCCTTTGGTGGCTAAGGCTCTTGGAGGGCTTCTGCGATTTAAGAGAGAAGAAAAAGAATGGGTTCGTGTCAAAGAGAGTGAAATTTGGAATCTTCCGGAAGAAGAAGAAAATTCCATCTTGCCCGTATTGAGATTGAGTTATCGTCATCTACCTGTTGTGTTGAAACGTTGTTTCGTTTATTGTGCTGTCTTTCCAAAGGATTCTGTAATTCATAAGCAAGATTTGATCATTCGTTGGATGGCTCATGGATGCATTTCTTCTAAGGGAAAACAGGAAATGGAGGATGTTGGTGATCAAGTATGGAAAGAGTTGGTTTTGAGATCATTTTTCCAAGAAGTTGAGACAAGTGGCAGCAAAACCACCTTTAAGATGCACGATCTTGTTCATGATCTGGCTCAATCCATCATGGAGAACAAAATTCCTGGAGCAGAAATGAAAGACAGCAACACAAGTGCTTCAAACAACAAAATACGTGAGGTATGTTATGGGAAATATTCTTATCTTCAAACTTGTTCTTCAAGTATCACATTGCAAGTGTCCACATTAACCACCATTATGAACTACGATCGTTTGAGACTTCTAAAATTACGATATCGGGAAAAGGAAGAGCTGCCTAGTGCAATATGCAAGTTGAAACATTTGCGGTGTTTAGATTTGTCAGACTCCTCTATTCGTACTCTTCCTCAAACATTTTGTGGTCTTTGGAATTTGCAAACATTAATTTTGACTGGTTGTCGTAGTCTCAAGAGTTTGCCCAAGCACATTAGATGCATGACTAATCTTCGTCATATATTTTTAGAACAATGTGGGGCGTTGAGTGATATGCCTTCTAGAATTAGGGAATTAGCTTCTCTGAAGACATTGAGTTTATTCATAGTAGGTGACAACATAGGCAATCAACTTGATGAATTGGAACACCTTAATCTTGAAGGTAGACTCGAAATTAAGCATTTGGAGAGAGTTCCAAATCATTTGAATGCAAAGAAAGCAAATCTTGTTGGGAAACCAAACCTTAGATATTTGGTGTTAAGTTGGGGGAATGAGAGAGCATCCTTTGAATCGGCAAATGTGATGGATGATGAGAAGGTTCTGGAAGCTTTGGAACCTCACGTGAATCTGAAAACTTTGAAGATTAATGGATTCCAAGGTGGGCAATTTCCTCTTTGGATGACAAAAATGGAAAATTTAACTGAGTTAATCATAGAAAAGTGCCCAAATATCACACATCTTCCACCGTTCAGAGGTCTTCCTCATCTTGGGTCCTTGAGATTAAGAGATGTTGCTCTGTTGGAGTATATCAATGGGAAGGATGACATTAAAGCTCCTAATGTAGTATTCTCATCACTAAAGCTTCTAGAATTAGTTGGATTACGGAATCTGAAAGGGTTGTTAAAGAAGGAACCGGAAGATCAAATCATGTTCCCAAATCTTCGAACTCTGGCTATTAAGGATTGTGAGTTGTTGATATTGTCATCACTCTTACTCTTTGGCCTCCAAAGCTTGTCTGTTGAGAAATGCAGCCTCTTAACTTTGTCTTCATTCTCTAATTGTAAGATTGAAAATCTATCATATCTTTACTTGGGATTTGACAATAATAATAATACAAGAAGAAGATGGAATATTCCAGAAGATGCATTGGACGGCTTCTCTAATCTCAAGCACTTGAGAATTGAGAATGCAGGGCAGCAACAACGTTTGCCTGAGAAATGGTTCGAAGGTCTAAAGTCTCTCACAAAATTGGATTTGTGGAATTGTTTTCCAGAGGGGCGGTTGCGCCACCTCACTGCTCTCGAGGACCTATGGATATATAAGTGCAGGGAGTTGGTAGAGATGGGAGAGGAGATACGATACCTCCATCTCCTTAAAAACCTCACTCTTTATAGTGTTGATGAGATGGTATCCCTTCCACAAGGATTGCAACATATCCCCACACTCCAATCTCTATATCTAGATGGACTACATCAACTCACTTCACTGCCCGATTGGTTGGGTAATCTTAGGTCCCTCACCCACTTGGAGATTAGCAACTGCCCATTACTCCCATCAGTCCCATCAAGCATCAAAGGAATCACAAGTCTCAAATATTTATACATTTGGGGATGCCCAGAACTGAAAAGGCGATGTGAGAAAGAAAAGGGTGAGGATTGGCACATCATTGCCCACATTCCCAAACTCTACATTAGATCTTAATTATACACAGGTATTACTTGCTTCTTTTTCTTCTTCTTTTCTTACAATTCATACTCTCAAAATATATTAGTTTATCATTTATCAACATTTCTTTCTTTTTATTTTATTTTAATGACCTTTGCTTTTATGTATTACTAACACTCTACCTACGCGATGCGTGGTTTATTATTTATTGTAATAGTATATATTATCAGTATTAAATTATATCTTATGTACATACTTTCACATCAAATTATATCTTACTATCCATTTCTGTAATTTTTTTTAATAAATTACCAATTAATGTTGATTTTATATTTCTTTTTAACTATTAATATTTGATTTCGACTATATTTTATTTAGTTACCCATTGTTGTTATTTCTTTTTTAACATTTTTAGATTATATTTATTGATTTTTTTACCTTATCACAATTAATAATACATATATACATATTTAAATTAATTTTAAATTATACTTTTTGGTTTTACATTTTTAAATTTAATCTTGGATCCCATTGTTATAATCTTCTTTTCAGAATCATATTATTCAAGTCTATTTTTTTTATACATTTTAAAATTAATTTCAGTGTCAAAACTAATTTTCAAATTAATTTTCTTTGATTGTTTTTAAAAAAATTTCAATTTTATAATTTTTAATCTCACACATAATAGTCAAATAATATTTAAAAAATAAATACTTATGATATATAATTATATATATAGTAATTGATTTTTCAATTATATTTTTAATAATAAAAATCAAATAAACAATATAATTTACTCATGAATGGAGTTAATGACTCAATGATTATATAATCTTTACCATACTAATAAAATTTATGATCATCATTTTACTATATTTGTTGTTTGCATTTAAAATTTGGATTATAAAATGTAAGTAACATGAAATATGTGGTAGTTGAAATGCATTATTCACATTATTTATAACTTAAAAAGATCAATTTAAGCTAACGCAAAACTTATAGGGCTCGTGTAAGAAAAAAAAACCACTATTAAAGCCTAATTATATTAAGCTAATCTAATTAATTTGTATATATAGAAGATAGATACACAATACACTTTGAAACCTTAAATACTCCCCCCAACATGCCGCTTCTTCTCCCAGCGGCTCCTTTCGCCTTCTCTTCAACCTTTCGCCACCAACCTTTTGATATCAACTCTGGCACACTGCTTCCACGCCGCTTGTTTTATCGTTGCCCCTTTTGCATCGGCCACAAGCTTCCATCTTCATCATCTCCCTCTGAATACATATATTCGAGATGTATTCATGTTAATTAAGTTCAGCATCGGGGTTAACCGAATTTTGTCGATAGTGGCCTATATTGACTATGATGGATGCGGTAGCCTATACCAAGAACTTTTTTCTCTAATTTTTTTTTTGATTTTTTGTTTTTCCTTGTCAATCTTATATAATGTACACATAGCTTACTCAGGAAGATTTATAATATAGCTTACTCTACAAGATTTAGAATATTGAACAACACACAGATAGCTTATCAAGAAAGATTAAATATTTTTAATGACTTGGCAGTTTTGGGTGGGAAAATAACATTCTTGTAAATATTTACAATTGTCCTGTTATTAATATAGTATAGATAAAAGCACCAAATGTTATGTCAATTCATACGTATATATACATATTTATCACAATTAAGCATATCAATTTATAATATATTATTAAAATGCTATTTTTATCAACTAATAAAAGCGCCAAATGCTATGTTAATTTATACATATATACATAATTATCACAATTAAGCATATCAATTTACAATATACTAATAAAATGTTATTTTTATCAACTAAAATGAGAAAAGAAAGATTAAATAAACATACAAAAGTGTAGACACTATCCAATGTCACTGTCCTCAATGATCTATACAAAAAAATGAATGAAATAGATACATTAAAATATTCTTAATATAGAAAGTAAATAATTGAAATTAATTTAATTAACAATGTTAGAGGAGAGATACGAATCATACCTTCAAATCTTAGAATGATAGGTTAAAATGTTCATTCTCCTTCTATTATATAGACAAATTTATCAATTAAAGAAAATTAGAAAGATATTGAAATAATAATTGCTATTTTGAAAAAATTAAAAAGCCAAGAAACATGGGTGCAAGGATAGAAAAGTGTGATGTGCAGGGAATATATTCCCTCAACAATGAGACAAAAATACTTCACGATATAACCGCGATATTTTCCAATTTTCATCCAATTTTGTTCTACACTGATCCGATATTGATAGCGACATCAATATTTTGCGATATATTCACGATATATCCGCGATATCCATAAAAAAAACATTACCCCCAATATCCATATCGCAATATCCGTATCCGCGATATATTGATATATCGCTATATTTTCATCCTTGGTTATAACTAAAAGATGTACATATTTATCAAAACATGAACACGCAAAAGAGTGTGAACAGTCACATTTGAGCGTGTGCGGTGACAGATCCAAAATTTCAATTCAGTGAGCCAAGTCGATTAGTATAAAAAATATAAAAATTCTAAACTAAAAGCATAAATTTATCATGTTTTCGATAAAGTGAATAGTTTATAATTAGTACTTAATTACATCCCAACATGACAATATTATCGTAAAAAAGTAAAAAAATAAACGGATACATGACAATATTTCTCCTATAATTTTCATATTTTGTAATAGTTGCATAATATATTTATTGCTAACACAATATCGATTGGAATTAGATGAAGAAGGAATGAAGAAAAAGAGTACTTAGAATTAGATTTGTATTTTCTAATATGCATTTTCTAATTTCTTCTGAATATTAATAAGCTCTCACAATATCAATTCGAAAACCTTATCAAACTCAAAAAAAAAATCCTAAGTTAGTGAATTTTCTAACAAAGTAGAATAAAAACTCTCAATACTCAATAGTATATTGTTGACAACAAATAGGATACGCAAATAAATTGATGAAGAAATCTAACAACAAAATCAGAGCAAAATTCAGTCAAATTAAACAAAATAATAAGATGAAATTTGTAAGTAAACTTTACTACTTACGTATAAAAATATTACTCTTTTAAAAGTAATAAAAATAAATAAAAATTCAAGATTTATAATAAAATATTCATTTCCATAATTTATGAAATATTATACTTTGAATAAGAATCATTTGCAACCTTTTATTATTGGCTTCCAATATCCACCGCTCGTGCTTCACGCCTTAAACTCTTTAAATTGAAAATATTTTAACATAAAATGGTGAGTGTTTGAAATACACTCAGTGGGGAAACTCAAGATGACATAAAATAATTTTTAGAATAAATAAAAAGTATCGCATGTACATTTAAAACCATATGATAAAAGATATTGTCATGCCCCTATTTCAAAATGTTATAAACTTAAAGAATTTCATTCAAATGTCTTACGACTCTTCCTAACATAATTTTATCATAAGAAGTTGGTTGACATAAAATGTTTATATCGATCACATTCAAAATATCACTTTAGTTACGGGTCTTAGCTGTCATGAAAATGCAGATTTTATCTACCATGACATTGTGGATCTTAACCATCATGAAAATCACATTTCATTTATCACATATGCACATATTAACTGGTGCATAACTTCACATATATGGTGCATAATAAACAATAATAAAATACGAAATATAAATCACAGCAATCAATTATTTAGTATACTTGTATCACATAAATGTGGGGTTTAACCCGATTTATCATTTACCTCGGGACTCAAACCCGATTTATCTTTTACCTCGTGACTCAAACTCGATTTGTCACGCCCCATTTTCTTACATAAGCATTTATCAGAGTTTTCCACACGGGCGTGCAGGAAGAAGAAAAGAGGTAGGAGACGAATATAAAATATTACATAACAACCATCGGTTCAACCGACTTAAACATAATACCCACAGCGGAAAAGACATCAGAAACTCACATCCCATTCATACATCATCATCAGGATCTCACATCCCGAATACACATCATCTAACCGCAAAACTTGGATTCCTTACAACATTGTTTTATAAAGACAAAAGTTTGAGAAACATCATATCAAAATAATTACAGATCCAAATATATCACCTCCTCTCTCCTTCTAGGGTTCATCATGTTCATCACCTCCTGTAACGTGAATTACAGAATAAGGGGTGAGTGTGTTGAATACACTCGTGGGGAATAAAATCCGCGTCTAAATCTTTAATAGATAATTAAATTAGAAATACACATAATCATTATGAATCACAACACGAAATATGCACAGCAGACATTAGAAATGGTAAGGGACGAATAGGTGCGGGATTCCCCCGTCTTATCCTATAAAACGGTCTCAATACCGCTGGTGCATTTCAAGGACCACCAAACCTTTCATAGAAGAATGGGGGTTAGGGACGAATGCATGAAGGAGCGCCTCAGCGGGCCCACCCCTCACAGTTTATGTATGTCACAGCAAGTATAATCACAGCATTTAGTATTCCTCAGTCATGCTTAGAATAGGGAAAACTGTAAACAGATAAAGAGTTAGAAATTACCCCCACCTTGTTCGATGGTTACCACGTGAGTTGCAAGTATCCAAGATCACGTATCTCAATGCTTCAATCCAACCGGTAGCCTACATAGTTTACGGTGCTTTTAGATATTTATGAAATATAATTAAGGATTTAAACGATATCGAATTGGATGCTATCGATCGAAACGAGACGGATCGGAATAGAGGGCCTAACGATTGAAGCTGAAGAAACAAGAGGGAAATATCAGTTTATACATCTGAGGTGAAAGAGAATGAAATTTGGATCACAACGAAACAAGAATGAGCTCAATCGGAGTTGAAACGAGCTCGAACGGAGCATTTTAAGATTGAAGGGTATTTCGGTAATTTGGTCAAAGGGTTGACTTTGACCGGGACCCACGACCCCCAGTCTCGTTGGTGATGACTCGGTGATAAGGTACGATGAAAAGAAAATGAGATTTGGATCGAAAATCGCATCGAAATACGTCGTCGTACACGTTCCCGTCGACGGGAAAAACCTCGTCGGCGTTTCCCGACGACGGGAAAAAAAACAGGCAAACGTCTCCCGTTGCTGCCTGGTTTTCTCGGCAGCGGGGCAGCATGGCTCGGCAGCTGCCGAGTTTTCTCGGCAGCCTCATCCCCATCGCTCGCCCGGTCTCCCGTCGTCGACCTGCTCGACCAGCCATCTTCCCGGAGCCCCCGGCGGCGGTGTAGCCGCCCTATGCCGGTGAAACTTAATCCGATGGATAGCCTGAAACACCGGCTATCAGATCCGGCCATCCCCCGCCGGATTCCGACATCAATAGTGCCTGAACAACGGCCTCAAAAACCCTTCGTCGCACAGATTTTTACACAAAATCAATGTAACAACTACTTTTCCAATCCATTTTCCGGCACCGGCGCCGCCACCCAAGGCGGCGCCACCCTACCAGTGGCTAGTCCACCACTTCAGGAGGCCCTCCGATGCCTGCAACCACGAGAAGAAGGGCGAGAGAGAGAAAAACGGGAGAGAGAAAAGGTGACAAGAAGCAAGGGTTTAGGGTTTGGAGATGGTTTTTCGCCGTTTTCCGGCCAACGGGGTATCGGAATTGAATTCTGAAAGTTGTCCTAGACTCGTCTCATCGAGGGCTACGTTGTGTATGAAAATCAGCCGAAACGGACGGGTTTGACTTTTTCCGGCGACGGCAGCGGCGGTTTTTCGCCATTTTCCGGCGAACGGAGAATCGGAATTGAATTCCGGAAGTTTCCCTAGACTCGTATCGTCGAGGGCTACGTTGTGTGCGAAAATCAATCGAAACGGACGAGTTTAGAATTTTCCGACAGCGGCGGCGGCGGCGACTCCGGCGGCGGCTCCGGCGACTCCGGCAGCGGCGGCGGCGGCTCCGGCGGCAATCGGAAACAGAATAATAAATAAAGAAACGAGAGAGAAAAGAGAGAGACTTACGTGTTTTCGTCGCTTTTCGGCTCGTTCGAAGAAAGGTGAAAAAATGAAATGGTTGAGCGCCTATTTATAGAAAATCTGGAAAATTTACTGTTCACGATAAGGTCGGTTACTGTTCATCCAGATTTCGTTCCGTGTTTTTCCGAAACTTCGTATTTTGCCCTTTTCTTCGCCGTTTGAGCTACGGGTGTCCGATTGACCTCTAGTTCGTTTCTATCTTCTCGTTTTTCCATTACGCATCTAATGGTATAAAAATAAAATATTTTCCATATGTATGAATTTTATCCATTTAAAACCTATCGTTAAACACATATCTGAAACGCACGTAATTAAATTAAACACTTAAGAATTAACACACATAAGATATTTCAGTTAAGGTTTACTTATTTAATTAACCAATTATGATTCGTTTTTGTCCTTGGCGTTACACGATTTATTATAGGGGCTCAAACTCGTTCATTATAGGAGCTCAAACCCTTTCATTCTTCATCAATCACAAATACCTCAATCAAACAATCCAATCAATCCAATCACTAAACAATTACAAAAAATCATTTCATTTAAATCATCCAATAAAACAAATAGTCATCTCAATCTATCATTAATCATATAACTTAAATCCTTCAATAATATAAACCCCCAACATTTTATCATTCTCAAAGATCTCCATCAATATAACTCAATCAATAAACAATCACAATCTATCATCAAGTGACTTAAATCATTTAATAATATAAACCTCCAACATTTTATCGATCTCAGAGGTCTCAATCAATATAACTCCATCAATAAACAATCACAATCCATCACGTGGCTTAAATTATTCAATAATACAAACATTCGTCCCAATCATTCATCATGTGAGTTAAATCATTCAATAATGTTTGTATTCGTCCCAATCATTCATCAGTCATTAGAATTTCCATCAAATAACTTAATCACATTCACGTTTAATAATAATCGTATTCATATAACACGTATACCAACATTATGTCATTCAAATGTAAGATTTTATATTTTAAATACTTCGAAAGAAATATAAATACCGTAATAAGCAATTACCCTCACCTTTCAAGAACGATGCTAGCAGAAATTCTACTTTTATACGAGTTTAATTCGTCCCTCCTTTCGTATTTCCTACAAGGCATAATTGTTCGTTTTAAGATTTAAATGAACCTTTAACGATTTAAAATAAATTCTTCAAGTTGAAATTCTCTCTCGTAAAGAAATGTCTAAATTATAAAAATGAAAAGTTCGATTTGAACTTAAGATTATAGGGTTAACGAGACGTGAATCTAGGGTTTTATACCCTAAATTTGAGATAACGATTAGATCGTACATACTTTAATTGTTACAATATTTCTAGGATTAACTTGTAACTTAAATTCACTTGATTGAGTCTAAGACATCATTTCATCTTTATTTTGAGCCTCTAAAATAATACCATTAATATCTAGGATCCGTCTTATAAATCCAAATAACTTTTTGGGTAAAACTGTAATTTCAACAATTCTAGGGGTATTTTTGTAATTTTAGCATATTTTAGGGGTCATTTTATAATATTCAGCAACTCTAAGATGTAATGCATAATATCATTAAATTTGAGGGTATAATATGTAATTTCAAAAAGTTTTGGGATTTCGATTTATCATATGCTCAAAATTTAGGGATCTTGATGCATATTTTATGAAGTTAAGGGTAAATCTGCAATTCAACAAAAACTAAGGATTAAACATTAATTTGATCAAAGTTTAGGGTTTGCACATTAATCCATTAACATATCAAATTTACAAAAATCACCCCAAACATTTCCCAGCCGCTGCCTCTCTCGACCTTCTATCGCCGTTTTGCCGCTGTCGACGACTCCCAGTCGCCGACGATCATTCCACACCGAACACACACGACACACACACACAAAGCACAATCACGGCCATACACACATCTGCCCCCTGCACACACGCACACACCGGCCGCCACTGCTCATGGCGGCGGCCTGCACACACGGAGACACCACACCTGCCGCTGCTGCTCACGGCGGCGGCCTGCACACACCCGGCAACCCACAGAGACAACAACTAAGCAGCCGCAGCAGAGAAGAGAAAAAGTCGAGAAAGAAATCGAGTCTCTCTCTGTGACCGTACATGGTGGAGGCGAAGATGGTTCGGTCATCCGAACCCGTATCCATGACGGGTTTGACGAGATCTACAAGATAAATGAAAATTTCATCAAATAAGAAGATGGTTCGCCGACATCCAATCGATGAAAGGTGATCGGTGGTTAAGAGAAGAGGAAGAGAAGAGATGAGAGAGAGAGTTTTCTTTCTTATGTGTTCTTATACCCTTTTCCTTTCCCAACCTTACCCTTTATTAATAATTGAAAAGCAAAGAAAAAAAATATTTTGCACATAAAAATTTAGGGTGTTACATAATATGTTAAGTACAAAAATAACAAATTCCTTGAAAGTAATTTCAGTCTCATATATAATTTCAATCACATAAAATTTAAATATTTTCAAATTGATGTAAAATATTAATTTAAGAATTTTTTTAATGTCAATTGGTACCTGTATAAGCATGGATATATAAATTTCAAGTATTGTAATTTTATAAAATAAAAATATTGATCATGATAAAACAATGTAGTTCTTTAGAGTTATTTCAATATAATTTAGTTCATATGTGATTTAAGAATTTTAAATTTTTTCTTACATTCATCATATTTTGTCTGATTACTTTATCAAAAATAATGTTTACACGTGCACCATGAACATATTATGATATGTATATCGTTGATGTGTAAATATTTTATTCCTTTAAAACATGAGATGTAAAATTATAGTTCTGCTACCTATCCATCGTGTGCACATTAATATGTCAGATATTTAGCATACATATAAATTTCACTTTCCATATAATTAGGGGTGAGATCATTATACATTATCGGTGGGCATATGAAGAGTTGCCCACGATGGGTAGGATAACATTTTCATATAAAACTAATAGTTGTGTTATATTTTTAACATCAACTGTGGGCACATATGCCCACAATAGGTAGATTTAGAGGTGCCCCGTCGGTTCCGGTTTCGGTTTGCCGGTTCGGAACCAGCGGTTTTTCAAACCGCGGACATCAAATCGGAACCGAATCGTGGGGGGTCCGGTTCCAGTTTGGAAACCGACGGTTAACCGAAAGCGGCGGTTCAAATCGATGATTTCCCGATTTTTTTTTTTTTTGAAATCAAGTCTGCCCAATGGGGCACGATCGACCGTGTCGTGTAGCACGACCGTGCCCCATTGGCCAGACTTGATTTTCTTTAATGAGGCACGGTCGGGCACGACCGTGCCGTGTAGCACGACCGTGATCCATTGGCCAGACTTGATTTTCCTTAAAAAATGACACTTATACCATTTACAATTGAATATATTACAATTACAATGATAAATGAAAAAATAAATTACAAGTTACAACTTTCAATATATTACAATCATACATCAATATTGAAGTTAAAAAGAATTACAAGTTACAACTTACAACTAAGTATAAATAAATGAAAGAAGAAAAAAAAATTGAAAGAGCTTGAGTTTCATTTTAAGTTTGAAAGTAAAATAAAAATTACACTTCCAAACTTTGAATGAAATTGCCTACGTATCCTTAGTAAAATTAAGGAATCAAAGCTCACGTAGTTCTCTTACCTAAACTTACCTTCATTCGTCAACGTTGGTTCCGGCGGAGGAGGAGGTGTTTGAATCGTAGCCATAGGTGTCATCGGAATCTTCATCTAGATGTGAGAAATCTAGATGTTGTTGTCGGTTTTTGGCTCTCACCCAATCTTCAAAAAGAGTAATGTTTTGTACATTCTCTTTAGTCAATTTCGATCTTCTTGGATTCAACATATGACCTCCCTTAGAAAATGCTTGTTCAACGGAGACGGTTGAGGCGGGACTTGCAAAAATTTCCTTAGCAATAATTGTTAGAATAGGATAAATGGTGGTCCTTTTTGACCACCACTTCAAAAGATCCGATGGATGTGTAAAATCAATTAATTCGAAAGTAGCACTTAAATATGAATCTAATTCATGATTTGCTCTAGGTCGTTTATGTGTTCGATTATCATAAAAATTGTAAAATTGACTAAGACTACCACCAAAACTAGAAGAACTACTACCTCCTACATTTTGTGCACTTACATCTACATCATCACTAGAAGAATCACCAAAAGCAATTTTATATTCTTTAAATAGTTCGATTAATAATTGTTTAGCTCTACCAACAACTTTCATATAATTAGGCACATAATCAACTTCATCATATTCTCTTAAAATAAAGTTTGGGAACAATGCATAATAATACATTTTTAATAATTCTCCTAAGCCAACTTCTCTAATCCTAGGATCTAATAATTTAGCACATAAAAATACATCGGGTATTTCATGAAAATATTTTAACCATTTTGATCTCATAACTATAATTGTATCTCCTAAAATAGGACATGTAGAATATTCATTGAAAATAAGAGCAATTTTCACACAATGATCTAAAGTTAGTGGAGAAGTAGGATAATAACAACCGGATAATTCTCTAGTTGCCTCTTCAAAATTTTTTAAAAGTTGCATCAAATTAATACATGTTTCCCATGCATTGTTCATTAACATTATGTCATCATGTGGATTTTCCATAAAAAATTGACAAAGCAAATCTTTATATGCAAAAGAATCGTTAAGCATATTATAAGTTGAATTCCAACGATGTTTAACATCAACTACAAATTTCTTAACTTCCATTCCATTATTCTTACAAAATCTAGCCCATTTCTTATACCATAACGTTGATTTTGCAATTTCATGAATGGCGGATCTAATAGGTGCAATATATTCATCTAATTGTTTTAAACCATCTTGAACACATAAATTTAATGTATGACACATATAACGAGTATGAAAAAATTTACCATCTAATGGAGGTTTACAATATTCAATTAAAAATGGTACACTAGCCGTATTAGCACTTGCATTATCAAATCCAATCGTAAAAAAATTTTGTACTATACCATAATCATTTAAAACACTAATTATTTTACGTGCAATATTCATAGCCAAATGTCTATCATTATAGTCGATATATGCAATTAAACGTTTTTGTACATTCCATGCATCATCTATCCAATGAGCCGTAATTCCCATATAATTATTTATTTGATAAGGATCATTCCAAATATCACTACAAATAGAAATTTTTTGTTGAGACATTTTAAACCCTTCAATTAATTTATATTTATATTCTCCTACTATTTTCTTTATATCTCTAGTTACGGTATTTCTAGATATTTTTCTACTAGAAGGTTGTAAATAATTTTTAGCATATTCTTCAAAATCATCATCACATGGAAATCCTAAAGGTAGATGTTTTTAGCAACAAATTCGGCTACTCCTTTCCTATGTGATAATTGACTAAATTTAAAGAGTAAAGAATCCATACCTTCGACTCCAGTTGAAGAGTCGGTATTTCCACGAAGTTGGGTTTGAGATCGATCCATACCCAACTTGTCCGGATGCTTCTTCAAGACGTGGTTGTTGAATGTCCCGTAGCCTCCTCCATATTTGAATTTGTAGGCCTTCCCACAATAGTTGCACGTCACTGCAAAATCCACATCGCTATTCGATACTTTCTTCTTTTTAAAATGAACGGAGAAAATATCACTTCGAAGAGTTGAAGGTGTTTGAGAAGTGGTACGTCTAGTATTAGCACTTTCTTGAGTATGTCTCGGCACCTCCTCCTCTTCTTGCTCGGTACTAAAGGCGGCGGCGGTATTAGGGCCTAGACATTCCTCCAAATTCTCACATTCTTGATTCCAATGAGGAGAGTAAGAATCGATGAGATCATTTAGAGGCATATCTTGTGGTGGTGGCATAGGCGGTTTTCCTTTTCCACGGGATGATCCGGTGGAAGAAGAACCGACTATTCGAGACATTTTTTTGAAGAAGAAGAAGAAGAAAGAAAAATTGAAACTAGAATTGAATGAAATTGAAGTAGAAGAGTAGTAGCTAACTAGAATTGAAAAAGAGATTGAAGCTTGAGAATTGAATGAAGAATGGTGCTTGAAAATGAAAATATGAAATTGAAACAATTAGCACAAATTGAGAGAGAGATTGTAGTTTGTAATTGAAAGAGAAGATTGAGGAATGGTGTGGTTTGAAGTGAAATGGAATGAGGTATTTATAGAGCTCAATACTCAAAATTTACAAAAAAAAAAAAATTGCGGTGGTTTGCAAACCGGCGGTTCCGGGGCTATTTCCGGTGGTTTAATCGCCGGTTTGCAACGGTAACATGATCTTGGTTGTTGATCATCAACGGTCAAGCGATTCGGAACGTACACGTGGCCTGAAATTTAAAATAAAAAAATAAAAAAAAATTGCAACAGTTCGAACCGCCGGTTCCGGGACGGTTCGAACTGCCGGTTTACAACGGTAACTTGATCTTGGTCGTTGATCATCAATGGTCAAGCGATCCGGAGCGTACACGTGTCTCTTTTGAAAAAAAAAATTGCACAAATTGCCGGTTTACGGTTTTTGGAGAGGCCAAACCGAAATCGAACCATACTTCAACGGTTCACGGTTCCGGTTTGAAACCGGAACTGCGGTCAACGATTCCGGAACCGTTGACCGACGGTTCGAACCATTTGGACACGTCTAGGTAGATTAATGGAGTTGATTTTTTCAATTACACTTGTCCCAATTGGTATGGAGAAATATTATGCAAATATATGATTAATAAGATATTCATAAAGAGTATAAAGCGAAGATATTATTGTATATTACTCTAATTTTTTTTTTTTAAAATTTAACAGAAGTTTTTCACATGCCTTGAAATCAAAATTTCTCAATTAATAAGTTTTTTGAACAAAATATTGATCAATTTTCTTGTATTTTGTACATTATTAAGAAAAAAAAAGGTGTAAACGATAAGTAAAAAAAGTCAATACAAAAAGTTTTTTAAGATAAAATTTAAATAGCTTTTTATTTAAAAAGAACATCATATATTATAGGGTTAATTGCTAGAAAACTTACGACATAGGTTTTGGTTGCAACTTTAACTATTTTTTTTGGTAATTGTAAAACAAAAATAAACGTTTGATACATTGTGTAATTATCATCATTGGCTAGCCTTGGCTCTATCATTTCTGACATATTCAGATAACTTGATAAAATAATGCTAAAAACACATATACAAATATTTCGATCAAAACTTTACAAATTTTATATCTGAAATTAATCAACTATTTAGATGATTTTAATACTTTTAATTTATAATTCTTATTACAAATAATAAATTATTGCATTTTTACTTTTTAGAAAGTTGAAATGGGCAACAAAATAGCTTCATTTTCACTTTGAGGAAGATAATTGTTATCATATGATAAGTATTACCATAATTACTACATGATTCTACTAGAAAAATATTGTTACACCAATTTCAAGGCACTTCAAAGTAAATGTTAGAATAGAGGTGGATTTGAGACATTTAGTAGTTTCATACCTATAACTACAATTACAATAAAAACTTTAAGACACTATAAATTAAAGAGTTCATATCCAAATATGCCACTATTTCTTATATTTTATTCCAAACTACCCCAAAATATAACAAAACATCCCCATGTGCCACAAATTATAACAAAACATCGCCATGTGCCACAATTTTATACCAAAATACTATTTTACCCTTGTTGACTTTCATTAATTTCCAAAAAACCATACTTGCCATTAGCCATTTTTTCCTTTTTTCCAATCTTTACATTTATTAGATCCGGATTAGCCCTCAGATCAATATCAGGCCCAACATGTTTCTGTAAATAAAATAAAACTGAGTTTGCATTATACCTTGCCTTTGTCTCTTAAATTCCCTTGGACTTCGATTCAGGTTTTACGGATCAAAGATCCAACCACTCGCCCGCAGTCTATAGTTTTGAAACTGATTTTCTTGGGAACCCAGATCGCAATCCTTCTCAACGGCCACCTGCCTTTAAGGAGATTACGGGGAGACTCACTGCTGGATGAATTCTACTCCGAATTATAAATTTTTGGATAGTATGTCGGAAAGCAAAAGCCTTGTTTATTGAAGAATATAAACTAAACTATTTTACAATAATTATTTTCTTCGCCATTGAAGGAGAAACTTGATTTAACCAATCATGGCTAAAACTCGGGAAGGGGAAACCCCCATGAACAGGAAAGCTTGAAAGCTAAACTATTACAAACTAGAGAGAAGATTTCTTGAAAATTAAGATAGAAAGAGAAGGTGTGGATTTTCGATGATCTTCTTCTGAGGCTGAAAGCCTCATTTTATAGGCATCAATGTGCTCCTGTGTGGATCCATTATTGCCTTGACAGCTTGCACTCCACTTGGTTGGGTCCTACCTTCTTTATTTCTCACCCACCTCTTAGTAGGTTCATCTTCCACCCGTTAGGTGACTTCGTTGTCTTCTTGCATCGGCAACGAATCTCTTTCTTAGTGGAGGGGTCCTTCACTTTTGTCTTTTGGCAATTATCTATCTTTGGTGCTTGATTCGTCAAAGATGGTAAGTCCATCCATTACACATTGTCGGGACTGCCATATGTTAGAGAGAGCCAAGAAAGATCTCTTAGCACCCTTTGAACCTGTATAGGGTCTGTATTTGAAGCCTTTATACTGTATTCCTACATATTACATTTTTAGAATACAATACAACATGTTTACTATCGAGTCCATTTAGACTCACTTCCTTTTATTACATTTTTGAGTTTTATTATCTAAAACCCTTTCCCTTTTCCCTTCTTTTTTGGGTAATCAGGTTTATCCTGTTTTACTTTAAAACCCTGTCCGAATAGAGGTTTTTCTTGTACCTGACAGTAAGAGCATATTCGCTCTTTCCATCTTCCGATATATATCATGTTACATATCTTTTTTCTAGTAAGCTCCATTGCCAGAACCTTATTTTCCCATATCAGCTTCCTTTTATTTTCAAAAAGGGTCTCAGCAAATCTAGTCGTGTTTTCTGTCATTGAATTCAATAGGAATGACCCATTCGCAGAATTTTGAAAGATTTTGAATGAGTATTTAACTTTGTCCATCCCCAGGCTTGCCTTGTTGATATGTCATCTTTAGTAAGGGCGACTACCAAGGGGCTATTTGATGGTGGTACTTTAGCTCTGTTAAACATCACCATATCTGATCTCTACAGTTTTATAAATTGGAAAATTGAGTGAGACTCTTTACCCGTGATTTCAGGAGCTGCTGAAATGATCTTTAGCTCCAGGATATCTTCTCAACCCAAATGTGGGTTGTTCTGCCATGAATCGTGCACAGCAGTGCTATCCATTCCTGTAATTTGGAAATATCCGGAAAACTAGGTGCGGTAGTAAACACCGAAGCAATTGCTCCGAAGTCAAACCATTATCTCACTTCTTGCGGGTTTACTCTCGAGAGCATCCAAAGTCTTGGATACTTTCCAGACCAATCGGCAGTTATTTTTTCTGGATTGATCCCATTTCTTGTAACTAATTTCTCTCATGTTCTTTGATAAACCTGAAATGGAGAAACAGCTTGGTTAGTGTTAACCTGTCTGGGGCCTTAGGTTAACATCTCCCTCTTTTACTCCAGAGGTGCTGGGTTGACTCGGGTTGCCTGAAATTGCTTCCTAACCTTCCGAATTAATATTTTTATCGGAATCCGATAAAACACTTGATTCAGCTTTATCAGCCTTTTCACCGTTGTCTGATGAAAAACACTTGTCAGCAGGATATCCTGCTTCAGGTATAAAATTACCCTATTTGTTCATCGATGATGAACCTTTATCTAATATTTCTTTATTGATCACCGATAGTGAACATGCCTTGTGTAGCGGTCCCTCTAATGCATTCCATAAATGGCAGTTAGAGGTTATTGTTGCTTGTAGGGTTATTTGGACTTTGTCCAAATCCGTCTTTTGCACATATGCAGCTGCTTCAGCACGTGCCCTCAGCAACTCAAAGGCCTTATAGAGTTCCTCAAGGTTTTCCCTGAAGTGTCTTGCTCGAACCGTGATGGAATCTGCTTCAAGGATGTCCATCTCTTATTAAGAAATCTGTAAGAACATTCTCATTAGATTTCACAATGATAATATCAAATAAATAATATTGACATTCTGCTTGCCATCTGATAATATGAGCTTTTTCGATTTTTGATTCAAGTTTATTTTTCAAAAAAGTTTTGACATTTGTATTATCAATTTTTAAAATAAATTCTTTTACTAATAAAAATAAAGGCCATTTTTTAAATACCTTCCAAACCGTAAAGAATTATTTCTCGTTAATATGCCAGACTCTGGCTTGTTGTTCTGTAAACAACCCTCCTGTGTATCTACATGGTTCTTCACCCGTAGATATTTTTCTCATAAGCACTACTGCCCATCGAAAGTCGTTAGCATCTGTGTAAACTACTAACTGATCCTTATCTTGAGGAATCACGAGTTTCGGCAGGTTACTGCAAACCTGTTTTAACTCTCGAACCCGTTGGGGATGGATGTCTTCCCATTTTCATTTGGTTTTCTCATCCTTTTGTAATAAAGGATGGAAATCCTTGTGATATTTTGCTAAGTCCTTGATAAAAGAACCTGCAAAATTAATCACTCCTAAGAAGCTTTGAAGATGCTTCTTATCTCTAAAAACATCAGGGAAATTGCGGATTTTCTCCACAATGTGTTCCTGTAGTTCCATACCTACATGGTCAATAATAACACCGAGAAACTCGATTCTATTAACCGCAATTATTGCCTTCTTTTCAGAGAGCACTAAACCTTCTTTATGACATGCTTCTGAAAATATTTTAAGATGCTTTAAATGATCTTTCATACTTTTAGAGGCAATCAAAATATCGTCTATGTAAACAAATATAAACTCAAAATAATCCTTGAAAAGATTATCCATCTTTCGTTGGGTATATATGGGGTGCATTTGCAAGTCCCATTGGAAGTACATTCCATATATACTGACTCTGTGGAGTAGAAAAAGCCGATAATTTTTTCGAGCCTTTTTCTAACTTAATCTGGTAGAATCCAAACTTACAATCGAATTTTGAAAACACTTTTGATCATTTAATGCAATCAATTAAGTGTTCTCTACTTGGAATATAATAACCATCAAATTCAGTAATCTTGTTAATACCTTGATAGTTAATTACTAACCTTACTTTTCCTCTCTTTATTTCACCATGGTTTCCTAAAATCGATGATATCTGTTGTGAGTACTAACCCGAACGGATGTGTTGGCTCTAGCATTATTTTTGCCCAAGGGCTATTTACTGCTGCCTGATTCCATCCTGTTTGTTTTCTTTGTCGAGCCACAAATACATTATGGTCGATTTGATCCTGTCTCCACGTTTGTTGAGGGATCGGCTCTTCAGCACTTTGGAAAGGTGCTTCCACACTTGTACTCCCTTCTTCTTGTTTGGGAATAGGATCATTCATCTTGAAATTAACCAAATCCACAATTCCTAGATTGGAAAGTGATTCGGTTAATTTCGAGAGATCAACTCTTGAGACTTCCATTAGACTTGTCTGATAAAGTCTAACAAAAGTTTATCGTAGCTTTTAGACTTCGGAACTTCCGTAGTCTTTCCTTTGGAAATATTTAATTTATCTTCGAACGCATCTTTGAATCGTTCATTCATCGATCTACGTGTTCCCCTGGGTATTCTTCTTTTTAGATCTGTAATTTCTTTTTTCAGATCTAAAACTTCTTGTTGGATCTCGGATAGAGATCGACACATCTTCTCCATCTTCCACCATAGTATATGCTGGTCTTTTGGACTTCCAGGTCTTGGGTAACCTTAGATGTATTTGGAACAATTATGTTCCAATCTTTACTGGATGTCATATCCTGCACTTGTTCTATCTCGAAATATTTTTCGAATACATTTTTCTTGATTTTCTCCTCCCGTTAGGCATAAGAAAATAATATTGTACAAATAATTTAAATTTATATCTTCAATAAAGCTGGCTCTAATACCATTTTCATGCATCGGATCTCAATAAATATAAATCCTGAAAAACTTGTTTCAAAATAATAATCACCCAATACGTGGCATTGTTATACCTTTCAGACTAGATCACAAGTATAAATACGAGTGTTTTCACTACAAGAATTTTGGGATACAACAACGCCCATTTAACAACACTTTTAATGAATTTGTGTTGTCTTTTGGGAATTGACAACGCTTTTTCAGAAAAGCGTTGTCTTTATTAAAAAAAAGCGCCATACAACAATGCTTTAATGGAAACGACAACAGTTTTTTAGTAGTGTTGTAGAAAGGCCTTTTTTTTTACAAAAGACAACGCTTTTTTGCAACGCTTTTTGATGCGTTGTCGTATGGAGAATTTTTTTCTCTTAACGACAACCCTTTCTGCAACGCTTTTTTGACGTTGTCGTTTCTTAGCACTTTTTTTTACAATTTTGCAATTCATTATGCAACCCTTTTTTTTGTGTTGCAACCATTAATTATAAAATAATTGTTTTTTAATTAACTTAAATTTAATTAATTTGTAATGTTATCTTGTATTACATTATTTGCATTAATATTATCTTATATGAACAAACTCATAATTTTAGAAAATAGTATTTTTATAAAATACTATTTTGAATTAATTAAGAAATTAACTACACCTAATTAAATATTACTCTCACCCTTTGAAATAATAATACAAAATTGGTATATTATTTTAAAACAAAATTCGAAAATTATGTTTTATAATTCATAATTCATAAATTACGAATGTTTTTCTTAAAAAAAGATAAAGATAAAATATAATTTTTTTTTAAAATTAATACAAAAAACATAAAAAAAGATATATATATATATATATATATCATATCAATTAATTAAGAATATATAAAAAATTTAATTATACAACAATAAAAAAAATATACATTTATTTATTTGAAAAATATAAAAATTTGCATTACATAATAATATAAAAATTATATATTATTATTTTAGAAAATAAAGATAAAATGAGTTTGGTTTTAATTTGAACCAAAAATTATTTTACAAAAAAAAAAAAAACAATACATACATTAATTTGAAAAATATAAAAATTTGTATTACATAATAATATAAAAATTATATATTATTATTTTAGAAAGTAAAGATAAAATGAGTTTGGTTTTAATTTGAACCAAAAATTATTTTACAACAAAAAATAAAAAACAATACATACATTAATTTGAAAAATATAAAAATTTGTATTACATAATAATATAAAAATTATATATTATTATTTTAGAAAGTAAAGATAAAATGAGTTTGGTTTTAATTTGAACCAAAAATTATTTTACAACAAAAAAAAAATAATACATACATTAATTTGAAAAATATAAAAATTTGTATTACATAATAATATAAAAATTATATATTATTATTTTAGAAAGTAAATATAAAATGAGTTTGGTTTTAATTTGAACAAAAAATTATTTTACAACAAAAAAAAACAATACATACATTAATTTGAAAAATATAAAAATTTGTATTACATAATAATATAAAAATTATATATTATTATTTTAGAAAGTAAAGATAAAATGAGTTTGGTTTTAATTTGAACCAAAAATTATTTTACAACAAAAAAAAACAATACATATATTAATTTGAAAAATATAAAAATTTGTATTACATAATAATATAAAAATTATATATTATTATTTTAGAAAGTAAATATAAAATGAGTTTGGTTTTAATTTGAACAAAAATTATTTTACAACAAAAAAAACAATACATACATTAATTTGAAAAATATAAAAATTTGTATTACATAATAATATAAAAATTATATATTATTATTTTAGAAAATAAATATAAATTAGTTTGGTTTTAAAATTAATACCAAAAACATAAATTATTTGAAAAAATTATTTTATAAAATAAAAAAAGATATAAAAATGATTAATTAAAAGAATAATATGAAAAAAAACTTAAATATGTTAATTGAACCATAAACTATTTTTCAAAATAAAAAAACATACATATATTAATTGGTCAATATAATTTTTTTTATATAATAATACAAAAAATATATATTATTTTAATTAAATTAAAGTTGAAAAGTCTAATTATTTTATGATTTTATTTTATATTATTTGCATTAATATTATCTTATATATATGAACAAACTCATAATTTTAAAAAATTAGTATGTTTATAACATATATTAAAAATATGCACAAGTATACTTTATAATTGTCTTAATTTGAAATTAGATTAAATATTATTAAACATATTAATTAGTCATTAATCTTCCAATTATAAATTAATTAGTCATTAATTATATATGTATATATATAAAATTAGTTAATAAAAGAAATACATATATAATATAAACACATAAAGCACTAGTAACTTAGTGGTTGAAGGTCCAACAAAGGTCACGAGTTCGAATCTCAGACAACGCACATTTATTTCTCATGACATGTCCAAAATATGCTGATGATGTGTCACTTTTTTGAATTTTTTTCAGATACGACAACGCTTTTTACAACGCACCAAAAAGCGTTGTAAAATAGGAAAAGACAACGTTTTTCCTGCGTTGCGAAAAGCGTTGCAAAAAAAATTCCAGAAAATTAAAAAAGACAACACTTTATTGCAACGCACCACGCTTTTGGTGCGTTGTCGTATGGCGAAATTTTTTTTGCAACACTGGATACGACAACGCTTAAAATTTGGCTTTAATGACGCGGAAAAACCGTTGTCGTAAGCTGATTTTCTTGTAGTGTTTATGGGGCACAAGAAAGGTTTTCAACCAAAATACCAAGATAATTATATCCGGGTTTAATAAAATTGATTTAGCAAAATAGTTTGGAAAACCTAAAAGAAGAGTGGAATAGCATTTCGCATCGTGCATTTTTAGGGGCATTTTTGTCTTTGACCACTGTTGTAGCATATTAGGACTATATTATAAGTTTTGTGGCATTTTGGGCTAAAGGATAAGAAAATGTGGCATTTGGAGACCTTTTCTCATAAATTAAATGTCTTAATAAAACTCTCTATAACTATACTTTTAATTAATAATATTTTTTTAATAAAATCTAATATTCTACAATTAAGAGACTATAAATTAAATGTCTCGATGAAATACTTGATTAAAACATTTTTATATACTAAAAGTACTTTAATTAATACAATATATTTATTTGTAAAAAAAGCATTACTTTTCCAATTAAAAAAAAAAAGAAAAAAGCTCATGACTCTTAATTAAAAAACTGTTGACTCTTGATTAAATAATATTTTTCCTATTTTAATTTTTAAAAAATTAGAATAAAACTCGAAAGTAATCACATTTAGAATTGTTATCTATTAAATTTCATACACTTTTCTATAACATTTTTAATTTTTGGCACTCCAAATTTAATTCTTCATTATTTTAAAATATTGGACTCCTTTCATTCATTCATCAAATTTTAGAAACCATTCTAATAATATAAAATAATACATTTACTACGTCAGATATTAAACAAATACTATATTTTATAGTTTTAAAAATAGTGATAAATATTCATAAAATTTTGATAGAAAAATAAAATATGACCGAAATGAAAAAAAATAAAAAAACCGTCAAAATTAAAATAATAAAAAAATTATGGCATAAAAAAGGAGGGTTAGCTACAATTATTTTGAAGGAAGAAAAGAAAATGAGATTTAACCCTCAACTTCCACCTCTTTCAAACCCACTAAGCAAAGAAGAAAAGAAAATAAGATTTAACCTTCAACTTCCACCTCTTTCAAACCCACTAAGCCATAAAGAAGAGAGCCATAAAGAGGAGGGAAAGAGAGAGAGGAAGAAGTAAGGCTGGGCAAAATATCGAAAATTTCGGTATACCACACATATTGTGTCGAAAAATATCGAAAATGTCGAAAATTTCGGTATACCAAAATTTTCGATACGGTATGATACCAAATTGAAATTTTCGGTACGGTATCAGTACGGCGATTTAGAATTTTGGTATTTCGGTATATATCGAAATATATTAATATTAATAATATAAATATTATTATTATATATATATATATATTTCGGTAATTTTCGGTAAATTTTGGTACTTTTGGTAAATTTCGGTATGGTATAACGGTAAATTTCGGTATACCAAAAAATTCGGTAATTCGGTATAAGCTATCAATATACCGAAAATTGGGTATACCGAATTTCGGTACGGTATCAGTACGATTTTTGACTTACCGAAAATTTTGGTACAGTATACGGTATGGGAAAAAATATTCGGTATACCGTACCGAACCAGCCCTAGGGAGAAGAGAGAGATTGACATTACATATTCCTTTCACTTTATTCCTCTCTAATTTAATTCATTTCCAACATGATATGTTAGATGTTTTAACTTAATTTATTTTTATATTTGCAGATATTCTAATAGTTCGAAGAAGCGAATGTTGACATTACAAAAACATAAGTTGTAAACAACATTTTTATATGATATTCATAGAATTAATGTGAATAAGTTTTGTTTTGTATTTTTTTTTCCAGGTTTTGAATTGGTTTATTAGTTGTGGGATTCTTCTTCTCACTTTATTGATTATTTTTGAAATTGTTAGAAATTGCTTTCAACAAAGAGGTATTTTATATTAACATTTATTTCTCATTAACTTTTATCTTCTACGTCTATCCCTTCTTATTTGATTATTTTTGTGGGCGTTGTCCAGAACATTCTGTTTGATCTATTCTTGAGAATGTGAAAATATTTATACCTGAATATTAATGTTTGGTTGTTGATACATATATTTTTAATTTAGAATATATATTTTTTGAAGTTTAAGAAAACAACAAATGTGAGGAAGTGGGTCGCTGTCAAGGTGAGGATGAAACCAAACTTTTTTAACACAATATTATTGTAACGTCCCGATTCTTTTGTAAACAACTCTTAACCGAGACGTTGCTTACTTATAAAATTCACTTTTTCAATAGAATTAAGATAAATAAAAACAAGAATAATTATAAAATATACATTTCTTAAATACATGAAATTAATCATTTTAAATAAAAGGGTTCTGTAACCTTTGCTCATCGGCTACCAACATCCACCGCTCGCCTTCCACGCCTTAAAATCCTTAAACTGAAAACATTTTAGAAATAGGGGTGAGTGACAAAAATACACTTAGTGGGGTGGGGAAACTTGGGATGACATAAATAATTTTTAAAAGATTTTACACACACATGCCAAACCACCGTTTGTCACATCAAAACAGATTTTCTTAAAACATTTGTTTTTTTTAATAAAAACCAGCATGAAATGGATAGCTTCAAATACGTGCCTTTAATCATTTAAAACTGCAAGTAATCATCTCAATCACATATAAACATATTACTTTCACATTTATTCATATCACTTTTCACATCATTTACGGTGCTTAGCCGCCATAAAAGCATTTTACGGTTCTTAGCCGCCATGAAAACATTTTACGGTTCTTAGCGCCATAGATACGGTTCTTAACCGCCATAGATGCAGTTCTTAGCTGCCATAGATATGGTTCTTAGCCGTCATAGATGCAGTTCTTAGCTGCCATAGATACGGTTCTTAGCCGCCATAGATGCAGTTCTTAGCTGCCTTGCATGCACATGCACACATATTCACATCACACATACACATATCCAACATACACATGGAAGCACATTATTTTAACATAACCCTTAGTTGAAATTCACATTTTCCGTAAAGACACATCTTGTTTGCACATATGCAAATATTAATTTCACATCATTCTTCACATTTGCATTCATGGTAAAATTGTTACAATCCATCATGTGCTTTGAAACATTCATTAATCATATTCATCATATCACTTTCATTTTCACATATAACATCTCATGCATTCAGCACGTATACCCAACTCATTTTATATAGTATAATAGTTCGTAATTTAAATACTTCGAAAGAATTATAAATACCGTAATAAGAATTTACCCCCACCTTAAAAAACTGAAGCTTCTATTCATAATTTGTCGAGCGTATTCATCTTTCCTCATTTCCTACATCGAACATAAAATATCTTAGTACTTTATCTAACTATAATTTCTTTAGTTAAGGTCATTAGTAATCAAATTATGTTCTTTAAAGTTTTCTTTGATAAGTTGGAACAGGTTCCTGACGATGTTGTGGTTTAAAGAATAAATTAAATGATTTTAAGGTGAATGTAAGATTTAGGTGAATTTCTAATAAAATATGTTTATTAAAATATTAGAAAACTTAATTAGACTTTAATTAGATCTTCAAAGACTTGGCTTATTTCTCAGAAAAATTAATTATAACTTTATGATTTAGGTTAGGTCTTGAAGATTCGATAATAATTCTACACAAGTAAATTATAAAGCTTTTAGCTTAAATTAATTTTTGAAAACCTTTAAAATAATCTTAGAAAATTTAATTATATAATTTTACGGTTTAACTTAGATATTAATAAATTTGAATATATTTATGATTATGACGTATTTAGATTTACTATAAAGTTTATTTTATAAACTAAATTCAATTAATTGAAATTATAAGTTAATTTAGGAAACATATTTAATTACATAACATGTTTAATTAATTATTATTTAAGAGGATTAAAATTGATATTTAATTTGATTCTTAACTTTGAGATTTAAATTGTAAGGTTCATAATTATTTCTTTATGTTTTGATCATTTTTAACAATATGAAGGACTTAATTGTATATTTAATATTTATAATTAGTTCCTTGATTCGCTTATTAAATTATAAGGGTCAATCTCAACGTCCATAATTATATCTAAGTCAACAATTCATTGGAAATTAAGAGATATTATAATTACTATTTTAGATGTTAATTAATCGTATAAAAGTTTTTAAATTAATTCTAACTTACAAAGCATAAGATCTCGTCTTAAAATCTAATTTAGCTATCTATAAATTTAAGTAAATTTTAGGACGTATTATGTAATTTTAGCAAGTTCTAGTGTTCAATTGTCATTGTCCAGAGTTTCAGGGGTCCTAAAGCATATCTTAATAAGTTAAGGGTAAATTTATAATTTTACAAGAGTTATGGGGTTGACGAGATGAGAATTTAGGATTTTATATCCTAAATTTGAGGTAAATGATTTTATCGTACATACAATAATTATTATAATATTTTTAAGGCTAAATTATAACCTAATTCATTTGTTTGGGTCGAAATCGTCATGTCATATATATATTAATTCTCGAAAGTAATATCTGTAATATTTAAAGTTCATTTTTATAATTCCAACAATTTATGGATAAATATAATTTTAGAAATTCTACGAATCGTTTTAGCAAAAATAAACAATTTTAATAGGCAATACTTAATATTATCAATTTGTAGGTTACATAATGTAATTCCAATATAATTGGGGTTTGTTATCATTATTCATTAATTTGGGGAGCTTAAAACATATTTTTTTTTATAAATTTAAGGATATAAAATATAATATTTGAAACTATTGGGTTTTAAATGTCATTATTCATAAATTACGGGTCTTAATGTATGTTTTTGATACTTAAGGGAGTAAACTACAATTTCATAAATGCTAAGGGTTAAATTTCAATTTCATCAAAGATTATATTTGCAATATAGCCTCCAATTATATCAAATTCACCAAAGAACACCCTTACCCCAAAGCCCCCTTTTTCAGCCACCACAGCCGCCGCCCCTCAACCTCACCACCGCCGCCGCTCAAACTCGGCAGCACCGCTGCTCCTGCAGCCCATCCAGCTCCACCGCGGGCGAACTCCAAGCCGGCTTCCTCCACCAAACACACCCTGAAACACAGCAGTGTCCCCGCCGTCGTCCTTCACTGCTACCGGCGAACTCCCGAGGTCACCGCCTCTGTTTCTCTCCTGTATCCAGCAGCACACACACACAGTATTTATATATACACACGCTCCGCCGTGCCTCCTGCTCCTGCCATCGTCGCTGCAAGCAGCTTTCCAGCATCTCACGCCGGCGCTACTAGCGCCGGCCACCCTCCCGTCCTACAGCAAAAACCCCGTTCTTTTCCCTTCTTCAACACAACACTCACAGCAGCAAAAACACACGCACACTCCAAGCACACAGCAAAGAAAAAAATATAAAGGAAGAGACAGAGAAACAATAGTTTGATGAAGGAGAAAAGAGAGTAGACGCAGAAGAGAGAGAGATTGGAGAGAAAAGATATTTTCTTAATTTTTCCTATTTTGACTTAACAATTTCCTTAAGCAAGAAGAAAATTACATATTTATCTTTCATAATAATTGAGATGGGGTTATGTGTCATCATGACACTTGACTTGATTTAATTTTTATTTTATTAAAGATTCCTTCAAATTGATAATGTTTATACTATACTATACTTATCTTCTTATGTCATAATACTACATTAATAATATTATATAACTTATTTTATAATGTTATTATGTAATGTAGTTTATGCATTTCCTATATATATATATATATATATATTTTGAATATCTATATTTATTTATGTATACTATATTTTGGATATATATTTTCTTCATAGATTATACTTAAATTATATTTGATTACTATTAATTCTAATTTTTATTATATAAAAATTCTTGTTATATTTTATATAGTTAAATTTTATTTCTGTGTGTTACAATTACAGTTTAGAATTTTTTTTTAATAAAATATAGTGGAAAGTGAGGTTTTTGGTGGCGACTTCTAAGCAGAATGAAGAGAGAGAAAGAGGAGAGAGAAGAAGAGAGTCGTCACCATTGGTGGCGACCTTTGATATGGAGGAGAGAGAAGAGAGAGGAGAGAACATCACTTTTTAGGAGAGAAATTTTTTTTAATTCATGTGTTTTAAATACGTAGTGTTAGTTATATTTATCAATAAATATTATTATTCGATAATTCATTTTGTTTGATAATAATCTTACAACTATAATAATATTTATAAATATATTAAATATATTAAATTTTATGATGACCGCCACCGATTTTGATGACTAGTATTAAAAAATAATTAAATTAATTAAAATCGTCATTGGTGGTGGCGACTTGTATTAAAAATTATTAAAAAATGAAATTTATCATAAGTCGCCACCACTATTAAAAATTAATAAAAAATTAGTATAAAAATGAGATTTTTAATACAAGTCGCCACCACCGATGACGACTTTAATTAATTTAATTATTTTTTAATACTAGTCGCCAAAATCGATGGCAGTCATCATAAAATTTAATATATTTAATATATTTATAAATATTATTATAGTTGTAAGATTATTATCAAACAAAATGAATTATCGAATAATAATATTTATTGATAAATATAACTAACACTACGGGAAGGTGGCTAGTCGAGCAGGTCGACGACGGGAGACCTGGGCGAGCGATGGGGATGAGGCTGCCGAGAAAATTCGGCAGCTGCCGAGCGGTGCTGCCCCGCTGTCGAGAAAATTAGGCAGCAACGGGAGACGTTGGCCTGTTTTTTTTCCTATCGTCGGGAAATGCCGACGAGAATTTTCCCGTCGTCGGGAACGCGTACGACGACGTTTTTTGATGCGATTTTCGATCCGATTCTCGTTTTTTTTTCATCGTTCTTTAACATCGAGTCATCGCCAATGAGATAGCGATGACCGGGGGTCGTGGGTCCCGGTCAAAGTCAACCCTTTGACCAAATTACCAAAATACCCTTAAATCTTAAAACGCTCTGTTCGAGCTCGTTACAACTCCGATCGAGCTCATTCTTGTTTTGTTGTGATCGAAAATTCATTCTCTTTCATCTTAGCCTTATAAACTGATATTTCCCTCTTGTTTCTTCAACCTCAATCGTTAGGCCTACCGTTCCGATCCGTCTCATCTCGATCGATATTATCCGTTTCGATGTTGTTTTAATATTTAATTATAGATTATAATGAGCTAAGAAAACATCGTAAATTATGTAGGCTACCTGTTGGATTGAAGCCCTGGGATACGAGATCTTTGACTTGCTGATCACGTGGTAACCACCGAACAAGGTGGGGGTAAATTCTTTAAATTAAGATATTTTATAAAGTTTATGAAATCTTTTAAGATTATTATTAAATGAGTTGGGTATACGTGCTGAATGCATGAGATGTTATGTGTGATAATGCTATGATACGATGAATGTGAATATTATACTTGAATGACGTTGGGTCGATATACATGCTATGTGAATAAAGTGCTCCGAGTTAAGATTATTATTAAATGAGAATGTGATTGATGAATGATTTAAAGCAAGTGGTGGATTATGAATGTTTTACTATGAATGCAAATGGTTTCAAATGATGATAAGACGGGATAATACCCGCTAAAAAGGGGTTTCTTTAGAAACCACATATGTCAAGGGATTTTCTTTACCTATGTGTTACGTGAATTATGTGGCCAACGTGAACGTGACCAATGTGCATTATGTGTTATGTGGAAACTGTTGTATGATAATTTAACTGCACATGCGTGTGCCACGCCAAGTAAGGTATTCCTCGTCGTAACCCAACAAGGGGGTATTCTACGGAATCCCAACATGAAGGGTGTAACAACCCAAAATGGGGTCGGCTTGGGGCCTCGATAGATCTTCTTCGGAAACCTATTCAACGGATTGCATTGGGACTCTTCGGGAGTTTACAACGTGTATATATATATAGTATTCAAGAAATGTTATGTGTACCCATTTTAATGTACAAATCAACCCCACTAAGTGTCCTTTTGACACTTACCCCCTTTCATATGTTTTATTTTACAGAAAATTTCGGAGGCGAGGAGGAATGAACAGAGATGCCTGTTATATTATTTTTGTATGTATATAAGAATGTATATGGATGTTCGGTTTTTTTTCCTAAAACCCCGGTTATGTACAAATTAATGTTTATGTCTTTTACTCTAAAACAAGAACGTATTTTCTCCGCTGAAATGATATAAACCTTTTGTATTTTAAATGGTTATCTTCTAAATCTCGTTTCTTTTTAAAATCTCAACGGTTTAGGATTTTTCTGCTGGACGCCCTATGAAAATGCTGCGTTTGCGCTCTGATTTGTTTTGAAGAAATTATTATTATTCTTCTTATTTATCCACGTTTTAAACGTTATATGAAAATGGGGCGTGACAAAATCAATAGGGGGTCAATAAATTTCATAGAAAAAAAGAAAACTATTTATGTATTAGTATATTTAAGTAATAATCATAATTCAATATTTTTGGCTATAAAAAATTACCAACTTTTAAAACATTTTAAGTAATAATCATAATTTAATTAAAAATTTATTGAAGTTAACATAAAAAGAAAAGTAGTATTGAATATATATCTAAACAACTTAATGTTAAAATATAAATCATATTATATACAAATATCTGTCTTATCATGATTTTTTTTTCCAACAAACACCCTACGGGGATGAGGGATTTAGGCAGACCCCCAATCTGTCAATAAACCTACCAAAATGTATACATCGTCAAGTAAAGGAAAGCGAGAAAAAATAAAGAACATAAAAAAGGCCAAAACAGGCGGCCATAACCAACTGCCGACAAAGGTAGGAAACAAAAAACAAAGAAAAGAACATCGAAAACAACAAGCCAAAAAACAACCAACACAAGGCATGGAAACACCATCCCATAGCCACCGGCCGCGCACGACCGTGCTGAGGGGCACGGCTGGACCGTGCCTGGGAAGAAACGAAGTTACAAAACGGGGCACGATCGCGTAAAGGGGCACGGTCAGGCCATGCTCATCAAACCATGGAACTGAACAGTGGGGCACAGCCGTGCCGAGGTGCACGGTCAAGCCGTGCATGAACTGGGACATCAAGGAAGGACACCATCCCGATCCACTCGAAATGAAGGCCATCCCAACTGATCAAACCTAGCCAACACCTGGGCCCAACGGGGTAAAGCACCTGGGGGAAAACCTCCAGCTAACTCAGTCTGACACCCTAAGTTAGCCAGAAAATCAGCCACTGTGTTCCCCTCTCGTAAGATATGTGACACCCGAAACTCCAAGGAAGAAAGGAAATTTTGGATGGATGTGAGGAACTCCTGGAACCGCCAATGACACGCGTCTGAGTGTGAAAGAAAATGAACAACTAAGAGGGCGTCCAACTCAACCCACACACGTGTAAAACCTAGCCTCCTAACATAGAAGAGGTCTCTCTAAAGCGTCAAAAGCTCCACTGCAACACTCTCACTCGTCGATCCTCGCTCATGGAAAGCAAAAATGACATCGCCTCCATGGTCTCGAATCACTCCACCAATCCCAGAAACCACCGAAGCTGCCCGAAATGCTCCATCAGTGTTCAGCTTCACCCAACCGAGGTCAGGTAGTCGCCAAACTATCGGAGGTATGGGAGGCCGAGGGGGTCTGGAATGATAATAAAGGCCTAAGGAGGCCGCCACATGAAGAACTCCCTCCCAACTCTCCCTGCAAAGGAGCCTGTTGTGATGAAGAACACGAACTTGTCTCAGGACCCGAAAGATGATCGAGTCTGCACAAACTGGTAACCGCCGGTGCTTGCCATCATTTCTTACAGTCCAGAGGAACCACAAGATCAAGAAAGGGATCACTGTCGTGATGTGTGTGCAACGTGTGTGCATTCCAGAGGAAAAATGCCTCCAGTAAAACAAAATATGGTGAGTGTGCACAGTGTGTGGAGGTGCCAAACCAAACAAGGCGTAGAAATGCTCCCAAACTCTCCTCGCAGTAGGACTCAAGAAGAAGACATGTCTAATCGACTCAACATCAGAACACCCCCCAGAAGACTGATTCGGAAGAGAAAGATCTGGACAACAAAGACACTTCGAAGCTAAAGAAGTGTCACGAGCCTGAAGCTTACAATCAACCGGGAGACGATCAAGGACAAGCCGCCACAGAAAGATAGAGATGGTAAGGGTAAGGCAAGGGGACCAAACCATACTAAGAATAGGGTTAAGAGGAAACTGAGGTCTGATCGACGCCCAAACCAACGCAAAAGAGAACCTCCCATCGGAAGAACCCTTCCATCATATAAGATCTGAAGAGCAAGCACGAATAGGAACCAAGCAAATCTGATCCACCACCTCAGAGGAGACCACACGAAGAAGCTTCTCCCTATCCCAAGCACCGTCACTCCAGAACTAGTGGACCGAAGCATCAGAGAGCTGAGAAACCTCCACCACATCAGTCAGAGGCACATCCCCCATCCAATGATCATGCCAAAAACTCACCTCTCCAGAGCCCAATCGCCAGAAAATCTGAGACTGGACCTCAAGGCGTACCGAGCATATCCTCTTCCAAACCGTGCTGGAATGAGGCGAAATCCCAACACTACCAGGGAATCGATGCTTCTGCATCAGAAACCTAGCCCAAAGGGAGCCCTGCTCCCTAAATCAGAACCACAACTTATACGAGAAAGACTCCACGACGTCTGAAAGACGCCGCAAGCCCAACCCACCCTCAGCTGTCGACCGACAAATCTTCTCCCAAGAAACCCAATGAGTGTGCCTCTGCCGGCCATAAGAACCCCAGAAAACCTAGCCAAACACTGCTCAATCCGCCGAATCATGTACAACGGAGGCTGAACAACCTGGACCAAATGGAGAGCCATCGAAGAGAGAGTACTCCTGATCAGCGCAAGACGTCCCCCAAAAGAAAGCGCAGTCCGAGCCCAGCCCGCAACTCTCTCAGTGATCCTATCCACCAAGGGCTGAAATAAAACACCCCTCATATTCCCTTTATACAGAGGGGCACCCAGGTAAATGATCGGCAAAAACTGCCCAGCATACCCCAAAATCCGCCCAATCCGGCCCACAACCACCTCAGGACACCTCGATCCCACGACGAAGGTACTCTTGGAGGCACTCACCATCTGACCCGAAGTCCGACAGTACTTCTCCAAAAACCCCCTAAATGTCGGAGATCCTGAGTGTAGGCAGTTGTGAAAATCATAATATCATCCGCATAAGCCAGATGAGACATAGAAAAACCCCCTCTAGTACCATATTTTATCACAGGGTACCTATCAAAAAGAGCATCCAAACCACGAGAAAGGTAGTCCGCAACCAGCACAAAAAGCGTAGGAGACAAAGGATCCCCCTGCCAAAGCCCCCGAGAGGAAGAAAAGAAGCCAGACAGCTGCCCATTCACCAAAATGGAGAACCGACAACAACTGACACATCTCCTGATCAGATCCACAAGAGCCGGAGAAAAACCCCGCATCGCCAGAACCCGAAACAAGAAACCCCACTGAATCCAATCATAGGCTTTCGCCATATTTAGCTTCAAAATAAGATTCGGATGCCTTTCTTGGATCCCAATCTCGTGAACCATCTCCTGAGCAAGCAGGATATTGTCACTGATCAGATGACTCCTAACAAACCCACTCTGAGAGGGAGCAAGCAGCTGAGGCACAAAAGAGGCCAATCTGCAAGTAATCACCTTCGAAATGATCTTATCATGATGACCATTAGATTGTGACACAAAAAAATATTCATATCTGATAAATCTATAGAGGATTAATAATTACATAATTTAAATTTGATTATTTGTATTATGTTGATAACAGATTCAATATTTTTTGGCATAACATAAAATATGTGCATTGCATACTTTTATGATATTTTAAATGACATGATGTCATTTAACCGAGACTTGTAAGATTCAATCTGGTTATGTAATTGAGAAAACGTCTGCATACATATCACAACAGATACACGGAGTTTATATATGGACTTAATATATTAAAATTTAGATTAAATCTATTAAGATTATATAATTATTATTTTACTTTTAATTCATTTTTCATTGGCTCGCACAATATTTTAATTATTATTATTCTTCAAATTAGTATTGTGGAATGTTTTATATTTCTTTGGTCTATATTAAATTATTATCCGAAATTTCTAGTATATTACATTGTTAGAGTTGTCATTTAATTATCTATGTCTATTAAAAAAATTGAATCTTTTAATTTTACTTCATATATTATGATTTATAATATATATATATATATATATATTCCTTCATCTATTAAAACAAAGTTTATATACCATTTAAATTCATATACAAAATCAATATTTTGGAAGTTTACAATAAATTCAACAGATATCACATAAAATATATTAATTAATAATTTATAATATTTCTAATATTAGGAAATGAAATGAGCGAGAAAACTTTTCGCATTTCTATAGATAAATTTCATAATAAACAATTTATAGACTAATTCTCAATTCTAGATCCAAATTTTAAAGTTTCTCAATAAAAGACTCAATTTTTACATTTTTTTCTCAATTTAAGGTTTGAAAATTAGATTGAGTTCTCAATTCAAGACAAAATTTCATATATATATATATATATATATATATAATAAATGCAATTCAAAAAATTAAGATTCCTTTATTTTCTTAATTATATGAATAAAAGTATATAAAATCGATTTGAATATTAATCAGTTTAATATAAATTATATTTTATGAATTGAATTAATTATATTTTTTTCTTTTTTTTCCATATAAATTAAGATAAGTCAAGTGAAAAACATAACTTGTCATAATTTATCCAAAATATGAATACATGTTGAAATATAAATAAATCTATAAATAAAAATAAAAAAGAATATGAAATTTTGTTTTGAATTGAGAACTCAATCTAAATTTCAAACCTTAATTTGAGAAAAAATGTTAAATTGAGCCCCTTATTGAAAAACTTTAAAATTTGAATCCAAAATTGAGAACTAATTTATAAATTGAGTCTTGTTATGAAATTTATCCTATTGTTATTATATATATAGATATATATATATATATAATAATAATAATAACAATGTTTGAATTGGTGCAAACTGACTCTACTCTTCTTTATGTGAATATTAATTCACATTATTATATTTTTTATTATATATTATATCATGTGAAGTACTTAATTTTGTATTGAAATATTCTAAATCAGTTAAAAATTTCGTTGATGAAATTTATTACAGAAAAAACAAATTGAGAATCAAATAGATTATATTTTATAATAATAACCAAACATATATGAAATTTTCCTAAAAAGAAAAAATTAGTAATTTTATGAAGTTCTAAATGATATGAAAATGAAAAATAATAATATTATACATGAAAATAAACAACAAACATAATATTTTATTCCAAAATCCAAACAATTTCCTTCATAAGCATAGTAACATATGAAGTTTGATTTTCAAAATTAATTAGTTTAATATAAAAATCTAAAAGGATAATTTAAGAAAAATTAAATAAAATATATTATCAAGATATAATTTATTTTTTAAATTTGGAATTGATTAGGATATTTCCAAATTACATCATTGCCCTTTAGACGTAAAAGCAAATAGTGATGGTGAAATCTGAATAAGGCCCATTTACATGAAACAGAGTATAATTCGAAATCAATAAAGCCCAATTAAAGCAAAAACCGAGGAAGAAGGGGGAAATGGAGGAAACAATAGGCAGAAGAGAAGAGACAAGGAGGAGAGGAACAAGGGCGTAATACGAGTAGAAAACAAGGACCCAAGAGAAACCGCCGTGCCAACGGAGCTGCTGGAGCGCTGCCGCTTCCGCCTCCGCCGCCGCAGATGACGTCTTATTGACCTCGGTATCTGCGAATTCTTTTACCTCCTGTACCCAATTAGGGTTTCTTTACAAAATTGGGTTTTTCGGGCAGAATCAAGCACTTGAATTTTGAGTGCGACGAAGCGGTCGTATGCCTCGCCTTTCACGTCTTTTGGGCTTATCGATCGCCGATTGTGCTTCAGATAAAATGTTCTACTGACTTTGTTGAATATATTTAGGATGTGAACTGATAGGTAGTTAATTTGAGTTGATTTTGAACAATCTGTATTGATTGAAGTGGGTTTAGCAGTAATGTTGCCGTCTAACTTTGCTATTTTCATTGGATAATGGGGCTACGCTGGGAATGAACTACAGAAGTTGGAGTGATTCAGATGATTGCTCCTTGTGTATGCTTTGCTAATCATGTATCTAACATTTGTGGATGCTTGGCTAAGTCAAGAATTAAACTCGTAGAATGTTTTTTCTTCATAAAATTGACATCTAATTTTAGTTAGTTATCTTTTCACATTGTAAAACTTGTTGAATACTTTTTCTTGTGGGGGGTGTTGTTCATGGATTTGAAGGAATTCTTATATTTCTTTCTGAAAGGGTATGGAAATTTGTTCCATTTTTGAAATGGTGTTGTGGTTATGTTACTCAAGTTTCACTATTTTTCTATCAAAGTAAGTGAAATGATGATGATGGTGCTGTTTTTAAAATTAGGGTTCATGTGAAGAAGATATGATGGTTATGAGGGATGAACAAGAACATAGTGAGTCAGAAGTCAGTCGGACAAAGAAGAAGAAGAAGCAAGATGGAGCATCTCGTCCAGCCTGCTCTTGGGTGCATTTTAGGTACTCCATTCAGTTAACCTGAAGTAGTTTTGAACATATTTTAATATTATCATGTATAAATTCATACTGATGATTAAACTGTTTCTTCTAGTCGTGAATTTATTAAGGAGTACACTGCTTCCCATCCTGAATCCTCCGGATTGAAAGTGGTATGGTTTCTCTTGTGTTGATGATACAGATATAATTTACTAGGACAGAATGGGTGAAAATGCCCTTATTGATTGATCTTTGATTCAGGCTACAAAAGCTGCCTCTGATGCTTGGAAATTGATGAGTCCAGAAGAGAAGGCAAAATACACCAATCGTGCCCGTGAAGTATGGGATAAGTACTTGAGCACTACCCCTGCTCGTGTTCCGAAGCCAAGAAGACAAGTATTCTCTTCTAATCTTCTTATAGTTTTCCACCCTACTGTATCTGGATGTTTTTTGTGGCATAGATTCTCATGTGATTAAATGATTGACCTGCATGATGCAGACCAAACTTGTCACCAGATGCTCTCCTGGTCGATTATTAAATGTGCTGCAACGACTGACACCTGACCAAAAAGCTGCTGTAAAGAGTATGGGGTTTGGTAGTATCCTAAATCTCAGATGCCGAACACTGCGACGTAGTTTGTGTCTTTGGTTATTGGAGAAATTTAATACCGTTCGACGAACCTTGGAAATTTGTGGCGAGCGCATACCTTTAACTCCTCGGGATGTCGAATTAGTGATGGGTTTGGCTTCGAATGGGAAGGATGTTGTTAACTCTGGACCTGATGAATTAATTGCTGAATTGCGCAAGAAGTACAATGCTACAAATCGTGGGATATCCGTTCGTCTTTTGGAAGAAAGGCTGGCAGCCCCAGAAGCTGGAGAGGATTTTAAAAGATCTTTTCTCCTCTATGTCTTAGGCACTCTTCTGTGCCCTACTGCAAGGCTGGATGTTAGTCCATCATTTCTCCATTTCTTAACTGATATGGACGTTGTCCACCAATATAACTGGGGGAAATTCTTACTTGATCGGCTAGTTCGAGAGGTAGCTCGCTATCGTCAAGGGAAGCAGCGTGCAGTTGGTGGTTGTCTTTTGTTTCTCCAGGTGAGCTTAATAGACAAGAGGTTCATTTTCTTTGTCATCCTTACTTCTGCTTAATTCAACTTTTTTTAATTTTTTTAATTTTCCACAGCTCTTTTACTATGAGAGTGTTGCTGTTGGAGAACCATCTGAGCTATCCCCTGCTATATTTCCATGCCTATCTTCTTGGGGTGAAGAAGAAATTAGTGAGAGAGAGAAGCAAGAGAGAGAGCTTGGTGGTTATGGATGTGGAGAGGTATGCTTCCCATAACTATATGCACTTATTGTTTTAGCAGGTAATCAGTTTCCAATGTGCTTTATGTAGGTGGTTTGTAAGGAAAGAGGCCTTGGGATGGGGATACTGGGTTATAGGGCCCAATTAGACAGCAGTCATCTAGCAACGTTACCACCAGAGATTGAAGATTACCCTCTGCTTGAGCAGGTTGGGTATCAGGTAGTTATTGTGGACATTAGCTTGATCTTGGATGTTTACTACAAAAGTTGATTGTTTCCTCAATTATTCATGAGTTCTCTTTCATATAAGTTTGGGTTCACCCATTCATGCACCCTACATGTGTGATCTCTAAAGTTGTAGTAAACTGGTTGCTGATTAGTAACTATGCACAAGGACCTAGGTTTTTGGTTCACTTTTGCAACGAATTCCATTATTTTCCTTGTGGTGCTACCGCCACTTTCTTGATCCTTGAGAGTTTCCATTTATTTGGTTAAAATGTACAGGTTTTGTGTTATTTTCAAGATTTTCTTTTCTTTCTCTTGATTTTTACACCTTTCTATTTATTAAAGCGTTTGGTCTGTTCCATCCCCATGATCTTTTCAAGTAAGTAAGGACTTGGTCAATTACATATGAAAGTTTTGAAGTGTAATTTTGTTATGATTGTTCTGTAATTTTGTTATGGTATCATCTGCTAGAAACAGCTTGTGGAGCAAACGCCACTGTATTCTGTAGTATAAGATGTTATTCTTTTTAGATATCCAAGCATTTTTCTTTTGAATTATTTTCTTCTCTTTTCTGTTTATGTTTTGGGAATGGCTTATACAACACTTCTTTTCTGCTTTCTTTTCAGAGATTCTTAACTTGCTCTTCCTATTTTGTAAACAGTTTGTAACTATCCTTTATAACCCCAAAACTTTACCAATTAATTAATTATCCTTATCACTAAAGCACATTCCTGGTATTTGTGGGGTTGGCAACACAGATATTTGTGGAGTTGGCAACATGTATTTTCCCATTACTTGACTTTATGCAAATTAATTAGCAAACATATCAACGAATATATTATGGTCATGGAAAGGTGGATCGTTATCAAATTTATCTTCCCAATTTAAGCTGTGGATATTTTACTCGCAGGCTGGGGAAGATCAAATTAATGGGGGCATGATCACTGCAGAGGTAAATGATAATATCCCTATTTAGTTTTTCAATTTTTTTTGCAAAATTACGCCTCTTTAATTTGGAGTTTCTGTTATTGGAAATATGACATTTTAAGACATTGAAGACCAGAAGTCAACTATATAAACATCCTAAAAGAAGAGAAGAGGTTTTATCCTACTATGAAATGAAAATGTGTATTGTCCAAAGCTCCTAGAAGAAAATCATCTTCCTTAACTGATTTGATTGAGTATGGGTACTGATCTCTTAAGAAATTAAGCTAATGGTTTGTTCTTTCAAGATTAATTTAATCAAATCAAATGGGATTCTGTAAAGTCCTAAAGCTTCTAGTGCTCCACCAAATTTCCTTACAGATATTTTGATTACATGATTCTCTTGTAAATTAACAATACTAGTTTATGTTATTTGTGTAACTTGTCAGAAGATGCGTTATATAACATGGGTTATTTCCATGTCGGTCCAGGAAAATATGCCCTTTAGTGGCAATGAAGGAAACACAGTCTGTGTGGATATTGAAATCGCGGATCCAGTGAGAGCACCCTGCAGAAACGCCCAATATGGTTGTGCAGAAATCGTGGATTACAACAAGAGAAGGGAACATGAAGATGTGTGCATGTGTGCACCTTGTGCTTGCCCTTTAAGGAAGTGCCATTTCGTAGGCTCGTCTACACAATTGTCCGAACATTTTAGCAGCAAGCACTGGGACTCAGGAAGGCGTTTCCAGTACAATTGCCCTTTACCAGTCACCTTAAACAAGAATGAAGGTTTTCTGGTTCTACAAGCTGAGAAAGATGGTATTCTTTTTCTTCTGAACAAAGGAACAGAGAGTATTGGGCATACAGTGATGATAACGTGCATAAGCCCGAGCTCGTCGAAGGAGCAGTATTTGTATGATATAGTATCAGAAAGAGGAAATAGTTGTCTGAGATTGAAATCATACACAAATAACTATCCTGGTAGGGTTGAAGGATCTCCTCCTGTGGATTTCCTCTTGGTTCCATTTGGGTTTTTAAATTCAACTGGCAAGCTTGATCTAGAGATGTGTATATGGAACTCAACAGATATAGGAGCTGATTGACCTTCATTTGATATATCCAAGTCCTCTCTCTCTCTCTCTCTCTCTCTCTCTCTCTCTCTCTCTCATAAAACAAACAAATATGCAAACAAGAGACAACTTTGACCAAGACCTTGTTTTGGAATAATTGGCACAATTTGAACAACCATTTAAGAGCATATTATATACTTAACAAAAGTCACGCAAAACATAATCAGTTTTAAACCTTCTTCAACAAACCCCAATTTGTAAAAGTCTCTCCTTATATAACCCCAACTCATACTGTACATATGGCCTTATTAATATCAACTTTTAAACCACTTCACCCATTTTTGCTTTGTTCTTATTCTTCATGTTAAGTATCATCCTTGGTTAAACGATGATCACAACTTCATATTACAAACACATGTGATCGAGGACTTTGAAGATTTGGTAGTCTCAGATTTAATTGTTCTGAATACTCACCATTGGGACGTTGAATTAATCCATCAAGTGTTTTGTGCAGAGGAGCTTGGCACATGTCTCGAAGTGAGATTTTGAAGTTGATTTAAACGCTGTATTTTTTTCAAATACACAACCGATGAGAATTGGTATGATCTTGTATGATGACTACGGAAAACATGTTCTCAGTCGGTCTATGTTTATGCCAGGTCTATATCAATCGGACCAAGGGGAAGCTCTTGGTTTATTTGAAGCTCTTTCATGGATAAAGAGCTTGGAAATTGAGAAGGTGATCATTGAAATGGATGTTGAGTTAGTGTTGGATGCTTTCAACTCTACTTCCACGGGCAACTCTACAGTTGAAGCTTGCAAGAGAAAGACACATGATTGTCATCATTGTACTAGTGAATTGGAACCGAGATGCCAATGTTAAGACATATTGGTTAGCTAGGATTGTTGGGCTGAGCTTCCATCTAATGTGGAACGCCTTCCTAACACGTCTTGCATTTTGGGAACGTCTTTTAGTTAAAAAAAAAAAAAAACAACTTTCACTATATTGGCATACATTTGTCTTCTAACTTTACCTATTTTATGTAGCCTTGTTGTAAATTTATTTCTCAAATGGTCATGTGAACAATTATTATGGAAGAAATATCTGGTAATAACTTAGTTGCTATTGAGTTAGAAATTTATAAGTGTATTGTACAATTTTTTAATTTGGAAAATTTGTTTTTTTTTTTTTTAAATGTCCCATAACTTACATTAATTTACCATTTCATCTTGAAACTTTAATTTTTCTATTTTGATAACTTTTTCCCCCTCCCAAATGATCCTATGACGGGTTATTGTGGCTGATATATTCCAGTAATTGCTGAGTAGATTTTTTAAAGTCTAATGTGGAAATTTTATTATCTTATTTATTTTTTAATTTAATTTTATAATAATTAAGGGAATAATTAAAACCATACATGATGGGTGTTTTTCCCAATACGAAAATAATATCACAAAGTATCAAATTAAATAAAGTTTTGTAAATGTAAATTATAATTTAAACTACTAGTTTGAAATTAATAATAATAAAAAAAAATTCCATGTAAAATATAATCCGAAAATTCAAGTTCAAATAAATAAAAAAGAATGTACTAATTTTTTTTAAAAAATCAATGATAAATTTTATAGACCTCGATAAATGATATATTAGTTATTAATTTATCTTTTCTTAAAACTAAATAACTAATTCCGGCTATGATAATCTAATTATAAAGTAATCTTTAGTTAACTAAATAATTAATAGTCCATTGTGGTGCAACTGTTACAAGAATTCTAAATTCATATAATCTCGATCTGGCCCACGCGCTTGGGTGGGTACGCTCAAACCCACCCACATTCGCTCCAAGGTGGAATATTTTTATGTTAACAAAGTATATTTTTATGTTATGTTAAACATACAATTATATTATGTTAGTTATACCTTTAGGACCATTTGGATGGGTGGATTTGAGGAGGGATTTGAAATCCACGATAGCAAATCCACCGATGGTGTTTGAATAGATATGGATTTGAAATCCATGGTTTTCATTTTGAACTAATTTTAGAGTCATTCTTGTAGATTTCTAATTCTAAATTTCAAATCACTCTATCCAAATGGAGCTTTAGGATTTTTAGCTATATTTTAACATATTTTTAAACATCTATTAACACTTTTCATATCTTTTATTTATATTAGTCATACATTTTATGTATTACATAAATGTATGACTAATATCATTTAAAGATACGAATAGTACCATATAAATGTGTGTATATATATATAAATTGTGTCGAAATTAGCATTCTTTCGTTGAAATTAGAGTTTTTTTTAAAAGATAAAGTATTAAATAAATGTATGACTAATATAACATACCTACTAATATAATATAAAAATATGACTAAAACAATATAAAATTAAGATAAAAAAAAAACACGGATTCAAATTAGATTCGGCTCAACTCAACCCATGATATATGGATCTAAAATCCATAAAATCCATACATCAATTGCACGTAAGTACTAACTAAGAAATTAATATAAATTACATAGAAAGAAACTGTAATGTATGCTTGTATCTATTATTCCCTTAACATTTTACAGCTCACCTCCTACTCAACGACTATTGGAAATTCCACCAACATTAATCTGTCAAAGGACCATTTAGAAAAATATAAATATATATTTTACTTTTCTATATGCAAATAATAATAATGCTTTATTTCCTGGTCAAAAGATATGCTTTATTTGTTTTCGATAATGTAGAAGTAGGAAATTAAACAACAAAAACCATGAATGTTCTAGTTAGGGACAGAATCAAGGAACAAACAATGATTGTTGTAATAACCAATAATTTATGGAAAAGAAAGGCCACACCCATCGAACCAGAATGAAAGCAAACAATAAGACACTTTACAACGTTTGTGATCAGCATATTAACATTAATAAATAATAAAATCAAGAAAGCATTTTTATCCACTCATCATGATTTTATGCCAATTTTTTTGTTTGAGCAATAATCTTCTAATTATTTATATAAATCAAAGGAAATTATTAGAACACAATTCCTCATTAACGACCAATAAAAAGTTGTCCAAAAAAAAATGGATAATTGTCGCAAAAATATATTACCGCAACATTCTATTGATAAATTAACATCTTAAAAGCCTCCTCGCAAATAACCTCTTGCAACAACACATCATTTTTGCAAATAAGTTTTATTTTATTATTTTTCGTTACAACTTATTATCAATTTATCTTCATAATTTTTGCGAGTTGTCGTAAAAAATCATTGCAAATGGTTATTATTATTATTATTTTGCCGGTTATTGCGATTAGAATCCTTTGTTGTGTACCTTCCACAATACTGGCTTTACTTGTGAGTTAAACGGTGTCGTTACAAATCCAAGTTTCCCCCCTTTACCTGAGATTTATATTATGTTCTATACTTTATGGAATAAAATACAACGTTGTATTTAATAGCGTTTTAAAATCATAGTAGTAGTTGATATCTTTATCTTTTGTTTTCCCAAGTCTATCTATGGTCCACATGGGTTTGAAATAGTACTATAAATATGAAAAGCCATTTGTTTGTTGATTGAGAGAATTGAAGCAAAAAATGGGTGCTCTCAATTATCTCTCAAAATTGTGCACTCTCACTACAACAAGAACCAAAAGGAAATCAATGCAGGTACTACTCTTAATGCCTTCTATAATCCACATTATAATATTCTTTATCACACACTCAAATGTGTAGATAAACACACATATATTTATGGGTTGATTTTGCTTATGTTGGTAATTTTATTAATTAATTAATTTATTTTTTTAATTTGTTTTCATTAATTGCAGACAGTTGAGATCAAAGTGAAAATGGACTGTGATGGATGTGAGAGAAGGGTGAAGAATGCTGTTAAAAACATCAAAGGTATCGTGTATCATAATTAATATAATTAATTAATTACCCCATCTTTAATTTTCATCAATTCTTGAGTTGAGCAATCTGAAATATATGTATGAATCCTCATTTACAGTGTGTTCGACCATATTCCAATCACAAAAACGAAATTTAATGCAATTTTGGCAATTGATTTTGTAGTTTTCTGAGCTTTATTCCACTAAATTTACAGTTTTAATAAACCGTTTCCAGTGCATACAATACTTAAAATTTTCAAGTTAGTATTATGATTTCGTTAATATTAAATTATTATGTTTGTAGTTTGTTTATTTTGGTGCAAGTAAATTATTCTAATATGCAAGATTGACTGTGTTAATTAATTCAAAGCAATATATTAATCAAAATATAATTGAAAATCACTAAATTATTAAATATTATATATATATATATATATATTATGAATTAAACTCAAGTTTGTGAGATAATTGGGAGATTTACCCAACACAAAACTAAACATAGGATTCTCAAAACATGAAATCTTTTCCATAGTATATAGTTGCAAAGAGTAAAAAAAAGTATATGTACAAAAGTGCTTTAAGTAGCTTCTACTTTTGTCTAACTTTTTATTTATGTTGCCAACTGAGATCTATCTATTTTTTTTCCAAAAAAAAAAAAAAAAGATAAAACAATTACTATATTAACTTGACATGATTTCCTTAATGTTATTTTCGTATGACATGTTTGTTTCAGGAGTGAAAAGCGTGGAAATGAACAGAAAGCAAAGCCGCGTAACGGTGAGTGGATACGTAGATCCAAACAAGGTGTTAAGAAGAGTGAACAAGACAGGGAAAAAAGCAGAATTTTGGCCTTACATCCCATACAACTATGTTCAAAACCCTCATGTTTCTCAAGTTTATGACAAAAAAGCTCCGCCTGGTTATGTACGAAACGTTCAAACTCTTCCAGTGTCGAATGCAGCTACCGAAGAAGCAATCACATTTTTATTTAGTGATGATAACCCTAATGCTTGTTCTATTATGTGAGCTCGTTTCATGAATCTAGCTCGTTTTGTATTAATAATTATGAGTTCTTTTATGGCCAGTGATCGAGAGCATGCAATAGTTAGAAAGTAAGATGAGTAAAATAAGTGTGAATGTATTTGAGACATATATTATGAGATTGAAACAATTTTGCCATACATTTAATTACTCAATCTGGATTCTCATGTTCAACTTTACTTTGCAACACTTATAAACAGATTAAAGAATCCGATAAAAAGACAGATTTACTCTTATTCAAAAACAATAATTATAGGCAAATTTTTAATTCTTTGAATCTCATTTAATTCGAATGTGGACAATTTTAGTAGAATATACACAATTTGTTCTAAAAAAAAAACTATAATGACGTTTATTAGAAAAAAAAAAACTTGATTAAAGTTAATAACACTTATTTTTGGAGGGAGGGAATGACTTATTCCATTGCCCTTTATCATTAAGGTGGGTATCTATCTCACTTATTGGTGATTCAAAAAATCATAAAAAAAGTTGTATTCTAGATAAGTAGATAACCATCAAGGAGATAATGTATTTGGTAGAGTTTCTTTAATACTAATTCGCTTTGATACTTATCCGGGGATTTGTATTGGATTTTTAAAAAAAAAAAATCTTCATTTGGGCACAATTTTAGACAATTATTAAGTAGATTTTATTTGATATATAAGCTATTTCAGTGATATTTCCTTTTCTTACAATAATATTTTATATAAACTTCCTCTACTGGAATCTTTTTGTCAACCTCCCTAATTTTTCAGTTTTCTTTACTATCTATCAGTTTATTTAATTACATTTAAGATCAATTATGTCACAAAATAGATTACATAAATTAAGAACTTTGCAGTTAATTAAAGTAAAAGAAAAAAAAATCTAAATGATTTCAAATAATTTTGTTACTAGTAATTAGATCTCCTCTGGAATTTTGCAAGCTCATATTCCCTTCACACAGCCTTACATGTAGATGCATGTACTTTTCCAAAGAAGAAAACGAAATAGAAAAGGTATGTTGAAGAATTGCTCAAGAAGAAACTCAAATACTCAGTATCTAAATTAAAGCACCTCATATATGGACAAAAGTATGTTAACTGATATAATCACAATCTAATTATTTGCTTTCTTAGAAATACATGGATATATGTTAGTAATTGTAAATTGTCAAATAATGTATATATTTTCATTAACTGAAACCCTTATAATATAATACCGTTTTATAAATTTAATATCGTGATCAAACGAGTCAATCTACAACTAATTTACAATTCATATATGAGTTTGTAATAGTTCACAGTTGAGCTCCATGCATCTCATGAAATCCTCTCAAATGAGTTTTTTTTTTTTTTTTTTTTTCTAGCTTAAAAAAGTTGTTTTGGAGTCTATTATAAATATATCAATAAAGTGGTCAAACACAACAAAAAAGGGATAAACCGATTATTTCATATTGCAAGCTACATTATTCCAATTGCATGTTCATCAGCTAAGCTAAGATCAATGAGGACCAATCTAGTGATTGACTGATACGATTCTAACAACTCTATTCATGATTGGTAGGGAATATTAATTAGGTATTAGTTTAATTTCATGGTTGGAAAAATCTGGAGAGTATATATAATAAGATTGATGGATATGATGGTTTCAAACAATTGTAAGAGTTTTTGTTTATTAGGTTATTATGTTTTTCAATTTGCAACCAAAATTGTTTAGGTTATTTGATTATAACTTGAAGTTTATAAATTTTTGATATGTAATTTAATTTTTTTTCCCAACAATTATTATAATGAAATTTACAATCGTGACTTTTATAAGGATAAATAAAAGTTAAAAAAACTATAATAAAAACAATTACTCTTCATTTGTCAATTGCAACCTAAACTTTTTATTAATGATATATTTACTTATATTTTTATTAATGATATATTTACCCATATGAAAATCATGTGTGAGTCACATGTGTATTTCGATGAAAAAAGTTGTCGGACTATAATCTCTCAAAAGTATTACAACGAGGTTGACTGCGTTAATCCATCTTATCTTACAAAATGAGATACATAAAATGATTTCACACAAGAAATTATTTTAATTTATATATATATATATATATATATATATATATAATATTTTACAAAATAAAAAACGGGGGAGACCTAGAATGGAAGCAGCAACTATGTCATTGATCATCACAATTTCATTTTTCCTGCCTATAGGTGATTAGGTGATATCATTTAAATTAAATGTATATAATTTTTTTAATCAATTAAATGAACCAAAAAAGAAAAGAAAAAAGAATAAACACTCAGCTAAACGAAGGTGAAGCATTTTATAAGTCATTAACACTCACTTTTATGCCTTCTATTTACCTACCCACCTTATTGTCTTAAATAATATATCCAAGTAAATGAGAATCTTCAAAGAAATAAAGGCATATTATCAAAATTTGGATTATCGATTTTAATTTTTTTAAACAAGACTTTCTCTCTCACACTCTTTTATTTTTTATTTTTTAACAAGGATGAAAAGCCCCTTAAAACTAAGACTCTTTTCTGGAGATAGGGAACATCTAATTGTTTCTAATTTCAATGTTAATATATGGTTGGAAATAGAGTTCGACTTCAATGTTAAAATCAGCATGATTAATTGGCCATATCTAACCTTGAAGATATACAATTGGTCTATCTAGTTGGAGCTTTGTTTAGTTGTTTTCTGATTAGGGATTTCATTTTAAATATATATGGTTCCTCAATAGTACATCTGAAATTTCAATTCAAAGATCAATCATCATTCAATCTAGACCCTCTTTCTCTTTTTTTTTTTTTTTTTAATTTACTTTTTCACTATAAGAAAAAAAGGAGAATAGCGTGAAATTTTAGTGACAATTATTTTGCTGTGAAAATTGAAAATATTTAGGCTAACTTGGTCTCAAGTTTAACAATTAGTACACTATTTGTGGCAATTTCTTTGTTTTCCCATTAAAGTCAGTTAACGAAGGTTTTATAGCAATGACATTTACCACAGGATTTTCCGCATGCATGATCTTAAATATTTTTTACGTTTAGTATATTGCTTCCTTTTTTATCCATAACGGTAAAAACATGACTTAGCAAAACATTTCATGGATAAAAATTCAAAGTAATGGTATTATCTTTCTCAATATTTTATGTTGTTGTTGTTTGTTCAAGGATGTTTAGAACGATCTTCATGCGACTTGTATTAATTTACATATATATATATATATATATATATATATATATAATAAATGCAATCCAAAAAATTAAAATTCCTTTATTTTCTCAATTTTATGAATAAAAGTATAGAAAATAGATTTTAATATTAATCAATTTAATATAGATTATATTTTATGAATTGAATTAATTATATTTTTTTTTCTTTCTTTATAAACTAAGATTAGTAGGATGAAAATTATTCTTAAAGCGCACCAACTTGTCTTAATTCATCCAAAATATGAATATATATTAAATTATAAATAAATCCATAAATATAAATAAAAAAAGAAAAAAATATAGAATTTTTTCTTGAATTGAGAACTCAATATAAATTTCAAGCCTTAAATTGAAAAAAAAATGTTAAATAGAGCCTCTTATTAAGAAACTTTAAAATCTGAATCTAAAATTGAGAACTAATCTATAAATTGGGTTTTATCATGAAATTTATCCTAAACTAATTTGTATTGATATTGTGGTACAATAACGTATAATAGAATCAAATATCATTTCACCATTGTAACTGCAGGTTTGTACTATATATTTATCATGATTTAGCTATCATTCATAAAAAAGGTATAAAAACGTTTATACACCTAGTGCATGAATCTAGAGTTTGTGCAACTTGCTCGATTCGTCCTCTGCACTCGCATGCTCCCATACACCGATTCACCTATGCTTGCACTCGCTCACACCCACCTACACTTCATTAGTATTCTATTATTTTGAAAGATATAATTACCTGTATATGAAATATATTACTTTTACTGCTGAAATGTATTATTTGTATAATTGAAAGATATTAGTTTATTTTTTCCACTGCATTTTACACTCTTCTTGTCATTTTGTGCTTCCAAAATTTGTTCACGACACCAGTATCTCTGATTTTTTACTTGTATTTGTCTTTTAAGGCAAATACACACTTTTAAAGTGAACTGATACTCAGACTTGAATATGTGTGTTCTTGCAACTTAAATGCTATGGAAATTAAAAATCATTGTATTTAAACCATTATACTTAAAATCTCTATATTTCAAGCTATTGTATAAAATCATTGTATTTGAAACCGTATGTGCGTTGATATTCAAACAAAAGTATTTTAAAAACAATTTGTACGTAAATGTAAATGTTATGGAATAAGAAGCCATCTTTTTAGGTACATATGGTTTTAATTATTACAAGTATAATTATTTTAGCCATGCAATTATTAGATAAATGATAAGAAAAAAGAAATAAAATTAATAAAAAGTTGTACATGATGAAATGTAAATGAAACAAACAAAATTACAAGTTAGGCTCAATGAATATTAATTACCTTAAAAGGAAGGCTCAAAAGAGGCCTTCCCACAAAATGGAAATTAATTACCTTATCATATATTTGCTGTAGTAAAAAAAAAAACCAAATGAATTAATACACCTAACAATTACCATACAAATATATATTTTATTTTTTTCCACCCTTGTTTGGTTTTTTACCCATTCAAAATGAGACATTTCATTTCAAAAGCGTGCACTTTATTCTGCCAAAATTTTGTGATTGAAAACTTTTATGTTAAAGTTTTCTTTTAGCACTAAAGCACATATGGTGTATTGTATAGCTTATGCCAAAGCAATGTTCCAAATGATTTTAATAGTTTATTCTTAACAATTTTATAATATATTATAATGACCTTATTTTTTTAAAAATCATTTTAAACATAGGGTTCGTTCTACTTAAGTTACATATCCGATTATTTATTTATTTATTTTGTTATTTTTAGTAATTTTGTTTATCATTAGTATTAGGCATGTTACCATTGGGTTACTCTAAATTTGTCCCAACCAAAAAGTGATCATAATAAAATAATTAATTCACGACTCATACAAATCAAAGAGTTTTTTAATATTTTAATTCTTGAATATGGATCTTGTGAGATTATCTCATTAAACTAGTTATACGATATGAATCAGTTCAAAATTCATAATTAATAAAATATAGATTGATTTATGAAAATATATATGTATAGTGGGGCTTTATGTCACGTGAATTATATATGATTTTACAATATGTTGCTTTTTTATTTATTTTCATGTAAAAGTGAATGACTTTAATTCCATCTATATATTGGGGTAGGTATAAGCACAAGAATCTAATTCCATAACCACAACTTAAAAGTCAAATATGTCTAATTTATTTTTGAATCTTCATTTTACCACAATTGTTTTGGTGATTTGACGACTGGCCCTCTCTTTCACCTCTGCTTTCCATGAAAGATTGATTTACACTTTTAATAAGATCAAGATTTTCTCAAAAATATTATTAATAATAGTATTAGAATATTATAAATTCAAAATAGGTCAACCCCTTCAGATGTTTGTATTTTTCTTTGTTATTATTTGCAAGGTCGAACGTTCAAAACATTGAATTTTAGATAATATGAAAGTTGGACAGTTATTGTGTGATTGCACTTTTTTTTTCCGAAAAGTGATGATTATTGTACTCATTCTAGATTTGCCAATTCAATTTTAAGGTGCTTTTGAAAATTTGTGTAGTCTATAAACTTAGTTTGATCGATAAGTAAATCTCTCAATTTTTGTAAAATTTTAGGTTTGAATCTTTTCACCTAATTAACCCTTAAAAACAAATCTATGGAAGACATCCCCAATATTATCTTTGAAGATTAAGATATTTAGTAATGAATAAGTAATTAAAATGCTTCATTAATTGTCCCTTAATTATTGAAATGTCTGATCAAATTAGTTTCAGATTTATGTTTATATTATTTTAGATCTAAACATTTATGCATGTGACACAACTAGTTCCAAATCGATCCACTATTTATGGAAATAATTAAAAACTACATAGATGTTTGATATTTCTATTCATTATTCCTCTTTCCATTTATTATAATTGATAGAAAAGATACTAGTTTAAGACCATGTTAAAAAATAAAGCCACTATCGGAATAAATTTGTGAGAACCACTATTTTATTTTGAATTTTTTTAGTGTATATCTGCGAAATGAATTTAAAATCCATACAACGACGTAAATTTTTATACAACTGGTGTACGGATCTAAAGATCCCTACACCTAGAAGATCCGTACACCTGACCCGACCTGGCCTCCACGCGCTTGGGTGGGTGCGCTCAAGCCCACCCAAAATTCGCTCCAAGTGCTAGACCTTTGTGTTATGTTAAGCATACATTTATGTTATATTAGTCATACCTTTAGGGCCTTTTATATTATATTAAGCATACATTTATACAACGTTAAACATACATTTATGCAACATGAAACATATCTTTGTGTTATGTTAAGCATACTTTTATGGTTTTATGTTATGTTAAGCATACCTTTAGAGTTATAATGTTATGTTAAACATACATTTATGTTATATTAGTCATACATTTTAATTATGTTAGTTGTACCTTTATGTATTATATAAAAGTATGACTAATATTAATTAAAGGTATGCGTAATATTTTTATAAAGGTATATATGTACAAATTAGGGTTTTTTTGTGCTGAAATTATAATTTTTTTCGTCAAAATTAGGATTTTTTTTGCCAAAATTAAGGTTTTTTTAAAAAGCTAAACTGTTACATAAATGTATACTTAACATAATATAAAAGTATGCTTAACATAATTTAAATGTATGACTAACACAATATAAAGGTCAGGATAAAAAAAATGCGTGGATCCGAGTCGGATTCAGCCCAACCCAACCCACGTTGTATGGATCTTATCCATACAACAGTTACACACAAGTCTCACTCCCATACAACTCTATACAACCTTATGAGTTTTAACGTACATATTCTTGCCCGTTAAGTGATATCTTTTAATTATATAGATAATACATTTTGAGCAATACACATATTTTCTATGTGAGTAAATAATGATCAATATTCTTATTATGTTGTATTTTAGTAAAATAAGGTAATACATTTTTGTAAATGAAATTGTATATTTCTGTGATACAATTAATATCTTTATTTAATATATTAATATATTTTAGAAAAATAATAAAACTATATTTAAGTAAAATGAGGTAATTCCTTTAAGGAAATACATTATTAACTTTACGTTATGTGGTTAATGTTTTTATGAGATGCAAGTAACACCGTTACATTATATTTCAGTAAAATGATCAGACAATTCCTTCATGTAAATAAATAAATAATTTCATGCTATATAACTAATACTTCAATATAATACAACCAATACATTTATTTAATATATAATATATTTCATTGGAAAAATCCACTTTTTAATAATATAAGGTGATACCTTTAAGTATATGCACTAATACATTTATGTTATGTGGTTAATATTTTTTTTTACTGTGATACAAGTAATAACATTGTGTTCTATTTTAGTAAAATGAAGTAATATCATTATGTAATTTGAGTAATACACTCATGTGATATAATTATAACCTTTTTATTATACAACTTATCTTTTATTATACATGTTGGTCCCAGTGGTATAAGGTTAAGAGGGGGGGTGAATTAACCTTATCAAATTTTTAACTATTACTCCAAGATGTTAAGTCTTTGATGAACAGGTGGCTAGTAAGCTTGCTGCTCGATAGGTTGCTGCTTGGGCAGTGACCTCAGGACTTAATCAGAGACTATAATGCACAGCGGAAATACTTATGATTTTCGAAACGATCTTTTAATGCAGTATGCTCAAGATGCAGATAGATAAATAAAGCTGAAAAACATAAGCAATCTTATAGAGGTTCAAGGGTGGAGTAATCCCTCTACGTCCTCTCTACTCCTTCTCAAGGAGGAACTTTGTTAAAGCAAGTTTGATTTACAATAGACTCTGCTAACACAAACTATACTCTAGACAAAACTGTCAGCTCTATCCACACAGGTAGCTGCACAGTGACCAACTAAGCGACCCACACAGGATCTCCACACAGGTTATCCGACCCACACAGGATCTCCACACAGGTTATCCGACCCACACATGATCCTTTCTCTTCTTCAGAGAGATTACAACTTAGCAGGGTAAACTCCTGCCTAAGCGACTCCTAAACAGTTTGATTGAATAAGATATAGAAATCTTTAATCGGTTGAGTGCAGCAAGCTCTTTAAACTTCTGAATATCACAATGGTAGCTGGCTTGCTGCTGTTTCGACTGAATATCTTAGATATGAAGGTTTTGAACTTGTAGACGAGTTGCTTTGCGTAGGATATTTCAATTCACAAACCCTTTTCTCATGTTTTCCTTGGTGCATTCAGTCTTCTATTTATAGGCATCAGTTGGAATTCTACCCGTTGGAAGGGCAGTCATTTACTTGGTGAGGTGTCTTGCTCTGATTGGTTCTACTGATCTTCTGACACCTGCTCTGAGATGTCTTCATTCTGTTCTGCTACTGCCTTGTCCTTTTTGCTGCGCAACTTCAAACTGCAGTTTTGTTGTACTGTGTCCTTACTGCTTTTTCACACATGACAGTCTCTGATTTGCTGGAACTGGAGTGACTCTATTGGCTAGTCAGGTTGCACTGACTTTGATGTATCTGGTAGTATCCTCTTTGAGCAAGTGAGTCAGCTTCCTTGACCTCCTCCAGGTTCCTTGTAGCATCCTTCGAAGCTTGGCTACTGGTTCCTTGTGGCAGCATGCAGGTAGTAGGGACTTAGCTCTAAGGTTCCTTGGGAGAATCTTCATACCTTTTCCAGCATCCTTGTCTTATCTATTTTATCATATAGAAACCTATCCAGATAACTAATGCTCTAGTCTATTACATGTTTTGTCTCATCAAAATCTATTACAATTTATCCTATCAATACAATCTATATTTTTTTTCTCCAATTTCAAGAAAATGATCATTACTCTTGTTGAAATAATTTATTTTTAATGCTTGAAATTTTGTAGCAAGATAATTCTCAACTCACGGAATTGCGATTTGATTTTTGTACAATCAACATGCTACGAGGAAGAAAACGAAGAACAAGAAGAGAGGAAAAATCGTACAATGGGTGAGAGAGAGACCAAAGGATAAAATAAATAAATACATTTTATAAGTTTGAAAATATTTTTTGGTTTTTCAAATTAATATTTAGATTTCTGAAATATTTTTCAGATTTAAAAATCAACAGGTTTTTTAACTATTGTTTGTCTAAATTATAATTTTTATACGCGTTTACATAATTAATTTAAATTTTGATTTTAAATATTTTATATTTCTTGACCCAAAACAGAAATTTAAAACAACATATTTATTACACTTTAGAAAAATTAACGCACATAGTCATTTGACAGTCAAATTAGCCGCTGACCAATTTAGGGTACCATCAATAGCCGATTATTGAAAATTATATATTAATTGTATCACATAAATATATTATTTTATTGATGTAAAAATATTACTATCATTTTATTGACATAAAGGTAAAACTATTACTCACATAATTAATATATATATTACTCATATAATTGAAATATATTACATGTTTATTTGTCAGAATACAAATAAACGTGAGAGAGTGAGGATGCAAACAACTGACATGTAATAGATCTGATCGAGTTGCAAGAATTTTAAATCGATGCATCAATTATGTAAACGTTTTTATGATTGGTAATGTAGTCACACACACGTACATATGAAATTTGCAAAATGTATCTTTAATACCCAGCCTTTTAATTAGTTCTCCAAATATACTCATTGTTAAAATATTGTTTATTTTAATCACAAACCTTCATACAGTTAGGTCTTTGAATTTCATTTTCATAATGTAAGTTTTTGATATGTACTTGCAATTTAGTATTTTTATTTAATTGCACTAATTATGAGGATTGAGGGGAAAAAAAAGACTTTGTGAAAAAATTCTAATGAAATTTAGGTATAAAATTCGGATTTCAAGTATTCGATAACTACATTTAATTTGAATACAAATCACATTTTTTATTAGAATAATATATAAATACGAATATTGATTATATCAATTATTTGAATAACAAACAAATATGAATATGAGCATACCTATCAATATTATGGTCCGAGTTGAAATTTCATAAGTAGGCCCTTGATTCAATGAAAAACATAAAAAGTTAGAAACATTTACACTATTCAAAGTATTTATATTATCAAATTTTTTTTAAATAATTATTTAAGTCCACCTTCACTTTATAATTTCTATATCCTTGATTTTTTTGACACGTGGACTCATATGGGATACATTTAAACAATAATACTAAAATATATATTAAAAAGCTGTGAATTATTTTATAAAAATTAGTAATGGAAAACATGTACAGATGCTGCAAAATATATTTAGTTGGGATTGAGGTTAATTAGGATTTTACAAATTATTAATGTTCTAACAAGTTTTATACTAGTAATAAGTTGGGATTGAGTTTAATTAGGATTTAAAAAATTATTACTGTTCTAACAAGTTTTATACTAGTAATTATAAACAAGAGTAATTAAGAAGTATATGTAACAAAAAGGAAATTTAAACTAATAATCAACAATAATATTTTTTAAACTTATAATGAACAATTTTTTTTTTTGACGAAACAACAACATTAATTTAAACTTTATATAATAAGAATAAATTCAAAATAATGACATTATTAAGAATTATATATACTATAAGAAATACTAAGTAAAATCAATAATAAAAATAAAAGAAAAAATAGTATATATAATAAAAAGGAAATTTAGACTAATAATAAACAATAATGTTCTTAAACTAATAATAAACAACATTAACTAAAACTATAAATAATAAGAAGAAATATCAAAATAATAACATTATTAAGAATTATATATACTATAAGAAATAATAAGGAAAATCAACAAAAAAAAAAAAAAGAAATATTACAGGACTACCAGTGAGAATAGGCCTAAAAGAGCAACCATGTTTTTGTAATAGATCTTACCCAAAGTATGTATATGTTTATATATACTATAAAAAAATGGCCCCTAAAATTCGTATTTTTTTCAGGCCTGAGTCGATCAACTCGTCGGTCTTATAAGAGTTTCGGCCTTGAATATGAATATTTAACAAATTAATAGCAAGTGAAAATATTATGATATTTGACTTGAATTGTTTGTTTACAATCCCAAATACATGTATTTATATCTGCACAATGTGAATCCTGCTACTGCTGCTTGTACTTGAGGCATATTTTGCATGATAAATTATTTTCTGCAATATTCTAGAGTCAGTACGAAACTACTTCAACACATTTACATGCAAAAGGACTTAAAAGGTGAAAAGGATCAGTTAGAAAAACCATAACTAAATCATTCTCATTATTATCACAAGTGAAGGAAAAAATCAACCAAAGTGAAAATGGCTGAAGATGAGGAGATAAACTACAAGTTTGTGCAGATTAAGGTCAATATTAAGCATTTAATTTCATTTATAAACCATTTTTATTCAATTATTTTTCATTGTATAATTCTGATTCAGTGTTTATTTCATAGACACATGTACTTAAGGTCTACATTCATTGTGAAGGCTGTATGCACAAAGTAAAAAAAACTTCTCCGAAAAATCGAAGGTAAATATCTCTCCCCATCTCGTAGTTATGTTTAAGTAAGACTTTTATAAAACGGCCTCATGATACGGATCAACTTACAACGTGACTCTTTCAGTGAATAGTATCCATGAAACTGTTGCATTTGAGTTTTTGTAGTTTTTTTTTTTAGATAAACCATCTTGTATTTATATAATTACATTTTACCAGCTGGTAACAATTATAGTGCTAATATTTGAATATATTCATGTAAGAAATACTTTTTAATGTCTTGGCTTATATGTTAGTAACATATGTTTTTATTCTACACTTAAATTTAATTTTTATACCTACCTGAATAATAATAGGTTGAGGTGCCTGTATTATTAGCTTTATTTTAAAAGGTCCAAATGATTGTTTTTTTTCTTGGAAGGTTCCTTAGTAATCCTAAATGATTAATATTGCTCTACACAATGATCACATGACATAAAATGTGAAAGTTTTAAGGCTAACTAAAACAAAATAACTCAATATCTTCATGTTATTTGCTTTGACCACTCCAAGTACTAAATGCAACTTATTGAATAAAAGTTAATAGTTTAGGACCTAAAGACACATTTTGCCTTTTAACTTTGATCAACAAGGCAATGGTTATACATGTATGTTTTGTTTCGATGCTTAGGTGTATACGAAGTGATAATCGATGTGGAAGAGGACAGGGTCAGCGTCTCGGGTAATGTTGATAGCACGACGTTGATCAAGAAATTGGCTAAATCCGGTAAACAAGCAGAGCTCTGGCTCGATGATGATGAAAGCTTTACCAGTTATCCAAACGACAGTGAGATTGGAGAAATGCAACTCATAGATGAAGAGTTTTTGGCTTTGAATGAAGATGAAGATACTATCAATTACAAAAAGGGTGTACCAGATTACGATGCTCCTGCATACAGGCTTGAGAATTCATATATTGGTTTCCCAGTTCATGACTACCATTATCAAACACCTATACCTGCAATGAGGTACAACACGCAAGCACCATGGTACAACCATCCATATCCCATGATATACACCAGCAAGCCTAATATGCATTCAGGACCAATGGACCAGATGATGAATGATGCATTCAACGGCTTCAGACACCAGAATAGATATATATAATTATATTGTTGCTACTTAACATGCAAACCATCTAATATTTATAATATTGGAGTTTATATATATTATATTTGTATCAAATAATAATACATTAATATCCCTCGTAAAACATTATTCCTTCCAAAGTTGTTATAATTTAACACCTCGCATGCATATCATGAAAATCATATGTAATTTAAGGTAAATGCAAAAAATAACCTAAATTATAGACTTTTTTCATTTTCCAACCTTAACTTTTTATTTTTGTTAGATTGAAACATGAACTATTAAAATTATCAAATTGCAACTTCCTAACCATTTTACAACAAAAAATTATCAAATTGCAACTTCCTAACCATTTTACAACAAAAACATGTGATCTACACGCTAACTTAAAGCAAAGATCACCTTACATTACAAAATTACAAGAATACTTTTATGTTTTCAACACGGGTCACAAGTTCATGTTTTCGCCGGAAAATGGATTAGAAGTTGCAATTTGATAAATTTTAATGATTCAAGTTGCAATCTAATTAAAAAAAAAAAAAAATTAGATTGGAAAATGAAAAAGAACCAATAGCTCAGGTTGTTTCCTACATTTAACCCTTTAATTTATACTCAAAACTTTTCAGAGTACACTAGCAAATACGTAGTAGAAAGCCCATCTTTCATACTATAATCTTATAAAATGAATCACTTTAATCTAATCAATAACCACAGAGAGAGAGAGAGAGGCTAGATCATCTTAACAAAATAATTAAAAGGTTTTTGTCTCGAACTTTATAACTAAGTTACAACCTATATAAATTACAACAAATTTTTAGAAATATCAATCTAAAAGTTTTAGTGAATCTACTAGAGGGGGGCCATCATGATAAATTTAAAAAACAACATAGATAATTAAAACAAGAAAAACAAAACCGCCTCATATGTACAAATCAAAACTGTGAAGCACTTCCATCATCCAAAATCTCTACGACTGGAGCATACTGCAGATGTTTGATACATAATCAATTTACATCAATCAAATTCATTTAAAAAATATAATAAAAAATTAGCCTATACATACCTCATCGTCTTCGTCAAAGCTAATTCCATCAACTACATTGTTCTGCTGAAATTTCCATCCTAAAGATTCCTCGAGCAACGTTTTCAGCCTTCTTGACTTCAAAAATTAGATCAAAAAATTAATAACAGATCTGCTATATTCGTCATTAAACAATAAAATAAAGATAAGTTCAATAACGAATCCTAAAAGGCTTTAGGCTCTGGGAGACATAAACATTCAGCATCGTTAACCGACTAGATTTTGCAGTAAAAAATGTGATGGGCCACTGATACTAAATGTCAATCGATAAGAAACAAACTACTCTGCCAATTAGAAAATCAAATTCTTCTCTTGTTAAAAATGAGTATACGATAACTATTTCAAGAATACATACCCAAGAGAGAAGATCCCCATCAACCACTGGAGCTTCCAGCACCACCGAAAAGAAATCCTGTGATACGAAAGGTTTTAACTTGAAAGCATATCTAAGTATCTAGTTCTAATTGCAGATGAATGAGTTAATTGATTACATCCCATCACAGTACCTTGCTAAGATGGTGCAGAAAGCTATCAGAAGATAACCAAGACTCGTCCAACAATGCTGAAACTCCTTCACTTGTAGCACCGGTATCCTTTTGGTCCCTTTGAAATCCAAATTTCAACTGATAATATATGACTTTAATAAACTGTGCATGCAACAATTCCATAAATCAGTGCCAAGTATATGACCAAGAGAAAAAGAGAAACACCATAAAGTTGCATACTATATGATGTAAAAGGAATTAATTAAAAAGCAAAGAAGATGATGCTTCAAAGCCTCGTAGAAATTAGTGGTACTAAATCTCCTTAATGCTAATCAAATGCCCCAATTTATTTTCCTTTTAATTATTGGACAGGAAGTGGAAACAAAACATAAAAGAAAGAGATAGGCCTCATTATTTACCTTGGTAAATAACCGACTCCTGGAGTAAAGAGGCTACAATAAGAAGGCAGAGGTAAAAATTAGTATCAAACTAAAGTTCCCATAGCCATTAATCAAGGAGGACCATTACGCAGAAAACTTATAAAAGTTTCAGCGTCAACAGAATAGAGAGACAGAATATAAAGATCATTGATATATGCCTTTTCATATAGTAATATCCTTTAAAACAGAAATATACACAACTGAACTGCCATTTTTGGGAGCAAACTGCACAGAAAGCATACAAAAAAAACAAACATTTTCTCAAAAGGGCACAAGCTAAGACCTATAATAGTTAAATTCAAATAATATACTATCAAGCTTCTGCAAACAATATAGTACCAAACTTCCCCTTTCTGTTATTCTAATCCCGAATTTCATAAGTGAAACAATTGTTCCGCATGTCAAACATCTTCACTACTATCTATTGGATGTAAAGATCTTAATTCAGAAATCTGAAGGGAAAATGCTACATAAATTTCACTGCATAAAAGAAAAGCATAAGAAGGCTTCAATATCATACATTCACATTAAAGCGGGGAACAATATGATTTAAATTTTGCTAAGATTAGGAGTTTCTCAGAGCAATTTAAATTAAAATCAATTTTCTTGATTATAACTTTAACTGAAAATCTATGTTCATTTAGATAAAGGTTTCTACATTATTGTTGATCATCATTCACGTGTAAAGTATTTAATATAACTACTTTTTTACAGGAAGAGAGCATAATTCTCCAATAAATAAGATGATGAATTCAATGCTAGGATTGCTCTTACCGATTCTGAACAGCCAAATAAGAGACTTAATAAAAGCTTCCATTGCAGAAACGCTTCAAGAGATTGGCCCATCTGCATATTTGCAGATTATTTTATAAGCTAATTAACAAAGTAAAATAGCCTCATGAATGAACACATATGTCCAAGCTTTTCATTGTTCAGATATATAAACAGAAAAATGCATGACAGAAAACATCAAATAGCAGACGTCTTTTTTACCAGGAATGCGATAAATGCAAACTCCAATTCTGCCAAAAGTGCATCTTCATCACCTCCATATTCTTTCATCAGTATGCTTTCTAATAGCTGTGTCTGAACATAGTGAAATATCTTTATAAATAAGCATACTTTAAAATCTCCAATGTGATGAGAAACACTTTCAAATACCTTGTCGAGATTCAAACTAGTAAGATCCTCACTGCACATTCCCTTCTGCTTGACAACCCGAGGAATTGCAGTGTAATAACAACCTCTTTTTTGTGACTTCTGTTCAGGAGTTAAAAACTTGCTGTTCTGTAACTGCTCAGTTAAAGCTTTCTCCATGGCTGTTTTAGAAAACTTTCCAACCATTTCAGATTCATAGGCAACTGAGATTTCTCCACCAATAGGTTCTGAAAGTGTATTTCCACTGAAGTAAATAAAAAAAAAAAAAAAGGCAAAAATCACTTCACATAGCGTATATTTTAAATTGACAAGGCCAGCAGATCAATACACGTGACACCTAAATAATTTATTGGCACAGGTAACCATGATGTCTTCAGGAGAAAAGGATAATTCAATTTCAAAAGCGTGTACATCTACCAAATGATTGTAGACATGGCATTCAACAGAGGCTCAAAGATCTTGTATGTTTTTTATTTGGACGTGCTTGAGTAACCACAATTTTGTTGTTAATGCATATAGGAGTCTGCATATATACACTTGGGGCTAGTTGATAAAGAATAGACCAATTATACCATATAAGAATTTTTTTCTGAAGATAAAGCATAGAGTTCCTGCATATAATTTTTCATTATGACTCTTTGGATACAACTTAAGTCTGGTCTTCTGTGAACCAATTTGTCCACTCAAGTCTTAGGCAACTTGTCATAATAGATTCTAACAATTGCAAAAGTCAAACTAAAACTCGAAAAACTTAATCCACATTATCATCTACGTAAGGCACAAGAAAAGAATGCTACAAACTAAATGATGTATGTTTTAAGCTCATAAAACTATATGAACATTTATCAAGGTAATTGCAGTCGGTAGTTACAAAGTTAGTTTGCTTTATAAGAAAAACATTTCTTGCAGATGTCTTGTTCTTCTGTCCAAATCAATTACACTGTTTACCTATCCCTCCCTGCTTAGCATTTGATCCCAATTATCAGCTTCAAAACTTGACCAACCACATTAAGAAATTCAATGAAAGGTAGAAAGTAAAGTGAGAATCAACTTCTGCAATTATGCTGAAATCTGTAATCCAGATTCGGACAGAAGGTAACAAATATACCATTGAACAATTTAAAATGCCTACCAAGTTTTTCAATAGTGTCCTTGGTAATATAGTTGGATAAGTTTTTCCAGTCCCCATACTGGTTCAATGTGTATGGTCCAAGCTGTCTATCAAATTCCAACCTTTTAACTGCATTACCGTATCTCTCTTCCTGTATAGAAAGAAAGTTTACTATAGCATCATAGAAACATCACGAGAAGATAAGCTTATGAACATCAATATAATTTTCCAGCCATATTTGTTATCACAACATCACAGCATAAATTATATTTCATGAAGTCCACGAGATGTAAACGAGAATTAATCTACTAAGCTAAATATAATACAAATTATATTATATATGTCTATAAACTAGTAGAAGTATATGTATCAAGATAAGGAACCTATTAAGTCAAGCCAGAACATGTCTTTTACCATAAATGTGCTGCATCATTGGTTGTAAAAAACAGGGAGACATTGACACCAGATCTCTAAATACAGCAGAGCCATTTCTAGAAAAGCTCAAGCATTACTTTAGAATGTGCATACTCCAATTAGGAAATATTAATTTATGCAGAGAGCCAATGATAAAATGGTTAGGTTGATTCAGGTAACTGACATGATTGGTTTTGCTTTTAAGATAAATAGCTAAGAAAACACCTGTTGTATCACCTAAACATCATGATTTTTCTGCATGAGACTAATAGATTAATATTCTGAATAGGCACTAATACAATTATGCAGTGTAAGCCTTTTCAACTAAAGAAAGCACTTAAAAGTCTCCAGCTTCAACCAGGGATACTGAAAACATGACAAATTGATTCTACTTTTATGTGCATATGCATCATTGCAGAAAACTAGACAGATAGTTTCACAAAGACTCACCTCTTCTTCTGGCAACTTGACTAGCCGCTCTTCCTCTTGATCCCATTTTCGAACAAGCACCTGCACCCATGTTTATATTACACGGTTAGTCCTGTATTAAAGTTTTCTCCTCAGAGAATAGATATGAGATCTTTGAATCATCAACACGAGAGATGAATTAACAACTCAATCTGTAAGGTTATACATTCAACACAAAGCAAATGAAGAGGGGCAAGAACATGTAAAATCTAATCAAGAAAGTATATTTGGACCATGCATCCTTATTTATCATTTTCTGGAAACAAGCCACAATATATCAGAAACACTTCCTGAATAAGGATGGAGTTGCAGCAGTTTTCACTAGATGGTGCCTTCAATTCACCCGCCATAAGACAAAATGAACCGGCTATGGACACTATTAACATTTGAATCAAGCCAAAACAGGGAGATTCGCTTTGCTCATAACCAGCATACTGATCATTTACACTATGCAACCCCACCAGATTTATGATAACCTTACATGAGCTGAGATATGCATAGGACAACACCAGTAGGTAAGTTTTTAAATATCACCCAAAATTCGCCAGTCATGCAGTGGAAAATGTATGGAATTAAGCAATCAGACCAAAAATTAGAGAACATGTTCAGAAGAGAACTAACCTAAAAAAATAATTAAAAGATTTCATATTGACACATATAAAACAAAACCCAAACCACAATGTAGCAATTGGAGGCATCAAGCACGCGATACCTGAAAAACAAAATAATGCTAAATACCTGTGATGGGTTCAAGTTAATGAAGAAACCAACAACAGGGGACAGCTCTCTGCCTTCCCTGCACATAACATATAGAGCGCTGATCAACTCATCAATTACGATCAACACTCAATCAACGCAATTTTATCATCATGAATGGAAAGCGAAGAATCATTCCAAATCAAAACAAGCTAACCTGCTAGATGAGCTATAGTAGATGAAGTGAACACCAGGAGGAATCATCTTTATACCCTTAAAATTAGGACCAGATGAAAACATCTGCAAACAATGTTTCAATTCTAGAACTATCAAAAGAACTGACATGCAATTTGCAGAGCTAAAAGTAACAGAAAAAACTATCAGTTACAGAAACACAAACCTGGGTATCAATACCAATGAGAGTGTACTGAGGAACATCGAGAAGAAGAAGAGTGGCGCCATGCTTCAGAAATTCTAAGGCCGTCCCTGGGTCCATTGCTAGATTATCACCGATGATCGAACTTTTCAATTGAAATGGAGTCTTGTATCTAGGGTTTAGTGAATTTAGTTTCTCAGTGTTTCGGTTATTCGAATTTGCTCAAGAAAACTCTAGAACACGCCCGTGTTTACACGGCGGCGTTGCTGGCGCTGCCAACCACCAGGCAGCCTTGTTTCACCTCCACGGTACCACCAGTTTTGACGTTCAGGCCCAATCTATTACAGGCCCAATCAGATCACACAAACGCTAGCCCAGTTGAGTAGCGGAACAGGCCCAAAAGATCTTCAGAGTAACCAATATGGGCCAAGGATTATTAATGAAATGGTGATAATGAAACCGCGCCCATCTATTGTTGATTTCAGTAAATTGTTAATTATTCTTGTCAAGATGAAACAATATCACGTTGCCCTGTTCGATAGAATGATTGTCAACAGTTTTATTGTTTTATCTCTAAAATAATCGTTTGGTATAATTTTTTTTATTGCAGGTGTATTTTGGCATTCAGAAATGGAGGTGTTTAATGGGCAATGAACGGTTGATTGCTTGTGATGAACAGTAGAAGCTAGGTATTTTTTTTTTTTTTTCGGTTTTAGTTACTTAATTTAGGATCTTTCTTTTGATCTGCTAAAATGGAGAAGAGATTAAAATAGTTGGCTTGAAATAAACAATAGTTCCTGGCATAATCTATCGTGTGGCGGATCCAGGAATATTAAATATGGTATGCACAATTATTAAAAATACTAAAAAAAAAAACGATTTGGATTTCTATTACATTTGGTGTTACATTTCAAGTTTTATGATATTTAATACATGCCACGTGTTAATTTTTGATGTCATAATATACATGGCGTGATGTGATTGGATTGAAATGAGAGATCAGCACTAATAGAAGATTTTATATGAAAAAATAATATCATACAATTCAAAATTGAAAAATAAGTCCTTAAAAAAGGACTAATTATATATACATTCTACAACTTGAATTCTAAAGTATTTACTATTTTAATTGGAATAATGTAAGTTATATATTCTAAAACATAATTATGATGTGTAAAATACTTGCACTTTGATAGATAATTGAAATGAAATCATCACATCAGTCACATGCATGCATGTTATGCAAAAGGTGATTATTGTGTTCAGTGTCCTGTGTAGGATTATTTATTCAAGTACACCACATGATGTATATGTTGGGTCATTTTCTTCTAATTTGTGACAATATTTTCTTTTAAAAATCTGAGTTAATGTTCCAACATTGTTGCTTTTTTCCAGTTAAATTTACTAGATGTTCGTCCTTAATTCTTAGAATGATACATAGGCTTGTATTAGATTTTTTGTTCAATGAAAATAAGATGCTACTATGACTTGTATTTTTTTAGATTGCTGTGTCTTTGAGACAATTTTCTTACTAAACCTTTGATAATGTTGTAGAATGGGCTTGACTTTGTAACATTCAAGAATTATAGAAACGGTATAATGGGGATGCTTCTTGAGAAAGATCCATCTCTTTCTTATGAAACAATCCATTTTTGGGTCAAATAATTGATAAAAGATTTGCATTATTTTCCATGATGTGTAGGAATTGCATTGAAGTAAACAAGGATGAAAGTTTCTATCTCTGTTCAGCATATGGTGTCAGGTTTCTTAATTTCATTTGTTCCTCTTATTTTTTTTCCATTCTGTTTGTTTAGCTTTATTGAGGTAGTTAGAATCAGATGAGATGATTTCTTTCATTAGAAAACTGAATCAACAAGTGTATTCAATTTTTTCAAAGGTTCATGCTTTGGGATCAAATGCATTTATGCAGGGGATTCCGGGTTCTTTTTTAGGGTGGGGTTGGGGGAGAAGCGTGATAGATTTTGAAAGGGTATGTTTGGAAGGAAATTATGTAGAATTGGGGGAATTCTGTCATTGAAGTTTGGATTTTATAGTAAAGGTGGATAGTAAAAATGTATGTTTGTCTGAGAATTTAGTAAAGTATGATTATATTGTAGATGTCCAATCGATGCTGGAAAAAATTGGTTTATATAATATTTTATTGTGATAATGTGAGTTGATGTGATATTTTTTTATGAAAAAATGTATTTGATAATGATTGATGATTGTAATATAGGTAGTAATGATTATGTTCAGATTTTGTAATCCATATTAAAATATAGAAACAAACATATATTGAGATTTTGAAATTCAAAATCCTGTCATGACAAATCTCTTCCAAACATAACATTTGAATTAATAAAAACTTTGAAAAAATTTACACATATAAGATTTTTGCACGACAAGGTGTATGTGCATCTATGGCATGGGAGGGTACTAATTTAATTTAGAGTTAATTTCAATTTGGTTATGTATGTAAGACATTTTTCATTAATTTTTTCACAACCAAATATTTTTTTTTTTTCTAATTTTAGTCCTCTATGTTTTAAATTTTTTTCAATTTAGCTTTTGTTTGTCTGAATTTTTAAAATTGCTGATGTGACAGTTGGAAATTCTAATGTGGCCCAATTTTAAAAATTATGAACAAAAATGACTGAAATTGAAAAAAAAATTAAAAAGTAAAGTACTAAAATTGAAAAACAGATACTTTATTGTCAAAAAATAAAGAATATCTTACATATGAAAGATCAAAATTAAAATTTACCCCTAATTTAATTTAGTGTTTTGTCCCTGATCAATGTCTCAAGATAGAATAAACGTGTATTGATTTGATGTCTGGGCATAAATTGATTTCTAAATCCGAATACGAAATAAGTAGGCAAATAGAATATGAAGATGGTTGAGTTGGGTATGATGAGTATATTGACTATGCTTTTTTCCGGAAGATTACACAACTCAAGATTTTGGAAGCGCACACAAGTGGAAAAGACACAAGATTATAGGAAACTAACTCTCAGAATTTTGTTTTTGACCCTGTAGCAAAATTGTATTTTGTTTTTAAACTGTCTACCCACCCACACGATGCGTGGTTTATTATTTACTGTATATTATCTATTCACTATTTGTTCGCTGCATAAATTAATATTTCATAAATGAAGTGTGCATATTTTAAAGTATTACTAGAAATGTCTCTACAAATGTCTCTGCTGTATGTAGATGGTGTCTTGTCTCACTGTTTTTTTTTTTTCAAAAAGAGGGAAGTACGAAATTAAATACGTGGTCATAAATGAATACTGCAATAATAATGTTCCACTAGTTAGCAAAAATTTGGTCAATTATTTCAAAAAATTACTTTTTTATTTATTATTTTATAATGAGCTAAAGAGGCTCAAAAGGGATGGGACAATTGTTGGTTGTTTTGGTATTCTAAAATAACTAAAACTATGATGACACGTCTATAAATAACATTATTGATAACTACTTCATATCATATGAAACACAATGTGGGAATCCAAATTGATATAGACAGCCCAATAAAGACCCGTACACTTAAGAAAATGAATACACCTTATGTATCTTGAAAACTGGAATATAAGTTTAAGGATTAATTTCTGACGTTGTATGACCATTTCCATTTTTAGTTGAAAACTGATTTAAAAATTTTGATTAAAATTAAATTGAAATTAAAAAAAATTTAAAACATATAAAATAATAATTGAGAAAATAAACTAAAATTAAAAAAATTAAAATATATAAGATCAAAATTGAAAATATATACTTAAATGTCAAAAAATGAAAAATATCTTATACGTAAAACAAAAATTAAAATTAAAATTAACCCTAAATTTAATTTATGATCATATTTCTCCAACAACAACATCAAACATGAAACAAGATTATGAAAACTCTCTCATCACAGAAACAAAAGTGATTTTATGATGTGATCACATTTGGATATATGCCACCACCCATACAAGTTCATTTATTACATACATGATCGGTGCTCATAAAAAAGCCACCAAAGTTATACAATTTCTCTCTTCTAAAAGTCTTAGAGAAAACTATGCATCATATAAAGATAAGAACAAGTGAAAAGTTGCAAATGATGTTAGACTCGAATTTTAACATAAACAAACCTTAAAACCGAATCATTCAGACACATCTCGGGTTATTTAAAAAAAGAAAAAAAAAAGACAATAGTAAATTAAATAGGGATGGAATTGGAAACGGAGGGATAAACGACGGTGGCGGGATGGCCCATGATACGGCGGCCCTTGTGGTGGCGGAAGCAATAGACAAGAGCTCCGACGGGCCACTCCACCAACGCCGCCGCAGCGAAGGCCAAGAATCCGATGGTGGGGCCCACCACCTTGCACCTGCAAGGATTGCTCCTCGTTCCACACTGCACGCATACTGGACAACCTATTGCCATTTTATATCACTCTCAAGTTCAATGAAACCCAAATAAACCTTTTTTTTTCCTGGGAATTAATTGCTGCTAAGTAATAAATAAACTCTTGTTCTTATGATCAGTGGAAAAGGTTGTTTAAATAGAAAACCTGATCTGAGAGGCTGCAAATTGTTGTGCTGTCACTGCTTTACACGTGTATTTCTGCATCACTCCCAGCTTGACACGTTTTTTTCTGCTCCTTTTAAAATATTGATTTTGTTTTTGTGACGTGTTCAATTTTGATACCTAGCACGAATTAAATGTTATTAAATTCTTTATTGGAAAAGATTGTTATTTTTTGGATTTTTTTTTATGTTGGTATTATTTTGTTGAGAGTATAAAATGTTGTTTCAGTTATAGATATTTTGTCATTGTTGTTATTATTATAATCGTGTTAAATTAATTGTAAAATAAATGATGCTAGAAGAATAAAAATGTTATATTTTGTTCTTAGCAAAAGATATGCCTAAAGGAATAAATTTGAAGATAAGATCAAATAAGATCAATCAAACCATAATGCTTATAATTGACATCTTTCAGCCTGGGTTATTAGTCAATACTTGGTTTCTTTGAATTATACAATGTGAAGGAGAAACCATTGGACTAGTTGATGCAAGCTGAGGATAATAATCCCTAATCTTTTAGGCTATGCTATTTTTAATTGAAGATGAGTTTTGGAAGTTTAGATTTAAGATTTAGAAGCTTTTGTGAGTATAAAAATGCTATTTTTAATTGAAGATGAGTTTTGCAAGTTTAGATTTAAGATTTAGAAGCTTTTGTGAGTACAAAAATGCTATTTTTAATTGAAGATGATATTTGTAAGTTTAGATTTAAGATTTAGAAGCATTTTGTGAGTATAAATTTCAAAAATTTTACGTTTATTTTGAAATTTTATAGGGTAAGATTATAATTAAGATGTCATTTTTTATTATGAGAATTGTAGAAAAAATAGACGTTGTTTGTTGGAATTTATAGAAAAATTGAAAAATGTAAAAAAAAAATATGTATATATATATTGAAAGTTATAGAAAAATAAGAAAAGTATAGTAAAATATTGTAGTATTTTTTGTAAAAAATCCTTATCCAAACATAAATGTCTTTCTCAAAGATGGCAATAATGATGCTGCCAACGAATTACTACAGTGGTTCATGCATCTATGAATTAAAAATAAACAATGGTAAAAACAGCTACTCTTAAAAAGAACACCATGAATTGAACGAAGAGCAGATGAGATATTTATTATAAACAACATTACAATTTTTTCTAAGGCTTCATTTGGGTGGGGATTTGTGGAGGCATTTGAAATTCTATATAATAAATTTATCGATGGTATTTGAATAAATATGAATTTAAAATTTATATTTTTTATTTTAAATTATTTTAAAAGTAAAATGGATGGATTTCAAATTCACTTCAATTTATATGAATTTGAAACTGGTTCATTGTAAATTATAATTATAGGGGCTAAAAGATATCAGCCATATAGATTAAAAATTCATCACAATAGAATGACGAGGACCATATTACTTCCATTTTAAACTTTATCCTATTAACATTTGCTATGCGAAAACTCATTCTTCTTTTCCTTCTTGTCTTCATATCATCAAGCATACAAACAAACATCAGGCAATAAAAATCTGTAGTAAAACAACAGGAGGGGTTAATTGTGCAAAATTCTTTTATAGTTGGAATATCGGTGTGAAACCTTCATGTGCTTAAAAAATTGTACAAAATTCTCTTGTTCAAAATTCCCAATTCCGTTAACATTAATGAAAGTTCTATGCTTACACTCTTCATGCATTTTTTAATATATTTTTTCTATCACTTTTTTGTTATATACTGAGATAATTATACTTTTTTTACTATAAAATATTCATTCTCTTGTCGGGGTTTCCAACAATTACAAACACTTCCTTCAACTTTATTTATGCCAACACATTTTTCTTTTGTGCTCGACCATACACACCCCAACTTCTTCTAAACACACCCCACAAAATTAAATAAAAATGAAATATAATGTGTAAAGACAATTATACCCTTACTTCAAAATTAGAAAAACATAATTGTTCGACCACTGATCAAACACATAACAAAATGTTCGGTTGGTGGTTAAATACACCACACTCGATTCGGTTACTAGTCGAACAGAGTATACTGGTCAAACACACTACACTCCGTTCGACCGATCAGGACCGAACGAGACTTTTCCATAAATGAAAAACATAAGCACGAATCGACCGAAAATATCAATTTCTCATCAAATCAAGCATTGTTGTCCATTAAAAAAACATTCTAAACATGAATCCTAAACACTTACATTGTATTTCAAACAATATTAAACAAATTTAACACATCAAATTCATAATTTCATCTTCAAAATCTTTAGAACTTCACTTATTTGGAATTTTATCTTGTTGATGTGGATCCATTGTAGACTTCTTTGTATGAAATCGAACTTACCAAAATTTGTTCGATTTAAGGTCGAACACTTCTTGATTCTAAGTTTCAAATTTTTTTGCTTCTTTTTCGTCGTCTTCTTCTTCTTCCTCTCTTGTGTTAGGGTTTGGGTGTGGAGTAGTGTTTGTGGGTGTGAAGGTATTTGGGGTGTGTTTAGTATTCAATTTGTGTTTTATATTTTATTTAAATGTTTCATAATAAAGGATATTTTTATAATGTTGTGGGGTGTGTTTAGGAAGTTGTAAGTTATTTTTGTATTTTGGTGGGTGTTTTAGAAATTAGGATGTGTTTAGAAGAAGTTAAGGTGTGAATAGCCAGATCTTTTTCTTTTATTTGCTTTTTTTTTACTATATTAATTTTTTATTTTATTATCATTAATATCAACGGTTGGTACGTATGTTTTTTTCTTAACTTTTGTTTATTATTTCGGTTCTTTTTTTCCAATATTCATTTTTATCTAGTTAGTTATTTACATTATTTGTTATTAATGATGTTTCTTTCTCCACTTTTTTTTTTATTTCCAGTTTTTTATAATATTAATTTTTTTTTTGGAGATCATTTTTTTTAAAATATTAAGAAAAATATAAAATCAATAAAAAAAAAAGACTCAATATACAAAAATTGTTTATTATAATAAAAAAAACTTAATCATACCAAGAAACAATTAAAATATCAATTTATCAGAAAAAATCAAAAAATAATAAAAATTATACAAAACAAATTGGAATATACCAATTTGTAAGAGTAAAAAAAAAAAAAAGATTACAGCAAAAAACTTGGAACATGTATAGTACTTGTTTCAGGTTCTCCTTAAAATATGAAATGTACCTTAATGGAAAATTTTCTCATTGTTCACACATTTAATTATCTATAATTCTTCAATAAATTTAATGAATTTTTGATTTTTTTATCGATATCAAAAAAAAAAATTAATTCAAAGAAAAATAGTATACCAATTATATTTAGAGTCTTGTTAATTACATTTTAGAGTAACTTTGAGGTGAAAATAGTATACTATTGAATATTTTCACATCTGGCCTCCTCATTAATCGTCAACATTATTAATAAAACAAAAAAACTATGTAAAAATTAACATTGTAAAAAAAGTAAACTGAAAAAATCAAAAGCAAATAAAGACATATACTTAACAACTGTTGTCATTAATAACGATCAAATAAGTAATTAGATAAAAAGTTAAAATTGAAAAAAAATTGAATAGAAAAAAAAACAAAAGTAAAAAAAAGAAGTTGATGCATTGACATTAATAACAATAAAATAAATTACTTAAAACAATTAACATTATAAAAATAAATTAATTAAATAAAACAAAAGCAAATAAAAAAATGTGTTAATGTAGAAAATAAGTTTGAAGAAGTGTTTGTAATTGCAAGAAATCCACACAAAAGGATGAGTCTTTTAATATAATCAAAAAGGGTAAATATTTCATTATACAGCAAAAAGGTGAAGAAAAATACTAAAAATGTCCGTGCATAACACTTATGTTAATATTAACAGAGTTATGAAATTACGTCGATACTTCCACATATTATGGGTAACGTAGGAGACATCTCTATTTTCCCCCCGGGGAATTCCCACTGCTTAGCTTTCAATTCGCCTCTGACCATCAAATGAAATGTGAATAGCCCGTCCTCCTCTCTTTGAAAGAAGGGGCGCTTCCGGTTATGTTGGTGCTTGAAACAATTTTATCTTCTCCATATTACTATATCTCTAGAGTCAATAATTTTATATGAGAAACTACTGAACTCAATCACTTGCTGCCGTTACTCTTCAGTTTTCTGTTGAGGTCTATCCTGTAGAGGTCTCTTAAATAGAAAAGGGTAGCATCGAAGGAAATTTCGAGTTATATTTAAATAACCACAAAAGAATTTCATGTAATTTTTAAAGTACAAAAACGTTTCATGTCGATTTTCGTAGCCACAAGAAAATTTATCACAATTATCCCTAAAACAATAATACAAAAAAGACAAATAATGTGTTATATGATTATATCACATCATTACAGCACAATCTTGAATGAATTTGGAAAGCTATGACAAATTCAAGGACATAATTTAAGACTGATACTAAGAAAATGAGTGACACTTCTGTTCCCCCAACCCGCTCCGCCACTTCATGAATTCGTTTCATTCTTTGTTTTTCTTTTTTCTCTTTTGAAATTTTTTTTTTGGTAATTTTTTTTCTCTCCTTCTTTTTTTCATGTGTTCTCTTCTTCTTTTTTCTTTTTTTTTCTTCTTCTTTTTCAATTTCTTCATATGATTGTTTCTCAATTTCTGTTTAATTTCTTCAATTTCTACTCTTGATCAACAATACTACAAATTTATTCTTTTAATATCTAGGGCTCCTATTCTTCTAATATTTAGAGTTCCTTTTATCTTGTAATCAAAAATACTCAATCAGCAATAGAGGAGATTTGAACAATGAGTAAGGTAAAATATTTCGATGAAAACAATTTCAAGGAATTGTACATACAAATGAAAATAATTCTAATACAAGTATTATAATTTTAGGTCAAGATTCAAACAATTCTTATATTGTTAATAATGTTGTAACATCAGTTTTTCTAAATTATATTGTTGAGACAATACATTAACGTAATAGACACTGATTTTGTTTCATTTTAGTGATTTTCTGAAATTAAATTGACTTTCTAGTTCGGTGATTATCATTATATGGTGATTACTTTTGAGGTATTACTAATTTGTTCAATAGGTATTACATATATGTTCTACAAGTATTACAAAATTACATGCTTGAATGATATATAAGTAATACCTTCGAGATATTATGAAAATATGTTTGAGGTATTACTAATTTGTTCAACAAGTATTAGACATATGCTCTACTGGTATTACAAAATTACATACTTGAATGATATATAAGTATTACCTTCAAGATATTATGAAAATATTTTTGAGATATTATTGATTTGTAATACTTGAAAGGAACATATATAATACTTATAAGGTATTTATGTAATACTTGAAAGGAACATATGTAATATTTATAAGGTACTTATGTAATACTTGAAAGGAACATGTGTGATACCTATAAGGTACTTATAACATACTTGAAATGAACATGTTTAATACTGTAAGGTACTTATGTAATACTTCAAAGGAACATGTGTATTACCTGTAAACGAACATGTGTAATATTTGGAAAGTAATTATATAATACTTGAAAGGAACATATGTAATGCCTATAAAGTACTTATATAAAACCTGAAATGAACATGTGTAATACCTGTAAAGTAAGTGTAATAGTTGAAAGCAGTGACGAAAAAATCGCGATATTTCGGCGAGATATCATCGAAATATTGCCCAGGAGACAGATCTGATACAATATATGGGTGCAGTTTTTTTTCGTCAAAAAATCGACGAAATATCGTCAGTTGTCGGAAAATATCATTTTATTGTCGTTGTCGGCAAACAAGGGGTAATTTTCACGGTGTGTCGACGAGGATTCCGATGTCGGTGAAGGCGCGGAGGATGTCGGGATTGACGTCGAAGATTTTGATGCAGTCGTTGGTGGTCTTCTCCTTGAGGAACTACGCCACCTGATGCGGCGGAGAGAGATTGCACCTGATGCGGTGAAGGGAGGTTGTCGTCGAGGGTGCCGTAGTTGACGCCGATGGAGTGGACGTCGGTGGCGGCGAGGAGGAAGAAGGCACAAAGAAGAGAGCGTGCCGCCATAGAAAGAGAGAGGAAGGGAAGAAGGTTCTAGTATTGAGTAAATGAATCCTTGTGGGTAATTAAATTGATACAAAGAGGAGGGTTCAGAAAACGCGTGTTTGGAATTGGAATGGAACAGAAATGAAGAGATTTTTCAGACAAATTGGATTCCAGATAAGATAGGGCTGTTTGGAATTTGGATAATTACAAAAATAATGTTGGTGAATTTACAACTAATCAAGTGTAATTCAATTAGATGTGTACGACTTCAATATATATTAATATTCATTATAATATTATGTAAAGTGCTAGATACATTTTTTAATTTTTTTCTCGAAATTATCGATATTTCCACCGATATCGATATATCCGTCGATATATCTGTAAAATCAAGGTACCGATATATCCACAAGTACCGATATTTTTTTCCTTATGCTGTTGTGTGTATATATGTGTGAGTTTGATGTTGGCTTGTGTGTCGGAGGTGTGTGGTTGGTTGTAGGGTGGTCGTCGGCGAATGGGAGTCGCCGGCAGGCGATGGCAGGTGGCGGTAGCAGAGGGACGAGGGGTGGCTAGGAAGGGTTTGGTTTGGGGGTTGATTTATGGAAATTAGATATAATCTAGGGGCTATTTTGCAAGCCCTATAATTCTTGAAAATTCATATTTGACCTCAATAGTTACAAGTATTACATTTATACCCTTAAGGTTATGAAATTATGTTTTAAGCACCATGAATTATGAATAATGATATCGAACCCCTAATTATGCTGAAATTATTTTATGTACCCTAAAATTTGATAATATTATGTATTGCCTATTAGAATTGTTTTATATTGCTAAAATGATCCCTAGAATTTTACTGAAATTACAAGAATACCTTAAAATTGTTGAAATTGCATTTTTACCCATAATTTGTTGGAAGTATAAAACGGACTCTAGATATTACAGATATTGCTTTCAAGACATAATATATATATATATATATATATATATTAAATGACCAGTTAGACCCAAACAAATGAATTAGGTTACAATTAACCTTAGAAATATTATAATAATTAAAGTATGTACGATCTAATCGTTATCTCAAATCTAGGGTATAAAATCTTAGATTCACGTCTCGTTAACCCCATAACTTTAAGTTTAAATCGAACTTTCTATCTTATGATTTATACGTTTCATTACGAAAGAGAGTTTAGCCTGAAAAATTTATTTTAAATAGTGAATGGTTTGATTAAATTCTAAAACGAGCAATTACACTTTGTAGGAAACACAAAAGGAGGAACGAATTAATCTCGTATAAAAGTATAATTTCTACAAGCTTTGTCCTTGAAAGGTGGGGGTAATTGCTTATTACGATATTTATATTTTTTTCAAAATATTTAATATATGACATCTTATACTTGAATGACATGAGGTCGATATACATGTTATATGAATAAAGTGCTATGAGCTAAGATGTTAAATTACGATATAATAAAGTTTATATTATTAATATATGCAATCTATTAAGATTATTATTAAACGTGAATGTGATTGATGAATGATTTAAACCACTTGATGGATTGTGACAGAATTAATTGATGGAAATTCTGATGACTGATGAATGATGAATGATTGGGACGAATGCTTGTATTATTGAATAAGTTAAGCCACGTGATGGATTGTGATTGTTTATTGATTGAGTTATTTTGATTGAAATCTTTAAGAATGATAAAATGTTGGGGTTTATATTATTGAAAGATTCAAGTTATGTGATTGATGATAGATTGAGATGACTATTTATTTTATTGGGTGATTTAAATAAAATGATTTTTTGTAATTATTTATTGATTGGATTGTTTGATTGAGGTATTTGTGATTGATGAAGAATGAAAGGGTTTGAGCCCCTGTAATGAAAGAGTTTGAGCCCCTATAATGAACGGATTTGAGTCTCTATAATGAAAGAGTTTGAGCTCCTATAATGAACGGATTTGAGTTCCTATAATGAACGGGTTTGAGCATCTATATAATAAATTAGGTTTGAGCTTCGAGGTAAAGGATAAATCGAGTTTGAGCCCCGAGGTAGAGGATAAATCGGGTTTGAGCTCCGAGGTAAAGGATAAATCGGATTTGAGTCCCGAGGTAAAGGATAAATCGGATTTGAGTCCTGAGGTAAAGGATAAGTCGGGTTAAACCCCACATTCATGTGATACAAGTATGCTAAATGATTGATTGCTATGTTTTGTGTTTGGTATTTTATTATTGTTTACTATGCATCATATATGTGAAGTTATGCACCAGTTAATATGTGCATATGTGATAAATGAAATGTGATTTTCATGGTGGTTAAGATCCACAATTTCATGGCAGATAAGATCTGCGTTTTCATGGCGACTAAAATCCGTAACTAAAATGATATGTTTGAAAGTGATAGATAAACATTTTATGCCAACCAGTTTCTTATGATAAAATTTGTGTTATGAAAAGTTGTAAGCCATTCGAATGAAATTCTTTAAGTTTATAACATTTTGAGATAGGGGTATGACAATATCTTTTATTATATGGTTTTAAATGTACGTGCGATACGTTTTAATTATTTTAGAAATTATTTTATGTCACCCCGAGTTTCCCCATTGAGTGTATTTCAAACACTCACCCCTTTATATTAAAATGTTTTCAGTTTAAAGAATTTAAGGCGTGGAGTGAGAGCAGTGGATATAGGTAGCCAATAATAAAAGGTTGCAAATAATTTTTATTTAAATTATAATATTTCATGAAATGTGGAAATGAATATTTTATAATAAATTTTGAATTTTTTTTATCTTTAATATTCTTAAAAGAGTGATTTTATATGTAAGTAACGTCTTGGTTAAGGTTTACTTTTAAAAAGAAACGGGACGTTACAATAGTGTAGGGGAAAATGTAGTGCATGGTTGGAGCTATATTTCATACTACATGTAGAGGTAGTGTGAAATGTAGTGTGTGATTGGAGATGCTTTTAGGCACTTCACGGTAATTTTAGGCATTAAACGACAATTTTAGTTAAAATTGTCGTTTAATGCCTAAAATTGAGAGGGGCAGTACATAACAAAAATAAGGGGTGATGGGGGCAGTAAATGAGAATCAATTCTGTGGCAAATCAAATCCAATCAATTCTGTGACAAAAATGGGAATCAAATTTTGTGACAAATCAAATCCATTCAGTTAGTGAGCCAGACTTTGACTCAAAATTATATTTTGTGGTAGAAAATGGATAACTTATATATTTTGTAATAGAAAAGGTATATCCTAATATATTTTATGGTATTATGCACTTTTTCCTCATCAATAAAATAGCACAATCCTTTGATTTTTGATGTGGAAGTAAACTTTGATGTGGATAGGTTGTCTTATCATTAGATTATGTGAGTTGTCTTATCTTTAGAATATATGGGTCCATGACAACCCTCTATCTGTTTCCTAGTTTACCTTTTCTTTTCGATTTTTGGCAATATTAGTAGAAACTTTGTTGTTTAGTTTTTGGAACTCCATATATTACCTTTCCATTGTATTTGAAGTTATATGATGTTTGATAGGACAATTGATAAAAAATAAATCTTTTAAATTTGAATTATTTCAATCATTCCTTTTATTTGCTAGAACCGATAGAGTAATATTAAAAAATGATAAATTTCATAATAAGACTCAATTTAGATATTAGTTCTCAATTTTGAACCCAAATTTTAAGGTTTTTCAATAAGGGGTTCAATTTAACATTTTTTTTTCTCAATTTTAGGCTTGAAATTTAGATTGAGTTCTCAATTGAAGACAAAATTTCATATTCTTTTTTATTTATATTTATAGATTTATTTATATTTCAACATGTATTCATATTTTGGATAAATTAAGACAAATTAGTATGCTTTAAAAACAATTTTCATTCAACTTATCTTAATTTATATGAAAAAAAAGAAAGAAAAAAATTTAATTAAATTCATAAAATATAATTTATATTTAATTGATTAATATTAAAATCGATTTTATATACTTTTATTCATAAAATTAAGAAAATAAAGGAATTTTGATTTTTTGAATTGCATTGATTATATATATATATATATATATATAAATTAATACAAGTCGGATGAAGATCGTTCCTTAATTGCACGAACTTGTCTTAATTTATCTAACTATATATACATATTAAAATATAAATAAAAAATAAAAAGAAAAAGAAAATGAAATTTTGTCTTGAATTGAGAACTCAGTCTAATTTTCAAGCTTTAAATTGAGAAAAATGTAAAATTAAGCCTTTTATTAAAAAAATTTAAAATTTGGATCTATAAGTGAGAACTAATTTATAAATTCAATCATGTTCTCAAATTTATCCTATTCAAAAGGCAAGTTGGCTAATTAATGCATTAGAAACCATGTCTATTTTTGTCGTTGTCATGCTTTCTTCTGTATATTAGCCACAACAAAATTGTTACATTAGAAATCATGTATTTTTAAACTTTTCTTGACAAAAAGTCCAAACATACATTACAAAATAACTAAAAATAATATGTTACTGCCAAAAAAAAAAACATTTCTTGATAACTTTAATTTATTGTCGTAAAAAGTCTTATCTCAAACAATCATTTTATATCAGATTTGGTTCTTTAGTAGTCACTTTTTTCAATTTTAATCTGATTTTCGATATTTATCTACGTGTATGCTAGAATTGCTGATGTAGATTTTCAATATTCTGACGTCCATGTAGACATAAATTGTCATCTCGAGAAAAATCGGATTAAAAATGGGAAAAAATATTAAAACTATAATTGTGCAGTTGGATTATTTTGTTTCAAAAATATTAAAATATAGCATCTCATATGATTTTTCAGGTCCATACAACTAACTTTTCCAACTACAACAAAACATTAAAAAATAAATAAATCAAGTCCGTGCCAAATTGTTAAATCAATAATATTTAACAATAGCACAATCCTTAATTTGCTTTTTTGATGTGGAAGCAAACATTGATAGGTTTTCTTACATCTCGTTTAAACATGCAACCATAGAATTACAGAAAAACAAACCATTCAACATATAAGTTAATAAAAGTCACACCACCCGATTTTAGAAAATAGGTAGAATTTCTATAGAAAGTCTTTTTTATATTCGTGACTTCAGTTAAACATATAATCCAACTTTTAACTCTTTACTTTTCTTTTTCCTTTCTATTCACATGAGTTCCTTTAGTACATATGATTGGAACATCAAACATGTGATCATTCCATCTGAAATGTACTCAACCCATCTTCAACCAACAAAAAAACAACTTATTATGGACAACAAAATATCGTCGTAAAAACATTGAAAATTATCGCAAAAACATTTGCGACAACATTAATTTATCGCTTAGCTATTATTGCAAAAGTCTTCTTGTAGTAACTTTTTTGCAATAATGTCATTTTCACTAATGTATTTGCGACAACATGATGTCACCACAAATAAGGTTTTTTTATTGCTTTTTATGAAAATTTTGTGTCAGTTTATATTATCAACTTTTACGACAACACATCACAGAAATAGATTTTTCACAACAACTTTTATTATTGCAAAACATCTAATCGCAAATACTTTTGTTTTGCGTTATTTTATGATCGTATCTTCATTGACGTCTACATATTGATATATATAGAAGTATGAAATAAAATTTTAAATTCTTCATAAATTTGTTTAATGAATGGAAAAATAAAAATACATTGACTTCAATCTAGTTTTTTCACTCACAGCAAATAATGCAAAATCACCACGTTCATGATTTTGGATTTTTTTAAATTAGTTTGAATGACAGAAATAGTATAATCTTAGGACGCTAGTTTGTTATTGTGGCAAGTTGTTTCGTCCATCAATTGATAGTTTTTACTTTCATTAGCATCGACAATGTATATATTTCATGAGGTTAATTGATACTCAATTCTTGCATGTGAAATATGTAACAATTACAGTAAAAAAATGAGTTTCCTAGTATTTAAATCACTTGATTTAGAGATAAAGAGGTGCAGATTTTAAGAAGAACCCTGGCTTATACAAACATCATCAGATGGGTCGCTTCTTATCAAATAAAAAAAATAATTTAAAAAAGAAAACAATATTTTTAAAACCCTCGAATTATTTTAAAATATAAACATTAATTTTAAAATGCAAAAAATATTTTAGAAAAAATAAAATTCATTCTGATAATTTTTTTAAATAATTCTAAATTACCTTTCAAAAATAAAAATATTATTAGACATAAAATTAAATGTAAAAATTAATTTGAAAAATATGATAAATAATTCAAAAATATGAAAATTATTCTAATCAACATAATTTCATAAAAAACAGTAAATTTTTTGAGAAACCTAAAAGTTATTTATTGAAAATCTAAATAATAAAATTGTAATTTATGAAATCTTATATTAAAGATTTTGAAAAATAAATAGTTACGGACTACGGTTGTCATGGTTGAAAATACATATAGAAATATTTGAAAATCTTGAAAATAATGTTTAATTTCTAAAATTTAATTTGAAAATTAAAAAAATATTTTATTTTATATTCATTCTAATTTTATACCTGCAGCTCATCCACAGCATTAATTTCCAACTTTTCCACTGGTGAACAAGCATTACTGGCATTTAAAAAACACCATCACTTCAGATCCCAATGGCAATTTGGTCAATTGGTCCACTAATGAATCCATATGTTCTTGGATTGGCATCTCTTGCAGTACCAAACCCCATCGGGTCACTGCCCTAAATGATTCAAAAATTAAATCAAGAATGCCGTGTAAGATAGGCTAATACAAAATTATATTGAATCACTAATATTTAAAAAGTGCAAAATCCATTGTTTTTATATGGATTGAAAAAATTAGTGTCCTTCTACATATATATAGTGTTCTAAATTTGCAATATCCCCATATATATATATATATATATATATATATATATATATATATATATATATATATATGAATGAGAAATTTAGATGTCTTTTTTATGTTGTGTGGTTTATAAAGGATAAAAACATTTTTAAATTGTCAACAAATGTCTAGTTACAAGTAGTTTTCCACTGTATGCATATATTACGATTAGAAAACAGATTAAGGGAAAAAGCATTATTTCCACAGTATGCAGTTTATTATTGAAGAATACTTAATTAATTGGTAGTCAATGTAGGTCTACGAGAGGACACATTTGGATTATTGAAGAAAATAAGTCATTGAGAATGAATGTGTGAAATCAAAAGAAAAAGAATGAATGTGTAGTCTTTGGCACTCCATATTATATTCTATTCTATTTTGGCAATTAAACTTTGTTGCATAGTCTTTGGCACTCCATGTTATACCTTTATTTTAAATAACAAAACTATTTCTATCATTTATCTTCTTTGCCAACATCTACATATTTTTCAGAAGAATACTAACTTAAAGCAGCATCACTTGTGTTACTTTTGAAAGCCCTAACATATAAAATGTTAATTAGTCCCAATAATGTTAAATTTTATAAGAAGTTTTTAGAGTTTATAAGATTTTTAATTTAAAATTAGTTTTTTGAAGCGTTTGGATAAATAAGATAGTGGAGTTTATATGATGTTAGTAATTGTATTTGTGTAATTGTATAAGATCTTATTTTTGTATAAGGCAATCCATCAAATAGATTTGTCATCTAATCAGTTTTCAAGTAATATTCAAGTTTAATTTCCCGTTGCCAATCACTAGAATAACTAAATTTGTCAAATAATCTATTGAGAGGATCTATCCCTCCATCATTGGAAAGTATCAAAGGCATAATACAATTGGAGCTATCTAACAATAATCTTTCTGGACAAATACTAAAGTCTTTGGAATATCTGCATTATCTTGAATATTTTAATGTGTCTTACAATAAATTGGAAGGAAAGATTCCGAATAGGGGGTTGTTTTGTTAACTACATTACTCAATCGTTTCTTCACAACTCTACTCTATGCGGTGCAAAGAAATTTGAAGTGCCACCTTGCCCAGAAAGTCATACAGGTTCAGGATCAAAAGTGTTGTCCGGTTAATCAAGTATATTTTGTCCTCCTTCATTTCGATTGTTGTTCTATTGATTTTCATGTTCTTGCTCATTAGAAAATGTAAACAGAGAAGAATATTATCATTTGAAGGTACTTCACTAGCAGTTGATATTAATTGGAGAATAATTTCATACATAGAACTTATGCGAGTAACTAGTTCTTTCAGTGAAAGAAGTCTCCTTGGTAGAGGGAGTTTTGGTTCGGTATTCAGAGGAACACTTTCCGATGGGTTGAATATCGCAATAAAAGTTTTCAACTTGCAGGTAGAAGGGGCTTTCAAGAGCTTCGAACCTGAAAGTCAAATATTGAGGTCTATTCGACATCGGAACTTAGTCCCAATAATTGGTTGTTATACCAACACCAAGTTCAAAGCCTTGATTCTTAAATACATGCCAAATGGAAGTTTGGAGAAATGGCTACATTCTGATAGTTGTTGTTTGAATTTGATACAAAGATTGAAAATAGCAGCAGATGTGGCATTAGCATTGGAATATCTTCATCATGGTCATACATTTCTTATTGTTCATTGTGATATAAAGCCAAGCAATGTTTTGATTGATGAAGATATGACTGCTCATGTTGCTGATTTTGGTATTTCCAAGCTTTTTGATGAACGGGAGACAATGATTCAGACTAAAACCTTGGCAACTATAGGTTATGCATCACCAGATAACATACAATCTTTATAATATCTTAAAATTCAATTTCTCTCTATTTATTTATTTCCTAATATTCTCTAACCGATAGATGATATGTTGAGGGCAAAAAATACAAAATACAATGCTATGTTTGTAATGAAGAAATACAAAATATGAAGCACAAAATTCTGGTCACTCTTATTTTCCAAGTGAAAATGTGTCGGCCAAGCTTAGAGTCTCAATCCGGAGAGACAATCTACTCCTCATTAAAGCTTACTAATCCACAATGTAAAAGTAAAGCTAAACAAAAAAAAGTAAAAGTTGCCATCAATTAAGAAGAATAATATATAGCACCAATCCCAATTCAAATTTATTTGATTCTCACCCTCTCAATTATTTTAAATAAAGTCTTTCTACTCAAACAAACAATGCATAACTGTAAAGTTTCTCATTTAGGCTCAACGCATTGGATAAGGAAGGGTAATATAGTACAACAATTATGATGGAACTTCTTGGTTCGATTAGCTTGATCTTTTAGTACATATTATATTGATTTTTTAAGTATATAATTTGTTCCGATTTCATTGTAAATAAGGTGGGAAAATGTGTAGTTTAAAGCTATAAAATTGGTAATTCTATATATCAGGTAATACTTTTATAATATTAATATGTGCATATATTGTACAATGTACGATTTGTCAAAATTATTATTTATCACAAGTATTACATATATGATACATATAAAAATATTACCTGATTATAAATACAAAAGTATTACGTAATATTAATTACTTGTCAAAATTATAAAAATATTATCTAGTATTACATTATATGCTTAATAATATTACATGATACAAACTAAAATATTAAAAGTATTGTAGTGCATTACTTATTATATATAAAATAGAATAAAAATATTAATTAAATATCTAATCCACAATGGAAAAGTAAAGCTAAAAAACAAAAGCAAAAGTTGCCATCAAAAAGCAAAATTAAGTAAATTTTTATGAAAAATTAAAATGAAAATTAACAATTTATATATCAAATTATAAAGTTTAAAACAAACTGACAAAATAAATGAAAAAAAAATCAGTGTGTCTTCACCTCTTCATTTTATAGTATATATATTATAGCATCATTCCATAGCAAGACACAGCAAGTTGAAGTAAAGATTATTAATTATTATTGTAATGGAATCTCTCTTTTCTTTTGGTATTCATGTGCTCTTCATACTTATAATCACCCTTAGATTCACCTCTTCCCACCCTTTTTCCAATTCCAGCACCGACGAATATGCATTACTTGCCTTCAAAAACTCCATCACTTCTGATCCTTATGCTGTTTTAACCAAGAATTGGTCTTCTGCTAACACTAATACATCCTTTTGTTACTGGATTGGTGTCTCTTGTGGCATCAAAAATCATAGGGTCACAGCCTTAAACGTTTCAGGGTTCGAGCTCAAAGGAACCATTTCTCCACATCTTGCAAATTTGACATTTCTTCGATCTCTAGATATTAGCTCCAACAATTTCACAGGAGTGGTACCTTCTGAGCTGTCAAAATTACGTCGTTTAAACAAGTTAAACGTCGGATTTAACAACTTCACTGGAGAGATACCATCGTGGCTTGGAGTCTTATCTCAACTTGAACATCTGCGTATGAGAAACAACACCTTCTCCGGTAGAATTCCTCCTACTCTATTCAATATTTCAAAGTTGCAGACTTTAGATATTAGGAATAATTTTCTTGATGGAAATATTCCAGAAGAGATTGGTGATTTTTCTTACTTGGAAATATTGAATTTAGGGGGCAACCAGTTTAGGGGGTCTTTACCATATAGTATCTTCAACATCTCTTCTTTGATAGAAATTAATCTAAGATTCAATAAGCTATCAGGAAAGCTTCCAAATGAGATATGTCAAAATACTCCAAAACTTAGAGTTATGTCTCTGTCTGGGAATAAACTTGAGGGGGAAATTCCAGCAAATATATACAGATGCAGAGAGCTGGAGGACCTTCGCTTGCCATTCAACAATTTCAATGGCAGAATACCAAATGAAATTGGGAGTTTAATTAAGCTTAGGATTTTATCTCTATCCTCGAACCATTTTACAGGTATGATTTCACTAATCAACATTTTTACATTTATAACATGTCTTTGCTTAAGTGCAATTCTCAAAAAATAAATTATGATCGAGCAAATAGTCATTATTTACATTCTAAAGAATTAGATATATGCGAATATGGGTGCATATTGTTTTCAACATCTCTCTCATTAAACAGCACAGATTCCATCTTCTATTTTTCAAGTGAAATTATACCTCAATGTGCCTGAATTTCTCAAGAACACAATTGCAGAAAACCCTATTCACATAAAATGATAAATGTGTGCAAAATCGAAAGTGAAAATGAAATCAATAGGCCCAAGAATTAAGGTGGTTCGGTGATTTACATCAACCTACATCCACCATGCGAAGAACGAACAAAATCTACTAAGAATCGGTGCTCAATTGAGCTTTACAAGATTTCCCCCAATTTCTAGGTTTTGCTATGAAGAACCCTAATCTCTGCTCTCAAGAATTACAATGAATCGAATGCTAATTCTAAGCCTGAAGATACATCTTTATAGCAGGTGAAAAACCCCCTTATCAATTGGAAAAACTAACTAACCGAAACCAACCAATTTCAGCTGTGAAAACCGACTCCTACGCAGCTTACTGTAGCTAATCCCTAACTGTCTGAAACCGGCAGTTAGGCCTTATCTTTCCTGCGCCCGGTTTAGCTACTTCGGCTCTGATTCTAGCTCATCCGATCCCGGTTCTGGAATGTCTGAATTATTTCCAAGTTGATACACAACAATTCTCCACCTCAACTTGTGAAACTTATTCGATCTCTCATTGCCACAAGCATGTTCACTTGTGTTCCCTTGTCCAGCTTTGAACCTGTACTAAATCCCTGCAAAATTCGAACTTGGTCCTAGGAAGAACCTTAGTTAGCATGTCAGCAGGATTATCTAGTGTATTAATCTTCTTTGCTTCAACCTCACCTTTGTCTATCAAGTTTCTAACAAAATGCAACTTAATGTCTATATGCTTACACCTATCATGAAACATTTGATGCTTAGATAAATGAAGTGCACTCTGGTTATCACAGTATATTGCTACCCTTCCCTGCTTTATATTGAGTTCATGTAGAATTCCTTTCAGCCATATGGATTCTTTGACAGCTTCGGCCATTGCTACGAATTCGGCTTCCGTTGTTGACAAAGCTACCACTTGTTGCTGCATTGCTTTCCAGCTCACAGCAGTACCAAACAAACGAAAGATATAGCCTGTAGTTGACCTTCTCGAATCAGCATCACCTGCAAAATCAGAATCAACAAAACCTTCGAGTGGATTAGATTTGTTTTGTTGCTGTTTAAACATTAAGCCCAGATTTGCTGTTCCAAGGAGATATCTCATCATCCATTTAACTGATTCCCAATGTAACTTGCCAGGGTCTGCCATGAACTTGCTAACTTTACTCATAGCAAAAGAAATATCCGATCTACTGCAGACCATTGAGTACATCATGCTTCATACGGCATTTGCATAAGGCACACCTTGCATATGTTGTCTATCTGCATCAGTTTTTGGCTTATCTTCAGCTGTCAATTTGAATTGAGTTCCTAATGGTATAGACACTGGTCGAGCTTCATGCATATTAAATCGCTTAAGGACTTTCTTTATATAGTCAGATTGGTGCAGCAAGATCCATCATTTATCTCTATCTCTCTTGATATCCATGCCAAGCATTCTCCTAGCATCACCAAGGTCCTTCATGTCAAACTGCTCCTGAAGTTTCCTCTTGATGACTTGTATTTTCTCCATACTTTTGCTAGCAATTAGCATGTCGTCTACATAGATTAGAAGATACACTTGGACTGATCTGCTATCCTTTTGCAAATATACACAGCTGTCATAACTACATCTATCAAAACCCAAACTGATCATAACACTATCAAACCTTTTATACCATTGTCTAGGGCTTTGTTTCAGCCCATACAATGATCTTTTCAACAGACATACTTTATCCTCTTCACCTGGTTTCTTGAATCCTTCGGGTTGAGCCATATACAAAGTTTCATTTAAATTTCCATGTAAAAATGCTGTCTTCACATCTAGTTGTTGCAGCTCCATGTCTTCTTGCACAACTAAGGATAATAAAATTCTTATGGAGACATGTTTTACCACTGGAGAAAATATTTCATGGTAATCAACTCATTCCCGTTGAGTATAACCCTTGGCCACTAACCGGGCCTTGAATCTAAATTGCTCCTTTCCTGTTACTTCTATTTTTCTCTTGAAGATCCATCTACAACCTATCAGTTTCTGACCTGCTGGTTTATCTACTAGTTGCCAAGTCTCATTCTTTTCTAGTGACATAAACTCCTCATTCATTGCTTGGATCCATTTATCTCTATCCTTAGAACTTATGGCTGTCTTGTAAGAATTTGGCTCCTCATAATCAATCTCTTGTGCCGCACATAATGCAAAATGAACTATATCAGCTTCACCATATCTTGAAGGGGCTTTGATGATCCTCCTCTTCCTGTCTCTGGCTAGATTATAGTTTCTTAGCTCATCCTCACTTGTTTCTTGTTCAGGTTGAGCAGGCTCTTGACCATCTTCTGTGTCACTGCCATCAGATTCAACTTCTTGAGGATTTGTCTGATTTTCTGTCATTAACTCCACCTGAGTTCTTGTATCAGTAGCTTCAGATTCATAATCACCTTCATTTTCAGTATTCTGAGGTTCTCCTTTGTATCCCATCACACCTTCTACAAATCTCACATTTCTGCTGATAAAACATCTTGGGGTTCCAGCTTCTAAGCTCCATAATTTATATCCTTTCACTCTATTAGGATACCCAATGAATATGTACTTAATAGCTCTGGATTCCAGTTTATCATGATTTGTGTGTGCATAACATAAGCATCCAAAAACTTTGAGAAAAGAGTAATTAGGAGTTTTAGAATACCATACCTGATTTGGTGATTTGAATTGAATTGGAGAGGAGAGGCTTCTATTTATCAGAAAGGCTGCTGTAGAGACAGCATCTCCCCAAAATGACTTAGGTAGTTTTGCATCTATTAGTAAGCATCTCACCTTTTCTAATAAGGTTCTATTCATACGTTCAGCTAGCCCATTTTGTTGAGGAGTGGCCACTACAGTTCTATGTCTAGTGATCCCTTTCTCCCTACAAAAATTTTGAAATTCATCTGACAAATATTCCAATCCGTTATCTGTTCTTAGGTGTTTTAGCTTCTTTCCAGTTAAGTTCTCTTGTTGAATCAGCCAGTCTTTAAACTTAGCAAATGCATCAGACTTATTCTTCATAACGTATACCCACACTTTCCTACTGTAATCATCTATAAAGGTGATAAAATATCTACCTCCCCCATGAGTTTCCACTCTTGATGGGCCCCAAATATCAGAATGCACATAATCAAGAGTGCTTACAGTGGTGTGAGTGCCTTTTGGAAAGCTTGACTTGGTTAGTTTGCCTTGAATGCACTGCTCACAATCTGAAACTCTTATCAGCTCCTTGTCACCTAGGAGTCCTTACTTTGCTAGCTCCAATAGTCCTCGATCTCCTATGTGGCCTAACCTTTTATGCCAAAGGTTAGATTTGTCTTATGTCACAGCAGAAGCAGCTTCACCAATTTCAGTATTTCCTTGAAGAACATAGAGGCCATTGGACTTGATTCCTTTCATTACCACCACTCCAGCCTTTGTTACTTGGATTTCACCATCTTGTGTCTTGAACTCACAACCTGTAGAGTTCAATAAACCAAGAGATATTAGATTTCGTTTTAGTTTTGGAATGTACCTGACATTGCTTAATGTCCTTATTCTGCCATCATGCAATCTCAGCTTGATTGAACCTATTCCCATAACTCTACATGAATGATTGTCCCCTAGTAACACCAATCCTCCTTGCTGCAGTGTAAGATCACTGAACCAAGCTCTGATGGGACTCATATGGAATGAGCAACCCGAGTCCAAGATCCACTCATCCTTCAAGCCTGAATCAGCAATGCAAAGCATATCCGCACTATCATACTGCTCCTGTGCTACTGCTGCTTGATGATTATTTGAGTTTCCATTATCTTTTCTTCTCCTTTCAGGACAATTCCATTTGAAATGCCCTGGTTTGTGGCAGTGAAAACATTTCCTAACTTCAGCACCATCAGAATTTGGCTTGGAATTAGTTTGGTCTAATTTCCTTGTATTGTTGAAGTTTCCTTTCTTGAACTTCTTTCCCCTTATTGCCAGACCTTCACCAGGATTTGGTATCTTCCTTTCCGATTCAGTTCCAAGAAATCTTGATCTGATGGCCACCTCCACTTCCTCCAAAGTAAGCGGATTTTGTCTTCCATAAACTAGAGCATCTCTAAAGGACTGATATGACCTTGGAAGTGCATTGAGCAACAAGAGTGCTTTGTCCTCATCCTTTTGTTTCTCCTCTATATTCTCAAGGTCATCGATTATCTTGTTGAATTCATCAAGCTTTTCCAGAATTCTTTTCTCATCAAGAATTTTAAAGGATAGTAGCTGCTGCTTCAAGAAGAGCTTGTTAGCTAAAGATCTCGTCTGATATAAGCTCTCTAACCTCTTCCAGACTTTGAGAGCTGTGTCTTCTTGGTAGACTTCTCTTAATGCTTTTCCCCCTAGGCATAGAATGATAGAGCTTCTAGCCTTCTTGCAAATCTTGGCCTTCTCTTCCTGAGTCAGATTCACAGGCTTCTCAGAGATTGCATCCTCATAACCCTGCTGAATCAAGACTGCCTCCATTTGAGCTTTCCACAGGGTGAACTCCCCCGTTCCCAGAAACTTATCCACATCGAGCTTCATTCCAGACATCCGGTGATCGATCTGTGTGTTGTTCCCACAGAAGGCGCCAATTCAAGTGAAATTATACCTCAATGTGCCTGAATTTCTCAAGAACACAATTGCGGAAACCCTATTCACATAAAATGATAAATGTGTGCAAAATCGAAAGCGAAAATGAAATCAACAGGCCCAAGAATTAAGGTGGTTCGGTGATTTACATTAACCTACATCCACCATGAGAAGAACGAACAAAATCCACTAAGAATCGGTGCTCAATTGAGCTTTACAAGATTTCCCCCAATTTCTAGGTTTTGCTATGAAGAACCCTAATCTCTGCTCTCAAGAATTACAATGAATCGAATGCTAATTCTAAGCCTGAAGATACATCTTTATAGCAGGTGAAAAATCCCTTTATCAATTGGAAAAACTAACTAATCGAAACCAACCAATTTCAGCTGTGAAAATCGACTCCTGCGCAGCTTACTGTAGCTAATCCCTAACTGTCTGAAACCGGCAGTTAGGCCTTATCTTTCCTGCGCCCGGTTTAGCTACTTCGGCTCCGGTTCCAGCTCATCCGATCCCGGTTCTGGAATGTCTGAATTATTTCCAAGTTGATACACAACAATTTTCAATATTTCTGGTTTGAAACAAATGAGCCTCTCCGTTAATCAATTGTTTGGAAGCATCCAAAGTTTAAGTATTAATCTTCCAGAGCTTGAGGCCTTGAATCTTGCTAAGAACAACTTGACAGGTATAACCATATGAAATTTTTCTGCTAAGAAAATAGTAAACTTAAATACATATATTCGAATCAAATATGTGTGAATATATATTTGGGCATGTAAGCATTGTCTTATATATACTTGAGATATAGAGTATTAGTTTATGAATTTAAACGTTTGATATTCTATTTTTAACATCTCTTATTTAACAGGACAAATTCCATTTTTTATCTTCAACATTTCTGATTTGAAATCCATGAACCTCTCCAATAATCATCTCTCTGGTAGCATCCAAAGTGTAAGAACTAATCTTCTAGAGCTTGAGGAGTTGTATCTTCAACAAAATAACTTGATAGGTAATTCAATATGCAATTTTTCTTCTCTAAAAATAGTAAAATTAATAGTATAATAAGCTTATTCGACACTCCATATATAAGAGAAATTTATCAGGTAGGGTCCCGAGTGATATTTGCAACAAAATGCCAAAGATCAAAATGCTTAATCTTTGGGACAACAAACTTGAGGGGGAAATTCCAGCAAATATAGTCAAATGCAGAGACCTTGAAGACCTTGAATTATCTTACAACCATTTCAGTGGAAGCATCCCAACTGAAATTGGAAATTTGAGAAAACTTAGGTCCTTATATCTCGGCAAAAACCATTTCAAAGGTATACATAAAAAGACTTAATCAGGCAGCAGGCATCTTTAGAATGCATATTCTACACACTTTAATATTTATCAGCATTTTACTAGCGTGTATCAGTTTTTCACCCATGCTTGCTTCTTTAATATTTATCAAAATTTTATCCGTATATACCAGTTTTTCACCTTCTTGGATCAAAACTATAAATATTCTTTGATGGGATGAAGTGTAATAGATTTTGATGAGACAAAACGTGTAATAGACTAGAACTTTAGCTATCTGGATGTGTTTTATATGTAAATATGCTAAGACAAGGATGCTGGAAGGACTTGAAGATTCTGCCAAGTAACCAGGAAGCCGAGTCCCTGCTACCTGCATACTGTATCAGGCAACCAGTAATCTCGCTCAAAAGGATGCTACAAGGAACCTGGAGATAGTCAAGGAAGCTGACCTACTCGCTCAAAAGGATGCTACAAGGAACCTGAAGATAGTTAAGGAAGTTGACTTACTCGAAGAGGATACTACCAGATACATCAGAGTCAATGCAACCTGACTAGCCAGTAGAGTCACTCCAGTTCTAACAAATCAGAATCTGCCATGTGTGAAAAAGCAGCAAGAACACAGTACAAGCAGTCTGCAGAATGAAGTTGCGCAGACAAAGGACAAAGCAGTTGCAGAACAGAATGAAGGCATTTCAGAACAGGTGTCAGAAGATCGGCAGAACCAATCAGGAAGAGACACCTCATCATGCGAAGGACTGCCTTCCCAACGGGCAGAAAACTATCTGATGCCTATATATATAGAAGTCTGATTTACAAAGGGATATACAACGAACAACATATACAACCAAGAGAGAACTTAGAAGCTAAAAAACACGAAGCAAATCTCTTACAAGCAAGAGCTCATACACTCAAGCTAATCAGACTGAGCAGCAGCAAGCCAGCTACCTTTGTGATCTTTACAAGTTCAAGGAGCTTGCTGCATTTGATTGTGTTTATATCTTTTCACTTTATTCTAAGTCTGATAGGAGTCGCTTAGGCAGGAGTTGACACTGCTAAGTTGTAATCTCTCTGAAGAAGAGAAAAGATCCTGTGTGGGTCGGTTAACCTGTGTAGGTCATGAAGAATATCCTTCAATGCCTCTATGAGACTGGACTTCTCAGACTCTGCTCCTATCACAAAACCCCTTACGTAGAGGAGCAGGTGGAGAAATTGTACCGGAGGACGAAGGTCTCTGCAGATGGGTCAGAGATCACATCGAAGGTTGGTGGAGTAACAGTGGTGGTGGACACCGGATTTCTGGAAGAGGTGTTCGCTCTGCCAACTGAAGGGATGAACGCCAGTGACCTCTCCACCTACGGAGAAGACCAACTGGAGGAGTTCTGGACGACGTTCACCGGCAAGGAGGACACGGCGGGGATGTTCCGGAGTTGCAGCAAGAAGGTCTTCCTTCTGGAGTTTGAGTTGTTGCATGATATCTGCTGCCATATCATAGAGAACCGCTCTGGTTCCTTTGATAAGTGTACCAACTTCCGGTACAGGATGATGATGGCCATAGTGAAGAAGGAGAAGATGGATTGGGCCAGCTACCTGCTTTCCAGGCTGGTGGAGAAGAATGTAGGTAAGCCTACCTATGGGATAATTATCAACACCCTCTTGGGACACTTGAAGGTGGATTTGTCCCAGGGGAAGCCTATCCAGAAAGGGAAATTCATCGGTACGGGTAGGGTCTTTGCCAAGAAGACCACTGCTCGGTCATCCCCAGTAACCAGAGAGGTCTCTGAGGACCTCAAGGGCGCTCCAAGGACAAGGAAGGCATTCCGTGACAATGTCTCTTCTTCGCCTAAAAGCAGCTCGAGGATGGAGGATCCTGCAGAGCCCTCACCAGCTCCTGTTGTGCCAAAGAAGATCAAGCACAAGAAGGATGTGCAGAGGAGACTGGTCATCTCTGATGATGAACCAGAGATCGTCACCACTCGGGCTGTTAAGAAGCCTACAGTGGAAGTGGAGATTGACTCTCCAAGGGAAGAACAGGCAGGGAATGCTGCTGTTGATGATGATGATGAGGAGGAAGTGGAAGAGGAGGATGTGACGGAGTACGTCATCAGCATACCGAAGCTGGAGGTGGAGTTCGGTAAATTGATGGAACGATTCACCACCTGGTGGCAGTTCAGGCACCTGCCCAGGGAGGAACTCATCCAGTGGGCAGACTGGAAGACTGAGGAGGAATGGGCGCTGAATTGGGTCGCCATGGATGATTTGGAGGAGATCCTCCAAAAGAAATTTCTGAAGGATCTCAGGAAGATGAAATGGCTGGAATTTCTTGAAAACGCGGAGATAGCCGCTGAGTTGGAGGCCAGGAAGCAGAAGGAAGCTGCCGCACAGCTGCCTGGCCCCAGGAGCCTGAAGGGGAAAGAAGCTGTTGTCCAACCAGACTTCTACAGGGAGGAAGTGTTACTGGATGCTGCTGGTGACCAGGTCAGAGCAGGCGATGACGTGGGCTTTGCTGAGGCCCAAATAACAAAGTATGGGGAGCAGGAAGCCATGGAGAGGATGCTGAAGCAGGCTGCTGATATCAGCCTGGCAGATACCAGAATGAGAAGGCCAGTAAGGGAACCCCAGATAGGTGAAGGATCCTCCTGCTCAGCTTTGATGGTTAAACCTATCAGCAGGCGGTCACCTTCACCAACGGAGAAAAATGGTGAGGAATTCTCATACCTTATTGACCTGATCATTCTTCCTGAAGTTCTTGTACAAACGCCGATGAAGAAGAGGAGCTCAACGCCAACTGACTTTCCCAAGGCCAAGGAGTTGGAAACCCTCGCTGCTGTGGCATCTCTTGAGCTGATAGTTCCATCCACAGTAGCAGCCGCCGATGACACCATGGAGACTACCATTCCCACACCAATGGAGGTAGAGGCTGAGGGAGAACATGTGCAGCAGGAGGCATCTGTTCAAGTTGAAGCGGTAGAGGAACCTGCCCTCATAGAAAAGGAGCAACCTGATGCAGCTGTTCCAATGGAAGTGGAGGAGACATCACCTGCCAAGTCAGTGGACCAGGGAGAGACGGTCGCTGAGGAGGAAGTTGCTACGGGTGGAAAGGTGGTGGAAGTGCAGGAGGCAGAAGGAGACAAAAGTGGAGAAAATGAGCCTGATGTGCAGAAGGAGACTGAAGTACAGGAGGATGCAGTACAGGAGGTGGTAGAGGAGATAGAGCAGGAGAAGGAGGCCGAAATAGTGTTCAGCAAGGGTAAGGTAGCTGAACAGGACAAGAAGCTGGGGGTACATGAGGAGGATGCTGAAGAGGAAACACTCTCTAAGAACACTGGATCAGGAGGTGAAGGATCCAGTAGCTCTACCAGCAGCGATGAAGGGTCACCCCGTGAACAGGGTGATACCGGAGTTGAAAAATCCAAAGCACTAACATCTGTCTCTGATGAACAGGCACCAGCAGGTGAACGCCAGGAACCTGCCAAATCAAATGAAGAGGTGCTGACAGCAATTGAACACATGGGGAAGTCCTTGGTGAAAGCGAGCAGGAAACTCCGCAAGGATACCCGCTCCCACTCTGTGAAGACTTATTCTTTCATGGACTCCCTCAACGTTACATTGTCAAAGCTCACTCAGATGATTGCTGCCTACCGACCCCCCAAGGAGGAGGATGCAGTAGAAGTCGTCAAGAGCGTGATGGAGAAGCTAAACAGGCAAGAGAAGAAAATGATCTCTCTTGAGGCCAATCAGAAGGCTCTAGTCACTGCAGTAGACCGGATGGATAGGGAGCAGTTCAACCAATCACAGACCCTGCGGGATCACTCAGGCACCTTGTCTGAAATTCACTCCATGGTCAGTTTTGCGGTTAGACGTGCTGATGATGACAAAAAGGGGGAATGAAGGATTGAAGGCAGACAGAAGGCTGGACAGGATCCTGCTGCCTGCAGACAGATGGTAGTAAGCAGTAGGAGGAGAGATGACTCTGGAGATGGCAGACACAAGGGAGCTGGATCTAGGGGCCCTTCAGACAGCAGTGCTAAAAGAAAATCAGATGCTGTTTCTGGGTCTGTTCATCCAGGCTTCAGGAAGGGTGCTGAAATGAGAGAAGAGAAAAGGAGGAGGACTGAAGCAGAGCTGAAAAGCAACCTGGATGCTGTATTTTCATCAGATCCCAGGGTTGTCCTTGACAAGATCTTCCCTCCGCACAAGCTGCCTGACATGGTCGAAATGGAGAAAAATTTACAGAGCCCTGATGTCGCAGCAAGTGCCTCTCTAAGAAAATTCCTGGAAGCCAGCTCGGATCCCAGAAGTGACAGATTTGTAGCCCCAGAAGTTCCGGAGGTCACTCTTCCTACTGAGGTCAACCCATCCTTTTTCCAGATTGAAGCTTTCAAAAGAAAGGAGCTGATGAAGTACTTCACCACCCTCTGCAAGGAATCTGCTCTTTTCAGAGGATTCAAGACGAACAAGGAGGCTTTGCAGAGGTTCCTGGAGCTAACAAAGAAAGGTGGACTTCCAATCCAAGTGAAGCTAAAGCAGAAACTTGGAAAGGAGCCCATACCATACAGTGAAGACTTCTGGCTCAGGTTTGAGGAGTCTGAGGAGATGGTGAAAAGGATGGAACCTAGCTATCAAGATTCAATAGCCAACTGGTGGAAAGGCACAAAGTTCGAAAGAAAAAAGAAGGCCAGTTGGTTGAAAACTTAATGTTTTGCTCTTTGCTTATGTTTTCCTTTTGTTATTCTGTTTAAGATTCCATTTGTTCTGCTATCTGCATAAGTATGTATATGTTTTGTACTTATCTCTGATTAATGAAAATCTCGATTCTTCTGGTTGATGAAAGCTCACATCTTGTGAACTTGATGCATGCTTATGAATGATTATATTTACTCTGCATCTCTGTTCCAAGCTAATAAAATATGGTTCTTTGATCCTGTTAAGGAGTTTTGTCATCATCAAAAAGGGGGAAATTGATGGGATGAAGTGTAATAGATTTTGATGAGACAAAACGTGTAATAGACTAGAACTTTAGCTATCTGGATGTGTTTTATATGTAAATATGCTAAGGCAAGGATGCTGGAAGGACTTGAAGATTCTGCCAAGTAACCAGGAAGCCGAGTCCCTGCTACCTGCATACTGTATCAGGCAACCAGTAATCTCGCTCAAAAGGATGCTACAAGGAACCTGGAGATAGTCAAGGAAGCTGACCTACTCGCTCAAAAGGATGCTACAAGGAACCTGAAGATAGTTAAGGAAGTTGACTTACTCGAAGAGGATACTACCAGATACATCAGAGTCAATGCAACCTGACTAGCCAGTAGAGTCACTCCAGTTCTAACAAATCAGAATCTGCCATGTGTGAAAAAGCAGCAAGGACACAGTACAAGCAGTCTGCAGAATGAAGTTGCGCAGACAAAGGACAAAGCAGTTGCAGAACAGAATGAAGGCATTTCAGAACAGGTGTCAGAAGATCGGCAGAACCAATCAGGAAGAGACACCTCATCATGCGAAGGACTGCCTTCCCAACGGGCAGAAAACTATCTGATGCCTATATATATAGAAGTCTGATTTACAAAGGGATATACAACGAACAACATATACAACCAAGAGAGAACTTAGAAGCTAAAAAACACGAAGCAAATCTCTTACAAGTAAGAGCTCATACACTCAAGCTAATCAGACTGAGCAGCAGCAAGCCAGCTACCTTTGTGATCTTTACAAGTTCAAGGAGCTTGCTGCATTTGATTGTGTTTATATCTTTTCACTTTATTCTAAGTCTGATAGGAGTCGCTTAGGCAGGAGTTGACACTGCTAAGTTGTAATCTCTCTGAAGAAGAGAAAGGATCCTGTGTGGGTCGGTTAACCTGTGTGGAGATCCTGTGTGGGTCGATAGTTGGTCACTGTGCAGCTACCTGTGTGGATAGAGTTGACAATTTGTTTAGAGTATAGTTTGTGTTAGCTGAGTTTATTGTAAATCAAACTTACTTTAACAAAGTTCCTCCTTGTGAAGGAGTAGAGAGGACGTAGAGGGATTACTCCACCCTTGAACCTCTATAAGCTTGCTTGTGTCATTTATAGCTTTCTATCCATCTATTTGCATCTGAGCATATTGCATTAAAAGCGTGTTTCGAAAAACATAAGTATTTCCGCTGTGCATTACATTCTCTGTTTAAGTCCTGAGGTCACTGCCTGAGCAGAAACCTATCGAGCAGTAAGCTTACTAGCTACCTGTTCATCAGGGACTTAACATTCTTTGGAGCAAAAGTTGAAAATTTGATAAGGTTAATTCACCCCCCCTCTTAACCTTATACCACTGGGACCAACATTCTTCATTATTATTAAGCACACAACTCTCAAATATAGAATGTCTCTTTAATTACGCTAATGATTCTAATATATTCCCTACGTATTTTTCAGGTTCCATCCCATATTCTTTATTTAATATATCAAGTTTGAAGATATTATCACTTCCATTTAATAATTTTTCGGGTAGTCTTCCATTAAACATTGGTCTTTCACTTTTCAATTTAGAAGAGCTTTATTTGAACAGTAACAGTTTGAGTGGGCCGATTCCAGCCTCTTTAAACAATGCTTCTAAGCTTATTGATTTGAGCTTGAACAACAACTCATTCAGCGACTCCATACCCGACTTTGGTAACTTAAGACTCTTACAGAGACTCAGAATTTGGGGTAACAATTTGACTAGTGGTGTAGAATCACCAACTCAAGAATTGAGATTTCTCTCTTCATTGACTACTTGCCAACACTTGACCCACTTGGACATATCATTCAATCCACTAATTAGTGGTGTTCTCCCAACCTTAATTGGTAATTTATCCTCTTCTCTTCAAGAATTTGATGCAACTGGATGTAACATTCATGGTGTTATTCCTTCAGAGATTGGAAACTTACGCAGTTTGATCATATTAAGTTTCAACATAAATCAAATTAGAGGCTTCATCCCCTAAGGATAGGACAATTAAGACAACTGCAAGGATTATATCTCGATGGTAATAGACTGCAAGGCTCTATCCCTAATGAAGTTTGTGAGATGAGTAATTTGGTGGATTTGTCCTTAAGTAGAAATGGGCTCATAGGTCGAATTCCTGAATGCATTAGTGAACTTAAGTCCCTAAGAAACATCTACTTGAACTCTAACAAGTTGCAATCCACCATACCTTCCACCTTCTGGAGTCTTACAGACCTCTTGGTTGTAAACTTGTCCTCAAACTACTTGAGTGGACAACTTTCATCTCAAATTTCAAATTTCAAGGTATTACATGAGATAGACTTGTCATTTAATCAGTTTTCTGGTGATATTCCAACCTTAATTAGCGGTTGTCAATCACTAGAATATCTGAACTTGTCGAATAATCAATTCAGAGGATTTATCCCTCAATCTTTTGAAGGTATCAAAGGTTTGATTCAGATGGATTTATCAGACAATAATCTTTCCGGACAAATACCAAAGCATTTAGAAGACCTACGCTATCTTGAATATTTTAATGTATCTTACAACAAATTGGGAGGAGAGATTCAAATGGGGGTTGTTTTGTTAACTTCACTGCTCAATCATTTGTTCACAACTCTGCTCTATGTGGTGCAAAGAGATTTGAAGTGCCACCTTGCCCAGAAAATCATAGAGGTTCAGTTGGATCTAAAAGTGTTGTCCATTTCATAAAGTATATTTTGCCCTCTTTCATTTTGGTTGTTGTTCTATTAGTTCTCATACTCATGCTCATCAGAAAATATAATCAGAAAAGCTTACCATCATCAGGAGATATTACTCTAGCATTCGGTATTAATTGGAGAAGAATTTCATACATTGAACTTGTGCGAGTGACAAGTTCTTTCAGTGAAACTAATTTACTTGGAAGAGGGAGTTTTGGTTCAGTATTCAAAGCAATACTTTCCGATGGGCTAACTGTTGCAGTAAAAATCTTCAACTTACAGTCAGAATGAGCTACCACGAGCTTCAACACTGAAAGTCAAATATTGGGCTCTATTCGCCATCGTAACTTAGTTCCAATAATTGGTTGTTGTACTAACACTGAGTTCAAAGCCTTGATTCTTAAATACATGCCAAATGGAAGTTTGTTGAAATGGTTATATACCGACACCTATCATTTGGATTTGGTGCAAAAATTGAAAATAGCAAAAGATGTTGCATTAGCCCTAGAATATCTTCACCATGGTCATACATTTCCTGTTGTTCATTGCGATATAAAACCAAGCAATATTTTGTTGGACGAAGATATGACCGCTCATATTGCCGATTTTGGTATTTCCAAGCTTTTTGATGAAGGACAGGCTATGATTCAAACTACAACCTTGGCAACTATAGGTTATGCAACACCAGGTAACTTACGATGTCCATGAAAATCTTAAATGTCAATTTCTCTCTTTATATTTATTTCTAATATCCTGAAAATTACAATGTATATATCAGAATATGGATTGGAAGGAAAAGTATCAACAAATGGCGATGTATACAGTTTTGGGATATTGTTGTTGGAGATGTTTACAGGAAAGAAACCGACAGATGATATGTTTAACAAGGAAAAGAGCTTGAAGGAGTGGGTGAGTGATGCATTACAAGAAAATGCAATAAGTGAAGTTGTTGCTCCTGGTTTACTTGCAAGAGAAGATCAACATTTCTCTAGGCAAGAACAATGTGTCTCGTTCATTTTTGACTTGGCTATAAAATGTTTAGCTTTTTCACCTGAGGCAAGAATCAACATGATAGAAACAGCAGCCGCCATGCATAAGATCATCAAAGCAGCAGGAATATGTGCATGATTTTATTTGCTAATAATTTATCTATATATATATTTACTTTCAAGTCTTTTATGCTCTGGATTAATAAATTTCATCTTTCGGACTTCGCATTGAATGTTGATCTATTAAATAAAAGAATTGTACGTGTTGAGTTCCTAACCAAGAAATCAGCTCCAGTAATCCTCAATACGATCTTGATGAAAATTTAATAATGATATATACAACCACGGTTTTACAGTGAAAGACAACGGTTTTTCAGTAATAGACAACAGTACAGAAAAGAAATTCAAACGCGAAGAAGACGACACCAATTTACGTGGTTCAGTCAATAAATTGACCTACATCCATGGGAGAAAACAATTCAGAGCCTTTTACTCACAAATCGAAGAAGAATTACAAGAGAATCGAATGAATTCGCTTAGCCCTAAACTCTATCTAAACCCTAGATTTGTGCTCTTTATATTCACTCAATAATAACGCTTCTAATCAAAACTGAATGATCGCCTCCCTATATATAGCTAAAGCCCTCAATCAATTTGACAAAACAAGCACCAGAAAATCAAAACTTTGTGAAACAAGAAAACGACACTGTGCTAACAACCTAACCTATCCTAACTACCAGCCCAGGTTAGTTACATCCGGTTCAAAACCTTTTAGCCCGGTTCCTCAGAATCCGATTCCAGTTCTTGAATCCTCTACGAATTTCCGAGTCAATTCACCCTACAGTACGTCGGACATGACTACTTAATTTGATAGTGTTGAACAGTGAATATGTGGTTTGTTTGTATATATACTCTGTAGTTTTTTGGGGATTTTTTGTTTTGAGTGGAGAAAATTAAGACCACTGATTAACTTGTGTTTCTTTGTATAATAACTTGGAAATTGATGATTGATTGATAATTGATTATGATTTTTTGCATCTGTATTTCTGCAGAATAGGTTGAATATTGGTACTACTTTTTCTTGATTGCAATCTGTGCGTTGGTATGGTGGCTCTCTATGGTTGTAAATATCATATCATCCATGTTAATACTATCTATTAGCTATTTGTTAATACTTTCTATATGGGTGTTTTTTTTTCCCAGTGGATTTCGCCGTGAGTAAGGATAAGAGGACTAATAAGAGAAATCTGGTAAGATGAGACATTGTTTCGAGTCTGATTATGATTCATGAAGGTCTGTTTTAAGATAAAGATCATAGAGATAGGTAAACCTCTTTTCTTTTTATGCACTTGGTAGATAATGCAATATGCATTATCAAAAAGGTAATTATCATGAACTTTAGTAGTCGAGGTGATGTATTTTTATGAGCTTGTTTTTTAGAAAGTTTTGTTGTTATCATATCGAAATTGTGAATTATTAGTGGTATTTGATAATGTGATTGTATGTGCCAATGTTGCATGATACTGCGATTGCATAGATTTACTGGATTGTTGAAATGATCGAATAAGGTTTTGCAGGATATCAGTTCATTTAGTGTTACCTTTTAATGAAGTAGCTTTTTTTTTGCCTGGACACAGATTAAGCTATATCAATGGCCACCTTTTGTTTTAGTAATTAGTATATTCAATTTGGTATCACCAACTACAATACCATGTGCTATTATTAAATAATAGGAATCTACAATAACTAGAACATAAAATAAGAACACAATCAGAAAAGAAGATTCTAAATCTTTTTGATCCAATAGGTATATCTCTGTTGATATTAAACAGCCAGATTCTTTTAACCATTGGCAAAGACAGAGCTCTAGAGTTGAGATGACTTCAAACTATTTTATAGATATGATTTTGAAAAAAAAAACATATAACACAATGTTATATAATACCATATCTTAGTGAAAAATTGTAACTATTTAATATGATTTTCTTCTTACTTACATATAATATACATCATTGACAAACTTTTTAAATCTATAGTAATATGAAACTAATTTAGACAAAGATTCAAAGTATTCAAGAGTTTAGAAGAAGAAGAATCAAAACATTAAAAAAAAAATCATAAAGAATTTCGAATGTAGAATGATTCTTACATTTCATATTGAAATACATAAATATAAATAATAAATTATGCTATATTTGATTTGTGAAATGCTGATCGATTTTAAATTCTTAAATTTCAAATCTGTCGGCATATAAGAAAAACTCAATTTTTTTTTCCGGCTCACAGTGATAAGAGGAGCTTTTGGTGCTCCTAGCTTCAATGTTTGAGTAGGTCTTACATGAAATAGTCCTATGTGATTCTTAAACGAGATAAAGGAGATAAACGAGCAAGTAAACTCTATAACCGGAGAGATACCAACATGGTTGGGAGCCTTATCTCAACTTCAACATGTGCGTATGAACAATAATACCTTCTTGGGTAGAATCCCTCCTACTTTATTCAATATTACCAAGTTACAAACTTTAGATATTGGGAATAATTTTCTTGATGGAAATCTTCCTGAAAATATCGGTAATTTTTCTTATTTGGAAATATTAAATTTAGGGGGTCTATACCATACAGTATCTTCAACATCTCTTCTTTTGGAAGCCCTAACATAAAAAATGTTAATTAGTCCCAATAATGTTAAATTTTATAAGATGTTTTTAGAGTTTATAAGATTGTTAATTTAAGTTTAAAATTAGTTTTTGAAATGTTTTGGTAAATAAGATGGTGGAGCTTAAAAGATGTTAGTAATTGTATTTGTTTAATTGTATAAGATCTTATTTTTGTATAAGGCAATCCATCAAATAGATTTGTCATCTAATCAGCTTTTAGGTAATATTCCAAGTTTAATTTCCGGTTGCCAATCACTAGAAAAACTAAATTTGTTAAATAATCAATTGAGAGGATCTATCCCTCCATCATTGGAAAGTATCAAAGGCATGATACAATTGGAGTTATCTAGCAATAATCTTTCTGGACAAAATATCTGCATTATCTTGAATATTTTAATGTGTCTTACAATAAATTGGAAGGAAATATTCCGAATAGGGGGTTGTTTTGTTAACTACATTACTCAATCGTTTCTTCACAACTCTACTCTATGCGGTGCAAAGAAATTTGAAGTGCCACCTTGCCCAGAAAGTCATAGAGGTTTAGGATCAACAAGGGTTGTCTGGTTAATCAAGTATATTTTGTCCTCCTTCATTTCGGTTGTTGTTCTATTGATTTTCATACTCTTGCTCATTAGAAAATGTAAATAGAGAAGAATATTATCATCTGAAGATACTTCACTAGCACTTGGTATTAAATGGAGAAAAATTTCATACATAGAACTTATGTGAGTAACTAGTTCTTTCAGTGAAACAAGTCTACTTGGTAGAGGGGAGTTTTGGTTCGGTATTCAGAGGAACACTTTCCGATGGGTTGAATATCGCAATAAAAGTTTTCAACTTGCAGTTAGAAGGGGCTTTCAAGAGATTCGAAACTGAAAGTCAAATATTGAGGTCTATTCGCCATCGGAACTTAGTCCCAATAATTGGTTGTTGTACTAACACCGAGTTCAAAGACTTGATTCTTAAATACATGTCAAATGGAAGTTTGGAGAAATGGCTAGATTCTGACAGTTATTGTTTGGATTTGATACAAAGATTGAAAATAGCAGCAGATGTGGCATTAGCATTGGAATATCTTCATCATGGTCATACATTTCCTATTGTTCATTGTGATATAAAGCCAAGCAATGTTTTGATTGACGAAGATATGACTGCTCATGTTGCTGATTTTGGTATTTTCAAGCTTTTTGATAAATGGGAGGTAATGATTCAGACTAAAACCTTGGCAACTATAGGTTATGCAGCACCAAGTAACATACAATCTTCATAATATCTTGAAATTCAATTTCTCTCTATTTATTTATTTTTTAATATTCTCTAACCGACAGATGATATGTTGAGGGCACAAAATACAAAATACAATGTTTTGTTTGTAATGAAGAAATACAAAATATGAAGCACAAAATTCTGGTCACTCTTATTTTCCAAGTGAAAATGTGTCGGCCAAGCTTAGAGTCTCAATCTGGAGTGACAATCTACTCCTTATTGAAGCTTACTAATCCACAATGGAAAAGCAAAGCTAAACAAAAAAAGCAAACGTTGCCATCAAGATGACTTCAAACTATTTTATAGATATGATTTTGAACAAAAACATATAACACAATTTTATATAATACAATATCGTGAAAAATTGTAACTATTTAATATGATTTTCTTCTTACTTATAATATACATCATAAAAAAAAAAAAACTCTTTAAATCTATAGTAATATGAAACTAATTTTAGTCAAAGATTCAAAGTATTCAAGAGTTTAGAAGAAGAAGAATCAAAACATGTAAAAAAAATCATGAAGAATTTAGAATGTAGAAGGATTCTTGCATTTAATATTGAAATATAGAAATATAAATAATAAATTATGCTATATTAGATTTGAGAACTACTGATCGATTTTAAATTTTTAAATTCCAAATATATCGGCATATAAGAAAAACTCAATTTCTTTCTGGCTAACAGTGGTAAGAGGAGCTTTTGGTGCTCCCAACTTTAATGTTTGAGTAGGTCTTACGTGAAATAGTCTTACGTGAGATCTTAAACGAGATAAAGGAGATAAATGGGCGGGTAAACTCCATAACCGGAGAGTAAACTCCATAACCGGAGAGATACCAACATGGTTGGGAGCCTTAACTCAACTTCAACATGTGCGTATGAACAATAATACCTTCTTGGGTAGAATCCCTCCTACTTTATTCAATATTACCAAGTTACAAACTTTAGTTATTGGGAATAATTTTCTTGATGGAAGTCTTCCTGAAAATATCGGTAATTTTTCTTACGTGGAAATATTAAATTTATGGGGTCTATACCATACAGTATCTTCAACACCTCTTCTTTGATAGCAATTATTCTAAGATTCAATAAACTATCAGGAAAGCTTCCAAATGATATATGTCATAATACTCCAAAACTTAGAACAATGATGAATAAATTTGAGGGGAAAATTCCAGCAAATATATACAAATGCAAAGAGCTGGAGTGCTTGCGCTTGCCACAAAACAATTTCAACGGCAACATACCAAATGAAATTGGAAGGTTGAGTGAGATTAGAAGTTTAGCTCTATGGTCAAATATTTATGAATTTAACTTTATAATTACTACTCATTTTATAAGTAAACTTTACAAGAACTGCATACGAAATCCATTATTTAACGTGTTTTTATATCATATTATTTGTGTAGCAAATAGATTATACTACAATTAGATAAACATATAACCGTGATAATTAACATGATATTAGAAAACAATGTAATATTGTTGTATCTTCAATTTCAAAATGTTGTTTCGTCTTTTATTGTAATGTAATTTTAGAATTTCATACAACTAAAAAATTGATAATAGTAGAGTCAAACAAGGACTTAAACTTGAAGATGAAAATAGGATGTAGAATCCGTTAGGCAAAAATAATGGATGTTAGGGAAGGTCATATAATCATGTAAAGTTTAAACAATTTCAACATACCAAAAATTTCACTTTACACTCATTCAACATGGATTTTGAATTTATAACATGTCTTTGTTTAAGTGCGATTCTTATGGCCATATAGGTCATTAATTATTTCCATTGTAAAATTCTTGAATTTTAGGGTGCAATCAAATAAAAAAATATTTAGATTGCAAATTTAAAACAGTAATACTTAAGGTTGGGTTTTCTATTTAACTCAATCTTAAATGTTTGATCTTCTATTTTCCAACATTTCTCATTTAACAAGACAAATTACATCTTCTATGTTCAACATGTCTATTTTGAAATACATGTTCGGAAACATCCAAAGTTTAAGAAATAAATATTTTCAAAATTTTAATTTATTAAATTCAAGTATATCTTTTTATACCTACCAAACCAAACTTATTGATTAAATGATTATGATTCAGTAACCAAACAATTTCATGAGGAGTTCCTAAAGAAATAGGACATCTTTCGCATTTAGAGATATTAAACATCGCAAATGCCTCTCTAACAGGTAGTATTACACTATTATGAATGTTACTTCTTTAATAATCATGAACTCGATCCGATTAATAGTTTATTTGTTATAATAATAACATAAATATAAATGGTCTAACTATTTCTTAAGCCACTAACTTTCTAAAATATGTCATACGTCATAGGATACTATAAGCAATATCTACGTACGAGTAGCATTAAATATTGGACTTGTAACAAATTTTGTTTTTCTTGAATTAAGTTCTATAAATATGGATATATATACTAAAATAATTAGTATGATGTGATTCAACACTAGCAATTGTTGAGCACCACGTCAGCCAACAATTGGAGCTGGAAGAATTTATTTGTAAATCAAATTGTAACAAAATTAAAGTGTGTCAATTCTAATATTAAGTGTTATAGTTGATGCTGAAAGTCAAAACTAACCTAAAGTTCATGAATATATATTGTTTACCAACCCTTGTAAAAATGTTATTAGAACATATGCAAGTAAATAAAAAAATAATATATATATATATATATCTATATATATATATATCTTTTTCGGCTTGCCTTTGATAAACCTAAAATTCATATGCTTATTATATTGTGTGATATAGGTTGAGTACCTAATGAAATTGGTAAACTGCTAAACTGTGGCACTAATTACTTATCAGGTAAGTTTCCCAAAACAATAAAATAACATTAGCATCACAAGAATAATCATACAAATTAATTTTATCTTACTTAAGAGTTTATTATTTAAATTAGTTTACCCAATAAATTAGGGGTATGATAATTTTGATCTTTAAGTTTTCGAACTAATTAGAACTTCAACTTTTCGTACTTCGTAAAATTTACCCAATTTTAAATCAAATTGCTTAATTGAGCTGAAATTGCAAGTGAGCCTTAATTTCAAGCGTTTCATGACCAATTTGCTGATTTGGAATTCATTTTACACTTTGGGGCATGTAATGATTTAGGCTTATGTAGATTAAATAATATAAAATAAACATTTAATAAACAATGATAAATAGAAGGAAATAAAACTAACTATATTAAAAAGAAAAAAAAGTGGCAGCTACTCTCACTACAAACACTCATCAACGGTGAGATCAATAGGAAAAGATGACTGAAAAGTGTAGTATTATTTATAAACTACATATATATCCAAATCATCTTCTCATCAAACTCATTTCAAACCCCAAATCAAGATTCCTATTCGAATTGACTTCCAATTTCTTAAAAAAAATGTTGAACGAAAATTGGATGCCAATTGCCAAATGAATTGAAGAAGTGAGAGAGGGAGAGGGGGAGGAACAACTTTTTACAGTCCATATCCGGAATCGTGTTATGTATATCTATCTGTTCATACTTTTCTTACTGTTCGCGATCCATATATCTGTTCTTGTTCGCGAATCTTGCTGTATATAACAGCTATCAATATTTCTCCATCCTCATAATGATACAGAAAGTAATAGTGAAAGCAAGATATATGTGGGTTTGTGTAGTTTATATCAAGGGAGATATGATCATATCTACATAATTTGTTAGGAATATTTTCTTGTTATATGTATCTTCTAGAGTATTCATTGTGTCTTCTAGAATAATTGTAATCTTGTGTATGTAAAGGCAATTACCTATACAGTAATAGTGGAAAACTCCCTTAACACAATTCTCTATATTGTATCAGATATTCCCGATCCTATTCTCACGCTTTTTCTGCAATCCTAATCTCTCTCACGCACCTTTCTTCTCCGCCATGACTACCGAGTCTGACTCCACCACTTCTCATCTCGTCACCTCTGCCGCCGATTCCACACAATCTGTGGTGATTATCGCCACGCCCTTCCCTGTCTCGCATAAGCTCACCCGGGTCAATTTTCCACAGTGGCGATCGCTGGTCACGACAATCCTCAACGGCCACGATCTCCTAGGCTATGTCAGCGGCGATGTTCCGTCTCCTGATCGCTCCACCTCTGACTACAAGAATTGGTTCCGTCAAAATCAGTTGTGTACGCCTTCTTGTAGGGCTCTCTTACGGATGAAGTCTCGCCCTATATCACCGCGTTCTCTTCCTCGGCAGAAGCATAGACTGCCCTACACTCCATTTTCACGAGTAAATCACGCGCCCGGGTAATGCAACTAAAGGGAGATTTACAACATGCGAAACAAGGCACTAAGTCCGTCTCTAAATTTGTTCACTCTCTGAAGTCGAAGGCTGACGAATTGTCTTTAATCGAGTTGCCTGTGTCCGATGATGATTTTACACTTTACGTGTTGGGTGGTTTGCACCCCAAATTTCGTGATTTGCTGCTTCCATCCGTGCGCAGACTGTTTCGATTTCTTTTGCTCAACTTCTTGATCTTCTTGTTGCACAAGAAAAGTACCTCGATGTCATGGAAGGTCCTCACTTTGACCTTACTGTCTCGGCCAATTTCACTCAGCAACGTCCTCAAAAAAATTCAGGCCGGGGTGGGGCTTCGAACCGCGGTCGCGGTGGTGCTTCAGGACGTGGTTGTGGTCGCCAGAGTCAGTCGGCTGCTTCTTCCCAGACAGGTAGTTCGAATATATCCTGCCAATTATGCACCCGCACCGGCCATACTGTAAGGACTTGCTGGTAGTTCACCATTACTGCCAATTCCCCCAATGTCAACCTTGCTCGTTCGCCAATACCACAACAGCACCCAAATGTGTGGCTTTTGGATTCAGGAGCCACCCATAGCGTGACCCACGACCTTGGCGGTCTCTCACTACACTCCGAATATGATGGCACGGAGGAAGTACAACTGACCGATGGCTCTTCCCTCCCGATCGCACATACCGGTACTTCTATTTTCTGATTTCCTTCTCGTCATTTTATGGTTTCGAATGTACTACATGTGCCCAATTCGAGACAACACTTATTATCTGTCCATCAATTTACCAAGTGTAATAATGTCTCTATGGAATTTTTTCCACACTGGTTTGTTATTAAGGACCGGCGCACGGGGGCACCTTTACTTTGCGGTCAATGTAAAGATGGGCTCTATCATCTATGTCCGCCACCACCCATCTTGGCTAATTTTGGTGTTGCTGGCCTTCGCACTAGTTTTTCAACGTGGTACTCCAGACTTGGACATCCCTCCAAACAGACTAGTTCACTTATTATTTCGCAATTTAATTTACCATTAAATAAATCCGGCAGATCGGATGTTAACTACACTTCGTGTCTTTGCTGTAAAACTCACAAGCTACCATTTGTGGCGAACTCTTTGATCGCTGAACATCCTTTACACTATTTATATGCGGACATTTGGGGTCCTACTACTTATTCTATTGATGGTTGTCGTTTTTATTTGTTGGTGGTTGATACTTTTACCAAGTACTGTTGGTTTTATCCCTTATCTCAAAAATCACAGGTTCACGATATAATTGCGAAGTTACATCCATTACTTGAGAAACAATTTGGGTATACGATTCGCAATTTTTACAGTGACAACGGGGGTGAATTTCTTGCTCTCCGCTCTTGTTTTTCATCGCATGGGATACAGTGGCTGACAACAGCACCTCATACCCCGGAGCAAAACTGACTTGTGGAACGCAGACATTGTCATATCGTAGAGACTGGTAAGACTCTGCTACACCATGCCAAATTACTGATGTCTTTTTGGTCTTACGCATTTCAAACTACTGTCTATCTAATAAATCGCATGCCATCTTCTGTGCTGAAAAACAAAAGTCCTTTCGAGGCATTATTTCTTCGACAGCCTCACTATACTAAACTGCAAGTTTTTGGTTGTATATGCTACCCTTGGCTTCGGCCTTACTCTTCGAGCAAGTTACAGCTGGCCTCCCGTCCTTGCATATTTGTCGGTTATTCTCCTACACAGAGTGCATACAAGTGTTTTGATGCTATTTCTGGTCGATTGTACATTTCACACTATGTTCGCTTTGCCGAAGATCAAATTGCAGATTTTGGCACTTCTTCTACGCTACCTGCACCTCCTGCTTCCTCTATGGTGCCATTATCCATCTTAGGGTCTCCGCCCCGATCCACTGCTACTCCAGAGCCTCCGCCAACTCCAACCCGACAGTCCACACCGGACAGCCCACAAACTTCACACAATCCTGTGTCATCAGAACCATTGGCCCCAGCACCTGTCTGCCGCAGCACTCAAAACCGACAATTGTCCACTAGGCTCGCGAGCTTTGACTCCTCACTCCCATCATCGCTTGTTCGTCCACCTGCTGCACATACAGTTGAAGTACAAATACCAGAGGTTGATAGCATACCCACAACTGCTTCTCAGGCATTGAAATCTGCTCCATGGCGAGCAGCCATGGCTGACGAGGTGACTGCTCTATCTCGACACGGCACATGGGATTTAGTCTCTCCTCCTCCGAATGGCAACATTATAGGCTGCAAATGGGTTTTCACCATCAAGCCACGATCGGATGGCACTATTGACCGATACAAAGCACGCCTGGTGGCCAAGGAGTTTCACCAACGACCAGGACTTGATTATCATGATACTTTTAGTCCTGTGATAAAATCGGTGACTATACGTATGGTTCTTTCTCTCACCCTCTATCATAGTTGGGATCTGCGACAGATAGACATCAGTAATGCTTTTCTGCACGGACACCTTGCTCAGCCCGTATATATGCAGCAACCTCCTAGCTTTGTTGACAAGTCATATCCTTCTCATGTCTGCCATCTTCGAAAATCCTTGTACGGATTACGTCAAGCTCCTCGTGCTTGGTATCAAACGTTGGGTAATGCTTTGGTGCAGTTTGGCTTTCAACAATCTCAGGCCGATCATAGTCTGTTCTATCTTCATCGCCGGGCTGTTTATCTGCTAGTCCTTATCTATGTCGATGACATAATAATCACGGGTTCTAATAATGATACTATTCATTCTCTAATTTCCCATTTACAGGGATAATTTACCGTAAAGGACTTGGGGCCTCTGACGTATTTCCTCGGAATTGAAGTGTCACGTTGTCGCGAGGGCATTCTTCTCTCCCAGCACAAGTATATTAATGATTTACTTCACAAGTTTGACATGGCTGGCTCGAAACCTATTACCACACCCATGGCAACCTCTCAGTCTCTCTCAGTCTTTGATACCTTTGATCCCACCAAGTATCGGAGTGCTATTGGGGCTCTTCAATAACTTACCATGACTCGACCAGATATATCATTTACTGTCAACAAACTCGCACAAGCCATGTCCTGTCCCACGGCGGCTGATTGGATGGCGGTCAAATGGGTGTTTCGTTATCTCCAGGGCACTATTCATCATGGCCTTCTACTTCGCACACCCCGATCACTCATTATCACTGCATACTCTGATTCTGACTTCGGTGGCAATCTGACTGATGGCAAGTCTACTTCGGCGTATTATATCTTCCTGGATTGAGCACCTATTTCTTGGCGGTCTCGGAAACAGAAAGATGTTGCTCGTTCGTCTACAGAGGCTGAGTATCGAGCCCTAGCATCCACTGTCTCTGAAGTTTGTTAGCTTTATCATCTCTTTCGCATACTTGGTTTTTCACTTGCCTCGCCTCCTCGACTTTTGTGTGACAACCTTAGGGCCACACGATTGTCTTTGAATCTCGTCTTACACTCTCGCATGAAGCATATTGCACTGGATTTACATTTTGTTCGGGACCTTTCGAGTAAGGGCATTTTTACTGTTTCGTTTGTCACCACAAAAGATCAATTAGCTGACTTGTTGACTAAACCGCTTGCTCGTACGCGGTTTCAGGCACTCTGCTCCAAAATGTCCGTTGCCAATGGCACATCAATTTTGCGGGGGCGTATCAAGGGAGATATGAACATATCTACATAATTTGTTAGGAATATTTTCTTGTTATATGTATCTTCTAGAGTATTCATTGTATCTTCTAGAATAATTGTAATCTTGTGTATTTAAAGGCAATTGCCTATACGGTAATAGTGGAAAACTCCCTTTACACAATTCTCTATAGTTTAATGTTCATCTGTTAACTGCTTGATTCAATTATTATATCCACATCACACCATGACATGGCTAATCTATGATCTATGTATTTTTCAGGTTTCATCCCATAATCTTTGTTTAATATATTAAGTTTGAAGATATTAGTACTTCAATTAAATCAGTTTACAGGTAGTCTTCCTTTAAAAATTGGGATTTCACTTTTCAATCTTGAAGAGCTTTATTTGAACCTTAACACACTAAGTGGGGCGATTCCAAGCTCTATCACCAATGCTTCAAGACTTGGTATATTGCTCTTGAACAGCAACTCATTTAGTGGCTCCATACCCAACTTTGGTAATTTAAGGCTCTTACAAACACTTGGGATGGGTGTTGAATCCCCAACTCAAGAATTGAGATTTCTCTCATCATTGACTGCTTGCCAATATTTGATTAACTTGCAAATATCAAACAGTCCACTTAGTGGTGTTCTTCCAACTTCAATTGGTAATTTGTCCACTTCTCTTCAAGCATTCCTTGCAATATGATGCAACATTCACGGTGTTATTCCTTCAGAGAGTGGAAACTTACGCAGTTAACTAGGAATATGCTAGTAGGTCCAATTCCTGAATGCATTGGTGAGCTTACATCCCTAAGAAAGCTCTATTTGGATCAAAAAATGTTGTCTAGTTAATCAAGTATATTTTGCCCTCTTTCATTTTGGTGGTTGTTCTATTGATTTGCATTCTCTTGCTCATCAGAATGTAAACAGAGAAGAATATTATCACCTGAAGATACTTCACTAGAACTTAGTATTAATTGGAGAAGAATTTCATATATAGAACATATGCAAGTAACTAGTTCTTTTAGTGAAAAAAGTCTACTTGGTAGAGGGAGTTTTGGTTTAGTATTCAGAGGAACATTTTCTGATGGGTTGAATATCGCAATAAAAGTTTTCAACTTACAGTTAGAAGGGGCTTTCAAGAGATTCGAAACTGAAAGTCAAATATTGAGGTCTATTCGCCATCGGAACTTAGTCCCAATAATTGGTTGTTGTACTAACACCGAGTTCAAAGACTTGATTCTTAAATACATGTCAAATGGAAGTTTGGAGAAATGGCTAGATTCTGACAGTTATTGTTTGGATTTGATACAAAGATTGAAAATAGCAGCAGATGTGGCATTAGCATTGGAATATCTTCATCATGGTCATACATTTCCTATTGTTCATTGCGATATATAACCAAGTAATGCTTTGACTGACAAAGATATAACTGCTCATGTTACTGATATTGGTATTTCCAAGATTTTTTATGAAGGGAAGGTTATGATTCAGACTAAAACCTTGGCAGTAGGTTATGTAGCACCAGGTAACATACAATGTTCAAAAAAAGCTTAAATTCTTGTTTCTCTCTATATACTTATATATTTCTCTACACAATTAGAGTATGGATCAGAAGGAAAAGCATCCACAAATGACGATGTATATAGTTTCGGAATATTGTTGTTGGAGATATTTACAGAAGAGAAGCCAACAGATGATATGTTGACACTACAAGAAATTTGGGGTACAACAACCCCCAAAAGACAACACTTTTTATGAATTTATGTTGTCTTTTCTAAATTTACAACCCTTTATGTTGTCTTTCTTCAAAAAATTTGCTCAACGACAACGCAAATAATGGAAACGACAGCATTTTTTTTGTAGGGTTGTTAAATGGCCTTTTTTTTTTTAAAAAAACAACGTTTTTGTGCAACGCTTTTTCAAAGGGTTATCGTATAGCGGATTTTTTTTTAAAAAGATAACTCTTTTATACAACGCTTTTATGCGTTGTCTTTTCTTAGTACTTTTTTGCCCAATAGACAACCCATTATGCAACCCTTTTTTTTGTGTTGTGTTAATTATAAAATAATAATTTTTAATTAAATTAAATTTAATTAATTTATAATGTTATCTTATATTATATTATTTGCATTAATATTATCTTATATGAACAAACTCATAATTTTAAAAAATAATATTTTTATAAAATACTATTTTGAATTAATTAAGAAACTACACCTAAAATATTACTCTCACCCTTTTATATAATAATACAAAATTAATATATTATTTTAAAACATAATTCGAAAATTGTGTTTTATAATTCATAATTCATAAATTATGAATGTTTTTCTAAACAACAAATCTCAAAGTTGCGATATGATCACTTCACATGTAGCTTATGACCAAAATAATGAAATACAAAATTAAATATTATTCCTCACAATAATCCGTACATTCTATGAATGCATGAATATGATTTTTTTTTTTTTTTGCAGTTTGTCAGAGTGCTCTGATATTTGTAGTGATGAGATGAGCTTCAAGGACTGGGTGAGTGATACATCACAAGAAAATGCAATAAGCGAAGTTGTCTCTGGTTTACTATCAACAGAAGATGAACATTTCTCTATCAAGGAGCATGTGTCACATCGATCTTTGATTTGACAATGAAATGTTTAGCCATTACACCGAATGAAAAAATCAATATAACTTACGTAGTTGTGACCCTACAGAAATACAAAGACATTTACAACTGAAGAAACAATAACCAGAAGGCATTAATAATATATATGCAAATCTCATTGCTACTTATAATAAGATAGTATATAGTTTTCCAATTTTCTATCACATCTTTTAGTTCCAAGATGTCAATATATTTGATATGGTAGTATATATATAGATTCTTATTAGAAGATTACAAAAACAAAATGTTTACTTTATATGCAGAAGTTATTATTAGAGTGGTCAATTAATTAAAAATGTTTCAATATCCATTTGAAATTAGATTGGTGTGTCTTGCATCATCAAACAATATATATAGCTCCACATCTTGTAACGTCATGTCTTCAACTATCAGGCATTGTCTCATTTTCTTTACTAGTGGAGGGCACGTGCGATGCACGCAATCTATTTATAATTTTCATGTACTTTATTACTTATCTTTTAATTTATATATGTTTGATGAATAAATAGTTTCATTTTGCATAACAAGAAAAACTAGAAATCGGATTAACTTATTAATTATTGTGTGAGTATTGATAAATCATAAATTGCTTACTAAATTATAACTATTTAATATGATTTTCTTCATACTTACTTATAATACATCATTAAAAAACTCTTTAAATCTATATTAATATGAAATTAATTTTAGTCAAAGATTCAAAGTATTTAAGAGTTTAGAAGAAGAAGAATCAAAAGATGTAAAAAATATCATGAAGAATTTCGAACGTAAAAGGATTCTTACATTTAATATTGAAATACAAAAATATAAATAATAAATTATGTTATATTAGATTTGAGAGCTACTGATCGATTTTATATTCTTAAATTCCAAATCTATCGGCTTATAAGAAAACTCAATTTTTTTCCCACTATAACAATGGTAGAGGAGTTTTTGGTGCTCCCAACTTCAATGTTTGAGTAGATCTTACGTGAAACGGTCTTACGTGAGACATTATGTGAAAACAAAGTTTATATGGATCAACAAGACAGGACAACCTATTCAATATGATCAACTTCGGTCTCATATAAAATTATAAAAAGTTCTGTCTTATATAAGAATTTTCATCAAAATTTTACTATATAGCAATCATTAAATTAATCAACAGTAAAAGATATATATCTATAGGGTGATTTAGCAAAATATTACTAATTAAATAAATAATTGTGAAAATATGGTGTTTTTAAGGTTATTAGCAAAATATTGTAAATCGCGGTTGAGAACAGCGACTGAAAAAATGCAATAATGGAGTCGCACCCGGGAACTGTGATAATTTATGAAATTTTTTTTATTTAATTAGAAGTCGTAGTTGGCAACCATGACTTTAATTTTGATTTATTTTTTTAATGGGAGTCGCAGTTGACAACTGCGACTCCTGTTTTTTTCACTCACCCACTGTTCCTTCTTCTTCCCCTCCTCACCACATATCAGCAACATTTCATTTTCTTTCTCAACGATACTTCCCCTTCTTTCTTCCACCTCTATTTGTAAATTTTTCATTTTAACATTCACCTTCAACTATTGTAATTTTGTCAATAATTGCATAGCAGTGGTAAGTTTTGCTCCTTTATTATTTTAATTGTCTTCATAATTTATGCACATTTTATGAATAATTTTATGTAGAGTTGGAATACAAAATATAATTTTATTGTTAATATTAAACATACATACAAACAACTCAATGATTTAACTACCTTATATTTATATAATTTTAATTTTATTTTAATCACTTTTTTTTATAGTTCTTCAAATTTGACTATCATTATTTAAATTAAACTTTGATATTTTTAATTTAGTCATTTATTTGTGTTGCACTATTTGAATTTTTATATGATAGAATAATTTATGACAAATGACACACATACATTGTTTAGAGGTATCAAAAATAAAAAAATGATTGTTAAAAAACAGGAGTATTATATTATATATAACAGGTCATGATTAGTTTATTTTTGTAATTATATTGATGAACTCATAATTTATTTATATATTTTGGAATGTAAAGGTATGGCACCTAAGAGGAATGTTACAGTATTGGTGTATTTTGGAGGTCATGTATCACAAGATAAGTGATCGGTGACGTACGATCGTGACCCTGTGACATTTTTCAGAATTAAGCGTAACACATCATTTTCTGAGTTGGTTTTGAAACTATATGAGTATACCCACATCGACAGTAATTAGTACCAATTAAATGTTTCATGTAAATGGACTCGAATGTACTTGAATCAGGTAATGGAGTCTGTGGTACAAATAACAAATGATTAACAACTTCAGCTATTTTTGGATCCAAATGAAGGAAATGATGAAATGCACATTTATGTTGAAGCGGACCAAAATATTGACAATATTGTTCCCCCACATACAATGTTGGGAACTGAATGGGGTGTGTACATGTCGTTACTTTCACAGGATAATCCCGCAAGCATTGAGCTGCAGGAACAAGGGTTGGATGATATTCATACATTCAATCTAAATGAGTCGTACATTCCACCACTTGAGTGTGTGCCCGACATTCAAATGGTTACACAAGAGATGACATTTATGGGATTCAGAGACTTCCACATTAGTGCTTCGACATCAAATTATACAAACACGAGACATAATATTAAGTCAAGTAGTATGGGAGAAGTTGTAAATGAGCCTAGAGATTGTGTTGCGGCTACATGTGGACTGAATCCACAAATTCATACTAAATCCACTGAGTGTATTGATACCTCTAATGATATAGAACAACCAAATAATTTGGGACCTCACTTGTCATCCGACTCTGAACCAAATGAGATTGGTTATAATGTCCACGAAGAAGATAATGAAGATGAAGCTAATCTTGATGAAATCTTGGAGATATTAGGGTAACATCATGTGTCATCACCACAACAAGGAGTGGATGTACCAACATCTTCTACACAAACTCAACCGGTAATACATCCAACTATTCCATACTTCTCAACTATGTATGGAGAAATAGAGGCAGACTCAATTAATATTCCTTATGGGAGTTGGGGAAGTTTATATGATAGCAAAAAAGGTAGTTTGAAGGTGGGCATGATCTTTCAATCAAAGAACCGACTTATCACGGTTGTAAAAGATCACTCTATAAGATTTTCAAAGCGTGAGTACAAAGTAGTTGAGAGTACTCCAAAACTATGGAAAGTTGTATGCAAGCATAACACCCCACACAGACAGTGTCAATGGAAACTTCGAGCATCAAAGAAAACTAGTATGAATTTCTTCACCATCACGCGGTATGGTGGGAGCCACGCTTGTTTGATGACTGCAATGTCTAGTGACTACTACAATCTTGATAAGAATTATATTGCTTCTATTTTGGTGTCCACAGTGAGAAAAGATCCATCATGTAAAATATGACGTGAAAAATACAGTGGATTTTGACATTTCATATATCAAGGCATGGTACAGCTTGAAACGAGCAATAGAAAATGTATATGGGAACATGGGAGAGCTCAATTCGAAAATTGCTCAAGTTTATGAAAGCTCTTCAAAAGGTAAATCCAGTGATGATTGTTGAGTGGGAATACTACGACACTCAAAATGATGGCCAAAAGATCATAAAATACATGTTTTGGACATTCAAACCATGCATAGACGGATTTCAATATTGTCGTACGCTTACAAGTGTGGATGACACTCATTTGTATACCAAGTACAAACACAAGTTGTTAGTTGCAGTCACGTTGGATGCTAACCAACATATCTTGCCGTTTGCGTATGCTTGTTGATGATGAGACTTTAGCCTCATGAAAGTGGTTTCTTGAAATGATAAATACACATCTTTTCCAAGGGATATCAGATGGAATTTGTTTAATTTCTGATAGACACTTGGATATTCTACAGGCATTTAAAAAGATACCTGATTTTTCACCTTCTCGCATCATTGATAGGTATTGCTTAAGGCATATATGCTCAAATGTCAATAGTAAATTTAAGGATGTTCAAATTAAAGACTTGTGTTGGCGAGTGGGGGCAGATCACCAAGTCAATAAGTTCGGTCAAGTACTTGAAGAGATTAAAAGCACTAAGCCTGAAGCATTCAATTACTTGATGGAGATATAATTGGATCCATCTCTGGTGGTATGTCTTGTATTTGCATGATGAGGTTGTCTCAAGCTTGACGGTTCACTTTGCTCGGGAGGCTCACGGGGCACATCTCTAGGAAAATATCGATCATCATAGGCTTCAACAATTGCATCACCTAGGGTGAGATAATTATCCAACAACTCATGCAATTTGAAGTTATCATCATAATACCTTGATCTATTGTTAAGACCTATAGATCTAAGTTGATCAACCTACAATAATTGAAAATATAATTTCATGAATTAGTTATGCAAATCAGTAAAACAACGATAAAGAAATTCATCAAAATATAGTTACCACAATATCCACCAAGGTAGCACTTCCAGGTTGGAATCCAGTATCTTCTATTTTATGCAAAGGAGAGATTAAACGACGTGTAATTCTATTATACCACTCATTGTAATCTTCTACCGTATCAAATCCATTACCAATTGGTGAATAATCTTCATTGGCTTCATATTCACATGCATCCTTCCATTCTTGCACATATCTGGCATGAAAACCTTCCAATCTCGATTCACATGGCCAGTACGATCACAATTATGTAAAGCAATATCCACTTCTTTATCATCTGGATCATCTGGGACATCTTATATGTATCCAAATTGTCTACAAACTCTATTAGGGTGATGCATCTCAACACAAGCATAACATATGCATGGACACCTCGATCTCCATAATTCAGAATCATGAATATCAGATGTCAATGCAACAATCTCAAGTGAGTTCATGTTATATGGTTGTCAAACAAACTACAATAAAAATTGATTAACATAATTAAGTTAACTTTGCAATTATATTTGAAAATAATACATCACAGTCATGTATTCAGATAACTACCCCATCTTGAGACAATACATCAAGCATTTGTCTGAACATGCGTAACAAATTTCTTCCAAAAGCAACATAACTTTTCGATGTTTCCACCTAGTAACCCAAAAAAATGCATTTGATTAAAGCAGAAAATTGTAATATTTACAAGTTTTAAAATTAAGCTGGAGTAAATACATACCGTGCACCATATGGAGGATGTATTGCCACATTATTAATAAATATAGGGGTCATGTCCGGCTCTCCAATGCATATAGGCATAATGTGCTTTATTCTCAACCATGCCCAAATCTGACATAATTTTTGTTAGATCGTAAGAGAAAAAAAAACTTAGTATTAGTAAAATATAGTGTTAAATAGCCTACCTGCAATAGTGTGATTGGACCACTAATAAATCTCTTTGTGTATTCTGATGCATTGCACATCTCACGATATAATGTAGCTAAAGCAGCACTACCCCAACTACATGATCGAACTTTATCCAAGTCCACAAAGTGTTGTAGGTACATCAATGAGATTGCATTTCCAGTTGAATCGGGACACACAATACATCCGAATATCATAAAAGCGACCGCACGAGAGTATTGTTCAATATGTTGTTCTGAACTATTATCATCTACAAGAAAATTTTGCAAATGATTCTTTATTGCTGAAACTTTTATCCTACCAGATGTCCTAAGTTGTTCAGATGTGGGTCGGAAACCTAAAAGCACATTGCATTCTTCTACCCAAGTGTTAAATTCTTTTTGAATATCAATGTCTGTGACTGGCTCTCACCTTTGATAGGTATACCCTAAATAATAGCAACATTTTGTAGAGTTATAATAGTCTCTCCAATACACAAGTGAAATGTGTGTGTCTCGAGTCGCCATCTCTCAATTAAACTAGTTATCAAATGACAATCATACTTAAGTCGATCACATTGCAAAACACCCAAAAAGTCAATATGATGTAATTTTTGTATAATTGTATAGTGAAATCCCTCATTAATATAAAGTTCCCAAATTGGATTATCTCCCCGTCTGACAGATAATGTGTCATCTATACTCTCATCCTGTATATGTTGTGATCTATATTTTTCCTGATTATATAACAATCTATCATTGTGTGGACCGTAATAAAATTGGAAGTCCATCCTAAAATATAAGATATTAGAATTCAATTTATTAAAAAAAATCAATTGAAAATCTCTAAAAGAACAAGAAATAAAGTCATTAACACAAACAATTAGAATTATGAACAAACACAATTCACTTAAAATACAATTAATGTAGAGTACAAAGTTGTATGAAATTATTATGAACATACTAGGTAATGCCTGCAATATTATTCTTATTATATTTTAAGAATCCGTCCAATAATTATTATTCAGACAGAAAATCAAGAACTGAGAAATATAAATATGAAATTATTTTATAATCATTGATTAATATATCATATAAATATAATTTAAATGAAATATTAAATTTTTATTTATCCTCCTTACATAAACTCGAAACAGAAACAAAACAATGTAGGAATTCAAAAATATTTTCTTAAAGTTAAAAAAAACTAAAATAGCAAGAAATTATATTTAATTTCTACTCAGTACCTAGACACTAATCAAGTGTCCGATTAGCACTTAAGAGAATCTAAAAACATTGCTTCATACACATTCCTATATTTGGGCTTATGTATAAATTAATTAATGATGTATATCACTCCTAATATATTTTAGCAGTATCAACAAAATCATGAACATCACGCAAGAACTTTGTTATCTAAAAATGAATAACATGACTTTGTTATCTAAAACTTGAATTAACATCAAACATCTACAATAATTGAATAAATATCACCAAACATCTCTAACACTTGAACTATTATAAATAAAAAATTAATTATAAATTAGTAGTTTATTACTTGATGGATTCCAGCAGCAGATCGAAGCAGCAAAAGTGATCGCGGCAACAATTGTGACGATGGCGGTTGAAACGGTGCTTCACAATTTTACAGAGCAAGATGTTTACAGTGGTTGAGGAAGAAGATAATGGTTAGGGATGAATTCATTTTACAATGAGTGGTTGAATGCTGGGAAGGTTAATTACTTGGGTAGTTAAATGCTTTTACTTTGCTGCATGGTTGAATGCTTTTATTTCGCTGCAGAGATTCTTCCACAGAGTCGCAGTTGCCAACTGCGACTCCCATTAAAAAAATAAATCGAAATTAAAGTCGTGGTTGCCAACCGCGACTTCTAATTAAATTTTTAAAAAAATCCATAAATTGGAAATCGCAGTTCCCAGGTGCAACTCCATTGTTGCATTTTTTCAGTCGCGGTTCTCAACTGCGATTTACAATATTTTACTAATAACCTTAAAATCACCATATTTTCACAACTATTTATTTAATTAGCAATATTTTGCTAAATCACCCTATATCTATATCTATATATTTATATGATATATGAAGTCAATATATATATTGACTTGGAGGCGTAGTCTTCCTACTCAAACAAACAATGCATTCACTAAGTTAGGTAGTTTATACAGTACATCAATAATTATGATGGAACTTGTTGGTTCGATTAGCTTTTTTTTAGTACTCCATTTGTTCCTATTTGATTGTAAAAAATTTAAAAAGGTGGAAATATGTAATTTAAAGCGATAAATTGATGCTAAATGCACTATAACAAAAAAGGATGTCTAACTATACTAATTTAGTAACACTTGTAAAAGTTGTTATTAAAAATAAGATTTTAGTGACGTTTTAAAAAAGGAATACTTAAGGTATGAATTTTACTAACATTTAAAAAAATATATCAGCATTTTCATAAATTTAATGGTTTTATGAAAACGTCATTATTTTAATATATCGTTGACACATTTTTTTAACTGTCACAATGAAGAAAAACTTTAGTGACATTTTTTTTCCTTATGTCATTAAAGCAATAACATTTCATTAAATCATTGATACTTTATATTTTGACTTTATAATTGTATAATTTCTTAAGTCTTGACACTTAGTTTACAATGCCATTCAAAAATGTTGTTGTCAAAAAATTTAATTATCACACTATTTAATGTAATATTAAATTAAAAATATCTTAAATTTTAAGAAATGCAAGTTTTACAATTAAATTTGTTCGATCAAGTTAAAGGTTTTTTGGGGAATAATTAAGCCACTAGTTTGAGTAATTTGTTAGACCATTAAGAATTTGAAAGATGCGAACTACACTTTTTAATCAAGAATTAATAATTATTTAAAAACTTTTGTTCAAATTTGAGGGAATCTGAGTTTTTATTGGCAATGCGAGCTCATCATTGATTATTCTAATTGAGATTTTTATCCCATCTAGGTAATTTATGTTTTTTTCTCTCTATTTTGCCCTTGTTCTTTTGGGGATATAGGAGTTCATATTGATTTCAATCTCTTGGTAACTACAATTTAATATACTTATAAATATAAAAAATTATAAGTTGGTACATTGTCTACAAAATTAACGATAACACACAATTGCTATTTATAAACACAGTAATTTAATGTTAACAAATTGAATGAGTCTCCTCTCAGCCGGTCGCATGCTACGATTGTGGTTCGGGTCAGACCAATTTGTAACATGAGATATTTTTGTATTTATTAGTTAATATTTTAATTTTGTATATTATGTAATATTTTTATATTATATGTGTATATACTGCATGATGCATTACTTTCTAAATTATAATTTATCAGAAGTATTACATGATATACATAAAAGTATTACCTGATAGTTGAAAGGAACATGTGTAATACCTGTAAGGTATTTATGTAATACCTGAAATGAAAATGTGTAATACCTATAAAATATTTATATAATACCTTAAGAGTATACAACTAATATCTTCATTGAAAAATCTTAAAATTTCAAATATTTCATCTTCTTCCTTAAAATTAGCAAATCATGATTTCATATTTTTTGAAATAATTGATTTTCAATGTTTTAAAAGTATTATAATAAATTGTTATTTGAAATCAATTATCTAAATTTATGAAAATGAGTAAACAAGAAGAGGAATGAGAAAAAAACCCCATAAATGACTTCATGGAGATTTGAAGAAGAATAAGAATAAGAAGATAGAGAATAAGAAGAATATATAAAACAAATAAGAAGAATAACAAATTGATAAGAAAAGAGATTAAGAAGAAGAAAGAGAGAAAAGAAAAAAGAAAAAAAAAAAAGCAAGAAGCGCTGTTTTTACATTAAATCTGAAGGGTAACAATGTGATATTTTAAAAGTAAATGTTTGATACCTTAAAATATAAAATTCAGGTGGTACGCGGCACACACCAACTATGATGTGGCTGCACGTGGAAGTGATTCACACACTGAATCGGGTTCACAAATTTAGGATCCGTGTCTATAGATTTGTGCCTCTGTGCATATAAGTTTTGGTGTGAGAAAATAACTATTGAAAACAAATGAATCAATGTTCTTTATGCGATACATCTATATCCACACATTGTACGAATTGAATTTTTATGTAGTAAAAAAAAACCTCATTTAACTACGACTATTTGGAAAACAGTACATGGTGGTTATTTAACCATTAGCTGATCCATTTGTCTTAATTATCTTAATTTATATATAGAATAATACATAACTATCAGTTTAAATTTGTGCACTAATATTTTTATCAACTGAAAATTCTGTTATTGTAACAAGAAAATGTAACATTTTGTACATGAGAAGAATAGTCATTGATGTGTCTTGTGATGTCAACACAAAAAGAAATAATGCGATATTTTTCTATAAATAAATAAAAAAAGTACCATGAACTTTTAGTCTCTGAATTAAGCACTTAAAGCGTTTGGTCTCTTTTTTTTTTTTAGTTCAAAGCAGAATCTCAATTCTAAAATTCACAAAATTTGAGTTAAATGCAATTTCTAAAGCTTATATGCTCAAGAAATTGAGATGCGATGATGCATATCAAAATTATACAAATCAAGATCATTGTATACATTCACATCCAACACACCAAGACTTGGAAATAAATCAAAGCTGGTTACAAAGAAAGGCATCTATCTTTCTGCATTCATGATGGAAATGGAATAATATCATATCTATTTCTATTACCGATATAAAAGTGTGGATGTTTCTTATAAAATATGGATTGCCAAATATTTAAGGTTATAATAGTAATTTAGGCTATGTTTGGAAGGGATTTGGCATGGCAGGATTTTGGACTTCAAAATCCCAATGTATATTTGTTTCTATATTTAAATTTGGATTACAAAATTCGGACATAATCATTACTACCTATATTACAATCATCAATCATTATCAAATATATTTTTTCATAAAAAAAATCACATCAACCCACCTTTACACAATAAAATATTATATCAATCCACCTTTTCCAGCATCGATTTGACATCTACAATATAATACTACTATACTAAATCCTCAAACAAACATACATTTTTACTATTCACATTTACTACAAAATCCAGATTTCAAAGTCAGGATTTTCCCAAACCCACTAAAATCCATTCCAAACATACCCTTAGGATTTTCATATAATTAAAACTCTAATATAATGTGTTATATATAAAGTATTTGTATTATTTTTTTTTTTAATTTGAATTGATTTCCACATGCAACGCACGTGATCTAATACTCGTTTAGTAAAAGCCTTTTTATGCACAAGGAGGAATGACTCCCAAGCCACTTTTCACACCTTCTATCCTACAACTTGTGTCCCACTTGAGTACTACAATCAGAATTACATAGTTTTGACAATTAATTTAAATTGTTGTCAAAATCATGTAATTTTAATAGTAATACACAAATGGAACACAAGATTGTGAGATAAATGATGTCGTTTATCGAAAGCAATCAACAGCCATCCCTTAAGGGGAATTTGTTGATCTGTAGAAAGGGTAAAGAAGTGAGTAGATGGAACATGTTCTGCCACCACTACTTCAAAAATCGAACTTATTCTCCTCAACATAATTGCCTCTTTCACCACCTTTATAGTCACCACATTACTCTTTCAAATAAAATGGGCCCTACACATTCTTGATTTCCTTATATAACCACCTAAAGATGATGATAGCCAATGCAAATACCAAGTCCCTTTTCCCAATTAATGCCACAAAATTCACCTAACCAAACAACCCTCAAAATCGCCTATATACTTGCTCCAAGAGTTTGATCACACACATCTCATCTTCTTGCTCTCTTTTTTATTGTCAAAATGCATATGTTTGTGAATAATAGTAACAAATGTAGTCTAAAATTACTAATGATGCTTGTTTTGGTTGGTTTTGTTTTGACAACTGGGACTGCCACATTGTCCACCAAGCTTGATGATGATCCAAGCATGAAGTGTGGTGCATGCCCTTGTGTGAATCCATGCAGCCAGCTATCACCACCACCACCACCGCCGCCGCCAATGCAGCACTGCAGCCCGCCGCCACCAACACTTGCACCACCTCCTCCGAGGTTCATTTATGTGACTGGCCCTCTGGGAAACCTGTATCCAACTGATGATCCATTCAATTTGCAGATATACTCTAATGCACCACACCATTGTCTTCTCAGTGTAGCATGTGCATTTCTTATGGTGATCTGCTCAATACTTCATTTGCTAGCATCTTCTCTCTCCTAAGCCCCTACATCCTATGTTTGATCAAAACATATAAGCCTATATTCACATAACCATTCATTGTATTTGTAGGCTAATCATGTTAGTATTTCAATCAAATTCTATGAGATCAACTTAACTTGTTCCAACTTCAACTCAAGTTTGATAGCTATACATAGGTTGATCTATTTTCATCGTAAAAACTAATGTGATACCATTTTTCATATATAATTCCAAAAGACGGACAGTCAAAATACATTTTCAAAAAATAAATCTATATTTCATGGGTCATGTGGGTTGTGAATAGACCACTTCGCAGAATTAGATTCATTACAGTCATACAAGAGTCTTGTCCAAAAATTGATACACTTTTATAAGCTTTAGGATTTACTTCGGATAACCTTATAGCATTAAATTACGTTTAACAAATAAAACAGGAAACAAAACTAAAAAAGTTACTTCAAAAATGAAATACATAAACCAAGCTAAATATGCTTATCAAAGTCTTCTAAATAATGAAATGATATACATAATTAAGAACGTCAAAGCAATTCTATAACGTCATTTCAGAGAAGTGATTGAATGGAAAAGGAAAATATTTATTATTTTTTTTCATATTCTGATGCACTTTACCATGTCAAAATGTATATATGTATATATAAAAATTCGGTGCATGTTTTCATAACCATCATATACAACAAATAATTCGATACTAATCTTCAATTATTATGGATTCTTTCTTGCCTAAACAAATTGGTAGTAGCTATGAATAATGCAACATATAAACTCAGTAATGAATTGAACTAATTTCTGATTGTTTTGTTGTGAACCTCATGAATCACACAGCACTGGGTTCGAGCGTTTTAATAATCCTTCGACGCCACATTGCAGTTTCAGGATCAAATCTCAGCTCCCATGTAGGCCAGTAGTGCAAATCCTGCTTCAGAGTCAGTACTCGAGGCTTCCCATTCAAGTGAATTGTTCTCACACGAACAAACTCCCCATGCTCTATTTCCTATTGCATCAGTATTTTTAAATAATTCAAGAGTTCAGAATCATGGTAGCATGTAATCACACATATTGCGAAAGCATAAGATCTTGTCAATGCTTGTCTTGACAAATAATGTTAAATCAAATTTCACAATGCCTATCTAGAAAGACTACAGCAAATTCAGAAAAAATGTTTCTTTTAACTATTGCTTGTACTACCTACACAAGTTGTTTCACTCATAGCCCGTACCAATAAAACTAGATTCTTCCACCTACACTGGTCGAATCATTAAAAACCAAATGTTTCAACCCAACCCAAACTACCAAAACCAAGCATATATTTGGGCATTGTTTCTTCTCTAGCTAAAAATTAATAGAACTCAGTAATTAACATTTCACAATTGCTTGTCACACATTGATTTTTCTTTATGGTAAGAGAGGAGACATACCTTAGTTACAGCAACAAAAGCATCTAAATCCGGAGTTGGTTTCCCGTTTACTTCTACAATCCACTGGAGAGCATATAAACCATATCGATGTACTGGACTTCCATGACACCACCTGAAAATTTAACTGCACCATAAGTAAACATAAACTAGTCTAATCATAGGCAAATCATAGTTTGGTTCTCGAGTTAAGGTCCACCAGTTAATTAAAACAAAGTATCCTGAGACTAAGAAGCCTTACCTTGCCACATATACACCATGACCTTCTTCTGGAAGAAATCCAAGAGCTCGTACGGCTGAATGAGGATCCTGGACTATACAACCACACCAATTTGCGACACGTGTGGTCCCATTTCCATCCCTGACATCTGTTCCCACCAGTAGATCAATTTCATGACCCTGAAAAGACATAATAATAAGATATTCTTGACTCATGATCAAGAAAGCATATATGGTCTATACACATTGATTGGGCAGTATAGATCCAACAATTGCTTTGTTTGTCATGTGAAAGTTATTAAAAGAACAAAACTACAAACACACACACGAGATACATATATGCATACACACCAAACCAAACAAGGAAAGAAAAGAACCTGGCGGAAAATTGTCATTTCAAGTTTCCCATCACTGTCATTACACCGGCCTAGTTCTTGGCAAGCATCTTCAATGTCATTAAAACATGTAACTGGTTTTTTATTAATGGCCAAAACCATGTCACCTTGTTCGAGTAAATTTTCAGCTTTAGATCCTGCTAAGCAGCCTTTAACCCTTAAAACTTGACGCCTTATAGGATCTTTCTTTACCAATGCCTGAAGCAAAGAAACAAAAGCTTGATACAGATTCCAAATCATTCAAGATAAAATACATCCAGAAGTATTTAAAGGACAGAAAATTTTTGTTAACCACAAGTCTGCTTTCATTTAGAAAAATGTAGTCATATTTTGTATTACCAGCACCACATACATGCATTGTTCATTATACATATTAAGTTTAAACAAGATGTACTTTTCTTCAATTTTAACTATATTTCTCATTACTACTGTAATTTGTTTAAAATTCCAAGCATTTGCTTTTAATTTAACAAAACTAACTACATTCTGAAATATGAATATCCTACAATTAAAGAATTGTCTGCGAGAACAAAATTACACAGCCACACTAATGTGATGTGATAAGTACATTTTTATCAGTGTACTATAATAATAATTTTTTGAAAACTTCATATGCGTAAATAAAACATTAAACTATTCTCGTTACATTCATTTCGTATTTCATTAACAACCCTGTAGATGTTTTTATTATTATGCACCATAACCAACTATCAAAGCTGATTACAAACTCTGAGAAGATCACTTTAAGTTTTTTATTAAAAGGTTAAAGATCATAATTTGACACAAAAATATTCTAGTTCACAATTATTTGATTTTAGATTCTTAATCTTAAGGATCGTCTAGACTGAATTACCGGGTGAAAGAATGATAGTCAAGCTATGACTTAATACTGAATGCACTTTCTGTTGTCCAAATTAATACCATGTTTTACTGAGGGGTGCCAAAATTTAAAAATAAAGAACATTGGGCATGTAATGCAACTTTTAATAGTTTCATCCAGATCAAGTATGGATGTCAAGTGTATGATAAATATAAAATGCAATCGCTTTGTCCAAATAATATCATGTTCAATGTGGCTATCACAATTGAAGATAAACAGCATGGGACACGCAATGCAACTTAGAATATTTCACCCCACCTCTAGTATGGCAATGTCTTATCCTATTGAAATTCATCGGATATGGTTTGATACAACCAAATTAACATAAAAGTCAAATTGAATATCAGATTGAATTTGCTGTTGGGTTTCGTTCATACCAAATTGTTAGTTTCATTCACAGTCCATAAAATGAAAAAATAAAAAGGAAATGGTTGTTTTTACTTTCATTCACCCATTTTATTTCCCAAGAGAAATAAAACCTTGACATACATCTCCTTCAACTTTTCACTTCCCCCCCCCCCTTCAAAAAAAAAAAAGATTGCAGATAACATTGATAAAACAAAACTAAATATATATAACATTTCCTCATATATTTTTCCCCAAAACATGACACCAAAACGTTCAAAATAGATAATAAAGTAAAGTAATAGAATCTTAACTCATGTGCGAAGTAAAAGCAGAAGTGCCTATAGAACAAATTACCTGGATCCAAGAGTCACTCAGGCCAAAACTGCGAGCTTTTGAGAGCAACGTGGGATAAAGTTCGACCTCTAGTATTCTTACAAGCGGCATCGGCCTTTTAATTCCATTGATGAGAAGAGTAGAATTATCGGCACCGGATATGATTTTTTCAAGGATCAGACTTATTGTGGAAATTGGAATGCCTCGAACAAATTGATGGTCTTCAGATGAGCTACAACTATATTTAAGCTGGAAGTTTCAAGGACAAAACAGCAATTAGAGCCTATTTCAGCAAGCAGCTGAGATGAACTTAAGAATCATTAAAGCACTAACCTGCGTTGAAAAGCTTCCCCAAATAGCTTGAACTCTTCCAAGGTAATCCGTGAGAACACCAGAAAATGTACTACCAAAGTCTGAAACATTATGCAAAAAAGGATCATGCCCATGTATTTCATTGACTTGGCAGCACAAAAGAGAAAAGTGACAAACAAATCAAGCTACAAAAGGAACATATTAAAATGATAAGGTAATACTGATTCCGACGCACCAGTATCGAGCTCAATTACTTCCATATTGGTTGCTCTGTATCTTGGACAGTCAGCTGAGCCAATATTCAGAGCAGCAGAAGGATTGGTGACAAAAGATTTCCTTGAAGTTGCCTGTAGACTCCTGCTCAACCCCACAAGGCATACAGAATCTCCACGACGCAGTGCAGGTTCTGTGGCACATGAATGGTTAGATATTATTCATGAGGCAGAAAAGGGGGGGGGGGGGGGGAGAGAGAGAGGGAGAGAGAGAGAGAGAGAGAGAGAGAAAGGAGCAACAGACAATAGGAAATAGATAACCTAGAACTTCTGTAGAAAATTAATTTATTCCACGACCACTCATGATTCAATATGCTACCAGTGAGATTTATGAAGTTGATAGTGAGATTTATTAAGAAGGTTATTGTTTATAGTTAAATACATTTAGCAGATCATTAACATTTTTCACTATTCTAATTCTGTCGTGGGTTTGGTTTCGAATCATAAGAAATATTCTGACTGCTAAATGTGAACTGCGAAGGAGATTTATGAAATGATGTTTCACCAAAGGTAAGATGCATGAAATAGTCTTGAAAAAAAAAAAAAAACATCAATAATCATGAATGCGAAATCAATGATCCAGTAGAAGAAACTAAGCCCCTAGTTTGTCCAAATCACTCCACCTTCCGTCCATTACTTTTGAGCAGCATTTGGTGTGCAAGATCTTGTGGAGATGCAGGCATGAACTTAAAATCAAATTTACGAGCATATGCAGCAGAATTTGTCGAATTGCAAAAAGGAACACACATGTTACTGTATAGTAATTCATGCAACATACCAGGAAGAAGTTCAGCAGCTCGAACTACAGAAGCACCAGCACCAAGAGTTGAAGGATCATATGCAACAAGCGCAAAATTGTGCACAGGATGGAGAAAAACAACCTGAGAAAGATTATTAGATGGCATAACATTGATTTTGTAACAGCCTCTTCAACTGGTAGATACAATATTACCTCGCCTGGGATTTCTATTGGATAAGCAGCAAAAGACAGCATCACATCTGAGACGGACACTGCAACAGTGTTTTTATCAACAGCAACCAATCCCATGGTTTGAGAGTGATATATGATAACACCGGTTCCAAAGAAATGCTGTGAGTGCACACCATCAATCATACAAGATGATGGAACATGAACCTGTAGGGTTGGAGAACAGAATGCATCCACTTAGGCGAGACAATGGATGAGAACCAAGCATTACAGACAATGGATATAAACCAATGCTTTAGTTGTGACAACATTATAAAGAAGTATACATTTGACAATATATTCTGCTTCTTCATCATGTTTGCGGATAGTCATCCATTTACGTGGACAGAGGTATAACAAGGCATCTTCCTCAGAAAATACAAGACCGTTAAGCAAGGACACAGTCAACTACTTAGCAAACTGATACTTAGTTAGATCTTTGTAAACAAAGCCAGGCCACCACAAACACCCAACGCCAAAGAAAATAAAGTAATAAACAAAGTCAAAACAATATTGCCAAAGCAACAAACAACCCAGCTTCTGCTTCCGTCCCACGAGATAACCACCCCCCCCCCCAATCCTCAATCCATAGCTAACCTCCTGAAGACCAGCTTAGTCGACCTTATCACTCCTTCTAGTCATGCAGTCTCCCCATTCTTTAGCCTACTTACCGCCCGCATTCCAGACAGCCCAACCATCCAATATATTTCATTCCAATTACAATAACAAAAACAAAAGTAATATAAAACTATGGAGAAGTTACTCATGTAATTATGTTACCTCTAACATCACTAGGGTAGGCTCAATCACACGCTCAGGTACTGAAGCAATAGTTGCTGCAGCTACTGCACCTTGATAATCTCTGACAACTGCCTCAGGCTCAGTCCCAGTATCGTCCAATCTTTCTTCCCGAGGTTCATGCAAGGAACAGTCAGGTGATAAAACACCATCAGCAGACAAATCCTCCACCCTCCTTTTCTTGGTTCCAGAATCAGATTCATCTAGAGAATGTGCTCCATTGTCAATCTGTTCACAACTAGTTTCCATGCTAGCCACACCATCCATTGGCTCTTGGCCAACACACTGTTGTGCTTGTTCCATTGGAGTAACCTCAGCAGAGCATGATGAGTCTCTATGGCTTGCTAGATCTTGCTCAATAGGATTAACCAACGATGAAAGGAACAGAGAGTCCAGTGGTAAAACTGGCTTAACAGTCCACAAGCCAGAACTGTCATTACGGATGTATATTTGAGGAGGCGCATACCACTCATGGCGATCAACTGTGACCAGGACAGACTGCAGAGATAATGTCATTAAAAGTTGCTCCAAGTTTCAATAGGCAACATTAGAAATGATTTTATATCTCAGACAAATATCACAGGTACTATGGTCCAAAAACATGTACTGATAAAACAGCAGCACAGAAATGGTATTTATGAGCATGTCGTACAAGGATACAACCAAATAACTAAGGGAATGTATGAACTATGATGATCGTGTTTGGAAAAAGACAAAGCAAAAGGTAGCCTGCCAAATTCCTGGATTTAACAGAGAAATACTTGAATGAAGCATGTAATGGCACATCAATGTCTCTAAAACCATGCTTGTGATCAATCATGAGCACTAAAATAGGTCATTAGTTCCATCTTTTCATTGGTAAGAAAAACCAGTGACCCAAATTATATGATTTTTGTATATCAATCACTATACATAACAGTACCAAAAGAAACCAAACTGTATTATCAAGATTATAGAAATAACACAAGCAAATATGAAAGTAATAATTCATAAATATAGACAAGTTCAGAAAGGCAAGTATAGGATGTAATAGAACTATTACGTACTGCACTATTAGATGATTAAATAATTAGATAAAGCAAGCATCTTAAAGTAGTTAATATTAATACTTTACAAATGATTAGTAAGAAAATATCTTACTTTTATATTTGATTGGTTAGGACATGATGATATCAGTATGCTAATGGCATTCTGGCCAGATGGGCTTGAAAAACTCAACCAAAGCCTTGGTTTTTTGTTCCATCTGGTTTTTTACCCTCTAAGTGGACTTTATCTTTTAATCAAGAATGAAATAAGTACAGATTCAGTACTTTGCTTTACTAAAGGTGCATTAGAGAAGCAAGTGATTCAAAAAAAAAAAAAAATATATATATATATATATATAGACATTTAACCAATAAGAACTCGATTACACTAAATAAGAGGCGGCCAGAGATTAGACATACAAAACTATGCATAAAATATCATGGTATTAGTGTGGATGATAATTGGCTGCTTGAAATGTAAGTCATAATCAAAAACAGTGGAAATGCAACAGCAAGTTCCCTTCTTTACAGAAGCATGCAGAGGAAGGGGGACGGAAACAAGTACCATCAATAGATTCATGGAACTAGTTATCTAAGAAATACCAACCATAAACATATAATCCAACAATATACATAAGAGGCACTAGGAGTACCTTTCTTCGATGACGATCAGTATAGCTTATATACTCCAATGGTACTCGTGCACCCCTTGCTAACTTTGATAGCACAGAGATGAAGTCATCAAGTCTTGATATGTCTTGACCTGCAAACTTCTTTATAATAGCATGGCGCGGAACTCCAGCTCTGAATAGCATGTATCTGAAATGAGCAATTAGAACAAATGTACTATTTAGTAGAAAAGACAATAAACTCTATGCAGAATCCAGTCAATATTATCATTCGTGTGGAAGTGCCCCATTTTTGGTTTCAATATTACACAAAGCAACCGGATTAGTGAGAATTTGGCATCAGTAACCGAAATGTTAAAGAAAAACTGATAAGCCAGACATCATTGATCATTTGGAAAGTAATAGCTTACCCTTGTTCAGAAACATATACAAGACCACACTGGAAACGGAAGTTCCTGGCCTGCATGCAAAAACAAGGTCATTACAACACCCAGTACAATACAAACCAAACTCCAGAAGCAAGAACACTAAAGACCAATTGAAAAGTAACATATATGAAGATAAACCAACAACAAGAGACTTAAATCATTTCAGACATGACAGGTCAATAATCACATCAAGACACAAAATAAAGGTGTGGAACAAGAGGCTGTTTCATACTCTGATGTTTCTCTCTGTCTTCTCAATGTTTATTCTACTTCTTTTAGAGTGAACTTATTCTTTCATTTGTTTATGTTGCTCCTACATATTGTCACCTCTTGTATCATCCTTAACATCACAAGAAAGATGAGGCATTCTTCAATTAATAGATGGCAATCATACCAGTTTTGCAGTTGATATCAGTTCTCCATCTTTCCCCTAGAATACCTAACTAATTCTATAATCTACCAAGTACATCCCCTCTGCCAAGAAGGGAAGAGTAAAAGGTCATATTCGCAAAATTAACCACATATCCGAAATAGATTCCTGATATTATCAGTGCCGTACATGATGCAACATGGACAACAGTAAGCTATTTTAGCATTAAAAAACTGTTTGAGTCTATAATAGCCAATAAGTTTTCAAGATGGTTAAATTTCTAGCCTGTCAAAAGATTGTGAAGTTATCCATATTGCATCTACAGAAAGATTCCACCAACATCCAAAATAGCAATGGAGGTACTATTGAACCAGTAAAGTCCAAGTTTCCCAATGAGAAAGGTACAATTTGGTGGAACTCCAACTTACTCTTGTTTCTATCAATCAACATATTTTGTACCTAGACAGTTTCAATGGGCATAAACTATTATTATAGGACCTCTGAAGTGACATAAATCTTAAAAGACGTTCATAAATTAAACTGGCCTATGAAATGTCATGCCATAAGACTGCAAAAGGAAAGCAAAACTGAGCAATATTAGCAAACAGGCCTCCCTAAGCCAGATTAGGTCCTTCATACCTTTCAGAAGAGATTTAATGCTAAATACTTCTCCACAGAAAAGTTTATTCAAATAAAAAAACAACAAACAGAATCAACAGGATGCGAATAGGAAAATGTTGACCACAAGACCTAAAAGTTAGTCAGGCTGAGGCATCTAGATATGTTTGTTTTTTAATATAATATTCTTAAGATAACAATTTTTTTTCAAGTTATTACTGCATAAATAGGCTGGCCATGATATCTAAAACTTCACTTTTATTGTATTCTTTAGATAGAAAAGCCAACAAATATTCTATATCACAGAAAATCCGAGATGATATAGTGGTAAAAAGATTAATCAGCTGTTCATTGTAGACTGCTTCATTGCTTATAAACTTATAACTGAGAAGTTTGGATAGCATCAACAAGTTACATGGAAATCACAACAACAGAGTATAACAATAGCTTGATTGCTTGAGCACACAGTTCACACATCTAAATTCATAGAACAGACGGAAGCCGTAGAAATCACAAGAACTGATAATAAAGAATTATGTTATAAACCAACCTGTTGATAAGAGAGAGGGTGTATAATAGCACCACTCACTTCAAGAAAGTAATCAGGAGTGACAGAGTGCAAATCCTGAACCTGAAATTTAAGAAGGCAAAAAAAGTAAAAGCAGCTATTTGTCAGGATATTGTCATTGGAGTAGCTTATCCGTGAGGTTCTTAGACAAAAATCATTATAGGTTCATAGCGCACTTACAAGAAGTCCCAACATAATTACTGTTTCCAATTCAAGAGTCATTCCCCATGAGTCAAACACAGTATAAAACAGATGAAATCATGTACTTCCAAAACAGAAAGAATAAATGACACAATAAAAGGAGCAACAAAATGTCATCAAAGGTTTTGTACTTGCAACTGACCCAAACATAAGCTATATATATGGATAGGAAACCAGATAAAGTATATGAAGTGCTGCCCAGTTTTAAAAAATTCACAAAAGTTTAGCAAAAATGAATGATGACAAAAATAGTGCCTGAACAAAATCTTCTTTATAGGAGGAATAGGACACAACCACAGGGTTATAGTATAGATAGAACTGACCAAATTCATGGCAGAAAACATATACAAATCTGAACTCATCAAAATATTAAGAGAAGTTGTAATATCACACCGTCAAGTTCACAGTCAAAGGTTTGCCTCCCCTTTCAATCTGAAGCTCAATTTCATGGTTGACACTGTCATCAAGTAAAGTCTCCATCTTCAGAAACTGAGTACTCACCTGTACCAAGAATCTAAAAATTAACATTAAATAGATATAAAAAAATAAGTCATTGGGAGAATTTAACACATACATCATCTGATCATCAGTTGTGTCAGTGAAATATTAATATTGTAAATACAATAAAACCGTACGGAACAGAGCCAAGAGAGTAGAGGTATTAAAGCCCCTTGCCACAAGTAACATCTATCCTAGTTTTGGCTTTTAACTGAAAATATCGAAAAATTCACAAGCATTAAGCCTCCATCTGAATCCAGCACATAGTCGACGAAAACAAAAAACAAAAACAGGAGGCCGCTCCAAAATTAATCTAGTTAGATCTTACATTTGCATAAAATATGCAACAATAATAATTAAAAAAAAAAAAACTATGCCTTTACTACATGCGTGCAAAATTAGGAACATTCAATTTCTTAATATCTAATTGAATATCATGAAAGGAAAGAAATTTTGCATAATTTGGAAAATATATCACAATATTAGATTTCCACCAGACAAGAAAGTCGAAAGGAATTCGGCATCTGAAAGATAAATTTTACCATGTCTCTTTAAAAAAAAAAACAATCATATCTAGTAAAAGCTTTTTTGACTTGATTGAGGATACTAGTATACCTAATGGAATGAAATATAAATTGATTAATCTGTATATCTACAATCATAAATTCAAGACTAAGAGGGTAGTTAGCTTAAAAGCTCCTCTAAAGTATTGTAAAACTTTATTTACTGTTAAAATAATTTAGAGGCTTATAAGTAGTTTCTGGAAAAGGAAGGGTACCAAAGTTATTATTGAAATAAGATCTTAGTTTGATAGCTTCTTTTAAAATTTATTTTTCTTAATTACAAAATTCTCATTATAAGCATATCTTAAAAAGCACAATTTCCTAATTAATGATGAATCAAGATACATGTAAATGTCAACAGTTCCACAATTATGATCTCTAATAATAATCAAATCCATCTTTAGTAGGAAGTCTAACAATGCAATGTACATATCACAGTTAAATATAATGAAGACATACCTCCCCATTCAAACGAATGAGCACATCACCTGGCTCCAAATGCTTATGGGCTGGACCACCTGGAACCTGAAACAGCAGTGGAAGGCTGACTTGTTACAATAGCAAAACAAAGGACACCACTGTTCGGCTAGCATGGCCATCAAGATTGAATAGGAAAACTAAAAGGATGAAATAGCAAGAAAATTACACTCACCACCAAGTCAACAACAAGCATTCCAGTTTCCCCCAGGGGGGAAGCATGGCGCACTAACTGAATTGTAGAAACAAAAATATGAATAAGCATCAATTAGCCAATCAGACTACTATATATAATGGAGGAAGATACAGATACCTGTTCTGTTTCACTTCTGAGGCCAAGCCGACGTGTCTCATCAAATCCTTTGTGAAGAAATGTAGCCTGCATCATGAAGATTTGAATATAAGTCAAACAAAATGCATGAAGAAAAGCCAATTTTTTTGCAGAAACCAGATGCAAAAACATTAAAGGATATGTTTGTTTCAAGGCCCTATAACTACTTGGATATTTGGTCAACACAGAAGTTTGTTTCTGCACATTTCTAGGAAGTCTTCTACTGATAACATAATCCTAATTTCAGAGCCTTACACTGTAATTTTTTACCTTCTTTCAAAGGTTACACCCTATTTTCTCAAACCTAAACTGGAACACTATTTCATATTGAGAACCCAGCAATTGGTCAAACCTCACATCTCACTCACCTGAACATACATTTCCTGAGGAAATGACCTCCCTCCCTCCCTCCCTCCCTCTCTGAGTTTTTCTTTTTCTGGTACAAAGCAATATCAAGATAAATAAATAGGATAAATTTCATATCAAGACCCAATTTATAGATTAGTTCTCAATACTAGCCCAGATTTTAAAGTTTCTCAATAAGGGGACTCAATTTAACATTTTTTTTTCTCAATTTAAGGCTTGAAAATTAGATTGAGTTCTTAATTCAAGACAAAATTTCATTTTCTCTCTTTTTTTTATATATTCGTAGATGTATTTATATTTCAATATGTATTCATATTTTGGATAAATTAAGACAAGTTAGTGCATTTTAAGAACAATCTTCATCCGACTTGTCTTAATTTATATATGTGTATATATATATATAATGCAATTCATAAAATTAAGATTCCCTTATTTTCTTAATTTTATGAATAAAAGTATTGAAAACCTATTTTAATATTAAGCAGTTTAATATAAATTATATTTTATGAATTGAATTAATTATATTTTTCTTTTGTTCTTTATATATATATATATATATATAAAATGCAATTTCCAATTTATCTTAATTTATCTAAAATATAAATACATATGGAAATATAAATAAATTTATAGATATAAATAAAAAGAAAAAGAAAATTGAATTTTGTCTTGCATTGAGAGCTCAATCTAATTTTCAAGCCTTAATTTGAGAAAAAAGATTAAATTGAGCCTCATATTGAGAAATTTTAAAATTTGGGTCTAGAATTGAGAATTAATCTATTAATTGGCTCTTGTTATGAAATTTATTCTAAATGAATAAACATATTTTTGTGTATAGGTGTTTTTTTTTAAGTCAACTAATGGCACTAGATTGTCACTGCATCAAGTTTAAATTCAATTTCTATTCAGATCCTAGCCAATCTTGCAAAAATAACATAAAGGATTACATGCATAATTTCCAAACTCTAAAATGACAGCACTTGTGATCAGCAAACCACAGGTCCACAGAGGTAGAACAGAGAATAAAAATGGAGCAAGATGTAACACAACAAGAAAGAACCAACAAACCTGAAGCGTACCACGAGGAATGGTGACTGCCTCCCATGTATTAGTAATGGACTCTTTTCCTTTCTGCAAGAATCCCAAGGCCCTTACAACCTGATTTCCAAATCATAGTATCTCTGATTACAAATCAATCAATCTTAATTACAAAAAGATTCAATAGTATCTAACAGGTAACAGTTTCCAATCTCCATCAAAAATATGCATGGAGGCAAACACCCATAAGTACAATAAGCCCAAATATGCAAGGCATCAAGACCAAGATAGCTGGATACCAAGTACAGGCTCAGCCTCCTATATACACAAGAGTTGTGATAGAAACATAATTTAAGTAGCAATCAATTCTGGAATAAATGCATAAAAAATTTTAGAAATTTGGTCAACATGGTCCACAAGATCTTCATATTAACCAGATTATTTTGCTTCTTTCACACAAAAATGTACCGACGAAAGAAGCCATCTGCTAATGAATAAGCAATCAGTAGATGAGGAAGCTACAAAGCTAGTCATCAGGAAGCCTCAGAAAAAACATTCTCTCCTACATAACAAAGTAGAAACATCAAAAACAGTATCACGGTTTCTTGCACAATAGATACAGTAGTCTACTTTATTATCTATATCATTGGGAAGGTAAATGTCCCAGTAACTTTGGAGAGTCACCAGATGACTGCCATTTCTACTCACAACATCAAAGAAGCAACAAAGAACATTTGATGAATAAGTTGAGCAACATAGTACGGAGTACACAGAGCAGATGCAGATTAAGTAAACAAAACTAGATCATGAAGCCAATGCAGAAAAAGATGTTAACGCTCTTGCGAAAGTATTTCATAGGAAAAAAGATCACTGCAGGTTATGAAAAACACAGTTCTCATTTCTACAAACATCTTACTCTTTCCAAAGGTAGGAAAAATGCTGAAGCACTGGATGTCTTGCTCCCAGCATTCAAGGCAACTGCTCTACCTTGCCAGTCAATGACAGGGGAGCCACTTGAACCACCTTTTGTTCCAGAAGCTGCCTGTGTTCCAAGGAAGGGGAGAAAACAGAAAGGTTACTTGACATACAACTTTAAGCATTAAAAATTATATAGAGTTAGAAACTTGCTCATCATTGTCAAAAGAGAACAAAGTTGTACATGAACACATGTAACAGCATTCAGAAAAAAATTGTGAGCAACAGCTGTACCATCCAAGGATACAATTTCTACAATAAGATATTTATTAGCAATGTACAAACTTGGGTTTTACTTTTTTAGTACTGTCAAATATCCTACTTTTATCAACTTTGATAGCTTAGTTTTTTTCATCTACCCACCCCATCAAAATGCCAGCTTAGGTTAATAGAGTAACTTAAGAAGGTAGCATAAAGAATCAAAGAAAGCCTCAAACGCTATGTTAGCATGTTCCATACTTCTCAACTATAACACTCTTTCAGCTCTATCTCACATCATGTTTTTTTTTCTCTCGCATGATACATAGTAAAATAAATGAATAAATGACTTTTAACTGAAAATTTGCATCCTGGTAGGTAAAGTTACGAAGATGTACAAAGTTCTAGAGGCTAAAAGTAGAAAAATCAAGACCTTCAATGCTCTCTATTCTCTCTCTTATGGCCTGGCCCTAGATATCTGCCCTGTTTTCTAGATTGATGTTAGTGGTCAGCTTAAAAGACTGGCTAGTGTCTAGACATACTATATAGATACAGAGGAGACTGCATCAATTGAAAGGAATAATGAACTAACAAAGCTGTCTTCTTAAATTAATTAGTTTTCTTTAGAACTTCAGTTTGATAAAGGGGAAAATACTAGGACGTACTTTAAAGCTAGAAAATGGCCATGAACTAGACTTCTTGTCGTATTGAAATAGTAAGTGCGACACTAAAAATGGTTTCTGATTGTGCCCAGTTCCCAGAGTTATAAGGTTTCTAAGCCCAGCACGACTCAAAGGAGAAAAATAAGAAGCAAGTTTCACGCAAAGAGCCTGATTGTACCAGGACCTATGGGTCCTCAAAACTAGCACTCTTTTAATTCAGCCATCAGAGATGGCAATTTAAAACTTACAATTGTGCATCTTAATTTCAAAATATCAAGAGATTAAAACATCAAGAGGACAACTTCTAATATCAAAAATATCATAATTGATCTATCCAGAGAGTATAACCTTTAGCAGTCTTAAGTAAGTAGAATAACGCTAGGTAACCAAAGATATCCAGCATTCATCACTGAGAAGCATATATCATGAAAAGGCTTACTTGCATGTAGAATGTATTGAAGTCGTTGTAGCCATCCCTGCAAACAAAGTAAATTCACCATCAAAATTATAGAAAATGGGAAGACACTCTCAATGTAGATCATGAAACAAATGATTCACGATGACCTACCAACAACTACAACAAAAAATAATTTAAATGAGTTCAATCAACAATGTTATGATGATAATCGAAGAGAGGGAACTTGTTCCTATCATAGATACTACACCTGAAATGTTTACTTCCATCATTTGGCCAAGCAAGCTACTGTACATTCCCAATCTCAAAATCATGGACCCATGTCAACCAACCACAGAACTCAGATTTCAGATGAAAATTTAAAAGCATGTCCTACTCTATATCCACAATTTAGCAACTAAAAGTAACGGTAGAGATTTGTCACATCCTAACATTGAGAAAAAGAATTTCACTATGAAAAGTGGAGTGTGATTTCTGGGTGAACAAATGAAGAATGGGAGAGAAAGAGTGAGCCTTAGGAAAGCTAAATCCTCTGTGGTTGTCATCTATTAACAACAAAAGTTGTGGCCTCAATAGTGCAAAGAAGTTTCAGGTTCTAGATACAAGTTTTGAAGAGATCACGATCATAGATCAACATCATTATAATGTGTGTATGTTACCAAAAGAAGCTATTCTTAAGTCAATCGAATATCTCTTTGTGAAGTCAAATGTTGATCAGTGATTATTTCTCTTTACTGGAGTTTAGAAAAAGCTCGTGTTCTAGACCACATTATAAGCTATAGTAGTACAAGGTACACACCTAATATTATTCAAAATGCTTCAACAAGACAATTTATTAGCATAGATATCAAGTATGAACCACAATCTGATTGGGAGATAATGTTAGTTCTTGCAAATATAACTTCAGCCACAACCAACTAGAGAAAAAGAAAAGGCTATGCTTCCAATTATATTGCTCTGACAACAATATGATAGTCACGGGTTACTGCATTAAAACAACAAGTATATAAAATGTGGCATTGTAAGATACTTAGAATCAGATACCCAGACCCAGAATTACATTAACAAGAAACAGGACAAACATGTAATGCACCAGAAGACATTAATTTGCAAGATGTATACAAGGTGAAAATACCAAATTTCATTAGAGGATATTTTGAGCTACATATTCAAATAATCTTTAGACTAAAGCAAATCAAGATATCCCAATAACTTAGCCAAAATTCACTTATACAAATCCTAAAATACTAGAACTCCCCTCCACCCTATAACAATGAACATAGATTCTGGAGTGCGCAATCAAGAAAAACATACTATCATATTGAAAACATACTTTTTATAGTGTGGAGCATCTCTATCCAAACGAGCAAGAGTACCTGCCATAATAGAGACCTGCAAATTCACAGAAATTGAATAAAAGCATTCCTAGAACAAAATCCAATGCCTTTCTGCAAGACTACACTGCATGTCTAGAGTGGGAAATAAAATCAAAAATCGGAACTATAAATTTAAGAATATTTTCAAGGAAATCATTATCAACAGCAGCATTAGAAATTATCAAAAAAAAAAAGGGGCTTTATTAGACGTGGAACAGACCTGGACCCATTGTCACCAATGTGCATTAGAAAACCCTTAATGTGACAGATCAATCTAATTGGCAAGCAACTCTAGTATCAATAACTTTCTTGCCCTCGTGCATTGGAATATTACTTAATAAGAGATAAAACATAATGTGTATACCTTTTCTCCACTATCATTCCCCACCACCCGAATTTCAAGCCCCACACATGCAGCCTCAGGAGCCAGAGGAATCTCCTCATAGCTAAGGAACTGTATAGCAGAAGGGTCGTAACGAAAGAAGCCGAAATCATGAACCTAGAGAAACAATGAATCAATTTAAATATTAGATTTTGAACTCAACTTTCATTATTCTCAAGCTTAAGAAGAAATAGCCAACCAACTTGCAAACTATGGCATGAAGGTAAGAGCATTATTAAGTTCCAGAAGCAAGCTCCTAATATAATGTGCAACACATGAATTGTGTTTGGATCAGTGAAAAAATGGCCAGATCTAAACATCATAACTCTCATGCATTATTATAGTTTAAATTAGCTTAAAATCCCAATTACTGAACTCCAATTATCTTTCTTGTGAAATGGTAAAACACAACACGACATAATAACCAGCTGCCAGCTAAGGTATAAAGATTATGATTGTTAGATCCATTATTCAGCTCCATTACCTTTCCTCAGAAAGACAACTACAGTACTTGCTCAAAACACAAGAAACCTTTGGTAAATTAGCCAACTCATGCATCCTATTTTATAGGGGCTTACAGATAAACTATTTAAAGAAAAAGTACATTTTTTTCATATGGTTTTTTTTTTATTAACACAGACAACTTGAATAATTAAATATAAGAAACAAGATGGCAGGCCAGAATTTGATAAATACATGGAAAGAAATGAAAAAAACTATCATTCATGAACTAACAGGATCTCTATATATTGGATACACCGGGACTTCTTCACGGTTCACGAACATAGCTTCCGCCACCACCGGTCCTACAAAAAGGAAACAAAAACAGTTATTAAAGAAAAATCAAGAAAATGAAAGAGCCATCATAAAGATCAAATTTCAGAACCAGGCTTGACGACATGGCGGTTGGTTAGAATGATCCCTCGAGACTTATCGACAACGAAGCCAGTGGCGTAGGAAGCACCGGCAGCCTCGGTGTCGAAGGCACGGCAGGCGGTGGTGCGGAGGACGACGACGGCGGGGACCACCTTGTTGAGTGCCTTCCGCCAATCGTCGGCGGTGGCGAGATTCTCCTTGAACGGCGGATCGATCTCCATGGAGAGTTCCTCCTTCATCGTCGCTTCCATCCCCGCCAAGGCCGCCTCCGATCCCAACCTTTCCATATCAATTTCCAATCACACCTCAAAAACCCTACTTTTTACAATTAACCAATCCTTCTCCTCCTGCAACAACGGCGAGTTTGACAACCAATCTAGGCTAGAGAAAATGTATGAAGGGATTCTGTGAGCTGAGGAAAGAATATTCCGGCGACGGAGCCGGGGAATTAGCACTCGCTCTTTACGATCGGGAATGCTGCTTTATCATTTTTAGATTTATTTATATTATTTAATTATTTTATTCTACACTCCATTAATTAAATTTATTTTTTAATATTTCGGTGGACTCAAGTCGTGTTCATAATTTAATGGTTCTTTTAGAAGTTCTTTAAGATAAGGAAAAAAATTAGGGTGGGATCACACATCATGAATTTGTAAGCACATCTCATTTTTTAAATATTTAAATTCAAAAAAAAATTAAAAAAATTACAAAATTTTAAATTTACTTTTATAAATTAAAAAACAAAAGAAAAAGAAAACTTCCTCTCCTTTTCCTCTCTCCTTGCGTCTGCTTCTCCCTATTTTTTTTCTTTTTTTTCTTTTCATTTTTCTAACTTTTTAACTTTAAGTTTTAAGAAACAACATAAGAAAAATCATTTTACGAGTTAATAAAATATATAATTATCGTATGAAATTTTAGAAACAACAAAAAAGTAAATTAATTCTGAGGATCTCATTCAGTCCTGATTGGTCGAACACACAAAGATGTATTCGGCTACCAGACGTCGAACACACTATATCAGGATTGAACGGGGCATGAGATTGATTCTTTTTTTTTTCTTTTTTTTATATGATTTCTACATGATTTTCATATGATTTTTATATATTTGGTTGATATGTGAAATGATTTTCATTATATTAAGATGTTATTTCTCAAAACTTAAAGAAAAAAAAATTAGAAAAATTAAAGAAAAAAAATTATAAAAAATGAATCAATTTTGAGGGTCTTGTTCGATCTTGGTTTGTTGAACACACAAAGGTGTGTTTGGCCACCAGACATTAAACAAGCTATAACATGTTCGACGCTTGGTGGCCGAAAACACCCTATTTGTTCGACCAACCAGGATCGAATGAGGCCTCAGATTTGATCTATTTTTTTCATTTTTTACATGATTTTTATATGATATTTATACGATTTTTATATATTTAGTTGATCCGTGAAATAATATTCAATTATATTATGATGTTATTTCTTAAAATTTAAAAAATAAAACAATTTAAGAAAAAGAAAAGGAGAGAAGGACACGGGAGGGAGAGGAGGAATGGAAAGGATTTTATTTTATTTTTATTTAAGGGTATAATTGGAATTTAATTAAAAAAAATTTAATTAAAATATAAAATAAGATGGGGTGTGTTTAGAAAACGTTGGGGTGTGAATAGTCCCACCAATATATATATATATATGCTATTGGGTTGTCAACCCGGCTCGATCCGGATCCGCGTGTTTTAATTTTTATATTTTTTTTTACTTCAGGTCAAAACCTTTATATACAAATTTGGTGACCTTTATGTATAAGTTACGTGACATTTATATTTAATAACTTAAAAAAATGAACAATTTTAATTAAATATTTTTATGTTATATTCATATGACCCTTATGTATATTCATATGACATTTATGTACAAATATTCATATTTTTATATATCTTTATATATTATATAAATGTATGGAATTTATACATAAATGTCACATAAATATATATAAGGGTCACGTGAATATCACATAAAGGTATTTATGTACAAATTTTGTTGAAATTCTTCCTTTTTTTTCTAAATTATAATGTATAAAGGTCACAATATTTATGCATAAAGGTCACAACATTTGTATATAAAGATTATCGAATTTGTATACAAAGGTCAAGATATAAAATTAAAAAAAAATGTAAACTAACGAATCCGAATCGAGTCGACCCAAATTACATCTATCTATACTTATATAAAGCAGGACAGTTGGAAGATATTACAAGAATACTATTTTCCCTCCTAAAAATGTCACTATCATAATAAAATATTAAAAATTTATATATTATGTATTCATGAAAATTGAGTTTGCCTTGAATAATTGGGCTTACTTATGTATATATTTAATAAAAGAGCTAATTGGGCTTGCATTGAATAATTGAGCTTTAATAGTAATTGATAAAATCATATCCTCTTAATTAAACATAATTTTCGTGAAAAAGATCATAATAATTTGATTAATTTTTTTTAATATAATCATTTCATATAATTAAATTGTAAGATTTAAATATCAAAATTATAAAAGAATTAAAATAATGACATTAAAATTTTCATAATAAATAATCAGAAAAGTTATTTTAAATATCTACACATAAATAAGTGAAATCTTAAAAAAGTTTTACAATAAAATTAATACTAATAAATTTAAAAGTGATTGATTGTAAAAATAAAATATTAAAAATTTCAAAATTATTTGGAAATTTTAAGAAAATTAATTGAAATTAAAATAAAGATATAACTAATTCACAATTTTCTTGAGAAATTTGAAATTTATTTTCAAAATCTGATAATTATTTTAAAATTTTAAATATTATTTTTAAAGTTAAAATTTATTTCAAAAATCTTACAATAATTAAAGCTGTAGAATTTAAATAATAAGAGCATGACCCAAAAGTTAAATTTACAAAAACACAAATCTTTGGGACATAATGAAATTGAAAAATTATGGTCCAATTATTTATTATTGTTGTTTCTTAGTTTTATATTTATGTATTAATATTAACTATATTCATAACTTTATTTATGTATCAATTAATGTTGTATATAAAGAAGTTTTGTGAGTTTTGTTATTATTATATTTTAATTTTTATTGTAGACATTATTTGTTTTATATTATGTTGATTTTTTTTTTAACTTAGTGAATATTAAATTTTGAATCCATTAATATCATGATTTTTAAAATCAACTATAAATATTATAATCCGTGCAACGCACGGGAGAAAATACTAATAGATCTTAAATCCATCAAATACATAGAAGAATATATATATATATATATATATATTTATTTATTTATAATGTACATATAAATATATAGGATAAAGGTTTTTTTTCTCTCTAATTTATCACACTTTCGATTAACTTCAAAGACAACCAAAAAGAATAACATGTAAATTTCTCTTAAAATAATTAAGAAAATTGAACATGGTCAAGTGTTTGGCAAAGACGTAGAGGGTGTTTGGATAAGCTTATAAGCTTCTTAAAATATTTTATAAGATATTTAAGAGTTTTTGAACTCTCCAAAAGTGTTTGAAAACGATTTAAAAACAAGGTTTTGTTTCATTTTAAAATAAGATGTTAGTTGCTTATAATTTTTTTTTCTTTTAAAAAGTATGAGATCTCAACTTATTTCTAAAATAAGATCTTAATAGTTTATAAACATTTTCAAATTTGATCATTGATATTACACAATTATCATTACTAACATTTTATAAACTCCACCATCTTACTTATCTAATACTTCAAATTAAACATTTTATAATCTATAAAAAAAATTATAAGATTGACTAAATATATTTTTAAAGTTTATAAGTTCTTACATTTTATAAGATGTTTAATTTTGATTTAAAAATAAATCATTAAAGTGTTTGGATAAATAAGATGGTGGAGTTTATAAGATATTAGTAATGACAATTGTGTATTTTAAATGAACAAATTTAAAGGTGTCTTAAAAAAATAAGTTCTTATTTTAGAAATAAGTTGGGATTCTCTTACTTTTCGATAAGAGTTGGTCTCTTGTGAGACCGTCTCACTTTTTAACTATAAGTATGTGTTTTATAGATATAAATATAAATATGAGTTTTTATAAGTATAAGTATGTGTTTTTCAGTTATAAGTTTGTGTTTTATAAGTATATGTTTTACATATATAAGTATGAGTTATATAAATATGTATTTTACAGCTATAAGTATGTGTTTTATTGTTATAAGTATGTGATTTTTTTCGCACGGTCCGATGGTTATATATGAGTTTTTGTGTTTCACAAATATGTGGTATGTGATTTTTCAACTGTCACACAATGCGATGATTACACATGAGTTTTTGTGTTTCAAAAAGAACTTATAAGCTCCCAATATCTTATTTCTAAAATTTAACCAAACATTTTTTGAGAAATTTATATACCCTAAACAACTTATAAGAGATGAGCTTAGCCAAACACCCTGATAGTGTCATGATCGAGTGGATGCTATATCATGTGAGATTAATGAATTTTTAAATCTATTGAAAATCGTATTCAGGTAGCTTTGTATACAATACATGAATTTTGACCCTTATTTTTATATTAGCAATCTAAGACGGGACATTTGGCTCATATAATATATTTATTTATTTTTCTTCTGTATTATGTTTATTATTTTCCTATTTTGTGTAGTGTGAAAATGCAGGGTGTTTAATTTTTAATCATTATTGTCATAAAAGAATATAATCTTTTTTAATAAAATTTTATATGATCTTTTGTTTGTGATTGATGACTCCATATATACCATATGCAGATATTTATAATCATTTTTAAATGTCATTTTGACTGATTGTCTTTTGTTAGTAAATTCTTTTAAATAATCTTTTGTTTGCGTTCATGAGTTCATGATTCCATATATACCGTACGGAGATTATAATCTTTTTTTATTGTGATTTTTGACGATTCTCTTTTGTGAATTTCTTTGAAATACTGCTGTCATTTTCTTTTGAGTAAAATATTTATATTTGTTTTGGCATGGATATTCTTACATTCTAATCATTCCTAAATGTTAATATTACTATATTGTGGAAATGTTTTAATGAAAATCAATATGTTTAAATTTAAATATCTACATTTCTAAAACTAATATTTTCAAACTAACTTGAATTGAATATGAAAAATACTTAAATATTGATAAAGAATATTATTTCGATGACAAATTCTTCTGTGCATTTTGTTGACGTTGGAATTTGTAATTGGTGAATTCTTAGTCGAACATTCAAATTGATGAGAAAGGGATGAAATTGGGTGAAAGAAATGAATCTGGAATGTGAAAATAGTGAGGAAAACAATGGCCCGAAGCCTACTCGGGCAATTTAGCTCGACTAATCTTGGACGGTTTTTGGTGACCGGGTAAGATCTTATGTAATATATGTAGAGAAAACAGCTCTCTAGTGCTTAGTACAAATGAGTTTCGAACCCTTTACAAGTTGAAAATGCTTCTATTTATAGCTAAAGGAAGGGTATGAGTTGTGGAGATCGTGGAGATAGTGACCACTTTTCCCTTGTTTTTCACCTATTTCTGCGGTGTTTGCGGTTTTATCACTCACGATCTCTTAGCAGTTGAAAATATTTCCCTGCACGGTAAATCCTGCTCGGGATAACTTGTCCAGCTCGGCCAGCACTTTTAGGCTGTTTTTGGTTGGATCGTCTCGATGCCGTCCAGGATGGATTTTCTGGTCGGAGCACATCGACAGGTTCAACTTCTGAATCTTCACCCTAATGCCGGTCAGGTAAGTGACAGACTCAGCCCGGGTCGGTTGGTCCAACACATTTGGTGTACGGATCTTAGATCCTGCAATCGGTGTCGACCTGACCCTGATCCGTGGATTTTTTTTTTTAATTTTATATTTTAACCTTTATGTACAAATTCGGTGTGCTTTATGTACAAATGTTGTAACCTTTATGTATAAATGTTATGACCTTTATACATTGTAACTTAGAAAAAAAAAATGAAGAATTTCAGCAAAATTTGTACATAGATACCTTTATTTGATATTCATGTGACCCTGATGTATATTCATATGACCTTTATGTGTAAATATTTATACATTTATGCAATATATAAAGGTATGAATATTTGTACACAAAGGTCATATTAATATACATAAGGATCATATGAATATAACATATGTCACGCTCATTTTCATATAAAGTTTATAAAAGTGGATAAATTTTTTTTTTAAAGACAGAGTGTAAGCAGTATTTTCATAGGGCGTCAAGCAAAATTTTTTTTAAACTATTGAGATTTAAAAGCAATGAAAGATTAAGAAGATAACCCTTGAAAATACTAAAGGTTCGTACAATTACAGCGGAAAATAATACGTTCTTGTTTAGAACAAAACACATAGACACTGTTTCGTTTATAATTAGGGTTTCAGAAATGTCGAACATCCATATACATTCTTATATATATGCAAAAATAACAGACATTTCTGTTTATCCCTCCTTGCCTCCAGAGCTTTCTGTAAAATAAATCATAAAATGGGTAAGTGCTAAAAAAATACTTAGTGGGGTTGATTTATACATTGAAAGGGGTACACATAATATTTCTTTTATAATATATATATAATACACGTTGTGGACTCTTGAGTAGTTTCAATGCAACTTTGGATACGTTTTCGAAGAAGACCTATCAGAGTCCCAAGCCGACCCCATTTGGGTTATTACACTCCTTCATGTTAGGTTTTCGAAGAATACCCCTTTGATGGGTTTCCAGCAAGAAATACCCTACTTGGCGTGCAGACGCATGCACAGTTAAATTGTCATAGAATGGTTCTGACATAACCTATAGAACTTATTGGTCACGTTCATGTTGGTCACATAATTTACGATAACACATAAGTAAAGAAATCTTTTGACATAAATTGGCTTCTATTGAAAACCCCTTTGATGCGGGAACTACCCCGACTTTTCATCATACTAATTCAGTCGCATTTGTATCACTTGAAATCAATAACTTTCAAAACCATATAATTTACTCGAATATTGTTCACGTAGTGAAAACGTTTCACTTGAAAACGACATCACATAATAACAGAATTTAAATCACATAGTCACATTGTTTTTCATAAAACTGTACGATTATTTACCACCACCTTGGATTTCTCAACAAATCCTGTCCAAAAAGCTTTCGATTTTATCCTTATTTCTGATTTTATTCTTATTTCTATCCCTCGCGTGTACTCCCTACAGAGTATAGAAACGTGACTTATCATCTGATTTAATTGCTTAAAACCAATAAAATCTGTAAAAATTAACTCTTCAGAAGGTCAATAGACGGAGGTTCTAAATTTAAGATTTACTGAAAATTAGGGTTTGTGTATCACCCCTAAAATTAGGGTTTTTCTTGTGTAAATGTTAATTTGTCACGTTTAAAGTCAATTTGCAGTCAATTTACAGTCAAATTACTATTTTATAATGTTGTAGGACATAAAATACAATAATTATCAAATTTTGGGGTCATAATATAATTTCTGTAAGTTTTAGAGGTCGATTTGTTATTTTACCAAAGTCTATGAATGATTCTATAAATTCAGAAAAGTTTTGGGATCTATTTTGTAATTTCATAAAAGTTTTGGGGTCTATTCTGTAATTTCAAGGAGTTCTAGGGGTTCAGTTTGCAATTGTTCATAAGTTCAGTGGTCTTTGTGCAAATCTCATAAAGTTCAGGGACTATTCTATAATTATCCATAAGTTAAGGGACTTGAGTGCTATTTAACAAAATCCTAGGGTTTTCAAATCAGTCCCTGGATTTAATTAAATTCACAAAACGTAACCCCCACCCCCAAAACCAACCCCTGCGGCCCCTACCCTCTCCGCCGCCGCCTGCTGCTGTCGGCGACCACCTGACCACCGCTCAACAACATTCACAGAACTCACACACACCATACACACAACACACGCCCACTTTGTGCGCTGCCCACTGCGGCCCATGCACACACTCACCCCTTCACAGAACTCACACGCACCATACACACAACACACGCACACTCTGCGCCGCTGCCCACTGCGGCGCCACGCACACACTCACCCCGGAGCCGCCACGCACGGCGGCGGCTCCACTCGCACACACCCACCCATACACAGATACATAAAAACACATAACATATATATATGCGCAGTAATTACACATATGCCGCCGCTCACCGCGGCGGCTCGCAACCAAACACGTCGGCGCTACAAGCGCCGGCCACCACACCCATCCACACGACTCGCCGGCGTGACCAAGTGCCGGCAAGAAAAACGGCGGCATCGACAGAGACGGCAGCAGTAGCAGCGAGAGAGAGAAAGGGAAAGAGAGGCTGCCGTACGCGGCGGTCGTTTCTAATTCCGAGCCCGGATTCGTGATGGGCTCGGCAAGAATTAACTAACAATCCATTTACCTAGTCGGAAGAGCTTCGCCGGCGGTGATGAAGGTGACGGTGAAGATGGTGTTTGGAAGAGGAGATGAGAGAGGCGAGGGAAATTGTTTTTCAATCAATTTTTTTTTTTTTCCAAAAAATATCCTCACCTAGCACATATCTTCTTTTCCTTAGTTGGTGCTTAATCATTTTTCTCCAATTAATTGCAAGTGTGCTGGCCCAAGCATGAGGTGTCTTCACTACATAATTCATTAGTATTGATTAATTAAAGTATTTTTATATAATTTTGTTAAAATTCTTCATTTTTTTCTAAGTTATTGAATATAAAGGTCACAAAATTTGTATATAAAGGTCACATAATTTGTATATAAATATTTTAGTTAGAAGAAAAAAATAAAAAAAATAAAATTAAAAGTACTTGGATCATATATACCAAGTGTACATGAAACATATTATATTTCGATACAAATTAATATCCTCTCATTCAAAATATTTATATATTTTTTTTGAGATAAATATTTTAAATTTGTAGAAATTTGAATTAATATCGAATATATTGATATGGAATAATAACAAAATATTATGTCAATACAGTTTGATATTTTTAAATTCAAAATATTTGTACTTTTATTGACATTAATATTTTTAATTTGTAAGAACTTAAATTAAATATAGAATATAAATAGATGTTAATATGCAATATTGAAGAAATATTATTTGAATGGAGATTGACATGTTTAAATTCAATTTTTTTTATTGAGATTAATATATTGAATTCAATATTGGTGAAATATTTAGATGGAGAATGATATCCTCAAATTCAAAATATTTATATTTATTATAAGATTAATATTTTTAAATTTGTAACAATTTGAATTTATACAAATATCACTAATTTTTTTAGTAACCATATCTCATCTGTTTTACTTATTTAACTTACAAATATAATATTAATAATCATTTTTTTCGGCTACTTGTTTGAGAATGGTTGCCAGTCATTCGTTTTCAACTAGTGGATTGAGATTACTGTTACTAAGTATACAAGTGATCAATATATATAATAAAACAAAAGATTTACATACCAATGATATCCTCAAATGATAATTTGCATACTATTTTTTTATGCATATCATCACTCTTTTTAATATCCAAACATAATTTGTCATATCTCATCTGTATAGGTATATATTTGATTTTACTTATTTAATTTACAAAGATAATATTAAAGTAAGTTTTGAGTATCTATATTTCATTTATTTAATTATAGCATATTTAACTAATATTTATTTAACTTACAGAGATAATATTTAGATAGATAATCCATTAAAAACATATTTAACTAATATTTATTTAACTTACAAAAATAATATTTAAATACAACATGATATCCTCAAAAGATTTTTAATATGTTGATTTTTAATATGTAACTCATCCACTAGATAATTGATTTTTACTTATTTAATTTACAGAGATAGTATTAAAGTAAATTAAAAATAATATTAAAATATGTTTTAAGCCGTTATATTTATGAGGGCATATTTAATTCATATTTATTTAACTTACAAAGATAATTAATATTTTTTTTACAATTTGAATTTGATCAAGTATCCGGTGCATTAATTATAATTTAAATGTTAAGTTTGAAATTGAATATGAAAAATTATTAATTCAATTTACTTGTAAAAACAAGGTAAGAATGTTAAGTTTGAAATTAAGAAAAATTATTAATTGAATTTACTTGTAAAAACAACCTAAGAAGTCATTACTTGTGTTGTGGTTGGGAAGTTCAGCTCAGGTTTGAAATTGAGTGGAAAATAATAATAATAATAATAATAATAATAATAATAATAATAATAATAATAATAAAACAGACCTCATTACTTATTTTGTGGTTGGAAAGTTCACATTTAAAATTGAGTGAAAAAATAAAGAGTTGTCAGAACTCGTTACTTGAAATTATGAAACTCAAAGAAATATTGATGAAAACAAAGTAGAATATATTGTTTTTTAGAGACATTCAGCTTAATCTACAATTTTCAAACCTAGTTACTTTGATAATTTTCAGACCTCGAGACTACGAAATTCACTGCACATCATCTTGTCAATCTTCATCGGTTGCAAAACTCACTATCTCCGTCAATCTTCACCGCTTACAAAATTCACTGCACACCGTCTTCTCTGTCAATCTTCACCGCTTACAAAACTCACTGCACACCCTTGTCAATCTTCACCGTTTACAAAACTCACTGTTCCTAATTTTCACCGCTTACAAAACTCACTGCACACAGTCTCTATCAATCTCCACCGCTTACAAAACACACTGCACACCGCTTCTGTCAATCTTCACCATCACTCTTCACCGCTTACCTGGCCTCTGTCAATCTTCACCACTTTATCGCTTACAAAACTCACTGCACACCTCCTCTGTCAATCTTCACACTTAAAGTCAGAAGTGGTCGTATCAATCTTCACCTCAAAAAGTATTAATGAAAACAAAGTCCTATCAATCTTCACCTCAAAATATATTGTTCACCTCAAAAAGTATTAATGAAAACAAAGTCCTATCAATCTTCACCTCAAAATATATTGATGAAAACAAAGTACAATATATTAGTGTGCATCTGTCAATCTTCATCCTTAAAGTCAGAAGCGGTCCTATCAATCTTCACCGCTTAAAGTCAGGTCCTATCAATTTTCAAGCGGTCCTATCAATCTTCACCGCTTAAAGTCAGGTCCTATCAATCTTCAAGCGGTCCTATCAATCTCCACCTTAAAAAATATCAATCCTCAAGCGTTCGCATCAATCTTCACTTTAAAAGATATTGATGAAAACAAAGTAGTTTTGAGAGGCATTCAGTTCATTAAGCTTAAAAAAATCAGTGTCACTAGACACCGCCTTATCAATGTTTACTGCTTACAAAACTCATTGACTCTAGAGTTGAAGTCAAAAGCGGTCGGTAGGAGCGGTAGGCAAGAACATCTAACTCTCATTTTTCTCTTTCTAAAATCTCAAATATATTGATACCTTTAATCACTCTAATGCTGCAGACCACAAATACCTAAAATCTCAAACCACTCTAATCAAAAGCTGCAGACCACAAATACGTAAATGGCTTTTTCCGTTAAAGAAGCTCACAATGTCCATGTTTTGGGTTCCGGCGACACCACTGTAGTTCTCGGTCACGGCTTTGGCACCGATCAATCAGTTTGGAAGTACTTCCTCCCTCACCTACTTGATCAATATAGAGTTATAATCTTCGACAACATCGGAGCTGGCACTACCAATCCTGATTACTTCGATTTCGAACGCTATGCTACACTTGAAGGCTACGCCTATGATTTACTTGCCATTTTAGAGGAATTCAACGTCGATAAATGCATCTATGTCGGTCACTCTCTCTCCTCGATGACTGGTGTCATCGCCTCAATCTTCCGCCCCGATCTATTCCACAAGCTAATCATGATTTCTGCTTCTCCAAGGTATATCATATTAGTTTATTACCAATTTTTTTTAATTGCATATGGTTGAAATTTTCCCCAAATTGATCCATTAGGTTTTTGAACACTGTGGACTATTATGGTGGATTCGAGCAGCAAGAAATCGATCAGTTATGTGAGGCCATGGAGTCGAATTATAAGTCATGGGTTTCGGGATTTGCTCCGCTGATTGTCGGTGGGGACATGGACTCAGTTGCGGTGCAAGAATTCAGCCGTACATTGTTCAATATGCGCCCCGACATAGCTCGGAGCGTTTTTCGAACAATATTTACATTCGATTTGAGGCATTTTCTAGGGCGTGTCATAGTGCCGTGCCATATAATTCAAAGCTCCAAAGACTTAGCCGTTCCGGTGGCTGTGGCGGAGTATCTCCACCAAAACATCGCCGGAAAGTCGATCGTGGAAGTCATGTCCACGGAAGGCCACCTGCCGCAACTTAGCTCACCGGACGTCACGATTCCGGTGCTACTTCGCCATATCCAACATGATATCATGGATTGATTAAGGTGCTGCTTGCAACATGATATGAATCCTTGTAATTTTATAGTAAATGTTCGTTTTATATTTTGGTTTGAGAAATCCTTGTAATTTTATAGTCAATGTTTGTTTTATATTTTGGTTTGAGAAATCCTTGTAATTTTATAGTCAATGTTTGTTTTATATTTTGGTTTGAGAAATTTGAGTTTATAAGTGAAGAGAAACATAAATTTGAATAGGCATAAAAGAAGTCGGGTTTCAGTAAACAAAACACAATTAACTGAAACCAAAGTAAAGAAACACAATATAAATGGTCTCAATAACCCAAATAAAAAACTACCCAACTTTCTTGAGGCTGCAAAAATGCAGAGTAACCTTCAGAAAGGTTTTAAAAATTGATATTTCTTGATATCAAAAATATGTCAAATATATTGATATTTCTTGATATTTTAACCATGAAAACTGAGAATATTGTGATATTTTTAACATTAACAAGCATTAAAAATTATTAGTATCTTTAAGAATTTTTATCATTTTTTTCAAAATTTCAATATACATTCAATATTTTTATAAATTTAAAATACACATATTTATAAATGCTGATATTTTGGATCTTAGTTATTTCATTATATAATGATATGCGATGCTTTTGTAAATTTGAGTATTAGAATATTGACATGATTATTTTTGTCCTCAAACAGAACAATGTATATAAATCTTAATTTATTTTAAAGTAATTTTACGTACGTTTTTGACTTATATAATATATAATATAAGCATCTTGACATATAAATTAAAATTTTTAAATAATTTGATACACTATACACACCCTAAATGTACTAAACTCACTCCAAAAATACATTTTTGTAGTTATAATTTTTCGTATAATAGAATGTGTTTAGCAAATTATGAGGTATGTATAATCCTACCCTATTTAGTTATAAGGAAAAATCTAAAATGATGGTAGAAATGGGATGAGATTTAAAATTATAACCTTGAACAAAGAAACTAAAATTAGACTATTTTTCTAATTAAGCGATAAATTAAATTGACATTGGTATGTGTACTTTAGTCTTTATATGGGCTTTGATAAGATTAAAGGACTTTGAGTGATGAGTTTGATAAGATTGATAAGATATATGGGCTTATATTGTTCATCAAAGATAAAAATGATGTTAGTTGGGTGTTCGGTATGTAGGTTTTGTAGTACGTTTGAGTAAATTATGTGTTTGGTTTGAATGATTATGGGTTTATTAAAATAGGTTTGTTTATAAAATTTTGTTTGGTATATTTGTTAAGGATGGTTAAAAAAATGAAATTACTAAACTACCCTTACAATGAAAAATTCAAGTTGCATTGGTAAAAAATGAAATTACTAAACTACCCACACTACAAGAAAACTGCTCGATAGTGACGGATTTTAGTGACGGAAATATTCCGTCACAAATTTGTTACGAAATAGTGACAGAAAAGATTTTGTGACGGACTTGTGACGGAATAATCCGTCACTACATGAATTCCTATTTAAAAAAAATTATAAATTTGGATATTTATCTTTGTGACGGAATTTTCTGTCACAAAATAGTGACAGATTTAAATCCGTCACTATTTTGTGACGGATTATACATAAATTTCTATTTAAAAAAAATTATAAATTCGGATATTTATCTTTGTGACAGAATTTTCCGTCACAATCATGTAGTGACGGATTATTCTGCACAAAATAGTGTCGTCACTATTTTGTGACGGAATAATCCTTTACTACATGAATTCCTATTTAAAAAAATTATAAATTTGGATATTTGTATTTGTGACGAATAATCCGTCACTACATGAATTCTTATTTAAAAAAAATTATAAATTCGGATATTTGTCTGTGTGACGTAATTTTCCGTCACAATTATGTAGTGACGGATTATTCCGTCACAAAATAGTGACACTATTTTGTGACGGAATAATCCTTCACTACATGAATTCCTATTTAAAAAAATTATAAATTCGGATATTTGTATTTGTGACGGAATAATCCGTCACTACATGAATTCCTATTTAAAAAAAATTATAAATTCGGATATTTATCTTTGTGACGGAATTTTCCGTCACAATTATGTAGTGACGGATTATTCCGTCACTATAAAAGAAATATTAAAAATATTAAAAATACTTATAAAAGAAATACATGTAGAATATTATTACATAAAGTATCAATGGTCTAGTGGTTAATCTACCACAATAGGTCTTGGGTTCGACAATGCATAATATTGGGCGTTGACACGTGGCATGCTTACACGACGACATGTGGCAGGTATGATGGCGTGTCATGCTGACATGGCGACACGTGGCGGGTATGATAACGTGTTATGCTGATGTGGCTGGCATGTCATCATCATCATGACATGTCAATACTATGGTTTTAGTGACGGAATTTTCCGTCACTAGCATGACACGTGGCGGGTATGATGACATGTCATGCTGATGTGGCTGACATGTCATCATCATCATGCCATGTCAATACTATGGTTTTAGTAAAGGAATTTTCCGTCACTAGCATGACACGTCAATACTATGGTTTTAGTGACGGGGTATGATGACGTGTCATGCTGATGTGGCTGACATGTCATCATCATCATGCCATGTCAATACTATGGTTTTAGTGACGGAATTTTCCGTCACAAAACTAGTGACAGATAATTTCCGTCACTACTCAACCAATAAGTAAGAATGTCAATACTATGGTTTTAGTGACGGAATTTTCCGTCACAAAACTAGTGACGGATAATTTCCGTCACCACTCAACCAATAAGTAAGAATATCAATACTATGGTTTTAGTGACGGAATAATATCCGTCACTAAAATTTTGTGAGAAAGCTCCTTTTGACAGAATTTTTCCGTCACAAATCCATCACAAATCCGTCACAAACCCTGATTTGTGACAGAATTTTTGGTTTTAGTGACGGATTTTTCCGTCACTGTCGATGAGTAACAGAATTTTTTCGTCACAAACCCTGATTAGTAACAGAATTTTTGGTTTTAGTGACAGATTTTTCCGTCATTGTCGGTGAGTTTTCTTGTAGTGCCAAAAATAAGGATATATTGGTTATTTCAATGACTTTACTATTGGAGTTAATTTAATCCCACAAAAAATGGTGAGTTTATAAGTAATATCACATAAAGGTATATGGTACAAATTGTGTTGAAATATATTTTTTTAAATTAAAATATTACATAAAAATTATGATATTTATATATAAATATTATATGACTAATGTAACATAAAAATATGATTAATATGAATTTATCTTCTTTAATTCAGTAAAATTGGAATATTAATGTAACTTCAATTTTATAACAAAAATTCACTATTACAATGAGAATCCACAACAACTTCAAAAAAAAGTAACAATAATAATTTATCAGAATGTCAATCAATTTTATACACAGAGAAAAAAAAAATTCTCTAATTTATCAACAAAAAAACATTCGTGTAAAAAATTTTCATTCACTCCATCCTTACACATCTATTTGTAAATTTGTGTAATTGAGGGGGTATTATTATCTTTTCATTCATCATTTTAGGGACATAATCCGAAGGCAAATATTGCTACTGTTGGGCTTAGCATAAATCCCCAATTTTGGTGGGTTTATATAAACTAACCCAAGCAAAAAAATTGGTCCCACCATACAATTTTTTCGGACCTTAAACTCATAAAAAGATTAAAGATTTGTGTTAGTTTAAAAACTTAATCAGGCCCAAACCCTCGAAAGAAATAAGACCTAAGGGCATCCACAACAATAAATTTTAGGATACTAAGAATATTAATAAAAAAATACAAAAAAATTAAGAAAAGAAAGAAATAATATTTTTTATTGTATTATGCCCCACATGCACATGTCCTCTCACTCTTTATCTCTCCTCTAAAAATGTTATTGCAGACAAAACACCAATTCTATATTTTATTATTAAAATATTAATTTTTTATTTAAAAACACATCTAAAATTAACCAATGTAGATGCTCTAAGTAAATACTTGCATGTGGGAAAAGAATCACCCTTGAAAAAACCTGTTTCATTGGTGTTGACTCATTACCCGATATATAAATTGTAATTAATAAATCAATAGCTGGAATAGCTCAGTTGGTTAGAGCGTGTGGCTGTTAACCACAAGGTTGGAGGTTCAACCCCTCCTTCTAGCGAGAATTTTTTTTTTTGATGAAAGACTCATTCATAAATCTTATAACGATTTTATTTATTTATTTTTTTTACGAAAAACCCATTCATAACCTTCTAACGAATGATGAAAGAGTCATTCATGAACCTTATAACGATTTTTTTTTCTTTACGGAAAACCTATTCATAACCTTCTAACGAATTTGATTCTTTTCATGAACCTTATAACAAATTTTTTTTTTTACGAAAAATCCATTCATAACCTTCTAACAAATTTGATTCTTTTGACAAAAGATTCATTCATGACCTTCTAATGAATTTGATTCTAACGATTTTTTTTGACGAAAGACTCATTCATGACCTTATAACGATTTTTTTTTCTCATTCATAAATCTTATAACGATTTTATTTATTTATTTTTTTTACGAAAAACCCATTCATAACCTTCTAACGAATGATGAAAGACTCATTCATGAACCTTATAACGATTTTTTTTTTTACGGAAAACCTATTCATAACCTTCTAACGAATTTGATTCTTTTCATGAACCTTATAACAATTTTTTTTTTACGAAAAATCCATTCATAACCTTCTAACAAATTTGATTCTTTTGACAAAAGACTCATTCATGACCTTCTAATGAATTTGATTCTAACGATTTTTTTTGACGAAAGACTCATTCATGACCTTATAACGATTTTTTTTTTACGAAAAACCCATTCATGACCTTCTAATGAATTTTATACTTTTGACAAAAGACTCATTCATGACCTTCTAACGAATTTGATTCTTTTGACGAACTTCTAGACCTTCTAACGAAATTTTTTTTGACAAAAAACTCATTCATGACCTTCTAAAGAATTTAATTCTTTTGACGAAAGACTCATTCATGACCTTCTAACGAATTTTTTTTGACGAACAACTCATTCATGACCTTCTAACGAATTTGATTCTTTTGACAAAAGACCCATTCATGACCTTCTAACAAATTTGATTCTTTCGACGAACTTCTAGACCTTCTAACAAATTTGATTCTTTTGATGAAAGACCTATTCATGACCTTCTAACGAATTTGATTCTTTCGACGACAAAAACCTCCTAGCGAATTTGATTCATGAACTTCTAACTCCCCTCCTAGTGAATTTCTTTTGACGAAAGACCCCATTCATGACCTTCTAACAAATTTCATGACCTTCTAACGAATTTTTGATTTTTTTGATGATGAAAACCTCCTTCTAGCAAATTTGATTCATGACCTAACGAATTTGATTCTTTTGACAACGAAAACCTCCTTCTAGCGAATTTGATTCTTTTAACGAAACACCCCGTTCATGACCTTCTAATGAATTTGATTCTTTTGACAAAAGACCCTGTTCATGACCTTCTAATGAATTTGATTCTTTTGATGAAAGACCCCGTTCATGACCTTCTAACGAATTTAATTTTTTTGACGATGAAAATTCGGACCTTTTAGCGAATTTGATTCTTTTGACGAAAAATAAAAATTAGGAGGTAAACGAAAATTTAGAGGTTCATGACCTTCTAGCAAATTTGATTCTTTTGACGATGAAAAAAGAAAATTCAGAGGAATTTGATTCTTTTGATGGCGAAAATTCTTTGAAAATTCGGACCTTTTTAGTGAATTTGATTCTTTTGACGAAAAATGAAAATTCGGAGGTTCATGACCTTCTAGTGAATTTGATTCTTTTGACGACGAAAAATGAAAATTCGAAGGTTTATGAAGGTCGGAGATTCAACCCCTCCTTCTAGCAAATTTTTCGTTTGACGAAAAACGAAAATTCGGAGATTCATGAAGGTCGGAGATTCAACCCCTTCTTCTAGTGAATTTGATTTGTTTGACGAAAAATGAAAATTCGAAGGTTCATGATTTTTTTGACGAAAGACAAAAATTCAGAGGTTTAACCCCTCTTTCAATCGAATTTGATTTTTTTGACGAAAAATTAGATATTAAATATCATATCATTTAACTATATATAGAATCCACATATATATAATTTTAAACAGTTTCTTATGATATTACTATAGGAAGAAAAATAATATATCATTGCCTGATTTAAAAAATAATAACAATCAATAGTGATAATTATTCTTAATAAAAAATCATTATCAAGCTTTAATTTCTCTCTTGAGCATACTTTGTGGAGTCATTTATGATTTATTTATTGTCTTAATAATTTCACTAGCATCTATTTTTATATTTTTTCTGTTATATTTTATTCATTTTAATATGTATATATACATGTATTATAGTAAAATCTCAATTGGCATCAATTGACTGCTGATGTCTGAGTAATTTAGTTCGTGAGGTTACATAATGTAGTTTCTAAATAGCATGGCAAATTACATAATAGTCGAATGATTTTGGGTCGATGTTCATTTGTAAAATATATTTTAATAATTACTAATTATTTCTCAAGAGAATGATATTTTTGGTCTTTAATTGTTCAAAAAAAAAAAAAACTTGAAAATTGCAAATCTTTAATTAAATCATATATTTATATATATAAAACATAAGACCACTAGGGACACTTCACATGCAAACTCACATTATTTTTACATTAAATACGGATAATTAATGAATACAATTTTTGTTGTTGTTAAACGTTACTAAATAATATGTAAATGTTAATTAAATGTATCTAAATAAAGGCTTCAGTAATATATGTAAATTATTTATATATTTGAAATTTGTTAAATTAAGAAATTTAGAAAAAAAAAACATAAATAAATATGATGGGTGAATTGAATAATATAATATGCATATCAATATATATTCTTTTCAAAATGATAAATAAAAAATATTTATTATCCTCTTCAAATACAACATGTATTTCGAAAATTAAAAAATTATTTAATCATATTATGTTGTATTTAATGTTAAATTAAGCGATATGTATTACACAAATCATAAATTTAATTTTATATATAAAGAAAATTTAATTTTTTTTAATTTTATTAAGTTTAATTTATTTTCTTATTAAATCTGTGTATTACACAATCCTATACTAATATATTCATATATTTTTTCACTTTATTTATTGAAAGTCATATATATTTATATCTATATACTATATACAACAAAAAAAACCACACCTAAAAAAGGTAGGACAGTTTTTGTGTTAACAAGAACTGATCAAATGGACGTGGTGGGGTGGAAGGAATAGGCAGTGTTCTAGGGAGATCGGTGCATGGAGTGTGAGATTTTGTTTTACTACTTTTTTTTTTTTTTTCTTTTTCTTTTTTCTAAAGAAATAATGATTTCAAATTGGATAAATTTCTTAATAAAACCCAATTTCTAGATTAGTTCTCAATTTTAGATCCGAATTTTAAAGTTTCTCAATAAAGGGTTCAATTTAACATTTTTTTCTCAATTCAAGGCTTGAAATTTAGATTGAGTTTTCAATTGAAGACAAAATTTCATTTTCTTTTTTATTTATATTTATAAATTTATTTATATTTCAATATGTATTCATATTTTGAATAAATTAAGTCAAGTTAGTGCGCTTTAATAACAATTTTCATTCGACTTATCTTAATTTATATTAAAAAAGAAAGAAAAAAATATAGTTAATTTAATTCATAAAATATAATTTATATTAAATATTAAAATCAATTTTCTATACTTTTATTCATAAAATTAAGAAAATAAAAGAATCTTAATTTTTTTAATTGCATTTATTATATATATATATATATAAATTAATACAAGTCGGATGAAGATCCTTCCAAAATTGCACGGACTTGTCTTAATTTATTTAAATTATAAATGCATATTAAAATATAAATAAATTATAAATATAATAAAAAAGAAAAAAAATTATCTTAAATTGACAACTCAATCTAAATTTCAAGCCTTGAATTGAGAAAAAATGTTAAATTGAGCCCCTTATTGAGAAACTTTAAAATTCGAATCTAGAATTGAAAATTAATTTATAAATTGGGTTTTGTTATGAAATTTATCCTTCAAATTTGATGGGGGTGAAAGAATAGTTTTTTCATTTAAGTAAGAAATTTATTAAATAATTGTTTTTCTAAAATATTTTCTGTGGATTATGAAATATTAAAAATTTGGATATTGACATATTTAATTTTGACCATATATGTGGAAGATCAAGTAAACATTGATAAATATCAGAATTTAAAATATGATGCATATATATTGATACTTTAAATTTATGAAAATATCGATTTCATAAGTATATATATTTTTGATTTTTTTATAAATATTGTCTTTCCATCTGATGGTATATAGCAAGTGTTTTAGGATATTTGTTGTGGATTTAAATTAAAATGTGAAAATTAAAAATAACAAATAGAAATGTATTATAAAAAAAAAAATCGTAGTCAACAGATTAAATATACAAAATTAAAACTAACAAAGACTGAAACGAACATGTATGATAATCCGTACAACGAACGAGTGAAACACTAGTATAACAAAGAAGACGAAGAAATGAAAACCTAAAAAATCTTGGCAACATCCCTAATTAATCCCCTGTTAGCCCTGGCAAAATCCGTGAACTCTTCGAAGGAAATGAAGCCATCCCCATCGGTGTCGAGCTCAGCCATCATACGCTTAACTTCTTCGGGCGAGACGGAGCCTAACGCCTTGAGAGCTTCTCCAAGCTCCGATGCCGACACTTTTCCATCCCCGTTCATATCACAATGCTTAAAAATACGCTCACGATCTGCCACGTCCTGTGGATCCTCTGCCATTGTTGTTGTTTCTTTGGTGTTGTTGTGGTGGTATAATAAAAGTTCAGAATGGAAGAGATGTGTTTGTCTTATAATGAGAAGTTTTTGTTGCAAAATATGGCAATCCTTGTCACTCGGTACCATGACGTTTCTAAGCCTCACAATGGAGCAAGAAGAGCGCTCTATAAAATATTAGCTTTTATATATATAGATTAAAAATATTTTCCCTGATTTTATAATTTTTTATAAAAACTTTAAAATGTCTCATTTTGCCATATAAACTTTAAATTTGATGCATTTTACAGTATCAGGCGAATCCCGACCTTTGATTTTGGACACGTGTATGACTAAGATTTGTCTGATATCGTAAGATGTATCAAATTTAAAGTTCATACGATAAAGTAAAACATTTTAAAGTTTTTATTAAAAAGTGTAAAATTACGTGTAATTCAGATGATAAATTTTTTTTACCCTATATATAAATATGTTATTTATCCAACTTATCTAAATTAGGTTATTTAAATTAAAATTTTAAGAAAATGCTCACATGCTAATATTCGTATACATTAATATATTCATTGATGTTGATGTATTAATAAGTGCATTGTTGATGTATATAAGTCATATTAATATTTTAAAATTTTATGATTTGAAATTAGTTATTGTGATATATTTGTGACTCATCCATGATTGTCCTATGTAGTTCAATAATTAATTCTTAATTTAAGAGTAGAGAAAATATACATATAATTAATTTGAGGTCAATTTCAATATGTAACGTGTACTCGCGTTTTTTATACTTTGCAATCAAGTCCTGAATTATTTTTTGTTTGCAACATCAATCACTTTCGTATCACTGTTTCGTTGGATTTCGATTTTTTAGGAATATTATTTTCTGTGTATTTGTGTAACCTATAATTCATGCTCTTCTAAGTTTGGAATCTCCAATAAATTTCTTTGTGTTTTCACCTAAATCTGATTAAAATGTATTTTTTATTTTGGTTTTTCTGCATGAATTAGGGGATAAAATTTTATAATTCAGAAAAAAATAATTATTTCATAACACAACTGATCATGAGATAACTATGAAATTAAAAAAAAAATATAAAAAATATCTAAAAAATAAATATTTCATGAGTTTCGTTTGATCCTTATTCATCGAAAATATTGAAGTTCGTGCGACCACTAAAAGTCGAATATTAAGTTCAACTAAAATATGTCGAACAAATTATGTTTGATATATTCTGATCGAACAAAATTGGAATGTTAGATTAGGAAAAATCGAACAAAATATATTGTGTTCGACTTATTTAGATCTAACACATCGTGTGACGTTGGATCTATATAGATCGACCAACGTGGTTTTCAGTGAATTTTTTGATTTAATACTCTATTTACGAAATATTTAATTACAAATTATATAAAAATCATAAAAAACATGAGAAATATTTATTAAGATTATGTTTTAAGAAATATGAAGTAGGATGAAGATGTGATATTCTAAGGTTTTTAGGGTTTAAAAAATATGAAGAATGAAGATATAGAAGGAAGGGAAATAACAGAAGGGTGGTTTAGTCTTTTTAATTATAATTACTTTTCATTTACTTTATTATGAGGTGTGTTTTGAAAAAAAAAAGGTTGGTGTTAGGGATGGTAACAGGGTGGGGTTTGGGACAGGTTTACCCTGTTTAGAACCCACCCATCAAAAATTTCTTAAACCCAAGATTGCCCCACCCCACATGCTGTTCTTTTTGTTTTTGTTTTTTTTTTTAATGGTTTTTCCTTCTTTTTTTTCTATAATAACAATTAAAGGAATCATAAATTTAATTATTTAACCACTTAAACTATAATAACAAGAATATCATCCATGTTATAAGTGTATAACATATTAAATTCAAATATTTAAGCTCAATCCAAAAATTAAAGAGATCTTATAATTTTAATATCATACATATTGATATATTGTTGAATGCAAAAATAACATTTAATTTTTTTTAACCAAATCCTTACTATTCAAATGTTATAACTTAGATTTATATTTTATTTTATAGCAATATTTGAGATTTATATATAACAAATATTATATATATATATTTATAGAATATACGAGGCAAGTTTGTGATGGGTTCCAATTTGAATTCGACCATTTGTCATCCCTAGTGGGTGTGGATAGTTTCCACCTCTATTATTATCCCTATAATTCTTTTATGGGTGAGTCATCCCAAACTTTTTTAAACACACCCAACTTTTGATTTTTCAATAAAAAATTAATAAAATTTTAATTTTACCCTTAAAAATTAATTATTTTGAAAACTCTACATTTCTCTTATCTGTCTCCGGTGTTTTTTTTCTTTCATTTTTCTAACTTGACTTTATGAGAAGTAACACAAAAATATAATAAAAATCATTTCATGAATTAATAGAATTATATAAAAATCATTTGAAAATTGTGTAAAAAAAAATGTATGAAATCTGATGATTCAGTTCGACATTAATTTTGTGTGATCGATCAATTAGGATTGAACAAAACCGTCAGATTTAATACATTTTTGAGTTGGTCTCTTGTATATTTGGGTGCACCATACATTCAGGTTGGGTTTGGGCTGAATCGGGTCCCCTCCTTTTTTTCATGTTATGACCTTTGTAGTATGTTAGTCATATCTTTATATTATATTAGTCATACTTTTATGTATAAATATCATAACCTTTATATAATATTTTAACTTAAAAAAAATCTAATTTCGACATAATTTGAACATATATACCTTTATGTGTTATATTAAAACTTTTTTATCAACATAGTCATAACTTTATGTGATATATAAAGATAAAGGGATGAACTAAACCCACCCCAATGAGTTCTAAGGGCACCCCAACTACTTAAGGCACCCCAATAATTACAAAAATTGATACATACATTTCTAAGGGCACCCAAATATTTTCCCACCCTACCCTTCTTCCTCATTCCCTCACCAATTCTCAACCAAGGCAATTTCTTGAGCAAAATTCTTGCATTTTCGACCCAACACCACCGAACCACCATTGCTATAGCTTATTGAAGAACTTGCATTTTTTTCGGTTGCCTCCTACCGACACGTTTGCTATCATGGAACGGCGTAGAAAAGCTTTCGGATATGAACATAGGGAGCAAAATTTTACGGGTAAGTTGATTTCAACACTCTCGTATAATTGCATTTTTCCTACGTATTTAGTTAGGGTCCTATAGTATTGGCAATGGGTTAGTAAAATTTGAGTTAATTTGCTGAAAATTCGTACAATTTTCGAAGAAATTTGCACATTTCGTGTTCAGCGCTCTCGATCCTGGTTGGCCGACGTTTGTTGTGTGCGTTTGGCCACCTTGGCCGAACGGGTGAATGGGTGGTCGGCCGAATTGGCCGAATGGAAGAAGGAGCTGTCGGCCAGCTCGACCGAACGGCAAGGAAGAAGCTCGGCCACCTTGGCCGAACGGGATAGCTAGGTGTCGGCCATCAGTGGCCGAACGGCCTTTCTTGGTGTCGGCCTCTCTCGGCCGAACGGGTTATGTATGTGTGTCGATTGTTTATTCTGTTTTCGTAATTATTTTTCTTTGTAATGCAGGTACGACGTACACGAGAAGGATTCCCACGGCTTCGAATAGGAAGCATTGGGGTGAAGAGGCCGAATCGGGAGTAGGATGTTCGAGTAATGACTACCCGGTCGAAGTCCCTATCCCGATCTTGCAGTTGGAGATGGGAGGACAAGAAATTCCTGAGCCCGAACATGTTGAGTGGGCCGAACCACATGTTCAGGAGGAGGATCAGGATGAGGAGGAGGATGCTGAAGAGTATGTTCAGGAGGATGCCGAGGAGCATGTCGAGGACGATGCAGAGGGAGATGTACTTACGGGCCTATTTCCTGGGGGCCCTACTGATCATCGTCTCATACCGAGCTTCAAGACGCACGTCGCCTCGATGATTTGGTTCGGTGAGGAAAGAGGCATTCTGAAATGCCTATGCCACACTACGAAAATGGATTCCTGGAGGTTGGAGGGTGAGCTGGACGAATGGTTTGGTCTGCTTCGTCGGTCGAGAATTGCTGACTTACGTGAGATCTCGTACAAGAGCCCGAACAAGAACCTTATTTATGCTTTCGTCGAGCGTTGGCATCCAGAGACGAATAGCTTTCATATGCCTTGGGGAGAGATGACGATTACCCTAGATGATGTCTACTGCATCACCGGACTTCCTATCACCGGTCGACCCGTAGTCCGACTGGAAGACACAGCTGAGGCCCCGACAACTTTGATATGCAGACTTCTAGGAGTGTCAATGAAAAAGGCGGAGAAGGCTGTTCGAGGTCTGAGAGGTAGTTCAGTGAAGCTGGAGTGGCTGCGTTCCACATTTGCTCCTCATGCATGTTCCGAGGATCCGGATAAGAGATTGTGTGCTGCTCGGCCTTACTTGTGGTTCGTCTTAGGCTGCACACTATTTTCAGATAAGAGTGACACTAGAGTGAGCACACACATTCTCCCACTGCTGGAGAATGTTACACGAGTTCACAAGTACGCGTGGGGAGCCGCCACACTAGCGTACTTGTACCGCCAGCTCGGACTTGCATCTCGGAGTGGGGTTAGGCAGATGTCTGGTTACCTGACGTTGTTGGAGGTAAATGTTCTTTTTCTAATTTTAATATGTTTGTTATCAGTCACTATTACGTCATTGTACTTATATAATTTTTGTTGTTTCAGGCATGGATCTATGAGTACTTTCCTCACATGAGACCCACTCATAACGTGCACTATAGGGAGGGAGCACCGCTAGCATTACGATGGGCGCAGCAAGCCTTCCCTGGTGGATCACTTGATCGGCTAGTGGCCTGGAGGGAGATGCTGGATGCAATGTCGGAGCACAATGTAAGTCTTCTCACTTCGGGTCGTATGTTTTAATTTAGCCTTCACATTGTTCTGTTCAGCTCATTATTGTGTGTTATGTGCCCTAGGTTGTGTGGACTCCCTACACAGGGTTGCGTGATGTCTTTCCTCGGCAGGAGGTGACATTCTACCACGGATGTATTCGGGCCTTTGATGTGGTCGAATCATATCACCCAGACCGCGTGCTCAGACAGTTCGGGCACGTACAGACGATTCCGGAAGCACCATTGGTACCGGTTAAAGTACGTCGAGGCAGCACTGGTGCCTAGTACAGGCTTGTCTGGGACTTGATGAGCTCGTACTTCCGGATGTGGAGCAGCCATGTCCTGTCCGATGAGGCTCGTGGTAGGATCGCATCTCATCCATGTGAGTGTTCTCCTGGCTACTTGGAGTGGTACTTCACCGTATCGCACCCGAGGATACAAAATCCTGGGACCAGGTCATCGGGGGCGGCCGCTACGCACGTTCCTCAGCCGCCTTGGAGTATTATCCGAACGGCCCGTGGTCACATTGCACCAGTCGTACAGCGGTGGTTAGAGCATGACCCAGACATGACACTCGATTATGTCATGCCCTATGTGACGAGGGCATACGAGGCGTTGTCTGTCGAGGATGGTGCCCCCACTGAGCCCAGATCGCGTGCCTCCACCAGCCGATCTCGTACCCGTCGTAGGTGATAGGTGTACTCAAACAGTTCAATGTTTCTGCCTAGTTATTCTATGTTTTTGTAATATTTTGGATTGACAATGCATTTATCTCATAAGACATTTGTATTATGTTTTATATCGACATTCATATAATTAGTCGATGGTATGGTTCTTCTGAAGTTCATCCCTTGTGTATTATGCTTTTCCGGCCAATTTACGTTTGTTGAACTACTTTTCGTAAATGTAGACTCCACAAAAATAAGCAGAGCGGACAAACGAAGGATCGTCGTTCCGAAAACTCCCTGTTCGGTCACTACCCGCCGAACACACCTTGTAGCCGTCGGCCACTACCGGCCGAACGCGTCTAGAAGGAGTCGGCCACTACCGGCCGAACGCGAGGTGAAGGAGTCGGTCACTACCCCCCGAACAATCCTTGAAGAAGTCGGCCGACTCGGCCGAACGCTCCTTGTAGCTGTCGGCCGACTCAGTCGAACAGTGGCAAATTACGCGAACGAGGGTTCACCGGCACTTGTGTTCGTAAGGGAAGAAATAAGACACTTATCTCGGGCGATATGTGAACTATCGCCATATTGTATGCAGAAGCGGCGAAGTAATAGATCTCTGAAAACACGAACCAATACTTCACGTCCCACACCTCCGTTTGGAAACAGTTCAATGTTTCTAGAATCTCGTCTACCGTATGTGTGGAGTTATGCCACACCGAAGCATATAAGGCCCTGAAGTTTTGCAACTCCTGAACTAGATCGCTACGAATCTGGGGCCAGGAATCCTCGCCCATACCAAGTGCATTGGTTAAACACCTGAAGCCGCAATGACCGTCTCCCTTTACATTCTTTGTGGAAGCCACAAACTCTGAAAACACTTCGGCAGCTGATCAATAAATGGAACACCGAATGTTGTACGGGCGGAACGACGCACAACCTGTTGCTTTGACCGCTTCTTCGACACCACCTTCTCGGCACTTGAGGGTTCCCCACTAACATGTGCATCCTCGGTTCGGGGGGAATTACTATCATGAAACGACTCCACGTATTCGAAAGCACTCTTCTCACGCTTGGTGGACTTGTCTATTCGAAGTTTTGGCTTCCCTGGTCGTCCACGTGTGCGTGATTGAACTTCCGGTTCAATAAGTGAGGTGGTGGACACGTTTTGGATCTCACGCAGTCTCTTGAGCATCAATAGCCTCTGTGACTCGTTGGCCGAATCGAACATTACATTGATGTCACTCACTGTCTCGGTCCATCTACACCCAAGGTCTTCAGCTACACTGACATCCGACTTGACGGGTTCGCTATCCAATTTCCTCCAAAACCTGTCAATACTTTCTAGTTGGATTGGTTCGTTGAGACGCAGTAATTCACCAAGTTCATGAGCACACGGTAGACCACATGTCTTTCTCAGCACACAACCACAAAGTAACGAATCTACCCCGGCCGTATTCACTCCTTGCATCTCCTGATAAATCTTATGAATAGCCGCATGAGACACGAATCCACGTATATTCTTGAACAGGGGAGACCTGTATTTATGGTGCACTCTATGTCGGGATTGTTCGAATGAAGCCTTGATTGTGCTATGGCTTGTGATCAACAATCCGTGTATCCTCTCCCAAGACATTTCAAAATTTGACAAGCTAGTGCCGAGTTGTTTCTTCAACTTCGAATGTGCACTCTCGGCCCTGTTCACAGTAATGCATGTCTTTCATTACAACAAGGTCAAATACGAACCAACAAATAAAATGCGTTCTATAAAAAACAAGTTATACGTACTGACTAGTTGTGGTGTTCTCGAAATGCATTATCTCGTTTGTCCAACACGAGACAAATCTCTCTTTATATGGATTAAGCCAATTTGACAGAACATAATCCACGGCAACAGGATAGTCGTTGAAATCGTCCTTCAATCTTCTAAGTAGCTCGTTGAAGCTCACTTCATCCTCGGCAAGAATCAATGCATTCCACGAATAATTAAACGAATCCCATTTCGCCTTGGTGTGAAATTCCTTCTTGCACTTGGTAAGCACATTTTTGCTAATATGCCATCTACACAACAAGTGTTTTGCCCTTGGAAATGTGACCTCCACAACATTCATCAATGCGATCTCACGATCAGTCACAATAACTTCTGGTTGAAAGGATTGGTCCATCAACCCTTTCAAAGTCGTGAGAGCCCATCTATAGTTCTCCTCACGCTCGGCCTCCAAGTAGATGCAAGCAACGGAAAAAGTGATATTCGTAGATGTGATGCCAACCACTTCCATCAGTGGCATCTTATATCTATTAGTCTTGTATGTACAATCCATCAACAAGACTCTCGGAAAGGCACACAATAAGTCCACACTCATCGGGTGGGCATAAAAGAGGTCCTTCACCCTTTCCGTTTTCTCACATCTACGAACAAGGAAATAGTAGTCATATGACTTCAGCTTCTCCAATAGGTATTGCATTTGAGACCGACCGCCGTGCTCAATAACTCTATGTTTATGCCTTGCATTGTAGATGGTTTTCAAAGTGGATGCATTCTGAACGAAGGTCTCCTTTAAAGTACTTAGAATGTCTTTCGGTTTTGCCTTATTCTTTGTTAAATCTGCGACAAACCGATCTTCAGCCGGTGTTAGTCGATCGGCATAGGAGTGACCTTCCAAATGTTGTCCCATCGGGTGGTTATGAACGCCGGATACAACAATTATTGACCACTGTCCATCATCATTCAATTCAGTAGCTTTAAGAAGAAACGGACAATCACATTTTTTGGTCGCCGTACGTCTGCCCCGTTTCTTCCCACCACTCGTTTCATCATCGCCAACACTCACCATTTCTGATTTCGCCTTATTACGCCGACGATAGGTGCCACCTCGTTCGCAACCCAATAACACTCGACCTCGCCGACCACTACTTCCACTATCAGAGCGACGAACTAATATGACCATATTATGCTCGTGCGCTACAGCATTCACCCACTGCATCATCAGGTAGCGAGACTCAAATACTTCGTCTGTCGTAAAGTAGACAGTGAAGTCTATTTGCATGTACTCAGGAACAATTTCTTCCTCAACCAATTGTTCATCGTCCGATTTGTTAATGTAACTGACTTCGTCCGAATACAAGGCCTCGGTCTGCAACGCAAGCAAATAGAATCATTAACATAGAATACGAAAAAAAAAACAGAAAAATCGAGTGCTAGGTGAAATGTCGGCTGCCCTGGCCGAACGGGAAGAGAGCTTGTCGGCCAGGGCTGGCCGAACGGGAAAGCATGTCGTCGGCCAAACTGGCCGAACGGGCAGAAGAGAAGTCGGCCAACCTGGCCGAACGAGACATAGTACTGTCGGCTGTCATGGCCGAACTCCTTCAGATGCATTCGGTCTGTATTGGCCGAACGCGAACAGATGCGGGAATTTTTGTATATTTTCAAAAACGAAACTTCAACTACATAAACTACGAAAAATACATGCGAATACTTACATTGTGTGTTCCGAATGAATATTCGTTCGCCATTTGATGAAATATGGAGGAAAAAAGGGCAAAAACAAGGAAGCAAAATGCAAAACTTGAATAAATGCAAAACTTGGATGGGTGAAGAAGAACACAATGGAGATTTTGTGTGTTTCAATGCTTGGGGTGCCCTTAGTAAATTTCAACACATTACGTGGGGTGCCCTTAGATATTACATTCATTAAGGGTATTTTGGTCTTTTCTTATTCATTTTAGATTCAATTTTTTTAAATGGGGTGCCTAAAGAAGTTGATGGGGTGGGTTTAGACCCTCCCAAAGATAAAACTAACATAACTAAAAGATATAACTAATGTAACTAAAATGTATGACTAACTTATCTAAAATGCATGAAATGTTAATATATCTATCTATAAAAAAATATTAAGGTACAACTAATATTACTAAAAAAAAATTTGGTGCACAAAAATTTTGGTGTACATTTTATGTTTTTCAACACAATTTCAAATAATTTTTACATATTTAGTTTATATTATTCATTCCTCAATAAAGGAAATTAGAAAATCCAATATTTAATTTTTTTTAAAAATTGAAATCCAATAACATAAATCAGGAGTGAACAGTAAAATTATAGCTCTAAAGGACGACATTTTCACCAATCGAAAGATCGGAAAAAATGCCTGTGCCTAATCCGCCACCACAACCGCCGCCGCCGGGTAAAGTTTCTTCTACCATTTGTGACCGTCTTAAAGCTCTACACAATTCTCACTTGGTGCTAAGGGTTCTTCTTTTTGGGCATTCCTTTTTTTTTTCTATGATTATTATTTCTTTGGAAGCTAATTAGCTAAACTGACTAAATTCCTGGGTTCTGTTTTCTTATGTTTGATCAATTATTTTGTTTGTGAGTTTTAATCGATATATCTTTCTTTTTTAAAATGGTTTGATGAATCAAGTAGGTTCGTTTATTTTGATGGAACTGAAAAACTGTGGAATAAACAATCATTTGTTGCATTGCTATTCTATAGTGATTTGTTTTGTGAATAAATGATACACACAACAATGGTAAAGTCTCATCGGCAACACACTGTTTGGATCTATTGCTCATGTCAAATTTCAGATTATGGCATCTATGAGAAATAAAATGCAGAATCATTGAGCACAAAATGATAATTTGCTTATGATATTCTGCTTGTAATTTATAGTTAGATAGCAATCTGAACTTCCATCAAGTGTTAGAGTACAATTTTTACTTATTGGAAGTGTGATGTGTGATGTTATGATAATTGATGCCTCTGCATACTCACATCTGATTTATGGATAGTTTCATCATATGTTCATAAAAAAAAAGTTCTTGATTTAATAAATGTGCAGTAGCTAAGGGATATTAGTTTTTATTTTACGAATTTTTTCATACCATGGAACATAATTTGGTGATATCAAGAAATCCTTAAAATGTATTTGAAATTTTCCCCTGTTTCCTTGTGCTTGAAGAATCTTCTTTTGGATTCTTGCCTGGTTCCATAGTATTGATACTGGATATGCTGGTGTAATAGTTCTACTGATCGGTTTTGTGTTTCTACTTTCGTCATCTGCCTCATTTAATGCCTTTTCTTGCTGGTTTAACTCGAACATATATTGAATAATTCTCATTGCCACCGTATGTGTAGTGGACATATCTTCTCAATTGTGCTTGTGTTGGATTGTCTTCCATTCTATAGGTGTCCCCGAAGAGGCATGGTCCAAGAATCGTTTGCAACAATACGCACAAAGAGCTTCCTTGCCACTTCCAGTATATCAAACTGTTTTTGAGGGAAGTCCACAAGCGCCAACCTTTAAATCCCGAGTGTGGGTTGATGGAACATGTTTCACATCACCAAATTCATTTTCAACTAGGAAGATGGCGGAACAAGATGTTGCCAGGCATGCACTGATTGGCATTCAAGAAAAAGTTAAGAGTGAGGGACCTTCAAGTATACTTCAGGTTGGTCCATTGCAAATAAGAGGAATTCTTTTGACAAGTAGTTTTTAATGTTCATTATCTAGCTAGCATGAATTAAATTTTAGGTCCTGCAAACAAGTGGGGTGCTTAAAAATCATCCTGTTGGATTTTTTAAATTATATTTAATCCTATATCAATTAAAGTCTTGTTTTAGTCATTACTTGAAATTTCATATGCTGGTCATGTAATGAAGCAAGATTGAGGATTACCCACCGTTAGGCTGATTGACCACTAAAGATCATGCGGCACACACAGGGTTAAAAAAAAACACTGATGAGCATGACACCACACAATCAGCCCATTTGGTTGGTCTGGATTCTAAGCTTATATGTGCAAATTTGTTCCTCTATGTGTGTAGAAGCTTCTTTTCAAGTTTTTGGAAAAATTTGAATTTTGAGAATATTATGATTGAAAAATAAAAATAAACAAGACTTTATCCACAACTATTTGAAATTGGAAACAAAATGGGACATATTTCCACTTCATTGACAATGGTCCACCACCATTAAAAATTATTGTTCATCTTGTTCAATTACAAGATTATAGAAACCCAAGTATCATGCATGTAAATTGGTGAAGCATTCTAACTCCACATGTTTACAGAAGTTCATTTATAGAAGTATGAAAAATGAACCAATTATTCACAGTATCATTGAGGAGCCAAATCCATGTGCCATGACTGATGGTGCATTAACATTGCCGTGCAGTCACTGTTTTGATTACACCTCTTCAATTGATAATATTGGGATAAAGGGTTTATGGGGCTTTTTTGTTTGAATTTTAGAATCAGTCTCCTCCTGCATGGAAAGTGTCATGCTCAGCCTTACAAACTTATGTTAGATGCAGGTTTAAGAGTGCATGTGCGTATTAATCTTTTGGCATATTTTATTTTATTAGGTTTTGAATAAATAGAGTCACACAAAATCTTACATTTTTCATGTTGAGAATTGTTAAGTTTCCAGGTATATTAAGTTTCTGCAGGAGAGATTCAATTAGGTCTCGAATTCGTTCCATGGAATATCTGATTTTTGTATTTTAGTCCTATCATATTTGTTTCCAGAGGCTTTTGGAATGTCTGATTAATTGACCAGCTCTTGATATTCTCTCTTTCAATATTTGCATAGGATACAATATTTTGCAAGTCGATCATTAACGAGTATGCCGTGAAGATGAATCTCACACCTACTTATGTAACAAATCAGTCTGTGGCAATGCTTCCCATTTTTGTGTCATCACTGGTGTTAAACGGTGTTACTTATGTTGGAGATGCTGGAAAGAATAAGAAAGAGGCGGAGCAATTTGCAGCACGATCAGCTATTATATCAATTTTAGGTCTTTTTTTTTTTTCTTCACAATTTTGAAAGCTTATACTTGCTATATAACTAGTTGAATATACTAACATTGCCCTTGTTGCAGATTCCGAATCCAGCACTACAATGTCTGAGATAGTTAAGTCAAAATTTAGGTTTTATGAGGCATTGCAGAAAGTAAAAGATTCATGCCGTGTCAGTAGCATCGTGTCTACTGATATGAAGTCACTGGAAGACATCAAGAATTCATCTGAAGTCAAGAATGACAATATTATAGGTGACATGAAGGATTCATCTGAAGTCAAGAGTGACAATATTCCGGGTGGCTCAGTAAATAAAAGGAAAGAAATAGATGTTAGTGAAGACACTACTTCAACTCCACAATCCGGCATACAGTTACCTACTACTAGATCAGAGCTTAAGGAGCCTACATCGGTAACCACACAAGTAGAGCTTACAGAGCCTACATTGGATCATCAACATGTGAACACTCAAGTCATAGGCGTGTCGTCCCCCCACGAGTTCAAAAAACCTAAGTTGACAACTTCATCAGAAGCAGTAGCTTTTCCGATTGTATTTGTGCCCCCAGCTTTGGGAGAATCAGGACAAGCTATGATGTGCTCAGCTTCAGGGAAAAAGCGGAATCGTAAAAAGAAGAAGGCTAAAAAGAAAACATGAAAAGTAAGTATTACAGAAAAAGTTACTATATTTATCAGTTGGAATATAGCATCTGCCAATTTGAAAACATGAAAAGTAAGCATTACTTAAAAAGTTACCATATTTATAAGTTAGAATATAGTATCTGCCAATTTTTGCTTGCACTAATTATATGGGCTGTTTGTACTCCATGGTAGTAGATATTGACTTAGACTATGTTTATCCATGCCCAACCATACCCACAACCAACTAATAAATAATTAATTTCTCTCTCCTCCACATACATATTCTACACTACAACCAAATCTCATCTTTTTCATACTTTATCAATAACCACCTACAACCACAACCAACCTTTAATAAATTACTTTTTTATAATTTAACAATTATATCTATAATTAATTTTTATTATATTTTAAATATTTAAGAAATATATACAATTATTTAATATTTTAGATTTTTGATACAAGTTGGAAGAGAAAAGAGATTTGGCACAAGTTGGAAGAGAAAAGAAAGTGTATGAGATTGTGATCAAAATATATCAATATTGATATCTATTTATAGAGAATTTTATTTTATGAATTTTGATGTAAATTTTTTTTTTTAAAAGTGGATAAATCAAAATCTGTAATTATTTAAATAAAATACGCTCGACGAATCGTATGATGACACGTGTCATCATAATTGAGTGAGCAAAATCTCATGACCATGGTCATACGACCTTGGTCATGGATTAAAATTATATTTTCCTTTTTTTTTTTTGTCATTTTGCTATGCCCTTCCCCCACGCCCAACAGATAAACATAGCCTTAGTGAAGTTAGTTTTCAAGAAGTAGATAGTTAGTCATGATAGAAACTGCATTATGATACTTATCATTATCTTCTGATGTACTTTCTTCATATACATACTGTCTTCACAATTTTCTTGTGACACAAAAACATATACTAAGACTCTCACGAATCTCTTTTATGTGACAGTGTCACACCCCGTTTTCAATAAAGAGTTTAAAACATAATTAAATTATAATAGTGATTTTTTTTTTCGTTTAAACCAGAGTATAAACGCAGCCATAACCTTGTTATGGAGCGTCCAGCAAAATACCAAACAGTTGCAAATCAAAAATTTTAAAGATAATTATAGAAAATACATGGATTTTTTTTTTCTCAATTCAGCGGAGAACGTTCTTGTTTAGATCAAATCATATAAACATTGTTTTGGATATAACAAGAGCTTCAGAAATACCAATCATCCATAGACATCATTATTTACATGCAAAATAACAGACATTCCGGTTCAACCATCCTTGCATTCAGGGTTTTCTATAAAAATAAAACACATACATGGGGTAAGTGTCAAAAGAACACTTAGTGAGGGAGGGGAATTTATAATAATAATATACACATACTATTGATTGCATATTATATATATAATACACGTTTAAGTAAAAATATCATCACATAATTACGGAATTTAAATCACGTAGTCACATTATTTTTCATAAAATTGTACGATTTTTTAAAACAAAAAATAATTTTAACCCCCACCTTGGATTACGCACAAAGTCTTGCAAAAGCTTTCGGTAATATGTCTATTTCGGTCCCCCACGTGAACTTCCTACAGATTATAAAAAAAATAACTTATTTTCTGACTTAAATATCTTAAAATCTATAAAAACTGTAAATAAATAAATTCTCGAGAAATAATCGATAGCCGGGGTTTCTAAATTTAATTAGGGTTTATTGAGAATTATCTTAGAATTTGCTCGCTTAAAGGTTTCGTTCATCATGTCCTATATTATTTTGAGGTCGAACTACCATTTTATAATATAATAGGACATAAAATATAAAAATTATCAAATTCTAGGGTCAAGATATAATTTCTACAAGTTTTTAGGGGTTATTTTTGTCATTTTGCCGAGATCTAGCGGTGAGTCGATAATTTCTATAGGGTTTAGGGTTCATAAAATAAATTCTAGGGATTCTAGGGACTATATTGTAAGTTTTGAAAGTTTTTAGGGTCAATCTGTAAGTTTTTTAGAAGTTCAGGGATAAACTATGAGGATCCAATAGTTCAGGGACTATTTGTTAATTATCCTAAACCTGGAATTTGCAATTAAGTCCCTAGGGTTTGTCCAATTTTCAAATTTCATCCCAAAACCCTAACTCTCCTTGCTCTGCCTTTCCGTCACTGCCCCGCCTGCTCTCCGCCACTGCCGCCGTCGCGCCACCGTCGTGCCACCCCCTACCGACGACCCCATGTCGCCGGCGACCCCTCTCTCCACTCGCACACACATATATATACACGACTTATACATATATATATATATATTCAACCAGCTTCGCCGCCGCTGCTGCGGCGGCTCTCCCTCACCCTCGCCGGCGCAAGTCCGGCGCCACCACCACCCGCCTCCATCTACTTCCATCCAATACAACACCCAACCCATAACATACATATATATACAATTGAATACATACATATATATATAAATATACTGCACTGCCGCTTCTTCTCAGCTACGCCGGCGCCACACCGGTGCCGGCCTCTTCCCAACTCCGGCACCCCCAATACACCATACACCCCTTCCAACACACCCTCTCACATACAGTCAACATATATATATATATATATCTATACTTTGCATCACAGCCGCCGCTAGCTGCGGCGGCTTTCCTCGCCCCTTGCCGGCGTGACCGAGCGCCGGTCACCCCCAAACACACCTCTCGCCGGCGACCCACGGCGGTAGAGCAGCGGCGGTAACAGCAACCGAGAGAGAAAACACAATAAAACCAACCGATTCTAACTCCAAGCTCAAACTCGTAAACGACTTGACATAAAACACAAACTAACGGAAGAAATTTAAACAAAACCTTGCCAGAAACACGCCGATTGAGAGAGAGTAATGACTGCAACAAAGGTTGAGAAGAAGCTATGGTGAGGATGATATATTTTGAAAATGAAGAAATGAGATGGAAGTGAAGAAAGGCTCAATTATCTTGATGTCCATCAATTACCTAGGCTAATACTATAGACTAGGGTATGTGTCAAATTTCTTATGGTGTGCAAGATGGATTAAGTCAAGACTTCTTATGCTAGCTCAATTAAGCAACTAAAATAAGCTTAGCAATGTTATGGATATTACATCCTTCCCTCCTACAAAGAAATTTCGTCCTCGAAATTTAGATACGTACCGAAATTTGATAGATTCGGATATTTTTCCAGGATTTCTTCTTCTTTTTCTCAGGTTGCTTCATTCGCGTTGTGCTGACTCCATTGGACCTTTACCAAGTTTACATTTCGATTTCTCAGCTTATGAACTTTTCTATCTATAATAGCGATAGGAGACTCCTCATAAGATAAGTCCTTTTCGAGCCCAATGCTTTCCTGGTGAATAACATGACTTGGGTCAAACACGTACTTCCGCAGCATGGATACGTGAAATACATTGTGAATGCCTGCGAAATCAGGTGGTAGCGCTAATCGATACGCAACTTCACCGACCCGTTCCAGAATTTCATAAGGTCCAATGTATTCCACGTATCCATGCTGTGGAAGTACGTGTTTGACCCAAGTCATGTTATTCACCAGGAAAGCGAATTTGTTTATGTTACGTGTTTGACCCAAGTCATGTACAACATATATGTAATACCTATAGAATAAACCAATAATACCCCAATTTTTTTTTCATAATATCTTGAAGGTTTTACTTCCATATAATTCAACCATGTGATTTTATAATATTTGGAGAGTATATATTTAGTACTTATAGATCATATCAGTAGTATCTTAAAAGTATCACTAATATCATGAACAATTATATATCAATATTTTGGGGTAATTCTGACTTCTAATATCATGAACAATCAGAAGTTTTGTAATACTTGTAGAACATATATGTAATACCTATAGAATAAACCAAAAATACCCCAAAATTTTAAAGATTTTACTTACATATAATTCAACCATGTAATTTTATAATATTTGAAGAGTATATATATAGTACTTACAGTAATACTTGAAAAGTATCACCGATCATATATTCTTTACGTATCACTTGTGTACTCTTAGGTTATCATTGTAGAGTGAGTTTAAAATTTTAAAATTTCAAATACACGATTTTCATCATCTTCTTTCACAAAATTTATTCAAAATCATATTACTCAATCAATAACCAACTATGATGTTTGTTGCATTAATTTTATCGTACGTTGCTATGAATCGGATTAAGATAGAAAGAATTTTAAGTTATATAAAAACCCTAAATTTTTATACACATTAGAAAGAAAAGAACTAGTTGGAGTATTAGAAAAATAAGAACACTAAATTTTTAACAATTATATGAAGAAATTGAAAAGAATGAGAGAAAAAAAGAAAAAAAATGAAAAAGAAGGAGGAGGAACAATGCAGGAAGAAGTAAGAGAAAAAAAGAGGAAAAAGGAAGAAGGGGGTTACCGAGCAGTAGGGAGGAAAAAGGAAATTTATTTTAAAAAAAATCGAAAAAAAGGATTCGTGTTCCAGGGCACACAAGTGTGTCTCATATTTTAATATGTGTTCATAGTAAATAGAATAATATCACCAAAATTTATATACACCAGGGGTGTGCCTCCAACCTGACCCGACGTGTGGGTCGATTTAACGCACGTCCATGCACTCTCAACGCGGCCATACCATAACTGGTGCGCGTCGTGCACCACATGAATTTTATACTTTAATGTATCACTCATTTACTCTTAAAGTATTACACATTTATTCTCAGGTATCATTACACTGTTACTCTTTAGATATTAGTGTAAAAATTGAGCTACTTTTTTCTTCTTCCTCTTTTTTTTTTCTTATTCTTTTTCTTAATCTTTTTTTTTATCAATTTGTTATTCTTCTTATTTATTTTGTACATTCATCTTCTTCTCTATCTTTTTTTTTCTTATTCTTCTTCTCTATCTTCTTGTTCTTATTCTTGTTCAAATCTCCATGGAGTCATTTATGAGGTTTTTTTTCTTTTTCCTCTTCTCTTTTACTCATTTTCATAGATTTAGATAATTGGTTTCAAATCACAATTTATTACAATAATTTTAAAACATTAAAAATCAATTATTTCAAACAATATGAAATCATGATTTGTTGATTTTGAGGAAGAAGATGAAAAATTTGAAATTTTAAGACTTTTCAATGAAGATATTAGCTGTATGCTTTTAAGGTATTATATAAATATGTTACAGGTATTACACATGTTCTTTCAAGTATTACATAAATACCTTACAAGTATTATACTTATTTTTTTTTAAGTATTACACTTACCTTACAGATATTATACATGTAATTTTATAATACTTGAAGAATGTATATCTAGTACTTATATATCATATCAATAATACTTTAAAACTATCACTAGTCATGAACAATCATATATCAATGTTTTAGGGTAATTTTGATTTATAAAATCATGAACAATCAAAATTTTTGTAATACATGTAGAACATATATGTAATACATATATAATAAATCAGTAATACCCCAATTTCTTTTTTTTCATAATATCTTGAAGGTTTTCTTTACATATAATTCAACCATGTAATTTGATATTACCTAGAGAGTATATATCTAATACTTATATATCATATCAGTAATATCTTAAAAGTGTCACTAGTCATAAACAATCATATATCAATGTTTTGAGATAATTCTGACTTATAACATCATGAACAGTCAACATTTTTGTAATAACTGTAAAATATATATGTAATACCTATAGAATAAACTAATAATATCCCAAACTTTTTTTCATAATATATTGAAGGTTTTACTGACATATAATTTAACCATGTAATTTTATAATATCTGAAGAGTATATACGTAGTATTTATAGATCATATTAGTAATACTTGAAAAGTATCACTAATCATATATCAATGTTTTTGGGATAATTCTGATTTATAATATCATGAACAGTCAAAATTTATATAATACTTGTAGAACATATGTGTAATACATATAGAATAAACTATTAATATCCAAAGTTTTTTTTTCTCATAATGTTTTGAAGGTTTTACTACCTATAATTCAACCATGTAATTTTATTATACCTGAAGAGCATATATGTAGTACTTAGAGATCATATTAGTAATACTTTTTGAAAAGTATTACTGATCATATATCAATGTTTTGGGGTAATTCTAATTTATAACATCATGAACAATCAGAATTTTTATAATACCTGTAGAACATGTGTGTAATACCTATAGAATAAACCAGAATTTCAAATACACGATTTTCATCATCTTCTTCCACAAAATTTATTCAAAATCATATTACTCAATTAATAATCAACTATAGTGTTTGTTGTATCAATTTTATTGTATATTTCTATGAAACGGATCAAAAAGAATTTCAAGTTATAAAAAATAAAAATCCTAAATTTTTATACACATTAGAAAGAAAAGAACTTGTTGGAGTATTAGAAAAATAAGAACCCTAATAGCAATCATATGAAAAAATTGAGAAGGAAGAGATAAAGAAAAAAAGAAAAAAAGAAGAAGGAGAAACTGCACGCACAAGTAAGAGGAAAAAAAAAGAAAAAAAGGAAGAAAGAAAGAGAGTTAGCGTAGGAGAAAAAAAAAAGAAAAAAAATATAAAAAAAAGGATTGGAGCATATCTGGACGGGTCAGGGCATGGATCCTGGGGCACACAAGTGTCTCTCGAATAACATACATGCATAACTGTAGATAAACAATCAAAAAAAAAAAACTTAAATGAACATATTAATATGTATTCATGATGAGTAGATTATCATACCTGTATAACTGTATATAAATCAATAGAAAAATTAAATGAAACGATATCACTGATAGATATTGTGAGATGAATCGTTATTACCTCCAAACAAAATTTATTTACATAAATTCATATATACATTATAAAATATAGACTGTCGATTGATACATTTCATGTAACTAAATTTGCGATACAAGCTCATATAACTTACTCATAAATCAATTAAATTTTCTTAGTAGATTAGGAATGAAATCTAATAATAGTCATACTTGAGGTCCAACAAGCTATTGGGCCGCTTTTGGTAAGCGTCAGACTCTGTATAATGTCAATGTACAAGCCCACATGCTATAATGTTCTTAGAAAGATTATTATTATTATTATTATTATTATTATTATTATTATTATTATTATTATTATTATTATTATTATATATTAATAATAAGAAACCCTTGGATTTTTTATGGAGCCAAATCTATTAATCTGGCAATACACATATATTTCTTTTAAGTATTTTTAAGCACCATTATTGTTTTTTTAATTTTTTTTTTCTTTTCTTTTCTATCTCCAATTTTTAATAGATAAATCTCAATTTATCTCAATTTCTTTTCTTATTTACGTCAATTTATTTTTTATTCTATATCATTCTTTCTTAATTTATCTCATTTTTAAATAAAATTTTTTTTATTCATGTAAATTTCTTTCTTATTCTATATAAATTTTATGAATTTTTTAGATAAGTTTGATATTCTATTTTTTTTAATCATAGATAAGTTTCATCATCTAAAATAAGTTTTATGTACCGCGATAATTATCGAGTAATTAATCTCAATCATCTATTTTTTAATTGTAGATAAGTTTCAACGTAACAAAATATTTCTTAAGTTGTTTTTTCTTTTCTTTTCTTAGGTTCCATATTCATATATTTCTTATTACAAGTATCAATTTTTCATCTTCAACATCATTCTTTTCACCACTATCAAACTTTCTTCTTGATCGGTCACAAATTAAACTATTTCCTTTTTATCAAAAAAAAAATCCAATCGGTAAAGTTTTCACTTATTTTTATTATTTTTTACTTTTATTTATTTATTTCATAGGTAAGTAATTTACTTCTTTTATAAATTTATGATCGAATAATTTGAATTAAATGTATAAGTTAGTTGGATTTTCATTAACATGGAACAAATTAAACCTTCTTAAATTTATTCGGTCATGAATTTATAAATGATAACAAGAAAAGCAAAAATAGATAATAAAAACAAGTGAAAACTTTACTGATTAATTAGATAGATTTTTGAAAAAAAGAGATAGTTCAATTCTTGATGGGTCAAGAAGAAAATTTGATAGTGGTGAAAAAAATGATCGTGAAGACGAAAAATTGATACTTATAATAAGAAATATATGAATATGGTACCTAAGAAAAGAAAAAAAAAACAACTTAAAAAATATTTCGTTACATTGAATCTTATCTATAATTAAAAAATAGATGGTTGAGATTAATTACTCAATAATTATCGTATATAAAACTTATTTTAAATGATGAAACTTATCTATGATTAAAAAAATAGAATATCACGCAACTTATCTAGAATTGAAAAATACATCAAATTTATATAGAATAAGAAAGAAATTTACATAAATAAAAAAAACATATTAAAAAATGAGATAAAATAAGAAAGAATGGTATAGAATATAAAAGAAATTAAGATAAATTGAGTTTTATCTACTGAAAAATGGAGATATAAAAGAAAAAAAGAAAAAGAAACTAAATAAGAAAAGAATATAGTTGATACTTAAAAAAATTAAAGAAATATATGTGTATTGTCAGATCAGCATATTTAGCTCCATAAGGAACCCAACGGTGTGTTCCTTATCATTATTATATATATATATATATATATATATATATATATATATATATTATAAAGAGATGGAGAGAGGAGGAAGAAGATGATTAGAAGAAGTTAATAAACAAAATATTGGGGATAATTTCAATTTTATTTTATTTTAATTTTGTATGCCTTTTTTCTTAGTGTTATATACGATTTTAAAAATTGAAAAAGAATATTTAAAATAATTTAAATATTACCAAATGAACTAAAAAGTTAAATAACTAAAAACTGAAAAACTATTAAATAATTTTATTTGGTTATTTGAATAATTTATAGATCTTGTTATGTTATAATATATTAGATATATTTAGATTTTATTCATTATGTTTTGGTTTATTTGTAATAGTTTTAAAATTTTCTTGTCAGATTGTTGGTCAAAACATTTTCCTTTTAAAATATAAAGAGTGGGTCTTATGTGAGATGGTCACACGTATGATTTGATTTTATGTAAAATAAAGTTTAAATGAATCGATAAAGATGATTCAACCTATTCAACATGGTCAAATTGATCTCATATAAGAATGTATAAAGCTCCGTCTCATATAATAAGATTGTATGGGAGACAATTGTATATATTTTTTTTACTAAATATAAATTAATTTATTGAGTGAGTTTGATTTTTATTTTTTTAATGAGTTAAGAGAGGGGGAGATAGTAAAAATTAGAAAATTTGTGTGATTCAAGATCGAATCTCAATCATTACAATCAGAATATTTATAAAAAATAAGATACCATTTAAATTTTGAATTAATTAGTTGAATAAGTAGGTTATAAGGTAAGATTTAGAAAATTAAAAAGAATGTATTGGGTTAAATATTTGGTTTTATTTGGGTGAAATTTGTGAATATGTGTAGATTCTTTATGTTTGAAGAACATATTTAGTTCATATGAAAAGCACTTTTAGTTGAGTTTTAAATTGATATGGATTAAGATGGATTGAGTTAAACAATGAATGAAATAAATCAGAGGTGAAAATTAACAAAATATTTCTAGGAATTTCCAATTTGTCTGTTATGGGTAAACACTTATGTGAAATTGTTATATAGATTTTAATTCGTAAGACATTATTATATGTTATTTCTTTTGAAATTAATTTATATTATTACTTGTTATTCTGAAAATTTTACTTTGACTTTGCAAAAAAATAATTTTATTTTTGAATTGTTAGTTTTTTTTTTTTTCCATGGGATAAGGGAAGTATAAAAGAAAGACAATAAAAGTAAGAAAAATTATGTGGTCCAAATTCGAATTCTAGTCATCAAAGTTTGTATTTCAATATCTGTGAGGTATCATTTGAGTTCAGTTTACATTTTTATGAAGGTGAGACTATCACTTAAGCTACAAAGTTTGTGGTTTAAATAATTAGTTGCTATTTATTTAATATTATGGTTAATTACATAATAAATCAACAATTTAATATCGATTTTTATTTACAATATGATGATTTTTAACTTTAACACCACAACTTTGGAATCATATCAATTTGATATATAACAAATATTTCGAACTTCAATTGCTTTCATGTAGAACTAGTGTCTCGATCCTCTCTAACTATCCACATGGAATATCATCATTGCCCGCTGCCTCATTGGCTAGAAAACATCATTTCTGACCTCAAATTCAAATAAATAAATAATCTCTACTTCTTAAACAAAATTCATGAAATTTCCTCCAAAGGCTTCTCTTTACCGGACCATTTCAAATCATAGACCAACTCAAAGAAATGAGTTTGAATTATACTCAATTTCACACTAGAACAAATTATTCAAAAAAATTATGTGCGAAGAAGATGAATGAAAACAAAACATTCTAACAATCAAACATGAAAGGAACATCACAATTGTTTCTATACACCAAATGCACGGATTCTAAATCCGTACAATCGGGTCAACTCGATCCAAAAGTGCATTTCACGCGCCCCCACCACCCCCACACGCCCAAACCCTAGCCCAAACTCTAACTCAAATCCTAATTTTGCTGTATATTGACATAACCTTTTAGTTTAGCGAACTTAACATTTTAGTTCTATCCTTATAACCTTTTAGTTATATGCACATAACCTTTTGCAGTGTTGAGTAGTGAAAAAAGTATAAGTTATTCACTGAAAATGTTATGAAATTTGTACATAAAGGTTATAATATTACAACATAAAGGTTATATCATTACAACATAAAGGTTTTGGCTATATTGAATTTTTATAGTGAAAAAACTATAAGTTATTTATTGAAAATGTTATGAAATCTGTACATAAAGGTTATATTATTACAACATAAAGGTTTTGGCTATATTACATGAATTTTTATAGTAAAAAAAGTATAAATCATGCATTGAAAATGTTATGAAATCTGTATATAAAGGTTACACTATTACAATATAAAAGTTATATTATTACAATATAAATGTTATGACATAAATTATAAAAAAAAAAAGGGCGCGGATCCGGGTTAAATCGAGCCCGACCCAACCCGTGTGCCCAGTTGCATGGATCATAACCCATGCACCTGATGCATACAAACACTACTCAAGGAACATAAACTAGTTATGAAGAAATATTGTTCAACAAACGAGGATCAAGAAACCTCTTAAGTAATTTTACAAGATGCATACACAAATTCAAAATCAAGAAATCGAGTTCCCCCAATTGATTTTTTAAATAATTTTTGTGAACTCGAGTTCTATTTGAATTTAATTCTTTGAATTGGTTTAGAATTTAAGTGAGTTTGGAAAAATGAGTTATTTAACGTAAAATTAATGTATTGATTAAGAATTAGCTATTTTGTGTTTATGGAGCTTGGGACTAGAAATTATGTTTTCCGTCAAGTGAGACGGCTACTAGTGGTGATGTTCCATGTGAACAACTAATTAGGATAGAGACATGTTTCGGGCTCCACATCAACATTTGAATTCCGAAATATTTGTTGATTTAATTTATTGAATTGATATAATTTCAAATTTGCTAATTATGGTGTTAATTAATGTTCAAATGTGATATTGTAAATGAAAATTGAACTAAATTAAAGTTTGTGTATTATCATGCAATTAATCCTTGAATCTACTTTTAAAGTATTTCTTTTTCCTTTGAAAATATTACATTTAAAACAGTAATTTGTTGCCTATCTTTAATTTTAAAATATTATATGTTTATGATAACAGTGTATTAATTTCTCACAAAAATATTAGTTATTTGCCAACAAATTAATTTCTCTTAGAAGTAATAATATTAACAAAAATAATACGTTACTTAAGTAAGTTATACTGTCTAGAGATGATCATCCGATTCAAAAAATCGGAATATGGCCGGGTCGAACCGACAGTCAATGGTTCCGAAAATCATCGATTCGGTTTTGGTTTCGAACCGAAACCCGTGGATATCCGATTCGATTTTGATTTGGGGTTTCCAAAATCGTGAACAGACGGTTTTTGAATTTTTCTTTTTTAAATTTTTTTGAGAGGTGATACGTGGATGGCTCATATGAGTCGACCGTTGATCAATGATTCGACTGTAGAAATCATCGATTTGAACTGTATCGAAACCGTCAGTTTGAACTGGCCGATTTTTATTTTTTATTTTTAAAAAGACACGTGTAGGGCCGTGATAACTTGACCATTGTAGAGCTAAACAATCGTTAGTCGAAATATTTAAAAGAATATAAAATATTATTTGGTGATTCTAGTGATGATGATCATGTAGGTGCATAAAATGTAGAAAATAGTAGTTCTTCCTCTTATTCATCTAGTTTTGGTAACCCTCTTAGTCAATTTTACAATTTTTATGATAATGGAACACAAAAACGAGCTAAAAGTAACCCTTATCACAAATTAGATTCATATTTAAGTGCTACTTTTGAATTAATTGATTTTGCAAATTTATTGGATCTATTGCAGTGGTGGTCAACCATTTATCCTATTTTAACTACTATTGTTAAAGAAATGTTTGCAACCCGTCTTAACTGTCTCCGTTGAACAACTATTTTCCGAAAGAGGTCATATGTTGAATCCAAAAAGATTAAGAATGACCAAAAAGAATGTACTAAACATTACTCTTCTTGAAAATTAGATGATAGCCAAAAAACATCAACAACATCTAGATTAGTCATATTTAGATGAAGATACCGATGACACATATGACTACGATTCAAACATATTCTCCTCCACCGAAACCAACGTTGACGAATGAAGGTAAGTTTAGGTAAGAGAATTACGTGAGCTTTGATTCCTTAATTTTGCTAACGATACGTAGACAATTTCAATCTAAGTTTGGAAGTATAATTTTAATTTCACTTCCAAACTTAGAATGAAACTCAAGCTCTTTCAATTTTTTTTTACCTCTTCTTTCATTTATTTATACAAAGTTGTAATTGTTTTAAACTTCAATATTGATGTATGATTGTAATATATTAAGTTGTAACTTGTGAAAAAAATTTCATTCATAATTATAATATATTCAATTATAATTTGTAATATTTTTTTTTCATTCATAATTGAAAATTTTCATCATTTCATTTTCATTGAAAGGTTATGGTGTGTGATTAAGAAAAAATGAGAAAAAAGGGAATTAGAGAAAAAAAATATATAGAACACTCTTTGCAGTTAGACGTTGTCACGCCTAACTCCAACTAGTCTCTAAATATGAATTAATTTTGAAGCAATGAAAGTAATTTTAATCTATCTTGTATTTTTATCTTAATTACAAAATTTGAATAAATTTTTATGTTGGGATGATGAAATAAATAAAGAAAAATGCAAAAAAATAAATAAAAAGGTTTAATACTGATCAAAACGTAAATGGAAAATAGAAAGGGGAAACAAATTGGACAAACCGACGGTTCAAACTGTCGGTTCCGATTCAACCATCGGTTTCAAATCAGAACCAAAACCGGATCCCCCACAATTGGTTCCGATTTGTCTATAACTGATTTCTCAAATCGCCGGTTTGGAATCGAAACCGACGGTTCGAATCAATTGATCATGACTAATATCATCCACGTAAAAGAAAATCAAGTTTCATCGGTCGACTATGTAAATTCATGTTGATCATATTGAATGATCTCTTAATTCGATATGGGACTTCAATTCACAAATTATTATCCATGAGGCTGTTTTTACAAAAAAAAGTCCCCAAAAATATTAATATTAGGTCTATATTATATACTTGAGTTTAGCCAAATAATTGTGGGGCCTATGTTCAATAATCTACCAAATAATTTGGTGGAAGGGAAGCGAAACATCTATATTTCTTTATGTAAATGCACAAAAATTTGTATAAGACGTTTTCAAAGATAGTTATTATGAGATGTATTCTTATAACCTAACAACAAAATTAATTTATACAAATATAAATTGTGGGTTTTGAATTAACTCATCTCATGTAAGTAAATGAGTGAGATAGTCTCACCACTCATGCAAATGAAACCCTCGTGTTATATTGAAAGAAAAGGCCAATTAGTGACAGAGCCCACAAACAAGATAAGAACTCCAAAAATCTAGATAGATAATATTGGCATGAATGCATGCACGCATGCAAGATTTAATTGGACCCACAAAAACACACGAAAAAACAGAAGAGCTTAGCGGACCACTCTTCACGAATAGTAATTGTATTAACATTTTGTGATTCATGTGGTCATCAAATTATTAATTCTTTCCTTGATCTTTTCATATCCAATAATTCAATCAATTTATCGTATTTGCCATCACCTCCATCAAATTCTCCCTTTCAATTCCATTCATTTTTGGATCTATTGTGCTATACTTGCACTCTTTTAATTATAGAATATATGTACCATCTCCTACCACTCATGATAATACTAGTGACAAAGTTTCACAGTCTATCTTTATATATGAAAGGCACCCACCACCTCCTCTCCCCATCAAAAACATGGGGTATTTGAGTGAATTAGTGTTAGAATTTGAGGTTGAGATTTCAAGTTCAAATCTCTGCATTGCTGTTATTTAATTTGATTGGGCTCATTGCAAATGGTTGTTAGAGACAATATTTACCTAATGCATACTTTTGAATCTTTGATTATTGATCGTTGGTATGTACTAAACTAATAAAATATAGACTTGATAAATTATTAAAGTAATTGTCTCTTCTAAAAAATAATAACATCACATTCAATTTTTTCTTCAAATTTTCTTCTTTGTAGTCTTCTTCATAGTCTTCTTCACCACGTCATGAGAGACCATTAGAAAATGAATTTTCTTTGACAATCAGGAAAGTCGTCTTTCAAAATGGAAAGAAATAGGGACTTATAAAATGAGATAAGGTAGCTAGATATAAATTTGAATTCAAATATTTTATGCATTACTTTATATAAGTTTTAAATTAATTATTGCCCAGAAATTGATTTGGAAAAATTGATATTAACCTTTTTTACAAGGTGTTTCATATGATTAAACCGGAAATAAGTTGTAAAATTGGAATATATATTCCCAAGTAGATAACATTAGTGTTTGTACTTTTGCACATTCAATTTTCAACAAATGAGAAATTACTAATTAAAATTGACAATTTAAATATATAAAGAAAACTAAAGAGTTGTGAAATATGGAGAGACATATCTCACATTGAAAAAAGAAAATAAAATTTGATCACCTTATTAATAAGACCACCTTATTAAGGATTAATCATAAGTGGTCCTCGTATGCATCCTAGTGGTGTTTTTGGATATTTAGTCCTTTAGGTTGACCACCTACATAAGCACGTGTACGTTGCAATGGGCAGTGAGACGCACTTGGCATGATGTTAGTTTTGGTCATGTCGGGTCGTGTGTGCAGTGCAAGTCAAAAGAAAGCGTGCAGTCAGTCCGAACCAATATGGTTTACGTTGTTTTAACCTAAAAGGTGTTTAATTCTAAAAAAAAAAAAACCAGAACTCTTCAAATTCTATACTTAAATTCTTAATTTATCCATTTCATTGATTCTACTACAATTTGTATTAAATAAGCATTTTTACAAGAGTAAGTCTTGCATAAGACCATCTCATGGATCTTATGTCATGAAATGAGACGAATCATGTCAGATATAAAAAATTATGTAATATTTTTTTATATATTTGATAATATTTTTCTATATATCAGATAATACTTTTATATTATACTACATAATATAATATAAAAATATTAATTGATATATATAAAAATATTACCTTGTTGGTCCCAAGTGGTGTCCGAGGTTCAGAGGGGGGTGAATGAACCTTGGTCGATTTTGCAAATCAATGAAAAACTTTTCTGCTCTGCAAGTTACTTGAACTTGCAGCGTCAGATTGTTACTGCTTACAACACTAGGATGCAGTGCTGCACGCTGTAACTAAGAGTTTTATATGCAGCGGAAAAATAACTTTTATAACTCAAGACTGATTTTCTCAAATATGCTTCTATCAGAAAACGTTTTATGTTTATGAGATAAACAAGAAATAGAAAATTAAAGCACAGATAAAAAGTAATAAACACTTATGGCTTATAGTGGTTCGAAGGTGGTGTAATCCTTCTACGTCCACTCTACTGCTCCTCGAGCAGGAACTTTGTTAAGCAAGATTGAATTACAAGACACCCCTAACAATCTATCGACTTCACAAAGTAACCACCTACTGAAGTCCAGCGTCCACACAACAACTGCAAACTTCAAAGGCTAACCCACATAGGGTTCTACACTCCCACACATGGAAGCTGCCTAACCTAGACAACTATACAAATAGCAAGGATTTTTCCTATCAACTATTTGACACCACTAAAACAACCTACACACACAGCAACAAGGTTAAAAGTATAATGTTTGTTTCTTCAACTGGTGCTTCGAAGTGAGCTTCTGAATCCTTGAGAAATCTTTTAGCTTGAACTTGCTTCACTTCTTGAGGTTGAGTGATTGAAACTGATAGAGACTTGAATACTTGGTTCTTGAAAGCTTTAGAATTTTGCACAAATGTTTCAGTTACAGTAACCATCTTCAGTTCTTCTCATCCTCTATTTATACTTGTAGGAGAAGATGTCCGTTGAATGAGACATCTCTCTTTTTGAATTTGAAGTAGTCTGACCAAAGGTATGGTTCGTATTTAATGCGACTTGACTTTCTCTTTCGGAGCATTGAATGCGGCAGTTGCGGCTCGCAGCTTTCTGCAGCACGTCAGTCCACGTGACATTTTCGTATTGGCTCCGTGTCTGCAACTTTGATCTTCTTTGAAACGACTATTTATTCTTGCTTGAATCTTCGTTCCTCGTACTGCATTTATCCTTCCTAGGATTGTAGGATACTCTTTGTTGTAAATTATGCTGATTGACTTGACTGGACTGTAAGTTTTGCACTGTATCCTAGGTCTTTATGCAGCTGATTCTTTCGTGCAGTGCTGCAACAACCTGGTTGCAGTATCTTTGAGCAGAGTTGCTGCATCTTTTTCTTGCAGCACTCCTGTATGCCATTCCTGCTTGCTTCACTGTAGATTTGTCTTGTTACAGCAATGCTGTATCCTGCCTTCTTGCAGCGATATCTTTTCTGAACGACTTAGATGCAGCTTTATCCTTGTCAATCCTCCATTTCTCAGCACTTAAACCTAGACTCAACCTAGTCTATATATTCACTTAAATATCGTGAAAAATGGGGTACTCAAAACTTCCTATTACATATATGATTTGTCTCATCAAAATCTAAACATTGAAATCCTAACAATTTCCCCCTTTTTGATGATGAGAAAACTTTTACATTATTTCGTTCATGAAGAAGTTTTCTATTATACTTTATATCAGGGTACTTCAGAATTACATGCTTTGGACGCTTTGAAAAGATAAATAGAATCTAGTCCTGGATTCATCAGAAATGTATCATGCTATCCCTTCATCACATAACATCAGGAAACTTAAAGCAGCATGCAGAAGTTCATGAGGTTTGAACTTGATAAACTTGAAATAAAAAAAATTCCTTTATTAAGGAGAAAGAAATTTTACAAGGCATACATTACAGCAGGGATCACAAGAGTGTATATAAATTACTGAAACAGAGACCTTTTTGTAGACGGTTCTTCAGGTCTTCTTTCAGCAAACTTTTCAAGGCCTTCTCTTCCTCTTGATCCTTTCCACCAGTCCCGGGTGGACTCTTGATAGAACTCTTCTAACTTTTCCATAATTACAGGAATTTGAACCCATCTGAGCCAGAAGTCCTCACAAAATGGCACGATCCCGTCATGCTTCACTAGGTCGATATAATATCTCTGAATTTCCAGATCTCCTTCCCTAGCGAGCTGCTCATATCTCTTCAATGCAGTCTTGCAGGTATGATATCTGCTGAATTTGCCTTTCCTGCATAGAGCTCTGAACTGTCTGAGGTATTCTGATCGTTTATACACAGTGATCGCCTCAAATGATGGATTCCTGTCAGTAGGCAGTCTGATTTCCTTGAAGATGTCAAACCTCCAAGCAATATTTTCACCTTCAGGCCTCTGATCCATCAGAACGGACACTTCAGCAGAGATATTTTCTGTGTCAAGGCGAGGGATCTCTTCAGGAGGGTATTGGTAGGAGTCCTTCGGAAAAATTCTCCTCTCACCAATTACTCCAAGTCTTTGAATCCAGGCATATGGATCTTGTTCTTCTCTTTGGTGCCTCTGACTCTCAAACTCGTCCCCGCTCATCCTCTTCCTTGAGCCTTGCTGTTGGCCTTCATACCCTCTCTTTGTATGATGATGAGAGGGATGTGCTGCATCTTTACTTGCAGCTCTACTGGGTGCAGCGCCTGCTGCTGATCTTCTTGCAGCACTAGCTCCACCAGCTCCTCCATCATCATCTCTTCTCCAGCGCTTGGGAGATGGGATGTCAGCTGCAGCAGATGATCCATACCTCCTCCTCCTCCTACTGAGAGGTTGCTGGTCATCATCTTCATCGTTTTCTTTAGCTCCCCCTGAGCTCCTGTATCTATCTTCTTTTCTTTTCCCCTTTTTGGCATCATAAAAAACCGGGGGCTGAGCAGGGGCAGTTGGGACCACCTTGGAACGTGGGCGACGGGTCGGTTCGGGGACGGCCTCTGGAGCATCAACAAACTGAGAGAAGGCTCGGAACATGATGTCCCTCAGTTCACCAACAATGAGCTCCAGGTTCCCCAAACGGTCGTCCACACTTCTGGTTCGTTGAGATTGATCAGATGTGTGATCCAGAAGTGTCTGCAGGACGTGGGAGTGAGTAGTCAGCCTGTCAGAGGCATTCTCAGCATGACGCTTGCACAGCCTTATCTCCTGACGAGTCTGCGCAGCTTCAACTTTCAGCTCTCCTTCCATCCTGACCCGTTCCATGTAAAGCCTGTGGGAGTGATCATTCAGCGTCCTCTTGATCATCCTAGGCAGGACTTTAAGGTCCTTCTTGAAACCCGTCATGGTTTCAGCGTGGAATTGGGCAGCGACCCTGAGACTGTTGCGCATGGTAGACTCGTGCTCCTAGAGGGCGTGCACCAGATGTCTTACCGTGGCTTCAACTCGGTTGATCGATTCGTCAAGAGTCAGCCCAGAATTTCGTCTTGTTGAGGCGGCAGAGGATGCAGCGAATGGTATTACAACTTGAATTTTAGGGGCTGCATCCTGCCTTGGAACCTCAGTAGCGACCTCATCCTCATGATTGCTGGTTTGAGAGCTTGTAGAGCTTGAGGATGGATGCTCTTCTTCTTCTTCCTCTGCCTCCTCTTCGCCAGATGAGATCTGAACAGGATCTGCTCCGCCAAATAATGGCCAATGAACAGCTATGTTGCGCTCCTTCATCATCCTTGCGAAGTCGGCATAAGTAATCTCAGCTTCCTCAGTAACCTCTGCTGCTGTAACCTTGGAAGGTTCTTGAGAGCATGCAGCAGCTGCAACATCAACCTCCTCTTGAGATGTCTCTAGCTGCACCGGGGTTACCTCAGCTCTTCTTTCTGTATCCTCTATGGGTACTGTCTGAACAGCCTTCCCAACAGAGGTCTTCTCCAAGGACCCCGCCTCCTCGGTCGGTCCTGTAACTTGGACAGCTTCTGCTGCAAGAATGGGTTCTTGTAGCTCTGATTGGTTTCCTACAGCGTCCACAGTATCCAGTACTATACGCTCTATTGTTGTAAGAATCTTAGCTTCCATCCTTCTTGATTCTTCAGCTGCTGCTTCAAGGATGGCTGCTTGCTGTACTGCTGTCTCTTCCAGTACAGGGAGTACCGCCTTTGCAACTTCCTCCGTAGACGCTTCATCGGTAATTTCAGCGATGTCTGAGATGACATCTCTGATTATGGCAGATGGTTCCCCCTGAGAATCTGCACGAGCAGTATCTTCAACTTCACGAACTGGGGAATCGCCATAGTCCAATAGTTGGGTCTCTTCCCCCAGAGGATCAAGAGAGACAATCATGGAGAGACCTTCAACCATTTGCTCATATGCAGGGGAGTTTATAAGGTGAGAACTTGAACTTCCTTCTCCCCGCATTCTCCTAGGAGTGTGCTGCATCCTTGTTTCTTTAACACTTTGTTGCAGCGCCTGTTGCAGCATAGCTTCTTCAGCTTGCTCCACTCCCAGGGTGTCGATTTGCTCCTGAGCAAAAGTGACATCATCGCCCCTTCTTACAGCCTCCGCAGCCAGGGCAAGGAAGACCTGTAAGTCCTCCGATGCTGCTCTCATCGACAGCTCTGCAGAGTAGGATTCTGTGAGAGCTTTTCCTTTCCCTTTGTCCTTTGCTCCCTGAGCAGCACTGCTATCACCAAGCTCCTGTACTCTTACTGCGTACTCATGTTGCAGGAGTGCCAGAATATCTTCTGATTTGGCCCACTCCAGGACTGCTTGTTCGACTGTCAGGAAATCCTTCCACTTAAACAGGATTTCCCCCTTAGACAGCCGCATCTCTCTCTAGAGATTGTATTGTAACTTCATATTTCTAGCCGCTGGAAAGGTGGGATCGAGCACTGAAGTTTTTTTTTGTAGACGAGCTTCTTCAGTTGGCTCGACCCGATGCTGATATGGCTCATGTAGCTGATGTGACTCATCCGCAAGATTTTCTACCACCTCAAAAGGTGTAGAGAGTTAGGAATAAAGAGCTCCTTCTTTATCCCGGGGCTGATGAGACTCATCCGCAACAGCAACTACAGCAAAGCCTGTTGTAGGGCGTTGGGAAGCAGCAGCTGCAACAACCTTCTTCTTGCTGCGCGGGGCCCTTCTCACCAAGGGTGCATCGTCATCAGAAGACGAGGATTCAGTTTCAGGTACAGCCTTCCCTGAACTCCTCTTGATAACAGGAAGAGGACTCTGAACGTTATTTTCTTCAACTTCATCCCCGCTGCCTGCAGCTTCATCTTGCAGAGCAAGAGTTGCATTCTTTTTGCCTTTGGTTTTCTTCCTTGCAACTTCTGCTCCTGCAGCCTTCGGTTGGGTCTTACCCTTCTTATTCTCCCTAAGATACTTTCCGATGTGGATGAGGGCAGGTGCTGCAAGTTGAAGGCCAAGCTTGCAGAGCAGAGAACAGATGATAATACCGTAGCTCCGACGCTCCGTTATCTTCTCTGCTTCCTCCCACAGTCTCTTCATGATGAACCTCGCCCAGTTCACCTTTTCACCGGCCATGATAGCGGACATGATCTGGAACGGAGATTTGTGCATTTGTCATAACTCCCCGTTCTGCCTTCAATGGAGTATGCACAGACATCATGAAGCAGTTCAAACTCCGGCTTGAAGAGCTTCTTGGGGGTGCTTCTCTTGATTTCAGCCCCTGCATCCCTTGCTCGAAAGAGATCCCACATCTTTTAAGCAGATGCCTCCTCATAAGATGTCAACTGACTGGGGGTCGAACCTCCGGTGGATATGTTGAAGGTGGTGGCGATGTCCCTAACGGTTAGGGACCGTTCTTCCCCATCTGCATCCATCCTGAACAGGATGCAGTTCCTGTTCTCCGCCTGTCGGGCGTAGGAATAGAATTTCTGTGCTGACTCCATAGAGAAGCTAGCGTAAACAGTCGTCAACAGCCTTAGGACTTGGGTCCGCTCAAGGGCATCGAAAATTCTTCTGATGAGGGCGTTTTCATATAACCCCGAAGCAAGAACGTGCTCCTGGTTGATCAATCTTCCTTTCAAAACGATGGTTTGTCTGGAAGCCATTGATTTCTTGAGAGAAAGGTTGAGAAAATTTCAAAGTTTTGGACTTAGAGAATTTTTCACGAAAGAAATTTCTCTCCTTGGAAAATGGTGAATAAAAAATGATTTCAAAGAGCGCGGTTATGGGGTTATGGCAGAAATCAAGGGACGTGGAGAAGATCGACGGTTGAGAAAAATCAAAGAGAATTGATCTTACGGTCCACGAAAAAATGAAGATGTCAAATCGTCGCTTTAATTATTACAAAGCGCGTGGGCTACTGAGCGCAACCCTTCCACTTCTGACATGCGCAGACTTTGCATTTAATGCTGAAAGACATACCCTTTACAGCCTAAATAAATGACTTTTTAAAGTTGCAGCATCCTTAGTACGAGGTTGCAGAGTAATCAATACTCTTTTGAAAATAAATGTTGTAACCTTGTGCTGCTTGAACTCCCAATTTCTGCTGTACTGTAAGAATATAAAGCAGCGCTGTTTGAACCCAGCACTGTAAGAAGGCATAGCTTACAGCACTATACTTACTGCCTCGCAAGCATGTAGATGTTCCCCCTTGATCTTTGCACTTCCTTTTCTTTTCATAACTTAAGAATTCCCAACTCGTTTCTAAGCATAGAAAACCTTGATTCACTTAAGGGCTTGGTGTATATATCTGCAAGCTGGAGATCCGTGTGAACTTTCTCAAGCACAATATCCTTCTTTTCTACGTGGTCTCTTATAAAATGATGATGTATATCAATGTGATTTGTTCTTGAGCGAAAAACAGGGTTATGGGTAATTGCAATAACACTTGTATTATCACAGAGAATTGAGGTCTCTTTTTCTTGAATTCCATAATCCCTAAGTTGCTGCTGTATCCAGAGGATTTGCGCACAGCAACTTCCTGCTGCAACATACTCTGCTTCTGCTGTAGAGGTTGCAATTGAGGTTTGCTTCCTGCAGAACCATGAAACGAGTCTATTTCCTAAAAACTGACAAGTCCCACTGGTACTTTTCCGATCAATCTTGCAGCCTGCATAATCTGAATCAGAGTAGCCTTTAAGCTTGAATCCTCTTTCCTTGGGATACCATAGGCCTACTTCTTGAGTTCATTTCAAATATTTGATAATCCTTTTGACCACTGAAAGATGTGATTCTTTTGGTGCCGCTTGAAATCTTGCACAGACTCCTACTGCAAACATGATGTCTGGCCTGCTTGCTGTAAGATACAGTAAGGATCCGATTAGGCGTCTGTACTTTGTGATATCAACATCTTTACCATCTTCATCTTTGTCAAGACTTATAGATGTGGACATAGGAACGGCCGTTGCTGCTCCATTCTCCATGCCAGACTTCTTGATAAGCTCCTTCGTGCACTTGACTTGACTGATGAAGGATCCTGTAGGTAGCTGTTTTACTTGCAGCCCGAGAAAGAAACTTAATTCTCCCATAATACTCATCTCGAATTTTGACTGCATCAGGTTGGAGAACTTTTCACATAGCTCTTTGTTGGTGGAACCGAAGATGATGTCGTCCAAATATATCTGTACTAGCAGTACACTTTCTCCATCCTGTATTCTAAACAGTGTTTTGTCGATTGTTCCTTTCTAGAAACCATTCTCTAGCAGATAGAGAGATAATGTGTCATACCAAGCTCTCGGAGCTTGCTTAAGTCCATACAGGGCTTTGTGTAACCAAAACACCATCTCTTCTGCTTGATCTTCGAAGCCTAGAGGTTGTTCAACGTATACTTCCTCTATGAGAAGACCATTCAGGAATGCACTCTTAACGTCCATCTGATAGACATTGAAATTCATGTGAGCTGCATATGCCAGAAAAATTCGTATTGCTTCCAGCCTTGCTACTGGAGCGAATGTCTCATCAAAATCAATTCCTTCTTCCTAGCAGTATCCTTCAGCAACTAATCTTGCTTTGTTTCTCACAACGAGTCCAGATTCGTCTAACTTGTTTTTGAAGACCGACTTTGTTCCAATTACTTCTTGATGAGTTGGTCTTGCAACTGTCTTCCACACTTGATTTCTTTCAAAACCATTTAGTTCTTCTTGCATGGCCTGTATCCAGTTGTTATCTTGCAGTGCCTCTTCAACATTTTTAGGCTCTGTCTGGGATATGAAGCATGCAAACATTACTTCATGAGGGATGGATCTTCTGGTTCTTACACCAATGGATGGATCTCCTATTATAAGATCCCTTGGATGATTCCTTAGCCATGTCCTGTCAGGCTCAAAGACATGTTCTTGTCTGGGTTGTTCTTCTTGTTACTGTAATGCAGGAGGTTCTGCTGTTGTAAGAATATCTACTGCATCTAAAGTTGCAGCTTCCTCTTCTTTGTCTTCTTCTGTAGGCAGAACTCCTTCTATGTATGGTACAACATTCTCTTTCCTTGGAGCTATCTCTTCAGGTGGCTCTTTCATCTTCCTAGTGTCACAATGTGGTTCATCAAACACCACATGAATAGATTTTTCAACCACCAAGGTTCTTTTGTTGAATACCCGGAAGGCTCTGCTTACAGCAGAGTAACCTAGAAATACTCCTTCGTCTGATTTAGCATCAAACATTTTTAGATGCTCCTTTCCATTGTTGAGAACATAACACCTACATCCAAAGATATGCAGATACGAGATATTTGGAGTATATCCATTCCAGATTTCATAAGGAGTGTTGTCTAGATCCTTGATGATTAGATATCTGTTCTGTGTGTAGCAAACAGTATTCGTTGCTTCAGCCCAAAATCTCTTGGGTACTTCTGCTTCTGCTATCATTGTCCTTGCTGCTTCCTTGAGGGTTCTATTCCTCCTTTCAGCTACACTGTTCTATTGAGGTGTTCTTGCAGCAGAGTATTCATGTCGAATACCATTATCAGAACAGAATTTCTCAATGAATTTGTTTGTGAACTCAGTTCATCTATCTGATCTAATCTTCACAATACTCAAGCTCTTTTCATTCTGGATTTTCTTCATGAGATCAGGTAGCCTGTCTTGAGTTTTTGATTTCTTTGCAAGGAAGATCGTCCATGTGTATCTAGAGTAGTCATCTACAACTACAAGAGAGTACTTCTTCCCACTCAAGCTTACTGGTTCTACTGGTCCAAAAAGGTCCATGTGTAGAAGATCTAAGATCCGGTGAGATGACTTTTGAGACTTGTCTTTGAATGAGCTCTTAACTTGTTTTCCTTTCTGATAAGCTCCACAGATATTTTTCTTCTTATATGCTACGTCTGGCAATCCTCTTACAAGGTCTTTCCTTGCTAGCTTGTTGATAGTCTTGAAGTTCAGATGACTTAACCTCTTGTGCCACAGCCAGCTCAGCTCTGGTGAACTCTTCACAATGAAGCATGTAGATTGAGTAGAGGAGTTCCAATCAGCTAGATAGATGTTTCCTCTCCTTGTTCCTGTAAGCTTGACTTTATTTGAGATGCTGTCTTTAATTAAGCATTTGTTGAGGTTGAATTCCACTGTGTATCCTTTGTCACAGAATTGACTGATACTCAGAAGGTTGTAACTGAGTCCTTTTACATAGGATACATCCTTGATTTTTATGTTTCCTTTGACTAGGCATCCACTTCCTTTTGTGCTTCCTTTGGAATTATCTCCAAAGATGACATTTGGTCCTTTGCATTCTTGGAAGTCTTTCAGAGAATCTTTACTGCCTGTTATATGCCTTGAGCAGCCGCTGTCAATATACCATACATCACTGCTGCAACCTGGCACTGAAACCTGTAACAAATTCAGACAGATTTAGGTACTCATATCTGTACGGGTCCTTTGGGGTTAGTTTCTTTGGGAACCCAAACTTTCTTAACAGTCACTATATTGCTGTAAGATTTGTTGGTTCTCTAATTATATGCAGTTGTCCTAGCAAGCTGCTTGTTATAAGTGTGTGCATTAACAACATGTGTGATACCAACACCTTTGTAGTGTGGTCTTCCACCATACTTCTCTTGAGTATATCCTCTTTGAGGTTTAGACATGTAAGTCTTAGTATAGGTGGGAAAGTTTCTTCTATACTGCAACTTAGTTGGTTGCTGCATCCTCTTGCTGCATACAGCAGATGATTTCTGCTGCAGCCAGTTCTTAGATGCAGGCTTACTTCCTGCAGTTGAGCACTGGGGTTTCTTCCCCTTATCCATCATTGCTGTTTTGTTCAAGATCTTCACAGAGTCACTTAGTAACTCCTTTTTCATTGAGGTTTCAGCTTGAACAAACTTTACAGCTTTGGATGTGCTGGTTGTATCCTGAGAGGTGTGATTGCTATAACCTATACTCGATTTTTCAAAAGGGTTTCTGTTTTGATTTATCAATCTCGTGCGTCCTTTGATGATTTGCTAAAAGTGCTTATCGTGGACTGTAAGCTTTCTTTCTCAGATTTTAGCTTAGTGATCAGCAGATTTAATCTAGAGACCTCTTGTTGTAGCTTACTACACTTTGAGTTATCAGACTCTCGTGCAGCGAGCATTTTGGCAATGTCAATATTCTTGCTCTTGAGGATCTCATTGTCGATTCTTAGGTTCTCATTTTCAACCTTCAGTTCCTCATGAATTGAGTTGATCTGCTCGAAATCACTCACGATCCTTTTTAAGGAGTGGATCATGTTCAGCTCCTCATTTTCAAGTATGGACATCAGTTGATAGATTACCTCATCTTCTTCGCTGTCCTCATAGTCTTTAGCCATCAGGCATATCAGCGCTTCTTCATCAGAGGATGAGGTTTCAGTGTCGCTGTCAGAGGATTCTGCAGCTTTCAGTACTTCCTTCGGAACTACTGTATCCTTGACTTTTTTCATCTCTCCTATGAGAGCTCGAAGTTTGTGCCTTTCCTCTCTTCTTTTATCTCTCATCTGCTCTCTTTCTCCTTCAGGATACTTGTGCACTGTTGGGTATTGACAGTTTCTTGCATAGTGCCCTGGTTTCCTGCAGTTATAACACAAGTCAACATTGCTTGTATTTGATTGTGGAGAAGAGGATACCTGAGGAGGTGGATGATTTTTTTTGAAGTCATTCCTCTTACTGAGGTTGATGTTGCCGCTGCTGTTGTTGCTCTTCATGAACCTTCTAAATTTCTTCAGAAGTAGAGCCATATCCTCTTCAGCAACTTCTGCTGTATCCTCAAACTGTTTACTGCAACTGGCGGTTGCTGTATCCTTGGTTCCTCTGGCAGTCAGCGCTATAACTTTGGAGCTCGACTCTTCGGACTCTTTTATCCGTCTGTTGATGTCATATTCGAATGCTTTGAGGTCGGAGAATAGGTCGAATGTGCTCATAGACTTCAAGTCCATGGATACTCTCATTGCAGTGGTTTTACTATCCCATTCCATGGGTAGGGCTCTCAACACCTTCATGTTTTTCTCCTTTTGAGTATAGTGTTTGCCCAGAGCTTCTAGTTCGTTCACTATGGATGTGAACCTCAAGTCTAGTTGCTCAAGAGTCTCTTCATTCTTCATTTCGAAGAGCTAGAATAGTTGGGTAGCATTGGAGATTTTGTTGTCTTTGGTGAGCTCAGTCCCTTCACATATTTGCTCTAGTTTTTCCCATATTTCTTTGGATGTTCTGCAAGTTTTGACATTGCTGAAGGTGCCTTTATCCAAAGTGATGAATAGAGCATTTTTGGCCACATTATCCAAGTTAGCTCTCTTCCTATCTTCATTGTTCCATTCAAGTCTTGGTTTGACTAGGAAGTTTGGTAGTGGAGGTGCTCCTTCTTCTAACTCTCTACCTAGCATAGGATTTACTTTTGTGGGGATTATTGGTCTTTCGGTGATGACCGTCCACATTTCATCATTCATGGCTGATAGATGTGTCTGCATTCTTATCTTCCAATCGTCATATTCTTCTATGGAAAATATAGGTAACTTGTAATTTGAGGAATCCATGATATGCTATAAGAATGAGTTTAGATGCAGAGAAAACAGCGAGACAAAGGTGGATCTGGGTAGGTGACCAGATAAGTTGGCTTTTAACACAACTCGTTCTGATACCACTTGTTGGTCCCAAGTGGTGTCCGAGGTTCAGAGGGGGGCTGAATGAACCTTGGTCGATTTTGCAAATCAATGATAAACTTTTCTGCTCTGCAAGTTACTTGAACTTGCAGCGTCAGATTGTTACTGCTTACAGCACTAGGATGCAATGCTGCACGCTGTAACTAAGAGTTCTATACGCAGCGAAAAAATAACTTTTATAACTCAAGACTGATTTTCTCAAATATGCTTCTATCAGAAAACGTTTTATGTTTATGAGATAAACAAGAATTAGAAGATTAAAGCACAGATAAAAAGCAATAAACACTTATGGCTTATAGTGGTTCGAAGGTGGTGTAATCCTTCTACGTCCACTCTACTGCTCCTCGAGCAGGAACTTTGTTAAGCAAGATTGAATTACAGGACACCCCTAACAATCTATCAACTTCACAAAGTAACCACCTACTGAAGTCCAGTGTCCACACAGTAACTGCAAACTTCAAAGGCTAACCCACACAAGGTTCTACACTCCCACACAGGGAAGCTGCCTAACCTAGACAACTATACAAATAACAAGGATTTCTCCTATCAACTATTTGACACCACTAAAACAACCTACGCACACAGCAACAAGATTAAAAGTATAATGTTTATTTCTTCAACTGGTGCTTCGAAGTGAGCTTCTGAATCCTTGAGGAATCTTTTAGCTTGAACTTGCTTCACTTCTTGAGGTTGAGTGACTGAAACTGATAGAGACTTGAATACTTGGTTCTTGAAAGCTTTAGGAATTTTGCACAAATGTTTCAGTTACAGTAACCATCTTCAGTTCTTCTCATCCTCTATTTATACTTGTAGGAGAAGATGTCCGTTGAAGGAGACATCTCTCTTTTTCAATTTGAAGTAGTCTGACCAAGGGCATGGTTCGTATTTAATGTGACTTGACTTTCTCTTTCGGAGTATTTAATGCGGCAGTTGCGGCTCGTAGCTTTCTGCAGTGCGTCAGTCCACGTGGCATCTTTTTTATTGGCTCCGTTTCTGCAACTTTGATCTTCTTTGGAACGACTCTATTTATTCTTGCTTCTTCGTTCCTCGTACTGCATTTATCCTTCCTAGGATTGTAGGATACTCTTTATTGTAAATTGCGCTGATTGACTTGACTGGACTGTAAGCTTTGCGTTGTATCCTAAGTCTTTATGCAGCTGATTCTTTCGTGCAGTGCTGCAGCAACCTGGTTGCAGTATCTTTGAGCAGAGCTGCTGCATCTTTTTCTTGCAGCACTCCTGTATGTCATTCCTGCTTACTTCACTATAGATTTGTCTTGTTACAGCAATGCTGTATCCTGCCTTTTTGCAGCGATGTTGTATTCTGTCTTCTTGCAGCGATATCTTTTCTAAACGACTTAGATGCAGCGTTATCCTTGTCAATCCTCCATTTCTCAACACTTAAATCTAGACTCAACCTAGTCTATATATTCACTTAAACATCGTGAAAAATGGGGTACTCAAAACTTCCTATTGTATATATGATTTGTCTCATCAAAATCTAAACATTGAAATTCTAACATACCTAATATATTGAAAAATATTACATAATATACATAAAAATATTATATTTTCTTATATAATACAAAAATATTACCTAATATATAGAAAAATATTATCTAATATACATAAAAATATTACATGATTTTTTATGTTTGATTCGATCAGATCCGTTTCACAAAATGCGATTCGTGAAATAATCTCACCCAAGACTTTGCCTTCATACAATTGTGGTACCCCTCTCATATATAAGAAAATCCAAATATTGTTTTCTTTTTGTTAGAATTTTATTTGATATCATTATGTTGTGATCCTTAAGTAATAAATCGTTATATCTTGAGGATGTTTGTCGTAGACTATAAACATTGAATATATAGTAATTTCGTCTTACAAAGAAATAGTCAAACTCTTAATTTGATTTTTTCCGAATTCATTTTTAAATCATTTCAAGTACACTACATCCACACAAAAACAAGTATTTGATCATGCTCACCCTGTTTATAATCATCACGATACACTCATAAAATAAACTAGAAAATAAGCAAACAAATCATCAATAAAAAATAATATATATATATATATATATATATATATATATGAGTTTATTACTTTTTTTCCCCGTAATTTAGGGGGTCTGGCAGTTTAGGACTTTAATTTTTCGGGCTAGCAATTTAGGACTTTAATTTTACGGACTTCGCGAATTTTGTCCAATTTCAGCCAGAATCACTCAATTGGGTCGAAATCGCAAGTGAAACCCTTAATTTCGGGCTTTTCAGGCCCAATTTGCTGATTTGGCTTTTAATTTCTAATTTTATTTATTTTTAATTGAAAAAATGAAAAAACAATTTAAAAAAATCATAAAAATTTGCTGATTTGGCTTTTAATTTCTAATTTTATTTTTTTTAATTGAAAAATTGAAAAAATAATTTAAAAAAATCATAAAAAATTGCTGATTTGGCTTTTAATTTCTAATTTTATTTTTTTAATTGAAAAAATGGAAATACAATTTAAAAAATCATAAAAAATTGTTGATTTGGCTTTTAATTTTTAATTTTATTTTTTTTAATTGAAAAAATGGAAATACAATTTAAAAAAATCATAAAAAATTGCTGATTTGACTTTTCATTTTTAATTTTATTTTTTTTAATTGAAAAAATGAAAAAACAATTTAAACAAATCATAAAAAATATGGAAATGTGGAAATTAAAACTTAAATCCTCAATTCCAATTGAAGAACCCTAATTACACATTTGGGGGGGTTCTCATGAAGTGGAATTGAAGACAAATCTACATGCTATAACAGAAAAAATATGCCTATCAAATTTTAATCTGCAAAATTCTTCCACACTAGCCATAATATTTGCAATAAATTGATAGGAACTCTGCAGAAAAAAAGAGAATGATTAAAGAAAGCTAATTGAAGGTGAGCATTTGCTAAGAAATCGAGTCACATATACAAAACGACATCTCGATCGGAGCTTATCAAATTAGGGCACAAATTCTGTTTCCAATTTGGGAAGTGTCCTCGTGCCTGTAGCTACCGACGCTTTAGTTCCGCCCACATTGGTCATATTCAAAGCTTCACCGATCTCCGCCGCTTTCTCCATATTATCCATCCTTTTTCGGTGACTATACTTGCTCACCTGAACCACCACAAATCCCAACACAACCACTACTGCAAATCCTCCCACCACACAACCAACAATCACCCCCACCTTCGAATCCGCATTTCCACCTCGATTCGTAGTGTTTATCGTCGGAAAAGGAGCAATCGATTCAACTACGATGGAGAAATGCCCCTGCTGAAACGTCTCGCAAATGTTATCCGACAACACATTGCTGAAACTAATCGATCCATTTGTGTGAAACGAAACGCATTTCCAAACTGTACCATTCGGCGCCGCTCTCAGCACTGTAAAATGGACGAAAATCGGAATAATTCTGCTTGTCTAAATATTGTGGGGAATTAGGGTTCTTCAATTGGAATTGGGGATTTGAGTTTTTAGGGCATGATTATCCACGTGGATAGCACCTTTGGACAAAATGGAATTACCACGGATGAAAAAAAGAGACAACTCAGCAAAATTGGCCCGAATCCTTCAATTTCGCGACATCACGTGCGTTTCACGTGCAATTTGAGCCCAATTAAGCAATTCGGGCTCAATTGCCAGCCCGAAAAACTTAAAGTCCTAAATTGCCAGCCCGAAAAATTATGGTCCGAAATTGCCAAACCCCCTAAATTACGGGACAAAAAAGTTAATAAACTCTATATATATAGATATAGATATAGATATATGTTTTATAGAAATATATTTATTAGAATTAATGACTACTATCTATACTATACTAATAGCAACACAGTTGGAAATATTTACAATAATGTCATTTTCCCGCTCAAAAATGTCATGTCATTAAAAATATTAAAAAATTAGAATCTTTCTTGATAAGCTATTTGTATGTTGTTCAATATTCTAAATCTTGCAGAGTAAGTTATATTATAAATCTTCCTAAGTAAGCTATATTATAAATTTTCTTGAGTAAGCTATGTGTACATTATATAAGATTGGTAAGGAAAAGCAAAAAATCAAAAAAAAAATTTAGAGAACAAAGTTCTTGGTATAGGCTACCACATCCATCATAGTCAATCTAGGCTACTATCGACGGAATCCGGTCGACCCCGACGTTCAAACTGGAGAGCTCTCCATCTCCATCATTTTCGATGCCGACGTCTAACTTAATTAGCATGAATACATCTTGAATATATGTATTTCAAGGGAGATGATGAAGATGGAAGCTTGTGGGCGATGCGAGAATGATTAGAGATGATGGTGGATGGTATGTTGTTTATAATACTACTATAAATGTATGGATCTAATGTATGATTTGGAAATAATGATTTATTTTAGTTGTTTATGTTGTTATTTAATAGTGTATATATATTAATGTTTAATAGTTGTATTAAATATTGATGTGTTGTATATTTATAAATTTAATTTAATTATATTAAAATTATTTTGTTATATAACAATATGCGCAACACGCAGATACATTACTAGTAATGCATAATAACAAGAGGTGTGAAGACGAGCAGGTGGATCCACACCCTACCATCCAGCAGGGTAGGACAAAGGGGTAGCCAAAAAAATCTCAACCCACTGGTGGGCCGTGAGCTCGGCCCGCGACCATTGATATTTTGAAATGTTTTATTTCATTTTTTTTGTTTTAAAAAGGGACAAATATATGTAATGTTTTTTTATATTTTACTTAATCCCATATGTATTAGTTACATGTAAAATACGAAAAATTGTATATGTCTTAAATTCCTTTATTCTTAAAAATAAATGACCAACACTAATATTTTTATCTACAATTGATGGTCGCAATGTAGCTCTTACTATCAAAGGATGTAACTGTATCTGTTAACAAACTTTATGTTCTTAAAATTTTGATGATATTAATTTCGACTCTTATGATTGTAAGCATCATGACTCAATAATCTTGTGAGATCCTCACACAAATTTAATTAGCGAGACTAGTTAACTTATAACCTAAATCCTACAAAATAGATATTGATTTGTGACAATGAATTAAAATTATAGAAATTTGAGCTTTATCTCACATAATTATATACTTCATAAGATGCTCTTATATAAAGTTTTGTGAATGATATTGTTTTAAATTCTATTATATTGTTTTTGTCATCTATTTATACATTTACAAATAATTATATATAAGTATATTAAATAAATAATAAATATTATAGAGGAAATGGTCCATTATACCACAAAAGATATAAGTATTACTTTTCTACCATAAAATATATAATTTATCTCTTTTCTATCACAAAGTACACTTTTGAGTCAAAGGGAGTCCACTGATTGAATGAAATTGATGTGTGTAAGCAATTTTTCATCAGAATTGATTCCCCCACTATTCACTGTTTTGGCTTTTACTGCCTTATTTACTACCTTGTGAAATTATTGTCGTTTACTCCTCCTTTTCAAAATTTTCACAATTTCCTCCCTCACGATAAACGACAATTCACTTGAATTTTGTTGGAATTTTGACTGCAAAAAAGCTTCAAAAATTCTGCCTAATATTGTCATTTTAGGGATAAACGATAATTTTAGGAGGTAAACGACAATTATACCAAAATTGTCGTTTACCCCTAAAAAGACAATTATACCAAAATTTTAGGGGTAAACGACAATTTTGGTATAACTGTCGTTTACCCCCTTAAATTGTCGTTTACCCCTAAAACGGCAATAATTTTAGGCAGAATTATTGCCGTTTTAGGGGTAAACGACAATTTAAGGGGGTAAACGGTAATTTTTGTATAATTGTCGTTTACACCTAAAACGGCAATTTTAGGCAGAATTTCGCCATTTTACGGGTAAATGGTATTTTCAGGCGGTATACAATTATCGTTTCGTGCTTATAGTGGTTAATTACCATGCATTATAGTGGTTAAATAGACCAAAAAACACACACTATTCAATTGTCAGTTCGGTCATCAATGAATCAAGTACAAATCATCAATCAAATATGGTCCTTATCTACTATGCACATCAACACTGGTCAAAAAAAATGGTAGAAAAGTACCAAAATTTAAATTTTATGGTAAAAAAAGAATACTCTTATATAATTGTGGTAGAAAAGAGTATTAGGGGGTGTATTGGATTAGAATTTTAAAGGACTTTTTAAGCTGAAAAAAGTCATGCGGATTTAAAAGATTTTGCAGGATTTTTATGACTTTTAAGATTTTGCAAGATTCTGTAAAGACTTTTTAATCAGGATTTTAATGGATTCTGTAGGACTTTGTGAACTTTACAGAACTTCATAGATTTATGAAGTACGATAAGACTTCAAGATTTTTTTTCATATATTCGAATTTAAAAATAGTCAAAGATAAAAAATAATAATAATAATTCTCCATAATATCATGTCCTCCTAAATAGGATTCATCCACATATCCATAGCTATACTAGTCCTCCAAGCATTAGCGTTTTGAAACGCTAATGCTCTTGCTCAAAGTTATGGTCTTCATTAACCGGTAATGTTGAATATGAAGGTTCGTCCACCGATTCAATTGACTTTTCATCAGAACGAGGTTATGTACAAGTTCTGCTTGTGTCTTAAATAAAAATGGAGGTGCTGACTTAAAAATTGTGAACCTTGATTTAAAAATACCAAATATTCTCTCGAATTGGTTCACCCAATACCAAATATACATATCACGATTTTTTTTATAGAATTGCAGTATAATAGCATCACCCAATACAAATAAAGAAATACAGTATATACATATCACAATTTTTTTTTTATAGAATTGCAATATAAAGACAAAGGTAAACAAAGAGATACAGTATATACATACACTATACATATCACAATTTTTTTTTCATAAAATTACAGTATAAAGACAAAGGTTTCATAGAATTATAGTATAAAGATAAGGGTGAAGAGACAAAGGTAAAGAGACATTACTGAAGGATGCATTTCAACAGTCACTTCAAGAATCCTCTAAAATCTGATGAGTTTGGATGAGATTGTTGATATTTATAGATACCACTAAAAAGTCCGTCAAAATCCATCTAACACAACAATCCTGTAAAATCCTTATATTTTTGAATACCAATGGATTATTTTTAAATGACATAAAATCCAAATTGAATACCAGTGGATTGTTTTTAAATGACATAAAATCCTGATTGAATACCAGCAGATTGTTTTTAAATGACATAAAATCCTAATTGAATACCAGCGGATTTTTTTACGAAAAAAAAGTCTTTTAAAATCCTGTGAAATCCTAAACCAATACACCCTCTAGTTATATCTATATCTATATCTATATATTGTGATATTTTGGGTTGTTGTCCCTATATTATATTCCATATAAGAAATTCTTTTAAATTTCATTTTGGAAGATAAAAAAAAATCAGTCATAGCCCTATGACTCAATCCTAAAACTTAGTATAAATGGGGCACCCTTACCATTATGCTACTATACACTTCATCTTCCTCTATATATATTGTTGTGTCTAGAAGATTTTCTATCAATTTACATATATTAGAGAGGTTTTATATCCATAAATATAATGAAATATGTTTTTAACCACTTTATACTTTTTGGACAAAATATGCTTCTTAATTCATAACAAAAAACTCCAAAATTAATGTTAAGTAACAAATATCTGTTATTTTATACATGAAAAATGACGTAATATTTCCTCATATATTTTTCATACTGTGTTCCGTTACAGAAGCTCTTATTTTTTGTCACCTCATTGCCTCTATTTATGGCGGTGGAGATTGTACACTTTTTTGGCTGATAGTTATGTGATGCAATATCAAATAATTGCTCTTTTTGATAAAATCTAGAGTATCACTTCGTAATATAACTGACCACTTAATTTATATGTACCTTGAAATAATTAAATATGATTAACTAACATGAGTTGTGGAAAATGAAAACTTAATAGTTAATGTCCTTCCCTTAAAAAAAAAAAACCTTGATGTCACATTTTAATGGGGTTGAATTCAATAAATAATAAATTTATTTTAAAGGTTTAAACTTGATATAGTAGTAAATAAAGCTAAATTCATAGAGATTGGTGAAAAGATTATTCTTTTGCAAACTTATTAAAAATAAAATAATTGGGGGTTTTTGAGGATTTTATAATTAAAAAAAATTAAAGCAACTAAAATTTATTAAGATGAATTCAATGAAATAAAATATCCAACCAAGAAATAAATTCAAGAATGGTTCAAGTGTTGATCATGGATGCAAGAATTCTATATTTCTTTCAATGTTAAATTGGTTATAGTCGTTGGTATGACCTAACGATCTAATCTTTTCTTAAGGTTCGATAATCAGGATACGATCTCTAATTACTACCTTAATTAGTAAACAATCTGTAGATACCATTTTAAAATTTAATTTACTAATTGCATAAGACTTAGAAAGACCCAATTCTAGCCAACAAACACACATGTAGGTTCATTTAGACTAAAGATCATATATAAAAGTAGGAAATTGAATTTTTTTTATATAATTAATTATGCTAATTGCCACAAAAATCAGAATAATTAAATAATTACGGATTCAACGTTTCAATTGGCGGTATATTATTTTGACAGATTGACAAATGGTCCTATTTGAACAATTCACCAAAACAATAACAATCAACATGCACAAAAGATATACGAATAAAAAGAAAGAAAGAACGAGAAAATTAAATTAGATCTCACAACAATAGTAGAACCAAATTTTGATTATCTCTTGGATAAAAATTAAATCTAGTCCTCCTTGGAGAATTGAGATCTCAAAGATAAAAGTTATGGAATTTTAAGCATAATATGAAAGTTAAAGATAAAAGAGAGGGTTATAATCCTCATATACTACTATCTAATAACTACTACTAATATAATTTTAAGTGGAAGTTACAAAATAACTTCTGCAGTTTTTATCTATTTCTTCTCGTTTTTGCAATTTTCGGGTGTTAAACGTACTCATGTCTATTGTTGAGATTCTTGCAGTAATTGAGAATTGATTTGTGAGAATCAGACTCGAATGCTTAGATGTTCCCACACTTAAAAATAAAACCGTCACATTATTTGTAAAATTTGAGGATTTCACCAAATTTCTTCTAAATCAATCCAAAATACCTCAAACTTCAATTAAATTCTTATCTTACCCTATAAAACACAAAACTTTATCAAAATCGAGAATAAAAAATTTAATTAACATCTCAAATAAGGAAAAAAACATCATAATCAATATATACAAAATAAATCTCTATCACATTTCCAAAATAAAATATAATTAACAATGGAATGGACCTACATACTGAAACAATAAAAAAAATTGATTCTGCATCATGATGACGAATACATAAAAAATATTCTTTGTTTGAAATTTCATTTCGGAAGATTAGAAAAAAATTAATTCATAGCCCTATGACTCAAGCCTAAAATTTAAGTATAGATGGGCACCCTTACCACTAAGCAAATGAAATGAGATCATCTATACCAAATATTTTTGTACTACGTGTGTGCTACATCCCAAAATTAGTTATATTGATTTTTAAAATAAAACGGTTATAATATAAAAGAAAAAATCAATATCAAAACTACGTAGTTTTGATATGATACACAAAATGAGATATAAATTTTGGTACGGAGGATCCAGTATGTACCACTAAGCTACTAACTTCATCTTACTCAATATATATTGTTGTGTCCAGAAGATTTTCCACCAATTTGTTTTATATCCATAAATATAATTAAATATGTGTTTTAGTCACTATCTACTTTTTAAAACAAAAATACACTTCATTTCGACTTAATATATACTCTTAAAGAAGGACTTATGTGTACGAGGGCACAGATCCAGAATCCATGCTCCCAACCCGTTCCGCCAACTCATGGATCACTCTATTCTTTTTTTTTTTTTTTTCCTCTTCAGCCCCCTTTTTTTTTTTTCTCTATTCCTTCTTCCTATGCGTACTGTTCTCTTCCTTCTTTTTCTTTTTTTTTTCTTTTTTTCTCTCCCTTTTCAATTTATTCATATGATTGCTTTTCAATTTTTGCTTAATTTCTTTTCAATTTTTACCCTTGATCAACAATACTACAAATTTATCCTTCTAAATATCTAGAATTCTTATCATTCTAATATTTAGGGTTCCTTTTATCTTGCAATCAAAAATACTCAATCACCAATAGAGGAGATTTGAACAATGAGTAAGGTAAAATATTTTGATAAAAACAGTTTCAAAAATTTATAACATCAACTTTTCTAAATTATATTGTTGAGACAATAAATTAATGTAATAGACTGATTTTGTTTCATTTCAGTGATTTTCTGAAATTTTATTGACTTTACTTTTGAGGTATTACTGATTTATTCAACAAGTATTACCCATATGATTTACAAGTATTACAAAATTACATGCTTGAATGATATATAAGTAATACCTTCAAGATATTATAAAAATACTTTTGAGGTTTTATTGATTTGTTCAACATGTATTACACTTATGAAATTACATGCTTGAATGCTATATAAATAATACCTTCAAGATATTATGAAAATATTTTTGAGGTATTACTAATTTGTTCAATATGTATTAGACATAGCTCTACAGTTATTACAAAATTACATGCTTGAATGATATGTAAATAATATCTTCAATATATTATGAAATTACTTTTGAGGTATTATTGATTTGTAATACCTAAAAAGAACATATATAATACTTATAAGATACTTATGTAATATCCCATAAATGACTTCATGGAGATTTGAAGAAGAATAAGAGTAAGAAGATAGAGAAGAAGAATAATGTACAAAACAAATATGAAGAATAACAAATTGATAAGAAAAGAGATTAAGAAGAAGAAGGAGAGAGAAGAAAAAAAAAATAGGAAAAAGAAGAAAGCAACGTTGTTTTTACATTAATACCTGAAGGGTAACAGTGTGATACCTTAAGAGTAAATGTGTGATACCTTAAGAGTAAATGAGTGATACCTTAACGTATAAAATTCAGGTGGTGCGCGGCGCACACCAACTATGGTGTGGCCGAGCGTGAGGACGCGTGGATGCGCGTAAAAGCGGTCCACGCGCCGATTCAGAATGGGAGCACAGATTTAGGATCCATGCCCCTAGTGCATATAAGTTTTAGCCATACTCTTATTAATTTAAAATAAGTGTTAATTTTAGAAAAGTCAAATATTGTATTAAATTAAATCTCTTTTTGCTATTTTATCACTTTTTTTTTCCAAGTTCATCCTTAGACTCAATCCCTAATATTTTTTAATTTTGAACTTACCTATTTTCATTTCTTCAGAATTTATTGACAAAAAATTCTACAATATTCTTATTTATCTCATTTATATTATTACATCTCAATGAATAATTAAGAAGGAGAGAGAATCAAGTTAATTTCAGATGAATGAGGAGAGATTGATACTGTTTAAGGAAATTTTATCCATTTTTATGTTTATTAATTTATGATAAAAACTTCAAAATAGATTTATTTTCAAAAAAAAACATAAAAAATATATATTTTAGCCACTTTTATAGATATTTAATTTTTTGAAAGAATAGTTAAGCAACAAACATTTTTTCTTATACATGAAAATGACAAAGAGTTCCTCATGTATTTTTCTATTGTGTCCTTGTTCGGTTACAGAAGCTCTTATTTTTCGTCACCTCATTGGCTCTATTTATGGTGGAGATTGTGCATTATTTTGCTGATAATTATGTAATTATCACTCTTTTAGAGATAAGCTAGAGAGTATCACTTTCGTAATATAATCCGCCTATTTAAAAATAAAAAAAGGTTGACTTCCTATTACTCCTACAATTAACAATAGAATTATACTGAAATAATAAAAATTGATTCTGCATCATGATTACAAAGATATTAATCACATGAATTCATACACACTTAAATTAGTAATTAACTAAAACTAACCCCGGAGAAAATATATTTATAATTAGGAAAATTACAAGTAAATTAAGAGAGAGAGAGAGAGAGAGAGAGAGAGAGAGAGAGAGGTGTCTCTAAGGTTCATGGGGTGTGGCTTCAAGGGAAAGCTGCTTTAACCATTCAAACGTTCGAGGATGAGACAATCGCTTTTTGTCTGATTTCACCCCCAACAAATTATCTTCTTCACCTGGAATAACTCGCATTTCACTCGCGCTATCACTCACGCTTCTCTTCATAACCACGACTTCTGAAGGAACTGTACACACTGTACCCACTGAGCACTTGCATCCACCCAGAAAGCGAAACCCCCAAGCTTTATTATAACTCCTTTTCTTCTCACTTCTGCTCCCACCGTCGCCGACACCCTTGCCGGAGCACCGACTTTTCAGATCCTGAAACGCGATTTCCGGCGGAGCGGCGACCAGTCCCAATCGGAAAACATTCCATGCTGACGATTTCTTCGCGCAGTTCCTGCCGTTTATTCTGTTTCTAGGGTAATTGAGTTTGGGCGAGGGGCTTGGGGGCGAATGGAACTGGTTTCTCGGCGGCAATTTGGCCTCGGCGGCGGCGGAGCTGCCGCTGCCGCTGCTGATACTGCTGCTTCTGCTCGAAATCAACCCTCCGGAAAAGTAACGATCCATGGATTCCGATCTGGAGAGAATTATCTCCTTTTTACAGCTCAGTGAATGGCGCAGAGGCAGAATCTGGCCTTGGTGGAAGATTTCATCAGCTGCGCGCATTGGGGATTGGATCGATAGAGAGCAGAAATCGAAATCTTCTGGATCCTGAGTTTGATTGGAAGTAGAAGAATGTTGTTCGTTGTCATTTGTTGATTGATGAATGAGTGGGAGATCGCATAACGAGAGAGCTTCGTCGCCATCTTCTTCTTCTGAATTCTCAGCAGAATTGACGCGGGCCCTCCTTTCATCACCATATTCTTCCATCTCCATCTATCAAGAAAGAAGAAACAAGAATAATTGCTTGATTTTATGAGTGAATAAAAAAAGAATTTAGATAAGAGAGACAAGTGGATGATGGAGGCAGAGATGTGTGTGTATATATGGGGAAAAAGAAAAGCTGTGGTGTAGCGGTGATTCTAGAGAGAGAGAGAGAGTGTTAAAATAGGAGAGAGAAGTGAATGCAGTCATTACCCTATATATGTATTTATGTGCTTTTCTTGTCTCGAAGTGAAGGGACCCACCAAATTGGTTGCTCTGTCACTATATCTTTCATTTCATTTTATCCTTTTAATTTTATTTTAAAATAATCACTTCACAATAGGTATATAATTGCTATTATTAATTAACATTTAATATAATATATATTATAAAAAGAAGATCTCATTGAACCGAGCAGCCCTTGCATTTGTCAGTATTCTTCTCAGTGATGACGTTTGCTTTATTGCGAGATATTAAGTGTATAACAAACCTGAGTTGAATGACATTATTTCTTTTAGAGAAAATGGCCATTTTTACCTATTTTAATATAATTTAAGCCCAAAATACTCATAAATATAACAACCAAACCCCATATACTTCTAAATATAAGTTTTAGTTCCAATATACTCATTTTTCATATAATCAACTTGTAATAGAAATGTTGGGTCCCACGTGTCCCATCTCACTCTCATTTTTAAAATAAAATTAATTTGATGGATTGATTACGGATCTCATTTTCGTGAATTACTTTTTTCATTATTACTTTACAAACTTTGGTCAAAAGACAATTTACAGTACACACGAAAAACTGTAACTACAATAATTTTTTTTTTCTATCTATATAAGCAGGTTAAATCGGCCAAACTCCCAACATATATAATTGTAAAGAAAAATACAATTTTCATATCCCTCGAATTGTCGTCCATCATAGTCTAAAGGTAAGTTATTATTATGTGAATAATTATTAATTTTCATATTTAATTGAATTGTATAATTTTAATTAGTGCTTTGTGTTGTACCAAATGCCCAATGTTAGATAATTATTTATTTTCGGACACCAAAATGAGATGTATCGAAAATTCTTAAGATTTATCGTACACAAAAATACTTAAATTTTATCATACACGAAAATACTTAAAATTGATCATACACGAAAATACTTGAATGTTATCATACACGAAAATACTTAAATTTAGCATACATGAAAATAATTAAAATTTTTCATACATGACTATACTTTAATTTTAGCATACATGAAAATACCTAAAACTTATCATACACGAAAATACCAAAAATCGATCATAGTTTTAATATAAATTACACGTAATTTTAGATATTAGGCTCATAGTAATTAAATTTGTACACGAAATTATTTTTTATACTAATGATGATGTATTTGCATGCTTACACTATAATTTCGTCATTTCGAGTTATTTGATGTATTAAAATTTTATTCCTACACGAAATTTCATTCAATTCAGACTTAGCACAAATTTCATGATCTTTATATATCTTTATTGTTCAAATTAATGTTAGTTAATATTATATTTTATAATATAAAAAATACAAGTAATTATTATTCGAATTAATATTAATTATTGTTTCTATTTTGCCAATTGTTGTATAAATTTACATAGTTATTATTTTGATAGTAAAATTATTTTATATTTTATTATACAAAAAGTATATATTTAATGTTATCACATTTTATTCGTGTAGTTTTTCAATTAATATTTTTTGATGTACGTTTTGTTATGGATTTAGTGCACGAAAAATATTAAAATATATAGCTGAATATTGTAACATATTATATATGTAGTATCTTCCATTTGATTAATATTTCAAAATAATTTTAATATAGAGCTGAATATTTTCTGTTGTGTTATGTTTTTATTTTTTGTAAATTTATAGGAAAAACTAAGTTTCATATCTGTAGTGGTTTGGTTCGTGGGTTATTGAGAAGGTTGAGATTATAAAAACAGTTGTCGAAAGCTTGTTCACCTTCAAAGAATTACATTTGCTGATCTATTAGAGTCAATTCATTGACTTATGGATGCTTGTTCACTAATTTCTTTTAGCTATGCCCGCAAATGTATGGTGTAAATTGTAGGAGTGGTGAGCAAGGTCGATCTCACAGAGACTACCTATCTAGGCACTAATTAACTACTCAAATCCGGTTCTCAAATTTATCTAGGAAAATCAAATCTCATCAATTTCAAATTAATTCAATAGAAGCAATAATTACGTAAATAAATCAACTCAAGAATCATAAAGATCTAAAACAAGTTCTAGGACATGCGTTCGTCTAATTCTCATCAAGATATTACTTTAACCAATCCAAGTTCATTAACCAATCATCATATATGAGCAATCACACATATCAATTAATAGCTCTCCCGAGTCAATTAATCAGTTGATCATTATGACATCAGAGGTATCCCTACTCAATCTGATAGAAACATAACAACTCCCAAAAGTACCCAAGATTGATCTCTCATCACATAAATTCCTTCATCTCCCGATCTAAGTCTTTTTATGTGTCATGTGTTTATTCTTCCATAATTAAATCTCATCTCCCGAATTTTGATTCAATTATTAAAACATGCTCAATTATTGGCCAAATAATCAAACAAACAATCAATTCATAAACACACAAATAAGATGAATGATTATGAACATTGAATTAAATAAAAGATCCATCAAGATTCGAATTAGATTACTAACAAGCCCTATAAACCCTAAAAATTAGCTAGACATGATTATCAACAAACTCATAGACAAGATTGAAAATATCATATCCACTAAACTAACAAGAGAGGAAAGATAAAAATCTTAACGATGATGATCTCGTATTTCCTTCGGTTCTTGAATTCTTGTTCTTCTCTCTCCGTGCTTCTTCTCTTTACCTCTTTTCGCCAATTCTTTTTTTTTCGCTTCTTGAGACTTATATATCAAGTAAAGGATGAAATCACGCCAACATAACCGAATCTACTGCGCGCTCGGGCACGACCGTACTACACGGCACGGTCGTGCCCCATTCTCCAAACTCGAGCACGGTCTGGCCGTGCTATTCAGCATTGGTCGTGCCCCACTGGCCAGCCTTGATTTTTCATGCGAAACTTATACTTTTCCTCATTAAAATCATGAAACTAAGTACAAACTCGTCAAATGCATCTTATACACGAATAATCTTAATAATCACCATAAAAACGTAGTTAACATATTCAAATGAATCCATAAACATACGCAAAAATAGGTGAAAATTGGCACTTATCAATGCTGACATGAATTGTTGGAGATATGTGATCCATTCACTAATGGAGATAAATGAAATAGTGAAAAAAAATTAAAAATGATTCGGATCTCGAACGATTATTGTCCATGATCGATGAGTGTGTTGTCATTTTTGTTTCCCTTAAAAGAAAGGATTTTGGAATATCTGAACATGTGTTGTCAACTGAAAGTCAGAATATTAGTCTTGTAGGGGTTTCATTAGGAGTAGATAAGAGCACATGCTCGCAACCTTCATTTGACATTCCCGAACAAAATTGAGATTTTTCAAATGTTCCCCTTGGACTACAAAACGACCAAACGTTTTATTCGAAATGAGGTATACCAAATAAGATGAAGTTAGGCAAGTTGGGAAATCATTAATGGACTGGTGGGCACCTTGACCTTCTTCTAGTGGTCGTGTGAACTTTTCATCAGATTTGGATGTCGACTATATCGATTTGAATAGGTCTCTGAACGCGTATGGTTATCACAAGTTTACCGAAGGTGAAAAAATCTCACAACCATTTGAACTAAAAGGAGGACCGGAATATTTATATGATGATGATAATGGTAAATTTATAAATGATTTTAATTACTTTATCACATGTAATTATAATATCTATTATCATGTTTTAGGTTCAACCACTGATGAAGCAGAACATTTATATAATGATGATAGTGGTAAATTTATAAATGATTTTAATTACTTTATCACATGTTGCAATTTTAATATTTATTATGTCTATCATGTTTTAGATTCGACCACTGATGAAGATGAATCAGTACCAGCGACAGATATAAATGATGACTTCGAGTTAGATGAAGATGTCGAGAATATTTTGGATGAGGAGCAACAATTGGCGTATGAGGAATTCTTGACATATATTATGAGACCAGAATGGTTTATTTCAGAAGTACCATCTCATAAGCATAGTGAACAAGTGAACGAGCCGATTGCGCAAGTTTCCTTGCACAAAGGAGCCACTTTCGGTAGTAAAATTGAGTTGAAAATGCAGTTGAATTTTACCATTTGGAAAACAAGTTGAATACTGTGTGGATCATTCTGAAAAAAATAGATGGTGCGTAAAAAAAAATTCGTGTACAATGAATATTACAAAAAAAAATTAGTAATAATAAGTCTTAATAAATATTTTCATGATAAAATTTTGGCCTAACATAACAACTAATAAATTAATTTTAATCCAGCAAGCCTCAACATCGGTTCACCTCAAAGAATTTCAATTAAGAAAATTTTCATGTGGACTTATAAGCAATCAATCAAGTCTCCTTCAATTTTCGTGGGGCCTCAATCAAATAATCGAACATAATTTTCATGGAGCATAATTTTCATAAGCAGTATTTTCGTGAATAATATTGTCATGTGCAGTATTTTCGTGAACTGTATTTTCGTGAGCATTATTTTTGTAAATAGTATTCCGTGAGCCGAATTTTAATGTAAGACTTTTCGTGAGCAGAATTTTTGTGTAAGACTTTTCGAACAGAATTTCAATTTCACAAAATAGTATTTTCGTGACTTACATGTATTTTCGTGACTCAATATTTTCGTGTACCTAGATTTCGACTAACAGCAAGCAGAAAAATCAAATTGAATTAGGTTGAAAATACTTCGAATCAAAAACTAACCTCTTCGCCCATTTAGCTTACACAAAAATCGGCTGCCAAATTGCAGTCTCCTCTCTCCGCCACCGTTTGCTACTACCCGCCGCCTCTCTTTATGAATTTCCAACCACTGACCACCCCAAGCTTCTTTGTTCACGGCTGATCTATAAAATATGGATGATTCATAAAATTATTCACGAAATAGAAAACTGGAAACTTTGATGTGGAATTCAAAATTTAAAAAGTTATCAAGTGGGTGGAAATTATGATCACACAAATCGGCACTGTAAATTAGGTTAAATTGGTGGGTGGATGAGAATCTTTTTTTGTTTTGTAGTTAGGATGAGATAGGACACGTGGGGCCCAGCATTTTTATTGCAAGTTGACCATATGAAAAAATGGGTATTTTGGGACTAAAACTTATATTTAGGGGTATATTAGATTTAGTTGTTATATTTATGGGTTTTTTGGGCTCAAACTATATCAAAATGGGTAAAAATGGCCATTTTCTCTTATTTTTTATGTCTTTTAAATTGTTCTGAATTGAAGAATCGAATCTAATATTGAATATAATCGATTTTAAATAAGTAACTATATATATCATTTATAACATTTTTTATATCACAAAACCTCACGTGAAAATGGTGCATAAATCTTAGATATATACAATCCAATTCAATCCGACTTGAAACCAGCTTTCACGTGCCGACATGCACTTCAACGCATCATCAAGTCCCTCACACACCCAAATGTGTGTGCGCTCACATACTCTTCTACATGTTTATGTTTTAAAAAATAAATATACCTTTTAATTGTAACATTCATATCTTTATGTTATGACATTCATAATTTTACATTATATTACATAGACATGTAATATCTTGTTTAAACCTTCACAAACTTTTTTATACAATTGGTGTACGGATCCTAACCTGATCCGGCCTCCACGCGCCCTCCACGCGCGCGCACTCACCCCCACGCGCTTGGATGGGTACGCTCAAACCCACCCAAATTCACTCCAGGTGCTAGACTTTTATGTTATGTTAAGCATACCTTTATGTTATGTTAGTCATACCTTTAGGGCCTTTATATTATATTAAGCATACCTTTATGCAACATTAAGCATACCTTTATGATTTTATGTTATGTTAAGCATACCTTTAGGATTTTTATATTATATTAATCATATTTTTATGTTAAATTAACCATACCTTTATGCAACGTTAAGCATACCTTTATGTTATGTTAAACATATCTTTATGATTTTATGTTATGTTAAGCATACCTTTAGAGTTTTTATATTATGTTAAACATACCTTTATGTTATGCTAGTCATACCTTGTAATTATGTTAGTTGTACCTTTATGTATTATATAAAAGTATAACTAATATTAATTAAAGGTATGTGTAATATTTACATAAATGTATATATGTACAAATTAGGGTTTTTTTTGTGTTGAAATTATAGTTTTTTGGTCAAAATTAGGGTTTTTTTTGCCAAAATTAGGATTTTTAAAAAAAATTAAAGTATTACATAAATGTATGCTTAACATAATATAAAGGTATGACTAAGTGAACATAAATGTTAGGAAAAAAAATGCGCGGATCCGGGTCGAATTCGGTCCGACCCGACCCGCGTTGTCGTTACTGAGTTTGAGTTGAGGTAGTAGCCGCTGGTAAGGTCGGGACCGTGGTCATCCGTCTCCGGTTTGCCGGCCGATAAGATCTCTGAGATTGACTAGCCAGCTGGGTTGGTTTGGCTATTTTTTTCTATTCGCTTACTGACGAAGAGAACAGGGTTTGTTTGGGAATGCTGGCTGGCTATGCCTTTTAGTCTGAATCACGAGTCTTATATACTGTGTTACGATCACCTCATATTGATAAAAAGTCCAGAGAACAATTTGAAACAATCCGTTTTAAAGCATGTGATAAATAAAAAGAAAGTCTGTGATCACTCTTATACTACTCCTTACCTCACCCCCTTGTTTAAGTAAAGGGCGTATGGATCTAAGATCCATACAACAGTTACACACAAGCCTTACTCTTAAACCTTTTATGTTATATCAGGTGTATCTTTATTTTATAATAATGTAACTTTTATGTTGATATAAATGCATAAATAATATCACATAAAAATATGAGTTATATCCAAGGATAAAAATATAGCGATATTTCGATGATATATCGCTATATTTTTATATCGTCGAAATATCGCGAAAATCATGGTACCTAAATTATAATGACAAATAGTTTTTTTAGTCAAAATATCGGTGAAGTATGACCGATATTTTGGAAAATATCGATATTATTTTTTTATCAGTGGAAAATGGATCAATCTCATAGAATATTGGCAAAATATCATTTGAGTTCAAATGTCGGCTAAAATAATTCTGTGCAATTTTTTTCCCTATTTTTAAATTTTTGGAAATAATTGTAGTGTAGCCTAAAATCCATTGGGCTTAACTTTGTTACCAAATTCTACATTTGAATTTTGCTATTTTTTGTCAAACAAGTGGGGTTTATATTATATTTTGCATTTATTCATTTGGTTGCCCAATCTTGCAAGTTCAAGATTAGGCCACTATTTTAAATACATATATTTTTTAGAATTTTGTAAATTCACTTTATAACTTACCAATTATTAATATGCAAAAATTTTCAACTATATTTATAATTGTATATGTAAATTAGTATGGGTCTGTTTAATATACGAGACTAAAAAAATTAAACTTAGTAAAGTTTAAAAAAGTTGATATTATTTAGGGATTACAAATTGTACATTTTTTATCTTTAAATATCAAACTTTTTTTAATTATTATCATGGTATGTCTTAAATTTGAATTTGGGCTCAAGATTGAATATGTTGATGATAGGGCATAACAAAATGATTTTTTCTTCTTCTTTTGGTTTTAATAAAAATATAGAACTTGAATGAAGAGTGACAGATGGACAAATTGAAAATAGTATTAAGCAATAAAATTATAATTAATGCTAGTTATATATCATTTTATTTATAAATATATCATTTTATTTGAAATTTTAAGTTTAATATATGTATTAATATCAGTTATAATAATATGTAAACTAGTAGATATATTTTTCAATTTTTTTACGAATTTTTTTGATTTTTTTAAAAAATATCCTATATTCATCGACATTTCCTTAAAATCAAGGTACTGATATTTTCATCAAAACTCATATTTTCGTCCTTGGTTATATTACATAAAAATATGTTGATACAAATTATGTTGAATTTTTTTTAAGTTACAATATTACATAAAAATTAAGATATTTGTACACAAATGTCATATTAATACAATAGAAAAATTATACTAATATAACATAAATGTCAGCACATGAATAATAAAAAATCATATTAAATTCAATGAATTTGTGTAGTGCCCAAGATAAAAACAAAACATAATTGGTTAATTAAATAAGTAAATCCTTAATTAAAATATCTTATGTGTATTAATTCTTGAATGTTTAATTTTAATTACGTGTGTTTCAGATATGTGTTTAACAATCGATTTTAGATGGATAAAATTTATAGACATGAAACATAGAATATTTTTATACCATTAGATGCATAACGGAAAAATGAGAATATAGAAACGAACTAGAGGTCAATCGGACACCCGTAGCTCAAACTGCGAAGAAAAGGGCAAAATACGAAGTTTTAGAAGAAACGAGAAATGAAATCTTGATGAACAGTAATCGAAATCTTATCGTGAATAGTAAGCTACTCTATGAACACTAACCTACCTCTAGTGAATAGTACTTTCCAATTTCTATAAATAAGCCCTCATTCGATTTCATTTTTCACCGTTTCTTCGAACGAGCCAAAAAGCACCGAACACACATAAGTCTCTCTCTCCTCTCTCTTTCTCTTTTAATTTTATGTTCTGTCTCCGGCGTGCCACCACCGGTGCCGCCGGAGTTCGCCGGAAAATTTCAAACTCGTCCGTTTCGGCTGATTTTCGCACACAACGTAGCCCTCGATGAGACAAATCTAGGACAACTTTTGAAATTCAATTCCGATTCTCCGTTTGTCGGAAAATGGAGAAAAACGATCTCCAAACCCTAAACCCTAACTTTTTGCCACCTTTTCTCTCTCCCGTTTTCTCTTTCTCTCTCTTATTCTCGCGATTGCAGGCATCGGAGGGCCTTCTGGGGTTGCGGGCTAGCTACTGGAAGGGCGGCGTGGCCACCCATGGCGGCGCCGATGCCGGAAAATGGGCTAGAAAGTGGGCGATTGAATGAGCTTTTGTGTAGTGTGTATGTTCGTGTGTGTGTTGTGTATGCATGTTGTAGGGGGTTGTATTGGTGGTTGTCGGCGACTGGAAGTCGCCGGTCAGTATCCCTGTTGGTCGGGAAAGGGTTGCCGGCGACTGGAAGTCACCGACCGGAGTTGGAAAGGCTGGGGTTTGGTTAGTATATGCGTGTGTGATGAAGGGTATTTGAGGCTATTTTTATGGCATTATTCATGCCGGAATCCGGCGATGGATGGCCGGAGGTGGCAGCCGGTGGTGCAAGCTCGCTGGAGGATGAAGTGGTGGCGGCACAAGGCGGCGCCGTCGCAATTGGTGGTACTGGGAAGTAGGCTGGTCGAGCAGGTCGACGCCGGAAGGCTTGGGAGCGAGCCGGGGCCGAGGCTGTCAAGAAAACTCGATAGCTGCCAAGAGGTGCTACCCCGCTGTCGAGAAAACTCGGCAGCTGACGGGAGACGCTGCCCTGTTTTTCTCCCGTCGCGGGGAAACCGCGCGACGCCGTATTTTCAATTCGTTTTCGATCCCTATCTCATTTTCTTTTCATCGTACTGTATCATCGAGTCATCGCCAATGAAATATCGTTGACCGGGGGTCGTGGGTCCCGATCAAAGTCAACCCTTCAACCAAATTACCAAAATACCCCTCAATCTTAAAATGCTCCGTTGGAGCTCGTTTCAACTCTGATTTAGCTCATCCTTATTTTGTTATGATCCAAAATTCATTCTCTTTCACCTTAGCTGTATAAATTGATTTTTCTCTATTGTTTTTTCAACCTCAATTGTTAAGCCTTCCGTTCTGATCCGTCTCATCTTGATCGATAGTATCCGATCCGATGTTGGTTTAATCTTTAATTATAGATTATAATGATCTAAGAAGATATCGTAATTTATGTAGGCTACCTGTTGGATTGAAGCCTTGGGATACGTGATCTTTGACACTTGCTGCTCACGTGGTAACCACCGAACAAAGTGGGGGTAAAATCTCATTTATGTTTTAAAATCGTACAGTTTTATGGAAAACAATGTGACTACGTGATTTAAATCCTGTCATGATATGGTGTCGTTTTAAAGTGAAATGTTTTCACTATGTGAATAGTATTCGAGTAAATTATATAGATTTGAGAGCTATTGATTTCATGTGACACAAGTGCAAATGGTTTCAAATGATGATAAGTCGGGATAATACCAGTTAAAAAGGGGTTTCTTTAGAAACCAACATATATCAAAAGATTTTCTTTACCTATGCGTTATGTGAATTATGTGGTCAACGTGAACGTGATCAATGTGTACTATGTGTTATGTGAAAACTATTGTATGATAATTTAACTGCGTATGCGCATGCCATGCCAAGTAGGGTATTCCTCGTCGGAAACCTAATAAGGGGGTATTCTACGGAATCCCAACATGAAGGGTGTAACAACCCAAAATGGGGTCGGCTTGGGGCCTCGATAGGTCTTCTTCGGAAACCTATTCAATGGATTGCATTGGAGCTCTTCGGGAGTCTACAACGTGTATTATATGTATATTATTCAAGAAATATTACGTGTATCCCTTTTACTGTACAAATCAACCCCACTAAGTGTCCTTTTTAGCACTTACCCCCTTTTATGTTATTTTACAGAAAATTTCGGAGGCGAGGAGGAATGAACAGAAATGTATGTTATTTTTTTTGTATGTATATGATAGGATGAAATGTAATAGATTTTGATGAGACAAAACGTGTAATATTCTAGATCTTTAGCTATCTGGATAAGTTTTACATGTAAATATGCTAAGGCAAGGATGCTGGAAGGACTTGAAGATTCTGTAAAGCAGCCAGGAAGCCGAAGTCCCTGCTACCTGCATACTGTATCAAGCAACCAGCAAGCAAAACTCGAAAAGGATGCTACAAGGAACCTGGAGATAGTCAAGGAAGCTGGCTAACTTGAAGAGGATACTACCAGATACATCAGAGTCAATGCAACCTGACTAGCCAGTAGAGTCACTCCAGTTCCAACGAATCAGAATCTGCCATGTGTGATAAAGCAGCAAGGACACAGTACAAGTAGTCTGCAGAGTGAAGTTGCGCAGACAAAGGACAAGCAGTTGCAGAACAGAATGAAGGCATTTCAGAACAGGTGTCAGAAGATCGGCAGAACCAATCAGGAAGAGACACCTCATCAAGCGAATGACTGTCTTCCCAACGGGCAGAAAACTACCCGATGCCTATAAATAGAAGTCTGATTCACAAAGAGAAAATACAACAACAAGAACAACAACGAACTACACATTCGACTAAGAGAGAATTAAGAAGCAAATAGACGCGAAGGAAATCTCTTACAAGCAAAAGCTCATACTCTCAAGTTAATCAGACTGAGCAGCAGCAAGCCAGCTACCTTTGTGATCTTCTGAAGTTCAAGGAGCTTGCTGCATTTGATTGTGCATAAATCTTTCACTTTATTCTAAGTCTGATAGGAGTCGTTTAGGCAGGAATTGATACTGCTAAGTGGTAATCTCTATGAAGAAGAGAAAGGATCCTGTGTGGGTCGATTAACCTGTGTGGAGATCCTGTGTGGGTCGATAGTTGGTCACTGTGCAGCTACCTGTGTGGATAGAGCTGACAGTTTGTTTAGAGTATAGTTTGTGTTAGCTGAGTCTATTGTAAATCAAACTTGCTTTAACAAAGTTCCTCCTTGTGAAGGAGTAGAGAGGACGTAGAGGGATTACTTCACCCTTGAACATCTATAAGCTTGCTTGTGTCATTTATAGCTTTCTATCCATCTATCTGCATCTGAGCATACTGCATTAAAAGCATGTTTCGAAAAACATAAGTATTTTCGCTGTGCATTACATTCTCTGTCTAAGTCCTGAGGTCACTGCCTGAGCAGGAACCTATCGAGCAGCAAGCTTACTAGCTACCTGTTCATCAGGGACTTAACATTCTTTGGAGCAAAAGTTGAAAATTTGATAAGGTTAATTCACCCCCCTCTTAACCTTATACCACCACTGGGACCAACAAGTGGTATCAGAGCAGGTTGGATTAGAAACCCAACTTGTCTGGTCAAATCCCTGATCCCTGTTTTTCGAAAATCTGCATACATCGCTTTCATCATATCATGGACACGTACAAGCTTCCTATGTTTTCTATTAAAGAGTATGACGATTGGAAGATTAGAATGCAGGCACATCTCTCAGCCATGCATGACGAAATGTGGATGGTTATCACAGATGGACCTCCAAGGATCACCAAATCTAATCCAATATTTACGAGAGCTGCCGAAGTTGGCGATGCAGGAGCCATTCCCCATCAAGCTGTGATTGACAAACCGAGGGAAGAATGGTCGGCTGATGATAGAAGATGAGCTAACCTGGACAATGTAGCCAAGAACGCCTTATTCGTTACTCTGGATAAAGGAACCTTTAGCAAGGTCAAGACATGCAAGACAACAATGGATATATGGAACAAACTTGAACAAATCTACGAAGGAACAGAGCTGACTAAGGAGAACAAGATGTCAGCAACCCAGAAATTCGAGCTGTTCGAGATGCTCCCTAAAGAGACCTTGGAGCAGATGGATCTGAGATTTACAAACATTGTAAATGAGCTTGAATCCCTGGACAAATTCTACACCCAGAAGGAGAAAAATATGAAAGTGCTAAGAGCACTACCTGCAGAATGGGATAGCAAGACTACTGCAATGAGGGTATCAATGGATCTAAAGTCAATGAGTACCTTTGACCTCTTCTCTGACTTAAAAGCCTTCGAATATGATATCAATAGAAGGAAGAAGGAAGCTGAAGAATCAAGCACAAAGGTAACTGCCCTGACAGCCAGAAACGCAAAAGACACTGGAGCTATCTGCAGTAAGCAGGGAGAGCCACCTGTCGAGGGTACTGATGATGAAATGGCCATTCTTCTAAGAAATTTCAAGAAATTTATCAGATACAACAGAAGAGGTGACTTTAAGAAGTATCAGGCACCTCCCCAACAACCCACTACTCAGCAATCAAACCAGGATATATCCGATCTCTGCTACAATTGCCGAAAACCAGGATACTAGCCAAAGAGTGTCCTCATCCTAAGATCAACAGGTATCCCAATGGAGAATCGTCCCAGAAAAGGGAAAAACGAAGAGAAGAACGGAGAAGAATTAAAGCTTTCCTAAGTGAGATGGAAAAGGGCAAGGAACCTACCAAGGAGGCTTAGCAAGATGCGGACTCCTCTGATGATGATAGTGATTCCTCATCCTCGAAAGATGAAGCACTTATCTGCCTGATGGCACAGGAAGCTGAGGACAGCGAGGATGATGAGGTAATGTACACTAATCAGCCCTTATTGGAAGAGGAAGAGTCTAACAAAAGCCTCTCCCTTAAACAAATCATGAGCGAATTCGAACAGATAAACTCAATTCATGAGGAGCTAAAACTCGAAAATGAGATGCTCAGGAGGGAAAACAAACAGCTAGCTGAAAAGCTATCTGCATATGAGCTTGATAGCTAAAAGTGCAGCGACCTCCAAGAGCATGCATCTAAGCTCAATCTGAGAATCGCCAAACTTGAGAATGAGAAGAGTGATCTTCAAGCGATTATTGGAACCTTTACCAAGTCAGCTAAAGAAGCAAAGGAATACATGAACTCGGGTAAAAGTCCATTTGATAGGACAGGCCTAGGATACTGTGCAGGAACCTCTCAAGGAACAGCAAGGTCATCTAAAACTATTGTTTTCATTCGAGCTGGAACCCCAAAAGAAAAGGAGTTATCCAATAACTCAACAGCAAGCTTGAAGAACACAATAGACAAGGGCAAGAGACCCACGTACACATTCTTAGGGGATAAGCCTGTTTTCAAAAGCTGGCTACAGCAGAATCAATCTGCTGATAGAAACAAGAAAAAACAGCAACCTACAAGGATGCTGAACAGAAACATCTATCCCACCAATACTAAGACCAGAATGTCTAAATCTAAACGAGCTCATGCTCAAGAGAAGTATGGTGGAGGACCTCACTTCAAAAGTGACGGATATACACAGGTTGCACACACATTTCAGTATCCGAAGGATACCTCTTATAGACGAAACCACCAAGTCTACAACAAAACAATTGTTGTGAGACAAGTTTGGATTCCAAAAGGTACTAACAAAGAAGGACCCGTACATGTATGGGTACCTAAGAACCAGTAATCTCTATTTTACAGGTACCTACAGCAGGAACCAGCAAGGAAGTATGGTACATTGATAGCGGGTGTTCGAGACACATGACTGGAGACAAAGAAATCCTTAAGAATTTTCAACAGTGCAAAGGACCCAAATTAATCTTCGGAGACAACTCCAAGGGAAGCACTAGAGGGATTGGAACTCTCATCAAAAAAAACACTCACATTAAGGAAGTGTCGTATGTCAAAGGCCTAAAATACAACTTGCTAAGCATAAGCCAATTTTGTGACAAAGGTTACTCAGTGGAGTTCAATCACAACAAATGCCTGATAAGGGACGGCCAATCCAAGGAAGTGAAGCTATCTGGAACTAGAAAAGGAAACATCTATGTAGCTGACTGGAGCTCAGTAACCACAGCTACCTGCTTCATTGCAAAAGGATCATCAGAAGCTAGCTGGTTATGGCATAAACGGATGAGCAATCTGAACTTCAAAACGATCAACAAGTTAGCCAGGAAAGGACTGGTCAGAGGGCTACCCGATATGGTGTACAAGAAAGAGAGTCTATGTGAAGCATGCCAAAAGAGAAAGCAAACTAAAAGGTCCTTCAAAAACAAGATACAAAGGTCAACTGAAAGAGTTCTAGACTTACTACACATGGATCTATTCGGACCAGTAGAACCAGTAAGCATGAGTGGAAGAAAGTACACACTTGTAGTGGTGGACGACTATTCAAGATTCTCATGGACATTATTCTTGACAAAGAAGTCAGACACTCAGCGAAGGTTACCGGAGCTACTGAAGAAGCTGCAGATCGAAATGAGCCTGAACATTATCAAAATCCGAACAGACAGAGGCACTGAGTTTACAAACAAGTTTATTGAAGAATACTGCTCTAACAATGGAATCAAGCATGAATACTCAGCAGCTAGGACGCCGCAACAAAATGGTGTTGCAGAGAGGAAAAACAGAACCCTGAAGGAAGCTGCGAGGACCATGCTAGTTGAAGCACAGCTACCCAAGAGATTTTGGGCAGAAGCAATCAACACAGCATGCTATACCCAGAACAGATGCATTATCAACAAAGATTTGAATAAAACTCCTTATGAGCTATGGTTTGGCTATACTCTAAATATTGAACATTTTCATATTTTTGGATGCAGGTGCTATGTACTCAACAATGGAAAAGACTACCTGAAAGCATTCGACTCAAAGTCAGATGAATGAGTATTCTTAGGATACTCCTCGGTAAGCAAAGCCTTCAGAATCTTCAACAAGAGAACACTTGTTGTAGAAGAAACAGTACATGTGGATTTTGATGAACCACACTGTTCTAAGGCTGATATAGATGAACTTAATGAAGATCTTGGAAAAACTCACATCACCAACACTCGTGTTGAATATATTGATGCTGAGTTACCAAATCTCCAAAATATTGAATCAACTCAGAATCAGCAACCTGCACCTACACAGCAACATGGAGAACATGAACCTACTCCAAACCAGCAGGCACCAGTGATACAAGAAGAAATACACCACCCTGAAGGAATTCAACTGGAAGTACAGTTAGAATTATAGCACGATCCAAATCAGCAAGCTGAACAGGATGATCACGAGCAACCTGCTGAAACTCAAAATGAACAACAGGTTGAAGAACTTAGAAGGAAATGGCTAAGGAATCAGATCATAGGAGATTCCACCTCTGGAGTAAGAACAAGAAGTAGCAACCCCCATGAAGCAATGTTTGCTTGCTTTATTTCACAAACAGAACCAAGCTGCATAGAGGATGCTCTAGAAGACACCAACTGGATACAGGCAATGCAAGAAGAGCTTAATGGATTTGAAAGAAACCAAGTGTGGCATCTAGTTCCTAGACCTACTCACCAAGGAGTAATCGACACAAAATGGGTATTCAAAAACAAACTCGATGAAGAAGGACAAGTAGTCAGAAACAAGGTAAGATTAGTGGCAAAAGGTTACTGCCAGGAGGAAGGAATAGACTTTGAAGAAACTTTTGCACCAGTAGCTAGACTAGAGGCAATCAGGATCTTCCTAGCCTATACCGCTCACAACAATCTGACAGTCTACCAGATGGATATCAAAAGTGTTTTTCTCAATGGACTGCTCGCTGAAGAAGTTTATGTGGAGCAACCTCCAGGATTTGAAGAAAATCCAGAGACCATGGTCTTCAGGTTGAAGAAAGCTCTCTATGGGCTAAAGCAGGCACCTAGAGCCTGGTATGATACTCTCTCGAAGTATCTACTTGATAATGGATTCAAGAAAGGCAAGGTGGATAAGACACTCTTCAGAATCCAAGATGAAGATAGCATACTGCTCGTTCAGATCTATGTCGATGATATTATCTTCGGTTCAACAAACAAAGAATTGTGCCAAAAATTTTCAAGTCTCATGCAATCCAAATTCGAAATGAGCATGATGGGAGAACTAAGCTTCTTCCTCGGTCTGCAAGTCAAACAACTAAGCAATGGAACCTTCATCAATCAAGCAAAATACACTAAGGAATTGATAAAGAGATTCGGATTGGAAAATACAAGCACAGTAAGCATACCGATGATAACATCAGGAAGCCTAGACAAGGATATTGATGGCAAAGCAGTAGACGTTACAAAGTACAGAAGACTAATTGGGTCACTGCTCTACCTGACAGCAAGCAGACCAGATATCATGTTCTCAGTGGGAATATGTGCAATATATCAAGCAGCTCCAAAAGAGTCACATATGACCGCAACCAAACGAATCATCAGATACCTCAAAAGAACCCAGGAAGCTGGTCTATGGTACCCGAGAGAAGGAGGACTCAAGCTTATTGGTTACACTGACTCTGATTTTACAGGTTGCAAAATTGACAGGAAAAGCACCAGTGGTACCTGCCAGCTACTAGGAAACAAACTGGTATCATGGTTCTGCAGAAAGCAAACCTCTATAGCAACCTCAACAGCCGAGGCCGAGTATGTTGCTGCAGGAAGCTGCTGTGCACAAATTCTATGGATTCAACAGCAACTAAAGGACTACGGAATTGAAGAGAAGGAAACACCTATCCTATGTGACAATTCAAGCGCAATAGCTATCACCCACAATCCAGTTCTACATTCAAGAACCAAACACATTGATATCAGACACCACTTCATCAGAGATCACGTTGAAAAGAAAGATATAACTTTGGAAAAAGTGCATACTGATCTACAGCTAGCTGACATATTCACAAAGCCACTCTGTGAATCAAGATTTTCGTTTCTAAGAAACGAGCTGGGAATAATCAACTTGTGATAATTTTCTATATAACTCTATGTTTTCATGTTGAAATGACTATAATGTTCAGGGGGAACCATAGGCAGGACGAAGGAAAAACAGCAACCTAAAGGTTACTACTCAAGGTCCCTGGACAGTTACTGGATACAATGTTACTGCTCTGAGCTACCTGCAGGATCCAGTAACTGAAGCGCGTGAAAAGAGGAACAGTTACCCCGCGGTTAGCAGCCGTTTTTACAGAAAACTCCTCGATATCTACAAAATATCACATCAAGTCCTTAAGCACACGTACACCGCGCCAAAAATCTCAACCATTGGATTAAGGGTCTTTTCAAATTCAAGACCAATCAGAACCGTCAGATCATCTCTCACCAAAATTCAAATATAAAGAAGTCTTTCTTCTCACTCATCTCTTACACTTAAACATTTCCATTCTCTTGCAAACCCTAATCTCTCGTGTTTTCTCTGTCTCGAAGCTTTCCAGTTTCAGATCTCTCACTCTTTCAGAAATGGCACCAAAAACATCCCAAGTTGTTGATGGAAGGCTAGTGGACCGCAAGATCCTTCTCAAGATGGTGGAGGACGAAGGGAACACGAAGGACGTCATGAAGAATATCCTTCAATGCCTCTATGAGACCGGACTTCTCAGACTCTGCTCCTATCACAAGGCCTCGTACGCAGAGGAGCAGGTGGAGAAATTCTACCGGAGGGCGAAGGTTTCTGCAGATGGGTCAAAGATCACATCAAAGGTTGGTGGAGTGACAGTGGTAGAAGAGGTGTTCGCTCTGCCTACTGAAGGGATGAATGCCAGTGACCTCTCCACCTACGGAGAAGACCAGCTGGAGGAGTTCTGGACGACGTTCACCGGGAAGGAGGACACGGCGGGGATGTTCCGGAGTTGCAGCAAGAAGGTCTTCCTTCTGGAGTTTGAGTTGCTGCATGATATCTGCTGCCATATCATAGAGAACCGCTCTGGTTCCTTTGATAAGTGTACCAACTTCCGGTACAGGATGATGATGGCCATTGTGAAGAAGGAGAAGGTGGACTGGGCCAGCTACCTGCTTTCCAGGCTGGTGGAGGAGGTGGAGAAGAAGGTAGGTAAGCCTACCTATGGGCTTATTATCAACACCCTCCTGGGTCACTTGAAGGTGGATTTGTCCTAGGGGAAGCCCATCTAGAAAGGGAAATTCATCGGTGCGGGTAGGGTCTTTGCCAAGAAGACCACTGCTCGGTCATCCCCAGTAACCAGAGAGGTCTCTGAGGACCTCAAGGGTGCTCCAAGGACAAGGAAGGCATTCCGCGACAATGCCTCTCCTTCGTCTGAAAGCAGCTCGAGGATGGAGGAGCCTGCAGAGCCCTCACCAGCTCCTGTTGTACCAAAGAAGATCAAGCACAAGAAAGATGTGCAGAGGAGACTGGTCATCTCTGATGATGATGAACCAGAGATCGTCACCACTCGAGCTGTTAAGAAGCCTGCAGTGGAAGTGGAGATTGACTCTCCACTAAGGGAGGAACAGGTAGGAAATGCTGCTGTTGATGATGATGATGATGAGGAGGATGTGGCTGAGTTTGTCATCAGCATACCGAAGCTGGAGATGGAGTTCGGTAAATTGATGGAAATATTCACCACCTGGTGGCAATTCAGACACCTACCCAGGGAGGAACTCATCCAGTGGGCAGACTGGAAGACTGAGGAGGAATGGGCGTTGAATTGGGTCGCCATGGATGATTTGGAGGAGATCCTCCAAAAGAAATTTTTGAAGGATCTCAGGAAGATGAAATGGCCGGAATTTCTTGAAAACGCGGAGAGAGCCGCTGAGTTGGAGGCCAGGAAGCAAAAGGAAGCTGCCGCACAGCTGCCTGGCCCCAGGAGCCTATAGGGGAAAGAAGCTGTTATCCAGCCAGACTTCTACCGGGAGGAAGTGATACTGGATGCTGCTGCTGACTAGGTTAGAGCAAGCGATGATGTGGGCTTTACTGAGGCCCAGATAGTAAAGTACGGGGAGCAGGAAGCCATGGAGAGGATGCTGAAGCAGGCTGCTAATATCAGCCTGGTAGATACCAGAATGAGAAGGCCAATAAGGGAACCACAAATAGGTGAAAGATCCTCCTGCTCAGCGTTGATGGTTGAACCTATCAGCAGGCGGTCACCTTCACCAACGGAGAAAAACGGTGAGGAATTCTCATACCTTACTGACCTGATCATTCTTCCTGAAGTTCCTGTACAGACGCCGATGAAGGAGAGGAGCTCGACGCCAACTGACTTTCCCAAGACCAAGGAGTTGGAAACCCTCGCTGCTGTGGCATCTCTCGATCTGATAGTTCCAACCACAGTAGCAGTCGCCGATGACACCACGGAGACCATCATTCCCACACCAATGGAGGTAGAGGCTGAGGGGGAACATGTGCAGCAGGAGGCACCTGTTCAAGCTGTAGCCGTGGAGGAACCTGCCCCCATGGAGAAGGAGCAACCTGATGCAGCTATTCCAATGGAGGTGGAGGAGATGACACCTGCCAAATCGGTGGACCAGGGAGAGACGGTCGTTGAGGGGGAAGTAGCTGCAGGTGGAAAGATGGTGGAAGTGCAGGAGGCAGGAGGAGACAAAAGTGGAGAAAATGAGCCTGTTGTACAGAAGGAGGCTGAAGTACAGGAGGATGCAGTGTAGGAAGTGGTAGAGGAGATAGAGCAGGAGAAGGAGGCCGAAATGGTGTTCAGCAAGGGTAAGGTAGCTGAACAGGACAAGAAGCTGGGGGTACTTGAAGAGGATGCTGAAGAGGAAACACCCTCTAAGAATACTGGATCAGGAGGTGAAGGATCCAGTAGCCCTACCAGCAGCGATGAAGGGTCACCCAGTGAACAGGGTGATACCGGAGTCGAAAAATCCAAAGCACTAACATCTGTCTCTGATGAACAGGCACAAGCAGGAGAACGCCAGGAGCCTGCCAGATCAAATGACGAGGTGCTGACAGCAATTGAACAAATGGGGAAGTCCTTGGTGAAAGCAAGCAGGAAAATCCGCAAGGATACCCGCTCCCACTCTGTGAAGACGTATTCTTTCATGGACTCCCTCAACGTCACATTGTCAAAGCTCACTCAGATGATTGCTGCCTACCGACCCCCCAAGGAGGATGCTGCAGTGGAAGTCGTCAAAAGCATGATGGAGAAACTCAACAGGCAAGAGGAGAAAATGATCTCTCTTGAGGCCAATCAGAAGACTTTAGTCACTGCAGTAGACCGGATGGACAGGGAGCAGTTCAACCAATCACAGACCCTGCGGGATCACTCAGGCACCTTGTCTGAAATTCACTCCATGGTCAGTTTTGTGGTTGGGCGTGCTGATGATGACAAAAAGGGGGAAGGAATGATTGAAGGCAGACAGAAGGCTGGACAGGACCCTGCTGCCTGCAGACATATGGTAGTAAGCAGTAGGAGGAGAGATGACTCTGGAGATGGCGAACACAAGGGAGCTGGATCTAGGGGCCCTTCAGACAGCAGTGCTAAAAGAAAATTAGATGCTGTTTCTGGGTCTGTTCATCAAGGCTTCAGGAAGGGTGCTGATATGAGAGAAGAGAAAAGAAGGAGGACTGAAGCAGAGCTGAAAAGCAACCTGGATGCTGTATTTTCATCAGATCCTAGGGTTGCCCTTGACAAGATCTTCCCTCCGCACAAGCTGCCTGACATGGTTGAAATGTAGAAAAACTTACAGAACCCTGATGTCGCAGCAAGTGCCACTCTCAGAAGCTTCTTGGAAGCAAGCCCGGATCCCAGGAGTGACAGATTCCTAGCCCCAGAAGTTCCGGAGGTCACTCTTCCTACTGAGGTCAACCCATCCTTTTTCCAGATTGAAGCATTCAAAAGAAATGAGCTGATGAAGTACTTCACCACCCTCTGCAAGGAATCTGCTCTTTTCAGAGGATTCAAGACGAACAAGGAGGCTTTGCAGAGATTCTTGGAGCTAACAAAGAAAGGTGGACTTCCAATCCAAGTGAAGCTAAATCAGAAACTTGGAAAAGAGCCCATACCATATAGTGAAGACTTCTGGCTCAGGTTTGAGGAGTCTGAAGAGATGGTGAAAAGGATGGAACCTAGCTATCAAGATTCAATAGCCAACTGGTGGAAAAGCACAAAGTTCGAAAGAAAGAAGAAGGCCAGTTGGTTGAAAACTTGATGTTTTGCTTTTTGCTTATGTTTCTATTTTGTTATTCTGTTTAAGATTCTGTTTGCTCTACTATCTGCATGAGTATGTATATGCTTTGTACTTATCTCTGATCAATGAAAATTTTGATTCTTTTGGTTGATAAAAGCTCACATCTTGTGAACTTGATGCATGATTATGAATGATTATATCTCTCTGCATCTTTGTTCCAAGTTAATAATATATGGTTCTTTGATCCTGTTAAGGAGTTTTGTCATCATCAAAAAGGGGGAAATTGATAGGATGAAATGTAATAGATTTTGATGAGATAAAACGTGTAATAGTCTAGTTTTACATGTAAATATGCTAAGGCAAGGATGCTAGAAGGACTTGAAGATTCTGCCAAGCAGCCAGGAAGCCGAAGTCCCTGCTACCTGCATACTGTATCAAGCAACCAGCAAGCAAAACTCGAAAAGGATGCTACAAGGAACCTGGAGATAGTCAAGGAAGCTGGCTAACTCGAAGAGGATACTACCAGATACATCAGAGTCAATGCAACCTGACTAGCCAGTAGAGTCACTCCAGTTCCAACGAATCAAAATCTGCCATGTGTGATAAAGCAGCAAGGACACAGTACAAGCAGTCTGCAGAGTGAAGTTGCGCAGACAAAGGACAAGCAGTTGCAGAACAGAATGAAGGCATTTCAGAACAGGTATCAGAAGATCGACAGAACCAATCAGGAAGAGACACCTCATCAAGCGAAGGACTGCCTTCCCAACGGGCAGAAAACTACCTTATGCCTATAAATAGAAGTCTGATTCACAAAGAGAAAATACAACAACAAGAACAACAACGAACTACACATTCGACTAAGAGAGAATTAAGAAGCAAATAGACGCGAAGGAAATCTCTTACAAGCAAAAGCTCATACTCTCAAGTTAATCAGACTGGGCAGCAGCAAGCCAGCTACCTTTGTGATCTTCTGAAGTTCAAGGAGCTTGCTGCATTTGATTGTGCTTAAATCTTTCACTTTATTCTAAGTCTGATAGGAGTCGCTTAGGCAGGAATTGATACTGCTAAGTTGTAATCTCTATGAAGAAGAGAAAGGATCCTGTGTGGGTCGGTTAACCTGTGTGGAGATCCTGTTTGGGTCGATAGTTGGTCACTGTGCAGCTACCTGTGTGGATAGAGCTGACAGTTTGTTTAGAGTATAGTTTGTGTTAGCTGAGTCTATTGTAAATCAAACTTGCTTTAACAAAGTTCCTCCTTGTGAATGAGTAGAGAGGACGTAGAGGGATTACTCCACCCTTGAACCTCTATAAGCTTGCTTGTGTCATTTATAGCTTTCTATCCATCTATCTGCATCTGAGCATACTGCATTAAAAGCGTGTTTCGAAAAACATAAGTATTTCCGCTGTGCATTACATTCTCTGTCTAAGTCCTGAGGTCACTGCCTGAGCAGGAACCTATCGAGCAGCAAGCTTACTAGCTACCTGTTCATCAGGGACTTAACATTCTTTGGAGCAAAAGTTGAAAATTTGATAAGGTTAATTCACCCCCCCTCTTAACCTTATACCACTGGGACCAACAGTATATAAGAATGTATATGGATGTTCGGCATTTCAGAAACCCCGGTTATGTACAAAATAATGTTTATGTGTTTTACTCCAAACAAGAATGTATCTTTCCACTGCAATCATATAAACTTTTTATATCTTTTAAGGGTTATCTTCTAAATCTTTGATTCTTTTAAAATCTCAACGGTTTAGGAACTTTTGCTGGACGCCCTATGAAAATGTTGCGTTTGCACTCTGTTTTATCTTAAAATATATATATATTTATTTATTTATTTCCGTGTTTTAACTTTATATGAAAATGAGGCGTGACAATTTGGATAGCACATATCATGGTTCAACTAGTGCACACAAGTGTAATTCCTTTTATATTGTTATATATATTAAACTAATTACAAATTTGATTGAATATTTTTATATATATTTATTCAATTAATTATTTTCATTTTGTTTGATGAATAAAGTTAGATTGATATTGAGCATTTAAGTATATTATGAGTATACTTATTAAAAATGACAATAAATTGCAATACAATATTAATACACTTGTTATTTAAACACATTCATCAGTGACGTGTTTTGATACCTACAAGTATTTATCTATTATATTGGTTATTATTTTATATATTGAGCGTTTGTAAATCAGAACCGAAGACATCAAATTTTAGGATAAAAAACGTATAATTCAAAGTTTGTATTATATTTTATGAATTTTAGATATAAAGAAGACTAAAAGCTCGATCTAATTTTAAAAAAAAATATGAGCTAACAGATCAATCGATTAACAGTCATCGAGCTAGCTCTAATTTGTTTCAAATTAAACAAGCTTCAAATTAATAAAGTCATAATTTTTTATCTGGGTTTAAACAGGATATTGGCATCCCTAGCTAGTTTCAGCCTTCTATTAAGGACACCTCTTCCACGCCTTATTCTAGTGGAGTTAGTTAACAATTTGAATATCTACGACCTATTTTAGTGTAGTTAGTTAGATATTTGAATTTTGATAAATCCTATCTTGTATCTTTATATATAGTGGTACATATCATTCATAAAAGTTAAGTATCAATAAACAGAATTTATATTTCTTATATGGTATCACGAGAAGTGTCGATCTAGGACCTATTGTCAAACCCTAACCTTAATATCTCATATCGACGCCCGAATCCTCCGAAACCACCACGCCTCCTGCCACTGCACTTGCTGCTGCTACAACAGTTCCTCAAATAGTTCCTATTACAGCACAACATCATCACCCCATTAAGCTTTCACACCAATTTTCCTTCTTGGCATGCATATCTGCTTGCTCTTCTTCGCGGACATGATCTTATGGGCTATGTTGATGGCAAAGTGCCCTATCTGCCTTTAGCTGCTGACAACTCTATCGCATTAGAAGTCACCACCAGGATTCGTCAGGACCAATTACTCCTGGCTGCGATTTTCGGATCGCTCACACCTGAGGTTCTCCCACTTGTTTCTTCATCTAATTCATCAGCTGCAGCATGGGCAGTCCTCAATCATCTCTTCGCCAACAAATCTCAATCCCGTGTTAATCAGTTAAAAAATGATCTCTATCGCATCACTATTTCTGACCACTCCATCACAGAGTACATGCATTACATTAAATCAAAGGCTGATGAACTCATCCTGATCGACTAACTTATGTCTGTTGATGACCTTACGTTATCTGTTGTCAATGGTTTAAGCCCTGAATATACCACTATTGTTGGCCCAATTCATACTCGTGATACTCCTCTCTATTTTGAGGAACTCCATGACCTATTATTTGAACACGAGCTCGCACTCCGAGCTCATGAGAAATCCCAGAAAAACCTTATTATCACTGCAAATGCTGCTCAATCTAGTGGAAATCGTAGCTACTCTAATCGCACATCTCATACTGGTGGTCAATGTGGTGCTAACCACAACTCTGGTCCCTGACCGATCTTTTTTGGTTCCTACCATGGCGGTCAGAAGCACACCTCCAACACTCACCATAGCTCCCATTCTTTTGGATGTGGAAATCACCATTCTGCCCCTGAACCCTCATTCAGCAATCGACCCTTTATCATCTGCCAACTCTGTGGCGGTCTCGATCATACAACGCTTACTTGTAGACGCCCTCTATATTTGGCAAACTATGCACGTTGCCATTGCACACTACTTCGTGTTGAAAATAATAATTCGTATTTTCAAAGAAAGCATTTAGAACATCACATTTAGTTTCAAGACGAAGACTTGACTTTGAAGAAAAAGATGAGTATTTTGTGGAGAACCAAGAGCTTTTCTATTTTTCGTAGAATTGGGATTTGTACTAAAATAAATTATTTGTATGGCCTTATGCCTATAAATAAGAGTTTCTTGATCAGTTTTGTAAGCAAGTAAAAACCTCAATAAAAACTAAGAATTTCCAGCACTAAAAATCTCTCTTGTTCTTAAGTTTTTTTTAATCAAAAATCTCTACACCAATACTTTGGTGTTCTTCTCTTAACACCACACTTACGCATCTAAAAACCCAACAAATTTGGCATCAGAGCCAGCTTTGTGGCTGGTGTCTCTACCATTTTTTCTACCCAAACCTTTATTTTATCACCAAAATTTATTGCTACCATGTATGCTCTCACCCCTAACCAAGTACCCATCTTTGATGGAGAACACTACGACTATTGGAGTAGTCAAATGCAAACATTATATATCTCAATGGATCTTTGGGATATAGTGGAGAGTTCGTACGAGGAGCCACCGAAAGAAAGAGCGAGTGCAACATGGAGTGATGCAAAACAAAAGCTATAAGGAGAATGTTCATAGAGATGCAAGTGCCTTAAGATATATTTAACAAGGCGTAAGTAAAACCATATTTCCAAGAATCTTTGGAGCAAAAAAGGTAAAAGAAGTATGGGATATTCTAAAGGAAGATTTCGAAGGAGATGAGAAAGTCACCTCTTTGAAACTACAAGCTCTTTGGAGAGATTTTGACAACATGGGAATGAAAGAAGGTGAAGGGATGCAATCTTTCCTTTCTAGAGTTGCTGAAATTGTGAACCAAATTCGCAGCCTAGGAGATGTTATTGAAGAAAAAAGAATTGCCCAAAAGGTTCTAAGGAGTCTTCCAACTAAGTACGATTATGTCGTCGCAGCCATCGAGGAGTCTAAGCACCTTTCCACCTACACTTTCAATGAATTGATGAGTTCACTTCAAGTTCATGAGGAAAGGTTGAATAGGTCTGCAAAACAGCCCGTTGATCAAGCTTTTCAGTCCAAACTTCAAATTTCGGACAAGAAAAACTCAAATTGGCAGCAAGGAGGAAAGTGAGGCTTCAAAGGAAAAAAGCAAGGGAAATTTTTCAAAGGAGGAAAACAACAACAATCTGAAAATTCAGGTTGCCGTATTTGTAAGAAAACCAACCATGAAACTAAAGATTGCTTCTTTAGATGCAAGAACTGCAAGGATTCGGATCATTCCTACTCTAGGTGCCAAAGAAGAGCAGAAACGACAAGGAAGAAGCCAACTTCACCAAACATGAAGGTGACCAACTCTTTTGCTGCATAAATGAACATAAGGAGTTTGAAAACGTGTGGTATGCTGATAGCGGCTGCAGCAACCACATGTGTGGAGATCGTAGTATTTTTGTGAAGTTGGATACTAGCCACTCTTCTCAAGTGAAACTTGGAGATGGGAAGATTCAAGAGGCTAAAGGAAAAGACATTATTGCAGTCAACACAAAAGGAGGTAACCAAAAGCTCATAAGTGATGTTCTTTATGTTCCGAATCTCACTCAAAATTTATTGAGCGTCGGACAACTCTTGCAAAGAGGATATTCGGTGTCTTTTGATGATGAAAAGTACAGAATCTTTGACAAAAAGAACAGCACTCCGGTGGTTACAATCCAAATGACATCAAACAAAGTTTTTCCCTTTGTTATGCCTTTTGAAAGAGAAGTTGCTTTCAGTAGAGAGAGTGTTGATAAATTTCAGTTGTGGCATTTGAGATGTGGCCATCTGCACAACAATGGGCTGCAACTACTCAAGCAAAAGAATATGGTTGTTGGTCTTCCATCAATCGAAAGAAAGGAGCAAGTTTGTGAAGGATGTATTTTCGGAAAAATGTATCGACTACCATTTCCTAAAACTTCTTGGAGGGCTAAAAGTCCACTTGAGCTGGTGCACTCGGATATTTGTGGACCTACACGGACTCCATCCCTCGGTAACAAAAGATATTTTATTATTTTTGTCGATGACTTTACAAGAATGATGTGGTTATATTTTTTGCATGAAAAATCAGAACCTTTTTCTATTTTTCTGCAATTTAAAGTTCTTGTAGAGAACCAAAGTGGATTAAAAATCAAGGCGTTGAGGACCGATTATGGTGGTGAGTTTCTCTACACCCCATTCATGGAGTATTGCAAGGAAAATGGGATTCAAAGGCAGCTCTCAGTTCGTAGAAGTCCACAACAGAATGGTGTAGCCGAGAGAAAGAATAGAACCATTGTCAAGATAGCAAGGAGCATGCTTCAAGGCAAAAAGTTGGATAAGAAATTCTGGGCTGAAGCCGTTCACAAGGCTATTTACATACTCAATCGATCCCCGACAAAGGCGGTGCAGAATAAAACACCTTTTGAGGCTTGGCATGAGAAGAAACCAACAGTGGATCACTTGAGAGTTTTTGGCTACGTTGCTTACTCTCATATTTCAGCTCCAAACCGTGACAACTATGATGAAAAATGCGAGAAGCTGATCTTTATTGGGTATAGTGATGAGTCAAAGGGTTACAGACTTTATAACTCGGAAACTAATAAACTCATCATCTCAAGAGATGTGATTTTTGATGAAATGGCTTCATGGAATTTGGAGGAGAAGTCTTCTCAAAAACTGGTGTCAAATAAACTTTTGGAGACATCATTTGTACCAAATGAGCAGCAGCAAAATAGGAGTGAAACTCCATTAACAAGTCCTCAAAGAAGTTTCCCAAGTTCTTCAAATTCGGACTCCGAATCACCTCCAACAAAGGTACTATCTTTGAGAGATATTTATGAAAATTGTGATGTTGTCTTATTTGGCTGTGAACCTCAGAACTTTGAAGAAGCAACAAAAGAAGAAGTTTGGAGGAAAGCTATGGATGCTGAAATTGAAACCATAAAAAAAATAAAACTTGAGAGCTTGTGGACTTGCTGGAAGGAAAATAAGTGATTGGCTTGAAATGGGTCTTCAAAACTAAGCTCAATGAATACGGTTCTATCAAAAAACACAAGGTGAGATTGGTTGCGAAAGGCTATTTACAGCAGCCCAGGATAGACTTTAATGAAACATTTGCACCAGTAACATGAATGGAGACAATTCATTTTGTTCTTGCAATTGGAGCTCAAATGGGGCTGAATATCTACCAATTAGATGTCAAATCCGCATTCCTAAATGGAGAGCTTGAAGAAGAAGTTTCTGTCCATCAACCTCAAGGCTATGAAGTTGCTGAAAAGGAAGAAAAAATGTATCGGTTGAAGAAAGCTCTCTACGGATTAAAACAGGCACCCCGAGCTTGGAATAGCAAGATTGATGGATATTTTTGCAAGAACGGTTTTTTGAAAAGTCCAAGTGAGCCCTCTCTTTACATCAAAAAGGAAGGTACAAAAGATTTTTTGATCATTTGCTTATATGTCGATGATCTTATTTATCTTGGTACTAACCCGAAAATGGTGGAGGACTTCAAGAAGAATATGATGCAAGAATTTGAGATGTCTGATTTGGGACTAATGAAATATTTTCTTGGTATTCAAGTGAAGCAATCCGTGGGGGAGAACTTTATCTCACAAGAAAAATATGTGGATGATTTGCTGAAAAAATTCCACATGAAAACTTGCAAATCTGTGGCAACTCCTTTGGCGATGAATGAGAAGTTGAAACAAGATAATGGTGCTAAAAAAAATGGATTCAAAAATATATAGAAGTCTTGTTGGTTCGCTGATTTATCTCACAAACACAAGACCCGACATAGTACATTCTGTTAGCTATGTTTTGCGGTTTATGAGTGAGCTTAGCAAGCTTCATTTTGTTGTAGCAAAGAGGATCCTTCGATACCTCCAAGAAACAAAGAAGCAAGGCTTGAAGTATGAAAAAGAAGAAAATAATGCTTTGATTGGCTTTACGGATAGCGATTGGGCTGGTTCGTTGGATGATAGAAAAAGCACTTCGGGCTATGTTTTCTCGCTTGGTTCGAAGGTGATTGCATGGAGTTCTAAGAAGCAAAAAACGGTTGCTTTATCCTCAAGTGAAGCCGAATATATTGCAGCTGCGGATGCCGCTTGTGAAGCCGTTTGGCTTAGAATTCTCTCTGATTTGCAAGAAGAACAAGCACATGCTACTACAATCTTTTGTGACAACATGTCGACCATTACAATGACTAAAAATCCAGTCTTTTATGCAAGGTCCAAGCACATCGAGCTACGACATCACTTCATACGTGATCTTGTTAGCAAAGGTGAAATCTCAATAGATTTGTTATCACCAATGATCAAGCAGCTGATTTTCTTACCAAGACGGTGACAATCGAGAAGTTTGAGAAGTTCAAGAAGATGTTGAAAATTACGAATTAAGAGGGGGTGTTGAAAATAACAATTCGTATTTTCAAAGAAAACATTTGGAACATCACATTTAGTTTCAAGATGAAGACTTGACTTTGAAGAAAAAGAAGAGTATTTTGTGGAGAACCAAGAGCTTCTCTATTTTCCGTAGAATTAGGATTTGCACTACAATAAATTATTTGTATGGCCTTATGCCTATAAATAAGAGTTTCTCGATCAGTTTTGTAAGCAAGTAAAAACCTCAATAAAAACTAAGAATTTCCAGCACTAAAAATCTCTCTTGTTCTTAAGTTTTTTTTTAATCAAAAATCTCTACACCAATACTTTGGTGTTCTTCTCTTAACACCACACTTCCGCATCTAAAAACCCAACACTCGTGACCAGTGGCTTGTTGATACAGGTGCCTCCCACAATCTCACCAATGACTTGAGCAATCTCTCCATCCATTCCGAGTATAATGACACTGATTCGGTCCAGATTGCAGATGGAACTAGTTTTCCCATCACGCATACTAGTAACTTGGCTTTACAATTTTTTTCTCGCACCTTTACTTTATCTGATGTTCTTTGCATTCCGTCTGCTACGCAAAATTTATTGTCTGTCAGCAAATTTACCACTGAAAATAAGGTGTCTATGAAATTCTTTCCTGATTATTTTATTATCAAGGATCAAGTCACGAGGGCCTTCTTGCTAAAAGTCCTTGCCGTGAAAGAGTCTATCACATTACCACTCCCCTCATTTTGCCAAAATCAGCATCCAAGTCTGTTTTTGTCGGTGTTCGTACATCCTCCCTTCACTGGCATGCTTGTCTGGGGCATCCGTCGTTGATACAAGCACTTTTATTATTCACAAAAATAAATTATCATTGTTGGATAAGTCCCAGGTTTTGGGCACGGATTGTATTTCTTATCGTTTGAGCAAGTCACATAAACTACCGTTTTCGAATTCTATATTTACCGCTCTTCATCCCTTACATTATTTGTTTGCTGATGTTTGGGGGCCAACTTTGGTTACATCAATTGATGGCTCTAAATACTTTGTATTATTTGTGGATTTGTTTACACGCTACTGTTGGTTATTTCCTCTGAATGCTAAATCGCAGGTTGTCTCCATATTTATTCAGTTTCGTCTGTTAGTTGAAAAGCAATTTGGCCACTGCATACATAATTTTTATACAGATAATGGAGAAGAGTTCACAGCATTGTGCTCCTACTTAGTTCAGCATGACATTTCATGGCTAACCTCAGCTCCTAACACGCCTCACCAAAATGGTATTGCTGAATGTCGTAATTGTCATATCATTAAACTGGGATGAGCTCTACTCCATCATGTGGCTCTTCCATCATCCTTTTGGTCATTTGCCTTACAGACTGTCGTCTACTTAATCAATCGGATGCCCACGCCCGTCCTTGATAACCAATCCCCATTTCAGCGGTTTTTTAGTAAACAACCCAATTATACCAAACTCCGTGTTTTCGGGTGCTTATGCTTTCCTTGGTTGCGTCCATATCTTCCGGACAAACTTACACCACTGTCTAAACAATGTATTTTTATTGGCTATTCTACATCTCAGAGCGCGTATAAGTGTTTCGATCCAGAGTCGGACCGCATTTATATCTCTCGACATGTTCACTTTGCCGAATCCCAATTCCTGAATTCTATGTCATCTCATTTAGCATCTTTTCCTCACTCAGGTCTTGATACCTGTAATATATATGTGTTGCTGTCTTCTTCGGTCGAATCCGCCCCTACCTCGTCATCTCCCCAGGCTTCGATTGGCCACTCTAGTTTGACTCCCTCAGCCAAACCTATTCCACAAGCTGAACCAGCTCCTCTAGCCGTACCCCCTCTACCGATTCAGCCTTCTCCAATCTAGCACCATCATCATCCTATGCGTACTCGAAGTTTGAATAATATTCATAAACCCAAGCAGTTGCTTACTACCACCAAACATCATCTTCCTGACAATGTTGAGCCTTCTACGGTATACCAAGCTCTCTCGCATCCTCTTTGACGGGCTGCCATGACAAAAGAATTTACGGCACTTCAACGCCATGGTCGTGGGATTTAGTTCCACCACCCTTGCACGCGAATATTATTGGTTGCAAATGGGTCTTTCGCATAAAACATATGCCTGATGATTCCATTGATAAATACAAAGCTCGACTCATTGCAAAGGGCTTCCACCAGCATCTCGATATTGATTTTCGTGAGACATTTAGTCCTGTCATCAAACCAGTCACCATTCGCATGGTTCTCTCTTTGACTCTTCAATTTAATTGGCCTGTTCGTCAACTTGACGTTAGTAATGCATTTATTCATGGAAAATTAGAGGTTCCTGTATACATGTCTTAACCGCCTGGATTTAAAGACTCAACCTCCCCATCTCATGTTTGTTTACTTTGCCGCACGTTATATGGTCTTCGTCAGGCTCCCCGTGCTTGGTACATTACCTTGCGCTTGCCTTGGTATCCTTCGGTTTTTTGCGCTCACAGTCTGATACGTCCCTTTTTATTCTGCATAGAGAGTCTCTTCGGGTATATGCCCTTGTCTATGTCAATGATATTATCATCACCGGATCCTCGGATGAACAACGTTTGGCTTTTACTTATCATCTGAAAGCCACTTTTGCTGTCAAAGACCTTGGTTGTTTATCATACTTTCTCGAAGTTGAAGTTACTCACTGTAAAGAGGGTCTCTTTCTATCTCAACACAAATACACCGTTGATCTTCTTCGGCGACACAACATGGATGGTGCAAAAGCACTTTGCACACCTATGTCTTCGAAACCTGCTTCTGTCTCTGACTCCGTGGACCCCATAGAATATTGCAGGGCTATCGGCGACCTTTAATACTTGACGATTACCCGTCCTGACATTGCATTCACGGTCAACAAACTTGCTCAACACATGTCTTGTCCCACTGCTTCTCATCAGCAAGCAGTAAAACATTTATTTTGTTATTTTAAGGGATCACTACACCATGGCCTTCTTCTCCAATGTTCTTCTTTGCTTTCAATAACTACTTATTCTGATTCAGATTTTGGCGGGGATCTGTCAGATGGTAAATCCACCTCGGATATTATCTTCCTGGGTCACAATCCTATTTTTTGGCGCTCAAGGAAGCAAACGGGGGTTGCACGTTCTTCTACTGAAGTTGAGTACCGCGCTCTCGCCTCTGCCGCTTCTGAAGTATGTTGGCTACATCACCTATTTAGCGAACTTCACATTTCCTTTCCTTCGGTTCCCAGGCTTTGCTGTGACTACATGGGTACGACTCGTCTCACACTGAATCCTGTCCAACATTTACGTATGAAACATATCAACCTTGACCTTCATTTTGTTTGTGATCTTGTGTTTAAAGGATGCCTCACTGTTTCTTATGTCAACACTGGCTGACCTTCTCACCAAACCTCTTGCTCGATCACGCTTTCAAGTTTTACAATCCAAAATTTCATTTACCGATGGAACGTCGATTGCGGGGACGTATAAAGGACACCTCTTTCACGCCCTATTCTAGTGGAGTTAGTTAACAATTTGAATATCTACTATCTATTTTAGTGTAGCTAGTTAGATATTTGAATTCTGATAAATCCTATCATGTATCTTTATATGTAGTGGTACATATCATTTGTAAAAGTTAAGTATCAATATACAAAATTTATATTTCTTATACCTTCAACCTTCAATGTAATGTTTAATTGGGTCACGTTCTTCAGTAAGACTATTTTAGAATTTTAAACAAAAATAGCTAAATAAGAAGTTCACATGCAAATTGGCTTTCAAAAAAAAAATATCTTATTACGACTAAAATTGCCATATTTCACCAATGAATAATATATTTGCAAACTAATATATTTATACAATGTATCAATTTTTTAATATATTATAATAATATCATAGGACAAAATGTGACGAGATTTGATGTAGCAAACCAATCAGATAAAACGCTATAAAATATTTAATCTGAAACTATATATCATAAGCCACAACTTTACAAAAGTATATGTAATTAATTGAAAATGATAAAATGTTCACTGTGTGCAATGCATTCGATAACATGTAATGATCACATCCTATTATTATATAAAAAGTTAAATTAATAAGTAAACTAAATTTTTTACACATCAATTGTACACATATATTAATGTACTTACGGTGCTCACGATGGGTAGAATAATAAGGATGTATCATTAACATTCTTACACAAATTCATCTCTTAAACATTCTCCAATCCTGCAAATTACATTTAAAAAACATTGGTCATTGAACATAAAACAAGGAAACATTGCAAAATTGATGTTGTAATTATTAGACTATTTTACATAATTTCACTCTCATCCAAATCAATTTTGATCTTTTAATTATTAAACTATTACAGTATTATATATAATTTCACTCTCATCCAAATGAAATTTTCCAATCAGGTCATGTAATTACTTCTAACATATTCCAAATTAGTCCAACGGAGATCAAAATAAGGTAATTTCATTGATTTTTTTTTTCTTTTGTACTTGCAACTAGCGTGAGTTGTTTGAATCATATTTTTACTATTTTAAAATAATCTGTTCTCCATATACTTAGTTAACTCACATTAAGATCAAATAAGTTTGAATTTGGCTCGACTCGATACCTGAAACATATTTATAAAAATATTTATTTTTTTCTAAAAAAAATTAAAAATGAAAATTTTAATATACAAAAATAAATTATTAAGTGCGAAATTATAAATTTTAACATATTGATCGCTTAATCTCGAAAGCTGCTCGAACAACTTGTTTTATCTAATTTATAACTCTGCTCTTTCCCTTCTTAAAATATTATTGAATTTCTCAACATAATTAAAAAATTGAAAAAAAAAAGTTGTGAAATATAGATATTAATGAAAATATTAATCGGGTAAAAAAGATATAGTGATATATATATATATATATATATATATATATATATCATATATTGAGATGGCATTATTTAAATCCAAGGAAAATGAGTTGGTGAGGCTTTAATTTTAGGATTGATATACATCAATTCTCCGTGATGGCTTATGAGACGTCACGCTCCTAAATTAATGTTCATGTCTTAATAATGGGCACACACTTGTTTGCACAACATGCAACTCTAAATTCAAATTTTTAATCAAAACTTATACTCTAATTTAAATGTGAAAACAAATTGTAGTTGTTTGTTTCAATATTCTGCAGGAAATTTATATTTAAATTTTGATAACATGAATATAATATGACTTTAGAATATATTCTAACAAATCAAATTAATTTATCAAGAATATATTCTAATCTTTATTATCCCCTTCATTCTGCTTCGCCAAGTTAGAAAAAAAAAATCAAGGAAAAAATAGGTCTTTGGAATAGTTATGTGCTAATGCCTTTGAAATATATAAAGAAACACAATTATTTTTATGTATTAAGTGCACTATATAATCCGAGTCATATGATTCAGAAGGTGCTGAAAATGCGCCCCACGTGTGCTCATGCGCTTTAAGATTTGTGCTCAAACCCTAATTGTCTCGTCCAACTTTAGTTGTTTTCACATAACCTTTTAGTTATGTCTGCATAACTTTTTGTGTTATTTATACTAAAAAAAGTTTAAATAATATCACTTAAAGGTTATACTCGTTTAACATAAAAGTTAAATAACTTTTATGTTATTTGTAATGAAAAATGTCTAAGTAATTTTACCTAAAAGTTATGATATATGTATATTAAAGTCATACTAATATAACATAAAAGTTATTTGTATAACATAAATGTTTCACCTATATTACATGAATTTTTATACTGAAAAATTTAAATTATTCACTTAAAGGTTATGATTTATGTATATAAAGGTTATCTTAATATAATATAAAAGTTATATTCATATAACATTAATGTTATGACATTAAAAAAAACGAGTATGAATTTGGGTCGGACTCAACCGTCTCTACGCTTGCCCAATTACATGAATCATGATCATATACTTAATTTATACAAACACTATTCATAAATAAATATTAAAAAAAACCTTATAAATTGAAAAATATTGTAGATTCTATTGTCAATAAAAAATTATTAGAAATGTTTGGTTAAAAAAAAAAAGCCATCAAAATTTGATATCTAACCTTGCGAGAATCCACCTTAATTTTCCTTTTTGTTTTTTGTTTTTTTATCGTTATCATCATCTTTAATTGTTTGGATTATTTTTTATTTTGATTTGAGCATTGATTATAATATCTCTAAATATCATAGATATTTTCATTTTTTTATATAATTTAATATAAACATAAACTGTAACAATATTTCTTAATTTTTTTTTCACATAGAATAAGAAATTTCATCAAAATTGGTAAATATCAGTGTGATATCGAAAAAAATATAGTAAATATCGATATATATCAATTTCAGTAAAACAACTTTTTTTTTTAAATAAACGATTTATTTGTAATGAATATATATATAATTTCTCTTTTTTTTTTATAAGGTTCCGTAAAATTTTTTAAATTTTACCTATATTCCAATCGATATATATTTTCACCAATAGTTTCGTACAATTAAGATATCGATATTTCCATTGAAACCCAATTTGAGTTTTAATTTTAATTTTAATTTTAATTTTAATGCTACACCAATTTATATTAGAAAAATGAAATTGGAGAAAATCCAGCATCAAAATGAAATAGAAAAAGGGTTGAATCAACCACCCGCGTCGAAGAAGAACAAGCTTAGTGCCCCGTTCTGCCACTGCTCTTCACCTCTGCTCAACACCTCCACGGCACGGCCTCTCCCAATCTTCAGTGTCGGAAGCGGAAAAATGCCAGCCTCGTGTCCTCTTTCTCCCTTAGGGTTCCTACAGTTAAGAGGTAAAAAAATGAAACCCAAGCTTTGATCTTTATGTGACCAAGATTGCTAATTCTGGAATTGATATTCACTTCAAATTTGTTTGCCCCATTTCTAATTTTGGTCTTTCGTTTATATTGTTATGTTCAAATTTATTAATTCTATATTAAGTTTACCTACATTCGTAATGTTCGCGGTCAATGTGTTTGGTGAAATTCCATAGCTTTTTTCATTTGTGGGATTTGGAATTTTGGATCTTGTTTTGCTGTACCTTTGAGTCTTTGACTGTAATCAAGATTTCATTTTTGAGTGCAGTATTGCCAATCTAAATGTAATTATATGGCTATAAAACTTGGGTCATTTGCTCTGGACATTAAAATGATTTGGGGAGTTAATGTTATTGGCATTTGTTCTTAAATCGATTTTTCTTAATGTGGCAATTATATTAAGCTGTAGACTGCATATATCGGAGATTGAAATTTGAAACAAAAATGCTAATCGCATGATCTGTAATTTATATAATATTAATGTGAACAAAATGAGACATTAATGAATAATATGCAGCCTGGGCAACTGAGCTGTAGATTGATATGCCCCAATTCTATGTCAATCCACCCAATAAATTTCCCATATTATGTTATTGCACTGAGACAGAGATACTGAAATTTTGTTCATTTCTTGGTTACAAAGGTTATGGAGAATCAGTTAACCTTCCTTTTAGAACCAAGCTCTAATATGCAAGTTGTTGCTTACTTTCTATGAATTTTATGTAGTTGTCTTGTTCTTTTATCCCTAAACTTACTGTGAGCAGTTGCAATTGGTACAAGTTCGCTTTTGAAGCTTAACTTGATTACTATTTCTTTAAAAAGAAAATTTTAAAACCCAAAACGGGTGAAAGAGAAAAAATAACAAACACGTATGTAACATATCACATGTGGGAGTGAACTCATTCTCTAGTTAAAATAAAAATTTTAAGAATAGATTGAAGCTCAAAACCACTGAAATAAAGGACAACATATATCATCTCAGTGTGGTGCTTGGAGATTTAATCAATTTTCAGTTTTGATCATTTTATTTCTAATAAAAAGAGAATTGGAGAAAATAAAAGGGACTAACTATTTTGAAATAACAGACACGTGTGGGGTCAATTTGAAAATAACATAAGTGTTGAATTTGAAGGACTGAAGCTTGAAGAAAAGACAGATTGCCAAAATCCCAAACCCCTGATTCCCATCTTCATGCTCTTCTTCCTTTTGTGAGATCCATTTGCAGATTTTCCACAGGTTCTCTTTCCCCCCCTCTCTCTGCTCTTCTCTCTCATTTTAATCGGGTGTTTGCTTTTGTTTGATTGTCAATTTCTTGGAAAATATCTGTTAATCTGTCTCCCCCCTCCCTCCCTAACTGAGTTCAAAATACATGTTTTTGTGGCTGGAAAATTTATAATTGTGATAGTAGGCAAAGAAACGTAAAAAATGCAAGATTAAATGGTAGTATGAATGCATAAATTTGAGAGATGAAGTTAAAGTTATGCCGTAGGTTCCATTTTATTTCCCTTTGATATCTTTGATTGAATGTGATGTCTGGATTACTTCAGTCTATGGATTTTCCATACTATATAGTAAGTTGTAAAAGTGAAGCTTACATTTTATGAAGATTGACTAAAGGAAAATTAGGGGGAGATTCCAAATTTGGTTTACTGGTTTTTGCATGATATTGGCAATTGTGAAGACCTAATCATTTCCTGCAAGAAAACAGGGTAGCGAGAGAGGGAGAGAGACAAATGGCTCAGTTTCAATGCATAAATCCTCCGAAAAACTTAACCACAAGACCCTTCCTCCACACCAACGCTCTGTCAAAATCCCCACGCTCATATAGAACATTCATCGCAAACAAATTTGCTCCTAAGAAGTTTCCTTCAATGAGAATCTCTGCATCAAGGTCGCCTTCTACAATTTCCGGGGAACCCCAAAAAGCAACGTGTGTCAATGAAGTAATGGCAAACAGCAAGCGCAAGGTTGAATTGATGAATGCTATCAAAGGCTCGCTTTCAAATTGTCTTTCTGAGACCCATCTTGATTCAACAGTTCCGGCTCTCCAATCCAAAACCAGAGGCAAGGTGTAAATGTTGTTTTGTTTTTTTTTTGTTTATATATTCACATTTATGTCTTGTTTCTTGAAGATTATTCTTCGTCAAGAATGTTCAAAGGTTCATGTAATGTTCAAGATTTTGTACTGTGAAATTAAGATTGTCTTTCTGGAGTTGAATGTGGAAGAACTTGATTTTATAATGAAGTTTCAAGTCAAGAAAGTTGAAAATAGTTGAACACTTGTACTGGATGAGATGTGGTTTTGATGATATCTGTTTTCTCTTTCCTTATGTCAAGAACTCATTGATTGTCTGGATTGAGATTACATGGTTTGAAAATTTGATATATTTATGAAGGTTTTCAAGGCGGTTTTGTGTCAAGAAGGTTCATAAGATGGGGTGACATTTTGTTCTTTGTTGATGTGATTAGTCTGTTTCCTGAACGTGTTTATCTAGAATGTCAAGATTGAATAATCGAAGTAAACCTTTCTTTCATACAATTATGAGAAACGATATTTCCATGTTTGAATCTTGCGTAAATAATTCAAACATAATTTTTTCTTTCTTGTAAAGAATTATCAGAAACGACGTTTCCTACACCAGTCATGCCTACTTTATAATTGCCCCATCAATAATGCAAGCCACCTTCGACAGACAACAAGTGCAAGAATCCTTTCCAACTCTGTATGCGATCCATGTCCTGGATTTAAATCCAAGACGGTGTTTGATATTTTTTCTTTAATATTTTTAATCATTGGTTTCATCCTTCAAATGATAGGTGAATATGTCGTGTTAAAACATATTTCTTGCATGTGTGGGTTCTGGAGAGATTCTAACGAGAAGATAACCAAATATGACATTGTCTTGGATGCTGACATGCAATTTGGTTGATTGGTGACGACATAATCAGAATGCTTTCTAGATAAAAGTTTACATGCATCTCCCAGCAATCTGACAAGTAGTTGAGCATTATGGATGAATAAATGAAACTTATTGTATTTGCAGGTGAGAGATATTTATGATGGAGGTGACTATCTTGTCCTGGTCACCACTGATAGGCAAAGTGCTTTTGATAGAGTTCTTGCTTCAATTCCTTTCAAGGGCCAGGTATTAATAGCGCATTTTCATGTTTGAGTCACTTCAACTACAAACTTGAATCATACTTAGCCTTGAGTTGTCAAAGATTTATTTTCTTGTCTTTCAATGTCGTTGATGCAATGTTACTCTTCAGGTTCTCAATGAAACAAGTTTGTGGTGGTTTAATAAGACTCAACATATTATTCCAAATGCCGTTGTGTCCTCTCCGGATAGGAATTTAACTATTGCAAAGAAATGTTCTGTATTTCCTGTTGAATTTGTTGGTGAGTCATTCAATCAACTCAAGCAGTTCTAGCATTTTTCTTCGTTTCATATATTTCTTACCACTGGCCTGAACTTAGAATCATTTCCCCTTAAGCTGATATGCAGTTGCATGTGCATTTGAAGGTTATTGATGTTCTGCTGTATTTATATAATTAACACTTTTGATGTTGTTTATCCATAGTCAGAGGTTATGTAACTGGAAGTACTGAAACATCACTTTGGACCGTCTACCAAAAAGGTGTTCGAAACTATTGTGGCAATGCACTTCCTGAGGGTGAGGTTTGTTGTGTAGATAGCCCAATTTGTATTAGGATCATATTACAAATAGCTTCATGTCTGTTTGCGACAGGGATGGTGAAAAACCAGAAGTTACCTGCGAATATACTCACACCAACTACTAAAGCTGCAGATCATGATGTTCCTATAACGCCAAAAGAGGTTTCAGATTCTTTGCTTTTTTATTCTTCATCTATTAGATTATTTGTCTTTGCTCTCTTTACCTCTTGGGTACACATGATTCAAAATCTTGAAGTCTTTCTTAAGCTCCCAATATACTTTCTCCCTAATCATGAATAGCACACACATTGCCTAATTTGACTTAAGGAACCTATATGTGACTTGTGCAATATTTAGGAATATAAGAGAACTTTCAGATTTAATAAATTTCCACATAGATTGAAGGGATTGTAATCAATGATTGGTTCTTGAGCAACTCTTTTAGCATACCTACTAAGTAGATGCTTTAATTGCATATATCGGATTGATCTTCTCTTTGGTAATCAAGTTACGTTACAGATAATCAAGAGTGGGCTGATGTCTGAATCTGACTACATTGAAGCAAGTCAAGCAGCAGTAAGCCTGTTTGAATATGGGCAGGTACACAAGCATGCTTTTATCATCTATATCTTATCATTCTAGTTTGTGAACTGAATTACACCTCCATAATAGTTGAGCCATATTGCAAATGACTTGTTTTTATCCAAATTAACCAATGTGGGATTGGCAGTTGATGTGTGTGTGTGGGGTGGGGGTGGGGGCTTCATCCATTCTCATACCATGCGGCTCTGTATTTACTCAAAATGGATGTTAGTAATGGAACCATGAAATAGTATTGTGACTGGGATTTCCTGTAAAACTCTGTTCACTCAATAACTTGCACATGAAGCCATTAGTATCAGGCTATATCAAGAACCTGCATGAGAAACAGTATAGTAGTTTTGTGAAAAGATAGGACAAGCCAATAAACTGTATGATAGTTGGTGTGGAAGATGATGAGCCATTTTATTCACCGGATAATTAGAACAAATAAGTATATAATAAAATGCACGGAGGATAAGTCTGGTAACATGATGTTTGGTATAAGTCTTGGATCATGTACCCCTATAATCATAATGGTTTCTGCTTATTGCAGGTCATCACTTATGCAGAGAGTTGTTAAATTTTAACTTATATTCTAAGACATTCATCTTGAACTTCAAAATCTTATGCGTTTGATATTGCAGCGCATTGCACTGGAGCATGGGCTGATTTTGGTGGATACTAAATATGAATTTGGAAAAGGATCTGATGGCACAGTGCTGTTGGTAGACGAGGTTGTTTTCTTATAAAAACAGCTGCAACAGATGCACCTGATTTGAAGGTTTTCTCTCTATTTCTCACGTATTTTTTTAATTTCTTGATCAACTTTTTTTTTAGGTGCATACACCAGATTCAAGCAGATATTGGATCGCCAATTCTTATGAAGAACGCTTCCAGAATGGCGTTGAACCTGAAAATATTGACAAGGTTTGTATGTTCTGGGGTTACTCCTCTTGTACCCATATGTATCTTAATATTTCATTATCTTAATATGTTTAGCTTCCTCCATTAATGAAAGTTGTCCATATGTATCTTAATATTTCATTATCTTACATTTTGTAGGAATTTTTGAGGCTGTGGTTCAAAGATAATTGCAACCCTTATGAAGATGAGGTAACTCATATTTTAGTTTTCACTTTCAAGGTATATAAATATATATATATATATATATATATATATATATATATATATATGTTGAATCTTACTCATGAGAATTGGTGCCTCAGGTTTTGCCTGATGCACCTGAAGAGCTCGTGTCTGAATTATCATGGCGGTATGTTGAGCTCTTCTTCGCCTTCTTTAGTTTTCTTCATTAGTTGTAAATGTCTGAGAATAATAAAATATCATCCCTTACAGATATATCCTCTTGTACGAGACGATTACAAAATCAAAGTTTGAAATTCCCTCGACAGAGGTAAAATATCGATGCATTTGCTTTCTAATACTTGATTGAGAGATTAAATATGTATATACGTTTATCGTCTCCGTGCAGGAACCTATACATGACAGAATATCTCGAAACGTTTCTCATGCACTGTCATCTCGACTTCATTAAAAACTCATCAACTTCTTACCCATGGTTGTCAACTTAAGAACATGTTTTGCTCTTTGCTTTTCTGCTTCAACCCCTTCAAAAGTGTGTGAATTTTCAGAGGTCATGTCATTAAGTACACTTGATGTGTTCTTGTAATGTTGCCATTTATTATATATCCCTGTGTATTTTGCACATGGACTCCAGAAGCTGAGCTCTGATTCTTGTAATAAAACATGTAAGAATTACAAATACAAGAAAAGGTATTACCAATTTTTCAATTAATATTTAAGCACTGCCATGTTGCAATGCCTGATTTTATTAATATTTTGTACAACTCTTATTTTTATATTATTTTATGTTCGTCGTGATTGTTGATTGATAATAACTAGCATTTCGTCACTTATTACAATCTTTATAATTATTTACTATTGAACTATTTTCAGATCGAAAGGGATTTTTAATAGAATAAGTATTTCTTCTGTTTATTTGAATAATATTAATAATTTAATGTATTTGTCATAAAATTACGTAATTAATATCCTTCCCTTTACTTTAAACTTCTAGAAAGCAGATTTGACACTGAAGTGTGATTTTATAAGTAAATTTTTGTTTTGTGTTAGAATAAGATAATAATTAGTAATTACGTCAAATATCTTTCATAATTAAATATCCTTCAATCTTCAATGAAAGCTTACTACTTTTATAGAGTAGTTAATGATTCGCTTTTAAAAAAAAAAAAGCTATTTCTTGTGTGGCTCTACTAGTATTTAAAAGTACTTAAAAGTATATTTACGAGTGTATTCAATTAATCAAAATTTAATAATATATTTTAATAAAACGGATCAATTTATCAAGAGTAAAACAAGTCTTTGGAATAGTAAATGGTAATGACTTTGAAATAAATCAAGATTAAAAAAATCTTATTAAAATGAAAAGAATATGTTTAATATATTGAATTATTAATGTGTGTATGTCGAATATATTGAAAAAAACTTCGTGAGGATCCATCTTAATTTTCCCCTATTATTATTCTTTTGGTTGTTGTTTGATTATTAATTATATAATATCTTATTATTTTCAAATTTTTGGATTATTTTATTATTATTTTGATTTAGATTTTCAGTTTTAATTTTTATTTTAATACTATGTAAATTGAAAGAGAGTAGGGTTCGATCATCCTCTAGTAAGGTATCAACTCTGTAAGAGCAAAGGGAAGACAATCAATTCCTAGTGAATCGAGAGAGCATGGATCTAGTTTTAAAATAATTTTAATTGCAGCACTCATACCAACTATGACTGATTTTAAAATAGGGTTAATTGTAGCAAATACATCAAATTATGAATAATTTTAAAATAGGGTTAATTATAGCAATCACATCAAATTATAAACGATTTTATATATAAATTATCGAACTTTTTTTATGGTACCAATAAATATAAACTAAACGAATTTGACATTTAAACTACCAAACTAATTTTTCGATTACACACTTTTATATGTGTGTGTATATATATATAAGTGTATGAGTTTGACACTTAAACCATCAAACTCATTTTTCGAGGATTTTTAATCGTATTATGGCATGTGACTTTCATGTTACATATTTTTAAGATATTTTTTTGTCGAAATATTTGAGTTATATTTTCACAACATACTTAAGGAATTTTGCTTTCGGATTAGGGTTTGAAGAAAAGAGCCAAACTTTTCTTTTTCAATGTTGTCGAGTCGCAAAGCTTGCAAACTTGATGATTCATTGTTACTAATCCTCTCACGCAAAACCTCATCGATTATGTGAATTGAAATTTTAGTTTGGTTAAGCAAAATGGTGACATGTTCGAGGAAAAAATGATTTGTTGCCTTCGAGTAGTATGTTTTTCTTTAATTTTTTGTGGGATTATGAACACCCTTCACCATCATTATGAGTTATTTTAGTGAAAATTTGGTGGGAAATTTGGTGGGATAATTATAATCCGATGTCACACGCAAATCATGTGCCAAAAATCCGGTGAAAAATGGTTAGAAAAATGAGTTTGATGGTGTAAGTGTTTAAATTTATATAGTTTTATGTATTCATATAATTATATACATCAGTATCACAAAAAAAAGTTTGATGGTGCAAAATCCGATCATAGTTTGGTTTAACCCTTTAAGATAATTACAATTATAACCTAATATACAATGCTTTGTAAATATAAGGATAATAAGAACTTGAGTATACGAATTTTTCAAATAAGTTTGAACTATACAATATTAGATTTTATATTGAATAAAATTTAGTAGCTAAGGAACTGTTAGGTTTAAAAATGAAAGGAAAAAAAAAAAAAACCCTTTACTGTTAGGTTAAAAAAACATTAAAAAAAAAAAAAACAATTACTAGATATTCATATGAAATGGTAACTTGTTATATTTCTTCCAAATTTTATCAGTGATTGGGCACCTCTGTTTGCAGAAATTCGTTTCACAACTATAAAACGCCAGCCTCGTGTCATCTTTCTTCTCGATTACAACAAGTTAGAGCCTAGAGGTAAAATTCTGGAATTGATATTCACTCGCATTTTGATTTATGCCCTCTTTCAGAATTTTTTCTTTTGTGTATATTGTTATGTTGAAATTTGAATGCTAAAAGTATACTGGTCTAACTAAACTACGCAAGTCATTGTATGCAGCCAATGTGTTTGATGAAATGCCATACTTAGCCTTTTCATTTGTGGGATTTGGAATTTGAGTGTTTTCATAAAGTGTCGATTAATTTATCAAAAGAATCGAGCAAAGTGGCCACAATGCTTGTTGCAGAACTGAAAGTCATCCCCAAATATAAACGCGAAGAAGAAATCTCCATCTTCTACGAACAACATACCATGATCTGATGAATACTGCTTTATCTGGCCATATCAAAAAATTCTGAAAGTTCCTCCACTAACAGTATACCTCCCCCTATTTCGTCCATCGTGTTTTTAAAGAAATTGTTGAAAGTTTCTGTATGCAATCTTTACTCTGGTGGAAAAGGTATGATCTTGTACATAAATGTTGATTTCCTATAACATTTGTGCCAATGTTGAAGTTAAAGAAATTAACCCACGTTAATTTGTTATTAACGTATAAAGTTCTCCATGTAACTTGTGCAATTTCACCTTAAATAATTTCATATTTCATTACATCAACATTAATTTGTTGTTTTCCTGGAAGATCATCTAGACCTATCTTATTTAAGAGATGATTATAAATTAGTTCAAATTCAGAATTCTGCAGATTAGGTGTTTGATGAAATGCCTCGATGAAATAATTCAATGGAAATATGTGAGTTTGTGAGGTGGAATTCATTTAATTATTGCTAATCTTTTGATAATTATTCACTTTTTGCAATCCTCCACTATTGCTGAATACGTTACTATTGGTGTTTAGATTCCTTGAAATTTGATTAACTTTATCTTACTATTCTTGTGAAACCAATATACTCTGTTATGATCTCTTTATTATGTGGCTGGACCTTATATTTAAAGGATTTTATGTATAAAATATCACGACTCGAGGAAATTGCGAAATTGGCTCTGAAGTTTATGAATGTATTTTGAAGTTTTTGATCCTGAGTTGGGGGGTTTTGAAAATCGTCTTTGCTTCAAGTAGTGGCTTGAAATAGTTTGGTAATGAGTGGTTTAGCTGGCGATTGGGTTTACAATAGGATTCTTGTTTTCAATAAAATAAAAGCTTTACATCAATGAGTTTTTGTGGGAGCTTATCTAGATATGTTTGTTCTGGACGCTGATACATGGTATTAGATGCTGAAAAAATGGGACGGTTTTGGTTGTGATACTAGATCTGGAAAACCTTTACAGGATTTATTCATTTATTTATTCTATTTACTTGGTTTTTACTTCCAATGACTTTGAATTATTCCATTCTACAAAACTATTCCATCAAGATTGAACTGAGGAACCAGTATGAAAGCCCAGATATTTAAGTGCTTGGCAACTAAAGGTTCTGATGTTCTGGTTTATACTGCATTTTGTTCAACAATCAAGTTTATCTCGAGAATCATAATGAATTGCTCATTTTATAATATGTGTGGAGCTTGTGCACATTGTTATAATTCTTTTATCTTTTCAGAACGGACACACTTAGTCTCATTGTTATTATTTCCTTTTCTTCGTGGAGGTTATTATTCTCTAATTTTTGCAGATGCACTTGGAGATTACTCTCTGCCGAAGAAATTCAGATCTGCAAGTTCTTCTGCCCAGTTGAGAGGGCCAAAAAGCGCTCTGGGTCTGAACGGTTATCATCATACAACAACCTGCTGCAATGGGAGTTGTCATTGAATCTGAAATCTGGGAACCAAACAAATTAATATACGTATTTTTATTCATCTCTTGTGTCCTTTCAATCTTCTGTTTGCCCATCAAAGCAGTCGCAAATGTCTTCGATCACGCGCCACCCGCTTCTTTCCTTCGTTTTCAGCGCAAATTTCTTCTCATCTACTCGCTTTCCTCAGGTCACTTCACATTTCTACTTTTCTACATGTCTATATTATTATGTGGGTTTTAAATCTTGTTCATTCATCTGTTTTTCTTCTTCTCCTTTTCGGCTGACAGTTTTTTGTTTATTCAAAAGTGATGGAGGGTTTGTGGGCTGTGTTTGGAGAGTACGAATTGGCATATTATGGATTCAGTAAAGAGCAAATGCTGACATTTTTATCCATTGGATTTGCGGTCTCTATGTTTATTGGGAGTTTTCTTGGAGTGCTTTCTGATGTAATGTGAGTATGGAATAACAGTCACTGATTTTGCGACTTTTTCTTGTTTTATTCTGTGGAATAATGTTGGCGTGATGCATCTGTTCTAGTGATAATTTATCAAGTAAATGCTGAGACTTGCTGAACCTTACTCCCTCTGTATTGCTTTAATCGTCGTTTATGTAGTTACAGAGATTGAGGAAGTATTTAATAGATATGATTATATATTTAAGACTAAAGTTTGTGTGATTTAATTAGTACAAAATCGAGAAAGGGGGTAAGTTTTTTTTTTTATTTGAAACAAGATAGGGGTGAAGTTGAAGAGAAAGACTTGGACACTTCTTATTAATTTTAAACAATGATAAATTGAAACAAATTGTATTCTATAAGATGACAGATAGCAGAAGAAGTGCTAGAGAGGCTATTGAATTGTAGATGAACTAAAACTTTTGATACTTTATAGATTGCAGCATGCCTCTGTTAACCTAAAAAGTTTGCCTTTTAAGCTTGTGGATAAAACATTTTTGCATTTGATTGTCTTGTATATGGATTTTAAAATTATCACGATATTGTCTGCACAGAGGCCATAAGAAAATGTGCTTGTTGTTTTACATGATGCACCTTTTCGTAAGCACATGGAAGATATTTGTTGGAACTCCTACGATTTGGTTGGCAAGCATTATTCTTTCACTGGCATCTTCAATATTTTCCTTCAGTTTCGAGACATGGATGGTTGTTGAGCATGACAAGGTTGGTCTAACTTTTGTTTGTAGCTTGTTAGTAGTGATACTATATGATTAGTATTCAATACTTTATGTTTTTAAGTTTTTGCAGCTTGGGCAGAGGCAAGATTTACTTAATGACATGTTTTGGCTGATGTCTTTCTCGGAGTCTGCATCTTTCATCAGTAGTCAGGTGATTGCAAATTATCTGATTGATGGAAATGTGAACAAAAACATTAAATCTATATGGAATGGAGCTGCAGTTTTTGCTGTTGTTGCTATTATTTATGTTACCCGAGGTTGGCAAGAAGCTCCAAAAACAGCAGATTTGAAGGAATATCGTATTTCAATTCACAGGCATGTCATTAGTGGTATGTGTATAAATTTTGATGATATATATCAGAAATTTCTTTATATTATGTGGTATGATCATGTGAACTTTAAAGAATTATAGAGGAATACGTAAATATTTCTCTGGCTTTGCCTTGGAAACTAGTGTACATTTAGAGTTTCTTCAAGTTGTCTAAAATTTTTGGAAATCTTATAGTGAATACGTTCTCCATTTTGCAGATAAAAGGATATGGCTTTTATCATGGGCTCAAGCCTGCGAACAATTTTCTGTTGCAGCATTTTGGATTCTTTGGGCCCCAACAATAGTGGTAGGATTCTGAGGTCGTCCTTTTTTTTTTTTTTTTTTAAATATGTTATACCACTTCTATGCAAAGCGCAATCTTTTTTGTGTGCATTTATGGTGTTTTTCCTTTGCTTTGGACTTGGAGTCCTTGAAGAGACTAATAATGCTAATAGATTGTTCAAGTACTTGGAAGTGAAACTTGACATAACGTTCGAATTTTCTGTTAGAAGTATTTACTATTATTCATGTCATTATATTCTAACACAATGCAAATATATTGTCCAAACATTTGGAAAATTTTAAGTGAAATCTGGCAGAAAATTCAAATTTTCTGTTAGAAGTATATAATATCATGCTTGCGATTCTGTTCTAGTTATCACTTTGTTTAAAAGTCAACTGTGAACTATTACTAGTGAACCCAATTATGTTAGATCTTTCACCACTATAAATTTTTTACTATTAATTCTGTCAGAGTTGAACTGAATTTTGTTGAAAGGAACCAAAGTGATCATGTTGATTTTTGCTAGTTTTAGCGAAACCGCTTTTAAAAGTTTTGAATTATGTTAGGATGGCTACATCCCATAGAGGAAATTTGAGCGATTCTGACCTTGAAAGTAGAAGCTAGCATGCTTATTTTACATCCTTCTGTGGAATTCACCATATCAAGATGTCAATCACTGCCCCCCTCCGTCCGCACCTTTTTTGAGCAATAAGCATAACCTCTTCCTCGGGTCAAATTACATATTTGTTGTGGTGAATTTTGTTTTGTAAACATATATTCATCTCTTTCGTTCCGTACTGTTTCTCATTACAAATCTGGTAAGTTTGTTTGATCAGTATTATGATCCAGGCTGATGGAAGAGAAGTATCTGTGGGTTTGATATATCCTTGTTTACTGGGTTCTAAGATGCTTGGTAGCACTGGATTTCCATGGCTTTTTCATGGGCCGTTAGTGCTTCGGACAGAGGAATACCTAGTGTATGTATTCACTATAATGGGTGTTGCTTTGTCTATTGTTGCCTATGATTATCAGGTGTGCGACTCCTCACTCATTCTTAAAATTGAGAAACAATTTTTTAACTTCTCTTCTTTTTTTAATATTCTAGTCTAAGAGTTTGTCTTATCTCAGGATATAGGAGTTCTTGTGGCATTATTCTGCATTTTTCAAACCTGCACGGGTGTAGCTATGCCATCTCTTGCCAGATTGAGAACAATGTAAGCTAATACTGTTTTCTCTTTCAAGAACCCCTGTTATCTTGGGAGGGTGGTTTATCTCGGTGCCTGTGGCTGTGATCTCTGATCTAAAGAGGGTACAAAATATTAGCAATTGAAGGAGTCCTTAAGCATGCCACGTGCATGTGCATAGGGTTGGAGTGGCAGTGCCTATAGTGGAGCTTTGATATCCATTCTCTAAATATTTCTTTGCTGTCTAATCCATCTGTGTAGGTATGTGCCAAATGAAATTCGTGGCGGAATAATGAGCCTATCTCTCATGCCAGCAAATGCAGCAGTGTTGTTTCTCCTAGTCCTGGTACATTCTGCTACCACACTTAAAACTTGTATAAAAAATCTATTATTATTAGTGCTCTTTTGTTGCAAGAATGTTTTAATGTAGTACACTATAAGCGTTTTCTTTTAGATTAGAATGGCACCATGGAACATGTCTTGAATAAACTGCAGAACCCTTTTTACTGCTAAACTGTTTTGGTCCTTATTTTCTTGAATATGGGAATAATGTTGGTATGTATGATTTGATGTTGCAGAGAAGTCGGTATGAGTGCATCGGAAATTCAAGTATTATTTCATTTGCGGCTTTAGGGCTGTTGTCAGCTGCTGGGTGCATGTATTTTTTAAGAAAATGGGGAAAGCAACTCGACCGGAGTAGACACAACTTGTGATTGTGATGAATACATACCCATCTCCCGAAATGGGAAACTTTATTTCTGGTATGCTCAAATAATTCGATTGTTGAGATGATAAATGACATTACCGTCTCTTGATAATTTCATGAAAGGGAAAGTCGAGGGAATCACGTTGCAAATAGTTTTCGGTGGTTGGAAACGTTCATTGTATAAGTGATGGCAGCTCATGCGCCCTTCAACAATGGAGCATACATTTGATGCTTATGTCTCGGATCTTGGTGCTAAACTGCGTCGTTTCACCTACAACATTCCCTGGGAGGTAAAAGTAATCACTCATTATGCCTGCTACACGGTGTCGTTTTTAAATTATGAAAAGCGGACTGAAAATGGGTGAATCTTTGATAATGGAAGTCCCTGAAGCATAAAAACATGAGAGTATTGACAAAGTATGGTTAAAATTTTCTTATGATTTATCTTTAAAATCCCAGTATTTATAGTTGAACTCTTTTATTATTTCAAAATTTAAAATGTTATGGGCCATTATGATTAGATGTGGCACAATGAATTAACAACTCAGCTCGACAAGGTGTTACGACTAATGATGATATTATAAGTAATATGTTTTATCAGATATTTTCCCTTGTAATTATATTGGGATAAGGTTATTTAAATTTATTACATCAAATATATACAAATATTTGATGTTCATATACCGATGCAAAGTAATCCTTCAATGATGGTGAAGATTGAAGAATCACCATATATATTCACACAAACATAGCAATTGAAAACACAAACATTGAAACATGTTGGAAGAATCAATTGCATCATAAGTGAATCAATGTCCATAAAACGAGCCATCGAGTTTTGGATAGACCCAAAACACTGTTTTTTTTTATAAATTATAGTGTATCATCAAGAAATAAATGTATTATCACTAAAATTGAGGTTTACTTCTCTCCTATTTCATTTTAATAGTTGTTATATACAACTCCCTCGATCCCAATATGTAGCTAAGATTAAAAGAAGTTTATCTCTGTTTACATATATTTATATATCATTAAAATGAAAGGAAAAGTGAAGGGCGTGCATTGCATTTAGCCTCGATTTCCTCAGCTTTGAACACGTTGTAAATTGTAATGGCACGTGGCAACACTACACATACTATCAAACCTTATAAATTCAACCTTAATCTTATCCAACCTCTAAGATTAAAATTAAAGATAACGGAAGAAAATGGAGAAGAAAGAGGATGAAAGAAAGAAAGCAAGTACAGAAGGGTTGCCAGTGGAAACAAGCCCATACACACAATATAAGGATTTGGAAGATTATAAGGAACAAGGATATGGCACTCAAGGCCACCAACAGCCCCAACCTGGCCGTGGCGCCGCCGCCTCCACCGACGCCCCCACCCTTACCGGTGGCGCCTCTGCCACCGCCACTGACACCGTCAACCGCCAAGGCGTACCTTAGTACTGTATCTCTATCTATAGACTAATAAACTCTTTACTTTTTCTCATTTTAATTTCGTCTGGTTTTACATCATTTTCAAATTGTCTTAGCTCTATTATTACGTTTTAGTAGGATGCACTGAAATAAAGAAAATATAGAAAAATAAAAAATATTGAACTGATCAAATCAATTAAATTGAACGCAAACTGTGCAGTAATTTATGTTTATATATATTGGATTGGTTTAAGTTACCAAAAGAATGTTAAATGAACAAATTCTTGGTTCCATTTGTGATTTTAAAGGGTGAAAAGCAAACATAGTCTAGCTAATAATTCAAAACTCTACAGTATTACTAAATTTTTTTGAAACAAGTTAAATATTCATTTAATCCATGTATGCAGAGGTGGATTCAGAATTATAAATATGGTGGGTATACACAATTGTAGGAAATACTAAAAGAATAATATATACTACAAAAATAATATCACCCGATTTGAAATGGAAAGTAACTCCTGTAAAAGAAGTATCATAAATAAAATAAAACACATAATATCAAAAATACAAATAATTTTTTTTTTTCTGAAACATAAATAAAATGTATCCATTATGAGAAGAAGAATTACATAATCGTGAAGTAGGTCCTTCACAAGAGATGGTGGCATTATCCAAACAGTAGGATTAGCATAGGAAATAGATAGCCCTTGCAATAACATGAGCAACCTCATTTACTAAACGTTTGACAAATTTTAGACGGAATTTTAGTGAAGAAATAAGAAATAAGAAAGGATCTACAACTACTAATGATAAATCTATATTCAGTGAGAATCTCTTCGTATTCATGAATTGAATCCACAACATCCTTGCAATCCATTTCAAAATTACCTGCTCCAAACCCGAATTACGAACCCATGAGAGCGCCTCTTGAAGTCCCAACACCCCCCCTCTTGAACACAAAAATTACCTTGCAGAAAAAGAGACCGACAAAAGACGAAAGAACCCTAAATCATCCTTCAAAACCATTCCGAAACCAATATTACTCAATTTCGGAAAGAAAGCCACATCAACATTGCATTTGAAAAAGCTAACTGGTGGTTTATGCCAAAGAAGACATTGTCAATCAGCCTCTTCATCCACTTGTTGTTGGGGATGTTGCTTTGCCACTAACCACTCACAAAAAAAGGTTATTTTAATTTATGAATAGTTCGATTAGATTCTAAGTTGAGTTCTTATGTTTTGTAGAGTACACGAAAGAGGATAGGTTAATTTCACATAAAACCTTGGAGTTTTTAACCGTTCTTTAAAGGTGGGGTAGCTTCTATATTTTAAGCACCTAAAATTTTTGTACTCTTATCATCTATGATTTTCGATATGTGCTATGAAGGTGAATATGATCGATGGCTTGACGAGACAATTATTTACATTGTCGAATGATATAGAATTCAATCTAACGTGTTTTAATGGTTGGAAGTTATATGAATCATTATACAATCGATTTAAAATTTCGTATTACGATCATGTCAAAGCCTTGAGTTACGATTAGGTTAAAGTCCTGATATACTTGGAATGATTAATCTTCTTCCTCGGAATCATCATCCTCATCAGAGCTATCACTAGGTGGGTTAAATGGTCTTGGTTCAGGAACAGATGGGCGCTTGCTAGGATTCCAGATATTCAATAATTGTCCAGCGAATCTCTCAAAGTTAATGATGGGGGAGTTATCCACAATCGAATATATCACCTCATCGCGATAGACGCGATATGCTCTCATTGTCCACTCATCGGGCAGTGTCTCTATCAACTGATGACAAGCGTCGACATTGTCAATACGACGTCCATTATCTCCAGCCTCTTTTCAAAAATGTAGTAATCGGGCGATGTGCTCACCCACTGAATAATTTTTTGATACACAGCTGTTGAAAAAGCGGTGTTTGTATCTCACAAGGGAGATAGTCTTCCTAGCGTTCATTTTACGTTTGGTCATCTATCACGCATGGTTCTATTATCTTGTGGTCATTTCAATTATCTAATGTGTTTAAGCGTACAATAGAAGCTTATATTTGTTTGCTTAGGAGGACTATCCCCCTTGTGAGACTTAGACACCGTTTCTTCCACAACCATGTATCAGGAAATTGTTCAGTGGATGAGCACATCGTCTGATTATTACATTTTTTGAAAGGGCTGGAAGTAATGAAGGTCGTATTGGCAATGTCGAGGCTTGCCATCAGCTAATAGAGACATTGTCTGATGAGTGGACAGTGAGAGCATATCGTGTCTATCACGATGAGGTGGTATATTCGGTTATGGATAATTTTCCCATCATTAACTTTGAGAGATTCGTTGAATAGTTATTGGATGTTTGGGGTCGTAATGAGTGCCCATCTACTTCCGAGCCACGATCATTTGACCCGTCTAGTGATAGCTCTGATGGGGACGAGGATGATGATATTGAGGAAGATTCAGAGGAGGACCCGAGAAGTATCCTAATAGGGAAGATTAGGGTGTATTTTCATCAGGTGTAGCGAGACCTTTTCACCTCCGGCTACGATTGCCTAGATATCGGGATTAGGAGTGGGGTTATTTAGAAATGTGTAGATTGAAACAATATTTGTATATATTTTGGGGTAGCCTTGTATATAGTCGATGTATATAGTTTTTCGTATGATATATATGCCGCTTATTTTTGCTCGTTGTATATATAAAATCAGTTTGTATTTTAGCTGTTAAAATCTATGTTGTGTCATTTTTTGTATCTTGTGTTCTTTCTCATATCTTGCGTTCTTTTCTTTACGAATGGTGTCATCATGATACCTAATCGTTAGAACTTTATGTGCATCATGTTAGAATTATGCCTCGAGGCCGATCACGAAGGGATCCACAAGCAACTGAAGAATCACCTAAGCTAACTGAAGAGGGACTAATGGGTAACTTGATAACTATATTGAAGGGCTTAGCTGACCAGTTTGATGTTCCACGAGTAGTACCCCACCTACATCGAGAAACGTGAATTTTATAATTGAGCAATTTCGGCATTTTAATCCTTCAACCTTCAATGGGAAATGGGAACCTGCAGATGTCTAGGAGTGGCTAAGAATCCTAGACGACTCTTTTCATTTAATTTGTACGTATGGACAGAAGATTTCATGCGCTGTTTTTTCAATTCGTTGAAGAGATGAGTTTTTGGTGGGAATCATACGACAGAACTCTAATTATAGAAAAGAGAAATGCAATGACATGGACAGACTTCAAAGAGGTGGTTATGCAAAATTAATGAGGGATTAAAGGCACCCCACATCCTTCTAAGGGAACCCCATTTAAATAAATACAAAATAAAATAGATAAATAAAGACCAAAATACCTTTAATGTCTTTTACTTCTAAGTCCACCTCATTCAATATCTTTTATTTTTAAACTCACCCCAAGCATACAAGGTTTGTAAATGTTCACTAGTGTTCTTCTTCATTTTGTCAAGTAAAACATCAATTCCACATATATTTTTTACCTTACTTTCCCCTTACTTTTGCGAAATGGATAATGAAGATTCATTTGTAACACACAATGTAAGATTTCACATACATTTTCAGTAGTTTTAAGTAGTTGAAGTTTCGATTTCAAAAATGGAAAAAAATCGTGCATATGTGTTCGCGTTTGATAGGTACAAAACGAACGTAAATGAATACATTTGGCCAACCCGATTGAACACACATGCACCTGTTCGGCCAATCCAACCGAACGCACATCACATTCGGCCGGAATAGCCAAACAATGTATAGATTTTGGCCAATTTGGCCGGCCATTCTTTCTTCTGTTCGGCCATATTGGTTGAACAAAGTCGAGTAACACATTCTCAAGTGTTTTTTTAATTAAATGTTGATGTTATTTATTCATTTATAGCAGAACTACAATTCATATTACACCGAACTAAGTTTCATCAACAAAATGGATGAAGAACAAATGATTGAAAAAAAATCGACGGAAGAAGATATTGCTCCTGAGTATATGTAGATTGATTTCATTGTTGACTTTACAACAAAAGAAATATTTTAGTCTCGTAATTTGATAATGCAATGGGTAAATGATGTAGCATATACATATAATATGATCATATTAGTTTGACGCTTTGATAGTGGTGATAGTGGTCGGCGAGGTCGAATTTTATTGGGTTGCGAACGAGGTGGTACATATCATCCACTTAATAAGGTAAAATCTGAAATGGTAAGTGTTGGTGATGGTGAAAACAGTGGTGGGAAGAATCAGTCTAACGGCCACAAAAAAGTGTGATTGTTCATTTCTTTTAAAGACTACTCAACTGAACGAGACAGGACAATGGTCACTAACTGTACTATCTAGTGTTTATAACCACCCAATGGGTCGAAATTTGGAGGATCACTCATATGTCGGTCGCTATCACCTGTTAAAGATCGGTTTGAAGCAGACTTGATAAAGAATAAGACCAAATCGAAAGATATCCTAAGTACTTTGAAAGAGACATTCCTTCAAAATGTGTTGATTTTGAAGACCATCTACAATGTTCGTCATAAACATAGACTTGTGGAGCATGAAAGTCGTTCTCAAATGCAATACTTATTGGAGAAACTGCAGTTACACAAATATTATTTCCTTGTCAGAAGATGTGAGAAAACGGATAGGGTGAAGGATCTCTTTTATGCTCACCCGACTAGTGTGGAGTTGTTGCTTGTCTTTCCAAATATCTTGTTGATAGATTGTACATACAAGACTAATAGATACAAGATGCCACTGTTGGAAGTGGTTGGAATCACATCTACGGATATCATTTTTTCTATTGCATGCATTTATTTGGAGGTCGAGCGTGAGGATAACTACAGATGGGCTCTTACGACTCTGAAAGGATTGATGGACCAATTCTTTTTACCATAAGTTATTGTGACTGATCGTGAGATTGCTTTGATGAATGCCATCGAAGTGACATTTTCAAGCGCTAAACATTTGTTGTGTCGATGGCATATTAGTAATAATGTTTTTACTAAGTGCAAGAAAGAATTTCATACAAAGGCGAAGTGAGATTCGTTTAATTATTCATGAAATACATTGATTCTTTTGGAGAATCAAGTGAAATTTAATGAGCTACTTAGAAGATTGAAGGATGATTTTGTTGACAATCTTGTTGTCGTGGATTATGTTGTGTTGAATTGAATTAATCCTTACAAAGAGATATTTGTGTCATGTTGGACAAATGAGATAATGCATTTTGAAAACACGATAACTAGTTGGTACGCATCTTTGTTTTTCAATCATGCATTTTATTTTTAGATACTTATTTGAATGTGTTATAATGAATGACCTACGTGAATATGTTTACATAGGGTGGAGAGTGTACATTCGAAGTTGAAAAAATTACTCGGCACTAGTTTGTCAAATTTTGAACTATCCTAGCCATGGCTTGTTGATCATATGCCACACCACACTTAAAGCTTCATTCGAATAAAGTCAACACAGAGTGCGTCATTGTTACAAATCTCCATTTTTCAAGAATATTCGTGGGTTGGTGTTTCATGCTGTTATACATAAGATTTTTCAGGAGATGTAGGGAGTAAATAAGGCCAGTGTAGATTCGTTGCTTTGCGGTTGTGTGTTGAGAAAGACTTGTAATTTACCTTATGCTCATGAAATTGGAGAATTATTGCGGATAAACCAACCAATCTGACTTGAGAGTATTGACAGATTTTGGAGGAAATTGGATTGTGAACCATCAAAGTCAGATGTTAGTGTTGTTGAAGATCTTGGCTGTCGATGGATGGAGACAGTGAGTGATATCAATGGATTATTCGATTCAACAAATGAGTCGCAAAGATTGTTGCTACTCAAAAGATTGTGTGAGATATCTAACATGTTTTTTTGAATCAGAAGTTCATACACGTACACGTGGTCGACTGGGTAAGCTAAAAATTTGACAAGATAAGTCCACCGAACGTGAGAAAAGTGCCTTTGAATATGTTGAGTCATTTCATGATAGTAATTCCCCACTTGATGATGATGTATGTATAAGTGGGGAACCATTAAAAGCGTCGATGTTGGTAGCGAAAAAGAGGTAAAAACAACAAGTTCATCATCGTTCTGCCCGCACAGCATCCGATCATCCATTCATAGAGCAACTGTCAGTCTGTTCTTGAGAGTTTGTATCCAGCACAAAAAATGTTAAGGGAGGCGGGCATTGTGGTTTTCGGTGTCTTGCCAACGCACTTAGAATGAGTGAGGATTCGTGGCCTTAGATTCGTAACAATCTAACCCAGGAGTTGCAAAATTTTCAAGAATTGTATGCTTCTGTTTGGTATAACTCTACGCATATAGTCGATGAAATTTAGAAACATTGAATTGTTTTCAAACAGAGGTATATGACGTGAAATATTAGTTCGTGTTTTTGGAGATTTATTACTTGGTCTCTTCTGCGTACAATATGACTATAGTTCACATTTCGCTGGAGATAAGTGTATTGTTTCTACTCTTACGGACACAAGTGTCGATAAACTCTCGTTGTATATGTATGACACTTGTTGCAAACAATCATTTTATCCGGGTAAACACTAATATTTTTATGTTCTTATCATAACATGTCGAAATCATGGCTATATTTGACAGTTTTTTTCCTTTTCTATTTGTAGGTGAACTTAGTAGACGGGATACCAATTTCTCCCATTATAAATATGTGGTTCGCATGTCAGTTTGCATGCGCAATAGGTTGGAGTGTCATTTTCCAACAACAGATAGCCAAGTATAACAATATGATTGGAAATGATAAAACTTCGTTTGGTGTGGAGACTATTAGTTTAGATGATGATTGATGTGTACAATTTGAAGTGTTTAATGGAGAAATGTACTCGTATACATTCTGATATTATGTGGTTTTTAGATAATCGAACCATATCTTATTTTCGTATTTATTGGTTTCGACAAACAACATATTTTATCTCTGTTCAACTGATCCGACCAAACGAGTCATATAATGTTCGATTTGGTTGGCCGAACATACACTGCAGCGTTCGGTCAGATGGGCCGAACAAGAGAAGCACTGGATGGTTAAAACGGCCGCCCACGAAGCTGTGTGTTCGGTCGAGGTGTTCGAACAGAGCCAACGGGTTGCCAAAGACTCGTGAAATAATTTAAGATGTTGCACTTAACAATTCTATGCGGACAAAACGTAACAACAAATGCTTAAGTGTTGCTATACAAACAATTTCTTCTCTCTCGAACACAACAACCACCACCATCCACTGTGTTGTTGCCGCCATCACCGCCACACCTCCGTTGCTGCCGATTGATGCTTTATTAGTAAGGTAACCGAGCTATTTTATAGTACTTGTCGAGCCCATCACAAGTATGGGCTCGGATTTTGATTCGGTCACCACCTCCGTCGTGTATGGTCATGAAACTGGTGCAGATCCGGGCACCAGTTCTATTCCAAATTCCACTTCTCTGTCTGGTGGAGGACCAGGTAGCTCTTTAGAAAAAACATCCTCAAACTCCTTCACTATCGGAACTCTTTTAATTGGATCAATTTCTTGCTTAGAATCTACCAAGTTAACCAACATTGCCTCACAATCTCCTTCTTTTAGCAGCTTTACGACTTGCATGGTCGTAATAACTTTGAAGTTCAAACCAATTCGTGTTTCGAAGAAAGTAAACTTCTCACTCTCAGGTGGCTGAAAGAGAATTTCTCTCTCATAGCACTTGATCGTTGCATGATTATTCGTTAGCCAATCCATTCCAAGAATTACATCGAAATCCTTTATTTCTAGTACATGCAAGTCGGTATAGAGGGTTTTATTTTCAAAGAAAATCCTTAGATTTCGACACATCCACTGAGTGCTTACTGTCTTTCCTGAAGGTATGCTAACCTCTATGTTCTTAGCATCTACCGCATTGTTTTCAAACTTTAACATCTCATAAATCTTGACAGAGATAAAAGAATGGGTTGCCCCAGTATCAAATAAGACGAGTGCAGGCAAATCGCAAACCGATAACATATCTGTCATTATCTCCGGTTCTTCAACGGCTTCACGGCGGGTAAGAGCATAAGTCCGAGCTCTTCCTACCCCCAATCCTTGTTTAAAACCTGACCCCGTGGCTGGAAACTTCGGACAACTCCATGCATCATGTCCTGGTTCCTTGCATCAAAAGCAATTGGGCGTTCTCAAGAGGCATTGTCCAAAATGAGGCCTTCCACACCTGGAACAAGGAGGTTTTGGTTTGTTACCTGGAATATTGAAATTACCACCACTCATCAATCGTTTTACTTGGTTGGGGTTTCGACCTTAATCCTGACCCGGGTTAACCCATTTTCTTTTCCTTGGCTCTTCATTGGCTCTCCTTGTGGTCATAAAATCCATTCACACTCGAGACGCCACCTCCATAGCCCTTCTCACCGCCTCGACATATGTTATCTCTCATTGCCCCAATATTTGGGCGTAACCCTCTACGAAAGCATCTAGCTTTCTTGAAATCTGTATCCACCAGATGAACTGCATACCGGCTCAACTGGTTAAACTTCCTCTCATATTCGTCTATTGTCATGGATCCCTGACAGAGGTGTAGAAATTCAGTTTTCTTAGTATCCCGATACGACTGTGGCAGATAGTTCTGCATGATGATCTCCTTAAAATCTGACCACATCATCTTATTCCTTGCTTCTAGAGTCAAAGTTCGATTGTAGGATTCTCACAAAAAACTTACCTCTTCGGTGAGTTGAAAGATTGCACAAGAGACTCGTTGTGCCTCAGTGCAAGTCAGATGAGCAAATAATCGATCTAAAACCCTGAACCATTCTTCCATATCCATCGGTTCTCCCTTTCCATTAAAGGTTGGTGGGTTGAATTATCAAAAAAGTTTTATTACCTTGTTAGCATCTTTTTTTGGCTCCGACGGTGCCGTAGTTGTGTTCTCATTACCTAACCGCTGGGCTAGACCCTGCAGCACCACTACTAGACTCTTCATGGGTTCCAAATTGGATAGTCCTGACGTTGATTGGCTAGGCGTGGCCTATCATGGTTCGGCTCCTTCTAGTGTGTGCGGTTCTGAGGTTGATTGTTAAGATGCCGACACCGTCGATTGTGGATTCTTTCGTGGTCTACCCCTCCTCATGGTTCTGATTAGAAAACAACCAAATTTCTATAACACTCAAGAAGATGATAATAATAAGTTTCTATAATGTAAGACAATATTATTAAACAGAAAAAGTTGTCATATATATATATATATATATATCGTAACCAAAATCATAGTAAGTACACTAGTTAGATAGGTGCAAGTAGCTCTATACCTATATATATCAAAAAGAATGGTCGAGTCTCATTGCACCATATAAATAACACATATATACAACATATATAGAGCAAAAAGAATATTGTCTGCATCTACACCATTAAACTAGCCCCCAGGCCATAGCAGCAGGTGGAGATGGGGTCCCTGCAACCCCGGTGGAACATCCCTAGGGCCCCTCTAATCCAAAGCCACTTCGGGATCCTCTTCTGAATCCTCTTCCGGATCCTCCTTGGAATCTTCCTCCTTATCATCACCATCTCCCCCATCAGAATCACTACTAGAAGGGTTAAAAGGTCCCCTCTCTGGTGTGGACGGGGTCTCTCACCGCATCCACAACTCCATCAACTGCTGGGCCATCCGACCAAAGTCTATACTCGAAACATCAACAACAGCCGAGAATACCAACTCATCTCAAAAAATACGTCGGGCCCGAACAACCCATTCACCTGGTAGAGTATGAATCAAGCGGGTTGCCGCCTTCATATTCCCCATTCGACCCGTCCCACTGTCTGTTTCCTTCCAATAATGAAATAACCTGGCTATATGCTCACCGATCGAAACGTCTCCAGCCACCTGACTGCTTATAAATAGTCGTCTAAGTTTGGCCCCAACAGACTCAAACCTAGGGACGCTCATTCTAACAGTCCTACGAGGTGGAGTCATCTGTCACCCACAACCTCATACATGAGTTTTGTAAAGAAACCATGTCAATAATACTTCTCAACCGAGATCTTACCTAATAATATCACCAACTTATGTGTATAGAATAAAAATCAATATCAGATAATAACATTCATGTCATCATGTTATAAAAATTTTAAAATTTTCAGTTAAACCTGTAGAAGGAGGTTGAACAGAATTGCCTGTCTGATTTACATAACAATCACACTTTTCATATTTATTAATACACACAAAAGAAATTTATGAGCAAGGCCCTACGAAAAAGGGTAGAGTCAGGCTTTGATACTGATATTGATTTTTATTCTATACACACAAGTTGGTGATATTATTGGGTAAGATCTGGGTTGAGAATATTATTGATATGGTTTCTTTACGAAACTCATATATAAGGTTGTGGGTGACAGATGGCTCCACCCCGTAGGACTGCTAGGATGAGCGTCCCTAGGTTTGAGTCTGTTAGGGCCAGACTTAGACAATTATTTATGAGCAGCCAGGTGGTAAGAAACGTTTCGATCGGTGAGCATATAGCCAGGTTATTCCATTGTTGGAGGGAAACAGACAGTGGGACGGGTCGAATAGGAAATATGGAGGAGGCGACCCGCTTGATTCATACTCTACCAAGTGAATGGGTTGTTCAGGCCCTACATATTTTTCGAGATGAGCTGGTATTCTCGGCTGTTGGCGATGTTCCGAGTACAAACTTTGGTCGGATGGCCCAGCAGTTGATGGAGTTGTGGATGCGATGAGAGATCCAGTCCACACCGGAGAGGAGACCTTCGACCCTTCTAGTAGTGATTCTGATGGGGGAGATGGCGATGATGAGGAGGAGGATCCAGAAGAGGATCCCGATGTGGCATTGGATGGGAGGGGCCTTGAGGATGTTCCACCGGGATTGCAGGGACCCCCATCTCCACTTGCTGCTATGGCCTAGGGGGTAGTTTAGTGGTGTAGATGCAGACAGTATTGTTTTTGCTATATATATGTTCTATATATGTGTTATTTTGTATAGTGCAGTGAGACTCGACCATTCTTTTTTATATGTATATAGGTATAAAGCCGCTTGCACCCATCTAACTAGTGTACTTACTATGATTTTGGTTACGATATATATATATATATATATATATATATATATATATATATATATATATATATGACAACTTTTTCTTTTTAATAATATTATCTTACATTATAGAAACTTATTATTATCATCATCTTCTCAAGCTTTATAGAAATTTGGTTGTTTTCTAATCAGAACCATGAGGAGGGGTAGACTATAAAAGATTGCACAATCGACGGTGCGGCATCTGAACAATTAGCCTCGGAACCGAACGCACCAGAAGGGGTCAGGGCTACCCAATTTGGAACCCATGGAGAGTCTAGTAGTGGTGCTGCAGGGTCTAGCCTAGCAGTTAGGTAATGAGAACACAACTACGACACTGTCAGAGCCAAAGAAGGATACGAACAAGGTAATAGAACTTTTCCAATGATTCAACCCACCAACCTTCAATGGAAAGGGAGAACCGGCGGATGCGAAGGAATGGTTGAGGGTTTTGACCGATTATTTGCTCATCTGACTTGATGTAACACCCCAAAATAAAAATTCAACTATATAAAATATAACGAGAGTTTTCTATAGTTGAAATGAAACTTAAATAATAATAATTATTATTGTTATACTAATTAAAAAAATGAAAGAAAAAATAATAATAATAATTAAATAAAATTTATTTATATATAAGTGTATATACACACACAATGTATATATAAGTATAACCTATATAATTGACCTTATTATATATATGTATAAATTAGAAGATATTTGTATTGATAGTTATAATAATAAAATAAAGAAAGAAAAAGAAAATGGGTGATGATGGATAAGTACAAATAATTTCTTCTCTCTCAAACACAGCAACCACCACCATCCACTGTGTTGTTGTTGTCATTACCATCGTCACCACCACACCTCTGTCGCTGCCTGTTGATGCTTTATTGGCAAGATAATCGAGCTATTTTATAGTGCTCGTCGAGCCCATCACAAGTACGGCTCAGATTTTGACCCAGTCACCTCCTTCGTCGTGTATGACCGTGGAAAGAGGCGGGCAGCCCCCCTCTTTCCCCTCTCTCTCTCTCTCCCTTCTCCGCCTCTACTTTTGTTGCTGCTTCACTGTCTCTGTGGGTTGTCGTCGCGAAGGTTGCGCTGGCGTGGGGTGTATGAGCAGGCCGTCTTTGTGAGAGACGGAAGGTGTGGTATATATATATATGTTTCTGTGTGTGTATGTATATCTTTGTGGGTGTATATATATGTGTGTTCGTTGTGTTGAGGTGGGGGAAAAATTGAGGCTTTCGGCGTTAGGCGTGATGGTGGTCGGCGTTGCGGTTGCATCGACAAGGTATGTGGGTCGGTGTTGTGGGCAGCGGCGTCGGGTGTGTGCTATGTGTGTGTTTGGCACCGCCGTAAGTGGTGGCGTTGGGACGGCGGGGTGTGTGTGTGTTCGAGTGCGAGGTCACCGGTGACTTGGAGTCGCCGGCAACGGTGGTGGCGGCAGGAGGGACAGCTAGGGTTAGGATTTTTGGGTGGGGGTTTCAATTGTGAATTTGATTTAATGCACGGACTCAATTGCAAACCCTAGATTTTACTGAAATTATTGTTTAGTCCCCAAACTCTTATTAATTTACAAGTTGCCCCTTAACTTTATGGAAATTGAGATTTGACCCCAATAGTTATGGATTTTACACAACTCACCTCTAACTTTATGGAGTATGCTTAAAGACTCCCGAAACTTTGGAAATTACAATTACACCCTAGAATTATTGGATTTGCAGATTGACACCTTAACTTTCTTAAGATATGCTTTATAACCTCTAATGTTTGAAGAAATGATAGAAACACTCCTAAAACTTACTAAAATTGCAGATTTACCCTAGAATTTATTGGATTTACGAAACGAACCCTAGAAGTTACTAGTATTATTGTTGAAACCCAAAGCTAAAATAAAATGATGAATTAGACCTAAACAAGTGTATTATAATGCAGTTTAAAACTAGAAAAGTTATAATAATAAAAGGATATATGATCTAATCATTTATTTCAAGTTTAGGGTATAACACCCTAAACTCGTGACTCGTTAACCCGTGATCCAAAGTTCAAATCGAACTATCCACGCATATGTTTCAGATGTTTCTCTATGAAAAAGAGTTTCAACCTAAATTATTTACTTTAATTCATTAATGGTTCGATTAAGTCCTAAAACAAGCACTTGTATCTTGTAGGAAACACAAAAGGAGAATCGAGTTAATGAAGCTTTACAAGCACCGATCTCAAAAGGTGGGGAAAATTGTTATATCGATATTTATATTTCTTTTAAAGTATTTAAAATACGAAGTATTATATTGAATGAAATGAGCTATGTATACGTGTTTAAACGAATAAAGTGCTATGTGCGAAGATGTTATAATATAATGAATGTTATGATATGATGGGTGGAGGTAAAATATTATTTACATTTTAATTCATACAATTTTACGGGGAACAATGTGACTATGTGATTTGAATTCTGTAATTATATGGTGTCGATTTCAAGTGAAATGTTTTTACTGTGAATAGTATTTGAGTAAATTATATGGTTTTAAAAGCTATTGATTTCAGGTGACACAAATGCAAATGGTTTCAAATGATGATAAATTGGGGTAGTTCCCGCACAAAAGGGGTTTCTAAAGAAACCAACATATGTCAAAGGATTTCTATACCTATGTGTTGTGTGAATATGTGGCCAACGTAAACGTGACCAATGTGTACTATGTGTTATGTGGGATCTATTGTGTGACAATTTAACTACTTATGCGTCTGCACGCCAAGTAGGGTATTCTTTGTTGGAAACCATCAAAGGGAGTATTTTTCGAAAACCCAACATAAAAGGGTGTAACAACCCAAATGGGGTCGGCGGCCCGATAGGTCTTCTTCGAAAACCTATTCAATGGTTGCTAGGGACTACTCGGAAGTCCAAAATGTGTAATATGTGATATAGGATCAATGAAATATTTTCATGACGGTTGAGATTCGCAGATATTTTCATGGCGGCTAAGAATCGCATTCTTGACGGTTAAAAACCATATCCATGACGGTTGAGAACCGTAATGAAAGTGATATGTTTACATGCGATTGAGATGACTGCTTGCAGTATTAAATGATTTAATACTTGTATTTGAAGCTATCTATTTTCTGCTGTTTTTATTCAAAGATAAACATTTTACGATAATAAGTTTTATGTGATAAAATTGTTGTTTGGCAAATGCGTTTATGTAACATCCCGAAATAAAATTCAACTATATAAAATATCACGAGAATTTTCTACAATTAAAATAAGATATATGTAATAATAATAATAATTATTATACTAATAACAAATGAAAGAGAAAATAATAGTAATAATTAAATAAAAAATATATATATATATATATATATATAAGAATTTGCTTTAGTAATTTAATAAATTTTATATAGTGCATACTTTATATATTATATAATGCATATTATAAAGTATAAGATAGGTATACATGTTTATGCATCCAATTTTCTGCGTGCCACTAATAGCTAATAATACTAATAATTATAATAAAAATAATTAATAAAGAAATAAACAAAAAGTGGACATGGATAAGGATTCATTCCTCAAGTCTCTCTCTCCCAAATTTCTTTCTTTTTCCTCTCTCATTTCTCTCTGCCGATTCTCTCTCTCTGCTACACACACTTCCTCTCTCTTTTCTTTCATTTGGGCAGTCGCTGTGGGTGTGTTTTATGGTGCCGGTGTGGGGTTGTGATTATGAGTTTGGGCGTGAGCCGTCGCCGGAAGCAGCGGCGACAAGTGTGGGTGTGTGTGTGAGAGCCACCGCCGTGAGCAGCAGCGGTAAGAAGAGTGAGCAGGGGGAAGGCTGTAGCAGCAGCAGGTGGCGGGTGGAGATGACAGGGCATGGACAAGCTGGGTTACGGGTGGCCGGTGCAGGTGGCACCGGTGGCTGGGCTGGATTGTTTGAGCCGCTGTGAGAGCAGCGAAGCTGCTGTATTTCAGTGTATATTTGGTGTGTGTGGTGCGTATCGGGTGTGAGCCGTGTGTGTGATGGGCTGTGATAGAGTGGTGTCGCCGGCGACGCAAGTCGCCGGCCGTGGCAGCAGCGGTGGCTGGACAACGGCTGCAGAAAGGGTGGCTGGAAAAGTATGGAAGGAAGGGGCAACTAGGGCTAAGGTTTGAGCTAAGGATGGAGGTTGACGGTGAGTCGAGGAAGGGGGTGACCAGAGCTGTTGCCCTGGTAAGGGCTGCTGTGGGTCGGCAGAGGAAGGCGGCCGGTGGTAGAGGTGGCTGGGAAGACAGGGGTGGCAGCAGGGGCTGTTTTGGGGGTAAGGGTGTTCTTTGGTAAATTAAATATAATTGGAGGACTATATTGCAATTATAACCGTTGATGAAATTGAAGTTAAATCCTTAGCATTTGTAAAATTACAGGTTAATCCCTTAAATATTTAAAACATAAATCAAGACCCCTGAATTTGGATAATGACATTTTTAAACCCTAGAATATATATTAAGAATTGTAGATATTATTCTATAATTAAACATAATGTAATATATGAAAACCGAACTTTAATTAAATGATAAAGAGAAATTATATTAATTTATTTATCTTATTTAGACCTCTTTATATATTGATTAGAGTATAAAAACCTAAATATTTATGGAAATAATTAAGGAAATCTAGTTTCAGGTCGGATTTTGGAACCGAGTATTACTACCCTATCGTATTACATTAATACTTAATTTTATTTCGTAAAACCTATAATTTCTTGGAATAGCAACTTTAACCCAATGATTATGAATAATGATATCGGACCCTTGAACTTACTAAAATTACAGATTTATCTAATAATTAATTAGATTTACGAAACAGACTCTAGATTTTAACGGTATTATTTTTAAGACTCAAACATGGATGAAATAATAATTTATACCCAATCAAGTGGATTAAGTTATAAATTAACCCTAGAACTTGCTAAAATTACATAACACATCCTCAAATTTACTTAAATTTATAGATAGCTAGATTAAATTCTAAGACGAGTTCTTATGTTTTGTAAGGTACCTAGAAAGGAACCGACATAAATCGACGATAGGAGGTTTCCAAGTTAGGTTCTAATTCTATAAATTAGATTTAATTTAAAGACCTTTAGGTAATTAATTAAACATCTAAAAATATTAATTACAATATCTCTTAATTCCAATGATATATAAACTTAAATATAATTATGGACATTATAATTTGATCTTCATAATTTAATAAACGAACCAAGAACCTAACTATAAATATTAAATATACAATTAAATTCTTCATATTATTAAAATTTATCAAAACGTAAAGAAATAATTATGAATCTTACAATTTAAACCTCAAAGTTAAGAATCAAATTAAATATCAAAGTAAATATCAAATTCAATCCTCTTAAATAATAATTAACTAAACATGTTATGCAATTAAATATATTTCCTAAATTAACTTATAATTTTAGTTAATTGAATTCATTATTATAACTTAAAATATATAATTAATCTAATAACACCATAATCATAAATATATTCAAATTTGTTAATAGCTAAGTTAAAACGTAAATTACATAATTAGATTTTCTAAGATTAATTTAAAGGTCTTCAAGAATTAATTTAAGTCAAAAGCTTTATAATTTACTTGTCTAGAATTATTATCAAATATTCACGATCTAACCTAAATCATAATTTATAATTGATTTTCCTGAATCTAAGATAAGTCTTCTAAGATCTAATTAAAGTCTAATTAAGCTTTCTAATATTTTAATAAACACATTTTTACTACAAATTCACCTAAACTTATATTCACCTTAAGATCATTTATTTTATTTTTTAAACCACAACATCGTCAGAAAACTGTTTCAACTTATCAAAGAAAATCTTAAAGGACATATATTAATTACTAATGACTTTAACTAAAGAATTTATAGCTAGACAATATACTAAGACAAATTTTAATGATCAATGTAGGAAAAGAGGAATGAAGTATTTTCTATGCTTATTTGACAGCTTATAATTTCACACACTCTTCTCATGAGGTGGGGGTAAATTCTTATTACGGTATTTATAATTCTTTCAAAGTATTTAAAATATAAAATCTCATACTTAAATGACGTGCGGTCGATATACATGTTATGTGAATAAAGTGCTATGAGTTAAGATTATTGTGAATGATTTAAAGCAAGTGATGGATTGTGAATGTTTTACTATGAATGCAAATGTGAAGAATGATGTGAAGTTAATATTTGCATATCTGCAAATAAGATGTGTTTTCAGGGTAATTGAGAACTGCAATTAAGTATTATGTTAAATCAATGTGCTTCCATGTGAATGTTTGAGATGTGTATATATGAAGTAAATATGTGTGCATGTGCATGCAAGACGGCTAAGAACCGTATCTATGGCGGCTAAGAACCGCATCTATGGCGGCTAAGAACTGTATCTATGGCGGCTAAGAACTGCATCTATAGCGGCTAAGAACCGTATCTATGGCAGTTAAGAACTGCATTTATGGCGGCTAAGAACCGTATCTATGGCGGCTAAGAAACGTAATGAATGTGATATGTTTGCATGTGAAAGATATGAATGCTTGCGGTTTTAAATGATATAAGACACATATTTGAAGTTATCTATTTTATGCTATTTTTATTTTTAAAAGACAAACGTTTTATGAAAATCTGTTTTATGTGAAAAATGGTGGTTTGGCATGTGTGTGTAAAATCTTTTAAAATTATTTATGTCATCCCGAGTTTGCCCACCCCACTGAGTGTACTTTTGTCACTCACCCCTCTTTCTAAAATGTTTTCAGTTTAAGGATTTTATGGCGTGAAATGCGAGCGGTGGATGCTGGTAGCCGATGATCAAAGGTTACAGAAGATGTTTATTTAAAATGATTAATTTCATGAATTTTAAGAAATGTATATTTTATAAATATTCTTGTTTTTTTTTATTTTTATTCTATTGAAAAAATAAAGATGTTCTTATAAGTGAGTAACGTCTTGGTTAAGATTTATATTTACAAAAGAATCGGGGCATTACAGTTTAAGTTTTTAAAATTATAATTAAATGGGTTGTTGAACGCCCGTGTGAAATCCTTTAAAGTTATATTGTTTTGAATTAGGGGCGTGACTATTCCTTTTACTAAATGGTTTTATACGTACGCACTTGTGCCACGTTTTATTTATCTTAAAATTATTTTATGTTATCCCGAGATTTCCCACTGAGTGTATTTCAAACACTCACTCCTCTTTTTAAAATGTCTTCAGTTTAAAGAGTTTAAGGCGTGGCAAGCGAGTGGTGAATGCTGGTAGCCGATGATCAAAGGTCAAAGAAGGTTTTATTTCAAAATGTTATATTTTATGAAATTCAAAAATGTATATTTTGTAACAGTTTCTCTTGAATTTATTTATCTTTATTATCTTAAAAGAGTGAATTTTATACGTAGGTAACGTCTCGGTCAAGGTTTACTTTTAAAAAGAAATGGGGCGTTATGCTTTGATCAAGGTTTACTTTTAAAAAGAAACGAGACGTTTCAATTTGGCATTTAAAAAATCTTCATTTGGAAAATATTTGTTTTTGATGATCCCACTAACAAAAAAGTTCTTAGTTATATGAAAAATTGCACATGCTTTAATCGAGTTCTCATATTTTGATCATTGTTTTTATTTTTAAAAGCTCCTCCTCCCTCAATATAAGTAACTAAACAATTATTTAGAAATTGATCTTTGATATTATTTCGCAGTTTGGTTTTCATATAAATCATGGTTGAAAAAGCTCTTTCTACATTTGTAGTTGTCGAAGACGGATCCAAGATTTTTAAATTTGTTAAACACAACTAGAAAACTGATACATGAAAGAAAATCAAAAATTATAGAATTCAAAATGATAGAAAATTGTAAAATATAAACACAAAACATCAATCATATCCAAATTCTAGAGTTTAGAATATTATATCGTATTTTAAACTCCACCTAGTAATATATTCCTAAAGACAAAGTTGGACACCCACTTAACCATGTAAATCCGCTACCACATGTATGTGAATAGGCTATTAATTGGATATTTTTCTTTATAATAGCAAGTATTGTGTAACATTTCCAACCGCAACAAAAAAAAAATATATAGAGGGTGGTCTGGTATTATATATATATATATATATATTTCTTCTTCTTTTGTGTTAATGTTTTGAAAAAATGTTTTTACACCCGTTATATTTTTATCACTAATATTTTGGTCCTCAAGTTTTGGAATTATATTTGGGGAAAATGGCCAAAATTACCCATTTTTTTAAACTTTGATCCCATTGTACCCATTAATATAGTAATACACCCCTAAATAACCCTAAATATAGATTTTGAGCCCAAAATACCCATTTTTTTGAAAGTCAATTGATAATTGGGGACCCATGTGAGATGAGACATAATGACATTCTCATTTTGCTAACTTTGATGGGAGAATACACTATTTATAATTAATTACATAATTTTGTCATTTGTTCACTGTTTTCAAATACAGTATTTTTAATTAATTATTAATATATTCATACTTTGTTATTAATTTTCAAAAATTATGTGTTATACTAATCTTCGAAATCTGTGATTTAATGTTTGAAAATCTGGGGTACAAGAATAGTAATAATATTTTATTCAAGTTAAAGTGACACTCATTATTAATTAATTAATTATTTATTAAATAATTTAGGCATACAATTGCATGATTTTGTTTTCGAAAATTATTTATGAAATTTTTGAAAATAATTAGTGCATGTCTAAATTTATTTTCGAAAATAATTAGTGCATGATTAAATTGCATGAAACAACACTTTTCAAAAATTGCATGATTAAATTTTCGAAAATAAAATTTTTCGTCAATTGCATGATTAAATTTTCGAAAATAAGTAGTGCATGTCTAAATTTATTTTTCGAAAATAATTAGTGCATGTCTAAAATAATTAATTATTTTTCAAAAATAATATTTTACTCATAATTAATTTTCGAAAATAAGTAGTGCATGTCTAAATTTTCGAAAATAATTAGTGCATGTGTTAATTTTCGAAAACTTGAATTTGTTAATCTTCGAAAATGAAGACATGCACTTTTAATAATATTTTATTCTTTTGACACCTATTATTAATTAATTAATTATTTATTTATTAATTTTGGCATACTTTGTTTTCGAAAATTAGCAAAATTGACTTAATTTTCGAAAATTAGTGCAATTGATTAATTTTCGAAAACTTGAATTTGTTAATCTTCGAAAATAAAGACATACACTTGTAATAATATTTTATTTTATTCATTGACTTCTATTAATAATTAATTATTTATTTATTAATTAATTACTTTTGAAATTGCATGACTTATTTTCGAAAATTAGTTACTGTTCGAAAACTCTATTTTCTTAATGTTCGAAAATTAGGTTTTGTTAATCTTCGAAAATAAAGACATGCACTTGTAATAATATTTTATTTTATTCATTGACACCTATTAGTAATTAATTATTTATTTATTAATTAATTAGTTTTGGCATACTTTGTTTTCGAAGATTAGCAAAATTGACTTAATTTTTTAAAATTAGTGCAATTGATTAATTTTCGAAAACTTGAATTTGTTAATCTTCGAAAGTAAAGACATGCACTTGTAATATTATTTTATTTTATTCTGTTGGGATTTCAGTGTTTAGATTTTGATGAGACAAACCAACCATGTAATAGGAAGTTTTGAGTACCCCCATTTTTCACATTGTTTAAGTGAATAAATAGACTAGAATTGTGTCTTGAGTCAATGATTGAAATAGAGGTTAAAAGAGGATAAAGCTGCATCTAAGCTTTAAAGGAAGATATCGCTGCAAGAAGGCAGGATAAAGTATCGCTGCATGAAGGCAGGATACAGCAAAGCAAGGAAGAATGGCGTGCAGCATCGCTGCATAAAAAGGATACAGGAGTACTGCTAGAATGAAGTTACAGCAGCACTGCCAGACGATACTGCAAGCAGGTCTAAAATACAGCAGCACTAAAAGTATACATCAGCTGCACAGAGACCAAGGATACAGCGCAGACTTACAGAACCGTTAAGTAAATACAGCGCCAACTACAAGACGAAGTATCCTACAAATCCCAGGAAGGATAAATGCAGTACGAGGAACGGAGATCCAAGCAGGGACAAAAGAGCCGTTCAAGAAAAAGTCAAAGTAGCAGACACGGAGCCAATAAGAAGATGCCACATGGACTGACGCGCCGCAGAAAGCTGCGAGCCGCAACTGCCGCATTAAATGCTCCGAAAAGAAGGGTCAGTCGCATTAAATGCGAACCATACTTTGGCCAGGCTATTTCAAATTCAAAAGAGGGATGTCTCCTTCAACGGACATCTTCTCCTACAAGTATAAATAGAGGTCGAGGAGTACTGAAGCTGACTACTGTTACTGAGATCTAATTTCCATACGTGAAAGTTTCGAGCTTACAAATTTTAAAGAATTCAAGCCAACAGTTTCAGTCACTCAACCTATCGAAGTGAAGCAGAGTTCAAGCTGAAAGATTCCTTACGGATTTAGAAGCTCACTTCGAAGCACAAGTTGAAGAAAACCTTTTATCCTTTTAACCTTGTTGCTGTGTGCTTAGGTTGTTTTAGTGGTGTCAAGCAGTTGATAGGAGAGATCCTTGCTGTTTGTTTTAGTTGTCTAGTGCTAGGCAGCTTCCCTGTGTGGGAGTATAGAACCCTGTGTGGGTTAGCCTTTGAAGTTTGCAGTTGCTGTGTGTACGCTGGACTTCAGTAGGTGGTTTGCTTTGTAAAGTTGATAGATTGTTAGGAGAGTCCTGTAATTCAATCTTGCTTAACAAAGTTCCTGCTCGAGGAGCAGTAGAGTGGACGTAGAAGGATTACACCACCTTCGAACCACCATAAGCCATAAGTGTTTTTATCGCTTTATTTATCTGTGTTTATTTTCTGCAAATATCTATCTCTTCTCATCATAAAACATTTGAAAGGAGCATTTTTATGTAAAACAGCCTTGTGTTTAAAAGTATATTTCCGCTGCGTACAAAACTCCAGGTTACAGCGTGCAGCACTGCATTCTAGCGCTGCAAGCAGTAACCATCTATCACTGCAAGCTCAAGTAACTTGCAGTGCAGAACGGTTGTTTTAAAGATTCTGAAAAATCGACCAAGGTTCATTCACCCCCCCTCTGAACCTCGGACACCACTTGGGACCAACAAGTGGTATCAGAGCGAGTTGGGTTAAAAGCCAACTTATCTGGTCACCTACCCAGATCCACCTTGTCTCGCTGTTTTCTTTGCATAAAAATCATCTTTAAAGCATATCATGGATTCCTCCAATCACAAGCTACCTATGTTTTCCATAGTGGAATATGATGACTGGAAGATTAGAATGCAGGCACACCTTTCGGCAATGAATGATGAGATGTGGACCGTCATAACTGAAGGACCGATAGTACCCATGAAGGTAAATCCAATGTATGGAAGAGACCATGCAGAAGGAGAGCAACCACCACCAAACCTCCTGATCAAACCACGACAAGAGTGGGGAAACGAAGACAGGAAAAGAGCCAACCTGGATAACGTGGCAAAGAACGCTCTATTCATTACCTTGGATAAGGGCACCTTTAGCAAAGTCAAGACTTGCTCAACATCCAAAGAAATATGGGAAAAACTGGAGCAAATTTGTGAAGGAACTGAGCTCACAAAGGACAACAAAATCTCCAACGCTACACAGTTATTCGAGCTCTTCGAGATGAAGAATGAAGAGACTCTAGAGCAACTAGATCTGAGATTCACATCCATAGTGAATGAACTGGAAGCTCTGGGCAAACACTACACACAGAAAGAAAAGAACATGAAGGTGTTAAGAGCCCTACCAGCGGAGTGGGATAGCAAGACCACTGCCATGAGAGTGTCTATGGACCTGAAGTCCATGAGCACATTTGACTTATTCTCCGACTTGAAAGCATTCGAGTATGACATCAATAGAAGGAGAAAAGAGTCAGATGAGTCAGTCTCCAAAGTTACAGCACTAACCGCCAGAGGAACAAAAGATACAGCAACCGCCAGTTGCAGTAAGCAGAGTGAGGATACAGCAGAAGTTGCTGAAGAGGATATGGCACTCCTCCTAAAGAAATTCAGGAGATTCATCAAGAGCAACAACAATAGCAGCAACACCAACCTCAACAAAAAGAATGATTTCAGAAGAAGTCACTCAACCCCTCAGGTATCTTCTTTTCCTCAGTCAAATACAGGGAATGTTGACTTGTGCTATAATTGCAGGAAGCCTGGACACTACGCAAGGAATTGTCCTTATCCAACAGTGCACAAGTATCCTGAAGGAGAAAGAGAACAGAGGAGAGATAAAAGACGAGAGGAAAGGCACAAGCTTCGAGCTCTCATAGGAGAGATGGAGAAAGCAAAGGATGCAGTAGTTCCGAAGGAAGTACTGAAAGCTGCAGAATCCTCTGACAGCGATGCTGAAACCTCATCCTCTGATGAAGAAGCACTCATATACCTGATGGCTAAAGACGGCGAGGACAGCGAAGAAGATGAGGTAATTTACCAACCGTTGTCCATACAAGTTGATGAGGAGCTGAACATGATTCACTCCTTGAAAAGGATCATGAGTGATTTCGAGCAGATCAACTCAATTCATGAGGAGCTTAAGGTTGAGAATGAGAACCTTAGAATCGATAATGAGATTCTCAAGAGCAAAAACATCGACATTGCCAGAATGCTCGCTGCACGAGAGTCTGATAACTCAAAGTGTAGTAAGCAGCAACAAGAGATCTCTAGATTGAATCTGCTGATCACTGAGCTAAGATCTGAGAAGGAGATCTTGCAGTCCAAGATGAGAACGTTCACCAAATCCTCAAAAGACGCAAGAGATTGCATAAACAGTGTCAGAGATCCCTTTGTGATCTCAGGCACAGGTTACAGCAATCAAGGCTCTCAGAATACAGCAAGCACATCCGAAGCTGTGAATTTTGTTCAAGCCAAAACTCCAATGGAGAAAGAGTTACTTTGTGACTCTGAAAAGATACTGAACAAAACAGCATTGACGGATAAAGGGAAGAAACCCCAATGCTCAACTGCAGGGAATAAGTCTGCATCTAAGACTTGGCTGCAGCAGAAGACATCTGCTGCATGCAGCAAAAGGATGCAGCAACCAACAAAGTTGCAGCATAGAAGAAACTTTCCCACCAATACTAAGACCTATATGTCTAAACCTCAAGGAGGGTATACTCCAGGGAAGTATGGTGGAAGACCACACTACAAGGGTACTGGTAACACATGTTTGCCGAGCACACACTTTTAACAAGCAGTTTTCCAAGATAACTGCATACAGCTCGAGAACCAACAAATCTTACAGTAGATCAGTTACTGTTAAGAAAGTTTGGGTTCCCAAAGTAACTAACCCCAAAGGACCCGTATGGAAATGGGTACCTAAATCTGTTTGAGTTTGTTACAGGTTACAGTGCCAGGATGCAGCAAGGCACATGACAGGCAATAAAGAGACACTGAAAGACTTCCAAGAATGCAAAGGACCAAAGGTCATATTTGGAGATGATTCTAAAGGAAGCACAAAAGGAAGCGGATGCCTAGTCAAGGGGAACATAAAGATCAAGGATGTATCCTACGTAAAGGGGCTTAGATACAATCTTCTAAGCATCAGTCAGTTCTGTGACAAAGGATATACAGTGGAATTCAACCTCAACAAATGCTTAATCAAGGACAGCACCACAAATGAAGTAAAGCTTACAGGAACAAGAAGAGGAAATATCTACCTAGCAGATTGGAATTCCTCCACTCAATCAACATGCTTCATAGTGAAAAGTCCACTGGAGCTGAGCTGGCTATGACACAAACGATTAAGTCACCTGAACTTCAAGACTATCAACAAGCTAGCAAGAAAAGGCCTCGTGAGAGGATTACCAGATGTAGCTTACAAGAAAGAGAATGTATGTGGAGCGTGTCAAAAAGGGAAGCAAATTAAGAGCTCTTTCAAGGATAAGATTCAGAAATCATCTCACAGAATTCTAGACCTTCTACACATGGACCTCTTTGGACCAGTAGAACCAGTAAGCTTGAGCGGGAAGAAGTACTCTCTAGTAGTAGTGGATGACTACTCCAGATACACATGGACGATCTTTCTAGCAAAGAAGTCGGAAACTCAAGAAAAGCTACCTGGCCTCATGAAGAAAATTCAGAGTGAAAAGAGTTTGAGCATAGTGAAGATAAGATCAGACAGAGGAACCGACTTCACGAATAAATTTATAGAGAAATTCTGTTCTGACAATGGTATTCGTCATGAATACTCTGCTGCAAGAACGCCTCAACAAAACGGGGTTGCTGAAAGAAGAAATAGAACCCTCAAAGAAGCAGCAAAGACGATGATAGCAGAAGCAGAAATACCCAAGAGATTTTGGGCTGAGGCAACCAACACTGCGTGCTATACGCAGAACAGATGTTTAATCATCAAGGATCTTAACAAAACACCGTATGAAATATGGAATGGTCATACACCAAACATTTCCTATCTACATATCTTTGGATGCAGGTGTTATGTTCTCAACAATGGAAAGGAACATCTGAAGACTTTTGATGCTAAATCAGACGAAGGAGTATTTCTAGGATACTCTGCTGTAAGTAAAGTCTTCAGAGTGTTTAATAAAAGAACCCTGGTGGTAGAAGAATCTGTACATGTGGTGTTTGATGAACCACATTGTGACACAAAGAAGCTGGAAAAACCACCTGAAGAAACATCTCCCAGAAAAGAGAATGTTGTACCATACGTAGAAGGAGTTCTGCCTACAGAAGAAGATAAAGATGAAGAAGCTGCAACCTTGGATACAGCAGACATTCTTACAGCAGCAGAACCTCCTGCAATACAGCAACATGATGAGCAAAATACACCAACGCACGTTTTTGAGCCAGATAGGACATGGCTCAGAAATCATCCAAGAAATCTCATTATTGGAGATCCAGCCATCGGTGTAAGGACAAGAAGATCCATCCCACATGAAGCAATGTTTGCATGCTTCATATCACAATCAGAGCCTAAGAATGTTGAAGAGGCACTGCAAGATAGCAACTGGGTACAGGCCATGCAGGAAGAATTGAATGGATTTGAGAGAAATCAAGTATGGCAAACAGTCGCTAGACCGACCCATCAAGGTGTAATTGGAACAAAGTGGGTATTCAAGAATAAGCTAGATGAATCAGGAGTCGTTGTAAGAAACAAAGCAAGATTAGTTGCTAAAGGATACTGTCAGGAAGAAGGAATTGATTTTGATGAGACTTTTGCACCTGTGGCAAGGCTAGAAGCAATAAGAATCTTCTTAGCCTATGCAGCACATATGAATTTCAACGTCTATCAAATGGATGTTAAAAGCACATTCCTGAATGGTCTCCTTACAGAGGAAGTATATGTTGAGCAACCTCCTGGTTTCGAGGATCAAGCAGAAGAGAAGGTGTACCGTTTACAAAAGGCCCTATATGGACTGAAGCAAGCACCAAGAGCTTGGTATGACACCTTATCTCTCTATCTTCTGAAGAATGGTTTTCAGAAAGGAACGATCGACAAAACGCTGTTTAGGATACAGGACGGAGAGAGTGTACTTCTTGTACAAATTTATGTGGATGATATTATCTTTGGATCCACAAACAAAGAGCTATGTGAGAAATTCTCCAACCTGATGCAGTCAAAGTTCGAGATGAGTATGATGAGAGAATTAAGTTTCTTTCTCGGACTGCAAGTAAAACAGCTTCCTACAGGAACTTTCATCAATCAAGTCAAGTATACGAAGGAGCTTATCAAGAAATTTGGCATGGAGAATGGAGCCGCAACGTCCGTTCCCATGTCCACATCTATAAGTCTTGACAAAGATGAAGATGGTAAAGATGTAGACATCACGAAGTACAGACGCCTCATTGGATCATTGCTGTATCTCACAGCAAGCAGGCCTGATATTATGTTTGCAGTAGGAGTCTGTGCTAGATTCCAAGCAGCACCGAAGGAATCACACCTTTTAGCTGTAAAAAGAGTGATCAAGTATCTGAAAGGAACTCAGGAAGTAGGCTTATGGTATCCTAAGGAAGGAGGATTCAAGCTCAAAGGCTACTCCGATTCAGATTATGCAGGCTGCAAGATTGATAGGAAGAGTACAAGTGGGACTTGTCAATTTCTGGGAAATAGACTTGTCTCGTGGTTCTGCAGAAAGCAGACCTCAATTGCAACCTCTACAGCAGAAGCAGAGTATGTTGCAGCAGGAAGTTGCTGTGCGCAGATTCTCTGGATACAGCAGCAACTTAGAGATTATGGGATAGAAGAAAAAGAGACGTCAATTCTCTGTGACAATACGAACGCTATTGCAATTACCCATAATCCTATCTTTCACTCAAGAACAAAGCACATTGACATTCGTCATCACTTTATAAGAGATCATGTTGAGAAGAAAGATGTCGTGCTTGAGAAGGTTCACACGGATCTACAGCTGGCAGATATCCTTACAAAACCTTTGAGTGAATCTAGGTTTTCTATGCTTCGTAACGAGCTAGGAATCCTTAAGCTGTGAAGAAAAGAAAAATGCAAGATCGCAGGGGGAACCTCTACATGCTTGCAGAAAGCAGTAAAAATGGTACTGTAAGCTACTCGTCAATACAGCACTGGGTTCAGACAGCGCTGCAACCTACATTCTTACAGTACAGCATCTATCGAAGAAATCTAGCAGCATCAGGTTACATCATTAATTTCAAAAAGAGTATTGATTGCTCTGCAACCTCGTACTAGAGATGCTGCAACCTTAAAAGACATTTATTTAGGCGGCAAAGGGCATGTCTTTCAGCATTAAATGCATGACTGCGGGTGTCAGGAAGTGGAAAGGGCGCTGACAGAGCCCACGCGCCAAGTAATTATTAGCAACGATTTGACATCTCCGCTTTTTCCTGAGCCACTAGATCATTTCCCTGATTTATCTCAACCGTCTATCTCGCACGTCTCTAGGGAACTGCCATATAGACCAAATCGTGCCATTTGAAATTCACTTTTCATCTTCAGAGAGAGAAACGCTGTGATCGCAAGAAAAATTTTCCAAGTGCAAAAACCCTTGTCTCTCTCTCTATCTCTATCTCACAAAGATTTCAATGGCTGCCAGAAAGACCATCGTTCTTGATGGAAGAATGATCAACAAGGAGAACATCTTGGAGTCAGGGTTGTATGATAATACCCTGATCAAGAGAATCTTTGACGCTCTACAACAGACCCAAGTCCTAGGGCTGTTGACCACGGTATATGCTGGCTTCTCCACGGAGTCAGTACAGAGGTTTTACGCCTACGCTAGGCAGGCGGAGGAAAGGAACTGTATCCTGTTCCGGATGGATGCAGATGGAGAGGAACGGTCGCTGACCGTTAGGGATATCTCCACCACCTTCAGCATTTCGGCTGCAGGGTTGACCCCCAGCCAGTTGGCGACATATGGGGAGGCATCGGCTCAAGAGATGTGGAATCTCTTTCGAGCAAAGGATGCAGGGGCTGAAATCAAGAGAAGCGCCCCCAAGAAGCTCTTCAAACCGGAGTTTGAACTTCTCCACGACATCTGTGCGTACTCCATCGAAGGGAGGATAGGGAGTTACGACAAGTGCACAGATCTCCGGTTCCGGATCATGTCTGCCATCATGGCCGGAGAAAAGGTGAACTGGGCGAGGTTCATCATGAAGAGACTGTGGGAGGAAGCAGAGAAGATAACGGAGCGTCGGAGCTACGGTATCACCATCTGTTCTCTGCTCTGCAAGCTTGGCCTTCAACTTGCAGCACCCACCCCCATTCATCCTGGAAAGTATCTCGGGGAGAAGAAGAAGGGCAAGACCCAGCCGAAGGCTGCAGGAGCAGGAGTTGCGAGGAAGAAAACCAAAGACAAAAAGAATGGCACTCTTGCTCTGCAAGATGAAGCTGCTGTCAGCGGGGAAGATGCTGAAGAAGAGGAACCTTCGAGTCCTCTTCCTGTTATCAAGAGGAGTTCAGGGAAGGCTGTACCTGAACTTGAATCCTCTTCCCCAGATGATGACGCACCTTTGGTGAGAAGGACTCCGCGCAGCAAGAGAGCTGCTGGTGCTGTTGGGGATGTGTCACATCTGCCTGATATGGTTGTAGTTGACCTTGGGGATGTGTCACATCAGCTTCGGGAGCCACATCAGCACCGGGTCGAGCCAACTGAAGAAGAAGCTCGTCTACAAACAGAAGCTTCAGTGCTCGATCCCACCTTTCTGGCTGCTAGAAATATACCGGCAGAGTACTCTCTTTGGAGAGAGATGCGGCTGTCTAAAGGAGAAATCCTGTTGAAGTGGAAGGATTTCCTAACAGTCGAGCAAGCTGTCCTGGAGTGGGCCAAATCAGAAGATATTCTGGCACTCCTGCAACCTGAATTTGCAGCAAGAGTTCAAGAGCTCGATGGCTGCAGCGCTGCACAGGTAGCACAGGACAAGGGAAAGGGCAAAGCTCTTGCAGAACCGACTCTGCAGAGCTGCCGATGAAAGCAGCAGTGGAAGATGTGCAGGTCTTCCTAGCCCCGACTGTAGAGGCGGTAAGAAGGGGCGATGATGTCGCATTTGCTCAGGAGCAAATCGACACCTTGGGAGTGGAGCAGGCTGAAGAAGCCATGCTGCATCTAGCGCTGCAACAGAGCCTGAAGGAAACCAGGATGCAGCACACTCCAAGAAGGATGCGGGGAGAAGGCAGTTCAAGTTCAAATCAGATGAACTCCCCTGCATACGAGCAAGTAGTTGAGGGCCTCTCCAACATTGTCACGCTGGATCGCTTGGAGGAGGAGGAAGCCCAACTACTGGATTATGGTGACTCCCCAGTGCGCGAAGATGAAGATGCTGCTCAAGCAGACTCTGAGGAGGAACCATCCACCATAATCAGGAATGTCATCTCAGACATCTCTGAGATTGCCGATGAAGCATCTACGGAGGGAGTTGCAGAGGCGGTACTCCCTGCACTGGACGCGACAGCAGTGCAGCCAGCAACCACCCTTCAACAGGAAGAAGGAGCTGCAGAAAAGAGCAGGGTGGAAGCTGAGATCCTAGCAGCAATAGAGGATACAATGCTGAATACTGTGATCACTGCAGGAAGCCATGCAGAGCTGCAAGAACCGACTCTTGCAGCAGAGACTGTCGAAGCTGTTTCTGGACCAGCCGAGGAGACGGGGTCCGTTGAGAAGACCTCAGTGGAGGATGTTGTTCTGACAACACTCCCTGAGTGTGAGAAGACCTCAGGTGGGGAGGCTGTTCAGACAGTACCCACTGAGGATGCTGGAGTTTAGGCCGAAGTATCCCCAGTGCAGCTAGAGACACCTCGTGAGGAGGTTGATGCTGCAGCCGCTGCTAGCTCTCAAATACCTTCAAAGGTCACTGCAGCGAAGGATACTGTGGACGCCAATATGTCGGATGCCGAATTCGCAAGATGGATGAAGGATCGGAACATTGCTGTTCATGGACCAAAATCTGGAGGAGCCGTTCCTGTTCCAATCTTATCCAGCGAAGAGGAGGCAGAAGAAGAAGAAGGAGATGAGCACCCATCCTCAAGCTCTACAAGCTCTCATACCAGCAAGGATGAGGATGTGGTTGCTGCTGAAGTACCGAGGCAAGATGCAGCACCAGTATGCCAAGAGGTGATCCCATTTGCTGCATCCACTGCTGCCTCAACAAGAAGGAATTCAGGGCTGACTCCTGATGAATCAATCAACAGAGTCGAGACCGCTGTTAGACATCTGCTGCATGCTCTCCAAGAGCATGAGTCTACCATGCGCAACAGTCTCAGGGTCAGTGCCCAATTCCATGCTGAAACCATGACGGGTTTCAAGAAGGACCTCGAAGTGCTGCCTGACATGATTAAGCATACTCTCAATGATCATTCGAACAGGCTGTACTACGATCGGGTTAGGATGGAGAAGGAGTTGAAGGTTGAAGCTTCTCTGACGCGCCTAGAAGTCAGGCAATGCAAGCTGCAGGCTGAGACTGCCTCAACCAGACTCAACCATCACTCACAAGTCCTGGAAACACTTCTGGATCGTGTCTTCGATCAATCTCAGAGAACCAGAAGTGTGGACGACAGGTTGGGGAATCTGGAGCTGATTGTAGGAAAGTTGAGGGACATCATGGTCCGAGCTTTCCCTCAGCATGTCGATGCTCCAGAGCCAGCCCCTGAACCGACCCGACGCCCGCGATCTAGGGCGGTCCCAGCAGCCCCTGCTCAGCCCCCGGCTTTTGATGATGCCAAAAAGGGGGAAAGGTCTGAAGAGAAATACAGGAGCAGAGGGGCGGCTGAACCTGAAGAAGAGGAAGAAGATGATGACCAGCAACCTCTCAGTAGGAGGAGAAGGAGGTCTGGATCATCTGCTGCTGCTGATATCCCTTCTCCGAAGAGATGGAGAAGAGATGATGATGGAGCTGGTGGAGCCGGTGCAGCTGCTGGAAGAAGATCTGCTGCAGGTTCTGCACACAGCAGAGCTGCAAGCAAGGATGCAGCACCGCCCAGCTATCATCATAAGAGAAGGGATGATAGCCAGCAGCAAGGCTCAAGGAAGAGGATGAGCGGGGACGAGTTTGAGAATCAAAGGCGCCAGTACGAAGAAGCTGCAGATCCTAACGCCTGGATTCAAAGACTCGGTGTAATTGGTGAAAGAAAAATATTCCCAAACAACTACTACCAATTCCCTCCTCAAGAGATCACTCGCCTTGACACAGAGAACATCTCTGCTGAAGTGTCCGTGTTGATGGATCAAAGGCCTGAAGGAGAAAACATGGCTTGGAGATTCGACATCTTCAAAGAAGTCAGACTGCCTTTTGATCGGAATCCAACATTTGAGACGATCACCATTTTCAAAAGATCAGAGTACCTCAGACACTTCAGAGATCTATGTAGGCAAGGCAAATTCAGCAAGTATCATACCTGCAAGACTGCTTTGAGAAGGTATGAACAGCTCGTTCGCGAAGGAAGCCTTGACATTCAACAGCTGTACATCGATAGAGTCAAGGAAGGGCTGATTGTACCATTCTGCGAGGACTTCTGGCTGAGATGGATTCAGATTCCTGTGACCAGACACAAGCTGGAAGAGTCCTACCAAGAGTCCATCAGGGACTGGTGGAAAGGATCAAGAGGAAGAGAAGGCCTTGAAAGGTTTGAAAGAAGAGCAGACGAATCTGCAAACAAAAGGTCTTCGTTTTACTATGCTGTATTAATATACCCTCTTATGATCCTTCTTGTATTTTTGTTGTTGTAAAAATTTCTATCTCTTAAATGAAGAAATTTTTCTTTCTGCTCTGACCAAGTTCAATTCTTATGAAACTCATGCATGTTGTTTGTGTTTTCCTGTTGAGTTTGTTGAAAGGAATAGCATGATGCATCTCTGATGAATCCAGGATTAGATTTATTTAATTCAAAACTGTGCAAGCATGTAATCTGGATAAACCATATGAGTTAAAGTAAAATGAAACTTCTTCATGAACGAAATATTGTAAAGGTTTTGTCATCATCAAAAAGGGGGAAATTGTTGGGATTTCAGTGTTTAGATTTTGATGAGACAAACCAACCATGTAATAGGAAGTTTTGAGTACCCCCATTTTTCACATTGTTTAAGTGAATAAATAGACTAGAATTGTGTCTTGAGTCAAGGATTGAAATAGAGGTTAAAAGAGGATAAAGCTGCATCTAAGCTTTAAAGGAAGATATCGCTGCAAGAAGGCAGGATAAAGTATCGCTGCATGAAGGCAGGATACAGCAAAGCAAGGAAGAATGGCGTGCAGCATCGCTGCATAAAAAGGATACAGGAGTACTGCTAGAATGAAGTTACAGCAGCACTGCCAGACGATACTGCAAGCAGGTCTAAAATACAGCAGCACTAAAAGTATACATCAGCTGCACAGAGACCAAGGATACAGCGCAGACTTACAGAACCGTTAAGTAAATACAGCGCCAACTACAAGACGAAGTATCCTACAAATCCCAAGAAGGATAAATGCAGTACGAGGAATGGAGATCCAAGCAGGGACAAAAGAGCCGTTCAAGAAAAAGTCAAAGTAGCAGACACGGAGCCAATAAGAAGATGCCACATGGACTGACGCGCCGCAGAAAGCTGCGAGCCGCAACTGCCGCATTAAATGCTCCGAAAAGAAGGGTCAGTCGCATTAAATGCGAACCATACTTTGGCCAGGCTATTTCAAATTCAAAAGAGGGATGTCTCCTTCAACGGACATCTTCTCCTACAAGTATAAATAGAGGTCGAGGAGTACTGAAGCTGACTACTGTTACTGAGATCTAATTTCCATACGCGAAAGTTTCGAGCTTACAAATTTTAAAGAATTCAAGCCAACAGTTTCAGTCACTCAACCTATCGAAGTGAAGCAGAGTTCAAGCTGAAAGATTCCTTACGGATTTAGAAGCTCACTTCGAAGCACAAGTTGAAGAAAACCTTTTATCCTTTTAACCTTGTTGCTGTGTGCTTAGGTTGTTTTAGTGGTGTCAAGCAGTTGATAGGAGAGATCCTTGCTGTTTGTTTTAGTTGTCTAGTGCTAGGCAGCTTCCCTGTGTGGGAGTATAGAACCCTGTGTTGATTAGCCTTTGAAATTTGCAGTTGCTGTGTGTACGCTGGACTTCAGTAGGTGGTTTGCTTTGTAAAGTTGATAGATTGTTAGGAGAGTCCTGTAATTCAATCTTGCTTAACAAAGTTCCTGCTCGAGGAGCAGTAGAGTGGACGTAGAAGGATTACACCACCTTCGAACCACTATAAGGCATAAGTGTTTTTATCGCTTTATTTATCTGTGTTTATTTTCTGCAAATATCTATCTCTTCTCATCATAAAACATTTGAAAGGAGCATTTTTATGTAAAACAGCCTTGTGTTTAAAAGTATATTTCCGCTGCGTACAAAACTCCAGGTTACAGCGTGCAGCACTGCATTCTAGCGCTGCAAGCAGTAACCATCTATCACTGCAAGCTCAAGTAACTTGCAGTGCAGAACGGTTGTTTTAAAGATTCTGAAAAATCGACCAAGGTTCATTCACCCCCCCCTCTGAACCTCGAACACCACTTGGGACCAACATATTCATTGACACCTATTAGTAATTAATTAATTATTTATTAATTAATCTATGCATGAAATTGCATGACTTATTTTCGAACATTAGTGCACTGTAGTTAATGTTCGAAAACTCTATTTTTTTAATGTTCGAAAATTAGGTTTTGTTAATGTTCGAAAACTATGTCATGCACTTTTAATAATATTTTATTCATTGACACCTATTAGTAATTATTTATTTATTTATTTATTAATTTATGCATGAAATTGCATGACTTATTTTCGAAAATTAGTGCTTGACTTAATGTTCAAAAACTCTATTTTCTTAATGTTCGAAATTAGGTTTTGTTAATCTTCGAAAATAAATACATGCACTTTTAAGAATATTCTATTCATTGGCTCCTATTATTAATTGATTATTTATTTATTTATTTATTCATTTTGGCATACTTTGTTATTTTGTTTTGAAAACATGATAATTTTGTTTCGAAAACATGATAATTAATTGCACTTATTGCATAATTTTCGAAAACATAAATAATAATATTATAAATTCCCGAAAAAATTGTCGGAATTAATTTTTCAAGATTAATGTTTCGAAAATATTAAAGTTCAAAAACATCAATAATAATATTAATAATTTTCAAATAGTAATATTTTAATTTGAGATATTGCTTAGGAAAATTTCGAACATTATCATTTATTTTCTCAAATTATAATGTTTGAAAACATTAGTAATAATATGTAATAATTTTCGAAAACATTGTTATTAAATTTGCGAAAATTGCATAATTAATTTTCGAAAACCTTTTTTCGAAAAAAATAATGTTCGATAAATTAATCATAACATTGTTATTAATTTTCCAAATCATTGTTATTAATTTGAGATCAAATTGCATAATTAATTTTTGATAACATTTTCATTTATTTTCAAACATTACTTATAAACTAGTATTCATTTCCTAACATTAGTAATTTACGAACATTAGTAATTTTAGAACACTAGAGTAAAATTCTATTACTAATTTGATATTACTTTAATTAATAATCTTCGAACACTAATTATGCAATTTTTGAAAATTACTAACAAAGTATGCTCGAATATTAATAATTATTTAATAATAGTGAAGAAATGTTTTTTTTACTCAATTGTTGAAGCTAAATAAATTGGACACTTTCTTCTTGTATAATTTTCTGACTTGCAAATCGAACATTTTTTTTTCAACCTTCGGATGTCTTCATTGCTGCAGCCACCAATGTGTTCATTAATGATTTCGCCATCTCTATAGTCATACTACATAGGCACGCGTTCGGTACATCTTGCTCTATTGTGGTCTGTACGGCCGCATCGACTGCATCTTCCGGAACGGGCAGAAGGAATCTGTTTCCCTTTGGGTCGTCCCGCTTGTTTAGGCTTGTCCGGTGCTCTACATAGTTGATTTTAAATTTCATCTGATGCCACTCAAGCTTCTGGCTGGAGCACAGGATTAACCGTACCGCTCCACATCCCCCTCAACCATTCAGTGGTGTAATATTGGGCGACATATGATGTAAATGATTCCTTCATAAAACTGTAACAAAAATTGGACGAATGGTCAAGACGTATAGGTACGTATGAATACATTCACGACGCATAATTGTGACCTGCGATGTAAAAATATGGCTTCGTATGAGTACCTTATTGCTGCGCATGCATGCGAATACAGTATTAGGTCACTTTGAAAAATTAAACAGTGCACTTGTATTGGGTTAGCTCGACAATAAAAATCTTACTCCCATCCGTGACCTTATATTTGTTTCGGCCCAATTTACCCACTTGCATACGTCGACCAAGCTTGACAGTTTCGACTAATCTTTCATGTGCTGCCTTCGTCAGAGAATTTTCTCTATCTTCAGCAGCAGTCCTCCTTTCATAAAACCATTTTTCGATTATTCATCGAGCACACTCTAGAAAAGAACATACAGGTAGCTTTCTTGCCCACACAAGACGACTATTCCATGTCTCAGCCGCGTTTGATGTCATGAAGTTAAATCTTCTTACAGGACATCTCACTCGAGCCCATCGTTGTTCTCCAGCCTTCGTTAAGGTTGCTACTGCACCTTGTATACCAGTTTCTTGTATCATAAAATAGTACCTGTAAGTACAATTACGGTTACTAAAATACGCAGAACATAAAAAAATTATAGACTTTCTAATACGATAGATTGATCCGATTCATTAGAAAGATCTAATGAATACCCCAGGCAACATACTTTTTGAATGTCATCGACTGATAACAAAATGCAGCTTTGTTGAAAAGTTCCACCAAATGTGTTCCATGTCTGGCCAGATTTTGTTGCAAATGAAACAACATAAAACATGGGTCGCATCAGGGTACACTTCCTTGACGCCATTATTGATACTGACGTGTTGATCGGATACTATTAGTAATTGATCTGGGCATCCAAATGCTGCACGAAGATGTTTCAGAAACCAGGTTCAAGACTCATCATTCTCAACATTTCCTAGACCAACTACCAATGGAAAAATTTGATCGTTCCCATCTTGGGTCACTGCAACAAACCCAACACTTTTATACTGACCTTTTAAGTGACATCCATCCACAACTATAACAGGTCGTGAATAGTTCATAAATCCATGAATAGATGCTGCCAGTGCATAGAACATATATTTAAATTTTCCATTCCCATGTGTTTCCAAAGTTGTATATGTCCCGGGATTAGATACTTTCAAGGCGTCTAAATATATTGGGAGCAGAGCAAATGACTTTTTTGGATCACCGTATGCAACCCTCATAGCATGGCGTTTTGCTTTCAACGCAACCTTGTAAGAAACATGTACACCATGTCGATCCTTCATTTCTGATATGATGCCCCTAGGACCAAGGTTGGAATTTTCGGTCCTGAGTGTGTCAACATAGTACTCACCGATCACTGCTGCTGGAAGTCGCCGAGTTGCACTGGTGTTCAAATCATTTGAACATGTATGTTCTAACATAATCTTCGAAATTTTTCACATGCCAAATTTCACGTGTGCGTTCAATAAGAATGGGTAATTTTTATTTGTACACTTCACATACCATCTGGTCTTATCAGAACGATCTACGCGGTATTCAGCGAGATTATCCAAATGGTAAAGACCTACTGCATTTTGCAACTCGGATTTACTACCAAAAGTGCTTCCTTTTCTCAAGATGGCATGCTCGATCGGCTCGTTCGCTAGGGTAGGCTCTGACTCATCACAAGGTACTTCTGGAATAAACCATTCTGGTCTCCTAATGTAGGTCAAGAATTCCTCATACGCCTGTCGTTGCTCCTCATCCAAAATATTCTCGACATCTTTATCTAGCTCAAATTCATCATTTTCAAGAGTCGTTTGTGCTGATTCATCTTTCTCATTTGACGAACCTGCAACATTGATATAGATGATATGTATTAAACGTTGAACATATTATTCAAGAATTAATGACTCCTACAAAATTACCACAATCATCAGAGTATGGTTGGTCGGGTCCGCTATGTGTGTCACGTGGTTGTGGGACAGCTTCACCTAAATAAGACTCATTGTGTTCATAAGTGGGAGGAGACCTATTCAAATCGATATAGTCGACCCCCCAATCTGATGTAAAGTCCGCACGACCACTAGATGAAGGCCAGGATGCCCACTGATCATGTGACGATGTTGTTGCTTGCGTAGCTCCATCTTCATTTGGTATACCCCATTTCGATAAGAACGTTTCGTCATTCTGTAGACCAAGGGGAATATTTACATGGCCCGAGAACTGGTCAGGAATCTCAAATGAAGGATATGAGCATGTGCTATGGTCGAATACTCCTGATGGCGCCCCTACAGAGCTGATATTATGCGATGGTGACGACCACATGCAGTCTGGACCTCCAAACACCGTAGGTTTGAGGGAAACATAAATGACAAGACACTCACTGCTTACAAACAATAATTGTTCCAGATCCGAATCACTCCTAATTTTTTTCTTTCTCACTATTCCATTTAACACCGTTAGAGAACGGATAACATATCTCCAACTATTCAGGTCAGCACATATAACTCCATGGACTGACTCTAAAAAATCAGCGAATGAAATTTTTTGAAGGTGTAGTTGCTCGTGAGAACCGTTTCTGTACTCTAACCCAGCCCAATGACCCCCGAACTAAACCACTATAGATACAAAACTTATAATTTCGTACGTCTGGTCAAAAAATTAATACAATGGCTTAAATCAGAAAATTATACTCTCTTTGTACGAACAATTTTCAAATGTCAGGATGCGAGAAATATACATGTATTTGGTTGTCATATTTGACATGTACAAATATGAAGCGGTCTATTTGCCATATTTATTTTCTAATCTCATTTCAATGATTTAATTGAAACGTAATTGTATATATGTCAATGATTTCAACTACATTTATTTTGCAGGAGAAAGTACTCTTGGGTCCATTCAAGAAAAATCAACATGGCAGGCATATTTTGTTGACCGTTAGTAAATATATCATTCAATACAGAAAATTAATTTTAAATATCATGGTATGAAGTTCTTTCATACAAAATTTCAAAGAAAATAAACAAGAACGATCATGCCGTAACAAAATATAAACACGAAAACATTAGATTTCATACACTATACCTAAAAAATTTAAACAATGCATTACATTATGGAATATAATAATTTAATTCACAATTCAAATTTGCTATAAATAACAGATGCATTACATTATAAATAACAGATGCATTACATGGATGTGACTTTTCAAAATTCGTTTCTGCACTTTGTTACGGATATTAAATTTAAACATTAAATATGTGACTACACGGGATCCGATTAAATATGTAAACACTAACATGGGTGATTAAATCAATTGCATTGGACATTCAATAAATAGCGAAAATTCAAAATGACAAAATTAAAATAATTGGGTTGAAAAGAGGGATGATAATTCAGACAATTCCGAGCAACATACCTTTCAACTTTGTTTACTGAAAATTTGAAAGAGTTTTGCACGGCCTGAGATGAAAATTTGAGGCATCCTCTATTTATCCTTCTTATGCAACCTTATATAGACCCCAAAAGTAAAATCTTCTGTGCGTACAGTATTAGGCACATATGTGACTTTTCTCATTCACTTTTTCAGTGGTGGGTTGAAAATTCATTTACTAAAAACCTAATTTCATTGTAAACCTCATTCACTTTTTCCTGTTGTATTAACAAAAGCCTAATTTTCTAAAAACCATTTTTTGCGTAATATCACCATTTACAGTATTCGAACATTACATTTCATTGTAAACCCTAATTTCCGTATTGACTAAACCCTCATTTTCGTATTAACTAAACCCAAAAGGATAATATTTTTTGCTAATTAACTAAGTCCTAATTTTCGTATTAACGAAACCCAAAAGGATATCAATTTTTGCTAATTAACTAAACCCTAATTTTCGTGTTAACTAAACCCTAATTTTCGTATTAACGAAACCCAAAAGGATATCGATTTTTGCTAATTAACTAAATCCTAATTTTTGTGTTAACTAAACCCTAATTTTCGTATTAACTAACACTACAAGAAAAATGCTAAACAACAACACCAATTTTACAACGGTTTTTCGAAAAACCGTTGTCGTAGACATCTTTTACAACGGTTTTTCGAAAAACCGTTGTCGTTGTGCGAAAAAAATGCACAACGACAACGGTTTTTTTGTACCATTGTCGTAGATGTCTACGACAACGGTTGGGACAACGGTTTTTTTGTACCGTTGTCGTTGTGCGAAAAAAATTTTGCACAACGACAACAGTTTTTTACAACGGTTATTAACCGTTGTCGTAGACATCTACCACAACGGTTGGCACAACGGTTTTTTTTGTACCGTTGTCGTAGATGTTTACGACAATGGTTTTTTTTGTACCGTTGTTAAAATGAGAATTTTTTAAATTAGTTAATAAAAGAAATGCATGTAGAATATAAGCACATAAACATTAATGGCCAAGTGGTTTCAGCTCGAACAAGGGGTCGCGAGTTCAAACCTCAGACAATGCAAATTTATTCACCCTGACGTGGCGGGTGACGTGGCATTGACCCGATGACGTGGCAGGTGATGTGGCGCTGACGTGACAAATGGCTTTGAAGACAACACTTCATCAACCGTTGTGCCAACCGTTGGTTAATAACCGTTGTGGCGTCTACGACAACGGTAAAATTGATCTTTCACAACGGTTATTAACCGTTGTCGTTTAGCGTTTTTCTTGTAGTGTAAACTCAAAAGGATAACATTTTTCGCTAATTAACTAAACCCTAATTTTCGTGTTAACTAAACCCTAATTTTCGTATTAACTAAACCCAAAAGGATAACATTTTTTGCTAATTAACTAAACCCTAATTTTCGTATTAACTAAACCGAAAAGGGTAACATTTTTTCCTAATTAACTAAACCCTAATTTTCCACAAAACCATTTCATTCTAATATGCATGACCTAATTGTATGCAAGAATGCCTAATGTACGATTCTACTATTAGACCAAATATGTGTAGAAAAGGAAATTAGATTTACTAGCAAAATTTAATATTATGATTTGACAAATGTATGGCAAATATAGCCAAGGTCTTTTGTCATTTAGGCAATAGATTACTACCAAGCTTGCTCATGTGACTTTTGTATTCACATGTCATTTTCGTTGATCCCACCTCACTTATTGATAAAAAATGAAGCCCTCCTCAACCACTATCCTTAGTGCAATTGAATGCATCTTTCAACCCCAACCACACATCCTCATTTTCCCTCACCATCACTTTCGACATTTTCTCCCCAACCACCATTCAATCTCAACAAAAAATAATCTTCATTTCAACTCATTCATCCAACTCGATTGAAGATTCAAAAAATGGAGGGCCAGGTATGCGTTATGTCGTTTGTTTAGTATTTTATTTCATCCAAATTATGTTGAGCATGAGAACATGTTTCAAACAAAATTTAGTGCCCAAGCTTGCAATGGAAAACCTCTTGTTAGTGTTGCATAAATTTACCAAATTTAGTATGAATGTTGACTGAATTTTCATGCTAGCAGTTGCTGAAATTAATAATTAGCAGTTGCTGAACTTAATAATTAGCTCATAATTTTCGAATAAGTTTTAAGAATGTTTAGGTGAATTTTCGAAAATTATGCTGGAATGTAATCTTCTGGAATTCTGTTCTTTTTCGAATTGGGGTCATTTTCAGTAATTATCAATTAGCTCATAATTAGGAAATGTTTTAATAATTTTCGAAAAAGTTGAACATGTATTAGACATTTTCGAAAGTTCGAAAAAAAAATGTGATTTAGAAATGTCAGAAAAAGTAGGGTTACCATTACATGTTCTTAGGTTTTTGCTAATTAGTATTACACATTTAGAAATAACTTAAAAAGGTTCGACAATGTGATGTAGTATTAGAAATGTTCGAAAAAAAATTAGAAATATTCGAAAAAAAATTTAGAAATGTTCGAAAAAAATGTGATTTAGTAATAGACACCTTGAAAATTCGGTGACTTAGAAATGTTCGAAAAAAAAATTAGAAATGTTTGAAAAAAAATTAGAAATATTCGAAAAAAAATTTAGAAATGTTTGAAATTTCTTTGAAATGTTCGAAAACAATGTGATTTAGTAATAGACACCTTGAAAATTCTATGATTTAGAAATGTTCAAAAAAAATTAGAAATGTTCGAAATTTCTTTGAAATGTTAAAAAAATGTGATTTAGTAATAGACACCTTGAAAATTCTGTGATTTAGAAATGTTCGAAAAAAAATTAGAAATGTTTGAAAAAAAAATTAGAAATGTTCGAAAAAAAAATTTAGAAATGTTCGAAAAAAATGTGATTTAGTAATAGACACCTTGAAAATTCTGTGATTTAGAAATGTTCGAAAAAAAAATTAGAAATGTTCGGAAAAAAAAAATTAGAAATGTTCGAAATTTCTTTGAAATGTAGTGCACTAATTTTCGAAAATAAGTCATGCAATTTCATGCATAAATTAATTAATAATTAATTAATTAATTAGTGTCAATGAATAAAATATTATTATATTATTAAAAATGCATGAAATATTTTCGAACATTAACAAAACCTAATTTTCGAACATTAAGAAAATAGAGTTTACGAACAATAAGTACAGTGCACTAATTTTTCGAAAATAAGTCACTGTTGCTTGCATAAATTAATTAATTAATAAATAAATAGTTAATAATAGTTTTCGAACATTATTAATTATTTATGACTAAAATATGATTAAAAGTGCTAACCCTTATTATATCATTTTCGATTTGGTCCTCTAATTTTCGAAGTTACTGTGATTTAGTACCAAAATTTGAGACTAATAATTTTAGTAATTCTGTGATTTAGAAATGTTATAGCAAAAAATGTTACTATTATACATTTTCCAACGTTACGGTTATCATTACATTTTCGATAATTTGCTATATTAATTGACGTTAGGTATTCTGATGTAATAGGTTGGCACTTTCAAATATGAATAATTTAGGGTTTAAAAATGTACTAATGCTATACAGTACTCGCAAATGTGTTGTATGGTTTTCTAAATGATAATGACTAACTGGAAATTTTTTTCTATCTTGTAGGGAGTTTTGCAGTGGGTTCGTCCGTCTTGTCAGGGTCATTTGACATATATTAACGGCTACTGTCGTTTGTGTGTGCTTGAGGATATAAAGACACGGTTGCTTGTGCACGGTCGAGAATGTGTACTCAATTTTCTTGCGACTAGTTTTGGATATTTTCTAAGGTTGGAGAGCTCCACCGAAATATGCAAGTCGATGTTGCATGTTCTCATGTCCTTAGAAGTGTTGAATGATAATAGGCCAGCCCACGAGAGATGGTTCCTGATTGGTCGAGAATGAAGATTGTGTCGTTTCTCGAGGAGAGAGTTCGTTTTGATCACCGGGCTTAGATTTGATGATTCCGACTTCAGCCCTTCAGGCGTCCAGCATCCACCTGAAGGAGGAGTGTACTATAGAGTCCACGCCGAATCAGACCATGTCACTATTCAGGACCTTCGAAAAAAATTTCAAGAAGGATCATTTCATCAGAGTGAAGAAGACGAGGTCAAGATTTCGAAGATTCTAATTTTGTACTATATCATACTTGGTGTCGATCCACGCAAGAATTATGTGGATCCGTGGGTGTGGGTCTTAGTTGAGTTTCCCGAGAGATGGGACTCATTTCCATGGGGGAAATTATCGTTTCTTACGTTGCTGAAGTCGATGGATAGGGTTCCCCACGAGATTGCAGACCGAAGTGTGACAAACAAGACGCCCATGTACCACTTCTACGGATTTACAGTTGCTCTACTGGTTAGTAATATGTTGTATATGATTATTCTTTGTTGAATTCATTCCCTATACTTATGTATTTAACGGTTGTTCACCTTGCATTGCCTAGGTTTGGGCGTACGAGGTGATTCCCGTCGTTGGAAGTATAGCTGGACGTCGATTGGACACTCGACTTCACCTGCCTAGAATGTTGAAGTGGTCGACTGAAAAATCCACTACAGATATTACACATGCACTGTCTGGAGAGATAATATTCATTCAATTACTTAGGGCTAATTTTTGAAATTAGGTTCTCACAAATTTTATACTACGATTGTTGTGACTTTATAGTAACTGCAAGATCTGTGGTTGAACCAGGTGCACTGTTTGGAGTCGCTCATTCCGAGCTTTGAAGAGGAGTGTCAGCCATTTTGGTGAGGAATTGAGCAAGACTTGACCGAGAGGGTGCAATTTGAGGCGAGAAGACACGGTAGGAGACCGGCTGACGCGACTAGACGTCCACGTAGGTCGAGACCTCATCCGAATGAAGCGGGCCCATCATCCTCAGGTCCTGCTTCGGCGAGGAGGACCTCAGACGCCACATTTCAAGGTGGGGTGGAATCGTCCCGAGAAGCCACTGATACACCCGAACTTCCTGATGTAGAACCGTGTGGGTACGAGTATCCTTATTTTGAGACGCAGCCCACTGAAGTACTACAGATCACGGGAATTCCGAATGCCGGACCGAGTAGTTTTGTGCCATCTCCCTCCGAGCCACCTCCCTTCTGCCCATTTCCAGAATTTGGTACTACGCATGACGACACGTCACAGACGCAGTGGACAGAGATGAGGACTTACATTGGACAGTAGTTCGATGACCTTCGCGGCTATTTGGATGATCGCGTTCGGGAGGAGTCACAACGCTTGGAGCTAGCGATTCCGCCAATGATTGAAGATCAGCTCCAGTCATTCTTCGACTCTCGTCCCTCATTCAATGAGTCTTGTTATCCCCCGGCATCCGAGTATTATCCGTAAGAACAGGCAGCGAATGAGTGGTGTACTCCTGTGGCACCCCCGACTACCATGTGGGGACAGTACGGACCTTCTGCCGTGCCATTCAAGAGGGGAACCGATATGCCCACCATTCGTGAACCTAGAATTACTTGTGAGACTTTTGTACCTGAATCGTCATCATCGATTGGAGGGTCACCAATGTCGGATTTTCCTGAGACGAGTGCCGCATACGAGTCGTTCGAGAGAGGGCACATTCTCGATGAGACCGAAGTCCATTTCTTCAAGATGATGTGAAGAGACCGGGCCTTCAAATGGCTGATCTAGAGGCATTCATTCGGGACAGGATAGCTGCAAAGCTCTCGAACAAAGAGCCTGAAATGTAAGTTCGTGCTATAAATACTTTTTTATTTCAAACCATTGGTACGTGATAATGTTTACAATTCCTGACTTTTTAATTTTATAGGCGCAATGTTGGAGTAGGTTACAGCGTAGGTCCAGAATTCTTCAGCACATTCTTGGATCCACTGGAGGACATGTCGGTTGAGGTTAGAGATTACTTAATTTTATATTTTCATGATTTGCATCAACCTCACCATATATAATATACAAGGGAAAATTCAGTGGTCATGATGTAATGGAAATTGTGCTCCTCATCAGGCAATTAACGCGTACCTAGGCATTCTACAGAACGATCACGCATTTGCTGGTATTCGAGACATCGATCCTGTGCTGAAGACGAAATTTCAGATAATAGATGCTGATTTCTTTATACGACTCCTACTCAATTTCAGTTGTACTAATCTTTTTTATCCTTAGTGTTGTTTGATTTCTCCACATTTTTTATGCAGACAAGATGTGAGGCAATATGGAATGAGGCCCACCGCAATGAAGACGACAAGTCCAAATATGCAGGACCACTAAAGGAGAGTTTTCCAGCGGAAAAACTAGAGGTACTTATTCCATGTGTCGTAGGAAAAAAGGCCGAAATGGCGGGACATGAAGCCGTGGTGGAAAGATATTGACACCGTAAGCTGTTGGATCATTTTGCTACAATTATAAATCAGCAATGTATGCACTGCTTTGAATTCGGTAGCTCAAAGTTTTTTTTCATTGCAATGCAGCTTTTGACGGTCATCAACTTGGAAGGACACTGGGTGGCCTGTGAAATTGAAATTCCCAAGATGCGAATCATTCTTTTCGATAGCATGAGATGGACCTGGAATAATTCGAAATGACAAAAACGATTGAGACAGACCTTGTGCATCCGACGCGTATTTCCGGCACTCTTAGAAAACACCGGATACTATGAATGGACGGCACAAGAGGGAAGGCAGATCGAAGTTTGTCCACATGAGCTGGAAATGTGAACTGTAAAAAAGTCCAAATGTTACGTCCAGAAAGGTAATCATACATGCGCGGTTTTTGCCTTGCTTGCTATTGAGAGTGCGTTGACTGGGAAATGGCCGAGACCTCAACTGAAACAAGAGGGACTGAAAAATGTTAGGTGCAATATGATTTTGACAGTTTACAGGTACTCTAATGATGCAAGCACTATAAAGCCTGATGAGTTGGAATGATGATTTGGAATGGTGACCTATTTCTGCATGTTGTATAATGGCCAGATTGAAGAATGTTATGATTAATTAATTTATCGAACATTATTATTTTGTCTACAAAAGGTTGTCAAAAATTAATTACAGATTTACACAAATTTATAACAAGGTTTTTGAAAATTAATACATATTATTACTAATGTTTTCAAACATTATAATTTGAGAAATTAAATGTTTTCAAAATTTGCCTAGCAATATCTCAAATTAAAATATTACTGATCGAAAATTATTAATATTATTATTCATGTTTTTGAGCTTTATTAGTTTCGAAACATTAATCATCAAAAATTAATTCCCCTAAATTTTTTGAGAATTTATAATATTATTATTAATGTTTTCGAAAATTAATATTGTCGAAAAAATATTCTTCGAAACTTAATTATGCAATATCGACAATTAATTACAATGTTGTCGAAATTTTTTAATATTATTATTCATGATTTCCAAGATTATTATTTTCGAAAAAAGAATCTTCCAAAATTGGACACTAATGTTTTCAAAAATATTAATCTTCGAACATTATGCAATTTTCGAACATTATCATATAATTAAAAAATAATAGTGTTTTACAAAAAATAATAAAATATTATTAAAAGGTCATGCCTCACATTTTCGAACATTAGGAGTCAGTTTCGAAGATTAGTAGTTCTAGGGAATTGTCGAAAAAGTTGTACCTATGATAATGTTCGAAAATAAATAATTAAATAATAATATTCAAAAAAATTTGTCACGCCCCGTTTTCATATCAGAGTTTAAAACACAATTAAATTATAATAGTGATTTTTTTTTCTTTAAACCAGAGTATAAACGCAGCCTTAGTCTCGGGCGTCCAGCAAAATACGAAAATATCAAGACTTTTAAACAAATCAAAATTTAAAAGATAATTATAGAAAATACATGGATTTTTCTCCGGTCAGCGAACAACGTTCTTGTTTAGATCAAAATGCATAAACCCTGTTTCGTACATGACTTAAGGTTTCAGAAATACCAACATCCATATACATTAATATTTACATGCAAAATAACAGACATTTCTGTTCTTCCTCCTTGCACTCAATGTTTTCTGTAAAATAAAACCATAGAAGGGGTAAGTGTTAAAAGAACATTTAGTGGGGGAGGGGAATTTATAATAAGAAAAATACACATAATATTGCTTGCATAGTATACATATAATACACGTTGTAAACTCCCGAAGAGTCCCAATGGCAACTGTGGATAGGTTTCCGAAGAATACCTATCAAGGCCCCAAGCCGACCCTAATTGGGTTGTTACACCCCATTGTGTTGGGAATTCCAAAGAATATCCCCTTTTGATGGGTTTCCAACAAGGAATACCCTACTTGGTGTGAAGGCGCATGCGCAGTTAATTTTCACACAAAAGTTCTCACTTAACACATAAATTGCACATTGGTCACGTTCACGTTGGCCACATATTTCACATAACACATAGGTACAGAAAAACCTTTCTTAGCGGGTATTATCCCGACTTTCATCCTTTAAACCATTTTCATTGAGATACTTGAAATCAGTAGCCCTCAGAATCATATACTTTATTCGAAAACAGTTCACGTAGTGATAACAGTTTAATTAAAAATATCATCACATAATTACGGAATTTAAATCACGTAGTCACATTATTTTTCATAAAATTGTACGATTTTTAAAACAGAAAAGGATTTTAACCCCCACCTTGGGATTTCTCGCAAAGTCCTGCAAAAGCTTTCGGTAATAGGTTTATTTCGGTCCCCCACGTGAACTTCCTATAAAATATAAAAATATCACTTATTTTCTGACTTAAATATCTTAAAATCTCTAAAATATGTAAATAAATAAACTCTCAAGAAAGAATCGATAGCCAGGGTTTCTAAATTTAGGGTTTATTAAGAATTATCTTAGAATTTGTTTGATTAAAGGGTTCGTTTTGTCATGTCCTATCCCCTTTTGAAGTCGAACTATCATTTTATAATATAATAGGACATAAAATATAAAATTATCAAATTCGAGGGTCAAGATATAATTTCTACAAGTTTTTAGGGGTTATTTTGTCATGTTGCCGAGATCTAAGGGTGAGTCGATAATTTCTATAGGGTTTAGGGTTCATATAGTAAATTCTAGATATTCTCGGGACTATTCCATAGTTTTAGCAAGTTTTGGGGTTAAAATGTAAGTTTTCAAAAGTTCAGGGCTGACTATGAGGATCCAATAGTTCAGGGACTATTTGTTAATTGTCCTAAACCTGGAATTTGCAATTACGTCCCTAGGGTTTGTCAAATTCCGAAAATTCTCCCCAACCCCCAAAAACCACCCCCTGCTCCACCCCACTGCCCTCCGCCGCCGCCACCGTCGCGCCACCCCCCTGTCGGCGACCCCATGTCGCCGGCGACCCCTCTCTCCACACATATATATACATGACTTATACATATATATATATACAACCAGCTTCGTCGCCGCTGCTGCGGCGGCTCTCCCTCACCCTCGCCGGCGCAAGTCCGGTGCCACCGCCGCCTCACCTCCTTTATCCACCAACACCCAAGCCAAAAACCCAACACGAAACATACATATATTTATACCCGATTACATACATATATATACTGTACTGCCACTGCCGCCGCTTCCAGTGGCAGCTCTCCTTCCTCGACTATGCCGGCGCTTCACCGGCGCCCGCTTCTTCCCAACTCCGCCACCCAAAACACCATCTCCACTTTCCAGCACACAAAAAACATACATCCAACACATATATATACATATACAATTTCCAGCATAGCCGCCGCTATCTGCGGCGACCGAGCGCCGGCCACCCCATCGCACACGCACACTCACCGGCGCAAAACGAGTGCCGACAACACCAAGAGACAGCACCGGCAGCGGCGGACGGAGAGATCGAGCAAGACAGAGAGCAAGAGACTGAGGAATTAAAAAGAGAAACAAAACCAATTGGAAATTTCGGCCCGGATTCATAACGGGCTCGCCCAAGATTATACCTTAATCGGAAGAACCTGTCGAAAAACGAGTCGTCGGTGATTTGGAAGGAGACGGTGAAGGTTGTGCTATTTTGGAAGAAGAAGAAGAAATGGAAAGGATGAAGCAATTGATAATGGCTTTGCTATCCCCTAAATCTCATTGATCCAAGGTCCAACTTAATCAAATACCTAAGCTAAAACTATAGGTTAGGCTATGTGTCTAATTTTTGGTGGTGTGCAAGATGAGATAAGTCAATAATTCTTATCCTAGTAAAAAAAATCAAACAACTAGATTATTATATAATAAGCTTAGCAATTCTTATGGATATTACATCCTTCCCTTCTACAAAAAATTTCGTTCTCGAAATTTAGAAACGTACCAAAATTCGATAGATTCGGATATTTTTCCAAGATTTCTTCTTCTTTTTCCCAGGTTGCTTCATTCGCGTTGTGCTGACTCCATTGGACCTTTACCAAGTTTATATTTCAATTTCTCAGCTTGTGAACTTTTCTATCTATAATAGCGATAGAAGACTCCTCATAAGATAAGTCCTTTTCGAGCCCAATGCTTTCCTGGTGAATTACATGGCTCGGGTCAAATACGTACTTTCGCAGCATGGATACGTGGAATACATTATGAATGCCCGCGAAATCAGGTGGTAGTGCTTATCGATATGCAACTTCACCAACCCGTTCCAGGATTTCATAAGGTCCAATGTACCTAGGTTTCAGTTTACCCCTCTTTCCAAATCGGTAAACACCTTTAGTAGGCGACACTTTCAGGAAAACTTTATCACCCACTTCAAATTTTAGCTCTCTTCTCCTTTTATCTGCATAAGATTTCTGTCGATCCTGAGCTACTTTAATTCTTTCTCGGATTTTTCTTATTATTTCTATTGCCTGTTCGACCAACTCAGGTCCCAAAACTCCTTTTTCACCCACTTCGTCCCAATATAGGGGTGATCGACACTTTCTCCCATACAGCACCTCGTATGGTGCCATCCCAATTGTTGATTGATAGTTGTTATTGTAAGCAAACTCTACTAGGTACAAATGATCCTCCCAGCTTCCCTGTAAATCTAAGGCAGTGGCTCTCAACATGTCTTCTAGAACCTGTATCGTTCGCTCGGTTTGGCCATCAGTCTGGGGATGGAAAGCAGTACTGAAAGTTAGTTTGGTGCCTAACTCTTTCTGTAAGCAGTGCCAAAATCTAGAGGTAAAGTGGGGGTCCCTGTCGGATACAATAGAGGCTGGCACTCCATGAAGCCTGACAATTTCCTTCATATAAATTCGCGCCAATTTATCCAAGTCGAACGCCATTTTAATAGGCAGAAAATGAGCAGACTTGGTCAGTCTATCCACTATAACCCACACCGCATGATTTTCTCGAATTGTTCTAGGCAAACCAACCACAAAATCCATAGTAATATGCTCTCACTTCCACTCTGGAATTTCCAGTGGTGTCAGCAATCCCGCTGGTCGCTGATGTTCTGCTTTTACTTGTTGGCAGACGAGACATTTCTTGACAAAAAGTCCTATGCTCCTCTTCATGTTTCGCCACCAGAAAGTTTTCCTCAAATCTTGGTACATCTTCGTTCCTCCAGGATGTGCTGAGTACGGTGTTACGTGTGCCTTTTCCAAAATTCTGTTTCTCAGTTCTTCATCCTTTGGAACACAAAGTCTTTCTCTGAAGGTGAGAGCTCCTCCGACAGACTTCGTAAATCCTTCTATTTCTCCTTTCTCCATACGATCCCTTATCTGTAGCAAAAATCTGTCATTCTTTTGGGCTTCTATGATCTCATCCTGCAGAGCGGGTCGGACTATTAAAGCTGCCACCCTCACCTTGATACTACTTGGTGGCACTATTATCTCCAGATTTAACTTAGCCATTTCTCTTATCAAGAGATCCTGCTTGGTAAGTAGACAAGTTATCCCTTCTGCCCTCTTCCGGCTAAGTGCATCAGCAACCACGTTCGCCTTTCCTTGATGGTAAAGGATTGTATGGTCATAATCCTTTACTAATTCCAGTCATCTTCGCTGTCTCATATTAAGCTCTTTTTGCTCGAAGAAGTACTTTAGACTTTTATGATCAGTGTAAATCTCACATTTTCCCCCATACAAGTAATGTCGTCAAATCTTAAGGGCATGTACTACTGCAGCTAACTTCAAGTCATGAGTTGGATAATTTTGCTCATGAGTCTTTAACTGATTTGATGCATAGGCCACCACTCTTTCCTGTTGCATCAAAACGCACCCCAAACCTTGTTTGGAAGCATCACTGTAAACCACAAATCCTTTTGTTACATCTGGAACTATCAAAATTTATGCAGTAGTTAATCTCCTCTTCAATTCTTGAAAACTTTTCTCACACTGATCAGTCCACTGAAACTTCGTCTCCTTCCAGGTTAAACGAGTTATGGGCGTAGCGATCTTGGAAAATCCTTCTATAAATCTTCTGTAATATCCAGCCAGTCCAAGAAAACTCCGCACTTCATTTACATTAGTAGGCACCTTCCAATTACTTACAACTTCCACTTTGGCCGGATCCACTTCTATCCCTTTTTCAGATACGACATGCCCAAGAAATAACACTTTTCTCAGCCAGAACTCGCACTTCTTGAATTTTGCGTACAGTTTCTCCCTTCGCAGAATCTCCAATGCCATCCTCAAGTGTTCTTCATAGTGTGCCTGGCTATCTGAGTATATCAAGATATCATCAATAAAAACTATCACGAATCGATCGAGATAAGGATGAAAAACTCAATTCATCATATCCATGAAGACCGCTGGCGCATTACTGAGTTCAAAAGGCATGACTACAAATTCGTAGTGGCCATATCTTGTTCTGAAAGCTGTTTTAGCTATGTCCTCTTTCTTGACCTTCACCTGATGATAGCCGGATCTTAAGTCGATCTTTGGAAATACACTTGCTCCTCTTAACTGATCAAACAGATCCTCAATTCGTGGTAAATGATACTTATTCTTGATGGTCCTTTTGTTCAATTCACGATAGTCTATGCACATCCGAAACGTTCCATCCTTCTTCTTTACAAACAGCACCGGAGCTCCCCATGGAGATACACTGGGACGGATAAAAACCTTTCTCCAAAAGTTCCTGCAACTGAACTTTTAGTTCTTGCAATTCTTTTGGTGCCATCCGATATGGAGCCTTTGATACTGGTGCAGATCCGGGCACCAGTTCTATCCCAAACTCTACTTCTCTGTCTGGTGGAAGGCTAGGTAGCTCTTCAAGAAAAACATCTTTGAACTCCTTCACTATCGGAACTCTTTCAATGGGATCCGTTTCTTGCTTAGGATTTACCAAATTAACCAATATTGCCTCACAATCTCCTATTTTTAGCAATTTTACGGCTTGCATGGTTGTAATAACCCTGAAATTCAACCCAACTCGAGTTCCGAAGAAAGTAAAATTTTCACCCTCAAGTGGCTGAAAGAGAACTTCTCTCTCAAAACACTTGATCGTTGCATGATTTTTCGTTAGCCAATCCATTCCAAGAATTACATCGAAATCTTTCATTTCTAATACGTGCAAGTCAGCATATAGGATTTTATTCCCAAAGGAAACCTTCAAATTTCTGCACATCCACTGAGTGCTTACTATCTTTCCTGAAGGTATGCTAACTTCTAGCTTCTTAGCTTCTATCATATCACTTCTTAATTTTAACATCTCATAAAACTTGACAGAGATAAAAGAATGGGTTGCTCCAGTATCAAATAAGACAAGTGCAGGCAAATCGCAAATCGATAACATACCTGCCATTGTCTCCGGCTCTGCTGCGGCTTCTTGACGGGTAAGAGCATAAGCCCGAGCTCTTTCTACCCCTGGTCTTTGATTAACACTTGACCCCATGACTGGAAAGTACGGACAATTCAATGCGCTATGCCTTGGTTCCTTGCAGCTAAAGCAATTAGTCGTTCCCAAGAGGCATTGCCCAAAGTGAGGCCTTCTACACTTTGGACAAATCGGTTTTGCTCTATTATTTGGAGCATTGGAATTGCCTCTTCCCATTGGTCGTTTTGTCTGACTGGGGTTCCGACCCTGATTCGGTCCTGAGCTTACCCATTTTCTCTTTCCCAGCTCCTCGTTGGCTCTCTTTGGGGCCACCATATCCGTTCACAATCGAGACGCCACCTCCATAGTCCATCTTACCATCTCGTTATAGGTTATCTCTCATTGCCCCGCCAATATAGCCCCGATGTCTGGGCGTAACCCCTTACAAAAATGTCTTGCTTTCTTTAAATCAATATCTACCAGATGAACCGCGTACCTGCTCAACTGATTAAATTTCCTCTCATATTCACCTACTGTCATGAACCCTTGGCGTAGGTGTAAAAATTCTGTTTCTTTAGTATCCCGGTATGACTGAGGCAGGTACTGTTGCATAACTATCTCTTTAAAATCTGCCCAGGTCAAATCATCCCTATCTTCCAAGGTCAAAGTTCGACTGTAGGATTCCCACCAAAAGCTTGCCTCCTCAGTGAGTTGAAAGATTGCACAGGAGACTTGTTGTGCCTCGGTACAAGTCAAATGAGCAAATAACCGATCTAGAACTCTGAGCCATTCTTCTGCGTCAGCCGGTTCTCCCCTTCCATTAAAGGTTGGTGGATTGAATCGTCGAAAGAGTTCAATTACTCTGTTCCCATCTTCTTTGGGCTCCTCTGATGTTGTATTCGTACCCAACCGTTGGGCTAAGCCTTGCAAAACCGCAACCAAACTTTCCATGTGTTCCAAGTTAGGTACCCCTGACGTTGACTGACTTGGTGTAACTTGCGGTGGTGCGGTTTCTTCTCGTGCATATGTCTCAGACGCTGACGGTCCAGATGCCGACGTCGTCGTTTGAGGGTTTTTTCTTGGTCTACCCCTTCTCATTTTCTGATTAGAGAATAACCAAAATTTATTATAACACCCGAGAAAATAATAATAATAATAATAAGGTTCTATAATGCATAATATATTAGCATTAACCACTAACAGCTATCATATATATATCATAACCCAGATCATAATGAGTACACTGATTAGATGGGTGCAAGCGACTCTATTCCTATATACATATCAAAAGAATAACCAAGAATCACTGCACCATACAAAAATATAGCATATATACAACATATATACAGCAAAAGAATACTGTCCACACTCCTAGCCCAACCATCCCAGACCACCATCTACCCCCTAGGCCATGGCAGCAGGTGGAGACGGGGGTCCCTGTAACCCCGGTGGAAAGTCCCTATGAACCGTCCCGTCAACTGCCTCATCGAGATCCTCCTCTGACTCCTCCTCTGGATCCTCCTTGTCATCTCCATCTCCACCAAAATCACTGCTGGAAGGGTCAAAAGGTCCCCTCTCTGGAGTGGACGGGGTCTCCCGTCGCATCCATAACTCCATCATCTGTTGGGCCATACGCCCAAAGTCTACACTCGGTACATTATCAATTGTCGAGTACACCAACTCATCCTGGAAAACCCGCCGAGCCCGCACAGCCCACTCCCCTGGCAATGTATGAATCAAGCGAGTGGTAGCTTCCAAGTTGCCTATTCGCCCAGATCCTCTACCCGTCTCTCTCCAGCAATGAAATAATCTAGCTATATGCTCCCCAACTGAAACATCACCAGCTATCTGGCTGCTCATAAACAGCCTCCTCAACCTAGCCCCAGCGGATTCGACCCTGGGAACACTCATCCGAGCTGTCCTACGCGGAGGCACCATCTGTTACCCACAACCCCACATGTAAGTTTCATAGGGAAACCACATCAACAATAACTCTCAACCCCGATCCTTTCCCAGAACAACATCAACTTATATATACAGAAAAATAAAAATAAAATAAAAAAACATTAACAGATAAGAACATTTATATCATCACAGTATAAAAAATATCAATCAAAATCTGAGGAAGAAGGTTGAACAGAATTATCTGTCTATTTTACATATTAACCATACAATTCATATATATTTATATACACATCAAAAGAAAATTTTACGAGCAAAGCCCTACGGAAAAAAAAAAGTAGAGCCAGGCTTTGTATCAATACTGTCACGCCCCGTTTTCATATCAGAGTTTAAAACACAATTAAATTATAATAGTGATTTTTTTTCTTTAAACCAGAGTATAAACGCAGCCTTCTTATTCTCGGGCGTCCAGTAAAATACGAAACTATCAAGACTTTTAAACAAATCAAAATTTAAAAGATAATTATAGAAAATACATGGATTTTTCTCCGGTCAGCGAACAACGTTTTTGTTTAGATCAAAATGCAAACATCCATATACATTAATATTTACATGCAAAATAACAGACATTTCTGTTCTTCCTCCTTGCACTCAATGTTTTCTGTAAAATAAAACCATAGAAGGGGTAAGTGTTAAAAGAACATTTAGTGGGGGAGGGGAATTTATAATAAGAAAAATACACATAATATTGCTTGCATAGTATACATATAATACACGTTGTAGACTCTCGAAGAGTCCCAATGGCAACTGTGGATAGGTTTCCGAAGAATACCTATCAAGGCCCCAAGCCGACCCTAATTGGGTTGTTACACCCCATTGTGTTGGGAATTCCAAAGAATATCCCATTTTGATGGGTTTCCAACAAGGAATACCCTACTTGGCGTGAAGGTGCATGCACAGTTAATTTTCACACAAAAGTTCTCACTTAACACATAAATTGCACATTGGTCACGTTCACGTTGGCCACATATTTCACATAACACATAGGTATAGAAAAACCTTTCTTAGCAGGTATTATCCCGACTTTCATCCTTTAAACCATTTTCATTGAGATACTTGAAATCAATAGCCCTCAGAATCATATACTTTATTCGAAAACAGTTCATGTAGTGATAACAGTTTAATTAAAAATATCATCACATAATTACGGAATTTAAATCACGTAGTCACATTATTTTTCATAAAATTGTACGATTTTTAAAACAGAAAAGGATTTTAACCCCCACCTTGGGATTTCTCGCAAAGTCCTGCAAAAGCTTTCGGTAATAGGTCTATTTCGGTCCCCCACGTGAACTTCCTACAGAATATAAAAATATGAATTATTTTCTGACTTAAATATCTTAAAATCTCGAAAATATGTAAATAAATAAACTCTCAAGAAAGAATCGATAGCCAGAGTTTCTAAATTTAGGGTTTATTAAGAATTATCTTAGAATTTGTTTGATTAAAGGGTTCATTTTGTCATGTCCTATCCCCTTTTGAAGTCGAACTATCATTTTATAATATAATAGGACATAAAATATAAAATTATCAAATTCTAGGGTCAAGATATTTCTACAAGTTTTTAGGGGTTATTTTGTCATGTTGCCGAGATCTAGGGGTGAGTCGATAATTTCTATAGGGTTTAGGGTTCATATAGTAAATTCTAGGTATTCTCGGGACTATTCCATAGTTTTAGCAAGTTTTGGGGTTAAAATGTAAGTTTTCAAAAATTCAGGGCTAGACTATGAGGATCCAATAGTTCAGGGACTATTTGTTAATTGTCCTAAACCTGGAATTTGCAATTAAGTCCCTAGGGTTTGTCAAATTCCGAAAATTCTCCCCAACCCCCAAAAACCACCCCCTATTCCACCCCACTGCCCTCCGCCGCCGCCACCGTCGCGCCACCCCCTGCCGGCGACCCCTCTCTCCACTCGCACACACATATATATACACGACTTATACATATATATATATATACAACCAGCTTCACTGCCGCTGCTGCGGCGTCTCTCCCTCACCCTCGCTGACGCGAGTCCTGTGCCACCGCCGCCTCACCTCCTTCATCCACCAACACCCAAGCCAAAAACCCAACACGAAACATACATATATTTATACCCGATTACATACATATATATATATACTGTACTGCCACTGCTGCCGCTTCCAGCGGCGGCTCTCCTTCCTCGACTACGCCGGCGCTTCACCGGTGTCGGCTTTTTCCCAACTCCGCCACCCAAAACACCATCTCCACTTTCCAGCACACACAAAACATACATCCAACACATATATATACACATACAATTTCCAGCATAGCCGCCGCTATCTGCGGCGGCCTTTACCAAATCCTTGCTGGCGCGACCGAGCGCCGGCCACCCCATCGCACACGCACACTCACCGGCGCAAAACGAGTGCCGACAACACCAAGAGACAGCACCGGCAGCGGCGGACGGAGAGATCGAGCAAGACAGAGAGCAAGAGACTGAGGAATTAAAAAGAGAAACAAAACCAATTGGAAATTTCGGTCCGGATTCATAACGGGCTCGCCCAAGATTATACCTTAACCGGAAGAACCTGCCGAAAAACGAGCCGTCGGTGATTTGAAAGGAGACGGTGAAGGTTGTGCTATTTTGGAAGAAGAAGAAGAAATGGAAAGGATCAAGCAATTGATAATGGCTTTGCTATCCCCTAAATCTCATTGATCCAAGGTCCAACTTAATCAAATACCTAAGCTAAAACTATAGGTTAGGCTATGTGTCTAATTTTTGGTGGTGTGAAAGATGAGATAAGTCAATAATTCTTATCGTAGTAAAAAAAATCTATCAACTAGATTATTATATAATAAGCTTAGCAATTCTTATGGATATTACAAAATTACTCCAAAAAACAATAAAATAATATTACAAGCTCATGTCCAAAATTTTCAAAGATTAGTACTTCAATTAAATTTCGAAATTTATATTATGTTGGAAAACACTATGATATATAACAATATATAATTTTCGAAAAATACTAATAAAGTATGACACTAATTTTAAAATTATTATTAATATTTTCGAACATTATAATTTTAAAGAAAAAAATGTTCGAAAAATTTTATAGGAATTTTCGAAAATGAAATACAATTTTTTGGAAAATTACTAAAATTATTATTAATCTTTTAGAACATTATCATATACTTTTCGAACATTAATTAGAATGTTTTCCAAAATTATTAATATTATAACAATGAAAAAAATTAATCTTCGAACATAACACACCAAAATTCGAAAATGAAACACAAAGTATGGCTAAATTAATAATTAATTAATAATAATTTTTGAGAAACCATTAAAATATTAGTAAAAGTGTTGTGTCCATTTTAAGAACAATAAAGTACCAGTTTTTGAAAATTATAATGCATTCACTATATTTTCGAAAATTAAATTCCTAATTATTTTTGACGGTTAATAACAATGTTTTGGAAAATTATTAATATTGTTGTTAAAGTTTTCGAACATTATTGTTCAAGTTCGAAAATTTTAATCTTCCAACTTTATTAATAATGTTTTCGACAATTTATTATTAATGTTTTCGGAAATTAATAATAGAATTATTTAAAAATAAATAACAAAGTATGCCTAAATTAATTAATTAATTAATTATTAATTAATAATAGTTGTCAATGAATAAAATACTATTAAAAGCGCATGTCCAAATTTTTGAAGAATAACAAATTAAAGTTTTCGAACAATGCAAAAGTAGAATTTTCGAAGATTAAGTGTAGTGCACTAATTTTCGAAAATAAGTAATGCAATTTCATGCTTAAGTTAATTAATAAATAAATAATTAATTAATATTAGGTGTACATGAATAAAATATTAATAAAAGTGCATGACATAGTTTTCGAACATTAACACAACCTAATTTTCGAACATTAAGAAAACAGAGTTTTCGAAGATTAAGTGTAGTGCACTAATTTTTGAAAATAAGTCATACAATTTCATGCATAAATTAATTAATAAATAATTAATTAATTAGTGTCAATGAATAAGATATTATTAAAAGTGCATGAAATATTTTCGAACATTAACAAAACCTAATTTTCGAACATTAACAATACAGAGTTTTCGAACAATAAGTACAGTGCACTAATTTTTCGAAAATAACCCACTGTTGCTTGCATAAATTAATTAATTAATAAATAAATAAATAAATAATAATAGTTTTCTAACATTATTAATTATTTATGACTAAAATATGATTAAAAGTGCATGACATAGTTTTCGAACATTAACAAAAATGAATTTTCGAAGAATAACAAAAGTCAATTTTCGAAGATTAAGTCATTGGATAATTTTCGAAAATAAGTCATGCAATTTCATGCCTAAATTAATTAATTAATAATTAATTAATTAATTAATAAGGGAAAATGAATAAAATATTATTAAAAGTGCATGTGTTTATTTTCGAATATTAAAAAATCATAGTTTTCGAAAATGATGTCAATTCACTAATTTTCGAAAATAAATCCAGCCAAAATTAATTAATTAATAATTAATTTATTAATAATAGGGAAGAATGACTAAAATATTATTAAAGTAATAAAGTGCATGACATAGTTTCCGAACATTAACAAAATAAAATTTTCGAACAATAACAAATGGCAATTTTCGAAGATTAAGTCATTGGATAATTTTCGAAAATAAGTCATGCAATTTCATGCCTTAATTAATTAATTAATTAATAATTAATAAGCGAAAATGAATAAAATATTATTAAAAGTGCATGTGTTTATTTTCGAAAATTAAAAAATCATAGTTTTCGAAAATTATGTCAATTCACTAATTTTCTAAAATAAATCCAGCCTAAATTAATTAATAAATAAATAAATAATTAATTAATTAATTAATTAATAATAGGGAAGAATGACTAAAATATTATTAAAGTAATAAAGTGCGTGACATAATTTCAAAATAGAATTTCGAAGAATAAAAAATGACAATTTTCGAAGATTAAGTCATTGCTCATAGTTTTCGAAAAAATGTCAATTCACTAATTTTCGAAAATAATTATAATATATAGTTGGGAAAATGGCCCAAATTACCCATTTTTTTAAACATTTGTATGCTTGTTATGTTTAAGAACACTAATTTTTGTCTGTAAACTCCTATGACATACATTATGTTTAAAAACATTTTGGTCTCTAGCTTTGATATAATTGGTAATTTTTACTAGTGAATTCTGATTAGATCCAAATTTATGAATGATCATGGTGTGATTTAAACGGTTTTTGCAACAATTTTAACAAAATTCTAATATTCGGTACGACTTGTTGTGGGTTTATCATTTTTGAAGTTTATTTATTTGATAGAAAGAAAACTTTAATTTTTTATAAAATATGATATAAAATATTTATATATAATGCGTTACATAATAAAATACCAATAGTTTTAGATACTCTAGTAATTATAATATTAATCTATTTAATAGAATATTATTTTTAAATGTATTAATTGATATCGTTTATGTTTTTAGTTGATTAATTGATCTTTCAACACATAATAAACACTTATTAATAGTATATAATTAATATTTTTTTAATCTAAAACTAAAAATACATTTCCTTAGTGACCAATGTTCTCTTCTTTTTGACTCACTCCTTTTTACTTTTCCTTTTGAGTCTAATTTGAGTGAAGTGTTAAGAAAATTAGTGTTGTCTTCTAGATATTGTCAAGTTGGTAAGGCCTATGATGATGTGGAGGGAGAAATGCCTTGACAATGCAGATTCAGGTTGAGGTTCAGTTTTTATATATGTAGGACAAATTTGCACTAACATTGTGGTAATTTGTTCCGAGGATTGAATGACGTTGGCTCTCTTTTATAGATATATGATACCGTTTTACGGATATATGATACACGAAGATCCGCCGAAGGCCAACATCACAGGTTTGGGGGAAGTTCTTCCCCATATGAGATATCTCATCCTTACGGGAAGAAAACTAGTGTTAAAAAGTAGTGTCAGGAAAATAACATTTTTCGTTTCTTTTTTTGAGTGTGGCTTGAGTGAGTCATTGGGTTGTATCTTGAAAATAAGAGTGCCAAAATGCAGCCAATAAATGGTTATAGATGGGAGTAAACACACATAAATAATATATATATATATATATATATATATATATTTAAGAAAATAATCTAAAGCTATACTTTTTCTAAGTTTGAAGTCTTCTTTTTCTTTTTGAGTGTGGTCTGAGTGAAGTGTGTCAAGAAAAGCTAGTGCTAATTAAAAAGTGTTTTTCTTTTCTTTTTTTGAGTGTGATTATCTTGAAATTTAGAGCTCGGAAATGCATAAGATCAATGGTTAGATTTTTGGCAAAATGGTTGCATCTCAGACTATTCCATTCTCATACCAGTCTCGAGAATACGATGATTTACAAAGTGGAAAATAAGTTTTCTTATTTACATTGAATTGGCTCTCAAATTTTTTATTTAGTATTTTTTTATTTTTTCACCTATAAAACCACATAAAAAAGTAAAGTAAACAAAGATTTCTTTCCATAATCAAACTAATCAAATTAACTATGAAAAAATAAAATATTGTTTGAGATGCATGTCTAGACAATGTGTTTGAATCAAGCTAAAATCTCCTTTAAAGTAAAAATTACCTTAGATGTGTGACATGCATAGGTTGAAATTAGAACAACACTTGGATAGTAACGTCTATACAAGGCTAGCTACAAATCCATACGATGGCCTCCCACACATGAGTATATTGAACATGAATGTTGAATAAATTTGTTAGGGCTCGATTAAGTTCGAATAAGCTTGTAAACCATAAATGTATTTGATAAATTAAATTTGAATTCATTCGATAACTAAACAACCTAAATTCAAACATTCAATAGTTCGATTCAACTCGATTCGATTAAATATTGCAATATGCAAGCAATGAAATACAAAAATGAAACAACACAAGAATCTAACTTACATAATATATTCTATCCTTTGCAAAAGAAAAAAAAGTACTATCTCTTTATTATCCCAAAGAGTGGAAGATGGATCCTGAAAGGAACGTGGCAATAGAGAAAATCAGGAAAGTTGTATCAATTAACTTCACCTTCACCTCCATAAGAAAGTGAAACTACTTCTTCATCTCTTCATATGCCCCGCCTTCTCCCAACACTCCTGTCATATCATTCAATACACATTGTGTTGGCTATATATTATCAATACAAAATGTTTTCATGTTTTTATATGTAAACATGTTACACATGTCTTGCTAAATCTAGAAACAAAACTAGAGACGTAACATCATCTCCAATTCTTGGTGGCATAAATTTATTATGTTATGTTACTTACATTATATTACAAAAACATGTATAATCTTTTAAGTATGTATTAACCCTTTAAACTGATGCATTAATATATTTATGTTATATTATTATCTTACCCGATACAAGTAATATCCTATGTTATATTTCAATTAAAATGAATTCTTCTTAATGAACGGTGTGGGATGAATGAAATAAAGACTAGAAATGTTTTCGAATCTTGTTCATCACACAATCTTTTCTTTTATTCAAAGACTCGTGGTTAATACCATTATATCAATGAAATAATATATTTATGCATAACTAAAGAGGTTTTAATAAAAGGGAAAAAAAACTCATATATAAAATGTGTGGATTCGCGTAGACACTCAAAAAAAATTTAAAAATAAAAAAATAAATAAATAAAGAGTATGATTAAAGAAGAACCGGTGAATTAAAAAAAAAAAAAGGGAAAAGGGAAAAGTTATGTTGCGACACGGCCCAATCAATCTCGATGGCATCAATGGAATAATCTCTACAACTTAAGGAACATTAATAATAATACTCAAATCATAGAACTAATGATTTTAATTTGTTACTAACACTATCTAATAGCATTGTAGTGAATGCCCTAATTATAACATAATGCATCATATTTTCACATTAAATTTTTTTTTGAATTTGATGATACAAAGTATAGAAGGTGGAAAATTCATTGAAAACGAGATAAAGATTAGATGAATACCAGTTTGAGGCAGAGCAATGGGGTGGGAATCTACTACTTCACTCGTCTCTATATTCACCCAAATCCAATCATCATTAGTAAACACTACTTCTTCTTCTTCTTCAAAATAATCCTCTATTAGTTTTGAATTCTTAGAATTCTCAGCTTCTCCACTTGTTTCCTCTTGTTGAGTTTTGGTGGTTTGTTCGATAAAATCAAGTATTAAAGAAAACAAAACCGAAATAGCCACAAGGCATAAGAGCAAAACGTCCACCACCATAGCCACGTATATGTTTAGAGAGAGAAAGGGGGGAGAGAGAGAGGATTATGAGTTGAAGAAGAAAGATGAAGGAAATAATGGAGGAAGGAAGAAGGGATTTATGGAGGAGCATATTCGAGGGGATTGGGACCCACCTGTGATGATTTGGTTCTGTCCGCCGCCACTACGTCTCTTTAGGATCCTTTTTCATATCAAACACTTGCAGGAGACGGGATATACTTTTTTTTCATTTCAATTTTTATTTACCTTTAATTATTTCTTCTTCTTTTTATAAAAGTTAATCTAAAGTATTATTCTTAACTATTACTTATTGTTTATAAATCTATTTAAAGTGGTATTCTTTACTTTGAAATAAAAAATATTAATGAGTTGGTCTTCTGCACAACTTTTAATTGGATCAGTTGCATAAATTTAGATATATACACTTGACACACAAGAGTTTTTGTAAATATTATTTTACTAGCTGTGAAAACAAAATCATGTTTGACTTTGAACTTTAAACTATTACATTTAGAATAATAATTCTAAATTTAGATAATTCCGTTCATCAGTTTCATTCATCCGGATTCATGCTGGAATTATATTTAATTTTTTTAATTCATGCGATAATATTTAATATTATATTAGTATAGAAATATATTTTTATTTTATTTTATACGGTAACATTTATATTATAATAACTATTATATATAAATATCATAACATTTATATTATATTACTTATACTTATCTATCATCATAGTCATACCTTTAAAATTTTATGTAGTATAGTTATACATTTATTTCAACATTGCCATATATTTATGTTATATTATCATAACATTTATGTACTAATATCATAACTTTTGTAAAATACTTTAACTAAAAAAATAAAAGTTCCGACACAATTTGATAATAGTTTTATGTGACTCATACATTTATGTAATATTAATTATATTTTTATATAATATTACTTATATTTAAAAGTTAACATAAAAGTTATATTGTTTAACAAAAAATTTAAACTAATATATCATAAAAGTTACGATAACATAACTAAAAGTGTAGGTACGGAGGAGTGCGTGTAGGCATGTGAGTGCATGTGAAGGACGTAGAAATCATCTAAAATGACTTTATTTGAATAGATATATTTAAAATATAGGATTTAAAATAAATGGATTGAATTTAAAATTCATCCATATTATTCAAAACATGTTTCAAAATATAAGTGATAGATTTCAAATTTATATCTATTCAAGCATCATTTATAAATTTATCATAAGGATTTTTAGATCCCTTACATCCATTCAAATGAACACTTAATATTATTAATTTATCTAAACATATTAGTTATTTTCACAAAACAAAAATTTACAAGTTGTTTACGTTTAGGGCATCTCCAGTGGTGCAAAAATATACTGTTATTTTAATACAATAACTGTCACTCTTCTCTAGCAGTCTGCACTATTTTTTTTCACTAAACATAATATTCCTTATTATTAATGTTATTTTCATTTTTTATTTGTTATATATTTACTAATATTTTTAAATTATATTAATAAATCTCTTTTTTATTTATTATTGGATGATATATATTCGATGATTACCATATCATTTGCTATATCAATATGTCAATATATATCATTGTTGATAATTACTTCATATTTTCTATAAATAGGTCACCTATGTTGTTCCTCAAAATTCACAATCACATTTATTTTTAAAATTTTGCTTTAATTTTATAAATAATTTTTTAACTTTTATTTTATTAGTGAGAAAAATATTGTATCTTTGCTTTTTCTGTATGAGCAATTTTTTTAATTTAATTTTATCAATAATTTTATTTCATAGTCATTTAATTTACTACAAAATATATTGTATGTTTAGGTTTATTTTATCATAGTAAAAATATATTTCAAATTTTAATTATTACATATAATTTTAATAATATGTATCATCTGTGTAGTTAATCATGAATTTTATTATTATTCAAATAAAATATGATATTATTTAACATTTTAATTGTATATAATTATAGTAACTTAAATATTAATATCTGATAGATAAATTATGAAATATAATATCAATTAAAATTTAAAGAAAACAAAATAAAAAATGGAAAAATAAGGAAAAAGAAAATGAATAAAAAAAGAAAAAAATATTTAACGTAAGAGTTGACCAGCGTTACAATGCAAGATTGACAAGTAAATATAAAGATTTACCGTGAACATATAAACAGGTAAATATTAAGGATTTACCGGTTTATCGTGAACATTTAATATATTTTTGGAGTTGAGAAATCTTAAATTGTATTGTCAATATTTAATGTATCACTGGAATGCAGAAATTTTAAATTCTTAATATTGTAAGATTGACAGGTAAATATAAAAATTTATCAATCAATATTTAATATATCGTCGGAGTGGAAAAGTATTAAATTCTTAATATTTCAAGTGCACCATTGGAGTCTAACTAGATGTGTCCAAACGGTTCGAAAAATTGGAATCGGGACGGTTCAAATCGGCGATCAAAATTTCGGAACTGTTGACCGCGGTTCCGATTCCAAACCGGAACCGTGAATCATCGAGGTACGGTTCGGTTTCGATTCGGCCTCTAAAAAAACCGGCAACCGGCGGTTTAACCAGCGGTTCGAACCACCGGTTAAACCACCGGTTTGTGCATTTTCTTTTTTTTTTGAATTTTTAAACGAGATACATGTACGCTCCGAATCGCTTGACCGTTGATGATCAACGACCAAGATCATGTTACCGTTGCAAACCAGCGGTTCGAACCGGGGAATCTTTTTTTTTTTTTTTTAATTCATGCCACGTGTACGCTCCGGATCGCTTGACCATTGATGATCAACGGTCAAGATCATGTTACCGTTGCAAACCAGCGGTTAAACCGCTGGTTTGCAAACCGGCCCGATTTTTTTTTTTTTTCCAAATTTTCCGATTTTTTTTTTTTCCAAATTTTGAGTATTGAGCTCTATAAATATCTCATTCCATTTCACTTCAAACCACACCATTTCTCAATCTTCTCTCTCAATTGCAAGCTACAATCTCTCTCTCAATTTGTGCTAATTGTTTCAATTTCATATTTTCATTTTCAAGCACCATTCTTCATTCAATTCTCAAGCTTCAATCTCTTTTTCAATTCTAGTTAGCTACTAACTCTTCTACTTCAATTTCATTCAATTCTAGTTTCAATTTTTCTTTCTTCTTCTTCTTCAAAAAAATGTCTCGAAGAGTTGGTTCTTCTTCCACCGGATCATCCCGTGGAAAAGGAAAATCGCCTATGTCACCACCACAAGATATGTCTCTAGATGATCTCATCGATTCTTACTCTCCTCATTGGAGTCAAGAATGTGAGAATTTGGAGGAATGTCTAGGCCCTAATACCGCCGCCACCTTTAATACCGAGAAAGAAGAGGAGGAGGTGGCGAGACATACTCAAGAAAGTGGTAGTACTAGACGTACCACTTCTCGAACACCTTCAACTCTTCGAAGTGATATTTTCTCTGTTCATTTTAGAAAGGAAAAAGTATCGAATAGCGACGTGGATTTTGTAGTGACGTGCAACTATTGTGGGAAGGCCTACAAATTCAAGCATAGAGGAGGCTACGGGACATTCAACAACCACGTCTTGAAGAAGCATCCGGACAAGTTGGGTATGGATCGATCGCAAACCCAACTTCGTGGAAATACCGACTCTTCAACTGGAGTCGAAGGTATGGATTATTTACTCTTTAAATTTAGTCAATTATCACATAGGAAAGGAGTAGCCGAATTTGTTGCTAAAAAACATCTACCTTTAGGATTTCCATGTGATGAAGATTTTGAAGAATATACTAAAAATTATTTACAACCTTCTAGTAGAAAAATATCTAGAAATACCGTAACTAGAGATATAGAAAAAATCGTAGGAGAATATAAATATAAATTAATTGAGGAGTTTAAAATGTCTCAACAAAAAATTTCTATTTGTAGTGATATTTAGAATGATCCTTATCAAATAAATAATTATATGGGAATTACGGCTTATTGGATAGATGATGCATGGAATGTACAAAAATGTTTAATTGCATATATCGACTTTAATGATAGACATTCCGCTATGAATATTGCACGTAAAATAATTGGTGTTTTAAATGATTATGGTATAGTACAAAAAACATTTACGATTGGATTTGATAATGCAAGTGCTAATACGGCTAGTGTACCATTTTTAATTGAATATTATAAACCTCCATTAGATTGTAAATTTTTTCATACTCATTGTATGTGTCATACATTAAATTTATGTGTTTAAGATGGTTTAAAACAATTAAATGAATATATTGCACCTATTAGATCTGCGGTTCATGAAATTGCAAAATCAACGTTATGGCATAAGAAATGGCTAGATTTTGTAAGAATAATGGAATGGAAGTTAAGAAATTTGTAGTTGATGTTAAACATCGTTGGAATTCAACTTATAATATGCTTAACGATTTTTTTGCATATAAAGATTTGCTTTGTCAATTTTTTATGGAAAATCCACATGATAACATAATGTTAATGAACAATGCATGGGAAACATGTATTAATTTGATGCAACTTTTAAAAAATTTTGAAGAGGCGACTAGAGAATTATCCGGTTGTTATTATCCTACTTCTCCACTAGCTTTAGATCATTGTGTGAAAATTGCTCTTATTTTCAATGAATATTCTACATGTCCTATTTTAGGAGATACAATTATAGTTATGAGATCAAAATGGTTAAAATATTTTCATGAAATACCCGATGTATTTTTATGTGCTAAATTATTAGATTCTTTAGGAGAATTATTAAAAATGTATTATTATGCATTATTCCCAAACTTTATTTTAGGAGAATATGATGAAGTTGATTATGTGCCTAATTATATGAAAGTTTTTGGTAGAGCTAAACAATCATTAATCTAACTATTTAAAGAATATAAAATTGCTTTTGGTGATTCTTCTAGTGATGATGTAGATGTAAGTGCACAAAATGTAGGAGGTAGTAGTTCTTCTAGTTTTGGTGGTAGTGTTAGTCAAATTTACAATTTTTATGATAATCGAACACATAAAAGACCTAAAGCAAATCATGAATTAGATTCATATTTAAGTGCTACTTTCGAATTAATTGATTTTACACATTCATCGGATCTTTTGAAGTGGTGGTCAAAAAGGATTACCATTTATCCTATTCTAACAATTATTGCTAAGAAAATTTTTGCAAGTCCCGCCTCAACCGTCTCCGTTGAACAAGCATTTTCCAAGGGAGGTCACATGTTGAATCCAAGAAGATCGAAATTGACTAAAGAGAATGTACAAAACATTACTCTTCTTGAAGATTGGGTGAGAGCCAAAAATCGGCAACAAAATCTAGATTTCTCACATCTAGATGAAGATTCCGATGACACCTATGGCTACGATTCAAACACCTCCTCCTCCGTTGGAACCAACGTTGACGAATGAAGGTAAGTTTAGGTAAGAGAACTACGTGAGCTTTGATTCCTTAATTTTATTAAGGATACATAGGCAATTCCATTCAAAGTTTGGAAGTGTAATTTTCATTTCACTTTCAAACTTAAAATGAAACTCAAGCTCTTTCAATTTTTTTTTCCTCTTCTTTCATTTATTTATACTTAGTTGTAAGTTGTAACTTGTAATTTTTTTTAACTTCAATATTGATGTATGATTGTAATATATTGAAAGTTGTAAGTTGTAAGTTGTAATTTATTTTTTTATTCATCATGATCATTGTAATTGTAATATATTCAATTGTATATTATAAATGTTATTTTTGAAAGGAAAACAAGGCTGGCCAATGGGGCACGGTCGTGCCGTGTAGCACGATCGTGCCCTACTTGACAGAACCGGGGCAAAAATCAAAAAAAAAAAAAGGAAAAAACCGAAAAATCGATGGTTTGAACCGCCAATTCCGGTTAACCGCCGGTTTTCAAACCGAAACCGGAACCGAGCCCCCCACAGTTCGGTTCCAATTTGCCCCGTCCGATTCCAAAAACCGTCAGTTTCGAACCGACAAACCGGAACCGAAACCGAAACCGACGGGACATGTCTAAGTCTAACTGCTATGGATCCAGCAGAGTAAATGGGTTATACCTCCCATTTGGGAAAAGAAAAAAAAAACCACCATTCTTTTAATCTAAATACAATATTGTCATTAACATTAAATATAATAAATATTAAATATTAAGTTTGGTAGAATAAATTGAAGATAAATTCATTGTCTGCTTCTTCGACTTAGAGTTGTGCAAAATTAACAAATTTAAGGTTAATTTTCTTAATGTTTATTGTTTGGTTTATTTATTAATTAGTTAGTTTGATGTTTGATAAATAAGGATGAACGTTTTTCTCGATGTGAAATTTGTTGATTTAATCATAAATTTGTAGTGATTCATTTTGAAGTTGCCGTATATTGTCATTGTAATTGTTGATTTGTTATAGAATTTAAGTTATTTATTTTTATGCATTTGTGTTGTTATTATTTACTATTAATTCAATTAGAAAATGAGGAATGATGCTCCTAATCAATGAAAACCAAGAGAATTGGAAAGCAACCCAATCTTCAATAATATATGGTTAAGAAAATACTATATCATGTGATATTTTGTTTGTAAAAAAATAAAAAACTCAACTGACCAAATTTTTTACTTATAATTGTGACTTCCACTTGAATTTTTTGTAATATGTTATGTATTTGTATATTTTGTTTGCACATCCTTCAATATTAAACAATGTTTATGCGCAATTTTTAGCTTGTAATTGTAACTTTCACTTGGATTTCTTCTAATATGCTACGTACGTCTTATTTGCTCATACCTGAATTTTAAATTAGTGGATCAACCATTGATGCTTGAAGAGATAGGAGTTAATACTCGTGAAATTACAACTCTTTTTCCAGAGGAAGAACCGAATCTCTTATAAGTATCCAATGTAGATGTTAAAAGTTGTAGTAGATGTCCTATTGATGGTTCTTGCCCCAGAGAGATCTCTGTCTTGAACAGTGCAAACAGGAATGTGTGTGCATGAATCAGCATATAGACTAAAAGTTGAATTCTTTCAATGATTTTTTTTCTTTTACTATCAAAAATCATGAACTTCACTCATTAGAACACAATAGTAGAACATGTATGGCAGGGCAGAAGAAGCAGCAAAAAATGTTGGGATTAAATATTTCAATAAGAATAAAAACTGTCCATGGTTCATCGAAAATGGGGATATGAAAATATATTACCGTGTTACACAGCATAATAAAAATGAAAAGATGATCTGAGTTGAACAATGACAAACGACTGCAAAACTAACTAAAAACAAGTAGTATGGTGGTTGATTCAAAACAAACTTGTTAACAAATGATGAATATGTCGAACTTAATATCTATGGAATGCTGGATTTGTTACAGTACAAAAGAATCCACTCGATGGCGCTATTGGGTCCGTGTCCTGCTACTTTCTGCAGCCCTTACTTGCAAGAGGTATGGATGAGCCTGAAAACAACACCAAGAATAATTAGAGTTTCAACCAAAGAATGTTGACAAACCAGAAAGCATTGTGTTGAAATGAATGCAAAAGACTCAAGACTCAAGGATGTTTGAGTTGAGACTCGAGTCCTTGTTAGTGCAAGGTCCAGAAACTTAAAGTACAGTAATGAGAAATCCCATCCCTAAGAAAGGAAATTAAGAATCTGTAAGTAAAACAATGAAGAATACCATGGCTTCTCTTGCTGTGAGCCTATCTTGATGATCATAACGCAGGAGTTTGTCGAGGAAATCGATGGCCTGCCACAATGATACAAGAAAATCAGAGCTGTTTAGTAACTTTTACTTGTAAGTGATACATCAAAGAGGTGATGTCTAGGAATAACTAATGAATGCATGACCTCTGGCGACACAAGATGCTGATTATCTGCATTGACGAACTTTGACCATGGTTTCCTGCTGTGTCTGTCAAATGACAAAAGTAGACAACTTTATGTCTAGGTGTACAATGCAAATTCAGATTTTGTTTATTTATTTTCAAAGCATCTATTTGAGTCACATCCAGAAAAACAAGCATTCATTTTATCAGATATTTCATTATATATAAAGTTGGAAGAAAACTTGTTTTTTGTCATCATAGTTCTCAGCACCCAGCATACCTCCCAACAAGAGCTTCAAGTTGAGGATCAAGTTCCAAGCGATATTTGTGTACATATGCATTCAATTCATCAGTACCAAGAACCTGGACAAAGAATCTCACATCAGATGACTAGTTACATAGGAAATCCACCAGCTTTCCAAGAGAAGCAGCACTACATTATGTGTTGTTCTCTGAAAACATCAGTACCAACAAATTTTAAAGTAGATCTGTAAACCAATGAAGACATGCTAACTGATAACAAACACGAAACATTACTTGCTACCATGTTTGAAATAACTTTGGATGCAACTTGACTTTGCAAGTCTTTCATATCAGGTTAACTTGAATCTCTATCATTTGCAACTTATATTAGTTAGAAAACCTATAAAATAGTGAAAAATCACATTTTTAACTATTTAGAAACATAACTACACATAGAGTGAAGTTGGAGAGGAAGTTTGGATGTGTTTTCAGTTTTTTTGGGAGCAGAACTTGAGAATAAATGTATTGCAAAATGTTATATATTAGATAATGAATGTGAAAAGGATACCATTTTGTTGTGTTATGGTGGAAGAAATCGTGAAGAAAAATATTTTAAAGCCATCTAGGCATTGCCTTTGTCATAGAAGTACAGGCAAAAAAATTAACCTTAGCAATTTTGACAAGTTGATCCTGGTTGTCATGCCCATAAAAGAAAGGTTCTTTACGGAAAATCTGCATAACATGAATAGAAAAGAACCCAGTGAATCATAAAAGCTTACCAAAAAAAAAAAAACCAAAACAAGGAAGATAAATCTATGGGATAGAAAAATTGATCCACTGAAAGCTCTCACCATTCCTGCAAACATGCAACCGAGGCTCCACATATCCAAAGAATAGTCATAGTCTTGCAAGTCAACAAGAAGTTCTGGACCCTTGAAATATCTGAATGAATAAGAGGGATTTTACGGAATCAGATTAACTAGCTTACACTTTCATTCTGAAGACAAACAAAAACTGGCAAAACTACAGTCCTGAAGCAAAGATAGAGAAGAACTTCATACTTCCATTAATCAATATGAAGTTATTGTTCCATCAATTCTAAAGTTTAGTATTGATACGTAAACAGAAAAACAGGTAACAGAAAATGAACAATAGAACCAAAAATGTAAAGACAGAGTGAGCACATGGATGGGCCAGATGCATATACTATGTAGGCATGCAACATGCAACATCCAACAAATTGATTTGAACTGATATAATTACATTAGTTATATTAGCCATAAATGTTTCTGCAGAAAAGTCACATAAATAAAGGCCCAAAAATACTGTCAACAAAAATAATATGCATCCTAAAAAAAAAAAAGTAATAGCAAAAGATGTGGCCGAAAACATGAATAATGGAGACAAAAAAGCATATCCAGGAAAAGATAACAGCAGCAACTCTCTTTAAGAAATAGTTGTATTACCTTGAAGCAACACGAACATTATATTCCTTGCCAGGGTGGTAAAACTCAGCAAGACCCCAATCAATCAAGCGAAGCTTTCGCAACTCATGGTCAATCATTACATTATGAGGCTTAACATCTCTGTGCATTATTCCCTGTGAGTGACAGTAATCTAGTGCCTACAGAAGCATAAAGAAATATATCCCTGAAATTCCATTAAACATAAAATATTACGCGCGTATTGTAAATTATGCATTAACCAATCTAAACGTAGAATTATTTAAATATCTTTTACCTAATACAATTACAACAATATAAATCTTACATTAAACACATGAAGAAAAGAAAGTCTCTCTCTCTGATTTAGTCTTGAGATTTTAAGACAGAGTACGTGGCAATAGATTAAAAGGTAAAAATATAGCTTTGAATTTTGTTTTGACAGACACAACTATTTCAAAGATTAAGACGAGAGCAATTGAATCTTTTCCTGGTTTTGTGAACCTTAGCAGATTCTACCCAGCAAAACTTGTAGAGGAACTGAAGTTCATTTCTAAGAAAACAAAAAAAAAAAAAAAAAAGAACTTAGTCAAAAACATAATGGTCTCTGGAATGAAATATCATACCTCCAATCAAAATAAATAATTATCTTATGTGAGCAATTAAAAGTCGAACAAATGAACATCGTAGAGTTTATCAATTTCCAAAAGCACAAGCATCATATGGATGAGAATATACTTAATGAACATAGTCATAATAATTTTAATAGAGCATATAGTTTCCCTCCTTGTGCCGAATGCCAATAAGAGAAAAACGTTGGACAGATAAACCAAATCTGGATAAAATTAAAAACTAATACAAAATTTGTAAATTGATGGACAAAATCTTAGAACTGTAGTAATTTGTTTTGCATTTCAAAAATATATATTTTCTCCTCTTTATACAATTCACCCCCCCCCCAACCCTCACCGCGTGCGTAACGTAGAAAGAATTCCATTACAAGACAAGAAAGCCACCCAGCACTGTCATAAGCTGCCTGCATATCTGATATGATACAAGTTTCCTTTCTTGTACATAATAAACACAAAATTAGTAGATAATTCGTTTCATTTATTAGTATTAACCATGATGAAGATTAAACCAACCTGGGCATGGGGTCTTTACAATGCATCCTAAATTAAGCAAGTAAATATTATATAAGCTCTCCCGCAGTCAGAATTTTAGGAGCAGTATGAGTATGATAATCAATGCCTATAATAAAATGAAAAAAAAAAAAAAAAAAGATTCACAGGTCTACTGATTTTGCAATAAGTTGATATTGAATGACATTTTCTCTTACCTTGAGAAGCTCATATATGTAGTAGCGTATGTCATAATCTGTCAATGTAGGATACAAAACTTTGAAATCTGTACTGTTAACAAATTCAAATATCAAGCTAGGAGTTTTCGAGTGCTGATCTCTAACGATATCTAGAAGTTTGACAATATTGGGTCCCCCACAAAGGTTCTGCAGGATTTTGATCTCTCTCTTTATCTGCACACAATAATAGAAGAAAAAAATTTTAAAAATACAGCACTAAATCATGACCATCAATACATATTCTACTACATATTTTCTGCATTTTGCATTTCATAAGAATATACTTAGATGTACAGAACAATATCTAATCCATCATGCAAGAAAAATATATGTAGCAGAAAATGGAATACAAATTTAGAAAACATGTTTGTCACTAATATGCTGCAATTCATATGAGCAATATATGGGTACTTTTAGCTATTACAGAGTTTTATATTTCTTCTTTTGGTAGCCTTTGGCTTTGGCCCTTTGATCAACTGAGGGAAAAAAAAAACGATTCTATGTAAGCAAAAGCCAGTAAAAGCCTGCAAGTATTATTAAAATATAACAGCCTTCAAATGTAGTATTACATGGCATATATTAATCATAAAGAGAAAAGCATCTTTGAGATTATTCACTAGAATCTACATTACCAAACAGCACATATTTAAGGAAGTGTTCATACAACATCATAAAACAGTTCTTTTGGTCACTTGAATAGGAGGAAAAATGTACCTTTTTCTTCTTAACAGGCTTCAGAATCTTGATTATACACCTTTCGTTGTTGTTCACATTTATGCCTTCAAAAACTTCACTGTATTTTCCCCTCCCGACTTTACGAACAACCTCATAATCATCCTGGTCTCTGAAAACATATATCAAAATAATTCAGACATAAGAGCTGTATCTGCTAGAAGTTCATGCATTCAACAAACTCTTATCTTGTATGGCAAAAATCAAATCACTAACAGCAAAATAGATGTCCTCAAGTCTTGGTGCACACATAAAAACAATTATGGGCATTTGCACCATTCAATGGTTTAAGCATAGAATGTTCACCTTGTCATATTATAGTTATACACGAGAAAAGTCATAATGGATAATATTCTTTAACACCCTATAGTAAAGTTAAACAACATAATTCCTCAACACACCCACCCCCCCACCCAGTAAGATTAAACAAATATAAAATGTAAGTAGCAATGCAAGTTGACACATAAATGAGATGAGAAAATGATAAAGAAGCAAAGGTGAGGAGAGGTGGGGGTAATGTTACTATCTTCGTTTTATATTACTCCTTTTGCTACATGAATGGTCTCAACAATCTGATATTCTCTTCCATTACTTACTTATTTCTTTTGTTGGTGAATTATATTTTCTTTTTTATTTTTGTTTCAGGGAAGTATATTATTTTCCATCAATTACTTCTTTGTTTATTTGGTGAATTATATTACATGGTTTTCTTACTCCAAGGAAGTTAAGAACACAATGATCGAGTTCAGAACTTATGAATGCCTTGAAATCTATAGTTTTGCTGCATATTTAATTAAAATATAATGATGCAAGGAACCCTATAGGCATCAAGCACATCCAAATTCATTTCTGAAAGGGGGGAAACAAGCACAAACACACAACAAAACACTAACTGAAGAAATATACAATTCAAAGGAAAATTAACATTAACCTGTGAAAAAAAAAAAATATCCTCAACTAATATTAAGTCTAAAGCACGGTTAAGTCATAAATTTATACCACATCTGATCTGGATATCCAAAATTTCCGTTCACAATCCTCAAAGCAGAGCATATATCACAAGTAGTTAATGAAAAATTACCGCAGCAAACAAAGAAATCAAGTGCAGTATTGTTATTAACTACTTACCCCCATTGAACAGTGAGATTCTCGTAATCCCAGTATTCCCTGGGACGCAGTACGTTGACGTCAGCGTAGACCCGCGCTTTGGACATCACCGAGGCGTAGATCTCCGACGAAACGACGTCGTTGAGCTCACCTACAGCACAAAACGGTGAAGAAGGAGGCGAGCGCCGATTTCGAAGCTGCGCAACTGGCAAACGCAACGCAACGAGGGCGCAAATTAGCGAGATAGGAAGTAATAGTACGGAGAAGTGCGCCAGCGGCGATCAATTTCAACTACTCGTCTTCTGTGAGATATTAGTCGGAAGTAACTGCTTCTGAAACTAGATTCAAAATGAAATTGCAACTTCCATTAAAATGGAATCAGAAGGTAAATATTATTGTAATCTCCTTCTGGTTTCCATTATCACATGGATTCACATACACCCTTTTTGACCAAACAACTGACTACTAGTTACCCTTAAAAGGAAAAAAAAAAAAAATATTCAAATACACTTTTAATCTTGTTTTTTTTTTTGTTTTTTTGAAGTAAATACATCTCTAACATTTAAGTTATGATGCTAATATCGATGTTTATGTTATGATGCAAGTTTATTATGATCTTTCTTTCATGGATTTTTTATCTTTTACATTTTTCCTACATCAATTTTTTTTTTATGTCTTATTAAATAACTAATAATTTGTATTCAAACATTTCTAAAGAGATTTGAAATTTTAAAAAATAAATTTTTTCATACTACAAATTTTAAATAGGTCAAAAACAAAAGGAATTGATAGGACATGATTGATTGAATCAATGATTTCAGAAAATAATAATCATCAATGCACAATTAATTCTTAAACGAAAGTAATGGGTAATAATAGTCATCGATGCACAATCAACTTACACGAAAATACACAAATAATAAAGGTTTACACGAAATAAAATTTCGTGTAAGGGGAAAAAAAAAATTTACACGAAATTTAATTTTGTGTAAGGCAAAAAAAAAAATCAAATTTTTTTCTTACACGAAATAAATTTCGTGTAAGGCAAAAAAAAAAAATTTCTTATACGAAATTTAATTTCGTGTAAACCCTTATTATTTGTGTATTTATGTATTTTCATGTAAGTTTTACAAACATTAATATATTGAGAAATATTACTGACAAACCCATCAGTCATGTCTCATCATAACTTACACGTTTGACCAAGTTAAAAATATGGTATTTAAAACATAAGTTTTAACAACTCTGATATATAGAAATCAATCCATATATTTTGTGGTATTTTAGACAAAATTATAATGGATTGTGATATATTGGGTCATTATCTCTTTTCTTGAATTACATTATTAGGATTTTTTACTCAACTTATACGTTTGAAAATCGGAACCTCATATTATCATGCTTCCAAAGGAAAATTGTTTGGAGTTTGGATAAAATATTGTGATTGTTGTTTGTTTTCATGTATAATATCTTTATTTATTTATTTAAAACTTAAATAAAAAAAATTAGAGAATGCTGTCATATTTGTTTTGTCAAGTTTAATAATAAATGTTGTCAATTTGATTCTCATATCTTTTTCTGGAGTAAACTAGTAGCATTCATCACTAAAATTATAACTGCTTTAGAATTTTTCAATACAAATAATTAAGAGTTAATTTCAATTTGCTACCTAAATTATATCTTTTTTTTTTCAATAGATGTATAAATCCAATTTTTTTTTTCAATCATTAGCCAATATCTTCAAAATTTTCCAATTGCTACCCCAAACACATATTTTCCGACCAAAATTCACCAGAAACTCAAAAATTCATGATTTATATGTCAAAATGGATTCTTTCGAAATCATATTATAACCCTAAATTAATTTAAAGATTTATGTTTGATTTAAATTCGAATCGAATAAAAAATGTTCAAAACCCTAAAATGATTTTTGTTCGATTCGTGATCGGATCGAATGAGAATCATGAAATTGACATGAGGTTATTATATGACTTCGAATAAGGGTCATTTTGGCATATGAATAATGCATTTTTGGCTAATATTTAAAAGTGAATTGCATTTTCAAATTTTTTTGACCAGAAAATATGTATTTGTGATAGCAACTAATTTTTTTGAAGAGATTATTTAATAATTGACAAAAAAATTAAGTTTATACACCCACTGAAAAAAAATGTTATAATTCAGGTAGCAAATTGAAATTAACCCAATAATTAATCATTTCACATAATACACTATATCTTATAATAATAATAATAATAATAATAATAATAATAATAATAATAATAATAATAATAATAATAATAATAATAATAATAATAGTTTTGCAGTTAAAGAATGTGAATAAAGTATCCATAAGAAAAAGATTATGATCAATTTACACATTAATTCAAATGTTGAGAGTATTTTGCATTTTAAAAAAGATTAATCACTATTTGCACTCAACAACATTAGAATGTATTTACATCCTTGTCCTTTTTTTATAAAGAGTGAATGCCGCAATTAAATTGCCAACTCTCAATATGTTTGTCTCAAGTTTTTTTACGGACGGATTTCGTAGGTGAAGTTTCTGTTTATTTAAAATTCATTTAAAATTTTCATCCACCAAAATCTCACCTTATAAATACATTATCGCAATAAATACATACATCAATCATTACCAACAACATTTTCTCACAATAAAAATAATACAATCATCAACAACTTCCAAACATGATTTAACATTTACAATATCATCATATCCTATAAAATCTCAAAACAAATATATATATATTTAATTATTAATCTTTGTTACACAATACGGTATTTCAAAATTGAATTTCCCCGACCTTGCCCACCTAGAAGTAAACACAGCCTTCATTTTTACAACACCATTGTGATAAAACAATACCTACGCTAAATGTATATTAGTTTGTTTTATTTTGTTGTAGTAGCTCTCAAACAATATCATTTCGTTGTAGTTAATTGAAGTATGTGAAAAACACTCACGATAACCGCATACAGGAAATCAAAAAAAGCTGTTCAGTTACATTTCACTCTTTCTACTCTAATCCCTTCCATTTAAATGTGTCATGCCCCTTTACTGTAAAACAACTAAGGAACAAACTTGTAGATCAAAATACATGATGACATTCTTATACTACACTCACCTTTAAACAACGTAGTTTTCCATCCAAGTTGGAGCCGTCCTGGTGTTTTTGGACCGTTTGGTTACTCGGGACGAATGTGCCTCACTTTGAATTGTATCCTCAGAATCAGTGGCCAGTGTGTCAATATATTCCAATCCTTTAGGAAAACGAGGAAAGGATTGCTGAGGTTTAGATAATTCTTGTTTGGGATTCTGTCAAAATGATGTGAAATATGCAGTTTTTCCTAAATCAATAATCCAAATGCAGACTAAAATGCACACAAGAAAAGTTTTAGTCTAAGCTAAAAGTGGCCTTTTCTTCATTTCTGTATTCCACAGTTGAAGTAGCATAAGGTTTTCAAGCTTTAACACATGAGAGATGAAGAGAAACCCATTGCACATAGCACTTAGCAGCACAATATTATACATATAAGTACTCAAATGGATTCTAACCTTCATATTCCTCATCTGGACCGTCGGCTTCCTGCTCAGCGTCACCATCTTCAAAAAGAGATGAAGCTTCCCTTTTTCCCCAATGACTGGTGTCAGTTATTTCTATGACAGAAATTATCTTATCCTTGATGCACTTCTCGATGACATCCTTTTCGTTTTCAACAGAGTGCAATCCAAGAAGAGAATAACATTCTCTTTGGAAACTCAGATCATGTGAAGACATGATCAGGCCTGAAATCGTTTTAGCAAGATCAGGTGCATAACTGCATATCTGAAAAAGAAAAAAAAAATGAATACTTCATCCTTGAAAAACACTTGGAGATAAATAGAAATGTCTAGCACAAGCAGTATTAGGACTACACACTGAACCATCATGACTAATTAAAATTGCTCAAGAAGAGCAGTGGCTGAGGAAAGTCCGACAAAAATATCAGATTTTTCACTTATCGTTCGGATGGGAAAATGTTTACAGGTGACTTCTACATACATAATGACGATCATTATGAGATAGGATGATAGCGTTTACATTTTCCCATCCGACCGATATTCAATTGGACACTTTGAATCATTCTACTTTGTCATATCAACTTTAAATTTGATACATTTTACCATATCAAACAAATCATAGGCATTGATTTCTGACATGTGTATGGCTAGGATATATCCTTTATGGTAAAATACATCAAAATTTAAAGTTCCTAAAAAAATGGAAGATTCAAAGTTTGTACAAAAAAGTCTCTAATCACATATAGTTCGGAAGGGAAAATGTTTTTCCTCAACAATATGAATATTAAGTGTAAACTCTGAAATTAAGCAACTGTATATGGACTAATGGTGAAAATGTAAACAGATTCATAGGAGAATCAAGGGTTTATATGAATAACACCTCAAGAAAATTTATATCATGATTTTTATTCCTAAATCAGAAAAGCAGCTAAATTCTTGTGTTTCTACCTTGACAGCTCGCTCACTTAGTAAGATTCCTGCATTCCTCTTCTTCAGATCAGTTAATGCAAGCTTGATAGCCTTTCTTGTAAGAGATGTATCAATTCTATTGCTTTGTTTGCGAGGCCATAAAATTGCCCTGGTATCAAGTTAAGAGAAAAACCAAGCAATATGCATATGCGACATGGAGGTTTCTATAAAATATTCCGAAACTATAAAATATGATACATATTGTTCTCCGTGAAAGTGAGGATATTGTTTATGATATCTATGGAGCACAATGTCAATGTGTGAACATGGTGGCAAGTTCTCCCATTCAAATAATGTGACTCCATCTTGATCCCCAACACTCTTCAGAACCAAGCCATAATTTTTCCATTCAATGCTGGTCAATGCTTCAAGAGCTGGTTGGGATACTGAGCAGGGTGAGAAATCTTGGAAGTATAGCACCTAGATGCAGAATAAAATAAATTATATGTAAACATAAAGCTACAAAAGTACGCAGAAACGGAAAAGGAGAGAAAACAAGGGGTTTTTTAAGGTATAAATCATGCTTCACTTATAATTCAAGTCTAATTAAATGATTCTCATTTTATGTGCTTATGGAGAGCTAGTGGCATCAGGGGTTTCTGTGCTGATCTGTAGAAGGGAACTGAATGAACTTTTTGTTGAGTTTCCTTCCGAATTTATCTGATAATATTCATTTCAAACAGATTCCATCGACCAGTTCTTGCATATTTGCAGGAAGAATCAAGTTTGTCATCATTATTCTAACTGTTCATTGGATGATTTTACATGGAACAAAGGAAAAAAAAAAAGGAATAATCATGGAAAAAATTAAACAAAGTCAGCTTCCTTATAGAAATCTGTAACTTAAACATAATATTACTAATTCATTGGACGATGTATGAGCATACCACCAATCACCTGTCATATGGGTAGACCTTGAAAAAGTTTGAAATGATAATAAAAGCTTAACAGGATGCTTAATCAAGAAAAGATTGTTTGTAATTCTCTTGAAAAACTGGAGATAGAGGTGAGGTTTTCACTGAGACAAGATTTTAGCTATAACCTCATTAGAGCCTACAGAAAAATTAGTTTCTCGGTCAAGAAAATAGAGATGGTATCGGAAAAATCAAGATGCAGATCAGCATAATTACCAATTGAATCTCCATGTCAAATTTTAGGTTTCCAACTTGAAGTTACTTTTAGACTATATGATGATACATCATCTTGGCAAAATTTGGACATTGTACAATAATTGAAAATCTTCAGTTAGAATTGATGCGTCCATGTAAAAAAAAAAAAAAAAAAGAAAAAGAAGAAAGTGGATGTATCCAGAACTAACCTCTGTTCTTTTGCCATATATCCTGTAGCAGGAACCTTGGTCTGACATTGATATATCGCTAATGATAATTACAACTTCAATCACCTCTGCAAGACTTGATTGGTTTCCTCTGCTGCAAGCTATCCCAGTGCCAACTTTGAGATCCTTTCTGAATTATAGTTGTGTCACAGATAAGATGATTTTCAGCATCAGAAATCTGATCACCAAACTTGTCGAGGAAGTGAGACCTCTGAAAACATGAGTAATCAAGAGTCTGGCATGCATAGAGCATAAGTTGATAAACCACTTGAATATAGCATCACATTGTGCAATTATTCCGTAGTAGCATTATGGCATTTACCAGCTCAGCCTGTTTTACTCGATAGAAGGGGGTTTATGTAACAAATAGAATTCAGAATTGGACATAAAATGGTATATTGCATATAAAAGTATTAGTCCATTTCACTGGAGGGTCTGTTTTAAAACCTTGAAATAAATGGATAAGTCTCCTGCTGGAGCATAACTAGGGTCTGTTTTAAAACCTTGAAATGAATGGATAAGTCTCCTGCTGGAGCATAACTAAAACAACTTACGATAACCAGAAAGCAAGTTAAAAGATACCAAAGAAACAAGTAGCCTGTAGGGATACAGATTATTTCATGCACGTGTTAAAATCAACTTTTACCAAAAAAATTCAATTAATGCACAAATCTCATTGATTGCAGTTAAAATGCAGATAAAATGTAACCAAATTAATAAGGTAGCATCCAGAGAAATATTGTACAGCAGCAAAGATGGGTGATATCAAGTATTGAAGTTCTATAGGAGAAACTACACAGATTTCAAAACCAAGATACTGCCAGACATGTACCACAGGAAAAATAGTGGCAGTGGAATTTGCACCTTAAGTATTTAGGATCGATAAATTTCTTAAGTTTCAAACAATCAAAGTGTCAAATACCAAAGTTGCCACATTATCTAAAGAGATTAATTGAAATCTCCTAGGTGTGAGAGTATCCCAGTTCTAGTTATAGGATAATATTGAAAATTACTGATGCATACCTAGTTGAGAAGCAAGAGTGGCAAGGCTCAACAAGTCTGTTTCCATGCTTGAAAACATAATCTTCAAGTCCCAACTTCAGGTTGTCAATATTTGCCGCATTCACAGCTAGGTCACAGCATGCCTTTTGAAGAACAATTGATTTTGCACCGTCACCAGACTCAACTAGCAATTCAACTGCAATTTTCTGGACAGGGTCACAAATTATAAAGAAGACAGCAGATGAACCATCAATGGAGAAATCAAGATTATAATGTTATTCAGCCCTTTTCCATTTTCCGAAATACATCTTTAGGCACTGAAGTGGACTATTTTTGGACATTTCAAAGATAACAAGAAGTACAGATTTTATGGACTCCAATGTCACTCCGTATCATTGTTAAAAGTAATGAACACTAACTCCTTTTGAAGTATTTGAATCAGTAGAAAGAGAACAATTTGGTAATGCTGAACACATAACATTATAAAATATATATACTCAATGGTCATTATGCATGATGGTAGTTTGGTTTGGGTGGACATTTGTTCTCCCAGTTTCAAGTTCACTGCTACAAGTGCAAATACATCAGGAAACATGGAGAGAGGGCAAGAGAGCTATCTTTTCCTGAACAGAAGATTGCATGAAACATAGAGAATGTAAAAGGTAGTTCAAACTTACAGATGCTTTCAAAAGCAGCATCTGCAAACAAACACAAGGAAAAGGATTGACTATCAACAATAAAGTAATTAAGACAGACAAAACAGTTGAACAATATAGATGAGGAACACAACCTTCTGGATAAAATGGGATATCATTTTTACTAGACCATCAATTTCTTCATATGTTGATAGTGATACTTCAGTTCCACTGAAAAGTAAGAAACAGTAATACAGATTGTTATTATGCTGATTGCATAGCACTTTTTGCATAATTGAAATAAACAAGGAAGGGACAGATTGCCTGAATTTTGCACCATTTTTTGTTACTGATGGTAGCCTCATCAGTCTTCTTGAGGAAACGTCCTTCAAATCAAATTTAAAGTGATGTACTTCTTTATCAGAGATGCCTTCAGCAAGAAGACACAAAATTGATTGATGTTAATTTCTGAGGGGGAACAATTTTCTGCATTCATATTCTCAACAGAACAGCTCCAAGATAATATAGGTGAGTTGGCTGCAAGAGTCATGCCATGCAAAAGAGAGAAGACTGCTTGAGTCTGTACAAATAATTTTGAAACCTACGGACTTTGTTATTATTGAATAAGCTTTTGGCTTTGGTGGTATTTTCGTAACAATTTTGTTGTCAGTAAAGAATGCATTCTTAACATCCAGTTGATGAAAGACAAGAACTCTGACAGTCTTGAGTTTGCAGTAGACGTCTCGAGAATCTATTCCATAAGACTGGGTAAAGCTCTTAGCAACAAGATGTCCTTCAAACCCCTCAAAATAACCATCAGGTTTGTGTTGATTGTAAAAATCCATTACAACTAAGTAAGTTTTATCCATTTACAACTTTGAAATAACCCATAGGCCTTTTTTTCTCCAAAGCTCAAATTTTTTCACCTTCTGCCATTCTCAACTTTTTGATTTTGGGAGCCTCCTTAATATAGTTAGAGAACTGCACATTGTCAAGTGCTGAGACAAAAGCTTGAAAGGATGGTGACAGTTATTCGCAAGATACAAGTTTGCAGAAGGTATGATTGGTGCATTACACATGTTCTTGGAAAAATATTTAAATCATCAAAAACAGGTACAGCACTCTCATAACCAGAAGTTCCTTACATGAGTACACTTCAATTAATTTGGACTCGGTTGTGTACTACTCTGTCTCACTTTCAGGCTTCTTCCTCCTAGAATAGAAATAAAGCTCATTATGGGCAATCGCGAATGTGCGTTCGAGAAATTAATAACGAAGGATTTCAAGTAGACTTGTAGGATTGTAGCCCAGGATTGGTCAAAAAGGAATTAAATAAACTGAGGAAGTATTGTTCTCTTAACTCCAAAACGTGTGGGGTGGCTGTAAGGAGTCCCAATTCCATACCAAAAAGTGCTCTGTAGCTAATATTTCCTCCTATACTCCTCTGAATTTCAGATTTCAGTAGTAGGACTGATGTTGAAAGAATGTTTCACAAATGTTATACACCTTCTTAGATGATAGAGTAGCCTTCATAGCCTTTTGATTCTAGGATCTTATTTGCATTTATATGTTTGTTGGTGTATCTGGAGACCGAATAAGTTTACTGGGAAGTGACGAGATGATTTTGGAATGTGATACATATCGAAGGAACAAGGAGTTTGAAAATTTTAAATTCTGGAAGGTATTCAATTGGAGTTTGAAAATTTTAAATTCTGGAAGGTAGTCAATTGATGAGATACGTAGCTATAAGAACTACCTCTTCTCAAAAATGTTTTGATATGTGAGTGGAGAACATGATGGACCAAGCCATTTCTAACATGTTTTCTAACTATACCCAGACTCAAGAGATAACTACAGGAAGTACCCTCAGGTCTTATCAGTTGTTGGAATCAATATTGGTCTTGAATTGAGTTTGTTGCATGGAGCTTGGATTTGAAAGATTTAACCAATTTAAGATTTCTCTTTCATGAGAAAAATCTACGCCAATGTGGTCATTCAGTAAATGATACAAACTATTGTGTTCCAGATATTGAATGACCCCAATATCACATGAATCAAATGGATCGGATGGAATAAACTAGGACGGTAGCAACAACTATGTTTGGCAAGTTGACCAATATCACAAGTAACTTTGAACTTTTACTTGCAACAAAGAAGGATTTAAATTTTCAACATACATGTAATTAAGTGTGCCTTTAAGTTTGGACTAGCATTCCCAGTCTAGGTATGGGATTCCAAATACCAAGCGCTGTTTGTTCTAGGGCTCAATTTTGGTGGACCCAGAATCCACCACAACCTCCCTAATCTACCCCCTAAACTATAATTAACACAACATCACCCTAATCTACCCCTTAAAATATAATAATACATCACCCACTTTTCAAACATGATTGGACATCTATAGTAAAAAAGTACATGATTCTCTATCCTAAAACAATAATTCTTACTATTGAATGATTTCACAATACCCAAGATTCTGAATCCCATAATTCAAAATCATCGTAGTCCAAACATGGATCATTAACTTCACTATCCTCATTACTTTAAAAGGTACCAATTCTTAAAGGATGCTTAATTGCAATTTGAGCTTGTCTTTTTTAAAGGAGTATCATCTTGAAGGAAAAAAGGTCCAGAATAAATCTCTGCACTTACTATCTTCTTCTCTAAATTCAATTCCTACAATACACACAAGTTCGGACAGAAATTAGTTGCACAATTAATATCAGAAGTTAATAGATGGAGCCATGGAGGGCAAGTTACAATCCAATTTGAGACACGAGACTGTTCCAATAACTTTCAGTAGTAATCAAACAGCCATTCGGACTGTATATCTCTTAGTACACGAGTTGTATTTGTGAAAGATGCTCAAATCTCTTGCCATGCTTATGCTTCAGAGTCAGAGCCCATGAGCTTGTATGCTTTTTATTAACTGTAAGGGCAATGGAGAAGTTACCTTTTTTGTGCTAACATACCATTCCAAGGGCAGAACTCAATTGAGAAAGTATTTATATCTAAATATTTTTTTTAGAGCTTTAACAAATAAATAGGCTCATCTCTATTGAGCCAAAATTGTCCTTGGTAGTAGCAGAACTGGCATGGCTCTCTGTGTTCTTCGATGAGTGTGATGGATTCCAATCAGCAGGTCTGCAATTGATTTCCAGCAAGTTCCTCTATTGTTGTTTGATCAATGGCAGTTTTCACCAATGTCTCTATCTTTCTGTCAATCGCCAATGTTGTTCAAAAGAGTTCCTCAGGCTGTGAGGGTAGATCTTTTAATGATCCAGGACAATAATCAGCTTTTCTCTACTCTACTCACGACGAACTACTGAAAATACCTCTCTAATACTTGAAACAGGTTTAGCACCATTGCTATTCTCTCTCTCTCACTTCATCTAGATTTTGTTTGAGGCAAAGTATTAATTAAACATTTGCTTTTGATCTACGATTGCCTATATAGGGTAATTTCTTCCTTGAACTTCCACACATGGACTTGAGATCTCCCTGACGCAAATCATGTGGCATGGCTTCAATTTTGAATAGTTCTGAAGTATTTTAATACTTGATGCTACAGGACAGGGCATAGCAGATAAAATCATATGAACAGAAAAGGTGGACCAGCCATTTCAGATTACCTAATAAAAGTATCAAAGAAAAGACACAACCCAATAAACTAGAAAAGAAAATAAACAGACGGATATGGTAATACACCAATGAATTTCCTTATCAATTGTACCGAAAATATTCAAACACAAAATCCTAAAATTCTTAACTTTGGGTTAGGTTCCACAATTAACAATGAGACTAATGGGAAGAATAGCCATGAGCCTCTCTATTCAAACTTACATTTCTAGCTATACTGCAATCATTACTGTTAGTGGTATACTGGAATTGACAATTTCCTTATTAAAGTGTCAGCAAAATTTAGCCCCAATTTATTATTGAACCATTCATTCACAATTGATCATTAAGTTTAGCTGACTGTATGTTGGCATCCACCATGAAAACTTTAATTACCTTTATCACCCAGCCATTGAATAGAAGAAAAGTAAGTACGATGGAACTCACCGGTGGTTGCAATGCAAAGTACCCCATCTGCAATAAGTGACATCAATTATCAGACCACCATTGCAACATAGTGGCAAAATACTGTGAGACAAAAAAGCAGGACAGTAAATAATTCTATTCGTTGAGAACACATTATGACTGTCTGTATATAGTAGAATGTTTTCTATTTTTAATATCACCAGTCACCACGCCATCAAATCAACAGCCTCCTCCTCCTACCTACTTTCATTTTTTCTAAGATAAATACAGATAAGAAAGAGATATGGGATTATAAGACCTCTACAAAAGGCAGTACGTAAAATATAGTTACATAAACACAAATACTCAACGCTAGCATATTTAAAGTAATACATTTTACATTTACCAAAGAAATATAATTGAAATATCAAATATGGATTATGTTGTATCTGAACACAATCTACTTGGATAAGATTCAGTTGTCAAACACATTATATACATGAGGACGGTCTAAAACACGTTAAACTTGAAATGTAACAACAGATTTACTTACCCCAGTTACCAGCCAAAACAGGATCATTTTGGTATTTTAATTCCTGAAATTCCTCCAAAGTGCTTTGAAAGCCTGTATCAGAAACTGTTGCAGCAGTAAAAAAGAGGGGGAGGGGGGGGCATAAGTTTCATAAACGTCTCTGAAATCCAAGTTCATGTTGCGACCATTCAAAACTTCCATGCAACTCTACTATACTTGTCACATTCTATATATCTTAAATCTCACATACGCTTATCTATTTTCATCACCACAAAATTCAGATGTGACCTATTGTAGTCAAGAAGGTTATAGTTGAATTATTTCAAAATAGATTCCCATACATTATGAATTGAACAAAAATATTTCAGCATCAAAGTTATGAGTCAGAATTTTAAGACATTGTTCCTTAACATAAGTTTTATGTACTAAAATAAGCTACAAAGATAAGTGATTTTATTTTCATTCATTTACCACTTCTTGCATTAATTTTATTTTAACACACTTCACTATATCTTAAATTGGTATAGATTCAACTATATAAAGATAGAGCAACAGTTAAATATTATCTATTAAAAAATCAGATACACCAAATCTAAATTTTTCTGTCCTTTCTAATTCTAGTTGAGGGCTAATCAGTTTTTCAAAATGCATTCTCTTATATACATAACATATGTAGCATCTATCTAAAATGTTATTCACCTCAATTAATTACTATGGAAATATTGTAATTTGTTCCAAAGTAAGACCTAGCCTATAATAACAAATATACTACTTAACCTTTTTTCATATATCAATCAGCCCCATAATAAACAAGGCATATGATCAAACTTTGATCAACCAATATTAGTTTTGATTCTGTTGTCTACGGAAAGTCTTAGATATATATCTTTTGACGTAGATGGCATTATATTTTTATTTCAATATTGCATAAACTTTGTCCAAATCATTTACAACTGATGACCAAATTTCTGGATTATCAGTTTCTTGATCAAGAATACAGTACATTGTAAGACAACTTCAGTCAATCACCTCACTGCAATCCTAGTAGCATTATATGGATAATGTGATGTAAGTTGGTCAAAACATGTTCATTATATATATAACTTAATTTTAGAAAATAAAAAAGCTAAAAATGCATAGCTTTCATGGAATGGATTATTTAGTTTTAATATTTTGTTATCGCTCCATACTGCTATAAGATTTTCTAATTCAAAATTATTATATATCAATTAAGATTCAATAAAGCAAATTAGAGAACATAACTTATAATTGGACAATGACGTGAAAAAAAATAAACAAAAATGATTTTACTAATAATAAACATGTAATTTAAATAATCTCATATCAATTCTTTTTTATGAGATAAAATGCATATATGTACATAATTTTGGGTCCTTTGAATTGAAGTGACAAAATGATACATTGCAAAATATGTTGGGAGGCAGAACGTGATAACTTTAATATCAACTGACAACTGCACTTCAAAATGAATTATTCTGTTACTTCGCGTAGCATAAGGACATGCATAAAAATCATATTGACCAAAATTAGAAAACAAAATGTCTAATGTGTACAATTCGGATGGTGAAACATAGTTTTTGCTGAATATTAGCACAGTTGTACAGTAATTCAATATAATCATATTTGTGTAATTCAAAACATAAATGGGTGAGCATACATGCCTGAAATTAGGACTAGAGGAGGCGTGGGTTTGAGAGACACCGATAATCTGCAGAGATCATCTAACAACCGGCATCTCTGAAACGCACAAGAAATTAGCTGCAGATTACAATGGAAAACTTAATCAGTAAAATGTGAAGAAAAAAAGGGTTAAATTACATCCGGAACGAAGATTTGCAGAAGAATTAGAGCTTCAGAAGAATCTAAACTCACGAATTCACAGAGCTTTTCCACATGATTCAATACCATTTGGAGAGACTAGAGAGAGAGAAGGCGAGCAAAGGTAGACGCAAGAGTGCGATTTACAAATGCTTTTCTACTTTGGAGCGAAATTTCCGAAGGCTTCAAAGTGGGGATTCCAATAAATATTTAATTAAAAATTGAAATAATATGATAATTATTGATGCTTGTACCGGCTAACCGGGGATTGCAACCGGTAACTAATATAATCTCAAACTTTAATTCTATTAATTTTAAAGTTATATCTATGTGCACTTATTATATCATAAAACAATATAGGTCGGGTCGAATTGAATCTAATTTGGATTCACATTTTTTTTTTCATCTTAATTTTTATATTGTGTTAGTCATAATTTTATATTATGTTAAATATGTATTTATATTATGTTAAGTATACATTTATATAATACTTTAACTTAAAAAAATCATAATTTCGACCAAAAAACCTTAATATCAACACAAAAAATCTTAATTTGTACATATATATATCATTATAAAATATTACGCATACCTTTAAATAATATTTGTCATACCTTTATATAATACACAATTTATATAAAGGTACAACTAACATATTAAAAAGTATGACTAACATAACATAAATGTATATTTAACATAACATAAAGGTATGTTTAGCATAATATAAAATCATAAAAGTATGTTTAACATAACATAAATAAAACCATAAAAGTATGTTTACCGTTATATAAAGGTATGTTTAACATAACATAAAAGTATAGCACACAGAGTGAATTTGGGTGGGTTTGAGCGCACTCACTTGGCGTGTGGGGATGCGTGCACGCGCGTGGAGAGCGCGTGGATCTGATCGGGTCAATTGCATGGATCCTATATCCGTATTATCCGTGTACCAGTTACACAAAAGTTTTTGTGTTAATTTTATATTTTTCAAGCCTGTCTCATTTTTATTTAGAACTATCTGTATCTGTCTCATTCTGGTGGGTACCCAAAATACCCGTTTACCAAATATATATATATATATATATATATATATATTAATGTAAATGAATATTTTGAATGAATTTTGTATTTTATTTTTTGATTTGTATATTTAAAATATTTATATACATTTTTAATGAACAATTTATCATATATTTGTAGCTAGTTTAATGGTAAATGTATTTTTTAATGAAAAGTGTAGCATTCAATTCCTACGTAATACATACTATACATATATATATATATATATATATATATATATATTAATGGGCGGTTATCCATAGACATGTTCAGCCGGTTCCGGTTCCGGTTTGCCGGTTCGGAACCGACAGTTTTTCAAACCGAGGATGTGAAATCGGAACCGAACCGTGGGGGTTCGGTTCCGATTTGGAAACCGCCGGTTAACCGGAACCGGCGGTGCAAACCGCCGGTTTCCCGATTTGTTCTTTTTTTTTTTATCACCCGGGCATGGTCGTGCACGGCACGACCGTGCCCCATTGACCAGTCTTATTTTTCATCTGGCACGGTCTGACCGTGCTATGAAGCACGGTCGTGCTCTTCTGATGATTTTTTTTTATCACCCGGGCACTGTCGTGCTACACGGCACGGCCGTGCCCCATTGACCAGCCTTATTTTTCATCTGGCATGGTCTGACCGTGCTATGAAGCACGGTCGTGCTCTTCTGATCATCAATTCTGCATGAAACTTGCATTTTTCCTTATTAAAGTCATGAAACTAAGCACAAACTCGTCAAATGCATCTTATACGAGAATAATTTGAAAAATCACCATAAAAACGTATCTAACGTATTCGAATTAATACATAAACATACACAAAAATATGTGAAAAATTTGGCCATTATCAGTTATTACAAATTTACAATTGAATATATTACAATTACAATGATGAATGAAAAAATAAAATACAAGTTACAACTTTTAATATATTACAATCATACATCAATATTGAAGTTAAACAAATTACAAGTTACAACTTACAACTAAGTATAAATAAATGAAAGAAGAGGAAAAAAAATGAAAGAGCTTGAGTTTCATTTTAAGCTTGAAAGTGAAATGAAAATTACACTTCCAAACTTTGAATGAAATTGTCTACGTATCCTTAGTAAAATTAAGGAATCAAAGCTCACGTAGTTCTCTTATCTAAACTTACATTCATTCGTCAACGTTGGTTCCGGCGGAGGAGGAGGTGTTTGAATCGTAGTCATAGGTGTCATCGGAATCTTCATCTAAATGTGAGAAATCTAGATGTTGTTGCCGGTTTTTAGCTCTCACCCAATCTTCAAGAAGAGTAATGTTTTGTACATTCTCTTTAGTCAATTTCGATCTTCTTGGATTCAAAATGTGACCTCCCTTAGAAAATGCTTGTTCAACGGAGACGGTTGAGGCGGGACTTGCAAAAATTTCCTTAGCAATAATTGTTAGAATAGGATAAATGGTGGTCCTTTTTGACCACCACTTCAAAAGATCCGATGGATGTGTAAAATCAATTAATTCGAAAGTAGCACTTAAATATGAATCTAATTCATGATTTGCTTTAGATCGTTTATGTGTTCGATTATCATAAAAATTGTAAAATTGACTAAGACTACTACCAAAATTAGAAGAATTACTACCTCCTACATTTTGTGCACTTACATCTACATCATCACTAGAAGAATCACCAAAAGCAATTTTATATTCTTTAAATAGTTCGATTAATGATTGTTTAGCTCTACCAACAACTTCCATATAATTAGGCACATAATCAACTTCATCATAATCTCCTAAAAGAAAGTTTGGGAACAATGTATAATAATACATTTTTAATAATTCTCCTAAGCCATCTTCTCTAATCCTAGGATCTAATAATTTAGCACATAAAAATGCATCTGGTATTTCATGAAAATATTTTAACCATTTTGATCTCATAACTATAATTGTATCTCCTAAAATAGGACATGTAGAAAATTCATTGAAAATAAGAGCAATTTTCACACAATGATCTAAAGCTAGTGGAGAAGTAGGATAATAACAACCGGATAATTCTCTAGTTGCCTCTTCAAAAATTTTTAAAAGTTGCATCAAATTAATACATGTTTCCCATGCATTGTTCATTAATATTATGTCATAATGTGGATTTTCCATAAAAAATTGACAAAGCAAATCTTTATATGCAAAAAAATCGTTAAACATATTATAAGTTGAATTCCAACGATGTTTAACATCAACTACAAATTTCTTAACTTCCATTCCATTATTCTTACAAAATCTAGCCCATTTTTTATGCCATAACGTTGATTTTGCAATTTCATGAACGACGGATCTAATAGGTGCAATATGTTCATCTAATTGTTTTAAACCATCTTGAACACATAAATTTAATGTATGAAACATACAACGAGTATGAAAAAATTTACCATCTAATGGAGGTTTACAATATTCAATTAAAAATGGTACACTAGCCGTATTAGCACTTGCATTATCAAATCCAATCGTAAAATTTTTTTGTATTATACCATAATCATTTAAAACACCAATTATTTTACGTGCAATATTCATATCGGAATGTCTATCATTAAAGTCGATATATGCAATTAAACGTTTTTGTACATTCCATGCATCATCTATCCAATGAGCCGTAATTCTCATATAATTATTTATTTGACAAGGATCATTCCAAATATCACTACAAATAGAAATTTTTTGTTGAGACATTTTAAACTCCTCAATTAATTTATATTTATATTCTCCTACGATTTTCTCTATATCTCTAGTTACGGTATTTCTAGATATTTTTCTACTAGAAGGTTGTAAATAATTTTTAGTATATTCTTCAAAATCATCATCACATGGAAATCCTAAAGGTAGATGTTTTTTAGCAACAAATTCGGCTACTCCTTTCCTATGTGATAATTGACTAAATTTAAAGAGTAAAGAATCCATACCTTCGACTCCAGTTGAAGAGTCGGTATTTCCACGAAGTTGGGTTTGCGATCGATCCATACCCAACTTGTCCGGATGCTTTTTCAAGACGTGGTTGTTGAATGTTCCGTAGCCTCCTCCATGCTTGAATTTGTAGGCCTTCCCACAATAGTTGCACGTCACTACAAAATCCACGTCGCTATTCGATACTTTCTCCTTTCTAAAATGAACGGAGAAAATATCACTTCGAAGAGTCGAAGGTGTTCGAGAAGTGGTACGTCTTGTATTACCACTTTCTTGAGTATGTCTCGACACCTCCTCCTCTTCTTGCTCGGTACTAAAGGCGGCGGCGGTATTAGGGCCTAGACATTCCTTCAAATTCTCACATTCTTGACTCCAATGAGGAGAGTAAGAATCGATGAGATCATCTAGAGGCATATCTTGTGGTGGTGGCATAGACGATTTTCCTTTTCCACGGGATGATCCGGTGGAAGAAGAACCGACTCTTCGAGACATTTTTTTGAAGAAGAAAGAAAAATTGAATGAAATAGAAGTAGAAAAGTAGTAGCTAACTAGAATTGAAAAAAAGATTGAAGCTTGAGAATTGAATGAAGAATGATGCTTGAAATGAAAATATGAAATTGAAACAATTAGCACAAATTGAGAGAGAGATTGTAGCTTGCAATTGAGAGAGAAGATTGAGGAATGGTGTGGTTTGAAGTGAAATGGAATGAGGTATTTATAGAGCTCAATACTCAAAATTTGAAAAAAAAAAAAAAAAGATTCCACGGTTCGAACCGCCGGTTTGCAACGGTCACATGATCTTGGCCGTTGATCATCAACGGTCAAGTGATCCGTAGCGTACACGTGTCTCGTTTGAAATTCAAAAAAAAAATTTAAAAAATTGCACAAACCAAATCGGCAGTTCGAACCGTCGGTTCGAACCGACAGTTTGAACCGCCGGTTAAACCGCCGATTTGCCGGTTTTTCTGTAGGCCAAATCGAAACCGAACCGTACCTCGACGGTTCACGATTTCGGTTTGGAACCGAAACCGCGGTCAACGGTTTCGGAACCGTTGACCGCCGGTTCGAACCTTCCCGATTTCGGTTTTTCGAACCGTTTGGGCACGTCTAGGTATCCACAGATAGAGAGCCTCTTCTCATACATATATATTTTAATGGACAACTAGCTACCAACCTTCTTCCCAAACCATACTCATACCTCTTCCCATACATATATATTTTAATGGGCGGGTATCTGCGGATACAAACCCTCTTCCCAAACCATACCCATACTCGACCCTCTTTCCAAACTATACTTGTACCTCTTCCCATACATATATATTTTAATGGACGGGTATCTGCGGATACAGACCCTCTTCCCAAACCATACTCATACCCGTCCAATTCTCATGGGTAGAGAGCCTCTTTCCAAACTCTATCTGTACCCATCCAATTCTCATTCAATTCTCATTCAGAACTATCGCCCTATTAGGGTTTGGATGTCCAATTACCCATACTTGCTCTAATAGGGTTTGGACAGGTAGGGTACCCACATTTACGCGGGTAACCATCATTCCTAGTTTACACATGTCTTTCCTTTACAGTTATTTTTCAACTTTCATTCTTTAAATAATTTTATTATATAATTAATTATTAGGCAATAGAGAACTACTCATACCTGCCCTATTAGGGTTTGGACGGGTAGGGTACACTCATTTACGCAGGTAACCATCATCCCTAATTTACATATATCCTTCCTTTATAGTTATTTTTCAACTTTTATTCTTTATATAATTTTACTATAGGATTAATTACTAGGCAACGGAGTGGGGTTGCAAAGACAATCCTCATCTCCATTCTTATCATCACGAGCCCATATACGGCCTATTAAAGTTTGGGCGAGTAGGATATGCGTAAACCCTGTTCAATTCTCATTCAAAACTATCCATACCCACCCAATTAGGATTTGGATTGGTAGGACACCCACATTTATGCAGGTAACCATCATCCGTAGTTTTACACATGTCCTTCCTTTATAGTTATTTTTCAACTTTTATTCTTTATATAATTTTATTATAGGATTAATTACTAGGCAATAGAGTGGGGTTGCGAGGACAATCCTCATCTCCATTTTTTTTATCACGAGTTTATTGAGAAAATTTTCGTTCCTATTCCTACGGGAATTTCCTACACCAACTTATTTTATTTTATTTTTCAAGAAAAAAATTATAGAATAATACCTAATAAAATTATTATTATTATTATTATTATTATTATTATTATTATTATTATTATTAATGAAGCTTAAATAAGTCTTTTTCGTAGGTAAAATAGTTTAATCATATCAATAATGTTTTATATATTGAACAAACTATTTTAAATATCATAATATATATATATATATATAGAATTTCCACGGAAAACAAGGTATAGAATATGATCCATGTCCCCATTCTGTTTAAAATTCCCCTCGTCCTCGTTCTCATGGGTACAACTTTCAAGAATTTATGTCCAAAATGTCTATGTAAAAATTTTGACATAAAAAATTTAGGTGATGTAAAAAAGATTCTTAGCATGAACATTGTCAAATATAGAAAGAAGTTAACTCTTACGTTAAATCGTGTGGATTTTATATGTTGAAAATATTTTGAGTAAATTTGACATGTCAACTACTAAACCTGTGAATGTGCATCTTGCTTCCCATTTTGTGTTAAATAAGAATTAATCTCCCAAGATTAAAATTAAAATAAATGATATGAATTAGGTATCATATTCTAATCTAATGTTATAGGTTATGTCATGCACCTCATGTTTAGTTCCATACCTGACATTGCATACTTTGTGAGTTGTTTGAGTAGATTTATGTGAGAAGATTAGAGAATTGGTATAAGATCACGCTTGATTGGTGATCTGTGTATTTCCACTTTAAATAATACAAGAGAGTACAACAAGAATCCCACAAAATAGGGAAAGAGATCAAGCTAAAAAAGAAGAAGATATATACAAGAAAATATACATAATAACTAGCTACGAGAATTAATCTTATCACCCCCCGTCAAGCGATGCGTGGGATTGAGGCAAACGCAGAGCTTGGATCGAAGAAAATCAAACGCCGGGCGAGGAAGACTCTTGGTAAAAATATCCGCAAGCTGGAGAGATGATGGAACGAAGCGAGTATCAAGCTTGCCGGTAGAAACGAGCTCGCGAATGAAGTGACAATCAATTTCTATGTGTTTTGCTCTTTTATGAGCAATGGGATTTTGGCTTAGAAAAAGAGCACTCTTGTTATCGCAGAACAAGAGGGGACGCTGCACAGGAGCCATGCGAAGCTCATGAAGAAGAGTTGAAACCCATTGAACCTCAGCAGCGGCATTAGCCAAGGCGCGGTACTCGAACTCACAACTGGAGCGAGCAACAGTGGGCTGCTTCTTAGCACTCCACGACACAAGATTACCGCCAAGAAATATGGAGTAGCCATAGGTGGAGTGACGGGTGTCTATACAGCGAGCCCAATCAGCATCCGAGTAACCAATGAGGGAAAAGTCTGGTTTGGATTGAAAGGAAAGACCATAATAAATGGTGTCTTTAACATAACGCAAGATGCGCTTTACAGCAAGGAAATGATCTGAAGTTGGGGATTGCAAGAATTGACTCACTTGATTGACGGCATAAGACAAGTTCGGGTGAGTAATAGTGAGATATTGCAATGCGCCCACAAGTGACCGATAGTATGTAGGATCCGAGTAAGAATCACCGGAACGAGATAAAGATTCACCAGCAGCAAGGGGCGTGGCCACTGGTTTGAAGTCGAGCAATTCGCACGTTTTAGAATGTCATGTGCGTATTTGGCCTGGCCAACAAATAAACCACGATCTGTGTAGGAGACCTCCAAACCCAAAAAATAACTGAGTTTTCCCAGATCTTTAATGGCAAATTCTTCGCGAGTTCGGCACAAGAAACGATGAAGTAAGTCAGGATTACTTCCAGTGATGATAATATCATCAACATAAAGTAGCAGATAAATGACATGAGAACCCTGATGTAAATAAAATAGGGATGAGTCAGATTGACTCTGACAAAAACCAATAGAGAACAGAAACGTACTGAAGCGTTGGAACCAAGCCAACGAAGCCTGTCGGAGGCCATAAAGCGCCTTTTTAAGGCGACACACATGATCTGGGAAACGAGGATCAACAAATCCAGGAGGTTGGGCCATAAAAACCGGCTTCGAAAGTATGCCATTTAAAAAAGCATTTTTAACATCGAGTTGATGCAAAGGCCAGTGATTATAAACAGAGATGGCGAGAATAATGCGAACAGTAGCAGCTTTAACCACTGGACTGAAGGTGTGATTAAAGTCGGTGCCCGGAATCTGAGAAAAGCCTTGCGCGACAAGGCGTGCTTTATATCGTTCGATAGTTCCATCAGAGCAAAATTTGGTGCGGTAGACCCACTTTGAGCCAACAATGTTTGCACCTGAAGGCTTAGGAACCAAGTCCCAAGTTTGATTGCTATGAAGAGCATCCATTTCTTCCTTCATCGCAGCGAGCCAATGAGGAGTTTTGGCTGTGGATTTGAAGCCACGAGGTTCGGAAGCTGTAACAAGAACCGATAAGAGGGCCATTGAGGTGAGTTCCACAGGATATCGAGGTTTAAAAATACCAGCCTTGGCCCTTGTTATCATCGGATGATGCGGTGGAGGCACGGCCGGTGGAGCAGGAGGCTCGAGTGCAGGTGGTGCACGTGGTGCAGGCTCGGGCTGTGGATCAGTAGCAGGTGGTGCATCATTTGCAGCTGGAAAAAAAAGAGCAGGCTCAGGAAGTGAGCAGGGTCGACATGGAGAAGATGCTATTGAATCATTCGGCGGCGGCGGCATGGGCATAGATGGGCGAACAATAGCTGAGATAAAGGGCTCTGCAAATGTAGTAACATCAAGATAATTATGAGAGGCCGAAGAGGAATGCTGACTTGAGAATGGAAATAACAACTCATCAAATATTGCATGACGCGTGATGAAGTAACGTGATGAAGCAGGATCATAACACCGAAACCCCTTGTGGATAGTGCTATAGCCCAGAAAAATGCACGGACGGCTGCGAGGAGCGAGCTTATGAGCAGCATAGTCGCACAAATATGGAAAAACGCGACAACCGAATGGTTTGAAGTTTGAATAGTTAGGAGCCAAGCCATAAAGAACCTCATAGGGTGATTTATTTTCCAAGATAGTAGAAGGTAAACGATTAATGACATAGACAGCCGTAGCGAAAGCATCAAACCAAAAAGAGGTCGGGACATGAGCATGAAACATCATAGATAATCCGGCTTCAATAATGTGACGGTGTTTGCGCTCAGCCCTTCCATTTTGTTGTGGTGTATATGGGCAAGACAACCTGTGATGAATACCATTTTTATCCATAAAACTGCGTACTCGATGATTCACAAACTCAGCACCACCATCACTTTGAAACACTTTCAAAGTTGAAGAGAATTGATTGCATACAAAAGAGTGAAATCGGATGAAAATATCATAAAAATCTGATTTTGCATGCATAGGATAAATCCACGTAAAGCGAGAGTAATCATCAATAAAAGCAACATAAAATCGATAGCCATCAGAAGTATTAGTAGGAGCCGGACCCCATAAATCACAATGCACAAGTTCAAGCACAGCAGAGGCTCGTTTATTATTTTCCTGAAAAGAAAGTCTCTTGCTCTTAGCCAATTGGCAAGAGGAACAAATACCCGGACTGGGTAATAATGATGTAACAGATAAGTATCCCAATTTATTCAACAAAGAAATAACTGAAGATGGGACATGCCCCAGGCGTAAATGCCATAATTCAAAACTAGCTTTGTGAGGAGAAGAGGCGACTGCAGTATGGAAAGTAGCGATTTTGTTGTCAAGAATGTAAAGACCACGTTCACAGCGTCCGGTGGCCAGAGTTGTCTTGGTTGTGCGGTGCTGAATTACAAAAAATTTGTCAGAGAACAGGACATCAACCGGATAATCCTCTGTCAATTTACTGATAGATAGCAGATTTTTAGTCATATGTGGCACCACAAACACGTCACGTAGAGCAATATGAGGAGATAAATTATGAGTACCAATGTGTGAAATTGAAAGAGACTTGCCATTTCCGACAACAACAGAATGATTACCAGTATAAGGCTCTACAGAATCCAGAGCAGATTGTTGGGCAGCAATATGCGCGGAAGCACCAGAATCAACATACCAGTCGGAAACCGAAGGAGTGCCAGAATCAGCAACGTTGCACGAGGCCTGAAAGACTTGAGCAAGATTAGCAGTAGAATTAATAGAACGATTGAGAAATTGCGGGCATTTATCCGCATAATGTTCCCCTCGGCAAATTTGGCAACGGGGTTTGCGAGGGCCAGAATTCGAGCCACCTCGGCCCCCATTAAAAGATCCACGGTTAGTAGACTGATTGTTGAGAGGGCCTGACCGGTTGGTGGAAAATGGACGAGGCGACTGTCGAGGAGAGTTTGAGGAGCCACGTCGAGTGGAAGTTGTGAAAGCAACGGGGGATGGTTGAGGAGATGATTCCATGGACCGGTTCATGAGATCGAACTGTATAGCTTGGTGAAGGAGAACGGTGAAACTCGGAACTGGATCCATCGACATTCGAGTGTCGGCAAAATTTGCAAATGGGGCACCCAAACCCCGCAAGAACCAATGACTTTTGTCTGATTCCTCAACTGGGCGACCGATTGCCGAAAGCTGGTCACAAAGAGATTTAAATTTCTTTCCATACTCTTGTACTGTGAGAGATGCACGTCGAAGAGAGAGTAACTCCTCACGGAGCTGATTAGCACGAGATGTGGATGAGTGGGAGAAAGTAGCCTCCAAAGCGAGCCAAGCATCGCGGGATGTTGTGCAATCAACAACCTCAGCCATGGCTTCTTCTGTCAAGGTCGAAAAAATAACACCAAGCAATTTCTGATCAGTGGTGTGCCAAGTGGAGAAATCCGGATTTGGAGACGTTGATCCATCATCGGCGGTTAGAGTGGCAGCCGGCGGCGTAGAAGAGCCATGAACATGGCCAAGCAAACCAAAGCAGGTAAGCATGGGTATGACTTGTCGTTTCCAAAGGAGATAGTTGGAGGAAGATAATTTAATTATCACCATATGGATCATAGTGGCAATCGGGACGGGATCGGAAGTAGCAGAGGTGGCCATGGGGAAGAAGAAGAATCGGCGGAAGAAAAAATAGGGTTCTTGATGATCAGGCTGATACCATGAGAAGATTGGAGAATTGGTATAAGATCACGCTTAATTGGTGATCTGTGTATTTCCACTTTAAATAATACAAGAGAGTACAACAAGAATCCCACAAAATAGGGAAAGAGATCAAGCTAAAAAAGAAGAAGATATATACAAGAAAATATACATAATAACTAGCTACGAGAATTAATCTTATCATTATGTATAATCTTGGTTTTACCTCATTGAAATGTTTTAAGTGGCTTCTTAGACATTTGACTTTCAGTTGGCTTAACTTTCTCCAAGTGTTCTGAATGTGTTAAACTTGTTGGCTATGTGTATTCTAATTATGCAAATGATAGAGATAATATAAAGTCTAATACCTCTTATGTGTTTACCTTGTGTGGTTCTTGCATAAATTGAAAATCTCAACTACAACATATTGTTGTAATGCCCACTACTGAATCTTAGTATGTAGCTGCCACTGAAGCCTTCAAAGAAGTTGTTTGGTTACAGAGTTTTAATTGAAATTGAATTTTTGGACAAATATGTGTTTTCTGATGGCTTATTGGTCATTTAACTTTGCAAAATCATGTGTTTCATGATGGAACTATAACATATTGATGTTGGGAAAAATTGTAAATTTAAAATACTATTATTTTAGTTATGGTTTTCTTATTATTAAAGTATATATACACAAAGGTTGGTTTTGAAATCTATGAGTTGTTGCCCATAGAGTTCTGGACTTTATTGTTGCTAGACGTGTATATATTATTATTTTAGTGTCACAATTGAAAAAAAAATGCAAAACTATTTTTACCCATTGTTTTAATATTTTCAATTTTAATCATTAATTGATCAATTGATTTCATTTTTAGTCAATTCATGATTTTGATAAAAATTATATTATATATATGATGATGTGGATGTCAAACATAAATAATATATAAATAACACATCACTTAAAATCAATCAAATCTAATATCCATTCTAACCTAAACAAATAAAAAAAATAAAGAAACAAATAAATAAATAAATAATTCACTTGTCATTGCCGACCATCACATCAAAGTTTATGTATATATGCCATCTTAACAACAGTGGTAAATATGTAAATAATAATTTCAAGGATCGATGATCATTTTCGACATTCATATTTAGAATTTTGACTGGAAATTGCAAAAAGAACGGCATCCAAGAGTGGGCTTTTTTGTTTCTTTCTTTTGTTTAGGTTGAATTGTATTCATCATGATTAATTAAGTTTGGTTAATTTTAAATTATATATTATTTACGTGACATCAACATCATCCAATATAATTTAATTTTAATTAAAATTATAAATTGTATAAAATTAAAATCAATGCATTAATTCATGATTAAAATTGATAATTTTAAAATAACACTAAAATTGAATTTTTTTTTAATGCTTTGGATTTATTTTTCAATTAAGCTTATTTTAGTCCACAACAAAGGTAATACGGGCAATTAATTATACATTTAATGTAGTAATCATATTTTGAATCCTATATATTTCGTACTCATTGTCTAACAGACGTGTGAAAATAAATACGACAACATAATAATTAGATTTTTATTGATTCAAGATCAGCAACTTTATAAGTGAAGAATAACCAAAAAAATTATCTACTTGGATAGAAAAAGATTTATAAAATATTGTACTCTAAACTTGTATTGATTGACCCACTTCAAAATATACATGCTACATATCATGTCATATTTATAGTACATCAATAAAAATTCTCAAGATCTATTAATGACATAGGAAGAACAAAGGGCAGCTCTAGAAACTACAGAAACAAGAAGCAATAATTTCTACACTAGAGAATTCTAAGTGGTAATCATTCAATTTGATTTGGCAAAACACAACTTGGAAGATTTGAAAGGCGAGAAACATTTAATGTTTATTTTCGATGGTGTTATTCTAGAAATAGTTGATTTTGAAAGGTATTAAAATTAGCTCTAGAAAATAGTTACGAGCGCATTTTTCTTGCTCGTTTTTAATGCTCACATTCTTTAAATTGTCTTCCATTTAAATTGTAATTAGTATTGTTTGAATGTTTTTCTTTGCTTTTTGTTGGGGTTGAGTATTTCTTGTACTCAAAATTTATTTATTTTGCTTATGTCGTGTTCTAGAAAAAATCAACTTTAATTCTTAACGAGATGAACTACTGAATTTGATTAATTATGGTTGTCTTAGAAACTTCCAGATGCGGTAGAAATTATAATCTTTATCTTGCTCACTCAATTTTTAATTTGAATATTTTTGGTAACATCAAAACCAAATCATTTTGTAATGTATTAATAGGTTCCATTATTGACTCATCGCCATCGTTCAGAAGTCACTCTCAACATGTTTTGGGATAATCCAAATAACAAAGAGTTAGTAAAACTAAATATTACATCAAACAAATTAAGCTGTTGAAATTATAAATAGAAAGTTAAAAGGAAGAGAGACATATACTCTTATACAACGAATAACTTAGTTTGTATAACGGGATTTTCATTTTATTTATTTATTTAAAATACAGCTGAAACAGACAAATTCTCAGCCTGTAAATATTAATTATATTAAAGAAGAGTTTAACAAAGTTCCAATTACAAAGTTCCAATTACATCCCAAAAAACTAATAAAAACAAAACATGATTAAACTTATGATTGTCACATCATGTTATCAACAAAAATATATCTATTATATAAGATATATTCAAGTAAATACAATTTGATCTTCTTTCAACAACAATGTTCGTCGAAAGGTCGACAACTTTGTCCCTCTCTCAATGTATGTGAGAAGTATAAAAATTGATTTTATTCATATATAATCTGAAAGATTTTGGACTAACACATTTTGTAGCTTTTAACTCCCAGGATGGTGTCGTTTAAATAAATTTATAATATATATATATATATATATATATATATATATATATATATATATCAAAGAATCAGTTTCCAATCAAAAAAGAGCAAACCTTAAGACAAAAAAAAAAAATATCTATCTATACATATATAATAAGAGTTAACACTTATATGAAATCGGTGCACACGTGCAACTCTATCGATCTGGATCCGCATATCTTAATTTTTTTTAATTTATGTGCTAACTTTTATGTTGTATTAATATAATTTTATATAATTTTAGATAAGATAGATAGAAATAATATTCAAGCAATAAACACACAAGCAAACAGATTTATAAAGATTCAATGATGGAGTAATCCTTTTACATCCTCACTACTCCTTCTCGAAGGAGAAACTTTGTTAAAGTGACTTTGATTTACAAAGACGCAACTAACACAAACTCTATCTAACAAAACTGTCGGCTCTCTCCACATATGTAGCTGCAAAGTGACCAAACTCTTCGATCCACACAGAATCTCCATACAGGTTCCTTGACCCACACAAGATCCTTTCTCTTTTTATAGAGAGAATAAATACTTAGCAGGAACAGTCTCTGCCTAAGCAACTCCTAAAACAATCTATAAAGACAAATAAGGTTTTTTTTCAACGATTGAGTGCAACAAGCTCTTTGAACTTCAGAGTACAGAAAGATAGCTGACTTGCTGCTTGGTAGATTGAGTGACTGAAATGAGTAAGTTTGAGATAAGTTGAATCTTGAAAGATAGCCTCGCAAGATGAATGTTTCAGTAGTTTGTTCTAAATGCACTCAATCTCTATTTATAGATTTCAGAGAAATCTGTCCGTTGAAGAGACAGTTTCTTCTCGATGAGGTGTCATGCAGCCATTGGACCATACAAGATCTTCTGACACTATTTCTGCTACATCTTTTACCTCTGTTCTGCTCCCACCTTACTCTAAAATGATCAGTACTCAGTCCTTATTCTTTCCAGATGACATTTTCTGATTGACTTGGACTTGAGTGTTTCTACTGGCTCTTCAGAGAGTGCTAACTTTGATGAGTTTGGAAGTTGACTTTTAGTTTATGTTTGTCATCTGATGTGGCTAGCTTCCTTTATCTTAGGATGCTGCAAGCTACCTTCCAGTATCCTTTCACACTTAGACAAATTCTTCACTTGGAGATGCAGTAACTTGACTTTAAGCAGTGACTAGCACAGACTCCTTTTTGTATGTAGTAGCTTCTTCATCCTCTTTTAGCATCCTTGCCTTAGCCAAATACTTTTACATATTAGAACCTAAACAGAATGCTAATATCTAGCTATTACATATTTTGTCTCATCAAAATCTAATATAAGATCATCCTATCAATCAGTATAACATTTATATTATATTATATAACATTTAAGTACAACTATCATAACATTTATGTAATTCTTTATCTTAGGAAAAAAAAAATTCAACACAATTTGATCATACATTTATGTGATATTACTCATACCTTTAAGTAATATTACTTATACTCTTATATCAATATAATAGTTATATTATTATACTATAAAAGTTTAAAAAGGTATAACATATCTTTTTAAATATTATTATAACATAAATGTTATATTATTATAAAATAAAAGGGTAAAATGCTTTAAACTCCTATGTGATTTGGAATATTGCGTTGGTCCCCCTTCTATTAAAAGAATGACAACATTTACACTTCTTGTATGGTTAATACTGCGCGAAATCCCCAATTCCGTCTCACTTGAGAGAGTGTACTTCAATCGCCTAATGTGCGAATTGTTGTGCATTTTGCTTACTTTTTCACTTGTGTATTGACTATTATGCCCTACCATTGTATATAAAAGCAAATGCATTGATTTCTTTCAAATTATGGCATACAATCCTCTCTTTATTCCAATTTTCAGCTTTTAACATTTTTTTTTCTATTTATGTAATTTTATTTATTTTATTGCTTATTTTAATAGTTAATTTTTTTATTTGTATGCTAGGTTGTATGTAATATTTTATTCCACCATGTTACAAGTGTGTAAAGATATATTCTTTGTAAACCTATTGTTTCTTATTTAATTTTTAATTTAATTATTATGTGTTAAAATATTTATATATTGAACTCATTATTTGTATAATATTGTTTATATTAAAACCTTATTTGTATAAAGTGCTCTTTATTTATGTGCTATTGTAAAAATAATATTTATTTCTATGCTATTGTTTATTTATTTAGTTTGACAAATAAGACTTTTATTTATATGTATTGTGCTCATTTTATAACAATTTCTATAGGATAATGTCTTCTACATTTAAGAAGTCAATGCCGAAAAATGAAGAAATTTTATATTTAAGATATATTTTATATTTATAATAAAAGTTTTTAATTACATGCTTCTACACAATGTAATTTATTATTGAAAATACTCTTTATAATATTGACAAAGGCCTTTTTTTAGTTTGTGGTTAAATATTTAGCATTATTATTTAGTAATTTACTATATTATTACATGTTCTTTTAAGTCATATATATATATATATATATATATATATATATATATATATATATAGTGAGCAGTTTTTACCACTTTCTCTTTTCTTGACTCTCAGACTGCTGCAAGAAAGCAAACTTACGAATGTAATGGAAATTGAATTGGTTGGACTTAATGCATTATTTCGATTCATTCTATTTTGATTATTGTTAATTATACAAAATATTTTTACAATATATTATATCTATATTAATGAAATAATTATATTGTTATTTTATGTAACTAATTCACAAAATTTATTTAATGAATAATTCTATTATTAAATGTAAAAGAATCTGATATATACATGTATTAATATATTACACGTTAATGTAAAAGTTTACATTATAAATATGTATTCATATTATGCAATGCAATAACTATTTATCAGTAAAAGTAAATAATTAAAAGTATTCAAATTCTTATTATTATAAAATACATGTTTATAAGATAATATATATATATATATATAACAATGTAAATTTAGATATTTTTAATAATTAAATATTTTACAATTTTTTTCCATCTAAGCAAAAACATTATATTATAAGAAATTGAAAAATTATCACATATTATAAAACAAATCGTGCAACGTATGGGAGAACTGCTAGAAGGCAAGTGTAAAATAATTTGCCCACTTTTACTTTAGATGGACCAACAATTTTAATTTAAGCATTTTTTCGGCAGTAACACTTCAAAATACTATACCTTAAATATAAAAATTTGTCATTTTTGGGCATTGACTTCTTAAATGTAGAAGACATTATCCTATGAAAATTGTCATAAAATGAGCATAATACATATAAATAAAAGTCTTATTTGTCAAACTAAATAAATAAACACTAGCATAGAAATAAATATTATTTTTACAATAGCACACAAATAATGAGCACATTACACAAATAAGGTTTTAATATAAATAATATTATACGAATAATGAGTTTAATATATAAAATACTTTTACTCATAATAAATTGAAAATTAAATAAGAAAGAATAGGTTTACAAAGAATATATTTTTACACACTTGTAACATGGTGGAATAAAATATTACATACAACCTAGTATACAAATAAAAAAATTAACTATTAAAATAAGCAATTAAAATAATAAAATTACATAAACAGGACAAAAAAAAGTTACAAGCTGAAAATTGGAGTGAAGTGAGGATTGTATGTTATAATTTGAAAGAATTGATCAATGCATTTGCTCTTATATACAATGTGAGGGCATATTAGTCAATACACAAGTGAAAAGTAAGCAAAATGCACAACAATTTGCACATTGGGCGAGTGAAACACACTCTCTCAAGTGAGACGAAGTTGGAGATTTCGCGTAGTATTAATCATATCAGAGATATAAATATTGTCATTCTTTTGGGGGGGGGGGGAATGCAACATTTTCAAAGTATGTTTGTTTAAGGATTATGTAGGATGGGGAAAATTCGAATTTTGAAATCTTGGGATTTGGTAATAAAGGTGAATAGTTAAAATCTGTATTTGTTTTGAGATTTTATATGTAGGATTATTACTGTAGATGTCAAATCAATGCTGGAAAAGTAGTGGTGTATAATATTATATTGTTAGTTGATGTGTAATAGGTTTTAGGTATAAGGTTAATTATAGTGTTTTTTTTTAGATAAAATAGGTTTTTGATGGATTTGATAATTTTTGACCAAATTCTCTAAACAAACACGGATTTGAGATTTTAAAATCCCAAATCCGGTGGGGTGAATCTTTAAACAAACATACCCTATAGGGATTTGGAGCATTTTACCCTAAAATAAAAGGTAATTAACATAATTAAAAGGTATAATATATTTGTTAAAATATACGGGATAAAAAAAGTGGGCATGATCATAAAGACGCGTGTAGATACTTGGGAGAACATTGAGTGTATGAAAATCACCTTTCTGGTCGGGTTGACTCTAAATCTGTAAATCAAATGTATATAAATAATTATGATATAATAATAAGAAAGTCTGGCATCTTTGTAATTTTAATAAAAAAGGTAGACAAATTTTTCATTTAACCATTTGTGTTTTAAAACTGATCATTCACCTACCTAAAACATGGGTTTTAAGGAAACAATTGTTTTTCATTTTTCTTATACATGTTCAATTAAGATACGAATCTTTGAGGGTATTGAAGAAGTTGAGTTGTAAGATTAGATGAAATAAAAATATAATAAAAATTCAAATACATTATATATAGTTCTTTTAATCTATATTAAAAATATGAATAAACATGAGAAGAGGGAGTACATCTTACCTCCATCAGTTAATTCCAAATAACTAAATACAAAACTAGCTCAATGGAAGGAAACCCACAGAAACCAAATTTGACTTCCAATACTACATACGTTGCACATTGATATATATATCCTAGTCATTTTGGCCTTTTCTTCTTTAACTCGCACTCGATAACATAATCCATGGATAAAGCTGTCACATTCCACTGATGCCAAAAAAAAAAAAAAAAAATACTATTATTAGTCAACTAGTCAATTATTATTATTCATAAAATTATAACAAATTAAACCATGCACGTTATAATCAATAATGCACACATAATTGACCAATAATTAATCAAATCGAGTATCCTAAGCCTCAATATGTTCCATATGGATATGTCTATGTGGCACTTAAACATAAGTCGAACTAGTTGATTGACTCTGAACCAAAAATTTAAATATATTTAGGGGATTACAAATATTTTATGCATTCTAGATGAGGATTAATATATTTAAATTGCAAATTTGGCATATTGGACTGGGCATCATTAAACTTGCCATGTGACCAAGGTGTGATTCCCTTTTAGAGGATCAACTACAGAAGAATAATTACATCTTTTGAAGAGTTGCTCTACAAAATAAATCATTTCTTAATTTTCAAAATCATAGTCACCACACAATTACCATGAAATAAATAGATAATTTTCAGTTGATATTTTTTAGTTTTAGCACTAGCTTACTCATAGTGATTTGATAATGACATGGTGTAATTTAATATATTGCAGGATTAGAACTCCAATAATCATGATTTTTTAATTTAATATAGTACATTCAAATAACTACAACATAAATGAGTTTATGTAACATTGAATTGTAACATTTTTATTTTATGTAACACACTATTGTAACATTTTTAAATTAAAATATTATATGTAACATTTTATGTAACACTTTCTTAATAAGTAACATTTGTATGTAACACTGTAATAATATGTAACACTTGTATGTAATACTTTATTAATATGTAACACTTGCATGTAACACTTATTAATTAGTAACACTTGTATGTAATACTTTATTAATATGTAACATTTACATGTAACACTTATTAATAAGTAACACTTGTATGTAATACTCTATTAATATGTAACATATATATGTAACACTTTAGTAATATGTAACAATTGTATGTAACACTTTATTAATATGTAACACATACATGTAACACTTTAAATAAATGATATATTTTTTAACATCTTTTAATTATTCTTTGTAACAAGAACATTTAATAATTTATTTAAAATTTTGGTATTAGAAGAAAATAATATAAAGAATTTGCTAAGATATTATTTTCTTTTAAAAATATATATGCGTTTGTTACATACTAAATAAATATTCTATTTTTGTGTATATATATTTGTATGAGTTATATATTCTTTTTTTTAGTAGGCAAAGTCATATATATATATTATATTATATATATACAAAATAATTAAATGAACCAATCAGAAAAAAATTGTAAAAAATTAAAAACTTTGCATCAATTTTTATCATTTAAAATAGTTTATTATATTATAAATATTCTAATATGTAATATATATGTATAGAAAATATAATTCATTTTAATATTTTAAATTATCATTAAAATATCATTTTCGTATAACTAAATTATAATTCATTTTAAATAATTTCGTTATTAATTTAAATACATATTTTTTCATTTTATACTTACAAAATATATCATTTCTCAACATATATAAAAACATACATACAAATTATATATAAAAAAATTGTTTATAATAAAGAAAACAATACAAATAGAGAGAAAATAGAATATTTAAATAATAAAATATTATATAGTGAAAAGCTTATAAACATTCTTGATTGGTCTAATGGTTACTAATATGATAGTTATCTTCAAGGTCATGAGTTCAAACCCAAAAAGTTGTAAAAATATTAAGTGTTACATTTGCAACATTTGTAAAAAAATAAAAAGTATCACATTTCATATTCTAATGTAATATTTTTTTAAAAATGTTACATAAAAGTTTGTATGTAACATTTTTAAAGTGTTACTATAAAGTGTTACAAACGATATCCTTATGTAATACTTTTTAAGAGTGTTACTAAAGTCCATCAAAAGCGTTACATAAAACTTTTTGTAATGGCAACAACATTAACACTTTTAAAAGTGTTATATAATGGTTATTGTAACACTTTTTAACTAATAAGTAACACTTTTTAAGTGTTACAGAAAGTCATTTATGTTGTAGTGAATTTTTGTGTTTTTCTTTGAGTTTGCATAACTAAGAAAAAACAATTTTAGGGTCGTTTTTTTTGAAAATTCACAATCCTAAATATTCAACTCATTTCAAATAAAACCCACACCTAATAAAACACTATTACTAGTCATCGTATATATATAGGATGCTGAGTTCAAAATATTCGTTGCCACGTCACTTTCAAATAACATTTTATTCAACATTTTAGTGTACTTACTTTTTTGCAATTATTAAGCTTTCTTCGTTGGGCGAAGATTCTTCTTAGCCAACTGGCAAATAGATGACTATATCTTTCAGCTCTGTATATATATACCACTTCACTTCCCTGCAAAAGCATTAGCAATACTAGCTAGCTAGGTTCGGTGTAGCAATATATATATATATATATAATGAGTATGTGCCGCTTTAACTTTCTAACAGTTTTGTTAACACTTTGTGTGGGTGTGACACTGTTATCGGGCTCGGCCTCAGCCCAACTCAGGCAGAATTTCTACGCGAACGTCTGTCCTGACGTTGAGAACATCGTTAGAAGAGCCGTTACGACAAAGTTCACCCAAACCTTTGTCACTGTCCCTGCAACCATACGTCTCTTTTTCCATGATTGTTTTGTTTCGGTATGGATTATATATATATTTGTTGCAACTACGTGGTTGATTGATTAGTAGTTTTGATGTATATATATATATAGATAGTCTTATTTGGGAAAGAAAATTGTGCTGGAATTTGGTTGCCACGTCAAATTTTCCGACAGCCTATACGTCAGAAATTTTGAAAATTCCGTCCAAAAATTATATCGTACAAAAATTATCTATTACTATATAAAAAATTTAGGCTTCCTTAATTTGCGTTATAATATGATATTTTTTGTCTCAGTAGAAAAAAAAATTCTAGATTCGTATCTGATGGTGTTGTGTAGGGTTGTGATGCATCGGTGATAGTAGCGTCGACGTCGGGGAATACAGCTGAGAAAGATCATCCAGACAATTTATCTCTAGCTGGAGATGGATTTGATACTGTGATCAAAGCTAAAGCAGCTGTAGATGCTGTCCCCAGTTGCAAAAACAAGGTTTCTTGTGCCGATATTCTTGCATTGGCAACTCGAGATTCCATTGTTCTGGTTCGTATGTTTCTCTCTTTCTATCTTTGTTATATTCAATTTTCATTGTGGTCCCTAAATAATCGTACTAAATTTTAAAAAATCAAACTAGTCTTGTAGTTGAAAAACTTGTTAGATTTAATTGTTTTTCAATCCAATTTTATGAAATCAAGTTATTTTCTTGCACGTGAGACGCATTCTGTCCTAAATTATTTTTTGGGTGGTCCTTTACTTAGCACATCCCACTTAAAAAATATATCAATTGAAAAAAATTTAAAACTTGGAAATATCAATTTTATCCTTTAAGTAAAAAAAAAAAATCTAGTTTGTCTATTTTTTTATCTTTCTTACTTTTTTAATGCTATATCTTTTAATTTCTTGAGAAATGTAATAGAAATATAATAACGAATATTTTACGAATTAATTAAATGAGTGAAAATCGTACGTAAAAACACAAAATTTGATCAAACTCAACTAACTTTGTCATCCTTGGTTGGCCAAACATGTATAAGTGTGCTCGGCAACCAGAACCAAACACAAAGAAGCACGTTTAGTGACCATGACCAAATATGTAGAATATGTTCTGCCATAATGACCGAACAAAATTAGTAGGATTTGATGTAAAAGATAAAATTAATATTTTTATGTTTTTTTATTTTTTTATTAATTTTTTTTTGAATTGGAATGTACTAACTAAATGATTTGATGTACTTAGTCTCACCCTTATTTTCTTCTGGATTAATTAGGTGATGTGGCATATTTTGGCTGATTTGTAAAGTATACATATTTCTTCTTTCTATAGTGCCACATAAACATAAAAAAGAAGAAGTAGACAAAAATAAATAAATAAATCAGCTAATTCTTAAATTAATAGATTTTCAAATATGTCTTTTATAATTATAAATATGTTTTTTTCTAGTATAAGTAGAATCATTGATATACATATTTTATGTGTAATAAAAATGGTAAACTTTTGTTTAGAGTGGTGGGCCTTCTTATCCTGTTGAGTTGGGAAGATTAGATGGGTTGAGTTCAACTGCAGCAAGTGTAACTGGGAATCTACCTCAACCTAGTTTCAACTTGAATCAGCTTAATTCCATGTTTGCTTCTAGAGGCCTATCTCAAATTGACATGATTGCCCTCTCAGGTAATATATTAATTTATGCTGCAAATTATGATTTATTTATTTATTTTTACATTGCAATAAATTTGTGGATTAAAAATGAAATTTAGTGACGAATATCATCTATCACAAAATAATGACTTACTAGAAACAGATTAATTAATGTTAGAAAGTGCAGTAAAATTTATTAATACATTAACTTCCAATTACTTATGGAATATTAGTGACAGACAGAATCCGTCCTCAATTTGTTAATAATTCGGTATCTAATTTTATTTGAGGATAAATTTCAATTTTGATCATATATGTTAGATTCTATTCAATTTTTTACAACAAAGTATACATTTTTTAATTTTGGTCTTGCATATTTCAACCTTTTCCAATTTTGGTCCTGAATGTTTCAATTTTTTCCAATTTCAATTCAATTTTGATCGGAATTCAAAATATTGTCGATGCCAAGTGAGATTTCTCGACGATCATCCGACCAAAATTGGATTGAAATTGAAAAAATTGAAACATACATGACCTAAATTATAAAACTTAATTAAAATTGTAAAAAAATTGAAATATATAATACCAAAATTGAAAATCGTATATTTGATTGTTCAAAAATAAAAAAAGGTACTACATATAGAACTAAAATTGAAATTCATCCTGTATTTTAGAGAGAAATTCGGTCACTATATTAAGACACATAATTTTTCGGTCTCTAAATTTCAATCACTGGCATTTTAGTGAATTAAAGACCCATATTTTATGAATGAAGACGATTTTTTTGTTTCTATTTTGATATTTTTTTTGTTTGGTTTCACTAGTACATATCACATTCGTATTGACAGCATCATTATTATACATGCATTATGTACAACCGATTGAAACTGCGAGTCTATATAACGAATGACCTGGTAATTGGAATTCTACTGAATATAAAATTCTATTTTGTATGATTAATGATAGAGCATTATTTATTTATCTACGTTTTCGAAGTTTTGATTTTGAGAAGGGGGGGAGGGGAAAGCAATGGCGGCGAGGGAGAGGGAAGGGGAAGATTAAAATTCTATGTAGGTTGATGTCAGAGCTTCAATTCTGCATTTTGAACTCTACGTCAGTAATTGGAGTTTGAAAAATTCAATCATGTTTGGATTGTTATAAGTTATAAATTGAGCATTTATGATGTTAACCTTCAAAATGTTGAAATTAAAATGTAATCTCAAGTTGGTAATTTTTTATATAATCAACCCTAAAATTAAAATCCATAAATTATCACCCTTGCAGCTTGCCACACGGTAGGATTTTCACACTGCAACAGATTTGCAAACCGGATCTACAATTTCAGCAGTCAAAATCGGGTTGACCCGACCCTTGACCCGCAATATGCGACCCAACTCCAGGGAATGTGCCCGAAGAATGTGGATCCGAGAGTAGCCATCAATATGGACCCCACCACGCCCCGAATATTCGACAATGCCTACTTTCAAAACCTCGTACAAGGCAAGGGGTTGTTCACCTCGGATCAAGTTTTGTTTACAGACACAAGATCCAAAAACACTGTAACTGCTTGGGCTTCTAATCCTCAAGCTTTCAATGCTGCTTTTATCCAGGCTATAACTAAATTGGGTCGGGTAGGAGTCAAGACCGCGGGTAATGGGAATATACGTGTTGACTGTGGAAGGTTTAACTAAAGCACGAGATCATGTTTCACCTCTTATTCAATAATCACGAAAACGTGACAAAATATCATATAAAATAAGTTGAATTGTTTAATATGGAAAAGCGTGCATTTTGATGCCAAGTTGTAATTTAATCCTTATTACTATTAAGGAAAAAGGCAAATCTCCCAGCTTTTTTTTTTGAACAAAAAATCCGAATTGTATTAATTAGTTACACTTTTCTTTTTTAATAAATTAAAACTAGTAGTTGGCACCTACATATTATCATAATAATGCTAATTAATTTTTATAATCATTATAAGGATTAAAAACATACATATTATTACTATTATATAGGGGCTGAAAGTGTTTCTATCCAATATCTATAACATAAAATGTAAAATACCATTTTGTAACAACACATATATTTTATCCAGACCAAATTACTAAACTACTCTTTAACATAAGTCGATATATTTTGGCTAAGGAAAGGTGCTCACTCATTTAGATCACGAAATTCATATTAGATCTTGAAGTTCAAGTTAGGCCATAACGATCAGGTAGCAATTGTTAGATCATGAAGGTACTCTTAAGTTTAGATCACAAAACTCATATTAGATTATAAAGCTCACACATGTTAGACAAAAAGCTTATAATAGATATCGAAACTCGAGTTAATTAGATCATCATAGTTATCTAGTGATAGTTAGATCATCAAGGTATTCTAAATTAGATTACAAATCTCACAGAATAGATCACCAAGATCATATTAAATCTTAAAATTTGAGTTAGATCACAATTTTTATGTTGTGATAGTTAGATCATGAAGTTTGCATTAGATCACGAAATTCGAGTTAGTTTATGCAATTCGTGTTAGATTAGGAAGAGTACTTGATTAAAAAATTGCAACGATAGGTGATGAGTGTAAAATTACGATCACAACCAAATTGAAAGGAAATCCTCCAAAAACCACACCAAATGGTGTTGCGTATTAATTGTCTCTTACATTAATTTTCGGGCAATCAATTATGGATATTGAGGCCCACGCAATATTAAAAAAGCCGAATAGAAGTAATCAAAGACTGGAATCTAATTCTTGATGTTCTTAATTTTAATATTCATTTAACCTAAAAAACTTTTATGTAACTTTTATGTAACTGGTGTACGGATCTAGGATCCGTGCACTTGATTCGACTCAATCAATGTGTTACTCAATGTGCATGCACGCATCCCCATGAGCTTGGATGAGTGCGTTCAAACCCACCCAAATTAATTTCAGGTGTTATACCTTTATGTGATGTTAAGCGTACCTTTATATTATATTAAACATAACTTTATGCTATGTTAGTCATATTTTTACAGCCTTTATATTATATGAAGTATATCTTTATGTAACATTAAACGTACTTTTATTTTATGTTAAGCATACCTTTATAATTTTATATTATGTTAAGCATACATTTATGTTATGTTAAGTATATATGATTTTATATTATGTTAAGCATACCTTTAGGGTTTTTATGTTATGTTAAACATACATTTATATTATGTTAGTCATATCTTTTAATTATGTTAGTTGTACCTTTATATATTATATAAAGGTATGATTAATATTAATTAAAGGTATGTGTAATATTTACATAAATGTATATATGTACAAATTAGGGTTTTTTTTTTTGCTGAAATTATAGTTTTTCCTCAAAATTAGGGTTTTTTTTGTCAAAATTAGGTTTTTTTTAAGGTTAAAGTATGACATAAAGGTGAAATACGGCCACCCCCTACATATTTGATACTTAATATAATATAAAGGTATGATTAACACAATATAAAGATCATGATAAAAAAAAGGAAATATGCGGATTCGGGTCGGATAAGGCCCGACCCGACCCACATTGTATGGATCTTATATCCATACAATATTTGCACACAAATGCAACTCTTTAATGACTAGGATATTCAGTTTTCGACAATCAATTTAAATGTTCCTAAAATTTAGACTTCTAGAGAAACTAGAATAACACCTTAATAATAACTTAGAAAACTAGACTTTTAGAAATTAATTCATAGTGTAAAGACCGTCTCATGGATCTGACTTCATGAAACAGGATGGGACGAGTAGGAAATAATAAATTATATAATACTTTTATATGTATTATGTAATTTTTTTCTATATATGTTATATATGTATATAATTTTTTTTATAATACTTTTAATTTTTTTCTATAAATTATGTAATACTTTTGTAGTATCTTCTTATATGTTATATATGTATATAATACAAAAGTATTACATGATATATAAAAAAATACTACCTAATATATATAAAAGTATTACATGTTGAACGAGAGAGAAGAGCATCTGGACAACCCATGATTCATACGTTTTTTAGTGACCTAACCCGATCCATTTCGGGTCATATATCTTGTATTGTAAAAGTATTACCTCATATATAAAAAATATTACCTGATACACATAGAAATACAGTCCTGCTACCCTATCCACCATAAACATATTAATATGTGTCCATCGCTAATGTGCTAGATATTCAACATACATATAAATTTTATTTTTTATATAATTAGGGGATGCGATCATTACACGTCATTGGTTAACATATTAAGAGTTGCTCATGGTGGACATTTTAGCAATTTCTATAGAAGTATTACAATTTTTTTTATAATCCAACTCAACTCAAAATGCATCTTATAATACAAAGTATTACCTAATATATAGATGTATTACTTAATACACACAAAAACATTACATAAGTTTTTATGTTCCACCCGACCCAACCCAACCCGTCTTATAAAATGAAATTTGTGAAACGGTTTCACCCAAAATTTTGCATAATTCATAATTAGGGATGATAGTTACCTGCATAATACGGGTACCCTACCTGCTCTGTTGGTCCCAAGTGGTGTCCGAGGTTTTGGGGGGTGTATGAACCTTGGTCGATTTTAAAAATCTTTTACAAACTTACTGTTCTGCAAGTTACTTGAACTTGCAGCGCCAGTCAGTTACTGCTTACAACACTAGTATGCAGTGCTGCACGCTATAACTTAGAGTTTTTATGCTCAGCGGAAATTATGTTTTTGACACAAGGCTGGTTTTCTCAAATATGCTCCTTTTCAAGATGTTTTATACTTATGACAGATATATATATATAAAATAAAGCATAGATATAAAAAGCAATAAAACACTTATGGTTTATAGTGGTTCGAAGGTGGTGTAATCCTTCTACGTCCACTCTACTGCTACCTCGAGCAAGAACTTTGTTAAGCAAGATTGGATTACAGGACATTCCTAACAATTTATCAACTTACAAAGCTAACACCTACTAGAACCTAGCGTACACACAACAACTGCAAGTTTTAAAGGCAAACCCACATAGGGTTTCACACTCCCACACAGGGAAATTGCGTATTAACTAGACAACTTATACAAACAGCAAGGATAAATCATATCAACTGTTCGACACCTAAAACAACCTAAGCACACAATAACAAGGTTAAAAACATATAAAATTGTTCTTTAGCTGGTGCGGTGAAGTGAGCTTCTAAATCCTTCGATGGATCTTTCAGCTTGAACTTGGTTCACTTCACTGAGGTCGAGTGACTGAAACTGTAGAATATGCTTGAGAGAATATAACTTTAAATGCTTGGTCTTTTTCGTGTAAATATTTCAGTAGTCAGCTTTAGGGTTGCTCGTCCTCTATTTATACTTGTAGAAAGATATCCGTTGAAGGAGATATCTTTCATTTGAATTTAAGCGTACTTGTTCAAAGGTATGACTCGCATTTAATGCTACTTGACTTTTCCTTTCAGAGCATTTAATGCGGTGGTTGCGGCTTACAGCTTTCTGCAGCGCGTCATTCCACGTGTCGTCTTGGCATAGGCTCTGTGTCTGTAACTTTGATCTTCTCTGAAACAACTCTATTTATTCTTGTTTGGTTTTTCGTTTCTCGTACTGCATTTATCCTTCCTCGAATTGCAGGATACTTATTCTGTTTGTTATAAACGTGGTTGACTGATTATCCAGTAAGCTTTGTATTGTATCCTAGGTCTGCTTGCAGCTATTCGTTCTTTACAGTGCTGCTGTAACTTAACCTTCTTGCAGTAACTTCATACAGTACTGTTGTATCTTTTCTTGCAATATTCCTGTAGCTTTTTCTTACAGCGTTGCTGCTTGCCGTTCTTACTTACTTGCTGCATTGTTGTATTTACTTCTTGCAGTATTGCTATATCTGCTTTCTTGCAGCAACTTCATTCTTAATTTCTCGATGCAACATTATTCATTTGAATTCCTCCATCTTTCAGTATCTATAACTAAACTCAATCCTAATCTATATTTTCACTTAAATATTGTGAAAAATGGGGTACTCAAACTTCCTATTACATATATGGTTTGTCTCATCAAAATCTATACATTAAAATCCCAACACGCCCAAATCCTAATAGAACAAATACAAATAGTTCTAAATGGTAATGAGACTGGTTTGGAAAAAAAATCTTATTACGGTACGAATAAGGTTTGGAAAGAGGTTCTCTATCCGTGGATACTCGCCCATTAAAATATATATGTATAGAATATATTATGTAGTAGTCATTTGAAATAATCATTTAGATTCAAAAAAATATATTTATATTTAATAATCAGAAACATGACGAGTACAAGTAGTTCTAAATGGAATGGAACGGCTTTGAAAAAAAATAAATTAATAGAGTTAGGATTTGAGATTCCTGTGAGGTACTCGATCCATTGACATCTCTATTCATAATAATACTAAATTAGAATAAAATTAATAACATTAAGTAAATTTATATCTAATTACATCAAATATATCTAATCTATGACACAAGATTGTAGTCTGTGGAGACGGGCATTACCATTGTGTGGATAATAATTGGGTATTTAATTGGGATCAATAAAAGTTAGTTTATTGTTGGCAAAATGTCTTGAAATACTACTAAATGTGTAAATCTTATATTGAAGACTTTTTTTTTATATAATATAATTTTCTTATTTTTCTATCACAATCTCAGTGAATTTTTAAAATAAAGCAATGTTCATGTGTGAATTAGTGCAAAAATAACTAATATGATGGTTAATTTGTTTTATCACTACTACAACTATGTGTCTTATCAATACGCGTAAAAAAGATTTATATATTATGGTAGAAAAATATATTATTTTATTTTATATGGTAGAAAAATAAATAACTATATCAATGGTGGAAAGAGATGGTATCTCGTGAATTGTTAATAGATGTTGAGGGTTGGTAGAGATAAAAATAAAAGAGATAAAATGAAAAAAAAGTGACAAATGCTTGTAGTGGTGCTCAACTAGTTTAGAAAATTGGAACCGAATCGAAATTAACAGTTCAGAAAATTATTAACTCGGTTTCGATTCAAAATCGAAATCGTGAACGTGGTTCAACGGTACGATTTTGATTCAGGATAATTTCAATTTAGGAATTGACGGTTTAACCGGTAGTTTCAACCGGCGGTTTGACCAGCTGTTAACCCATGTGTTTAAGTAATTTTTATAAAAAAATTATATTATATATAAATAATATTATGATAAATTTCATAACAAAACATAATTTATATATTAGTTCTCAATTTTGGACTCAAATTTTAAAGTTTCTCAATAAGGGACTCAATTATATATATTTTTTTCTCAATTTAAGGCTTGAAAATTAAATTGAGTTCTCAATTCAAGACAAAATTTCATTTTCATTTTCATTTTATTTTATTTATATTTTAATATATATTTATAGTTTAGATAATTAAAATAAATTCATGCAATTTTGAAACAATCTTCATGCAACTTATATTAATTTTTATATATATATATAATAAATGTAATTTAAAAAATTAAAATTCCTTTATTTTCTTAATTTTATGAATAAAAGTATAGAAAATTGATTTTAATATTAATCAGTTTAATATAAATTATATTTTATGAATTGAATTAATTATATTTTTTCTCTTTTATTTTTTCATATAAATTAAGATAAGTCGGACAAAAATTATTTTTAAAGTACACTAACTTGTCTTAATTTATCCAAAATATGAATATATATTGAAATATAAATAAATTTATAAATATAAATTAAAAAATATGAAATTATGTCTTGAATTGAGAACTCAATCTAAATTTCAAACCTTAAATTGAGAAAAAAAATGATAAATTGAGCCCAATATTGAGAAACTTTAAAATTTGAGTCCAAAATTGAGTAGTAATTTATAAATTGGGTCTTATTATGAAATTTATTCATGATATTATGTATTTATGTTATTTTACTCTTTCATTTTAAGTTGTATTGATTATTATTCTTAATTTGTATTATTACTTTACAAATTTTTTAGGTATATGATTTGTATTTCGTTATATTTAAATTGTAATATCTATATTTGAAGTTGTAACTTGTAATGTTGTGTTGTTGTAACTTGTAAATGAAAGTTCCAATTTTTCATTTATATCAAATTATCAACTCAAACAAAATTATTATGTTGTAATGTATGAATAATTGTGAAGTTTACATGCAAATTTAATTAACAATAAAAAATAAAAACAAAAAAATTAAAATAATTTTAAATAAAAAGGATATTAAAACTGCCAAATCAATAGTTTGAATCGGAAACATCGGTTTACAAAGTGGAACCAAAACTAAAATCTCACGATTCAATTTTTATTTGATCTTTAATGATTTTTCAAAATAACGATTCAAACCGTTTGAACACCTATAATGCTAATAGTTGAAAGGGAAGGAGAGAGGGGTTGAACGCTACAATCTTTGAATTTTTTTTATACAAAAACTTTTATGTAACTGCTGCATAAATTTAGGATTCGTGTACCTAATCTGATTCGATCTTGATTCGATCCATGCACCCCCCACGCGCTTGTATGCTCTCCCATGCGTCTAGGTGGGTGCACGCAAACCCATTCAAATTCGCTCTAGGTGTTATACCTTTATGTTATATTAAGAATACAATTATATTATGTGAGCATACCTTTATGTTATTTTAGTCATACTTTTATGACCTTTATGATATATTAAATATACATTTATGTTATGTTAAGCATATTTTTAGGGTTTTATCTTATGTTAAACATACCTTTAGAATTTTTATATTATGTTAAACATAAATTTATGTTATGTTAGTCATATTTTTTAATTATGTTAGTTGTACTTTTATGTATTATATAAATGTATGACAATATTACTTAAAGTATGCGTAATATCACATAAAGATATATATGTACAAATTAGGGTTTTTCGTTGAAATTAGGATTTATGTTTTAAGTTAAAGTATTATATAAATGTATGATTAACATAATATAAACGTATGACTAAAACAACATAAAAGTTAGGGGGAAAAAAGAGAAATGTGCGAATGCGGGTCGGTTTTGGCCCGACCGGACCCACATATGCATCTAAGATTCATACAACAGTTGTACACAAGTGCAACTCAAAAATTTAAAACTAGACATTAGGGCTAAATCAAATTTTAAGTATATCTCTTTTAGTGATTTTTCTATAATTCTTTAAAATTTACTTGGATTTTTTATATTTATTATGAATGATTTTCAAATTCTAATTTCAGTATTTCAGATCTACTTAACTATTCATATTTTATCTTATAAAATCAATTGAATCTTATTAATAACATTGACTAAATAAAGGATAAAATTTAAAAGTGTTTTTAGAATTTAAATTCTTGTTTAATATATAAGACCAATTGAATCTTATTAATAACATTGTGTAAAGTAAAGGATACAATTTAAAAGTGTTTTTAGAAAATAAAATCTTATTTAACATATAAGACGTGTTCTCCTTAATTTGAATGAAGAATAATTTATAAACTCATCACATTTTACATTAAGATAAAAATACGATTTTATTTTAAACAATTACCAAACATTTTGGGAGCTTAGAAACTCAAATCAAACACCCTCTAAAATGTAATCTTTTAACATGGAATAATCAGAAAACAGAAGCTATCTATTATGCTACACAATTTTGATTTATTGCGAATAAAGGTTTTTTTAATCTTTTTTCTTTTTGAAACCAATTATTGCGAATAAAGTTCATCTATACCTTGTTTGGCAAGTTTCTTTAACTTTTGTTAGGTACACCTAAATTATTATATCCATGTTGTTTATAAATTTCAAATCATTAATGTGAATACTTTTAAGAAAAAAAAAATTATAACAAGATTAGATTAATATATTAATTCTCAATTTTAAATTTAAATTTTGAAAATTCTTAATAAATGATTCAATTTAACATTTTTTTTTCATAATTTAAGACTTCACATTAGATAGAGTTCTCAATTCAAGACAAAATTTCATTTTTATTTTTATTTTTTATTTTCCTTTCATTTATATTTATAAATTTATTTATATTTTAATATGTAGTTATATTTTTTAATAAATTAAGATAAACTAATATAATTTTGGAACGATCTTCATCTGACTTATTTTAATCTATTTAAGTAAAGAAAGAAAGAAAGAAAACAAAATATAATTAATTCAATTCATAAAATTAAGATTCCTTTATTTTCTTAATTTTATAAATAAAATAAACAAAATCGATGTAGTACAAAACAATTTAATTTGTATTTTATTAATTGAATTATATATATATATATTATAAATTCAGACAAGTTGGATGAAAATCATTTCAAAAAGTTCACTAACTTATCTTAATTTATCGAAAATATAAATATATATTGAAATATAAATAAATAAATAAATAAAGAAAAAGATAAAGAAAATGAAATTGTATCTTGAATTGAGAACTCAATCTAATTTGAAGCCCTAAATTGAAAGGAAAAGAAAAACGTTAAATTGAGTTTTTTGTTGAAAACTTTCAATATTTAAATCTAAAATTGAGAATTAATATAAAAATTGGATCTTATTATAAAATTTAGGCTTAACTTCAAAAAATAAATCCAAAACTTTACATAATTTTTAAATTTTAGTCAATTGTGACCATAATTAGACCAGATAATTTTAGTTTTAGTCAATTTATGAATTTGGTAAAAAACAATTGAGGGTATGGTGATGTAGATGTCATGTAGATATAGTAGGTAAATTATACATCATTTAAAATTAATCAAACTTAATTAATTATGGATTAACTCACTTTAATCTAAACAAGTAAAAAAAAAAATGGAATAATGCAACACAACAAAAAAAATCATATACCAATGGTATGTGTCAAAACAAGATTAAATGAGGTGTATTTTAAGTAGAAATAAGATTAAAAACCAAATAGATGGATGCATGACTTTTTGTTGCATTGGGTTGTTATCATCATTTTTATTTTTATTTTATTTAAGTTAAAGTAGGTAGCCACCATGATCAATCAATCTTGATTAATTTTAAGTGAAATATCATTTACATATTATCTATCTAACATTCATATCGCTATATAAATATTTTATTTTGATCAAAATTATAAATTGATTAAAATTGAAAGAAATTGATTTAATTATAATTAAAATTGATAATCTTAAAATAATTTATTAAAATAGAAAACATTATTAAAAGTTTTAGATGTTTTTTAGAAACAAGTAAGTTATTGGTATATGACAAATAGATGGATACATTGGTATATGATTTTTTTAGAATAATCAAATAGATGGATACAACAAAATTATTGACACCTACAAGTAAATTCTAAAATAATCAAACCGATGGATACAACAAAATTATCGGTTAAACCAATAATTTTAGACATTCACATCCAACTTTAAAATATAAAATTTAAATATTGAATATTTAAAAAATATAAAAATAGATGACCTATGACCACAAGTATAATCTACCTATTTAAGTTTTCTAAAAAAAAAAATCACACTTAGGATTCCATTTATTAAATTTGATACCTAACCTAAAATGTTTTCAAAAAACTTAAAAGATAAATATCAATTTATTACAAAAAGTAAAGGTAGATGACTCGTCTATAACTAAAGAAATATTTTATACATTGACTGAAGAAAAAATAAATTTAGAAATTAATGATAATTATACATCAATTATATCTTAACATTAAAAACATGATGAAAATTTCTGAAATAGTTTTCTATAACATGTTTTTGATTTAGAAATTAAACTCTACATTACATTTATAACATTTATATTATTTTTATAGTTTGTATAAAATTAATACATATTTACATAATATTAGAAAAAAAAATTCAAAATCGATTGATCGAAAAACACAAACCACTAGAGTTTCATTTTCTATATAAACTTTTGTTTTCTCCACAGCAAAAATCCGGAGTTGATTTTCACAGAGTGGTTCAACAATGGAGAAAATCGAGCACAAGACGATAGCTGTTAACGGTCTGAACATGCACGTTGCTGAGGTCGGCGAGGGCCCGCTGGTCCTCTTCATCCACGGCTTCCCGGAGCTCTGGTACTCGTGGCGCCACCAAATGGTGTTCATGGCGGCGCGTGGCTACCGCGCGGTAGCGCCGGACATGAGGGGCTACGGCGACACCACCGGCGCACCTCTCGATGACCCTTCGAAGTTCACCCTGCTCCATTTGGTAGGCGACCTGATAGCTCTTCTGGATGCGGTTGCTCCGAATGAAGATAAGGTGTTTGTTGTAGGGCATGACTGGGGCGCTTATGTGGCTTGGCATTTGTGCTTGTACAGACCCGATAGAGTCAAGGCGTTGCTGAATCTGAGCGTTGCTTTTTCGCCAAGGAATCCTGAGATCAACCCGGTGGATATGTTTAGGAAATTATACGGTGATGATCATTATATATGCAGATTTCAGGTGTGGATAATTCTGTCTTTTTTTTTTTTTTTTTGGTTTTGGGTTCTTCAATTTTTTAGTGAGAGAATTATAGGAATTTCCTGGATTTAAATTTAGTAAATGATGAAAAGATGATTAGTTGTTTTTGACTAGCTACTGAAACAGAATAATTGGTAGGAGTGGTTCTTGAATTTAGTGGGAAAATGGAATAATTTTACTTGCTTTGATTTGTTGTACCTTGTATCTTTTTCTTTGCTTATTTTTCTGCAGGATTAAGCTTTCATTTATTAAAAATGCAAGAATCTTGGTTTTCTTGATGAGCTGTTTTTGGATTAGAGGATTCTTGAATCAATGTGATTGTGAAACAACATGTCTTATTGAGCAAACGAGAACCGTGGATTTTGATGTGAGCTGAATCATCTCGTTATCAAAACAGTCAAATTTAAAACAAGTAGATTTAGAATCTAAGTTTGTACAAAAGCATGAATTGGAATCCTTTATGTATATTCTCATGCTCCGATTAGGATTCTCATGTACAAGCATTTGAGAATGATTCTTTTAGATCCTTATACAGACCTGAATTCATCCAAACAGTTCAAATTCCTTATGATCAACTCTATCTTTGAATATGTGATGTTATTTAACAAATAAGATAACCTAATCAAGGGACATATCTTATATTACTGCAGGAACCTGGTGATATAGAAGACGAGTTTGATAAGATAGGAGTGAAGGAAGTACTGAAGAATATACTTGCATTCCGCACTCCTGCTCCTTTATACTTTCCTAAGGGTGTCGGGTTTGGCTATTCTGCTGATAGGGCACCTTGGTTATCAGAAGAGGAATTGGATTATTACGTAAGCAAATTTGAAAAAACTGGTTTCACCGGCGGAGTTAATTACTACCGGGCATTTCCCATGTGAGTTCATCCTTCTTGATCATCCTTTTCCATCCATCCATGTCATCAACTGTTTCTTAATGGAATATGTGACGATAAATTCTTATTTGGAGTAGTACAAAAGGGCCTTTTAGATAATGATTTATGTTGACCATGTGTTTTAAACAAAACCCTCATTGTAAATTCGAATTCTTCTGCTGATAAATACAGAAGCTGGGAACTGAATGCGCCTTGGACGGGAGCTCAGGTGAAAGTGCCGGCAAAGTTCATTGTGGGGGAGCTAGACCTTACCTATCATATTCCAGGGACCAAAGATTTTATACACAAAGGCGGGTTCAAGAAATTTGTGCCATTGTTGGAGGAAGTTGTAGTGGTTGAAGGTGCTGCTCACTTTATCAATCAAGAACGGCCAGATGAGATCAATGAGCACATCTATGCTTTTCTTAAGCAGTTTTAAATGCTGTTTGTTGAGCAGAGACTGGGAGGTATGCGTAAGGCTTCAATCTAATGCATCATTTTTTTGTCAGCTTGAATAAATGTGTAGTCACATAAGCTTATCGCACTCCACATGCTTATAATCTGAGCCAGTTTGTCAAACTATGAACTCCCGAGATCATCTTTCCACGTATATGTGTGATATTGTTGTATTTGCATAACCTGTTCCAGCAAAATGTATGTCTTGTTTGAATCCCTTTAGACAATATGTAGATGCAAAACTCAATTACAGTAAGAATGCTTATCAGTCCCTTAGATCTGACATCGAGTGTAATGTCTGTGGTTGATTTTTACAAAGCTGCGTAAGTATCCATGTTTTTGTAACCCCACCACGTGTAGGAAAGAATACACCCTGTATCCTTTCAAATGGAAAAAAAGAACATGCATAAAGTAGGCTATTAAATGCTCTATAGAAGTAGGATTCCTTTCTATATGTAGAAGTAGAAGGATCAATTAAAGAAACCCTTGTTTTTTCCTGCTGTTTTCAGAGGAATTAAAGAAAACTGCACAAGGGAGAAAGGAAACTAGAATTTTCACCCAAACTACTTAACATAACTTTAGATCAAACACTGGGATTTAAGATCCTTTGTTTCTATCTAGTTTTAGTCTATTCTTACAATTAATTAGTATGATTACTATGATATATAACAACATTATACAATACCTAGTATGTATCAATAAAATGAAAATATGAGATTTCAGTTCTTCAAGGTGCTTTCTTCATGATATGACCATCTTCTCATTTCCAAAAGAGCCCATAATCAACTGCAAATATATGTACATGATATCAAAACAAGCATTGTTAAAGTCCTCGACTAGGTACTGAGGCTTAGCGTCTTTTACAACATTGATCAAAACTGAAAAACGCAATCCGTTAAGATAACCACATTTGAATAACAAAACCCGACTTACAGATTGTTTGGAGGACTTTTGCCTCTTCTTTTCGTGGACGAGAAGGAGAGCACATTTGCATATGAAAAACAGGAGCATCAAACCAAGACAACACACTGCGATGGATTCGAGTATGATTGTTGTACCTAATGCTGCACCATTTTTGTAATGCGTCATTTATGGTTGGGAAAATTGCAGTTTTGATCTTATATCGAGGGGAGTAGTATATTTTACTTCATTATTTCAATTTTATAATTTTCCAGAAAATGAACATTGAAAGATGCAAGTATGTTTCACATCTTACTATGAGCTGCCAATGAGCTTATTGGTCTGTGTGTTATGAGATTTACTGTGGATTCAGCAAAGAGAGACATAGACATCATCTCATCACAGTTGGGATAGCATCCATGGTTTCCTAGATCATTTACTCTCAAACTCAGAATACCACCATCTTCACCTTCCTAAGAACACACACACACACGCACACAAAGAGTCAAAACTGTTAAAACTAATAAAAAGACAATTAAATGAAAAAGGTAGACTCACATGATAGGATAGTTGTTCCATGATGCTGTTGCAATCATCAATTGTACCTCTAAATCTGATACCTTTTGCTTTGACCAAGAAATGCTTTGAAATGGTAACAAATGTTTGAAGAGGTTGCCATTGATAACTTGTTTTCTGTTTCACTTCAGTCGAACCAACGAGCTCTGAAGGAAGGCTTGTCGACAGAAGACCTACGCTCACTTCCATGGCGAACAATACCAAAAAACGAGTCTTGTTTCCTAAACACCGAATCAGATGAAAATAAGAGTCTTCAAAGATAGATAATAGCTCTTCAAACTATTTCAATAGGTTGTACCAGGAAAATTCAGAAAATCGGGATCTTGAATGAAGCTAAACGTGTCTTGTTTGCCAAAGACACGCACCCCATCACTCATGTTATCCAAGATAACGAACGAAGGAATATTTATAATGGGAGGATCATTGATAGGCTGCACATACATAGGAACATCGATATCGTTCCTCCCATTTTTGTTTCTTGTAGAAACTCGGATCGTATCAGCACCGTAGAAATCTTGATTTCTATCTCCAACAAAATAAATCATCAAATTAAGCATGCTTGATAAGATGACAAAGCTATGTCAACATGAACAGATACAGGAATATGATCAACATACCCAAAGTATTGAACAGATTGAAGAGCAAAGTTGACTACTTCCAGAGAGCCTACCAAATTCAATTCATTAGCCACTCCGACATGGATGGAAAGTTGATCCCAGTCGGCCTGCCAAAACTGAATTTGTATTGGCGATAGCAAAATTGTCCCGGAGTTTGAACCCAGAGCAATGCTGATGTTTTCAGACGAATCAGAATACGTGATTTGAAATCCAGCAAAACCACTGCATAGACAACAACATGGTCTATATTATTTCGTATCATTCTTTCTTTCGTTCACTATTTTTGTTCGTATCATCTCACCCAAACGTGGGACTAATGATGTCTTCTGTAGCTTGTAAGTCACTCGGGATTGACACAAAGTGAGGTGGCCTGCAGAGGATAAGAACATCGACAACACCCAAAGCAAGGTTCCGATTTACATCAGATATCGTATACGAGAAAGAATCATTCCCATAATACCCTTTGTGTGGTGTGTATCTAAAGAGGCTTCCATACAGCAAGAGTGAACCCTGATTTGGCTGCACACTATGATAGATCAACTAATCATAGAAAACAAATTTGAAGCATTCTATTTCAAGAAAAACAAATTACCTTTGAATACTCAACAATACTTGCATTGCCACCAGCAAAACAATCGTTATCAACAACATTAAAACCAATAGACTCATCCTCCCACACTGAAACGGTATCGTTGTAAGCTTGAGGAAAATATTCATCTGAACAAAATACATAATGTCATTATGTTGGAAACAACATTTTGAATTTTCATCGGAGTAATTCAAGATTAAAAGTGTCTCAATGACTTACGTTCATAGACACTAACACCGAAAGGACAAGGTAAGAAACGGTGTCTGTTATAGGAAGCACAAATCTCATAGGTGCCAACATCATTTGCAAGGTACTTAGCAGTGTAAGAGCCATCATGGTTGTCCAAAAACATCCAAATCGAAAAGGCAGATTTGTTGATCGAAGCAATCTCTAGTTTGAGCTTTGATTGTTGTAGTAACACGGGATTGGAATACGAATCCATGAGTCGAACAACTATCTCGTTTTTAACCATCTTGGCAACTTTCTGCTCAAACTTCACAACCCCTGAGAGTGACTGGTTGACAACCCCTGACCTTACTTCTTTTCTAAACGCATTCCCACCATTCAACGCGATGTTTCCACAAAAAACATGAATCTTATATACACCAATCTTTTCTAGTTCATAAGTGACATCAAAATCAGTAGCTTTTTGATCCCACTTCTCAGTAAACTGTGACTATAGAACAATGATCAGTGTACTACTAATCTATATCATTATCAGTAAGAAATCTAGAAATTATCACTCACATTATTCCCCATTGGAGCTGAAGCAAATTGCATGATATCAATAACCCCATAATTCAATCTTCCATGAAAGCTATCTGCAGTAGAGGTCAATGCTTCAAGTAATATAAATATTTTATTATCCTCAAATTTATTATTAAATTTATAGTTTTACCATTGGAAGCTTCCCTTATTCGTATGCTTGGACGTATAATCTGGGGATCGGAATCCTTCACAATTTGAACTTGAAGGATTTGTAACTCGACTTGAGAAGGATATAAATAAGCATCCCTCAGAAAAACAGAGAATTTTCCGATATCACCAGCAACAGAGTCATTTAGGCCCGATCCATTTACTATACTGTTAACTCCATCGCAATAACCTAGACCAAGAAGTTTCTCTTTCAAATTGATTAATAATTAATAATAAAACTCGTATAAAAACCGAAGAAGAAGAAGAAGAAGCACCTATATAAACACTGAAATCATAAGGCATATTTGAGGTGAGAGTATTCTTCTCTTTATCAGATATTAGGAGCATGAAATCTCCGGGCTCTTGTAGGCTGAAGGAAAACGATTGGAGGCCCGGCCCAACACCTCTGAACACTAGATCAGCCAGCGGCATAGACAAATTGGTTCCCTTTTCAATGACTTCAATGTCAAATTCATAAGATTCTGAAACCACATTCCCATATTGATCTTGTTGTCTTATCAAACCTTCCATCATCGAAAGCAGTTGGAAATACTTGGTTTCTACGTTCAATCGAGCTACAGAGCTGCGAACATCCAAATCTCCTGTGAACAACGTCTCGTCCATTAAAACCACGTAGCTATTAATTATCACAATATAATCAAACAAGAGCTTTTTAGCATATGATCCGCCACCTTGATTCACGACAAATGGTAAAGGCGAGCCATGCAATGTTTGGTTCTCAATTTCCACATGAAGTAGCAGGTTCCCAGCAGTGGCTGCAACGAACCCGAAGCTGAGATAGCCCTTCTCATTCCATCCATTGTAGGTCAAGTTGAGCAAACTTGCAGGGGAGCCATTTGATGTCAAAGCAGACAATGAAAAGTTGTAGTGTTTTGATCCTTCGCTCGTTGAAGAAACATTGTTTCCAAATGCATCTTTTGGAAGGATCAACAATTCGCCCCTCGTCCCGGCTTTAAACTCATTCATTCCATCCACCCATGATAAAATCCCGGCTGATGGATACATTTCACCTACACATTAATACTACACTCATGATAACAACTTTTTAAATAGTTTCAAACGGAAATATGCTTCATTCTTACTACTTTGATTCTATTCCAATCCTAAAAAACATTTTTACAAAAAAATGACAATATCCAAAAAAACATCAACTCTTGTATTTCATCATCATTCGAAATCACAAAATATGATTTAAAAAAAGAAAAGCAGAAAACCTGGGATGACTAGAAAGTGCAGGGAGGAATCCAACACACGAAAATGTTCGTCGGTGATGAGCAGATTGAACGAACCAACCATGATAGGAATAAAAGTTATACTCCAGTTCTCCGTTGCGCCATGGAAATGACAATACACCCCGGTAATAAAACTGCTATTTCCCATCTTGTCATTAACTGTCATGTTAGGTTGAAAGGGAAACTCATATTTCTCACCCTCATAATTCCCCAAAACTTCCACTTTGATTCTTGCAGTATCACCTGCTACAAATGTTTCGTTTTTATCCAACCAACCGAATGCAAAAGCTGGAATTTCTGCATGTTATATAGAGAGTATAATCGAATGAAATCTTCATAATCCCACCGTGAAAACTATATAAAATCTAACAGAGAAAATCTTAATATATCCAAATTTACATATGTACTTAATATATCCAAATTTAAGTATGTATACCTGATTTTGCAGGTTGAGAATTGAGAGGTTGAGAATTCAGAGAGATAGTAAATAATGTTATGACAATGGAGAATAGTAGTGTTTTTTGCGATGCCATTATTGAGAATTGAGATGAGTTTGAAGTTACATTAATTTTTTTTTTTCCCATTTATGACCATTTGAGAAAGTAATATTGACAAGTTGCAGTTGAGGATTGAGAATGCAAAATATTAAGTTTTTTTTTTCATTTTTTCTTATTTATTATTTAACCAGAATTTGAAGCGGGAGAGATCTATCTATATAGAAAAACAGAATTTTTCAAAATTTTTTTTTGTTACCGCCCTTTTTCGCTTTTTTTTTTCAGCGTTCACGTAATTATTTTGAGCAGAAAAAATTACCTCAAGCTTTTGCACTATTTCAATATAAAAACCGCCATCCTGCACTATTTTTTTTACACTAAACATAATATTTCTTATTATTATTATTATTATTAATTTGATTTTTTTATTTATCATATTAACTAATATTCTAAAAAAATATTAATAAATCACTTTTTTATTCGACGGAATGATATATATCAGATATATATTATATTATTTGTTGCACAATAAATTATACAATTTTTTAGAATAAATAATATTGATATAAATAAAACAATTGATATATTTTTTTGTTTGAACATATATCAATATTTAGAGTAGGACTTGTGTGTAACTGTTGTATGGATCTTAGATCCATGCAACGCGGGTCGGGTCGGGCTGAATCCGACCAGGATCCGCGCATTTTTTTTTTTTTTATCATGACCTTTATGTTGTGTTAGTTGTACCTTTATATTATGTTAAGTATACATTTATATTATGTTAAGTATACCTTTATGTAACAGTTTAGCTTTTAAAAAAAAACCCTAATTTTGGCAAAAAAACCCTAATTTTGGCAAAAAACCCTAATTTTAACGAAAAAATTATAATTTCAGCATAAAAAAAACCTTAATTTGTACATATATACCTTTATATAAATATTAGGCATACCTTTAATTAATATTAGTCATACTTTTATATAATACATAAAGGTACAACTAATATAATTAAAAGGTATGACTAATATAACATAAATGTATGTTTAACATAATATAAAGGTATGTTTAACATAACATTATAATCCTAAAGGTATGCTTAACATAACATAAAATCATAAAGGTATGCTTAACATAACATAAAGGTATGCTTAACGTTGTATAAAGGTATGCTTAACGTTGCATAAATGTATAATTAATATAATGTAAAAGACTTGCATAAAGGTATGCTTAATATAATATAAAAGGCCCTAAAGGTATGACTAACATAACATAAAGGTATACTTAACATAATATAAAGGTACACTTAACATAACATAAAGGTCAAGCACCTGGAGCGAATTTTGGGTGGGTTTGAGGTCACCCATCCAGGCGCGTGGGGGCGCGTGGAGGGTGTGTGGGGGCGCGTGGAGGGCGTGTGGGGCACATGGAGCGGGTCAAATTGTTGTGTATGGATCTAGGATCCATACACAAGTTGCACAAAAGTTTTTGTGCAATATTTATATCAGTAATCGACATCAATCATATCAGTTGAAATATTTATATATCAATATTTAACTTGTTTACAACTTGTCGATATTATCAACATCAATCAATTGAAATATCTATATATCAATATTTAACTTGTTTAAAAATATCTATATATCAATATTTAATTTGTTTAGAACTCGTCGATATTATCAACATATCTATATATCAATATTTAATTTGTTTAGAACTTGTCGATATTATAACTTATCGATATTATCAACATCAATTATATCAGCTACAATATTTATATATCAATATTTAACTTATGTTATCGATTTACCTAATATAAGGAAACTATTTAAAACCTCATCCAAATGACAACGAATTATAAATATCAGCTACAATATTTATATATTAATATTTAACTTATCGATATCGATCATATCAGTTGCAATAGACAAATCAGTATTTTCAATCTTAAATTTGGTCATTCATTCATATCTCGTTATTTACATGATAACATTTTAGGAGAATGAAACTATTTAAAACCTCATTCAAATGATAACTAATTATAAATATTTTAGGACTCGACCCAATTCACCCTGTAATCATACAAAATACTGTTTTGCAAAAAAAAAATGTGGTTTATGACCACACCTAACAAGATTTTATCAACTTATCAACATTGGAGAAGATGTTCATTAATTGGGAAAGCACCGAATTTGGTTCAAATTGGGAAAGTACCGAGGCAATATAAGCAAAAGCACATAAAAAATTGGGAAAGTACCGTATAAGCAAAAGCACAGAAAAAATTGGGAAAGTACCGTATAAGCAAAAGCACAGAAAAGCACAGAAATTGGGTTCAAATTGGGAAAGTACCGAGACAATATAAGCAAAAGCGTTCATTGGTTCAATGGAAGCACAAAATGGGAAAGTGCACAAAATGGGAAAGTGTCGAGGCAATATAAGCAAAAGCATAGAAAAGCACAGAAAAAATTGGGTTCAAATTGGAAGTTCATGGGTTCAAAATGGGAAAGTACGAGGCAATATAAGCAATATAAGCAAAAGCACAGAAAAGCACAGAAATTGGGACAGAAAGGTTCAAATTGGGTTCAAATTGGGAAAGTACAAGGTTCAAATTGGGTTCAAATTGGGAAAGTACCGAGGCAATGTAAGCAAAAGCACAAAAATTGGGTTCATGTAGGATAAGCAAAAGCACATGAGGAAGCACAAGCAAAAGCACAAAAATTGGGTTCATGTAGGATAAGCAAAAGCACATGAGGAAGCACAAAAAATGGGTTCATGTGGGATGTGTGAGGCAATATACGCAAAAGCATACAAATTGAGTTCATGTGGGGCAATATGTGAAGATCAACTGAGAAAAATCTGCAGGCTTAGGAACCGGATTTGGATGCTGGAGAACCGGACTGCAAGATGGGAAACCGGGACATGCTAATTCTCTGTAAAAACGGCTTAGGGTAGTTAGGCAGTTATTTTTCCCAATTAGTTGCTAGGGTTCGTAGCGCAGGTCTTAGTTTTGTAACAGAAAATTAGTTACCTTCCAGCTACGATTTCTTGAAATTAAGAGAGGGCTTAGTATCTATATATAGTAGAGAGTGTCCAGTTAAGATCAATTAAGATAGTTATCAAAAATTGAGAGAGAATTGATTGGTTAGGGTTTGAGCTGTGCGATAAACCCTAATTCTGGGTGTGTAATCTTGTTTCTTCGATTTCTTCCTCGTTTCTGAATAAAATTGATCGATTCCAGTTCTCAGTGGACGTAGGCTCTTAATCAGAGCTGAACCACTTTAAATCTTGAGTTTTGATTGCGTTTTGTTGCTTCGTTTTTCAAGTTCTTGTCTGCAACTCTTCACATAAAATCACAGTTGATAGTCTTGGTTGTTTGAGTGATTTTCTGATAATTTCCACTACAATTGGCACCGTCTGTGGGAAATTGACGACGCCAAGATGAGTTCCATGAGGTTAGATATCCAGAAATTCTCTGGGGTTGAAGATTATAATCTATGGAAGGTGCATATGGAGTCCCTCTTGATCCAGCATAGCTTAGATGAGGCATTGCGTGAGGATTTTCCTTCTACTTCGTCTGGAAACGCAGAGAAAAGGAAGGAGATGGATCGGAAAGCAAGGAGTGCCATCTTGTTGTGTCTATGTGGTAAGGCTCTAAGGGAAGTATGCAAGGAATCAACTGCAAGTGAAGTATGGAAGAAGTTAGACTCGCTGTACATGACAAGAACCCTGGCAAATCACCTGTTTCTGAAGCAGAAACTGAATGGCTTCAAGATTCTTGATGACAAGAAGGTCTTGGAAAAGCTGGACGAATTCAACAAACTGGTAGATGATCTGGAGAATATAGATGAAGAAATGAAAGATGAAGATAAAGCTTTATTGCTACTGAATTCCCTTCCTAAAGCCTTTCAATCTTTCAAAGATGCCATGATATATGGCAGATCAACCAAGCTAACCTTGGAAGAAGTCCAGATATCAATAAGGACTAGAGCATTGTCTGCAGGCCCTGAAACAAGAGTTCCTAACCTTGGTGAAGGGCTGAATGTGAGATTCAAGAACAACAAGAATCAACAACAAAGATTCAAGAAAGGAAATAACCAGCAAGAATCTGCAGGAAACAGAAATGCTGGGGATAGGGTGGAAACAAGGAAGTGTTTCTCTTGCCATAAACCTGGTCATCTTAAAAAGAACTGCCCTGAAAGAAAGAAGAATATGGAAGGGAGCCAAAAGGCAGCAGTGGCCGAAGAGAAGTATGATCCTGCAGATATGCTATGTGTAAGCAACTCCAAGACTGAGAAGGAATGGGTGCTTGACTCCGGGTGTTCCTTTCATATGTGCCCTAATAAGGCATGGTTTAGGGACTTAAAGATGGAGAATGGAGGCTTAGTACTTCTAGGAGATAATCATTCCTGCAGGGTCCAAGGAATTGGCAATATAAAATTAAAGTTTCATGATGGAAGAGTCAAACTACTCTCAAAGGTCAGGTACATTCCCAAACTTAAGAGAAATTTAATTTCACTTGGTTTGTTAAATGGTGCAGGCTATGATTTCAAAACGGAGAGAGGAGAAATCCTGATAACTAAGGATGAGCGGCTGATTATGAAAGAAACTAAATCTAATGGCCTATACATCCTAAGTGGAACAACCATCACTGGAGAAGCTGAAGCCATTATGAACAAAGAAGATACAATCTTATGGCATAAAAGGCTTGGGCACATAGGAGAGAAGGGACTCAAGGAGCTGCAAGACAGAAGCTGCTAGGAGAAAGTCAGATTTATAAGGTTGAAAAGTGTGATCACTGCATACTTGGAAAAACCACCAAGACCAAATTTCCTACAGGCATTCACAACACCAAAGGTACACTTGAATACATACACTCAGACATTTGGGGGCCCTCTAGAGTTGAAACTCACGGTGGAGGTAAATATTTTATAACCTTTATTGATGATTACTCTAGAAAGGTGTGGGTTTTCATTTTAAAACATAAAAGTGAAGCCTTTAACAAATTTAAAGAATGGTTGACACTGCAAGAAAACTTGACTGGTAAGAAGTTAAAACACCTTCGAACTGACAATGGATTAGAGTTTTTGTCGGAAGAATTTCAAAGTTTTTGCAGGATAAAAGGCATATCAAGACACAGAACCATTGCTGCAACTCCTCAGCAAAATGGCATGGCCGAGAGAATGAATCGAACTCTCCTGGAAAGAATAAGATGTATGCTGCTAGATGCTGGATTGCCCAAGTCATTTTGGGGAGAAGCAGCTGTGACAGCAGCCTACCTTATCAATCGAAGTCCCTCCTCCACAATCGATTTTAAATCACCTAATGAGGTATGGTATGGTAAACCCTCTGATTATTCTTTACTAAGAGTGTTTGGATGTCTTGCATACGCACACACAAAGCAGGATAAACTGGATCCAAGAGCTATAAAATGTATTTTCATTGGATATCCAAGTGGAGTGAAAGGGTATAAAATGTGGAGCCTTGAATCTGGAACACAAAGGTGTTTTCTCAGTAGAGATGTGGTATTTAAGGAAGACATAATGGGATATAGAACTCAGGCAAACACTCAGACTATTTCTGAAACTCATGAACAAGATCAGCATAATTTAGGCTTAGAAGGAAGTGCTCAGGATCAGGTGGAGCCTACTGTACAAGAAGAGATGGATTCCTCAGAAATTCAAGATGAGGAGCCAACTGGGATTGATAATACTCCTCAAGGTGTAAGATCCTACAACTTAGCAAGAGATAGGGAAAGAAGGACCATAAAACCACCTACAAGGTATGCTCAAGCTGATATAGTTCATTATGCACTAAGTGTTGCTGAGGATATAGAGTATGAAGAACCAAGAAGCTACAGAGAAGCCCTACAATCAGCAGATAGAGACAAGTGGATCACAGCCATGAATGAAGAGTTATTATCACTGGAAAAAAATCATACCTGGGAGTTAGTAGATAGACCAGCAAAACAGAAAGTCATAGGCTGCAAATGGATTTACAAAAGGAAAGTAGAGGTTGCTCAAACTGAACAGATTAGATTCAAGGCTAGATTGGTTGCCAAGGGGTTCACTCAGAGGGAAGGCATTGATTACAATGAGATTTTCTCTCCTGTAGTGAAGCATGTCTCCATAAGAGTGTTATTGGCAATGGTTGCACAATTGGATCTGGAACTACATCAGTTAGATGTTAAAACAGCTTTTCTCCATGGTAATTTAGAGGAAACCTTGTATATGCAACAGCCTATGGGGTTCATCCAGCCTGGGAATGAACAAAAAGTTTGCTTGTTAAAAAGATCACTCTATGGTTTGAAGCAAAGCCCAAGACAGTGGTATAAACGGTTTGATGGTTTTATGCTGAGTATTGGATTCTGCAGATATAGCTATGATACCTGTGTGTATCTGGAAAAGGAAGGAAAGGAAATCCACACAATACTAATGATATATGTAGACGATATGCTTATTGCAAGCAAGAGTATGCATAGAATTCAGAAATTAAAGGACAAACTCAAGACACAATTTGAGATGAAGGATCTTGGAGAAGCAAGGAGGATTTTGGGAATGGATATCAAAAGAGATAAAGGCAAAGGCCAGATTTTGCTACATCAAACTGATTACATTCAAAAGGTATTAAGAAGATTCATGATGCACACGGCTAAGTCTGTTACAACACCTTTAGGACTACAGTTTAGCTTGTCTGTGGACCAGAAGCCAAAGTCTGCTGAAGAGAAGGATTATATGCTAAAGATACCTTATGCAAGTGCTGTTGGAAGCATGATGTATGCTATGGTTTGCAGCAGGCCAGATATAGCTTATGCAATGAGTGTTGTGAGCAGGTATATGGCTGAACCAGGTAAGCAACATTGGGAAGCTGTTAAGTGGCTATTAAGGTACCTAAGTGGATCAGCAAAGTTGGATTAGTTTACAGAAAGAATACAAGTACTGATGATCCTCTTGAAGGCTTTGTGGATGCTGATTTTGCAGGAAATAAGGATACAAGAAAATCTATTACTGGATACATATATAAGTTACATGGTACAGCCATTAGTTGGAAAGCAATTCAGCAATCTGTGGTAGCATTGTCCACAACCGAAGCAGAATTTATAGCCATGTCAGAGGCAGTGAAGGAATCCATATGGCTTAAAGGTTTTTTGAAAGAATTGGGTATCAAGCAAGGAAAAGTCGTCATATTCTGTGATAATCAAAGCGCCTTGCATCTGTCCAAACATCAAACATTTCATGAGCGCTGCAAACATATTGACATAAAGTTGCATTTTGTAAGGGATATGATTGAAAAGGGCGAAGTAGAAGCCAAGAAGGTTGGAACGGAAGATAATCCAGCTGACATGTTAACCAAGGTGCTACCTGGATCAAAGTTTAATTACTGCAGGGAATTGGTTAGTTTGCTAAGCTGGGAAGATCATGGCTAATACTAATGCTTGACTGAGGGAACTGGAGTTAGGTCAGATTTTTGCAAGTTGAGGTGGAGAATTGTGAAGATCAACTGAGAAAAATCTGCAGGCTTAGGAACCGGATTTGGATGCTGGAGAACCGGACTGCAAGATGGGAAACCGGGACATGCTAATTCTCTGTAAAAACGGCTTAGGGTAGTTAGGCAGTTATTTTTCCCAATTAGTTGCTAGGGTTCGTAGCGCAGGTCTTAGTTTTGTAACAGAAAATTAGTTACCTTCCAGCTACGATTTCTTGAAATTAAGAGAGGGCTTAGTATCTATATATAGTAGAGAGTGTCCAGTTAAGATCAATTAAGATAGTTATCAAAAATTGAGAGAGAATTGATTGGTTAGGGTTTGAGCTGTGCGATAAACCCTAATTCTGGGTGTGTAATCTTGTTTCTTCGATTTCTTCCTCGTTTCTGAATAAAATTGATCGATTCCAGTTCTCAGTGGACGTAGGCTCTTAATCAGAGCTGAACCACTTTAAATCTTGAGTTTTGATTGCGTTTTGTTGCTTCGTTTTTCAAGTTCTTGTCTGCAACTCTTCACATAAAATCACAGTTGATAGTCTTGGTTGTTTGAGTGATTTTCTGATAATTTCCACTACACAATATAAGCAAAAGCAGACAATATGAGCAAAAACACAGGGAAAGCACCGAGGCAATATAAGGAAAAGCATAGAAATTGGGTTCATAGGTTCATGTAGGATGTGTGAGCAAAAACACAGGGAAAGCACCGAGGCAATATAAACAAAAGCATAGAAATTGGGTTCATGTTCATGGGTTCATGTAGGATGTGTGGTAGGATTAGTGAGGCAATATAAGCAAAAGCACAAAAATTGGGTTCATGTGGGATGTGTGAGGCAATATATGTTGATGCATAGAAATTGGGTTCATGTAGGATGTGTGAGGCAATATAAGCAAAATTGGGTTCATGTGGGATGTGTGAAGCAATATATGTTGATTAGCTTGATTGTGAGGCAATATGATTGTGTTTGATTAGCTTGATTACGTGATTTGAGGATTTCAGATATATTTGATTTGAGGATTTGAGATTATGTATATTTGATTTGATTAGTGGCGGCTTGATTACGTATATTTGATTTGAGGATTTGAGATTACGTATATTTGATTTAAGGATTTGATAGTTTTATTAGGATTTGAGATTATGTATACTTGATTACATATATTTGATTTGAGGATTTGACGTATATTTGATTTGAGGATTTGATAGTTTTATTAGGATTTGAGATTACATATATTTGATTTGAGGATTTGATAATTTTATACTTGGTTGCAACTAAATTCTTGACAAATGTATATTTTTAACTAATCAAATCAATCATTAATTGAATTTTATATGGGGTCAAATGCTAAATATACTGAATTAATATTTTTTTTTCTCAGGGAGTAAAAAAAGAAAAAAAAAGTGCTAATATTGATAAATTTTGTACTCATTCTAAACTCAAAAATTATGGACTTCATCTATAATAATCTCTTTGTTTTAAAAATTATGCTTACTACTGAGACTTCATCTATTATTCATAAGTTTAGTTTATTGTCTTAACTAGTTTGTTGTCTTTGTTTTCTCCATATTTACTATTGAGACTTTATTATTGAGTTTATTGTCTTTGTTTTCTCCATATTTACTATTGAAGCTTCATCAATCTCTTTGTTTTTATTCATAAGTTTAGTTTATTGTCTTTATAGTTGAGTTTGTTGTCTTTGTTTTCTCCATATTTACTTATTTACCATTGAGACTTCATTATTGAGTTTATTGTCTTTGTTTTCTCCATATTTACTATTGAAGCTTCATCAATAATAATCTGTTTGTTTTTATTCATAAGTTTAGTTTAGTTTATTGTCTTAGTTGAGTTTGTTGTCTTTGTTTTCTCCATATTTACTATTGAGACTTCATTATTGAGTTTATTGTCTTTGTTTTCTCCATATTTTTATAAGTTATGAGTTTATTGTTTTTGTTTTCTCCATATTTACTATTATTGAGACTATTTACTATGGAGACTTCAATAGCTTTTGAGACTTCATCTATTGAGTTTATTGTCTTTGTTATCTCCATAGTTTGAGTTTATTGTCTTTGTTTTCTCCATATTTGGATTTTCTCCATATTTACTATTGAAGCATCTATAAGACTTCATCTATTGAGTTTATTATCTTTGGTTTCTCCATATTTACAATTATTGAAACATATTTGCATTTTCTCCATATTTACTATTGAATCATCTATAAGGCTTCGAGTTTATTGTCTTTGTTTTCTTCATATTTACTATTGAGTTTATTGTCTTTGTTTTCTCCATATTGAATTTTCTCCATATTTACTATTGAAACATCTATAAGACTTCATCTATTGAGTTTATTATCTTTGTTTTCTCCATATTTACTATTGAATATTGAGTTTTCTCCATATTTACTATTCAATAGCTTTTGAGACTTCATCTATTGAGTTTATTGTCTTTGTTATCTCCATAGTTTGAGTTTATTGTCTTTGTTTTCTCCATATTTGCATTTTCTCCATATTTACTATTGAAGCATCTATAAGACTTCATCTATTGAGTTTATTGTCTTTGTTTTCTCCATATTTACTATTATTGAAACATATTTGCATTTTCTCCATATTTACTATTGAATCATCTATAAGACTTCGAGTTTATTGTCTTTGTTTTCTTCATATTTACTATTGAGTTTATTGTCTTTGTTTTCTCCATATTGAATTTTCTCCATATTTACTATTGAAACATCTATAAGACTTCATCTATTGAGTTTATTATCTTTGTTTTCTCCATATTTACTATTGAATATTGAGTTTTCTCCATGTTTACTATTCAATAGCTTTTGAGACTTCATCTATTAAGTTTATTGTCTTTGTTATCTTCATAGTTTGAGTTTATTGTCTTTGTTTTCTCCATATTTGCATTTTCTCCATATTTACTATTGAAGCATCTATAAGACTTCATCTATTGAGTTTATTGTCTTTGTTTTCTCCATATTTACTATTATTGAAACATATTTGCATTTTCTCCATATTTACTATTTAATCATCTATAAGACTTCATCTATTGAGTTTATTGTCTTTGTTTTCTTCATATTTACTATTGAGTTTATTGTCTTTGTTTTCTCCATATTGCATTTTCTCCATATTTACTATTGAAGCATCTATAAGACTTCATCTATTGAGTTTATTATCTTTGTTTTCTCCATATTTACTATTGAATATTGAGTTTTCTCCATATTTACTATTGAAGCATCTATAAGACTTCATCTATTGAGTTTATTGTCTTTATTTTCTCCATATTTACTATTATTGAGACTTCATCTATAAGTGAGTTTATTGTCTCTTTTACTATTATTAAGACTTCATCTATAAGTGAGTTTATTGTCTCTGTTTTCTCCATATTTACTATTATTGAGACTTCATTGTTTTCTCAATATTTACTATTGAAGCATCTATGTATAAGTTCTATCTAAGTTTATTTTCTCCAAGTTCTATCTAAAGCATCTATGTATAAGTTCTATCTAAGTTTATTTTCTCCAAGTTCTATCTAAGTTTGAGTTTATTGTCTTTGTTTTCTCCATATTTACTATTATTGAGACTTCATTGTTTTCTCCATATTTACTATTGAAGCATCTATGTATAAGTTCTATCTAAGTTTATTTTCTCCATATTTACCATTGTAGCATCTATCTATAAGTTCTATCTAAGTTTATTGTCCTTATTTTCTCCATATTTACCATTGAAGCATGTATAAGTTGGTTTTGTTGTTTTTTTGTTTTCTCCATATTTACTATTGAAACATCTTTTATTGAGAGCATCTATAAGTTGGGTTTATTGTTTTTTTTGTTTTCTCCATATTTACTATTGAAACATCATTTATTGAGAGCATCTATAAGTTGGGTTTATTGTTTTTTTTGTTTTCTCCATATTTACTATTGAAGCATCATTTATTGAGACTTCATAGGTTGAGTTTATTTTCTTTTGTTTTCTCCATATTTACTATTGAAGAGACATTATCTATACGTTGAGTTTATTTTCTTTTGTTTTCTCCATATTTGCTATTGAAGATCTTTGTTTTCTCCATATTTACTATTGAAGCATGTATTTGACATCCCGATTTTTCTTAATTAATTTTTTTTGATAGTTTTATTTTATTTACAAAATTAATATACTTACAACGGAAAATTAAATATGCGAATTTTTAAAATAAAAGTTTAAACAATAAAATCAAGACTAAAAGAGTATTTTAAAATGATTAGAATTACTCCAACAACGTTTTCATTAGAAGATCTCAACAAAATGAAATAAGTCATAGTGAATCGGATTGAAGATGGAAACATTTAATCTTTCATGAACTAGATAGTTTAAAATAAAACAACTAATGTAGCTTTAGCTACAAGAGTATAAATCAAAACTTAAATAAATAGAATTTCATGAATTTGCAATGAAAGAATTATACACATTAAATAAATAGAAACTTCATGAATTTGTTTTCATAAATTTGTTTTATAGAAACTATAAAACAAATAGAAACTATAAATAACGAAACACGAAAGATGTTTTCATAAAATCATGATGATTAAATTAAATAAATTTCCTATCACCGGCTACAGCACATCCACTCCACTCCACATCAAACATTTTATTCTGTAAAGTTAGATTTAATATATCGGATGAGCAAAACTCTAGCTCTGTGGGGACATACTTGTTGTTGGTCCCAAGTGGTGTCTGAGGTTCAGAGGGGGGGTGTGAATGAACCTTGGTCGATTTTTCAGAATCTTTAAAACAACCGTTCTGCACTGCAAGTTACTTGAGCTTGCAGCGATAGATGGTTACTGCTTGCACCGCTAGAATGCAGTACTGCACGCTGTAACCTGGAGTTTTGTACGCAGCGGAAATAAACTTTTAAACACAAGGCTGTTTTTCTCAAGAATGCTTCTTTCAAAACGTTTTATGATGAGAGATAGATAGATATACAGAAAATAAGCGCAGATAAATAAAGCGATTAAAACACTTATGGCTTATAGTGGTTCGAAGGTGGTATAATCCTTCTACGTCCACTTTACTGCTCCTCGAGCAGGAACTTTGTTAAGCAAGATTGATTTACAGGACTCTCCTAACAATCTATCAACTTTACAAAGCAGACCACCTACTGAAGTCCAGCGTACACACATCAACTGCAAACTTCAAAGGCTAACCCACACAGGGTTCTACACTCCCACACAGGGAAGCTGCCTAACACTTAGACAACTAAACAAACAGCAAGGATTTCTCCTATCAACTGCTTGACACCACTAAAACAACCTAAGCACACAGCAACAAGGTTAAAAGGATAAAAAAGGTTTTCTTCAACTTGTGCTTCGAAGTGAGCTTCTGAATCCGTAGGGAAACTTTCAGCTTGAACTTGCTTCACTTCGATAGGTTGAGTGACTGAAACTGTTGGCTTGAACGCTAGAAATTTTGTCAGCTTGAAACTTCCGCGTATGGATTTTAGTTCTTAGTAACAGTAACAGTATCAGTCCTCCTTGACCTTTATTTATACTTGTAGGAGAAGATGTCCGTTGAAGGAGACATCCCTCTTTTGAATTTGAAGTAGTCTGGCCAAAGTATGGTTCGCATTTAATGCGATTTGACTTTTCCTTTCGGAGCATTTAATGCGGCAGTTGCGGCTCGCAGCTTTCTGCAGTGCGTCAGTCCATGTGGCATCTTTTTATTAGCTCCGTATCTGCTACTTTGACTTTTTCTTGAACGGCTCTATTATTCTTGCTTGAATCTCCGTTCCTCGTACTGCATTTATCCTTCCTAGGATTTGCAGGATACTTCGTCTTGTAGTTGGCGCTGTATTACTTAACTGACTTGTAAGTCTGCGTTGTATCCTAGGTCCTTGTGCAGCTGATGCTTTCTTTCAGTGCTGCTGTATCTTAGACCTGATTGCAGTATCTTCTGGCAGTGCTGCTGTAGCTTCGTTCTAGCAGTACTCCTGTATCATTTTCTTGCAGCGTTGCTGCACGCCGTTCTTCCTTGCTCTGCTGTATCGAAGTACAGCCTTATTTATGCTTTGTTGTTCCTTTCTTCTTCCAACTATGCTGTATCCTGCCTTTATGCAGCGATACTGTATCCTGCCTTCTTGCAGCGATATCATCCTTTAAAGCTTAGATGCAGCTTTATCCTCTTTTAACCTCCATTTCAATACTTGGCTCAAGACTCAATTCTAGTCTATTTATTCACTTAAACAATGTGAAAATGGGGTACTCAAAACTTCCTATTACATATTTGGTTTGTCTCATCAAAATCTAAACACTGAAATCCCAACAATTTCCCCCTTTTTGATGATGACAAAACCTTTACAATATTTCGTTCATGAAAAAGTTTCATTTACATTAACTCATATGGTTTATCCAGATTACATGCTTGCACAACTTTGAACAATTAAATCTAATCCTGGATTCATCAGTGATGCATCATGCTATTCCTTTTATTATAAACAACAGGAAAACATAAACAGCATGCATGAGTTCATAAAAGTTGAACTTGGATAAAACAGAAGGAAAAATTTCTTCATTTAAGAGATAGAAATTTTTACAATTTAGCAAAAATACAATAAGGATCTCAAGAGGGTATATGAATACAGCTTAGTAAAACAAAGACCTTTTGCTTGCTGGTTCGTCTGATCTTCTTCCTGCAAACCTTTCAAGGCCTTCCCTTCATCTTGATCATTTCCACCAGTCCCTGATGGACTCTTGGTAGGACTCTTCCAGCTTGTGTCTGATCACGGGGATTTGAATCCATCTCAGCCAAAAGTCCTCGCAGAATGGTACAATCAGCCCTTTCTTCACTCGGTCAATGTATAGCTGTTGAATATTAAGGCTTCCTTCCCGAACGAGCTGTTCATACCTTCTCAATGCAGTCTTGCAGGTATGATACTTGCTGAATTTACCTTTCCTGCATAGTTCTCTGAAGTGTCTGAGGTACTCTGATCGTTTGAAAATGATGATCGCCTCAAATGTTGGATTCCGATCAAAAGGCAGTCCGACTTCTTTGAAGATGTCAAATCTCCAAGCCATGTTCTCTCCTTCAGGCCTTTGATCCATCAACACGGACACTTCAACAGAGATATTTTCAGTGTCAAGGCAAGGAATTTCTTGAGGAGGAAATTGGTAGAAGTTATTTGGAAAGATTTTTCTTTCACCAATTACATCGAGTCTTTGAATCCAGGCGTTAGGATCTGTAGCTTTTTCGTTCTGGCGCCTTTGATTCTCAGACTCGTCCCCGCTCATCCTCTTCCTTGAGCCTTGTTGCTGACTATCATCCCTTCTCTTATGATGATAGCTGGGCGGTGCTGCATCCTTGCTTGCAGCTCTGCTGTGTGCAGAACCTGCAACCGATCTTCTTCCAGCAGCTGCACCGGCTCCACCAACTCCATCATCATCTCTTCTCCATCTCTTCGGAGAAGGGATATCAGCAGCAGTAGATGATCCAGACCTTCTTCTCCTCCTGCTGAGAGGTTGCTGGTCATCATCTTCTTCCTCTTCAGATTCAGCAGCCCCTTACCCCTTTTTGGCATTATCAAAAGTCGGGGGCTGAGCAGGGGCAGCTGGGACCGTCCTTGATCACGGGCGTCGGGTTGGTTCAGGGGCGGGCTCCGGAGCGTCAACATGCTGAGGGAAAGCTCGGAGCATGATGTCCCTCAATTCTCCTACAATTAGCTCCAGATTCCCCAACCGGTCGTCCACACTTCTGGTTTTCTGAGATTGATCATAGACATGATCCAGAAGTGTTTCCAGGACTTTGGAGTGAGAGTTGAGTCTGGTTGAGGCATTCTCAGCATGCTGCTTGCATTGCCTGACCTCCTGGCGCGTCAGAGCAGCTTCGACCTTCAACTCCTTCTCCATCCTGACCCGCTCGTAGTACAGCCTGTTTGAATGTTCAGTGAGAGTTGACTTGATCATATCAGGCAGCATTTCGAGGTCCTTCTTGAAACCTGTCATGGTTTCAGCATGGAATTGGGCACTGACCCTGAGACTGTTGCGCATGATAGACTCATGCTCCTGGAGAGCATGCAGCAGGTGTCTAACAGCGGTCTCGACTCTGTTGATAGATTCATCAGGAGTCAGCCCTGAATTCCTTCTCGTCGAGGCAGCAGCGGATGCAGCAAATAGAATAACATCTTGACATACTGGTGCTGCATTCTGCCTCGGAACTTCAGAAGCAACCTCATCCTCATGGTTGCTGGTTTGAGAGCTTGTCGAGTTGGAGGATGGGTGCTCTTCTCCTTCTTCTTCTTCTTCTTCTTCATATGCCTCCTCTTCACCGGATGAGACTTGAACAGGAACTGCTCCGTCAGATTTTGGCCCATGAACAGCTATGTTCCGTGCCTTGATCATCCTTGCGAATTCGGCATGCGACATGTTCGCGTCCACAGTAACCTCTGCTGCTGTAATCTTGGAAGGTTCTTGAGAGCGAGCAGCAGCTGCAGCATCAACCTCCTCTCGAGGTGTCTCTAGCTGCTCTGGGGTTACCTCGGCTTCAGCTCCAGCATCCTCAGTGGGTACTGTCTGAACAGCCTCCCCACCTGAGGTCATCTCACCCTTAGGGAGTGTTGTCAGAACAACATCCTCCACAGAGGTCTTCTCAACGGACCCCGTCTCCTCGGCCGGTCCAGAAACAACTTCGACAGCCTCTGCTGCAAGAATGGGTTCTTGCAGCTCTGCTTGGCTTCCTGCAGCGGTCACAGCTTTCAGCACTGTATCCTCCACTGCTGCAAGAATCTCAGCTTCCACCCTGCTTTTCTCTGCAGCTCCTTCTTCTTGTTGAAGGGTGGTTGCCGGCTGCACTGCTGTCGCGTCCAGTGCAGGGAGTACCGCCTCTGCAACTTCCTCCGTAGATGCTTCATCGGTAATTTTGGAGATGTTTGAGATGACATCCCTGATTATGGCTGATGGTTCCCCCTCAGAATCTGCAGCAGCAGTATCTTCATCTTCGCGAACCGGGGAATCGCCATAATCCAGTAGTTGAGCTTCCTCCTCCTCCAAGCGATCCAACGTGACAATGTTGGAGAGACCCTCAACCACTTGCTCGTATGCAGGGGAGTTCATCTGATGTGAGCTAGAACTGCCTTCTCCCCGCATTCTCCTTGGAGTGTGCTGCATCCTGTTTCCTTCAAGCTTTGTTGCAGCGCTAGATGCAGCATTGCTTCTTCAGCTTGCTCTACTCCCAAGGTGTCGATTTGCTCTTGAGCAAACGCGACATCATCGCCCCTTCTTACAGCATCCTCAGCCGGGGTAAGGAAGACCTGCACATCATCCACTGCTGCTCTCATCGGCAGCTCTGCAGAGTCGGATTCTGCAAGAGCTTTGCCCTTTCCCTTGTCCTGTGCTCCCTGTGCAGCACCGCATCCATCGAGCTCTTGAACTCTTGCTGCAAAGTCAGGTTGCAGGAGTGCCAAAATGTCTTCTGATTTGGCCCACTCCAGAACAGCTTGCTCGACTGTTAGGAAATCCTTCCACTTCAACAGGATTTCCCCCTTTGACAGCCGCATCTCTCTCCAAAGAGAGTACTCCGCAGCCATATTTCTAGCAGCCGGAAAGGTAGGATCGAGCACTGAAGCTTCTATTTGTAGACGAGCTTCTTCTTCAGTGGGCTCGACCCGGTGCTGATGTGGCTCCTGAAGCTGATGTGACTCATCCCCAAGGTCAACTACAACCATATTAGGTGTAGAGAGTTGGGAATCAAGAGAGTCACCTTTCTCCCTGGGCTGATGTGACACATCCCCAACAACAGCAGCAGCTCTCTTGCTGCGTGGAGCCCTTCTCACCAAGGGTGCGTCATCATCTGGGGAAGAGGATTCAAGTTCAGGTACAGCCTTCCCTGAACTCCTCTTGATAACAGGAAGAGGACTCGAAGGATCCTTTTCTTCAGCATCTTCCCCGCTGCCTGCAGCTTCATCTTGCAGAGCAAGAGTTGCATTCTTTTTATCTTTGGTTTTCTTCCTCGCAACTCCTGCTCCTGTAGCCTTCGGCTGGGTCTTGCCCTTCTTCTTCTCCCTGAGATACTTTCCAGGATGAATGGGGGCGGGTGCTGCAAGTTGAAGGCCAAGCTTGCAGAGCAGAGAGCAGATGGTGATACCGTAGCTCCGACGCTCCGTTATCTTCTCTGCTTCCTCCCACAGCCTCTTCATGATGAACCTCGCCCAGTTCACCTTCTCTCCGGCCATGATTGCAGACAGGATCCGTAACCGAAGATCTGTGCATTTGTCGTAACTTCATGTCCTCCCTTCGATGGAGTATGCACAGATGTCGTGGAGAAGTTCAAACTCCGATTTGAAGAGCTTCTTGGGGGCGCTTCTCTTGATTTCAGCCCCTGCATCCCTTGCTCGAAAGAGATCCCACATCTCTTGAGCCGATGCTTCCCCATACGTCGCCAACTGGCTGGGGGTCAAACCTGCAGCCAAGATGCTGAAGGTGGTGGAGATGTCCCTAACGGTCAGCGACCGTTCTTCTCCATCTGCATCCATCCGGAACAGGATGCAGTTTCTTTCCTCTGCCTGCCTAGCGTAGGCGTAGAATCTCTGTACTGACTCCGTGGAGAAGCCAGCATAGACAGTGGTCAACAGCCCTAGGACTTGGGTCTGTTGAAGAGCATCAAAAATCCTCTTGATCAGGATATTGTTATACAACCCTAACTCAAGGATGTGTTCCTGATTGATCATCCTTCCATCAAGAACAATGGTCCTTCTGGCAGCCATTGATGATATTTTTCTGAGAGAAAGAGAGAAAGAACAAGGGTTTGCACTTAGAAGATTTTCTGCGATCAAAGTGCTTCTCTTTCTGAAGATGGTGAAAAGTGAATTCAAATGGCACGTTTTGGTCTTTATGGGGTTCTCAAGAGACGTGCGAGATCGACGGTTGAGATAAATCAAAGAAATGATCTAGTAGCTCAGGAAAAAGCGGAGATGTCAAATCGACGCTAATAATTACTTGGCGCGTGGGTTCTGTCAACGTCCTTTCCACTTCCTGACACCCGCAGTCATTCATTTAATTCTGAAAGACATGCCCTTTGCCGCCTAAATAAATGCCTTTTTAAGGTTGCAGCAAACCAAGTACGAGGTTGCAGAGCAATCAATACTCTTTTGAAATAAATGCTGTAACCTGGTGCTGCTTGAATTCTTTGATAACTGCTGTACTGTAAGAATAAAGTTGCAGCGCTGTCTGAATCCAGTGCTGTATTGACGCGTAGCTTACAGTACCATTCTTACTGCTTCCTGCAAGCATACAGAGGTTCCCCCTGCAATCTTGCATCATCTTTTTCTTCACAACTTAAGGATTCCCAGCTCGTTTCGAAGCATGGAAAACCTCGATTCACTCAATGGTTTTGTAAGGATATCTGCAAGCTGTAGATCCGTGTGAACTTTTTCTAGCACAATGTCTTTCTTCTCAACATGATCTCTTATAAAGTGATGACGAATGTCAATGTGCTTTGTTCTTGAGTGAAAGACAGGATTATGGGTAATTGCAATAGTGCTCGTATTGTCACAGAGAATTGGAGTCTCTTTTTTTTCTATCCCATAATCTCTAAGTTGTTGCTGTATCCAGAGAATCTACGCACAGCAACTTCCTGCTGCAACATACTCTGCTTCTGCTTTAGAGGTTGCAATTGAGGTCTGCTTCCTGCAGAACCACGAAACAAGTCTATTTCCCAGAAATTAACACGTCCACTTGTACTCTTTCTATCAATCTTGCAGCCTGCATAATCTGAGTCGGAGTAGCCTTTAAGCTTGAATCCTCCTTCCTTAGGATACCATAGGCCGACTTCCTGAGTTCCTTTCAGATACTTAATTACCCTTTTTTACTGCTAAAAGGTGTGATTCCTTCGGTGCTGCTTGGAATCTAGCACAGACTCCTACTGCAAACATAATGTCTGGCCTGCTTGCTGTGAGATACAGCAACGATCCAATGAGGCGTCTGTACTTGGTAATGTCTACATCTTTACCATCTTCATCTTTGTCAAGACTATGGATGTGGACATGGGAACAGACGTTGCTGCTCCATTCTCCATGCCAAATTTCTTGATAAGCTCCTTCGTATACTTGACTTGGCTGATGAAGGTTCCTGTAGGTAGCTGTTTTACTTGCAGTCCGAGAAAGAAACTTAATTCTCCCATCATACTCATCTCGAACTTTGACTGCATCAGGTTGGAGAATTTCTCACATAGCTCTTTGTTTGTGGATCCGAAGATATATCATCCACATAAATTTGTACAAGAAGTACACTTTCTCCGTCCTGTATCCTAAACAGCGTTTTGTCGATTGTTCCTTTCTGAAAACCATTTTCCAGAAGATAGAGAGATAAGGTGTCATACCAAGCTCTTGGTGCTTGCTTCAGTCCATATAGGGCTTTTTGTAACCAAAACACCGTTTCTTCTGCTTGATCCTCGAAACCAGGAGGTTGTTCAACATATACTTCCTCTGTAAGGAGACCATTCAGGAATGCGCTTTTAACATCCATTTGATAGACGTTGAAATTCATATGTGCTGCATAGGCTAAGAAAATTCTTATTGCTTCTAGCCTTGCCACTGGTGCAAAAGTCTCATCAAAATCAATTCATTCTTCCTGACAGTATCCTTTAGCAACTAATCTTGCTTTGTTTCTTACAACGACTCCTGATTCATCTAGCTTGTTCTTGAACACCCATTTTGTTCCAATTATACCTTGATGGGTTGGTCTTGCGACTATTTGCCATACTTGATTACTTTCAAATCCATTCAATTCTTCTTGCATGGCCTGTGCCCAGTTGCTATCTTGTAGTGTCTCTTCAACATTCATAGGCTCTGATTGTGATATGAAGCACGCAAACATCGCTTCATATGGTCTGGATCTCCTTGTCCTTACACCGATGGATGGATCTCCTATAATGAGATCTCTTGGATGGTTTCTAAGCCACGTCCTATCAGGCTCAAAGACATGAGTTGGTGTATCTTACTCATCACGTTGCTGTAATGCAGGAGGTTCTGCTGCTGTAAGAATGTCTGCTGCATCCAAGGTTGCAGCTTCTTCATCTTTATCTTCTTCTGTAGGCAGAACTCCTTCTATGTATGGTACAACATTCTCTTTTCTAGGAGTGGTCTCTTCAGGTGGTTTTTCCAGCTTCTTTGTGTCACAATGTGGTTCATCAAACACCATATGTACAGATTCTTCTACCACCAGGGTTCTCTTATTAAACACTCTGAAAGCTCTACTTACAGCAGAGTATCCTAGAAATACTCCTTCGTCTGATTTAGCATCAAAAGTTTTCAGATGTTCCTTTCCATTGTTGAGAACATAACACCTGCACCCAAAGATGTGTAGATAAGAGATATTCGGTGTATGGCCATTCCATATTTCATAAGGCGTCTTGTCAAGATCCTTGATGATTAGACATCTGTTCTGCGTGTAGCATGCAGTGTTGGTTGCCTCAGCCCAAAACCTCTTGGGTATCTCTGCTTTTGCTATCATTGTCCTTGCTGCTTCCTTGAGGGTTCTATTCCTTCTTTCAGCAACCCCGTTTTGTTGAGGTGTTCTTGCAGCAGAGTATTCATGACGAATACCATTGTCAGAACAGAATTTCTCTATAAACTTATTTGTGAACTCGGTTCCTCTGTCTGATCTTATCTTCACTATACTCAAGCTCTTTTCATTCTGAATTTTCTTCATGAGGCCAGGTAGCTTTTCTTGAGTTTCCGACTTCTTTGCTAGAAAGATCGTCCATGTGTATCTAGAGTAGTCATCCACTACTACTAGGGAGTATTTCTTCCCGCTCAAGCTTACTGGTTCTACTGGTCCAAAAAGGTCCATGTGTAGAAGATCTAGAATCCTGTGGGATGATTTCTGAATCTTATCCTTGAAAGAGCTCTTAACTTGCTTTCCTTTTTGACACGCTCCACAGACATTCTCCTTTTTGTAAGCTACATCTGGTAATCCTCTCACGAGGCCTTTTCTTGCTAGCTTGTTGATAGTCTTGAAGTTCAGGTGGCTTAATCGTTTGTGCCATAGCCAGTTCAGCTCTGGTGGACTTTTCACTATGAAGCATGTTGATTGAGTGGAGGAATTCCAATCTGCTAGGTAGATATTTCCTCTTCTTGTTCCTGTAAGCTTTACTTCATTTGTGGTGCTGTCCTTGATTAAGCATTTGTTGAGGTTGAATTCCACTGTATATCATTTGTCACAAAATTGACTGATGCTTAGAAGATTGTATCTAAGCCCCTTTACGTAGGATACATCCTTAATCTTTATGTTCCCCTTGACTAGGCATCCGCTTCCTTTTGTACTTCCTTTGGAATCATCTCCAAATATGACCTTAGGTCCTTTGCATTCTTGGAAGTCTTTCAACGTTTCTTTACTGCCTGTCATGTGCCTTGAGCAGCCGCTGTCGATATACCATACATCACTGCTGCATCCTGGCACTGTAACTTGTAACAAATTCAAACAGATTTAGGTACCCATATCCATACGGGTCCTTTGGGGTTAGTTACTTTGGGAACCGAAACTTTCTTAACAGTAACTACTTTACTGTAAGATTTGTTGGTTCTCATGCTGTATGCAGTTGTCTTGACAGACTGCTTGTTAAAAGTGTGTGCATAACCATCATGTGTATTACCGACACCCTTGTAGTGTGGTCTTCCACCATACTTCCCTGGAGTATACCCTCTTTGAGGTTTAGACATGTAGGTCTTAGTATATGTGGGAGAGTTTCTTCTATGCTGCAACTTTGTTGGTTGCTGCATCCTTTTGCTGTATGCAGCAGATGGCTTCTGCTGCAGCCAATTCTTAGATGCAGGCTTACTCCCTGCAATTGAGCATTGGGGTCTCTTCCCCTTATCCGTCATTGCTGTTTTGTTCATGATCTTTTCAGAGTCACATAGTAACTCTTTCTCCATTGGAGTTTTAGCTTGAACAAAATTTACAGCTTTGGATGTACTTGCTGTATTTTGAGAGCCTTGATTGCGGTAACCTATGCCTGAAATCTCAAAAGGATCTCTGACACGATTTATGCAATCTCTTGCGTCCTTTGAAGATTTGGTGAACGTACTCATCTTGGACTGCAAGGTTTCCTTCTCAGATTTTAGCTCGGTGATCAGCAGATTCAATCTAGAGACCTTTTGTTGCAGCTTACTACACTTTGAGTTATCAGACTCTCGTACAGCGAACATTTTGGTAATGTCGATGTTTTTGCTCTTGAGGATCTCATTATCGATTCTAAGGTTCTCATTTTCAACCTTCAGTTCCTCATGAATTGAGTTGATCTGCTCGAAATCACTCATGATCCTTTTCAAGAAGTGGATCATGTTCAGCTCCTCATCGACTTGTATGGACAACGGTTGGTAGATTACCTCATCTTCTTCGCTGTCCTCGCCATCTCTAGCCATCAGGCATATGAGTGCTTTTTCGTCAGAGGATGAGGTTTCAGCATCACTGTCAGAGGATTCTGCAGCCTTCAGTACTTCTTTTGGAACTACTGCATCCTTGGCTTTCTCCATCTCTCCTATGAGAGCTCGAAGCTTGTGTCTTTCCTCTCTTCTTTTATCTCTCCTCTGTTCTCTTTCTCCTTCAGGATACTTGTGTACGGTTGGATAAGGACAGTTCCTTGCGTAGTGTCCAGGCTTCCTGCAATTATAGCATAAGTCAACATTCCCTGTATTTGACTGTGGAGAAGAAGATACCTGAGGGGTTGGATGACTTCTTCTGAAGTCATTCTTTTTGTTGAGATTGATGTTGCTGCTATTGTTGTTGCTCTTAATGAATCTCCTGAATTTCTTTAGGAGAAGCGCCATATCCTCTTCAGCAACTTCTGCTGTATCCTCACTCTGTTTACTGCAACTGGCGGTTGCTGTATCCTTTGTTCCTCTGGCGGTTAGCGCTGTAACTTTGGAAATCGACTCCTCTGACTCATTTCTCCTTCTATTGATGTCATACTCGAATGCTTTCAAGTCAGAGAATAGGTCAAATGTGCTCATAGACTTCAGGTCCATAGACACTCTCATGACAGTGGTCTTGTTATCCCACTCCGCTGGTAGGGCTCTCAACACCTTCATGTTCTTTTCTTTCTGTGTATAGTGTTTGCCCAGAGCTTCTAGTTTGTTCACTATGGATGTGAATCTCAAATCTAGTTGCTCAAGAGTCTCTTCATTCTTCATTTCGAAGAGCTCGAATAATTGGGTAGCGTTGGAGATTTTATTATCCTTGATGAGCTCAGTTCCTTCACAAATTTGCTCCAGCTTTTCCCATATTTCTTTGGATGTTGAGCAAGTTTTAACTTTGCTAAAGGTGCCTTTATCCAAAGTAATAAATAGAACGTTCTTTGCCACATTATCCAGGTTGCCTCTCTTCCTATCTTCGTTACCCCACTCTTGACGTGGTTTGGTCAGGAAGTTTGGTGGTGGCTACTCTCCTTCTGCATGGTCTCTTCCATACATTGGATTTACCTTCATGGGGATTATCGGTCCTTCAGTTATGACCGTCCACATCTCATCATTCATGGCAGAAAAGTGTGTCTGCATTCTTATCTTCCAGTCATCATATTCCTCTATGGAAAACATAGGTAGCTTGTGATTGGAGGAATCCATGATATACTTTAAAAATGATTTTAATGCTAAGAAAACAGCGAGACAAAGGTGGATCTAGGTAGGTGACCAGATAAGTTGGCTTTTAACCCAACTTGCTCTGATACCACTTGTTGGTCCCAAGTGGTGTCCGAGGTTCAGAGGGGGGTGAATGAACCTTGGTCGATTTTTCAGAATCTTTAAAACAACCGTTCTGCACTGCAAGTTACTTGAGCTTGCAGCGATAGATGGTTACTGCTTGCACCGCTAGAATGCAGTGCTGCACGCTGTAACTTGGAGTTTTGTACGCAGCGGAAATAAACTTTTAAACACAAGGCTGTTTTTCTCAAGAATGCTTCTTTCAAAACGTTTTATGATGAGAGATAGATAGATATACAGAAAATAAGCGCAGATAAATAAAGCGATTAAAACACTTATGGCTTATAGTGGTTCGAAGGTGGTGTAATCCTTCTACGTCCACTTTACTGCTCCTCGAGCAGGAACTTTGTTAAGAAAGATTGATTTACAGGACTCTCCTAACAATCTATCAACTTTACAAAGCAGACCACCTACTGAAGTCCAACGTACACACAGCAACTGCAAACTTCAAAGGCTAACCCACACAGGGTTCTACACTCCCACACAGGGAAGCTGCCTAACACTTAGACAAACTAAACAAACAGCAAGGATTTCTCCTATCAACTGCTTGACACCACTAAAACAACCTAAGCACACAGCAACAAGGTTAAAAGGATAAAAAAGGTTTTCTTCAACTTGTGCTTCGAAGTGAGCTTCTGAATCCGTAGGGAAACTTTCAGCTTGAACTTGCTTCACTTCGATAGGGTGAGTGACTGAAACTGTTGGCTTGAACGCTAGAAATTTTGTCAGCTTGAAACTTTCGCGTATGGATTTTAGTTCTTAGTAACAGTAACAGTATCAGTCCTCCTCGACCTTTATTTATACTTGTAGAAGAAGATGTTCGTTGAAGGAGACATCCCTCTTTTGAATTTGAAGTAGCCTGGCCAAAGTATGGTTGGCATTTAATGCGATTTGACTTTTCCTTTCGGAGCATTTAATGCAGCAGTTGCGGCTCGCAGCTTTCTGCAGCGCGTCAGTCCATGTGGCATCTTCTCATTGGCTCCGTGTCTGCTACTTTGACTTTTTCTTGAACGGTTCTATTATTCTTGCTTGAATCTCCGTTCCTCGTACTGCATTTATCCTTCCTAGGATTTACAGGATACTTCGTCTTGTAGTTGGCGCTGTATTACTTAACTGACTTGTAAGTCTGCGCTGTATCCTAGGTCCTTGTGCAGCTGATGCTTTCTTTCAGTGCTGCTGTATCTTAGACCTGATTGCAGTATCTTCTGGCAGTGCTGCTGTAGCTTCGTTCTAGCAGTACTCCTATATCCTTTTCTTGCAGCGTTGCTGCACGCCGTTCTTCCTTGCTCTGTTGTATCGAAGTACAGCCTTATTTATGCTTTGCTGTTCCTTTCTTCTTCCAGCTATGCTGTATCCTGCCTTTATGCAGCGATACTGTATCCTGCCTTCTTGCAGCGATATCTTCCTTTAAAGCTTAGATGCAGCTTTATCCTCTTTTAACCTCCATTTCAATACTTGGCTCAAGACTCAATTCTAGTCTATTTATTCACTTAAACAATGTGAAAATGGGGTACTCAAAACTTCCTATTACATATTTGGTTTGTCTCATCAAATTCTAAACACTGAAATCCCAACACTTGTCAAGGTTAAAAGTATCATGTAATAGCAAGACAAATATCACAACAGTCAAACAAATAAACATTTCCTCATCTTGGGATTAGCCAATCAATTTTGAGTACGACGGGAAGTCCCTAGCTAATTCTCATGCATAGATCATAGATCATACCAAACAATGCATAGATTATAGCAAGCATTTTCATAAAAAATTTCTCATGACACATTGCATCAATTCATCAATCACTTTCACACAAAACATTTAATAAAGTCAAACACATGAAAAGAATTCTCACCTTAAAAGTTAAAAGTCTTGAGCGGAAGAAAAATGAATGCAATCCTATCTCTTGCGAATCACACCCTCTTTGTCACCTAATCATCCATAATAAAAATGAACAACTAACTTAATATTTAATGGCCTAAAAGAGAACTTCAATAATTATTTTAATTAAATTAAATCTCTAAAATAGTTTTAGGACACCTTGGAGGATAAATGAGAACTTCTTAAAATTTTTGAAGAAATAAGACATGAATCCTAAGTTAGAAGATTTTAGGAAAACTCTAGTTAAGCATTGAAATATTTATTTCTTAAAATATATAAGATCAAATGATCCTAAATTTTAAACACGGAAACTAGGTTGTTAAATAAATAACATTTATAAATTTCACAAAGATCCAAGTAAATTTCTAATTTTTGAAACTTAAATTTCACAAACGGTAAATTCTATAGAGCTGTAAAATAAATTTAATATACTGAGAAATATAAATTCTTTTATTTTGAAACTTCTCCAAAAGATAAAAGACATGTTAACATACAATATATCCAAAATTCAAAGCATTTGAAGATGTTTAACTATGAGTATTAATCTCGTAAAGTAGAAAAGTGTATATCGTGAATCTTTCAAAGTGGAAAAGGAAAATTAATTTTCAAATGAAATACCTATCGGATTAAATTAATTTTTTTACTGTAGATCAAAACCCTAATAATACATATCTAATCAAATATTATAAAATTCGGGAGTATATAAATAATAGTTTTTAATTTTTAAATCTGTGATACTAAAGCTGATGAATTCTGAAAATGAAAAATATAAAATTCATATAAAATACAATATGACTCGGATTGACATAAATTGTTTACAGAAGATCAATGTTACAGTAAACCATAACATATTAAAATTTCATAAAATTATAAGGGTTGTAAATATTTATTTTAAAATTTTTAAATTAGAAACATGAACATATCGATTCTTGCACTGAAGGAATAGAAAATTCGTTTTAAATCGATTACAACTTAGATTGACCTGAAATTTTTACTGAGTATTCAATATATGTCAAAGATAAACTTATTAAATTTTCATGAAATTTGGATATGTCTAACTACAAATTTAAATAATTGACTAACCATTGTAGAATTTGAAATTAAAGAAGATGTGTTTTCTCAAATTTATTTTATTAACATGATCTCAAAAATCTAACCTTTACTAAATTAATTATATTCTAACTCAATATCTCACTTAGATTTATCATATAAACAAGAATTAGAGAATTTACTCTAGAATTGACATGAAAAGGAAATTATGAGAAAATGGGAAAAATACGTACCTTCTAATAAAGTTTGAAAATTCTAACCTAGCTTATCATTTTTTTTCTCTTATTTATATGATAAGGTTTAGGGATTTTAAACCTAATAATAATGTAATGAGCTCCTAACCTCTTGGGCTCATACTAAATAAATCTTGTTGGGCTCATACTAAAAGAAATGTAATAAGATTTGACTTATAATCCAAATTAGATCCATCATTTAAATAAAATTCCACATTATATAGGATTGATACAAATTTTTTTTAATATAACAACCTTAAAATTATTAATTTAATATTAGTATTATTATTATTATTATTTTTTCCGGTTGTTACATCTATAAGTTGAGTTTTTTGTCTTTGTTTTCTCTATATTTACTATTGAAACATCTATAATTCTATTTTTTAATGTTATATATTGATGTGAAAGATAGAATTATAAATTATATTATAATTTATTATCTATGAGTTTATTACTGATACATTGTTATAAATTTTATGTTACATTTATTTATTAAAGCGTGTTATAATATATCTTTAAATTTAATGTTAAATTTCAAAATTTTAATAAAATTTTCATATAATTTTTTTCAAAATTTAATCAATAATGACATTTGATATTAGTATATCAATTAGTATTTCGGTAAACTATTATATGGAAGCAATTTTATCTTCAACAGTAATAATGATGTCATAATACAAAATTGCATAAATGCTCTCTCCGTCATACTCTCTCCGTCTAATAAAGATAAGCTTGTGTACTATAAAATCTGCTTGTTACTACATTAATATGATTTTTAATTTGTAATTCTATAAATATTCTTAATTAAATATATATTGAATTAACACACTTAAATTCCATATTTATTTTTTGATGTTAGACATCCGACCCGAATTAGTCAACATATGACACTTGAACGGTTCAAAGAGAGCTTTCAGGAGTCCATTAAACCGATCAGGATTTTGTATCTGGGCATCTCCTCGGTAGGCCGTTCAGGATCGTTTGGAAGTGTCATGTACAAATGGATCCGGTCGGCCCGAGCAGGACTTGTCGAGCAGAGAGCTACTAACTGCCAAGAGATCGTGAGTGATTAAACCGCCCACTATCATGGAAATGGGTGAAAATCAAGGAGAAAGTGGGCACGATCCCTACTATCTAGGCTCCTTTCTAGCTATAAATGTAATTTCAACTTGTAAGAGGTTCGAACTTTCTGGTACTAAGCACTAGAGAACTATTTTCTCTATTTATATAACATAAGGTCCTGCTCGGTCACTAAAATCGTCCAGGATCAGCGGAGCTAAATTGCCCGAGTAGGCTCAGGGCTAGTGTTTTCTGCACTCCTTTACACTTTTCAACTTTATTTCTTTCATCTGATTTCACCAATTTCATCACTTTTTACATCAATTTGAGTGTTCGACTAGAAATTAATCAATTATAAATTCCGGTGTCAACATTTTGGTGTTACAAGGAGAGGAATAATTCATACACACGAACGTAACTCCGAAATTCAACATGAGCAACGACGAACACAATACTACTCCGGAATCCCAGGCTTCTCTCTCTCAGCCTGACGGTTCCAGTTGTCCACGACTAGCTGTCGTGGAGGGTGTCATTCACACGACTCCCATTGTTGAGACTCCTCGGACGCCCATGTCCGCGAGTGAGTTCGGGCCATTATAGCCCAACTGAATGAGCGGCTGAAAGAGATCGAGCAAAGAGAGAAGGCTCGAGTGGCCAATGACCTACTGGAGGATTCTGAGTCCTTAGGCGAGCCCAGGTGGAGACGAAACTTGGGAAAAAGAATAGCGGATGACCAAGAGCGTGGAGGAGCCCGTTCTCTAGACGAGCTCGGACAGAATACAGGATCTGCCCAGTCCAAGCAGGGGAACGAGCAGAGAGGCGATATGCCTAGGATAACATTGAGACAGCCTTGGTGTTGGAGGCGAGGAGGTCAGAAAGGCTTCCAGAGGAGAGAGGTGAGGCCCCACAGCCTCACGAGGAGAGTACCGACCACAATCTACGGTACTCAAAGTGGGCAGATGAGTAGGAGCTCAAGAAGCGGCTAGCTGATATTCAGGCCAGACGAAACAAGGGGGGCTGGAAGAGGGCCACCCCCTTTGCAGAACACATCTCCACATTGGCCACTCCGGCTAAGTTCAAAATACCACCTATTGGTCAGTATAATGGTGAGACCGACCCGAGCACACATCTGGACAAATACTCGTCCTGGATGGAGCTGCGGGGAATTGGAGAGGAACTCATGTGCAAGGCATTCCCACTCATTCTGGGAGACCGCGCACAGAGGTGGTTCCGCTCCCTCCCAAACTCCTCGATTGGAGGATGGGATGAATTGGCTGAACTGTTTCTAACACAGTTCATGGGGTGACGAATGAGGTCAACCCCGAAGGAGAGGCTGGTCAATGTGAGGCAGGAGAAGACCGAGCCTTTAAAGTCATACCTGGACCATTTCAACAAGTTGGTCCTGGAAATGGAGCAGGTGTCGGATGATGCCATTCTGATGACCGTCATGGCCGGGTTGAGACCGCGAACCAGGTTCTGGTGGTCCGTACATGAAGAGGGGCCGAAGACCTACCATGACTTCTTGACCTGAGCAGAGCACTACATCGGCGCAGAGGAGGCCATCTCGGATGATAAACTATGCGACAGAGAGAGGAGGCCTGAACGGCGAGAAGAAAAGAGGGAGAGAGGAGGAAATATATGAAGTCGTTCAGGCCGGTTGCCAACTTCAGGGCCTTCTAGCCTGGGACCCTAGTTAGGTAACCGAAATCCTCACGGTTATCCAATCACGTCCTTACGGAGATTAAGGATAAGAACCTACTGCCCGAGCCACGGCTACTAAGGACCAACCTGGTCTGTCTTAACCAAAACAAATACTGCAAGTACCATAAGGCGAAGGGCCATGATACTGACAAGTTCTGGGTACTTTTGACCGAGCTGATGAAGCTTATTGATCAGGGCCAGTTAAAGAAGTATGTGAAGGGTCAGAGACAGCAAGGTCAGGGGCAGCTGCAAGCACTGCCTTCAGCTCCACCGATCGGGGCTGCTCGTGAAATTCTCACCCTCATCAATAACAGTTTTGGTGAGTAGCGTGGTTTCAAAAGGGCCTGGAAAGAGCAGGTCAGGGAGGTTAGGAACGTGTATCAGAGGTGTGTTCCACCCAGGACAGAGCCCAACCACGCACCTATCTTTTTCGCTGAGTTGGACAGTGAAGGGATAGTCTACCCCCACAGTGATACCTTAGTGGTGTCACTCAACATCTGCAGGACCATGGTGCACAGGATAATGGTTGACACAGACACTTATGCCAACGTGCTCTACTTGAGCACTTTCAAGCGGATGAGATTTCATGAATCCCAGCTCGTGCCTTCTTCCGATACGATTCAGGGCTTCGGAGGAATGAGGACCAGGGTGCTCGGGACATGTGAGCTGAAGATCCTATTCAGATCTGGTGACCGGGAAGTCTTTACAACAACAGAGTTCAAGGTGGTGGACTTGAACTTCCAATATAATGCAATTTGGGGCAGGCCACTCTTGGCCAAGCTGAAAGCGGTGGTCTCCATCTACCACCTCGCCCTCAAATTCCCAGTGGGCAATGAAGTATACGTTGTGAAGGGGAACCAGCTGGCAGCCCGAGAAATCGATATGGGGCTGCGTCCGAGAGAGCTCAACTAGATCGAGCTGGCCCAAGCCAGCTCGGATGATGAACAAATAGAAGACGTATTCGAGGATACTGTCCTCAAAGTGACCGAGCTCGGCCAGGCCAATATGGAGATAGACGAGGAACCTCCACAATCAGCAGTTCTACCTGAATTGCCAATCAGCTCAACCTTTGAGGTAGGGTCCTCCACGGGAACAGCCGGCCAGAGCGGCAGGAAAAAGTAACAATGGAAGAACAACGGTCCGAGGAGGAATGGGGATCCCTTAATCCCAGAAGGGATGGCCCACAGAGAAGGGCAGTGCCTGTTAAGGAATTGGATCTCATTAAGAAGGGCAGTGCCTGTTAAAGAATTGGATCTCATTAAATTGGATCCAAGCAGGCCAGACTTGGAGCTGCGTGTGGGCAGAGAGCTGTAGGAGCCCTTCCGAGCTGAGCTAATTTCTTTTTTGCAGGATAATACTGATATCTTCACATGAGCTCACGAAGATATGGAAGACATCCGACCAGAAGATATCTGTCATTACCTCAATATAGATCATGCTGCTCAGTCGGTAGCTCAAAAGAGGCGAAGGCTCAGCCCGGAAAGGTATGAGGGTTTGGAGTTGGAAGTGTAGAGGTTGCTGGGATATTGCTTCATTAGGGAGACCAAGTACACAACCTGGGTCTTCAACCCCGTCCTGGTCAGGAAACCAAATGGATCCTAGAGACTTTGTGTGAACTTCACCGATTTAAATAAGGCCTGCCCAAAAGATTGTTTTCATTTGTCCAACATCGACCAACTCATCGATAATACAGCCGGCCATAAACTCATGAGATTCATGGATGCATACTCCGACTATCACCAGATCCCGATGGCCGAGAAAAACCAGGTCCACACCACATTCATCACCGATTGGGCACAATATTGCTACACTATGATATCATTCGAACTGAAGAATGCGGGGGCAACTTACCAGAGGTTGGTGAATAAAATGTTTGCCACCTAGATCGGGAAGACAATGGAGGTCTACATGGACGACATGTTTGTCAAGTCCAGGAAAAAAACCGACCACGTAGGCCACCTGGCAGAAATATTCGACATCCTGAGGAGATACACGATGAAGTTGAACCCAAAGAAGTGCTCTTTTGGGGTCGGCTCGGGAAAGTTCCTCGGATGTATGGTGAGCAAGAGAGAAATTGAGGCCAATCTTGAGAAGATCCAAGCCATCATGAACCTGATTCCACCAAGGCGGATCAAGGACGTCCAGAGTCTGACAGGAAAGGTTGCAGCCCTTAATTGATTTATCTCCAGATCCACCAACAAGTGCCAGCCGTTCTTTAATCTCATCAGAAAAAATTCTCAATTTGAATGGAACAGTGAGTGCCAATCGACACTAGATGAGTTGAAGAAGACTTTGATAGAGGCCTCGGTCTTGGCCAGGCCTCAGTCTGGTGAAAAGTTGCAGCTCTACCTGACAGTGTCCGAATATGCAGTGAGTTCTGTGCTGGTTCGAGCAGAACAGAAGGCTCAGCAACTTGTCTATTATGTGAGCCAGCCACTGCATGATGGCGAGCTCCACTACCTGGCCATGGAGAAGTTGGCTTACGCGCTGATCATCTCGGCCAGTAAGTTGCGCCCATACTTTTTAGCGCATCAAGTAGAGGTACTAACCAATTTCTCTCTGAAGCAGGTACTTGGCCGGCCAGATGCTTTCGAGAGATTGTTGAAATGGGCAGTCGAGCTCAGGTATTACGACATCCATTATGCCCCCAGGACGACAATTAAGGGCCATACCCTTTCTGATTTTATTACTGAGTTCACACTGACTCTTATCATTCGGGAGGAACAGATCGAAAAGCCCTGGAAGATGTATATGGATGGGTCGTCGACTGCTCACTACGTCGGGGCTGGAATTGTACTGGTCAGCCCCACAAACAAGTACTTCTGCTCGGCTCTACGTTTCAAATTCCCTGCTTGTAACACCCCATTTTCAGAAAAACGTGCATTCCATATTTTTATAAATAAATTCAAATTTTATTTTTAAATAATTCATTGTTAATGACCTTTATAACAAGTTTTATGTTTTATCAAGAAGAAATGAGCTAATGTTTCTTTAAATTTAAAGATCTTGCAGGATAGCTACCCGAGAAGATTGAGTTCGATCGTAATGCACTCGACATACACGAGTAATGGAAAAAAAAGGGAAGATAGGTTACAGATAAAATAATTTTAATAATTAATATTTAAAAAAATGTGACTTATGTGTTTAATTATAGTTAGGTAGATTTTTATTATATAATTTATGTGCAATAAAGTATGTGACTATTATGATGTGTTAAATTAAATATATTTTCAAACATACTTATATGACTCATTTGATATATTAACTTGAACATACTTTCATGCATAATTATATGATTACAATATTATCAAGATTTTAATTTATGTGCAAATTAGTTCAAGTCATGCCATCTAATTTATGCGTGACATCAATTTGATTAAACTTTTATGAATTTAATATGATGTACAATAAATTACACCAATAACAAATTAATTATCATAATCATGAATTCTTTCATGTCACATTAGATAAGTTAAACTACAACTCTCAATGTCACTACATCATGATATTACATCTTAAATTATATCATTATACAAGTGGACTACATGTATTAATTACAATTTGTACATTACATACTACATATAAAAGAGAGAGAGACTCCACTTTTGAGCCTTTCATTTATCATTTGGTAAGATGCACTCTCTCTCTAGCTATTTTGCTCCTCCTTCTCTGTAGACTTTTATTTCTCTCAAAAACCTTCATCCCCATCTTCTACCAAGCTGCCATTTTCAAGATTTAAGTGAAGAATTAAGATCTTTTCAAGACAAGATAAGAAATCAAGCTCAAATTAAAAGCTTCTTCCAAGCAAGTTTCAAGAACATATAGTTTGTGCATTCAAGAGATAATTTTTACAAATCCTCACCATTTTTCTTCCTTAAGAGCATGATTAAGTTCTAATTTTGAGTTTCATGTAAGATCCAAGCAAGATTTCCTACAATTATGATAAATTTGTTGAATACCTTATTCGAAGTAATTGATCTTCAAAAGTATGTCATTTTGAGTGTTGTTTGAGTAAATAGATGTTGGATTAAGCTTTGCATGTTTGATTTCTTTACCTAAATACATTGCATGTGTGATCCAATGGTGATTTTCTACTAATGTAAAGAAAATGTTCAAACTCTTGTTTTATGTGGTTGATCTTTAAAATATATCTATTTTGGGAGTTGATTGTGTAATTGCATGTTGATTTAGTCTTTACATGTTTGATTATCTTGTCTAAATTCATTGCATGTGTGATAAATTGAGTCAAGATGGTTTATTAAAGGTCAATGGAGTTATTAAAGTCGAATTTACAATTTAATTAAGAAAGTGGATGAGTTTAATCAAGTTGTGACAAAATGTTAGTAATGACAGTCCACTTTGTAGATTTTTATAAAATCGTATACTTAGAGAGTTTTTCAAAACTGTTTTAGTATGTTATTCTACATGAAGTTTTGAGCTTATGATAAAAATTTGGTAATTTGTGAAGTAATTTATGAATTATTATGATTTTTCAAAGATAGTTCAGTTTAAGTTGGAATTATGCAGTTTCAAACCTTAGAAAAATAATTTTATAAATCCATTCAATTACAATTTTTGAAAAATGTTTTGGTATGTTATACTACATGAAATTTTGAGTTTATGGTTAAAGTTTGGTAATTTTTGGAGTAATTTATTAATTATGATGATTTTTCAAATATAATCCAGTTTGAGTTGGAATTATGCAGTTTCAGACCTTAGAAAAATAATTTTATAAATTCATTAAATTACAATTTTTCAAAAATATTTTGGTATGTTATACTACATGAAGTCTTGAGTTTATGGTTGAAATTTGGTAAATTTTGAAGTTGTGTACGAATTATAATAATTTTTCAAAATAAGTCCAGTTTCGAATTTAAGATTCTACAGTTTTGGACCTTAGAAAATTAATTATATAAAATCGATCCATTATACGTTTTCAAAGCTGTTTTATTATGTTTGATTACATAATGTTATGAGTCTAAATTATTAATTTCAGATCATTTCAGTAAATATACAATTTATAGTGAATTTTATGACACAAACTGGTTTTAGAGCAATTTCGAACAATTTTTTATTATAGTAAATCATTTATTAAAGCTTTTGTGATTTGAATTTATCCCTAATATTTTAGCATGGATGACTGAGGGTTGTTATATAATGTATACTTAATTTCATGAATTTTGGATGATCATTTAAATTATGAAAAATTGTTCTTGTAAAGAGTGTCTTTTCTTCCTATATATTACTAACTTCAAGATTTAAATTTTATCTATGATTTAAGAATGCAATTTGACCATATTTTGAAATTGATATTATGTGATTAAATGCGTGCTTATACGTGAAGTGCTAAATAATTTAAGTTTTTAGCATATGAATTAAAGAGTTATGAGTTAAGATGTAAAATACGGTTTTTATTCCCTTCAAGGTATAATTGATGCTTGTTTGAAAGTATACTTTAAAATTTCTCCCAGATCTATAGTTATGTGTTTATGATATAGAATATGTGATATGTATGATAAACATGTTATGTTAGATGATTATGATACGATTTAATGATATTATAATTAATTGAAGCACATCAACAAACACCGAATCAATTGTTAAATAAGTAATCGGTGAAGATGAATATATATGTATGTTTATGATATAAATGAGATGTGAATGGAAGACTAAAAGTTAAAGAATGTGACGAGTGCAGTACGAGACAATCAAATACTTCAGTAGCTATCCCCGCTTCAAGTCGAATCTCAAAAGTGGGTAACTTCTACTCTCTAGCTACGTGTTGTTAATTGAATTAGTAAGTTATGTATGAAAATCTATGGATAGAAGCACCGTAGCTATAGCCGATATGCAGCTTTCCTACCGGGCGATCTTAAAGGCGAAAGTGTCTGGTTTACGATGCGAGGTTTAGTGAGTGCGCAATCCCACTTTTCTCGATGTTATGTTATGGTCCAAGGGTGAGCATACCCAAGGATAATGTTATGGTCCAAGGGTGAGCGTACCTAAGGATAATGTTGTAGTATGTGTTTAATGATTTAATTACTTCAATGTATTAGAGAAGTACGATTATCTCATTGGGTTTCCTCTCCGGAGGAGTCTCATGATGTCATCTAAAATGTTTTTCAGATCCAGCTTACGATGAAGCGGATGTGTAGCCGGCTGTACGAACTTCTACACAGAAGCATATGTTTTAATTTATTTTAATGTGTATGATTTTGATATTACATAAAGTCTTTGAAAACTTCTATGTTGGATTAACCATTCAAGTAAAATTTTCATATGTTTTAAATATGTCATGGTTTTGATTTACAAATATGAATAGAATACGAGTTAGTTTCTAGCATTCTAAGCTTTTTGATTTAAATTAAAAGGAAAAAAAATATACTCGTGTTTTTAGTAAAGTCTTCGGCTGAGTTTCTCTATGAAAATGATTTCAAATTATTATTGTAAATATTTTAAGTATATTATGTCAAGGTGGTGCCTTAATCCTCCTAAATTGGGTTGGGGTGTCACACTGCTACAAACAATGAAGCCGAGTATGAAGCACTCCTGGCCGGCCTGGACATGGCGAAGCAATTTGGGGTAGAAGACTTGGAAGTTTCCAATGATTCCCTCCTGGTGGTAAACAAAATCTCCAGCGAATATGTGGCCAGAGAAGAGCATATGGCCAAATATTTGAGGTCAATTGAGTTGCCATCTGCAGGGTTCAGATGGATCCAAGCCGAGCAAATACATCGTAGTAAGAACGCGCAAGCTGATGCCCTTGCTCGATTGGCCACGAGTGAGGCAACGGAGGACATCGACTCAGTTAACATTGGTACCATGGACAGCTCGGTCCTTGAACAGAAAAAAGTGTATGACATTGAACTGAAGGTGACTTGGATGACCCCAATCATCCAATACTTGAAAGGAGTGAAGATGCCCGCCAATCAGGGTGAGACAAGAAAGCTACAGATTCGAGCTGCCCGATATACCATCTAGGATGGAGTGTTGTACAAAAGAGGATTCTCTCGTCCTCTTCTAAGGTGTCTAGACGAAGATGAGGCCAAGTACATATTAGCAGAGGTCCATAGACGTATGCGGCAATCATTCAGGAGGCCAGTCATTAGTTTTTAAGATTATCAGGCAAGGTTATTTCTGGCCAAGTCTGAAAAAAGATGCGATTGATTTTGCTAGGAAATGTGACCGATGCCAGAGGTGTGCACCCCTCATCCGAGCACCCTCAGAGGACCTGAACTCGATCATGGCCCCGTGGCCGTTCACAAAATAGGGGATCGATCTGATTGCAATAGTTGTCGATTATTTCACTAAGTGGGTAGAAGCCGAACCCCTGGTACGGATAACCAAGTTAAAAATCACAAACTTCATCTAGAAGTCCATCATTTGCAGGTTTGGGATCCCACACTCTATCATTACAGATAATGGACGGTAGTTTGATGCAGAGGACCTGAAGACATTCTACGAGAACTTAGGAATCAAAAAGTTGTGCTCCACCCCATATCATCCTCAAGGGAACGGCCAGGTCGAGACTGTAAACAAAATCATCAAGCATACTCTGAAGGCCAGACTGGAGGAGTCAAAAGGGGCTTAAGCAGATGAACTACCCGAGGTGCTCTAGGCTTACAGAATGACGGTTAGAACTGCAACAAGTGAAACACCATTCTCTTTGGTCTTTAGGTCGGAGGCCGTCATTTCGATAGAGCTCGGCATTCGGACCTGGAGGATGAACAACTACCAGGATGAACAGAACACTGAGGCCTTGACAGCCAGCCTAGACTTGGTGGAGGAAAGAAGGATTGATGCCGATGTGAAAAATTCCATTTAAAAACAGCAAGTGTAAGGTACTATAACTCTAAGGTCCGAGCAAAAAGATTTCAGGTCGGAGACCTTGTCCTCAAGAAAGTTCTGCAACAGATCGGGTCCCTAGGCCATAATTGGAAAGGGTCGTACAAGATCAACCGAATCCTAGCCGGAGGTGCTTATGAGCTAGCCGATCTCAATGACGAAGTAATGTCAAAACCATGGAACATCGAGCACCTAAAGAAATATTACCACTAGCCGACTAGGGCTTTCATTGTAATTACCTTGTAAATTTTTGCATCTATTTTGATTAATGAAGTTATGTTCTAGCTTGTTAATTGTATAAGGCTACGACCTCATTCGAGCCGCCTAAGAAGGATGGAGCAATAAGGTTTTGGACCACTAAGGCTTCGGTCCAAGATAAAGGCTACGGCCTCATTCGAGCCGCCCAGGCCGGATGAAACGGTAAGGCTTCGGCCCACTAAAGCTTCGGCCTAAAATAAAGGCTACGGCCTCATCCGAGCCGCCCAAGTCGGGTGGAACAGTAAGGCTTCGGCCCAAAATAAAGGCTACAGCCTCATCCAAGCCGCCCAAGCCGGGTGGAACAGTAAGGCTTCGGCCCAAAATAAAGCTACGGCCTCATCCGAGCCGTCCAGGTCGGATGGAACAGTAAGCCTTTGACCCAAAATAAGAAAAGACTACAACCGGGCACACAAAACACTGGAGCTAAGATATTGACCGGCCAGAATTGACTAAGTTGTAAATGGTAAGAACCAGCATACTGAACCGAGCCGAACAGGTAGTCAAAGATTAAATCTAAATGAATATTTTAGCCAAATGTTGGTAATACGAACCGACCCAGCCTAATAATACACCAAGCTAATCAAGTTATAAATTGAGATAAACTGAGCCGGTCAACCAATATTGTTGTGATATGTCGTGCCGGTTAGGTAAGATAACTGAGCTGGGTGAATTTTAAGTCAATTGTATAACATTGTTAAGTGTACAAGTATAAAAAAAAAAGGAGCCGAGCTGAGCAGGACAAAATGTCATTTACATTAAAAGGAAAGCTGGTTTGGAGGCCAGCACCTCGTACAATAGGGCCAATCGGCCCGAACAGAGAAAAAACAAAAGAAGCAAAACAAAGAAAATATGGTCAGATTTCGACTAACTCCTCATCCTCAGCTGCCGGTCTGGCCTCCTCAAGACCTGCTGGCTCAACACCAGCCTCCATCACCAAGCTTGGGTCAGACATCAGGCTGATCAGCAAACCCGACTTCATCAGATGCTCCGAGCCAGAAGGTAAGTAACTAGGTAGGTCCGGCATCATCCCCAGATAATATGCTGGAAGAGGATTCTTCTCTACGTACCCAGCCAGAGTAGCCATCAGTGGACGGTCATCTACCTTATCCTTCCTTATCGTGTCGATCGCGTTGAAAAAAGAAAAAAAGTATGCTAAGATTCCCTCGTACTTACACTTTTTCGAGTTCTTGTACTTGGTCACCACAGTGACTTCGTCCACAGTGGCGGCCCTGACAGCATCCAGCTTAGCCCGAAGCTGAGCGTTTTATGTAGCCAAGTCAACAATCTTCCCACGGTCGACCTCAGCAGCCTTAGAAGTCTTATCTAGTTTCTCTTGAGAGGAAGCCAGTTGCACTAGTAGGGTCTCCTTCTCCTCCGCGGCGGCGACCAGCTCAGACCTTTTCTCTCTCAAGTCTGTCTTTTTGGCGTCATATCTCTTGAGTTGGTCCAGCTGAGAGAGGTGGCTTCACCGAACGAAGATCAAAGCCTGGGCCATCAGGATGACAGCGTAGACATCCATATCGACCCCCGTCATCTGCCCGGCATATCGCTCCAGTTCATCGGTCCACACCTTGGCAGGGGCTTCCATTGCCACCTCGACCCCGTTAGGGAGGTTCTTCATCAGACTTGTGCTCGGCAGCTGAGCACGAGTGTAGCTGATCTGTAATGGAGGCCTCTATCCAAGATATTCATTGGAGATCCTGATCTTCTCAGGGTCCCAGCCGCAGATGTTCACCGCCCCAGCCAAGGGATTTTCTGACTCCCATACACCAGGCTGGACGGCGATAGTGACGTCCTTAGTACCAGCAGCCGAGGACCCTGCTTCTGGCTGCGTACGCTTGGTCGACGGAGGAGGAGGAGGAGGAGGTGCAGGCTGTTCCTGGACGGGTAAGGCCCTGACAACAATAGGGGGCTCGAGGCCCCGCCCCTTACCCTGGCCTCGGATTGAGGGCCGTCTCACTTGCTCGGCCCTTTATCGGATACGCTCACGTGGATTCATCCTGAGTGGTATTCCTTCTCGGGGGAGGATAGCTGGAAAATAAATAATGGTCAAGGACATTGCCCGAGCAGCCCACAAAAAATAATATAAACTTTTTTTATTAAAATTATCGAGGAAATTATTTGAGGTTGGCCAGAACTGGAGAAGGAGACCTGCTTGAGCAAGGCACTCCTCGGTGATTAGCGCCTTAAAGGTCCGTCGAGATTCCTCGGTGCTATCTCGAAGGAAGAAATCTTTTGGGAGAAGGTGTCTCCGATCACAAGATGTTGGACGGGAGCCTCTGTAAAATGAAGGATAATTAAAATCAGATAACTGTGAAAAAACATGAACGTATTAAAGTATCATTTGCCGTCCCGAAGTAGGTACGGCAGGCCATCCGTTGGGTTCCCTCCTCTCCTACCGAGCCCGGGCTCATCCAGTTACCCCCGACCCAAAACCACTTGGTCTTCCAATCTTTGACAGACGATGGAAGACCACGAACCAACTGTGGCCGGAAGGGTCGAGGGGAGAGGTAGTACAGATGGTTCTGGGTGCCGAGCAGCAGCTTGATATTGAGAAGCTAGGATAGCTCCTGAAGGGTGGGGACTCCCAAATCGAATGTTCAGAAAAGGACGAGCAACCTGATGATTGCCGACCAGCTATTCGGATGAAGCTGAGCCGGCGTGAAGTCCTAGTGTTGAAGATAACTGGTAAGATAAGACACCATCGGGAATCGGAGGCCGGCCTCCAAGGTATGGAAACTGATAGCCACACAATCTTTGGGCGGCTTATCCATCTTTTCGTTCGATCTTGGAACGTCAAAGCTAATCCCCCGAGAAATGTTGAATAGCGCATGTCATCTATCCAACTCCACCCTGGTCACCACGGACGGCCAAGATATTGCTTCGGAATCCTCCGATGGCTGCTCGGTCCAATAATATTATCTTGGGAGCCTTGACACTCCAATCGGAATGAAGCGAGCTGGCCGACCCGAGGTCCCCAGCTCCTCACCCGTCGGAGGAGCTGAGCTCCTAATTTTCTCTAATTGGAAGGAACTGGAACTTAAACTCAGCTCCTCAAAGCTGTATCTCTGGTATCTTGACCCATCCTAGTCATAATCTTGGGAGTCTGGACGGTTGATTCTAGACGGATGTTTTTGCTCGGTTGATAATGAACGGCTTATACTGCTCGGAAATCTCTGGTATTTCTCTAAGGATCACAAACTAGTAAAGGTCAAAATGAATATGAGTCGCCCCTATTTATAAGGAGAGCGCGACCTTTCGACTTCCTCCTACCAAGACGTGACACATGGCTAATCTAACGGCTGGCCTTAGAAGACCCTTCGACTTTCTTTCCCCAGATGCGAACACGTGTTTAGCCTTGAGCAAGTGCTAAGTGCATTGCACTGGTAGGTCTATCCTCGGATCAGCTCGATCATACCCCGTAGAAGCACATCCGAACCGACCAGGATCAATTTCATTGCTCGAAGATACTTACCCAAGATGGTCCTGAGCAAATGATGAGTATAATCTAATGCAATTATTGACATATAAACATAAACTGATTAGATAGTTTTTGTATTCGGAACACTGGTTTGGAGGCCAAAATTTCTTCACAAAAGACCATACAGCCATCAAAAAAATTCAAAGTAAATACAAGTCTACTGGCCGGTGGCATCATCGGCCTCAACCTCAATTACATCAACCTCTACATTGGCCGCGCTGGTCGCCTCAACTTGCCCGACCTCTGGGGTATCCATTAGGTCAGGATTGGACATGAGCCAGATAGGAGATGCTGGCTGTAGAAGTTAGTCAGAACCTGGGGAGAGATAGCCAGACAGATCACTCATCAGGTGCATGTAATATTTTGGAAGAGGATTCTTTTGCAAGTAGTCGGCTAACGCCACCCTCAATGGACCGTCATCGAGTTCCATCTTCCTCGCCACCTCAATATTGTCAATAAAAGCGAAGAGGTAGGCCAGTATACCGTCGTACTTACATTCATCGGAGTTTTTGTATTTAAGTACGATGGTGACCTCATCCTGTTGGCCAGCTCGTGTAACCTCCAACTCAGCCCGGATAGCCTCCAGCTCGATCTGGGTTGCCTCTAACTCAGCCTGTACCTGAGCCTTCTCCATCAATACATTGGCGATCCGTTGGCAATCCATCTAGGACGCCTTCGCAGCTTTGGCCAGCAAATCTTGGGAGGAGGTCAACTGAGTTATGAGGGTTTTTCTCTCCTCAGAAGTAGTGGCAAGCTCGGCCCTTTTTTCACTAAGCTCCATCCTGCTCGCCTCATACCTCTCCTGCTGGTCGAGGTGTTGGTGATGGGCTCGCCAGGCAAAGACGGAGGCCTGGACATGTAGCATGGCAGAGCAGATGTCCATATCGGCTGCGGATATCTTGCCCGCATACCCTTCCAGTTTCTCCGTCCAGGATTTTACCGGAGCTTCCATTGCTGGCTCGACTTTCGACAAAAGGTTTTTCATTAGATCCATGCTCGGCAGCATAACTGATCTGGAAAGGTGGCCTCCGTCCAAGAAATTTCTTGGAACCTTCGATCAACTTGGGATTCCAGCCACAAATACTGACCGAGCCAGCCCGGGGAGACTCAGAAGACCATACCCCTGGCGGAGCTACAATGGTAACTCCGGGCTGCTGATCGGCTGCCCGATAGAGGTCGGACGGCGCTTGGCTTAATATGATGATGGCCGGAACCGAAGGTTTCAAACCTCTTCATTTTCCCCTATCAGGAACCTTGGCCGACAAGTTTTGTTTCTTGGCTTGCTCGGCCCGTTGCCTGATGCGTTCGGTTGGGTTCATCCTGGGGAGTATACCCTCACGAGGAAGGACGACTGTAAAAAAAAAAGTTGAGTGCAAGCATGTTAACACGTGCTTATCTTGAGGCAGGCCAAGAATCCTGATTATTCGACTTCCATTATGCTCGGCTCGGCCTGCCGAAACTGGTTAGGTCCCAACAGAAGTAGTTTCTGCGGTGACCTAAGGGATTATTGTTGGACATCCGAACCAAGTTGGACAACATATTGCACCTGGACGGTTCAATGAGAGCTTTCAGGAGTTCATTAAGCTGGTCAGGATGCCGTACCTGGGCATCTTCTCAGTAGGCCATCCAGGATCGTTTGGAAGTGTCGTGGATGAATGGATCCGACCGGCCCGAGCAGGATTTACCATGCATGGAGATACCAACTGCTACGAGATTGTGGGTGATAAAACCGCCCACTACCGTGGAAATAAGTGAAAATCAAGGAGATAGGGGGCACGATCCCCACTACTTGGGCTCCTCTCTAACTATAAATAGATGTAATTTCAGCTTGTAAAAGGTTCGAACTTTTTGGTACTAAGCACTAGAGAGCTATTTTCTCTACTTATATAACATAAGGTCCTGCCCGGTCACTACAACCGTCTAGGATCAGCCGAGCTAAATTGCCCGAGTAAGCTTCGGGCCAGTGTTTTCTGCAGTCCTTTATACTTTTCAACTTCATTTCTTTCATCTGATTTCACCAATTTCATCCATTTTTACATCAATTTGAGTGTTCGACTAAGAATTAATCAATTACAAATTCCGACGTCAATACTTGAAATAAGAAATGTTATATTCAATATTGATATTAATAAAAGATAAAAGTATAATTGGAACATCAAATATTTTTTTAATTTATATGAAAATAGATGTATATATATATTTATAATGGAACAAAACTAGTATATTTTAATGTGTATTATGGAACAAACACCTTCTGACGGATATAGAGAAAATAGTATATTTTAATATGTATTATAAACAAACACCTTCTGATGTATATAGAGAAAATAATATATTTTAATGTGTATTATGAACAAATACCTTCTGACGGACATAGAGAAAATAGTATATTTTAATGTGTATTATGAACCAACACCTTCTGAGAAAACTAATTTAATATGTTGTCAAAGTCAAATGAAGAATTATTCCACATCCAATTTTCATGTTTATGAGGTTGGAGTACTTAACAAAAAATAACAATTTTTCTATTCTAAAATTTTCACTCGTTTTATAATTTTTAATAATGTCACTAACAATATCAATAAATATTGGGAATATCAATATTAACTTGCCTTGGTTGTATTAATTTTGAACCAACTATCGAGTAATCATCCATTTTGTTTTGAAATATGAATACCATATAATTATTGATAAAAAAAATACCAACATTGATATTCTGAGTTTCATGTAAAAAATAGAGAAAATGTAGATAAATATCAAACTTTAAAGAGTGACACTTATGTAATCGGGATCCATGCCCCCAATCACCCAGCCCACCCCTACCCTATTTATATTTTTTTAATTTTTTCTTTCTCCTAACCCTAATTCTCCTCCACTACACTGCAATCTCTTCTTTTTTTATATTAAGGAATATATCAAGCATGATTGATTCTGTCCATATACATATTCTTATGTGCATCTTTATAATCTTGTAATCTCTTCTTGTTAAGAATATTAAGAAATTATACAATTCATTTTATTCTATATGGTATTTGAGTCTCTCTCTCTAACGAGATAACCAATCCATACCCTCATTCCACGATCCAAATCCTATTCGAAACCTTTTTCCGCCTCTCGTCACAACTACTACCGATTCCCCCCCCTCTCCCCCTGCATGTAGTCACAATAACAGCGCATCATCACATCCCCGTCAAACTCACAGAGTCCACCTATTCTCCCTGGCAAGTGAATTTCCTCGACGTCCTCAACGGCTTCGATTTAACCGGCCACATCGATAGTCGTCACCCTTCTCCTCCCCCTACCAATCCGGCATTTAATCACTGGTTCCGATAAGACCAGATTATCCTCGTGATAATTTTTAGTTCGATTGCTATCGATATCCTTCCGATCATCTCTTTCGCAACCACTACCGTCGGTGTATGGGCCATCCTCTCCCGCCTATACGTAGATAAGTCTCGCTCATGCGTTCTACAATTGAAAATTGACTTGTCTCGAATCACTATCGGTCATCAATCTGTAACTGAATACCTGCAATATGTTAAAATGAAAGTTGATGAATTGGGACTTATTGACACTCCAGTGAGCGATGATGATCTTACTCTATATGTACTAAATGGATTGGAACACAATTACCGTGAGATTGCAGGGGCTATTTGTTCTTGTGAAACTCCTCTCAAATATGAAGAGCTGCATGACCTTGTTGTTACTCATGAACTCTATTTGAAAAACCTTGAAACTGAGAATACGGCCCTTGTTGCTACTGCTAATTTTGCCCGTCATGGGCGTGGTGGCTTGTTTGGGTCCTACTCTCAAAATCGTCGGCCCCAATCCTCCTAGGGTCACGGGTCTCCTGCTGGTCGTGGGAACTAGACTATGTCTGCACCTCGTGGTGGTTCAACTAGTCGCGGTTCATCCTCTGAGAATTCCAGAGGCCGACCAATTGTTGTTTGCCAATTGTACGGTTTTAAGGGCCTTGTTGCACCTACTTACCGCCGCCTAAATGCAACTGCTAATGTTGCTCAATCTTCTACTGTCTCGGTCTTTTTAAATTCTTAGCTCGTTGACTCGGACGCCTCTCACAGCATCACCAGTAACTTATCCAACATGTTCATCCACACTAAGTTGACGGCACTGACGAAATTCAAATCGCTGACGGTACTGGTCTCCCTATTACTCATACTGGTACATCTCATTTACAGTTTCCGTCACGTACTTTCTGTGTCTATGATATGCTTTGTGTGCCTGCTGCGAAGCAAAATTTATTATTTGTGCATCAGTTCACTAAATTTAATAATGTCTCCATGGAATTTTTTCCTTATCATTTTGTTATTAAGGATCCACACACGGGGACGCGTTTGGCTCAGGGAAAGTATAAAGATGGTGTTTACTGCATTCAGTCGTCTTCTTATTATCTTCAATCACCTGAAAAGTTTATGGCTCTTGGTGTCCGTACATCCACTTCGACGTGGCATGCTCGTTTAGGACATCTCACTCCATCTCGTTATTCAGCTATAATTAAGGACGTTAATTTACCTGTCTCAAATAATACTGTTGTTTTGGATTCGAACTGTTTATCTTGTGATATGCGCAAGTCTCACAGACTACCATTTAATGATTCTTCAATTGTTGTTAATTCTCCTCTGGATTATATTTATGTTGATGTATGGGGCCCTGCTTCTTATGTTTCATATGATGGGAGTCGTTATTTTTTTGCTCTTGGTTGACCTGTATAGTCGATATTGTTGGGTATTTTCTATTCAAGCTAAATCACAGGTCGCTAGCGTCGTAGAACAATTTAAATTGATGGCCGAAAAGAAATTCAAGACCACTCTTAATAATTTTTTACTCTGACAATGGTGGGAAATTTATGGCACTTCACTCATTTTTTGCATCTTCCAATATTGGCTGGTTCACTACCGCCCCTCATACTCCTCAGCAAAACAGTATCTCTGAAAGACGTAATCGTCATATTCTTGAGGTCACACGGGCATTACTACATCATTCTGGTCTACCTTTTGAGTTCTAGTCCTTTGTAGTTCAAACAGCTGTATATCTTATATATCTTATATCCTTTGTAGTTCAAACAGCTGCATTCCCCACCTATTATTGGTTCTCAAAGTCATTTTCAACTACTGTTCGAACATGAACCAAACTACTTGAAGCTACGCACTTTTGGTTATGTCTGCTTCCCTTGGCTTTGTCCTTACTTCCCCGATAAGCTCTTTTATCCATTAACACCGTGCATTTTTATTGGTTATTCCCTATCACAGAGTGCTTATCGGTGTCTTGATCCTAATACTAGTCGCATTTATGTATCCCGTCATGTTAAATTTGATGACTCCAAGTTTTGGGCAACACTTCCACGGCAGCCAGATCCTCCTACTTTCTTGGGTAGGCTTACCGTTTTACCTACTGCACCGAGCCAGACACCTCTCCCTATCTCTGCCCCTTTTACTCCTATTATATCCTCACTCGATTCTTTGGGTCCTATCTCTTCTTAAACTTTGTCAATTGCTGATCCTCCGCCTGGTCCTCCTGTTCCTCCTTCTCGCATTTATGGAATGACTACTCGAAGTCAGAATAGCATTTTTCGACCAAAGCGGCTCTTTTCCACTACTAAACATCCTCTACCACCTGACTTGGAGCCCTCCACGATCTCTACAGCCCTGTCTGATCCTCGATGGCGTGCAGCTATGATAGACGAACTTATAGCTCTTCAGAAGCATGGAACTTAGGATCTTGTTGTTCTTCCTCCGCACGCTAACATCATTAGTTGTAAATGGGTCTTCCGTATAAAGCGTCTCCTTGATGGTTCAGTTGATAAATTTAAAGCCAGACTTGTTGCTAAGGGATTTCATCAACACCGTGGAATTGATTATTATGAAACGTTCAACCCAATTATAAAATCCGTGACTATTCGTATGGTCATTTCTCTTGTTATTACATGTTAGTGGCCTCTACGCCAACTTGACATTAGCAATGTCTTCCTTCATGGGTCCTTATCCACTCCGGTATACATGACGCAGCCTCCAGGCTTTACTGATCCTCAATCTTATTCTCATGTTTGCTTCCTCAAAAAATATCTTTATGGTCTCTGTCAAGCCCTCTTGGCTTGGTATCAAGCTCTTAGTATGACCTTAATTCAATTTGGCTTTTTGCGCTCCCAAGCTGATCACTCTTTGTTTACCTATCTTAAGGCTGATGCTCATCTCATTGTATCGGTTTATATCGATGATCTCCTAATCACTGGCTCAAGTATCTCTCTTATTCACTCTCTTACGTCGCATCTTCAATCGTCCTTTACTGTAAAAGATCTTGGTGAGTTGTCATTCTTCCTAGGCATTGAGGTTGCCCGTTGTAAGAATGAACTTTTTCTCTCCTAACATAAGTATATTATGGATTTGCTCATACGTCACACAATGAATGGGGCTAAGCCTTTGATGATTCCATCTACCGCCAAAGTTGGGCTGTCCACTGACTCTATAGACCTCACTGAGTATAGAAGTGCAATTGGTAGTCTTAAATATCTAGCATTCACTTGCCCCGATATTACCTTCATAGTTAACCGTTTGGCTCAAGCTATGTCATGTCCTTCTCCTGACGGTTGCGCTGCTGTAAAATGACTACTGTATTATTTAAAGAGCTCTCTACACTTTAGTCTTCTCCTACGTTCGGCTCGTGATTTTTCTCTTACGGCATACTCTAATTTTGATTTTGGTGGGGATTCCCGTGATGGTAAGTCGACTTACGCCTACTTTGTTTTTCTTGGTATTAATCCTATCTCGTGGATATTTAAGAAACAAACAGGGGTAGCTCGCTCATCCACTAAGGTTGAGTACCATACTCTCACTTCCACTGCTTCCGAGGTCTGTTGGGTAATACAACTTTTTAAGGATCTTCATCTTTCAATCTCCAAACGACCTCACCTCCTCTGTGATAACATGGGGGCAACACAAGTCACAAGACTAGTTCTTCATCCTGTCCAGCATTCTAGGATGAAACATATTACACTTGACATTCATTTTGTTCGTGACTTAACTGCCAAGGGTTTATTATCTATCTCATACGTAAACACAGTTGATCAACTAGCTGACCTTCTTACAAAGTCCCTTCCTCGTTAGCGTTTTAACTCTCTCAGATCCAAAATCTCCGTTGCCGATGGGACGTCAATTTTATGGGGCCGTATTAAGGAATATATTAAGTATGATTGATTTTGTCTATAACATCGCCTCTTTTATAGGATCATGATTTGATTATTTCTATGTACATATTCTTGTGTGTATCTTTATATTCTTGTAATCTCTACTTGTTAAGAATATTAAGAAATTATACATTTCATTTTATTCTATACTTTATTCTATGTTGTCTCTTCTTTTTATTGTTCTCCTCATTCTTCTTTGTATGATGTCTTCATCTTTTCTATTATATATTTTTTTCCTCATTCTTTGGTTCACAATTTCATATTTGTGGTTTTTTCTTCAAATCATAATTTCATGTTTATGATTTATTCTTCTTTTTTTAATTTTTATTTTCGTAAATTTAGATGATTGATTAGAAATAACGATTCCAATCAATTGTAGTCATATTATTGCAGAAAATTCGAGGAAGAAGATGATGAAAAATTGCCCTCAAAATTTTAAGATTTTAAACTTACACCCTATATAGTACACTGATATATTTTGAGTATATGATTAGTACATTTAAGTTATGTTACTTAATACCTTAATTATATATGAGCAATACCTTACATTTCAATAACTTGTAAAATAAATTTTAAAATTTTAAGTTTATATTGATACCTTCTCAATATATGAGTAATACATATAAATTATATGAGTAATAACCTTAAATAGTTAGTAACTAATACCTTATGAATAATCAAAGTAATATCTTTTAATTATGAAAGTAATACATTTAGACTTTTGTGAGATAAATAAGTAATACCTCTACATATAACAAGTAAGATCTTTAGGTAAAATAAGTAATATCTTTCACTAAAAACAAATTTAAACAAAATAATATATTTAGATAAAACAAGTAATACGTATACAAGTAATTCCTTTTACTGAACAAGTAAATGTAAACATATATTTCAGTTATAAAAATAATACATCATAAGTAAGAAATTAATACCATATGTATATACAACTAATACATTTCACTGAACAAATAAAATACAAGTAATACATTATGGATATACAACTAATACTTTATGAGTATATAACTAAAACCTTGATTGAAGAATTTATGCGGATCAGATGATGCATGGGCACACACCATGACCTCACGTGGAGGCACCCACACACTAAGTCGGATTAGGAGTACGGACCTTAGGTGTACATAAGTTTGTGCGAATTACTTCAAAATGTATATCAAAGTTTAAAATAGCATTATCGACATAAATATGGTAATTTATATATTGATAATTTTTTTTAATGGTGAAAATTGAAAATTAACAATATTTATCAATTTTTTTATATGGATATTTCTTAATGTTAGCTAATATTCGCTGAAATTCATATTTTAAGTGTCTGATATATAATTGATAATTAGGAATATCGTAATTTAAAAATTATAAGTAAATATTGATAAACTAAGTATATCTATTATAATTAATTATCATATATATGGATATTATAACTAGAATTTAGGATTATCTTGACATAAATAAATATTATAAGTAAAAACTGATATGGCTTACAACCGAATATAAAAAAAAAAGGTGAAATAATAGCTAAATATCTATCAGTATCATTAAACATAAAAGTTAATATTGAGGAGCTAAAAAACAAAACAATATTTTTCTTTTTTTTTTTGGAAAATTTTAAAGAATATTTTATTAACAAACACCAACATTTTCAACCTTGATTACAATTATGAATACTTTTTTTTATATATACGAATTAAATTATTACAGTTGTATATAATATTCGGCACACCCACTTATAAATACTCTATTTTTTCAATCCTATCAACAAAAGTCAAATGAAGAAATAAGTTTAGCTACATGTTAAAGTTTTTATTACTTTTCCTTGATGATTTACATACATGTATTATTCTTAAAGTGACATTTGAGAGGATCCTCTCCCCTATTTTTCTGTGTTTCTTTATTAGAATTTTTCCTCAATATTTTGTTGAAATTGAGAGAGATTGTATGTGTTGTATTTCTCCTCATTAGTTCCCACGTGTATTATACTCCACACATATTTTCATGGGCATGCAGGAATTAATTAGAATAATTCAGCCATGTAATTTCGTATCGAGATATAAACCAAGTTTGTAAAACAATTATATAATTCATGGCCAAGTTATTTTCCCCGTTGAGGTATCATCAATTTATGTAATTTTAATTCTTGTTGGGTTTCATTGTTTTAGCCTTTCACTATTTTTAATTTCAAGTTCTTCTGAAATTTTTTATTTTTAAAAGATTATGAAAACATTCTTCCAATTCCTTCTAAATGTTCAAATTATAGCGAATAATTTGAAAACCAGATTAGATCCCCCTTTGAGAGGGTGATTGTTTAAAAAGAAAATACAATTCTTTATTATTATATGTATAAAAGAATACCATTTGTGCCACATGTCAGGTCCTGAATTTTTTTCATACTAATAGTTTTTTAAAATAATTTTTTTAATAAATGAAATTTTAAATACTGTAGCTTTTAATGTGGCTAGTTAATGACTTTAAATTAATGTTTATATGAAACATTAGTAGATAATATAAGAATTTTAGTAGATTTGTTAAAATCTTACATAATATATATATGAATATCATTTGTGCCACATGTCATGTCCACATTTTTCTCATAATAATGTTTTTTTAATAAAATCCTTGGTAAATGAAATTTTATAGACAATTTTTTTAATATGGCTAATTGATGATTTTAAATTAATGTTTATATAAATTATTATTGAATGGTATAAATACTTTAGATAGTTTTGTTAAAATACCATATGCTATCTTTATATATATAAACGAATATCATTTGTGCCACATGTCAAGCCCACAGTTTTTCTCATAATAATATTTTTAAAATATAATTTTTAATAAATGAAATTTTAAATACAATAGCTTTTAATGTGGCTAATTAATGACCTTAAATTAATGTTTATACGAAAAATTATTAAATAGTATAAGAATTTTAGTTAGATTTGTTTAAATACTATATATTATACTTCAAATATGGAAATTGTGTATATATATGAAATTTGATTAATTTCAAAAAGTTTGACAAAAATATAAAAATAAATAAAAAGAAAAAATAAAGTGAAGGTGGGTTGATTAAAAAACTTGTTCACATTTATTAACTAATGAAATGGAATAATTTTTGTGAATATATGCTATAAATAAATTATAAAATTTATTTGAAATTTTTAACTTTTTTTTTTATCATTTAATTGAAAAGAATTTCAAGAACTATTCTAAAATTTAACAATAACAATCAAACTAAAAAATGGTAGAAATGTTGAATAATACAATAAACATAGCAATACATATTTTTTCAAAATAATGAATAAAAATTTATTTATATCCTTTACAAACGCAAATACATTTCAATAATTAAATAATGTATTAATCACATTAAACTTTGTTATATTTAATGCAAAATTAAGTCGTATGTACTGCACAAAATCATAAATTTATTTTTCATATATAAATAATATTTTTATTTTTTAATTTTATTGAATTCAATTTAATTTTTTAAAATATCATATATTACACAGATCATATACTAATAAGGACATAAATGTAAATATCAATAGATTGTTTTAAACTTTCAATTAAAGTTGTTAAAACAGGTTAGACATATAAGGTCATCCTGTCCCACCACTTCAAAATGATTGATTGGTTTGAGTAGTAAGAGGCCCACTAAAAGATTTGGCCCGAGGTTTTTTGAATTTTTGTTAGGTTGACCCATAGACTAGTGGATTATGCTTCAAATATTTTTAAATTTTTCACTTTAAATTCTTTTTTTGTAAATATAGATGAAAAATGAATAATAACGACATATATATATATATATATATATATATAGAATGAATGCATGAATGGACAAAATGACCTCCTTCATCATCCTAACAAATTAAATAGAATAAATGAATGAATGGAGAAAATGGCCTTGAAAGGACATGAAAGGGCAGATGTCTCTCCAAGTGTGTGCCCATTCATGGCCAACAAAAGTGAAGCAGTATAGTTTTGACGCAGGCATAATAAATAATAAATAAAACATTAATTTAGCACCCAATATTCCGAATCCCAAACCCATTAATTATTTAGTTGAAAATAAATAGAGTAAATGTCCAAAATACCACATTTAATATAATACTTACTGTTTATACCACAAAACATATAACAATATCCTTTTCTATCATAAATAGGTAAAAAAAATAACCAAAAAAACCCTTTCACATTACATGAAAAATGTTATTTCCACTCTAATTTTATTATTTTCAAATCAATTTGTTAAGTCATTTATTGAAACCGAATATAATTATTTTGGTATATCTGATAGAAACCACTGCGTATCCAATGCTATACTCAAGTTTTCACTTGTATAGATGATCGATGCGGTATAACAATGCCACGTATTAAATAATTATTATTCGAAAAAATGAATAATAGAGTTTTTTCCATAATTTATATTTATTGACATCTGTTGGTCCCAAGTGGTGTCCGAGGTTCAAAGGGGGGGTGAATGAACCTTGGTCGATTTTCAAAATCTTTTAAAACAACTGTTCTGCACTGCAAGTTACTTGAGCTTGCAGCGATAGATGGTTACTGCTTGCAGCGCTACGATGCAGTGCTGTAAGTTGTAACTTGGAGTCTTATATGCAGCGGAAATTAACTTTAAAACACAAGGCTGTTTTTCTCAAAAATGCTTCTTTCAAAATGTTTTATGCATAGAAATAAGAGAAATGCAGAGAATAAACGCACAGATAAATAAAGCAAGTAAACACTTATGGCTTATAGTGGTTCGAAGGTGGTGTAATCCTTCTACGTCCACTCTACTGCTCCTCGAGCAGGAATTTTGTTAAGCAAGATTGATTTACAGGACTCTCCTAATAATCTATCAACTTTACAAAGATACCACCTACTAAAATCCAGCGTACACACAGCAAATGCAAACTTCAAAGGCTAACCCACACAGGGTTCCACACTCCCACACAGGGAAGCTGCCTAACTCTAGACAACTAAACAAACAGCAAGGATCTCTCATATCAACTGTTTGATACCACTAAAACAACCTAAGCACACAGCAATAAGGTTAAAAGGATAAAAGGTTTTTCTTCAACTTGTGCTTCGAAGTGAGCTTCTGAATCCGTAAGGAATCCTTTAGCTTGAACTTGCTTCACTTCGGTAAGTTGAGTGACTGATACTGATTGTAGGCTTGAATGCTTGAATTTTGTAAGCTTTGAATTTTTCGCAGATGATTTTCAGATCTCAGTAACAGTGACCAGCTTCAGTACTCCTCAACCTCTATTTATACTTGTAGGAGAAGATGTCCGTTGAAGGAGACATCCCTCTTTTGAATTTGAAGTAGCCTGGCCAAAGCATGGTTCGCATTTAATGCGACTTGACTTTTTCTTTCAGAGCATTTAATGCGGCAGTTGCGGCTCGCAGCTTTCTGCAGCGCGTCAGTCCATGTGGCATCTTCTTATTAGCTCCGTGTCTGCTACTTTGACTTTTTCTTGAACGGCTCTTTTATTCCTACTTGAATCTCCGTTCCTCGTACTGCATTTATCCTTCCTAGGATTTGCAGGATACTTCGTTTGTAGTTGGCGCTGTATAACTTAACTGACTGTAAGTCTGCGCTGTATCCTAGGTCCTTGTGCAGCTGATGCTTTCTTTCAGTGCTACTGTAACTTAGACCTGGTTGCAGTATCTTCTGGCAGTGCTGCTGTGACTTCCTTCTAACAGTACTCCTGTATCCTTTTCTTGCAGCGTTGCTGTACGCCGTCCTTTCTTACTTTGCTGTATAGAAGATTTAACTCATTGAAGTGTTGCTGTATCTTCTTTCAACCAGCTATGCTGTATCCTGTCTTCTTGCAGCGATACTGTATCCTAACTTCTTTCAGCGATGTTGTATCCTGTCTTCTTGCAGCGATAACTTCGTTTAAGGCTTAGATGCAGCTTTATCCTTTTTCATCCTCCATTATGACACTTAATACAAGACTCAATTCTAGTCTATTTATTCACTTAAACAATGTGAAAAATGGGGTACTTAAAACTTCCTATTACATATTTGGTTTGTCTCATCAAAATCTAAACATCGAAATCCCAACAATTTCCCATTTTTTGATGATGACAAAACCTTTACATTATTTCGTTTATGAAGAAGTTTTATCTTACATTAACTCATATGGATTATCAGGATTACATGTTTGAACAGATTAATAAAATCTAATCCTGGATTCATCAGCGATGCATCATGCTATTCCTTTCATCATAAAATAACAGGAAAAACGTAAACAGCATGCATGAGTTCATAAGAATTGAACTTGATCAGAGCAAAACAAAATTTCTTCAGTGACAGATAGAAATTTTTACAAACAGTAAGAATATAACATGGATCACAAGAGGGTATACACAAAGCTTAGTAAAACAGAGACCTTTTGCTTGGCGGTTCGTCAGCTCTTCTGCCAGCAAATCTTTCAAGGCCTTCCCTTCCTCTTGATCCTTTCCACCAGTCTCTGATGGACTCTTGATAGGACTCTTCCAGCTTGTGTCTGATCACAGGAACTTGAATCCATCTGAGCCAGAAGTCCTCGCAGTATGGTACAATCAGCCCTTCCTTTACTCGGTCAATGTATAATTGTTGAATATCAAGGCTTCCTTCCCGAGTGAGCTGTTCATATCTCTTCAATGCAGTCTTGCAAGTGTGGTACCTACTGAATTTGCTTTTTCTACATAGTTCTCTGAAGTGTCTGAGGTATTCTGATCGTTTGAAAATAGTGATCGCCTCAAATGTTGGATTTCTGTCAAAAGGCAGTCTGATTTCTTTGAAGATATCAAATCTCCAAGCCATGTTTTCTCCTTCTGGCCTTTAATCCATCAACACGGACACTTCAGCAGAGATATTATCAGTATCAAGGCGAGGAATTTCTTGAGGAGGAAATTGGTAGAAGTGATCTGGAAAAAAAATTTCTATCACCAATTACTCCGAGTCTTTAAATCCAAGCATTAGGATCTACATCTTCTTCTCTTTGGTGCCTATGACTCTCGGACTCGTCCCCGCTCATCCTCTTACTTGAGCCTTACTGCTGGCTATCATCCCTTCTCTTTGAATGATAGGAGGGAGGTGCTGCATCCTTGTTTGAAGCTCTGTTATGTGCAACGCTTGCAGCCGGTCTTCTCCCAGCAGCTGCACCAGCACCTCCAGCTCCATCATCATCTCTTCTCCATCTCTTCGGAGAGGGGATGTCAGCAGTGGCGGATGATCCAGACCTTCTTCTCCTCCTACTGAGAGGTTGTTGGTCATCATCCTCTTCTTCTTCTTCTTCAGCAGCCCCTTTGCTCCTGTATCTATCATCAGATCTTCTAAATCCTTCCCTTTTTTTGGCATCATCAAAAGCCGGGGGCTGAGCAGGGGCAGCTGGGACCACCCTTGATCGAGGGCGTCGGGTCGGTTTAGGGGCGGGCTCTGGAGCATCGACATGCTGAGGAGAAGTTCGGACCATGATGTCCATTAATTCTCCCACTATCAGCTCCAGATTCCCCAAACGGTCGTCCACACTTCTGGTTCTCTGAGATTGATCATATACACAATCCAGAAGTGTTTCCAGGACTTTGGAGTGAGAGTTGAGTCTGGTTGAAGCATTTTCAGCATGCTGCTTGCATTGCTTGATCTCCTGACGCGTCAGAGCAGCATCGACCTTCAACTCCTTCTCCAGCCTGACTCGATCGAAGTACAACCTGTTTGAATGTTCAGCGAGATTTGACTTAATCATATCAGGCAGCACTTCGAGGTCCTTCTTGAAACATGTCATGGTTTCAGCATGGAATTAGGCAGTGACCCTGAGACTGTTGGGCATGGTAGACTCATGCTCTTGGAGAGCATGCAGCAGATGTCTAATAGCAGCTTCAACTCGGTTGATAGATTCATCAGGGGTCAGTCCCGAATTCCTTTTCGTCGAGGCAGCAGTGGATGTAGCAAATGGAATAACATCCTGACAGACTGGTGCTGTATCCTGCCTCGAAACTTCAGTAGCAACCTCATCCTCATGTTTGCTGGTATGAGAGCTTGTAGAGCTTGAGTATGGGTGCTCTTCTTCTTCTTCTTCTTCTTCTTCTTCCTCATCTGCCTCCTCTTCGCCGGATGAGATTTGAACAGGATCTGCTCCGCCAGATTTTGGCCCATGAACAGCTATGTTGCGTTCCTTTATCATCCTTACAAAGTCGGCATGAGACATATTAGCTTCCACAGTAACCTCTGCTGCTGTAACCTTGGAAGGTTCTTGAGAGCGTGCAGCAGCTGCAGCATCAACCTCCTCTCGAGGTGTCTCTAGCTGCACTTGGGTTACCTCAGCTTCAGCTCCAATATCCTCAGTGGGTACTGTCTGAACAGCCTCCCCACCTGAGGTCTTCTTACCCTCAGGGAGTGTTGTCAGAACAACATCCTCCACAGAAGTCTTCTCAACGGACCCCGTCTCCTCGACCAGTCCTGTAACTTCGACAGCCTCTGCTGCAAGAATGGGTTCTTACAGCTCTGCTTGGTTTCCTACAGCGTCTACAGCTTTCAGCACTGTAACCTCTACTGCTGCAAGAATCTCAGCTTCCACCCTGTTTGGCTCTTCAGCTGCAACGTCTTGTAGGGTGGTTGTCTGCTGCACTGCTGTCGCGTCCAGTGTAGGGAGTACAGCCTCTGCAACTTCCTCCGTAGATGCTTCATCGACAATTTCAGAGATGTCTGAGATGACATCCCTGATTATGGCAGTTGGTTCCCCCTCAGAATCTGCATGAGCAGCATTTTTATCTTCATGAAATGGGGAATCACCATAATCAGTAGTTGAGCTTCCTCCTCCTCCAAGCGATCCAGCATGACAATGTTGGAGAGGCCCTCAACCACTTGCTCATATGCGGGGGAGTTCATCTAATGCGAACTTGAACTTTCTTCTCCCCGCATCCTCCTTGGAGTGTGCTGCATCCTGGTTTCCTTCAAGCTTTGTTGCAGTGCCAGTTGCAGCATAGCGTCTTCAGCTTGCTTCACTCCCAAGGTGTCGATTTGCTCATGAGCAAACGCGACGTCATCGCCCCTTATTACAGCCTCCACAGCCGGGGCAAGGAAGACCTACGCATCTTCCACTACTTCTCTCATCGGCAGCTCTGCAGAGTTGGATTCTGCAAGAGCTTTGCCCTTTTCCTTGTCCTGTGCTCCCTGTGCAGCACTGCATCCATCGAGCTCTTGAACTCTTGCTGCAAAGTCAGGTTGCAGGAGTGCCAGAATGTCTTCAGATTTGGCCCACTTCAGGACAGCTTGCTCAACTGTCAGGAAATCCTTCCACTTCAACAGGATTTCCCCCTTGGACAGTCTCATCTCTCTCCAGAGAGAGTACTGCTGCTCCATATTTCTAGCAGCCGAAAAGGTGGGATCGAGCACTGAAGCTTCTGTTTGTGGACGAGCTTCTTCTTTAGTTGGCTCGACCCGGTGCTGATATGGCTCCTGAAGCCGATATGACTCATCCGTAAAGTCAACTACAACCATATTAGGTGTAGAAAGTTGGGAATCAAGAGAGTCACCTTTATCCCTGGGCTGATGTGACACATCTCCAACAGCAGCAGCAACCTTCTTGCTGCGTGGAGCCCTTCTCACCAAGGGTGCGTCATCATCTGGGGAAGAGGATTCAAGTTCAGGTACAGTCTTCCCTAAACTCCTCTTGATAACAGAAAGAGGACTCAAAGCGTCTTCTTCTTCGGCTTCCTCCCCGCTGCCTGCAGCTTCATCTTGCAGAGCAAGAGTTGCATTCTTTTTGTCTTTGGTTTTCTTCTTTGCAACTCCTGCTCCAGCAGCCTTCGGCTGGGTCTTACCCTTCTTCTTCTCCCTGAGATACTTTCCGATGTGAATGGGGGCGGGTGCTGCAAGTTGAAGGCCAAGCTTGCAGAGCAGAGAACAGATGGTGATACCGTAGCTCCGACGCTCCGTTATCTTCTCTGCTTCCTCCCACAGCCTCTTCATGATGAACCTCGCCCAGTTCACCTTTTCTCCGGCCATGATCGCAGATATGATCCGGAACCGGAGATCTGTGCATTTGTCATAACTCCCGATCCTTCCTTCGATGGAGTATGCACAGATGTCGTGGAGAAGTTTAAACTCCGGTTTGAAGAGCTTCTTGGGGGCTCTTCTCTTGATTTCAGCCCCTGCATCCCTTGCTCGAAAGAGATCCCACATCTCTTGAGCAGATGCCTCCCCATACTTTGTCAACTGGCTGGGGGTAAGACCTGCAGCGGAGATGCTGAAGGTGGTGGAGATGTCCCTAACGGTCAAAGACCGTTCTTCTCCATCTGCATCCATCCGGAATAGGATGCAGTTTCTGTCCTCCGCCTGCCTGGCGTAGGCATAAAATCTTTGTACTGACTCCATCGAGAAGCCAGCGTAGATGGTGGTCAACAACCCTAGGACTTGGGTCTGTTGAAGAGCATCAAAAGTCCTTTTCAGAAAGGCATTATCATATATCCCTGATTCGTAGATGTGTTCTTGGTTGATCAGCCTTCCGTCAAGAAAAATAGTGCGTCGGGCAGCCATTGGAGATTTTTGATTAGAGAGAAAGAGAGAAGATTCAAAGATTTGCACTTGGAAGGTTTTTCGCACAGAGCGTTTTCTCTCCTTGGAAAATGGTGAATATTGAATTCAAAAGGCACGGTTATGGAGTTTATGGCGGTTCTCAAGGGACGTGAGTGAGATCAACGGTTGAGATAAATCATGGAGTTGATCTTATGGTTCAGGAAAAAGCGGAGATGTCAAATCATCGCAATAATTACCTGGCGCGTGGGTTTCTGACCGCGCTCTTTCTACTTCCTGACACACGCAGACATGCATTAAATGCTGAAAGACATGTCATTTGCCGCCTAAATAAATACCTTTTTAAGGTTGCTGTATTTCAAGTACGAGGTTGCAGGGTAATCAATACTCCTTTGAAATAAATGCTGCAACCTGGTGCTGCTTGAATTCTCGATCACTGCTATACTGTAAGTATAAAGATGCAGCACTGTCTGATCCCAATGCTGTATTAATGCGTAGCTTACAATACCGTTTTTGCTGCTTTTCACAAGCATGCAGAGGTTCCCCCTGCATTTCTGCATCTTCATTTCTCTTCACAACTTAAGAATTCCCAGCTCGTTTCGAAGCATAGAAAATCTAGACTCACTCAAAGGCTTGGTGAGGATGTCTGCAAGCTGGAGATCCGTATGAACTTTTTCAAGCACGACGTTTTTCTTTTCAACATGGTCTCTTATAAAGTGATGACGTATATCGATGTGCTTAGTTCTTGAGTGAAATACAGGATTATGGGTAATTGCAATAGCACTCATATTATCACAGAGAATTGGAGTCTCTTTTTCTTCTATCCCATAATCTCTAAGTTGCTGCTGTATCCAGAGAATCTGCGCACAGCAACTTCCTGCTGCAACATACTCTGCTTCTGCTGTAGAGGTTGCGATAGAAGTTTGCTTCCTGCAGAACCATGAGACTAGTCTGTTTCCCAGAAATTGACACGTCTTACTGGTGCTCTTCCGATCAATTTTGCAGCCAGCATAGTCTGAATCGGAGTAGCCTTTAAGCTTGAATCCTCCTTCCTTAGGATACCATAGACCGACTTCCTGCGTTCCTTTCAGATATTTAATCTCTCTTTACTGCTGACAGATGTGATTCCTTTGGTGCTGCTTGGAACCTAGCACAGACTCCTACTGCAAACATAATGTCTGGCATGCTTGCTGTGAGATACAGCAATGATCCAATGAGTCGTCTGTACTTGGTTATGTCAACATCTTTGTCTTCCTCATCTTTGTCAAGACTTATGGATGTGGACATGGGAACGGATGTTGCTGCACCATTCTCCATGCCAAATTTCTTGATGAGTTCCTTTGTATACTTGACTTGACTGATGAAGGTCCCTGTAGGTAGCTGTTTTACTTGCAGTTCGAGAAAGAAACTTAATTCTCCCATCATACTCATCTCGAATTTTGACTGCATCAGGTTGGAGAATTTCTCACATAGCTCTTTGTTTGTGGATCCGAAGATAATGTCATCCACATATATTTGTACTAACAGTACACTTTCTCCGTCTTGTATCCTAAACAGCGTTTTGTCGATTGTTCCTTTTTGGAAGCCATTTTCCAGAAGATAAAGAGATAAGGTGTCATACCAAGCTCTTGGTGCTTGCTTCAGTCCATATAAAGCTTTTTGTAACTGAAACACCTTCTCTTCTACTTGATCTTCGAAGCCCGGAAGTTGTTCAACATACACTTCCTCTGTAAGGAGATCATTCAGGAATGCGCTTTTGATGTACATTTGATAGACTTTGAAATTCATGTGCGCTGCATAGGCTGGGAAAATCCTTATTGCTTCCAGTCTTGCTACTGGAGCAAAAGTCTCATCAAAATCAATTCATTCTTCCTGACAGTATCCTTTAGCAACTAATCTTGCTTTGTTTCTTACAACGATTCCAGACTCGTCTAACTTGTTCTTAAAAACCCACTTTGTTCCAATTACTCCTTGATGAGTTGGTCTTGCAACTAATTGCCATACTTGATTTCTCTCAAATCCGCTCAACTCTTCTTGTATGGCCTGCACCCAGTTGCTATCTTGCAGTGCTTCTTCAACACTCTTAGGTTCTGGCTGAGATATGAAGCATGCAAACATTGCTTCATGTGGGATGGATCTTCTTGTTCTTACACCAATGGATGGATCTCCTATAATGAGATCTCTTGGATGATTCCTTAGCCATGTCCTATCTGGCTCAAAGACATGTGTTGGTGTAGCTTGCTCATTTTGTTGCTGTAAAGCAGGAGGTTCTGCTGCTGTAAAAATATCTGTTGCATCCAGAGTTGCAGCTTCTTCTTCTTTATCTTCTTCTGTATGCAGAACTCCTTCTATATAGCGTACAACATTCTCTTTCTTTGAAGCGGTTTCTTCAGGTGGTTCTTCCAACTTCTTTGTATCACAATGTGGTTCATCAAACACCACATGTATCGATTCTTCTACCACCGGGGTTCTTTTGTTAAAAACTCTGAAAGCTCTACTTACAGCAGAGTATCCTAGAAATACTCATTCGTCTGATTTAGCATCGAAGGTTTTCAGATGTTCTTTTCCATTGTTGAGAATGTAACACCTGCATCCAAAGATATGCAGATAAGAGATATTTGGTGTATGACCATTCCATATTTCATAAGACGTCTTGTCAAGATCCTTGATGATTAGACATTTATTCTGCGTGTAGCATGCAGTGTTGGTTGCTTCAGCCCAAAATTTCTTGGGTATTTCTGTTTCTGCTATCATTGTTCTTGCTGCTTCCTTGAGGGTTCTATTCCTTCGTTCAGTGACACCATTCTGTTGCGGTGTTCTTGCAGCAGAGTATTCATGATGAATACCATTATCAGAACAAAATTTCTCAATAAATTTATTTGTGAACTCAGTTCCTCTGTCTGATCTTATCTTCACTATGCTCAAGCTCTTTTCATTCTGAATTTTCTTCATGAGGCAAGGTAGCTTCTCTTGAGTTTCTAACTTCTTTGCAAGAAAGATCATCCATGTGTATCTGGAGTAGTCATCTACTACTACTAGGGAGTACTTCTTCCCACTCAAGCTTACTGGTTCTACTGGTCCAAAAAGGTCCATGTGTAGGAGATCTAGAATCCTGTGAGATGATTTCTGAATCTTATCCTTGAAAGAGCTCTTAACTTGCTTTCCTTTTTGACAAGCTCCACAGACATTCTCTTTCTTGTATGCTACGTCTGGCAATCCTCTCACGAGGCCTTTTCTTGCTAGCTTGTTGATAGTTTTGAAGTTCAGATGGCTTAACCTCTTGTGCCATAGCCAGCTCAGCTCTGGTGGACTTTTCACAATGAAACATGTTGATTGAGTAGAAAAGTTCCAATCTGCTAGGTAGATATTTCCTCTCCTTGTTCCTGTAAGCTTTACTTCATTCGTGGTGCTGTCCTTGATTAAGCATTTGTTGAGGTTGAATTCCATAGTGTATCTTTTGTCGCAGAATTGACTGATGCTTAAAGATTGTATCTAAGTCCTTTCACATAGGATACTTCTTTGATCTTTATGTTCTCTTTGACTAGGCATCCACTTCCTTTTGTGCTTCCTTTGGAATCATCTCCAAATATGACTTTAGGTCGTTTGCATTCTAGGAAGTCTCTTAGTGTGTCTTTACTGCCTGTCATGTGCCTTGAGCAGCCGCTGTCGATATACCATACATCACTGCTGCACCCTGGCACTATAACCTGTAATAATTTCAAACCGATTTAGGTACCCATATTTGTACAGGTCCTTTGGGGTTAGTTACTTTGGGAACCCAAACTTTCTTAACAGTAACAAATTTACTATAAGATTTGTTGGTTCTCGAGCTGTATGCAGTTGTCTTGGAAAAATGCTTATAAGAAGTGTGTGCATTAAGAATGTGTGTGACACCAGCACTTCTGTAGTGCGGTCTTCCACCATACTTCCCTAGAGTATATCCTCTTTGAGGTTTAAACATACAAGTCTCAGTATAGATGGGAAATTTTCTTCTATGCTGCAACTTTGTTGGTTGCTGCATCTTCTTGCTGCATGCAGCAGATGGCTTCTGCTGCAGCCAATTCTTAGATGCAGGCTTATTTCCTGCAGTTGAGCATTGGGGTTTCTTCCCTTTATCCGTCATTGCTGTTTTGTTCATTGTCTTTACAGAGTCACAGAGTAACTCTTTCTCCATTGGAGTTTCAGCTTGAACAAAGTTTACAGCTTTGGATGTACTTACTGTATTCTGAGAGGTATGATTGTTGTATCCTATACCCGATTTTTCAAAAGGGTTTCTGTTTTGATTTATGCAATCTCTTGCGTCCTTTGATGATTTAGTGAAAGTACTTATCGTGGACTGCAAGCTTTCCTTCTCAGATTTTAGCTCAGTGACTAGCAGATTCAATCTAGAGACCTCTTGTTGCAGCTTGCTACACTTTAAGTTATCAAACTCTCGTACAGCGAGCATCTTGGCAATGTCAATGTTCTTGCTCTTGAGGATCTCATTATCGATACTTAGGTTCTCATTTTCAACCTTCAGTTCCTTATGAATTGAGTTGATCTGCTCAAAGTCACTCATGATCCTTTTCAAGGAGTGGATCATGTTCAGCTCCTCACTTTCTAGTATGGACAACGGTTGATAGATTACCTCATCTTCTTCACTGTCCTCGTCATCTCTAGCCATCAGGCATATCAGCACTTCTTCATCAGAGGATGAGGTTTCAATGTCGCTGTTAGAGGATTCTGCAGCTTTCAGTACTTCCTTAGGAACTACTGCATCTTTGGCTTTCTCCATCTCTCCAATGAGAGCTCTAAGCTTGTGTCTTTCCTCTCTTCTTTTATCTCTCATTTGTTCTCTTTCTCCTTCAGGATATTTGTGCACTGTTGGATATGGGCAATTCCTTGCATAGTGCCCTGGTTTCCTGCAATTATAGCACAAGTCAATGTTTCCTGTATTTGACTGTGGAGAAGAGGATACCTGAGGAGGTGGATGACTTCTTCTGAAGTCATTTTTCTTGTTGAGGTTGATGTTGCTGTTATTGTTGTTGCTCTTTATAAATCTCCTGAATTTCTTTAGGAGAAGCGTCATATCCTCTTCAGCAACTTCTGTTGTATCCTCACTCTGTTTACTGCAACTAGCGGTTGTTGTATCCTTGGTTCCTCTGGCCGTCAGCGCTGTAACTTTGGAGATTGACTCCTCTGACTCCTTTCTCCTTCTATTGATGTCATACTCGAATGCTTTCAAGTCGGAGAAAAGGTCGAATGTACTCATGGACTTCAGGTCCATAGACACTCTCATGACAGTGGTCTTACTATCCCACTCCGCGGGTAGGGCTCTCAACACCTTCATGTTTTTCTCTTTTTGTGTATAGTGTTTGCCCAGAGCTTCTAGTTCATTCACTATTGATGTAAATCTTAAATCTAGTTGATCAAGAGTCTCTTCATTCTTCATCTCGAAAGGCTCGAATAGTTGGGTAGCGTTGGAGATTTTGTTGTCCTTTGTGAGCTCAGTTCCTTCACAGATTTGCTCCAACTTTTCCCATATTTCTTTGGATGTTGAGCAGGTTTTAACTTTGCTAAATGCGTCTTTATCCAAAGTAATAAATAGAACATTCTTTGCCACATTATCCAGGTTGGCTCTCTTCCTATCTTCATTTCCCCACTCTTGTCGTGGTTTGATCAGAAAGTTCGATAGTGGCTGCTCTCCTTCTGCATGGTCTCTTCCATACATTGGGTTTACTTTCATGGGGATTATTGGTCCTTTAGTTATGACCATCCAGATCTCATCGTTCATGACTGAAAGGTGTGCCTGCATTCTTATATTCCAGTCGTCATACTCCTCTATGGAAAACATGGGTAGTTTTTGATTGAATGAATCCATGATATGCTTTAAAAATGAGTTTTATGCAGAGAAAACAGCGAGACAAAGGTGGATCTGGGTAGGTGACCAGATAAGTTGGCTTTTAACCCAACTCGCTCTGATACCACTTGTTGGTCCCAAGTGGTGTCCGAGGTTCAGAAGGGGGGGATGAATGAACCTTGGTCGATTTTCAAAATTTTTAAAACAACCGTTCTGCACTGCAAGTTACTTGAGCTTGCAGCGATAGATGGTTACTGCTTGCAGTGCTACGATGCAGTGCTGTAAGCTGTAACCTGGAGTCTTATACACAGCGGAAATTAACTTTAAAACACAAGGCTGTTTTTCTCAAAAATGCTTCTTTCAGAATGTTTTATGCACAGAGATAAGAGAAATGCAGAGAATAAACGCACAGATAAATAAAGCAAGTAAAAACTTATGGCTTATAGTGGTTCGAAGGTGGTGTAATCCTTCTACGTCCACTCTACTGCTCCTCGAGCAGGAACTTTGTTAAGCAAGATTGATTTACAAGACTCTCCTAACAATCTATCAACTTTACAAAGATACCACCTACTGAAGTCCAGCGTACACACAGCAACTGCAAACTTCAAAGGCTAACCCACACAGGGTTCCACACTCTCACACAGGGAAGCTGCCTAACTCTAGACAACTAAACAAACAGCAAGGATCTCTCCTATCAACTGCTTGACACCACTAAAACAACCTAAGCACACAGCAACAAGGTTAAAAAGACAAAAGGTTTTTCTTCAACTTGTGCTTCGAAGTGAGCTTCTGAATCCGTAAGGAATCCTTTAGCTTGAACTTTCTTCACTTCGGTAGGTTGAGTGACTGATATCTATTGTAGGCTTGAATGCTTGAATTTTGTAAGCTTTGAATTTTTCGCAGATGATTTTCAGATCTCAGTAACAGTGACCAGCTTCAGTGCTCCTCAACCTCTATTTATACTTGTAGGAGAAGATGTCCGTTGAAGGAGACATCTCTCTTTTGAATTTGAAGTAGCCTGGCCAAAGCATGGTTCACATTTAATGCGACTTGACTTTTTCTTTCGGATCATTTAATGCGGCAGTTGCGGCTCACAGCTTTTTGTAGCGCGTCAGTCCATGTGGCATCTTCTTATTGGCTCCGTGTCTGCTACTTTGACTTTTTCTTGAACGGCTCTTTTATTCTTGCTTGAATCTCCGTTCCTCGTACTGCATTTATCCTTCCTAGGATTTGCAGGATACTTCATTTTGTAGTTGGCGCTGTATAACTTAACTGACTTGTAAGTCTGCGTTGTATCCTAGGTCCTTGTGCAGCTGATGCTTCCTTTCAGTGCTGCTGTAACTTAGACCTGGTTGCAGTATCTTCTGGCAGTGCTGCTGTAACTTCCTTCTAGCAGTACTCCTGTATCCTTTTCTTGCAGCGTTGCTGCACGCCGTCCTTTCTTACTTTGCTGTATAGAAGATTTAACTCATTGAAGTGTTGATGTATCTTCTTTCAACCAGCTATGCTGTATCCTGTCTTCTTGCAGCGATACTGTATCCTAACTTCTTTCAGCGATGCTGTATCCTGTCTTCTTGCAGCGATAACTTCGTTTAAGGCTTAGATGCAGCTTTATGCTTTTTCATTCTCCATTATGACACTTAACACAAGACTCAATTCTAGTCTATTTATTCACTTAAACAATGTGAAAAATGGGGTACTTAAAACTTCCTATTACATATTTGGTTTGTCTCATTAAAATCTAAGCATCGAAATCCCAACAAGATCTGATGCACGAAATGGTATCAGAGCCAAGTTTTATTAAAGATATAAATTAAATTATTAATACAATATTATTTTCTTATATCTAACAGAAGGAGAAAATAAAAAAATGTATTTAAAAAAATTTCGAGATATAACAAGTGCAAAATTTCATTAAATGACATCCAACAAAGATTAGGACATAATTGTTCCAAACACCATCTAAGGTCACACAAGACCTTAGGGAAGTCCAGAAGACCATCATATACTATGGTGGACAGATGGAGAAGATGTGTCGATCTCTATTCGAGATCCAACAAGAAGTTTCAGATCTGAAAAAAGAAATTACAGATTTGAAAGGAAGGTTACCAAAGGGAACAGGTAGATCGATGAATGAACGTTTCAAAGATGCGTTCGGAGATAAACCAATCATTCCCAAAGGAAAGGCTACGGAAGTCCCAAAGTCTAAAAGCTACGAGGAACTCTTGCTCGACATCATCCGACAAGTCGGTGAAAGTCCCGGAATTAACCGAATCACTTTTCAATTTAGGAATGGTGGATCTGGTTAATCTCAAGATGAATGATCTTATTCTCAAACAAGAAGAAGGGAGTACGAGTGCTGAAATACGCATTCCCAACAACCATGGAAATAGGATCGAGTCGACTATAGTGCATTCAAGGCACAACAAAAGCGACGACCAGGATGAGATATAACAGCACCTAATGGCTCTTGGGTAAAAACGATGCTAGAACCAACACGGTTGCTAGGGTGGCCGGGACCTGAGAAAGGTGAACGGACTTGAAACCGAGAAGATGCTAGCATAGCGGACGGCCTAGGTAGCAGCGGGGCCTGTGTGGCGAGCGGCCTAGGTGGCGACCTGGGTGGCGAGTGGCCTGTGTGGCGTGATATCCTGTGTGGATGACTTGTGTGGCGTGGTGGTGCGAGGCGAGACATCGAGTCATGATGGTAGCGCGATGTGAGACGTCGAGTCACGATGAGGGTTCCAAGGTTGCTGGAGTGGAGAGGTTGGCAGGTGTTGGGGGGGATTGTTGGGAATTTTCCCAGCATCCTGCCTTGGGTCGGAGCTTAAATAGGTGCGAGGCACGGATTTGCCAAATTCGAATCTGTGAGCGTAAAGCTACATAAGTATAAGACATTAAAGTTGCGTCCTATGTCTATTGGATATCCTTTTGGTGTAGCGGTAATGCGCTTGATGGTCCAATAGCATCCTTAAAGATTGCTTCGTTAGCTCTGGACATTGATAAAGATCAATTCAGCAAACTTATTGAAAACAGTTTGCAAAGTTCAACCAAGAAAGCATGGGATAGTACGGAGGCCCATATCAAAGAAGAGATCGGATCGGGAGATAATATCTTTACAATTATCGAAAAGATTGGTCACTTGCTCAAAGTATACTTCATCGACGATGGATACATTGATGAAAGAAAAGAAGAAAAGAATTGAGAATATACACAAGCTTTGTATGCTCTCAAGTTAAGAAGTATATGTTATGCAGGTGAATATATATATTAGTTCCACAAATATTACTTCTAAGCTCAGATACCACTGAATGTTACAATAGAAATGTTCTTTACAAAGATATGCAGCCCATGGAGAGAGATGCTTATACAAACATATAAGGTACCTTTAGGAAAGGTTGATTCAGTGGCTAGAAGGATGTCCTTTTTAAAGGACAGCATAATAGAGTGGTGTCAACAAGCGACGCTACATAAAAATAAGAAAAAACTAAGATGATTGGTAAAAAAGACTTCTATTTGTTGCGACAATAATGATTTTCCAAGTATCATTAGAGAACCAAGTCGTGAGAGAGATGGAAAAAGAAAGAAACACTTCAGAAGTGTGTTTCGATCTAAGTCTGGAGGATCATACAAAAGGCTTTCCAATCAAGGGAGATCATGGTGGTCCAAATCAAAGGCTAGATCTTACAAATTTGGTCAAGAGTTGAGTCCTTCCAGGTTTTCTTCACAAGGATCTAGATCCGTAGGGAAGTTAACAGGAGGAACATCAAGAAGGAGAACTTTCAAATGAGCTCATACTCAAACCAATGAAAGTTTCAAAGATTGCAACTGTTGGACGTACGATGCGAAAGGTCATATTTCACCAGACTACCTACAGAAGCAGAGTGAAGTGCGCCAGTTTGAGCCTACAGCTGACATCCTTGATGTAGTTTACTATGGAGATTCGGTGCCAATTTACCAGTTTGAGGATATTTCTTCAAATGAAAGCATCTAAGAAGAAGAATACGAGTCAGATTCAGAAGATTCTTATGGATCATCTACAGAATCAGATGAGTAGCTCCGGTGAACAAGAAGATAGACTTCAAACATCGGATAGTCTATCAGGATTCTTTTTAAGAATGATCATCTCAAACAAGACGATGGAAAGAATCATGCGGCAGAATTCAACCTTAAGCCCGTACGATGGCTTTAAGATTGGAAGTCTTAACCGAATCTGTAACCAGATGGGGCTAAGACAGCGCAAGTACCATAACATATACCAGATGAACTCAAGTGAGTTCTCAATTCCAATAGGATTAACCGGGAATAAAATTGAGGTGCAGCTTATTCCAAAAGAAGAAATTCTTGAGGAATTGAGTCGTATCAAAGAAGAAATAGCGGTCACGATGAAATGGATCCATATTGGAACCATTGAAGTAGTGATTAACGCTACCTTCAAAGAAGGAATTGATTCTGAATTATATTTATCTGTGATGGATAGGAGAATTAATAATTTGCGAGATAGTTGTCTTGGTACAATGGTAGCGAATTTATATGCTGGCAAACTTATGTTTGACATACATCCTAGGATTACATATAACCTAGCAGACCAATATTTCAATAGTCTTAATCCTTTATCAGGACTTTAAAAGTACTGATCTAATGAAAGAAGGAAATAGACCATATTCTATCATGTATAGAATTGCATATGTGTTTTCCAACGCACATCACTCAGATATGTTTCTTAGGAAAGAGTATATAGAAATTCCTAAAATTTTCAAGAAATTTGCTAAAGTAATGACACCAAAACCAATCCAGATACCAAGGTTAGGTGGTGTTAATTTGCTAATCAAAGATCATCCAATTTTAAATAATAGATCATTAAGGTTTGATTTTGAGATTAGTAACATGTTGTCCTTTTCCGACGATAGGATTCTAAGCCTAAAAAGAAAAGAACCAAGTGATGATTTTAATCCACAAAATATTAGGGTAAGTAATGTTAAGATGAATTGCCTTGATGGATGGAAAGAAATCCATATTATTTTTGATATATTTGAAGCGGATAATTTATTTTCTTGTGATAAGATATATCATTTACAACAATCGAGTGTTAATAGATATGAAGACATGTTAGAAATAACAGGCTATCAAATATCTATTACAGGTAGTACAGGTAGAACTAAATGTTTTATGATCTTTGGTCTAAGTTTCCTTGAGGAACACAAATCATAGGGAAGAAAGGGAAAATGGATGGAGTTCGATCTTGATGGACACACAATCAGGGTAGAATGAAGAAATCATTTTCTATTTAACATGTCAGGGTTGCGTATAGAGGAAGAGATTAAAGATCTCTTAAAAGAAAGTGATGAGTTGTTAGACATTATGAGAAATATGCAAAATCAAGGTCTAACTCATCATATGCAATATATGATAAGATTGCAAGAAGTTATGTTTAAGTTTAATCAAACAAACTTAAGGATAACCATATTAGAATCTTGGAAAAATATGAAAAAATATTCAGACGATTCTGAATGACGGGTGTTTTCTCCATATACATATCTGTTGGGATATTATATGATCAATATAAGATAGAGTATTTTGCAGCTATATTGACTCAGGTTCAGGCATTTGCACAGCAAAACCAGGAGTTTTTCCCAGTGGAAGGGTGGAAACTTTACCTCTTATTGCAGGAATGGATTTCTCCCAAAAAATCCTAATACTCAATAAGGGTATCCGAGAATCAAGAATAATGATCGGAGGAGCTTTTGGTATCCCTTGGTACAAAGTAAGAATGCCACCGATCTATATTCATGATTCAGGTGCTGATATTTTGTTGGGTAATAATTTTATCCAAACATTTGTAAAATATGAGCAGGATAATCACAAGAACCTATTAACCTTTACTACTAATTGTGGTAGTTTGATATAGGTTTTGCAGCAAGAGAAAGCTTTTAATAGGATTATGCCCATTAACTTTTGTAGCAAATGTGGTGATAATGATTTCAAGTTAACTCATCCTAAAATGCAAGATAAGAGAAAATTTGGAGAAGTCTTTTGTCTTATAGGCAAGAGGGGATGGAAGAGGCAAATGAAGAAGTTATTCAGTTTTTGAAAAATACCCTACGAGAAGGACCACCTCAGATTGACATTGATGAGGAAAGTTTATTTTCCCTAAAAAATGTTAAAAGACTAATCCAAAGGAATTTCAATGAGAATCCTTTAGCCTGATAGGACAAAAACCAGATCGAAGCAACCCTAAAGGTAAAAGAACAATACCGATATGAGTTGGTTCGATATAAACCGATTCAGATGAACATTAAAGATCGAAAGAATATGTAAAAGATTATTAAAGAGCATATCGATCTCAATCTAATCGAAGCAGGTATTTCTCATTATAGTAGCACAAGGTTTTTTGTAAGAAACCATGGTGAAATAAAAAGAGAAAAAGCAAGTTAGTAATTAACTATTAAGGTATTAATAAGATTACTGAATTTGATGGTTATTACATTTCAAGTAGAGAACACTTCATCGATTGTATTAAGGGATCAAAAGTGTTTTCAAAATTTGATTGTAAGTCTGGATTCTACCAGATTAAGTTAGAAAAAGAGTCGAAAAAATTAACTGCTTTTTCTACACCTCAAGGTCAGTATATCTGGAATGTACTTCCTATGAGACTTATAAATGCATCCCAAATATACCAAAAAAAGATGGATAATGATATTTTCAAAGATTATTTTAAGTTTATGTTTGTTTACATAAACGACATTTTAATTGCCTCTAAAAATATGAAAGATCATTTGAAGCATCTTGAGATATTTTTTGAAACATGTCATAAAGAAGGATTAGTGCTCTCTAAAAAAAAGACAATAATCACGGTAAATAGAATCGAGTTTCTCGATGTTATTATTGACCATGCAGGTATGAAACTCCAGGAACATATTGTGGAAAAAATTTGCAACTTTCCAGATATTCTTAAAGATAAGAAGCACCTTCAAAGCTTCTTGGGAGTAATTAATTTTGCAAGTTCGTTTATCAAGGACTTAGCAAAATATCGCAAGCATTTTCATCCTTTATTACAAAAGGATGAGAAGACCAAATGGAAATGAGAAGACATCCATTCCCAACGTGTCCGAGAGTTAAAACAGATTTGCAGTAACCTGCCGAAACTCACGATTCCTCAAGATAATGATCAGTTAGTTGTCTACACAGACGCTAACGACTTTCGATGGGCAGCAGTGCTTATGAGAAAGACAGCTACTGGTGAAGAACCATGTAGATATACAGGAGGGTTGTTTACAGAACAAAAAGCCAAAGTTTGGCATATTAACAAGAAAGAATTTTTTGTGGTTTAAAAGACATTTAAAAAATAGCCTTTATTTTTATTAGCAAAAGAATTTACTTTAAAGGTTGATAATACAAATGTAAAAGCTTTTTTGAAAGATAAACTCGAATCAAAAATCGAAAAAGCTCGTATTATCAGGTGGCAAGCAGAATGTCAATATTATTTATTTGATATTGTCATTGTAAAATCTATTGAGAATGTTCTTGCAGATTTCTTAATAAGGGATGGACATCCTTAAAGTGGATTCCATCACGGTTCGAGCAAGATACCTCAGGAAAAACCTTGAGGAACTTTACAAAGCTTTTGAGTTGCTAAGGACACAATCCAAAGCAGCTGTATATGTTCAGAAGACGGATTTGGACAAAGTTCAAAAAGTCATACAAGCTTCAAGGGTCTCTAACTGTCATTTGTGGAATGCATTAGAGGGACCTCTACACAAGGCAAGTTCATCATCGGTGATTCAAAGAGAAATACAAGAGAAAGGTTCATCATCGATGAACAAGAAGGGTATTTTTATACCCAAAACAGGACATCCTATAGGCAAGTGTTTTTTATCGGATACAGGTAAAAAGGCTGATAATGTCAAATCAAGTAATTTATCGGACTCCGATAAAAATATTAATTCGAAAAGTTAGAAAGAAATTCCAAGCAACCCGAGTCAACCTAGCACCTCTGGGGTAAAAGAGGGATAGTATCCAAGACTTTGGATGCTCCCGGGTGTAAACCCACAAGATGTTAGGGAATGGTTTGACTTTGGAGCAATTGCTTCGGTATTCACGACTGCACGTAACTTTTCGGAAATTTCAAAATTATCGGAATGGATATCAATTGTTGTGCACAATTCATGGTAGAATAACCCACATTTGGGTAGAGGAGATACGCTGGAGCTAAAGATTATCTCAGCCACTCTAGAGATCACAAGTAAAGGGTCTCATCCAATTTTTCAGTTTATAAAACTACAGAGACCAGACATGGTGGCGTATAATAGAGCCAAAACACCACCATCAAATAATCCTTTACTAGTCGCCCTTACCGAGGAAGAAATATCTACAAGAAAAGCTTAGGGATTATGGGTCTGTCTTATTGAGATGGACAAAGTAAAATACCCGTTAAAGATTTGCCAACATTTTGTGAATGAGTCTTTCCTGTTAAATTCAATGACAGGAAACACAACCTGGTTTGCTGAAAGCCTCTTTGAAAATAAGAGGAAATTAATTTGGGAAAATAAGGTTTTGGCAACGGAACAAACAAGAAAAAAGATATGCAACATAATACATATCGGAAGGTAGGAAGAAAGAATATGTTCTTACTGCCGAACACAGGAGAAACCTTTATTCGGATAGGGTTTCAAGGTTAAATAAGATAAACCCGATTACCTGAAAAAGAAGGAAAAAGTGAAGGGTTTTTAGACAATAAAACTCAAAAATGTAATAAGAGAAAATGAGTCTAGACTAAGACTCGATAATTCACAAGTATACATATATTTTACAAATGTAATAGTATAGGAATATTTTATAATAAGAATAGGATGCTAATTCCAGACAGGAGACAGTGGCCGGTCCTGCCATCTTTGAAGAATCAGCATCCCTAGCTAAGAGATGAAAGTGGAGGACCCCTCCACTCAGCAAAAGATTCGTTGCCAACGCAAAAGGACAACGAGGCCACCAAACTCAACAATAAATGGTGGAAGGTGCACTTACTTAACGATGGGTGGAAAATTAAAGAAGGTCGGCCCCATATCCACTAACCAGGTAGAGAACAAGCTGACAAGACAATAATAGATCCATACAGGATTACATTAGCGCCTATAAAATGAGGCATTCGGCCTTAAAAGAAGATCATCGAAAATCCACAACTTCTCTTTCTATCATAAGTTTCGAGAAATCTTCTCTCTAGAGTGTAATAGTTTAGCTTTCAAGATTTCCTGTTTATGGGGGTTTCCCCTTCTCGAGTATTAGTCATGATAGGCTAAACAAGCTCTCCTCAAATGGCAGAGAAAATTATTATTGTAAAATAATTTAGTTTATATTCTTCAATAAACAAGGTTTTTTGCTTTCCGACATACTTTCCACAAATTTATATTTTTGAGTAAAAATTCATCCAGCAGTGAGTCTCCCCATGATCCCCTTAAAGGCAGGTGACCGTTAAGAAGGGTTGCAATTTGGGTTCTCAAGAAGATCGGTTTAGAACCATAGACTGCGGACGAGTGGTTGGATCTTTTGATCCATAAATCCTGAACCGAGATCCAGGAGAATTTAAGAGATAAATGCAAGGTATGATTTAAACTCAATTTTATTTTATTTGCGGAAGCATGTTGGGCCTGATATTGATCAAAATGCTAATCCGGATCTAATAGTATAAGGATTGGAAAAATGAAAAATGACTAATGGCATGAGTAGCATTTTGGAAATTAATAAAAGTCAACAAGGGTAAAATAGTATTTTGTTTTAAAAATGTGGTAGAAAATGAATAGATTATAAGAATTGTGGTATAAAAATATTATATTATATAAATTGTGGTATAAAAAATTATTGGTTATATATAATATGGTAATATGCGATATTAACCCTATAAATAAATATATATATATATATATATATATATATATATATATATATATGAGGATAATAACGTCACTACAATCCATTTTCACCCTTAACTTTTTCAGTGCCACTTGCTTGCCAACTTGCAAAAACAAAATCCACATTTGGGACCCACCCCACCATTTTTCCTTTTTCTTTTTAATTAATTTCGGAGAAAGAGAAACAAAAATAATACATCACTCTGTTAGAGCAAAGGGAAATGAAAATCACAATACGTTTTGGAAGTGCTTTTGATAAGAAGGAAATAAATGGAAATTTCTAGATCATGGTCAAGTGGCAAAAAAATTGACTGTTCGTAGGTAGATGCTACATCACATGAAATGATAAAGATATATATTTTTTAAATTTTTTGGTGAAATGTAAATTTTTATTCCAAAAGAAACTTTAATCGTGTTCAAATTTATCATAATTCATTAGTATATAGCAAAATAATTTGAAATTACATAACTAATCCGAATGACTACTTTTACGAATGGTAAATTCACATAAATTTTATTGTTAAATATAAAAAGTTGTACATGATGTTGATCATTAGAAAGGAAAATACAATCAATTCGGAATCTAAAACTTGAGATGGTCTTCTGTGCATTTGATGCACATATACATGAGACGTATTTGGATCAACCTGAATTCACGTTTTTTTTTTCTAATCTTTATAATATATTAATCATATATTTATGTATAAATATCATATTTTTTATGTAATATTTTAACTTAAAAAATAAAAGTAGTTGACCTTTATACGATATTAATCATATTTTATGTTATACTAGTCATACATTTATGTTATATAATTAGTCCTACTTTTATGTACAAATATCATACATTTATTTAATACTTTAACTTTGAAGAAAAAACACCAATTTTGCCACAATTTGTACACATATAACTTTATGTGATAGTACTCACTTATTGATATTACTTATATTTTTATATCAACATAGTCATATCTTTATATAATATATAAATGTACAATTAACATAATTAAAATGTATGATTAACATAATTAAAATGTATATTAATGTTTGTGTAAAAAAATATTTGAGGTATAATTAAAAAAGGTACAATATTTGAAGCGAGTCTGCACACGGACTTAGCAACGTGTGGTAAATTGAGTCGACTCGAGTACATGCATCTCAAATCCATACAATAGATGTATAACAGTTTTTTGTCCTAAAACTTATGTATTCTCTCATGCCCATTGCTAATTAATTTCTAGAGTACTATTTATAGCCTGAATGAGGTCTAACTTTCTTTATCACAATTTACAAACACATTAAGATGAATATTTGATGATTTTTTTTTGGTTTTGTTTTGGTCTAACCAGCCTGAATTCTGGGTTGGCTCGGCCTTAGATATAAAAAAAAATGTGTATATTGTATATATACTTTATCCATCTGTATAAATTTAATATCTAATCTGAAAGCTTAACATACAAATATTTATATGATCGAATATAACTTTTATTAGGTGGTTCAACATATTTAATTTTGTAAGGTGAATTAAATCATAAGCTAACAATCATATTTATCCAAAAATTAGAAATTAAATTATGAAAATGAGTTCGAATCATCAACAAAATATATATTGTGAAACGCTCACATATAAGATTTGTGTATTTATATTGGTGATCAAGGCAAATAAATGAAGTTAAGATTTCTGATCATATTTGAATTTATAATGTGCTTGTTTAATATATAGTACTCCTAACTCAATTAAGTTATTCTTTATTATACATCTGGCCACTTGTTTTAATTCATATCATTCACATTGTTTATTGCAACTTTTTCTAGCAATTGTTTATTGTAAGTGCTACGATTAGAACAATTGAATCGCGAGCCAATCTGATTCACCATCGCAATTAAAAATGTAAGTTTCGATATAATAATATTTCGCATTCATATAATTTGTCCAACTCCATCCACTTGGCATACATTAGTAATAATATTATTATTATAATATGATACAGGATATATATATATATATATATAATGGCTACATTATTATTATTATTGTTTCATTAATGTGCATCATGAAGTGAACTCCAAATACAAAGATTAATTTTAAGTGATATCTTCTATTATATTTTGTTATAATTTCTATTTTAAATTTATCAATACGCACCACGTGTATCATATGATATCATTAATTAATATATAATATGTATTATATGCTATGTAACATGAGATATAATACTAAATGTAATAAAAAATGTAAATTCAATTAACACAGCAAAGGTCAAACTAGTATTTTGATGATAATAAACAGCTTCACTTTTAGCCAGGAAAACCTAAATTCTAATCTAAGGTTGCTAAAAACTTATAGCAATAAACACCAATAGATAGAGATAGTATTCATATAAATTTTATAGTGTAAACATGGTATGCACATCTCTGGATAGATTTGCCAAAATTTTAAACACAAATATAAATATATAATCTGAAAAAAAAAAAGTTTAATCGGCAATAATTCCGATAACAAATGTCTCTTCTAAATTAATGATAATTACAATATAATTAATGCAAAGTTGCAGGTAATTGGTCTCCTAGCTAAAATGGTTACATTTTATATTGTATTGAAAGACATGCTGGAATAAATAATGAGATTTAGTTATTTATACAATTATTTAATAACAAATTAATGATTAAAATAAAATACAATGTGGCAATGAAGTAATGGTGAGGAGAGCATGTGCACCAAGAAACTTGGAAAAAATTGTCCGACTTTGAGCAAAGTGTGAAATCCACGTCATACTTTCCACTTCTTTGTCCTCATTGCTATATTATATTATACATTTTTATTATGTTTATTAAGCATATACAGTATTATTAATTTATTTTAGAATATAATTAGTTGACGTCAAATGTGGGGCCCTTCCTCCCTAAATTAAATAAATATTCCAATTTCCACGTCATTTGAGAATCATTCCCATGTGCTTCTGCCCTTCTTTTTTCTTTCAATTCTCACCATATCTTTCACAATTATGCTATTAATTAACCCCCAAACAAAAGGAATAAATAGTGAAAACTTTGTGAAATTTTGTTATTCTGATCAACTTTTTCTAAATTAATTATCAATTTCGCCGTGACTTTTTTTGATTTGATGTATTTTTGGTCATTTTATAAGGAAGATTAATAATCCGTCCTTTTATATTTATTGTTGTTTTGGCTATTTATCATTATTTTTTCATTTTTACTTCTGATCATTAAAAGATTTCTTAATTTTAAACTTATCTATTTAATCTTTATAAATTTATATTAAGTTGGAAAAGTTATAATGAAAAAATTAAGAAATAGATAAAGAAAAAATTAATTTAATTTTAAAACGAATGAGGGAGATAAATACTATTTAAGTATATATTTATTCAAATTTTATGTTCATTAATTTATGACAGAAACTTTTGAATGAAAATTAATATGAAACGACAATAAATATGAAATGAATGGAATATTAGTTAAGTGTGCACCAAAACGTATATGATATATTAAAAAAAAATATATCTACAAGATTGGATCTAAGTTGATTAGTTTTATGTAAGTGAGATCTATAAATGACTTTGCATGTCTTATATGTTAATGGACAGATCAATTAATTTAGCCTATCCTGACAAGTTGGTCATAATTAACTCGACTCAATTAGATATATCATGACTAAATTGATAAATATATTATTTAAATGTCAAATAGTAAAATTAAGGAAAACATGTTATATATATATATATATATATATATATATATATATATATTTTGTATGAAATAACCTACCTTAGGTTTTTTTTTTATCGATTTATAGATTTGGTATTAAGTGATGATGACATTTAATATTATATAATATACGTATATACTTATTTAAATTTTAAACTATTTGGTTTATCAAAATCAATCATTAAATCTTAATTATTTTCAGGTATAAATGAGAGAATTTAAATACACACTTAAGTTAAGAAATATACTTACCGTTAAATTTATGGGTACTATTTAAAATCTTAAATTAATTGAGTTCGATGCAACTTTATTTATTTAAATTTTCGATAAGCTTAAGATTCAAAAGAAAAATCCAGCATGCATAATCAAGGAGGGTGAGCAGTAAAGGTGGGCCCGAGCCAAAAATTCGGGAACGGGTCTGGTGGACCCTACCCAAATGACATCCCGCTGTTTGTGGAATATTCCAGATCATCAGTTTCTCCACGACCCGTTTAACACACACAACAATTTGATTGTAGGGCCCACCTCTTGAACCCCTGAAAGATAGGAGGAGATAGATAGATGCCCATCAAATTTTATTATTATTTTTTTTCTAATAACATCCAATATATTCCTTTATTTCACCATCACAAAATATAATTTTTTGTTATTTTCATTATCAAACAAATTAATTTAGGGGTGTTTAATTACATTTATTGTAAATTTATAGTGGCTAAAACTTATATGTATCAGGGGCATGGATCCTAAATTCGTGTCCCCAACCCGAACCGACGCGTGGGCGCTTTTACGCACGTCCACGGCCCCCACGCACGGCCACACCATAGCTGGTGTGCGCCGCGCACCATTTGAATTTTATACTTTCAGGTATCACTCATTTACTCTTAAGATATCACACATTTACTATTAAGGTATCACACTATAACCCTTTAGGTATTAGTGTAAAAACAGCGCTGCTTTCTTCTTTTTCCTCTTTTTTTTTCTTCTCTCTCATTCTTCTTCTTAATTTCTTTTCTTATCAATTTGTTATTCTTCTTATTTGTTTTATACATTATTCTTCTTCTCTATCTTCTTGTTCTTATTCTTCTTCAAATTTCCATAGAGTCATTTATGAAGTTTCTTCTTCTTCTTCTCTTTTACTCATTTTCATAAATTTAGATAATTGATTTTAAATCACAATTTATTACAATAATTTTAAAACATTAAAAATCAATTATTTCAAATAATATGAAATCATGATTTGCTAATTTTGAGGAAGAAGATGAAGCATTTGAAATTTCATGATTTACATGTATTACACATGTTCATTTCAAGTATTACATAAGTACCTTACAGATATTACACATTTTCACTTTAAGTATTACACATTTTCATTTCAGGTATTACATAAGTATCTCATAGATATTACACAAGTTCCTTTAAAGTATTACATAAGTACTTTATAGGTATTACATATGTTCATTTCAAGTATTACATAAGTACCTTATAGGTGTTACACATGTTCATTTCAAGTATTATATAAATACCTTACAGGTATTACACATGTTCATTTCAAATATTACATAAGTACTTTATAAGCATTAGATATGTTCTTTTCAAATATTACATAAATACATTATAGGTATTACATATATTCCTTTCAGGTATTACAAATCGTAATACCTCAAAAGTATTTTCATAATATTTTGAAAGTATAACTTACATATTATTCAATCATGTAATTTTGTAATACCTAAAGAACAAATCATTAATACCTCAAAAGTATTACTTACATATAAGTTCTTGTTTTCAGCCAAATATTTTACCTTGTTTATTGTTAAAATCTTTCTCTATTGTTGACACAAGGAACCCTAGATTTTAGAACTATAAGAATCTAAAATTTATAGTATTGTTGATTAAGTGTAGAAATTGAGAAGAAATTGAAAAAAAAATTATTGATTTTAAGAGATGTGAGAAGAAATTGAAAAGAAAAAAAAAAGAAAAAAAGAAGGAAAGAAAAAGAGAGAGAAAAAAGAAAAAAAAGAAAGGAGAGAAAAAAAAAGGAAAAAAGAAGGAAAGAAAAAGAGAGAGAAAAAAGAAAAAAAAAAGGAAGAATAAACATAAAAAAAATTATATATATATGGGTGGAGGCACGGTGCCCCAGGGGCACATAAGTGCTTCTCATTTATAATATAATTTATGAGCTTTTGATAAATCTGTTGAGTGCTTGGATAAAAATTATTGAACTTTTATAATATAGGAAACAAAGAGACCTTATTTATATGTCATAAATGACATGTCAATTTGTTCATTTTGTTGACGTTGAAATTTGTATTATGAAATAATTTCTAGTTGAACATTTAAATTGATTGAATCCAGATTAGATTGGTGAAAATCGGATGAAAATGGGTTGAAAATGTGTATAAGAAGTGCAGAAAATACTGTGCCGGAGCCTACTTGGGCAATTTAGTTGCGCTGATCCTGGTCGGTCAATTTAGGTGGGCTGATCCTAGTCGGTCAATTTAGCTTGGCTAATCCTGATCGATTTATAGTGACCCGCCAGAATCTTATATTATTTATATAAGAGATATCTCTCTTGTGCTTAGTATAAAAAATATTGGAACCTTTTATAAGTTGAAATTACATATATTTATAGCTAAAAGGGAGCCCAAGTAGTGGGGATCGTGCCCATCACTCCTTAATTTTCGCCTATTTTTACAGTAGTGGGCGGTTTATTCACCCACAATCTCTCAACAGTTGGGGACATCCTGCTCGACAATTCCTGCCTGGGTTGGTCATGCCCATTTGGACTCACCGCAGAAATGGTCCTGATCGGTCTCCGAAGTGCCGTCCAGATGACACATCCTGACCGGTCTTATGGGTGAACTCGAACTGTATAGACTCCTGAAGGCCTCCTCTTTGAACCGTCCAGATTTTATATGCAGACCAGCTCGGATCGGAAACATCTAAAGCTTTTTTTCCTTATTTAAAATAGGAATAGCAATAGAGATAGTAGATGCTCAATAAGGGGTATTCAAATATTTATTTGACTAATATATCACATGCATCCCAATAATACATATGTATAAATATATACTTAAATAAAATTTTAAAAATATATTTATTTAGATATATGTGAATATATTAAAAATATACAATATATAATCAAGTTCGGATAGTGGGTCCCTAATATTATAAGTTAGTTAATTGTGTTGGATTTATAAAATAATGAATTGTTGGTTGCAGAATAATGTTAGAGTTGTGATTATATTAGGGTTATAAATATCCCACAATTTATTTATAAAAAACAAACGAGAATTTGAACGTTGTAATCCCAAATTCAAATGATCTTGATCAAAACAAACATACCCTAAATGACTATTTAAAGAAATTACAAATTACGAAACATATATGAATGATGTTTGATAATCTTGGAATTGATCATGAATAGTTGGAGAAAGTTTATACTCCCAAGTAAAACTATAACGATAAATTTAGTGGAAATACATTGGTTGGCATTATAAAATAGATATTGATGACGTCACTGCGTTATCCTTCAGACTATATCAACCTCTCCCTGTGGCTTAATGAGATTTGACGTTCAATAAGAAGGAAAAAAAATTAAAAATGGATAAAATCATAATTGGGAGAAAAAGTGATTTAAATATGATTTTGTTACAAAAAGGGATTAGAGCATCCACTCACTATAAATCTCACACTATACTACATGTGAGATTTTACTCTAATAGTATCACTATATTTCACACTACATTATAGAAATGAATAGTATATAACTACATGTAGTGGTCACTATTGCACTCCACTACATTTTTATTTTTACTTTATGATTTTTTTTTAATACAATTTTAATTTCACAATTTATTTTTAATAGAATTTGCATTTCATTATTTCATGAAACAATATTATTGTTTATGAAAAAATTATTAATTACTACATGTGTATAATATAAAAGTAAACATAATACATTCAATCACAAAATACATTAAATTAAAATACATAAATCACAAAATATATCAAGATAATTAGGCTAAAATAACTAAATTAAAATAAACATAAAACATCTAGATTACAATTAGGCTTGAAAAAATACAATACGAGAATTTAAATGTCCTAATTAATAATCTTCGAGATTACTTCCCGACACTTCGAGATTTGGAAAATTTCCGTTGTACATATCAAAAGTATTATTTGTTGGTGGTTGTTGGGAAAATTCTTCATTTTTCCGTATAATTTGTTCTTGTTTTTTTTGAAAATATTCACGTCAGCGTGGATCTCCAATGCTATCCAAATCAATCATCATAATTCTTTGTCTTTTTATATTCACATATTTTTACAAAATAACTCATAAAAATAATTATATTCAATAATCAATATAAAACTCCAAGAAAAAAATTATGCAATTAATAAGTTTAAACTTGTATAAATTTTAAATCAATAAAAAATAAGAATAGTAAATGTAGTGCAGAATGTACTGTTGACTGCTGGAGATAAATTTAATATAGTGTGAATTTTACTGTAGTGTAGTGTAAACTGGTGTGGATGATCTTAAACACAATTTCACCCATAGAAAATAAAAATATCCCAAGATAAATCCTCCTTACTTTTAGGAGGATTATTTGGTGATAAATTTGTGAGATACCATATAAAATCTTCTATTATATTTAACATTAATTATATATTTTATTACAAACTAATCACTTAACATTAATAATGATAAAGAGTACATGTTACTTAATTAAGTTTAAATTTTGAAAAGATGCTAATAAAATGAGTTTATATATATATATATATATATATATATATATATATATATATTTCTATTACCCTATTCATCTTTTATGTTATTGGTTGAATGTCTAAAGTTTTATATAATTAGTCGGTTGGCCACTTCCAACAAATTTTGCGCCTTCTTATCGGACAAAAAAATAGGAAGAAGTTTGTTATAGGGTTTTGGATTTGCAATGTTTGGGTCATTTGGAGGTGGAGAAATAAGGTGATTTTTGATAACTTGACATGTGATATTGGTAATACTGTAGATGAAATTAGAGGTAGACTGTGGAGTTGGTGCTCGATGAGGTACATCTTTTATCGAAATTTTGCCTTGAAAGATTGGATTCTTAAACCCAATGAGATACTTGAGTGTTGATTTTTTTTGTCTATTTGTCATGTTATTCTCAATCTTATGTTATTTATTGTAATTTTGATGTATGGACACTTCTTATACCAATGCTACTCTTTTTTATTGAAAATGAAAAAATTTCTATCATAAAAAAGAAAAATTGTTTTAATCGTTGAGTATATCTATTAATTTCACTTTTTATAATTTTAATGAGTAAGATCATTACAGATAATTATATTAAAAATTGAGGAGGATGAAAATTTGATGATGTAATATAAAATAAAACGTGAAAGAAAATTGAATCCAAAAAATAAGCATAGATTACCAGAGATATATAATTTGATTACAGATATGTAGAGTAGAAGATTGATGCACGCCTCTTCAATATCTCCAAAAGACAAAATGCATTCTCTCTCTCTCTCTCTCTCTAAATTAAGAAGCTGTTGTGTCCGCCGAAAGGTCCCCAAGAAGAACAACACCCATTATTAAAAGCCAATCAACTGCAACTGTGTACCCAAACCATTTATTTTTCTTAATCAGATATAAAAGGACAAACTTCTCTAGGACAACCTGCCCAATCATTTTCTTCATCTTTGGATAACTATGAATTCTTCCTTAATATAACCCTACCACCCTATTCTTGCATCAAATCCCATCTGTCTTTTGCTTAATCTACCACCTACTAGACTATAAATCTTAATAATGAATGGATCTGACGTCGATTAGTGGTGGCATATACATCTGTTTATGTTACGTAAGATTAATTTGTAGGCTAGTTGAAAAAGTGGTAGCATTTCGTGACAGCTTTCTATTGGGTTTCATGAAATAAGCCAATGATCAAGTTTAGTGTGGAAAATAGAGAATGGAACTACATGGATGGTGACGTGGCACCAAAAATATCAATCTTTTTATGCGGCGCACATTATTTTCTAATTAATTAAATCCTCATCCTAACCTATCTTATTTCTCTTTTTTGTACTTTTATATTACATGCGACCCTTATATTCATTTTTTTAAGTCATATCCACAGCACTAATTACATGTTGTGTATACAGTAACATTTGGAATGCGTCAATTGTTGGAATTTAAATTGAAATATAATATAGTTGGATAATTATAGAAAAGGCAAGAAAGTAAAAATGCTAAAAGCAACTCAATTATTCAAGTCCAACAGTTGTCATTAGACGGCAGGAGAGAGAGAGAGAGAGAGAGAGAGAGAGAGAGAGAGAGATTAGAGATAAGGAAGAAAGGATTCTTCGCTGGCAAAACATTCATTTTCCCCTCCGATTTCTTTCTGCACATAATCAACAAGAAAGAGGAGGGAAATCTTGTGCCGGCGACCCACAAACCTCGCCGGAATTAATCTCCGGGATAAAAATTCCACTCTACGAGGGCAAAATCAAGCTAACAAAGAAAAAGAAAATAAAATTGAAAAGCACAGAAGTTGTTAAGAGGTTTCTCTCTCCTGCTCTGATTAATTAAACAGATTAAGAAGCTTGAAATCAGTTGGTGATTGATCTCCACAAGTTGTCGTCACCGATTCTTCGGAATTCATGGACGGGCTGCCCGGGCGCCGCTTTCCCGGCGAGGGGCAACTCTTTTTGGCCGGAAAACCCGGCGTTAGGGTGAGATCGAGATCAGCCAACTGCATGACCTTCTCAGGCTCATCTGCGGAACGGCGTCGTTTCTGCATCCTGGCGCTGGGATCTCGGAGCTTGAATATATCCGTACATTCGGAGGCGTCATCCGGCTCCGATTCGCTGCCGCCTCCGAGGAGCTCCGCGATCGGCTTCAACCCGCCGCCGCGGAGGACGGTCTCCACCGCCGCCTGGCAGACGTTCCAGTTGCCGGTCCCCAGCAGCCCTACCGCCCCGTTCACCGGGTTCACCGTTCTTCCGGCGGCTTCGAACAGTAGAGACTGAAAAAGAGCTGTGAAAGAAACAAATTAACAAACACTTCATGTGCACGATACTGAATCGAGAGAGAGAGACTCACCAGGGCGCTGGGATTGAGGCACGGCGGAGATGAAGGACATGAGGCCGGCGCGGCCGAAGAACTTGGCGACGAAGACGGTGGCGTGGCCCTGCGCCTCCGGCGTCTCAATCCACTGTAAACATGGCCTCAGAATACAAGTTTCGCTGCATCCTTTACGAAGAACACGACATCCATTGCAACTCATCTCCTCCTCTTTACAATTTATCAATGATCAACCAATAAACAAAACAAATGGTAGGAGAGAGAGAGAGAGAGAATATTAGGGTTGCTAAGGAGTAAGAAGGGTGCATATATATAAAGAGGAAGAAGTGGAGACATGGAAGAGTGGGGTTGAAGCTTATAGTTAATAGTAGTTTAAGTGGTTAACTAGGGTTGGGTTAGTGGTGGAGGTGGTTGGGGTGGGGGGTTTGAGTGGGAGTGGTTGGGTTAGATTCCAAAGTATTGGGCAATAAGCGGCTCCTAGTTTCCGCGGATGCCTATTCCTCAACCGTTGGATTCTCTCTCCTCATATCACACTCTTTTTATAACCTATCACTTTCCATATATTTTTCCTTCTTCAAATATATATATGCTACAATAATATATTGACACATATTATCTTGCTACAACTTGTACAATGCCCATCAATTTTCTGCCTTTTTTTTTTTGGTTGGGTTTGCTGCCACAGATTTATTCCAACAAAATATATCATGCATACAAACATGTAGTATGTAAAGCTAGCAAGGCTTAATTCAAACAAAAAATCACCACTTTTTCTAAAATTGAAATTTAATTCCAAATTTTGAATTTAACGAACAAAAATAATTGTGACTTCAACTCAATATTGGGTTATTGACATGTTAAAATTGAATTGTAATAGTTTCTTAAAATTCTAATTTTATTTAAATGATAAAGTTGTGATCTTCAATAGAATATTTTTATATTTTCTAAAAGTTTCTTTAATATTCAAAATATTTATATACTTACATTTAATCATAAATTAATGTTTATGCGTATATATATATATATGTATATGTATGTGTACTTTTATGTTATTTTACACCGTTTGTAAAATATATTGTTCTAAAATATTAACACCTCTCAATGCAATGTATCTTTTTATTATTGAATTTATTTTGTAATATTATGTTAAAATTGTGTTAATAAATCAAAAGAAAGATGATATGTGAAGAAGAAGGTTTGGCAAAAGAAGAGGAAATATTTCCTTGATAGTATAGAACAATGACTTTAAAGGAGAATGAGTAAATTATACACTGCCTTCTTCATTCATATATATAGAGCTGAAAATGCTAAAATAAGCCATAACAAATCCAACTAACTTATCAACTAATAAATCAAGAAAAGTTGAGTGTCTCTCTTCATCTCTAACTAATTAAATTGAATTGAATTTTTTTTTTAAAAAGGGCTAAAAATGGTTTAAGAAGAAAAGCTTAATAAATTATCCATAAAATTTAGCATCAACCTTGTGATAACTTTATTTTAATATGCAAAGCTAGCTTTTGAAGATGAGTTATATCTAAAGTCCATTTAGAAAATTTATGCATGAAACCGAAATGTTGGACTAACCTCGATTAATGCTATAGATAAGATTTCAAGATTTTGGTCCACGCCTTTCCACAAGGACCAGATCAAATTCAAGATTTTGAGTTGAGTTGGATTTTGTCTACCATCAATTTATTAGGGTTTAACCTGAGTAAGGATGAGTTCGATCTGACTATCATCCGTTCCACATGAAAGAACACTATTGTACTAAAAAAAAGAGAAAACATGTATAGAATAAATTTAGATTTTTTTTCTATGCCAGACAATTAATTTGTTCATATTATACCATAATATTTGTTCATATTATAGCATAATTAAAATAATGAGAGCTAGATTTTATGTAACTTTCTACGAGGACGAACTCTTATAAATACTGATATAAATGAAAAGTAAAAAGAAATTTTACATATCAAAGGAACATTTTCAATTGTCTTCCACAATTCAAGTAAGTGCATGCATGAGACTTTGCGAGTTGCCATAATTGACTATATATATATATATATATATATATATATATATATATATATATATATATATCATACGTGTTTACTCAATTCTAAGGGTATGTTTGTTTAAAGATTATGTAGGATGGGGGAAATCCGATTTTGAAATCCTGGGATTTAGTAATAAAGGTGAATAGTTAAAATCTGTGTTTGTTATGAGATTTTATATGTAGGATTATTACTGTAAATGTCAAATCAATGCTGGAAAAAGTAGTGGTGTGTAATATTATATTGTTAGTTGATGTATAATAGGTTTTAGGTATATGGTTAATTATAGTGTTTTTTAGATAGAATAGGTTTTTGATGGATTTGATAATTCTTGACAAAATCCTCTAAACAAATACGGATTTGGGATTTTAAAATCCCAAATCCGGTGGGGTGAATCCTTAAACAAACATACCCTAAAAATTGTTTTCTTTGTTGTGGTTGGTATTTTTTGGTCCTAAATTAATTAAAAGGAAGAATTTGAGTCTTATAATGATCAGAATATATATTTGGTCCCAAGCTAGTCTTCTATTCTAATGAAGAATATAACTAATGTTGCATTTGTTGTAAAATTATTGAAGAACTCCAAAAACTTGATACAAAGAAGAGAGATCCATATTCATTTGTTGTAAATTTTATTGCATTTGTTTCTACTAATAAAACTCAAGTATTGAGAGAATGTGCTTGATAAAGTAGTTAAACTTTATATTGTTCAACACATATATTTCCAACCTAGCTAGCTTCATGTTCGTGTGAAAGTGTTTGTTCTCATGAGTAAACTACACTTGAGCATTATTACCATTTTGAAGTTTTGGATGAAGTAATAAATTTCATCTTGATGGAATTAACTATTATAATGTTTAATGATGCATTTGTAGAACTTTATTTTCTCAATATGTGGCTTTAGATCCTATTCTTCTTCCTTTATTTTTTTTTTTTTCCTTTCTTCTTCTTCTAAGTGTTGAATAGTGATGATATTTATAGTTTGCAAGGAAATCTATCAAAGATTTTACGGACTAAGACATTGTTTGTTTCTTGAGTATGAGCTAGCACATTATAATCATTAAATGGTGCACTTGTTGAGTTGTGACATATTGAGAATAGAGGGACACAAATTTATTTTATGTTAGCTAGCTAAATTTATTCATCTTAAATTTTGTTAAAATGTTATATATTAATTTCTACATGTCACGATTGAATGAGCATTTTCAGCAATGGAACATATGATGACAATAATTTATAACAAAATGTGGATATATTACAAATATTTTCAATAGTATAGATATAGATACAACTACCGATGAATTTTAAAATTTTGAAAATCTCATGAGACGCGACTTAAATGACAATTGATCACTTTTTTTAACTACATACATATAAATTAACCTACTATGAAGTTTTTATTTACTCATTTCCCATCATATAAGAACATTCAAAATTTCTCATTTGATATAAAAGTTTGAATGATATGCAATTGACTATTCTTACACAATTAGACTTAATCATATTTACTCACAGAACCATAGAGAGACATTCAATGAAGTCGATGTTGTGATAATCAAATTTGCAGACCAATTAGATTATGTTATATCCTTATTTATTATATGGTGAAAGGAAAGAGAAACGACAGAAGGGAATGTCGTTTTCATGACGTGGCGTCCTTATCCATATATGAAATAGAAGTCCATGCCCACTTGCCTTTGGGAATTCACTTTACTCTTTAAAATGGATCTTCATAGATTTGCTATGTCCCCGCCGGCCCAATCTCCTATTTATATACAAAAATATCAAACTTATTTTGTCACTACCAATCTTAATTATTATTATTTTTTAATTTTGAACTTTCAATTTTTTTATTTTTTTTATTCTTGCTTTTTAGTCCACATATTTTTTGTCCCCCTTGTCTTGTTAAAAAAAAAAAGAAAAAAGAAAAAATAGGTTGGGAAATAAAAAAGTGAAAAGATTAAATGTTAATAAAAGTAATATTATAACAAAAAAAAAAAGATTAAAAAAGGGGTAAACAACAATTTTTGCCTTGTGATCACTCAAATGTGGGTGGAAAATGAATCTTAATTATAGTTAGCTGAATGTCGCATTTGGACATTAATATGTAAATATCTCTCAAATTGTTATTATTTTTTGTTTTCTTTTGCAAATAAGCTTTATTTGTAGCAGTATATTACTGTAGGCTCTCATATATTTTCTTGTAAAACCTTCTCATCAAACTTAATTATAAATTATACTCGTGAGATTGAGTTTGATTTGAAAAGAAAAATTGAATATAGATAATTACGATAATTCAATAATAAGGTGAAGTGAACTTTACAAAGCTCTACTAAATAGTCTCACTCAATTTTTATTCAAAAATTAACAATAGAAGAAACTTATTATTTAAAAAGAGATAGAGAGGTAGCCATTCGTTTTCCATTTTCCAAATTTGGGCGATTTTGATCTTTTGGAAATAAGATGTGACTAGGATTTAAATTGTAAAAAAGACACGTTTTTTTTATCTGAAATCATTCGTTAATCAATAAAAGGTAGAATTCCATGGAATTAAATTTGAAAAACATGTTGGGTTGGGATGAGGACTTATCAGTAGATAAAATATATATATGACAGGACATATCATATATACTCAGATTTCATGTCGAAATTTCACAAAATTAATCCTAATATCTTTAGTTAATATTCAAAAATTTGATTAAATTTATAAATAAAGTAAAATTCGTGACGAGAATTAACCTTTAAATATAATAGAAAGTGTGGACACAAACAAAACACATGATATTACATTTTCAACAAATTCTGAAGTCCTTGTACAAATATTTAGATTTGAAACAAACAATCTTGAAATTTAGAATAAAATATATTCTAATTAATTGATTACAAAAATTTATATAAGATGGTTTCACGAATAATTTCCGCAAAACAGATTCTTATTACTTACAATTCAAATCTATTATATCAAATTTACAAGTAATTTGTAAAATATGAATTATGAATTGATTCGTCTTATATAAATAGATCTGTGAGATAATCTTATATAAGATTTATTCTTAATTAATTGATAAGTGACCTGTTTACAATTTCAAGCAAACACGTGCATCCATATCCTTGCTTACAGATAATATGTATAACCATGTCATCTCAAGTTCCTAAAAGAAAAGAGAATAAAGATTCATTCCCACTATGAAGTATATTAAGTTGATATGAATTTATAGTAAATATTCATTGAACTTCTCATCATACTGTTTCCTTCTATTTCCTTTTAATCTGGCTTTTTTAACTAAATATTGTAGTTGAATTTTTTTTTAAAATAAATATTATGAAAAATGGGGATGTTAATATAATAGGTGAAGTTGCTATTGATGGTGGCGATTTCTAACATGATTATTTATTAGTAGTCACCGGTGATAGTGACCATAATTATTTTAGCAGTTTCTAATACTAATCGTCACCGTTGATGACAACCTTAATTATTTTTATTGTTTCTAGTATTAGTCACCATCGGTGGTGACCAACCTTAATTTAATAATATATTTAATATAAGTCGCCACCCAAAATGTATTTTAACTAACATATTTCGTGTGTTTTAAATATGTAAGTGTTAGTTATATTAATTAGATAATATTGTTATTGTTTGATTAATAATGAATAATATATAATAGAGAAATAAACATATCAAACAACTATAAATAAATACTACTAATAATAATGAACAGTTCCACGACGACGTTTTTGTCTGTTTCTTTTTTCCTCAACCATAATTATTTTAATATTTTTTAATACTTGTCGCCACCATCGATGGTGATCTTAATTATTTTAATATTTTCTAATACTAGTCACCACCACACCTTAGTTATTTTATACTGATAAATATATTTAAAATAATTATTGTTGCCATCATCAGTGGTGACTAATGAGTAATTATGTTAGAAGTTGCCACCAAATGACTTCACCAATTATATTAACATCATCTTTTTCCACTACATTTATTTAAAAAAAAAATTAATTACAATATTTAGTTAAAAATGTCCAATTTTGTAGTGTATGAATCACACAAATTTTTTAATCTTTATTTTCTTATTTCCATTCCCTAATTCATTAAAAATATTAATAATAAAAAAAAAAAAAACCAACTTAAAGCATATGGATACTAATCTAGACTATAAATATATTAAAAGGGAGCTACCACTACTATTTTTTAAACTGATGTACTTCTGGTATTAAATTTATAAGAGAAGCACTTATGTGCCTCGGGGGCACGGATCTTAGATCCGTGCCCCAACCCGCTCCAGACCCGGATCCTATATATTATATATATAATTTTTTTTTTTTTTTTTACAGATTACAAAGCAACGGCATGGCCACTGCCCTTCCCTTCTTTCTCTCTCTACACCCATAATTCCAGTAGCAATTTTTTATGTGTATCTTTCGAGATATGTCATCAAGCGGTGGAGCCACTGGAAATTCACCCCCCCCACACCACCACCTAGATCCTCGGCGGAGCGAACGTCCCCCACCACCACCGCCGCGGTGCCGACAATTCGATCGGAGAGCCGGAGAAGGAGAAGGCCGTCGGAGATCAGGTAACGATGGATTCCTCGAAGAGCGATTTGGATGAGGAGGAGGCAATGTTCAACATCATGAGCCAGCAACACAAAATCCGGTGGTGAGGTTTCTGCTGTCGCGGAAGAGGATGCCGGAGGATTGGGTGGAGGAATGTGTGTGGAGTGCGTGGGGAGTTTTCAATTTTTTTTGTTTTTCTGAACTTTTGAATTGGGTATTGAGATATCAACCGGTGTCTTGGAGGGACGATCCGGATGGCATCTGAATCGGACTAGGTTAGATGCAACCGATAAATTCGCAGCAATGACATTGCGCTTCTTGCTGTCTCTTCTCTACCATAAATCTGAGCCTCCATTTTCATTTCCTCTTATTTTCCTCTATTTTTATTTTTATTATTGAATTTTTCTCCATTTGCAATTCTTGATTTAGTTATAAATTTTGTGTCTTCTTTTTGCTTGTGAAGAGATTGGATTTTTTGATTTAGTTTTTAATTTTCTGTTTTCTTTTCGCTTATGAAGAGGTGCAAGACCTTTGTTATTTAACTGGTAATTTCACATTGGCCTACTAAGGTATAAATTTAATTTAAATAAAATAAAAATTGTGATACCTGAAAGGGGCCTATGTAATACTTGTAAGGTAAATATGTAATACCTTGAACGGAATATGTGTTTATGTAATACTTGAAATGAACATGTGTAATACATGTAATGTATTTAAGTAATACTTGAAAGGAATATGTGTAATACATGTAAGGTAAATGTAATATTTGAAATGAACATGTGTGATACATGTAAGGTATTTATGTAATACTTGAAATGAACATGTATAATACTTGTAAGGTATTTATGTAATACTTGAAAGAACATGTGTAATATGTGTAAGATATTTATGTAATACCTGAAATAAACATGTGTAATATGTAATACCTTAAGAGCATACAACTAATATCTTCATTGAAAAATCTTAAAATTTCAAATGTTTCATCTTTTTCCTCAAAATTAGCAAATCATGATTTCATATTGTTTGAAATAATTGATTTTCAATGTTTTAAAATTATTGTAATAAATTGTGATTTGAAATCAATTATCTAAATTTATGAAAATGAGTAAAAGAGAATATGAAGAAGAAAAAAACCCCATAAATGACTCCATGGAGATTTGAAGAAGAATAAGAATAAGAAGATAGAGAAGAAGAATGTAATACTTGAAAGAAACATCTGTAATACCCTATAAAATACTTATATAATACCTGAAATGAACATGTGTAATATTTGAAAGAAACATGTTTAATACCTATAAGGTACTTATGTAATACTAATACCTATTTTATGTAATACTTGAAAGGAACATGTGTAATACCTATAAGGTATGTATGTGATACTTGAAATGAACATGTGTAATACCTATAAGGTATTTATGTAATACCTTAAGAGCATACAACTAATATCCATTGAAAATCTTAAAATTTCAAATGTTTCATCATCTACTTCCTCAAAATCTGCAAATCATGATTTATATTGATTGAAATAATTAATTTTCAATGTTTTAAAATTATTGTAATAAATTTTGATTTGAAATCAATTATCTAAATTTATGAAAATGAGTAAAAGAGAAGAGGAGGAAGAAAAAACCTCATAAATGACTCATTGGAGATTTGAAGAAGAATAAGAACAAGAAGATAGAGAAGAAGAATAAGAACATGAAGATAGAAAAGAAGAAGAAGAATGCATAAAACAAATAAGAAGAATAACAAATTGATAAGAAAATAGATTAAGAAGAAGAATGAGAAAAAAGGAAAAAAAAAGAAGAAGAAGAAAGCAATGTTGTTTTTACAGTAATACCTAAAGGGTAACATGTGATACCTTAAGAGTAATAGTGTGATACCTTAAAAGTAAATGTGTGATACCTTAAAATAAAAAAATTCAGATGGTGCGCGGCGCACACCAACTATGGTGTGGCCGCGCGTGGGGGCGCGTGAACGCGCCTGAAAGCGGCCCACGCGCCGGATCGGGTTGGGGGCACGGATCTAGATCCATGCCCCTGGTGCATATAAGTTTTTGCCAATTTATAATTGGATAAACAGTTTTGATCAGGCACGCACCTAAAGAATACGCACCGTGCGCACCTCTTTAAGATTCCTTTTTTTAATTTTTTATATTTTATATTATATACAAAATCCTTTTTTCACGCTACCACTTCACTTATAACCCGTTATGAACATAGACATTTAACAATTCACATCTCACACATCAATCATATACCTTCTCCCCAATTCTCATCCACACAGATACAATCAAGAAAAATATTGAAAATCAATTAAATAAAATAATGAAAAATATTCAATTAATCAATTCTCAAGAAATCCTAAATCCTAATCAATATTCGACATAAAAATTAAAATACGAATTGAGCAACAAAGAGAATAAATTCTCAACAAATCTTCAAAATCAATCCTCAAAATCCCAAGTCATCAATTACCAAGAAATCTTCAATCAATCCTCTAAATCCCAAGTCTGTTTAATATGAAGCAATGAAAAATATTCAATTAATCAATTCTCAACAAATCCTAAATCCTAATCAATATTCGAGAAATCCTCAAAATTAACCATAAAAATTAAAATACGAAAATTCTAATCAATATTCGAGAAATTCTCAAAACTAACCATAAAAATTAAAATACGAAATCCTCAAAACTAACCATAAAAATTAAAATACGAGCAACAAAGAGAATAAATTGTCAACAAATCTTCAAAATCAATATATCATATCCTCCAACTCAATCATCAATTACCAATATTCGAGAAATTCTCAAAACTAACCATAAAAATTAAAATACGAAATCCTCAAAACTAACCATAAAAATTAAAATACTAGCAACAAAGAGAATAAATTGTCAATAAATCTTCAAAATCAATATATCATATCCTCCAACTCAATCATCAATTATCAATATTCGAGAAATCCTCAAAACTAACCATAAAAATTAAAATACGAAATCCTCAAAACTAACCATAAAAATTAAAATACTAACAACAAAGAGAATAAATTGTCAACAAATCTTCAAAATCAATATATCATATCCTCCAACTCAATCATCAATTACCAATATTCGAGAAATCCTCAAAATATTGGTAATTGATGATTGAGTTGGAGGATATGATATATTGATTTTGAAGATTTATTGACAATTTATTCTCTTTGTTGCTCGTATTTTAATTTTTATGGTTAGTTTTGAGGATTTCGTATTTTAATTTTTATGGTTAGTTTTGAGGATTTCTCGAATATTGATTAGGATTTTCGTATTTTAATTTTTATGGTTAATTTTGAGGATTTCTCGAATATTGATTAGGATTTAGGATTTGTTGAAAATTGATTAATTGAATATTTTTCATTGCTTCATATTAAACAGACTTGGGATTTAGAGAATTGATTGAAGATTTCTTGGTAATTGATGACTTGGGATTTTGAAGATTGATTTTGAAGATTTGTTGAGAATTTATTCTCTTTGTTGCTCAATTCGTATTTTAATTTTTATGTCGAATATTGATTAGGATTTAGGATTTCTTGAGAATTGATTAATTGAATATTTTTCATTATTTTATTTAATTGATTTTCAATATTTTTCTTGGTTGTATCTGTGTGGATGAGAATTTGGGAGAAGGTATATGATTGATGTGTGAGATGTGAATTGTTAAATGTCTATGTTGATAAGGGGTTATAAGTGAAGTGGTAGCGTGAAAAAAGAATTTTGTATATAATATAAAATATAAAAAATTAAAAAAAGGAATCTTAAAGAGGTGCGCACAGTGCGCATTCTTTAGGTACGTGCCTGATCAAAACTGATTGGATAAATATATTAGTGTGATTTTATTCTCAATGTTTATTAACTAAATTGATCCACTATAAAATTGTGGCGATAAACCAACAAAAATTATTATTGAACACAATATTCCGTCGTATTGTGGATAGAATTCCATCGGTGATTTCATTAATGTTTGTAAGAAATTTAAGACGGTTTACCGAAATCCGTAATATTCTGTAGGCAAAAAAATGCAAAACGATGTTGTTTTGTCATGCGTCTGAAAATGCAAAAATAAACGATTATGTTGGTAAATAGGTAAATTAAAAAATTTAGGGTTTAGTGCTTTTCAAATACACCTTTATTTTGACTTTTTTTTCTTTCAAAAAATTCAAAATTAATTACTAAATTACATTGTAATGACTGAATTATATTATAATTATATTTTGGGAAGAGAAAAACGTTGTTTTTTTGGTGTTACAAGCAAAATGACGTCGTTTTCTTTTGAAATTACCAACAGATACAAATCAATCGGTAATGTGTACAATACTATCATAAAAAAAGTAATTTAAAAAATTACCGGCATAATTACAGTTGATATTTTGTTTTGTCAAATATCTCGTTTGTACAAAGTGATATAATTAGGGCGCGGGGTCTTCCTTCCCGTGTCCCCTTCTCTCTCTTTACTGTTGGGGATTTAGAATGTAAAAAAAAAATGAAGTCATTCATTGGTTATGAGAAAAATTATGTGAGGTGATATAGGATTAGTTTGTATAAGATTTTGATGAGACAAAACATATAATAGTTAGGTTTTAGCAATCTGTTTAGGCTTTTTTATGTAAACGTTTAAAGTTAAGACAAGGACGCTGGAAGAGGATAGAGAGGATACTGCGTGCAGAAAGAAGATCAGATAAGTCCCTACTCTCTGCATAGGTCACTGCAAAGCGAAGTGAAGAAAATCGTCTAAATATGGAAGGGTACTATAAGCTAGCTAAAAGCATCCTTAGCAAAAGGAAGCTAGTCACGTTAGACGACAAAACAACAACTAGAACTCAACTGTTAGTTACATCAAAGTTAGTGCACCCTTAAAACCCGTTAGAGACATTCAAATATGAACCAATTAGAGCATGCTACCTGGAAGGATCAAAGCACAAAGTACAAAGCACTGCAGAGCAAGGGAGGCGCAGTGCAGAACAAAGGAGGCACCGTAGAAAAGGTGTCGAAAGATTGTGTATGAACCAATCCCAGCAAGACACCTTACTGCAGAGAAAACTGCTTCAGATTTCTCAAAGTCTATAAATAGAAATTGAGTGCACCTGAAATGACTATTGAAACATACATCTCACGAGCTAACTCTCAAGATTTCAAACACTCTCAATCTTACTCGTTTCAATCGCTCAATCTATCAAATAGCAAACCAGCTATTTTATGGTATTCTAAAGTTCAAAGAAGCTTGCTGCCATCAACCGTTCAAGAAAAACCTTTATCTTTATATAAATTGTTTTAGAAGTTGCTTAGCAGAGGTTGTTCCTGCTAAGTATTAGTTCTCTTTGTTGAAAGAGAAAGAATCTTGTGTGGGTTATTTGTATTGGTCACTATACAGCTACCTGTGTGGAAAGAGCTAACAGTTTTGTTAGAAGTAGAATTTGTATTAACTGATTTTTTGTAAATCAAACTACCTTTAATAAAGTTCCTTCTTCGAGAAGGAGTACAGAGCACGTAAAGGGATTACTCCATCCTCGAACCTCTGTATATCTGCCTATCTGTATTTACTGATTTATATTCTTTGTGCCTATCTATTTGTTGAGCATTCTGCATCCAAACCTCTTTCAGAATTTTTTTTTATTTTCGCTATACTTTAAAACTCTCTTTAAGTCTCTAGGTCACTGCTAAAGCAGTAACCTCATTTTTGCAATAAACTCTCTAAGCTACCTGCTACCCGAAGGACTTATATCCTTTTAGAGAAAAATTTACAAAGTTTGATAAGGTTAAATCACCCCCTTTTAATCTTTTACCACCTGGGATCAACATGAGGTTTGAGTTAGGTATATATAAGGTTATGTCTGGATAAATGGATTTGAATAAGATTTGAAATCCATGAAATTTATGAATGGATTTCAAATCCAATCAAATCAAATGTGGATTTAAAATCTACTTATATTACTCAAAAATTAGTTGAAAGTGAAAGTGATTAGTTTCAAATTCATATAAATATTCAAACACAATCAATGAATATATGACTTTGAATTTCAAATTATTTTTCAAATCCCTTCATCCCAACATACTAAGAAATTGATTAGTTCTACTACATATACTAAGTAGCTGGGATCCTTCTTTTTGGGAGCATTTACAAAGAACTCTCATGTTAATTATGCTTGGTTTTTCTCAGGATCACACAATAATAATCTCCAAAATTGAGTTTGAGCTTTAGTTGGGTTGAATGTGAGTCAAGTTTGAGTAGTTATTATTCTTTAATTTTGTGAAAATAAAAGTATATTCAGAGTCATTAATTCATTTATCAAAATCGAGCTTAAATAAAAAAAGTTGATTAATAATTTTGAATTGATTAACAAATAGTTTTGTCGCATTCTTCACTAGCAGTCTATCCGCGCAATGAAGTTGTATAATTTACAATTTATAATAAGATAATGAAGTTGTATAAATTATCATGTTATTCACAATATTTTTTATTATTTTAATTTAAAACATGTAAAATTTACAAATGATTTCTCATGTTGCTCCCATATGTTACATGAACTTTCATATAACTTTAATAATTTTAATAAATCTTTCTCCTTAGTTGGGCTAAATTTGATTAAAAAACAATATCCATTATTGTTATTTTATCTGTTGATTTTATATATTTTTTCAAATTAATATTATTATATATTTTAATAAATCATAAAATTATATTTACTGATTATAAATTACCAAATTTAACATTGTCATCTTTTTTTCTTTTTAAATTTTATTGCTATCTTTTAGATGTTTATAAAACTTGAAAACAATTTTTAATATTGTGTTGGTTTATGTGATTTTTGTGTTATTATTAAAATTAATTTCAACCATAGCCTCTGTCCCGCGCCACCTGCAACCACTGCTCCCATTCGCGACCGTCACTTGCCGTTATTATCATCACCAACATTTGTTCACTCTCCATTTTGAACCGCTGCGCATCATTTTCTAGGCAAAATCTTGGGTAAGATCGTCTCATCGATCTTATTCTGTGAGATGGATTGGGTTGGATCGTATATAAGAAATTATATAATATTTTTTTATATGTATTAAATAATACTTTTCTATATATTACGTAATAGTTTTGTATTATATGATGCATTTTAAGTTTGGTTAGCTATAAGAAAATATGTAATACTTTTATGTGTATTAGATAATATTTTTTTATATATCATGTAATACTTTTATATTATAGGATACATAACCCGAATTAGGTCTAGTCGAGTAAAGGAATAACACGCGAATCTTCCTAGGGCCGTCCATGCGCTCTCTACCTCGCACGAGAGTCGTGCAACATGCAATACATCCATATATATAAGATAATACTTTTTATATATATCATGTAATACTTTTATATTATATACATATACTACATAATATAATACAAAGTTTTACTTAATATATAGAAAATTATTACCTAATACATATAAAAATATATATAATTTTTTATATCTAATCTGATCCATCCTGTCTCACGAAATGAGATTTGTGAGACAGTTTTATGCAAGACTCACTCCTAATGGGTCACTGATCCTTTTTCATTACCTTTTCCTTTCTTTATTTTTCCATTCCTTCATTCTTTAATCTCATTTTCTCACATTCTTCTTGCCAATCATTGTTTATTTTATTATTATACTTCATTGTTCTTCATTTCTCTCACAAAATAATTTTGTAGGATCTCTCCAAAGATGAAGGTATGTGACAATATGTTTAGAAGAATGTTTAGCAAAATCTTGTATTCTTTCGTTTCTTATTTTTATATAAATCTGAGAAATCATTATATCTATTATTTGTATATCATGTTTCTTTCTTCATTCTCTATGTTTTCTCTTTTGTTGAAAAATCACTATTTTTTCTTCATTTTTTAGTTTTACATGAATTTGAAAAATCAATATATTTTCTCTTCATTTATAAGTTCTTTTTTATAAGTTATAGAATAACTTTTAGAATAAGATTGATCTTTTATATATACTTTTTTTTTTAATTATAGAGTGGCTTATCAAATAAGATTTACTGTTTTATTTTACTTTTATTTTATTTTATTGATAATACACTATTAGGCAGGAAAGTGAAACTCTTGTAATTTTGACCAACTTTCCTGCTTTAATATACAGTATATATTTCCTATTAATGAAATAAATTATCCTAAATATAGATTATGGGCCCTTAGTAGTTGTCCAATTCTTATTGAAAGCCCAATAAATTTATTATGGGCCTTAAGTCTAACGGCTAGGTGATAAAATATTATTTGTATTTAATTCATATATACTCACATATAAAGGTTATGATTTTGGAATAGAAATAAAAAAAAAAAATTTGTAGAAGATTTTGATTACCATTAATATAAAATTATTCAAATATAAGAATATTAAATTATTATTTTAACTTTATTTTTTTAATGAGTTTGGGGAGTAGAACAATATGAATTATAAAACCTGCGTGATCCGAGGTCATCATAATCTACACCTTTATAAATATAGGATACCACTTGAGTTATAAGGTTCACCTTTATAAATATAGGATACCACTTGAGTTATAAGGTTCATGGTGATTGTTATTGTAACTTTAACTTAATACTCTTTAATGAGGACAAAATGATCTATATCAAATTAGAGTCATAATATAATAGAGTCCTACTAATAATAGAATTCTATATGATTTTGGATTGAGATAATAAAATTATTCAAATATAAAAGTACTAAATTATTATTATGATTTTAAATAATAATATTTAATAAGAATATATTAGGCTATTCAGTAAGAAACATCCATACTTTTATATTAGTAAAATAATAAATAATTGACATATTCACCATTTTTATATCAAAATCATATATATTTATCAAAATCTCATCTTATCATATAATAAGATTTAAACACTTGGTATAATAATTGTTCATCACACGCACGGTTATACTGCTAGTGTGATATATCAGTCTCTTTCTTGCTACAATGACCAAAAATATAAATGTTTAACAATATCAAATATCTTGTTGGAAAAAACTCTATGTAAGCCAAGAGTGCATCAAGTCATAAGTGGTCCGCTCAATAAAAATTTGCAAGCTAATGTGGCTGGATATCAAACTTTTCCTTGTGAAAGGTTTTAATCCCACTACTTTTGCCTGTTGGAGAGCTAAACTAAACATTTGAACCCACATAGAAAGGAAGTTGTAAACATGAGTAGTACTCATATTGGTGCTAGATTGGTTGTGCCTATAGATTTGAAGAAGAAGCCATGGGAGCAAAAGCTTCCTCTCCACAACCGATGGCACCCGGCCATACCTCCGGTGGCGGAGGTCCAAACCGAGGAGGTTTTTCGGGTTGAGATGGTGGATTTCTCTGGTGGAGGAATTACAAAAGACTATACAGCTGAAGATGTCAAGTTTGCTAATCCTTCTGTTGTGAGTTTCTCATACTTTTCTTTTCTACATCATACCCTTCAAAAATCCAGATTATTTATTCTTAATATTTGATAATCCAATCTTTTACTACATCATACCCTTCAAAAATCCAGATTATTTATTCTTAATATTTGATAATCCAATCCATTTTTAGAGAAGGCTTGAAGGTTTAATTAATTTTTATCAAAAATCAAATAATTGATGATGATGATTAGTAGATTAACTAGTAAAAAGGTTACATCATCTTGCTAATGAAAACTACACCATACCAGTTTCCAATATCAAAGAAAAAGACAATAGAATAGGACATAGAATAGGGACCACTTGAAAATTAAGTCTATTTGTAAGCTAGCAAACTTGTCTTTCACAAATTTAAGAAAATATTTTCATGTTGAAAACTCCTCCACAAGATTAACTATGATATTATAATTAGTTAATTGGAGATAAATATGTTCTTGAATTCAATACACAAACAAAATTGATGTGAAAATCAATCATGGGCCATCCAAGTAGTCCAAGATTAGTAGTTGGTATAGACTTAGAGAAGAAGGCATGGCAGCAAAAGCTGCCCCTCCACAACCGGTGGCACCCGGAGATACCACCGGTAGCCGAGGTCGAAACCGGGGAAGTATTTAGGGTGGAGATGGTAGACTGGACTGGAGGCTCCATCTCTTCTGATCTTAACTCTGCACTTGATGTTAAAATCCTAGACCTATCTACAGTAAGTACATATAATGCTCCCATTTATTGCCAACTAGAACATCAAACATTAACATATATAATTTGCTGATCTTAGAATTAGTTTGTCTGACTTTCAGCCAAAAATTCAAGCCTGTCAGGTTTGAATGCCATTGTAAGATGTTTTTAGAGCTTATATGATGTTTTATTCTATTTTAAATATAAGTTCTTAAATTGTTTGGATGAATAAGTTGGTGGAAGTTGTAAGATATTAATAATGACAGTTGTGTAGTTTAATGACCAAATTTGAAGGAGTTTATACAAAATAAGAGGGTTTAAATCATTTTTCATCTCATAACTACGACGTCTTCCTATTTTGGTCTCATAATTATCATGATTTTTAATTTAGTCCCAAAATTTAAGAATTTATTCGATTTTAGTCCAATTTCTCAAAATTGGATTTTCCGATGATCTAAAAATGATGTGGCGATACATGTCAAATTAATTCTAATTGGTTTGACACATGTTGCCACATTACTGCTAGGCCACCGAAAAGCTATTTTCTGGTGAAATTCAAAATTTCTGGCCAAACTTAAACTGAAATCAGATAGATTCTTAAATTGTGAGACTAAATTAAAAATTGTGATACTTATGAGATCAAAATCGGAAGACTCCATAGTTATAAGACGAAAAATGATTTTAACCCAAAATAAGATTTTATTTTAGAATTAAGTTGGGATCTTGGGCTTAAAAGCTACTAACATCTTATTTAGGATGAAACAAGAATATCTCAATTTTAAATCTTTATTACCAAACACTTTTGAGGAGCTGATCTCTGCAGGTTCATTATCTGAGTGGACCGATTAGAGTGGTCGACAGAGATGGAAAACCTGCAGAGGCCGGCGACGTTCTAGTCGTAGAGATTTGCAATTTGGGACCTCTACCTGGAGATGAATGGGGGTTTACTGCAATATTTGATAGGGAAAATGGTGGAGGATTTCTGACAGACCACTTCCCTTGTGCAACTAAAGCCATTTGGTATTTTGAAGGAATATATGCATACTCTCCTCATATCCCTGGTAATATATAGCTACTAACATTAATTAATTAAGCTATAGCATGCATGCATGGATGCAGCTACTAATTAATCTTGTAATAATTTATAAAACAGGTGTAAGATTTCCAGGATTGAGCCATCCAGGGATAGTTGGAACAGCACCATCAATGGAATTGCTTGAGATTTGGAATGAGAGAGAAAGGGAACTTGTGGAAAGAGGTGCTGAGTCTCTTAAAGTGTGTGAGGTGTTGCATTCACGTCCCCTTGCTAATCTTCCTTCCACTAATGGATGTTTTCTTGGCAAGGTATATATGCATCCTCAAATATTTTGATTTCTCCATTTAGTGTCATGATTAATTTAATCCATTTTAGTTCAATTTTAATCTATAATTGAAGGGAAATTATTACGTGGTAACGTTGGGTTTTAATTGGGGGTTTCCGACCATATTTGATGATATAGACTGTAATAATTGATGTCGAATAATATCATTGGAGAGTGTAGTTTTAATAGAAATATACACATCCTAAATAGAAACCTCATTAAAATACTACACATTAACATCATTTTAAAAAACATAAATTGCAAGATTCATATAATTCTCCATAATAATTAGCTCCACCATCGCTGTTAGGTCTCTCCCCAAATCGACGATATCCAAATTTTGGAATTTTTCTGTCACTATCAATTTTTGTAAGGGCTTTACTTTTCTAACTCATGATTATAATAAACATTATTTATATTTATTTGATAGGGTTAAATGTGTAAATTGCTGTTAATAGTGATTTTGCACTAAAATGTATAAAAACATTATTTGTTTATAAAATTCTTTTGGAAAGTGAATTGTAATTTTGTCTTAATATGTGTATTAATTTTATTTTTCATAACTATGGTAGAAAAATTAATTATGAAAATGAGAAAAGAAAAGTTTAGCCCTTTTTCTTTTGATGTACAATCAATAAAAAAAAAATTAGGTCATGTTACGTCATTGATGATCTTCGGGAACTCCCAATTTAAACTTCATTTGACATTTTTCTGATGAATTTTTCAGTTTCCGACCAGATTAATTTCGATCAAAATCCCAATAAATTGTGAGACTAAATTGAGAAAACAGACAATAATGTGATATTCTGCGGAAAATAGTAAAATTATGCAACTGAAAAATGATTTTGACACAAATAAAACATAATATGCTTATAAAGTGGCAAACAAGATCATGTATTCCACTTTGGCGTTTCAAAATAATCACCACACATCAAGTATATTACATTAAATGTGTTTGCAGATAAAGGAGGGAAGCCCAGAATGGGAGAGAATAGGAAGAGAGGCAGCAAGGACAATCCCAGGAAGAGAAAATGGTGGAAACTGTGACATAAAGAATCTGAGCAGAGGCTCAAAAGTATACCTACCAGTGTTTGTAGAAGGAGCCAATCTCAGCACTGGAGACATGCATTTCTCACAGGGTGATGGTGAGGTGGCCTTTTGTGGTGCCATAGAGATGAGTGGTTTTCTTGAACTCAAGTGTGAGATCATAAGAGATGGGATGAAGAAGTACATGACCCCAATGGGTCCCACTCCTTTGCATGTCAACCCCATCTTTGAGATTGGGCCAATGGAGCCAAGATTCTCAGAATGGTTGGTGTTTGAAGGCATTAGTGTTGATGAGAGTGGAAAGCAACACTTTTTGGATGCAAGTGTTGCTTATAAGCGTGCTGTGCTCAACGCCATTGACTACCTTTCCCGATTCGGATACTCTAAGGAACAGGTAGGGTATTTGGCAGAATTATTTTTCAACTTCGAAATCCTAATGTATATATATTTATTTATATATTTTTACATGCAGGTGTATCTTCTGCTATCATGCTGCCCTTGTGAAGGAAGGATTTCAGGGATAGTGGATGCTCCCAACGCTGTTGCTACCCTCGCTATTCCTATTGCTATCTTCGATCAGGTTCGTGGGTACTTCCGTTTCATCATAAGTGTCTTTTTGAAGTTTAATTAATTTAATTTGTTTTAGATTAAGTGTTGTTTTTGACTTTTATGAAGTTTTGTTTCCAGATTATCCAGTTTTAAATTTTACATTTTTTAATTAGTTAATGATATATTTGTCCAATTTTTATATTTCTTAATTTATGATAAAAACTCTAAAACAAAACTTTATTATGAAATGGAGGCAATACATATCATCATCATCCATAATTCTCTATTTTTCGAGGATTGATTTCTACCATCCTCAATAATAAAAGATGTTTTGTATTTTTTTTTTCTTCCTAAAAACATGTTTTTTATTGCTTTCGAATAGTATTTAGATATAAAAGGACTTGTCATTTGTGTATCCTTAGAGCATCCATATTGGAGTGTTATTAATATGTTAATAATGTTACACCAAATGTAGGGTGATATTATTTAAACCACGTTCATTTAACATCATTAACATGTTCAACGAATGTGTATTTTTTTTAAATATATATATGTTCAGTTGATTCGATATAAAAAAAGCAAATATGTATTGGTGGGATAATGAGACACACAAGTAATGAATATTAATATTAAAAGAAATGTAGATGTTTGTTAATAGGATGCGGATGTTACTAACGTCCACGAATGTGGAACATGAATGTTAAAGATAATGAGTAAAGCCAACTTGTTTCGATACTAGTGAGCTGTGAGATTGAAACACTTGTAACATAATTTGTCTCAATGTTAGCTTAACTGCAAGATCACTTATCTTGATGCTTAATTATCTAGTATTTTCTAAGTGCAGGATATTCGTCCCAAAACAACAGGAATTGTGCCTACAGGACCTAGAGTTGTGAGGAATCCAGGTCTCCCACAGTGTAGTTATGATGGAAGCTTGCCTACTACAAAAAATCCCTCTGCTACAACCTGACTATTCCATCAAGCTGATCTGCCTGATAAAGAGTGAAAAAACACCAAGGTGCTAAATATGTTGTATAAATAAGTGAAGACTTATAGTAGAAGGCATATAAGTTAGTATTGGATTTTAAAGAACTAAATTACTCTTCTTAATGAAACCATTATATAGCATTGATATGATCAACCCTAATAATCTCATCAAATGCAAATGAGGCATGCTTAGATCATAAATTGGGTTCAATATATAAGAACTATTTTACACCAAACAATATAGATTTTTGAGTAGTGTTCCTATGAATTAGGTTTACGGATTAGATCCATGCAACAGGGCGCAAGGGGTCGGATGCGGCCTAAATCCATGCCCAAATTAATTTTTTTCTTTCTAAAATTCATGGGGTAACCTCTACATTATAAAAGTATAACATTTATATTATATTTGTATAACTTTTATGTAGAGATATTATAACTTTTAAATGAACAACTTAAACTTTTTTTAGTATAAAAATTCATGTAATATAGCCGAATCTTTATATTATAATAATTTAACATTTATGTGTATTAGTATAACATTTATGAATAAATATCATAATCTTTATACACTTAAAGAATAACATAAATGTTACATTATTATAACACAAAAGTTTAAAATGATAAACTAGCAGAAACATAAAGGTTATGCGAACATAATTAAAAGGTTAGACGAACATAACTAAAGATTAGACATGCGGGACTAGGGTTTGAGCGCGGACCTACGATGAGTGGGCATACATATGGGTGGGTGAAAAGTATCGCCGAACCAAATCGACCCAATTGCACGGTTCCCGACCCGTGCACCTAATCTACAGGAAAATTGTGATAATTTCTTTGATTAAGGATTTCAAAATATATTATTTCATCCCAAGTTTACTAAAATTAAGAGCGCCGCTCTTGATATTACGATAGTCATCGTCAAGTGAATTTATGTTGATAAACATTTCTGCAATTTACTTTTCAACATACAAGCATACACAACAATTATTGAAAATATCATATTCTATCTTGTTATGAAGTTCAGACTTCATAATATTCATAGCAGAAAAATAAAAAACACTCTATAATAGAGACTAAAACTAAAACGTAAGAATGAGAGTTATCACTCTAAACACAAGAAAATAATTTTTTGATTTTCTAATTTTCACCAACCAACCAGTTCCATAAATGAAATATGTTTCTAAACTTTAATCGTAAGTTTGTGTAGGATTTTAAAGAACTGAAATTCAATACTCTACTTAACGAAACAATTATATAGCATTATCAACCATAATAATCTCATCAACCAATGCAAATGATGATTGCTTGTGGCTTAGAGTGCAACTTATTTTTACAAGGACGAGTGTATTACCCCGTGCATTGCATAGATAATTATGATATAGGGAAATTTATTGATAGAATAGATAATTTAAGAATGTAATATTTTTCTGATTCTGTTTCCTGTATTATAGCCTAAAGATTAGCTTGTGATTAGTTTAGAGATTAGTTAGTGATTAGAGTTGTAATTGTGTATATATTCTTTGTTTTGTGGAATGAGAAGAACACGGAATAAACTTTCTTCATTTATATTAATTCAAGTTAAGATAATTAGATATTCATTCATTTTAAATATGTGAAATGATGTTTTGAAAGACTTATATAATGTTTGTCTAAGCTTTTTAATTTTATAGAACAACATCTAATTAATATATAGTTTAATATCCAATTTAATGGGAAACTTAGGAGGTTTGATAATTTAGGACATTAATTTTTTGAATGGATAATTTAGGAATATAATTTATAAAATTTCATGAATTTAGGTTAATTTCAGCATGAGTACTTCAATTGCACCCAAATTATGTGTGTTGTGCAACTCTATTTCGAGATTTCAGGGCCAACTTATTATTGATGTGAATTAAATTTATTACATGTTGTAATCATATATATTCATTTAGAATACATTGATTGTCTTTAAAAATTCATTAAAAACACTAAAATAAATAAAATACATAAAAAAAATTGAGTTTTATTATAATTAAATTCTATATTCCAAAAAAAGTTAATTCCTAAAATATTTATTTAAAACATCACTTATTAGCCGATCGGGAGCTGCGCAGATTTTTTTCCCACACTATACTGAAAAATAAATCGAAGAAATGCTGTTAGATGACTTACATTGTCCATATCCGTGTTCTTTCTTGATCCATGACATTTTTGGAACTTGTTTTGGGTAGGATTTTGTGTAGAGATTGAAGTTTGATTTATGTATGTTGTGAGGAAGAAGATGAATGGGGTGTGTATCCCAATTGTTATCAAAAGTGACAAATGAGGTGTGTTTAGAATGAACAAATTAGGTGGTGTGTTTGGATTAGGGGTGGAAATCGGACGGATCGAATTGGAAATAGGGTGTTTCGGAAAAATTCCAAAAAATTTCGGAAATGAAAAACTAATTCCAATTTCCATCCAAAAATTTTAGGAAATGTGAAATCCAATCCGATTTCAGAATTTTTTTCGGAAATTTTCGAAATTTTCAGAAATTCAGAAATTTTCGGAATTAATTAGTTGATCTATTAACTATATAACCTTTTCTAATATCCTAAAAAATAATACGACATCGAATCTGATATTCCAAGCATTTATATTTACACATAGTATAAAGTATATAAAATATATTATATAGTATATAGTATTATAAAGTATACTATAATATGTATATTTATATTTACATATAGTAAATGTATATAAAATATATTATATTATATAATATAATTCAAATATTTTATACTATATACTATTTGCTATAGAAGAATACTATATACTATAAATCGAAAATCGGATTGAAATTTCGGATCGGATCGGAAATTGGAATTTTCAAAAATTGAATTTCGGAAATATTTCAGATCGGTTTTAAGAATTTCCAAAAAATTTCAAAACTAATTCCGATTTCCATCCGAAAATTTTTTAAAAAATCGGAATTCGAATTTTCGGATTAAAAATATTCGTTCCAAAATCGAAAAATTTCGAATCGGATTCGATGGATATCGAAAATTTCCATTCTAATTTCCACCCTTAGTTTGGATATTTATTTTTATTTTTATTTTATTTTATAGGTAAAACATTATTGACTTTAAACATTGTACTTCTTTTTTTCTTATTTTGATGGGGTGTATTTAGAAGAATCTGGATATGGATAGTCGGACCCGTTTTCTTATTGAATTTGACTTGTCTTTTTGCATTTTCAACGTAAACTAACCTATTGATCATTTAAAAATTATAAATACCTAACATAATCATATTTTCTAAAATTAGATTTTTATGATTAACCAACAATTTTTAAAGATATTTATATTTATTATGTTATTAGATATAATTTTTATTCATAATATATATATATATATATTATAAACCTACCACAAATAGTTCAGAACACTTATATATCATAAAAACTTTTATGTAATTGGTGTACGGTTTTAGGATTCATGCACCTGATCCGATCAGGCTCACGCACCGCTCCATGCATCCTCCACGCGCGCATGCTCTCCCACGCACCTAGGTGGGTGCGCTCACACTCACCTAAATTCGCTCCAGATGCTAACCTTTATGTTATGTTAAACATACATCTATATTATGTTAAACATATCTTTATGTTATGCTAGTCATACATTTAGGGTCCTTATATTATATTAAACATACATTTGTATTGTTGGAACCGATGGACCGCTAACCTTATGCAATTTCGATTCGGGGTCCATGCAAAATATGACAATGTGCAGCGGAAAACGAGTCATACCTTTTGCAGCGAAATTAGTCAAACCTTTTACAGTGAAATTAGTTCTAAGGTCAGAACTATAGACAAAGCAACCGATAAAGCCTCGACCTCTCGATCTTCTGCTGTATTCCTCATCTTTTTTCGAACGTTGTGTGTGCAATGAGCTTTCGACCTGTCGATCTTCTGCTGTATTCCTCACATTTTCTCGAATGTTGTGTGGGCATCGAGCTTTTGAGAATTACAGTCGCTTCTACTAAATCAAATCTAAGATTTTTGTGTGTTTAGAAGCGGCTGACTTAAGACTTATTTATAGACTACAATAGGAACCTAGAGGAGGATTAAGATTAGGTCTCCTGATGGGCTTAGGAGTCCTAGTTCGGCCTGAACACACTTCTTAAACTCATCAATAATAACTCGATCCACTAAAGAGTTATTATTGAACTGCCGTCCTAAATCCATATTAAATATGAGCTCCTATTTATTATGTGCATGTTTATCTCCCCATGTTTAAGATATCGAATGTCTGTTAATTAAATGAATTACTGACAACTCAATTAATTAACATCTAATTCCAAGAGTAGTACCACTCAACTTTATTATCATGCCGAAATAAATCCACCTGCAGAGTTTTCATGATAATTCTTATGAACTCCTCAAGAAGACATCGTCATCCTAAATAATTAGGACACGGTTTCATTTTATAATCAACAACACATCATATAAACAACATTGTATCCCAATTTACCGAGCTTATTGATTTAATGAATAAATTTCACCCATTGATAAATTAAAGAAACATATATCGAGTATATGTGCCCGTTATTATATAATGATTAAGAGGATGCACATTCATAATAACAGAGGTCTTATTCTATTATATAGTCAGTATAAATCGAACAACCTCAATTGGTCCTTCTCAATACATATAAAATGTACTAGTGTAATTTTATAATCAAGATAAACTAATACCAAATTACACTACAACCATTCCAATAATTTGTCCAAAATCATCTTAGTTGTGAGCCACCATTTATAATTTATAAGAAACTGATAACATGATCTTCTGTGTGGCACCACACACCATGTTGTTTACAATATAAATTAATTGGACAATTGCAATAACATATATAACAAATATAAAATGCAAACATTTGACCATAAAAGATTCTCATATCAAAAATAGATGTTCATACAAAAGCTAGACTTATAGTATACATCCTAACATATATAACGTTAAATATGTCTATATATTGTGTTAAGCATACTTTTATGGTTTTATATTATATTAAGTATACCTTTAGTGTTTTTATATTATGTTAAACATATATTTATATTATATTAAACATACTTTTATATAACATTAAGTATACATTTATGTTATGTTAAGTATACCTTTATGATTTTATGTTATGTTAGGTATACATTTAGGATTTTTATATTATGTTAAACATACCTTTAGGATTTTTATATTATGTTAAACATACCTTTATGTTATGTTAGTCATACCTTTTAATTAAGTTAGTTGTTACTTTATGTATTGTTGGGATTTCAATGTTTAGATTTTGATGCGACAAATCATATGTTGGGATTTCAATGTTTAGATTTTGATGAGACAAAACAAATATGTAATATGAAGTTTTGAGTACCCCATTTTTCACAATGTTTGAGTGAAAATATAGACTAGGTTTGAGTCTAGATATAGGTATTGAAAGATGGAGGTTTGCATAAGTATTATGCTGCATCGAGAAATTCAGAACGAATCTGCTGCAAGAAAGCAGATACAGTAACACTGCAAGAAGACAGTTACAACAATGCAGCTAAATAAGAAAGAATGGCATGCAGCATCGCTTCAAGAAAAAGTTACAGGAATACTGCAAGAAAGGATACAACAGTATTGTACGAAGATACTGCAAGAAAGTCGAAGTTACAGCAGCACTGCAAAGAAAGAACAGCAGCAAGCAGACCTAGGATACAACGCGAAACTTACTGCTCAAACAGTCAACAATGCCAATTACAAATAGAATAAGTATCCTGCAATCCGAGGAAGGATAAATGCAGTACGAGGAATAAAAATTCAAGCAAGAATAAATAGAGTCATTCCAGAGAAGATCAAAGTTGCAGACATGGAACCAATACAAAGATGTCACGTGGACTGACGCGCTGCAGAAAGTTGCGAGCCGCAACTGCCGCATTAAATGCTCCGAAAGAGAAAGTCAAAGTCACATTAAATGCGAGCCATGCCTTTGATCAAGTACAATAAATTCAAACAAGAGATATCTCCTTCAACAGATATTTCTCATACAAGTATAAATAGAGGATGAGCAACCCTGAAGCTGACTACTGAAACATCTGCACAAAAATATTCAAGCATTCAAGCTATATTCTTTCAGGTCTACTCTCAGTTTCAATCACTCAACCTCTGTGAAGTGAAGCAAGTTCAAAGTTGAAAGATCCTTTGAAGGATTCAGAAGCTCACTTCACCGCACCAGTTGAAGAACAAACTCATATACTTCTAACCTTATTGCTGCGTGCTTAAGTTGTTTTAGGTGTCGAACAGTTGATAGGAGAGATCCTTACTATTTGTATAGTTGTCTAGGAGTTAGATAGCTTCCCTATGTTGGAGTTTGAAACCCTGTGTGGGTTAGTCTTTAGAGTTTGCAGTTGTTGTGTGTACGCTGGTCTTTAGTAGGTGTTTTGCTTTGTAAAGTTGATAGATTGTTAGGAAAGTCTTGTAAACCAATCTTGCTTAACAAAGTTCCTGCTCGAGGTAGCAGTAGAGTGGACGTAGAAGAATTACACCACCTTCGAACCACTATAAGCCATAAGTATTTTATTGTTTTCTTATCTATGCTTTATCTTATATATATATATATCTCTGTCATAAGTATAAAATGTTTTGAAAATGATCATATTTGAGAAAACCAGCCTTGTGTTATAAAATCTATTTTTTCGCTGCATATAAAACTCTAGTTACAGTGTGCAGCACTGCATCCTAGTGCTGTAAGTAGTAATTGTCTGGCGCTGTTCAAGTAACTTGCAGAACAATAAGTTTTTCAAGAGATTTGCAAAATCGACCAAGGTTCATTCACCCCCCTCTGAACCTCGGACACCACTTGGGACCAACACCATATATGTAATGAGAAGTTTGAGTACCCCATTTTTCACAATGTTTAAATGAAAACATTGACTAGGATTGAGTCTAGTTATAGGTGCTGAAAGATGGAGGAATTCAGTTAGATAAAGTTGTATCGAGAAAAAAAGAATGAAGCTGCTGCAAGAAAGCAGATACAGCAATACTGCAAGAAGGCAGATATAGTAATGCAGCAAGTAAGTAAGAACGACGTGCAGCGAAGCTACAAAAAGAGACTACAGGAGTACTGCAAGAAAAGATACAGAAGTACTGTATGAAGCTACTGCAAGAAGGTCAAGTTACAGCAGCACAGTAAAGAATGAACAACTGCAAACAAACCTAGGATACATCGCAAAGCTTACTGGATAATCAGCCAACAACGCTTAAGACAAACAGAATAAGTATCCTGCAATTTGAGGAAGGATAAATGCAGTACGAGGAATGAAGAACCAAACAAGAATAAAATAGAGCCATTCCATAGAAGATCAAAGTTACAGACACGGAACGAATGCCAAGATGACACGTGGACTGAAATGCTGCACAAAGTTGCAAGCCGCAACAGCCGCATTAAATGCTTAGAAAGGGAATGTCAAGTCGCATTAAATGCGGTCATACCTTTGATCAAGTACATTTAATTTCAAATGAGAGATATCTCCTTCAACGGATATCTTTTTACAAGTATAAATAGAGGATGAACAACCCTAAAGCTGACTATTGAAACATTTACGCGAAAAAAGACCAAGCATTCAAGCTATATTCTATCAAGCATATTCTACAGTTTCAGTCACTCAACCTCAGTGAAGTGAACCAAGTTCAAGCTGAAAGATCCTTCAAAGGATTCAGAAGCTCACTTCACCGCACCAGTTGAAGAATAATTTTATATACTTTTTAACCTTGTTGCTGTGTGCTTAGATTGTTTTAAGTGTCGAACAGTTGATAAGATTTATCCTTACTGTTTGTATTATTGTCTAGTTGATAGATAATTTCCTGTGTGGGATTGTGAAACCCTGTGTGGGTTACCTTTAGAACTTATAGTTGCTGTGTGTACGCTGGGTTCTAATAGGTGTTTAGCTTTGTAAGTTGATAGATTGTTAGAAGTGTCCTGTAATTCAATCTTGCTTAACAAAGTTCCTGCTCGAAGTAGCAGTAGAGTGGACGTAAAAGGATTACACCACCTTCGAACCACTATAAACTATAAGTGTTTTATTGCTTTCCATATCTGTGTTTTATCTTACATATCTATCTGTCATAAGTATAAAATATCTTTTAAAGGATCATATTTGAGAAAACCAACCTTGTGTTAAAATCATATTATCCGCTGCGTATAAAAACTCTAAGTTACAGCGTACAACACTGCATACTAGTGCTGTAAGCAGTAACTGTCTGGCGCTGCAAGTTCAAGTAACTTGCAGAACAGTAAGTTTGTAAAAGATTTGCAAAATCGACCAAGGTTCATTCACCTCCCTCTGAACCTCGGACACCTCTTAGGACCGACAAGTGGTATCAGAACGAGTTGGATTAAAAGCCAACTTATTTGGTTACCTACCCAGATCCACCTTAGACTAGTTGTTTTCTCTGCATCCTTGAAAAACTCATTCTTACAGCATACCATGGATTTCTCTAATCATAAGTTATCCATGTTTTCCATAGAGGAATATGATGATTGGAAGATAAGAATGCAATCACATCTTTTAGCGATGAATGATGTGATGTGGACGGTCATCACCGAAGGATCGATCATCCCCACGAAGGTGAACCCCATGCTTGGTAGAGACATGGAGGAAGGAGCACCGCCACCACCTAACTTCCTGGTTAAGCCAAGACAAGAATGGAATAACAAAGATAAGAAGAGAGCCAACTTAAACAACGTGGCCAAAAATGCTCTGTTCATCACCTTGGACAAAAGCACATTCAGCAAAGTCAAAACTTGTAGGACATCCAAGGAAATTTGGGAAAAGTTGGAACAAATATGTGAGGGAACAGAACTCACTAAGGATAACAAGATCTCCAACGCCATACAACTATTCAAGCTCTTCGAAATGAAGAATGAAGAGACTCTTGAGCATCTAGATTTAAGATTTACGTCCATCGTGAATGAACTAGAAGCACTGGGTAAGCACTACACTCAAAAGGAGAAAAACATGAAAGTGCTTAGAGCCCTTCCCACGAAATGGGATACCAAGACCACCGTCATGAAAGTATCCATGGATAGTAAGAGCACATTTGACCTTTTCTTCGATCTTAAGGCATTCGAGTATGACATCAACAGACGAAAAAAGGAGTTTGAAGAATCGAGCTCCAAAATTACAACGCTGACTGCCAGAGGTTTCAAAGATACAACAACTACCAGATGCAGTAAGCAGTCGGAGGTTACAGTAGAGGACGCTGAAGAGGATATGACCCTTCTTCTAAAGAAGTTTAGAAGATTCATGAAGAGCAACAAAACAACAACAACAACAACCTCAACAAAAAAAATGACTTCAGAAGAAGTCATCCACCTCCTCAGGTATTCTCCTCTCCACAGTCAAATACAAACAATCTTGACTTGTGCTATAATTGTAGGAGACTTAGACACTACGCAAGAAGTTGTCCATATCTAACAGTACACAAGTACCCGGAAGAAGAGAGAGAACAGATGAGAGAAAAGAGAAGAGATGATAGACACAAGCTTCGAGCTCTTATTGGAGAGATGGTGAAAGCCAAGGATACAATAGTCTCAAAGGAGATGCTGAAAGCTACAGAATCCTCTGACAGCGATACTGAAACCTCATCATCTGATGAAGAAGCGCTGATCTGCCTGATGGCAAAAGATTGTGATGACAACGAAGAAGATGAGGTAACCTACTAACCACTGTCCATACCAGAAAAAGAGGAGCTGAACATGATTCACTCTTTAAAGAGGATCATGAGTGATTTCGAGCAGATCAACTCAACCCATGAGGAGCTAAAGGTTGAGAATGAAAATCTAAGAATCGACAATGAGATCCTTAGAAGCAAGAACATTGATATTGCTAAAATGCTAGTTGCATGTGAGTCTGATAACTCAAGGTGCAACAATCAAAGTATGTAGCAAGTCAGCTAAGGACGCAAGGGAGTGCCTAAGCAGTAGAAGTTATCTGCTGTAAGCAGCAAGAAGATACAACAACCCACAAAGTTGCAGCATAGAAGAAATTTTCCCACCTACACTAAGACCTATATATCTAAACCTAAATGAGGATATACTCTAGGGAAGTATGGTGGAAGACCACACCACAAGAGTGTTGGTAACACATATTTAATTTCTGCACACACAGTTTACATGCAGTTTAAAAACCAAACTGCATACAGAACATGAACCAACAAATCTTACAGCAAAACATTGACTGTTAAAAAAGTATGGATTCCAAAAGGAACTAACCCAAAAAGACCCTTACAGAAATGGGTACCAAAATCTGCTTGATTTTATTACAGGTTTCAGTGCCAGGTTGCAGCTGCTCAAGACACATGACAAGTAGTAAAGAAGCTCTAAAAGACTTCCAAGAATGTAAAGGACCTAAGGTCATCTTTGAAGATGATTCCAAAGAAAGTACAAAAGGAAGTGGAAGCTTAATCAAAGGAAATATAAAGGTCAAAGGTGTATCCTATGTAAAAGGACTCAGATATAATCATCTAAGCATCAGTCAGTTTTGTAACAAAGGATACACTATGGAGTTTAACCTCAATAAGTGTTTAATCAAGATCAACACATCAAATGAAGTCAAGCTTACAGGAACAAGAAGAGGAAATATATATCTTGCAGACTGGAACTCTTCTATTCAACCAACATGCTTCATTGTGAAAAGTCCACCAGAACTGAGCTGGCTATGGCACAAGAGGCTGAGTCACTTGAACTTCAAGACAATCAACAAGCTAGCAAGAAAAGGTCTTGTAAGAGAATTACCAGATGTGGTATACAAGAAGGAGAATATATGTGGAGCTTGTCAGAAGGGAAAGTAAGCGAAAAGCTCATTCAAAGATAAGTTGCAGAAGTCATCTCACAGGATTCTAGATCTTCTACATATGGACCTCTTTGGACCAGTAGAACCAGTTAGCATAAGTGGGAAGAAGTACTCACTTGTGGTAGTGGATGACTACTCCAGATATACCTGGACCATATTTCTTGCTAAGAAATCAGAGACTCAGAACAAGCTATCTGATCTTATGAAGAAGATTCAAAATTAAAAAAGCTTGAGCATCGTGAAGATCAGATCAGACAGAGAAATTGAGTTCACAAATAAATTTATTGAGAAATTCTGTTCTGATAATGGTATTCGTCATGAATACTCAGCTGCAAGAACACCTCAACAGAATGGTGTAGTTGAAAGAAGGAATAGAACCCTCAAGGAAGCAGCAAGAACAATGATAGCAGAGGCAGAAATACCCAAGAGATTTTGAGCTGAAGCAACCAACACTGCATTCTATACACAGAACAGATGTCTGATCAACAAGGATCTAAATAAACTCCATACGAAGTCTGGAATGGATATACACAAAATGTTTCATATCTACATATCTTTGGATGCAGGTGTTATATTCTCAACAATGGAAATGAGCATCTGAAGACCTTTGATGCAAAATCAGACGAAGGAGTATTCTTATGACACTTCGTTGTAAGTAGAGCCTTCAGAGTCTTCAACAAAAGAACCTTAGTGGTTGAAGAGTCAATTCATGTGGTGTTTGATGAACCACATTGTGACACCAAGAGGCTAGAAGAACCTGTTGAAGAAGTAGCTCCAAGAAAAGAGAATGATATTCCCCATGTTGAAGGAGTTCTGCATACAGCAGAAGACAAAGAAGAAGAAGCTGCACCTCTGGATATAACAGATATTCTTACAGCTGCAGAACCTCTAATCTTACAGCATCAAGAGGAGCAACCTAGACCTGTACATGTTTTTAAACCTGACAGAACATGGCTGATGAATCATCCTAGAGATCTCATCATTGAAGATCCATCAATAGGAGTAAGGACAAGAAAGTCTATTCCTCATGAAACAATGTTTGCATGCTTCATATCCCAAATAGAGCCCAAGACTGTTGAAGAAGCCCTACAAGATAGCAACTGGGTACAAGCCATGCAAGAAGAGCTAAATGGATTTGAAAGAAATCAAGTTTGGCAAACAGTTGCTAGACCAACTCATCAAGGAGTAAATGGAACAAAGTGGGTGTTCAAGAACAAGCTAGATGAATCTGAACTTGTTGTGAGGAACAAAGCAAGATTAGTTGCTAAAGGATATTGTCAGGAAGAAGTAATTGATTTTGATGAGACTTTTGCTCCAGTGGCAAAGCTGGAAGCTATAAGAATTTTTTTAGCATAAGCAGATCACATGAATTTCAACGTATATCAGATGGATGTGAAAAGTGCATTTCTCAACTTCTTACAGAGGAAGTTTATGTAGAGCAACCTACAGGATTTGAAGATCAAGTAAAAAAAGTGTTTAGATTACACAAGGCCCTGTATGGACTCAAGCAAGCACCAAGAGCTTGGTATGACACCTTATCCCTCTATCTGTTGAAAAACGATTTCAAGGAAGGAACAGTCGACAAAACTCTGTTCAGGATACAGGATGAAGACAGTATTCTCTTGGTACAGATATATGTGGATGATATCATTTTCGGATCCACCAACAAGAGCTATGTGAGAAGTTCTCCAACCTGATGCAATCAAAGTTCGAGATAAGTATGATAGGAGAATTAAGTTTCTTTATAGGGCTACAAGTAAAACAACTGGTTGCAGGAACCTTCATCAGCCAGGTTAAGTACACAAAGAAGCTTATCAAGAAATTTGGCATGGAGAATGGTTCAGCAACATCTGTCCCTATGTCCACATTCATAAGCCTTGACAAAGATGAAGATGGAAAAGATGTGGATATCACGAAGTACAGATGGCTCATAGGATCCTTGTTGTATCTTACAACAAGCAGACCAGATATAATGTTTGCAGTTGGAGTCTGTGCAAAATTTCAAGCAGCACTTAAGGAGTCACATCTTTCAACTATCAAAAGAATTATCAAATATCTAAAAGCAACTCAAGAAGTAGGCCTTTGGTATCCCAAGAAAAGAGGATTCAAGCTTAAAGGCTACTCTAGCTTAGATTATACAGGCTGCAAGATTGATAGAAAAAACACCAGTGGGACTTGTCAATTTGTGGGAAATAGATTTGTTTCATAGTTCTGCAGGAAGCAAACATCGATTACAACATCTACAGCGGAAGCAGAATATGTTGCAGCAGGAAGTTGCTGTGCTCAAATCCTCTAGATACAACAGCAACTAAGAGATTATGGGATTGAAGAAAAAGAGACTCCAATTCTCTGTGATAATACGAGTGCTATTGCAATTACACATAACCCTATTTTTCACTCAAGAACAAAACACATTGTTATACGACATCACTTTATAAGAGATCTCGTGGAGAAGAAAGATGTCGTGTTTGAAAAAGTTCATACGGATCTCCAGCTTACAGATATATTCACTAAACTATTGAGTGAATCAAGGTTTTCTATGCTTAGGAACGAGCTGGGAATTCTAAAGTTATGAGTAGAAAAAGAAGGTGCAGAAGCCTAGGGGGAATCTCTGCATGCTTGCGAGAAGCTGTAAGAATCACACTGTAAGCTGCGTCTTCATACAGTGTTGGGTTAAAACAGCGCTGCATCTTTTATTCTACAGCACAGTCAGAAAATGGGAGAGTAAGCAGCACATGGTTATAGCATTTATTTCAAAGAGTATTTAATACTCTGCAACCTCGTACCCAAGATGCTGCAATCTTAAAAAGACCATAAATTAGACGGCAAATCGCATGTCTTTCAGCATTTAATGCAAGTCTACACCTATCAAAAGTCGAAGAGGCGCGGTCAAAGCCCACGTCTGTACAAGTTATGATTATTTATGATTTGACCCCTCCGTCTTTTTCTAAGGACCGTAAGATCAATTCCCTCCATTTAATGTCAACCGTCAATCTTACTATACGTCCCTTGATATTCTCCATAATCCCATAACCTTTTCATTTCAAATTTATTTCGCCATAACCCTAGAGGGAAGTTTCATTTCCTTCGTAAATTTTTTAAAATCTCATAAACTCATTTCTTTCTCAAAGACATCATCAATAACGGCAAGGCAAACCATCGTTCTGGAAGGACGTCTTGTGAACCAAGAGCATGTCTATGACTCTGGTTTATACGACAATGCACTCATCAGGAGCATATTCGATGCTCTGGAAAGGACCCGTATTCTAGGGCTCCTGACCACCGTCTATGCCGGATACACAAAAAAAGAAGGGTAATACCCAAAAAAAGATGGTGGGTGCTGGTATTACATGGAAAAAAACCAAAGATAAAAAAGCTGCAACACTAGCCCTGCAGGATGAAGCTATAAGCAGCGGGGGAGAAGGGGAAGATGAGAATGTTGAGAGTCCTCTTTCTGTCATCAAGAGGACACCAAGGAGGACTGAACTAAACCTGAATCCTCATCCTCAAATGATGACGTACTCCTGGCAAGAAAGCCCCACGTAGGAAGAAGAAAGCTGTTGCAGCTGCTGCAAGATTTAAAGAGCAGAGCTTGCGAGTTGATTCCCAACTCTCTACTACAAGTTTAATGGCAGTTGCAGTAGATGAGGAGCAAATGGATGAGCTAGTGAACAAGCTCGTCTACAAGGGGCTACTGACTTAACCTCTTTACGCGATCCTGAAGTTGTTTAGTCTGTGCTGGATCCAACCTTCTCAACTGCTAGAAATATGGAGCAGCAGTACAGTCTCTGGAGGAACATGAGACTGGCTAAGAGGGAAATTCTGTTGAAGTGGAAAAAATTTCTCACCGTGGAGCAAGTTGTCCTAGAGTGGGCCAACTCAGAAGACATTCTGGCACTCCTGCAACCTGAGTATACAGCGGTGGTGCAAGAATGATTTAGAAGCACTGCTGCTTAGGGAGCACTGGACAAAGGGAAAAATAAAGCTGTTGCAGAATCTCACTCTACAGAGCTGCCGATGAAAGTAGCAATTGAGGATGTCCAAGTCTTGATATCCCCGACAGCAGAGGCTGTAAGAAGGGGCGACGATGTTGCATTTGCCTAAGAGCAAATCAACATCCTTGGAGTGAAACAGGTTGAGGAAGCTATACTGCAACAGGCGCTGTAAGCAAGCGTCAAAGAGACGAGGATGCAGCACACTCCTAGGAGAATGTGGGAAGAAGGATGTTCAAGTCACAACTCAAGCTCCCCTGCGTATGAGCAAATAGTTGAAGACCTCTCCACGATCGTCAACCTTGATCCTTTGAAGGAGGAAGAGCCTCAACTAGTTGACTACTAGTTGACTACGGCGATTTCTCAGTTCATATTGTTGTAGATGCTGCTGCAGACACTCAAGGGGAACCGACCGCCATTATCAAAGATGTGTTCTCTGATATTTAAGATTGCCAATGATGTGACCACAGAGAAAGTTATAGAGGTTGGACTCCCTGTACTGGCAGAGATAACAGTACAACAAGCAACCACCCTATAGAAGCTGCTGAGGAAACACGCAGGGTGGATACTGAAATTCTTGCAGTAGTCGAGTTTTCAGTGCTGCATACAGTGAAAGCTGTAAGAAACCAACCAGAGCTGCAAGAACTCATTCTTACAGCAGAACCTATCGAAGTTACAGGACCGACCGAGAAGACGGGGTTCGTGCTAAAGACCTCATGCGAGGCTGTTGTTGAGACAACACTTTCTGAGGGTGAGAAGACCTCTGAAGGGGCGGCTGTTAAGACAACACCCTTAGAGGATGCTGGAGTAGAGGCTGAGGTAATCCCTGGGCAGCTAGAGACACCTCAAGAGGAGGTTGATGTTATTACTGCTGCAAGCTTACTAGGATCCACTATGAATACAGTAGTAGAGATTACTGAGGAGGCCAGTGAAAATGAAGCAAATGAAGATCCCACCTCGAGTTTCTCAAGCCTGAACGAGGATGAGGATGCGGATGTTGAAGGAGAGTTTGTAGCCAAATAGCAAGATGCAGCACAGCAACCACAAGCCCTGATTCCATATGCTGCATCAGCTGCTGCCCACAGACAACATAGAACAACAGGCCTGACCCCTGATGAATCAATCGATAGGGTGGTTACTGCTGTTAGACACCTGATGTATGCTCTTCAAGATCATGAGTCTAACATGCAGAACATCATGAGGTTCAGCGCCCGGTTTCACGCAGCGATCATGAACGGCTTCAAAAAAGATATTGAAGCACTGCCTGATATGATCCAACAATCTCTCAATAAAAATACAAATAGACTGTACCGGGACAGGGTCAAAATGGAGAGAACTTAAGAGAGAAACTGTAATCAACCGCGCTGAGATCAAGATATGCAAGAACTCGATTGATTTTGCTGGAGAAAGGCTTCAATCTCACTCCATGATGTTGGGGACACTTCTAGACTATGTGATGGATCAATCCAGAAGAACCAGAAGTGTTGATGATCGTTTGGGAAACCTGGAGTTGATTGTAGGAGAATTGAGGGATATGATGGTCAATGCATTCCCTCAACATGCTCAAGGATCCAGGCAAGCCCCTGTACCTGCCAGAAGACCACGATTTGCTGTGGTCTAAGATGCTCTTGCTCCACCCCCGACTTTTGATGATGCTAAAAAGGGGAAAGAATACCAAGACAGATTTAGGAGCTCAAGGGAGAAAGAAGAAAAAGATGAAGAAGAAGATGATCAGCCTCTTAGCAGGAGGAGGAAGAGATCATCATCTGCTACTGCTGATGCTCATTCTCCAAAAAGATGATGAAGGAGGAGCTGGTGGTACATCTACTGCAAGTAGACCAATAGCAGGCGCTGCTTACAGCGGTGCTGAAAGGAAGAATGCAGCACCTCCCTCTTCTCATCATACAAAGAGAGGGAGAGAGGGCCAACAGCAGGGCTAAAAGAAGAGGGTTCGCAAAGTCGAAGCTGAAAGACATTATAATGAGAAGATGGCTGCTCAGAGGGCGGAGATAGCCAGAGCAGAGCAAGAAGAAAATGCCTGGATGCAGATGCTTGAAGTTATTGAAGAGAGGAGACCAAAAGCAATGGAAGATGTTGACAGGGCTCTCTACCAATACCCCCTCAGGAAATACCCCGTCTCGACACAGATAACATAACTGCTGAAGTATCAGTGTTGATGGATTAGAGGCCTTAAGGAGAGAACATAGCCTGGGGATTAAACATCTTCAAGACAATTATACTGTCTACTGATAGGAATCCATCATTTGAGCAGATCACCCTGTTCAAAAGATCAGAGTACCTTAGATACTTCAGATACCTCTGCTAGAATGGCTACTTCAAGAGATTTCAGACTTGCAAATCTGCATTGAGGAGATATGAGCAGCTTGCTAGGGATGGAGAGTTAGAGATTCAGAACAAGTATATAACCCTGGTGAAGCAAGACAGGATTGTACCTTACTATGAGGACTTTTGGCTGAGATAGATTCAGATTCCGAAGATCAAAGAGAAGTTGGAAGAATCCTATCAGGAGTCCATTCGAGATTGGTAGAAATGATCCAGAGAGAGGATAGAGCAAGAAAGAAGGACCGTTGAAAGAAGACCAGAAGAATCGTCTACAAGAAGGTCCCTATTTCAGCAGTAATCAATGTATGATGTTGTATATTTTTGTATGTATATCTCTCTGTATGCTGTGTAAAATTTCTTTACCTTAATGAATAAATTTTATTTTTCTGCATTTGATTAAGTTCATAACCTATGGACCTTTGCATGCTTTTTGGCTATCCTGATGATATGTGATAAAAGATTATTTAAGATACATCTCTAATGAATTCAAGATTAGTTTTTCTTTCTCAAAGCATATCAAGTATGTAATCCTGATGAAAAATGATATGGTGCAAAGTAAAACTTCCTTCATGAACGAAATAATGTAAAAGTTTTGTGTTGGGATTTCAATGTTTAGATTTTGATGAGACAAACCATATATGTAATAGGAAGTTTGAGTACCCCATTTTTCATAATGTTTAAGTGAAAACATTGACTAGGATTGAGTCTAGTTATATGTGCTGAAAGATGGAGGAATTCAGTTAGATAAAGCTGCATTGAGAAAATAAGAATGAAGCTGCTGCAAGAAAGCAGATACAGCAATACAGCAAGAAAACAGATATAACAATGCAACAAGTAAGAACGGCGTGCAACGACGCTGCAAGAAGAGGCTACAGGAGTACTGCAAGAAAAGATACAGAAGTACTGTATGAAGCTACTGCAAGAAGGTCAAGTTACAGCAGCACTGTAAAGAACGAACAGCTACAAGCAGACCTAGGATACATCGCGAAGCTTACTGGATAATCAGCCAACAACGCTTAAGACAAACAGAATAAGTATCCTGCAATCCGAGAAAAGATAAATGCAGTACGAGGAACGAAGAACCAAACAAGAATAAAATAGAGCCATTCCAGAGAAGATCAAAGTTACAAACATGGAGCCAATACCAAGATGATACGTGGACTGACGCGCTGCAAAAAGTTGCGAGCCACAATGTAATATCCACAATTTCATTTAAAAATTTATTAACTACTTTAATTAATTTATACTACATAAAGTAGTGGGATAAGGACAACTCTTGCTTAAGTTCAAGTACACGTGATTTCAAATTTATGGATATAAGGCTAATTAAGATAAAATTTGTGGGGAAATAGAAAAAAAAAAAAACTCTCGTCTCTCTTTCTTTTCCGCCATGGACCGCAGCCATCACCAATCATCTCTCTCACCGTCGGTGAAGTTTTCCGACCAATTACTTCGGTCAAGGTATAATTTTTAGTCGAGTTTTCAAGCCGGAGCTTCAATCGGCTCCATTTTCTCTCTATTGTTCTCTCTATCTCTCTCGGCCACTCTGTCTCTCTCCCTTCGATCTGCCGTCGGGTTCTGCCGCTTGCCGGGTCGGTGCTCGGTCGCGCCGGTGATGTATGTGAGAGGCTTGGTGGCCGGCGCTTGCAGCGCCGGCGAAGAGGAATAAAGGCCGCAGCAGCTAGCGGCGGCGATGCTGGATTAGATATATATGTATATGTTTGGTGTTGTTGTTTCTATGCGTGTTGTTTGTGCTGTGGGAAAGACGCCGGATATATATAGGTGTGTGTGAAGGGGGCCGGCGCTGCTTGCGCCGGCGGGAATGGAGGAGAGCCGTCACTTGCAGCGACGGCGAAACTGGAAGTTATATAAATGTATGCGATTGTATATATATATGTGCGATGGGCGTGTGTTGTTCTTGATGTGTGTGGAGGATGGTCGCCGGCAGTGAAGGCGGTGGCTGGCAGCAGCGTCTGGGGCGGCCGACAGGGGTGGCAGGGGAGCTGGGGGGGTGATTTGGGGTTTTGGGGTAATTTGGGGATTTGGCAAACCCTAGGACCTAATTGCAAAATCCCAAGTTTAAATTAATTAACAATTAAGTCCCTGAGACTTTGGATAGTCATGGTTCGGTCCTTGAACTTTTGAGCATATGCCGTTTGCCCCAGAACTTCGATAGAATAGCATGACTATCCAAAGTCTCAGGGACTTAATTTATAGAATTTATTATATGAACCCTAAACCCTATAGAAATTATCGACTCACCCTTAGATCTCGACAAAATGACAAATGAACCCTTAAAAATTATTGAAATTACATAGCTTTCCTTGATATTTGATAATATGATGCATTTCTCCTTAAAATTATGGAATTTATGAGAATGATATTTTTGGAGTTAGAATATATATTGGAATTATAAATGTTATCATATAATTACTAGAATTTAACATATGAAAATCGGACTTTAATTAAATAATAAAGATAAATTATTTAAATTAGTTTATATTATTTTAGACTACTTATATCACCGATTATGGTATAAAACTCTAGATTTCTTATCGAAATAATTAAGGAAACCTAGTTTTACGACGGATTTTGGACTTGAGTATTATTACATTAAATATTATTATAAATTAACTAAAGAGTTAATTGAAATTTTAAGTTAGACCCTATATTTAGCAAAATTGCTTTTGAGACTAAAAATATAGACCCTAGAGATATTATAAAAATTAAAGTATGTACAATATAATAGTTATCTTAAAGCTAGATTTTAAAACCTTAGATTCAAGTCTTGTTAACCCCATAACTCTTGAGAAGTTATAAATATAGATCTAAACCATAATTATAGACATTATGTATAATCTTCATAATTTAATAAATAAAACAAATGTCTAATTATAAATATCAATTTTAATCCTCTTAAATAATAATTAACTAAATATGTTATGCAATTAAATAAATATATTTCCTAAATTAACTTATAATTTCAGTTAATTGAATTCAGGTTTATAATTTAAATTATATAGTTAAGTAAAATACGTCATAATCATAAATTTATAATTAATTTTCCTCAATCTAAGATAATTCTTCTAAGATCTAATTAAAGTCTAATTAAGTTTTATAATATTTTAATAAACACATTTTCATTATAATTTTATTTAAATCATGTTAGATGGTCTGTTAATAGAAAAATGCCTAAAATAAGAATATATTTTAATTAATAATATTCGATTAAATTCTAAAGCGAGCACTTACGCTTTGTAGGAAATTACGAAGGAAGGAAAGAATTAAGCTCGGATAAAAGTAGACGTTTTGCAAGCAGCTTCCGTAAAAGGTGGGGGTAAAACTTTATTTATGATTTTAAATCGTACAGTTTTAAGGAAAATTATATGACTAAGTGATTTAAATTCCGTCATTATGTGCTGTTGTTTTCAATGGAAATGTTTTCATTACGTGAACAGTATTTCGAGTAAATTATATGAATTTGAGAGCTATTGATTTTCAAGTTACGCAAAGGCGAAAGATTTCAAATGATGATAAGTCGGAATAATATCCGCTAAAAGGGGTTTCTTTAAAACCCAACCTATGTCAAAGGATTTCTTTACCTATGTGTTATGTGAATTATGTGGCCAACGTGAACGTGACCAATGTGTACTATGTGTATTATGTGAGAACTATTATGTGATTTTAACTGCGCATGCGTGTGCCACGCCAAGTAGGGTATTCCTTTTTGGAAACCCATCTACAGGGGATATTCTTCGGAATTCCCAACACTATGGGGTGTAACAGCCCAACTCGGGTCGGCTTGGGGCCCTGATAGGTATTTTTCGGAAACCTATCCACAGTTGCCATTGGGGCTCTTCGGGAGTCTACAACGTGTATTATATGTATAATATGCAAGCAATAATATGTGTATATTATTATTATAAATTCCCCTCCCTCACTAAGTGTCCTTTTGGCACTTACCCCTTTCATGTAAAATGTTTTCAGTTTAAAGAATTTAGGGCGTGGCGCTGGAGCGATGGATGCTGGTAGTCAATGATTAAAAGTTGAAGAAAATTTTAATTCAAAAATGTATGTTTTATAATAATTTTTCTGAAATTTATTTATCTTTAATTTCTTAAATGAGTGAATTTTATTTGTAAGTAACGCATCGGTCAAAGTTTACCTTAAAAAGGAAACGGGGCGTTACACGCAACCACCGCATTAAATGCTCAGAAAGGGAAAGTCAAGTCGTATTAAATGCGAGTCATACCTTTGATCAAGTACGCTTAATTTCAAATGAGAGATATCTCCTTCAACGAATATCTTTCTATAAGTATAAATAGAGGACGAGCAACCCCGAAGCTGACTACTGAAACATTTACGCGAAAAAAGACCAAGCATTCAGGCTATATTCTATCAAGCATATTCTACATTTTCAGTCACTCGACCTTAGTGAAGTGAACCAAGTTCAAGCTGAAAGATCCTTCGAAGGATTCAGAAGCTCACTTCACCGCATCAGTTGAAGAACAATTTTATATACTTTTTAACCTTGTTGCTGTGTGCTTATGTTGTTTTAGGTGTCGAACAATTGATAGGATTTATCCTTACTGTTTGTATTATTGTCTAGTTGGTAGACAATTTCCTGTGTGGGAGTGTGAAACCCTGTGTGGGTTGCCTTTAGAACTTGCAGTTGTTGTGTGTACGTTGGGTTCTAGTAGGTGTTTAGCTTTGTAAGTTGATAGATTCTTAGGAATGTCCTATAATTCAATCTTGCTTAACAAAGTTTCTGCTCGAGGTAGCAGTAGAGTGGACGTAGAAGGATTACACCACCTTCGAACCACTATAAACCATAAGTGTTTTATTGCTTTCCATATCTGTGTTTTATCTTACATATCTATCTGTCATATAAAACATCTTTTAAAGGATCATATTTGAGAAAATCAGTCTTGTGTTAAAATCATATTATCTGCTGCGTATAAAAACTCTAAGTTACAACGTGCAACACTGCATACTGATACTGTAAACAGTAACTGTCTGGCGCTGCAAGTTCAAATAACTTGCAGAACAGTAAGTTTGTAAAAGATTTGCAAAATCGACCAATGTTCATTCACTCCCCTCTGAACCTCGGACACCACTTTAGACCAACATGTATTTTATAAATATATGATTAATATTACTTATTACTTAAAGGTATGCGTAATATTTACATAAAAGTATATATGTATAAATTATAGTTTTTTCGTTGAAATTATGGTTTTTTTTAAAGTTAAAATATTACATAAAAGTATGATTAACATAATATAAAGATTTGCTTAACATAATATAAATGTATGATTAATACAACATAAAAGTTAGGATTAAAAAAAAAAGTACGTGGATCCGGATCGGATTCAACAACAGAACCCAACCCACGTTATTTGAATTTAAGATCCATACAAATACAAATGAAACTCCATATATATATATATTGGAGTGGTGGCTAGCGATGGATTGAGTAGTATATATATATATATATATATATAGTTCAAAACACTCTTAATGATTCGATTTTTCATGTTTACTAGATGATGTCCGTGAGATTCACAATTTTATATCAAATCTTTTGGTAGGACAATTCTTATTTATATTTAGCGATTTTTTATTTCATTTATGTTTTGGAATACTTTCATAGTGGATTCTAGAAAACTATTATCTTTGACAGATGTTTTCATTATGGTTTAATTTGTTTATATCGATTTTATTTTTTGAATTAAGTGTCTTTATTAATGAAATTGTTCTTAAGTAAATTTTCTCAGTTTTATTTTAGTGGATATGATGTCAAAAATTCCTTTTGTTTTGGAAATTCATATTACTTATTAATTTAACTTATTTAATTATCTAATAATAGTAATTTTGAAGCGTCTTTTTATCCCTTCTCTCACTGTCAATTGCTAATTTGTTGAATGAATAATATTTTTTATAAACATCAACTTTTATTCTGGTGCATGTGCAGTTTTTTATTTTTATTTTAAGCATCTTTCCTTTCCTTTTATTTTATTTTTTCTCTCTTGAACTCACACAATTAATTTGCTAATTGAATTAATAATCATTTTTTATGACATAAACTTTTATTTTTGTTCTTATCAAGTTCGTTGTAAGCATTTGTGATATAATATATATATAGTAATGATAAGTAACACACTGTTGGGTTTCTTATGATGGGTTCCTTATGAAACCAATTTTGTTTTACATACTGTTATATTCTTTTTTTAGTTAGCGTAATATTCTTTTCTATGTAATTTTTTTTTTTACCTAATTTAATTGAGGACTTATTATTCTTTCTTATTTTGTTTCATTTTCAAATAAGTTATCTCGTTATTCATATCATTTTTAATAAATTTTTTTCTTATTCATTTCATTTCTTTCTTATTCTATATCATTATTTCTTATTTTATCCCATTTTTATATAATTTTTTTATTCATGTCAATTTTTTTCTTATTTTATATCATTCTTTAATTTTTTTTTTCAAACTCATCTCATTCTATCTCAATGAATTGTGAATTCTTTTCTTTCTCTTTTAGTTGCCATTAACATCAATAGTACTTGGAAATGTTTTTGCTAAAACATATTTTTTTTTCATTGTATATAGTTTTAGAAATTATCTAAAATTAAGTTTCATACTCAACCATCTATTTTTTTTTGTAAATTGCAAGTAAGTTTAGAACTTATTTAGTAATTGTCTAAAAGTTCTTCAAGATTTATGGAGTAATCTTAATCATCGATTATTAAATTTTACATAAATTTACAACTTGTCTAAAAATTGTTTAAAAGTTCTTCTAAGGATTTTTATACAGTAATCTCAACCATCTATTTTTTTTTAATTCTACATAATATTCACAATAAGGTGGTTACATAATATTTATAAATCATTCAAATCCAAATATTCTTATTTGTGTTCTTGGCATAAATAAAACTAAACCTATCAAATGTTAAAATAGGAAAAACAAATCATAATAAATTATACATAACTTAACTTGTCTATTTAAAAACTAGAAAATACTTGTTACTTGTGCATTAATAAAAATAAACCTATCAAATGTCAAAATAAATAAAGAAAAAAACAAATCATAATAAATTATACATAACTTAACTTGTCTATTTAAAAACTAGAAAATACTTGTTACTTGTGCAATGTTAGAACCTATAAAAATACATGAAAAAATTGACATGAATAAAAATATTATTTAAAAATGGGATAAAATAAGAAAAAATGATATAGAATAAGAAATAAATAAGATAAATAAGAACAAGAAATTATTTAAAAATGAGATGAATATACGTGTATTGAGATGTTTTATAAGAAATTATGTAGAAAAGATATAGTAGGAAAAGAATATCACGATACATAAAAAAAGAAAGATTATACAATATATGTGTATTGCCACATAAGCCAGATTGACTCCATATATATATATATATAAACAAAAGATGTTAATAAATAATTTGGAGTGGGGCTTATGTGCGTTGTATGGATCTTCGCTAGTCGGGTCGGGTCGAATTCGACCCGCATCCACGTATTTTTTTTACCCTAACTTTTATATTGTATTAGTCATACATTTATATTATATTAAGTATATCTTTATATTATGTTAAACATACTTTTATGTAATATTTTAACTTAAAAAACCCTAACTTCAACATAAAAAATCCTAATTTGTATATATATACTTTTATATAATATTACGCATACCTTTAAGTAATATTAGTTATACCCTTACATAATATATAAAGGTACAACTAACATAATTAAAAGATATGATTAACATAACATAAATGTATGTTTAACATAATATAAATGTATGCTTAATATAATATAAAAATCCTAAAGGTATGCTTAATGTTATATAAATGTATACTTAACGTTATGTAAATGTATGCTTAACATAACATAAAGATTCTAAAGGTATGCTTAACATAACATAAACGTATAGCATCTAGAGCGAATTTGGGTGGGTTTGAGCGCACCCACTCAGGTGCGTGCGCGTGCGTGAAGGGCGCATGGGCCGGGTCGGATCAGGTAGTTACATAAAAGTTTTTGTGAATAATTTGTGGTATATTTATGTTGCTGAATTAAAACTTTTAATAAATGTGATAAAAGATTATGATTCGTTAATAATATAAGTAATAATGTGATAAATTTTAAGAATACTTGAAAAGTAATATAAGTTTGGAAAAAACTCATATTTTCTTATTTTAAAAATCAATCATCTATCTAGAATAACAAAGATAACTTCTATTAATACTAAAATAAATCTAAAATCCTAAATATATCTAATCTATATCTAAAATCAAATAAATATATTAATAACAATAAAATTTATAAACCTCAATCAAATATATTTAATCTCTATTATATCTGATCTCCATCACAACCTTAACATAGATATGAATACATCTAATCTATATCTAGAATCAAATAAATATATTAATAACAATAAAATTTATAAATCTCAATCAAATATATTTAATCACCATTATATCTGATCTCCATCACAACCTTAACATAGACATGAAAAATTGCAATTTACCCTTCTTTTTCATTACCCAAAAATCCAAAGTCATCTCATAAAAAAAATAAAAAATTCGGAAGTTGAGGATATTTTCTTTTCCTACACGCCGATAGGCCTGCAAACTCCAACAGTTAGCACACCTTATCTACTTCACAAAACGACGTCGCAAGAGAAAAAGAAAATAGGAAAAAATGGAAAAGGGTTCCCAAAATTGCCATGGGCTTTGGCAATGAAAACAACTTGCAAATCTACACATTTATAATAACCCTTACTTTTGATGGCCGTAAGGCCTTTCCAATTCTTTGTCTCTCGCCACCACCGCTCCTCCTCTCCCTCCTCACTCCTCCGCCACATCGCCTCCCAAGCGCCGCCGCCGCCGCCGCTGCAGCAACAGTTAACCTCCGTCAGCCGCGTCTCCACATTAGAAACCATGGCTCAGAAGATCGGGAAAGCCATTAGGCGGTCTGGAGCCCCGTCGAAGGCGCGGGTCTACGCTGACGTCAATGTCATCCGCCCTAAGGAGTATTGGGATTACGAGTCGCTCACCGTTCAATGGGGGTAACTGATCAATTAATCGTTGTTTTGTTTAAATTTTTGGTTTTTTGATTGGTTATTTTGGGGTTTGATTGGCTGTGACAGGGAGCAGGATGATTATGAGGTGGTGAGAAAGGTGGGTCGGGGGAAATATAGCGAGGTTTTTGAGGGTATTCATACCACCAATAACGAGAAATGCATCATCAAAATTCTTAAGCCTGTCAAGAAGAAAAAGGTTTCTGTCTTTGGTCCTTTGCCTTTTTCTTTTTTTTCTGCTGTTTCTTGGCTTATTTTCTTGGTCAATGTTGTTTATCTGTATTTTATAGGTGCTGTTATGTTCATTCGTTGTGGGCTGTAAACAATATGGGTGAGAGGATTAATGAATGAGCATATCTGATTGGGAAACCTATTTTGTTAAATGAGAATAGAGCTCCCTAATATGCAGATTAACAGTTCTTGTGCTTATAAGTGAATAGTCTTCAATGAATTGAAATTGGACTGTAACTTTGTGTAATACCATCTTGATTCGTGCTTAATATACCCACAGTTATGTTTTGGGGCTGTATTGTATACGCGTGTGGTTGTTAAGAAGTTGCATGATTGTACACCATAATATATCTTGTATTCTCTACTTTTCCAATCTAGTCTCTAAGATGTTGAATGAATTTGAAGAAAATTTCTTAAAAGGGAAGAAAATTTCTTCAAAGGGAAGGAAGGGATGAAAGAAAACATCTATATTTTTGAGAATTTTGATAATTTTTTCTTGAAAACCACGAGTAGGAAGACTATAGTATTATCAAATTATTTGAATTAGGAGAATAGTCCTTTCCCATATTTTATTCTGATAATCACAGTTTTCATCGGTAAAGTGTTAACAATAGGAAAAAAATGAGTAGTTGGGTGCAGTAAAGAATAGAAAAGTAAAAGAAGAGAAGCAAGTAGTAGAAACAAAAAAGAAGTTAAGGAGGACGTGGCTGCAAAATAATGGAATAAAAAAGATGAGAAAAAGCTAAAAGATGTCGTATAGAGAAAGATTGAAAAAAAAAAATGATAAAGAGAGGAATCTGTTCTTTTCTTGTGGTAGTTATAAAAGTATTAGCAAGTATATATGCCTTCTGCTAGCAGAATTTTCGTCATTTGGATATTCTATTGTGGCTGCATCATGTATGAAACCTCTTCTGGATCTTTATTTAGCATTTTTTACTTGAAGAAGGATAGGCCAGAATCTTGCATTATGTTTTACAATTTGGAGGGAGCAGAGAAAAAAAGGTGCACTTATAAGCATCATGGTAGTTAAAAGATTTTTCATGTAATGTTTCGTTGTCTGTCAATTATATAAAGTGTATAGTTGACTACTGAAACTTGCCATAGCTTTTGTTTTTTATGTTAGTAACGCCTGCGGGGGGGGGGGGGGAGGGTGTATGTCTCTCATATTAGCCTTTTTGCCTCAAGACTACATCTTATGTTGTTCAACCTTGCAACTGTTAAGAAAATAGATTTTACGCCAACTGTTCTTAACTGGATGGTCTTACAGTGTTATCAATGTCATTTGTTTGTGATCGTCATGATAACAAGATGCGGTCTCTCTCAAACTCTCCATTTTGCATCTTAGAAGAGGGGTCCTGCACTGTTTACTTACTGTTTAGATTTTAAGCAGGGGTTAGGTGGAAGCTTTAGTCCTTAAGAGCAAGACAGTTTCAAATGTGTTTTTTTTTTTTTTTTTAAGAGAAAGGAAAGCACACTTGTCCAAATACATTTTAGCTGTCACTATTTTTTACTCTGGATTTGTAACTATCATGCTTAATGCTGCCATCTTTGTGCAGATCAAGAGAGAGATTAAAATTTTACAGAATCTCTGTGGAGGGCCAAATATTGTGAAGTTGCTTGATATAGTAAGAGACCAACAATCAAAGACCCCAAGTCTTATATTTGAACATGTGAATAATACAGACTTCAAAGTGCTGTATCCCACACTTTCTGACTTTGATATTAGATACTACATATATGAACTTTTGAAGGTAATTCTCTTCTTTATCTCCTGTTACAGTTTACATAAACTCTGGAGATTGAAATTATATTTCTTTTTGTTTCTATTTCATCTGTCATATATGCTTTAGTGTTTGAGCAAACCAAGAACTTGGTCATGAGCCTTGCATGTTTCCTAACTTTAGGAAGTTAGGCCAATGTCGTATGATGTCATTTTCCACCATCAATTGTTTTTCAGGTGCCTATGTATTCTAACCTGTTTATAAGTAGTGATGCTGAATTGATAAATTATGTTGATTGGTTGTTTGGCATCAAATTCCATTGTAACATAACCAACTTAAAATTAGTTTGTCTTCCCCCTTAACCCTGAAGATTCAGCATTATTTGAGTCTTTGACAAAAAAAGGTTTGCTTTGTTTGATTTGGATGTATAACATGCATTTACTAGTAGCATGAAAAACTCAATTCGAGACCTTGGTTCTTGTTTCTGTTCATGGAAGAGGAAATGACTGAGGATCTGAAATTAAGGAATAATCAAGTTTTCCTTTTGTTTATTCTCTTTCTAATGACTTACCATATACTAGTATGGCTCCATATCCCGAGCTCTGGCAATGCATGATCTTATAACTCTTCACTACTTGGGTTCTAGTAATCTCGTTCAGTGAGTTGAGTGATTTTTCTTGTTTTATGTCAATAATGAGCATTAAAAAGATAAAAACCAACTCCCCCTGGCCCATGACCCCCACCTCAAGTAGGTCTCCTCTTCAGCTCTTCCTGCTGTGATATTAACTGGTGATTTATTCTGATTGAGAAAATATGAAGTTTTCTCCACCCTTGCATGCAGGCTCTAGACTATTGCCACTCTCAAGGTATCATGCATCGAGATGTGAAGCCCCACAATGTCATGATCGATCACGAGCAGCGTAAACTTCGCCTAATAGATTGGGGACTTGCTGAGTTCTACCACCCTGGGAAAGAGTATAATGTTCGTGTTGCTTCTAGGTTTGCCCTCTTTCTTCTGTCTTAACTCTACGTATCTTATTATCTTTCCACCGTGTTCTTTATACTTTCTGTACCTGATAAAATAGAACTTGCATTTTCTGTTTTGTTGCTTATGTTGAAAATAGTGTATGAATTCTTTAAAATACTTTTGATATATTCTTGGTTTAATTAGTTAAAGAGAATCATGAAGTACATTGAAAGAGGAAGGGAATGAAATCATATATAGAGTTCTTTAAAAAGATATAGAAAGAGTAAAAATTGTTTTGATACTCAATATGTATAGTTAATACTATGATCTTATTGTTACTTACGTCATGTTGATTTTTTCAAGCAACTCTAATTGATACCCAAGTTCTGACGTAAATGCTTTGCATATAGAATTGTTTATATTGATGATGTATCTTTAAAACTCTGCCTTGATTGCAAATATTCAATTAATTTTCGTAATAAATTTATTTTTTCATAATATTTTATTTATCCATCATTTAGATATTCTACATACCCTAGTTGGTAGTATTCCTTCCCAAATGTATTTCACATTCTTTTGTTCGAGGTATATTTAAAATAAGGCTTTACTTATACTCATGGAAATATCTTTTAAAACTATGTTTAATTTTATATATGTATCTATTTTCATTATAATATAATATGATCAAATAAAACCCTATCATTATTGTGATATATAGTAATATTATTTTGAATATGTAATAAGAGATTATATTCATCTCTAATAAACAAAATACACTTTAAATAAGCTTTTATATGGAGCAATAGCTTTGAAATTTTATTAACAAAAAAATCGAGTGTAATGGAGGCTGATAATCCCTGCCTTGTTTCTGTTGGCCATTTGGTTAGAAAGAAATAATAGAATCTTTGAGGATTCTGAAATATCCTTAGAGGAGATGTGGAACAGGGTTAAGTGTAGGGTTGCTTTATAGGTTCCTAACCATAATTTAGGATTTTTTTTTTTTAATTTGGATTTAACAAGAGATTGGACAATTGATTTTTTAGTTATGACATTTATGCAAGTGAGGGATGATTCGCCCCCTTCATATATTCTTACTATTATTAATAAAATTTTCGTGTTTGTTATTTAGAAAATAGCTTCGAGTTTAAAATGGCATGAAATTTATCTGAATGCTAAGTTCAGATTAAGAAAAACTGCATGTAAATTGTAATGGCTGCAGTATACTCAGTTGAAATTCGTGAGTAAATGGATATTGTAATTGAGTTATGGACTAACGAGTTTTATACTGCATTACAATATATTTCTACATGAAAAATTGGATGGAGTGTGTCATTTATGTATTGTTTGACAGATGTGGCCAAAACAGGCATCAGTTAGATCATTTGTAAGACTCATTAATCCATCACTATCACAGTGCTTGGTTTCACTAAATTCTATAAACACTCTTATCAATTTGATATTATTGGTTAATGGTAATACTTAGGTATCAAAATTAGTTTTGCTCCATAATAAAATATTCTACTTTGTCTGTGATCCTACTATGATAATGATATAATATATGAAATCTTATCAGATACAAACTTTGAAATTTGTGGACCTCAATATTCGATGTAACCTATCCAATTTTATACTACTAGAGAATAGGATGACATCTGATGGATGATGTACAGTTTGTGAACTTGAAAATATATGTGAATGGTTTTATGTTAAATGCTTCTTCCTTGGATACTTGACTGAAGAAGAGTTGAAATATGTGGATAATGACTTCTTTCCTCGAGAAGCATCAATATACCAATGTAATAATTGAAAAACCACATATACTTTGCGTTTTCTTCAACATTAGCAGCTTCACATATTTTGAATTCTAGGGCTCACTCTTAACTCTAGATCTGCTTTTTTTTCTTTCTATTTTGTTGCTAGTGATCATATTAATTGTTAAAAGATTGTTTTATTTCACTGCTAACAACTGTCCATATTGATTAATTTAAAAATGATTACTGGCATTATAATTTTTATGTTATTTTGGTTCTATTGCTTGTAGCTGTGTGCTGAAGTTGAATATATCTTCATTTGTTTCCCACAATTTGTAGATATTTTAAGGGCCCCGAACTTCTTGTTGATTTGCAAGACTATGATTACTCCTTGGACTTGTGGAGTCTGGGCTGTATGTTTGCTGGAATGGTATACTTTTTTTCTACTCTCCTTTCATCCTTAAATGCTCCAAGTTTGTATTCTATAACGCATGTACTCAAGTTAGTATCAAAAATGGCACTCGACTTATCAAATTGGTGGGATTCTTTTCTTCTTATGAAATTGCATGTTAAGCGTGACCTTGTGGGATGCTTTTAGAAATACTGAAGATGGTTCATCTTCTGTATGAATTCAAAAGGTTACCTTGTGTAATAAGTCAAGTATCCAATCTATTGTTGATTGTCTTCTTGGAGCCATAGATGAGTGGACTTTGATCTGGTTCCCTGGCATCCATAAGTGGTTGATGATCAGGAAGTTAAATATTATAACACACACCACACACACACACATATACACACACAAAATAAATAAATAAAGTTATGTCAATTTGTATTTCTAGACTGATGCTTATTTGAAGGCTTTTGCTGACAGATATTCCGGAAGGAGCCTTTCTTTTATGGGCATGATAATTATGATCAACTGGTCAAGATTGCGAAGGTATGCTCCTTTCAGGATCCTTCCTAGTTTAATATGGTGCAGAATGAAATGCTTCTGATGTTTTCATGATACTTAGTTGGAGGTTTATAGAATTGGCCTGTTGTGCAGAGTTAATATCCTTAGCTTCTTTCTATTCTTACATGGGTTTAAGCAAATCTAATTTATGCATATGCATATTGAGCTTATGCTAATAATTTTTTTGACCCCAAAAAAAAAAAAAACAGATAAATTGATAAAATCGTCCCTTGTTCCCGTCATTAATATAAATAAAATCTTTGTTACTTTAAAAAATTAAATTGACAAATGAGTTAGTGCTTCTTAACATGTGACCAGGCTGCTTATCTGGTTTCATTTTTCAACATGAACCACTAGTTTTAAAACTTGATACCAATTTAATGAGGTCATGTTACATGGCAGGTACTGGGTACGGACGAACTGAACTCTTATTTGAACAAGTACCGTTTGGAACTTGACCAGCATCTTGCTGCCCTTGTTGGGAGGTGAAATATATAAAACTTTGCACCGCTTTCTTTCTCTATTATTTGTTTAATTACATGCTAAGAGTATTCTATTCTGGTGTATCTATCCAGGCATAGCAGAAAACCATGGACGAAATTCATCAATGCTGATAATCAACATTTGGCTGTTCCAGAGGTAAGCAGTAAAAGCTATATGTCCACTGAGAACCTAAAAGTTATGTGATTAAATTTCTGTTCGGAATTTCAGAATGATTAATTGTCTTTTATCTTCTGAAGGCTATTGATTTTGTTGACAAATTGTTGCGATATGATCATCAAGAAAGGCCAACTGCCAAGGAAGCAATGGTAAAGTCTATATTTCTGCTGTCTTTACACCTTAAAGGTTGCAAGGCTGAGCTCTCTTTTAGAAATCTCACTTGATGTTAGCGATCATAGTTTTGTAACTTTTCGATCTGAGTGTTGAGGTAATTGTTATAATTTTGTACAGGCCCATCCCTATTTCTACCCAGTACGGAATGCAGAAAGCCGCAGAAACCGTGGCCAATAGGACTTGAGCAAGAAGGTTTTTAAGTTCTATGTTCCCGATTCTCTCGTTTCATGAGTAAACTTGTACCCATCATTTCTCCGTTGATTAAGTTCACTTTGTTCTTCTTACCATCTGATTCATCCACAGGTGTCTTGATACTTTTACACAAATCTGTCCTTTAGCTTTGTGTGATGTAATCTTCTGTTTAGATATTTGTTTTGAGTTGTGGTTGGTTTTTCCAAATTAAGATCGCATTGCTTGAAAACGAAGCAGAAATTTGTGATTCTTCGATACATCTTATATTTGTCTAGAGGAAATTGGGGCCTTCATAGAATGTTAAAATCAGTTTAGAGATCGTAGATAACTATCTTAAGGTAATCTTTTAAAATTGGGAATTGTATATAATGTAGATTTTTTTCTCCCAGCCTATATCAATACTGTGGGTTGTGCTTGTATAAAAAGACTAATGTAGAACACTTGGTGCATTCTCACCTTGATTTTTTTTTTTTTTTTTGCGTTCTTATAAGTGATAATAAATGTAGGGAATTTAGCAATATTTGATGATTGAATTGCTAAAATTCAATCAGAAGGTATTTGACTAAGTTTATTTCAAAGAATTTATAATTTCTTTACATCTTATAAAATATTTTATCCAAGTGTTTGGATAAATAAGATGGTGGATATGATAAGATATTAGAAATATGATAATTTTATAATTTAATAATCAAATTTGAAGGTATTTATAGAAAATAAGAGGGTGTTTGGCTAAGTTTATTTGAAAGAGCTTATAAGCTTTTACATCTTATATAAGTATTTGGATAAGTAAGATGGTGGTATTTATAAGATATTAATAAATACAACCGTAATTGAAATGATCAATTTTAAAGGTTTTACAAAAAATAAGATTTTATTTTGGAAATAAGTTGGAATTTATTTACTTTTAAAAAAATAGAAGTTTCTAACATCTTATTTTAGGATGAAATAAAAATTTATTTTTAAATGTTTACCAAACACTTTTGATGAATTTATAAGCTTATCAAAACTAAGGTTATGTTTGGAAGGAGTTTACTTGGGTTTGGTGAAAACCTGCATTGAAATCATTGATTTTGTATTAAAGGTGAATAGTGAAAATATATGTTTGTTTGAGGATTTTATAAAACATGTGAATTAATATGATTTTTTATTTATGAAAAAGTGTGTTTGATAATGATTGATAAATGTAATATAGGTAATAATGATTATGTCCAAATTTTGTAATCCAAATTTAAATGTGGAAATAAACATACATTAGAATTTTGAAGTTTAAAACGTTTTCATGTCAAATCTCTTCCAAACATAGCCTTTAAGTAAAGGCAATGTTTAATTTAGGTATGTTTGTTTTAGGTTTATATAGGATTGGTAAAATCTGATTTTGAAATTCTAGATTTTTAAAATAAAATAAATGTGAATAGTTATAATATGTGTTTGTTTAAGGATTTTATAGGGTATGATTAGTATTGTAGATATCAAATAAATACTGAAAAAAGTATTTTTGTATAATATTATATTGTTAGTTGATATAATAATAATGATTTGATGATTGTAATAATAGAAATTTAGGTATGTATTGTAATTTGTGTATTAATAAATTAGAACGTTGAGTTAATTGTTCTATTTATTTTATAAAATATGATAGTATTTGAGTGGATGTATAATAATATTAAGGACTATCATCTCATATCATAATCCTTATTTGTTAGAAATTTTAAATACCAATTTGAGATTTTGAAATCTCGAATCCTGATTCATAAAACTAGAAACAAACATAAGTCTTATGGTCATTTTTTAACTTAAATAAAATAGGCATGCCTTGCCATCGACATTGATGAGTTGAGATTTTGGTAGTTAGCAAAAATGGTGGTTCGTCTGGTATCGCCGATAAATCTAATTGATAACTTACATATATTAATATTTTTATTCGGATATAATATAATAAATTAAAGGTTGTATTTTCGATAAATGTGTTTATCTTAACACGAGTTTTGTAGCTTAAGTGAGATTCAACCTTTATAAATGTGTAAATTGTGATGACCCAAGTTCGAACTCGAATCATATAAGATTTATAGTCTTTATTGTTCGTCTCTCTTCAACTTATCCAAACCTCCCTTTCACTCCTCCAAACTCATTAAAAAATGAGAAACATGTTTATCTTGTAGAAAGTAAACCCTAGCTAAGATATGTAACCAGCTTAGGGAAAAGAAGAAATGTAGAAAGAGAATTTATTGGTATATCAATCAAAATCACTTTATTACTGAGTATTACAACTCTATTTATAGTGTTTCACACTGCCTTGTCCATCAAACTAAAACATCTATGCTCACGTATGCATATGCCACGTGTGCTGTATTCTATCATCCTCCCCTCAAGCTGGGAATGTTCTCTCATTCCAGCTTGAGGGGAGGATGATAGTAAAGGTGTCCGCCAATTGTTGAGTGGTTGGTACATGAATCAAGTGAAGGAATCCATCTTTGTACTTGTTACGAACAATATGACAGTCAATTTCAATGTGTTTGGTGTGCTCGTGAAAAATTGGAATTTCCACTATGTGCATTGCTGTTTGGTTATCACAAAAAAGATCAATTGGTTATGGAATAGAAATCTGCATATCAGAAACTATATAGTTGATCCAAATGAGTTCACATGTAGTAGCAGCTAAGGCACGATATTCTGCTTCCGCAAAGTTATGAGAGACACTATTTTGTTTCTTGGTTTTCGAAGAGACAAGACATTTTCCAAGAAAAACACAATACCCTATAAGAGATTTCTTAGTGTCTTTGCAAGAGCCCAAATCCGCATCAGAATAACTTGATAAAGAAATAGAAGAAAACTTAGGATAAAAAAGGCCAGAATGAGGATTACCCTTGAGATACTTTAGCAGGTGAACCAAGGCAGTCCAATGAGAAGAATAGGGTGCAGATACAAATTGACTAAGCTGCTGCACAACATAAGTAATATCTGGTCGATTGAGATTCAAGTAGAGAAGTCTGCCAACTATCCTCCTATATTGTTCAGGATCTGAAAGGGGTGTACCATTATGAGCATAGAGCTGTAGACCTGATGGTAAAGAAATAGAAGTAGATTTACACTCTATAATGCCTGCAGCTGTGATCACATCAAGTATATATTTCTGTTGACAAAGGTGAGTACCTTGATCAGTATAAGAGATTTCCACACCCAAAAAATACTTAGCAATGCCCAGATCCTTGATGGTGAAATGATGGTGTAAGCCTTCAAGGAAGAGATAAGATCATTAGATGTGCCAGTAATAAGAACATCATCTACATAAACAATCGGGGCCAGAAAATCATTGTTCTTCTTATAGGTGAACAAGCAGTGATCATGGCTTGATTGATTGAAACCAAAATGAAATAGTTTAGAACAAAACTCGTTATTCCATTGTCTAGAGGCTTGCTTAAGACCATAGAGGCTTCTTTGTAGTTTACAAACCTGGCCATTAGTAGCAATTTGATAACCAGGAGGTGGCAGCATATAAACCTCCTTATCAATATAACCATGCAAGAATGCATTGTTGATATTAAGTTGAAAAATATCCCATGCTTTAATTGTGGCAAGAGCAATAAGCAAACGCACTGTAACAGGTTTGGCAACAGGTACAAAACTGTTCAAATAGTCCTCTCCAAGGACTTGATGATATCCTTTGGCAACCAACCTTGTCTTATATCTGTCAATCGTGCCATTGAGATGTAATTTGGTTTTGAATACCCATTTACAACCGATAACCTTCTTGTCAGAAGGTAAATCAGTTAATTCCCATGTATGATTATCCTTCAAAGCTTGCAATTCCTTGTTCATAGCATCAACCCAATGAGGGTGTTGTTTGGCCTGTTCATACGTGGAAGGATCCTTGATACCAGAAAGATTAGTAAGGAATATGTAGAAATCAGTGTCTGAATGATCAGAAGTAAGAGGAGAGACTGAGTTGGTAACAAAGTCTTGAAGATAGGAAGGTTTATGAGTGGGTCTAGAACTTTTTCTGACAATAGGCAATGGATCTAAAGTTGAAGAATCTGAAGAAAGAAAATCAGGGCTAGGTGGGTGGGTACCATCAGTATGAGGGAAAGAAATGGATTCACTAGGTAAATTAAGATCATCCATGAATGGTAAAGGAAGAGTGGGATCAGAAGGAGAAGAAGGATGTGTATGAAAAGGAAAAATGGAATCCAGAAAAAACACATCCCTAGAAATAAGGACTTGACGAGTTATCAAATCATACAACCTATATGCTTTTTGTCCAGGTGTATAACCAATCATGAAACACTTATGAGCCCTTGATGTAAATTTGTCCTTAGCAGGAGAGACATTAGTGGCATAAGCAAGACACCCAAAAGGCTTGAGGAGATCATCTGCTGGTAGCTAACCAAAAAATACTTGAAAAGGAGATTTCCGATCTAGTAATGAGCAAGGCAGTCTATTTATAATGAAAGCAGCAGTCAAAATAGAATGAGGCCATAGAAACTTAGGAGCTGCAGATTCAATCATAAGTGCTCGAGCAATCTCAAGTAAGTGTTTATGCTTGCGTTCCACAACTCCATTTTGTTGTGGAGTATACACACAAGACTTATGATGTGTAATGTCCATAGAAGAGAACAAAGATTGACATTCTTTGTTTAGAAATTCTGATCCATTGTCTGTCCTGATAACCTTGACAGAGGTATCCATCTTGTTACAAATCATTCTCAGAAAAGTAGATAAGGATGAAACAACTTGTTTCTTAGAAGAAAGTAAGCATATCCAAGTGGCTCTGATACCATGTAAAAAGCAAACCCTAGCTAAGATATGTAATCAGCTTAGGGAAAAGAAGAAATATAGAAAGAGAATTTATTGGTACATCAATCAAAATCACTTTACACCTGAGTAATACAACTCTATTTATAGTGTTTCACACTGCCTTGTCCATCTAATTAAAACATCTATGCTCACGTATGCATATGCCACATATGCGTGTATTCTATCATATCTTTGATGAGTCGATCTATTTAAATTTGAGCTCTCCGATCTTGTCTTAAAACCTGTTCTTCTCTAGTTATTTTTAGACTAATGTTTTCAAACTTCCATCAAAATAAAAATTGTCATAAGACAAAAATAACCAACCATTTCTTCTTAAAATTAAACTAGCATTCTCCACCTTTCACATTTTTTGTCATGAAAAACCAATAAGAATAATCAGATCAATTTTATAGATAGAAACTAAAGCAATGAAAAAGAATTAGCCCACAACCAAAAATAGAAAAGTTTCACCAAAAAAGCTCTCTCTACGAACAGAAAAATCAGTTTAGGAAGTACACAATGGAATTGAAACCATAAAACCATCTTATAAAAATGTAGCAAAATCATGCAATTAAAAGCATAAAGCAATATTCCAAACTATTCTCCCATATTCTTTTAGAAAAATAGCAAAGAAGAATTAGCGTAGACGTCAATTAAGGTGAGATAGAAAGAGGTGCAGCATTTGCAGAGTCGAGATCAAATAAAAACGAGTTAAGTATGAAGAGATTTAATGTTTTTCTTAGAGATACACTTCACATGGTATAGGAAAATATTTTACAATGTAAAAGATATATCATAAGATTTTCAATAAATACAATAAAATAATTGCATCTCCTTCTTTGAGTCCAAATACAAGCCACAACTAAAATAATATGTGGACTTTTGTCACGTGAGTTAAATATATATGAATTTTGTAATTATTTTAGAAATTTAATCATTTATAATGTACTTTGGATATGAACTAAACAACATTGAGTTCTTTTGATCTGTTATTGTAGATAATTGTACTAAAATTTAAAAGTTTATATATATATATATATATATATATATTCTATTAATCTAAAAAGATGAAAGTTAGAGCTCAAGAAACTGATTTTCCCCTAAAATTAAAATATTGTATACTATTATAGAGTTAAAAGAGAGAAAGTGTGATACCATACACACCTCATAATATACTAAATACATGCACTTCAATTTTTAAAAACAAAAAATATACACATTCATTTTTTCTATTATGTTTAGTATTTTTTGGGTGTGCATAATTCCGAAAAGAGAAATCATACTTCATATAATTATAATCAACAGAATAGCTATTATTATACTCAATATATATCATTGATAAATATATTTCATTAATTTAATCATTTACGAGATTATATTATGGGTAACAATGCAACATATGAGACATTTCTATCTTTACCCCGTCATAATGTAGGGCACTATCAAGTATGAGATCAAAATTTCAAATAATCTGAGCAGTAAAGAAGAAATGTTATTATCATCAATTTGATAACAATCCTTATCAAGTAAACATCAACTACTAATTATTTTATCTTTTACCACTAAATACATCAAATTTAAAGTTGTAATAACTTGCGCTCTTCGTATATTTTGAGACTTAATTTCATATTATTATGTATTAGACAACATGTATTTGTGGATTTGGCATTGATTTTATTATCTCTTGAAAATTTCCATGTGTTTGCTTGTTTCGAATGAAATTTGATAGATTTCAGCAAAAAATTTAAAGCTTAATTAAATTAATGAGGATATGAGAAATCAAGTATGAGTTGAGATACGGAGTTGAAACCACTTAAAAAGCTAAAAAAAATTGATATAATGAAAAATTGGTCTACTTAAAATATGAGTTTGAACGCGTAGGTAAATGACACTTAACTTAGAAGTCCGAATTGGGTGGTTCCTTTTCGATTCAAAGTCAAGAAAAAGATCTACAACATTCATGTTTAACATTTTTCTCAATTTTATTTCTAAAGTAACAAAAAATTATGAGAAAATAGAAGTTGTGAAAAGACATTTCAATTCTTGTCTTGATAGGACTTTAGTATTTTGAATATATATCTTGGTGTAGTAATTTTATATTAAACTGTAATTTATGACATTGAAAAATAACTTCAAAGGTATATACAATTTTCATGTAGAAATAAAATTCAAATTCAGACATAAAAAATATTGTCAAAACAAGGTTGGAAGTTGGTAACCCGAGTCAAGTTGTGTTGCGTTGACGTCATACATAAGGGGCGTCGCGTGCATATGTCGTGTCATGAAGAAGCCCGTAAGTTCAACCTTGAAATGGATCACACCCAGACCATGTCACGTGTGTCTTGTTGTGTTTTACGCATTTTCAATCTTTTTCTAACCAGCATTGATCTTATCCAAATTCAATTCTAACATTCTTCTTGGTTTCAAGTGGCATAGAGGTTTTGAGGGGGTTGAATAAACCTATCGATTTTTAAAAATCTCTTGAACTTACTGCACTGTAGCTTATAATAGTTTACAACGTTGTATGCAGTCTCGCTTACAACACTTGGATGCAATGCTGCTTCTTGTAACTTAGAGTTCTTACAACGGAAATGTTAATTTTGATAGATGGGTTCTATTTGAAAAACCTTTTGAAATATAAACTTTAAAAGCTTTTATGCAATATGACTGGATATAGATATGTGATAAATATAAGAGCAACAAATAAAATAGACATATAAGAGGCACACAAGATCTTTATAGTGGTTCAGAGGTGGTGTAATATTTCTATGCCTATTCCACTCCTTTTCAAGGAGGAATTTCTATACAGGACTCAACCTTACAAACTCTAACTCAATAAAGTTGCACCTACTAAGACTTAGCTTCCACACAGGTTACTCAAGTTCTAAAGTCAGACCTACACAAAATCTCTATAACTCACACTCTGAGTAATTGACAAACACACTTGACAATATACACACAAGGAACAAGTTCCTATCAACTATGAATACTTTAAAACAATATAAACACACAATACTGAGGTAAAAATATATAGGATTTTTCTTCAACAGGTGCTTGAAGCAGCCTTTGGATTTCTGAACTTTTAATCAAAAGCTTGACAGCTTTTGGAGGTTAAGTGACTGAAACTTTGTTGCTTTGAGAACACTTGGAACTTAAGAACTTCTTGCTATTAGTTTGAAGTGTTTGGAGATTCAATTTCAATAGTTGTAACAGTCAATTCATCCTCTATTTATAGGTGAAGTGTTATGCACGTTGAAGTGAGACACAGCACTTTGAATTTGAATCCTCTTCAAGGGTGCAGAGTTTGCATTGAATGCGGCTTGAGGTTTGCATTAGATATTTTCTTATCTTCCACTTCAGGCTTTTAATACAGTTGTATTAGGTTGCAACTTTATGCAGTTTGTCAGACCACGTGTCTGTTGCTTAGTGACTCTCATCTCTGCATCCTTCAACTTGTTTCTACTGACTAGTTTTTATCCTGTTAAAGTGATTGTTCATTGGATTGCATTTGATCTTCCTCATACTGCATTGATATCAGCTCTTTATGATTTTCATGCACCTTATCTTTTTATTCTTGAGAATGATGTATGCAGTTCCTGCAACCTCAATCTTCTCGTTGTAACTTAGCTTACATTCTTTTGCCGTAGTTATGTTGCTTATAATGTTTCTTTGCTGAAATTTCTTCTTGTTTACAACAACTGTTTTGCTTATTGCTTACAACAGTTCTTGACTTACATTCTTTAGTGACAGTATCTTCATTTCCTCCATTCTTCAATCATATTTTAAAGACTCAAAATATAGTTTAAGTCACTTAAACATTATGAAAAATGGAGTATTCTACATTTCTATTACACTTATGTTTTGTCTCATCAAAATCTATAACAATAATTTCCTAACACTCCCCATAGATAAATAGAGATCGTAAGACCTAAAAATAAAAAAGACTTTTAAATCCCCATATATTTGAAATTTCATCTTTTGTGCAAACAAAGAAGTAAGAGATTCAAGATTTTAGATCGAAGAAGCAACACAATTGTTAATCCACTAAATTTTCTTTCTAGAATCATCATATCATTTTGTAGTTTAATTTGCTTTACAAACATGATTATTGACTAGAAATCTCTTAATCTTAGGGCATAAGAGTAGCTGTAAGGGTAAAATTTAATTTTGAGTTTATAAGAATGGATTGTCGGTCGTGTCCTATTTTGACCCTTAAGTAAAAAACGATCCAAATTTAGATTTTTTTTTTTGCCCTCTTCATGAGCTTTCTAACGAAAACTCTCACAATTAGTTTTTGAGGGGAAATATTGTTTTGAGTGTTTTTTTTTTTTTTGGGGAAGTGTCGTGCAAAAAAGTAATTATATAAATAATAAAATCTGTAAAAGTCTTGAAAAAATTAAAAATAAGAGCAATAAAGTTTTGAAATTTAAAAAAGAAATTATAGAACTTTCAAAACAAAAAATTAAAAAAAAAATTAGAAAATATAATAAGTAACATACAATACATCATTTTTTTGTCAAAAGTCATCAATCATATTAGAATTCATAAAAATTCAAAAAATATATATGTAAAAACTTTTGTTAGACCGGCTTACATAAGATTTTACGTAAGATGAAACTTTTTATAGTTTTATGTGATAGTAATATTGATCATATTAAATGGATTGACCAGCCTTATTGATCCATATGAACTCCGTCTTATATTAAGGTCTCACGTGAGACCGTTTCACATAAGACCTACTAAAAATTCCGAGGAAAAAAAAAAAAAAAAACTCCTTAAACCTATATGTTAAGAGTGTAGTAAGAACAAAATAAAATGGAAAATAAAAAAAAAAGCAACGGAACATTTATAAAATATGTTTAGAAAAAGTAATTCACCAATATTTATAAAAGGGTTCATGAATCTTGGAAAACTTTATGAAAAAAATATCTATTAAAATATAAGGATGAAAAATTTGACGGAAATGTTTTGTTGCTTCTTAATTTATTTTAAAATTTATTTATGTATCTATTCATTAGATCTTAAGTTATGTTTTCACTCTTTTAGGTATTTCTTATGTGATTCTGTAAGTTTGATAAAGTCATATATAGATATATTTTTATTTATTTTCTATAATTATTTTATTTTATAATTTTGAAAACTTTGTTTTATCTTTACATAATATTGCAAGTTTATATATATTTTGTAACTATTATTTTTCTTTGTATTAATAATTCTTTCGCATAATGCTTTCGCTAATTTGTTTTCACAATTCATATCATGTGAATGATTTTATTTTTAAATTCTTAGTTGCTTAAATATATTCTATATATTTATTAGAGATGATTTTAGAATTTTCATTAACGATCTACAATTTTTATACATTTATTATTAGCCAAAATGGACAAGGTCCATTTCTATGGCCCAAACTGAATTGTACCAATAGTTCTAGGTATGTTTTGTTGAATTTCTAAATTTAATAATATCAATTTTTTATTACTATCTACGTCTACAAAATTAGGTCTACTTATATTTTCACACAAATTAAGAAAATGTTTGGAGTTCCAATTATACCCTTATCTTTTATTAATTTTAAAATTAAATGAATTTTTTTTTTATTTTAAAAAATAAATAGGGAGTTGAAGTATAGTGATTTAATATATATATAATTATAGGTATATATGAAATTACAAATTTAAAACCATATTAATATAATAACAAATCTATTTTTATAGGACGAATGAGAATAGTACACAAACCATTTTTGTGGGAAGTATATGTTATTAGTTCATACTTTCTTTATGTTTTTTAATACATGTTTTAATTAATTAAATTGAGATCGAGATATGGTGTATAACTAAAGATTTGTGAAGTCATGACTCAATAAATTGCTAATATCGAGAGATTGGTGTTAATTGATGTGAAAAATGCTATCTTACAAGTTTCTAGATGATTAACTGCAAGATAGAGATATAAACATTAATTAATAATTAATGTACGGATTAAGTTGTTCGAGAGGATGGTTAATCTCTTTGTTGTAATTGCTCACATAAATTACATTATAATTTAATGTTGTTTTGCTAGATTAGTAAACTTAATTTTAGAATGAATCCTAACCGTAAGATCCATTTTGAAACTTGATATTTCTTGTCAATAATTGCTTGCTTGAACTTTGTTTATTTTCATTTATTTGATTTATATTTTTAGCATAATTCGTAATCTTCATGGAATCGACCTTATTCATCTTATATATAATCGAAACAATACACATGCAGATAAGATAGAAAATAGGCGAACAAGTTGATACAATAAAATAGAACGTTCGAAATTTATACGAAATTTTATAATATTAATGTGCAGTTAGAATGATAATTTATAATTAGCCCCTTCGGAGATTAAAGCAATTTCAAGGTCTAGGTTTTCACTCAATCGAACCACTCCCAAATCATGTGTGTAATTTGTGACTCTCACACCAACTTAAACAAGACATTAAACTAGGTTGATATGAATAAATGAATCAAACTATGGTGTTAAATTCAACTTCCATAGAAAATCTTCTATGGGTTATTTTGAGTTTTCATTTTAGGTTTCCACTTCCATTAAAATAGGTGATCACTTTACTGCGTGATAATCCTCAAGCTAATTAAAGGGTTCATTTCTCATTTTACCACAATCCATATAACCAATCATCTTTTATACCACAATTTATATAATATATCTCTTTTGTACCACAATCCTTATAATTTTATACCTTTTCTACCACATTTTCAAGGAAAAATACTATCTTACCTTTGTTGACTTTTATTAATTTTCAAAATGTCACTCATGCCATTAGCCATTTTTCATTTTTCCAATCCTTATACTTATTAGATCCGGATTAGCCCTCTGATCAATATCAGGCCCAACATGCTTCCGTAAATAAAATAAAATTGAGTTTAAATCATACCTCGCTTTTATCTCTTAAATTCTCCTGGATCTCGATTCAGGTTTTACGGATCAATGATCCAACCACTCGCCCGCAGTCTATGGTTCTAAACCGATCTTCTTGAGAACCAAATCGCAACCCTTCTCAATGACCACTTGTCTTTAAGGGGATCACGGGGAGACTCACCGTTGGATGAATTTTTACTCAAAAATATAAATTTGTGGAAAATATGTCGGAAAACAAAAACCTTTTTTTATTGAAAAATATAAACTAAAATATTTTACAATAATAATTTTCTCCGTCATTGGAGGAGAAAGCTGGTTTAGCTTATCATGGCTAATACTCGAAAAAGGGAAACCTCCATAAATAGGAAAACTTGAAAGCTTAAACTATTTTAGAGAGAAGATTTTCGACACTAGAGAGAAGGGTACTGTGATTTCGATAATCTTCTCCTGAGGCCAAATACCCCCCTTTTATAGGCGCTAATGTGCTCCTGTGTGGATCCATTATTGTCTTGCCAGCTTACTCTCCACTTGGTTGGTGGGTATGTGGCCGACCTTCTTTAATTTTCCACCCACCGTTTGGTAAGTGCACCTTCCACCATTTCTTGTCGAGTTGGGTGGCCTCGTTGTTCTTTTACGTCAGCAACAAATCTTTTGTTAAGTGGAGGGGTCCTCCACTTTCGTCTTTTAGTTCGGGATGCTGATTCTTCAAAGGTGGCGGGACCAGCCACTGTCTCCTGTCTGGAATTAGCATCCTATACTTATTACAATGTATTCTTATACTATTACATTTGTAGAATACATGTATACTTGTGAATTATCGAGTCTTTAGTCTAGACTTGTTTTCTCTTATTACATTTTTTGTTTTTATTATCTAAAAACCCACTTTCCAAGATTTGAAGTCTATCTTCTTATTCGCCATAGCTACTCGTCTGATTTTGTAGATGATCCATAGGAACCTTCTGAATCAAATTCGAACTATTCTTCATAGATATCCTCGAACTTGTAAATGGGCACCAAATCACCGTAGAAGACTGCATCAAGGATGTCTTCTGTTGGCTCGAATTGGCGCACTTTCTTTTTGCTTCTGTAGGCAATCGGGCGAAATATGACCTCTCGCTCCACACGTTCAGCTGTTGCAATCTTTGAAATTTTCATTTGTACGAGTATGAGCTCGTCTGAAAGTCCTTCTGGTTGTTCCTCCTATTGACTTCCCTATGAATCTAGATCCTTGTGAAGAAAATCTGGAAGGACCAGACTTTTGACCAGATTTATAAGATCTAACCTTTGATTTGGACCACTATGATCTTCCTTGATTGGAAGGCCTTTTATATGATCATCCGGACTTCGATCGAAACCTACTTCTGAAGTGTTTTTTTCATTTTTCGTGTCTCTCGCGACTTGGTTCTCCAATGATACTTGGAAAATCGTTATTATCGCAACAAAGAGGAGTTTTTTTTATCAGTCTTCTTAATTTTTTCTTGTTCTTTTGTAGTGTCGCCTGATGACACCACTCTCTTAGGTTGTCCTTTAAAAAAGGACATTTTTCTGGCCACTGAATCAACTCTCCTTAGAGGCACCGTATATGTTTGTATAAGCATTTCTCTCCATGAGCTGTATATTTTTGCAAAGAACAATTTTGTTGCAACATTTAGTGGTATTTGAACTTGGAAGTAATATTTGCGGAACCAATATATGTATTCATCCGCATAACATATACTTCTCAATTCGAGAGCATACAAAGCTTGTGTATATTCTCGATTCTTTTCTTCTTTTCTTTCATCAAAGTATCTATCTCCGACGAAGTATACTTTGAGCAAGTGACCTATCTTTTCGATAATTTCATAAATATTATCTCTTGATCCGATCTCTTCTTTGATATGGGCTTCTGTACTGTCCCATACTTTTTTGGTCGAACCTTATAGGGTGTTTTCAACTAGTTTGCTGAATTGGTCCTTATCAATGTCTAGTGTTGACGAGGCAACATTTAAGGATGTCATCCATTCATCGATCAAGGTTTCCATGTTTCTAAAATCGATGATATCGGTTGTGAGCACCAACCTGAATGAATGTGTTGACTCTAACATTGTTTTTACCCAATGGCTATTTGATGTTGCCTGATTCCATCCTGGTCGTCTCCTACATCGAACCACAAATACATTATGGTTGACTTGATCCTATCTCTAAGTTCGTCAGGTGATCGGTTCTTCAACACTTTGGACGGGTGCATCAGCGCTCGTACTCCCTTCTTCTTGTTTGGAAATAGGATCATTCATCTTGAGATTAACCAGATCCACAATTCCTAGATTGGATAGTGATTCGGTTAATTTTGAGATATTTACTCTTGAGACTTTCATCCGACTTGTCGAATGATGTCGAGCAAGAGTTCCTCGTAGCTTTTAGACTTCGGGATTTCTATAGCCTTTTCTTTGGGAATGTTTAGTTTATCTCCGAACGCATCTTTGAATCGTTCGTTCATCGATCTACCTGTTCTCCTAGGTAACCTTCTTTTCAGATCTGTAATTTCTTGTTGGATCTCGGATAGAGATCGACACATCTTCTCCATCTACACCATAGTATATGATGGTCTTCTGGACTTCCCTAATGTCTTGTGTGACCTTAGATGTATTTGGAACAATTATGTTCCAATCTTTTCTGAATGTCATTTAATGAAATTCTGCCCTTATTTTATCTCGAAATAATTTCGAATACATTTTTCTTGATTTTCTCCTCCCGTTAGGCATAAGAAAAAAATATTGTACAACTAATTTAATGTATATCTTCAATAAAACTTGGTTCTGATACTACTTTTGTATATCGGATCTCAATAAATATAAATCATGAAAAAACTATATTATTTATTTTCCCAAATAATAATTTCTCAATACATGGCATTATTATACCGCATCGATCCCCTATACAAGTGAAAATACAAGTATAGCATTTGATACGCAGGGTTTCCAACCGATATACTAAGATAATTATATCCGGTTTTGATACATATGGCTTAGCCAAATTGATTTGGAACAATAAAATTAAAGTGAAAATAACATTTTTCAATGATTACACATGTGATGTCAAAGGATTTTTTAATCTTTTTATCAAATTGTAATAAAAAAAGGTATTGTTATATGTTTTGTGGTATAAAGGAGTAAGTGTTATATTAAATGTGGTAGTTGAGGATATTCACCCTAATTAAATAAAAGCGTGACAATCTAATCAATTATCAAATCATAAATTATTCACCTAATTAATTGAAATTAATTAGACTAGTCCCACACCTTGGAATCTAATAATTTACTCAAAATCCATCGACAAATCAACACTATTATCTGTTGGTTTATAGTGCACCAAACAATGTCAATTACAATGGGAAAATAGAAAACAAAATAATTACAGAATTCAAATGTTGTCCCAAATGTCGTCACACTGCACACAACAGATTCTGGAACCGAATGCTGCCGATAATGTTGGCAACACTGCAGACAACACTGTGACAACAGAAACTTGAAACGCCTTCGAACTTCAAAAATCTGTAAGATCTTCGAGCTTTGGCTACGTACAAGATCCAAAAAGCAGCAACAACAACCCTGCAGCAAAGATCCTTTGAAATGCACCAAAATGAACTTTGGAAAGTCGAGTCAAGGAAACCTTTCCCCTAAAAAACGAACACGTCCCGGCTAGTGCTCACGGTACGACGCAACGTTCCCAAAGGTAAAACGACTTACGTCTTCTAGTTAGTAGCACCACAAAACTAGAAGCACCAACGAACTAAAATAGTGGAAGGACTAGACCGCACTTCTATATGCTCAAACAATGCAAGATTGATTTTGCAAGGATGTTATGAGAATGATCCTTTAGCAAGAATTTCGTGCTCTCAATACTGTATAAAACTTGTTTTTTATGCTTATGCAAAGAATGAAAACCATGCCCTATTTATAGACACATCCACCAAGTGAAGGGACACCTCATCTTAATGAGCATTTAAGGCATTTAAGCCCACTAAGTAAGTGGAACTCTCCACTACCTTACACCATCAGTTATAGAGGATTTGGAAGGCCATTAGCCACTAGGGCTTCGAGATGGGCTTTCCCAAATGGGCTACCCAATGAGCTTTTACATTTTGGGCTTTACAGACGAGCGATGCTGCCCATCATGTTGCCAACATCAGACGCAACATCCGACCACCAGACAGGTTTTGGTCACTAACTTTGTGCATGAATTTCCACTCACCGAAAATCGATTTTAAAAGAGTGTAAATGCACTACGATCATCTACTCGAGACGTAGAACGATCTTTTGCCCTTTATTTTCACATTTGCCCAACTTTGACTCCTCAAAATAATGGTCAAACACGTGTGGTCAAGACTTCCTACAAAAGTCAACATTGACCCACACTTCTAATTGGATCAAAACCAATTTTCTCCATCATTATCCACCAACTTATTAATTGAATAAACAAAAGAGTTGCACTTGTGTACAATACAAGTTGAGTCAGGTCGAATCCAGTCCGAATCAGTGCATTTTTTTTTTATCCTAACTTTTATGTTGTGTTGGTCATACTTTTATATTATGTTAAACATATCTTTATGTAATACTTCAAACTTTAAAAAAAATCTTTAATTTTGGCAAAAAAAAAACCCAAATTTCGACACAAAAAATCTTAATTTATACATTTATACCTTTATGTAATATTACGCATACCTTTAAATAATATTAGTCATACCTTTATATAATACATAAAAGTACAACTAATATAATTAAAATGTATGACTAACATAACATAAAGGTATGCTTAACATAACATAAAAATCCTAAAGGTATACTTAACATAACATAAAAATCATAAAGATATGCTTAACATAACATAAACCATAAATGTATATTTAATATAATATAAAGGTATGCTTAACATAACACAAAACCATAAAAATATACGTAACATAACATAAATGTAAATGTATACTTAATGTTATATAAAGGTATGCTTAATATAATATAAAGGTCATAAAGGTATGACTAACATAATATAAAGGTATGCTTAACATAATATAAAAGTATGTTTAACATAACATAAATGTATAGCACCTAAAATGAATTAGGGTGGGTTTGAGCGCATCCACTCAGGTGTGTGCGTGCACGTGGAAAGCGAGTGGAGCGACACGTAAATTGAGTCGGGTCAATTGCATGGATCACAAAAGTTTTGTGTAAATAAAAATAGAGAAAAAAAAAATCTCAATTAATGCTCGCACCAAGGTGAAAGACTGAAAGTTCTTGTTTCCTTGGATGAAAATCTTGATTTAAAATCGAAAACAAATTCTAAGAAATAAGAAAGAAAATAAAATAAAGCGAGAAAAGATGGGGAAACATTTCTTCATGATCTCGACATAATCACTAGCTTAATACGTGTTTTCCTCTATTTTGATTGTGTATTTCTGTGGAGTGTGATGGTCCCTATTCGTCTAAAAATGTTGTTTTCAAATACATTTATATCACTCTTTTATAAGAGTTTGTGACCCTTGCATCATAAAAATTGTGTATTATTATATTAAATTTCTCCTTTAAATTATAATATATAAGAAAAATTTGTTCTTTTCAAATATAATTCTAGATCCCATCCTTTTTTTTTTTTTTTTTAACGACTACTGCATCTTTGTGATACTTTATGTGTAGATAACGAAAGATGGTACCAAGTATTAAAGCAAGTTTATCCGAATCGAATGTTTTAGAGATTTTTGATGAAGAGAGAAAGAAAAGGGTGCAGAAGTTGAGGATGATCCTAATGATGTGATGGATGGTTGATGAAAGCTTCTTAAAAAATTTGCATTATCTGTTTATTTAATATTTCTAAACTTTTTAGCAACCATATGGATTTCTTATGCAATTAGTCACACACAACTATGGTTGTTAAAAATACATATCTTATAGAAAATTATGTACCGTATAAAAAATTAATATTTTTCATTTTAATATAACAATATTTTTGATATATTGAAATTCAATATACTAATTAACATATTTAATATAGTATAAGGTATGGAAATTTTTCTACGGAATATGGTACCAAACCATCCCTCTAAGTACACATAGAGCTGTTAAAATAAGTTTGGTCCGTTGGGTCAAATCATTAGGTTGAGTTTGTTTTGAGTTGGTCAGCGGGCTAGTTTGTTGACTCGTCTTTAGTTTTTATTTTGTAATATTTTTTCCTTAAACATATTGATGAACTATGAATAATAGTGATAAAAAAAAATTAACTAGTGCAAACAATGATTTATAAGGTATTAAGATATGTTATTTATTTATAAAAATAAAGAAATTTTAATGAAATGACTGTATTTTTAAAATCGTTTTAGTAAATTAAATATAACGCATATGTTTTAGTAAAATGTGTGTGTATATATTATTACACTAGTTACAGAGTTGTGCATAGATGTCAATTAGTTTTTTGGTAAATTAAAACCCTAATTTAATCATATAAGAGATGATTAATTAAACATTATGAAAAATGGATGAAATATAAAATTATTAATATTTTTATTTTAGTAATATTTATATGTGTGTTTTACATATATACCTTTTTTAAATTATATATATATATATTATTGTATATATATAGTTTTTTAAATTTTATATATATATACAGTCCATAAGTAATTTGTTGGATTAGGATTTTGATAGCCGTCACAATTAAAGCCCGTTCGACTTGGATGATCCTTAATGACGACACTACCTATACACACCATCCGTATAAATTATATTAGTAACTAACACGTGTTATATATTAAAGATAATACTTCCCGCATCCCATGCACAAAGATAGTCCAATATTCATTTTTTGTTTGTCCCAAATTATAATTACTTTCTTTATTTGTAGAGTATAGTTTCTCCAAAATACTATTAACTAATGTTTAAAATTTGTTGAAGAGTATATAAAATGTAGGTGGCTTTTTCTTTAGTCATTACACATTAATATATATAAGGATGTAATAGGAAGTTTGAAGGCCAAATTTATTTTAAATAGATTTTTTTCTATTAATATGTATAAAATATAAAATATGATTATTTTTTGGATAATTAAAATATAAGACGAAACACAATATATTAATATTAATGATGGATTGGTAAGTCGCAATCCAAAACAAGTCCCTGTCGGTGAAAGAGCGAGTTGGACAGGCTACAACCAAATTCGGTCTGTTTCTATACCTCAAAATGTTGCACATCAATTTTTAATAAGTAAATGAACATGAAAATAATTTATTATCTCCATTACAATCTCATGAGCATATATAACAAGTGATGCATTGAACAATGTAAATGTATCATTAACTTTGGATAGAATGCATGATGAAAAGCAAAACTGCAGTTGGTTTGGCTCAAATAGGAGAGGATCTTCAAGACAAACAAAACCCCATTAAAAAGTAAAGAACTAAACAACAAAAGTTGATGATGGTGGTGATGATGATGATGATCCACATCTTCTTCCACTCCTCATTTTCTTCCCTAATTATTATTAATACTATTATCATTAACCTAAAATTATTACAGTAAAAGAAAAAAAGAAAAAAAAAGTTATTCTTTTTCTGCAAAATCAGATAAAACCTAAAAATGGAAGAAAGTCAGAAGTCTCTGGGATCAACAAAAATGGAGAGAGGAGATGGTGATTTAGTCCAGTCACCTACAGCGCCGTCACTGTAGTCTTCCCCAAGCCTTTTCATGCACCATAAATCCTCCGCGCACGATAGACTCTTCCAGTGTGGAATCCCTATCCTGAGCGGCTCCCCTCCCCCCACCTCCGTCGCCACCACCCCACACCCCTCCTCCTTCGCCCCGTTGTGGGCCACCCCGCACAGCGCCTTCAAACACTTCGCCGCCTTCGGGCCCTCCCCGCCCAGCCCGTACAGGAAATGGAACCCGAACGGCCTGAACACCGCCGGCACCGACGGAATCCCCAGCCACGGTAAAGCCCGGTCAACGGCCCGGGTGGTCCTCGCCAGCGCCTTCCTCACGCGCGACGCGCCACGTACCTCCAGCCTGAACACCTCTTTGCAGTTCCACACGCTGAGCACTGCCCACGACTCGGGCGGGTTGACCAGGAACTCGGCCGCGCCCGGCCACGACTCGGCCGCGCACCACCCCCTCGGCACTGCCAGGAAGGTTCCTAGACTCAGTTTGTTGTTCAAAACCGCATCAATGTCGCGCGGGAAGAACTCGGTGGTGGCGAATCGGCGGCGGTAGAGCGCCTCCGCGTCGGCGGCGGTGAGTTTGACCACCGTGACTCGCCTGTCAACCCTGACCCGGTGAGCGAACACAGGCTGAACTAGAATCGACGGCTTACGGAACTTGCAGTAGCCGCATTTCCGAGTGAAGAGGTTTACAGACGCTTCGTTGTCGTTCTCAGTCGCCATGTATGAATACTCGGCGCCATTTTCAGAGAACCAGTTCTCCAATCTCCGCACCAGCTTCATCCCAATTCCCATTCTCCTGTCAATCGATAAAACAAACAGATCAGATACATACAAACAAACAAACAAACAAACAGTCCCCACATGTCTACCAAAAAGCGCACACGCACACAGCTTGATCGATTAAACAAATCAACGAAGCAATAATTATGTCGATCAAAAATGAAATTACCGATGAGAAGGAGAGACGCGGAGGCCTAAGATGTACGCAAGTCTGGTGTACACAGGGAGAGGGTTGCTACAGTTTCTGCCATTTCTGGAGACCTTCTTTCCGCACGTAACCGTTTTGATGCAGCCTCTGATCATCCCCACGATTTCCCGACGCTCGCCGCCGAGCACCACCATCTCCGCCACCAGCATGAGATGAGCGGGGGAATGTCGGACACGGGAAATGGGGTCCCCCAGGAGGTCGGTGTATAAGGAGAGCTTGCCGCTGGGACCCACCTCACACCTATTCTCCACTTCCTCCACCGCCCTGCAGTCTTTCTTCGCATCGTATTCTCGCACCACCACCGCCACCGCACCGCCGCCGTCCACCACCATTTTAGAGATAGTGAGAGAGAGATAGAGAGATTAAGGTGATTTGTTGTGAGTGTAAATGAGGGGGTTTATATAACATCGTGTATACAATGTAAGTGCACAAAATCTTATCGAATTTTGGCAAACTACATTAGTTTTATAATATTTTTTTAAATTCCAGGGCTTAATTATTTTAACTAATCCAATTTTTGTTTATCAAACAAGTAAATTATTTGTGAAAATGTGAAATTAAAAAGGGGCCGACAGAAATTAATGAATGAGTGCGCCATTTGTGAATATTTTTTTATTATATGCTTTTAGTATATGTGTTTCTCTCTCATTTAATAGATGTCATGATAATTGGAGAATTAAAATTATTTCAAGTAAAGAATCTCATAAAATTCAAAGGTTCTCTGAAGTGATAGTAAAAATGGACATTTGCTGATTTATATTATTCCGCGTATATACCAGATATAGTAATTTAAATCTTAGCTCAGATTTTCATTTAATTTAGGCGGAAAACTAGTGGTGCATAATGATTAATTACTTACTAATTATATTCTAAAATTTTCCATTCTTTCTTATCCATATTTAATAACAACATAGAATTAAAATTTCCCAAAAAAATAAAAAGGTAATATCACATCTCAATCTCTACTTTTTATTCAATGTCCCTTCGTCTCTCTCTCTCTCTCTCTCTCTCTCTCTCTCGACTATGAACTGGTAATAATAATAATTACTGATTTATTTATTATTATTAATGATCACAAAAAAGTGGGGAAGAAGAAATGGCGGCTGTGGCTGCGCAGGCACTTTCTCTCTCTTGAGTTTATCATGTCCCATTTGCAATCATTACAACTATTTTTCCATTCACTATGTCAATATATATATATATATATATAGCTACCATACATACCATACATCACATCATCATCATCATCATCATTCATTCCTTTATATAAAATTATCTTAAATTTATTTGGGTCTATTATTTTATGGAAATAGATGGTACCTATTTTAGGAGTTTACATAATAATTCATCTAAAACAGCCAAATTACTAAATTAGCAAAATCTCCTTTTTAAAAGCGCAGTACGCGTCAAAAATGACTCCTATAATTATATATAATTTTGACAAAAAATATTTTTAATGTTGGAATTTTTTTTTTTAAAGTTTAACTTGAATTTTGCATTATTAAGCTGGCTACTGTGTGTTGTGTGGTTGTATTTACAAACTAAAATACACAAGATTTTATTTCTCAAAAAAGAAAAAGAAAAACACAAGATTTTGAAACTTAATTCCGTGTGCTCTGAAACTTTGAAAAGGTTCTAACCAATTTGTTTATGGCTAAAAGGGACAAATATGTCAAGTTATAGATATGGGCAGAAAAGGAAAAATATGAACAGAAATGAAGTCGTGATGTGGCTGTCTTTTCCCATTTTTTCAATCTCTACTTGTATGAAGAATAATTTTTTAATGTTTTCTGTTTTTTTAATATTTATAAAATTAATTTTTTATTTTATTATTTTTTGTAAAAATTCACTTTTCTAAATAAAATTTATTTTAGATAATTTATGTGTATGTTAAATTCTATATCTACAATATTATTTTCAGGTTGTTAAATAATTTTCAGAGTATAAAATAATATTTAGAATTTTTAAAATAACTTTCAGAAATTTTGAAAAACAAATTTCAGCTTTTTATTTATTTCAAATAATTTTTTTAATAAATACACATTATTATGGATGTATTTAATGATTTTCAGATATTATAAAATTATGCGATTACATGTTGAGTTAACTACTATAGCAAGTAGCAGCAGATTTACATTAACTTTTTTAAAAGATAAAGGACATTACATAAAATTTAAGATTATAAAATATTCTAATTTTTTTAAAAGATAAAGGACATTACATAAAATTTAAGATTATAAAGAATTCTAATCAATATCAGCTACGTGCGTACCGCAGTTTTTTAAGATTTTTTTTTAATTTTTTATATTTTATGTTATACACGAAATCTTTTTTTTCATGCTGCCATTTCATTCATAATCCTTTATCAACATAGACATTTTTAATAATTCGTATCTCACACATCAATCATACACCTTTTTCACAATTCTCATCCACACAGATACTACATGAAAAATATTAAATTAATCAATATTCTTCCAATTCTCATCCATACAGAAGTTACCATGAAAAGTATTGAAAATCAATTAAATGAAGTAATGACAAATATTCAATTAATCAATTCTTAAGAAATCATAAATCCTAATCAATATTCAATATAAAAATTAAAATACTAATTGAGAAACAAAGAAAATAAATTCTCAACAAATTTTCAAAATCAACAAATCATATCTTCCAACTCAACCATTAATTACCATCAAGTCTTCAATCAATCTTCAAACTCTCAAGTCATCAATTACCAAGAAATCCTCAATCAATCCTCAAAATTCCCAAGTTTGTTTAATTACTTTCTTATTTATATCGTCAAATATAATGAATCTATACATGTGGAAAAAAAAAATGAAGCAATGAAAAATATTTCATTAATCAATTCTCAACCAATCCTAAATCTTAACCAATATTCGAGAAATTCTCAAAATTAACTATAAAAATTAATATATGAAAATCTTAATAAATATTCGAGAAATCCTCAAGATTAATCATAAAAATTAAAATACTAATTGAGCAACAAAGAGAATAAATTCTCAACAAATCTTGAAAATCAACCAATCATATCCTCCAACTCAATCATCAATTACCAAGAAGTCTTCAATCAATCCGCAAAATCCCAAAAATCTTGAATTAATCCTCAAAATCTCCAAATCTTTTTTGTATCGTCAAATATAATAAATCTACATATGTGGAAAAAAAATCAGTACTATAATTTTCTAAATTTTCTAAATGTAAAAATTTTCGAAAAGAAAAATGATAAGAAAATATTATACAATTCCAATAATGTGGAACAATTTCTCCTGTCATGCCCACTAATGCCACAACCACGACAAACTCTTACTTTTGGAATTGCTAAATTCTTGCTTTTGGAATTGCTTTTTCCTTTGATGATTTATACATTTTACCACATCCTTTTGCTCAAGTATTACTTTGATGATTTATACCTTTTACCACATTCTTTTACTCTCACTTGTGAAGGATCATTAATCTCAATCATATTCTTTTATGATACAGAAGATCGTTGCACTCTTTCACCAATATTCACGTTCTTTATATCATTGTACACATATTCTAATTGTTGCATTAGCAAGGTTCTGTTCTAATTGTTGTATTAGCAAGTTAAAACAATCTTCAGTGAGACATGATCATTTACTACAATATTCTAATTGTTGCATTAGCAAGGTTCTGTTCTAATTGTTGCATTAGCAAGTTAAAACAATCTTCAGTGAGACATGATCATTTACTACAATATAAGTCATTTATAATAATTTTGAATGTCATATCAGAAGAGATTTATTATGAACATCATAAATGTCAGCACCATGATTATCGTTCACTCTTCCACCCTTTGCACTTATTGTCCATTTTAGTAAAATATATTTAGATGGAAGTTCAAAGATCTGTTTCACATGAAAATATGTCAAAATGTGTCTACAAACAATTTCTTTAAACTCAAATTGTAAGCAACTACATGTTAATGCATCTGAACTCTTGGTGTATATAAGCTCTCATTGTCTTAATATTGAACTTGTATCAGTCCTAAATATAGTATATATTATTTGCAACTCATCATCACATTTCAAATTCATAAAATAAGCATGACTTTGACACATTTCTTCCTAGAAAAAGTTGAAGTTTTTCCTTGTGTATATCTTTGTTATGTGCTTCCATTGGCCAAAGTGTCTTTAATGTTGGCTGCTCATTAATATTAACATGATTAGCTTCCAAATCTTTGTGTCGTTTATGTCTAAGAGCTCTATTAAATCGTGTGATAAAATCCATCAATGAATTTTTCACTAAAATATATCTTTTGAAAAAAGAATGACAACTCTCAACTCTTTGACTACTAGAAATTCCGACACTAAATGCATGCTTAACATAAGCAGGAACCGATTTACTACGCAACTCATATATGCGGTTGAGTCATTCATTATTTTATTTTTCAACGTGGAATATGTCATGATCTCCATCCAATGTTCTTCAAATTCTCTAGTAGATTCGGAGTTCATAACTACATCATTCAAATGGTAATAATCATCTCGATTTGTCACCACATTAATCTTTTTAGAGAATTTATTAAGAATGTACCAAATACAATACCGATGTAGGGTGGTTGGAAACACTTGTGCAATAGTTGTGGAATATGTCATGATCTCCATCCAATGTTCTTCAAATTCTCTAGTAGATTCGAAGTTTATAACTACATCATTTAAACGGTAATAATCATCTCGATTTGTCATCACATTAATCTTTTCAGAGAATTTATTAAGAATGTGTCAAATACAATATGGATCCAGGGTAGTTGGAAACACTTGTGCAATAACTTTGGTCATTGTAGGATCTTGGTTTACACTTATGTAATAGCTTTGGTCATTGCAGGATTTTGGTTTGTAACAATAACAAAAGGATGACTACCTGGTCATTGCAGGATCTTGGTCTGTAACAATAACAGAAAGATGACTACCTAGCATAGCCTCAAGCCACTTATTAAATAACCAAATAAATGAATCTGCTTTCTTATCACTTAAAAATCCACATATTAAATAACCAAATAAATGAATCTATTTTCTCATCACTTAAAAATCCATATCCAAGTATGATTGTTTGGCCATGGTGGTTGATCCCAATTATTGGAGCAAAAATCATGCCATTATTTGTGTTATATGTTGTATCAAATACTATAACATAACCAAAATAATTGTAAGACTTTCTTGCTATAGCATTGGCCCAAAAACATTTTATGAGTTATTCTCCTTATCTAGTTCAAAGTTAAAGAAAAATGAAGGATTTTTCTCTTTCTCTAACCAAAAAGACTCAATTAATGTTTGGGCGTCCATTCCTTTTTGTTCCTCCTGTAAATTTCTTTTGTAATTTCTAATGTCTCGTTCAGTACATCCAATATGTTTTGGGCCGCCATATTCAATTTCCATCAATCTCAATTGTTGGCATGTCGTACATTTGCTTCAAATAATTGTCTGGTCAACTTCCATCAATCTTAGTTGGTATATTTGCTTCAAATAATTATTCAGTCAACGCTTTATTTGTCATGCAATCTTTGTCGTCGACATTGTTGGCATGTTGGTATATTTGTTTCAGATAATTGTTCAGTCACTTTCTTTGCCTATCAATCGCTTTCTTTGCCATCGATACGAATTGCTTCAGATAATTGTTCAATCAACGCTTTCTTTGCCATGGACGATGTGACCTCAACATATGTACCTTTCTTGGAGTTGTAAAATATTTTAAGTTGATATTTTATTTTGTATTATATTATTTTTAATGGATAAATTTCATAACAAGATTCTATTTATAGATTAGTTCTCAATTCTAGATCCGAATTTTAAAATTTCTCAATAAGGGGCTCAATTTAACATTTTTCCTCAATTCAAAGCTTGAAATTTAGATTGAGTTCTCAATTCAAGATAAAATTTCATTTTCTTTTTTATTTATATTCATAAATTTATTTATATTTCAATATGTATTCATATTTTGGATAAATTAAGTTAAGTTAATGAGCTTTAAGAACAATTTTCATCCAACTTATTTTAATTTATACAAAAAAAAGAAAGAAAAAAATATAATTCGATTTTCTATACTTCTATTCATAAAATTAAGAAAATAAAAGAATCTTTATTTTTTTAATTGCATTTATTATATATATATATATATAAATTAATATATATATATATATAAATTAATACAAATCGGATGAAGATCGTTCCAAAATTGCACGGACTTGTCTTAATTTATCTAAATTATAAATACATATTAAAATATAAATATAATAAAAAAGAAAAAAAATGAAATTTTGTCTTAAATTGAGAACTCAATCTAAATTTCAAGCCTTGAATTGAGAAAAGAATGTTAAATTGAGCCTCTTATTGAGAAACTTTAAAATTCGGGTCCAGAATTAAAAATTAATCTATAAATTGGGTCTTGTTATGAAATTTATCCTATTTTTAATTCATGTGATATATAAATTGACAATGTCATCTTTTACACTTGGCGTGTAATCGATATTTCGGAACACCAAATGAAATATCATATGGAATAGAGGATCTTATTTGGTATGCCAGGATCTATATCCATATTTGTAAGAAATATCTTTCATTTATACTAAAGTAATAATCACTAGACAAAAACAGGTGAACGAATCTAGGATCTGTGCAATTCGAGTCTAGTTGGCTGGAATGCGCCTCTACGCATCGGCCACGCACCCACGCGCCCCAGAAGGGGCCACACACTTAGTTTATTTTGTGCATTTTTTGAAAAAATATGTATACATTTTAATTATAACTTTCATACTTTTACATTTTTTAGACATACATTAATAAATATCATACTTTTTTAAGTTTTAAGTTATGTTAGTCATACATTTTTATTATATAATCATATTTTTTTAATTTTGTTAGTTGTACCTTTATATGTTACATAAAGATATGTTTATATTGATATAAAGGTATAAGTAATATCACATAAAAGTATAAGTAATATCATATAAAGGTATATATATATATATATACAAATTATACTAAAATTATTTTTTTTAAATTTAAATATTACATAATGTTAAGAATATTTATACATAAAGGTTATACTAATATAACATAAATGTCATAATATTATAATTTAAAGGTAATACATGAATAAAAAAAACAAAAAAAAACTAAACTTGCGGATTCGGATCAACCCAACTGTACAGAAAAGTGACTCTAATCACTAATGACACTTGTCAATTTGTGGTTCAATCATTTCCCTCCTAAAACAAAAAAATTCTAATCATACATATACCAATATTTAATTACACTAATTTAATTCTTAATTAAGACGAATTTCTATTTGAAACCCCCTCATTTCTTAAATAATAATAATTATTATTATAATAATAATTTATTAATATTATTATTATTTTAATTAAAAGTTAAAATCTCTAAATACATGCATCAATATCATGTCATATATTTATTCATGAAATTCATGACAACTCTATTAATTAAAATCATACATAACGATTTATTCTTCCATAAATTAAATTGTTTTAACTTATTATTTTTAATTATTCAAAATTATTATGAGACAAAGATTATATATATATATATTTATATTATATTCAATTATTGAATAAGATTATACTAATAGTTGTTAATTACTTCTATTTATTAATAATTCTTTTATAAAATTAATACTTTCTAAATAAAAGTCCGTGTATCCACGAATTTTATGCTAATTATTTTATATGCATGAAGTTAACTTAATATTAGATGGTCTTTTGATATTATGTACTGGCTAATTCGTCAATATTAATGGAACTTCTTACTCTTCTCAAACGAATTGGTGAAAGGACGATTAAAATTATTGGTATATTCCAAATGAATCCAGAACTCATTTACACTTTACAGTACTCATTTTTTATGTAATTGGATTTTCTTCTTAGTCTATAAGTGTTGAATTAATAGTTATTAATTATTATGCTGTAAATTGTAATTAAATACAAATTATCTCCTAAAAATCATTTTTCCATGGAATGTCTGAACAAAATTGAAATTAAACAATTTTATATAACATGTTAATGATGTACAATCAGGACTTTTTCTTTTGAAAAAAAAAAAATTAGAGGATCAATGGGACTTTTCAAACTCGTATATATAAGGAAGGTAAAATATAAGCCCAAAAAACTCAATTTGATTTGTAAATAACTAAATAACTAAAAGTTTTCTAAGTAATTTAGGTTGAAATAAAATACTCCTACTCCAGTTATCATTAACTGATCAGGATTTAAATGGATAATTGGGTTCCACTCGAGATGTCCGTTAATTAATTAAATAGTTGATGAATTAACTCTCTTTTTGTTAAATAATATGGAGAATATAAAAAATCATTAATATTTAACCCTGAATGATTAAGTAATGCCATATCTTGGCCCATGTATTAATTCATGACATTAATGTATCATAATTACAGATTTATGACGAGGAATCATGGGCTATATATATAGTTGGAGTAGAAGTTTTGCAGCCAAATACTACAATCTAAATCTAGTCAAGAATATTTATAAGAAAAGTACATAAATTTTCCATATTATTTATTTTGTTTTAACCCTAACTAATTTTTTTTATTCCATTTTTTAACGACATGGGTGTGAATTAAAATACAAAATTTAATTAAGATGGTCTTACGGATATATGATATATAGTTTAATACCGTCAATTCAAATTGATCATTTTCACAATCAATTAAACTCAAACTCATTTTTACTATTAATCAAATATTAACGATCAATAATTTTAAAATTTTGGGTAAGAACTTCGTGGTTTGATGTGGGTTAGTTCCCCTTTACTTTTACTTACTATATTAGGTATGATATATTAATGATTGATAGCTAAATTACTTCTTGCCTAGTATTTTGTTTATATATTATTTATTTCGAAAATTTCAAGATCGCAATGGCAATCATATTCGCCACTTTGGCACTAATAAAATGTTCACTAACAAGTGAAATTTAGAGAGATATGATGATAATGGAGCACATAAGGTTAATCATTGAATAGTAATGAAAATGATTGGGTATTTTTAGGAAGTGGGCACGTCATCATTAGTTTATTTTGCACTTTCACTCGTCAATTCTTTGTCGGCCTTTTTTTTTTTTTTCATTAATAAAAGATAACTTTCCACCCGATGAGGAGGTCCCTTGGTCGGGTGAGATATAAATCGATGATATGTTTGAGTGGTAAATAATTTGTGAGAAAAAGTCAATCTCAATAATATTTCAGCGAAAATTTGTCTCATCCAATATTTGAACTTGTATTATCGGGAGATTTTCTTCCCACACTATCACAAATTTTATCTACTCGATTGTATTTTTATCAACTTTATTATTTCTATGTATCATGATTCCTTTTATTTTATATATGTGTGGAAAACAATTTGACTTTGTGAACTCGTAACTTAAGTATGATTTTTTAAGTTCAAGAAATAGATCTCATACCTAATAAATAAGACATTAGTGAGTTAGATACAATCATAACAATTTACAAGGTCGATTTTGTCATTTCATCTTTTTGATTTTGGGTACTCGTAAGAAATACACAAATCCACAAGTCTCTTTATTGAACTAATCATAAACCATAACCATCCACCTAAAATTTGTAGTTATAGAAAAATATTCATATAAACAAATCCACAAATCTCCTTATTGAAATAATCATAATCATAATCATCCCTAAAAGTTAAAGTTATAGAAAAAGATGTATGATTTATTACTTGTATAATAAGAGGGAATGTTTCAGTATGATTTTATTATGTGTAACATTTTTTTTTCTTGTTTCTTTCATTTTTTTTTTTTTTGGAACAATTACTTTTATGAGTAATTATATTGATCTTTTAATTTTAATTTTATTTTTCAATTTTAATCTGATTTTTTAAATAAAAATTTAAGTTTCAAAGATAATGGTTGACATGAATGTGGGAAATGCTCATTTCATACTCTAAATTGAGAATTTTAATTGTAGGTGGAATAAATTTGCGTAATACTAAATAAACTTAAAGCTTCTAGATTTGGATGCATAAATAAATTTTTTCTCTCAATTTAATATCATATATAATATAAGAGAAAATAGTGTACTGTACCACAAAACTTTGTAATTTGGTTCAATAGCACAAAATTTAGGGATTGTCCCCATTTGTCACATTCCTTATACGAATTTTTCAATAAAAGACATACTTTCGTGTAGGAAAAAAAAAATTAAATTTTTTTTTCTCTATATAAAAATTAATTTTCATGTACGGAAAAAAAAATTAAAAATTTTTATTTTTATTTTTTTTACCTACACGAAAATAATTTTCATGTAAGAAAAAAAAAATTAATAAAAAATTTTTAAATTTTTTTTTCCTTACACGAAAATTAAATTTCGTGTAGGGAAAAAAATTTTAAAAAAAATTTAATTTTTTTTTCTTTACACGAAAATATATCTTTTCGTTAAAAATTCGCGTAAGAATTTATTAAAGTCAAATGGATGATCATGGTTTACACGAAAATTTGCATGTGAGTGTCCTTTACTGTCAATTTCTATAGTGGGCGGCAGTAATGATGTGATGACAGGGTTGACTTGTTCAATTTTAAGACATTTGAGGACTAAAATATAAGGAAAGTGGTAAATGAAAATAATTTCTAAATTTTGTGGCATATTGAACCAAATTATAAGATTTTATGACACAATGAGCCATTTTCTCTATAATATAATATCCACCCAGCATTTGTAACTTTCATTAACCAAGAAAAAATGTACACATTGGCATTCCACTTTAGCCTGTGCTATCGCACCCAACTCATTCTAAAACAATTGGAACACGTGCCAAATATTTGGTACATGTATAGTTGAATCGATTTAATAAAATATGAATCCCTTTGCATTTTGGGGTTTTTTTTTTTAAACTATCACACAAATTAAATTTTATAAACTAAATCAATTAAATTTCATAAATCACAAAATATATAGTAAAACTTTATAAATTTATTTTGTTGTTATCAAAATAATTTATTAATTTAGAGAGGTATTAATTTTGAATAAATGTACCAATCTACCACTAAAGATATATAAATTAATAATTTATCAATTTCATGAGTGTCTTTTCAGTACAATGAATAAAGTTTATTTTCATTAAAGATATATAAATTAATAATTTATCAATTTCATGAGTGTCTTTTCAGTACAATGAATAAAGTTTATTTTCATAAAGTTGAGTGCATTTAATTAATATATGCATTATATTCATGGAAGTAAGACCATCTTCAACTCTACACTAAAATAGTTTTAGTGTAGGATTAAATTTTTCCAACGATGCACTATTATTTGCATTATTCTAGTATATTTCCTATTTCTGCACTAGTAGTAGTACTACACTACTTCATTTTTTTCTTTTTTTTATTCATAAATAATAATAAAAATAAAGTAGTGCTAAAAATTAAGTTTATTGTATTAAATATTTAATTAATTCAATTTAAATATTAATTCAATTAATTTGATTAGTTCATATTAAATTTTAATTGTATTAATCATATAATTAATTCATTTAATTAAAATTTAATTACGTTAAATTTATTCAATTGAAACTTAAATGAAATTAATTCAATTTCATTAACAATATAAACATAGAGTCATGTTTAAGAATAATGAAAAATACATAGAGTTACATAAAACATAAAATTACATTAATGAAAAATATAGATAAAATAAACCTAAAATCCTCTAATAGATAAAATAAAATCAAACATGAAGTATCTAATAATAATAAAATTTATCTAAATCTTCATCAAATATATCTAGTCTCCATTCTTCATCAACCTCCAAGTTGATTTGAGTTTTAACAAGAAGCAATCAACAATAAATTTTTATTTTACAAAATTGCCCCACTTATTTTTATAATTTGAAGAATTATTAATTTATAATATTGTTGGGACCATTGATTTATGGGTTAATTTCATTGTCCAACCTATACTATGCATGTTTTTTTTTAAAATTTTGCATTCTAAACTTTTTTTTCTTCGATCACAACCTATACTACACGTTTTGTTTACTATTGCAACCTTCTACCAACATTTTTCATTGAGGAATGGTCCATGTGATTTTCACGTGCTAACTGAAGGTTATTTTATCATTTACACTTCTAAAATATGGGTAAATTCGATTCTTTGTCTATTTTCAATGGTAAAGAGATCTTATTTTTGTTTGAACTTCACAATCACCACTTTTTACTTAGACAATTTGTAGAAGAAATGAGGGAAAAATTAGAGTTAAAATCAATTTTATAGGGAGAATTAGTTAATAGCCTAAAAAATGATAAAAATAACCCTCAATTGGCATGTGAAAATACGTGGACCTTTTCTTGCTGGAGATCATTGGTCGAAGGTTGTAAAAGTAAACAAAACATGTAATATATATTGTGATCGGAGAAAAAAAAAAGTTTAGAATGCAAAACTAAAAAACATGCATAATACTGTTTGAAAAATGAAATTAACCCTGATTTATACAAGAATTTTTTGAATTATTATTTGAGAAAGTTTATTAATTTATAGAATATTAATTTGTGGAGATTTTATTGAAATGGATTTATGAAAATGAGTTTGAATAATGAGCAGTAGAATTTTGTATTATAAAATTATAGAGATTGTTTCATAATATATATATATATATATATATATATATATATATATATATATCACGATAGTGCTGAGACTTGTGACTTTAATCAAATCATATAATTGCTAGCAAGATTATTATTACTCTTCGGTTGGTTAATTGATTACCATAATTGAGTAGCGATTAAGAACATTAATGTCTTTTCCCAGTAACTATTCAATTGCTTAAGGACATGTAGATGTCATTTTATATGATAATCACTTAGCTTAAAAAAGCAATGAAGCATAATAAATAATCGAAAATGACATTAAGATGCTTAAAAAAAGAAAATACAACGAATAATAATAATTACACTATGGACCAATATGAAATCTTTTATGGTTCGTGACAACGATATTGCAAAAAAACAACATCAGAATTATGAGTAGTTAGTCTCATCTTCATTTGGTGGGTTTCACTTATCCTTTAGCTAATTAAATAATTCTGCACAATAATGATATTGTCTCCATTTTTTAAAATTAATATGTAATATTACGTGCATTTGAAAAAGCTCTGTTATTGAAGTGTACATATACCTACATATTGTGAGACATAACATGCATTTGTTACGGATCTAATTTCATGAGATGGATCGATCAACTCACAATCCTCATAACCTATAAAATATAAAACGACTTCTGAAAATAAATTTAAATTGTGAGGTATACAGTTCAGTCTCACGAAAATATATTCATAAAATAATTTCATACAAGCTTTTTACATGTATTTTGTTAAGAGTAAAGAATCTTGCAAGAAGTATATGTTACAAAATTCAAATTTATTTAATGAACATGCAAATCCATTGAAGTGGTCCAAACTTTTTTAGTACATACTTGGATGCTCTTGCTATTAGTTTTTAGAGATTTTCCAGATGTAATTGGTCAACTACACCATGTTATGCTTCCATCATGTTGGTTAAGATCAAAAAATAAAAAACTAAAGGTAAAGATCTAAATGAACTTCATACTACATTCTGCATTAATTATTTTGGATGAATATAGTATATAAATCACATATTAAAGTAGAAATCTCTTGATCAAACAAATAAGATTAAAAAAATAAAATTTTAGGTTGTGTTTGGAAAAAATGAAATTGAAATACAAAATGAATTCATCCCACAAATTAGGGCAGATTCAAAATCTGTATCCATATTACTAAAAATTTATAATTTGAAATGAAAATGGTCGATTTAAAATTCATATCAATTCAAACACTATTAATGAATTTACTATTATAAATTTCAAATCATTCTCCAATTATGTCCATCCAAATATGACTTTAAAGAATTAAAGTGATTTATAGAATTACTCTATAAATGGAATAATAATAATAATAATAATTTAAAGTGATAAATAGAACTACTCTATAAATGGAATAATAATAATAATAATAATAATAATAATAATAATAATAATAAGAAGAAGAAGAAGAAGAAGAAGAAGAAGAAGAAGAAGAAGGCGATTGAAGAGCAAGTCTCTCTTCATTTTTAGAGGAAGAAACGCCGCGCAGGCAACCAAGGGTGTGTCGAATGAATTGACGTAAGCGCAGCTATTTCATCTGCTGCAATTAGCTCTCCAGGGAGCGACGGGTATTTTGATTAGAAGTATAATATTCGTCCATTTCAGAAGAAGAAGAAGTATAATACTCGTCCATTTCAGAATATGTGGTGCTCTTGCAGAATACAATTAATTTCTTCAACTCTATCTATTTTTCTTAGATTATAAAATAAAATTGAAGTTCTTTCCAACTTTACTTCCATCTTGAATTAAAGTTCTGTTGGAAGTATATAATTACCAGAGTGTGCATATATATAGTAATAATATATAGTGATAAAGTCAGAAATTTTGTTTAGGAAATCTTACAATATATAAAAATTCGATATACGTATTATATATAGAGGCATCTTTTCATTTCATAGTGAATATATATTCAACTTTAAATTTTTAATATTTTTTTAACAAATTCAAATTAATGGTTTGATACTAAAGTGATAAAATTCAAACGTTGGATACTTGAATATTACAAATATAGGTAGTCATAAATATAATTTATTCATTTTAGTTATCTAGAAAACTTACAAATATAGGTAGTCATAAATATAATTTATTCATTTTAGTTATCTAAAAAACTTACATGCACCACCATTATATTATTATGAATTTGGTATTTAAAATGATTAACAATATTAAAAATTGAAAAAATATGAAGATATAAGACTTATATGTAATTAAGTAAAATAAAATATATATAGTGATTTAACATGAAATAAAAGTACAATCTATTAATGATTGTAATTTAACTATACCTTAACATTAAAACTCAAATCTCTCTTTCTCTCTCACATATATATATATATATATATATATATATAACTGATTTCACAAAATTGATATAATACACATATATATTATATATATAGATTTTTTTAAAATTTGAGGGGGCCTCATGCCCCGGCCCCCCTCTCACTCCATCTATATATATATATATATATATATATATATATATATATATATATAGTTAGCTCAGCTATTCTACCAACCGTGGACATATTAATATATGCCCACAATCGATATGTCCAAAATTTAGTAAACTTATTAATTTCACTTTTCATGTAACAATGTAATCATTACATGTTATCGGTGAACATATTAACAGTTGCTCACGGTAGATATTTTAAGTTGCCTACGATGGATATTTTAAAATTTTCATGTATAAATTTATTAAATACTTTTTGAATTTTAAAAAATTGCAAAATTGGGCCACTATTGTAACAATCTCAATGCCATTCAAATCAAATTTTACAATTAAATCCTACTACAACTTTTAAAATATCCCGTATGTTGTCCTACAGTGGTTGAGGATTGGTAATTAATTTGTTAGATCTTTTAACCTACGAGTCATCTGAGTTGTCTGTATCCATGTTTATATGTCACGGTGCTCAAACACTAACATAGATTTTCATCCTGATCGAATGTGACTAAGTGATTCCTAATTTAGTTTGAGGATCATATCATTTTGAGCTGAATTGGATTCTCTATTTTAAGTCGTCGTTTTATCTTATATTTCATTATTTTTAATTCATGTCATGTATAAATTGATGATGTCATCTTTTACATTTGGTGTGTGGTGGTTATTTTGGAATATCAGATGAAATACCGATATAGAATAGAAGATCCTATTTGCATTTGAACGAGCTAGATTTCATATATAAATTGATAATATCATCTTTTACATTTGGTGTGGTGGTTATTTTGAAATACCAAATGAAACATGAATGTGGAATAAAGAATTCTGTTTATATTTGAACGAATCAGAAAGTGGATTCAAGTAATTGATGTGAACCACACACAATAAAAAATAAGGGAACATTGCAATCTTACATTCTGTAACTTAGACATTTTCCACCTATCTACCACCAATTTTACGTATAGTAATTTTAGTCTTTTAACTACAACTTTATTTTTTTTCCAAATTTCATCTGATTTTACTCAAATTTTCAAATTTTGTCTAAGTGGACAACGTAAGTGTTGGATTGGTATTTTTTATTTCAATGTCCATGAATAGACATTTTTAGCACAATAATATCAAAAGTGGAAAGAATGTCAAAACTGGAATACATAAAACTGGTGGTAAGAAAATCAAGATTTTTCCAAAAAAATTTTGCCCATTCTTGATCAATGCTGGACAAAATTAGCAATTACAACTTAATTGTGGAAGTTAATCCTAAAAATCGATTCGAATGAGAAAAAAATTGGTAAAAACCATTAGTTAAGAGATGAGTTTTAAGAATTCCTCCACATTAACATACTCTTAATTAAGCAACAAATAATTTCTACCTAGTATACCAAACTACATTAACCATAGTTGTTCAATAATTAGATGCTATGGTAAGCATATACGATATAGTGAACTAGTGAGAGAGCATAGTTGGTAATTAAATTATGGAAAATAAAAGGTGGGAAAAAGGGATAAATGAAGGGGTAGACAAAAACCTCGTTCAGATAATGGCAGGGATGTTGTTCCCTGCATGTCCGTTATCTATTTATTATATATAATATATAATCCGTACATTAATTGCTCTTTCATAGAGATACACTACTCATATTCGAATGAATGGTCAAAGACAACCATTGTGGGCCCCCCTCCCAAACATCTACCCCTATATCATGCAATGCCATGTCTCTTCTTCTTCTTCACATTATGTCATATTATATATATATATATATATATATATATATATATATATATATATAATATGGTATAGAGCTTCAATGCAATATATACACACACATATGTAAAAAATATATATATGATTGCGTGTAAGAAGCTAGGTGAAAAGAAAAGAATAGTAATAAGTTGAACCCTAGCTAGCCAAGAAAATGTGTAACTAGGCAAATCCTTCAAGGAAATTGATTGACAAGAATGTTGACAAGGGAGTGTTTTTCTTTTAAGAAAAGGATAACATAATTTGACTTCATTTTGCACTCAAACTCCTAATATAATAAAGAGATAATAGTCCTCGATACCACTAGATCAAATGGCGTATGTATAACATAATTTGACTTCATTTTGCACTCAAAGCTCCTAATATAATAAAGAGATAATAGTCCTTGACACCACTAGATCAAATGGCCTATGTATTATTTTTCTACTATCAGAGACAGTTTTGTGTCTTTTCCACCATAAATTATGAAAATAGACAAAATTATTCTTTTGATAAAAGTCAGAAATCACTGCACACTCGTTGACTAAATTAAGGTCCTCAAATAATATCTAACAAAGAACTCAATGAGAATGCATTGCATTAGCGGAAAATGCGTTGTGTTTATTGGATCTCTGCTTTTCCTTCAAGAAAAAGGGTCTTAACTCATAACTACTAGAAAAAGATATATGGAGTAAAAGTTTGCATTCATTGATATTTTTTGGATGTCCCTTTTCCTTAAAAACTAAAATAAAATAATCGCTCCAACACAACCCAATAATTATTAGCAACATGAGGAGTTAATTGCTTAATTGGATCGACAAGAATTTAGAAAGAATCGCAGTATAGTTGAAGAAAAGGATCTTGTCTTAAGACGTTGAAAAGCAAGGTTTGAACAAGTTGACCTAGAGATTTAAAGGTGGTGGTGTGCATGGCTCGAGGAATGATAGAAAGATTAGATAAGAAACATTAAATGATTAAACTAATCTTCTTTTGCTAATCAATTCTTAGTGCTTGAGAATTTTATTTAATATATATGATTATGTCTTTAAGCAATATTCCACCAAGTTGCTTGTGTTGTCATATGGACTATATTTTAATTTGACTCGGCAAGAACTGATTCCATATCTGGTCTAAGCTGACTTGAAAAGTGACTACACATGGAGACCTTTGTTTTCTCTCTCTTTTATTTTTTTGCATGTTTCAAGGGTTTGAATTCTATTCAAAGTAGACCTGATGAGCTATAGATACACCGATTGTTTTAAAATAATTATCGTTTAAAGTTGTTTCATATCTATCTATTCCAAAGTAAGTGTAAGGCGTAGACTTTTTTCACCTTGCAACTTTTACTCTTTTTTTTTTTTTTAATTTAATTGCAAATCTTGAAGTTTTGGAGTTTGTTATAATGCAATCTAAATCATTTATTCGATCTTTTTTTAGACATATGATTTAATTTTTTCACTTTACAATCTAAACTTTGTTATTTAATCCAATTGCAACTTTTAATTTAGGATGCATTTTGATAAATTTCAGAACTTGAGATTAAAATAAAAAATAAAAAAAAACAAAGTTTAGATTACAAAGTTGAAAAAAATTAAATCATGTGTGAGTAACGTGATCTCCACTTTTCTGGAAAAATGGTCAGAAATGTGATTTATTTTATATTTTGGTGAACTTCAAAAATTTAAGGGAAAAACCAACTAATAGAAAATATTTTGATCGAATTTTTTTTTTATTACTAAAAATCGATATTGAGGCCTCAATCATAATCGATACCAATATGAATCAAAATACTCGAATTCGTACTAATAATTCTCAAATAATTTCTAAAAAATATATTTTTTATCTTATGATTTTAGGGATTAATCTAGCAAACTTCCAAAATGGATTTTATTGATTGGATGGGAATGAATGAAAAAGTGCTAAAGCATCCCATATCAAATCTGGAACTTTGACTTTTCCCAGAATTTGTGTTATTTTATAAGACATATACTTGCTACAAATCAAAACTATGATCCTTCAGAAAGATCAAATGAAAAAGAAAAAAAAAGAAAAAAATGATTTTTGTTTTTTAACAGTTTAACAATTAGATAAAAAGTTGCAAAGTGATAAAAACACTCTTTAGGTTGATTTTTGCATTTAACCCTATAAAATTTTAAAAAACTTATTCATATTCTACATAAAATGCACTCATTTACTGATCTCTAATTAAATGGTGAATAAAAGTGATATTGAAAAATTGCTTATAATGAATGTTGTACTTAAATATATGTATATTAGTCTTTTTATCAAGCTTCATTCTTAATCTTTGTGTAAAATACTATTCTATAATAACCTTTATTTTGGGTTGGAGGAAGTAAAAAATTATTTAATAGTTATAAATAATTTTATATATGTTTGCATAATGAAAATATTAGTAGACATAATTAAAGTATAACACTAAATAAAAGTCTGGTACGTATAATAATGAATAAATAAAATTGCAATTTTCACTGTGTAACATAGACGTTGTCTAATTTTTTATCACTAATTTTACGTTGAACTTATAACTACATATATAGATGTGCAAAAATTGTAAAAAGTGGAAGTGATAGTTTTGGATGATTGTGATTTACTTGACAATTTTTTAAAAGAGATAAAAATGTAAAAAAAAAAAAATTAAAAATATTGGGATATATATCTCTATATGATATATATATATAAGCAATAATTCATTCAAGGTTCTTTTCTCCAATTATTACCTCTAAAGATCCAAATATTATATATAAAAACTTTAGAACCTCAATTAATTAGTTGGATTCTCTATTGAAAAATTTGGTTCCATATTTTCATCTTATATTCCAAAACTACATGCTAATTGTATATTGATTTGAAAATAGAAGATCTGCTGTTGTCTAGACTAGCTAAAATAATGTTAGCAGGAGCTAAGCCTATTATTAACTTCTGAATCGAATCTGCAAACAACCAGAATCATCCTTTTTTTTTTCAGGGAAAAAAAAAGTTTTCTCATCCTCCAAGTTTATGTTATTGGGTTTTTCATCATTTAATATTTAAATATCATTTTTTTATCATCAGCAAGTAACTATGTTTTTTATTTAAATTTATTTTAACATCATTTTTTAAAATTGAAAGAACACTAATTTTTTAAATCATAAAATTGTATTCTTCATCTAACATATCTAAACTAACATTAATAAAAAAATTATTTTACATTCCGATACTTGGGTTATAATTTTTTTATTAAAATACTTTGGGCATCTATAACTTTTTTTTTTTAATTGAGAGAACTTTTTTTAAATTACAAATTTATATTTTTCGTCTAATATGTCCAAATAAATTTTAATAAATAAAAGAATTATTTCTCATCCCAATACGTGGATTAGAATTTTGTTATTAATTATTAATATTAATAATTTAGGCTTTTTGAACTTTTTTTTTTAATTGAGAGAACACAGTTTATCACAAATATGTATTATTCATCTAACATACCTAAAGTAATATTAATAAATAAAATATTTTTTTTCATTCCGATACATGGGTTAGAACTTTGTTATAAATTATTAATATTAATAATTTGGGCATCCTAAACTAAGACATATTAATTTTTTTATTATTAATATTGATTCAGTGTTTTCTTAATTAATATATATTTTTTTGATTAATTAAAAAAAATAAAAAATCTACCTTGTAGTAGGTAAGAGAACTAAAAAATGGTAATTCTTAAATATAGAGGACTAAAAACTATAAGGTGAATGATAAAGGATGAAAACTCCAATAACATAAACTTAGAGAATCAAAAAATCTTTTTTTCCCATCTTTAAAAAAAAAAAATTAAAAAGGAAGAAATTAAAAAGAGCTTGCTTGTTAGTTGGTAGTGATATCATTACTAGTCTAATACTAAACATGATTTCTTGGTCTTGAAAACAGGTTAACTATAATCACATGTATGAGATCACGATGTCTCAATAATCCCATGCATGCACAACTAACCAATTAAATTAACTACTTAATCATTAAAGTAATTAATTTAACTTCCCACTGATTACTATTCATCTAAGCATCCTAACAAGTAGCAATGTGTACATTTTTCCAGACAGAATACAGCTATGAGTGTTGGGAGTTGATAGAAAGAAATAAAATAAAAAAATATATGACACGTATTTGTAAGAGAAGTGAAATGAGAACGAAGGGACAAAACATATATGCAATGTAGATTTTGTTTTTGTACTTGTGAATTGAATGAAGGGCTAAAGCTGTCATTTCACCCTTTGTCTTTTTCAACATATGTACGCCACGTCCCCGACATCACGATACGGCGTCGTATCGCCATTATTGGTGATGACCCTGCAACTTCCCCTCCACTCTGTACGTTTTCAGGGAAACCATATTTCATTGTAAATAACTTTTTTTTAAAAATTAAATTAGAAATAATTTTACCATGGCTTATATTTATACATGACAAGGAAAGCACGTTTTATTATGATCATGCAAACGTGGAAATGTGAGTTATCAGTATCATGAACGCGTAAAATGTTGTAATAATAATGTGAGACCATATATTCATTCAATATTAATATATGTAAATATATATAATTAAATTATAGTAAATGGGCAGGTGATGATTAGACAAGATATAACAAGCTAGCTAGTTTATAATGTGGTAATAATATTGTGTCCCATTAGGGTTCTACAAACCCTAATCAGACATGGTCCTTGCTAAATGCAGGGTTTATTAGTGATTAAAGAGGGAACATGGTAGCATTTTTAATTGTTTTCCAGATAATTACATGTGACTTGTCTATAATATTACTTCTCTGCTAACAATGCAAATTGTAGTTTTATTTATTTATTTTGGTTGAGTTGTTGTTGGTGAATCTTGAGTCCTTCAACCGTTTGTAAACATGGGAGTCTGAAAATCGATCTGTTTCTTGGCTGTCACTCTGCATTTACATCAAATAGTACTTTGTAGATTATAAATAAAATAAAAGAATTATATATGGGTTGCAGATTTATGTAGTAAATAAAATCCACTATTATATCCAGGTATAGCAGTGAATTGGGATAATAGGGAATGGAAGAATTTTTTTTTTCTTTTTAGAAGATAAAAAAAAAAAAATGGGAGTGCTCTTTTTAAATTAATTACATAAAATATAAGAAAATTAATGAAGTAAGAAAATCAAGAAACCAAACTATCGTGCTAACTAGTTAATAACAAGGAAACAAAGCTAAAGCTATTGTATATAGCAACTACAAATTCAATATTGACAAAGTGGTGAAATGAATTATTTTCACCTTAATTTAGTTAATTAATATGTTGATCGCAAATGTGAAGGTAATTAACTCAACAATTTATTATAAAGAAATTGGTTGTAATTGTTCTTGTCGAACAACAAATCTCTTCTTACTTTGACTTTGTCGAGAATCAAGGAAATGATCGTTAGTCACTTCCCTATTAGATATACAACTTTAGAATTTAAAAAAAAAAAAAAAAAAAACTCATAGGATGTAGCACTCAAAAATATCAATAATGAGGGATACCCAATTTAATTGACAAATCTTAAAATGAGTTTATTAACTAAATTAAATTATTTATTTCCACAATATAAATTAGACTACTTATGAGTTATGAAGCCATAAAATTATGACACGCTCCATTTAATAAAAAAAAAAAAAAGACAATTGCGGATTTGCAAATTTGAAATTTGTTTCAGAAATACTAACCTATATATTTTATAAACCTAAAAATATATATAAAACTAAACAATGGGTATATATATATATATGTGTGTGTGTGTCAATTCATGGCATAGAGGGTTTCATTGTTTCAATAATCCAACAAGTTAAAAATACAATTAGTTGCTATAGACGGAAACATGGTAAAAATAGAAAATTGACATTTTCCCACCTAAACCATACTTCTTGTGTTTGAAAGTTAAATAATTTAATAACAAATACGACAATTATCATGGATTTTAAATCATCAAATATTAATTCTCTTGAAACATGAAAGTCAACTTGGCAAGAGAAATAAATAATGATAAAAAAAAAAATTAAGTAAAGTATGATTTAGTATTTTGTTTATAATCGAAAAAAATATACGACCCATTTCCAAATAGCTTAACTGAATTCCGAAAATTGTGGTTTTCGATTTAGGCATATATATAAACTCGTTTCTTTCATTGTTTGATTGTTATTTTTATTTTATTTCTCCACTTTTGAAAATTGTGATTCTAATTTATCATACATTGCCATAAAGAACAATATATATATAGTTTAATTTCGTCAAAAAATAATTAAATAAAATCATTCTTAATTTCGAAAATGTGATCGCAAAATGGATATCCAACTTAATAAATGTCATGATAATCATTGTGCATGTAAGCAAATTAGATTTCTTTGGTAATTTGAAAAATATTGCTCTTGATAGTCACATCATGTCACATGAACGAAAAACAAATGTTAAGTAACTATAAATATAAATTCTATCATTCATGTAAATCAACACACATCATTTACTCATGCAAATTCTTCATATGCTACTTTTTTTTTTTCTTTTTTATCCAATATTATTTAGATGGCAATGGTTTCCAACATGAGGTATATGTTAATCCCTCGAAAACACACACTCGGCAATAAATTTAGTTGGGTAAGGGATATGGTAATCCTGGTGATTTATTTAGCTATAAAATGTGTATTTTGTAATAGATAAGTAAAATGTAATCTTTTACATTCCTTCATTTTGATATTCGTGTTATTAATTTGTTTATATACTTTTTTTTATTCAAACATTACAGAGAATTACAGGGTGCAACAATTCATTGAACTGTTAGACATTTGTATATTGAGGGTGGTATATACATTATTTATGATGTTATAGTTGCAAACAACAATTTAAAATATAAGACAACATTTCATAAGTGTAAAATAAAATTTTATCAGAACATTGTTGAAAAAAATAAAAAATTGGATGATTCTTTCGCTGCAACTTTCTGTAATATTTCAAACCTTTTGGTGATCTTATATTTTTAACATAAATTCATATACGTTTAAGTATATATCTCTAATATTCTTTACCTACATTATAATTATATTATTTTGGATTTTATGATGGTGCATCACACGAGACAAAAACTAATTATTATATAAAGAAGAAACTAATTAAGTATATCAAAATAATTAACGACAAATCGCTCATATAATTAAGAACGATCATAGATAAAGTTTTGGATGAGACAATTCCCACGAATCCCATTTTATGAGATAGATTGGGTCGGGTCGAATATAAAAAATTATATAATACTTTTGTTTGTATTAAATAATATTTTTTTTATATTAGGTAATACTTTGTATTATAAGATAGTTTTGTGTTGAGTTGGATTATAAAAAAATATGTAATACTTTTATATGTATTAGGTAATATTTTCTGTATATCAAGTAATACTTTTATTTTGAGTTGAATTGGACTATAAAAAAATATGTAATACTTTTATGTATATCGGGTAATACTTTTATATATATCAGGTAGTACTTTTGTATTATAGGATACATGACACGAATTAAGTCTGGTTGGGTAGCTAAAAAACACTCGGAACCTAGTTGTTCAACTGTATTTTTTTCGTACAATATGTAATATATTATGTATATTAAATAATAATTTTCTATATATCATATAACACTTTTGTATTATGTACATATATTACATAACATAATATAAAAGTATTACTTGAAATATAGAAAAATATTACATAATACACACAAAAGTATTACCTAATTTATTATGTCCGACCCGACCCATCTCACAAAATTGGATCTATGAAATGGTCTCGCACAAGACCTACTCACGATCATAAGTACTGGTCCTACTAGACCCAGACCGAAGTTTGATTTACTAAATTCACTCATGGTCTACAAGTTTAATAAATATAAATGATAATATTTATAACTCATTAAAAAAATTATATAAATTCTAATAAATATAATATATATTATCGAAAAATTATATATGAGTTAATTATAACTAATAAAATATAATTATCATATATATCAAAATGTAAAACAATGAGTATTATATTTATAAGTTTGATCACGAGTGAATAAATCATGTGATCGATGTCAAATTTGAACTTGTGTATTTTTTTAAACAAATCTAATTAAATAAGATTTTACAAATGAATCCTCAAATAACTGTAGATCCCTATTTGAATCGGATTTGGATCCTCTGCTGGTTGAAAAAACCAGCACCATGTGCTGGACGAAATATACCGTCGTTTTAATACTATTTCTTAATCTCTCTCCTGTTTTCCATTTCATTTATATTATTTATTATTATTATTATATTAATCTCTCTTATCAATCATTCCATTAAGATATATTTTTTTTATTAAGATTTTTACTTTTTTTTCTTTTATACTTACATTTGCTCAATTTTCAGAGATTTGGAATAAACTCTTTTCACTTCACTGATTGATTCGGCCATTTTTTCTTTTCGTTTTTTAATTCTTCATTATCTTTATTGTTATTCTTTATGAGGCAGCAAGTTAGAATAATTTAAAAGCATATTTTAATATAACATATCAATAATACAAATATCGAAAATTAGAATATATCAAAATTGCAATAAAAATTAAAAAACGAAAAGAAAAAATGGCCGAATGAATCAGTGAAGTGAAAAGAGCTTATTCCAAATCCCTGAAAAATGAGCAAATGTAAGTATAAAAGAAAAAAAGTAAAAATCTTGATGCATTACTGAATGGGCAGCATATTAATAAAAAAATAAAAAATATATCTTATGGAAAATAGAAGAGAGATTAAGAAATAGTATTAAAACGACGGTGTATTTTACCGAACACATGGTGCTGGTTTTCTTCAACCAGCAGAGGATCCAAATCCATTTGAATCTACTTAAAACACATTCACGTTGTAAAACCTCCTCTTATATTGATAAATTCTTTTACAGTCTATTGAGTTATTTATTCCCAAATTTTGGAAAAACATTCTTATATTGTACGTTTTCAAAATTGTTTTTCGATCCTCTTTGAAAATCACTTTTACAAACGTTATGTTTGCAAAAACACTTTATGTGGTTCACAACCTGACATCTTTATATATATATATATATATATATATATATATATCTTCCTTTTAAAAGTTCAAAATATAAATTTAATAATTATATTAATATTAATTACATTATATTAATTATTTTTATGTAAATACAATCTTTCTAATTTTACCTCAATAATTTATTACCATTTTAAAATCATGTCAATCTAATTATTAGATGGAATGCATTAGCATAGATAAAAAATGTGTATTAAAAACACATTTCAAACATATTTATTATTAATTAAAAAGAATTACCAATTTTATGGAAAATTAATCATGCATATCGCTTAATTTCTATACAATTTTAATTTATTTTAATTAAAAAATTTAGAGAAAAATAACTTAAATAAAAGTATATTTATTTAAAAGATTATTGAAACTTCTAAACTTATTAATTAATGAAACTGAAATAGTTTTTGCATTAAATTATAGAAACTATTGAGAAATTTTGATTTGAGTTATTTATAATATAATTGAATTGAAAATTTAAAAATCTTTGTAATATTTAATATAATATTTACACACAAAAAAACATTATAAAAAAAGTTAGAAATAAATAAAAAATATTTGAATTTTCTTACGAATGCAACATATATAATTAACTTACATATTAATCAAATTATATTATGGTTAATATTAAAATTAATGATAAATATAACACAATCATAATTCTTTTAATATAAATAATATTGAAAATTATTTAATTAAACTCTATTTTTTTAAATATGTATATTACACAAACCCTATACTAGTAATAGATAACTTAACAGATTAATCATAATTGAAACAAAATTACTCAAGTTGGTATATCAATATTAATTAATTCAGACCGAATCAAATAATTAACATGTTGTAATATATTTTTCCACCTCATAGGTCAAAATCGCCGACAAATTTTCAATAACTACAAGTTGGGACAAAAATATAATGGATATAAAATGTTATTCCAAACATGGAAATTCAAAAACTCAACAATTAAATGTAGAGGACTAATAAAATAGAACAAAAAAACTCAATGAAAAATAGATATATATACAAGTGAATTTTATGTGTGATGGTCGCATCATATCATACCACAACAGAACGTAAGTGTCAACTTATAATATGTAAAAAAAATTTGTATTAAATAATATTTTTGTATATCTCACATACATAATATTTTTATATCATATACATATACTGTATAACATGGTATTGCTTGTCAAACTTCTAAAAATATTATATAACCCTTCCTCCAAATCAAAATAAGTATTGTTCTTTAGGTTAAATTTTGTTTCAAATTAAATATGATTTTCGTATTCAAATTTTTTTTTTTTTGAAGTTTACCCAAATCCCAATCCCTTAAAAAATTCTTAATATTTAAAATTATTTATTTAATCACTTTAAAGTTTATACACATAAGATTTTATAATCATTAATTTTTTTTTAAATATTATCTCATCTCATGTTAACTTGTTAACTAAGGAATGAATAGAGCTAAAAGAGATTAATATTATATGAGGGCATTCTAGAAAGTTAACGGAGTCTGTAATTAATCTTTTACTCTATATAATATGAGAAAACACATTATTACATGAATTATTTATTTATTTATTAATAATGATCCGGTTTTCCACTTTGCAGAATGGCATCCTTCCGCCTCAACTGTCTTATTTGACTGGCAAAAAATGTGTGTTGTAAATCTATTCATTTCCTTTTTAAATTTCTAAATTATCAAAACGTATATTATACGCATTAAATAGTGTAATTTATCTATATATATATATAACAAATAGTATTCGAACTCTCGAATGAAATAAAAGAGGAATTGATCATAATTAATTAGATGGGAGAAATGGAATTTATGCTCATTGCCTTAATGAACATTATAATATATACATGTACCAAAACACAAAAGAGGCACCTTTTGAGTGAGTGGTACCAATGTGTATATAATATAAAGGGAAAAGACAAAAAGGGCAAATTAAAAGAAAAGGCATGGGACTTTTGTCCATTGAGGATAAGAACAATATTTTAAGGCAAGATGAGAATAATCATTTTCCTCTCCATCAACATCACCAGGTCCTTCTATAACACCATCATGCATGCATGCATCTATAATTCCATATATACCATGCATCTATGCTACAAATTAACTAAATGGGTCATTAAGGAACATTGTTTTTTTAGTGTATTTGGGTGGAGTCGAATGTAGCTTACAATAAATATTAGAAAATTTGTGTCATATCATTTCGAATCTTCATCATTACAATCTATATTTTTATCAAGATGAGATATTATTTGAGTTAACAGGTTTTGATATTTAAAAAAAAATATGGAATTAAGTTGATGATGTAATTAGTTTTTAAAATAAATGTTAATTTGTAACACGGTAATATCAACTTTTGTCGCGTGTCCAGTTAAGTACGCACCAACTTCGGAGCTAAAGAAATGATTTTATGGATTAGTGACAATTTCTAATTTAAATTATTCATGGTTTTACCTTTTTTTTATATAAATTTAAAATCGATCTATTTATATGTATGAACTTAAGTCGGATGTGTTTTATCGTATAGATAAATCATAGATGTTTAATCCTGACATGTGTATAGTTAGGATTTGTAAGATACAGTAAAATAGATTAAATTCAAAGTTCACACAACAAATTAAAAGAATTCAAAATTTCTATAAAATTAGTGTCAAGATCATGTAGAGTTTGGGTGAAAATGGTTTTTTACCATTATTTTATTTGTAGAGTTTGATTTAAAATAAAAATTAAAAGAAAAAAATTTGTTGAACCATTGGGTCAATAGCTGGTCATATTTGGGCTTCGACATGTAGGCCCAATTACGCCTTAAGATTTTCAAACCCTTGAGGTTTAGGCTTAGTCTGTATTTATTGCATTGAAGCCCAATTATACTCATAGTATCCAGCCCAAGGGTAAATAACAACAATAGCAACAATAAATACTACTTTGCATCAATATCAATGAAGGCCGCATATAAAATTAATTATACAGATTAAAATTCTAAAGCTGTTTATTGATATATAATTATTAAAACTAATTTATTATTAAAATAATAAAATTGAAAAAAATTAAAAGAAGACTAATAATTAATAAATAAAAGGAAAGTTGCAATTACTGATCAGAAAGGTTAAAAAAGAGGTTTGAACCTACCTTTAGACCCAACTAGACATATATAAATTATGCTCAAAACTTTTTTAGCTTTTATGCGTCAATTCTGTACTCAATTGCATTATCGAAAGCATTAACTATTAACTACGATTAATCATTTAATTAACAGTAATTTAGTGTTTTTGCAGTAACTAATTAAAATTGGGGTAGGCAAGTGTTTGACTGAGTTTAGTTTAGTTAACTAGTGGGTCAATACATGCCAAACTTCTAGTAAATAAATAAAAATTAATGTTTATGAAATTAAAAATGTTTTTGTCAGAAAAAAAACAAAGGTTGCATTGGCAAAAAGGTGGTCGGAAAGGTTAATTCTTTAGAAGGATTTGTTTAATTTGGTTGACTCAAGATATATAGTTTAATGAGAATGTGGTTTAGGTACTATGAGATAGGATTGTGGTAGAAAGTAGATTCATTTTGGTTTCACATAGTCAAAATTCTTGAATTTGGATTTTCATTTTATATTTTAGGAGAAAAAAAAGACTACAACATACAAAAATATCCATATGAAATGGTGTTATGGATATGCATTCATGAGGCGGATTCCTCTATCTATAAATCAATCTCATTTTAATAAATTTATATATGTATTGTGAATCGTAATTCACATATATCTTACAAATCTTTATATATATATATATATATATATATATATATATATAAATATAAAAGAATGATCAGATATGTCACATGTCAAGCTTATAAAATTTTGTATATTAAATATTTTTTTACAAATTAAATAATAAAAATAGAATTTTAAAGTTAATATGATTAATTAATGATATCAAATTTCATGTTCATTATAGATATTATTAAATAATATAGAGATTTTAATTAAATTTATTAAAATATATAATACATGCTAGACTTTAAATATAGACATCATTTATACATTTAAAAAAAAAATTTAAAAATTTATAGAAAATAAAATATAAATAAATAAAGAAGGAAAAAATTAAAATAAAGGTGTAATGATTAAAACTGATTATTCGAACTTTTGAAACTTATTAATTAATGAAAATCGAATAGGTTTTACGAATATATGTTTTTAACTAATCCATGAAATTTATTTGAATTTTTTTTTCTATCATTTTATTTTAAAGAAAATTGAAGGATCATTCTAAACTTTAACATTATTAAACTAACAAAATGATTGGAAAATTTAATATAATAGACATAATAATTTTTCAATTAAATTGTGTAATATTTAATGTCAATTTGGCGATGACTAAAACCATAAATATATGTTTTCTTACATAAGTATTTTTTTTCCTAATTTTACTAAATCCAATTTAAGTTATTTTAAAACTCATGTAGAATAACACGGATCTTATAATAATATAATTACATGAGACATTTACTAAAAATCATACTCTAAAAGTTTTATCTCTATCTTCAATTTGGATATCTATTTAAGTCAATAGATTTGGATTTATTATTTGCATTTATAACCATAAATCATACTCCCACCTGAAAAAGGTCGCGTTTCAAAAATAGTTTTTAATTGCATTTCATAAAATATACTTATGATTAATTATAACAAATATTAAAAATGAATTTGATTAATAAATGAAATGACATATGTGAGTAAACTCGATAGCTTATAAAATTAAAGGTTGTGCATTCATTTAACTTGCAAAAAATAAAAAAATTTAAAGAAACAAAACTTTTTTATGATGGAGGAAATATCATTTAATAATTTATGTTTTAACTGATTAATACACATCATGAAATCGTAGTCCAATATTCATCGTTTGCAAACCAAAAACTAAGCCCAATACTTCTGCCATTATTTAAGAAGGCCTAAAATTAAATGTATTCGCTTTTCCTTTCCAATTTCTTCGCCCTAAAAGCAATAAAACATATACATATTTTTCAATATATTTTCTTCATAATGCTTCACATTTTTGCAAATAAACTTGTTCTGAAAGAGGGTGTTTGGCTACAGTGTTCAATTTCAATATATTTATTAGAGCTTAAAATGTATGATATAATATTTTGAAAATAAATGGTTGAGGTGTACAGATAAAATATGATATTGGGTTTTTAATATATTAATAATAACACTTTTGAAATTAACATGACTAATTGAAAAGCTTATTAATTCCTTAATCATAAAATATTTCTAAAAGCTCATAACCTTAGCCAAAAACTCTTTTCTAACTCCTTCTAAAAAATAAAAAATAAAAAAGGCCCAATATATTTCTAGGAGACATGAGTCAGGATTTGAGATTATAAAATCCACTCAAAATACTACTTTAAAAAAAACACTATAATTCATCCTACACTTTAACATATTAATACATAAATTTCAATATACATGTATATTTCTACTATCACAATCATTCAATCATTACTATTACATCTGTAACATCCAGCTTTTTCTTAATTTTTTTTATTATAGTTTTTCGTTTAAAAAATTAATATACTTGCAGCGATAAATTAAATATGTGAGTTTTTAAAATAGAAGTTTAAACAATAAAATTAAGATTATAAGAATATTTTAAAATGACCAGAAATATTCCAACAACGGTTTCATTAGAAAATCTCAACAAAAATAAAACATGTCATGCTAAAGCGGATTGAAGATAGAAACATTTAATCTTTCATGAACTAAATAGCTTAAAATAAAACAACTAATGTAATTCTAGCCACCACTCATCCACTCCACTCCACGTTCATGCAATTACTCTGAAATTTTAGATTTTTCATAAAGGGATGGTAAATACTAGCTCAGTGAGGACATGTTTGTCAAAATTAAAGATATCATGTAATAGCAAGACAAATATCATAACATGCAAGCAAATAAATATTTTCTCATCTTGGGATTGACCAATCTATTTTAAGCACAGCGGGCATACTCGAGTATTTAACTTTTGATCATTGGACCTCTGAGGTTCCTAGCTAATTCTCATGCATAGATCATAGATTATAACAAGCATTTCCATCTTATGCATAGATCATACTGAGGTCCCTAGCTAATTTTCATGCATAGATCACAGATCGTAACAAACATTTTCATCTTATGCATATATCATAGATCATAGTAAGCATTTTCTTAAAAAAATTCTCATGACACATTGCATTAATTCATCAATCACTTTCACACAAAGCATTTAATAAAGACAAACACATAAAAAGAATTTCCACTTTAAAAGATAAAGTCTTGAGCGGAAAGAAAATAAATGCAATCCAATCCATCGCGAGTCACACCTTCTTCGTCACCTATTCATCCATAATGAAAACATACAGCTAAACTTAATATCTAATGGCCTAAAAAAGAACTTCAATAAGTATTTTAATTAAATTAAAACTCTAAAATAGTTTTAAGACATCTTGAAGGATAAATGAAAACTTCTTGAACTTTTTGGAGAAATAAAACATGAAGTATAAGTTGGAAGATTTTAGGAAACTTCTAGTTAAGCATTAAAATATTTATTTTTTAAAATATATAAGATCAAGCGATCGCAAATTTTAAACATGAAATTTAGGTTGTTAAATCAATAACATTTATAAATTTCACAAAGATCCAAGTAATATAATTATAGGTTTCTAATTTTTGAAACTTAAATTGCACAAACGATAAATTTTGCAGAGCTGTAAAATAAATTTAATATACTAAGAAATATAAACCCTTTTATTTTGAAACTTTTCCAGAAGATAAAAGATATGTTAATATACAACATATCCAAAATTCAAAGCATTTAAAGATCTTTAGTTATGAATATTAATCTCGTAAAGTAGAAATATATATATAGTGAATCTTTTAAAGCTAAAAAACAAAATTAATTTTTAAATGAAATATTTATCGGATTAAATTGAAATTTTTACTGTAGATCAACACTCTAATATTACATAATCTATTCAAATATTATAAAATTTGGAAGTATAAAAATAATATATTTTTAATTTTTAAACTAATAATACTAAAGATGATAAATTTTGAAAGTGAGAAATATAAAATTCATATAATATACAATATGACTCGCATTGACATAATTTTTTTTTTTTTTACAGAAGATCAATGTTATAGTAAACCATAACATATTAAAATTTTATAAAATTATAAGGTTTGTAAATATTTATTTTAAAACTTTTAAATTAGAAACGTAAACATGTTGATTCTTGCATTGAAGGAATAGAAAATTCGTTTTAAATAGGTTAAAACTCCAATTGACTTGAAATTTTTACGGAGTATTGAATACATATCAAAGATCAACATATTAAATTTTTATGAAATTTGGATATGTCTAACTACGAATTTAAATAGTTGACTAATCATTCTAGAATTTGAAATTAAAGAAAAAGATCTGTTTCTTCAAAATTTATTTTATTAAAATCTAACTCTTCCTAAGTTAATTGTATTCTAACTTAAGATCTCACTTAAATTTATCATATAAACAAGAATTAAAGAGAAACTCTAGGTTTAACATGAAAAGGAAATTATGAGAAAAAAAGAAAAACATGTACCTTCTAATAGAGTTTGAAAATTCTAACTCTAGTATCATCTTTTCTCCTACTTATATAATGAGGTTTAGGGGTTCTAAATGTAATGGGCCTCCTAAACTCTACTAAAAGAAATCTAATAAGATTTGACTTGTAATCCAAATTAAATCCATTATTTAAATAAAATTCTACATGGATTGATACAAATTTTTTTTAAATATAACAACCTTTAAATTATTAATTTATTATTAGTATTATTATTTTTTTATGATTGTTACATAAATTATTAATAATACATAAAATTTCAATACAAATGTAAATTTCTACTATTACAATCATCCAATCATTATTATTACATCAACTAACAATATAAAATAATAATTCTTCCCTATAAAATCTCATAACGAATACAAATTTTAACTATTTACCTTTATTTACAAATCTTAGAATTTCAAAATCGAATTTTCTGTAATTTACAAACAAACATAAAAGCATCCTGACAATGCTTTATAAGTCATGGAAACAAAGTCAAAGATATCCCTTTCATTTTTTTTTCTCATTTTCAAAATTTTGATAAACCCTTTTGTTTGCAAGAATAATTTGCAAAAGCTATAATTTCTATAATTTATTTGCTTATATTAAATACTTCTAACATCTCACTTCTAAAATAAAAACTAACATCTTATAAACTTCAAACATATACATACACCACAAATGTGTATGTTGATGAAGCTTAAAATGACAAGATAGAGATGATGGTATGAAAATTTCCTTTTGGCAAATTACAAAGTAGCACAACAGAGGAAAATGAAGCATATCCAGAATATCTAACATTACCACCAAATTCATGGCTCTATTACACAACTATGCTCTTCTACACAAAACTCGAGCCGAATACGTACATCCCGCCATTTTCTCATGCCCCGTTGGCTTCTCATCTTCCAAAATTTCAGTGCCAAATCATCGGATTTCTTTCACTTTGTGAGCATCAAATTCTTGCGCATTTGATTTGGCATTGTTTTCACCAGCATACCCGTTTCTTCTACACTGGTCGAGGCTGGGCTTTCCGACGTATCCGAGCTACTGTTCTCGCCTTGTCCGTCTTTATACGACCAGAGTCTCGAGAATATCTTCCTCACTTTCTTAGCACTCACTTTCTCCCCGTTCGATTTGGCATCGTTCACTAATATGACCCCACTATCACCATTGCTCTCTCCTTTGTTTCTTAGCCTCAGCGACACCAGCTCACCCTTGAGCTCCTCGGATGTTTGGTCTCCGTCCCAGTCCTCATCTGAGTTCGTAGTTGCTGACCTGGAACTCCCACAAGATCCTCTCGGCAGCATAGCCCTAACGGTGGCAGGGAGATCGGGTGTGGTGTTGCCAGCCGCTCGGGCTTGCTCGAAGAATAGAAGCTGCACTACCACTCGCAATGGAAGCCTCTCGTTTTGTATAGCATGTGCACATGCTTCACCTGATAGCTTCCTGCAATCCATTAATCGACAAATTCTCTTTTTCTCGCTCTTGCTTAGCCCTGGATGTTCCTGCACGTAGAGGATCATAATCAGTTACTGATAAATATATATATATACACGCACACACTCGCTTAAGCTCGATTAGGCTGAGCTTGTCAAGTTGAGTATTAACATGCTCGTGCTCAAGATTGAAAGCTTCTCGACTAGCTCAAGCTCAACTCAATTATTTTTAAGCCGAATTCAATTTTTTTCCAACTCGATTCAACACATTTTGGATCCATAAACCAACCTTGAGGTACATGTCAATAGCACGATAAATCCCGTCATGACTTGATCTTGGAAAACCGGAGACCATTTCAGCTAGATCGATGAATTTGGACAAAGGTAAAGAGGAATCTCTGGCTGCTTCAGCCATATAACCATCAACTAATCGAGCCACCTTAGCCTTGGAAGCATCTCCAGAACATATCTTCTGGAATTCATGATCGTCGGGGCAGTCAGTTTGAGCGCCGTTTTCTTGCATCATAGACTGCTCGACCAAGTCATGTACTATATCTATGTTATAAAGGGCCGTTTCACCATTTTGGAACCGAATCATCAGATCAGAAACGGTTGCCTCCTCGAGCTGCTGTGCGATTTTCTGCATGAGCTTCCTTCTTCCCATCTCGTCGCATTCTAACATCATCGACGACTGTAATAACTGAAGCATAAAACTACATGGCACACACCTTTCCTCCATTGGAAGCAACCATGTGATCGTGTCAACCAAGTAACGGTACTTGAGAAGATCGCTTCCTTCTATACTGCTTTTGCTGAAAATCGGAAGCCTTCTTGACGCATATGCCCTCAGTGACTCTCCGATGACATCTGCCGCCATTCTTCCTTTGGCTCGTATCGTTGTAATAACCCTCTTATATAAATCGATTTGAAGCTCACATAGATCTTCGACCCACCAGTCTTCAGGCACTGTTTGCTGTTTCTTCACACCATTCCAGTGTGAGTCGTGCCCGTTCTCGGTCACGAGCTTCTTGCGATTATAAGTGTATGACCAGTCGACTTTTGATGGGTCAGTGGAAGCTCGGGTGGCTATTGAGTCTAAGCAGTGGCTAACGATTTTTAGTTCCTCTGACCATGGGAGAAGAGATTTTGTGGTTTGAAGTACGATTATTGAGTCTTTCCAACTCCGGAAAATGCTGGAAGTGAGAAAGACATCAATCTTGTATACGAGATTTCCTTTCTCGACAGCCTCGTACATTTCCAAGTACTCGGCGGCACAACGGGCCGCTACTACATTGTATGCATTGAGTGTTACTACCATCCCATAACAAAACTTGGCGCATATTTCAAATGCCACAGGTCCACCTGGAATATCATGGATGTCAATTTCGTCATTGTTGGTGTTACTTGTACTCCCAATGAGTTTCTGAAGCTGAGAGCTCTTCGAGAGAAGAGGAAACTACAACAAGATGCAATCTAGTTAGTAAATTAGACCAATGAAAAGCAACCTTGTTGACGAGTTTGAGCTAACTTGAAAAGTTAAATAGTACAAATCAGATTTTCAGAATCATGAAGCAAAAGGATGCACATATAACAGACCATTGATCTACTAAGTAACCAAATTAAAAGCCATGTATTTCAGTTTCAAGAACCTTTTTAAGGATAAAAAAATGATAGTGATTTGTACCTTGTGAACATAAAACTTGATATCCCCTACGTTAACGACCATGTCGGTAGCTAACTCCGTCGCTACATACCTGAAACGCAAAAGCTTCCAACAGTTAAATTTTGCAATCAAAATTTATTTGGAAATAAGGCCATGCTTGTATATACTATATATGGGATTCAATTGCCAAATCGGAAACAATTATTTCTCTTCAAAAGGCCATTAAACATAACCATGTTTGAACAAATAGTATATAAGTATTTGCAATAACCCCCTATTCTAACTGCTCTAATACTCCCATAATTCGTCTTCAAATATGTCGCATACATAAAATAACTAACCTGATAGAGTCCGCATCAGTTTGAAACTGATCGGGCTTTGATCCAAGCTTCATAAACTTCATTTTGGCGAGCAAATATTGTGTTCAAATCCGTGTTCCTATCTACTAAATTTTCAAGAAACGCAGTGTAAGAGAAGGCGATGCTCAATACCCTCCCACGTGCACAAAACTAAGACCACTGATTTCCCTTATTAGCTATCGATATTTGCTTATCGCCAACACACAGAATAAAATCTCAGGCTCTCTTTCAGAAATCAAGATCAAGAATCCACATTACTCAACAAGATTTCTTCACCAATGAAGCTAGAGTGACCTGTCAAATCCGAACATAATATCACGGTAAGAGGAGAACCACCAAACTCAAAGACAAAGAGAATCTGCCATCCTTTGGAAGACAAATACACACATAAATACAAACAAAGCCAACATATTTGTTCACTGAAAAGATAAGAGTAAAAGAAACTGAAGAATCTCCCAAAACTATGCATAAACAAACATCAATATACAGTACCACCATAACAAGGAAGCAGTAAACCTAAATCAGCAAATCCCAAATCAAGAAAAAAGAAATTAACAGAACCCTAATGGAAAATAGCAAGAAATCAAGCATCTTTACCTCTATCAGCAAACCCCAGAATCAGAAAGCATTCAAAACCCCATAAAAGCTAGCTAAGAGAGAGAAGCAATAACAACAACAATCTTGACGAAAATGGAAAACCCCAAAACAGAGAAATGGTGAATGGGGACAGTACATAACTTAGAGGAAGTAAAGGGCAGCACATGGTAAATTGGAGAGAAAAGAGGCAAGAAAAAACCAAACCATGAAAAAGATGAGTTGTCTGAAATGTTTGGCAACCACCATAGGAACAGCATGTATGCAGAAAAGGGGAGCTTCAGAATGTTCTGAGTCTCATCTATCCCTTTAGAATCAGCACCACCGCCCCACCACCAACACCCCCTTTTTCCTCCCCACACTTCGCTTTTTATACCATCTTTCTCTTGAGCCATTTTCCCATGTTAATTTATTTCTTTTTCTTTATTATTCTGCCTAAACTTCATTCCTTGTATTTTTAACCATTTAAATCTTCCATAACTTTTTTACTCCCATCTTTATTTTATTTTATTTTATTTTAAGGTTAATTGCATTAAAAAAATCATGAACTTATGGTTTTATTTCAATTGTAACATGAATTTTTTATTGTAACATCATAAATGTACAATTTAATGCATGTTTCAATTTAGATTATGATAGGTTTTTTGGAATTTCAATTGCTGATGTAGAACCCAAATGTATTAGTGAATCTCATTCATCATTCATGTGGAATTAAAAGAAAAAAAGTTCAACAATTAAAATATAAAAAATCAAAAAAATTGAAATCCATATCACTCATCAATAATTAGAACCCGAAAAACTCAATCATGTTTCGAATTGAAACATGTGCTAAATTGGAAATTTATATTGTTACAATAAAAAATTCATATTGTAATTGAAATAGGGCCATAGTTTATGTAATTAGCCCTTTTATTTTATTTTATATAATCAAAATAATTTTCTGAGTAGTTCAAAATTTGAATTTAAACTATTCTTTGAAATATTCTTATTTATGATTCAACTATATTTAAAAAAAAAAAAACACATACACATATATACTATGTATTTCTATATTGTGGCTACGATCTAAAATGATATTTCAATTTATTTTATATGTTATCAATAAATTTCACATATGCAAAATAGAGTTAATTAGATAAATATCTTTATTTTGTTGAAGTTAGCAATTATATCACAATTTACAACCTCTAAGTACTTTAAATAAAACATTACTCAATCAACTATTAAATTGCAAAATTGCATATTTCATATACTATAAGTTGCAAATTAAAAAAAAAAAAGTTTTAAAATGTGAGTAGATCAAATCAGTACCCGATCATTATATATGTATGCATTGAAAGTAATAAAAAATAAATTATTATTTACATTAGCAAAATCCAACTATAACATATATTTGAATTTTTTTTATTTTTTTAAAGAATCCATAACTAATATATATGGGAAAACACAAAATGAATAAATAATTGAAAGATGCAAAATGTATGGGTGGTCTCTTTTTGGTTGTAGCCAATGAGACACTTCATTCTTTTTTTAATTAAAGTTCACAACTTTAAAGCATTAGGCACGCCAAGCTGACACTATTGCTTTCTTTTATCATATTTTTATTTTTCTCCTTTTTCAGTTTGGACTTTTATCAAATGTTTTACTACTAATGTTATTTTTTACTAGAGAAAACGACATATCCATCTTTTACTCTCGTACTTTGATAATAATGGCATCCAACGCTCTCAAATACATACATTTTTTAATATGAAGAAATGTGGATTTCATTGGTTAAAGTAAAAAAAACTAAAATTTGGACTGAAAATCATCAAGTTACATATGAGTATTACAATATGTGAAGGAATCATATGGTGTCACATGGGACACTCATCACTCTTTACTTTGGAGTTAGGATTCAATCACACTCCCACCACATACATTTCCTCATTCAAATTGTTTTACGAATTTAATTTCACCAGGCAAATTCATGTATAATATGCAGGTTAAAACCCATAAAAAAAAAATCAACGTGTGAACTAAAATGTGTTTAAGTCAGTCTTGCATAACTATATTTATGAAATTCTCTCATATAGGTTTTTTCGTTCTGATTTTTACTTTCATTGAAGTAATTATGATTTTTTTCTTTTTTCCAAAAATCACAATTATCTATTGGGATTGAACAATGATCTCCAATTGCATATATATATATATATATATATATATATATATATATATATATATATATATATATATTATTTAGAATTTTTAGAATCTAATTGCAAAGAAATATTTTATATACTTTCTATTTGTGTAATTAAAATTTTATTTACGGTTATAGATATTTATAAATCGAGTAATAATATAAAACAAGACAAACGTCAATCAAAAAGTCTTATTATTGGCGGTCATCATCATAGGGTTGCTTAATGGTGATAATCTCAACAAGGCTACCTTATTGTGAAAACGTTTCTAGTGATGACAATAATTAATTTTGTTATTAATGCATTGATTTGCAACATTTTTAAAATTCCTATAAATGTATTTTTTTTAAGGATTAATATACTTTCAAGAGTAACTTTGGTCCAATGTATAACTAATTGATTGATGTAGATTATAATAAATGGTGGACAAGTGTCCATTCAATTCAAACAAATTTATTTGACCCAATTTATATTTCAAAGGGAAATTAAAGAAGAGGAAGTGACAAACGTAATCAAATTCTTGTCCACACAAACGTCTTGCTTGGAATCAATTAATGATTCAAACAATTTTCCAAAAAAAAAAAAAAAACTTATGTCTAAAATCTATTAAAAAAAAAGTGTATATGTAAGTTTTTTTCCCTTTTTTTTTTTTTCAATATTTTCAAGTGGTCTTTTATTATTATTTTACTTCAAAAAAAAAAAAGTGGTCTTTTATTTATAAAAAAAAGGGTAGTCTTTCATTTTATTCGTTGGTGCTTGTCCCAAAAAAAAAAAAAAAAAAAAAATTTGGACAATATGGTGCAGAATGTTGATTTCATATATCATTATACAAAAATAGTAATTAATTAAAAGAATCCAATTACTTCAACCTACTTATGTTTAAATTTTAAAAATTTGTTCCGGAGTTTGTCTTTGAAAATAGAATACTTATGTACTAACTACTTTTAATTATCGTTGAAATAAAAGTAGTTTATATACTTATTACGAATTAGCAAATACGATTAAATCTTTAGTAAAATTTATTTTACATTTGATCAAGTCGCACCTTAAAATTGTGTACCGTACGCGCTTTTTTAAGAATTTTTTTTTAATTTTTAATATTTTTTATTATACATAAAATTCTTTTTTCACACTACAATTTCACGTACAAATTTTTTTTTATTAATTCTCATCTCAAACATCTACCCTTCACATAAGGATGTTTTTATTAATTCTCATTTCAGACACCTACCCCTTATCAGCAGGACTCTTATCAATTCTCATCTCAAAAATAGATCTAACCCCTCATCAACATAAACAATTTTAACAATTAGCATCTCACACATCAAACATACACATTCTTCTCAATTTTTTTTAACAATTAGCATCCCACACATCAAACATACACATTCTTCCCAATTTTCATCCACACAGACGCTATACAATGAAAAATATTGAAGTAATCAATTAAATGAAATAATGAAAAATACTCAATTAATTAATTCTCTAGAAATTTTAAATCTCAAATCCTAAATAGTAATCAATGTTCAGGAAATCCTTAAAATATGATTTTAGCAATATTCATTAGAATATTCAATGATGCAATAATAAGAAAATATTGCTAAATTAATAATTGATTAGTTGTGTACAATGATATAAAGAACAGGAATATTGATGAAAAATGCAACAATCTTCTATAACAAAAAAGAATATGATTGAGATTAATGAGTAAAAGCATGTGATAAAAGACATAAATTATCAAAAGAAAAAAACAAACATAAATCATTAAAGGAAAAAACAAACATATTAGTGGGTATGACAAAAGAAATTATACCACAAGGAAAAAATAATTTCAAAAGTAAGAGTTTGTTGTGGTTGTGGGCATGATAGGAGAAATTATACCACGACATTGGAATGATATAATATCTTTTTTTCTTTTTTGAAAGTTTTTAATTTAGAAAATTATGATACTGAGTTTTTTTTTTCAAATTCATTATATTTGACGATACAAAAAAAGAACATGTGTAGATTCATTATATTTGGCAATACAAAAAAGATAGTAATTAAATGAACTTGAGAATTTTGAGGATTGATTGAAGACTTTTTGCTTATTTATGACTTGAGATTTTGAGGATTTATTGAAAATATCTTAGTAATTGATTATTGAGTTGGAGGATATGATTTGTTGATTTTGAAGATTTGTTGAGGATTTATTTTCTTTGCTGTTCAATTCATATTTTAATTTTTATGGTTAATTTTGAGGATTTCTCGAATATTGATTAGGATTTAAGATTTTTTGAAAATTGATTAATTAAATATTTTTCATTGCTTCATTTAATTTATTAATTCAATATTTTTCACGATAGTTTGTGGATGAGAATTGGAAAGGAGATGTATGATTGATGTGTGACATGCGAATTGTTAAAAAGGTCTATATTGATGAGAGGTTAAGAGTTAAATGTTTGAGATAAGAATTAATAAGAAAATTCATATGTGAAGTGATAGCATGAAGAAAGAATTCTGTCTATAATATAAAATATTAAAAGTTAAAAAGAAAAATCTTAAAGAAGTGCGCACGGTGCGCATTTTTCAGGTGTGTACCTAATCAAAACTCTTTATATATATACTAGTAGAGAACACATGTGTTGTATGTGGAGAGACCAACTTTTGAGACTTTTTCATTTTTGATTTCATGATTTTTTTTCCTTCATTTGTTGATATTTAGTATTTTGTTGAAGTGTATTTAAATTATTTTACATTTGATTATTATAAGTTAATTTTTTTTAAAATTAATATAGAACAACAATAATTTATTTAAAAAAAATATCAATAAATTGTGAAAATTATGTATTGTTAGATATAAGTGTAATAGATATGAGAGTTGTTAAAAAAGAAAATATATTATTGCATTAATTAAAAACTTCTAGTTTTTCCATTCCTTAGAAAATTAAAATCTAGAATTAAAAAAAAAAGAACAATAAGTTGAAATTGTACAACGAAATATTATAATTCTAATTTGACTTCTAACTAATTAACTATATATATATATATATATATATATATATATATATATATAGTTTTGATCAGGCGCTACCACTTCACTTATAACCCCTTATCAACATAGACATTTAACAATTCACATCTCACACATCAATCATATACCTTCTCCCCAATTCTCATCCACACTAAATCCTAATCAATATTCGACATAAAAATTAAAATATTCTCAACAAATCTTCAAAATCAATCCTCAAAATCTCAAGTCATCAATTACCAAGAAATCTTCAATCAATCCTCTAAATCCCAAGTCTGTTTAATATGAAGCAATGAAAAATATTCAATTAATCAATTCTCAACAAATCCTAAATCCTAATCAATATTCGAGAAATCCTCAAAATTAACCATAAAAATTAAAATACGAAAATCCTAATCAATATTCGAGAAATCCTCAAAACTAACCATAAAAATTAAAATACGAAATCCTCAAAACTAACCATAAAAATTAAAATACCAGCAACAAAGAATAAATTGTCAACAAATCTTCAAAATCAATATATCATATCCTCCAACTCAATCATCAATTACCAATATTCGAGAAATTCTCAAAACTAACCATAAAAATTAAAATACGAAATCCTCAAAACTAACCATAAAAATTAAAATACGAAATCCTCAATTTATGATATATTGTAATTGATGATTGAGTTGGAGGATATGATATATTGATTTTGAAGATTTATTGACAATTTATTCTCTTTGTTGCTAGTATTTTAATTTTTATGGTTAGTTTTGAGGATTTCGTATTTTAATTTTTATGGTTAGTTTTGAGAATTTCTCGAATATTGGTAATTGATGATTGAGTTGGAGGATATGATATATTGATTTTGAAGATTTGTCGACAATTTATTCTTTGTTGCTGGTATTTTAATTTTTATGGTTAGTTTTGAGGATTTCGTATTTTTAATTTTTATGGTTAGTTTTGAGGATTTCTCGAATATTGATTAGGATTTTCGTATTTTAATTTTTATGGTTAATTTTGAGGATTTCTCGAATATTGATTAGGATTTAGGATTTGTTGAGAATTGATTAATTGAATATTTTTCATTGCTTCATATTAAACAGACTTGGGATTTAGAGGATTGATTGAAGATTTCTTGGTAATTGATGACTTGGGATTTTGAGGATTGATTTTGAAGATTTGTTGAGAATATTTTAATTTTTATGTCGAATATTGATTAGGATTTAGGATTTCTTGATAATTGATTAATTGAATATTTTTCATTGTTTTATTTAATTGATTTTCAATATTTTTCTTGGTTGTATCTGTGTGGATGAGAATTGGGGAGTATCTGCGTGGATGAGAATTGGGGAGAAGGTATATGATTGATGTGTGAGATGTGAATTGTTAAATGTCTATGTTGATAAGGGGTTATAAGTGAAGTGGTAGCGTGAAAAAAGGATTTTGTATATAATATAAAATATAAAAAATTAAAAAAAGGAATCTTAAAGAGGTGCGCACGGTGCGCATTTTTTAGGTGCGTGCCTGATCAAAACTGTATATATATATATATATATATATATATTATTTTTTTACTTCATCTTTTTTTCTGGCTTAGTTTTTTTTTTTTTCCGTGTTTTGCATAATAAATCTTTAATTGTATTATTGACCTCATCGCTGGAGATGTGGATGTATTTCTTATCTTTTTCTTTTTAATATTTTTCTTTCTTCGATTCATCATCAGTCATTATTGATTGTGAAGTTGTGCATTATGTACATTAACAATAATGTTTGTTTTTCTTCTTCTGTAAATAGAATATTCACCTTTGTCTTGTATTGTGATTTCACAATACAAGACAACACAATACAAGACAAAGGTGAATAAATTATGAATAAATCTTCTTATTAATTCATATAGTTTTGAAAAATTTTATGTATCTGAAGGAAGTTTGGCGTAGACAATTTCTCATATTACTTTGATGTATTGATTTTATAATCAAACTTAAAATTATGAGCATGTAACAATTTTCTTTTCTGAAATTCTTTAACATAAATATGTGCAACTACATCTCCAAATATTTTCTTTTAAATAATTAATCTTTCAAATCTTGAAATTTTGCTCGAAATGCTCTTGAGATCAAATTTGAGGTGTGTGACAATTGTACAATTTCTCTTTTATTTCCTCTCACTCTCGATTATAAGTCATTGTGATAAATAGATCTGATTTTTTAAATCTATGTACGAATGTTAATGCATCAAGATAAATTTATCGCATATCTCTTGATCCACCAATAAATGTTAATGGAAGAACAATTTTTTTTGATCATTTTTGGTTTCTCTTTTGAAGACACTATCCAGGTTCTTTGATATAATTCAATTTGCATATTGATTTGATGCCGTTGAAAATAATCCAATCTTGTCACCACTAATTTTATATAATTAACTACTATATATTATTGTAAGTCTTCCGACACGTAAAAATGCATCAAGATAATTTTGTCGCATATCACTTGGTCCACCAATAAATATTGCTGGATGAACAATTTTTTTTCCATCATCTTTGGTTTCTCTAAAGATTTCTCTTTTAAAGACACTATCTATGGTTCCTTAATATAATTAAGTTTGCATATTGATTTGGTGTCATTGAAAATAATCCAATCTTGTTATCTTCAAGTTTATATAACTAATTACTATATATTATTGTAAGACTTCACACGCAAAAATGACGATTGATTTTAATTTCAAATTTGAAGTTAATAGCAACAATACTACTTAACATAGTTTTTTTTTTTTATCATTTTTGCTAAATTTAAACAACATAATTAGTTCTTAAAATTCTTAACAAAAATTACTAAGACATAAAGAAATGCTAAAAGACATAAGGAATAAAAAAAACATGATAAAAGTACAGTTTAACATTTAAAATCAACTTTTTCAATTCATATCTTATTGTAGTTGAGAAATGATGTCTTCTGTTGAAGAAAATCTTGATATTGTTAGAGGTATTAGTAACATTTGGAATATTCATTGAAATAAAATAATATATTTAATAACAAATTTAAAAATTAAATAACTTTTATATATTGGTTATGATATTCTTTAAAAGTTTTTGGAAAAACATTTTGAATGCTTGATGATAAACTGATAAAGATGCAACACTTAAATAAATATAAATGATAAAATATTTAAAGTCTTATAGTGGTTCGAAGGTGGTGTAATCTTTCTACATCCACTCTACTGCTTCTCAAAGCAAGAACTTCATTAAACAAGTTTGGTTTAGAAGTTACATCCTAACAAACTATCAACTTAACGAGCAAACACATATAGGAACTCAGCTTACACACGGCTGCTGCAAGTTCCTAAGGTAGATCTACTAAGGATCTCTAACACTCACAAAAGGATAATTGTCTTCACCTAAATAACTATTACAATCAGCAAGGATTTAATGCTATATCAATTGATGACACCAAACAAAACTACCTAACACACAACAAAGATGTAAAAATATATAAAAGTTTCTTCAACTGGTACGATGAAGTAGTCTTTTGAAGTTTTGAGCTTTGAGTATGGTTTGACTACTTCTCGAGATTGAGTGACTAAAAATGTAAGTCTTTAGAGCTTGAGAGTTTTGATCGATTCTGTTTTAGACTTGTGAATAAACGCTTAGTTGGAATATTAGTTTTCAGATTTTCGTTGATCAGTTAATTAGTAGTCATTCCATTTTTCTCTTCCTCTATTTACAGATGTAAAGATATGCCCGTTGAAAAAGGCATTCTCCTTTTGAATTTGAATATCTTTTACATAAGTATGACTTGCATTAACTACTTCTTGAATTTACATTGTGGATCATTAACTGCGACAGTTCTAGTTTGCAATTTTTCTACAGACTGTCAGGCCATGTGTCTTCTGTAAATTGGGTCTGAGTCTGCAACTTAAAATTGTCTCTATTGGCTTCATTTTGATCCATTGAGAATTTTGATCCTCGTATGCATCTTCATCTTCCTCGTATTTCAGTTTGAGTTGCTTCTGTCGTTGTAGGAAATGTCTCTTTGAAACTTACAGTATGCTGATTGGTCTTTTACAATCTTAGTTACTCCTTACTATAACTTTACTTACAGTGCTATTGTATTATATTCTTACTTATAGCTGTGTTGTATGGTTTTTTTTTTAGCTATTCTGTTTTGAGTTATTCTTTTAGAGTCTTCTTTTGTTCATTTGCTTGCAGCATAACTCTTTCTCGAGGTCATACATTCTTTATACTTCAAACAACTAACTTGAATCTAACCTATGTTTCACTTAAATATTATGAAAAATAGGGTACTCTAACTTCCTATTACAAAACTGTTTTATCTCATCAAAATCTAAATATTGTTATGCTAACATATTTAAATATCCCTTATATATTGGATCAGATTTTTTTTTTCAATTCAAATTATTTATTACATCTTGTATACGTGCATGTGAAAGATATGTCTAAATGCAACATGCGTTTTTTCAATATGAATATATTTATATATTATTAAATCATAAATTGGAGTCTACCAACCATACCATTTTAATATAATATATATATATATATATACACATGTTTACTATATTATGATATCAATTGCATTATATATACAGTATTGAAAATCAAGTTACGAGTTGTTAGATGAACATCCATTTACGACCTAATATACTAATTAATCCTATACACGCATATAAAGTCGATAATTATGTTGGTTAATGATATTCTAAAACAGAAATATTAAAGTCTCTAACATCACATCAAGTTTTCATGATAAATTATATATGCATCTATGCGCATCTCTTTTGGTTTGGTGTTTATAAATTACGTTTTCCATATTTTAAGTATAAATATTTACATAAAACAGTATTATGGATAGTTATACTGGATAGAGTCTTGTTACCAAAAATTAATAATATATGAATTATAGGGTATAGATTGTGGATTATTTAACAAGCATTCTTTTAGTTTTTCAAATTTAGTAATTTGATCCCTTTTTTTTCCTTTTTTTTGGTCATTAATTTTTATTGAAGCACGTGAAAATTAACTAATACCAGGTAAAACTCAAATAGAACGAACACGTATATTTGAAAGACATTAAAATTTGGGAGAAAAATATTGTTGCATTAAGATTAAAAAATTCGGTTCTTCTATTTCTAAAAATTAGAAAAAATAATAAAATAATTAAATGAATAATAAGTTTCAAAATTTCAAAATGAAAGATAGTAATTCTAGTTGATTGTGAGGTTTCTTTCCACTAATTGTTTGTTTGGCTACTAGTTATGAATCAAATTTATTATTTCAATCAAATTTTTACATGTGAATTTCCTTCCCAAATGCAAAAGTTTATGCACTATGACTTCATACATAATTGTTGTTACTATATTTATTTTGTTTTAAACTTCATTTTTGGTTTCCAAAAAAAAAAAAAAAATACAATTGAAAAATGCAAAGACATATACATCAACATAATCTCATATTGAGAATATATTCACCTAACTATAGAGCATAACTATCAGATAACACATAAAAAGAGAAGCTTAATATTCTTTTATTCTATAAAAGAGAAACCTAATTAACATGCAAACAAAATTGTTAAATGGAAAACTAAGCCATGTGGTATCAGTTAATGAAGACCTAATTATGAATTTGAAAGCTAATTAAAATATGAAATGAAATGCAGTTCTGATGAATTATTCTATAAATTTTAAATCATTATTTTAAACAATTGAAATCAATGCAGTTCTGATGAATTATTCTATAAATTTTAAATCATTATTTTAAACAATTGAAATCAATGCAGTTCTGATGAATTATTCTATAAATTTTAAATCATTATTTTAAACAATTGAAATCAAACATGTAAAATCATAATTGACATTAAACATTCGAAATCAAACATGCAAATCCGTAACTCATTGTTCCTTTGTGATGTTATCTTCTTGTTTTTTTTTTTAATCAATATATTCTTATTTTTGATAGTATGCAAATTGGAATTTTTTATTCATTGCTGCATTTCTCCTTTGTTGATATATTTGTTGATATACTTCAGACGCAATGAGCAGATTAATGTGATTTCTTAAAAAAAAAAAAACTTACACTAAAGAAAACCAATCAAGAATTTATTAATATATTATTATAATTTGGTGAAGATGGGAAGTAGAATAATCAAATATTTATGAATAAACTAATATAATTTGGTGATGATGGAAAGTAGAACAATTCAAGTATTTATAATCAAATTAATATAATTTAATTCAGGATAAGAAACAAATTAATATTCATTGCCCTTTGAAGAATGTAGTACTTACGTATGCCTATGTTTATAAGCTAATTTAGTTTATTAAAATTAGTGGAAACTTATTTTCTAATTTTATGTGTTTTTATGAAGGAAAATTAGAAACGAAATAATATTTTTCCTCATAAATATGCATATGTTTATATGATCATCTAATTCATTAAAATTTGTTGAAACTTTTGCTAATTTTATGTGATATAAAATCAGATAAAATATAGTTTTTTAAGTGATAAAATATAGTTTCATTTCTATAAAATTAAATAGTATTAGATATAAAAAATACTAAATTACATTTCCTTTTTTAAACGTTTTGAGCAGATGAAGAACATTTAGTCTAGTTTTCCTATTTATCAATAGATTTCATGTTGTATCTAACACTTTTCCTAGAATGTAATATTCACGAAATCGAAAATTTATTATTGTAGTAATAATAATATTAGAGTATGGTATGAGATCATTTCATGAATTTTATTTTGAGAGATGATGTTGATCGACCCTGTTAATGTGGATTTATGTCGTCGATTGATTGATCAATGATAGGATAAATTGTAATAGATTTTGATGAGACAAAACGTGTAATAGACTAGAACATTAGTGTTGGTCCCAAGTGGTATAAGGTTAAGAGGGGGGTGAATTAACCTTATCAAATTTTTAACTTTTACTTCAAAATGTTAAGTCCTTGATGAACAGGTAGCTAGAAGCTTGCTGCTCGATAGGTTGCTGCTCGATCAGTGATCTCAAGACTTAGTTAGAGACAATAATGCACAGCGGAAATAATGTGATTTTCGAAAAGGTTTTGATGCAGTATGCTTAGCTGAACAGATAGATATAAAATGTTGTAAGAACACAAGCAGATTTATAGAGGCTCGAGGGTGGAGTAATCCCTCTACGTCCTCTCTACTCCTTCTCAAGGAGGAACTTTGTTAAAGTAAGTTTGATTTACAATAAACTCTGCTAATACAAACTCTACTCTACACAAAACTGTCAGCTCTATCCACACAGGTAGCTGCACAGTGACCAACTAAGCGATCCACACAGGATCTCTACACAGGTTCCTTGACCCACACAGGATTATTTCTCTTCTTCAGAGAGAATAACAATTTAGCAGAGTAAATTCCTGTCTAAGTGACTCCTAAACAGTTCGTTTGAATAAGATATAGAGATCTTTAAACGGTTGAGTGCAGCAAACTCTTTAAACTTCTGAAAATCACAATAGTAGCTGGCTTGCTGCTGTTTTGACTGAATGACTTAGGTATGAAAGTTTTTAGCTTGTAGGAGAGTTGCTTCGCGTATGATATTTCAATTTTCCGTCTCTACTTTTCTTGGTGCATTCAGTCTTCTATTTATAGGCATCAGTGGGAATTCTACCCATTGGGAGGGCAGTCCTTTACTTGGTGAGGTGTCTTGCTCTGATTGGTTCTGCTGATCTTCTGACACCTGCTCTGTGATGCCTTCATTCTATTCTGCCATTGCCTTGTCCTTCTGCTGCGCGGCTTAAATTTGCAGTCTGCTGTACTTTGTCCTTGCTGCTTCTTTACACATGGCAAATACTGATTTGCTGAAACTGGAGTGACTCTACCGGCTAGTCAGGATGCACTGATTTTAATGTATCTAGTAGTTTCCTCTTTGAGCAAGTAAGTCAGCTTCCTTGAAGCATCTTTTGAAGCTTGGTTACTGGTTCCTTGTAGCAGCATGCAGGTAGTAGGGACTTGGGGTAGGTTCCTTCGCAGAGTCTTCTTCTCTTTCCAGCATCCTTGCCTTAGCTATTTTACATATCAAAACCTATCTGAATAGCTAATACTCTAGTCTATTACACGTTTTGTCTCATCAAAATCTATTACAATTTATCCTATCAATTTCTCTCTTTTTGATGATGACAAAATTCCTTAACAGGATTAAAGAATCATATTTCATATAACTTGGAATAAAAAAAAATAATGCAGAAGAATATAAACATTCATAAACATGCATTAAGTTTACAAGAGGTGAGCTTTTATCAATCAGAATCATCGTAGACTTCATTGATCAGATTCAGCTACAGAGGGCATAAAGAAAATAAGATGAACAGAAAGACAGACAACATCTAAACAAACTGATAGACAGATACAGATAGCATGATACTAAGACTTTAACCAACTGGCTTTCTTCTTCCTTTCAAACTTTGTTTCTTTCCACCAGTTGGCTATAGAGTCTTGGTAGTTGGGTTCCATCCTCTTCACAATTTCCTCAGATTCTTCAAACCTGAGCCAGAAGTCTTCACAGTATGGTATGAACTCCTTTCCCAGTCTCTGTTTTAGCTTGACTTGGATTGGAAGTCCACCTTTCTTGGTCAGCTCCAGAAACCTCTGCAAGACGTCCTTGTTGGTTCGGAATCCCCTGAAGAGGGCAGATTCCTTACAGAGTGTCGTGAAGTACTTCATCAGCTCCATTCTCTTGAAAGCTTCAATCTGGAAGAACGATGGATTGACATCAGTGGGGAGAGTAACCTCCGGAATCTTTGGGGTGACGAACTTGTCGCTCCTGGGATCCGGGCTAGCTTCCAGAAAGGTCTTGAGAGATGCACTGCCAGAATTCTGTATGTTCATCTCCAGCTCAGTCATGTCAGGCAACTTGTGAGGTGGGAAGATCTTATCAAGAACAACCCTTGGATCCTTCGAGAAAACAACATCCAGGTTGCTTTTCAGTTCTGCCTCAGTCTTCCTCCTCTTTTCATCTCTCATATCGGCACCCTTTCTGAAGCCTGGATGGATTGTCCTTGAGACAACTTCTGATTTCCTTTTCGAGCTGCTGTCTGAAGGGCCCCTTGGTCCAACTCCCCTATGTCCACCATCTCCAGCATCATCTGTTCTTCTGCTCACCACCATCTGCTTACAGGCAGCAGGATCCTGTCCACTCTTCTGCCGCCCTTCTATCCTCCCTTTTCCCTTTTTGTCATCATCAGCACGTCCAACCGCAAAGCTGATCATGGAGTGAATCTCGGACAAGGTGTCTGAGTGTTCTCTCAAGGTTTGTGACTGGTTGAACTGCTCCTCATCCATTCGTCCTACTATAGTGACAAGAGCTTTCTGGTTGGTTTCAAGAGAAATCATCATCTCCTCTTGTTTGTTCAGCTTTTCCATCACACTCTTGACCACTTCCACAGCAGCATCCTCCTTGGGGGGTCGGAAAGCAGTGATCATCTGAGTGAGTTTTGACAGAGTTATGTTGAGGGAGTCCATGAAGGAATATGTCTTGACTGAGTGTGAGCGGGTTTCCTTGCGGAGTTTCTTGCTCGCTTTCACCAGAGACTTCCCCATCTGTTCAATAGCTGTCAGAACCTCATCATTCGACCTGGCAGATTCCTGGCCTGCTCCTGCTGGTACCTGCTGAGATGAAGCAGATGTTAGAGCTTTGGATTTTTCGGCTCTGGTATCACCCTGTTCACTGGGTGACCCATCATCGCTGTTGGAAGGGCTACTGGATCCTCCATCTCCTGATCCAGTGTCCTTAGCTAGGGCCTCCTCTCCGGCCTCTTCTTCTCCAGCTTCATTTTCCTTATCTTCCTCAGCTTTCTTATCTTTGCCAGCCTCCTCAACAGCCTCCTTATCAGCCCCATCCTGCTTCTCGGCTTCCTTTTCTCCTTCCATCGTCTCCTCAGCCTCCTGTCCGGTAACCGTCTCCAGTACAGCAGAGACTTCCTCCTCAGTGACCATCTCTCCATGGTCCACTGGCTTAGCAGGTGTTGCCTTCTCCAACTCTATTGGAACAGCTACTGCAGCCTGTTCCTATTCCAACGGGGCCGGTTTCTCCAGAACATCAATAGACGCAGGTGCCTCCTTCTCCTGCACTTGTTCTCCCTTAGCCTCTACCTCCATAGGTGTTATGGTCTCACGCCCGAACCGCATAAAAGGAAATAACCCTGCATAACCCGCCGCCCTTCTTGGATTGAGTAGTTGTCGCGCCGTAGCATGCACGCCTCGGGAATGACGGCGGCTACTGCTGCGGTTCATTCAGTAAGCTCTAGGACAGCGTCCAGGGATGCCACAACAGCGAAGGTTTCCAACTCTTTTGCCTTGGGAAAGTCAGTTGGTGTCGAGCTCCTCTCCTTCATCGACGTCTGCACAGGGACCTCAGGTAGAATAATCAGGTCAGTAAGATAAGAGAATTCATCACCATTTTTCTCCATTGGTGATGGTGACCTCCTGCTGATAGGTTCGATCATAAGAGCTGAGCAGGAGGATCCTTCACCTATCTGGGGCTCTCTTACTGGCCTTCTCATCCTCGTCTCTGTCAGGCTTATGTCAGGAGCCTGCTTCAGCATCCTCTCCAAGGCTTCATCCTCTCCAAATCTTTCTACCTGGACTGCAGCAAAGCCCACGTCATCGCCTGTCCTAACTTGATCAGCGGCAGCATCCAGAATTGCCTCCTCCTTGTAGAAGTCTGGTTGCTCGATGGCTGCTTTTCCTTTCAGGCTCCTGGGGCCAAGTAGCTGTTTAGCAGCTTCTTTCTGCTTCCTGGCCTCAATCTCAGCGGCGATTTCAGCATTTTAAAGGTACTCAGGCCACTTCTTCTTCCTGAGATCCTTCAGAATTTTCTTTTAAAGGACCTCCTCCAGATAGTCCATGGCAGCCCAGTTCAAAGCCCACTCCTCCTCCTTCTCCCAGTCAGCCCACTGGATAAGTTCTTCTCTGGATAGGTGCCTGTACTGCCATCAGATGGTGAACCTCTCCATCATCTTACCGAATTCTTCCTCCAACTTCGGTATGCTGATAACATACTCCATCACATCTTTTTCATCCTCTTCTTCTTCATCACCTTCTTCATCATGAACAGCAGCATCCCCTGCCTATTCGTCCCTTAGTGGAGAATCAATTTCCACTTCCACTACAGGCTTCTTAACAGCCTGAGTGGTGGTGCCTTCTGATTCATCATCAGAGATGACCAGTCTCATTTGCACATCCTGCTTATGCTTAATCTTCTTTGGCACTTTAGGAGCTGGTGAGGGTTCTTCCATCCTCGACCTACTTTCCGGTAAAGATAAGGCGCTGCTGGTCCGGCAAAATGTCTTTCTTATCTTGGGAGCGCCCTTGGAACCCTCAGAGACCTCCCTGGTTACTGGGAATGACCGAGCAGTAGTCTTCTTGGCAAAGACTCTACCCGCACCGATGAACTTCCCTTTCTGGATAGGCTTTCCCTGGGACAGATCTACCTTCAAGTGATCCAGGAGGGTGTTCACGATAAGCCCATAGGTAGGCTTACCCACCTTCTTCTCCACCTCCTCCACCAACCTAAAGAGCAGGTAGCTGGCCCAATCCATCTTCCCCTTCTTCACGATGGCCATCATCATCCTGTACCTGAAGTTGGTACACTTATCAAAGGAACCAGAGCGGTTCTCTATGATATGGTAGCAGATATCATGCAGCATCTCAAACTCAAGAAGAAAGAACTTCTTGTTGCAACTCCGAGACATCCCCACCGTGTCCTCCCTACCGGTGAAGGTCTTTCAGAACTCCTCCAGTTCGTCTTCTCCATACATGGAGAGGTCACTGGCGTCCATGTCGTCAGTTGGGAGAGAGAACACCTCTTCCAGCAGCCCGGTGTCTACAGTCACTGTTACTCCACCAACTTTTGATCGGATCTCTGACCGATCTTCAGAGACCTTAGCCCGCCTGTAGAATTTTTCCACCAGTTCCTCTGCATAGGGTGCCTTGTGGTAGGAGTAGATTCTTAGGAGGCCTGAGATGCGAAGACATCTCAGAATGTCTATCATCAACTCCTTTGCGTTTCCTTCTTCCTCCACCATGTTAAGGAGAATCTCACGGTCCACCAGCCTGCCGTCAATGACCAGAGTCTGTTTTGGTTCCATTTCTGAGAGGGAGAGAGTAGTCTGGTAATGGGAAACTTAAGAGAGAAATCGAAGAGTTAGGGTTTGCAGAATGTGGAAAAGTTTAAGTGTGAGAGAAGAGTGAAGAGAAACTCCTTTATATTTGAATTTGATGAGTTTTGATCGAGCGGTCCAGATTTGTCTTGAATTTGAAAAGACTCTTGATCCATTAGCTGAGATTTTTGGCGCGGTGATCATGTGTTGAAGTACTTGATGTGATATTTTATGGATATCGAGGAGTTTTCTGCAAAAACGGCCGCATAACGCGCGGTAACTGTTCCTGTTTTCACGCGCTTCAGTTTCTGGTCCCTGCAGGTAGCTTGGTGACCAGTATCGTAGCATCAGGAACATTCCAGGAACCTCGAGTAGTGACCTGAGGTCGCTGTTTTACCATTTTAGCTCTATCTTTCCTGGGATTCCCCCTGAGCTGTATAGCCATTTGAGCAGAATAGATTAGAATTTTATAGAGATATTTAGCTCAGATTAATTATGCCTAGCTCGTTTCTGAGAAAAGAGAATCTTGATTCACAAAGGGGCTTTGTGAAAATGTCAGCTAGCTGTAGGTCAGTATGCACTTTCTCCAGAGATATATCTTTCTTCTCAACATGATCCCTTATGAAGTGATGCCTGATATCTATGTGTTTGGTTATTGAATGTAGAACTGGATTGTGTGTGATAACTATTGCGCTTGTATTGTCACATAGGATGGGTGTTTCTTTCTCTTCAGGATGATGTATCCCTTCTTGAATCACTGGTGCTTGCTGGTTTGGGGTAGGTTCCTGTTCTCCAGGTTGCTGTGTAGGTATAGGTTGCTGATTCTGAATTGATTCAATATTTTGGAGACTTGGTAACTCCGCATCAATGTATTCAACATGAGTGTTAGTGATGTGAGTTTTCCCAAGGTCTTCATTGAGTTCATCTATATCAGCCTTTGTGCAATGGGGTTCATCAAAATCCACATGCACTGATTCTTCTACAACAAGTGTCCTCTTGTTGAAGATTCTGAAGGATTTGCTTACCGAGGAGTATCCTAAGAATACTCCTTCATCTGAATTTGAGTCAAATGCCTTCAGATAATCCTTTCCATTGTTGAGTACATAGCACCTGCAACCAAAGATATGAAAATGTTCAATATTTGGAGTGTAACTAAACTATAGTTCATAAGGAGTTTTATCAAGATCCTTATTGAAAATGCATCTGTTCTGGGTGTAGCATGCTGTGTTGATTGCTTCTGCCCAAAATCTCTTAGGTAACTGTACTTCAGCTAGCATGGTCCTCGAAGCTTCCTTGAGGGTCCTGTTTTTCCTCTCTACAACACCATTTTGTTGCGGCTTTCTAGCTGCTGAGTACTCATGTTTGATTCAATTGTTTAAGCAGTACTCTTCAATGAACTTGTTTGTAAACTCGGTGCCTCTGTCTTTTCGGACTTTTATAACATTCAGGCTCTTTTCGGATTGCAGCTTCTTCAGTAACTCGGGTAACCTCCGCTGAGTATCAGACTTCTTTGTTAAGAATAGGGTCCATGCGAATCTTGATTAGTCGTCCACCACTACAAGTGTATATTTTCTTCCACTCATGCTTACTGGATCTACTGGTCCGAATAAATCCATGTGGAGTAGATCTAGCACCCTTTCAATTGACCTTCGAACTTTGTTTTTGAAGGAGCTTTTAGTTTGTTTTCCCTTTTGGCATGCTTCACACAGACTCTCTTTCTTGTATACCAGGTCAGGTAATCCTCTGACCAGTCCTTTTCTGGCTAACTTGTTGATTGATTTGAAGTTTAGATGACTCATCCTTTTATGCCATAGCCAGCTAGCTTCTAATGATCCTTTTGCAATGAAGCAGGTACTGTGGTTACTGAGCTCCAGTCAGCTACATAGATATTTCGTTTTCTGGTTTCTGATAGTTTTACTTCCTTTGATTGACTATCCCTTATCAGGCATTTGTCGTGATTGAATTCCACTGAGTAACCTTTGTCACAGAATTGGCTTATGCTGAGCAAGTTGTACTTCAGGCCTTTCACATATGACACTTCCTTTATGTGAGTATTTCCTTTGATGAGAGTTCCAATTCCTCTAGTGCTACCCTTAGAATCATCTCCAAAGATTACTTTGGGTCATTTGCATGGTTGTAGATCACTGAGAATTTCTTTATTTCCAGTCATATGTCTTGAACACCCGCTATCAATGTACCATACTTCCTTGCTGGTTTCTGTTGTGGGTACCTGCAAAAATAGAGATTACTGGTTCTTAGGTACCCATACATGTACGGGTCCTTCTTTGTTAGTACCTTTTGGAATCCAGACTTGTCTCACAACAATTGCTTTATTGTAGACTTGGTGGCTTCGTCTATAAGCGGTATCCTTAGGATACTGTTTTGTGTGTGTAAACTGTGTGTACCTATCACTTTTGAAGTGAGGTCCTCCACCATACTTCCCTTGAGCATGAGCTCTTTTAATTTTAGACATTACGGTCTTAGTATGTGTGGAGTGGAGGTTTCTGTACAGCATCCTTGTAGGTTGCTGTTTTCTTTTGTATCTATCAGCAGATTGATTCGCTGTAGCCAACTTTTGAAAACAGGCTTACTCCCTGTGGATGTGTACATGGGTCTCTTGCCCTTGTCTATTGTTTTCTCCAAGCTTTCCGTTGAGTTATCATATAACTCTTTTGCCATTGAGGTTTCTGCTTGAATGAAAACAACAGTTTTAGATGAGCTTGCTGTTTCTTGAGAGGTTCCAGCGTGGTAACCTAGACCTGTCCTATCTAAGGGACTTCTGGCCGACATAAGGCATTCTTTGGCTTCTTTAGCGGATTTGCTAAAGGTTCCCACAATTGCTTGAAGGTCATTTTTCTCACTCTCAAGTTTGGCGATTCTCAGATTAAGCTTAGATGCCTGTTCCTGGAGGTCACTGTACCTTGAGCTACTGAGCTCATATGCAGATAGCTTTTCAGCTAACTGTTTGTTTTCCCTCCTGAGCACCTCATTTTCAAGTTTCAGCTCCTCATGAATTGAGTTTATCTGTTCGAAATCGCTCATGATTTGTTTTAGGAAGAGGCTTTTACTTAGCTTTTCCTCTTCCTGCAAGGGTTGGATTGGGTACATTACCTCATCATCCTCGCTGTCCTCTGCTTCCTGTGCCATCAGGTAGATGAGTGCTTCGTCTTCTGATGAAGAGGAGTCATTGTCATCGTCAGAGGAGTTTGCATCCTGCTGGGTTTCCTTAAAAGGTTCATTTCATTTCTCCATCTCACTGAGGAAGACTTTGATTCTTCTCATTTCCTCTCTTCATTTCTCCCTTTTCTGGGAAGACTCTCCATCGGGATATCGATTGACCTTAGGGTGAGGACATTATCTGGCATAGTGTCCTGGCTTTCGACAATTATAGCATAGATCGGAAGTATCCTGGTTTGGTTGCTGAAGGCTGGGCTGTTGGGGAGGTGCCTGGTTTTTCTTAAAGTCACCTCTCCTGTTGTACCTGATGAACTTCTTGAAATTCCTTAGAAGAAGGGCTATTTCTTCATCAGTATTTTCAACAGATAGCTCTCCTTGCTTACTGCAGGTAGCTCCAGTCTCCTTTGTGCTTCTGGCTGCCAAGGTAGTAACCTTTGTGCTGGATTATTCCGCCTCTTTCTTCTTTCTGTTGATATCATACTCGAAGGCTTTTAGGTCAGAGAAGAGATCAAAAGTACTCATTGATTTTAAATCTATGGAGACCCTCATGGCAGTAGTCTTGCTGTCCCATTCTGTAGGTAGTGCTCTTAGCACCTTCATATTTTTCTCCTTTTGGGTATAGAACTTGTCCAGAGATTCGAGCTCATTTACAATATTCGTGAACCTCAGATCCATCTGCTCCAAGGTTTCTTCAGGAAACATTTCGAACAGTTCGAACTTTTGAGTTGCGATAGACACCTTGTTTTTCTTTATAAGCTCGGTTCCTTCACAAATTTGTTCGAGCTTGTTCCATATATTCATAGCTGTTTTGCATGTCTTGACCTTACTGAAGGTTCCTTTGTCCAGAGTAACAAATAGGGCATTCTTGGCTACGTTATCCAGGTTGGCTCGCCTTCTGTCATCAGTAGACCATTCTCCCTGGGTTTATCAATAACAGCTTGATGGGAAATGGCTCCTGCATCACCAGCATCTACAGTTCTTGTGAATATAAGATTGGGCTTGATGATCCTCGGTGGTCCATCAGTGATGACCATCCACATTTCATCGTGCATGGCTGAGAGATGTGTCTGCATTCTAATTTTTCAGTTGTCATACTCTTCAATAGAAAACATAGGAAGCTTGTGCGTGTCCATGATGGGAAAAAAAATGTATGCAGATTTTCAAAAATCAGAGATCGGGGATTGACCAGACAAGTTGGGTTTTTAATCCAACCTGCTCTGATACCACTTGTTGGTCCCAAGTGGTATAAGGTTAAGAGGGGGGGGGTGAATTAACCTTATCAAATTTTTAACTTTTACTCCAAAATGTTAAGTCCTTGATGAACAGGTAGCTAGAAGCTTGCTGCTCGATAGGTTGCTGCTCGGTCAGTGACCTCAGGACTTAGTCAGAGACAATAATGCACAGCGGAAATAATGTGATTTTCGAAAAGGCTTTAATGCAGTATGCTTAGTTGAACAGATAGATATAAAATGCTGTAAGAACACAAGCAGATTTATAGAGGTTCGAGGGTGGAGTAATCCCTTTACGTCCTCTCTACTCCTTCTCAAAGAGGAACTTTTTTAAAGCAAGTTTGATTTACAATAGACTTTACTAATACAAACTCTACTCTACACAAAACTGTCAGCTCTATCCACACAGGTAGCTGCACAGTGACTAACTAAGCGACCCACACAGGATCTCCACACAGGTTCCTTGACCCACACAGGATCATTTTTCTTCTTCAGAGAGAATAACAACTTAGCAGAGTAAACTCCTACCTAAGTGACTCCTAAACAGTTCGTTTGAATAAGATATAGAGATCTTTAAACGGTCGAGTACAGCAAGCTCTTTAAACTTCTGAAAATCACAATAGTAGCTGACTTGCTACTGTTTTGACTGAATAACTTAGATATGAAAGTTTTTAGCTTGTAGGAGAGTTGCTTGGCGTAGGATATTTCAATTTTCCGTCTCTACTTTTCTTGGTGCATTCAGTCTTCTATTTATAGGCATTAGTGGGAATTCTGCCTGTTGGGAGGGCAGTCCTTTACTTAGTGAGGTGTCTTGCTCTGATTGGTTCTGCTAATCTTCTGACACCTGCTCTGTGATGCCTTCATTCTGTTTTGCCATTGCCTTGTCCTTCTGCTGCGCGGCTTAAACTTGCAGTCTGCTGTACTTTGTCCTTGCTGCTTCTTTACACATGGCAAATACTGATTTGCTGAAACTGGAGTGACTCTACCAGCTAGTCATGATGCACTGATTTTAATGTATTTGGTAGTTTCCTTTTTGAGCAAGTAAGTCAGCTTCCTTGACCATCTACAGGTTCCTTGCAGCATCTTTTGAAACTTGGTTACTGGTTCCTTGTGGCAGCATGCAGGTAGTAGGGACTTGGCATAGGTTCCTTCGCAGAGTCTTCTTCTCTTTCCAGCATCATTGCCTTAGCTATTTTACATATCGAAACCTATCTGAATAGCTAATACTCTAGTCTATTACACGTTTTGTCTCATCAAAATCTATTACAATTTATCCTATCAATTAGTATTCAGATAAGTTTCCATATGTAAAATAGCTATGACAAGGATGCTGGAAAGAGAAGAAGACTCTGCAAAGGAACCTACGCCAAGTCTCTGCTACCTGCATACTGCCACAAGAAACCAGTAGCCAAGCTTCAAATGATGCTGCAAGGAACTTGTAGATGGTCAAGGAAGCTGACTTACTCGCTCAAAGAGGAAACTATTAGATATATTAAAATCAGTGCAACCTGACTAGCCGGTAGAGTCATTCTAGTTTCAACGAATCAGTGACCGTCATGTGTGAAAAAGCAGCAAGGACAGAGTACAGCAGACTGTAGAATAAAGTTGCGTAGAAAAAGGACAAGACAATGGCAGAATAGAATGAAGGCATTGCAGAGCATGTGTCAGAAGATCAGCAGAACCAATCAGAGCGAGACACCTCACCAAGTGAAGGACTGCCCTCTCAACGGGCAGAATTCCCACTGATGCCTATAAATAGAAGACTAAATGCACCGAAAGAAATAGGTCCGAGAATTGAGATATCCTACGCGAAGCAACTCATCTACAAGCTCAAAACCTTCACATCTAAGTCATTCAGTCAAAACAGCAGCAAGCCAGCTACCTTTGTAAATTTTAGAAGTTTAAGGAGATTGTTGCACTCGACCGTTTAAAGATTTCTATATCTTATTCAAACAGACTGACTAGGAGTCACTTAAGCAGGAGTTTACTCAGCTAAGTTGTTATTCTCTCTGAAGAAGAGAAAGGATCCTGTGTGGGTCAAGGAACCTGTGTGGAGATCCTGTGTGGGTCGCTTAGTTTGGTCATTGTGCAGCTACCTGTGTGAATAGAGCTGACAGTTTTGTATAAAGTAGAGTTTGTATTAGCTGAGTCTATTGTAAATCAAACTTGCTTTAACAAAGTTCCTCCTTGAGAAGAAGTAGAGAGGACGTAGAGGGATTACTCCACCCTCGAACCTCTATAAGCTTGTTTGTGTTCTATCTGCTTTATATATCTGTCTGATTTCCTTGAGCAAACTGCATTAAAGTCTATCTTCGAAAATCACATTATTTCCGCTGTGCATTATTATCTCTAACTAAGTTCAGAGGTCACTGCCCGAGCAGCAACCTACTTCGCAGCAAGCCTTCTAGTTACCTACTAACCAAGGACTTAATATTTTTTGGAGAAAAGTTAAAATTTGATAAGGTTAATTCACCCCCTCTTAACCTTATACCACTTGAGACCAACAATCAACATCAGTCAATGATCGATCAACGTTATTAACCCAAAAGTATTATCTAATAAATATTAAAGTATTGCATAATACTTTTATGTATATATATTTTTAAAAATATTACATAACATACATAATTGTATTATATTATGTGAATACAAATACTATTGATTAAATTACATTTTCTCAAATTAATCTTTAATTATAAGTCATAAAACCAAAAGTGTTATCAATTACACATAAAAAATATTATATAATATAAAAACATTATTTAATATATATATATATATATATATATATATAAATTACTTTTGACTTTATCAATCAAAACATTAACTCGTATTTGAATCATTAAGCTAATCAAATCCAACTCATCTCACGAACCCAAATTTATCACAATACTATTCATTAACTGGTACAAATCCTTGGAATGAAAAAATGATAATAAATAAATAGATAAATAATGAACATCTCCCCTTTCAATTGAAGTGGACAAATAGTGACCACATTCGTTTTCTCTTATCCAAACAGTTTATTTTTTTCTATATCACATGGCATGCCACCTCTGAACTCTCCTCCCAATGTCACCAAAATTCCAAAAATATCCCTAAAAAAATATTAATTTTGGTATGACCATATTCTACTCCTTTCAACATATTACCTGTATTCATTATTAATTAAATAATTAAATGCAACTTCTTAATTTATAATGTACATTTTTTCATCCACCACAGGATCTATGAAAGATTCGACCTGCAAATAATATTTTTAATTAGGTCATGCTTTAATCTGACAAATTTGCATCACTATCTTCTCAAAGATTCTGTCTTGAGAGTTTGTCTGGTTACTTATCCCTTTTATAATTCCAAGCACAAGGAGTTTGAATTTTCTTAATAAATAATGTGGAGATTAGTGGTTAATTATGACCTCCAAAATGTTTAATTATCCTATAATTAAAATAAATAAAGACAAATTCTTACATAAATGATGTTAAGGCTTGAGATGGAGTCTCATATTGAGAAATTGGTCAGGCAATGTGGATCAATAATACTAAAGAAAGATTATATATGTTGAAGTGTTATTTATTTTATGTTAAAATGTTATTTTAATCTATCGAATTCCAAATGTATGTTAAAGTATCACTTCATATTCGTTGAATTATTACTAAATATATGTTATAGTATTGTTGCTTATATGCCAGATTATCGTCTAGCATAACTGAATTACATTCAACTATCATTTATTACATATTCAAGGACCACTTAATTAATATCAATATCATTTGTTATATGTTAAAGTATCACCTTTTATGCGTAAGGTATAGTATACATCATTGCGACTGTCATTGAAAAAATATCTCAAACTCTCTTTGTAAGTATTGATTATATATATATATATATATATATATATATATATATATATATCGTTTTTGTATTAACCGAAAAGAAAAGAAAAAATAAATCTATATTAATGTACAAATTTTGCTTCTTCATGGCCCAATTGAAGATCAACTATTGTTTCACAGAAAAAGTTGTTTGTATTAACGTGCATAAAAGTTTTTGTTTTGTTGTTTTTTGTTTTTTGCGTATGTACAACTAGAGGTACCCCGTCAGTTTCGGTTCCAATTTGTCGGTTTGCAATCGACGGTTTTTCAAATCGCTGACATCAAATCGGAATCGAATCGTGGGGAGTTCGGTTTCGGTTCAGGTTTAGAAATCGGCGGTTCAAACCGCCGGTTTTCTTTTTTTTTCTTTTTTTTTTTAATTTTTTTTTAATTTTTTGTTATGGTTTGATCGGTTTTGAAATGTATTTCTTTTTATTTTTTGCAAATGATAGCACAAGATAAATTAAAATTAAATTGAAATGAGGGAAAAAAATAACAAGTTACAAGTTAAAAAAATGCAATAAAGTTTGTTGATGGTAATTTTATGAGACTGAGATAGTAAGTTGATGTACTGACTACATAAGAATTGGTGAAATTTGAATTTACTGTATGTAATAAAGTTTTGTTTCATATAGGTTAATAATATTTTCTCATTTAAATTATATGTGATTTTATATTTTTTTATATAAATTTTAAAATGTTATATTTTGTTGTATTAACTTTAAATTTATTATACTTTATGATATTAAACAAATCATGACTCTACTCGTATTCTAAATCAACGACTAGAATTTGTTTAATATCGTAACATGTATCAAATTTAAAATTCATACAGCAAATGCAACATTTAAAAATTTTATACCAAAAAGTGTAAAATCATGTATAATTTGGATGAGAAAATGCTTTTAATCCTAAATTTATATTCATGTAAATATCTCATAATTTTTTTGTGAAAATTTATGTAAATATTATTTGATGTGAATTACTTTTTTCTCCAAACAACACAACATAGCTTTATGATATCAATAAAATTAAGTAATTAAAGTCTGAAATATCGTAAATCGATAAAATATACTCCCTCCGTCCCTTAACACTTTGCACACTTTCCTTTTTAGTTTGTCCCCAAATACTTTGCACACCCAAAAATGGTAAAATTTATCATAATTCTTACCCTCACAATACACACTTATTTACACACAATGTCATTACTTTTTCTCACACAATGTCATTTAATATTAAACTAATCACTTCATTAGAAAAAGTAAATTTGACCATTATACCCTCAATCTAAAAACAAATATTCACTTTTTCTTAAAAATTGTGCCCAATTTGATGTGCAAAGTAATCCGCGACGGAGGGAGTATAGTTTATGAGACAAGGAACTAACATAATATATTTTTGCCACTATCTTTGTCTTATTATTATCTTCACTTTCAACCATGGCTCATTGAGTGCTCCCAACTCCTGAGTTTTTCCATTAATTCAATTTTTATTCAGAAAAGAAAAGCATATTATTTTAGTTAGTGGAAAAATAATTGGGAAAAAAAAAAAATTACAAACCGGCGGTTAGTTACCGGTTTTTAGGCAGGGCAAACCGAAACCGAACCTTACGACGGACGGTTACGGTTCTAATTTGAAACCGAAACCGGGTCAACGGTTCCCGAAACCATTGACCGCCGGTTCGAATCGACCCGATTCCAATTTTCCGAACTGGATGAGCATCTCTATGTACGACATGTATTTATTTTCTGGTCTAATTGTGCAATGTGAAATTCATATTAATTAAAAAATAAAAGTATTAAAATTAATAAGATATAACAATTATATATATCTTGTTTATAATTTCAATTATTGATTTTCTTAATTTTCAATCATTTAATGTGGGTCTATATTATTTGACAGAGGGATCAAAAAAATCATACTCAACCATCACATAATGGGAAAAAAAATCTTAACTATGATATATTTTTATTGTGTTTAAATTGATTTTTAGAGTAAAAAAATAATAAATGTGTGATCACATCAGTTGCCAACTAGATCAAGAAATCACATGTTAGATGTTACATAAGATTTATTCAAATTTCAACTGTATCAAATCAAAAACTCAATATTGTTAAAAGATTAAGGGAAAGAAAAAAAAAAAAAAATTCATATGAGAGCGTCTCACATGAAACTTTATGTGAGACGGAATGTTATATAATTTTACATGAGATTGATATTGACCATATTAAATGAGTTAACTCATTTTATTAATATGTATAAATATTATCTTATATAAAATCTCACGTCAAATCTAATCGAAAAAAAAAAACACATATATAAAGTGGAAAATTCTTAATTAAACCACAGGTTGATTTTGGATACTTTTCCTTTTCATTAATCTACTTTTAGAAACATTTTATAACATTTGGTAGTTAATAAACTTTTCAAAAGTATTTATCTGTTAATTCTCTTTTTTCAGATAAAAATGTATAAATTCGAAATAAAATGTTGAGCTCTAAAAATGGAGTTCTTAAATTACTTTTTCTTTGAATAAGATTTTAGTTTGGAGAACTTTTGTAATTAGATGATCATTTTCATAATTTCAATTTACAAAAATTTATATAAGACGATCTTATGAATAATTACAGTGAAATGGAGTCTCATCATCCATTTTCAATATGTGAATTATAGAATTTGGATCGTGAGTTGACCAACCTCATATAATAAGATTCATGAGACTATTTTACAATAGACTTACCCATTTCAATTTATTTAATCACTTCCATAACTTATATCTCACAGTTTCTGAAAACTTAATTATAAGACAATAATTTATATGATTCTTGGAATAAACTAGACATACTACCTTTTATTTAATCAAATACTTTATAAATGTTTTAAATAAAATTTAGATACATAAAAGGTTTTAAAAAAATCTATGAAATGTAAGATTATTAACACATTTTTAAATAAGTTTAGCAAACAAACCTTCTTCAGAAAAAATAAGTTAAAGACTCAAGAGTTCTGAACCTTATCCTCTTCTCCTCGCTATTTAAGAATTTACAATTTATAACTATATATAATACTTTGATTCATCCCAGCAGAGTGTTTTATTTATTAAAAAAAAATGTAAAAGCATTATATTTCAAAAGTCAAAATATTTCTTTACTTTTGCCTAATATGATTTCTTAACTTATAAACGAGTTGTATAATTGTATAAGTTAAACCAACAATAAATGAATTTCGATTACAAGCAATATATGTGATATGTATACAGAATATGTATATAAAGTTAAATTCTATTTTAGAGGGGTAATTAGTTAATGGTCTTGAAAATAATAAAAATAACATTTAGTTGGAGCACAGAAATCATGTTGGTCCTTTCTCATGGGAAAAATGCTGTCGGAGATTGTAAGGTGAACAAAACATGTAGTATAGATTATGGCCCGAAAAAAAAAAAAAAGTTTAGAATGCAAGTTTAAAAAACTGCTAATAATATAAATTGAAAAATGAAATTAACATAAACTTCTAGTGTATATGCTTTTAAATATTTCATGAAAATATTTAAAGATCTTTTAAAGTTAGTTTAATAGTCATCCAATTAATTTTCGGTCTTATAAACCTAAGATTAATTGTAATCTAAATCTTGAAAAAAAAAAAAAAAACCTATCATTCTGAATGTTGATAATAATATCATGGAGTTATAAATATCACATCATCATTTGAAATAACCAGTAGCAATAGAGTGGACAAGATTTTGGTGCGGATATTGAATATAGACATTTATATTGCTATTTTTTTGGAGGATTATATATAAATATAATAATATGAAAATGGAATTATATATCCACAGAACCAGCTAGTGGTTAAGTGTCCATTTCACGTAATTTCTATTAATGTCATTACCACTTATTACTCATAATTTAATTTAATTAGACTTTGACCAAACCCTGTTCACATATCAATTTCATGCAACTCTATTTTTCCCTTCCGTGCACTTGTCTTCTTCCATCTCTTTTGTTTTTATTCATAATCATTTTTCTCTATTTGCCCCATCTTTTTCAATTGGACCATCATGTAGACCCATGAATTTAATAAAATGATTCAAAATTGTCTTTTTTTTTTTTTTTTTTAAATTATTCTTTTTTTTTTTATTAAAGAAAAAGGTTGTCTAAAAGATACTCCAAAAAGTTGATAGGAAGAAAATTCTAAAATTAGGCCACATTTTTTCATTTTTAAACCATGCATCTATCATGATCAGTTTTGTAATGATCTGGTTAGTGTATGATTTTAATCATTTATGAAGTCGGTTATGTGTGCAAAAATGTAGAAGAAATGTCATTAATTAATTTAATTTATGTACTTTTCTGCTTGATTATCCATAGATGAAGTACTCAAAGCAAGCTTAGTTTAATGGTTAATTGAGGAAACAATGCTAATCATGATACTTAGTGTTGTAACTAAACTATGAGGTTGAACTCAAAATCATTCTTAATTACATCACTTGAATTATCATAACATGACTGTTACCCTACCCATTATGGGTACATATTAATATGTCCACCATTGATATATCACAAATCCAATAGAATTATTAATTTTAAATTATAATATTAAAAAGGATGTGATCGTTACATATCAGTGTAAACATATTAAGACATGTTCACAATGAGTGAGATAAAGAACTCCAATCATCATATTCCTTTATAAATCATTTTCCTTCTCTATTTATTTCCAATATTTGTGTCTTGTTTTTAGGGGCGTGGGTATGTTTTTGTTGCTTAATTAGTTAGGTTAAATTGAATATGATTAATAATTGGGATTTGAATATAATCTAAGTGAGTGAGAGGGATCATCCTATTATTATTCAAGACAGATCTTTTATTAAATTTATATTTCATTGTGTGTTTCATTATATCTTAAATATATTATGATTTTTCATAATAATATTATTTTTTATACGCGATACATATGATGATTATTTAAAATAAAAGATAGAAATATAAAGTTTTACATAACACCTACTATGTAATTATCATTAGCCCTAATTAAAAAGTTGATAGATTTCCAAAACCAAAACTGAAAAGGGCCCTTTTATCAGGCTTTTCGTAAAGCATATAAAAAGGTGCATGTGTGGGGTATTAGGGTTTTCCAACCAATAATTAAGAATTGAAATAGAAAAAAGGCAGACCAAATAATTAAATTTAAGGTGGATTAAATCTCAAATCCTAACTCATTTCTTGTGATCATTGAGTTGGTCCTACTCAGCACATCAAATATTTATACATGATATTTCATTTTTCTATTTATATTTATATATATAACAATAGTTTAATACATTAGTTCTTAGAAAAAAAGAATGTCAAAACGGGCCAAACCTAATGGATAGGCCCACCCTACTTTACTTTAATAGAGGGTTGGGCTTTATATTAAAAGGCCTGTTTCAAGATGGGCCTTAACTGGCTAGCCTGTTTGGGCCACTAGATTGTAAGTATGTATCAACGTTTCAAAGCATAAACCTATTCCCTACAATATGGGCCATAGGCCATATATCATGACTCCAAGACCACGAGGAAAACATTATAGCCCATTACCCCATTTTTGCAATCACAATTGCAGACTTTATAGGATAAGAAAAATAAAAAAATCAAAATAATAATCAAAGAAAAAAATGTAATAAGAAGTTGAAAATTATGTATGAGTAAGATGAAACAAAACAAAACAATCGAACAAGATAACATCAATAGAAACGTAATTAGAGATCGGTTCATACTTGATTTTTTGAATGTTTTTTTTTTTTATGATATCATTTCGATCCAAACTCGGTTTTATTAGTTAATTTGAGATTTAAAATGAACTTGAAAAAATAGCCCAACATCGCTTCCCCTAAACCGCAAATAAACCATTTCCAACATGGCTTATTGAGGTAAGACGTGACTATATAGTTGAATAATGTAACTTAAATCCCCCCAAATCACAAATAGATCATTTCCAACATGGCTTATTGAGGTATTATTCAACTTAAATCCCCTCCCCCAAAAAAAAAAGCCAAATAGACAATTTCCAACATAGCTTATTGAGGTAAGACGTGACTATTTAGTTGAATAATGTAACTTAAATCCCCCCCAAACCGCAAATAGATCATTTCCAACATGGCTTATTGAGGTAAGACGTGACTATTTAGTTGAATAATATAACTTAAATCCCTCCCCCTAACCGCAAATAGACCATTTCCAACATGGCTTATTGAGGTAAGACGTGACTATTTGGTTGAAAACCATAGAATCTTGATTTGAACAGCAACAGTGAATAAAAATAGTTTTTTTCTATTTTTTATAAAAAAATCATGATTGAATTGAAATTTTTTTTTTCCAATTTGATCTTCAATATATTTTCTAAAAATTATGACATTTGATGTGGCATTTGGCAGAACACTTTTATTGGATATTTGGATTCTGATAGTTGAAAAATAGAATCTTATAATCTAAATTACAATAAATAAAATTCACAATTTTCCTAAATTTTTAAAACTAAGATAAATTTGTAATTTTTCAAAAGTGATGCTTATTATTATTGTTTTTTTTCAATTAGGTCTATAAAAATGGTCATTAATTATGAAAAAGTGAGCGTTTATAAAAAAAATCGAAAGGTGATAGAATTAGTGAGTCAACACAGTCAATAAGATGTACACGTGTCATTCTGATCAGTTGAAATGTAATACACATGACAATGTTGGTTAATAAAGTAATGACAATAAATCAGTAGGTTAATAAAACAGTGATTACCATATAAGAAATGCAACGCATTGTAATCTCGATCATTACGATTGAATATGAATAAGATTCTACAGTTTTATCTTCTTCTACAATGGTGATTCTCTTAAATGTTAGCTAGATTCACCCTTTTATCAAAAGGCTAATCTTAGGTTTACCTAAATCCTACTTATAAGTTCCATTAACAAAAAGTAATTATATTTCTGTCTAACTTAGTCACCCAATTAATGAGTTTACAGGTTCCTTAAGTGATTGACTGATCTGGGCATGTATATCACTGTCTCTTTCAATGGCTGTGGAAAGTATCAAATCAGCCGGTTCAACCGGACCGGTCATGAGTCCGGTCCAAATAGGCATGAAAAATTGGATATACGATCAAACAGAATAAACCAGATCAAACCGACAGGATCGGCCCTGAGCCCGTGCCGAAAGGGCAACGGCCTAGGACCCCAAAATTTTAGGTATATATGTATAGAGATAGCATCTCATACTACCCATTTTCTTATAATATTTTTCCTTTCTACCCATTAATATAATAATATATCCCACTATACCCATAAATATAACAAAACATTTCTTTCTACCCATTTTTCTTGGAAAATTACTATCCTAACCTTGTTGACTTTTATTATTCACCAAAAAACCTTAATTGCCATTAGCCATTTTCTCATTCTTCCACACTTATATTTATCAGATCCGGATTAGCCCTCTAATCAATATCAGGGCCAACATGCTTTCGTAAATAAAATAAAATTGAGTTTGAATCATACATCGCCTTTGTCTCTTAAATTCCCTTGGACTTCGGTTCAGGTTTTACGGATCAAAGATCCAACCACTCGCCCGCAGTCTATGGTTCTGAAATCGATTTTCTTGGGAACCCTGATCGCAATCCTTCTCAACGACCACCTGTCTTTAAGGAGATCATAGGGAGACTCACTGCTGAATGAATTTTCACTCAAAATTATAACATTTTGGACAGAATGTCGGAAAGCAAAAGCCTTATTTATTGAAGAAAATAAATCAAACTATTTTACAATACTATTATTCTCCGCCATTGGAAGAGAAACTTGATTTAGCCAATCATGGCTAAAACTCGAAAAGGGAAAACCACCCATGAACAAAAAAGCTTGAAAGCTAAACTATTACAAACTAGAGAGAAGATTTCTCGAAAATTATAATAGAAAGAGAAGGTGTGGATTTTCAATGATCTTCTTTTGAGGTTGAAGGCCTCCTTTTATAGGCATCAATGTGCTCCTGTGAGGATCTATTATTGTCTTGCCAGCTTGCCTTCCACTTGGTTAGTGGGGAATGAGGCTGACCTTTTATTTCTCACCCACCTTTTGGTAAGTGCATCTACCACTCGTTATGTGAATTTCGTTGTCTTCTTGCGTCGGCAACAGATTTTTTCTTAGTGGAGGGGTCCTCCACTTTTGTCTTTTGGCAATCATCTATCTTTGGTGCTTGATTTGTCAAGGATGGTAGGTCCATCCATTACACCTTGTCTGACAGGAATGCCATGTGCTAAATAGATCCAAGAAAGATCCCCTTAGCACCCTTTGAACCTGTATAGGGTCTTGTATTTGAACCCTTTATACTGTATACCTACTTATTACATTTTTAGAATACAATACAACTTGTTTACTATCGAGTCCATTTAGACTCGCTTCCTTTTATTACATTTTAGGGTTTTATCTTCTAAAAACCCTTCACTTTTCTCCTTTTCTTAGGGTAGTCGGGCTTATCCTGTTTCACTTTGAACCTTTGTCCGAATAAAGGTTTTTCTTGAGTTTGACAGTAAGAACAAAGTCGTCCCTCCCATCGCCCGATATGTATCATGTTACATATCTTTCTTCTGGTTTGTTCCGTTGCCGGAACCTTATTTTCCCAGATCAACTTCCTCTTGTTTTCAAAGAGGCTCTCAGCAAATCTGGTAGTGTTTCCTGTCATTGAATTTAACAGGAATGATCCGTTCGCAGAATTATGAAATATTTGAACGGATGCTTCACCTTATCCATCTCTGTGAGACAGACCCAAAGACCCTATGCTCGCCTTGTTGAGATATCATCTTCGCTAAGGACGACTACTAGGGGGCTGTTTGCTGGGGGTGTTTTGACTCGGTTCATTGCCCCCATGTCTGGTCTCTGCAATTTTATAAATTGGAAAACTGGATGAGACCATTTGCCCACGATTTTTGGAGCGGCTGAGATAATCTTTAGCTCCAATACATCTCCTCGACCCAAGTATGGGTTGTTCTGCCATGAATCGTACACAGCAATAGCTATCCAGTCCGGTAGCTTGGAAATCTCCAGAAATCTTGGTGCAGTAGTGAAAACTGAAGCAATAGCTCCAAAGTCAAACCATTTCCGCACGTCTTGAGGGTTTACACCCGAAAGCATCTAAAGTCTTGGATACTTGCCAGACCAATCGGTAGTGATTCTGCTTGGATTGATCCCATTTCTTGTAACTAATTTCTCCCATGTTCTTTGGTAAACCTGCAAAGGAGAAACAACTTGGTTAGTGTTAACCTGTCTTGGGCCAGTTTGGGGTCTTAGGTTAACCTCTCCCTCTTTTTCCCCAGAGGTGCTGGGTTGACTCGGGTTGCCTGGAATTACTTCCTAACTTTCCGAATTAATATTTTTATCGGAGTCCGATAAATCAATTGATTCGCCTTTACCAGTCTTTTCACCAGTGTCTGATGAAAAACTCTTGTCAGCAGGATGTCCTGCTTTGGGTATAAAAGTACCATGTTTGTTCATCGATGATGAACCTTTCTTGTGTATTTCTTTATGTATCACCGATGGTGAACATGCCTTGTTTAGATGTTCCACTAATGCATTCCACAAATCACCATTTGAGGTTATTGTTGTATGTAGGGTTTTTTGGACTTTGTCCAAATCAGCTTTTTGGACATAAGATGCTGCTTCGACTCTTATCCTTAGCAACTCAAATGTCTTGTAAAGCTCCTCAAGGTTTTCCCTTAGATGTCTTGCTCGTACCGTGATGGAATTTGCTTCAAGGATATCCATCTCTTGTTAAGAAATCTGCAAGAACATTCTCATTAGATTTCACAATGACAATATCAAATAAATAATATTGGCATTCTGCTTGCCACCTGATAATACGAGCTTTTTTAATTTTTTATTCAAGTTTATTTTTCAAAAACGCTTTAACATTAGTATTATCAACTTTTAATGTAAATTCTTTGGCTAATAAAAATAAAGACCATTTTTTAAAAGTCTTCCAAACCGCAAAAAATTTCTTCTCGTTAATATGCCAGACCTTGACTTGTTGTTCAGTAAACAACCCTCCGGTATATTTACATGGTTCTTCACCCGTAGCTATCTTTCTCATGAGCACTGTTGCCCATCTAAAATCGTTAGCGTCTGTGTAGACCACTAACTGATCTTCATCTTGAGGAATCACGATCTTTGGTAGATTACTACAAACCTGTTTTAACTCACGAACTCTTTGAAAATGAATGTCTTCCCATTTCCATTTGGTCTTCTCATCCTTCTGTAATAAAAGATGGAAATCCTTGCGATATTTTGCCAAGTTCTTGATAAATGAACCTGCAAAATTAATTATTCCCAAGAAGCTTTGAAGGTGCTTCTTATCTCTAAGAACATTTGGGAAATTGCAGATTTTCTCGACAATATGTTCATGTAGTTCCATTCCTGCATGGTCAATAATAACACTAACAAACTGGATTCTATTAACCGCGATTATTGCCTTCTTTTCAGAGAGCACTAATCCTTCTTTATGACATGCTTTTGAAAATATTTCAAGATGCTTTAAATGATCTTTCATATTTTTAGATGCAATCAGGATATCGTCTATGTAAACAAACATAAACTCAAAATAATCTTTAAAAAGATTATCCATCTTTCGTTGGTATATCTGAGGTGCATTCGCAAGACCCATGTGCATTACGTTCCAGATATACTGACCTTGTGGTGTAGAAAAAACAGTTAATTTCTTCGACTCCTTTTCTAACTTAATCTGGTAAAATCCAGACTTGCAATCAAACTTTGAAAACACTTTTGATCCTTTAATACAATCAATTAAGTGTTCTCTACTTAGTATATAATAACCATCAAATTCGGTAATTTTATTAATACCTTGATAGTTAATTACTAACCCTGTTTTACCTCTCTTTATTTCCCCGTGGTTTCTTACTAAAAACTCTGGGCTACTATAAGGAGAAATACCTGCTTCGATCAGCTTGAGATCGATATGCTCTTTGATAATCTTTTGCATATCCTTTCGATCTTCAAGGTTCATCTAAATCGGCTTGTATCGAACCAACTCGTATCGATATTGTTCTTTTACCTTCAACGTTGCTTCGATCTGGTTTTTGTCCCACCAGGCTAAAGGATTCTCATTGTAATTTCTCTAAATTAGCCTTTTTAATATTTTCAAGGGAAAGTAAACTTTCCTCATCAATGTCAATTTGGGGTGGTCCTTCTTGTAAGGCATTTTTCAGAAACTGAATAGTTTCTTCATGTGTCTCCTCCATTCCCTCTTGTCTATATGATAAAAGAGCTTCTTCAAATTTCCTCTTATCCTGCATATTAGGATGAGTTAACTTGGCTTCATTATCACCACGTTTGCTGCGAAAATTAATAGGCATTATCCTATTAAAGGCTTTTTCTCGCCGTAAAACCTGTATCATACTACCACGGTTAGTAGTAAAGGTTAACAGGTTCTTGTGATTATCCTGCTCATATTTTGCAAATATTTGAATAAAGTTGTTACCCAACAAAATATCAGCACCCGTATCATAAATATAGATATGTGGCATTCTTACTTTATACCAAGGGGTATCAAATGCTCCTCCGATCATTATTCTTGATTCTCGAATACCCTTATTGAGTATTAGGATTTTCTGGGAGAAATCCTTTCCTGCAATAAGAGGTAATTTTTCCACTACTTTGCTGGGAAAAACTCCGGGCTTTGCTGTGCAAATGCCTGAACCTGAGTCAATATAAGCTGCAAAATATTCTATCTTATATTGATCATATAATATCCCTACAGATATATATATGGAGAAAATACTCGTCATTTAGAAATCGTCTGGATTGTTTGGATATATTCCTCTTTTCCAGCGTTCTAACATGTCTATTCTTGCGTGTATTTGATTAATTTTAAACGCAACCTCTTGTATCCTTATAACTTCTTGGATACTCCTTTGTCCTGGCGGATTTTGCTCTCGCAAAAATCTTAACAAAACTCTCGTATGAATTCTCTATATCTCGAGATTACTAATCTCTTCATTGATATGAATTCCTAGCATAATGGTTCTATTGTACCCTGATTGTATGTCTATCAAGGTCGAACTGCATCCATTTTTCTTCTCTTCTCCAGGGTTTGTGTTCCTCAAGGAAACTTAACCCAGGATTTGTGTTCCTCAAGGAAACTTAACCCCAGGGTCATAACTCTTTTGGTTATGTCTGCACTTCCTTTAATAGATACATGATAGCCTGCTATTTCTAACATGCCTTCGTATCTATTAATACTTGGTTGTTGTAAATGATATATCTCCTCACAAAGAAACAAATTATCAGTTTTAGATATATCAAAAACAATATGGATTTATTTCCATTCATCATTAGGGCATTTAATTTTAACATTTCTTACTCTAATTTTTTGTGGATACAAATCCTCACATGGTTCTTTTCCTTTTAGGCTTAGAATCCTACCTTCGAAAAAGGATAACCTGTTACTAATTTCAGAATCAAACCTTAATGATCTATTGTTTAAAATATGTTGATCTTTAATTAGCAAATTAACACCTCCTAACTTTGGTATCTTGATTGGGTCAGGTGTCATAACTTTAGCAAATTCCTTGAAAATTCTAGAAATTTCTATATACTCTTTCCTAAGAAACATATCTGAATGATGTGTGTTGGAAAGTGCATATGCAATTCTATACGTGATAGAATATGGTCTATTTCTTTCTTTCATAAGATCGGGTCTTTTAAAATCTTGATAAAGGGTTAAAACTCTACCGAAATCTTGGTCCGCTAGGTTGTATGCAATCCTAGGATGAATGTCAAACATAAGTTTGCCAACATACAAATTACCTACCATTATACCAAGACAACTTTCACTCAAGTTATTGATTCTTTTATCCATCACAGATAAATGTAATTCAGAATCAATTCTTTCTTTGAAGGTCGCTTTAATCACCACTTCAATGGTTCCAATATGAATCCATTTCATTGTGACCGCTACTTCTTCTTTGATACGACTCAATTCCTCAAGAATTTCTTCTTTTGGAATAAGTTGCATCTCCATGTTATTACCGGTTAAACCTATTGGAATAGAGAACTCACCTGAATTCACCCGGTAGATGATGTGATGCTTGCATTGTCTTATTCCGATCTTATCATAAAATCGATTAAGACTTCCAATCTTAAATCCGTCGTAGGGACTTAAAGCTGAATCCTGTTGTATGATTTTTTCCATCGTCTTGTTTGAGATGATTAATCTTGAAAAGAATCCTGATAGACTATCCGATGTTTGGAGTCTATCTTCCTGTTTGCCTAAGCTACTCGTCTGATTCTGTAGATGATCCATCGTAACCTTCTGAATCAGATTCGAATTCTTCTTCATAGATGCTTTCATCTGAAGAGATGTCTTCGAACTTGTAAATTGGCACCAAATCGCCATAGTATACAACATCAATGATGTCTTTTGTGGGCTCAAATTGGCGCACATTTTTTTGCTTTTCTAGGCAATCGGGCGAAATATGACCTCTCGCACCACACATCCAGCAGTTGCAATCTTTGAAACTTTCATTTGTACGAGTATGAGCTCGTTTGAAAGTTCTTCTTCTAGTTGTTCCTCCTGTTGTCTTTCCTGTGGATCTAGATCCTTGTGAAGAAAATCTAGAAGGACCAGACTTTTGACCAGATTTGTAAGATCTAGCCTTTGATTTGGACCACCATGATCTTCCTTGTTTGGAAGGTCTCATGTATGATCCTCCAGACTTAGATTGAAACCCTCTTTTGAAGTGTTTCTTTCTCTTTCCGTGTCTTTCGCGACGTGGTTCTCCAATGATGCTTAGAAAATCATTGTTGTCGCAATAAAGAGGAGTTCTTTTTACCATTTCTCTTAGTTTCTTCTTGTTTTTGTATAGCGCCGCTTGATAACACCACTCTCTTATGCTATCCTTAAAAAAGGACATTCTTCTGGCCACTGAATCAATCCTTCTTGGAGGTAGCTTGTAGGACTGCGTCAGCATTTCTCTCCATGGACTGCATATTTTAGCAAATAATAAATCTGTTGCAACATTCCATGGTACTTGAGCTTGGAAATAATATTTGCGGAACCAGTATATATATTCATCCGCATAACATATATCCCTTAATTCGAGAGCGAACAAAGCTTGCGTATACTCTCATTTCTTCTCGTCTTTTCTTTCCTCAAAGTATCCATCACCAAGGAAACATACTTTGATTAAATGACCCATCCTTTCAATAATTATGAAAATATTATCATTGGATAGGATCTCCTGTTTGACAGAATCCTCTGTCATTTCCCATTCTCTTTTGGCTGAACCCTTCAAACTATTTACCAATAATTGGCAAAAATGTTCATTATCAATGTCCAGCGCCAATGAAGAAACCTTCATGGATGACATCCATTCGTCGATCAAAGATTTCATGTTTCTGAAATCGATGATGTCAGTTATGAGCATTACCCTAAATGGATGTGTAGGTTCTAGCATCGTTTTCGCCCAAGGGCTATTGGATGCCACCTTAACACCTCCTGGTTGTCTTTTATGTTGTCGAGCTATGTAGGCACCATAGTCGACTTCATCCTTCTTCCAAGGTTGTCGAGGAACGGGTATTTCTGGTACTCCAGTACTCGTACTCTCGTCTTCTTGTTTTGGAATAGGATCATTCATCTTGAGATTTACCAGATCCACAATTACTAAATTGGAAAGTGATTCGGTTAATTCTGCAAGATCTACTCTTGAGACTTCCATCCAACTTGTCTTATGAGGTCAAGTAGGAGTTCGTCGTTACTTTTAGACTTCGGAACTTCCGTAGCATTTCCTTTAGAAATGATTGGTATATCTCCGAACGAATCTTTGATACGTTCATTCATTGATCTACCAGTTCTCTTTGGTAACCTTCTTTTCAGATCTACAATTTCTTGTTTTAGATCTGAAACTTCTCGTTGGATCTCGGATAGAGATCGAAACACCTTCTCCATCTGTCCACCATAATATACGATGGTCTTCTGGATCTCCCTAAGGTCTTCTGTAACCTTAAATGTGTTTGGAACAATTATGTTCCAATCTTCGCTGGATGTCATTAATGATATCCTGCACTTGTGCTATCTCGAAATATTTTCGGATACATTTTTCTTGATTTTTCTCCTCCATTAGGCACAAGAAAATAATATTGTACAACATAATTTAATCTATTTCTTCAATAAAACATGGCTCTGATACCACTTCGAGCATCGGATCTTAATAAATATAAATCGTGAAAAATTCAAATATTCTTTTATCCAGATAAAATGTATTCAGTACGTGGTATTGTTATACCTTTCAGACCAGATCACAAGTATAAATTCGAGTGTTTTTTGGGACACGAGAAAGGTTTCCAACCGATATACCAAAATAATAATATCCGGGTTTTAATATAGCAAAGCAACTTCGGTTTGGAAATAATAAAATTGGATTGGAAAAAGTAATCTTCAAAATTAAAATAATAATTCTTTATGGATTGGCTGGCTAAGCTGGTAAGGCTGGAAAGTAAGCTAGCTCGGAGCTTCTATTTGATTTCTTCCTTTAAAGGAGATTCCTTATTCCATAGATTCTGGTCTTATAGCTTGAACCCTCTCATCTGCAACGCAAGAACCATTGTTCGCCACCACCCGAAAATGGGTATTTTGGGCTATTTATTATATCAATTGATATTTTGAAAAGTTGTTATTGTTAAATGGGTATTTTGGGGTATTAAATCTCTCGTTCTCTCTCTCTCTCTATATATATATATATATATTTATTTATTTATATTAGTATATTTTTTATTTTTCTAATGGTCCAATCATTGGAAATAAGATTAGTTATATCTTTAAATTGTAAGCCCACTATGTATAATATTTTCCAATTTCAAGTCCATCAAATTAATTATAGAACTAAAAAAAATAAAAAATCAATGAATTAGTAAATTAAAGATGAAAAGTCATTACTACTTTTTATAATCACTCACAAATTTCCTCCATCCTCACATCATTTTTTTTTATCGGTGTTTACCACTCACCAATCACTTTCAAATTTCATTCATCCTCACATCATCTTTAATTATCGTTATTGAGTGCTTAGCTGTTGATGATTTTGCTTCTCAAAATGCTAGCAGATCTAGATATTTTCAATAATATTTTTACTATTTATTTGGATTTCTTTTTTTCGTAAATGATGTACTTTTCCAACATCGTCAATATGGTCCGAAACTTAGAATTTGGATAGTAAAGTAACTTAACAATATTTTCAAGGATTGTGCATATGTATTTTTTTCTTTGCCTAGGGGCCCATTTTTTGTTGTTGTCCAAGGACCCCCAAACTATCAGGACCGACCCTGCAAATCGATTGAACTGCTGACCTGTGGATAGGTTGAAACCGCGTATTTTTTTTTTTTTTCACAAATATTAAGGTTGCTACTTGCTATTTGCTAAGTTGTTGTTTCCTAAAGGATCTAAACTTGGAAACACGCTCTAGTTGTCCTTTTGAATTTAAGAAACTTATGTTGCTAATTTGAATTTGGTTTATGACTATGTTGGTGTTATGTAGTCTTAATTATAGAGTTGTTAATTTGATTTTGGTAATTATGCAAATAAAAAAAAGTTTTTAAAAAAATATACAAAGTTTTTCAATAGGTCGGTCGGACCTTTCCGTTGAACCGGTCCGATCAACTGAACCTTCTAGTTCAAATCAATTTATTGTTCGATTCGATTCCACAAACACTGATCCTTTTTAAAATGCTGGGCACTTTCGTAATTTCAAATTTTATTGAAAATAAGTAAAAATTTGTATGTTATAAATTGCAATTCACATACAATAGTTTCAATGATGTGTCTGGGAAATGTTAGTTACTGTTATGCTAACGGTTTCGTGCTATTAAAATAAAAAAGAGAAATATCATATTTTTGTTTACATTATTTATTTTTTGTTACTAAGATGTAATTAAGTTATTGAATTTGGATAATGTTATTTTATAGTGTTCTATATTGATTTGTGCAAGAACTCATATGAGACCATCTCACGTGAGATGCAATCTTATATAGTCTTATGTGAAATCAATGTTAAATATGTTTAGAGATGTAATTGAATCGAACTCCTAATTACATAATTCACGAACGGCTTAATTCATTTGCATCCATAAATGTGTTGAATGAGTTGATTCGTTTTTATTGATCCATATGAAGTTTGTTTTATTTAAAGTCTCACGTGAAACCTACTCATTGATTTATAAAAAAATTTACTCATTTATTATTTCATTTTAATTATTTCTAAAACGTCGTGTAAAAATTCTTGATCCGTCACTGAAATATCTAGACACAATTTGTAATCGTTCTCATGAATCTGAATGCAAACTCCACATTCAGGCCTTTCTCTCTCCTCTCTCTCACTGGATTATATATATATATATATATATATATATATATATATATATATATATATATATATATATATATATATATATAATGAATAGGTACGATGCGAAAGGAAGCTTTATAGATTGTGGAAGTCACGGATGAGATGCTTGACGTGGGAAATGAGCATAAGAATTTCCAACTTTTCATTCCAACAAGCTATATTTTCTACCTTTTTCTACTTTTTTTTTTTTTACCAATATATAATTATGTATAATGCTGTAAAGCAACTCTTATATGTTTGTACCTTGTACTCCTAAATTCTGTATCCTCCTATATATATATGGTGTTCAATATAACTCAATCAAATTATGTAGTGTTGGACTCGATTCAATTATGTTGGTTAAAGATTGCGAGGCATATCCAATTATATAACTAAGTATGATCCAAGTGCAACATAGAAAGTAGTTCTTATGTTTGCTATGATGACTTACATCTACAATCGTTCCATACTTATATTAGATCAAGAAGAAAATTTAAAATAAATAATAAAAATTGATAGAATGCTGCAAAAAGATTCCTTCTTTATCACATGAGAAGTATATATAAAGTAAATATATGTTTTCAATACAACATGACAAATGCATGATTGTTATTGTGTTTTGTTAGACTTTATTAATGATGATGCATTTGAATTTAAACCGATAAAACAAGTTAGGTTAAGTCGGACTGGAGCTTGAATAAAATGTATGAATCTTGTCCTATTTAGACATTATAAATGCTGATTGAGATTGAAGATATTTGGATAAATAGTACCTTATTTTTTTAAGGGTTAATTGTTAAAAATTTATTTACTTTATCCTAATTAGCAAAAACAACATAAACCTTCAAAGTTGGTAATTCATGTCACAAACTTTAAATCTTTTACAATTTCAATTACCAATCTGAAATCTATCTATTCTCAAGTTTCACAATTCTTATTTGGAAGGATTTGAGAGAGAACGATTTTGGAAGAGGGTTAGGGTTGCAATCCATTTCAATTCATTTTCAACCAAAATAGTTGGATTTTAGATTATTGGTTAAAATTGCAAAAAATACAAGTTGCGGACAAAAATTGTGAATTTTGAAAGATTATATTGCAATTACAAATTACACCACAGTTGGTTTTTTTTTTCTTTTTTTGGTAATAAACCTTAATTTTAAATACAATCCAAATAGGTGGCGTGTTTGCTTTATTTTTTCTTCTTTTAGGAGTGTTAATTATTGAAGATTTGGACAAGAGATAACTTAGGCCACTCACCCAAATAAAACCCCAAAGCAAAAGCCGATTCCTTCACCATTAATTAACAATCACGAGCCTACTTATTAAGACGTGAAAAATTAATCATTATCCATTATATATATATATATATATATATATATATATATATATATATATATAGAGAGAGAGAGAGAGAGAGAGAGAAATGCTGGACTTTTCAATGAGCACTCCACTTAAAAAACCTAATACCTGCAAGAGACATACAAATGTTTAGCTTAGAAACAACTAATTTCCAGATAATAAATCACCTTGATCTTGCTCTTCTCATGCAAATCAACATTCAAACTCTGTTTGCTTAAAAGTTAAAAGCAATTTCTTAAAATGTATAAATCAGGGACAAATTTAGAGATTCTTTATAGTGAGAAGAATAATGCTGTCTTGTAGAGAGAGAGAGAGAGAGAGAGAGAGAGTCTCGATCTTGCAGCTTAGAAGCTTTCTCCTTTTCATCATCCTCTATATCTTTGTTTCTCTCTCTCTAAACACTCACTCCGAAATGAGGACCACAAACCAGAAATGAACGATAGAGAAAAGAAGACAACGCAGTTAACCAAAAGAAGCAAACAATGAGAGCTCATTATATCATCATTCCCTTCTTGTTCATATCACTCTCTACTTCTTTCAGAGTACAACTCATCAATGCAGCACAAGAGTCCAAATATCTCAATTCTAACAATGAGCAGAAAAACAACAGAAGAATTCTACACCAACCTCTGTTTCCTTTGGATTCGCCACTGCCGCCACCTCCGCCTCTGCCTCCCACTCCAGATCAACCATTCGACCAACCATTCTCGAACGAACTTCCACCACTGGAACAGAGCCAACAATCCCCACCATTACCTGCAATCGGCACCGCAGTTACGACCCCCGTTGCTGCCCGTCATCCATCCACCAATCTCACCAAGAAACTGACAGTTGCAACATTATCAACAATCCTAACATTGGCAATGCTATCAGCAATGGCGTTCTACCTCTACAAGAACCGTGCCAAACACACCGATGACGAGTCCCACAAGTTTGTTGGTGGAAATTCAACGAGGATCAATGAAGAATCGAGAATGCCACCATCCACTTTACACTGCATTGAGGGAGCAGAGCCATCCACCAGTGGCTCACCATATCAAAAGCTCAACCCCGGAAAAACATCCAATCACTATAGACCAAGCCCCGATCTTCAGCCATTGCCACCCTTGATAAAGCCTCCACCACCCTTCAGAATCAACTCACCACCACCAATGTCATCATCAGATGACGAGAGCCATGATACCCGTGTTTACACTCTACAAGGGACATCGCCTAGCTCACACCACCGCAATACTAACAGACTGACTCAGGCCAGGCCAGAAAATCATGTAGCTGCTTCAGTACCTCATTCCAAGAGAACTCCACCAAAATCTCGCTTTTCAGCATCATCTCCAGACGCAAGGACTCTGATGCTACCATCGAGCAAGCAACCATTTCCGCCTTCACCACCACTGCATACAGCTTCCTTGGGGCCGTTACAGCCTAGTAAAACACTGCCATATTCTCCCAAGAGGACCAAATTTTCACCATCACCTCCATCACCAGCCATAGAACAGCGTCGATCAAAAAGCAATTATCAGCAGAAGATATCCACAATCCCAATTCCACCACCACCTCCACCACCAAGAAAATATGGGGCTGCAAAGAACTGTACCCCTTTACCAGTTTCCAAGCAACCAATTAGGTCACAATCAAAGAGCCCTAGCCCAAAAGCAAGTCCACCATCTGAGAAAACATGGCCTGTTGAAGAAGTTAATAAAGACATAGATGGATCAAGACCCAAAATGAAGCAATTACACTGGGACAAAGTACGAGCGACCACAGACAAAGCCACAGTATGGGACCAGTTAAAGATGACTTCATTCAAGTAAGTAAAGTAATACTTTCTAGGTGAAAATAAGGGAGATCCACATTATCTCATTTATGTACTTGCAGATTAAATGAGGATGCCGTAGAGTCGCTATTCGGATGTAATTCTGTGTCTTCAGTACCTAGAGAAGCAACTAGGAAGTTTGTCCTCCCCTCTTTTGATCAGGAGATCCATATACTAGACTCAAAGAAGTCCCAGAATATCGCGATTCTACTTCGTGCATTGAATGTGACGAGAGAGGAGGTCTCTGAAGCACTTTTAGATGGTATTTATCCCTTTCCCCTATTCATCTAGACCAGAATGATATACGTTAGGCTAGTCAAACATTAACATCAAGTTTAATCTTGGTAAAAAAGGATTAAACCAGAGAAGCAGAGAGGGAAGATAAGTTTAATCTAGGTAAAAATGACATCCTATAAATTTTTCTTTTGATGCTGCAGGAAATCCTGAGGGGCTCGGTCCAGACTTGTTCGAGACATTAGTGAAGATGGCACCGAGCAAGGAGGAAGAGATAAAACTAAAAGACTACAATAATGAAATCTCTAAATTAGGCTCGGCAGAGCGATTCCTGAAGGCAATACTTGAAATTCCATTTGCCTTTAAAAGAGTCGAGGCACTGCTGTATAGAGCAAACTTCGGTGGAGAAGTAAAATATTTGAGAAAATCTTTTCAAACACTAGAGGTACTACCAACTAATCCATCTAACCTACTCCTATGACACTTTCATGGTATATGAACAATATTTTATGTGAATATACTTTCTCACGTATAGCTTATTGTGTAATGAAGGAAGCTAGTGAAGAGTTGAAGAATAGTTGCCTATTTCTTAAACTCCTCGAAGCTGTTCTAAGGACAGGAAATCGCATGAACAACGGCACTAACCGTGGTGATGCGAAAGCTTTTAAATTGGATACATTGCTGAAATTAGCAGACATAAAAGGAACTGATGGTAAGACAACACTACTTCACTTTGTCGTGCAAGAGGTAATCAGATCAGAAGGAGCAGGTAAAAGCAATTCCAAATTTAATGAAGAGGATTTCAACAAGAAAGGATTGCAAGTTGTGGCAGGATTAGGCAAAGAGCTTAGTAATGTTAAAAAGGCAGCAGGAATGGACTCGGATGTGTTGAGCAGCTATCTCAACAAGCTCGAACTGGGACTTCAGAAAGTCAGACAGGTTCTGCAACACGATAATCAAATCGAGCAAGACAAGTTTTTTGAGTCGATGAAAGTGTTTCTTGAAGAGGCTGTTGATGAAATCTCCAGGGTCAAGGCTGAAGAAAGAAAGGCCTTGTCGTTGGTGAAAGAGGTAACTCAGTATTTTCATGGAGATGATGCAAAACAGGAAGCTCATCCTTTGAGAATTTTTATGGTTATAAGAGATTTTCTCTCCATATTGGATAATGTGTGCAAAGATGTGGGAAGAATGCAGGATAGAACAACAATAGGTTCTGGGAGATCATTCAGAATATCAGCAACAACACAGTTGCCAGTACTTGGGAGATACAATGTGCAGAATGATACAAGTTCTGATGATGATGATAGCATGTAATGTGGCATGAACACCTACAAGGATTCCTTTAGAATTGGCCATACTTAGATAGCAGGATTTCATTAGAGCAAGAGAATAACAAGTATACTAAGATCAATAGCAAGCCATGGAAGTGAAATACATACTGAAGTTTATAGCACCAAAGTAACAAGTCAAATAAAGAGCAGATATGCAGGATTTTGAATAAACATATTACAATATCAATCAAGAGTTAGCTAATTAATAGAAAGAGGCTTATAATTTTTGGTATGATGTTGTAGCCACATAGGTTACATTGTTGTCCCCATTTATATACTTAGCCATTTATTTAGATCATGTGTCAGAAAATATCATTTTCCATTTTACAACAGAATTGCAAGTTCACTCTTCTCTTTACACAGGAGACCAACATTGCAGCACAAACTAATTAACTGTATATGCAAGATAATCAATGTAATGTAATATGAATGCATTTAACCACATTTCCTTCATTTAAAACACACATATCTACTTTCCAAACATAATTATTAAACATATTAAATAGTAATTGTTGATATAAGGATCTGCATCCTACAAGTTTTCTTGCATAAAGAAAAGGTGCGACAGCCTAATACAGATTGAAGAGAGGAGAGGCAAAAGAAAAGGAGAGAAAATGAAGGGGTGAAATCCCCAAATGAGGAACCCTAGCAACCCATTTCAAACCTACCCATTTAAATTCTCAAATAATGGAGATGACATAAGTTACCACAGCCACTTAAAGAAATCCGCTTCGAGGAAAGTTTCCAGCACAGAGTAGTATAATCGCAATCATGTAGAGGATCAACAAAATGCTTTAAGATAGCATCTACTCAGCATTGCTGTTTGACTACAAAAAGGAGATAAAATTTGAAACCTCTGATGCTCAAACTCTTTGTTTATTGAAGAGGCACTCATATCCTTAGGATACTACATGGGAATGGGTATGGGTAAGGATCCTACACTCTAAAAAGTGAATACGGCGGATTCTACTGGCTCTCCAGGCTCCTCTAACTAATTATCTGTCAACAGTTACATAACATGGTGGCAAAACACAAGACTTCTTTTATTTAATAAAACATATTAGATGCAGATCAGAAACTATGAAACTTCTCATGTTTCTTGATATCATAAAGCTGAAGAAGGTGAGGGAGATAAAATTTTTGGGTATGTACAGACGTATCCACACATCTGCCTAACTTTGAATCATTTTTACATCATACCCACATATCTAAAATAGAAAAAGTAAGATATTAGACTCCTACATGCACAGCTGCATCAGATACACCCATAATTGAGACCAAGAAACGTATGCTTTGTGCTTCCAAAAGCAGATAAGCTATTGAGATGGAGAACCCAAAAGTCAATAATTTTCTAAACCTTAATGTACAATAGACCACAAAGTAAGAACAACAGAAAATTTTGGCTGAAACAAAGGCTAAATTAATCAAACATTGTTAAAAAAAATATAAGAAGTGCCGCATATCAAAAACCGTTAGAAAAGTAGGTGAAGGCGCTAGCACTACACGTGACTTCAACCAAATATACGAGAAGTTGTGCATGATTTTTGCCAAAAATACAAACAGATATATATTGCATTAATTTTTACTAAAGTCGCACACATGTTGTGTGACATTATACCATCAAACAATGCTCTGCCAACTTCAGAGAGTTGTGCATGCATGAATTTTTTTATTTTGTTTTAATATTTGATGAAGTCGCTTTCGTCACATGCGACTTCACATGCATTAGATTATTTTTAAATTCTCAGTGAAGTTGCAACTGTTGCTAGCAACTTCACATTTACAGTGAAACCTCGATAAATGAATGTTCGATAAACAAATAACCTCGACAAATGAATAATTCTCTTCGGTCCCGACTTGGGCCAATGAGGTAAATGAATGTTCAATAAACGAATAACCTCGCTAAATGAATATTTTTTTTTAGTCCCAAGGGTATTCATTTATAGAGGTTTCACTGTATTATTTATTTATTTAAATTTAGTGTGTTGCATTTCTTGCTAGCAACTTCACATTTTAGTGGTGATGATGACAACAACAGTGGTGGTCACCACACTCAAGAAAAGGATAGATGGAAACATGTTCAAATGAAACATTATTGTGGAACTAGATCACATTAATGTACATATATATTTGTACGTATTAGATTACATTAACTACCCTGTTGTTTGATTGACATTTTCTTTTGTCCAACTAGCTGTGGATGTAACTGATAGTTATGAGCACTGGGTGAATAAGAAAAGTATCACACACAGAGATTCCTCAATGAGGACCACAGAGGCTAACTCTGTCACAAACCAATTAGGTTGCAATAATTAATTTTCTGCATAACTTAAACGACAAAGAAAACAAGGTATAAATACCTTTCGACACCTATGCCTACTAGAAATAGGACTCCTAAGCTTACTAGAAATAGGACTCCTATGCTTACTAGAGATAGGATTCTTATGCTTACTAAAACAGGAAATAAAGAACTAATAATTAAATCTCCTATGCTTACTAAAATTGGAAATAAAACTCTGAACTAGTTCTACCCGTAATAAGAATGCTAACAGGTCTCTTCTTCATCCTCTGCCCATACACCTGGATAGGCTTCGGACTCACTCTATCAACTGCCTCCCCCGCCGAAACAGCCTTGACCTCAACGCTGAATCCTAGAAATTGGCCCAACATATCAGCCACATCCATCCAAGTCGAGGCGTCCTCATCCAGATTATACCATTTGATCAACACTTGTTCAATGTCTTCCCCTGCATGGTGAACTGATGGATGCCCCAGCATTTGCTCCGGCAGGTCGGACCAATTGATAGTTACGAGCACTGGGTGAATTAGAAAAGTATCACACACAGATTCCTCAACGAGGAGCAGAGAGGCTAACTCTGCCACAAACCAATTAGGTTGCAATAATTAATTTTCTGAATAACTTAAACGACAGAGAAAACAAGGTATAAATACCTTTCGACACTATGCCTACTAGAAATAAGACTCCTAAGCTTACTAGAAATAGGACTTTTATGCTTACTAGAGATAGGACTCCTATGCTTACTAAAACTAGAAATAAAGAACTAATAATTAAATCTCCTATGCTTGCTAAAACTGGAAATAAAGAACCAAGAATTAAATGACGATTAAGTTGTCCTCTTCATCCTCCGCCTATACACCTGGATAGGCTTCGGACTCACTCTATCAGTAACATGTGATACCGATTTTCAATTTAATAAAAAAAAAAACACAAAATCAAACACATAAATTACGACTTTAGTCAAGTTTCGATTTTAATATAATAAGATAAGATAAATTTATTGTGGTCAAAGACTTTGTAGAGTTAGGCGTGACAACACTTAAACAAGTCGAATTATAAAATTCAGAAAATAACAAAAGATTCTTCAAGTAAGACGTGAACGCCTAAGGTAAATTAATCTTCTATAAACTCCAATTTTTTGATCATCATACAAATGGAGTCGAATAATTTAGGAGCGGCTTTAAAATATAAAAAAAAAAACAAATTAAACTAAAAGATTAATGAAGTCAAGCACAACAAAAGCGACTTCATTAAAATTTAACCAAAAAAGAAATTGCGTAAAAAGCGCTCCGAAAATCATAGATCACAAAAATTAAAAAGTAAAAAAATAAAATGTGACGTCACTAGCAAGAAATGCGACTTCACTAAATTAAAAAAAAAAAAAAACAATAGTAGTTCAATGTGAAGTTGCTTGCAACAATTGCAACTTCTCTAAAAATTAAAAAAAAAAAAAATTAACGCATGTTAAGTTGCAGGCAACGAATGCGACTTCATCAAATACAAAAAATAATAATAATAATAATAATAATAATAATAATAATAATCATGCATGCACAACTGCACAGCACAATTCTCTAAAGTTGGCAGAACATTGTTGGATGATGGTTCAATGTTGCACACCATGTGTGTGATGTGCTACTTTAGTAAAAAATAATGCAAACTAAATTGGTACATAGTTGCACACAAAGACAACAACTTCTCTTATGTTTTGGTTAAGGTCGAGCATAGTGCTAGCAATTTTACCTACTTTTTTAAAAAATTTAGCTACGTCGTACTTTATCAATTCTTATTTTATTGTACAACATTTAAGTAAAATAGCCTAAACCAAAGACTTGTACTTCTAGTTCTAGCTAGGGGTGCAGGTGAGATGAGACACAACCCGTAAGCTACTCGGATGAACTCAAAAAAGAAAATCACCTCAGAGATAATCAAGTCGAGCTCGAGCTCATTGATACTCTCTTTGATAAGCTCATGACCCATACAAGCATATGTTAAATTTCTATTTTATACCTAAATTTATTTATTTTCAAATTTTAATTTTTTTAAGCATGTTTTTAGGAATTTAGGTAATTTTATAAAGTATTATTCAGGTATCGAGTCCAACTCTAGCTTATCGGTTACTCATCGAGTCAACTTCGAGTTCTAAATAAAAATATGTCAATCGAGTTTGAGGAGCCTCGAATTTTTTAATTGAGCTCAGGTCTAACCATATTTGGCTTGACTCGATGCGTTTAGACCCCTAGTTCTAGCAATTTAGGGTTGTACTTAATCCAAACCTCATGTCACTGATTCAAAGGCCCAATGTTCATATGATTCTGACTTGGACAAAACTATTTGCTTTATAGTAAGCCACTTAATGTAACATATGAATATTCATGAATACATCGTATAAAAGAATTGCTAATCAAGCACTTCAGGCCATCTATCAACAGATTACAGATGAGAATTATACCTCTATAGATTTACAGGAATGGGGATGGAAGATGGATGATCTTAGAAGGTAAACTGAACATTCTCTACTACTGGTTCCTTAAAAGAGCATGTTTATCTCAGCTTTAATATGCATACCAGACAATACCGCAAAATGTCATAGAGATTTTGCTACCCTGAATTTTCGTAGAAGATCATTGAACTCTGCATAAAAAGTGCTTGACATGAGATTCATATTGTTGTGAATAACTAGAAAGAAAAATAGAATTAGAAATAAACTTATAAATCCACCAACTAGTAGTTTTGAGATCAAACTTAAACCAGCCCACTTTAGGTTGATATTATATGCAATACCTATTGACATAAAAAAGACGGATAGAAATCAGCTCAAATCATATTAAATCTCAATAACACATGATCCATATAAAAAGCACCTTCATCATAGGATACACATTGAATTCTTAAGAATGATTAACACCAAATTTATGAAATTCTAAATACTGCAAACAGCAAATGGCTGACATGAAAGGCTTGATTACACCCACCAGTAGTAACATTATCCATAGCATATAGGCCTCATAACTATCACGGAAGTATAATTTAATAACCGATATCACTTGGATCTCCCGTGTACTCGGCAATCTGCTCAAGCTTCACATTCAGCAACTCATTTGTATCTGCATCTCTCACCACACCCATCTCCTTCTCTGAATCACGCTCCAGCAGGCTCCCATACACACCCTTGTGTGTGCCACACAAAACAAGAACCGGCCCCCCACGTTTCGGAAGAGCAGTCTCTAATAACTCCTGATCCACCCCTTGTACTATCTCTCTGCTCTCGTCAATAGATATATCACACACACCCGGCCCCACAACATCCACCACCACTCCCTTTTTCAGGAATAACCTTCCACCCTTAAGCTCCTGACTGATAATCCTCACCCTTATATGATTCCGTAGCCAATTTGCCCTCTGACTCCTAGCCTTTCCTTCTTCTTGCCCCCTCTTCCTAGAAAGATTTCTATCCTTTTTGTCATCATCAACATCTTTTCCTTTAACTTTTAATTCCCTTAATTTTCTAAGACACTTTTCTTCCTCTGAAGAACCCAACTCTGCTACATCCCTAGCTCGAACTTTCAGCTTTTCATTGGTCTTTGATACCCTCAAGACTAATAAATCACCACCATCTCTCACCTGTACAATTTTACCTTTCATCCCCATCTCCCTCCCATTTACTATTCTCACCTCTTTTCCCTCACCAAACCCTTTCTTATCCTTCCGATCTTCCATCTTCTCCCGCTTAGCTTTTGCATTCATCGAATCCTTATCAGCATTACCATTAGCAACAATCCGACTCTCTGGAAATTCTCCAGTGAAACCCAAGCCTCCTCTCCCTGCCTTCCTTGTAACCTCAGCGATTTTCACATCCTCCTTAGCATTGCGCCCAACGCCACTACCCTCTTTCCAGCCATACCCAGAGAGCAACGCTGCTCCAAACCCCTCCACAGGAACATCATTGAATTCATCCAACCCAGGATCCTCTGGAAGTTTCTCCAAATCCTCCCTCAACTTCCTCAACTCCATCTCCGAAACAGTTTCACCACGATTGCTAGTCGGAGCATCACCAGTGGCTGACGGTTGGCGGAGATTGAGGCCATAGGCCACAGAACTGTCACTGAACTCGGGATTAGAGCCAGGGTCGAGCTCAAATTGAAGGCCGGAATCATCACCGTTCAATTGGGAAAGTTGCGGAAGAGTAGGGAGGTTTTTGAGTTTCTTATTAGGGCGCCATTGGTTGGGAATTGGCGCAATTGGTTGGATCTTGGATTCCGGCGGCGGCGGGGCTTCGTCGGCACGGAATTCTCTGACATAGTTCACGGCAGAAGAGTCGGCTTTGGCGGCATCGGAAAAGGAGGTGGAGGGTGGTTTTTTGAGGCGATTGGATTGGGATTTGGAGTTGATAGAGAAGGAAAAACTCATACTGGAGCTACTATTGGAAGATTAAGGTGGAAAAATCTTCAATTTGATCTGAGGAACAAAACCTAATCAGGATTTTGAGAGAGAGAGAGAGAGATAATTTTCTACAGCAGCCCAAATCAAAATAGGGCATTGGTCGGTGATCAAACTAAATATTAAAATAGTAGGAGGAGGTCAAAACTCGAAATTGTCCAGCAAAATATTTTGGGTGAGACTATCGCATTCCGATCTATATAATGAAATTTAATTTTTATAAATTTCTAAATATATTTCATATAATTTTAATTTTACCCTTTGTCTTAAAATACAACACACATTTCACTCTAACTCACACCCCACTACAACACACAATCCACTTGTGACAAACTTTCAAACACACCCTAACACATTAGGGTTTAGAGAAAGAGAAGAAGATGAGAAGAGAGCCCACACCTTCAGCCATGAGAATCGAACACGCCGTTAAATCTTCGTATCAAAAAAATTGAATAAGCTCAATGAACTCCCAAAGTTAGTGTTTACTATTTCCCTTTGTTGTTATAGTTAGTAAAACTCCATACATGTTGTTTGCTTGAATTGATATTAGTTGCAAATTTTCTGTACAAAATGAAACACTGACATTTAGATAGGATTGTATGTATGTGCGTTGTGGTAAGTGCGAAAATTTGAGGTGAGAATCGAATTTTTCGGATGATTTGCAAAAATTCTACACGGCTTGTTCGACTCTGGTTATTCGCATCCGCTGAGGCCTGTTCGACCATTAGGGTCGAACGGAATGAGGCTTGTTCGACTCATAGGGTTGAACGGAATGAGGTTTATTCGACTTATAAGATCGAACGGAGTGAGGCTTGTTCGACTTATAAGATCGAACAGAGCAGGAGTCGTTCGGCCATATGGTTCAAACGGAGCATGTACTTGTTCGACTGATAGGGTCGAACGGTGTTTGTTTTGAGTCGATTGCTTGAGTCGAACAGTCATATGATTTGTGCAACTCTCTAGGTCGAACAGTCTATTCTAAGCATGCATAATAGTGTTTTTCATAGCCAAATCATTTGATATATTTTTTTCGTTTCTATGTAGATAAGATATACACGAGGAGGCAGCGACCAACGACCTCTGAAAGAAAGCAACGTACCGAAAAAGAAAGTGCTTCACAGATGCTAACAAATCCTGAGATTCCATATCCCTCCCCAACCGCAGCAAGATGAAGAAGTTGCAGTAATTATGGAAGAGGAACCGGTCCATCAAATCGAGCAATGTGAGTTGCCTAGAGATGAATACGTCGACGGAGACATGGAGGAAGGTGATGTAGATGAGGAGGTTGGGGAGGAGGTTTTGACGGGACTATTTCCTATGGGGCCCATTAACCCTCAATTGATCCCGAGTTTCAAATGTCATATGACTTAGAAGATTTGGTTCAATCAGGAACGTGAAGTACTCAAGTTTTGGTGCCATACGACGAAGATGGAGTTGTGGAAGTTGGAAGGTGAACACGACGATTGGTTGAGATGGATGAACCGATCAAAAATCTACGATTTAAGGTTCATATCTTACAAAAACCCGAACAAGAACCTGATATGCGCATTCGTGGAGCGTTGGCATCCGGAGACCAATAGTTTTCATATGCCGTTTGGGGAGATGACCATCACTCTAGATAACGTCTGCCAGATAACTGGACTTCCGGTGACGGGACATCCGGTTGTGTTACCTGATGAGCCACAAGTCCCCACATCAGTGATGATTTCTACCTTCCTTGGTATAGATGCAGATGTCGCTGAGAGGGCATTGCATGGTTCCAGAAGTTCTTCAGTGAAGCTGGAGTGGCTCCGATCATGATTCAGTTGAGATGTCACTTCTAATGATGAGACAACATGAAGATGTGTAGCTAGAGCATATTTATGGTATGTGCTTGATTGTACTCTCTTCTCGGATAAGAGCGGCTCAAGAGTCTTAACTAATATATTGAGATTGCTAGGAAATGTGCGTCGAGTGCACACTTATGCCTAGGGCACTGCTGCACTTGTTTATCTGTATCGGCAGTTGGGACTGGCATCACGTTATGGGGTGAGGCGGATGACGGGGTACTTGACATTGTTGGAGGTTAGTTGAAACACATTTTGCATTAGATATGTTTGTTAGTTGTTTACAATTCTGACAATTACTTTTTCTGATGCAGGCATGGATATACGAGTACTTCCCTATGACGAGACCAACTCACAACGTGGCTTTTGGAAGCGGAATGTGTCTGGCGGGCAGATGGGCCCAACAATCCTCCTCAGGGCCATCCATTGACCGTATAGTAGCTTGGAGGGAGATATTAGACACGTATTCTGCCAGTAATGTAAGTTTTTTGATCATTATGCACAATTTAGGTGAGTCTATTCGACCAATATTTACAGTCGTATATCTCATCTTTAAAACACCTCAACATGACCAACATCTGCTCAATCTTTGATTGGTCAAGCCAAACACTAGCATACAGAGATGTGAATTCTTCCAACTCCAAAAGTTGTGAACCATGTCTAGCGTGATTGGTGCCCCGATTCGAGTCAATTTCACCAGCTCATGTGTACATGACAACCCATAGGTTCTTCTCAGAACACATCCACATAGTATGGAATCCACACAGCATGTGTTAACACTTTCAAGCTCATTGAAAATCTTGTGCAGAGCAGCATGTGACACCAATCCTCATATTATCTTGAAGAGAGAGGACTTGTAGCGATGATGGATGATAGTAAAACTCTTCTCGAATGATGCTTTGATTGTGTTGTGAGACACAATCAACAGTCCGTGAATCCTCTCCTAGGAAATTTTGATATTTGATTGGCTGGTTCCCAGTTGTTTTTTTCAATTTTGAATAAGCACTTTCCGCCCTACAAAACGAAGACAAACAAATTTTGGTACAATTAATTTCAAAATATAAATGAAAGAAACGAAACATGATGACAATGTAATACACCCATGCACGTACCGACTACTTATGGTGTTATCAAAATGCATAATATTGTTGATCCAGTATGAGACAAACTTTTCCTTGTAAGGTGTTATCCAATTGTCAATGACGTAATTGACGGCCTCTGGGTAGTCAGCGTAATCATCTCTCAACCTCCGTAACAACTCGTTGAATTTAGGCAAATCCTCATCAACCATCAATGAGTGAAATGAATTGTTAAATGAATCTCACTTCTCTTTTTTATATGAAATATTGGTCTACACTTCGTCAGGATGTTCTTGCTGATATGCCACCGGCACAACAAATGCTTGGAGTTGGGAAATTTAACTTCAATGGCATTCACTAATGCGATCTCCCGATCAATGACAATCACACTCGGTAGTGTTGATTGATCTATTAAACCCTTCAGAATTGTCAGTACCCAAATATAGTTCTCCTGTCGCTCAGACTCCACATATACACAAGCAATCGAGAAGGTGATATCTGTGGATGTGATACCAACAATCTCTAAAAGAGGCATCTTATATTGATTGGTCTTATAAGCGCAGTCCATCAAGATGACGTTCGGAAATACACGCAACAACTCGACACTGGTAGGGTGAGCATAAAACAGATTTTTAACCTTGTCGGTGTGCTCGCATCGCTTGTCCAGATAATAATACTTATGATAGCTCAATTTCTCCAATAGATATTGCATTTGCGAACGACCTCCATGCTCAACTATACGATGCTTGTGACGGGCATTGTATATGGTCTTCAGCGTCGACTCATTATCAACAAAAGTTTCTTTCAAACTGCTCAAGATATCCTTAAACTTCGTGTTATTCTTCTCAAGTCGTACACATAACGATCTTCTAACTCTGTCAATCGACCGGAATACGAGTGCCCCACCAAGTAAGCCTCCATCGGGTGATTATGAGACCCACATAAAACGGTTAGACATCATTCACCAACATCATTGATTTGAATGTCCTTCAACAGAAAAGGACAATTACATTTTTTCGTACCAGTTACTCTCCCTCTAGAGCTTTTTGTAGGCAAGTCCTAATTGTCGGCACCCAAATTTGGTCTTTTTGTCTTTGGTTTAGTTGGACAGTATGTCCCACTCATTTCACAACATAAATAAACTCTAGGCTGCCTACCACTGGCCACCCCGTCAGATCGCTTCACCAACACCACCATATTCAGTCTGTGTCCGACTCCTTTTGCCCAATCAACTAATGCCGTTCAATCTTCAAAAATTAAATCAGTCGTAAACTCCACTGTGTAATCAACTTGTTTATACAGTGGATCCATCACCTCCACATCATGAACGTATTCCTCCCCGGGATTTACCACACTAATTCCGTAGATTTCGAACCATTTTCCTATTAACAATGAACAAGTAACATAATACATATATTGTTCGAAGTAAAATGTTAAATTATGCATCAAAAATACTCTATTCAACTGAGAAGGCCTAACAGATTGTTGGAACCACGGATCGCTGACCCTATACGATTATCAGATTTGGGGTCCATGCAAATAAGATTAACGAGCAGCGGATAAACGAATCATACCTTTTGCACCGATATTAGTTCTAAGGTCAGAATTGTAGATCGAGGAATCGATAGAGCTTGGACCTCACGATCTTCTGCTGTATTCCTCGCCTTTACTCGAACGTTGTGTGGGCAACGAGCTATCGAGACTTTCAGCCGCCTTCTACTAAATCGTATCAAAGATTTCGTGTGTTTAGAAACGACTGACTTGAGGCTTATTTATAGGCTACAACAGGCACCTTGAGGAGGATTAGGAATCGGTCTCCTGATAGGATTAGGAGTCCTAGTTCGGCCTGAACACACTTCTTAATCCTATCAATAATATATCGATCCACTAAAGAGATATTATTGAACTACCGTCTCAAATCCATATTAAATATAGGCTCCTATTTATTATGTATGTGTTTATCTCCCCGTGTTTAAGATATCGAATATCCGTTTAATTAAATGAATTACTGACAATTCAATCAATTAACATTTAATTCCAAGAGTAGTACCGCTCAACTTTATTATCATGCCGGAATAAATCCACCTGCAGGGTTTACATGATAATCCTTATGAGCTCCTCAAGGAGACATCATCATCCTAAATAATTAGGATACGGTTTCATTATATAATCAACAGCACACCATATAAACAATATTGTGTCTCAATTTACTAAGCTTATTGATTTAATAAATAAATCTCACCCATTGGTAAATTAAAGAAACATATATCGAGTATACATGCCCGTTATCATATAATGATTAAGAGGACGCATGTCCATAATAACATAGGTCTTGTTCTATTTACGTAGTGAGTATAAATAAAACAACTTCAATTGGTCATGCTCAATACATACAAAATGCACTAGTGTAATTTTATAATCAAGATAGAATAACACCAAATTACACTACAACCATTCCGATAATTTATCCAAAATTATCTCGATCGTGAGCTACTATTTATAATCTATAAGGAACTGATAACATGATCTTCTGTGTGGCACCACACACCATGTTATCTACAATATAAATTAATTGGACAATTGCAATAACATATATAACAAATATAAAATGCAAAACATTTGACCATAAAAGATTTTCATATCATAAATAGATGTTTATACAAAAGTTAGGCTTATAGTATACATCCTAACACAGATCACAATCCGTTCGACCAAGACGGTTGAACGAAACATGACCTGTTTGACCGAATCGATCGAACTCTATAGGGGTTGTTCGGCCATGTCGGTTCGAACACTTAGGGATTCGTTCAACCAACATGGTTGAACACTACATGCATTGTCCGAACAGGAGAGTCGAACGCCTATTGACTTGTTCGGCTGCTTCAGGTCGAACACTCTATGTTTATTTCGACCTGAAGTGGTCGAACGCGACTCTCCAGCTGGATTTTTCAAACTAAACCCTGAAGTTCGATTTCTCAAAAAACATCACTAAAAACTGTAAAAAATGAATTTATCAACTTACATTGCTCATTTCGCAAGTCTCTTCACGTTTCATTGATATTTTTAACGCCAATATTTGCTTGCTACACCCAAAATTTCCCTTTCAAGCTTGCAAATGGGAAGTGAAAATGAAGATGAGTGTTGAGTGGGGGTGATAAGTGCAAATGAGGTGTATTTAGAAAATACGGAGTGTGCTTAAAGATGTCTTTCTTTATCAATGTACACAAAAACTTTTTAGACATTTACCAAATAATTACTTTTCATTTATTTAATTATGGGATGTGCTTAGAAAAAATTGGGGTGCGGATTGTCTCTCCCAGAAAGACAAATATTTTTTAAGAATTAAGGTTGAAGTGGGTTTATGTTAGTCCATTTCAGATCTTTAATGCATATTTTACATTATTTTAATATAAAATCTCCATTTCATTTTTAAATGTGTATGTCATATTTTTTAACATTAAAATAAATATTTTTAAATTTTTTATAATTTTAGTTTTTACTTGTCATATATTTACTACTATTATTGATAATTATTAATCTAGCCGCCCGTGCCATTGAAGGACGGGTTATAATATAGTAAATTAATGTTAAAATAATAATAAAAAACATGCTTTCTTTTTTTATATAATTTATGGAATGATGTTATTTTTGGAATGATTATTTTTACCCGAGCTTATTGATTTTAAGCTCTTTAAACGTCGTGCATGTAAGATATTTAAAAACTTATGAATTTCTTAATGTTTGGCAGTTTTTGTAAATAATATCTAATTTCATTTCAAACTAAGATTTTCCTTAAATTTTTATTTTTCCTTTTAAATCCAATATTCTTTTTCTTTTTCCAGCAATTTTCATTTAAAAAGTTAAGTAACTATAGTTTTAATATATATTCACAAATAGTAATGTAATTAAATAATAAATAAATAAATATAAAAAAGTTCACTGACAAGTGTATTTGAATTAAGGAAACGATATAAAGTTTTATTTTCACCTTTTATGAATTTTTTATAAAGCCGTGTCTCGCACCAATTTAAATTTTGACCCAAGGTAGGATGTTGGGAAAATTCCCAACAATAGTTTTATTTGTAACTTTCTTTTTTGAGTTTTTAGATTTCAACATTTTAGTCTCAACATACCAAAAGTAACCTAAAATGCTTGTTTAATTTTCAGAATAAGATATTACTTAAAATGTAATTTATATATTCTATAATAAAGTTTTCCATGTAAAGGCAACTCAATAACAGGACCAAAACTTATATATCTCTGTGCCCCAATCCGACCCAGTATATGAGGCGTTTCTACGCGTGCATGTCCATGCACCCTCAAATGCGACCACACCATAGTTGGTGTATGTTGTGCACAACCTGACTTTTAACCTCTTTTTTTTTTCCTTCTCTCCTTCTTTTTAACCTCTTTTTTTATCAATTTGTTGTTATTCTTATTTGTTTTATATATTTTTCTTCTTCTCTATCTTCTTATTCTTATTCTTCTTCAAATCTCTATGAAGTCATTTATGAGGTTTTTTCTTCTTCCCCTTCTCTTTTACTCATTTTCATAGATTTACTCCTTTCAAGTATTATATAAATATCTTACAGGTAATACATATGTTCATTTCAGGTATTGCAGAAGAACCTTATAAGTATTATATATGTTCTTTTCAAGTATAACATAAATACCTTACAAGTATTACACATGTTCTTTTCAGGTATTACATAAGTACCTTATAGGTATTACACAAGTTTTTTTCAAGTATAACATAAATACTCTACAAGTATTACACATGTTCCTTTCTAGTATTACATGAGTACCTTTAAATATTTCACATTTTCATTTCAGGTATTACATAAGTACCTTATAGGTATTACACATGTTCCTTTCAAGTATTATATAGATACCTTACAGATATTATACATGTTCTTTTCAAATATTACATAAGTACCTTACAGGTATTACACATGTTTCTTTTAGGTATTACAAATCAGTAATACCTCAACTATATTTTTATAATATTTTGAAGGTATTATTTACATATTATTCAAGCATGTCTAATACCTATAGAATAAATTAGTAATACGTTTAAGGTATTACATAAGTCTCTTTCAGGTATCACATAAGCACTTTTAAGGTAATATAATTAAAAATATTACAGCAATACGTTTAATGTATTGCATATTTACCTTACAGATATTACATAAGTCCATTTTAGGTATCACATAAGCACCTTTAAGGTATTACATATTTAATTTTAAGGTATTAAAACTGATAGTATAAGGTACTACATATGCATACATTTAAATTATTACATATTTATTTTTAAAGTATTAATGTTGATAGTTTAAGATATCAATTATATACTCTTAAGATATCAGTTATATATTTTTAAGGTATTAATACACTGTAGAGTGTTCAATTTCCGTTTAAAATTTTAGACTTAGGAGTAAAGTTTTTATTTTCACTCCCTCAAAATTCAAATATATTTTGGGTTTACTAAATTAAAATTTTGAAATAACCAATATCCAAACAAATGTCAATCACCAATTTTCTTTCTTACATTTTTTGTTTTATTTAAATTAAATTTATATTTTAGTAAGCCAATGTGGAATTACCAGTTAAATAACAAAGGTCTTGCACCTTTTCACAAGCAAAAAGAAAATAAAAAACGAGATCGAGAAATCCAATAATAAAAATAAAAATAGAGAAAAACAAGAGGAAATGAAAATGGAGGCTCAGATCTATGGTAGAGAAGAGGCAGCAAGAAGTCGGAAAGGCCATGGCTACGAAATTACAGGTTGCATCTGACCTAGTCCAATTCAAATATCGTCTGGATCGTCCCGTCAAGATACCGATCGATATCTTAATATCCAATTCAAAAGCTCAAAAAACTCAACTATTATCGTCACAGTCTCGTAAGGAGAGAGAGAGAGAGAGATTGTAGGATGATGACGAATGTAGTATGCTGCCCTTAATTATCAATCCAATGACTGTTAATTATTTCGAGAAATTATTGAGTTTGCAGAGAGGAAATTAGAGAAGAGAGAAAAACAGAACATAGAAAAAAGAAGAAGAATAGACAACGCTTCCATAGAAAGATAGACTTAATATATATATATATATATATATATATATATATATATATATATATAATGCATAAGATTCGAACCTGGAACGGATTGGGGGCACCAATCTAGGGGCACATAAGTGTTTCTTTAACAACAGAGGAAGCTTGAAGCTTCTCACAAGCCCAATATTCTACTTCCATTCGAGAGGTCAAGAATGCAAGTCTTACTAAATTTAGCTAACTCATAATAATGCCTTTTCTTAAAACATTTGTTTCTTCTCTGACTTATATTAAAAGGGAAAATTGCAAATGTCATGCCTTAAAAAACAAAAATTGGTTGTTTATTTTGATAAATAAATAAAAAAAGTCGGCATGAATAATTGCATAACCAAGTCATTGTTATGTAATATAACAAATTATTCTAACACACATTTAGAAGGCAAGAGACATTCGTTCAAGTGAAGTAAACTTACAGATGGGCCTCCATTACCAGACCATTAGCACTGATAGTTTTCTAACCTTTTGCAATACATATCTTTCTCCAACTGGATAAAGGTAAAAGAAATTGTTGTAAGGATAACGGATTGAGACAGTATATATCATGCAAAATTGTGGTGTTATAAAGATTAGGGTTTTTGTTATTAATTAAGGAACATTAAAATTAGGTAAAACATCGTTGAGAAATCTTAAAATTTCATTATGGGATTATATCATGGATCTTGATATGTAAAGTGAAGTCCTATGTAGAAGACAACTTATACGATGTGTAAAAAAATAAATTAGTGACAAAAACCATATAATAACTTCTTTTTTTTTAAAAACAAAAAGTAGAAGGGGGATATTAAATTCATTATTATATTTGACTGTAAACAAGATATTTCATTTAAATTTTATATCAAATTTATTTATTAAAATTTGTTATAATTTCGTGATTTTTGTATACTAAATTTCCAAATTTTTGATGCCAATCTCATAACCCTCATACCTATGCCATGGATCTCACAAAGGCCGCCATTGAAGATCTTTTTCAATAACTCAAACCCCATTTTGTCTTCTTTGACTTCAAATAATGACATCAAGATTAAATTTTCAATAATAATGTGGGAATGGGAAGAGCTTTGAGCAAGCAGAAGCCATTGGCAATTAAGCCGTGGCTGATGGAAATGAATTGAGGTCAAGAGAGAACTTTTTGGAATTTATGTTCAAATCTTATTCGGAATTATCCAGAAAAAATAGGATGAAAATGTCAAAAAATTGAGAAAGAAACTATTTTTTTATAAGTTTTTCTTAGAAGTGTGAAATTACTATTATGTTTAGATAGTCACTAGTCACCCTGTTTGAGATTCAATATTTTGTAGTAACTTGAAAAGAAATTTAAACATGTATGCAGTTTGAAATTTAAAAAAAAAAAAAAATTGGTAAAGATTCGTTTTTTGAAAAGGAAGTGGTCTTGTGATGCAATTAAAAAAATTTAAAGGACAATTGAAGCGGTTTTTTTTTTTAATTTAAAAAACATTGGAATTTTTTTTAATTTTTTTTAAAAATCCTTATGAAATGACTTCTGTAATTATATACTAGTAAGTTCTCCCGTGCGTTGTACGATTTGTCATATAACATATGATAAATATTTGATTTTTGATAAAATAAACATAAATGTTTAGAAGAAAACGGAGCATATAGAACATTTAATTATTAGAAAATTTGAGTTTAAATGACTATATTTTACCTTATATATTTATATTACATCACATTAAACAAATGATAAATATGTTATAAAATCAATTACTTGATAACAAAATGTAATCAATTATATACACATCGAATATATAAAGTATTCAAATTTAAAAAAAATTAAATAATTATATTTAAATATTTCTTTCCTCTTACATGATTGTATTTATTAATTTCAAACAGCTAGATAAAACAAAAAATATATATAATTATAACTCAATCAATTGATTGAGAAGTCTATATATTAATCTAAACATAGAACAAAAATATAAATATACTAAGTTAAATAATTATAAAAATAATGCAAAGTCATATAAAAATATAAACAAAACCTTAAATAATTATTTTTATAGATTAGTTTGGAGAAATAACAATACATATTAGTATACTAGTATGAAAAATAAGATTTTCTACAATAAATTATCTTATTAAAATTATATATGAAAAAACAACACACACTCCAAAAATAACAAATATTCAGCATAAAATAATGAAATAATCAAACAGCTAAAATCCTTTTCGTTCTCTTAGAAGATATATATTTATAATGATACAAGTGAATTTTCAGAGCTTAATCAATCCGCATGTTTATACATAAGCTTTTCTGAGTAATATTGAACACATAATCAAATAGTAATGGATTTTATAGAAGTATGATAATATATTTTTCTTATTTATTTACTTAGGCCAATAAGCCTTTATATACAGTTTACAAATAATGAAGAATAATCAAGAAGGTTTTAGAAAGATATACAACATAATCTGCAAGATATACACCAAATAATATGAAGATTATCTAGGATTCTTAATACGTCCCGCAAAATGGGAGTTCCATCGGCAACAGACATTTTGGAACGAAGAAGTTGAAATCGCTAACGAGAGAGAGGCTTTGTCAGGATGTCAGCAACTTGGTCAACTGTGGATACATGTGAAACATGCAGCAGCCCTTTGTTCGTCAAATCCCTCACAAAATGAATATCAATTGTAATATGCTTGAGCCTGGAATGGAGCACCGGATGGAGTGCAAGCCTGGTGGCACTGATATTATCACATAGAATGTGAGGTGGCCGAGGAATGGGTATCCTGAGGTCGCGAAACAAGTGTGTGATCCAACAAATCTCGGAGGCAGCCGACATAAGAGATCTGTACTCAGCCTCGGTAGAGGAGCAGGCTACACCATTCTGCTTACAAGACCACCAAGATATAGGATTATGCCCCAAAAAGATGAGATAGGCAGAAGTAGACTTGCCATCAACGACACTGCCACCATAGTCACTGTCCGAGTATGCGTCGCAAGAGAAGGCCATGGTGAAGAGTACCTTTGAGGTACCGAAACAGGTGTTTTACAGAGAGCCAGTCTGAGGAAGTTGGCGATGCTATAGACTGAGCTAATTTGTTGACAGCAAATGCAATATCAGGTCGTGTCAGAGTGAGGTATTGCGAACCTCCTAAAACTCTTTGGAAAGTAGACAGATCAAAGCCATCATGTGATGTGGCAGTCGACTTTGAGGCCATTGGTGTGGTTAAAGGCTTGGCATCGGCCATATTATGACGGCGCAATAAGTCGATAGTGTACTTGTGTTGTGATAAGAATAATCCTTCTTTGCAAGTTGCAACTTCCACTCCAAGGAAATAAGTAAGAGTGCCAAGATCCTTAATAGCAAAATGGGATTGTAAATGAGATACCACTCGAGATAGTAGTGACTAATGGGAGCCGGTGAGAATTAAATCATCCACATAGACCAATAAAAATGTCTGAGAGGTGCCACTGTGAAAAGTGAATAGAGACGTATCAACTTTGGATTGAATAAATCCAAAGGCTGTCAATGTGGAACATAAGGCAAAAACCATTCGCGAGGAGCTTGGCGAAGACCGTAGAGAGACTTTCGAAGGTGACAAACATAAGAAGGATGAGCTAGATCTGAAAAACCAGACGGCTGCATCATCTAAACAGGTTTAGCGAGATGCCCATGAAGGAAGACATTGCTTATGTCTAGTTGGCGTAGTGGCCAGTTATGCATCAATGCAACAGAAAGAACAGTGCGAATGGTGACCGGTTTTACAACCAGACTAAAGGTCTCGTCATAATCTATGCTGGGGTGCTGATGGAAACCTTTAGCCATTAAGCGGGCTTTGAAGCGATCAATGGAGCCATCAGGTTTTCTTTTAATTTGGGAAACCCACTTAAAACCAATTATATTTGTAGTGGGAGGAGGTGGTACAAGATCCCAGGTGACATGCTTAAGTAGAGCTGTAAACTCATCAGACATTGCGGTGCGCCATCGTGGATCAGAGAGAGCAGCTGTGACACATGTGGGTTCAATGTCAGCAGGTAAAGGGTGTTTTGTGGCAGAGTGTAATTGTTTTGGTTTGTATATACCATGTTGACTGCGTGTAGTCATGCGATGAGTTCGCATGGGCTATATAGGTTCGGTCGGGACTGAGTCATTTGACGAAATGGAGTTTTGAGAATGGCTAGTAGGTGAAGGAATTTGAGTATGTGGTGGATTAGCAGATGATATGACTTGTGTGTGTAACGCCCCGATTCTTTTTGTAAATAAACCTTAACCGAGACGTTATTCACTAAAAAAAAATATTCTCTTTTTCAATAGAATAAAGATAAATAAAATCCAGAATAATTATAAAATATACATTTCTTAAATTCATGAAATTAATCATTTTAAATAAAAAGCTTTTGTAACCTTTGATCATCGGCTACCAGCATCCACCGCTCGCGCGCCACGCCCTAAACTTCTTAAACTGAAAACATTTTAAAAGAGGGGTGAGTGACAAAAGTACACTCAGTGGGGTAGGGAACTCGGAATGACATAAAATAATTTTGGAAGATTTTACACACATACCAGAATACCATTTGTCACATAAAAATAGATTTTCATAAAATGTTTGTCTTTTAATAAAAACAGCATAAAATAGATCACTTCAAATCACGTGATTTAAATCATTTTATAATGTAAGCATCCATCTCAAATCAATCATCCTTCACATTCAAACATATCACTTTTCATATAATTTACGGTGCTTAACAGCCATGAAAGCATTTTACGGTTCTTAGCCACCATGAAAACATTTTACGGTTATTAACCGTCATGATACGGTGATCAGCCGTCTTTATGCGAGCCCTAGCCGCCTTGCATACGCATGCACAAGCACATATCACTTCATTTTCACATTTACGGTTTTTAGCCGTCTTGTAAACATACAATCAATCATTCACGTTCAAACATCACTTTTCACATAATTTACGGTGCTTAGCCGCCATGAAAGCATTTTACAGTTCTTCGCCGCCATGAAAACATTTTACGGTTATTAACCGTCATGATACGGTGATCAGCCGTCTTTATGCGAGCCCTAGCCGCCTTGCATACGCATGCACATGCGCACATATTTGCATCACACATACACATATCAAACATACACATAGAAACACATTTATTTAACAAAACACTTAGTTGCAGTTCTCAACTGCCATGAAAGCACGTCTTATTTGCACATATGCAAATATTAACTTCACATCATTCTTCACCTTTGCATTCATAGTAAAACATTCGTAATCCATCACTTGCTTTAAATCATTCATTAATCACATTCTCATTTAATAATAATCTTAGCTCAAAGCACTTTATCACATAACACATATATATCAACCTCACCTCAATCAAGTAAAAGATTTCATATTTTAAATAATTTGAAAGAATATAAATACCGTATTAAGAATTTACCCCCACCTTTCAAAGATGATGCTTGTAAAACGTTTACTCTTATCCAAGCTTAATTTTTCCTTCTTTCGTATCTCCTACAAGGCATAACTGCTCGCTTTAGAATTTAATCGAACTATTATTAATTTAAATACATTCTTAATTTAGAACCTTTTCTATTAACAGACCATCTAACAGGGTTAACCTGAAATAAAATTAAGTATTAATGTAATATGCTAGGGTGATAACACTCAACTCAAAACCCTACCTGAAACTAAGTTTCCTTAATTATTTCAATAAGGATCTAGGGTTTTATACCTTAATCGACATATAAAGAGGTCTAAATAAAATAACTTATTTAATATAATTTCTCTTTGTCATTTAATTAAAGCTTGGTTTCTTATGATGTTGTGGTTTAAAAGTAAAATAAATGATTTTTAAAGTAATATAGGGTTTAAATGAAATTATAATGAAAATGCGTTTATTAAAATATTAGAAAACTTAATTAGACTTTACTTAAATCTTAGAAGACTTATCTTAGATTTAGGAAAATTAATTATAAAATTATGATTTAGGTTAGATCTTGAAAATTTGATAATAATTCTAAACAAGTAAATTATAAAACTTTTGGCTTCAATTAATTCTTGAAGACCTTTAAAATAATCTTAAAAAACTAATTATGTACTTTACGGTTTAATTTAGATATTAAGAAATTTGAATATATTTATGATATTTAACTATATAATTTAAATTATAACCATGAATTCAATTAACTGAAATTATAAGTTAATTTAGGAAATATATTTAATTGCATAACATGTTTAGTTAATTATTATTTAAGAGGATTAAAATTGATTTTTAATTTGATATTTATGTTTGAACTTGACTTTGGGAAATTAACTAGTAAAGTTCATAATTAACTTCAGATCATTAAATCAATTTTTTAACAATATAGGGAAATTATTTAAATGTTTAATATTTATAATTAGGCATTTGGTTTGTTTATTAAATTATGAAGATCAAACATAATGTCTATAATTATATTTAGGACAAAATGTCATTTAAATTAAAAGAGATTGTAATTTATATTTATAATTAGGCCTTTGGGTTATTTATTAAATTATGAAGATCACAACATAAGGTACATAATTATATTTAGGTCCATATTTATAATTTTCCAAGGGTTATGGGCTTAACGAGACGTGAATTTAGGGTTTTAAAACTTAGATTTAAGATAACTATTAGATTGTACATATTTTAATTATTATAATATCTTTAAGGTTAATTTGCAACCTAATTCATTAGATTGAATTTAATTCATTTATTCATATATATATTAAATCTCGAAAATAATATCTGTAATATTTAGGGTCCGTTTTATAATCTCAATCAATTATGGATAATAAAATACCATTTCAACAACTCTAAGGGTATTATTGTAATTTCAGCATATTCTAGAGTTCGTTTTAGCAATAATAAACAATTCTAATAGGCAATATTTAATATCATCAATTTTTAGGGTGCATAATGTAATTTTAGCATAATTTAGGGTTCGTTATTATTATTTATAGTTCATGATACTTAAAACATAATTTCATAAAATTAAGGGTATCAAATGTAGTATCTATAATTATTGGGCTCCAATATAATTTTCAATACTTTCAAGATTGGCAAATAAGCCCCTAAACTATTTCTAATTCCCTTAAATTAGCCCCCCACAATTAAACCATTCCCAGCCCCCCTGCTCCCTGCCCCCTTCCTCCACCTTCCTCCACCACTACATACACACCCATATATATATATATACATATATTACATACAGACCTACCTATATATATATATACATGCTAATATACATAGCAACACACAGTAGAAATACATATATAAACACCGCCGTATACACACCTAGCCCCAACCTTAGCCATAGATGTTGCTTCCTTTCATACCTTTTCCAGCCACCACAGTCGCCACCCCTCGGCCTCACCACTGCCGTCGTTCGACCCGGCGCCAACACAGCCTGCCGGCGCAGCTCCGGCGCTGGGCCCCCTCCCCTGCACACACACATAAATACAAACATATATATTTACACCCGCACAGCCGCCGCTTGCAGCGGCGGCTTTGACATCCTTTCTCGCCGGTGAATCACGTGCCGGCTCCAACACCAACCCAGCAGATAATTTTCAACAAAGAGGAAGGGAGAGAAGAGAGAGGGAGTTTGTAGAGAGAGAAAAATGTAGAGAAGGACAAAGAGAGCCGAGAGTGTGAGAGAGAGATAAAGTCCTTATCTTATTTTTCAAACTTTGACCAATTATTGTTACTCAATTATGATGAAGATTAAAGAAGGATATTGACTTATCTATATTTATCACATTGTATCCTAATACTAATTTATTAATACTATAAATCTTATATTATAATTTATATGAAATTTTTTTTTTCTAGGATGTTACAGTGTGAGGTAGTACTCGGCTGAGGTTTAGATTCGTACCTCGTAAAAAAGATTTTTTTGTTTAACCATTTATTTTCTTTTGGAACTTTTGTAAAGAAATTATGTTCAAGCAAGCAAATATGTCGGGGTTACAGGAGTCTATCCATCACGTATAGGTTGTAAGGGCATCGTGGTATAACTGTCGATAGGCTGAGAGGAGTGAGCAGGTGGGTCAGTATTTTTTAGGTTAAATTCATTTTTAGTCCTACCCCAGAGGCACTGTCCGTTTTTAGTCTCGTTGAAATTTGATTTTCAATTTTAGTCTTATAATTGAAAAAATTGTCCAATTTAAGTCTTTTTTTCATCGGATTTTTGATTTTCCGATCAGATACCAACGAGTGTGCTACACTCGCCCCCAATCCGAATATTTCAGCCAACTTATGCTGACATGGCTGTTTTTTCACATGTGAAATTTCTTTGTGGTATTTTTCAATTTAATTATTTTGCCAAATCATATTTTCAATCCCAATATGTTTCTCTTCTTCTTGCCTTGAGTCAATGCCCTCTTTTTCCGGCCATTCACCGTGCTGTTCGCCAGAAGCAAGTCGAGAAGGTCTTTCTCCGGATTCCCTGTGGCCGGTCTATTGCTCCATTCCACGATTATTGAATGGAGAAGCACGTCTATTTCTCTCCCAAGTTCCTTAGCTTTTAGGGTTTGTTTAGGGTTCACGAATTTCCCAAAGGGTGCCCACAAAGCAGTTGGAACTGAAGAGAGTTATCTGTATCTCTCTTAAGTTTTCCAACACTTTTCTGCCATTTTCATAGCTTACTCCAAAGTTTGTTCTGGGGATTATTTCTCCAGCTGTTCTGATGATTTCACTCTCTACGTCGATTTCTGGGTGGCCAAAGTTGATCAGCCTAGCCCATCGGTCCATCATGTTCTTCAATGAATCCACCATTAAGCTTGTCATTGCCTGTATTTTCATGTTTATCAATAATTTTCATAGAAGGCAGGAATGTAGGTATTCTCTGTGATTTGGGGATTTGGAGGAGATTTAGATTTTCTTTTTAATTTAAATCAAAAATATGATATGGCAAAATAATTGAATTGAAAAATACCACAAAGAAATTTCATATGTGAAAAAACAGCCATGTCAGCATAAGTTGGCTGAAACATTCGGATTGGGGGTGAGTGTAGCACACTCGTCGGTATTTGATCGGAAAATCAAAAATCCGACGAAAAAAGGACTTAAATTGGACAATTTTTTCAATTAAAGGACTAAAATTGAAAATCAAATTTTAACGGGACTAAAAATGGACAGTGCCTCTAGGGCAGGACTAAAAATGAATTTAACCCGTATTTTTTGGTGGGATATGAATAGGAGGGGCAAACAGCCGAGAAAGTTCGGAAGCAGGTGAGATTGATGCAACAGTGTTGGATGGCACTTGTGAGGGAAAAGTGTGTTCATCAAATGTGACATGTCGGGATGTAATCAATTTTCCCGTAGAAAGATCCAGGCAATGATAGGCACTTTGTGAGGTAGAATAGCCAACAAAAACACATGGTTTAGAGGTAGGCTCCAGTTTGTTGGTTACATGATGGCGGAGAAGTGGAAAGCAAAGACACCCAAAAACTCACAACCGAGAGTAATTAGGCCGTCGGCCAAATAAGGCTTGAAAGGAACTGCAATTCTTTAGAACAGAAGTAGGCATCTGGTTAATTAAGTATACTGCGATGGTAAGAGCATACGTCCAAAACTCAACAGGTAAACCAGACTAATGTAATAGAGTACGACCGGTTTCAACGATGTGGCGATGCCTACATTCAGAAGTACCATTATGTTCTGGGGTGTACGGAGCAGTAGTAAGCCAACTGCTGTCTTGAGACATAAGATAAGGTTGTAATGCCATAAATTCTCCATCATTGTCACTGTACAGATTCTTGAGAAGATAACCGAACTATTTTTCAACAAGATTCTTAAGTTGCACAAATAGGCGATGAACATCAAACTTAGCAACCATAGGGAAAAGCCAGCAATATTTAGTATAGTGATCGACAAACAATACATAAAACCGACAACCAGTAGTAGCAACAACTGTGGAACCCCATACATCACAATAAACATAATGAAACGGATGCATTAAATGTAAAGATGTCTTAGCAAAAGGTAAACGGTGCGATTTACAAGTACTGCAAGATACACATTTATGCAACTGCGAAGTATCAGTTCTCAAAACAGGTAAAGTAAACTGAGAGACAATATAGGTACTAGTCTTTACAGATGGATGCCCAAGACGAGAATGCCACAAGGACCGAGATACACGTTCCCCAAGTGAAGCTGAATGCGCCGCAGGTAGGGCATCAAATTTGAGAAAATAGACTCCATTACTGCAAGGTTCACTGGCCAGAAGCGCCCTCGTGATTTTGTCCTTCACAAGAAAATAATTAGGATAAAATTCAATGAAAGTACCATTATCCTTAGTGAATCGATGAATGGATAGAAGATTCTGTGTAGCAGCAGGAACGCAGAGAACATCAGATAATAAAAACTTACGATTAGAAGTAGAAAGTTTAGAGATACTAGTGTGAGTGATAAGCATGTATGTGCCATCAGTGAGTCGAACTGATTCTGTTCCATCATACTCGGAATGAATTGTTAAATTGCTGAGGTTCGGTGTGATGTTATGAGAGGCACGGGAGTCGAGAAGCCAAGCATTAGACGGCTGAGGACGTGAAGGTGACTGGTTGTAGTTGACCTGCGGTGGAAATTTTTTGCAGTAGAGTGCAGTATGTCCAGGATTTTGACAAAGCTGATATATAACATCACGATTATTGGCATTGGAAGAGGAATTATACTGAGTAGAATACTGAGAATTTCGGCCACGCCCTCTGTCAAAGGAGTTACGGCCGCCACGACCTCCTCGAGTGTTATAGGAGTTCCGGCTAGAGGAATAGTGACGCCCAGAATTTGAGTTTCCAGAATTGCGCCCAGAATTGGAAGTCTGACCAGCGAAATTTGCATTGGCAACAAGCGCAGTTTATTGCGCATCTAACTTTTGCAGATACAATTCTTGAGAGACCAGTGTGTCTCTCAATTCAGTAAAAGGAAGGGACGTTTCTCGTGTCCGGATCGAAGCAGCGATCTCCCGAAAACGAGAGCCCAAACTATTGAGGACATAGAGTATAACATCATCGTCCGAGAGTGGCTTGTTGATAATTGCTAATTCATCAACCTTTATTTTGATGAATTGGAGAAATTCATCAATAATTCGTGTTCCAATGACAGCGCGCGACAAATTGTCCTTTAATTGCATTACTCGAGAATGGGAGCGGCTGGCAAAAAGGGTTGCAAGAGTGGACCAGGCGTCGGTGGAAGTCTTAGCCGAAGAGACCATGGGTACAACCTGTTAGTGAGCGAACAGATAATGGCTGCCAAGATCATTTGATCTTGTTGGAACCAATGTTCCGAGGCGGCTGTGTTTGCAGAGGAAGAAGATGGTGAAGTGTTGGTGTCGTCAACGAAATTCATTAGTTTATAGCCATTAAGGATAACAGTAAATTGGGCACGCCAAGATGGGTAGTTGTTTGGTGATAGTTTGATGGGAAGGGGGTGTCCGCCATTGATGGCGACAACTGGCGGTGGGGAAGGGTGAGAGGTGGCGATGGTTTTGTCGGAGATATCAGACGTCATGGTGACGGCAGGGATGAGAGATGGCGGCGACTTAGGGTTTCGAAAAAAAAAAGTAGGATCGTGTCACGTTAGAGATATGCTCTTGATACCATATAGAAGTATGATAATGTATTTTTCTCATTTAATTACTTAGACCAATAAGCCTTTATATACATTTTACAAAGAATGGAAAATAATCAAGAAGGTTCTAGAAAGATATACAATATAATCTGCAAGATATACACAAAATAATATGAAGATTATCTAGGATCCTTAATAGATTTCACCTAAACACTTCTCCTATTATCTTGAACTTTTAGCTAATTAAATTTAGGACCTAGGATCCCATTTTAAAATATTCTTTCAAAATTTCGATCCTAAATTCACTGATTACTGATTAGTTAAGGCTATATTAATCAAATTCATATTTTTTTGGCAATAAATAAATCAGACATCTTCATAGGACTGGTAATTAATTATTTATACAAAAAATTGTGATTGATTTGTGGGTGCATAGATGCACCAAGTTAGAGAGTTGGATGGAGCGTATAGGACATGATATCGTGGTCCAATTTGCAATCATTTCACCTTTAAATAGTAAATACTATATACCAATATTATCAACACTTTATTTCCCTACACAATATAATCGTGGGCCTAAACAATTTCACCAAATATCTATTGGGACATGCATATATACAAAATATTTTCTACTCATACATTAATTATTGATCAATTTATGGAAATTTTCATATGCTCTCTTTGAAGAGATGTACTTTTAGATATACGATTTTCAATTAAAATTGATCAGATCTATCAACACACTTTAACGAGTTTAGATCAGTATGGTGTTCTTAAAGTAGCTGTGAATTGTTTTGGTAATTAATGAAGATGATATTTAATTTTGGATATGTGTACTTATTGTATGCATTTTATAAAAATTATAATAACTTTTTGATTTATTTGATGTATATAATAATCTTAGTATTATGTATGAGATCATTAAGATTATTGATAGATCATAGTAATCTTGAATGTATGTGATCAAATTAATTATGAGTTCGAAATAATATTTTGCTGTTATAATATAATAGTGGCCCAATGGATAGGCCTGACTATACTAATGTTTTAAGTCTGCTTTTCTATTCCAGTTATATGGATTTATCAATGTAATGGTATCTGTTCGATCTAGATCCGTCAATTTAAATATAAGTATTTTTTTTTTCGTTGAAACATAATTTTATAGAGGCATCACTAATATTATATAAAGGTGTTACTTTATCTACATAAAGTTATTAGCTCATTTTAATTGAAACTTGAATCCGTGTAATTTATAGATAAGTTTTTTTTTTTTTTTTTTACTGAAACATCGCTACATAAAAGTATCGATCACTATTATTATATAAAGGTATCACTAGTTATAAATAAATATATTAACTTATTTTAATTGAAATATAATGTAAGAGTATTACTTGTATCACATAAATGTATTAATTATAATATAGCATTAAAGTATTAATACATCAACTTAAAGGTATTACATAAAATTTGTTAGAACACAAAAATGTGTGAGTGACTGAGTGTATAACAATGGAGGTAGCACTAGCATAATCAAAAGGTATCACCAGCATAATTAAATAATATTACATGTTTGTGTAAACATAACTAAAAAGTATTACATGTCTGCATAATATAATGTAAGAGTACAACTATCATAATTAAAATGTATTACTAACATAATTAAGAGGTATTATATATTTATCAGAATATGAATACATGAGAGAGAGTATGAACACAAATATTGGCGAACTTGGGGCGCGTGTGAGCGCATAAAAGTAATTTTAATCAACCCTAAAATCCATGCACCAATTTCATAGGAATATTTGTGATTTTTAAATTAATTTATTTCGATACATAATGAGTGATTTGATTTTAAACTTAAAAATATATTATTACCTTTCCCAATAAATATATATATATATATATATATATATATATATAGGAAAAGGTAGTAATATATTTACTCTTTGCAGTTAACCTATTAAATAATTAAATATGTTTCATTTCTCATTTTTTAACCCTTTCTAATTTGTAACCTTCAAATTCTGAACTATATATACTTAAAACTTTCTCTAACTTTTTTATTAAAGAAAAAAACTTTGCAGCCCCTTCTTAATTCCAAAAAAAGCCCCTGAAAGAGACCATCTTTGAAAGGAGATTAATGGACATTTAAGATATTTAAAATTGACAGATACAAATTCATAGATGAGTCGAAGAGGCTTGAAAATGGTGACAAAAGTACGTAGCAGGAAAACATGAAGGGTTAATACATTCTCTCATTGGACTTATGCATCATTTAATACTTAACCACTTGTACATGTATCAAATAAATCCTGATATTTAATTTTTGATATGTGTACAATTATAATTTGTTGTATGATAAAATATATCAAAATTAAAGTTTATTGTATCCTGAATTCGAGCTGACTAGAACCAGGTGTATTGAATAACAAGAAGGCGACAAGAGTCTGAGTAGGGGTCAGTCAGACCGAGCCGACCAAGGTAGGTTATCCAAACTGAGCTCAAGCAAGATCAACCAAAAGTGACCGATCCGACCAGAGCAAACTTATCGAAGAGCAACCCGGAAAGTCAGGCCGATCAAAGATGATCGAGACAACTAGAGGTTCATTGGCCCTAGTATGTTCAACCAAGATAGATCAGAACACATGAAAGACTCGAATGACCAGAGAACACAAAATCAATATCATCCCAAAAGTTAGAAATCTACTTCAAAAAAAAGATCTTCAAGCCCAGAACATCTGAAAAATGAACAAATCTAAGATCAAATAAAAAATGAACAAATTTAAGATCAAATCAAATCTACTAAAGATAGAGATAAATCTATATTTTTCTTATCTAGATCCCTAAAATCAATTATTCCCCATTATGTATTTTAGGTTTAATCTATAAAGAGGTCTAAATTATCATTGAAAGAGATTGGGAATTCATTGTATTCAAAGTAATACAATAAAATAAAATAATTTAAAACAAATCATATATAATTTTTTTTGATTGAAAAATATTTTTGACCCACAAATAAATCACAAAGAATTTATTCAACCTCTGATCTGCCCAAGTTTATTGAGCAAAATTTGGCAAACAAGTAGAAGCATTTAACACATAATGATAGTTGCTTATTAATTCTAGGGTGACAATATCAACATCCCATCTCAATTCTAATACAGAACTAGATACATACTGAAATAATATTTGTACTCCACGTGTTTTTTTAAGTAAGAATTAGAGTGGTGGAAAAAGGTAGACGTGCCCAAACGGTTCGAAAAACCGAAACCGGGACGGTTCGAAAAACCGAAACCGGGACGGTTCGAACCGGCGGTCAACGGTTCCGGAACCGGAACCGCGGTCAACGGTTTGGAACCGTGAACCGTCGAAGTAAGGTTCGGTTTCGGTTCGCCTTCTCCAAAAACCGGTAACCGGCGGTTCGAACCGGCGGTTTGTACATTTATTTTTTTTTTTTTTGGATTCCTTAATTTTATTAAGGATACGTAGACAATTTCATTCAAAGTTTGGAAGTGAAATTTTCACATTCAAACTTAAAATGAAACTCAAGTTCTTTCAATTTATTTTTTCCTCTTCTTTCATTTATTCATCATGATCATTGTAATTATAATATATTCAATTCTACATTGTAGAAATGCGATAATTGCCACAACTAATGATTGTGTTCCATTCCAGTAAAATAAATAACGTTGATACATCGACAAAGGTGGAAACTAAATAACAACCTAGAATATAAGATAGCGTCGATACATCGACAAAGAAGGTGGAAACTAAATAACAACCTAGAATATAAGATAGCGTCAACTAATGATTGTGTTCCATTCCAGTAAAATAAATAACGTTGATACATCGACAAAGGTGGAAACTAAATAACAACCTAAAATATAAGATAGCGTCGATACATCGACAAAGAAGGTGGAAACTAAATAACAACCTAGAATATAAGATAGCGTCGATACATCGACAAAGAAGATATCTAGCTAACAATAAAAGATATACTTATGATTTATCTATATCTCTAAGATACATTATAAATGTCATTTTTCAAAGAAAATCAAGGCTGTCCAATGGGGCACGACCGTGCCGTGTAGCACGACCGTGCCCTACTTGACAGAACCGTGTCCTGCTCGACAAAAAAATCAAAAAAAAAAGGAAAAAACCGGGAAACCGGCGGTTTGAACCGCCGGTTCCGGTTAACCGCCGGTTTCCAAACCGGAACCGGAACCGAACCCCCCACGGTTCGGTTCCGATTTGCTTCCCTCGGTTCCAAAAACCGCCGGTTCCGAACCGGCAAACCGGAACCGGAACCGGAACCGGCTGAACATGTCTAGAAAAAGGTAATAAAGATTAAAAAAATTGTGTAATGCAGATTTCAACTCTAATCATTATAATTTATATATAATGTCTTGGTTTGTACTCTTATATCTAACACATAATATTTTTGTATAATAAATAATTTAGAAATATTCTCATCCTACTAGTAAGTTGGAATGGATTTAAAATCCACCAAAATTTCTCAAAAATTAATTGAATGATAGTGATAAATTTTAAATTCACATCTAATCAAACACCATCCATGAAGTTGTTATGATGAATTTCAAACTCACTTCAAATTCATCTATCCAAATACACCCTAATTAAATACAAAATTTATTGTTATTCGGTTGAATAATTTTTCATATAATTTCAATGTATAAAGACTTCATTTTAAATACCATTAAATATTAAAGCAATTGTAATCAAATATGAAAATATTGGAAAATTTAAATTAAACATATTAATTTTGTAGTCTCAAATTTTCCAAATTTTAGATTGATAAGTTTCATATACCTCATACTAATAGTTGACCTATCTTTTAGGATTTGGATTGATAATTTTATTCCCTTTGTATGAGGGATACTTAATTAGCTTGTCTCATATTTAATTTTTTTTAATTTAAAAAAAAACTAAGATTTGAATATATAAATAATGATGTTTAAAATGTAAATGCAACATATAATATTTATATTCCTTTACTTGCATAAAATCTCACGACTAGTTAGGATGAGACAGATACCTATGCTATTTTTTTTTTCAAATTGCTTTGCATAATTTACCATATTATATTACAATATTAATTTGTTAGGACAAAATGAAATATATTAATAATGAAGAACAAGAAAGACAAACATTGACATTAGAGAAGATCATCACAAGATGAGAAGGTTCTAACCAATCAGGACAACTATGAAAAGACTGAACAACCCTGGCTCACATTACCATCTAAACAAATATTTTTGTGCAAATTTCCAAGCTATTTGAACATCAATTGTAGGTGAAAATATCCGTAAATATTTTTAATATTTTGTTGATATTTTTTTTTTTTATGTGACCGATACAAAAATGATCTGTATTTTTGTGAGACCCGAGCCCCTCGTTACTCTTTAACCAAAATAGTTCATGCATCCATGCATTTTATGAATTGCATGTTGATTATTATGTGATGCTTGAATTTATATTGATATCAATAATGTGTCCATTTTATTTATTTATTTATTTAAACTTGTTAAATCTTGAGATTGCCTATTTATTATTAGAGATTGAAAGCCCCAACTTAAATTATGTCAACATTTTTTATATTTAATATTAACCGTTTGAAATTAAAAAAAAAAAAATTTAAAGGTGAAATTTATATAGCATGGATATATAAGCTTTAATATGTAAATATATGTATACATTATGTGTAGATAAATATACTGTTTAAGTAGTTAACCAAAATAAGAATAATGCACATTATTTTAATAAAAAAAATAATTTAAGTTAATGGTTGATAGGGCTATCATGACTAATAAATATGAAGGAAAAGTGGACAAGTGTCCATATCAAGTGATGAGTCACGTTATTATTAACTATAATAGTAGAATAAAAGTGAAAATATTAAGAAGATAAAATCAAAAAAAAATCAAAGAAGAAGGACAGAAAAGGGGACGGAACAATGGGAGAGGAATAAAGAAGAAGAAACAGGTTAGTTTTTATTTACGTGATTACACTTTAAAAAAAAAAAATATTCATCCTTTAGAATGAAAAACTAGTTAATTGATTTAGTATAAATATATGTATGCTGCGTAAATTAATAAACCTACTTAGATTTGGTTGATTTATTAATAAAGAATTGAGTAATAATTGTGAAGAGATATAAGTAATTCTTTCAATAAATTTATAAGTTTAACCTTGATAATGTTTAAATGGATCATCACTATGAGATGAAATATGCTAAGAGGCCAATTATTAATGTAATATGTTGTATACGTGGATAATATAGTTTGATTTCATTAATTAATTTTCTACAGTTTATGAGAATAGACATAATTGTATAAAAATAAATTATTATCTTCTTAAGTAAGAGGTTTTTTTCTTTGTAATTAAAAGTATTTAAATTAATATATTTATTAATATTTTTATATCACTGAGGTGGAATATTAACTAATTCCATAAATGAAACCATTAATTAGATAATATAGTTATTGGGAAATTAATAGAAGTTAATCAAACTGATACAATTTATAATGAATATTCTGCTTAATAATTACATATTATCATGAAAGATTAGTGTAGATTTAAAAAAAAAAAAATCTGAACAAAGATGTGTCTTAATTTCATTAAGTAATTAAAACTCATTGTCATTAGTTTAATAGAACAATTTATTTCCTTTTTAGTTTAGTTGTATTGGCACAAAAGAGACTACAACCTTCGTAACAACCATTTCAGAAGAAAAGGTAAGTAGAAATTTATTTGCAATTACAATGTATGAATATAATATTTCGTGTTGTATATTGATTAAGTGATTTTATGTGATTTTATGTATCTTTGAGAATTAACGTACTTGATTGATGTTGTGGTGAAATATATGGATTGCATTATCATTCACGTGCATATGTAAATGATGAAGGTTATTGCATTCTACATACACGAAGTGATTTGAAGAAAAATATTTTATTGACCACTACTAGTGCATCGAGACATGTAAATCATGCTTATGATATACTATATGGTTAGCCGGTGGCATGTGAGACATGGATAGGCTGGATGTATTCCGCCGGTGGCATGTGAGACATGGATATGACTATTAATGATATATGCTTAGCCGGTGGCATGTGAGACATGGATATGACTTGATTTGTTCAGTCGGGGACATGTGAGACATGTATATGGCTATGATGAATGATGTTATGTTGAGCTCTATCCGGTGCCTAGTAGATGGTGGTCAAGGGCCCGATGAAGGAAAATGTTTTCGAAATAAATGTTTTCATTCACGAACATGCATCATTAACGTTAGTTCGTATTATTCATGTTATGTGCATAATTTCTGCTTATTGAGCTTTTTAGCTCATATAGTTCATGCATTGTAGGTGAACATGGTGACGCATAAGCTCATGGACTTACTGATAGCGTGGTTGAGTTCCTACGGGTTCGGAGATGGTGTACATGGATGACGACCTGTTGGGCTAGGCTATGGGCTTATTTTGCTGTAAACAATATTTTGATAAATTACATAGACTTCTATGTTTTCCTCGTACTCTGATATACATAAATATGTAAATATACAGGTGAGTGTGATTTTCAATATGGTACATGCTTCGATGCATGTTATAAAGTTTTGAACGAGTTTCATGCAACAAGGTTCTTGTGTGTAAGAAATTTTTTTATGTTATTTAAGTTTAAAAAAAAAATTCACACACTTTCTTACAGGTCTTTTAATACGAAAATCTATATAAGTCTAGCTATGTGTTTTGAAATGAGGGTGTGACAATTTTTTATATTTTTATTTTTTTACATCACTGATAAAAAAAATAAGAAATTTATCAAAATATAAATAAAATATCGATAATATCATGTATCGATTTTGATATCAGATGATTTCATGGTATAAATGGTAGGAAAATGGGTGAAATATGAGGAAATATCGATAAATATGGGTAAAATATCGATAAATATTGGTATCGATTTCAATATCGATGGTTTTATGGTGTAAATTATAAGAAAATCGGTGAAATATCAGTATATATATATATCGTGGAATATTAGGACAATATAAATTTGAAAAAATATTGATAAATATGATGTACCGATATTTCCATGATATTTCGAAATCAAAATTTTCATCCTTGTTAAAAACTTTCAAAGTAAATACAAGAGTATTAAATAAAAAAAAATATCAATAAGTTTATATAAATAAAAAGCTCCCAAAGTGTAAATAATAATAATAATAATAATAATAATAATAATAATAATAATAATAATAATAATAATAATAATAATAATAATAATAATAATAATAATCCAGGAAATTACTCTGAGAATTAATTTGAAAATCTTTGAAAATATAGTTACTACCAAATTTTAAAAGTGATTAAAATAAGAAAATCTCCCTTAAAAAAATTAAATAAACGACATGACTGCATGATTTGCATTTGACCAAAAATCTGCACACAAAAATTGTTTCGATTGCAATCAGAAAAAATAGTGGATTATGACAATTGCAATCTGGAAGAAAAAAAAAGATTGAAAGTGAATAACAGTCGTAAAATTACATTTTTTGATATGAACCCAAATAACAAATAGTAGTAAAGATTTTGTTACTGAACTGTATGAAGTGTCCAATCTCTAAAAGTGACATTACAAGATTTAAATTTTAAATAATTATGGTAAATCATTGGGGGAAAAAAATCTGCAGTAATTTCAGAGAGATTGCATCAAGTAGAAAAAAATGAGTGCAGTTCTAAAAATATAACAGTATACCTCAGAAAAATAAGGCATAAAACAAGCACGTGTAGAATGTGTGTAAATACACACCTAATGTGTGTAACTGTTAATCTATATCTATATATATATATAATAACAGAAGTCACTCTATAACCGTTTTTTTAAAGACTTTTAATTTTTTTTAAATCAAAAATTTAATTTTCTTAGAAAGCTGATTTCTGATTATTTTAATATATTTTATTAGTAATGAAAACAATGTATATCAAACAAAATTTTAGGTGCTATTATAATTATTGAGGATATTATTGATTATCGATTGAATATTTATTAAATCAACAAGATTTATTGAGAATATTTATTAAATCAACAAAGTTTATTAAGTTTTAATATATTTTTATTAGTAATAAAAATAATATATAACGAACAAAAACTTACTATTAATATAATATAGAAGTCACTCTATAACCGTTTCTTTAAAGACTTTTAATTTTTTTAAAATCAAAAATTTAATTTTCTTAGAAAACTGCTTTCTGATTATTTTAATATATTTTATTAATAATGAAAACAATGTATATCATACAAAATTTTAAGTGCTATTATAATTATTGAGGATATTATTGATTATCGATTGAATATTTATTAAATCAACAAGATTTATTGAGAATATTTATTAAATCAACAAAATTTATTAAATTTTAATATATTTTTATTAATAATAAAAATAATATATAACGAACAAAAACTTACTATTAATATAATATACACTTTTTATATTTAACCCCGTGCACCACTAGTGATAAATAAAAATAACTGACAAAAAATATAATCAAAATTCGTGCAATCTCTTCTATCTCTTCCGCTAAATTTGGCGCCACCAGCTTCACGATTCTTTCTCTCTCTCTTTCTACATTCTCTCCCAAGAAAATGGTATTGGAATATTCGTTGGGGGATCTTTTGTGTGAAGAAGATGGATCCGCTTTGAACTGTGGAGAAGGCTTGGAGGTTTGTTCTGTTTCTGAGTCAGATACTGAGTTCATCCAAGTCTTGTTCAGTAGAGAGAGAAACTCTGTGTGGGGCAACGATGAGAGAGAAGAGGGTAGCTTCCGTTTGGATGTCATCAAATGGATTCTTCATGTTTGTTTTCTTGTTCTTTTTCTTTTTTCTCATTACTAAATTTATTTAAATCACATTTTGCAGAAATAATTATTTCTTGCCCTTTTTGCAGAAAAGGGCTCTCTTTGGATACCACGATCGCACTGCCTATCTTGCACTCATTTATTTCGATCGTTTTCTTTTAAGAACTTGGATTTCTGTAAGTATATATATGATCTTGAATTAAAAAAAATTATTTAGACATTAATTTTCTTGATTAATTTATTATTTGGAATAATATTCTAGGAGGGAAAAATGTTTCATATTCGAATTCTTTCGGTTGCGTGCTTATCATTGGCTGCAAAAATGGAGGAGAGAGAAGCAAAGGCTTTAAGAGAATACACTGTTGAAGGCTTCCAGTTTCCAGGAGATTTAATTCAGAAAATGGAATTAATGGTTTTGAATACTTTGGAATGGAGAATGATTTTTGTCACTCCTTTTACTTTTCTCTATTTTTTCATCTTCAAATTTTGTGGAGAATCTAGTCGTCATAAACAAGTTTTGATTCAAGCTAAGGAGTTAATCTTTGCTATAATGGAAGGTATACATTTTAGATATTGATCATAATGAGTGATGTTTTTAGGAAATAATTGTTTAAAATGCAGATTTTATTTCGTGCAGAGAAAAACGTGTTGGTGCATCGTCCATCCATCGTTGCAGCAGCTGCGGTTTTAGCAGCGTACGATGATCGTTTAACAAAAAATGTGTTGGAGAATAAGATGGATGATATCCCATCATGGGGTTCTTTTGAAAAAGTATGTATGCTTTCATTGCTTTATAGTTTATATGGTTTGCATTTTCTCATTTGTGTTAAAACAGTATTGATTCTGATTATCTTGGAATTATTCATTTTGATAGGAGGATACATTCTCCTGTTATTGTTCACTGCAAGAGATTCTGAAGTTGAAGACACCAAAATCGGATACTTTCTTGAATTCAATGTCGTCTGATGTTTTTGATGGTCCTATAGTCACATCGAGAGGCACGAGAAGAAGTCTCGATTTTGATAGCCAAGATCAAGATTGTCCTGCAAAGAAGAACCCGAGATCATAACGAGTATGAGTTGAGATTTTTTTGAATCAATTATTTATTTATTTATTTATTTGGATCAATTTGGAGTAATATTCATTGAAAGTTTAGCTTTTTAGGCTGTGACAACCAAGCAAATAGTATAGTGAAAAGAATAGTATAAGTTTAGCATAGAGAAGCTAAGTGATGAGCAACAATCGGACTATGTACAAAAGCCGGAACTAATATTGTTTAAAGCTCGTGGGAGTCTCGGTTTTTTTCGTTTACCTTTTCTTGTTTTCAAAATCGTTGTTTCTTCATAATTTGGTTGGTTTTCTTGTTCCAATTTTATTGCAATTCGTTGCACCAGTGTAGTCGATGTATGGCCTACGTTGCGATTTGTTCGTCTTGGAATGCTTTCTATGTATTGCAAGGAGTAAAAGGTCATGAATAGGAAATGGGGAATGAGATATTATATTTGTGTTGATGTGATATATCTATCTTGCATTTGGTCCATTCCCAAAAGGCATGTTGAATTGAACCATGTTGTCTTTCTTTCTTGTACTTAATATGTTTTGTTGTATGTTTGGTGGTCATACAAGTCGTAAATAATAATTCTCAAGAGAAAAGTAGGGGGGGCCTCTTAGGATCTCCTCTTCAACTCAAGACCAATACAAATTGCAAAATGTGTGGCAAACAATTTTATAGAAGAAGAGTTCCAAGATTTGATTGAATTTGAGGGTGCTACTCAAAAACTCTTTCAATCATTGACCAAGTATAGTTTGAGAGACTTGACCCCGAAGCCACGACTCCGATAACACTTGTTTATGATTAAGCACTTTCATTGCACGAATAACTTCAACTAAAGGTGGAGTCGTGCACACATTTTTTTACCATAAACCAATATGTGTTAAAACAATACAGATTTTATAACTTGTGGATTCCATTAGACATACTTGTAACTTATGTAACATATGTGTGTGAAGAGAGCAGATAAACGTTAACGTTGCACAAATGTAGGATCTACGAAACGGATATAATACGGGTCTTTAATAGATGGTGAAAAAGTAGTGGAGGGCCTAGCTATCTCTCTTTTATCACATGGATGCCCCTTGACTATCTATGAGGGGCATGGTGGGCAAACAAGTGTACTAGATTATGTAGAACTAACATTAAATAAGACCAAGCTCTCTCATCTCTGCACTCTGCAGCTCGTCTTATGTTTGTGGTCCTATCACTTATTGTGCGTAACAAATATTAACACCACTGCCCCTGCCCAGCTCTCTGCTTTTTCATCAATACCTTTTTCCCAACTTCTTTAATCATTTCTTGGTGATAATCAAACAACTTTTTGTGTGTAATTATTTAAGGATACATGGACCAGGCAAAAAAGAATATCAGATTTATTCAATTTTGGATCTTTAATTTCAGTTTCAATCAAGAGGTCAAAGTAAATTTCTTCTATTTTTCTTTGTTGTAACAAATTACCCAAAGTAAAGCAATACGTTTTGAAGGTGTTAATTCCGATATTTGTACAGAGAGTCAGAGGTGGTTGCAACTTGTAAACCCTTTTCTTACATCAACATATTTACTCAGAATCAAAGAAATAAATAAGTTTACAAAGAAAATCCTAAAGCACAATGTCTCCCTTTTAATCATGAAGACTTTTAATCATGAAGACAAGGCAAAACTAATGCAGAATCAATCATCTTTTACCTTCCAAAGGAATGTATTTCTTCAACAATACAGCAATTGGCATACCCAAGAATCCAACAAATATGCTCACAAACCACTGCATCAACGTCAGAGGTGTCGTGTTTGCAAACGTCCCAAGACACTCGATTATTATGATCTGAAAGATCACAGTCGAGCCAAGAACAGAGACGAACACATGGTTATCAAGTATGCCTGCAAGAACATCGATTTTCTCCATTTCCCTGGAGTTCACCTCATTGAAGAGCTGCAAAACGATCACTACTATTTAGACACAAATCAAAGAACAAAATTAGCTAGGAAACTCATGATTAGCTAAGAGAATCAATCAATCACCTGGCAGAAGACGAACGTGTTGAAAATAATCGTGTTGAGGGTTAAGTTGGAGTTGGACGAGCCATGGAGTCCGAAAAATGTCTCTCCATACACTTGAAGAAACCATATCACAAGAAACTGATATACTGATTGGCCTAAGATGTTCCTCCACATGATAGAAGTGATGAAGTTTCCAGTCCTTCCAACGGGAGATCTCTTCATTAGTTCTTCGTTTGGAGGCTCAGTTGCTAGTGCTAGTGCACCTAGTGTGTCCATTATCATGTTCACCCAAAGAAGCTGAACAGCTGTAAGAGGAGCACTTCCTGAAAGAACCATTATTCGAAATGTTTAGAATAATGAGTGAGATCTTGATTATGATAGAGAATAGTAGGATTTATAATTGTACCAGTCAAGCAAGCTGAAGTGAAGTTTACGACCAGTGCAACAATGTTAACAGTCAGCTGGAACTGCACAAACTTTTGAATGTTTACGTATACTGAACGACCCCATTTGGCTACTGTCACAATGGTGGAGAAATTGTCATCTAGGATTATAACATCAGCACTCTCTTTGGCCACCTGGATTCAATCACAAAATGCAAGCTTCTTAAGTAAAAGTAAAACAAACATGTGAATTTGTTCGTATTGAAAATGAAGATTGCTATATCAAATATGATTTCAAGAAAAAGTTGTGAAGAAACAAAACTGTGAAAATTCACTCACCTCAGTTCCAGCAATGCCCATAGCTAGTCCAATATCTGCTTCATGAAGTGCAGGAGCATCATTGGTTCCATCACCAGTTACAGCAACGACTTCATTGAATGTGGTTCTCAAGTGCTTCACCAATGTGTGCTTGTCCAATGGGGAAGAACGAGCCATCACCTAAGAAAAGGATACAGATAGCATAAGCCATAGATGTAATGAGTAAAACTTAGAATTATCTGAAAATATATGTTGTTAAGTACCTGAATCTTGGGAATAAGTTGGAGCAGTTCTTTCAAACTCTTCTCGCGAAAATCTGGGCCTTCTATAGCTACACCATCATCAGTAAGAATTCCACATTCTCTAGCAATAGCTTTTGCAGTATTGATGTTATCTCCTGTCACCATTCGAACAGTCACGCCTGCTGAACGACAAAGTGCAACAGATTCACGTACTCCTGGACGTACAGGATCTTTGATTCCCACAATTCCAATGCAAGTAAATCCAGAGGCCGGAATAGCATCATTGGGAGAGAACCCATTGTCAAGTTCCATATAAGCAAGACATAGGGTTCGAAGAGCTTCACTAGCAAACTGCTCAATAGTATCCTTCAAATGATTAAAAGATACGTCATCGATGGGAACAACTTCTCCATTTGAATTGATCACCTTGTCACATGCATCTAAGATTATCTCAGAGGCACCTTTTGTGTGAGCTCTTAGACCTCCTTTGGGAAGCTCCAATACCACTCCCATTCGCTTCTTTGTGGAGTTAAATGGCTCAACTTTCACTAGCTTAGGCGCTTGTCTTTCGGCCTGAAAATCCCCGCCAAGTGACAGACCAAACTCCAATATAGCAGTCTCAGTTGGTGTTCCCAAAATCTCACGCTTTCCATCTTTGTTCACTACGACTTCTCCACCAGTGTTGTTGAAGATTGATTCGAGGAGAAGTTTAAGAACGGACTCTGGAACTTCAGAGCATAGAGCAGAACCATTGTCTTGTTTGCTCACCTCATTTACATTCATGCAAATGCAAGATTTCACCACAGTCATGTGATTGGTTGTTAGAGTTCCAGTTTTATCGCTGCAGATGGTCGTTGCTGATCCCATAGTCTCACAAGCAGCCAAGTTGCGAACAAGTGCTTTATCATTCATCATCTTTTTCATTGCAAATGCGAGGCTCAACGTCACAGCTAGAGGTAGTCCTTCAGGAACTGCAACAACAACAATGGTAACAGCAATAGCGAAGTATTCTAATAGTTCCAAAGCATCATCTCCAGTCCAGATCATGGCTGTTCCTTCTACCCATTTACGGCCAATAAGCTTTTGAACTAAAACAGCAAAAGTCACTATAGCAAAGACAAGGCCTATCTTTCCAATGATTGTTGCTACTCCGTTCAATTTAACTTGCAATGGAGTTTCATCAGCACCCCCTTCACTGAGTGTAGCCATTAATTTTCCCCACTGTGTTCTCATCCCAACAGTGGTGACAAGCATCTTGCAAGTGCCATCTTGGACCTTCGTTCCAGAGAGCAGAAAAGGATTTTCATCATTGACAACCACCGGCTCACTCTCTCCGGTCAAGCTAGATTCGTCAATCAAAACAGAGAATCCTGAAAGGAAAAGGCCATCAGCTGGTACTTGATCACCAATACCAAGGTGAACAACATCACCAGGGAGGAGATCATAGATGGACATCTTCTGTCTATAACCATTCCTTGTTACTTGAATGGAAATCTTCTTCTTTTCTTTGTCCAAATCTCTGAACTGCAGGGATTGACGATAATCACTTGTTGCTGTGACAAATACCACAAGCAATATGCTAGCAACAATCCCGAGACCATCATGAGCTCCTCTAGGCCATCCTTCAGTTGCTATGCCAACAATCAAAGAGACTAATGCACAGACACCAAGGATCATGAGAGTCATGTCCTGAAGGGCTTCCCAAACGAACACCCAAAAGCTTCGAGCTTCACTCTCTTGGAACTTATTGATCCCAAATATCTCCTGTCTCCGACTGAGGGCTTCACTATCGGCAGAAATGCCATTGGAGGCATTTGTGCAGAGCTTTTCAGCAATATCAGATGCTCCTCCATGAAACTTTAGCTTCTTCACATCATGCCCTTCAACTATTGATCCTAATTCATCAGCACAAATCTGAAAACCAGCAGCTTCAACTTCCTTAGGTACTGTGTAGTCGCTTTGCTGCGCACCTGCAATCATTTAGCACACTCACCTCAGAATTGAAATCAAGGTTAGGGTTAAGGAAACAGCGTTTGATCCTAACAAAACCTCATAAAAGATTTATGTAGAAACCTCACCTTTCAGGAATTCAAGTGCAGCTTTAGAGACAAGGACTGCGATTCTAAACTTCTCCTGAGATTATTACACAATTCTGTTAGCCACATTCTGAAAAATGGCTCACATCACAAGCAATGTGGCAACTGCAGACTTTGATTTATTTCTTTTAAATACACATTATAAATCACAGTCTAATTACAACCCTAATCTCGCACAGCACTAATTCAACACTATCAAAACTAAAATTCTTTTTACGAAATTGCTAATCAAAACCGATGCAAAACCAATAAGAAGGAAAAGGGAAAAACCTTATTGGTTTTGCGCATAGCGTCAGCTTCGAAGCGTTTAGAGAGATTGGCAGTGAATCTGAAGCGGCGCTTGGGGTTCTTCACCACCCCGCAGAGATCCCTCCACCGCTGCAACGCCGCAGACGACGGGTTCTTCGGCGGCAGCTCCCATTGATCATTCAATAAACTCTTCATTTCTCCCTCACGCAATTCACTTTCTCAAAATCTCGGACCAAAGATTTGAATGCTATCTTTCTTCTCAACCTTTGCGTTCGAACTAGTCGTTGCGTTTCGACTTATAGCCCTCCAAAAAAAAAGGTGAGTGAAACTACAAAGAAACCTGCATCATAAACCATCAATCTACGTGATATGAACTACGAAGCTTCTGAGCATCTACTCTGAAGAGAGAGGGAGAAGAGAGAGAGACATCGAAGACTTGAAGTTGACAAGGGGTGAACTGAATTTATTCGTCAAAAGAAAAGGAATTACGCGGTTGAGAGATTTGCAGCAAAAACGTTTGTAGTTAATGTCTAATTAATAATAATAAGTTCTGAGGATTTTATTTTTATTTATTATTTTTATTATTTAGTGATGGATTGACTCCTCTTTATTGGGTGCATGAATACATTTTGAATATTTTCACGTTCTTCTACTATAAAATTTATATTATTATTATTATTTTATTTATAAATGCAGGTCATTGTTATTTAATAGGCAGTTATGTAAAAGAAAAAGAATTGTAAATAAAATTAATTAGAATTAATTGAAGATTAAAATAGTGAAAGTGGGAAACCATTTCCTTGACGCGTTCCATACGCGGGAATAAAGGTTGCCCCCCACGCCTACGTCTACCCACTACCCCACCCACCCCCCTTTACCTTTTCTCAATACATTCCAAAATTCATAATTAAATAATACAAAAAAATAAAATTTATAAATTAAGACTGTCAGGATAAAACGTTACCCGAGGAAAATACTTACTTAAATTGTCAAATTGGTTCAATATTGTATAGAAAGTTATTTTAGATAAAATGATAATTTAATACGTTGATTATTACTTACAAAGTTTAAAACATACATATAATCAATATATATATTAAGTTCAAAAATTTATCTATATACTAAATTTTAGTTTTCTAAGAGAAAACCTGAGAAATGATTTAAAAAATAAAAATGACAATTCAAAGTAGTTGTACTCGATTTTTTAAGTAAGTCCATCAATTTTTCGATTTTTTTTTAATTTTTTTTTTATCTGAGTGACATTCAACAGTGTAATCGACCAACTAAAAAATTTGGTCCTAACTAAGACATTCTTCCAAATTATTGCATAGATTGAATCATGAAGCTCTCCTAGTAACTACTGGAAATTTCCAACTCAATTTCGACCTATTTGCAATGCATTTAGAAAATACTCAAAACATTAAAGTTGTTAATCTTTGAGTCTTCAATAGCATTTCAATCATGCCATTTGGAGGTTTGATTAAAAACATATAGTTGAATTATAAAGAGTAAAGACAATTTTCCAACAAGCCATTCATGTTCTTAAGACAAGGAACCAACTTCACTTAAAGAAGAGTAGCAACTTTAGTTTAAGTGAACTAACAACTTTAGCCTTAGTTAAGTTAGTTTATACAGTTAGAAAGTTTGTTTTCCTCAGTAATTTTATTTTCCAACATGTAATATCCATGTGTTTTTAACCTTGAATTATCATTGTTTTTTTCTCCGATCACAACTTACATTATTTTTGCAATCTCCAATCAAAAATTTCCCTTGATTTTTTATTTTATTTTTTATGGCAAAGAGACTTTTATGTATAATTCTTATTAACTTAGGTTAATTAAGTGATTTTGTATCATTTACATAATATTTATATGACATCCACATCACCACATAAAATACTAATTTTGATCAAAATCATGAATTAACTAAAAGTAAAATCAATTGTCCAATTCATCGTTAACATTGATAATTTTAAGATAACTAGCTAAACTAGAAAAAAGTATGAAATTTTGAATTTTTATTTTTTTGCAAGCAAGCCTATTTCAATTATAAAACTTATACTTTTACATTTATACTGCAATTTTTGTGAATAAAAAAAATTTGATGTAATACTACGATGGAAAAACACAATACTTTAATTTCTAAAACTAATACTTTTACATATATTAATAAAATATTTATGATTGACTTACAAATTGCTTACAACTCAAAACTCGAGTTAGACTCAAGTTTGACTCGACTTGCTATCCAAAAAATATTTATAAAATTTTTAAAAATGATAATTTTAATGTAAAATACTAAATTATGAAGAACAAAAATGTAAATTTAACAAATGTTTGGTTATGTTCGATTAGGTTCATGAACTTATCGAGCAGAATATTAATGTGCTCGGGCTCAAGATCGAAAGCTACTCGAGTAGCTCAAGCTTGAGCTTGATTTGATTTTTTTCGAGTCGAATTTGATTTTTTATCAAGTCGATTTTGAGTACTTCAAGAGTTGTATTACCTCATTTACATTCACTAGTATTTTCTCCCGTGCAACGCACGGATTATAATATTTATAGTTGATTTTAAAAATCATGATATTAATGGATTCAAAATGTTATATTCTCTAAGTTAGAAAAAAAAACAACATAATATAAAACAAATAATGTCTACAATAATAACTAAAATATAATAATTACAAAACTCACCAAATTTCTTTATATACAACATTAATTGATACATAAATAAAGTTATGAATATAGTTAATATTAATACATAAATATAAAACTAAAAAACGACAATAATAAATAATTGGACCATAATTTTTTAATTTCATTATGTTCCAAGAATTTGTGTTTTTGTAAAACTTTTTTAAGATTTCACTTGTTTATGTGTAGATATTTAAAATAATTTTTCTGATTATTTATTATAAAAATTTTAATGTCATTATTTTAATTCTTTTATAATTTTGATATTTAAGCCTTACAATTTAATTATATGAAATGGTTATATTTAAAAAAAGAGTTATTCAAATTATTATGGTCGTTTTCACTAAAATTATATTTAATTAAGAGGATATGAGATTTTATTAATTACTATTAAAGCCTAATTATTTAAGGCAAGCTCAATTAACTCTGTTATTAAATATATACATAAATAAGCCCAATTATTTATGACAAACCCAATTTTCATGAATACATAATATATAATTTTTTACTATTTTATTATGATAGTGACAAATTTAAAAGGAAAAATGACATTTTTATAATTTTTCCCAAATATCCTCATTTTATATTAGTATAGATGTGTCTTATGCAAGATTTCATGTAAGACTATTGAGAATACTTCATTTTCTTCGCATTTTTACCCTTCATTTCTTTTGGGTAAAAACTTCCTCTTTCCTTTTGTTTTAGAGGATATATATGACAATTTGCTATCTTTACACTATTGTTCTATACAATTCTATATTCACAGACCTGTGACTGAGTGGCCATCACTTTCTCCCTCTCCACTGCAGGATGAGAATCCACGGGTGAGAAAAACCGTATCACTGACCATTCAACGGTCCAAGAGACACCGTGAAAATCATTGGTCACCAACGTGTTCACCATGAGAAGAGACTCTTTAACGTCTTCTTCCTCACTCTTTTCCATTTTCTTCTCATAATAATTTTATTTCACCCTCTCTTTTATTTCAAAAAAATTAAAAAGAAAAAACAAAAGAAAAGAAAATCGAAAGCGAAAATGAGCAAGGGGCCAGGACTCTTCCCAGATATTGGCAAGAAAGCCAAAGGTTCTATTTTTCTCCGATCCATCATTAAATCATTTTACTTTTTTTGATATATTTTGTGTGTGAATCTGTTCGATTTTTGATTGTATTCATTATTGTTTTGATTTGTAGATCTGCTCACCAGAGATTACCTCTCTGATCACAAATTCTCTGTTTCCACCTACAGTGAATCTGGAGTGGTATGATTTATTTGATTTTACTATTTTTTGTGAATTATATTGTGTATTCGATTGTTCTCTTGATTTGGCAAGTTTCTTCTCTTTTCTGCTGGTTATTATATGTTGGCGTTTTAGCTTTGTTTAATCATGTATTACGTAAAGCAAAGCCTTAAAAAATCCATGTAATAAGATAATGTGAATGGATTTTATTACATGGATTTTTGGATTTAGCAGATTCCATATATGCTGCGAATGATGCAGGAAAACGTGTCAATATTACTAGGATATTGGTTGCTTATATTACTGCTTTTAGCTACCATTGTAATCTGGAATTGAGAACTTACTGGTAAAAGAGTTGGTTTGTGTGTGTGTGCGTGTGATGATGTGCCTGGTTTTCAATGGATTTGTTATGGTGAATATGCTCTAATACTCGAACTCCCATCTTATGTCATGATTAGTATCGTCTTATTATTTTGAATAAGTTCATAATTTTATTCATGTATGGTGCATCCAGCTTTTGTGTGCTTTTGCTAGTTCATTTACTTGTGTTGGTCAATAAACTTTAGTTACATTGTTGTCTGTTGCTCTTGAGGTGAATGATAAGGAAATTTTATTGAGTTCCATCAAACATTTTATCATCTAAGGTGGACATATTTTGTGATCTTCTTGATCATTGAATGGCATTGTTGCAATCTATTGTTTGTCTACTGGATAATTTTCCATATTTCTGGTGATAGTCTGTGACCGGCCTCTAGATCCTGGGACTTTATTTGCAAAATAGTCTTTCATTGAATGTCTTCATGGCATATGTGGTATGCCATTCTTTGTCTTTGAGGGAATGGGAATTTAGGGGAACAATAAGGGCATGGAAGTTAAGTATTTTATTTGCATGCTTTGATCCAGTGGTTTTGTTTGTTTGCAAAGTTTGTTATAGTGTTAAAAGTTGTATTAGAGCACTTGATAAGATGGGAGACAACTTTGCAGGTTCTTTGTTTTTATAGACTTGGATAATTTGCTCGAATAATCTTCTTTAATTGGGGTAAAATCATTAGTTTATAGATGTTTATCTGCAAAATGGTGTTCGCAAGAGTGAAACTACTATCATTTGGCTGGTTCATATATAACTTTGCTTTACTATTAAAAATAGTACACCTATTTTTACTTCATTTGTTAAATACAATAGAGAGTGGGTGGATGTCTGGGTTAGGAGGTCTAGTCATTAGATTTCTCAAGACTGGTATACTAACAAGGCTGAAAGACAAAAATATTCAAGAGAATCTTTCCAGATTTTAATTTCTTTTCATTTCATGTTTCTCTACTTTGTTCATTGTTTTGTGCATTTATGGAAATCCACTGGCATTGTTGTTACTTTTAATATTTGCTGCGTGTAGTGAAGAGAATCATTTTCTGTCATGTTGGCAACAGGAGGTGTTACTTTCTTTAGATCATTGAGTTAGTAAAACCTTGAAACTTCATTCCTTGTCATTTTCGTCCTTTGTTGCTTTGACTTTGAGTTTGAATAAAATGCCTTGTATAATATTGGTACTTCTAGGAGTTTTCTGGATCATATGCCCGTGTTCTATTTAGACATTTGACCCAAAGTTGTTCAACAAACAAGGCTTGAAACTTTATTCTATGAGAACTCCAGCTTGTGTATCTGATTTGTTAAATGGTTGGAAACCTGTGAACAACATTTTATGTTTATTCTTTAATCCATATGGAGTATGGAGCAAAACCTGGTACTTAATTATGAAATTCCTTTGAAGCAAGAAATTAGCAATACTGCAACTGTTAACCCGGTGAGAATCCTGAAAAATTGTGTGATAAATTGAATAAAAGATGGTCAGTCGTGTAAATCTAAAAATACCCGCACTTTATAATTCAGCAGCTATATGTCGCATTTTACTCTCTTGGTATGGAATATTTTTGATTGGGGCCCTGTGGCTACTGGAACCTCTTTTTTATAATAATCTCATTAATTCTTATAGATGTATTAGTTTCTGCACCATGCTGATTGTTGAATATGAGACAACATCCTGGCTTAGTTAAATCTTGACAAATGTGTGTGGCAATAATAGCAATTTCATAGTCAGCATTCATTAATTTGAACTGATTTGGCCTGGCATAGTTAACTAAAACTCTTAATCATATGTCATAGTATTTCTTGAAATGGATACAGCCTGTAGAGTCTAGGTGTTACATATATGGGTTTCCTTAACTTGCACGTCTTGACTTCAACATGGGCATGTGGACCATCTGAACTCTTCTTGAACTAATTTTATGATGAGTCAGTTATCTAAAATGTTGTTACTAACTCGGCATATTTAAGAGAGAACACTGGATATTAGCATAAATCGACTGTTGTGGAAGTACAACACTTTCACTTTAAATTTTTTCTTCTGTAATCGAAAATTCCCTGCCATAAGCTAATACCTGATTGTATTTGCCTCCTTGGGCTTCTGTTATGGCTGCTTAGAATTGGTTAGCCCAAGTCACTTTTCTGCCTCTTTCCACTTAATCAACTATGTCCTGCTCACTGAATCATAACTAATATTAATGTTAAACAAGTTATTTAGTCAAGCTTGAGAACTGAGCTTGAGCTCACTGGTGAGATTGACTTTCAGATTTAATTAACACGTATTCCACTTCGTCAAAATTGCATGGAAAGTTTCAACGAGTAATTGTTAACCTCCTTTTATTTTCAGATTTGTAATGAGAACATATCTGTTGGAAAACTGAATCCTATAAAATATGAGAAATAAAATGATGATGACTTTTCATACTGTTGAAGTTCTGATCTTTTTTTTATTTTTTTCTTTTTTATTAGATAAATGGAGCTCGACTTCAATTTTCTCCCTTATTTTTAAACTAAAACTCTACAAGAGATGTTTGATCGAGCTCATACTATTGCACTTGAGCTTGAGCTCAATTGTGTTGTGCTCTACTGAGTTACATCTGCAACCCATAATCACCCATTACTTGTTGAGTTGAATGTATTGTTGTGCTTTTGTTTATTCAGTTCTTCAGATATTTCCAATTTTTCATGACTTGACCCATGTTATAATTTTCTTGAAAATGTATCTTCACTTTTTTTTTTTTTTAATTACTTTTTCCCCTGAATGTAGGCCTTGACAACATCGACAGTGAAAAAAGGAGGCTACTCATCTGGTGATGTGCAAGCCCAGTATATATACAAAAATACTTCTCTTGATGTCAAAGTTGATACAGAATCAAATGTGAGACGCTCAGATTATTAACACATGAGTACATTCTTGTTCACTATCATTTTTCTGATACCTTTTTTCTCATATGCCAGATCTCAGCAACTATTGCTTTAGCTAATATTGTTCCCTCATCGAAGACCATTGCCACATTGAAATACCCAAATTATGAGTCTGGCAAGGTGTGCTATCAATTTTTACAACTATATGAAATAGCCTGTTCTGTCTCTTAAGTAGTTATAACTTTCTCTCGTTTCACTTGTGCAGCTAGAAATTCAATACTTTCACCCTAACGCATCCATCACTGCAGCTGTTGGTCTGAACCAATCCCCTCCCCTTGATTTTTCAGTCACCCTTGGCACACCCACTTTTGCTTTGGGTGCAGAGGCAGGCTATGAAACAACTACCAGTAAATTGACAAAATACACAGCAGGCATCACTGTGACAAAGCCAGATTCCAGTACCTCGATAATTTTGTAAGTCCCAAAACATGGTTGCATTTGTTAATATCTTGAATGTTTACGTGGGATCTTGTGTGGACAAATTAATTTAGATTGAATAAGTAATGAATACGTTGACAAGGTGGTGTAGCTCAAATAAATGATAGAAATACGCTTAAGATGAAGGGGCATATGCATAAGGGACCTTTAGATGCATCAGTTCGACTTATAGAAAGTAGGGAATCCTTAACTCTGATCAAGAGGGAAAGCGAAACCTGAAACGACTTTCAGAAAAGAAAATTAAAAAGGATAGCTAGATATGATCCTTAAAGCCGGTGTCCACTGTTGGATAAAGGTATAGTTTGTTGTTTTTATGGCAGTATAGATTGAAATCTTACTTTTTAGAGATAATAGCCCTTATTACCACAAAATCAAATAGTGCAATATTTTTCTACCACAAAAGGATAGTTTTGGTCCCTATCTACCACAAATCATGAAAATGGACAAAATTGTACTTATGATAAAAGTCAGAAATGATGCATCTAAAGGTCCCCTATGCACAATTTTTGGTGTAACCCTATGATTTCAATTAATTCTCGAAAATAGTGTGAGTCACTGATTTTTTAATTTTTCAAAAGGGTAATTTTGTCCATTTTCATGATTTGTGCAAGAAAAGGCACAAAACTATCTTTGGTGGTAGAAAGGGAATATCTTATATCAAATTGTGTATAATCGTCACCATGGCCATCTTATTTAAATGATTCAATCTCTTTTATCTTATATAAAAACTATGGAATTTAAGCATACTTTCCTCTTCTTGCAGGGGAGACAAAGGGGACACTATAAAGGCTTCATACATACACTACTTAGATCAATCGAAGAGAAGTGCCGGTGTGGGAGAGATCACCCGAAAATTCTCCACAAACGAGAACACATTTACAGTTGGAGGGTCTTATGCTATCGATCACCTCACACTCGTGAAAGTGAAGCTTAATAATCATGGCTCACTGGGGACTGTTTTGCAGCACGAGCTCATCCCAAAATCACTAGTTACGATCTCAAGTGAATTCGACACTAAGACCTTGGACAAGACTCCAAGGTTTGGCGTATCCCTTGCTCTGAAGCCTTGAGAGCATTTTGACAGATTTGGGAATCACGTTGTCTGTTTTTTTTTTTTTCATTTTTTTTTTTTTTATTGGAGGTTGCATTCGAAAGAAGCACGAAATAAGTGGATATAGTAATACTCTTCTTTAGTGATTAAACAAAGTATACTTCATTGATTCATACATATGGGGTACTAATTTTTCCTCTGTTTTGCAACTACCCTTCTTGTTATTGTTGATGAGTTTTCTTTTGGCTTGAAAGTTTTCTTGTGCGACATTGATTTCTTTGTTTTTTTTTTTAGCTCCATGTATTTACTTCGGCATTTTCCTCTTTTATTTCTTTTTCGATTTGCTGTTTTAGCGTTGCGTGTGCAGTGCAGTGCAGTGTGATTCTATTTTCGAAATGCCAAAGAAAAAATATTTGAAAAATGTTGGAAATGTTATTAAAATTTTGGAAATTTAATATGAAATTTTAAAGATTACTATAGCATATTATTATACATATATTTCACCTAAAATCATAATAAATGGCATGCTCAATCCAACATATAGATAATGAACTATATAAATATTATATGTCGTAAAACAACTGATAATATAAAACATAATACAATGTAAACTGACTGCAATTAGTTATAAACGGGTAGATACTAAATATTGCCCTAAAATTATTGTAATTGTAAGATATATAACTCTTTAATAAACAATATCTATTATAACAAGATTATTAATTATAAACGATAGCTATTTACAATATATAACTCTTTAACTTAATATCTCAAGTTACTTAATCTAATTTACATGTTTCATTCATTAATCTAACAAACACATCCAATTCAGGCATATCGTTGAATTTTTTTAAAACGGATGCAAGGATAGAGCTCAAAACTGTTATATTGGAGGTAAAGAAGTGCTTATTAAATCCATCCTCCAAGTCATTCCCACCTTTGTCATGTCCTGCTTCAAGCAACCAAACTCCACTTGTGATGACATAGAACGCAATATTATGAACTTCTGGTGGGGAACTAAAAATGGTAGAAAAAATCCATTGGAAAAAATGAAATTTCTTATGCCGTCCAAAATGGATGGGAGGTTTGGGCTTTCGAAAGTTAAATCTCTTCAATATAGCTTTATTGGCAAAACCATTATGGAGGATGATTTCTAATCCAAATTTTTTTGCTCATATCTTCAAAGTTAAATATTTTAAGCTATTGGATGTTATTTCTCTCCTAAGTTCCCCTGTCATGATGGGAATTTATTTGGAGCCTCAATCTGTCATCGAAAATTAAAATTTTCTGGTGGGGAATTTCCCACCACATCATTCCAACAAGTGCAAATCTTCTCAACTACCATGTGTTATCACACGGATCTTTCTTTCTTTGTGGGTTTGGTGTAGACTTAACTGTGCACTCTCTTTTCAAATGCCCCCAAGCTATAGTATGGTGGAAAAAATCAAAGTTTTGCTCTCTTGTTCACTTTGCCAAAGAAGGGCCAACCCTGGATTTCTGCTCTCGATCTGTGTTCTCTTGTTCAAAGCTGACTTTGAAGTGTTTGCTTCACTCACATGGCAATGGTGGTCTGAGAAATTAACAGAAATGGTGCCATGAATCAAAGCTTCTTTTGGCCCCATTCGGGATGCTCCATCTAATGACTTTCTTTCATCGTTTTGGATTGCTAATCAGATCCTAAAGAAGAACATCTTTTAGGATTGTGTTGTTGGTGATGCATCTTGGACCAAGCCACCCGTGGGACATTGGAGAGTGGATGTGGAAGCATGTTGGGACGATCGGGATTATTTGTCGTGACTATGAGGACAACCAATTGTGGCTTTTGGGAAGAAATTTGATAAAAGTGAACTCTATTGATGAAGGAGAGTTAAATGAAAATTAAAGGACTCAAAATGATTTCTGAACGTGATCTTCTATCAATCATCTTTTTTTTATTTTTTTTCTGACTCTTTAGTTGTGATCTAGGGATTTTTTTAATGACAACAACATCTTGGCCTATGAGATTAATCTCTCACTCATCAATTTGCCTAATTAATGTGGTCGTCCATAAAATTGTTTTTTTTGTTTTATCTTCTTCTTCCTCCTGTATTTGAGTTAGGAAAAATTTCTATCTTAAATGACTAAACTTGTAACTTTGGACTTGTGACATTTGAAATGAAGTTATAAGTTTTCCTTAAAAAAAAGTGTTATGTACAAAGCTAAGCATCAGATCATAAACCAAAATATATTAAGCTCATATTTTTTAGATATTTTAAAGATCATAATGCATAAATAGTTAATAATTTCTAGTTTAATACATACACACAAAAGCTATTAATAATTGTCTTATATATCAATATACACAATTATTAAAACATAAATTTTTTTATGTAATTGATATACAATTTTAGGATTCATGTACCTGATTCGACCCGGCCCACGCGCCCCCACGTGCTTGGGTGGGTGCGCTCAAATCCACCCAAGTTCGCTTCAGGTGCTATACCTTTATGTTATATTAAACATACATTTATGTTATATTAGTCATACCTTTAGGGCCTTTATATTATATTAAACATATCTTTATGTAACGTTAAACATACCTTTTAATTATGTTAAACATACATTTATGGTTTCATGTTATGTTAAGCATAACTTTAGAGTTTTTATGTTATATTAAACATACATTTATGTTATGTTAAATATACCTTTATGATTTTATATTATGTTAAGCATACCTTTAGGGTTTTTATGTTATGTTAAGCATATCTTTATGTTATGTTAGCCATACCTTTTAATTATGTTAGTTGTACTTTTATGTATTATATAAATGTATGACTAATATTACTTAAAGGTATGCGTAATATTTACATAAAAGTATATATGTACAAATTAGAGTTTTTTTGTGCTGAAATTATAATTTTTTTTATCAAAATTAAGGTTTTTTTTTTGCCAAAATTAGGGTTTTTTTTAAGTTAAAGTAACATATAAAGATATGCTTAATATAATATAAAGACATGACTAACACAACATAAATGTGAGGGTAAAAAAAAACAGGAAATGCATGGATCCAGGTTGGATTCGACCCGACCCGACCCACGTTGTATGAACTTTAGATCCATACAATAGTTGCACACAACATTTATTAAAAAACATAGCTAACAGTTTATAGTGTTTACCTCTTAGTATGATGTTCAAAATTAATCAAGGAATTTCCTCCAATCACGGATAAAATACTCAAAAGTTGCATTGCCTAAACACGAGTCATATACTATTCACTACAAATATCAAACCAACTGTATTTGTAAACATTAGGTTCTTCACAAAATCCACCATAAACAAAGAAGAAAAAATCAATCTGGCATAAAACAAAACTTAATTCTATGATCAAAATTCTACAAAAAGTGAGAGAGATCTAAAAAGGTTGTTGATAAGATAGGGAAAAAAAGGATACCACATTTGCCGACCACATTTGCCGACCACATCTGATCTCAATCGAACCTTCAAATACATAAAATTTGCATCTGTCATCGGAAGAAATTGCAGTATAAGAATGTAGGAGATTACATCTATTGTCTGATTTACCACTACTCGCTTGGAATCATCGGAAGAGAGAGGAAGTAATTTTGTTTTGCCCGGTTTTTCTCTCCACCAAATCTTTAGTTTTATATCTCTATCAACCTATAAAATAACATAATTTATTGTAAAATTAACTTAGAGTAAAAAGTTAATTATCAATGCTTCACCTCAACATGCATAATTAATACAAGCATGCGTACCAATTTACATACCAACAAAATGCTATTTTATATATCAACAAAAAAAAAATATTTAAAAATTTATAACAAAAAATGATGATTTTTTTTTTGTATAATTGCAATATTGTGTGATATATTCACGATATTTCTTGATTTTCATCCAATTTTATATTATGAGTGAACCCATATTGATATCAATATTGATAATTTGTGATATATTCACGATACTCAGTAAAAAAACCATTACCCTTTAATATCCATATCGTAATATCAAAACTTGCTATATATCCGTAATATTTCACGATAATTTCATCATTGATTATAACCAACTACGAGCCTTGTAGCTCAAATGGTATTTACCTTCATAAAAGTGCAAAAAACATCAATTATAAACATGGTTCCAAATCGTCAATTACTATTATTATTTTAGGAATAATGTCCTGAAATATCACAATTCATGTGTAAGAGATTATTTTTTCTGCAAAAATTGTTATTTTCTATTACAATTTAGAAAATTTGACAAACTTGTCATTCTGATAAAAATAACAAATTCATTTTTTTATTGGGCTGCTCAGGTAATATATACCTTGATCAACGAAAGTTTCAAAGAGTAGAGAGGGTCCAAACAAGCTTGGAAGGAGTAGGTGCGAGAGGATAGGAACGTATCAACGATGTGTTCCACCTAGGATAGAGCCCCGACACGCATCGATATTTTGCACTGAGCAGGATAGTGAAGGGATAACTTATCCCCATAATGATACCCTAGTAGTATCGCTGAACATCTCCATGACCATGGTGCATAGGGTCATGGTAGATATTAGAAGCTATACTAACGTGCTCTACCTGAATGAGATTTCATGAATCCCAACTCGAACCCTCCTCAGATACGATCCAGGGATTCGGAGGGATGAAGATGAAGATGCTAAGCACCTGCGAGCTTAGGGTCATGTTCGGGACGGATGATCACACAGTCTTCATCACCACGGAATTTAAGATAGTAGACCTTAATTCCCCATCTGTGGTGTTAAAACCTAGATCAAGAAATGCACTAATTCAACTTACTCACAAAACTATGCAATCAAGAACCTTAAGTTCGAATGAGAAGAATAAATTGAAAGCAACACATAAAATCACGATCAACATACAACGATTTAAAGTGGTTCGGCTTGCACTATGCCTACATCCACTGGAGAACCCTTTCACTAATCAATCGAATCACTATTCAACAGTTTACAAGGAAATCAAAGAGAAAAAATAAGAACACTAGAAGCACTATCTATCGCACTGACTTCTCAGCTGATTCACTCTCTGTATAATGCTTATTGCGAAAAACTATCAACTAATGAAATGATCTCTACTATATATAGAGTTCGCAACAACTGATCTCACACCAAACCGTTGAGAACTGAATGAGAAAATGTCCCCGTAAAACTAACCTGTAAAACTGTCAAAACAAAAACAACAAACACAAGGAAAGAGAAATAACCATAAAACCAAACTTGAAAGTGTGTTTTGATATAACGTTTTTATAAGTAAGACCCACGATTTTTTCAATACTTAGGCAAAAATCAATTTCCTCATGTCCTCTTCGATTCTTCATGCATATTGATGGTTTATGAATGTAGCTTGCATGCTATACAAAATTAACATCCGAGGATTTGAAAGAATAAATCCTCCTCCTCACAAATATATTTCCGTGTTTTCAATCACAAGAAACAATCAAAGTTTTGTGCATATTGGCATAAAATTCATATATGACCGATAAAGGAAAGATTTGAGCATATGAAACAGATTGCATTAAGTTTCAATCATGCAAATATGAAATCAATTGGTATTCAGTAAATATCCCCATATGAATTTTCTTTTCAGCTAGAATTGTATGATTGCACAAGGATGTTGTTAAGATTTCAATGTTTAGATTTTGATGAGACAAATCACATATGTAATAGGAAGTTTTGAGTACCCCATTTTTCACGATGTTTAAGTGAATATATAAACTAGAATTGAGTCTAGTGTTAAGTGCTGAAAATGGAGGTTGAATAAGGATAAAGCTGTATCTATGCCCTTAAGAAAAGATATCGCTGCAAGAAGGCAGGATACAGTATTGCTGCATGAAGGCATAATACAACATACCTGCAAGAAGGAGGATACAACAACGCCGTAACAAGACAGAGCATCTCTACAGCAAAGAAGGAAAGAACGGCATGCAGCATCGCTGCAAGAAAAGAATACAGGAGTACTGCAAGAAGAAAAGTATACAGTAGGATTGCCGGAAGATACTGCAACCACGTCTAAGTTACCGCAGCACTGCAAGAAAGTATCAGTTGCACGAAGACCTAGGATACAGCGCTAAGCTTACAGTCCAGTCAAGTCAATAAACGCAACTTACAACAAGGAGTATCGTACAATCCTAGGAAGGATAAATGCAGTACGAGGAACGAAGACTCATGTAAGAATAAATAGAGCCGTTTCAGTAAAGATCAAAGTTGCAGACACGGAGCCAATACGAAGATGCCACGTGGACTGACGCGCTGTAGAAAGCTGCGAGCCACAACTGCCGCATTAAATGCTTCGAAAGAAAAGTCAAGTCGCATTAAATGCGAACCATGTCTTTGGTCAGACTTCTTCGAATTCAAAAGAGAGATGTCTCCTTCAACGGACATCTTCTCCTACAAATATAAATAGAGGAAGAGATACACTGAAGCTGGTTACTGAAACTACTGATTAACCGAACCATTTACGCAAAATTCACTGAGTTTACAAGATCCAAGTATTCAAGTCTACGATCAGTTTCAGTCACTCAACCTCCCGAAGTGAAGCAAGTTCAAGCTGAAAGTTTTCTCAAGAATTCAGAAGCTCACTTCAAAGCACCAGTTGAAGAAAAACCTTTTTATCTTGTTAACCTTGTTGCTGTGTGCTTAGGTTGTTTTAGTGGTGTCGAACAGTTGATAGGAGAGATCCTTGCTGTTTGTATAGTTGTCTAGAGTTAGGCAGCTTCCCTGTGTGGAAGTGTGGAACCCTGTGTGGGTTAGCCTTTGAAGTTTGCAGTTGCTGTGTGTACGTTGGACTTCAGTAGGTGGTTACTTTGTAGAGTTGATAGATTGTTAGGAGTGTCTTGTAATTCAATCTTGCTTAACAAAGTTCCTACTCGAGGAGCAGTAGAGTGGACGTAGAAGGATTACACCATCTTCGAACCACTATAAACCATAAGTGTTTATTGCTTTCTATCTGTACTTTAATCTTCTATTTCTTGTTTGTATCATATGCATAAAACGTTTTCTAATAGAAGAATTTTTGAGAAAATCAGCCTTGTGTTATAAAAGTAAATTTCCGCTGCGTATAAAACTCCAAGTTACAGCGTGCAGCACTGTATCCTAGTGCTGTAAGCAGTAACTATCTAATGCTGCAAGTTCAAGTAATTTGCAGAGCAGAACGATTTGTTTAAAGATTGCAAAATCGATCAAGGTTCATTCACCCCCCTCTGAACCTCGGACACCACTTGAGACCAACAGATGTCCAAGATGTAGGAGCAATTCCAAAATAGAATTTTGAACTCTTGACAGAAGATACCTAAAAGTGAGAACCTTTAGGAGAGAACACAAGGTCGTGTTTTGAATTAAGACAATCCGAACCTCTTGGTGGAGTGGTTTCTTTCGAAAGTGGTTCTTCCCTGGCTGATGTTGCCCCTTTGGTGGAAACATCAACGCCAACATCATGCTACTTCTTAAGTGATTCAAGTACCTCAAAAATAGTGTTGTCCATATCTTTATCGGACTCATAGTCGTCTTCAGCACATTTAAAATCCTCATCAGATTCATCGTCTAATTTCGATGATGAAGCTGATTCAACAATAGGATGATACGATTCATCATCAGATTCATCCATAAGATGTCTGATAGGTCTTGACTCGGAGGGAATAACAGTTGATAAAGTCTGGACATTCAGTGGTGGAGTAGATGACGAACCTACATCAGTAGTTCTGGATTTCTTAGAGGTTGAGGAAGACAAATGATCAAGAACCCTCTTTGACCTACGAGTGCAACCCATAACATCGCCTTGACCTTGATTTGTAGAGTTTGGTGACGGATCAGGATAATCATCGACATCAATAGGGTTGATGGGTTGGAAATTTAGAGAATACACCGTTTTAAGCGGTATTGGTGAGATCAAAGATATGGGCTCATCAAGCAAAACATCTGAGGGAACATCCTCTTTAGAGCTCTGGGCGGATGCTTGTCTTTCTTTCTTACTTGCTGTATTACTACAGTTCATACTTACAATATCTTTATACTTTTCATCTTCTTGATGCAGCACGACTTTATTGAGATCCTCCATCTTTTAGAACCTATAAATATAGATTCAATCCTAATCTATGATTTCACTTAAACATTGTGAAAAATGGGGTACTCAAACTTCCTATTATATATGTGGTTTATCTCATCAAAATCTATACACTGAAATCCCAACAGATATGATTTATCCTTGCTGATTGTATTTAGTTGTCTAGGAGAAAAGCAATTTCCCCATGTGGGGTTTAGAAATTCTAAGTAAGTTTGCCTTTAGAACTTGCAGCAAGCTATGTGTATGTTGAGTTCTAGTAGGTGTTTGACTTATTAGGTTGATAGATTGTTAGGTTGTACCTTATAAATCAATCTTGCTTAACGAAGTTCCTGCTCGGGTAAGCAGTAGAGTGGACATAGAAGGATTACATCACCTTCGAACCACTATAAACCATAAGTGTGTTTAATCGCTTTATATTATTTGTGCTGCATCTTGTGTTTATTCTATCATAAGTATAAATGTAGAAGGATTACATCACCTTCGAACCATTATAAACCATAAGTGTTTTTAATCACTTTATATTATTTGTACTGCATCTTGTGTTTATTCTATCATAAGCATAAAAGAATTTTCATAAGAAAACATATTTGAGAAAACAAGCCTTCCGTTAATGTATATTTTTCCGCTGCGAAGAACTCTAAATTACAGTATACAACACTGTATTCTAGTGCTGTAAGCAGTACTATCATATGCTATAAGTTCAAGTAACTTACAGTATAGTAAGTTTGAAAAGATTTTCAAAATCGACGAAGATTCATTCACCCCCTCTAAACCTCAGAGACCACTTGGGACCAACAGATCGCGTGAAATACAAATGGAGTGCGTGAAAAACACTAATGGGTTGGGTCGACCCAATTATATGGTTCCCAACCGTGTACCTGGTGCATATAAATAAGGATAAATTTTATAATAAGACTCAATTTATTCATTAGTTCTCAATTATAGGCCCAAATTTTAATGTTTTTCAATAAAATGCTCAATTTAACATTTTTTTCTCAATTAAAGTTTGGAATTTAGATTGAGTTCTCTATTGAAGATAAAATTTTATTTTCTTTTTTAATTTATATTTATAAATTTATTTATATTTCAATATTTATTCATATTTTGGATAAATTTAGACAAGTTAGTGCGCATTAAGAATAATTTTTATACGACTTATCTTAATTTTTAAGAAATAAAAATAATAATTAATTCAATTCATAAAATATAATTTATATTAAACTAATTAATATCAAAATCTATTTTCTATACTTTTATTTATAAAATTAAGAAAATAAAAGAATCTTAATATTTTAAATTGTATTTATTATTATTATATATATAAATATAAATTAATACAAGTTGGATTAAGATCATTTCAAAATTATACAAACTTGTTTTAATTTACCTAAACTATATACATATTAAAATATAAGTACAAAGAAAATGAAATTTGTCTTAAATTGAAAACTCAATCTAATTTTCAAATATTAAATTAAAAAAAATATAAATTAAACCTCTTATTAAAAAACTTTAAAATTTAGGTTTAGAATTAAAAATAATCTACAAATTAAATTTTATTATGAAATTTATCCCATAAATAATTGATGTTATGTTTAATAGAGAATAGCAGTTGTTGTTGTTGTTGTTTTTTTTTTTTTTTTTCTTTTTCTGTTTTTAAAAGGAAAATTTCCTCTTTTACCAGTCAATCCAATCTTCATGCTATTCTATATTCACTTGCCTGTGACAGAAAAGCCATCACCGTCTCCCTCTGGGCCGCAGGATCATGGTCGATAGTGAGAAAAACCGCATCTATGAGATATCAACGGCCCAAGAGACACCGTCAAAATCATTAGTTTCCAAAGTGAGAAGAAAATCCTTAACGTTGTCTTCTTCCTCACTCTGTTTCCATTTTATTTTCTCATATTTTTGATTTCTCTGTGTCTTCAAATTTAATAAAGAAAATCCAAAGAGAAGATGAGCAGGGGGCCAGGACTCTTCCCAGATATTGGCAAGAAAGCCAAAGGTTTATTTCTCTCTGCTAAATCATTCAATCGTTTTTCCTTTTCCTTTTTCTTTTTTTTGCTAATTTTTGTTCGATATTTGATTGTTTTTCATTTAATTTAATTTTTAAATTTTTTTTTTTTTTTGGTAGATCTGCTTACCAGAGATTACCTCTCCGATCACAAATTCTCTGTCTCAACCTACAGTGAATCTGGAGTGGTATACTTTTCCTCAATTATAAAGCGTGTTCGATTTTTTCTTTATTATATTTTTTTTCGTGATTTGGCACGTTCTTTTTTCTGTTGGTTATTATTTGATGGCATTTTAGTTCTGGTTGATCATGTTTTACGTATCGTAAAGCTTAAAAAATTTCTGAATAATAATGTAAGATGTAGATGATTTAGCAGATTTCATATGGGCTTGAGTGGAAGCAGGAAAGTGAATGTATTGATGTTATTAGGAATTGAGAACTTACATTTTGATTTGGAATTGAAAACTTACTGGTAAAAGTGGAGATATTTTGTTGTGGTTGGCTTTGTTGTACTTTTTTTTTTTTTTTTGGGGTGTTATTGTGCCTGTTAACGTGTTCTAAAACTCAAAATCTCATTCTTGCTATCTGTCTTTTTGAAGAAGTTCCTAATTTTATTCATGTATGGTGTATCCAGCTTTTGTTTGCTATTGTTAGTTCATTTACTTGTGTTGGTTAATGAAGTTTAGGTAAGCTGTTTGTTTTTTCGAGTTGAATGATAAGCAATATTTTGTTGAGATCCACCAAACATTTTATCATCTGTTTTGCAGTCTCTTGTTTGTGTACTAGATCTTTTTCCATATTCGTGTTGATTGTCTGTGATCATTCGCTAGATCGGAGTTTATTATGTTTCTTTTCAAAGTTTGTTAAGGTGATCTTAGTTGTATTAGTACACTGGATAACGTGGGGATAAATTTGTAGATTCTATGATTTTATAGACTTGGATAATTTGTGTGAATTCTTAATTAGTTGGAGTGAAGTCATTTATTTATTTACTTTTATTTGCAATGGTGTTCCCAAGAGTTGAAACAACTATCACTTGGTAAGTTTATTAAATATAACTCTACTGTACTATTACTTCATGAGAAATAGTACACCTATATTAACTTCATTTGTCAATTATATAGTAGAGGGCAGATGCATGTGTGGATTAGGAGGATTTGGTCATTAGATCTTTTCAAAACTGATATATTAAAAAAATGGTTTGTCATTTGTGCCAAGAAATTGTTCAAGAAGATCTTGTCAGATTTTAATTCCTTCTCATATCATATGTTTCTCTCATCTGTTCCTTGTTTTGTGCATTTATGGAAGTTCACTGGCATATTGGCATTGTTGTAACTTTGAATATTTACTGCACACAGTGAAGGACATTTTCTTCTATGATGGCAACGGTGGGTGTTACTTTCTTAAGATCATTGAGTTAGGAAAACCTTGAAACTTCATTCCTCGTTATTTTTGGCCTTTGTAGCCTTGACTTTGAGTGTGGAATAAATCTGTTGTATAATACTGGAACTTGTAGGAGTTTTCCGGATTACGGGCTGACACCCTATGTAGACATTTGACCAAAGGTTGTTCAACAAACAATGCTTGAAACTTACTTCTATGAGAACCAAAGCCTGCGAATCAGTTTCATTGAATTGTGGAATACCGTCAGTTTTGTAAACCTAAGAATATTTGTGCTTTATTGTTCAGCAGCTGTATGTGGCATTTTACTCTCTTGAAATGGCATGTCTTTGATTGTGGGAGTACTGCATTTTCTTTTTTATGCTTATATGGATGGATAACTTTCTGGACCAAGAATGTGTGGGCATTTTTTATGGTTAGCAACTATGTATGGAATTTTATTCTCAACAATCTGGCAATCGTGGCATGTGTTTTATTGTGAGGTACTGCAATGAGCAATCTCTTTTCTAATTCTTCAATTCTTATTGGATGGATTACATTCTGCATCATATTGATTACTGAAGATGAGAGAAGAAGTTTAATCAGGACAAATGTCTGTGGCAATAATAGCATTTTTTATAAGGAATAATCAACTTGTACTGATTTGGTTTGGCATAGTTGTCTAAAACTCTTAATCATAATTTTTAGTATTTCATAAAATGGATACAGCCTTTAGAGTCTATGTGTTACATATTTGGGCTGGCAAATTTGTATAGAGAGGTTTCTTTAACTTGCAGGTCTTGATTTTGACATGGGAATGTAGACCATCTGAACTCTTCTTGAACTAAATTTTATGATGATCTAAGATACTGCTCTACTAATTTGGCACATTTAAGAAAGAAAATGTATGCTGAATATGGGTATAAATCCCAGAGGAGGTGTAATTGTTGTTTGGGGAAGTATTACTGGGCTATTCTGCGCCTTTTCAGTTGCAGAGAGGTCTGATACAGATTAGATGTCGTTCAGATAACAAAGTGATTGGACTAATATGCATGTCTGTATAAATGGGGATATCTCTTCATTTCTCTGTCTGGTTGATAGATCTGAATTTGTTATTTGGCCTTTGAAGAAAATAGATGATGTTTGAAGTAAAAATAGACTATCACATGGAAGTACTCACTTTCACCTTAATTTGTTTTTTGGTTTGATTAAATTACTGAAAGATATTTCCCCCCCTGCCATAAGATATAATATGATAGTATTTGCCTATTGGGGCCTCGGTTATGGCTGCTCAGAATTGGTTTGCCAAGTTGTTTTTCTGCCTGTGTTGTTTTTCCGCCTGTTTCCACTTATCAACTATTATACCCTTCTCACAGCATCTCCACTAATATGGGTGTTAAACTTGAGAACCCGATCTTGAGCTCACTAGCATGATTGACTTTCAGATTTAATTGATATAAAATTACTTCTTTAAATTGCATGAATAGGTTCAACTAGTAATTTTGACCTCTTTTTATTATTAGATTTGGAATGAGATGATTTCTGTTGGAAAACTAATTCTTATGAACTATCTCATAAAATGTAGTTGACTCTTCAATTTTCATACTCTTAAAAAGTTTTTGACTTTTTCTATTTTACTAAATGATTTGGAGCTCGACCTCAATTTTCTCTCTTGTCAACATAAACTCAAGCCTTACAAGATGTGTTTGAGCTTGAGCTCAACACTGAAATTAGGTTGTGCTCTACTCATACACATCCACAACCATTAATCACCCATTAATTGTTGAGTTGTAATTTTGTGCTTTTGTTTAATCAGTTCTTCAGATGTTTCCATGTTATAATTTTCTCTATAATGTTGAACAAATTATTTTCACATTTTTTTTAATTCGTTTTCCCCTGAATGTAGGCCTTGACAACATCGACAGTGAAAAAAGGAGGCTACTCATCTGGTGATGTGCAAGCCCAGTATATATACAAAAATACTTCTCTTGATGTCAAAGTTGATACAGAATCAAATGTGAGACGCTCAGATTATTAACACATGAGTACATTCTTGTTCACTATCATTTTTCTGATACCTTTTTTCTCATATGCCAGATCTCAGCAACTATTGCTTTAGCTAATATTGTTCCCTCATCGAAGACCATTGCCACATTGAAATACCCAAATTATGAGTCTGGCAAGGTGTGTGCCACCAATTTTTCCAACCTGCATGAAATAGCCAGTTCTGTCTCATAACTAGTTCTAATCTTCTCTCGTTTTGCTTATGCAGCTAGAAATTCAATACTTTCACCCTCACGCATCCATCACTGCAGCTGTTGGTCTGAACCAATCACCTCCCCTTGATTTTTCAGTCACCCTTGGTACACCGACTTTTGCTTTGGGTGCAGAGGCAGGCTATGAAACAACTACCAGTAAACTGACAAAATACACAGCAGGCATCACTGTGACAAAGCCAGATTCCAGTGCCTCAATAATTTTGTAAGTCCCAAAACATTGTTGCATTATTTAATATCTTGTTTAAAAGGAAATAAGTAATGAATCTTGAGGTGGATGTGTGGACACACTAAGTTAGATAAATTAAATGATCGGTGTATGGGATCTCTAATAGATGTGCATAGGAGACCTTTAGATGCACTACTTCGACGAGTAGCAAGTAGCGAGACTTTTAGCTCTAATCAAAGGGGAAAGAGGGACCTAAAAAGACTTTAAAAAACTGACATGTTATATCTAAATATTAATGGGTATGTGTTTGCACTAAACATGATAGTAAGACATGATCCATACAACCTATCCTCACAGTGGGATAAAAGGTTTAGTTTGTTTTATGGGTTGATATCTTTATTTAATATGTTCTATTTCTTTTGTCTTATTAAAACTAGGGGATTTTATTAGTATTTTCCCTCTCTTTTCAGGGGAGACAAAGGGGACACTATAAAGGCTTCATACATACACTTCCTTGATCAATCCAAGAGGAGTGCTGCTGTGGGAGAGATCACCCGAAAGCTCTCCACTAATGAGAACACATTTACAGTTGGAGGGTCTTATGCCATCGACCACCTCACACTCATGAAAATGAAGCTTAATAATCATGGCTCACTAGGGACTGTTTTGCAGCACGAGCTCATCCCGAAATCACTAGTGACTATCTCAAGTGAATTCGATACTAAGGCCTTGGATAAGACTCCCAGGTTTGGCGTATCCCTTGCTCTGAAGCCTTGAGAACATTTTGACATAGAATTATGAAATCAATTCTTCAGGTTTTTGAGGCTGCATTCGAAAGGAGCACGAAATAAGTTGATTTAGTAATACTCTTTTTAGTTATTGAACAGAATATATGTATTGATGAATGGGGGTAGTGGTTTCTCCTCTGTTTTTCAACTACCCTTTTGGATTTTGTTGATGAGTTTTGTTTATTGGGCATGAAAATATTACTTTCAAGAATTGTCCAACATTCATTTCTTCGTATTTCAGCTTCTTTTATCTGGTTATTTTATGGCTTTGAAACTTTCTTGCATGTGGATTTTGCGTGTTAAAATAGGAGGCAGGGAACCTTTTTTTTTATTTTATTTAGTAATTTGAAATCATGAAATAAAATTATACTTGGTTCTAATAGTATATGAGTGGCCAGAGGTTTAAAGGTCAAGGAAAGTTGAGTTGCTTATGAGTGATGTTTTAAAATATGTTTGAAAATAGAATTGTTTGAAAGATGGATTCTAATTGGACAGTTGAACCAAGGCCTACCAATAATTTATTCGATATTGTAATCCTAGTTCAAAGCTGTCGTGTGTTAGAGACAGAGTCAAAAATATATTTGTTCGGTTTTCTTATTCTAAGGGTCAAAATGATCCAACTATAATAATAATAAACGGGCAAGCTCATCTGGTATAGACTGATATCCTCAGTTGTAATTTCATTTGTTGCATAAAACAATATTGCAGACACGCATAAATGTATGTCAACAGTTAATATAATTTAGGGATAATTACACTTCCATCGAAACTATGTATATTTTTGGCACATCGTATAATAATTTTCCTTATTTTTTTATGGGTTAAACTTTGCATCCTGAAAAAATTACAATGTGCAAGAGATATTGAAAAAAATGGTTTCGAATATTAAATACGCAACAGTGGATCTTTGCAAGAAAAGCAAACCAAGCAAATCTTCTTTCCGAAAAAGCACTAAAAAATCAGTCATAAAAGGAAATTCGGAAAACCTCATCTAGCTACCATAGTAATAAATCAAAATCCATTAAATTAATTACTCTTTCAACCTTCACAATAAACTCACATTTGATAAAGCTATAAAATTTCTTGATTTATAATATTTTATAATTTTATGAGACTATTTGTTCAAATAATTTCAAAAAAAAAAAAACTTCATTACTGCTCTCCACAACATAGAATTTCAGAAACAGTATTAAGATTAGGGTACAATCTTAATTAGCTAAAGATGAGCCAAATGTCCAAATATTAAAGCATCAAAATTAAGGAATTCAATAGCTCAATATAATTATCAGCAGTGATTGAAACAAAACAAAATCCATCAAAAGTAAGATGATGATATAACATAGTTCCTCACATAAACATTCATCAATGTCTCTCCAACAACACCACCCAAACTAAAAGCAAAACCGTAATTAACCAACCTACTAATCGATGGTCTGCATAATGTCCTCGGCGGTGAACTTGGTGCCTTTGTCCTTATCCGCGGCGGCGCGACCCTTGGCCTTGCGGTCGAGCAGCGATTTACGATCCTTATCGAGGCGAAGCTTCGTGATAACGACCTTCGACGGGTGAATTCCGACGTTGACGGTGGATCCGTTAACCTTCTCACGGGTGATGCGCTCGATGTGGATGACCCATTTCTTACGGTAGACCTGCACCACCTTGCCTTCGCGACCTTTGTAGGTGCCACGGACCACCTGCACCTCGTCGTCCTTGCGAACGGGCATGGAACGGACGTTGTACTTGGATCGGAGGTCGCCGGAGAGCGGCGCGCTCATAATGACACGGCGGACGCTCGACGGCGCCGTGAAGTGAGCCTTCCGGCTCTTGCGCCGGGAAGAGGAGACGCGTGGGTTGTACTTCATCTTCGCCGCTGCTGCTGCTCTACTTGCTTCTTCGGTGTTGAAAGCTAAAGAGGGGCACGATTAGGGTTTCTGTGTTTATATATTGGAATGGAAGCGAGCTGGGTTGATTGATGGGCTTGGGCTAGGGCTTGCTTTCTTGTAGTGGGCTGGGCCTTGTATTTCAAGTTATGTTTGGATATTGGACTTCATTGAGGTTTGAATCATTTCGTTAGAGTTAGGACTAGAGCTTGCTTTCTTGTAGTGGGCTGGGCCTTGTATTTCAAGTTATGTTTGGATATTGGACTTCATTGAGGTTTGAATCATTTCGTTAGAGTTAGGACTAGAGCTTGCTTTCTTGTAGTGGGCTGGGCCTTGTATTTCAAGTTATGTTTGGATATTGGGCTTTATTGAGGTTTGAATCATTTCGTTAGAGTTATCCTTAAAATGAATACAATTTCTACAAAATAAATTTCTAATGTTAATACCGAGTCTTGTAGTTTACTAGGAGTCCCACCAAGGTAATTGAATACCTTGAAATTCAATTACGAGTTTAAATCATACAAGTTTTTTAATTTTTATTTTCTTTTGAAATCATTAATTTTTTTAATGTTAATTGTATAAATTTAATATAAAATGTAGAAAATTGATGCATTTAGAAACTCAATTGAAATATTATATGTTGGATCATAAGTTGGTCATAATGTAGTTAATTTATATCAATACTATAAAATATTCTCTCATATTCGCAAAATAAATATCCAACTTGCAATAAACAATAATAATATTATACAACTAGCAAATAAAGAACAAAATAAATCATTTTAGAGTAACAGACAAGTGTACATCTTATAAGAAGTTTCCGATGTTTATAACATATTGTATCTTGTTTTGGAAAGGCGTTATTGAAAAAAAAAATCATCACTTTTTAGAAGATTGTAATTTAATCCTAATATTTCAAATTTAGTTTAACAAAAAAACAAAAAATCATGATTTGTTTTTATTTTTGTAATGAACATCATATTTAAATTTTTCAACAGAGTCTACATGTCTGACAAACATATCACTTACATGCCACGTCGAGATATCACGTAATTCCTGACCAAAATAAATTTGAAAGTCAAATTACAATATAATCCTAATTTTTTATATAATTAGCAAAAGAAAAAAAAAAAAAACACAACCTTCATTCATTGTTGCAATTCAAACCACAATTCTATATCTTTAATGATCTAAGTTCATGTGTCCAAATAAATTCCACATGAAACGTCACATAAGCAACATAATGTTAAAATATAACTTATATAGATCAAAATGATGTTTCAAATATATCTTAATTTATACATGTTTCTTTAATTTGAGGATAAATAAATCATAACTCTCAATTGCAAACTTTCAAAAACATCATAGCCTTGTTCTTTTAATATGAAGATAAATTTGGACTAATAGGTGAGGTGGATTTCGCAAGTTTGAATTTAGAATTTAAGTGGATTTTAAAAAATATGAATTTTAATAATTTTGTGTTTGTTTTGAGATTTCATAGGGTAGAATTATAGTTAAGATATCACATTATATTGATAATTGTAGAAAATAAATAATGTTATATTTTTTTTTTTGAAAAGGCAAATAGTGTTATTGGGAAGAGTAGCGTTATTGATAATCTTTTAAAACTTTTTTGTTGTCAGCCATATGTATTGAGCAACTACTATTAATGTACCATACTTCGTTGCTGCTCCCTAACAATTGTACCTGCATACAATTTAGATATTTTTAGGTACCCATACTAGTACGAATCATTTGGGGTTAGTTTCTTTTGAAACCCATACTTACTTAACAACAATAGTTTTGCTGTAAGCATAGTTGGTTTTCTTTCTGTAAACAGTCTTGTATTTTTGTTACCTGTGAACAGTGTGTAGAAACTTTTCTTGTGTTACCTCTACCATGATGGTGTAGTCTAAAACCATACTTCCTTAGAGTATGTACTCCTTAAGATTTAGATATTAAGGTTTTAGTGTTAGTGGGATATAATTTTTTTTGTTGTAACTTTGTAGGTTGATGTATCTTTCTATAGCTTACAATAAATTGATTCTATTGCAACCAACTTTTATACATATGCCTACTTCATGAGTTTCTTATCCTTGTCTACTGCTATTGATTTATTCAAGCTCTTTTCTAAGTTATTCGTTAACTCTTTAGCCGAATGTATTTCAACTTAAACAAACTTTATAGATGTACTTGTTGTATTAAAGAGGTTTGACTGCTATAACCGAGACCGAATTTCTTAAAAGGATTTCTGGTCATCATCAAATAGTCTATTGCATCCTTAGTTGATTTGTTAAAGATACTATAATGGTAGCTTGAAGATTTTCCTTCTCACACTCTACCTTAGTGACCAACATATTGAGCCTAGATACTTCCTTTTAGAGTTCATTGCATGTTGAGTTATCAAACTCATAATTTGATAGCATTTCTGTCATTTTAACATTTTTACTCCTAAATATCTTATTTTCTTTCTAAAACTCCTCATGAGTTGAGTTTATCTACTCAAAGTCACTCATGATCTGCCTAAAGACTTGGATCATGTTCAACTTCTCATTATCAGAAACATATTGAGATTGGTAAATTACCCCATCATCTTCACTCTCTTCATAGTCTTTGGCCATTAAGCAAATCAATGCTTCTTTATTTGAGGTTGAGCTATCAATGTCAGTGTCAGAAGAGCTTTATTCTTTTTGTACTTTTTTGTATGTTGTTGCATCCTTAGCCTTTTGTACTTCTCCTAAAAGTGGTCTTAGCTTTTGTTTGCCATTTATCTTCTCTCTTATTTGCTCTCTTTCTCCCTCAGAATACTTATTTACTTTTGGATATAAACAGTTTCTTGCATAATATCCTGACTTTCTGTAATTGTAGTATAGGTCAGAAATCGAACAATTTCTTTGTTTTCAAAGCTTCATAATTTCCAGGAATTAGTCTAACTATATTGGATGAGAGTTGGAAGATACCTGTAATGGTGATTGTTTTCTTTTGAAGTTGTCTCTTTGGTTATTGTTTTTCATGAACCTTTTGAATTTCTTCAGAAATAAGGCCATATCTTCTTCTGCATCTTCTTGGATAACTCAGGTTGCTTGTTGCAACTTGCAATTGCTGTATCTTTTGGTGATCTTGTAGTAAGTGTAGAAACCTTGGAGCCTGATTCTTTAGACTCCTCCTTTCTCTGGTTTATGTCAAATTCAAATACCTTTAAGGCCTGAGAATAAGTCAAATGTGCTCATGGATCTCGGGTCCATTGAGACTTTCATTGCAGTGGTTTTGCTATCCCATTCAACCGGTAATGCTCTTAGCACCTTCATGTTTTTCTCTTTCTGAATATAGTACTTGTCAAGGCTCTCCAGTTCAATTACAATTGAAGTGAATCTTAATGACCAGCTGCTCTAGAGATTCTTTTGTGAGCTCAATTCCCTCACATATTTGTTCCAACTTTTCTTATATATCCTTTGTTGTTTTGCAAGTTTTTATTTTGCTCCTTTGTTCCTATTAGAATATCAATATTTAGATTTTGATAAGACAAAATAGAATTTGTAATAGGAAGTTAGAGTACCCCATTTTTCACAGTGTTTAAGTGAAACTTAGACTAAGTTTGAGTCTTTCATTTTTAATTTGAAAAATGCAGAACTTCAAGTAACAAGCCGTGTTGCAAGTTAGAAAAGAGTGGAAGACTCTGCAAGAATGACTCAAAATAACACAGCTGAAAGAAAGGTAAAATATAGTACAACTATAAGATAGAATCTGCATGCTGCAAGTTTTAGAGACACTTATTACAATAGTAGAGTTGACTCAAGATACAATACGAGGAAGATCAAGAACTATACGAGGATCAATCCCCTCAATAAATCAAAATAGAGCCACTAGTTGCAGAGTTCAAAGCCAACCTACATCAGACACGTGGCCTAACAACCTGCAGAAAAACTACAACCTGATACAGCTACATTTAATGATCCATAATACAAGACATGAAATATTTAATGTAAGTTATCATTTAATGCAAGTCATGTATACGTGAAATAGATTCAAATTCAAGAGAGAGTGTACCTTCTTCAATGGACATATCTCTACATCTATAAATAGAGGAAGAGAAGACTAGAATGACAACTGAAACTTCCACATTCAAAGCTTAAAACAAGAATCGCTCTAAAACTCTCAAGCATCTCAAAGATATATAGTTTCAGTCATTCAATTTCAAGAAGCAGTCAAGCCAAGTTCTAAAGCTTAAGTTATAAAAGTTGTTTCGTAGCACCAGTTGAAGAATTATCTACATACTTTTACTTTGTTATTGTTGTTTTAATAGGTGTTTTCAGTTGATAGAATTTAGTCCTTGCTAAGTGTTATAAGTATATAAAGTTATAGACAATTACTCTGTATGAGTGTTAGAGATTATAAATGGGTCTGCCTTAGGAACTTGTAGTAGTTGTGTTAGATTGATAGTTTGTTAGGTTCTATCTTTTAAATCAAACTTACTTAACAAAGTTCATACTTAGAGAAACAGTAGAGTGGACGTAAAAGGATTATACCACCTTTGAATCAATATAAGAACATAAGTGTTTTATTATTCTATATCTGATTACGTATTATATTTATACTTGCTATCATTAAGCATATAAAATATTTTATAAAAGACATTATAAGAAAATATTTTTAAACAAACCATTTGTCAAAAACCTATTTTCTGTTGCAAGAACTCAAAATTACAACATACAATACTAACTCATAGTGCTGTAAGGTGGACTACTTACTCTACTATAAGTTTCAATAACTTATAGTGAAGCTAGTTCGAAAGATTTTTTAAAAATCGATAGAGTTTCTTTCATCCCCCTTTGAACCTCTAAACCATTTGGGACCAACAATTTATTTTTTCTAAAGTAATGAAAAATGCATTCTTTGCCACTCTTTATGTCTTAATTGTTCCACTCATGTTTAGGTTTGATTAGGAAGTTAGGAGGTACTTCTGCTGTTGCATCTTTCTCACCTCCTCCAGTTGCTTCATGCTATTCTCTTTCTTTTTCAAGTGCAGGATTGACTTTGATGCGAATAAAAGATCCTTCAGCGATAACTGTCCACATCTTATCATTAATGATAGAGAAATGGGTCTACATTCTTATCATCCAGTCATCATATTCTTCTTTGGAAAACATGTGAAGCTTGTGATGTGAAGAATCTATGATATGCTAAAAGATGATGTTTTAAAAAAATAGATTTTTAACAGATACAAGGTGGATCTGGGTAGGTGACAAGATAAGTTGGTTCTTTAACCAACTTGTTCTGAAACCACTTGTTGGTCTCAAGTGGTTCAGAGGTTGGTATCAGAGGTTCATTTTCTCCCTTTAAACCTCTATCGATTTTAGAAAATATTTTGAACAAGTTTTACTGAAAGTTATACAAACTTACATCAGAACAAGCAGTCCAGCTTACTACATTATAAATTAGTATTATCTGCTATAACTTAGAGCTTGTAGCGGAAAATTATTTTTGATAGATGATTTGTTTAAAATCTTTTCTTAAGTGTGCTTTTTATAAAACCTTTTATATGTAGAACGATAACAAGTATAAATGCAACAAGTAAGCAAATATAAAACAATAAACACTTATAATTTTTTATAGTGGTTCGAAGGTGGTGTAATCCTTCTACGTCCACTCTGCTATTTTTTCAAGCAGAAACTTCGTTAAGCAAGTTTAATTTTCAAGACTCGATCTTACAAACTATCAACCTAACTAGTTAACATCTACATGAACTCAGCTTATACACAGTTGCTGCAAGTTCCTAAGGTAGACCCACTAAGAATCTCTAACACTCACACAGAGTAATTGCCTATATTCTTAGACAACTAAACACTCAACAAAGACTAAATCTTGTCAATTGAGGACACCTTTAAAAAACAACCTAAGCACACTGTTAGGATATCAATATTTAGATTTTGATGAGACAAATCAACCTTATAATAGGAATTAGAGTACCCTATTTTTCACATTGTTTAAGTGAAGTATAGATTAGTTTTGAGTCTGTAAGTTTGAAAATTGAAAGATGAAGGACTTTGAAGTTGGCTTGTTTGCAGCATGTTAAAGCAAGAAATGAAAACTCTGGAAGAAAAGCTCTAAGGAAGCAGCTGTAAGAAGAACAGACAGTGCGGCTGTAATTAAGAGTAGTATACAACATTGTTGTAAGTTAAGGATACGACATAAAGACACAGGATACAGAAGAGCAAACAACATGTTGTATGTTTCAAGAAAATATTGAATGCAACAACAAAGTCAACCTAAGTTACAGTACGAGGAAGATCAAAATACAGTACGGGAGAGTGTCCTCAGTGAATGAAATGAAGCCGGTAGAGACAAACTGAAGTTGCAGGCTCAGACCCAATCCTAAGAAAGGATATAGAAACCCTTTCAAGAGATATGCAACATTACATGTAGGATCAGTGGGACCTTCAGTATAAGAAAATGGTACAGATGGAAAGAGAACTCAAGAGAGTAGGTGCATAAAACAACAAAGAGATTGAAGGCTGTAAGAAGATGATATATGCAACTATTGAAAAGTTGGGTTCTCATTCTATGATCTTAGAAACTTTGTTGGATAATGTTCTTGATCAATCTCAGAGAACACAGAGTGTTGATGTTAGATTAGACAACTTGAAAAATGACGAGCTGCGGGATATAATGTTGAGTGTATTCCCCCAACATGCTAGAGGAGATAAGCAATTGCCAACCAAGTTTGTTCCTATCCCTGCTGCAAGAAGATCTCAATCTATTTTGGTCAGATCAGCTCCTGCTCCACCCCAGCTGTTTTTGATGTTGTAAAAAGGGAAATAAAGAACATAAAGATCTGGATGAAAAGAGCAGGAAGAAGAAGATGATTGTTGGTCCCAAGTGGTGTCCGAGGTTCAGAGGGTGGGATAAATGAACCTTGGTCGATTTTTCAAATCTTTCAAAACCTTTTCTGTTCTGCAAGTTACTCGAACTTGCAGTGCCAGAAAGTTACTGCTTACAACACTAGGATGCAGTGCTGCACACTGTAACTAGAGTTTATACGCAGCGAAAAATTATGATTTATAACACAAGGCTAGTTTTATAAAAAATGATCCTTTTCAAAATGTTTTATGCTTATGAGATATATATATATATATATATATATATATATATGCAAAACGAGATAGACACAGATAAGAAAGCAATAAAACACTTATGGTTTATAATGGTTCGAAGGTGGTGTAATCCTTCTACGTCCACTCTACTGCTACCTCGAGCAGGAACTTCGTTAAGCAAGATTGAATTACAGAACCCTCCTAACAATCTATCAACTTTACAAAGCAACCACCTACTAGAGTCCAACGTACACACAACAACTGCAAACTTTAAAGGCTAACCAAGGTTCTAAACTCCCACACAGGGAAGCTGCCTAACTCTAGACAACTTATACAAACAGCAAGGATCTCTCCTATCAACTGTTCGACACTTCTAAAACAACCTAAGCACACAGCAACAAGGTTAAAAGTATATATATGTTTTGTTCTTCAACTTGTGCGGTGAAGTGAGCTTCTGAATCCTTCGAAGGATCTTTCAAGTGAGCTTGCTTCACTTCACAGAGGTTGAGTGACTGAAACTGATGGTAGATTTGAATGTTTGTAACTTGAAAGCTTTAGAGTTTTTGCGTAAATGTTTCAGTAACCAGCTTCAGTGTTTCTTATCCTCTATTTATACTTGTAGGAGAAGATGTCCGTTGAAGGAGACATCTCTCTTTTGTATTTGAAGTACTTTGACCAAAGACATTGCTGACATTTAATGCGACTTGACTTTCTCTTTCGGAGCAATTAATATGGCAGTTGCGGCTAGCAGCTTTCTGCAGCACGTTAATCCATGTGGCATCTTTGTATTGGCTCCATTTCTGCAATTTTGATCTTGTCTCAAACGGTTCTATTTATTCTTGCTTGATTCTTTATTCTTCGTACTGCATTTATCCTTCCTCAAATTGCAGGATACTCCTCTGTTTATTATTGACGCTGTTGATTGTTTGGACAGTAAGCTTTGTGTTGTATCCTAGGTCTTCTTGCAGGATACTCCCTTGCAGTGCTGCTACAACTAAGACCTGCTTGCAGTATCTTCGGGCAGTACTGCTGTATCTTTTTCTTACAGTACTCCTGTATCCTATTCTTGCAGTGATGCTGCACACCGTTCTTTCTTACTTTGCTGCAGTGCTGTAATTGCTTTCTTGCAGCAGCTTCTTTCCGATACACTTGATGCAACTATATAACTTATAAAACCTCCATCTTTCAGCTCCTATAACGAGACACAAATCTAGTCTATGCTTTCACTTAAACATTGTGAAAAATGGGGTATTTAAAACTTCCTATTACATATATATTTTATCTCATCAAAATCTAAATATCGAAATCCCAACAATGATGATGACCTTCCTCTAAGTAGGAAGAGAAGAAGATCATCTCCTACTGTTGACGCCCCTGCCTTAAAGAAGAGCACAGATGATGAAGGTGGAGGTGGAGTTGGAGCAGCTGCATCCAAGATAGTTGTTAATGCTGTATACAGTGTTGTTATAAGAAAAGATACAACAACTCTACCTTCACAAAGTTCGAGAAGGGGAGCAAGTCAACAATAAACCCAGTCCAAAAAGAAGATAAACAAAGCTGAAGCTGAAAAGCTTTATAATCAGAAGATGGCTGCTCAGAGAGTTGAGAAAGTTAGAGGTGAAAATGAAGAAGAAGTCTGGATACAAAGGCTTGGGGCGATTGGAGAGAAGATATTTCCCGCATAGATACTGATAATATATATGCTGAAGTATCTATTCTAATAGATCAAAGGTCTGAAAGAAAAAACATGACATGGGGTCTATCCATTTTTAGAGCTGTGAGTCTGCCCACAGACAGAAATCCATCATTTGAAGAGTTCACACACTACAAAAGATTAGAATATTTAAGGTACTTCAGAAATCTCCGCAGAGAAGGATGTTTCAGAAGGTTTCAATTTTGTGAATCTGCATTGAGAAGATATGAAGAGTTAACTAGGGAATGAGAACTGGATATTCAGAAGCATCAGCTGGACCTAGTGAATCAAGACATATTGTGCTTTATAGTGAAGACTTTTGGCTCAAATGGATTCAGATTCTAAAGATAAAATAGAAGTTGGAAGAATCCTATCTATAGTCCATTCTAGACTGGTGTAAGGGGATAGAAAGAGGACTATTTGAGAAGTGACCTCACGAAGGAGGATCTGAAGATAGATCAACAAAAAGGTCTGTGTTTCAGAAGTAGTTGAAGAATTTGAAGACATGTTGCAGCTCTTATCTTATTGGTAATATCTCTTCGCTGTAACTTGTAATAATTCTCTAATTTTATAGAGAAGTTACTTTCTGCTGATCAAGTTCATTCCTTATGACCTTTTGTATATTTTACTTTATGCTGTATTGAGATGAAGTTTAGTGTCGATGCATCTCTGATGAATCTAAGTTTAATTTATGGATACTGCATAAATGTAATGAACTGATGTAAAGTTATAATGCAAAGTAAAAATTTCCTATTATAAATGATATAATGTAAAAGTTTTGTCATTATCAAAAAGGGGGAAATTGTTAGGATATCAATGTTTAGATTTTGATGAGACAAACCAACCTTATAATAGGAATTAGAGTACCCCATTTTTCACAATGTTTAAGTGAAGTATAAACTTGTTTTGAGTCTGTAAGTTTGCAAATTGAAAGATGAAGGACTTCGAAGTCGGCTTGTTTGTAGCATGCTAAAATAAGAAGTAAAGACTCTGTAAGAAAAGCTTTAAGGAAGCAGTTGTAAGAAGAACATATAGTGCGGTTATATCTAAGACAACATTGTTGTAATTAAGGATACAACATGAAGACGCAAGATGTAGAAAAGTAATCAACTTGTTGTATGATTCAAGGAAACATTGAATGCAGCAATAGAGTCAACCTGAATTGCAATACGAGGAAGATCTAAATGCATTATGAGGAGAGTATCCTCAATGAATGAAAATGATGCCGGTAGAGACAAACTGAAGCTACAGGCTTAGACCCAATTTGAAAAAGGCACATGGCCTAACAAAATGTAGAAAGTTACGAGCCGCAACTACCGCATTTAATAATATGCAATGGTAAGTCAAGATGCATTTAATGCAAGCCATACCTTCGATCAGGATGTTTATTTCAAATGAAGAATGTCTTCTTCAACGGACATTCTTCTACCACTATAAATAGAGAAAAAGTTGCACTAAAACTAGTTACTGAAACATTTGCTCTCAGGTCCAAGCAGAAATCAAAACTATATTCTTAAGCATACAAAACCGTTTCAGTCACTCGACCTCTTGAAGTAATCAAGCTTAAGCTCAGAAGCTCAAAGATTCAGAAGATTACTTCATCACACCAGTTGAAGAAAGAAAATATATACTTTTACCTATTTATTGTGTGCTAGGTTATTTTAAGGTGTCGTCAGCTGATAAGATTATATCCTTGCTGATTGTTTATAGTTGTTTAGGAGAAAGACAATTACCCTGTGTGAGTGTTTATAAATCTTTTATGGGTTTGTCTTTATAACTTGCAGCAGCTGTGTGTAAGTTGAGTTCTAGTAGGTAACTTGTTAGGCTGAGAGATTGTAAAGCTGTAACCTGTGAACCAATCTTACTTATTTGAGAAAACAAACCATTTGTCAAAGTATTTTCTGCTGCGAGAACTGTAGGATACAACATACAGTACTACTCCATAGTGCAGTAAGCTAGTTCGTTGGTTGTACTGTAAGTTCAAGTAACTTGCAGTGTAACATGTTCGAAATATTTTGTAAAATCAATAGAGGTTCATTCTCTCCCTCACCTTTGAACCTCCGAGACCACTTGAGACCAACACATACAATAATAAAGTAAAAGTAAATATGTTTTTCTTCAATTAGTGCGATGAAACAACCTTTTGTAAGTTTGATGTTTAAAGCTTGACTTGACTATTTTTTGAAGTTAAGTGACTGAAACTGTATGTCTTTGAAATGTTTGAGAGTTTTAAGCGATTCTTACTTGAGTTAGAATGTGAAAGTTTCAGTAGTAATTCCAGTTAACTCTTCCTCTATTTATAAATGTAGGAATATGCCTGTTGAAGGAGGCACACTCTTTTTTATATTTGAATTTCCTTCACATATACATAACTAACATTAAATGATTTCTGACTATGCATTAACTCCTTCATGTCTTGTATTTCGGATCATTAATTGCTTCTGTACCGGGTTGTAGCTTACTGCACGTTGTCAGACCACGTGTCCACTATAGGTTGACTTTAAACTCTACAACTTGGTCTATTGGCTCTATTTCGACCCGTTGATAAGACTTATGCTCGTATAAGTTTGATCTTCCTCATACTGTATCTTGGGTCAACTCTGCTTGTTATAATAAATGTCTCTGAAACTTGCAGTATGTAAGTACTGGCCTTCTACAACCTAAGTTACTTCTTGATGTTGCTTAAACTAACAGCGCTGTTGTATTATACTTTTTCTTACAGTTGTGTTGTATTTTACCTTTCTTTCAGTTGTGTTGTATTCAACTATTCTTGTAGAGTCTTTCACTCTTCCATTACTTGCAACACGACTTTTTTTTTTAATTCCTCAATTCTTCCAACTAAAACTAAAATCTCAAAACCTAGTCTAAGTTTCACTTAAACATTGTGAAAAATGAGATACGCTAACTTCTTATTACAAAGTTGTTTTGTCTTATCAAAATCTTAACATTAATTTCTTAACATAATATATACTTGAAACGACATTATTTCGATGTAAATATATATATTATTTTTAAGATTATGTGGTTTATATAAGGTCTCACATTGAAATATATTTAGATATGAACTTAGATCACCAAAAAATAACCCATGATTTGAATCTTATCTAGTCTATCTAGGAACATAGAATATACGATTTTCCTTATAAGTCTCTCCCTTGAATATTATGTCGTCCATCCGCGTTCCCTCTTTACCCAAAAAATGATGTGTTATCCAGTACCTTAACACCCCCACCTATAGACCAAACCCTTTGTTTCTTTGTTTGACTAAAGTAAAATTACAATCATCAATGAAGATTGTGGTATTTTTATTAATTATACAAAATGTTAGGATATATTGAAATTTTTGAAAGTATGGTGATATATTTAACCTTTCAATATATTTTGTTGGAAATTCTATAATATGTGACATTATATGTTTGTCGGATATGTGGACCAAAATTGGATACAAGTCATAATTTTTTAGTGAAATTTAATAAATGGGGATTGAGTTGCAATTTTAAAAAAAGTGGTGGTTTTTTTATTTTTTTACAATTACGTCTTTTGAAAATAAATTATGTTTGGATAAGATAAATGAATGAGGCCTTTTAAGGTACTAGCAATGATTATTTTTTTATTGAATATAATAAAATTTAATAAAGATAATCGTATTTTTTATGATAGGGACCACTAGATATGTTTTTTTTTTGTTAGAGTGTGTTTTTCTTCGCTAGACCAATGAAGGAGCGCATGCAACCCTCACTGCGTGCCAGAAGGTAGGGCTCATTGCAAAACTGATAATTTTTTGCTTTTAAGTTTTTCATGTAATTTTTACTTATTTTGTGTTAATTTATTATTTTTTTGCTTAATTTCTACCCATAAATTGTGACGTAACATAGTAGATTAGACTTGAAATGTTATTAACGAAAACCAATAAAATATTGTTGTAGATGTCCTAAGTAGATTTTTTTTAATTATTAATAATAACTAAGAATACAAAATAATATAAATAACAACATTAATTTTAATTAGGGGTACTTTAGGAATGTCAGTTCTATGAATGACATTTGTCTCTTGCAATTGTTACTTTGTATAATATGAGGATTATTAAAGGGTCTATTAATCTGGTATGGAAAGAATATAATTAATTCATTACAAAAACAACAATTGTTATTAAAAGCATTTACGCAATAAATATACAATATATTAATTATTGTCATTCTTAAGTGAACCTTTAATATTATTTGTAATATAAAACTATTGATTAAGGAAAAAATATAAATTAATTCATTTCAAAGTCAACAACTGTTATTTAAAAAAGATTTACGCAATAAATATACAATATATTAATTATTAACATTCTTAAGTGAACCTTTAATATTAATATATAATTAAGAATTAGTAAGAATATTGAATGACAATAATGTTTAGTAGTGTCTTCCCCTCTCTTATTTCACAACTGTCACTTATTTCCAAGACTCAGTGTACAGTTGTTCGAAAATTGACTAGCCTTCATATCTTTGAAACGGAAGACCGTTTTTAGGAAGTCTCTTGCTCTTTTTTCCTAAAATGTATCAAAGGCAAATCCAGAATTTTGGGTAGGGGTGATGCAAGAACAGAGGGTCGAGGTGTCTTGAACTAAAAGTTTTAATTTTGATTTTGAAAAATTTGGCAGTTGATTCATGAGGCATTGGGTGAGGAGAAAGGGTGAAATTGGCAGGATGTCGGTTTAGTTTGTTATGATTCCCATGGAGAAGAAGTTAAGGATGTTGGAGGTGGTGGATTGAGATCAAAAGAACATCAACATTCTCTTCTGCTGATAATTAAACAAGTAATTTTGGTTCTTCTAAAGAGGGGTGTCTATTCTTCTAATGTTCTCACTCACACTTATTTACCAACTCTGCATTATGAGCAAGCATAGCAATTGACGTTATCATATGATTGTTGGTTTCCTGAAAATTGAATGGGTTGTGGAAGTAAATGTCGATGAGTCTTCCCTTTTGTTTTAATCATAATAATTTGTTGCCCTTTATCTGTTCGATATAATGTTTGTGAAGAATGACGAATGACCGTTTCTCTCTCCATCATTCTAAGATTGCTAGTTTATTTGAAATTTTTAAAGGCCCTCCACGGAAAGTTGTCACTTCTTCAATGCATAGGGAAGAAGGTATGTATTGGAGATATAAAGTGCGATATGCTGCAAACAATAGTTCTGTATTCAAGAACTGTTTGTTCCAGGTTTCTATTGTCTTCTGATGCTCTTTTAATTTTCCTTTATAGCACATAGTGTCCTGTTAATTATTTACATGAGTTCTTTGTTTACCAAACTTCTTATGACTTGAAACAAGGAGGGTATGATCATCGGATTGGTACCTCTTCATTCTTTTCTATGATTGGTGAGTATTTCTTATTTATGTTTGATTCTACTTGAATTTTGTTTCATCATATCAAAGTGAAGCAATATATCCATTGTTGTGTTCTTTCTGTTCGATGAAATGCTTGTCAAGAATACACCCTAATTTTTTTTTTTATGTTAATATTCTGAATGTCTTAGCTGGTGTGGTGGTGTCATATTTTAACAATTGACAAGAAAAAATCAGCATATGGCCACAATCTAAAAAATGATGGGTTGTCAAATAAGATTGAATTTGATTTAACAAGTTTGCAACTTTTCTTTTTATTTGTATTGATATTTTTCTTAATTAATTGGTTGTGTCAGATTTTGTGCAATATCTATTTTTTGTAAAAATGTGTTAATTTATTTGTTCCAGTAGCATTTGAGAAGTGAAAGAGAGTTACTTATTCTTAATATTAGCATAATTTGATCCCAAAACATTGCCTGTGGTTTAAGGTAATGTTCTTGCCTGGGAAGTCCATGGGATCAAGGTAATGTTCATAATGTTCTTTTAAGGCAATAACTTTATGGTTATTTAACTTCTTCAATTCATAGTGCATACATCTTCACTTAAGCTTGTAATTGACGTTATATTGAGTTACTGTTTAGTTTTTTTATAATGTTTAACCTATCAATTTGTGTTGGCATAATGCTCTCAAGCAACTATTGGTTTATAACAGTCGTGTATATTTTATTTTACTATTTAAGCATAAAGTGTAACTTTTATTTGACAGGCGTTGGAAATAATGGACTAGGTTGGTGACAGAATCTTGTGTATTTTTGCATATTAATGGCTCTTATAGCTTATGGTATTCCTGGTGTCACCCGTTACAATTTTGCCAACCAGTTATACTTTCCTCTACTATTTGGCAAATCTAATAATTATTTGAAAAACTTATACTTCATTTTATATTTTATTTTATAACATTAGTTTTGTTTGAAATTTATATATATGTTCTTCTAATTTCAAGTGTATAGAAATGACAATTGTGCACAATATTGCTGGGGGATTACTCACAATCACCATTTTCACCTGTTTAATCTCTTACCATGTACTATTTGCTCAATGGAAAGTGCAGGTCTATTTATTTTTGTTAATACCTAAGGTGGAGAATTATAAAATGTAGTCTCAATATGATACTTTTTAATGATGTATGGAACCAAGTATCTTTATTTTGGTTTATTTGACACTGAAATTGATGATGCTATGTGAGTTTATTGAGATGATATTGTCTCATTTCCGGCATAATTGTAATGTGTGTATATATATATATATGTTTATAATATATAACTTCTGCAAAAACAATTTATATTTTGATGGGTATGAATTAATTTTTTGCAATAATGATTGCAGGGTTTATGATAAAATAACCATATAATGTAAGGATTTTTTTGAGAAGTCCATATGTATTAGAGGAGATTTATTCTATAACTTTAGGAGGTGAGGCCAGGTAGGTAGGGGAGCATTCTATGGAAACCTTTCATGGTTGCAGAATGGACGAGACCTTTCAATGCATGGTATGATATTGTTGTACACATATTAACCTTCTCTTTTCCCATAGGAATTTAGTGATAAATCTCTCATTAAAGAGGTAGAATGGAGGTAAGTTATATTAGATGAGACACACGTGATTAAGAATTCAAACACTCAACATAATCGTACATTCAGTAATTTGAATGCCAAGCGTAGATGGGTAATTATAGGAACTCCCATGCAAAATAACTATTTTAATTTGTTTTCTCTGGTTGCTTTTTTTAAGCTCAAGCCTCATTCAATGAAAAGCCTTTGGAAGAGTTTGATACAACGACCATTTGCACAAGGTGATGACAAGGGTATCTCCCGACTACAGGTGAATGAATACCTATAAATGGCTTATTTGTCTTTAAATATTTTTATTTCCTTCTTTTTTGTTTAACATCACACCCATTTCCATTATTTTGATATGCAAAGATTGAGATGTCTACTGCGTCTATGAAGTTAAAACCTTTAAATTGTGTAATGAATTTATTTATTTTTTATTATTTTCAAATAGGTGCTTGCTATGTTTGGTTCCAGTGAGTTAAAAGACATTGAAATATATGTAAAAAATTAGTATCATGTAACATCCTTTTAATTGACATTGAAATATATGTTCTTTTGACAGTTATATCCTCAAGGACAACAAAGGAAAAAGACTTGGTGGGTCTGCCATCTATAACTATGAAGACAATTTTTATGAACTTTCGTGAAAAAGAGCGTAAACTTTATAAAGAGAGAAAGACAAAGAGTAAGTTGATTGTTTGCTTTTATGATTGTGAAGTTGAAATGAAATTTTTATAAATTTGAATTCAATATTTTGTTGTGCAATTAGGTTATTTAGTTTGTATAAGATTTATTATGCAGTAGTGATGATCTTGTCGGAGTTTATTGCATCAAAATTTGGTTTGAGGCTAATGATATTGAAACGATGATAGTGTTTGAACTAAAATGCAATAAAACTATAAATTGATCGGAAAGGTATAAGACTATTTAAAGAAAACTTATTTTATTAAAAAATCAATAAGTTCCTTAGTGGAGGAGGAAGTCGGATACAATTCGAATATTATTTTATTCGATAGTTAATTTTAAATATTTTTAGAGAGTCTAGTCAAATTTTATTTTTTTATTTTTGAAGAAAGAGTCTTTTTTTTTAGGCCTAAGGATAAAGAAATAGTTGTTTTCTTACGAATTTTTTTTAATTAATTAAATTAAAAGAGGGATTTGTGTTGAATCCGAACAATTGACTCACCTCCTTTTTTTTTTTTTTTTTTTTTTCATTTTTTTGGACTTGGAAATAATTTGTCGATATTTCCGATTTATCCTTCTTGTTCCTAGATTTTATGTATTACAATTTTAAAAGGGTATTAATCTATTCATAATAATATTTAATATTTATCATGTAGCCGTACGGTCCAAACCTAGTAATTAAAAATAGGAGTTTAGGTGGGAAACTTTTTGTTCAAAAAGTGACATGTGTCCAACTGTCCATAGCAAGTTATTATTTTATATAATATGATGTTAACCAAATATGGAAAAAAATACAAATTAATTCATTGCAAAGTTCACAATTCTTGGTCAAAATATATCACACAATAAATGGATAAATTTTATATTAAAATCCAATTTATAAATCAATTCTCAATTCTAAACTTAAATTTTAAAGTTTCTTAATAAGGGGCTCTATTTTAAAATTAGATTGAGCTCTCAATTTAAGAAAAAAATTCATTTTCATTTTCATTTTCTTTATATATATATATATATAGTTTAGATAAATTAAGACAATTTCGTGCAATATAAGAATGATAAGCATCCGACTTGTATATATAATAAATGTAATTCAATAAATTAAGATTCCTTTATTTTCTTAATTTTATGAATAAAAGTATAAAAAATCGATTTTAATATTAATCAGTTTAATATAATTTATATTTTATGAATTGAATTAATTATATATATTTTTCATATAAATTAAGATAAGTCGGATGAAAATTGTTCTTAAAGCACACTAACTTGTCTTAATTTATTAAAAATATGAATACATATTAAGATATAAATAAATCTATAAATATAAATAAAAAGAATATGAAAATTTGTTTTGAATTGAGAACTCAATCTAAAGTCTTAAATTGAGAAAAAATATTAAATTGAGTCTCTTATTGAGAAATTTTAAAATTTGGATTCAGAATTAAAAATTAATCTATAAATTAGTTCTTGTTATATAATTTATCCCACAATAAATATAGAACAAATTAATTGTTATCATGCTTAAGTGGACATTTAATTAATTAGTAATAATTAAATATAAAAATAATATTAATAAAAATTATAATCAAAAATAGGTATTTAAGCGGGAAATTTTTGTTCTAGGAGCCACATTTGTCCATGGTGAGTTGTTGCTTTATATAATAGATTATATTCTAGGAGCTACACGTGTCCATAACGGCTTGTTAGTTTATATAATAGAATTGCAAACTCAACAATTGTTTTCCAAATATTTCATGCAATAATTGTATGATAAATTAATTAATATCATTCTTATGTGAAACATTTAAAATTACTAGTATCAGGCCGATACACGGGTTATAAATCTAATTAAAAAATTACATTAAAAAATATAGTGTATATGTATTAATTTATTATTGACAATTTTGTATTACATTTTTTAAGGTTTAAAAAAATCATTATATATCACAACTATTTGTATTACATTTAATCACAACTATTTGAATTTAACAACACAAATCACTACATTTTTACAAACTTGCAATTTAATTATGATCTTTTGAATTTAACAAAAAAAAAATCACGATTTTAACTCATTATTGCAATTCAAAAGCACATTTGAAAAATATGGTGATATATATAATAGGATGTTAATTGAATATGGAAAAAATTCAAACTAATTCATTGCAAAAGTGAGCAATTGTTTGCCAAAATACACACAATAAATATAGAACAAATTAATTATTATCATTCTTAAGTGGGCATAATAATTAAAAATAAGAAATAATATTGAATAAAAATAATAATAAAAAATAACAATAATAATAATCAAATTTGTTTGTGTCCATAACGAGTTGTTACTCCATAATGGATGTTACTTATAACATGTAGTTACCTTATATAACAGAATATTAATCAAATATGAAAAGAATACAAATTAATTCATTACAAATTTTTCTATATAACTAGTGCACGGATCTTAGATCTATACAATCTGATTCGATTCGATTTGAATTCATGAATTTTTTATTTTTTTTTATTCATGTATTATCTTTATATTATATTTGTATGTCTTTTATGTTATGTTAGTATGATATTTATGTACATATATCATAATCTTTATGTATTGTAACTTAGAAAAAAAGAGAGGAAAAATTTCATCCTCTTTTTTTTTTGGATCAACATACCTTTGTATAATATTACTCATACCTTTTAATTATATCAGTTGTACCTTTATAAATTATATAAATGTATGACTATGTTAATATAAAGGTGTAAGTTATATCATATAAATATGAGTAATATCACATAAATGTATATATATATATATATATATATATATATATATATATAAATTGCACTGATTTTTTTTTCTTTCTAAGTTACATTATATAAAGGTAAGAATATTTGTACATAAATGTCATACTAATATAATATAAAGATCACATGAATATAATATATAAATAAAAAAAATCCAATAAAATTAGATTCAAGTTGGATCAACCCAATTACATGGCTCTAAATCCATGCAACTGGTGTATATAGAACTTACTCTTAATTCATTGTCAAGTTAACAACTGTTAGCCAAGATATATCGCACAATAAATATAGGACACATTAATTATTATCATTCTTAACTAGATATTTAAACTCATTAGTGATAATTAAGAATAAGATTTAATATTGAATAACAATAACAATTAAAATAGGAGTTTAAGTTGGAAAAGTTTGTTCGAATATAACATGTGTCAATAGCGTGGAGTTGTTTTATATAATAGGATAGGATGATAAGGATAATTAGTGACCATTAACTTATAAAATCAACGTTTCAAATAATTTGATACTTTATTTTTATATATGTAATATGGATATCAAACTAAATATCTTGAAATAATGATTAACTTTATATACTATGTGTTTCAAACGACTTTGAAATAAATAAAAAACTGTTATTCAAAATTTGGTAAAAAAAACTTACAAATAGGGGTTTGTTGCCATATATGTTGGCATCCGCTACATGGGTATAAGGTTGCAACTTGCAAAACAGACAACTTTTTTTTTATTATTATGATTTTTTATAAATAATTTTAGATGACATTGTTCCTTATTTAAAAAATAAATTAAATATAGTCATTGATATATAACTTTTGTAATTATTTTTGTACTAGTAGTTGAATGGTGGGCTCACAAACTATGAATCGGGAGAACAAATTTCTTTATCTCGATTCTAACATGGTAAAAAACTATTGTCATGCCCAATAATCTCCCTCAATCGCTAACCATTATGCCAAACAAAATTCTTGATGGTACTTTTATCATATACATATTAACACAGAAACTAACACACGTTACATATATTTTAGTGTGTAGTCCATCTGTTAGATATGGAAAACTGACAACTCAATCTTCATTTAGCTAGTGGGTGAAAAGTAAATCGTATAATCTACATTAGGTGTATGCATGACCCTAAATCTATTTTTGTTACAAATATGACCGTTTGTTAATAACTGCAAAAATGACCTTAAGCTTAGTTTTTGTGAAAAAAAAAGCACATTATATATATTTAATTGATGTTGGACCCTATAATACTAAGAGAGTAATTCAGTTCCATTTATGTGACCCTCAATTAAAATTATATTTAGAAAATTAACTTTGTGGACATGACTAAAAAAAAGAATCAATTTAAGTAAAACAAAATTGAAAAAATAAAAACTTAATGTTAGAGAAACCTCAAACCTATGGTACAATTATATTGCCCTCACATATGACTAGTTCATTTTTTTACTATTCATCTCATTCATTTTACTATTCGATCGATCAATTTTTTTTATTAAAAGAAAACATTTAACTTCATTCAGAATGATACATACAAGTTCAAAGTTACAAGTTTAATTATCCAAGATAGGAAATTAAATCTCCCTTAACCTAAACAGAAGGGGATGTGGAAGATATATCAACAATAGCAATTGCATGGGCGACCAAATTAGCCGAGCATTTACAATGCATAGTACGAGAATTTGCAAAATAGTGAGTAAGAGATTAATATCAGGTGGCATATTGTCATCAAAGAAATCCCTAGGTTTGGTGACTTCTCGCATTGCTACTAGAGGGTCAAAATAAATGATGACTAAGAAAAGATTGCAATCATTTGCAATCCTGATTTCTGAATCCTTCTTTGATTGCCATTAATTCACCCTCAATGATAGTTGATTTTATCAACTTTCTTACCAAACACCACAATTGATTGTCCATCAAAATCATATACATACCACTGATAGAGTTGCGACCTTTCTGGTCGTCCTAACATGCATCCATGTTAACTCTCCATTGTAAGAAAGATCACTGAATTCATGATTTTGACAAAAATAGTCTACTTAAAGACATGATTAACATTCCTATATATGATGAGAAAAAATTCCTAGATGTAAGAGCCAGAATTAAAGAGCTTACATTCATGACACTATTTCTGTTTTGCTAATTAACCACCACTGTTGGCCAACAATTCGAATTCTAGTTTGGACAATGTATGAATCACAAATTTGAAAGCAAAATACAAATGTTGGCCTCATTGGCTACACTAATGATATAAAAAATTAATTTTTTCCACCATAATCTAACTTGGGAGCATTTGAAGAGAGAGTGGTCAATCGAGTCAGAACCAAAACCACAAAGAGAGCATAACCTATGTGATAGAACTTGATGATTTTTTTAAATAAATCTATCATGCATTAAAAGAAAATAAAAGGAGAGAATCAATGTTTACAAGGAAATACAAAACTACAAGTCTGGTGCGGGCCACATTAAAACCCCTATATAGCAAAATCCAAACAAAGAAAAAAGAGTACTTGTCAAACCTCAACAAAATCTATAAAATTCTGGACCAAAAATTTCATGAAATATAATATAACTAAGCGAGGCTGGAGCCGCATTGATCCATTTTGAATCCATATCCATTTTTGATAACAAATCCGTTGACTGATTTCCTTCACGGTAGATGTGTGAAATCCTGAAGTCCATATTTTCGAGCCTCTTTAAAAACTCCGTTCCAACTGTTATACAAATACCATGGAATCCCTTTTGTGCATGATTGAAACAAAGAGACCACATAACACAAATTCGATTCTAGCCAAAATTCTTCCATTCTCTACTGTAAGTTTCCTCCACAACATAAATTACAGCCAAAAGCTCAGCATCAAAAGTATATCTGATGTCTTCTTGAAAAGAAAAACATCCACAACAGAAAAATTTCACCAGCTTGAATCCTTCCCGATACCCCGTTCATGCTTCCATCCATATTGTTGGGATTTCAGTGTTTAGATTTTGATAAGACAACATATATATAATAGGAAGTTTTGTGTACCCCATTTTTCACGATGTTTAAGTGAAAGCATATATTAGATTTGAGTCTAGATATAGGTGTTGAAAGATGGAGGTTTTCATAAGTTACAAAGCTGCATCCAGAATTTCAGAAAGAAGCTGCTGCAAGAAAGCAGTTACAGCACTGCAGCTAAGTAAGAAAGAACGACATGCAGCATCGCTGCAAGAAAAGGATACAGAAGTACTGCAAGCAAATGATACAGCAGTACTGTACGAAAATATTGCAAGCAGGTCTAAGTTACAGCAGCGCTGCAAAGGAGTATCAGCTGCAAACAGACCTAGGATACAACGCTAAGCTCACTGCTCAACCAGTCAAAAAGCGCCAATAACAAATAAAGAAGTATCCTGCAATCCGAGGAAGGATAAATGCAATATGAGGAACAAAGATCCAAGCAAGAATAAATAGAGCCGTTCCAAAGAAGATCAAAGTTGCAGATACGGAGCCAATACAAAGATACCACGTGGACTGACGCGCTGCAGAAAGCTGCTAGCCGCAATTGCCATATTAAATGCTCCGAAAGAGAAAATCAAGTCACATTAAATGTGAGCCATGCATTTGATCAAGTACTCAAAATTCAAAAGAGAGATATCTCCTTCAACGGATATCTTCTCATACAAGTATAAATAGAGGATGAGCAACCCTAAAGCTGACTACTGAAACATTTACACAAAAACTCTCAAGCATTCAAGTTACACTCTTTCAAGTCTACTCTCAGTTTCAGTCACTCAACCTCTGTGAAGTGAAGCAAGCTCAAAACTGAAAGATCCTTCGAAGGATTCAGAAGCTCACTTCATTGCACCAGTTGAAGAACAAACCATATACTTTTTAACCTTTTTGTTGCGTGCTTAGGTTGTTTTAGATGTCGAACAGTTGAAAGGAGAGATCCTTGTTGTTTGTATAGTTGTCTAGAGTTAGACAGCTTCCTTGTGTGGGAGTTTGAAATCCTGTGTGGGTTGGCCTTTAGAGTTTGCAGTTGTTGTGTGTATGCTGGACTCTAGTAGGTGTTTGCTTTGTAAAGTTGATAGATTGTTAGGAAAGTCCTGTAAACCATTCTTGCTTAACAAAGTTCCCGCTCGAAGTAGCAGTAGAGTGGATGTAGAAGGATTACATCACCTTCGAACCACTATAAGTTATAAGTGTTTTATAGCTTTCTTATATGTGCTTTATTTCATTTATCTATCTCTGACATAAGCATAAAACATTTTGAAAATGATTATATTTGAGAAAACCAACCTTGTGTTATAAAATATATTTTTCCGCTGCGTATAAACTCTAGTTACAGCGTGCAACACTGCATCCTAGTGTTGTAAGTAGTAACTGTCTGGCGCTGCAAGTTCAAGTAACTTGCAGAACAGTAAGTTTTTCAAAAGATTTACAAAATCGACCTAGGTTCATTCACCCCCCTTTGAACCTCGGACACCACTTGGGACCAACAAGTGGTATCAGAGTAAGTTGGATTAAAAGCCAACTTATCTGGTCACCTACCCAGATCCACCTTAGACTCGCTGTTTTCTCTGCATCCTAAAATCTCATTCTTACAGTATATCATGGATTCCTCTAATCACAAGTTACCTATGTTTTCCATAGAGGAATATGACGATTGGAAGATAAGAATGCAGACACATCTATTAGCCATGAATGACGAAATGTGGACGGTCATCACTAAAGGACCGATCATTCTCATAAAATTGAATCCAGTGCTCGGTAGAGACAACGATGAAGGAGCACCGCCACCATCAAACTTCCTGATCAAGCCTAGATAAGAGTGGAACAATGAAGACAGAAAGAGAGTCAACCTAGACAACATGGCCAAGAATGCTCTATTCATCACCTTGGATAAAGACACATTCAGCAAAGTCAAAACTTGCAGAACGTCTAAGGAAATATGGGAAAAATTGGAGCAAATATGTGAGGGAACAGAGCTTACTAAAGATAACAAGATCTCCAACGCTACCCAACTATTTGAGCTCTTCGAGATGAAGAATGAAGAGACTCTTGAGCAACTAGATTTGAGATTCACATCTATTGTGAACGAACTAGAAGCTCTGGGCAAGCACTACACTCAAAAAGGGAAGAATATGAAAGTGCTTAGAGCCCTGCCCGCGGAGTGGGACAGTACGACCATTGTCATAAGAGTGTCCATGGATTTGAAATCCATGAGTACATTCGACCTATTCTCCGATCTCAAGACATTAGAGTATAGCATCAACAGACGGAGAAAAGAGTTTGAAGAATCAAACTCCAAAGTTACAGCGCTAACTGCCAGAGGATCCAAGGATACAACAACCATTAGTTGCAGTAAACAGACGGAGGTTACAGTAGAAGATGCTGAAGAGGACATAGCTCTACTTCTAAAGAAATTTAGAAAATTCATGAAGAGCAACAACAACATCAACCTCAACAAGAGGAATGACTTCAGAAGAAGTCATCCACCTCCAAATACAAGCAATGTTGACTTGTGCTATAATTGTAGAAAATCGGGACACTACGCAAGAAACTGTCCATATCCAACAGTGCACAAGTACCCAGAAGGAGAAAGAGAGCAGATGAGAGAAAAGAGAAGAGAGGACAGACACAAGCTTCGAGCTCTCATAGGAGAAATGAAAAAAACCAAGGATATAGCAGTCTCAAAGGAGATGCTGAAAGCTGCAGAATCCTCTGACAGTGACACTGAAGCATCATCATCTGATGAAGAAATGTTGATATGCCTGATGGTAAAAGATTATGAGGACAGCGAAGAAGATAAAGTAATCTATTAACCGTTGTCCATATTTGGAAAAGAGGAGCTGAACATAATCCATTCGTTAAAAAGGATCATGAGTAACTTTGAGCAGATCAACTCAACCCATGAGGAGCTGAAGGTTGAGAATGAAAACCTAAGAATCGACAATGAGATCCTTAGAAGCAAAAATATTGATATTGCTAAAATGATGACTGTATGTGAGTCTGATAACTCAAGGTGCAGTAAGCTACAGAAGGAGGTCTCTAGGCTGAGTCTGCTGGTCACTAAGCTAGAAACTGAGAAGGAGAGCTTGCAGTCCATGATTAGTACGTTTAGCAAATCATCTAAGGATGCAAGGGAGTGCATAAATCAAAATAGAAGTCCTTTTGAAAAATCGGGCTTAGGTTACATCATCTACACCTCTCAGGATACAACAAGTACATCCAAAGCTGTTAAGTTTGTTCAAGCTGAAACCCCAATGGAGAAAGAGCTACTCTATAACTCTGAGAAGATCTTGAACAAGACAACAATGTTGGATAAGGGGAAGAAACCCCAATGCTCAGCTGCAGGAAGTAAGCCTGCATCTAAGAACTGGCTGCAGCAGAAATCATCTGCTGTAAGCAGCAAAAGGATGCAGCAACCCACAAAGTTGCAACAAAGAAGAATCTTTCTCACCTATACTAAGACTTACATATCTAAACCTCAAAGAGGATATACTCAAGGGAAGTATGGTGGAAGACCACACTACAAGGGTGTGGTAACACATATACAGTTTCTGCACACACTTTTAACAAGCAGCTTAAAAACAAAACTGCATACAGTTAGAGAGCCAACAAATCTTACAGCAAAACAGTGACTGTTAAGAAAGTTTGGGTTCCCAAAATAACTAACCCCAAAGAACCCTTACAGAAGTAGGTACCTAAATCTGCTTAAATTTGTTGCAGGTTTCAGTGCCAGGTTGCAGCAGTGATGTATGGTACATTGACAGTGGCTATTCAAGGCATATGACAGACAGTAAAGAAGCTCTAAAAGACTTCCAAGAATGCAAAGGACCAAAGGTCATCTTTGGAGATGATTCTAAAAAAAGCACAAAAGAAAGTGGATTCCTAGTCAAAGGGAACATAAAGATCAAAGATGTAACCTATGTGAAAGGACTCAGATACAACGTTTTGAGCATCAATCAATTTTGTGACAAAGGATACACAGTTGAATTCAACCTCAACAAGTGTTTAATCAAGGACAGTACATCAAATGAAGTCAAGCTTGCAGGAACAAGACGAGGAAACATCTATCTTGCTGGCTGGAACTCTTCTATTCAACCAACATGCTTCATTGTGAAAAGTTCACCAGACCTCAACAAAATGGTGTAGTTGAAAGAAGGAATAGAACCCTCAAAGAAGTAGTAAGGACAATGATAGTAGAGGCAGAGATACCCAAGAGATTTTGGGCTGAAGCAACCAACACTGCATGCTATACTCAGAATAGATGTTTGATCAACAAAGATCTAGACAAAACTCCATATGAAGTCTGGAATGGATATACACCAAATGTTTCATATTTGCATATCTTTGGATGCAAGTGTTATATCCTCAACAATGGAAATGATCATCTAAAAACTTTTGATGCAAAGTCAGATGAAGGAGTATTCTTAGGACACTCTACTGTAAGTAGAGCTTTCAGAGTATTCAACAAGAAAATCTTGGTGGTTGAAGAATCAAGTCATGTGGTGTTTGATGAACCACACTGTAACACCAAGAAGCTAGAAGAGCCTGTTGAAGATACAACTCTAAGGAAAGAAAATGATGTTCCATATGTTGAAGGAGTTCTGCATACAGGAGAAGACAAAGAAGAAGAAGCTGCACCTCTGGATGCAGCAGATAATCTTACAGCAGCAGAACCTCCAATCATACAGCAATATGATGAATAACCTAGACCTACACATGTCTTTGAACCTGACAGAACATGGTTAAGGAATTATCTTAGGGATCTTATCATTGGAGATCCATCCATAGGAGTAAGGACAAGAAGGTCCATTCCTCATGAAGCAATGTTTGCATGCTTCATATCTCAAACAGAGCCTAAAGATATTGAAGAAGCCTTGCAAGATAGCAACTGGGTACAAACCATATAAGAAGAGCTAAATGGATTTGAAAGAAATAAAGTATGGCAAACAGTTGCAAGACTAACTCATCAAGGAGTTATTGGAACAAAATGGGTCTTCAAAAATAAGCTAGATGAATCTAGACTTGTTGTGAGGAATAAAACAAGATTAGTTGTCAGGAAGAAGGAATTGATTTTGATAAGACTTTTGCTCCAGTAGCAAGGCTGGAAGCGATAAGGATTTTTCTGGCATATGCAGCTCACATGAATTTCAATGTCTATCAAATGGATGTGAAGAGTGCATTCCTGAATGGTCTTCTTACAGAGGAAGTGTATGTTGAACAATCTCCAGGTTTTGAAGATCAAGCAGAAGAGAAAATGTTTCGGTTACACAAGGCCCTGTATGGACTTAAGCAAGCACCAAGAGCTTGGTATGACACCTTATCTCTTTATCTGCTGGAAAATGGCTTCAAGAAAAGAACAATCGACAAGACTCTGTTCAGGATACAGGATGGAGACAGTGTACTACTTGTACAAATATATGTGGATGATATCATCTTCGGATCCACCAACAAAGAGTTGTGTGAGAAGTTGTGCGAACTCCATTAAGTCTTATAACCTGGACAAGGGTACGCATGAGGCTACTATCGCAATCGAAGTAAACCCCAAACATATCTTGAACCCAAATCCAAAGAGTTTTTGCAAAAGAACAATTTAGGAACAAATGTTCCATATATTCACCCATCATGGATATAAGACAAATAGAAGGCGTTAGAACTCAATGATTGAAAAGATTCATTCTTGCAAGAATAATATCATGGGAGATTATCAACTAGAAAATTTAAATTTTTGGTTGTTAAAATCTAGAGAAGAATAAGAAAAGAGGTTTTCCATTAATTGATCAAAGAAGAGATTACATCTCATATATATCACAATGACTTATGGTCCAAACTATCTTATAACTAACTCCATAATAGAATGAAGTTGCTTTGAAGCATGAAATCAACTAACTAACCAACTATAATTACATGCAAAGAGAAATTATAATCCCATGCATTGTTGCTGCTGATATTTTTCTATTTTCAATATGCTTCGATGTGTTGCTAACTTTGATGTTCAATAAGTGATAGCTTAGCCATAAGTGTCTGAAATTGTCCAGTTGAGGAGATTTGGTGAGTACATAAGCAACTTGATGTTTAGAAGGAACAAATCTGATGTCAATAAGGTAATCCCAGAGCTTAGAGGCAAGACTGATGTAATGCGAAACGCTCTCCAACAATTACTTTCTAGAAGCTTTGATAATTCTGCACTTTTTCTCTTAAGAACTAAACATCTATTTCAATGTGTTTGGTATGTGCATGGAAGACATGATTGAAAGCTAATTTAACAACTCCCCTTCCAGTTCTTCTTGTTCTATTATATGATCACTATATGGCTTACATGACAGTTCATCCTCTAATTCTCCTTCAATAGGTAATTCTTATTCTGTTATTTCCATACAACCTCTCATTATTCATGATAGTTCATTGACTCCTCATATATCATTTCCCACCAAACATATGATCATAAGATCCAAAAATGATATTTCTAAACCCAAAGTATACACTACTAACCTTTCTGAGCAGGAGCCTCTTACTGTCACACAAGTCTTATCTTGCCCTCATTGGAAACTTTGTAGATGATGAATTCAAAGCTTTGCAATATAATAATACATGGAGGTTGGTCCCTTGTCAGCCTGATATTAATCCAATCACCAATAAGTGGGTGTTTAGGATAAAAAGAAATCCGGATGGGAGCATTAATAAGTACAAAGCTAGATTGGTGGCAAAGAGGTTCCAACAGAATACAGGTGTGGATTTCTTTGAGACCTTTAGTCCTGTTATTAAGCCTCTTACTATCAGACTTATATTTACTCTGGCTGTAATAGAGGGATAAAAGATTCAGCAAGTTGATGTTAACAATGCTTTTCTACATGGTGATTTAAAGGAGGTAGTTTACTTACATCAACCTGAAGGTTTTATTGATGGTACTCATCTTTCTCAAGTCTGCAGATTAGTCAAAACATTATATAGTCTCAAAGAAGCTCCAAACGTTTGGTATGATAAACTCAAAGACTATCTTATATCTCTTGGATTATAGAAATTAGTCTCTAATAGTTCTATATTTCATTTTCATATGGATGGTAAACTTCAAATTATTCTTGTATATGTTGATAATATGCTGATCATTGGTGATGATTCATGCATGATCACAAGTCTGATTCAAAAGTTACATTTCGAGTTCTCTCTTAAACATCTTGGTGAAGTAAGTTATCTTCTTGGTACTGAAGTTCACAAAAGTTCTCATGTAATTCAATCTTTTTCAGTCCAAGTATATTGGGGATATTCTCAATCAAGCAGGGTTATCTTAGTGTAAGCCTAGTCCCACTCCATATCTTGCTGGTCAAAAGCTATCTCTAAATGATAGTTCTCCATTTGATTAGCCTTCATTATACAGGAGTATTGTTTGTAGTTTGCAGTATTTGACACTTACTAGACCTGATATTACATTTATGGTCAACAAGTTAAGTCAATACCTTTATCAAAATATTGGCTAGCTTGTAAAAGAGTGTTGAGATATCTTAAAGGTTCTCAAAGTTCTGGAATTTTATTTAAACCAGTTTCAAGAATGGTCTGAGAAAGTTATGCAAATGCAGACTTTGCCAACAATGTTGATAATAGAAGAAGCACATGTGGCTATTGTATTTTTCTTGGTTCCAATCCAATCACTTTGAGCAGCAAGAAACAACATGCAGTAGCAAGGAGTAGTATTGAAGTAGAATACAAATCCTTGGCATTAACAACTACTATTCTTTTTTGACTCAAAGGTTTATTTGCTGAGTTAGACATCACTCTTGAACACCCTAATCTTATCTGGTGTAACAAAATGTTATTATAGGTGTTGAAGTAAGTAGAACAGGAAGATAAGAGATATTATATGTATGTGTAGTAGAAGAACTTGAAAAGAGAATAGACTAGAGAAAGAACATTCATTTTCATTGAATGCAATAGTTCTAGCAATATAAATTCTTCCACTGGGATGCAAACACTTATAACCTTTATGAGATATGTTGTAACCAAGAAACACACATTTATGACTTCTAAACTGAAGTTTATGCTGATTGTATGGTCTAATATAAGGAAAACAAACACAACTAAATATTTTTAGAAAATTGTAATAAGGTGTTTTATTATATTGTTTGAAATGAGAAGAATCACCTTTAAGAACAGGTGTAGGAAGCATATTGATAAGAAACAAAGCAGTTTGAAAGACATCCCACCAAAATTTAAAAGGAAGAGAAGCTTGACGTAACAAAGACAAACTAATTTCAGTAACATTTTGGTGTTTTCTCTAAAAAAGGCCATTTTATTGATGTGTATAAGGACATGAATGTCTAAGATTAATTTCCAAGTTTTTAAGAAAAGATGGAAGAACTCTAAACTCTCCTCACATATCACATTGTAAAGCTTGAAGTTTAGTCTTAAACAATCTTTTAACAAGAGGTAAAAATTTCTTAAACATTAAAGTAACTTCAGATTTGGCTTGAACATAGTATTTATAACTATCTGTAGAAATAAAAAAGGAAGGTCCCCATATATCACAATGCACAAGTTCTAATGGTCTAGATGTTGTATGCAAAAAAAGAAAGGAAATGCATTTGATGAAGTTTTCCCATTTTACAAGCATCACAAAACAAATTCTTATTTGAACAAGAGACATTTATTGATTTGAGAACTTATGAAAGAGCAACATTACATGGATGACCTAAGTGATGATGTAACAAAATAAATTGATTAGAAGAATTACATGAGATGTCTTGATTAGAACCAAGTTTATTTGAAGAAATAGTCAACAAGGCATGAGATGATGATGAAGGATAAAGATAAGAAATATCTAGCTAATATAGTCCATCTTTAAGAACTCATTTCAACAGAATGGTTGGAGACTTCAGACCCTTAACAAAATGACAAGAAGGATAAAACTCAATATAGGCTACATAATCTTTTAGAAATTAAGATATGCTTAATAGATTTTTGGTAATGTCAGGAACAAAAAGAACATTGTTAAGATGGATAGAAGAAATAGATAAGGAACAAAGATATTTGGATCTAGTATAAGAGATTGAAATAGAGAAGACATTACCATCAACTAACCGTTGCTTACCCTGATGTGGAGACTACAATTGAAGATTCTTCAAAGCTGAGATAACATGGTGTGTTGCTCCACTATCAATATTCCAATTTGATGATTGGCTAGAATTGCCATTCTCAAACATAAGCAAATATCCAGAACTAGGAGTCTGAGATGAAGTATTAACAACACTTAGTAGATTAGCTTGAGCAGACCGAGCAGAATTCTCGAAATCATGAAAAGATACATCAAATCTTTTGAAACACTTGACTGCAACATAATTATCCTTTCCACAAATTTGACAGACAATGCGACCTCATATACCATATCTACCACACCCTCTACCATGAAATGAAGAATTCCCTCGAAAATGATCAACACCACCACGGGCAGCACTATAATGAGCACTAGGGGTAGTGGTAGCCACATTAACAGAAATAGAGATTTGCTGATTCAATCGTATTTCATATGTTTGTAAGATAAATTATACTTCAGACAAAGATAATGTCTCACTTCGAGTAGTTAGATTCATAACAACACTTTCAAATTCAGATCCCAAACCACCTAAAACATAGAGACTTAGATCATCATCACTTATAACCTGACGAGCAACTCTCAATTGATCAGTCAAGTTCTGCATCTGCATCATATATTCAGCAATTGACATATCACTTTTCTTCAATGTTTGTAATTGAAAACGCAGATTCATAGCTCGAGTTTCCGATTGAAAGTGAAACAATTACTCAAGAGCACTCCAAATCTCGAACGAATGAGTAAATTTACTAAAAAATCCTAGCATCAACTCAGAGACAGAACTCAAAAGCCAACTTTTCAGAAACTGATCCTTACAAATCCATATAACAAAATCAGCACTTCGACGTCGAGTTCCTTTAGTATCAACTACAAACTCCTCAGGAATGTTGTCTTCATGGCTATGAGAAAACAAATCAAATCCATGTGTAGTCACAGTAGCTACAACTTGTGATCTCTAGTAAGAAAAATTCGAAAGATCCAATTACAGAGTGAGTGTAGTAAACGTGGGACGAGAGAATTACGCCATAATAACTATACAAAATTTCAACACATCGAGTAATTGGAGAAGAAGAAAGAATTCCGACTCAAGATACCATGTTAAAATCTGGAGAAGAATAAGAAAATAGGGTTTTCCATTAATTGATCAAAGAAGAGATTACATCATATATATATATATATATAGCACAAAGAGTTGTAATCCAAGTTATCTTAACTACATAACAGAATGAAGCTGACAAGACAGCCGACTAAGCAGCATGAAATCAACTAACTAACCAACTATAATTACATACAACGAGAAATTATAGTCTCATGAATTGCTGCTGCTGATATTTTTCTATTTGCAATATTAGTGGTAGATTAATGCTTTGGATAAATTTCCACCATGAAGAAAATTGTAAGGTCGAGAAGAACTTTGGAGAGGACTAACAATCTTGTGTGATTTTACAAATTGAAAATGACATTCAGAGTAAAAAAACAACCTGGAGTCACACAAAGGAAAGTTTGGAATTAGGATAGCCAAAATGTTAGTGGTTATGAATTGTGGAACAAAATTCTGAACCAAATCTTTGTTCCATGCATATATCCTCCAAGTAGTTTTTGGAAACTTTGAATTGAATTTCAAAAAACTATAATGCAATGAGAGAACGATGACATGAAATCTATCTATGATGAAAAAATGTCCATACATTCTCCATTCCAAAAACCCTCATCAAGAAGATTCCGACTCAAAAAGAGTTCCAAACTAAAATTAAAGAGGATTTGATCCTGATTTTGCATCTATAACATGCGAAGGAGCTAAAAATATCTAGTTTTGAAGATACAAGTAACCAAAGAATTTGACCTGATATGATATCCTCCACAATTCTTTTGCCAATAGAACTTTATTAACAGATTTTCAACTTTCGGAAGCCTAGACCTCCTATGCATCCCTTTAATTCGAACAACATAAAAACTTCCATTTTTCCATGCATTCTCAATTTCCCACCAGAAATTCAGAATATTTAGTTCAATATCATCACAATTCGAGTTTGACAACTTGAAATAATATGCAACAAATGTGGGATGGCTTGAAGCACAAATTTAAAAAACATTTCTTTGCCTTGGACATTTTTTTAAGCTCTAGTCTTGTATCTATTTTAGAAATACTCAATGCATAATATATCCAAATTGGATGTCCTTATTCCGGATGGAGTATTCTATCAATCTTTTAACGTTTGAGGAGTGCATTAATTACACAATGTGAATTTAAAAATAAAAATGTATTGAAAAACGTGGATTAAGATTAATTAGTGAAGATCTAAGTTAAATTGCTTTATTAGATCAAACTAAGTTAAATTGCTCAAATTGCTTTATTAAATCTCTCTTCAATTGACAAAATTTTCTTCAATTCTATAAAAGGGTTTGATAAAGAAGAGAAAAAATTAATGAGCATTTAATCTTTCGAACATACAAAATTTACAAGCAATCTTACCTGTATCAAATTCTAAACCCGATTAAAAATAACTACATATAAAGAACACACGTGTTTTTTAAAGTTGATAAGTTATACCTCTACATTAGAAAAGTATGATGACAAAAGATTCAAATTCAGGTACACTTGTTTGTATTGTTAGATCACACGTTAACTATTATTGAGGATAATGCATCGAGATCATAAATTTCGACACTACATCTAAAGAAGAAGTTGACGCTCCTCAAATGGTTGACAAACCAAGATTAGATGAAGCGTGATGAGAGGAGAGAATCTTTCTATAATTTGGTTTGAAAAATAAGAGAAAAAACTAATACACTTTTGAGCATACAAAATATAGAAGTAATCTTACTTTCTAAACCTTACTAAATAAAAACAATTGATATGAAGAAGACACATGTTCTTTCAAGTTGATAAGTTAGTTATATACACTAGAAATATGTGATGAAATAAGATTCAAATATAGATACACTTATCCATAATGTAAGATCACATGTCGGATTATCATCGAAGATAATATATTGAGATCATGAAGTTCAACACTATGTCTAGAGATGAAGTCGATGATCCTAATCAAATGGTTGAAAAATCTATACCAGTTGAAGTGTGATGAGAGGAGATAGTATTTCTAAGATAAAGTTTCAGAAAGCAGAGAAAAAAACTAAGGAGCTAATTTTAATTTTTCGAGCATACGAAACTTACCAGTAATCTTACCAATATCAAATTCTAAACCTTACTAAGTAGAAACAATTATAAATGAAGAAGACAGTGTTTTTTCAAGTTGATAAGTTAGTCTCATGTACACTGGAAACACACGACAACAGAATATACAATATAGATACACTTATCTGTAATGCAAGATCACATATCGTACAATCATCAAAGATAATCCATCTAGATCATGAAGTTCAGCATTGCATCCAGAGAAGAAGTCGCTCCTCAAATTGTTGAAAAACCATGATTAAATTTGAAATAAATTAACAAACCAAACTCAAATTATATAAAAAAAAAGTTGGGCTCAATTCAACTCAAAGATGATTACACAAATCATTTTATAGCTTTGAATACCGATCTGGATCTTCTATTTTAAGTTGGAGTTTCATCTTATATTTTATTGCTTTTAATTTATGACATATGTAAATTGGTGATGTCATCTTTTACATTTGAAATGTGGTGGTTATTTTGGAATATCGATAAAACACCAATATGAAATACAAGATCCTGTTTGTTTGAATACTTTCGATCCTCTTAGCTTGAGTATTTCCATTGTTCTTCCAAATTAAAACCAAAAACTACAATTCTGAGCTTGTGTGGTAAACTATATATAATTAGGTGGCAAAACAGTCCAACAAACTGACATACATCAAAATCGTACTACATAAATCAAATCAAATAATAATGTTTTCAAGCAGGCATTTGCTCCCGCCATAGTGAATTAACACTTCTTCCCTACACTCACCAATCTTTATTTTTTTAAATTAAAAAAATAAAATGAAAGAGGTTGAAATTGTTGAGAGTGGCAGGAGGAATGAATGAATTGAATCAAAGCTGAGGAGCATTTATGAATGGCCACATGCCCACATTTAATGCACCAAATCAATACCAAACTCTCTACAAGGAAACCATATCAAGTATATATTATCAAGCCCCTTTTTCTATATTTAAGAATATATATTACCTCTCAAGATTTTACACAAAACCCTATTTAATTATATATATATACACACACATATATTGTAGAGAGAGAGAGAGAGAATGGATTTGAGATTGGGGGTTGTAGGTACAATCTATGAAGAGGAAAACGAAGATTCTGTATCTTCATCGTCACCCTCTCTACCATCTCTTGAATCTTCACCTTCTCCCACCCTTCTTTCCAGGGACAAAGAACCAAGGTATTTATTTATTTATTTATTTATAATTTTCTTAGATCTCTTTTGTTTTTTTGAATAAATGAATTAATGTGCATTTGGGTTCTGATCAGGTCATTGAGTAAGAGGCGTGATCCAGATGTGGTGATACATGTTCAGGGTTCATGTTTTCGCTTGCACAAGGTCTTCATTTTTTTATTCTTTTGTTCTTTCTGTCCCTTTTTTGTTTTTAATTTATTTTGTGTGGCTATGCTCTCATCTGTTTCTGGGGATTGTTATCAGGATTTTATTTTATTTTACTCTGAGAAGTATCAGGATTTTGTATTTAAATTTGATGAATTTTTTCAAATTGATGACGGATTAATCTGTTTAGTTTTCGTTAAACAACAATTACTGTGGCGTTTTTTTTTTTTGTAAAATAAAATTATTTATATTCGGACCATAAAGAACTAGTTTTAAAGCTTTTGTTAATTTTTTCCCCATTTTTGTTCTAATTTTTCTGAAGCCATATCTCAACCAATTGTTATTTCTTTGACTAAATTCACAAGAAATTTTTGTTTGGTCTTCGACCAACAATTTCTTTTCTTTTTTCTGAAGAGGCAATCTTTTCTTATGACGTTGAATTTCTTATGGCTTTCTACAAATTCCATTGGCCGCCACCAAAACTTAAAATTTTATTTGCATTTATTATGTGTTTTTTCTTGATTTGCAAACGGGAAGAAACACTTAAGAGGGATTTTGTACAAATCGAGAAATATACCTAGGTCAGGTTAAATATATTTAATAAGTTATTGCTTGACAATTAAAAATAAATTAATTTATGATTACCCAATCTTCACCTGCTATAAATTAGAGGTGTCGATGAGGTAAGACAGCTTGCGACTTATTTGAGATCAATTGGAAAAAAATCGAATTTGTCTCGAATATAATTAAGTCGAACTTGTGCTCTTTGAGTAGGTTTCAATCTTGAGTTCGAGCATATTTGACACTCAACTTGATAAATATACGAGCCTAATCGAGTATAATTGAATATATTTTAATTTACTATTTTTACTCTTAAATATGCTATTTATTTATATAATTTTTTTCCATTTTTAATCATATTTTTTTGAACAAATAATTTTATATTCAAGTATTGAGTCAAGCTAGTGCATTATAAATATAACCTCGTTCGAATTCGAGCCTAACAGTACTCGACTCGATTGAATATCCTTACTATAAAATGTGCAAATAGTCATAAATAGCATTATTCACTTTTGTAAACGTTAGTTCGTTAACCTAAATAAATGTGCAATGAGAAGTGTTTTTCAGTATGAATGAAATATTAATGAAAAAGTGATGGCGTATTTACTCTCTTTTCACAGGAAGCATTAATCGCAAAGAGTGCCTACTTGAAACGGCAGCTCAGCGAATTCCCCGAAATAACCCTCTCACCGCCGTTAAACATAACGCCTCAAACATTCTCCTTGGTAACGGACTTCTTTTACGGAGTCCACGTCGCCATGACGCCGTTCAACGTCGCGGCGCTTCGGACGGCAGCGGAACTGCTCGGCATGACGGAGGTTAGCGCCTTTGGGGAAAAGAATCTGCGGCAGATAACGGAATCATATTTCTGCCGTGTTGTTGCCGTTAACATAGAGTGTGCTTCCATTGTGCTGCGCTCATGTTTTTTGCTCCTTCCGGAGGCCGAAACGACGGCGTCTCTTGCCAGCAGATGCATTGAGGCGTTATGTTTGATGGCTGAAGCTGACGGCGATGTTAGCTGTTTGGACGAATTCAAGAACGTGAGGATTGAGGATTTAAAATTGATTTTGGAGTCGTTAAATCAGAGGTTGACGGATCGTCATGATGTTCTTTACAGAATCATCGACGTTTATCTCAAGGTATGATCATGCACTATAGTTTTGTTTATACTTTTAAATGTATGTAACTGATATTATAGAACTAAATTGATAATTGATAGAAATAATCATATAAGATAAAAAAAATTTAAAATAGTTAATTTATAATAAAACATTTTTCCAGCCAAAAAATGTAGAAAAAAAGTGTGTATAAATGTGGTTCGCGCATTATGTGGCTTGTGCATTGCATGAATAGATATGTGTGTGCAATCTCCGTGTGTCTTTGTGCCGCATGAACTATATTTGTGTGCATGTGTCATTTTTTTATTAACACGTCAAAATTGAAATATTAAGATGAGTTTATCATCAATTTTGCCCCGTAACTTAAGAGGTCTGACAATTTCAAACTTTAAGCTTTTGGTCTGGCAATTTAGGATTTTAACTAGACGGGCTTCGTGAATTTTGCCTAAATTAAGCCTGAATTGCTTAATTGGGCCCAAATTGCACGTGAATCGCACGTGAGGTTGCGAAATTGGGCAATTCGGGCCAATTTTGCTGAGTTGACATTTCTTTATCCCAATTGACATTTCGATATTTTTTTTTTTTACAAGCCACGTGGATTCCCCCCAATGTAATTGAATCCCTAATTGAAAAAATCCTAAAATTTCCCTCCCAAATTCTTGTGAAATCCCTAATTAAAAACAACAAATCTAAGAGGATTTCCACATAAAAGTAAAAGCTGAGTCTTCAACCAGAAGCATCTCCATATATTTTCTTTTTTATTTATTTCAAGAAAAAGTAAAATCAGAAAGAGAGGTATCCAACCATGGCGGATGAATTTCAGCTTGGGAAGTGGAAGCTGGTGGGATTCATCAAGGAATAGATTTGACAGCACAAACCATGCCTGCGGCTTCGATTCCGACGACATTAAATGCTATAGCAAGCTATGGATGGCCCACAGAAATGGTGGACATGAAGAACAGGACTTCCATGGATTCTGCAACCGCCACCACCTCCGTCTCCATGGTCTTACAAGGCGGCGCTCACGACGAATCATCCCGCGCCGTTTTAGGAAACCCCAACATGCAGATGATGAGATTATGTCTTTCTTTTGAATTTGTTGTTCTTCTTAATTAGGGATTTCACAAGAATTTGGGAGGGAAATTTTGGGATTTTTTCAATTAGGGATTCAATTACATTGAGGGGATCCAAGTGGCTTGCAGAAAAAAAAAAATACCAAAATGTTAATTAGGATAAAAAAAAATGTCAACTCAGCAAAATTGACTCGAATTGCCCAATTTCGCGACCTCACATGCGATTCACGTGCAAATTGGCCCCAATTAAGCATTTCAGGTTTTATTTGGGCAAAATTCGCAAAGCCCGCCAAGTTAAAGTCCTAAATTGTCAGCTCGAAAACTTAAAGTTCGAAATTGCCATACCTCCTAAGTTACGGGACAAATTTAGCTATAAAATCTATGAAGATTATAATTTCAATCCATCTAACTATATCTAATGTATTGTTGTGTTTGGTGTATTTTAAGTTTTTTGTCATCTTATTTCACTCTTTATTAGCTTCCCCCAATAAAACTTCTTATTAATAACTAATAATCTATTCATGACTTTTTGTCACCATATATGTTTGCAAGAGTTTTTCCCAATCTCGAATATATCTAAAACTCCACAGTTCTGCTAACCTATTCAATGTGGGTAGATTAATATATATCCACTGCTAATGTATTAGATATCCAACATACATATAAATTTCATTTTCTATATAATAAGGAGCTTCAAAATCATATTTGTTTCGATATTCAAAGATAAATCACAAACCCCTAACATAACCATACACTAATTCTATAAATAGTAAATACAAATTTGTATTTAAAATTATCATGCTTAAACTAGTTAGACTTAAAAGTCGAGTTTAGGCGTTAAGTTGCACAGATTTTGTGCAAGCCTTGACATTCCTTGTAAACATGTTTATGTGTGTCTACGTATATGTGTTGATTTTTGACGATACTTTAATTAGTTAATCTTATTTTTCTAAAAACAAAAAAGAATTAAAATTATGAACGCAGGAAAACATAGAAAGGATGAGTGAGGATGAGAAGATCCAAATATGCAACCTGATAGACTGCAGCATCCTCTCTCCCACCCTCCTCATGCACGCAGTGCAAAACCCGAGAATGCCCCTGCGCTTCGTCGTCCAAGCCATGTTCCTCCAACAGCTCAACACGCGCCACTCTATCATCTCCGCAGCCGCCGACCACCGCCGCCACGACGACTCCGGCACAGCCACCACCCTCGGCGCGATCCTCCAGCGCGACGCAGCCCTCCGTGAGGTCTCGCAGCTCAGATCCATCATGAGCGCCACCAACTCACGGATCCAGAGCCTCGAGAGAGAGCTGAGCGGGATGAAGAAGCTCTTGAACGAATCCGAGACCACTCTCAACAACACCGCCGGTTCAGGCCGCTCCGCCAGCTTCCGGTTCAGCTCCGAACCGAACAAGGTCGAGAGGGGCCAGACCGGCTCCGTTTCTTCGCTCAGTTACCGCGACGTGACGAAGAAGGTGATGGAGGAATCTACGAATGTGGAGAAGAAACTTGCTCGGAGATTCGTGAATGGATTGAAGAGTGCCTTAGGCTTGCAGAAGAAGAAATCATGTGAGAGCAAAGGGGGGCCAATCAGAAATAATGAAAAGTTGGAGGACGAAAATGGAAATAATAAGGAAGATATTGTCGTGATAAAAAAGGACGGAGCTTATCATAGGCGCTCTCGATCTCAATCATAACTGTAATATATGGCTTCGATTATTTTGAAGGATTAAGTTAGATTGATAAATTCTAGGAAAGTTTATGGGATATGGATAGATTTCGAAACACTAGGCATTGCTTACTTATTATTTTTTTATTTAAATTGAGAAAGTGAAATTTTTTTCTTTTTTTTTCCTAATTTAAGTAAATGATAACTACTTGAAGGTCCATGAAGAAAATTAATAGATGAAGGAATATAATACCCAAAAAGCAAGGGTGAACATATGATTTTGGATCCAACTAGTATAGGTCCTGTGCAATGCACGAGTATATATATTCAATTTTTTTAAATATTTTGATGAAAGTGTTGATACGAAGAAGAATAATAAATTTCTTTGGAGTAATTTCAATTTTTGAAATAGATTAATTAAATCAAATATTAATTTTTCTTATTCTTTATGCCAATATTTTCAATAAAATTTGTAAACCAAGTAATATGTTTATCTTATAATTATTCTAGAAAATAATAAGAAAGTAGTTATTCAAAAAGGAAACAATGAATGAAACTTTATCACACTTTTAATATGATTCTTACGAAAGGGTTTTTCTTTTCAGGTAATGAAGATTGGGTTGATCTTATTCCAAAAGAAATTGGTCCATATTGATATACAAATAAAACATGAAAAATTATATTGGATGATGAACATTTTAAAATCTCATCACTCTAAAATTATAAAATTATATAATAACATAAAGTAACATATTTTATCATGTTCATATACTCCCTCCGTCCCGCGTCACTTTGCACACTAAATTGGGCACACTTTTTAAGAAAAAGTAGATATTTGCTTTTTGGTTGAGGGTATAGTGGTCAAATTAGGCACAACTTTTAAGAAAAAGTTTGAATATTAAATGGTATTGTGTGAGAAAAAGTAATGGCATTTTTTGTAAATAAATGTGTATTGTGAGGGTGTTAATTATGTTAAAATTTGCTATTTTTGAGTGTGCAAAGTGTTTGGGGACAAATTAAAAAGGAAAGTGTGCAAAGTGTTAAGGGACGGAGGGAGTATATAATTATGAACTTAATGCTACCGCAACGATGTAGTTTTGTATTTGCTTCTTAACCATGAATGAAGCATTATGTTATATTGTTACATATATATATATATATGTGTGTTTTTTGGCTAAAATTTGCATGAACGTATAAAATAATTTAGATTATGCATTAAATATAAACATTACACATGAAATATAAGGTAAAATCGATTATTCACAACGTTTCATGGATTGTTACTATGATACTAATATCATATATACAAAAATCATGTTAAAAGTATAACATACGAAATATGATTAGTTTTTTTCTCTCTCAATTTTCATTAATATACAAAATGATTCTCATACATGAATATATACATATAAATTTTATAACAAAACCCAATTTATAGATTAATTTTTAATTCTGGACTCGGATTTTAAAGTTTTTCAATAAGGAGCTCAATTTAACATTTTTTCTCAATTCAAGGCTTGAAATTTAGATTGTGTTCTCAATTCAAGAAAAAATTTCTTTTATTTATTTATTTTATTATATTTATAATTTATTTTTTTTATTATATTTATAATTTATTTATATTTTAATATGTATTTATAATTTAGAAATGCAATTAAAAAAATAAAGATTCTTTTATTTTCTTAATTTTATGAATAAAAGTATAGAAAATCGATTTTAATATTTAATATAAATTATATTTTATGAATTAAATTAATTATATTTTTTTTCTTTCTTTTTTTCGTATAAATTAAGATAAGTCGGATGAAAATTGTTATTAAAGCGCACTAACTTGACTTAATTTATTCAAAATATGAATACATATTGAAATATAAATAAAAAAGAAAATGAAATTTTGTCTTGAATTGAGAGCTCAATCTAAATTTCAATCCTTGAATTGAGAAAAAATGTTAAATTAAGCCCCTTATTGAGAAACTTTAAAATTTGGGTCTAGAATTGAGAACTAATTTATAAATTGAGTATTGTTATGAAATTTATCCCAAAAGGTTACAATATTTATAATTTATAAATATTAAAATAATAAATAATTATATTTATACTTAATTTACAGTTTAAAAATGAAAAAGAAAAAAAAAACTCACTTTCACTTTGGGGAAGATACATGTTATATGTATAGATTTTTTTCATAACTTGAAATGAGAATATATTACGTAAATTTGATGTTATACTTCTACATTAAATAAATTTAATTAACAAACTCTTTATACTTAAAATCCCACGCATTTAGACAATTAGTTCGTTTTTATATAAATGATAATGAAATTTCATAATTAAAAATGTAAATTATTTAAAAGATATATAAAAATGTTTCTTTATTAATCAAACTCTTACAATTAGCAACAACTTTAATTTTTGTTCTTCCAAGATGAATAATGAAGATTAATTTAAATAATTTAGCATTGAGAAATATAAAAAAAAATAGTTTTAGATAAGCATTTAATATTTATTCTAAAACAGGAAAAGTAAAGATTCAATAATGTAGCGCCAAGGACAAAAACGAAGCATAATTGGTTAATTAAATAAATAAACCTTAATTGAAATATCTTATGTGTATTAATTCTTGAGTGTTCAATTTAATTATGTGCATTTTAGATATGTGTTTAACAACCAGTTTTTAGATGGATAAAATTTATACACCTAGAAAATAGAATATTTTTATACCATTAGATGCGTAACGGAAAAACGAGAAGATAGAAACGAACTAGAGGTCAATCGGACACCTGTAGCTCAAACGGCGAAGAAACTTGCAAAATATAGAGTTTTGGAAAAACGAGGAATGGAATCGAGACGAACATAACCGAAATCTTATCGTGAATAGTAACTAAAATCTTATCATGAACAGTAGCCTAACCTATATAAATAGTAACCATAGTGAATAGTAACTTTTTCAATTTCTATAAATAGACCCTCATTCGATTTCATTTTTCACCGTTTCTTCGAACGAGCTGAAAAACGCCGAACATACGTAAGTCTCTCTCTCCTCTCTCTTTTTCTTTCCCGTCTTTATTCTGTCATTGGCGCGCCGCTGCCGCTGCCGCCGCCGCCGGAGTTCGTCGGAAAAAGTCAAACTCGTCCGTTTTGGCTGATTTTCTTACATAACGTAGCCCTCGACGATACGAATCTAGAACAACTTCCGAAATTCAATTCCAATTTTTGGTCCGCCGGAAAACGGCGAAAAACCTTCTCCAAAACCCCAACCCTTGCTTCTTGCCACCTTTTCTCTCTCCCATTTTTCTCTCTCTCGCTCTTTTTCTCGCCGTTGCAGGCGCCGGAGGGGCTGCCGGAGTTGTGGGCTAGCCACTGGAGGGGTGGCACCGCCATGGGTGGAGGCGCCGGTGCCGGAAAATGGCCTAGAAAGGGGGGGCTGTTGCAAGGAGTTTGTGAAATGTGTGTGACGAAGGGTTTTTGAGGCTGTTTTTCAGGTACTATTCATGCCGGAATCTGGTGAGGGATGGTCGGATCTGGTAGCCGGCGATGCAGGCTAGCCGGAGGACTAAGGGTCGATGGCATAGGGCAGCGCTGTCGCATTTGGCGGTGCCGGGAAGTAGACTAGTCGAGCAGGTTAACGACGGGAGACCTGGGCGGGAGACGGGGCCGAGGCTGCCGAGAAAACTCGGCAGCTGTCGAGAAGTGCTGTCCCGCTGTCGAGAAACTCGACAGCCGACGGGAGACGCCGGGGAAATTTTTCCCCGTCGCCGGGAACGCGCGCGAAGTCGTATTTTCGATTCGTTTTCGATCCGAATCTCGTTTTCTTTTCGTCGTTCTTTAACATCAAGTCGTCGCCAACCAGATATCGCTGATCGGGGGTCGTGGGTCCCGGTCAAAGTCAACCCTTCGACCAAATTACCGAAATACCTCTAAATCTTAAAATGCTCCGTTCGAGCTCGTTTTAACTCCGATTGAGCTCATTCTTGTTTTGTTGTGATCCAAAATCCATTCTCTTTCATCTCAGCCTTATAAATTGACATTTCCCTCTTGTTTATTCAACCTCAATCATTAGGCTTATCGTTCCGATTCGTCTCATCTCGATCGATAGTAATCGATCCAATATTGGTTTAATCTTTAATTATAGATTATAATGATCTAAGAAAACACCATAAATTATGTAGGCTATTTATTGGATTGAAGCATTGAGATACGTGATCTTGGATACTTGCAACTCACGTGGTAACCACCGAACAAGGTGGGGGTAATTTCTAACTCTTTATCTATTTACAGTTTTCCCTATTCCAAGCATGATTGAGGAATACTAAATGCTATGATTATACTTGCTGTGACATACATAAACTGTGAGGGGTGGGCCCGCTGAGGCGCCCCTTCATGCATTCGTCCCTTACCTCCATTCTTCTATGAAAGGTTTGGTGGTTCTTGAAATGCACCAACGGTATTTGAGGCCGTTTTATGGGATAAGACGGGCGATGCCCGCACCTATTCATCCCTTACCATTTCTAATGTCTGCTGTGCATATTTCGTGCTGTGTTCCTGATGATGATGTATGTATGGGATGTGAGTTCTGATGTTTTTTCCGCTGCAAATATTATGTTAAATCAGTTGAAACCGATGGTTGTTATGTAATATATTTTGTTCGTCTCCTACCTCTTTTCTTCTTCCTGCACGCCCATGTGAAAAACTCTGATAATTTTTATGTAAAAATTGGGGCGTGACAAATAAAGTACGGTAAATTTGTTTTATGTAGATCTTTTTAATAAGAAAACTACGAAATTAGAACATCGCATTTGATGGATATTTTATTATCATAATATAATAAATTTAAGGATTTATAAATGAATATTTGGAATATAGAGAAATTTTAATTATATATATATATAATTATAAATATATTATAAACTCAAAAAACATTAATTCATTTAAATATTGTTATTAAATAATGGTTTTCGTATCTTTGATAGTACCGTTTGATGGTTGATTATTTTTTGTTGAATTTTGGGATGATGTTTTCCTGATTTGGATATTCATGACATAGTTATTAAATTGTTATATCTATTGTTAATTACACGCTCAATAAATTAATTAATTATAAATAATTATTTTAAATTTGAATTTTTTAGGTTCAACAACCAAAATGTAATTCTGAATATATAAAATATCAAAATTTACCGACAATTTGAGCAATATAAATCTATATAATAGCTGTTTCTAATAAATTCAATAATTTTTTTAAATATATATAATCTCTGTAATATTTTAACAATTTATTTAATTGAAAACATGTTTCTAAATTAGAATTTCTCAATATACTTGAATTACAATTTTTTTTTTTGTCAATTTTATTTATTAATTAAAAATTTTAAAATACAATATTGTTGAAAGTTTAACTTTTACTGTAATTTTACTATTTTGAGAAAACAATAAATAATCATTTTATTATAGATTTTAAGATAATAATGACTAAATTTATTCTGGATTTTTAATTAAATTATCACAAGGAAGGATATTATCACTTACTTTGGAACATATAAAGTAAATATTTGATTAGGATACCTCTTAGTTTGGATACAACAAAGTAATTAATTACTATTTATTTAGGAAACTGCTTACTTTTGGATCCAATAAAGCAATTAAATATTTGATTAGATTTACTTATTAATCATTATTCAGGTCAATCTTCTTAATGCACTAGAAGTTGAGCGTTTACTTTAAGAGACAGCACCATAATTTCTGCACAATATAATATTCTTCCAGAACCCAACACTCATAACTTGTAAGAGAGAACCTCCATTCTTACCTCATTTACTCCATACCATAAAAGAGAATCATACCATAATGTTCTCTTTTGCAAGTTGTTTAAATTTGTTCCTTTTTAATTAAAAGAAATAATTTTTTTTTCCAAGTATATCAGTCTTTTATGTTTCCAATTTTTTTTACTGGTTTCTTAATTTCCCCATTTTCCCCTTATTTCCATGATAAGTTGTAAATCACGTCTCATAAGTTTGGGAGGTCGCAATTTACGTCCTATAAATATGAGATTTATTGATTTCATCCCATAATTTAAAATACCTTATCAATTTTGGGATAAACTTATCTCAATTTGGCAATTTTCAGAAATTCATCATTGAAAAACCCCACGTGTTGCGCATGCGTCTGAAAGCGCTAATATGTGATTTTTAGGGTTTTTTTTTAGTTTATGTGGATTTTTTTATCTTGACATGACACAAATTTCACACACATAATTTAAATAAAAACTATAAATTACAATCTAAATAAAAAAATTAAAAATTAAAAATTTAGGTTGTGTTTGGATAGAGTGATTTGAAATTTAAGATTTAAAATGAATGAATTTCAAATTCATTCAAGTTGGAGTGGATTTGAAATTTATCAAAATGACTCCAAAATTAATTCAAAATGAAAGTGGTGGATTTGAAATTCACGTTCATCCAAACACCATCAATGGATTTGAAATTCGCTACCATGAATTTCAAATCCCTTCTCAAATCCACCAATCCAAATGGACAAGAAGTATTTACGCGTGTATTTGTCAAATACACGGTCTTCTTCCCCAAAATCAAATTGAGCCCTAAACTTCCCCCTCTCCTAAATCACGAAATCGAGACCTTAAATCATAATGGTGGATGAGGTTGGCTTCATCGACTGTAATTGTGGGAGAAAGACACTTGTGTTCAAGGTGAGTTTAGTAATTGTTGCTTGTGTTCATTGTTGTATATATGCTACTTGTGTTCGGTTGTGGGAGGAGTATTCATTTGTGGGACTAGATTTCATTACTGCTTGGTGTTTTTCAAATTCTGAATTCAATTTTTGGGATTCCTCTATATTTTTTGTATTGTATTTTTGAATTTCTTTTATATGAGGTTTTTTAATTTTTTTTCTTAAAATTTTGAATTGTGTAGAGGGGAGGTTGTGATTTCTTTTAGTGGAAAAACCCTCCATAATGTCAAAGATCAAGAACTATTATACCTAACTTGATAAGAAGGATTAATGATATGGTGGAAAAGATTAACAACTTGGAAGTAGAAGTCAATAAGCTGCGAACAACCGATATGGTTGGTGAGCTTAATAAGCTCAAATGCAGCAACAAAATTCTCAAAAAATTATTAATAATTATGTTTTTGATGTGCTTGTACTTGACATTCAATGGGAAATAGTAACTTGTTCAGGAATGTTTAAGATAACTACCTGTTGTACTAAGTACTGAATTAGAATTGGTAATATGTATTGCCACATTCTTCTTAATTTTGTACTTCTTATTTTGTAATTCGCTATGTATGAAATGAACTGAGTTTATTGAATATAATGCATCAAGTGATAGTGTTGGTCCGAAGTGGTCACGAAAGTTTAGAGGGGGTAAATGAACCTTCGTCGATTATAAAAAATCATTTCGAACTTGCTACAATGTAAGTTACTTTAACTTACAGTAGAGGTTGGATCAACTTACAACACTATGAAGTAATATTGTCTGTTGTATGCTAAAGTTCTTGCAGCGGAAAGTTATACTTAGACAGAAGGTTTATTTTTTTAAAAATGCTTTCTTATGTAAAGCCTTTTATGCTTAGCGTTAATATAAACAAAGATGCAGCACAAAATAAGATTAAAGCGATTAAAGACACTTAAGAATTTATAGTGGTTTAAAGGTGGTGTAATCTTTCTACGTCCACTCTATTACTTCTCCGAGCAGGAACTTCGTTAAGCAAGATTGATTTACAGGACACAACCTAATAATCTATCAGCCTAACAAGTTATCACCTTCTAAAACTCAGCTTACACACAGTTGATGCAAGTTCTAAAGACAAACTCTTACAAAGGGTAATTGTCTTTCTTAAACAACTAAAAACAATCAACAAGGATGAATCCTTTCAACTAACGACATCTTAAAATAACCTAGCACACAGTAAATAGGTAAAAGTATATATGTGTTCTTTCTTCAACTGGTACGGTGAAGTGATCTTCTTTATCCTCTTTGGATCTTGAAGTTGAGTTTGATCACATAACCAGGTCGAGTCACTGAAACTTGTTTGAATGCTTGAGAGTATAGCTTCGAGATTGCTTTGATCTTTTTAATGCAAATATTTCAGTAACCAGTTTCAGTACTGTTCATTCTCTATTTATACTTGTAGCAAGATATCTGTTGAAGCAGATATCTCTTATTTGAAACTAAGGTTCTGATCAAAGGCATGACTTGCATTTAATGCTCTTGACTTATCTTCTCACCTCATTTAATGTGGTGGTTGCGGCTCGAAATTTTTTGCAACCTGTCAGGCCACGTGTTTTCCCTGTATTGATTCTATATCTGCAATTTTGATTTGTTTCAATTGGCTTTATTCTGATTTGACTTATCTTCTTAGCTCATTTAATGTGATGATTACAACTCGTAACTTTTTGCAACTTGTCAGGCCACATGTCTTCCCTGTATTGTTTCTGCATCTGCAACTTTGATTTATTTCAACCGACTCTATTCTGATTTAATTTGGTTAAAGTTCCTCGTACTCTATTTATTCTTTCTCGTATTGCAGGTTAAGTTGATTCTGCACTTGTAACTAATGTCTTATTGGAGTATGCAACAAGTCTTGACATAGCGCTGCATCCTGGGACTGTTGATGTAACTTAAGCTTACTGCTTTGTTGTAGCTTATTCTTGCAGCATAGCTGTAACCATTTCTTCGTTGTAGTTACTCTTTCTTCTTACTGCATTGTTCTTTGACTTTTCTTGCAATTGTTTCATTCCTGTTTTGTTTGATACAGCAAGCCCTTCCTTGAGATCCTCCATCTTTCAATACCTTAACTTTACAGACTCAATTCTAGTCTATATATTCATTTAAACATAGTGAAAAATGAGGTACTCTAAATTCCTATTACAAGGTTAGTTTGTCTCATCAAAATCTAAATATTGATATCTTAACAATTTTTCCCTTTTTGATGATGACAAAACATTTACATTATATTGTTCATGATAGGAGTTTTTACTTTGCATTACCATATTTATCAAGACATTACAGATATGTGCAAGATATAAACTAATATTGGATTCATCAGAGATGCATCAAAACTAAGCTTTTAATGCATTCCATCATAAACTAAAAGCATGCAAGGTATTATAAATTATGAACTTGATCAGAAAGCGAGAAAAAAAAATTTCTTCATTGAGCAAAGAAATTTTACAAGTTACAGAATCAAAAGGATTACCATATATCTTTTGGTTTAGGAAGATATCTTCGACTTGATTACTTTTGAAACAAGGATCTTCTTGTAAATGATTCTTCAGGTCTTCTTTCAGAGGTTCTTCTTTCTTCTTCTTCTCTTTCTTTTTTTCTTTCTCTTGACTCCTTCCACCAGTCTTGAATTGATTCCAGATAGGATTCCTCCAACTTCTTCTTGATCTTCGGAATTTGAATCTATCTGAGTTAAAAATCTTTACTGAAAGACACTATCCTACCTTGCTTCACTTGGTTCAGGAGCCGATTCTGGATCATCCCTTCTTCTTTTTGGGTGGGACATCCGCAGTGGGAGTTGATCTTCTTCTTCTTCTCTTCCTACTTAAAAGAAGGTCATCAACATCCTCTTATTCTTCTTCATCTTGCTTTTATCTCCCATTTTTGGCATTATCAAAAATAATCGGGGGTTGATCAGGAGCTGATCTGACAACAGTAGATCTGGGTCTTCTTACAGCAAGCACGGGGGTGGGTCTGGATGGTGGCTTATCACCTTTATCATGTTGAGGGAATGCACTCACCATCATATCCCTTAATTCGCCAACAATTATTTCCAGATTACCCAATCTATCATCGACACTCCATATTCATTGAGTCTAATTAAGAATGTTATCCAACAGAATCTCTAAGATCATGGAGTGAGATTGTAATTTTTCAGAAGCTGCATCTACTGTACTATTACAGTGTTCGATCTCCTTGATGTTGGTTACAACAACTTTCTTGATATCTCTCTCTATCTGTACCCTCTCTTTATATTGCTGGTTTCACTGTATTTGTCTTGGAAGAATTTTAATGTCCTTTCTCAGATCAAAAATGGACCCAGCATGGGATCTATCACTAAAATTGATGTTGTTCTGCATATTGAACTCATGCTCTTGAAGGGTGTGTAAGAGCTATTTAACTGCAGCAACAACCTTATCATAATAGATTATTCCTTTGACATACGAGTTGATCTCTCATTCCTTGGTTCTGTTGGTACAACATATGGAACAATGATGTGTTGTTCCAAAGATAGGTGTCTTGTTGCATCTAGTTCAAGATCCTCTTCCTCAGATTCATGAACACTCCTCCTAGAGTTCTTTTCACTGAAAGAAGCAAACTTGTTAGAAATAAGGGTGATAGAAGTTTCATCTTCCATCTCTTTATCAGACTCTTCTTTCTCTTCATCGGCCTTCACAATAACTAATTCTGCTATATCAATATTGGATCCTGATAAACATGCAGCAGGTGTAATTTCAACCTCCTCATGAGGCACCTCTTGCTGCAATACAGTTACTTCAGCCACTTACTCCATTTCTTCATTCTCTAAGGATACTATCTCAACAGCCGCCCCTTCAGAGGTTTTCAAATCCTTAGTGAGTATGTCTCAACAGCCACCTCACCTAAGGTCTTCAAGGAGGATACTGTCTCAACAGTCAGTCCTGTATCAATCACTTACTCCACAATGACTTTTTCTTGTAGCATAGGTAGGTTTCTTGCAGAGCTAACAATCTGAGATATTGTAAGTTCAATGTTTGCAAGAATCTCAGCCTCAATCTTTAGTCTTGATTCTTCTATTTCTTCAAGGATTTCAGCTTGCTATACTGCTACTTCAGCCAGTATAGAGAGTCATGCCTCAGCAACTTCTTCCATAATTACATCATCGACCAGCTCGCCATGTACAAGATCTATAATAACATCTTGGATTATTACTGATGGTTCCCCCTCAAGTGAAGCAGTAATAGCTTCATGATAAATATGTAAAGGGGAATTGCCATAATTTAGAAGTTGAGATTCCTCCTCTAAAGGTTCTAGAGAAACTATGGTGGAGAGATCTTCAACCACTTGATCATAAGTAGGGGAGTTTGGGTTATGGTCAGAACATCCCCCACCCTGCTGTCTTCTTGGAGTATGCTGCATCTTTTTTTCTCTTACACTAACTTGCAACGCTAGATGCAGCATTGCTTCTTCTGCTTGCTCGACTCTAAGATTGCGGATTTATTATTCTATAAATCCCACATATCATCCTTTCTTACAACCTCTGCAGCGGGGGCCAGGATGATTTGTAAATCTTTTCTTGCTGTTTTCATCAGCTGCTCGGCTGACTCCTTGTCCTTAGCAGTTTTTCTCTTTCTCTTATCCAAGGTTCCTTGAGTAGAGGTTTCTTTAGATCTTTCCAAGTGAACAAACTCGGCAAACTCAGGTTGTAGAAGGTGGAGGATGTCATCAGATTGAGCCCATTCCAGGACAAGTCTTTCCACAGAGAGAAAATCACTCTATTCCAATAGAATTTCCCCCTAGACAATCTCATCTTCCTCCAGAGATTGTATTGCTTCTCTATATTATCTTCAGGAGCTTGAAAAGAGTAATCGATCAGACTTCTTGCAGCAGTAGATGGAATCCGCTATTCTCTTTGTTTTGGCTGCTCATCTGATTCGATTTCTACTGGAGTTTGGGAAAGAGGGGTTGCTGCAGTTGCCCTTCTTGCAGTGCCAACTGTAATAGTCTTCTTCTTTCTGCGTAGGCTGACTAGCTTTCTTGTCCTCTTATGTGCCAAGAGTGCATCGTTATCAGAGGAAGATGATGACTCCGGCTCTCCTTTCTTTGGAGCCCTTTTGATAACAGGTAACGCACTGTCATCAGAATCAGATTCAACAGGCTAGGCTTTTTCCCTTCTTTCTTCCTCTTCCAATCTCTTGTTAGTTTCTGATTCGCTGTACGTAACTATATCAGTTACTTATAGTTAGCATGTTAGGATCCTCCTAATCACTAACATCCTCTATGATGACAGCCCTAATATCGACATCTTTAGAAGATACTTTAAATTTTATTTTTGGGTGCCCAACATCAGAGGTGGAATGGAAAACTAGTGTCAAGGATGCAGCTGGTGTATCCTTGGATTTCTTCTTTGGTTCAGCAGCAAATGTACCAGCGGCAACCTTTTTCAAGGTCTTCCCTTTTTCTTCTCACCAAGAAATTTGTCAATTGGGATAGGGGTGGGAGCAATAAGCTGTACGCCAAGCTTACAGAAAAGGAAACAAATGGTGATCCCATAGCTTTTACGTACTGTATCTTTTTCAGCCTCATTCTACAGCCGTTTGAGGATGAACCGCACTCAGTTCACCTTCTCTCCCTTCATGATGGCTAATAAGAGCTTGAAGTGGAGATCTGTGCATTTATTATAACTTCCGGTTCTACCTTCAATGGAGTATACATAGATATCATGAAGAAGCTCAAACTCGGGTTTGAATAGTTTCTTCGGGGCACTTTTTCCTAACTTCAACCTCGGCCTCTCTCTACTTGAATAGGTTTCATATCTCCTCAGAGATGTCATCACCGTATGCAAGGAGTTGACTTGGAGTCAATCCTTTTGCAGAGATGTTGAATGTTGTCGCGATGTGTCTCATCGCAGCTCCATCTCTTCTTCGTCTTCATTCATTCTGAAGAGAATGATGAATATTCTTTCTTTCGATCTTCGGGCATGGGCATAGAATCTTTAAACGGGTTCAATGGAGAATCCGGCATAGATGGTGGTTAGAAGGCCTAAAAATCGAGATTTTTCCAAGTGCTCAAAGATAAGTGCAATGATGGACTAGTTGTATAAGTCCGAAGCATATATGTGTTCTTGATTGATGAGGCGTCCTTCAAGAATGATTGTCTGTCTTTCTGCCATTTTTGTTGAGAAACTTGTGTTAGGATATATACTATAAGCCTAGCTTTTGTATGAACATCTATTTATGATATGAGAATCTTTTATGGTCAAATGTTTGCATTTTATATATTTGTTATATATGTTATTGCAATTGTCCAATTAATTTATATTGTAGATAACATGGTGTGTGGTGCCACACAGAAGATCATGTTATCAGTTCCTTATAGATTATAAATGGTAGCTCACAATCGAGATAATTTTGGACAAATTATCGGAATGGTTGTAGTGTAATTTGGTATTAATTTATTTTGATTGTAAAATTACACTAGTACATTTTGTATGTATTGAGCAGGACCAATTGAGGTTGTTTTATTTATACTGACCATGTAAATAAAATAAGACCTCTGATATTATGGATGTGCGTCCTCTTAATCATTGTATGATAACGGACATGTATACTCGATATATGTTTCTTTAATTTACCAATGGGTGAGATTTATTTATTAAATCAATAAGCTCGGTAAATTGGGATACAGTGTTGTTTATATGGTGTGTTGTTGATTATATAATGAAATCGTGTCCTAATTATTTAGGATGATGATGTCCCCTTGAGGAACTCATAAGGATTATCATGTAAACCCTGTAGGTGGATTTATTCCGGCATGATAATAAAGTTGAGTGGTACTACTCTTGGATTAAATATTAATTAATTGAATTGTCAGTAATTCATTTAATTAATGGACATTCGATATCTTAAACATGGGGAGATAAACACGCACATAATAAATAGGAGCCATATCTAATATGGATAAGGGACGGTAGTTCAATAATATCTTTTTAGTGGATTGAGATATTATGGATAGGCTTAAGAAGTATATTCAGATTGAATTTAGGACTCCTAAGCCTATCAGGAGACCGATTCCTAATCCTTCTCAAGGTCCCTGTTGTAGCCTATAAATAAGCCTCAAGTCAGTCGTTTCTATACATAGAAATACAGATACACAGACATAAAATCTGAGATACGTATTAGAAAAGAACGGTTGAAAGTCTCGATAGTTCGTTGCCCACACAACGTTCGAGATAAAGGCGAGGAATACAGCAGAAGATCGTGAGGTCCAGGCTTCATCGATTCCTCCATCTACAGTTCTGATCTTAGAACTAATTTCGGTGCAAAAGGTATGATTCGTTTTCCGCTGCGTGTTAATCAATTTTGCATGAACCCCGAATCAGATAATCATATAGGGTCGGCGATCCGAAGGTTCCTACAACTTGAACTTTTGAAAAAAAGAAACTGCTTGGTACTTGGAAGTTTTTCTGAAGAATGGAGAATGTGATTAATATGGTATTCCAAGTGTTTGTTTAATTTTCTTGTGGTAAGATCAACGATCTAGATTGATCTTAAGGAAGTGATCCTACGGTGGATGCAAAAAAGGCGGAGGGGTCTTTTTATAAATATCTATAACATGACAGATATGACTTCTGACGGCGTCTCTTCAGATTCTGACACAAAAGTAGATTAGCAATAATTGCTAATAGAAGTACACATTTTGCCGCCTAATTTATTGTATTTTAAGGTTGCAGCTTCTGTACGAGGTTGTAGAGTAATAAATACTCCTTGAGGTTGCAGCTTCTGTACGAGATTGCATAAACGTTGTATCCTCCTGTTGCTTTCTTTACTTACTGTTCTGTTGTAAGATTTATAGATACAATGCTGCATGTAAACACTACTTGTAGTAAGAGCTTTGCTGCTTTAAGTCGAAAAATAAGGGTTCCCCCTAGGATTTTGTATCTATTCTCACATTTATAACTTCAGAATTCCCAACTTATTTCTTAGCATACAGAATCTTGATTCACACAAAGACTTGGTGAATATGTTAGTTAATTGAAGATCTGTATGAACTTTCTCCAGTACTATGTTTTTTCTTTTCCATGTGATCTCTTATGAAGTGATGTCTGATGTCAATGTGTTTTGTTCTTAAGTGAAATACAGGGTTATGGGTGATAGCAATGACACTTGTATTATCACAGAGAATGAGGATTTCTTTTTCTTCAATCCTATAGTCTCTTAGTTGCTGCTGTATCCAGAGGATTTGAGCACAACAACTTCCTGCTGCAACATATTCTACTTTTGTTGTGTATGTTGCTATTAATGTTTGCTTTCTGTAGAAATTAGCATGTTTCATTTGTACTTTTTCTGTCTATCTTGCAGCCAGCATAGTCAGAGTCTGAATAGCCTTTGAGACTGAATCCTTCTTCCTTATACTAGAGATTGACTTCTTGAGTTCTTTTCAAATACTTAATGATTCTCTTTACTATTGTAAGATGTGATTCCTTTGGTGCAACTTGAAATCTTGCTTAGATTCCTACTGCAAACATGATGCCTGGTCTACTTGCTGTAAGATACAACAGAGATTCTATTAGGCATCAGTATTTTGTAATTTCCACATCTTTTCCATCCTCATCTTTGTTAAGGCTTGTGGATGTTGCCATTGGAACAGATGTAGCAGATCCATTTTCCATACCAAACTTCTTTATCAACTCTTTTGTGTACTTGACTTGACTAATGAAGGTTTCTGCAATTAGTTGTTTCACTCCATTGAGTGAGGTTGGTAAATTACCTCATCATCTCCATTATCTTCACAATCTTTTGCCATTAGGCAATCAGTGCCTCTTCATTTGAGGATGAGGTGTCACTTTCACTTTCAGAAGCTTCTTGATCTTTCAATACTTCCTTGGGTGCTGTTGTATCTTTAGCTTTCTCCATTTCCCCATGGAGTGCTCTAAGCTTTTGTCTGTCAGTTATTCTCATTTCTCTCATTTGATCTCTTTTTTCTTCTGGATACATATTGACCTTTGGGTGTGGGTAATTTCTTACATAGTGTCCAGGTTTTCTGCAATTATAGCGTAGATCAGAATTATTTGAATTTGGTTGGGAAGAGGGTCAAAATTGAGGTGAAGATTGATTTCTTCTGAAATCACTCCTTTTATTGTTCTTCATGAATCTTTTGAACTTCTTTAGGAGTATAGTCATGTCTTCTTCTGTATCCTCAACAGATAGCTCTGACTTTTTACTGTAACTTGCAGTTGCTGTATCTTTGGGCTTGCTGTCAGTGCAGTGACCTTGGAGCTTGACTCTTCAGTCTCTTTCTTCCTTCTATTGCCATCATACTCGAAGGCTTTGAGGTCAGAGAAGAGATCGAAGATACTCATGGACTTCAGATCCATAGAGACTCTCATGGCAGTGGTCTTGTTGTCTCACTCCGCTTGTAGGGCTTTCAACACTTTTATATTATTTTCTTTTTGAGTGTAGTGTTTGTCTTAGGCTTCAAGTTCATTCACTATTGAAGTGAATCTTAAATCCAGTTATTCCAGTGTTTCATCAGTCTTCATCTCAAAGAGTTTGAATAGTTGGGTAGCATTGGAGATTTTGTTATCTTTTGTTAGCTTTGTACCCTCACAGATTTGCTCCAACTTTTCCTAAATTTTTTTGGATGTTCTGCAAGTTTTGACCTTGCTGAAAGTTCATTTATCCAAAGTAATGAATAGGGCATTCTTAGCCACATTGTCCAAGTTGGCTATTTTCTTATCTTTATTGTTCCATTCTTGTCTTGGCTTGATCAGGAAGTTAGGTGGTGGAGGTGCTCCTTCCTCTATGTCTCTTTCAAACATTGGATTTACTTTTGTAGGAATGATTGGATCCTCAGTGATTACTGTCCACATTTCATCGTTCGTAGCTGAAAGATGTGCATGTATCCTTATTTTCCAGTCGTCATATTCTTCTATGGAAAATATTGGTAATTTATTATTTGAAGAATCCATGATATGTTAGAAGAAAGAAATTTTCAGAAGAATGCAGAGAAAACAGCAAGCACAAGGTTGGATCTGGGTAGGTGACCAGATAAGTTGGTTCTTAACCCAACATGCTCTGATACTACTTGTTGGTCCCAAATGGTCTCGAAGGTTCAGAGGGAGTGTGAATGAACCTTCATCGATTATAGAAAATCATTTCGATCTTGCTACACTGTAAGTTACTTGAACTTACAGTAGAGGTTGGATCAACCTACAACACTATGAAGTAGTATTGTCTGTTGTATCCTAGAGTTCTTGGAGTGAAAACTTATACTTAGATAGAAGGTTTGTTTTCTCAAAAATACTTTCTTATGAAAATCCTTTTATACTTAATGTTAATATAAACAAAGATGCAGCACAGAATAAGATTAAAGCAATTAAAGACACTTAACGATTTATAGTGGTTCAAATGTGGTGTAATCTTTCTACGTCCATTCTACTACTTCCCCAGTAGGAAATTCGTTAAGCAAGATTGATTTACAGGATACAACCTAACAAGTTATCATCTACTAGAACTCAAAGCACACAGTTGCTGTAAGTTCTAAAGGCAAATCCACAAAGGGTTTCTAAATTCCCACAAAGGGTAATTGTCTTTCACCTAAAGAACTAAAAATAATCAGCAAGGATGAATCACTTCAACTGACAACACCTTAAAACAACCTAGCACACAATAAATAGGTAAAAGTATATATATGTTCTTTCTTCAACTGGTGCGGTGAAGTGATCTTCTTTATCCTCTTTGGATCTTGAAGTTGAGCTTGATCACTTAACTGGGTCGAGTGACTGAAACTTGTTTAAATGCTTAAGAGTATAGCTTCGAGATTTCTTTGATCTTTTTAATGCAAATGTTTCAATAATCAGTCTCAGTGCTGCTCGTCCTATATTTATATTTGTAGCAAGATATCCGTTGAAGGAGATATCTCTTATTTGAAACTAGGATTTTGATCAAAGGCATGACTTGCATTTAATGCTCTTGACTTATCTTCTCAGCTCATTTAATATGGTGGTTGCGGCTCACAACTTTATGTAACCTGTCAGCCCACGTGTCAGCTCATTTAATTGGTTTTGCATCTATAACTTCGATTTGTTTCAATCGGCTTTATTCTGATTTGTTTTGGTTAACGTTCCTCGTACTCCATTTATTCTTTCTCATATTGCAGGTTGAGTTGATTCTGCAGTTGCAACTAATGTGTTATTGGAGTATGCAGCAAGTCTTGACATAGCACTGGATCCTGAGATTGTTGTTGTAATTTGAGCTTACTGTTTTGCTGTAACTTATCCTTGCAGCATAGCTGCAACCATTTCTGCATTGCAGTTACTCTTTCTTCTTACTGCTGCCTTGTTCTTTGACTTTTCTTATAGTTTCTTCATTCTCGCTTTGTTTGATACAGCATCCCTTCCTTGAGATCCTCCATCTTTCAATATCTTAACTTTACAAACTCAATTCTAGTCTATATATACACTTAAACATAGTGAAAAATGAGGTACTCTAAATTTCTATTACAAGGTTGGTTTGTTTCATCAAAATCTAAACATTGATATCCTAACATGATGTAAATTTTCTCAATATTTATCTCCATTACATTACTTGTTATGTATTTGGCTAAAATTTGATGTATTTTACAGGTTTTGGGGTTCTTTTAACATCAATCTGCCACCACCCCCTTTCACTCCGACCTTTGATATTGTCGGAGCATGTCATATTCAAAATAATGGTACCCTTCAATAGCATAAGCCATATGTTGATCTTGTTTGATGGCAAGGAGGATAGGAAACAGTTGGATCCAGGGAGATGCATTGTTGTGCAACATGGCTGATTAGACTAATGATTTTCTATGCAGCATTTATGATGGTCTCTAATGGAATTTGAGAAAGACTCAGTCCTTTGATTCCCCACCCAATCCATAGTTTAATTACAAACCCCCTTAGAATTAGATGAAGAAATGACACTTATATGAGAATTATTTGTTTCTTGATTAGTATTGATGTATACTGAGAAATAATGGATATAATTTGTTTGTTGATTAATGGCGAATGGCAATACAGTTTCATTTTTATCTAATCCTTTGTGAATTGAATAATGGATATTATATGACCCTTCGTGAATTGGTACAGTTTCATTTTATTTCATTATTTCACATGATTATTAATTAAATGTGTGAGAATAAAGTGGGAGATTTATTGGATTGAATAGGAATCCATTTTTTCAAATGGGTTTTGTTAATGGAGAAATGAAAATGAAGGAAATTTCATGTGTTCATGTCAGAAATTAGTGAAGTTGGGAAAGATAAAAAAAACAGAAATATAATGGTTCAAATTATTACTAAATAACTTCACTTCATATACAAAATAATTTGTTTGTTCAAGATCATTTCATCATACAAAATAACTTGTTTAATCAAAAAGTTTCCCTACACCATTTATAGAAATCGACTTCCTAAAATATAGAAAAGTTAAGATATATGGACCATTAAACGAAGTATGTGATGATGATCAAAAGATACAAAATAAAAGTTTTTGTCAAATATTTTCAAAAAACATGTCCTTATCACACTTGCAATCACTTTTGGCATTTGTTATTAGTTGAAATATTTACAATGCACTTAAAGGCAATATCATGTCCCCTTCTAGAGCTAGCAATTAGGATTGAACTACTAAAGACTCACGATAATTATTCACCAACAAGTCACATTTAAAAACACAACTAAAATTGATTTGCTTCACTGTTTTTCAGGCTTATTTTTGGCTCCACACATTGGGAGATGATTTGAGAGTCAACATCCTGTTTGGTCAGCAGGTTGGTCTCAACAGAATGTTAATCTTGAAACCACGGAAGTAGGTCAACACCAGGAGGATGATGAAGACAAATAACATAATTGAGATGACCTGTTGAGTACTTGTTGAGTTCGAAACCGTGATGCTGACTGCTACACTATAAGGAATAAAAGTAGCACCTTACCCAAAGGCAATTACTTTTGGCATAATGGTAAGCACTAGAGATCCAACACTTATTGTTGAACCACTCAGCAACATGTTCATCAAGTTTCTTCATTTGCTACATTTTGAATTTGAATTCTGCTTCTATACTTGCTTGTGCTACATCCCACAAAGCATGCTTAAATGATAGCCCCTGAACCTAACAGATTTGAAGTTATTGTGAAGATGCTTCACAAAAAATCTGTGTTCAGATACGGGGAAAACTTCTCTCATAACATGTTTGCTTGTCTGACATGAATATGAATTCATGATTCACAATAACTAACTCTTTCTTTAGAATAATCAGAAACCACTCCCATATTTCTCGATATTCATTCTTCACAATAACATAGACAATTTGGTAGAATTGATTGTTTGGATCCACTCCCACTGCAGATAAAATAATCCCACTATGTGGCTCTTTTAACCAACAACTATCTACTTCAATTATCCTTTTACAACCAGCTAGAAATCCATTCTTTAATGCTTTAAAACATACATACAACCTATAAAATCTGCTCTTTCTTTCTTCTTTATTAGTACCCAAGAGAACAATGACCCTAAATTGCTCCTCATAAGACCCTCAACATAGTTCTAATGCTTACTATATTGTACATTAGGATTACCCTCAATTATCTGCAATGTCTTTTTTTTTTGCTCTATAGGTCATATCAGTTGAGATTTTCACATTCAACTCATGAGTAGAATCTAATTAGAAACCCTTCACTGATATTTTAAAGTTAGATTTGAACTTGTGCATGTAGTGCAAAGTCAACCATTGTGTACACATATTTCTAACATTCTGAGTGGGATAATATATATTGATAACTTTTTTCATTTGTCATTCTCCGTAAATTGATTCTCCAACCACAATTCTCTACCTCACACCTAGCATACACTTTCCTATGGTCATTCTTGGGAAATTTAAAATACTCATAATTTTGATTGCATGTGAATCAATTGAAAATTTAAATTCTTTGTGCTGAAAATCATCGTCATTTTAAAAGTTGGATTAAATTTTACTCTGGAATTGAATATTGAAAAATTTGTTTCTTGACGAGTATCTTCATCAAACAACCTATCTTCTATCTACATTATCTTGATCATTCACCCTCCTCACTCACTATTTTCCAAATCCTTGTCTACATTGTTGTCAAATAACTGATCATCATCATTATTTCTTCCCCATTCAACACATAGTCAGTGTCAACAAACTTAAACTCATCATCATTCAAACTAGCATACTTTTCCTAAGTATGACCCATTGAATCTATAACAACATCTAATTCATCATCATCATCCAAACCACTAGTTTTAGTTTATACCCCATCATTTTCGGTTATTTTTTCAGTTTCTCTCCTATCATTTAAAATATCTATCCCAACATCACCATTAGTAATGTAACACCCTGTTCCCCTTTTAATTGGAAATAGGTCGTCACCCTTTACTTACATAAAACTAAAGAATTCATGAGATACATTATAACAGAAGTCTAAAATGAAAACAGGAGATTTTTTTTTTATTTTAAAAAACTTGATATAATTTATTTTAATATACAACGGAAGACTTAAAATGAAGATACGAGAGCTATATATATATATATATCTATTTTTAAAATCGTAATATATATAAATTTATATATATATATATATCCAAAACTAGATCGTGTCTTACCCACATTTCTAGGTAAAATGTTCATACCAAAAGCCTATCTGAAATTACATGACAAACATATATACATGACAAGATACTAGTCTAGGCCCATAGATTATCATACTATACATATTAACAACTTATTGTTCTCAAAAGGAAACATTATTCTAGTACAGTTTTAGAGATACAGTGAGAAGTTAGTCAAGCCTGCTACACGTCTACGTCATCATCTGTCGAGCTTGAAAATATAAAAATCAACATCCTGAGACACCTCCGGAGAGGGATCCCGGTAGGATAACTGTACTCTCTAATATATATTGAAACAAGTAAATTAATTATCACATATTACATGTCCTTCGGGTACGCTCACCCTGGACCATACATAACATAAAGGAATGTGGGAGTCGCTCGCCCACTAAACCTTGCTTTCATAGACCAGGCATTTTTGCCCTTATGGTGGTCGCTCGATAGTGAAACAACTACCGGTTATAGCTACGGGGCTTCAGCCGTATATTTTCATACATAACTATTTAATTTAATTATCAACATATAGTAAAGTGTAGAAGTTACCACTTGAAAGTTGCGGGTTCGAGGATTCCTTTTGGATTCACTGATCGTCTCGACTGCGCTTGACACACTTAACTGATTAGCCTCTTATGTCATATAACACAATCTTTTGTATTTTATATTAGGTTTCTTTAATTTAAAGCATAATTATACTTCATTTAATACATACTTGATTCCTATATGACATTCTAAACACGATAATATCTTAACTAAAACATTTACGTAAAAATAGCATATGAAATAAAATATCATACTTGTGATATAAATTTTTTAGACACTTAAATTAGTGATTCTAGGAATAAAATGACACATAAAGCCACAACAATTTTAATAATTCATAGGTGATTCCAAAAATGACAAGAATATTTACATAGTCACATAATAGTGTTATATATCATATTCTGAAAATTCACAATTTTTCATCATATACATATATAAATAAAATTAATTCTACAAACTAGTTTTTCCACTTCAATTTCAACTCAAAATCAGTCTATTTTGAAAAATTTATCAAATATTATAGGATTCCTAAAATAATTTCATATTTTCACAGAATTTACACAACATGTTGAAGTATAACATATAAAAATATCAACTAAAAATAAGGTTTACATAATTAGTTATGAATTTCAGAACAAGATTGACAACAAGACATGACCTACACAAAAAACCGACTATGTTGTAAAATTTGGCATAAATCGTACATAACTCAAAAAATTACATACTAAAATTCTGAGCTTACCTAAGAACTGTTTCTAAATCATAGTAAAATATCATACATAAAATCAAAGGGTATAGTTCAAGAAAATTGTTTGATTCAGACCAAAAAAGGAGACAAAAACTGTCTCTGAACAGCTTTTCTTAGAAAAATCATATAAAATTGAGTTTAACTCCAAATCTTCTGAAATTTTACAAACATGTTCTACACTTCATATACTAGACTATATTAAAAGGTTTTAGCCTAAATCTATCATGCCCCATTTTCATATAGAGTTAAAATGCGGAAATAATTATGTATATATATATATATTTTTTAAAACAGAACAGAGTGCAAGCGCAGCATTTTCATCGGGCGTCCAACAGAATTCCTAAACCGTTGAGATTTTAAACAATCAAAAATCTAGAAGATAACCATTGAAAATACAAAAGATTTATATCATTGCAGCGGAGAAAACATTCTTGTTTAGATCAAACCACATAAACATTGTTTTGTACATAACCGGGGTTTCAAAAATAACGAACATCCATATACATTCTTATATATATACAAAAATAACAGGCATTTATGTTCATTCCTCCTCGCCTCCGAAATTATTTTGTAAAATAAAACATAAAAGAGGTAAGTGCCAAAAGGACACTTAGTGGGGTTGATTTGTACAGTAAAAGGGGTACACATAATATTTCTTGAATACTATACATATAATACACGTTGTAGACTCCCGAAGAGTCCCAATGGCAATTGTGGCCCCAAGCCGACCCAATTTGGGTTTTTACACCCCTTCGTGTTGGGATTTCGTAGAATACCCCATTGTTGGATTTCCTAAAAGGAATAGCCTACTTGGCGGGCAGATGCATACACAGTTAAATTGTCACAAAATAGTTCTCATATAACACATAATGCACATTGGTCACGTTCACGTTGGCCACATAATTCACATAACACATAGGTAAAGAAAATCCCTTGACATATGTGGGCTTCTAAAGAAACCCCTTTTTAGCAAGTATTATCCCGACTTATCATCATTTGAAACCATTTGCATGTGTGTCACTTGAAATCAATAGCTCTCAAAATCATATAATTTACTCAAGTACTATTCACATAGTGAAAACATTTCACTTTAAAATGACACCATATCATGATGGGATTTAAATCACGTAGTCACATTGTTTTTCATAAAACTGTACGATTTTAAAACATAAATAAGATTTTACCCCCACCTTGTTCGATGGTTACACGTGAGTAGCAAGTCAAAGATCACGCATCTCAAGACTTCAATCCAACAGGCAGCCTACATAATTTACGGTGTTTTCTTAGATCTTTATTAAATGTAATTAAAGATTAAACCAACACCGGATCAGATACTATCGATCGAGATGAGACGGATCAGAATGAAAGGCCTAACAATTGAGGTTGAAGAACCAATAGGGAAATATCAGTTTATACAGATAAGGTGAAAGAGAAAGAATTTTAGATCACAATAAAACAAGAATGAACTAAATCGGAGTTGAAACGAGCTCGAACGGAGCGTTTTAAAATTGAGGGGTATTTTCATAATTTGGTCAAAGGGTTGACTTTGATCGGGACCAACGACCCCCGGTCAACGATATTTCATTGGAAACGACTCGATGATATGGTACAATGAGAAGAAAATGAGATTTAGATCGAAAAATGATCTCCAACCCTAAACCTTAACTTTTTGCCACCTTTTCTCTCTCCCGTTTTCTCTCTCTCTCTCTCTCTCTGTCTTATTCTCGTGGTTGCAAGCACCGGAGGGTCTACCGGGGTTGTGGCCTAGCTACTGGAGGGGCGGTGCCACCATGGGTGGCGGCGTCGGTACCGAAAAATGGGCTAGAAAAGGGGCTGTTGTATGGGGTTTATGTAGTGTATGTGTGTAAAATGTGTGTTATGTATTGCATACTATGGGGCGGCACTTGTGGCACCGCAGTGAATAGCTGTTGGCCGGCGTTGGTGATGCTCCGAAGAGAGCCTGGGAGTGGTGGCCGGCGGCTGGTGGTCGTCGTTCAAGGCTAAAAATTGTCATATGCGAGTGTATATGGTTGTGCATGTGTGTGATGAAGGGTATTTGAGGCTGTTTTTATGGCACTATTTATGCCGGAATCCGACGAGGGATGGCTAGAGGTGGTAGCCGGTGGTGCAGGCTCACCGGAGGACGAGGTGGTGGCGTCGGGAAGTAGGCTGGTCGAGCAGGTCGACGCCGGGAAGCCTGGGCGCGAGTTGGGGCCGAGGCTGCCGAGAAAACTCGGCAGCTGCCGAGAGGTGCTGCCCCGCTGTCGAGAAAACTCGACAGCTGGCGGGAGACGTTGTCCTGTTTTTCTTCCATCATCGGGAACGCGCGCGACGCAGTATTTTTGATTCATTTTTCGATCCAAATCTCATTTTCTTTTCATCGTACCATATCATCAAGTCGTTGTCAATGAAATATCATTGACCGGGGGTCGTGGATCCCGATCAAAGTCAACCCTTTGACCAAATTACCAAAATACCCCTCAATTTTAAAATGCTCCGTTCGAGCTCGTTTCAACTCTGATTGAGCTCATTCTTGTTTTGTTGTGATCCAAAATTCATTCTCTTTCACCTCAACTGTATAAACTGATATTTCCCTATTGTTTCTTCAACCTCAATCGTTAGGCCTTCCGTTCTGATTCGTCTCATCTCGATCGATAGTATCCAATCCGATGTTGGTTTAATCTTTAATTATATTTAATAAAGATCTAAGAAAACACCGTAAATTATGTAGGCTGTCTGTTGGATTGAAGCCTTGAGATGCGTGATCTTTGACTTGCTGCTCACGTGGTAACCACCGAACAAGGTGGGGGTAAAATCTTATTTCTGTTTTAAAATCATACAGTTTTATGAAAAACAATGTGACTACATGATTTAAATCCCGTCATGATATGGTGTCGTTTTAAAGTGAAATGTTTTCACTATGTGAATAGTACTTGAGTAAATTATATGATTTTGAGAGCTATTGATTTCAAGTGACACACATGCAAATGGTTTCAAATGATGATAAGTTGGGATAATACCCGCTAAAAAGGGGTTTCTTTAGAAGCCCACATATGTCAAGGGATTTTCTTTACCTATGTGTTATGTGAATTGTGTGGCCAACGTGAACGTGACCAATGTGCATTATGTATTATATGAGAACTATTCTGTAACAATTTAACTGTGCATGCATCTGCACGCCAAGTAGGCTATTCCTTTTTGGAAATCCAACAATGGGGTATTCTACGAAATCCCAACACGAAGGGATGTAAAAACCTAAATTGGGTCGGTTTGGGGCCCTGATAGGTATTTTTCAAAAACCTATCCACAGTTGCTATTGAGACTCTTCGGGAGTTTACAACGTGTGTTATATGTATAGTATTCAAGAAATATTATGTGTACCCCTTTTACTGTACAAATCAACCCCACTAAGTGTCCTTTTGGCACTTACCCCTTTTATGTTTTATTTTACAGAAAATTTTGGAGGCGAGGATGAATGAACAGAAATGCCTATTATTTTTGTATGTATGTAAGAATGTATATGGATGTTCGGCATTTTCTGAAACCCCGGTTATGTACAAAATAATATTTATGTGTTTTGATCTAAACAAGAATGTTTTCTCCACTGCAATGATATAAACATTTTGTATTTTCAATGGTTATCTTCTAGATCTCGATTGTTTTAAAATCTCAACGGTTTCAGAATTCTGCTGGACGCCCTATGAAAATGCTGCGCTTACACTCTGTTTTGTTTTAAAGAAAAAAATATATATATTTATTTCCGCATTTTAAACTATATATGAAAATGGGGCGTGACAAAATCAATTCCTATATGACTCAGAATATTTCGGAACAGAGATGCAGAGTATGAAACAGAGTAAATCTATCACAGAATAGGACTGTGTTTGAAAAATCATAGTAAATCTAATTTATGTCCAAATATTCTAAAATATAACAAATATATTCTTCACTTCATATATTAGAACTTGACAAGAGGGTTTAGGCAAAAATAATTTCTATAGACTTACGAAGTTCTCAGAACCGACCTACAGATTTCATCTTATAACACATGCACTATTTTGCATATTCATGCAAATTAAATACATAAAATTCTAAACCTAATGGCAAAGAACATCTTTGGATCTTCTAATATATGTTATAAGTCAGAAAACATCAAAATTCAAAGAAGAAATTAAATGGTTTAAGCCAAAATACCTTCAAAATCTAGAGAAGAATGTGTGTTCTTCCTTTTTGAAATTATTTTCTTTCTTCTTCTAATTTGGCTGCAAGTTGCCTTCGTTTTTTTTCTTTTTCTTTTTTGATTCATCCATCATATTATGTATTATAAGGTTTATCACATGAATTAGGAGTTATCTTGATGTTAGTAAGATGTGTAGGAGAAAGTTCTATTTTCTAGACCAATAATGCATGTAAATGCAAGTTGCACAAAAATATCTTTGTTTTCCTTTTTTCTTTTCATTTTTTTTCCTTTTATATATATAATATATATAGATACATGTATATTTACTTACATAAAGAGATAAAAAATGATATAATAATAATGTTATATTAGCATAACTTATACAAAAGAGGTAATTTATTTATATGATTTACTTATGTAAAGAACATATTTTTATCCACATTATGATGCATAAATTCATGTTCAAGCAATCTATGTTTCATCACATAAAATAACATATAAAAATCATAAGTAAAATTTCACAAAAGAAAGCATTCGAAAGCGGTAACGAATAAAATTAGCATATGAGCTTAATATCATATAGTTCGTTTAAAATTAACTAACATCTTATCTTTTACTTTTTTTCTTATGTGTCGAGTGAGTGGAGATCGAGGTCGGTTTCTTCCATAAGTTATCTTGCAAAATCCTTAAAATCTCGAAAAAGATATTAGATCATAAAGATTTTAAAATCATCGATCATAATATGATTTGTAAATCATAACTTTAAACAATATAAGAACTTGCACTTAAATCATTTATACTTGAGCGATAAAAGATTTTTTTTTATAAAATATGCAATGCAAGTTTTTCTTAAAAACGGGGTGTTACAAGTAACCTCATTACCATTAGTAGCATTCACATTCTTAATTGCATTTCCTAAAATCCAACAAGTAATTCATTTACCTCACTCTTATTACGATCTTCATTCATTCCCACCTCATTAGAACCATCCACTCTCTCAACATGGATATGTATTGTCATAAGATCCAGAAGTTGTAGGGCATAATACATAGAGAATAGCTTATCATGCATTCGTTTGAACATCTTCTCAAATATAATATGAAATTTATGGTTACTTTTTGGCATGATAAAATTGCACCATTAATTCAAGTACTTCAAACAATAATGCTTCTCATTAGTATAATCATAAATTACCACCTTATTATTAACATAATGAGCTTACAGAGTGTGCTGGAACTCACCGTTGTAATAAATAGCATTATTGATACACTTTGGATTATTGACTACAATTAAGAAAATGAAAAAATAAAACTTATTAACTAGAAACCCTAATATAGTTAATACAAAACAAAAATTCATTATAAAATTGGGGTAATTTGATTACTAGTGTTTCAAGTGGTTCCACCAACGAAAGATAAAATAAGAATGCATATGATATTGGAAGGACGTTTAATCACATTCATGGCTACAATTGGGTGGGATATTATAAAACCATACAAAATTAGATATTTTGTGCAAATCCTCAAACTTTATTAACAATATAATTTAGCCCATTAACTATTAATTAGTTCGATTGATAAAAAACCTTAAAATAAGAATGAAAAAAAATTACTGTATGTCAGAGAAGGCAAATCCAAGTATGCTCCCAACTTTTGCCACACCATTGTTGAGTTCGAGTTTTTGATTCTTGTTGGATTACAGTTTAAAAGCTTGATTTCGTGATGGTGGGTATTGTTTAGGGCCCCATTTGATTTCGGAGTGAAGTCAGAAGATTTTTGTTTAATATTCAATTCCTCATTCCGCATATCCATTTACTTAGGTTTCTTACTTAAGTGTTTATATTTTTATCTAGTTGGAAATTATTTAGTTTTTATATAAATTATATATGTGAAATTAGTTTTTAAACTTTCCTAACTGTTGAATAATGACATCTTGCTCCTCGTTACTTCGTATCAGTTTGTATATGCAATCAAAAAGATCTTTTTGAACTTCTTTATCCCTCTCAATATCGTTGTTGTTGTAATGGAACTTGGGACTCAAGTAGTAACTGGTTGTGTGCAATACACGTTGAAGTTGACAATTCCAACGTTTATCAATTATCTCAAATATCACTTTATAATTCTCTTCATTACCATCAAAAGACATTTGAATGACTTCTTTCGCTTGATCCATAGCTTCATAAATATAGTCCATCGATGGCTTCTTCTCATTATCAACAAGCCTAAGCACTTTAATGAAAAGACACATAAGCTTAAGGGTATAACCAATATTATTCCAAAATAAGGGAATAAATACAGTCTTTGTAGCCCTCTTGCCCTTCTCTTTTGCTCATTTACGTTGAGACCACTGAGGTGATGTAAATAAGTATCATAGGGCTTGTTTTCGAATGTGTAAACTTTGTGATGTTAGAAAACAAGTTGCAAAGCATGTAACTCTATGCTTAGCTAGCTCTTTATTTTCAGTATACTCCCTCATCATGTTCAAAACGCTGCTATGATTGTATATAAAACCAACCAAAACAATTCCCCTTGAGATTATTTTTTAATCTTGTCAATCTTACCAATATCAGAATGAGGTCCATGCAATGAGCTACACATGGTGTCCAAAATATACCCTTCCTATTTGTCATCAAATATTTTCCTAATAATATTGTATAGAGAATAAAAAAATTTAAAACAGAATTTTGATCATAAAACTTAACTAAGCTGTCATAACACTATTGCTTTAAATATCCATAATCAGTTGGACAACATTCTACTCTCCAGTACGCTCAACAAATTGGTTGAGCAATTCAAAAAGACTCTCATGTTTTTACAAATGAGGATGCATTCACAGACTTTACAAATATAGTGTCTTTTGAACAAATTATCAAAAAAATAATTAGTATATTGTTTCTATCTGTCCAACCATCATACATAATAGAACAACCAAATTGAGCCTATTCAACCTTGTGATCCTTCATTTGATCCTCCGTGTAAGCTAACTCTCTTTTCAATAGAGGAACTTGCAATTCATGGTAACTAGGTGCTTTCAAATTTAGACCATAATCACCTATAACTTGAATCTTCTTTTTAAAGCTATCTAGATGAGCCAAATTAAATGCAACCCCTGCTTAGTAAAAGAATCAAGCTATGTGTTGAATTTTCTGATCTTTTAGCCCTTTATCACAAACATCATTTATGTTTGTCTATCTCATCTTCTTTGATGTCTTTTTTTATGAATAAATCATTATGCCATTTCCCATGATTGGTTGTCCCTATTTTTCCAACTTATAGGTTTCCACCTCTTGATGTGTTGGCCATATCATCTTCGCCAACATCATCGATTATAGAAAAATAATTGGCTTTATCAAATTATTGAAAAAAATCTTTCTATTTTCTTGATTTTTTCATTAATATACTCCAGCAACTCCACATTCACTTCTTTGGGGCATTTCAAACACTTATTACATTTACTATAAGCCTTGTAGCTAGTGACGGGCCCAAGATTTCAACTTATGAGGGCCCAACACATGGTCATGATTTAACACGAGAAAATTCAAAATTTAGTAACTAAAACATTACAACATCAATGTAAAAATATAAATAACAAATATATGACTTACAACATTTATCTTCTATTTTTCATGTTTTGAAATCGATGTATTGTAGCCTCATTGCTAACATGTCTAAATACATATTTTTCAATATATGCTACTAAACAATCATTCAATAGTGTACGAAACTATTAATGATCTTCATTCTCGAAAAAGTTCTTTCGATTATGGTAGTGAGACAACCAGTAATAGCAACGAAAACTTGATTAATAAGTAAATCAATGAAAAAACAATATGCTTTCTTGTAGAGATCATCTTCTGAGCAAGTCATCCTAGTCCATTTACTTCAAAGAAGTTTTTTTCCAAACGCACAATAATAACAAGATTCTTAAGTTAACTCAAGTTCATGTAGATCAACTGAAGAAAACTCAGATGAATAAACTTTTGCAAGACGAATTAACTTGTTTTTGTCAAGTACAGCAAATAAGTCTCTAGAATCAAAACATGTTATACATAAAACCAATTTGGTGTTCACTTCATCAAAGCGATGATTAGCTCTTGAGCTTGCATGTCAATAACAAAATAAAACAACTCAACTCAATATTGATGAAGATTAGTGATCTTTTCAATTCTACGTTTTGATCTTCCTCGAGGTGCATATATATCTTCCATGTTTGCTAAAAAATTCTAAAACTTTTATAAATAAAGTCTCCCAATCATCTTCTCTCAATGCTAGCAAATGAGCATTGGATACTTTTACAAGATTTATTACATTAACAATATTTTGATCATTTCTTTGCAAAACTTGTGATAGTTCATTTGTGATTCCCAAATTTTTTCTCATGAGATGCAAAATCAAGATAAACTCAAATTGATTCACAATATCTAGCTAATCAATCATTTCGATCCTTTATGAATCATCATTACCATTCTTTCCAACATACTCAAGAACATCGACAATAGAAAAATATAAATGCATCAAGTTTATGAGAGTACCATAATGGAAACTCCAACGAGTATCTCCTGACCACTTTAATGTCATTTATGATTTAATCATCTCCTTGTCATGTGTTCATCATTTGCAATTCCTTCAACGATCTTTTCAATTTGCTTCTCTCAAAGAATATCCATGCATTTGCAAGAACCTCCAACAACATTACATAGACATGTAATGATATTGAAAATATACCAATACTTATATGTTTTTGTTAAGATATCAATGTTTAGATTTTGATGAGACAAACCAGCCTTGTAATAGGAAATTATAGTACCCCATTTTTCACAATATTTAAGTGAAATATAGACTATATTTAAATCTGTAGTATTTAAGATTAAAGAACAGAGGACTTTAAAAAAAGCTTGTATGCAACAATTAAAGAAGAAATGAAGACTCTGCAAGAACAACTTGAAAAGATACAACAGCGGGAAGAACATATAGTGTAGTTGTAACCAAGAAGAGATTACAGTAGTGCTGTAAATTAAAGATACAACAAGAAATGACGCAGGATGTAATAGTGTAGTCAACCTGCTGCATGCTTAGAAGAAACATTAAATGCAACAATAGAGTCAACTCAAACTGCAATATGAGAAAGATCAAAATGCATACAAGGATCGAAATCTTCAACGGATTGAAATAATGTCAGTAGAGGCAAATTGAAGCTGCAAACTCAGACCCCATCTGAAAAAGACACGTGGCCAGACAGACTGCAAAAAACTGCAAGTCACAACTACCGTATTTAATGATCCACTATACAAAATCAAGAGGAATTTAATGCAAGTCATAACTTAGAGAAGGACATCATTTTGAAAAGATGAATGTCTTCTTCAACGGACATATCTCTACAACTATAAATAGAGGAAGAGAATACTGAAATTGGTTATTGAAACTTAAGCTCTCAAAAGTCTAAGCAAGAATCAAGCTAAACTCTCAAGCAAACAAGACCTTTTTCAATAACTCAACCTCGTGAAGTAGTCAAGTCAAGCTCAAAGGCTCAAAGTGCTAAGTGACTACTTCACCGCACCAGTTGAAAAAACTTATATACTCTTACATATTTGTTATGTGCTTGGTGGTTTTATTTGGTGTCAAACAGTTGATAGGATTAGATCCTTACTGTTTGTTATAGTTTGTCTAGGTCAAGGCAATTACCCTGTGTGGGTGTTTGAAATCCTTAGTGGGTTTACCTTTGGAAAACTTACAACAATTGTATGTAAGTTGAGTTCGAGTAGGTGTATAGCTTGTTAAGTTGATAGTTTGTTAGATTGTACTTTGTAAACCAAACTTACTTAACGAAATTCTTGCTCTGGGAAGTAATAGAGTGGACGTAGAAGGATTACACCACCTCAAACCACTATAAGACCATAAGTGTTTAATCGTTTTATATTTGTTACGTGTTGCATGTTTATTTATCATCATTGTGCATAAAAGATTTTACAAGAAATCATATTTAAGAAAATGTTTTAAAGCAAACCTTTTGTCAAAAATTAATTTTTGCTGCAAGAATTCTTAGATACAACAGACAATACTACTCTATAGTGCTATAAGCTAGTCTACTTATTGTACTATAAGTTCAAGTATCTTGCAATATAAGCCTGTTCGTAAAGATTTTGTTAAATCGACAAAAGTTTATTCAACCCCCTTTGAACCTCTGAGACCACTTGTGACCAACAAAAATAATGAATATGGTATATAGTAGGATTCTTTTTTTTAGTAGCAAACTTTTTTAGACCATTAAGTTTACCTGTCATATTGCTAGTTCCACCATAACCTCCCTTCAAACTATAAATACTCAAGTCATAAGTGGAGAATAATAACCAATACCTTTTTTGAATGAAGCTGCAATTGTGTCACTAACATGCACAAGACCACGAAAACGTTCAATAACATATCCATTCTTTTTCACATAACATATAACCACCTCATTTGCTATTTAATTGATACATGTCAACATTTGTCAACTAAAATGAAAAATAAATAATTTCTCATGTCCTTAATGATAACTTTAGTAGTCTCAATTGCAGTTGCACTTATAATATCCTTTTGAATCTTTAAAGATGTTAGCTTGAGATTTTCAGGAGCATTATGCAACACAACATTATTGATTTCTTCATTACACGAAGTAATTACTACAAAATCTCAATAAAATTTTCTTGATTCAAAGATTCTTCCGACTCATCATTTTCTCGAAAAGTTAATCTTTGCATGATGAGATAGCTAAACAAACAATTGATGTATTCAACCTACAACGATAATCAATCTTTGACTGATCTAATATCTTAGAAAAAGATATTTCAATGTGTTGATTTTAATTCATCAAATCTTTGACAGACCAATCTTCATCTATTACGATCACTATTATGATCTCCAACAAGATCTCCCAATCTCGCTTTTTTATGTCAAATATTAAAATCCTTCGAACATAAAAGCATCATGCCCCTTTTTCCATACGTTTCGTAGAAAAAAAGATAACAATATAAATAAAATGCCACATCTCTTGTTATGTTATACTCCAACCAATCAATAAATTCATCAAACCAAGATGCAACAAATTTATGTTTTCGAATTCCATCTATCTTTTGAGGAAAATCATGCTCACCTAGTTGACACGAACCTTTTAGTAAGTAAGCTCTACAAACATGTTGAATTTAGTTAGGTTATGTTGGGTCTTAGTCGTGGATCACTCAGAAGATTTTTCATATCAACTTCATTATTGTTATCTTTATTCGATGATAGTTGAGGTTGCACAATAGGTGCATTGGCCGGGGATGATGATATCTCTACCGTAGGTTGTATTTTTTTCGTAGTATCTTTTCATTATCTAAAAAAATTGAACAATTATTAGACAATAAATAAAAAGTTCAAGAATTTAGTGATGAAAAATAGGAATTTTAAAAGAAAACATCAATTTTCCCATTCAACAAACTTAAGTTCGTCCATCTTCACAATAAAAATATTTCATAACTTCAAGAATAGATAAAAAAATGTAAAATCATTCATCAATCATTTTTAATTAATCACTAAATCACATATGATTTAAGACGCAATATATCAAAACTTAAAGAAAACAAGAATATATAAAGACAACATCTTACCTTAAGATTAGATGGAGTAGAATTGAGAAACAAAGAGAGAAAATCCAAAAATAATTGTTAAGGTTTTTCGTGGAGTAAACTACTTTTTTTGCCCCGTAAACTACGTGGTCTGGCATTTTCGGACACTTTTGTTTTGGGCTGGCCGATTTGGACTTTATTTTACAAAAAATGGCAATTTATGCCCAATTTCAGCCCGAATTGCTTATTTGGGCTGAAATTGCACGTGATATGCACGTGTGGGCTTATTTTCAGGCGCAGCTGGCCAAAATCGAACACGCTGGACCTTTTTTAATACGTGGAATTTAAAAAAAATCATCTCCCAGCTAATAAAATCGATTTTCCCGTTGGAACCCTAAATCCCCAATTGAGAATCAGAAGAGCCCTAACACCCACACCCACAAAGTTGCTCCCTAATTAGCTACGGCCACCAGGCAATCTCTCATCCACCCCGGCGAATAGGCGAAACTCCCCCCAGGTAATCTCTCATCGCGATAAGTTTTGGCATATTCCTCAACGTTTATGTTTTCATCTCTTTAAGAATTCCAATTCGACCCCTTGAAAGAAAAAACTACATACGATTTTGAGGATGATTTGTTGATCATGAACTGTAATTTGTTAAAAATTGACCATTGTGTACCTCTCTGGTTTGACACAGCTTCCACGCCCAAAATTTGTGAAGAATTGAAAAATGTCATATAAAATAGGAGATATGGTTTGCAATTGTGGAATTAGAGCTGTCATTCGCACTTCTTGGAGTAATGAAAACCCAGGAAGAAGGTTCAATTCTTGCCTCCACTACAATGTAAGTAACTATGTATCAGAATGAAATGTGTCATGTTTAACTTAATTTCTTAACTGAAATGTGCTAAATGAAATATGTTGTGAAGACATCCTGTTTTGATTATTTTGCAGAAAGGTGGGTGCGGTTTCTTTGCGTGGGAGGACCCCCCCAATATGTGGTAGATCAAGAAGTTTGATACCTGGTTTGTTGAGAAGAATGAATGCAATGGAGAATGAAAACACAAGCTTGAAGAATGAAATTGACAACATGCATCAGGAGATCAACAAACTGAAGTTGCGTAATAGAAAGCTACTGAAATTGTTGCTTTCAATTCCTGTAATATGTAGTTTTTGGGGTTGGGTGTGGTTTGGGGTGTTTTAAAAGTGTACCCTGTATTTGCTTTGTAGTTGGAGGATGATTTAGAGTAGTTTTTGTTGTCCCAAACATGTATGAAGATGGATGAATTGGTTTATGTTCTTTATTGAATATTGTTTTATGTTAGATTCTGTCCTGCTTTTGCAATTGAGAATCTGGAAATTGCATATTAATATACACACTTTTGGAATTCAAAATCTAGAAATTGAGAAATGAACATTGCGTCAACAATTGATAATGGCTTTCAGTTACTTACATGTACCAAAATAGGAGTTCCAGCTAGAATTTTAAAGGTAATGTTATGAGTGTCATTCCCACAGCCATACACAAAATGGGCAAAAAGACCATAATTTTGAAGCACAAAAACCAACTTGTAGGTTGAATTCCATAGTAAATTTTTCAAAAAAAAAAACCCTGCACATCTATTTCTTTGTTGCTCTTTTCTGGATCAGCTCTGAAAGTGTGACAAACTTTTTGCCATCACTTGAAGGTCCTCTTGGTCTTCCACTTGGTTGTCCACGTTCCAGTTGCTCGTACATTGATGGACCTTTGACCTGAGATCCTTGTGTTGCAGTGGCTTGGTGAACTTGCAGATTCAATCCCTGTTTCAGAAGCATCATTAAGCATTTTTTCAAAAATATATCACATAATTCCATTAGTTAACAATCATCTTTTACAAGCACCTACTTCATCTTGCAGATTCAAGTCCTGTTGACTTACACCTTCTTCTACCAATTCCTCCTCATCCATGTCAAGTGGAAGTGAATTCTCCATGTGTCATCTATGAATTTCATTAAAACAAAAGAATCAATTACAAAACATATTGCCCAGTCTCCATCAAATCAACATAAGATCTACAACTATCAAAACAGTAAAACAAAATTCAAGAACCATCATGCATCAGCCTGCACAAGCATATTGCAAACCACTCAATGATCAGATTAATTGCCCATCATCAATTAACTCAATAAAGATAATCTTAGTCCAGCTCCAACTTACTTCATCTTGCAGATTAAGGTCCTCAGTAGGTTGATCCCCTTCTATGATATCCTCCTCACATACACCATCAGATTCAAAGTTCTGCAAGAATGAGAAAGTCACAATCCTTGTTGTACTATCATATATATTATCTTAAGGTATATACAAAATTCTGAAGAAAAAAAATGTGATGACCTGTTGATCCTTGTTTTGAGGACATGATCTCACATTATGCCCCTCCACTTTGCACTTCTTGCATACGTATGTAGTCTGCTGCCTTTTCAGTTTCTTCACTACATCATGTCTTTTCTTACTCCTCACCTCTCCAACCTCCTTCTTTCTTCTTTTAGGAGGTCTTCCAACTGGTTTTGTTAAGAAAATTGGAGGTAGAGGTGGTGTCATTCCAGTCTCCATCCATTCTGTCTGCCCATTAATACCTCTTACAGATGACTCATACACCATCCTATACACATCAACTGTGTACTGCAAATCAACATAATCTTCAGGATTGGCACCGTCATTATACAATGCACACAATGCATGTTTGCAAGACACCCCACTCAGACCCCACAGCCTACAACTGCATTCCACTTGTTCAGATCAACTGTGTATTGACTCCCATCACAGCACTTAATTTGGTAATGATTTCTAGCCCCTTTGATTGGTATACAATCACTCACCTTTTCACTTGTCCTATGGATCATCCTTGCAATTCTTGGGCATAGAAATCCCTTTCACTTGTTTTCTACCCTCTCTCTACTGTGGTTTAATCTCTTCATCACCCACTCCCTAATCCACTCAAGCATAGATAAAATAGGGAGTTCTCTTGCTTCAAGAATGCACTTATTGAAGACCTCACACCCATTATTTAAGAGCATATCACACTTAGGGAATTCACTAAAGTGTGACTTACTCCACTCCACTGGGGACTTCTCACTTAGCCACCTCCAAGCACTCTCATTCAGCCTTTTCAAAGCTGTCATTGCCAGCTTGAACTCACCAGCAGTGGTAGCACATGCAGCACTCCATAGTGCATTCTTCAGTTCTGCACCCCTAAAGTCTACAACCTGAAAATTCTGGTGCAAGTGTCTCACACAGAATCTGTGAGAAGAACCTGGAAAAACTTCACCAAATGCTTGCACTAGCCTCTTCTGTTTATCACTAATAAATGTCATCTCATAATCCTTGTATATGGACAAGTCAATCTTCAAAATCCTCAAGAACCAATCCCATATCTCACTATTCTCCTTACACACAACTGCCCAAGCTATGGGATATATGCTATTGTTAGGATCTACATCCACAGCTGATAAGAGCATTCCTTTATGTGGACCTTTTAAAAAACAACCATCTACTCCTATTATAGGTCTACAACCCCTGTGAAACCCCTCTGGTCCTAAACAGACATAAAATCTGCTAAATCTATCACAACCATCATCATCCTCTTCAGTCCTTAATATTACAGTTGAGGCATGATTACTTCTCCTCAACTCCTCAGCATAATCCCACAATAGAGCATACTCCTTGTCAGGATCCCCCATTATCTGCTTGATAGCCCTCATTTTTGCTCTATAAGCACAATCCCTAGACACACTACATCCAATCTCATCAATAATGTCCTGCCTAAAGCCCTGCACCCTCCTCTTAGGATCAGATCTGAATTTTCTCATAAACCTCTCACTCACCCACTTACTCTTGACATTTTTGACATTCCTAGTAGTAGGATAACTATGCACATCATTCACCAGTCTAACCCTGAAGGAACTCTCATTTGGAACTTTTACCAAGTTCACCCTCCACAAGCATGTGTCCTCAACACACCTAGCATAGCATCTAGTGGGATCACTCTTAGTAATCCTAAGGGACCTATGTGTTTTAACAACATATGAATCAATTGCTCTCTTGAAATCACCCCTATTTTGAAATGTCAATCCAACAACAAACATAGGATCATAAACACAATCATAGTTAAAAAGAGAAAAACTTACATTAACTTCCTCACTATCACCGTCTTTGGATTCATTAAATGTGAATCCTGTATAACCTACATCACCATCACTACTATCAGACTCACTAGCATCTAAACCACCTATTTCAGGCTCACCAACATCCACCCCAGTTTGTTCAGCATCCCCAGCCTCTACCCCATCTAGACTTCCATCAGATTCACCCTCATTATTCATGCCATAATCAGTCTCTTTTATCACATTATCAGCAGATTCATTACTTGTATCTTCATCCAATTCCAATGATTTTTCAACTCCCATAACCTCAGGAAAGTCATTTCCTATGACATCATCTACCCCATCACCAATAACCTTTTCAAGTTTTTCAACATAGACATGAAAACACTTTACATCAACATGTTTTAAAGCCATTTCCACAAATAATACATCAGAATGTAAAAGCCTAAAACCCTTATTTTGAATGAAGTAGAACCTCCTATCCCATTCTCCTAATTCTATCTCAGTCCACCTTTGCAAATCATCTAGGCACACACTTTCAGCTTCTACATAATCATAATTCATAATGGTGCCACCCCTATATTGAGCATCAACAGAAGTAATAAACTCACCTCCAAAGTGAATGACAATAGTGATGAATTGGTGCTCCTTGTCTGTCAATTTACAAAACAAAATAGAAAAAATCAATATCACCTAATACAATATATATTTGTACAGTAAATAAAGCCCACAGGTAAAGGAATTCAAGAATTTGTTTCAAGTAAGTCAAAAAATCTGTGCAGGGATGATAAAAGTTAATGGTTTTACTTTTGTTTTTGCTATGTGGACCCAAACTGCAATTGAAAAAGGAGTTAAAATAACATCACTTAGGACCACAAAATAGGGATTCCAAAACATCACCCCCACCCACCCTTCAATACAATTAACAAATCCTACCCACACCCACCAACACAAAACACAATAAAGACAAGTCTAATCCTACCCCACTTATCTGGAAAGACACAAATCATCTACACTCAGTATATATAGAACGTGTAGCTTAAAAAGGAACTTTAATAGGGTTTCTAACCATATTTGGGAGGTGGGAAATGTTGCAATTTCCTATCGCGTTTCTTCATCATATTTCTCCCACTGTGTAGATTGTTCGCAGATAGTAGCACACGCGTTGATGGTCCGTCTATACGAACAGAAATCTTCTCGCTATGTGATGATCGTGCAATGGGTGCTAGAGTTTGCAAATTGCGGATTTGGGGATTTAGAATTTAGGTTTGGGGATTTAGAATTTAGGTCTTCAATTTTCTCAATTGGGGATTTAGGGTTTCCAATGGGAAAATCGATTTTATTAGCTGGGAATTTAAATGCCACGTATTAAAAAAGGTCCAGCGTGTCCGATTTTGGCCAGCTGTGCCCGAAAATAAGCCCACACATGCATATCACGTGCAATTTCAGCCCAAATAAGCAATTCGGGCTAAAATTGGGCATAAATTGCCATTTTTTGTAAAATAAAGTCCAAATCGGCCAGCCCGAAACAAAAGTGTCCGAAAATGCCAGACCACATAGTTTACGGGGCAAAAAAAGTAGTTTACTAATTTTTCGTGGGTGAATGGAAAAATTAGAAATTGGGGAAAAAATGAAATGAAAAGACGAAACTGGACATTAGACAGTATGCTGGAATGACTTACCTTTTTTTTTAATTTAAAATGTGAATTTACTAAAATACCTTTACTAATTTTGCAAAATTTCAGGAGGGCCCAGTGCCCCTATTGGTCCCTAGTGTAGGTCCGTCATTACTTGTAGTTAAAGTGGTATCTCATCTTTATCAAAATGTAGATTGTAATGATCAAAGTTCGAACATGGATCACGTAAATTTTCTAATCTTTATTATCTCCCTTTCCACTCCCACCAAGCTTATGTAGTTTCTAGAATTACTAATAAAATGTTGTTGGACTTTACATATTCCTTCTTTTATAAACTTATTACAAAACTTATATGTGACACAGTTATGATCATTTTTATTCAACGAAAAACAATACTTTCAAGTTCCAATTGCATATGTTTCTAATTTTGATTGAGTTGTTTTCTCTAAATAGGAACTTATAATTAAAAGAATGGGTGTAGAATGAGGAAGGAATAGAGAAGGAAGAAGCTGAAAGCTGGAGAATTGAAATGATTTATGGCATGATTGGTATGCATGAATAGATTAGGAATTGAATGGTTATTCCCAAATCCATTTCAAATCCTATGATTGGTAAATTTTAGAAATGAGAATACTAATTCCCTTGGGAATGACTATTCCTAAACATATATGAATGGTCATTCCATCTATCCCCCCATTATTATGTATTCCCCCTCTTTAAGAAATCAATTATATACTTATTTTTGGCAAAATTATCCCTACTTATTTTTTATTATGACAACATTGGCTTACAATAATCCAAAACTTATTATAAACCTACAATCGTGTTTTCCAAAAAATCTCAATATGTGAAATTCATTCTTACGTATTCAAGTATTCTCACAGGTATGTTTTCATAAATTTTATTTTTTTTATAAATTTTATAAAGTTTTTTTTATTTTTTATGTATGAATGTTTTTACCCATCAAGATTGTTTGTATAAATTTTCATAAACAAATAATTTTTTTTATGTTTGAATGTTTTTACCCATTTATGATGTATATGTGCATTAATCTTTATTATTCTTGTTGTTGGAGAAGTTTTTTTTTATTCTTTCGCCTACTGTCGTAATTTGTTGTTGGAAAAAATTGTGCAATAACCAGGACATCAAAAAGACTGCTCAATCTTTCCGAAGTGAGAGTGAAGTTGATCTATTTAATTTATTTATTGATTTATTATGTTATATTTTTTGCTCATTCTAAAGTAATATTTTACTTATGCTTATATATTTTATCTTTAGATGGGCAATAACTAGATGACAACTTGATCACCTATTATATTTTGTATGTATAAATATAATACATTTAATTTTTTTAAAAAGTATTTTGGTTTAATTTACATGTTTGTAAGTTGGTTTGTCTCACTCTATTATTAAAATTGTAGTTATGGCAAGATTGAGTTTGACGAGAAGAAAGAATAATATTGCAATGATATCACTTTGGTTGAATATAATGCAACTAGTGATTTGGTTTTGGGTTGTTAGTATTAGATATTTTGAATATCGTATTAAGTCTATCAACTAAAGGCCAACATATCAGTATAACTATTATGTGAGGAGAAAATACATCCAAAAAATAATTTATGTAAGTGATAGTGCATGTAAAAGTGTAACTAAGATGAATAGACACACTTTCATTCGTTTATGTTCTAAACTTGAAGGCACTGGTATGATATTCTCAACAAAAAATATGCTAGTAGATGAACAGGTGGCAATGACTATGCATATTTTGGCTCATCACCAAAAGGAAAGAAATATAAATATTAATTTTGAACGATCCGAGAAAATAATTAATAGACATTTTAGACAGATAATAAATTCTATTGTTATGCTTCAAGGAGAATTACTTAAAAAATCTAAGCCAGTACCTGATGACTCTAAAGACGAGAGATGAAAATGATTAAGGTATGATATACAATTTGTTTTAAAATTAGATTATTTCATATATTATTGAACTTATTTTAATCTTGTAATAGGGGTGTTTAAGAGCTTTGAACGGTACATATATCAAAGTTCGTATGCTTAAAGAAGATAAACCTAGATATCAAACCCGTATAAATGAAATTGCTACTAATATTTTAGGAGTGTGCTCCCAAGATATGCAGTTTATATATGTTTTACCGAGATGAGAGAGGTCAACTGTTAATGGTAGATGTTGGACCCTCGACCTAAGCTAGAACTAATTATCTAACGTGGCCGATCTACAGAGGTGACCTTCAGGCGTCCAATCCAAATAACTCGGCAGATACCCAGATGATCCGGCCAGAATAGTGTGCCTGGGCAGCGACCAGAGAAGCCGTCCAGGATCAATTTCATGGCGGATCCAATAGGGTATTGCCGACACGGCCAAGATGCAAGCCCGGCTGGCTAAGCTGGAAACTGCTAACTTATAGGGCATAGTGGGGTGAAATAATCGCCCACTCCCTAGAAAATAGGCTAAAAATAAGGGAGTGGTGAGCATGATCTCCACTACTTGAGCTCTTCCTTAGCTATAAATAGAAGGATTTTTAACTTGTAAAGAACACTTTTGTATTCAAGCAAGAGAGAGCTCATTTCTCTTACATAAATTACATAAGATTCTGGCCGGCCACATAAAACTAACTAAGATTAGCAGACCAAATTTGCCCGAGTAGGCTCCGATTAGTGTTTTCTACATTTCTTATACATTTTTTTCATCCGATTTTGCATATTTAACACGAATTTAATCAATTTGAGTGTTCGACTAGGAATTAAACTATTAAACAAATTCTGACGTCAATATTTTGGTACTAGAAGAAGGGGGCATTACACTAACCGAACAAAGAACTCCAAATTTCATTACGAGTAACAAAGAACGCACTGTAACACCAGACTTACAAGCCTGCTTGTCTCAGCCGGGCATGTCCGGCCAGTTAAATCTGGCTATTCCCATGGGGTCGCCCAAACCATACCCATTACTTTGGAGACTCCTCGCACACCTATATATACGAGTGAGATCCGGGCTATTATGGTTCAGTTGAACGAGAGACTGAAAGAGGCTGAGCAAAGGGAAAAAGCCCAGACAGCAAATGGGCTGATGGAGGACGCTAAATCCTCAGATGAACCAAGATAGAGATGAAACCTGGAAAAAAGAATTGCAGATGACCAGGGGCCTAGAAGAAGTCCGTCCCTGATTCGAACTCGAATAGACAACAGGATGTGCCCAGACCGAGTAGAGAACCGGTAGTGACCAGATACGCCTAGGATTGGATGGGATCGGCCTCAGCATTGGAGGTTAGGAGGCCTGCCAGGACTCAAGATGATAGAGATGAAGCCCGGCAGCCTCATAAGGAGAGTACTGGTCATATTCTCTAGTACTCCGAGCTGGCAGAAGAGCAGAAATTAAGGAAGAGACTGACAGATATTCAGGCCAGAAAGAACAGGGCTGACAGAGGGGGCTGGAAGAGGGTCACCCTCTTTGCAGAATACATCTCTACAATGGCCACACCGACCAAGTTCAAAATACTGTCGATCGGCCAATACAATGGCAAAACCGACCCGAGCACCCATCTGGATAAGTACTCGTCTTGGATGGAGCTCTAGGGAATTAAAAAGGAATTGGTGTGTAGGGCTTTCCCACTTACTCTGGGAAACTGAGCATAGAGATAGTTCAGGTCAGTCCCGGACTCTTCGATCGAAGGATGGGATGAGCTGGCAAAACTGTTCCTAGCACAGTTCATGGGGTCGAAGATGAGATCGACCCCGTAGAAGAGATTAGTGAATGTGAAATAAGAGAAGACGGAGCCTCTAAAATCCTACTTTGACCGGTTTAACAAGCTCATCCTAGAAATGGAGTAAGTGTCAGATGATGCCATATTAATGGTTATAATGGCCGGACTGAGGCCTAGAACTAGGTTTTGGTGGTCTGTCCATAAGGAAGGCCCAAAGACCTATCACAAATTCCTAATCCGAGTAGAACTGTATATCAGGGCAGAAGAGGTGATTTCGGATGACAAGTCATCCGATATACAAGAGGGAAGACATGAAAGAAGAGAGGAAAAAGTCAATGAGGCCTTTTAGGCCGGTAGGCAATTTCAGGGCATTCCAGCCTAGAAGACTCAACCAGATAACCGAAATACTGACGGTTACCCCCACACAGGTCCCTATAAAAATTAAGAACAAGAACCTACTGTCGAAGCCGAGGCCACTAAGAGCTGACCCAGCCCGTCTTAACCAAAATAAATACTGCAAGTACCATAAGACGAATGGCCACGATACAGACAAGTGCTAGGCACTTCTGGCCAAACTGATGAAGTTAATCAGTCAGGACCACTTGAAGAAATTCGTGAAGGGCTAGGGACAACAAGGACAGTGGCAACAGCAAGTACAGTCTCCGCCTCCATCGATCGGGGCTACTCAGGAGATGTTGACAATCATTAATAATAGTTTCGGTGAGTAGAGAGGCTCCAAGCGAGCCCGAAAAGAGCAGGTTAGGGAGGCCAGAAATACATATCAAAGATGCGTCTCACCTAGGATGGAGTCCCGATACGCACATATCTAGTTCACCGAGCTGGACAGTGAAGGGATAGTCTATGCTCATAGTGATACCTTAGTGGTATCGCTAAACATCTGAAGGATCATGGTGCATAGGGTCATGATAACGTGCTCTACTTGAGCATGTTCAAGCGAATGGGGTTTCACAAATCCCAGCTTGAGCCCTCCTCCAACACGATTCAAGACTTTGGAGGAATGAAGACCAAAGTGCTCGGCACATGCAAGCTGAAGGTCCTGTTCGGGACAGGTGATCGTGAAGTCTTCATAACAACGGAGCTCAAGGTGGTAGACCTTAACTCCCAGTACAACGCCATCTGGGGCCGGTCACTCCTGGCAAAGTTAAAAGTAGTGGTCTCCATCTTTCACCTCACTGTCAAGTTCCCAGTCAGTGATGAAGTTTATGTTGTAAATGTGAACCAACAGGCAACCCAGGAGACTGACATGGGGCTACGTCCAAGAGAGCTCAACATGATAGAGCTCGTTCACGCTGGGTCGGATGACGAGCACATGGAGGATGCCTTTGAGGATACCATCCTCGAAATAGCCGAGTTCGGCCAGAAAAACATGGAGGTAGATGAGGAGCCTCCACAACCAGAGACCCAGCCTAAATGCCCAATCATCCCAACCTTTGAGGTCAGGTCTTCCTCGGGCACAACCGGCCAAAGTGGTAGTAGAGAAACAATGGAGGAAGGACAACAGCCCCCTGAGGAATGGGGATCCTTGGATCCTAGGAAGGATGGCCCCAAGGAAAGGGCAACACCCGTTGAAGAGCTGGATTTAATAAATTTGGATCTGAGCAGACCAGACCTAGAGTTACGTATTGGAAAGGAATAGAATGAGCCATTTCGGGCCGAGTTGGTTTCCTTCTTGCAGGCAAATACCGATGTCTTTGTTTGAGCTCACGAAGATATGGAGGGCATCCGACCAGAAGATGTCTGCCACTACCTGAACATAGACCCAGTAGCCCAGCCAGTGGCCCAGAAGAGGTGAAGACTAAGCCCGAACAGGTATGAAGGGCTGAAATTGGAAGTGCAAAGGCTATTAGGGCATCGCTTCATCAAAGAGACCAAGTACGCAATTTGGGTGTCCAATCCCGTTATGGTTAGAAAAGTGAACGGGTCATGGAGGCGCTGTGTGAACTTCATCGCCTGAATAAGGCCTGCCCGAAGGACTGCTTTTCTTTGCTTAACATCGACCAACTCTTCGATACTACTACCGGGCACGAGCTCATGAGCTTTATGGATGCATATTCTGGGTACCACCAGATACCAATGGTCGAGCACGATCAGGTCCACACAACGTTTATCACAGACTGAGCATAATAGTGGTACACCATGATACCGTTTGGGTTGAAGAATACGGGGACGACCTACCAGAGACTGGTGAACAAGATATTTACTATCTAGATTGGAAAAATGATGGAAGTCTACGTGGATGACATGCTCGTCAAGTTCAGAAAAATAACTGGCCATGTGGGCAACCTAGCAGAGATGTTCAACATCCCAAGAAAGTAGAGGATGAAGATAAATCCCAAAAAGTGCTCTTTTCGGGGAAATTTCTGGGGTATATGGTAAGTTAAAAGGAAATCGAAGCTAACCCAGAAAAAATCGAGGTAATCATAAACATAACTCCCCCGAGAAGGATCAAGGATAAAATCGAGGTAATCATAAACTTAACTCCCCCGAGAAGGATCAAGGATGTTCAGAGTCTAACGGGTAAGATCGCAGCACTTAACCGCTCCATATCCCGGTCCACTGCCAAGTGTTGGCCATTCTTCAACCGGCTAGTCCGCACTAGACGAGTTGAAAAGGGTACTGATGGCAACCCCAGTCTTGGCCAAACCTCAGCTCAACGAGAAGTTGCAGCTCTACTTAGCAGTATCCGAGTATGCAGTGAGTGCAGTACTTGTCCGAGCAGAATAGAAGGCTCAACAACCTGTCTACTACATTAGCCAATCACTGTATGATGCCGAGCTCCGCTACCCGGCCATGGAAAAACTGGCTTACGCCCTAGTCATCTCAGCTCGAAAGTTGCGCTCTACTTCCTAACACACCAAGTAAAGGTACTGACTAACTTCCTTCTAAAATAGGTACTTGGCCGCCCAGATCTTCGGGACTACTGCTGAAATGGGTGGTTGAGCTCGAACAGTAGTCGGGGAAAGGTGTAGTAGAAGTGATTCTTCATCCTTGGGATCAACTTAATGCTGAACAGCTAGGCTATCTCTTGGGGGCTCGGAATCCCGAGGTTGAAGGAGTAGAAGAGCATGAGCAGCCCTAGTATGGATGACCAGCTATTCGGATGAAGCTAGCCAGGCATAATCCCCCAGTTCCAGAGGTAATGGGTTAGGCAGAAAGCTAGGAAAAAACGCAGACCACCCTCCAAAACTTGGTGGCTTGTCCATCCTCTCCCTTGGTCGGGGAATCATCGAGCTCTGCTCTGGTTGCAATTGATGGCTAAGCTATCACTTTAGAATCCTCCGAGGGCTGTCCGGTGCGACAATATCGTCGTCTAATCGGTACCCCAATTGGGATATTAGGGGGCACTAAACTCGATGGGCCAACCTCCTCGGCCACAACAGGGGCTGAGCTCCTAAAAACCTTTTCGTCAGAGGAGGTGGATCCTAAAAACAGCTCCCCGAGCTGTATTCACATTCCTCTGATGCACCTCGATCGTAGTCCCTGACCGCTCCACCTTCGGATGACTCATTTGACGACATAATTAAATGAAGTATAAGGAGTTTACTTAGAGAATATAAGGACGGTTGATTCTTCTTGGTTTAATTACCTCGATCAAGTCTCTTTGATTATTTCAAATCGGTGTTCTTAAGAAAACTTTCTAACAGTTTTAAGCTCGTGAAAAGGAAAATAAAGAGGAGACACTCCTATTTATAAGGAGAGTGTGCTCTTCAACTTTTTTCTGCTAGGAGATGACAGTCGATGATCTGACGGCTAGGATTTGACGACTCTTCATCTTCCATTCCACTAGATGATGACATGTGTCCGATCTGACGAGTGTATTACACCTTACCATGATCCACCTATATTCAACTCGACTCGGCTAGTGAAGTTCAATTAGGTTTAGACAGAACAAGTTTCTCTCGCGACCTAATGGGCTATTCTTTTGTTGGACCCTCGACACGAGCTAGAACCAACTATTTAACCTGGCCGAACTACAAATGTGGCCTTCAGGAGTTCAATTTGAATAACTCAACAGACACCAGATGACCCGGTCAGAATAGTGTGCCTGGACGGCGACTAGAGGAGCTAGCTAAGATCAATTTTATGGCGGATCCAATGGGGCATTGCCGACCCGGCCAAGATGAAGCCCTGCCGGCTAAGCTGGAAACTCCTAACTTATAGGGCATAGTGGGGCGAAATAACTGCCCACTCTCTAGAAAATAGGCTAAAAATAAGGGAGTAGTGAGCATGATTTCTACTACTCGAGCTCTTTCTTAACTATCAATAAAAAGATTTTTAACTTGTAAAGGATTCGAACACTTTTGTATTCAAGCATGAGAGAGCTCATTTCTCTTACATAAATTACATAAGATTCTGGTCGGCCTCATAAAATGACCAGAATTAGCCGACCAAATTCGCCCAAATAGGCTCCGGGCACAGTGTTTTCTGCACTTTTTATACACTTTTTTAACTGATTTTGCTTATTTAACCCGGATTTGATCAATTCAAGTTTTTGACTAGAAATTAAACCATTAAACAAATTCTGACGTCAACAGTATACTATTGCAAAATGCAATTTTGAGGAGAAACAATTTAGTGGCTGCTCGAGGTAAATTTCAAATCATTATAAAATAAAAACTATAATATAAATTAAATTCAATTATTGAAACTCACACAAAGTTATACATATCCTAAGGTTCATATTATCTTGTGGATGCTGGATATACCAATGGTGAAGGATTTCTTGCACCATATAGAGGTCAACGATATCATTTAAATGATTGGAGTGAAAGATACAACCCTACCGCAGCTAAAGAATTTTTTAATATGAAGCACTCTTCTGCTAGAAATATAATAGAAAGATTGTTTGGTCTGTTAAAGACCCGTTGGGGGAATCCTTAGAAGTCCTTCTTATTATCCAATAACACTTCAAAATCGCATCATTATGGTATGTTGTTTGCTCCATAATTTTATAAAATAAGAAATTGGTTGTTAACAATTGGAAAATAATAACTATCTAGAAGATGAAGAAGTAGATAGTAGTGAAGATAATGAAGGTGAAGAACTAGTCATTTCAGTAGACTCTTCTGATGCATGGATGAATTTTAGAAAAGAACTTGCAGTTAACATGTTTAATACTTGGAGATCACAAAGAAATACCAAATGATTTTATACTAGAAGGCATAAATTCATTAATATACAATCATTTTTAATGTTTTGAACTATTTGTTTAAAGTTGTTTAATAATAAGTGTGATATATTTTTGTTTGAAATATATTTTATTAACTAACTTTTTTTATATGTGGTGTAACTTTTCTAACATTTATTTATTGTTTGGTGTTGATGAGTTTACATTATTTCTTGATTATGTACACTACAAGAAAACTGCCCGATAGTGACGGATTTTAGTGACAGAAATATTCCGTCAAAAATTTATTACGAAATAGTGACAGAAAAGATTTTGTGACGGACTTGTGATGGAAATTATTGACATAAACTTTTTCGTCACAAATTTTGTGTAATTATGTAGTGATCGATTTATATCCGTCACTATTTTGTGACGGAATAATCCGTCACTACATGAATTAAATTTTAAAAAAATTATAAATTCTGATATTTTTCTTTTTGACGGAATTTTCTGTCAAAATTATGTAATGAAGGATTATTCTATCATAAAACAGTGACGGATTAATCCTTCTGTCACAAAACAGTGACGGATATAAATCTGTCACTGTTTTGTGACAAAATAATCCGTCACTACATGAATTCCTAAAAATATGTGACAATATTAATTATTTTTTAATTAAATTAAATTTGAAAATTTTAATTATTTTATGATGTTATCTTATATAATTATTTGCATTAATATTATCTTATATGACCAAACTCATAATTTTATAAAACTACTATTTTTATAAAATATATTAAAAATACACACTAGTATATTTTATAATTGTCTTAAAATGAAATTAGATTAACCATTACTAAACATATTAATTAGTCATTAATCTTCCAATTACATATATATTGTTAACCTTTTAAAAATATGTAATAATAGAGATTGAAAAATATCAAAAATACTTATAAAATAAATGCATGTAGAATATTATAATATAAAGTACCAATGGTCTAGTGGTTAAAGTACTATCATGAGTCCTGGGTTCAATGACATGTGTGACATGTCAATACTATGATGTCATGACATGTGTCATGATGACGTAGTGGGATGTGGTGACATGTGTGACATGTCAATACTATGATTTTAATGACAGAATTTTCCGTCAACAAAATTACTGATGGATAATTTCCGTTACAATATTCCGTCATTAATTTTGTCACTACTCAACCAAAAAGTCAAATCGTTTACCAAATCTGGTGACGGAAATTTTCATCTTAGTGACAGAAATTTTTTCAGAAATTTAGCGATGGAATAAAATTCGTCACTAAAATTTAGTGACAAAACTTCTTTTGGCAGAAATTTTCCGTCACAAATCCGTCACAAATACATGTGCGACGGAATAAAATCCGTCACTAAAATTTAGTGACAAAACTCATTTTGACATAAATTTTCCGTCACAAATTGATAGGTAGAAAATTGGTGTATATTATTGTGAATTAATCCGAGATTTTATGTTTTTTAATATAATTGAATGCATCAATTTCCTACATATATGTATTTTTGCACTCCAAATGTTTCACGATTTATTTTCTTAATTAATTTAGGAATTTTGGAGTAAATTGGAGTCGAGAAAGCTAATCATGGGTCGAGAAAATGGTACTTGAGCTTAATTTAATGTGAAAGACTAAAGGAAGAAAGATGGGTTGGAGGCCCATTTCCCACTCTTGATGGGCTTGCTATTTTAAAGAAATCATGGGCCAGCTTTTCTTCCAAGAAAAGAAAATCAATATTTCACAAGAAGAGGGAGGAGAGAAATATACAGCCACAGTAAGAGAAAAAAGGAGAGGTCTTAGAGAGAGAGAGAAAGAGAGTGATACAGTAGAGAGAGAAATAGATTTTGATTTTCTTTTTTTCAATTTAATTTGATGATGGATTATTCAATTACTTTTGTGGATTCGATTACAAGGATGATTGACTAATCTTTCAATTCCGGTTAGTAAGGATGTTCGAACCCGTATTTCTTTTATGTTTTAATTAATTTTGTCTCCCATTCTCGATGTTTGATTGGAATTGATTATGTTATCTGTGCATATCGTTTTCGATTATTTGATACTTAATTTAGATTGGCCACCTAGGTTAAGTGTTGATAATTGATTATTAGAATTTTAAATTATGAATCCTAATTGTTGTGATTTAATTTTCGTAAGTGGTAAACTAGAGGTCGTGCATCTCTAGGATAACATAATCCTAGATTATCGAATTGAGCGTGTGTATTCGGAGTCTAGTTCACCCTATCGTCTTGGTAATTAATGCATTTAATGAATTAAATGTAGAGAGCTTGTTCTAGGTTATTCAATTAAATAGGGTTAATTAGTGATCTTATCCTAATTTAACTAATTTTAAGAGACGATTCGATTTAACAGGGCTTGTTGTTAGACTAGGGGTGATAATTCCATGATAATCTGAGAAAGGGGTGTTACATTGATTAGGGCATAATTGAAATTGGGGGATAACTGAACTGTTAACCGGGATTCTTTTCATATATTGATTTCTCGTTTAATTCATTTTTAGCTTCGTAATTAGTTAGTGATTCTCAATCATAAAAACCCCCAATCTTTCTAGTTTCTTGATTTGAATATAGGTGACATAGTTTATTCTTCATTCTTCGTGGGATCGACATCTGACTTGCTCTAACTACCAGTTGGTTAGGATAGGAAAGAAATTAAAAAAATTTATCGCGTAACGACACGCGGTCAAATTTTGCCATCATAAATACATGTTAGTGATAGAATTTTTGGTTTTAGTGGCGAATTTTTCCTTCACTATCGCGCAATTTTCTTGTAGTGTACAATATTGGATGTGGTTAGAAATTTTTTTTTCATTTATATTTTATAAGCAATGAATTCACAATCTCAAGATGCAAGAGGTCGTGGTAAAAACAAAAGAAAATGGAAGTATGATGAAGATGCCAAGCTTATTGAGGCACTTCTTGATATGGTTAATCTTGAAGCATATAAAGCTGAAAATGAGTTCAAACCTGGTTAACTTAACTATGTCGAGGAGAAGTTGCAAGTTTCATTGCCTAACTCAGGTTTGAAGGCAAGACCACATATTGAATCAAGAATTAAGACATTGAAGAAAGATTTTCATATTGTTTATGACATGTTAAATGGTCCTAATACAGGTGGTTTTGGAATGGATCCGATTAAAAATATATTACAGTAGAAAAGACCGTGTGGGCCTCAAAAGGTACATATATTTAGATAATAATATTTGATTAATAATGTTAAAATATCTTTTTTATTATGTTTATGTTCTTTTACAGAGTCACGCGTCTCATTCAACATGGCGAAATAGAACTTTTCCTTTTTATGATGACTTAATTATTGTTTTCGGAAAAGATAGGACAACAGGAGCCAATGCTAAAAGTCCCGCTGATATGATGGAAGAAATATAAAGAGAAAATACCAATAATGATGAGAATAATAATATTGAAGCCACCATAGAAAATGATACTGAGGACTTCGATATTTCATTATCTCTTATACAATCTCCAAGAAATGAAGGAGTTTATAGACAGAAGAAGAGAAAGAGAAGCTAAACTCTGATAATTCGACCATGATTATGGATATCAAAGAAGCTGCTTTAATTATTGGAAGTGAAATTGTTAAAGCTAGTCATGTTTTTAGTAAAACAATTGGAGTTGATGTTGAAATTTTAGAAAAAAGACAAAAAATTGATTTGGAGATAAGAAAGATCCCCAACCTTACTACTAAAGAAGTTATCAAAGTTTTGTCATATAGCAAGCCACCATGAGTTGATTGACGTCTTCTTTAGCATGATTGAATTGGGTAGATAGGAGTTGGTTAGAGCTATTCTAAATGGTGATGGTTGAGAACATATGTTGGCTATATTGAATTTTAATTAAACAATTTTAGTTGTAATTAAATATTTATTTAGTCAACTTTGTTGCGAATGATATTATGTAACGATTCACATGCATCATTTAAATGATGGAATTCTTACATATTAATTTTATTTCATAATTTGTCTCTTGTAACATAATTTCTTTAATGTGCTTTTTAATCTTTTGTTTACCTTATGAAATAAATAAAAAATTATATAATATCTTGAAAATTAGATTAAAGAATAATTTAATTAAAAATAAAACAAACTATATCGTACAATATCTCATAATGTGATGGTTAAATTTTGATTTTACAATAATATAAAATAAAATTGTAGAAAAAAAATTGCAACTTAATTGTATAAAATAAAATAAATTTTGGTTTAAATATGTAAGGACATTTTGGTCATTTAAAAAGAATTCAAATATATACCCCTTTTATTTCAATATACCAATCATGAGAATTGTAACAATTAAGGAAAGATTATTACATTCCTTGTCAATACCAATTTTTTATATTATTTCATTCACATCTTCATTTTATTTTTTAATTCATTTCATTCTCCTTCAATTTCATCACTCATACCAATCATGTGATTAGTGTTTTAGAGATTTTATTATTATCTTTAAAAAGCCCATAAGTTATGGGCTTACTACCATTATTTTTAGGTTCTTTTAAAGGCCCATTAGTAATGGGCTAAATTTAATTAAAATTAGGGCATCTCTCTCTTCTCCCCCTCTTTGACAACTATGGCTGGTGCTTGGTTTTTTTGTAACAATGTTACCATGTGAGGCTTCATTGCTTTAATTCAAATTAATATTTTCTATCGTGTGTTTTACAGGTTATAATATTTATAATTAATTTTAAAAATTATAATATTAATAAATTAAAATTTTTATATTTACTAAGTTTAAAAAAAAACTAACATAATATAAAATAAATAATGTCTATAATAATAATTAAAATATAATAATTACAAAACTCACAAAAACTTCTTTATATACAGCATTAATTGATATATAAATAAACTTATGAATATAGTTAATATTAATACATAAATATAAAATTAAGAAACAATAATAATAAATAATTGGACCATAATTTTTTAATTTCATTATGTCCCAATGATTTGTATTTTTGTAAAACTTTTTTAAGATTTCACTTGTTTATGTGTACATATTTAAAATAACTTTTTTGATTATTTATTATGAAAATTTTAATGTCATTATTTTAATTCTTTTATAATTTTGATATTTAAACTTTACAATTTAATTATATGTAATGGTTATATTTAAAAAAAAGTTATTCAAATTATTATGATCTTTTTCACTTAAATTATGTTTAGTTAAGAGGATATGAGATTTTATCAATTACTATTAAAGCCCAATTATTCAAGACAAGCCCAATTAACTATTTTATTAAATATATACATAAATAAATCTAATTATTCAAGATAAGTCCAATTTTCATAAATATATAATATATAATTTTTTAATATTTTATTATGATAGTAACAAATTTAACAAAAAAAATGATATTTTTATAATTTTCCCCAACTGTCCCTCTTTTATATTAATATTGATGTTATCTTTGTTGCTTTTGTTAATTCTTGTCTTCATCATTAAACTAGATAGATATTTCGCAAAGACTTTTCCTCAGAGCAAAGGCATCATCTCCAACAAGTATGGAAAACGTATGTTGCTAGAATAGCTTCATTTTAATCGAAAACATGCTTTTACTACACCTATAAGAGAGTTATGGCTGCAAATGAAAATCCTGGTTTAATTTGTACAGGATAAAGAGACTGCTGGAAGTGTTAAGCAGCAGCTAGCAAAGCTATTTGAAGAATCATTAAGAGTAACAGTTCCTGAGGAATTGGATGTAGATCCCGTAATCACTCCATGCCAAAATTCCAAATATGGTGATTATCAATGGTAAATGTTATGCTAATTCTTTTCCTTATGTTATTATTATTTTTTTTTAATAGAAACTGTAGTTGATTTGCAATACATTATCTTTCACTAATGTGATTACGGATATGAAATTCTCTCTTGATACAGTAACAATGCCATGGGCTTGTGGTCCAAAGTTAAAGGAAAGGGTACTCAGTTCAAAGGTCCACAAACCATAGGACAGGTTCTGATTAACATATACTACACATTAATTTACCATGTGTTCCAAGTTGAATATGCTATATAGGTATGCTATTTCATGTAGTAAATCTTATATAATTGGTTTTTGCCTCATGATATGAAATTGTCATTTCTTTTTTTTTTTTTTTACTTTATAGGCTATTAAGGGAAATCTCCCTGCATCAGAAGTTATTGATTCATGCTCAATTGCTGGACCTGGCTTTGTAAATGTTGTACTGTCTAGGCAATGGATAGCCAAGGTAATTTCTACATGAATGCTTTCTTTCTCTTAGCTGATTCTTTTTCTTTATGTTTTCTGTATGAAGATCTTTCCCAAATTGGTGCAGAGTGTTCTAAAGATGCTAATAGATGGCATTGAAATATGGTCTCCTAAGCTTCCTGTTAAAAGGGCTGTGGTTGACTTCTCTTCGCCCAACATAGCAAAAGAAATGCATGTCGGCCACTTAAGATCAACCATCATTGGAGATACCTTGGCTCGTTTGCTTGAATATTCAAATGTGGATGTTCTTCGGAGGAACCACGTTGGAGACTGGGGAACGCAGGTATGTAGTTACCTTGTGTTGCCTATTGCAACTTTTGATATCATTTCGAGAAGTGATTGATTATCTTCTTGTGGATTGATGTTTATTAAATAGTATTATTTTATAATTTGGAGAAAATTTTAATGCTTGAAGTTGTGAAAGCATTATCAAATCTGAATAACATGCTACTGCTGTTAATCAATGTAGTATCTTTTTCCTCTGGTGTATACTGCTGATTTTTCTTTGGTTTAAATAACCATGAAAACCAGCGTAACTGTAAATGACCAAAACTGAAAGCAATACAAAGTTAAGTAACCAAAATTAAAGAAAAATGTTAGTAGCCAAAACAAAAGTGAGTGCAAAGATTAATGACCAATATGAAACAAATTAAAGGTTGGTGATTAAAACCAATATAAGTAAAAAAGTAAGTGACCATTTATATAATTATCCCCTGTAAGTTATGTACATATTTATGTTTGGTACTGAATGATGAAGAATCTTCTCATGGGGTCTGTATGCTAATCTGAATAACTATCTTATTTATTGAAGTGTAAATTCCAAGTAGCATTAATGATTTTTCACGATCAATTTGATCATGCATACTAAAGTTGTTTGTTTTATTTTCAGTTTGGCATGCTAATTGAATTCCTATTCGAAAAGTTTCCTGATGGGGAAGTTGTCAATGATCAGGCTATTGGAGACCTGGAGGTGAGAGGAAATCTTTGATACTGTTTATCTTTACCGGTCTTGTGGAGCTTTATTGTTCATCTCTATTCACTATGAGTTGCCAGCATGCAGGCAATTATTCAGCGGTTCTTTAACATGAAAGATTTGGTCGGTTAACTATCAAGTGAACATCATATAGTGCATATCCTATTTTAATAATAATAATGTAAACACATATTAAATTCTAATAACTTGGATATTTCTCTATCATTCTGCATTAGGCATTCATAAAAAGATACAGATAGAGTCGTTCACCTGTCTTTCGTGAACACAGTCACACATATATATATTATATATGTGCTTTGGTTTTATACTTGCAGTATTAATTTTCTACTTCTATTTTCTGCTCAGTGTGCATTATATTTATTTAAATCTTTTTCCATTGCTCATTTCATAAAGATTTGCCAAATGTAGCATTCATCATTCAGTTTTAAGCTTTGGCATTATCAACACCTTGTAAACCATAGTCTTGACCACTGTTTTCCTTTTGCTTAAACCACTTTTTACTGTGATACTATCTCCTTACAAGTGTCAGTTAGATTTAACAAGGTCTCCTATACCATTCACTTATAATAACAATTTAATGCTGCTCGAGAGTTGTGTTACATATTGACACTGACTATGGCTTTGTGATTCAACTTGTTGAGGGCACCATCATGTCTACATTTAAAGAGCTCATACGGTTATGGATAATCTATTAATCTGTCATATTATAGGTGAAATGTACTTTTCCTCTACCCAGTGATATCTCAAGTCCCCATAATCCTCATATCTAGTAAAAATTAATATTTTCTTGAATGTGAATATATTGGTTAGATTTGGTATAGTTTGTGTATTAGTTTTTGATTGGGCTATTAATGGCTGTGCTTCTATGCTTGAAAAAAAAAGCTGCATTTCATTAAAAGAATCAGAAAATGTACACGAGGTCCTCTAAATTTATTTTAATGTTGTTTTTCAGGCATTTTATAAGGCATCGAAGTTGAGATTTGATAGCGACCCTTCCTTCAAGGAGAGAGCGCAGCAGGCAGTAGTTAGTCTTCAGGTAAACAAAATTATATTTAGTCTGGACTGAATAGTCGTCAAGAACAATTATAAATGCTTCTATTGATATGTAGAAGTGTCCCTGTTTATACCTTCTGTATGACTGTGGATGGGGTCAATATGTATGCATACTATACAGGCTGGAGAGCAGAAGTACAGAAATGCATGGGCTAAAATTTGTGAAATAAGTCGAAGTGGCTACCAAAAGGTCTATCAGCGGCTTGGAGTTCTTTTTGAAGAAAAGGTATTATAGGATTTTTTCTGTTTCAGATTTGAATCTTTGGTACCAATAAGGTTTCCTTATGGCTGTATTAGGCATTCATATAAGATTTGTAGTGACTAATGTCTTGTACCCAACAGACGTGTATGATTTTGTCAGATGATAACCACCTTTTATTTATTAATTTATTATTTTCCAGCTACTTTAAGAAATGCATTGACATTAGGGATTTTCAATTTTCATCAAGCAGAAAGCTTTTGCGATTGACATGTATTGAATTTTCTTCTTTTGACTTATTTTATTCAACTTTTTGAAATGTATTCATATAATAACTTGTCCTTTTCGCCAGGGCGAGAGCTTTTACAATCCATATATTCCTGGTGTTATAGAGTTACTAAATAAAGAGGGATTAATTGAAGAAAGTCAAGGTGCCCGTGTTATCTTCATTGAAGGAAAAAATATTCCCCTTATTGTTGTGAAGACCGATGGTGGGTACAACTATGCATCAACTGATCTTACTGCTTTGTGGTGAGTTGTGTTTCTATGCCCACTCAATCATTTTCTGTTCAGCGAGGTTCTCTCTATTCCTTTTTGTTTTATTACGATAGCATATACACTATTTAGTCTTAAATGTTTCTACATGATTTAGGAATAGGTTCAGACCATCAGCTGGACTTAATCCAATATTGATAACTGATGAATCTTTTACTGCATTTTTTATACTACTACTATGTAAGAAGTGGAAAGTGTTATAAGACTTTCATACGTGCAATATTTAGGTATCGACTGAATGAGGAAAAGGCTGAATGGATTATATATCTCACTGATGTTGGCCAAAGAGAGCACTTTGAAATGTTTTTTACTGTAAGTTTGAAATTCTGTTGTGTGGCATATGATTATCTTGCTTCATATTAGCACCCATACATGCATGCTTTGAGGTTGAAGAGCTTTTTGGGATGTTCTTATAGGCTGCCAGACGAGCTGGTTGGCTTCCTGCTGAGGATAATAAGTATCCTAGAGTTAGCCATGTTGGGTTTGGGCTTGTTCTTGGAGAAGATGGAAAACGATTCCGTACTCGGAGTACTGAAACTGTCAAACTGGTTGATTTACTTGATGAAGCCAAAAGTAAATGCAAAGCAGCTCTAATTGAAAGAGGTTGGTGACTATGTTCTTTCTCCTCACAACTACTGATTTTCCTGAGTAGCCTGAAACTATATACAACAGTTTAATCATATTATTCCACTTATGCTATGAAATCTGGACATAACAACTGCTTCAAATATATGTCAGGCAAGGACAAAGGGTGGACTGAAGAGGAGCTTGATAAAACTGCAGAAGCTGTAGGATATGGGGCTGTTAAGTTAGTACCTGTGGTTTGCAGTGTTTTCCTGATTAATTTTTCTTTCCCAGACTTTAGCATAATAGAATAACCGTTATCTAGAATTGTACTCATCTTTTAGATCCGCTCATAAATTTTATCCAACATGTCACGTACTAGTATGTTTTTATTTTGGGACAGCAAGGTTTCTCTTCTGGTAGCTTTTCGTTTCTAGGACTTTAATAGAAAGCAATTTTTTGTATATGAAACAGATATGCGGATCTGAAGAATAACAGAACCACCAATTATACCTTTAGTTTTGACCAGATGCTCAACGACAAGGTGCGTCCTATTGACTGCTATGAAAACGTACAATTGAAGGAAACTCTATTGTGGTTCAATTATGATTAACTAGTATCACAAGAATAATTGTTTGGTGAATATATATTTTTACGCAATCTTCTTGTAAATGCATTCTTCCCGTATCCTAAATTGTTAATGAAGGAATTATTGTTCTTTGGGATTATAACTTATGAATGCTGCTCTAATTCGCTTCTGCTTTCTGGCTTTTGTTTCTATTGAACACTATCTGCATTCTTTATGTTTATCCCTTGTTGCCTATTTCCATTATGAGCAGGGTAATACTGCTGTATATTTGTTATATGCACATGCTCGGATCTGCTCGATCATCAGGAAATCAGGGAAAGATATAGAAGAACTGAAAAAGGTAAACCTACTCCCTTCTTTTGATTGTAAAATTAATTGGGTTTCCTGCAACCCTTTTCACTTTTCAATGTTACTTTTACTTGATAATCTTGTTTAGACATTCTCCAGTGCTCATCTTCAGTATGTTCTTTACATTAAGAAATGGTAGGGTTGTCATATTGACAAAAGAAACCCTGGAATCATAAAGTAACTAGAATTTTTAGGATCATGTCAAAGCTGATGAACTTTAAGATTAGTGATTCACATCAGTTCTTCATATTTGCAACAGACTGGGATTTTAGACTTGGCTCACCCCGATGAACGTGTGTTGGGACTTCATTTGCTGCAGTTTGCCGAGGTAACTATATTGTATATGGACATTCCAGGCCTCCTTTACAGGCCAATATAATTTCTTACAAGAAGCCATGCTCTTTGGCTTCTCAGGTTGTTGAAGAGGCCTGCACCAATCTTTTGCCAAATGTTTTGTGTGAATACTTATACAACTTATCAGAAGACTTCACAAGATTTTATACCAACTGTCAGGTACGAGTCCTGGATAACAAATCAGAGCAAAGCCACTCAAATAATCGTTTTTCGGTTTTCATTTCTACAACTTACCTGAATCTTGCAGGTTGTGGGTTCAGCGGATGAGGCGAGTAGACTGTTGTTGTGTGAGGCAACAGCAGTTGTCATGAGGAAATGTTTCCATTTGCTTGGTATCACTCCTGTTTACAAAATTTAATCTCGGGATTGCACACAAGGCATTACCATTTTAAGAGAAAATTTTGATGCCATTTAACTAACTTCATGTATTATAACTTGCCATTTATATGCTGTATATGTAATTGGAAGAGCTTTTGGCTTTGAAAGTTGCAAGATTTTTGTTCAGGAAAATAGTTTTGATAATTGTTTATGAAAAGTCAAATGTTTTATTTTGTTTTCTTGAACAAATTTTCTATCATCTTCAGAATCAATTGGAATTTTGCTATGCCATTATATTTTGCTAGTATCAGAGTAATTAAAAGGAAATATTTAATAGGAAGATTTGAACATTTCACCTTTGGCACCAGTCACGTGGTACTTTCCATTGACTTTTAAATATAATTTAAATTAGAATGTGATGGAAGAGAAGATAAACGAACAATGAAATATGTACCTATGACATATACGTACAGTGCGACCGAATTATATAAAAAGTCGATTTATTTGTAGATTTATTTTTTATTTGGGGGAATAATATTTATAGTTCATTTTACTATCTTAGAGTAGTTTTTCTTGATGTCATGGGCTTGTATGGATAAAATGCTAGGGGTGATTTGGTATGGTATTTCGAAGATTTCATACCATACCGTATTATCATAATGAAATTTTCGTTAAGCTGGGCGATATTGTACTAAAATCATTGGGATACCAAATTTTTGAAATGATAATAACATGTGCGGTATTAAAATTTTCGATTTTTTGGTGTACTAAACTTTACTATCATATCAAAATTACTTAAATTTGTTATACAGAAATTTTCAGTTAATACCAAAATAATCGAAAACCATTATGCTAAAACTAATCGAAATTTATAGTTGAAAAAATGTACATAATATTAACGAGTCAATGATAACCTATTTATGATGAGTAGAAAAAAAAAAGTTAAAAGTCCATATCCCAACAATCCAACACAATAAATATTTTTAAAAAATTCAATTCAAGTAGTAATAAACATGACAAAAGTAATAATAAAATTCATATTTGAATACAAAAATCAAATTCATTCTGAAATTCCAAAAATCTCAAGAGTCAAGAAACAAGACCTATAAAAGTTACAAAATAAATTAGTTATAAATATTGAAGTTAATATATAAATATAATCTATATTTCAAAGTTACACCTACAATTATTATAAATATTGTAGTTGAAATAAATAAATAAAAATATAACCTTACCTTTAAAATTATACATTAGATAAAGCGGAGCCCACAAAAAAAAAAGTTTGCCAACAATCTTAAATGACATTTGCAGTTGTAAAAAAAACAAAATATTAAAAATTATTAAAATACTTCATATTAGATTAATATAAATAAATATTGTGGGATAAAGAAAATCTCTCTATCTCTTTCACTTTTTTTTATTACTTCCTCCGTCCCGCAAAACTCTGCACACTTTCCTTTTTAATTGTGCTAAAGGTGTGAAGAGTGTTTCGAGACGGAGGGAGTATAACAACGGGGGAAGAATGATGCATCAAATTCATCACTTTTACTGTTTTAGTGAAGGATATTTTGTTTTTGAGATCACATCTCATCCTACCCTATTTCCTTATATTTCATCCCAAAATACCCTATCATATAACAAAATATCTTCATATACCCTTTTTTCATAATAAAACATCTCCAACTACCCTTTTTTTATGATAAAATACTATTTTACCCTTGTTGACTTTTCAAAATTTCCAAAAAACCACACTTGCCATTAGCCAAATTTTTCTTTTTCCAATCTTTACATTTATTAGATCCGGAATAGCCCTCTGATCAATATCAGGCCCAACATGCTTCCGTAAATAAATAAAACTGGGTTTGAAACATACCTCGCCTTTGTCTCTTAAATTCCCTTGGAATGCGGTTCAGTTTTTACGGATCAAAGATCCAACCACTCGCCCGCAATTTATGGTTCTGAAACCAATTCTTGAGGAACTCAGATCGCAATCCTTCTCAACGACCACCTGCCTTTAATGAGATCACGGGGAGACTCACTGCTGGATGAATTTTACTCAGTATTATAAATTTTTGGACAGAATGTCGGAAAGCAAAAGTCTTGTTTATTGAAGAAAATAAACTAAATTATTTTACAATATAAATTTTCTCTGCCATTGGAAGAGAAACTTGAATTAGCCTATCATGGCTAAGACTCGAAAAGGGGAAACCCCCATAAACAGGAAAGCTTAAAGCTTAACTATTACAGACTTAGAGAGAAGATTTCGAAAACTAAGAGTAGAAAGAAGGTGTGAATTTTTCGATAATCTCTTCTGAGGTTGAAGGCCTCCTTTTATAGGTCTCAATGTGCTCCTGTGGGAGTTCATTATTGCCTTGCCAGCTTGCCTTCCACTTGGTTAGTGGGAATGGGCAAACCTTCTTTATTTCCCACCTACCGTTTGGTAAGTGCATCTACCTCCTTCGTTGTCTTCTTGCGTCGGCAACGAATCTCTTGATGAGTGGAGGGGTCCTCCACTTTTGTCCTCTTCAAACCAGATGCTGATTCTTCAAAGATGGCGGGACCTGCCACTATCCCATGTCTGAATAAGCATCCTATGCTGATTATACCGTATCCTATTACATTGTTTGGAATACAATACAGCTTGTTTAGTATTGAGTCTTAATTAGACCCGCTTCCTCTTATTACATTTTTGGTTTTTATTTTCTAAAAACCCTTCCCTTTTCCCCTTTTCTTCGGGTAATCGGGTTTGTCCTTTTTTACTTTGAAACCCTATCCAAACAGCGGTTTCTCTTGCATTTGACAGTAAGAGCATATCCTCTCTTCCCATCTCCCGATATGTATCATATTACATATCTTCTTTCTTGTTTGTTCCGTTGCTGGAACCCTGTTTTCCCAAATTAATTTTCTCTTATTTTCAAAGAGGTTCTCAGCAAATCCGGTAGTTGTTCCTGTCATGGAATTTAACAGGAATGATCCGTTCACAGAATTATGAAATATTTTGAACGGATACTTCACCTTGTCCATCTCGGTGAAACAGACCCAAAGACCCCAAGCTCGCCTGGTTGATATATCGTTTTCAGTAAGAGCGACTACCAAGGGGCTATTTTCTGGGGGTGTTTTGGCTCGGTTTATCGCCCCCATTTCAGATCTCTGTAGTTTTATAAATTGAAAAACTGGATGAGATCCTTTTCCTGTGATTTTCGGAGCAGCTGAGATAATCTTGAGCTCCAGGATATCTCCTCGTCCCAAGTATGAGTTGTTCTGCCATGAATCGTGCACATCAGTGGCTATCCAGTCCGGTAATTTGGAAATCTCCGGAAAGCTGGGTGCGGTAGTGAAAACTGAAGCAATTGTTCCAAAATCGAACCATTCCCGCACATCATGAGGGTTTACCCCAGGAAGCATCCAAAGTCTTGGATACTTGCTAGACCAATCAGCAGTAATTCTGTTTGGATTGATCCCATTTCTTGTAACCAATTTCTCCCATGTTCTTTGGTAAACCTGCAGAGGAGAAATAGTTTGGTTAATGTTAACCTGTCTAGGGCCAGTTTGAGGCCTTAGGTTAACCTCTCCCTCTTTTACCCCAGAGGTGCTGGGTTGACTCGGGTTGTCTAGAATTGCTTCCTAACCTTTCGAATTAATAATTTTATCGGAATCCGATAAAACACTTGGTTCGGCCTTATCAGCCTTTTCACCAGTATCCGATGAAAAACTTTTATCAGCAGGATGTCCTGCTTCGGGTATAAAAGTACCCTGTTTGTTCATCGATGATGAACTTTTCTCGTGTAACTCTTTCTGCATCACCGATGGTGAACAGACCTTGTTTAAAGGTTCCACTAATGCAACCCACAAATCATTATTTGAAGTTATGGCTGCATGTAGGGTCATTTAGACTTTGTCCAAATCAGCTTTCTGGACATAAGATGTTGCTTCGGCTCTTACCCTTAGCACCTCAAATGCCTTGTATAGCTCCTCAAGGTTTTCCCTAAGGTGCCTTGCTCGTATTGTGATGGAATCTGCTTCAAGGATATCCATCTCTTGTTAAGAAATCTGCAAGAACATTCTCATTAGATTTCACAATGACAATATCAAAAAGATAATATTGGCATTCTGCTTGCCACCTAATAATACGCGTTTTTTCAATCTTTGATTCAAGTTTGTTTTTCAAAAAAGCTTTAACATTAGTATTATCAACTTTTAATATAAATTCTTTGGCTAATAAAAATAAAGGCCATTTTTTGAAAGCCTTCCAAACTGCAAAGAATTCCTTCTCGTTTATATGCCAGACTCTGGCTTGTTGTTCGGTAAACAACCCTCCTTTATATCTACATGGTTCTTCACCCGTAGATGTCTTTCTCATGAGCACTGCTGCCCATCTAAAATCATTAGCGTCTGTGTAGACAACTAACTGATCCTCATCTTGAGGAATCGCGAGCTTTGGTAAGTTACTACAAACCTGTTTTAACTCACGAACCCTTTGGGAATGGATATCTTCCTATTTCCATTTGGTCTTCTCATCCTTTTGTAATAAAGGACGGAAATCCTTGCGATATTTTGTCAAGTCCTTAATAAATGAACCTGCAAAATTAATCACTCCTAAGAAGCTTTGAAGGTGCTTCTTATCTCTAAGAACATCTGGAAAATTGCAGATTTTCTCCACAATATGTTCCTGTAGTTCCATTCCTGCATGGTCAATAATAACACCGAGAAACTCGATTCTATTAACCGCGATTATTGCATTCTTTTCAGAGAGCACTAATCCTTCTTTATGACATGCTTCTGAAAATATTTCAAGATGCTTTAGATGATCTTTCATATTTTTAGATGCAATTAGAATATCGTCTATGTATACAAACATAAACTCAAAATAATCTTTAAAAAGATTATCCATCTTTCGTTGGTATATCTGAGGAGCATTCGCAAGACCCATAGACATTACGTTCCAGATATACTGACCTTGTGGTGTAGAAAAAGCAGTTAATTTCTTTGACTCTTTTTCTAACTTAATCTGGTAAAATCCAGACTTGCAATCAAATTTTGAAAACACTTTTGATCCTTTAATACAATCAATTAAGTGTTCTCTACTTGGTATGTAATAACCATCAAATTCGGTAATCTTATTAATACCTTGATAGTTAATTACTAACCTTGCTTTTCCTCTCTTTATTTCGCCATGGTTTCTTACCAAAAACCCTGGGCTACTATAGGGAGAAATATCTGCTTCGATTAGCTTAAGATCGATATGCTCTTTGATAATCTTTTGCATATCTTTTCGATCTTCAAGGTTCATCTGGATCGGCTTGTATCGAACCAACTCGTATCGGTATTGTTCTTTTACCTTTAATGTTGCTTCGATCTGGTTTTTGTCCCACCAGGCTAAAGGATTTTCGTTGTAGTTCCTTTGGATTAGCCTTTTAACATTTTCAAGGGAAAGTAAACTTTCCTCATCAATATCAATGTGGGGTGGTCCTTCTTGTAAGACATTTTTCAAAAACTGAATAGCTTCTTCGTGTGCCTTCTTCATTCCTTTTTGTCTATAAGACAAAAGAGCTTCACCAAATTTCCTCTTATCCTGCATTTTAGGATGAGTTAACTTGGCTTCATTATCACCACGTTTGCTGTGAAAATTAATAGGTATGATCCTATTAAAAGCTTTCTCTCGTCGCAAAACCTGTATTAAACTACCACAGTTAGTAGTAAAGGTTAACAGGTTCTTGTGATTATCCTGCTCATATTTTGCAAAAGTTTGGATAAAATTATTACCAAGCAAAATATCAGCACCTGTATCATGAATATAGATAGGTGGCATTCTTACTTTATACCAAGGTGTATCGAATGCGCCTCCAATCATTATTCGTGATTCTCGAATACCTTTATTGAGTATTAGGATTTTCTGGGAAAAATCCCTTCCTGCAATAATAGGTAGTTTTTCCACTGCTTCGCTGGGGAAAACTCCTGGCTTTGCTATGCAAATGCTTGAACCTGAGTCAATATAAGTTGCAAAATACTCCGTCTTATATTGATCATATAATATCCCTACAGATATATAAATAGAGAAAATACTTATCATTCAGAATCGTCTGGATAGATTCCTCTTTTCCAAGATACTAACAAGTTTATCCTTGAGCTTCTAATATTATGCTCACGGATCAACCCTTGAAACCTTATCTGATGAGTTTGTCCATTATCTCGCATTTCCCTTATGCTTTCTGTCAACTCATCTTTCTCTTTTCTGAGATTCTGGATCTCATTATCAATACACTTCCCTGGCATACTCTAGAACCCGTCTGAATTGTTTGGATAAATCCCTCTCCTCCAGCATTCTAGCATGTCTATTCGTGCGTTTATTTGATTTATTTTTAACGCAGCCTCTTGTATCCTTATGACTTCTTGGATACTTCTTTGTTCTGGTAGATTTTGCTCTCGCAAAGATCTTAACAAAGTTCTCGTCTGGATTCTCTGTATCATGAGATCATTAATCTCTTGGTCCAGCTTAATTCCTGGCATAATGGTTTTATTCTACCCTGATTGTATGTCCATCAAGGTCAAACTCCATCCATTTTCCATCTCTTCTCCAGGGTTTATGTTCCTCGAGGAAACTTAACCCTAGGGTCATAACTCCTTTAGTTATGCCTGCACTTTCTGTAACAGATACATGATAGCCTGCTATTTCTAACATGCCTTCGTATCTATTAATACCTGGTTGTTGTAAATGATATATCTCCTCACAAGGAAACAAATTATCAGTTTTAGATATATCAAAAACAATATGGATTTCTTTCCATTCATCATTAGGGCATTTGATTTTAACATTTCTTACCCTAATTTTTTGTGGATACAAATCCTTGTCTGGTTCTTTTCCTTTTAGGCTTAGAATCCTACCTTCGGAAAAGGACAACCTGTTACTAATTTCAGATTCAAACCTTAATGATCTATTGTTTAAAATAGGTTGATCCTTAATTAGCAAATTAACACCTCCTAACCTTGGTATCTTAATTGGGTCAGGTGTCATAACCTTAGCAAATTCCTTGAAAATTCTAGGAATTTCTATATACTCTTTCCTAAGGAACAAATCTGAATGGTGTGTGTTGGAAAACGCATATGCAATTTTATACGTGATAGAATATGGTCTATTCCCTTCTTTCATCAGATCGGGTCTTTTAAAATCCTGATGAAGGGTTAAGACTCTATTAAAATCTTGGTCAGCTAGGTTGTATGCAAACCTAGGATGAATATCAAACATAAGTTTGCCAGCATATAAATTTCCTACCATTGTACCAAGACAACTTTCACTCAGATTATTGATTCTTTTATCCATCACAGATAAATGTAATTCAGAATCAATTCCTTCTTTGAATGTAGCTTTAATCACTACTTCAATGGTTCCAATATGAATTCATTTCATTGTGACCGCTACTTCTTCCTTGATACGACTTAATTCCTCAAGAATTTCTTCTTTTGGAATAAGTTGCATTTCAATGTTATTACCGGTTAAACCTATTGGAATAGAGAACTCACCTGAGTTCACCCGGTATATGATGTGATGCTTGCGCTGTCTTATTCCGATCTTATCACAAAATCGATTAAGACTTCCCATCTTAAATCCGTCGTAAGGACTTAAGGCTGAATTTTGTTGCATGATTCTTTCCATTGTCTTGTTTGAGATGGTCATTTTTGAAAAGAATCCTGATAGACTATCCGATGTTTGGAGTCTATCTTCTTGCTCGCCGGAGCTACTCGTCTGATTCTGTAGATGATCCATCGAATTCTTGTGAATCAGATTCGAACTCTTCTTCATAGATGCTTTCATCTGAAGAGATGTCCTAGAATTTGTAAACTGGCACCAAATCACCATAAAAGACAGCATCACGGATGTCTTCTGTAGTTTCGAACTGGCGCACATCCTTCTCCTTTTGTGGGCAATCGGGCGAAATATGACCTCTCACACCGCACGTCCAGCAGTTGCAATCCTTGAAACTTTCATTGGTACGAGTGTGAGCCTGTTTAAAAGTCCTTTTCCTAGTTGTTCCTCCTGTTGTCCTCCCGGTGGGTTTGGATCCCTGTGAAGAAAACCTGGAAGGACCAGACTTTTGACCAGATTTGTAAGATCTGGCCTTTGATTTGGACCACCAAGATCTCCCTTGTCTGGAAGGCCTTCTGTATGATCCTCCAGACTTAGATTGAAACCCTCTTTTAAAGTGTTTCTTTCTCTTTCCGTGTCTTTCTCGTTCTGGTTCTCCGATAATGCTTGGAAAATCATTGTTGTCACAACAAAGAGGAGTCTTTTTCATCATCCCTCTAAGTTTCTTCTTGTTCTTTTGTAGTGTTGCCTGGTGACACCACTCTCTTAGGCTGTCTTTAAGGAAAGATATCCTTCGAGCCACTGAATCAATTCTCCCTGGAGGCACCTGATATGTTTGTATCAACATTTCTCTCCATGGGCTGCATATTCTTGCAAAGAATAATTCTGTTGCAACTTTCAGTGGTATCTGTGCTTCGAAGTAGTATTTGCGGAACTAATATATATATTCGTCCACATGACCAATACTTCGTAATTCGAGAGCATACAAGGCTTGTGTGTATTCTCTCTTCTTTTCTTCTTTTCTTTCATCAAAGTATCCATCTCCGATGAAACATAGTTTGATCAGGTTCCCGATCTTTTTGACAATTTCAAAAATATTATCTACAGATCGGATTTCTTTTTTAATATGGTCTTCCGTAGAATCCCACATTTTCTTAACTGAACCTGTCAAGCTGTTTACGATAAGTTGGCAAAAATGCTCCTTATCGATATCCAATGCTGATGACGAGACTTTCATGGACGCCATCCATTCATCGATTAAGGTTTCCATGTTCCTAAAATCGATGATATCTGTTGTAAGTGTCAACCCAAACATGTGTGTTGGTTCAAGCATCGTTTTCGCCCAAGGACTATTGGATGCCGCTTTCTCCCATCCTGGCCGTCTCTTGTGTTGTCTAGCTACATGGGCACCGTAGGCAACTTCATCCTGTTTCCATGTTTGTTGGAAAACAGGTGCATCAGGTACTCGTGTTTCAGGTACTCCAATACTTGTACTCCCTACTTCCTTTTTTGGAATGGGCTCATTCATCTTGAGATTAACCAGATCCACTATTCCCAGATTGGAAAGTGATTCGGTTAATTCTGCAAGATCAACTCTTGAGACTTCCATCAGACTTTTCGTATGATGTCAAGTAAGAGTTCATCATAGCTTTTAGACTTCGGGACTTCCGTAGCCTTTCCTTTTGGGATTTTTGGTTTATCTCCGAACGTATCTTTGTATCGTTCGTTCATTGATCTACCTGTTCCCTTTGGTAATCTCCTTTTCAGATCTAACACTTCTTGTTTTAGATCTAGAACTTCTCCTTGGATCTCGGTTAGAGATCGGAACATCTTCTCCATTTGTCCACCATAATGAATGATGGTCTTCTGGATCTCCCTAAGGTCTTGAGTGACCTTAGATGTGTCTGAAACAATTATGTTCCAATCTGAGCTGGATGTCATTTAATGATATCCTGCACTTGTGTTATCTCGAAATATTTTCGGATATATTTTCTTGATTTTCTCCTCCGTTAGGCACAAGAAAATAATATTGTATAACATAATTTAATTTATTTCTTCAATAAAACATGGCTCTGATACCATTTCGTGCATCGGATCTCAATAAATATAAATTTTGGAAAAATTCAATTAATTTATATTTCCGAATAATAATCGTCCCGTAGATGGCATTGTTACACCTTTCAGACCAGATCACCCATATAAATCCAAGTGTTTTTTGGGGCATGAGAAAGGTTTCCAACCAAAATACCAAGATAATTATATCCGGATTTAAACCTTTGCTTTTAGTAAGATGGTTTGGAAAACACAATTTGAGAGTGAAAATAGCCTTTTGAATAGTGCATTTTTAGGGGTAATTTGGTCTTTGACCATATTTGGGGTATATTGGGATAATATTATAAGGATTGGGGTATTTGGGGTTTATTAGATAAGGAAATGGGGTATTTGGGGTATTATCTCTTTTGTTTTTTTACCATTTGGGTACATCAAATCAAATTTATCATTTTTACTGATTTTACAAGGGTGTTTTTAAGATTTTACTTCTATTACCAACTCAAACTTTTCTTCAATTTAATCGGGCTTTCAAATGGGGTTAAATGCATAAAATCCTCTTATGTTTTGAAAAGTCAGCATCACTCCCTCCTTTGTTATCTAAATAACAATGATTATATGTGTGATATCTATAATTTAGCGCGTATTCCCCAAAATCATTTTTTTTTTGCCATTTGTAAGTGTTAAAAGACTAAAAGAAACTTAACTTTTGACTATAAATCACTTTCTTACGTATCTATTTTTTCCATTGTTAAAATTACATCAAACCCCTTTCCACAGCAAAATAAGGTAACATTCTTTATTTTGGTAATTTTTTTATTTCTTTTAACTTTTTCTTGTAAAATTTTAATTAACAGCTTTTTATTATTTTAATAATTGTTTAGTGGTGTTTATTATTTAATTATTGGTTGCTACTTGCTTAACAAACTGTTTTTACATTGTAATTTTGTACCAAATATATATTATGTATATACTAATTTATTACAATTTTTGTAGAATAAATGTTTTCCACATTTAGGCTATCAATATCGAAAAATGAAAAAAATTTAGATTTAAGATATAGTAACAAGAAGTGTTATTGTTGTAAAAATAGTGAAATTAAAGTTATTGGTCCGTCTAAAGCTATAGTGGGCAAACTGTTTTGCACTTGCCGATCGTATTAATGTGGGTATTTTCCTTGGCTCGAACCCACATCAATTGAATGGAAGAATTATATGAGTGAAATGCAAACGCCAGATTTGAAAGAAGAAGTGGACTCTTCTGTTGTTGGAGTTGACAATAATTGTACATTGTTAGTATTGGAACCGCCGGATCGCTAACCCTATGCAATTATCTGATTCGAGATCTATACAAGATATGATTAACGCGCAGCGAAAAATGAATCATACCTTTTACCGTAATAGGTGAAGACGAACCAGTTCTAAGGTCAGAACTGCCGAACTATCGATAGAGTCAGGACCTCTCGATCTTTTGTCGTATTCCTCACATTTTCTCGAATGTTATGTGGGCAACGATCCTTCGAGAATACCAGCCGCCTTCTATTAAAATCGTTTTATGAGATTTTCGTGTGTTTAGAAGCTGCTGACTTAAGACTTATTTATAGGCTACAACAGAGATCTAGAGGAGGATCATGATTAGGTCTCCTGATGGGATTAGGAGTTCTAGTTTGACCTGAACACACTTCTTAATCCCATCAATAATAACTTGATCCACTAAAGAGTTATTATTGAACTACCATCCTAAATCCATATTAAACATTGGCTCTTATTTATTATGTGCGCGTTTATCTCTCCGTGTTTAAGATATCGAATGTCTATTGATTAAATGAATTACTGACAATTCAATTAATTAACATCTAATTTCAAGAGTACTATCACTCAGCTTTATTATCATGCCGGAATAAATCCACCTACAGAGTTTACATGATAATCCTTATGAGCTTCTCAAGGAGACATCAACATCCTAAATAATTAGGACACAGTTTCATTCTATAATCAACATCACATTATATAAACAATATTGTATCCTAATTTACCGAGCTTATTGATTTAATGAATAAATCTTACCCATTAGTAAATTAAAAAAACATATATCGAGTATACGTGTCTGTTATTATATAGTGATTAAGAGGACACACATCCATAATAACAGAGGTTTTTTCTATTATATAGTCAGTATAAATCGAACAACCTCAATTGGTCCTACTCAATACATACAAAATGCACTAGTGTAATTTTATAATCAAGATAGACTAATACCAAATTACACTACAACCATTCCGATAATTTGTCCAACATATCTTGGTTGTGAGCTACCATTTATAATTTATAAGGAACTGATAACATGATCTTTTGTGTGGCACTACACACCATGTTATCTACAATATAAATTAATTGGACAATTGCAATAACTTATATAACAGATATAAAATGCAAACATTTGACCATAAAAAATTCTCATATTGAAATACATGTTCATACAAAAGCTAAGCTTATAGTATACATCCTAACAGTTAGATTTTCAAATGCAATGATCTCTCACTAAAGATTGAAAAGCTCGATAATAACAAAGCAACTCTCAAATTCATCACTTTCATTGTTTCGATTCTTCTTGTTATTGTAATTCTCAAACAGTACTATCATTGTTAAGTACTTAAACGTTCTAGTAATTAGTTGCACTGACTTACAACCACTATGTGGCTATTTTTTGTACTATTTTCAAATCTATGAATATGAAATATCTTGTGATTAAGTAAGTGAATTTTGTGACTAAGTGAATGCTTGAAATATATACATGTGCAATCTTTAAATACCAAACAAAATATCATCAAGGTAAAAAATGAAACACCAAGTAACAAAAGTAATTGTTTGCAAAAATATCATTCAATATAGGTACGTATAGGCTGTTAAATAACCAACTAGATACCATCATTGTTTGCCAAAACATTGAGTGGATAAATAAAAAACAAATGCCAAACCTATCAAGTATTAATGGCAAACACAAAATATACTGATCACTAGTCTAATTAAGCATCATGTGCTTATAAAAACCAACAATATGTTGTTTGTAGAAAGCAACAATCAACAAAAGAAGCATAGTTGCAACCTATTCCCAAAATACATATGCAAAATATGTATCCCAAACAGTCTTGCAATTTCGAAATAAATATGCAGTAAAATATTCTTCTACTTCAAAATATGTACCTATCAATTTTCAATTCTTCCTTGTTAATCTTTATTTGTGATTCTTCTGCTTCTTGAACTTCTTTAATAAGGGACATCTAGATTTATGCACATATTAACAAGAATTAATAAGATGTCAAAAGAAGTATAAAACAACAAAATGAAATCAAGTATAAAACAAGTAAATGATTAGACTTTTAACTAGTAAAATAATGATCTTTTTTACCTGATTTTGTGCACTAGATGGTTGCGTAGGATTTTCAATGATTGAAGCTTAAACCTGTTAACAAGGATTAACAAGATGCCAAAATAAATATAAAGTAACTAAAATAAATCGAGTATAAAACAAGTAAAGGACTTATTTTTTTAACTGATAGAAGAATGATCTTTTTACTTGATCTTGTGCATTAGATGGTTGTGTAGTATTTACAATGATTGAGGCTTTAGTAGATTGTTGGATGATATTAACATATGCCTATAGAGTTTACAATTTTTAAACCTTTATCAGTTTAAAAAAAAGAACAAAAAACTAAATAATGAAATGCTGTATTTTAAACCTGATTTTGATGTAAAACCTAACCAAATTGTTCATTGAATTCATCATCATATGCATCTTGTGGATCAACTTGAGAGGTCACCTAACATCAAATTATAAAAAATCAGTTAATGATTGAAATAAGGAGAAATGGGCAATAAATTAAAATATATCAGGAGTAAGTCCATATAACCTATTCTTGTGCAATATCTTCCTGCACAACAGGTGGTTTGTTGGGACATCCTCTCTTATTGTGGCCTAATTTGTTGCAAATTGAACATGTATGTGTAAGGCCCTTTCTTGATGCTTTCACATGATCCCTTTGATCATTACCATTAGGCTTTCTCTGCTTATTTGGTCTACCCTTTTTCATTCTCACATTCGGAGATGCTACTGGACCCAAGTTAAACTTCTCAAAGTCACGCATACCAGAAACATGATTCACCATATTGCTATAGACTCTCATATACACTTCTATTTTAAAGAAAGAGTGCACATAATCCTCAACATTCAATCTATGTAAGCCTATGCAAGAAATTGCATGAAAACAAGGATAGCCACATAACTGATAGAAACACATGTGTAATTACGTTCTTTTAAATATAGTATGTGGTTTTTTAGGAAATACATCACCTCATACTTAAAATCCCCTGCCCAGCTTGCAATAATAATTTCTACTCAATCCCCTCTGGTGTTTAATTTTTTTTTAATTATATTTGAATAAATTGACTCAATGTATCACAACCTCCTTACCCTCTTCACTTGTATTCTGGTCATACATCTCTTTCTTATCCACTCTAACATATCAATTATTTGTAAATCCCTTGATGGCAATATAAAACTGTTGAAAGACTTTGAAAGATTATATACAATCACATCACATTTAGCTTCACAGGAAAATAAACACCTAGCCCAGTGTTGTGTGTTCACTCCTCTCAACCACTCATATATCGTAGTTTCATCACCAACCTTAGCAGAAAACCTCTATTTCTCCCATGACCCTATGATGACTCTTAATATTATAGATACTTACAGTTTTCCAAAAGAGTTTTTAAGCTCTAAACCCCTAAATTTGACTTTAAAGTTGTTATATGTATGCTTCAAGCAGAAGCTATGAAAGAAACATAAAATTAATAAATAAACACTCATAACAATAAACAAAATTTACAAACTGAAAAATATAAACTATCAGTGTTTAGGGTTTGGTGCCAACTCATTGACAGTCTCAATCAACCCCTTTTTATCTGTCACTTACAAAAGTCCAGACCTTCTTCTCACCTGATCCAATGTTAGTCAACAATATCTTTAAAAACCACTCCCTGCTATCTTATTTTTCAACCTCCACATAAACAATAGCTATGGCGTACATGTTATCATTCTCATCCCTCCCAACATCTAACCACTAACCCCTTCAAAAAACACCCATCTAACCTTATGGTTGATCTACAAACACTCAAAAAACCTTATTTAATAGGACCCAAACAACAATGCATTCTCTAGAATTTAGGTGAATCTAAGTTCTTATCAACTTTCAACACAAGTGAACTACCAGAGTTATGCTTAACAACTGTTTCAAAATAATCATACAATTTATTGTATTATTCAATTATATCAATAGTTAAGAGTTTCAATGCATATCTTTTTGCCCTATAAAACTTATGCAGACTACATTCAATTCCACAATTTTTTTATTATGTTTTTCAACTCCCTTAGACTATCTTTCACTGCCTCAAGTATCCTTTTACCTTGGTACTTATAGTCTGTCTGATTATTTTCAACTCTGTAAGCACAAGTATGTCTACTCTTTAAAGTCTTAATCTAGAATGTTGTGGTTTTCTACACAATAGAGGCTCTCAATCTCCAATCACACCGACCCTTGCACTTAACAGTTATCACTTTAGATTCATTTTTTATGTAACTCAATTCATATCCTTTTCAAATAGACAAATCTTTCAACACTCTTTTAAATACCTCTATATTAGGAAACTTCATCCCAACAACCAAATCAAATTGGTTCATGTCAACATCTATTGTCCACTCATCATTCTCTCTATCTTCTAAATGATTGACATTTATCTCCTCCTCACTATACCATTCTTCTTCATTCCTATCCAGAACTGTCTCTTCTTGTTCTAACCCATTTGCTATCTTTTTCTTCTTTCTTTCCCTCAACAATTGCCTGCATTTTCTAAAGACACATCTAGCATGATTTGGAGATCTATTGGTAAAGATATCATCATCTTCAGGCCCTTCTAAGTCCTCTAGCATCCAAGAGGGGTATGAAGATGATGAATCACTACCAGCTTTATATGATTCATCAGATGAATCATCAAACTCAGTTTCTACACCATCTACCACTTCATCTGTCATACCTTCTACCACTCCTCTTGCTAAACCCTCAGCATCCCCATGATAAATTCGACACAAGAAGAGAAGTTTGAAAAAATGTTTTTCTCCATTTTTCTTAATTGAAAATGAAAATGGGATAACCCCATATATATACAACTACAAAGAAGGAGGATCTCTTCAATATTGGATCGGGTCCTTTAATTTAGAAACAAGAAACAACCTTACCAACAATACAAAAGATATTGGAAAATATCATCAAATATTCTTCCATGCATATCTCAGAAACAAATCAAAGGAAAATATCGACAAATATTCTTCCATGCATATCTCAATCTCAATATTCCCCCTCAAGGTGGGCGGTGAAGATCCGTGAACCCCCAACTTGCCAATAAGCCGTCGAAATTGGTCCGAACCAAGTGCTTTAATGAAAACATCTATAATCTGATGAGAAGTGGATATTTGTCGAGGCTCGATATCCTTAGATATAACACGTTCCCGAACAAAATAACAGTCCATTTCGATATGTTTCGTTATTTCTTAATAAACTGGATTATTTACAATATGTTGTGTGGTCTGATTGTCACAGTAAAGTGGAGTGGGCTCTGTTTGTTATGCTTCGAAGTTAGTCATCAACCAACGAAGCCACAGTTCACCGACGATGTCAGCCATTACACGATACTCAGCTTCGGTAGATGATCGAGAGACCACTATCTATTTTTTATGCACCAAGAAATGGGCGATTCTCCTAGGGAGATAAAATAACCCATCCTGGAATGCCACATCATCGGGCAACCTCCTTAGTCTGAATCACAGTATGCAGCAAGACTTAAACTTCTAGCAGTAGGTAAGTACAGACATTGTCCAGGTGTTCCCTTGAGGTAACGGAAGACTCGTAGAACAGCATCCATATGAGATTGTCGATGTGATGACACAAAGTGACTTAACACGTTCGTAGCGTACAAGATATCTGATCGTGTTATCGTGAGATAGAAAAGTCTCCCAACAAGATGGTGGTACTGCAATGCGTCCATGACCACTCAATTTTCATCAAGAGTATAGCTAGCATTTTACTCCATAGGGAACGAGCTGGGATGACAACCCTCCATGCCACAATCCTTTAATATATCAAGGGTGTATTTACGTTGACTCAACACAATACCCTTGTCCGAGCGTGCTACTTCAATGCCCAAGAAGTACTTCAAAAGACCGAGGTCCTTTATACTAAATATCCGATCAAGATATATCTTGACCTCCAGAACTTTCTTAGCATCGTTATCAGCAAGAATCACATCATCCATATATATTAAGGCTACAATGTAGATGTGTCCTTGTTTAAAAATGAACAATGAGTGATCCACATGCGACTGCTTCAAACCAACATCAATAATTGCATTGGTAAACTTATGGTACCAATTCTCGATGTTTGTCGCATGCCACAAAGAGATTTGTGTAACTTGCAAACCCTAGCATCTTCTGGTTTCGCAAACCTTTGCGGAACTTTTATATAGACGTCCTCAACCAAGTCGTCATGTAAGAATACATTATCCACGTCTAATTGAAGAATAAGCCCCCTTTCTTCACGACAACAGCTAACAAACAACAAACCAAAACCAGTTTTACCACGGGTACAAATGTCTCATGAAAATCGATGCCTTTGATTTGTGTGAAACCTTTGACAATGAACCGTACTTGGTAATTCTTGACTTCTCCAATAGATTTATACTTCACCTTATAAACCTATTTTGAGTCAATAATATGTTTGCCCAGGGGTAATGATTCTAAGCTCCACGTTTCATTTGCTTCTAACGCATCAATTTCCCTCTTCATTGCATCACGCCACTATTGACACTTGACCGCTTGTGAATAAAATTTTGGCTCATCATGAGTATTGATGGCAATCAAGGAATATTTGTGAGCAATAGAAAACTTATCATAAGATATGTAATTAGCAAGAGGGTGTACCATCGAGGAAATGAAATTGGATGTGGGCTGCTTGTGGTCTATAGATCTTGGTAACTCGAATTCGTACTCTTGAAGGTGAGATGGCTATCGCCTGACCCTACTACTATACCGTATACCATTCTGCCAATTATCTTCTCCAACCATAAAAGTGTCCTCATTTTCTTCACACTGTATTTCGGTGCACCCACCATCAACCGGATGATCATGTTCAGTCATATCATCACAAGAAATGGTTCAATTATCTTGAATTTTGTCAACTCGAGATGAGAATGGGAAAACATCTTCATAGAATTTCATATCGTGAGAATTGTACTATTTTTACTCTCAATATCGCATACTTTGTAACCCTTTTGCCCATGTGGGTATCCCACAAAGATGCATGACCTCTCACTTTCATCGAATTTGTCCCCTCCCTTTCTTGTATCTTTGGCAAACACAAGGCATCCAAAAACTCTCAAGTGTTCACAAGACATCGAATTTGTCCCCTCCCTTTCATAAGTACGATTTTGAAGAACCTTAGAAGGAAGTCTATTTATAACATAAACAACTGTCAACACACATTCACCCCAAAACATTATAGGTAATTTGGCTTGAAAACGTAAGGCCCTAGCAATTTCAAGAATATGTCTATATTTTCGTTCAACGACACCATTTTGCTGTGGTGTATGAACACAAGAAGTTTCAAGAACAATCCCAAATTGTATATAATAATCCATCATTTCATGCGACTGAAACTCACCACCATTATCAGTTCTAATGCGTTTCTCAAATTTCCCAAATTACATTTTCACAATATTATAAAACAACTGGGTGTATTGGCATGCTTTAGATTTAAACTTCATCAAGTAAACCCAAACTACCCCGACTGTAATTATCGACAATAGTGAGAAAATAAAACACTCTTGTAAACGAAGCAGTTTTATATCCACCCCAAATATCACAGTGTATCAAGTCAAAACAAGCAACAGACTAGATATAACTGGTAGTGAAAAAAGTTCTAGTTTATTTGGCCCTCATGCAAGGTTTATAAAGACCATTCAATGCTTTATTCAAAAACAAGATATTATTGGGATTTCAGTGTTTAGATTTTGATGAGATAAACCAAACATCTAATAGGAAGTTTTGAGTACACCATTTTTTACAATGTTTCAGTGAAAACATAGACTGGGTTTGAGTCTAGATATAGGTGCTGAAAGATTGAGGTTTACATAAGTAATAATGTTGCATAGAGAAATTGAGAATGAAGCTGCTGCAAGAAAGCAGATACAGCAACACTGCAAGAAGGCCGATACAATAATGCAGCAATTTTTTTAAGAATGGCATGCAGCATCGCTGCAAGAAAAGGTTACAGGAATACTGCAAGAAAAGATACAGCAGTACTGTACGAAGATACTGCAAAAAGGTCTAAGTTACAACAGCGTTGTAAAGGACGAAAAGCAAACCTCGGATACAGCGCGAAACTCACTGCTCAAACAATCAACAGTGTCAATGACAAACAAAATAAGTATCTTGCAATTCGAGAAATGATAAATACAGTACGAGGAACGAAGATCCAAGCAAGAATAAATAGAGCCGTTTCAGAGAAGATCAAAGTTGCAAACATGAAGCCAATACAAAGATTCCACGTGGACTGACGCGCTGTAGAAAGCTGCGAGCCGTAACTACAACATTAAATGCTTCGAAAGAGAAAATTAAGTCGCATTAAATATGAGCCATGCCTTTGATCAAGTACACTCAATTCAAATAAGAAATATCTCCTTCAACGGATATTTTTCTACAAGTATAAATAGAAGACGAGCAATCCTGAAGCTAACTACTAAAATATTTACGCAAAAACACTCAAGCATTCAAGTTATACTCTTTTAAGTCTACTCTCAATTTCCATCATTCAACCTCTGTGAAGTGAAGCAAGTTCAAAACTGAAAGATCCTTTGAAGGATTCAGAAGCTCACTTCACTGCACCAGTTGAAGAACAAAGTTATATACTTTTTAACCTTGTTGCTGTGTGTTTTGGTTGTTTTAGGTGTCTGTTGGGATTTCGTTGTTTAGATTTTGATGAGACAAACCAACCATGTAATATGAAGTTTTGAGTACCCCATTTTCACATTGTTTAAGTGAATAAATAGACTAGAATTGAGTCTTGAGTCAAGGATTGAAATGGAGGTTAAAAGAGGATAAAGCTGCATCTAAGCTTTAAAGGAAGATATCGCTGCAAGAAGGCAGGATACAGTATCGCTGCAAGAAGGCAGGATACAGTATCGCTGCATGAAGGCAGGATACAGCAAAGCAAGGAAGAACGGCATGCAGCATCGCTGCATGAAAAGGATACAGGAGTACTGCTAGAACGAAGTTACAGCAGCACTGCCAGACGATACTGCAAGCAGGTCTAAAATACAGCAGCACTGAAAGTATGCATCAGCTGCACAGAGACCAAGGATACAGAACCCTATGTGGGAGTATAGAACCCTGTGTGGATTAGCCTTTGAAGTTTGCAGTTGTTGTGTGTACGCTGGACTTCAATAGGTGGTTTGCTTTGTAAAGTTGATAGATTGTTAGGAGAGTCCTGTAAATCAATCTTGCTTAACAAAGTTCCTGCTCGAGGAGCAGTAGAGTGGACGTAGAAGGGTTACACCACCTTCGAACCACTATAAGCCATAAGTGTTTTTATCGCTTTATTTATCTGTGCTTATTTTCTGCATATACCTATATCTCTTCTCATCATAAAACGTTTGAAAGAAGCATTTTTGTGTAAAACAGCCTTGTGTTTAAAAGTATATTTCCGCTGTGTACAAAACTCCAGGTTACAGCGTGCAGCACTGCATTCTAGCGCTGCAAGCAGTAACCATCTATCGCTGCAAGCTCAAGTAACTTGCAGTGCAGAACGGTTGTTTTAAAGATTCTGAAAAATCGACCAAGGTTCATTCACCCCCCCCTCTGAACCTCGGACACCACTTGGGACCAACAAGTGGTATCAGAGCAAGTTGGGTTAAAAGCCAACTCATCTGGTCACCTACCCTTATCCACCTTTGTCTCGCTGTTTTCTTTGCATAAAAATCATTTTTAAAGCATATCATGGATTCCTCCAATCACAAGCTACCTATGTTTTCCATAGAGGAATATGATGACTGGAAGATTAGAATGCAGGCACACCTTTCGGCCATGAATGATGAGATGTGGACCGTCATAACTGAAGGACCGATAGTTCCCATGAAGGTAAATCCAATGTATGGAAGAGACCATGCAGAAGGAGAACAGCCACCACCAAACTTCCTGATCAAACCACGACAAGAGTGGGGAAACGAAGACAGGAAGAGAGCCAACCTGGATAATGTGGCAAAGAACGCTCTATTTATTACTTTGGATAAAGGCACCTTTAGCAAAGTCAAGACTTGCTCAATATCCAAAGAAATATGGGAAAAACTGGAGCAGATTTGTAAGGAACTGAGCTCACCAAGGACAACAAAATCTCCAACGCTACCCAATTATTCGAGCTCTTCGAGATGAACAATGAAGAGACTCTTGAGCAACTAGATCTGAGATTCACATCTATAGTGAATGAACTAGAAGCTCTGGGCAAACACTACACACAGAAAGAAAAGAACATGAAGGTGTTAAGAGCCCTACCAGTGGAGTGGGATAGCAAGACCACTGCCATGAGAGTGTCTATGGACCTGAAGTCCATGAGCACATTTGACTTATTCTCCGACTTGAAAGCATTCGAGTATGACATCAATAGAAGGAGAAAAGAGTCAGAGGAGTCAGTCTCCAAAGTTACAGCGCTAACCGCCAGAGGAACAAAGGATACAGCAACCGCCAGTTGCAGTAAGCAGAGTGAGGATACAGCAGAAGCTGCTGAAGAGGATATGTCGCTCCTCCTAAAGAAATTCAGGAGATTCATCAAGAGCAACAACAATAGCAGCAACACCAACCTCAACAAAAAGAATGACTTCAGAAGAAGTCACTCAACCCCTCAGGTATCTTCTTCTCCTCAGTCAAATACAGAGAATGTTGACTTGTGCTATAATTGTAAGAAGCCTGGACACTACGCAAGGAATTGTCCTTATCCAACAGTGCACAAGTATCCTGAAGGAGAAAGAGAACAGAGGAGAGATAAAAGACGAGAGAAAAGGCACAAGCTTCGAGCTCTCATAGGAGAGATGGAGAAAGCCAAAGATGCAGTAGTTTCGAAGGAAGTACTGAAAGCTGCAGAATCCTCTGACAGCGATGCTGAAACCTCATCCTCTGACGAAGAAGCACTCATATGCCTGATGGCTAAAGATGGCGAGGACAACGAAGAAGATGAGGTAATTTACCAACCGTTGCCCATACAAGTTGATGAGGAGCTGAACATGATCCACTCCTTGAAAAGGATCATGAGTGATTTCGAGCAGATCAACTCAATACATGAGGAGCTTAAGGTTGAGAATGAGAACCTTAGAATCGATAATGAGATCCTCAAGAGCAAAAACATCGACATTGCCAGAATGCTCGCTGCACGAGAGTCTGATAACTTAAAGTGTAGTAAGCAGCAACAAGAGATCTCTAGATTGAATCTGCTGATCACTAAGCTAAGATCTGAGAAGGAAATCTTGCAGTCCAAGATGAGAACGTTCACCAAATCCTCAAAGGACGCAAGAGATTACATCAACAGTGTCAGAGATCCTTTTGTGATTTCAGGCATATGTTACAGCAATCAAGGCTCTCAAAATACAGCAAGCACATCCGAAGCTGTGAATTTTGTTCAAGCTAAAACTCCAATGGAGAAAGAGTTACTCTGTGACTCTGAAAAGTTAGTGAACAAAACAGCAATGACGGATAAAAGGAAGAAACCCCAATGCTCAACTGCAGGGAATAAGTCTGCATCTAAGACTTGGCTGTAGCAGAAGCCATCTGCCGCATGCAGTAAAAGGATGCAGCAACCAACAAAGTTGCAGCATAGAAGAAACTTTCCCACCAATACTAAGACCTACATGTCTAAACCTCAAGGAGGATATACTCCAGGGAAGTATGGTGGAAGACCACACTACAAGGATGTTGGTAACACACATGTTTGTCGAGCACACACTTTTCATAAGCAGTTTTCCAAGATAACTGCATACAGCTTGAGAACCAACAAATCTTACAGTAGATCAATTACTGTTAAGAAAGTTTGGGTTCCCAAAGTAACTAACCCCAAAGGACCCGTATGGAAATGGGTACCTAAATCTGTTTGAGTTTGTTACAGGTTACAGTGCCAGGATGCAGCAGTGATGTATGGTATATCGACAGCGGCTGCTCAAGGCACATGACAGGTAATAAAGAAACGCTGAAAGACTTCCAAGAATGCAAAGGACCTAAGGTCATATTTGGAGATGATTCCAAAGGAAGCACAAAAGGAAGCGGATGCCTAGTCAAGGGGAACATAAAGATCAAGGATGTATCCTACGTAAAGGGGCTAAGATACAATCTTCTAAGCATCAGTCAGTTCTGTGACAAGGGATATACAGTGAAATTCAACCTCAACAAGTGCTTAATCAAGGACAGCACCACAAATGAAGTAAAGCTTACAGGAACAAGAAGAGAAAATATCTACCTAGCAGATTGAAATTCCTCCACTCAATCAACATGCTTCATAGTGAAAAGTCCACCGGAGCTGAGCTGGCTATGGCACAAACGATTAAGTCACCTGAACTTCAAGACTATCAACAAGCTAGCAAGAAAAGGCCTCGTGAGAGGACTACCAGATGTAGCTTACAAGAAAGAGAATGTCTGTGGAGCGTGTTAAAAAAGGGAAGCAAGTTAAGAGCTCTTTCAAGGATAAGATTCAGAAATCGTCTCACAGAATTCTAGATCTTCTACACATAGACCTCTTTGGACCAGTAGAACCAGTAAGCTTGAGCGGGAAGAAGTACTCTCTAGTAGTAGTGGATGACTACTCTAGATACACATGGACGATCTTTCTAGCGAAGAAGTCGGAAACTCAAGAAAAGCTACCTGGTCTCATGAAGAAAATTCAGAATGAAAAGAGCTTGAGCATAGTGAAGATAAGATCAGACAGAGGAACCGAGTTCACGAATAAGTTTATAGAGAAATTCTGTTCTGACAATGGTATTCGTCATGAATACTCTGCTGCAAGAACACCTCAACAAAACGGGGTTGCTGAAAGAAGGAATAGAACCCTCAAGGAAGCAGCAAGAACAATGATAGCAGAAGCAGAAATACCCAAGAGATTTTGGGCTGAGGCAACCAACACTGCATGCTATACGCAAAACAGATGTTTAATCATCAAGGATCTTGACAAGACACCGTATGAAATATGGAATGGTCATACACCAAACATTTCCTATCTGCATATCTTCGGATGCAGGTGTTATGTTCTCAACAATGGAAAGGAACATCTGAAGACTTTTGATGCTAAATCAGACGAATGAGTATTTCTAGGATACTCTGCTGTAAGTAAAGCCTTCAGAGTGTTTAATAAGAGAACCCTGGTGGTAGAAGAATCTGTACATGTGGTGTTTGATGAACCACATTGTGACACAAAGAAGCTGGAAAAACCACCTGAAGAAACCTCTCCTAGAAAAGAGAATAATGTACCATACATAGAAGGAGTTCTGCCTACAGAAGAAGATAAAGATGAAGAAGCTGCAACCTTAGATGCAACAGACATTCTTACAGCAGCAGAACCTCCTACAATACAGCAACATGATGAGCAAAATACACCATCTCACGTCTTTGAGCCTGATAGGACATGGCTTAGAAATCATCCAAGAGATCTCATTATAGGAGATCCATCCATCGGTGTAAGGACAAGAAGATCCATCCCACATGAAGCAATGTTTGCATGCTTCATATCACAAACAGAGCCTAAGAATGTTGAAGAGGCACTGCAAGATAGCAACTGGGTACAGGCCATGTAGGAAGAATTAAATGGTTTTGAGAGAAATCAAGTATGGCAAACAGTCGCTAGACCAACCCATCAAGGTGTAATTGGAACAAAGTGGGTGTTCAAGAACAAGCTAGATGAATCAGGAGTCGTTGTAAGAAACAAAGCAAGATTAGTTGCCAAATGATACTGTTAGGAAGAAGGAATTGATTTTGATGAGACTTTTGCACCAGTGGCAAGGCTAGAAGCAATAAGAATTTTCTTAGCCTATGCAGCACATATGAATTTCAACGTCTATCAAATGGATGTTAAAAGCGCATTCCTGAATGGTCTCCTTACAGAGGAAGTATATGTTGAGCAACCTCCTGGTTTCGAGGATCAAGCAGAAGAGAAGGTGTTTCGTTTACAAAAGGCCCTATATGGGCTGAAGCAAGCACCAAGAGCTTGGTATGACACCTTATCTCTCTATCTTCTGGAAAATGGTTTTCAGAAAGAAACAATCGACAAAACGCTGTTTAGGATACAGGGCGGAGAGAGTGTACTTCTTGTACAAATCTATGTGGATGATATTATCTTCGGATCCACAAACAAAGAGCTATGTGAGAAATTCTCCAACCTGATGCAGTCAAAGTTCGAGATGAGTATGATGGGAGAATTAAGTTTCTTTCTCGGACTGCAAGTAAAACAGCTTCCTACAGGAACCTTCATCAACCAAGTCAAGTATACGAAGGAGCTTATCAAGAAATTTGGCATGGAGAATGGAGCAGCAACGTCCGTTCCCATGTCCACATCTATAAGTCTTGACAAAGATGAAGATGGTAAAGATGTAGACATTACGAAGTACAGACGCCTCATTGGATCATTGATGTATCTCACAGCAAGCAGGCCTGATATTATGTTTGCAGTAGGAGTCTGTGCTAGATTCCAAGCAGCACCGAAGGAATCACATCTTTTAGCTGTAAAAAGAGTGATCAAGTATCTGAAAGGAACTCAGGAAGTCGGCCTATGGTATCCTAAGGAAGGGGGATTCAAGCTTAAAGGCTACTCCGACTCAGATTATGCAGGCTGCAAGATTGATAGGAAGAGTACTAGTGGGACGTGTCAATTTCTGGGAAATAGACTTGTCTCGTGGTTCTGCAGGAAGCAGACCTCAATTGCAACCTCTACAGCAGAAGCAGAGTATGTTGCAGCAGGAAGTTGCTGTGCGCAAATTCTCTGGATACAGCAGCAACTTAGAGATTATGGGATAGAAGAAAAAGAGACGCCAATTCTCTGTGACAATACGAGCGCTATTGCAATTACCCATAATCCTGTCTTTCACTCAAGAACAAAGCACATTGACATTCGTCATCACTTTATAAGAGATCATGTTGAGAAGAAAGATGTCGTGCTTGAAAAGGTTCACATGGATCTACAGCTGGCAGATATCCTTACAAAACCTTTGAGTGAATCTAGGTTTTCTATGCTTCGTAACGAGCTAGGAATCCTTAAGTTGTGAAGAAAAAGAAAATGCAAGATCGCAGGGGGAACCTCTGCATGCTTGCAGAAAGCAGTAAAAATGGTACTGTAAGCTACGCGTCAATACAGCACTGGGTTCAGACAGCGCTGCAATCTACATTCTTACAGTACAGCTGTTATCGAAGAAATCAAGCAGCACCAGGTTACAGCATTGATTTCAAATGGAGTATTGATTGCTCTGCAACCTCGTACTAGAGATGCTGCAACCTTAAAAAGGCATTTATTTAGGCGGCGAAGGGCATGTCTTTCAGCATTAAATGCATGATTGCGGGTGTCAGGAAGTGGAAAGGGCGCTGACAGAGCTCACGCGCCAAGTAATTATTAGCGACGATTTGACATCTCTGCTTTTTCCTGAGCCACTAGATCATTTTCCTGATTTATCTCAACCGTCAATCTCGCACGTCTCTTGGGAACCGCCATAAAGACCAAAACTTGCCATTTGAAATTCACTTTTCACCATCTTCAGAGAGAGAAACGCTGTGATCGCAAGAAAATTTTCTAAGTGCAAAACCCTTGTCTCTTCTCTCTCTATCTCACAAAGATTTCAATGGTTGCCAGAAAGACTATCGTTCTTGATGGAAGAATGATCAACAGGGAGAACATCTTGGAGTCAGGGCTGTATGATAATACCCTGATCAAGAGGATCTTTGATGCTCTAGAACAGACCCAAGTCCTAGGGCTGTTGACCACCGTTTATGCTGGCTTCTCCACGGAGTCAGTACAGAGGTTTTACGCCTACGCTAGGCAGGCGGAGGAAAGGAACTGCATCCTGTTCCGGATGGATGCGGATGGAGAGGAACGGTCGCTGACCGTTAGGGATATCTCCACCACCTTCAGCATTTCGGCTGCAGGCTTGAGCCCCAGCCAGTTGGCGACGTACGAGGAGGCATCGGCTCAAGAGATATGGGATCTCTTCCGAGCAAGGGATGCAGGGGCTGAAATCAAGAGAAGCGCCCCCAAGAAGCTCTTCAAACTGGAGTTTGAACTTCTCCACGACATCTGTGCGTACTCCATCGAAGGGAGGACAGGGAGTTACGACAAGTGCACAGATCTCCGGTTCCGGATCATGTCTGCCATCATGGCCGGAGAGAAGGTGAACTGGACGAGGTTCATCATGAAAAGGCTGTGGGAGGAAGCAGAGAAGATAACGGAGCGTCGGAGCTACGGTATCACCATTTGTTCTCTGCTCTGCAAGCTTGGCCTTCAACTTGCAGCTCCCGTCCCCATTCATCCTGGAAAGTATCTCGGGGAGAAGAAGAAGGGCAAGACCCAGCCGAAGGCTGCAGGAGCAGGAGTTGCGAGGAAGAAAACCAAAGACAAAAAGAATGCAACTCCTGCTCTGCAAGATGAAGCTGCTATCAGCGGGGAAGATGCTGAAGAAGAGGATCATTCGAGTCCTCTTTCTGTTATCAAGAGGAGTTCAGGGAAGGCTGTACCTGAACTTGAATCCTCTTCCCCAGATGATGACGCACCCTTGGTGAGAAGGGCTCCACGCAGCAAGAGAGCTGTTGTTGCTGTTGGGGATGTGTCACATCAGCCTGATATGGTTGTAGTTGACCTTGGGGATGAGTCACATCAACCTCAAGAGCTATATCAGCACCGGGTCGAACCAACTGAAGAAGAAGCTCGTCTACAAACAGAAGCTTCAGTGCTCGATCCCACCTTTCCGGCTGCTAGAAATATGCCGGCAGAGTACTCTCTTTGGAGAGAGATGCGGCTGTCTAAAGGGGAAATCCTGTTGAAGTGGAAGGATTTCCTGACAGTCGAGCAAGCTGTCCTGGAGTGGGCCAAATCAAAGGATATTCTGGCACTCCTGCAACCTGACTTTGCAGCAAGAGTTTAAGAGCTCGATGGCTGCAGCGCTGCACAAGGAGCACAGGACAAAGGAAAGGGCAAGGCTCTTGCAGAATCCGACTCTGCAGAGCTGCCGATGAAAGTAGCAGTGGAAGATGTGCAGGTCTTCCTAGCCCCGGCTGCAGAGGCGGTAAGAAGGGGCGATGATGTCGCATTTGCTCAGGAGTAAATCGACACCTTGGGAGTGGAGTAGGCTGAAGAAGCCATGCTGCATCTAGCGCTGCAACAGAGCCTGAAGGAAACCAGGATGCAGCACACTCCAAGGAGAATGCGGGGAGAAGGCAGTTCAAGTTCATATCAGATGAACTCCCCTGCATACGAGCAAGTAGTTGAGGGCCTCTCCAACATTGTCACGTTGGATCGCTTGGAGGAGGAGGAAGCCCAACTACTGGATTATGGTGATTCCCCAGTGCGCGAAGATGAAGATGCTGCTCAAGCACACTTTGAGGGGGAACCATCCACCATAATCAGGAATGTCATCTCAGACATTTCTGAGATTGCCGATGAAGCATCTACGGAGGGAGTTGCAGAGGCGGTACTCCCTGCACTGGACGCGACAGCAGTGCAGCCAGCAACCACCCTTCAACAGGAAGAAGGAGCTGCAGAGAAGAGCAGGGTGGAAGCTGAGATCCTAGCAGCAATAGAGGATACAGTGCTGAATACTGTGATCGCTGCAGGAAGCCATGCAGAGCTGCAAGAACCCATTCTTGCAGCAGAGGCTGTCGAAGCTGTTTCGGGACCGGCCGAGGAGACGGGGTCCGTTGAGAAGACCTCAGTGGAGGATGTTGTTCTGACAACACTCCCTGAGTGTACGAAGACCTCAGGTGGGGAGGCTGTTCAGACAGTACCCACTGAGGATGCTGGAGTTGAAGCCGAGGTATCCCCAGTGCAGTTAGAGACACCTCGTGAGGAGGTTGATGCTGCAGCCGCTGCTTGCTCTCAAGAACCTTCAAAGGTTACTGCAGCGAAGGATACTGTGGACGCTAATATGTCGGATGCCGAATTCGCAAGATGGATGAAGGAACGGAATATTGCTGTTCATGGGCCAAAATCTGGCGGAGCAATTCCTGTTCCAGTCTCATCTAGCGAAAAGGAGGCAGAAGCAGGAGAAGAAGAAGAAGATAAGCACCCATTTTCAAGCTCTACAAGCTCTCATACCAGCGAGGATGAGGATGAGGTTGCTTCTGAAGTACCGAGGTAGGATGCAGCACGAGTATGTAAGGAGGTTATTCCATTTGCTGCATCCACTGTTGCCTCAACAAGAAGGAATTCAGGGCTGACTCCTGATGAATCCATCAACAGAGTCGAGACCGCTGTTAGACATCTGCTGCATGCTCTCTAAGAGCATGAGTCTACCATGCGCAACAGTCTCAAGGTCAGTGCCCAATTCCATGCTGAAACCATGACGGGTTTCAAGAAGGACCTCGAAGTGCTGCCTGATATGATTAATCATACTCTCAATGATCATTCAAACAGGCTGTACTACGATCGGGTCAGGATGGAGAAGGAGTTGAAGGTCGAAGCTGCTCTGACGCGCCAAGAGGTCAGACAATGCAAGCTGCATGCTGAGACTGCCTCTAACAGACTCAACTCACACTCCAGAGTCCTGGAAACACTTCTGGATCGTGTCTTCGATCAATCTCAGAGAACCAGAAGTGTAGACGACAGGTTGGGGAATCTGGAGCTGATTGTAGGAGAGCTGAGGGATATCATGGTCCGAGCTTTCTCTCAGCATGTCGATGCTCCAGAGCCCGCCCCTGAACCGACCCGACGCCCGCGATCTAGGGCGGTCCCAGCTGCCCCTGCTCAGCCCCCGGCTTTTGATGATGCCAAAAATGGGGAAAGGTTTGAAGGCTTTGAAGATCGCTATAGGAGCAAATGGGCGGCTGAACCTGAAGAAGAGGAAGAAGATGATGACCAGCAACCTCTCAGCAGGAGGAGAATGAGGTCTGGATCATCTGCTGCTGCTGATATCCCTTCTCCGAAGAGATGGAGAAGAGATGATGATGGAGCTGGTGGAGCCGGTGCAGCTGCTGGAAGAAGATCTGCTGCAGGTTCTGCACACAGCAGAGCTGCAAGTAAGGATGCAGCACCGCCCAGCTATCATCATAAGAGAAGGGATGATAGCCAGCAGCAAGGCTCAAGGAAGAGGATGAGCGGGGACGAGTCTGAGAATCAAAGGCGCCAGTACGAAGAAGCTACAGATCCTAACGCCTGGATTCAAAGACTCGGTGTAATTGGTGAAAGAAATTTTTTTCCAAACAACTTCTACCAATTCCCTCCTCAAGAAATCCCTCGCCTTGACACAGAGAACATCTCTGCTGAAGTGTCTGTGTTGATGGATCAAAGGCCTGAAGAAGAGAACATGGCTTGGAGATTCGACATCTTCAAAGAAGTCAGACTGCCTTTTGATCGGAATCCAACATTTGAGGCGATCACCATTTTCAAACGATCAGAGTACCTCAGACACTTCAGAGATCTATGCAGGCAAGGCAAATTCAGCAAGTATCATACCTGCAAGACTGCATTGAGAAGGTATGAACAGCTCGTTCGGGAAGAAAGCCTTGACATTCAACAACTGTACATCGATCGAGTCAAGGAAGGGCTGATTGTACCATACTGCGAGGACTTCTGGCTGAGATGGATTCAGATTCCTGTGATCAGACACAAGCTGGAAGAGTCCTACCAAGAGTCCATCAGGGACTGGTGGAAAGGATCAAGAGGAAGGGAAGGCCTTGAAAGGTTTGAAAGAAGATCAGACGAATCTGCAAGCAAAAGATCTTCAAATACCCTCTTATGATCCTTGTTGTATTTTTCATGTTGTAAAAATTTCTATCTCTTAAATGAAGAAATTTTTCTTTCTGCTCTGACCAAGTTCAACTCTTATGAACTCATGCATGTTATTTATGTTTTCTTGTTATGTTTGTTGAAAGGAATAGCATGATGCATCTCTGATGAATCCAGGATTAGATTTATTTATTCAAAGCTGTGCAAGTATGTAATCTGGATAAACCATATGAGTTAAAGTAAAATGAAACTTCTTCATGAACGAAATACTGTAAAGGTTTTGTCATCATCAAAAATGGGGAAATTGTTGGGATTTCGTTGTTTAGATTTTGATGAGACAAACCAACCATGTAATAGGAAGTTCTGAGTACCCCATTTTCACATTGTTTAAGTGAATAAATAGACTAGAATTGAGTCTTGAGTCAAGGATTGAAATGGAGGTTAAAAGAGGATAAAGCTGCATCTAAGCTTTAAAGGAAGATATCGCTGCAAGAAGGCAGGATACAGTATCGCTGCAAGAAGGCAGGATACAGTATCGCTGCATGAAGGCAGGATACAGCAAAGCAAGGAAGAACGGCGTGTAGCATCGCTGCATGAAAAGGATACAGGAGTACTGCTAGAACGAAGTTACAGCAGCACTGCCAGACGATACTGCAAGCAGGTCTAAAATACAGCAGCACTGAAAGTATGCATCAGCTGCACAGAGACCAAGGATACAGCGCAGACTTACAGAACAGTTAAGTATATACAGCGCCAACTACAAGACTAAGTATCCTGCAAATCCCAGGAAGGATAAATGCAGTACGAGGAACGGAGATCCAAGCAGGGACAAAAGAGCCGTTCAAGAAAAAGTCAAAGTAGCAGACACGGAGCCAATAAGAAGATGCCACATGGACTGACGCGCCGCAGAAAGCTGCGAGCCGCAACTGCCGCATTAAATGCTTCGAAAAGAAAGGTCAGTCGCATTAAATGCGAACCATACTTTGGCCAGGCTATTTCAAATTCAAAAGAGGGATGTCTCCTTCAACGGACATCTTCTCCTACAAGTATAAATAGAGGTCGAGGAGAACTGAAGCTGGTTACTGAAACTTTTACGCTAAATCCACAAAGCTTACAAGATCCAAGTATTCAAATCTACAATCAGTTTCAGTCACTCAACCTATCGAAGTGAAGCAGAGTTCAAGCTGAAAGATTCCTTACGGATTCAGAAGCTCACTTCGAAGCACAAGTTGAAGAAAACCTTTTTATCCTTTTAACCTTGTTGCTGTGTGCTTAGGTTGTTTTAGTGGTGTCAAGCAGTTGATATGAGAGATCCTTGCTGTTTGTGTTAGTTGTCTAGAGTTAGGCAGCTTCCTTGTGTGGGAGTATAGAACCCTGTGTGGGTTAGCCTTTGAAGTTTGCAGTTGCTGTGTGTACACTGGACTTCAGTAGGTGGTTTGCTTTGTAAAGTTGATAGATTGTTAGGAGAGTCCTGTAAATCAATCTTGCTTAACAAAGTTCCTGCTCGAGAAGCAGTAGAGCGGACGTAGAAGGGTTACACCACCTTCGAACCACTATAAGCCATAAGTGTTTTTATCGCTTTATTTATCTGTGCTTATTTTCTGCATATACTTATATCTCTTCTCATCATAAAACGTTTGAAAGAAGCATTTTTGTGTAAAACAGCCTTGTGTTTAAAAGTATATTTCCGCTACGTACAAAACTCCAGGTTACAGCGTGCAGCACTGCATTCTAGCGCTGCAAGCAGTAACCATCTATCGCTGCAAGCTCAAGTAACTTGTAGTGCAGAACGGTTGTTTTAAAGATTCTGAAAAATCGACCAAGGTTCATTCACCCCCCCCCTCTGAACCTCGGACATCACTTGGGACCAATAGTGTCGAACAATTGATAGGAGAAATCCTTGCTGTTTGTATAGTTGTCTAGGAGATAGGCAACTTCCCTGTGTGGGAGTTTGGAACGGTTGTGTACTCTGGACTCTAGTAGGTGTTTTACTTTGTAAAGTTAATAGATTGTTAGGAGTGTCCTGTAAACCAATCTTGCTTAACAAAGTTCCTGCTCGTGGTAGCAGTAGAGTAGACGTAGAAGGATTACAACACCTTCGAACCACTATAAACCATAAGTATTTTATTGCTTTCTTATCTGTGTTTTATCTTAAATATTTATCTCTGTCATAAACATAAAACGTTTTGAAAAAAAATCATATTTGAGAAAACCAGTCTTGTGTTACAAAACCTATTTTTCCACTACGTATATAACTCTAAGTTACAACATGCAGCACTGCATACTAGTGCTATAAGCAGTAACTGTCTGGCGCTGCAAGTTCAAGTAACTTACAGAACAGTAAGTTTTAAAATGATTTGTAAAATCAACCAAGGTTCATTCACCCCCCTCTAAACCTCGAACACCACTTGGGACCAACAAATATTTTAAAGTTTTACTCTAGAGGCGTATCCCAATCGTCTATGCCATACTTCAAAATCAACAGTCGCTGAAAAGGCTCTTCGACTATCATTAACAGGCTCTAGAAGATATAGACCACTACGCTGCTTACCGACTCCAATTAAGTTCCTCAAAGCTAAGTCCTGCATGGTATAAAAATTAGGGAAGAATGTCATCACACAGTTGAGATCTTTTTGTGAGTCGACTAACTAAGAGTAGATTGCATTGAAAATTTGGCACATACAATACACGTTCAACACTTAAACTATTAGATAAATCAATAGAACCAATACACCGAACCGATATTCTATCCCCATTAGGAATTTTCATGGGTATTTTTGTACTAGTATTTGTAAAAGATTTAATAATGCTCTTCTCGTGTGTAATGTGTTCCATTACTCCGAAATCTATCACCCATGGTGTACCGAAAAAAGTCTTACCAGCCATGTTTATAGAAAAAATGGGTGCAACATCGGCATTGTTGTTTAGGAAATCCCTTAACTGTGCTAGTTATTTGGCAGAAAAAACTGGAAAAGGACTTACACATGCGAAGCCTGCGACTGTTGCCCTGGGTGTCTGTCTTTTCTCATAATTTTTGTTTGTGTCCTTCTCTTTCACTTTTCCCAACTTTCTACCTTTTTCTGGGTAACCAATTATCTCGTAGCAGTTCTCGATGGTGTGCCAAAGTTTCCCACAATTGTTACACCTCAGAGGAGTATTGTCACTACCACCACGATTCTGGTTCTCATGCCGCTGTATTTGGAATGTTATGCCATCAATGGTTGTCTTCACGAACTCGATATTAGCCGGTGCCGCTCATCTTCTATGACGAGATGATACATCATCCCAAGGCTCGGCAGCAGTTTCATACTTAGTATTTGTGTCTTGATGGTACTGAAGGCATCGTTCAGACTCATGATGAACTCGAAGATTCACTCTTTGAAAATCCTCTCGATAAAAAGTTTCGATAATTGGCATATGCATTTACCGTACGTATACTTCGATACCACTGAAATGATATTGATTTCATCCCAAATTTCTTTCAGTTTCGTGTAATATACGGACATCGGCATCTTTTCTTGACGAGTAGTGTGAGTGAGGTTTCTCTTGAGTTCATAGGATGCGCTCTATTTCCCAAATCGTTCTTCAAAATCGCTCCATATCTCTTGTACAGTTTTTACATGTTTGACACCACCTTGGATTTCTTTATCCATGGCCACCATCAACTAACCTTTGACCATGGCATTGCAACATTTCCATGGAAGAAAATCAGAGGAGCCCTCTTGTGGCATGGATATAGATCCATCCACGAAACCAAATTTATTTTTGGCAAAGAGGCAATTGCTCATTTCTTCGAACAATCTCCGTAGTTTTCATCACTAAAAAGATCAAAAACAAAAACGTGACTCAGATTGTCAGACAAGCCAATAAAATAGGGAGAACTTATATCAATATCGGTTCCAGTTTTACTACAATCACCGTTTTTCGTTATTGGTGTGTTCTTGCCAAAAAAATACGAAAGCTTTTAGTGATTTTTAGGATCTTTAGTTAAACCTGTTTTGATACCATGATAAATTCGACAAAAGAAGAGAAGTTTGAGAAAATGTTTTTCTCAATTTTTCTTAATTGAAAATGAAAATGGGACATACCCCATATATGTACAACTACAAAGAAAGATGATCCATTCAATATTTGATCGGATCCTTTAATTTAGGAACAAGAAACAACCTTACCAACAATACAAAAGATATTGGAAAATATCGACAAATATTCTTCCATGCATATCTTGAAAACAAATCAAAGAAAAATATCGACAAATATTCTTCCATACATATCTCAATCTCAATACCCCAAAGCCCTCATTTTTCCCAATCAACATTAGTCTCATTTTCTTACCCATCATTACCTAAGTCAGTCTCATTTCCTAGCAGCTCACCCTCTATTACAATTTTTCATAATAAATTAAGGGGATTGATTCACAATCTCTATCATCTTCCATAACCTGAAATCATTAATCCACAATAAATAAACATTCATTTAACTAGTACCATTAGCAGAAAATTATTCTATCAAATAGAACCCTAAAGTCAGCTACACACATTCATTCATAAAAGGCATACATTCATAAACTGCAAAAAAAATAATAAGACATACATCAAATTACATACAAGTATCATCACACATACAATAATTAAAACAATAGTATTATGAGGAATATAAATTTGTAATTAACCCATTATAGATAAATATATTAATACTTAAGTCAAATATATGCAAATAATTATGTTATGAAATATGTTATATATGAAATCAACTGTATCTTAACAATTGGATATTAAATCCAAGTAAACCATATAAAAGTTTTCTTAATAGTTAAAGTAGCTCTAGCCTCCAATCTGCCAAAAAGTTAGAGTATGTCATACATAAGATGAAGTGAATAATACATTTAAAAAACTAAAATATACAAGCCTCCCAATCAGAAACACTTATGATCAAAAGAACACCCAAATACAAATCTTTTTAGTCTTTTTTTTTATATCTTCTCAAAATAGAAATAGCTTGAAAGGATAATGGAAGGAATAATTATAAATTGTAATGCAAATTAAATAAAAAGAACCAATATTTCCAATGACCAGTGACCTACACTTATCATATCTTCAAGTTGAATCAGTGAAGGTCTCATAACATTTGCAAAATAATTTGGTGAACAAAAAACGAAAACAAAGCAAACAAAATAAGATGTCAGCTAAGTTTAGCTCGTTCATACTATTTGTTTTTGAATTATTGTTATGTTAGTTGAGAGTCATGTTTCCACTTGTAAAAGAGCTGGGGGCCATTTTCATTATTACTGTTTCGATTGTTAAAATTAGATCTGCTTGTTCAGGACTCGATCTTGGTACTAGTCCATAACGATCTTATTAGTTTTTTCCTTTACGGTGTCGTTTTATGTTTAAGTTGATACGCTGTCATTTTGTCTCAAGCATTGTAAGCATGAATAGGTGTATATATCACCTTCTGCATACGTTTTGGGGGATTATTCAGAAATTAAGCAACTTTGATTCTCTCACTCTGAAATTCACACGCTTCCTACGAGCGTGAGCTCGACCTTATGTGCAGTACTCGTGACAAGTGGTATTAGAGCCACGCGCTGTATTATCTTCCGTAATGATGGTAAAGACTCATGGCCAAAGGATCGATTCACTGGAACAACAAGAGTTCGAGTTGTTAGTTGGATAATCAGTAGTGCTGCAAGGACAAGCTCAAGTTAAGGCTCGTTTGGAGTCTAAATTGGAGAGCATTGGTGAGATGTTGCGCTCTCAAATTCTGAATGCATTGAAGGAACAACAACCTACTCCAAAAAAGTAAGGATTCCACTAGTCCTCCTCCTACTCCCCATTATAGTCTTTGGATCTAGCTCTAGTAGTGGTGGTAATGCAAGTAGGGATAGAAATGATGCTAAAATTTTGTCTCATATCCCTATGAATCGCATGAATGGCAACCAAGGACAATTGAGTGGTAAGATGCCTAAGCTGGAATTCCCTAGGTTCAGTGGAGATAATCCAAGGTTATGGTTAAGGAAATGCTATCGATATTTTTCTTATAATAACATGAATGATTATGATAAAATAAGTTTGGTAGCAATGAACTTGGATGGTGTGGCTCATTACTGGTTTGTGGACTATGTTGATAAGAGGGATAATATGACTTGAGAAGCCTTTACCAAGTTAGTAATGGACCGGTTCATTAACCCTACTGGAGGAAGTTTGGTGGTCAATTCAATAGACTAAGGCAAACTGGAGTTGTTCATACCTACATCCAGGAATTTGAGGAGATGAGAGCTCTCATGAGAAAGTATAACAAGACCTTAACAACTGAGTACTTTATTAAAAGCTTCATAGGGGGTTTGAAAGAAGAAATTAGTAAGCTAGTGGTCATATAGAAGCCTAGCACACTTTTGACTGCTACTCAGCTGGCTATCCAGCATGAGTGATAGTGCAAACTTAACAAGGAACTAGAAGGTTGTATCCAAGTTCACTCCTAATCAATCATCTGTTGTTGGCAAAGTGAAAACTAATCAGAATAAGACAAAACTTCTACCAATTAAGAGTCTGACACCAGAAGAAATGAAGGTTAGGAGGGATAAGAACCTTTGTTTCAATTGTGATGAGGTGTTCCGCATTGGACACAAGTGCAAGAGGTTGTATCTGATTCTAATGGAAGAAGACGATGATGAAACTGTAGAAACCTTGGAATTGGAAGGGCTAGGGGTGTTAGGATGTATACTGTAAGCCTAACTTTTATATGAACATCTATTTTTGATATGAGAATCTTTTATGGTCAAATGTTTGTATTTTATATTTGTTATATATATTATTGCAATTGTGCAATTAATTTATATTGTAGATAACATGGTGTGTAGTGCCACATAGAAGATCATGTTAATAGTTTCTTATAAATTATAAATAGTAGCTTACAAACAAGATGAATTTGGACAAATCATCGGAATGGTTGTAGTATAATTTGGTATTAGTCTATATTGACTATAAAATTACACCAGTACACTTTGTATGTATTAAGCAGGACCAATTGAGGTTGTTTGATTTATACAGACTATATAATAAAACAAGACCTCTGTTATTATGGATGTGCGTTCTCTTAATCCCTATAAATAACGGGCGCGTATATTCAATTTGATTTTTTTAATTTATGAATGGTTGAGATTTATTCATTAAATCAATAAGTTCGGTAAATTGGGATACAATATTGTTTATATGGTGTGTTGTTGATTATATAAGGAATTTATGTCTTAATTATTTAGGATGATAATGTCTCTTTGAGGAGCTCATAAGGATTATCATGTAAAACCCTGCAGGTGGATTTATTCCGGCATGATAATAAAGTTGAGTGGTACTACTCAAGAAATTAGATGTTAATTAAATTGAGTTTTTAGTAACTTATTTAATTAACGGATACTTGATATCTTAAACACGGGGAGATAAACATACTCATAATAAATAGGAGCCCATATTTAATATGAATTTGGGGTGGTAGTTCAATAATAACTCCTTAGTAGATCGAGTTATTATTGATGGGCTTAAGAAGTGTGTTTGTGTGAACATATGACTCCTAAGCCTACCAGGAGACCTAATTCTAATCCTCCTCTAGGTCCCTGCTGTAGCCTATAAATATGCCTTAAGTCTGTCGCTTCTAAATACATGAAAATCTTAGATACAATTTAGTAGAAGACGACTGGAATTCTCAAAAGCTCATTGCCCACACAACGTTCGAGAAAAGGGTGAGGAATACAGCAGAAGATCAAGAGGTCAAGGCTCCATCGATTGCTCTGTCTACAATTCTGACCTTAGAATTAATTCGCCTTATTTTTGCTGTAATAGGTATGACTCATTTTTCCACTACGCATTGTCATATTTTGCATGGACCCCAAATTGAAATTGCATAGGATTAGCGATTCGGCGGTGTCAACAAAGGGATGATCAGAAGGATGTATAAGTTTCTCTTAAAGCTGTTGCAGGGCAAGTACATACTGACACAATTAAGCTACTGGGAAAATCAGCTAGCCAAGAGCTGATTATCCTGCTTGACTCATGGAGCACTCACAACTTCTTAGATCCCACTACTGCTGGAAGACTGGGATGCATTATAGAGTATACTAATCCTTTGATTGTTACTGTGGCTGATGGGAATAAAATTGAATGTAACTCCAAGTGTCCTCAGTTTTAGTGGGATATGGGAGACTGCAAGTTTAGCACACCAATTAGGCTACTAAAGCTTGAGGGTTGTGATATGGTGATTGGAGTTGATTTGCTGAGTCAATTTGGACCAATCGCACTGGATTTCAAGGAGCACACTGCATAGTGACACCAATCCCTTTTCATGAAGAAGATTTAGATTGTTGCTAGCTAGGGATTGGGGGAGGGGACTTTTAGATGCAATATGTCAATTTAACACTAAAGGTAGGGTAATTAAACTACAAGGAATTCAGTCAAATTTTAAGCTAAATATGATTACAGCTGAGCAACTAGGCAGGGAGGTGAAGAAAGGCAACCAAGAGGTTGAAGCTTACTTGTGTCTGATCACTACTCTAGAGGGAAAACAGAAAAACACTAATCACCACCAAATTGCTCTATTATTGAGAGAATAAACTCGTGTTTGAGATGCCAAAGGAACTACCTCTAGAAAGAAGAATGGATCACCAAATTCCAATCAAGCAAGGAGCAAAACCTTTTAAATAGCATGCAAACAAGAAGCGGAACCTTTTAAATAGCATGCTTACCGATATCCTCTTCTCCAAAGGCAAGAGATTGAAAAGTTAGTTAAGGAGATGCTTCAAACTGAAGTGATAATGCCAAGTACCAATCCATATTCCTCTCATGTTCTTTTGGTTAAGAAAAATGATGGAAGTTGGAGGTTCTGTGTAGATTATAGGAAGTTGAATGCAATAACTGTAAGAGATAGCTATTCTATTCCCTTGATAGATGATCTATTAGATGAATTGAACGGAGCTCAGGTGTTTTCTAAGATTGATCTCAGGGCTAGTTATCATCAAATCAAGATGGCTGAAGCTGATATTCATAAAACAACATAGATTGTATGAATTTCTGGTGATGCCCTTTGGGCTAACCAATGCCCTAGCCACTTTTCAAGCTGTCATGAATCAGATTTTCAGTGAACATTTGAGAGATTTCGTATTGGATATCTTAATGATATCTGAGTATACAGCAAGACTACAAAAGATCACCTGATTCATTTAAGAGTTGTGTTTGATATCCTCACCAAACACACTCTATGTCAAAGTGTCATTTGGTCAGTCTGAGGTAGAGTAACTGGGGTATGTTATCAGCATTCAAGGGGCTAATGCAGATCCAAAAAAGATTAAAGTGATGACTCTTTGGCCATAACCAACCACAGTCAAAGCTCTGAGGAGAATCTTGGGATTGACTGGATATTATAGGAAATTCATACAAAATTATTGAATCATTGCAAAGCCTTTAACTAATCTCACTAAGAAATGGAAGTTTCTTTAGAATCCAATGACCGAGGAAGCTTTTGCTACTTTGAAAAGGGCCATAATTACTATTCCAATTCTCAGGCTTCCAGACTTCAATAAACCATTTACTATGGAGACAGATGCTTGTTACCATGGTACAAGGGCTGTGTTATGCAGGATCATCACCATTTGGCATTCTTAAGTAAAGCTTTGGGAGTAAGAAGTCTGAGACTTTCTATATATGAAAAAAAATTATTGGCTATCCTAATGGCAGTAGAGAAGTGGAGGTTCTAGCTTCTACATACTCCATTTATTATCAAGACTGGTCATAGGAGTCTTAAGTACTTGTTGGAACAGAATATTTCTAATCCTTTACAACATATATATCTTACTAAACTCCTGGGATTTGACTACATAATTGAGTATAAGAAAAGAGTAGATAATAAGACAACAGATGCCCTTTTAAGAAGGAATAAGGAAGAGTGTGAGTGTGCTCTCAAATCAGCTTGGGTATTAGAGGTTATAAAGAGTTGTGAGAATGATTTTGAGGTTCAAACCATCATTGCTGAGTGTGCCACAATACCACAAAATGTTTCATTCTACAATTTCTCAGATGGATTACTGAGATATAAGGGTAAACTGGTGATAGGTAATGACATTTAGTTGAAGAAATAAATTATCACCTATATACATAACTCAAGCGTAGGAAGGCATTCAGAAGTTACAGCTACATATCAGAGGTTGACCAATATTTTTTGGTGGCCAGGAGTTAGACAAGTGCAACAACATATCTCTGAATGTCATATGTGTCAGATTAGTAAGCATGAGAATCTTCAGAATCCTGATTTGCTACAGCCTCTTCCAGTTCCAAATCAAGCATGGACTTAGATATCAATGGACTTCACTAAGCAACTACCATTATCTTCCAGCAAGGATATTATTTGGGTGATTGTGGATAGGCTAACCAAGTATAGCCACTTCATTTCTTTGGCACATCCATTTTCGGCTTCTCAATTGGCCTCAGTATTTCTTAAAACCATCTGTAAACTTCATGGATTGTCTCAAAGTGTGGTGTCACTACAAGAAAATCGCCTTACGACAATAGTTTTTCCACGTCGTTAAATCCAATTTTTTACCGTTGTTGTATCGACCGTTGCAAAAAAATTTCGCTCTACGACAACGCACCAAAAAGCGTTGTCGTATCTAGATACGACAACGCTTTTTGGTGCGTTGCAAGAAAATGGTTGTCTTTTCTTATTTTCTGGAACTATTTTACAACGCTTAAAAAACGTTGTTTTTTCCTATTTTACAACGCTTTTTGGTGCGTTATAAAAAGCGTTGTCGTATCTGAAAAAAATCAAAAAAGTGACACATCATCAGCATATTTTGGACACGTCATTGCCACGTCATCTTCCACATCATCAAATTCCGACACATCATTGCCACGTCATGAGAAATAAATGTGCATTGTTTGGAATTCGAACTCGAGACCTTTGTTGGACCTTGAACCACCAGGCTACTAGTGCTTTATATGTTTATATTATATATGTATTTCTTTTATTAACTAATTTTATATATATACATATATAATTGGAAGATTAATGACTAATTAATATGTTTAATAATATTTAATCTAATTTCATATTAAGACAATTATAAAGTATACTAGTGCATATTTTTAATATATGTTATAAACATACTAATTTTTTAAAATTATGAGTTTGTTCATATATATAAGATAATATTAATGCAAATAATATAAAATAATATCATAAAATAATTAAACTTTTCAACTTTAATTTAATTAAAATAATATATAATTTTTGTATTATTATATAAAAAAAAATTGTATTGACCAATTAATATATGTATGTTTTTTTATTTTGAAAAATAGTTTATGGTTCAATTAACATATTTACGTTTTTTTTCTTCATATTATTCTTTTAATTAATCATTTTTATATCTTTTTTTATTTTATAAAATAATTTTTTCAAATAATTTATGTTTTTGGTATTAATTTTAAAACCAAACTAATTTATATTTATTTTCTAAAATAATAATATATAATTTTTATATTATTATGTAATACAAATTTTTATATTTTTCAAATTAATATATGTATTGTTTTTTTTTTTGTTGTAAAATAATTTTTGGTTCAAATTAAAACCAAACTCATTTTATATTTACTTTCTAAAATAATAATATATAATTTTTATATTATTATGCAATACAAATTTTTATATTTTTCAAATTAATATATATATTGTTTTTTTTGTTGTAAAATAATTTTTGGTTCAAATTAAAACCAAACTCATTTTATATTTACTTTCTAAAATAATAATATATAATTTTTATATTATTATGTAATACAAATTTTTATATTTTTCAAATTAATATATGTATTGTTTTTTTTTTGTTGTAAAATAAGTTTTGATTCAAATTAAAACCAAACTCATTTTATATTTACTTTCTAAAATAATAATATATATTTTTTATATTATTATGTAATACAAATTTTTATATTTTTCAAATTAATGTATGTATTGTTTTTTTTTTGTTGTAAAATAATTTTTGGTTCAAATTAAAACGAAACTCATTTTATCTTTACTTTATAAAATAACAATATATAATTTTTATATTATTATGTAATACAAATTTTTATATTTTTCAAATTAATATATGTATTGTTTTTTTTTTTTGTAAAATAATTTTTGGTTCAAATTAAAACCAAACTCATTTTATCTTTACTTTCTAAAATAATAATATATAATTTTTATATTATTATGTAATACAAATTTTTATATTTTTCAAATTAATGTATGTATTGTTTTTTTTTTGTTGTAAAATAATTTTTTGTTCAAATTAAAACTAAACTCATTTTATCTTTATTTTCTAAAATAATAATATATAATTTTTATATTATTATGTAATACAAATTTTTATATTTTTCAAATAAATAAATGTATATTTTTTTATTGTTGTATAATTAAATTTTTTATATATTCTTAGTTAATTGATATGATATATATATATATATATCCTTTTTTTATGTTTTTTGTATTAATTTTAAAACACAATAATTTTATCTTTATCTTTTTTTAAGAAAAACATTCGTAATTTATGAATTATGAATTATAAATCACAATTTTTGAATTGTGTTTTAAAATAATATACCAATTTTGTATTATTATTTCAAAGGGTGGGAGTAATATTTAATTAGGTGTAGTTAATTTCTTAATTAATTCAAAATAGTATTTTATAAAAAATACTATTTTCTAAAATTATGAGTTTGTTCATATAAGATAATATTAATGCAAATAATGTAATACAAGATAACATTATAAATTAATTAAATTTAAGTTAATTAAAAAACAATTATTTTATAATTAATGAGTTGTAAAATTGTAAAAAAAAAGTAATAAGAAACGACAACGCCAAAAAGCGTTGCATAAAGGGTTGTAAAATTGAAAAAAAAAAGTACTAAGAAATGACAACGCCAAAAAGCGTTGCATAAAGGGTTGTAAAATTGTAAAAAAAGTACTAAGAAACGACAACGCCAAAAAGCGTTGCATAAAGGGTTGTTGTTTTGAAATAAAAATTCGCTCTACGACAACGCATCAAAAGCGTTGCACAAAAGCGTTGTCTTTTAAAAAAAAAGTCATTTAACAACCCTACTAAAAAAACATTGCCGTTTCCTAAAAAAGCGTTGTCGTATGGTGAATTTTTTTAAAAAAGACATCGCTTTTCGGAAAAAAGCGTTGTAAATTCCAAAAAACAACACAAATACATGAAAAGCGTTGTTAAATGGGCGTTGTTGTATGCAAAACTTCTTGTAGTGTGTCTGATAGAGATAAGATCTTCACTTGTCATTTCTGGAAACAACTCTTTTAGTTGATTGGCATAGAACAACAGTTGAGTACTGCTTATCACCCTTAGACTGATGGTAAAACTGAGAGGGTGAATCTATGCCTAGAAACTTATTTGAGATGTGCAGTGTAATAATTAGCTTCCCATAGCAGAGTTCTAGTACAACACTACTTACCATACATCTTTGGGAATGAGCCCGTTCGAAGCAATCTATGGGTTTAAGCCAATATCATTGGAAAGAGGACCCTATCTTAACACTAGTGTGGAGGGCGTATCACACTTTCTAAAAGATTCTCAATTGGCTTAGTAGAAACTAAAAGAATCCCTTAGGAAAGCTCAAGAAAATATAAAGTTATACGCTGATAAGAAGAGGACTTTCAAGGAGTTTCAAGAGGGAGATTGGGTTTATTTGAAGCTAAAACCCTATAGACAGAAGTCTCTACACAAGAGTAAAGTTTGGAAGCTTAGTCCTAAATATGCAGGTCCTTTCCAGATTCTATCTATGGTTGGATCAGCAGCATATAAACTCCTTGTTACACCATCAGCTAAGATCCACACTGTTTTTCATATCTCGGTTCTCAAGAAGAAAGTTGGCCTAGTCAAGAACATTGTTGATACCTTGCCTGAATTTGATACTAAGGGGAAACTCTTGTTGAAGCCACTCAAGATCTTAGCTAGGTAACTGGTTAAAAGAGGACATTCTCCCGCAAACCAACTGTTTATCCGTTGGTCTCATCTGCTAAACGAGGAAGCTACATGGGAGTTCTATGAGGATATCCAAGCTAAGTATCCAGAGCTTCTATCTTGAGGTCAAGACCTGTTGAAGAAGGGGGTAATGTCAGCCATGTTCAGCTCGTTCATTCCATTTCGCTTTGAATTATCATTATGTTAGTTGAAAGTCGTGTTTCCATTTGTAAAAGCACTGTGTTTATTAGTTCTTTCTTTTACGGTGTCGTTATATGTTTAAGTTGATATACTACCATTTTGTTCTCAAGCATTGTAAGCATAAACAAGTGTATATATCACCTTGTGCATGCATTTTGGGGGATTATTCAGAAATTAACCAACTTTGATTTCCTCTTCTCTCTACTCTGTAATTCACACGCTTCTTATGAGCGTGAGGTCGACCTTTTGCACAGTACTCGTGACACAAGAAGATGGTCACCCCTTTTCCCACATCATCACTAACTTTGCAACCACTGACCAAAGTCGGAGCCAAATTCAAAAAACACAATAAAAATAAAAATCATACTTAAATATAACCTAAATTAGTAAAAAATGCACAAACAAATCAAGAAATTGTTGTTCTGTAGCGCCTAGGACAAAAACGAAGTATAATTGGTTAATTAAATAAGTAAAACCTTAATTAATATATCTTATGTGTATTAATTCTTGAGTGTTTAATTTAATTACGTACGTTTCAAATACGTGTATAACGATCGATTTTAAATGGATAAAATTTATATACATGGAACATAAAATATTTTTATACCATTAGATGCATAACGGAAAAATAAGAAGATAGAAATGAACTAGAGGTCAATCGGACACCCGTAGCTCAAACGGCGAAGAAAATGGTAAAATATAAAGTTTCGGAAAAATGAGGAACGGAATCGAGATGAACATAACCGAAATCTTATCGTGAATAGTAACCGAAATCTTATCATGAACAGTAGCCTAGCCTAGATGAACAGTATCCCCTAGTGAATAGTAACTTTTTCAATTTCTATAAATAGGCCCTCATTCGATTTCATTTTTCACCGTTTCTTCGAACGAGCCGAAAAGCACCGAAAATACGTAAGTCTCTCTCTCCTAAGAAAATTTCAAAGTTGTCGGTTTCGGTTGATTTTTGTACACAACGTAGCCCTCGATGAGATGAATCTAGGACAACTTTCGAAATTCAATTTCGATTCTCCGTTCGTCGAAAAACGGCAAAAAATGATCTCTAAACGCTAAACACTTACTCTTTGCCACCATTTCTCTCTCTTGTTTTCTCTCTCTGTCTCTTCTTCTCGCTGTTGCAGGCATCGGAGGGGCTTCCGGGGTTGTGGGCTAGCCACTGCAGGGGTGGCATCGGTGCCGGAAAACGGCATGGAAAAGGGGCTGTTGCATGGGGTTTTGTGTGTGTAATGTGTGTTGTTTATGCATGTTGTGGGGCGGCGCGAGTGGCGCCGCCGTGAGCTGCTGTTGGCCGGCACTGGTGATGCGCCGGCGAGGGCTTGGGGGTGGTGACCGGCGACTGGAAGTCGCCGGCCAGAGCTGTAAAGGCCGAGGTTGGTTTGGTGCATATGTGTGTATCGAAGGGCTTTTGAAGCTGTTTTTCCAGCACTATTCATTCCGGAATCCGGCGAGGGTTGGCCGGAGGTGGTAGCCGGCGGTTCAGGCTAGTCAGAGATCTAAGAGGCGATGGCACAGGGCTGCGCTGCCGTAGCCGGTGGCTCCGCGAAGGTGGCTGCTTGAGCAGGGTCGCGTCGGGAGACCTGGGCGCGAGCCGGCCCGAGGCTGCCGAGAAAAATAGGCAGCTGTCGAGACATGGAGCTCCCGCTATCGAGAAAATTAGGCAGCCACAGGGAGACGCCGTCGAGATTTTTCCTGTCGCCGGGAGATGCCGGGGTTTTTTTTCTCCCGTCGTCGGGAACGCGGGTGACGTCGTATTTTCGATCCGAATCTCATTTTCTTTTCATTATTCTTTATAGTTGAGTCATCGCCAACGAGATATCGTTGACCGGAGGTCGTGGATCCCGGTCAAAGTCAACCCTTTGACCAAATTATGAAAATACCCCTCAATCTTAAAACGCTCCGTTCGAGCTCGTTTCAACTCCGATTGAGCTCGTTCTTGTTTTGTTGTGATCCAAAATTCATTCTCTTTCACCTTAGCCTTATCAACTGATATTACCCTCTTGTTTCTTCAACCTCAATCGTTAGGCCTTCTATTCCGATCCGTCTCATCTCGATCGATAGTAACCAATCCGATATAGGTTAAATCTTTAATTATAGATTAAAATGATCTAAGAAAATATCATAAATTATATAGGCTGCATATTGGAGTGAAGCCTTGGGATACGTGATCTTGGATACTTACAACTCACGTGGTAACCACCGAACAAGGTGGGGGTAATTTCTAACTCTTTATCTGTTTACAGTTTTCCCTATTCCAAACATGATTGAGAAATACTAAATGCTGTGATTATACTTGTTGTGTCATACATAAACTGTGAGGGGTGGGCTCGCTGAGGCGCCCCTTCATGCATTCGTCCCTTACCTCCATTCTTTTATGAAACGTTTGGTGATGATATGATGTGTATTCGGGATGTGAGATCCTGATGATATTTTCCGCTACGAATATTATGTTAAATCGGTTGAAACCGATTGTTGATATGTAATATCTTCTGTTCGTCTCCTACCTCCTTTCTTCCTGCACGCCCGTTTGGAAAACTCTGATAAATGTTTTTGTAAGAAAATGGGGCGTGACACTGATTGTTGATATGTAATATCTTTTGTTCGTCTCCTACCTCCTTTCTTCCTGCACGCTCGTTTGGAAAACTCTGATAAATGTTTTTGTAAGAAAATGGGGCGTGACACCGATTGTTGATATGTAATATCTTCTGTTCGTCTCCTACCTCCTTTCTTCCTGCACGCCCATTTGGAAAACTCTGATAAATGTTTTTGTAAGAAAATGGGGCGTGACACGTTGTTGGTTCAAGAGATCAATTTACCAGGTTTTACGAACACCACCTTCACGTAAAAGTAGCGCATAGCCTTCTTAAATCCTAAATGCAATTCTCTCTCCCTCTCTCAATATCTACACTCGATTTCTTTCACAAATATGGGGAGTATTTTTACTGAAATTGTATGAAATGAGATGAGAATTGGAAAACCCTAATTTTTTCTCTCTCTAGAGTTTGTTGTGACTTTTACTCACTTAATGAAATTCTTAGTTAATATTAGGGGCATAACAGGAATTTCACATTAAAATTTAACAACGTTATCTATGATTTTAAAAAATGAGATGTGTGTTAGATTTTTGGTTAACCCAAATGTAATCCTTGCCATTTTGGTAATAAAGGGAGAGTGACACCGATTTTTAAAAACATAAAGGGGATTTTATGCATTTAACCCCTTTCAAATGTGTGTCAAACACTATCAAATTCCTTTCATTACAAATAAACTCGTAAATTTTTCACAAGATTATGCAAAGAATGCAAAATGTAAGTTTCTAACATAAAAGATATGAAATCAGGCTTATAAAAACACAAGTTATCATTTACTTCTTGATATATTATGAGTGAGAAGTTTCATTAATATCCAAATTAATTAGGGTTAATTGTTGGAGAAATGACCAATTTGACTTAATTTACATAACCAATTTTTTGAATATCACCAAATATAATATGAACTTTCATATCTTTTACAATTTTGATTGACGAGCAGATTTCAGGTATATTAGTTTTGGAAATAAATCTCATCGTTTCAAAATAAATCAATAACATAACATACACAATTAGAGTTATTTTGCAATGGTGGAAGTATTTCCAAAATAAATATACTCAAAATATGTTTGTTGGGTAAAATTGCAAAAAATAAGAAATTTTATGTTATATTTGGTGATATTCAAAAAATTGGTTAAAATTACAAATTAAGTAAAGTTTGTCATTTTTCCAACAATTAACCCAATTAATTATTCTCTAGAATTTTAATACCTTTAGGGATTTTATTAAATTTTAGAATTATAGGTCCATAGTAAAGATTAATAAAAAATTTATAATTATTACCGAAATAAATTCTATTATAATGTTTCTCAATTCCAATCTCTAATATCCTATGAGCATCTCTAATGGCTCTACCTAAATTTTAGATTTTTTAATACTACATCACTACCACATCATTGTCATCTCAAAAGTAAAAATACTTTTACCTTTAATCAAATATTTCACCAACCATTCTACCCAAAAAGTAACTATTCATGATCCTACGGAAAAAAGATTTTTTAAGTCCCGCACTACAAGAATTTCGCCATTTAACAAAGGTTTTTCCCCGTTGTCGTTTGGTGCGTTGCAAGAAAGGGTTGTCTTTTCTTATTTTTTGGAACTATTCATGATCCTACGGAAAAAAGATTTTTTAAGTCCGCATTACAAGAATTTCGCCATTTAACAAAGGTTTTTCCCCGTTGTCGTTTGGTGCGTTGCAAGAAAGGGTTGTCTTTTCTTATTTTCTGGAACTATTTATACAACGCTTAAAAAGTGTTGTCGTATATGACATGTCATCATAGATCATCTTCCACGTCATCAAAACTTAACTGTTGTGAGAACTACTATGTGAAACTTAACTGCGCATGCGCCTTCACGCCAAGTAGGGTATTCCTTTTTGGAAACCCATCTATAGGGGATATTCTTTGGAATTCCCAACACAATGGGGTGTAACAGCCCAATTCGGGTCGGCTTGGGGCCCTGATAGGTATTCTTCGGAAACCTATCCATAGTTGCCATTGGGGCTCTTCGCGAGTCTACAACGTGTATTATATGTATAATATGCAAGCAATAGTATGTGTATATTATTATTATAAATTTCCCTCCCCACTAAGTGTTCTTTTGACACTTACCTCTTCTATGCTTTTATTTTACAGAAAACGTTAAATACCAGGAAGGAAGAACAGAAATGTCTGTTATTTTACATGTAAATAATGATGTCTATGGATGATTGGTATTTCTGAAGCTCTTGTTATGTCCAAAACGATGTTTATATGTTTTGATCTAAACAAGCATGTTTTCCGCTGAACCGAGAAAAATCCATGTATTTTCTATAATTATCTTTTAAATTTTGTTTGGTTTAAAAGATTTGATAGTTTCGTTTTCTTGCTGGACGCCCGATTTGTATGGCCGCTCTTATACTCTGATTTAAGAAAAAAAAAATCTCTATTATAATTTAATTATGTTTTAAAAACTCTTGAAAGAAAACTGGACGTGACAAAAGGTAAAGAATAATGTGATGTTAATATTTGCATATGTGCAAATAAGATGTGTTTTTATGGTAGATGAGAACTGCAACTAAGTGTTATGTTAAAATAATGTGCTTTTATGTGTATGTTGATGTGTGCATGTGCATACGTATGAATGACGGTTGATCACCGAAAAAGGCGGTTAAGACCCGTATAAAAAGACGGTTAAGTACGTTGAAAAAGGCGGTTAAGACCCGTATAAAAAGACGGTTAAGTACGTCGAAAAAGGCGGTTAAGACCCGTATAAAAAGACGGTTAAGTACGTCGAAAAAGGCGGTTAAGACCCGCATATGTTTCCATGACTGCTAAGATCCGTAAAAATGTTTTTATAGCGGCTAAGAACCGTAAAATGCTTTCATGACGGCTAAGCACCGTAAATTATGTGAAAAGTGATGTTTGAATGTGAATGATGGATTATATGTTTTCAGGGCGGCTAAGACCCGCATATGTTTGCAAGACGGTTAAAAACCGTAAATGTGATAATGAAAGTGATATGTTTGAATGTGAAGGATGATTGATTTGAGATGGATGCTTATATTATAAAATGATTTAAGTCACGTAATTGAAATGATTTATTTTCTACGATTTTTATTAAAAGACAAACGTTTTACGAAAATCTGTTTTATGTGATAAAATGATGTTTTGGCATGTGTGTGTAATATCTTTTAAAATTATTTTATGTCATCCCGAGTTTTTCCACCCCACTGAGTGTACTTTTGTCACTCACCCCTCTTTTTAAAATGTTTTCAATTTAAGGATTTTATGACGTGGAATGCGAGCGGTGGATGCTGGTAACCGATGATTAAAGGTTACATAAAATTTTTATTTAAAGTGATTAATTTTATGAATTTTAAGAAATGTATATTTCATAATTATTATTCATTTTATTTATCTTCTTTTTTATTTAAAAAGTGAATTTTATAAGTAAGTAACGTTTCGGTTAAGACTTATTTACAAAAGAATCGGGACGTTACATAATATAAAATAACATCATAAAATAATTAAAATTTTCAACTTTAATTTAATTAAAATAATATATAATTTTTTATTATTATATAAAAAAATTTATTAGCCAATTAATATATGTATGTTTTTTTATTTTAAAAATATAGTTTATGGTTCAATTAATATATTTAAGTTTTTTTTTCATATTATTCATTTAATTAATCATTTTTATATCTTTTTTTTATTTTATAAAATAATTTTTTCAAATAATGTATGTTTTTGGTATTAATTTTAAAACCAAACTCATTTATCTTTATTTTCTAAAATAATAATATATAATTTTTATATTATTATGTAATACAAATTTTTATATTTTTCAAATTAATATATGTATTATTTTTTTTGTTGTAAATAAATTTTTGGTTCAAATTAAAATCAAACTCATTTATCTTTATTTTCTAAAATAATAATATATAATTTTTATATTATTATGTAATACAAATTTTTATATTTTTCAAATTAATATATGTATTGTTTTTTTTGTTGTTGTTGTAAAATAATTTTTGGTTCAAATTAAAACCAAACTCATTTTATCTTTATTTTCTAAAATAATAATATATAATTTTTATATTATTATGTAATACAATTTTTTGTATTTTTCAAATAAATAAATGTAATTTTTTTATTGTTGTATAATTAAATTTTTTATATATTCTTAATTAATTGATATGATATATATATATATATCTTTTTTTTATGTTTTTTGTATTAATTTTAAAACACAATAATTTAATCTTTATTTTTTTTTTTTTAGAAAAACATTCATAATTTATGAATTATAAATTATAAAACACAATTTTCGAATTATGTTTTAAAATAATATACCAATTTTGTATTATTATATAAAAGGGTGAGAGTAATATTTTAGGTGTAGTTTCTTAATTAATTCAAAATAGTATTTTATAAAAATATATCTCACTTTTTTAAAATTATGAGTTTGTTCATATAAGATAATATTAATGCAAATAATATAATATAAGATAACATTATAAATTCATTAAATTTAATAAATTTAAGTTAATTAAAAAACAATTATTTTATAATTAAGACATGCAACACAAAAAAAGGGTTGCATAATGGGTTGTTTATTGGCAAAAAAGTACTAAGAAAAGACAACGCATAAAAGCGTTGCATAAAAGGATTGTCTTTGTGAGAAAAAAATTCGCTATACGACAACCATTTGAAAAAGCGTTGCACAAAAGCGTTGTCTTTTTAAAAAAAGGCCATTTAACAACCGTACAAAAAAAGCGTTGTCGTTTCCATTTTTTGCGTTGTCGTATAGCGAATTTTTTGAAAAAAGACAATGTTTTTCGGAAAAAGGGTTGTAAATTCCCAAAAGACAACACAAATTCATAAAAAGGGTTGTCTTTTGGGGGTTGTTGTAGGCTAAATTTCTTGTAGTGCCGTGACTTAGGCCTTATCCAAAATTACTCGTAAGTTTGACATGTTCAATTTTGGTCATATATGTATAATAAAATGTCAAATTTAAGGACTAGCCATCGTCCACTTCTTAAGTCACCAGATTTTAGCACGTGAGAGGCACACGACCAATTTAATTGGAGATTTTCGACCAAATAACTGATGTGACATTTTATATCATACTTGGCCATCCACCTATAATAACAAAGTTTTCTTTTTCAAATCTGAATATTACACATCAACTCTTTTTTGGGAGAATTTACTCATTAGAATTAAGGGTTTCATATTATTTTATTATTATTATTATAATTTTATTATTATTATAACATGCTAAATATAATTAATATGGGTAAATTCGAAAGAGTAAATTCCCCAAGAAAAGAGTTGAAACTCCCCAATAAAATTGATCACTTGCCACTCACATGCCAAAATTTGACGACTTAAGTGGTCGATGATGATCGAAGACTTTAAATTGAACATTTTATTATGTATATAGAGTCAAAATTAATCAAAATTGAATATGTCAAACATAAAGATAATTTTTTGGACAAGGCCTAAGTTAGAGGTATTAAAAAAATATTTTTCCCTAGTCCTACTATCAAACCACCCATATGTAAATCTTTATTAATTTACCAACTCTACTTACTATTTTATTTCATAACAAATAAAAATTCATAATATTTCAATTGATGTAATTAATTTTTTAATTTTAAATATTTATTTAATTTAGTAAACTAATTTAAATTTAAATATTTATTTCTCCGGAATTTGAAGAATTAAACCAATTCATTCAAGAATCTTTATCCATTCTATGAATGAGATGTCTAAGATTATATAGAAATTAATATTTGAAAATTGTAAGTGTGATACAAAATTGTTGAATTAAATGATGTATATAGCGAAAAATTCTAAATTTTGGAGGAAAAAAATTGGTCGTTGGAAAAAATAGTCATTTCAAAACGACTATAAAATGTACAAAAAATGAGAGAGAAATAGTGCAGCAAATTACATTTTCAAGTAAATAAATAATTAATTTAAAAAAAAAAGCGCCTCTTTCTCTTTTCTCTCCTATTTTTTTTTTCACTACCAAGGTTTCTCTACATCTCCCCTCTACCCCTACCTCTACCCATTCTCCCTCAACATTCTATTGGAAAATTGGCTGTAAAAAGTGGTGGGTGACACCACTTTGACCAAAAGTTAAGTGGCTAAATGTTAATTCTTTTAAGGATTAGATGTCAAAAGATTAATCTACGTTTGGAGTAGATAATCTAGGCATTTTGAATCACTCAAAACCAATTTTTTGTGAGTGAGAAATTAAGCATCTAAGTTGGCCACTTGAAATGAGAATGTGAAGGTCTTAAGTGTGGGAAAGAAACTTAACTATTCTACATAGGAAGATGGACCTAATAAATGCAAGTATTTAAGAAGTCATGTGAAGTGGCTCAGTAATTAATACACTCTTAGAGTGGTATGCTTATGCAACACCCACACGTGCGCGCGCGTCTCGGCTCAGCTCGACTCGGTCCCGAACCCGACCCGACCCGACTTGGCCGTGGGCCTTAGTCCTTGGCAATTGGACGTTGGGTTGAACTTGGACGGATGGGACGGCTCGGGTTTTTCCCGACCCGCTGCTGTGGTTGCTGCATTGCAGCTCCCGATCAGGGATACAACATGTTGCATTATAGCTCCCGGCAGGAGATACAGCGTGCTGTATTGCAACTCCCTGCCGAGGATGCAGCATGCAGCTTACATCTCCCGACCGAGGATACAGCATGCTGCATTGCAGCTCCCAGCCAAGGTTATAGCATATGTTATTTGTCCCCGTTTCAAAATTTTGAACGAGACGTTTTTTTACATTAAAGACCCATTACTGGGCAATTACTCCCCATCAATTTCTCAGGTGTAACCCCCATGGTGGAGACCTATAAATAGAGGTCGTCATGCATCATTTTTAGCACAAACAAAAAATGAAAACCATACAAAGCTTTCCATTCTGCATTTGCTCAATTCTCCAAAACACTAAAGTTCGTCGGAGCTTTTGAGATTGTGGTGCTACATCTCAAAAAATAAAGTCGTTTTATCTTTGGGAGATGATACACATGATCCAATGAGCACTATCCTAGACGTATCTCGTCTTAAGGACAGAGGTCTTCTTCATCTCGACTACAGTTGTGTCTTGTAATAGATTATGCATTCTGTTCTGTGTTTCACATATTAGCCCTTACGGTGTACTTGTAACCAACAACCTTAAGATGAGATAACACTATGTTGGACAACAGCAACAACGACGTGGTTCCACCTGCTGCTGCTGCAAGTAACGTTGCTGCAACCCCTACTACTGCAACCTTCCATGCAGCTATGCGGCTTATTGCATTGCCTACTGAAGAGAAACCTGAGAGGTTTTCTGGAGAAAACTTCAAGAGATTGCAGCAGAAGATGTTTTTCTACCTGACCACTGTTGGATTGGTGATGTATCTGAGGTAAGGACCCCTGGTCGTAGCCGACGATGATACGAACATGGAGGCATGTACAACTCTCGATGCTTGGATGCACAATGACTTCCTGTGCAAGAACTATATCCTGAATGGGATGAGCGACTCACTATATAGCGTGTACGCGGGCTATAAGACGGCCAAGGAGCTGTGGGATGCTCTGGAGAATAAGTACAAAATTGAGGATGTCGTAGTCAAGAAATTTGTGGTGGTTCGTTTTCTTGAGTTTCAAATGATTGACTCTCATCCTGTGATGGACCAAGCGCAAGACTTTCAATTGGTAGTGCACGAGGTTCAAGCCGAAGGGATGAATCTACCAGAACCGTTCACGGTTAATTATGTGATCGAGAAGCTCCCACCTAGTTGGAAGGACTGCAAGAATTACTTGAAGTATAAACGAAAGGAAATGACTCTCGAGGACTTGATAGTCAAGCTCTGTATCGAAGAGGATAATAGGAAGGCTGATCCTAGGCCGCGTATGTCAATGGATGCCAAAGCTAAACTATTGGAGGACAGTAAGCGAAAGTGCCCTAACCCAATCAAAACGAGAAGGAGAAGAAGCCAGCGAAGAAATTCAATGGCAATTGCTATAATTGTGGCAAGCCTAACCACATGGCGAAAGAGTGTAGGCTGTCAAAGAAAAAGAAAGGCAACCAAGACAACATGGCCGAGCATAAGAAAGACTGGACGACCAAGATCTTTATGCAGTGGTGTTTGAAGCAAATATGGTGGACAATCCAAGAGAGTGGTTCGTGGACACTGAAGCTACTTGCCATGTGTGCTCGGATAGAGAGGTTTTTTCCTCCTACAAGGCTGTGAGTGGACAAAAGCTCCACTGGGAAATCAAGTTTCATCCGAGGTGGTTGGAGTTGGAAACGTTGTGCTCAAGCTAACTTCGAGCAAAGAGCTCACGTTGAAAGATGTATTGCATGTCTCGGATATCCGCAAGAACCTAGTTAATGGTTCGTTACTTGTAAACCATGACTTCAAGCTCATTTTTTAGGCTGAAAAATTTATACTGACGAAGCATGGTGTATTCTTAGGTAGATGTTATTTAGCTAATAGCCTTTTCAAAATAAATGTAATGGCCAAGCGCCAAGTTGTACCTAAGATAAATAATGAGAATGCAACATCTTCTTCTTATATTGTTGAGTGTTGTGATTTATGGCATAGTAGATTGGGACATGTTAATCTAAATGCTATAAAAATATTAGTAAAAATGGACTTATTAAAAGTCGATAAAATAGATACACAAAAGAAATATGGAGTGTGTGTGAAAGCTAAAATTTCTAAGCTACCTTTTCATAGTGTTGAAACGAGCATAAAACCTCTAGAATTAATTCACATCGACGTGTGTGGTTTGAAGTTTATGCAAACTAGAGGTGGGAAAAGTATTTTATTACTTTTATCGATGATTACACAAAGTATTGCTATATATACCTCTTGAAAAGTAAAGACGAAGCTATCGAAGCTTTCAAGAATTACAAGAATGAGGTAAAAAAATCAATTAAATAGCAAAATAAAAGCTATACGAAGTGATAGATGTGGAGAGTATGTGGCACCGTTCGAAGAGTTGTGTTCACAAAGTGGCATAATTCACCAAACGATGACTCCCTACTCACCTCAATCGAATGACATGACTAAACGTAAAAATCAAACTCTAAAAGAGATGATGAATGCCTTGCTAATAAGCTCGGGGTTACCACAGAACCTGTGAGGGAAAGTCATCCTAACGGCGAATTATATACTTAATAAAATTCCTTTTAAAGGAAAGGATGAAACTCCTTACAAATTATGGAAAAGACGTAAACTGTCGTATAAATACATCAAAGTGTGGGGTGTTTGGCTAAAGTGGAGGTACCACCTCATAAGTAAGTGAAAATTGGTCCTAAGACGATTGATTGTATCTTTGTTGGATATGCACTCAATAATAGTGCTTATCGTTTCCTAATCCATAAGTCGAAAATCCCCGACATGGTAGAGGGAACAATTATGGAATCAAAGAATGCTACATTCTTTGAAAACGTCTATCCTAATAAAAAAAGGGTAGAAATGAGCTCAATAAATAAGAGAGCTCTAGACCAAGCTACACATAGTTCTAGTCCTTTAGAAGAGGAACCTTGACGTAGCAAAAGAGCTAAAATTGCTAAAAGTTTCAGTCCTGATTTCATCATATATATGTTGGATGATGAATTGAAGTCGATCAAAAAAGCTCTATCGAGCCCTGATGCTCCATTATGGAGAGCAGCCATCAATAGTGAGATCGATTCCATTATACAAAACAACACATGAGAGTTAGTTGACCATCCTCCCGATTATAAGCCCTTAGGATGTAAATGGATCCTAAAAAGGAAGTACAAAGATGATGGAAGTATAGACAAGTACAAAGCTCGTCTAGTAGCAAAGGGCTTTAAACAAAAGAAAGAAGATGACTTCTTTGATACGTACTTGTCTGTGACGAGAATTACGTCAATATGTGTGCTCTAGCGATTGCTGCTTTGCACAATCTAGAAATTCACCAAATGGACGTAAAAATGGTGTTCCTAAATGTTGAGCTAGAATAAGAGATCTATATGGATCAACCCGAAGAATTTGTTACACTTGGACAAGAAAATAAGGTGTGTAAACTCATTCGGTCCTTGTATGGACTTAAACAAGCGCCTAAACAATGGCACGTGAAATTTGACAATACTACATTGTCAAATGGCTTCAAAATCAATGAGTGTGACAAATGCGTCTACATTAAGGGCACACCTAAGACTTACGTCATTGTGTGTCTTTATGTGGATAACATGTTAATCATAGGTAGCAACCATAAAGTCATAGTTGAAACGAAGCGCATGTTGAAGCAAAAATTTGACATGAAAGATATGGGTGTGGCAGACGTGATTCTTGGAATCAAAATACTTAGGATGACTAAGGGTATAACACTAACACAATTTCACTGTGTTGAAAAAGTGCTTAGAAAATTCAATGCTTATAACAATCCACCTGTCAAAACACCTTTAGAACTCAACGTACACTTGAGTAAAAATAAAGTTGAGCCTATAGCTCAAGTTGAATATGCAAGGATCATAGGAAGCCTAATGTACATAACTAATTGTGCAAGGTCTGATCTTGCTTGCTCGGTGAATAAATTAAGTAGATTCACGAGCAATCCAAGTAGTGAGCATTGGAAAGCTCTCGTACGAGTCTTGAGGTACTGAAAGTACACTCTCGACTTAAGTTTGCATTACTCAAAATATCCTTCTGTACTTGAGGGATATAGTGATGCAAATTGGATTTCAAACACAAAAGACTCATTTTCCACGAGTGGATATGTATTCACTATAGGTGGTGGAGCCATGTCGTGGAAGTCCACAAAGCAAACAAGCATAGCTTGTTCCACCATGAAATTCGGGTTTATAGCCTTGGACAAGGCGGGAGAAGAGGCCGAATGACTTCGTAACTTTCTCAAGGATATTCCTTGTTGGAATAAGCCTATACCAACGGTGATGGTATATTGTGATTGCCAAGCTACCATAGGTAGGGCAATGAACAAAATGTATAACGGTAAGTCAAGACATATACATCGACAACATAATACCGTGAGGTAATTTATTTCGACCGGTGTGATATCAATCGATTACATAAAATCGAAATATAATTTAGCCGATCATTTGACGAAAGGGTTAAATCGAGATCAAATGAACAAGTTGCTAGGGGGAATGAGATTAAAATCCACAACTTAAAAAAACTTTCTTAGTGGAAACCCAACCACGGAGATTGGAGATTCCAAAAACATGGTTCAATGGGAAAACTAAGCTACGAAAGTTGGTTGGATAACACTTGAAAAATAAACCCTTCCCTAGAAAGCAAATCAAGTGTTGAGCCTGCAAATGTGGTGAGGATAAGTCGTAAGACTTTTAATGATTCCTAAAAACGCCTTAAGGAGGTAGAGTATGGCAGGATACTCGAAAGGATATCACCTATATAAGTGAGAAGTGGTGGCCACTTCTAAATGAACACTTATGAACCGAAGATGTGTCCATGGTTGAAAATGATAAAAACGTGAGAACAAAGGTGTTGAGGCTTTGTTTTGTGTGCGTTGTTGACTTGAGGTGGTGTATTGGATTAGGATTTTAAATGACTTTTTAAGCTGAAAAAAGTCATGCGGATTTAAAAGATATTGCAGGAGTTTTATAACTTTTAAGATTTTGCAAGATTTTGTAAAGACTTTTTAATCAGGATTTTAATGGATTTTGTAGGACTTTGTGGACTTTGCAGAACTTCATGGATTTATGACATACGATAAGAGTTTAAGATTTTTTTTCATATATTCGAATTTAAAAAGAGTCAATAATAAGAAAAATAGTTGACTTAATCTTTTTGTATATTTCATTGTATATCTCTACATTTTTGTACAGCTTTATTTTCCTTTTGTAACCAATTGTATCTTGCTTATTTACAGTGGAATACCTCAATCACCAAATCATTGGTGATCATAATCTCTTTTATCACATGGTATCAGCCTACCATTGCAATCCCTTTCTTCCTCTTCTCGGCGGCGTTCATCCATGGCAACCACGGATTCTCTCACCACTGAAACTCTCTCCATAAACACTCTTATCCATCTTCTCCACATCAAACTTACCTCTACCAATTACCTTATCTGGAGGACGCAAGTTGAATCAGTTTTTGAATGTCAAGATTTGCTTGTATTTCTTGATGGCACATCCGCCGCTCCTTCACCCATTATCACTTCGGAATCCTCCTCTGCTGTAAATCCGGAATTTCTCGCTTGGAAGAAGAAAGATAAGCGCATCGCGAGTCTCATTCTCACATCTCTAACAGAGGAGTCTCTTACCCTAGTTGTGGGTTGCTCCCATCGCGTGAAATATGGCTAGCCCTGGAGCAGGCTTTTAGCCATGATTCCAAATCACGTGAATTTCAGATCAAGGACGAATTGCATGCCATTAAAATTGGGGCACGATCTGTTGCTGAGTATGGTCAGGCGTTCAAGACGTGTGACCGTCTCACTGCCATCGGCCGTCCAGTTGATGCCGCCGACCAATCCCATTGGTTCCTTCGCGGTCTTAGCTCTCGTTTTGCTAACTTCTCTGCCTCTCAAATGGCCCTCCAGCCCCTACCTACCTTTTCTGAATTGATGTCGAGAGCTCAAAGTTTTGAACTCTTTCTTCACTCCATGGAGCCTGCTGCTCCCACTCAGGCGGCTTTTGTTGCGACCCCTTCTCGAAACGCTTCTTCTCATCACAAATCTGGTGGTCGTGGCCAGAACTATGGCGGCCAGCAGCGTGGCGGTAATGGTGGTGGTCGGTTCCAGTTCGATGGTGGTAATAATGGTGGTAACCGTCGTCCTTCCCGTTGTCAAATTTGCCGTGGTGAGCATTACGCGGACAAGTGCCCTCGGTTTTGGTAGGCCCGTGCCACCCAATCCCAATCTACTCAACTCGTCCAGGCGTTCAATGCTTCGTGCAACGTCTCTCAGCCAACTTCTGATTGGTTTGTGGATTCGGGTGCTTCAGCTCACATGACTGCTCAAGCTTCTGGTTTGGATTCGTTTGAGCCCTATAATGGTAATGGTCACGTTGTTGTGGGTAACGGGAATTCTCTTTCAATCTCTCATATTGGTTCTCGTGGTTTATCTAATGGTATTCAATTGCTTGACGTTTTGGTGGTTCCTCATTTAACCAAAAATTTATTATCAATTAGTAAGCTCACACATGATTTTCTTGTTGATATTGTTTTCTCTGACAAGTCATTTGAAATTCAGAATCGCATGACCAAGATAGTTCTGGCTCGAGGAAAGTGTGATCAAGGCTTATATGTTTTGGAAATGGGGCATCCGGCTCTAGTTGCTGCTCTTCGTTCAAAGGGGTTAAAGGCCAGTTTTGATTTATGACATTTACGCTTGGGACATGTCCCGTTTTCTGTCATTTCTTTGATGAATAAGTTAAGACACTTGTCTGTTACTTCTTTATTACCAAATCCTAGTATTTGTGGTTCTTGTCAGTTAGCGAAGAATAAATGGTTATCTTTTGATTTAAATGAGAAGCATGAGAATAAAGTACTTGATTTAATTCATTGCGATTTGTGGGGCCCGGCGCCTGTTTATTCATCTGATGGATATCGTTATTATGTAGCTTTTTGTGGATGATTACTCTCGTTTTACTTGGATATATCCATTGCATGCAAAGTCTGATTTCCTCGAGGTGTTTGTTCGCTTCCATAAATTTGTTTGCACTCAATTCTCTGCATCTGTTAAGGTATTCCAAAGTGATGGGGGCACTGAATTTGTTAATAGTGGGGTCCGAGATTTTACTTCTTTCAATGGCATTCATCATCATTTGTCCTGTCCATATACTCCTCAGCAGAACGGTAGGGCTGAACGAAAGCATCGTCATATTTCTGAGGCTGGTTTATCTATGCTATTTCATGCTCATGCTCCTGCATGTTACTGGTTTGATGCTTTTGCTACAGCAGTTCATATCATTAATCGTCTTCCATCCACAGTTTTGGGTAACAAGTCTCATTTTGAGTTACTTTATGGTATTGTTCCTAATTATGCCAATTTCAGACCTTTTGGGTGCCGTGTTTACCCATATTTGCGCCATTATGCTGCTAACAAGTTGGTTCCTCGCAGTCATCCTTGCATCTTCTTGGGTTATAGCAGTTCTCACAAGGGATTTCGGTGCTTCGATCCTGACACCTCACGTGTTTACATAACTCGTCACGCTCAATTTGACAAGTTTCAGTTTCCTTTTTCAGGCTCTGTTGGCACGTCGACACCCTCTCCGGAGGTGTCCACTTTTTTGGATGATGGCTCGTGTGTCAGCACTCCATCTCATACACCATATGCAGCTTCTACTCCTCTCTTGCTGCCCGTCACATCCTGTCATGTGTGTTCTGATGACCTACGACCTGTTGTGCCACCAGCTGATGCTCCTCAGATAGATCCTGCTCCTGTTGTCCCTACTGTGTCGGCTCCTACTCCACCTCCGATTTTGCCCACACATCATATGCAGACTCGGTCTAAATCCGGCATATTGAAACCCCGTTATCCAGTTGATCTTGCATCTACAACTCTTCTCTCTGCTCTGACTACAGCTTCTGAGCCCAAAAGCTTCAAATCCGCTTCGAAGTCTTCTGTTTGGGTATCCGCTATGCAAGAGGAAATTGATGCCCTTCGATCTAATGCTACCTGGGACTTAGTTCCCAGACCCCCTGATGCTAACATTGTTGGGTCGAAATGGGTGTTTCGCACCAAATATCATGCAGATGGTTCTATTGAGCGTCACAAAGCTAGGCTTGTGGCTCAAGGGTTTACTCAGGTTCCGGGTTCGGACTTTCATCACACATTCAGTCCTGTGGTCAAGGCTAGCACGGTTCGTGTGATTTTGGCTATCTCAGTTCAGCATAAATGGCCCATTCATCAGTTGGATGTGAAAAATGCCTTCTTGAATGGTGTCCTTCAAAACCCGGTTTACATAGCTCAACCTCTGGGTTTTGTTGATCCACGCTTTCCTCATCATGTGTGTCGGTTAAAGAAAGCTCTATATGGTCTTCGTCAAGCCCCTCTTGCTTGGTTTCATCGGTTCAACTCGTTTCTGATAAGTCTCAGTTTTTATGCCAGTCGTTCGGACTCATCTCTTTTTTATCTCCATCGAGGTACCTCTGTTATCTACCTCCTTCTCTATGTGGATGATATCATTGTTACTGGCAATGACAAGCAGTTACTTCGTCAATTCATCTCTCGTATTCATACTGAATTTGCTGTGAAGGATCTTGGTCAATTAAATTATTTTTTGGGGCTTGAAATTTCGTATCTACATTCTGGTCTTTTCATTGGGCAAGCCAAATATGCTCGTGATATCTTAAATCGGGTGAATATGCTCGCCTCGAAGCCTGTTGCTACTCCTCTTGCTGCTGGTGAAACTCTTGTTAGCATAGGTGACCCATTCCCGGATCCAACTCTGTATCGATCTCTTGTAGGAGCCTTACAGTACTTGATGACTACTCGTCCAGATCTATCATTTGCGGTTAATCTTGTTAGTCAGTTTCTGCACACTCCAACAGTCGACCATTTTTCTGCTCTCAAGCACATTTTACGTTATGTAAAGGGAACTCTTCACTTTGGTCTTGATTTCCGATGTCATCCCGAGTTGTCTATTATCGGTTATTCAGATGCAGACTGGGCTCGTTGTGTTGAAACACGACGGTCCACCTATGGATACTCCATTTTTCTGGGTGGAAATATTATCTCTTGGAGCGCTAAGAAGCAACCTACTGTGGCCCATTCTAGTTGTGAATCCGAATACCGAGCCTTAGCCAATACGGCTTCTGAGGTGGTGTGGTTGACTAATCTTTTGGACGAACTCAAGATCGACTCATCTTCTTATCCACGACTCTTGTGTGATAACAAGAGTGCTATTTTCTTGAGTCAGAATCCAGTGGCTCACAAGAGGGCTAAACACATTGACATTGATTGTCACTTTGTTCGGGAGTTGGTTTCTGCTGGCAAACTCTCTACTCAGTTTGTTCTGTCGCATCTTCAGTTGGCAGATATCTTCACGAAGGCCCTTCCTCATCCGGCGTTTGACTTCTTACGATCCAAGCTTTGCGTTCGTCCACATCCCACGCAAGGTTTGCGGGGGGATAATAAGGAAAATAGTTGACTTAATCTTTTTGTATATTTCATTGTATATCTCTACATTTTTGTACAACTTTATTTTCCTTTTGTAACCAATTGTATCTTGCTTATTTACAGTGGAATACCTCAATCACCAAATCATTGGTGATCATAATCTCTTTTATCACAGTCAAAGATAAAAAAAATTAATAATAATTCTCCATAATATCATGTCCTTCTAAATAGTATTCATCCACATATCCATAGCTATACTAGTCTTTCAAGCATTAGCGTCTTGTCGCTCTTGCTCTTGGGTTTGAATAATAGGCTCAAAGTTATGGTCTTCATTAACCGGTAATATTGAAAATGAAGGTTCGTCCACCGGTTCAATTGGAAATTCATCAGAACGACATTCTTTGTGAAGAAAGTCATGTAGAGATACATGAAAACACCAATAGCAACTCCTAATCCAATGTAGCTCACCTATTCATATATGAAAACGCCAATAGCATCACCCAATACAAATAAAGAGATACAGTATATACACACACTATACATATCACAAATTTTTTTTCATAGAATTGCAATATAAAGACAAAGGTGAAGAGACATTACTGGAGGAAGCACTTCAACAGTCACTTCAAGAGTCCTCTAAAATCTGATGGGTTTGGATGTGATTGTTGGTATTTATAGATACCACTAAAAAGTCCTTCAAAATCCATCTAGCACAACAATCCTGTAAAATCCTTATATTTTTGAATACCAATAGATTATTTTTAAATAGTAAAAAGTCTTGCATGAATACCAATGGATTCGAATGGATTCTTTAAAAAATCTTGAAAATCCAGATTGAATATCAGTGGATTGTTTTTAAGTGACATAAAATCCTGATTGAATACCTGCAGATTTTTTTACAAAAAAAAGTCTTTTAAAATCCTGTGAAATCCTAAACCAATATACCCCCTTGGTGTACACCAAGGTGGAATAGTTCAAGACATTGTGTCCACTAAGCCGTCGGTACATCCGATGACGTTCACTATGGAAGGGTTCAAGACCAAAAGTCACCTATTCATATGCAACACGATCTCTTGAGGACTGAGCTCCGAGTCTGCATTCATACATTAATTTCCACTCATGTGAGGGATTATTGGAAAATTGGTTGTAAAAAGTGGTGGGTGACACCACTTTGACCAAAAGTTAAGTGGTTAAATGTTAATTCTTTTAAGGATTAGATGCCAAAAGATTAATCTACGTTTGAAGTAGATAATCTAGGCATTTTGAATCACTCAAAAACAATTTTTGGTGAGTGAGAAATTAAGCATCTAAGTTGGCCATTTGAAATGAGAATGTGAAGGTCTTGAGTGTAGGAAAGAAGCTTAACTATCCCACATAGGAAGATGGTCATGGACCTAATAAATGCAAGTATTTAAGAAGTCATGTGAAGTGGCTCAGTAATTGATACACTCTTGGAGTGGTATGCTTGTGCAACACACACACGCGTGCGCCTCGTCTTGCCACGACACGGCTCGACTCGGCCTGGCACGGCTCAGCCCGGTCCCGGACCCGACCTCGGCCGTGGGCCTTGGTCCTTGGCAATTAGACGTTGGGCTGGACTTGGGTGGATGGGGCGGCTCGGGTTTTTACTTGACCCGCTAATGTGATTGCTGCATTGTAGCTCCCGGCCGGGGATACATTGTGCAGCATTGTAGCTCCCGACCGAGGATGCAGCGTGAAGCTTACAACTTTCGACCGAGGATACAGCGTGCTACATTACAACTCCCGACCGAGGATGCAGCGAGTAAGTTGCAGCACCCGATCGAGGTTACAACATACGTTTTTTGTCGTCGTTTCAAAATTTTAAATGAGATACTTCTTGCATTAAAGACCCGTTAGTAGGCAGTTACTTCCCATCAATTTCTCGGGTGTAACCCTTATAGTGGAGACCTATAAATAGAGATCGTCATGCATCATTTTTTAACACGAACAAAAAACGAAAACCATACAAAGCTTTCCATTCTGCATTTGCTCAATTCTCCAAAACACTAAAGTTCGCCAGAGCTTTTGAGATTGTGGTGTTATATCTCAAAGGACGAAGTCATTTTATCTTTGAGAGACGATACGTACGATCCAGTGAGCATTACCCTGGACGTATTTCATCTTAAGGACAAAGACCTTCCTCGACTCGACTGCAGCTATATCTTGTAATAGATTACGCATTTTGTTCTATGTTTGACATATTAGCCCTTACGGTGCACTTGTAACCAACACATTCCATTATCCAAAATTTTGGGTAGCAAAATTTGCCAAGTAAGCATCTCCCTAACCATTTGGATATGTGGATTTGAGAAGAGATTTGAAATCCATGGTATCATATTCATTGATGGTGTTTAGATAGACGTGAATTTGAAATCCATTACTTTCATTTTAAATTAATTTTGGAGTCATTTTGGTAGATTTCAAATCCACCTCAATTTGAGTGGATTTGAAATTAATTCATTTGAAATGCAAAATTTCAAATTATTCCATCCAAATAGAGCCATATAATATCGTAAACCTATTTGAAATCATTATACATGCACATAAATCTTTAACATGAACTTGAAAAAATATCTACCTTATATTTGAAAAATAATTGATAATAAATAAATAAATATGTATGAACTATATGAATTTATACATCAAACAACATAAATCCGAACTAACTTCATATATACCAAAAACATTTAGATTGTGTTTGGATAGAATGATTTGAAATTCAGAATTTGAAATGAAATGATTTCAATTCACTTAAGTTGGAGTGGATTTGAAATCCATCAAAATGACTCCAAAATTAGTTTAAATGAAAATGGTGGATTTGAAATCCACGTCCATCCAAATACCATCAATGAATTTACTATCATATATTTCAAATTCCTTCTCAGATTCACCCATTAGGATCCATTTGAATAGGTGGATTTGAGGAGAGATTTGAAATCCATAATAACATATCCACCGATATATTTGGACGGATATGGATTTAAAATTCATAATTTTCATTTCAAATTAATTTTAGAGTTATTCTTGTGAATTTCAAATTCACTCAAAATTTTAAATTTCAAACCTCTATTCAAATGAAAGATTTAATTTATTCATACAAACATGTTGGGGGCGTGGTTACTGGATCAACTACACCTCACATTAAAACAAGGATAAAAATATCGATTTTAATGGAAATATCGATATCTCAATTTTACGGAAATATCAGGGAAATATCGATAAATATCAGAAAAATATCGATAAATATCGGAAAAATATACATATCGTTTTTATATCGATTACATGAAAAAAATATATATATATCAAAAATATATCAGAAATATTTTCAAATATTTTCATCTTTGCATTAAAATCACGTGTGATATATCATATATATATATAGGGTCTGAAATATCGATTTGACATTGTTACATACATATGATTCACATTTTCTACCTAACAGTCCACCCAACACCCATTCTCACTTCTTTATTAAAAGCTGGAGAGGATCGATACTTATTAGAAGGGAAATGATTTGCCAAGATTGTGGGATTGCTGCAAAAAAAAAAAAATTATATTGCATTGATTTGCGTGCCAATTTGGTAAAAGATTCTGGGTTTAATATAATTTGGGTTTGCGTGCCTTTGCATCTGTGAGAAATTAATGAGAATATTGTAATAATACATTAGTCAACCTAAGTATCTATCTAGCTCTATTCGAAAAATTAAACTTATATAAATTATTTAAGAGCAGTGATTGTGAATCACGTGCACGAATTATGGGCACACACGAGTCAGTTGGATTAGGTCCAAGTCGGCCTAGATATACGTTCGGTCCTTATTATTTATATCATAATTTTTGTATTATATGAATATAACATTTATGTTATGCTAATATTATAACTTTTATGTACCTATATCACAACTTTAAGTGATATATTTAGATTTTTTTCAAAATAAAAATTTATATAATATGGTCGAACCTTTATGTTATAATAATTTAATTTTTATGTTATATTATTATAATATAAAAATATAAAATATATTATTGATCTAAAATACACCTTAAAAGGTCAAACTAACAGAAAACATGAAGGTTATATAAACATAATTAAAAAATTAGGTTCGTCAATTTAGAAGCTTAGCCGAACATAACTGTGAAATTAGGATTTGAGTGTGTGGATGCGTGAAGTGCACTTTTGAGTCGGGTCGTGAATGTATAGAAACAATTATGTTCTTGCTTAGGATCTCTTACCGTTTCATGAGCAGCAAGTGCCAGCAACAAGGACCCATGCAAAGACATAAAACTTGCTTTTTGCTAGAATGATTAACATATCCACTCAGTGGAAAAAAAGACATGGCAATAAAAGAAACACCAAACATAGCAATAACATGCAACCATTATATAATATACAAATTATTGATGCTAATTATTTGCGAAGAACAATGTAACGTTGTTATTTATTTTTCCCTATCTATTTCGAAAACCACTTCAACACCATTTGATAACTATCTCAACTTCTGTGAAAGAGAATGTTAACGCTTGAGAAACACTAACAAAGCCTATGACATAGGTTGTGTACTTCTTATAATTTTTTTTTTTTATTTTTGGAATTTTTCTTTCAAATTGTTTGCAACCGACTTTTCCTTAAGAAAAATTCTATCATTGTAAAATTATTTTATGATCATTCCATTTTATTGATGAAGTAAAACTAATAATAACATATTTATATTAGACCTTGTGAAATATTATTTGGATTTAATAATTATTTTATTTTCAATTAAAATTGACGACATCAGTAAACTAGCTAGTACAACATCATTTGTTATATTTTATCAATATATTAACTAATAAATATCTATTTATTATCTAATAAATATTAAGATATCTTATTTTAATATATATTAAAAATAGTTTAATATAATGTTAATATAGTTATACAATAATAATTATAATTTTATTCTAATACTTAATAATCATAAACTGTAAATCAAAAAACAATATGTTTAGTTGATGTAAAATATAAATTAAAATCGTTGGTAAGGTAATGAGTAGCCATGTAAAAAAGGATGTGAATTTGTTAATAAAATGAAGATATTAATGGAAGCTGAGCATGTGAAGTCCATATTAATGAGTGTTATAGATACTCTTAGTAAAATATAAAAGATAAAGATCATATTTCATTCTAAAATAAAATATAAGAACTTGTAAATCGTTTTTGAAGAAGTAATCGCATATATTATAGCATGTAGTACATATGTTATATTTGACAAATATAATATATAACGTATAAAATATTACCTAATAATGTTGTACCTTACGTTATATAAAACAATACAATATGATATTCAATGTTAGTTGACTTCCTACAAGAATAATTAAATGAATATCGTTTATATGAAGCCAAGAATGGAAGTTGGAAAATGAGTAAAGAACCACCTAATTCTAAAATTTAATTAATTCAGTGAATAACGTTTATGTAGCCAAGAATGGAAGCGAGGAATGGAAGCTAAGAATGGAAGCTGGAAAGTGAGTAACGTCCCGCCTAATTGTTATATTCCCAACAAATACATAAAAATTAATTACAAATATTTCAATACAGCTGGTGGAGAGCTAACTCAAAATGTCATTTTTACGCATATATCCAAGCGTTTAAATATATATGCGCTCACATTTTATCTCTCGTGTTAGTATTTTAATAAAATGTAGTATATTTTTTAGTTATGTTTGTGATACATCTATGTTATATTGTATGGGCATGTACTATCTTTTAGATATAACAGTGAAATTTTTATGTTATTAGTTGTATTCTTACATTATATTATATATATATATATATAATATTTTTTAGTTATGATAATAGTATTTTTTATGTTATGTTAGTATCCTTACATTATATTACACAAACATGTAATCTCTTTTAGTTATGATAGTGATACATTTATGTTATGTTAGTTGTACCCTTACATTATATTACACAAATATATAATACATTTTAGTTAATTAGTGATACATTTTAATTATGCTAGTGCTACCTTTTTGTAATACAGCTAGTACCTTTATGAGATACAGTGAATAATATTTTACGTCATATTTCACTAAAATGAGCGAATACTTTTATGTAATATTAGTGATACCTTTATATAATATAGGTGATACATTTATATAATATATTTCAGTAACTTCTATAATTATTTTTCATAAATTAATAAGACTTAACGTCGTATTTCATTAAAATGAGCTAATACTTTATGAAATTAGTGGTACCTTTATATAATATTAGTGATACATTTACGTAATATATTTCAGTAAATAATTTTTTTTTCTTGCAACTCATGGTATTCGTATTAGAAATGAAAATGAAAAATTCAAGATCAATTCACCAAAGCTTGGCTAAACATTTCAACATTGAAAAAGTGAAAACGAAAATGTATCATATAGGTTGATGTGGATTCAACTCAAAAATTATTCACTGATTACAGAACCGGATTAAATGCGTTTAAAACCGGTCGAAAAAGGGCCAAATCGGCCATTGCAAGTTTCATGTTCAAATCGGATCTTGACGATTATTTTAGTTATGATCAATTCTGCAGAATTAGGGTTTTGCGCAGAAACAGTTTTTCAAACTGATATTCATTTCATTCCTTTAACCGTTTCTTGAAATTACCATAGAACTTTCGTTATATATATATATATAGTGATAAATACTCAGTTTTAATCTCACGCTTCAATATTGAGAAAAGATAAGAGAGATTACAGTGCTATGTGTAGCTAGTGAAAACCCTAATTTGCACCCCCTTTTAAGTAGATCATTTTCTCCCTTGTTTCTTAGTGAAATACGTTGATTCTTATTTTTAGTGGATGTAGACTTCATATAGAAGCCGAAACACTTAAATTCTTGCGTGTTGATTATGTTTTATGCTTCGTTTTATTCTGTTTTTGAGAGCTGTTCATCACAGATTCATAGTCTTGTTTTCTTGGTGTGTTTTAGTGAATTTTGGTCTTAAATTCTTATCAATTGGCGCCGTTTGTAGAAAATGATTGACACCAAGATGAGTGTTATGAGATTGGATGTGTAAAAGTTCTCTGGAGTTGAAGAATTCAACCTATGGAAGGTTCACATGGAGGCACTACTAATGTGTGTGTGTATATATTGATAGGATAAATTGTAATAGATTTTGATGAGACAAAACGTGTAATAGATTAGAGCATTAGCTATCTGGATAGGTTTCCATATGTAAAAATAGCTAAAGGCAAGGATGCTGGAAAGAGAAGAAGACTCTACAAAGGAACCTACGCCAAATTCCTACTACCTGCATATTATCATGTTGCTGCATCTTCTGCAGAAATCAGTATCCAAGTATCAAAGGATGCTGGGAGGTACCTGAAGATTCTCAAGTCAAGGAAGCTGACTCCTTCACTCAAAAATGAAACTCCCAGATACATCAAAATCAGTGCATTCTGATTAGCCGGTAGAGACACTCCAGTTCCAGCCAATCAGTGAATGTCATTTAGAAAAAGCAGCAAGAATAGAGTACAACAGGCTGCAAATTAAGATCGCGCAGTAAAAGGACAAGGTAGGTGCAGAACAAAAGGAAGGTGTTGCAGAACAAGTGTCAGAAGATCAGCAGAACCAATCAAATCAAGACACCTCATCAGTGGAACACTGTCTTTCCAATGGGCAAATTTCTCACTGAAGACCTATAAATAGAAGATTGAGTGCACCTGAAAAAAAAGGAAGAGAATTTGAATTGAAACATCCTATGCAAAGCAGTTTATCAACAAGCTCATATCACCCAAACTTCAGTCACTCAGTCTAAGCAGCAAGAAGCTAGCTACCTTGTGAAATTTAGAAGACTAAGGAGCTTGCTGCATTCAACCGTTGAAGAATTCTTTATCTTAAATAGACTGTTTAGGAGTCACTTAGGCAGGAGAGATTTCTGCTAAGTTGTTATCCTCTCTGAAGAAGAGAAAGGACCCTGTGTGGGTCAAGGAATTTGTGTGGAGATCCTGTGTGGGTCGCATAGTTTGGTCACAATGCAGCTACCTGTGTAGATAGAGCTGACAGTTTTGTGTAGAGTAGAGTTTGTATTAGCCGGGTCTATTGTAAATCACACTTGTTTTAATAAAGTTCCTCCTTGAGAAGGAGTAGAGAGGACATAGAGGGATTACTCCACCCTCGAACCTCTATAAGCTTGCCTGCGTATTTATTGTTTTATATCTTTGTCTGATCTTATAAGTATCCTGCATTAAAGCTGTTCTTCGAAAATCACAGTATTTTCGCTGTGCATTTTAACTCTGTCTAAGTCCTGAGGTCACTGCCTGAGCAGCATCTTCAGTGCAGCAAACTATCTAGCTACCTGCCCATCAAGGACTTAATATTCTTTGGAGAAAATTTGAAAAGTTGATAAGGTTAATTCACCCTCCCCCCTCTTAACCTTATACCACTTTGGACCAACAAGTGGTATCAGAGCAGGTTGGATTAAGAACCCAATCTGTCTAGTCAATCCCCGATCCCTGATTTTTGAAAATCTGCATATATTCTTTTTCGTCACATCATGGATACGCATAAGCTGCATATGTTCTCTATTGAAGAGTATAACGACTGGAAAATTAGAATGCAGGCACATCTTTCAGCCATACATGACGAAATGTGGCTGGTCATTACTGACGGACCCCCGAGGATCACCAAGGCCAACCCCATATTCGCTACAGCTGCCGATGCTGGTGATGTAGGAGCCATTCCCTACCAAGCTGTTATTGATAAACCTAGAGAGGAATGGACTGCTGATGACAGAAGGCGAGCCAATCTGGACAACGTGGCTAAAAAATGTCCTGTTTGTCACTCTGGACAAAGGAACCTTCAGTAAGGTCAAGACATGCAAAATGGCGATGGACATCTGGAACAAGCTCGAACAGATATGTGAAGGAACACAGCTTACAAAGGAGAACAATGTATCAACGGAAACTCAAAAATTAGAGTTATTCGAGATGCTTCCTGAAGAAACCTTGGAACAGATGGACCTGAGGTTCACCAATATTGTTAACGAGCTGGAGTCTTTGGACAAATTCAAAAGGAGAAAAATATGAAGATGCTGAGAGCACTACCTGCTGAATGGAATAACAAGACTACAGCCATGAGAGTTTCCATGGACTTGAAATCAATGAGCACCTTTGACCTCTTCTCAGACCTAAAAGCCTTCGAGTATGATATCAATAGGAGAAAGAAGGAGGCAGAGAAAACAAGCACTAAGGTGATTGCTCTGACAGCCAGGAGCACAAGAGAGACTAGAGCTACCTGCAGTAAGCAAGAAGAGCTACCTGTTGAAAACACTGATGAAGAAATGGCTCTTCTTCTAAGAAACTTCAAGAAGTTCATCAAGTACAACAAGAGGGGTGACTTCAAGAAAAATCAGGCACCACCTCAACAGCCCAGCTTTCAGCAACCTAATCAGGATACCTCAGATCTGTGCTATAACTGCCGAAAACCAGGACACTATGCCAGAGAGTGTCCACATCCCAAGGTCAACTGAAAGAGTACTTGATCTACTCCACATGAATCTATTTGGACCAGTGGAACCAGTAAGCATGAGTGGAAGAAAATATACCCTAGTAGTGGTGGATGACTACTCAAGATTCGCATGGACCATGTTCCTAACAAAGAAATCTGATACTCAGCGAAGGTTACCAGAGTTACTGAAGAAACTGCAGACCGAAAGGAGCCTAAACATTGTAAAAATCCGAACAGACAGAGGCACCGAGTTTACAAATAAATTCATCAAAGAATACTGCTCGGATAATGGAATCAAACATGAGTACTCAGCAGCTAGGACGCCGCAGCAAAATGGCGTTGCAGAAAGGAAAAACAGGACCCTCAAGGAAGCTGCAAGAACCATGCTAGCTGAAGCTCAGTTACTTAAAAGGTTTTGGGCAGAAGCAATCAACACAACATGTTATACCCAGAACAGATGTCTTATCAACAAAGACCTAGATAAAACCCCCTATGAGTTATGGTTCGGTTATACTCCAAACATTGAACACTTTCACATTTTTTGTTGCAGGTGCTACGTGCTCAACAATGGGAAAGATTACTTGAAGACATTTGACTCAAAGTCAGATGAATGAGTATTCTTAGGATACTCCTCGGTAAGCATAGCCTTCAGAATCTTCAACAAGAGGACACTTGTTGTAGAAGAATCAGTGCATGTGGACTTTGATGAACCTCACTGCACTAAGGCTGATATAGATGAGCTGAATGAAGACTTTTGGAAAACTCACATCACCAACACTCGTGTTTAATATATTGATGCAGAGTTATCAAGTCTCTAAAATATTGATTCTAATCAAAATCAGCAACCTGTACCTACACAGCAACCTGAAGAACATGAACTTTTAATGGATCAGCAAGCACCAGTTACTCAAGAGAAAATACATCACCCAAAAGGAATACAGCTGGAAGTTCGATTAGAAATTCAACCTGATCCAATTCAGCAAGCTAGACAGGATGATCAAGAACAACCTGCTGAAGAACCAAATGAACAGCAAGCTGAAGAAGCAAGAAGAAAATAGCTAAGGAATCATCCAAGAAATCAGATCATAGGAGACTCTACCTCTGGAGTAAGAACAAGAAGAAGCAACCTCCATGAAAGAATGTTCGCATGCTTCATCTCCCAAACAGAACCAAGCTGTATAGAGGACGCTCTTGCAGACACCAACTGGATCCAAACTATGCAAGAAGAATTAAATGGATTTGAACGGAATCAAGTGTGGCATCTAGTTCCTAGACCTACTCACTAAGGAGTAATCGGTACAAAATGGGTATTTAAGAACAAGCTTGATAAAGAAGGCCAAGTAGTCAGAAACAAAGCAAGACTAGTGGCGAAAGGTTACTGTCAAGAAGAGGGAATAGATTTTGAGGCAATCTTTGCACCAGTAGCCAGATTAGAGGCAATCAGAATCATTCTAGCCTACGCAGCTCACAACAATCTCACTGTTTATCAAATGGATGTAAAGAGTGCGTTTCTCAATGGGCTACTAGCTGAAGAAGTCTACGTAGAGCAACCTCCAGGTTTTGAAGACAATCCAGAAAACATGGTATTCAGATTAAAAAAAGCTCTCTATGGACTCAAACAGACACCTAGAGCCTGATATGACACCCTCTCAAAGTATCTACTTGACAATGGTTTTAAGAAAGGGAAGATAGACAAGACACTCTTTTGAATCCAAGATGGAGAAAGCATACTGCTCGTCCAAATCTACGTTGATGATATCATATTTGGATCAACAAACAAGGATCTGTACCTAAAGTTCTCAAATCTTATGCAATCCAAATTTGAGATGAGTAGTTTCTTTCTTGGTCTTCAAGTCAAACAGATGAGCAATTGAACTTTCATCAATCAAATGAAGTACACTAAGGAATTGATAAAGAGGTTTGGATTAGAAAATGCAAGTACAGTAAGCATTCCTATGGTAACCTCAAGAAGCTTGGACAAGGGCAGTGATAGTAAAACAATAGATGTCACTAAGTACAAAAGGCTCATTGGGTCACTGCTCTACCTAACAGCTAGCAGACCAGATATCATGTTCTCAGTAGGAACGTGTGCCAGATATCAATCGGCACCAAAAGAATCACACCTGACTGCAGCCAAACGAATCATCAGATACCTTAAAAGAACACAAGAAGTTGGCTTATGGTACCCAAAGGAAGGTGGAATTAAACTTATTGGTTATACTGACTCTGATTTTGCAGGTTGCAAAATCGACAGGAAAACCACTAGTGGTACCTGCCAGCTCCTAGGAAACAAGCTGGTATCCTGGTTTTGCAGAAAGCAAACCTCAATAGCTACCTCAACAGTTGAGGCCGAATATGTTGCTGCAGGAAGCTGCTGTGCACAAATCCTATGGATTCAACAACAACTGAAGGACTATGGGATTGAGGAAAAAGGAACACCAATTTTGTGCGATAATACAAGCGCCATTGCAATCACACATAATCCAGTTCTTCATTCGAGAACAAAACACATAGACATCAGGCACCACTTCATAAGGGATCATGTTGAAAAGAAAGATATATCCCTAGAGAAAGTGCATACTAACCTACAGCTAGCTGACATTTTCACGAAGTCTCTTTGTGAATCAAAATTCTCATTTCTCAGAAACGAGCTAGGCATAATCATTCTGAGATAAATATCATTAAACAATCCTAACATTTCTGCTTAAATGATTATACAGCTTAGGGGGAACTCCAGGCAACAAAAGACTCAAATGACAAAGTAGCAACCTATAGGTCACTACTCAAGGATCCTGGATAGTTCCTGAAGCTACGATACTGGTCAACAAGTACAACAAGCAATCTGCAGGAACAATAAACGTGGGTACGTGAAAAGAGAAACAGTTACCCCGCGTTAAGTAGCCGTTTTTACAGAAAACCCCTCGATATCCACAAAATGTCACATCAAGTACATCAACACACAACGCCAAAAATCTCAACCGAAGGATCAAGAGTCTCTTCAAATCCAAATCAAATCTGGACCGTTTGATCAAGCTCCTTCAAATTCAAATATAAGGAAGTTTCTCTTCATCTCTCTCACTCTTAACATCTTTTGCCTTCAAGCTTTTCTGAAAAACCCTAACTCTTTGCACTCTCTAAAATTTTTGCTCTCAGATTCTATCTCTCTCTCTCTCTCTCACAAATGGCACCCAAAAAAACCCTCGTTGTCGATGATAGGTTGGTGGATCGGGACATTCTGCTCAACATGGTCGAAGAGGAAGGACACCTCAAGGACATGATGAAAGACATTCTACGGTGTCTTTGCCTCTCAGGCCTACTGAGACTCTGCTCCTTCCACAAAACTTCATATGCAGAGGATCAGGTAGAAAGGTTCTACAGGCGGGCTAGGGTCTCTGAGGATCGATCAGAGATCCGATCAAAGTTAGGTGGGATGACGCTCTCTATGGACACCGGGCTGTTGGAAGAGGTGTTCTCCCTCCCCACTAATGACATGAACGCTAGTGACCTCTCCACGTACGGAGAAGATGAACTGGAGGACTACTGGAAGATCTTCACCGGTAAGGCAGACACGGCAGGGATGTCCAGGAGCTGCAGCAAGAAGTATTTTCTTCGTAAATATGAGATGTTGCACGATATCTACTGCCACATCATTGAGAACCGCTCTGGTTCCTTTGATAAGTGTACCAACTTCAGATATAGGATGATGATGGCCATCCTGAAGAAGGAGTAGGTGGATTGGGCCAGCTACCTGCTTTCCAGGCTGGTGGAGGAGGTGGAGAAGAAGGTGGGCAAGCCTACCTATGGGCTTATAGTGAACTCCCTCCTAGGTCACTTGAAGGTGGACTTATCCCAGGGCAAGCCTATCCAGAAAGGGAAGTTCATCAGTGCGGGTAAGGTCTTTGCCAAGAAGACGACTGCTCGGCCATCCCCAGTAACCAGGGAGGTCTCCGAGGGTTCCAAGGGAGCTCCCAGGATAAGAAAGGCATTCCGTCAGACCAGCAGCGGCTCATCTTCACCGAAAAGTAGCTCGAGGATGGGCGAACCCTCACTAGTCTCTGCAGTGCCAAAGAAGATTAAGCACAAGGAGGTGCAGAGGAGGCTGGTCATCTCGGATGACGAATCAGAAGGCACCACCACTCGACTTGTTAAGAAGCCTGTAGTGAAAGTGGAGATTGATTCTCCACTTAGGGATGAGCAGGCAGGGGATGCTGCTACTCATGATGAAGAAGCTGGAGGAAAAGAGGAGGATGAGGAGGACGTGTTGGAGTATGTCGTCAGCATACCGAAGTTGGAAGAAGAGTTTGCAAAACTAATGGACAGATTCTCTATCTGGTGGCAGTACAGGCACCAACCCAGAGAGGAACTGATCCAGTGGTCTGATTGGGAGAAGGAGGAGAAATAGGCCATGAGCTGGGCAGCTATGGATGACTTGGAGGAGGTCCTTTAGAAAAATTTCCTGAAGGATCTTAGGAAGAAAAGTGGCCGGAGTCCTGGAGAATACCGAAATCGATGCTAAGATTGAGGCCAAGAAGAAAAGAAAAGCTGCTAAGCAGCTATCTGCTCCCAGAAACCAGAAAGGGAAATCACCCATCGAGCAACCAGACTTCTATAGGAAGGAAGTGATTTTGGATACTGCCGCTGACCAGGTCACGGCAGGCGATGATGTGGGCTTTGCTGCGGCCCAGGTGGAGAAGTACGGAGAGGAAGAGGCTTTGGAGAGAATGCTGAAGCAGGCTGCTGACATAAGCCTGACTGAGACAAGGATGAGAAGGCCAGTAAGGGAGCCCCAGGTAGGTGAAGGATCTTCCTGCACAGCGCTTATGGTCGAACCCATCAGGAGGTCACCTTCACCAACGGAGAAGAATGGTGAGGAATTTTCCTACCTCACCGACTTGATCATCCTACCCGAAGTCCTTGGGCAAACACCGATGAAGGAGATGAGCTTTACACCAACTAACTTTCCCAAGGCAAAGGAGTTGGAAACCCTCGCTACTGTGACATCTCTGGATATCGCCCTGGAGCTAGCTGTCACAACCCCAGTAGCAGCCGCCGATGAAATCATGTCTACACCAATTAAGGTAGAGGCTGAGGGGGAATAAGTGCAGGAAAATGAGGTACCTGTTTCTGCAGAAATAGTTGAAGTAGTGGAGGAACCTACCCCTGTGGAAAAGAAGCAAGCTGCAGAAGTTGTTCCCATAGAGATGGAGACAGCTGCACCTGCCAAGCCAGTGGACCATGGCGAGATGGTCACTAAGGAGGGAAACATTGCAGACTTGGAGGTAGACGCTGGACAGGGGACAAGAGAGGCAATGGAGGTGGACGAGGAAAGGGAAAATGAGGCTGAGGATAAGGAGGAAGAGAAGGCGGATGAAGAACAGGAGGCTGATAAAGAAAAAGAGGCTGAATAGGAAGGGGAGAAGGAAGGTGATGGAGAGGAGGCTAGAGAGGAAGCCCCAGCAAAGGAAGCTGGATCAGGAGATGGAGGATCCAGCAGCCCTTCCAGCAGCGATGATGGGTCACCCAGTGAACAAGGTGATCCGGAGCCAAAAAATCCAAAGCACTAATCCCTATATCTTCTCTACAGGTACCTGCAGTTGATATTGTCGAAGGCCAGGAAGCTGCCAGATCAAATCACGAAGTATTGACCACAATTGAGCAGATGGGAAAGTCACTAGTGAAAGCGAGCAGAAAACTCCACAAGGAAACTTACTCGAGCTCTATCAAGACACAAACCTTCATTGACTCCCTCAACATAACTTTGTCAAAGCTTCATTAGGCGATTGATGCTCACCGATCCCCTGAGGAGGATGCTAATGTGGAAGTGATCAAAACCGTCATGGAGAAGCTAAACAGATAAGAGGAGCGGATGATCTCCCTTGAAACTGACCAGAAAGCTCTCATTTCCGCAATAGGCCGCATGGATGAGGAGTAGTTCCACCAATCGCAAACCCTGAGGGAACATTCTGGCACCCTGTCAGAAATTCACTCGATGGTCAGCTTTGTAGTTGGGAGAGCTGATGATGACAAAAAGGGGGAATGAAGGATAGAAGGCCAATAGAAGAGTGGACAGGATCCTGCTACCTGCAAGTAGATGGTAGTAAGCAGGAGGAGAGATGATGCTGGAGATGGTGGAAATAGGGAAGCTGGATCAAGGGGCCTTCCAGACAGCAGCTCAAAGAGGAAATCAGAAGCTGTCTCAGGGTCAATTCATCCAGACTTTAGAAAATGTGCTGAGATAAGAGAAGAAAAGAGGAGAAGGACATAGGCTGAACTTAAGAGCAACCTGGACGTTGTATTTGCGAAAGGGCCGCAGGAAGTTCTTTCCAAAGTCTTCCCACCGCACAAGCTGCATGACATGGCTGAATTAGAAAAGAACATTCAGAATCCTGCCAGTGCAGCCAGTGCATCTCTCAAGACCTTTCTGGAAGCAAGCCCAAATTCCAGGAGCGACAAATTTGTCATTCCAAAGATCCCGGAGGTCGTTCTTCCCACTGAGGCCAACCCGTCCCTCTTCCAAATTGAAGCTTTCAAAAGAACGGAGTTGATGAAGTATTTCACAACACTCTGCAAGGAATCTGCTCTCTTCAGAGGATTCCAAACCAACAAAGAAGCCTTGCAGAGGTTCCTAGAGCTTGCCAAGAAGGGAGGCTTGCTAATCCAAATCAAGCTGAAGCAGAGACTAGAAAAGGGGTTCATACTCTTCTATGAAGACTTCTGGCTCAGATTTGAGGAAGATGAAGAAATAAGGAAGTTGCTGGAGCCAAGCTATCAGGAGTCTTTAGCTAACTGGTGGAAAGGTACAAAGTTTGAAAGGAGGAAGAAAGCCAGCTGGTTGAAGACCTAGTAACTTGCTCTAATTATCCTTTATGATTTTATTTTGTTATGTTGCTTTCTTTTTGTTTCTTTGAATCTCTGCTCTTTGTATCTGCTATTTTTTCACCAATGAAACTCATGATGGTTCTGATTTATGAAAGCTCATATCTTGTGAACTTAATGTATGATTATGAATGTTTATGTTTTTCTGCATTTTGTTTTAAGATAAATGAAATATGTGCCTTTGATCCTGATAAGGAGTTTTGTCATCATCAAAAAGGGAGAAATTGATAGGATAAATTGTAATAGATTTTGATGAGACAAAACGTGTAAAAGATTAGAACATTAGCTATTTGGATAGGTTTTCATATGTAAAAATACCTAAAGGCAAGGATGCTGGAAAGAGAAGAAGACTCTGTAAAGGAACCTACGCCAAGTCCCTGCTACCTGCATATCATCATGTTGCTGCAGCTTCAGTATCCAAGTATCAAAAGATGCTGGGAGGTACCTGAAGATTCTCAAGTCAAGGAAGCTGACTCCTTCACTCAAAAAGAAAACTCTCAGATACATCAATATCAGTGCATTCTGATTAGCCGGTAGAGACACTCCAGTTCCAGCCAATCAGTGAATGTCATTTGGAAAAAGCAGCAAGGACTAGACGTGCCCAAACGATTTGAAAAACCGAAACTGGGAAGGTTCGAACCGACGGTCAACGGTTCCGAAACTATTGACCGTGGTTCCGGTTCCAAACCGAAACCGTGAACCGTCGAGGTACGGTTCAGTTTCGGTTCGGCCTATAGAAAAATCGGCAAATCGACGGTTCGAACCGGCGGTTTGTGCAATTTTTTTTTGTCTTGGGTATATATATGTATGCTATGATTTATTGAGCGTAAATGAGTTATTAATCTTTTCTTTCTTTTGATCTGAACATTTTATCTTGTGAGTTCAATATAGGAAGGATCAAACTCAGTCGTGTTGAGATCCAAAGGTCAGAGAAAGAAGCTTTTATCTGGAGAAAAGTGGAAAATTCGAACTGGTGATGTTATAGAGTTGATACCTGGACATTACTTTTTCAAGTACGTATCCGTTTGTAATAACACAAATGAAAGTGCTCCAAAGACTACATGAGAGAAAAGGTCTTTGAATGAAGAAAGTAGTATCGGCAAAGACTCTGCTCATAGTAGGAAGAGAATGCAAAAGGTTCAAGAGCAAGAAGTTATTGGAATTTCAAATCTACTGCCTTTGTTTTTGGGTTTTCATTAAATTATTCACGTTTAGTAGTTTTCTCCAATTACTTCTTGTGTTAATCTTTAGGATGTGGTACACTGCAATGATCAAGCGCCTAACACTAATATATTCAATTGTATATTATAAGTGTCATTTTTGAAAGGAAAACAAGGCTGGCCAATGGGGCATGGTCGTGCCGTGTAGCACGACCGTGCCCTACTTGACAGAACCGGGGCAAAAATAAAAAAAAAAAAAAAAACCAGGAAACCGGCCGTTTGAACCGCCAATTTCGGTTAACCGCCGGTTTCCAAACCGAAACTGGAACCGGACCCCCCACGGTTCGGTTTCGGTTTGCCCCCTCCGGTTCCAAAAACCGCCGGTTTCGAACCGGCAAACCGGAACCGGTGGAGCATGTCTAGCAAGGACAGAGTACAATAGACTGCAGATTAAGGTCGCACAGTAAAAGTATAAGGCAGGCGCAGAACAGAAGGGAGGCGTTGCAGAACAGGTGTCAGAAGATTAGAAGAACCAATCAGATCAAGACACCTCATCAGTGGAACACTGTCTTTTCAACGGGTAAATTTCTCACTGAAGACCTATAAATAGAAGATTGAGTGCACCTGAAAAAAAAAGAGAAGAGAATCTGAATTGAAATATCCTACGCAAAACAGTTTATCAACAAGCTCATATCACCCAAACTTCAGTCACTCAGTCTAAGCAGCAGGAAGCCAGCTACCTTGTGAAATTTAGAAGACTAAGGAGCTTGCTGCATTCAACCGTTGAAGAATTCTTTATCTTAAAGAGACTGTTTAGGAGCCACTTAGGCAGGAGAGATTTTTGCTAAGTTGTTATCCTCTCTGAAGAAGAGAAAGAACCCTGTGTGGGTCAAGGAATCTGTGTGGAGATCCTGTGTGGGTCGCTTAGTTTGGTCACTGTGTAGCTACCTGTGTGGATAGAGCTGACAGTTTTATGTAGAGTAGAGTTTGTATTAGCCGGGTCTATTGTAAATCACACTTGCTTTTACAAAGTTCCTCCTTGAGAAGGAGTAGAGAGGACGTAGAGGGATTATTCCACCCTTGAACCTCTATAAGTTTACCTGCGTATTTATTGCTTTATATATTTGTCTGATCTCATAAGCATCCTGCATTAAAGCTGTTTTTCGAAAATCACATTATTTCCGTTGTGCATTTTTAACTCTGTCTAAGTCCTGAGGTCACTGCCTGAGCAGCAACCTTCAGTGCAGCAAGCTATCTAGCTACCTGCCCATCAAGGACTTAACATTCTTTGGAGAAAATTTGAAAATTTGATAAGGTTAATTCACCCCCTCTTAACCTTATACCACTTGGGATCAACATATATATTGAAGTAAAATACTAGTTTCCTGACATAGTTCAAATTCTATAAAAAATGTAAGGACAATTTCGTAATTCATCATTTCTAAATACATTTATAAGAAAATAATTCATTCTACACAAGTTTAAAAAATCAGTAGAAAATTGCTTCCTCCTTTCACTTAAGTTTTCAAAATCATGATTAAAATACTACTTCCTTTTCAAAAAAATATTTTTCAATTTTTTGTTAAATTTAAATTTGATTTAATTTTTTTATTTAAATATTTTGATTTTTACAATATCAAATTATCAAATATTTTTATGATATCAAATTTTTAATTACAGAAGTCATTTTTTAAAAATCAATTCTTTTCAAAATCTATTATCTATTATCTATTATTTATTATAATTATAAAATATATATTTACTAGCAGTTATTCCGAGCAGTTACTCCACGTAAATATCTATCTACTATTTTAATCCACATTTCAAAATATCATTTCAGCATTAAAAATTTCTCAAAAGCTCTCTGCATCATTGGCGTGGAATTCATAGGAGAAAAGAAAGAATCCATTCGAAATAAAGTAATAATTTTGTAACCGATGATAATGATACAAAGAGAACTTCCACACCGTCTTTTTTTCTTCTCTACTTTTTAAGGTCAGTTTTTTGCAGTCTTGCTCATTGATTCGTAGGTGTTCAAGGTCATATTTCTGCGATATCTGCTTTAATTTTTTGTATTAATTTAATTGAATTTATGTCATACTTTTACAATGCTTAAATATTTATTTAACCTCAATATTATTTGGTGATTTTGGATTTGTAGGTCAAGATGTTACTATGTCGGATGAAGACAGTGGATTATGATTTTTTTTCAGTGTTTAAATGTTATTTGGTCACTTTAGACGTTGGACGAAGATGAAGATAGTGGATTTTTATTTTTTGTTCGGTGTTTAAATGTTATTTGGTGACTTAGGATTAAGGATGTAGGTCAAGATATTGAGATGTCGAATGAAGATGTATAGTTAATTACGAGTTGAATAAAATATATGTTGTAATTTGTAAATCAATATGACAGTCTTTTTAAATTATATGTTGTATAATCATTTTTTTATATGTTGTAAAGTATTTGTTGTATATGTTATTTGGTGACTTTAGATTTGTAGTTCAAAATAAATTCTCTCTTTTCTGTGGAATTAATATCAGATTGTTGCCTCAATCAAAGTAGATTTTCTCTTTACGATTTTTAAATTCTTTAATTTCTTTCTAATGCTTATGTTCTTCAACTATCTAATTGTTGGGATTTCAATGTTTAGATTTTGATGAGACAAACCAAATATGTAATAGGAAGTTTTGAGTACCCCATTTTCACAATGTTTGAGTGAATAAATAGACTAGAATTGAGTCTTGTGTCACGTATTGAAAATAGAGGTTAAAAGAGGATAAAGCTGCATCTAAGCTTTAAGGGGAGATATCGCTGCAAGAAGGCAGGATACAGTATCGCTGCAAGAAGGCAGGATACAGCATAGCTGGAAGAAGGAAGGAACGATAATGTATAAACAAGGCTAAACTTCTATACAGCAAAGCAAGAAAGAACGGCGTACAACAACGCTGCAAGAAAAAGGATACAGGAGTACTGCTAGAAAGAAGTTACAGTAGCACTACCAGAAGATACTGCAACCAGGTCTAAGATACAGCAGCACTGAAAAAAAGCATCAGCTGCACAAGGACCTAGGATACAGCGCAGACTTACAAGTCAGTTAAGTAATACAGCGCCAACTACAAAACGAAGTATCCTGCAAATCCTAGAAAAGATAAATGCAGTACGATGAATGGAGATTCAAGCAAGAATAAAAGAGTCGTTCAAGAAAAAGTCAAAGTAGCAGACACGGAGCCAATAAGAAGATGCCACATGGACTGACGCACTGCAGAAAGCTGTGAGCCGCAACTGCCGCATTAAATGCTCTGAAAGGAAAAGTCAAGTCGCATTAAATGCGAACCATGCTTTGGCCAGTCTACTTCAAATTCAAAAGAGGGATGTCTCCTTCAATGGACATCTTCTCCTACAAGTATAAATAGAGGTTGAAAAGCACTGAAGCTGGTTACTGTTACTGAGAACTAAAATCCATTCGTGAAAGTTTCAAGCTTACAAATCTCAAGCATTCAAGCCAACAATCAGTTTCAATCACTCAACCTACCGAAGTGAAGCAAGTTCAAGCTGAAAGTTTCCCTACGGATTCAGAAGCTCACTTCGAAGCACAAGTTGAAGAAAAACTTGTTATCCTTTTAACCTTGTTGTTGTGTGCTTAGGTTGTTTTAGTGGTGTCAAGCAGTTGATAGGAGAGATCCTTACTGTTTGTTTAGTTGTCTAGAGTTAGGTAGAACCTTGTGTGGGAGTGTAGAACCTTGTGTGGGTTAGCCTTTGAAGTTTGCAGTTGCTGTGTGTACGCTGGACTTCAGTAGGTGGTCTCTTTGTAAAGTTGATAGATTGTTAGGAGAATCCTGTAAATCAATCTTGCTTAACAAAGTTCCTGCTCGAGGAGCAGTAGAGTGAACGTAGAAGGATTACACCACCTTCGAACCACTATAAGCCATAAGTGTTTATTTGCTTTATCTATCTGTGAGTTTATCTTCTGCATTATTATCTGTCTCTCATCATAAAACGTTTTGAAAAAAGCATTCTTGAGAAAAACAGCCTTGTGTTTTAAAGTTAATTTCCGCTGCGTACAAAACTCCAGGTTACAGCGTGCAGCACTGCATCGTAGCGCTGCAAGCAGTAACCATCTATCGCTGCAAGTTCAAATAACTTGCAGTGCAGAACGGTTGTTTTAAAAGATTCTAAAAATCGACCAAGGTTCATTCACCCCCCCTCTGAACCTCGGACACCACTTGGGACCAACACTAATTTTAAAATAGATTATATCTTTTTAATCTATTCTCTCTAATGATTATGTTCTTCAATTTTATAATTTTTTACCTATTTTTGTCTCTAAAAAATTCTCGGATAATTTTTTAAATTATTGATATTTAAATAATTTAATTTATGTCGATAATTTCTTCACAGTCATCTTAATTCATCGATGCAGGAGTTGATCTTTAAATGGTTTTCTTTGCCATTTATAGGAATTCCAAATGGAGACGGTGATGACTGTGGAATAAACAAGTATTTGTTTGTAATTTGAGATTAACATCCCAATGAACGGTAGAATTAAATAACTTAACAAGTAATTTGAGATGAACTATGGATTAACATTCTAATGAATTGTGGAGTTGAATAAGTTAACAGGTAATTTGAAATTAACTGAGAGTAACATCACAGCTCAAGTTAACAAGTAATTTGAGATTAACTGAAATGGAGTTGAATAAGTTAACAAGTAATTTGAGATTAATTGAGATTAACATCAAGGTTCAAGTTAACAATTAATTTGAGATTAATTGAGATTAACATCCCAATGAATTGTAGAGTTGAATAAGTATAACTTGATATTAATTGAGATGGATAAGTATAAATTCATCAAGTTGAATAAGTATAACTTTATATTAATTGAGATGAATAAGTATAATTTCTTCCAAAAAAATCTATGAATTTAAGTATACTTATCCATCTCAATTAATATCAAGTTGTACTTATTCAACTCTATGAATTTATACTTATCCATCTCAATTAATATAAAGTTATACTTATTCAACTCATGAATTTATACTTATCCATCTCAATTAATATTAAGTTATTCAACTCCACAGTTCATTGGGATGTTAATCACAAATTACTTGTTAACTTGAACTGTGATGTTAATCTCAGTTTAAATTACTTGTTAACTTGAACTGTGATGTTAATCTCAGTTAATCTCAAATTATCTGTTAACTTATTCAACTCCACAGTTTATCGGGATGTTAATCTCAATTCGTTAGGATGTTAATCTCAAATAACAAACAAATACTTGTTTATTCCACAGTCATCACGGTCTCCACAATCATCACCATCTCCATCTAGAATTCCTATAAATGGCAAAGAAAACCATTTAGATATCAACTCCTGCATTGACGAAGATGACTGTGAAGAAATTATCGATATAAATTAAATTATTTTAATATCAATAATTTCAAAAAATTATCCGAGGATTTTTTACAGGAAATAAATAGTTAAAAAATTATAAAATTGAAGAACATAATCATTAGAGAGAATAGATTACAAAGAGATAATCTATTTTGAAATTAGAGAATTGAAGAACACAAGCATTACAAAGAAATTAGAGAATTTAAGAATCGTAAAGAGAAAATCTATTTTGATTGAGACAACAATCTAATATTAAGTCCATAGAAAAGAGAGAATTTATTTTAACCTACAAATCTAAAGTCACCAAATAACATATACAACAAATACTTTATAACATATAAAAAATGATTATACAACATATAATTTAAAAAGATTATCATATTGATTTACAAATTACAACATATATTTTATTCAACTCGTAATCAACTATACATCATCATTCGACATCTCAATATCTTGACCTACATCCTTAATCCTAAGTCACCAAATAACAATTAAACACCGAACAAAAAATCAAAATCCACTATCTTCATCTTCATGAAAAAAAATCATAATCCACTGTTTTCATCCGACATAGTAACATCTTGACCTACAAATCTAAAATCACCAAATAATATTGAGGTTAAATAAATATTTAAGCATTGTAAAAATATGACATAAATTCAATTAAATTAATACAAAAAATTGAAGCAGATATTGCAGAAATATGACCTTGAACACCTACGAATCAATGAGCAAGACTGCAGAAAATTGACCTTAAAAAGTAGAGAAGAAGAAAAGACGGTGTGGAAGTTCTCTTTGTATCATTATCGTCGGTTACAAAATTATTACTTTATTTCGAATGGATTCTTTGTTTTCTCCTATGACTTTCACGCCAATGATGCAAAGAACTTTTGAGAAATTTTCAATGCTAAAATGATATTGTGAAATATGGATTAAAATAGTGGATAGATATTTACATGGAGTAACTGCTCGAAATAACTTCTAGTACATATATATATTTATAATTACAAGAAATAAAAAATAATAAATAATAGATTTTGAAAAAGAATTGATTTTTAAAAAATGACTTCTATAAATAAAAATTTAATATCATAAAAATATTTGATAATTTGATATCGTAAAAATATTTTATTATTTTTAAATATATTTAGAAATCATGATGAATTACGAAATTGTTCTTAAATTTTTAATAGAATTACTATTTTATCTGACTGACTTCTGTTATTATATATATAGTTTTGCTCAAATGACCATCGTGAGCAATTCTTAATATATCCACCGACGACGTGTAATCATCTCATCCCCTCATATATCCACCGATGACATGTAATCATCTCATCCCCTCGTTATATGAAAAGTAAAATTAATAGATGTTTTGAACTTTTAACACATCTATTATGAATATATATTAATGTGCTTATGGTGGATAGGTGAGCAAGAATATATATATATATATATATATATATATAGATAGAGAGAGAGAGAGATTAAATTAAACATACTCGTTTAAGAATGATGGTGGAAAATGCGTGTATTATATATAGAAGTACATCCATGGGATTCCAATGTGTCAGCCACTCACATGTAACATCATTTATCACAAAATATTCCTTTTATCAAACAATTAAAAGAATCCTTAATCCTAAGTCACCAAATAACATTTAAACACCGAACAAAAAATCAAAATCCACTATCTTTATCTTCATGAAAAAAAAATCATAATCCATTGTTTTCATCCGACATAGTAACATCTTGACCTACAAATCTAAAATCATCAAATAATATTGAGGTTAAATAAATATTTAAGCATTGTAAAAATATGACATAAATTCAATTAAATTAATACAAAAAATTGAAGCAGATATCGCAGAAATATGACCTTGAACACCTACGAATCAATGAGCAAGACTGCAGAAAACTGACCTTAAAAAGTAGAGAAGAAGAAAAGATGGTGTGGAAGTTCTCTTTGTATCATTATCGTCGATTACAAAATTATTACTTTATTTCGAATGAATTCTTTGTTTTCGCCTATGACTTTCACGCCAATGATGTAGAGAACTTTTGAGAAATTTTCAATGCTGAAATGATATTGTGAAATATGGATTAAAGTAGTGGATAGATATTTACATGGAGTAACTGCTCGGAATAACTGCTAGTACATATATATATATTTATAATTACAAGAAATAAGAAATAGTAAATAATAGATTTTGAAAAAGAATTGATTTTTAAAAAATGACTTCTATAAATAAAAATTTGATATGGTAAAAATATTTTATTATTTTTAAATATAATTAGAAATTGTTCTTAAATTTTTAATAGAATTACTATTTTATCTGACTGACTTTTGTTATTATATATATATATATATATATATATAGTTTTGCTCAAATGACCACCGTGGGCAATTTTTAATATATCCACTGATGACGTGTAATCATCTCATCCTCTTGTTATATGAAAAGTAAAATTAATAGATGTTCTGAATTTTTGATACATCTATTATGAATATATATTAATATGCCTACGGTGGATAGGTGAACAAGAATATATATATATATAGATTAAATTAAACATACTCATTTAAGAATGATGGTGGAAAATGCGTGTATTATATATAGAAGTAGATCCATGGGATTCCAATGTGTCAGCCACTCACATGTAACATCATTTATCACAAAATTTTTCCTTTTATCAAACAATTAATACAAATTCTCTTGTTTCCGTTTATCAGAAGACAATCTGCTTGGCATACAAATTCTATTGTTTTCGCAATTTAAGCAGCATTTTCTATATGAATGTGATCGCCATCGCCATCAACCCGAGCCTTCTTCTCATGTAATGCCGTGTCGCATTGTAACCGCAATTTCACGGCCGTTTTTTCCAATTTGGCCTTTTTAATTTTTTTTATTTTGATTTTTTGTTTTCTAGTCGGTGTGAAGCAATTGACTTGTTGGTAATTTTGTAATTGGAAATTTGAGTAATAAGAAGTGATGGCGTTTGTTAATCAAACGTTGAATTTTTGTAAACCATTGGTATTAAACTCTCCAGAGGCATCATACGCCAAGTCACCGCCTTCCAAAGCAACGGTGGGGGGTAAGGGATTGGAGTTTCGCGGCGGCGTAGGGAGATCGTGCTGCGCGGCGCCGATTAAGGCAATGGAAGCTTCCGAAGCGACGAAGCAGGCCAATGGGCAGCCGAAACAATCTCTGCACAATTCCTCCGGCGGTAGCCTCACCGGTGATTGTGGCGGTTTTCCCGGTATTTCATTGTTTTCCTCTGTTTGGTGGTGAGAATAAGAATTGGTTAATTGAAATTTCTTTTGATATCTAATTTGTGTGGTTTTAATTGTTTGAATAGGGAAAAATGCTCTTAAGATGTCTACAATCGGGAATTCGTCGAATATTGTGTGGCACAAGTGCTCTGTAGAGAAGAGCGATAGGGAGGAGTTGCTTAATCAGAAGGGCTGTGTCATTTGGATCACTGGGCTAAGTGGATCAGGTTTGTGTAGCGTTCTGAAATCTTGATGCCATTATATGTTATTTCATGTTTTGCATTTAGTTATATCATATGGTGTTTTTGCATGTGTGACTAACATTATATTCATCTGCGATCAAGAGATGTTTATGATCTTTTCTGTAAAAGTTGGTTACTTTGAAACTTCGTAATGAACTGATTTTGGGACGCAACACTAACCGTTGAAACAATGCGTATGGAATCTCTGTGTTAGTCTTAGATGATTGCATTTGAGTTTATGAAAACATGAATGAAGGCATGTCACCATTCATCAGTACATATTCTACATTTGCGAGAGACAATTTCTGATGGTAGTTTATATGTTATGCGTGTAGTTCTTGAGTTTGTCTATGAGTTGGGCATGTAGGCATTGAAGAGAAATATGGAATACGATTGAGTTCACTGCAATAAACGAGGTGCTGCATTTGATTTCTTGTGATTCTCATACAGTGTTCTAAAGATCTCTGACTCTTGAAATCTGAAAAGAGGAATCAAGAGGATTGGTTAATGCAAATATTTTCTTCTGGCCTTATAATTGCTTCCTTGGCCCTTCTAGTCTTCATCATTATCAATTACTTCTTCTCCCTTTATTCTACCACCACGACTTGCCTTTGTTTGCAGCTAAAAAGTGAAAGGGGATATCCTATTAATTCATTGATGTTTACCTCAGGAAAGAGCACTGTGGCATGTGCTCTAGGTCGTGCCTTACATGCCAGAGGAAAGCTCACCTATATCCTTGATGGGGATAACTGCAGGCATGGTCTGAACCGTGATCTTAGTTTTAAAGCTGAAGACAGATCTGAGAACATAAGAAGGATAGGTTGGTTTCTTTCCTCAATCTTGAATTGATTATTGTAAGCAAACTCATTTCGTTCAGTTCAATCAACCTATATCTTGGTATACAGGAGAGGTGGCGAAGCTCTTTGCAGATTCTGGAGTCATTTGTATTGCAAGTTTAATATCACCATTTAGGAATGAGCGAGATGCCTGCCGAAAATTGCTTCCTGAAGGAGATTTTATTGAGGTTATCTCTTCTGGCCTTGGAAATTTGATGCCTTGTTTTTCCTTCTAATGTATGGGTGGAGACAAGCAAAGCTTGTAAGTCAAAGGCTGAAATTTGATGCAAAAGTTTAACTGAAGGTTTGAATTATGTAGGTATATATGGATGTGCCTCTGCAAGTTTGTGAGACAAGGGATCCCAAGGGATTGTACAAGCTTGCACGAGCCGGAAAAATCAAAGGTTTGTTGTTTGGCTAATGTGGTGGATAACCTGGTGATATAGTGTTTGTTTATTTGTATTTTTTATTTTGCTGTAAGTGTAATAAATTACTTTTTGATGGTTACATGAAAGGTACATTACTTAAAAAGCTTGCGAACAGCAATCCCCAAACTATTCTCTTCTCTGCCTTCTTTGATTTCAGGATAAATTAATTATGCATCCAGTGAACAGAAAAGTCTGCAAGTATCATCATTGTAGTTCTTATTGACATGACCATAGAAACTATTAATATGCAATTGCTTGCATTTGGCTTTTCTGCAATTATGGCTGCATCAATATTTATTATGGAACGGTGTGTTGCTGGATCCATTTATGAGTTTTAATCGATATATCTGGTCATTACAGAATCCTAGATGTCACATTGTGGTGTCCTCAGAGTAATGGAAAGTGCTGCATTCCTTAAATCATTATATTCTGTATGAGCTGATGGTTGGCTCAGCTCCTTCTAATTGACATAAAAGATTACTAATTTATTTTGATTTTGAATCTCTCTGTGAAATGAACAGGATGACTTAATATCAAAAACCTTGTGAATCGACTTATTTGATGTAATTTGATGTTGATCTTATTCTATTGCATGCATCAGAAAGGGTTCTCTTGCAAGTTATCCTAAAATTTGTTCGGAGACCGAATATGTATTTCGTATTTAAGTTCCTAAAAGCATATATTTATGGGTTGCTTCGCTTTTTTAGACGGCAAAACTAGCTATTTGAAGCTTCCACATGATGTTTCTCTTAAATTCAATGTATCGTTAAATTCCCCATTGATGACAAATTTATTTGTTTTGCTGGAATTTTACAGGTTTCACAGGTGTTGATGATCCATATGAACCACCACTCAACTCTGAGGTACGTGTATCTATTATGCAATAAGAGTTATGGAGTTCTTATTAACTACTGAGTACAACAATGTCATATATTTTCTCAATTGCCTTGTTTCATCAAGCTTCTTTATCTAATAGTTGATAAACATTTAGCTACCATAAAACACAACTCTCGCCCGTGTCATCTAGCCATCTAATATCTTCTACATTTTAGTTCCATGACTACACTTACAATGTTGTTCACTTTCCCAGATAGTGTTGCATCAAAGAGAAGGAACTTTTGGTTCTCCAGCTGCAATGGCCGAAAAAATTATTTCGTACTTGGAAGCAAAAGGCTACCTAGAGGCGTAATTAATGGTTTGATGCTTTTAGCTATTTTAATGACTAATCACAATCGTGATTAGTCAATCTATTTGCAGTTGATTGATCAATCAACCGCAGCAAATAAGCAAATGCATCTGTGTGAGGTGCATTTATGTGAGTTGTGAATGAGTCATATGGTTGATATCTTAGTGCGTGTACCTTATTGTTTCATTAGGACTTTTCTGTCTGTAGTTTGCTTGTACCAAGTTAAACAACCATAAAGCATTGGGGTTGTACATGTATATTATGGATTTTTATTATGTATGAGATATTTAGTGAATTGTTTGATTCAACATATTACTAAACTGTCTGGTGTGATTGTTTTAATTCAACATAGTCATGGAATAAACTGTCCACTGCATATTATACAGCTCAATTATATCTCACTTATTCCCCAATTACATCTCAAAGTACCAAGAACCTAGTGTAATTAGATGGAATCATATTTCGTATTGTCACCTACTTATCCTGCACCATAGCCTCTGACATGCCAGAGCTAGACATTTAGCATTGGTGGCTGACTTACTAGTATTCTAACCCTAAAAATCAAAAAAATTACAATACAATATAATAGGGTATTTAATAAGGATATATTATGCAATTTAAATTTTGTAACAAAATGTTCACACCCTTATATTAGTAATAGATATTATATTAAGGAAATGACCCTATATACCACCAAACATATTATGTAGGGTTACTTCTATTATTAAAGATAAATTTTGATCCATTTCTACCACAATTTTTGGCCATCACATGTGAACAACATATGAGATGTGTTGGGCTCCATTTAGAGCATCTCCAGCAGTCTGCACTATTGTAGTGTAGAATCTGCACTATTTTAGTGCAGAAACAGTATTTTATCTCCAGTAGTCTGCACTAAATTTTACATTAAAAAAACATATTCCTTAATATTTTTAATTATTAATTTATTTAATTATATTTTTATTTTATTTTTATAATTAGATAACATATTTACACATGTAAACATTATTTAATATAATTTTTACTCTTTATGATAAAAAAATCATTTAATTAATTGAATAAAATTCAATGTAAAATGAAAAAAAAAAGACTTATTTTATTGAAAGTGAAATAAATGCTACATGGTGATAATTTCTAATTTTCTGAATTAGAACACTCTTCCCACAAATGATCAATTAAAGCATTTCGGAGTGTAAAATGAGCATCTGCATCTCTAATTTGTTTATGTCGACCAAGAAAATCTTGAAAGCGAGTAGGTTCATTATCTGCGAATTCGATGTCCGAGGGTGGCACTTCCATGTTTTCTTCAATCGGAGCATCAAGATCTCGTTCATCTTCTATTATCATATTATGCATTATTATACATGCAGTCATGATATCTTGCAAATTACTTTTCAACCAAAAGCGTGCTGGATTCGCCACAATTGCAAATCTACTTTGAAGAACTCCAAATGCATGTTCCACATCCTTTTTACATGCTTCTTGTTTTTTTGCAAAATATTGTTTTTTCGGACCATTTGGTGAATGGATAGTTTGCACAAGAGTCGCCCATTTGGGATAAATATTATCTCTAAATAATATCCCATATTATATTTCTTTCCTTGAATGACATAATGTGCTGGAGGAGCAACACCTGTAGCAAGATTAGAGAAAAGATGAGATGTCTCCAACACATTAATATCATTATTTGATCCCGACATCCCAAAATATGCATGCCAAATCCACAGATCATAATCAGCTACAACTTCAAGAATAATTGTTGGAGATCCACTTCGCCCGACATATTATCCTACCCAAGCTGTTGGACAATTTTTCCACTTCCAATGCATACAATCAAGACTACCTAACATTCCTGGAAAACCACGTTGCTTACCAATATAAAGTAGTCTAGCAACATCATTAGAATTAGGTGATCTCAGATAATGCTCTTTATATATCTCGACAATAGCACGACATAACCTTTTAACTCACTCAAGTGATGTAGACTCTCCAATTTTGATGTACTCATCAATTGCATCTGCTGGAAGTGCATATGCTAGTTGTCGAAATGCAGCTGTTACTTTTTGGAGTGTAGATAAACCAAGTTTTCCAACTGTATTCCTTCGCTGCACAAAATAATGATCATGATTAGAAACATCACCAACAATACGAAGGAATAAATTTCGAGAAATTCGAAATCGTCGACGAAATTGTTCTTCATTAAATGTTGGATTTTCAGAGAAATAGTCATTGAAGAGGTTTTGTGCTGCTCCTTCTCGATCACGATGAATGGTTCTACGACCTGGAACTGAGCCTCCACTCGTAGATCCAATATTTTGAAGCCTAATAAATTCTTTCATCTTTTGATTGTTGTTGTATATTTGTTGCAAGAGTATTTCTTGCTCTGCATCGTAACTTGCCATCCGTTGTTGAAACTCTTCATCTGATGAGCTTGAAGAATAAGATGTTGCAAAAGGGTTGATGTGATTGAAATTCATTTTCGATTGTGAGGCTAGTAGAATAGCAGAATAATGTAAGAAAAAGAGGTAGAAGATAATGAAAAAATTCATTCTAACATATGATCATTATATAACCAACAATAGTTGAAAGTTGGGTATAAAGTTAGGTAGAACCAATTGGGTAGGTAGAAAGTTAGGTAGACCCAATTGAGTGGGTATAAAGTTAGGTAGAATCAATTAGGTGGGTAGAACCAATTGGATAGGTAGAAAGTTAGGTATCACCAATTGGGTAGATAGTTAGGTAGAAACAAATGGGTAGAAAGTCAGGTAGAATAAATAAATTGGGTAGTTTTAGCATTCTATAAATAGTGAAGATATATCATACATCTAAAACACACCTTTCCAAAATCTCTTCGAGTCTTCATTTACATTATATTCATCTTTTCTCTAAAATGTCGAAGTCACGCAGTACTAATTATACAAATGCTGAAGATCAATATCTTTGCAGTGTCTTTCTTTAAATTTCACAAGATCCAATTGTTGGTATAAACCAGTCTAGAGATCTATTTTGGAAACACATTACAGATACGTTCAATTTTGAAATGCCAAGCTCTAATCTAAAAGAGGGTAACCAAAGATCACTACAATGTCGTATGCAAATAATTCTCAAAGATACGAGAAAGTTCAATGGTTGTTTGCGCCAGATTGAATATAGGAATCCAAGCGGTGCAAATGAGCTCAATATCGTAAGTAATTATCTTTATGTTTTACTATTATAAATGCCATAAATATTTTCTCTAATAAATTTCAACATTCTTTGTAGATTCAACAAGCAAACGAGTTGTTTGTGCAACAAAAAAATAATAAGGAAATGTTCAAATTTTATTAGATTATTAGATTATTGTTAGATTCCAGATCTTAGAGGGTCCGGGTCTGGAGTTGGTCTCTCCGATTATTAGATTTATTGTTATTATCAGTAATTTTATGTTTTATTTCCATGTATTTTATTTAATTTTCAGTTATTTTATGTTGTATTTTCATGTATTTTTAGTAATTTAATGTAATTGTTTCTCGATTATCTAATTTTTACTATCTATGTTACGAAATGATCACCCATATTAATTTTAATTTTTTTTATTATCATCCATATCGTTAAAATTACCACTCGTATTATTTTCAATATTTTTATAATACAATTTATGTTGACAATTTCATAAATAACAAATATAAAATATCACCACATATCAAAAAAAAAAAGAAAAAAAAAGAAAAGAACAAATTTTACAAAATACAAAAAAAAAAAAAAAAAAAAAGATAGCGCTGAAACAGTGTGGTGCTACATGTAGCACCATAATGTACATAACTTCACAATAACGCAAAGGATAGTGCTGTGCTGGGGGAGAGAAAAATAGCGACTGGCGCTGGAAAGGCGCCTGCTGGGACTGCTCTTAGTGTTTAATCAAGTGCAAAAAGTGGGGTATGATAATAATTCATTAGAATTTGTGGTATTATGAAACAAAATTATATTTCATGGTAGAAAGAGAATTTCTTATATCAATTTGTTCAGTTTGATTAGGAGGCCTCAATAAATACTTAACTTTTACCTATACTATTTCATGGTAGTACAACACTCATACGTTAGTTCTAATCACCAAGGTTTGAATCACGACAGTGCAAATTTAATTTTTTTTTTTGTTTCATTTTATTTTCCTCATGATGATTGGATATTGTTAACTTAAGCTAAAACCTTCTTAAAATAAAAATAAATAAAGCAATGAAAAGAAAAGCGATACACGTCAATCCCATACCAACTGAAAAAGATGCACTAAAAGTAAGGGCCCCTCCAGTTGTAGGCCCACCACCATACAATGAGAAAAACAATTACCTATCTAAACGAACTTTTCTCCAGTTGATATATTAAATAATATAAAAGATTAAGCTCTATTTTTTAGGATCGCTTCCCTTGAAAAGAAATGTTTTGAAATAATAATTAATAAAATATTTTCTAAGATAAATTCAATGATTTAATTGTGTTACGATCAAAAGTAGTATGCCATAGTAGTATCTTGATATAGAAAATAACAATTACTACCATAATAAAACTCTATTGAGAGGAAATATTTTTTTTTTTCAAAATTTGTAATATGATTTAAATATATTTTTTACTCCAAAGAAAATAAGTAGAGAGTAAATTTAATTCATAAGAACACATATATATGTGATCGTCTAATGCGTAGTGGCGGATGCTGTTAAGTGGATTTCAATAAAGAAACAAATATTACACATTGGATTTCAATTTGAATTCAGCAGCTATTAGCAATTGTTGTCTCGACTTCGGCGCACAACTTGCATGTAAATTTGTTTCTTGTTATTGTTTTCTTTTTCTTTTACATACTTTGATTATCAAAGTTTTAGGATTATTAATATTATTGTTTGGTGTAATTTATTATTAGTTAATTTGATATTGTTTGTTAGTAAATTACACTTCTTATTTTTTATAGGTTTAATTATAAATAATTATCTAAGCTATACCCGTTTTATATTTAATTAATAAAATATTTTTCAATTGCAACCAACCATTTTTATCTTTGCACGAGTTGCAATTTATCTTTGGATCGGACAGGCGGCACTCAACAACTCATGCGGTTAGCTACATTACAATAAGGCCCAAATAGACGTTGCCAGCCAGGATCTATCAATCGGAGGACCACCAAATGTTCATTTTTCGGTCAATTTTAATCATATGTCTCGCATGTCCTTTACAATCACGGGTATATAAGTCTTTTCAAAATTTTCAAATTGCAATTAATTATATCAATTTTGCATGGTTGCAATTTATTATCTCAACTTTGCACAAGTTGTAATTTACCATCTGAAACCACCAGATATTCATTTTCTGATCAATTTTAATCACGTGCATGTCTTGCACGTCCTTTACTATTGAGGGTATATCTGATAAGTTGGTTTTGTACCATTTTATCTATCATTTTTTACTTGGATTTTCACTTGTTCTCTGTTGTTGGATGGTCGTTTACACTTGCGTTTGTGTGTTTTAGCAGATTTTTAGAGTTTGGAAGGCTTGGAGGTGATTTGAGCTAGAGAAGACAAAGAATGAGTTCAAATATGATATCTTGGTGCAAGTAGCTGATCTTGGAGGCATAATTCGAATGAGAGTCAATCAGATTTTAGTGTCATGATGAACTGAAAAGTTGTAGAGCTCTGAGTTATGGATCTAAAGGTGAAAGAATCAAGTGATTTGGAGTCCATTTGCTCAAGGTACACTCAAAATATTGAAGAAGCAACTAGCAGCCTTCAAGATGAGCGCGAGACGTGTCCTGAAATTCTGAAGACGCGTCCTGCAAGGTGCGGAAATTATTCTAATTTAGGAATTCTTTTAATTTAGACCCCTTATATTAGGAAAGAATCTGTTATATATATTTTCATTATCTTAGACCTAGGGGGCACAATAGCGCACAACGGAGAATAGAGAAAGACAAAAAGGGGAGAACGCACACCATCTTGAGTTTTTTTTCTTCTCTGTTTTGCTTGGTTACTTTTGGGATATGGAATCCATTGTTTTTTTATTCTCTTTTGTTTTAATCATGAACTAATTTCCATATCTAGGGTTTATGATGTAGCCTAACCATGAATATGCATATTTGATTTCTTGATAATTGATTCTCGATTATTTTGCGATTGTTGAGTGTTCTAATTTGTTATTAATGCTTGCAATTATCTGGCCAATTCTTGCATGATTTAGGGATTTGGCTTGAGATCAAGAGATGATAACTATTTCTGCCATTAAATTAGAATACCATAAAACGCTGTAAGATAGAGATATTTGCAGGTTTTGTGCAATTACCATAGAGTTCTTGAGAGTTTAATGAAACCTAGTCTGATAGATTCGAGATCGAGAGATAAGAATTATCTTATTAGGGTATATTTGTTGGTGCTTGAGAAAGACTAGCAATTGCAATAGGGAACTTGATTGTCAACATCGTAAATTAATTAGAATCAATTGATTGAATCGATTTGCATAAGATTGGTTATGGTGAAGTCAGAAGCCCTAGGTTTTCTTCATATTTGATAAAACCTGTTTTCTTAATTCTTGCATGATTTGTTTGAAGTGCATAAGTTAGTTTATTAGTGAAAATTCTCATTAATTGATTGTCTAAATAGATTAATTCTTACCCTATTTTGGTACTTGTCTAGTTTAATTAGTCTATGTGGGAACCATACTTGATTTATCATTTTACTACTTGTCACGATATCGTACACTTGCGATTTCACACAACAATATCTATCTTTTGAACTTTAATTTTAAGAAGAAAATAAAGTGGGGAAAAAAAATCCTAATTGAGAGGTTTTTAACTCCACAAAAACTTCTCTCAATTGCATTGTGGTGCAACTCACGCAATGTGAGATATTGATTAGTTGTAACCTGAAAACATTTAGTTAATTAAGTGTAAAAATAAGTATAGTTTGTATGGTTATTTGTGATTAACCTTATTTTATGCGTGAAATTTATTGATTTTGTGATAAATGTGTAGTGAATTATTATTGTAGTTATTTTGAATTATCATTTTAGTTGTGAATTTGTTATGCAATTGAAGTTATTTATTTTTGCATAATGGTATTCTTATTATTTACTAGTAATTCAATTAGGAATTGAGGAACACTATCTTTAAATCAAAGAAACCTAAACAATGAAAAAAATAATATAATCTTCGCAATTTATGTTTAACAAAATCGAGGTATGTGTTCACGATTGCATACATGAACATCCGTTTCCCAGGATATAACGGTTTAACGATGGCATACGCGCACACACTCATAAACATCCGTTTTCTAGGATACAACGGTTTAATGGTGGCATATGCAGACACACCTACGAATGTCCATTTCCCAGGATATAACACTGGCATACGCGTACACCCACAAACGTTTGTTTTTTAGGATACAACGGTGGCATACGCGCACACATCCATGAAAGTTCGTTTCTCAGGATACAACGGTTTAACTGTGTCATATGTGCGCATACCCAGGATACAATGATGGCATACATGCACATACCCACGAACGTCCATTTTCTAAGGTACAACAGTGGCATACGCACACACATCCACAAGCATTCGTTTCCCAGGATATAATAGTTTAACGGTGGCATGCGCACACACACGACCAAGATACAATGATTTAACGGTAGCATATACACATGTACAGATACAACGGTGGCATATGCCCACACACCCACGAACGTCCATTTCCTAGGATACAACGTGTTGGTCTCAAGTGGTCTCCGAGATTCAGAGGGGGTGAATGAACCTTGGTTGATTTTGCAAATCATTTCAAACTTACTGTTCTGCAACTTACTTGAACTTACAACACCAGTTGTTTCTGCTTACAACACTAGGATGCAGTGCTGTACGTTGTAACTTAGAGTTTTTACACAGTGAAAAATATATTTTGACCAAAGGCTTGTTTTCTCAAATATATTTTTCTTTTAAAGATTTTTTTATGCAAATGATAAGATATATATATATATATATATATATAATGCAGCATAGATATATATATAAAGCAATAAAACACTTATGGCTTATAGTGGTTCGAAGGTGGTGTAATCCTTCTACGTCCGCTCTACTGTTCCTCAAGTAGGAACTTCCTTAAGTAAGATTGGTTTATAAGATATCACCTAACAATATATCAACCTAACAAGTTAACACCTACTAGAACCCAACATATACACAGCAACTGCAAGTTCTAAAGGCAAACCCATGCAGGATTTCTACACTCCCACACGGGAAGTTGTCTATCACCTAAACAACTATACAAATAGCAAGGATAAATCCTATCAACTGTCGACACCTAAAACAACCTAGCACACAACAAGGTTAAAGTATATAAGGTTTTCTTCAACTGGTACAGCGAAGTGAACTTCTGAATCCTTCTTTGGATCTTTCAGGTTGAGCTTTGTTCACTTCACTTTAGGTCAAGTGACTGAAACTGTAGGAATGTTTGAGAGAATATTACTTGAAACTGTTTAGTCTTGTTTGAGCGCAAATGTTTCAGTTGTTCAGTAACCAGCTTCAGTGTTGCTCGACCTCTATTTATACTTGTAGAAAGATATCCGTTGAAAAAGATACCTCTCATTTGAAATACGTGTACTGATCAAAGGCAAGACTTGCATTTAAATACAAGCCTTGACTTATCTTCACAGAGCATTCAATGCGGTGGTTGCAGCTCGTAGCTTTCTACAGCCTGTTAGGCCACGTGTCGTCTCTGCATTGGCTCCGTGTCTGCAACTTTAATCTTCTCTCAAACGGCTCTAATTATACTTGTTTTGTTCTTCGTTCCTCGTACTGTATTTATTCTTTCTCGGATAGTAGGGTGTTGCTTTTGTTCATTGTAGACGAGGTGTATTGAGTATGCAGCAAGTCATGGTTTCTGCTCTGTATCCTTGACCTTTTTGCGCAACTCCTTCTATATAGTACTGTTGTATTTTTTTCTTGCAGTGCTGTTGTATCTTCTACTTGCAGCATTACTGTAATCATTTCTTGGAACGTAGTCTTTTTCTTCTTACAGCTGCATTATAGTAACCTCTTTCTGCATTCAGCATCTTCTGCGTACAGCGATGTAGCGATGTTTGTCATTCTTTCTTACTTGTTGCATTACTGCAGTTTATACTTGTAGTATCTTCATACTTTCTTCTACTTAATGCAGCACGGTCTTGTTGAACTCCTCCATTTTTCTAAACCTAAACTTACAGACTCAAATCTAGTCTATATGTTTTCACTTAAACACTGTGAAAAATGGGGTACTCAAACTTCCTATTACAAATGTGGTTTGTCTTATCAAAATCCCAACACACAGTTTAACGGTGGCATACATGCGCACATACCCAGGATACAACGGTGGCATACATACATATACCCACGAATGTTTGTTTCCTAGGGTACAACGGTGGCATTCGCGCACACACCTACAAACGTCCATTTTCCAAGATATAATGGTTTAACGGTGGCATATGCACACACACGGATACAATGCGTATACCCACGAACGTCATTCATTTCCCAAAATACAACGGAATGGTCCATTTTCGAGGATACAACTGTGGCATATGCGACGAATATCCATTTTTCAGGATACAACGATCTGTTTCCCAGGATACAATAAGTACACACACCTACGAATGTCCGTTTCTTAGGATACAATGGTTTAACGGTGGCATACGCACACACCTACGAACGTCCATTTTTAAAGATACAATGGTCCATTTCCCAGGATACAATGGGCGCACACATCTATGAACGTTCATTTCTCAAGATACATCCGTTTTCCAAGATACAACAGTCCGTTTCCCAGAATACAATGAGCGCACACACCTACAAACATGCATTTCCCAGGATACAATGGTTTAATGGTGGCTACATCTGTTTCTAGGATACAACGGTCTGTTTCCCAGGATACAACTGGCACACACACCTATGAATGCTTGTTTCCCCAGGATATAATGGTTTAACGGTGATATATGCGCACACACCTACAAACATCTGTTTCCCAATATAAAACAGATACAATTATTTACACACTTACAAACATCTGTTTCCCAAGATAAAATGGATACAACGGTTTAATAGTGGTATACGCACACACACAATGGTTTACACACCTGGCATACGCGCGCACACACCTACGAATGTTTGTTTCCCAAGATAAAGTAGATACAAAGGTTTAATGATGGCATACACACACACACATACGAACGTCCATTTCCCAAAATACAACGGTTTAAAGGTAGCAAATGAATACAACAGTTTACACACCTAGCATGTACCTACGAATATCCGTTTCCTAGGATAAAATAGATGCAACGGTTTAATGGTGGCATACACGCACACACCTACGAAAATGGATACAACGATTTACACACCTAACATACGCGCGCACACACCTACAAACATCTATTTCCCAGGATAAAATAGATACAACGATTTACACATCTACGAACATTCGTTTCCCAAGATAAAATGGATACAACGATTTAATGGTGGTATACGTGCACACACCTACGAAAATGGATACAATGGTATACACACTTGGCATATGCGCACACACCTACGAACGTCCATTTCCCAGGATACAACGGTTTAAAGGTGGCAAATGGATACAACGGTTTACACGGCTGACATATACGCATACACCTACGAACGTCCATATCCCAAGATACAACGATTTAAAGGTGACATACACACACACACCCGAGGCCAAGATTCAAAGTTGTAACTAAATGGTTTAAAGATGGCAAATGGATACAACGGTTTACACGGCTACATACACACACACCCGAGGCCAAGGTTTGAAGTTGTAACTAAATGGTTTAAAGGTGGCAAATGGATACAACGATTTACACGGCTGTCATATGCGCATACACCTACGAACGTCCATATCCCAAGATACAACGGTTTAAAGGTGACATACACACACACCCGAGGCCAAGGTTCAAAGTTGTAACTAAATTTGATTTGCACCGCCTTGTGCGCGCAAGAAAGAGCCTTCATGCCAACCATTCTTATCTCTAACAAAAGGAAAAAACAATATAAACCAATGAAATTAATTTTATTTTCCCGATATGGGATAAACACATTTCCAAGCTCCCAAGCATTTCAAAATAGATCCAAAGTCATCACTTTGACCTACAAATTCTCATTCACCCATTAAATAATTTTTGAGCAAGCTATATACGGTCTCGAACTTCTCTCAAAGGAGAGCACGTTCCAATAACTTGTTTCTTAATTTGGATACGAGAACCACTTGCAAAATTGCCCCAAAGAGAATTGAAAATGTAGATTTTTCCAATAGCTTTTTATATTATAAATACATATTATTAAATAATTAGTTATATAATTAATAGATTCCACGTATTTAGAATCTATTAAATATGAATTAATCTATATAATAATTACAACATTAGTAAATACTTTTAATTAATGAAAAGTCGTAGCAAAAGGGTAGAAAGAGCTGCAGAAAGTGAAAACTCTTCTCAGGAAATGAGGAATAATGGATTCATAGGAATTTGGAGCCAGTCAATGGAATAACAACTAAACCGGATAATGCCTTTTCTTAAATTTTATGAGACATTATATAATATATATATATATATATTCTGTTTTTTTATAAAAAAATATTTTCCCAATGTTTACAACATACTAAAATTTATAAAAATTCTCGATATCCAATTAGTTGTCAGTACAAATTAGGTGGAATGTTGTGAAGTATTAACAAATTTTTGAATATAAATAAAAATTAGTAATTTTAAATTTCCATCATTTTTTTTTCAAATTTCAGCAATACCAATATTCAATATTGGAGTGATATATAACGTTACTTCCCTTAAAATTAACAGCAATAATATGTTTAGTGTGAAAAATTAATGAAAGAATGTAGGTATACAAGTATGGTAACAAAATAGTAAATATGGAAATGTAATAAGAGAAAAAAAATGAAAAAATAGAAATAAAAACGTAAGTGGGGAGGCGACAAAAATGTGCCTTTCCTATAAAATTAGTGTAGAGCAAGTAGGCAACTACGCCTACAGCCTACACCTACATTTAAACAAGACAGCATATGTCCATACAAGGGAATTTCCCCAATCATTGGCCATTGGACAGGAATTTTATACATTAGTTACTGTCAAAATAAATGAATGTTGTTTCAATATTATACATATGGGTTAAGAAAAGTGATATTTAATTTTAATTATTATACATAGTGGGTGTCGAATACAACAAAGAATAAATCTTACTCTAAATATATAAATTTGAGATAACGGTGAGTAAGGTCGAATTCACAGAGATTGGCAAAATGATTGTTCTTTTACACACTTGTTAAAAATAAATGATTGGGGAGCTTTGAGATTTTTGTAATTAATAAACTAAATTAAAACAATAAAAATAAAAATATCTAGCCAAGAGATAAATTCAAGAATGATTCCCACGTTGATTGTAGATGCAATGATTTCATCTTTCTTTCAATATTAAATTAGTTATAATCATTAATACCACCTAAAAATCTAATCTTTCCTTAAGGTTCGATAATTAGGATATAATCTCTAATTACTTCCCTAATTAGTGAATAATTCTAGATACCATTTTAGAATTTAATTTACCAATTGCATTAAAATTTAGAAAGACCCAAATTCTAACCAACAAAATACACATGTAGGTTTGTTTAAACTAGATCATATATCTTTAAAATAGAGAACTGAAAATGTTTTTATAGTCAATTATGCTAATTTCCACAAGAATCAGAACAACTAAACAATTACGAATTTCACGTTCTAATTGGCGATATATTATTTTGACAAAAGATCCTATTTGAACAATTCACCAAAACAATATTAAGCAACGTGCATAGAAGATATATGAATAACAAGAAAGAAATAATAATAAATTAAATTAGTTCTCACAATAGTAAAAGAACTAAATCTTGATTATCTCTCGGATAAAAATAGAATCTAGCCCTTTATGGAGAATTCAGATCCCAGAAATAAAAGTTGCAGATTTTTACGTAGAAAAAGAGTTAAAAATGCATCCGCCCTTTGAATCGCCCTTATATCTCTCCCTAAATAACTACCTCTAAGATAAATCTAATTGGAAGTTAAAAAAAATAACTTCCACAGATTTTATCCACGTCTTCTTCTTTTTACGATTTTCAGAAGTTAAGCTTGCCCATGCCTATTGTTGAGACTTTTGCAATTTTTTAGAATTGGTCTTTAAGAGTCAGACTCAAATGCTTAGGCGTGCCCACACTTAATGTTAAAGTCGTCACAGAATTTGCAAGCTTTGAGGACTCCACTAAATTTCTTTCAAATCAATCCAAAAAGCCTTTAATATCAATTAAATCCTTATCTTACCCTACAAATCACAAAACTTCATCAAAATCAAGAATAAAGGATTAATTGACATCTAAAATTAGGGAAAAAACATCATGATCTAAACTCATCTTCCTTCCACCTCTCCCCATCTCATCCAAGAAAAAATATTTTTATGCAAGTACACACAGGTTTTCAAAAGGAGTTTTCATCCCATAACACATGAACAATTGCATCAATATTAATTTCCAAATGCATAAGATTAACACCTCACTTTGAATTCACTCTTTTCACTCAAGTGTTTAGGCTATATATATCAAAGAGCTCTCAAGTCAAAACATGTGAAAATCTTTACCATAAGCTTGTAAATATATCACATCCTTTTCCAACAATGAATGAACCAGAATGTACAAAATTCAAGGATTTAACGGCATTATATTTGATAAGGTCTTGAATTTTTTTTTTTGACTTAGAATTGAAATAATCATGATCATATTCATATTATATCCATCACACCAAGCTCAATATGACATTAAGAATCAAAAGATTGCTTCAGAAACTTCTAGCACAAAAACATAAAAAAAAACTGGAAACTCAACTTTTTTTTTTCTTTTTTTGTTTTTGTTTTTCTGTTTTTTTTTCTAGAATTCTAAACTAAGAATTTAAACAACTAATATTTACAAACAACTGGCAATCTCTTTACAAATAAAATGAAGCTTAGTGTGATCATGTTGAAAATTATTTCAATTCGGTGTTCAAAATGTAGGTAATCAAGAAATTGGTGGTTAAACTTGTAATGTGGTTGGAATTGAATGAAAAGACTAATGCTCAAAGTTGGTGATGTGGGGGTTTATGTTCAAGGTTGGTTTGAGAACAAAAGGGCTATATCAAAACAAAATGGTTAAACCTAATTTCTTTTTGATTTTGCACATTCAATTCACCAAAGAGGTTCAACATAGACATGCATAACCATGGAAGTTCTAGAAAGATAAATCATGTTTGACAATCACACAACAAAGAATTTAAGCATGGAAATAAAGAATGAATGCTCATGGTTCAAATCTCACCAACAAAATAGGCCATTTGTGCTAAATCTCATGCATTTCTCAATCAACAATGATAACAATTAATCATGGTACCAATGAGAACTCAAAACATTTTAGTACACATCAAAAATTTTCAAAGAAATCATGGATGAGCAAGAGAAGATTAAGAATTTCAAAGAGAAGAAATCAAGATTTTGAACCAAATATCCAAGACTTGCCAAAAAAAAAAAAAACCACTTAAGAAAAAGAAAACAAAAGACAACTTTCTTGAACACTTCCCCTACATTTAAAACCTACATTGACCTCAATGTAAACAAATGCTCAAAATAAGAAATGAAGCATGAGAAGTAGAAACTTCCTTGAAGTGATGAGCAATTGTGGCCTTCCAAATATCAATATGGAGGAGGAAAGGGTGGTTGAAACCGCACATGCTCATAATAAGCTAATTGGTTCATTTCCATTCTCATCATTTGTTCTTGAAGAGTCATCATCTCCTCAACAATGATGATTATTGGAGAAGAAGGTGACGAAGAAGAGCTGAGAAAGGATGAAGAAAATGGCGGTGGGATGGATGAAACATGTTGCAATATTTTTAGAGTAAAGCGTGAGCACATCTAACAAAGGGATATCTGCGAAATGAAAAATAACATCAAAACTAAGATAGCTAAAGAAATAAACTTTAAAACTCTATAAAATAAACTAAAGCAAATAAAATTGGGTTACCTCCCAAGATCGCCTTTCTTTTATGTCTTTGGCTAGACATTCTCGACTTTCAATCATGATAAAACTGATGATCCATAGTAAGATTATCAATACTTTACACTTGAAAATCTTCGTAAAAAAATTTCAAGCGATGACTATTGTCTTTGAAAATCTTACCTGTTTCTGGACTTTGAATCTCAATTGTGTCATAGGGATAAACATTAGTAACAATGAAAGGCCCTAGCCATCTAGAATGCAATTTACCAGGAAATAATTTTAACTTGGAATATAAAAAGTATAAATTTCTGACCAACACAAAATTCCTTCCTTGAAATAGCACGATCATGAAAAGCTTTTGTTTTTTCTTTGTAAATCCTATAGCTTTTATATGTATCATTTCGAATCTCTTCAAGCTCCTACAGTTGTAATTTTCTAAGCTCACCGACATCATCCAATCTCATGTTGCATTGTTTTATTACCCAATACGCCTTGTGTTCTATCTCCACTGGAAGGTGACATGGTTTTCCAAAGACCAAACGATAAGGAGACATGCCAATCGGTGTTTTGAAAGCTGTTCGGTCTCCCCAAAGAGCATCATCAAGTCTCATAATCCAATCTTCCCTATTCGGATTCACAGTCTTTTCAAGTATAGACTTGTTTTCTCTATTTGACACCTTAGCTTGACCACTCATTTGAGGATGATAAGTAGTAGAGAATAGATGTGTAATATTGTATTTCTTCATTAAAGCTTCCACCACTCAATTGCAAAACTGAGTTCCATAATCACTTATCATGACTCTAGGCGTTCCGTACCTATTAAAAATATGAGATTTGACAAAATCTACAACAACTTTAGCATCGTTAGTATGTGTAGCCTTAGCTTCTACCCACTTTAAAACATAATCCACAACAAGAAGTATATACACGTTATTGCAAAAAGATGGAAAAGGACCCATAAAATCAATGCCTCATACATCAAATATTTCACAAACAAGAATGGAATAAAGTGGCATGATCTCTATGTCCTAAATTTCCAGTTTTTTGACATTTCTCGCAACTCTTGCAAAACATGTATGAATCATGAAACAAAGTAGGCCAAAATAATTCACTTTCTAACATTTTACGAGTAGTTCTCTTTGGACAAAAATGACCTCCACAAGCATACAAATGACAAAACACAAGAATTGACTCAATTTCACATTCAGGCACACATCATCGAAGAATTTGATCAGAATAAAAATTCCACAAGTAAGGATCATCCCAAACGTAGTATCTAGCATCTCTTTTAATTTTATCCTTCTGAGCCTTAAAAATCATTTGCCAGTGTTTTAGAAACTAAGTAATTAACTATATCGGCATACCATGGACTTGTCTTTTGAATTGAAAAGAGATACTCACCTAGAAAATCATCTTTCAATGACGATGTTCCTTCTCCAGTGGTTATTCTACTAAGATGATCGGCGACTAAATTTTCCGAACCATTTTTGTTTTTTATTTCTAAGTCAAACTCTTATAACAAAAGTATCCATCATATAAGTCTTCGCTTTGACTCCTTCTTCGAGAGCAAGTATTTGCTAGTTGCATGGTCATAGAAAACAATTACTTTAGCTCTGAGTAAATATGAACGAAACTTTTCTAATGCAAAAACAATGGCTAAAAGTTCTTTTTCTGTTATGGTGTAATTATTTTGCGCACTATCAAGTATTGTTGAAGTATAATAAATAACATAAAGAGCTCGTCCAACTCTTTGACCAAGACAACACCAACTGCAAAGTTACTTGCATCACACATGATTTCAAAAGGAAGATTCCAATTTAGTGGTTGGATAATTGGTGCAGAAGTGGGCATATCTTTCAACTTGTCAAATGCTTGTTTGCAATCCTCAGTAAAATTAAAAGATGTCTTTTTGTAGTAGCTTGCATAAAGATTAGGTAATCTTGGAGAAATCCTTGATAAAACGTCTATAAAATCCTATAAGACTAAGGAAAGAACGAACATCCCGTACACAAACGGGGTAAGATAAAGATTTTATGACATCTATCTTAGCTTTATCAACCTCAATACCCTTAGAAGATACTACATGACCTAAAATGATACCTTGTTAACCATGAAATGATATTTCTCATAATTTAAAGTAAGGTTCTTTTCAATACAACGGTCAAGAACTTTTGTAAGGTTAGCCAAACATTCATAAAAAAAATCAACATAAAAAACTGTAAAATCATCCACGAATATCTCCTCTATGATGTTCTCCACAAAATATGAAAATATACTAACCATACATCTTTGAAAGGTGGTGGGTGCATTACAAAGTCCAAATGGAAGTCTTCTATACATAAAAATTCCAAAGGGACATGTAAATATTGTTTTTTCTTGATCTCCAGATGCAACTGGAATTTGGTGAAAACCTAAATAACCATCAAGACAACAATAGTGAGAATGACCTGCTAATCTTTCAAGCATTTGATCTACAAATTGAAGTGGAAAGAGATATTTTCTTATAACATTATTTAAAACTCTATAGTCTATACATACTCTCCATCCATTTTGAATCCTAATGGTTACCATGTCACCATCAGAATTTTCCACAACTGTAATATTTGTCTTCTTTGAAACGGTTTGAACTGGACTTACCTATTCACTGTCAGAAATCCAAAAGATGATACCTGTATCTAAAAGTTTCAAAATTTCTGTTTTGACAACTTCTGTCATTGGTAGATTAAGACGACGTTGAGGTTGTCTAATAGGTTTACCTCCTTTTTCCAACAATATCTTATGCTTGCAAATATAAGGGTTTAATCCTTTAATATTAGCGATAGTTCATCCTATGGCTTCTTTAAACTCTCTAAAAACTCGAACCAATTTATCTTTTTCTAGTTGAGAGAGTTTATTGGAAATGATGACAATAAGTGTCTCTTCTTCTCCAAAAAAGACATTTCCGATGGGTTTGAAGTTTCTTCAATTCCAGTTTTGGAGCTTGCACAATAGAAGAAAGAAGTTTTGCATGAGTATGAGGCAAATCAAGATAAGAAACATTATATCTCAATGGTGACAATGAATCTTAATTATGAATCACGTCCAACAATTCACAATCTAATTCAATCTTCTTCTTAATTTTCTTGGATTTTTCAAGAATAAGAATTCTACTAAGCACAATTTTCAACTTGTCATCATCACTCAATTTAAGAATTTTCTACATAATAGGCTCTAAAACATCAACAACAAAAGCGGAAGACACCTCACTAGGATATTTCATGGCATCGTAAATATTGAATTTATAATCTCACCATCAAACTCCATTGTAAGTATATCATCATGCACATCGATTTTTATTCTAGATGTTTCTAGAAAAGGCCTTTCTAGCAAAATTAATGAGCAAGATGAATCACTATCCTCCATATTGAGCACATAGAAATCAGCAGGAAAAATCAACCCATTCACTTGAACCAAGACATCTTCCAGCACTCCTTCAGGATACACATTAGATCTATTAGCAAGTTGAATAATCACAGCCTTTTTCTTTAAAGGGCCAACATTTGAAGATGTATAAATAGATAATGGCATCACATATATAGAAGCTCCTAGATCTAATATTGCTTTCTCAATTCCTATGTTACTAACTTTGCAAGGGATAGTAAACATAACTAGATCCTTGCATTTTGGTGGTAATTTCTTTTAAAGAACAACCGAAACATTTTTCCTTCAAAAACTTTGCATACCGTGGTATTTGCTTAAGTGGTTCTTCTTCAACTTTCTTAAACTGATCAGATTGAGTTTGTGGAACCTCAATTTCTTTTTCTCTCTCTTCTTCTTGATCACATCTTTTGGATTCCCCCAATTCTTTACCACTTTTTTGCATTAGCATCTTGCTTAGGATTGATGATTGTTTGTGATGGCAACTTACCTTTGGACTCGAGTCTATTCACAAACGACGCCAATTGACCCATTTGATCTTCCAACTTCTTGATGCTCATTCTCATCTCCTGTTGAAATTTTTGTGTATTAAAAGCAAGTGATTTAACAATTTCTTCAAGAGAAGTACCTGAACTTGTAGATGTGTGATGTTGAGGTAAAACAAGAGGTTTTAATGGAATGTTTTAATATTCAGGTTGTCCTCCCCATTGAAAATTAGGATGATCCTTTCATGCAGGATTGTAGGTATTGGAATAAAGATCATACTTCTTTTATGGTGGGCCTGGAAATCCTCCTATGGCATTAGCATGCTCTGAATCATCTTGAAATGGGGGGCACATATCCGTGGGATGATTCATAGCAACACAAATTCCACAGGCTTTCACTTGTTATATAGATCCTGCAGACATGTTTTGGATAAGAGTAGCCAAATTAGAAATGCGATCGTCAAGAGAAGAAATTGTTATCTTATTCACTCGTTTGAAAGATGTATCTTGACGGATTCCAAATTGTTGAGAGTTAGCTGTCATGGTAGTGATCAAATCTCTAGTCTCTTGAGGAGTCTTATTCACTGTAACACCTCCACCAACAACATCCATATTCTCCTCTCCATTGAAAATAGTTCTTCATAGAAGTATTGAATGAGAAGTTGTTCGGAAATTCCATGTTGAAGGTAACTTACACAAAGTTGCTTAAATCTCTCCCAATACTCATATAAGATCTTAGAATCTCATTTTTTAATCCCATATATTTTCCTTCGAATTCCTACGGCCTTTGTAGTTGGGAAATATTTATCGAGGAACAATCTTACCAATGCAGTCCATGTGATAATAGAGCCTAGAGGTAAGTAGAATAACCAATCATTTGCTCTATCCGCCAATGAGAATGGAAAAGTATGCAACTTGACTTTCTCTTCCAAAACTCCATGTGGTTTTAAACTTGAACACACTCCATGGAATTCCTTCAAATGCTTATGTGGATCCTCACTATCTTGACCATGGAACTTGGGCAACAAAGGGATCAATCCAGACTTCAACTCAAAATCTGCTTTCATTTCAGGATATTGAATGCAAAATAGTGGTTGTTGATTAAAATCTGGTGCACTCAATTTCTTCGAAGTCTTTTCTTTTTCGAACATTATTACCTCAACTTCAAAATCAGATTCACTTGATGAATCAGTCAAATCAAGTGCCAAATTCAGTCCAGGTGATGACACAGATGCTTGACTTTTCAATTTAGCTTCCTTTCTCAATCTACGAGCTGTCTTTTCAATTTCTAGATCAAACTGAAGTTCACCTGCATAAATAGATCAAGGCATAAAAATAAACAAAATACGAAAAATAAATAAACAAAAAGAACAAACCTATTTTAACATCAATTCCCGACAACAGCGTCAAAAAAAGTGGGTGTCGAATCCAACAAAGAATAAATCTTACTCTAAAGATATAAATTTGAGATAGCGGTGAGTAAGGTCAAATCTACCGATAGTAAAACGATTGTTTTTTTACACACTTGTTAAAAATAAATGATTGGGGAGTTTTGAGATTTTTGTAATTAATAAACTAAAATAAAACAATAAAAATAAATTAAAATGAATTCAATGAAATAAAAATATCTAACCAAGAGATAATTTTAAGAATTAAAAACAATGAAATATAAGATAAAACACCAACTTAAAATAGAGAATCCTGTTTGATCTCTTTAACCATCATCCCATCTCGTCCCAAATTAAATTAATTAAAACAGGGATCCCTTCCCCTTTTATATTTTATATTTTTCAAAATATTTTTATTTTATAGTGTAAATTGTATATGAATATTTAATAGGTTAAAACATTCAATTACAAAATATTAACTTATTTTGATACAAGTACAAAGTACACATATAATCTGAATCTTGGTAGAGTAATATACAATTATTAGACTTCAATTTCCCCATACATTTCCTATTCTAAAATATCACCACCACACACCATATATATTAAACGGCATCTTTAATTAATATGTAACCCCACACCATATATATTAAATGACATCTTTAATTAATATGTAACCCATATAAAATGTCATGAAATACAAAAGAGGATCTAGACCTATAATTTCTCAATCTTCTTATGGCATCCTTCCTCTATATCACTCCACATTTCAAAAATCATATGGTAACTATACTTTAATGTCATGTCATTTTAATTCGTCGGAAAGCCCCAAATTAAAAATATCACATGCAACTATTATGACATTTTACGTCGAATTTTGAATGTTAACTTTAATGAAAATTAATGGACTGAAATCACGCAATCTTTCCAAATTATGAGACTAAAATTGAAGAAAAAAATAATAATTATGGGACCATCTATATAAGTGCACCAAGTTATGAGACTAAAAATATTTTTAACCACGTTTATCAAACGAATTTGGCAGTTTAACACATTAAATGATAAATAAGTTCATTAAATATATAATTAGACAGCTCGAAAACACACACACATATATATATATATATTTTATTTTATTTTTGTTTTTTTTTTTAATGATGTGATCCTATTTATCCCACTTTTAAATGAGCCTCTCATGAACATATTTGTGAGCTCAGTGAGCAAAGATGCATCAGGTGAAAAGTTTCGTAAGCTAGGAACCAAATAATATTATTAAAAATTGAGCTCAACTCATTCAAGTTTGTATATGTTCAAGCTCAATTTTAGCAATTTATTTTAAAATTATCATGTGTGTTTAATAGCGGCTCAAGCTCACATTAACGTATCCAACGTTAATATGTCAAAGATCCAACATAATAATTAAATTTAAATCACAATATTTAGAAAGATGTGATTTTTACACATTAGTGATGAATATGTCAAAGCATGTATATGGTGGGTAGCGGAAACAATATTTTGTTCAAATATATTCAAAATGGACGACTTTTAGGAAGTTTAATTAAGTTAACTCTTTCCTAATAAAAATGACGATAAAATTAACTATTTTACTTTATAGCCACTTTTTCATTGTGAGAACTACAACATCCTAACCAAAATATGATTTGACCACAGGAGACGAAGTAAAACAGTTTGTATTAGTGATTTGTTGAAAAACCATGCATGGATCGTGCTACATAAATATGGTTCGTGCACTGACATGTCCCATAATTTGTGTTTCACAATCCATTATGCTATCTGGGCATCTCAAACACTACACGGAATTTTATCATAAATTTTCACTATTCTAAAGTAAAAAATGACATGTATTTCTAGCCGTCTACACTATTCTTTCACTAAAAATAAATATTCCATTATAAAAAAATAATGAAAATAAAGAGTATTGGTTATTTTAAAACGCTAGTCGAATATTTGGTCCTAAATTAATAAATCGCAACTTATGTTAAACAGTTTGAATTGGCTAATTAAATGATTATTGAACTAGTTAAATGTACTACTGGATTAAATCTATAATTCGTCATGCTAAGTTTGTTTATCTTATCACACTTTTAGATGAGCCGCTGAAAATTGAGCTCGAACCCATAAAAATACTCACGAGCTGGTAAATTAACAAGTAGAATGAGCCAAATACTATCAAAATGAAGTTTCAAAGAAAGCTCGAAATCCAACTTCACACCTCGAGCTTTCTAATGGTATATATATAGTTATAGAGAGAAATTAAATGGTCTAGCAAAGTCTAGAATTAATGTTAGAAGATTGGTGATGAAGCATGATGATATGGATTGAAGAGAAAAGTGAAGATGAGCATGCCCTTGATTTAGGAGAAGGTCATTAATATAGTAATAGTGAGGAAGGCTTTTAGTATAAAAAAGGGAAAAAGTAGGCAGAGTTTGGAGAGGTATTGGGGGGCAAAGAATTGTGAGTGGAAGCCCGTTTTGCTGGTGGGCTTCATCATCATCAAGCACGCCGGCAGCTTTATATATATACATATATTTCTCTCTCTCTCTCTCTCTCTCACGCCTGCTCTCTCTCTCTCTCTCTCATATAAAGGTGTATAATAAAGCTAATATTCCACTATAAGCTTTTGCCCATTTCAAGATATATTTAGATGTGCACTATTTGATATTCTCTACTGTCATGTATGCTATTATAATTCATTCCACAAAACATCTATATATATAATTGTTAATTTTATCTTCTTTTTCCCTCTCTTTCATCCTCTCATAGAATAGAAAAATAGAAAGAAAAATGAGCTACCAAGTCCAAGATTCTCACTCCTAATCCAATTCCTTGAATTTGAATCTTGAGATAAAAAGAAAGAAACAACAACTCCACATAAGATCAAATCACATATAAAGAGTTTGAATATCTGTTTCATGTGTGGGTCTCTTGATTAGATGGATACTTTGTTTAGACTTGTGAGTCTCCAATCTGATCAATCCCTCAACTCCAGCAGAACTTCTAGCAGCTCCAGATCTCACCCTAACTACCCTCAAGATCAAGATCAAGATCAAGAATGCTTCAATTTTTACATGGATGAAGACTTCTCCTCTTCCTCTTCCTCTTCCAAGCACCACAACCCTAATTACCCCACCCCCACCCACCTCCACGCCCACCACCACCACTACTCCTTCTCTCCGGTGCATGACGTTTCCCTCGACTTCCCGGCCGCCTTCTCCGGCCAACCCAACTGGGCTTCCGACATTCTTCTAGAAGCTTCTAGAGCCATTGCCGAGAAGAACAGCGCTCGCCTTCAGCAGCTCATGTGGATGCTCAACGAGCTCAGCTCACCCTACGGTGACGTGGATCAGAAACTAGCTTCTTACTTCCTCCAAGCTCTGTTCACTCGCATGGCGGATTCCGGCGGGCCCAGCCACCGGAGTTTAATCTCCGCGTCTGAGAAGGCCTGCTCTTTCGAGTCCACGAGAAAGACGATGCTGCGGTTCCAGGAAGTCAGCCCCTGGATCACGTTCGGCCACGTGGCGTCCAATGGCGCCATCATGGAGGCCGTTGAAGGCGAGAGCAAGATCCATATAATTGACATCAGCAACACCTACTGCACGCAGTGGCCCACTCTGCTTGAAGCCATCGCCACCCGCGCCGACGAGACGCCGCACTTACGGCTCACCTCCGTCGTCGGCGGAGGCGGCGCGGCGGCGCAGAAGATCATGAAGGAGATAGGGAGCAGGATGGAGAAGTTCGCTCGACTGATGGGGGTACCGTTTAAATTCAAAGCCGTGCACCATGCAGGAGATTTATCGGAGCTGAATCTGTCGGAATTGGATCTCGAAGAAGACGAAGCAGTTGTAATTAACTGCGTGGGAGCTTTGCATTCGGTCAGGGCGAGTGGTAATAGCAGGGATTCGTTGATTTCGACATTCCGGCTGCTAAAGCCGAGGGTTCTCACCGTAGTGGAGGAGGAGGCGGATCTCGACGTCGGAGCCAATGGGCCGGAGTTCATCAGGGGTTTTCAGGAGTGTTTGAGATGGTTTAGGGTTTACTTCGAAGCATTGGAGGACAGCTTTCCGAAGACGAGCAATGAGCGTTTGATGCTGGAGCGTGCGGCTGGACGCGCCGTCGTGGACCTTGTGGCGTGTTCGCCGTCGGAGTCGGTGGAGAGGCGGGACACGGCGGTGAGGTGGTCGCGCCGCCTGCATGCCGGTGGTTTTGGGGCGGTTCCGTTTAGCGAGGAGGGGTGTGATGATGTAAGGTCTTTGCTGAGGAGGTATAAGGAGGGGTGGTTGATGGGGCAGAGCTCAGATTCTGCCGGAATATTCCTTTCTTGGAAGGAGCAGCCGGTGGTGTGGGCTAGTGCATGGAAGCCCTGTTGATCTGAACTCGGCCAGGCACGTGCGCTGGGGCTTTTGGCACGTGCGTGTGTGGAATGAATTGATTAATTAACTTGATGAATTGAATTTGTTGGAGATAAAGGAAATAGGTATATTATTGTTTTTTTTTTCTTGAATTTCTTTAATTCAGTTTTGATTTTTCACTTTCGGACTGAATGGTATTGAAGTAATTATATGTTTTTTTAATCATTTAGTTTTGCGCAAATATATATTTATATATAGTAATTGTACAGAATAATATTATAATTAATTTTTATTTATATGTAAAATCTAAGTCAAAGTGTAATATTAAAGTATAATAGTTCATATAATTATGTATCGATACATGACTTCACGGACATAACTTTAATTCTTGGTGGAGTTGGTATTAGCTTTTAATTGCTTAATTATTTATTAAGGCCTAAATTATGAAAATGCTTTAAAGATCCAAATATCACTATCTTGTTTGGAACCATATATGGAATCTCAGGACGGCCATGGAGTTTGATTGTCTTCAGGAATATATCAAAAACTATTCCATTAGGATCTTTAATTTTTTTAAATTTGATGTTTTATAAATTTTGTATTTTATTGTATTTAATTTATATCATATGTTAATTAATAATGATATTTGATTTATGAAATGAAATACCTAGCTAGTAGAAGAGTTGTGCTCTCATGTGAGCTTCACAGATTTGTGTAACTCAATCGGTCCAACCAAACCAACCCACTTATAAAGACATTAATTTTTTCTTTCATATATATTCACATTTGAGTTGAATATTCTTATTCTTCATTTCTTTTACTCTTTCTTCATTGTATTTTAGCTATTTCTTCTTCCTTTGCATTACACTTTAAAACTGTTTCCGTTTTGAATGAGAGTCCTTTATATACGCAAAAAGTCCTCAATACTGAACAAATACTCCATAACCATAGCCACGTTTCTCTGCAGAAACAAAGAAGATTATCGATTAATAAAGAAAAAATACAAATAAATATATTGTAAAAGGGTAAAATATGACTTCATTATTTCATGAAAATATATTAGTTCTATCACATAAGTGTGTTACTTTATTTATATAAAGTTATTATCTCATTTTACATAATATAAATTAAATGTATTACTTGTATCATGAAAATGTATTAATGATTAGTGGAATGTATTAATGTAATTACTTAAAGCTATTGCCTTATTTTACTTAAAAAAGGATATTATTATTTTATTGAAATATATTAGTTGAATCACATGATAAATGAATTAATAGTATTATATAAATGTATTGGTTGCATCACATAATATATTACTTCATTTTACTAAAATATAATGTAAGAGTAGTATTTGTACGATGTATCACATAAATGTATTAACCATATAATGTAAATGTATATTACCAAATAAGCTTAAAAGTATTATGTGTTTTTTTTTCTTAAAAAAAAAGTTATTATTTTACTCATATATATATTATTTTATCACATAAGATATTGATTGTATTACATAAATGTATTAATTACTTCATTTTATTGAAATATAGCGTAATTTTATATTACTCACATAATTAAAAGGTACTACTTGAAGTAAAATGAGTGTTTTTTTTTTTAAAAAGTAAATTGAGTTCGAATTTATGAATAATGGAATTGATAAAACTTGTGTGCACAAGGGACATAGATTTAGGATTTTTGCCTTGGACTGGACCAAACGCGTGACCTGCCTCCATGCACTCACGTGTGGGTATATGTCTGCTCCCACCCAAACCTACCTGCACCAATCAATGCTCTATATATTGTGTTTTAATGAAATATATTACTTGTATATTTAAAAGGTCTACTTGTAGAATTAAAATGTATTACTTGTATACTTAAAAAATTCTATTTATATAATTGAAATGTATTACTTATTTTATTAAAGATAATGTATTTAATCGTATAACTAAAAAATATCACATGTATAAGTAAAATATAACATCTTCTTCCTCTTCTTTTTTATTCTCACACAATTAAACATGCTCCTCCTTTTTTTTTTTGTTCACGGTCTTTGATAAACATCGTGTTTAATTTGTATATTTTAGAATAACATGTTTTTGTATTTTTTTTTACGTACAACCTTTAGTGCCATATTAAGTGGTTTTGATTACTTTTGTGTATTATTTGCATTTCAACGCATTTTGCAGGATTTAGTGGTTTGGAGAAGAAAAGTGCATGTTTTGATGTGAAACAATAATATGGGGCCAAAATAACTTAGGTACATGAGAAATGAAGTTGAAACCACTTGAAGAAGAAAAGAGCATTCAAGCTACAGAAGAAACTCGATAAATTAATACTTGATTATTTAATAAACTTTTAAAAATAATAATTTTGGTCAATCCCGACTTGGGGATAGGGTGTTAAATTAATAATTCGCTAAAATTATAAGATCATACATCTTTGATCATTTCTATAGACTCCATATAAAATATAAATTAATAATTTCTTATATATTACATATTACATAAATGATTTATGAAAGTTTCTTGAAAACTGACTCAATTGTCTTTTGTTTTTTGTTGAAATCAATTACACCTTGAATCTCGTCTCTAATTTTCCTTATTATTGTAAGAACTTCTGGTGTTGTTTTCTCATGGCTCAACAAGAAATTATTCAATGTGATTGCCGCTTTAATAGCCTCATTTCGCGAAGGGGGCTCCATGGTAGAACTTTCATCATCATCTTTATCAGTTCCAATAACATTCTCAATAATTTCTTCATCAGTCAACAACTGTGCAACTACATTTTCTTCTGGGTGGTTCAGGACATCTTCGACATACATTGCATTGCGATAACCCAACTTTTTGATCAAATTTTGGAGTTCTTGAGTGCTTTCACCACTTACCTGTTCATCGGAATTCTTAAAAGTCATGTATTTGTTGATTGAACTTTACAATGACGAAAGTAGTTCACAATTGTATTTGCATGATCCATAGTCCATGCTGAAATTGCAAGATTCATTGCATCTAACACATTTATTTTTGCTGGACTTGGAACCCCTAATTCATAACCCTCCAAAAGACTTCTATAAAATGGACGACGATAATGCATCTTAAAATCTCGTATAATCCCCGCGTTATAAGGTTGAATTTTTGAAATTGTGTTTGGTGGCAAAAAAAATAATTCAACATTTCGTAATCCTTCAATACTTTTTGGATGAGTAGGGCAATTATCTACAATCAAGAGAATTTCTCTTCCAACCATTTTTTTTATCAAGTTGGCGAACATATTCTTCAAATAACACCTTAGTCATCCAAGCTCGTTTGTTAGCACGGTACTCACAGTTTAAACTGTTTAAATTTACATTCCTGAAGCACCTTGGTTTAGTATATTTCCCAATAATTCATAAAGGAATTTTCTCTTAACCGTCCTCATTACAGCAAATAAAAACAGTTAGGCTTTCCTTGTCTTATTTTTTCACTTCAAGTTGCATTGTTACAAGGAAATAATCTGGTTGAAGTCTAAAAAAACAAACCTGTTTAAGATCAAAATATGTAAATAATTACATCACTAAAGTACAAAATAAAAAATAATAAAAAACAAACCTGTTTAATCCATATTAAAGATGCCTTTCATTTCAAACTGATCCACCTTATCTCTTATGATTTTTAATTTATCCTTCATGCCCTCCATTTCAACCAATCCATTCTCTCCGAAACGTCGAAATTTTTTAATTCCATATCTTGCTTTGAACTTTTCAAGCCAACCAATAGAAAAAGTAAAGTTTGGAGTATCCAAAAGATACATATCCTTCATAAACTTTTTCGCCTTCTTAATGATTAGTTCACCTGTCATATTCACATGTTTTTAATATTGAAGAATCCATTCATAGAGAGATATTTCTAGGCTAGGAAATTTTGTCCGTTTTGTCGCTTAACATCACCTTTTTCGGGAGTATGACAGATACTCTGAAGACTACTTAACTGAATTTGATATTGTCCCTTGACTCACCTGCAAACAATAGTTACTAAGAGCCCATTCTTGCAATTACTTTTGAATAAGACTTGGATTATTCTTCTTGTGCTTGCATAATGCTCTTCGAATCTCATCGATCATTGTTGTTTTTTTCACACCTTTAAGATGGGAAGTCATGCTATGTGTACATATGATTTGTTTGTGTTAGTATATTTTGATCTTATATTTATATAGAAAATATTTTTTAATGTCCATAAAGTGATACATTGAACACAAGAAGCATAATAAGGTGGTAGATTGAAGGGTTCTTTCAAATTAGGCCCTTCATTTGATATACGTACATGCATTGTACAATAATTAAGTGGAAATTTGAAACGTGTTTGTAAATTGAGTATTTCATTATAAATTAATAAAATATTAATTAATATATAAATTAATAATTATTAATTTATCAATTAATTAATAACTCTTTTAATTAATAAATTTTGGTGGTACCATAAATATTAATTTATAGAGTTTCTATTGTAGTTGGAAAATTGGTCGCATAGACGATAATGAGCTTAAATGTGCAATTGCAGCAAAAATTTGCATATCTTTTAATACAGAACTCCAGATTGAAAATTCTTTATTTTGTTGGCAAACTAAGGAGAATATCATTAACTATCACGTTTATCACATTTCTCAATTATGTTGGCAGAAAAGTCAAAAATTAAGATAAATCGAAAGTTGTACAAAGATATTTCTTTTTTGCCTTTTTTTATTCACGTGTTACTTTATGTTATATTAGTATTATAGTAATATGAATTTTTATGTACAAATATCCATACATTTATGTTATACTTTAACATAAAAAAAAAAATATTTCAGCACAATTTGCAGATATATACTTTTATATAATATTACTCATACATTTACGTGATATTATTTATCAGTTATATTAATATAGTCATATATTTATGTATTATATAAAAATACAACTAACATAACTAAAATGTATGAAAGATATTAATGTTTGTCTAAAAAAATGTAAATGTGTAAAATTCATACCTTTACATAAAGGTATGAATACTAAAAGGTATACACATTTTTACAGAAAATGCAGAAAATAAAAAAATTGTATGGGGGAATGTGGGGGCGAGTGTCGGCACATGGAATGTCGTGTCAAACTTGTCGACCCAAATTGTATGGACCCTAGATCTGTGCATCAGTTGCACTAGATTAATTTTTGTGTTAATATAATTATGAACTAACTTTATTATTCTAGACAATTGAATGATATATGAAATAAATAAATATTTCTTTGAAATTATTGTTACATCCGGGTATTCTTAGAATTATTGGATTGTAATTATCTTTTATTACAATTTTATCTTGCATCAGTTGGTATTTAGAGATCAATCATGATTCACATTTGATTATAATGGTTTTATGGTTCAATTTTTCACAACTTTCAATTCATATGAAGATGTTGAAATAGATGATGATTACAATTGACCATTAATTTTAAATTAAAAAAGTGTTAAATACTTTTTCTCGATTAATTATAAACACTATGATAGTCCAATAATTTTTTACGAAGAAAGTGGTGATAGTCCAGCAATTATCCCATCATGTATTTCTTGTCTACTTTTGAAATTGATTCCTATTCAAGACGAATCATTCTGAAGACAGGAAAAATGATGGAGAATGAAATTTTGATATTTTTGATGAAAATTTAGATAAATTTTGTTATTAATATCTTTATGTTTGGTTTTATCTTTATGTTTGAGAATCCTAGGTTATATTAATATAAGTAGTAATTATCTAATGAGTGAGACTAGTGTGCATTAAGGATATGTCTCTTTTTTTCTTTTTCCCCCTAATCTTCTCCATCCTTCAACACCGTTCTTCTGTCTCAGCTTTTTTTTTTTTTTTTCCTTTTTCCATTCTCTACTTTTTTTTCTCTTCTTCTTCTCTTGTTTTCTCCTTCGTGCAATTTGACTATCATCCCATTGATATTAAGGAGATGCTGAATTTCATTGTTAAACAATTATAATACCTTATGAATATGCAACTAATATCTTATAAGTATATGAGTAATAGTTTGGCTGAAGGATTTATGTAGATTTAGTGGTGCATGAGAGGACACCAACTATGATGTAGGCGATGTGGGGGTGTGTGGACATGCATCGGTTGATTGGGTCGGGGGATCGGATCTAAGATCCGTACCGCAGGTGTATAGAAGTTTTTGTCTTGAATGACTTATAAAATAAGAAAAAAGAGTTTTCTCTAAAATTATTATTATATCCAAGTGTTCTTAGAATCAACGAATCGTAATTATCTTTTATAACGCTTCTACCTGCATCATATATGATTTTTCTCACCGCTTTTGTAGCTTGTGACGTACATTTACGGTTGTAGCTAAAAAATAATAATTATTGAATGATATTGTTTTTCCATGTCTTATTCTCTCAAACACTACTTAAGCAATTTTTTTTCTTTTTCTTCCTCTTCTTCTTCATTTAAATAAAAATATTACCTCATTTTACTAAAATACAACTAAGTACATTGTTGTATCAAGTAAAAAAATTAATCATATAACATAAATGTATTATTGCATTTACTTAAAGGAATTACTATATTTTACTTAAAAATTCTTAAAAATATTAGCCGTATCACATAAATGTGATACTTCATTTACATTTTACACAATTGTATTATGCCAATTTATTATGTGATACTTCATTTACATTTTACACAATTGTATTATGCCAATTTATTTAAATATAACGTAAGAGTATTACTTGTATCACATAAATGTGTTAATCATATAACTTTATTTCTCTATTTTATTAGAAAATAATATTATTATTGTATTGAAACATATTTGTTGCATCACATAAAAATATTAATTGTGTTATATAAAGGTAATAGTTGCATCACATAAAAATATTATCTTATTTTATTGAAATATAAGGTAAGCATATTACTCGGATAACTAAAAAGAGTGGAGCTATACACACTTTAAAATTTACTAAACACAACTCACTTTTTACAAAATAAAAGGTATAAAAATATATTTTTTGGGATGTGTTTAGTATTTTTGGTTACACAAATTGTCCTATACACGAAGTGTATGGATCTAAGATCCATACAATCCAAGTCGACCGAACTCGAATCCACGAATTTACCATTTTTTTAATGTGTTGACTTTTATAAACAAATTTGATGACTTTTATGTACATATTTCATGATCTTTATATATTGTAATTTAGAAAAAAAATGAAGAATTTCAGTAAAATTTGTACATCGATATCTGTTAGAGTAATAGGAAGTTAGAGTATCCCATTTTTTACAGTATTTAAGTGAAAACATATAGACTACGATTGAGTCTGTAATTTAAGTTTCTGAAAGATGGAGGATCTCAAAGAAGTCATGATGTATCAAGAAAAGAAGGAATGAAGAAACTGCAAGAGGAATTTACAACAATGCAGCAGTAGGAAGGAAAATAAGTTACAGTTACACTGCAAGCAGAAGTTACAGCTACTCTGCAAGTAGAAGTTACAGCAACGCTGTAAGAATAAGTTACAACAGTACAGTAAGTTCGAGGTGCTACAAGAAGTTCCAAGATGCAGAGCAGAAGTCAAGACTTGCTGCATACTCCAACAAACCTCAAACACAACAGCAGAAATAACACCATCTGTAATCCGAGAAAGTATAAATACAATACGAGAAACAAAGATCAAAGTAACTCAGAATAGAGCCGGTTGAGACAAGATCAAAGTTGTAGTTGCAGAGCCAATGCAAAGATGACACATGGCCTAACAGGCTGCAGAAAGCTGCAAACCGCAACCACCGTATTAAATGCATTAAGAAGATAAGTCAAGAAGCATTAAATGCAAGTCATGTCTTTTATCAGAACCCTAAATACAAATGGAAGATATTTCCTTCAATGGATATCTTTCTACAAGTATAAATAGAAGTCGAGCTGCACTGGAGGTTGTTACTGAAATATTTGCGCTCTAAAGACCAAGCATCATCAAGTTAAAAACTCTCAAGCATTCTTACAATTTTCAGTCACTCGACCTAGTAAAGTGAACAAGCTCAACTTCAAAGATGCGAAGAGGATTCAGAAGATCACTTTACCGCACTAGTTGAAGAAATAACAAACATATACTTGAACCTATTTATTGTGTGATATGTTGTTTTAGGTGTCGTTAGTTGATAGGATTTATCCTTACTAATTGTATTGACAAGTAGGAAATTGGTGCATTTTATCGAGTGTATATTCATGATTTTATAATATTTTAGATAATTAAATGCACCGTTTCTACACCTATATGTGTTTTATGTCTCCAAATACTTCATGAATTATTTTCTTGATTATTTTGGGATGTTTTGAAGTATTTTGGAGTCGAGGAAAATAATCGTGGAACAAGGAGAAGTCAAATGGGCCGATTTAAATTATAAGGCCCAAAAGAATTCAAGATAAAAGAAGAAGAATAAGAATTGAAGCCCAATTTTGAAGGAAAGAAAGAAATGGGCCAAAGCCCAAAAAGGGCTCCAATCTCACTAATTTGTCCAGCCGCATAGTATGACTTGATGGGGAAGAAAAAGAGACAAGTATATAATTGGTAGGAGAGGGCACATCTGGGGATGACTCACGTACACGGCAGTAGGAAGAGAAGTAATTTTTAGGCTTTGACTAGATTAGTTTTGGTGAGGATTAGATTAGAAGAGTGAAAAACATATTTTTTCAATTTCTAGATTAGTTTAATTTGATGATGGATTGCTCAATCTTTATTATGGATTTGATTTCGAGAATGATCGGCTAATTCTTCAATTCCGGTTAGCAGGAAAGTTTGAACCCATATATGTTTTATGTTTTAATTAATTTTGTATCCCCTTCTCGATGTTTGATTGAAATTGATTATGTTATTTGAGCATATTGTTTTCGATTGTTGATGCTTAATTTGGATTGGCCACCTAGGTTAAGTAATTGATAATTGATTGCTAGAATGTTAAATCATGAATCCTAATTGTTGTGGTTTAATTTTCATAAGTGGTAAACTAGAGGTCGTGCATCTCTAGGGTAGCATAATCCTAGATTATCGAATCGAGCTTGTGTATTCGGAGTCTAGTTCACCCTATCGTCTTGGTAATTAATGCATTTAATGAATTAAATCTGGAGAGCTTGTTCTGGGTTATTCGATTAAATAGGGTTAATTAGTGATCTTATCCTAATTTAACTAATCCTAAGAGACGATTCGGTTTAACAGAGCTTGTTGTTAGGCTAGGGGTGATAATTCCATAATAATCTGAGGGAGGGGTGTACATTGATTAGGACATAATTGAGATTGGGGGATAACCGAACTGTTAACCGGAATACCTTTTTAGATTGAATTCTTGTTTAATTTATTTTCTCGTTTTATAGTTAGTAGTAATTCTTGATCAAAACCCCCCCCCCCAACCTTCTCCGTTTCTGATTAGAGCATAGGTGACACAATTAGTTCTGCATTCTCCGTGGGATCGACATCCGACTTGCCCTAGCTACTAGTTGGTTAGGTTAAGAAAGATAATAATTAATTTTACCGCTTTGCGACGCGCGGTCATGTATTTAGTTGTATAGGACAAAGACAACTTTCCTTTGTGGGTGATATAAATCCTAAGTGGGTTTGCCTTTAGAACTTGCAGCAAGCTGTGTGTAAGCTGAGTTTTATTAGATGTTAACTTGTTAGGTTGATAGATTGTTAGACGATATCTTGTAAACCAATCTTGCTCAACGAAGTTCCTGCTTGGGGAAGCAATAGAGTGGACGTAGAAGGATTACACTACTTTCGAACCACTATAAATTCATAAATATTTTAATCGCTTTATATTTTTTATGTTGCATCTTGTGTTTATCTTATCTTAAGCATAAAAGAATCTTAATAAGAAAACATATTTGAGAAGACAAGCCTTCAGTCAAAGTATAAATTTTCGCTGCAAGAACTCTAAGATATATCATACTATACTGCATCCTAGTGCTGTAAGTTGTCATCATGTGTTGTAAGTTCAAGTAACTTACAGTGTAGCAAGTTCGAAATATTTTTCAAAATTGACGAAGGTTCATTCACCCCCCACCTCTGAACCTCCGAGATCATTGAGGACCAAATGTGATATTCATGTTACTCTTATGTATATTCATGCAAATTTTATGTATAAATATTCATACATTTATGTAATATATAAATGTATAGATATTTATACATAAATGTCACATGAATATACATAAGGTTAATATTAATATAATATAAAAGTATTTATGTACAAATTTTGCTTAAATTCTTCCTTTTTTTTTAAGTTACTATACATAAAGATCACAAAATTTATATAAAAAGGTCACATAATTTTTACATAAAGGTCACCGAATTTATAAATAAAGGTTTCGGCCTGAAGCAAAAAATAATAATAATAAAAAACACACGGATTCGGGTCGACTCGTATTGCATGTGCACCAATTGCACAATAGACACACTATTTTGGTTAAGTATAACTTCACCATATTAAAAATTATTATTATTAATATAATAACAAAAATTTAGTCTCCTATGTAACTGGTGCACAGGATCTGCATTTTTTTTTAATTCATATGTTAACTTTATACTATATTAGTATAATCTTTATATTATATTAGTATGACATTTATGTACATATATCTGACTTTTTTAACACAATATTATATTTTAGGAATTTTTTTGAATAAATATAGTGAGAAATTGTGGAGTTAATATAGAAAAGATCTACTTCTAATCTTTCGAGGAGAGAGAGAGGATAGAATCAGACAGAGGAAAGAGAAGAAGAGAGAGGTGAGAGGTGAGAAGAGGATAGATGAGAGAGAAGAGAGACGAGAAGAGCATTCATTAGTCGCTATTGGTGGTGGTGACCATAATTATTTTAATATTTTCTAATACTTCTGACATAATTACTCATTAGTCACATTTGGTGGTGGCGATTATAATTATTTTAATATTTTCTAATATCCGGTGGTGAATATTAGTCGTCACCACTAGCAGCGACCAACCTTAATTTAATAATATATTTAATATAAGTCGCCACCCGAAATATATTTTAGCTAACATATTTCGTGTATTATAAATATGTAAGCGTTAGTTATATTAATTAGATAATATTTAATTAATTAGATAATATTATTATTGTCTAATTAATAATTAATAATATATAATAGAGAAATAAACATATCAAACAACTATAAATAAATACTACTGATTTTTTTTGAACGAAAAAATTGAATTCAAATAGAATATCAGGGGTACTCTAAATCGAAATTACACTTGAGAATTATAGATATTAAAGGCAGCTCCTTTGCTCTACTAACCATTTCCCAATGTTGGTATCTAACAATCTCCTATCCTTAACACTTATCCGATTCCACACACATCATAATTTTACTATACTCCCTTTTGACATTAATTAAAGCTTTGTTGAAAATAACATCATTTCTCAAGGATCAAATATTCCAAATTGTTCTGATCCAAATAGATGCCGCCACCTTAGCCTTGTTTCCTTTCTCCAAACTCTCACTAAATTGTAGGAAGTGAATTGCCGGAATCTCGTGAAGGGCCATTGAAACCCCCAACCAATTAAGAATTTTAAACCAAATTAAGGATGTCACCTTATAATTAAAGAAAAGATGTCTAATGTTTTCTCCCTCTTCTTTGCACAATTGGCACGTCTTTTCTGACGAGTTGAAATGCATCCCTCTCCTTTCCAATTTGTCTACTGTCGCCATCTTCTCATTTACTAGTTTCCATGCCGTGATTGACGCCTTCCTGATAGCCCAACTCTTCCATAATTTTATGTAGGCTTTTTCTTCTTGAATGTTGTCATCTATCGCCTCCTGCCTGTTAAAAATCATTTTGTATGCCTTGTTAACTAAGTATATACCATCTGCACTAATCTTCCATGACCAATGGTCTTCTCTCCATTTTGTGGTGAATTCCTGCCAATAAAAAAGAGTGAAGCGATTGAAATATGTCAAGTTTCTAGTCGATAAAAGACATATCCACTTGAAGTCCCACACCCACACTCCATTCTCTCAACACCCCATCTCACTAATTAACGACTCCTTTTGTCCACTCAACCAATATAATCTACTAAATTTTTCTATCCAATAATCAAGCCAAAACTGTGTTTTATCCCCATTACCAATGACTTTAGCAAAATCTAGTCTTATTCCCCCTCCACCATTTTTTCCCCAATATAAGTCACAAACGTCTTTCCACCACATTGACCCCTTGTAAACCCCGCTCAACACCCCTTCGTCTTCTTCTGCCACTCAAACCCCCCATATCTCTAACGGACCACCTTTACCCACAATCTATCCCTTTCTTGTAAGAATCTCCATATCCATTTACCTACTAAAACTTGATTAAAAATACCCACATTCTTCAAATCCAACCCCCTTCCTTTAGCCCTCTACAAATTTCATTCCAACTTGTCCATGGAATCTTAGAATTAGCATCATCCCCACCCCATAAAAAAGAATGTTGCACCCTTACAATTTCCGACAAAGAAATTTTAGGCAATAAGAATAAGGATAAGGAATAAATTGGAATTGTGGAAGGACATATTGAATGAGTGTTGCTCGACCACTTAAAGAAATATTCTTCCCGTCCCACTTTGCCAACCTGTGTTTTATTTTGTTCTCCAGCCATTCCCAGCTCTCATTCTTGTGATGGTTTAGGCCTACTCTCATCCCCAAATATAAAAATTCTCCTCTACCTGTTTCGCATCCCACTATCGAGGTTGCCTCCCCCAGTTCTTCTGTTGAATAATTGTATCCATAAAGCCTCCTCTTATTGTAGTTTACTTTCAATCCAGACGATAGCTCGAAGAGTCTAAGTATTCTTTTAATCGTCTTTAAACACTCCACCCCACATCACATAATAACACCGTATCATCTGCGTATTGCAAATGTGAGATGCATTTTTTTTTCTTTACCAATTTTCGAAGGTATTAGACTCCCTCCCCCCACCGCATTTCGCACCAGAAGACTCAATCCTTCTACGACTATAAGATACTAGTGGGTTGCCTTATCGTAGACCTCTCTTCATTTTGAATTCTCCACAGGGGCTCCCATTAACCAATATATTCGCCGATGTCGATTCTATGTAAGATTTAATCAATTTTCTCCAATGCTCACTGAAGTTAAGACCTTTCATCATTTCCTCTAAAAATCTCCAGTTGTACGATTCTCACTGAATTGTATGCTTTGGAGAAATATACCTTGAAGAAGAATCCGCGAATCTTTCTCCTCTTGGCTTTATCGATGGCTTCGTTTAGAATTACAATTCCATCCATAATATTTCGTCCGCCCAAGAAAGCTGATTGATTGTCTGAGATAATGTTATCCATCACCTTGTTGATATGCAATGATAGGACTTTTGCGATGACTTTGTACACACCTCTATATAGGCCGAAAGTCATTTATGCTCTCAAGAGGCAGGGTCGAACTCTTTAGGGCTTTGGTAGTTGAGTTATTGAGATTACGGTTTGTTAGATGTGTAATTAGGGTTCCTATTGTATTATAATTTGGTTGTATAATCCAATTTAGATTGTTGTATGCCTTAATTTCCTCGATAAAATCAAATCCAAAATATTATGTCTTATAATTATACAAAAAATATCCCCAATATTATAAAATTAAATAATATATTAGGACAATTTTATAATTTTTCTAATGGGAGTTAGAATTAAAGATTTAATTTAAGAATGTAAGTTAGATTTAAGGATTCGACAAACTTGAATAAAAGAGAAAGAAATGACAGATAAAATATAAACAAAACGCGGTTAGAGAGAGAAACAAGACTTTTAATTTCCTAATCATATACAAAAAACGATTAGAGAAAGAAACAAGTCTTTTAATTTCCTAATCGTATACGGATTAGGAATCATTTCTGATCAAAACAAACCTTTTAATTTCCTAATCATATACGGATTAGGAGTCATTTTTTATCAAAATAATCCTTTTAATTTCCTAATATATATGTATTAGAAGTCTTTTCTGATCAAGAATTGATGACCTTATTATAAATACCCCAAATTAATTAAATTACAACATATTTCATTCTCACTTTTTCTCTTTGATAATTAACAATATTTCACTCTCTTTCTTTTTTCTTTCCAAGAAAGAGTGAGATGGAGTTTGATTGTCATCATCGAGTGTTTGAACCCACTTTAACCAATACTTCAATCAGAATGTCTCTTTTACCCCAAAATAGCATAAAGTTCCACTTCTTGACGGAGCTAAAACGATTCAACGTGATTAAGAACATGGATGGAACTACTGAACCTATGCAATAACTTGCTTCGGACGCAACGTATACCTTCGTGAAACTTCTGTTCGATAATTCCATGACAATGTTAGAGATACGAGAGTCTCTCCATAGGTCTCTCATATCTCATTTGTCGAAACAAGAACGTAATCAATTGATCCGACATGCATGCGATGCAACATGGGAATCTGTCTAGAGACTCAAGAACCTTCAGAGTTGTCATGTCAATATCAATTTTGAATTCAAGCTGCCTCTTGAACATGATTATCCTATGTTGAAGAAGTACGATGTTGGTGTTGCTTCCAAAAATAGTGATCAAGAGAGTTGTAGCATCTGCTTGGATGATTTGTTCAGATATGGTGGTAAAGAAGTGATCTGTACGCCCTGTAATCATGTTTTTCATGGACATTGCATCAAGAATTGGTTGGATAAATATTCTTCTTGCCCACATTGTCGATTTGAGATAGACACCTTTTAGCTAAAATTGTTTTCAAGACTTTCTTATTGGACACTTCTTTTAATGTTTATGAACATAATCATAGCTTTATATGATTTTTTTTTAAGTTTGTTCTTTTTTTTTTTAGAATCAAAAAATCTCATATTATTATATGAAAGTGTGTGTGGATATTAAAAGATTGAATTAATAGTTATTACTTCACCATTTAGGTTAGGCTTGAAAAATAAGTTACAATATTTAAAGTTGGAATATTGGGTCCATGTGATATCATATTATTAAATTAAAATTGATCGCCACCACCAATGAAGACTATTATTTGCCACGAGATATTAGAAAATATTAAAATATTAAAAAAATATTAAAATAATTATGGTCACCACTATCAGTGGTAACTAATGAATGCTCTCCTCTTTCTTGCCTCTCTTCTATCTCCTCTCTCCTATTTTCTCTGTCTGATTCTCTTCTCTCTCTCTCCTCTGTCAGAAGTCGTCATTAGCTGTGACGACTTCATCTATTATTTTAACTTCCCAATTTTCCACTACATTTATTCAAAAAAATTCTTAAACTATAATATTGAGTTTAAAAAGTCCATATATCCTTCTTACATTTATATAATATTTTAACTTAAAAAAATTCAACACAATTTGTACATATTTACATGTAGGTGATATTATTTATACTTTTATATCAATATTATCTAAAAAAATGTAAATATATAAATATCATAATATAAATGTATGAAAGTTATAATTAAAATATATACATATTGTTTTAATAACTTAAACGTGTGGTGCTCTTTAGAACGCATGAGGAACCTATAAGTTCGGATCAACTCAAATAAATCCGTGTATCAATTACATAAGAATTTTTGTGAATAACTTGTGTGACATAACAGGAACATACCCAACTGACTTAAAAATGCATGAACGAATCAAATCGAACGAATCACCGTTTACATAAAAGTTTTAGTGAAAAAAAAAAAAAACTCTACCAACCCAATATAACAAACACCCACGAATAAAGAACAAATCCAAATCTTGTGTTGTTTTGGTAAGAAATCAAAGCATCGCGAAAATGGCGACCTCTCTGCAACGGCTCGTGAGCAATTCCGGCAAGGCCTACCGCCGATCGACTTTGACTCCGCTTTTGAGAGCGTTCTCTAAAGATTCCTCTTTGGCGGAAATCAAACCTGGAGAGATCGGTATGGTATCCGGAATCCCCCAAGAGCACCTCCGCCGTCGGGTAAATATTTTGTGTGTGTAAATCAGTGTTTGTATGTTTTTCTCTTAATTGAAAGCTTGGATTTCTTCACAATTTTTAAATTTATGGATTTCATCACCCGTCCTTTCTATTCCTTGCCTTTCTTTTGGTTTTTTGTTTCTTGATTCATCTCTTCGTTAATAGTACTGTTTCTAAATGACTTGAGAATTGGTGACATTGATTGATGATTTGTTGACTAATTGCCGGTCAGATTAAGCTGTTATTGTGTTGGAAGTTATTGATTTCAAGTAATTGTTATTTTGTTTTTCACTTGTCATCTTCAATTTTTATTGCTAACTGTCACAATTTATCCTGATGTTATGCAAAGTGCCAGTATCGATGAATTTTGCTCCTTTTCTGTTTCTGATCTTTGAATTAGCATAGTGTAGATTCAAAGTTTTTTTTTTGAAATGGGATAGATATGTTTATCAGCATTATCATATTGGGGTTTTTATTAGGTTCTGATATATTCACCTGCTAGAACAGCTACCCAACAAGGTGCCGGAAAAGTTGGGAGATGGAATATTAATTTTTTGTCTACACAAAAGTATGTATCTTCTCTATTTTCCTTCTCCACTAGGTACATTAGAGGTAGTTTTGCTTGCTCTATTTTTACAGTTAGTTTGATCTTCTCCTTTGTGTTGACCAACATGTAATTTAAACCATGTTTTGTTGGAAACTGAATTCTTATATTCTTTCTCAATTGTTAAGTGGAGCATGAAAATTTTAAAATGGGCATCCTTATGAAATATGATGCATGAGAAGCTAACCTTCACTTGGAGAGGTTAGTTTTAAGCAAGAAAAGGTAGCATCTTTTGCAGTTTTTTGCTCTGTTTGAGACTAATTAGGTATTATTGCTTGATGTAAGACTTCCACATCTGATGTATTTGATGGTCTTGAAATTTCTTACTTAAATCAATTTTGCTCTTCCTGTTCTTCCCCTCACCACCTTGTGCCATTTTTCTGTGTCATTAGGCTTTATAACTTTATTTTCTTTTAAAGAAATTTTAGTTGCCGAATTTGAGCAGTGAATTGTTTGATTCATTTGATATGATGTACATAAAAATTAATTCGACCTTCGTGTGCCATATAGTGTTAGATTCCAGAATTGTGGAAGTAAGAATGTTCATCTACTTTTTTATCTTTTAGATGGGAAAATCCATTGATGGGTTGGACATCCACTGGTGACCCATATGCAAATGTTGGTGATGCTGGATTATCTTTTGACAGTAAAGAAGCTGCAATGGAATTTGCAGAGAGGCATGGTTGGGAGTATACGGTAAGACCTGTTTCTATTTTGTACTCCTACAGAACAAAATAACCGTAGCTTTTGATTTTATTATCTAACATGAAAGACTAGCTCTTCAACATATTAATCTTTTTGGATTGAGTTTATGTGTTTGATCAAGGGGTAACAAGTTCAAGCTAATTAAAGTTCCTAATAAAGTGGCTCCTCTGCTGACTTGGGTCCATTCTGTTGTCGCATGCGTTGTAGATAAGAATACTTAGTTTGATTCATTATTTTCCTTGTTAATGCTTTTGTTATTTAAGAAGACATCCAGTTTGTTGCTCTTTGATGCTATGCCTGAGATTTTGTACTTTGTTAAAATGTCATCAGGGGTGGAGCTACACAATCTCAGTTGAGGGGGCTAATTGATCTTCTTGCCCCCTTTTTTTTTTTGTGGGCATAACCCCCTTGGACCATAGGGAGCCTCACGCCAATGAATATCATGGCTTCATTATTCCTAGAATAGTGCCTTTGTCTGTGAAATAATTTGGCCTCATATGAATGATGTGATTGATCTAAATGATTTCAAATCCTTGATTTTTTTTCTTTTTTTTTTTGTAGTTGAATACTATGACACTTTGTTATGTGCATTTGACGGCAACATTTCTGGTGCATCTGTTGATATGACACATAATTGTTTGTTTGTACATGCTAGCATAGTACTGACTTTTATTATGTACATAATTCTTATGTACTGACTTTTGTTGGTACATAATTCTTATGTTTTTATGTATCCTTGTGAACTTGCAGGTCAAAAAGCACCACACACCGTTACTTAAGGTTCGGTTAATCTTTTTTGATCAATTTAATAGATTTCTGGCTATGCATGATTCCTTTATATTAGTTCAGTGTTCTTTGATGCTTCTACACTTCTATTTGCATTTTTAAGTGACAGCAGTTTAAGGGCAGGAACGATAGGAAATCTTTTTTACTGATCCAGTGGTGGTTCATTTGTGTATTTTGGGGTGGATCTTTTACATTTATTTACTTTTTGTAAATATTATTATTGTTTTAGAGGGGCGGCAGGGAGGATTGAGGAAATTTGTGGTGGATTTAAAACCTACCAAAACTCACTCAAAAATAGTGCAAAATGAGTGATGGATATTAAATCCGTCCCCCAAGTTCAATCCAACACCAACAATAGGTTTACTATCATTGATTTCATATCCATCAACAACTCCTTCAATAGAAACAATACCTAATTTAATTTATAATGTATGCTGATGCGTCAGATGAAAGGTATATTATCGCCTTACTGGATGTGTTATTAAGTCGAATAACATGTCTACAATCATCTGCATCCATATTGCACTCATTCTTCATTTGTAATATTTATGCATAAATACATTCAAATGACCAGTGTTTAATTGCATTCGGAGTAACTATACTTGACTTTAGATTTCTGAAACTTACTTCCATTGTCAGAAACGTAAAGGACCGTAATATTGCTATTGCCAATTGTTTGTTATCAACTTTCAGAAGTTAAACTCGATTTTTGTGTGTTTGGAAGGGAGTTTGCCCAGTTGTACTAGTCATTAGTTAGTCATCTTCTTATCGCTTGATGGCCTCACACTCTTCATAATCATGTAAAAAAATTCTTAGATGATATTTTTTAAAAATTGGATGAGATTAGGGATTCATGCTCATTTACTATCAAAAAATGAAATGAAATTTTTTTCTTCTCTGATTTTGTTCTTTAATTACGTACTTTACCTGCAGGTGAAGTCGTATGCAGACAACTTCAAATGGAAAGGCCCTCCCAAGGAAGATGGCAACTAATTCAACTACCTTTATTTAACTTCTTTTCGGGTAGTTAGAAATGCGTCTAGTCTTTTAGAGTCTCCCGTTATGAAATGAATAAATCAGACGATGGGTTGTTTTTAGTACTCATATTTTCTTCATGCTTGTAGATGGTGTACGTCTATAGTTCACCAGGTATAACATCTACAAAACCTTCTATACGGGCGATATGTACATGCTATTTGTCTCGGTTACTTTAGATTCTATATCAAGAATGTTTGACAATATCAACAAAGTTCAAATGACATGATTCATGATGTGATCCAACTGCTTCCAGGTTGCTTCATCACGCGATGTTTCTTCATTAATTCCCTCAAATTAGCTGCCTCTTCCCATTTTCCAGCATTAGCATAAAGATTCGACAAAAGAACATAAACTGCAGGATCATCTTGTCCCGTTTCAAGAAGAAATCTTGCAATTACACTTCCCAACTCGAGATGACCATGAGCTGCGCATGAACTGAGTAATGTCCACCAGACATTAGGGTCAATGTCACTGCCACTATCCTTGATCAATCTCTCTGCTATATCGAGAAACCCAGCTCGACCTAAGAGGTCAACTACACAAGCAAAATGGTGCATTTCAGACTCGATACCATGAACCCTGACCATCGAATTGAAGATCTGAATACCCTCAGCAACTAAACCTGAGTGGCTGCAAGCCGAAAGGACTGCAGTAAAGGTGGCTTTATCGGGTCTGACTGAACTCGAGTATTGCATAGCCTCAAACCACTTTATAGCTTCCTTGCCTTCTCCATGCTGTGCATAGGCAGAGATTATTGAGTTCCAAGATACTGTATCTTTTTCCATCATGCAGTGGAACACTCTCAATGACCAACTTAGAGCCCCACACTTGGAGTACAATGCAATGAGAGCATTACCTAGCAAAATATGAAAGAAGTACCCAAATTTTAGTATGTGGGCATGGACCTCTTTGCCATGCAGTAGGTCTGATATGCTAGCACAAATACTCAAAACAAGACTCAGTGTGTAATGATTTGGTCTCAATCCTAATAACACCAGTTCAGAAAATTGCTCCAAGCCTTGTACAGGCAACCCATTTAATAAAAACCCGGAAATCATAGCATTCCATGATATCAAGTTCGTGGAGTGCATATGACGAAACAGTTTGCCCGCCTCTGTTATTTCGCCATTCTTGGACAAAGCTGAAAGTAATGCATTTCCAACTTCAACTTTCAAGATGAGTGCATTTTTAATCACAATAGCTTGAATCATCTCAACTACTTGCAGCAAATCTGAGCTTGCCAGTAAGCTTCCAATAGTAAATTCATCTGGTTCAATACCATCCCTTTGCATATGAATGTAGGCAAAGATAGCATCTTTTTTCAAATTCTCTTGAGCATATGTTGCTATAATGGCATTCCATGACACAACATCCTTTTCTTCTAACTTCTTGAAAACCAAACAAGCTGCATCCAAGTACCCACAACTAGAATACATGCTTATTGCCGCATTGTTCACAGAAGTAGAGTGTTCAAAGCTCATCTTTATGGCTTGCCCATGTACTTGACTAGCAATCTTGGAGAAGCAACATGCTCCCATAACACTTATGAAAGTCAATTCAGTTGGTTTTAAGCCAACAGTTTGCATATCTTTGAACATCAATAAAGCAGCTTCATCTCTTTCCATATTCACCAAACCAGATATCATTACATTGTAAGTTATCTTGTCCCCGACTTCCCAGCCGACTTCCTTAAATAAACCGCAAGCATCTGCAGCACTTCCGCAATTGAAATACATACTAAGTAAAGAGTTAACCACTGACACCCTCCTCCAAAATCCTGTCCTTAAAACTAATGAATGCACTTGCCTCCCAAAATTGAACTGCTCGAATGAACATAAACTTAAGACACTAGCAAACGTGTAGTTATCAGCTCTTACATCCAAGACATGCATTTTGCAGAAATAATCAAAAGCAACGCCCTCATGCCCATTTTCAGCACACCCCGTGATCATTGCGTTCCAAACTGCCACATTACAGTGAGGCATTTGATCAAACACATGGCGAGCATAATCAACTTCTCCGAGCTTTGTGCAAGCTGACAGCAATGTAGTTTGTGAATATACATCAGGATTCTCTATTTCACTAAAGACCATTTGAACCAAACCCAAGTCCCGTGATTTCGCGTATAGTGAAAGGAGAGTATTCGAAACGTGAGGAAAGCTTTTAAACCCAGATTTAATGCAGTGTGTATGGAGTTGCCCACCGAATCTAGTCTCATGGAAGTTGGCACACGCGGTGAGGGCTGTGGATAGTGTGTAGTGATCAGGTCTCAAGTGGAGGGAAGAATGCATTTGTTCGAACAGATGGAGGGCATCTGAGAATTTGCCGCCATGGACAAGGTTTCTGAGAAGGCAATTGAGTTTAATCAATTCTTGCATGAGGTGTCCTGATATGATGCCTACGAGGGAAACCTAAGGATGAATCGATGGACTAAAATTGAAGAAAGAGCAGAGATAATCGTGTGATGAATTAAAGAGACAATTCATCAAATAGATAAACTACAACAACTGCAGCTTCCTAGTCTGACAGAGTGAGGCGAACTGCGAAGCTTCTCTTTTACTTCAATCTTCAAATTCCATACAAGAAATAATCCGAAATTCTTTGAGCGAAAATTAGATGAGAAATTAGGGAGGTAAACGAATCAAGTTTATAATTTATTTGGAGTGCGATTCATTTGGATTTAATTATTAAGATTTATTAAAGTAAACAAACAAATTCAATTGGATACTATTTGACTTGTTAATTCATAAATAAATTTATTAAAATGCTCACGAGCTAGGTTGTAAAATCTAATACTAATGTTTGACATTTTGATATATAATTTTTGCACTTTTACTTATGTTAAATATGTAAATATCTAATTATAGACATTAAATTATATTTTAGATAATATATTATATTTTTTAAGAATATATAATTTATTTTGTTAATAAATTGATAAATAATATAATTTATTATTAATATTTAATGTATTCATAAAATTAAATTCACATCCATTTGATATCTAAACAAATTAAACTCAAATAATTAAATTTCGATTTGACTGGATTTGATTATTCATGTGAGAAATATTGGTTTCCAGTTTTTGTTTTAGAATTTTCAAATAAGTTTTTTCTTTTTTTAGGTGAAGATTTTTTTTTTTGATAAGTTATGGGAAATAGAAGGAAGGAAAACAGTAAACACTTAAAAAAGCTAGTTTCGAATCATATCATCACAATCTACATTTTTTATAAAGATGAAATATCACTTAAACAGCAAGACTTACTTTTTTTTTTTTTATAAAGATTGGCTAACTAGATTTTATTTGGAATTTCAATTGGAATTTGGTTTTCTGTTTGGACTTTGGAATGGATAACAAATTGACTTGTAATTATTTTCTTATTATTATGGATAAAGACAAAATATAAGTGAGGTTTTAGGTTATTAAAGAAGAATAAAATGGATATCGAAATATATACTTATTGTTGCACCCTTAATCTGAGCCAAATAAAATTGGATACATATAGGATCAGAAACGGTTGATCAAAAATCGAATCGGCCACAATTTTGAGAAAGGAGACCGGCCAGAAGTGGTCGAGCCGACCAAAAGAGCTCGACTCGACAAGAGTCTTAGCCAGCTAAGAAGGCCGGCCAGAAGTGGTCAAGCCGACCAGAAGAGCTCGACTCGACCGAACTCTTAGCCAACTAAAGAGGCCGGCCAGAAGTGGTTGAGTCGAAGAAAAGCTCGACTCGATCGGACTCTTAGATAGCTATGGAGGCCGGCCAGAAGTGGTCGAACCGACCAGAAATGAATCTTCAAAGGGCCAATTTGGGACTCGGCCGACTAGAGATGGCCGAGCCGATCAGAGATAATTGGCCCATATAAGTCATCTAAGGAAGATGGGGAACTCAGATGATCAGAGAACACAAAATCAATCTCATTTGAGAAGAGCTCATTGGATCCTCGATTCGAGCTCGACTAGGGCATAAGACCTGGTAGGTAATTGGGAAGAGCCCACCAGGATCGACTTAGTACCGGTCTCAAAATGATAATTACCAACCTGGTCAAGACTTGACGAGGAAGATCAGGAAAACGGATAGACAGGGCTCTGAGAAAACCATTCTAACAACTATCCTACAAAACAGGAAGTAGGGCGAGCAAGTCAACTCCCCTTGAAGATAGGAGGCGGTTGAAGAAGAGATCGTGGAGAGGTGGATGTAACCTCCCACTACATGTATTTTTTGTCTATAAATAGTAGAAGTTTTAACTTAAAAAGGGTTCTAACACATTTGTATTCAAGCACTAGAGAGCTGCTTTCTCTATATATATTAAATACGATCCTGCCCAGTCACCAAAAATCGACCAGGATCAGCCGAGCTAAATTGTCCGAGTAAGCACTGGGCTAGTGTTTTCTTCACTCCTTTATACATTTCAGCTTCATTTTTTGATCTGTTTTCAATAATTTCATCCAAATTCAATCGATTTGAGTGTTTGACTAGGAATTCTTTGACTTACAAATTTTGATGTCAACATTTTTGCGCTTGAAGGAGGGGGAGTATACATCAAGCGAACAAAACTCCGAGTTCATCATAAACGACAAAGAGCGAAACGTTACTTCGGATTCTCAGGCCCAATTTTCTCAGCCTGGTGGGTCTGGCCGACCAAACCTGGTCGTATCGAGAGGGGCAACCCATACAGCCCCCATAACTCTTGAAACTCCAGGACTCCGATGTTCGTGAGTGAAATAAGGGCCATAATGGCCAGGTTGAATGAGCGGCTGAGAGAGGCCGAGCAGAGGGAGATGGCTCAGCAAGTGAATGGCCAGATTGAAGGCATGGAGTCATCGGACGAGCTCAGGCCGAGGAGAAACCTAAGAAAGAGGATTCTTGAGGGCCATAAGATCAGAAGTCCATCGTTGTGCCGAGCACAGCTAGGTGTCCGAGGTGAGCAGAATCGAGCAGATGTGGAGGCTAAAGACGTCTCCGGTCGGGTGGCACCGGCCTCGACGATAGGGACCAGAGGGCCAGCCAGAAACAGAGAGGGCATAGAGGGGGCTTAGCAACCCCATATGGAGAGCACCGGCCATACTCAAGGGTATTCATACTTGGTCAAGGAACAAGAATTGAAAAAGAAACTGGCTGAAATCCAGTTAAAGAAGAGCAGGATTGACAAAGGAGTCTGGAAGAGGGCCACTCCTTTTGTAGAACACATATCTGCTGCGGCCACACCGGCCAAGTTCAAAATCCTGCCCATTGGCCAATACTATGGTGAAACCGACCCGGGTACTCATTTAGACAAGTACTCATCCTGGATGGAACTCCAGGGGATCGGAGAGGAATTGATGTGCAAAGTCTTTCCACTCACATTGGGGGACCAAACACAAAGATGGTTCAGGTCGCTTCCAACCTACTCAATCGGTGGATGGGATGAGTTGACGGAACTGTTTCTAACACAGTTCATAGGGTCCAAGATGAGGTCGACCCCAAAAGAGAAACTTGTTAATGTAAGGTAAAAGAAGACCGAGTCTCTGAAATCTTACTTGGACGGGTTCAACAAGCTTGTCCTGGAAATGGAGCATGTGTCAGATAACGCCGTGCTGATGGCCATCATAGTCAGGTTAAGACCCAAAACTAGGTTTTGATGGTCTGTCCACGAAGGAGGATCAAAAACCTATCATGAGTTCCTGACCCGAGCAGAATGGTATATCAGGGCAGAAGAAGCAATCCCGAATGAGAAGCCCTTTGGGGTAGAGAGAAGGCTAGAGGGCAGGGAAGACATGAGAATGCCTATGAAGCCGTTCAGGCAGGCAGGAGATTTCAGGGCCTTCCAGGCAGGGGGCCAGGCCAGGTAATGGAGATTCTGACGGTTACTCCTACGTAGGTCTTTACAGAGATTAAAGACAAGAATTTGCTGCCCAAGCCGAGGCCACTGAAGACGGATCCGGCCCGATTAAACCAAAATAAATATTGTAAATATCATAAGGCGAATGACCATGACACAGACAAGTGTTGGGCACTTCTAGTCGAGCTGATGAAATTAATAGATCAGGGCTACTTGAAGAAGTATGTGAAGGGTCAGGGGTAAAAGGGGCAGGGACCGCAGCCCGCACTACCATTGCCCCCACCGAATTGGGCTGCTCGGGAGATATTGACTCTGGTCAACCACGGTTAAGAATTTCCCTATGAATATGCCTTGTAATTTTTTATTAAATGAAGTTCAAATTTTTTTGTTAACTTGTTCAAGGTTACGACCCAAAAATAGGCTACGGTCTCATCCGAGCCGTCCAAGCCAGATGGAACAGTAAGGCTATGGCTCATAAAAGGCTACGGCCTCATCCGAGCCATCTAGTTAGGATGGAACTGTAAGGCTACGACCCACAAAAGGCTACGGCCTCATCCGAGCCGTCCAGGTCGGATGGAACAGTAAAGCTTCGGCCCACAAAGACTTTGGCCCAAATCAGGCTATGGCCTCATTCGAGCCACCCAGGCCGGGTAGAACAGTATGACTACAGCCCAAAATAAGCTACGGCCTCATTCAAGCCATCCAGGCCGGATGGAACAATAAGGCTTCGACCCAAATCAGGCTATGACCTCATCCGAACCACCCAGGCCGGGTGCAACAGTAAGACTATGGCCCAAAATAAGTTACGACCTCATCCGAGCCGTTCAGGCCGGATGGAACAGTAAGGCTTTGGCCCAAGGCTTCGACCCAACTAAGGCAACGGTCCCATCCGAGCCGCTCAGGCTGGATGAAACAACAAGATTGCGGCCTAGAATAGGAAACGACCTCAACCGAGCCGACCAGAAAGAACTGGGGCTATAGTCAGGATTGGGCCTCGATTTCATTCAAGCCGACCCGGGGCTAGGTATTGACCGGTCAAGACCGACTTCAGGCTACGACCTCATCCAAGCCACCCAGGCCGAATGGAATAGTAAGGCTTTGGCCCAAGGCTACGGTCCCATTCGAGCCACTCAGGCCGGATAAAACAGCAAGGTTAAGGCCTAAGACAGGAAATGACCTCAACCAAGCCGACTAGAAAGATATGGGGCTATGGTCAGGATTAGGCCTCGATTTCATTCGAGCCGACCCGGGGCTAGGTATTGGCCGACCAAAACTGACCAAGTTTGGTACATGGTAAGAAATCAACATACTAAACTGACCCGAACAGGTAATCAATGATTAAGTTGCATTGAAAAATATATAAGTTATGATTGGGCAACCGAGTCGAGCATAAAGTATGAAAGTTCATAACATAAAGTAAAAATACTCGGGTCAAGTCTTCTGCTATGTCCAAATCTCGGCACATCCTATGTATGTACCATGAACTGGGGGCTATTGTTGTACCCCTAACCTGAGTTAAATAAAATCGGATACATGGAGGACCAGAAACAGCTGATCAGAAATCGAATCGGCTACAACTTTGAGGAAGGAGACCGGCCAGAAGTGGTCGAGCCAACTAGAAGAGCTCGACTCGACCTGACGCTTAACCAGCTAAGAAGGCCAGCCAGAAGTGGTCGAGGCGATCAGAAGAGCTCGACTTGATCGGAGTCTTAGCTAGCTAAGGAGGACGGCCAGAATTGGTCGAGCCGATCAGAAGAGCTCGACTCGACCGGACTCTTAGCTAGCTAAGAAGGTCGGTCAAAAGTGGTCGAGACGACCAGAAGAGCTCAACTCAACCGGAGTCTTAGCCAATAAAGGAGGCCGGTCAGAAGTGGTCGAGCCGACCAGAAGAGCTCGACTTGACTGGACTCTTAGCCAGCTAGGGAGGCCGGCTAGAAGTGGTCGAACCGATCAGAAGAGCTCGACTTGACCGGACTCTTAGCCAGCTAAAGAGATCGGCCAGAAGAGCTCGACTCGATCGAAAACTTAGCTAGCTATGGAGGCCGGTCAGAAGTGGTCGAGCCGACCAGAAATGAATCTTCAAATGACCAATTTGGGACTCAATCGACCAGAGATGGCCAAACAGATCAGAGATAATTGGTCCATGTAAGTCATCTAAGGAAGAGCTAAAGTCATGGGGAACTCAGATGACCAGAGAGCACAAAATCAATCTCATTTGAGAAGAGCTCATTGGACCCTCGATCAGAGCTCGGCTAGGACATAAGACCTAGTAGGTAATTGGGAAGAGCCGACCATGATCGACTTAATACTGGTCTCAAAATGATAATTACCGACCTGGCCAGGACTTGGCAAGGAAGATCAGGAAAACGGATAAGCAGGGCTCTGAGAAAACCGTTCTAACAACTATCCTCCAAAACAGGAAGTAGGAGGAGCAAGTCAATTCCCCACTTCCTTGAAGATAGGAGGCGGTTGAAGAAGAGATCGTGGAGAGGTGGATGTAACCTCCCACTACTTGTATTTTTTGTCTATAAATAGTAGAATTTTTAACTTAGAAAGGGTTCCAACACATTTGTATTCAAGCACTAGAGAGCTGCTTTCTCTATATATATTAAATATGATCCTACCCGGTCACTAAAAATTGACCAAGTCAGCCGAGCTAAATTGCCCGAGTAGGCACCGGGCCAGTGCTTTCTGCACTCCTTTATACATTTCAGCTTCATTTTTTGATCTGTTTTTAATAATTTCATCCAAATTCAATCGATTTAAGTGTTTGACTAGGAATTCTTTAACTTATAAATTCCGACATCAACACTTATAAAAGTAGGGTTTGACTCTCTCAAAGCTCGCCACCTAAGCTTTTAAGAGAAATTTGGAGCCGCCACCTCAACACTTTGAAGAAATCTAGAGCTATCATGTGTCCCTCTTAAATAATCGTTACAATTTCTCTTTCACCTCCCCTCTTCCTCTTCATATTCCTAAATAATATCTAAATATCTAAAAATTAATAATATATAATATTAGAAAGTATAAAAATCAACTCGTAGAATATGCTATCACGTACTTAATTATAATTTAAAAATTATTGATACATTTCGAACAAAATTTTAGAATTATTTGAATAAATTATATAATACATTAATTTTAATTTGGCTCCCAATATTTTCAATTTTTTGTTGCCCCATGCACTATATTTTATGAATACTTATAAAATATACTTTTATTTTTGTTAAATTTTTATCTTTTCAAAGTAATAAAAAAAAGGACTAAAAATAATAGATATGGAGGCAAGACCAAAGAATTTGAAGGTGAAAAGAGCAATTTAGACTTTACCAATTTGAAAGTAAACATGATGTTAATTTTTTTCGTAATGGAGATGAATTTACCAATTTAAAAATAAATACATGAATTTTTTGAAAAATTCAAATTTTGATCATTGTCATAATCACCAACAACATATGTGGAAAAAAAACCTAACACAACCATTAAAACAACAAAACTCCACCAACAAACAACTAACTTTGACATTTGTAAGAAAATAAATGAAAATAAAACATATCAGAAATAATATTTTAAAGAATAAGAGAGAAGTATCATATATATGTATAAAATAACAAATATCGAAAATAATAAAATGCCAATTATTGGCAATTCTTTCCAGTCCCTCATTATATAAAAAATAAAATTATTGTAACAAATATATGATTAAGAAGAAATGTTAATCTATACTTATAAAAATAGGGTTTGACTCTCTCAAAACTCGTCACCAAAACTTTTAAGATAAATTAAAAAGAAATATTAATTAAATGAGTTATGAAGCTCGTGTAGTTCATGGGTCCAAAACTAGTTATAATAGTAGGAAATGAATATGATAATTTTTCATGAGTTATTCTTGTGTGTGGTGGTTGAACTATGCGATCGGATTTGAATCGAGATTTATGCATATCAACTTATATCAAAAAACAATTTTATTTGTATATATAATATTTTTGTATTATGTAAAAGTATTATATGATATAAAAATATTAAAATATTAATTAAGCAGTATGAGCCAAGAATTTGGCAAATATTCATTCCTCCCCTTGTTTAGAGAGGTATGATCAATTCCTTATTTTCTGATATGAAATGTGATGTAGATGGAGTTACACCCTCGTTCCTTATGATGAATTTCATTTTAAATTAAAATTTTGAATAATTTGGTTTAACTTTGAATATACTTTAATTCAAGTGAATTTGAAAAACTTTCATTTCAAATTGCTTAGTTCGAACAACTATCATTATATATCAGCAAAAGTCGATCTACAACTCACAATTTGATGAAACACACAATTTGGTGAAACAGGACGAGGTGGGGCATGCCATTTAAAATTCCACTCAACTCAATCTATTTATCGGTCGCAGAAGTCAACCCACTATAATTTTTTTATTATATTTTTAATTTAAACAGAATAAAGAATATAAATATAACGGAAAATGTTAAAATATCCACCGTGGGCAATTCTTAATATGTCCACCGATAACATGTAAATCTCATTTTCTGATTATATAGAAAATAAAAATTTATTTGTATGCTAGATGTATGATACATTAGTGGTGGGTATATATTAATATACCCACGGTAAATAGGATAGTAAAACTGTAAATGTGATATATATATATATACATGTATTTATATGATTACATATAATATACGAAATAATTTTTCAAAACTAGATCTTTGGTTAAAATTAATAATAAGCTATACTAATATATTATAAATCATTATGTGCATTAGGTAATTTTTTTTAATTATTAATTATTTTTTATCTATATTTTCTAAAAAATTTTTTTTTTTTTAAATTGAGGTGGATCAACCCACCAAAACAAGATCAAACCCACTTAGATTTGCTCACTAACATACCTCTAATTACTAAATCCAAACCCACAATTTTTATGGGACGGAACATGCTGATCCAATAAGCATAGCCCATTTTAATAACTTTGGTCAGAACACTGTAGTTTTTTAATGCAATACATAAGAGTTCTCATAAGGATAAGGATAAGACGCATTAAAATAGATTGTTTTCCCCAATTTTGAAAAAAAAACTTACATTCATCGTTTGCATGGATCACCATGTGCACCCATGACTCGTGCCCTTGTTTTTTCTTTTTTTTTAATATATAATTTGTATACTTACAAGATATTAATTGTTTTACTAGATATTAATTGTTTTACTGATAGATATTATATGTATAACTAAAACGTACTACATTTTACTATAAGATATAACATATTTAGCTAAAATATATTAATCGTATGACTAAAAAAATATCATTCAACTTAGAGTATTAGTTTATAAAAAAAATCTCATTTTTGCATGTCAATGACATAATACATTATACAATCAATACACTTAGGATATGTTTTTTAGTAATTGATTGGATTTAATTATATCCATAAGATTTAATGAATTAGTTTGAATACATGAGATAAGTTATCCATCCATTTTCATGGATAGTCATATTACAAGATTACGTGATACAATAATATGCCTTTTTTTATTTCGTAGACTCACATTTTTCAAGCAAACAAGCTAAACTTGTTGATATGATATACTACCAAGTTTAATAAGGGCAATAAAACAAACCTTTAGGATTCAAATCCTAATCTCAAGTGTTGGGTTGAGTCTTGGATCCTAAAATTCATGTAATAGATGTGTGAGGGGTATAACTCAGAAATGAGTCAGGAAGCAGGAACTATAAATGGCTCAGCAAGAACCGGTCTGATTACAGTCTAACCAATCACTTAAAGAAATAGAGTGCATAGACCGCCAGTTATGAAAATTAGGGTTTTTCTACGTGCATCCAATTTGCAATTCGTCTAAATTGTTACGATTCGATTATGATATCTGTAAATTAGTTTAGAGTTTCTACTCTATATATATAAATGATCATTCAGTTGTAATTATAGAGTATAATAGTTAGTTTTTAGTGAGATAGAAAGAAGTTAGGATTCTTGAGAGAAGGGTGAGCGATTCTATCTTTTAAGTTGAATTCTTGATCGGTTTTCTAATGGAATACCATTGATCTGATTCACACAGTGCAGTAGGCCAATGATGGCGTGCCGAAACACTTAAATCTCTGTGTTCTTGTTAGGATGTATACTGTAAGCCTAACTTTTGTTTAAACATCTATTTTTGATATGAGAATCTTTTATGGTCAAATGTTTGCTTTTTATATTTGTTATATATGTTATTGCAATTGTCCAATTAATTTATATTGTAGATAACTTGGTGTGTGGTACCACACAAAAGACCATGTTATCAGTTTCTTGTAGATTATAATTGTAGCTCACAACCAAGATGATTTTGGACAAATCATCGGAATGATTGTAGTTTAATTTGGTATTAGTATATCTTGATTATAAAACACTAGTACATTTTGTATATATTGAGTAGGACCAATTGAGGTTATTTGATTTATACTGACTATATAATAAAACAAGACTTCTGTTATTATGGATGTGCATCCTCTTAATCCCTATATAATAAAGGGCATGTATATTCAATTTCTGTTTCTTTAATTTACCAATGGGTGAGATTTATTCATTAAATCAATAAGCTCGGTAAATTGGGATACAATATTATTTATATGGTATGCTATTAATTATAGAAGGAACCCGCGTCCTAATTATTTAGGATGATAATGTCTCTTTGAGGAGCTCATAAGGATTATCATATAAAACTCTATAGGTGGATTTATTCCGACATGATAATAAAGTTGAGTGGTATTACTCAAGGAATTAGATGCTAATTAAATTGAGTTGTCAGTAACTTATTTAATTAACGGACATTTGATATCTTAAACACGGGGAGATAAACATACTCATAATAAATAGGAGCCCATATTTAATATGGATTTTGGGCGGTAATTCAATAATAACTCCTTAGTGGATCGAGTTATTATTGATAGGCTTAAGAAGTGTGTTCGTGTGAACATGGGACTCCTAAGCGTATCAGGAGACCTAATCTCAATCCTCCTCTAGGTCCCTGTTGTAGCCTATAAATATGTCTTAAGTTAGCAACTTCTAAACACACGAATATCTTAGATATGATTTAGTAGAAGGCGGCTGGAATTCTTAAAAGCTCATTGCCCACACAACGTTTGAGAAAAGGCGATGAATACAGCAGATGATCGAGAGGTTGAGGATCCATCGATTGCTCTATACTACAGTTCTGACCTTAGAACTAATTCGTCTTATTTTCATCGTAAAAGATATGACTCATTTTTCTACTACGTGTTGTCATATTTTGCATGGACCTCGAATCAGAATTTCATAGGGTTAGCGATCTGGCGGTTCCAATAGTTCTTACATTTATTCTTTCATATTCGTGATTTCCTCTTGCATGTAAACTTTGTCTGCGTTCTTACGTTGAAACCCTAAACTTACAGAGAGTATTATTGTTTGATTCATTGATTCAATCTTAACAAGTGGCACCGTCTGTGGAAAACCAACTACGACAGGTATGAGGACAGTGAAGATGGACATTGTTGGTCCTAAGTGGTCTCCGAGGTTCAGAGAGGGGTGAATGAATCTTGATCGATTTTGTAAATCTTTTTCAAACTTACTATTCTACAAGTTACTTGAACTTACAGCACCAACTATTACTGCATACAGCACTGGGATGCAGTGCTGCACGCTGTAACTTAGAGTTTTTATGCAGTGAAAAATATGTTTTGACCAAAGGTTTGTTTTCTCAAATATGTATTTCTTTTAAAATTCTTTTATGCTTATGACAAGATATATATATGATGCAGCACAAATATGTTAGGATGTATACTATAAGCCTAACTTTTGTATAAACATCTATTTATGATATGAGAATCTTTTATGGTCAAATGTTTTGCATTTTATATTTGTTATATATGTTATTACAATTGTCCAATTAATTTATATTGTAGATAATATGATGTGTGGTGCCACACAGAAGATCATATTACCAGTTTCTTATAGATTATAAATGGTAGCTCACAACCGAGATAATTTTGGACAAATTATCGGAATGGTTGTAGTGTAATTTGGTATTAATCTATCTCGATTATAAAATTACACTAGTACATTTTGTATGTATTGAGCAGGACCAATTGTGGTTGTTTTATTTATACTGACTACATAAATAGAACAAGACCTCTGTTATTATGGATGTGCGTCCTCGTAATCATTATATGATAACGGGCATGTATACTCGATATATATTTCTTTAATTTACCAATGGGTGAGATTTATTTATTAAATCAATAAGCTCGGTAAATTGGGATACAATGTCGTTTATATGGTGTGCTGTTGATTATATAATAAAATCGTATCGTAATTATTTAGATGATGATCTCTCCTTGAGGAGTATAAGGATTATCATGTAAACCCTGCAGATGGATTTATTTCGATATGATAATAAAGTTGAGTGGTACTACTCCTGGAATTAAATGTTAATTAATTGAATTGTCAGTAATTCATTTAATTAATGGACATTCGATATCTTAAACACGGGGAGATAAACGCACACATAATAAATAGGAGCCCATATTTAATATGGATTTGGGACGGTAGTTCAATAATATCTCTTTAATGGATTGAGTTATTATTGATAAGATTAGGAAGTGTGTTCAGGCTGAACTGGGACTCCTAATCCTATTGGGAGACCGATTCCTAATCATCCTCAAGGTTCCTGTTGTAGCCTATAAATAAGCCTCAAGTCAGTCGTTTCTAAACACATGAAATCTTAGATACGATTTAGTAGAAGGAAGTTGAAAGTCTGGATAGCTCGTTGCCCACACAACATTCGGGAAAAGACGAGGAATACAACAGAAGATCGTGAGGTCCAGGCTCTATAGATTTCTCGATCTACAGTTCTGACCTTAGAACTAATATCGGTGCAAAAGGTATGATTCATTTATCCGCTGCGCGTTAATCTTATTTGCATGGATCCTGAATCAGATAATCGTATAGGGTCAGCGATCCGTGGTTCCAACAATTGGTATCAGAGCCGTGGTTTTCTGACTCTATGTGATTGAATCCGTTAATTCTATTGTGAATCGTATCTTGAAGCATGCATATTTTAGATCGGATAATAGTAGGATATGTGAGAGATTATGATTTTCTGCAGGAACCCTAAATCCAACTATTATGGTGTGAATGTATGTTTATGTATGAATTAAACTCTCGGATATGTCGAGGTTGTTTTTTGAATGTATGATTGTAATAGTAAAGTCACGGCGGTTTGTCATGTTAGGTTTTAATTTTCTATTCGATCTAGATTATATGTGAACTCCTTCGTGGAGTATAGGATCGATGGATGTAATTAGATACAGGGTTAGGGTTACGATGGAGATTCTTTGGATCGTGGAGATTGTGGAGGCTAGAAGCCAAGGCGGAAAGAGAAGCGAGAGGGCACAACCCTAATTTTTTTTCTAACGGGGCTCTGCCCCGCACCCCGCGACCTGACGGCAAACATTTAAGAACACGACGATATAACGAGGCCATAATAGTTGAAAATTATGTTTTTCATATTTATTGTCTTATATGTGTTGTTTTATCAAGCATGTTTTTATGTGTTTCATATGATATGCATGTTAAAATCTCTCATGTTAAATAACTAAGTGGGAGAGAGATTAATTAGTAAGTGATGCTTTTGAACTTGCGTGTTGGTTTTAAGTGCCTTCCTCCATATCGGATGAGTTCATTTGCGGATCACTAGATCAAACTTCCTTTATGGATGATTATAGAAAGTTGTCTAGGAGTATGTCATCTTCTCTATCTGAAGGGGCATAATCCTAGATAATGGACTTAGTATCAAGTAATGGTATACACTTAGATACATTTGATAAGATCCTCCCCATCGGAGTCACTGCTGTTATTTGTATGGCCAAAGCGATACCAACTATTAATTTTATTTTTCATAAAGTTAAATTGACAAGATAATAAAATTAATAGGTAAAAACCTCCTCTAACAAATGTTTGAATTAGTATATGTCCACACTATCGTGGCATACAAAGTTCACGGTGTATTGAGGTGTTGGTGAATTTAAATTATGTTGTTTGAGGGAACAATATGATTTGTCAATTCAAATGTTTTGACCTATGTGTTTATTTATGTGATTCTCAGGAATTTCATTATGGCTTTCAATCCTCTTGCTGTTATACTTAAATAAAACAAACTTACTGGTCCTAATTATATTGATTGGAAACGAAACCTGGATATTGTCCTGACTGCTGAAGAGTACAAGTTTGTACTCACTGAGCACTGTCCTGACATGTCTGATGAAAACTCTACTGAAGAGGAGAAAATGCTTTATAGGAAGTGGGTCAAGGCAGATGAGATGGCGCGGTGTTACATTTTGGCTTCCATGTCAAATGTGCTGCAACATCAGCATCAGGCCATGCCTACTGCCTATGATATGATGCATAATCTCAAAGAACTCTTCAGACACCAGAGTCGGGCTACCAGACAAGAGGCTATGAGAAACTTGATGACTACCACCATGACTGAGGGGAGATCTGTGAGTGATCATGTCCTCAAGATAATGGCTCATCTAAATGAGATGGAGGTCCTTGGAGCTGAAATCGATGGGGAAACCCAGGTCGATATTGTTCTCCAAACGCTGCCTAAGAGTTTTGAGCAGTTCCGTCTGAACTACAACATGAACAAGAGGTTGTATTTATTAGCGGAACTTCTGACAGAACATCAATCAGCAGAGGGACTGTTTCGTCAAAATTCTCAGGCTTACGTTGCTGAAAATATTTCTGCTTCTAAACCACAAGGCGGAAAGAAGAAGAAGAAACAGAATTCTTCAACAAAGAAGACGGCTGGACCTCAAGTGGCTAAGCCACAAGGTGGTGTGAAAAAGCCGAAAGACAAGTGCTTCCATTGCAAGTAGGCTAGACATTGGAAAGTCGATTATCCCCGTAAAAAGGAGAACAATTCAGGTACATCTTTTTCATTAGTTGTTGAAACATGTTTAGCGATGTTATCTACCGGTACCTGGTGTGTAGATACGGGAGCCACTGATCATGTCTGTAATTCATTGCAGGGGTTCCAAGAAACCAGACGACTAAGTGATGGAGAGATTACTATATACATGGGCACCGCTGCGAAAGTGACGGCCGTTGTAGTGGGAGATGTTTATTTATCTTTTCATAAGAATAAGTCTTTGATTTTAAGAGATTGTCTTTACGTACCTTGTTTTAGAAAGAATTTGATTTCAGTTTCTAATCTTTTTAAAGATGGATATTTTGTTTCGTTTGATAACAAAGTTGTGGTCAAGAAGAATAGAGTTATTATCTCTTCTAGTACGTTGGTTGATAATTTATATACTCTTAATCCAATAACTCCTACGATGCAACAAATGGAAATTAATAGCACATCTTCTAAATCTAATAAGAGAAAAGAACCTTCAAAAATGAATCAAACATATCTTTGGCATCTAAGGTTAGGTCATATTAACTTAAGTAGGATTCAAAGGTTGATAGCAGATGGACCCTTGGGTTCTTTGGAAGTGGAAAACTATCCAACCTGCGAGTCCTGCTTGGAAGAAAAAATGACCAAAAGGCCTTTTAAAGCAAAAGGGGTATAGAGCCAAAGAAGTGTTGGAATTGATTCATTCGGATTTATGTGGCCCTATGACTATTCAGGCAAGAGGTGGTTTCGAATATTTTATCTCTTTCATAGATGATTATTCGAGATATGGGTACATTTACTTGATGCGCCGCAAGTCTGAGTGATTTGATAAGTTCAAAGAATACAAGGCTGATGTGGAGAAACGTCATGGTAAATGTATCAAGACACTACGATCTGATCGTAGTGGTGAGTACCTCTTAGGAGAGTTTAGGAGTTACTTATCAGAGGCTGGGATTCAATCCCAATTGTCTGCACCGGGTACACCCCAATAGAATGGTGTGGCAGAATGAAGGAATAGGACTCTTATGGAAATGGTTAGATCAATGATGTGTTATTCAGAATTACCAAATTCGTTTAGGGGGTATGCTCTAGAAACACCGACGTACATTCTAAACTTGGTACCTTCTAAGTCAATACCCTCTACTCCCACAAAATTGTGGACTGGGCGCAAGCCTAGTCTGAAACACATTCGGATTTGGGGTAGCCCAGCACATGTGCTGAAGGGAGATGTTGATAAGTTGGAATCTCATACGGAAGTACACTTGTTTGTGGGTTATCTTAGAGGAACGAAATGTGGTTTATTTTATAGTCCTAAAGATCAGAAGGTCATTATTAGCACGAATGCCCGATTTTTAGAAGAGGACTATGTAACGAACCACAAGCCCATGAGTAAAATTGTTCTTGAGAAAATGAGAGGGGATAATTCTTATGTACCGACGGTATAAGATGAGATACCATAAGTGACTACACTGCGTGTCACAAATGATACACAAATACTGATAGTGCCTCATCGTAGTGGGAGGGTTGTTAGACAACTTGATAGATTCATGTTTTTGGGAGAGTCTTCAGACTTGGTCCCTGGACAACATGAAATAGATCACTGGACTTATGACGAAACACTCCAAGATAAAGATGCGATATCTTGGCAAAAGGCAATGCTCTCTAAGATAGAATCTATGGATTCTAATCAAGTCTGGGAGCTTGTAGAACCACCAAATGGTGTAAGAGCCATTGGATGTAAATGGGTCTACAAAAGGAAAAGAGGATCAAACGGAAAGGTAGAGACCTTTAAAGTAAGGCTTGTTGCGAAAGGGTATACTCAAAAAGAAGGGATCGATTATGAGGAAACTTTTTCACCGGTAGTCATGCTTAAGTCTATCTGGATTCTTTTGTCTATTGCTGCTCATATGGATTATGAGGTTTGGTAGATGGATGTCAAGACAGCTTTCCTTATTGGAAGTTTTGAAGAAAACATCTATATGAAGCAACCAAAGGGATTCATGGAGAATGGCAAAGAACATCTTATGTGTAAGCTCAATCGGTCCATTTATGGACTGAAACAAGCTTCGAGATCTTGGAACATTCATTTTGATGAGGTAATCCAATCTTTTAGATTTATTCAATGCCCGGATGAGTCTTGTGTATATAAGAAGAGTGACGAAAACGTGGTGGTATTTCTTGTACTATACCTAGATGATATCTTGTTAATTGAAAACAATGTCAAGGTGTTATCAGATGTAAGGGTATGGTTGTCCAAGCAGTTTGCTATGAAGGACTTGGGAGAAGCTGGACATATTCTTGGGATCAAAGTTATAAGGGATCGCAAGAAAAGGATGTTGTGCTTATCTTAAGCTTCATACATTGACACTATCCTAGCTCGTTTTAGCATGCAAAACTCCAGGAAAGGTTTTCTACCTTTTAGACATGGAGTGCATTTATTTAAGGAAATGTGTCCTAAGAAACCAAAGGAGATAGAGGAAATGAAAGCAGTTCCTTATGCTTCGGCTGTAGGAAGCTTGATGTATGCGATGCTATGTACGAGACCGGATATTTGCTTTGCCGTGGGCATGGTTAGTAGATATCAAAGTAATCCAGGACAAGGTTATTGGACTGCCGTAAAGCATATTCTAAAATACCTGAAAAAGACTAGAGATTATATGCTAGTTTACCAGGCAAATGATTTATTTCCTATGGGTTACACGGATTCAGATTTCCAGTCAAATAGAGACAACAGTAAATCAACTTTGGGGTATGTGTTTACCTTGAGATGTGGAGCCATAGTGTGGAGAAGTGTGAAGCAGAAATGTGTTTCGGACTCCACCATGGAAGCTGAATATGTGGCAGCCTCTGAGGCAGCCAAAGAAACTGTATGGCTCAAAAACTTCTTGATGGACTTAGAAGTGATTCCTGGTTTGCCCAAAGCTATCACAATCTATTGTGATAACAGTGGTGCAGTAACAAACTCGAAGGAACCACGAGCCCATAAGGCAAGTAAACACATTGAGCGCAAGTACTTGATACGAGATATCGTAAAGCGAGGGGAAGTTGTTGCCGCCAAGATTGCATCAGCCGATAACCTAGCAGATCCTTTCACAAAGGTCCTTCCGGTGAAAACCTTCGATGTGCATGTTGATGGGATAGGAATCAGATATATGACAGCATAGTCTTTTAGTATAAGTGGGAGATTGTTAGGATGTTTACTATAAGCCTAGCTTTTGTATAAACATCTATTTATGATATGAGAATCTTTTATGGTCAAATTTTTTGCATTTTATATTTGTTATATATGTTATTGCAATTGTCCAATTAATTTATATTGTAGATAACATGGTTTGTGGTGCCACACAGAAGATCATGTTATCAGTTCCTTATAGATTATAAATGGTAGCTCACGATCGAGATAATTTTGGACAAATTATTGGAATGGTTGTATTGTAATTTGATATTAATCTATCTTGATTATAAAATTACACTAGTACATTTTGTATGTATTGAGTAGGACCAATTGTGGTTGTTTTATTTATACTGACTACATAAATAGAATAAGACCTCTGTTATTATGGATGTGTATCCTCTTAATCATTATATGATAACGGGCATGTATACTTGATATATGTTTCTTTAATTTACCAATGGGTGAGATTTATTTATTAAATCAATAAGCTCGGTAAATTGGGATACAATGTTGTCTATATGGTGTGCTGTTGATTATATAATGAAACTGTGTCCTAATTATTTAGGATGATGATGTCTCCTTGAGGAGCTCATAAGGATTATCATGTAAACCCTACAGGTGGATTTATTCTGGCATGATAATAAAGTTGAGTGGTACTACTCTTGGAATTAAATGTTAATTAATTGAATTAACAGTAATTCATTTAATTAATGGACATTCGATATCTTGAATAGGGGAGATAAACGCACACATAATAAATAGGAGCTCATATTTAATATGGATTTGGGACGGTAGTTCAATAATATCTCTTTAGTGGATCGAGTTATTATTGATAGGATTAAGAAGTGTGTTCAGGCCGAACTGGGACTCCTAATCCTCCTCAAGGTCCCTGTTGTAGCCTATAAATAAGCCTCAAGTCAATCGTTTCTAAACACATGAAATCTTAGATACGATTTAGTAGAAGGCGGCTGAAAGTCTCGATAGCTCATTGCCCACACAACGTTCGGGAAAATACGAGGAATACAGCAGAAGATCGTGAGGTCCAGGCTCTATCGATTCCTCGATCTACAGTTCTGACCTTAAAACTAATATCGGTGCAAAATGTATGATTCCTTCATCCGATGCATGTTAATCTTATTTGCATGGATCCCGAATCAGATAATGATATAGGGTCAGCGATTCGTGGTTCCAACAAGATATATATAAAATAATAAAACACTTATGACTTATAGTGGTTCGTAGGTGGTGTAATCCTTCTACGTCCACTCTACTGCTCCTCGAGTAGGAACTTCGTTAAGCAAGATTAGTTTACAAGATATCACCTGACAATCTATCAACCTAACAAGTTAACACCTATTAGAATCCAATGTACACACAGCAACTGCAAGTTCTAAAGGCAAACCCACACAAGATTTCTACACCCCACACAGGGAAGTTGCCTATCACCTAGACAATTATACAAACAGCAAGGATAAATCCTATCAACTGTTCGATACCTAAAACAACCTAGCACACAACAACAAGGTTAAAGTATATATAATTTTCTTCAACTGGTGGAACGAAGTGAACTTCTAAATCCTTCTTCGGATCTTTTAGGTTGAGTTTTGTTCACTTCAGTTTAGGTCGAGTGACTGATACTGTAGAATGCGTGAGAGAGAATAGCTTTGAAAATACTTAGTCTTGTTTGAGCGCAAATGTTCCAGTAGTTCAATAACCAGCTTTAGTGTTGCTCGACCTCTATTTATACTTGTAAAAAGATATCCGTTGAAGGAGATATCTCTCATTTGAAATATATGTACTGATCAAAGGCATGACTTACATTTAATACACTTTGACTTCTTTTCACAGAGCATTCAATGCGGTGGTTGTAGCTCGCAGCTTTCTGCAGTCTATCAGGCCACGTGTCATCTCTGCATTGGCTCCGTGTCTGCAACTTTAATCTTCTCTCGAACGGCTCTAATTTTACTTATTTCATTCTTTGTTCCTCATATTGTATTTATCCTTCCTCAGATTACAGGATGTTGTTTCTATTCGATATAGATGAGGTTTGTTGAGTATGCAACAAGTCACGACTTCTGTTCTGTATCCTTGACCTTCTTGCAGCAACTCCTTCTATACAGTACTGTTGTATCTTCTACTTGCAGTAGAGTTGTATCTTCTGCTTGCAGCATTACTGCAACTACTTCTTGCAGCATAGTTACTTCTCTTCTTACAACTGCATTGCAGTAACTTCTTTCTGCATCTAGCATCTTTTGTTTGCAGCGATGCTTGTCGTTCTTTCTTACTTGCTGCATTACTGCAGTTCATACTTGCAGTGTCTTCAACTTTTATTTTCTTAATGCAGCATGGCTTTGTTGAGCTCCTTCATCTTTCTGATCCTTCAATCTAGTCTATATGTTTTTCACTTAAACAACGTGAAAAATATGGTACTCAAACTTCCTATTACAAAGGTGGTTTGTCTCATCAAAATCTAAACATCGAAATCCCAATAGATATGGAGAAGTTTACAGGAAAAACTGATTTTACTCTTTGGAGAGTGAAGATGAAGGTGTTGTTCATTCAAAACGGGCTTTGGAGTGCTCTCATGGAAGGTGGAGAAGAGTCTTCTCCACCATGTCATAAAAGAAAAGGGAGATCGACATGAAGGCACATAGCACGCTCATGTTGTGTTTTAGTGACAACGTGTTGAGAGATATATTCAAGGAATAAACATCACTGGGAGTTTTGAAGAAGTTAGAACTATATATCTAACTAAAAGTCTGGCAAATAGACTGTACATGAAGAACAAACTTTTGTCTTCCGGATTAGTGATGAAAAGAAGATGGCAGATAAACTAGAGGAATTCTCAAAGATCACTGATGATCTTGAGAGCATTAGTGAAAAGATTCCAGATGAAGACAAGACACTAATGTTGTTGAATGTTTTGCCAAAATCTTATAAAAGCTTCAAGAACACTCTAGTTTATGGGAGAACTGCAGTCTTGACACTTGAAGATGTTTTGATAGTCATAAAATCTAAGATCCTACACATATCACCTTCTGAATCAAAGCCTCAAAATCTTAGGGATCGCATGTCAAATGGAAGTTCAATAAGAAAAGTCAACCTCAAAATAACAAGAAAATGATTGACAAAACAGGCAATCAAGAAGATAGATCAGATGATGATTTAGCAAATAGAAAGTGCTTCCACTATCATAAACTAAACCATTATAAGAAGTAATGTCCAGAGAAGAAAACTGCCAAAAATAACAATCAAAGAGCAGCAGTGGCTGAAGGTGGTTATGATAGTGCAAGCATGTTGTGTGTTGCATCAGATAGAATGATAAAAGAGTGGGTCTTAGACACAGGGTGTTCATTTCGTATGTGCCCTATCAGATCCGGTTTTCAAGATTTAAAGCTAGAAGATGGAGGATTTGTACTAATTAAGAATGATCAATCTTACAAGGTTAAAGAAACGGGAATCATCACACTCAAATTGCATGATGGAAAGATCAGACACCTATCAAATGTGAGGTGTATTCCTGATCTCAAAAGAAATCTAATTTATCTTGTTTCTCTAACTGATACAGGTTGTGAGTTTAACACTCAAAAGGATGAATTATCATCACAAGAAATAGGGATGAAAGAAAACAAGTCAAATGAATTATACATCTTGATCGGGGAAACTGTGTCAGCTAAATTATCACATGTTATGAGCAATCTTGAAACTGATATGTGGCACAAGAGATTTGGTCACGTAGATGGAAAGGGACTAATAGAGCTGTCAAGGCAAAAGAAGCTAGTAGACAACTCAATCTCATAACTTGATACATGTGAAGTGTGTATACTAAAGAAGACCAAGAAGCAAAATTTCAGTAAATATAAGCACTCCGCTTTTGAATGTATGAAGTATGTTCACTCTAATATTTAAGGGCCTGCAAGGAATCCAACATATGGAGGAGCTAGATATTTCATTTCACTCCTTAATGATTATTTAAGGAAGGTATGGGTGTTTACAATTTAGCATAAATCTGAAGCCTTCATAGTGTTCAAAGATTAGGTGGTCTTGGAAGAGAATAAAATAGGAAGAAAACTAAAACATTTAAGGACAGACAATGGGTTGGAATATGTGTTTGAAGAGTTTCAAAATTATTGTAGAGAGAAGGGGATAACTAGGCATAGAACAATAGCTGATAACCCTGAACAAAATGAGGTAATAGAAAGAATGAATAGAACCCTTTTGGAAAGGTTAGATGCCTACTCCTAGATGCAAATCTACCCAAGAGTTTCTGTGGTGAAGCTGTCACCACAGCAACCTACTTGATCAACAAATCACCTTCATCTGCAGTTGACTTCAAGGTGTCAAATGAATTATGGTATGGTAAGGCAACAAGTTATTCACATCTATTCACATTTGAAGGTCTTTAGTTGCCAAACATTTGCTCATGTAAAGCGGGATAAGTTAGAAGCAAGGGCATTAAGATGTATTTTCATTGGGTATCCACCTGGAGTTAAAGGCTACAAGCTTTGGTGTTTAGAACCTAGATATAAAAAATGTCTCATCAGCAGAGATGTAACCTTTATGGAGTCTGTAATGGGCTATAAGTTAGATAACGTATTGGTCCCAAGTGATGTCCGAGGTTCAGAGAGAGGTGAACGAACCTTGGTTATTTTTTGAAATTCTTTACAAACTTACTGTTCTACAAGTTACTTGAACTTGCAGTGCTAGTCAGTTACTGCTTATAGCACTAGTATGCAGTGTTGCGCGCTGTAACTTAGAGTTTTTATACACAGCGGAAAATATGTTTTTGACACAAAGCTTGTTTTCTCAAATATGCTCATTTTAAAGATGTTTTATGCTTATGACAGATAGATATAAAGAATAAAGCACAGAAAAGAAAAGCAATAAAACACTTATGCTTTATAGTGGTTCGAAGGTGGTGTAATCTTTCTACGTCCACTCTACTGCTACCTCGAGCAGGAACTTTGTTAAGCAAGATTGAATTACAGGATACTCCTAACAATCTATCAACTCAACAAGCTAACACCGACTAGAACCCAGCGTATACACAACAACTCCAAGTTTTAAAGGTAAACCCACACATGATTTCACACTCCCACACAGGAAAATTGCCTATACCCTAGACAACTTATACAAACAATAAGGATAAATTGTATCAATTGTTTGACATCTAAAACAACCTAAGCACACAGCAACAAGGTTAAAATATATAAAAGGTTTCTTCAACTGGTGCGGTGAAGTGAGCTTCTGAATCCTTCGATGGATCTTTTAGCTTGAACTTTGTTCACTTCACTAAGGTCGAGTGACTGAAATTGTAGAAATGCTTGAGAGAATATGGCTTTGAATGCTTGAACTTTTTAGCATCAATGTTTCAGTAGTCAGCTCCAGGGTTGCTCGTCCTCTATTTATACTTGTAGAAAGATATCCATTGAAGGTGATATCTCTCATTTAAAAATAAGCGTAGTTGATCAAGGTATGGCTCACATTTAGTGCGACTTGACTTCTCCTTTCAGAGCATTTAATGCGGTGGTTGTGGCTCGTAGCTTTCTGCAGCCCGACAGTCCACGTGTCGTCTTGGCATTGGCTCCGTATCTGCAACTTTGATCTTCTCTGGAACGGCTCTAATTATACTTGCTTGGTTCTTTATTTCTCGTACTGCATTTATCCTTCCTCGGATGCAGGATATTAATTCTGATTGTCATTAGCACTATTGGTTGATTCTTCAGCAAGTTATAATCTTTGCACTGTATCCTAGACCTTCTTGCAGTTATTCATTTTTTACAGTGCTGCTGTAACTTGACCTGCTTGCAGTATTACTTTATACAGTACTACTATATCTTTTCTTGCAGTATTCCTATAGCCATTTTTTGCAGTAGCGCTGCTTGTCATTCTTACTTACATGCTGCATTGATGTATCTGCTTCTTGCAGCAACTTCATTCTCTTAAATTCTCGATGCAGCACGATCCATTAGTGTTCCTCCATCTTTCAGCTCCTATACCTAAACTCAATCCTAATCTATGTTTTCACTTAAACATTGTGAAAAATGGGGTACTCAAACTTCCTATTACATATATGGTTTGTCTCATTCAAATCTATACACTGAAATCCCAACAATTTGCCCTTTTTTTATGATGACAAAACCTTTTACATTATTTCTTTCATGAAAGAAGTTTTTACTCTGCACTATATCATATTCGATCAGGATTACATACTTGATATATTAGAGAAAGAAAATTTAATCCTGAATTCATCAGAGATGTATCTTATATAATCCTTTATCACAAAGCATCAAAATGAGCAATAGCATGCAGAGGTTCATAAGGAATGAACTTAATCATATACAGAAAATAAAATTTCTTTATTAAGAGAAAGAAATTTTACAAAGGAAAATAGAGAGATATACAGATATATACATAATCATATAGCGGTTACTGCTAAAATAGGGACCTCCTTGCAGATAATTTTTCAGGTCTTCTTTCAGCAGTTCTCCTTTCTTGCTTCATTCTCTCTCTTGATCATTTCCACCAGTCTCGAATGGACTCTTGATAGGATTCTTCCAGCTTTTGCTTGATCTTTGGAATCTGAATCCATCTCAGCTAAAAGTCCTCACAATAAGGCACAAACTTGTCTTGCTTCATCAGGGATATGTATTTTGTCTGAATCCTAGCTCTTCATCCCTGGCAAGCTGCTCATATCTCCTCAATGCAGATTGGCAAGACTGAAACCTTTTGAAGTAGCCATTCCTGCAGAGATATCTAAAGTATTTGAGGTACTCTGATCTCTTGTACAGAGTAATTGCCTCAAAAGATGGATTTTTGTCAGTAGACAGTATGATTGTCTTAAAGATGTTTAGACTTCAGGCTATGTTCTCTCCTTCAGGCCTCTGATCCATCAGCACAGATACTTCAGCAGATATGTTGTCTGTATCGAGATGTGGAATATCTTGAGGGGGGTATTGGTAGAGAGCTCGGTCTACATCTTTCATTATCTTTGGTTTGCTTTCTCCAATGACACCAAACCTCTGCATCCAGGCATTTTCTTCTTGTTATGCTCTGGCTCTCTCTGCCCTCTGAGCAGCTATCTTCTCGTTGTAATGCTTTTCAGCTTCAGCTCTACTGACCCTCTTTCTTGAGCCTTGTTGCTAGTCTTCTTTCCTTCTCTTGGTATGATGATAAGAGAGAGGTGTTGCATTTTTGCTTACAGCGACACTGTATACAGCGTCTGTAGCTGGTCTGCTTGCAGCAGCTGCACCACCAGCTCCTCATTCATCATCTTTTCTCCATCTTTTCAGAGGAGCGTCAGCAGCAGCAGATGATCCTAATCTTTTCTTCTTCCTGCTTAGAGGTTGATCATCATCATCTTCTTCTTCTTTCTCCTCTAAGCTCCGGTGTCTATCTTGAAATCCTTCCCTCTTTTTGGCATTATCAAAAGCCGGGGGTGGAGTAGGGGCAGTCTGAACAACTGCAGATCGTGGTCTTCTTGTAGGTGCTGGGGCTTGCCTGGATCCTTGGGCATGCTGAGGGAATGCACTGACCATCATATCTCTCAGTTCTCCAACAATCATTTCCATTGACACTTCTGGTTCTTCTAGATTGATCAAGCATATTATCCAGAAATGTCTCTAGCAGCATTGAGTGAGAATAGAGTCTGTCTTCTGCAACATCAACCGAGTGTTTACATAGCTTTATCTCTGCGCGGTTGATTGCAGTCTCTCTCTTCAACTCTCCTTCCATCCGAACCCTATCCTTGAACAGCCTGTGGGTAGAATTATTCAGATCTCGTTTGATCATTCCAGAAAGTGCTTCAATATCTTTCTTGAAGCCGGTCATGGTTTCAGCATGGAATTTAACGTTGACTTTCATGTTGTTCTACATGTTAGACTCATGATCTTGAAGAGCATGAAACAGGTGTCTAATAGCAGCAACAACCCTGTCAATCGATTCATCAGGGATCAGGTCTGCTGCATTCTACAGTCTGGAGGTAGAAACCGATGCAGCATATGGAATCATAGTTTGTGGTGGCAGTGCTGCATCCTGCTCTGGAGCCTCAGATTCTCCTTCAGCATCTGCATCCTCATTAAGGCTTGATAAGGGACTTAAAAAGCCAGAGGTGGGATTTTCTCCATCAGCTTCTTCCTCCTCAACATCTTCTTCCTCAACTGCCACCTCATCACCAATCCTCCCATAATGTGATCTTCTGTGAGCAGTGACCTTCTCGAGGAATATGGAGGTTTCAGCACTTGCCTCCTCAGTAACCTCTATTGTTGTAACCTGAATAGGTTCTAGTAAGCTTGCAACAGTAGCAGTATGAACCTCCTTATGAGGTGTCTCTAGTTGCATCAGGATTACCTCGGCCACTTTTTCAACATCCTCTAAGGGTATTGTCTCAACAACCACCCCTTCAGAGGTCTTCAAACCTTCAGAGAGTGTTATCTCAACAACAGCCTTGCCCGAGGTCTTCTGTACGGACCCCGTCTCTTCAGCCGGTGCTGTAACTTCAACAGCTTCCTCTGCAAGAATAGCTTCTTGCAGCTCTGGTTGGTTTTTTGCAGCTTCAACAGTTTGCAACACTGTAAGCTAGACCGTTGCAAGAATCTTAGCATCCATTCTTCGTGTTTCCATAGCAGCTTCTAAAAGGGTGTCTGCTTGTTGTACTCCTGTCTCTACTAGTACATGGAGTCCAACCTATGCAACTTCTTCTGTGGTCACATCATCGACAATTACAGTAATATTAGAGAGAATATCTCTGATAATGGTGGTCGGTTCTCCCTAAGTGTCTTCAGCACCATCAAGAACGGTACGAACTGGGGAATCACCATAGTCAAGTAGTTGAGCCTCTTCTTCCTCCAAAGGATCAAGAGTGATAATTGTTGAGAGGCCTTCAACCATTTGCTCGTATGCAGGGAGCTTGAGTTATGACTGTAGTCATTTCTTATAGTGACGCTGCTTGCCGTTCTTACTTACATGTTGCATTGCTGTATCTGCTTCTTGTAGCAACTCAATTCTCTTAAATTCTCGATGCAGCACGATCCATTAGAGTTCCTCCATCTTTCAGCACCTATACCTAGACTCAATCCTAGTTTATATTTTCACTTAAACATTATGAAAAATGGGGTACTCAAACTTCCTATTACATATATGGTTTGTCTCATCAAAATCTATACACTAAAATCCCAACATAACTCCAATTCAACTGTAGAGAACAATCAACAAGAAGGGATGATTCAAGCTGAGGTAGAGAACTCAGCAGGCCAAGGTGAAGAAACTGAAGTAGAGCATGCAAATCAGGAGTTATAAACTCATGATGATATTCAAGCTGCTCAATCACCAGAGAAAGAAGAGAGAGATTCAGTTAGTGATCATGATCTAGCAACTATAATCTAGTCAGAGATAGAGAAAGGAGAGTAATTTTCCCACCAAGCATATTTGGACAAGTTGATGTAATCTCCTATGCTCTTGCAGTTGCACAAGACTTAAAATATGAGGAACGAGAAAGTTATAAGACTACAATAAACTCCAAAGACAAGGATAAATGGATTGCAGCTATGAATGATGAACTTATATCTCTTGAAAGAAATAACACATGGATTTTGGTTGACAGACCTAAGAACCAAAAGGTGATAGGAAGCAAGTGGATTTTCAAGAAGAAAATTAAAGTTCATGAAGTGGAAACAATCAAGTTCAAGGCTAGATTAGTGGCTAAAGGCTACACACAACGAGAAGACATAGACTTTAATGAAGTGTTTTCACTAGTAGTAAAATACTCATCAATCAGAATTTTACTTGATCTGGTTACTCAGTTTAATATGGAACTACAACAGATGGATGTCAAAACAGTTTTCTTGCATGGAATCTTGAAGAGACCTTGTATATGCAACAAGCAGAGGGTTTTGTCCAACCAGGTAATGAAGGTAAAATATGTTTATTACAAAGATCTTTATATGATTTAAAACAAAGTCTTGGACAATGATATAAGTATTTTAACAATTATATGTTAAGCATTGGTCTGAGTAAGTGCAGGTATGATAGATGTGTATATCTTGAAAATGAAGGAGATGTAGTTTACACTTATCTTTTACTTTCTGTTGATGATATGCTGATAGCTAGTAACAACTCTCAAAGAATTAAATCACTCAAATCAAAACTGAAATCACAATATGAGATAAAAGACTTAGGAGAAGCAAGAAGGATACTTGGAATGGATATAAGGATAGATAGGTCTATGGGCAAGCTCTTTCTATATCAGTCTGATTATGTTAGCAAAGTTTTGAAAAGATACTACATGCATCACAGTGAAAGGTTGTCAAGACTCCTCTTGGAAGTCAATCTAAGCTGTCAATCTCTCAAAGACCTAAAACTGATGAAGAAAGAAGATATATGCAAGGTGTGTCATATGTAAGTGTAGTTGGAAGTCTTATGTATACTATGGTTTGTAGTAGACCTAACCTTGCATATGCTATGAGCTTGGTTTGTAGGTTCGTGGCAGAACCAGGTAAAGCTCATTGGGAAGCATTAAAATGGATTCTCGGGTATGTTAACGACTTTAAAGATATAGGGCTGATCTTCAGTAAACAAGAGAGAAAATCAGAGATATTAAAAGGTTATGTGAACTCAGATTTTGCTAGTAATCAAGACACAAGAAAGTCTTTGTCAGGATATGTATTTCACCATTTTTGGAACTGCTATGAGTTGCAAAGCAATAAAACAATCAGTAGTGGCTTTATCTACAACCAAGATTAAATACATTGTTATGTCAGAAGCTGTAAAGGAATCAGTTTGGCTACAAGGAATACTAAAAGAAATGGGATTAACACAGAAGAAAACAAACATTCTCTATGATAATCAAAATGCATTACACTTGATCAAGCATCAAATATTTTATGAAAGGTCAAAATACATAGATATGAAGCTGCATTTTATAGGAGACATGGTTGACAAAGGGACAATAGAAGCTGAGAAAGCACAAAGGAGAATGCAGCAGATATGCTAACAAAGGCATTGCCATGGGGAAAGTTTAAACACTGTATAATCGTTGTCAATATGAAGGCTTGGTAATCTTACTGCAACAACAAGATAAGTCTAAAACACTTTTATTTTCAAATATTTTGTTTTGTCTTTGTTTTTGTTTGATCTTTTGTAGGTGAAGTTTTTAGTTAAAGGTGGAGAATCGAAGAATTTGTGAGGGATTTAACTTAAAAATGAGTTAAGAAGCAGGAATCGAAAATGGCTCGGTAAGAACCAGTCTAATTACAGTCGAACCAATCACTCAAAGAAATATAGTGCATGGATCGACAGTTATAAAAATTAGGGTTTCTATGCGCATCCAATTTGCAATTCGTCTAAGTTACGATTCGATTATGATATCTGTAAATAAATTTAGGGCTTTTACTCTATATATATATAGATGATCATTCAATTGTAATTATAGAATATAATACTTAGTTTTCAATGAGATAGAAAGAATTCAGACTATGTCTTATATACACTTGGTGTACATGCAATCCGGGTCGATCCAGATCCGCATGCTTTTTTTTTTCTTTTTTTTTATTTTTTTGTGACCTTTATGTATAAGTTCTGTGACTTTTATATTCAATAACTTAGAAAAAAATGAAGAATTTTAGCAAACTTTGTACATAAATACCGTTATGTTATATTCATTTGACCCTTATATATATTCATATGACTTTTATATACAAATATTCATACATTTATATATCTTTATATATTGCATAAAAGTATGAGTATTTGTACATAAAGGTCACATGAATATACATAAGGATCATATGAATATCACATAAATGTATTTATGTACAAATTTTGCTGAAATTCTTCTTTTTTTTTCTAAGTTATAATGCATAAAGGTCACAGCATTTATACATAAAAGTCACAACATTTGTACATAAAGGTCACCGAATTTGTACATAAAGGTCAAAACATAAAATTTAACAAAAAAAAAAAAAATTGCGGATTCGGGTTGGGTCGATCCGAATTAGATCCGTGCACCAGGTGCATAGGAGAATTTGTCAAGAAGCCAAGGTTCTTGAGAGAAAAGTGAGTGATTCTATCTTATAAGCTGAATTCTTGATCGACTTTCTAGTGGAATACCATTGATCTAATTCTCACAATGCAATAGACCTATGATAGTGTGCCGAAGCACTTAAATCTTATCTTTGTGTTCTTACGTTCATTCTTTCACATTCTTGATTTCCTCTTGCATGCAAACTTTGTTAGCATTCTTGCGTTGAAACCCCGAACTTGCAGAGTATATCGTTTGATTCATTGATCCAATCTCAACAAGATGCATATGCAATCAACTACCAAAATTTTAGTACATTTCAATATTTTTAATTAAAAAGGAACGATGAGATCCCTAGAGGACGATTTTAGGACCTTTTCACATACTACCTAAACAAATTAAAACTTAACGTGACACAAACATTACAATAAACAATTGCATCCTTAAAATCAAAAAACTAAAATTACAACAAACAATTGGATCCCTAAAAACAAAATCAAAAGGTGCAATAAACAAGTGCTAGTAATACATATTATGCAAAAGCGCTATCAAGACGAATACCACTCTTATCAGGCAGAAGTCTCTTCATGTAGTATTTCGATCTGCGAGAAATATTTATCTTTTTCCTCCTCTCTTCTGGTATGCATTCCATTGAACACTCCGAGAACCCACGTCTCACAAACCTGTGAAATCGAACCATCATTACTACAAAACCAGTTTCAACAACCAATCACACTTATCTATTTCTCACATTATTGAATTCTTGATAGTTCAACCTCTACTCCTCAATTATTGTACTTTAAGATCATTGATAAATAGCAATTGACATAGATAAGAGCAAATACAAGCTGTTTTTAAATGAATATTACATTATAGTCAATAAAAAGGTGTGCTACTACTATTGTCCTCATCAAGCTCATGATAACAATACGCAATCGAAAAGGTTTTCTACATTGATGTGCATTGGCATTTAGGCGCAATAGCTCCTAAGGCAGTATTGGAGCATCATAATTTGAATAATCTGATTCTAAATTCAGCTTGATATATATAGAAAGAAGTGATTCATTTATTAACCTAAGCTGGTTATGAAAAGAAAAGAAAAAAGGAACAACTAAAAAGGGTAAGACAAAAGCAGATGGCACATATTTTTTTAAGGGCATTAATAAATAAATACTGTAAACAGATGACATACCAATCTGCCGTACGAGTTGTCAGCAGGAAAAGCATTTGCAGTCCTAAAGAAGATGCCTTCTTCTCAATATAATCTGCACTTGTTCAAAACATTGCCGTCAGATTCAGTTTGCTCTTTTTCAATTTATGCAGGCATAAACATTTCAATAGGACATAATGGCTCTGGTGATCAAAAAGGTTATTTTAAGTCTTATAAGAGGAAGAGCATTGAAAACAAAAGGGAAAGGATAGGGACCCATTTTATTTTAGACCATTATTACCATGATATATGAGTGCGCATGACTATGTGTTTGAATGAGAGAGCAGCAAGGCAACACTAAGATCAAACTACAACAAAAGATGCATAAATGCATCCAAAAGATCAGAATTGTACAATTCAGTTGGAGGGCTACTATAGTACTATGGAATGAAACAAATTAAAAATGAACTCAAGGAACCTATTCCACAATCAATATAACCAACAATGAATATTCTGAATGGACTTGAGAAGTAACAGATGCAACAAAAGATAATAGAGAAAACACAATTGAAGGGAGAAAGTGAGAGATGTTGTTTCATACCAAGCAATTTATCTCCATGACCCTGCCCACGGCATTCAGGAGAAACAGCAATGGCAGCTACCTCTGCACACTTCTCTTTGGAGAAAGGGAAAAGAGCTGCACAAGCTATAATTTGACCTTCTCTCTCGACAACTATGAATGAATCCAAAGCTTGAAGTAGCTGCAGTGGATATATTGTCAAGTGGAGTAAGATAATATGTAATACGAGTCAAATCAACATATGATAAACCTCTTCCTCAGTTCTCTTTATTAATGTGCCAGACTCCTCTAAAGGTAACAAAAGCTGTTTGATACCATGGAGATCTGTCACCTTCGCCATCCGCACCCCTTCATAAAGATCACTGCCAAATAAATTACCCTATATCAGCAATAAGCCATCTAATATTTACTCATCATCTATACTTCTGCATGCTTTAGTGGAGGGCTGAAAGGTAAAAGAAAGAAGAAAAACCGGAGGCAGCACAAAACAGTTCGTTTCCTCTTACAGGAAATTTTATTGTGTAAAGCAACAAATGGATCTAGGTGTATAAAGGCTGCAAAAGAGAGAATTAGAATAGTTTTGTTTTGTCAGCAAACAAGAAATTCATTGTTAGTTTTAGGCTTGCCTACAGAGAGGAAAATATATGATCTGATTATGGATCCTAAAATCAAAACAACAACCTCCAAAATGCAGGTGTTAACCTACCCAGTACTTTGCCATATTACTCACTGAATATAACTTCCAAGTCACTGGAAACTGGAAACATTTTTAGACACATTGCTTATTGGTTTGCTGTTTGAGCAACCAGCAAACAGTTCTATCTTACAAGGAGAAAGTTCAGGGAAAAGTAATATAGCTTGAAAAAAGTTTGGGTGATATCATCTAGAGAAGTAGCATACCTTGCCACCATTGTACCTACTCCATCTCTTTGAAACAATTCCTTTAGTAAAACTCCACCAATGGTGCCATCTAGTAGATGCACTCTTTGGACACCACCCTGATCAAATTCAAAATACAAAATAAAATAATAAATAGTAGTTTCAAAACCAAAGTAAAATAAATTAAAGGTACATCCTGACAAGGTGAGTTTGTGCTCTTATTAAGAGGGAAGAGAACTCAATGACGCTCAGAAAAATACCTACAATTGCAATTGTGTTGATTTTATAAGATTTCTTTCTCATTAGATAAATTCAATTTTCACAACCCACATTGGATAAAAGAGTGCACTGGTTTAGCAATTGCCAACAACTTTGTATATTAACAAATCAAAATCAAACCAACATTCATCAATAATTCAGGACTCATGTCCCCTTAGCAGAATATATAATTGATTGCTGACATGGAGGTAATCATCAAATGTTGGAGACTTACCCTGCAAACAAAAGCTGCAGCTGCTAGTTCTGTAAGGTAACCATTCAAGCGACTCAGCCTTTCTTGACCTCCAATAGCAAAACCTTGTTCACCGGACCAAAGTCCATTACCATTGTCAAAGCCAACACCATTTTGAAAATTTGGAGCCAGAGTGAAGGCCTTTCCACTTGAAAAAGGGGCCATATCATTTGGATCATCATCAACTACACCAGCAAGATCTTCTTGAGCAACAGCTTTTACATAATTAGCAGCTGTCTCACTTTGTTTAGCTCGTTGACGTATCAACATGTCTGCATCTTGAAGAGTTAAAAAGCGCATCAGTCTCCCACAATCATCTAGAATTGGTCCATCTATGATGCATATGAGTTTCTCTGCCCCAAGAGCCAATGCGCATGCTGTAGCGACTTCATACGTGCTGCAGTGTGGGGAAGTGATAAGTATTGGTGGTTAGACATCAATTGGTAATCACCATAGCATAGAGATTAAAAGGCAGAGCTTATATATTACAAAATTTTAATAAAGCTGTAGAGGGGGTTCCACAAGAACATGTATAGCTCATTTACTTTGTCCTGCTGAAAGGGAACTCAATGAAGAAAATCTATTTTAATGAGTAACATCAAAAAAAGATGCATAGATTTTGAAGGCTTATAACTGAAAAAGCAGTCAGAGATGGGAAACAGATTATCATGCTCCACCATCTTGCATAGCAACTTCAGAAGCCACTACGTCATCTGAAGTAGGGTATTCAACAAACATAACCTGCAAGTCCACAAAATACCTATGAAAACCATTAAGCATACTTGCAATTTAATACTCCTCCAGAACTTGAATAACCAAGATTGCTTAAGAGCACTATGCAATCTTGATCCAGCCTTTCCCGAATGCGAGAAACATCTACTTTCTTAACTTCACCAGTTGATCCATAATCGATCCCTTCTACTACTCCTCTTCTCTGTCAACCAAAAATATCACATCTCAGCAGGAAAATGACGAGGAAACAACAAAAAAGATGAGTACTTAGATGGATATCCGAGCTATTCTTACCTTAGATGCCAGGAAATTACCACTGGCGACACTGACACCATCATACCACCGACTATTGTCTCCATGACGGCGCACACCACTCAAGGAAGGTCCAGGGGATAGCTTCGCCTCAATCATGATTCGAATCCTCCCAGCTGCATTCATTGCAGCACTAAGAGACTCAGAGTCCGTAACTCTGTAGCTCCCAACGTACTTGGGTTCGGATCCTGAGACACAATATACAGTTTTACACACCATCTAGAGCAAAAGGCAACAAAAATAGCATCAATTCAAATTTTACAATAATTTTTCGAAACCAAAGCTCCCACGAACAAGATTATATCAGGTATATAGCCGACAACGTACACATAAATAGCATGGAATCTGAACAAAAGGAAAGGCAATTAATAGAAATGTTCATAAAGTTTCCATACCCCTTTCAGAAAGAAGGTTATCAATCTGAACATGAGTTCCTGGTACAAGAACAAACTTGATTCCCAGACCATGCAGTAGAGAAATATCCTACACAAATGTTTTCATATATTAGATAAACCTATCCATATAATCAACCCTGCAAATCAGTAAATACAGATATGGCATGCAATAAGCAAATGAGGTCTATAACACAGAGAAATTCAGCTCATAAAATGCAAAGACAAGACGTACCATCAGAATATGATCCAAATGAGGGCTATCAACAATCTCAGCAGATATCAACACAACGAAAGTGCTGCCTCTGTGCGCCAGAAAATACGGCCATGACTCGCGAAAGAAGTGCACGAACAGCTCATCTTTAACAGCATTGCTCGCTTCAATTCCTTCGCTTTCAGTCCCCCCCTTCACATTAGCTTTCTCTTCGAAGCCATCGAATGACGACGCCTTTGCCAATTGGAGTCCGCCAAACTTTTGAATCAACTGAATTTTCTTAAACTTCGAGCCACAAATTGAACTAGGATAGAAAATCGATTTGCGTTGATGGTGGTAGTTTTGAATTGGAATGCAAGGGTTTGGAGAAGCAGCAGCCATGGAAATAAGTCTCCGGGATAAGTTACGCCAGCGATAAAACCCTAGCTTCAGACGGAATAAAAGTGGCTAGCAGAGAACGCTGGCCATAGCAGAGTGCGGTGGAAAGGCGGCGGCGATTCGCAGCGTTTTGCTAACATGCACCTGGTTCTTTATTTCTTTCTTTTTTTTAATTAAAATTTTGACTCAAAAGAGTGTATGAAATGGCGTTCTGGACTTGTCCACACAGAAATTCAATCACGATTTTGCTTGCATTAAAATCGGAACACGCGACCGGAACACGCGACAAGTGTAGTTTTTGTGAAATATTAATAATGTGTTTGGATGAAGTAATTTGAAGTTGGATTTGAAATTTATATTAGTAAATTAATTAAAAATTGATACAAATTTGAAAACAAATTCTAGGGAAAGAGGATTGTACAGTGTGATGGTCGAGTTGGATTAATGCATGTTGTCTCAAGTCAATGTATGGTTCAACTTATAACATGTGGTATATTTATGTATATGATGGTAAATATTTTTACGGATATCATATAATAGTACGTTTATATATATTAAGTAATGCACTCACGTTTATGATTAATTTTAAAAACAATCACAAGTAACATTTTTAATTTTAATCATGTAATATTTTATTTGTATAGTGTAAACTTTTATATGCAACAAGTATTGCACTTCAAGTTTATGATTAATAAGATAGTTTTTATCTGATATAAGTAATAATTTTATTCTAATCATGTAATATTTTTGTTTGTAGCATATAATACTTGTAGACATATCATGTTTATATTTTTATAATTTACAAGTATTAATATGTAATATTTTTGTGTATCGAGTAATATTTTACATTAAAATACCATTGTGTTGATCTGATTTGATCCGCTATCACACTGTATAACATTCCGACAAGAGGCTCTCTCAAATATGAAATCTATCACTTCATTTTGAAGTTTGAACTAATTTGATATTTTAGTAATATGAGTGGATTTTAAATTCTTTCTAATTTGAGTGAAATTGAAATCATTCATTACAAATTGACACTTTTTTAATTTTTGAGTGGAATTAAAATTCATTCATCCCAAATCTTATATTTTAAAAATTTCTCAATCCAAACATAAGTTGAGTCTGAATCAAATGATTTAAAATACAAGATTTGAAATAAATATACATTTCAAATTAACTCAAATAATAGTCGTTGGTCCCAAATGGCAAACGAATTTTAGAGGTGAATAAAACTCTTCAAATTTTTTAATTTTTTTTAAAACGGATTTTAAAATTTTTATTGTACGATGTACGCTATCGAAGCTTACAGCATTGTGGTGCAACTTACAACACAACTTAGCATTGTTGTAATAAATTGTTATAGATAGAACTGTCAATATGAACTCGCGGGCAAACCGGCCCACAATCCGTCATAACCCATTATTTGACGACCTTCAAATCTCAATCCAACACAACCCACTAATGGGCCATGGGATAGGCAAGTCAGCCCACCAAAAAAAATATTTTTACTTTTTATTATTGTTTTCAAAGAAAAAAAAAAGTATATGTGAATTATATATATATATATATATATATATTTTTTTTTTTCCTAAGATAAATATGCATTAAATACATAAAATATGAAAATATTTTTTTAAAAATAGTTTTTATTTTTATAAATAAATGACTCATATCAATATTTTTATAAATCATTACTTATAATTTTCATCAATATTATTAATTTCTAATATATATTTTCAATGAAAAAATATTAAAAAAAATAAAAAAATAGAAGTAGGCCAACCCACTAGCCCACAAACCAACCTACCAAACGCCTAATCCACTATAGGCCACACCCACTTAGATTCACCTTTTTGCAGATCTATAATTATTTAATTCAATCCTTCGTTTTGGTGGGACGGGGCAAGCCGGCCCAACGAGACTAGCCCCTTTTAATAGCTCTAGTTGTAGAAAGTTTTTTTCAGAATTTTTGTGCAGCAGAAATATATTTTAAAGATCTTTTGGATAGGTAAACCTTTTATGATTTTTAAAGATAATTTTAAGATGTATACAATATGCAAATAATAGATGCACTAATAAAGATAAATAACAATGGATATAGAATGGTTCAAGGATGAAGTAATTCATTTAATCCACTTTACTTCTCAAACTTTATTTAGCTAGTTTAATTTACACAGCCTACACCCGTACTATTGAAATGGTTTATCAATAGAGATGTTCCCACAGGTGCCGCTCGTCTAGGTCGTCAACTAAATCGGCCCTGCTTTGCCGCAAACCCTTTATTCACCTTCCTTGGAATCGTTCTTTACAAGTACTGGAAATGGGGATAAAGAAAGTCTCATTGAATTAAAGAAGGCGCAGAACCGCAAGCTCTCTCTCTTTTCTCCCTCCTGACCGAACTTGCCAAAAAAAACGAAAAATAGCTTTAGTAGAACGAATAGAAAGAGCTGTTTGACAACCAAAACTTTTAATTGGAAGGTCGACTGGCTTTTCTAACCTATGCCTGTAGCTAAGCAGTCAACCGTCAACTGGGACTTGCTTTGTCTTCCCTATGCGGCTTCTGCTTGTTCATGCTAAACTTTTTTAACACGACTAGCCCAATGGGCCTATTTTTATAAGTTATTAAATTTATCTCACACACGACCCCTAAATGACAGGAAGCTCTAACCTTTGATTTGACTAGTCTTGATGGACCCGCAAACGGAAAGGATATAACATATCTTACCCGTTAGTGCCAGCGTTGTGCACATTCCAAGGGAAATTAAGGACCCCGAAACCCACCACCAAGACCATTGTTGAGAAATCCAACTGAGCTTGTTGTCAAATCAAGAGTGTGTGTGCGTCAGTTGATATAGTATTGGAGGGCGGGGACGGCTACTTAGTCTCTCTATGGTGGAGAAGCCCCAACCTATGCCATTTGATTGAAACAAGTTCTGTGCCGCTCACCACAAAAAGTCTACGAGATAAATTAGACCTCCGCCCAAAGAGCATTCCCAATACATAGGGCTAAAAGCCCAAAGAAAAGACAGTTCCAGCTTTGCTTGCATTCTTCACCGGCAAGCCTGCTAGCTGTAGAGCTCACTTAGTGGGCTCACTGATTTCACACTTATGATATTTCGAGGAAGCTCCGAATTCTCAATCCCCAAAAGTACTCCAAGGACTTAAATAAAGTCAATCAAGAAGGCTTCTTTTTAGTAACTATTCATGAAGCTAATTCATCCCCCCTTGACCCGATTGAAGAGACGCAGGTCACAATAAGTAGCTAGTCGAAGGTTTAGACCAATTCCCAACTTCTTCAATTAGGCTACCACCCTGGTTTAGCTGAGGATGAGATTCGCTACCCGAGTAGAGCCCTAGTTTCCTAGTCAGCTTGAGACCTACCTTGACACCGACCCTGTACACACCGCCTATCACACCTTGGGAATCTGGGATTGATTGTGGAACTGAGCATATAGAACCTAGGGGATGCAGAACCGATGCGAGAGGGAGAATAAATACGGGGAAGCATGGATTGATAGCTTTCAAGAACTCCTTTCCATCACACTTATTGTACGCTGATGATATTTTGCTCGCTTACATTTGCCACATGGGAAGATAGAAAAAGGTGCGAGCAGAAAGGAAGATAGGCTCTATAAGACCTATTCTTTCTGTGGCTTCTTTTGGGGTTGTAAAGGCAATAGCCGTAGAGCAAGTCAGGATGTTAAATGCTTGCTCGAAATCCTGCCTTTCTTCCAGATGCGACCCGTAGGAAAGAAAGCCCTTTATAGTTATAGAATATAGAATAGCTCTCAATAGTTATAGGATATAGAATAGCTCTCATAAGAACAACGGATTTGCGGCATCAACCAATTCTCTTCACTTGCTCTCATTCTTTTCTCAAACAAAGGATTTCGCTGACCCCATGCACCGGTTGGTTGTAACTACTCTATTCCCACGTTTTAATCGCACACAGATAAAAAGGACTCAATCTCCGACATAGCCGCAACTTCTCTATGCATGGATGCAGCTCCCTCGATTATAGCTTCTTTATACAAACTTCAAACCTAACACACCTACATTAATTAGCTATTGAAAAATGAAATCAACCCCCTTCAATTACTTCGGTTTGGTATCTAATGTACTCCCTTATTAAAATTTATTCAAAATTGTTAAAAAATTAATTTAAAATAAAAATACTGATTTTCAAATTCATATTAATCAGAATATCATAATTGGATATGTTACTGTAAGTATCAAATTAATAATCGTGAACCTTCATTTTCTTCCATTGTTCGGAGTCGTTGGACGCAATCGAAAATGCTTCAAGTTATCACCAACAACATTATTGAGAAATGGTCTAAATTGATGAAATTCATGCTCCCAATTTTCCATCAGCTTGCAGTGGAAAAATTATCATCCGCAATTAATATCATTAATTTCAAAATTGACTCCCAATTAGCTAATGTTTTCTCTAAGCATAGAATAAAAAAATGTATCATGACAAATTTTTGAACTTTTGTTTTTTTTTGAAGTAGAGAATTAGTGGGATTTAAGTAGACCCATAAAATCAAAAGTTGATTATCTATGAAGTTGAAAATATTAATTGATCAAAGAACCGAATGCTTGAAACAAAACTCTAACCAATTTGAATAATGGTAATTAAATTGAATACTAGCCATGATTAATAAATAACTGACTACTCAAACCACACTAAACAAATCAATTAAAATCATCCTGCATGTTGACTTAAGCATCTGTCTCCAACAAATTTTCAACATGAGATCAATGCAACAGATTTTTTAGGAATTCAATTACAATAATATAGCCAAATAATGCGAATGCCTTTAAAGCAGAGGCTCTAATACACTCCCCACTATCTTTATGCATCATATCAAAGCTTGCTCATAATCTCATTTCAACAAAACTAATTCAGTTTTCTCCTCTCTTGATGTTGCAAAGACAAGTAGAAAACAATGAGCATATCCCTCCAACCACATTCAAAGTAAAGGATATCACATGAAACTAGAATTTAACTCAGCAAATCCCATTCTTATATAGTAGGCTTAAAGTTGGCTGTGTTCTAAATTCACATACCCAAAAAAAAAAGAAATGCAGAGAGAAAATAGCAAAACATGACCATTTATAAGAAACAAATTTACACCAACTTGTTTATTACACACATGAGTACAAAGATTAATCACTCAATCTTACAATAAAAAGATAACTACACCATCAATCAATCTTCCAAATTCAGATACCAATAACCACAAGCAAGTAAAAGCATTCCATTACCATAGGTTTATCACCCTAATTCAGAAGCCATAACCACCACGGAGACGGAGAACAAGATGCAGGGTAGACTCTTTCTGGATATTATAATCAGCAAGCGTACGCCCATCCTCAAGCTGTTTACCTGCAAAGATCAGCCTCTGTTGGTCTGGTGGAATGCCTTCCTTATCCTGAATCTTCGCTTTCACATTATCGATCGTATCCGAGCTCTCCACCTCCAAAGTAATGGTCTTTCCAGTCAGAGTCTTCACAAAGATCTGCATCCCACCACGGAGTCTCAAGACCAAGTGCAGAGTCGATTCCTTCTGAATGTTGTAATCCGCCAAAGTCCTCCCATCCTCCAATTGCTTTCCCGCAAAGATGAGGCGCTGCTGATCTGGAGGAATACCTTCCTTGTCCTGAATCTTAGCCTTCACATTATCGATTGTATCAGAGCTTTCAACCTCCAGAGTGATCGTCTTCCCGGTTAGGGTTTTGACGAATATCTGCATTCCACCACGGAGGCGAAGAACGAGATGAAGAGTCGATTCCTTCTGAATATTGTAATCGGCTAGGGTTCTGCCATCTTCCAATTGCTTTCCCGCGAAGATCAGCCTCTGCTGATCCGGAGGAATACCTTCCTTGTCCTGAATCTTCGCTTTGACATTGTCAATTGTGTCAGAGCTCTCAACCTCGAGGGTGATCGTCTTCCCGGTTAGAGTTTTGACGAATATCTGCATCCCGCCTCGGAGGCGCAGAACGAGATGGAGAGTGGATTCCTTCTGAATATTGTAATCGGCTAGGGTTCTGCCGTCCTCAAGCTGCTTTCCAGCGAAAATCAGCCTTTGCTGATCCGGAGGAATTCCTTCCTTGTCCTGGATCTTCGCCTTGACATTGTCAATTGTGTCAGAGCTTTCGACCTCGAGGGTGATGGTCTTGCCTGTGAGGGTTTTCACAAAGATCTGCATATTCACGAATGATGAATTTGAGATAAGCTAATCTGTGGAGCGTTGAATCGATATAGAGAGAAGAGAAAGTGTAGATGAAATGAATTGGGGTCTTACATTTATTTATAGGGTGTGATGCTATTAGCCAATTAGAAGAGGGCAACTACTATTCGAGAACTTTCTACAGCCGACACGGCAATGATCATTGTTCTAGAATATTCGTATTAAATTGCTAATTTTTTATGGGAAGTTGTATAGTTGTTGGTATTGTATGTTATTTTTTTAATTGTATTTCCTTGAAGAAGAAGCCATAAACTTGTGTGGTTGGTGTCCATTTATTGTATTTTAGTCAAATACATTATTTGTATATTTATATGTATTATTTTTATAAATAAAATATATTATTTATTTACGTAAAATATATTACTTTATTTTACTTAAATATATCATTTGTATAATTAAGAAATACTCACGTATGTTGCATCAATTGTCATATAACATCTAATAATTATAAAGTTTTAATAAAATAATGAAATGGTATATTAATTTAACATGAAATAAATAATAATTTTAGTATTTACAATAATATTTTTTTTATAATTCAACATCCAACACACAGTAAAACCTCTATAAATTAATAACATTGGGACCATGAAATTATATTAATTTAGAGAGATATTAATATATCGATAAATTAATATTTTATTAATTAAAAGAGAGACTTTTTAAATTCAGAAAATTTAATATCAATTCATTGTATACAATTAACTATTATATTCATGGACACATGTATCAATTCATTGGAATTACTTAAATATACATGTTTATATTAATTCATTGCACTTAAATTTTAAGAAAAATCAAGTAACAATAGATTCATATTTTAGCAAATTGCCATAATATTTATAATTGTAATATTTATGAATTATTAATTTAGAGTTTTAATGAGACCTAATATTTATAAAGGGATTTTTAAAAAAATTATTATTTTATTATCTTATCGAATTTGATGATTTTTTACAAATGTCCAAATCGGGATCAGAATATTTTATTATTTTAAAGAATTTATTAATTTATAAAGTATTAATTTATAGAGATTTTACTAAATATCTCATTCTAAGTGTTAGACGTATAAAATTCGTAGGTGGACTTTGTCAAACAATTAATGATAGTTAAGTGATAAATGAGGTAGATGAGGTAGACATGTCCATCCGATTTCGATTTTGATTCGTCGGTTCGAAATCGACGGTTTTTGGAACTGAGGAGGGCAAATCGGAATCGAACCGTGGTGGTTTCGATTTCGGTTTCGGTTTTAAAATCGGAGGTTAATCGAAACCGACGGTTCAAACCGTCGGTTTCCCGATTTTTATTAATTTTTTTTCTATGGTTTGATCGGTTTTGAAATGTTTTTTTTTTTTTGCATTTTCGCTTATTTATTCATCATAACATAAACTTTTAATTAACAAAAATGTATAAGATAAATTAAAATTAAAATGAAATGTTGGAAAAAATAACAAGTTACAAGTTAAAACTCAATAGTTGCAAATTTACAATTGAATATATTACAATAGTGAATAAAAAAACAAATTACAAGTTACAACTCAATATATTACAATCATACATCAATATTGAAGTTAAAAAAAATTATAAGTTACAATTAAGTATAAATAAATGACAGAAGAGGAAAAAAAAATGAAAGAGCTTGAGTTTCATTTTAAGTTTGAAAGTGAAATTAAAATTACACTTCCAAACTTTGAATGAAATTGCCTACGTATCCTTAGTAAAATTAAGGAATCAAAGCTCACGTAGTTCTCTTACCTAAACTTACCTTCATTCGTCAATGTTGGTTTCGATGGAGGAGAATGTGTTTGAATCGTAACTATAGGTGTCATCGGAATCTTTATCTAAATTTGAGAAATTTAGATGTTGTTGATGGTTTTTGGCTCTCACCCAATCTTCAAGAAGAGTAATGTTTTGTACATTCTCTTCAGTCAATTTTGATCTTCTTGAATTCAACATGTGACCTCTTTTGGAAAATGTTTGTTCAACGGAGACGGTTGAGGCGAGACTTGTAAAAATTTTCTTAGCAATAATAGTTAGAATAGGATAAATGGTGGTCCTTTTTTACCACCACTTCAATAGATTCGATAGATGTGTAAAATCAATTAATTCGAAAGTAGCACTTAAATATTAATCTAATTCGTGATTTGCTCTAGATCGGTTATGTGTTCTATTATCTTAAAAATTGTAAAATTGACTAAGACTACCACCAAAACTAAGAGAACTACTACCTCCTACATTTTGTGCACCTACATGATCATCATCACTAGAATCACCAAATAATATTTTATATTCTTTAAATAGTTTGATTAATGATTGTTTAGCTCTACCAACAACTTCCATATAATTAGGAACATAATCAACTTCATCATATTCTCTTAATATAAAATTTGGGAACAATGCATGATAATACATTTTTAATAATTCTCCTAAGTCATCTTCTCTAATCTTAGGATCTAATAATTTAGCACATAAAAATACATCGGGTATTTCATGAAAATATTTTAACCATTTCGATCTCATAACTATAATTGTATCTCCTAAAATAGGACATGTAGAATATTCATTGAAAATAACAGCAATTTTCACACAATGATCTAGAACTAATGGAGAAGTAGGATAATAACAACCGGATAATTTTCTAATTGCCTATTCAAAATTTTTTAAAAGTTGAATCAAATTAATACATGTTTCCCATGCATTGTTCATTAACATTATGTTATCATGTGGATTTTCTATAAAAATTTGACAAAGTAAATCTTTATATGCAAAAGAATCGTTAAGCATATTATAAGTAGAATTCTAACGATGTTTAACATCAACTACAAATTTTTTAACTTCCATTCCATTATTCTTGCAAAATCTAGCCAATTTCTTATGCCATAAGGTTGATTTTGCAATTTCATGAACGACGAATCTAATAGGTGCAATATATTCATCTAATTGTTTTAAGTCATCTTGAACACATAAATTTAATGTATGACACATACAACGACTATGAAAAAATTTACCATCTAATGGAGGTTTACAATATTCAATTAACAAGGGCACACTAGCCGTATTAGCACTAGCATTATCAAATCTAATAGTAAAATTTATTTGTACTATACCATAATCATTTAAATCACCAACTATTTTACGTACAATATTCATAGTCGAATGTCTATCATTAAAGTCAATATATGCAATTAAACGTTTTTTTACATTCCATGCATTATCTATCCAATGAGCCGTAATCCTCATATAATTATTTATTTGATAAGGATCATTCCAAATATCACTACATATAGATATTTTTTGTTGAGACATTTTAAACTCCTCAATTAATTTATATTTATATTCTCCTACAATTTTCTCTATATCTCTAATTACAGTATTTTTAGATATTTTTCTACTAGAAGGTTGTAAATAATTTCTAGTATATTCTTCAAAATCATCATCACATGGAAATCCTAAAGCTAGATGTTTTTTAGCAACAAATTCGGCTACTCCTTTCCTATGTGATAATTGACTAAATTTAAAGAGTAAAGAATCAATACCTTCAACTCCTTGAGAAGAGTCGGTATTTCCACGAAGTTGGGTTTGCGATCGGTCATTACCCAACTTGTTGGGATGCTTTTTCAACACGTGGTTGTTGAATGTTCCGTAGCCTCCTCCATGCTTGAATTTGTATTTTTTCTCACAATAGTTGCACGTAACTATTTAATCCATGTTGCTATTCGATATTTTCTCCTTCCTAAAATGAATGGAGAAAATATCGCTTCAAAGTGTCGAAGGTGCTCGAAAAATGGTACGCCTAGTATTACCACTTTCTTGAGAATCTCTCGAAACCTCCTCCTCTTCTTGCTCGATACTAAAGGCAGCGGGTATAGACATTCCTCCAAATTCTCACATTCTTGACTCAAATAAGGAGAGTAAGAATCAATGAGATCATCTAGAGGCATATCTTGTGATGGTGGCATATGAATTTTTCCTTTTCCACGAGATGAACCGGTGGAAGAAGAACCGACTCTTCGAGATATTTTTTTGAAGATGAAGGACAAGGAAAAATTGAAAACTAGAATAAGGTGTGAATCAAATTGATATGGAAGAGTAGTAGATATGAGAATGAGATTATGAGAATAATTGAGAGAGAGATTGAAGAATTATGAAACAATGAAATTGAAACTACAATTAGCACAAATTGAATAATTTCAAGTTTGAGAATTGAGAGAGAAGATTGAGGAATTGTATGAATTGAAGTGAAATGGAATAAGGTATTTATAGAGCACAAGTCATAATTTTTGGAAAAAAAAAGGTTCGACCAGTTCGAACCGACGGTTTACAACGGTCGACATATCTTGACCGTTGATCATCAACGGTGAAGCGATCTGAGGCGTACACGTGTCTTTTAAAAAAAAAATAGAGGCATCGGTTCTAACCTGCGGTTCCGGTTCTGGTTCGGGTTCGAACTGGTGGTTCCAACGGTCGATTAATGTGAACCGTTGATCATCAACGGTCAAGCGATCTGAGCTGTCCATGTGGCATTTTCCAAAATGCAAAAAAGAAATCAAAAAATCAAAAACCGACGGTTCAAACCACTGGTTCACGGTTTTGCAGCACCTCGAATCGAAACTGAACCTTCCTACCTCAATTACGGTTGGCAGGGACGGAATCAGGATCCAGAATAGAGGGGGGCCATTAATTAAAAAAAATTACACAAAATTATATATAAGATATTTATCATTAAGTATCCCAAAATATATCATTACATCCCAAATTTTCTTAAATTTAGAGTGTCGCTCTTGCATATCACGAAAGTCATCTACAAGTGAATCTATGCTAAACTTTTTTGCAATTTGCTTTTCGATATACACTACTAAACAATCACTGAGAAAATCATCTTTCATCTTGTTACGAAGTGCAGTCTTCACAATGTTCATTGCAGAAAAAGATCGCTCTGTAGTAGCCATAGAAACAGGAAACGTGAGAATAAGAGTTACCGCTCTAAACACGAGAGGGTAAACTTCTGATTTTCTAGTTTTCACCATCCACTGACATAAATCAGAAATAGTTGCCAATGCTCTAAAGTCAGAAATTTGTCGTACATGATCAAAATGTTCAAATTGCATTCTCAACTGTAGTATCTCATGTTCTTCAAAATCACGTGGGTAAAATTTTTCTACCAACTTGCAAATATCATCAATTCTGAATGATATACACATCTCTCTTGGATCAAGTGTTGATGCAAGAATAATTAACTCCACAGTGTTATCATTAAACCTACTATTCAGTTCTTGCAATTGAGAGTCGATCACTTCATGAAAAATATCAAATTTGTAATGATGTCCAATAGTGATATCACCTGCTTGATGTCGAGCTCTTTATCTTCTTGCAATATATGGATCATCAAAATCCAACATTGGTATATTGACTGCTTGATAAAAGGTTTTCACATTTGCAACTAGTTTATCCTATCCGTCATCTCTCAATTTCCAAATAAGCAACTTAGTAGACGACACAAGATGCATTGCATTCAAAATATCTTGAGACTGAAGTTGTAAAGTTTGACAGAGTATATTAGAAATTTCTAATATTTTCTTCATGAGATGCATAATGAAAACAAATTCAAAAGAAGTCAGTACCTCATAAGCAGAATCGGCATCTCCACATTGAGCATATGTATTTCCATCTTCAACAACATTCAATAGAACTTCACAAGTTGCACTATACATCTTCATCAAGCTAGAAATAGACTTCAAATGAGAACTCCAACGTGTATCACCCACTTTTTGTAAAGAGCCTACTTGATTAAGTCATTTTCCACTTTCAAGCTCATTAATATCAAGTAAATGAGCAATATTTGAAGAATGAGCAGCTTTTAATTGGTCATTACGCTTACATGAGGTACCAACAACATTGATAATAGAGTTCAACTTGGTAAAGAATTGATGGACCGATATACTTCCTTGGAAGCACCGACTAGTGCCAATTGTAGACGATGTGCATAACAATGAACGTAGTAAGCATAGAGACATTTACTTAAAATTAAAGCTTGCAATCCATTCTATTCTCCACGCATGTTACTTGCACCATCATATCCTTGTCCCCTTATATTTTGAACATCGAGAGTATAACGAGATAGGATAGAAAAGATACATTCTTTCAATGTTGATGCAGCAGTGTCTTTTGTTAGGATGTATACTATAAGTCTAGCTTTTGTATAAACATCTATTTATGATATGAGAATCTTTTATGGTCAAATGTTTGCATTTTATATATTTGTTATATGTGTTATTGCAATTGTCCAATTAATTTATATTGTAGATAACATGGTATGTGGTGTCACACAGAAGATCATGTTATCAGTTCCTTATAGATTATAAATGGTAGCTCACAGCCGAGATAATTTTGGACAAATTATTGAAATGGTTGTAGTGTAATTTGGTATTAATCTATCTTGATTATAAAATTACACTAGTACATTTTGTATGTATTGAGCAGGACCAATTGAGGTTGTTTTATTTGTACTGACTACATAAATAGAACAAGACCTCTGTTATTATGGATGTGCGTCCTCTTAATCATTGTATGATAACGGGCATGTATACTCGATATATGTTTCTTTAATTTACCAATGGGTGAGATTTATTTATTAAATCAATAAGCTCGATAAATTGGGATACAATATTGTTTATATGGTGTGATGTTGATTATATAATGAAACTGTCTCCTAATTATTTAGGATGATGATGTCCCCTTGAGGAACTCATAAGGATTATCATGTAAACCCTGTAGGTGGATTTATTCTGGCATGATAATAAAGTTGAGTGGTACTACTCTTGGAATTAAATGTTAATTAATTGAATTGTCAGTAATTCATTTAATTAATGGACATTCGATATCTTAAACGCGGGGAGATAAACGCGCACATAATAAATAGGAGCCCATATCTAATATGGATAAGGGACGGTAGTTCAATAATATCTTTTTAGTGGATTGAGATATTATTGATAGACTTAAGAAGTATATTCAGATTGAATTTAGGACTCCTAAGCCTATCAGGAGACCGATTCCTAATCCTCCTCAAGGTCCCTGTTGTAGCCTATAAATAAGCCTCAAGTCAGCCGTTTCTATACACACAGATATAAAATCTGAGATACGATTTAGTAGAAGATGGCTGAAAGTCTCGATAGTTCGTTGCCCACACAACGTTCAAGAAAAAGGCAAAGAATACAGCAGAAGATCGTGAGGTCCAGGCTCCATTGATTCCTTGATCTACAGTTTTGACCTTAGAACTAATATCGGTGCAAAAGGTATGATTCGTTTATCCGCTGCACGTTAATCATATTTGCATGGACCCCGAATCAGATAATCGTATAGGGTCGGCGATCCGGCGGTTCCTTCATCTTTAACATGAACAAGTCCAAAAAAACGCTCTTGTACATAGCCATTTTTATCAACAAATCTCAAGACAACCGACATTTGCTCCTTTTTAGATTCATCTCGAGCCTCATCGACAATGATACAAAATTTTGCACCATCAATTTCTTCTCGGATGTCATTCTTGACTCTAGTTGCCATGACTTGCAAGATTTGTTTTTGCATTTTAGGTGATGTATATGTTGCATTTCGTGGAGCTTTATCCAAGACTTCTGCTACTTTGTCATTGTAAGAGGCTAAGAAACTCAACAGTTCTAAAAAAAATTCACGATTGGTTGATGTTGCTGACTCATCATTGCCTCTAAATGAACATCCTTGAAATGCAAGCCATCTAGTTATCTCAATTGAAGCTCTCAAACGAAGTCTATTTTCAATAACTTCTTAAGATGTGAACCTCTCAATATTTTGAACAATATGTGATTGTTGGTTCATGAGATCGGCACAAGCTTTCTCAGCATTTCTATGAGGTGAAGTAAGCTCCTTACCAATATGAGCAGCAAATGAACAGTTTTTTTCCATCTTTTACCTTCTTTTAGGTTCAAAATCCATTAATAGTAAATGCATCTAATCCGGAAGGTCTGCCTTGAGAATGAAATAAAAAGCATGGGAGGCAAAATGCAGCATTTACGCTAGGAGAATATTCCAACTAACTCGGGAAAAGCTTAAACCATGATGCTTGAAAGCTTCGAGAATGTTTTTCACCAGATTTTGGATATTTTGTAAGACAACATTGATATGGACCACTTTTGATATAAGCTCTTCTAACTTCATCGTATTTTTCGATGGGATATTCCCATATTGGCGGTCGTAATCCCAGGTCACGTACCAATGATTGGATATCAAACTTTTCATCAATTGCAACTCTTAAGGATTTTTTAGGACGACTTTCTGAGTTCGAACAATCAATATCTAGAAGTCGATTTGACTGCGAAGCTTCATTATTAGGAACTTTCCTTTTAAAGATTGAATCAATCTTTTGTGTCTTCATCTACAAAGAGATGAACAAGTGTTAACTACAACTTTTCACATTTTTTCATTACATTTCAACTATAAAACTATCATCTAATTAGTAATCCATTCGAAGTTTCTAAAAATTGTAGATCATGAATTTTATATACTCAACAAACAAATCAAGAGGCAAATAAAGAAGAAACTTACACTAATCGGTGAATTTTTTCCACCAAACAAAAAAATTGTTCAATCAATTAATTTATGGCTTGATGCAATCGAGGTGGAGACGTGGAGTAAACAATATCACAACAAAAAAAACGTAATTTACATATATAACAAATTAAGTCAAAGCAATGAACAAAAAAATCCAAGAATCTGAAATCAACAATTGAACATATCATAAGCACCCAACATAATCTTGATAAAAGAAATAACACAATGAAAAGGAAAGAAATTGAAGTACCCTTTGCGGCTTTGCCTCCTGAAGATTGGCGATTGGCGTATGCTTCTTGCCTCCTGGATTTCCCTTTCCTAATTAGGTATTGTTTTAATTTGGGAATTTTAGAAAAATAGGTTTTATTTAAGTTTAAGAAGCTTTAGGGGGCCACTTCCTTAATAAATATAATTTTTTTTACTAAATATATATATATAATAATTTTTTTTAAAATGTTGGGGGGAGGGGGCCAAGGCCGCCTTGGGCCTTGGCATAGTTTCGTCCCTGATGGTTGCGGTACGGAACCAGAACCGTTGATGGTCGATTCGAACCGACCCGATTCCGATCTTTCGAATCGGTTGGGCACGTTTAAGATAAGGTGAATATCAAGGTATTGTATGGAGAATGATTGTGTAAATATGCAAGTAGAATGACTCGGGGCCTTTCGCTTATATTATGCGAAGATTTATTTGTTTTGGTTAGGTAAATTAACTAGAGTGAGAGGGCATCTCAGTTACTTTTGTCAGGGGCTTACTGAGAGCTTCTATGCGTAAATTTGCTAACATATTTTATTACATTTTGAGGTGTTATTTATAATAATGAATGACGGAAAAGAGTCATAGCCATAATCTCATGATTTTAGGAATGCAATCATGCTTTGAATCTTGAATTGTTGTTGGTGTGATGGAACTCATTCTTGTTTGGTGAGAGTTGGTGAAAGAATCTTCTTCTATCTTTTTCTTGTGTCGGTCCTTGAGCTCGGACGTTCCATGACATATCGACTTTGAAGGATTTATGTAAGATCTTAGTTTATAGCGTTTTGAGATATGGCTGGCCTAGACGTCGGCTATATTGTTTATAAGTTTTCTTCATCTTTTGATCTGATGACGATGATGATGACTTGGTGATTTCTGCCGAGTTGTGGTTGATGAGGTCGATTTATTATGGGTTTCTTCATGGACCAGGTTGACGTCCATATGGAACTCTTTGACAGGTGGACCTTGGTTGTTATATTTGATACATAAGGATGAGCAAAATGGAACTGAAATCGAAAAATTAAAATTGAACCAAATAATTCGGTTCGATTCGATTTTTACCTACATATTGGTTCGATTCAATTTATCAAAATCGGGACATTTCGATTTCAGTTTTATTTGATATGGTTAGGTTTTAAATCGAATCATCAAATTGCACTTAAAAACCGAATCAAGGAATCTAGTTTAGTTTAGTTCGGTTTTATTTTTTTGTGTAAATCGATTTTGGTTTGATTTTCGGCCGAACCGACTGATCGGTCACTCCAAATGTTAGTTGGTACAACACTAAGTAATAACATTTTTGATAATATTAGAAATTAGAAATACAAACAATAGCATATAAATTAAAAAATATTAGAGTTTATAATAATAATAATAATAATATAACAATAAATATTATTATTTTACTTTATTATTATTAAAAGGCATTTTTAGAAAATAGCTATCAATGATTTCTTTTTCCATATTAATTATCAACATTTACTAATATATTATTATATAAGCCCCCTACGTAATATACTAGTTAAAAAAAAAAGTAGAATATTTTAAATATCATTTATATTGAAAAAATATTTATGGAAAACATCACTTGGCATTACCAGTATGCTTGGCTTTGGATGATGCAGTAAAATATTCACTTCCCTAAATGTAGTGTTGCACAAACTTGTATGGTAGGGAGAAAATTGGTGTATTTTATTATTGATTAATATGAAATTTTATATTTTATAATATGATTAAATGCATTCCTTAAATATATTTTTGATCTTCAAATATTTCACATTTTATTTTTTTAATTATTTAGGAATTTTTAGAATATTTTCGAGCCAAAAAAATATGGTCGTAAGCTAAGGAATGAAGATGATTGGGCTTTGAAGAAGAAAGGAAGAGAGTGGACCATTCATTATGGACTTAGAAAGACGGAAAATTATCATAGGCTAAAAAATGGAAGAATGAGTTGGACTTGGAGAATTAAAGAAAATTCATTTTCCCAATTTGAAAGAAGCCCAACTCTTATGGGCTTGAGAGGGGGGAGAACATGTGGGCAGAAGAATACACACATGCCTACTACACAATTTTTCTTACCTTTCCTCCAAGTTAGACACGCCTAGGAAGAGAGAAAAAAAGACTTGAAGAGAAAGAAAGAAACAATTGTTAAGACTAGTTTTTCATATGGATTTCTACACAACTTTTATTATTTTGAATTAAAGGATCCAAGACTAATTCCCTGCGGTTTAAATAAAAAAAAGTAAAAAATGCATCGGATGTTTGGAACCGCCGATTTCCCAATTCAAAAATAGGGGAAACTGAAACCAAATCGATGAAGTATGGTTCACGGTTCTGATTTTAATCCGAAACTGGATCATTCGGTTTTGGAAAACCGGTTAAGCACCACTACAAACTACCTCTTCCTTCTCTTAGACTACTTTGACAATTTTTTGACATTCATCCTAGCTCATCCTTTTCATAGATCCCAATTTCAAGGGTTTTTGTGAATAAAAAAGGGATGTGTTCACAGTAGAAATTTCAAAATGCAGGTTGCCATCATTTTCCTTTATTGCGTATGAGATAGAAGTTTTTGGCTTAATAATTTTGTTATTTAAAAAAAAAAATTTATTACCTTTGGATCCAATTTTAATTCTATTTCACACTTTAATTTTATTGAATGAAAGGTATAATAGTTAATTTCTTTTTTATCATCTTTAACCAATAAACCAAACAAAAGTTTAATAATAAAACTCATCACTTTGGTAAACACAAAATAAATTAAACCAATAAACCAAACAAAAGTTTAATAATAAAACTCATCACTTTGGTAAACACAAAATTAATTAAACCGAACATACAATTTATCTCAAACCTAATATACAATCTCTAAACCAAACATCCTCAAATTACCTTTTGGAGAACAACACAAACTCACCATACTTAAAAAAATTAACAAACTCATATCTCAAACCAAACGTGCCCTTAAGAGTTCTTTAGAGTTCACATACATTATAACTAGGATCGATATTTTGCATCCGTAATTGTTAATTACCTTGTTGATCTGTATTGGATGTTATAAAATCATGTACATTATAATTCATTACATTATCTTTATATTGTTTGTTTTTCTTCACCACAATTCTGTCTGTTATATATGTTCAATCACCAACCATATTTTACCATGTTATCTTGAGCTAACATTTAAACTATTTCAATTTATTTGCATTTCAGTGTGATCACACTGATACTACATATTTTAGTTTCTTTGCAAATATATAAGTTTATATTTGTAGTACTCTATTTTTAAAGACACTAGATAAGTAAAAAGATTCAAACCTCCAACCTTATTTTGAGAGACTAATTTATCTTCTCACCTAATATATATTCATATACTCATACATAGAAAAAGCAGAAATCTTCACTTTGCTCACAAAGATAGGCACTTCTGTTTTGGCATAGAAACTTTGTGGATTATGTTTCCAATAGAAGATAATCACAACTCACAAGTTTGATGACATACAAAAAGACAGTCCTTTTTACATGTCTCTTAAAACCCATACTTGTAACTGTTTACTGATGTTTGATGAATCTGTGTTCAAGTTCCGAGCTCTGAAATGCTATGCAAAGCCGGTCTCCACTGTCCGCTGCTGCCATGATGCCTTCCTCCGCCGCCTCTCCTGCCGCTGCTTCCACCACCACCGCCTCCAAGATGGTGCTGCTCCGCCTGACCAACGACGCAAAGAATCTTAAAGTAAACGATGAGCACCAAAAGAGCGTGACAGTAATTCGGACATAAGTAGACTCCAATTTAAATTTCAAAACTAATATAGATGAATCAAAATTTAAACATTAGTAAACATAGAGAGAATACTAATATTAATTAATTAGTAATTACAAACGAAGACTGTTAATCTGATTGTAATTGTTTGCCAATAAGTCCAAATATATAATTTGTTCCAATTCAAATATCAGTTAATCACTGAGTGGTGGGCTTTGCAAGACTGTTAGTGTGATTGTAATTGTTTACTCACTCCACAAGATTATCAAGATATATAATTGAGTAAATTTTATACATGCATATGGATATAGTTTTAATGTAAAACTCGACTTTTAAATTCTTATGAAGTCAACCTCAGCTCAAAGTTGTAACGTAACTTACTTTGTAATAGAAACAACAAGACACATCGTGATGTAAAATACTAATACTTTATGTTAAAGTTGATCCCACAAAAACAAGAAATTGGGTTCTATAATAGGACTATATATATACTTCGAGAGAACTTTATAAATTTAGGAAACTATTTTTAGATCATTCACCAAAAAATGACACTAACTTTTCAGGCTCCGACACTAGGACACTAATTTTTTAATTTAGACAACTTTAAAATAACAAATTTTCCAAATCACACGAATTTCGGACCAAATCACATCAACAAAACATCAAAATCTCATGCTATCATCCAAATTGAAAAATTAGTGTTCCAATATCGAGACTTGAAAAAATAAATTCTTTGATTGATGAATGATCTAAACATAGTTTTCTAAATTTGTAATTTTCCCTAACTTCGATTCAAGTTGAATAAAAAAAAATAAAAATGCAATAGAAATGGGAATGAATGCTAGATAGGAAAGCAAGAAGGAGTAGATAATCATGATTAGGATTTGTGTTGTATTGTAGTTAGATGATAGTAGGTGGAATTAAATGTAGGATATACTCAATTCCACGATGCTTTTGTGTTGTTGAAATGGATACATCACATATTAGTGAGTTGGGAGTTGGGACCATAGAATTGTACCAAGTACCAATCATTTATATAAATTTTGATGTTTCTTGATCGATTGACCCAAATAACCATAAATTTATTATTTTTCCAAAAAAACAAAAACACTTAATATGAGTTTAGGAAGGCCATGTGACTCCTATGATTGGCAAAATTATATCATGTGTTATAACATTAGAAAAATAATATAAATGTCTATATCACTTGCTTGTGGGTCCTACACATATTACTGCATTCGTTAGATTAATCACTAACAAACGTCACTTATGCAGTGAGGACATTTATTTGGGGTGCAGAGAATGACGTAAAAATCAAGAGTGTATTATCTCACGATTCTATGATTTTTTTTTTTTTTTCATTAAATGAGTTGGTAGGTACATATAATTGAAATTTGATAGAATTGGGGTAAACTTAAGGTGAATTTAACAATTTAGAAAACTGCTTAACTTTTGTTTTATTTTAGCCCAGAAAATGATAAAATATGGATTTTAAAACCTAAACCCATCCTGAAAGTGGGATTCAAGTTCAACTTCCAGGTTTTAAATTCTAAATCTAGCTAACTTCAATTTTACAAAAGATATAATTAAAGAAATTATTGTTGGCTATTTACTAATTGATTTCAGTGTGGTCTTTTTTTTTTTTTAATAATGCATGATCTTATTAATTATGACCTTATTGCCTATTTATTAATTGATTTCCTTATGGTCTTATTGCATAAAAATATTGAATGAGATAATTAGAATCCCTTGAGGCCATATAGCTAGCTCAATTTCGCAAGCTTCACCTCTGACCTGTTGATAATTTATTGGGGACCAAATTTTTATACCAAGTCAAATTACAATACGTAATTATAATAATATTATTAATGTCTAGTTGAAGAAAATGTCTATAGCCAAGAATAAACTAGTATAGTATATAGCCTAATAGATCTATTAGCTAGCCTGTACTTGGCTGAAAGGTTTAATTTGAAGGATGCATTTCATATTTGAGGAAATACTTACATAAAACAATTTCATGGATAACAAATTTAAATTTGTAAGACAAAAATCAAACTTATGTTCATAAATTCACATATTTAAATTTATAACACAAAAATCAAACTCATTTTCATAAATTTGAATTATGAATTAACCGAATCTTATAAAAATCAATAATCCACTATCTTCAATAACTTGTTGAAGTCGTTTGAATATGTTAACTTTAAAAATCCCTCCTACTCTCATTTTGCACATTGTGTAACGATTTTGTGTATTTGGATCATCCACATATTTGTTTTTTTTTCTTTTGCTTTAAATAATTGCGAGTACATCATGCATCGGACCCATTTTCATTTTCACCAATTTTCCATTTTTACATCGTGTATTTGCATATACACTGATACACATAAGATTATGTGTGATTGTGTGTGAATTCTCTGGTCTTGATTTGTATGATTTGTGGATATTCTTTTTCCCACTATAGTTTTTAGCTCTTATGTTCTTCTTTGAACGATGTATTTTTCTTTTACTAAATGATGCATTTATTTAAACAAAAAAACTGATAAACATTTATACGTCCAAAAAAAAAAAAACCCCAAACCAAAACTGCATGCGAAATTGAAGTGGGTTAAAAAAAAAAAAATACAAAAACAAAGCAAACCTGGTTTTTCTTAGTCTCCACATTGATAGCTCCTCTCTCCTTCAACAATCTGCCTAATTTCACACACTTTTTCGCAGCAAACTCTTTCAACACATCTGCATAAACAAATTAATTATTCTACCCAGAAAATATCACCCAAAAAAAAAAAAAAAAACATAGTCAATTGTAAGAGATCAATCACGAGCTCTTCAGAAATCTTACCTTCAAAGCAAATGAGTCGATAAACTTGTCCCATAACGAGAGTGTCATCAGGCCGGAGAAGCCTGAGCTGCCTCGCCGGCGCAGGCGCCGCCATCACCTGCGCGACGTAGTAGCCGGCGTTGGAATTCATGATCTCGTTGGCGGTCACCGAGCAGTAAATCCTCTCGACCTTGTTGGCGGCGGGGTGCTGGATCACCACCGTCGCCGCCTCCGCTGCCTGGCAATTCCCCATTACAGATGCAAGGTGCTCTAATGGCGGAATTATGAGATGTTGAATTGGCGAGAATGCCCTTATGGGTGAGAGAAAGGAAAAACGAAAGATGTTATAAATAATGGTATTGAAGGGTTATATAAAAGGGGAAAGGGGGAGACGTGGAGTGTTAGATAGATCTGCCAAACCACCTGAAAATGGCTGCCTATTCTTTATGACTTTGCGTTTGCAGGTGGGACTGAAGAGAGAGAGACTGAACAGATTAAATTCCTTCTCAATCCCAATGTTCTCATGTTCATTTTTTTTAATTTAATAATTTAATTTTTTAAGATACGTATTATTAATAATGTTATTTACAATAATTTAATATTGGTTATTCAAATATATGTGATAGAATATAAGATGAAATATAGAATGTGATATTAATGTGTTTGGTGTGCTTTGCTATTCTTTTTGTTAAATTCATCTCAAATTATAGTATAATCATCATTTAGTTTATTATTGTATAATTCTTCTATTCTAAAATAAATATTTGTTTAGTCAAAAAATATTATTTTTAGAATTTTAAGAAATATTTACTCATATTCTATCGAAACCGTATTCATTTACTACTCTCTAACTAGATGATATATAAAAGTGATTACTGGGCTGGAGGAGCTTCAATCGGTGCATCTTTCGCTTCCAAAGTCTTCGTCTTTGCCTATTTTGCACTTCTCTTCTGCATACGACTTTCCACTGGTTCTATTCCTGATGACTTCTCCGAATGAAGGAAAAAGTCAGTGAGAAAGGGCCTGAGTCAATCAGTTGTAGGTCAATCCATCCAGGAAAACCTCAGATAATGACATTCACCTATAATAAATATACTTAAATATGGATAGATTGATTTTTATAACAAAAGTTTCTTAATTTATGAGTAAAATTATAAAACAAAAACATTTATAAGATCCAAAATTTTACATAATACATAACATGCTTAATTGCAAACAAAATTGTGCGTAATTTTCTTATTAATGTATGCATATATGTAAAAAGAATTCAAATTTAAGATTAAAAAAAAACTATTAAGAGAGGTGAGCAAAATCGAATCAAATTGATTGAGTACTAGTTTGGATTCAATATTTGTGTGAATGTTGATTGAATTTGATTTTAAATTTTATGACCAATTTATTAATCAGTGTGATTTGATTAAAAAGAATAGGAATATTGGTTTTTTTTTTTTTTTTAATTTGGTTGGATTTTATCTCGTTGCTTTTAATTTTTAGTTCATCTAGTTACATTCATCTCTAATTATTTGTAACAAAGGATGCCACTATATTTTGGTACGTACCGTACATATCATGTTGCTATAAATTTTTTATTTCAAAATTATGGTCATTATTATTGAACTTCAACAGAAGAATAAGGGCAATAGTACAAGCAATACCTCCTAGAAAATATACAGGTAGAGAAGATTCATTTTAATCCTCCCATTTATAATGATCTGTAATTAATGATGAAAAACCCCTCCTAAAATTAAACAAGAGGAATCCAAGAAGAAGAATATTGTGAACACCATACATGAAATGATTAGCTCGAGAATTGAGATACAAAAAGGATACAATGGTAATTTTGTTGTCTTATCTTAATGTTTGTTGTGCTTGGGACACTATTTCACAAAATCATACGAAACCATGTCCTTTTGTCTCAAAGATATTTGTATTTTGAAATATTATTCTACAATCGTTAATATTAATTTGTAAATTGTATTAATCGGCAGCTGCCACATCATTATTACCACAAAACCCCTCAAAACTTCAATTTTCTCATCAATTCCAATGTTATCGGTCAAATTTCAACTGCACATCATCTTTCTTTTTTATTTTTTCAAAAAAAAATATGGCCTAAATCACACAAATTCCATCAAAAAAACCGCTACCATAGTCGTTGGAAAACTACATGACTGACCCTCAAACTCAAATCAAATTTCCACCAAATCTTAACCAAAATACACAAAATTCACATCAGATTAATTCTCTCAACAAGCCCAATCAATGTTCTAACTCAATTTTTTAGTTCTTACTAAATTTAAGTTTGAATCGAGTAAAAATGGAATGAAAATTCAAATCAAACCCTTTTTCTTGAACTCTTTTTCGTACATGTAGTTTCATAAATTGTTTTAGGGGTTTTAGTTCTCATGTTTTGAGCATCAATTTTCTATGAATTTTATTATTTTTGTTATCTTTTGATGGCACAATTTTTCTCGTTTATTTTCAAATTGAAGGGCATGATTTTGAGAATTCAAAATATAAGGACATATTTGTAATTTTATGGACTTTGCAAAATCATAACCTCCACCCCAAGTTATTGGAATTTTGATTATCCACCCCAACTCTTTTAAAAGTCAAAAATATCTTCGAGAATAAGCATTTCGGGGAGAAGTATTCCACCACGGGTAACATTTGACGACTTATTATATCATTCACAATAGTCGATGGTAATACAGTTAATTCGCAATAGTCGACGGTAATACAGTAAAATTCCAAAATTCAGATTCCTTAATACAAAAAAGGTGATAGTTTTTTGCAATTTCTCGTTCTCATAGTTAAATATAATAGATAAATGGTTGATTGATGAAATTAAAAGTATTATCAAAACACATATATGAATGTCAACTGGAAATAGCAATAAATCTTACTCCCATCCTAGTAATATTATAGGTAATCATAATTTATCACAAGATAGATTAATTAGGCAATTAGCCGATTAAAGAACATATAAAATATTTTTGGAACTTTACTCTTTCATATATTATTTCATTACATTAAATGATAAAAAAAAAATATCATTGAAAAATGAATTTGTTAATAGCGAAGTACATTAAATAGGCACATTTCAGTCAACTAAACAATAACTGTACTTTGAATAAGAAAACTATATTATAATATAGGACATACAAAAATGAAAAATATATCTATTTCAGTGGAATGGAGGGAATAGTACAAAAATTGTTAAGGAAGATAAATTAAATGAATTTAAGTTTCAATAGTTTAATTGCATTTTTATTTTCTTGAGGAAAATCTTGTTAGTTTGTTAATTTATGGAGTTAAATGTTTTTTTTTTTTTTTTTTGGGATTTAAGTACGTCAAGATTAATAATTCCCGACGGGAATTTCCTGTATTCAAAATAAGCTATTGTTTATGCTCCGAAGAAAATAGGAAAAAAAAAAAACCAGTTTTCATATATGTTTTCCCAATTTTGCTTATTTTCTAAATAATTTTTTTATAATATTCAAATAAAATAAATTATGCAGCTCATAACACTAGTGAAGTTGCAAAATTCTATTTATTTTTGTTGGTTTATAGTACATCAAATAACGTCAATTATAATGAGAAAACTCGAAACGTCTTCAAACTTCAAATTTCAATAAGATTTTCGAGTTTTGGCTACGTACAAGATTCAGAGAGTAATAACAACAATCCTACAACCAAGAGTCTTGAAAATGCACCGTAAAAGAATGTTGGAAAGTCGAGTCAAGGAGATCTTTTTCTTAAAAAATGAATATATCCCAGTAAGTACTCATGGTACGACGTGACATTCCCAAAGATCAGAACTTACGGCTTCTAGTTAGTAACACCACAAAACTAGAAACACCAACGAACTAAAATAGTGGAAGAACTAGGTCGTACTTTTATATGCTCAAAAATATAAGATTGTTTTTGTAAATATGCTATGAGAATGAAGAAATTTGCAGTAGGAATTTTGTGCTCTCAATGGTATACAAAGAATGAAACCATGCCCTATTTATAGCCACATTCATTAAATGAAGGGAGTCATCATATTAATGAGCATTTAAGCCCATTAAGTAAGTGGAGCTCTTCACAATCTTACACCATCAGTTACTGAGGATTTGGAAGAGCATTAATCATAAGGGCTTCGAAATAGGCCTCCCCAAATGGGCTACTCAATGGGCTTTAGTGCTTTTCCCCTCATGTTACCCAACATCGGACGCAACATCTGACTATCAAAAAGGTTTTGGTCACTAACTTTGAGCATAATTTACCATCCACTGAAAATCGGTTTTGAAAGTGTAAATGTACTACGATCATCTACTTGAGACGTAGAACGACCTTTTGTCATTTATTTCCACATTTGCCTAACTTTGACTCCTCAAAATAATGATCAAACACGTGTGGTTAAAACTTTATATAAAAGTCAACATTGAGCCATATATAAAATTGTATCAAAAGCAATATTTTCCAATAATTTTATCGGACTTGACGTAGTCGTTAGCATCTTTATAAAATTAAGGTCTAATTTATCTCCTCTTTTGGAATGAATATAATAGATTCTAATGTCTAACTTTTGGAAATTATTAAACATTGCATAATACACTTTAAGTTTTTTTTTGTAAGAGGTTTTATAATTTGAATGAACGTTTATAAGATTCAATAAAATAAATAATAAATTCAAACATCCAACATGCTCCTTTTCTTTTTATACACAAAAATAATTTATATGAATTTGACAATATTTTTATTTAAATTTATTTTTGCAAATCAATTATTATTTTGTCGGTTTTAAGTAGACTAACTCAAAGATTTAGATCAATGAGATAGTTTCATCGGAGTCTAGCTTACTCCTTTTATATAGTTTTCAAACAAAATTATTGATGGTGTATATGTGTTTATGAATTTTCTTCTCTCTCTTTTAATTATGGAAAATTTGTGTTGTTTGAACCTGTATATCATCTAGCGGAAAATGTTTCTTTAGTTACAATTTAACATTCAATCTTTTATAGTCAAATTTGAACTGTGGAGGTTAGCTTCAAAACTTGGATTGGAGTATTTTTGTAAATGTTGAAGCAGTGTTATTTCACTTTTCAAAAAGAGTTCCGAATTTAAGTTATGACAGTTATTTGCCTAATTAGCAGCCAAAAGCTTGTCTTTGAACCAGTTTTCTGTTACTTGTAACGGCTAGTTATAGGATTATATATATATATATATATATGATTTACTCCTTGTGGATCATAATTCATAGATCATCATTCAATCATTAACACAGTGCTCTTGCTTCCACTGTGCGTTTAGATAGGTTAGCCTGAAGTTAGGTGGTTAGCTAGAGTTGGTGTATAAGGAAATTGTCGAATCATCTCTTCTACCTTGTATTCATTTCTTTGATTTAATAGAATTCTCTGCCATCTCTCCGTGGAACCACCTAATTCGTTTGCTTTAGTTTTTCAGTTCTTCTTCTTGAATATCAAGGTTTCATGATTGCCATTCTTTTGAAGAATATTTTTCTTGTTAGATGGTCTTATGAATCTAGCTAATTACGCGAGACGGGTCATCCCACAAGTCACAACTCATATTTTACAAACCACCTCCACCGCCACCTAGGTGTGAGGGTGAGTGCAGACGTCGAAGATGAAGGATTTCTGAAGCCATGGAATTAAGAAGTGGGTTCCGGTCGAAGAGGACGGCGCGTTGCTCACCGTCAATGGAGTAGACGACGGCACCAGCAATGTTAGTGAGGAAGTTAGCGGCGGTTTGGCTCCCCATTGCAGAGGTGGTTTGGATTTGGAAATGGAGATTCGATTAATCAAAAAATATTATAAAATCAATTTCTTTTAATATATTAATTTTATTTCAATTTATCTTTATTTTTTAAATATTTTTTTAATCATTCAAAAGGGATGGTCACGTGTACATACATCTCTCACATAAGTGTAAAATGAATTCCACATCAGCAATTTGAATAATAAACTCTATAATAAAATTAAGAGTAGGACAAAATTAATAAAGTGAATAATCCTATTATTTCTTAATAAAAATCATTATATATATTTTTTATAATCTATGTTTTGCAATAAAAAACTTTTGTTTATTTTTATGTTTTAGTTAAGTATTTTTTTTTTCTGTAAAATAAATTTATATTTCATATTCTTCATTTTTAAATTTCCACATTATAGTTGAAATCCACTACAAAATAGTCAAACTCACTTAAATACTCGCTCAGGTTAAATGCATCACCAACCGCAGGTAATTCCGCCAAACTCACTAAAAGTTTTTAACATTTCATAAGTGGAGTTTCAGTTATATTGACGTTGATGTCAATTTGAAAATAATAAAAAAGATGATTGATTTTGATATATTATGCATTAAATATTATTATTTGAAAATAAAGAGAACAATTTAAAAAAATTAATTAAAAGTTTCAATTGTTCCTCTTTTGAAAAGTAATTAGAACCGTTTTCCATGTTTTTGCATGCATTAGGGTGGAAAAGGGCCTAACTTGCCATATATTACACGGAAACATTATAACTAATGCAATTACGATTAGGCATTTTTCAAATTAAAATAATTATACTTTTATTATAATAGGCAACTGTATATACATGTAAAATAAAAAATTTGTTGAATGAACATAAATGGTTATAAGAAGTTTGAATTGACAAAGCTGTACATAGCATGGACAAATGTCATGCATTATCAATGTTCAACTTTTGTAATAAGAAGTTTGAATTGCTTGTTTTGTTTACCCCAATCAAAATTTTATAAAACTTCAATTAATAATCTTAAATCAAATAGTAAATAGTTCACAAAAACTTAATTATATGATAACTTCATGAGATGAGGTTGGAGTTCACTCTCTAAAATTTAAATTAATTATTTTCACAAGTTAATTTTTATTTCAAACGTATGCAACATTAGATTATATAAGTCGAATGAGTCGACCGACTCAAACCTGAAAAAAAATCGAACTTTTAGAGGTCCAAAAATATTTTTATACATCTGTATATATCTATCTATATAGTTTGGTAAACAAATTTGAAGTATATGTCTCTTGCTTACTAGTTGTGTCTTAATCTATCACTTGAAGAGCCCAAGTTTGAATCTTGTTGAAGGCGGCTTTTTTTAAATTCTATTTTAAAATAATTCTTGATTTGTTAATTTAAGTTTTTACTTTAATTTATGTTTGTTAATTTACGTTTTTTACTTTCATTTATATCTCTAATTAAATTGTACAATGTTTTTTTTTATTCATTTATAGATGTTTAATTTCTATTTTTAAATTTTTATAACAAAACAATTCATGGTGTATTAATTTAAGTTTCAGATTTAATTTAATTTATATTTTTAGTATTATTATATTATATGTTCGAAGTATGAGTCATAATATTATAAATGAAAATGAAGGATTGCAAAATTAATTCAAAGTAATATAGATGTCTTTGAATATTGTAAATGTTAAATTCTTTATGTTTTACTAAAACATTAAGTGCGTGCAATACATATTAGGGGTCTATTTTGAAAATTCGATTCAAGCCAAAAAAATTGGTAGATCCAATCCTTATATTATGAATTGTAAGTTAACACATCTTATGAATCCATTGATGTATTCTACTTTCAATAAATACTTGATTTGATATTTTATATTATATATCCTCAACATATAAATCTGAGTTTGGTTGAATAGTGAATCAGCAACCTTTAATTGTATAAAAGTACTTCGCGTAATTGCGTGATCACGATTTGGTTGAATTATAGGCTCTCAAGAAAGAGTAGTCTTTGTGTGCACCAGGTGCATGGGTCATGATTCATGCAACTGGGCATACGGGTCGGGTCGGGTCCAGTTTAACCCGGATTCGTGCCTTTTTTTTTTTTAATTTATGTCATAATCTTTATATTGTAATAATATAACCTTTATATTGTAATAGTGTAACCTTTATGTACAGATTTCATAATCTTTTCATTGCATGACTTATACTTTTTTCACTATAAAAATTCATGTAATATAGCCCAAACCTTTATATTGTAATAATATAACCTTTATATTGTAATAGTATAACCTTTATGTACAGATTTCATAACCTTTTCAATAAATAACTTATAGTTTTTTCACTATAAAAATTCAATATAGGCAAAACCTTTATGTTGTAATAATATAACCTTTATATTGTAATACTATAACCTTTATGTACAAATTTCATAACATTTTCAGTGAATAATTTATACTTTTTTCACTACTCAGCACTGCAAAAGGTTATGTGCATATAACTAAAAGGTCGTCTGATTGAATGTTGGCGAGTGACAATGTGCGGCCATCAAGCTGTAGTGTGCACAGTGGCGATTAGGTGATGTGAGGTGGTGAGAGAAGAATGGCCGATGGTGTATGCATAGTGGTGGCTGATGGTGTGCGGTGACGAGAAAGGGATAGCTAATGGTGTGCGGTGGTTGTATAGTGGCGGTTGGTGGTGTGCGGTGGTGAGAGAGGGATGGCCGACGATGTACGGTGGTTACAATTGAGGTTGAGAAGATGATGGATTAGGGTGCAATTTGGGGCTAATTCAATATGATATGAAAATAGTGCAATTAAGTCCATTAATTTTCTAAATATAACAATTAGGCCCCAACTTAGATGGAGCATTACAATTATGTCATTTGAACCAAAAAAATTCAGAAGACTTCTCTTAGGTGGGTGTGGGCACACCTAATTCAACACTACCTTCGGAATTAAATTGTTTTTAGAAATTAAAATAAAAGAAAAGAAAAAAAGATGTGAGTTGTCTCCCACAAAGTGCTTTTGTTTAACGTTGTTGGCTCGACGTGACCCCTTTTTTAATCGCGAGATGGGTTCTCAAGTGTTGTTCTCTTAACTTCAATTTCACGAAATCCCTCGAAGTATGGTTTAAGTTGATGCCCATTAACCTTGAGGATTTTTCTTGTTCGTGGACTTTCAATTTTCACTACACAATGAGGAAATACATTAATAATAACAAAGGCCCCTAACCAACAAGAACCCAACTTACCACGAAATAATTTAAGACGAGAATGGTATAGCAATACTTTATCCCCCACTTCAAATTTCTTCCTTGTAATTCTTGTGTTATGAAGGACCTTCGCTTTCTCCTTGTAGATTAGTACATTCTCAAATGCATCATTCTGTATCTCCTCAAGCTCCCTTACTTGGAGTTTTCTATGTACCCCAACTTCATCAAAATCCATGTTGCACTTCTTGATCGCATAAAAAGTACGATGTTCGATTTCGACTGGAAGATGACATGGTTTGCCATAAATGAGCCACCATCATAGTCGTAACTTGTACCCACGCTTCCCTTCCCCAACACTTCCGATGAAGCTCTCAGCAAATCCTCTAAATTGAAATTATAGGCCCCAGTTGGATAAATACCAGTTTCTTCCTCTCCTCCCCCCACCCCCCTCAATCACGTCATCATTTGTTGCCACTGTGGGTGGTTCATATGTTTTTCTGGTTTTTGGTTTTTTCTTGAGAAAAAAAATGACGATGAGTAGTAGTGGCAGATTCATAAATTTTAAATTAGGGCACGAACAAATAAATAATAGATAATAGAAAAAAAATTACGCATAAACATTGTTTCATATATACAGTCTTACAACCAAGATAATCAAATACATAAAATATTACAAAAGATTCAAGTTATAAGCAACAATTTGGTTCATCGACTCTTCATTTTTTGGAAACTATCTATGACAGCATCATCAGGAATTTGCAAGAACACATCCTTCTTAATGAAAGTGACCAAACAATCATTTAATAATTGATCACCCATGCTATTCCTTGATTTATTTTTGACATAGCCCATTCCTGAAAACACTCTTTCAACACCTGCAGTAGTGACCGAGAGAATCAACACCAACATGATAAGCAAAAAAATTACCGGATAAGTCACATGTTTGTTTGTTTCTACTAGCATCTTCGAAAGGGTGCCAATCTCTTCACTTACAAGAAACTCCGACTATATTCAACAAATTTACAAGTGTTTCAAAATGTCAATCACAATCGTTGTTTTGTCTAGCAACAACGAGTGTTAATTAAAGTTGATGAACAAAATAATGAACGTAGTAAGCACATGGAGTAGCCTTGATAATCAGAGTCTTAAGACCATTAATCTCACCTTTCATGTTGCTAGTCCCATTATACCCTTGTCCTCGAATTTTAGATGGATTTAAAGAATACTCCACAAGCAAAGATGTAATTGTACTTTAAAATGTCAAAATAGTGGTATCACCGACATATATAAGTCCAAGAAAATGCTCCACTACCACTTCTATTTTACCATCAATATGACGTAAACAAAGAGCTAATTGTTCCTTTGAGACACATCACTTGACTTATCGACCAATATAGCAAAATACTCATCATCAAGTTCTTCTATAATACGCTTAGTTGTTTCTTTTGCACAACAATTAATGAGATCTTTTTAAATTATGGGAGACGTCATTTGATTATTACCTGGAGCATTTGTAAAAATAACACCTTTAACATCTTTATTATGTTCTACTAGCCATTTCAAAAGCTCAAGAGAATTTCCCCTATTAATTGATTCTTCACCTTCATCATGCCCATGAAATGCCAACCCTTAGTGCAAAAGATACCTCAAACAACTAAGTGAAGCTTTCAAATGAGTTTCATACTCACTTCGAATCATATCACTTGCATTATAAAAAATATATATGATAGATTTCTTTTTTGAGTCTCTTAAATTCACATACTTTTCATAAGCAAGATTATGAGCACTTTTAACCCAACCAACATGTTTTTCAAGCTTACCCAACTTATTCCATGATCTAAACCCTCCATTAACAAATGCATCTCCCCCATATTAAGAAATACTTCATTCTTGAATAAGTAACAAACGAAATAAAATGTTGCATCTTTCTCAATACTATATTCAAACCAATCATACTTTTTGAACCAAAAGACAATAAATCAACGTATACCTCCATGTTCTCTTTAAGGGAGGTCATGAGTTTTTGATTGACATGGTTCTTTAAGTATATATGCTCTTCTTACTGCATTTCGCTGCTTTGGAGGATAATCCATTATATTAATTCTTTTCCCTGAATCGTGGGAAAGAAGTTCGACGTTATATAAAAAAAATTCCTCTTTTGATGTCATTCTATTTTCCCTTGAACCACTTGATTCCATTTTATTTTCTTGAATTTGGGGTGAATTAAGTGATTGAGAAGGAGACCACAATCTTTTTTAGGAACTTCGATATCTTTTTGAGGAGCTTCGATATCTCTTAATGAAAAACAAGAAGTTCCTTGAGATTTTATTTTCTTAAACATAAATTGTCGAAGATCGGGTTGTTTTATCTTTGCCTTTATTTTCTTTGATTTAAGAGTATTCTTCATCCTAATAAAATCATAGTAAATAATAAGAATAAATTCAATTCTATAATAAATTAACAATTACAATTAGAACCCAAAAAATAATAACAACACATTTGTCACAAAATCAATAAGTATCATTCATAAACATGAAAAAACACAAACTCTAAATGATGAATAAATAATGTCAAATTCATTAAATAATAATCTAAATCAAATAATATATATGAATATATATATATATATACACAATATGAATAAATAAAATAAATAAATAAATTTAAAAGAAAAAAAACCTAAAAATGCCCCAAGAAGTAAGCACTTTCTCTATTTCTCTCTCTCATGGTTCTGGAATGAAGGTAAAAGTGGAATTGAAAAATCATTTGAATCATAATGGTATTTTTGTAATTACAATATGAAATAAGGTTATTTAAAATATATATATATATATATATATATATATATATATATATATATATATATATTAATGAATCATCACATGGCTGCTAAAGCAAGTGTTGCTTCACACGGCCCTGAGGAAGCCAAAGGACCCTCTCCTCTCACGGCAGTTGTACCTACCTGGGTCCGCCGCTGATGAGTAGGACTACCGTTAATAGTGCTGTTGCCGCGACTGATATTCCGACAGTGGTGGCGGTTGACAGCTTTCATTTTTCATGGGCACTTGCGACAAGAAAGCAAGCAAGGCTTGCTTATGCTGAGTCGGCTCGGAACCGACTCAGAGGAGACTCGATAGCAATGCTAAGAAAGCGAATAAAGTGAGGCGCTGGTAAATGGCCGGCATTACCCTAGCAAATCTTAATAATATTGAGTTATTGAATGAAGATTCTATTGATCATGAACATGAAAGAAAGATTACAAAGAAAGAAGATGAAAAATTACAATATAGAAGATGAAAGATAATATATATTGTTGACGTCTGAATCTGTATTTGATCGATTCCTAGTCTAACACCCAAATTGATATAAAACGAAACGAAATTGAATGGAGAAAAGAGGTATGAAATGTGTGTATGTAACAAACACTGTGCCCGGAGCCTACTCGGGCAAGTTTAGTTCGGCTGATCCTGGACGGCAGAGTGACCGAGCAGGACCTTATCTCATTAATTTAGAGAAATAAACTCTCTAGTGCTGTTTACAGAATAAGGATTCCGATCCTTTTACAAGTTGAAATTCAATATATTTATAGACAAAAATTACAAGTAGTGGAAGTTATTCCCACCTTCTCCTAGTTTTTCGCCTATTTATTCGGTGTTGAGCGGCGGTTTTATCACCCACGATTTCTTAACGGTTGGCTTAATCCTGCTCATCTGATTTTTTCTAGGCTTTCTTGTCAAATCCTGGTCGGGTCGGTAATTGCCATTTCTGGCCGACCTCCTTAGATCGAGCTCTTCTGGTCGGCTCGTTTATTTCTGACCGACCTCCTTAGATCGAGCTCATCTGGTCGGCTCGTCCATTTCTGGCCAGCCTCCTTAGATCGAGCTCTTCTGGTCGGCTCGTTCATTTCTGGCCGGTCTCTTTAGATCGAGCTCGTCTGGTCGGCTCGTCCATTTCTGGCCAGCCTCCTTAGATCGAGCTCTTCTGGTCGGCTCGTTCATTTCTGGCCGGTCTCTTTAGATCGAGCTCGTCTGGTCGGCTCGTCCATTTCTGGCCGACCTCCTTAGATCGAGCTCTTCTGGTCGCCTCGTTTATTTCTGACCGACCTCCTTAGATCGAGCTCGTCTGATCGGCTCGTCCATTTCTGGCCGGCCTTCTTAGATCGAGTTCTTCTGGTCGGCTCGTTCATTTCTGGCCGGCCTCTTTAGATCGAGCTCATCTGGTCGGCTCGTCCATTTCTGGCCGGCCTCCTTAGATCGAGCTCTTCTGATCGGCTCGTTTATTTCTGGTCGACCTTTTTAGATCGAGCTCGTCTGGTCGGCTAGTTCATTTCTGACCGGCCTCCTTAGATCGAGCTCTTCTGGTCGGTTCGTTTATTTCTGACCGACCTCCTTAGATCGAGCTCGTCTGGTCGGCTAGTTCATTTCTGGCCGGCCTCCTTAGATCAAGCTCTTCTGATCGGCTCGTTTATTTCTGGCCGACCTTTTTAGATCGAGCTCGTCTGGTCGGCTAGTTCATTTCTGGCCGGCCTCCTTAGATCGAGCTCGTCTGGTCGGCTCGTCCATTTCTGACCGACCTCCTTAGATCGAGCTCTTCTGATCGGTTCGTTTATTTCTGGCCGGCCTTTTTAGATCGAGCTCGTCTGGTCGGCTAGTTCATTTCTGGCCGGCCTCCTTAGATCGAGCTCTTCTGGTCGGCTCATTTATTTCTGGCCGACCTTTTTAGATCGAGCTCGTCTGGTCGGCTCGACCACTTCTGGCCTTCTGGACTGCTCGGCCACTTCTGGCTTTCTGGACGGCTCGGCCATTTCTGGCCTTCTGAGTCGATTCTAGCCTTCCGGTCGGCTCGACAACTTCTGGCCTTCTGGACGACTCGGGTTAGGGGTACAACAATAGCCCCCCAGGTCCTGGTACAAACATAGGATGTGCCGGGATCTGAACATAGTAGAAGACCTGACCCGAGTATTTTTACTCTTCGTGAAGGAATTTCATACTTGGTGTCCACCATTTTCAGGACATTTAGGCTATGAACTTTCATACTTTGTGCTCGGCTCGGTTGTACCACCAGCCATAACTTGTATATTTTTCAACTGAAATATTTAACTTAAAAAAATAATAATAATAATCAAAGCATTTGGTCAGCTCGGGTTATAATAACATAATATTAATTTTTACCCTTTTTTCAGATCGGCTCGGTTTATCTAATCGTCGTCTTACCGTTTCTTCCGAATCTGATCGGTGTGGGTGAGGACATAGCCTATTTTGGGCCGTAGCCTTGGTTTGGGCCAAAGCCTTACTGTTCCGTCCAGCCTAGACGGCTCGAACGAGGCCGTAGCCTTTTTTGGGCCGAAACCTTGGTGGGCCATAGCCTTACTGTTTCATCCGGCCTGGGCGGCTCGGATGAGGCCGTAGCCTGATTTGGGCGGAAGCCTTACTGTTTCATCCAGCCTGGACGGCTCGGATGAGGCCGTAGCCTGATTTGGGCCGAAGCCTTGGTGGGCCAAAGCCTTACTGTTCTATCTTACCTGGGCGGCTCGGATGAGGCCGTAGCCTTTTTGGGCGGTAGCCTCATCTTTTTCGTCCGAGCCTTCTTTTCGGTTTAACCATTTTTGGCCTTCTGGTCGGCTCGACCATTTCTGGTCTTCTGGTCGGCTCGGCCACTTCTAGCCTTCCGAGTCGATTCTGGCCTTCTAGTCGGCTCGACCACTTCTGGTCTTCTGGTCGGCTCGGCCATTTCTGGCCTTCCGGTCAGCTCGGCCATTTCTAGCCTTCTGGGTCAGCTCAGACTAGGCCATAGCCTCATCTCTTTAGCCCAAGCCTGGTTTGCTCAAACTAGGCCGTAGTCTCTTCTTTCGTTTGAGTCTGGACGGCTCGGACTAGGCTGTAGCCCCATCTCTTTTATCCGAGACTGGTCGGCTCGGATTAGGCCGTTGCCTTTTATTTTTTCTGCTCTTCCTCGACCATTGACTCGTATTTAGTAGTCTGGCTAGTGTTACACAATTTAGAGTTTTGTTCTTTGAATGATAAGCCCCCTCCTTCTAGCGCTAAAATGTTGACGTCTGAATCTGTATTTGATCGATTCCTAGTCTAACACCCAAATTGATATAAAACGAAACGAAATTGAATGGAGAAAAGAGGTATGAAATGTGTGTATGTAACAAACACTGTGCCCGGAGCCTACTCGGGCAAGTTTAGTTCGGCTGATCCTGGACGGCAGAGTGACTGAGCAGGACCTTATCTCATTAATTTAGAGAAATAAGCTCTCTAGTGCTGTTTACAGAATAAGGATTCCGATCCTTTTACAAGTTGAAATTCAATATATTTATAGACAAAAATTACAAGTAGTGGAAGTTATTCCCACATTCTCCTAGTTTTTCGCCTATTTATTCGGTGTTGAGCGGCGGTTTTATCACCCACGATTTCTTAACGGTTGGCTTGATCCTACTCATCTGATTTTTTCTAGGCTTTCTTGTCAAATCCTGGTCGGGTCGGTAATTGCCATTTCTGGCTGACCTCCTTAGATCGAGCTCTTCTGGTCGGCTCGTTTATTTCTGACCGACCTCCTTAGATCGAGCTCGTCTGGTCGGCTCGTCCATTTCTGGCCAGCCTCCTTAGATCGAGCTCTTCTGGTCGACTCGTTCATTTCTGGCCGGCCTCTTTAGATCGAGCTCGTCTGGTCGGCTCGTCCATTTCTGGCCGACCTCCTTAGATCGAGCTCTTCTGGTCGGCTCGTTTATTTCTGACCGACCTCCTTAGATCGAGCTCGTCTGGTCGGCTCGTCCATTTCTGGCCGGCCTCCTTAGATCGAGTTCTTCTGGTCGGCTCGTTCATTTCTGGCCGGCCTCTTTAGATCGAGCTCGTCTGGTCGGCTCGTCCATTTCTGGCCGGCCTCCTTAGATCGAGCTCTTCTGGTCGGCTCGTTTATTTCTGGTCGACCTTTTTAGATTGAGCTCGTCTGGTCGGCTAGTTCATTTCTGACCGGCCTCCTTAGATCGAGCTCTTCTGGTCGGCTCGTTTATTTTTGACCGACCTCCTTAGATCGAGCTCGTCTGGTCGGCTAGTTCATTTCTGGCCGGCCTCCTTAGATCAAGCTCTTCTGGTCGGCTCGTTTATTTCTGGCCGATCTTTTTAGATCGAGCTCGTCTGGTCGGCTAGTTCATTTCTGGCCGGCCTCCTTAGATCGAACTCGTCTGGTCGGCTCGTCCATTTTTGACCGGCCTCCTTAGATCGAGCTCTTCTGATCGGTTCGTTTATTTCTGGCCGGCCTTTTTAGATCGAGCTCGTCTGGTCGGCTAGTTCATTTCTGGCCGGCCTCCTTAGATCGAGCTCTTCTGGTCGGCTCATTTATTTCTGGCCGGCCTTTTTAGATCGAGCTCGTCTGGTCGGCTCGACCACTTCTGGCCTTCTGGACGGCTCGGCCACTTCTGGCTTTCTGGACGGCTCGGCCATTTCTGGCCTTCTGAGTCGATTCTAGCCTTCCGGTCGGCTCGACAACTTCTGGCCTTCTGGACGACTCGGGTTAGGGGTACAACATATATCACCAAAGTGAATGTAGAACTATGTCCTATCTTCTGTATATAGATGGTAGAAAGGGTAGTTAAGATGAAGAATCCTCTATTCCATATTATTGTTTTATGTGATTTTTTAAAATAATCATCACACGCTAAATGTAAAATATGATATCGTCAATTTACATATCATCATATGAATTAAAAACAATTGAATGGTGAATTGGAAAAAAGATGAAAAAGAAAAAGAAAAAGCAGAAGAAGGGTAGAATGAGTGAGAGAGAAGTGTTATTTTACGCCAAGTTTGAAGCGTGGGAAATGGGAAGTATCATTTTCCTCCTCACTGTTCATTTTCGGTTTCAATATTCCACTTGAGCATCCAGTTATTCACATCCATTTTTATGGATATCGCATCACTATTTTATTAACATCTTAATTTTAATATACATATCCACGTCCATGTTAACATTAATACATAAATAAGATTAAATAAAAAATATAGAGAGAATTATTTCTAAAAGCATTATTGTTGATGGGGCTCTTAAACTGGTAGTGTACTTCAACTTATCAATATAATACACTTTAATACAACAGTACGTACGAATTATTTTGTTAATAAATATAATAAAATTTATATAATTTATTTCTTTTATTTTAGCAGTTTACTTACATACTTTACTTCACCCAAAGAATTCTCAAGATATATTGTGTAAATACATTTAGGGTCCATTTGGATGGGTAGATTTGAGAAGAGATTTGAAATTCACGGTAGTAAATCCATCGATGGTGTTTGGATAGACGTGGATTTCAAATCCATTATTTTTATTTTGAATTAATTTTAAAGTCATTTTGATGGATTTGAAATCAATTGCATAAAAAATCTTAAATTACATGTTGCATATTGATATTAGACCTGATGTATTTATTCATACAATGGTTTATGTGTTTTTGTGCAATTATCTAGAATAATTGCCTCAACATTATATCGTATAATCATTTTTTTCGTGATCATATATTCTCTTGGTCCCAAAAAAAAAAAAAAAACGTCTGCATCCTTTGTTCACACAAATTAAAAAATCCATATAATTTTAATGTACTTAAGAAACCCAAAATATACAATAACTTTCTTAACATATCCACACAACTCTCTTACTATATCTATATTTACTCATCACAATAAATGTTTGGAAGTTAGCAAAATAGAAAACAATTTAAAAAAGAGAGATTTCTTACACTTCTAACAAAAATATTAGACTATAATATTAGGAGATACAAAAAGAAATTGAATATGATTATTTTTTTCTATGAAGAACCTTTTTTTTTTTTTTTTAATATGAGAGAAAAATTCAAATTTTAATTGGTACTCTAAGTAGATTCATATTTAGTTATGATATCCACTTTATTTGACCTTAAGTACTGATACCTAACTTTTGAAATTGTAACAAGTTTAGTATTTTTTTGTGATGGAAAGTTCTTCAGCTATTTTTGATGATAAAGAGATCTTGTTTTTGTTTGAACCTCACATCACCAACATTCATTATTTACTCAAACAATTTGCAGAAAAAATGCAGGCAAAATTTGATTTTGAAGGTGATATTAGTTAATGGTTTAGAAAATGATGAATATAACCCTCAATTAGCAATTCAAAATCACGTGGGCCCTTTCTCACATGAAAATGGTAGACGAAGGTTGTTAAAGTAAACAAAACATATAATATAAATTGTGATCAGAAAAAAAAAAAAAAAACATGCATAGCATAAATTGAAAAATAAAATTAACCCTAATATTTATGTCTCGGTATCTTGTAATCATGTCTTGTAAAAATGCTGACAAAGTTGAAAAGTCGCTATTTTAAAATAATTATTATCTAAAATTGTTTTAAAAAGATTAAGAAAACATGTAATATATATAATTATACATATCAAATGATCATTTTAGTAGGTATGATTTTATGTAATACATAAATATATTACCCAATATTTAATAGACACGATTAATGTATGAATACTACTGCATGTATTACACTAACTAGAGGACTAGTACACAAAATTAAGATAGGAAAAAATGGGGAAAAAACATAAACTCCAATTTATAATAAAAGTATTGAAAAAAAAAAAAGTAGATAAAATGTAGCAAATTTAATTTAAAATTGAGAAGTATAAGATAATATACACATGTACGTTTACACACGCCTGAGGGATGATAATATATAGGCTATCCGCCCTCTATGAAATTAAATAGACAATCGGTACTCATCCCAAGTTCAATTAGTATTACCCACAAACAATTCGAACCCACCCACACGTTTAAGGTATTTTTTTTTTTTTTAAAGGGAAATTTTCAATTTTTGTATTCCAATCAAGTAAATATTTATATTCAGTTGTGATATCTACAATTTTTAGTATTGGTATCCAATATTTAAAATTGTATTCGAAATTGATACATGAACATCATATATATTTATATATATTCAAAACATGCATATATCGTTTAAAACTATTCGAATTCGTCTATTAGGATTTGGACGAATTGAGTATATTCAAAAAAACTTATGAGATTGACATTCTTATATTTCTTTTGAGATAATCGGAGATCTTATGTAGAATAACATTCATATGGATCAATGAAAACAGATGAATGTAATTCAATATCCTCCTCACATAAAATTATATAAAAATCTATCTCATACAAGTTTTTATGATTTTATTTTAAGTATGAATAAATATTACATAGTTGATACACAGAAAGAAATTAAAAAAGAAAGAAAAAGAAAAATGAAGATGAGGTAGAGTGGATGGAAGGATTAGCATGCATGCATTTATTGATCGGTGGGGGATGAGTTAAACCCTCAGATTTTGTTGCTGCTTCTTCTCCTTATTTTCAATTCTTCAAATCTCTGTCATCTCTTTTGGAACTGCTCTCCTTTTCCCCATTTCTTCGCCTATTTTTAGCTGCATGACGTTTTCACTCCAATTTCCAAACAAGTATGAATTCGTGCAGCCCCAAGTAAGTATGACTTTTTCTCTCTCCGATCTATTTATAATGGCGTCGTTTCACCTATTCCAACTCCACAGTAAATCCCCATGGCGAAGAACATCGCTCGCAGCAGAGCCCTATCTCTTCTCTCCGACGGACTTCTCTTCTCCGCCGGCGCTCTCGTGGCGCTACTGCTCGTCTGGTCTCTCTGGTGTTTCTCCACCCCTAATTCTCCCACTCTCTCTATCTCCTCTTCTTCTCAAACCTCCGCCGCCGCCGCCGATGTTCAGCCGGATCCGAGAATTTCCGATGATCCACCGGATCTGAACTTCTACGATGATCCGGCGTTGAGCTACACGATCGACTCGCCGCCGGTGAAGAGCTGGGACGAGAAGAGACGAGAGTGGATGAAGCAGCACCCTTCATTAGCCGCCAGCGCGGCGAGCCGGATACTGATGGTCACCGGCTCTCAGCCGACGCCGTGTAAGAACTCCATCGGTGATCATTTGCTGCTCAAATTCTTCAAAAACAAAGTGGATTACTGCAGGCGCCATGGCATCGATGTGTTCTACAACAACGTGTTGTTCCACCCTAGAATGTTCTCTTTTTGGGCCAAAACGGCGTCGGTTAAGGCCGCGATGCTGGCCCACCCCGAGGCGGAGTGGATCTGGTGGGTCGACTCCGACGCGGCCATTACGGATATGGACTTCCAGCTCCCATTGGGGCGGTACAAAGCCCATAATATGGTGATCCATGGCTGGCCCAATTTGATTGAGACTAAAAACTCTAACGGTATCAACGCTGGCGTGTTTCTAATTCGGAATTGTCAATGGGCCATGGATTTCATGGACGTGTGGGTCCAAATGGGCCCACAATCACCCAAGTACGATAAATGGGGCGAAATTCAGAAAACAATGTTCAAAGATAAGGTTTTCTCCGAATCAGACGATCAATCTGGATTGGTTTATTTGCTTTTAAATGAAAAGGAAAAATGGGGGAATAAAATCTACGTGGAAAATGGGTATTATTTTGAGGGGTATTGGATGGAAATTGTGGGGACATTTGATAATATTACGAAAAAGTACATTGAAATAGAGAAGCAGGTGAAGCGACTGAGGAGACGACACGCGGAGAAAGTGAGCGAGGGTTATGCTAGGGTGTGGGAGGAGTATCTTAAGGATGCTGGGTACGCCAGGGGGAGCTTACGTAGACCGTTCATCACGCATTTCACAGGATGCCAGCCCTGCAGTGGGGACCTCAATCAGATGTATTCGCAGCAGACTTGCTTTGATGCCATGCAGCAGGCTCTGTTGTTTGCGGATAATCAGGTGTTGAGAAATTATGGATTCGTGCACCCGGATTTAGTGGATCCCTCCTCCGTCAAACCACTGCCGTACGATTATCCTGCATAAATGTCCTGATTACAAGTGTATTTTTTTTTTTCTTTCTAATTTCTTTCTTTGGGAGAATTGCTATATAGAGGTGTATGTAACGTAATGTAATATATGAGTTTTTTTTTTGTCCTTTATAACTTCATGTCATGTTAATTAAGATATTTGTGTGGATAAATCTGCAAATTCATCATTAATGCTAATGGAGGTTGATCAGGGGTAAATAACCAGTGGATCTTTTTCCAAGAATATATGCTTTTGAATGTAAGTCATGCAAATACGTCCATAATGTGTGAATTACGATTTAATTTTATCATATTCTTCTTCTCATGAAATATCTTTTTTTTTTTAATTCTTGCTATAGTTTTTTTCATATGTTATTAAACAATTAGTTAAAACAAATATTAACAGTATATTTGCACTTCAACATCATCATTAGGCCGGATACGTATATGTCTATTTATATTATCATATTAATAACTAGATATAAAAAATTTACATGTTATGCCAATAAAATTAACTTAAATCAATGAGCTACACCCTATTTGTAATACGAGATCACAAGATCAAATTCATGAAACCATATTCTTAGTTTTACTTTTTGAAAAACTCTTAAACTATCGAATAAAAAAAAGATATTTAAGTTACAAATTGTAAAATTATTATATTTTAGTTCTGTATTTACATTTAATCCAAAATATAATATGGATTATCCAAAAGCTGTGGATTATGATTAATTATTGACAGTTTAATATGCAAATAACCAAAGTCGTTGTAGTATAGTGGTAAGTATTCCCGCCTGTCACGCGGGTGACCCGGGTTCGATCCCCGGCAACGGCGTTTCAGTTTCTTATTTTTATTTTACATTTTTTTTTTGTATGAGAAAATTGTTTTGACTTTGTTATTTCTTATCTATATAGTCAAGATAACAATTTCATGATAATTGATATGTTTAAAATCCACAAAAAATAAATTGATGCAATACATCATACATGATCCAACATTTGATGCACTTTAGGTTTACTTATTTCTTAAAAAATATTGAAAAAATAAATTATTTTGATATTTATTCATATATATATATATATATAATTTACATAGATAATTAATTATGTGCAACTGATGTATGGATATAGATCAATCCAATTCAGCTCGATCCGATTCGGCACACGCTTCTACAAGTCCAAACACTCACTCACTCTCACGTATGTTTATGTTTTGAAAAATATGTATATCTTTTAGTTATAACATTCATACTTTTATGTTATATCTTATTAAAACCTTTATGTTATATTGGATGTACCTTATTAAATATATGATTATGTTGATATAAATGTATATGTAATATCACATAAATATATGTTGATACAAATTGCGTTAAAATTATTTTTTTTATCTTTTGGAGTTACCGTATTACATAAAGGTCATGATATTTGTATGTAAATGTCATACTAATATAACATAAAGTTCAGCACATGAATAAAAAAAATCAAAAGAAATACCCGCGGATCTAAGTCGGATCCGAGTCGCGCCTAAATTCACATCAAACCATTGATACTTCTATAAGGCCAAATAATAAAAAAAATCCAAACCTTTGCTCTCTTTTGTTATTTTGGCCAATTCTTTAAAATTTGTCAATTTATCCATAATTTTATTAATTAGTTGTAATTTCAGCCAACTTTAACATTTCAGTCAAAATTAAATGACTTGTTGATGGCATGAGACACATAAGCATAAATTTGTGACACATCACCAAATATGATTAACTTTTTGTATTTTTTTTCTTTTAATACATTGAAAGTACTTCCACCAACAACCACTATTGAAGGTAAATGAAGATAACAACCAAACCAGATTTTCCCTAGCCTATGTCTGCTCACCACCAATCCATTATAAGGCAACCACACCATCACTAGACACCTCCGTATGTGGCTGCCACCACTTTATATGAACCACCTTATATGTGGCTGACACCCAGACACGTAAATTATATATGCTGAAAAGACGATCAATTATAAAATTAGGGTTATAAATTGAAAGGTGATTTAAATTACATTATACTTGGGTTTGGATAGAGATGAATTAGATATATAGATGATGATGTGGAATAGAGCTTGATCTATGTGGCCCCACAGAAGCGACACTTCATTCAATTTTGACTTAAATTCAAAATTGGCTATTCTTGCAACTAATTAACAAAATTATGGATAAATTGACAAATTTTAAAGCATTGGCTAAAATAACAAAAGAGAGCAAAAATTTGGATTATTTTAACTATTTGATCCTTCTATAACATTATCCAACCTAACTAGAAGGAAGCAGACCCAAGATTCCCATAACATTCAGCATCTCATTCCCATAATATTTCACATTCTACTTCAAGCACATTTGATTTGAACAAAGGTTTCTTCATAGACATCACAACAACAGTTAATATCATGTATTCTTAATTTGTAACTCTATTAGTATTAGTACGATGTAAACATTACAACAATAGTTAATAATATAATGTATTCGTAATTTATAACCAGTATTATTTTTTTTCAAAGAAAGCTATTCTTTGTGCCATCATCAACATCAATTTTTTCCACATGCACCCGACTAGTCAGCCCCTCATCATCAATTTGTTTCATAGGTAACTCATCGATCTGCCCACCAACCATCAATTTGTTTCATAGGCAACTCACCGATCCACCCACCAACCACTTCTTCAACAGACACCACACAAGTTTTCATATGCAACTAGTCTTCCAAGCAGGATCCACCCACCAACCACTTCTTCAACAGACACCTCACAAGCTTTCATATGCAACTAGTCTTCTATGCACAGTTTGTGTCTGGTCCCCTACACCTACACTTAGTAGATAATCTAGTTATGAATCATTTCTATCTACTAGTCTCCTCTGTCAGATCCTGTGAGGTTGATAATCTAGTTTTGAATCATCTTTATATACTTGTCTCCTCTGTCGGATTCTGTGAGGTTGTTCTGCTAATCTAGTTATGCTTTCCAACGGGTGCAGTAGCATCCATTCCCACCCTTCATCTACAACATTTCCCATCATTCCCATCCTTTCATCTACAACATTCAATCTAGTTATAAATGATTTCTGTGTACTTATCTCCTACATCGAGTACTTATCTCCTACATCGAATCCTATAAGGTTGTTCTGTCTCTCAATGGGTGCAGTAGCATCCATTCCCACCCTTCATCTACAATATTTCCCATCATTCCCATCCTTTAATCTACAACATTTTCATAATACATTCCCGCCCTTCCCACTCTTTCATTTGCAGCATTTTCGCGCGGATCATTCCCATCCTTTCATCTACATCATTCTCATAATACATTCCCACCCTTCCTACACCCTTCCCACTCTTTCATTTGCAACATTTCCCTCCATCCTTTCATCTACAACATTCCCATAATACATTCCCACCCTTCCCACCAATTCATTTGCAACATTTCCCTCCATTCAGGGGTGGAGCCCTGTAGAGACATTCCCACCCTTCCCACCCATTCATTTGCAACATTTCCCTCCATTCAGGGGTGGAGCCTTGTAGAGACATTCCCACTCTTCCCACTCTTTCATTTGCAGCATTTTCCTCCATTCACAGTGGAGCCTTATAGAGTTATGTGGGGTTTTAGCTCCCAAATTTTTTTTATTTAATTTTCTATGTATATTTTTTTGATTTTAAGTGTTAAAATACTCATTTTATGATAATTATTTTAGGCCCCAAATGTACCCAACTCTTAAGTGTAGTAATTGGAAAAAGAAAGAGACATGTCACGGACTTGTTCATTTAACAAGCTCACGTGCGGCAACCAGCTCATTTCCACTCCTCAGTCTCTCCCAAGCGTTGTGTGTGTTAAAGTGTAACAAAGTAAGAACACAAAATTTCTCCCAAAGTGTTGTGTGTGATAAGTGTGACAAAGTAAGAACATAAAATTTTATAAGAAAGCTCTAAAACATATTGCTAAGTGTGAAAAGAATGTTGGTTGATTACAAAGAATCCTATACTACCTATTTATAGTAGGTCACCTTCCTAATGGATGATGGTGATTTAATTGATCTAAGGATGAAGAAGAACTCTCTAAAATTCTCTCATAAGTTCCTACCTTCTAAGGATCTTCTAAACTAGTTCTAGAAGATCAGCACACTCTAAGAATTCTCTAGAATATTTTATTTACAAGGGCCCACTACTTTCTAGAGAGTCTTATTAACAATATATGATTATTTTGTGAGCTAACTACTTTTAGCTATGAAATATGGAGCTTGATTATGGGTGAAACTTCTAACCCAACCAACATATCCAAAATTCGGTTCAAGTTTTTCCATGTACGTGACAGCCATCTATCTTTTTTTCTAGATGGAGATTACCATACCTTGTTGTGAGATTATAAAGTTTTTTTTGAAATTTCTGAAAATAAAACTATTCAACTCACCTCAGTCATAATAATAAATTAAGGATATGATTAGAAACATAAATTATGTAGCCAAGTGATTAGAAAATTATAAATCAAATTAAGGACATGATATTAAATCAACGATATGCTTAGACTGACAGAAAGTTTATTCGCTAACAAATCAAATCAACAATATGATTAGAAAATAATAAATCATATTAAGGATATGATATCAAATCAATGATACGATAAGACTAGCATAAAGTCTAATTAAAAGATATGATTACTAACTTAAATACAAATCTACAACTTACAGAAAATTACAAATTTCAATCAATGATATGATTAGAAAATTATAAATCAAATTAAGTATATGATATCAAATCAAGGATATGATAAGATTCCATAAAGTTTATTTGTAGGATATGATTACAATTACTTAAATCACAAATATATAACTTATAGAAAATTACAAATTGCACTCATAAATTAAATTTTTTAATGCTATTGACAATCGTGATTTCCATTGAGAACATACATACTACGACGATGCATGTGGATAATGGTGTATGGAGAGAGAATGGGTGATTGTGATTATTCGGATTTCATTCATTAATTATTGAAATGTAATCTTTAGAGTAATTTTATTTCTTGTTAATAAATTTTGTATTTGATAAGTTACTAAGAGCAACCGTAGCATTGAGTCATTCCAGCAGTCATTGCCAAATTCTTTCCTCCAGCAAGACGCCAACTTCAACGCCCGTTTACAAATTTTCAATAGTGTGGTGCTAGGTTAGAGCATCTCCATCAGTCTGCATTAAAGTGGTGCAGATCTATACTACTTTAGTGCAGAAACAATATTTTATCTCCAATAATTTGCACTAAATTTTACACTAAAAATGAATATTCTTTAATATGTTTAATTATTAATTTATTTAATTATATTTTTTATTTTTTTGTTATAATTAGATAACATATTTATACACGTAAACATTATTTAATATAATTTTTACTCTTTATAATAATAAATAAAAAAATCATATAATTAATTGAATAAAATTCAATGTAAAATGAAAACAAAAAAAAACTTATTTTTATTGAAAGTGAAATAGATGCTACATAGTGATAATTTCTAATTTTCTAAATTAGAATGTTCTTCCCACAAATGGTCAATTAAAGCATTTTGGAGTGTAAAATGAGCATTTGCATGCATCTCTAATTTGTTTATGTCGACCAAGAAAATCTTGAAAGCGAGTAGGTTCATTCTCTGCAAATTCGATGTTCGAGGGTGCCACTTCCAAGTTTTCTTCAATTGGAGCATTAAAATCTCGTTCATCCTCTATTATCATATTATGCATTATTATACATACAGTCATGATATCTTGCAAATCATTTTTCAACCAAAAACTTGTTGGATTCGCCATAATGTAAATCTACTTTGAAGAACTCCAAATGCAAGTTCCACATCCTCTCTACATGCTTCTTATTTTTTTGCAAAATATTGATTTTTGGGACCACTTGGTGAGTGGATAGTTTGCATAAGAGTTGCCCATTTGAGATAAATATTATTAGCTAAATATTATCTCATATTATATTTTTTTCCTTGAATGACATAATGCGTTGGAGGATCAACATCTGTAGCAAGATTAGAGAAAAGATGAGATGTCTCCAACACATTAATATCATTGTTGGATCCTGATATCCCAAAATATGCATGTCATATTCACAGATCATAATCAACTATAACTTCAAGAATAACTGTTGGAGATCCACTTCGCCTGACATATTATCCTGCTAAAGCTGTTAGATAATTTTTCTTTCCACTTTCAATGCATACAATCAAAACTACCTAACAATCCTGGAACGCTACGTTGCTTACCAATATAAAGTAGTCTAGCAACATTATTAGGAGTGGGCGATCTTAGATAATACTCTCTATATATCTCGACAATAGCACGATAGAACCTGTTAACACACTCAAGTGATGTAGACTCTCCAATTTTGATGTACTCATCAATTGCATTTGTTGGAAGTACATACGCTAGTTGTCGAAATGCAGCTGTTACTTTTTGAAGTGTAGACAAATCAAGTTTTCTAGCTGCATTCCTTTGCTGCACAAAATAATGTTCATGATTAGAAACATCATCAACTATACGAAGGAATAAATTTTGGGACATTTGAAATCGTCGACGAAATTGTTCTTCATTGAATGTTGGATTTTCATAGAAGTAGTCATTGAAGAGGTTTTGTACTGCTCCTTCTCGATCATGATGAATGGTTCTATGGCTAGAACTGAGCCTTCACTCGTAGAATTGATATTTTGAAGTCTAATAAATTCTTCCATCTTTTGTTTCTTATTGTGTATTTGTTGCACGAGTACTTCTTGCTTGCATCGTAACTTGTCATCCGTTGTTGAAACTCTTCATTGGATGAGCTTGAAGAATAAGATCTTGCAAAATGGCCGATGTGATTGAAATCCATTTTCGATTGTGAGACTAGTAGAATAGAAGAATAATGTATTAGAACATAAATGAGCTGTCAATGAAAAAATTTATTCTAACATACCATCATTATATAACCAACAATAATTGAATAAAGAAAGTTAGGTAGAACCAAAAAGTTGGGTAGAAAGTTAGGTAGAACCAAAAAATTGGATATTGGGTAGAAAGTTAGGAAGAACCAAAAAGTTGGGTAAAAAAGTCCAAATTTAAAAGGAAACAGAGTGAAGATATGTCTGCTCTGCTTTTTTAAACACTATAAAAAAGGAAAATGCGAAATTACGAGAATTATTGTCAACTTCGGCTACAAATAGAGAGCGTGAAATTGAGGTGCAAAGATAAAAAATTGAAGCACAAAAGTAAAAAATTGCAGCAAACAATTACCAGTAGAAATGACTAGAGAAGATAACATACTACTCATCGATTTGGACACGGTTGTTGATCTCGTAACACGTGAGTACTTCCAAGAACAATAATAAATAATTATGCAGAAGATGAGACAATCTCAAGTACCAAAACCTACTAATATGTTTGATATGTTTGAGTCTGGAATCGGTCTCTCCAATTATTAGGTTTATTATTATTGTCAGTAATTTTTTGTTTTGTTTTCATATATTTTATTTAATTTTTAATTATTTTATTTTCTTTCATGCATTTTAATATATTTTCAGTAATTTTATATTTTCTTTTCATGTATTTTTTATGTAATTATTTCTCGATGTTCATATTTTTACTATCCATATTGAAAAATGACCCCCGTTTTAATTTTAAAATTTTATATTACCATCAACGTCGTTCAAATTACTACCCATGTTATTTTAAATTTTTATATTACCATTCATATAAAAAAATTAACGCTTATATTACCTCAAATTCTTATAAAATTAACAAATATTTACAAAATATATGAATTGGGCCTATAGTTATTAAATTAAGCACATTTCCATTTCTTATTTCCACAATAATTGGCCCAAAACTCACAAACTCACAAGATATTTACGGAAAAAAATGTGATGGAGTTGATCGGTTTGCTCTGTGGGATTCTGTGAAATTGATTGCATCTGATTTTGAGAACTGTCCTTGGGCTATTCTGGGAGATTTTAATATCTTTCTACATCCTCATGAGAGAATTGGAAGTGCTGTTGACAGATCCAATGAGATTCTTGATTTTGCACAAATTATTGGGGATTGTAATTTGATTGATGCAGGTTGTGTGGGTATCCCATTCACTTGGGGAAGAAGAGCTCTCCAAGAGCGCTTGGACCGTATCTTTTTTAATGAATCTTGGGCCACCTTACTCCACTCCACCTCGGTTACTCATTTACCTCACATTACCTCCGATCATTCCCTTCTAATGATCAAATGTGGTTTCTCAGAGATGATGCACCGATCTTCGTTTCGGTTTCACAGTATGTGGATACGTCATCACACCTTCCTCAATATGGTTAAATCTGTTTGGGATTTTGATTCCAGCTCGTTCGGCATGCTTAATCTTCAGATTAAGCTTGAAGCTGTTAAAAGACATCTCAAATGGTGGAATTCTCAGGTTTTTGGTAACATTTTCGATCACTTTAAGAAAACTTCTGATGCAGTTGCTTTTGCTCAGGAAGCTCTCCATGCTGCTCATTCTCCTTCCCATTCCATGGAATTGAATCGATGTCGAGCGAAGTATGTTCTTTATACATGAATGGAAGAGGATTTTTGGCGTCAGAAATCAACTGTTAGATGGATTGTTGAAGGCGAATGTAATACAAGATTCTTTCACAGTTTTGTCAAGCAAAAATGTATCCGATCTCGAATCCACTTCATTTTCGATGGTGATCAAACTATCACTGATGAGATTGTCTTTCAAGCTTCTGCGGTGGCTTTCTTCCAAGACCTCTTATCTTCTGATATTGATACTTTTGCTACGGCTCACCCGGATTATTTTTCACATATCCCGACTTCTGTGGATATCTCTGTTTTATGTGATCTGTCTTCTGTAAAAGAGATTAAGGATGCAGTTTTCAACATCGATCCGGTAGTGTTTCTGGGCCTGACGGGTTTTCATCCTTACTCTTCCAACATTGTTGGGATATTGTTGAGTCTGATGTTCAGAATGCTGTATGAGATTTCTTTTCTGGGCACACCATGCCTCGAAGCTTCACTGCTACCACCATTGTCCTTCTACCGAAGAAGCCCCTCCCCACATCCTGGGCTGATTTTCGCCCTATCAGTCTCTGTAATGTGACTAATAAATCATCTCCAAGATCATGAACAACAGGTTAGCTCTCATTCTTCCTTCTGTTGTTGCTCAGAATCAGAGTGGCTTCACTCACGGTCGGGTCATCAGTGACAATATCATTTTGGCCTAAAAATGATTCATGACCTCAATATGACGGGTGATTCTCCGAATTTGGCTATTAAGCTTGATATGGCAAAAGCTTATGATCGGGTGCAATGGCCTTTTCTGAGATTAGTCCTTGCACAGTTGGGCTTCCCTACGAGATGGATTGATCTTGTTGGTAATTATGTTGAACATAGCTGGCTCTCTGTCTTGGATAATAACTGCCCCTTCGGGTTCTTTTCTCGAGGAGACTGAGACAGGGTGACCCTCTCTCTCCATCCTTGTTTATTTTAGTGGCTGACTATCTTTCCAGGGGTCTCGATTCTCTGTTTGGTGAATACCCAGATATGACCTATCGGACTCGTGATGGCTTTCTGTCTCACATATTTCTTTTGCTGATGATATCTTGATCTTCACCCAGGTTTGCAAAGACGGATTAATCCACCTGATGTATTTTCTTGATCACACTCTCGAGCTACAGGACAAATGGTGAATTATTAGAAGAGTAATTTTTTCATTCATCACCGCTTCGTAAGGAATGGGCCCCCTTGTTCAGCAACTTTCGGGTTTCCGGTTGGGGTCCCTTTCTATCACTTATATGGGAATTCCTCTATATAAGGGATTGCTTAAGGGTATTTTATTTACTGCCCTTAAACATCGTTTGTTGGATGCGACGAATGGATGGGGACACAGACATCTCTCTCATGGAGGATGCCTTTAGCTTATCCGGTCTACTTTCATGACCCTTCCTCTCTATTATTTACAAGTTATGGAACCGCCGAAGTTTATTTTATTGGAGATTGAGTAGATTTTGGCCCGTTTCTTCTGGGGGTACTTCTGTGATCCAAAAGAAGGTCCATTAGGTCAGTTGGGAGGATGTCTGTCTCTCTCCTTCTGAAGGTGGTTTGGGCCTTCGACGGTTTGGTGATCTTTCTCAGGCCTTTGGCCTCAAACTTTGGTGGAGATTTCGAGCACAAGGATCTCTATAGGCTCAATTTATGTGGGCTAAATATAGCCCCCTTTTTCCTACTCGCACAAGGAGGTCATGGTTTGCAAGCCATCCTTGGCGTAGACTTGTCAAGGTTGTCTCCCTTGCACAACAACACATTTTCTGGGCTCTCGGTTCGGGCGAGTGTAGTTTTTGGGATGATATTTGGTTGGGGAATGGCCCCCTTTTGGCTTTGTTTCCAGAAAGACAGTTGGGTCATCAATGTGTTAGTTTTTTCTGGTAGGGTCGACAATGGAACTTAGATTGGAGGAGATAGAGTAGGTCTCAGAATATGGGGTTCTCTGATCAGTCTATTGAGGAGATGAGTCATGTGCCGATTAGGCCTGATGGTGATGATATTATGAGGTGGTGGCTGACCTCTCACAGTGATTTCTCATTGGCCTCTGCTTGGGAGGTTGACCAAGCAAGACGACCATTTCGGGCCCTTTATGGAGTTATCTGGTCTAACTTCCTTAAACCCACCATTTTGATCTTTCTCTGGCGTCTTCTTCGTAATGGGTTACTTTTTGATTCTAAGCTTCAATCCCGCGGTGTTCATCTCGCTTCGAGATGTCACTGTTGCCCTCCTTCCTCATCCCTCTATGAGTTTATCCCTCATCTTTTTCTTTTATATGATGCTGTGCAATTTGTTTGGGTATTTTTTGCATCTTGGTTTCACTGCACACTACCTAACACCACTAATATCTCACAAGTCTTGTGATTCTGGAGACATACGGTTCCACAAGCACACACATCATATATCTGCTTTATTTAGACGGAGAGGAATAGCCACAAGCATCGTGGTGTTTCTTTTCGCCCCTCTCATATTATTTGGCAGGTTAATCATCATCTTTTCTTGCTTGTGACGGCCCGAAGGCTCCTTCCTATTCACTGGAGAGGCTCACATCTGACGGTTGACTTCATGTCGGCATCGATACCCGTTCCCCATCCGATTGCTCCCCAACTAGTCCGATGGTTGCTTCCTCTAGAACCTTGTATCAAGCTGAATACAGACGGGTCATTTGATCGTGTATCCGGCACTGCAGGTGGAGGTGGCATCTTTTGAGATCATCAGGGTGATTTTATTCTTCCATTTCAGACTACCTTTCAGGCATCTTCTAGCGTCGATGCTGAGATTCAGGCTCTTTTTCATGGTCTTAGGTTGACTCTTCAGTTCGAGACCCCTCTTTATATTGAGTTGGATGCCGAGGTTGTCGTTTCTCTTCTCCGTTCCGGCCGTCTTGATCCTTGGCAAGTTCAGCACTCTCTCATCCAGATTTGAGACCTCCTCTTACAGATGCAGACTCAGATCTCCCACATCTTTCGTAAGGACAATCGCTCTGCTGACTTCCTTGCTCTCGCGGGCAGACGATCCCACAATCTTCAAGTCCTTCATTCGCATACTGCCCCCGGTGTTTTGCTTTTCTTAGTGCGTATGGACCAGCTTGGGTACCCAAACTTCAGATTCAGATAGTTTGGGTCTCCAAACCGGGGATTCTGATTGGTTTTTACTTTTGTTATTATCTTTTCTCATTTCCTGTTATGGCCTTATGTTCATGGCCCTAGTATAGTTTGTTTGGATTTGTAAACTCTCATTCTTTTTTATATACAGACTAAGAATGGTGCCTTAATCCCCCACCCGTGATGGGTATTTTCTTTAAAAAAAGAAATTTACCGAAAAAAAAGAAAAGAAAAAGAAAATATTGGCACTGGAATAGTGTGGCTTCACACTTGACGCCATACTATTTAATTCTTCACAGTAGCACAGTGTTTGAAGTACTGTTGGGAGGCTTAAAGGAGCATTCAGCGTTAGAGTGGCGCATTGCTGGAGTTATGCATCATATTGTTCTTGGGCTACTTTTTTTTGTTTTTTAATTTATATTGTATGAATGTTAGTTAATTTCAAAGAAATTTAAGGTAACATAAATGTTAATTTTTATGGATGGTAACATAAAAAATGTAAAATAAGAAGGATGGTAATTTGAATGACGTTTATTATAATATAAAATTTTATTATAATATAAAATTTTGAAATTAATACAGGTGGTCATTTTTCTACATAGATAGTAAAAATATGAGAATTATGAAATAATTACATAAATTACTAAAAACAAATTAAAATGCATGAAAATAAAACATAAAATATTGAAATAAATTAAAAATAAAATTAAGAATATAATCCTATCATTAATATTCTTTTCGTATATATGGCTTGCATTAACTTCTTCTTGACTTTGCATTTCGAATCATTAAATGCGGCAATTACGACTTGCAGCTTTCCTATAGATTGTCAGGTCACGTGTCTCTGCAGATTGTCAGGTCACATGTCTCTCTTAGATTGGATTTGAGTCCGCAACTTCAATTTGTCTCTACTGACTTCATTTCGATTCGTTGAGGATTCTAATCCTCGTATGTATCTTAATCTTCCTCGTATATCAGCATGAGCTGATTCTGTTGTTGTATTTAATATTTCTCTAAAAATTGCAGTAAGTTAATTGCTCTTATGTATCTTACGATACTTCTTGTTGTATCCTTACTTACAACGGTGTTGTATCTTACTCTTAATTTCAGCTGTGATGTATGTCTTTTTTTCAGCTACTCTGTTTCGAACTATTCTTACAGAGTTTTCTTTTCTTCATTTGCATGCAGCATACTTACTTTCCTCGAAGTCATCCACTCTTCATACTTCAAACAACAGACTCAAAACTAGTCTATGCTTCACTTAAACATTGTGCTTTTTATCAAAATCTAAATATTGATATCCTAACAGTATGTTATCTTCTCTAATCATTTTATATTGGTAATTTCTTACTTCAATTTTTTACTTTTGTGCTTCAATTTTGACCCTTTACACCTCGATATCGAGCTTTTTTATTTTCAGTCAAAGATGATAAAAATTCTTGAATTTCCTCTTTTATTTACCCCCTGTGTCAGATGAAGAATTACCATTCTTTTGTTTTCATCACTTAAATTGATTGAAAATGAAGGCGTGGAACGATTAGGAGAAATATGAGACTCATTAATAACTTCTAGTGAAAATGATGTCGAGGCTTCACTAGTGTTTTCGGTCTGCACATATTCTTTCAAATCAAACCACACATGGTTAAATTTTAACCCGTCTTTATATCTTTTTTGTTGTATCATCTCAAAAGAATGTTGAAATTGTTGAGAAAATCTTTATGATACATAAAATAGTAAAACATATAAATAATTACTTACGATATTAAGCTCACTTGCACTACTTGGATTCATATACTCCATCGTATGCAAACAACCAATAAAATTTCTAACATTTTTGAGAATTGTTTGCATGCGGCATTATAGTGATCTTTGATTATGCTCTTTTATGTTAGAGTTTGACAATTCAAAATTGAACTTATCTGTAAGTCTGTAACGTGTTTCCAAAATTGATCTTTGGAATAGTTTATATCAATAATTTGATCTAATGAAACTTCAAAAAGGACATCACAAAAATGTCTGTTAGGATTTCGATGTTTAGATTTTGATGAGACAAAACGTAATTGTAATAAGAAGTGTTAAGTACCCCATTTTTCACAATGTTTAAGTGAATATATAGACTAGTTTTGAGTCTAGTTTTAAGTGCTGAAAGATGGAGGTTTTACAAGGATGAAGCTGCATCTAAGCCTTTCAGAAAAGAAGCTGCTGCAAGAAGACAGATACAACATCGCTGCAAGAAGGCAGATACAGTATCGCTGCAAGAAGACAAAACATCACTACAGTTGTGTAAGAAGAAATGACATGTAGCATCGCTGCAAGAAAAGGATACAAGAGTACTGCAAGAAAAAGATGCAGCATCTCTACTCAAAGATACTGCAACCAGGTCTTAGTTACAGCAGCACTGCAAGATAGTATCAGCTGCATGAAGACCAATGATACAGCGCAAAGCTTACAGTTCAGATAAGTCAATCAGCGCCTTTTACAATAACAAGTATCCTGCAATCCGAGAATGGATAAATGCAGTACGAGGAATGAAGAACCAAACAAGAATAAATAGAGCCGTTCCAAAGAAGATCAAAATCACAGACATGGAGCCAATACGAAGATGCCACATGGACTGATGTGCTGCAGAAAGCTGCTAGCCACAACTGCCGCATTAAATGCTCCAAAAAGAGAAAGTCAAGTCGCATTAAATGCGAGCCATGCCATTGATCAGACTACATCAAATTCAAAAGAGAGATATCTTCTTTAATGGATATCTTCTCCTACAAGTATAAATAGATGATGAGCAACACTGAAGCTGACTACTGATTAACTGAAGAATCTACGCTAAAACTCTCAAGTTTACAAGATTCAAAAATACAAGTTTCCAACAGTTTCAGTCACTCAACCTTTGTGAAGTGAAGCAAGCTCAGTGCTGAAAGATCCATCGACGGATTCAGAAGCTCACTTCACCACACCAGTTGAAGAACTCGTTTATATACTTTTTAACCTTGTTGTTGTGTGCTTAGGTTGTTTCAGTGGTGTCGAACAGTTGATAGGAGAAATCCTTACTATTTGTATAATTGTCTAGAGTTAGGTAGCTTCCCTGTGTGGGAGTGTAGAACCCTGTATGGGTTAGCCTTTGAAGTTTACAGTTGTTGTGTGTACGTTGGACTTCAGTAGGTTGTTACTTTGTAAAGTTGATAGATTGTTAGGAGGGTCCTGTAATTCAATCTTACTTAACAAAGTTCCTGCTCGAAGAGCAGTAAGGTGGATGCAGAAGGATTACACCACATTCGAACCACTATAAGCCATACGTGTTTATTGCTTCATTAATCCGTGTTTACCTTATATTTCTAGTATATCTCATAAGCATAAAACGTTTTTTAAAGAAGCATATTTGAGAAAATCAGCCTTGTATTATAAATTATATTTTTCCGCTGTGCATAAAACTCTAAGTTACAGCGTGCAGCACTGCATTCTAGTGCTGTAAGCAGTAGCTGTCTGACGCTGCAAGTTCAAGTAACTTGCAGAATAGAAAGGTTTTTCAAAGATTTTAAAAATCGTCGAATGTTCATTCACCCCCCTCTGAACCTCGAACACCACGTGGGACCAATAAGTGGTATCAAAGCGTGTTGGGTTAAAGCCAACTTATCTGGTCGCCTACCCAGATCCGTCTTGTCTCACTGTTTTCTCTGCATTCAAAAACTCTTTCTTACAGCATATCATGGATTCCTCTAATCATAAGTTACCTATGTTTTCCGTAGAGGAATATGACGATTGGAAGATAAGAATGCAGACACATCTTTCAGCAATGAATGATGAAATGTGGACGGTCATCACCGAAGGACCAATCATACCCATGAAGGTGAATCCAATGTTTGGAAGAGACCTAGCAGAAGGAGATCAGCCACCATTGAACTTCCTATCTAAACCACTACAAGAATGGAATAATGAAGATAAGAAGAGAGCCAACTTAGATAATGTGGCAAAGAATGCTCTATTCATTACTTTGGATAAGGGCACGTTTAGCAAGGTCAAATCCTGCTCAATATCCAAAGAAATATCAGAAAAACTGGAGCAAATATGTGAGGGGACTGAGCTCACTAAAGACAACAAGATCTCCAACGCTACCCAACTATTCGAGATCTTCGAAATGAAGAATGAAGAGACTCTTGAGCAACTAGACTTGAGATTCACATCCATAGTGAACGAACTACAAGCTCTGGGCAAGCACTATACTCAGAAGGAGAAGAATATGAAAGTGCTTAGAGTCCTGCCCGCGGAGTGGGACAGCAAAACCACTGCCATGAGAGTGTCTATGGACTTGAAGTCCATAAGTACATTCGACCTATTCTCCGATCTCAAAGCATTTGAATCTGACATCAACAGAAGAAGAAAGGAGTCCGAAGAATCGAGCTCCAAAGTTACAACGCTAACTGCCAGAGGCTCCAAGGATACAGCAACCACTAGTTGCAGTAAGAAGACTGAGGTTACAGCAGAAGTTGCTGAAGAGGACATGACTCTAGTTCTAAAGAAATTTAGAAAATTCATGAAGAGCAACAACAATAGCAGCAACACCAACCTCAACAAAATGAATGACTTCAGAAGAAGCCATCCACCTCCTCAGGTATCCTCATCTCCACAGTCAAATACAAGCAATATTGACTTGTGCTATAACTGCAGGAAACCAGGACACTATGCAAGAAATTATCCATACCCAACGGTGCACAAGTATCCTGAAGGAGAGAGAGAGTAGAGGAGAGATAAAAGAAGAGAGGAAAGACACAAGCTTCGAGCTCTCATATGAGAGATGGAGAAGGCCAAGGATACAGTAGTCCCAAAGGAAGTACTGAAAGCTGCAGAATCCTCTGACAGCGATACTGAAACCTCATTCTCTGATGAAGAAGCGCTGATATGCCTTATGGCTAAAGATTGCGAGGACAATGAAGAAGATGAGGTAATCTATCAACCATTGTCCATATCAGAAAATGAAGAGCTGAAATCTATCCGAGAGTTATCAGTATTTATCAACTCTGTTCCTATCTAACGGAACGCTATTGGATCAAATGACAAAGACATTGTTAAGAAAAAGATGGCTTTTCCCGGATGAAATGAAAATTGGATTCATGTAACAGGAGAAAGATTTCCCATTCCTTAGCCGGAAAGATATGTGGCTATGAAAGAGGGGTTTAGTGGAACAGAATTGACTGGGTGGTAGAGTGGTGGAAACGCTTCTTTCTTCCATATTTTGGACCTTATGATCCACTCCTTAAAAAGGATCATGAGTGAGTTTGAGCAGATCAACTCAATTCATGAGGAACTGAAGGTTGAAAAATGAGAACCTAAGAATCGACAATGAGATCCTCAAGAGCAATAATATTGATATTGCCAAAATGCTGGCTGCACGTGAGTCTGATAACTCAAGGTATAGTAAGCTACAACAGGAGGTCTCTAGATTAAATCTGCTGATCACTAAGCTAAAAACTAAGAAGGAAAGCTTGCAGTCCACGATAAGTACGTTCAACAAATCATCAAAGGACGCAAGAGATTGCATAAATCAAAACAAAAATCCTTTTGAAAAATCGGGTCTAGGTTACAGCAATCACACCTCTCAATATACAGCAAGTACATCTAAAGCTGTCATGTTTGTTCAAGCTGAAACCCCAATGGACAAAGAGTTACTCTGTAACTCTGTGAAGGTCTTGAACAAAACAACAATGATGGATAAAGAGAAAAAACCCCAATGCTCAATTGCAGGAAGTAAGCCTGCATCTAAGAACTGGCTGCAGCAGAAGCCATCTGCTATAAGCAGCAAGAGGATACAGCAACCTACAAAGTTACAGTATAGAAGAAAATTTCCCACCTATACTGAGACATACATGTCTAAACCTCAAAGAGGATATACTCAAGGGAAGTATGGTGGAAGACCACACTACAAAAGTGTTGGTAACACATATGTTATCTCTGCACACACCTTTAACAGGCAGTTCAAAAGCAGAACTGCATATAATCAGAGAACCAACAATTCTTACAGCAAAACAGTGACTGTTAAGAAAGTTTGGGTTCCTAAAGCAACTAACCTCAAAGGACCCGTATAGAAGTGGGTGCCTAAATCTGTTTGAAATTGTTACAGGTTTCAGTACCAGGTTGCAGCAGTGATGTATGGTACATTGACAGCGGCTGCTCAAGACACATGACAGACAGTAAAGAAACTTTAAAAGACTTCCAAGAATGTAAAGGACCAAAGGTCATCTTTGGAGATGATTCCAAAGGAAGCACAAAAGGAAGTGGATGCATACTCAAAAGAAACATAAAGATCAAAGATGTATCCTATATAAAATGACTCAGATACAACCTTCTAAGCATCAGTCAATTCTGTGACAAAGGATACACAGTGGAATTCAACCTCAACAAATGCTTAATCAAGGACAACACTTCAAATGAAGTCAAACTTACAGGGACAAGAAGAGAAAACATCTATCTAGCTGATTGGAACTCCTCTATTCAACCAACATGCTTTATTATGTAGAGTCCACCAGAGCTGAGCTGGCTGTGGCACAAGAGGTTAAGCCATCTGAACTTCAAGACTATCAACAAGCTAGCAAGAAAAGACCTTATGAGAGGATTGCCAGATGTGGCATACAAGTAGGAGAATGTCTGTGGAGCTTGTCAAAAAAGAAAGCAAGTTAAGAGCTCATTCAAAGACAAGATACAAAAGTCATCTCACAGGATTCTAGATCTTCTGCGCATGGACCTATTTGGACCAGTAGAACCAGTAAGCTTGAGTGGGAAGAAGTACTCTCTTGTAGTTGTAGATGACTACTCCAAATACACATGGACAGTCTTCCTTGCGAAGAAATCAGAAACTCAAGACAAGCTACCTGGTCTCATGAAGAAAATTCAAAACGAAAAGAGCTTGAGCATAGTAAAGATAAGATCAGACAGAGGAACTGAGTTCACAAACAAATTCATTGAGAAATTATGTTCTGATAATGGTATTCGACATGAATACTCTGCTGCTAGAACACCTCAACAGAACGGTGTAGCTGAAAGGAGAAACAGAACCCTCAAGGAAGCAGCAAGGACAATGATAGCAGAAGTAGAAGTACCAAAGAGATTTTGGGTTGAAGTAACCAACACTGCCTGCTACACTCAGAACAGATGTTTAATCATCAAGGATCTAGACAAAACTCCTTATGAAATCTGGAATGGATATACACCAAATGTTTCATATTTACACATCTTTAGATGCATATGTTATATTTTCAACAATGGAAAGGAGCATCTGAAAACTTTTGATGCAAAATCAAATGAAGGAGTATTTCTAGAATACTCTGCTGTAAGTAGAGCTTTCAGGGTATTTAACAAGAGAACCTTGATGCTTGAAGAATCTATTCATGTGGTGTTTGATGAACCACATTGTGACACCAAGAAGTTAGTAGAGTCAGTCAAAGATATAGCTCAAAGTATAGAGAATGTTGTTCCATATGTAGAAGGAGTTCTGCCTACAGGAGAAGACAAAGAAGAGGAAGCTGCAACTATGGATGCAGTAGATATTCTTACAGCAGCAGAACCTTCTGATATATAGCAATAAGAGGAGCAACCTAGACCAGGACATATCTTTGAGCCTGACAGGATATGGCTAAGGAATCATCCAAGAGATCTTATCATAGGAGATCCATCCATTGGAGTAAGAACAAGAAGATCCATCCCTCATGAAGCAATGTTTGCATGCTTCATATCCCAGACAGAGCCCAAGACTACAGTAAAGGCCCTGTAAGATAGCAACTGGGTACAAGCTATACAAGAAGAGCTAAATGGTTTTGAAAGAAATCAAGTATGACAAACAGTTGCAAGACCAACTCATCAAGGAGTAATAGGAACAAAGTGGGTCTTCAAGAACAAATTAGACGAATCTGAACTCGTTGTAAGGAACAAAGCAAGATTAGTTGCCAAAGGATATTGCTAGGAAGAATGAATTGATTTTGATGAGACTTTTGCTCCAGTAGCAAAACTATAAGCAATAAGAATTTTTCTGGCATATGCAGCTCACATGAATTTCAATGTCTATCAAATGGACGTTAAGAGTGCATTCCTGAATGGTCTCCTTACAGAAGAAGTGTATGCTGAGCAACCTCCAGGTTTTGAAGATCAAGCAGAGGAGAAGGTGTTTAGGCTACACAAGGCCATATATGGACTTAAGCAAGCACCTAGAGCTTGGTATGACACCTTATCTCTCTATCTGCTAGAAAATGGTTTCCAGAAAGGAACAATCGACAAAACGCTGTTTAGGATACATGATGGAGAAAGTGTACTGCTAGTACAGATATATGTGGACGATATCACCTTCGGATCCACCAACAAAGAGTTATGTGAGAAGTTCTCCAACCTGATGCAGTCAAAGTTCGAGATGAGTATGATGGGAGAACTAAGTTTCTTTCTCGGACTGCAAGTAAAACAACTGTCTACAGGAACCTTCATCAGTCAAGTCAATTATACGAAAGAGCTTATCAAGAAATTTGGCATAGAGAATGGTGCAGCAATATCTGTTTCTATGTCGACATCAATGAGTCTTGACAAAGATGAAGATGGTAAAGACGTTGATATCACGAAGTACGGACGCTTAATTGGATCCTTGCTATATCTTACAACAAGCAGGCCAGACATTATGTTTGCAGTTGGAGTCTGTGCAAGATTTCAAGCAGCTCCAAAAGAATCACATCTTTCTGCTGTCAAGAGAATCATCAAGTATCTGAAAGGAACTCAGAAAGTAGGCCTATGGTATCCAAAGGAAGGAGGATTCAAGCTTAAAGGCTACTCTGACTCAGATTATGCAAGCTGCAAGATTGATCGAAAAAGTAGCAGTGGGACTTGTCAGTTTCTGGGAAATAGACTTGTTTCATGGTTTTGCAGAAAACAAACTTCAATTGCAACCTCTACAGTAGCAGCAGAGTATGTTGCAGCAGGAAGTTGATGTGCGCAGATTCTCTGGATACAGCAGCAACTTAGAGATTATGAGATTGAAGAAAAATAGACTCCAATTCTCTAATACAAGTGCAATTATAATTACCCATAATCCTGTTTTTCACTCAAGAACAAAGCACATAGACATTAGACATCATTTTATAAGAGATCACGTGGAGAAGAAAGATGTTGTGCTTGAGAAAGTTCATACGGATCTCCAGCTTGCAAATATATTCACTAAACCTTTGAGTGAATCGAGATTTTCTATGCTTAGAAACGAGCTGGAAATTCTTAAATTATGAGGTGAAAAAGATGGTGCAAAAACCAAGGGGAACCTCTGCATGCTTGAGAGAAGCAGTAACTATAGTACTGCAAGTTGCGTCTTATTACAGCGCTGGGTTCAAACAGCACTGCATATATATATATATTCTTCTAGTACAGCAAAAATCGGGAGTGTAAGCAGCACCAGGTTACAACATTTATTTCAAAAGAGTATTGATTACTCTGTAACCTCGTACCAAAGGTTACTGCAACCTTAAAAAGACATTTATTTGGGCGGCAAAGTGCATGTCATTCAGCATTAAATGCAAAGTCTGTGCGCGTCAGAAGTGGAAGAGTCTTATCTCAGAAGCCCATGCGCCTAGTAATGATTATTGACGATTTGACCGCTCCGTTTTTTTCTGGACCGTAAGATCAATTCCCTCTGATTTATCCCAACCGTTGATCTTACTACACGTCTCTTGAGATCTGTCATAACCCTCATAACCGCCCTTATTCAAAAATCATTTGCACTATCACCCAAAGAGAGAAGTTTTCCTCTCACAAAAATTTTCTAAGTCCAAATCTTCAAATCTTTTCATCTTTCTCTCTCTCAGAAAAATCCATGACAGCCAGACAAACCATCGTGTTGGAAGGACGTTTGATCAACCAGGAGCATGTTTATGCTTCTAGGCTGTATGATAATGCTCTCGTAAAGAGAATCTTCGATGCCCTTTAGCGGACCCAAGTCCTAGGGCTTCTAACCACTGTTTACGCTGGCTTCTCCATGGAGTCAGTACAGAGATTCTACTCCTATACTAGACAGACAGAGGAGAGAAACTGCATCCTGTTCAGGATGGATGCATATGAGGAAGAACGGTCTCTAACCGTTAGAGACATCATTACCACCTTCAGCATTTCCGCCGGAGGTTTGACCCCCAGTCAGCTAATGACATATGGGGAGGGAACTGCCCAAGAGATGTGGGATCTCTTTCGAGCAAGGGATGCTGGGGCTGAAATCAAGAAAAGTCCCCTAAAAAAGCTCTTCAAATCGGAGTTTGAACTCCTTCATGATATCTGTGCATACACCATTGAAGGCCGAATAGGGAGTTATGACAAGTGTACAGATCTCCGGTTCTGGATCATGTCTGCCATCATGGGCGGGGAGAATGTGAATTGGGCTAGGTTCATCATGAAGAGGCTATGGGAGGAAGCAGAGAAGATAACGGTGAGGAGGAGCTATATCATCACCATCTGCTCTCTGCTCTGCAAGCTTGATCTTCAACTTGTAGCACCCATCCCTATTCCCATTGGGAAGTATCTTGGAGAGAAGAAGAAGGGTAAGACCCAACCGAAGGCAGCAGAAGCTGGGATTGCACGGAAAGCAACTAAAGATAAAAAGAATGCACCCCTGGCTCTACAAGATGAAGCTGTGGGCAGCGGGGAAGAAGCCGAAGAAGAGGACGTTCAGAGTCCTCTTCTTGTCATCAAGAGGAGCTCAGGAAATGCTGTACCTGAACTTTAATCCTCCTCTGATGATGATGCTCCACTTGTTAGGAGGGCCCCACGCAGCAAGAAGAAGGCTGTCACAGCTGTTTATTCTCAACTCTCTACACCTTCTGTGGTGGTAGTAGATGTTGTGGATGAGTCTCATCAGCCCCAGGATCAAAAAGGAGCTCTTGATGCCCAACTCTCTACACCTTCTGAGGTGGTAGAAAACATTGAGGATGAGTCACATCGGCTTCGGGAGCCACATCAGCTCCAGGTCCAGCCAACTAAAGAAGCTTGTCTACAAACAAAAGCTTCAGTGCTGGATCCAACCTTTCCGGCTGCTAGAAATATAGAGCAACAGTACAATCTTTGAAGGGAGATATGACTGTCTAAGAGGGAAATCTTGTTGAATTGGAAGGATTTCCTCACAGTCGAGCAAGTAGTCCTGAAGTGGGCCAAATCAGAAGACATTATGACACTCCTGCAATCTGAGTATGCAGCAAGAGTACAAGAGCTTGATGAAAGCAGTGATGCTCAGGGAGCAAAGGACAAGGGAAAGGGAAAAGCTCTTACAGAATCCGACTCTGTAGAGCTGCCGATGAGAGCAGCATTGGAAGACGTCCAGGTTTTTCTTACCCCGGCTGCGGAGGCTGTAAGAAGGGGCGATGACGTCGCTTTTGTCCAAGAGCAAATCGACACCCTGGAAGTGAAGCAAGCTGAGGAAGCTATGCTGCAACAGGCGCTGCAACGAAGTGTAACATAAACTAAGATGCAGCACACTCCTAGGAGAATGCGGGGAGAAGGAAGCTCAAGTCATCACAATTCAAGCTCCCCTGCATACGAGCAAGTAGTTGAGGGCCTCTCCAACATTGTCACGCTAGATCCTTTGGAGGAGGAGGAATCTCAACTATTAGACTATGGCGATTTCTCTGTTCACATGGATACTGCTGAAGCAGACTCTATGAGGGAACCGTCAGCCATCATTTAGGGAGTGATCTTTGATCTTGCTGAAGTCGTCGATGAAGCAACTACGGAGGAAGTTGCAGAGGCTGGACTCCCTGTACTGGCGAAGACAGCAGTACAACAAGCAACCACCCTTGTCGAAGCAGCTGAAGAAACAAGGAGGGTGGAAGCTGAGATTCTTGCAGCATTGGAGCTTACATTGCTGAATGCTATAGACGCTGCAAGAAACCAAGAAGCACTGCAAGAACCCATTCTTGCAGCTGAACATGTCCATGTTACAGGACCGACCGAGGAGATGGGGTCCTTATCGAAGACCTCAAGCGAGGATGTTGTTCTGACAACACTCCCTGAGGGAGAGAAGACCTCTGCTGGGGAGGCTGTTCAAACAGTACCCACAGAGGATGCTGCAGAAGTAGCTGAGGTAACCCCTGTGCAGCTAGAGACACCTCAAAAAGAGGTTGATGCTGCAGCTGCTGCTTGCTCTCAAGAACCTTCTAAGGTTACAGCAGCAGAGGTTACTGAAGACGCTGAAGCTGAGGCTACTGAATTCGCCAGGATGATGAGGAGGCGCAACATAGCTGCTTACGGGCCAAAATCTGGTGGATCAGAACCCGTTGCAGTCTCCTCCGACGAAGAAGAAGCAGATGAACAAGAGCACCCATCCTCGAGTTCTCCAGACTCTCTTTCAAACAAACAGGAGGATGAGGTTACTGCTGAGACACCAAGGTAGGATGCAACTATGAACCCCCATGCTGTAATCCCTTACACTGTATCGGTTGCCGCTTAACAACAAGAAGGAATTTGGGGCTGACTCCTGACGAATCGATCGACAGAGTTGAAATCGCTGTTAGACATCTGGTGCAAGCTCTCTAGGAGCATGAGTCTACCATGCGGAACAGCTTCAGGGTCACTGCCCAATTCCACGTTGAGACCATGTCCAGCTTCAAGAAAGATCTTGAAGTTTTGCCTGGGATGATCAGAAGAACTCTCAATGATCACTCCCATAGGTTGTACATGGAACGGGTCAGGATGGAGGGAGAGCTGAAAATTGATGCTGCTCAAACGCGTCAAGAAGTAAGACAATGTAGGCGCCTTGTTGAGAGCACATCTGAAAGGATGAACACTCAATCCCACGTCCTCGACGCATTTCTGAATCACACTGCAGAGCTGGTATCCTCGAGAACTAAAAGTGTGGATGACCATTTGGGGAACCTGGAGCTGATTGTTAGAGAACTGAGGGACATCATGTTCCGAGCATTTCCTCAGTATGTTGACGCTCCTCAGGCTGCCCCCGAACCGACCCGAAAACCGTACTCCAAGGTGGTTCCACCTGTCCCTACTCAGCCCCCGACTTTTGATGATGCCGAAAAGGGGGAAGGATTTACTGATAGATACAGGAGCTCAGGGGAAGCTGAAGAAGAAGATGATGACCAGCAACCTCTCAGCAGGAGAAGAAAGAGGTCTGGATCATCTGCTGCTGACATCTCATCTCCCAAGCGCTGGAGAAGAGATGATGAAGGAGAAGCTAGAGGAGCTGGTGCTGCAAGAAGATCAGCAACAGGCGCTGCACCCAGCAGAGCTGCAAGCAAAGATGCAGCACCTCCCTCTCATCATCATACAAAGAGAGGGAATGAGAGCCAGCAGCAAGACTCAAGAAAGAGGATGAGCGGGGACGAGTCCGAGAGTCAGAGGCTTCAAAGAAAAGAAGAAGATCCATATGCCTGGATTTAAAGACTATGAGTAATTGGTGAGAGGAGAATTTTTGCCAAAGACCTCTACCAATATCCTCCTCAAGAAATCCCTCGCCTTGACACTGAAAACATATCTGCTGAAGTTTCCATTCTGATGGATCAAAGGCCTGAAGAAGAAAATATGGCTTGGAGATTTGATATCTTCAAGGAAATCAGACTGCTTACTGACAGGAATCCATCATTTGAGGAGATCACCTTGTACAAACGATCAGAATACCTCAGGAACTTCAGAACTCTATGCAGGAAAGATAAATTCAGCAGATACCATACCTGCAAGACTGCATTGAAGAGATATGAGCAGCTCGCTAGGTAAGGAGATCTTGAAGTTCAGAGATTCTATATCGACCTAGTGAAGCATGGCAGGATCGTGCCTTATTGTGAGGACTTCTGGCTGGTGAATTCAAATTCCAATATTTATGCAGAAGCTAGATGAGTCCTATTAAGAGTCCATCAAGGACTGGTGGAAGGGGTCAAGAAGAAGAGAAGACATTGAAAAGTTTGCTGAAAGAAGACCTGAAGAATCGTCTATAAAGAGGTCCCTGTTTCAGTAAACAATATTCCCTCTTGTAATATCCCCATGTATCTTTCCTTTTGTAAAATTTCTTTCTCTAATGAAGAAATTTTTCTTTCTGGTCCTGATCAAGTTCAAACCTTATGAACTTTTGCATGCTGCTTATTTATTTTCCTGTAGTTTAGTGATAAAGGAATAGCATGATGCATCTCTGATGAATCTAGAGTTTATTTTTGCCTTATGAAAGCTGTTTAAGCATGTAACACTGGATCTTACGATATTCTGTAAAGTGAAAATCTTTCTTGATAAACGAAATAATGTAAATGTTTTGTCATCATCAAAAAAGGGGAAATTGTTGGAATTTCGATGTTTAGATTTTGATGAGACAAAACGTAATTATAATAGGAAGTGTTAAGTACCCCATTTTTCACAATGTTTAAGTGAATATATATACTAGTTTTGAGTCTAGTTTTAAGTGCTGAAAGATGGAGGTTTTACAAGGATAATGCTGCATTTAAGCCTTTCAGAAAAGAAGCTGCTGCAAGAAAGCAGATACAGCATCGCTGCAAGAAGGCAGATACAATATCACTGCAGCTGTGTAAGAAGAAATGGCATGCAGCATTGTTGCAAGAAAATGATACATGAGTACTGTAAGAAAAAGATGCAGCAGCTCTACTCAAAGATACTGCAACCAAGTCTTAGTTACAGTAACACTGCAAGATAGTATCGGCTGCATGAAGATCAAGGATACAGTGCAAAGCTTACAGTTCAGATAAGTCAATCAGCGCCTTTTACAACAACAAGTATCCTACAATCCGAGGAAGGATAAATGCAGTACGGGGAATGAAAAATTAAATAAGAATAAATAGAGCCGTTTCAGAGAAGATCAAAGTCGCAGACATGGAGCCAATACGAAAATGCCACGTGGACTGATGTGCTGCAGAAAGCTGCTAGCCGCAACTGCCGCATTAAATGCTCCGAAAAGAGAAAGTCAAGTCGCATTAAATGCGAACCATGCCATTGATCAGACTACATCAAATTCAAAAGAGAGATATCTTTTTCAACGGATATCTTCTCCTATAAGTATAAATAGAGAATGAGCAACACTGAAGCTGACTACTGATTAACTGAAGCATCTACGCTAAAACTCTTAAGTTTACAAGATTCAAACATACAAGTTTCCAACAGTTTCAGTCACTCTATCTCTGTGAAGTGAAGCAAGCTCAGTGCTGAAAGATCCATCGACGGATTCAGAAGCTCACTTCAACGCACCAGTGGTGTCGAACAGTTGATAGAAGAAATTCTTGTTATTTGTATAGTTGTCTAAAGTTAGGCAGCTTCCCTGTGTGGGAGTGTAGAACCCTGTGTGGGTCAGCCTTTGAAGTTTACAGTTGTTGTGTGTACGCTGGACTTCAGTAGGTTGTTACTTTGTAAAGTTGGTAGATTGTTAGGAGGGTCCTATAATTCAATCTTGCTTAACAAAGTTCCTGCTCGAAGAGCAGTAGAGTGGACGTAGAAGGATTACACCACCTTCGAACCACTATAATCCATACGTGTTTATTGCTTCATTAATCTGTGTTTACCTTATGTTTCTAGTATATCTCATAAGCATAAAACGTTTTTGAAAGAAGCATATTTGAGAAAATCAGTCTTGTATTGTAAATTATATTTTTCCGTTGTGCATAAAACTCTAAGTTACAGCATGCAGCACTGCATCCTAGTGTTGTAAGCAATAGCTGTCTGACGCTGCAAATGTAATGTCAATCTAACAGATGAGATTAAAAGAAAATGTAACTTATCAATGGTTAGAATTTAACAATACATTGTAATGCCTTAGTCCCAATAATTAGGAAAATGTCGTCACCCTTTACTTACTTTAAACTAAAGAATTCATAAGATACATTACAGTGGAAGTCTAAAATAAAAACACGAGATATAATTTTTTTTTAAACTTGATATAATTTATTTTGACTCGTGTCTCACCCACATTTCTAGATTAAATGTGTGGACATACACTTATATGAGATAACATGATAGAACAAATATATTATATCGGAATATAGAACAAAATCACTGCCGACACAAGGCAGGATAAAAAGTAAGTCTAGAAGCAAAAAATCTAAGGAAAAACAAGAAGCAAAAAAATAGGTGCATCAAGGACAAGCACCATCACGATCAACTCGAAACGACGGCCATCCCAACTGATCGAATCTGGCCAAAACCTGGACCTGTCGAGGTAAGGCCCCTGGGGGGAATCCTCCAACTAACTCAGTCTGACACCCTAACTTAGCCAGATAATTAGCCACTGCGTTCCCCTCTCGCAAGATATGGGACACCTGAAACTCCAAGGTGGATAGGACATTTCGGATGGAAGTGAGGGACTCCTGGAAATGCCAATGACCTGTATCCGAGTGCGAAAGGAGTTGAACAACCAAGATAGCGTCCAGCTCAATCCACACTCGGGAAAATCCTAGCCTAATATGGAAGAGGCCACTCTGAAGCGCCGAAAGCTCTGCTGCCACACTATTTGTCGCTGATCCTCGCTCATGAAACGCAAAGAGAACTCCGCCTCCATGATCTCGGATCATGCTGCCAATCCTAGACACCAAGGAAGCCGCCCGAAAAGCTCCATCAGTGTTCAGCTTCACCCAACCAAGATCGGGTGGACGTCAAACAATCGAAGGTATAGGAGGCTAAGGGGGTCTGGAACGATAAAAAAGGCCTAATGAAGCTGCAACATGAAGAACACCCCCCAGCTCTCCCTACTGAGGAGCCTGCTGTGATGTAGAACTGAACCTGTCTCATGACTCGAAAGATGATCGAGTCGGCGTGAACTGGTAACCACCGGTGCTTGCCATCATTTCTTGCAGTCCAGAGGAACCACAAGATCAAGCAAGGGATCACTGTCATGATGTGTGTGCAATGTGTGTGCATTCCAGAGGAAAAATGCCTCCAATAATGCAATATATGGGAAGTGTGCACAGTGTGTGGAGGTGTCAAACCAAATAAGTTGTAGAAATGCTCCCAAACTCTCCTCGCAATACGTCTCAAGTAGAAGACATGGCCAACAAACTCTATATCAGAAGACTGACTCGGAAGAGAAAGATCTGGACAACAAAGACACTTCGAAGCTAAAGAAGTGCCACGAGCCTGAAGCTTGCAGTCAATCAGGAGACGATCTAGGACAAGTCGCCACAGGAAAATAGAGATGGTAGGGGTAAGGTAAGGGGACCACACCATACTAAGGATAGGACTATGAGGAAATTGAGGTCTGATCGTCGCCCAAACCGACGCAAAAGAGAATTTTCCATCGGAAGAACCCTTCTATCGAATAAGATCCGAAGAGGAAGCACGAATAGGGACCAAGCAGATCCGATCCGCCATCTCGGAGGAGACCACACGAAGAAGCTTCTTCCTGTCCCAAGCACCATCACTCCAGAATCAGCAGACCGAAGCACCTAAGAGCCGAGAAACCTCCACCACCTCAGCAAGAGGCCCATCCCCCATCTAATGGTTGTACCAGAAACTCATCTCCCCAGAACCCAGCCGCCAGAAAATCTGAGACTGGACCCCAAGACAAATCGAGCACATCCTCTTCCAGATTGTGCTAGAATGAGGCGAAACACCCATACTACCAGGAAACTGGTGCCGACAATACTTCTGTAACAGAAACCTAGCCCAAAGAGAGCCCTGCTCCCAAAATCTGAACCACAGCTTATACGAGAAAGACTCAACAACATTCGAGAGATGTCGTAAGCTCAACCCACCCTCAGCTGTCGGTTGATAAATTGTCTCCCACGAAACCCAATGGGTGTGCCTTTGCCGGCCATATGAGCCCCAGAAGAACCTAGCCAAGTACTGCTCAATTCGTCGAATCATGTACTGCGGCGGCTGAACAACCTGAACCAAATGGAGAGCCATCGAAGAAAGAGTACTCCTGATTAGCGCAAGACGGCTCCCAAAAGAAAGCGCAGTCCGAGCCCAGCCTGCAATCTTATCAGTGATCCTATCCACCAAGGATTGGAAAAGAGCACCTCTTATATTTTTCTTATACAAGGGAGCTCCCAAGTATATGATCGGCAAAAACTGCTTCGCGTAGCCCAAAATCCGTTCAATCCGGCCCACTACCACCTCAGGGCACCTCGAACCCACGACGAAGGTACTCTTGGAAGCACTCATCATCTGACCCGAAGTCTGACAGTACTCCTCCAAAAACCCCTTCAAATGTCGGAGACCTTGAGTGTAGGCAGTAGTGAAAATCATAACATCATCTGTATATGCCAGATGAGACACCGAAAAACTACCCCTAGTCCCAAACTTCATCACAGGGTACCTATCAAACAGCGCATCCAATCCTTGAGAAAGATAATCCGCTGCCAGCACAAACAGGGTCGGAGATAACGGATCCTCCTGTTGAAGACCTCGTGAAGACTGGAAGAAACTAGAAAGCTGCTCGTTCACCAAAATCGAGAACCGACAGAAACTGACACATCTCCTAATCAGGTCAACCAAAGCCGGAGGAAAACCCCGAAGCTCCAAAACATGAAATAGGAAGCTCCACTAAACCCGATCGTAAGCCTTCGCCATATCCAGCTTCAAAATGAGGTTCGGATGCCTTCCTTGGGTCCCAATCTCGTGAACCATCTCCTGTGCAAGCAGGATATTATCACTAATCAAGCGACCCCTGACAAACCCACTCTGAGAGGGAGCAAGCAGCTGAGGCACAAAAGAGGCCAACCTGCTGGTAATCACTTTCGAAATGATCTTATTCGTCACGTTGCATAGACTAATCGGCCGAAACTGACTCCAAAACGCTGGCGATGCAACCTTCGGAATAAGAACAATCATAGTAGCGGTGAATGAAGCCGGCATCGGACGACCTTTACAGAAGTCCCAAACCGCCTCACACACATCTGAACCCACAACCTCCCAACAATACTGAAAGAAATGAGCAGAGAAGCCATCCGGGCCCGAGACATTGTCCTTGGAAATACTGAAGACCGCCTCTTTAATCTCATCACAACTCAGTTTCTCACAAATCGAAGAGAAATCTAACTATGACGGAGGACAGAAAGTAGGATCAACCTGACAGAGCACAAGATCCTCATCTGAAAACAGCTGCTGAAAGAAACCCGAAGCTGAAGCACGAATCTCCTGAGGAGCTGTGAGAACCGTCCCATCCTGAGTGATAGAATGAATACGATTAGCACACCTCCTCCTCTTCACCAGAGGTGAAAAAATCAAGTATTCCTCTCCCCCTCGGAAGCCCAATGACAGGCAGACCTCTGTCTCCAAAAATCCTCCTCCATGTGGAGCAACAGGGTCAACTCAACCGTAGCCTTTCTCAAAGCCATCTGAGTCAACTCCGTCGGACCCTCATCATGAGCCTTCTCAGCCTCCAAAACGGCTTGCTTAGCCTCGCTCTTTCTCCGAAAAACATCACCAAAGACATTCCAGTTCCACCACTTGAGTCGTTGCTTCATACGTCGTAACTTAGTCTGAAGTCTGAGCATCCCAGTCTCACGACATAGAAACCCCAAACCTGAGCCACAGTCCGACGAAAATCTGTATGACGAACCCACATACTCTGAAATCGGAACGAAGAAGGCTCACGCTCCAACTAAGAAGAAACAGAGATCAACATAGGAGTATGGTCCGACCAAGTCCTCGAAAGGTGCAACACCTTTGTCATAGGAAAACGATCCAACCAGCAATCAGAATACAACATTTGATCCAGACGCTCCTAAAGCTCTCCTCTCTGCCAAGTAAACTGTGAGCCACTGAACCCAGTGTCAACAAGCCCACAATTAGAAATCGCATCCCCAAACTCCTCCATATCCAAATGGCGATCAGACACACCACCAATCCTCTCATGACCATGCAGAATACAGTTCAAATCACCCCCCACCAGCAAGGAGTATCCCCAACCGCTTCAGCAATATCCTTAAGAGCATCCCAAAGATCCCTCCTCTCCCCCCTAGAACACTTCGCATAGACCGAGGTCAAAGCAAAGGGCCTAGGAAACAAACCAGAGGAAACCTGAACATGAAGCAACTGGTCCAAATCCTGAACCATCTCAATCTTAAGCGCATCAAACCACAAGACCCAGATCTTGCTACTCCGATTTGCTAAAGCATGACTAAAACCCAACTTACGACAGAAAAAAGAAGCATCTAAATCTACCATCGGCTCCAAAACCACAAGCAACTGCACCCGATGCTACCGACATAAGAAATGCAAGTGTCTACGTGGGCGGGTTCCCAACACCCCTTGCATTCCATACCAAGAACTGATACATCACAGCAGACGGGGCGGGCTCACAGACCCATCAGCAGAGCGTCTGGGCGCCGCAAGTCGGGCACTCCTCCGAGGCCGCGACCTCATTCTCTCCTCCTGAATCTCAATAATAGAATCAGGCCGAATCTCAACATCCTCGTCCTCCTCCTTCATCACAACTAACTCTGAAGAGGTGACGGTGCTCACAGGAATAGGATCCAGGTCCACATAAGGAACCATATCCATAGACTCAGGTTCTCGGGTATCCTGACAACCGGGCAATTGACCGTCCTCAACTGACTGCAGAGCCAGAGCCTCCTCAACCGGCTGATCCTCCTCCTCCAAAAGGACACTGAACCGGTTCGAACCCAGCTCCATGTCCTCAGCCATGTCTTACTGGTCCACCCCTGCAGGATCCTCCTCAGCAGAAAATAGCCCTAAAGCCCTGTCATCCACCCTCACAAGCACGTCCTTGCTAACCCCTGATGACTGACCCTCCCCCAAAACCACCTTTTTCCCTTCCTTTCGAACCCAAGTACCCGTAGGAACAGGCTTCTTAGGCTCTTTGAGAGCCGGATCCGATCGTCTCCTAGGAGGAGGCCTAGGAGCATTCTCACTCCTATAGCATATGTCCACCGTATGACCCACCAAGAAGCAGGCAGTGCAAAAATGAGGGATGACCTCATAGTTTACCTCCAACTCATGTCGAACCATGCCATCATAAACAAACACCATCTGCACACAAGGCTTGAGTAAATCGATCTCCACACACATGCGGACCTTAATAAACTTCGACTGCCTAGTTGTCAGATTATCAAACTGAATTGGACGACCAATAGCCTGGCCAATCGAAAGCAGCATCTCTCTACAAACAAAATGAACCGGAGGAGCCGGTATGTTCACCCATACAGGCACAACAGATGACTCCTTTCTCAGGTCAAAATCCGGTGTCCACTTGAAGACTTTCATCACATGAGAGTCCATCTGCCAAGTCCCCTTGGTCCAAATCCTTAGAAAGTCCTCTTCCTGCTCCAACTTAATCAGAATATGCCTAAAGTTCAGCTTATGCAGCTTGAAACCGCCCAAAAGCTTCTGATCCACCAGGAACTGAGTAACAACCTTGGCATGGGAAATCTCTCGAGAGAACTTCCCCACTATCGAGTACTGGAACGGAGCAACCATGCGATCCATCTTCGGACGGGAAATAGAAATCATAGGATCCTCGTCATGCTCACTCAGAACCCCAAATCGATTTTGGAGTTCCTCCACAGTAATGAACCTCTCACATGAGTTGGGGGGTCGATCAGACGAGATACGTGCCTTACCAAGCACGGCCTCAGCAAAGGACACGGTTTTAGGAGGATGGCTTGAAGAAGAAGCTGGGACAGCCGAAGATGGGGCTGAAGGGCCGCCACTATCACCCGACGAAAAAGAAGAACTCGACACTTCGAAATTTTTGTCCGAACCATTGCCGTTTTTCTTCGACACAATGATAGAAAATGGAGGAAAATTAGCTTGTGTCGGGACTGAATCAGAATGGGCCGATTGGAAAATTGGATTGGCCGAGACGTGAGTGAATGAAGATATAGTGCTCGACACTTGCAAGTTTTTGTCCGAGCCATTGAAAATCTGGCTCGACACATCATCAGATGATGGAAATTCATGGGTTTGGGCTGAAGCAATGGGAGATTTTACCGACCGAATCAAGGGGTTGGTCGAGACATGATGCAAGCTAGGAGTATTTCTCGGCAACTTGGGAAAATTAGCCTAGCTATCTTTATTTTTCTTCGACACATCATCATGATCTGCCAAAATATTAGGATTTGTCGAAAAAAATTCAAATTGGCCCGATGAAAAAGGTGTGTTGGCCGAGAGAGGTGGAAATGGGCCACTAATGCTCGACACATTAGTTGAAGCAAACTAGTTTCTGACATTTTGAAGTTCAAATAATGTCAACTGGAGTTGTCGGTAGTCTTGCGGGGTGGACCTGCCCACAATTCACATTAACTCACCATTTGGAGGTACGGGTATTATTTGGTGTCCCAGCCCACTAGTGGGTTAGACGAGTCAACCCATCAATTGTTTTTTTAATTTTTTCAAAGGAAAAAAATATAAATGTAATATATATATATATTCAATTACATATAATAAATATAATTTTTTATAAAAACAATATTTTTTTTCACAAAATTTCTTAATTTCTATAAATAATGACTTATATCAATATTTTTATAAATTATTACTTTCACTGGATAAGAAATTTTATTATTATTATACATATCTCATATATAGTTTCAATGAAAAAAATATTAGAAAAAAGTAAAAAAAAAAAAAAAAAAAAAAAATATATATATATATATATATAAAGAGGCGGCCAATCCACCGTGGGCCAAAATCACTTTGACTCACCTTTTCGTAAATTTACAATTACTTAACTCAATCCTTCATTTTGATGGGATAGGACTGACCGACCCAACAGCCCTAACCCATTTTGACAGTTCTAATATCAACTATGAATATTGTAGACAAATCGAAAGAGATAGAAGAGTTGAAGAAGCAGGTGATGATTCAAAAAGGCTAGAATTAGTTTAAGAAAATTAAAATTCTACATAAAATAATATTTTCATGTGCTATCTAATGTTATTTTTGAATTAACTAATGGTATGCTTAAATTAGCTGTTGAGCGACATGTGGCTACCTAACAATGTTAAGTTATGAAGCTATTCATCAAATCAACACAATAGCCTCAAATTGAGTACTTCACAATTAAATTTCAGCTAATCAAATAAAAAATAAAACAGTGTGAAAAATGAAAATCGTGGACTTCCAGTTTTTGCCCCTTCTAAAATCAGTATTCATTCGGATGCTCTCACACATACACATATCAATAAAACTGAAACTTCTTTCCTCAAAATGAAAATTAAATTATGGAATAATCACAAAAGCTCGTGAAACTGATGTGTTAGCCATGATGAAGAAGCGTTTCAGCATTTATTTTTTCTTCTTTAATACAATTAAGTGTTGAGGAATGAAGATAGGATAGAGAGAAAATATACTACATTACTTGATAAATTCAAAGACTGCCATGCATTAAAGATCAAAGAAATTATTTCAAAGAAACCGACAAATTAATGCATAAGATAAAATTACTGAACCATGTAAATAGATGTCGAAAGTCCAAACTTACAAACATATCGATAATCTAAGCAGCATTATCAACAGATTAAGTAAAATGACATAAATGTCCTTGGTCAACACAGTACATTCACCACCAAATGTTGTCCTAAACTGCCCTTATGAGACCATAGCATTGTTGGCTTCATCTTCATACCCCTCTCCTGCTACCACCTCACTGAACATGTACTGGTTCTGATACTCCATCAGGTATTGTGTGGACCTTTTCACATCATAAAATAGCTCGTAAACTCGGCTAATATCTTCCATTTCCACAATCTTTCCCTTCCTTTTTAGGCAGGCCAATGACGCAGAGGTGATAAGATTGATAGCATATCTCAAAGATGTATCTTCTCCGATCTTTGTCAGCAAAATTTTTGCATCTTCAGATATTTCTACATCTTCCTCTTGGCATCGAATGTCAAGAATTTTTCGAATGTCATCTGAAGTATAAGGTTGGGTAGAGATGATAAGGAGACGATCAAGAAAATCAATTGGAATACCATGTGGGGATCTGTAGTTTGTGCCCCTAATGGAAGTGATTCCCCTATTGGTGGCGACAACCAATATAGGCGCCATGTCATTCTCGAGGGCACGGTTTAGAAAAGAAAAGCACTCAATATCGAGCATGTGAACTTCGTCAATGAAGAGGACACCAGGCACTATCTCTGCTTTTCCTTCTTCTCTCCACTCTGCTACTTTGGTGTCGATTTGCTCCCTAACCTCTGCACGAATTTCACCAGTGTCACCCGTAAACAGTGCCAGAAATCCCTGTGTTCTGAAATCGAGATAGAGAGCATTAATTGAAGGGAAGAAAGGACTAATGGATACAATAGCTTTAATCTTTATATGTGAAAATAATATCAAATGTAGGCAGTACATATCTACAATACAAGAGCACTTTCAGAATGTAATGAACATGGTGACATGCACACCTCTTCACCAGGATTATGAAATCAGCCAAAAAGGTGAGCCATAACTTGGATGGGCACATTAAAATCTCATGTAAAAATTAAGAAAGTAGGCATTATGCAAGGTACTCTCACTCACTTCTTTACAAACAGAACCCAGATACAGCTAAGTTTTTAACATATTTCACCTGAGCTTCATTCATTTATAAAATCTGCGGAGTTTCGGCACAACCTCGGGTAGCAAGTTTCTATGTTTTCACATCTATTAACAATGTTCAGATTTTGAGTGTCTTGCAACTCTGAAAAGATCCTCTCTATATATTAGTAAGCTAGCCATGACCCATTGTTTTAGAAAGGGAAGTGACATGCTTATACCAGTTAAGGCAGAAAAATCATCACTTAAAAGTTATATATTTTTCCTACCCATGAAGCAGTACCACCATCATCAAGTTTAACATGGATGGATTATGAGACATAGTCATAGACCTCATGTGTGAGGGAGACTACCAAATCCAAACCACCACTTGATACATGTAAGTTACATACAAAACTTCTATGAGACTGAGGAAACACAAGAAAAGAAGAGAAGCAACCATAATCAGCATTTGTAATGAGTCCAACAACCAGATTTAAAGCAGGCTGACTCAGTATGTAGCTCCTAAGACATGGACGATTCATCCTCACACTCTGCATAATCATTCTTTTTGTTCACAAATCAGGAGTATGATCATCTAATCTTAATTCATAGCATCTCTAGGTGTAGCTGGTCTATTAGAAGCTTTACTATACGCAACTAGTCACTGCCAAAATGCCTTGTTACTTTAAGTGTGGTTGAGTTCGTTTCTCCTGCCAATATATGTTTCACTATTCTTTCTATTTGCTCACTTTTGTTACAAGCTAACCATTTGCAAACTACTTTCTGTCATCTTACAACGTAGGGAAAATAGATCATCCATCAAGGGGATCAAAAATTAACTTTGTTCGCTAATAGAAGTTAGAAAATTACCCACTAATTCTTTAAGAATACTGAGCTAATTATACACCATTTTCACTACCTTTAGCTAACCAGCTAAACTCCCATTCAAAAGCTAGCAAAAAAAATCCCAAAATCCAAACTGTATGCAGGGTAGCCAACCAAATCCATTACTTTTGCATATACAAATACATCATGGCCCAAATCAAAAAGTACCAAACAAGCCAAATCCTTTCAGCATCATCATAAGGAATTCAAAAATTCAGTAGATACTATTTGTTCAAAGTGCACCAGACAATTTAAACGCATGAGCACAATCAAAAACAGAGAACCTTTTAAGCATAATTTCATCATAAAGCAGTGAATAAAATCCCACCTGCTGTTGATAACATCAATTTCATGAAGCGTAACACAATGCACAACCTCCTTCCTCTTCTGCAGCTCACCATCAGGGCACTGAACGAACTTGGTCTGAGGCCCCATGGCATCATAATCCCGAGACCTCGAGAAAGACCTGCCAAGTTTCGTGATCTTCCCAGATGCCTTATCAATCCCAATCACATCCCCACTCTGCACCTTATCCTTCCCCAAAGCCTCAATCATCTTCGCCCCCAAATCGTACACCGTCTCCATATCAGTTGTTTTCAACGTCAGCTTCCCTGTCTTCGACGCCGCCCCGGCCACTGCAGGCCGATCAATTTGTATCTCGACAACCTCGCCCTCAATTACCTCGGTTTCCTCCTTAATTCTAACCCCAATTGCTTTTCTGAAGGCTTGCATTAGGGCTTCGGTTTTGGACATCTCAAGCGAAAAGAGCTCGCTTCCAGCGAGCATAGCGAAGGGGGTTTCCTGGCCAAGGGATTTAGCCATGCCCATGGCAATAGCAGTTTTCCCGGTGCCAGGTTGGCCAGCAAGGAGGACTGCCCGGCCCGCGATTTTACCCTCCCGGACCATTTTGACGATGACGCCGGCAGCTTTTCGGGCCGAGGTCTGGCCCACCATGCCCTCGGAGGTGGAGCGCGCTTCTAGGGCGGAGTCGAGACCTAGGCCACGGATGTGGGAGTGAGCGCCTATTCTTTCTATTCGGGTCAGGTCTCGCATCTCTGAGAGTTTTATCTCCGCCATGGCTGAACTTCAGAGATGAGCAAGAAGAATGCAGAGAGAGAGGCCAGAGAATGAAGGAAGAGGGGTTTAGGGTTTTGGTGCTATCGGGCTATGACTTAAAATTGGGAGGTTTCAAACGATATATATACCCATTAGTAAATAGTAATAACTAGTGAGATTTTATTCTAAAGAAAGCTTCAACATTTTTTTTATTCTAATGATTTATTTTTTCAAATTTAAGAAGTTATAATGATATTTTTTACATATCATGTATTTATAGGTAGGAGTGTAGATAATTAAAAAAAGGGACAATTTTCAAAACTTGTTCAGAATGTTACTTTCTAAACAATTTTTTTCTAGAGAACAACTAAAGAAATTAGTTGATATCTCATTTGTATCTAATCCCCATTCTTATAGATCTTTTTTTCAAACTTCAAATGTGGATTTGAAATCATTTTTGAGTTTGTGGTTCATGTTAGCTTGTGTTTGTTTCTTTAATATTTGATTTTTTTTTTTTTTTTGTGATGGTTTATGACTCACCTCAATTATTATTGTCGAACATTTTTTATCTTCTTATTAACTTGTGTATATGGTTTTGATTAATGGGTTTTGTCTTCTTACTCTATCGACACGATTCTCTCTTATTTTTTAACCAATAATAGTACATTTTTAGTCATAAATATTGAACTTATTATATATTTAGTTACTCGATTATCGAATGTAATTTAAAAACTCGTTTTGTTTTTCCTTACATAATTGTGAGTTTTGCTTACTTCTCTCTCTCACTGGATGCTGCTTGGTAATTGCAAGAATTGAGAAGTCCTCCTTTGGTCTATCCCTCTGCTGTACAACCATCTCCATGGACTCTAACAACAAATTGATCAAATTACATAGCTAGACAATACTCTTATCGAACTTCGAGCTTCTATTTATCAAAAATCAAAAGAAAATCTTCAAGTCAAACCCCCATTTGTTGATATCTTGATCATGCATGCATGTTTTTATTTAATTAGTTTGGGGTGGTTTTGTTCATCATGTCATGGACTACTTCCACTCTAAATGGATGGAGAAATTATGACTTTTCTGACGAGTAATTAAGTAATTGAGGATATGGCCCCCAAATAGCTAAAAACTTTTAAAGATGTATCCAAATATCCAAAAATATTTAATGGTGTATTAAATATCACAAGTCATTATATGTTTATCTCAAACTATTCAAAAATACATATTTGAGTCAGAAGTATACTTAGTTATGGGATGGGCATCTAAAAAGTAAACGAATCTGTCATGTTTTCTTTACAAATTAAATAGTAAAAGTGTGGCAATATAATTCACGAATTTCATTTATAAATTGCACCCACAATAACATACCTTATATAATATATTGAAAATGAAATTTTGAAAGTTTTCTGAAATTTCTTATACGAAAACAGAAAATTGAGGTATGTATTTTGAAATAATATTTGATTTAAATTGTTTGCATATTCGTGTACATTATAATATTAGAATATTACAAAAATATAACATTAGATTATAAATATACGAAATTGTAAAATGGGGTAATAACATTTTCGTGTAGTAATGTTGAACTGAATATAATAATATAATTATTACTATCAATAGATACACAAAAATCAGCTTAAGTTTCAATTTAGGGGCTACACGAAATTTGAACTTAGGTGTACATGAAATTCGTGTAAGGCTAAATCAAATTCTGACATAGGGCTACACAAAATTCGTGTAAGGTTACACGAAAATGTTTCATAGGGCTACACGAAATTCCCATATAGAATTACACGAAATTCGTGTAAGACTACACAAAAATATTTCATAGGGCTATATGAAATTCTCACATAGGGCTACACGAAAATCGAACATAGGGCTACATGAAATTAGTATGTCTAATTTTCGTATAAGGCTACACAAAATTGGGACATAGATATATAGAGCTACACAAAATTCGAATATAGGACTACACAAAATTCATATATAAGACTACACAAAATTTGTGTACGGTTGAAACGAACTTCTTGTATACCATTTTTAGTATGAATACTAAATATTATTATTTAAAAAAATAGAATGTAAGAATATTTAATTTTTGGGACGCAAATATTTTACACGCTTTCATGTAAGGTTAAATCATTTCATTATGTCATCAATTGATATTTGATTCATATTTAGTTAGATTAATAAATATAGTTATTTTTTTCTTGGAATCGTAAGAGTTAAGTTTGATAAAAGTAACTGTTGCATCGTTTGATTTTGTATTACAATAGAATAGTTCATTCATTAATATATTGTATGTTGTTTGATTCTATATTTTATATTTTAATATAAATATTCAAGAAGTATTTATGTATTCAGGGTTTAAATTGTAATCAGTTAAAATTCTAATTTTGTTTATTATAATTAATTTATCGATTATGATGATCTGACATTTTTTGTTTTTTTTTTGTCGGACAGTATATCCATATTGAGTGAGGCTTGTGTGTAACTATTATATGGATCTAAGATCCATACAACGCGGGTCGGGTCGAGCCGAATCCGACGCGGATCCACACATTTCCTTTATTTTTTATCATAACTTTTATGTTGTGTTAGTCATACCTTTATATTATGTTAAACATATGTTTATATTATGTTAAACATACTTTTATGTAATACTTTGACTTACCCCTAATTTTGGCAAAAAAAATCCTTAATTTTGACGAAAAAACTATAATTTCAGCACAAAAAAACCCTAATTTATACATATATACCTTTATGTAAATATTACGCATACCTTTAATTAATATTGGTCATACTTTTATATAATACATAAAGGTACAACTAACATAATTAAAAGGTATGACTAACATAATATAAAGGTATGTTTAACATAACATTATAATACTAAAGGTATGCTTAACATACATAAAACCATCAAGGTATGCTTAACATAACATAAATGTATGCTTAACGTTACAAGGTAAAGGTATGCTTAATATAATATAAAAATCCTAAAGATATGCTTAACATAATATAAAACCATAAAAGTATGCTTAACGTTGCATAAAGGTGTGCTTAATATAATATAAAAGCTCTAAAGGTATGACTAACATAACATAAATGTATGCTTAACATAACATAAATGTCTAGCACCTGGAGCGAGTTTGGGTGAATTTGAGCACACCCACCTAGGTGCGTTGGGGCGCATGCGAGAGCGTGGAGGGCGTGGAGATCGGGTCGGGTCAGGTGTACGGATTCTAGATCCGTACACCAGTTGTATAAAAGTTTTTGTGATCCATATTTGAGTGTTATGTCTGTAGTGGTTTGGTTTAAAGGTTATTGAGAAGGTTTAGAGTATAAAAATTACTCTGAAGAGCTGTTTCACCTACAAAGACTAACAACATATGAAGATTTATTATTTTCAATTCATGGAGTTGTGTGTGTCAACCCGAATTATTGGGCATATGTGTTTTACTCATTAGTTGACACAAATGGAAGAGTGAGAAAAATGAAAATAAAGAATGATTTAGATTTGAAAATTTTAATGTCTAAAATTGATGAGATTCTTGTTTTGTCGTTACCCTAAAAATGATAGATGTTTGAGTATCTGTAAGTGTGAAGGGAATAAAAACTCAAAATACTATCTTTGGTACTCTGGTCAACAACAATTTTTAATGTTGGACCCTCCTATCAAGATGAAATAACTGCGCTTGCTGAAGATATTAGTCGAGGTGGTCAATTTTGTCGTCCTTTTTAATATGATGTAGAAGTGACCAACATAGCTGACAATGCTGATCCTAATTCTATTTGTTCGAATGTTCTCATTGGAATGCAAAATGATGACCATTTTCTTGTGAAATTAGGCATTCCAAAAAAATCACACAATTAGGATGGAGGTGTCAACGTCGACAAACGAGCCCTAGGAGTCTTGGCCATCATCTAGTGGTTGTGTTGACTATGGATCTGATTGGGGTCTCGATTACATTGACTTAAATATGTCTCCTACAGCCTTTGGATAAAATCAGGAAACAGAATCGAAAAAACGAGAAGGACAGACTTATCATGATCGATCAGGTATGTTTCTATTAATTGTAAATTACAATGTAATACTCAAATGTTTGATGCAAATCTAATAATTCATGTATAACTTGTTTCAGATCTCAACTATGATAAAGATGAAACCGAAGAAGGTTTTGATGTAAATGATGATTTTGAGTTGGACAAAGAAGATATAGAGGTTTTGGATGATGAGCAAAATGATGCCTTTCAACAATTTAAAGAGTACATTTTGAGAAATCCACAAGGAAATACCGATGAAGATGTTGAAATTGGTGATGGTTCAGAATGTTAGACCAGAGTGGTTCATCCTTAAGATTCCATCATTTCACCAACCTTGTAGGTACGAATTTGACCATAATGAGATGGATCGGCAAGGACTACAAAAAGGATCCATTTTTCATAGCAAAAAAGATTTGAAAAAAGCAGTTGGATTATACCATTTGAATCAAGTTGAATACCATGTGAATCATTCTGATAAACACAAATGGTCTATAGTGTGCAACCGAAAATCATGTTGTGGGTTCATACTCAATGCATATGAGAAATATGAGATTTGAAAAATCTCAAAAATTGTTATCCCACATACATGTGTGCTTGATCTGAATCGTAGTGCTCCTAGGCAAATTCCCTCTACGTTGATTGATGAGTATTACGTTGACACACTCTGAATAGAAAACTTCAATATCTTTCCTAGGGCCATCATTCAAGAAATGAATTAGCGACATGGCTTAAATGTTACTTATAGAGTTGCACTTAAAGCAAAACGTCATACAATGCAAATTGCTTACGGAGATCCCGCAATGTCTTTTTCAATGTTGCCATCTTACTTGGAGGTTTTGAAACAAACTAATCCTGGTACCTATACAGTTCTGGATAAACATAAAAATGAAAAATTCAAATACGTATTTTTTGCTTAAGTGGTGTCTATTCATGGATTTCTGTGACATTCACAGCCGGTCATAGTGGAGGATGGCTGTCACTTGAAAGACCAATATAAAGGTATCGGGTTTGTGGCAGTGACGAAATTTGGGAATGATCAAATTTTCCTACTAACAATTGGGTTAGACGATATTGAAAATGATTGAGTCATGAAATTGGTTTTTGGCTCATGTGCGAAATACTTTTGGCTGCCCAGAACAACTTCTTATTGTTTCTGATCAACACGTCAGTATTAGTAATGTCATTACCAAAGTGTTTCCAAAGGCCGCTCATGAGCTTTGTTGGTTCCACTTATAACAAAATTTGGCCAAATATAGATCACACCTAATTGGTGTTTTCAACAGGACGACCTATTGTTATCATAACAGTGAGTTCGAAAGGTACATCAAGTCACCAATATCTATGACATCATTATTTTTGTCAACACTTAAGAATATTTAAATAGTTTTAATGATTCCAATATAGGTATATGACGAGCCTTAAATGAACTAATATAAAAGGCGTTTTGGATGCGTTAAAGAAAGCAAAAGTAACCGGGTGGGCCTGTGTTAAATGTTCAGTTCGAAGATTTAACTTTATGACGTCAAATGTTGCAGAGACATGGAATTCTCGCCTACTTTGGGCTCGAAAACTACCCGTCTGTTCTTTTCTCGAATGTGCTCGATGAATAATTGAAAAATGATTCTATGAGAGAAGGACAACTACTGAAGAAAGAGAAAATACACTCACAAAATCTGCTCATAATAGAGTGCTCGAAGCCATGAAGCTTGGACGCCGGATGCAAGTTGATAAAATTAGAGAAACCAAGTACAAGGTCATGGATGGAAGTAAAATTTATCTTGTTGATCTAATTCAACATTCTTGCACGTGTGAGATTTTTCAAAGTGACTTGATACCCTATTCTCATACATGTTTATGTCACGCCCCAATTTCGTAATAAAATAAATATAAATTTTTCTAAAAACGGGCGTCCAACAAAAACACAACGAGCTAACACTTTAAATCAAACATAAAATTCAAAATAACGAAGGTTTTAAAATACACAATTTAATTTACATAAAAACGATAGGTTATCAGAAATCAGCAGTGAAACATCAATATACGAGCCACCGGCTTAAACTTTACAGTCCTTCAAAATAAATAGATCTTTAAATCATCTGAGACCATAGAATAACATATTTATATACAGCAAAAATAATTATAAGCATCTTTCTTCAACTTCGTCTCTCATCATCCGGATCCGGATCTATACAAAGAAAACATACAAAGGGGGTGAGCGTATAAAAATACACTCAGTGGGATCACGTTGTAAAATAGGGGAAATAAGATCATAAACCATAAATAATAATTAATTTCAAACATATCATTTCACATGCAAACATATCACTTTCATAATCATTCATATCAATTGCATATTCAAAATTTACGATTCTTAGCCGTCATATATGTGGTTCTTAGCCACCATAGATACGGTTCTTAGCCACCATAGATGTGATTCTTAGCTACCATAGATACGATTCTTAGCCGCCATAGATGTAGTTCTTAGCCACCATAGATACGGTTCTTAGCCGCCATAGATGTGGTTCTTAACCACCATAGATAATTCAAGTAATTCACATATATTCATGCTTATAGCATCACATAAACATTTATTTTTGTCATTCATCATCTTTCCGAACGCATTCATCATATATATTAAAACATGTCATATTTCCCATAGAATAAGATTCACCTTCATCATATAATAACATTTCATGTGTTCAGCACATAAACCCAACACATTTCATATAGCATAATAAAATTCGTAATTTAAATATTTTGAGAGAAATATAAATACCGACTTAGTACTTTTTCCCCACCTTAGAGTAGACGATCAAAAGCTGTAGGGTCCAGAGATATCTAGGGAGCGAACTCCTGCGTATCGCCTATAATCATAAAAGTTCGACTTAGAATCTAATCGAACTATCATTTATTTAGAAACTAATTTCTTCAAAATATAACCCTATTTCATAATGAAATATGTCGAATTTCGTAAAATAGAAAGTTCAATTCGAACTTAATATTTCGGGATTAATTAGATGTGAATCTAAGGTTAATAAACCTTAGATTTAAAATTAATAACTAAATCACAAAATAAAATAAATTAATTAGCATTTTATTTTTAGGTTGATATTTTAGTCTCAAAAGCAATCTTGTTAAACATAAAGTCTAACTTATAATTCTAAATAAATCTTTGGTTAAAATTTATAATAATAATGTATTAACACTTAATTCCAAAATTGAGCTTAAATTATACATTCTTAATTAATTGGATAAAATCTAGGGCTTTATTCCCTAATTAATTATATAAATAGATCCAATTTAACATACATTAATCTATATAATCTTTCTTTGTTATTTAATTAAAACTTGCCTCATTTATTAAATCTTATTTACTTATAAATATTATCTATAATTCCAATATATTCGAAAGTTCAAAACTGTTGGTCCCAAGTGGTGTCCGAGGTTCAGAGGGGGGATGAATGAACCTTGGTCGATTTTCAAAATCTTTTAAAACAACTGTTCTGCACTGCAAGTTACTTGAGCTTGCAGCGATAGATGGTTACTGCTTGCAGCGATAGATGGTTACTGCTTGCAGCGTTACGATGCAGTGCTGCACGCTGTATCCTGGAGTTTTATATGCAGCGGAAATTAACTTTAAAACACAAGACTGTTTTTCTCAAGAATGTTTCTTTCAAAACGTTTTAAGATGAGAGACAGATAATAATGCAGAAGATAAACGTACAGATAAATAAAATAAATAAACACTTATGGCTTATAGTGGTTCGAAGGTGGTGTAATCCTTCTACGTCCACTCTACTGCTCCTCGAGCAGGAACTTTGTTAAGCAAGATTGATTTACAGGACTCTCTTAACAATCTATCAACTTTACAAAGCAAACCACCTATTGAAGTCCAGCGTACACACAGCAACTGCAAACTTCAAAGGCTAACCTACACAGAGTTCTACACTCCCACATAGGGAAGCTGCCTAACTTTAGACAACTAAACAAACAGCAAGGATCTCTCCTATCAACTGCTTGACACCACTAAAACAACCTAAGCACACAGCAACAAGGTTAAAAGGATAAAAAGGTTTGTCTTCAACTTGTGCTTCGAAGTGAGCTTCTGAATCCGTAGGGAAACTTTCAGCTTGAACTTGCTCCACTTCGATAGGTTGAGCGACTGATACTGATTGTTGGCTTGAATGCTTGAATTTGTAAGATTGAAACTTTTACGAATGGATTTTGGTTCTCAGTAACAGTAACCAGCTTCAGTGCTCCTCAACCTCTATTTATACTTGTAGGAGAAGATGTCCGTTGAAGAAGACATCCCTCTTTTGAATTTGAAATAGCCTGGCCAAAGTATGGTTCGCATTTAATGCGACTTGACTTTTCCTTTCGGAGCATTTAATGCGGCAATTGTGGCTCGCAGCTTTCTGCAGCGTGTCAGTCCATGTGGCATCTTCTTATTGGCTCCGTGTTTGCTACTTTGACTTTTTCTTGAAGGACTCTTTTATTCTTGCTTGAATCTCCGTTCCTCGTACTGCATTTATCCTTCATGGGATTTGCAGGATACTTTGTCTTGTAGTTTGCGCTGTATTACTTGACTGACTTGTAAGTCTGCGCTGTATCCTTGGTCCTTGTGCAGCTGATACTTCTTTGCAGTGCTGCAGTAAGCTAGACCTGGTTGCAGTATCTTCTGGCAGTGCTGCTGTAACTTCTTTCTAGCAGTACTCCTGTATCATTTTCTTGCAGCGTTGCTGCACGCCGTTCTTTCTTGCTTTGTTGTATCGAAGTATAGCCTTATATATACATTGCTGTTCCTTCCTTCTTTTAGCTATGCTGTATCCTGCTTTCTTGCAGCGATACTGTATCCTGCCTTCTTGCAGCGATATCTTCCCTTAAGGCTTAGATGCAGCTTTATCCTCGTTTAACCTCTATTTTCATTACTTGACTCAAGACTCAATTCTAGTCTATTTATTCACTTAAATATTGTGAAAATGGGGTACTAAAAACTTCCTATTACATATTTAGTTTGTCTCATCAAAATCTAAACATTGAAATCCCAACAATTTCTCTTTTTTTGATGATGACAAAACCTTTACAATATTTCGTTCATGAAGAAGTTTCATTTTACATTAACTCATATGATTTATCCAGATTACATGCTTGCACAGCTTTGAACAAATAAATCTAAACCTGGATTCATCAGTGATACATCATGCTATTCCTTTCATCATAAGCAACAGGAAAACATAAACAGCATGCATGAGTTCATAAGAGTTGAACTTGGATAAAAACAGAAGGAAAAATTTCTTCATTAGCAGAGAGAAATTTTTACAACATAGCAAAAATACAGTATGGATCACAAGAGGGTATTTGAATACAACTTAGTAAAACAGAGACCTTTTGCTTGCAGGTTCGTCTGATCTTCTTCCTGCAAACCTTTCAAGGCCTTCCCTTCCTCTTGATCCTTTCCACCAGTCCCTGATGGACTCTTGGTAAGACTCTTCCAGCTTGTGTCTGATCACGGGAACTTGAATCCATCTCAGCCAGAAGTCCTCGCAGGATGGTACAATCAGCCCTTCCTTCACTCGGTCGATGTATAACTGTTGAATATCAAGGCTTCCTTCCCGAGCGAGCTGTTCATACCTCCTCAATGCAGTCTTGCAAATATGATACTTACTGAATTTGCCTTTCCTGCAGAGTTCTCTGAAGTGTCTGAGGTACTCTGATCGTTTGAAAATAGTGATCGCCTCAAATGTTGGATTCCGATCAAAAGACAGTCTGACTTCTTTGAAGATGTCAAATCTCCAAGCCATGTTTTCTCCTTCAGGCCTTTGATCTATCAACACGGACACTTCAGCAGAGATATTTTCAGTGTCAAGGCGAGGGATTTCTTGAGGAGGAAATTGGTAGAAGTTATTTGGAAAAAAATTTCTATCACCAATTACTCCGAGTCTTTGAATCCAGGCATTCGGATCTGTAGCTTTTTCGTTCTGGCGCCTTTGATTCTCAGACTCGTCCCCGCTCATCCTCTTCCTTGAGCCTTGCTGCTGACTATCATCCCTTCTCTTATGATGATAGCTGGGAGGTGCTGCATCCTTGCTTGCAGCTCTGCTGTGTGCAGAACCTGCAGCCGATCTTCTTCCAGCAGCTGCACCGGCTCCACCAGCTCCATCATCATCTCTTCTCCATCTCTTCGGAGAAGGGATATCAGCAGCAGCAGATGATCCAGACCTTCTTCTCCTCCTATTGAGAGGTTGCTGGTCATCATCTTTTTCTTCTTCAGATTCAGCAGCCCCTTTGCTCCTGTATGTATCATCAAATCCTTCCCCCTTTTTGGCATCATCAAAAGTCGGGGGCTGAGCAGGGGCAGCTGGGACCACCCTTGATCGAGGGCGTCGGGTCGGTTCAGGGGCGGGCTCCGAAGCATCGACATGCTGAGGGAAAGCTCGGAGCATGATGTCCCTCAATTCTCCTACTATCAGCTCCAGATTCCCCAACCGGTCGTCCACACTTCTGGTTCTTTGAGATTGATCATATACACGATCCAGAAGTGATTCCAGGACTTGGGAGTGAGAGTTGAGTCTGGTTGAGGCATTTTCAGCATGCTGCTTGCATTGCTTGATCTCCTGGCGCGTCAGAGCAGCTTCGACCTTCAACTCCTTCTCCAGCCTGACCCGATCGTAGTACAGCCTGTTTGCATGTTCCGCAAGATTTGACTTGATCATATCAGGCAGCACTTCGAGGTCCTTCTTGAAACCTGTCATGGTTTCAGCATGGAATTGGGCAGTGACCCTGAGACTGTTGCGCATGATAGACTCATGCTCCTGGAGAGCATGCAGCTGGTGTCTAACAGCGATCTCGACTCTGTTGATAGATTCATCAGGAGTCATCCCCGAATTCCTTCTCGTCGAGGCAGCAGCGGATGCAGCAAATGGAATGACATCTTGACATACTGGCACTGCATCCTGCCTCGGAACTTCAGTAGCAACCTCATCCTCATGGTTGCTGGATTCAGAGCTTGTAGAGCTTGAGGATGGGTGCTCTTCTCCTTCTTCCTCATCTGCCTCCTCTTCGCCGAATGAGACTTGAACAGGAGCTGCTCTGCCAGATTTTGGCCCATGAACAGCTATGTTGCGTGCCTTTATCATCCTTGCGAATTCGGCATGAGACATGTTAGCGTCCACAGTAACCTCTGCTGCTGTAACCTTGGAAGGTTGTTGAGAGCATGCAGCAGCTGCAGCATCAACCTCCTCTCGAGGTGTCTCTAGCTGCATCGGGGTTACCTCAGCTCCAGCTCCAGTATCCTCAGTGGGTATTGTCTGAACAGCCTCCCCACCTGAGGTCTTCTCACCCTCAGGGAGTGTTGTCAGAACAACATCCTCCACAGAGGTCTTCTCAACGGACCCCGTCTCCTCGGCCGGTCCTGTACCTTCGACAGCCTCTGCTGCAAGAACGGGTTCTTGCAGCTATGTTTGGTTTCCTGCAGCGTCCACAGCTTTCAGCACTGTATGCTCCACTGCTGCAAGGATCTCAGCTTCCACCCTACTTGTCTCTGCAGCTTCTTCTTCTTGATGAAGGGTGGTTGCTAGCTGCACTGCTGTCGCGTCCAGTGCAGGGAGTACCGCCTCTGCAACTTCCTCCGTAGATGCTTCATCGGCAATTTTAGAGATGTCTGTGATGACATCCCTGATTATGGCAGTTGGTTTCCCCTCAGAATCTGCGTGGGCAGCATCTTCATCTTCATGAGCTGGGGAATCGCCATAATCCAGTAGTTGGGCTTCCTCCTCCTCCAAGCGATCCAGTGAGACAATGTTGGAGAGTCCCTCAACCACTTGCTCGTATGCAGGGGAGTTCATCTGATGTGAACTTGAGCTTCCTTCTCCCCGCATCCTCCTTGGAGTGTGTTGCATCCTGGTTTCCTTCAGGCTTTGTTGCAGCGCTAGATGCAGCATAGCTTCTTCAGCTTGCTTCACTCCCAAGGTGTCTATTTACTCTTGAGCAAATGCGACGTCATAGCCCCTTCTTACAGCCTCTGCAGCCGGGGCAAGGAAGACCTATACATCTTCCACTGCTGCTCTCATCGACAGCTCTGCAGAGTCGGATTCTGCAAGAGCTTTACCCTTTCCCTTGTCCTGTGCTCCTTGTGCAGCACTGCAGCCATCGAGCTTTTGAACTCTTGCTGCAAAGTCAGGTTGCAGGAGTGCCAGAATGTCTTCAGATTTGGCCCACTCCAGGACAGCTTGCTCGACTGTCAGGAAATCTTTCCACTTCAACAGGATTTCCCCCTTAGCCAGTCTCATCTCTCTCCAGAGAGAGTACTCCGCAGCCATATTTCTAACCGCTGGAAGGGTAGGATCGAGCACTGAAGCTTCTATTTGTAGACGAGCTTCTTCTTCAGTTGGCTCGACCCGGTGCTGATATAGCTCTTGAGGCTGATGTGACTCATCCCCAAGGTCAACTGCAACCATATTAGGTGTAGAGAGTTGGGAATCAAGAGAGTCACCTTTATCCCTGGGCTGATGTGACACATCCCCAACAGCAACAGCAGCTCTCTTGCTGCGTGGAGCCCTTCTTACCAAGGGTGCGTCATCATCTGGGGAAGAGGGTTCAAATTCAGGTACACCCTTCCCTGAACTCCTCTTGATAACAGGAAGAGGACTCGAAGGATCCTCTTCTTCGGCTTCTTCCCCGCTGCCTGCAGCTTCATCTTGCAGAGCAAGAGTTGCATTCTTTTTGTCTTTGGTTTTCTTCCTCGCAACTCCTGCCCCTGCAGCCTTCGGCTGGGTCTTGCCCTTCTTTTTCTCCTTGAGATATTTTTCGATGTGAATGGGGGCGGGTGCTGTAAGTTGAAGGCCAAGCTTGCAGAGCAAAGAGCAGATGGTGATACCGTAGCTCCGATGCTCCGTTATCTTCTCTGCTTCCTCCCACAGCCTCTTCATGATGAACCTCGCCCAGTTCACCTTTTCTCCGGCTATGATCGCAGACATGATTCGAAACCGGAGATCTGTGCATTTGTCATAACTCCCCGTCCTTCCTTCGATGGAGTATGCACAGATGTCGTGGAGAAGTTCAAACTCCGGTTTGAAGAGCTTCTTGGGGGTGCTTCTCTTGATTTCGGTCCCTGCATCCCTTGCTCGAAAGAGATCCCACATCTCTTGAGCCGATGCCTCCCCATATGTTGTCAACTGGCTGGGGGTAAGACCTGCAGCGGAGATGCTGAAGGTGGTGGAGATGTCCCTACGGTCAGCGACCGTTCTTCTCCATCTGCATCCATCCGGAACAGGATGCAGTTTCTATCCTCCGCCTGCCTAGCGTAGGCGTAGAATCTCTGTACTGACTCCGTAGAGAAGCCAGCGTACACGGTGGTCAACAACCCTAGGACTTGGGTCTGTTGAAGAGCATCAAAAATCCTTTTGATCAGAGCATTGTCATACAGCCCTGACTCAAGGATGTGTTCCTGGTTGATCATCCTTCCATCAAGAACGATGGTTACAGTACCATTCTTACTGCTTTCTGCAAGCATGCAGAGGTTCCCTCTGCGTTTCTGCATCTTCCTTTCTCTTCACAACTTAAGAATTCCCAGCTTGTTTCGAAGCATAGAAAACCTTGATTCACTCAAAGGCTTTGTAAGGATATCTGCAAGCTGTAGATTCGTGTGAACTTTCTCTAGCACGATGTCTTTCTTTTCAACATGATCTCTTATAAAGTGATGACGAATGTCAATGTGCTTTGTTCTTGAGTGAAAGACAGGATTATGGGTAATTGCAATAGCGCTCATATTGTCACAGAGAATTGGAGTCTCTTTTTCTTCTATCCCATAATCTCTAAGTTGCTGCTGTATCCAGAGAATCTGCGCACAGCAACTTCCTGCTGCAACATACTCTGTTTCTGCTGTAGAGGTTGCAATTGAGGTCTGCTTCCTGCAGAACCACGAGACAAGTCTATTTCCCAGAAATTGACACGTCCCACTTGTACTCTTTCTATCAATCTTGCAGCCTGCATAATCTGAGTCGGAGTAGCCTTTAAGCTTGAATCCTCCTTCCTTAGGATACCATAGGCCGACTTCCTGAGTTCCTTTCAGATACTTAATTACCTTTTTTACTGCTAAAAGGTGTGATTCCTTCGGTGCTGCTTGAAACCTTGCACAGACTCCTACTGCGAACATAATATTTGGCCTGCTTACTGTGAGATACAACAATGATCTAATGAGACGTCTGTACTTGGTAATGTCTACATCTTTGCCGTCTTCATCTTTGTCAAGACTTATGGATGTGGGCATGGGAACGGAGGTTGCAGCTCCATTCTCCATGCCAAGTTTCTTGATAAGCTCCTTCGTATACTTAACTTGATTGATGAAGGTTCCTGTAGGTAGCTGTTTTACTTGCAGTTCGAGAAAGAAACTTAATTCTCCCATCATACTCATCTCGAACTTTGACTGCATCAGGTTGGAGAATTTCTCACATAGCTCTTTGTTTGTGGATCAGAAGATAATGTCATCCACATATATTTGTACTAACAGTATACTTTCTCCATCCTGTATTCTAAACAGCGTTTTGTCGATTGTTCCTTTCTGAAACCCATTTTCCAGAAGATAGAGAGATAAGGTGTCATACCAAGCTCTTGGTGCTTGCTTCAGTCCATATAGGGCCTTTTGTAACCGAAACATCTTCTCTTCTGCTTGATCCTCAAAACCAGGAGGTTGTTCAACATATACTTCCTCTGTAAGGAGACCATTCAGGAATGTGCTTTTAACATCCATTTGATAGACGTTGAAATTCATATGTGCTGCATAGGCTAGGAAAATTCTTATCGCTTCTAGCCTTGCTACGGGTGCAAAAGTCTCATCAAAATCAATTCCTTCTTCCTGACAGTATCCTTTAGCAACTAATCTTGCTTTGTTTCTTACAACGACTCCTGATTCATCTAGCTTGTTCTTGAACACCCACTTTGTTCCAATTACACCTTGATGGGTTGGTCTTACAACTGTTTGCCATACTTGATTTCTTTCAAATCAGTTCAATTCTTCTTGCATGGCCTGCACCCAGTTGCTATCTTGCAGTGCCTCTTCAATATTCTTAGGCTCTGAATGTGATATGAAGCACGCAAACATTGCTTCATGTGGTATGGATCTTCTTGTCCTTACACCGATGGATGGATCTCCTATAATGAGATTTCTTGGATGATTCCTTAGCCATGTCCTATCTGGCTCAAAGACATGTGTTGGTGTAGCTTGCTCATCATGTTGCTGTAATGCAGGAGGTTCTGCTGCTGTAAGAATGTCTGCTGCATCCAAGGTTGCAGCTTTTTCTTCTTTATCTTCTTCTGTAGGCAGAACTCCTTCTATGTATGGTACAACATTCTCTTTTCTAGGAGCGGTCTCTTCAGGTGGTTCTTCCAACTTCTTTGTGTCACAATGTGGTTCATCAAACACCACATGTATATATTCTTCTACCACCAGGGTTCTCTTATTAAACACTCTGAAAGCTCTACTTACAGCAGAGTATCCTAGAAATACTCCTTCGTCTGATTTAGCATCGAAAGTTTTCAGATGTTCATTTCCATTGTTGAGAATGTAACACCTGCATCCAAAGATATGCAGATAAGAGATATTTGGTGTATGACCATTCCATATTTCATAAGGCGTCTTATCAAGATCCTTGATGATTAGACATCTGTTCTGCGTATAGCATGCAGTGTTGGTTGCTTCAACCAAAAATCTCTTAGGTATTTTTGCTTCTGCTATCATTGTTCTTGCTGCTTCCTTGAGGGTTCTATTCCTTCTTTCAGCAACCCCATTTTGTTGCGGTGTTCTTGCAGCAGAGTATTCATGACGAATACCATTATCAGAACAGAATTTCTCTATAAACTTATTTGTGAACTCGGTTCCTCTGTCTGATCTTATCTTCACTATACTCAAGCTCTTTTCATTCTGAATTTTCTTCATGAGACCAGGTAACTTTTCTTGAGTTTCCGACTTCTTTGCTAGAAAGATCGTCCATGTATATCTGGAGTAATCATCTACTACCACAAGTGAGTATTTCTTCCCGCTCAAGCTTACTAGTTCTACTGGTCCAAAAAGGTCCATGTGTAGAAGATCTAGAATTCTGTGGGATGATTTCTGAATCTTATCTTTAAAAGAGCTTTTAACTTGTTTTCCCTTTTGACAAGCTCCACAGACATTCTCCTTCTTGTAAGCTACGTCTGGCAATTCTCTCACGAGGCCTTTTCTTGCTAGCTTGTTGATAGTCTTGAAGTTCAGGTGACTTAATCGTTTGTGTCATAGCCAGCTCAGCTCTGGTGGACTTTTCACAATGAAGCATGTTGATTGAGTGGAGGAATTCCAATCTGCTAGGTAGATATTTCCTCTTCTTGTTCCTGTAAGCTTTACTTCATTTGTGGTGCTGTCTTTGATTAAGCATTTGTTGAGGTTGAATTCCACTGTGTATCATTTGTCACAAAATTGACTGATGCTTAGAAGATTATATCTAAGCCCCTTTACATAGGATACATCCTTGATCTTTATGTTCCCTTTGACTAGGCATCCGTTTCCTTTTGTGCTTCCTTTGGAATCATCTCCAAATATGACCTTAGGTCCTTTGCATTCTTGGAAATCTTTCAACGTTTCTTTACTGTCTGTCATGTGCCTTGAGCAGCCGCTGTCGATATACCATACATCACTGCTGCATCCTGGCACTGTAACCTATAACAATTTCAAACAGATTTAGGTACCCATATCTGTACGGGTCCTTTGGGGTTAGTTACTTTGGGAACCCAAACTTTCTTGACAGTAACTGATCTACTGTAAGATTTGTTAGTTCTCATGCTGTATGCAGTTGTCTTGACAGACTGCTTGTTAAAAGTGTGTGCATAACCAACATGTGTGTTACCAACACCCTTGTAGTGTGGTCTTCCACCATACTTCCCTGGAGTATATCCTCCTTGAGGTTTAGACATGTAGGTCTTAGTATAGGTGGGAGAGTTTCTTCTATGCTGCAACTTTGTTGGTTGCTGCATCCTTTTGCAGCATGCAGCAGATGGCTTCTGCTGCAGCCAATTCTTAGATGCAGGCTTACTCCCTGCAGTTGAGCATTGGGGTCTCTTCCCCTTATCCGTCATTGCTGTTTTGTTCATCATCTTTTCAGAATCACAAAGTAACTCTTTCTCCATTGGAGTTTTAGCTTGAACAAAATTTACAGTTTTGGATGTACTTGCTGTATTCTGAGAGCTTTGATTGCTGTAACCTATGCCTGATATTTCAAAAGGATCTCTGACACGGTTTATGCAATCTCTCGCGTCCTTTGAAGATTTGGTGAACGTGCTCATCTTGGACTGCAAGGTTTCCTTCTCAGATTTTAGCTCAGTGATCAGCAGATTCAATCTAGAGACCTCTTGTTGCAGCTTACTACACTTTGAGTTATCAGACTCTCGTGCAGTGAGCAATTTGGCAATGTCGATATTTTTGCTCTTGAGGATCTCGTTATCGATTCTAAGGTTCTCATTTTCAACCTTAAGTTTCTCATGAATTGAGTTGATCTGCTCGAAATCACTCATGATCCTTTTCAAAGAGTGGATCATGTTCAGCTCCTCATCAACTTGTATGGACAACGGTTGGTAGATTACCTCATCTTCTTCGCTGTCCTCGTCATCTCTAGCCATCAGGCATATGAGTGCTTCTTCGTCAGATGATGAGGTTTCAGCATCGCTGTCAGAGGATTCTGCAGCTTTCAGTACTTCATTCGGAACTATTGCATCCTTGGCTTTCTCCATCTCTCCTATGAGAGCTCTAAGCTTGTGTCTTTCCTCTCTTCTCTTATCTCTCCTCTGTTCTCTTTCTCCTTCAGGATACTTGTGCACGGTTGGATAAGGACAGTTCCTTGCGTAGTGTCCAGGTTTCCTGCAATTATAACACAAGTCAATATTCCCTGTATTTAACTGTGGAGAAGAGGATACCTGAGGAGTTGGATGACTTCTTCTGAAGTCATTCTTCTTGTTGAGGTTGGTGTTGCTGCTATTGTTGTTGTTCTTAATGAATCTCCTGAATTTCTTTAGGAGGAGAGCCATATCCTCTTCAGCAACTTCTGCTGTATCCTCACTCTGTTTACTACAACTAGCGGTTGCTGTATCCTTGGTTCCTCTGGCGGTTAGCGCTGTAACTTTGGAGATTGACTCCTCTGACTCCTTTCTCCTTCTATTGATGTCATACTCGAATGCTTTCAAGTCGGAGAATAGGTCAAATGTGCTCATGGACTTCAGGTCCATAGACACTCTCATGGCAGTGGTCTTGCTATCCCACTCCGCAGGTAGGGCTCTTAACACTTTCATGTTCTTTTCTTTCTGTGTGTAGTGTTTGCCCAGAGCTTCTAGTTCATTCACTATGGATGTGAATCTCAAATCTAGTTGCTCAAGAGTCTCTTCATTCTTTATTTCGAAGAGCTCGAATAGTTGGGTAGCGTTGGAGATTTTATTATCTTTGGTGAGTTCAGTTCCTTCACAGATTTGCTCCAGCTTTTCCCATATTTCTTTGGATGTTGAGCAAGTTTTAACTTTGCTAAATGTGCCTTTATCCAAAGTAATAAATAGAGCATTCTTTGCCACATTATCCAGGTTGGCTCTCTTTCTGTCTTCGTTACCCCACTCTTGACGTGGTTTGGTCAGGAAGTTTGGTGGTGGCTGCTCTCCTTCTACATGGTCTCTTCCATACATTGGATTCACCTTCATGGGAATTATCGGTCCTTCAGTTATGACCGTCCACATCTCATCGTTCATGGCAGAAAGGTGTGCCTGCATTCTTATCTTCCAGTCGTCATATTCCTCTATGGAAAACATAGGTAGCTTGTGATTGGAGGAATCCATGATATGCTTTAAAATGATTTTAATGCAAAGAAAACAGCGAGACAATGGTGGATCTGGGTAGGTGACCAGATAAGTTGGCTTTTAACCCAACTTGCTCTGATACCACTTGTTGGTCCCAAGTGGTGTCCGAGGTTCAGAGGGGGGGGGTGAATGAACCTTGGTCGATTTTTAAAATCTTTTAAAACAACCGTTCTGCACTGCAAGTTACTTGAGCTTGCAGCGATAGATGGTTACTGCTTGCAGCGCTACGATGCAGTGCTGCACGCTGTATCCTGTAGTTTTATACGCAGCGGAAATTAACTTTAAAACACAAGGCTGTTTTTCTCAAGAATGCTTCTTTCAAAACGTTTTAAGATGAGAGACAGATAATAATGTAGAAGATAAACGCACAGATAAATAAAACAAATAAACACTTATGGCTTATAGTGGTTTGAAGGTGGTGTAATCCTTCTACGTCCACTCTACTGCTCCTCGAGCAGGAACTTTGTTAAGCAAGATTGATTCACAGGACTTTCCTAACAATCTATCAACTTTACAAAGCAAACCACCTACTGAAGTCCAGCGTACACACATCAACTGCAAACTTCAAAGGCTAACCCACACAGGGTTCCACACTCCCACACAGGGAAGCTGTCTAACTCTAGACAACTAAACAAACAGCAAGGATCTCTCCTATCAACTGCTTGACACCACTAAAACAACCTAAGCACACAGCAACAAGGTTAAAAGGATAAAATGTTTTTCTTCAACTTGTGCTTCGAAGTGAGCTTCTGAATCCGTAGGGAAACTTTCAGCTTGAACTTGCTCCACTTCGATAGGTTGAGTGACTGATACTGATTGTTGGCTTGAATGCTTGAATTTGTAAGATTGAAACTTTTACGAATGGATTTTGGTTCTCAGTAACAGTAACCAGCTTCAGTGCTCCTCAACCTCTATTTATACTTGTAGGAGAAGATGTCCGTTGAAAAAGACATCCCTCTTTTGAATTTGAAGTAGCCTGGCCAAAATATGGTTCGCATTTAATGCGTCTTGACTTTTCCTTTCGGAGCATTTAATGCGGCAGTTGTGGCTCGCAGCTTTCTGCAGCGCGTCAGTCCATGTGGCATCTTCTTATTGGCTCCGTGTCTGCTACCTTGACTTTTTCTTGAACGGCTCTTTTATTCTTGCTTGAATCTCCGTTCCTCGTACTGCATTTATCCTTCATGGGATTTGCAGGATACTTCGTCTTGTAGTTTGCGCTGTATTACTTGACTGACTTGTAAGTCTGCGCTGTATCCTTGGTCCTTGTGCAGCTGATACTTCTTTGCAATGCTGCAGTAAGCTAGACCTGGTTGCAGTATCTTCTGGCAGTGCTGCTGTAACTTCTTTCTAGCAGTACTCCTGTATCATTTTCTTGCAGCGTTGCTGCACGCCGTTCTTTCTTGCTTTGCTGTATCGAAGTATAGCCTTATATATACATTGATGTTCCTTCCTTCTTTCAGCTATGCTGTATCCTGCTTTCTTGCAGCGATACTGTATCCTGCCTTCTTGCAGCGATATCTTCCCTTAAGGCTTAGATGCAGCTTTATCCTCGTTTAACCTCTATTTTCATTACTTGACTCAAGACTCAATTCTAGTCTATTTATTCACTTAAACATTGTGAAAATGGGGTACTAAAAACTTTCTATTACATATTTAGTTTGTCTCATCAAAATCTAAACATTGAAATCCCAACAAAAACGTCATTTTCATGAATTCAATAATTATGATAAGAGATTCATAATATCTTCAAATTTTAAGGGAACATCTATATCATTTTATTCAATTCAAAGTTCGATATTTATCTACCTAATTATGATATTTAAAGCATAATTTAATTAACGTACATTATCGTTATCGATTAATTAAAACTCGATTTTCATATATCATATTCTATAAATTATAAGATAATATCCATAAGTCCAATATATTCTAAATTCCTAATTTGTCATCATCATAATTCAATAACTTATTAGGCAAATCATGCATATTATCATCAATTATTAAATAACTATGTAATTTAAATGATTTCAATGTTTCATTGGTTATTATACATAAATTAGGCCTTAAAGCATGCTTTAATTATCTAAAGTTTAATTATAAAATTCAGAAATTACAATACTTAAATGTTTAAATTTCAGCAACATTTATATTGCAATTTACCCCTTGTAAACATCTAATTTACCAAATATGTCATTCCCAAACTTCCCCCCCTTTTTCCCAGCAGTCCCCGCCTCCTCCCTGCACTGCCCGGTCCCGCCGCTGCCGCCTCGACACTGCCGGCGACTAGGAGTCGCTGGCCACACGCACACCCGACCACAACCGGCGTCGTTGCTCCCGGCGGCGCCTAACTCGACCACAACCACCACCCGACGCATACTCACGCACGCGGACTACTGCCATAGGCGCCACTGCTCACGGCGGCGCCTCCCACTTCCTTCCGGCATGACTCCGGCGTCGGCCAACACCACTACCAACCGACCCGACACAAATGCATCCCACAGCCCAAACACACAGCCCAAAACAGACTCACACAACACACCAAGCGCACACGCCGCCGCTGCAAGCGGCGACTCACAACCCACAACTTGCCGGCGACTTCCAGCGCCGGCTACACCTGACCGACGGCGACACGGAGCGGCGAAAATGGCAGCAACAGGACAGTAGCAGAGAGAAAAGGAAAGAGAGGGAAACTCAAGATTTCAAAGCTTCGAACCCATCCCTACGACGAGCTCGACGAGCTCTACAATATGTCCGATTACCTCATCGGAAAAAATAGTTGATCGGTGGAGGAAATAATGGTCAACGTGGCTGCGAAGATGAACGAAAAAAAAAGAATAAAAACTGCTTGCTTTTGTTTTCAAGTTTGGAGAATGAAGAGGAGATGATAGTGACCCTATTCTTATCAAGCCTTTATCCTTCTAAAAAGAATTTGACTTATTCCTTGTTCATTTTAATTATATGCATATATATATTAATGCAAGATAGTATATATGTATCATATAATTATATCATATATATTTTATATAAAAAAAATTCTAGTTGTTACAGTTTAGCAATAAGGTTTGTCTCCTATATGCATTACATGATATTAAATACTATCAGTTCATGGTAACTTACGCTTATTATAACAAGTCATTCTTGTTATGTTTTAATAGTTCTCAAAAGAATCATTCACTACGTACGTTGCGGACTACTACACGACTAATTCATTGAGGGGATGTGGTCTAGTGAGGTTATCCCTGTACCAAAACCACAAGAATGGAATATTTCTCCTGAAGTTTGTTTAGCCTCTAATAAGCCAAAACAGGCTGGAAGGCCAAAAGGAAAACGAATTCTGGGGCATAGCGAACATTCTAGAGGTGCACGTAGAACCAATTTCAAGTATATCAGGTGTGGAAGCACTAGTCACAATATATCTAGATGTACTGAATACGTGCCAACACACTCACCACATATTCACCAAGAGGCCGATGATAATGAAGGTCCCTCAGTTGGTGAGGTTAGTAAAAGGAAAAAGAAAAAATGTACCATCTGAGGATTGAAAAGTTATACAAAAAGAAAGTGTCCTTTCTATCAAAATTTGCATACTGTAGAAGAAGAATAAAATGGATGTTTGTAAAAAGGACTTACTATCGGATGAAATTTTCTTTTAATTGCTTAATGTTTGTGTAAATGTTGAAATGTCAGTGCTAATTATAAAGATATTTTTTGTTATTAGAAAATTGGTAAGTACTTATATCATTGGAGGGGAAAACACTATCATATATCTAAATAAACACAAATTAAAATAAGTCTACATCGTAGGAGTTATTGGACTAAAAATATATAAATTGTCAACCAACGTACCAGAATAGATAATAACTCTATTCTTCTTGACCACAACTTTGTTATAAAAAAAAAACAGAATATCCATCCATAAAAAGTTTAGAAACTGAAATCAAATTCTTTCTAAAATAAAGTAAGTAAAGTCAATCTCTCAAAACCAAAAACTTATTCTTATGAAAAGATAAATAAACGCTCCCACTGCAACGACCTCTACTTTTGCAACAATGCCTATATATATGGTAATCTCTCCATCACTGAGTCATCTGGTTTCCTAAAACCCCTACAATGAATTGCAGACATGATCAATGGCTCCCGTATTTACACACCAGGTACCGGTAGATAACATCGATAAACATGTTTCAACAACTAATGAAAAAAATGTACCTCTATTGTTCTTTATTTGTTATATATCAAAACGATAGTCATTTTATGAATGGTACAAAAATGGTATAAAGAATGGGGATAGAGGATGCCGTCGGTACAAAGTGAAACACAGATTTTGCTATATAGAATCCAGTCTGACGCTTCTTGCTCGAGGTGATAGAGAAGATGGTGAGTAATTAAGGTACAACAATTAAAGATTTTTCTACATACAAACGATGTTATTCAATTATTAAAAGCGGAAAACGCGCAGAATTCCGAAAATCCAAGTGAGTTTTCGCATATATAACCCTTACAAAAGTTCCTCCAAAATTTACTTTACACTAGTGTCCTTTCAACATGAGAAAAAATGATTAAATAGACTAGAAATTGCTACACTGTTTACAAACTAGGAGAATCCAGATCCTTCCACATTTCAATTTTCGTAAATTTCAAAGAAAGAAAGATTATATTAGGTTCGACTTTTTTTCAATTTAACCAGTTAATAACTCACTAAAATTGACACAAAGGAAACGTAGGGGGTTCATTCTGGGTTTCTTTCATCTGTTCCTATTTCCAGACTTTGATTTGGATCGCTGATGTCACTTTCAACGCATGATGACATCAGCTTTGCAGCAGCCAATTTCTTATTCTTCCTTCTCTGCTTCAGTTTCTTCGTTTTCGAGCACGAAGCTGCCTCTCCTACAAACAATGGAACTCTCACAAAGCACACACAGTCACACACATATGGATACTGAAAGCTTAAAGAAAATCTCACCCAAAACATTCGTTGAGGCATTTTGTCGAACACCTTCAGTCACATCACTTGCAGCTTCGTCTGAACCAGGTAATTGCGGCCCAATAATCTTTCTCCGCTCCATTGTGGCTTCCTTCAGCTTCCTCTTTCGCAGCCTCTTCCTCTGGGCTCTCGTCAACTTCCGAGCACCGCCGCCTGCTTCATCGCCGCCGCTCGACGGCGACGAACTGCTCTCCCCGTTCTCTTGCTCCTCCTCTGTATTTACCAAAACAAGTAAGTGAGACATGGAATCCCTTGCCATTGATATCTCATTGTGTACTTTTAACAAACACCTGGTGGGCAACTCAATGGCTCGATCGGATTATTTTCTTCTTCTTCTTCTTCATTCTATTCTTGGAGAATTAAATTGAAAAGTGAGTAGATGATGAGAAAGGATAATTAAATTAAAAGAATTGCAAGATTGAAGGGATTATACTTGGTGGGAAGGGGGTGGATAAAGCATTTGAAGAAGGGCATCGTGAAATTTTCGTTGCTTTTCTTCTTTCTTCATTCTTGGGGTCCTTCTACAATACACAAACAATCTGAGTCTTTGATTCTACACCTATTGAATCTTGACAATTCATTCATGTTTTTTCTTTTTTTTTACCGTTACTAAATATTTACTACCATAATTTTTATTTTATATTATTTAGTTCGAAGAATAAATCTAGGATTTTTAGAGATTTCATTTTATCTTTTAAGTTATTCCCATTTGATAAAAAAATCAGTGTAGATAAATCATTGGTATCATCATTTTATATAAAAAAAAGTAAATACATACAAATTAAAATAGTGTCAAGACTTGTTCTACTACATATATACTATTAATTAAGAATCATGAGTTTGCAGCATTTAAAATGATTGGAAATATGATTTTCATGAGTAGAAGTATAAATTTTCAGTTATAGAATTATTAGTTATATATAACTTGGAAAATTGTAAAAATTCCAAACATTAAAAGATTAACATAAATAAATTTATTTGTATTAAAATTAATAAAATTATCTAATTTTTTAATCAAAATCAAATGGGAGAAGAAAAATAATTGCATATAAGGTCAGGATAGAGGATAATATTAAAATGTCCATCATAGACAACTCTTAATATGTTAAAATAATGTGTAATAATTTTATTCCCTAAAATTGTAGAAAATGAAATTAATAAATGTAACACCTCATTTTCAGAAAAAAGTGCATTTCGTATTTTTATAAATAAATTCAAATTATGTTTTTAAATAATTTATTGTCAATGACATTTTCGACAAACTTTATGTTTTAAGAAATGAGCTAATGTTTATTTAAGTTTAAAGATCTCGCAGGATAGCTACTCGAGGAGATCGAGTTCGATCGTAATGCACTCGAAAAGAAGATAAGTTGCACATAAAATAATTTTAGCAATTAATATAAAAAAAAAGACTTATGTGTTTAATTATAATTAGGTAGATCTTTACTATATAGTCTATGTGTAATAAAGTATGTGGCTATTATGATGTGTTAAATTAAATATATTTTCAAACATACTTATATGTCTTATATATATGATATATTAATTTGAACATACCTACATATATATTTATGTGATCACAATATTATCAAGACTTTAATTTAAAGATGCGCAAATTAATTTCAAGTCATGCCATCTTATTTATGTGTGACACCAATTTGATTAAATTTATAAGAATTTAATATGATGTGAAATAAATTACATCAATAACAAATTAATTATCATAATCATGAATTCTTTCATGTCACATTAGATAAACTAAGCTACACATATCAATGTCACTACATCATGATATTACATCTTAAATTATATCATTATATAAGTAATCTACATGTATACTACATGTATTAATTTTTGATTTGTACTCTATTTCTACATATAAAAGAGAGAGACTTCACTCTTGAGCCTCTCATTTCTCATTTGGCAAGATGCTCTCTTTCTCTCTCTAGCTATTTTGCTCCTCCTTCTCTCTACAATTTTGTTCCTCTCAAAAGCCTTCATCCCCATCTTTAACCAAGCTGCCATTTTTCAAGATTTAAGTAAAAAATCAAGATCCTTTCAAAATAAGATAGGAAATCAAGCCCAAATTAAAAGCTTTTTCCAAGCAATTTTCAAGAACACATAGTTAGTGCATTCAAGAGGTAATTTTTGTAAAACCTCACCATTCTTCTTCCTTAAGAGCATGATTAAGTTCTAATTTGGTGTTGCATGTAAGATCTAAGCAAGATTTCCTACAAATGTGATAAATTTATTGAATATCTTATCCTAAATAATTGATCTTCAAAAGTATGTCATTTTGAGTGTTGATTGAGCAAATAGATGTTGGATTAAGCTTTGCATGTTTGATTTCTTTACCCAAACACATTGCATGTGTGATCCAAGGTGATTTTCTACTAATGTGAAGAAATTTGTCCAAAGTCTTTTTTATGTGGTTGATCTTTAAAATATGTCTCTTTTGGGAGTTGATTGTGCAATTGCATGTTGATTTAGTCTTTGCATGTTTGATTATCTTGTCTAAACTCATTGCATGTGTGATAAATTGAGTCAAGATGGTTTATTTGAGGTTAATGGGGTTATTAAAGTTGAATCTACATTTTAATTAAGAAAGTGGATGAGCTTAATCAAGTTGTGGAAAATATTAAAAGTGGCAGTCCACTTTATCGATTTTTATAAAATTTTATACTTGGAGTTTTTCAAAACTGTTTTAGTATGTTATGCTACATGATGTTTTGAGCTTATGATAAAAATTTGGTAATTTTTGGAATAGTGTACGAATTATAATGATTTTTCAAATTAAGTCCAGTTTCGAATTTAAGATTCTGCAGTTTTGGACCTTAGAAAATTAATTATATAAAATCGGTCCATTGTACGTTTTCAAAACTGTTTAATTATGTTTGAGTACATGATGTTACGAGTCTAAATTATTAATTTCAGAAGATTTCAATAAATATACAATTTACAGTGAATTTTGTAACACGTACTGATTTTAGAGCAACTTCGAACATTTTTTTGATTATAGTAAATGATTTATTAAAGCTTTTGTGATATGAATTTATCCCTAATATTTTAGCATGGATGACTGAGGGTTGTTACGTAAATGTATACTTCATTTCATGAATTTTGGATGATCATTTTAATTATGAAAATTGTTGTAAGAGTGTCTTTTCTTCCTATATATTACTAACTTCAAGATCAAATTTTATCCATGATTTAAAAATGCAATTTGATCATATTTTGAAACTGAAATTATGTGATTAAATGTGTGCTTATGTGTGAAGTGTTACATAATTTAAGTCTTTAGCGTATGAATTAAAGTTTTATGAGTTAAGATGTAAAATAAGGTTTTTATTCCCCTTCAAGGTACAATTAATGTTTGTTTTAAAGTATGCTATAAAATTCACCTAAATTTATAGATGTATGTTTATGATATAAATGAGATGTGATTTAAAGACTAAAAAGTTAATGAATGTGACGAGTGCAGTACGAGACGACCGGATACTTCAGTAGCTATCCCCGCTTCAAATCGAATCTCAAAAGTGGGTAACTTCTACTCTCTAGCTACGTGTTGTTAATTGAATTAGTAAGTTATGTATGAAAATCTATGGACAGAAGCACCGTAGTTATAACCGGTATGCAGCTTCCCTACCGGGCGTAGACCTTAAAGGTGAGAGTGCCTGGTCTACGATGGAGGTTTAGTGAGTGAGCAATCCCACTTTCCTCGATGGTCCAAGGGTGAGCATACTCAAGGATAATGTTATGTTATGGTCCAAGGGTGAGCGTACCTAAGGATAATGTTATGGTCCAAGGGTCAGCGTACCCAAGGATAATGTTGTAGTATGTGCTTAATGGTTTAATTGCTTCAATGTATTAGAGAAGTACGGTTATCCCACTGGGCTTCCTCTTCGGAGGAGTCTCATGATATTATTTAAAATGTTTTTCAGGTCCAGCTTACGATGAAGCGGATGTGTAGCCGGCTGTACGGACTTCTTCCCAGAAGCATATGTTTTAATTTATCTTAATGTATATGATTTTGATATTACATAAAGTTTTTGAAAACTTCTACATTGAATTAACCATTCAAGTAAAATTTTCATATGTTTTAAATATGTCATGGTTTGATTTACAAATGTGGGTAGAACACGAGTTAGTTTCTTGCATTCTAAGCTTTTCGTTTTAAACTAGAAAGAAAAAATATATATATACTCGTGTTTCTGCTAAATTTCTCTATGAAAATGATTTTAAATTATTATTATATATTTTTACAAATATTTTAAGTATATAATGTCAAGGTGGCGCCTTAATCCTCCTAAGTTGGGTTTGGGTGCTACAATAAATATAATTCGATATTTAATACATTATAATAATATGTACCAGGTAGATAGGATAACAGAACTACAAGATAGAATATAAGTAAACAAATAAAAAGAAAAGACCCAAGATATCCATAAATAAAGCCTAGCCCAAATAAAAAATAAATATATTACAATGACAAAAATTTACAACAGTAAAAAATTGCCAGTGTATTATAGAATCACCCTCATTCCTGCACCTAAAAAATTTTAGTTGAAGGTTATTAACTTATTATTTTGACCTAAAAAAACTATATGGTAATTTTTGCACATTTTCCCTAATTTAGTTATATATTGAGAAAAAGGTGTACAAAAAATAATTTGAGTGGAGCCTAGTATAACTTCGATGTCAGGAACTATCTAGATAAAATTTAACTTATATTATGACGTATAAATCAAAACATATGAACTTGAAGTTTTTTTTTTTCTAAATAATAAAATTAATTTTGCTTGTCTGCTTCAAATTAGTGTCGTCACTCAAACTAATATTTTCTAAACTCTGCTCACTAGTCACCACCAATATAACAACAATTCATTTGATTTGTTAATCTTTGAAATAAAATCTTAAAAAAATCGGCCATGGTCTTTAATGATTCCTTTGCAATTACATAAAAATATACAATTTATGTGATCGCGTCATCAAGATATGCCCACAGTCTAATAATCAAGAAATATTGGTTCTAATTACATCTTAACGCGCATGGCTATTAAAAAAAAAAAATATATATATATATATATATATATATATATATCCATCTTAATCGCATAAGATAAAATTATATTTATTCTTATCTTAGAGTATTAAAAAATACTCCACTAGAATACAATCGTTTTGGAGAAATGGATTCAGATAATGTTATGATCGAACTAAATACAATAACCGAACCGAACTATTTTCCAACCTGATTGAATCGAACCGGGTTTCGTACCTTGCTTTGGTCGTTATAAGCGAACTATTCTTACAAGCGAACTATTCTTATGAGCGAGCTATGCCTGTCCCGGCGAACTACATTAGCTCGGAGTGTATCGACGAACTGACTGATTGGATGAGAACGAATTAATCCTAACTACCCGCTATTTTTACGGGTTTGTTATTCATATCCCTTATTTCCAGGGAAATATCGAGCTAATCCCGGATTTACAGAGGACTCCTACCTCAACTACAATTAAGACTCCTATTTTGACTACAACAAGTATCAGGGAGTATATATATCCTTGTTCTTTTTCACTTTACACACACGCAATATACGAAATTCAGAGATCATATTACTTGAGAGATTTCAGAGCTTTTCGACTGACTTGAGTGTCGGAGTCCCTTCGCCGGGAACCCCTCCCGGTGTCTGTTTTGCAGGTTCGTTGGATCCGACCGCTCGAGATTTCAAGTTTTTGGTTTCGAGAAGACGCACGTTAAACCGGAGCAACATCAATTGGCACCGTCTGTGGGAAAGTTTGAGTTAAGACGTTGAGAGCAAATATGGTGAACACCAGAGGAACGCAGAGAACGGAGATCGGTGAACCATCGAGGAATCACGAGGAAGAAGGGGACAGCCAGAACACCGTCCCGGATAATCCTCCTCACACCATTACATTGACTCCTGAAGAGCTTTCCGGTTTGATATCGGCGGCAGTTCAAAGGGCCTTGACTGCTCATGTCAAAGGACAATCTGAGAATGTGGAAATTGAAATAGAGAAAAATCAGCCAGAAAACAAGTTACAAGCTAACGAGAGGGAGAGTCGTTCCGATCAGCCCAGGGGTCAAAAACGGGAACGCACCGAGCCATCTGAGGAGGTTGTTGAACTGCGAAGAGAGCTGAGAGAGCCCATCGGAACGCTCGTCGAGCTCCGCGAAACTCAAGGGGAAACCCTTTTTCGGACCTGATCATGAAGGACAAGCTGCCTGTCTCTTTTCGCCCAGTTAATTTCGATTACGATGGCACTACTGACCCTTGAGAGCATTTGTGTCGATTTGAAAATACTGCTCTCTTACACCAGTACTCTGAAGGGATTAAGTGTAGGGTGTTCGCTACCACCCTTACCAAAGCCGCGCAAACTTGGTTCAGTCAGCTCAGTAACGGGGTGATTCGCAATTTCGAACAATTATCAGATTTGTTCTTACATCAGTTCGCCAGTATTTGGAAACAAAAACGATCTGCTCAAACACTGTTTGGAGTTCGACAAAAAATAGAGGAGACATTGAGAGATTACGTCAAAAGGTTCACAGCTGCAACCCTTGAGGCTCCTGAGGCTTCGGGCGATCTGATGGTTAGTGCTTTTATTTAAGGATTGAGAGAGGGTGATCTCCATACTTCTTTGGTGAAGAAGACCCCTCTGGATTTTGATGACTTACTACAAAAAGCTACCAAGTATATCAACCTAGAAGAAGCAGTTCGGATTAAGAAAGGAGAAAGTTCCAGCCGAGAAGAACAAATTTAATGAGCTACACTTATGTATGCTTCTTATTAATTTTTTCTCAATTTTCTTCACCTTGATAAAATGAGAAATATTCACTTTTTGTGGACGAAGGCTAATTTAGCCTAACCCGAGTAAAATTGTTGTCTTTTCTTTTATGCGAATTCATATGATGGCCGTTATACTTAATGATTAAGCGAACTGACTTCTCCTTGAAAGGGTTGATCGAACGAACTGATCAATTGAACCTTCCTAGGATCGAACTGAATGACTTCTCCTTGGAAGGGTTGATCGAACGAACTGATCAATTGAACCTTCCTAGGATCGAACTGAATGATTCTCCTTGGAAGGGTTGATCGAACGAACTGATCAATTGAACCTTCCTAGGAACGAACTGAATGATTTCTCCTTGGAAGGGTTGATCAACCGAACCGATCAATTGAACCTTCCTAGGATCGAACTGAATGACTTCTCCTTGGAAGGGTTGATCGAACGAACTGATCAATTGAACCTTCCTAGGATCGAACTGAATGACTTCTTCTTGGAAGGGTTGATCGAACGAACTGATCAATTGAACCTTCCTAGGAACGAACTGAATGATTTCTCCTTGGAAGGGTTGATCAACCGAATCGATCAATTGAACCTTCCTAGGATCGAACTGAATGACTTCTCCTTGGAAGGGTTGATCGAACGAACTGATCAATTGATTTGAACCTTCCTAGGATCGAACTGAATGACTTCTCCTTGGAAGGGTTGATCGAACGAACTGATCAATTGAACCTTCCTAGGATCGAACTGAATGATTCTCCTTGGAAGGATTGATCGAACGAACTGATCAATTGAACCTTCCTAGGAACGAACTGAATGATTTCTCCTTGGAAGGGTTGATCCACCGAACCGATCAATTGAACCTTCCTAGGATCGAACTGAATGACTTCTCCTTGGAAGGGTTGATCGAACGAACTGATCAATTGAACCTTCCTAGGATCGAACTGAATGATTCTCCTTGGAAGGGTTGATCGAACGAACTGATCAATTGAACCTTCCTAGGAACGAACTGAATGATTTCTCCTTGGAAGGGTTGATCAACCGAACCGATCAATTGAACCTTCCTAGGATCGAACTGAATGACTTCTCCTTGGAAGGGTTGATCGAACGAACTGATCAATTGAACCTTCCTAGGATCGAACTGAATGACTTCTTCTTGGAAGGGTTCATCGAACGAACTGATCAATTGAACCTTCCTAGGATCGAATTGAGTGACTTCTCCTTGGAAGGGTTGATCGAACGAACCTATCAATTGAACCTTCCTAGGATTGAACTGAATGACTTCTCCTTGGAAGGGTTGATCGAACGAACTGATCAATTGAACCTTCCTGGAACGAACTGATTTCTCCTCGGAAGTGTTGATCGACCGAACTGATCAATAAAACTTCCCTTGGAACGAACTGATTGATACATCCCCATGGAGTGTCCTAATCAAATGAACTGATCAACGCGTCTCCTGGGAATAATCTGATGGAGTAGACTGATTGATGAATTCCTTCGGAATATCCCGGCGAACTAAAAGGACCAATGTCCTAAACAAACTGAAACATTCCTTTCGGAATATCCTATCTTCGAAAGGTACTTACTATTCCTTCGAAAGGTCCTGATTAAGTGAACTTCATTAGTGTGTGTAAACACACACTAGAAAAGGGGGGGAGTACTGTTATGATCGAACTAAATGCAATAACCGAACCGAACTATTTTCCAACCTGGTTGAATCGAACCGGGTTTCGTACCTTGCTTTGGTCGTTACAAGCGAACTATTCTTATGAGCGAGCTATGCCTGTCCCGGCGAACTACATTAGCTCGGAGTGTATCGACGAACTGACTGATTGGATGAGAACGAATTAATCCTAACTACCCGCTATTTTTACGGGTTTGTTATCCATATCCCTTATTTCCAGGAAAATATCGAGCTAATCCCGGATTTACAGAGGACTCCTACCTCAACTACAATTAAGACTCCTATTTTGACTACAACAAGTATCAGGGAGTATATATATCCTTGTTCTTTTTCACTTTACACACACGCAATATACGAAATTCAGAGATCATATTACTTGAGAGATTTCAGAGCTTTTCGACTGACTTGAGCGTCAGAGTCCCTTCGCCGGGAACCCCTCCCAGTGTCTGTTTTGCAGGTTCGTTGGATCCGACCGTTCGAGATTTCAAGTTTTTGGTTTCGAGAAGACGCACGTTAAACCGGAGCAACATCAGATAAGACCTACTTTGATCCAAAAGTTCACATCTAGATGTTTCAATTAGTTGTGATCAACATTTCCTGTGGCAATTCGTTTTTCTATTTTAACACCATGATCAATACATATATTCTTGTGTATATCATCAACAATGTTATAGTAATATACATATATTTGGAAAAAAGATCCAAGTAGACTGATTTTTACATTTCATCACTTCATACATTGATGTTTTTTAAAGGTATAATAATTGAGGGAAACAAAATCGGATCGAAGATTCAATTTGAATTATGTATGTGGATATATATGTATGTGGAGGTCAATTTTGTTAGTTTGTTGATTTTTTAAATTTACTAATTTGATTTCCTTGTTTTTTTTCCCTACATTTGTTGGTCTATATATATATATATAAAAGTAATAGTCTGTCAAATATAATTCAAGTGATTTTTCCGCCTATGAAATATTTTCATTTTAAGAAATCTAACATTTTGTATTTATCGTATAGAAACTCAAAAAATAAAATAAATAAATAGTTTTTGCATTTATTATATAGAAACTTAAAAAATATATATATAAATAATAAATGAAAAGAAGAAAACAAGGAATTGGGTGGAGGGGCTTGTGGGGTGGGGGTAGTGATGGTATATTTAATATTTTTCATCACCTTTTAATGTACAATAATTATTTTTTTACATCAAATTTTAAAATATAATATATCAAATTAATTATTCTTTAATGATCCTTAATTTTATATCCATATTATATATAAAAATAAAAAAAATTGAAATGTATGTTTGGGGTTTGAATGATTTTTTATTTCTTTAAACGTTTTTTTTATGATAATGACAAGTGTTGTATGTAATTTATTGTAAATTAAAATAATAATGAAGAAATAAAATAATACAAATGGAAATGTATTTAGAGAATGTCATAATAGATTACATATACAAAATTAAGTAAATAAGGGGAAAAATACCCATTTTTAACTCCAATAAAAGAAAACTACCTACTTTGACTTAAAAAAAAAATACTCATTTTATATTATTTTGTTTAAAATGTCTTTAAAAGTGGAGGACCCACTCCTTTTCACATATACTGTACCTACCTTTTTTTTAGTTTTATTCGTATTTTATTATCTAATTTTAATATATTTCTTTATTAATTATTTTCGTACTTTCTATTTAATTTTTTTATTAATTATTTATTAATACGGGGTTAAAGTTAATTAAATATAATTAATTTTAGATATTAAAAAAAACATTACATGTATAAAAATGATTTATTTAAAAGTTTCATTTTAAATATAAATTTTTAAAAATAATTTAAAATAATAATTCTAAAAATTACAACTAAGGGTGTTGAGAGGGGATTGAGAGCCTTGTGGGTATTTTTCTTTATTTTTAACTAGGATAAAAAAGTATTTTTCATATAAAGTGGGGTTATTTTTTTATAGTCAACATATTTATTTTTCTTTTATTTTGGTCAAAAATAAGTATTTATCTTGAACTCCCTAAAATTAAATCAAGTAATATTTAAAAAAAAATAGATAAAAAATATAATTACAAATTGAACTTCTCATTTGAAATGCATATGTTTCATATTTATCTTGTTCATTTGAATTTTTTTGTGTACTTATATTTTGATGGAGATGGACCGTAAGGGGCGAGATAGAGGTGATTTTTTTTTTACAAATCATAATTTCGTCATTCTTAACACAGATATGATAATACATCAAATTTATAATTATTATTTATATTTTTCTTGCACGAGAAGAGAGAAGACATCGGATGATGTCTCGATCCATATCGGATGGTTTAATAAAAATCATCCTCTTGCACGAGAAGGGAGGAGACATGGGATGGTTTAATAGAAATCATCCTCTCTCATGAAAAGAGAGGAGACAGCTAACAAACAGTCGCTCGATTTATATATCGGCTGGTTTAATAGAAATATCCTCTAGCACGAGAGGAGACTATCCTTTTGCACGAGAAGAGAGGAGAAATCGTTTAATAGAAATCATTGATCGTGCAAGAAGAGAGGAAATCATTGATCGTGTAAGAAGAGAGGAGAAATCGTTTAATAGAAATCATCCTCTTGCACGATGGTTTAATAGAAATATCCTTGTGCAAGAGGAGAAATGGTTTAATAGAAATATCTTGCACAAGAAGAGAGTAATTTAATAGAAATCATCCTCTTGTACGATGGTTTAATAGAAATATCCTCTTGTAGTTTAATAGAAATGTGAAGAAATTAGCCTAAGTATTTGCATAAATTGCTAAACTAGAATAGTCGTGCTTCTGTTGTAAAGTTGTAATATAAGAGCGCGATTTGGACACGTGTCGGCAGGAGAAAAGAAGCGGCGTTTCACTTATATTAATGCATTTTTCTTCAGTTTCGTGAAATATTGGAAAACAACTACAGGCGCACTACACTTAAAGAAGCGCATTCGCTCAAGTGCGATTTTCTAACGGGCTTAACCACCGTTTTGCAAGGAATTAAAACCGTTATCTAACAAGTCGAGCTTCAGGATTAAAGATCAATTTTTTCAGTTTTCAGTTGCATCGTTCTTGCTCATTTTTTGGTGATTTCTCCTGATTCAAAGTTTCAGAGTTAGTATATATATATATATATGGCTTTATTATGTATTTTAGTTTCTAAGTTTTCATTCACAATAGAAAGAGAAAGATAAGAGAGAACAGACTGTGTTTGCTCCTGTTGAAAGTTTTCATTGTAATCTTTTCTTATGTCATCTTGAATAAGATTTCCCCACCCTTTCTTCCCTGAGGACGTAGGCTTTTATACACCGAACCTCGTAACTCTTTGCTTGTTGTTTTCATTTAATTTTGAGTTTTGTTGAGTTCTTGTTCAAGTCTTGGTTTGGAGATTGAATCTTGTGGTTTCTTGGATTACTTTTGACAAGTGGCGCCGTCTGAGGAAACCGCATTGATTCAAGAAATGTCTGCAGCAAAGTTCGAGGTGGAGAAATTTAATGGAGAGGGGGATTTTGGGCTGTGGAGGATCAAGACCAAGGCACTCCTTGTGCAGCAAGGTTTGGCAACCGGGAGAACAAGCTTTTCCTGAATCCATGAAGAATGAGGAGAAGGATTTACTCCTCAAAAAGGCTCATAGTTCTCTGATTCTCAGCTTGGGAAACAAAGTTCTTAGAGAGGTTACAAAAGAGGAAACTGCACAAGGAGTGTGGGAAAAATTGGAGAGTTTATACATGGTTAAAACCCTAGCCAATAGACTCTACATGAAGAAGAGGCTATATGCCTTCAAGATGCTGGAAGAAAGATCAGTTATAGATCAACTAAGGGACTTCTTAAAGATTTTAGATGACTTAGAAAATATAGAAGTCAATCTAACTGAGGAAGATAAGGCCTTGATGCTTCTTAGCTCCATGCCTAAATCATAGGAAACCTTCACTGATATCATCTTGTATGGGAGGCAGCATACCATCACCTTGGATGAGGTGATCATAGCTTTGAATTCCAAAGAGATGTCCAAAGCCAATGAAGCAAAATCAGAGACATGTGGTGAGGGTTTGGAAATCAAGCAAGAAGGTCAAAGAAGGAAGTTTCAAAAGCCAGAAAAGAAGAATGAGGTCAAGAAACCTTAGAAGCAAACCCAAGATTCTACTGATGATGTAGCTAACAACACCTGCTTCCATTATCATAAGTCAGGTTATTATAAGAAAGACTGCCACAAATTCAAGCAGTACAAGAAGAATAAAGGGCAGGTACCTCCTAAACAAGCCAATAATACTAAAGAGAACACAACAAGCAGCTCAGGATATAAATTTGCTGAGGTTCTTGCCATCACTTCTTCTGATACCAGCCTTGAATGGGTATTAGATTCAGGGTGCTCTTTCCATATGAGTCCCAAGAAAAAGTGGTTTTCTGAGTTAGAACATCTATACGGTGGATCTGTTCTGCTTGGCAATGATCAAGCATGTAAAGTTCAAGGAGTTGGCAAGATACCTATTATGATGTATGATGGTGTGGTCAGATTGTTAACTCAAGTAAGATATGTGCCTGATCTGAAAAGGAACTTGATTTCATTGGGCATGATGGATTCCCAAGGCTATCAATTCACTTCTCAAGGTGGAGTCATACAAGTATCAAAGGGATCCATAGTTGTGATGAAATGATTTAAAAAGAATGATTTCTATTTTTTGGAAGGTCATACTGCAACAGATAGGGCCTGCAACTCAGCAAAGGTTGACAATATTTCCCTATGGCACAGGAGGTTAGCTCACATTAATGAAAAAGGGCTACATGAATTATCTAAACAAAATATACTAGGAGGTGACAACATTTCTCACATTAACATGTGTGAGTCTTATGTTTTGGGCAAGACTAAAAAGCTGAGGTTTCAAGCTGGCAAGCAACCACTAGTTCACCTTTAGAATATGTGTACTCTGATCTATGGGGGCCAGCAAGGACTCAAACCAGAAATGGTGGCAAATACTTCTTGTCCATGATAGATGATTACTCAAGGAAGGTTTGGATCTATATATTGAAGACTAAAGCTGAAACATTTTAGAAATTTAAGGAATGGCTTGTTAAGGTGGAGAATACCACAAATAGGAGGCTTAAACACATAAGGACATACAATGACTTGGAATTTGTATATGAGGAATTCAATCAATTCTGCAAAGATAAAGGGATAGCAAGACATAGAACAGTTCCATCAACCCCTCAGCAAAATGAGTTTGTTGAGAGGATGAATCAGACCATTCTTGAGAGGGTAAGATGCATGATGTTAAGCTCAGGAGTCCCAAAGTCATTTTGGGGTGAAGCTGCAACTACTGCAGTATACTTAATAAATAGGTGTCCATCTACTGCAATTAACTTTAAAACACCTGAGGAATTATGGAGTGGCAAACCTGCAAGCTATGCTCACTTGAGGGTGGTGTTCAGAAGCCTTGCTTATGCTCATATAAAACAAGATAAATTAGAACCAAGGGCATGAAAGTGCATATTCTTAGGTTATCCAAAAAGTGTCAAAGGTTACAAACTTTGGTGTATTGAGCCTAACAATCAAAAGTGTTTGATCTGCAGGGATATCACCTTTGATGAATTCAAGATGCCTCTAAAAAATCAACCTTCCAACTTTACTGAACATCAATATATAGCTCAAAAGGATGAATCACAACTGGAAGTTAAGCCACAACAATTCAGTTCCCAGACTAAAAATCACATCACCCCAGATTTAGATCAAGATGAAATGGAGGCTACTGATAATGATCAAACTGATCTTCAAGCTTACAAACTTGTAAGAGATAGGCAAAGGAGGGTTATAAAACCACCTGAAAGGTTTGGCCATACTAATTCTATTTCCTTTGTTCTCTTTACAGTTGAAGATGTAGAGAATGAGGAGCCAAAAGATTATCAAGCTGTCATATCTTGCAAATTAAGAGAAGGAAAAATGGCTGATTGCTATTCAAGAGGAGTTGTGCTCATTGGAGAAGAATAACACATGGGACGTGGTAGATAAGCCATCCAAGCAGAAACTTGTGAGGTGCAAGTGGTTATTCAGGAAAAAGGTTGAAGCTTCAAAATGAGGATCAATTAGATATAAAGCTAGGCTTGTGGCAAAGGGGTTCACACAGAAAGAGGGAATAGACTATACTGAAATATTTTCTCCTATAGCTAAACATTGTTCCATTAGAATTTTACTTGCTTTGGTCTCACAATTCAATTTGAAACTTCATCAAATGAATGTTACAACTTTTCTACATGGAGAACTTAAAGAAAAGATTTTCATGAGGTTGCCTGAAGGTTTGCAGGTTGCTAACAAAGAAAACAATGCTTGTTTGTTGAAGAGATCCATTTATGGCCTAAAGCAAAGCCCAAGGCAATGGTAGTTGAGGTTTGATGAGTTTATGCATAAAGTGAAATTTATTAAAAGCAAACATGATCACTGTGTTTATCTTAAGCATGAGTCTGCATGTATTACTTTTCTACTCTTATATATAGATGACATGATTATTGCTAGCTCTTCATTGGATGATATTAATATGGTTAAGAGTCTGCTTAAAGATGAATTTGAAATGAAAGATCTTGGTTTGGCTAAAAGGATGTTGGGCATAGATATACTAAGGTGCAACAAATCTAATGTGGTTTATTTGCATCAAGCTGATTACTTGAAAAAGGTGTTGGTCAGGTTTCAAATGCATCTAGCTAAGGGAGTGTATACACCTATTGGAGTAGGTGTTAAGTTGTCCTCTGATCAAAGTCCAAAGAGTCAAGAAGAAGCCAACCAAATGCTTAAAATTCCATATGCAAATGCTGTTGGCAGTATCATGTATGGAATGGTCTATTGCATACTTGATTTGGCTTATCCAATGAGCATTATCAGCAGGTACATGACTGATCTTGGCTTAGCTCATTGGATTGCAGTGAAGTATGTGCATAGATACATAAAGGAGACAATAGAAGATGGTCTAAGGTTCAAGAAAAGTTCTGATTCAGAATAGCCTCTTATTGGATATGTGGATGCTGATTATGCTTATAATTTGGATAATATGAAGTCCTTGTCTGGTTATATGTTCACTCTTTATAGTACTACAATAAGTTGGAAGACCACTCAGTAGCATGTAATGACATTATCCACTACTGAATCAGAATTCATAGTCTTAACTGAAGCAGTGAAAGAAGCCATATGATTAAGGGGGATACTTCAAGAGTTTGGAGTACTACAAGGATGTGTTACTATATATTGTGATAGCCAAAGTGCTATACACTTAGCCAAGCACTAAGGGTACCATGAACGGACTAAACATATAAATGTTAGGCTGCATTTCATAAGGGACATAATGGACAAATGTGTGGTTATGCATGGATCTAATCGGTTTAGTTGGAGGAACTGCTACCAAGATTACTTGAAGATTATCAGAGTGTCAAGGTGGTTCAGCAAAAATGCTGAAAGTTAGGCTAAAGGTGGAGGTTTGTGAAGAAATTAGCCTAAGTATCTGCATAAATTGTTGAACTAGAATAGTCGTGCTTCTGTTGCAAAGTTGTAATATAAGAGCACGATTTGGACACGTGTCGATAGGATAAAAGAAACGGTGTTTCACTTATAGAGTTGTTAGGTCACTTAATACGTTTTTCTTCAGTTTTGTGAAATATTGGAAAACAACTAAAGGTGCACTACACTTAAAGAAGCGCGATGGCTCAAGTGTGATTTTCTAACGGGCTTAACCACCGTTTTGTAAGGAATTAAAACCGTTGTCTAACAAGTCGAGCTTCAGAATTAAAGATCAGTTTTTTTAGTTTTTCAATTGCATCGTTCTTGCTGATTTTCTAACGGGCTTAACCACCATTTTGCAAGGAATTAAAACCGTTGTCTAACAAGTCGAGCTTCAGAATTAAAGATCAGTTTTTTTAGTTTTTCAATTACATCGTTCTTGCTCATTTCTTGGTGATTTCTCCTGATTCAAAGTTTCAGAGTTAGTATATATATAGAGCTTTATTATGTATTTTAGTTTTTAAGTTTTCATTCACAGTAGAGAGAGAAAGATAAGAGAGAACATGCTGTGTTTGCTCCAGTTTTCATTGTAATCATTTTCTTCTGTCATCTTGAATAAGATTTCCCCACTCTTTCTTCCCCGAGGAAGTAGGCTTTTATACGCCGAACCTCTCTTTGCGTGTTGTTTTCATTTAGTTTTGAGTTTTGTTGAGTTTTTGTTCAACTCTTGGTTTGGAGATTGAATCTTGTGGTTTCTTGGATTGCTTTCAACAAGAAATATCCTCTAGTACGAGAAGAGAGGAGACATCGTTTAATAGAAATCATCCTCTTGCACGAGAAGAGAGAAGACATTGGGTTGTTATATTAATTGAGAAACTAACAACGGCTCACTTTCTGGTGAAGATCTAGAGTCCTATTGCTTTTACGTTGAGAAATTAACAACCGCACGGCTCATTTTCTGGTGAAGGCTCATTTTTTTTGGTGAAGATTGCACGAGAGAGCAGACATTGGGCTCTGACATTAATGAGAAACTAACAGCGGCTCATTATCTAGTGAAGATCTGGAGTCTTGTTGTTTTTACGTTGAGAGACTGTCACATTAATTTTGAAACTAATAACGGCTCATTTTTTGGTGAAGATTTGGAGTCTTGTTCTTTTACCTTAAGAAACTAACAACGACTCATTTTCTGGTGAAGATTGCATGAGCTCATTTTCCGGTGAAGAACGGCTCATTTTCTGGTGAAGATCTGGAGTCCGGTTGGTTTTACGTTGGTTGTCGAGAAACTAACGACTCATTTTCTGGTGAAGATTGCACGAGCTCATTTTCCGGTGAAGAACGACTCATTTTTTTCTGGTGAAGATCTGGAGTCAGGTTGGTCTGGTGAAGATTGCACGAGCTCATTTTCCGGTGAAGAACGACTCATTTTTTTTCTGGTGAAGATCTGAAGTCAAGTTGGTTTTACGTTGGTTGTTGTTGCTATATTTGGTCTCTTTGAGATTGTCCATCCAATCCATCAAATTGAAATATTTTCCTCCATCCAATCCATCAAATTGAAATATTTTCCTGTTGGTTTTACGTTGGTCGTTGTTAGAGATCGTCCATCCAGTTCATGAAATATTTCAATATTTTCTAATATTCAATTCAAATTATAGTTTAAATTCGAAATTTCAATCTCAATAAAAATAAGAGTATTTCGAATTAAGGAAATATTGAAAGTTGATATTGGAATAATTCTTAGAAAGTAAGAATATATATAACTCTTGAGTAAGACTTGTGTGTAACTGTTGCATGGATCCTAGATCCATGCAATGCGGGTCGGGTCGGGCTGAATCCGACCCGGATCCGCGCATTTCCTTTTTTTTTTTATCATGACCTTTATGTTATGTTAGTCATACCTTTATATTATGTTAAGCATACCTTTATGTAATAGTTTAACTATTTAAAAAAACCCTAATTTTGGCAAAAAAGCCCTAATTTTGACAAAAAAATTATAATTTCAGCACAAAAAACCCTAATTTGTACATATATACCTTATTTAAATATTACGCATACCTTTAATTGATATTAGTTATACTTTTATATAATACATAAAGGTATAACTAACATAATTAAAAGGTATGACTAACATAATATAAAGACATGTTTAACATAATATAAAAGTATGTTTAACATAACATTATAACCCTAAAAGTATGCTTAACATAACATAAAATCATAAAGGTATGCTTAACATAATATAAATGTATCATTAACGTTGCATAAATGTATGCTTAACGTTGCATAAAGGTATGCTTAATATAATGTAAAAGGCTTGCATAAAGGTATGTTTAATATAATATAAAAGGCCTTGAAGGTATGACTAACATAACATAAAGGTATGCTTAACATAACATAAAGATATGCTTAATATAACATAAAGGTCTAGCACCTGAAGCGAATTTTGGGTGGGTTTGAGCGCACCCACCCAGGCGCGTGGGGGTGCGTGCCGGCACGTGGAGGGCGCGTGGAGACCGGGTCGGGTCAGGTGTACGGATCCTAGATCCGTACACCAGTTGTATAAAAGTTTTTGTGATAACTCTTTTATAAATATTTACTAATGTTTAAAATATTTCAATACATCTTTAATAAATCCTCAATATTTTCAATTAATCCTCAATAAATCCTTCAACATCAAAGATTATGATTATTTACTAATGTTTAAAATATTTTAATACATCTTTAATAAATCCTCAATATCTTCAATAAATCCTCAATAAAACCTTTAATATCAATGATTATGATTCTCATATAGATCCTCAATATCTTCAATAAATCCTCAATAAAACCTTCAACATCCATAATAATGATTCTCATATAGAGGATAAATATATTTTTCCTAAATATTTATAAAATATCAAAAGATATTGAATAGCTTATTTTTAATATGTAGATAAATAAAATTATGATTTAAGTGCTAGAGACGATTTTTCAATAAATCCTTGAATATCAACATATTTTAATATATAGATAAATAAATTTGTAAACAAATTCAACTAAATTAGATAGGGAGAGATAGAGAGTTTTTTTTTCTTAATATAGGATTGTAAATTAGACACAAGATCCTCTTGTTATTTTGGGAATGATGATTAAGAACTTATTTTACGCACTCATCGGATGCGGATTAAAGAAGATATCCCACCCCTTGATTAAAGAGGATATTCCACTCCTTAATTAATGACTTATCCTAGACATGCATAGCTCATGAGATTCGGATTAAAGAAGATATCCCACTCCTTGATTAAAGTGGATATTCCACCTTCGGATTAAAGAAGATATCCCACCCCTTGATTAATGACTTATCCTAGATACGGATAGCTCATGAGATTCTAAATTAAGGAGGATCCAAATAAAATTCTAAATTAAGGAGGATCCAAATGATTTACTAGACATGGATAATCCAGGTGATTCTAAATTAAGGAGAACATCCCAAGTGATTTACATGTTAGGGACGATTATAATTCATACGATTCTAAATTAAGGAGAATATCCCAAGTGAAATTCATAAGATTCTAAATTAAGAAGAATATCCAAGTGTTTGAGAATGAGAATATCCCAAGTGATTTACATATTAGAGACCAATAAGTCTAGACACAGATAGCTCATAAGAATCTAAATTAAGGAGAATATCCAAGTGATATACATCTTAAGAGACCATTTTAATGCCTATCAGCATGCTACAAAGTTCGATAAATTCTATTATAGACCCGAATAGCTCATAAGATTCTAAATTAAGGGTAGAATATCCCAAGTGATTTACATGTTACAGATGATTTTAATGTCTATCACCATGCTACAAAATCGAAAAACTCGAATTCTAAATTAAGAAGAATATCCCAAGTAATTTATATGTTAGAGAGAACTCAAGTTTTAAATTAAAAAAAATATCCCAAGTGATTTATATGTGAGAGATGATTTTAATGTCTATTAACATGCTACAAAGTCCGACAAGAAAGTTCCAAATGCTTGGTCAACTTAAAAAGAAAAAATGGGAAACACGATAATGCCAATCAAACTTGGGAGGTCCAACTTAAAACGAAAGAAAGTTAAAAACGGTAAATATATTTTTAGTCACATGTATTAACACCACATAGACGAACTAAGGGCACATAGTACGAAACTGATGTTCCACTCTTATCATTTGAAATTGTTATCATATTCTTCATGGTCCAAAGCCTAATTATCAATATTAAAATGGTATTATTAATTTTTTCCTTATACATGATATATCATTATATTTTATTTCATTTCAATTCTCACAATGTTATATCTAGATTAGCTTGTTTATATATTTTTCAAAAACAATAAATACTATAGACAATAAATTAAGTATTATAATATTATATCTCGATTACCTTCGTTATATATATTTCAAAAATAATAAATGCTATATACAATAAAGTAAGTATCATGGTTTGCATTGCCACAAGATGGTGCTAAGTATTTTCTAACATTCAATTCAAATTGTAGTTTAAAATATTGAATGTTGATATTGAAATAATTTTTAGTAATTAAGAATATTAAAAACTTTTTATACATATTTACTAATGTTTAAAATATTTTGATACATACTTATTAAATTCTTAATATTTTCAATAAATCCTCAATAAATCCTTCAATAGTAATGGTTATGATTCTAGATCCGAATCATTCTCAACGAGTCCATAAGAAGTGATCCCATTTTTTTCATCGGGTCTGAATAGAGACCAAAGATCTTGAGCGACCGATCCGGCAGAGCAACTCAAAAGATAAAGAAGTATTGTTAATTTCTTCATGCCCGTTCCAAGTTCGAAGTATCATTTGTACAAATAAGAATCCCCTTTGTTACATGATTTCTTCTTCATATAGATAGATATAGGATCTATGAGGCAATTACTTAGAAGTCCATTTTGTGCTACAGCCCTTCCTATCTGATATAAAAGGATCCCATGATCCTGAACAGATCTTACTTGGAATCGCAAATCCCAAGTTTGTCTATGAAGAGCGGATCGAGATAATTTCTTAAATATTTATAAAAAATATCAAAAGAATCAATTAGTAAATTATTAATCTATAGAAAAATAAAATTCTAACTAAATTAGATATAGAGAGTTATTTTGATTTAGGATCTAATTAAATTAAATTATATAATCAGGGTTAAAATATACATTATGAAACATTCATACTTTTATTATAGTAATATATATATATATATATATATATATAATATTGAGATATGTGTCATATTAACCTTATTGGTAATATCAGTCTTAGTTATATGATTAAAACTAAATATATTCTTAAGTTGTTTCTGATCCAATATGATTAATCATTCTCTTGTTGTAGATATATTCAGTGAAAAAGTGAGAACAGTTGGGATTCTATGACTTAGAATCTTGCATTCTTGGTAATTAAGCAAATGTTCTTAATTCTATGCAAAGAAATGTTTTATATACACATTAATTGCCTAATAAAAATATAATTTATACACATTTTTATCAAAAAATAATTGAATTGTCCTAGTTTGAATTTATTCTTGCCATTTGTACATTTAATTATCATGAAATTGGTCTCAACGCTTACAACATTGAGACCAATGAATAATGAATCCTGTAAAACATCAAGATTTATGTGCATATGATGCTCGGAACATTTATGATTGTATATATATTATATAGTTCAGAGGAACTTCACTTTATTTAACTTATATTATATGTCATAAAGGATATATTTAAAAAAAACCTTCCAAGTGAATTAATACAATACATGTGTAAAGACATTCACCACCAAACACACTCTACCTTTTTCACTCACACAAATTCATACACGAAGGACAAATTTTGGAACATACATTCAATAAGGGAAATAAACCTGATTTCCCATTAATTACAAATCATAATACATGCTACTTATTTCATCAATACATATGCTTATTTACTTAAGTAGCACGTATTATCGTGTCGAAATAAAAGATCGAGACACAATAATTTGTAATAGAAAATCCGAACTGATTTGATTCACATCATGCTGCTACTTCTTCTTGAAGTACTTGCATAACTTTTGCTTCTTGGATAGACCTCTGCCTCTCCAAATTCACAAGGCTTGTCTTCATCAATCCGGCCAATGGTAAGGGTTTGGCTACGAGGAATTGTCGCCACGTCACCACCCATCAGTGGTGACCTTTTTGAGCGGAGAAGCTCCGCCTCGACTTTTCCGGTGAGGCTGCGAGTGGAGGCAACCCTAATGAGCTCCCTCAAATCCTCGTCTCTCGAGATGTGATCCGAGTACGATGAGTTGACGCTGAAGCTCTTGGGCAAACTCATGAATTGCGGGCCCGGGTAGCCTATGGCGTTGTTGAAGGCTGCATGGCCCGAACAATTTGATAGGCTTCGCACATAGAAATCCCGGGCTCGGGCCAAGATTTTTACAGGCCCTTTAATGTATCTCATGATTTTGCCATCTTTGCTAGACTTTTTAGTGCTCATTTTCTTCTCTGTGCCAGAGACTTTGCTTGCTAGCTTATGATGATCAACACACATAAAATATACCTTTTATAAAGAGTAGTGAAGCTTTAACTTATATAGATAAATAAGAAAGAAAGGGAAAATGAAAATGAAAGGAAAGTACTTTTGTTTAAATGAAGGAATAGGACTTCGAGAGAGACATCTATATTATTATAGAAGTGGTGATCACGATGTAAAACTTTAATTCTTCGGGATTAATAAAGATTTTTAGTTTTTTAAATTATATTTAATCATTAATGGGGTGTATAGTATAGTAATCGTAAATGGAAAGGGATATGTTGGGGGAGTGTGGGGTTGGATCATAATGAATCTTTTATTTTTAAATAATATGGTTTTTTTAATCATCATATATATGATATGCGTATGAATTGAAATGATATTTGAATTAAAAGAATTTAATTATGATTGATATTTTATTTTGGGATATGTATATGTGTGGGCGGCCCAACATGCAAACGGCTAGAGCTGGGTCGATGTAGATATGCAAGATTTAGTTATATATTATAAAAACAAGTCACTTATCCTCCTTATCGTGCATTTCATTGTTAATGTATTAGATATTTAATAAATTTATTAATTTATTCTGGAAATTCAAAAAAATGATTGAGAGTTCATAGAGACTTTCAACAAAAAGATGAGAGCTGCTCACACACTCGCAGCAGCTCATCTTGCATACAATGAGCATTTTATCATGAACATTTCATCATTTCGATTATACAAAATAATGCTCACATATATTTCGTGTGTGTATTTTAAGATATATAAATTTTCATAAATGTATATATAAAGGTTAGTTTTATTGTGTAATGGCCCATTTGCATTATTTTACAAGAGTACTTATTTGCATTTTTTTAGTTTATATTTATTCTTATAACGAGTTATTTGCTGTTAAAATCAATAATTCTACTTCATTTGTGATTTTAATGAAAACTTTGAATATTAGTGTAACACCTAGATATTTTTCTTTTGGATAGCTTTATAATATATGATATATAGTATTAATATATATATAAATTATAACATAGGTTACATGATTATGGGAAGATATTTAGCATAAGAATAGATAAGAGTAGTATGGTCAACTCTTCTAGAAGGCTTAAATAATTGATAAGGAATGGAAAGCTTGGATAAGGGTTTTATTTGCATTTTCCTCACTTAGCTTCCATTTTCCATTTTCCTGCACTTCCATCATCGGCCGCCTACCTCCATCACTGGTCGACCATATTTCCAGCAAGGTAATCGGACCATGTTATAGCTCTCATCGAGTTCGTCGCAAGGACGGGTTCGGAACTTGAAACCGTTGAGCTTCTCCTTTCTTTTCTCTCTCTCTCTCTCTCACTATGGCTGCTCCGTTCTTCCTCCTCTGTCGCCATCTTCGCCGTCGAGTCAGGGTGGAGCTGGCGCCGTGTCTGCGCCGGCGCGTTAGGTAGGGAACCGCCGTTGGAAGCGGCGGCTGTGCTGGGCTGGGCTGTGCTCGGTCCTGCTGTGGTCTATTGTGCGTGCGTATGTGTTTTTGTTGTGCGTGGGTGTGTCTTGTTGGTTGTGGTGGTGGTCGGCTCTGTGTTCGCCGGAAAAAGGGATCGTTGGGCACCCCCATGAGGAGCGGCGTCGGTTGTAGTGTCTGTCCAAGCCGCCGCCGTGGGCTGCGGCGGCTAAAGTGTGTGCAGGTGTGTATGTGTGTTAAGGCGCCGCCTTGAGCAGCAGCGCCGGTAGGGGGTCGGGGTGTGGGCGGTCGTCGGTGACTTCCAGTCACCGGCTATTGCGAAACGGTGGTGGAGGAAGAAGGGGGTGACGGCAGGCGGAGGAGGGAGCGGCTGGGAAGGGGGGGAATGGGTGGGGGGCTTTATTTTGCAAATTTGATAAAGTTTAAGGGCTAACTTGCAAATGTCAACTATGCTGAAATTAGAAATTAGTCCTTAGCAATTATGAAACTTCAGATTTACTCCCTTAGATATTTTAAAGCATGTTTTAGGCCCCTAAATTATGTTTGAGGATATTCTGAGCCCTAAAATTGTTGGAAGTCAAAAATTGACCCCAATAGTTATAAATGTTATATGTTATAACTTTATTAAATTATGCTTTAAGCATCATAAATCATGAATATTGATATCGGACACTTGAATTGGATGAAATTACATAATTTTCCCTAAAATTTGATGATATTACAAATTTCTCCTTATAGTTATTGAATTTATGAAAATGACGTTTTGAACTTTAGAATATATATTGGACTTACTAATATTATTCAATTATTAATAGAATTTGATATATGAAACCTGATCTTTAATTAAATGACAAAGAAAGATTATATTAATTAATATTATGTTAATTAGACCTCTTTATATAATCAATTAGGATATAAAACTCTAGATCATTATCGAAATAATTAAGAAAACCTAGTTTTAGAAAGGAGTTTGGACTTGAGTATTATTACATTATTTATTATAATTTAACTAAAGATTTATTTGGAATTATAAGTTAGACCCTATGTTTAGTAAGATTACTTTTGAGACTAAAATATAGTCCCTCGAAATATTATAGGAATTAATGTAATTACGATTTTAATTATATTTTTCTTTATAGAATAGGGTTTACCTTAAAGAAATTATTTTATTAAATCGATGATAGTTCGATTAGATTCTAAGTCGAACCCTTATGATTGTAGGCGATACGTAGGAGTTTGCACCCTAAGTATATTTGGGATCTAGAAGCTTTTTGATCAGCTGTTCTAAAGGTGGGGAAAAATTTCGTATTACGGTATTTACATTTTGTTGACTTATTTACAAATATGAAGTATTATATTATGTGAAATGTGACATGTTTAAGTGCATATGAATAACGTGTTATGAAGTATGATGAATGGAAAAATTAAGTGTTTTGTTAAAATAATGTGCTTCTATGTATATGTTTGATATGTGTATGTGTGATGTAAATATGTGTGCATGTGCATGCTATGCAAGGCGGCTAGGGCTCGCATCAAGACGGCTAAGACCCGTATAATGACGGCTGATCACCGTATCACGACGGCGAATAACCATAAAATGTTTTCATGGCAGTTAAGATCCACAAATGTTTTCAAGACGGCTAAGACCCGTAAAAATGTTTTCACGGTGGCTAAGAACCGTAAAAATGTTTTCAGGACGGCTAAGACCCGCATATGATTGCAAGACGGTTGAGAACCGTAAATGTGAAAATTAAGTGATACGTTTGAATGTGAATGATGATTGATTTGTGATGAATGCTTATATTTTAAAATGATTATAAGTCATGTGATTGAATGTGAATATGGGTGTCATTGAATGTGATCCCACTGAATGTATTTTTATACGCTCATCCCCTTTATATGTTTTCTTTTATAGATTCAGAAGTCGGGAGCAGAAAGTGAAGAAAGATGCATATATTTTTTTATGGTTTGCTGCTGCCTTTGATAACTTAAACATTTTATATAAATTATGTAGCTTATATGGATATTTTATTTTTTGATTTTAGTTTGTTTTAAATTGTTGGACGCCCAAAATGTTAAAAATTTATATTTTATATTATTTCGAAAATGGGGCGTGACAATTAGAAAATATATATACCATGAATTTTGATCTTTAGAAAATATAACATGAATTAAAATATTCCGTGCAAATTAAATCAACGGAAAAAACTTGTGTCATGTTATCTACTAACGTGTGATTCAAAAGAATAAAAAATCAATGTGGACTAAATGATATTATTTTATACTTGTCGAATAAATCACTATCTTTACTTTAATTGCAATTTTAACTAAATTTTTGGATATTAGCAAAATAAATATGATTTTAGATATATTATGTAATTCTAATCACTTACTTTAAATTTCGAATTTAAAGTTGCTGACGAGTTATGTAGATCGACATGTCAACTGTTGGTCCCAAGTGGTGTCCGAGGTTCAGAGGGGGCGTAAATGAACTTTGGTCGATTTTTCAGAATCTTTAAAACAACTGTTCTGCACTGCAAGTTACTTGAGCTTGCAGCGATAGATGGTTACTGCTTCCAGCGCTAGAATACAGTGCTGCACGCTGTAACCTGGAGTTTTGTACGCAGCGGAAATAAACTTTTAAACACAAGGCTATTTTTCCTAAGAATGCTTCTTTCAAAACGTTTTATGATGAGAGACAGATAGATATGCAGAATAGAGAAGCACAGATAAATAAAGCAATTAAAACACTTATGGCTTATAGTGGTTCGAAGGTGGTGTAATCCTTCTACGTCCACTCTACTGCTCCTCGAGCAGGAACTTTGTTAAGCAAGATTGATTTACAGGACTCTCCTAACAATCTATCAACTTTACAAAGCAAACCACCTACTGAAGTCCAGCGTACACACAGCAACTGCAAACTTCAAAGGCTAACCCACACAGGGTTCTACACTCCCACACAGGGAAGCTGTCTAACACTAGACAACTAAACAAACAGCAAGGATTTCTCCTATCAACTGCTTGACACCACTAAAACAACCTAAACACACAGCAACAAGGTTAAAAGGATAAAAAGGTTTTCTTCAACTTGTGCTTCGAAGTGAGCTTCTGAATCCGTAGGGAAACTTTCAGCTTGAACTTGCTTCACTTCGATAGGTTGAGTGACTGAAACTGTTGGCTTGAATGCTTGAAATTTGTAAGCTTGAAACTTTCGCGTATGGATTTTAGTTCTTAGTAACAGTGACAGTATCAGTAACCAGCTTCAGTTCTCCTCGACCTCTATTTATACTTGTAGGAGAAGATGTCCGTTGAAGGAGACATCCCTCTTTTGAATTTGAAGTAGCCTGGCCAAAGTATGGTTCGCATTTAATGCGACTTGACTTTTCCTTTCGGAGTATTTAATGCGGTAGTTGCGGCTCGCAGCTTTCTACAGCACGTTAGTCCATGTGGCATCTTCTTATTGGCTCCGTGTCTGCTACTTTGACTTTTTCTTGAACGGCTCTATTATTTTTGCTTGAATCTCCATTCCTCGTACTGCATTTATCCTTCCTAGGATTTGCAGGATACTTCGTCTTGTAGTTGGCACTGTATTACTTAACTGACTTGTAAGTCTGCGCTGTATCCTAGGTCCTCGTGCAGCTGATGCTTTTTTTTTTCAGTGCTGCTGTATCTTAGACTTGATTGCAGTATCTTCTGGCAGTGCTGCTGTAACTTCTTTCTAGCAGTACTCCTGTATCCTTTTCTTGCAGCGTTGTTGTACGCCGTTCTTCCTTGCTTTACTGTATCGAAGTTCAGCCTTAGTTATACTTTGCTGTTCCTTTCTTCTTCCAGCTATGCTGTATCCTGCCTTTCTGCAGCGATACTGTATCCTGCCTTCTTGCAGCGATATCTTCCCTTAAAACTTAGATGCAACTTTATCCTCTTTTAACCTCCATTTCAAAACTAGACACAAGACTCAATTCTAGTCTATTTATTCACTTATACAATGTGAAAATGGGGTACTCAAAACTTCCTATTACATATTTGGTTTGTCTCATCAAAATCTAAACATTGAAATCCTAACATCAACTATCAAATGTAGGTAAAAACAAAATCACACGTCGAAGACTATGACATTATAATTATGCAGCTTAATTTCACATTAATTTTGGAATCAAGAAAAAAAATTGCTTTAAGATTTTCAAACAATTCTTTGTGGAATTGAGATTTAGGGTTTTTCTTTGGCTTGAGAAAAGTTAACTTAATGTATGATATGATTATTTTGGTTGACAAAATTAAGAAAAATGTTTTCACTTGAAATTTTCCAAACAAATTTTCATTGTATTCACCTTCGCTCGAATGGAAATCTTATAATGACTTGACCTTATGGTCATTTTAGAATATGACAGTTAATTTTGATTGAGATTTGGAGAAGATCAGATTTTTAAGTTTGAAGAGGTGGTTTTTGAGTTTTAAACAATTAAGTGGTGGTGGTTCTAATGTTTTGGAGATGTTTTGTCTTTGGTTTCTCTTAAAAATGAAAAGGAAATAGTTGTAGACCGACTTACACTTTTCCAACTATAAGTATGCGTCTTAGAGCTATAAGTATGTGTGTTTTTCTATTGTCGTACACAATCAATCATGACCCAGGATAAGACCATACATGGTTCCAAAGACCAACACAATGTATATAGGTTTTTGAATATAAGATGTGAATATTCACACCATAAAAATTATGTAGCATACTAGTATAATTTTTTCTATTAAAATGGATATGCATATCAAATCAGCTTTATATACATAGTTAAACTAATTTCAATTAGTTTACCACTATTTTGATCCTACTTTATATCTTCTCAGTCTCTATATTCGTCCACATCATTAATATTCTGTCTTCCATAAATCATTCCGATGCCTATAAAAACATTACTTATAGTACACAAAAGATATATATTGTTAGAAATTAATATAGAGATATTGATGAAACAAAACCATATTTATTTATTTTTGCTTACTATATGTTATATTCTATACAAGCATAAGAATTGAACTTATTTATTAAAATAATACTTAAAGAAAACTATTTTCAATGAAACTCTCCATTTTATTTATTTCACTACACAACTCAAGGATTTACTAACTCAGCGGTGATATTATAGCAATCTTGCATATTATCATTGTAAATAGTCGACGGATGCTCCTATTACACTCGTAGTCTCTGAAGGATGAGAACAAATAGCAATGATTCGAAGCACTTCTTTTTACATTATTTCGGAAACCCAATACCAAGTTAAAGAGAGTTGTTAAAAGAAAAGAGAAAAAAACTCCAATAATAGCTATACTTTAATAGGGATAGATCAATCTTTATATGATTTTTCTTAATCTGTATGAAAACACTTAAAACGACATTTATTTTGGGACATATAAAGTATATTATAAGACTAGTACGTTTCTTACAACTTGCACCAAGTCGGTCAATATTTTGTAGAAAAGTATAAAAACTTGAAGAGGTTCCATTCATCCACCTCTAAACTTCTTATACCAATTGTGATTAACAAATATCAGTAGAAATTGTCGACGGACAAAGAAAACATAACTAACATGAATAATATAAGGTTGTGTTTGGGCTAGATGAATTCAAAATAGACAAAGTTTTGGTTGAGATCGTCTCACGAATCCTATTTTGTGACATTGGTTGGATCGGATCGAACATAAGATATTATATAATACTTTTGTATGTATTAGATAATATTTTTCTATATATTAGGTAATACTTTATAGTATACAAAACATTTTGAGTTGAGTTAGACTATAAAAAAATATGTAATATATTTATGTGTATTAGGTAACATTTTTCTGTATATAAATTTTAATCTAAATAAGAATTCAATCAAATAGATTCTAACAAATATGACAAGCAAGTTCGTCTTTTCGGGTTAATGGGCAAGGCCCCACCCAAGGAACTACATTCAGAGATGGATAAACTTTCTCCTTACCCTTATTTTTATATAAACGAACTAGTAGGTTGGGTAGCTTATGGTCCAAGCCTTCCTTTCGTGCTTGCTTTCGTTTGCTATTAACCCCGAGGTACTATACTATGGATGACCTGCCCGTAAACAGTCCCATGTGGGAAGTGAAAAATGCTCTACAAGAGGCAACAGTAGGAAATTTTCCACAATGGGGGAAAGCCTGACAGGGCAATGCGGCGTGGAGGTAGAAAAGTTCTTTGAAGGATTTGAGTCTGAGTAGTGAACTCGATGATAGGTATTGAGCTACAACGACAATTGTTATAGGGTATTATAGACCTTAAGTTGGAAACAACGGAGCTGCTAGTAAGCAACTTAGAAGACTCCATAGGAGAAGATCGAGCCTACTTATTGGGAATAATAAGAGCAGCGCTTGGAGGGTCGTATGACTGCGAGGTATGCATGCCACTTCGACCAATGCCGGCAGATTGCCTTTTCTGAGTGTAGTTCTGTATAGGATAAACAATACATCTTACTAGCAACTCCGTTGTTTTTATAGAACTCACAACATATTGTCGAGCGGCATCATGGAGGCTTCTCTTATGCCCGCACTCGTGTTTTTTTAGTTAAAAAGCGAGACCTCGAACTTGGTTGGACTTGCGTAGAATTACCAGATCCAGTTATATCAGGTAATACTTTTGTATTATAAGATATATGATCCAAATTAGATTAGGACTGGTCACTCAAAAAATGTGCAAATCCAAGGTTGTTTTGACGTCATTTTTTCTCATGCAAAATATAATACTTTTGTGTATATTAGGTAATAATATTCTTTATATCAGATAATAATTTTGTATTATGTACATAAACTGCATAATATAATACAAAAATATTACTTAATATACATAAAAATATTGCATAATTTATTATGTCCGACCCGACCTATCCTGTCTTATGAAATGAGTTTGATGAAACAATGTTATACAAGACCTACTCTTCAAAATATAAAAGAAGAATGATATACGTTTGAGAAGGAGACCGGAGTTGAATGTTTGGTAGTGAATCTAGTAAAAAAAGATTAAATCTTTTTTAGCCTTTCTATTTAAAAGGTAAGAGTAATGTATTTAGTAAAATATTTTTAAAATGTAAATAATGAGCACAAAAATTCATATGAGATGTTTTCACATAGATCTTACGTGAGATAAAACTCTTTATAGTCTTATGTCATATTAAATGAATTGACCTGTCTTATTAATTTATATAAACTTTGTTTTACATAAAATTTTATATGATACAGTTTCATATAAGATCTACTCAATAATAAATGAAATGATAGTGACTATGATGTGTTAAAGTAATTTTTGTGGTGCCAACACCCATAGTCTTAGACATCTTAACTGTCAGAATTGCAATAATTTAGATGGGATTTATTTGGGGTATTAGGTTACGTACCCTATAAATTTTTTGTTATGGGTTTCAATAGTGGGCCATAATTAGCTCAAAATTGGCTCTTATCTATCTGTATTTTGTTCTCTTCAACATGGTCTACTAAGTAATGAATGGACCTAGCATGATGTGTATTTTATTAGGCTCATAAATCGGTTAAGGAAAATAAATAAGGAAAAAAGTGTGAATTAATTTACAAATAAATAAAAAATGCCAAAATTCAAATCATATGAGTTTCTTTAAGACACAAAAGAAAATGTCCAATATTTTAGAAAAGAAAATCAAACACAAACACATATATAAAATTATCTATGAATATAGATCCTCAGATGAAATAAATAAATTGATTTATCTTATATAACTAGTAGATTTATAATACGATACATTGTAAATCGTAGATTAAATGCAACAACAAATTAACTACATAATGAGACGCATAAGATGTAATAAGCAATTTTCATTTATTGAAAGGACAACTTACTGAACAGAGACGCCACTTCCATAAAAAGGACATAAAAGAAAAACTAAAATAAATACGAAAAAGAAACAGAAAAAGAAAAAAAAAAAAAGAGACGTTATAATAATTATTACGGGTATGCGTATCGTTCTTTTTCGCTCATATTTAATTGGGAGATTTTATTTTTATTTTTTATGTTATTATAAATAGGAATACAATTGAATCCAATCGAATTATTGAAAAGTTGAGTTTGGTTTAATATTTACATATCAATAAGTTGGAGTTTAATTTGTCAAATATATTTATGGTTCATAAATTTACTCTAACTTAATCAAATCCAAATGTATTTAATAAATATAAATTATAAATTATATTATTCATAAACTCATTAATAAAACAATTTTATATATTATCTAAATTTTATAACTTAATTATAAATTATAATTAATATTTATATATTTATCATAAGTAAAAATATTACACATTAATATCAAATTTTACGCGCTTGCTTGCGAGCTAACGAGGCGAATATCGTCAAGTTTGAATTTGTTTAACTGTTTACTTTAACAAATCGATCACAATACAATTTAACAATCATCGAATCGCACTCCAAATATCTACAAGTTATTTGATTCATTTACATCTCTAATCATTATGAGTAGCAAAACCATTTTAATAGCTAGTTACTTTGAATAAAAATTCATTCTTAGTCTGATAGAATACTGTTAACTAAAACATGATAGACCCCATAAAATCAACTCTTACAAAAAAGGGTTGACAGGAAATGGAGAGTTGACTCGAATCCGATTTTACATCAACCTTCAATTTTGAGGAGACAATGCTAATAATGGACCATTTCAAAATGGTTGTGAAATGTAACGTAAGGGCTACAACATCAGAAAATAAAATAAAATAAAATTAGGAATATTGTAATTGACCATAATATAATATACATGCCCATCGAACTTTGCATTTCCTTTTGTACTTAACCATTTGATTTGTTTTTATCAAAAAAAATTTCTTAAAAACCACTCTTTACCCTAGAAACATTAGGATTCACATACTTCAACATCTCGACCTTCCTAAAAGATGATATGTATCCCAACTATCATTGGAATAAGCTCTGAGATGTCCTTTGGAAATTAGCATTTTTTTAATTGATTTAAATGACATAATAATGTAATTAGTATTATCATATGGTAAAATGGAAAAAAAAAATCTAATGATCCAAAATATTATACTTAGACCCACAAAAATAGGATGAGAGTAAAGGGTAGAACCCTAGTTATTTATTATGGACCGTACATACTCCTTAAATTATGAGTATATGAATTTATACATGAGAATTTGTATGACATTGTACATCTTCTATTTTAAAATAATAATCACCATACATCACGTATGTTAAATGACATCACCAATAAACATGTAGCGTGTATTAAATATCATGAAATATAAAATATAACAAGTGAAATAGAGAATCCAAACCAATGAATTTAAAGTTTCGACCAAAATATTGGAGAGGCTTAGAAGTCTGATAAAGCTGCCCTTCTTTCATTCCTATCGGAAAAGACAAAGTTTTGTTTTTTTGGTAGTTTAACGTACGGTCGCTCAACAGGGTGAACTTCGAGTTAAGATTTAGCCGTTGCAGGAACTGTTCTAGTGGTTCAAGCAGGGCCCGAAGAAGAATCTGAGAAAAGTATGAGGCTCATACCGCAGAGCAAGCGAAGGCAGTTGTCCTATAAACGCTAACCGGAAAGCTACAACCAGCACATGGAATCGCATTCTATCACACTAGTGGTACTTCTTGTTGAATTAAAAGATTGGATTAGTCTTTTTCCGTATCTATCTGCCACCCCTGTGTGAGAGTGATAAAATGGTATCTGTCAAGCTTATTAATACGATAAAGGGTGTTTGCTAAGCTTATTTGATATAGTTTATAATTAGTTCTTCCATCTTATAAGGTGTTTTTAGAATTTATAAGATGTTTTATTTTATTGTAAAAAAAAATTGTTGATGTGTTTGAATAAATAAATGATGGAACTTATAAGATATTAGTAATGATAATTGTTATCATTCTAACAATTAACCAAAAAAATATATTTTAGAAATAAATTGTGACCCTCTTACTTATAAAAATCCTTATAAGCTTTTAATATCGTAGTTTAGGATAAAATAAGATTTTAATTTGAAATATTAACCTACCACTTATAAGAAACTATAAGCTCTGAAACATGTATAAAATATATGTTTCTAAGGAGTTTATAAGCCTATTCTAATACTTTTATAGTGAACAAATATCATCATGAGGTTGAAAATGTATAAGCCTCTTGATACCAATAGTTATACTGATGATAATTGCGATTAGGACATCACACTAGGTCTTTAATTTAATTATTCTATTATGCATAAACCATGTCAACTTAATTTGGGATGTCTATATATATATATATAATCCAAAATTAAAGGTCAGCGGATCGACTAGACTTATAAAATCAAATCATAATTTTAATATCTTTTGTTGCTCCTCTGTTAAAAAAAAAAAAAAGTCATGTTTTATCAAAATATAACTTTTTTTAATTGAGAGAATGTACAACTTTTGTACAACATGAAGTTCACATATGCTCCACTTATTCATTACGATAACCATCACTTTTAATTTAGGCCAAGGGAAAAAAAAATCCAAAATATTTTCATTTTTTTGTCAATTTAGCTATATTTATCATCAAATAGTTACAATTTTAGCTTAATTTTAATTTTAGTGAAAATTAAATTATACATATCTTACATGGCAGACACATGGTAAATAATTATTTACATCTCAATAAATGAAAAATAAAATTAAGAAAAAAAAATTGAAATAAAATAACTCTTCTCATTCGTCTTCCCCTCCCAGTATTCTCCTTATCCTTCCAAACATGGTGCCACTATAATAGGTACGTGGTGGGGTTTAAGAAATCATTCCTTATCCTTCCAAACATGGTGCCACTATAATAGGTACGTGGTGGGGTTTAAGAAATCATGATTTTTTTTAAGGAATCTATATATCTATATAATAACAAAAGTTACTCTATAATCATTTTTTTTTAAAACAAATTTTAGAATAAAAAACTGTAATTCAAATATGCTAAAAAAATGCTAATTACATCTATCATCAACTTCTTTTAATTATTTTCAACTGGAAAAATATCTATAATATAATATACACCTTCAAATTTATTTTTAATTTAAAAAAATTATTTTTCAATTGGAATAATATCTATAATATAGACCTTCAAATTTGTTTTTAATTTAAACACTTTTAGTTTTTTTTTCAACTTCGCTTTTAATATACATCTAATAATAATATCTATAATATAGACCTTCAAATTTGCTTTTAATTTAAACACTACTAATTACATATGTTGGGATTTCACTATTTAGATTTTGATGAGACAAAATATATATGTAATAGGAAGTTTTGTATACCCCATTTTTCACAATGTTTAAGTAAAAATATAGACTAGATTTGAGTCTAGTTATAGGTGTTGAAAGATGGAAGCACTTATAAGTTACATAGTTGCATCAAGTATGTCGGAAAGAAGCTGCTACAAGAAAGCAGATACAGCATCGCTGTAAGGAAACAGTTATAGCACTGCAGCGAAGTAAGAAAGAACGGCATGCAGCATCGCTGCAAGAAAAGAATACAGGAGTACTGCAACTAAAAGATACAATAGTACTGCACGAAGATACTGCAAGCAGGTCTTAGCTACAGCAGCACTGCAAGGAAGTAACAGCTGCAAGCAGACCTAGGATACAGCGTAAAGCTTACTACTTAAACAGTCAACAGCGTCAATAACAAACAAAGAAATATCCTGTAATCCGAGGAAGGATAAATGTAGTACGAGAAACAAAGATCCAAGCAAGTATAAATAGAGTCGTTCCAGAGAAGATCAAAGTTGCAGACACGAAGCCTATACGAAGATGCCACGTGGACTGACGCACTGCAGAAAGCTGCTAGCCGCAACTGCAGCATTAAATGCTCCGAAAGAGAAAGTCAAGTAGCATTAAATGCGAGCCACGCCTTTGATCAAGTACATTAAATTCAAAAGAGAGATATCTCCTTCAACAGATATCTTCTCATACAAGTATAAATAGAAGATGAGCGGCACTAAAGCTGGTTACTGAAACATTTGCGCAAAAACTCTCAAGCACTCTAGTTACAACCATTCAAGACTACTCTCATTTCAGTCACTCAACCTCTGTGAAGTAAAGCAAGTTCAACGCTGAAAGCTCTTTTGAAGGATTCAAAAGCTCACTTCACCCCACCAATTGAAAAACCAAACATATACTTTTTAACCTTGTTGCTGTGTGCTTAGGTTGTTTTAGAGGTGTCGAACAGTTGATAGGAGAGATCCTTGCTGTTTGTATAGTTGTCTAGAGTTAGCTTCCCTGTGTGGAAGTTTAGAACCCTATGTGGGTTAGCCTTTAGAGTTTGCAGTTGCTGTGTATACGTTGGACTCTAATAGGTGGTTGCTTTGTAAAATTGATAGATTGTTAGAAAGGTCCTGTAAATCAATCTTGCATAACAAAGTTCCTGCTCGAGGTAGTAGTAGAGTGGACGTAAAAGAATTACACCACCTTCGAATCACTATAAGCCATAAGTGTTTTATTGCTTTCTTATCTGTGCTTTATTTTATATATCTATCTCTATCATAAGCATAAAACGTTTTGAAAAGGATCATATTTGAGAAAACCAGCCTTGTGTTATAAATCGTATTTTTCCGCTACGTATAAACTCTAGTTACAGTGTGCAGCACTGCATTCTAGTGCTGTAAGTAGTAATGTTTGGCGTTGCAAGTTCAAGTAACTTTTAGAACATAAAGGTTTTTCAAAAGATTTGCAAAATCGACCAAGGTTCATTCACCCCCTCTAAACCTCGGATACCATTTGGGACAAATAACATATATCACCAACTTCCTACCACCACTATTGAATAAAAAGTAACTGCTAAAGTTTTATTTAAAATTACCATCAACTTTCTTTAATTATTTTTCAACTGGAAAAATATCTATAATATAATATACACCTTCAAATTCGATTTAATTTAAAGTCTTTATTTTTCAATTTAAATAATATCTATAATATAGACGTTCAAATTCGCTTCTAATTTAAAGACTTTTAATTTTTTTTTCCAAATTAATGCAACATTTATTAAATCGATAATTTATTGAATACTTATTAAATTAACAAAATTTATTTAAAACAAATCTTAAAAAAATGTAATCCAAATACACAAAAAAATAACTGCTAATGACATGTATCACCAACTTCCTTGCACCACTATTGAATAAAAAGTAACTGTTAATCACATCTAACACACTCATTCATTCCAACAATATTCAATAAAATTACATAAATTAATATACCACCAATGTACAACTGCTAAATATAACTGCTCATAAATCAACATAAAAAAAACTACTCACATCCACCATCATCAACTACCTATAGAATATAACTGTATAACATCAGCGTATAAAAGTACAAAACAATTATACACAAAATCATATTCATATTATTTGTTTCTAGGTTGGTGAAATAGAAATCATGTACTTATTTTCTTCTCTTATTCCTTATTAACTTTGATTAATATTATTTTGCGTTTGTATTGTATTTATAGGTTGGCAAAGAAGCAACATCATAATGGGACTTTTCAGTTTAATCAAGAATATCAACCCTTCGAAAACAGCATGGGCTTTGCGTGTAAAATTGGTGAGACTGTACAACGTACCTGTCATTGAAAAAAAAAGATGAAATTTTCAAATTAGATGTTGTTTTCCATGACAACCAAGTAAGTACTTTTCCATGCAACAGGTATTAACATACCATGTAGTTTTAGAGTTTAAAATGCATCATCTAACCAAAAAATAATATTCACAAAGTATCCCTAAATTACTGAAAGATCTAGATCAAACATGTTCACAAACTCTCCATTTTTCTTTACATAATACAGGGTGATAGAATTCATGGTACGATAAAACGTTCATTGATGGATAAATTTGATGGTTTACTATAAGAGGGCCATCTATTTGTTGTTAGGGACTTTTTTGTAGCTCCAAATAATATGAAGTATAAGACCACCACCATCAACTACAACATAATATTCTACAAAAAGACTCATGTTTTTTAGTTCTGTGATGATGCTTTTCCAACCTCTCTTTACCAACCTAGGCCATTCAAAGATATGTTATCAGTCCAAGATGTAGATGAGAATATATTATTTGGTATGTGGTACTCATAGGCTTCCAAAACACTGTCTTATCATTTAAATATCACTAATATTCTGATGTTCTTTTTTTTTAAAGATATGATCAGAAGAATAGTGGATTAAAATACCAATGGATTAAAATACCAATGGTCTTACCGCTGCCATATGTACTAACCATTATGAATTAAAATTTAAGGGAAAATCATATATGCTGCACTTTGTGGGAAGAGTACGCTGATGAAATACTACCACATCTTGAGGATATCTCAAAAGAAAAGACAATTGTAATTATACAAATGTGCAGGGCCAAAAAGCTGGAATGTAATGTTTTATTTTATGTATATATTTATACATATAATATTTCTACTGATTGATTGTAACAATGCAGATTTCATTAATAATATTATATAATTTTACATAATGCAGATTTTAATAATAATCTAATTTATTTATTTATTATGTAATGTAATATTATTTATGTATATCATTTCAATTTTTTTTATGCAGATGAGGTGAAAGTTTCAAACAACAAAATTGTAAATGGAGAGAATTCTGATTTTGCTAAATTTAGAAAAAAGGTATTTAGCAATATATTTATTTGTCTATTACATTTTACAATACAATAATTAATTTATAAAGTTAGCCTTATAATCTATACATATTTATTAGGATGAATGAACATTTTGTTAGTCCAAGCACACAATCTTATTCAGCAAATTCCATCTTTGATGAGTTCTCCAACGGGAATGCAGATGTGAAAAAAATTAAACAACTAAATGAATTGAGAGAGGTAAGGATTATATAATTTTTAATTCGACATTCTCTTTTTTTATTAATTGTCTTAAATAATATTTGTAGCCACTAATTAAATTGTTTTTTTTACTAATCAAATGATAGGCTGGAGCATATTGGGTATATTGCACAATTAGCTCGTTAGTGCAATAATATTGTTGTTGAGTAGGTCTATTAGCCCACTTTATTTTATTTATTATATCTTTAGAAGTTTCAACGTCATTATCTAAAGTAGAAATATTTTGACTTTTGAATTTTTCAATTAATTCAATAATTAATTCTTCCAAATTATTTTTTGTTGATTCTAATTTTAAATTTTTTATTTCTGGAGGTGGTTACATAGATACAGATGCAATTGAAACTATATTTGTTTCTCTTTTATCTTCAATATGTACATCTGGTTTAATTTGTTTTATGATAGAAATTATGGTTTCTATTTTGTTATATAAAGAACATAATTCTTCTCCTTTATATTTAAATATAAATTAGTATAATTTTGTTTTTCCATTAAAATGTTTATGTGGTTTTACAGTAACTTGTAAAGTATCATTCTCAATTAATCTTAAAAAAGCTGTAAAATTCATTATTTTACTATTTTTCTCCATTTGAAAAGAAGTACTAGGAGGATACAAAGATTTTTGTTCTTGTCCCGCAGTTAATTTATATGTTCTTTCTAAAACCGAAATCTGGTTTATTATATATGTTTTTATAAACTAAGGAACAAAAAATATTATTGTATTCTTTTCTTTACAATATTCATAAAATTCTTCTTGAATTTGTTCAAGATTTTCAGATAAATTTTCAAAAAATCATTTTTTGAAAAGTATCCATTTAAAAATTTTAAATTCTTGACTAATTTTCTGTTTAGTAGGTGATCCTTTTTCAAAATTAATTAGTGTATTAATCATTAAAGACTAAATGGGCATCTGACATAGTGTCACTCTCTTTATGGATATTTCCATAGTTAAAATCTCTAACAATATTGTTTCTGTCAATAAAGACTTCCTCATTAGAATGGTTTTTATTTTTTTCTAATTGTATTTCTTCTCTTATTTGAGAAGTAGAAGCTACAGATGTTTGTGGTAAATCTACCCAATAATTTAAAGGTGAAATATAAGAATCTGTTGTTCTACTTTTAAATATAGAATTATTTCTAGATATAGAAGATGGAAGTAATAATCTTCTTTGTTCATTCGAAAATTGAATTTGGACAGTTCCTTCTTCTGTTTGAATTATATTTTTGAAATCTTTATTAATAAGAGGTTCCTTATAAACTTCTTGTTCTATTGTTCATTTTTTTGGAAAGTTTATTTCTTCCCATTTAGTGGCTCTTCTAGTAGAGATATTAGATCTATTGAAATTTGTTTCAATAAGAATAGTTTCATTTATAAATTTATCCATTAATTTACATTTTGGATTCATAGTATATAAAGGTTTATAGTAAATTTTATAACATATACAAATTATTTTAGAATCTGGAATATAATCATATCCATGAGTTTTAACATTTAATGTTAAAGCACTTAATATATTATTATCAGTAAGAGATAAACATAGATTAGGATAAACATCAAAATATACTGGTCCATGTGCAAGACTAGATTGAATTATTCCCATAAGAGATTTGTTTCATGCTTTATTCCTACCATCTCTTAAAGCTACTATAAAGCTTTCAGGTAATCCTTTTAAAGTTAAAGGTCTAAATGCAATTTGCACTAAACCTATATGTATGTAATTATGTTTTTTCATAAAAGGTAAAATATCTTTTTTATCAAGTAAATTTAGAATAACTTCTTGATTATCAAGAGGAATAGAAGATTCAGTGGTTTTAACCAACTGTTTAAATCCTATTTTTTTCAAAATTACATATTTGATAAATTTTATTTGGTTTCATTTTAGAAATAGTCCAATTATTTAATAAATCTAAATTTTGTGGAATATTATATTCCTCTATTATACTGTTAAAAACAGTATTCTTCATCTTGAAAGAATTCATTTTTAATGAATATTTTTTATGAATATTTTTAATGAATATGTATTAGATAATTACTACTTTCTTTTTTAACATGACTTTGATATCATTTCAAATAAAAAAGATCTAATAAATAAACTTTTTGAAACGTTAATATTTTCAAAATTTGATATAAAATCAAAATATTGGGAGATAACATAAATCTATTTATAAAGTACAAATTATCAACAATGCGAGGCATGCAGTGTAGCTGGTCAAACAAGTAGTGGCGCCGCCACCTCTAATAAAATAACCATGAAAAACACATGGCAGTCACAAAAGCCATCCAAAAAAAAAAGTCATAATTTTGAAACTGAAAATAACTTTAATATGAGCACATAAAATTTCTCAGTCTTTGATTTTTGTCACTCAATACTAGCTTACTGATATGTAAAAAAAAAAAAAAAAAAAGAAGTATGCATAAAAACTTAATGTGCGACGAGTTCATAAATAAAATTTTGTGAGATGACATTGTCATGTACAAGTTAAATATATTTTAAAAAACTTGTATATAAAATGTAAGTTATAATTTATGAATCACAAATTATGAATTGATCTCTCACCTAATGAATTTTTTTAAACGGTTTAACACCGGATAAAACATCTTGCACGAGCTATTCATAAAATTATATGAGCTGTGATCTGAATATCAAATATTGAAAAATTAATCGGTATTCATTTGAATATTTGAAATTGGTAAAATGAATATTAAGATTAAATGATTTATAAATGTTAAATAGTTTTCTATATAGTAAAAATATTTGAAGGGTGCGTTAATTATTTATAACTGTTTGAAAAAGTTATCAACCTATTTTCAAATTTGAAAAAGCTACTAAGCTATGAAAATATATGTAAGAGCGTGTCCTTACAACACTGATATTCTATCTTAGGACTTGCATATGATAGTTGTTCATAATTTACCAACCTTTTCAAACATTTTCGTAATTTGTGAACCATCTAAAATTATATTTCACTAAAGTATAATTTTTTATATTTGATCAGAATGTACAATTTCTTATAAGACATGAAATCTCACATTTATCTTTATATGTATTCATTAAATTATATTAATCATTCAAAATGTGTTATAAATAATTACTAGGATCACGAAAATTTTGGTTTCAATGGAATTATTGATGTCAGTGAAAATATCGGATACCAATATTTACTCATATTTCCCTGATTTTATCGTGAAATATATGTCCATACTTACAAGTGAATTATAGATTCTTTAATAAAAAAACTTAACTTTTACTTTTGCAAATACATGACTCCTTTTTTTTTGGAAAAATAATACTCTTACGAAACATACTTTTTTTAATGCAGTTGAGATTCACATAAGCAAATAATAATATGTGGCGGCTGATTAAGTAATAAATTTGGATACTTCTAAACCTACATTTTTGGCTGCAATCAATAAATGTTTGCATTATTACAATTCATGACCAAAGCAAGATATTGAAAATTTTCAACGAGACTATATTTTATCTAGGATATAATATTATTTGCATCAATTACACAATAATGGATGCAATAATTTTCCTTTGGTCAATATTGTGCACTATAACCTTCCCCAGCCACGCCGACGCTCACGACAAAATCTCTCTCTCTTCATTTCCCTCTTATTTTGAAGTCAAATTCTTGCAAATTCGATTCAACTCAACTACTATATATTGAATTCTAACCATCATAATTTTTTCATCAGCTTCTCTTCTGAGTTACAAATTTATGCACAAAATCTCAAACACATAGATTTAATTTGAAACATTAAAGCAATCAAGAATTGATAATCATGGAGTATTCGTTTTCATACACAGATACTTCTTCTACATCCATTAATTCCTCAGCTCAGTATGATCAGCAAGAAAGAGAAAGCTGTAAACCATTCCGATCGGCGCTCCATTCCGTCCGAAAGTTTCCGGCGAAAAGCATAATTACGAAAAAGCCCATTGCTCCTTTACCGCCAACCCCAGCAAGAGTCTACAAGGTGAGTGCAACCGAGTTCAAGGATGTTGTTCAGCAGCTGACAGGTGCGTCGGAGTTCATGCCCACACGGCTGCAGGAGGTGGCGCCGCCTCCTCTCAGCCTCTCTCTGCCTAGCTCCGATGTGATGCCACTGTCGGAAACTGGTTTTTTTACGGAGAATTATCAAGAAGAAAAGACGCGAAGATCATTTGATCAAACATTTGGGGGACTGAGTCCGCTAGGGTTTAGCATGTCGCCTTCGTCTCTTGCATGGTGCTCGGCTATGCTTCTGAGCCCCAAGACACTTGCCTCGTTCGAGCCAAGTGTAGTTCTTTAGATTCTTCTACTTCCTCATCTTCGTCGTCTTCTTCTCAACTTTTCTGTTTTCTTTTTTGTTTTTTGTATTTATTGAATTGCTCTAAGGTAGGATTTTCGTAAATTCTACATTAAGGCGTAGTATTTATCATTTATATATATAATCGCACATAAAATCAATGGAGATATTACACCAAAAATTAAGTTTTCACGTTTCAAACAAAAAGTCAACAAATTGGTAATGGATTCTGTGACGTATGAAAAAATATGCAGGTTTTAATCATATGGACTACATAGTATAGACATGATCATGAAAAGCTTGATAGTATTGCAGTTGGTATGAATACACTATGTAAATACAAGAGAGATAGAAAACAACTACTACTTAACTGTGAAAGATATAGAAGAGATATATACTTTGACTAACAAAAACGAGCCAAGAGATAAAATGAGCTAAAAGATAGATACAATAAATTTAACTAGCCTATCATATCTGTACAGATAAAAGGATTAAGAGGGTGCTTGAGTGGGTTTATAAGTTTCTTAAAACATCTTATAAGATGTTGAAGAGTTTAAGTGTTTGACAAAATTTTGAAAACAAGATTTTATTCATCCTAAAATAAGATGTTATGAGTCTAAGCTCATTTTTAAAAGTAAGGAAATTCCAATTTATTTTTCAAATAAAATCATATTTCTTAAGACATGACCTTCAAATTTGGTCATTTTAGTTACACAATTGTCATTACTAACTTCCTATAAGCTACACCTTTGGATTGTGGTACGGTTAGTTAAGGGTAGTTAAATAAAGTTGTTTATAATTGGTGATTTTGATTTTATTTTTTTTGGATTGAATGTTGGAGTGATTGGTTTAGTTTTGCTTTTATGTTTCAATTGAGAGTTAATAACATGTTGTGATGAGTTTATGTTTTAAGATCATGTTTGGTTAGTATGTTTATTTGTTATATTTAAGTAAATTACAAATTTGTCCTTAATGTAATAGGCAATTTTATATCATTGTTTTTATCACAAGATGATGCCCACACCACGAATATTGGACAATGTTTTGAAGCAAACCATCTTTCTTTATCATCTTCATCAATTTTGATTCCTAGGGCAAAACTCGAATTGGACAAGTTTTAGAAGCTCCTGTATTATTAAATTTCGACAGATGTATAAACCCTTTCAACTTTGATTCAATTGGCTGACCTTTGGAATTTCAAGATTTACATACACATCGAACGATCAATGTTATGTCTACTTATTCGACCTCATCAAGATAGCTCTCTTTTCTAACAACAAAATGACACTTTCTTTCGATATTTTGGTTGAACCTCAAGAGATTGTTAACTACTCGTGTGCAATACATGCTAATTTATCTTTAATTTATTAATTTTGTTGATCTTGGGTTTCCTAATTAAGAGCCCTCGAGCCTCTGGATCTGGACTTGAATGTATCTTGCTTCCACCATTGGTAAACTGAGAAAGATCGAGGAGTAGAAATTGTTTAGCAAATTGACGATTTTCTAACTTAGGAATGAAGAAATTGAAGATGGGAATGATTTTCACTAGTGATTTTCTCTTGATACAAACAGACTATAAGAAGCAAAATATATACAAGCCTTCACAACCTATAAACTAGGAAAAGATCACAAGATAATCACAATACAATTACAGAAGATATTGGCCAAAAATAAAAGATATGGGAGATATTTTGTAATATTCATCACTCCCCCTCCCATCTTGCCAAGAAGAAATCTAAAACGGTTGCTGCCAAGGGCTTTTGTAAAGATATTTACGAGTTGCATGTCAGTAGTTACCTTACGCGGGAGAATTTCATTAGACTCTACCCATTCTCGCATGAGAAAACAATCCATCTCAACATGTTTGATGCATTCATAATAGACGGGATTGTTCGCAATATGGCAAGCTGCTTGATTATCACAGTATAAAGATGTGGTGGTTGGCTGTATAACATCAAGGTCCATCAAAAGCCACCATAACCACAAAATCTCACTAACGATGGTGGTCATAGCTCAATACTCGGCCTCGATGGAAGAGCGAGAGAGCATGGATTCTTTCTTAGTCCTCCAAGAAATGGGTGCTCCATGAAGGGAAATAAAATAACCAGTTCGTGAGCGGCGTGTCATGTGGCATCCTCCCCAATCAGAATCGCAACAAGCTTCCATTTGTAGGAGCCAATAATGGGAAGAAAAATCCATTACCCTGGTGTAGCTTTCAAATATCGCAATGTGCTCATAGTTGGGTCCATGTGTGTTTTCCGTGGATTAGATACAAATTGACTAAGAATGTTCGTTTGAAGACTAATCCTAGCTCATCTAATGAAGACTGATCTTAGCTCAAATCCAACTCAACAAATCCATCTCAGCAACCATACTTAAAGCACATAAGTCTTCTGAAAGATATTAAATAACTAACTATGTTATTAGTTAGATTGATGATGTAGACTTGATATAAAATGACAATTTGTATATCTCTTACAAAATAGAAAAAAGAGTAATAATAATGTATTTTCTCTCTCTATGAATTACACATCTTCTTCTTTACATATCTAGTTCATCTTCTACCTTGCACACTTGATTATTATGAACCCTAAATTGAATGGCTTCCTTTAGCCAGCTTGTATCCTGAATTTTACATGGTATCGGTCGCATAAATTTGTTCATCTGATTGCGATATGGCTTTATGTTCAGCTCTTTCGTCTGATCCTTGGCCGACGCTTACCCCTCAGGTGCCACCTCCGCTTCCGCCATTTCACACTGCTCCTGGTTCTACCTCGACTCAACATCTCGATTCTAATGCTTTTGCCCTTAGCAATTCCAATTTTCCAGGTATGTGCCTGGTAATCGCCAAGTTAGATGGTCACAACTTCCTTACTTGGAGCCGTTCTGTTCAAATTGATTTACTCGCTAAAAGTAAAATTGGTTTCATTAATAGCGCTATATCTAAACCTCTGGATCCGATTTTGCTTGAGATGTGAGAACGCACTGATGGTATGGTTAGGTCTTGGTTGCTAAACTCTTTGTCCAAAAATATCGTCGGTGCTTTTATTTACACGAATTCTGCATTCGATATATGGAACACTCTACTTAGGCGATTTGGTGAACGCAATAGCCCTCACATCTATCAATTACAAAGGGATATTAGTGGTTTCTCTCAAGGTAATTCGTCTGTTGTGGTCTATTATACAAATTTGAACAAACTGTGGGATGAACTCTCTTTGGTTCAGCCTTCCCATGTCTGCACTTGCACTGCCTCTATTGATTGGGATGTTTTTGTTCAACAAGATCATCTAATTCAATTTCTTATGGGATTGAACGAGTCTTATGATAGCATTCGAAGCCAAATACTTATTATGGAACCTCTTTCTCATGTTGATAAAGCTTACTCAATGGTTATTAGGATTGGAAGGCAAAAGACAGTCCAATCCACCTATCCTGATGCCCAAGATTCTTCTTCCCTATTTTCTCATGCTTCTAAATACAACCATGGTCGTGGTTCTCCTGGAAGGGGTACTTCATTTCCCAACCGAGGTAGAGGAACTTAGAGAAAATTTCTTTCTATGAAAAAGAAAAAAAATTGATATGTGATCAATGTGGAGCTCCAGGCCATTCCATTCATGATTGTTTTAAATTGAAAGGTTATCCCGTTTGGTATCCTAGGCAAAAGGACACAAAGTCTGCTGCTCACTTAATGTATTCTCCTTCCACACCATTTCAGCCTACTCAGGATACTATTTCTACCTTAATCCAACAGGAAGTGGTTAAATTATTTGCAACTCAGTCTTCTAATGCATAACCAAATTCTGATACTGCTTCATCCTTTGCTTATCTAGCAGACTCTATGAATTCACACTTTGCTTCCACAATTCCTGAGCCTCTTATACCTGGTGTTTGGATTATTGATAGTGGTGCCACCAAACATATGTGTTGTGATGCTAGATTGATGACCTGTCTCCAGGTATTATCCACTCCTATTCATGTTCATTTACCAGATGGTTCCATTAAATCTGTTACTCATATTGGCCAAGTTATACTTTCTCATTCTTTGGTCCTAAAAGATGTTTTTCTCATACCTTCTTTTAAGTACAACTTGTTGTCTGTCTCCCAATCAGCCTTAACCATGCACAACAAAGTTGTTTTTCTTCCAACTCATTGTGAGCTTCTTGATTGTGAGACTCATTGTATTCTAGCTACTGGTATTCTCTCTGGAAAACTATATATCTTGCAATCTTCTCCTGATTCTCATCCTCACAGTTTTTTTATTTAGCTCTCATTCATCTGTATTATTTGATCAATAGCACAAGAGACTTGGTCATGCAGCCCATCCATTTTACAACACCTTGATTTCCTTAAACACATATGTCTCTCTTCTTCTAGTCCTAACCGCTGTGATACTTGTTACACTTCTAAACAAACTAGAATTCTTTTCCCTATCAGTTTTATACACTCTATCAGACCATTGGAGTTGCTTCATGTGGACATTTGGGGCCAAGTCTAGCATCACCAACACACCATACTTCCTTACTATTGGATGATTTTTCCAGAGCTATTTGTATCTGCCATCTTTCTAATAAAGGTCAGGCCATATCTTTTCTTAAGGTCTTCATTACAATGATATCAAATAAATTAGACTTGTCATGACATTGCTCATCAAATAAAAACATTAGAACTAATAATGGTTCTGAATTTTTGAGTGCTATTTGCAAATCTTTCTTAACTGATCATGACATTGCTCATCAAATTTCATGTGTATATACCCCTCAACAGAATGGGGTAGTGGAGAGGAAACATAGACATCTTTTGGAGGTTGCTAGAGCCTTAATGGAGGATTCTCAAGTTCTAACTTATCTCTGGCCATACTTTATTCTCACTGCAACCTATATAATCAACAGGCTCCCTACTGCTCTCTTACACTGGAAATCTCCTTTTGAGATGTTATTTGGGGAATATCCCAAATATGATCTGATGAAGCCCTTTGGTTGCCTGGCTTATATGTCCAATGTTCTACCCCATAAAGATAAATTTGAGGATAGAGCTCAAAAATGTGTACTGATTGGTTATTTACCATAATAGAAAGGCTATAGACTATTTACTCTGGACACTCACCAAATTGTTATTTCTAGGGATGTGATCTTCCTTGAATCCATCTATCATTATGCTTATGGTTCTGCTTCCATCTCCAACACTACATACACTGCCTATTGCTCTACCTAAAGATAATCTCACTCCTATTTCCCATACAGATCAACTCCCTTCTTCCCAAGATTCTACTTCCACCATTCCCCCTATTTCTGGCTTAAGAAGAAGTTCCAGAACTCCTACTCCTTCTTCATATCTTAATAATTTTATTACCAATCATTCCTCTCATTCAGAAACTTCACTAATTGCTACTGCTCTTCTTGAACCCAAAACTATGCTCAAGCTATTTCTAATCCAGTGGGTGGAGGCTATGGGTAAGGAGTTACAGACCTTAGAAAAAAATAAGGCCTGGGAATTAACTACTTTGCCTCCCAACAAGAAATCCATTGGATGCAAGTGGGTTTATAAGATTAAACTTAAGGCAAATGACACTGTTGAGAGGTTTAAGGCCAGATTAGTGGCCAATGGCTATGATCAAGTAGAGGGTGAAGATTATCTTGATAGTTTTGCCCCAATAGCTAAAATGGTCACTGTTAGAATGGTTATTACTCTAGCCACCCTTTAAGCATTGGTCATTTGCTCAAATTGATGTTAATAATGCATTTCTACATGGTACATTGGATGATGAAATCTACATGGTTGTTCCTCTTGGATATGAAAAGGCTTAACCTGAACAGGCATGCAGACTTACCAAGAGTCTCTATGGCTTCAAACAAACCTCTAGGCAATGGAATCAGGCTTTTAGCCTCAAACTCCTTGTCTTTGGTTTTGTACAATCTATACATGATCATTGCTTATTTACTCACTCACAATTCTGAATTTCTAGCTCTCCTAATTTATGTGGATGATGTTCTAATTATTGGAACATCATTACCCCTTATTACACAGCTAAAGCAGTACCTTCATAAAGAGTTTACAATTAAGGACCTTGGTGAGACTGAATTTTTCCTTGGCAATGAGATCCATAGAACTTCAGCAGGTACATATCTCAATCAAAGGAAATAAATTTTAGATATCCTTAATGATTCTGGAATTGGTAACTGCAAAGCTACATCTACTCCATTACTTTAAGGTCTTAAATTGGCCCTTAATGACAATGTTTTGCTTGAAAATTCAGAGCAATATAGGAAGCTTGTTAGCATTTGTATTTGAATCTTTCCAGGCCAGATGTTACTTACTGCAATTCATCTACTTATATATCTCAAGGGTACACTCTCATCTAATCTTTTTTATCCTTGTTCTGATATTTTATCTATCCAAGCCTACTGTGATGCTGAGTGGGGTTCCTGTTCAGACAGTAGAAAGTTCTTGACTGGTTATTGTGTTTTCATTGGTGGATGCTTGATTTCATGGAAAACCAAAAAGTAATTTACTGTCTCAAGAAGTTTAGCAGAAGCTGAATATATAGCTTTGGCCAGCACTGCTTATGAGTTAGTGAGATTAATTATATAGCTAATGATATTCATCTTACACTTCCTACTCTTATACCCTTATATGTAACAAAAAGACAGCAATTCATATCATTCAGAATCCAGTTTTTTATGAACGAACCAATCACTTGGATATAGACTATCACCTTATTAGGAATCACTATAAATCTGGATTTCTAGCCTTACACAATATATCTTCTAAACTCCAAATTGCAGATGTCTTCACCAAATCTTTGGGTGCTCATCAGTTTATATTACTTGCTTCTAAGCTTGGGATAATCAAGCTTGAGGAGGGATGAAGACTAATCCTAGCTCATTTAATGAAGACTGATCTCAGCTCTAATCCATCTCAGCAACCATACTTAAAACACAAATCTTCTAGAAGATATTAAATAACTAACTCTATTATTACTTGGATTGATGGTGTAGACTTGATATAAAATGACAATTTGTATATCTTTTATAAAATAGAAAAAAGAGTAATAATAATGTACTTTCTCTCTTTATGAATTACACATCTTCTTCTTTACATATCCAGTTCATCTTCTACCTTGCACACTTGTTTATTGTGAACCTTACATTGAATGGCTTCCTTTAGCCAGCTTGTATTCTGAATTTTACATTATTGCGAATTGAATGTCCGAACGAGTTACTGTTAGGTATAACAACCTTCCAACAAGCCATCGATAGCGAGTAACATCGACGAGAGGGGTGGCATCATCCACGATGAACCGGACATTGGGTTCCATGAAAAAGATATTTGGCTGTGCTCCATGCAAACTACTTTTTTCAAAAATATCAAGTGTATTTATGTTGGTTAATGAAGATTACCTCATTTGATCGTGCAACCTCAATTCCTAGAAAATATTTTAATGGCCCCAAATCTTTGATGCTAAACTTCTTATCAAGATGCACTTTGATATCTTGTATATTTTCATCATTATTTCCTACCAAAATGACATCATCAACATAAATAAGTGCCGCAACATAAGTATAATCTTGCTTAAAAACAAACAACGAATGGTCTGCCTTCAATTATCGAAAGCCAATTGCTAGCAACACCTATATGAATTATTAATACCAATTATGAGGCGTTTGACTCAAAACACTTACATATGTGTGTCTCCCATTTTTCAGCTTGAGGTCTTCATGTATATGTCCTCATTAAATCACCATGGAGGAATGCTTTGTTTACGCCTAATCATGTTTTATGGTTATGACTAATAAGTTGCAAATTGTGATAAGTTTGGCTACACGGGCAAAGGTTTCGTGAAAGTCGATGCCCTCAATTTGGGTATTTTACTACTATAAGAGCTTTAAAGCACTCGACATCTGCATTAGATTTACATTTGATTTTATAAACCCATTATAAATCAATGACCTTTTTCCTGAGAGGTTAGAGCTCCAAGGTCCAAATTTCATTTGCCTCTGCAATTTCTTTTTCATTGCTTCATGCTATCAGGGGTCTTTTACTGTATGAGAAAAATATTTTGGCTCATCATTAGATGTGATGGCCGCATGATAAGCTGTATGGTTAGTAGATAATTTTTTGTAAGAAACATAATGTGATAAAGGATATACCGTTGAGGTTTCAATCTTTGTAGTGGGCCATGAATGGTCTAATAAAGGAGGTAAGTCAACTTGGTACTAGTTAAAATATTTTAGCCGTTGTCTAGGTCGTTCATTATGATGCTGATGTTGGACCAACTAACAAGTGTTTTGGCTCAAATCATAGTTTGCTTCTGAATTCTCCGATTGTAGTGTGGTTCGGTCAAAATCTGAGCTCACTTCTGCGTTTGCAGGCTCATGCACATTTCAACCTAAATCTGAGTTTCTGAACGCTCTAGGCCCAAAAATTCTTGTGCATCTTTCAATTAAGTAATGGTTTCAATATCATACATAATTTTCCAATCAAAATCACGGTGTTTGCAAAGAATTTCAATTTCTATCGTTGTATCAAAAGGGAAAATATTTTCAAAATAATTTACATCATGTAACATATAAATTATTGTTCTCAAGTGATTTCGAATGTTTAGAGAGGATGAATAACCTCTGTCAATTTTATAAAATCTTTTGAACAAGCTATACTGTAAGTTACTTGAACTTACAACACAACAATAAGATAAGTTTACAGCACTATAGAGTGGTACTGTCTACTGTATCTAAAAGTTTTTATAGCGAAAATATCTTTTGATAGATGATTTGTTGTAAAACATTTTCTTTAAATATAATTTATTTATAAAACCTTTTATGCAGTATGATGAGATATAAACATACAACACATAACAGATATAAAGCGATTAAACACTTATGGTCTTATAGTGGTTTGAAGGTGGTGTAATTTTTCTACGTCCACTCTACTGCTTCCTCGAAAAGGAACTTCGTTAAGTAAGTTTGAATTATAGAGTACAACAAACAAACTAACAACTTAACAAGTTATCCACCTACTAGAACTCAGCTTATACACAACTACTGCAAGTTACAAAGGCTAACCCACACAGGATTCAAAACACCCACAAAGGGTAGTTGTCTTAACCTAGACAACTATAACAAACAACAAGGATACAATCCTATTAACTGTTTGACACAACAAATAGGTAAAAATATATTAAGTTTCTTCAACTAGTGTTGTGAAGTAGTCTTTTTGCACTTTGAGTTTCTAAGAGTTTAACTTGATTCTTGCTTAGACTTTAGAGAGCAAAGGTTTCAGTAACCAATTCCAGTATTACTCCTCTATTTATAGTTGTAGAAAAATGTCCGTTGAAGAATGCATTCTTCATTTGAAATTGTTGTACTTCTTCTCGGTGTGACTTGCATTAAATATTGCTTGCTTTGCTTTGTAGATCATTAATATGGCAGTTGCAACTTGCAACTTTCTGCAGTTGTCAGGCTACGTGTCTTCTTTTAATTGGGTTTGAAGCTGCAACTTTAGTTTGTCTCTACCGGCTTCATTTAGATTCATTGAGGATTCCGTTCCTCATATTGCAGTAATCTTCATCGTATTGCAGCTTGAGTTGACTCTATTGCTGTATCCAATGCCTCTTCCTAGCATGCAATAGGTTTACTACAGTTTTATATCCTGCATCACATCTTGCTGTATCTTTAGCTTACAACACTGACGTAATCTCCTCTTAGTTACAGCTAAGCTGTATTTTTTTACTTACAGTTGTATCTATTCAAGCTGTTCTTGTAGAGTCTTCAATTCTTCTTTGATTGTTGCATACAAGTTTTCCTTCGAAGTCCTCCATTCTTCAATCTTAAAAAACTTACAGACTCAAGTATAGTCTAAGTTTCACTTAAACACTGTAAAAGATGAGATACTCTAAATTCCTATTACAAGGCTGGTTTGTCTCATCGAAATCTAAATATTAGATATCTTAAACATTGAGATATCTAATGAAAATACAAGCTCGACCCCTTTCACCAAATTTGTCACCCCCTTTCTTTGTGTCCCGCGCATAAACGAGGCAACCAAAAACTATCATGTGGCCATAAGTGGGCTCCTTTTAAAATAATATTTCAAAAGACGTTTTACTTTTTAGAACATTAGACGGAAGTCTATTTATGATATACGTCGCAGTTAGTACACATTCCCCCCCCAAAATTTCATTGGTAGATTCTCATGAAAACGTAAAGCCTTAGCAACTTCAAGAAATGATGATGCTTTCGTTCCACTACCCCATTTTATTGTAGTGTGTTAGTGCAAGAGGTTTCCAAGACAATACCATTCTCATAGTAATAGTCTAACATGCGACGAGATTGAAATTCGACACCATTATCAATCCTAATTGTTTTTACAACTTTAGCAAATTAAGTTTTAACCATGTTGCAAAAAGTTATCAAAATGTGCTACTTCTAGTTTTTATTAGGAACACCCATACTTCTCTACTAAAATCATCGATGATGGACAAATTATAATAAGCACCTAAAAAAGAAGCAATCTTGTAACCACGCCCTATGTTGCAATGAATTAATTTAAAACAATAAAGTTTGTATAGAACTAGTTGAAAAAGACAAACGTATCTGCATAGCTCCATATATGAATCACAAAAATTATCAAAACTTCAAATATTATTAAGTTTTACCTTAGAAGCATGACCCAACTATGTATGCCAAATCTCTAGATCAATTGTGGTAACCATAGCTTCCTCAAATTTTACACCGATTCCAGATAAGATAGACCATAGTGTTCTTTATCCAATCCAATCATGTTCCTCGAATGTAAATACTGCATGGCGTAAAATTTTGGGTGAAAAATTAGAGTTGAATTGAAATCTTCGATTAGACTTCTAACGGAAAGTAAGTTGCTTTTAAAAATAAGAATATTCAAGACATTATTAATTCGCAACCCATGTAGAAAAATAGTATTTCCAGTGTCTTTAACAGACACATTATCATCATTTGGGATCATGGTTCAAAGTAACGGTCGCGGTGACCATCGTTAAGGTTACATTGCAATTTGGTGGAGATTTCGCTGCTGTAACGAACAATTTATCGAAAAAACACAAAAATATCCTAAAACTTCAAGAAAATTACTTATATGTAACTTTTATTGCTACAAACATTATTGCTACAACTTTTGTTTCTTTTCAAGACATGTGATAATATATACTACAAACATATTAGATAATACAAGACATATGAGCACCAACAAGATGTTGCGGTTTTACGTTTTTCAACATTTTACAGCTTTCACTTATAACTATAACATACAATTCTTCCTTTATTTTTATCTAATATACCCATATATAATAAACACGTATAAAGTGTTGGGATTTCATTGTTTAGATTTTGATGAGACAAACCAACCATGTAATAGGAAGTTTTGAGTACCCCATTTTCACATTGTTTAAGTGAATAAATAGACTAGAATTGAGTCTTGAGTCAAGGATTGAAATGGAGGTTAAAAGAGGATAAAGCTGCATCTAAACTTTAAAGGAAGATATCACTGTAAGAAGGCAGGATACAGTATCGCTGCAAGAAGGCAGGATACAGCATTGTTGTAAGAAGAAAGGAACAACAAAGCATATATAAGGCTGTACTTCAATACAGCAAAGCAAGGAAGAACGGCGTGCAGCATCGCTACATGAAAAAGATACAGGAGTACTGCTAGAACGATGATTACAGCAGCACTGCCAGATAATACTGCAAGCAGGTCTATAATACAGCAGCACTAAAAGAATGTACCAGCTGCACAAAGACCAAGGATACAGCGCAGACTTACAGAACAGTTAAGTATATACAGCACCAACTACAAGACTAAGTATCCTGCAAATCCCAAGAAGGATAAATGCAGTACGAGAAACGGAGATCCAAGCAGGGACAAAAGAACAGTTCAAGAAAAAGTCAAAGTAGCAAATACGGAGCCAATAAGAAGATGCCATATGGACTGACGCGCCGCAGAAAGCTGCGAGCCGCAACTGCCGCATTAAATGCTCCGAAAAGAAAGGTCAGTCACATTAAATGCGAACCATACTTTGGCCAGGCTATTTCAAATTCAAAAGAGGGATGTCTCCTTCAACGGACATCTTCTCCTACAAGTATAAATAGAGGTCGAGGAGAACTGAAGCTGGTGACTGAAACTTTTACGTTAAATCCATAAAGCTTACAAGATCCAAGTATTCAAATCTACAATCAGTTTCAGTCACTCAACCTATCGAAGTGAAGCAGAGTTCAAGCTAAAAGATTCCCTACGGATTCAGAAGCTCACTTCGAAGCACAAGTTGAAGAAAACCTTTTTATCCATTTAACCTTGTTGCTGTGTGCTTAGGTTGTTTTAGTGGTGTCAAGCAGTTGATAGGAGAGATCCTTGCTGTTTGTATTAGTTGTCTAGAGTTAGGCAGCTTCCCTGTGTGGGAGTATAGAACCCTGTGTGGGTTAGCCTTTAAAGTTTGCAGTTGCTGTGTGTACGCTGGACTTCAGTAGGTGGTTAACTTTGTAAGTTGATAGATTGTTAGGAGAGTCCTGTAATTCAATTTTGCTTAACAAAGTTCCTGCTCGAGGAGCAGTAGAGTGGACGTAGAAGGATTACACCACCTTCGAACCACTATAAGCCATAAGTGTTTTTATTGCTTTATTTATCTGTGCTTATTTTCTGCATATATCTATATCTCTTCTCATCATAAAACGTTTGAAAGAAGCATTTTTATGTAAAGCAGCTTTGTGTTTAAAAGTATATTTCCGCTGCGTACAAAACTCTAGGTTACAGCGTGCAGCACTGCATTCTAACGCTGCAAGCAGTAACCATCTATCGCTGCAAGCTCAAGTAACTTGCAGTGCAAAATGGTTGTTTTAAAGATTCTGAAAAATCGACTAAGGTTCATTCACCCCCCCTCTGAACCTCGGACACCACTTGGGACCAACAAGTGGTATCAGAGCAAGTTGGGTTAAAAGCTAACTTATCTGGTCACCTACCCAGATCCACCTTTGTCTCGCTGTTTTCTTTGCATAAAAATCATTTTTAAAGCATATCATGGATTCCTCCAATCACAAGCTACCTATGTTTTCCATAGAGGAATATGATGACTGGTAGATTAGAATGCAGGCACACCTTTCGACCATGAATGATGAGATGTGGACCGTCATAACTGAGGGACCGATAGTTCCCATGAAGGTAAATCCAATGTATGGAAGAGACCATGCAGAAGGAGAGCAGCCACCACCAAACTTCCTGATCAAACCACGACAAGAGTGGGGAAACGAAGACAGGAAAAGAGCCAACCTGGATAACGTGGCAAAGAACGCTCTATTTATTACTTTGGATAAGGGCACCTTTAGCAAAGTCAAGACTTGCTCAACATCCAAAGAAATATGGGAAAAACTGGAGTAAATTTGTGAAGGAACTGAGCTCACCAAGAACAACAAAATCTCCAACGCTACCCAATTATTCGAGCTCTTCGAAATGAAGAATGAAGAGACTCTTGAGCAACTAGATCTGAGATTCACATCCATAGTGAATGAACTAGAAGCTCTGGGCAAACAATACACACAGAAAGAAAAGAACATGAAGGTGTTAAGAGCCCTACCAGCGGAGTGGGATAGCAAGACCACTGCCATGAGAGTGTCTATGGACCTGAAGTCCATGAGCACATTTGACTTATTCTCCGACTTGAAAGCATTCAAGTATGACATCAATAGAAGGAGAAAAGAGTCAGAGGAGTCAGTCTCCAAAGTTACAGCGCTAACCGCCAGAGGAACAAAGGATACAGCAACCGCCAGTTGCAGTAAGCAGAGTGAGGATACAGCAGAAGTTGCTGAAGAGGATATGGCGCTCCTCCTAAAGAAATTCAGGAGATTCATCAAGAGCAACAACAATAGCAGCAACACCAACCTCAACAAAAAGAATGATTTCAGAAGAAGTAACTCAACCCCTCAGGTATCTTCTTCTCCTTAGTCAAATACAGGGAATGTTGACTTGTGCTATAATTGCAGGAAGCCTGGACACTACGCAAGAAATTGTCCTTATCCAACAGTGCACAAGTATCCTGAAGGAGAAAGAGAACAGAGGAGAGATAAAAGACGAGAGAAAAGACACAAGCTTCGAGCTCTCATAGGAGAGATGGAGAAAGCCAAGGATGCAGTAGTTCCGAAAGAAGTACTGAAAGCTGCAGAATCCTCTAACAGCGATGCTGAAACCTCATCCTCTGACGAAGAAGCACTCATATGCCTGATGGCTAAAGATGGCGAGGACAGCGAAGAAGATGAGGTAATTTACCAACCGTTGTCCATACAAGTTGATGAGGAGCTGAACATGATCCACTCCTTGAAAAGGATCATGAGTAATTTCGAGCAGATCAACTCAATTCATGAGGAGCTTAAGGTTGAGAATGAGAACCTTAGAATCGATAATGAGATCCTCAAGAGTAAAAACATCGACATTGCCAGAATGCTCGCTACACGAGAGTCTGATAACTTAAAGTGTAGTAAGCAGCAACAAGAGATCTCTAGATTGAATCTGCTGATCACTGAGCTAAGATCTGAGAAGGAAATCTTGCAGTCCAAGATGAGAACGTTCACCAAATCCTCAAAGGACGCAAGAGATTGCATAAATAGTGTCAGAGATCCCTTTGTGATTTCAGGCATAGGTTACAGCAATCAAGGCTCTCAGAATACAGCAAGCACATCCGAAGCTGTGAATTTTGTTCAAGCTAAAACTCCAATGGAGAAAGAGTTACTTTGTGACTCTGAAAAGATAGTGAACAAAACAGCAATGACGGATAAAGGGAAGAAACCCCAATGCTCAACTGAAGGGAATAAGTCTGCATCTAAGACTTGGCTGCAGCAGAAGTCATCTGCTGCATGCAGCAAAATGATGCAGCAACCAACAAAGTTGCAGCATAGAAGAAACTTTCCCACCGATACTAAGACCTACATGTCTAAACCTCAAGGAGGATATACTCCAGGAAAGTATGGTGGAAGACCGCACTACAAAGGTGTTGGTAACACACATGTTTGTCGAGCACACACTTTTCATAAGCAGTTTTCCAAGATAACTGCATACAGCTCAAGAACCAACAAATCTTACAGTAGATCAATTACTGTTAAAAAAGTATGGGTTCCCAAAGTAACTAACCCCAAAGGACCCGTATGGAAATGGGTACCTAAATCTGTTTGAGTTTGTTACAGGTTACAGTGCCAGGATGCAGCAGTGATGTATGGTATATCGACAGCGGCTGCTCAAGGCACATGACAGGCAATAAAGAAACACTGAAAGACTTCCAAGAATGCAAAGGACCTAAGGTCATATTTGGAGATGATTCCAAAGGAAGCACAAAAGGAAGCGGATGCCTAGTCAAGGGGAACATAAAGATCAAGGATGTATCCTACGTAAAGGGGCTTAGATACAATCTTCTAAGCATCAGTCAGTTCTGTAACAAAGGATATACAGTGGAATTCAACCTCAACAAGTGCTTGATCAAGGACAGCACCACAAATGAAGTAAAGCTTACAGGAACAAGAAGAGGAAATATCTACCTAGCAGATTGGAATTCCTCCACTCAATCTACATGCTTCATAGTGAAAAGTCCACCGGAGCTGAGCTGGCTATGGCACAAACGATTAAGTCACCTGAACTTCAAGACTATCAACAAGCTAGCAAGAAAATGCCTCGTGAGAGGATTACCAGATGTAGCTTACAAGAAAGAGAATGTCTGTGGAGCGTGTCAAAAAGGGAAGCAAGTTAAGAGCTCTTTCAAGGATAAGATTCAGAAATCGTCTCACAGAATTCTAGATCTTCTACACATGGACCTCTTTGGACCAGTAGAACCAGTAAGCTTGAGCGGGAAGAAGTACTCTCTAGTAGTAGTGGATGACTACTCCAGATACACATGGACGATCTTTCTAGCGAAGAAGTCGGAAACTCAAGAAAAGCTACCTGGCCTCATGAAGAAAATTCAGAATGAAAAAAGCTTGAGAATAGTGAAGATAAGATCAGACAGAGGAACCGAGTTCACGAATAAGTTTATAGAGAAATTCTGTTCTGACAATGGTATTCGTCATGAATACTCTGCTGCAAGAACACCTCAACAAAACAAAGTTGCTGAAAGAAGGAATAGAACCCTCAAGGAAGCAGCAAAGACGATGATAGCAGAAGCAGAAATACCCAAGAGATTTTGGGCTGAGGCAACCAACACTGCATGCTATACGCAGAACAGATGTTTAATCATCAAGAATCTTGACAAGACACCGTATGAAATATGGAATGGTCATACACCAAACATTTCCTATCTGCATATCTTTGGATGCAGGTGTTATGTTCTCAACAATGGAAATGAACATCTGAAGACTTTTGATGCTAAATCAGACGAAGGAGTATTTCTAGGATACTCTGCTGTAAGTAAAGCCTTCAGAGTGTTTAATAAGAGAACCCTGGTGGTAGAAGAATCTGTACATGTGGTGTTTGATAAACCACATTATGACACAAAGAAGCTGGAAAAACCACCTGAAGAAACCTTTCATAGAAAAGAGAATGTTGTACCATACATAGAAGGAGTTCTGCCTACAGAAGAAGATAAAGATGAAGAAGCTGCAACCTTGGATGCAGCAGACATTCTTACAGCAGCAGAACCTCCTGCATTACAGCAACATGATGAGCAAAATACACCAACGCACGTTTTTGAGCCAGATAGGACATGGCTTAGAAATCATCCAAGAGATCTCATTATAGGAGATCCATCCATCGGTGTAAGGACAAGAAGATCCATCCCACATGAAGCAATGTTTGCATGCTTCATATCACAATCAGAACCTAAGAATGTTGAAGAGGCACTGCAAGATAGCAACTGGGTACAGGCCATGCAGGAAGAATTGAATGGATTTAAGAGAAATCAAGTATGGCAAACAGTCGCTAGACCGACCCATCAAGGTGTAATTGGAACAAAGTGGGTGTTCAAGAACAAGCTAGATGAATCAGGAGTCGTTGTAAGAAACAAAGCACGATTAGTTGCTAAAGGATACTGTCAGGAAGAATGAATTGATTTTGATGAGACTTTTGCACCAGTGGCAAGGCTAGAAGCAATAAGAATTTTCTTAGCCTATGCAGCACATATGAATTTCAACATCTATCAAATGGATGTTAAAAGCGCATTCCTGAATGGTCTCCTTACAGAGGAAGTATATGTTGAGCAACCTCCTGGTTTCGAGGATCAAGCAGAAGAGAAGGTGTTTCGTTTACAAAAGGCCCTATATGGACTGAAGCAAGCACCAAGAGTTTGGTATAACACCTTATCTCTCTATCTTCTGGAAAATGGTTTTCAGAAAGGAACGATCGACAAAACGCTGTTTAGGATACAGGACGGAGAAAGTGTACTTCTTGTACAAATCTATGTGGATGATATTATCTTCGGATCCACAAACAAAGAGCTATGTGAGAAATTCTCTAACCTGATGCAGTCAAAGTTCGAGATGAGTATGATGGGAGAATTAAGTTTCTTTCTCGGACTGCAAGTAAAACAGCTTCCTACAGGAACCTTCATCAACCAAGTCAAGTATACGAAGGAGCTTATCAAGAAATTTGGCATGAAGAATGGAGCAGCAACGTCCGTTCCCATGTCCACATCTATAAGTCTTGACAAAGATGAAGATGGTAAAGATGTAGACATTACGAAGTACAGACGCCTCATTGGATCATTGCTGTATCTCACAGCAAGCAGGTCTGATATTATGTTTGCAGTAGGAGTCTGTGCTAGATTCTAAGCAGCACCGAAGGAATCACATCTTTTAGCTGTAAAAAGAGTGATCAAGTATCTGAAAGGAACTCAGGAAGTCGGCCTATGGTATCCTAAGGAAGAAGGATTCAAGCTTAAAGGCTACTCCGACTCAGATTATGCAGGCTGCAAGATTGATAGGAAGAGTACTAGTGGGACGTGTCAATTTCAGGGAAATAGACTTGTCTCATGGTTCTGCAGGAAACAGACCTCAATTGCAACCTCTACAGCAGAAGCAGAGTATGTTGCAGCAGGAAGTTGCTGTGCGCAGATTCTCTGGATACAGCAGCAACTTAGAGATTATGGGATAGAAGAAAAAAGAGACGTCAATTCTCTGTGACAATACGAGCGCTATTGTAATTACTCATAATCCTGTCTTTCACTCAAGAACAAAGCACATTGACATTCGTCATCACTTTATAAGAGATCATGTTGAGAAGAAAGATGTCGTGCTTGAGAAGGTTCACACGGATCTACAGCTGGCAGATATCCTTACAAAACCTTTGAGTGAATCTAGGTTTTCTATGCTTCGTAACGAGCTAGGAATCCTTAAGTTGTGAAGAAAAAGAAAATGCAAGATCGCAGGGGGAACCTCTGCATGCTTGCAGAAAGCAGTAAAAATGGTACTGTAAGCTACGCGTCAATACAGCACTGGGTTCAGACAGCGCTGCAATCTACATTCTTACAGTACAGCTGTTATCGAAGAAATCAAGCAACACTAGGTTACAGCATTAATTTCAAAAGGAGTATTGATTGCTCTGCAACCTCGTACTAGAGATGCTGCAACCTTAAAAGGCATTTATTTAGGCGGCAAAGGGCATGTCTTTCAGCATTAAATGCATGACTGCGGGTGTCAGGAAGTGGAAAGGGCGCTGACAGAGCCCACGCACCAAGTAATTATTAGCGACGATTTGACATCTCCGTTTTTTCCTGAGCCACTAGATCATTTCCCTGATTTATCTCAACCGTCAATCTCGCACGTCTCTTGGGAACCGCCATAAAGATCAAAACTTGCCATTTGAAATTCACTTTTCACCATCTTCAGAGAGAGAAACGCTGTGATCGCAAGAAAATTTTCTAAGTGCAAAACCCTTGTCTCTTTTCTCTCTATCTCACAAAGATTTCAATGGCTGCCAGAAAGACTATCGTTCTTGATGGAAGAATGATCAACAGGGAGAACATCTTGGAGTCAGGGCTGTATGATAATACCCTGATCAAGAGGATCTTTGATACTCTAGAACAGACCCAAGTCCTAGGGCTGTTGACCACAGTATATGCTGGCTTCTCCACGGAGTCAGTATAGAGGTTTTACGCCTACGCTAGGCAGGCGGAGGAAAGGAACTGCATCCTGTTCCGGATGGATGCAGATGGAGAGGAACGGTCGCTGACCGTTAGGGATATCTCCACCACCTTCAGCATTTCGGCTGCAGGGTTGACCCCCAGCCAGTTGGCGACGTATGGGGAGGCATCAGCTCAAGAGATGTGGAATCTCTTTCGAGCAAGGGATGCAGGGGCTGAAATCAAGAGAAGCGCCCCCAAGAAGCTCTTCAAATCGGAGTTTGAACTTCTCCACGACATCTGTGCGTACTCCATCGAAGGGAGGACAGGGAGTTACGACAAGTGCACAGATCTCCGGTTCCGGATCATGTCTGCCATCATGGTCGGAGAGAAGGTGAACTGGGCGAGGTTCATCATGAAAAGGCTGTGGGAGGAAGCAGAGAAAATAACGGAGCGTCGGAGCTACGGTATCACCATCTGCTCTCTGCTCTGCAAGCTTGGCCTTCAACTTGCAGCACCCGCCCCCATTCATCCTGGAAAGTATCTCGGGAAGAAGAAGAAGGGCAAGACACAGCCGAAGGCTGTAGGAGCAGGAGTTGCGAGGAAGAAAACCAAAGACAAAAAGAATGCAACTCTTGCTCTGCAAGATGAAGCTGCTATCAGCGGGGAAGATGCTGAAGAAGAGGATCCTTCGAGTCCTCTTCCTGTTATCAAGAGGAGTTCAGGGAAGGCTGTACCTGAACTTGAATCCTCTTCCCCAGATGATGACGCACCCTTGGTGAGAAGGGCTCCACGCAGCAAAAGAGCTGTTGTTGCTGTTGGGGATGTGTCACATCAGCCTGATATGGTTGTAGTTGACCTTGGGGATGAGTCACATCAGCCTCAAGAGCTATATCAGCACCGGGTCGAGCCAACTGAAGAAGAAGCTCGTCTACAAACAGAAGCTTCAGTGCTCGATCCTACATTTCCAGCGGCTAGAAATATGGCTGCAGATTACTCTCTTTGGAGAGAGATGCGGCTGTCAAAGGGGGAAATCCTGTTGAAGTGGAAGGATTTCCTGACAGTCGAGCAAGCTGTCCTGGAGTGGGCCAAATCAGAGGATATTCTAGCACTCCTGCAACCTGACTTTGCAGCAAGAGTTCAAGAGCTCGATGGCTGCAGCGCTGCACAGGGAGCACAGGATAAGGGAAAGGGCAAGGCTCTTACAGAATCCGACTCTGCAGAGCTGCCGATGAAAGTAGCAGTGGAAGATGTGTAGGTCTTCCTAGCCCCGGCTGCAGAGGCGATAAGAAGGGGCGATGATGTCGCATTTGCTCAGGAGCAAATCGACACCTTGGGAGTGGAACAGGTTGAAGAAGCCATGCTGCATCTAGCGCTGCAACAGAGCCTGAAGGAAACCAGGATGCAGCATACTCCAAGAAGAATGCAGGGAGAAGGCAGTTCAAGTTCAAATCAGATGAACTCCCCTGCATACGAGCAAGTAGTTGAGGGCCTCTCCAACATTGTCACGTTGGATCGCTTGGAGGAGGAGGAAGCCCAACTACTGGATTATGGTGATTCCCCAGTGCGCGAAGATGAAGATGCTGCTCAAGCAGACTCTGAGGGGGAACCATCCACCATAATCAGGAATGTCATCTCAGACATTTCTGAGATTGCCGATGAAGCATCTACTGAGGGAGTTGCAGAGGCGGTACTCCCTGCACTGGACGCGACAGCAGTGCAGCCAGCAACCACCCTTCAACAGGAAGAAGGAGCTGCAGAGAAGAGTAGGGTGGAAGCTGAGATCCTAGCAGCAATAGAGGATACAGCGGTGAATACTGTGATAGCTGTAGGAAGCCATGCAGAGCTGCAAGAACCCATTCTTGCAGCAGAGACTGTCGAACCTGTTTCTGGACCGGCCGAGGAGACGGGGTCCGTTGAGAAGACATCAGTGGAGGATGTTGTTCTGACAACACTCCCTGAGTGTGCGAAGACCTCAGGTGGGGAGGCTGTTCAGACAATACCCACTGAGGATGCTGGAGTTGAAGCCGAGGTATCTTCAGTACAGCTAGAGACACCTCGTGAGGAGGTTGATGCTGCAGCCGCTGCTAGCTCTCAAGAACCTTCAAAGGTTACTACAGCGAAGGATACTGTGGACGCTAATATGTCGGAAGCCGAATTCGCAAGATGGATGAAGGAACGGAATATTGCTGTTCATAGGCCAAAATCTGGCGGAGCAATTCTTGTTCCAGTCTCATCTAGCGAAAAGGAGGCAGAAGCAGGAGAAGAAGAAGAAGATGAGCACCCATTCTCAAGCTCTACAAGCTCTCATACCAGCGAGGATGAGGATGAAGTTGCTTCTGAAGTACCAAGGCAGGATGCAGCACGAGTATGCAAGGAGGTTATTCCATTTGCTGCATTCACTGCTGCCTCAACAAGAAGGAATTCAGGGCTGACTCCTGATGAATCCATCAACAGAGTCGAGACCGCTGTTAGACATCTGTTGCATGCTCTCCAAGAGCATGAGTCTACCATGCGCAACAGTCTCAGGGTCAGTGCCCAATTCCATGCTGAAACCATGACGGGTTTCAAGAAGGACCTCGAAGTGCTGCCTGATATGATTAAGCATACTCTCAATGATCATTCAAACAGGCTGTACTACGATCGGGTCAGGATGTAGAAGGAGTTGAAGGTCGAAGCTGCTCTGACGCGCCAAGAGGTCAGACAATGCAAGCTGCATGCTGAGACTGCCTCTAACAGACTCAACTCACACTCCAGAGTCCTGGAAACACTTCTGGATCGTGTCTTCGATCAATCTCAGAGAACCAGAAGTGTGGACGACAGGTTGGGGAATCTGGAGCTGATTGTAGGAGAGTTGAGGGATATCATGGTCCAAGCTTTCCCTCAGCATGTCGATGCTCCAGAGCCCGCCCCTAAACCAACCCGACGCCCGCGATCTAGGGCGGTCCCAGCTGCCCTTGCTCAGCCCCCGGCTTTTGATGATGCCAAAATGGGGGAAAAGTTTGAAGGCTTTGAAGATCGCTATAGGAGCAAAGGGGCGGCTGAACCTGAAGAAGAGGAAGAAGATGATGACCAGCAACCTCTCAGCAGGAGGAGAAGGAGGTCTGGATCATCTGCTGCTGCTGATATCCCTTCTCCGAAGAGATGGAGAAGAGATGATGATGATGGAGCTGGTGGAGCCGGTGCAGCTGCTGGAAGAAGATCTGCTGCAGGTTCTGCACACAGCAGAGTTGCAAGCAAGGATGTAGCACCGCCCAGCTATCATCATAAGAGAAGGGATGATAGCCAGCAGCAAGGCTCAAGGAAGAGGATGAGCGGGGACGAGTCTGAGAATCAAAGGCACCAGTACGAAGAAGCTGCAGATCCTAACGCCTGGATTCAAAGACTCGGTGTAATTGGTGAAAGAAAAATATTTCCAAACAACTTCTACCAATTCCTTCCTCAAGAGATCCCTCGCCTTGACACAGAGAACATCTCTGCTGAAGTGTCCGTGTTGATGGATCAAAGGCCTGAAGGAGAGAACATGGCTTGGAGATTTGACATCTTCAAAGAAGTCAGACTGCCTTTTGATCGGAATCCAACATTTAAGGCGATCACCATTTTCAAACGATCAGAGTACCTCAGACACTTCAGAGATCTATGCAGGCAAGGAAAATTCAGTAAGTATCATACCTGCAAGACTGCATTGAGAAGGTATGAACAGCTCGTTCGCGAAGGAAGCCTTGACATTCAACAGCTGTACATCGATCGAGTCAAGGAAGGGCTGATTGTACCATACTGCGAGGACTTCTGGCTGAGATGGATTCAGATTCCTGTGATCAGACACAAGCTGGAAGAGTCCTACCAAGAGTCCATTAGGGATTGGTGGAAAGGATCAAGAGGAAGAGAAGGCCTTAAAAGGTTTGAAAGAAGATCAGACGAATCTGCAAGCAAAAGGTCTTCATTTTACTAAGCTGTATTCATATACCCTCTTATGATCCTTGTTGTACTTTTGATGTTGTAAAAATTTCTATCTCCTAAATGAAGAATTTTTTTTTCTGCTCTGACCAAGTTCAATTCTTATGAACTCATGCATGTTGTTTGTGTTTTCCTATTGAGTTTGTTGAAAGGAATAACATGATGCATCTCTGATGAATCCAGGATTAGTTTTATTCATTCAAGCTGTGCAAGCATGTAATCTGGATAAACCATATGAGTTAAAGTAAAATGAAACCATATGAGTTAAACCATATGAGTTTGTTGTTTGTGTTTTCCTATTGAGTTTGTTGAAAGGAATAACATGATGCATCTCTGATGAATCCAGGATTAGTTTTATTCATTCAAGCTGTGCAAGCATGTAATCTGGATAAACCATATGAGTTAAAGTAAAATGAAACTTCTTCATGAACGAAATATTGTAAAGGTTTTATCATCATCAAAAAGGGGGAAATTGTTGGGATTTCATTGTTTAGATTTTGATGAGACAAACCAACCATGTAATAGGAAGTTTTGAGTACCCCATTTTCACATTGTTTAAGTGAATAAATAGACTAGAATTGAGTCTTGAGTCAAGGATTGATATGGAGGTTAAAAGAGGATAAAGCTGCATCTAAGCTTTAAAGGAAGATATCACTGCAAGAAGGCAGGATACAGTATCGCTGCAAGAAGGCAGGATACAGCATTGCTGTAAGAAGAAAGGAACAGCAAAGCATATATAAGGCTGTACTTCAATACAGCAAAGCAAGGAAGAACGGCGTGCAGCATCGCTACATGAAAATGATACAGGAGTACTGCTAGAACGATGATTACAGCAGCACTGCCAGATAATACTGCAAGCAGGTCTATAATACAGCAGCACTAAAAGAATGCACCAGCTGCACAAAGACCAAGGATACAGCGCAGACTTACAGAACAGTTAAGTATATACAGCGCCAACTACAAGACTAAGTATCCTGCAAATCCCAGGAAGGATAAATGCAGTACGAGGAACGGAGATCCAAGCAGGGACAAAAGAGCCGTTCAAGAAAAAATCAAAGTAGCAGACGCGCAGCCAATAAGAAGATGCCACATGGACTGACGCGCCGCAGAAAGCTGCGAGCCGCAACTGCCGCATTAAATGCTCCGAAAAGAAAGGTCAGTCGCATTAAATGCGAACCATACTTTGGCCAGGCTATTTCAAATTCAAAAGAGGGATGTCTCCTTCAACGGACATCTTCTCCTACAAGTATAAATAGAGGTCGAGGAGAACTGAAGCTGGTGACTGAAACTTTTACGCTAAATCCACAAAGCTTACAAGATCCAAGTATTCAAATCTACAATCAGTTTCAGTCACTCAACCTATCGAAGTGAAGCAGAGTTCAAGTTGAAAGATTCCCTACGGATTCAGAAGCTCACTTCGAAGCACAAGTTGAAGAAAACATTTTTATCCTTTTAACCTTATTGCTGTGTGCTTAGGTTGTTTTAGTGGTGTCAAGCAGTTGATAGGAGAGATCCTTGCTGTTTGTATTAGTTGTCTAGAGTTAGGCAGCTTCCCTGTGTGGGAGTATAAAACCCTGTGTGGGTTAGCCTTTGAAGTTTGTAGTTGCTGTGTGTACGCTGGACTTCAGTAGGTGGTTAACTTTGTAAGTTGATAGATTGTTAGGAGAGTCCTGTAATTCAATCTTGCTTAACAAAATTCCTGCTCGAGGAGCAGTAGAGTGGACGTAGAAGGATTACACCACCTTCGAACCACTATAAGCCATAAGTGTTTTTATCGCTTTATTTATCTGTGCTTATTTTCTGCATATATCTATATCTCTTCTCATCATAAAACGTTTGAAAGAAGCATTTTTATGTAAAACAACCTTGTGTTTAAAAGTATATTTCCGCTGCGTACAAAACTCCAGGTTACAGCGTGCAGCACTGCATTCTAGCGCTGCAAGCAGTAACCATCTATCGCTGCAAGCTCAAGTAACTTGCAGTGCAGAACGGTTGTTTTAAAGATTCTAAAAAATCGACCAAGGTTCATTCACTCCCCCCTCTGAACCTCGGACACCACTTGTGACCAACATAAAGAATACTACATTCAATCAAAAAAAAGAATATACAGTGTTCAAATTCAATCATCTATCCGTTGTTTCCATTTTTATAGCCGTTAAAATTCGTTACAACAGTTATAACGTCGTTACAGTCCGTTATAATATCGCGTAACGCCGTTACGGGCATTATCACACCGATATCATGCCTAATAATGTAACCGAGCATTTTTAATAGAATCAGTGATGTGGAGGTGACCGTTACCATTACGTAACGCCGTTACAACAGCTGCAACGGTCGTTACTTTGAACCATGTTTGGGATGGTATCTGGTATTCCTCTTGTGGATTTTAACGATTCGAGTAACCCTTCCTCACAAGTGATGTGTTTTGTCATATTGGAATCTATTATCCAAGACATATTTGAAAAAAACATACCTATCATATTTATGTATGGAATTTCATCACTCTCTTGAGACGTTCTTCTTGGAGATATTGAGCCACGATGGCAAATTGTTCACTAGATATACCATCTATTAGACTTGGACTATAATTTATAAGGGCAGCCTTTGGTCTCTTCCCATAATCATTTTTGTTGTTGTTTCCTCTATTATGCTCCCAATTTCGATTTTCTTCTCTCAATTGCAGATTCGTCTACTTTTCAGGGTAACCAATTATTTCGTAACATTCCTCAATATGTTGATTGAAATGACCATATTTGCTGCATCCAATCTATTTCTTTATTCCTTTATAAATTTCTTCATTTTTGTCTTGTCTATGGCTTTGAGTTTGAAAAGTTGTTGCTTCCACTGTGTCTAGTCGTCGTGCTGCTGAAATTTCACGTCGTTTCTCATCTTCTGCCATAAAGTGGTAGGCCATTGCTAGACTTAGTGTTGGTTTTCTAGTTAAGATTTATGTCTTGACGGTAATGTAAGCCTTATCTAGTCCCATAAGAAATTCATAAAGTTGCACTTGTTCCTTCATTTCAGTGAATTCATTTTACGCATTATAGGTACATTTTAGCATAGGAGAAACAGATTGGATTTCCTCCCAAATTCCCTTCAACTTCATATAGTAAGCGGATATAGTTAGGTTCTCTTGACGGGTATGTGAAAGATCTCGCCTCAATTCATATGTTGTGGGAATATTTTCTTTTCTGAATCTCTCTGTAAATTTAGTCCACACTCGCTCCGTCGATTTTACATATTTTACGTTGTTTTGAATCTCCTTTAACCATGACATTACATCGTATCTAATGTTCGTTTTTCGTCGTACATTCTTTTGTTATTGAAATTGTTCCATCTACAATTTCCATCTTATTTTTTGCCAAGACAATTTGCTCATCTCATCTACCCAGTGACCATCTCTTAATCGTTCAATGACATGGAGTTTGTTGGATTATTATCGAATTCGCTCAGATTAATATGAAAAACCACAATAGAAAACCCTAATAGCAAAGTTAAGAAAAAGAACTCAAGAATACATCACACAACGCATAAAAATTATAGTGGTTCAACTTAATAAAGTCTACATCCACTCCCTGACCAAAAACCCTCTATTAATTTCAGGAATCAACGTACCAAAATCATGAAATCAAATCAGACGCAAAACTATGGTTTATCGCCCACTTAGAACCCTAAATTTACAATCAACTAAATTACAAGAAATTGAGAATTGATTGTAGAGCCATATAAGCGCCTATATATAAGAGCCTAACCCCCTAAACTAATTGGAAAAAAGTGCCATTGAAACGTGCTAATTGTTCGCCTGAAAAAACCAGAAGCAGCGCACTTCAACCCTAGGCTCAAGTCTGTTACAACTGATAACTACCCTGACTCGATTTTCTTCCACAAACCCGGTTTAGGCGGTTCTGTACCAGTTCTTCATGACTCAATCCCGGTTCTAAATTCCCAGCATTCATTCTGAATTAATGGTCCACCATCAATCTCTCCTAAGTTTGCAATGATCAAACTTAGCTTTTGGCAGAATTTTGGTAAGCATATCAGTAGGATTATCAGCAGTCCCAACCTTCTTAGCTTCCACTTGACCTTTCTCAATTGGATCTCTCACAAAATGCAGCTTTATATCCACATGTTTGAATTTGCTATGGAACATCTGATGCTTACTGAGATGCAAAACGTTTTGGTTATCACAAAATACTGAAACTCTACCTTGTTTGACCCCAAGTTCCCTGAGAATACCCCTCAGCCATACAGCTTCTTTTGCAGCTTCAGTCATTGCAACAAATTTTGCTTCAATTGTGGACAAAGCTACTATTAATTGCTGTAGCGCTTTCCAACTTATTGCAGACCCAAAGAGTGTGAATACATAACCAGTAGTTAACTTCATAGTAGCTGGATTACCTACAAAGTTTAAATCCACAAATCCTTGAAGAAGAATATTGTTGTGATCTTGTTTTTCAAACACCAAACCCATACCACTTGAACCTTTTATGTACCTCAGCAACCACTTTACTCCTTCCCAATGAGTTATCCCTGGATTTTCCATAAACCTGCTAACCTTACTCATAATAGGTAATATCAGGTTTGCTGCAGACCATTGAATACATAAGACTGCCCACGGCATTTACATATGGCACATGTAACATCTCATTCTGTTCAGCTTCTGAGTGAGGTTGCTGAGTTGTTGTCATCTGAAAATGAGCTCTAATGGGTGTGGATACTATCTTGCCTTCAAGCATCTGAAATCTATGCAATACCTTATTAATATAGTCAGACTGGTGTAGAAAAATCAAGTCATTCTTTATATCCCGACTTATATCCATTCCAAGCATTCTCTTGGCTTCACCTAAATCCTTCATCTCAAACTTAGATGCTAGCTTGCTCTTCAACGTATTAATTCTTAAAAAGCTCATGCCAGTAGCATATCATCTACATATAAGAGAAGAATAGTGAGAACTGACCTTTCATCCTTCTCCATATAGATGCAACTATCATAAGTGCATCTTTCAAGTCCAATACTTGTCATGAAACTATCAAATTTCTTGTACCATTGTCTAGGGCTTTACTTTAAACCATATAAGGACCTTTTTAATAAGCATATCTTTCCTTCATTCTTAGGTAAAACAAAACCCTCCGATTGTTCCATATATAATGTCTCCTTGAGATCTCTATGGAGGATTGCCATTTTAACATCTAACTGATGTAGTTTCAGGTCCTCTTGAGCAACTAATGCAAGTAGAATTCGAATAAAGACATGCTTGACCACTGGAGAAAAAATTTCATTGTAGTCGATTTCTTCCTTTTGTGTATACCCTTTAGCTACTAACCTAGCCTTGTATCTAACATTCTCAGTTCCAGTGACCTCTACATTCCTTTTAAAGACTCATTTGCTTCCAATGACCTTTCTATCCCTTGGTTTCTCCACCAAAACCTAAGTTTTATTTTTCTGAAGGGATAAAATTTCTTCATGCATTGCTTGCAGCCACTTATCGTTGTCAACTGAACAAATAACTTCTTTGTAATTCCTTGGTTCTTCTTGATCCAACTCTAGGGAAGTATTTAAAGTATAATTGAACGCATCAGCTTCTCCATATCTCACTGGAGCCTTAACCTTTCTTTTGGCTCTATCTCTGGCCAGTTTATAGTCTGTTAGGTCCTCTTCCTCACAATATTCTTTATCTGATCTTTCTTCACTTGAAGTCTCATTCTGATACTTATTATCTTGACTCAGACCTAAGTGGATTCCCTCTTGACCTCAGTCATACTTCCAGGTATTTCATGTATTGGATCATCTATTGTCTCCAACTGAAATCCACCAGATTCAGTACCTCCATATCCCATTACCTATTCATTGAAGGTGACATCTCTACTTACAAAACATCTGGGAGTTCTGGGATTTAAGCTCCATAGCTTATATCCTTTGACTACAGTTGGATAACCAATGAACACACACTTCACAGCTCTAGGTTCAAGTTTATCTCCTTTAGTGTGTGCATAAGCTAAGTAGCCAAATACTTTTAAATGAGAGTAATCGGGCCTTTTTTAATACCATACTTCATTAGGTGATTTGAACTCTACTGATGATGAGGGACTTCTATTGATCAAGTAAGCTGCAGTGACTAAGGTTTCACCCCAAAATGAGTTTGGAAGCCCAGAATCTAAGAGCATGCACATAACTCTTTCAAGCAGCGTTCGTTTCATTCTCTCTGTTGTGCCATTTTGTTGTGAAGTGTGAGTAGTGGTTCTATGCCTTGTTATTCCTCTCATTTTACAGAATTCTTAGAATTCTTTTGATAGATACTCCAAGCCATTATCTGTTCCTAAGATTTTAAGCTTCTTTCCAGTTAAATTCTCCTGCAAAGTTAGCTATTCCTTGAACTTCTCCAATGCTTCACTTTTGTGTTTAAGAACATATACCCACACTTTCCTTGACAGATCATCAATAAAAGTAATATAATACCTTCCTCCACCTATTATCTCGGTTCTTGAAGGACCCTAAATATCTGAATGGACATACTCAAGGATAGTGGATGTAGTGTGTTTACCTTTAGAAAATGGAGTTCTTGTACTTTTTCCCAACATACATTGCTCACATTCTTGTGCTAAACCTTTTCATTCAGTTCCCACTACTCTTTGTTTTGACAACTCCATCAGACCCTTATGTCCTATATGCCTCATTCGTTTATGCCATAAGATAGGTTGCAGATCAAAGTTGAAGACCACACTAACTCCTCTAGTAATAGTAGACCCACACAGCAGGTACAATCCATTTGATTTCCGGCCCTTCAATATCAACTTGCCTTCTTTTGTTACAAATATTTGTTCATTTTGTGTATGGAACTCATATCCAGAAGTATTGAGTACACCTAGAGAAATTAAATTCCTTTTAAGGTTTGAGATATACCTCACCATGGTTAGTGTCTTGACTGATCCATCATGAAGTTTTATACGAACCTGTCCTTCTCCTTTCACTTTGCAACTGTGGTTATCACCAAGAAGTATAGATCCTCCATCCTTCATGCTAAGATTAATAAACCATGACTTGATGGGGCACATATGAAAAGAGCACCTCGAGTCCAACACCCACTCCTCCTATACTTATGTGTTCACAACACACAACATATCAGCTCCTTCAAATGATTGTTGTTCCTATATCACAGCAGCTTGTTGATTACCTTGTGTTGATTTTTTCTTTCTTTCTGGGCAATTTCTCTTCAAATGACTAGGCTTATGGCAGTTAAAGAACTTTCTTGTTTCTACTTTGTCTTGAATTCAATTCGTACCCGAGAAAGTTCCCTTATGCTGAGTGTTGGGGAAGTTCTGATATGATTTGTTATTGTTCTTGTGTTTCAAATGCAGAACCTCTTATGTGCTTTGTGTTCTTGATTCAAAATCGATTGAGAGGGCTACTGACCTTATAGCTACCTGTACAGCTTCCAAAGTCATTGTCGTTACTCTCCTATAAATCAGAGCATCTTTGAACGATTGATCAGATTTTGGGAGTGAGTTTAGCAACAGCAAAGCTAGATCCTCATCATTCTGTTTCTCTTCTATGTTGGCTAGATTATCCACCAGCTTGTTAAATTCATCAAGCTTCTCTAAGATCTTTCTCTCTTCGATGATCTTGAAGGTGATCAAATTTTGTTTCAAGAATATCCTATTTGCAAGAGATTTAGTTTGATACAAGGACTCTAATTTCTTCCATACATCACTGGCTGTCTTTTCTTGATAGACTTCTCTTAAAGCTTTATCGGCCAAGCACAATATGATAGAGCTCCTTGCCTTCTGATCAATCTTCGACCTTTTCTTGCCAGTCTTTAAAGATTCTCCTTCTTCTTCACCAGATGCATTAGACTCTAATCCCTCATCTGAAATGGCACTTTCCCAGCCATGTTGAATGAGGATAGCTTCCATTTTTGCTTTCCATGTGGTAAAATCACCTGAGCCTGTGAATTTTTAGACTTTCATCTTCATGGATCCCATCTGAGCATTTTAGAATTCCCACAGATGGTGCCACTTGTTGGATTATTATCAAAATCGCTCAGATTAATATGAAAAACCACAGTAGAAAACCCCTAATAGCACAGTTAAGAAGAAGAATTTAAGAATACATCACACAATGCACAAGAATTATAGTGGTTCGACTTAATTAAGTCTACATCCACTCCCAAACCAAAAACCCTCTATTAATTTCAGGAATCAAAGTATAGAAATCGTGAAATCAGATCAGACGCAAAACTAGGGTTTATCACCCACTTAGAACCCTAAATTTAGAATCAACTGAATTACAAGAAATTGAGAATTGATTTTAGAGCCATATGAGCGCCCCTATATAAGAACCTAAACCCCTAAACTAATTGGAGAAAACTGCCCTTGAAACGCGCCAATTGTTAGCCTGAAAAAACCAGAAGCAACGCACTTCAACCCTGGGCTCAAGTCTGTTACAACTGATAACTACCCCAACTCGGTTTTCTTCCACAAGCCCGATTCAGGCGGTTCTGTACTGGTTCTTCATGACTCAATCCCGGTTCCAAATTCCCATCATTCATTCTGAATTAATTGCACCTTCAGAGTTGGCCTGGGTAATCTGAGAATGAAAATAGAAAATGGATGTAGGATCAACAATTTTGATGGTGTTTGATCTTAATTTGTCTTCATCTTCCTTTAGTGGAAGCTGAATCTTTGCTAGCTCTAAGGCCATGAAGAAATTGAAGATAGGAATGATTTTCTCTTGATACAAACAGACGTACAAAAAACAAAATATATACAAGAATTCACAACATATAAACTAAGAAAAGATAACAAGATAATCAAAATACAATTACAAAAGATATTGGCCAAAAATAAAAAATAAAATATGGGAGATATTTTGTAATATTCATTAGGGAATTTTGAAAAAGTTTCCCATGAATAATTTTGATGTTGTGTAAGAAAGAACTTCCAATTTTTCAAAAGAAAACTGCATGTTTTGCTTGATTAACTTATTTCATATTTTTGAACCGATTTTTTAAGAGTTACAATGTTTTCTTATAAGTTTTTATCTTCAATATTTTAGTAACAACTATTGTAAACGCGATTTGAATGAAAACTTTGGTGATATTCGTTTGCCTGCTAATTCATTGGTGCATTGTGGATATTTTATCCTTCTTCGTGAAATGACTTATACTATAAAATTGAACCCCGATCTTCATATTATATCATGTCCAATAGCAGGGGTAATTTAAGCGAAATGTTTTTTAGTTTGTCAAAGTCATTATTTTTGCCAAGATAGCATTTTAATACTTGGGCATTGATTCTTGTTTTTAGGATAAGAATTGTGGTTTCTTCATATGGTTGGAACCACAACTAAGTAGGCGAGCTAGAGAAGTCGTACTTGAACTCATGAAAAAGATAGATAGACTACAGGTAGAGCTAGGTTCGGTACAAACAAAAGCTCAAAGACACGGGCAGTGAACTCCCAATTGTTAACTTTGTGCTAATGGGTTGTATAACCATTTTGTGATCATGTGTTTTGACATATCTAGCTAGACTTTGCATTAAGTTTTTTAGATGTGGTTTTTCCATCTTTTAGATTGCGAAATTGGATATATTTTAACTACAGAAATCAAGCGATCCGATGGAAAAATTATTCTGTAATCCAAGATATTCCATTGGTAAATATGTTACTGACAGATTTAATAATGGAAACCGTAAAAAAACTTCATTGTTGGTAATGATTTTCAACAGAAATTTGGTAATTTGGTGACGGACTTATTTGTCAGCAAAACATTACTGACGAACATTTTCCACAAAAAATCCACAAAATAAACCGATAGCATAATTATTTACCGATGAAATATTTCATCGATAAAGTTGAAAATAAAAAAATAATTATTTATCGACGGATAATATTTCGTCAGTGAACTTGCCAAAAAACAATTAAATTACAAATTAAACTAACTAAAAAACTAAAGTAATTAAACAACTAAATTAATTCAGCTAACTAAATTAATTAAACAAAAATGATCAAAATAATCAAAATAAACTAACTACATAATCAAATAATAAAAAAACGAACTGCATAATCAACAAAATAAAATTAAGCTATATAATCAAATTAAACTAAACTACAGAATCATATAATCAAATAAAACCAAATTAAATTAATAAAAAAAACTACATAACAATTATCTAATTAAGAATTTTTCACTAAATCACTATCAATAATCACAATTAACTATCCATTAACCAGGACTAAATTAACAATCAATTATCACGATTAATAAAATTAACTATCAATTTAACAAATTATAACTTAACATAACTAACATAACATAATTAACATTCTAACTTAATTAACTTAATGTATAAATTAACTTAATGTATCCACTGAACTATCATTACCAACAAAATTAACTAAAAAATATAAACAATTTACAAACAATTCATCATCAATTCAAGAACACAAAATTGATCATCAATTCATCACCAATTCATTACAAATTCAACACAAAATTAACACACATTTCATCACCAATTTAAAAAAGACACATACAAATTTATTAAGAATTAAAAAGAGAGAGAGTCCCTTGATCGGGGCGTGGTGGTGCGACAAGGCGGCTGACGTGTGGGGAGAGAGGGGGGGAGGGGGCTGAAGGTGACGCGGGTGGGGGAGGGAAGAAGAGAGGAAGGGTGAGGGATCATGGTTCACCATAACGGCATTATAACCGATATTTCGTAAGGATAAAATAAGGGATAGAGTACAAAATAGACTTCTTCTTTTTTTTTTTAAACAAATTTCAATTAAAATTAATATATCGAAAATCCAATTAATGTAACGGTAACGGACACCTCCGCGTCATTGATTCGGTAAAAAACGGCCAGCTACATTATTGGGTATAATATCGGCATGATAACGCCCGTAACGCCGTTACGTGGCATGATAACGCCCGTAACGACGTTACGCGACGTTATAATGGAATAAATTGACAAAAAGAAATATCTTATATGCAATATTCACAACACAAAAGAGATAAAACTGCACAAAATATTGGGAAGAATAAAACTGCATAAAAATTATTCAATGCACCAGAATTATTCACTGCACAATAGTGTGAACTATGTGCACAAAAGGACATCTGCTTGACTACCATCATACACAATAAAACTACATTGTCTATTTCATAACATTTTATCAAGATTCTTACCTCAAATAACTACTACCAACAACTACCAGTTTACCAATCTCGAAAATTCTTGCCCCAGTCCATTCTTGCCTCAATATTTTTTGCCTCAGTCGAAGAACACTCAAGAACTAAAGGTATTTTGGCATGTTTTATTATCTTATCTAATTTCATTACATGTGTGATAAATTGAATGAAGATGGTTTATTTGAGGTGAATAGAGTTATAAAAGTCGAATCTACATTTTAATTATGAAAATAGGTGGGTTTAATCAAGTTGTGAAAATTTTTAGATATAGCAGTCCACTTTGCCGATTTTTATAAAAATATATACTTGGAGTTTTTCAAAACTGTTTCGATATGTTATACTATATGAAGTTTTGAGTGTATGGTTAAAATTTGGTAATGTTTGGAGTAGTCTATGAGTTATAATGATTTTTCAAAAATATAATGTATGAAGTAGTTTTACTAGATTAGTATATGATAAAAACTCTAACTAAAATAATTTTAGGAAAACTAAGAACAATTTTTAGTTAAAATAAATTGTACTTCATATAATAATTGTTAATTAGTTTATATAAATAATATTATTATAGACAAGTTTGTATATATAAATGAGTCTGCAAATCAGTTTAGCATCAACATATAGGCTTAATTAATTCAATAAGCCCAAATTTTGTTTAAACTTAATATAAATTTAAAGAAATTGAAATTCTGTTAATTTCTAGCCTTATCAACAAAAGAATACATGTAAACTAGCTTTATCAACAAAAGAATCATTAATTAACTTTATTAACTTAAGAATTAAAATAATGAAATCATGAACAAAAACTCAAACTCCATTTAAAAATTATGATAAAATACGTACCTCTGTTTTCAGCTTTTATATGTCTTTCCCCTTTTTTTTAATTTCTCTTTGATTCGTTTTCTTAACTTTTACTTTCATTCTTCTATATGATTGTTATATAACATGAGTCATCTTTAACCACGCGACATCTTTTCTCGGTACTCTTATCGATATTTTGCAGTGATCACATTACCTCTTACCTTATTAAATTATTTTATTTTCTTTATTAATATATTGTATTATTTTTATTCAATTATGTAAATAAGCATATCTATATCTATATATATATGAGCTTACATGTCCATAATCATATATGATTTTTATCTTCAGATTTTTATTTTCCAAGCATAACATTAAACATAATAACACCTAATTTCTCATTCCTATGTACTCTCTAGAACATCAGTTGGGGCTTTCAATTACTGATGATAACAAATAAATCCGACATTTAACAAGTTTAAATAAATAAATAGAACAAACACATATATAATATCAACGTAAACTCAAACATCATGTTGGTCTCAAGTGACATAGAAATTTAGAGGAAGTTGAATGTATCTTTATAGATTTTTTGAAAATCTTTTGTACAGGTCACTGTATCCTGCAAACTAGAGAGCTTACAACACAGTAAGCCGACACAGCTTGCAGTACTATTGGGGAGTGTAGTAAGCTATTTCTAGAGTTCATGCAATGAAAAACTTTTATGTCTATGAGGTCCTTATGAAAACTCTTTTGAATAAGATATTAGCAAAGGTTTTATGTTGTATGACAGAAGATATATATACAATAAGATACGAAAAAAATAAAAAGCACACAAGGTCTTATAGAGGTTCGAAAGTGGTGTAATCTCTTTACGTCCATTTTACTCCTACACAAAGAGGGACTTTGTTAATGATCAGGTTTGTTTTATAGGACTCTTCCACACACTAGACCTAACGAGAACAACCACTAGAACTCAGTTTCCACATAGTGTTGGTCCCAAGTGGTGTCCGAGGTTCAGAGGGGGGGTGAATGAACCTTGGTCGATTTTTCAAAATCTTTAAAACAACCGTTCTGCACTGCAAGTTACTTGAGCTTGCAGCGATAGATGGTTACTGCTTGCAGCGCTAGAATGCAGTGCTGCACGCTGTAACTTGGAGTATTGTACGCAGCGGAAATATACTTTTAAACACAAGGCTGTTTTACACAAAAATGCTTCTTTCAAACGTTTTATGATGAGAAGAGATATAGATATATGCAGAAAATAAGCACAGATAAATAAAGCGATAAAAACACTAATGGCTTATAGTGGTTCGAAGGTGATGTAATCCTTCTACATCCACTCTACTGCTCCTCGAGCAGGAATTTTGTTAAGCAAGATTGAATTACAGGACTCTCCTAACAATCTATCAACTTACAAAGTTAACCACCTACTGAAGTCCAGCGTACACACAGCAACTGCAAACTTCAAAGGCTAACCCACACAGGGTTCTATACTCCCACACAGGGAAGCTGCCTAACACTAGACAACTAATACAAACAGCAAGGATTTCTCCTATCAACTGCTTGACACCACTAAAACAACCTAAGCACACAGCAACAAGGTTAAAAGGATAAAAAGGTTTTCTTCAACTTGTGCTTCGAAGTGAGCTTCTGAATCCGTAGGGAATCTTTCAGCTTGAACTCTGCTTCACTTCGATAGGTTGAGTGACTGAAACTGATTGTAGATTTGAATACTTGGATCTTGTAAGCTTTGTGGATTTAGTGTAAAAGTTTCAGTAACCAGCTTCAGTTCTCCTCGACCTCTATTTATACTTGTAGGAGAAGATGTCCGTTGAAGAAGACATCCCTCTTTTGAATTTGAAATAGCCTGGCCAAAGTATGGTTCGCATTTAATGCGACTGACCTTTCTTTTCGGAGCATTTAATGCGGCAGTTGCGGCTCGCAGCTTTCTGCGGCGCGTCAGTCCATGTGGCATCTTCTTATTAGCTGCGCGTCTGCTACTTTGACTTTTTCTTGAATGGCTCTTTTGTCCCTGCTTGGATCTCCGTTCCTCGTACTGCATTTATCCTTCCTGGGATTTGCAGGATACTTAGTCTTGTAGTTGGCGCTGTATATACTTAACTGTTCTGTAAGTTTGCGCTGTATCCTTGGTCTTTGTGCAGCTGGTGCATTCTTTTAGTGCTGCTGTATTATAGACCTGCTTGCAGTATCATCTGGCAGTGCTGCTGTAATCATCGTTCTAGCAGTACTCCTGTATCCTTTTCATGCAGCGATGCTGCACGCCGTTCTTTCTTGCTTTGCTGTATCCTGCCTTCTTGCAGCGATATCTTTCTATAAAGCTTAGATGCAGCTTTATCCTCTTTTAACCTCCATTTCAATCCTTGACTCAAGACTCAATTCTAGTCTATTTATTCACTTAAACAATGTAAAAATGGGGTACTCAAAACTTCCTATTACATGGTTGGTTTGTCTCATCAAAATCTAAACAATGAAATCCCAACAATTTCCCCATTTTTGATGATGACAAAACCTTTACAATATTTCGTTCATGAAGAAGTTTCATTTTACTTTAACTCATATGGTTTATCCAGATTACATGCTTGCACAGCTTGAATGAATAAAACTAATCCTGGATTCATCAGAGATGCATCATGCTATTCCTTTCAACAAACTCAACAGGAAAACACAAACAGCATGCATGAGTTCATAAGAATTGAACTTGGTCAGAGCAGAAAGAAAAATTTCTTCATTTAAGAGATAGAAATTTTTACAACTACAAAAATACAACAAGGATTATAAGAGGGCATATGAATACATCTTAGTAAAACGAAGACCTTTTGCTTGCAGATTCGTCTGATCTTCTTTCAAACCTTTCAAGGCCTTCTCTTCCTCTTGATCCTTTCCACCAGTCCCTGATAGACTCTTGGTAGGACTCTTCCAGCTTGTGTCTGATCACAGGAATCTGAATCCATCTTAGCCAGAAGTCCTCGCAGTATGGTACAATCAGCCCTTCCTTAACTCGATCGATGTACAGTTGTTGAATGTCAAGGCTTCTTTCACGAACGAGCTGTTCATACCTTCTCAATGCAGTCTTGCAGGTATGATACTTGCTGAATTTGCCTTGCCTGCATAGATCTCTGAAGTGTCTGAGGTACTCTGATCATTTGAAAATTGTGATCGCCTCAAATGTTGGATTCCGATCAAAAGGCAGTCTGACTTCTTTGAAGATGTCAAATCTCCAAGCCATGTTCTCTCCTTCAGGCCTTTGATCCATCAACACGGACACTTCAGCAGAGATGTTCTCTGTGTCAAGGCGAGGGATCTCTTGAGGAAGGAATTGGTAGAAGTTGTTTGGAAATATTTTTCTTTCACCAATTACACCGAGTCTTTGAATCCAGGCGTTAGGATCTGCAGCTTCTTCGTACTGGTGCCTTTGATTCTCAGACTCGTCCCCGCTCATCCTCTTCCTTGAGCCTTGCTGCTGGCTATCATCCCTTCTCTTATGATGATAGCTGGGCGGTGCTACATCCTTGCTTGCAGCTCTGCTGTGTGCAGAACCTGCAGCAGATCTTCTTCCAGCAGCTGCACCGGCTCCACCAGCTCCATCATCATCATCTCTTCTCCATCTCTTCGGAGAAGGGATATCAGCAGCAGCAGATGATCCAGACCTCCTTCTCCTCCTGCTGAGAGGTTGCTGGTCATCATCTTCTTCCTCTTCTTCAGGTTCAGCCGCCCCTTTGCTCCTATAGCGATCTTCAAAGCCTTCAAACCTTTCCCCCTTTTTGGCATCATCAAAAGCCGGGGGCTGAGCAGGGGCTGCTGGGACCGCCCTTGATCACGGGCGTCGGGTTGGTTCAGGGGCGGGCTCTGGAGCATCGACATACTGAGGGAAAGCTCGGACCATGATGTCCCTCAACTCTCCTACAATCAGCTCCAGATTCCCCAACCTGTCGTCCACACTTCTGGTTCTCTGAGATTGATCGAAGACACGATTCAGAAGTGTTTCCAAGACTTGTGAGTGATGGTTGAGTCTGGTTGAGGTATTTTCAGCATGCTGCTTACACTGTCTGATCTCTTGGCGTGTCAGAACAGCTTCAATCTTCAACTCCTTCTCCATCCTGACCCGATAGTAGTACAGCCTGTTCGAATGATCATTGAGAGTATGCTTAATCATATCAGGCAGCACTTCGAGGTCCTTCTTGAAACCCATCATGGTTTCAGCATGGAATTGGGCACTGACCCTGAGACTGTTGCGCATGGTAGACTCATGCTCTTGGAGAGCATGCAGCAGATGTCTAACAGCGGTCTCGACTCTGTTGATGGATTCATTAGGAGTCAGCCCTGAATTCCTTCTTGTTGAGGCAGCAGTGGATGCAGCAAATGGAATAACCTCCTTGCATACTCGTGCTGCATCCTGCCTCGGTACTTCAGCAGCAACCTCATCCTCATCCTTGCTGGTATGAGAGCTTGTAGAGCTTGAGGATGGGTGCTCAACTCCTTCTTCTTCTTCTGCCTCCTCTTCACTGGATAAGACTGGAACAGGAACGGCTCCTCCAGATTTTGACCCATGAACAGCAATGTTCCGTTCCTTCATCCATCTTGCGAATTCGGCATCCGACATATTGGCGTCCACAGTATCCTTTGCTGCTGTAACCTTTGAGGGTTCTTGAGAGCCAGCAGCAGCTGCAGCATCAACCTCCTCACGAGGTGTCTCTAGCTGCGCTGGGGATACCTCGGCTTCAACTCCAGCATCCTCAGTGGGTACTGTCTGAACAGTCTCCCCACCTGAGGTCTTCTCACACTCAGGGAGTGTTGTCAGAATAACATCCTCCACTGAGGTCTTCTCAACGGACCCCGTCTCCTCGGCCGGTCCAGAAACAGCTTCGACAGTCTCTGCTGCAAGAATCGGTTCTTGCAGCTCTGCATGGCTTCCTGCAGCGATCACAGTATTCAACACTGTATCCTCTATTGCTGCTAGGATCTCAGTTTCCACCCTGCTCTTCTCTGCAGCTCCTTCCTGTTGAAGGGTGGTTGCTGGCTGCACTGCTGTCGCGTCCAGTGCAGGGAGTACCGCCTCTGCAACTCCCTCCGTAGATGCTTCATCGGCAATCTCAGAGATGTCTGAGATGACATTCCTGATGATGGTGGATGGTTCCCCCTCAGAGTCTGCTTGAGTAGCATCTTCATCTTCGCGCACTGGGGAATCACCATAATCCAGTAGTTGGGCTTCCTCCTCCTCCAAGCGATCCAACGTGACAATGTTGGAGAGGCCCTCAACTACTTGCTCGTATGCAGGGGAGTTCATCTGATTTGAACTTGAACTGCCTTCTCCCCGCATTCTTCTTGGAGTGTGCTGCATCCTGGTTTCCTTCAGGCTCTGTTGCAGCGCAAGATGCAGCATGGCTTCTTCAGCTTGCTCCACTCCCAAGGTGTCGATTTGCTCCTAAGCAAATGCGACATCATCGCCCCTTCTTACCGCCTCTGCAGCCGGGGCTAGGAAGACCTGCACATCTTCCACTGCTGCTTTCATTGGCAGCTCTGCAGAGTCGGATTCTGCAAGAGCCTTACCCTTTCCCTTGTCCTGTGCTCCCTGTGCAGCGCTGCAGCCATTGAGCCCTTGAACTCTTGCTGCAAAGTCAGGTTGCAGGAGTGCCAGAATATCCTCTGATTTGGCCCACTCCAGGACAGCTTGCTCGACTGTCAGGAAATCCTTCCACTTCAACAGGATTTCCCCCTTTGACAGCCGCATCTCTCTCCAAAGAGAGTAATCTGCAGCCATATTTCTAGCAGCCGGAAAGGTGGGATCGAGCACTGAAGCATCTGTTTGTAGACGAGCTTCTTCTTCAGTTGGCTCGACCTGGTGCTGATGTAGCTCCCGAAGCTGATGTGACTCATCCCCAAGGTCAACTACAACCATAGAGGACTGATGTGACACATCCCCAACAGCAGCAGCAGCTCTCTTGCTGCGTGGAGCCCTTCTCACCAAAGGTGCGTCATCATCTGGGGAAGAGGATTCAAGTTCAGGTACAGCCTTCCCTAAACTCCTCTTGATAACAGGAAGAGGACTCGAAGGTTCCTCTTCTTCAGCATCTTCCCCGCTGACAGCAGCTTCATCTTGCAGAGCAAGAGTTGCATTCTTTTTGTCTTTGGTTTTTTTCCTCGCAACTCCTGCTCCTGCAGCCTTCGGTTGGGTCTTGCCCTTCTTCTTCTCCCCGAGATACTTTCCAAGGTGAATGGGGGCAGGTGCTGCAAGTTGAAGGCCTAGCTTGCAGAGCAGAGAGCAGATGGTGATACCGTAGCTCCGACACTCGGTTATCTTCTCTGCTTCCTCCCACAGCCTCTTCATGATGAACCTCGCCCAGTTCACCTTTTCTCCAACCATGATGGCAGACATGATCCGGAACCGGAGATCTGTGCACTTGTCGTAACTCCCTGTCCTCCCTTCGATGGAGTATGCACAGATGTCGTGGAGAAGTTCAATCTCCGGTTTGAAGAGCTTCTTGGGGGCGCTTCTCTTGATTTCAGCCCCTGCATCCCTTGCTCGAAAGAGATTCCACATCTCTTGAGCTGATGCCTCCCCATACGTCGCCAACTGGCTGGGGGTCAACCCTGCAGCCGAAATGCTGAAGGTGGTGGAGATATCCCTAACGGTCAGCGACCGTTCCTTTCCATTTGCATCCATCCGGAACAGGATGCAGTTCCTTTCCTCCGCCTGCCTAGCGTAGGCGTAAAACCTCTGTACTGACTCCGTGGAGAAGCCAGCATATACCGTGGTCAACAGCCCTAGTACTTGGGTCTGTTCTAGAGCATCAAAGATCCTCTTGATCAGGGTATTATCATACAACCCTGACTCCAAGATGTTCTCCCTGTTGATCATTCTTCCATCAAGAACGATAGTCTTTCTGGCAGCCATTGAAATCTTTGTGAGATAGAGAGAAAAGAGACAAGGGTTTTGCACTTAGAAAATTTCCTTGCGATCACAGCGTTTCTCTCTCTGAAGATGGTGAAAAGTGAATTTCAAATGGCAAGATTTGGTCTTTATGGCGGTTCCCAAGAGACGTGCGAGATTGACGGTTGAGATAAATCAGGAAAATGATCTAGTGGCTCAGGATAAAACGGAGATGTCAAATCGTCGCTAATAATTACTTGGCGCGTGGGCTCTGTCAGCGCCTTTCCACTTCCTGACACCCGCAGTCATGCATTTAATGCTGAAAGACATGCCCTTTGCCGCCTAAATAAATGTCTTTTTAAGGTTGCAGCATCTCTAGTACGAGGTTGCAGAGCAATCAATACTCCTTTTGAAATTAATGTTGTAACCTGGTGCTGCTTGATTTCTTCGATAACAGCTGTACTGTAAGAATGTAGATTGCAGCGCTATCTGAACCCAGTGCTGTATTGACGCGTGGCTTACAGTACCATTTTTACTGCTTTCTGCAAGCATGCAGAGGTTCCCCCTGCGATCTTGCATTTTCTTTTTCTTCACAACTTAAGGATTCCTAGCTCGTTACGAAGCATAGAAAACCTAGATTCACTCAAAGGTTTTGTAAGGATATCTGCCAGCTGTAGATCCGTGTGAACCTTCTCAAGCACGACATCTTTCTTCTCAACATGATCTCTTATAAAGTGATGACGAATGTCAATGTGCTTTGTTCTTGAGTGAAAGATAGGATTATGAGTAATTGCAATAGCGCTCGTATTGTCACAGAGAATTGGCGTCTCTTTTTCTTCTATCCCATAATCTCTAAGTTGTTGCTGTATCCAGAGAATCTGCGCACAGCAACTTCCTGCTGCAACATACTCTGCTTCTGCTGTAGAGGTTGCAATTGAGGTCTGCTTCCTGCAGAACCACGAGACAAGTCTATTTCCCAGAAATTGACACGTCCCACTAGTACTATTCCTATCAATCTTGCAGCCTGCATAATCTGAGTCGGAGTAGCCTTTAAGCTTGAATCCTCCTTCCTTAGGATACCATAGGCCGACTTCCTGAGTTCCTTTCAGATACTTGATCACTCTTTTTACAGCTAAAAGATGTGATTCCTTCGGTGCTGCTTGGAATCTAGCACAGACTCCTACTGCAAACATAATATCAGGCCTGCTTGCTGTGAGATACAGCAATGATCCAATGAGGCGTCTGTACTTCGTAATGTCTACATTTTTACCATCTTCATCTTTGTCAAGACTTATAGATGTGGACATGGGAACGGACGTTGCGGCTCCATTCTCCATGCCAAATTTCTTGATAAGCTCCTTCGTATACTTGACTTGATTGATGAAGGTTCCTGTAGGAAGCTGTTTTACTTGCAGTCCGAGAAAGAAACTTAATTCTCCCATCATACTCATCTCGAACTTTGACTGCATCAGGTTGGAGAATTTCTCACATAGCTCTTTGTTTGTGGATCCGAAGATAATATCATCCACATAAATTTGTATAAGAAGTACACTCTCTCCGTCCTGTATCCTAAACAGCGTTTTGTCGATCGTTCCTTTCTGAAAACCATTTTCCAGAAGATAGAGAGATAAGGTGTCATACCAAGCTCTTGGTGCTTGCTTCAGTCCATATAGGACCTTTTGTAGACGAAACACCCTCTCTTCTGCTTGATCCTCGAAACCAGGAGGTTGCTCAACATATACTTCCTCTGTAAGGAGACCATTCAGGAATGCGCTTTTAACATCCATTTGATAGACGTTGAAATTCATATGTGCTGCATAGGCTAAGAAAATTCTTATTGCTTCTAGCCTTGCCACTGGTGCAAAAGTCTCATCAAAATCAATTCCTTCTTCCTGACAGTATAATTTAGCAACTAATCTTGCTTTGTTTCTTACAACGACTCCTGATTCATCTAGCTTGTTCTTGAACACCCACTTTGTTCCAATTACACCTTGATGGGTCGGTCTAGCGACTGTTTGCCATACTTGATTTCTCTCAAATCCATTCAATTCTTCCTACATGGCCTGTACCCAGTTGCTATCTTGCAGTGCCTCTTCAACATTCTTAGGCTCTGATTGTGATATAAAGCATGCAAACATTGCTTCATGTGGGATGGATCTTCTTGTCCTTACATCGATTGATGGATCTCCTATAATGAGATTTCTTGGATGATTTCTAAGCCATGTCCTATCTGGCTCAAAAACGTGCGTTGGTGTATTTTGCTCATCATGTTGCTGTAATGCAGGAGGTTCTGCTGCTGTAAGAATGTCTGCTGCATCCAAGGTTGCAGCTTCTTCATCTTTATCTTCTTCTGTAGGCAGAACTCCTTCTATGTATGGTACAGCATTCTCTTTTCTAGGAGAGATTTCTTCAGGTGGTTTTTCCAGCTTCTTTGTGTCACAATGTGGTTCATCAAACACCACATGTACAGATTCTTCTACCACCAGGGTTCTCTTATTAAACACTCTGAAGGCTTTACTTATAGTAGAGTATCCTAGAAATACTCCTTCGTCTGATTTAGCATCAAAAGTCTTCAGATGTTCCTTTCCATTGTTGAGAACATAACACCTGCATCCAAAGATATGTAGATAGGAAATGTTTGGTGTATGACCATTCCATATTTCATACGGTGTCTTGTCAAGATCCTTGATGATTAAACATATGTTCTGCGTATAACATGCAGTGTTGGTTGCCTCAGCCCAAAATCTCTTGGGTATTTCTGCTTCTGCTATCATCGTCCTTGCTGCTTCCTTGAGGGTTCTATTCCTTCTTTCAGCAACCCCGTTTTGTTGAGGTGTTCTTGCAGCAGAGTATTCATGACGAATACCATTGTCAGAACAGAATTTCTCTATAAATTTATTCGTGAACTCGGTTCCTCTGTCTGATCTTATCTTCACTATGCTCAAGCTCTTTTCATTCTGAATTTTCTTCATGAGGCCAGGTAGCTTTTCTTGAGTTTCCAACTTCTTTGCTAGAAAGATCGTCCATGTGTATCTGGAGTAGTCATCCACTACTACTAGAGAGTACTTCTTCCCGCTCAAGCTTACTGGTTCTACTGGTCCAAAGAGGTCCATGTGTAGAAGATCTAGAATTCTATGAGATGATTTCTGAATCTTATCCTTGAAAGAGCTCTTAACTTGCTTCCCTTTTTGACACGCTCCACAGACATTCTCTCTCTTGTAAGCTACATCTGGTAATCCTCTCACGAGGCCTTTTCTTGCTAGCTTGTTGATAGTCTTGAAGTTCAGGTGACTTAATCGTTTGTGTCATAGCCAGCTCAGCTCCGGTGGACTTTTCACTATGAAGCATGTTGATTGAGTGGAGGAATTCCAATCTGCTAGGTAGATATTTCCTCTTCTTGTTCCTGTAAGCTTTACTTCATTTGTGGTGCTGTCTTTGATTAAGCACTTGTTGAGGTTGAATTCCACTGTATATCCTTTGTCACAGAACTAACTGATGCTTAGAAGATTGTATCTAAGCCCCTTTACGTAGGATACATCCTTGATCTTTATGTTCCCCTTGACTAGGCATCCGCTTCCTTTTGTGCTTCCTTTGGAATCATCTCCAAATATGACCTTAGGTCCTTTGCATTCTTGGAAGTCTTTCAGCGTTTCTTTATTGCCTGTCATGTGCCTTGAGCAGCCGCTGTCTATATACCATACATCACTGCTGCATCCTGGCACTGTAACCTGTAACAAACTCAAACAAATTTAGGTACCCATTTCCATACGGGTCCTTTGGGGTTAGTTACTTTGGTAACCCAAACTTTCTTAACAGTAACTGATCTACTGTAAGATTCGTTGGTTCTCGAGCTGTATGCAGTTATCTTGGAAAACTGCTTATCAAAGGTGTGTGCTCGACAAACATGTGTGTTACCAACACCCTTGTAGTGCGGTCTTCCACCATACTTTCCTGGAGTATATCCTCCTTGAGGTTTAGACATATAGGTCTTAGTATTGGTGGGAAAGTTTCTTCTATGCTGCAACTTTGTTGGTTGCTGCATCATTTTGCTGCATGCAGCAGATGACTTCTGCTGCAGCCAAGTCTTAGATGCAGACTTATTCCCTGCAGTTGAGCATTGGGGTTTCTTCCCTTTATCCGTCATTGTTGTTTTGTTCAGTATCTTTTCAGAGTCACAAAGTAACTCTTTCTCCATTAGAGTTTTAGCTTGAACAAAATTCACAGCTTCGGGTGTGCTTGCTGTATTCTGAGAGCCTTGATTGCTGTAACCTATGCCTGAAATCACAAAGGGATCTCTGACACTATTTATGCAATCTCTTGTGTCCTTTGAGAATTTGGTGAACGTTCTCATCTTGGACTGCAAGATTTCCTTCTCAGATCTTAGTTCAGTGATCAGCAGATTCAATCTAGAGATCTCTTGTTGCTGCTTACTACACTTTGAGTTATCAGACTCTCGTGCAGCGAGCATTCTGGCAATGTCGATGTTTTTGCTCTTGAGGATCTCATTATCGATTCTAAGGTTCTCATTTTCAACCTTAAGCTCCTCATGAAATGAGTTGATCTGCTCGAAATCACTCATGATCCTTTTCAAGGAGTGGATCATGTTCAGCTCCTCATCAACTTGTATGGACAACGGTTGGTAAATTACCTCATCTTCTTCGCTGTCCTCGCCATCTTTAGCCATCAGGCATATGAGTGCTTCTTCGTCAGAGGATGAGGTTTCAGCATCGCTGTCAGAGGATTCTGCAGCTTTCAGTACTTCCTTCGGAACTATTGCATCCTTGGCTTTCTCCATCTCTCCTATGAGAGCTCGAAGCTTGTGTCTTTCCTCTCGTCTTTTATCTCTTCTCTGTTCTCTTTCTCCTTCAGGATACTTGTGCACTGTTGGATAAGGACAATTCCTTGCGTAGTGTCCAGGCTTCCTGCAATTATAGCACAAGTCAACATTCCCTGTATTTGACTGAGGAGAAGAAGATACCTGAGGGGTTGAGTGACTTCTTCTGAAGTCATTCTTTTTGTTGAGGTTGGTGTTGCTGCTATTTTTGTTGCTCTTGATGAATCTCCTGAATTTCTTTAGGAGGAGCGCCATATCCTCTTCAGCAACTTCTGTTGTATCCTCACTCTGCTTACTGCAACTGGCGGTTGCTGTATCTTTTGTTCCTCTGGCGGTTAGCGCTGTAACTTTGGAGACTGACTCCTCTGACTCTTTTCTCCTTCTATTGATATCATGGACTTCAGTTCCATAGACACTCTCATGGCAGTGGTCTTGCTATCCCACTCCGCTGGTAGGGCTCTTAACACCTTCATGTTCTTTTCTTTCTGTGTGTATTGTTTGCCCAGAGCTTCTAGTTCATTCACTATGGATGTGAATCTCAGATCTAGTTGCTCAAGAGTCTCTTCATTCTTTATTTCGAAGAGCTCGAATAATTGGGTAGCGTTGGAGATTTTTTTGTCCTTAGTGAGCTCAGTTCCTTCACAAATTTGCTCCAGCTTTTCCCATATTTCTTTGGATGTTGAGCAAGTCTTGACTTTGCTAAAGGTGCCCTTATCCAAAGTAATAAATAGAGCGTTCTTTGCCACGTTATCCAGGTTGGCTCTTTTCCTGTCTTCGTTTCCCCACTCTTGTCGTGGTTTGATCAGGAAGTTTGGTGGTGGCTGCTCTCCTTCTGCATGGTCTCTTCCATACATTAGATTTACCTTCATAGGAACTATCGGCCCTTCAGTTATGACGGTCCATATCTCATCATTCATGGCCGAAAGGTGTGCCTGCATTCTAATCTTCCAGTCATCATATTCCTCTATGGAAAACATAGGTAGCTTGTGATTGGAGGAATCCATGATATGCTTTAAAAATGATTTTTATGCAAAGAAAACAGCGAGACAAAGGTGGATCTGGGTAGGTGACCAGATAAATTGGCTTTTAACCCAACTTGCTTTGATACCACTTGTTGGTCCCAAGTGGTGTCCGAGGTTCAGAGGGGGGGGATAAATGAACCTTGGTCGATTTTTCAGAATCTTTAAAACAACCGTTCTGCACTGCAAGTTACTTGAGCTTGCAGCGATAGATGGTTACTGCTTGCAGCGCTAGAATGCAGTGCTGCACGCTGTAACTTGGAGTTTTGTACGCAGCGGAAATATACTTTTAAACACAAGGCTGTTTTACACAAAAATGCTTCTTTCAAACGTTTTATGATGAGAAGAGATATAGATATATGCAGAAAATAAGCACAGATAAATAAAGCGATAAAAACACATGGCTTATAGTGGTTCGAAGGTGGTGTAATCCTTCTACGTCCACTCTACTGCTCCTCGAGCAGGAACTTTGTTAAGCAAGATTGAATTACAGGACTCTCCTAACAATCTATCAACTTACAAAGTTAACCACCTACTGAAGTCCAGCGTACACACAGCAAATGCAAACTTCAAAGGCTAACCCACACAGGGTTCTATACTCCCACACAGGGAAGCTGCCTAACACTAGACAACTAATACAAACAGCAAGGATTTCTCCTATCAACTGCTTGACACCACTAAAACAACCTAAGCACACAGCAATAAGGTTAAAAGGATAAAAAGGTTTTCTTCAACTTGTGCTTCGAAGTGAGCTTCTGAATCCGTAGGGAATCTTTCAGCTTGAACTCTGCTTCACTTCGATAGGTTGAGTGACTGAAACTGATTGTAGATTTGAATACTTGGATCTTGTAAGCTTTGTGGATTTAGTGTAAAAGTTTCAGTAACCAGCTTCAGTTCTCCTCGACCTCTATTTATACTTGTAGGAGAAGATGTCCGTTGAAGAAGACATCCCTCTTTTGAATTTGAAATAGCCTGGCCAAAGTATGGTTCGTATTTAATGCGACTGACCTTTCTTTTCGAAGCATTTAATGCGGCAGTTGCGGCTCGCAGCTTTCTGCGGTGCGTCAGTCCATGTGGCATCTTCTTATTGGCTCCGCGTCTGCTACTTTTGACTTTTTCTTGAACGACTCTTTTGTCCCTGCTTGGATCTCCGTTCCTCGTACTGTATTTATCCTTCCTGGGATTTGCAGGATACTTAGTCTTGTAGTTAGCGCTGTATATACTTAACTGTTCTGTAAGTCTGCGCTGTATCCTTGGTCTTTGTGCAGCTGGTGCATTCTTTTAGTGCTGCTGTATTATAGACCTGCTTGCAGTATCATCTGGCAGTGCTGCTGTAATCATCGTTCTAGCAGTACTCCTGTATCCTTTTCATGCAGCGATGCTGCACGCCGTTCTTCCTTGCTTTGTTGTATCCTGCCTTCTTGCAGCGATATCTTTCTATAAAGCTTAGATGCAGCTTTATCCTCTTTTAACCTTCATTTCAATCCTTGACTCAAGACTCAATTCTAGTCTATTTATTCACTTAAAAAATGTGAAAATGGGGTACTCAAAACTTCCTATTACATGGTTGGTTTGTCTCATCAAAATCTAAACAATGAAATCCCAACACATAGGTTACTGCAAGTTCCAAAGATAGACCCACACAGGGTCTTTACAACCTACACAGGGTGAATGTCAAGACTTTTGACAAATAACACTCAGCAAGAAAAAATTTCTATCAATTGAGGACACCTTAAACAACCTAACACACAACTAATGGTTAAAAATATATAAGATGTTGTTCTTCAAATGGTGTTGAAATAGTCTCCGAATCTTGAGAGTGTGATTGAATGTTGGGCTACTTCTTAAAGGTTGAGTGACTGAAACTTCTTATTTTGAAAGCACTTAGATTTCTAAGCTTTGTGATTTGAACATGAGTGTAGATTGGCACACATAATGTTGACTATTTTTTGATACACTAATGATTTGTGTCTTGCTTTTCAAAGAAGAGATCAAGATATTGTTAATGTTATGCCTCTTGCTTCTTTAACCAAGCAATTATTCTAAAAAAAAAAAAGGGATTATGTGTAGGAAACTCTTTTGAATAAGGTCACTTTATTTTGCAACAAGTATGACATTGTGGTTCCCAATATGGAACTCCTTATAAGGCAAGAGGAAGAACAAAATATTTTGTACAACAAGAGACAAACCTTCAATGATTGATTTGATGAGGTGAATATGGAATTGCTTACATGCATGGCTTGTTTAAGTTCTAAAGATGGTTTCTCATCTTTTGACAAGGAAAAAGTAATTAAACTTGCTACAATTTATCCATCCAAGTTTTCAAATAGTGATTTGATGACTCTTGAATGCCAATTTGACACATTTCATTGAAGATATGCAAAATGATGATAGGTTTTGTGTTTTGCATGATCTTGGTGCCCTTTCGAAGATGTAGTAGAAATAAACATACATGTGACTTATTCGGTAATTTTTTTGTTTATCAAGTTGGTGTTGATTCTCTCGGTCGCTACTGCAAATGTTGAAAGAGTAAATTGAGGAATAACATGGGTGATCAATTATTAAATGATTGTTTGGTCACTTTCATTGAGAAGATGTGTTCTTGTAAATTCCTGATGATGCCGTCATAAATCGTTTCCAAAAAATGAAGAGTCGACGAACCAACTTATAGCTTATAACTTGAATCTTTTGTAATATTTTATGTATTTGATTATTTGGGTTATAAGACTTTATATATGAAACAGTGTTTATGCGTAGATTTTTTTTTCTATTATCTATTATTTATTTATTCGTACCCGAAATTAAAATTCCTGAATCCACTGGTCATATAGGCATAACATTTCTACCTTGTAATTTGTTTTGTAACACACTCGGTCATCCATAAAATAGTGAGTACTTCCACTGTTAATGAGGAGATATATCTCTTGACCAAAAGTCTTGGCCCTCATTCTATTGCATTTAAGGATATAGTCATGTCTTCAGTCATAATAGGCTCAGTTAACTCCTCTTGTCCTCTTCTTGTGACATGAGCATATAAAATTGTCTATTTTAGCACTTATATCCTAGAACAAAAACTTCTTCACAGTTGTAACATAGCTTTTTAACTTCTAAGGGGTAATTTGACTTTTCCTTCTTTCTTAAAAGGTACATTATCCCCCGGGAAAATTAGGTGATAATTTCCCTGGTATTTGATTAAAGGTTGTTTTCACTGCTTGTTTGTACCTCCTTACAATAGCATTTCCTCACACATATTCTATACTGATGCATACGTGTAATTGTTATATTTCCCGATCCTTATGCTATACTTCGTCTAGGACTATTATTAGTCTTTGCTAGTGGAGGTAAAAGACCATCAGCCACAATTGAGTAGAGATCTTTTACATTTGTAGGGCTATTGTCTTTTCATTTAATTCAAGAAATTAAAGTGGTGCTCAACATTAATTATATAATTTGTTTTTATAACAATGGTTGTTGAACTTATTATTCAAATAGGAGACATTTACTATTTTTAATACATGATATGTTTTTTTTAAAAATAACTTACTTTGTTTTTTAAGTTAATCATGAGATCGGTCTTTACTTTTTATTATTGAATATATTTTTGGTTTTATTAAGTTCATTTTGTTTTCATGAGATAAAAAATAAGTTCTTTTTGGTTTTCACTTGAAACCCAAAAAAATTGTTTGCTCTTGCTTTTATCTTTCTTTTTTTTTATTTGTTAAAGTTCACCCTCTTTACAAGTTAGAATAAAGAAAGGAAATGATTCGAAATGAGTATTAATATTATCAGTAATGTAGATCGTCTTCACCAAGATTCCAGCCCAATTCAGATCCAAAAACACAAGAAAGTAAATCCAAAACAGAACCCCCAAAACTGGTTGATGAATCTAAAACGAATTATGAAAGAAAACAACACAAGAACGATTTATAGTGGTTCAGCTATGAAACATAGCCTACATCCACTTCACAAGATCGAGCAATTTACTAATTGGAAGAAGAATCGAAGATTACAAGCATATCAGAAAATTAGGGTTCTTGAGATAAACCCTAGATTGCGCCTAATCTAATTGCTCGCGATAAACTGATCATTGTTCTAATCGATTTACAGATATATATAGACCTACACCTGCCCTCGAATAGCCCTCAACCAATTTCGCAATCCCTCCAGCAGATATAAACTAATTTCAGTTGGAATACAACTGCTCTCGCCAGAAACCCTAACCACCGGCCCATGCAGCAGTTCGCCATGCAGCACCCGGTTCAGGTCTTTTCTGCGCGGTTCTGAGCTCGATCAAACCGGTTCTGGAATCCTCACCTCAAACTCTAATTTTTGAGTCACTCATGTTCTTTCAATTCTCCACCTTGAATCAGCAAATTTGACTCGACCCTTGATGCTTTAACCTTGCTTTATTCTTCTTTCCAGCAACCAAGTTTCACTAGTTGCATACAGTAGGTGAACTTGTCTCTTGGTAACGCTTTTGTTAGCATATCTGCCGGATTGTGATCAGTACTAACTTTTCTTGCTTCAATCACTCCTTTTTCAATTTCTTCCCTTACGAAATGGTACTTGATATCAATGTGTTTCGAGCGTTCATGAAAGACCTGGTGCTTGGCAAGGTGGAGTGCGCTTTGACTGTCACAATTGATCACAACCTTCTCCTGTTTAATCCCTAACTCTCCCAGCATTCCCTGCAGCCAAATGGCTTCTTTCACTGCTTTGCTCATCGCAATGTACTCGGCTTCTGTTGTGGAGAGCGCAACTACTGGTTGCTGAATTGACTTCCAACTTATAGCTGTCCCATATAGCTTGAATATGTACCCTGTAAGTGACCTTCGATTGTCCAGATTCCCTGCAAAATCAGAATCTACAAATCCTTCAAGCAGGTTAGTGTTAGCAATGTACTTAGCAAATTCCAAACCCATAGCAGCTGAGCCCCTCAAGTATCTAAATACCCATTTCAGAGCCTCCCAATGATGCTTTCCAGGGTCTGCCATATACCTACTAATCACACTGATAACATATGCTAAATCGGGCCTGGTACACACCATTAAATACATGATGCTACCTACACCGCTTGCATAAGGAATGTGTTGCATATCAAACCTTTCCTGCTCAGTTTTAGGCTTATGATTTGCTGTCAATCTAAATTGGGATCCTAAGGGTGTAGACACAGCTTTGGATTCATGCATCCTAAATCTTCTAAGTATTTTATGCACATAATCAGTTTGATGCAATACAAGTTTAGGAACCAAATCATATCTTTGTATATCCATGCCAAGAATCCTTTTTGTTTGTCCTAAGTCTTTCATTTCGAATTGGGATTTTAACTTGTCCTTTAATTGTTCTACTTTCTGAATGTTGGCACTTGCAATTAACATGTCATCCACATACAAAAGCAAGTAAGTGTAACCTGAATTTTCAGACTTGTCATAATATACACAGCTATCATGCTTGCATCTTATGAAACCTATGCTGATCATGAAAGAATCAAACCTCTTGTACCATTGTCTCGGGCTTTGCTTGATACCATAGAGTGATCTTTGCAATAGACAGACTTTAGCTTCCTCACCTAGCTTCTCAAAGCCTTCCGGTTGTTGCATATAAATGGTCTCTTCCAAGTCTCCATGGAGGAATGCGGTCTTCACATCCAATTGGTGAAGTTGCATACCTGTTTGAACTACTAGTGCAAGCAAAATTCGAATGGAAACATGTTTTATAACAGGTGAAAATATCTCATTAAAATCAATACCTTCCCTTTGTGAGTAACCTTTGGCAACTAATCTTGCCTTATACCTTATTTGTTCTTTTGCTGCCACTTCAAATTTCTTCTTGAAAATCCACTTGGAACCAATTATCTTCTGTCCTTTTGGCTTATCCACAAGTGTCCATGTTTTGTTCTTTTGTAAGGACAATAATTCATCATTCATGGCTAGCATCCATTTATCTCTATCCTGGGATTTCATAGCTTCTTTGAAGTTTGCTGGCTCAGCATAGTCAATATCTAGAGCCACATTGAGTGCATATGACACAGCATCAGCTTCTCCATATTTGTTTGGTGGATGGATTTCCCTCCTTTCCGTATCTCTTGCTAGCTGGTAGTTGCTTAGGTCCTGAGGAGGATGGATATTGTTGTTGTTTGCTGTGTGTTGGTCTTCAGCATCTTGAGGGTTTTCTTCCTCATTATAGGCTGATTTATCCTGCTGATCTTGCTGCTCCACCTGCACTGGAAGTAGTCCTTATGCTTGTATTTGTGGTGGAGCTTCAGTTTCTAAGGTCTGAGATTGACCTTGCTTGAGCCCCATAATTGACTCCCTGAAAGTAACATCTTTGCTGATAATACACCTGTGATTTCCAGCTTCAATGCACCACAATTTATACCCTTTAATTCCTTGAGGATATCCAAGGAAGATGCATTTCAAAGCCCTTGCCTCCAGCTTATCCTGTCTTGTATGAACAACAGTTAGGCATCCAAAAACTCTAAGATTTTGATAGTTAGATGGTTGTTTATACCAAACTTCATCAGGTGTCTTAAAAGAGATGGCAGATGAAGGACATTTATTGATTAAAAACACAACAGTAGCAGCTGCCTCACCCCAAAAATACTTAGGCATACCTGTATCTAAAAGCAAACATCTAACTCGTTCAAGTATAGTTCTATTCATTCTTTCGGCTATGCCATTTTGTTGGGGTGTAGACACTACTGTCCTATGCCTAGTTATGCCCTTATTCCTACAAAATTCCTAAAATTCTTCAGAAACAAATTCCAAACCATTATCCGTTCTAAGATGTTTTAGTGTTTTTCCAGTTTTATTTTCATGTAGTATGAGCCACTCTTTGAACTTGCTAAAGGCCTGACTCTTATTCTTCATGATATATATCCAAACTTTCCTAGATAAATCATCAATAATAGTCAAGAAATACTTACCTCCACCTAGAGATTCTGTCCTTGCTGGTCCCCATACATCTGTATGTGCATAGTCCATGATCTCTTTGGTGGTGTGTACTGCAGTTGGGAAGCTTTGTCTGCTGGCTTTTCCTAGGATGCATAGGTCGCATTTATCAAGCTTTGGTAGAGTAGTTGTTCCTAGGAGTTGCCTTTTAGTCAGCTCTTGAAGCCCTTTTTCTCCCACATGTCCCAGCCTTCTATGCCATAGAGTAGCTTCTTGAGTGCTCATTACTGAACAGCTTTGGCCTTCCACTGTGGTTCCAACTAAGGTGAACAAGCCATTCTCTTTCCTACCTTTCATCACTACTTGATTTCCCTTGGTGATCAGCAGCTCTCCTTGATGAGTCCTCAGTTCATAGCCAATTTCATTGAGTAATCTGAGAGAGATCAAGTTCCTCTTAAGCTGTGGAATGTACCTCACCTTGGATAGAATTCTGACTTTTCCATCATGTAGTCTTAATTTTACACTTCCAATTCCAGAGATTTTACATGCCTGATCATTTCCAAGGAGTACCATTCCAGATTCTTCAAATCTTAAATCAGAAAACCACTCCTTAACTGGACACATATGGAACGAACATCCGGAATCGAGTACCCACTCATTTTTCAATTGTGTGGAGACTATGCAAAGCATTTCAGCACTGGTATATGCTTCCTCAGCCACCGAGGCTTGTTGATTCACAGGAGCCTTTTTCTTTTCGGGGCAATTTTTCTTGATATGTCCCACTTTATGACAAGAAAAACATTTTCTTGTTTCTACCTGATTATTTCCTGGTTTAGGATCATTTCCAGCTGGCCTAGCTTGTCCTTTATTCTGATTCTTACCTTTCTTGTTCCCCTTGAACTTCACAGCCAAACTCTCAGCCTGGTTTGCTGGTCTCGAGTCAAAATTTCCAGAACTTAACAGCTTGGTTTTAATTGATATCTGGACCTCTTCAAGGGTGAGAGCAAAGAACCTTTCATAAACAAGTGCATCCTTGAAGTGCTCCATCGTCTTAGGTAGAGAATTCAGAAGTATCAGCGCCTTATCCTCATCTTTGATTTCTTCTCCAACGTTCTCAAGATCATCACATATTTTATTAAATTCCCTCATCTTTTCCAACACCTTCTTTTCATCTTGAATCTTGAAAGCGTTGAGTCTTTGCTTGAGGTAAATCTTGTTTGCCAGAGACTTTGCCATGTAAATTGAATTCAGCTTTTCCCAGATTGACTTAGCCGTTTTCTCTTTACAAACTTCTCGCAGTGCTGTGCCATTCAAACACAAGATCATAGTACTTCTTGCTTTCTTCTCGATCTCCTTGAGTTTTTCAGCAGCTTCAGGAGATGAATCAGAAGGCTGATCCCTCAATGCATCGTCAAGGTTATGTTGCATCAGGAGAGCCTCCATCTTAACCTTCCAGAGATTGAAATCTTCATCTCCTGAGAACTTATCGATGTCGAGCTTCATGGTGACTGCAAACGATCTTCAGCCTGGGCGTTCCCACAGACGGCGCCAATTGTAGATCGTCTTCACCAAGATTCCAGCCCAATTCAGATCCAAAAACACAAGAAAGTAAATCCAAAACAGAACCCCCAAAACTGGTTGATGAATCTAAAACGAATTATGAAAGAAAACAACACAAGAACGATTTATAGTGGTTCAGCTATGAAACATAGCCTACATCCACTTCACAAGATCGAGCAATTTACTAATTGGAAGAAGAATCGAAGATTACAAGCATATCAGAAAATTAGGGTTCTTGAGATAAACCCTAGATTGCGCCTAATCTAATTGCTCGCGATAAACTGATCATTGTTCTAATCGATTTACAGATATATATAGACCTACACCTGCCCTCGAATAGCCCTCAACCAATTTCACAATCCCTCCAGCAGATATAAACTAATTTCAGTTGGAATGCAACTGCTCTCGCCAGAAACCCTAACCACCGGCCCATGCAGCAGTTCGCCATGCAGCACCCGGTTCAGGTCTTTTCTGCACGGTTCTGAGCTCGATCAAACCGGTTCTGGAATCCTCACCTCAAACTCTAATTTCTGAGTCACTCATGCTCTTTCAAGTAACAAAGGAACCTGAGTGTGATGGTAATCAGATTCAATTAAAGTATTGATTTCATTTTTGTTTCTTGGTGTAACGATTAAGTTGGATCAATTTGAATCAATTTTTATTTTTTTATCAATGAGTCTGAGTCCTGAGTCAGAGGGAGTGGTGTAAGCCAAACAATAAGTATTGGAAATTTTAGGTAATATAGAAATCCAATTATAACCATAATTTCGAATCAACATTCTTATACAAATAAGACATATCATTTAAGCTACAATGATTATAATTAATTAGTTACATTATAAATGCACAAAAATTCTTATGCATCATTTGTATGGATCTAGAATACATGTGATTTGGATCAATCTAACCCCACACACAATTCCACATGTTTATATTCTAAAATATATATATATCTTTTAATTATAACATTCATATATTTTAGTCATGACATTCATATATTTACATTATCACAAATTCTCATATCCACCAAGTACATGAATCTAAAATCCATGCAATCCGGATTGACTCAACCTGGATCTGTGAGTTTTGGTTTTTTTATTTTTTATTTTATGTGTTGAACTTTATGTTATTAATGTGTGACTTTTTATATTATATTAGTGTGACTTTTATGTACAAATATCATGACATTTATGTACTGTAACTTAGAAAGAAGAATTCAACATAATTTGTACATATATACATTTATGTGATATTCATATCACCTTTATGTTATATTAGTGTGACTCTTATGTACAAATATTTTTACTTTTAAGTGTTTAAAGGTCTATATGTACAAATTATGTTGAATTCTTCCTTTTTTTTCTAAGTTAAAGATCACATCAATACAACATAAAGATCATACCAATACAACATAAAAGTTTTGTCTTAAGTCGGAGAAAAAAAACTCACGAATTCGGGTCAACCTAAATTGCATGTGTTCCAATTGCACACCATACTTACTCTTACATTATATTACATATATTACACAGACATGTAATAATTTTTAAACATGTTTGTTATGTTAATCATACGTTTTAGTTATCTAGTCATACCTTTTAATAATATTAGTTGTACCTTTATATATTACATAAAGGTATGACTATGTTGATATAAAGGTATAAATAATATCATGTAAAGGTATGAGTAATACACATAAAGATATATATATACAAATTTTCATACCTTTTAGTAATATTAGTTTTACATTTATATATTACATAAAGATATGACTATGTTGATATAAAAGTATAAGTAATATCACATAAATGTATGAGTAATAGCTCATAAAAATATATATATACAAATTATGCTAAAATTTTTCTTTTTTTAAGTTAAATTATTATATAAAGGTTAGGATATATGTACATAAAGATCGTACTAATATAATATAAAAGTGGATATATATATATATATAAACGCGAAGGTCAACCCGATTACACTGTACACATATAGGAAACCAATTCTTATAAGGGTGGGGCTAAATACACCCCAAAAACTTTTAAGTGCACCCCATTTATGTGTTATTTTACACATGATTTGGGGTGTCCTTAGAAGTTTTTCGGGTGTGTTTAGTCTCACCCTTCTTATAAATGTATCATTAGTAACCTAATATCAATATGGGCGATTTGACGGAACGTAATGACAATTGCAATTTTAAACTAAAATTGGCTCTTATAATACTTATAAATCAGGAAAATTCTATATAGATTTAAATCTATAAGCTAAAATCCAATATATTAATTGTATGCATTTTTTAAAAGTCATCGCCCAATTTTCTTAAATAAAAACTATACTATAGTCAAAAAAATCAATATTTCAAAAGAAAATGTTAACTCTATCCTCCTTTATTTATTGAATGTAACTTTTAATCAATCCAAAATAGTGGTGTAAAATAAAATAAAATCAAATGAAACAAACCTATGACATAATAAGTAAAATTCCAGTTGCCATTAAAAAGAAGGGAAAAAAAAAGAAAAAAAACAACAGAATCTTTTCCGAATTTGGTGGTTCTCTCACTCATGGTCTATAATATAATTTTTTTTTTAACCTCACTCTCTAAATTGCGAATATGGTGGATATTATTATACGATAGCAAAAGTAAACAAATATAAAGTACGAAAAATTCTTCGAAAAGTAAGCAATTATTGTAGGCCAAGAAAACACTATAGTAATAAAGTAACTCAGCAGAAATTATTAATACTTTTAATTCTAATGGATTGTTTGCAACTATTGTAGGCCAAGAAAACACTATAGTAATAAAGTAACTCAGCAGAAATTATTAATACTTATAATTCTAATGGATTGTTTGGATTGAGTGATTTGATATTTAAATTTTAAATTGAATGGATTTGAAATTCATTCAAATTAGAGTAGATTTAAATTCAACAAAATGACTTAAAAATTAGTTTAAAATGATGTATTTCAAATCCACGTCTATCTAATAAAGATATTTAGACTTAATTAACAATCTGTTATGTAAATATCTTAATGTATAAAGATATTTAGACTTAATTAACAATCTGTTATGTAAATATCTTAATGTATATTTTGTGCTTATCTTTTTGCTCTGCTTCTCTTTGTAAATTTGTTGTATGATTTACTTTCCTTAATTCTCGGATGTAATATGTTGTAATTCTCTATTAAATAGTGGAATCGTCAATCACCAACTTCATCGATGATTTCATATCTCTCTCACATGGTATCAGCCTTTTACGCCACAAACCCCTAAACCTTCGCTGGTTCAAACTAGACCAGTTGTTACTTGCGGCTATCCTAGGGTCCGTCACGCCTGACATACTTCAGTTCCTTTCATCTGCAATGACTTCAGCCTCTACTTGGTCTATCCTATCTCGTGTCTTTGCCAGCACATGTGATGCAACTGAAAATAAGCTTATCTAAGGCATTTATTAGATCACGCTCCATTATTGAGTATATTAACTATATAAAGGTTATGACTGATGAACTCAATCTCATAAACGCACCTATGAAGGATGATGACTTAACCCTTTACATAATCAATGGGTTGAATCAAGACTATCGTGATATTGTGAGCTCGGTTAGAACCCGTGAGACGTCGTTTCGCTTCGAAGAGCTTCGCAATCGGCTCATTGAACATGAACTTTATCTTAAACAATTCGAGACTCACAGCTTGTGGTCATCGCAAACGTTGCGAATTCGAGCTCCTCGCAACATAAATCCTTTTCCAGAAATTCTGGTGGAAAACGTGGGAAATCTTTCAATCAGCGTGGTGGTGGTCGTTGTGGTGGCCATGGCAAAGGCCGTAGCAAATACACTCCCCTTAACAACCAACCTAAACCAGTTTATTGTCAAATATGCGGCTATAAAGGTCATACTGCACCCTATTGCAGGAAATTAAATGCATCAGCAAATTTTGCCCACTCCCCAAGTCACTCGCAGTTACAAACCCCTTGGCTCATGAACTCTAGAGCCTCACATCATCTGACAAACGAATTGGGCAATCTCTCTATACACTCTGAGTATGACAGTACTTATGGAATTCAAATTGCTGATGGAACAGGACTTTCAATAACACATACTAGTACTTCTCAATTTAACTCACCCTCTCGCTCATTTATATTATCTGATATTTTATGTGTGATGGTGCTGTCAAAAATTTGATCTCGGTTCATCAATTCACTAAGGCAAATAATGTATCATTGGAATTCTATCATCATTTTTTTTGGTTAAGGATCCAATCACAGGTATGGAATTAGCTCGAGGTGTATGTAGAGATGGAGTATATCAAATGCAGCCACTACTATCTAATTCTGGGTCAAAACATGCAGCCTTTGGTGGCGTACAATTCCTCGTCATTGGCATGCCCATCTAAGACATCCCACGGATCAGTTCTATTATGTTATCTCATTTTTGTTTACCAGTGTCAAACAAATCAAACAAATCAGACATGTTTATCGATGATTGTCTTTTTTGCAATGTGAGCAAGGCTCACAAACTATCATTTGGTGATTCTTCTTTTGTTCCTACTTGTCCGTTAGAATATTTATATGTTGATGTTTGGGGCTCTGTACTTGTTCTGTTTGTTGATGGATATCGGTATTTTTTATTAATTGTTGATTCGTTTAGCCATTATTATTGGGTGTACACATTGCATGTGAAATCTCAGGCACATATTTTGACAATTTCGGGCACTTGTTGAGAAACAGTTTAATGCTCCTGTCAAAAATTTCTACACTGACAATGGTGGAGAATTTATGGTATTAAAGTCTTATCTTATTGCAAGTGGTATTAATTGGCTCACCATTGCTCCTTACATTCCGCAACAGAATGGAATCTGTGAGCATCGCAACCATCACATATTGGAAAATCACTCGAGCTTTACTTCACCATGCTCATTTTTCTGTCAACTTATGGGCTTTGGCCGTTCAAACTGCAACTTATCCAATCAATCATACGCACCAGTGGTTAAATCAAACTTAATGTATATTTGTTGCTTATCTTCTAGCTTTGCTTCTCTTTGTAAATATGTTGTATGATTTGCTTTCCTTAATTCTTGGATTTAATTTGTTGTAATTTTATATTAAATAGTGGAATCATCAATCACCAACTTCATCGTGTTTTCGTATCTATCCACACTATCCAAACAACATTGGTAAATTTGTTGTCATGAATTTCAAAACCCTTTTTAAATCCACTTATCCAAATGAATCCTAAATTTTTTTAATTAGTACATAGATAAATAGATAGATGCCCCTAATTAGTATACGTTGTAAAACATAAATAAGAGTATGTCTCATGTACACCTGGTGTACAAGCAATCTAGGTCGACCCGAATCCTTGTGCTTTTAATTTTTTTTTTTTTTTTTTTTGCTTCTAGATCAAAACTTTTATATACAAATTATGTGACATTTATATATAAATTTTGTAACATTTATGTATAAGTTCTGTGACCTTTATATTCAACTTAAAAAAATGAAGAATTTTAACAAACTTTGTACATAGATATATTTATATTATATTCATTTGACCCTTATGTATATTCATATTATCTTTATATACAAATATTCATATTTTTATATACCTTTATATATTGCATAAAGGTATAGATATTTGTACATAAATGTCACATAAATATACATAAGAGTTACATGAATATCACATAAAGGTATAGATATTTGTACATAAATGTCACATAAATATACATAAGGGTTACATGAATATCACATAAAGGTATTTATGTACAAATTTTGCTGAAATTCTTCATTTTTTTTTTCTAAGTTATAATGCATAAAGGTCACAACATTTATATATAAAGATCACAACATTTGTACATAAAGGTCACGACATAAAATTTAACAAAAAAAAAAACAATTCACAGATCCCGGATCGACCCGAATTGCATGGATCTAAGATCCGTGCACCAGGTGCATATGAGAATTTGTCCATAAATAAATGTGGTATTTGTATTGTGTCCTAACAAGCTCCCACGTTCTTGATGTCTTCAATCTGTCATGTACACGAAAAACAAATTTTGCTTTCCTAATGAACAATTTACATAGCCTTGGATCCTTAAGACTAGATAATTCAAACTCTTCACAAACATCCCAATTGACAAGGAAAATAATACAATGATGCTACCTTGCATCCCAGCATCATCATGGGTAGAAAAGACTGAACATGGCAAAGAATTTTGCAAGAGTTGGGTGTGCAAATCTTACTGCTGAAGCACATTGTTCCACATTTCTGTGAACTTGGATGCCAATAATGCATCATGATGTTCTGAAGAAGAAACCAAAGAACGCCATATCAAAAATATATAAACTGAGTTGGATAATCAAATACCAAGTGAAGTAGTGGATTTCTCAGAACATAGCAAACCATCATATCTTTTACTATTTGCAATATTGTTCAGCAAATTGCTAGCTCATTGAGTAGAGCAACTAAATATTCCTAGTCCCTTCAATCTGAGACCACTTATTTCACTAGTAATGCAGGCGTGACCAAATTGAAAAGAATGTGAGGCCTTATAGGATGATGGAACATGGAAAATAGATGATAAAAAAGAGTGAGCAGAGTCTTGCATTGCAAAGTGCTAAGTTGTGTATCTTAAGACTGACCTATAGCAAACTTTTGCTCAGTTTTTGCTCTTTATACATCCTGATCAGAAACACATTCTTCATAGCATTGCAAAAAAAAAAATCAAAAAGATCAAATTCCCGACCATGGCAACATGTTGATTGACGAAAGCATAGTTTCCAAACAGTGTTAACAAATAAAGACAGATAAAGAAAAATAAATTGAGTAAAAACCAGAGTAAGTCATTAGGGCATGCTTGGGGACACAACACAGACACTAATAGGAAATTTAAGAATACATGCTGAAAAAGAAATGTTATAAATCTCCTTTACAAGAACTACAGAAACATGCAAAAAGTATAGATTACATGCATGTCTGCAACAACCTTAATCATCCTTGATTTCAAAAACTATAAAATATGCCATCAAAATCGTAGAAACAAACATTTTTCTTTTGCTCATACAGCTATTGCATGAAACAGAAAAGCATATAACTGTACATTGACTAAGAGGAAGCAAGAAAGAAAAGATGACCATGTATAAGATAGAATGAGCATAGAGAGCACTGCAACAAAAAAAAACTATGCATACTCTTTTCAAAAAGCAAGGTGAGGATCTCCAGAAGAAAAAAACTCATGAGTAAAACAATAACTAACCTTCAAAATCTTCAGGGATTGAAGCATAATTGTGGAGATACGATCTATCACCATGGTACAACACCAATCCTTTGGTCTTGGAAAGCTTGTCCAGCATAACACCCACAAAACGATAGGTTATCATACTAGTGGCATCACAAGCTTCCTGGACCTCAAGGTATTGATTTGGAGACCTGCTCTGCTGACTGTTAACATCTGTCTCTTCCACATATTTTGGGCCGACAGCAGAGCCACTAGTGGTTTCTTCAATTTTAAGGTCATTGCGGCATGAACTTCTGGCAGGAGAATGAGATTGATAAGATAGTTTTTGCTTAGTGGTCAGTTTAACAGAATCAGAGTAAGCAATCCCCAATTCTCCTGAACGTGGGCTATCTAGTACTTTTAATTTGTTAAATGATAGGGAATAAGGAAACCCATTGGTTTTATCAGAATTGTTTTGGGTGGCATGTGGCCTAGCGATGGGGGAAAGAAGAGAATAGTCATCTCTTTTACTGGTAGAAACAGGAGAATTCGAGTCTTCCAGGTTTGCCTCCCCAATACTTTCTTCAACATGCAAATTATAGGAATGAAATTTTAAATTCTGAGAAATATCCCTTACTTGCTCATCATCATCAGAAAAACCAAGACTATCAGTTACTTCATAATCCTCCATGTACGCATGAGCAAATTCTTCATCGAAATCATGTTTCAGAAGCAAGTTTGATATAACTTCTTTTGCTTGAGCACTAATAGTTAATACACATTCTACCTCCTTTTCCATTAACTCCAATAATTTCTGAGGAGACGAATGAGCTTCAAAAGTAGAACGTTTTTTGCGAGGTCGAAGTTGAGATCTTCTATTAATAATGTCCAGAGTTTTCACTATACAATCAGGGATCTTGTCCATATCACTGCACTCATAAAGGTAATCGATCAATAAGTTCCGTATTGCCGTGCGTAGACTTTTCATGGACAACTCAAAATTAGGATCCAGCAAATTCTGCACTTTTTTCAATTCTATCAAGCTCACTGTATTTTTTTCATTCAATAAGTGAATAGCTTTCACTATATCATTTTGCAATGCTTCGATTTCAGGTGAAAATCTCCTGAAAGCTCCTAAAATAGGACGGTCCATTAGCTTTAATGTTAAGCCAGCAACTCCCAGCGCCCCAGCCAACTGCTCAGAAGGTTCATCCACTTCACTAAGCTTTGAGAGCATCTCCATGCACCTTTTCTTCACTACTCTAATTACATTATCACGAATCATTCCAGATTTTGAAGGTTTCATTGAAGGGATATACCCCCGAACACATCTCAGTTTCCTATGCATTGCACTCAGTGCTTTAGAAGGGAAGTCCTCAAGTCTATCAAGTACCTTGATCGCAGCTGAAGAATAGGACACGGATGCAGTTGTCAGCGCCATCTGATTTCCACGAAAACTATTAGGGTCTTGCAACAGTTGAAAAAGTTGTTTCATCTTTGTTTTGGAAATATCATTCTTGATAGCAATAACTTCTGGAAGCAGTTCTTTAATTCTTCTCTTCATGCTCCAATTTGTCTTGTCAAATTTAATTTCTCCCTCGGTGAGTATCTTAGCAATAGAATATAAGCCTTTATTGGTCATAGCATCGAGCATGAAGACTATCTCTTGAAGATGATCTCGTGAATCAGTTCCACATACATCCTCATGAATAGAATGGGGTTCCTTTCCACAATTATGGACTCCAAATGCTGTTTCAATACAGGTTCTGACATCCTCGTAGCTTACCTGCAAATTCAGAGTACACTTTAGCTACCTCAAAATGCATAAATGGGCCCCTGTTCTCAAATTGATGATTTTCACATACATGTTTGTGAAACAAAAATCAGATGAAATATTCATGATCAGTAAGTGATCTCAGAAAGCTTCAGTTGTTTGGTAAAACTTCAAGAACAAGCATTTATATCTATTATATTACATAAATTTTAACTCATGGTGATTATGTTTTATAATAGCAATTTCAACATACGACAATGCTAGAATGCATAGTATTAGAATGCCCAAATCATTTTAAGATTGAGTGCTATAATTCAGATAGTCATGATACTCACATCATCTTCCCTGAGGAAAGACTCAGGCAATATCCTGCAAACACAAAAAGAGAAGTTAAAAGGGAAAAACATTGTCAAAAGATACACAATATCAAAAACCGACAAGTAAGCTTTAGCCTGGAGCACCTAAAGACATAATTGGAAAAAACACTGCTTACAATTACTAGTACCAAAACCAGATAATTATAAAATACGACTAGTATTTTATCCAGGGGCTCTGCATTATTCATATAGAAGCACAAGAAATTGCATAGAATAAATCCACAAGAAACAGATGTTACTTGTTCTAAAAAAAAACTATGAATGTATGAATAGGTATCTCTGCAAGAGTATATACTTTTCAGTATGGTAAAGAATAGGGCTAGGTTTGCACTTAAACCATTAGACCTTGGCTTCCCATGCGCACTACTTAGCTACGACATGCATTATCAATCTTAATCCTAATCTCCACCAAAATGCATAGAATATAGATATACAACAATCATACGCAAATTGGAAATTTGAAATATTTATGCCTATAGGTCCTTAATGCTAACCATGTGAAGGCAGAGGAAAATAATTTCTAAGAAAACACATATTGCTACATAAAAATAACAATGAAGCAAATTATCACTGTCAATATGCTTGAACTGTCAACAAATTTATAAATGATTGTCATTTGATTCTAAACCAGAGAACTTTATTCTATAAAATTAAATGAGATAAAAGCACTCAAGTCTTCAAAAATGCTAAACAAACAAATGGAAAGAAAAAGGAATGTGACAACATTCAGAGTATCAATCTCTAAAATGATTGCTGCCTTTGTGGAATCAATTTCAACTTAAAAACATTAGATGCTTTAAAATTTCAGTCACTAGATGAATACACATGCTAAATAATAACTTTATATGACATTTGGCCTCTAAAGACTCAAACATAGGACTAAAATTGCTTTATCCATTATAATCGTCAATATTAAGAGTTACCACATCCCAATTTATTTTCCTTTAAGATTACCTATGATGAATAATACTAAATATAAACAACAGTACAGTAAATTGAAAAATAGACTAAGGCAGTTTATTCACAATTATTTTTACAGAGATGATATCCATAAATCTATAATCAACGATCAACCCATATACATAGATTGCCAAAAGGGAGAACTTGTACATACTTATCATTGGGAGGAAGTATTTTATCTATCTTCTTTTGTTCCCTTATGGACAAGGGTAAATCCATCAACCACCTGCCATAATTTTTAGGACTTTTATCCATAAGCTTGCAACAATGAAAATAAAAAAATAAAACAAGGTATCAAGTTCTTGTAATTAAAAAAAGAAAGTGGGAACACAATGTACCTGCGTTTAAGCCTGACGAGAGACTCCTGCTCCCTAATTTGAGAAGTTAGGGCTCTTAGATCTTCCCTATGCAAGTCCTTTTTAACTCCTCCTTCAAAATTCTCCATCATCGTGTCCAACAGTATAGCAATCTATCTATCTATCAATATATACTAATAAATAAAGAAGAAAGAGGAAAAAATATATGTGCGCGTTCTTACAGATTATTTGCATGTATAAATCTCATTTGAAAAGAAAGAGAAGAAACCGTGTTATATTTCTTCTGCAATTTCTCTCTCTCCAATGGATTTACACGGAGGAAATAGAAAGACGATCTAAGAGGAAGACTTCGGTATCAATGGCGACAACATAGATTGTGGAGACACCAAAACTAAGGATATAGAAGACGAAGGTGAAACTGGCGGGTGGAGAGGCGACTGCGGGCGAGATTGAATACGGACGAATAGGCGGAGGTAGAGAGAAGGCAAGGGCGGGGAAGTGGAGATCCGGGCGACGGCGGCTCGTAAGCAGGCGGCGGCGACAGGATTTGGACCAGGGTTTCACAATTTGTATTTTATTTTTTTAATATTAGGTTTTCTATAAAATAAGGGTGGGACTAAACACACCCCAAGAATTTTTAAGTACACCCTATCCATATGTAAAATCATGGACTAAACACACCCTAAGAATTTTTAAGCACACTCCATCCATATATAAAATCATGTGTGATTTTACACATGAATGGGGTATACTTAAAAATTCTTGGGGTGTGTTTAGTCTATCCCTAAAATAAATGGCCCTACTAACGGGCATGGCATTGAGTATATTCATCTTATTTTAAAAAAAAAAAATTATTTATCTCAAATTTTTTTCTTATTTTATATATTTTTTTCTTATTTTATTTTATTTTTAAATAATTTTTTTATTCATATTAATTTTTTTCTTATTCTATATTATTATTTAAATTTTTTCTAACTCATTTCATTCTATCTTAGTAAATTGTCAATTCTTCTAAGTAAATTGTCAATTCTTTTCTTTCAGTTTTAATTATCTTGGAAAAATATTTGCTAAGACATATTTTTCTTTAATTTTATATAAGTTTAGAAATTATCAAAAATTAAGTTTTATATCACATTATATGAAACTTATCTACCATTAAAAAAAAGTAGATATGTTAGATTACCCGATAAATATCAAGTACATGAAAATTATCTTCAATTAAAAAATAGATGATTGAGATTACTCTATGTACAAGAATAAAAAAAATATAGAATAAGAAAGAAGTTGAGATTACTCCATACAAACCTATGAGTGTATGAAACTTAATTTTAGATAATTTCTAAAATTATATACAATTAAGGAAAAATATGTCTTACCAAATATTTTTCCAAGTATTATTGATATTAATAGCAACTAAAAATGAAAGAAAGTATTGAGAATTTACTAAATAGAATGAGATGAGTTTGAAAAAAAAAATTAAGAATGATATAGAATAAGAAAAAAAATTGATATGAATAAAAAAAATTATTTAAAAATTGGATAAAATAAGAAAGAATGATATAGAATAAGAAAGAAATTGAGATGAATAAAAAAATTATTTAAAAATTAGATGAATATAGATAATTATTTAAAAATTGAATAAAATAAGAAAGAATGATAAGTTGTAAATTAAATTATGTTTAAAAAAAAAGAAAAAAAAATTACATAAAAAAGAATATTGCACTGAATAAGAAAAGAATATCATGATATGTTCAAAAATAGAATATATAATATACGTATATTACCACATAAGTCATTTCATAAGAAATCCAATGATGGATTTTTTATCATTACTCTATCTAAATATGTTATAGCAAGGTGTTTATATGTTTTTTTAAGTAATAAATGGGGATGGAGATCTGAGTCCTCATTTAAGATAAGTTATGTATCTATCATTAAGTTTATAGGTACACAATGTCTTCATATGTAGAATTAAAAAATTTGGCTTGATATTTAAGTCCAAACAATCAAATCATATACTAATGATATATGTATTTTTTTTTTTTTTGGAAGAATAATGATATATAACTAAGCTTTGAAAATAATAAAAGTTAAAAATTGTGTCTGAAATTTTAAAAATTGAAAATTAGTTTAAGACTTTAAAATATTAATATGGAATGTTTTAAAATCTAAAGGTATACAAAGTTTTAAAATGATTAAAAGTTTGAAAACTATTATAAAAATATCAATATAACAATAAACTCAAATAATAATAATAATAATAATAATAATAATAATAATAATAATAATAATAATAATAATAATAATAATAAGAAGAAGAAGAAGAAGAAGAAGAAGGTTGCAAAATTAAGTCTAGATTTTTTTAAATCAACGAGTCAAATTTATGAATTAATTGAAATATAAATGTAATATTAATTGTGAAAGATATAAAAACTCAACAAATAGCATTAAAATAATGTTTTAGAAAGTAACAAAATATTTGTTAGTATATAGAAATTTATTTGAAATAAATGAAAAGATAAAATATTTTTAAAAATCACTTTAAAAAATACTGAAGTTTGTTCTCAAAAATCTGAAAATGGTCAAAAAATCCAAAAATATTGTTTTAAAATGTAAAAATAATTTGCAAGCTAATTTTTTTAAATATAAAGTAAAGTACTGAAGAAATTTAAATCTTTTTGAACAAATAAATCTGTAAACCATGTAGAAAATTATTTACAAATTCTAAAAATAATTTTAAAATATAAAAAGAGCAACCATATGAACAAAATCAATAACTATAATAATTCTCTTCATAGATTTTTACATGTCATTTTCAGATTTAATTGTTGGATATTAGAAATATTCACAAACAAAATGAATTTTAAAAAAAAATTATGATTATATTATATTTATATATTTACTTACATAATATTTTTATTAAATTTAATAAAATTTAAAAATTTCAATCATAATTTCTAGAATCTATATCTATATCTATATCTATATCTATATCTATATATATAATAACAAAAGTCACTCTCGTGAAATAGTAATTCTATTAAAAATCAAAGGACAATTTTATAATTCATATCTATATCTATATCTATATATAATAACAAAAGTCATTTAAAAAATCACTCCTTTTTAAAAAATCTATTTTTTTCATAATCTATTATCTATTATTTATTATATATAATTTATAATCTTTATTTATCTATAATCATTATTAAAAACTTTTCTTTTTAAATTTACCAGCAGTTATTCATATGCAGAAAACTACGTACAAATTTATTGCCCACATTCTTACTACGCGGTTTTAGGAAAAAAAATCTAACCTAGAAAGAGTTTTATCATTTGCATATACTCTTACCCCAAATTAATCTAAAGATTACAGTAACTTGATCCATAAGATTTGTGTCTACTTGATGAGATTCACATTTTGTGTTGCTTTCGACTACATCAAATATGTATATTGTTGAACCCCTTCTCAACCCTTTTCATGATGGTAAATGTACTCACATATTGGTTATGTGCATTCAAAAGTTGTCCTTTGATGTTCTCAGGCCCAACACACTATTTTATTTGTTTCAAGTTTGACTTGAACAATACTTTGTAAGTTTTTTATAAATTTTATGAGATGATAGATTTTGATTGCTTTTGTAGGTTCCGTGGCTAAATCAAAATTTAATCAGAGGTAATTATCATTCATCTATCCTATCTGTAGTGAATGATTGAATTTAGAATTTAGTCTATCTATCTAATTTGACAAGGAATGTCTTGGTTATTTGACAACTGTTAGATTTTGGAAAGAAAAAATTTATTCTATGGACTGGATGGATCTCTACTTTTGTATTCATCACTCTATACCCCTTCATTATCATCTGTAAGAAGTAAAAAATACCAATTTTGAGGACAGTTTTCTTTTATATAATTTTACTTTACTACTTCAATTGAATAGATGGTAGCCACACAATTGGATAAGGGAGGTAGAGGCAACGATGACACGAGTGTTAGTTTTGGAGGAGGGAGGAAGTGGCATCGTGCATAAAAAAAAAAAGAGGATGGAGCAATGGTGTGGATTTCACCAAAGGAGGAGAAGGTGGCATGAAAGAAACAGAGGGGGAGGGAGGCGCCTACATGCGAACAACTGCATGCGAACAGAAACAGGGAAGGAGGGCTTATTATGTAAGATATATTTGAATCTTATTATGTAAAATATATATGAAACCTATTTTGTAAGATACATAAAAAGAATATTATTTTTTATTTTTTTATTACTACATAGTTTGGACGGAAAAGTGACAAATCAGAAATTTTGCCAAACTTCTCTATTTTTATATATAGATAGATATGTAAGTTATAATTTTTAGTGTTAAAGTGTAGTTAAATTACAATCATCACTGAATTGTAATTTTGTTGTATATTAAGTCCATATATTTGTTACGCCCCAATTTTTCTTACTGAAATAAATATAAAATTTTCTAAAAACGGGCGTCCAGCAAAAACACAACCAGTCAATACTTTAAATCAAACATAATATCCAAAATAACGAAGGTTTAAAAATACACCAAATAATTTATATAAAACTATAGGTTATCAGAAATCAGCAGCGAAAATATCAGTATACAAGCCACCGGCTTAAACTTTACATTTCTTCAAAATAAATAGATCTTAAAATCATCTGAGAACATAGCACAGCAAAAAAATAATTATAAGCATCTTTCTTCAGCTTCGCCACTCCTCATCCGGATCTATACATAGAAAACATGCAAAGGGGGTGAGCGTATAAAATACACTCAGTGGGATCACGTAGTAAAATAGGGGAAATAAGTTCATAAACCACATAAAATAATTAATTTCAATCATTTCACATGCAAACATAGCATTTTTATAATCATTCAATCAATTGCATGTTCAAAAATTTACGGTTCTTAGCCGCCATAGATGTGGTTCTTAGCCACCATAGATGTGGTTCTTAGCCACCATAGATACGGTTCTTAGCCGTCATAGATGTGGTTCTTAGCCACCATAGATAATTCATGTAATTCACATATATTCATGCTTATAATATCACATAAACATTTATCATCTTTTCGAACGCATTCATCATATATATATAAAACATGTCTCATTTCCCATATAAAAAAATTCACCTTCATCATATCATAACATTTTATGCGTTCAACACATAAACCCAACACATTTCATATTGCATAATAAAATTCGTAATTTAAATATTTTGAAAGAAATATAAATACCGACTTAGCACTTTTTCCCCTCCTTAGAGTAGACGATCAAAAGCTGTAGACTTCAAAGATATCTAAGGCGTAAAATCCTGCGTACCACCTATAATCATAAAAGTTCGGCTTAGAAGCTAATCGGACTATCATTTATTTAGAAACTAATTTCTTAAAAATATAACCCTATTTCATAATGAATTATGCCTAATTTCTTAAAATAGAAAGTCCAAATCGAACTTAATATTTCGGGGTTAATTAAATGTGAATCTAAGGTTAATAAACCTTAGATTTAATATTAATAATTAAAACGTAAAATAAAATAAAGTAATTAGCATAGTATTTTTAAGTCGATATTTTAGTCTCAAAAGCAATCTTGCGAAACATAGGTTTAACTTATAATTCTAAATAAATCTTTGGTTAAAATTTATAATAAATAATGTATTAACACTTAATTCCAAAATCGAGCTTAAACTATATATTCTTAATTAATTGGATAAAATTTAGGGCTTTATTCCCTAAGTAATTATATAATTAGATTCAATTAACATACATTAATTTATATAATCTTTCTTTGTTATTTAATTAAAACTTGCCCCATTTATTAAATTCCATTTACTTGTAAATATTATCTATAATTCTCATATATTCTAACATTCAAAACGTCATTTTCATAAATTCAATAATTATGATAAGAGGTTCATAATATCTTCAAATTCTAAGAAAACATCTATATCATTTTATTAAATTCAAAGTTCGATATTTATCTACCTAATTATGATTTTTAAAGCATAATTTAATTAACGTACTTTATCTTTATCGATTAATTAAAACTCAATTTTTTCATATATCATATTCTATAAATTATAAGATAATATACATAAGCCCAATATATTCTAAATTCCAAATATGTCATCATCATAATTTAATAATTTATTAGGCAAATAATACATATCATTATCAATTATTCAAGAAAGCTATGTAATTTAAATATTTTCAAGGTTCCTTGATAATTATACATAAATTAGGTCTTAAGCATGCTTTAATTATCTAATTTTCATTACAAAATTCAGCAATTATAATGCTTAAGTGTTCAATAATTGTAGCAACATTTATCATTGCAAAATTACCCCTAAAAGTCATCAAATTTACTAAACATGCCATCCTAACCTTCCCCCCCAATTTCCAGCAACCCCGCCTCCTCCTTTGTTACTGCACTGTGCCCGCCGCCGCCGTCTTGACCATGCCAGCGACTTCCAGTCGCCGGCGACACACACACCGACTCCGACAGGCCACAACCCCCCCAACCGACGCACAGCCACCACGGCAGCCGCACACACATGCACGCGGACAGCGCCTCCCATTTCCTGCCGGCGCCGGCCAACACCCCGACCACCAGCCCCGACGCAGATCAGCCATCCCACGGACCAAAACACAACCCCTAAACAGACCTACACACCACCAGCAGCACACACGCCGCCGCTGCGAGCGGCGGCTCGCCAACACCGACCGACTCGCCGGCACAACACCGTACCGGCTACTCCAAACGACAGCGACAGGCGAACAACAACAGCGGCGGAGCAACCAGCAGCAGGGGAGAAAGAGAGGGAGAGGAAAGAAAGGGCTTCCAAGTTTAAAATTCCGAACCCATACCCACGATGGGTTCGGCGAATTGTACAATCCGGTCCGATTACCTCGCCGGAATAAGGTCGTCGGCCGCCGATAGGAGCAGGGATCGGTGGTTGTTGATTTAGAGAGGAGAAGAGGGGTTTCCAAATTTGAAGAAGAAATTAGAAATGAACCTTATCCTATATCTTTCCACCCTTTTTGAAAAAAAAACACATTCCAAAAGGTTTGACTATCCCTTACCCATAATTAAACTAATATTGCATCAAGGTAACCTAATCTATATTATACAATTATATCACATAGCTTAACTTATGTATTATAGATATTAATACTATATAACATATATCATATAGTTTTAAAAAAAATTATAGGTGTTACATCCTTCCCTCCTTCAAACAATTTCGTCCTCGAAATTTAGACACGTACCTAAGATCTGCAGATTCGGATATTTTGCTAACACTTCCTCTTCTTCTTCCCAAGTGGCTTCGTTGATGTGATGATGACTCCATTGAACTGTGACTAAAACGACGTCTCGATTTCTTAACTTATGAATTTTCCTATCCAAAATAGCCACCGGAATTTCTTCATATGTTACGTCCTTCTCCAGCCCTATTTGTTGTTGGTTGATGATGTGACTTGGATCGAAAACGTATTTTCTTAGCATGGAAACATGAAAAATGTTGTGTATGCCAGCGCAATCAGGCGGTAAAGCTAATCGATACGCTACTTCCCCGACTTGATCCAAGATATCGAACGGACCTATATATCAGGGCTTCAATTTTCCTCGTTTTCCAAAACGATAGACTCCTTTTGTAGGCGATACTTTGAGAAAGACTTTATCTCCCACTGCAAATTTTAACTCTCGGCGCCTTTTATCAGCATAAGATTTCTGTCTATCTTGAGCAGTTTTGATCCTTTCTCGAACTTTTTGTATTTTTTCCACTGCTTGCTCAACCAGCTCGGGTCCCAAAAGTTGTTTTTCACCTACTTCATCCCAATAAAGAGGTGAACGACATTTACTTCCATATAGCGCCTCGTACGGTGCCATCCCGATAGTTGCCTGATAGCTATTATTGTAGGCGAACTCCACCAAATATAGATGGTCTTCCCAGCTCCCGTGCAGATCTAAAGCATTTGCTCACAGCATATCCTCCAGAATTTGTATTGTTCGTTCGGTTTGTCCATCAGTTTGAGGATGAAACGCAGTACTGAAAGCTAGCTTGGTACCTAATTCCTTTTGTAAACTCTGCCAGAATCTGGATGTAAAACGAGGATCTTTATCCGATACAATCGAGATGGGTACACCATGTAGTCTGACGATTTCCTTTATATAGATTTGAGCTAGCCTTTCCAAACTAAACGTCATTTTGATCGGCAAAAAGTGGGCAGACTTGGTTAGCCTATCCACAATGACCCATACTGCGTGATTTCCATGATTGGTTCGAGGTAGTCCCACCACAAAGTCCATGGTGATATGTTCCCATTTCCATTCAGGTATCTCCAAAGGTGTTAGCATTCCCGCCGGTCTTTGATGTTCTGCTTTCACCTGTTGGCAAACCATGCACATCTTTACAAAAAGTCCAATGTTGTTCTTCATATTTCTCCATTAGAAGCTCCTTTTTAAATCCTGATACATCTTTGTACTTCCTGGATGAGCTGTATATGGAGTAACGTGTGCTTCTTCCATGATTTCAGTCAGAAGATCTTCTTTATGTGGCACACATAATATACCTTTGAACTTAAGTACTCCATCCTTATTTACTTCAAAATTCTTTGCTAAACCCTTCTCCACTTGTTCTTTCATGATTTGAGTGAACCTATCTTCATGTTGAGCCTGCAATATTTTATCCTGGAGCGTGGGTTTAATTATTAAAGCGCTTATTCTTGCTCTTATGCTGCTTGGAGGTATCACCAATTCCATACTCAACCTTCCAAATTCTTCAATCAGCTCATTCTGAGCAGTTATCATGTACGCCACTTGAGCCTTATCCTTCCTACTCAGTGCGTCTACCACCACATTTGCCTTTCCAGAATGATATAGATTGAGCAATCATAATCTTTTACTAACTCGAGCCATCTTCTTTGTCTCATATTGAGCTCTTTTTGTTCGAAAAAGTATTTCAAGCTCTTATGATCAGTGTAGATTTTGCACTTTCCTCCATACAAATAGTGTCGCCATATTTTGAGAGCGTACACTACCGCAGCTAATTCCAGATCATGAGTTGGATATTTTTGTTCATGCGTCTTTAATTGCCTTGAAGCGTAAGCTACCACCTTTCCTCGTTGCATTAATACACATCCCAAACCTTGTTTGGATGCATCACTATAAACCACAAATTCTTTTGTTCCGTCTGGAACTGTTAAAATTGGTGCAGACGTCAATCTTCTCTTCAACTCCTGGAAACTTTCCTCGCATTGATTCGTCCACTGGAACTTCACCTCTTTACGAGTCAACCGAGTCAAAGGAATGGAAATTTTTCTAAAATCCTTCGATAAATCTTCTGTAATATCCAACTAAACCCAAGAAACTACGCACTTCGTTTACATTGATCGGTGTCTTCCAATTACTGACCGCTTCCACCTTAGCTGGATCTACCTCTATTCCTTTTGAAGATACAATATGCCCAAGAAAAGAAATCTTATTCAACCAGAACTCACACTTTTTGAACTTGGCATACAATTTTTCTTTTCTCAAAATTTCCAGAGAAATCCTCAGGTGTTCTTCATGCTGGATCTTATCGTGTGAATATATTAAAATATCGTCGATAAAAACTATCACAAAACGATTCAGGTATGGATGGAAAACGCAATTCATCATATCCATAAAAACGGCTGATGCATTACTAAGCCCAAAAGGCATTACCACAAACTCGTAATGGCCATACCTTGTCCTGAAAGCTGTTTTAGATATATCGTCCTTCTTAATCTTCACTTGATGATATCCGGATCGTAAATCAATCTTCGAAAATACGCTTGCACCTCTTAGTTGATCGAACAAGTCCTCAATTCGAGGTAATGGATACTTATTCTTGATTGTTCTTTTATTGAGCTCTCGATAGTCTATGCACATCCGAAATGTTCCATCATTTTTCTTCACAAACAACACTGGAGCTCCCCAGGGTGATACGCTAGGACGTATGAAACCCTTTTCCAAGAGTTCTTGCAATTGCACCTTTAGCTCTTCCAACTCTTTCGGTGTCATTCGATATGGAGCCTTCGATACTGGTGCTGATCCAGGTATTAAGTCGATGTTGAATTCGACTTGTCTATCGGGCAGTAGACCAGGTAATTCTTCTGGAAAGACGTCCACATATTCATTTACAATCGGCACCTTTTCAATCGGATTTATCTTCTGATCTGGATTTACAATATTTACCAAAAACGCCTCACAATCTCCCTTGTTAATCATCTTGGTCGCTTGTAGAGCCGATATAACACGTGGATTTATACCGACTCGAGTTCCAAAAAATATGAACTCTTCTTTTCCTGAAGATCGGATGAAAATCTCTTTCTCTCGACATCGGATTACCGCATTATTAGCCTTAAGCCAATCCATGCCCAAAATAACATCAAAATCTTTCATCTCTAAAACATGCAAAGTAGCTGGAATGATTTCTTCTCCAAAAGAAATCTTCATATTTCGACACGTATTTTGGGTTTTTATCGTTTTCCCAGAAGGTATACTAACCTCTAAGATTTCAGCATCTACCCTATCGTTCTTATATCCCAAAAGCTCGTAAAATATAAAATATATAAATGAATGGATTGCCCTGGTATCAAATAATACAAGCGCAGGCATATCACATACTGATAGCATACCTGCCATGGTCTCAGGCTCCTCTGCAGCCTTGTTCCTCGTGAGAGCAAAAGCTCGAGCTTTTCCTGCTTCAGGTCTGGGCCTGAATCCCGGTCTAACCACTTTATTTTTAGGACACACATCCGAGCTATGTCCCAATTCTTGACATCTGAAACAACGTCCAGTTCCCCATAAGCACTGGCCGAAATGAGCCTTTCCACAGTTAGAACAAACTGGTTTCTGCCTTGGTGTAGAGATATTTGGTCTGCTACTCATTCCTGAACGCTGGGTCTGGTTGAAGGTCTGGTTCCGATTTGGAGTCATGTCATTCCACTTCCTTTTTCCGAGCACATCCAGAGGTTTTCGAAGTGGAACATTATCCAAACCCATAAGTGATGCAATCTCTTGAGCTCTTTCCACCGTTTCTGCATAGGTCATTACTCTTTGTCCTGCCAAGATGGTACTAATTTCTTGACGTAGGCCCCTGCTGTATCTTCTGGCTTTCTTCATATCCGTATCTACTAAATGAATTGCGTATCGGCACAATTGGTTGAATTTTCTCTCGTATTCGCCGACTGTTATCGATCCCTGTTTTAATTGTAAAAATTTCATCTCTTTCTTGTCTCGATAGCTTTGAGGTAGGTAATTATGCATAACTGATTCTTTGAAGTCCATCCAAGTCATCATTTTTCTCAGCTCCGTGGATAGCGTTCTCTCATAAGATTCCCACCAAAATCTCACTTCTTCCACTAATTGAAATACCGCACAAGAGATCTTCTGTTCTTCTGAACATGTTAAATGAGCAAAGAGCCTATCTAGGTTTCTCAGCCATTCCTCAGCGTCTGCAGGTTCTCCTTTCCCATTAAACGTGGGTGGATTAAAGCGTCGAAATTGTTCGATGATATTATTCGATTCACTTCTTGTGGCCTGATTAGGTGCCACTCGGATAGCATCAAATTGTTCCGCCAACCCTTGTAATACGGTTATTAAATTTCCCAACAGCCCTTCTTCAAATGGTTGCTGGGATGGCCCTTCTGTGGTTGCCGGTTCCTTTCGGGGTCTACCTCTTGGAGGCATGATTCTGCTACGATACACGCAAAGATCCGATAATAAATATTTCGACGTTATTATTCATAAAATAAGTAATGTAAGCTACGAGAAAATCACCATCTTCAACAGAAAATACTAACATAAAATTTTAAGACAACATTTTTATAGGCCATATTTTATATACATCAAGCAAAAGCTGGCAACATAAGCATCATATCTACTATTTACCCTAACTACTAAAACCATTATCCAAAATATATATACATATAACGTTTATCTAATATTATGTCCCAAAATACATCATACTCCTAATGCCATCCTCTAGGCTACAGCAGCTGGGGGTGATTGGGGCCTAACTACTCCGGAAGTCGAGGCACCTGGATCACCCTCATCGAGGTAATCATCAGGATCCTCTTCCGGATCCTCCTCGGAGTCTTCCTCTGGATCTTCCTCCGGGTCCTCCTCGGAGTCATCACTAGGGGGATCATAAGGCCCCGGCTCAAGGGTGGATGGATACTCGTTCCTACCCCAGGCCTCTAGTAGCTGACCTGCGAACCTCCCAAAATCTATAACGAGAAAACGCTCTACCCCTGAATATACCACCTCTCTACGGTAAATACTGTGGGCATGCGCTGCCCACACGGAGGGCAAGGTCCGGATCAACTGACGACAGCCCTCCACATTTCTTATCAAACCTCCTGCCCCACCAGCCTGTCTCCAGATATGCAGCATTCGAGCGATGTGCTCCCCTACCGAAAAGTTTGCATATACTCGACTATCAAAAAAGACATCTCTAAGTCTCTTCTTGGGAATCGACTTCCTAGCCGTATACTTATTTCGAGCCATCTGTATACATAATTCTATATAAGCTTCACTTAAGAAATTTTCTTCTAACAACCCCCGTAATTAAGCCCCAAACACACATTCACATCTCAATGATAATTCAATAAATCATTGCAAAACAATTCTCATTTATACATATTTATAAAAATTAAACATACATATAATCAACCCATTCATACCTGTTGGAGAGGAAGCGAAGAGAGATGCTTATTTAATTCATATATCATATTTTTAAAATTGAGCGAAGCCCTATTAAATAGAGCCAGGATCTGATACCAAAACTGTCACGCCCCAATTTTTCTTAACGAAATAAATATAAAGTTTTCTAAAAATGGGCGTCAAGCAAAAACACAACCAGTCAATACTTTAAATCAAACATAATATTCAAAATAACGAAGGTTTTAAAATACACCAAATAATTTACATAAAACTATAGGTTATCAGAAATCAGCAGCGAAAATATCAGTATACAAGCCATCGGTTTAAACTTTACATTTCTTCAAAATAAATAGATCTTAAAATCATCTGAGAACATAGCATAGCATATTTATATACAGCAAAAAATGATTATAAGCATCTTTCTTCAGCTTCGCCACTCCTCATCCGGATCTATACATAGAAAACATGCAAATGGGGTGAGCGTATAAAATACACTCAGTGGGATCACGTAGTAAAATAGGGGAAATAAGTTCATAAACCACATAAAATAATTAATTTCAATCATTTCACATGTAAACATAGCATTTTTATAATCATTCATATCAATTGCATGTTAAAAAATTTACGGTTCTTAGCCGCCATAGATGTGGTTTTTAGCCACCATAGATACGGTTCTTAGCCGCCATAGATATGGTTCTTAGCCACCATAGATACGGTTCTTAGCCGTCATAGATGTGGTTCTTAGCCACCATAGATACGGTTCTTAGCCGTCATAGATGTGGTTCTTAGCCACCGTAGATAATTCATGTAATTCACATATATTCATGCTTATAATATCACATAAACATTTATCATCTTTTCGAACGCATTCATCATATATATATATAAAACATGTCTCATTTCCCATATAATAAAATTCGCCTTCATCATATCACAACATTTCATGCGTTCAGCACATAAACCCAACCCATTTCAAATAGCATAATAAAATTCGTAATTTAAATATTTTGAAAGAAATATAAATACCGACTTAGCACTTTTTCCCCACCTTAGAGTAGACGATCAAAAGCTATAGACTTCAAAGATATCTAAGGCGTAAAATCCTGCGTACCACCTATAATCATAAAAGTTCGGCTTAGAAGCTAATCGGACTATTATTTATTTAGAAACTAATTTCTTAAAAATATAACCCTATTTCATAATGAATTATGCCTAATTTCTTAAAATAGAAAGTCCAAATCGAACTTAATATTTCGGGGTTAATTAAATGTGAATCTAAGGTTAATAAACCTTAGATTTAATATTAATAATTAAAACATAAAATAAAATAAACTAATTAGCATAGTATTTTTAAGTCGATATTTTAGTCTCAAAAGCAATCTTGCGAAACATAGGTTTAACTTATAATTCTAAATAAATCTTTGGTTAAAATTTATAATAAATAATGTATTAACACTTAATTCCAAAATCGAGCTTAAACTATATATTCTTAATTAATTGGATAAAATTTAGGGCTTTATTCCCTAAGTAATTATATAATTAGATTCAATTAACATACATTAATTTATATAATCTTTCTTTGTTATTTAATTAAAACTTGCCCCATTTATTAAATTCCATTTACTTGTAAATATTATCTATAATTCTCATATATTCTAACATTCAAAACGTCATTTTCATGAATTCAATAATTATGATAAGAGGTTCATAATATCTTCAAATTCTAAGGAAACATCTATATCATTTTATTAAATTCAAAGTCCGATATTTATCTACCTAATTATGATTTTTAAAGCATAATTTAATTAACGTACTTTATCTTTATCGATTAATTAAAACTCATTTTTTTCATATATCATATTCTATAAATTATAAGATAATATACATAAGCCCAATATATTCTAAATTCCAAATATGTCATCATCATAATTTAATAATTTATTAGGCAAATAATACATATCATTATCAATTTTTCAAGAAAGCTATGTAATTTAAATATTTTCAAGGTTCCTTGATAATTATACATAAATTAGGTCTTAAACATGCTCTGATTATCTAATTTTCATTACAAAATTCAGCAATTATAATGCTTAAGTGTTCAATAATTGCAGCAACATTTATCATTGCAAAATTACCCCTAAAAGTCATCAAATTTACTAAACATGCCATCCTAACCTTCCCCCCCAATTTCCAGCAACCCCGCCTCCTCCCCTATTACTGCACTGTGCCCGCCGCGACTTCCAGTCGCCGGCGACACACACACCGACTCCGACAGGCCACAACCACCCCCAATCGACGCACAGCCACCACGGCAGATGCACACACATGCACGTGGACCACTGACATCGGCGCCGCAGCTCACGGCGGCGCCTCCCATTTCCTGCCGGCGCGACCCCGGCGCCGGCCAACACCCTGACCACCAGCCCCGACGCAGATCAGCCATCCCACAGACCAAAACACAAACCCTAAACAGACCTACACACCACCAGCAGCACACACGCTGCCGCTGCGAGCGGCGGCTCACCAACACCGACCGACTCGCCGGCGCAACACTGCGCAGGCTACTCCAAACGACAGCGACAGGCGAACAACAACAGCGGCGGAGCAACCAACAACAGGGGAGAAAGAGAGGAAGAGGAAAGAAAGGGCTTCCAAGTTCAAAATTCCGAACCCGTACCCACGACGGGTTCGGCGAGTTGTACAATCCAGTCCGATTACCTCACCGAAATAAGGTCGTCGGCCGCCGGTAGGAGCAGGGATCGGTGGTTGTTGATTTAGAGAGGAGAAGAGGGGTTTCCAAATTTGAAGAAGAAATTAGAAATGAACCTTATCCTATATCTTTCCACCCTTTTTGAAAAAAAAACACATTCTAGAAGGTTTGACTATGCCTTACCCATAATTAAACTAATATTGCATCAAGGTAACCTAATCTATATTATACAACTATATCACATAGCTTAACTTATGTATTATAGATATTAATACTATATAACATAATACTATATGACATATATCATATAGTTTAAAAAAAAAAATTCTAGGTGTTATAATATTTTATTGAGAAAATGGCTCGAAATAACCCATTTGTCTATATATGTGGCTCAAATACCCCCCATTTTTAATTTATGCCCTGAATACCCTATTCCTTATATTAATGTCCCAATCTACCCCTTTTTTTTTGAAAACAAGGACCGAGTACTGACGAGTACTGACACATCTCATTGACTTGTATTTAGTGTATTTTTTTTAATTAAATGACTTGTATTACTAATTAAACGAATACTCACATGAAATAATAAATTATTTATTAGTAATAATTTTAAATTTGCATCTAATTATTTATAATTTTAAATAATTAGTAACATTATATAAATTATATAATAATTAGTAACATTATATAAATTGAAGGAACGACAATTTTTTATAATATTTAGGGGGTGCACGGCATTTTTTTCAATAATTGCCGTGCCCCCCCTTTATTTTTTCAAAAAATTTTGTAAAATTTTATTTAGTGTTATAATTAGTGAAAAGCTAATTTTGAAATTTGCATTGTAATTATTAATAATTTTAAATGATTAGTATTAATTTTTCAATTTTTTCAAAATTGCCGTTTTAGCTCTTATTATATATTTTATACGAATTAAATAATTATTTATGTCTTATTATATTATATATAATTACAAGAACGGTAATTTTATGCAAATTGTTATCTTATTTAATTATTATATTATAATTGCCGTGTAGTTTTTTTTTTTATTTTACTTATTTTGCTAATTACATCTTATATTATTTAATACATTATATTCAAATCAAAAATAATAATAAGACTTATAAAATATTATTATAAGACTTATAAAATATTGGCACTAATATATATTGAAGGAACGGCAATTTTGTAACATATTTAAGGGGTGCACGACATTTTTTTCAATAATTGCCGTGCCCCCCTTTATTTTTTCAAAAAAATTTGTAAAATTTTCTTTAGTGTTATAATTAGTGAAAAAATTATGAAAAAACTAATTATTTAAGTTGCATTGTAATTATTCATAATTTTAAATGATTAGTAATAATTTTCCAATTTTTTCAAAATTGCCGTTCCCACTCTCTTATTATATATTTTATACAAAATTTTTCAATATTTTAATATATTAATATATATAATTAATATATATTATAATGTATATTAATATATTACACCATGCATATTATATATATATATATATAATTGCCGTGTACACGGCAATTAGTTATATAATATATAACTAATTAATATATATGCACGGCAATTATATAACATGCATTATATATACACGACAATTATATAATTATATAATATATTAATATATATTATATAACTAATTAATATATATGCATGGCAATTATATAACATGCATTATATATGCACGGTAATTATATAATTATATAATATATTAATATATATTATATAACTAATTAATATATATATGCACGACAATTATATAACATGCATTATATAACCAATTATGTAACATGTATTATATATGCACGGCAATTATATAATTATATAATATATTAATATATATTATATAACTAATTAATATATATGCACGACAATTATATAACATGCATTATATATGCACGACAATTGTCACGCCCTATTTTCGAATAAAATAAAATACAAAAATTTAACATTTCGGGCGTCCAGCAATTTAAAACAAACTACATAATTTACATAAAAGTTTTAATATGATCAGAGATCGCAGCAAAATATAAAAATATATAGATACAGGCCATCATACTTTTACAATTATTCAATAACTTGTTTAATTATTACAAAAATTATATATACTCGGATCTTTCTTCACATTCGGCTCCCAATATCCGAATCTATAAAAGAAAAACATGAAAAAGGGGGTGAGCATATATAATACACTCAGTGGGATCACGCTGTATAAAACATCATTTCATAAAATATACCAAAATAATCACATTTCATCACATGACATATAATTTATTCAAGTATAACCATTCACCGCAATCAAGCTTCATTTAATCAATATCATTCATCACAATCACCTGTAAACATATCACATTCATTTTCATCTTTACGGTTTTTAACCGTCTTGTAACATATGCGGTTCTCAGCCGCCATAATAACATATTACGGTTATTAACCGCCATAAAAGCATATTGCAGTTCTCAGCCGCCATGAAAACATATTCTTTACGGGTAGTACCCGTCATAATACGGTGATCAGCCGTCATATACGGCCCTAGCCGCCTTGCACATGCACACATAATTTCATCACATTCACATAATAAAATTCACGTAAAAGCACATCTTGATTGCACATACGAAATATCATATTCACCTCGTCATATCATTACAATTCATATATTCAGCACATAAGCCCAACACGTTTCATATTGAATATAATTCGTAAATTTAAATACTTGAAATGGAAATATAACATAACACTTAGCACATTTTCCCCACTTGAAGAGCAGCTGAACAAAAGCTGTAGGCTTCCAGACTATCTACAGCGTAAAACCCGACGTATTGCCTACAAATATAATGTTTCGACTTAGCCTTTACTCAAATTATGATCGATTTAAAATAAATTTAATATTTTTAAACTAAACCCTAATTTTGGAAATTAATATAACTTATTTTGTAATTAAATGTAAAATTCATAGTCCATATAGATCAAATTAAAATTAATAGCTCGGATAAAAAAAATAGATAGAAAAATTATGGTTATTTAACCTTAATTTTAGAAATAATAATTAAATTGTAACTTAATTCAATTAGCATAATATTTATAAGTTTTTAGTCTCAAAAGCCATCTTGCAAGATATAGACATAATTTATAATTCCAATTAAAATCTTTGATTAAAATTTATAATAATAACTCAATAATAATTAATTCCTAACTTAAGCTTACATTATAGTTCCTTAATTAATTAAATAAAATTTATAACTTTATACCCTTATTTAATCATATAATTTGATTCAAGTAATATAAATTAATTTACATAATTCTCTTTATTAATTAACTCGTCTCATTCATTAAATTTGATTAATTATAAAATAACATTTAAAATTTCATATACATAAATAAATAATAAAAATTAAAGTGTGATTTATTATAATTCTCACAATTTTTAGGTACAATTTTATGATATCGTCATATTTTAAAGAAGATTGCGTAATATTTTTAACCGAATTCCATGTTCGAAATTTATATATTAAATTTCTAGTAAGTTTATTATAACTTTTTATACTTCCTAATATTTTACAATATTAGATGAAAATATGTATCATTAATATAACATTTAGAAATCTAGGAAAACAATTACATAATAACATCAATAATAATAAAACTATGTAATTTATATAAATTTAAGGGTTCGATTATCCGCATTCGTATTTTCAGGTGGTATTCATACATGTACTTAATTAATTTAGGTTTTATATGCAATTTATAACCTAATTATGCATATAAATAAATTCAGCAACAAAACAAAAATAAAAAGACATTTTTGCCCCCCCATACTTAGCAAATTTGCATAGCATAACCAGTCCCACATATCACCTCCCCTGCTGCTGAATCCGTCGCCACCCAGCCTCTCTTCCACCACCAGTTCGCCGCAGCCGGCGACTGGAAGTTGCCGGCGACCAACCCTACCCGAGCTCACCCCAGTTTTCCCCCACAAACACAGCCCTACCCACTCCAAGACTGACCAACCACAGCAGCCTCAAACACCATCGCTCATTGCACCAGCGGCGCCGCTGCTCTAGGCGGCGCCTCCCCCTCTTCGCCGGCGCATCACCGGCGCCGGTCACCCTTGCCACAACACACACACGACACCCCAGACTAGACCTACACACACACGCATGCACGCACGCACGCAGGCCTTCAGCCGGACGAACCAGTTTCAGTCCAGCAAAAACTGCCGCTTCCAGCGGCTGTTCCTACTCCAACGCGCCGGCGCCACCCCGACGCCAGCTCAGACCAAGACAGCGGCGAACAGCAGCTTCCAATGCGGCGGAGGCAGCTTCAAGTACAGCAGGGGTGATGAAGAAAAGACACACACTTAGCAGCTTCTTGGTTCTCCTAACCCGTCCTTGTGACGAGCTTGGCAAGAGCTACTTTGGTGACCATTTACCTTGCCGGAACTGATGATCGGCGGTGGAAAAAGAGACGGTCAAGCAGCTGCAAGTTGGAGTGGAAAGGGAAAGAAAATTTGGCTTGCTTTGGTGGTGTTACGTGTTTGAGGAGGTGAAGGAGTATGGCTTCAACATATCATTCAATTTCCTTCTAGAAACTTATTGACTTATCAAGCCTATAACCTATGCTACCATGCATTTCATGTAATTACATATATTATAACTTAGGCTTATATACTTATTCTCTTGCATATATGTTGTGCACGTAAACTTTAGTTTAGACTATATATATATCTAATAACTTATATAATAGTTAGGTTATAATTATATCTTATAAATTTTATATCTTAATATTATATAATCTATATCATATATAACATATATTATAAGTTCATATCATATAATTATATATATACATTTAGGTAATATATATTATATAGTAATAAAAAAAAAATTTCTTAGGTGCTACAGCAATTATATATATATATATAATATGCATGATGTAATATATTAATATACATTATAATATATATTAATTATATATATTAATATATTAATATGCATTATGTAAATTAATATATATTATATAACTAATTGCCGTGCACTAATTAACATATTATATGATGTGCACTATGCACTAATTAATATATTAATTATATTATATGCACTATGCACTAATTAATATATTAATATATTATATATAATTAATATATAACATAGGGGTGTACGGCCGTGCAACCATATTCTTTTTTCGAAAATTGCCGTTCAACTATATAAAATGATTTTTTCAACAATTTATTCCACATTCAACATATTATTCACCATATGAATTTCATCTCCAACATAATTTAACATATAAATACCGTACGGCAATTTTTGAAAAAAAAAATAGGGGTGCACGGCAATTTTAAAAAAAATTGCCGTGCACCCCTTTTTTTTTTTTTTGAAAATTGCCGTTCAACTATAGAATGCAAAAATTAGAATGCAAATTTCACCTTTTCAATAATTTTTTCACTAATTATAACACTAATTATATTTTACAAAATTTTTGAAAAAAAAAGGGAGACACGGCAATTATTGAAAAAAAATGCCGTGCACCCCTAAATATTATTAAAAATTGCCGTTCGGTAAATATATATTACTGTCAATATTTTATAAGTCTTATTATTATTTTTGATTTGAATATAATATATTATATAATATAAGATGTAATTAGCAAAATAAGTAAAATAAAAAAAAAATACACGGCAATTTAAAATAAGTAACTATAATATAATAATTAAATAAGATAACAATTATATTAGTGGTACGGCAATTAGGATTAGTGGCACGGTAATTATATTAATAAAAATTAGCTTTTACAAAAATTTGTAATATTAGTGGCACGGCAATTATATTTTCAATAAATTATTAGTGGCATGACAATTATATTAGTGGCACGGCAATTAGGATTAGTGGCACGACAATTATATTAATAAAAATTAGCTTTTACAAAATTAGTGTTTCAAAATTTTGCATAAAATTGCCGTTCCCACTTGTAATATAATCTAATATAATAAGACATAAATAATTATTTAAATAATTATTTAATTTATATAAAATATATAATAAGAGAGTGGGAACGGCAATTTTGAAAAAATTGGAAAATTAATACTAATCATTTCAAATTATTAATAATTACAATACAAATTTCAAAATTAGCTTTTCAATAATTTTTTCACTAATTATAACACTAAAGAAAATTTTACAAAATTTTTCGAAAGGGGGGCACGGCAATTATTGAAAAAAATGCCGTGCACCCCCTAAATATTATAAAAAATTGTCGTTCCTTCAATATATATTATTACCAATATTTTATAAGTCTTATTATTATTTTTGATTTGAATATAATGTATTATACAATATAAGATGTAATTAGCAAAATAAGTAAAATAAAAAAAAAAAAACTACACGGCAATTATAATATAATAATTAAATAAGATAACAATTTGTATAAAATTGCCGTTCCCACTTGTAATATAATCTAATATAATAAGACATAAATAATTATTTAAATAATTATTTAATTTGTATAAAATATATAATAAGAGAGTGGGAACGGCAATTTTGAAAAAATTGAAAAATTATTACTAATCATTTAAAATTATGAATAATTACAATGCAACTTAAATAATTAGCTTTTTCATAATTTTTTCATTAATTATAATACTAAAGAAAATTTTACAAATTTTTTTGAAAAAATAAAGGGGGCACGTCAATTATTGAAAAAAATACCGTGCACCTCCTAAATATGTTACAAAATTGCCGTTCCTTCAATATATATTAGTGTCAATATTTTATAAGTCTTATTATTATTTTTGATTTGAATATAATGTATTAAATAATATAAGATGTAATTAGCAAAATAAGTAAAAAAAAAAAAAACTACACGGTAATTATAATATAATAATTAAATAAGATAACAATTTGCATAAAATTGCTGTTCTTGTAATTATATATAATATAATAAGACATAAATAATTATTTAATTCGTATAAAATATATAATAAGAGCTAAAACGACAATTTTGAAAAAATTGGAAAATTAATACTAATCATTTAAAATTATTAATAATTACAATGCAAATTTCAAAATTAGTTTTTCACTAATTATAACACTAAAGAAAATTTTACAAAATTTTTTGAAAAAATAAAGGGGGGCACGGCAATTATTGAAAAAAATGTCGTGCACCCCCTAAATATTATAAAAAATTGTTGTTCCTTCAATTTATATAATGTTACTAATTATTATAAATTATTATATAATTTATATAATGTTACTAATTATTTAAAATTATAAATAATTAGATGCAAATTTAAAATTATTACTAATAAATAATTTATTATTTCATGTGAGTATTCGTTTAATTAGTAATACAAGTCATTTAATTAAAAAAAATACACCAAGTACAAGTCAATGAGATGTGTCAGTACTCGTCAGTACTCGATCCCTTTTTTTAAAAAAAATGGGTAGATTGGGACATTAATATAAGGAATAGGGTATTCAGGGTATAAATTAAAAATGAGGGATATTTGAGCCACATATATAGACAAATTGATTATTTCGGGCCATTTTCTCTATTTTATTTCCCTTAATTATACACAAGTTTTATGTCTTCACACTTTGCAATAAGTTGTTCTTCAACCTTTCATTTTTTTAAATCATTTTAGGCACCATATGCATAATAAATAGATTGGTGGTGTGAAGTTTCTAAATAACTGAGATGAGTAAATTATATTTACGGTTACCTATATTTGTATTATCATGTATCCAACATTTGAGTTTTATCATTTTTAGTATCAAATCATTAATACAAATTTATTAAAAGAATATTAAATATTCAAAATTTAAGATATGTGATTGAAACCCTAAACTAAATTTGTGACTTCGTCGTAGTCATTTACTTTATATATTTAACAAAAATTAGCTTTACATTGTCAACATACTAAGTTTCTCTTTTCTTTTTTTTGGTTGACTTTTTAATATGATTTTGCAAAAGATAAGAATATCCTTCAGAGCATGTTTGTGTGTCATGTGATGTAAAATTTTACCGGAAAATTAGCCGAAAATTGCAATTAAAAAAAATTAGGTTGTAAAATAAAAAAAGTCGATACTTTAAATTATTTTTTCCATTTAACCCTTGAGATAAAATAGTTAGCACATTAACAATTGTTGAGGTGGAAGTCGGCACAGGGATAAGCATCATTGTCCCTTGAGGCTTAATGGGCCGAACCAATAATTTCTAAGAAGCCCATATTTCTTCTTCAAAACCCCAATAAAACCCCCCACAAATTCATTCAATTTTCTCTTCCATTGACAACTGAATCTTCAAATGATAGCTACTGCCGTCACTTCACCGGCGCCGATCAGTTTTCCGATTGGGCTTTCTCTGCCTACCTCGTCATTTAAGTCACTGTTTCCGGCCAGATTTGTTTCAATTCAATTTCCTTCAATCTCCGCTCTGTATCCCATCAAAAAGGTAATTGATTGTCTTTCCTTTTTTTTTTTTTTTCAATATTTGTTCGATTGATTTAATTAGATGAGCTGTAGTGCTCAAGTGGTATGAATCTATGGAATGCTTTAGTGATTAACTAAATATTATATTAGTCAATTTGAAAGACTTTGTTTAGGTAGGCCTTGGTGTTGTTTTGAAGTATGTTTTAGAAGACTGGAAAGTGATGAGAATATGATAACACTAGATAACCAATTTTAAAAACAGTGCTTTCAATCATGATGCAAGTTTTAGAATTTTTATCAAAAATCTAAGAAACGTAAATTTTTGACTAATACACACTTAGAGCATCTCCAGCAATTTGGTATTTTACATTAAAAAAGAATATTCATTAATATTTTTTAATTATTAAGTTATTTAATCATATTTTTAATTTTTTGTTATAATTAGAAAACACATTTACACGTAAACATTATTTAATATAATTTTTACTCTTTATAATAAATAAAAAATCATATAATTAATTGAATATAATTCAATGTAAAATGGAAACAAAAACAATAACTTATTTTTATTGAAAGTGAAATAGATGTTAGATGGTGATAATTTATAATTTTCTGAATTAGAATACTCTTCCACAAATGATCAATTAAAGCATTTCGGAGATCAAAATGAGCATCTGCATCTCTAATTTATTTATGTTGATCAAGAAAATCTTAAAAGCAAGTACGTTCATTATCTACAAATTCGACAATAGCAGGACTGAACCTCTTAATGCACTTAAGTGATGTAAACTCTCCAATTTTGATGTATTCATTGATTGCATCTGCTGGAAGTGCCATATCTTCCTAGATCTCTCAATTCTCTGACTCTAGCTAGTTCACTCTCAATTCTCTGACTCTAGCTAGTTTAGTTCAGAGATGATGAAACCCCCATCACAGACCACGGATCCAGATCTGGATCTGAATATGGCCAGTGCCCTATCTGCGTTCGATATTGACTGAACTCTCTTCCGTCACAATTTTTTGATCTGAACGAAAAGTGCTTCACTTTGCTTCGATTGCAGATCCTCCAAAAGTAATTTACAATACCTCATTTTTTATGACCTGTTTCTCTCATATAGAAATCTTAATTACTTCCACAAAAACCCCATAAGAACACCAGATCCATCAAAGAAATAACAGATATATTTTAAATAATAGTTATGAAAATGCCTTCTATAGAAATTTCATTGTTGAATGATAATCGTAGATATATGTGTATCTTATTTTTTTAGTTTTGTAGATCTCGAAATATCATTAAAAACAAGTCCTAGTACAAAAGAAACCGATATGCACCTCATTTGTATTTTTATTTTTAAATAATATATGGAGTTAAACAGATCTACAATATATACATACATCCCACAGATATACGTAATTTAGCAATTAATCTCTATAATTCTTAACAGCCACAATGCACAAAATTGCTAAACACTGCATGCTACATGCAAAATTAAGATAAACTAACCAAATTATTAAGAATATTGTCATTGTTAGACTGTAATGATCTCTAACAAATACAACATCAAGCTATGTTCCTTATTTTTCTATCTATTTTGACTAATAAATGGTCCTAAAATTAGCAGTTTTAATTATGCAGGTCACAACATAAATGCAAGTTGATTACTTAATTCCAAGACAACAGAGAATGTACCAGAGCATAAAACACAAATTTGCATTCAAGTATCTTACTTTCAAGAATTTCACCCAAGCAGCATAAATACTTGTTAGTTCTTATTCCATGACAAATTTACTTATGAATGATTGACATACATATTAAGTTGGAAACAGATATGCTACAAATGAAGTTGGAAAAATCTTTATTTAGAAGTATCAGTCTACACAATGCAGCATGTTTTTACCTGCTCATAAAACACGACTCTACATTGATATGTAACCCTTTTTTAAAACTACATTGTCTTAGAACAAATACATTTTGTGACAAATAGAAGAGCCTTCACTTATTTCTTGCTTTCGGTTACCGGCTTCTAGAAGCTTGATTTTCAGTGGAGTTCACTGGAAACTGTCTAAACTTTGCTTAAATTCAATCTAAACTTCCAAGTTTTTCAATCTTGAAGACTAACCACAATCCTTTCTTCTCAGCTGCCGCTGAAACTTTCAGTAAATTAGGATTCCAAAAGTTCATAAGAGTGCCACATTTTAGCAGGATGAAAGGCAGTGTTGATGAATCAGGTTCAGATTCATCAGAGTTCTGGAAGATCATTCACATTCCTAAAAAACCTCCAATTCATCCTCACCTCCAGCCTACTGGTATATAGCAAGGGATTTGTTCTGAATATTTGCAATATAACCTCTTTCCATTTTATTTCCTTGAGCTTCTTACCTTTTTTATGGTTTATTCATTATATAAATGCAGTTGATGTGGTTGTTTCTGCAATCGAACCAAAGCATGCGAATACTATAGTGAGGTATGCTGCTCTTTGGGACTATCACTAGTAATTCTGTTACTATTCTAGAAAAGTGCTCACGTAATTGAAAATCTATGTATTTGTTCATATATTTCAACTTTTGTTGTTAGGAAATTAAATCATATAGCATCCTTGGAAGGCCTCCGCCATGTGAAACGCATTAGGAAGAGTTGTCTTCATGGAGGTGGTTGCCGCAGTTCTATATTATGTGCTTCCCATCCTCATTATTTGCCCTTGGTTTTTAATTTTATGGATTTTGTTGAATTTTTTACTTTTTTTATTGGTGGGTGGGGTGGGTTACACTGTCTAAGATTAACCATTACCCTAACTTACTAGACCTAATACAAATGATTTATACTTTTATTCCAACTTTATGTTTATTTGATCGTTTAATTATCCTGCTTGGTAATTCAGATACTAGTAAGTTTATCAATGACAACTAGGTTACCTGGCAGGAAGAAGTCAATTATTTGTGATCTTGTGCATGGCTTCTGGAGATAATGATCAGTACAGCTGTATGTCTAAGGATGTGCTGGAACTTGTAAATACGTACCGGCTGAGTACTTTCACCACAAAAGTAGGTCATTTTATCATTTAGCTTTTAATTGATACCTATGGCACTTATGTATGTTTATTATTTCTGAACATTTGCATATCTCTGAAACCATAATACTACCTGCAGTGTATTCTGAAATTAAATTATAGACGTGCTAATTTATTGTCCATAAGTTTTGAATTTCCACAATATCAAGGTTTATTATCTTTTGGAAGAGTTTTGAGCCTATTAATAATGGTGATATTTAGCTCTATCCTGATCTTGTTTGATATTTCTTGGTATGAATTGATAAATTTTAACTTATATGGATGTTTTATCGCTTCTATAATTATTTCCTATTTCCATGGTAACTTCATTTTGAGACCATTTGATTTAGGTATGCAAGTATGCTGCACTAACAAAAGAAGAATGGGATGAACAATGCAAGTTGTGGCCAACTTCCTTTCATCCACCTACCTAGTGAGTCATTGAAAATGTCGAATCTTTTTTTGACATTTTTTCGAAGTTTTAAGTTTCTTTCTATTGCAGCAATATTGATGGCATAACTGGATTTACTGAAGAGGATTCATTATCAGTTTACAACTTCATGAAACTCGCAGTTCGTATGGCGAAATCTGGTATTTCGGTAAATACTGACTCTAGTGCTTTTACAACCGGAATGTTGATCGAAACAGTCTTACTTGTTGAACCTGTTTAACCATTATCAGTTATTAAATATTAATTATATATTTTTATTTTTTCATACAAAATGGTAACATAATAAGTTGATTGTATAAATTACTAATTTTAAATTAAAAAAAAATATGTAATCCATAAACACTACATTTAACAAAGCTTTAAATTTAAACATATTATATATACGTATATAATCTTAAAAAACACCGAGTTTGAAATTTCTGAAAAATGTAAATAAATTCTCAAGAGAAGAAGTTTACAATTAATGAAAATTAAAAGTTGGCAGAACCAGCTTTGCAATGTTGTGTTATATGGCCAAACAAATTGGATAGAAATTGGTTTCGAAGCAATACATAACTCTTCAATCATCATGTTAGACTATCTTAAAAAATATTGATTATAATTGGAGTAGAACTTCTGAATTCTATTTTCATTCTCATTGCGACTGTGACCTCACAACTCTGATTTCTTTAGTTTCAATTGAATAGGTGTGGACCTAGGTTCATGCTTATATCTTAAAATTTTCCAATATATCGAATAACGTTTCTTTCTTAATTGCTCTTTTGTGGAATTTGATTTTGTGGGGAACTGCTACATAAATTTAACTAGTAGCATGAACAAAACAAGAATACCAACTACCGTTTGGATTTGTTCCAATTTTTCATTTTCTGAATTGAATTTAATGTGCTTAGAAGTATTACACTTTGATAGAATGCCCAAAAATTGCTTTGGTATTTGAACCATTTGAGCAATTTTATTTGTGCGTTTTAATTTTTCTATTTGGCATCACATGACCTTTTTATTTCTGCATATTTCATCTCTTATAGTTTTGATCCACTTAAGTTGACTCTTCTCAGCAGGTTGTAAATGCAGTTGTTATAGTGGATCCTTCAACAAGAATGGTTATTGCTAGCTCATGTGACCAGGTTCTATTGTGCGATGCTCTAACGAACAGAAGTAGCAGGGAATCATGCATTTGTGAAGAGCCTGAAGCAACCATGCAGTATGATATCAATGAAATGGAAAAAGATCCAACATGGCTGCTGAAATGTTCATCTAATGAAGCAAAGCAATCTTATAAAGATGTCGCTTGTTTACATCCCTTGGGATGGCTTGAGCAACAGTTGCATTCAAGTTCTGATTCTTGGCATCCTTTACGACATGCAGCTATTGTGGCAATCGAGAAGTCCGCTGCAAGGGATAAGCACCTTTTTCCTGTGAATGACCAAGCTGCCAATTTTGATCAAGAAGATGATTACAAAGTGTCTTCTCCAATAGGGTCTCCCTTGAAAAGGCAAAAGGTCAACACCAATGTGAGTGCCTTTTTTAGTTTTCATTTATTATCTTTATTTTTTAAGCATTATGCAATGGTTTAACATTCATTTTTACCTGAACAGAAGGCCATCTTTAATTCTTTGTTCAATTCAGCTTTATGTTTACTCAAATGTCTACGAAAGAAACTTCATGAAGTAACCTTTTTTGCTAGAGTGAGAAACTCATGAAGTATAGAACTTGAGCACAAGACCCTCTTCCAGATTGCTTCTTCCATAACTTGAACTTGGAGAAGGAAGGGATAAAAAGGCCTGTCCCTATAGAGAATGTGGTTAGAAAATCATAATAGAGGCCAACCAAAACAACCAAATTAATTTTATCTTCATGCAAAAGGATACTAAATCGCATCAGATTTCATGAATTTAATTATTTTGCTTTCACCTTTGAAGAATTTCATATTCTTTAGGTTAGAATCGAGTTTCTTTCAAGAGATAGTTGTGGATTTGGTTAGGTGCTAAATCATTTATTTCAGGTAAAGAATGATGAAAGAATGGACTGTCATAAAAAAGGTTTGAAATGTGAGTCAACAAGACCTTATCTATGTACTGGTTACGACATCTACTTTGTGTGGGAACCATGCGTAATGTGAGTACTCTTATTATTCTACCCATCGTTACACCCTTTTATGTCAAGTGACCCTCCCCCCTTTAGTTTCCTCACTCTTCCCTGAATTTAGGTGTTCGATGGCAATCGTGCATCAAAGAATCAGACGAGTATTTTATGCCCTTCCAAATCCGACCAATGGAGCTCTGGGAAGTGTTCACAGATTGCAAGGAGAGAGAAGTTTGAATCATCACTACGCTGTTTTTAGAGTCGTGTTTCCAAAAGAGGTCCTTAATTGATTTATTAGCCAGTTGCAACGCCTTCCATGATTTGATATTTTTGTCTCAAATATCTTTACGTTATTATTATGTCAAAAAAAACTTGTGTTCGTTGCTTGTGTTACAATGATGATTTGTTGCTTAATTTTGGTTACTTTGAAGCAACAAACTTCCTAAATACACGTGTGACAAAAACTTTGATGAGACTGTCTCACGGATCACCCAATTCATTATATATTTTATTAAGTTAAAAGTTGTTTTTCTTATATTCGAATCTTCTATTATGAATATTCTTACAATTGAGGATCTATTATGAAGGTTTTATTCGGTTGAAATGTCAACAACTTCACTAATATCTTTTTGACTTGGAAATATAACTCCTCATTTCCTAAATTTTATACAAACACAATCTATGGTTACTATGAAACCTACAATTAAAAAAAAAAAAAAAAAAAAAAAATATATATATATATATATATATATATCAAACATATCAACATTTACTTCTTCCATTTCCTAGAGTTGGAACAATGTTCAAACTTTGTCCACAAAGAGGATGTTATCTTGTAAATTCTTTCAACTGTTTCTTTGTGCAGCATTTTCATCAACAAACTTTATTTTACCAAGTAACAATGTCTAGCAAGAAGATGACTCCTGGAAAATTGGAGAAAACTAAGAACCTGATAGGTAGGAAAATAATCATAAGAATTGTCTTTTTACCTATTGTGATATAATTATGATTATTTTTCCTACCTATCAAGTTCTTAATTTTCTCCAATTTTGAATCATAATTGTAGTCTAATGAAAGCAGATTTAAAATGAAACAAGAAAAGGTATCCTCAAAACTAAAACAAAACTCATGTCAAATATGAACCTGGATAGAACACTGCAAATATAAAGTTGTCTAATTTGATATGAATAAATAACTAAAACAGAAGTATAGCAACAAACAAGTTGTCAATAGGTCATCCTTTGGGCAGCTTTCTTGGCAAGAACCCTCTCATTTGTCTTTGTCATAGCTTGGGACTTTGAACCCATAACACCACCGCCCCACTTCTTCCACATCTCATCGTATTTGTCATTGAAATTGGCCTGCGATAACACCACAATAACAAGTTAGCTTTGTTCTTTGATATCAAAATTATACACTTGGATAAAAATTAGCTGACTTTAGCGCTTGTTTATAGCAGTTATACACCAAATGTCTCATATCTGCACATCTTTGGGTGCAAGTGTTATATTCTCAACAATGGAAAGGAGCATCTAAAAACTTTTGATGCAAAATCAGACGAATGAGTATTTCTAGATTACTCTGCTGTAAGTAGAGCTTTCAGGGTGTTCAACAAAAGAACCTTGGTGGTTGAAGAATCTATTCACGTGGTGTTTGATGAACCACATTGTGACACCAAGAAGTTGAAAGAATTAGATGAAGATACAGCTCCAAGGTTAGAGAATGTTGTTCCGTATGTAGAAGGAGTTCTGCCTACAGGAGAAGACAAAGAAGAAGATGCTGCAACTATGGATGCAGTAGATATTCTTACAGCTGCAGAACCCCCTGTTTTACAGCAACCAGAGAAGCAACCTAGACCTGCGCATGTTCTTGAGCCGGACAGAACATGGCTAAAGAATCATCCAAGGGATCTTATCATAGCAGATCCATCCATTGGTGGAAGAACAAGAAGATCCACTCCTTATGAAGCATTGTTTGCATGTTTCATATCCCAGACAGAGCCTAAGTCTATTGAAGAGGCACTGCAAGATAGCAACTGGGTTCAAGCCATGCAAGAAGAGCTAAATGGTTTTGAAAGAAATCAAGTATGGCAAACTGTTGTAAGACCAACTCATCAAGGAGTAATAGGAACAAAATGGGTCTTCAAGAACAAGTTAAACGAATCTGGACTTGTTGTAAGGAACAAAGCAAGATTAGTTGCTAAAGGATATTGCCAAGAAGAAGGAATTGATTTTGATGAGACTTTGCTCCAGTAGTAAGACTGGAAGCAATACGAATTTTTCTGGCATATGTAGCTCACATGAATTTCAATGTCTATCAAATGGATGTTAAGAGTGCATTCCTGAATGGTCTTCTTACAGAAGAAGTATATGTTGAACAACCTTCAGGTTTTGAAGATCAAGCAGAAGAGAAGGTGTTCAGGTTACACAAAGCCCTATATGGACTTAAGCAAACACCAAGAGCTTGGTATGATACCTTATCTCTCTATCTGCTAGAGAATGGTTTCCAGAAAGGAACAATCGACAAGACGCTGTTCAGAATATAGGATGGAGAGAGTGTACTGCTAGTACATATATATGTGGACGATATCATCTTCGGTTCCACCAACAAAGAGATATGTGAGAAGTTCTCCAACCTGATGCAGTCAAAATTCGAAATGAGCATGATGGGAGAATTAAGTTTTTTTCTAAGGCTGCAAGTAAAACAGCTGTCTACTGGAACCTTCATCAGCCAAGTCAAGTATACGAAGGAGCTTATCAAGAAATTTGGCATGGAGAATGGTGCAGCAACATCTGTCCCTATGTCAACATCAATAAGTCTTGACAAAGATGAAGATGGAAAAGATGTGGATATCATAAAGTACAGACGCTTAATTGGATCCTTGCTATATCTCACAGCAAGCAGGTCAGACATTATGTTTGCAGTTGGAGTCTGTGTAAGATTTCAAGCAGCTCTAAAAGAATCACATCTTTCTGCTGTCAAGAGAATCATCAAATATCTGAAAGGAACTCAGGAAGTAGGCCTATGGTATCCCAAGGAAGGAGGATTCAAGCTAAAAGGCTACTCCGACTCAAATTATGCAGGCTGCAAGATAGACCGAAAAAGCACCAGTGGGACTTGTCAATTTCTGGGAAATAGACTAGTCTCATGGTTCTGCAGAAAGCAAACTTCGATTGCAACCTCTACAGAGCAGAAGCAGAGTATGTTGCAGCAGGAAGTTGCTGTGCGCAGATTCTATGGATACAGCAACAACTAAGAGATTATGGGATTGAAGAAAAAGAGACTCCAATTCTCCGCGACAACACGAGTGCTATTGCAATTATCCATAATCCCTTTTTCACTCAAGAACAAAGCACATCGACATTCGTCATCATTTCATAAGAGATCACGTTGAGAAGAAGGATGTGGTGCTTGAGAAAGTTTACACGGATCTCCAGCTTGCAGATATATTCACTAAACCCTTGAGCGAATCGAGGTTTTCTATGCTTAGAAACGAGCTGGGAATTCTTAAGTTATGAGAAGAAAAAGAAGGTGCAAAAGTCAAGGGGGAACCTCTGCATGCTTACGAGAAGCAGTAAGTATAGTGCTGTAAGCTACGTCTTCATACAGTGCTGGGTCCAAATAGCACTGCATTATATATTCTTACAGTACAGCAGAAAAGGGGGAATGTAAACAGCATAAGGTTATAGCATTTATTTCAAATAGAGTGTTGATTACACTGTAACCTCGTACCAAAGGCTCTACAACCTTAAAAAGGTATTTATTTGGGTGGCAACTTGCATGTCATTCAGCATTAAATGCAAAGTCTGTGCGCGTCAGAATCAGAAGAGTCACGTCTCAGAAGCCCACGCGCCTGGTAATTATTATGGGCGATTTGACTTTTCCGCTTGATTTTCGGAGAGCCGTAAGATTAACTTCCTGGAATTAATCTCAACCGTTGATCTTCCACACGTCCCTTAATCTTCTCCACAATGCCATAACCCCTCTGAGATTCAAATCATTTTATTCTCATTCTCTTAAGGCAAGAAAATCTCTTTGCACTCTTCTCTCTTAAAAACCATTACTCTTAGAAATCCTCAAGCTTTTCTCAGAAAGTCATCAATGGAGGCAAGACAAACCATCGTCTTGGAAGGACGTCTAATCAATCAGGAGCACATCTATACTTCGGGGTTGTACGATAATGCCCTAGTGAGAAGAATCTTTGATGGCCTTGAGCGGACCCAAGTCCTAGGCCTTCTAACCACAGTCTACACTGGTTTCTTTGTGGAATCAGTTCAAAGATTCTACGCCTACGCCAGACAGGCGGAGGAAAGGAACTGCATCCTGTTCAGGATGGATATAGACGAGGAAGAGCGGTCTCTAACCGTTAGAGACATCGCCACCACCTTCAGCATCTCTGCAGGAGGTTTAACCCCCTCTCAGCTTGCATCATATGGAGAGGGATCTGCTCAAGAGATGTGGGATCTCTTCAGAACAAGAGATGTAGGGGCCGAGATCAAGAGAAGCGCCCCCAAGAAACTCTTCAAGCCGGAGTTTGAACTCCTTCATGATATCTGTGCATACTCCATTGAAGGTAGAACAGGGAGTTATGACAAGTGCACAGATCTCCGGTTCCGGATCATGTTTGCCATCATGGCCGGAGAAAAGGTGAACTGGACAAGGTTCATCATGAACAGGCTGTGGGAGGAAGCCGAGAAGATAACAGAGAGGAGAAGCTACGGTATCACCATCTGCTCTGCAAGCTTGGTCTTCAACTTGCGGCACCCATCCCTATTCACATTGGGAAGTATCTCTGTGAAAAGAAGAAGGGTAAGACCCAACCGAAGGCAGCAGAAGTTGGGGTAGTAAGGAAGAAAACCAAAGACAAAAAGAAGGCTACCCTGGCTCTACAAGATGAAGCTGTTGGCAGCGGGGCCGATGAGGAAGATGAGGATGTTGAGAGTTCTCTGCCCGTCATCAAGGACACCCCAAGAAAAGGTGGTCCTGCCCCTGAAGGCCCTTCCTCTGAGGACGAGGTTCCACTCGTCAGGAGGGCCCCACGCAGCAAGAAGAGGGTTGCTGCAGTGACTAATTCCTAACTCTCTACATCCTCTGTGGTGGTAGTACAGGTTGTGGATGAGTCACATCAGCTTCGGGAGCCACATCAGCACCCGGACCAGTCAACTGAAGCAGAAGCTCGTCTACAAACAAAAGCTTCAGTGCTGGATCCAATCTTTCCAACTGCTAGAAATATGGAGCAGCAGTACAGTCTTTGGAGAGAGATGTGACTGGCTAAGGGGGAAATCCTGTTGAAGTGGAAGGATTTCATGACAGTCGAGTAAGTTGTCCTAGAGTGGGCCCAATCAGAAGACATTCTGGCACTCCTGCAACCTGAATATGCAGCAAGAATTCAAGAGCTTGAAGATAGCATTGCTGCACAGAGAGCAAAGGACAAAGGTAAGGGAAAGGCTGTTGTAGAGTCCGACTCTGCGGAGCTGCCGATGAGAGCAGTATTGAAAAATGCACAAGTTTTTCTTACCTCGGCTGCGGAGGCTGTAAGAAGGGACGATGACGCCGCTTTTGCTCAAGAGCAAATCGACACCTTGGGAGTGGAGCAAGTTGAATAAGCTATGCTGCAACAAGCGCTGCAACGAAGTATGGCTGAAACCAGGATGCAAGTCATCAACACTCAAGCTCCCCTGCATACGAGCAAGTGGTTGAGGGCCTCTCCAACATTGTCATGTTGGATCCTTTGGAGGAGGACTCTCAACTGATGGACTATGACGATTTCCCAGTTGACATGGATGCTGAAGATGCAGACTCCAGAAGGGAACCGACAGCCATCATTCAGGGAGTAATCTCTGACCTTGCTGAAGTCGCCGATGATGCAACCACGGAGGAAGTTGCGAAGGCTGGACTCCATGTACTGGCGGAGACAGCAGTACAGCAAGCAACCACCCAGGAAGAAGCAGCTGAAGAAACAAGCAGGGTGGAAGCTGAGATTCTTGCAGCAATAGAAGATACAGTGCTGAATACTATAAATGCTGCAAGGAACCAAGAAGCACTGCAAGAACCCATTCTTGCAGCAAAAGCTGTCCAGGATGCAGGACCGGCCGAGGAGTCGGGGTCCTTGCTGAAGACCTCTGCTGGAGAGGCTGTTGAGACAGTACCCACAGGGGATGATCAAGAAGTGGTTGAGGTAACTGCTGTGCAGCTAGAGACACCTCAAGAGGAGGTTGATGTTGCAGCTGCTGCAAGCTCCAAAGAACCTTCTCAGGTTACAGCAGCAGAAGTTACCAAGGAAGCTGAAGATGTAGCTGCCAAGTTCCAGCAGAGGATGAGAGAGCGAAACATAGCTGCTTACGGGCCGAAGGCTGGCGGAGCAGATGGAGAACCATCCTGCGAAGAACTGGCAGAAGAAGAAAAAGAAGAGCAACCATCCTCGAGTTCTCCAGACTCTCTATCACACAATGAGGAGGATGAGGTTGCTACTGAGGTTTCAAGGTAGGATGCAGCACCGATCATTCAAGCTGTAGTTCCATATGCTGCATCTGCTGCCACCTCAAGAAGACGGAATTCGGGCCTGACTCCTGACGAATCGATCGACAGAGTTGAAGCTGCTGTTAGACATCTGGTGTAAGTCCTTATCGAGCACGAGTCTACCATGTGCAACAGCCTCAGGGTCATTGCCCAATTCCATGCTGAAACCATGTCAAGCTTCAAGAAGGATCTTGAAGTTCTGCCTGAGATGATCAAACAAACCCTGAATGATCACTCGAATAGGCTGTACAGGGAACGGGTCAGGATGGAGGGAGAATTGAAGATAGACGCTGCTCAGACACGGTAAGAAGTAAGACACTGCAGGCACTTTGCTAAAAGCACGTCTGACAGAATGAACACTCAATCCCTCGTCCTTGAATCACTTCTGAATCGGACAACAGCGCTGGATCATTCTACAGAACTGACGTCCGCAAGAACCAAAAGTATGGATGACCGCCTGGGGAATCTGGAGCTAATTGTTGGAGAGCTGAGAGATATCATGTTCCGAGCCTTCCCTCAGCATGTTGAAGCTCCCCAGAAGGCCTCACAACCGACCCAAAGACCACATTCCAAGGTGGTCCCAGCTGCCCCTGCTCAGCCCCCGGCTTTAATGATGCCAAAAAGGGGGAAGGATTTACTGAAAGATACAGGAGCAAAGGGGAAGCTGAAGAAGAAGAAGAAGATGACCAGCACCCTCTAAGCAGAAGAAGGAAGAGGTCTGGATCATATGTTGCTGTCGACATCCTATCTCCGAAGCGCTGGAGAAAGGATGATGAAGAAGGAGCTGGTGCTGCAAGAAGACCAGCAGCAGGCGCTGCTCCAAGCAGAGCTGCAAGGAAGGATGCAGCACCTCCTTCTCATCATCATACAAAGAGAGGGTATGAAGGCCAGCAGTAAGGCTCAAGGAAGAGGACGAGAGGGGACGAGTCTGAGAGTCAGAGGCATCAAGCTGAAGAAGAAGATCAATATGCCTGGATTCAAAGACTCGGTGTTATCGGAGAAAGGAGGATTTTTGCCAAGAACCTCTACCAGTATCCCCCTCAAGAAATTCCTCGCCTTGACACTGAAAACATATCTGCTGAAGTTTTCGTACTGATGGATCAGAGGCCAGAAGGAGAAAACATGGCTTGGAGATTTGACATCTTCAAGGAGATCAGACTGCCAACTGACAGGAATCCATCATTTGAGGCGATCACCATCTTCAAACGATCAGAATACCTCAGGAACTTCAAAGATCTCTGCAGGAAAGACAAATTCAGCAGATACAATACTTGCAAGACTACATTGAAGAGATATGAGCAGCTCACTAGGAATGAAGAACTTGAAGTTCAGAAATTCTACATCGACCTAGTGAAGCATGGCAAGATTGTGCCCTTTTACGAGGACTTCTAGCTTAGGTGGATTCAGATCCCTGTAATTATGTAAAAGCTAGAAGAATCCTATCAAGAGTCCATCAGGGACTGGTGGAAGGGATCAAGAGGAAGAGAAGGACTGAAAAGATTTGCTGAAAGAAGACCCGAAGAATCATCAACAAAAAGGTCCCTGTTTCAGTAATCTTTATCTCTTGTAAAAACCTCTGTATTCTTTGCTGTAAAAATTTCTCTCTCTTTAATGAAGGAATTTTTATTTTTGCTTTATGTTCCTGTTCAAGTTCAAAACCTTATGAACTTTTGCATGCTATTTATGTTTTTCTGATGTTTAGTGATGAATGAATAACATGATGTATCTCTGATGAATCCAGGGCTTAGTTTATCTTATTCTAACCTTTTGAAGGCTGTAAAAACATGTAACCCTGAAACCTTGATAAACTGTAAAAAGAAAACTTCTGTTCATGAACGAAATAATGTAAAGGTTTTGTCATCATAAAAAAGGGGGAAATTGTTGGGATTTCAATGTTTAGATTTTGATGAGACAAACCGCAAATGTAATAGGAAGTTTTAAGTACCCCATTTTTCACAATGTTTAAGTGAATATATAGACTAGTTTTGAGTCTTGAGTCATTACTGAAAGATGGAGTTTCATCGAGGATAAAGCTGCATCTAAGCTCTTCTGAAAAGGAAACTGCTGCAAGAAGGCAGATACAACATAACTGCAAAAAGACAGATATAGCATCGCTGTATAAAGACAATACAACACTGCAGCTAAGGAAGAAAGAATGACGTGCAGTATCGCTGCAAGAAAAGGATACAGGAGCACTGTAAGAAAAAGATGCAGCAGCTCTACTCGAGGATACTGCAACCAGGTCCTAGTTACAGCAGCACTGAAAGATAATATCAGCTGCACACAAACCTAGGATACAGCGCAATACTTACTGTTCAGACAAAACAAAATAGCGCCCTTTACAAGAAAGTATCCTGAAATTCGAGGAAAGATAAATGCAGTACGAGGAACGAAGATCCAAACAAGAATTAAAAGAGCCGTTCCAGAGAAGATTAAAGTTGCAGACACGGAGCCAATACGAGAATGCCATGTGGACTGACGCGTTGCAGAAAGCTACGAGCCGCAACTGCCGTATTAATTACTTCGAAAGAGAAAGTCAAGTCGCATTTAATGCGAGCCATGCCTTTGATCAGACTACTTCAAAATTCAAAAGAGAGATATCTCCTTCAACGGATATCTTCTCCTACAAGTATAAATAGAGGACGAGAAAGACAGAAGCTGGTTACTGAAACTCTTGTACAAAAACTCACAAGCTTTCAAGATTCTAGCATTCAAGTCATAAATCAGTTTCAGTCACTCAACCTTTCAGAAGTGAAGCAAGTCCAAGCTGAACGATCCAAAGAAGGATACAAAAGCTCACTTTATCGCACCAGTTGAAGAACTACTTTTCTATATAATTTTAACCTTATTGCTGTGTGCTTAGGTTGTTTTAGTGGTGTCGAATAGTTGATAGGAGAGATCCTTACTGTTTGTATAGTTGTCTAAGTGTTAGGTAGCTTCCCTGTGTGGGAGTGTAGAACCCTGTGTGGGTTAGCCTTTGAAGTTTGCAGTTGCTGTGTGTACGCTGGATTTCAGTAGGTGGTTACTTTGTAAAGTTGATAGATTGTTAGGAAGTGTCTGTAATTCAATCTTGCTTAACAAAGTTCCTACTCGAGGAGCAGTAGAGTGGACGTAGAAGGATTACACCACCTTCGAACCACTATAACCATAAGTGTTTTATTACTTTCATATCTGTGCCTATTTGCTTTATGTTGTTATATCTCATAAGCATAAAACCTTTGAATAGAAGCATATTTGAGAAAACAAGCCTTGTGTTATAAAACGTATTTTCTGCTGCACATAAATCTCTTAGTTACAGTGTGCAGTACTGCATCCTTGTGCTACAAGCAATAGCTATCTGGCGCTGCAAGTTCAAGTAACTTGCAGAACAGAAAGATTTTCCTTTGATTTGCAAAATAGACCAAGGTTCATTCACCCCCTCTCTGAACCTCGGACACCACTTGGGACCAACAGTTCTCTTATCAGTAGCATGCAGGTGTCTTGGTCTCTCTTCTCTGCGCATAGGGCTACTTCATTCATAGCACAATTCCGTGAGCTGCATGCGAGGAGACCCACACATACGGTTTTTAGGGGGATCTGGTCGAAAGACCAGCCAGCACCCACCCGATGAGAGGGACTGAGAAATTAATAAAGTACAAAACTTATCTTCCAGCTTTACCTTATTTTGATCATTCAAAAGGTGATCATGGGGTCACTGAATGAAGTCCTCTGTTTCTTTCGGAGGTGATGACCTGCAGCGAGGCAGAGAAGTTGTCAATTTTCCCTAAGAGAAGCCCTCTTCCTTTTTGTTGTTTCTTGCTATCCATAAAACCCTGTAAATTGAATCTCCATCTAGGTTGATTATCGGTAATTTAGACAATAACATTAATATGTCATTGGGAATAGCTCTAAATTTCCATCGAAACCTCCTTCTCCTATACTGGTCAAGCGGTACTCCACCGCCCAACTAGTATTCGAATAGCAAAGGCTCATCATACCCTGGCTTACTGATGCATGCCAAAAGTAGATTCCATGTGGCTGATCGAAAGCTGCTAGGTAGGTAGGACAACTGTCAGACAAGGTCGGTTAGCTGCACATCAAGAGCAAAATTTATAGAGAAAAAGTTGGGTCATTCGCAGCTGCAATAGCAACTACATAGCAATATTAGTTACTTAGCTACCAACTGCAACGAGGACTTCCCATGCATGCAGATCCTCTGGTTGTTCCATTTTTAATGAGAGAATAGTGGCTTTAACCTGTGCACTTAGCTACCATTGTTCATTCTCTTTCCAATATCTAGAGTCAATCAAGAAGGTGATAAGACCCTTGCAGAATTCCCTCGATCTTACGAAGAAGATGGAGACTTGGAATTGGTCATCCCAATGCCAAGTCACCTTCAAAAATCTGAAGAGATCTATCATGACCGACCCCGTGCTAGAATTACCCAACTTGTTAAAACCATTCATGGTGGAGACTGATTTTTTTGACTTTGCACTGGGGGCGTCTTGATACAATATGGACATCATGTTGCTTTCAAGAGTAGAAAGTTAAAGGATGTTGAGAGGCACTGTCTGGCGCACGAGAATGAGTTGTTTGTCGTTGTCCATTGCCTTAGATAATGGTGGCACTACTTGTTGGGCTTACCATTCGTTGTCAAGACTGATAACACGGCTGTTAGTCATTTCTTGACACAACAAAAGTTGACTAAAAAGTAAGCACGATGGTAAGCGATGCTGTCAGAGTTGAGCTTCACTTTGAAGTATCGTGCTGGTTCTAGCAACCATGTTGCTGATGTCCTAAGTCGTAGGGCCAATTTGGGAGACCAACAGGTGGCAGCTGCGCTCTCTTCGAGCAGAGTTGCCACTCAACCAACGGATCAAATATGCGAGTTAATGAAGGTAGACCCCGCAGCTCAGTATCTGGTCAACCTGGTTGGACAGGGTAAAACCCGATAATTTTGGTTATTTATAGGATGGAATATTGAGGACCAAAGGAAACCGCCTCTATATATCTAAGGGCGGGGACTTATGGAAATCAATTATCGTGGAATGTCATGATACCTTATGGGCGGACATCCAGAAGAGGAACGCACCGTGGCCCTAGTTCAGCTAGCTACTACTGGCCACAAATACGAGATGACATCAAGTCATATGTCTGTACTTGTCTTGTTTGCCAACAAGATAAAATGGATAGGCAAAAGAAGGTAGGCTTGTTACAACCGTTGGCCATTCCTATAAGGCCCTGGGAAAGTGTATCGATGGACTACATTATCGATCTACCAAAGGTTGGAGACATTGATGCCATTAGTGTTGTGGTAGACCAATTCTCGAAGTATGCAACCTTCATAGCGCCCCCCAGAACCGTTTCAGCACAAAAGACAGCTTAACTATTCTTCAAACACATCGTCAAACATTGGGGATTGATGAGGGACATCGTTAGTGATCGGAACTCCCGATTCACTTACAACTTTTGAACCGAGCTCTTTAAGTTACTCGGGTCCAAACTAAACATGAGCTCAAACTATCACCCACAGTCCGATGGTCAAACAAATCGCTTCAATTCCATGTTGGAGGAATATCTTCGACACTTTCTAAGCGCAAATTAGAAGGACTGGGTGAAGCTTTTGGATGCTGCCCAACTATGCTTCAATGCTTAAACGTGCTCAACTACTAACAGGAGTGCTTTCGAGATATGTATCGGTAACAACCACTACTTCCACACTCCATGGATGCTTTAGACAGTGCTCGAACTTCTTCAGCTCAGAACTTCACTATGGAATGTAAGCAAAATATTAAGTTGGCTAGAAGTTATCTAGAGAAGGCTTAGAAATAGATGAAAAAAATATGCTGATCTCAAGCGCCGTTTTCTTGAGTTTAATATGGGAGATTTGGTGATGGTAAAGGTTCCTGATAGACGCCTTTCTCAGTCATCTCGGGGGAGTGATCCTCGCTTGATGTAGAAATATATTGGACCGTTACCAATTCTGCAAAGAATTGGCAAAGTAGCCTATCGGCTAGAATTGCCTCCTTGGTGGAGAATTCACAATGTCATCCATGTTAGTCAACTAAAGCCATATTGGGCTGACAAGGTTGATCCCTCATGCAACCTGCACGACCGCCTCCAAACAAAGTTAGCTCGACATAAGGAGAAAAAGGTGGCGGAATCCATTCTCAACCACCGAATTACAGGTAAGAAGAAAAAACTACATTTTAAATACTTGTGAAATAGGAGGGTTGCAGCACTGAAGAAAATACTTGGGAGAGGGCGACAAATCTTAAGGCGTTTCAATTGTTTATTGATGTCTATGATGGATCTGTAGCGCAGAGGACGTCGCCAACTCAAATGGAGGAGAGTTGTCACTGGATGCTGCCCCGATCCTTGGGATTAGCAGGGATACCATGACTTACAACTTATCTAACCGGGCCGTCGCACAAAGTTGCACCAACAAATGCAAGATTCTTCTAAATCTAGAAAATCTAAGTCTTTAAGTGCAATGTCTGATTCTTGTAATGACTATTATGCCATTGGTATGCTCCTGTGGCAATTTTTATTGCAATGTAAAGTGTTACAATGTACTAATAGGTACATGATCCAGAAAAACCCTGTGGCAATTTTCAATAGCCTTATTTTATTTTTACCTATTATAGAGGGGGCATGATCCAGAAAAACCTTTCGAGTAACATTGTATAGAACCTCCCCCTCTCTATCAACAATTGTAAACACAACGTGCATGCCATATTGTAATTATTATCGCTTTCAATACAATGAAGTTTTCCACTTTTGTATATTGTTGTGCCACTAAAGCGCCTTTATCGTGATTGCATCGCATCAGGATGATAGATAACTTACTTGCAATCTGAAGTTAGAATAATTCAAAATTGAAGTCTTTGACAATAGTTAGATACATAAAATCCAAAGATGTTCCATCGTGACCAGTTCCCTCTATATAGCTTTAATTTATGGCATGGGGCCATTTGTTTGGTATTTGTGTCCGTGCAAATATTTTTATATCCCTCGCTTAAATACTATCTAAATGAAATTAATTCTAAATTACTCTATTGTATGTGATAATTATATCGATATTTTATTCTATATAATTATTATGTATGGACTTTAACATTCTCGAAGGGAAAAAAAAAGTTGAAAGCAACTTCTATTTTTTATCACGTTATCACGTTTTATTAATTACGCTAATCTTTATTGAGAAAAAAACATTAGTGGTTATTGGTAAATAAAACAAATTTGAATAGTACTGCAATAAATAAATAATAGATAATATCTGATCCCCTCGAATAGTTTGGTGCTTCATTTTATATTTAATTATTTTTAATAATTACTAATGTCTCATTTGCATGGTATATATATGATACTTTTTGATTACATAAAAATTTGAGATAAGATACACAATGAAATACACGATATCGTTTGCATGATTTTGACCATCCAAATGTAGAGTTCATGGAAAATTCTTTAATTTACTCATGTTAGATTCATAGCTAAATCAACTAATTACTATTTTTTTTGTTTATTTCCTTGGACGCAGATGGAATTATTGGGATCCTTCGATTTCTACAATTGTGAGCCCCTCACTCATTAATCATACTTACATTATTATTAAAAATAGAGCAGTTAAATTATAAAGTAAACAAAGTAAATTAACAACAAAAACATTTACAAAAATCTCAGATTATCAAGAAAAATACACAACACAAGCTTTTGTCATGGACGACAAAAAAGACACAATCGTGGTAGCATTCAGAGGAATAGAAACATTCGACGCCGATGCATGGTCTTCCGATTTCGACCTCTCGTGGTATGAAATCCTCGACCCATCCGCCACCACTTACCCTCCGACTTCCATCAAAAAAGTCTACGGTGGATTCATGAAAGCCCTGGGGATGCAGAGAAGTGAAGACTGGCCATAAGAACAGGCCCGAGACCGCCTGAAACCGCCTACTATGCCATTAGAAAATTGCTGAAAGAACGCCTGCAGAAAAATGATAATGCTAGGTTAATAGTCACCGGCTACAGCTTAGGCGGTGCGTTGGCGGCTCTGTTTCCGTTGATATTGGGGGTGCATAAGGAATAATTTTTTCTGGATCGACTCGAGGTTGTGTACACGTTCGGACAACCTAGGGTTGGAGATGCGAAACTAGGGGAGTATATGAAGAAATTGATGGAAAAACATGATTTTAACTGTATCAGAGTTGTGTACAGCTATGATTTGGTGCCTCGATTGCCTTACGATGATAATACCTTCTTGTTCAAACATTTCGGAACCTGCATTTACTATAACAGCTTGTACCAAGGAAAAGTAAGTTCTTTAAACCCTAAGTATTCATTTATATGTTCTTGGTTTACTAAGTTCACGAAGTACATGATAAAATAGTGCATTAACTCTCAACTCTTGCAAGTTTCGCATTGATATTGAAGAAAGAAAATGTGCAATATTGCTAATTCATCATGATTGATATACATATGCAGGTTGTAGATGAAGAGCCAGATAAGAATTATTTCTCCATATTATGGATAATACCAAAGTTGGTAAATGCTTGTTGGGAGCTAATTAGAAGCTTTGTAATAAAATACAAAAGAGGGGCAGAGTATGAAGAAGGGTTTCTCCTACGAACGTTACGAGTGATGGGACTTTTGGTTGGAGGGGTGCCAGCTCATATGCCTCAAGATTATGTAAATGCTACTAGATTGGGATCTCACGTGTTTCTGTCCATTAATAATCCTCGTTCAAACGGAGACAAAATCTTCAAGACGCAATGATGTATTTAGAAATTGTTGACATGTGTTTTTGTCATTAATTATTCTTTGATTTTGGGTGGCTTCTTCTCAACTTAGAATGGAAATCACCCTATTTCTTATAAGGTTCATAGTCAATGTGTGCTATTTTTCTTTCTTAAATAAAGTGTGTATATTCAATTCATAAAAATTACCACTCATCTTCGGCATTGTGTATTATTTTTCACATAAAAAAGAAATATTTTCTAATATTTTATTGAAAATAAAGATTTAATTAATACAAGATTTGACTTGTGTTGGATTTAATACAAGAATGATAGTTTAGATTTTTTATCGTGATAATCCAACAGGATTTAATACAAGAATGATAGTTTAGATTGTTTATCGTGATAATCCAACACATTAGTAAAGTAAAAAAAATTGAACGATGAATAATTCAATGCACAATTAGAGATGCTTGATAATGGATAGAAGATCTTCGTTCCTTGTGAGATTTCATCGGGAATGGAGCAAAGAATATCATTACAAGGGCTAAACCCAATATGTTTTGAAGAGGCCCAATTTATTATAAGGATGGTTTAGAGGAGTGCAGACATCTTTTAAGGGGGCCCAAGCCCAACATATTGGCCCCCTAAAACCCATTATGATCCACCATATATCGGTATGATAAAGAGTATGGTTTACTAAAAAAGGTTATTCAATGATTATTTACTAAATTATTTTTATGATTAGCAGTTAATTATAGCTTATATGCAAAAGAATTACCAGAGGTATAGTGACTTGTGTACCACGTTATACGCAATATCATTGTGGAACTTAATTGTTAATCGATGATTAAATGAATTTGGCAAATGTTTCCATAGTTCAATTAATAAGATCCACTATTCTATATTTGTGTTTTATTTGATGTTTCAAACTAACTTATCACATATTAAGTGTAAATGTTATATCATTATTTTATACATGATAAAAATTAAAAATTATAAAATAGAAGATGAAAAATTAAAGTTAATTGGAATAGAGGATTCAGTTTAATAGTTCAACTATCGGACTAGTTTTACTAACGATTTGATTGATTGCATGAAATTATCTTTTTACTTTTTTTATTTAAGGGTTAAGTCTTCTGTGCATATTGGTGCATAGTGCAAACAAGTCGATCTGGATTCGCACGTTTATTTATTTATTTATTTATTCATATGTTACATTTATATTATATTATTATAACTTTTATGTTATATTAGTATGGTTTTTATGTACAAATATCTTTACCTTTATATAATACTTTAATTTCAAAAAAGAAGAATTTTAACACAATTTGTACATATATATCCTTATGTGATATTATTCATATTTTTATGTGATATTACTTATACTTTTACAATATAGTCATACATTTATGTAATATATAAAGGTACAACTAACATAATTAAAATGTATGAAAGATATTAAAGTCTGTCTAAAAAAATGTTAAAGTTAGATTTGATGCTACAAATTGTGAGAGTTAAGTAAATCAATATATTTCTAATAATTTGAATTAATATCTGTATTTTTTTATTACTTAATTTTTTATGTATTACAAAAAATAATTGTAGGGGTCCAGACTTAATTCTTTCAATGACAAGGTATTAAATTATAACATTTTTATAGTATATGATATTTATAGTTACTATGTAACTCTTATATGACAAGTCAAATTTCTTTTCTTTATTATGATGTTCATTCTGATGACGAGGTGAGCACACCAAGTAAGTTGAGTGTGAATCGAAGTTCAAACATTGTATCTAATTTTGAAGTTGGAGACAAGAGAAACGTTAAAAGGAAGCTAGACATTGAATTCTCCCTATCATCCCACAAGAAGGAGAAAATGGTTGTGAAAGTTGAAAAAGTCATTTAAATATTTCCCTTGCTTGTTTTGAGACAATATTTAATTTCTTTATTGCATGCTTCTTGAAATATTGTGTGGTAGATGATTTGCACATATGTTTGTTATTTTTCATAATTGTTGGATGGTTGATAATTCGTATGCTTTATTTATTTTATCATTCTGTATAAGGTTTTGTTGGGTTTTCAATGTTTAGATTTTGATGAGACAAACCAAATATGTAATAGGAAGTTTTAAGTACCCCATTTTTCACATTATTTAAGTGAATGAATAGACTAGAATTGAGTCTTGTGTTAAGTGTCAAAATGGAGGATGAAAAAGGATAAAGCTGCATCTAAGCCTTAAACGAAGTTATCGCTGCAAGAAGATAGGATACAGCGTCGCTATGAGAAGATAAGAATACAGCATAGCTGGTTAAAGGAAGATACAACAACGCTTCAATGAGTTAAATCTTCTACAACAAAGTAAGAAAGGACGGCGTATAACAACGCTGTAAGAAAATGATACAGGAGTACTGCTAGAAAGAAGTTACAGCAGCACTGCCAGAAAATACTGCAATCAGGTCTAAGTTACAGCAGCACTGAAAAGAAAGCATCAACTGTACAAGGACCTAGGATACAGCGCAGACTTACAGTCAGTTAAGTTATACAGCGCCAACTACAAAACGAAGTATCCTGTAAATCCTAGGAAGGATAAATGCAGTATGAGGAATGGAGATTCAAGCAAGAATAAAAGAGCCATTCAAGAAAAAGTCAAAGTAGCAGACACGGAGCTAATAAGAAGATGCCACATGGACTAACACGCTGCAGAAAGCTACGAGCCGCAACTGCCGCATTAAATGCTCCGAAAAAAAAGTCAAGTCGCATTAAATTCGAACCATGCTTTGGCCAGGCTACTTCAAATTTAAAAGAGGGATGTCTCATTCAACGGACATCTTCTCCTACAAGTATAAATAGAGGTTGAGGAGCACTGAAGCTGGTCACTGTTACTGAGATCTGAAAATCATTTGTGAAAAATTCAAAGCTTACAAGATTCAAGCATTCAAGCCTACAATCAGTTTCAGTCACTCAACCTACCGAAGTGAAGCAAGTTCAAGCTAAAGGATTCCTTACGGATTCAGAAGCTCAATTCGAAGCACAAGTTGAAGAAAAACCTTTTATCCTTTTAACCTTGTTGTTGTGTGCTTAGGTTGTTTTAGTGGTGTCAAGCAGTTGATATGAGAGATCCTTGCTATTTGTTTAGTTGTCTAGAGTTAGACAGCTTCCCTGTGTGGGAGTGTGGAACCCTGTGTGGGTTAGCCTTTGAAGTTTGCAGTTGCTGTGTGTACGCTGGACTTCAGTAGGTGGTTTCTTTGTAAAGTTGATAGATTGTTAGGAGAGTCCTATAAATCAATCTTGCTTAACAAAGTTCCTGCTCGAGGAGCAGTAGAGTGGACGAAGAAGGATTACACCACCTTCGAACCACTATAAGCCATAAGTGTTTATTTGCTTTACTTATCTGTGCGCTTATTTTCTGCATTTCTCTTATCTCTGTGCATAAAACATTTTGAAAGAAGCATTTTTTGAGAAAAACAGTCTTGTGTTTTAAAGTCAATTTTTGCTACGTATAAGACTCCAGGTTACAGCGTACATCACTGCATCGTAGCGCTGCAAGAAATAACCATCTATCGCTGCAAGCTCAAGTAACTTGCAGTGCAGATCGATTGTTTTAAAAGATTTTGAAAATCGACCAAGGTTCATTCACCCCCCCTCTGAACCTCAGACACCACTTGGGACCAACAAGTGGTATCAGAGCAAGTTGGGTTAAAAACCAACTTATCATGGATTTCTCCAATCACAAACTACCCATGTTTTCCATAGAGGAATATGACGACTGGAAGATAAGAATGCAGGCACATCTTTCAGCCATGAACGATGAGATGTGGACGGTCATAATTGAAGGACCAATAATCCCCATGAAAGTAAACCCAATGTATGAAAGAGACCATGCAGAAGGAGAGCAGCCACCATCGAACTTCCTGATCAAACCACGACAAGAGTGGGGAAACGAAGATAGGAAGAGAGCCAACCTAGATAATGTGACAAAGAATGCTCTATTTATTACTTTGGATAAATGCACATTTAGCAAAGTTAAAACCTGCTCTACATCTAAAGAAATATGGGAAAAGTTGGAGCAAATCTGTGAAGGAATTGAGCTCACAAAAGACAACAAAATCTCCAACGTGACCTAACTATTCGAGCTCTTCGAGATGAAGAATGAAGAGACTCTTGAGCAACTAGATTTAAGATTCACATCAATAGTGAATGAACTAGAAGCTCTGGGTAAACACTACACACAGAAAGAGAAAAACATGAAGGTGTTGAGAGCCCTACCAGCGGAGTGGGATAGTAAGACCACTGCCATGAGAGTGTCTATGGACCTGTAGTCCATGAGCACATTCGACCTATTCTCCGACTTGAAAGCATTCGAGTATGACATCAGCCGAAGGAGAAAAGAGTTAGAGGAGTCAATCTCCAAAGTTATAGCGCTGACGGCCAGAGGAACCAAGGATACAGCAACCACTAGTTGAGTAAACACAGTGAGGATACAACAGAAGTTGCTGAAGAGGATATGGTGCTTCTCCTAAAGAAATTCAGGAGATTTATAAAGAGCAACAACAATAGCAGCAACATCAACCTCAACAAGAAAAATGACTTCAGAAGAAGTCATCCACCTCCTCAGGTATCCTCTTCTCCATAGTCAAATACAGGAAACATTGACTTGTGCTATAATTACAGGAAATCGGGGCACTATGCAAGGAATTGCCCTTATCCAACAGTGCACAAATATCCTGAAGGAGAAAGAGAGCAGAGGAGAGATAAAAGAAGAGAGGAAAGACACAAGCTTAGAGCTCTCATTGGAGAGATGGAGAAAGCCAAGGATACAGTGGTTCCGAAGGAAGTACTGAAAGCTGCAGAATCCTCTGACAATAACACTGAAACCTCATCCGCTGATGAAGAAGCGCTGATATGCCTAATGGCTAGAGATGGCGAGGACAGCGAAGAAGATGAGGTAATTTATCAACCGTTGTCCATACCAGAAAGTGAGGAGCTGAACATGATCCACTCCTTGAAAAGGATCATGAGTGACTTTGAGCAGATCAACTCAATTCATGAGGAACTAAAGGTTGAAAATTAGAACCTAAGAATCGATAATGAGATCCTCAAGAGCAAGAACATTGACATTGCCAAGATGCTCGCTGCACGAGAGTCTGATAACTTAAAGTGTAGCAAGCTGCAACAGGAGGTCTCTAGATTAAATCTGTGAGTCACTGAGCTAAAATCTGAGAAGGAAAACTTGCAGTCCACGATAAGTACTTTCACTAAATCATCAAAGGACGCAAGAGATTACATAAATCAAAACAGAAACCCTTTTGAAAAATCGGGTATAGGATACAACAATCATACCTCTCAGAATACAGCAAGTACATCCAAAGCTGTAAACTTTGTTCAAGCTGAAACTCCAATGGAGAAAGAGTTACTCTGTGACTTTGTAAAGATAGTGAACAAAACAACAATGACGGATAAGGGGAAGAAACCCCAACGCTCAACTGCAGGAAGTAAGCCTGTATCGAAGAATTGACTGCAGTAGAAGCCATCTGCTGCATGCAGCAAGAGGATGCAGCAACCAACAAAGTTGCAGCATAGAAGAAAATTTTCCATCTATACTGAGACTTGTATGTCTAAACCTCAAAGAGGATATACTCTAGGGAAGTATGGTGGAAGACCGCACTACAGAAGTGCTGGTATCACACACATTCTCAATGCACACACTTCTTATAAGCAGTTTTCCAAGACAACTGCATACAGCTCGAGAACCAACAAATCTTACAGTAAATCTGTTACTGTTAAGAAAGTTTGGGTTCCCAAAGTAACTAACCCCAAAGGACCCGTACAAATATGGGTACCTAAATCGGTTTAAAATTGTTACAGGTTACAGTGCCAGGTTGCAGCAGTGATGTATAATATATATCGACAGCGGCTGCTCAAGGCACATGACAGGCAGTAAAGACACGTTAAGAGACTTCCAAGAATACAAAGGACCGAAAGTCATATTTGGAGATGATTCCAAAGGAAGCACAAGAGGAAGTGGATGCCTAGTCAAAGGGAACATGAAGATCAAAGAAGTATCCTATGTGAAAGGACTTAGATACAATCTTCTAAGCATCAGTCAGTTCTGCGACAAAGGATACACGGTGGAATTCAACCTCAACAAATGCTTAATTAAGGACAGCACCACGAATGAAGTAAAGCTTACAGGAACAAGGAGAGGAAATATCTACCTAGCAGATTGGAACTCCACTACTCAATCAACATGCTTCATTGTGAAAAGTCCACCAGAGCTGAGCTGGCTATGACACAAGAGGTTAAGCCATCTGAACTTCAAAACTATCAACAAGCTAGCAAGAAAAGGCCTCGTGAGAGGATTGCCAGACGTAGCATACAAGAAAGAGAATGTCTGTGGAGCTTGTCAAAAAGGAAAACAAGTTAAGAGCTCTTTCAAAGATAAGATTCAGAAATCATCTCACAGAATTCTAGATCTTCTACACATGGACCTTTTTGGACCAGTAGAACCAGTAAGCTTGAGTGGGAAGAAGTACTCCCTAGTAGTAGTAGATGACTACTCCAGATACACATGGACGATCTTTCTTGCAAAGAAGTCAGAAACTCAAGAGAAACTACTTTGTCTCATGAAGAAGATTTAGAATGAAAAGAGCTTGAGCATAGTGAAGATAAGATCAGACAGAGGAACTGAGTTCACAAATAAATTTATTGAGAAATTCTGTTCTGATAATAGCATTCGTCATGAATACTCTGCCACAAGAACACCGCAACAGAATGGTGTCGCTGAACGAAGAAATAGAACCCTCAAGGAAGCAGCAAGAACAATGATAGCAGAAGCAGAAATACCCAAGAGATTTTGGGCTGAAGCAACCAACACTGTATGCTACACGCAGAACAGATGTCTAATCATCAAGGATCTTGACAAAACGCCTTATGAAATATGGAATGATCATACACCAAATATCTCTTATCTGCATATCTTTGGATGCAGGTATTACATTCTCAACAATGGAAAAGAACATCTGAAAACTTTTGATGCAAAATCAGACGAAGGAGTATTTCTAGGATACTCTGCTGTAAGTAGAGCTTTCAGAGTTTTTAATAAAAGAACCTTGGTGGTAGAAGAATCGATACATGTGGTGTTTGATGAACCACATTGTGATACAAAGAAGTTGGAAGAACCACTTGAAGAAACCGCTTCAAAGAAAGAGAATGCTGTACCTTATATAGAAGGAGTTCTGCCTACAGAAGAAGACAAAGAAGAAGAAGCTGCAACTTTGGATGCAGCAGATATTCTTACAGCAGCAGAACCTCCTGCTTTACAGCAACAAAATGACCAAGCTACACCAACACATGTCTTTGAACCAGATAGGACATGGCTAAGGAATCATCCAAGAGATCTCATTATAGGAGATCCATCCATTGGTGTAAGAACTGTGGGAACCGTCGGATCGCCGACCCTATACGATTATCTGATTCGGGATCCATGCAAAATTGATTAACGCGCAGCGGAAAACGAATCATACCTTTTGCACCGAAATTAGTTCTAAGATCAGAACCGTAGATCGAGGAATCGATGAAGCCTGGACCTCACGATCTTCTGCTGTATTCCTCACCTTTATCTCGAACGATGTGTGGGCAACGAACTGTCGAGACTTTCAGCCGTCTTCTACTAATACGTATCTCAGATTTTTTATGTCTGTGTATCTGTATTTCTATGTGTAGAAAACGGCTGCTTGAGCCTTATTTATAGGCTACAATAGGGACCTTGAGGAGGATTAGAAATCGGTCTCCTGATAGGCTTAGGAGTCCTAAATTCAATCTGAATATACTTCTTAAGCCTATCAATAATATCTTAATCCACTAAAAATATATTATTGAACTACCGTCCCTTATCCATATTAAATATGGCTCCTATTTATTATGTGCACGTTTATCTCCCCGTGTTTAAGATATCGAATGTCCATTAATTAAATGAATTACTGACAATTCAATTAATTAATATTTAATTCCAAGAGTAGTACCACTCAACTTTTATTATCATGCCGGAATAAATCCACATGCAGGGTTTACATGATAATCCTTATGAGTTCCTCAAGGGGACATCATCATCCTAAATAATTAGGACACGATTTCATTATATAATCAACATCACACCATATAAACAACATTGTATCCCAATTTACCGAGCTTATTGATTTAATAAATAAATCTCACCCATTGGTAAATTAAAGAAACATATATCGAGTATACATGCCCGTTATCATACAATGATTAAGAGGACGCACATCCATAATAACAGAGGTCTTGTTTTATTTATGTAGTCAGTACAAATAAAACAACCTCAATTGGTCCTGCTCAATACATACAAAATGTACTAGTGAAATTTTATAATCAAGATAGATTAATATCAAATTACACTACAACCATTCCGATAATTTATCCAAAATTATCTCGGTTGTGAGCTACCATTTATAATTTATAAGGAACTGATAACATGATCTTCTGTGTGGCACCACACACCATGTTATCTACAATATAAATTAATTGGACAATTACAATAACATATATAACAAATATATAAAATGCAAACATTTGACCATAAAAGATTCTCATATCATAAATAGATGTTTATACAAAAGCTAGGCTTATAGTATACATCCTAACAAGAACAAGAAGATCCATCCCACATGAAGCAATGTTTGCATGCTTCATATCTCAGTCAGAACCTAAGATTGTTGAAGAGGCACTGCAAGATAGCAACTGGGTACAGGCCATGCAAGAAGAGTTGAACGGATTTGAGAAAAATCAAGTATGGCAATTAGTTGCAAGACCAACTCATCAAGGAGTAATTGGAACAAAGTGGGTTTTCAAGAACAAGTTAGACGAGTCTGAAATCGTTGTAAGAAACAAAGCAAGATTAGTTGCTAAAGGATACTGTCAGGAAGAAGGAATTGATTTTGATGAGACTTTTGCTCCAGTAGTAAGGCTGGAAGCAATAAGGATTTTCCTAGCCTATGCAGCACACATGAACTTCAATGTCTATCAAATGGACGTCAAAAGCACATTCCTGAATGGTCTCCTTACAGAGGAAGTATATGTTGAACAACCTCTGGGCTTCGAAGATCAAGCAGAAGGGAAGGTGTTTCGGTTACAAAAAGCAATATATGGACTGAAGCAAGCACTAAGAGCATGGTATGACACCTTATCTCTTTATCTTTTGGAAAATGGCTTCCAGAAAGGAACAATCGACAAAACGCTGTTTAGGATACATGACGGAGAAAGTGTACTGTTAGTACAAATATATGTGGATGACATTATCTTCGGATCCACAAACAAAGATCTATGTGAGAAATTCTCCAACCTTATGCAATCTAAGTTCAAGATGAGTATGATGAGAGAATTAAGTTTCTTTCTCGGACTGCAAGTAAAACAGCTACCTACAGGGACCGTCATCTGTCAAGTCAAGTATACAAAAGAACTCATCAAGAAATTTGGCATGGAGAATGGTGCAGCAATGTTCCTTCCCATGTCCGCATCCATAAGTATTGACAAAGACGAGGAAGGCAAATATGTTGACATAACAAAGTAGAGACGACTCATTGGATCATTGCTGTATCTCACAGCAAGCAGGCTAGACATTATGTTTGCAGTAGGAGTCTGTGCTAGGTTCCAAGCAGCACCAAAGGAATCATATCTGTCAGCAGTAAAAAGAGTGATCAAATATCTAAAAGGAACTCAGGAAGTCGGCCTATGGTATCCTAAGGAAGGAGGTTTCAAGCTTAAAGACTACTCCGATTCAGATTATGCTGGCTGCAAAATTGATTGAAAGAGCACCAGTGGGACGTGTCAATTTCTGGGAAACAGACTAGTCTCATGGTTCTGCAGGAAGCAAACCTCTATCGCAATCTCTACAGCAGAAGCAGAGTATGTTGCAGCAGGAAGTTGCTGTGCGCAGATTCTCTGGATACAGCAGCAACTTAGAGATTATGGGATAGAAGAAAAAGAGACTCCAATTCTCTGTGATAATACGAGTGCTATTGCAATTACCCATAATCCTGTATTTCGCTCAAGGACTAAGCACATTGATATACATCATCACTTTATAAGAGACCATGTTGAAAAGAAAGACGTCGTGCTTGAAAAAGTTCATACGGATCTCCAGCTTGCAGACATCCTCACCAAGCCTTTGAGTGAGTCTAGGTTTTCTATGCTTCGAAACGAGCTGAAAATTCTTAAGTTGTGAAGAGAAAGGAAGATGCAGAAACGCAGGGGAAACCTCTGCATGCTTGTGAAAAGCAGTAAGAACGGTACTGTAAGCTACGCGTTAATACAGCACTGGACTCAGACAGCGCTGCATCTTATATTCTTACAGTACAGTAGTGATCAATAATTCAAGCAGCACCAGGTTACAACATTTATTTCAAAGGAGTATTGATTACTCTGCAACCTCGTACTAGAGATGCTGCAACCTTAAAAGGGCATTTATTAAGGCGGCAAAAGGCATGTCTTTCAGCATTTAATGCATGTCTGCGTATGTCAGGAAGTGGAAAGGGCGCGGTCAGAAACCCACGTGCTAGGTAATTATTGCGACGATTTGACATCTCCGCTTTTTCCTGAACCACAAGATCAACTTCATAATCTATCTCAACCATCGATCTTACACACGTCTCTTGAGAACCGCCATAAACTCCATAACCGTGCCTTTTGAATTCATTATTCACCATCTTCCAAGGAGAGAAAACACTCTGTTCCAAAAACCTTCCAAGTGCAAATCTTTGAACTTTCTCTCTTTCTCTCTTGCTAATCAAAAATCTTCAATGGCTGCCCGACGTACTATTATTCTTGACGGGAGGCTGATCAACCAAGAACACATCTACGAATCAGGGCTGTACGATAAGACCCTTTTGAAAAGGATTTTTGATGCTCTTCAACAGACCCAAGTCCTAGGGTTGTTGACCACCGTCTACGCTGGCTTCTCTATGGACTCAGTACAGAGATTTTACGCCTACGCCAGACAGGCGAAGGATAGAAACTGCATCATGTTCCGGATGGATGCAGATGGAGAAGAACGATCTTTGACCGTTAGGGACATCTCCACCACCTTCAGCATCTCCGCTGCAGGTCTTACCCCCAGCCAGTTGACAACATATGGGGAGGCATCGGCTCAAGAGATGTGGGATCTCTTTCGAGCAAGGGATGCAGGGGCTGAAATCAAGAGAAGCGCCCCCAAGAAGCTCTTCAAACCGGAGTTTGAACTTCTCCACGATATCTGTGCATACTCCATCGAAGGAAGGACCGGGAGTTATGACAAATGCACAGATCTCCGGTTTCGGATCATGTCTGCAATCATGGCCGGAGAAAAGGTGAACTGGGCGAGGTTCAGTATGAAGAGGCTGTGGGAGGAAGCAGAGAAGATAACGGAGCGTCGGAGCTACGGTATCTCCATCTGTTCTCTGCTCTGCAAGCTTGGCCTTCAACTTGCAGCACCCACCCCCATTCACATAGGAAAGTATCTCGGGGAGAAGAAGAAGGGCAAGACCCAGCCGAAGGCTGCAGGAGCAGAAGTTGCGAGGAAGAAAACCAAAGATAAAAAGAATGCAACTCTTGCTCTGCAAGATGAAGCTGCAGGCAGCGGGGAAGAAGCCGAAGAAGAGGACGCTGCGAGTCCTCTTCCTGTTATCAAGAGGAGTTCAGGGAAGGCTGTATCTGAACTTGAATCCTCTTCCCCAAATGATGACGCACCCTTGGTGAGAAGGGCTCCACGCAGCAAGAAGGCTGCTGCTGCTGTTGGGGATGTGTCACATCAGCCCAGGGATAAAGGTGACTCTCTTGATTCCCAACTCTCTACACCTAATATGGTTGTAGTTGACCTTGCGGATGAGTCACATCGGCTTCAGGAGCCACATCAGCATTGGGTCGAGCCAACTGAAGAAGAAGCTCATCTACAAACAGAAGCTTCAGTGCTCGATCCCACCCTTCCGGCTGCTAGAAATATGGAGCAGCAGTACTCTCTCTGGAGAGAGATGAGGCTGTCTAAGGGGGAAATCCTGTTGAAGTGGAAGGATTTCCTGACAGTCGAGCAAGCTGTCCTGGAGTGGGCCAAATCTGAAGACATTCTGGCACTCCTGCAACCTGACTTTGCAGCAAGAGTTCAAGAGCTCGATGGATGCAGTGTTGCACAGGGAGCCCAGGACAAAGGAAAGGGTAAAGCTCTTGCAGAATCCGACTCTGCAGAGCTGCCGATGAGAGCAGCAGTGGAAGATACGCAGGTCTTCCTTACCCCGGCTGCGGAGGTTGTAAGAAGGGACGATGACGTCGCGTTTGCTCGTTAGCAAATAGACACCTTGGGAGTGAAGCAAGCTGAAGAAGCTATGCTGCAATTGGCGCTGCAACAAAGCTTGAAGGAAACCAGAATGCAGCACACTTCAAGGAGGATGCGGGGAGAAGGAAGTTCAAGTTCGCATCAGATGAACTCCCCTGCATATGAGCAAGTAGTTGAGGGCCTCTCCAATATTGTCACGCTGGATCGCTTGGAGGAGGAGGAAGCTCAACTACTGGATTATGGCGATTCCCCAGTTCATGGAGTTGAAGATGCTGCTCATGCAGATTTTGAGGGGGAACCAACTGCCATAATCAGGGATGTCATCTCAGACATCTCTGAAATTGTCGATGAAGCATCTACGGAGGAAGTTGCAGAGGTGGTACTCCCTGCACTGGACGCGACAACAGTGCAGCAGGCGACCACCCTACAAGACGATGCAGCTGAAGAGCCAAACAGGGTGGAAGCTGAGATTCTTGCAGCAGTGGAGCATACAGTGCTGAAAGCTGTGGACGCTGCAGGAAACCAAGTAGAGCTGCAAGAACCCATTCTTGCAGCAGAGGTTGTCGAAGTTATAGGACCAGCCGAGGAGACGGGGTCCGTTGAGAAGACCTCTGTGGAGGATGTTGTTCTGACAACACTCCCTGAGGGTGAGAAGACCTCAGGTGGGGAGGCTGTTCAGACAGTACCCACTGAGGATATTGGAGCTGAAGCTGAGGTAACCCTAGTGCAGCTAGAGACACCTCGAGAGGTGGTTGATGCTGCAGCTGCTGCACGCTCTCAAGAACCTTCCAAGGTTACAGCAGCAGAGGTTACTGTGGAAGCTGATATCTCTCATGTCGACTTCGCTAGGATGATAAAGGAACGCAACATAGCTGTTCACGGGCCAAAATCTGGCGGAGCAGTTCCTGTTCAAATCTCATCCGGTGAAGAGGAGGCAGATGAGGAAGAAGAAGAAGAAGGAGGAGAAGAGCACCCATCCTCAAGCTCTACAAGCTCTTATACCAGCAACCATGAGGATGAGGTTGCTACTGAAGTCCCGAGGCAGGATGCAGCACCAGTCTGTCAAGATGTTATTCCATTTGCTGCATCCACTGCTGCCTCGACGAGAAGGAATTCAGGACTGACCCCTGAATAATCTATCAACAGAGTTAAAGCTGCTGTTAGACATCTGCTGCATGCTCTCCAAGAGCATGAGTCTACCATGCGCAACAGTCTCAGGGTCACTGCCCAATTCCATGCTGAAACCATGACAGGTTTCAAGAAGGACCTTGAGGTGCTGCCTGACATGATTAAGTCAAATCTCGCTGAACATGCAAACAGGCTGTACTTCGATCGGGTCAGGCTGGAGAAGGAGTTGAAGGTCGATGCTGCACTGACGCGCCAGGAGATCAGGCAATGCAAGCAGCATGCTGAAAATGCCTCAACCAGACTCAACTCTCACTCTCAAGTCCTGGAAACACTTCTGGATCGCGTATATGATCAATCTCAGAGAACCAGAAGTGTAGACGACCGTTTGGGGAACCTGGAGCTGATTGTGGGAGAACTGAGGGACATCATGGTCCGAGCTTTCCCTCAGCATGTCAATGCTCCGGAGCTCGCCCCTAAACCGATCCGATGCCCTCGATCAAGGGTGGTCCCAGCTGCCCCTGCTCCACCCCCGATTGTTGATGATGCCAAAAAGGGGGAAGGACTTGAAAGATCTGATGATAGATACAGGAGGAAAGGGGCTGCTGAAGAAGAAGAAGAGGATGATGACCAGCAACCTCTCAGCAGGAGGAGAAGAAGGTCTGGATCATCCGCCGCTGCTGACATCCCCTCTCCGAAGAGATGGAGAAGAGATGATGATGGAGCTGGAGGTGCTGGTGCAGCTGCTGGAAGAAGACTGGTTGTAGACGCTGCACACAGCAGAGCTGCAAGTAAGGATGCAGCGCCTCCCTCCTATCATTCAAAGAGAAGGGATGATAGCCAGCAGCAAGGCTCAAGGAAGAGGATGAGCGGGGACGAGTCTAAGAGTCATAGGCGCCAAAGAGAAGAAGATGTAGATCCTAATGCCTGGATTCAAAGACTCGGAGTAATTGGTGATAGAAATTTTTTTCCAAATCACTTCTACCAATTTCCTCCTCAAGAAATTCCTCGCCTTGATACTGATAATATCTCTGCTGAAGTGTCCGTGTTGATGGATCAAAGGCCAGAAGAAGAAAACATGGCTTGGAGATTTGATATCTTCAAAGAAATCAGACTGCCCTTTGACAGAAATCCAACATTTGAGGCGTTCACTATTTTCAAATGATCAGAGTACCTCAGACACTTTAGAGAACTATGCAGAAAAGGCAAATTCAGCAGGTACCACACTTGCAAGACTGCATTGAAGAGATATGAACAACTCGCTCGGGAAGGAAGCCTTGATATTTAACAATTATACATCGACCGAGTAAAGGAAGGGCTGATTGTACCATACTGCGAGTACTTCTGGCTCAGATGGATTCAAATTCCTGTGATCAGGCACAAGCTGAAAGAGTCCTATCAAGAGTCCATCAGGGATTGGTGGAAAAGATCAAGAGGAAGGGAAGGCCTTGAAAGATTTGCTGACAGAAGAGCTGACGAACCGCCAAGCAAAAGGTCTCTGTTCTACTAAGCTTTATGTATACCCTCTTGTGATCCATGGTGTACTCTTTTTGTAAACTTTCTATCTGTCAATGAAGAAATTTTGTTTTGCTCTGATCAAGTTCAATTCCTATGAACTCATGCATGCTGCCTACGTTTTTCCTGCTATTTTATGATGAAAGGAATAGCATGATGCATCTCTGATGAATCCAGGATTAGATTTTTTTTTCTGTTCAAACATGTAATCCTGATAATCCATATGAGTTAATGTAAGATAAAACTTCTTCATAAACGAAATAATGTAAAGGTTTTGTCATCATCAAAAAGGGGGAAATTGTTGGGTTTTCAATGTTTAGATTTTGATGAGACAAACCAAATATGTAATAGGAAGTTTTAAGTACCCCATTTTTCACATTGTTTAAGTGAATGAATACACTAGAATTGAGTCTTGTGTTAAGTGTCAAAATGGAGGATGAAAAAGGATAAAACTGCATCTAAGCCTTAAACGAAGTTATCGCTGCAAGAAGATAGGATACAGCGTCGCTACGAGAAGATAAGAATACAGCATAGCTGGTTGAAGGAAGATACAACAACGCTTCAATGAGTTAAATCTTCTACAGCAAAGTAAGAAAGAACAGCGTACAACAACGCTGCAAGAAAAGGATACATGAGTACTGCTAGAAAGAAGTTACAGCAGCACTGCCAGAAGATACTGCAACAAGGTCTAAGTTACAGCAGCACTGAAAAGAAAGCATCAGCTGCACAATGACCTAGGATACAGCGCAGACTTACAGTCAGTTAAGTTATACAGCGCCAACTACAAAATGAAGTATCCTGCAAATCCTAGGAAGGATAAATGCAGTACGAGGAATGGAGATTCAAGCAAGAATAAAAGAGCCGTTCAAGAAAAAGTCAAAGTAGCAGACACGGAGCCAATAAGAAGATGCCACATGGACTGACGCGCTGCAGAAAGCTACGAGCCGCAACTGCCGCATTAAATGCTCCGAAAAAAAAGTCAAGTCGCATTAAATGCGAACCATGCTTTGGCCAGGCTACTTCAAATTCAAAAGAGGGATGTCTCCTTCAACGGACATCTTCTCCTACAAGTATAAATAGAGGTTGAGGAGCACTGAAGCTGGTCACTGTTGCTGAGATCTGAAAATCATTTGCGAAAAATTCAAAGCTTACAAGATTCAAGCATTCAAGCCTACAATCAGTTTCAGTCACTCAACCTACCGAAGTGAAGCAAGTTCAAGCTAAAGGATTCCTTACGGATTCAGAAGCTCACTTCGAAGCACAAGTTGAAGAAAAACCTTTTATCCTTTTAACCTTGTTGCTGTGTGCTTAGATTGTTTTAGTGGTGTCAAGCAGTTGATAGGAGAGATTCTTGTTGTTTGTTTAGTTGTCTAGAGTTAGACAGCTTCCTTGTGTGGGAGTGTGGAACCCTGTGTGGGTTAGCCTTTGAAGTTTGCAGTTGCTGTGTGTACGCTGGACTTCAGTAGGTGGTTTCTTTGTAAAGTTGATAGATTGTTAGGAGAGTCCTATAAATCAATCTTACTTAACAAAGTTCCTGCTCGAGGAGCAGTAGAGTGGACGTAGAAGGATTACACCACCTTCGAACCACTATAAGCCATAAGTGTTTATTTGTTTTACTTATCTGTGCGCTTATTTTCTGCATTTCTCTTATCTCTGTGCATAAAACATTTTGAAATAAGCATTTTTTGAGAAAAACAGCCTTGTGTTTTAAAGTCAATTTCCGCTACGTATAAAACTCCAGGTTACAGCGTACAACACTGCATCATAGCGCTGCAAGCAGTAACCATCTATCGCTGCAAGCTCAAATAACTTGCAGTGCAGATCGGTTGTTTTAAAAGATTTTGAAAATCGATCAAGGTTCATTCACCCCCCCTCTGAACCTCGGACATCACTTGGACCAACATGTTTGTTATGTTTTTTTAAAGTCACATCAAATGAACGAATATATTTTTCAATCATGATAGTATAAAATCATAAAAAATAAATATTTCAAAGATGATATTACGATTATCTTAAAAAATTATGTTTTTTGCTAATTTGTAGTGGGCAAACAATGCAATATACAAATAAAATTATATTTATTACATAATGATTATAATTAAATACTACAAAGATTATAAATTTACTAACGTCATTGTTAGAAAGAGATTACTCTTATTATTACTCGTCAATATTATTTTATTTACCCTTTAAAGATATGATAGTTCAAATATTTCTTTCGAAGATAAACATGTGTTATAGGAGGAGATTTTAGACAAATTTTACTGATTGTACCAAAAGGCAGCATATAGGACATTGTCAACACAACAATAAAATTTTCTTATCTGTGAACACAATGCAAAGTGTTAGATTGACAAAAAATATGAGACTACAAAATCTCGGTTTGGATGTAGAGTCAAATGAGTTGAGGAAGTTTTCCGAGTGGATAGCCAGCATTAGAGACGGAATGGCCGGAGGTCCGAATGATGGTGTCATTTGATATTGAGATTTCAGATGATATTCTGCTAAAGAGTTTCGAAGATCATATCGGTATGATAGTTCAAAGTATTTAGCTGGATTCCAAAAAGATTGTGGATCATACATCATATCTGAAGGGTCGGACAATTATAACACCCACTTGCGATATTGTGGACTTAATAAATAAATACATTATGATAGAAATGAACACTCAATTGGGGAAGTTGTATTTGAGTTCAGACAGTCCTTACAAGTCGAATATGGAAGTTGATCTATTGCAGGACATTCATACACCAGAATTTCTCAACACATACGATGTTCAGTGTTCCCAATCATCGGCTCAACCTAAAGGTTGGAAACCAAATTATGTTATTGAGAAATATTGATCATTTACTCGGTTTATGTAATGATACGAGGATGTTCGAAGAAAATGTATGAAAATAATTTAATACCAAGAATGACGTTTACTCCTTTTGATCTATGATTGTCATTCAAGTTTTAGAGAAGCCAGTTCTCGCTCATTGTATCATATGCAATGATCATCAACAAGAGTCAGAGTCATGTTGGTCTATATGTTAAAAAAATGTGTTCAGTCATGGACAATTGTATATTGCAATCTTCAAAGTCACCAACCATAGAAGACTCAAAACATCCAATGGCCCGACTCCCTACAAGAGAAACAACAAATGGTGGGATGGGGATGTTGGCCTGGGGGAGCAACCGGTGGGTGATGCACCTCAGGGTAATCGATAAGGTTGGAATCAGAGCCTTCACCCTAAGTATGTGACCATGGCGATCGGGAGGCTGGCCTGTAGCACCAAAAGTAGGATGATGAGAAAATTATTTTTCACGTGTACATGCATATTGGTGGGCTTTGACAATGAAAGAGGGATAAGAAATATTGATAATATCTTGAAATTGAAGATGAAGCCCCTGATGTAGCGGGAAATCAATTGGTCATCAATTTCTTGTGAATTAATTCGAGATAGTAACTCATAGAACATCGTCGAATGGACATCGATAGTATGAGACCCCAGGTGCAAATTTTATAGCTGCTGGGATTAAAAATGACCATGGTTGTGAGGTAAGACTCACGTTTAAAGTACTTACGAAATTTCATCCAATCAAAAATTTAGGGCTTGCCGTGGTGGAGATGAGACGCTGTGGTTTGTTGCCACTAAGCTGAGGCCCAATTTCAATATTTGACGATTTTAGAGAATCCTAATGACGCTTTAAAAAAGTGGCAAAAGGACGATTATGTGGTTTCTGCAGAATTAAGAAAAACAAAATATAAACCGTCGTTATTTTTTAATAAAATACATCAAAAAGATATTAGTGAAGTTGCTGATCATGCTTAATATCAACTGAATAAAACCTTCATAACGAATCCCCAAAGTAATAATATTCTTAATAGAAGATTCGAACATAAAAATAAAACAACTTTAACTTAATAAAATATATAATGAATTGGGTGATCCGTGAGACTGTATCTCCAAAGTTTTTGTCACATATAATTATACATAGTTGGGAGGTTTGTTGCTTTAAAGTAACCAAAATTAAGCAACAAACCATCGTTGTAACACAAGAAATGAACACAAGTTTTTTTTGACATAATAATGACGCAAAGATATTTGAGACAAAAAATATCAAATCATGGAAGGTGTTGCAACTGGCTAATAAATCAATTAAGGACATCTTTTGGAAGCAAGACTCTGAAAATAGCGTAGTGATGATTCAAGCTTCTCTCTCCTTGCAACCTGTGAACACTTCCCATAGCTCTGTTGTTTGGGTTTGGAAGGGCATAAAATACTCATCTGATTCTTTGATGCACGATTGCCTTGAACACCTAAATTCAGGGAAGAGTGAGAAAACTAAAGGGGGGAGTCACTTGACAAAAAAGGGTGTAATGATGGGTAGAATAATAAGATTACTCACATTATGCATGGTTCCCACACAAAGTAGATGTCGTAACCAATACATAGATAAGGTCTTGTTGACTCACATTTCGAACCTTTTCTATGACAGTCCATTCTTTCATCAATCTTTACCTAAAATACATGATTTAGCACCTAACCAAATCCACATCTATCTCCTGAAAGAAACTCGATTCTACCCTAAGGAATATGGAATTCTTCAAAGGTGAAAGCAAAATAATTAAATTCATGAAATCTGATGCGATTTAGTATCCTTTTTGCATGAAGATAAAATTAATTTGGTTGTTTTTGGTTGGCCTCTATTATGGTTTTCTGACCAAATTCTCTATAGGGTCAGGCTTTTTTATCCCTTCCTTCTCCAAGTTCAAGTTATGGAAGAAGCAATCTAGAAGAGGGTCTTGTGCTTAAGTTCTATACTTCATGAGTTTCTCACTCTAGCATAAAAGGTTACTCCACAAAGTTTCTTTCGTAGACATTTGAGTAAACATAAAGTTGAATCGGATAAAGAATTAAAGATGGCCTTCTGCTCAGGCAAAAATGAACGTTAAACCATTGCATAATGCTTAAAAATAAAGATAATAAATGAAAACTAAAAATGGCACTCACATTGGTGTTGACCTTTTGTCTTTTCAAGGGAGACCTTATTGGAGAAGACACTTTGTAATCATCTTCTTGATCAAAATCTACAGTTCGGTCATTCACAGGAAACAGGTACCTATCCCTTGGAGCAGACTACTCGATTGCCACAATAGCTGCATGTCGTAAAGGATGCCAAGAATCAGAACTTGAATGCAACTGTTGTTCAAGCCATCCCAAGGGATGTAAACAAGCGATATCTTTATAAGATTGCTTTGTTTAATTAGATGAACATTTCAGCAACCATGTTGGATCTTTTTCCATTTCATCGGCATCATACTGCATGGTTGCTTCAGGCTCTTCACAACTGTAGATTCCCTGCTACTACTGTTCGTTAGAGCATAGCACAATAGAACCTGGTCACATGAGCTAGCAATAACCTCTCTTGTTGAAGAATCCACTATAATAGCTGCATTTACAACCTGCTGAGAAGAGTCAGCTTAAGTAGATCAAGACTATAAGAGATATGGAATATGCAGAGATAAAAAGGTCATGTGATGCCAAATAGAAAAATTAAAATGCACAAATAAAATTGCTCAAATGGTTCGAATACCAAAGCAATTTATGGGCGTTCTATCAAACTGTAATACTTCTAAGCACATTAAATTCCATTCAGAAAATGAAAAAGTGGAACAGATCCACACGGTAGTTGGTATTCTTGTTTCAATCAAAGTGTAATACTTCATGCTCTTTGTTTAAGATATAAGCATGAACCTAGGTTCACACCTACTCAATTGAAACTAAAGAAATCAGAGTTGTGAGGTCATCTCACTGGTCAAAAAGAGACAATGAAAATAGACTTCAAAAGTTCTGCTCCAATTATAATCAATAATTTTTAAGATAGTCTAACATGATAATTGAAGAGTTATTTATTGCTTAGTAACCAATTTCAGGTCCAGTTTGTTTGGCCATCGAACACAATAGTGCAAAGCTGGTTCCTGCAACTTTTAGTTTTCATTAATGGTAAAATTCTTATCTTGAGAATTTATATACATTTTTTAGGAATTTCATACTCGGTGTTTTTTAAGATTATATATGTATATATGATATGTTTAAATTTAAAGCTTTGTTAAATGTAGTGTTTATGGATTACATTTATTTTCTTAATTTAAAATTAGTTATGTATACAATCAACTTATTATGTTACCAAAAATATATAGTTAAGATTCAATAACTGATATTGATTAAACAGGTTTAACAAGACTGATTCGATCAACATTCCGGTTATAAAAGCAGCGGAGTCAGTATTTACCGAAATACCAGATTTTGCCATACGAACTGCGAGTTTCATGAAGTTGAAAACTGATAATAAATCCTCTTCATTAAATCCAGTTTTGCCATCAATATTGTTGCAATAGAAAGAAACTTAGAACTTTGAAAAAAATTCAAAAGAAGATTGACATTTTTAATGACTCACTAGGTGGGTGGATGAAAGGAAGTTGGCCACAAATTGCATTGTTCATCCCATTCTTCTTTTGTTAATGTAGCATACTTGCATACCTAAATCAAATGGTCTTAAAATGAAGTTACCATGGAAATAAGAAATATCTGTAGAAGCGATAAAACATCCATATAAGTTAATATTTATCAATTCATACCAAGAAATATCAAACAAGATCATGAAAGAGCAAAACATTTGGGAACATAACCCAATCTAGAGCTATTACGCAATACCAAGTGATTTGAAATATGCAAAAAACAAATAACAAACATCATTTTGTCAAAAAAATCCAATAAGTTCAAGTACAGATAAAAAGAAGCATCATATACTAATACAAAGATGACAAACTCGGTATACACCTTACATAATCTACTAGATATCACAAGTAGGGAATCAGCTTAGAATCTTTAATATCTTCGAGAAAATGTCACAGACTGAGATTTCATCTCCAATAATGCCTAAATATCACCATTATTAACAGGTTCAAAACTCTTCTAAAAGATAATAAACCTTGATAATGTAGAAATTCAAAACCTATGGACAATAAATTAGCACGCCTATAATTTAATTTCAGAATACACTACAGGTAGTATTATGGTTTCAGAGATATGCAAATGTTCAGAAATAATAAACATACATAAGTGCCATAGGTATCAATTAAAAGCTAAATGATAAAATGACCCACTTTTGTGGTGAAAGTACTCAACCGGCACATATTCACAAGCTCCAACACATCCTCAGACATACAGCTGAACTGATCATTATCTCCAAAAGCCATGCATAAGATCACAAATAATTGACTTTTTCCTGCCAGGTAACCTAGCTGTCATTGATAAACTTACTAGCATCTGAATTACCAAGCAGGATAATTAAATGATCAAATAAACATAAAGCTGGAATAAAGGTATACAACATTTGTATCAGGTTTAGTAAGGTTAATCTTAGTCCAGATTGAATTTCCTTGTGTTCCTTTAATTATTTATTCTTAGAATGGAATCCAAATAGGTTTAACTTATAATGGAACCAGAGCAGACCATCATCTTACTTAGCTTTTAGTAAGACACTATGTAATAATGCAAAATTGCAAATACATCATTGTTATACCCAACTTCTAGCAAAAAAAATTACAGACTAACTAAGTTTACTAAGGCAGTGTAACCTACCCCACCCACTAATAAAAAAAGTAAAAAATTCAACAAAATCCATAAAATTAAAAACCAAGGGCAGATAATGAGGATGGGAAGCACATAATATAGAATTGTGATAGCCATCTCCATCAAGACAACTCTTTCTAATGTGTTTCACATGGCGGAGGCCTTCCAAGGATGTTCTATGATTTAGTTTCCTAACAAAAAAAGTTGAAATATAATGAACAAATACATAGATTTTCAATGAAGTGATAACTTTTCCAAAATAGTAACAGAATTACTAGTGATAGTCCCAAAGAGCAGCATACCTCACTCTAGTATTTGCGTGCTTTGGTTCAATTTAGGATGTATACTATAAGCGTAGCTTTTGTATGAACATCTATTTTGATATGATAATCTTTTATGGTCAAATGTTTGCATTTTATATTTGTTATATATATTATTGCAATTGTCCAATTAATTTATATTGTAGATAATATGGTATGTGGTGCCACACAGAAGATCATGTTATAAGTTCCTTATAGATTATAAATGGTAGCTCACAAACAAGATAATTTTGGACATATTATCGGAATGGTTGTAGTGTAATTTGGTATTAGTTTATCTTGATTATAAAATTACACTAGTACATTTTGTATGTATTGAGTAGGACCAAATGAGGTTGTTCGATTTATACTGACTATTTAATAGAACAAGACCTCTGTTATTATAGATGTGCGTCCTCTTAATCATTATATAATAACAGACACGTATAGTCGATATATGTTTCTTTAATTTACCAATTGGTGAGATTTATTTATTAAATCAATAAACTCGGTAAATTGGGATACAATGTAGTTTATATGGTGTGCTGTTGATTATAAAATGAAACCGTGTGCTAATTATTTAGGATGATGGTGTCTCCTTGAGGAGCTCATAAGGATTATCATGTAAACCCTGTAGGTGGATTTATTTCAACATGATAATAAAGTTGAGTGGTACTACTCTTGGAATTAGATATTAATTAATTGAGTTGTCAGTAATTTATTTAATTAATAGACATTCGATATCTTAAACGCGGGGAGATAAACGTGCACATAATAAATAAGAGCTCATATTTAATATGGATTTAGGATGGTAGTTCAATAATAACTCCTTAGTAGATCGAGTTATCATTGATGGACTTAAGAAGTGTGTTCAGACCAAACTAGGACTCCTAAGCCCATCAGGAGACCTAATCCTAATCCTTCTCTAGATCCTTGTTGTAGCCTATAAATAAGGGGTAAAATGCGTAAAACCCCCTTGTGATTTGGAAATCTTGCGTCAGTCCCCCTCTGTTAAAAGAATGGCAAGATTTACACCTGTGCTATGATTAAACATGCACACTCTCCTTTTTTTAAACTGTAGCTAATGGTGTTAATTTTATACGTGAATGCCCCGTTATGCCCTTATTCTAAAATGAGGAATTACTAACAGTAAAAATTATTCACCACACGTGCATCAGGAAATTAGGGCTTCTCATTCCTTAGCAAAAATTTCTCATTTTTCACTTTAATCGAATGAAATTACAAAAATACAGTGAGGAATTTTAGGGTTTAGGGTTCTTCGGTGGTCGCGAGTGAAATACAGTAAGAAATTTTAGGGTTTAGGGTTCCTTGGAGGTGGCGAAGTTGGTGTTTCCTCGGAGATTCAAATAGGTTTCCTTGGAGATGGTTGTCTCATGCTAATTTTCAACTTCCTCTCTCCCATCCCAGGTATCAATTTCTTCCGCCTAATATGTTTCTGTGAATGAGGGAAAATTTCTGTGTGTTTTGTGGTTCAATTTTGTGAGAAATATAATCTATTTTTGATTTAATGGTGGAAATATCTGAGCTTTTAATATAATTGAATGAGGGCCAAGATTACCACAATTTATACTTCTTAATTAAGCCCATGAATCTACTAATTTATGTCAGATTTCAATTTTATTTAGAAGATTTTCAATTTGTGTTCAAGTTTTTTGTTTAGTGTATTTGAATATAAAAGCCCCAATTCAGTATAAGTTGCTCATTCTTTTGTTGAAATTAGTTTCTGAAGCAAAACTGACATTATTTTCTTATTTAACTTCTAGTTTTTTCTTGATTTGGTTAGTTCTTATTATTAATGTAGGAAACTCAATGGGTAATTTTGTGGTTTTTAAGTTAAAAGTATGGGTTGGCTCCTGCTTTGTCTTTTGATCCAATGCCTATTGGGATAATGCATGTACTTTGCTATTGAATAAAGTTTTGAATTTGGTAGTTTTCTGTCATGATTTTGTGTTGAGTTTGCAGATCGGTATAACAGCGCCCTCATTTGCCGCAGATGGCATTTTCTTGCATATCACCCTCAACTGTGGTTGTGAGTTGATAAGTCTGTCAAAGATTTATCTGAACCAGGAGTTTACCTTAGCATTGAGACTGTTGTGTGTGCAGCAAGGTCAGTGAAGCTACATATGTTTATGTTCACTTTCAGGTAAAAGAGCTTAGTCATGCGAAGATAACCTCTTCTGTCTCAACTCTACAGCCCGAGGACACCATATTGATTGCAGCTGGAGGGATTCACCACACTTCCAATATTCAGATTAGAAAGCCTCTTTGTCTGGTAACTTCTTGGTCCTCTTCCTTCAAAGTCTGGGGTTAGTTCAAGATCTCCCTCTTATATGTCTTACCTATATTTTCAATTTCTTGTATATTTGAATAAAGCTTTAGTATATATCTGTTTTGTATGTTGAGCGCAGAGCAGCTAATGTGTGTTTTTATATAAGGAACAGTGTTTGATAAGTTTTTTTGGTGGTTATCAACACAAAATGATGGAATTATGTCCATGAAAATTACTTTAGCTGCTAGTTGCAATATATGCTTCCCCTATAGAATCAAATTTTCACATTATTTAGGTTATCACACACTAGTCCGCCGGATATAATATAATTGATTAATGTGATAGAAACAGGTTGTATAAACATGAAGTATTTAGTTGATGGAGGAATCTTTCTTCTCTGAGCAGCCAGCATCTTTATTTTTAGGAATTCTGCTGAAAATTGCATGTATTGATTGAACTTATCCGCTGAGTTGCCAGGGACACGACAGTTGACTGTTTTAAATAAAATTTGAAATGAGGACATAGAAGTTCTATCCTATTTGAAATGAATAATTGCTCTCTTATGATTTTTCTTGATGTTATATTCTCCTCATTATTGTTCGATCGAGTTTAAACTGTTGCTTCTCTATGAGCAATTTGGTTGGGCTTTACATAAAGATCAAGTACCCCCTACTCTCATTTCATTTCAGTTTTTTATTTGTTTGCAATCTGTAAGAGTGTATTAGATTGTTGCATAACAAGATCTTGTTTGCAGCCACCATCTCATCTCACTCAACAAACTACTCAAGCATCAACTGTCCAAAATCCTACACAACAATTTAGGAATGAAGCTGCAGCTGCAAACCCCAAAAAAAAAGAGACCTAGAAAACAAAAGAAGCCAACTCAAAGATCAAGAAGAGGTTGAAATTGGACTGTTTTAACAAGCTGTAAGACTATTTTTGGGAAAGCTGCTTAGGTAGATATTTTGCTAACTGTGAAAGATTGATTTTGTTGTAAAAACTGCATAGATGGTACATTATGAATTAGATTGTGAATGCTATGAAAGTTTCTAGGTTTTATATCCTTTTGTGCATGATGAAACATCAATAGCTGCTATTTGAGGTACATGATGTAAGAGTGGAAATTTTGGCTGCATGTTGTAGGATCAAACAATTACTTTTGCTATATGGAAGTCCATTATTTTTGCTAGTTGAGATTCTATCTTTTGTATTTATTCTTTATCTATAATTTTACTAAGAGTTTGAGGATTGTTTTGTAGTGTGGAAATAGTATAATTGAATGTATGTACAGGTTACTGTAATATGAAAATGAAGATAATTGAAGCAGAAAATGATTGGCTACCATAGTTCACAAAATACCCACTGATTGCAAATAGCTACAAAATATTTTGCAAATAGTTCTACTTGAGTATTACAATAATAAGAAGGACTAACATAACAAGAATGAACAATTTGAGTTGAGCTTGATTTTTGTTGAACTTTTCCATCTTCAATGATAGATCATTGTATTTCGAGAGCATCAATGTAGTATTATTGTCTCCTACTGCAGAAGAGTCAACTTCTTCTTCCAAATTTGGCATTTGTATTTCACTCGTACAATTCTTCCATGCAATCGATGTGGGTTCTAGCCATGCAAAGTATTCACAATTACGTAGACAGCAAGTGCAAAATAATTTGCCCACTATTGCCTTCGATGGACCAACAACTTTAATCTCAGCATTTTTCCGGCAGTAGCACTTCAAGATACTATACCTTAGATCAAAATTTTCTTCATTTTTTGTCATTGATTTCTTAAATGAAGAAGACATTTCCCTATACAAATTATCATAAAATGAGCACAATGCATATAAAATAATGAGCACATTACAAATAATGAGCACAATAAATAAATAAGGTTTTAATATAAACAATATTATACAAATAAAATATTACATACAACCTAGCATGCAAATAAAAAAATTAACTATTTTAATTAATTAAATTAATTAAACAGAAAAAAAAAATACAATTGGGGGACTTACAGTGAACAAATTGGAGTAGCAAGTTCTTTGTATACTATAATTCATGTACAAATCAAATGTCTTTACTTTTATATACAATAGAAGGGTATAAATGTCAAAACACAAGTGAAAACGTAAGAAAAATCAACAACAATTGGCACATTCAGCGAGTGAAACACACTCTCGTCAAGTAAGATGGAATTGGGGATTTCGCGCATGTTTAATCATATCACAGGTGTAAATCTTGTCATTCTTTTAACAGAGGGGGGACCGACGTAAGATTTCCAAATCACAAAGGGGTTTCGTGCATTTTACCTTATAAATAAGTCTTAAGTCAGCCGCTTCTAAACACACAAAAATCTCATAAAACGATTTTAGTAGAAAACGGCTGGTATTCTCGAAGGATCGCTGCCCACACAACGTTCAAGAAAAGATGAGCAATACAACAGAAGATCGAGAGGTCCAAGCTCTATCGATAGTTCGATAGTCCTGACCTTAGAATTGGTTCATCTTCACTTATTACGGTGAAATGTATGATTCATTTTCCGCTATGTGTTAATAATATCTTGTATGGATCTCGAATCAGATAATTGTATAGGGTTAGCGATCCGGCGGTTCCAATAGAAACAACCACATCAACTGCATTTATATAACGAATAAACCATAAAAAAAGGTAAGAAGTTCAAGGAATACCAAATCCTAACAAAGGATATTCTTGAGGTAGTCATATCTGTTGGGGTTTCGATGTTTAGATTTTGATGAGACAAACCAAATATGTAATAGGAAGTTTTAAGTACCCCATTTTTCACATTGTTTAAGTGAATAAATAGACTAGAATTGAGTCTTGTGTTAAGTGTCAAAATGGAGGATGAAAAAGGATAAAGCTGCATCTAAGCTTTAAACGAAGTTATCGCTGCAAGAAGTTAGGATACAGCATCGCTGCGAGAAGATAAGGATACAGCATAGCTGGTTGAAAAAAGATACAGCAACACTTCAATGAGTTAAATCTTCTACAGAAAGTAAGAAAGGACGACGTACAGCAACGCTGCAAGAAAAGGATACAGGAGTATTGCTAGAAAGAAGTTATAGCAGCACTGCCAGAAGATACTGCAACCAGGTCTAAGTTACAGCACCACTGAAAGAAAGCATCAGCTGCACAAGGACCTAGAATACAGCGCAGACTTACAGTCAGTTAAGTTATACAGCGCCAACTACAAACGAAGTATCCTGCAAATCCTAGGAAGGATAAATGCAGTACGAGGAATGGAGATTCAAGCAGGAATAAAAGAGCCGTTCAAGAAAAAGTCAAAGTAGCAGACACGGAGTGAATAAGAAGATGCCACATGGACTGACGCGCTGCAGAAAGCTGCGAGCCGCAACTGCCGCATTAAATGCTCCGAAAGGAAAAGTCAAGTCGTATTAAATGCGAACCATGCTTTGGCCAGACTACTTCAAACTCAAAAGAGGGATGTCTCCTTCAACGGACTTCTTCTCCTACAAGTATAAATAGAGGTTGAGGGGCACTGAAGCTGGTAACTGTTACTGAGACCTGAAAATCATTTGCGAAAAATTCAAAGCTTACAAGATTCAAGCATTCAAGCCTACAATCAGTTTCAGTCACTCAACCTACCGAAGTGAAGCAAGTTCAAGCTAAAGGATTCCTTACGGATTCAGAAGCTCACTTCGAAACACAAGTTGAAGAAAAACCTTTTATCCTTTTAACCTTGTTGCTGTGTGCTTAGGTTGTTTTAGTGGTGTTAAGCAGTTGATAGGAGAGATCCTTGCTGTTTGTTTAGTTGTCTAGAGTTAGACAGCTTCCCTTTGTGGGAGTGTGGAACCTTGTGTGGGTTAGCCTTTGAAGTTTGCAGTTGCTGTGTGTACGCTGGACTTCAGTAGGTGGTTTCTTTGTAAAGTTGATAGATTGTTAGGAGAGTCCTGTAAATCAATCTTGCTTAACAAAGTTCCTACTCGAGGAGCAGTAGAGTGGACGTAGAAGGATTACACCACCTTTGAACCACTATAAGCTATAAGTGTTTATTTGCTTTATTTATCTGTGCGCTTATTTTCTGCATTTCTCTTATCTCTGTGCATAAAACATTTTGAAAGAAGCATTCTTGAGAAAAACAGCCTTGTGTTCTAAAGTTAATTTCCGCTGCGTATAAAACTCCAGGTTACAGCGCGCAGCACTGCATCATAGCGCTGCAAGTAGTAACCATCTATTGCTGCAAGCTCAAGTAACTTGCAGTGCAGAACGGTTGTTTGAAAAGATTTTGAAAATTGACCAAGGTTCATTCACCCCCCCTCTGAACCTCGAACACCACTTGAGACCAACAAGTGGTATCAGAGCGAGTTGGGTTAAAAGCCAACTTATCTGGTCACCTACCTAGATCTACCTTTATCTCACTGTCTTCTCTGCATAAAACTCATTTTTAAAGCATATCATGGATTCCTCCAATCACAAACTACCCATGTTTTCCAAAGAGGAGTATGACGACTGGAAGATAAGAATGCAAGCACACCTTTCAGCCATGAACGATGAGATGTGGACGATCATAACTGAAGGACCAATAATCCCCATGAAAGTAAACCCAATGTATGGAAGAGACCATGCAGAAGGAGAGCAGCCACCATCGAACTTCCTGATCAAACCACGACAAGAGTGGGGAAACGAAGATAGGAAGAGAGCCAACCTGGATAACATGGCAAAGAATGCTCTATTTATTACTTTGGATAAAGGCACTTTTAGCAAAGTTAAAACCTGCTCTACATCCAAAGAAATATGGGAAATGTTGGAGCAAATCTGTGAAGGAACTGAGCTCACAAAAGACAACAAAATCTCCAACGTGACCCAACTATTCGAGCTCTTCGAGATGAAGAATGAAGAGACTCTTGAGCAACTAGATTTGAGATTCACATCAATAGTGAATGAACTAGAAGCTCTGGGCAAACACTACACACAGAAAGAGAAAAACATGAAGGTGTTGAGAGCCCTACCAGTGGAGTGGGATAGTAAGACCACTGCCATGAGAGTGTCTATGGACCTGAAGTCCATGAGCACATTCGACCTATTCTCCGACTTGAAAGCATTCGAGTATGACATCAACAGAAGGAGAAAGGAGTTAGAGAAGTCAATCTCCAAAGTTACAGCGCTGACGGCCAGAGGAACTAAGGATACAGCAACCGCTAGTTGCAGTAAATAGAGTGAGGATACAGTAGAAGTTGCTGAAGAGGATATGGCGCTTCTCCTAAAGAAATTCAGGAGATTTATAAAGAGTAACAACAATAGCAGCAACATCAACCTCAACAAGAAAAATGACTTCAGAAGAAGTCATCCACCTCCTCAGGTATCCTCTTCTCCATAGTCAAATACATGAAACATTGACTTGTGCTATAATTGTAGGAAACCGGGGCACTATGCAAGAAATTGCCCTTATCCAACAGTACACAAATATCCTGAAGGAGAAAGAGAGCAGTGGAGAGATAAAAGAAGAGAGGAAAGACACAAGCTTAGAGCTCTCATTGGAGAGATGGAGAAAGCCAAGGATACAGTAGTTCCGAAGGAAGTACTGAAAGCTGTAGAATCCTCTGATAGCGACACTGAAACCTCATCCTCTGATGAAGAAGCGCTGATATGCCTGATGGCTAGAGATGGCGAAGATAGCAAAGAAGATGAGGTAATCTACCAACCGTTGTCCATACCAGAAAGTGAGGAGCTGAACATGATCCACTCCTTGAAAAGGATCATGAGTAACTTTGAGCAGATCAACTCAATTCATGAGGAACTGAAGGTTGAAAATAAGAACCTAAGAATCGATAATGAGATCCTCAAGAGCAAGAACATTGACATTGCCAAGATGCTCACTCCACGAGAATCCGATAACTTAAAATGTAGCAAGCTGCAACACGAGGTCTCTAGATTGAATCTGCTAGTCACTGAGCTAAAATCTGAGAAGGAAAACTTGCAGTCCACGATAAGTACTTTTTCTAAATCATCAAAGGACGCAAGAGATTGCATAAATCAAAACAGAAACCCTTTTGAAAAATCGGGTATAGGATACAACAATCATACCTCTCAGAATACAGCAAGTACATCCAAAGCTGTAAACTTTGTTCAAGCTGAAACTCCAATGGAGAAAGAGTTACTCTGTGACTCTGTAGAGATAGTAAACAAAACAGCAATGACGGATAAGGGGAAGAAACCCCAATGCTCAACTGCAGAAAGTAAGCCTGCATCTAAGAATTGGCTGCAGCAGAAGCCATCTGCTGCATGCAGCAAGAGGATGCAGCAACCAACAAAGTTGCAGCATAGAAGAAAATTTTCCATCTATACTGAGATTTGTATGTCTAAACCTCAAAGAGGATATACTCTAGGGAATTATGGTGGAAGACCGCACTACAGAAGTGCTGGTGTCACACACGTTCTTAATACACACTTTTTATATGCAGTTTTCCAAGACAACTGCATACAGCTCGAGAACTAACAAATCTTACAGTAAATCTGTTACTGTTAACAAAGTTTGGGTTCCCAAAGTAACTAACCCCAAAGGACCCGTACAAATATGGGTACCTAAATCGGTTTGAAATTGTTACAGGTTACAATGCCATGTTGCAGCAGTGATGTATGGTATATCGACAGTGGCTGCTCAAGGCACATGACAGGCAGTAAAGACACGTTAAGAGACTTCCAAGAATGCAAAGGACCTAAAGTCATATTTGGAGATGATTCCAAAGGAAGCACAAAAGGAAGTGGATGCCTAGTCAAAGGGAACATAAAGATCAAAGAAGTATCCTATATGAAAGGACTTAGATACAATCTTCTAAGCATCAGTCAGTTCTGCGACAAAGGATACACGGTGGAATTCAACCTCAACAAATGCTTAATTAATGACAGCACCACGAATGAAGTAAAGCTTACAGGAACGAGGAGATGAAACATCCACCTAGCAGATTGGAACTCCACTACTCAATCAACATGTTTCATTGTGAAAAGTCCATCAGAGCTGAGCTGGCTCTGGCACAAGAGGTTAAGCCATCTGAACTTCAAAACTATCAACAAGCTAGCAAGAAAAGGCCTCGTGAGAGGATTGCCGGACGTAGCATACAAGAAAGAGAATACCTGTAGAGCTTGTCAAAAAGGAAAGCAAGTTAAGAGCTCATTTAAAGATAAGATTCAGAAGTCATCTCACAGAATTCTAGATTTTCTACACATGGACCTTTTTAGACCAGTAGAACCAGTAAGCTTGAGTGGGAAGAAGTACTCCCTAGTAGTAGTAGATGACTACTCCAGATACACATGGACGATCTTTCTTGCAAAGAAGTCAGAAACTTAATATAAGCTACCTTGTCTCATGAAGAAGATTCAGAATGAAAAGAGCTTGAGCATAGTGAAGATAAGATCAGATAGAGGAACTGAGTTCACAAATAAATTTATTGAGAAGTTCTGTTCTGATAATGGTATTCGCCATGAATACTCTGCTGCAAGAACACCGCAACAGAACGGTGTCGCTGAACAAAGAAATAGAACCCTCAAGGAAGCAGCAAGAACAATGATAGCAGAAGCAGAAATACCCAAGAGATTTTGGGCTGAAGCAACCAACACTGCATGCTACACGCAGAACAGATGTCTAATCATCAAGGATCTTGACAAGACGCCTTATGAAATATGGAATGGTCATACACCAAATATCTCTTATCTGTATATCTTTGGATGCAGGTGTTACATTCTCAACAATGGAAAGGAACATCTGAAAACTTTTGATGCAAGGCTGGAAGCAATAAGGATTTTCCTAGCCTATGCAGCACACATGAATTTCAATGTCTATCAAATGGACGTCAAAAGCGCATTCCTGAATGGTCTCCTTACAGAGGAAGTGTATGTTGAACAACCTCCGGGCTTCGAAGATCAAGCTGAAGAGAAGGTGTTTCGGTTACAAAAAGCTTTATATGGACTGAAGCAAGCACCAAGAGCATGGTATGACACATTATCTCTTTATCTTCTGGAAAATGGCTTCCAGAAAGGAACAATCGACAAAACGCTGTTTAGGATACAGGACGGAGAAAGTGTACTGTTAGTACAAATATATGTGGATGACATTATCTTCGGATCCACAAACAAAGAGCTATGTGAGAAATTCCAACCTGATGCAGTCAAAGTTCGAGATGAGTATGATGGGAGAATTGAGTTTCTTTCTCGGATTGCAAGTAAAATAGCTACCTATAGGGACCTTCATCAGTCAAGTCAAGTATACAAATGAACTCATCAAGAAATTTGGCATGGAGAATGGTGTAGCAACGTCCGTTCCCATGTCCACATCCATAAGTCTTGACAAAGGTGAGGAAGACAAAGATGTTGACATAACCAAGTACAGACGACTCATTGGATCATTGCTGTATCTTACAGCAAGCAGGCCAGACATTATGTTTGCAGTAGGAGTTTGTGCTAGGTTCCAAGCAGCACCAAAGGAATCACATCTGTCAGCAGTAAAAAGAGTGATCAAATATCTGAAAGGAACTCAGGAAGTCAGCCTATGGTATCCTAAGGAAGGAGGATTCAAGCTTAAAGGCTACTCCGATTCAGATTATGCTGGCTGCAAAATTGATCGAAAGAGCACCAGTGGAACATGTCAATTTTTGGGAAATAGACTAGTCTCATGGTTCTGCAGGAAGCAAACTTCTATCGTAACCTCTACAGCAGAAGCAGAGTATGTTGCAGCAGGAAGTTGCTTTGCGCAGATTCTCTGGATACAGCAGCAACTTAGAGATTATGGGATAGAGGAAAAAGAGACTCCAATTCTCTGTGATAATACGAGTGCTATTGCAATTACCCATAATCCTGTATTTCACTCAAGAACTAAGCACATCGATATACGTCATCACTTTATAAGAGACCATGTTGAAAAGAAAGACGTCGTGCTAGAAAAGGTTCATACGGATCTCCAGCTTACAAACATCCTCACCAAGCCTCTGAGTGAGTCTAGGTTTTCTATGCTTCGAAACGAGCTGGGAATTCTTAAGTTGTGAAGAGAAAGGAAGATGTAGAAACGCAGGGTGAACCTCTGCATGCTTGTTAAAAGCAGTAAGAACGATACTGTAAGCTATGCGTTAATACAGCACTGGGCTCAGACAGCGCTGCATCTTATATTCTTACAGTACAGTAGTGATCGTGAATTCAAACAGCACCAGGTTACAACATTTATTTCAAAGGAGTATTGATTACTCTTGGTTTCTGCAACCTCGTACTAGAAATGCTGCAACCTTAAAAGGGCATTTATTTAGGCGGTAAAAGGCATGTCTACGTGTGTCAGGAAGTGGAAAGGACGCGGTCAGAAACCCACCCGCCAGTAATTATTGCGACGATTAGACATCTCCGCTTTTTCCTGAACCACAAGATCAACTTCAGGATCTATCTCAACCGTCGATCTTACACACGTCCCTTGAGAACCGCCATAAACTCCATAACCGTGTCTTTAGAATTCATTTTTCACCATCTTCCAAGGAGAGAAAACGCTCTGTGCGAAAAACCTTCCAAGTGTAATTTTTTTTTGAACTTTCTCTCTCTCTCTCTCCATCAAAAATCTCCAATGGTTGCCCAATGTACTATTGTTCTTGACGGAAGACTGATCAACCAAGAACACATCTACGATTCAGGGCTGTACGATAAGGCCCTTTTGAAAAGGACTTTTGATGCTCTTCAACAGACCCAAGTCCTAGGGTTGTTGACCATTGTCTACGCTGGCTTCTCTATGGAGTCAATACAGAGATTTTACGCCTACGCCAGGCAGGCGAAGGACAGGAACTGCATTCTGTTCTGGATGGATGCAGATGGAGAAGAACGGTCTTTGACCGTTATGGACATCTCCGCTGCAGGTCTTACCCCCAGCCAGTTGACAACATATGGGGAGGCATCGGCTCAAGAGATGTGGGATCTCTTTCGAGCAAGGGATGCAGGGGCTGAAATCAAGAGAAGTGCCCCCAAGAAGCTCTTCAAACCGGAGTTTGAACTTCTGCACGATATCTGTGCATACTCCATCGAAGGAAGGACCGGGAGTTATGACAAAGGCACAGATCTCCATTTCCGGATCATGTCTGCGATCATGGCAGGAGAAAAGGTGAACTGGGCGAGGTTCATCATGAAGAGGCTGTGGGAGGAAGCAGAGAAGATAACGGAGCGTCGGAGCTACAGTATCACCATCTGTTCTCTGCTCTGCAAGCTTGGCCTTCAACTTGCAGCACCCGTCCCCATTCACATCGGAAAGTATCTTGGGGAAAAGAAGAAGGGCAAGACCCAGCCGAAGGCTGCAGGAGCAGGAGTTGCGAGAAAGAAAACCAAAGACAAAAAGAATGCAACTCTTGCTCTGCAAGATGAAGCTGCAGGCAGCGGGGATGAAGCCGAAGAAGAGGACGCTTCGAGTCCTCTTCCTGTTATCAAGAGGAGTTCAGGGAAGGCTGTACCTGAACTTGAATCCTCTTCCCCAGATGATAACGCACCCTTGATGAGAAGGGCTCCACGCAGCAAGAAGGCTGCTGCTGCTGTTGGGGATGTGTCACATCAGCCTAGGGATAAAGGTGACTCTCTTGATTCCCAACTCTCTACACCTAATATGGTTGTAGTTGACCTTACGGATGAGTCACATCGGCTTTAGGAGCCACATCAGCACCGGGTCGAGCCAACTGAAGAAGAAGCTCGTCTACAAACAGAAGCTTCAGTGCTCGATCCCACCCTTCCGGCTGCTAGAAATATGGAGCAGCAGTACTCTCTCTAGAGAGAGATGAGGCTGTCTAAGGGGGAAATCCTGTTGAAGTGGAAGGATTTCCTGACAGTCGAGCAAGCTATCCTGGAGTGGGCCAAATCAGAAGACATTTTGGCACTCCTGCAACCTGACTTTGCAGCAGGAGTACAAGAGCTCGAAGGATGCAGTGCTGCACAGGGAGCAAATGACAAGGGAAAGGGTAAAGCTCTTGCAGAATCCGACTCTGCAGAGCTGCCGATGAGAGCAGCAGTGAAAGATGCGCAGGTCTTTCTTACCCCGGCTGCGGAGGCTGTAAGAAGGAGCGATGACGTCGCGTTTGCTCAAGAGCAAATCGTCACCTTGGGAGTGAAGCAAGCTGAAGAAGCTATTCTGCATCTGGTGCTGCAACAAAGCTTGAAGGAAACCAGAATGCAGCACACTCCAAGGAGGATGCGGGGAGAAGGAAGTTCAAGTACGCATCAGATGAACTCCCCTGCATATGAGCAGGTAGTTGAGGGCCTCTCCAACATTGTCACGCTGGATCGCTTGGAGGAGGAGAAAGCTCAACTACTAGATTATGGCGATTCCCCAGTTCATGAAGTTGAAGATGCTGCTCATGCAGATTTTGAAGGGGAACCAACTGCCATAATCAGGGATGTCATCTCAGATATCTCTGAAATTGCCGATGAAGCATCTACGGAGGAAGTTGCAGAGGCGGTACTCCCTGCACTGGACGCGACAGCAGTGCAGTAGGCAACCACCCTACAAGACGTTGCAGCTGAAGAGCCAAACATGGTGGAAGCTGAGATTCTTACAGCAGTGGAGCATACAGTGCTGAAAGCTGTGGACGCTGCAGAAAACCAAACAGAGCTGCAAGAACCCATTCTTACAGCAGAAGCTGTCGAAGTCACTGGATCGGCCGAAGAAATGGGGTCCGTTGAGAAGACCTCTATGGAGGATGTTGTTCAGACAACACTCCCTGAGGGTGAGAAGACCTCAGGTGGGGAGGCTGTTCAGACAGTACCCACTGAGGATATTGGAGCTGAAGCTGAGGTAACCCCAGTGCAGCTTGAGACACCTCGAGAGGAGGTTGATGCTGCAGCTGCTGCACGCTCTCAAGAACCTTCCAAGGTTACAGCAGCAGAGGTTACTGTGGAAGTTGAGATCTCTCATGCTGACTTCGCAAGGATGATAAAGGAACGCAACATAGCTGTTCATGGGCTAAAATCTAGCGGAGCAGATCCTGTTCAAATCTCATCCGGCGAAGAGGAGGCAGATGAGGAAGAAGAAGAAGGAGAAGGAGAAGAGCACCCATCCTTAAGCTCTACAAGCTCTCATACCAGCAACCATGAGGATGAGGTTGCTACTGAAGTTCCAAGACAGGATGCAGCACCAGTCTGTCAAGATGTTATTCCATTTGAAGCTCGACAAGAAGGAATTCGGGACTGACCCCTGATGAATCTATCAACCGAGTTGAAGCTGCTGTTAGACATTTGCTGCATGCTCTCCAAGAGCATGAGTCTACCATGTGCAACAGTCTCAGGGTCACTGCCCAATTTCATGCTGAAACCATGACAGGTTTCAAGAAGGACCTCGAGATGCTGCCTGACATGATTAAGTCGAATCTCGCTGAATATGCAAACAGGCTGTACTTCGATCGGGTCTGGCTGGAGAAGGAGTTGAAGGTCGATGCTGCTTTGACGCGCCAGGAGACCAGGCAATGCAAGCAGCATGCTGAAAATGCCTCAACCAGACTCAACTCTCACTCCCAAGTCCTGGAAACACTTCTGGATCGCGTATATGATCAATCCCAAAGAACCAGAAGTGTGGACGACCGTTTGGGGAACCTGGAGCTGATTGTGGGAGAACTAAGGGACATCATGGTCCGTGCTTTCCCTCAGCATGTCAATGCTCCGGAGCCCGCCCCTGAACCGACCCGACGCCCTCGATCAAGGGTGGTCCCAGCTGCCCCTGCTCAGCCCCCGGCTTTTGATGATGCCAAAAAGGGGGAAGGACTTGAAAGATCTGATGATAGATATAGGAGCAAAGGGGCTGCTGAAGAAGAAGAAGAGGATGATGACCAGCAACCTCTCAGCAGGAGGAGAAGAAGGTCTGGATCATCCACTGCTGCTGACATCCCCTCTCCGAAGAGATGGAGAAGAGATGATGATGAAGCTGGAGGTGCTGGTGCAGCTGCTGGAAGAAGACCGGCTGCAGATGCTGCACACAGTAGAGCTGCAAGCAAGGATGATCGCCTCCCTCCTATCATTCAAAGAGAAGGGATGATAGCCAGCAGCAAGGCTCAAGGAAGAGGATGAGCGGGGACGAGTCTGAGAGTCATAGGCGCCAAAGAGAAGAAGATGTAGATCCTAATGCCTGGATTCAAAGACTCGGAGTAATTGGTGATAGAAATTTTTTTCCAAATCACTTCTACCAATTTCTTCCTCAAGAAATTCCTCGCCTTGATACTGATAATATCTCTGCTGAAGTGTCCGTGTTGATGGATCAAAGGCCAGAAGGAGAAAACATGGCTTGGAGATTTGATATCTTCAAAGAAATCAGACTGCCCTTTGACAGAAATCCAACATTTGAGGCGATCATTATTTTCAAACGATCAGAGTATCTCAGACACTTCAGAGAACTATGCAGAAAAGGCAAATTCAGCAGGTTCCACACTTGCAAGACTGCATTGAAGAGATATGAATAGCTCGCTCGGGAAGGAAGCCTTGATATTCAACAATTATACATCGACCGAGTAAAGGAAGGGCTGATTGTACCATACTGCGAGTACTTCTGGCTCAGATGGATTCAAATTCCTGTGATTAGGCACAAGCTGGAAGAGTCCTATCAAGAGTCCATCAGGGATTGGTGGAAATGATCAAGAGGAAGGGAAGACCTTGAAAGATTTGCTGGCAGAAGAGCTGACGAACCGCCAAGCAAAAGGTCTCTGTTCTACTAAGCTTTATGTATACCCTCTTGTGATCCATGTTGTATTTTTGTTGTTGTAAAAATTTTCTCTCTGTCAATGAAGATTTTTATTGCTCTGATCAAGTTCAATTCTTATGAACTCATAACATGCTGTCTACGTTTTTCCTGTTATTTTATGATGAAAAGAATAGCATGATGCATCTCTGATGAATCCAGGATTAGATTTTATTTCTCTGTTCAAACATGTAATCCTGATAATCCATATGAGTTAATGTAAGATAAAACTTCTTCATAAACGAAATAATGTAAAGGTTTTGTCATTATCAAAAAGGGGGAAATTGTTGGGGTTTGATGTTTAGATTTTGATGAGACAAACCAAATATGTAATAGGAAGTTTTAAGTACCCCATTTTTCACATTGTTTAAGTGAATAAATAAACTAGAATTGAGTCTTGTGTTAAGTGTCAAAATGGAGGATGAAAAAGGATAAAGCTGCATCTAAGCTTTAAACAAAGTTATCGCTGCAAGAAGTTAGGATACAACATCGCTGCGAGAAGATAAGGATACAGCATAGCTGGTTGAAAGAAGATACAACAACACTTCATTGAGTTAAATCTTCTACAGCAAAGTAGGAAAGGACGGCGTACAGCAACGCTGCAAGAAAATGATACAGGAGTACTGCCAGAAAGAAGTTACAGCAGCACTGCCAGAAGATACTGCAACCAGGTCTAAGTTACAGCACCACTGAAAGAAAGCATCAGCTGCACAAGGACCTAGGATACAGCGCAGACTTACAGTCAGTTAAGTTATACAGTGCCAACTACAAACGAAGTATCCTGTAAATCTTAGGAAGGATAAATGCAGTACGAGGAACGGAGATTCAAGTAGGAATAAAAGAGCCGTTCAAGAAAAAGTCAAAGTAGCAGACACGAAGCGAATAAGAAGATGCCACATGGACTGACATGCTGCAGAAAGCTGCGAGCCGCAACTGCCGCATTAAATGCTCCGAAAGGAAAAGTCAAGTCGCATTAAATGCGAACCATGCTTTGGCCAAGCTACTTCAAACTCAAAAGAGGGATGTCTCCTTCAACGGACATCTTATCCTACAAGTATAAATAGAGGTTGAGGAGCACTGAAGCTGGTAACTGTTACTGAGACCTGTAAATCATTTGTGAAAAATTGAAAGCTTACAAGATTCAAGCATTCAAGCCAACAATCAGTTTCAGTCACTCAACCTACCGAAGTGAAGCAAGTTCAAGCTAAAGGATTCCTTATGGATTCAGAAGCTCACTTCGAAGCACAAGTTGAAGAAAAACCTTTTATCCTTTTAACCTTGTTGCTGTGTGCTTAGGTTGTTTTAGTGGTGTCAAGCAGTTGATAGGAGAGATCCTTGCTGTTTGTTTAGTTGTCTAGAGTTAGGCAGCTTCCTTGTGTGGGAGTGTAGAACCCTGAGTGGGTTAGCCTTTGAAGTTTGCAGTTGCTGTGTACGCTGGACTTCAGTAGGTGGTTTCTTTGTAAAGTTGATAGATTGTTAGGAGAGTCCTGTAAATCAATCTTGCTTAACAAAGTTCCTGCTCGAGGAGCAGTAGAGTGGACGTAAAAGGATTACACCACCTTCGAACCACTATAAGCCATAAGTGTTTATTTGCTTTATTTATCTGTGCGCTTATTTTCTGCATTTCTCTTATCTCTGTGCATAAAACATTTTGAAAGAAGCATTCTTGAGAAAAACAACCTTGTGTTCTAAAGTTAATTTCCGCTGCGTATAAAACTCCAGGTTACAGCGTGCAGCACTGCATCGTAGCGCTGCAAGCAGTAACCATCTATCACTGCAAGCTCAAGTAACTTGCAGTGCAGAACGGTTGTTTTAAAAGATTTTAAAAATCGACCAAGGTTCATTCACCCCCCCTCTGAACCTCGGACACCACTTGGGACCAACAATATCCTAACCATAGTTGCCGGTAATGAATACCAAATGACTCATTCCACTTCTCTAAGAACTCAATTGCCTTTGAACAAAGCATAAATGCAATAGAAGCATGAGCAGAGAGGTGATGATTTCTCCTAAACCCAATACCTAAGCTAAGCAACTGATCTAGGCTCTCAATAAGTAGATTCCTAAAAAACTTTGAGCACATGAAAAGCTGATCTATTATGAGAAGTTGATCTATTATGAGAAGTGCAAGATATCTCACCTACAAAAGATAGTTCAGAAAATAAAGTTATTGAACAACCTTATCACTATAGAAATTAAAAAAAAATAGAAAACCCATATAGGGGCAAAATTAAGAAGATTATTTGAAACTGCAGTTTGTCTGTCAAAGACTGAAATTTCATAATACTTTATAGATAAAAATGTGAGATTCTACATATATGCAAGCATCTCCCAACATCCATACTGGCATAAAACTGGCATGGGGCAATTCATGTAAGTATTGTTCAAAATATTTCATCTCAGTTGAAAGCATTCATCAATCCCCTCGTTTTGGAATTAGAAAAGTTTTCGAAGTTGATTCCAGAAACAAACAAAATGCAGTATATTTGATCTCCAAAATCCAAACAATCACTAAGAAATTGCTATAGGCCAAAGGCTGTCATTTTGTCAACAATTTTAGCTTCAAACAGTCCAAAAACATGACTAGAACTGGAAGATTGCAATTCAGATGCTAACATGATTTAAAGCCCCAACATCCACGTTAATCACACCTAAAAATTAAATCCAAATAAATTCATACCGTACCAATTCTAAAACCTCCAAAACAAAATTAACTATTATTCTCTTATTAAATAAAAAAATCAATAGAAACATCACAAAATTAAATAAAAGAAATCAACTTTTCTTAATTAGGTATAATCATACCTGAAAATGGTCGCGCTTCATAACAGAGATTAGGGTTTGTGCGGCGTATTAGTGCTTTGAATCGGAATATCGAACAATTGATTTGAACGCTTTGAGAAGACGGGGATCCACCTCCGCCGCCGTAGAGCAGACAACTTTCTCTAATAATCATATAAATTTCATTTGAAAATATATTGTTAAATGGAGGTAAATTCATGAATTAGGGTAAATTAATTTGGATATTATATAAATAGATAAGGTAAACTTCACCATTAAAACCAAATATTTGTTGTACCCATATCCCCCACCCCCACCACCCCTCAAAACTTCAAGAACAAGAATGTGATGCCACAGAGGTAGATCAAGAGCTATAACTCACACAAACATACTGAGAAACATCTATTTTAAAGGGAAAAGGTTTTATATTAACAGAACAATGCATAAGTACAAACAGGGATAAGTGTGTCTAAAACAAATACAGTTATCATACATTCTTTTGGAAATCTTGATGGGAAATTGATGACTAAATATATGGATAGATCCATATAACTCATATTTTAAGTGGTTGAAATAAAATATCGACTACCGTTGGCCAATGAAGAATAATTGTTCTATAGTCAAGTTTAATTTTGTTAGTAAAAATAGACTTTTTTGTCTTTAAATTACATAGTTTTCTTAGCATCCCTTTCTACCACATTAATATAGTGATTAGTTTTCTTAGCATCCCTTTCTACCACATTAATACAGTGATTTACTTTTTTTTACCTCACAAGATATATAATATACTTTTCCACCATAATCCAATAAAATAACAAATTTACCCTATAGTGGTGATTGACAAATTTACATCACATCAAACCTTTTTGCACTATTCCAATGTGAGCGTAGGTTATTTTTGATAATTCACCAAAATTAAGGTGGAAAAACAAGAAAACTATATTGTGTCGTAAAAAAATCTTCTTTATGTAGCTTAGTGGTATTTCGAGACATTTTACCAATTTTGTGTGCACCGGATATATTGCAAAAACTTGCAATCATCGGCATAAGCATACCACAATTACCTCACTTTAGATATGCCACTCTACTCCCTACAGTTTTTGTGGTTCTCTATAAACCTAGTAAACTTAGTTCTAAAGCGTTAAACACACTAGACAAAATGCAGATTGTAAACCTAATTCAGATTATCTTTTTCCATATTTATGAAATCAGACGTAGGCGATCCACAGATTTCATACCTTACAAAGGCTTAATTTCATTTTATCACATTTTATATGCCATTAAATATCCTAGTGTATATATTGGAATCTCTGGAGATGTTTACTTGTAGAAAATCCCTACTTCTTCTTATGTGCAAATCATATAGTCTGTTGGGAATTACACAAACAAGAGAAAGTTTTAGTTTTTCTTTTCTTTCCTATAGTACCAACTAGTAGTATAATATGAGTGCTTTCAGTATATGCTTTCAGTATTTTAGTTTTATTAATTCAGGTATATAATGAATTATTTAGAAGGTTTATCTACAATTGAGTCACCATTCTTGCTTCCACCGAAGTAACAAAACATGGAAAAAACCTTGTGTGGAAAAGAATGTACAATGCTTAAGTGTATTATCCAAACAATAATACAAAACATCTAGACTACTACCTTATTAAAAATCAACAAAGTTATATTGTTTCCACTTTCATTCATGTATCTATATTCCAGAACATCCATTATTCAAAGGTAAAACATAGCGAAAACTGAATTTCCTATCAAGTGCAACAACAAAAACACAATCTATGGCCACGCATATTCAAACATCTAAATAAAACTACATGAAATTCATTATTTCTTCGTCTATTTGTTCCTAACTTTGCCTATCGCCCATCAACGGAAGCATATGGTAAAATTTTTGTAAAATATATTTGTAAGTTATGGCCATCTTACCTCAATAATCATCATCGCATCTACCATGTTATGCTTATTTTATTTTACAGGAATTATAACAACAGAAATGAAAAGAAACAAAAACTCAATCATAAATATGCACAAGCTAAACACAGTAAAATAAAAGGAAAATGAGAATTCAAACTCATACTTTACTTTAGTGACAGCGTTGGGATGAGGGGGCGGGGATGGCACGGCTGAGGATGGAAATTGTGGGGCTTGTGGACGGCTCAAATTTTAATTTAAAATGCATTATCTGTTTTTTTCTAAGTTTCTTCGAAAACAAACGTTTATAAAGATAGTGTTAGATAAGCATTTATTGCAATTGAATGTTTTTTATTATTATTGATTTACATAATCAAGCACATTGTGTGGATTAATTATAATTTTATACATCAGCTTTTGATGTTTTGTTGATTAATTATAAGCACATATTTGTAGTTAAATTATAAAATTTATTGTATTAAGGGATTAGAACTTTCATATTTGATAAACTTAAAAAAACTAACATAAAAAAAAGCTCCTAATAATACCTAAAATAATTAATAATTGCAAAATTTTAAAGGTTTCTTCATATATATCATTGATTGATACATAAATAAAACTACAAATACAATTCATACATACATACAAAATAAAAAAAATGACAAATAATTTAATGAAAGATTCAATAATAATTGGACCATATAAAAAATAAAATAATAATTAGGTGAAAAGTGCAAAAAAAAAGTGTATTACCCAAGAGAGGTGAGCATTCTAAAAAATTATGCAGTATACCCCATTAAACCTAGACTTTATCGTTTATAATGTTGATTCACACATACAAATAAATTAAATCATGAAAGACTTAGTCTATATACCTAAGTTATTTATATTTCAGTATTCTAATATTTCAAAAATTTAATCCATCATGTGCGCACACCATGTACATATGATGTGTGCTTAAATTAAAATACACGGTTAATACATTTAAAGAAGTCGAGATTTTGAATTGTAATTACTGAACATAAGCAAGAAAGTGGTTCATGATAATTATAAGTAATTAACTAATCTATCATTTTGAAGTCCGTCTACTCATAAATAACTGCAATGAAAATCAAAACCTTCCATTATAAAAAAACCACAAATATTTAACAAACCAGGTATAATTTTCTTGGCATGGAAAGAAAATCCAATAAGATAATTAATGATCTGAACTTGATCTTTAATCCAGAGAGTTGGGGTTTCTCAGAAGAACAACCAAAACAATGATTGCAAGGACCTTCATAAGATTTCATTTTCAATCCCCTTTTCAACAACACAATGGGTTGTGAATTGTACCCTCCAAACACTAAAAGAAATTGAAGATGAACTATGTAGAAAAAATAGACGATAGTTAAGAAACACAACTTTTAGTTTGCTATCTTAAAAACAAACAAGCGGGAGGGATCACTGACAAACGGCATCTCTTCCGTACATCAGGAAAATTCGGTTTCAAAAAATCTACCGAAAATCGCATTGGTAAAAAGAAATAAGGCAAAACATTCAGGCAAAGGAGAAAAAGAAGAAGAACACATCTATTTCAAGTTCATAGTTGTCAATTCTTGCCCTAATTTTTGTTTATTAATTGGATGGAACAAATGAGCTTTTGCTGACATAAATAGGACTGAGTTTTACAATGAAAACTTTAGTTCAAACAGATAAAGAAAACAATGAATGATAAGACAAATTATGCAGTAGTCAATTTGATCTAAAACAACTAAAACAAAACCCTAACTATCCAATTTCAAGCACAATCCTGAAGTAAAGGGAGTGAAAGTGGTGATATCCTTTGCTTTATCTCCTTGCATCCTTCACTAAATCGAAGTGTAGAAAGTAGATATTTTTCATGGTGCAAATGAGAGTGAGTGTTAGTGTCGCCTAATGCCTATGTTTTGCCAAATTACGATGAGGGGGAAATTTTTGAAACCCATCTTCAGATTCTTTAGCTAGCCTATTAGCTCACTATAATGGTTGTTTTTATAGCTTTCACGCACAAAAATTGGGATAAATTTAGGGATTCTAAAAATTTGTGGAATGAGTTCTGAAAAATAAGACGGGTGATTCATTAGTTAAAATCATGATTTTCTAAAAAATGATTAATTTACAATTTTTAAACAATTAATTATTTTGTTAACACTTATATCAGTCTAAAAATATATAATTAGGCTGTGTTTAGTTCACTGATAAGGTGTCACGGGATGCCGCCCCGATCCTCGAGATTAGCATGGATACCGTGACTTACAACTTATCCAACCAGATTGTCGCACAAAGTTGCACCAATAGATGCAAGATTCTTCTATGTCTAGAAAGTCTATGTCTTTAGGTGCAATGTATGATTTTTGTAATGGCTATTATGCCATCGGTATGCCCCTGTGGTAATTTTTATCACAATATAAAGCGTTACAATATAATAATAGGTCAATAGGCCTATTTTATTTTTACCTATTAGAGGGGGGACATTGTAGGAACCGCCGGATCGCCGACTCTATATGATTATCTGAATCGGGGTTCATGCAAATATGATTAACGCGCAGCGGAAAACGAATCATACCTTTTGCACTAAAATTAGTTCTAAGATCAGAACTGTAGATCGAGGAATCGATGAAGCCTGGACCTCACGATCTTCTGCTGTATTCCTCGCCTTATCTCGAACGTTGTGTGGGCAACGAGCTATCGAGACTCTCAACCATCTTCTACTAATACGTATCTCAGATTTTTATGTCTGTGTATCTGTATTACTGTGTGTCGAAAACGGCTGACTTGAGGTTTATTTATAGGCTACAATAGGGACCTTGAGGAGGATTAGGAATCGGTCTCCTGATAGGCTTAGGAGTCCTTAATTCGATCTGAATATACTTCTTAAACCTATCAATAATATCTTAATCCACTAAAAAGATATTATTGAACTACCGTCCCTTATCCATATTAGATATGGCTCCTATTTATTATGTGCATGTTTATCTCCCCGTGTTTAAGATATCGAATGTCCATTAATTAAATGAATTACTGACAATTCAATTAATTAATATTTAATCCAAGAGTAGTACCACTCAACTTTATTATCATGCCGGAATAAATCCACCTGCAGGGTTTACATGATAATCCTTATGAGTTCCTCAAGGGGACATCATCATCCTAAATAATTAGGACACGGTTTCATTATATAATCAACAGCAGACCATATAAACAACATTGTATCCCAATTTACCGAGCTTATTGATTTAATAAATAAATCTCACCCATTGGTAAATTAAAGAAACATATATCGAGTATACATGCCCGTTATCATACAATGATTAAGAGGACGCACATCCATAATAACAGAGGTCTTGTTTTATTTATGTAGTCAGTACAAATAAAACAACCTCAATTGGTCCTGCTCAATACATACAAAATGTACTAGTGTAATTTTATAATCAAGACAGATTAATACCAAATTACACTACAACCATTCCAATAATTTATCCAAAATTATCTCGGCTGTGAGCTACCATTTATAATCTATAAGGAACTGATAACATGATCTTCTGTGTGGCACCACACACCATGTTATCTACAATATAAATTAATTGGACAACTGCAATAACGTATATAACAAATATATAAAATGCAAACATTTGACCATAAAAGATTCTCATATCATAAATAGATGTTCATACAAAAGCTAGGCTTGTAGTATACATCCTAACAATCTCCCACTTATAGTAAAAGACTATGTTGTCATATACGCTGCCATGCATCTGATTCCCATCCCATCAACATGCTTATCGAAGGCTTTTGCCGGAAGGGCCTTTGTGAAAGGATCTGCTAGGTTATCGGCTGATGCAATCTTGGCGACAACAACTTCCCCTCGCTTTACGATATCTCGTATCAGGTGGTACTTGCGCTCAATGTGTTTACTTGCCTTATGGGCTCGTGGTTCCTTCGAGTTTGCTACTGCACCACTGTTATCACAATAGATTGTGATAGCTTTGGGCAAACCAGGAATCACTTCTAAGTCCATCAAGAAGTTTCTGAGCCATACAGCTTCTTTGGCTGCCTCAGAGGCCGCCACATATTCAGCTTCCATGGTGGAGTCCGAAACGCATTTCTACTTCACACTTCTCCACACTATCTCCACCTCCCAAGGTAAACACATACCCCGAGGTTGATTTACTGTTGTCCCTGTCTGACTGGAAATCCAAATCCGTGTAACCCACAGGTAATAAATCATTTGCCTGGTAAACTAGCATATAATCTCCAGTCCTTTTCAGGTACTTTAGAATATGCTTTACGGCAGTCCAATGACCTTGTCCTGGGTTACTTTGATATCTACTAACCATGCCCACGGCAAAGCAGATATCCGGTCTTGTACATAGCATCGCATACATCAAGCTTCCTACAGCCGAAGCATAAGGAACTGCTTTCATCTCCTCTATCTCCTTTGGTGTCTTAGGACACATTTCCTTAGATAAAGGCACTCCATGTCTAAAAGGTAGAAAACCTTTCTTGGAGTTTTGCATGCTAAAACGAGCTAGGATAGTGTCAATGTATGAAGCTTGAGATAAGCATAACATCCTTTTCTTGCGATCCCCTATAACTTTGATCCCAAGAATATGTCCAGCTTCTCCTAAGTCCTTCATAGCAAACTACTTGGACAGTCATACCCTTACGTCTGACAACACCTTGACATTGTTTCCAATTAACAAGATGTCATCTACATATAGTACAAGAAATACCACCACGTTTCCGTCACTCTTCTTATATACACAAGATTCATCCGAACATTGAATAAATCCATAAGACTGGATTACTTCATCAAAATGGATGTTCCAAGATCTCGAAGCTTGTTTTAGTCCATAAATAGACCGATTAAGCTTACACACAAGATGCTCTTTGCCCTTCTCAATGAATCCCTCTGGTTGCTTCATATAGATGCTTTCTTCAAGACTTCCATTAAGGAAAGCTGTCTTGACATCCATCTGCCAAACCTCATAATCCATATGAGTAGCAATAGACAAAAGAATCCGGATAGACTTCAGCATGGCTACCGGCGAAAAGGTTTCCTCATAATCGATCCCTTCTTTTTGAGTATACCCTTTCGCAACAAGCCTTGCTTTAAAGGTCTCTACTTTTCCGCCTGATCCTCTTTTCCTTTTGTAGACCCATTTACATCCAATGGCTCTTACACCATTTGGAGGTTCTACAAGCTCCCAGACTTGATTAGAATCCATAGATTCTATCTCAGAGAGCATTGTCTTTTGCCAAGATATCGCATCTTTATCTTGGAGTGCTTTGTCATAAGTCCAGGAACCTATTTCATGTTGTCCAGGGACCAAGTCTGAAGACTCTCCCAAAAACATGAATCTATCAGGTTGTCTAACAACCCTCCCACTACGACGAGGCACTATCGGTATTTGTGTATCATTAGTGACACGCGGTGCAGTCACTTGTGGTATCTCATCTTGTACCGTCGGTACATCCGAAGTATCCCCTCTCATTTCCTCAAGAACAATTTCACTCATGGGTTTATGGTTCATTACATAGTCCTCTTCTAAATATCAGGCATTCGTGCTAACAATGACCTTCTGATCTTTAGGACTATAAAATAAACCACCTTTCGTTCCTCTAGGATAGCCCACAAACAAGTGCACTTCCGTACGAGATTCTAACTTATCAGCATCTCCCTTTAGCACATGTGCTGGACTACCCCAAATTCGAATGTGTTTCAGACTAGGCTTGCGCCCAGTCCACAATTCTGTGGGAGTAAAGGGTACTGACTTAGAAGGTACCAAGTTTAGAATGTACGTCGCTGTTTCCAAAGCGTACCCCCAGAACGAATTTGATAATTCTGAATAACTCATCATCGATCTAACCATTTCCATAAGAGTCCTATTCCTTCGTTCCGCCACACCATTCTGTTGGGGTGTACCCGGTGCAGACAATTGGGATTGAATCCCAGCCTCTGATAAGTAACTCCTTAACTCTCCTAAGAGGTACTCACCACCACGATCAGATCGTAGTGTTTTGATACATTTACCATGACGTTTCTCCACATCAACTTTGTACTCTTTGAACTTGTCAAAGCACTCAGACTTGCGGCGCATCAAGTAAATGTACCCATATCTCGAATAATCGTCTATAAAAGAGACAAAATATTCGAAACCACCTCTTGCCTGAATAGTTATAGGGCCACATAAATCAGAATGAATCAATTCCAACACTTCTTTGGCTCTATACCCCTTTGCCTTAAATGGCCTTTTTGTCATTTTTTCCTCCAAGCAGGATTCACAAGTTGGATAGTTTTCCACTTCCAAGGAACTCAAAGGTCCATCGGCTATCAACCTTTGAATCCTCCACAAGTTAATATGACCCAACCTTAGATGCCAAAGATATGTTTGATTCATTTTCGAAGGTTCTTTTCTCTTATTAGATTTAGAAGATGTGCTATTAATTTCCATTTGTTGCATCGTAGGAGTTATAGGATTAAGAACATATAAATTGTCAACCAACGTACCAGAACAGATAATAACTCTATTCTTCTTAACGACAACATTGTTATCAAAAGAAACAGAATATCCATCGTTAAAAAGTTTAGAAACTGAAATCAAATTCTTTCTAAAACAAGGTACGTAAAGACAATTTCTCAAAATCAAAGTCTTATTCCTAGGAAAAGACAAATAAACGTCTCCCACTGCAATGGCCGCTACTTTCGCAGCGGTGCCCATATATATAGTAATTTCTCCATCACTTAGTTGTCTGGTTTCCTGGAACCCTTGCAATGAATTGCAGACATGATCAGTGGCTCCTGTATCTACACACCAGGTACCGGTAGATAACACCGCTAAACATGTTTCAACAACTAATGCCTGACTCTGGTGTCCGAAGAGTTCCTTGAGATTATGCATCATATCATAGGCAGTGGGCATGGCCTGATGCTGATGTTGCAGTACTTTTGACAAAGAAGCCAAAATGTGACATCGCACCATCTCATCTGCCTCGATCCACTTCCTATATGCTAATCTCTCATCTTCACTAGAGTTTTCATTGGGCATTTCAGGACAGTTCTTAGTGAGTACAAACTTGTACTCTTCTGCATTCAGGATAATATCCATGTTTCGTTTCCAATCAATATAATTAGGACCAGTAAGTTTGTTTTCTTTAAGTATAACAACAAGAGAATTGAAAACCATAATGAAAATCCTGAGAATCACATAAATAAACACATAGGTCAAAACATTTGAATTGACAAATCATATTGTTCCCTCAAACAACATAATCTAAATTCACCAACACCTCAATACACCGTGAACTTCGTATGCCACGATAGTGTGGACGTATACTAATTCAAACATTTGTTAGATGAGGTTTTACCCATTAATTTTACTATCTTGTCAACTTAACTTTATGACAAATAAAATTAATAGTTGGTATTGCTTTGGCCATACAAATAACAGTAGTGACTCCGATGGGGAGGATACTTATCAAATGTATCTAAGTGTACACCATTACTTGATACTAAGTCCATTATCTAGGATTATGCCCCTTCAGATGGAGAAGATGACACGCTCCTAAAAAACTTTCTATAATCATCCATAAAGGAAGTTTGATCTAGTGATCCGCAAATGAACTCATCCGATGTGGAGGAAGGCACTTAAAGCCAACGCGCAAATTCAAATGCATCACTTACAAACCAGTAATGGAGGCCATGAGACTTATTAAATTAATTAATCCCTCTCCCACTTAGTTATTTAACATGAGGGATTTTACATGTATATCATATAGAACACATACAAGCATGCTTGATAAAACACATATAAAGCAATAAATATGAAAAACACAATTTCCAACTATTATGGCCTCATTTTATCGCTGTGTTCTTGAATGTTTGCCGTCAAACGGTCGTGCTCGATCTGAAACACGCCGCACGGTCTGACCGTGCCCTCCAGCACGGTCGTGCCCTATCCTTCAGTGGCGATCTTCAGCTGGCACGGTCTGACCGTGCCCTCCAGTACGGTCGTGCCCGACCTTCAAACACGCCGCACGGTTGACCGTGCTCCATAGCACGATCGTGCCCTACCCTTCAGTCGCGATCCTCAGCTGGCACGGTCTGACCGTGCTGCATAGCACGGTCGTGCCCGGTTGTGTGACCCTAACCTTGTATCTATTACATCCATCGATCCTATACCCCACGAAGGAGTTTACATATAATCTAGATCGAACAGAAAATTCAAACCTAACATGACAAACCGCCGTGATTTTACTATTACAATCATACATTCAAAAACAACCTCGACATGTCCGAGGGTTTAATTCATACATAAACATACATTCAGACCATAATAGTTGGATTTAAGGTTCCTGCAGAAAATCATAATTTTTTGCACATCCTACTATTATCCGATCTAAAATACACATGCTTCAAGAAATGATTCATAATAGAATTAACCGATTCAATCGAATAGAGTTAGAAAACCACGGCTCTGATACCAATTGTAGGAACCGCCGGATCGCCGACCCTATATGATTATCTAAATCGGGGTTCATGCAAATATGATTAACACGCAGCGGAAAACGAATCATACCTTTTACACTGAAATTAGTTCTAAGATCAGAACTGTAGATCGAGGAATCGATGAAGCCTGGACCTCACGATCTTCTGCTGTATTCCTCGCCTTATCTCGAACGTTGTGTGGACAACGAGCTATCGAGACTCTCAACCGTCTTCTACTAATACGTATCTCAGATTTTTATGTCTGTGTATTTGTATTACTGTGTGTCGAAAACGGCTGACTTGAGGCTTATTTATAGGCTACAACAGGGACTTTGAGGAAGATTAGGAATCGGTCTCCTGATAGGCTTATGAGTCCTTAATTCGATCTGAATATACTTCTTAAGCCTATCAATAATATCTTAATCCACTAAAAAGATATTATTAAACTACCGTCCCTTATCCATATTAGATATGGCTCCTATTTATTATGTGCACGTTTATCTCCCCGTGTTTAAGATATCGAATGTCCATTAATTAAATGAATTACTGACAATTCAATTAATTAATATTTAATCCAAGAGTAGTACCACTCAACTTTATTATCATGCCGGAATAAATCCACCTGCAGGGTTTACATGATAATCCTTATGAGTTCCTCAAGGGGACATCATCATCCTAAATAATTAGGACACGGTTTCATTATATAATCAACAGCACACCATATAAACAACACTGTATCCCAATTTACCGAGCTTATTGATTTAATAAATAAATCTCACCCATTGGTAAATTAAAGAAACATATATCGAGTATACATGCCCGTTATCATACAATGATTAAGAGGACGCACATCCATAATAACAGAGGTCTTGTTTTATTTATGTAGTCAGTACAAATAAAACAACCTCAATTGGTCCTGCTCAATACATACAAAATGTACTAGTGTAATTTTATAATCAAGACAGATTAATACCAAATTACACTACAACCATTCCAATAATTTGTCCAAAATTATCTCGGCTGTGAGCTACCATTTATAATCTATAAGGAACTGATAACATGATCTTCTGTGTGGCACCACACACCATGTTATCTACAATATAAATTAATTGGACAACTGCAATAACATATATAACAAATATATAAAATGCAAACAGTTGACCATAAAAGATTCTCATATCATAAATAGATGTTCATACAAAAGCTAGGCTTATAGTATACATTCTAACAGACATGATCCAGAAAAACCTTCCGAGTAACATTGCATAGAGCCTCCCTCTCTCTATCAACAATTGTAAGCATAGTGTGCATGTCATATTGTAATTATTAACGCATTCAATACAATAAAGTTTCCCCTTTTTATATATTGATGTACCATTAAAGCGCCTTTGGCGTGATTACATCGTATCATCTTGTGATTCCCAACAAGCTGTGAGTTAAAAAGGTGGAGTAATTAGACGAGCCGATTACTAGCCACACGGTTGCACTCTTTTTATACACATTACGAGGCACCCCGTGACAGGTGGTATCAGAGCCTCAGCTTTTGATCTGTTGGACTGAGGTAGGATGTCGGTTGAGGAACCTAGCACTAGGGGTACGTAAGGGCACGCCCGACCCCCGAATGTAAATCAGAGAATGGGAAATCTCGAGGATGAGATCGGGTTTCACAACGATAGGATTATGGAACTCGAGTTGCTTATTTCTGACTATCATCATGAGTTGGACGAATGTTGAAAAACTTGGAAGACATTTACTAAGGCCATGAGGGTAGCGGTAAACCAAGAACTGGAGGAAATAAGAATCTAGATTGGGTTGCTACAGAGAGCTGTGAGCAATGGTGCTCCTACCACGGAGCATGCACCTAGGTTTCAGGTACCTGAGTTGAAATCCTATGGTGGCGCGAGGGATACGAAAGAGGTCGAGAATTTTATGTTCGACATGGAACAATACTTTATAGCGGCAAACATCCAAGACGAGGGACGAAAAGTGTCCACCGCCACCATGTATTGATGGGAGATGCCAAATTATGATGGCGCACTAAATACAAGAAGATCGAGGATCATCGGGTGAGACTCGACATGTGGGTCCTTCTTCGGGATGTAATTATCGGTGTGATCCATGAGTACGTTAAAGCTTTCTCGATGCATATTCTTGACATTTGTGACATGTCTGAGAAAGACAAGCTCTTCACATTCATGAAAGGTCTAAAACCATGGACAAGGGCTGAGCTGCAACGCTAATGAGTTGATGATTTGAATGCCATCATGGGCACGGCCGAGCGACTGATGGACTATAATACCAAGCCTCGTAGCAACAATATTAGCAAATAATTGACAAGTGGTCAGTTCTAATGGCCAAGCTAGAAACAGCGACGGTGTAAGTTCATTCAGGTCGAATCTTGGAAAGAGTTATGGAAAGAGACCATCCTCCACTCGTTTCGGCACGCAGGAAAGTTCCAATCGAGGAAGGCCCCAACAAGACACTAAACAAAACATGCCCCAACGGAGTGTGGGCTAATTTCATTATGATGGGCCACATCGCATCAAAGACTGTTGTTGGTCCCAAGTGGTGTCCGAGGTTCAGAGGGGGGGGTGAATGAACCTTGGTCGATTTTTCAGAATCTTTAAAACAACCGTTCTGCACTGCAAGTTACTTGAGCTTGCAGCGATAGATGGTTACTGCTTGCAGCGCTAGAATGCAGTGCTGCACGCTGTAACCTGGAGTTTTGTACGCAGTGGAAATAAACTTTTAAACACAAGGCTGTTTTTCTCAAGAATGCTTCTTTCAAACGTTTTAAGATGAGAGACAGATAAATATGCAGAATATAGAAGCACAGATAAATAAAGCAATTAAAACACTTATGGCTTATAGTGGTTCGAAGGTGGTGTAATCCTTCTACGTCCACTCTACTGCTCCTCGAGCAGGAACTTTGTTAAGAAAGATTGATTTACAGGACTCTCCTAACAATCTATCAACTTTACAAAGCAAACCACCTACTGAAGTCCAGCGTACACACAGCAACTGCAAACTTCAAAGGCTAACCCACACAGGGTTCTACACTCCCACACAGGGAAGCTGCCTAACACTTAGACAACTAAACAAACAGCAAGGATTTCTCCTATCAACTGCTTCACACCACTAAAACAACCTAAGCACACAGCAACAAGGTTAAAAGGATAAAAAGGTTTTCTTCTACTTGTGCTTCGAAGTGAGCTTCTGAATCCGTAGGGAAACTTTCAGCTTGAACTTGCTTCACTTCGATAGGTTGAGTGACTGAAACTGTTGGCTTGAATGCTTGAAATTTGTAAGCTTGAAACTTTCGCGTATGGATTTTAGTTCTTAGTAACAGTGACAGTATCAGTAACCAGCTTCAGTTCTCCTCGACCTCTATTTATACTTGTAGGAGAAGATGTCCGTTGAAGGAGACATCCCTCTTTTGAATTTGAAGTAGCCTGGCCAAAGTATGGTACACATTTAATGCGACTTGACTTTTCCTTTCGGAGCATTTAATACGGCAGTTGCGGCTCGCAGCTTTCTGCAGCGCGTCAGTCCATGTGGCATTTTCTCATTGGCTCCGTGTCTGCTACTTTGACTTTTTCTTGAACGGCTCTATTATTCTTGCTTGAATCTCCATTCCTCGTACTGCATTTATCCTTCCTAGGATTTGCAGGATACTTCGTCTTGTAGATGACGCTGTATTACTTAACTGACTTGTAAGTCTACGTTGTATCCTAGGTCCTCGTGCAGCTGATGCTTTCTTTCAGTGCTGCTGTATCTTAGACCTGATTGCAGTATCTTCTTGCAGTGCTGCTGTAACTTCTTTCTAGCAGCACTCCTGTATCCTTTTCTTGCAGCGTTGCTGCACACCGTTCTTTCTTGTTTTGCTATATCGAAGTTCAGGCCTTAATTATACTTTGCTGTTCCTTTCTTCTTCCAGCTATGTTGTATCCTGCCTTTGTGCAGCGATACTGTATCCTGCCTTCTTGCAGCGATATCTTCTCTTAAAGCTTAGATGCAGCTTTATCCTCTTTTAACCTCCATTTCAATACTTGGCTCAAGACTCAATTCTAGTCTATTTATTCACTTAAACAATGTGAAAATGGGGTACTCAAAACTTCCTATTACATATTTGGTTTGTCTCATCAAAATCTAAACATTGAAATCCCAACAATTTCCCCCTTTTTGATGAAGACAAAACCTTTATAATATTTCGTTCATAAAGAAGTTTCATTTACATTAACTCATATGGTTTATCTAGATTACATGCTTGGACAGCTTTGAACAGTTAAATCTAACCCTGGATTCATTAGAGATGCATCATGCTATTCCTTTCAACAAAAGCAACAAGAAAACATAAACAGCATGCATGAGTTCATAAGAGTTGAACTTGGATAAAACAGAAGGAAAAATTTCTTCATTAACAGAGAGAAATTTTTACAACTTAGCAAAAATACAATAAGGATCACAAGGAGGTATATGAATACAACTTAGTAAAATAAAGACCTTTTGCTTGCTGGTTCGTCTGATCTTCTTCCTGCAAACCTTTCAAGGTCTTCCCTTCCTCTTGATCATTTCCACCAGTCCCTGATGGACTCTTGGTAGGACTCTTCCAGCTTGTGTCTGATCACGGGAATTTGAATCCATCTCAGCCAGAAGTCCTTCCTTTACTCGGTCCATATATAATTGTTGAATATCAAGGCTTCCTTCCCGAACGAGCTGTTCATACCTTTTCAATGCAGTCTTGCAGGTATGGTACTTGCTGAATTTGCCTTTTCTGTATAGATCTCGGAAGTGTCTGAGGTACTCTGATCGTTTGAAAATAGTGATCGCCTCAAATGTTGGATTCCGATCATAAGGCAGTCTGACTTTTTTGAAGATGTCAAATCTCCAAGCCATGTTCTCTCCTTCGGGCCTTTGATCCATCAACACGGACACTTCAGCAGAGATATTTTCAGTATCAAGATGAGGGATTTCTTGAGGAGGGAATTGGTAGAAGTTATTTGGAAAGATTTTTCTGTCACAAATTACTCCAAGTCTTTGAATCCAGGCGTTAGGATCTGTAGCTTCTTCGTTCTGGCGCCTTTGATTCTCAAACTCGTCCCCGCTCACCCTCTTCCTTGAGCCTTGCTGCTGACTATCATCCCTTCTCTTATGATGATAGCTGGGCAGTGCTGCATCCTTGCTTGCAGCTCTGCTGTGTGCAGAACCTGCAGCCGATCTTCTTCCAGCAGCTGCACCGGCTCCACCAGCTCCATCAACATCTCTTCTCCATCTCTTCGGAGAAGGGATGTCAGCAGCAGCAGATGATCCAGACCTTCTTCTCCTCCTGCTGAGAGGTTGCTGGTCATCATCTTCTTCCTCTTCAGATTCAGCAGCCCCTTTGCTCCTGTATCTATCTTCAAAACCTTCCCCCTTTTTGGCATCATCAAAAAGCGGGGGCTGAGCAGGGGCAGCTGAGACCGCCCTTGATCGCGGGCGTCGGGTCGGTTCAGGGACGAGCTCTGGAGCATCGACATGCTGAGGGAATGCTCGGACCATTATGTCCCTGAGTTCTCCTACAATCAGCTCCAGATTCCCCAGGCGGTCGTCCACACTTCTGGTTCTTTGAGATTGATCATAGACACGATCCAGAAGTGTTTCCAGGACTTTGGAGTGAGAGTTGAGTCTGGTTGAGGCATTTTCAGCATGCTGCTTGCATTGTCTGACCTCCTGGCGCGTCAGAACAGCTTCGACCTTCAACTCCTTCTCCAACCTGACCCGATCGTAGTACAACCTGTTTGAATGTTCAGTGAGAGTTGACTTGATCATATCAGGCAGCACTTTGAGGTCCTTCTTGAAACCCGTCATGGTTTCAGCATGAAATTGGGCACTGACCCTGAGACTGTTGCGCATGATAGACTCATGCTCCTGGAAAGCATGCAACAGGTGTCTAACAACGGTCTAGACTCTATTGATAGATTCATCAGGAGTCAGCCCTGAATTTCTTCTCGTCGAGGCAGCAGCGGATACAGCAAAAGGAATAACATCTTGACATATTGGTGCTGCATCCTGCCTCGGGACTTCAGAAGCAACCTCATCCTCATCCTTGCTGGTTTGAGAGCTTGTCGAGCTTGAGGATGGGTGCTCTTCTCCTTCTTCTTCTTTTTCTTTCTCATCTGCCTCCTCTTCGCCGGATGAGGCTTGAACAGGAACTGCTCCGCCAGATTTTGGTCCATGAATAGCTATGTTCCGTGCCTTCATCATCCTTGCAAAGTCGGCATGAGACATGTTAGCGTCCACAGTAACCTCTGCTGCTGTAACCTTGGAAGGTTCTTGAGAGCGAGCAGCAGCTGCAGCATCAACCTCCTCTCGAGGTGTCTCTAGCTGCACTGGGGTTACCTCAGCTTTAGCTCCAGCATCCTCAATGGGTACTGTCTGAACAGCCTCCCCACCTGAGGTCTTCTCACCCTCAGGAAGTGTTGTCTGAACAACATCCTCCACAGAGGTCTTCTCAATGGACCCCGTCTCCTTGGCCGGTCAGGTAACAACTTCGACAGCCTCTGCTGCAAGAATGGGTTCTTGCAGCTCTGCTTGGCTTCCTGCAGCGGTCACAGCTTTCAGCACTGTATCCTCCACTGCTGCAAGAATCTCAGCTTCCACTCTGCTTTTCTCAGCAGCTCCTTCTGCTTGTTGAAGGGTGGTTGCCGGTTGCACTGCTGTCGTGTCCAGTGCAGGGAGTACCGCATCTGCAACTTTCTCCGTAGATGCTTCATCGGTAATTTTAGAGATGTCTGTGATGACATCCCTGATTATGGCTGATGGTTCCCCCTCAGAATCTGCAGCAGCAGCATCTTCATCTTCGCAAACTGGAGAATCGCCATAATCCAGTAGTTGGGCTTCCTCCTCCTCCAAGCGATCCAGCGTGACAATGTTGGAGAGGCCCTCAACCACTTGCTCATATGCAGGGGAGTTCATCTAATGTGAACTTGAACTGCCTTCTCCCCGCATCCTCCTTGGAGTGTGCTGCATCCTGGTTTCCTTCATGCTTTGCTGCAGCGCTAGATGCAACATAGCTTCTTCAGCTTGCTCCACTCCCAAGGTGTCGATTTGCTCTTGAGCAAATGCGACCTCATCACCCCTTCTTACAGCCTCCGTAGTCGAGACGAGAAAGACCTGCACATCTTCCACTGCTGCTCTCATCGGCAGCTCTGCAGAGTCGGATTCTGCAAGAGCTTTGCTCTTTCCCTTATCTTGTGCTCCCTATGCAGCACTGCAGCCATCGAGCTCTTGAACTCTTGCTGCAAAGTCAGGTTGCAGGAGTGCCAGAATGTCTTCTGATTTGGCCCACTCCAGGACAGCTTGCTCGACTGTCAGGAAATTCTTCCATTTCAACAGGATTTCCCCCTTTGACAGCCGCATCTCTCTCCAAAGAGAGTACTCCGCAGCCATATTTCTAGCAGCCGGAATGGTGGGATCGAGCACTGAAGCTTCTGTTTGTAGACGAGCTTCTTCTTCAGTGGGCTCGACCCGGTGCTGATGTGGCTCCCGAAGCTGATGTGACTCATCCCCAAGGTCAACTACAACCATATTAGGTGTAGAGAGTTGGGAATCAAGAGAGTCACCTTTATCCATGGGCTGATATGACACATCCCAAACAGCAGCAGCAGCAGCCCTCTTGCTGCGTGGAGCCCTTCTCACCAAGGGTGCGTCATCATCTGGGGAAGAGGATTCAAGTTCATGTACAGCCTTCCCTGAACTCCTCTTGATAACATGAAGAAGACTCGAAGGATCCTCTTCTTCAGCTTCTTCCCCGCTGCCTGCAGCTTCATCTTGCAGAGCAAGAGTTGCATTCTTTTTGTCTTTGGTTTTCTTCCTCGCAACTCCTGCTCCTGCAGCCTTCGGCTGGGTCTTGCCCTTCTTCTTCTCCCCGAGATACTTTCCAAGGTGAATGGGGGCAGGTGCTGCAAGTTGAAGGCCTAGCTTGCAGAGCAGAGAGCAGATGGTGATACCGTAGCTCCGACACTCCGTTATCTTCTCTGCTTCCTCCCACAGCCTCTTCATGATGAACCGTGCCCAGTTCACATTCTCTCCGGCCATGATTGCAGACATGATCGGGAACCGAAGATCTATGCATTTATCGTAACTCTCTGTCCTCCCTTCGATGGAGTATGCACAGATGTCGTGGACAAGTTCAAACTCCGATTTGAAGAGCTTCTTGGGGGCGTTTCTCTTGATTTCAGCCCCTGCATCCCTTGCTCGAAAGAGATCCCACATCTCTTGAGCCGATGTCTCCCCATACGTCGCCAACTGGCTGGGGGTCAAACCTGCAGCCGAGATGCTGAAGGTGGTGGCGATGTCCCTAACGGTCAGCGGCCGTTCTTCTTCATCTGCATCCATCCTGAACAGAATGCAGTTTCTTTCCTCCGCCTGCCTAGCGTAGGCGTAGAATCTCTGTACTGACTCTGTGGAGAAGCCAGCGTACACGGTGGTCAACAGCCCTAGGACTTGGGTCTGTTGAAGAGCATCAAAAATCCTCTTGATCAGAACATTATCATACAGTCCTGACTCAAGGATGTGTTCCTGGTTGATCATTCTTCCATCAAGAACGATGGTTCTTCTGGCAGCCATTGATGATATTTTTACGAGAGAGAAAGAGAAAGAACAAGGGTTTGCACTTAGAGAATTTTCTGCGATCAAAGTGTTTCTCTCTCTGAAGATGGTGAAAAGTGAATTCAAATGGCACGTTTTGATCTTTATGGCAGTTCTCAAGAGACGTGCGTAGATCAACGGTTGAGATAAATCAAGGAGATGATCTAGTGGCTCAGGAAAAAGCGGAGATGTCAAATCGATGTTAATAATTACTTGGCGCGTGGGCTTTGTCAGCGCCCTTTCCACTTCCTGACACCCGCAGTCATTCATTTAATGCTGAAAGACATGCCCTTTGCCGCCTAAATAAATGCCTTTTTAAGGTTGCAGCAGTCCAAGTATGAGGTTGCAGAGCAATCAATACTCTTTTGAAATTAATGCTGTAACCTGGTGCTGCTTGAATTCTTGATAGCTGTTGTACTGTAAGAATAAGGTTGCAGCGCTGTCTGAACCCAGTGTTGTATTAACGCGTAGCTTACAGTACCATCTTTACTGCTTCCTGCAAGCATGCAGAGGTTCCCCCTACAAGCTTGCATCATCTTTTTCTTCACAACTTAAGGATTCCCAGTTGGTTTCGAAGCATGGAAAACCTCGATTCACTCAAGGGTTTTGTAAGGATATCTGCAAGCTGTAGATCCGTGTGAACTTTCTCTAGCACAATGTCTTTCTTCTCAACATGATCTCTTATAAAGTGATGACGAATGTCAATGTGCTTTGTTCTTGATTGAAAGACAGGATTATGGGTAATTGCAATAGCGCTAGTATTGTCACAGAGAATTAGAGTCTCTTTTTCTTCTATCCCATAATCTCTAAGTTGCTGCTGTATCCAGAGAATCTACGCACAGCAACTTCCTGCTACAACATACTCTGCTTCTGCTGTAGAGGTTGCAATTGAGGTCTGCTTCCTGCAGAACCACGAGACAAGTCTATTTCCCAAAAATTGACACGTCCCACTTGTACTCTTTCTATCAATCTTGCAGCCTGCATAATCTGAGTCGGAGTAACCTTTAAGCTTGAATACTCCTTCCTTAGGATACCATAGGCCGACTTCCTGAGTTCCTTTCAGATACTTAATTACCCTTTTTACTGTTAAAAGGTGAGATTCATTTGGTGCTGCTTGGAATCTAGCACAGACTCCTACTGCAAACATAATGTCTGGCCTGCTTGCTGTGAGATACAGCAATGATCCAATGAGGCGTCTGTACTTGGTAATGTCTACATCTTTACCATCTTCATCTTTGTCAAGACTTATGGATATGGATATGGGAACGGACGTTGCTGCTCCATTCTCCATGCCAAATTTCTTGATAAGCTCCTTCGTATACTTGACTTGGTTGATGAAGGTTCCTGTAGGTAGCTGTTTTACCTGCAGTCCGAGAAAGAAACTTAATTCTCCCATCATACTCATCTCGAACTTTGACTGCATCAGGTTGGAGAATTTCTCACATAGCTCTTTGTTTGTGGATCCAAAGATAATATCATCCACATAAATTTGTACAAGAAGTACACTTTCTCCGTCCTGTATCCTAAACAGCATTTTGTCGATTGTTCCTTTTTGAAAGCCATTTTCCAGAAGATAGAGAGATAAGGTGTCATACCAAGCTCTTGGTGCTTGCTTCAGTCCATATAGGGCTTTTTGTAACCGAAACACCTTCTCTTCTGCTTGATCCTCGAAACCAGGAGGTTATTCAACATATACTTCCTCTGTAAGGAGAACATTCAGGAATGCACTTTTAACATCCATTTGATAGACGTTGAAATTCATATGTGCTGCATAGGCTAAGAAAATTCTTATTGCTTCTAACCTTGCCACTGGTGCAAAAGTCTCATCAAAATCAATTCCTTCTTCCTGACAATATCCTTTAGCAACTAATCTTGCTTTGTTTCTTACAACAACTCCTGATTCATCTAGCTTGTTCTTGAACACCCACTTTGTTCCAATTACACCTTGATGGGTTGGTCTTGCGACTGTTTTCCATACTTGATTTCTTTCAAATCCATTCAATTCTTCTTGCATGGCCTGCACCCAGTTGCTATCTTGCAGTGCCTCTTCACCATTTTTAGGCTCTGATTGTGATATGAAGCATGCAAACATTGCTTCATGTGGTATGGACCTCCTTGTCCTTACACCGATGGATGGATCTCCTATTATGAGATCTTTTGGATGATTTCTAAGCCATGTCCTATCAGAATCAAAGACATGAGTTGGTGTATCTTGCTCATCACATTGATGTAATGCAGGAGGTTCTACTGCTGTAAGAATATCTGCTGCATCCAAGGTTGCAGCTTCTTCTTCTTTATCTTCTGCTGTAGGCAGAACTCCTTCTATGTATGGTACAACATTCTCTTTTCTGGGAGAGGTCTCTTCAGGTGGTTTTTCCAGTTTCTTTGTGTCACAATGTGGTTCATCAAACACCACATGTACAGATTCTTCTACCACCAGGGTTCTCTTATTAAACACTCTGAAAGCTCTACTTACAGCAGAGTATCCTAAAAATACTCCTTCGTCTGATTTAGCATCAAAAGTTTTCAGATGTTCATTTCCATTGTTGAGAGCGTAACACCTGCATCCAAAGATGTGCAGATAAGAGATATTCGGTGTATGGCCATTCTATATTTCATAAGGCATCTTGTCAAGATCCTTGATGATTAGACATCTGTTCTTCGTGTAGCATGCAGTGTTGGTTGCTTCAGCCCAAAACCTCTTGGGTATTTCTGCTTCTGCTATCATTATCCTTGCTGCTTCCTTGAGGGTTCTATTCCTTCTTTCAGCAACCCCGTTTTATTGTAGCGTTCTTGCAGCAGAGTATTCATGACGAATACCATTGTCAGAACAGAATTTCTCTATAAACTTATTTATGAACTCGGTTCCTCTGTCTGATCTTATCTTCACTATACTCAAGCTCTTTTCATTCTGAATTTTCTTCATGAGACCAGGTAGCTTTTCTTGAGTTTCCGACTTCTTTGCTAGAAAGATCGTCCATGTGTATCTGGAGTAGTTATCCACTACTACTAGGGAGTACTTCTTCCCGCTCAAGCTTACTGGTTCTACTGGTCCAAAAAGGTCCATGTGTAGAAGATCTAGAATCCTGTGGGATGATTTCTGAAAGAGCTCTTAACTTGCTTTCCTTTTTGACACGCTCCACAAACATTCTCCTTTTTGTAAGCTACATCTGGTAATCCTCTCACGAGGCCTTTTCTTGCTAGCTTGTTGATAGTCTTGAAGTTCAGGTGACTTAATCGTTTGTGCCATAGCCAGCTCAGCTTCAGTGGACTTTTCACAATGAAGCATGTTGATTGAGTGGAGGAATTCCAATCTGCTAGGTAGATATTTCCTCTTCTTGTTCCTGTAAGCTTTACTTCATTTGTGGTGCTGTCTTTGATTAAGCATTTGTTGAGGTTGAATTCCACTGTGTATCATTTGTCACAAAATTGACTGATGCTTAGGCGATTGTATCTAAGCCCCTTTACATAGGATACATCCTTGATCTTTATGTTCCCTTTGACTAGGCATCCGCTTCCTTTTGTGCTTCCTTTGGAATCATCTCCAAATATGACCTTAGGTCCTTTACATTCTTGAAAGTCTTTCAACGTTTCTTTACTGCCTGTCATGTGCCTTGAGCAGCCGCTGTCGATATACCATACATCACTATTGCATCCTGGCACTGTAACCTGTAACAAATTCAAACAGATTTAGGTACTCATATCCATACGGGTCCTTTGGGGTTAGTTACTTTGGGAACCCAAACTTTCTTAACAGTAACTACTTTACTGTAAGATTTGTTGGTTCTCATACTGTGTGCAGTTGTCTTGACAGACTGCTTGTTAAAAGTGTATGCATAACCAACATGTGTGTTACCAACACCCTTATAGTGTGGTCTTCCACCATACTTCCCTGGAGTATATCTTCCTTGAGGTTTAGACATGTAGGTCTTAGTATAGGTGGGAGAGTTTCTTCTATGCTGCAACTTTGTTGGTTGCTGCATCCTTTTGCTGCATGCAGCAGATGGCTTCTGCTGTAGCCAATTCTTAGATGCAGGCTTACTCCCTGCAGTTGAGTATTGGGGTCTCTTCCCCTTAGAGCATTTACAATGCACAATTTAATTGGGTTATAGTTAGCGAACTATAACCCAAGATGCATTGTAGAAGAAAAAAAAGTGAGTTATGAACTCTGATTTGACACTTGGGTTCAACATATTGAACCCATATTTTCAGCCTTTGTTTTTTTTTTCTTTTTTCCAGTTATTATTAATTGTTTTAATTTCTTGTTCTTAATTATTATTAATTGTTTTTTGTATTTTATACTTAATTTTTTTTCTAAATTATTTTATAATTAATTAGTAGCAGAACCCCATGTGCAATTTTTTTTTCTAATTTTATAAAATTAATTTAGCTGATAGACATTTTTAAATTAAAATAGAGTCGTTTATGGCCGTTGTCAAAATAGCCGTTTATGACCGTTATCAAAATAGAGTTGTTTATGGCTGTTAATAAACGGCTCTATTTTTTTCTATAAATATATCAAAAACATTTTCATTTATTCATATTACATTTTCATTTATAATAATAATTTTGCACAACTATATTTTAAAATTTTGATATTTATTTTATTCATATTATCATAAATATAAAATTATTTTAGATGATAAAAAATCTCAAATTAAATATTAGGTGAAGGAGAGAGAGTTAACTATAACTCATTTTTTAGATATGATTGGAGGAGTTAAAAAATGTAAGTTATAGTTAATGGAATGGTGATGTGGAGGGGTAGGTGGAGGAGAGAGAATGAACTATAACCCACTTTTTTTGTTAGCATTGTAAATGCTCTTATCCGTCATTGCTGTTTTGTTCATGATCTTTTCAGAGTCACAGAGTAACTCTTTCTCCATTGGAGTTTTAGCTTGAACAAAATTTACAGCTTTGGATGTACTTGCTGTATTTTGAGAGCCTTGATTGCTGTAACCTATGTCTGATATCTCAAAAGGATCTCTGACACGGTTTATGCAATCTCTTGCGTCCTTTGAAGATTTGGTGAACGTGCTCATCTTGGACTGCAAGATTTCCTTCTCAGATTTTAGCTAGGTGATCAACATATTCAATCTAGAGACCTCTTGTTGCAGATTACTACACTTTGAGTTATCAGACTCTCGTGCAGCGAGCATTTTGGCAATGTCGATGTTTTTGCTCTTGAGGATCTCATTATCGATTCTAAGGTTCTCATTCTCAACCTTAAGTTCCTCATGAATTGAGTTGATCTGCTCGAAATCACTCATGATCCTTTTCAAGGAGTGGATCATGTTCAGTTCCTCATCAACTTGTATGGACAACGGTTGGTAGATTACCTCATCTTCTTCGCTGTCCTCATCATCTCTAGCCATCAGGCATATGAGTGCTTCTTCGTCAGAGGATGAGGTTTCAGTATCACTGTCAGAGGATTCTGCAACTTTCAGTACTTCCTTTGGAACTACTGCATCCTTGGCTTTCTCCATCTCTCATATGAGAGCTTGAAGCTTGTGTCTTTCCTCTCTTCTTTTATCTCTCCTCTGTTCTCTTTCTCCTTCAGGATACTTGTGCACGGTTGGATAAGGACAGTTCCTTGTGTAGTGTCCAGGCTTCCTGCAATTATAGCACAAGTCAATATTCCCTGTATTTGACTGTGGAGAAGAAGATACCTGAGGGGTTGGATGACTTCTTCTGAAGTCATTCTTTTTGTTGAGGTTGGTGTTGCTGCTATTGTTGTTGCTCTTGATGAATCTCATGAATTTCTTTAGGAGGAGCGTCGTATCCTCTTCAGCAACTTCTGCTGTATCCTCACTCTGCTTACTGCAACTGGCGGTTGTTGTATTCTTTGTTCCTCTGGCGGTTAGCGCTGTAACTTTGGAGATTGACTCCTCTGACTCATTTCTCCTTCTATTGATATCATACTCGAATGCATTCAAGTCGGAGAAAAGGTCAAATGTGCTTATGGACTTCAGGTCCATAGACACTCTCATGGCAGTGGTCTTGCTATCCCACTCCGCTGGTAGGGCTCTCAACACCTTCATGTTCTTTTCTTTCTGTGTGTAGTGTTTGCCCAGAGCTTCTAGTTCATTCACTATGGATGTGAATCTCAAATCTAGTTGCTCAAGAGTCTCTTCATTCTTCATTTCGAACAGCTCGAATAGTTGGGTAGCGTTGGAGATTTTATTATCCTTGGTGAGCTCAGTTCCTTCACAAATTTGCTCCAGTTTTTCCCATATTTCTTTGGATGTTGAGCAAGTTTTAACTTTGCTGAAGGTGCCTTTATCCAAAGTAATAAATAGAGCGTTCTTTGCCACATTATCCAGGTTGGCTCTCTTCCTGTCTTCATTACCCTACTCTTGACGTGGTTTGGTCAGGAAGTTTGGTGGTGGCTGCTCTCCTTCTGCATAGTCTCTTCCATACATTGGATTCACCTTCATGGGGATTATCGGTCCTTCAGTTATGACCGTCCACATCTCATCATTCATGGCAGAAAGGTGTGCCTGCATTCTTATCTTCCAGTCATCATATTCCTCTATGGAAAACATAGGTAGCTTGTGATTGGAGGAATCCATGATATGCTTTAAAAATGATTTTAATGCAAAGAAAAGAGCGAGACAAGGTGGATCTGGGTGGGTGACCAGATGAGTTAGCTTTTAACCCAACTTGCTCTGATACCACTTGTTGGTCCCAAGTGGTGTCCGAGGTTCAGAGGGGGAGGTGAATGAACCTTGGTCGATTTTTCAGAATCTTTAAAACAACCATTCTGCACTGCAAGTTACTTGAGCTTGCAGCGATAGATGGTTACTGCTTGCAGCGCTAGAATGCAGTGCTGCACGCTGTAACCTGGAGTTTTGTACGCAGTGGAAATAAACTTTTAAACACAAGGCTGTTTTTCTCAAGAATACTTCTTTCAAACATTTTAAGATGAGAGACAGATAAATATGCAGAATATAGAAGCACAGATAAATAAAGCAATTAAAACACTTATGGCTTATAGTGGTTCGAAGGTGGTGTAATCCTTCTACGTCCACTCTACTGCTCCTCGAGCAGGAACTTTGTTAAGCAAGATTGATTTACAGGACTCTCCTAACAATCTATCAACTTTATAAAGCAAACCACCTACTGAAGTCCAGCGTACACACAGCAACTGCAAACTTCAAAGGCTAACCCACACAGGGTTCTACACTCCCACACAGGGAAGCTGTCTAACACTTGACAACTAAACAAACAGCAAGGATTTCTCCTATCAACTGCTTGACACCACTAAAACAACCTAAGCACACAGCAACAAGGTTAAAAGGATAAAAAGGTTTTCTTCAACTTGTGCTTCGAAGTGATCTTCTGAATCCGTAGGGAAACTTTCAGCTTGAACTTGCTTCACTTCGATAGGTTGAGTGACTGAAACTGTTGGCTTGAATGCTTGAAATTTGTAAGCTTGAAACTTTCGCGTATGGATTTTAGTTCTTAGTAACAGTGACAGTATCAGTAACCAGCTTCAGTTCTCCTCGACCTCTATTTATACTTGTAGGAGAAGATGTCTGTTGAAGGAGACATCCCTCTTTTGAATTTGAAGTAGCCTGGCCAAAGTATGGTACGCATTTAATGCGACTTGATTTTTCCTTTCGGAGCATTTAATGCGGCAGTTGCGGCTCGCAGCTTTCTGCAGCGCGTCAGTCCATGTGGCATTTTCTCATTGGCTCCGTGTCTGCTACTTTGACTTTTTCTTGAACGGCTCTATTATTCTTGCTTGAATCTCCGTTCCTCGTACTGCATTTATCCTTCCTAGGATTTGCAGGATACTTTGTCTTGTAGATGGCGCTGTATTACTTAACTGACTTGTAAGTCTGCGCTGTATCCTAGGTCCTCGTGCAGCTGATGCTTTCTTTTAGTGCTGCTGTATCTTAGACCTGATTGTAGTATCTTCTGGCAGTGCTGCTGTAACTTCTTTCTAGCAGCACTCATGTATCCTTTTCTTGCAGCGTTGCTGCATGCCGTTCTTTCTTGTTTTGCTGTATCGAAGTTCAGCCTTAATTATACTTTGTTGTTCCTTTCTTCTTCCAGCTATGCTGTATCCTGCCTTTATGCAGCGATACTGTATCCTGCCTTCTTGCAGCGATATCTTCTCTTAAAGCTTAGATGCAGCTTTATCCTCTTTTAACCTCCATTTCAATACTTGGCTCAAGACTCAATTCTAGTCTATTTATTCACTTAAACAATGTGAAAATGGGGTACTCAAAACTTCCTATTACATATTTGGTTTGTCTCATCAAAATCTAAACATTGAAATCCCAACAACTGTCCCAAATAAATAGTTACTAAATGCGATTATGAGACTTATTGGGTCGGGAAGGCATAGTGAGATTGGGGTATCCCTGAGTGGTGCGGATGATTCAGAGAGCGAAGATGAGAAGCTCGAAGCCATTGCCCACCGGTGCAATGCCTTATCTTGAAAGATAGCAGCTAAGAGACAGGTGCCATCGAAGAGAACAAAAATGGTGCCGACTTTGACGGGCCAAACTGATGAAGTGCAGTCGTAAAAAATATAGAAGTCGAAAGGCCTGATGTTTGTGGATGTAAAGATTAATGGGAAACTTATGCGAACAATGATTGACACACCAAAGTTGGGAGACTCGGGCTTGCGCTGGAGAAAGCAGTAGGGCGAGTGAAGGTTATCAATTCCACTGTGTAGCCTATCGTCGAGGTCGCTAAGTCCGTGCTGTTTAGAGTTGGCCCCTTCGAGGAAAGGACCAATTTTTCCGTCGTGACAATGAATGACTTCAAGCTCATCCTTGGGCTTGAATTCCTAAGAGATACTCGAACGATAATGATGCCACACATCAACTCCTTGATGATGATGGGAAACAAACCATGCATCATCCCCACACTGATCGACAGGACAGCCAAAAATGGTCTGTCTACCTTGCAGTTTGAGAAATGCTACAGGATGAATGAGCCGTCCTTCTTGTGCACCCTAAGCTTTAACAAAATTGAAGAAAGGTCGGGACCAATCCCCGACACTGTGAAGAAGTTTCTCAACGAGTTTGATGATATGATGCCTGATTAATTACCTCATAGGCTTCTACTGAAGAGGGAAATTAATCATGATATTGAGTTGGTGCATAACACGAAGCCACTACCAAAGCCTCTTATCGCATGAGTCAACCCAAGCTCGAGAAACTTAGGAAACAATTGAAGGAGATGCTGGAATGTGGGATGATCAGGCCAGTTAAGTCATCGTATGAAGCCCATGTGCTATTTCAAAAGAAATTTGATGGCTCCTTTCGCATGTGTTGCGATTATCAGGCGCTGAACAAGATCGCTGTGAAGAATAAATACCTCATACCATTGATGACGGACTACTTCGATCGATTGAGTCAGGTAAAGTACTTTACCAAGATTGACTTACGTTCGAGCTATTGACAAGTCCAAATTAAGAAGGGCGATGAGGCCAAAACCATCGTGGTGACACGATATAGAGTGTATGAGTTCCTAGTCATGTCTTTTGGCTTGCCGAATTCCCCTACGACATTCAACACCTTGATGAACCAAGTACTCCACGACTTTCTTGATGACTTCGTGGTGGCGTACTTGGATGACATTGTGGTCTATAGTGAGACCTTGGTGGATCATCTTGAACATCTCCGTAAGGCCCTCGCAAGAATACGCGAGCACAAGTTATATGCAAAATCTTCGAAGTGCTCATTCGCTCAGGAAAGAATGAGTTTCCTGGGTCATATTGTGGAGAGAGGCAGGATCCGCATGGATCTAAAGAAGGTGTAAGCCATCCAAGATTGACAGCCACCAAGGAATGTTCATGAAGTGCGATCGTTACTTGGGTTGGCAAACTATTTGTTGTGGAGTCAATAAATAAATACATTATGATAGAAATGAACACTCAATTGGGGAAGTTATATTTGAGTTCAAACAGTCCTTGCAAGTCGAATATGGAAGTGGATCTATTGCAGGACATTCGTATACCAGAATTTCTCAACATGTACGATGTTCGGTGTTCCCAATCATCGACTCAACCTAAATGTTGGAACCCAAATTATGTTGTTGAGAAATATTGATCATTTACTCGGTTTTTGTAATGATATGAGGATGTTCGAAGAAAATGTATGAAAATAATTTTAATACCAAGGATAACGTTTACTTTTTTTGATCTAAGATTGTCATTCAAGTTTTAGAGAAGATAGTTCCCGTTCATCGTATCATATGCAATGATCATCAACAAGAGTTAGAGTCAACTCTCTAAATCATGTTGGTCTATATGTTAAAAAAATGTATTCAGTCATGGACAATTGTATATTGCAATATTCAGAGTCACCAACCGTAGAGGACTCAAAACATCCAATGGCCCGGCTCCCCACAAAAGAAATAACAAATGGTGGGATGGGAAAGTTGGCCCTGGGGAGCAACCGGTGGATGATGCACCTCAGGATAATCGATAAGCTTGGAATCATAGCCTTTACCCTAGGTATGTGACCATGCGATCGAGAGATTGGCCTGTAGCACCAAAAGTAGGATGATGAAAAAATTGTTTTTCAAGTGTACATGCATATTGGTGGGCTTCAACAATGAAAGAGGGATAAGAAATATTGATAATATCTTGAAATTGAAGATGAAGGCCCCTGATGTAGCGAGAAATCAATAGGTCATCAATTTCTCATGAATCAATTCGAGATAATAACTCATAGAACATCGTCGAATGGACATCGATAACATGAGACCCTAGGTGTAAATTTTGTAGTCGCTGGTATTAAAAATGACCATGGTTGTGAGGCAAGAACTCACATTTAAAGTACTTACAAAATTTCATCCAATCAACAATTTTGGGCTTGCCGTGGTGGAGATGAGACGTTGTGCTTTGTTGCCACTAGGCTAAGGCCCAATTTCAATATTTGACGATTTTAGAGAATCCTAACGACGCTTTAAAAAAAAGTGGCCAAAAGGACGATTTTGTGGTTTCTGCAAAATTAAGAAAAACAAAATATAAACCGTCGTTCTTTTTTAATCAAAATACATCAAAAAGATATTAGTGAAGTTGCTGATCATGCTTAACATCAACTGAATAAAACCTTCATAACGAATCCCCAAATGTAAAAATATTCTTAATAGAAGATTCGAACATAAAATCAAAACAACTTTAACTTAATAAAATGTGTAATGAATTAGGTGATCCGTGAGACAGTATCTCCAAAGTTTTTATCGCACATGATTATACATATTTGGGAGGTTTGTTGCTTTAAAGTAACCAAAATTAAGCAGCAAACAATCATTGTAACACAAGCAATGAACACAAGTTTTTTTTGATATAATAATGATGCAAAGATATTTGAGACAAAAAATATCAAATCATGGAAGGTGTTGCAACTGGCTAATAAATCAATTATGGACGTCTTCTAGAAGCATGACTGAAAATAGTGTAGTGATGATTCATGCTTCTCTCTCCTTGCAAACTGTGAACACTTCCTATAGCTCTGTTGTTTGGGTTTGGAAGGGTATAAAATACTCGTCTGATTCTTTGATGCACGATTGCCATCGAACACCTAAATTTAGGAATGAGTGAGAAAATTAAAGAGGGGAGTCACTTGACATAAAAAGGTATAAAGATGGGTAGAATAATAAGAGTACTCACATTACGCATAGTTCCCACACAAAGTAGATGTCGTAACTAGTACATAGATAAGGTCTTGTTGACTCACATATCGAACCTTTTCTATGACAGTCCATTCTTTCATCATTCTTTACCAGAAATATATGATTTAGCACCTAACCAAATCCATAGCTATCTCCTGAAAGAAACTCGATTCTACCCTAAGAAATATGAAATTCTTCAAAGGTGAAAGCAAATTAATTAAATTCATGAAATCTGATTCGATTTAGTATCTTTTTGCATGAAGATAAAATTAATTTGGTTGTTTTGGTTGGCCTGTATTATGGTTTTATGACCAAATTCTCTGTAGAGCCAGGCCTTTTTATACCTTCCTTCTCCAAGTTCAAGTTATGGAAGAAGCAATCTGGAAGAGGGTCTTGTGCTCAAGTTCTATACTTCATGAGTTTATCACTCTAGCAGAAAATGTTACTTCACGAAATTTCTTTCATAGACATTTGAGTAAACATAAAGTTGAATTGAACAAAGTACTGCTCAGGTAAAAATGAATGTCAAACCATTGCATAATGTTTAAAAAATAAAGATAATAAATGAAAACTAAAAAAGACACTCACATTGGTGTTGACCTTTTGTCTTTTCAAGGGAGACCCTATTGGAGAAGACACTTTGTAATTATCTTCTTGATCAAAATCAGCAGCTCGGCCATTCACAGAAAAATGTGCCTATCCCTTGCAGCAAACTTCTCGATTGCCACAATAGCTGCATGTCGTAAAGGATGCCAAGAATCAGAACTTGAATGCAACTGTTGCTCATGTAGGAACCGCCGGATCGCCGACCCTATACGATTATCCGAATCGGGATCCATGCAAATATGATTAACGCGCAGCGGAAAAACAAATCATACCTTTTGCACCGAAATTAGTTCTAAGATCAGAACTGTAGATTGAGGAATCGATGAAGCCTGGACCTCACGATCTTCTGCTGTATTCCTCGCCTTATCTCGAACGTTGTGTGGGCAACGAGCTATCGAGACTCTCAGCCGTCTTCTACTAATACGTATCTCAGATTTTTATGTTTGTGTATCTGTATTACTGTATATCGAAAACGGCTGACTTGAGGCTTATTTATAGGCTACAACAGGGACCTTGAGGAGGATTAGGAATCGGTCTCCTGATAGGCTTAGGAGTCCTTAATTCGATCTGAATATACTTCTCAAGCCTATCAGATAATATCTTAATCCACTAAAAAGATATTATTGAGCTACCGTCCCTTATCCATATTAGATATGGCTCCTATTTATTATGTGCACGTTTATCTCCCCGTGTTTAAGATATCGAATGTCCATTAATCAAATGAATTACTGACAATTCAATTAATTAATATTTAATCCAATAGTAGTACCACTCAACTTTATTATCATGCCGGAATAAATCCACCTGCAGGGTTTACATGATAATCCTTATGAGTTCCTCAAGGGGACATCATCATCCTAAATAATTAGGACACGGTTTCATTATATAATCAACAGCACACCATATAAACAACACTGTATCCCAATTTACCGAGTTTATTGATTTAATAAATAAATCTCACCCATTGGTAAATTAAATAAACATATATCGAGTATACATGCCTGTTATCATACAATGATTAAGAGGACGTACATCCATAATAACAGAGGTCTTGTTTTATTTATGTAGTCAGTACAAATAAAACAACCTCAATTGGTCCTGCTCAATACATACAAAATGTACTAGTGTAATTTTATAATCAAGATAGATTAATACCAAATTACACTACAACCATTCCGATAATTTGTCCAAAATTATCTCGGCTGTGAGCTACCATTTATAATCTATAAGGAACTGATAACATGATCTTCTGTGTGGCACCACACACCATGTTATCTACAATATAAATTAATTGGACAATTACAATCACATATATAACAAATATATAAAATGTAAACATTTGACCACAAAAGATTCTCATATCATAAATAGATGTTCATACAAAAGCTAGGCTTATAGTATACATCCTAACAGCTCAAGCCATCCCAAGGGATGTAAACAAGCACCATCTTTATAAGATTGTTTTGCTTCATTAGATGAACATTTCAGCAGCCATGTTAGATCTTTTTCCATTTCAATGGCATCATACTGCATGGTTGCTTCAGGCTCTTCACAAGTGCATGATTCCCTTGCTACTACTGTTAGAGCATCGCACAATAGAACCTGGTCACATGAGCTAGCTATTACCTCTCTTATTGAAGTATCCACTATAACAGCTGCATTTACAACCTGCTGAGAAGAGTCAGCTTAAGTTGTAGCGTCCAGGACAAAAACGAAGCATAATTGGTTAATTAAATAAGTAAACCTTAATTGAAATATCTTATGTGTATTAATTCTTGAGTGTTTAATTTAATTACGTGCGTTTTAGATATGTGTTTAACGATCAGTTTTGGATGGATAAAATTTATACGCATAGAATATACTCCCTCCGTCCCTTAACACTTTGCACACTTTCCTTTTTAGTTTGTCCTCAAACACTTTGCACACCAAAAAATGGCAAATTTTAACATAATCAACACCCTCACAATACACATTTATTTACAAAGAATGCCATTACTTTTTCTCACACAATACCATTTAATATTCAAACTTTTTCTTAAAAGTTGTGCCTAATTTGACCACTATACCCTCAACCAAAAAGCAAATATCTACTTTTTCTTAAAAAGTGTGCCCAATTTAGTGTGCAAAGTGATCCGGGATAGAGGGAGTAGAATATTTTATGCCATTAGATGCGTAACGGAAAAATGAGAAGATAGAAATGAACTAGAGGTCCATCGGACACCTGTAGCTCAAACGGCGAAGAAAAGGGCAAAATAAAGAGTTTCGGAAAAACGAGAAACGGGATCTTGATGAATAGTAACCGAACTCTTATCATGAACAGTAACCTAGCCTATGTGAACAGTAACCTAGCCTAATGAATAGTAACTTTTCCAAATTCTATAAATATACCCTCATTCGATTTCATTTTTCACCGTTTCTTCGAACGAGCCGAACGGGTCGAGAAGCACCGAACACACGTAAGTCTCTCTCTCCTCTCTCTTTTTCTTTCCCGTCTTCATTCTGTCTCCGGCGCGCCTCTGCCAGCGCCGCCGCGGAGCTCGCCGGAAAATTTCGAAATTGTCGGTTTTGGCTGATTTTCGTACACAACGTAGCCCTCAATGATACGAGTCTAGGACAACTTCCGGTATTTAATTCCGATTCTCCGTTCGCCGGAAAATGGTAAAAAACCGCCACTGCCGTCCCTGAAAAATGTCTCCGGCGCGCCTCTGCCGCTGCCGGAGTTTGCCGAAAAATTTCGCAGTTATCGGTTTCGGCTGATTTTCGTACACAGCGTAGCCCTCAATGATACGAGTCTAGGACAACTTCCGGAATTCAATTCCGATTCTCCGTTCGCCGGAAAATGGCAGAAAACCGCCGCTGCCGTCGTCGGAAAATGTCAAACCCATCCGTTTCGGCTGATTTTTGTATACAACGTAGCCCTCGACGATATAAGTTTAGGGCAACTTCCAGAATTCAATTTCGATTCTCCGTTCACCGAAAAACGGCGAAAAACTATCTCCAAACCCTAAACCCTTGGTTTTGGCCACCTTTTCTCTCTCCCGTTTTTCTCTCTCTCGCTCCTTTTCTCGTGGTTTCAGGCACCGGAGGGGATGCCGAGGTTGTGGGCTAGCTATTGGAGGGGCGGTGCCGGTGCCGGAAAATGGGTTGGGAAAGGGGCTGTTGCATTTGGGTTGGTGTATTTTTATGTTGATGAAGGATTTTTAGGCTGTTTTTCAGGTACTATTCATGCCGGAATCCGGCGAGGGATGGTCGAATCTGGTAGCCGGCGGTGCGGGCTAGCCGGAGGACTAAGTTTCGGCAGCATAGGGCGGTGACACCGCCACCGGTGGCTCCAGGAAGGTGGCTAGTCAGCAGGTCGACGACGGGAGACCTGGGCGAGCGATGGGGATGAGGCTGCCGAGAAAACTCGACAGCTGCCGAGCGGTGCTGCCCCGCTGTCGAGAAAACTAGGCAGTAACGGGAGACGCTGCCCTGATTTTTTTTCCATCGTCGGGAACGCGTATGACGACGTTTTTCGATGCGATTTTCGATCCAATTCTCATTTTTTTTCATCGTTCTTTAACATCGAATCGTCGCCAATGAGATATCGCTGATCGGGGATCGTGGGTCCCGGTCAAAGTCAACCATTTGACCAAATTACCGAAATACCCCTAAATCCTAAAATGCTCCGTTCGAGCTCGTTTCAACTCCAATTGAGTTCATTCTTTTTTTGTTATGATCCAAATTTCATTCTCTTTCACCTCAGCTGTATAAACTGATATTTCCCTTTTGTTTCTTCAGCCTCAATTGTTTGGCCCTTTGTTCCGATCCGTTTCATTTCGATCGATAGTATCCGATCTGATATCGTTTAAATCCTTAATTATATTTCATAAGTATCTAAAAACACCATAAATTATGTAGGCCACCTGTTGGATTGAAACCTTGGGTACGTGATCTTCGATACTTGCAACTCACGTGGTAACCACCGAACAAGGTGGGGATAATTTCTAACTCTTTATCTGTTTACAGTTTTCCTATTTACAAGCATGATTGAGGAATACTAAATGATGTGATTATATATTTGCTGTGACATACTTATTACTGTGAGGGGTGGGCCTGCTGAGGCGCTCCTTCATGCATTCGTCCCTAACCCCCATTCTTCTATGAAAGGTTTGGTGGTCCTTGAAATGCACCAACGGTATTTGAGGCCGTTTTATGGGATAAGACGGGTGATGCCCGTACCTATTCATCCCTTACCATTTCTAATGTTTGTTGTGCATATTTCGTGCTGTGTTTCATGATGATTATGCTTATTTCTGATTTAAATGTCTGTCGAAGTTTTAGACGCGGATTTTATCCCCACGAGTGTATTCAACGCACTCACCCCTTATTCTGTAATTCACGTTACAGGAGGTGATAAGCATGATGAACCCTAGAAGGAGAGAGGAGGTGCTATATTTCTGGATCTGTAATTATGTAATATTTTATGTTCGTCTCCTACCTCTTTTCTTCTTCCTGCACGCCCGTGTGAAAAATTCTGATAAATGTTTTTGTAAGAAAATGGGGCGTGACAGAAATGGTATCAGAGCCTTTGACATGATATCGGTTTAAAAAAAATGTTTGAGAATTCATTGTTATCGACACACTGCTTTTTGGCCGCCGCCACAGGGCCGCTGATTGCAACAGCGTGAGCTCGTGTGCGTAAATGGTCGTTTGCAGGAGTTAGTGCAGTGAAAAAGGGTTGAGAATACCATGGGCCCTTGTTTACGATAGGGTGAGCTAATGGGTGTGTCTCCCCGTGAAAAAGGGTTGAGAATACCATGGGCCCTTGTCTATGATAGGGTGAGCTAATGGGTGTGTCTCCCCTGGTCCGTGAGTGTGATATGAAAAGTTGGGGTAAATATTTGAGTTCGAGTTTGCTCAAACAGGTTTTATAAAGAGAATATGAGAAAAACGTGTCTTTAAAACGTGAAAATATTTTCGAAAAGAAATAAGATAAGCACCATCCTCTCTCTATAGGTGTCTCTCCCTAATCATAAGACTTGTGTAATAGAGTGCTTATCTGTTATGTGATACTGTGTTGGAATGATGTATACCGTTAAGGTTAAGATGGGGCTTTACGGGTATAAGTTGATGATAAAAACTCATGTAACTTCTATATGAAAGATGAATAGGATTTATGTTAATGCTAGGATAGGAGTACCAATTGTAGAGACATGTGAGGAGAGGCTTCGACGTTATTTTTACGAGAGTAAATAGTGTACATGATCCTTTTGACATAATGTAAAGGTTACCCTATTTTGCATATATATATATTATGCACGTGTAATTCCTTTTTGTTTAATGGAATACATGTTTATACCTTTTCAAGAGTACCACGTTTATGTTATCTTTATCTATTATTATTTCTATAATTTTAACAAACATATACTTATATAACGTAACAGAGCTATGCCAAGAGGAAGACCACGAAGGAATCAAACTCCAATGGTTGATCAGCCAGAACGGGAGGATAATGTAAACACGAGGGATCTAATATCGGTTCTGAGGGGTTTAGCACAACACTTTGAGGCAACTAGAGCCAACCCACAACCAGCTACGTCCGATCCAAATCTGATATACGAACAGTTTCGACAATTTAACCCGCCGATGTTTGACGGGAAGGGTGAACCTGCAGAAGCAGAAGAGTGGCTGAGGTCACTTGATCGACTTTTTGGGCATTTGACGTGTACGCAAGAACAGAAGGTTTCCTGTGCAATCTTCCAGCTCACAGAAGAAGCGAGTCACTGGTGGGACTTGTATGAGAGGACGATGCTACTCGCCTAAAGAGAGGCGCTAACGTGGGAAGAATTTAAAGAAGTGGTTTCTCATCACTTCATACCTCAGTCCTATCAGGACGAAAAAGAAACAGAATTCCTACATCTCCGACAGGAAAGCATGACGGTGGGAGAATATGAGCGGCGATTCAATCAATTGAGCCGATATGCCACACACTTGGTGGATACCGACATCAAGAAGGCTCGAAGGTTTGGAAAAGGCCTTCGCCCAGAGATTGGATCCATACTGGCTGGACAGAGGACAATTTCATACGCAAGTGTTATCGAGAGAGCACAAGAGATCGCCTCTAGCTTGCGTTTGGATGTTATAATTCCTAGAGAAGTCTTCCCAACTCCTAAAAAGAGGAAATGGATTGGCCCGAGCCAGAGTTTTGCCCATAATAAATTTCCAAGGGCAAATAACACTCCACTTCTTTCCACTCTCAGATCCGAGAACCCGTGCCCTAGATGCAGAAAGGTGCATGTGGGGTCGTGTCAACGAGAAACACGGAGATGTTTCACCTGTGGAGTACCGGGGCATATAGCGGCCAACTGTGGGAAAGCAAGAAACTCACCAGCTACAACCCCGAACTCGAGGCCGGTGGTAGGCAGAGCACGAGCCTTTGCTCTTACCCACCTGGAAGCGGCTGAGGGAGCCGAGACGATGACAGGTACGTTATCAGTATGTGATATACCTACTCTCATCCTATTTGATACTGCAGCGACACACTTCTTTGTTTCTGTGAATTTCTGTAAATTACTGAAGTATGAGGATGGTAGGATAGTCGCTCAAATCCTAGAAGTCAGTATTCCTTCAGCAAAGACAGTAAGAACAAAACACCTATACCGTCATCTTAAGATCCCGTTCGAAGATAAGATTCTTCTGGCCGATCTGTATGATCTAGAGATGAAGGATTTCGATATAATTTTAGAAATGGACTAAAATAAAACATAAAATGGGAATTGGAAGATGAGATCCTGAAGAAGTATCCCAACTTATTTTTTTTAGGTACACGTTTAATTTCGAGGACGAAATTCTTTTAAGGAGTAAGGGATGTAGCGTTGAGGACAAAAATGAAGCATAATTGGTTAATTAAATAAGTAAACCTTAATTGAAATATCATATGTGTATTAATTCTTGAGTGTTTAACTTAATTACGTGCGTTTCAGATATGTGTTTAACGATCAGTTTTGGATGGATAAAATTTATATGCATAGAACATAAAATTTTTATGCCATTAGATGTGTAACGGAAAAACGAGAAGATAGAAATGAACTAGAGGTCAATCGGACACCTGTAGCTCAAACGGCGAAGAAAAGGGCAAAATATAGAGTTTCAAAAAAACGAGAAACGGGATCTTGTTGAATAGTAACCGAAATCTTATCATGAACAGTAACCTAGCCTATGTGAACAGTAACCTAGCCTAATGAATAGTAACTTTTCCAAATTCTATAAATAGACCCTCATTCGATTTCATTTTTCACCGTTTCTTCGAACGAGTCGAACGGGCTGAGAAGCGCCGAACACATGTAAGTCTCTCTCTCCTCTCTCTTTTTCTTTCCCGTCTTCATTCTGTCTCCGGCGCGCCTCTGCCAGCGCCGCCGCCGGAGTTCGCCGGAAAATTTCAAAGTTGTCGGTTTTGGCTGATTTTCATACACAACGTAGCCCTCAATGATACGAGTCTAGGGCAACTTCCGAAATTCAATTCCGATTCTCCGTTCGCCGGAAAATGGCAAAAAACCGCCGCTGCCGTCCTTGAAAAATGTCAAACCCATCCGTTTCGGCTGATTTTCGTATACAACGTAGCCCTCGATGATACAAGTCTAGGGCAACTTTCGGAATTTAATTCTGATTCTTCGTTCGCCGGAAAACGGCGATAAACCATCTCCAAACCCTAAACCCTTGGTTTTGGCCACTTTTTCTCTCTCCCGTTTTTCTCTCTCTCGCTCCTTTTCTCGTGGTTTCAAGCACCAGAGGGGATGCCGAGGTTGTGGGCTAGCTATTGGAGGGGCGGCGCCGCCTTGGGTGGCGGTGCCGGTGCCGAAAAATGGGTTGGGAAAGGGGCTGTTGCATTTGGGTTGGTGTATTTTTGTATTGATGAAGGATTTTTGAGGCTGTTTTTCAGGCACCATTCATGCCGGAATCCGGCGAGGGATGGTTAGATCTGGTAGCCGGTGGTGTGGGCTAGCCAGAGGACTAAGTTTCGGCAGTACAGGACGGTGACACCGCTGCCGGTGGCTCTGGGAAGGTGGCTAGTCAGCAGGTCGACGACGGGAGACCTGGACGAGCGACAGGGATGAGGCTGCCGAGAAAACTCGGCAGTTGCCGAGCGGTGCTGCCCCGCTGTCGAGAAAACTAGGCAGTAATGGGAGACGCTGCCCTTTTTTTTTTTCCCGTCGTCGGAAAACGCCGACGAGATTTTTCCCGTCGCCGGGAACGTGTACGACGACGTTTTTCGATGCGATTTTCGATCCGATTCTCGTTTTCTTTTTGTCATTCTTTAACATCGAATCGTCGCCAATGAGATATCGCTGATCGGGGGTCGTGGGTTCCGGTCAAAGTCAATCCTTTGACCAAATTACCGAAATACCCCTAAATCCTAAAACGCTCCGTTCGAGCTCGTTTCAACTCCGATTGAGTTCATTCTTTTTTTGTTATGATCCAAATTTCATTCTCTTTCACCTCAGCTGTATAAACTGATATTTCCCTTTTGTTTCTTCAGCCTCAATCGTTAGGCCCTCTGTTCCGATCCGTCTCATTTCGATCGATAGTATCCGATCCGATATCGTTTAAATCCTTAATTATATTTCATAAATATGTAAAAACACCGTAAATTATGTAGGCCACATGTTGGATTGAAACCTTGGGTACGTGATCTTCGATACTTGCAACTCACGTGGTAACCACCGAACAAGGTGGGGGTAATTTCTAACTCTTTATCTGTTTACAGTTTTCCTATTTCCAAGCATGATTGAGGAATACTAAATGTTGTGATTATATATTTGCTGTGACATACTTATTACTGTGAGGGGTGGGCCCGCTGAGGCGCCCCTTCATACATTCGTCTCTAACCCCCATTCTTCTATGAAAGGTTTGGTGGTCCTTGAATGCACCAACGGTATTTGAGGCCGTTTTATGGGATAAGATGGGTGATGCCCGCACCTATTCTTCCCTTACCATTTCTAATGTTTGCTGTGCATATTTCGTACTGTGTTTCGTGATGATTATACTTATTTCTGATTTAAATGTCTGTCGAAGTTTTAGACGCGGATTTTATCCCCACGAGTGTATTCAACGCACTCACCCCTTATTCTATAATTCACGTTACAGGAGGTGATAAGCATGATGAACCCTAGAAGGAGAGAGGAGGTGCTATATTTCTGGATCTATAATTATGTAATATTTTATGTTCGTCTCCTACCTATTTTCTTCTTCCTGCACGCCCGTGTGAAAAACTCTGATAAATGTTTTTGTAATAAAATGGGGCGTGACATAAGTGGATCAAAACTATAAGAGATATGGAATATGCAGAGATAAAAAGGTCATGTGATGCCAAATAGAAAAATTAAAACGCACAAATAAAATTGCTCAAATGGTTCGAATACCAAAGCATTTTCTAGGCATTCTATCAAAGTGTAATACTTCTAAGCACATTAAATTCCATTCAAAAATGAAAAAGTGGAATAAATCCACACGGTAGTTGGTATTCTTGTTTCTATCAAAGTGTAATACTTCATGCTACTTGTTTAAGATATAAGCATGAACCTAGGTTCACACCTATTCAATTGAAACTAAAGAAATCAGAGTTGTGAGGTCATCTCATTGGTCACAAAGAGACAATGAAAATAAATTTCAAAAGTTCTGCTCCAATTATAATCAATAATTTTTAAGATACTCTAATATGATAATTGAAGAGTTATGTATTGCTTCAGAACCAATTTCTGGTCCAGTTTGTTTGGCCATATAACACAACACTACAAAGTTGGTTCCTGCCAACTTTTAATTTTCATTAATGGTAAAATTCTAATCTTGAGAATTTATTTAAATTTTTTAGGAATTTCAAACTCGGTGTTTTTAAGATTATATATGTATATATATTATGTGTTTAAATTTAAAGCTTTGTTAAATGTAGTGTTTATGGATTACATTTTTTTTTCTTAATTTAAAATTAGTAATGTATACAATCAACTTATTATGTTATCATTTTGTATGAAAAAATAAAAATATATAGTTAACATTTAATAACTGATACTGATTAAACAGGTTCAACAAGACTGATTCGATCAGCATTCCTGTTATAAAAGAAGTGGAGTTAGTATTTACCGAAATACCAGATTTTACCATACGAACTGTGAGTTTCATGAAGTTGAAAACTGATAATGAATCCTCTTCACTAAAGCCAGTTATGCCATCAATGTTGCTGCAATTGAACGAAACTTAGAACTTTGAAAAAATGTTAAAAGAAGATTGACATTTTCAATGACTCACTAGGTAGGTGGATGAAAGGAAGTTGGCCACAACTTGCATTGTTCATCCCATTCTTCTTTTGTTAGTGCAGCATACTTGCATACCTAAATCAAATGGTCTCAAAATGAAGTTACCATGGAAATAGGAAATAACTATAGAAGCGATAAAACATCCATATAAGTTAATATTTATCAATTCTTACCAAGAAATATCAAACAAGATCATGATAGGGCAAAACACTTGGGAACATAACTCAATCTGGAGCTATTACGCAATACCAAGTGATTTGGAACATGCAAAAAACAAATAACAAACATCATTTTGTCAAAAAAATCCAATAAGTTCAAGTACAGATAAAAAGAAGCGTCATATACTAACACAAAGATGACAAGCTCGGTATACACCTTATATAATCTACTAGATATCACAAGTAAGGAATCAGCTTAGAATCTTTAATATCTTCGAGAAAATGTCACAAACTGAGATTTCATCTCTAATAATGCCTAAATATCACCATTATTAACAGGCTCAAAACTCTTCTAAAAGATAATAAACCTTGATAATGTAGAAATTCAAAACCTATGGACAATAAATTAGCACGCCTATAATTTAATTTCAGAATACACTACAGGTAGTATTATGGTTTCAGAGATATGCAAATGTTCAGAAATAATAAACATACATAAGTGTCATATGTATCAATTAAAAGCTAAATGATAAAATTACACACTTTTGTGGTGAAAGTACTCGATCGGTACGTATTCACAAGCTCCAGCATATCCTCAGACATACAACTGAACTGATCATTATCTCCAAAAGCCATGCACAAGATCACAAATAATTGACTTTTTCCAGCCAGGTAACCTAGCTGTCATTCATAAACTTACTAGCATCTGAATTACGAAGTAGGACAATTAAACGATCAAATCAACATAAAGCTGGAATGAAGGTATACGTCATTTATATTAGGTCTAGTAAGTCAAGGTAATGGTTAATCTTAGTCCAGATTGAATTTCCTTGTGTTCCCTAAATTATTTGTTCTTCTACACAAAAGCTCTTTATTTTCATCACCAGCACCATCATTATTGGGTGGAATCCAAATAGGTTTAACTTAGAATGGAACCAAAGCAAGCCATCATCTTACTCAGCTTTTAGTAAGACACTATGCAATAATGCAAAATTGCAAATACATCATTGTTATACCCAACTTCTGGCAAAAAAATTACAGACTAAACAAGTTTACTAAGGTAGTGTAACCCACCCCACCCACCAATAAAAATAGTAAAAAATTCAACAAAATCCATAAAATTAAAAAGCAAGGGCGGATAATGAGGATGGGAAGCACATAATATAGAACTGCGGCAACCACCTCCATCAAGACAATTCTTCCTAATGTGTTTCACATGGCGGAGGCCTTCCAAGGATGCTATATGATTTAATTTCCTAACAACAAAAGTTGAAATATAATGAACAAATACATAAATTTTCAATGCAGTGAGTAGGGATGGCAATTGTGCCCCACCCCGTGGGTACCCGACCTGATCCGAGGTGTTTGGGGTGGGACGGGGCGGGGCGAGTTTGGGTCCTCCTCATGCCCCGTCCTCGCCCCACGCCCCACGACCCGTTCTCACCCCGCTATATTTTATATATATATAATATGCTATAAATATATATATTTTTTAATATATATGTGCATATATTTAAGACACATATATTTAGAAAAATAAATCTAAGTTAATTATAATCATTTTAATTTTATCTTATTTGAGAAGTGCTCGTTATGATTAAAGATGTGATTATACGAATAAATTAAAATTATTTCATAATGAATTTCATAAGATAAAATTAAAATGATTATAATTAACTTATTTTTATAATTTTAAATATATGTATCAATATATAAAATTTTTGGAATACATTAAATTTTTCATAATTTTGTCATTTAAAAAAAATATTGGGCGGGGCGGGGCGCGGGGTGGACATTCTTATCCCGTCGCGAGTTTGGGGAGGGTTCGGGTATTCTACTACCCGCCTCGCCCCAAACCCATTGGCATCCTTAGCAGTGAGCACTTTTCCAGAATAGTAACAGAATTACTAGTGATAGTCCCAAAGAGCAGCATACCTCACTATAGTATTTTCGTGCTTTGGTTCAATTGCAGAAACAACCACATCAACTGCATTTATATAACGAATAAACCATAGAAAAAGATAAGAAGCTCAAGGAAATAAAATGGAAAGAGGTTATATTGCAAATATTCAGAACAAATCCCTTGCTATATACCAGTAGGCTAAAGGTGAGGATGAATTGGAGGTGTTTCAGAAATGTGAATGATCTTCCAGAACTCTAATGAATTTGAACCTGATTCATCAATACTGCCTTTCATTTTGCTAAAATGTGGTACTCTTGTGAACTTCTAGAATCCTAATTTACTGAAAGCTTCAGCAACAGCTGAGAAGAAAGAATTATGGTTAGTCTTCAATATTGAAAAACTTGGAAGTTTAGATTGAATTTAAGCATAGTTTAGACAGTTTTCCAGTGAACTCTACTGGAAATCAAGCTTCTAAAAGCCGGTAATCCAAAGCAAGAAATAAGTGAAGGCTCTTCTTTTTAGATGGTCAGACTAAAACCTTCTCAGTGATGAAAGAAACAATCAGAATTAGGCATAAAATATGATTCAACAGGAAGCAGGAACATTCAGCTATTTTATCAAGGAAAAATTTATACTTTCAAAATCATATAAATTTCCCTTCCCCTTCTTTCTTGTTCCCTGCGGGCTGCATTGGCTCATAGGTTAGGGAATTGGAAATGAAGGGTATTCTTGAGGTAGTCATATCCTAACCAGAGTTGCCGGTAATAAATACAAAATGACTCGTTCCACTTCTCTAAGAACTCAATTGCCTTTGAACAAAGCACAAATGCAACAGAAGCAGGAGTAAGGAGCAGATGATTTCTCCTAAACCCAAGACTTAAGCTAAGCAACTGATCTAGGCTCTTAACAAGAAGATTCCTAAAAGCTTTGAGTGCATGAAAAGCTCATCTATTATGAGAAGTGCAAGATATCTCACCTACAAAAGATAGTTCAGAAAATAAAGTTATTGAACAACCTTATCACTATAGAATTAAAAAAAAATAAGAAACCCATATAGGAGAAAAATTAAGAAGATTGTTTGAAACTGCAGTTCATCTATCAAAGACTGAAATTTCATAATACATTATAGACAAAAATGTGAGATTCTACATACATGCAGGCACTCCAAACATCCATACTGGCATAAAACTGGCATGGGGCAATTCATGTATGTATTGTTTAGAATATTTCAACTCAGTTGAAAGCATTCATCTATTCCCTCGTTTTGGACTTAGAAAAGTTTTCGAATTTGATTTCAGAAATAAATAGAATGTAGTATATTTGATCTCTAAAATCCAAACAATCACTAAGAAATTGCTATAGGCCAAAGGTTGTCATTTTGTCAACAATTTTAGCTTCAAACAGTCCAAAAATGTGACTAGAACTGGAAGATTGCAATTCAGATGCTAACATGATTTAAAGCCCCAACATCCACGTTAATCACACCTAAAAATTCAATCCAAATAAATTCAGACCGTACCAATTCTAAAACCTCCAAAACCAGATTAACTATTATTCTCTTATTAAACAACAAAATCAACAGAAACAACACAAAATTAAATAAAAGAAATCAAATTTTCTTAATTAGGTATAATCATACCTGAGAATGGTTGTGCTTCATAAGAGAGATTAGGGTTTGTGCGGCGCATTGGAGCTCTGCATCGGAATATCGAACAGTTGATTTAACCGCTTTGAGAAGACGTGGATCCACCTCCGCCACCGTAGAGCAGACGACTTTCTCCAATAATCATATAAATTTCATTTGAAAATATATTGTTAAATGGAGATATATTCATGAATTAGGGTAAATTAATTTGGATATTATATAAATAAATAAGGTAAACTTGACCATTAAGACCAAATATTTGTGGTACCCATATCCCCCACCCCCACCACCCCTCAAAACATCAAGAACAAGAATGTGATTCCACAGAGGTAGATCAAGAGCTATAACTCACACTAACATACTGAGAAACATCTATTTTAAAGGGAAAAGGTTTTATATTAACAGAATAATGCATAAGTACAAATAGGGATAAGTGTGTGTAAAATAAATACAGTTATCATACTTTCTTTTAGAAATCTTGATGGGAAAGTGATGACTAAATATATGGATAGATCCATAAAACTCATATTTTAAATGGTTGAAATAAAATATCGACTACCACTGGCCAATGAAGAATAATTGTTCTATTGTCATGTTTAATTTTGTCAGTGAAAATACTTTTTTGTCTTTAAATTACATAGTTTTCTTCGCATCCCTTTCTACCACATTAATATAGTGATTTACTTTTTTTTACCTCACAAGATATATAATAAACTTTTCCACCACAATCTAATAAAATAACAAATTTACCCTATAGCGGTGATTGACAAAGTTACCATCACATCAATCCTTTTTGCACTATTCCAATGTGAGCGTAGGTTATTTTTGACAATTCAACAAAATTAAGGTAGAAAAACAAGAAAAACAAGAAAACTATATCATGTCGTAAAAAAATCTTATTTATGTAGCTTAGTAAGACATTTTGCCAATTTTGTGTGCACCAGATATATTGTAAAAACTTGCAATCATCGGCATAAGCATACCACAATTACCTCATTATAGATATACCACTCTACTCCCTGTAGTTTCTGTGGCTCTCTATAAACCTAGTAAATTTGGTTCTAAAGCGTTAAACACGCTAGACAAAATGTTGATTGTAAGCCCAATTCAGATTATCTTTTTCCATATTTATGAAATCAGATGTAGGTGATCCACAGATTTCATACCTTACAAAGGTTTAATTTCATTTTATTACATTTTTTATGACATGAAATATCCTAGTGTATATGTTGGAATCTCTGGAGATGTTTACTTGTAGAAAATCCCTACTTCTTCTTGTGTGCAAATCATATAGTCTGTTGGGAATTACACAAACAACACCAGGCAAATCTGTGACCCAAAAAAAGTTTCGATTTCACATACGAAACTCACAACAACTTAAATTCTTGTATGAAACTAAATAGTCGGAAACAAAGCTGCAATTAGTTTGGCTTCTTGTTGCAGGGTCAAAATAGCAGCAAATCTAAAGAATCCATGATTGTAGTTATACAAAATAGATCAAGTAGCAGCTTTTGTGCAACCAACAATAATTCGATTCATTATCTCTTTAATCTTCCCTTAATATCATTACCAACTAAGAACAAACAAAGACATCTCTTGTTGATCATATGAAAATAAGAGAAACTTTTAGTTTTCCTTTTCTTTCCTGTAGTACCAGCTAGTAGTATAGGATGAGTGCTTTCAGATATATGCTTTCAGTATTTTAGTTTTATTAATTCAGGTATATAATGAATTAATTATAATGTTTATCTACAATTGAGTCACCATTCTTGCTTCCACCGAAGTAACAAGACACTGACAAAACCTTGTGTGGAAAAGAATTTACAATGCTTAAGTGTATTATCCAAACAACAATACAAAACATCTAGACTACTACCTTATTAAAAATCAACAAAGTTATATTGTTTCCACTTTCATTCACGTATCTATATTCCAGAACATCCATTATTCAAAGGTAAAACATAGCGAAAACCGAAGTTCCTATCAAGTGCAACAACAAAAACATAATCTTCTATGTTTGGATGGAGGTATTTGGCCCAATGGATTTGAAATCCACAGCCCAAATCCATAGCACTTGTTTGGATCAAAATTTAAATCATCAGATTTGAAATCCAAGTTTACAAATCAATGAACTTTAAATCCTTGGATTTGGGCCACTTAATTTTCAGGTCATATTTTGAGGGATTTAGAATCCACTCCAAAACCACGTCATTTCAAATCCCCTCTTCTATCTGTGTTCTCTCTAAATCAATAATCTCCTCATCGGTCGGCTGGATCATTGTTTAATCGATCTCGCTGTACGCTTTTTCATATGAACTCTTCAGGTAAATATCTATCTTCTCCCCCTTTCCTTAAGGCTTCCTTAAACCAAAATTATGAATTCAAATTGCATTTTTTTTTCTATTTTGGAATATAAATCAATAATATTTTCTAGGTCTTTTGTTGTTGAGATTTAGATTAAAAAACGAAGGGGATTTTCATTTTTATTAAATTATTTTTGCTTGAAAAGAAGGGGATTTGGATTTAAGTTCGTTTCTTGAGAATTGTTTCCTTTCGTGGACACTGATTTTTTACCTTTTTATGTTTACATGTCGAAATAGAAAGGAATTATTGGTGTGTAATTCTTTGATGTTTTCCATTTCCTTTTATTTTCTTGCTTAGCTTCTGATTCATTACTTCTACTGTTGGTATAGGGAATTATATATTATTATTATTTTAAATCTACCAGTATATCTGTTAGTCTCTGAAGTGTGGCACTTTATGCTTAAAAAGGAATTTCGTGAGTATTGTCTTCTGTTATCTTTTTACGATATAACCTAATTTAGCTCGGTGGACGTTTTAGATTAGAAGAGAATGTTCCCCATTTCCTGAAAGTTATTTGTTTTACTTAAAACACCTGAACAAAACAATGGGTTTTTAAATTTCTGGTTTTAATTTTATCTTTGTCATCACGATGTTCCATTGGTTAGGCCAAATGAGTGCCATCGATAATTGTTAAACATCATATTGTGCTTGTCATGATCAAGTGCTCCTGCAAGGCATCAGTTCCATATGTTTGCATTTAACAATAGTATGAGGTACTTCATGGTTTTCCCCAGTTCTAGGCAAATCTTTTTGTCTTAATTTTTAGAGATTTTTAATGCTGATAAAGGGAAAATGTGATGTGGTATTGAAAATTCTGCTTGACTGAAAAAATAGACTAATTTGTTGTTGGTTGAAGCAAAGGTTGGAAAAAAGCTGATATTGATTGGAGATATTTCATTTCATTATGAGAAAATAATATGAACATTATTTTTGTATTTATTTTCTTAATTTTCAAAGTGAGAATGGGTCAAAGTTGATATGATTGTTTAGAATATAAATATGTGAATGTAGGTTTGATGAATAATAGTAACAAAAAAGGTCCTAGAGAGGATCTGGAAAATGATGAAGAGAAGAGACAAGTCATTATATCTTTATTGAGCTTTTTAATGGGAATTGTTGGAGTTTGGTACCATGATAAATATTTGATCAAGGAGTTCCCAGGGTGTCAGGATGAAAGAACTCACTGATAAGTGCCAATTTTCACCTATTTTTGCGTATGTTTATGGATTCATTTGAATATGTGAGCTACGTTTTTACGGTGATTATTGAGATTATTCATGTATAAGATGCATTTGACGAGTTTGTGCTTAGTTTCGTGATTTTAGTGAGGAAAAGTGGAAGTTTCGCATGGAAAATCAAGGCTGTCCGGTGGGGCACGACCGTGCTGTGGGGCACGACCGTGCCAGAATGTGCCGCTGAATTGGGACTAAAGGATGGGGCACGACCGTGCCGTATAGCACGGCCGTGCCCGGGCGCGTCGCAATTTCAAGTATTCTCACGATTTTGAACTCCTATTTGATATATAAGACCTGGAAAAAGAAAAGATGAGCATTATGAGCGAAAGGAGATAGAAAAATACAGATAGAGAGAGAGACGGAAGAGAAGGAGGATCAAGAGACGAAGGAATCGGAAGATCGTCGTCAATACGAGTTTAATCTTTCCTCTCTTATTAGTTTTTAGAGATGATTTTTCCAATCTTGTCTATGAGTTTGACGATAATCATGTCTAGCTAATTTTCTAGGGTTTCTAGGGCTGGTTAGTAGTTTAATTCGAATCTTGATGGATCTTTAATTTAATTCAATGTTCATAACCTTTCCTCTTATTTGTGTGTTTATGAATTGATTGCTTGTTTAATTATTTGGCCGATAATTGAGCATGTTTTAATAATTGAATCAAAATTCGGGAGATGAGATTTAATTATGGAAGAATAAACGCATGACACATAAAAGACTTAGATCGGGAGATTAAGGAATTTATGTGATGAGATATCGATCTTGGGTGCTTTTGGGAGTTATTATGTTTCTATCAGATTGAGTAGGGATACCTCTGATGGCATAATAATCAACTGATTAATTGACTCGGGAGAGCTATTAATTGATATGTGTGATTGCGCATATAGGATGATTGATTAATGAACTTGGATTGATTAAAGTGATATCTTGATGAGAATTAGATGAAAGCATGTCCTAGAACCTGTTTTATATCTCTGTGGTTGTTGAGTTGATTTATTTACGTAACTATTGTTTTTATTTAATTAATCTGAAATTGATGAAATCTGATTTACCTAGATAAAAGTGAGAACCGGATTTGAGTAGTTAATTAGTGCCTAGATAGATAGTCTCTGTGGGATCGACCTTGCTCACCACTCCTACAATTCACACCGTACACTTGCGGGTGATAGCTAAAAGAAATTAGTGAACACTCACCAAAGGGAACTTTGTGAGATCTTTAAGTCATGGTCCTACATGTTTTAAGCAACTACGGGTAAATTTTAAAACATTTAATAGATTGTGTAACCTACTACGCAATGAGGGTGGATTAGTTGCTTCTAAAAAATGTGACAATACAAGAAATCGTGGCACTTTTCTTGTATATCCTTGGACATGATCAGAAGAATAGCACCGCCACATCCACATTTGTACGGTCAGGTGAAACCATAAGTAGGCAATTTCATATTGTGTTGCATGCAGTATTGAAAATTGGAAAGTTTTTTCTCAAACAACAATGTGATCGAAACTACAATCAAAAAGATGTTGAAAGGTGGAGCTGGTTTCCGATAATTATTTATCATTGTTTGTATTCAATATTATTTGAATGTATACCTTAAGCTTGTAGTAATATTGTGTAGAATGCAGTGGGGGCATTAGATGGGACATTTGTTTATCTCACAGTTCCAGCAGAAGTTCGTAGTAAATATAGAAATAGAAAAGATCGTATAAGTACCAACGTTTTAGGAGTGTGTGATGCTAACATGAGATTTTTGTATGTACTACCTGGGTGGGAAGGGTCTGCTTCAGATGCACGAGTACTACGTGATGCTTTACAAAGGCGTAATAGTTTAAATGTTACCCGGGGTAGGTGAATTTTTGTTAGTAAAAATATTCTTATCTCTTAATATTTAATTTTAGTATTTGATTTGTATTCTTGTAAACTTTTATAGACCAATATTATCTTGCGGATGCGGGTTACACAAATGGTCCGGGTTTTCTTTCTCCATATAGAGGAACTCATTACCATTTGAATGAGTGGAGAGGAAATACTCCAAGAAATTATAAAGAGGTGTTTAATCTTCGACACTCTTCTACAAGAAATACAATTGAAAGAGCTTTTGGTTTGTTGAAGAAAAGATGGGCTATTTTGAGAACTGCGAGCTTCTATGATGTAAAGACTCAAATTAGAATAATCAATGCATGTTGTATTCTACACAATTTTATGCGTGGGGAAATGTCTATTGACCCTCTCTTAGTCGAGGTTGATCAAGAATTAGCCAATCATTTTATGAGTGACGATGATGATTCCAATCTTGAAGAACATATACGAGTTGTTAGAACTACAAGTGAATGGGCAACATTTCGTGATATCTTGCTCAACAAATGTTTGAAGAGTATGAAGCTCGACGAGAATAGTTTGTTTAGACTTTTTAGTTTGTTTATGACATTTGTTTTATCACTATGAATGTCTTTTTCATATGAGATTGTACTTGATTAATGATTTACCTTTTTGTGTTTATGGATGAGCTTTTGATTTAATAATTTATTTGACTAATTATTTATAATGTTTTCATCTCATAAGTTTTTGAAATATTTATGATGAAAAATGAGTATGACTAGCAACATAAAAAAGGTGTAAAAGCTTCTGATAAAGCTAGAGTTACAACAATGGACAAACAACTATATAAAGGTAATTTTTCAGGTGGTGATACTTCAACTGGACACATTGAAGGTAATATTTCTTAATAAATTTATTTTTATGTTTATCAGGATTTAATAATTTTTTATATTGTTGTTGTTCTCATAAATGTTTGTTTACAGGAGTCAAGTACAAACAACCATATGTGTCGTGGAATAAGGAGATGGGTCGACATTTAGCAAATATTTTAGCTGAGCAAATGGTTTTGGGATACAAATGTGACGGTGATACTTGGAAGCCCCAAGCTTTGCAAGCTGCTGTGACACATTTAAACTCAACATTGCACTTGAATTTGACAAAAGACAATATAAAGAATAGGTTGAAAAATTGGAAGAAGTACTTTAATATTGTTTCCGATGTTCAAACTAAACAAAGTGGTTTTACATGGGATGAAGAACGTAAAATGATTGTTGTCACAACAGATGAGTGGAGTTCTTGGGCATCATATGTTGAGGTTAGATAATCTGAAATAAACTTTTTATACTAACTCAAAATTTCTTGTATTTCATGCATGTCTATTAGTTAGAATCTCTTTAGTTTCAATAAATGTTAAGTTGTGATATTGAACATGTATCTTTGTACATTGTGTTTCATTAATGTGTGTATACATATATACTATTTTATTTGTATGCAGTCACATCCGGAAGCAAAAGGCATGCAGAACAAAATAATAGATAATTGGGATGAGATTGTTTTGTTGTGTGGAAAGGATAGAGCAATAGGTCAAGGCGCTAAAACTTTTAAAGAAGGTAGTGAAGTAATGAGTGAGGACGATGAAATTGAGGTGAATTCCATTCCAATATTAGGAAAAAAACCACGAGCACGACCATCAAGCTCAACTGATTCCATGATTGGGAAGATCAAGAAATCTAAGTAAGACTCTATGGTGGATGTTGTAGGTAAAATTGCTAGTTCATTTCAAGAATTTTTGGCTAGCAAGAAAAATGAAGAAAAACCAAGAGGTATTGAGATACATAAGGTGGTCTCAATGATACCTGGACTTAGTGGTGAAGAAGTTTTTAAAGCAGTCCGTAAGCTAATGAATGGTGATCCAGAGGAGTTCAAGATCTTAAAAGCTCTTCCGGGTGAAGATAAAAAAGAGTGGATTGGCTTTCTTATTAATACCTAGTTGTTTGTGGTTGGAAACATCTTGAATGGTTGTTTGTGGTTGGAAGAATTTTGCAACCTATCAAATTCTTGTGAATCGATCTCATTTTGTTTGAAAAAGATATTGTTGAGTTTTAATGTTGGGAACTATTGTATTGTCTTGTGGATTTGATTTAATTTTGTTTGAACAAGATATTGTTGAGTTTTATTATTGAGAACCATAGAATTGTCTTGTGGATTCGATCTAATTTCATTTGAATGAAATATTGTGAGTTTTATTGTTGGGAACAATCGTATTGTCTTGTAAATTTGATCTATATAGATTGTTATTCTAAATTAATGTTTTCATCTACTTTTTCAAATGAAATTGGAAAAGATATTTTTATTTTATTGATAAAAAAAATTATATTCAATGTAAAATTTAAATAATAGAATAATTTATTTATTACATTATTTATTGAGAAATAATAGGGATGAGAAGAGAGAAATAGAGAATTTTAAATGTTCTTCCAAAATTTTCCAAGCAATGAATTTGAAAACCATTGATTTGTTTTAAAAATTCACATTCATCCAAATAAGGGATTTCAAAAGAATGGATTTTAAATTAAAGGACTTATAAATTCATTGATTTCAAATGATTTGAAATCTCAAATCCCTTCATCCAAACAGACTCTTACTAAATTTTGCAAGAAGATTTTGTTAGTTTAAATTTTTTAAATATTTGAAATGGTATCTTGTGTTGTGTTATAATTTTAGCATTAGTCACACGTATGATAGATATACGTCATAAATCTACAAACATCTATATCGAATGATTTTAAGGTTGACTTTAAGTTTACCCTAATTTAAAGGGGGCTGGAATTGATTTATATGAAGTTTTATCTTATATCCTTAAATCCGAACACATTCTTGAATTATTTGCATAAAATCATCATCCAACTCTAAATCAATTTGGATCGTCAATTTATTACATCATAGAATAATAATGTGCAAAATATTAAAATAAAATTAAAAAAATAATGCGTATAATTTTTTTTTGAATAAGGAGGACTTTAGAGATGTGGTTTATGTATTAAACAAACTAACAATTAAAATTACTCGGTTCATAATAATACATTAGTAAAACACAAAATTATGAGTTAAATAAATAAATAATAGAGTGGCGAAACACGGAATTATCAATTATGGAAACGATTACTGGCGGGAAAATAAAAGCACGGTTGAATCCACCGCCAACGGAATCACAAGCCCTACCGATCTGTTCAGAGAGAGAGATAGGGAGATGGCGGAGGAGAAGAATGGCAAAGAGATGACGGAAAATGTAGTATCGGAAGCGGATGCGCTGCCGAAGGCTATCGTGCGCCGGGTTGTGAAGGACAAGCTTTCTCAGCTCTCCGCTGACTCCGATATTTCTGTCCTCCGCGACTCACTTCAGGCCTTCTCTGAAAGCGCCCGCATCTTCGTCCACTACTTCTCCGCTACGTAAGCCTGCCGCTAACACACACACACACAAACACACACTCTCTTGGAAACATTCGGTGAACATGTTAATTTGCAATATTGTTTCAATTGAGTGTATACTTTGTAGAATTTTAATTTTTTAATCGAAACGACATAGAATACTTGGTTGAGTGTTGTGTTTAGTTTTTTTTGTTCAGGGTTTATTCGATTTGTTGTGTGAATAGACTTATTTACAAGATTTTCTGATGTTTCTGCCATTTTCTAAGGTTTTCTTGTGAATTGGTATTTCCAGATAATGGTATGTACATTTGAAATGAGCATGTTTATGTCTATGTTTCAAAATTCAGTGAAAATTTGGGTTTTATGTTCCTTGTATAATGGGTTTGATTTCTGATTATATAATTGAGATCGTGCGTTATGAACTAAAAGTATACTCTACTTCACTGTAACCAAGCCAACCCAATTCTGAGACGTGTAGTGGGAAATGCGAAGAACAGCTGAAGTAAGATAGAAATTGGGAAAGAATACGTGGAACAATCAGAATGAAAGTTTAAGAATCTGTACTAGTGCCTTCGAAAAACCAAGCTGGGGTTCTTAAACTTTTGCCTTTTATTAACTGATCAATAACGGTCTAGCCTTTTAACTAACTGCACTGTTTATGGCAAGTTTGGATCTCATATAGGCCTAAAATATTTTGTGCTACTGTATGGAACAATGTCGTTTCCCCTTAAGTTGCTTGCTTTGCCTTTCTCACCATATGATCTCCTGATATCTGCAGTGCCAATGACATATGTAAGGAGTCGAACAGACAAGTAATCAATCCAGAAGATGTATTCAAGGCCCTGGAAGAGATAGAATATCCGGAATTCATTGGGCCTCTCAGAGCTGCTCTTGAAGGTTAGCATTCACGCTACATTAATTTTCATCAGCTTTTGTTGCCCTTTAGTGAAATTCTTTGGGTCTATCGGTACTCTGTAGTATTATTATTTCCCATTCATGCTTCGTTTCCTGAAATGTAGATACTTGAAAATGCATAATACACCAACTAGGGTTGTGCATCTGTTGGTTCAGTTACTGCAAAAACCAGATCACCGGAATTCTTGAAATTGAAAACTGAACCGACCGAAATATGTAAGTGAAATTGACAACAAAAACTGAACCTAACAACTATTTGGTTTTGACCAAATAGTGCACACGCCTAACACTTAACAGGTGGATAGAAACTTGGCTAGATAAATAAGAAAATGAAAAAATATTTGGTTTGTGCACGCAAGGCATCTTCAGCATTGACAGTAAAAGGAAAGATTCATGGTTCTCAGCAATAGAAGGAAACTAATAAAGTAAAAGCTTGCGTACCATCTGCCTCCTTACAATTGAATAGATTTTGGTAACTACTGAGAAAATTCATGCTGTCTTCTTCGTTTGCAGATGGTTGTGTCTTATTAACTAAACATAATGAATGTTTTCTATGCAAAAGTCATCCATGTAACCGAACGAATTGCAAGATTTAATCGTTGAACTTAAGTGGAACGAATAATTCCCCATTGTATCAAAGAATTTGATTATTATGACATAACTTTTGCACTTAAACCTCATGTCTCGTATGTTTGAATATTCCATGATTGCCACTTCTATGCATTTCTTGTAGTGGACGTTGGGTGAGATTAGTTGTAGGCCAGGTTTATTAACTTATTGATGTGGTTGATGATACGGTTGTGTTACATGAGGGGTGGTATGGTACAATGTGTTAGAGTAAAGGAGAACACAATATGAATGGTAGTCTTTATTGATGGAGAAATAGATCAAACTCAGGAAAAGATTACAAAGGTGAATCCCTTCTGTCCAAGCGCATGCGCCGTCCAATTTCCTCTCAAAAATCCGATACCTCTTTCCTCCTCTCCACTCCCAATTTATTCAACCCTCATTAAATTAAGCCCATGCATAAAGCATAAGGCCCAATACTTAATGACCCAATAAATGCAGAAAGAAATGAAAGACATAATAATTAAAAACAACAATAATCTGTAGCATCCATTTATTTGCGCGCCTTGCGGCGATAAATCTTGTCCGTAACAACTCCTTCCGCCTTCCAAAGAGCCTTGTCCTCAAGGCGAAAATGTGGAAATTGCTCTCGTAACTCATCCTCTCGAACCCAAGTAGCATCATCAATACCCTTACCCTTCCATTGCACCAGGAACTCATGCACACGATCATCATCCTGCCACACCCAGCGATCACGTATAACCCATTCCGGCTCAAAATCCGGATCCGTTATCCATAGCTCCCTAGGTAATTCTGTCTCTACCGAATGCTCCCCCACCACCGCCTTCAACTGAGAAACATGGAACACCGGATGAAGCCGTGAGTTATCCGGTAGGCGTAGGCGATAGGCCACAGCTCCAATCCGTCCCGTAACCTCAAAGGGACCGTAATACTTCGCTGCCAACTTGGCACAACTGCGACGATACAGCGACTGTTGTCGATAGGGCCGCAACTTAAGAAAAACATGTTGGCCCACGACGAATTGCACATCTCGGCGTCGTTTATTAGCTGTCTTGACCATCCGCTGTTGTGCGCGATGAAGATGATCTTTAAGCTGGCGCAAAACAGAATCTCTCTCGCCTAACTCTTCTGCCACAGAGCGAACACGGATTTCAGCAGGAAGGAAGCTGTGCAATTTGGGTGGGGGCCGACCATAAACGGCCTCGAATGGAGTGGTGCCAGTTGATGAATGGAAGCTCGTATTGTAGCAGTATTCAGCCCATGCTAACCATTTACTCCACTGCCGGGGACGTTCACTAGTGAAGCAACGTAGATACGTCTCTAAACCTCTATTCACAACCTCCGTTTGTCCATCGGTCTCCGGGTGATAGGCCGAACTCATCCGAAGCTTCGTTCCCATAGCCTTAAACAATTCTGTCCAGAAACTACTCAAAAAAATCTTATCCCGATCGGAAACTATCGACGATGGTACCCCATGTAGCCGGACCACCCCCCTAGCAAACACATCAGCAACATCTCTAGCAGTAAATGGGTGATGCAGTCCCATAAAATGCGCATACTTCGTAAATCGATCGACAACCACCATGATACAATCAAACGACCCAGATCGAGGTAATCCTTCGATAAAATCCAGGCTTACATCTTCCCAGATCCGTGTTGGCACCGGAAGTGGCTGCAAGAGACCTGCTGGAGATCGAGTCTCATACTTATGCCTCTGACATGTTAGACATGCCGCTACGAATTGAGTTACATCCTTCATCATTCCAGCCCAGTACACATTAGAGGCTAGGCGTCGGTACGTTCGAAAAGCCCCTGAATGACCCCCTAGGGGAGTAGAGTGAAACTCTGATAATAACCGAGGAATGAATGATGAGTTTTTCGTCAAAACCAATCTCCCACGGTAGTATAGCAACCCATTGGTCACAGAATATGCTGGAAATTCAGTGGACCCACCTTCCAACTAACGTATGATTTTCGACAGTTTGGAATCCTTTCGCACTTCTGCTCCAATCACACGCCAACCCAACCACGTTGGAATGGCAACTGCTCCAAGTTCAGTTTCGTCATAACAACGAGATAGAGCATCGGCTGCACGATTGGTCACCCCAGCTTTATATTCGATGTCGAAATCGTAGCCCAACAACTTTGCCACCCAAAAATGCTGCGCTGGAGTCGAAACAGATTGTTGCAGCAAGTACCGCAAGCTGCGTTGGTCAGTACGTACAGTAAATTTTCGACCGACTAAATAAGGACGCCAATGTTGGATTGCCAACACCAAGGCCATCAGCTCGGTTTCATACGCTGATTTAGCCAAGCTCCGGTCACCTATTGCCTTGCTAAAATATGCAATCGGTCGTCCTTCTTGCATAAGAACCGCACCAAGCCCACGGCCGGATGCATCGCATTCCACAACAAAGGGCTGTGAAAAATTCGGTGTGGCGAGAACTGGGGCTGTAGTGATGGCTTTTTGCAGTGTTTCAAAAGCAGATTGAGCAGTTGGTGTCCAAGTAAAATTAGCAACCCGTTCCTTTTTTAGTAAATCTGTTAGAGGCCGGGCTAACTGACCATACCCCTTGATGAATCGTCGATAGTAACCAGTTAAGCCCAAGAATCCTCATACCCCCTTGATCGAAGTGGGTGTAGGCCAACGAAGAATAGTCGACACCTTGCCTGGGTCCATCTGCACTCCATTCCCTGATATCACATGACCCAAGTATTCCACATTTGTCTGCCCCCAAGCACATTTCTTGGGATTGACCACATATGACTCCCGTTGCAACAAACTCATGACCGTTCGAAGGTGATGAACATGATCCTGCCAATCACTGCTATATACCAATATATCATCAAAAAAAACTAGTACAAACTTACGGAGATATGGGCGGAATAAGTCATTCATAGCGGACTGAAACGTTGCAGGGGCATTAGTTAAACCAAACGGCATGACTAAGAACTCATAGTGGCCAGAGTGAGTTCTAAAGGCTGTTTTGCCAATGTCCTCTGGAGCAATCCGAATTTGATGATATCCCGAACGTAAGTCCAGTTTGCTAAACCACTGCGCTCCATGTAATTCATCTAGCATTTCTTGGATCATGGGAATTGGGTATTTATCAGGGACCGTCTGTTTATTCAACACCCGATAGTCCACACAAAAACGCCAGCTTCCATCTTTCTTTCGAACTAATAACACCGGACTCGAATAGGGGCTTGAGCTCGGCTGGATTATTCCAGCCTCCAACATTTCCTGCACCAATCTTTCCATCTCGTCCTTTGCGGCATAACTGTAGCAGTACGGACGAACCAACACTGGTGGTGCTCCTGGTTGCAAGGGAATACGATGGTCCACCAGCCTTTGGGGGGGAAGGCCGGTAAGTGGTTGCATAACCAATGGAAACTCCTGCTCTATCGTCTCGCGCAACCAATTTCTAGCCGCATTGTTTCCAGATGCACCCTCTAGTGCAGTTAGTGATGCCTCAGCCATCTCGCACCTTACTTCATTCATTCTGATACACACAACCCAGCTAGCCTCCACCTCTTCTAGCTTCCTTATCCCAGCTGCAATTATTTGTCGTCGTATTAGAGCAGCTTCGCCCACGATAGTCACAGGCTGCCCAATGTATTCGAATTTCATTGTCATCTCCTTCCAATCAGCTCGTACTTCCCCCAGCGTCGCGAGCCATGAGACACCTAAAATTAGGTCGACATTCCCCAACTCAAGCACATAGCAATCAACTTCAAAGTCAACCCCTGCTAATTTCAATCCCAATTTTGGACACATGCCCTCAATGTCCACAGTTCTACCGTCTCCTAGTCTCGCTGTTGATTTGTGGGACGTGTCCACCTCCATCCCGAGACATGTGACCACTGATTTGGATATAAAACAGTGACTAGCTCCACTGTCCACCATCACTAGCACTTCTAGCTCCGATAGTTTGCCCACTAATTTCAGGGTTTGAGGGCCGTCAAAACCTCGTGCCGCTACTCGTGATAATTCTAGACCTTTAAGTTGGACCCCATCGCTCCCTTCAGCTGCAACTGTCTCCTGCTGGACTGGATCGTCCATGGGAGGCGGTTCGTCATCCTTTGATTCTGCCATAATCACTACTTGCAGTGTGCGATCTGCACAACGGTGGCCTGGAAAGTATTTCTCATCGCATCGGAAACACAGGCCTGCTGCTCTTTTGGTTGTGTAGTCCTTATGTGTAATCTGACGAAATGGTCTGCCCCTTGTCTGATTGACACTAGAGGTTGACATGTGGCTAGATTGCGGATGAGCGTGTGGCTTGCTTTCTGTAGCCGCCACTGTATTCCCAAAATTTTGGTTATTTTTCTGCTGGCCCCGATATGACTGAGTGTTCCATGAATTTTGTTGTGAAGATGATCTCAATCCCGTCACAGTGGGCCGATTGGCCCCTATAATTTGTCCCGGTCCATATCCCCTCACACCACCTATCTCTCTTTCGATTTCCCTGGCCAAGTGAATTGTTTCAAAAAGGTCCTTGGCTTCCCGTGATCGTATCCGCAAACGTATGTCATCTCGTAGTCCATGGAGAAATAGACCTAAACAGTGTTGATCCTCTAATCCTGGCACATGAACTAGTCGCGCAATGAAGGTGTTAACATACTCGCTCACCGTTCCCGTCTGTATAGTGTACACCAGTGCCTCAAACGGATTGGCCATTGGATCTTGCCCATACATCCGCAAAAGCTCATATTTCATTTGGGTCCATGAAAGCCCTGGATGTTTCGTCTTCGTCCACTGGTACCAATGTAGAGCATCCCCCTCCATGGCAATTAACGCCACATCTACCTTATTCTGTTCTTGCGTACCATGGATTTGGAAAAACTGTTCAGCTCGCGCTACCCACGCCTCTGGATTACTCCCATCGAATGGTGGTAAGTTGAATCGGCCCATTGGAGGCATACTCCCTTGGCAAAAAGGTGTTTCAGGGGCAGCTCCGGTGGAGTAGCCAAGGTGATGATCCGTATCTAGATTCTGGATTGATCCAGGGGTCGATTTCCATCCCCTGTTTCCGGAGAATTCGCCAGTTTTTCGTCCCCCCCCGGCATCGCCAACCCCTTCCATTTCCCCGCTTGTTGCCAAGCCTCTATCACGAAGTAGCAAGGTCATCATCTGGCCTATCTTGTCTATCTTATCTTGCATCCCATCGATTAAATCAATCTTCTCCATCTTTGATCGCAATTGATCAAACTCCGTTCTCAGTAATTCGTTCCCCTTCTCCAACGAATCAATACGGGTTTCCATTTCGCTATTGTGTGCTTGTCTCGTTTTTGTCATGAACAGATCCGGCAGGTCGGACCAAATTGTTAGAGTAAAGGAGAACACAATATGAATGGTAGTCTTTATTGATGGAGAAATAGATCAAACTCAGGAAAAGATTACAAAGGTGAATCCCTTCTGTCCAAGCGCATGCGCCGTCCAATTTCCTCTCAAAAATCCGATACCTCTTTCCTCCTCTCCACTCCCAATTTATTCAACCCTCATTAAATTAAGCCCATGCATAAAGCATAAGGCCCAATACTTAATGACCCAATAAATGCAGAAAGAAATGAAAGACATAATAATTAAAAACAACAATAATCTGTAGCATCCATTTATTTGCGCGCCTTGCGGCGATAAATCTTGTCCGTAACACAATGGAGCATAATCTTGAATGCCTTCTGAAAACTGTATCTGGAAATGATGCGTCTTACAAGCCTTTCCATTCCCTGCATATTGATTTCTTACTCAGTATTAGAAATAAGCCAAAATTAATTCAGATTGAGACTGCTGTGAATAATTTAATCAGCAGTATCCAAGAGGGTTCAATAAGAACTATGTTGCAGCTGACATTCATTTGTCTTTATACATAGCATTTTAGAAATGATTTTCAAGCTATGCTCTTTGACTTGGTTACTTTGGGCTTATGTAAATGCACTTGGAGTTTCTGATATATTCACCTGTATTGATATAGCGTGTGCTAATAATTGTGGAAGCACTATCCATATCTTCTGTTAATCATTTCTGTTCATATTTACCCATTTTTCGATTAATGTAAAGTTTGCTTAGAAGTTCTGATATATTCTGTTCATATTTGATGTTTTGAGGAAAAACCTTCGGTTTGTCTTTATCCTTCATCTGATATTCATCTAGTCTATGACATTGTATATCTTGGCACAGTTCTTTGATGTTTTTCAATTATGATTCATATTTACTACATTTCTTCTTACATGTTGCTCTTTGGCTTGGTGTCTTGTGGCAGAGTTTAGAGAAAAGAATGCTGGGAGGAAGTCAGCATCATCTAAGGCAAAAGATACAAACAAGAAAGCTGAAAAGAAAGAACCCCCGAAGGCAAAAGAAACAAACAAGAAAGCGGAAAGGAAAGGCCCATCGAAGGCAAAAGATATAAACAAGAAAGCAGAAAAGAAAGAGCCACCAAAGGCAAAAGATACGAACAAGAAAGCAAAACGGAAAGAGCCACCTTCACCAAGTGAAGGTCAGAAAAAACGACATGTGGTTGAAAGTGATGGAGACAAGGAAGATTCAGACTGAACCTGAGATTTGCTTCTCCTATTTTTGGTCGAGGAATTCTTCAAAGCCGAATCATCCTGCTTTGCTTGCTCTTAAGCTCTTTGCTATTTTGTTCTCCATTTTAGAATCTATGCATGTATATATACGTGTTTGTTTGCAACTTTGCTCACAGCTTATTCCTATTAGACAATTTGGCCCTTGAAACTCAAGATTTATGTCCCATATTGCAGCTGGCGTTTTAGAAAATGCTAAGAGCAATGAGACAATGACATTAATGACCATGATCTTGGATGTGATTATTTTTAGTTGAATTCAAAAAACTTAAGGGCATGTTTGGATTGTGTTTGGGAACTCCCAACTCAAATTTTCAGTTACCAGATTCTTCTATCTACAACTCGATGACTAGAACTACAACTCCTAAATGATAATAATATAGTCATTATTTTAGATAATGATATTAATAATTTAGCCAATTTTAATAAGATCAGTTGGGCTCCGGGCAATGCCAGTCAATAGTGAGACTGGTTTGATTGGGTTGACCGTACATTAATTAAAAATAAACAAATAATAATAATGATTATATATCTCAAAAAGAAGAAGGAAAAAAATAAGGATGATAGAGTTGCAAGTGGGCTGGGCCTTGATGAAACCCAGAACAAAGTAAACAGTGGGCCTTTGTACAGACTATGGGCCCATCTAATATCTCGCCTAAGCAACCCAGGTGCCTTTGTGTGTGTGCTGCTTACTGCATCATTAATGGCAGAAGGGCAAGCCCTTTGCCCCTTTTTCCTTTGATTCCTAAATCTCAGCCAAAGCCACCGCCGCTAGCTCATCATATTTTCTGGTATGTTTTAATTTTCTTTTCTCGAACGACTTCGATTCAAACGCTACTTTCCAATCGTTTTTTCTTCTGTGAATAATTATGCGGTATTAACTTTTTGGAACGTATTTCTTCTTTCTGTTGGAACCGTCGGATCACCGACCCTATACGACTATCAGATTCGGGGTCCATGCAAATATGATTAACACGCAGTGGATAAACGAATCATACATTTTGCATCGATATTAGTTCTGACCTCATACATTTTGCACCGATATTAGTTCTAAGGTCAGAACTATAGATCGAGATATCGATGGAGCTTGAACCTCACGATCTTCTACTGTATTCCTCCGATATTAGTTCTAAGGTCAGAACTATAGATCGAGATATCGATGGAGCTTGAACCTCACGATCTTTTACTGTATTCCTCGCCTTATTCCTCGCCTTTTCTCGAACGTTGTGTGGGCAACGATTCTCGTCTTCTACTAAATCGTATCTAAGATTTCGTGTGTCTAGAAAACGGCTGACTTGAGGCTTATTTATAGGCTACAACAAGGACCTTGAGGAGGATTAGGAATCGATCTCCTGATAGACTTAGGAGTCCTTAATTCGATCTGAATATACTTTTTAAGTCTATCAAATAATATCTCGATCCACTACCGTCCCAAATCCATATTAAATATGGGCTCCTATTTATTATGTACACGTTTATCTCCCCGTGTTTAAGATATCGAATGTCCGTTAATTAAATGAATTACTGACAATTCAATTAATTAATATTTAATTCCAAGAGTAGTACCATTCAACTTTATTATCATGCCGGAATAAATCCACCTGCAGGGTTTACATGATAATCCTTATGAGCTCCTCAAAGAGACATCATCATCCTAAATAATTAGGACACGGTTTCATTATATAATCAATAGCACACCATATAAACAATATTGTATCTCAATTTACCGAGCTTATTGATTTAATAAATAAATTTCATCCATTGGTAAATTAAAGAAAACATATATCGAGTATACATACTCGTTATCATATAATGATTAAGAGGACGCACATCCATAATAACAAAGCTCTTGTTCTATTTACGTAGTCAGTATAAATAAAACAACCTCAATTGGTCCTGCTCAATACATACAAAATGTACTAATGTAATTTTATAATCAAGATAGATTAATACCAAATTACACTACAACCATTCCGATAATTTGTCCAAAATTATCTCGGCTGTGAGCTATCATTTATAATCTATAAGGAACTGATATCATGATCTTCTGTGTGGCACCACACACCATGTTATCTACAATATAAATTAATTGAACAATTGCAATAACATATATATGAATATAAAATTCAAACATTTGACTATTAAAGATTCTCATATCATAAATAGATGTTTATACAAAAGCTAGTCTTATAGTATACATCCTAACACTTTCCCTCTCTCGTCTCTCTCTCTCTTGGCTGCCGCTGTAGTGTGTGTGTTCTCGTGGTGCTGCCGGCGCGGGGTTGCGCCGGCGGGTTTCGGCTAGAGTCGTCATCGTAAGTGGCGGCGTGCGTGGGGTGTGTGCGTATTCGTGTGTGTATGTATATATCAGTTGGTATGTACGTGTGAGGGGAGGAACCGAGGCCGGAGGCCTCAGGTGTAGTGGTGGCCGGCGTCGTCGTTGCGCCGGTAGGATGGGTTGGGCACCGCCGTAAGCAGCGGCACCGGTCGTTTGCGTGTGTGTGAGTCGGCGTGTGTTTGGATGTATGTTTTGATCGTCGGGTGGTTCTCGGCGACATGGAGTCGCCGACAACGGTGAAACGGCGGTGGGGGAGAGGAGGGCGGCTAGGGTTAGGGTTTGGGGGTTTTTTTCTGAATTTGATTTAATGCAGGGACCTATATGCAAACCGTAGGTTTTGCTAAATTTAATATTTAGTCCCTAATTTTTTGATAATTTGCAGGTTACCCCCTTAACTTTTTGGAGCATGCAGTAAGACCCTTAGACTTTTTGACTATGACTTTTGAACCACAAAGAATGCTGAAATTGCAGAACGAACCCTAGAATTACTAGAAATTTGCAGATTTACCCCTTAACTTCATAAAATGTGCAACAAGACCCATGGACTTTGAATTATGACACTTGGACCCCATAACTTTTAGAATTTCAGATTTCAATCCTTAAGTTGCCGAAATTATTAGATTAACCCTCGAAGTTATGGATAACACCTTTTAATCCTAAAATTTGATAGAATGATAAATGAATCCAAATAGAATTATCATGTTACAATTTAAACCTATGGATTTCTTTAGTAGCGAACGAAAGTATACTACGACCTGTTTACCTACTAGCGAGGGTATAAAACCCTAAAATCGTATCTTATCAATCCCATAACCCTAAGTTCAAATCGAACTTCCCACATAAATATTTTGGACCCATCGTATCACATTGATGCGTAGACTTTCTTTTCTTAGTCCCTTAATAGTGTGCCCGTTATCAGAAAGAACTATAAACTAAGAATGTACTTTTATTTATAAATCACTCGATTAGTTTTTAAGATGAGCTCTTATGATTTGTAGGGTACCTAGAAGGGGAACGAGTTAAATCGGCATACTACCTAGAAGTTTTCCGAAACTCTGATCTAAAGGTGGAGGTAAATTGCTTATTCCTGCATTTACGTTTCTTCCAGATTATTTAAAATATGAAATCTTATACTTGAATGACATGAGGTCGGTATACGTGTTATATGATGAATAAGATGTTATGATATGATGAGTGGGGTAACATCTTCTAATTGTGCTTTATTTGAATATTATGCGTTTAAATCACGTGATCTTAATATTCTTTGAACGAACATGTGGTTTTATTTTGAATATGATTGGAATGCAAAATTGCATTTATATGATAATGACATGAGTTTATGTTGTGAAAATTTTCTCAACATAAACTCATTTTCACCCATTTTATATTAAAATGTTTTCAATTTAAGGAATTTAGGGTGTGGCGTGCGAGCGATGGATGCTGGTAGCCGATGATCAAAGGTAAGAAGGTTTTAATTCAAAATGTTATATTTCATGAATTTTAAAAATATAAATCTCATATTTATATCTTGATTTTAATCATCTTTATTATTCTTAAAAGAGTGAATTTTATACGTAAATAACGTCTTAATCAAAGTTTATCTTAATGAAGAAACGGGGCATTACAGCAATGCTTAGATTACAGTAGAGAGGAGGAGCGCTTAGAGGATTACAGAGAGCATTAGAGAGATTAGATTAGAGATAGATTATTAGAGAGGAGGAGCTTGGAGTGATATAATGGAATAAGACTAAATTATCCCAACCTATCTCTATGCAGCTGTTACTTTTTGGGTGTAGACAAATCAAATTTTCAAGTTGCATTTTCTTCGCTGCACAAAATAATGATCATAATTAGAAACATCACCAACAATACGAAGGAATAAATTTCAGGACATCCAAAATCGTCGACAAAATTGTTCTTCGTTGAATGTTGGATTTTCAGAGAAGTAGCCATTGAAGAGGTTGTGCTGCTCCTTCTCGATCACGATGAATGGTTTCACGGCCTGGAATTAAGCCTCCACTCGTAGAATTTATATTTTGAAGCTTAATAAATTCTTCCATCTTTTAATTGTTGTTGTATATTTGTTGCACGAGTATTTCTTGCTATCGTAACTTGTCATTCGTTGTTGAAACTCTTCATCGGATGAGCTTGACGAATAAGATGTTGCAAAAGGGGGTCAATGTGATTGAAATCCATTTTTGATTGTGATTTTAGTAGAATAGAAGAATAATGTATTAGAATAGAAATGAGCTATCAATGAAGAAAATGGGGTAGAAGACAATGAATAAATTCATTATAGCATATGATCATTATATAACCAACAATAATTGAATAAATAAAGTTAGGTAGAACCAAAAAGTTGGGTAGAAAATTAAGTAGAACCAAAAAGTTGGGTAGATTGTTAGATAAAACCAACAATAATTGATCATTTTAGCATTCTATTCCCATAAATCTTCTATAAATAGTGAAGATATACCACACATTCTAAAGCGCACCTCTCCCAAATTTCTTCATTTACATTATATTCATTTTCTCTCTAAAATGTCGAAGCTACTAATTATGCAAATGCTGGATCAACATCTTTGCATTGTCTTTCTTGAAATTTCGCAAGATCCAATTGTTGGTATACACCAATCCAAAGATCAATTTTGGAAACGCGTTACAGATAAGTTCAATTCTAAAATGCCAAACTCTAACCTAAAAGAGGGTAACCAAAGACAATTCTAAAATGCCAAACTCTAACCTAAAAGAGGATAACCAAAGATCACTATAATGCCGTATTCAAATAATTCTGAAAGATACTAGAAAGTTCAATGGTTATTTGCACTAGATTGAGTATATGAATACATGTCGTATTCAAATAATTCTGAAAGATACTAGAAAGTTCAATGGTTATTTGCACTAGATTGAGTATATGAATACAAGCAGTGCACATGAGCTCAATATCGTAAGTAATTACCTTTATATATGCCATAAATATTTTCTCAATTAAATTCAACATTCTTTGTAGATTCGACAAGCAAACAAGTTGTTTGTGCAACAGAAAGCAATAAGAAAATGTTCAAATCAAATTAGACCTTGTGTGGTCTATTAAAAGGTAATAAGGAAATGTTCAAATTCGACCATGTGTGGTTTATTTTGAAAGAATTTGTGTAGGCTGAAAACACAAATGGATTCTTAACATCATTACATGGATTCTCAACATCATTATCATAAGAAGTTAATGAATCTTGTATTTCTCGTGACCTTCCTGCACCTTCACTTTCAGTACCTCCACTTTCTATTGATTTAAGCGATGAAAACATAAGTGTGGTTTTACATCACAACGACCACAGAGATAAAAAATGCAAATTTAAAAGAAAATAGAGTGAAGATATTTCTGCTAGAGGAAAATGAGAAATTATGAGAATTATTGGCAACTTCAGCTGGATATAGAGAGCATGAAATTGAGGTGCAAAGATAAAAAATTGAAGCACCAAAGTAAAAAATTGCGGCAATTACCAATATGAAATGACTAGAGAAGATAACATATTACTCATCGATTTGGACACAGTTGCCGATCCTGTAAAACGTGAGTACTTTTAAGAACAACAACAAAATATACTTCCAAGAACAACAAAATATATTAAAATTTTTTGTTGTTCTTGGAAGTACTCACGTTTTACGAGATTAGCAACCGTGTCCTTATAAATTTGGACTTTTTCACCCTTGCGGTCGCTGTGATGAAGAACCACTACTTATGTTTTCATCGCTTAAAATGCGATTGAAAGCGAATGTGCAGAAGGGTCGGGAGAAATAGGAGACTCATTAACAACTTCTTGTGGTAATGATGTTGAGAATCCACTTGTGTTTTCAACCTGCATAAATTCTTTCAAAATAGATCACACAAGGTCGAATTTGAACATTTTCGACATTTCCTTATTGCCTTTTGTTGCACAAATAGCTCGTTTGCTTGTCCAATATACAAAGAATGTTGAAACATATTGAAAAAATATTTATGGCATATACAATAATTAAACATAAAGATAATTATTTACGATATTGAGCTCATTTACAGCGCTTGGATTCATATACTCAATCTGGCTCAAATAACCATTGAACTTTCTAGTATCTTTGAGAATTATTTGCATACAACATTGTAGTCATCTTTTGTTACGCTCCTTTAGGTTAGTGTTTGACATTTCAGAATTGAATTTATCTGTAACATGTTTCCAAAATAGATCTCTGGATTGGTTTATACCAACAATTAGATATTGCAAAATTTCAAGAAAGACATGTAAAAATGTTGATCTTCAGTATTTGTATAATCAGTACCGCATGACTTCGAAAATTTAGAGAGAAGATGAATATAATGTACATGAAGAGATTTGGAAGAGGTGTGCTTTAGGATGTGTGGTATATCTTCAGTATTTATAGAAGAAGATGAATATAATGTGAATGAAGAGATTTCGGAGAGGTGTGCTTTAGAATGTGTGGTATATCTTCAGTACTTATAGAAGATCTTGATATACAATATTATAAGAATCTAATGAATGAGAATAGAATGCTAGAATGATCAATTATTGTTGGTTATATCTAACTTTCTACCCAATTTTTGGTTATACCTAACTTCTACCCAACTTTTTGGTTCTACCTAACTTTCTTTATTTAATTATTGTTGGTTATAAAATAATCATATAATAGAATGAATTTCTTCATTGTCTTCTACCTCATTTTCTTCATTGATAGCTCATTTCTGTACGAAATCATTATTCTTCTATTCTACCAGCCTCACAATCGAAAATTGATTTGAATCACATCGGTCCTTTTGCAATATCTTATTATTCAAGCTCATCTAATGAAGAGTTTCAACAATGAATGACAAGTTACCATGCAGAGCAAGAAGTACTCGTGCAACAATCAAAAGATGGAAGAATTTATTAGGCTTCAAAATATCAATTCTACAAGTGGAGGCTCAGTCCAGGTCGTAAAACAATTCATCGTGATCGAGAAGGAGCAGTACAAAACCTCGTCAATGACTACTTTTCTGAAAATCTAACATTCAATGAAGAACAATTTTGTCAATGATTTCGAATGTTCCGAAAATGTATTCCTTCGTATTGTTGGTGATGTTTCTAATCATGATAATTATTTGTACAACGAAGAAATGCAGCTGAAAACCTGGTTTGTCTACATTCCAACAAGTAACAACTGCATTTCGACAATTAGCATATGCACTTTTTGCAGATGCAATTGATGAGTACATCAAAATTGTAGAGTCTACATCACTTAAGTGTGTTAAGAGGTTCTATCTTGCTATTGTCGAGATATATAGAGAGCAATATCTGAAATCACCCATTCCTAATGATTTTGCTAGACTACTTTATATTGGTAAGCAACATGTCTTTCTAGGAATGTTAGTAGTCTTGATTGTATGCACTGGAAGTAGAAAAATTATCCAACAGCTTGCGTAGGACAATATGCCAAGCAAAGTGTATCTCCAACAATTATTTTTGAAGTTGTAGCTGATTATGATTTATGGATATGACAAACATATTTTGGAATGTCATAATCAAATAATGATATTAATATGTTGGAGACATTTCATCTTTTCTCTAATCTAATCTTGCTACAAGTGTGCTCCTCCAGTACATTATGTCAATCAAGGAAAATAATATAATATGAGATATTATTTAGTTGATAATATTTATCCCAAATGGGCGATTCTTGTGTAAACTATCCATTCACCAAGTGGTCCCAAAAAGCAATATTTTGCAAAAAAAAAAAAAAAGCATCTAGAAAGGATGTGGAACGTGCATATGGAGTTTTTCACAGTAGATTTACAATTGTGGCGAATCCAGCACGTTTTTGATTGAAAAGTGATTTGCAAGATATCATGACTGCATGCATAATATGATAATAGAGGATGAACGAGATCTTAATGTTCCAATTGAAGAAAACTTGGAAGTGCTATCCTTGGATATCGAATTTGTAGAAAATGAACGTACTTGCTTTCTAGATTTTCTTGGTGGACATAAATAAATTAGAGATGCGGATGCTCATTTTGCACTTCGAAATGCTTTAATTGACCATTTGTATGAAAAGTATTCTAATTCAAAAAATTAGAAATTATCACTATGTAACATCTATTTCACTTTCAATAAAAATAAGTTTTTGTTTTTGTTTTCATTTTACATTGAATTTTATTCAATTAATTATATGATTTTTTATTTATTATAAAGAGTAAAAATTATATTAAATAATGTTTACGTGTGTAAATATGTTACTAATTATAACAAAAAATTAAAAATGTGATTAAAAATATTAAGAAATATTCTTTTTTAGTGTAAAATTTAATGCAGATGGTTGAAGATGCTCTTAAATGATTGAAATGAATTTCGTCTACTATTGAAATAAATTAATATATAAGTGTTTTAAAAAGACAAATAATTTTGGACACTATTTGACCTCTAAAACGACACGTAAGTGAGATTGGAGGAAACATGAACATAAGTTCTTGTTGTATATATAAACTTGTGAAGACTATGCTCTAATTCACTGCTTCAGATCTTTTAACCATATATATCAAATTGGTGGACCACATTTGAGGCTCAGCAAGGTAATACACAAACATCTTATCTCCACAAGAATTATGAATAATTTTGGAATAAGATTATGCTTCTAAAAGATACTTATTTGGGATCATAGGAGTACTCATTATCAGTCAGAAACAGATTGATGAGAAAAACATGGAAATGAAGAAAAAATTAGTTTGTTGACAATGTAAAGCTTTCCTCTTCAACATTTTCATGCATGAATTTCGTTTGTGTTTGAATACAGTTTAGTTTGCTCGTGATCAGAAATGGAAATTCAAGAATTATAATGTCATCTAACACTTTCTCCACATATTGATTATAGGACATAGTTCACAACTTCCGAGCTTTTGAGTGTCACTTTCTAGGTAAAGCTTCAGCTTATGCTGTGGCAACGAAGGTTGAAAGTGAGAGTGAAGTTGATGAACAAAAACAAAAGTTGAGCAACATAGATGCTTTGGAACCAACTTCCAAGGATGGCGCTAGCTCAAACGTAGTGGTGGTGTCTTCTGGTGCAAAGACAGTTAAAAACGAAAGGAACCCTAAACGGCTTAGCAGTAGTGCTGCTCGGATAACAAAACTAGACCATCTTCCAGTTATCAGATATCCTCTCAGCACTGAGTCTGCAATTAAGGTGATCTTAGAACACAACACTTTGGTTTTTGTTGTGGATAAACAAGCTGATAAGAATAATATCAAAGATGCTGTGAAGACAATGTTTAATGTAAGGGCTAAGAAAGTGAATACCTCAATCATGCCTGATGGTACCAAGAAGGCTTTTATTATGCTGGCTCCAGAATTTAAGGCTTTGGATGTGGCAAAGAAGGTTAAGATCTTGTGATGCACTTGTATCTGATTACGGAAAAAAAGTTTTATCGTCCTCTAGTTTTGTCGTTAAAGGTTTGTAGTCATTTTTATCAACTTAGAAGAGTACACTTGAATCTACTATGTAACCCAGTACTCCTACCCTGCACTTGTTTGTAGGTGGGCACACACAACACATACAAATCTATGGCCTTTTATTTTTTTTTTTATTCTAGTTATAAACATAATTTGGATTTCTCTTTTGATTGTTGCTTTATTATCTTTTAAGTTGAATACTCTGAAAGAGAGCAATTTTTTTTTTTGTTTCTTTCAATTTGAAGATTGTTAGAAGAACACATATTGGTAGCTATATATATATATCTTATTTTTTCACGAGCTGGTATATATCTTATTCCAAAATATTGTTAGAAGAACACATATCTTAACGTTGTTGGTAGCTGCACAGAAGCAAACAAGATCATCCATTCCAATTTGATATTCTATTTGGTGTTCCAAAATAAATACCACACGTCACATGTAAAGATGATATCATCAATTTGTACCACATGTCAATATCACCAATTTACAAATGACGTGAATTAAATAAAATGAGATACAAAATAAAATACCAAATTAAAATAGAAGATTCAATTCAATAGTGGATGCTACAACAAAGGTTATTGGATTGGGTTGGAACTAGCATGTGGTCACGGTTGAACTTGAACATATTCACATATAATTTATCAAACTTTTGGTTGCATATTTCATTTGTCCCACATCATATGTGGATAACTAATTGAATTTTCTTTATATAAGGCAATGTTCAAATTGTGTTTCTTTGGGTATGGGTATATGGTTGGTGAAAATTGAATTGTAATCATGTCAAGTCAACTTATGTTGCAGATTGAAGAAACAATATTATTTGATAAGGCCAAACAGTTGTCAATGTGTTTAATATGACCAAATTAACATAGATCATCGTGAGATTAAGAAGATTTCTGATCATACTAAAAATAATGAATATGTCACATTTAAGAAGCTTTATTTCTAAGAAAAACTGAAAGAGAGTGTTGACGGTACTTAATTTCATAAGAAAATTAAATAAAATCTTTTAGTTTACTGATGTAATATTCGTGTGATAGACAAAAATTACACAAAAGAAATAGGAAATAATGTATTGATGTTTATTAAAATTATTTATTTTTCTTTTTTTTGAAAATAATTTTTCAAATTGTTTCTCAAAAACAAAAATAGAGGAAAAGAAAACAAAAGAGATTTATTTACACCATATCACCATGTTGACTTATGCTTAATCTACATATATAATAACAAAAATCACCCAAAAATTCTTTCCCTAAATGATAAAATCCCACCAATAGTCAAAAAGTCCACTTTCTATTTTTGTTTTTTTTTTTCTTTTTCAGGTTTTTATTTTATTATATTAATATTGCGATTTTTTCTGTTTTTCAATTTTTTTTCCGATGTTTTTTTTTTATTTTTTTTATATCAATAAAAAAAGTTTTGTATGAAATTTTCCTTAGAGAATATCACGCTAGCATTTACAGTATTATAGATATCCGGATGTCTATAAATTCGAATATATAAATATTTGAATTTATCCAAATATCCGGATATAATTATTGTATTAATTTTTTAATAAGATCTTTTAAGTATTTATCTAGATACGTTAATATATATATATATATATATAGAATATCCGATAAATAGAATATACTTTCACATCAAATTTCAAATCTTTTAGTTTGATATGTACATATATGACAATAAAATAACAAAATTACTGTAATTATCTCATTTCACTCCATCAACACACCTAAGTTTCTTCTTTGATTCAAATCTTTGGATGGTGAAATATCAAATACTCAAGCAAATAAGTAATCTTCTCCTCGGTCAGTTTTCCTAAGTTATTATTTAATTCTCTTTCTCTGTTGATTTTACAATCATATTATTGAAGTTTTAATTTTATGTTTTGCAGGAACTTGCAGTTACATTTCATGTCATTTCTTCCTCCTTATAATACATATTCTTTTATAATTATTCGTTGCATTTTTACTTCACAAATTCAGACATAAACTAAAGATAAAATTTATGCACATCATCCACATAACAACCAATCAATCCAGATATTACTCACTCTTTTATTAGTTTTGTAACGCCCCGTTTCTTTTTAAAATAAATCTTGACTAAGGCGTTACTTACGTATAAAATTCACTTCTTTAAGAAAATCAAGATAAATAAATTTCAGAATTGTTTTTTTAAAAACACATTTTTGAAATTCATGAAATAAATCATCTTAAATTAAAACCTTTTTCGACCTTTACTCATCGGCTACCAACATCCACCGCTCGCACGCCATGCCCTAAACTCTTTAAATTGAAAACATTTTAACATATTAATCATCGGCTACCAGCATCCACCGCTCGCGCGCCACGCCCTAAACTCTTTAAACTGAAAACATTTTAACATAAAAGGGGATGAGCGTACAAAGACACTCGGTGGGGTTGATCTACGAAAGTACTCATAATAACATCATTCAATAACATCTTTTTATTTGCGGATCTTAACCGCCGTGAAAGCATTTGCTTATCATAAACATATTACACGTTGTGGACTCCCAAGTAGTCCCAATGAACTCTAGATAGGTTTCCGAAGAATACCTATCAAGACCCTAAGCCGACCCGATTTAGGTTATTACACCCCTTCATGTTGGGATTCCAAAGAATACCCCCCTTTGATGGGTTTCCGACAAAAAATACCCTACTTGGCGTGAAGACGCATGCGCTGTTAATGTAACATCCCGATTCTTTTGTAAATAAATCTTAACCGAGATGTTACTCTCTTATAAAAATTTCCTCTTTCCAAGAATAAATATAAATAAAATCTTGTGAAATATACATTTCTTAAAATTCATAAAAATTAATCACTTTAAATAAAATCTTCTGGAACCTTTGATCATCGGCTACCAGCATCCACCGCTCGCGCGCCATGCCCTAAAATCCTTAAACTGAAAACATTTTAAAAAGAGGGGTGAGTGACAAAAGTACACTCAGTGGGGTGGGGAAACTCGGGATGACATAAAATAATTTTGGAAGATTTTACACACAATTGCCAAAACACCATTTTATCACATAAAGCAGATTTTCTTAAAACATTTGTCTTTTAATAAAAACCGTAGAAAATAGATCATTTTAATCACGTGATTTAAATCATTTTATAATGTAAGCATCCATCTCAAATCAATCATCCTTCACATTCAAACATATCACTTTCATTATCACATTTATGGTTTTTAGCCGTCTTGCAAACATATGCGAGTCTTAGCCGCCCTAGAAACGTATAATCCATCATTCACATTCAAGCATCACTTTTCACATAATTTACGGTGCTTAGCCGCCATGAAAGCATTTTACGGTTCTTAGCCGCTATAAAAACATTTTTACGGGTCTTAGCCGTCTTGGAAACATATGCGGGTCTTAACCGCTTTTTCGACGTACTTAACCGTCTTTGTCGACGTACTAAACCGTCTTTTTATGCGGGTCTTAACCGCCTTTTATGACGTACTTAACCGTCTTTTTATGCGGTCTTAACCGCCTTTTATAACGTACTTAACCGTCTTTTTCGGTGATCAGCCGACATTCATACGCATGCACATGCACACATCAACATACACATAAAAGTACATTATTTTAACATAGCACTTAGTTGCAGTTCTCAACTGTCATAAAAACACATCTTATTTGCACATATGCAAATCTTAACTTCACATCATTCTTCACCTTTGCATTCATAATAAAACATTCACAATTCATCACTTGTTTTAAATCATTCATCAATCACATTCTCATCTCATAACACTTTATTCACAAAACACATATATCGACCTCACATCAATCAAATATAATATTCACATTCATCATATCATAACATTATCAAACATAACATCTCATGCATTCAGCACGTATACCCAACTCATTTAATAATAATCTTAAAAGATTGCATAAACTTTATAATATCTTAATTTAAAGAATTTACCCCCACCTTGTTCGGTGGTTACCACGTGAGCAACACCTCTTAAAGATCACGTATCCCAAGACTTCACTTCAACAGGTAGCCTACATAAATTACGATGTTTTCTTAGATCATTATTAAACATAATTAAAAGATTTAAACGATATCGGAAACCGAGATGAGACGGATCGGAACGGAAGGCCTAACGAATGAGGTTAAAGAAACAAAAGGAAAATATCAGTTTATAAGGCTGAGATGAAAGAGAATGAATTTTGGATCACAACAAAACAAGAATGAGCTCGATCGGAGTTGAAACGAGCTCGAACGGAGCGTTTTAAGATTTAGGGGTATTTTGGTAATTTGGTCAAAGGGTTGACTTTGACCGGGACCCACGACCCCCGATCAATGATATTTTGTTGGCAACGTCTCGATGATAACGTACAATGAAAAGAAAACGAGATTCGGATCAAAAACGAATCGAAAATAAGACATCGCGCATGTTCCCGTCGATAGGAAAATTTCCCGACGGCGTCTCCCATCGACTGCCTAGTTTTCTAGACAGCGGTGCCCAGACCTCCCGTCGTCGGCCTGCTCGAGCAGCCACCTTCCCGGTGCCACCGGCTGCGGTGGCACCGCCCTATGCCATCGACCCTTAGTCCTCCGGCTAGCCCGCACCACCGGTTACAAGATCTGGCCATCCCTCGCCGGATTCCGGCATGAATAGTACCTGAAAAACAGGCTCAAAAACCCTTCGTCGCACACATTTCACAAACTCCTTGCAACAGCCTCCCCTTCTAGGCCATTTTCCGGCACCGGCGCCGCCACCCATGGCGGCACCACCCCTCCAGTGGCTAGCCCACAACTCTGGCAGCCCCTCCGGCGCCTGCAACGGTGAGAAAAAGAGCGAGAGAGAGAAAAACGGGAGAGAGAAAAGGTGGCAAAAAACAAGGGTTGGGGTTTTGGAGATGGTTTTTCGCCGTTTTCTAGCGAACGGAGAATTGAAATTGAATTTCGGAAGTTGCCCCAGACTCGTATCGTCGAGGGCTACGTTATATACGAAAATCAGCTGAAACGGACGGGTTTGACTTTTTCCGGCGACGACAGCGGCGGTTTTTCGCCATTTTCCGGCGAACGGAGAATCGAAATTAAATTCCGGAAGTTGCCCTAGACTCGTATCGTCGAGGTACGAAAATCAGCCGAAACGGACGAGTTTGACTTTTTTCCGGCGAACTCCGGCAGCGCCGGCGAAAGCTCCGGCGGCGGCGACGGTGGCGGTGGCGGCAGCGGCAACAACGGAATATAAAATTAAAAGGAAAGAGAGAGGAGGGAGAGACTTACGTGTATTCGACGCTTTTCGGCTCGTTCGAAGAAATGGTGAAAATGAAATCGAATGAGGGCCTATTTATAGAAAATTTTGAAAGTTACTATTCATGATAAGATTTCATATGTTGGTCTCTCTTGAAAACCCCTTTAATGCGGGAATTACCCCGACTTTTCATCATATGAAACCAGTCTCATTTGTCTCACTTGAAATCCATAGCTCTCAAATCATACAATTTACTCGAATACTGAATCCAGTGTCATTTGTGTCTCTTGAAATCAATAGCTTTCAAAATCATAAAATTTACTCGAATACTCTTCACATAGTGAAAACATTCCACTTTAAAACGACGCCACATAATGACGGAATTCAAATCACTTAGTCACGTAGTTTTCTGTAAAACAATACAATTTAAAAACATAAATAAGATTTTACCCCCACCTTGGATACTCGATAGTTCCGACCAAAAGCTCTCAGTCTTATTTTCCTCTTATTCTTGCCTTTTGCGTGTATTCCCTACAAAGTATAAAAACGTAACTTATCTTCTGACTTAAATGCTTAAAACCAATAAAATTTATAAAAGAATTAACTCTTGAGAAAGTCAATAGACGAGGGTTCTAAATTTAGGGTTTACTGGAAATTAGGATTTGTGGATCATACCCCTAAAATTAGGGTTTTCTTGTTTAAAGGGTTCGCTCGTCAGGTCTTATATCATTTCAGGGTCAAATTACCATTTTATAATCGTAGGGCACAAAATACAGTAATTATCAAATTTTGGGGTCATAATATAATTTTTGCAAGTTCTAGGGATCATTTTGTCATTTTATCAAAGTCTAGGGGTGATTCTGTAATTTCTACAAAGTTTGGGGTCCATTCTGTAATCCCCAAGAAATTCTGGGGTTTATCTACTATTTCAGAGAAGTTCTGGGGTAATTTTGCATATCTTATAAAGTTTAGGGATTAATCTATAATTATCCATAAGTTCAGGTACTAAATTGTGATTGTCTATAAGTTTAGGGACTTGAGTGCTATTTATCAAAATTCTAAGATTTTGCAGTTTGATCCCTAGAACTAACCTAATTCTTAAACCCAGCCCCCAGCCCCAATTCACCCCTGCCATCGCCCCCTACCGCTCCCGTTGCCCCAACCGTCGTCGATCAACACTGCCGGCGACCTCACGTCGCCGGCAACTCCACATCCACGCACACCCAAAGATTCAATATATATATATATATATATATATATATATATACACATATGCACAGACATATATATATGTATATAAACATACAGAGATTTCATTCACATGCTGTACGGGATGGAGACGCGATCGGGTCAAAATCCGAACCCGTACTTATGACCGGCTCGACGAGAACTATATCGTAATCGGGTTACCTCACTGGAAAGGCTTCACCGACGGCGATGTAAGAGAGGCGATGATGATGAAGTTGGCGGTAATGGTTGCTCTCTGCAGAGAGAGATAAGATATGTATTGGTATATATTTTCCTTTTACTTTTCCACTTTGATTTCTTTTATTTTCTTTTTAACTTATACATATGTATATATATATATAATAAAGTCAAAGATGTAGTTTATACTTATATATATTATGTGTGTATATATATACTGATATATATATATATAAATAGATTTTTATTTTATTATTTATATATATATATATATATTTTTTTTTTCATTTCTTATTAGTATAACAATAATAATTATTATTATTTAAGTTTCATTTCAATCGTAGAAAAATTCTCGTTATATTTTATGTAGTTGAATTTTTATTTCGGGGTGTTACATCCTTCCCTTCTTCAAAGAAATTTGGTCCCCGAAATTTAGAGACGCACTAAAATTCAGTAATTCTGGATATTTTGCCAAGATTTCCTCCTTCTTTTCCCTAGTTGTTTTCTCGATATCGAGATGGCTCCATTGGATTTTTACTAAAGTCACTCCTTGATTTATGTGTGTCATCCTTGCGCAGGGGCATACTAATCTTCTCTATATCGTCCCAATTTTATCGGATGTCCTATTTTTTTCCAAAATAGCCACATGAGCTACTTCATAGGATAGATCCTTCCCAAGCTTGATATGTTTTTGATGGATAACAGGACTCAAATCGAAAACGTACTTCCTTAGCATAGACATATTAAAGAGATTACGCATGTCGACATAGTCCTATGGTAAAGCTAACCTGTACGTCACTTCTCCGACTTGTTCGAGAATCTCCAACGGTCCAAAATATCTTGATTCTAACTTATCTCTTTCCTCAAAGTGATAAACTTTCTTAGCGGGTGATACTTTCAAAAAAAACCTTAGCTCCCACTTTCACTTGGGTATTTTCAGTGGTGTCAGCATCTCCGCTGGTCGCTGATGTTCTACTTTTACTTGCTGGCAACAAAACATTTCTTGACGAAAAGTTCAATGATCCTCTTCATATTTCTCCACTACGCTTCCGCTGCGCTTGAAGATTTCTTTTAAATCTTTATACATTTTCATACCTCCAGGGTATGCAGAGTATGGGGTGTTATGCGCTTCTACTAATATTCTTTTCCTTAATCCTTTATCCACTACAAGAAATCACACTATTCGTGACGAATTTTTTTGCAACGCATGAAATTTTATCACAATTTATTACTTAATAGTGACAAATTCAATTTTTGTCACTAATATATGTATTTTTATGACATTATTTATCTTTGTCATTATTAAGTATTTTTATCGTCGCTAATTTGCATATTTTATGATGATTAAAAATTATTTGTCACCATATGCTTTTAATGTAGACTTTCCCACCAAAATTTTAGAGGGAAATCTTTCAATGACAAATTTATTGTAATTGGTGACGATAATTGACGTCACAAATTATTTAATTTTCATGATAATGACAAGTTTTGTCATGAATTTTTTGAAACAAATATTGACATCATTAGTTCGTCACCAATGTTCATACTTGATGACGATTAAAAAATGTTCCTCATAATACTCTTTCAAGATAAAATTTCCCACCAAAATTTTAGAGAAGAATCTTTCAACGATAATTTTATTGCAAATGGTGATGATATTTGACGTCACCAATTGTTTAATTTTCTTGACAATACTATATTTTGTCTTGAATTATTGGAAATAAATATTGACACCATTAGTTCGTGACAATTAAAATATATTCGTCATGATATTCTTTTAAGGTATAATTTGCCACTAATTTTTTCACTATTTCTTAACTACTAATGACGAATTATATTTTCATCATCGATATGATTATAAGGTAAAAAAATGAGTTAATATAGTTGAAATGAAAAGTTTATTTATAAGGTAAAAAAATCAAATTGAATAGAAATATTAAACATAAATATAAAAATAAGTTTTTAAAAAGGAAATATATGGTGAAATGAAAATACCAACAAGTTCTAAAAAAAAGTTAAATATTAATATATAGATTGATTTCATTAATATCGACAAGTTCTAAAAAAGTTAAATACTGATATGATTGATATCGTTTATATAATCTAAAAAAATTAAATATTGATATGATTAATATCGTTAATATCGACAAGTTTTAAAAAAGTTAAATGTTAATATATAGATATTTCAGTAATATATATGATTTATGTCGTTAATATCGACAAGTTATAAAAAAGTTAAATATTGAGTTGTTAATATCGACAAGTTCTAAAAAAAGTTAATATTGATATGACTGATGTTGTTAATATCGACAAGTTCTAAAAAAGTTAGAATAATCTAAAAGTATATTTTAATATAACATATCAATAATACAAATATAAAAAATTAGAATATATCAAAATTGCAATAAGATCTCCATCGAATTACATTTAGAAAAAAAAAACCCGTTACATCAAAATATGTGCCCTAGGTTTGAAATGGGTTTACTCCAGGAGTTGTACATCAATGGAAAAATATTTGCTAAGACATATTTTTCTTTAATTTCATATAAGTTTAGAAATTATTTAAAATTAAGTTTTATATCACATTATATAAAACTTATCTACCATTAAAAAAGTAGATAGGTTAGATTACCCGATAAATATCAAGTACATGAAAATTATCTTCAATTAAAAAATAGATGATTGAGGTTACTCTATGTACAAGAATAAAAAAAAATAGAATAAGAAAGAAGTTGAGATGGTTGAGATTACTCCTAAAAACTTATGAGTGTATGAAACTTAATTTTAGATAATTTCTAAAATTATATACAATTAAGGAAAAATATGTCTTACCAAATATTTTTCCAAGTATTATTGATATTAATAGCAACTAAAAATGAAAAAAAGTATTGAGAATTTACTAAATAGAATGAGATGAGTTTGAAAAAAAAAATTAAGAATGATATAGAATAAGAAAAAAAAAATTGATATGAATAAAAAAAATTATTTAAAAATTGGATAAAATAAGAAAGAATGATATAGATTAAGAAAGAAATTGAGATGAATAAAAAAAATTATTTAAAAATTAGATGAATATAGATAATTTATTTTAAAATTGAATAAAATAAGAAAAAATGATAAATTGTAAATTAAATTATGTCTAAAAAAAAAAGAAAAAAAACTACATAAAAAAGAATATTACACTGAGTAAGAAAAGAATATCATGATATGTTCAAAAATTGATTATATAATATAGGTATCCATAAGAAATCCAACGGATGGATTTTTTATCATTACTCTATCTAAGATATGATATAGCAACGTGTTTATATGTTTTTTAAGTAATAAATGGGGATGGGGATCTGAGTCCTTATTTAAGATAAATTATGTGTCTATCATTAGATTAGAATAAGTTTATAGGTACACAATGTCTTCATATGTAGAATTAAAAATTTTGGCTTGATATTTAAGTCCAAACAATCATATCATATTCTAATGATATATGTAAACCGTTTTTTTTTTTTTTTTTTGGAAGAATAATGATACATAACTAAGCTTTGAAAATAATAAAAGTTAAAAATTGTGTCTGAAATTTAAAAAATTGAAAATTTGTTTAAGATTTTAAAATATAAATATGGAATGTTTTAAAATCTAAAGGTATACAAATTTTTTAAAATGATTAAAAGTTTGAAAACTATTATAAAAGTATCAATATAACAATAAACTCCACAAAATAATAATAATAATAATAACAATAATAATAATAATAATAATAATAATAATAAGGTTGCAAAATTAAGTCTAGATTTTTTTAAATCAACGAGTCAAATTTATGAATTAATTGAAATATAAATGTAATATTAATTGTGAAAGATATAAAAACTCAACAAATAGCATTAAAATAATGTTTTAAAAAGTAACAAAATATTTGTTAGTTTATTGAAATTTATTTGAAATAAATGAAAAGATAAAATATTTTTAAAAATCACTTTAAAAAATACTGAAATTTGTTCTCAAAATCTGAAAATGGTCTAAAAATCCAAAAATATTGTTTTAAAATGTAAACATAATTTGCAAGCTAAATTTTTTAAATATAAAGTAAACTAGTGAAGAAATTTAAATCTTTTTGAACAAATAAATCTATAAACCATGCTGAAAATTATTTACAAATTCTAAAAATAATCCTAAAATATAAAAAGAGCAACCATAAGAACAAAAATCCATGACTATAACAATTCTCTTCATAGATTTTTACATGCCATTTTCAGATTTAATTGTTGGATATTAGAAAATATTCACAAACAAAATGAATTTTTTAAAACATTTATGATTATATTATATTTATATATTTACTTACATAATATTTTTATTAAATTTAATAAAATTTAAAATTTTCAATCATAATTTTTAGAATCTATATCTATATCTATATCTATATATATAATAACAAAAGTCGCTTTCGTGAAATAGTAATTTTATTAAAAATCAAAGGACAATTTCGTAATTCATATCTATATTTTTATATAATAACATAAATCATTTAAAAATCGCTCCTTTTTAAAAAATCTATCCTTTTTCATAATCTATTATCTATTATTTATTATTTATAATTTATAATCTTTATTTATCTATAATCATTATTTAAAACTGTTCTTTTTAAATTTACCAGCAGTTATTCATATGCAGTACTACCTACAGATTTATTACCCACATTCTTACTACACGGTTTCAGAAAAAAAAATATCTAACCTAGAAAGAATTTTATCATTTGCATATACTCTCACCCCAAATTAATCTAAAAATTACAGTAACTTGATTCATAAGATTTGTGTCTACTTGATGAGATTTATATTTAGTGTTGCTTTCGACTACATCAAATATGTACATTGTTGAACCCCTTCTCAACCCTTTCCATGGTGGTAAATGTACTCACATATTGGTTATGTGCATTCAAAAGTTGTCCTTCTTTTATGTTCTCAGGCTCAGCACACTGTTTCATTTGTTTCAAGTTTGACTTGAACAATACTTTGTAATTTTTTTATAAATTTTGTGAGATGATAGATTTTGATTGCTTTTGTAGGTTCCGTGGCTAAATCGAAATTTAATCAGAGGTAATTATCATTCATTTATCCTATATGTAGTGAATGATTGAATTTAGAATTTATTCTACCTATCTAATTTAACAAGGATGTCTTGGTTGTTTAACAACTGTTAGATTTTGGAAAGAAAAAATTTATTCTATGGACTGGATGGATCTCTACTTTTGTATTCATCACTTTATGCCTCTTCATTATCATTGGTAAGAAGTAAAAAATACTAATTTTGCAGATAGTTTTCTTTTACACAATTTTACTTTACTACTTCAATTGAATCGAGGGCGGCCACACAATTGGATAAGGGAGGTAGAGGCGGCGGCGACATTAGTGTTGGTTTCGGAGGAGGGAGGTAGTGGCATCGTGCATCGAAAAAAAAAGAGGAGGGAGTAATGGTGTCGATTTCATCAAAGGAGGAGAAGGCAACGGCATGAAAAAAACAAAAGAGGAGGGAGGAGTCTACACGCGAATAGAAAGATGGAAGGAGGGCTTATTATGTAAGATACATTTGAATCTTATTATGTAAAATATATGTCAAACCTATTTTGTAAGATACATAAAAAAATATTATTTTTTTATTTTTTTATTACTAAATAGTTTGGATGGAAAAATGATAAATCAGAAATTTTGCCAAACTTCTCTGTTTTTATACATAGATAGATATATAAGTTATAATTTTTAGTGTTAAAGTGTAGTTGAATTACAATCATCACTGAATTGTAATTTTGTTGTATACTAAGTCAATATATTTTATTTCCCTTATACACAAGTCATATGTCTTCACACTTTGCAATAAGTTGTTCTTCAACCTTTGATTTTTTTTAAATTATTTTAGGCACCATATGCATAATAAATAGATTGGTGGTGTGAAATTTCTAGATAATTGAGATGGATAAATTATATTTACGGTTACCTATATTTGTATTATCATGTATCCAATATTTGAGTTTTATCATTTTTAGTATCAAACCATTAATACAAATTTATTAAAAAAATATTAAATATTCAAAATTTAAGATATATTTACTGTGAAATGAAAATCTAAACACATTTAAAATTAATATTTATTTTGAATTTTTACACACTGTGATTCAACCCCTAAACTAAATTTGTGACTTCCTCGTAGTCATTTACTTTATATATTTAACAAAAATTTGCTTTACATTGTCAACATACTAAGTTTCTCTTTACATTGTCAATAGGTGCAGCGTTAAATTTTCTCTTTTCTTTTTTTGGTTGATTTTTTAATATGATTTTGTAAAAGATAAGAATATCCTTCAGAGAATGTTTGTGTGTCATGTGATGTAAAATTTTACGGAAAATTAGCCGAAAATTGCAATTAAAAAAAATTAGATTGTAAAATAAAAAAAGTCCATACTTTAAGGGTATGTTTGTTTAAGAATTCACTCTACTGAATTTGAGATTTTAAAATCTCAAATCCGTGTTTGTTTAGAGGATTTTGTCAAAAATTATCAAATTCATCAAAAACATATTCTATCTAAAAAACACTATAATTAACCCTATACCTAAAACCTATTACACATCAACTAACAATATAATATTACACACAACTACTTTTTTCAACATTGATTTGACATCTACAGTAACAATCCTACATATAAAATCTCATAACAAACATAGATTTCAACTATTCACCTTTATTACCAATTCCCAAAATTTCAAAATCGAATTTCTACCATCCTACATAATCCCTAAACAAACATATCCTAAATTATTTTTTCCATTTAACCGTTGAGATAAAATAGTTAGCACATTAACAATTGTTGAGGTGGAAGTTGGATCAGGGTTAAGCATCATTGACCCTTGAGAGCTTAATGGGCCGAACCAATAATTTCTAAGAAGCCCATATTTCTTCTTCAAAGCCCCAATAAAACCCTCCACAAATCTTCATTCATTGTTCTCTTCCATTGACAACTGAATCTTCAAATGATAGCTACTGCCGTCACTTCACCAGCGCCGATCAGTTTTCCGATTGGGTTTTTTGTGCCCACCTCACCATTTCATTCACTGTTTCCGGCCAGATTTGTTTCAATTCAATTTCCTTCAATCTCCTCTCTGTATCCTATCAAAAAGGTAATTGATTTGTCTTTCCTTTTTTTTTTTCAATATTTGTTCGATTGATTTAATTAGATGAGTTGTAGTGCTCAACTTGAAAGACTTTGTTTAGGTAGGCCTTGGTGTTGTTTTGAAGTATGTTTTAGAAGACTGGAAAGTGATGAGAATATGATAACACTAGATAACCAATTTTAAAAAACAGTGCTTTCAATCATGATGCAAGTTTTAGAATTTTTATCAAAAATTTAAGAAACGTATATTTTTGACTAATATACACTTAGAGCATCTCCAGCAATTTGGTATTTTAAATTAAAAAAAAATATTCATTAATATTTTTAATTATTAATTTATTTAATCATATTTTTTATTTTTTGTTTTAATTAGAAAATATATTTACACATGTAAATATTATTTAATATAATTTTTACTCTTTATAATAAATAAAAAATCATATAATTAATTGAATAAAATTCAATGTAAAATGAAAGCAAAAACAATAACTTATTTTTAATGAGAGTGAAATAGATATTAGTGATAATTTTTAATTTTCTAAATTAGAATATTCTTCCCACAAATGATCAATTAAAGCATTTTGGAATGAGCATCTACATCTCTAATTTGTTTATGTCGACCAAGAAAATCTTGAAAGCGAGTACGTTCATTATCTGCAAATTCAATGTTTGAGAGTTTTCTTCAATTAGAGCATTAAGACCTCGTTCATCCTCTATTATTATATTATGCATACATGTTGTACATCCTTTCTACATGTTTTTTTTTCCAAAGTATTACTTTTTGGGACCATTTGGTGAATGGATAATTTACACAAGAGTCGCTCATTTGAGATATATATTATCAGCTAAATAATATCTCATATTATATTCCTATCTTTGAATGTCATAATGGGCTGGAGGTAGGGATGACAATGGGATCGGACAGGGTGGGTAGTAGAATACCCAAGTTCGTCCCTCGATCCTGATAAAGGACCCACGTCCCACCCCGTGCCGTCCCGCAATGGATCATGAATGATTGCCCCACGACCTGCCCGATATGGGGCGAGTCTAACCCGACCAGTCCCGTTTATATAAATTTTTTAAATGGTAAACTTATGAAAAAATTAATGTATACCAAAAATTTCATATATTGATATATATTTAAAAATACAAAAATAAATTAATTATATTCATTTTAATTTTATCTTATGAGATTCATTATGAAATAATTTTAATTTATTCTTATACTCACATCTTTAATCATAACAAATATTTCTCAAATAAGATAAATTAAAATGATTATAATTAATTTAAATTTATTTTTCTAAATATATGTATATATATATATATTATATAGTGGGACGAGGGATGGGTCGTAGGGTGCGGGGCAAGAGCCGGGGCATGAGGACCCAGACCCTTCCCGCCCCACACATGGGGCGGTCTCGCCTCGTCCCAGATATTTCTAGTCAGGTTGGGTATCCATGGATCAAATCAAAATTATCATCCCAGGCACAGCATCTATGACAAGATTAGAGAAAAAATGAGATGTTTCCAACACATTAATATCAGATGAGATGTCTTCAATACATTAATATCATGGAGGAGCAACGCCTGTAGCAAGATTAGAGTATGAGATGTCTCCAACACAATAATATCATTGTTTAATCCTGTCATCCCAAATTATGCATGTCATATCCATAGATCATAATCAGCTATAACTTCAAGAATAATTGTTGAATATCCACTTCGCTAGACATTGTCTTACCAAACTTATTGGACAATTTTTCCACTTTTAGTGCCTATAATGAAAACTAGCTAACATTCTAGGATCGAAAGCCACATTGCGTATCGCCTAACATTCCAAGTGATGTAAACTCTCCAATTTTGATGTATTCATCAATTACATCTGCTGGAAGTGCATATGCTAGTTGTCGAAATGCAGCTGTTAAATGATGTAAACTCTCCAATTTTGATGTATTTATCAATTGCATCTACTGGAAGTGCATATGCTAGTTGTCGAATTTTGATGTATTCATCAATTGCATCTGCTAGAAGTGCATATGCTAGTTGTAGAAATGCAGCTGTTTAGTGATGTAAACTCTCCAATTTTGATGTATTCATCAATTGCATCTACTGAAAGTACATATGTTAGTTGTCGAAATGCAGCTGTTACTTGTTGGGTGTAGACAAACCAAGTTTTCAAGCTGCAGCACAAAATAATGATCATAATTAGAAACGTCACCAACAATACGAAAGAATAAATTTTGGGATATTCAAAATCGTCGACGAAATTGTTCTTCATTGAATGTTGGATGATCATAATTAGAAACGTCACCAACAATACGAAGGAATAAATTTTGGGATATTCAAAATCATCGACGAAATTGTTCTTCATTGAATGTTGGATTTTCAGGGAAGTAGTCATTGAAGAGGTTTTGTGCTGCTCCTTCTCGATCATAATGAATGATTCTACGACTTGAAACTAAGCCTCCACTCGTAGAATTTATATTTTGAAGCCTAATAAATTCTTCAATCTTTTAATTGTTGTATATTTGTTGCACGAGTACTTCATGCTCTGCATCGTAATTTGTCATTCGTTGTTGAAACTCTTCATTGGATGAGCTTGAAAAATAAGATGTTGAAAAGGTGATTGAAATCCATTTTCCATTGTGATTCTAGTAGAATAGAAGAATAATATATTAGAATAGAAATGAGCTATTAATGAAGAAAATGGGGTAGAAGACAATGAAGAAATTCATTTTAGCATATGATCATTATATAACTAACAATAATTGAATAAAGAAAGTTAGGTAGAACCAAAAAGTTGAATAGTAAGTTAGGCAGAACCAAAAAATTGGGTAGATTGTTAGATAGAAACAACTCATTCTAGCATTCTATTCTCATCCATAAATAGGGAAGATATACCATGTATTCTAAGTACACATCTCCCAAATTTCTTCATTTACATTATTTTCATCTTCTCTCTAAAATGTCGAAGCTACTAATTATACAAATGCCGGATCAACATCTTTGCATTGCCTTTCTTGAAATTTTGCAAGATTCAATTGTTGGTATAAACCAATCCAAAGATCAATTTTGGAAACCCGTTACAGATAAGTTCAATTCGAAAACGCCAAATTCTAACCTAAAAGAGGGCAACCAAAGATCACTACTATACCATATGCAAATAATTCTCAAAGATACTAGAAAGTTCGATGGTTGTTTGTACTAGATTGAGTATATGAATCCAAGCGGTGCACATGAGCTCAATATCGTAAGTAATTACCTTTATATATGTCATAAGTATTTTCTCAATTAATTTCAATATCGTAAGTAATTACCTTTATATATGCCATAAATATTTTCTCAATTAATTTCAACATTCTTTGTAGATTCGACAAGCAAACAAGTTGTTTGTGCAACAAAAGGCAATAAGAAAATGTTCAAATTCGATCATTTGTGGTCTATTTTGAAAGAATTTGTGTAGACTGAAAAGACAAGTGAATTCTTAACATCATGAAGTTGTTAACGAATCTCATATTTCTTGTGACCTTTCTACACCTTCACTTTCAATCGATTGAAGCTATGAAAACATAAGTGGTGATTTTATATCATAACGGCCACATGGGTAAAAAAATCCAAATTTAAAAGGATATAGAGTGAAGATATGTCTGCTAGAGGAAAATGAGAAATTATGAGAATTATTGTTAACTTTAGCTGCAGACAGAACGTGAAATTGAGGTGCAAAGACAAAAAACTGAAGCACCAAACCAAAAAATTGCAGCAATTATCAATATGAAATTACTAGAAAAGATAACATATTACTCATCAATTTGGTAATGATGTTGAGAATCCGCTTGTGTTTTCAACTTACACAAATTCTTTCAAAATAGACCACACATGGTTGAATTTGAACATTTCCTTATTACCTTTTATTGCACAAATAGCTCGTTTGCTTGTCGAATCTACAAAGAATGTTGAAATTTATTGAGAAAATATTAATGACATATACAATAATAAAACATAAAGATAATTACTTACGATATTGAGCTCATTTACACCGCTTGGATTCATATACTCAATCTGGCACAAACAACCATTGAACTTTTTAGTATCTTTGAGAATTATTTACAGACGACATTGTAGTGATCTTTGGTTACACTCTTTTAGGTTAGAGTTTGATATTTTAGAATTGAATTTATCTGTAACACGTCAAAATAGATCTCTGGATTGGTTTATACCAACAATTAGATATTGCGAAATTTCAAGAAAGACAGTGGAAAGATGTTGATCTTTAGTATTTGTATAATTAGTACTGCGTGACTTCGACATTTTACAGAGAAGATGAATATAATGTAAATGAAGAGATTTGGATGATGTGTGCTTTAGAATGTATGGTATGGTGTGCTTTAGAATGTGTGGTATATCTTCATTATTTATAAAAGATCTTATACAATATCATAAGAATCTAATGGATGGGAATAGAATTACCCAACTTTTTGGTTATACCTACCTTTCTACCCAACTTTTTGATTCTACCTAATTTTCTTTATTTAATTATTGTTGGTTATATAATGATCATGTGATAGAATTAATTTCTTCATTGTCTTCTACCTCATTTTCTTCATTGATAGCTCATTTTTGTTTGAAATCATTATTCTTCTATTCTTCTAGCCTCACAATCAAAAATTGATTTCAGTCACATTGGTCGTTTTGCAACATCTTATTCTTTAAGCTCGAAGAGTTTCAACAATGAATGACAAGTTATGACGCAGAGCAAGAAGTACTCGTGCAACAATCAAAAGATGGAAGAATTTATTAAGCTTCAAAAATATTAATTCTACGAGAGGAGGCTCTATTCAGGCCGTAAAACCATTCATCGTGATTGAGAAGGAACAACACAAAACCTCCTTAATGACTATTTTTCTGAAAATCTAACATTTAATGAAGAATAATTTTGTCGATAATTTTGAATGTCCCAAAATTTATTCCTTCGTATTGTTGGTGATGCTTCTAATCATGATAATTATTTTGTACAACAAAGGAATGCAGCTGAAAACTTTGCTTGTCTACACTCCAAAAAGTAACACCTGCATTTCGACAACTAGCATATGCACTTTTAGCAGATGCAATTGATGAGTACATCAAAATTGGAGAGTCTACATCACTTGAGTGGTAAGAGGTTTTACCGTGCTATTGTCGAGATATATAGAGAGCAATATCTGAAATCACCCATTCCAAATGATTTTGCTAGACTACTTTATATTGGTAAGCAACATGACTTTTCAGGAATGTTAGGTAATCTTGATAGTATGTGTTAAGAGGTTCTACCATGCTATTGTCGAGATATATAGAGAGCAATATCTGAAATCACTCATTCCAAATGATTTTGCTAGACTACTTTATATTGGTAAGCAACATGACTTTTCAAGAATGTTAGGTAGTCTTGATTGTATGTGTTAAGAGGTTCTACCATGCTATTGTCGAGCTATATAGAGAGAGCAATATTTGAAATCACTCATTCCAAATGATTTTGCTGGACTACTTTATATTGGTAACCAACATGACTTTTCAGGAATGTTAGGTAGTCTTTGATTGTATGCACTGGAAGTGAAAAATTATCCAACAGCTTGGTAGGACAATATGTCAAGCAAAATGGATCTCCAACAATTATTCTTGAAGTTGTAGCTGATTATGATATATGGATATGACATGCATATTTTGGAATATCATGATCAAACAATGATATTAATGTATTAGAGATATCTCATCTTTTCTCTAATCTTGCTACAAGCATGCTCCTCCAGAACATTGTATCAATCAAGAAAAGGAATATAATATGAGAGATTATTTAATTGATAATATTTATCCCAAATGGACGATTCTTGTGTAAACTATCAATTCACCAAATGGTTCCAAAAAACAATATTTTGCAAAAACAAAAGCATGTAAAAAAGGATGTTGAACGCGCATTTGGAGTTTTTTAAAGTAGATTTGCAATTGTGGCGAATCCAACAAGTTTTTGGTTGAAAAGTGATTTGCAAGATATCATGACTGCATGCATAATGTGATAATAGAGGAAGAACGAGATCTTAATACTCCAATTGAAGAAAACTGGAAGTGCCACCATCGGACGTCAAATTTGCAGAGAATGAACCTCCTCGCTTTCAAGATTTTCTTGGTCGACATAAATAAATTAGAGATGCGGATGCTCATTTTACATTCCGGAATGCTTTAATTGATCATTTGTGTGAAAAGTATTCTAATTCAAAAAATTACAAATTATCACTATATAACATTTATTTCTCTTTCAATAAAAATAAGTTATTGTTTTTATTTTCATTTTACATTGAATTTTATTCAATTAATTATATGGTTTTTTTATTTATTATAAAGAGTAAACATTATATTAAATAATGTTTACGTGTAAATATGATATCTAATTATAACGAAAATATTAAGAAATATTCCTTTTTAGTGTAAAATTTAATGCAGACTGCTGGAGATGCTCTTAAATGATTGAAATGAATTTCGACACGTCTACTATTGGAATAAAATTATATAAAAGTTTTAAAAAGACATAATTTTGGACACTATTTGACCTCTAAAACGACACGTAAGGGAGATTGGAGGAAACACGAACATAAGTTCTTGTTGTATATACAAACTTGTGAAGACTATGCTCTAATTCAGTGCTTAAGATCTTTTAACCATGTCAAATTGGTGGACCACATTTGAGGCTCAGCAAGGTAATACACAAACATTTTATCTCCACAAGAATTATGAATAATTTTGGAATAAGATTATGCTTCTAAAAGATACTTATTTGGGATCATATGAGTACTTATTATCAGTCAGAAACAGATTGATGAGAAAAAATCTGAAATGAAGAAAAAATTAGTTTGTTGACAATGTAAAGCTTTCCTCTTCAACATTTTCGTGCATGAATTTCGTTTATGTTTGAATACAGTTTAGTTTGCTTGTGATCAGAAATGGAAATTCAAGAATTATAATGTCATCTAACACTTTCTCCACATATTGATTATAGGACATAGTTCACAACTTCCGAGCTTTTGAGTGTCACTTTCTAGGTAAAGCTTCAGCTTATGCTGTGGCAACGAAGGTTGAAAGTGAGAGTGAAGTTGATGAACAAAAACAAAAGTTGAGCAACATAGATGCTTTGGAACCAACTTCCAAGGATGGCGCTAGCTCAAACGTAGTGGTGGTGTCTTCTGGTGCAAAGACAGTTAAAAACGAAAGGAACCCTAAACGGCTTAGCAGTAGTGCTGCTCGGATAACAAAACTAGACCATCTTCCAGTTATCAGATATCCTCTCAGCACTGAGTCTGCAATTAAGGTGATCTTAGAACACAACACTTTGGTTTTTGTTGTGGATAAACAAGCTGATAAGAATAATATCAAAGATGCTGTGAAGACAATGTTTAATGTAAGGGCTAAGAAAGTGAATACCTCAATCATGCCTGATGGTACCAAGAAGGCTTTTATTATGCTGGCTCCAGAATTTAAGGCTTTGGATGTGGCAAAGAAGGTTAAGATCTTGTGATGCACTTGTATCTGATTACGGAAAAAAAGTTTTATCGTCCTCTAGTTTTGTCGTTAAAGGTTTGTAGTCATTTTTATCAACTTAGAAGAGTACACTTGAATCTACTATGTAACCCAGTACTCCTACCCTGCACTTGTTTGTAGGTGGGCACACACAACACATACAAATCTATGGCCTTTTTTTTTTTTTTTTATTCTAGTTATAAACATAATTTGGATTTCTCTTTTGATTGTTGCTTTATTATCTTTTAAGTTGAATACTCTGAAAGAGAGCAATTTTTTTTTTTGTTTCTTTCAATTTGAAGATTGTTAGAAGAACACATATTGGTAGCTATATATATATATCTTATTTTTTCACGAGCTGGTATATATCTTATTCCAAAATATTGTTAGAAGAACACATATCTTAACGTTGTTGGTAGCTGCACAGAAGCAAACAAGATCATCCATTCCAATTTGATATTCTATTTGGTGTTCCAAAATAAATACCACACGTCACATGTAAAGATGATATCATCAATTTGTACCACATGTCAATATCACCAATTTACAAATGACGTGAATTAAATAAAATGAGATACAAAATAAAATACCAAATTAAAATAGAAGATTCAATTCAATAGTGGATGCTACAACAAAGGTTATTGGATTGGGTTGGAACTAGCATGTGGTCACGGTTGAACTTGAACATATTCACATATAATTTATCAAACTTTTGGTTGCATATTTCATTTGTCCCACATCATATGTGGATAACTAATTGAATTTTCTTTATATAAGGCAATGTTCAAATTGTGTTTCTTTGGGTATGGGTATATGGTTGGTGAAAATTGAATTGTAATCATGTCAAGTCAACTTATGTTGCAGATTGAAGAAACAATATTATTTGATAAGGCCAAACAGTTGTCAATGTGTTTAATATGACCAAATTAACATAGATCATCGTGAGATTAAGAAGATTTCTGATCATACTAAAAATAATGAATATGTCACATTTAAGAAGCTTTATTTCTAAGAAAAACTGAAAGAGAGTGTTGACGGTACTTAATTTCATAAGAAAATTAAATAAAATCTTTTAGTTTACTGATGTAATATTCGTGTGATAGACAAAAATTACACAAAAGAAATAGGAAATAATGTATTGATGTTTATTAAAATTATTTATTTTTCTTTTTTTTGAAAATAATTTTTCAAATTGTTTCTCAAAAACAAAAATAGAGGAAAAGAAAACAAAAGAGATTTATTTACACCATATCACCATGTTGACTTATGCTTAATCTACATATATAATAACAAAAATCACCCAAAAATTCTTTCCCTAAATGATAAAATCCCACCAATAGTCAAAAAGTCCACTTTCTATTTTTGTTTTTTTTTTTCTTTTTCAGGTTTTTATTTTATTATATTAATATTGCGATTTTTTCTGTTTTTCAATTTTTTTTCCGATGTTTTTTTTTTATTTTTTTTATATCAATAAAAAAAGTTTTGTATGAAATTTTCCTTAGAGAATATCACGCTAGCATTTACAGTATTATAGATATCCGGATGTCTATAAATTCGAATATATAAATATTTGAATTTATCCAAATATCCGGATATAATTATTGTATTAATTTTTTAATAAGATCTTTTAAGTATTTATCTAGATACGTTAATATATATATATATATATAGAATATCCGATAAATAGAATATACTTTCACATCAAATTTCAAATCTTTTAGTTTGATATGTACATATATGACAATAAAATAACAAAATTACTGTAATTATCTCATTTCACTCCATCAACACACCTAAGTTTCTTCTTTGATTCAAATCTTTGGATGGTGAAATATCAAATACTCAAGCAAATAAGTAATCTTCTCCTCGGTCAGTTTTCCTAAGTTATTATTTAATTCTCTTTCTCTGTTGATTTTACAATCATATTATTGAAGTTTTAATTTTATGTTTTGCAGGAACTTGCAGTTACATTTCATGTCATTTCTTCCTCCTTATAATACATATTCTTTTATAATTATTCGTTGCATTTTTACTTCACAAATTCAGACATAAACTAAAGATAAAATTTATGCACATCATCCACATAACAACCAATCAATCCAGATATTACTCACTCTTTTATTAGTTTTGTAACGCCCCGTTTCTTTTTAAAATAAATCTTGACTAAGGCGTTACTTACGTATAAAATTCACTTCTTTAAGAAAATCAAGATAAATAAATTTCAGAATTGTTTTTTTAAAAACACATTTTTGAAATTCATGAAATAAATCATCTTAAATTAAAACCTTTTTCGACCTTTACTCATCGGCTACCAACATCCACCGCTCGCACGCCATGCCCTAAACTCTTTAAATTGAAAACATTTTAACATATTAATCATCGGCTACCAGCATCCACCGCTCGCGCGCCACGCCCTAAACTCTTTAAACTGAAAACATTTTAACATAAAAGGGGATGAGCGTACAAAGACACTCGGTGGGGTTGATCTACGAAAGTACTCATAATAACATCATTCAATAACATCTTTTTATTTGCGGATCTTAACCGCCGTGAAAGCATTTGCTTATCATAAACATATTACACGTTGTGGACTCCCAAGTAGTCCCAATGAACTCTAGATAGGTTTCCGAAGAATACCTATCAAGACCCTAAGCCGACCCGATTTAGGTTATTACACCCCTTCATGTTGGGATTCCAAAGAATACCCCCCTTTGATGGGTTTCCGACAAAAAATACCCTACTTGGCGTGAAGACGCATGCGCTGTTAATGTAACATCCCGATTCTTTTGTAAATAAATCTTAACCGAGATGTTACTCTCTTATAAAAATTTCCTCTTTCCAAGAATAAATATAAATAAAATCTTGTGAAATATACATTTCTTAAAATTCATAAAAATTAATCACTTTAAATAAAATCTTCTGGAACCTTTGATCATCGGCTACCAGCATCCACCGCTCGCGCGCCATGCCCTAAAATCCTTAAACTGAAAACATTTTAAAAAGAGGGGTGAGTGACAAAAGTACACTCAGTGGGGTGGGGAAACTCGGGATGACATAAAATAATTTTGGAAGATTTTACACACAATTGCCAAAACACCATTTTATCACATAAAGCAGATTTTCTTAAAACATTTGTCTTTTAATAAAAACCGTAGAAAATAGATCATTTTAATCACGTGATTTAAATCATTTTATAATGTAAGCATCCATCTCAAATCAATCATCCTTCACATTCAAACATATCACTTTCATTATCACATTTATGGTTTTTAGCCGTCTTGCAAACATATGCGAGTCTTAGCCGCCCTAGAAACGTATAATCCATCATTCACATTCAAGCATCACTTTTCACATAATTTACGGTGCTTAGCCGCCATGAAAGCATTTTACGGTTCTTAGCCGCTATAAAAACATTTTTACGGGTCTTAGCCGTCTTGGAAACATATGCGGGTCTTAACCGCTTTTTCGACGTACTTAACCGTCTTTGTCGACGTACTAAACCGTCTTTTTATGCGGGTCTTAACCGCCTTTTATGACGTACTTAACCGTCTTTTTATGCGGTCTTAACCGCCTTTTATAACGTACTTAACCGTCTTTTTCGGTGATCAGCCGACATTCATACGCATGCACATGCACACATCAACATACACATAAAAGTACATTATTTTAACATAGCACTTAGTTGCAGTTCTCAACTGTCATAAAAACACATCTTATTTGCACATATGCAAATCTTAACTTCACATCATTCTTCACCTTTGCATTCATAATAAAACATTCACAATTCATCACTTGTTTTAAATCATTCATCAATCACATTCTCATCTCATAACACTTTATTCACAAAACACATATATCGACCTCACATCAATCAAATATAATATTCACATTCATCATATCATAACATTATCAAACATAACATCTCATGCATTCAGCACGTATACCCAACTCATTTAATAATAATCTTAAAAGATTGCATAAACTTTATAATATCTTAATTTAAAGAATTTACCCCCACCTTGTTCGGTGGTTACCACGTGAGCAACACCTCTTAAAGATCACGTATCCCAAGACTTCACTTCAACAGGTAGCCTACATAAATTACGATGTTTTCTTAGATCATTATTAAACATAATTAAAAGATTTAAACGATATCGGAAACCGAGATGAGACGGATCGGAACGGAAGGCCTAACGAATGAGGTTAAAGAAACAAAAGGAAAATATCAGTTTATAAGGCTGAGATGAAAGAGAATGAATTTTGGATCACAACAAAACAAGAATGAGCTCGATCGGAGTTGAAACGAGCTCGAACGGAGCGTTTTAAGATTTAGGGGTATTTTGGTAATTTGGTCAAAGGGTTGACTTTGACCGGGACCCACGACCCCCGATCAATGATATTTTGTTGGCAACGTCTCGATGATAACGTACAATGAAAAGAAAACGAGATTCGGATCAAAAACGAATCGAAAATAAGACATCGCGCATGTTCCCGTCGACAGGAAAATTTCCCGACGGCGTCTCCCATCGACTGCCTAGTTTTCTAGACAGCGGTGCCCAGACCTCCCGTCGTCGGCCTGCTCGAGCAGCCACCTTCCCGGTGCCACCGGCTGCGGTGGCACCGCCCTATGCCATCGACCCTTAGTCCTCCGGCTAGCCCGCACCACCGGTTACAAGATCTGGCCATCCCTCGCCGGATTCCGGCATGAATAGTACCTGAAAAACAGGCTCAAAAACCCTTCGTCGCACACATTTCACAAACTCCTTGCAACAGCCTCCCCTTCTAGGCCATTTTCCGGCACCGGCGCCGCCACCCATGGCGGCACCACCCCTCCAGTGGCTAGCCCACAACTCTGGCAGCCCCTCCGGCGCCTGCAACGGTGAGAAAAAGAGCGAGAGAGAGAAAAACGGGAGAGAGAAAAGGTGGCAAAAAACAAGGGTTGGGGTTTTGGAGATGGTTTTTCGCCGTTTTCTAGCGAACGGAGAATTGAAATTGAATTTCGGAAGTTGCCCCAGACTCGTATCGTCGAGGGCTACGTTATATACGAAAATCAGCTGAAACGGACGGGTTTGACTTTTTCCGGCGACGACAGCGGCGGTTTTTCGCCATTTTCCGGCGAACGGAGAATCGAAATTAAATTCCGGAAGTTGCCCTAGACTCGTATCGTCGAGGTACGAAAATCAGCCGAAACGGACGAGTTTGACTTTTTTCCGGCGAACTCCGGCAGCGCCGGCGAAAGCTCCGGCGGCGGCGACGGTGGCGGTGGCGGCAGCGGCAACAACGGAATATAAAATTAAAAGGAAAGAGAGAGGAGGGAGAGACTTACGTGTATTCGACGCTTTTCGGCTCGTTCGAAGAAATGGTGAAAATGAAATCGAATGAGGGCCTATTTATAGAAAATTTTGAAAGTTACTATTCATGATAAGATTTCATATGTTGGTCTCTCTTGAAAACCCCTTTAATGCGGGAATTACCCCGACTTTTCATCATATGAAACCAGTCTCATTTGTCTCACTTGAAATCCATAGCTCTCAAATCATACAATTTACTCGAATACTGAATCCAGTGTCATTTGTGTCTCTTGAAATCAATAGCTTTCAAAATCATAAAATTTACTCGAATACTCTTCACATAGTGAAAACATTCCACTTTAAAACGACGCCACATAATGACGGAATTCAAATCACTTAGTCACGTAGTTTTCTGTAAAACAATACAATTTAAAAACATAAATAAGATTTTACCCCCACCTTGGATACTCGATAGTTCCGACCAAAAGCTCTCAGTCTTATTTTCCTCTTATTCTTGCCTTTTGCGTGTATTCCCTACAAAGTATAAAAACGTAACTTATCTTCTGACTTAAATGCTTAAAACCAATAAAATTTATAAAAGAATTAACTCTTGAGAAAGTCAATAGACGAGGGTTCTAAATTTAGGGTTTACTGGAAATTAGGATTTGTGGATCATACCCCTAAAATTAGGGTTTTCTTGTTTAAAGGGTTCGCTCGTCAGGTCTTATATCATTTCAGGGTCAAATTACCATTTTATAATCGTAGGGCACAAAATACAGTAATTATCAAATTTTGGGGTCATAATATAATTTTTGCAAGTTCTAGGGATCATTTTGTCATTTTATCAAAGTCTAGGGGTGATTCTGTAATTTCTACAAAGTTTGGGGTCCATTCTGTAATCCCCAAGAAATTCTGGGGTTTATCTACTATTTCAGAGAAGTTCTGGGGTAATTTTGCATATCTTATAAAGTTTAGGGATTAATCTATAATTATCCATAAGTTCAGGTACTAAATTGTGATTGTCTATAAGTTTAGGGACTTGAGTGCTATTTATCAAAATTCTAAGATTTTGCAATTTGATCCCTAGAACTAACCTAATTCTTAAACCCAGCCCCCAGCCCCAATTCACCCCTGCCATCGCCCCCTACCGCTCCCGTTGCCCCAACCGTCGTCGATCAACACTGCCGGCGACCTCACGTCGCCGGCAACTCCACATCCACGCACACCCAAAGATTCAATATATATATATATATATATATATATATATATATACACATATGCACAGACATATATATATGTATATAAACATACAGAGATTTCATTCACATGCTGTACGGGATGGAGACGCGATCGGGTCAAAATCCGAACCCGTACTTATGACCGGCTCGACGAGAACTATATCGTAATCGGGTTACCTCACTGGAAAGGCTTCACCGACGGCGATGTAAGAGAGGCGATGATGATGAAGTTGGCGGTAATGGTTGCTCTCTGCAGAGAGAGATAAGATATGTATTGGTATATATTTTCCTTTTACTTTTCCACTTTGATTTCTTTTATTTTCTTTTTAACTTATACATATGTATATATATATATAATAAAGTCAAAGATGTAGTTTATACTTATATATATTATGTGTGTATATATATACTGATATATATATATATATAAATAGATTTTTATTTTATTATTTATATATATATATATATATTTTTTTTTTCATTTCTTATTAGTATAACAATAATAATTATTATTATTTAAGTTTCATTTCAATCGTAGAAAAATTCTCGTTATATTTTATGTAGTTGAATTTTTATTTCGGGGTGTTACATCCTTCCCTTCTTCAAAGAAATTTGGTCCCCGAAATTTAGAGACGCACTAAAATTCAGTAATTCTGGATATTTTGCCAAGATTTCCTCCTTCTTTTCCCTAGTTGTTTTCTCGATATCGAGATGGCTCCATTGGATTTTTACTAAAGTCACTCCTTGATTTATGTGTGTCATCCTTGCGCAGGGGCATACTAATCTTCTCTATATCGTCCCAATTTTATCGGATGTCCTATTTTTTTCCAAAATAGCCACATGAGCTACTTCATAGGATAGATCCTTCCCAAGCTTGATATGTTTTTGATGGATAACAGGACTCAAATCGAAAACGTACTTCCTTAGCATAGACATATTAAAGAGATTACGCATGTCGACATAGTCCTATGGTAAAGCTAACCTGTACGTCACTTCTCCGACTTGTTCGAGAATCTCCAACGGTCCAAAATATCTTGATTCTAACTTATCTCTTTCCTCAAAGTGATAAACTTTCTTAGCGGGTGATACTTTCAAAAAAAACCTTAGCTCCCACTTTCACTTGGGTATTTTCAGTGGTGTCAGCATCTCCGCTGGTCGCTGATGTTCTACTTTTACTTGCTGGCAACAAAACATTTCTTGACGAAAAGTTCAATGATCCTCTTCATATTTCTCCACTACGCTTCCGCTGCGCTTGAAGATTTCTTTTAAATCTTTATACATTTTCATACCTCCAGGGTATGCAGAGTATGGGGTGTTATGCGCTTCTACTAATATTCTTTTCCTTAATCCTTTATCCACTACAAGAAATCACACTATTCGTGACGAATTTTTTTGCAACGCATGAAATTTTATCACAATTTATTACTTAATAGTGACAAATTCAATTTTTGTCACTAATATATGTATTTTTATGACATTATTTATCTTTGTCATTATTAAGTATTTTTATCGTCGCTAATTTGCATATTTTATGATGATTAAAAATTATTTGTCACCATATGCTTTTAATGTAGACTTTCCCACCAAAATTTTAGAGGGAAATCTTTCAATGACAAATTTATTGTAATTGGTGACGATAATTGACGTCACAAATTATTTAATTTTCATGATAATGACAAGTTTTGTCATGAATTTTTTGAAACAAATATTGACATCATTAGTTCGTCACCAATGTTCATACTTGATGACGATTAAAAAATGTTCCTCATAATACTCTTTCAAGATAAAATTTCCCACCAAAATTTTAGAGAAGAATCTTTCAACGATAATTTTATTGCAAATGGTGATGATATTTGACGTCACCAATTGTTTAATTTTCTTGACAATACTATATTTTGTCTTGAATTATTGGAAATAAATATTGACACCATTAGTTCGTGACAATTAAAATATATTCGTCATGATATTCTTTTAAGGTATAATTTGCCACTAATTTTTTCACTATTTCTTAACTACTAATGACGAATTATATTTTCATCATCGATATGATTATAAGGTAAAAAAATGAGTTAATATAGTTGAAATGAAAAGTTTATTTATAAGGTAAAAAAATCAAATTGAATAGAAATATTAAACATAAATATAAAAATAAGTTTTTAAAAAGGAAATATATGGTGAAATGAAAATACCAACAAGTTCTAAAAAAAAGTTAAATATTAATATATAGATTGATTTCATTAATATCGACAAGTTCTAAAAAAGTTAAATACTGATATGATTGATATCGTTTATATAATCTAAAAAAATTAAATATTGATATGATTAATATCGTTAATATCGACAAGTTTTAAAAAAGTTAAATGTTAATATATAGATATTTCAGTAATATATATGATTTATGTCGTTAATATCGACAAGTTATAAAAAAGTTAAATATTGAGTTGTTAATATCGACAAGTTCTAAAAAAAGTTAATATTGATATGACTGATGTTGTTAATATCGACAAGTTCTAAAAAAGTTAGAATAATCTAAAAGTATATTTTAATATAACATATCAATAATACAAATATAAAAAATTAGAATATATCAAAATTGCAATAAGATCTCCATCGAATTACATTTAGAAAAAAAAAAACCCGTTACATCAAAATATGTGCCCTAGGTTTGAAATGGGTTTACTCCAGGAGTTGTACATCAATGGAAAAATATTTGCTAAGACATATTTTTCTTTAATTTCATATAAGTTTAGAAATTATTTAAAATTAAGTTTTATATCACATTATATAAAACTTATCTACCATTAAAAAAGTAGATAGGTTAGATTACCCGATAAATATCAAGTACATGAAAATTATCTTCAATTAAAAAATAGATGATTGAGGTTACTCTATGTACAAGAATAAAAAAAAATAGAATAAGAAAGAAGTTGAGATGGTTGAGATTACTCCTAAAAACTTATGAGTGTATGAAACTTAATTTTAGATAATTTCTAAAATTATATACAATTAAGGAAAAATATGTCTTACCAAATATTTTTCCAAGTATTATTGATATTAATAGCAACTAAAAATGAAAAAAAGTATTGAGAATTTACTAAATAGAATGAGATGAGTTTGAAAAAAAAAATTAAGAATGATATAGAATAAGAAAAAAAAAATTGATATGAATAAAAAAAATTATTTAAAAATTGGATAAAATAAGAAAGAATGATATAGATTAAGAAAGAAATTGAGATGAATAAAAAAAATTATTTAAAAATTAGATGAATATAGATAATTTATTTTAAAATTGAATAAAATAAGAAAAAATGATAAATTGTAAATTAAATTATGTCTAAAAAAAAAAGAAAAAAAAACTACATAAAAAAGAATATTACACTGAGTAAGAAAAGAATATCATGATATGTTCAAAAATTGATTATATAATATAGGTATCCATAAGAAATCCAACGGATGGATTTTTTATCATTACTCTATCTAAGATATGATATAGCAACGTGTTTATATGTTTTTTAAGTAATAAATGGGGATGGGGATCTGAGTCCTTATTTAAGATAAATTATGTGTCTATCATTAGATTAGAATAAGTTTATAGGTACACAATGTCTTCATATGTAGAATTAAAAATTTTGGCTTGATATTTAAGTCCAAACAATCATATCATATTCTAATGATATATGTAAACCGTTTTTTTTTTTTTTTTTTGGAAGAATAATGATACATAACTAAGCTTTGAAAATAATAAAAGTTAAAAATTGTGTCTGAAATTTAAAAAATTGAAAATTTGTTTAAGATTTTAAAATATAAATATGGAATGTTTTAAAATCTAAAGGTATACAAATTTTTTAAAATGATTAAAAGTTTGAAAACTATTATAAAAGTATCAATATAACAATAAACTCCACAAAATAATAATAATAATAATAACAATAATAATAATAATAATAATAATAATAATAATAATAATAAGGTTGCAAAATTAAGTCTAGATTTTTTTAAATCAACGAGTCAAATTTATGAATTAATTGAAATATAAATGTAATATTAATTGTGAAAGATATAAAAACTCAACAAATAGCATTAAAATAATGTTTTAAAAAGTAACAAAATATTTGTTAGTTTATTGAAATTTATTTGAAATAAATGAAAAGATAAAATATTTTTAAAAATCACTTTAAAAAATACTGAAATTTGTTCTCAAAATCTGAAAATGGTCTAAAAATCCAAAAATATTGTTTTAAAATGTAAACATAATTTGCAAGCTAAATTTTTTAAATATAAAGTAAACTAGTGAAGAAATTTAAATCTTTTTGAACAAATAAATCTATAAACCATGCTGAAAATTATTTACAAATTCTAAAAATAATCCTAAAATATAAAAAGAGCAACCATAAGAACAAAAATCCATGACTATAACAATTCTCTTCATAGATTTTTACATGCCATTTTCAGATTTAATTGTTGGATATTAGAAAATATTCACAAACAAAATGAATTTTTTAAAACATTTATGATTATATTATATTTATATATTTACTTACATAATATTTTTATTAAATTTAATAAAATTTAAAATTTTCAATCATAATTTTTAGAATCTATATCTATATCTATATCTATATATATAATAACAAAAGTCGCTTTCGTGAAATAGTAATTTTATTAAAAATCAAAGGACAATTTCGTAATTCATATCTATATTTTTATATAATAACATAAATCATTTAAAAATCGCTCCTTTTTAAAAAATCTATCCTTTTTCATAATCTATTATCTATTATTTATTATTTATAATTTATAATCTTTATTTATCTATAATCATTATTTAAAACTGTTCTTTTTAAATTTACCAGCAGTTATTCATATGCAGTACTACCTACAGATTTATTACCCACATTCTTACTACACGGTTTCAGAAAAAAAAATATCTAACCTAGAAAGAATTTTATCATTTGCATATACTCTCACCCCAAATTAATCTAAAAATTACAGTAACTTGATTCATAAGATTTGTGTCTACTTGATGAGATTTATATTTAGTGTTGCTTTCGACTACATCAAATATGTACATTGTTGAACCCCTTCTCAACCCTTTCCATGGTGGTAAATGTACTCACATATTGGTTATGTGCATTCAAAAGTTGTCCTTCTTTTATGTTCTCAGGCTCAGCACACTGTTTCATTTGTTTCAAGTTTGACTTGAACAATACTTTGTAATTTTTTTATAAATTTTGTGAGATGATAGATTTTGATTGCTTTTGTAGGTTCCGTGGCTAAATCGAAATTTAATCAGAGGTAATTATCATTCATTTATCCTATATGTAGTGAATGATTGAATTTAGAATTTATTCTACCTATCTAATTTAACAAGGATGTCTTGGTTGTTTAACAACTGTTAGATTTTGGAAAGAAAAAATTTATTCTATGGACTGGATGGATCTCTACTTTTGTATTCATCACTTTATGCCTCTTCATTATCATTGGTAAGAAGTAAAAAATACTAATTTTGCAGATAGTTTTCTTTTACACAATTTTACTTTACTACTTCAATTGAATCGAGGGCGGCCACACAATTGGATAAGGGAGGTAGAGGCGGCGGCGACATTAGTGTTGGTTTCGGAGGAGGGAGGTAGTGGCATCGTGCATCGAAAAAAAAAGAGGAGGGAGTAATGGTGTCGATTTCATCAAAGGAGGAGAAGGCAACGGCATGAAAAAAACAAAAGAGGAGGGAGGAGTCTACACGCGAATAGAAAGATGGAAGGAGGGCTTATTATGTAAGATACATTTGAATCTTATTATGTAAAATATATGTCAAACCTATTTTGTAAGATACATAAAAAAATATTATTTTTTTATTTTTTTATTACTAAATAGTTTGGATGGAAAAATGATAAATCAGAAATTTTGCCAAACTTCTCTGTTTTTATACATAGATAGATATATAAGTTATAATTTTTAGTGTTAAAGTGTAGTTGAATTACAATCATCACTGAATTGTAATTTTGTTGTATACTAAGTCAATATATTTTATTTCCCTTATACACAAGTCATATGTCTTCACACTTTGCAATAAGTTGTTCTTCAACCTTTGATTTTTTTTAAATTATTTTAGGCACCATATGCATAATAAATAGATTGGTGGTGTGAAATTTCTAGATAATTGAGATGGATAAATTATATTTACGGTTACCTATATTTGTATTATCATGTATCCAATATTTGAGTTTTATCATTTTTAGTATCAAACCATTAATACAAATTTATTAAAAAAATATTAAATATTCAAAATTTAAGATATATTTACTGTGAAATGAAAATCTAAACACATTTAAAATTAATATTTATTTTGAATTTTTACACACTGTGATTCAACCCCTAAACTAAATTTGTGACTTCCTCGTAGTCATTTACTTTATATATTTAACAAAAATTTGCTTTACATTGTCAACATACTAAGTTTCTCTTTACATTGTCAATAGGTGCAGCGTTAAATTTTCTCTTTTCTTTTTTTGGTTGATTTTTTAATATGATTTTGTAAAAGATAAGAATATCCTTCAGAGAATGTTTGTGTGTCATGTGATGTAAAATTTTACGGAAAATTAGCCGAAAATTGCAATTAAAAAAAATTAGATTGTAAAATAAAAAAAGTCCATACTTTAAGGGTATGTTTGTTTAAGAATTCACTCTACTGAATTTGAGATTTTAAAATCTCAAATCCGTGTTTGTTTAGAGGATTTTGTCAAAAATTATCAAATTCATCAAAAACATATTCTATCTAAAAAACACTATAATTAACCCTATACCTAAAACCTATTACACATCAACTAACAATATAATATTACACACAACTACTTTTTTCAACATTGATTTGACATCTACAGTAACAATCCTACATATAAAATCTCATAACAAACATAGATTTCAACTATTCACCTTTATTACCAATTCCCAAAATTTCAAAATCGAATTTCTACCATCCTACATAATCCCTAAACAAACATATCCTAAATTATTTTTTCCATTTAACCGTTGAGATAAAATAGTTAGCACATTAACAATTGTTGAGGTGGAAGTTGGATCAGGGTTAAGCATCATTGACCCTTGAGAGCTTAATGGGCCGAACCAATAATTTCTAAGAAGCCCATATTTCTTCTTCAAAGCCCCAATAAAACCCTCCACAAATCTTCATTCATTGTTCTCTTCCATTGACAACTGAATCTTCAAATGATAGCTACTGCCGTCACTTCACCAGCGCCGATCAGTTTTCCGATTGGGTTTTTTGTGCCCACCTCACCATTTCATTCACTGTTTCCGGCCAGATTTGTTTCAATTCAATTTCCTTCAATCTCCTCTCTGTATCCTATCAAAAAGGTAATTGATTTGTCTTTCCTTTTTTTTTTTCAATATTTGTTCGATTGATTTAATTAGATGAGTTGTAGTGCTCAACTTGAAAGACTTTGTTTAGGTAGGCCTTGGTGTTGTTTTGAAGTATGTTTTAGAAGACTGGAAAGTGATGAGAATATGATAACACTAGATAACCAATTTTAAAAAACAGTGCTTTCAATCATGATGCAAGTTTTAGAATTTTTATCAAAAATTTAAGAAACGTATATTTTTGACTAATATACACTTAGAGCATCTCCAGCAATTTGGTATTTTAAATTAAAAAAGAATATTCATTAATATTTTTAATTATTAATTTATTTAATCATATTTTTTATTTTTTGTTTTAATTAGAAAATATATTTACACATGTAAATATTATTTAATATAATTTTTACTCTTTATAATAAATAAAAAATCATATAATTAATTGAATAAAATTCAATGTAAAATGAAAGCAAAAACAATAACTTATTTTTAATGAGAGTGAAATAGATATTAGTGATAATTTTTAATTTTCTAAATTAGAATATTCTTCCCACAAATGATCAATTAAAGCATTTTGGAATGAGCATCTACATCTCTAATTTGTTTATGTCGACCAAGAAAATCTTGAAAGCGAGTACGTTCATTATCTGCAAATTCAATGTTTGAGAGTTTTCTTCAATTAGAGCATTAAGACCTCGTTCATCCTCTATTATTATATTATGCATACATGTTGTACATCCTTTCTACATGTTTTTTTTTCCAAAGTATTACTTTTTGGGACCATTTGGTGAATGGATAATTTACACAAGAGTCGCTCATTTGAGATATATATTATCAGCTAAATAATATCTCATATTATATTCCTATCTTTGAATGTCATAATGGGCTGGAGGTAGGGATGACAATGGGATCGGACAGGGTGGGTAGTAGAATACCCAAGTTCGTCCCTCGATCCTGATAAAGGACCCACGTCCCACCCCGTGCCGTCCCGCAATGGATCATGAATGATTGCCCCACGACCTGCCCGATATGGGGCGAGTCTAACCCGACCAGTCCCGTTTATATAAATTTTTTAAATGGTAAACTTATGAAAAAATTAATGTATACCAAAAATTTCATATATTGATATATATTTAAAAATACAAAAATAAATTAATTATATTCATTTTAATTTTATCTTATGAGATTCATTATGAAATAATTTTAATTTATTCTTATACTCACATCTTTAATCATAACAAATATTTCTCAAATAAGATAAATTAAAATGATTATAATTAATTTAAATTTATTTTTCTAAATATATGTATATATATATATATTATATAGTGGGACGAGGGATGGGTCGTAGGGTGCGGGGCAAGAGCCGGGGCATGAGGACCCAGACCCTTCCCGCCCCACACATGGGGCGGTCTCGCCTCGTCCCAGATATTTCTAGTCAGGTTGGGTATCCATGGATCAAATCAAAATTATCATCCCAGGCACAGCATCTATGACAAGATTAGAGAAAAAATGAGATGTTTCCAACACATTAATATCAGATGAGATGTCTTCAATACATTAATATCATGGAGGAGCAACGCCTGTAGCAAGATTAGAGTATGAGATGTCTCCAACACAATAATATCATTGTTTAATCCTGTCATCCCAAATTATGCATGTCATATCCATAGATCATAATCAGCTATAACTTCAAGAATAATTGTTGAATATCCACTTCGCTAGACATTGTCTTACCAAACTTATTGGACAATTTTTCCACTTTTAGTGCCTATAATGAAAACTAGCTAACATTCTAGGATCGAAAGCCACATTGCGTATCGCCTAACATTCCAAGTGATGTAAACTCTCCAATTTTGATGTATTCATCAATTACATCTGCTGGAAGTGCATATGCTAGTTGTCGAAATGCAGCTGTTAAATGATGTAAACTCTCCAATTTTGATGTATTTATCAATTGCATCTACTGGAAGTGCATATGCTAGTTGTCGAATTTTGATGTATTCATCAATTGCATCTGCTAGAAGTGCATATGCTAGTTGTAGAAATGCAGCTGTTTAGTGATGTAAACTCTCCAATTTTGATGTATTCATCAATTGCATCTACTGAAAGTACATATGTTAGTTGTCGAAATGCAGCTGTTACTTGTTGGGTGTAGACAAACCAAGTTTTCAAGCTGCAGCACAAAATAATGATCATAATTAGAAACGTCACCAACAATACGAAAGAATAAATTTTGGGATATTCAAAATCGTCGACGAAATTGTTCTTCATTGAATGTTGGATGATCATAATTAGAAACGTCACCAACAATACGAAGGAATAAATTTTGGGATATTCAAAATCATCGACGAAATTGTTCTTCATTGAATGTTGGATTTTCAGGGAAGTAGTCATTGAAGAGGTTTTGTGCTGCTCCTTCTCGATCATAATGAATGATTCTACGACTTGAAACTAAGCCTCCACTCGTAGAATTTATATTTTGAAGCCTAATAAATTCTTCAATCTTTTAATTGTTGTATATTTGTTGCACGAGTACTTCATGCTCTGCATCGTAATTTGTCATTCGTTGTTGAAACTCTTCATTGGATGAGCTTGAAAAATAAGATGTTGAAAAGGTGATTGAAATCCATTTTCCATTGTGATTCTAGTAGAATAGAAGAATAATATATTAGAATAGAAATGAGCTATTAATGAAGAAAATGGGGTAGAAGACAATGAAGAAATTCATTTTAGCATATGATCATTATATAACTAACAATAATTGAATAAAGAAAGTTAGGTAGAACCAAAAAGTTGAATAGTAAGTTAGGCAGAACCAAAAAATTGGGTAGATTGTTAGATAGAAACAACTCATTCTAGCATTCTATTCTCATCCATAAATAGGGAAGATATACCATGTATTCTAAGTACACATCTCCCAAATTTCTTCATTTACATTATTTTCATCTTCTCTCTAAAATGTCGAAGCTACTAATTATACAAATGCCGGATCAACATCTTTGCATTGCCTTTCTTGAAATTTTGCAAGATTCAATTGTTGGTATAAACCAATCCAAAGATCAATTTTGGAAACCCGTTACAGATAAGTTCAATTCGAAAACGCCAAATTCTAACCTAAAAGAGGGCAACCAAAGATCACTACTATACCATATGCAAATAATTCTCAAAGATACTAGAAAGTTCGATGGTTGTTTGTACTAGATTGAGTATATGAATCCAAGCGGTGCACATGAGCTCAATATCGTAAGTAATTACCTTTATATATGTCATAAGTATTTTCTCAATTAATTTCAATATCGTAAGTAATTACCTTTATATATGCCATAAATATTTTCTCAATTAATTTCAACATTCTTTGTAGATTCGACAAGCAAACAAGTTGTTTGTGCAACAAAAGGCAATAAGAAAATGTTCAAATTCGATCATTTGTGGTCTATTTTGAAAGAATTTGTGTAGACTGAAAAGACAAGTGAATTCTTAACATCATGAAGTTGTTAACGAATCTCATATTTCTTGTGACCTTTCTACACCTTCACTTTCAATCGATTGAAGCTATGAAAACATAAGTGGTGATTTTATATCATAACGGCCACATGGGTAAAAAAATCCAAATTTAAAAGGATATAGAGTGAAGATATGTCTGCTAGAGGAAAATGAGAAATTATGAGAATTATTGTTAACTTTAGCTGCAGACAGAACGTGAAATTGAGGTGCAAAGACAAAAAACTGAAGCACCAAACCAAAAAATTGCAGCAATTATCAATATGAAATTACTAGAAAAGATAACATATTACTCATCAATTTGGTAATGATGTTGAGAATCCGCTTGTGTTTTCAACTTACACAAATTCTTTCAAAATAGACCACACATGGTTGAATTTGAACATTTCCTTATTACCTTTTATTGCACAAATAGCTCGTTTGCTTGTCGAATCTACAAAGAATGTTGAAATTTATTGAGAAAATATTAATGACATATACAATAATAAAACATAAAGATAATTACTTACGATATTGAGCTCATTTACACCGCTTGGATTCATATACTCAATCTGGCACAAACAACCATTGAACTTTTTAGTATCTTTGAGAATTATTTACAGACGACATTGTAGTGATCTTTGGTTACACTCTTTTAGGTTAGAGTTTGATATTTTAGAATTGAATTTATCTGTAACACGTCAAAATAGATCTCTGGATTGGTTTATACCAACAATTAGATATTGCGAAATTTCAAGAAAGACAGTGGAAAGATGTTGATCTTTAGTATTTGTATAATTAGTACTGCGTGACTTCGACATTTTACAGAGAAGATGAATATAATGTAAATGAAGAGATTTGGATGATGTGTGCTTTAGAATGTATGGTATGGTGTGCTTTAGAATGTGTGGTATATCTTCATTATTTATAAAAGATCTTATACAATATCATAAGAATCTAATGGATGGGAATAGAATTACCCAACTTTTTGGTTATACCTACCTTTCTACCCAACTTTTTGATTCTACCTAATTTTCTTTATTTAATTATTGTTGGTTATATAATGATCATGTGATAGAATTAATTTCTTCATTGTCTTCTACCTCATTTTCTTCATTGATAGCTCATTTTTGTTTGAAATCATTATTCTTCTATTCTTCTAGCCTCACAATCAAAAATTGATTTCAGTCACATTGGTCGTTTTGCAACATCTTATTCTTTAAGCTCGAAGAGTTTCAACAATGAATGACAAGTTATGACGCAGAGCAAGAAGTACTCGTGCAACAATCAAAAGATGGAAGAATTTATTAAGCTTCAAAAATATTAATTCTACGAGAGGAGGCTCTATTCAGGCCGTAAAACCATTCATCGTGATTGAGAAGGAACAACACAAAACCTCCTTAATGACTATTTTTCTGAAAATCTAACATTTAATGAAGAATAATTTTGTCGATAATTTTGAATGTCCCAAAATTTATTCCTTCGTATTGTTGGTGATGCTTCTAATCATGATAATTATTTTGTACAACAAAGGAATGCAGCTGAAAACTTTGCTTGTCTACACTCCAAAAAGTAACACCTGCATTTCGACAACTAGCATATGCACTTTTAGCAGATGCAATTGATGAGTACATCAAAATTGGAGAGTCTACATCACTTGAGTGGTAAGAGGTTTTACCGTGCTATTGTCGAGATATATAGAGAGCAATATCTGAAATCACCCATTCCAAATGATTTTGCTAGACTACTTTATATTGGTAAGCAACATGACTTTTCAGGAATGTTAGGTAATCTTGATAGTATGTGTTAAGAGGTTCTACCATGCTATTGTCGAGATATATAGAGAGCAATATCTGAAATCACTCATTCCAAATGATTTTGCTAGACTACTTTATATTGGTAAGCAACATGACTTTTCAAGAATGTTAGGTAGTCTTGATTGTATGTGTTAAGAGGTTCTACCATGCTATTGTCGAGCTATATAGAGAGAGCAATATTTGAAATCACTCATTCCAAATGATTTTGCTGGACTACTTTATATTGGTAACCAACATGACTTTTCAGGAATGTTAGGTAGTCTTTGATTGTATGCACTGGAAGTGAAAAATTATCCAACAGCTTGGTAGGACAATATGTCAAGCAAAATGGATCTCCAACAATTATTCTTGAAGTTGTAGCTGATTATGATATATGGATATGACATGCATATTTTGGAATATCATGATCAAACAATGATATTAATGTATTAGAGATATCTCATCTTTTCTCTAATCTTGCTACAAGCATGCTCCTCCAGAACATTGTATCAATCAAGAAAAGGAATATAATATGAGAGATTATTTAATTGATAATATTTATCCCAAATGGACGATTCTTGTGTAAACTATCAATTCACCAAATGGTTCCAAAAAACAATATTTTGCAAAAACAAAAGCATGTAAAAAAGGATGTTGAACGCGCATTTGGAGTTTTTTAAAGTAGATTTGCAATTGTGGCGAATCCAACAAGTTTTTGGTTGAAAAGTGATTTGCAAGATATCATGACTGCATGCATAATGTGATAATAGAGGAAGAACGAGATCTTAATACTCCAATTGAAGAAAACTGGAAGTGCCACCATCGGACGTCAAATTTGCAGAGAATGAACCTCCTCGCTTTCAAGATTTTCTTGGTCGACATAAATAAATTAGAGATGCGGATGCTCATTTTACATTCCGGAATGCTTTAATTGATCATTTGTGTGAAAAGTATTCTAATTCAAAAAATTACAAATTATCACTATATAACATTTATTTCTCTTTCAATAAAAATAAGTTATTGTTTTTATTTTCATTTTACATTGAATTTTATTCAATTAATTATATGGTTTTTTTATTTATTATAAAGAGTAAACATTATATTAAATAATGTTTACGTGTAAATATGATATCTAATTATAACGAAAATATTAAGAAATATTCCTTTTTAGTGTAAAATTTAATGCAGACTGCTGGAGATGCTCTTAAATGATTGAAATGAATTTCGACACGTCTACTATTGGAATAAAATTATATAAAAGTTTTAAAAAGACATAATTTTGGACACTATTTGACCTCTAAAACGACACGTAAGGGAGATTGGAGGAAACACGAACATAAGTTCTTGTTGTATATACAAACTTGTGAAGACTATGCTCTAATTCAGTGCTTAAGATCTTTTAACCATGTCAAATTGGTGGACCACATTTGAGGCTCAGCAAGGTAATACACAAACATTTTATCTCCACAAGAATTATGAATAATTTTGGAATAAGATTATGCTTCTAAAAGATACTTATTTGGGATCATATGAGTACTTATTATCAGTCAGAAACAGATTGATGAGAAAAAATCTGAAATGAAGAAAAAATTAGTTTGTTGACAATGTAAAGCTTTCCTCTTCAACATTTTCGTGCATGAATTTCGTTTATGTTTGAATACAGTTTAGTTTGCTTGTGATCAGAAATGGAAATTCAAGAATTATAATGTCATCTAACACTTTCTCCACATATTGATTATAGGACATAGTTCACAACTTCCGAGCTTTTGAGTGTCACTTTCTAGGTAAAGCTTCAGCTTATGCTGTGGCAACGAAGGTTGAAAGTGAGAGTGAAGTTGATGAACAAAAACAAAAGTTGAGCAACATAGATGCTTTGGAACCAACTTCCAAGGATGGCGCTAGCTCAAACGTAGTGGTGGTGTCTTCTGGTGCAAAGACAGTTAAAAACGAAAGGAACCCTAAACGGCTTAGCAGTAGTGCTGCTCGGATAACAAAACTAGACCATCTTCCAGTTATCAGATATCCTCTCAGCACTGAGTCTGCAATTAAGGTGATCTTAGAACACAACACTTTGGTTTTTGTTGTGGATAAACAAGCTGATAAGAATAATATCAAAGATGCTGTGAAGACAATGTTTAATGTAAGGGCTAAGAAAGTGAATACCTCAATCATGCCTGATGGTACCAAGAAGGCTTTTATTATGCTGGCTCCAGAATTTAAGGCTTTGGATGTGGCAAAGAAGGTTAAGATCTTGTGATGCACTTGTATCTGATTACGGAAAAAAAGTTTTATCGTCCTCTAGTTTTGTCGTTAAAGGTTTGTAGTCATTTTTATCAACTTAGAAGAGTACACTTGAATCTACTATGTAACCCAGTACTCCTACCCTGCACTTGTTTGTAGGTGGGCACACACAACACATACAAATCTATGGCCTTTTTTTTTTTTTTTTATTCTAGTTATAAACATAATTTGGATTTCTCTTTTGATTGTTGCTTTATTATCTTTTAAGTTGAATACTCTGAAAGAGAGCAATTTTTTTTTTTGTTTCTTTCAATTTGAAGATTGTTAGAAGAACACATATTGGTAGCTATATATATATATCTTATTTTTTCACGAGCTGGTATATATCTTATTCCAAAATATTGTTAGAAGAACACATATCTTAACGTTGTTGGTAGCTGCACAGAAGCAAACAAGATCATCCATTCCAATTTGATATTCTATTTGGTGTTCCAAAATAAATACCACACGTCACATGTAAAGATGATATCATCAATTTGTACCACATGTCAATATCACCAATTTACAAATGACGTGAATTAAATAAAATGAGATACAAAATAAAATACCAAATTAAAATAGAAGATTCAATTCAATAGTGGATGCTACAACAAAGGTTATTGGATTGGGTTGGAACTAGCATGTGGTCACGGTTGAACTTGAACATATTCACATATAATTTATCAAACTTTTGGTTGCATATTTCATTTGTCCCACATCATATGTGGATAACTAATTGAATTTTCTTTATATAAGGCAATGTTCAAATTGTGTTTCTTTGGGTATGGGTATATGGTTGGTGAAAATTGAATTGTAATCATGTCAAGTCAACTTATGTTGCAGATTGAAGAAACAATATTATTTGATAAGGCCAAACAGTTGTCAATGTGTTTAATATGACCAAATTAACATAGATCATCGTGAGATTAAGAAGATTTCTGATCATACTAAAAATAATGAATATGTCACATTTAAGAAGCTTTATTTCTAAGAAAAACTGAAAGAGAGTGTTGACGGTACTTAATTTCATAAGAAAATTAAATAAAATCTTTTAGTTTACTGATGTAATATTCGTGTGATAGACAAAAATTACACAAAAGAAATAGGAAATAATGTATTGATGTTTATTAAAATTATTTATTTTTCTTTTTTTTGAAAATAATTTTTCAAATTGTTTCTCAAAAACAAAAATAGAGGAAAAGAAAACAAAAGAGATTTATTTACACCATATCACCATGTTGACTTATGCTTAATCTACATATATAATAACAAAAATCACCCAAAAATTCTTTCCCTAAATGATAAAATCCCACCAATAGTCAAAAAGTCCACTTTCTATTTTTGTTTTTTTTCTTTTTCAGGTTTTTATTTTATTATATTAATATTGCGATTTTTTCTGTTTTTCAATTTTTTTCCGATGTTTATTTTTATTTTTTTTATATCAATAAAAAAAGTTTTGTATGAAATTTTCCTTAAGAGAATATCACGCTAGCATTTACAGTATTATAGATATCCGGATGTCTATAAATTCGAATATATAAATATTTGAATTTATCCAAATATCCGGATATAATTATTGTATTAATTTTTTAACAAGATCTTTTAAGTATTTATCCAGATGTTAATATTTATTTCTACTTTCACGTTAATATATATATATATATATATATATAGAATATCCGATAAATAGAATATACTTTCACATCAAATTTCAAATCTTTTAGTTTGATATGTACATATATGACAATAAAATAACAAAATTACTGTAATTATCTCATTTCACTCCATCAACACACCTAAGTTTCTTCTTTGATTCAAATCTTTGGATGGTGAAATATCAAATACTCAAGCAAATAAGTAATCTTCTCCTCGGTCAGTTTTCCTAAGTTATTATTTAATTCTCTTTCTCTGTTGATTTTACAATCATATTATTGAAGTTTTAATTTTATGTTTTGCAGGAACTTGCAGTTACATTTCATGTCATTTCTTCCTCCTTATAATACATATTCTTTTATAATTATTCGTTGCATTTTTACTTCACAAATTCAGACATAAACTAAAGATAAAATTTATGCACATCATCCACATAACAACCAATCAATCCAGATATTACTCATTCTTTTATTAGTTTTGTAACGCCCCGTTTCTTTTTAAAGTAAACCTTGACTAAGGCGTTACTTACGTATAAAATTCACTCTTTTAAAAAAATAAAGAAAAATAAATTTCAGAATTGTTTTTTTAAAAACACATTTTCGAAATTCATAAAATAAATCATCTTAAATTAAAACATTCTTCGACCTTTAATCATCGGCTACCAACATCCACCGCTCGCGCGCCATGCCCTAAACTCTTTAAATTGGAAACATTTTAACATATTAATCATCGGCTACCAGCATCCACCGCTCGCGCGCCACGCCCTAAACTCTTTAAACTGAAAACATTTTAACATAAACGGGGGTGAGCGTACAAAGACACTCAGTGGGGTTGATCTACGAAAGTACTCATAATAACATCATTCAATAACATCTTTTTACTTGCGGATCTTAATCGCCGTGAAAGCATTTACTTATCATAAACATATTACACGTTGTGGACTCCCAAGTAGTCCCAATGAACTCTAGATAGGTTTCCAAAGAATACCTATCAAGGCCCCAAGCCGACCCGATTTAGGTTATTACACCCCTTCGTGTTGGGATTCCAAAGAATACCCCCTTTGATGGGTTTCCGACAAGAAATACCCTACTTGGCGTGAAGACGCATGCGCTGTTAAATGGTCACATAATAGTTCTCACATAACACAGTGCACATTGATCACGTTCACGTTGGCCACATAATTCACGTAACATATAAGTAAAGAAATCATTTGTCATATGTTGGTCTCTCTTGAAAACTCCTTTGATGCGGGAATTACCTCGACTTTTCATCATATGAAACCAGTCTCATTTGTCTCACTTGAAATCCATAGCTCTCAAATCATACAATTTACTCGAATACTGAATCCAGTGTCATTTGTGTCTCTTGAAATCAATAGCTTTCAAAATCATACAATTTACTCGAATACTGTTCACATAGTGAAAACATTCCACTTTAAAACGACGCCACATAATGACGAAATTCAAATCACTTAGTCACGTAGTTTTCTGTAAAACAATACAATTTAAAAATATAAATAAGATTTTACCCCCACCTTGGATACTCGATAGTTCCGACCAAAAGCTCTCAGTCTTATTTTTCTCTTATTCTTGCCTTTTGCTTGTATTCCCTACAAAGTATAAAAACGTAACTTATCCTCTGACTTAAATGCTTAAAACCAATAAAATCTATAAAAGAATTAACTCTTGAGAAGGTCAATAGACGAGGGTTCTAAATTTAGGGTTTACTGAAAATTAGGGTTTGTGGATCATACCCCTAAAATTAGGGTTTTCTTTCTTAACGGGTTCACTCGTCAGGTCTTATATCATTTCAGGGTCAAATTACTATTTTATAATATCGTAGGGCACAAAATATAGTAATTATCAAATTTTGGGGTCATAATATAATTTTTGCAAGTTCTAGGGATCGTTTTGTCATTTTATCAAAGTCTAGGGGTGATTCTGTAATTTCTGCAAAGTTTGGGGTCCATTCTGTAATCCCCAAGAAATTCTGGGGTTTATCTACTATTTCAGAGAAGTTCTGGGGTCATTTTGCATATCTTATAAAGTTTAGGGATTAATCTATAATTATCCATAAGTTCAGGGACTAAATTGTGATTGTCTATAAGTTTAGGGACTTGAGTGCTATTTATCAAAATTCTAAGATTTTGCAATTTGGTCCCTGGAACTAACCTAATTCTCAAACCCAGCCCCCAGCCCCAATTCACCCCTGCCATCGCCCCCTACCACTCCCGTCGCCCTAGCTGTCGTCGATCCACGCACACCCAAAGATTATATATATATATATATACACGCATATGCACAGACATATATATATGTATATAAACATACAGAGATTTCATTCACATGCCGTACGGGATGGAGACGCGACCGGGTCAAAATCCGAATCCATACTTATGACCGACTCGACGAGAACTATATCGTAATCGGGTTACCTCACCGGAAAGGCTTCACCGACAACGATGGAAGAGAGGCGGTGATGATGAAGCTGGAGGTAATGGTTGCTCTCTGCAGAGAGAGAGAGATAAGATATGTACTGGTATATAGTTTCCTTTTACTTTTCCACTTTGATTTTTTTTTCTTTTTAACTTATGCATATGTATATATATATAATAAAGTAAAGATATAGTTTATACTTAAATATATTATGTGTGTGTATATATATACTGATATATATATAAATAGATTTTTATTTTATTATTTATATATATATATATATTTTTTATTTTTCATTTCTTATTAGTATAACAATAATAATTATTATTATTTAAGTCTCATTTCAATCGTAGAAAAATTCTCGTTATATTTTATGTAGTTGAATTTTGATTTCGGGGTGTTACATCCTTCCCTTTTTCAAAGAAATTTCGTCCTCAAAATTTAGAGACGCACTAAAATTCAGTAATTTTGGATATTTTGCCAAGAATTCCTTCTTCTTTTTCCTAGTTGTTTTCTCGATATCGAGATGACTCCATTGGATTTTTACTAAAGTCACTCCTCGATTTATGTGTGTCATCCTTGCGTAGGGGCCATACTAATCTTCTCTATATCATCCCAATTTTATCGAATGTCCTATTTTTTTCCAAAATAGCCACATGAGCTACTTCATAGGATAGATCCTTCCCAAGCTTGATATGTTTTTTATGGATAACAGGACTCAAATCGAAAACATACTTCCTTAGCATGGACATATTAAAGAGATTACGCATGTCGACATAGTCCTATGGTAAAGCTAACCTGGACGTCACTTCTCCGACTTGTTCGGGAATCTCAAACGGTCCAAAATATCTTGATTCTAACTTATCTCTTTCCTCAAAGTGATAAACTTTCTTAGCGGGTGATACTTTCAAAAAAACCTTAGCTCCCACTTTCACTCGGGTATTTTCAATGGTGTCAGCATCTCCGCTGGTCGCTGATGTTCTGCTTTTACTTGCCGGCAAACAAAACATTTCTTGACGAAAAGTCCAATGCTCCTCTTCATATTTCTCCACTACGCTTCCGCTGCGCAAGATTTCTTTTAAATCTTTATACATTTTCATACTTCCAGGGTATGCAGAGTATGGGGTGTTATGCATTTCTACTAGTATTCTTTTCCTTAATCCTTTATCCTTCGGCACGCAAAGTCTTCTTCTAAACGTCGGAGCTTCATCTACTGATCTCGTAATTCCTTCCATATAGCCAGCCAAGCCTAGGAAGCTTCACACCTCATTTATGTTAATCGGCATCTTCCAGTTACTAACAACTTCCACCTTAGCTGGATCTTCCTCGATTCTTTTTAAAGTGACGATATGGCTAAGGAACGTAATTTTATCCAGCCAAAACTCACGCTTCTGGAAATTTGCATATAACTTTTATTTCTCAAAGTTTCCAACAAAATTCTCTATTGTTCTTCATGTTGGAGTTTATCGTGCAAGCATACTAGAATGTCATCGTTAGAAACTATAGCGAAGCGATCGAGGTATGGATGGAAGACTCGATTCATCATATCCATAAAATTGTTAGCGCATTACTAAGTCCGAAATACATGGCTACGAATTCGAAATGGTCTTCTCTTGTTCTGAAGCTTATCTTAGTTATATCTTCTTCCTTGACCTTCACTTGACGATATCCCGATCTCCAATCTATTTTCGAGAACACACTTTCGCCTCTTAATTAGTTAAACTAAATTTTCTATTCGAGGTAGCGGGTATTTATTCTTGATTGTCCTTTTGTTTAGCTCGCGATAGTCCATATACATTCGAAACGTACCATCATATTTTTTCATGAATAATACCAAAGCTTCCCAAGAAGATACATTGGGACGTATAAAATCTTTTTCCAAGAGCTCCTGTAATCGCATCTTCAATTCTTCTAACTTTTTTTTTTGACGTTATTCGATTTGGCGCTTTTAACATTGGTGTCGACCCGACACCAAATCTATGCCGAACCCCAGCTTGTCAATCAGACGATGGCGTAGTTAAATTTTCTAGAAAAACATCCACGTATTTTCTTATTATCGACACTATTTCGATAGGGTTTGGTTTCTACTCGAGATTTACAATATTTATCGAAAATATCTTACATTCTCCCTTCTTAAGCATCTTGGTCGTCTGTCGTGGTCTCTGGCTCATCAATGGCCTCGCTTCGTGTGAGAGCAAAAACTCGAGCCTTTCCTATTTTGGGTCTTGGCTACCGACATCCACTTCTAACCTTCTGCTCCGCCTTCGCTAAGGTATGCTATGTTCAGATGTTTAAACTATTTTATGACCTCGTATTTACGTGGAAAAAGTGGTCGTATAGACATTTTCTTATGATTGCTTTAATGTATGGTTTATGATTATGTGGTTGTGGGATATCACTGTTATCGACACACTGCTGCTGGATGCCGCCACTGAGCCGCTGATGGCCACAACATGAGCTCGTGCGCGTAAATGGCCGTGGCAGGAGTTGGTGCAGTGTTATGTGAAGGGTTATGTTAAGTTAAGCTATGATATATGTGAGATAGTATTATGATGGCCACGATGATAGAGAAATCTATTGAGGTATTTGTATGATTTATGGAATTATGTTATAGATTGAGTGAAATGATTCTCAAGGTTCTATTATCACATAGACTTTAATGTAAAATATAGCCTTCGTAAAATACGACAATAACTAGAATAACATAGATGCTCAGAATGGATTTCACATGCCTTGAATCTTAGGAATCGAACGACGTTAAAAAATTTCATGATAGATCTTTAGGCTTCCGTTCGTGATAATAACACGTTTTGGCCTTACGACCAATTAATCACGAGAGATGACCTTGGAAGAAAATCGATGATCACGAATGTTCTAAAATCTTTTATTAAATGTTGAAGCCTGGCAACTTTATTTTCTTCACCGGGAAATATTCATAGGAATAAGAAGCCGATTTCACCCTCTTTGGTTGGGGAAAGACTAGCGCTACCACAGCATAGTGATTTAACCACGACAGATATTTACTCCACTGCGGTTACACCAAGAATTTCTATACAAAACAATCCCGGGGTGAAAGGCAAACTAGAGAAAGTAAAAGTATACTGGAGGCACCCCCTCGACCACCAGCTCAGCTCTCTTTCTTCAATTTTTGAATGAGAGATAAAGTCAAAAAAAAATGTGTTTTTCTCTTTTTACTCCACGAGGAGCGGTACGGACGTAGATGATATCATCATGACCTCTCTTTTCATATCGCTAGGAATGTTTAATGCCACTTCACCAACTGACGTTACCTGCGCATGAACTGAAATCATTCCACGTTTGGCCTTCGTAGAAGACGAAGGAAATAAAGTCAAGGAAATAAATTTGAATTAATTGCTCAAAGACCGGCTCCCGGGCTAAAACTCTCTTTCTTCTTTCGCTGAAATCGCATCGGAGAAATATTTAACCGAATGACAGCGGTTCATATAAATAATAGATTCTAAACAATTAAGATTTAAATCAAATCAAAAACATGATATCCTTAATCTTCCTTTATCAAATAGTTTCGATTATTTAATCACCAATCTTCAATGGAAGAGGAGAACTTGTAGATGTTGAAGAATGGTTGATGGCTCTAGATAGACTTTTTGCCCACCTAATTCGTACCGACGAGTAGAAGATTTCATACGTTATTTTCAAATTCATCGAGGAGGCGAGCTTCTTGCGAAATTTGTTCGATAGAATTTTTACCCTAAAAAGAAGAACCATAATGATGTGGACGGACTTTAAAGAGGTGATCATACAACATTGCCTACCAAAATCTTACCGTGGCACACGACACATTTAGTCAGCACTGATACAAAGAACGCTGGACACTTTAGTAGGAGCCTACGTTTGAAGAATTGTGTTATTCTGGCTGGACACGAAGGAATGACGTATGCCGAAATCATCGAGAGAGCTCAAAAAGTCACCTCGTATATGTGCTTGGATTACGTAATTCTCAAAAAGCCTGCTAAGATGCCTAGGAAAAAGAAATAGGATGATCAAAATTAAGATCAAACCATATCTTTCAACCAAAGGAAACAACCAATGGTGAGTGACACCTTGAACGCTTCTATTCTCAGAATGTGAGTCATCTGTTCAAGATATGAAAGAATTCAGACCGAACAATACTGCTAGAGGACTGGACATTGCCACCGATGTTAAGAACCTGACCATAATTCAAACGCTAGTCCTAAAAATAGGATCGTCAGACCATGCTTCAAACCAAGACCCGAAATAGGAAAGGCTCGAGTTTTTGCTCTCACATGAAGTGAGGCCATTGAAGAGCCAGAGACCACAACAGACGACCAAGATGCTTAAGAAGGGAGAATGTAAGATATTTTCGATAAATATTATAAATCTTGAGTAGAAACCGAACCCTATCGAAATAGTATCGATAATAAGGAAATACATGGATGTTTTTCTAGAAAATTTAACTACGCCATCGTCTGATCGACAAGCTGGGGTTCGGCATAGATTTGGTGTCGGGTGGACACTAATGTTAAAAGCGCCAAATCGAATGACTCAAAAAAAAAGTTAGAAGAATTGAAGATGCGATTACAAGAGCTCTTGGAAAAAGGTTTTATACGTCCCAATGTATCTTCTTGGGAAGCTTCGGTATTATTCGTGGAAAAAAATGATGGTACGTTTCGAATGTATATCGACTATCACGAGCTAAACAAAAGGACTATCAAGAATAAATACCCGCTACCTCGAATAGAAAATTTAGTTTAACTAATTAAGAGACGCAAGTGTGTTCTCGAAAATAGATTGGAGATCGGGATATCATCAAGTGAAGGTCAATGAAGAAGATATAACTAAGAAAAGCTTCAGAACGAGAGAAGACCATTTTGAATTCGTAGCCATGTCTTTCGGACTTAGTAATGCGCTAACAATTTTATGGATATGATGAATCGAGTCTTCCATCCATTCCTCGATCGCTTCGCTATAGTTTCTAACAATGACATTCTAGTATGCTTGCACGATAAACTCCAACATGAAGAACAATAGAGAATTTTGTTGGAAACTTTGAGAAATAAAAGTTATATGCAAATTTCCAGAAGCGTGAGTTTTGGCTGGATAAAATTACGTTCCTTAGCCATATCGTCACTTTAAAAAGAATCGAGGAAGATCCAGCTAAGGTGGAAGTTGTTAGTAATTGGAAGATGCCGATTAACATAAACGAGGTGTGAAGCTTCCTAGACTTGGCTGGCTATATGGAAGGAATTACGAGGTCAGCAGATGAAGCTCCGACGTTTAGAAGAAGACTTTGCATGCTGAAGGATAAAGGATTAAGAAAAAGAACACTAGTAGAAACGCATAACACCCCATACTCTGCATACCCTGGAGGTATGAAAATGTATAAAGATTTAAAAAAAATCTTCAGGCGCAGCGGAAGCGTAGTGGAGAAATATGAAGAGGAGCATTGGACTTTTCGTCAAGAAATGTTTTGTTTGCCAGCAAGTAAAAGCAGAACATCAGCGACCAGCGGAGATGCTAACACCACTGTAAATATCCGAGTGAAAGTGGGAGCTAAGGTTTTTTTTGAAAGTATCACCCGCTAAGAAAGTTTATCACTTTGAGGAAAGAGATAAGTTAGAATCAAGATATTTTGGACCGTTTGAGATTTTCGAACAAGTCGGAGAAGTGACGTACAAGTTAGCTTTACCATAGGACCACGTCGACATATGTAATCTCTTTAATATGTCTATGCTAAGGAAGTACGTTTTCGATTTGAGTCCTGTTATCCATCAAAAACATATCAAGCTTGGGAAGGATCTATCCTATGAAGTAGTTCATGTGGCTATTTTGGAAAAAAATAGGACATTCGATAAAATTGGGACGATATAGAGAAGATTAGTATGGCCCCTGCGCAAGGATGACACACATAAATCGAGAAGTGACTTTAGTAAAAATCCAATGGAGCCATCTTGATATCGAGAAAACAACTAGGGAAAAGAAGGAGGAAATCTTGACAAAATATCCAAAATTACTGAATTTTAGTGCATCTCTAAATTTCGAGGACGAAATTTCTTTGATGAAAGGAATGATGTAACCCCCCGAAATAAAAATTCAACTACATAAAATATAACGAGAATTTTTCAACGGTTGAAATGAGACTTAAATAATAATAATTATTATTGTTATACTAATAAGAAATGAAAAATAAAAAAAAAATATATATAAATAATAAAATAAAAATCTATTTATATATATATATATATCAATATATATATACACACATAATATATATAAGTATAAACTATATCTTTGACTTTATTATATATATATATACATATGCATAAGTTAAAAAAGAACAAAAAAAGAAATCAAAGTGGAAAAGTAAAAGGAAAATATATACCAGTACATATCTTATCTCGTAAACCAGTATATACCAGTACACAAACCCTAATTTCCAGTAAACCCTAAATTTAGAACCCTCGTCTATTGACCTTCTCAAGAGTTAATTCTTTTATAGATTTTATTGGTTTTAAGCATTTAAGTCAGAGGATAAGTTACGTTTTTATACTTTGTAGGGAATACAAGCAAAATGCAAGAATAAGAGGAAAATAAGATTGCGAGCTTTTGGTCGGAACTATCGAGTATCCAAGGTGGGGGTAAAATCTTATTTATGTTTTTAAATTGTATTGTTTTACAGAAAACTACGTGACTAAGTGATTTGAATTCCGTCATTATGTGGCGTCGTTTTAAAGTGGAATGTTTTCACTCTGTGAACAGTATTCGAGTAAATTGTATGATTTTGAAAGCTATTGATTTCAAGAGACACAAATGAGACTGGATTCAGTATTTGAGTAAATTGTATGATTTGAGAGCTATGGATTTCAAGTGAGACAAATGACACTGGTTTCATATGATGAAAAGTCGGGGTAATTCCCGCATCAAAGGGGTTTTCAAGAGAGACCAACATATGACAAATGATTTCTTTACTTATATGTTTCGTGAATTATGTGGTCAACGTGAACGTGATCAATGTGCATTGTGTTATGTGAGAACTATTATGTGACCATTTAACAGCGCATGCGTCTTCACGCCAAGTAGGGTATTTCTTGTCGGAAACCCATCAAAGGGGGTATTCTTTGGAATCCCAACACGAAGAGGTGTAATAACCTAAATCGGGTCGGCTTGGGGCCTTGATAGGTATTCTTCGAAAACCTATCTAGAGTTCATTGGGACTACTTGGGAGTCCACAATGTGTAATATGTTTATGATAAGCAAATGCTTTCACGGCGGTTAAGATCCGCAAATAAAAAGATGTTATTGAATGATATTATTATGAGTACTTTCGTAGATCAACCCCACTGAGTGTCTTTGTATGCTCACCCCCTTTTATGTTAAAATGTTTTCAGTTTAAAGAGTTTGGGGCGTGGCGCGCGAGCGATGGATGCTGGTAGCCGATGATTAAAGGTCAAAGAAGGTTTTTATTTAAGATGATTTATTTCATGAATTTCGAAAATGTATGTTTTAAAAAAAAATTCTGGAATTTATTTATCTTTATTTTCTTAAAGGAGTGAATTTTATACGTAAGTAACGCCTTAGTCAAGGTTTACTTTAAAAAGAAACGGGGCGTTACAAGTTTCACGGTTGACATGGCCTCCATACCAATAGCAACTGCTGCATTATTATGAATCGGACTTTTGCTTCATATCCGGAGTGGTTTCGTTTCATTTTTTTTTTTTCGATTTCAGTATTTGGCTGCACATCACGAGTGTGCGATGATTTGTCCTTTATAACTTGAAAAATCATGCTTATGTTTTTTTGCTGTTGAGAATGTGTTCCAATTTATCCTTTGAGGTTTCTATGATTTGACAACATTCATCTTAGCTTTCTTGAGGAAATTATCTTCAGTCGTATATGCAGTAGATACATTACAAAATAAATTATCTTCACAATGATACAGCAGATATATTGCAGTTTTATCATGACTAATAATACTTTAAAGTATAGGACTACGAGATTTAGATACAAGTACATTTTTTATTGCTGATCTCATTTGTATTCCTAATTAAAATCAATTATAACATCATAAGTTTACCAATTAAATATTCTATACTTATATATTGAAATATAAATCTTTTTTATATGTATCAAAAGATGTGATATTGGATGATAAGTTGGAACGATTGGATTTGAAAGATTGGAAAGATTTAAAGTATGGACCCAACAAGATTATGGAAATTGAAGTATTAAGTATGATTAAAAAAATCTAATTTCTATTTTACCTTTAAAAATAAAAAATTCCATGTTCATGGTTTTTCTTAGTTTTTATAGGCAGCAAATTTTTTTTATGTTCATCTTTTGGGACTCCCAATAATTAAAAAAAAATACTATAAATTACTTTTAGTTATTTGATTCAATTTATGTGTAGAATTATATTTTACATATTTTATCATTTGTGGTTACTTCGAATACTCAAATTCATTTTTTTTTAAGAATTTGGATAGTTTTTTATTATGGAATATACTAGAAAATGGAGACAACGGTAAACGAATAAATTAGGGAAACTAAATTTCAATAATAATTGATGACGTATAAGTGACTCAGAAGAACGACCTGGATCTAGTGAACTCGGAAACGGAATTGCTGAGCTCAGATCCGGATTAATTTCAGCCGAATCGGAGGTTGTATGGAGTTATTGTGCATGGACCAGATATCAATTAGGATTAGGGGTCTGGGCGACAGTTACGTTTAGGATTAGGGTTCTGGGCGACAGTTACGTTTGCAAACTGAAATTAGTTGGATACGGTTTAAGCAACTGCAAAATTGGTTGAGGGCTTTTACTCCTTAGTTAAAGAGCTATATATATCTGTATAATTGAGAGAAAATATACGTGAGAACGAGAGTAATTGATTTACGCACATATTAGGGTTTATGTGTAGAACCCTAATTTTTTGTTTCTTCTTGTAACTCAAATTCTTCATCTGGGCTAGTGAATTGGGGTCGATCTAAAGTGGATATAGGCCAATTACATAGCCGAACCACTATATATCTTCGTGTGCTGATTTCCTTTTGTTTTTCGTTTCATTAATCTTGTGATCAATTGGGATTTTCATCATTGTGATTCATTTCTTGGTTAATTCTTGTAATTGAGCTGGTATCGGTGTATTGCACCTATAAGTGGCGCCGTCTGTGGGAACTTTGTCGATTTTCAAGGTCGCACAAACACCATGAAGCTTGAAGTAGAGAAATTTTCAGGTGATAAGGATTTCAATCTCTGGAAAGTGAAGATGGAGGCTCTTCTGATGCAGAATAACTTAGAAGATGCATTGAATGATCAGCCTACTGCATACTCTTCTGAAGCCACATAAAAAATGAAAGAAGTCGAGAAAAAAGCCAAGAACGCGTTGATATTGTGCCTCAATGGAACTGCATTGCGAGAGGTGTGTAAAGAGAAGACAGCAAGGGCTATATGGAAGAAGCTTGATTTGATTTACATGGCGAAATCCCTCGTGAATAGACTGTATCTTAAGCAGAAATTAAATTCCTTCAAGATTTCTGATGAGAAGAAAGTGCTGGAAAAGATGAAAGAGTTTAACAAGATATGTGATGATCTTGAAAATATAGGTGAAGAAATAAAGGATGAAGACAAGGCACTCATCCTTTTGAATTCTCTATCCAAGTCAATGGAACACTTCAAGGACGTTTTGGTGTATGGGAGATTCTTTACTCTCACTCTGGAAGAAGTCCAAGTCTCAATCAAGACAAAGCTTATTGGTGGTGGAAGCTCAGATCTTAAGCCAGCAAACCAGAATGAGAGTTTGGCTGTAAAATACAAAGGAAACAAAAAAGCCAAGAATCAAGGAAGAAATCAAAGAAAGTAAGGTCCGAATGAGATCAAATCTGGTAATGACCAAGTAGAAACAAGAAAGTGTTTCTCTTGTCACAAGGTGGGACACATTAAGAAGAATTGTCTGGATAAAAAGAAACCACAAAGTAATCAACAAGCTTCAGTGGCAGAAGAAGCCTATACTAATGCTGAAATATTGTGCATTGTGTCTACTCAGTTGAAAAATGAGTGGGTATTGGACTCCGGATGTTCGTTCCATATGTGCCCGGTGAAAGAGTGGTTTGTAGATTAAAATCTTGAAGAATCGGGTTTAGTCCTGCAAGATTGTTGGAATGGGAAGTGTACAAGTCAAACTTCACAATGGACAAATCAGAACACTTCCAAAGGTCAGGTACATTCCTCAACTCAAACGAAATTTGATATCACTTGGATTGCTTAACGAAACAGGTTATGAGCTGAGAACCAACAAAGGAGAATTGCTGATCACCAAAGGAGATGAAGTGGTAATGAAAGGCAGGAAAGAAAATGGATTGTTCACTTTAATTGGAACAACAATCAAAGGCCAAACATATGCAGTAATGGAGACTTAAGAGGTTGTCCTATGGCACAAGTGTTTAGGACACATTGGAGGGAAAGAACTCCAAGAATTATCTAAAAGGAACCTTCTATGTGGAGCTAGGATACCAAAGATGGAAGCCTGTGATTTGTGTGTGCTAGGAAATGCAAGTAAGCAAGGATTTCCAGCAACTACTCACACAACAAAAGGAATACTTGAGTATGCTCATGCTGATATTTGGGGACCTGTAAGAACCGAATCCCAAGGAGGAGGTACGTACTTCTTATCCATAATTGATGATTTTTCAACAAAGGTATGGATATACATTATGAAGCATAAAAGTGATGCCTTTAGTAAATTCAAAGAATAGCTAATTTTGCACGAGAATAAGGTTGGAAAATGCTTAAAGTATCTTAGAACCGATAATGGACTAGAATTTGTTTCTGAGGAATTCCAGGAATTTTGTAGAAATAACGGCATAACAAGACAGAGGACTGTAATAGCTACCCCTCAACAAAATGACATAGCTGAATGCATGAATATAACCATTCTTGAACGTGTTAGCTGCTTGCTTTTAGATGCTGGATTGCCAAGGCATTTCTGGGGGGAAGCTGCAGCAACTGCAGTACATTTAATCAATAAATGTCCTTCCTCAGCAATTGCTTTTAAAACCCCTGATGAGATGTGGTATCAAAGACCTTCTAACTATCAAAATTTGAAAGTTTTTGGTTGTTTAGACTTTGTTCATGTTAGACAGGATAAACTGGAACCGAGGGCTTTGAGGTGCATTTTTATTGGCTATCCTTAAGGGGTGAAAGGGTATAAGTTGTGGTGTATTGAAGCTGGAAACCAAAGGTGCATAATCAGCAAGGATGTTGTGTTTAGAGAGTCCATAATGGGTTTCAAAGAAGGCCAACTTCATACACCTGAAACAGAAGCCCAACAGATGCAAGAACAACTTCAGGTCCAGGTGGAGCTTCAAGCTTTATCAGATAGCAATACTGATGAATGCCAAGAAGAACACCAAGTAGGGAGAGAACCTGCAACCTGAAGAACAAGAGCAGGTCCAGCCACCTGAGGATCTTAGCAACTATAACTTGGCAAGGGATAGACAAAGAAGGGTGGTACATGTAACGCCCCGATTCTTTTGTAAATAAATCTTAAGCGAGATGTTACTCACTTAAAAAAAAAATTTCCTCATCAAAAGAATTTCATTCTTTAAAATAGAACAAAGATAAATAAAATCCAGAATAATTATAAAACATACATTTCTTAAATACATGAAATTAATCATTTTAAAATAAAAAATTCTTTAACCTTTGTTCATCGGTTACCAGCATCCACCGCTCGCTCGCCACGTCCTAGAAATCCTTAAACTGAAAACATTTTAAAAGAGGGGTGAATGACAAAAGTACACTCAGTGGGGTGGGGAATCTCGGGACGACATAAAATAATTTTCAAAGATTTTACACACGCACCAAAACACCATTTTATCATATAAAACAGATTTTCTTAAAACGTTTGTCTTTTAATAAAAACCGTAGAGAATAGATCATTTCAAATCATGTGACTTAAATCATTTTAAAGAAAAATGTAAGCATCCATCTCAAATCAATCATCCTTCACATTCAAACATATCACTTTCATTATCACATCTACGATTTTTAACCATCTTGCAATACGTATGCGGGTCTTAGCCGCCCTGAAAACATATAATCCATCATTCACATTCAAACATCACTTTTCACATAGTTTACGGTGCTTAGCCGCCATGAAAGCATTTTGCGGTTCTTAGCCGCCGTGAAAGCATTTTGCGGTTCTTAGTCGCTGTGAAAATATTTTACGGTTATTAACCGTCATAATACGGTGATCAGCTGTCATATGCGAGCCCTAACCGCCTTGCATACGCATGCACAAGCACACATCATTTCATTTTCACATTTACGGTTTTTAGCCGTCTTGTAAACATACAATCAATCATTCACGTTCAAACATCACTTTTCACATAGTTTACGGTACTTAGCCGCCATGAAAGCATTTTACGGTTCTTAGCCGCCGTGAAAATATTTTATGGTTATTAACCGTCATAATACGGTGATCAGCCGTCATATACGAGCCCTAGTCGCCTTGCATACGCATGCACATGCGCACATATTTGCATCACACATACACATATCAAACATACACATAGAAGCACATTTATTTAACAAAACACTTAGTTGCAGTTCTCAACTGCCATGAAAGCACGTCTTATTTGCACATATGCAAATCTTAACTTCACACCATTCTTCAACTATGCATAAGAAAAACTCATAGCACCTTATTCATTCCTTGCGTAATACAAACCACATTTCACACATGTATAAGATTCACTTTCATCACATCATAGCATCTCATGCATTCAGCACGTATACCTAACTCCTTTCATATCGTATAATATTTTGTATTTTAAATGCTTTGAAAGAATTATAAATACCGTAATAAGAAATTACCCCCAACTTAGAAAACTGAAGCTTCTATTCCATAGTTGTCGAGCATATTCATCTTTCCTCGTTTCCTACATCGAACATTTAAAAATATCTTAATACTTTGTCTAGTTGTAAATTCGTAAGTTAAGGTCATTAATAATTAAATGTTTCCTTTAGTGTTTTCTTTGATCAGTGGTAACAGGTTTCTGACGATGTTGTGGAAAGAATAAAATAAATTAAATGATTTTAAGGTGAAAATAAGGTTTAAGTGAATTTGTAATAAAATATGTTTATTCAAATATTAGAAAACTTAATTAGACTTTAATTAGATCTTGAAAGACTTAGCTTAGTTCCAGGAGAATTAAATTATAAGATTATGATTTGGTTTAGATATTGAAGACTTGAAAATAATTTTATTTTCAAAAATAAGTAAATTATAAAGTTTTTTAACTTAAAATAATTCTTCAGGACCTTTAAAAATAATCTTAGAAAATCTTATTATATAATTTATGGTTTAATTTAGATATTAATAAAATTGAATATATTTATGATTATGGCGTATTTAGGTTAACTACATAATTTAATTTATAAGAATGAATTCAATTAACTGATATTATAGGTTAATTTAGGAATTATATTTAATTGCATAACATGTTTAGTTAATTTCTATTTAAGAGGATTGAATTTGATATTTACTTTGATATTTAATTTGATTCTAAACTTTAAGGTTTAAATTGTAAAGTTCATAATTAATTTAAGGTCATTAGATCATTTTTAACAATATAGGGGATTTATTTAAATGCTTAATATTTATAATTAGACATCTGATTTATTTATTAAATTATGAAGATCAAAACATAATGTTCATAATTATATTTATGTCCATATTTATAATTTCTCAAGAGTTATGGGGTTAACTAGTCGTGAATCTAAAACTTAGATCTAAGAAAACTATTAGATTGTATATACTTTAATTATTATTATAACTCTAAGGTTAATTTGTAACCTAATTAAGTAATTCGAATCTAATTCATCATTTCATATATATATTAAATCTCGAAAGCAATATCTAATATGCAATACTTAATATCATTTGATTTTTAGGGTACATAATATAATCTTATCATAATTGGGAGTTCGTTATCATTATTCATTAATTTAGGAGGTTTAAAACATATATTCATAATCTTAAGATTATCAAATTTAATATTTATAGCTATTGGGTTTTTAATTAGATGTCCAAAATTTTATTATCATAAATTCAATAATTATATGGAGAAATGCATAATATCATCAAATACTAGGAAAAGTTATGTAATTTCAATAATTTTCAAGGGTTCATTTATCATTACACATGATTTAGGGCCTTAAAACATACTTTAATTTCTTAAGGAGGTAAACTTAAATCTCATAATTGATAAGGATTTAATTTTAATTTCCTCAAAGTTTATATATTGCAACTTAGCCCTTCTATTACCTCAACTTCTCAAAATTAAACCCTTACCCCAAAACCACCCCTCTCCCCCAGCTCCCTGCCGCCCTGCCGCTGCTTTGCTTCTGTTGGCGACTGAAAATCGCCGGCGACCATCCAAGCTCTCCCCACACACACGACAACATTGCAGTCACACACCAAAAACCCACACTGAAACCCAGCAGTGCAGCTGGCCGTTACGGCGGCCAAACCAGGCCTAGTCGCCGGCGCCACTCGCGCCGGCCACACCCACATCACAACCTCGATTTCGCCTCAATTTCTCATGTACCCTGCAGCCACACACGCACACCACCTATTCCTCTACACACACACTTGTCCACTCACACCCACATCCGCCGCCGCACTTGGCGGTGGCCTGAACATACCCTTCGCCGGCGCGAGCAACACATCAACAATAAAGGCAGCATCGTACAACAGCAGAAAACAAAAGAGAGGGGAAGAAGTATGTGCAGAGAGAAAGAGAGAGTTCCCAGGAGAGAGAGAAATGATAAAAGAAAAACGTGAGATGAAGGATGGAAAAATGAGAGAAAAACGTGTTGCTTATCCCTTGAATTCAAATTGCTTTCTCAAAATGGGTCTTATCTCATTCCATGTGTAATATAGCAGGCCCCACCTATACTAATGTCCATCATGAAATTAGAGACAGGGAGAAAAAAATAATGATAAGGACAACACATTTATTTAACAATTATGCTTTTAAATGCAACACTCTTAATATTAAGCTAATTTATACTATAATCTTGTTAATTAAATTTTATCCAAATTGTCATTTTTTTTATAACAATAATAATAATTATTATTATTTAAGTCTTAATTCAATTGTAGAAATTCTCGTTGTATTTTATATAGTTGAATTTTATTTTGGGGTGTTACAGTACACCCTCCTAATAGGTATAGGGAAGCTGATGCCATAGCTTATGCTTTAACAGTTGCTTAGGATATTGAGCATTCAGAACCAATCAACTACAAGGTAGCCATAAAATCTGAAGAGAAAGATTGCTGGATTCAAGCAATGAATGAAGAATTAATGTCTTTGAACAAGAACAAAACCTGGATTCTTATGAAACAGGCCAAAATGACAGAAAGTCATCGGATCAAAGTGGATTTTCAAGAAGAAGTTTGAAGTGAATCAAGGAGAGCACATAAGGTACAAGGCCAGATTGGTTGCACAGGGATTTACACAAAGAGAGGGGATAGACTTCAATGAAATTTTCTCACCTGTAGTTAAACATGTGTCTATAAGAATCTTGCTTGCTTTAGTTGTTCAAACAGGAATGGAACTTCATCAAATGGATGTGAAGACCGCTTTTCTTCATGGAAACTTGGAAAAAACTCTTTACATGAAGCAACCTGAAGGCTTTGAAGTACAAGGAAGTGAAGAAAATGTGTGTCTACTACAAAGATCACTCTATGGACTCAAGCAAAGTCCTAGACAATGGTATAAAAGGTTTGATACTTTCATGATTAGCATAAGTTTTTACAGATGTAAGCATGATAATTGTGTGTACTGTGATAAGTCTGAAAAGGTACCCTATACTTGCTTTTGTATGTAGATTATATGCTAATAGCTAGTTCAAGCTTAACTAAAATTGAACTACTAAAGGAGAAACTAAAGCCACAATTTGAAATGAAAGACTTAGGACAAGCAAAAAGGATTTTAGGCATGGATATCCATAGGTGTAGATTTGGAACTGAACTATTATTACACCAATCTGATTATGTGTTAAAGGTGTTGAAAAGATTCACGATGCATGAAGCTAAATCAGTTACTACACCTTTAGGTGCTCAATTCAAACTATCTGCTAAATATAAGCCACAAACTGATCTGGAAAGACAGCAAATGCAAGCATATCCATATGCTAGTGGAGCAGGTAGTGTTATGTATCTAATGGTGTGTTCAAGGCCAGACTTAGCTTATGCAATTAGTGCTATCAGCAGATATATGGCTGATCCTGGCAAATACCATTGGGAAGCTCTCAAATGGATGTTTAGATACTTGAGAGGAACCAGCAATGTTGGGTTAATTTTTACTAAAACTGCTGCTAACACTAATTTCCTTGAAGGTTTTGTAGATTTAGATTTTACAGGAAATTTGGACAATCGAAAGTCTCTCACCGGCTATGTGTTCGCTATTTGGGACTGCTATAAACTGGAAATCAATCCAATAACCTGTTGTAGCCTTATCCACTTTTGAAGTTGAGTACATAGCCTTAAATGAAGCAGTTAAGGAAGCCATTTCACTACAAGAATTTTGGGATACAACAACGCCCATTTAACAACACTTTTAATGAATTTGTGTTGTCTTTTGGGAATTTACAACGCTTTTGGTGCAAAGCGTTGTTTTTTTTTTTAAAAAGCGCCATACGACAACGCTTTAAATGGAAACGACAACGGTTTTTTAGTAGTGTTGTAGAAAGACGTCTTTTTGTAGATACCACAATGCTTTTTTGCAACGCTTTTCGATGCGTTGTCGTAGGGCGAATTTTTTTCTCTTAACGACAACCCTTTCTGCAACGCTTTTTAGGCATTGTCGTTTCTTAGCACTTTTTTTTACAATTTTGCAACTCATTATGCAACCTTTTTTTTTGTGTTGCAACAATTAATTACAAAATAATTGTTTTTTAATTGTTTTTTATCTTGTATTACATTTTTGGCATTAATATTATCTTATATATATGAATAAACTCATAATTTTAGCAAATAGTATTTTTATAAATTACTATTTTGAATTAAATAAGAAATTAATAAAGTACTACACCAAATTAAGTATTACTCTCACCCTTTCAAATAATGATAAATAATTGGAATATTATTTTAAAACATATTTTAGAAATTGTGTTTTGCAATTCATAATTCATAAATTATATATGAATGTTGTTCTAAGAAAAAAAAAGATAAAATTTTGATGCTTAAAAATTAATACAATTAAAAAACATAAATAAAAGATATACATAAATCAAGTGAATTAATGAATTAATTGTATAAAAAAAAAATTCTGGAAGCCTGCAGCCACTAAGGATCGAACCCAACACCTAATACATTGACTATCACCAAGTGAACCATACATATCTTTGGTCATTATTTACCAACAATTAATATTAATACTTACAATTTTGGAGTAGGGTTATTTCAAATATATCCAAAATTAGTCTAAGGCTTTCCATTCCCACCCAATTTCCTCTCCAATATTGCCGCCATCTCCAAAATTCGTCTAAGTCTTTCCACTCCCCACCCAAATTCAGAACAATAATCAAAATTATATTCAACTCATTGAAATTACCGTAGAGAGATAGAGAGAGCAGAGAGATGGACAGATAGAGAGAGAGAGAGAGATTAAACCCTAAAACCCCTCGTTTGAGAAGTTGCTTGATTTTCTTGTGAGTTCAGGCCAATGCAAGAAACTTTTCTTTGAGCTCTCGCGACTTCGTCACCAGTAAGTATGTCCGATCTCAAGAAGCCGTATATTCTTCTATTGTTGATTATCTTGTGTTTTTCTCAGTTAGTGACGGAGACCTTTGATTTGTGTGCGTGTTTCACTTTTCTTGGTGATCGTATTAGAAGGCCAACAAAATATGAGTATTTCAATTTCTTGATATGTTTCACATGTGAGATGATTGTGTAATTGAGTTTTCTGATACATATTATTATCTCGTCTACAATTAGTGAAGAGAGTGTGATTGTCTTACAAAATCTTGGACACGGTTCTTTGTTTCTTTGATTATTGGTATTTTCTTTTCTATATTTTTCTCCCAAAATCGAGATGACAAATTATATTTGATGGAAGTTGGATTACTTGGCATAAAGCGACGTGGACTCGTAATAGTATTTATGAGATTCTAGCATAATTACTGATTCTGGAATTCCAATCACTGGTTTGGAATTTTATTATGGAATTATCTCAAATTAATCAATAATCTAGGGTGTAGGTGGGAGTTTTGGTATTTTTGATTGATTTTTTTGTAGTTATCAACTCTTGTATCTTTTGTATGGAATTTATATTCAAGTAGCATCTCTGAAGGTGGAATTTATTTTTCAATTGTTATTTTGCTGTTTAGGCTGGCAAAAGATGTTGTGAAAGCTGTGAAGAGACGATTGCAGCACAAGAGTCCCACCGTTCAATTGCTTGCTTTAACGGTATTATGAGAAAAATTGCTTTCCTTTCAGTTTTACTGTTCACTAAATTTAATTATGTTTCGATTTAAAGAATGTATTGCTGTTATGTTGTAATTAAGGCTTCCTTTGTGATGTAATGTGTGTTTCATTCACTATATGTGTCTTTCTATAGCTTATGGAGACGATGGTCAAGAACTGTGGTGATTATGTGCATTTTCAAATTGTAGAAAGAAACATACTGCTGCATAACTACGTATAAGAAGATCATTGACATCTGCACCTTCTAATACCAATCCAGCTCTCTTTTCAAGCTCTGATATTATTGACAAAGGTGAAGTATTATGAGCACCAAACTGCTGCAGTTTTTCTGATTTAATTGTGTCCCATTTTTACCTTGTCCACTCTTGGCTTAATTTTTGTATATTTATTAATTGAAAGTGTGTGTATATGCTGTAAGAATTCTGACCTATATATGCATGTCCCTAGTAGATGTGTCTCTGTTGGGAAAATCAGATATTAAGCACAGGATTCATCTAAATAACAAATAAAATCTATGCCTATCTTTATTTCAGAATTTATCAGACTCATTCCTGTTCCTTTTCCTCTCCCATAATGGCCTCAGCCAATTGAGTTGAGATAAATTAATTCTTGAATATAGCAATCAGACCACTGCACAAGTTATGCTAATATCAGCAGAAACTATGGCAGATTTGCTGCGATTTAGAATATTGTTGAAAGTATGATTTAGAATAAGAAACCTAGATTTTGTGTTTTTGTTATGATCTGTTGAGTGATGTTGAGGTTTTGGATAAAACTGGTCGAAGAGTCATTTTTCTGTTCTGAATTTTGGTAGAAAACATATTTGATAGCTAGAGTTTGGCAAGTATACTTGTAAGCATGAATTAGTGTGTGTTTGACAATCCAAATAATAAAAATCTAATCCGTTTACCTGCAAAAACAACTTCATTTAACTTTGTTTGCTATAGAAATATTTATTGGAAAAGAAAACAGAAAAATCCTGCCTGCAAATGACGATAGGGTATACAGGAAACCAGTGGCTTGAAATGTTGTGAAAGGTTGAGGCACATTACCCCCCTAACCAATGGAGTAAAGCCAACCAATTAAAAAATTTTCCAAAAACAATATTGCAGATAATGAATCAGAAAAACATAGTTGGAAGAGAAATGTATATAGGCCAAACCACAAAAAAAGGAAAACACCAGATCACAAAAAAGGAATACATAACAAACCCTTGGAAAATAGAGTACATTACATAATTAAACAGCTTATTGTCAAAAATAAACAGGCTTGGACATTCACAGTAGGTAAAAGAAATGCAGCTGGAGACTCATAACAATTATACGAAAACATGAATAACATCTATCATGTGCATGTGCTTATACAATTTGAATTAAAAGTTTCAGAAAAATATGAACTACATAATCAACCAGCAAAACACCTTATAGTAAATAACACCTTACATTGTTTACTACATTAACTAATTATGTTAAATTAGTGTAATTAATTTGTCAATGGTTACTGAAATGTGATCTTCTGTTAATTAGATTATTACCTACTTGAGATGGACAAAGAATGGATGAAAAAGGACAGACTCTCAGCTAAATACAGGGCTGGGGAAGAGTCTTTTATGCAGTTCGCATTGCAGAATATAGATGATGGTAATGCAATGTCTTGTCCATGTTCAGATTGTGGTAATCTTAGGAAATGGAAAGATGTCATTGTTAGGTTGCATTTGTTGACTAAGGGAATTGATAAAACATATGATACATGGATCTGGCATGGAGAGAGACCTAGGTCAAGGATGTCTAACTATGATGGTGATCAATTTAGGGGAAATGAATATCAATTTGTTAAGGAAGAACCTATTGACATGGTACATGATGGATATGAATACACTAATCACAATCCAAATGAATTTGGTAAATTGCTTGAGGATGCAGAGAAGCCTCTCTATCCTGGATGTACTTTTGTCACAAAGTTGTCTGCCGTTGTGAAATTGTATAACTTGAAGACAAAATTTGGTTGGAGTGATAAAAGTTTTACTGAGCTGCTTAGTTTGGAGTGGCACCACATCTAGCCAATTAGTTTTGGCACCTTGTAATGTAGGGTAAGTGTGATTACAATTTTGGCACATTATATTGTGATAACATGATGTTCAATTCAAATTTGATGTTTGTGAGAAAATTATTAATTACTTGAAATTTGGACTGATTTGTTTTACTTATTAATTCCATAGATTCCATTAGATCCTAACTGTCATCAACCCCCACAAGCAAACTTGTCATTTGTTGGACCCTTTTCATCATCGCTTCAAGGATGAGACTTGGAAGAAAATTGTTGAGTTGTAAGTTTCACTTTAAATAAGTTTAGTACATTTATGTTCCCTTATTTGATGAAGCATACAGATTATTACCAAGTCATTTTGTCATGAAGGGCCTTGAGAATGTTTAATACAGAAATTGGAAAGAATGTCAAAAAACAACTTACATGGGAAGTAGTCAAGGTATCCTCGGACTCGGATGTGAATAATATATGTGAAATTATTCATGTGGTTATTTTATCATCACCAAATTTTTAATGCCAGTTGATAATGTTACATTGTAATGTAGGCTTCTTTGCAACCTGATGCCAATCAATGTGGTTTTTTTGTGATGTGGTACATGAGACAACTTGTTCAAAAGGATGCAACATCGGACTTGGTTTCATTGCGTTCAATTGTGAGTAACTACTTCCTATTTAGTTTGCATATTGTATACTTCACCCAAATGAAATGAAGTTGATTATTCTATATATTCTTTGTTCAAAGTTCACGGATGTTAAGTGCACTAGAGCTGATATTGATGAAGTTCGTGTTGAATGGGCTGATTGTGTTCAAGAACATATAAATGGGTAGAACAAGGTGACTACCATATTTTAACTTGCAATGCATTGTTTTGAATATTTCTTATGAGGACGTTATTGATTTGTAGGTGTTCATATTAACTTTCTTCTTACATTTGACAGATTGTGGGAACGTAGGGAGTATGTGAAGTTCGTGATGCATGGATTGTAAAGGTTGTGATGTTATTGAAACAAAAACTAGATTTTGTTATGAATTTGGTTGGACTACTTTAAATGTGTAAACTTAATGTTGTGTGCACACAAGTGTTGGACAAATTTAGGATGGTTTTTATTTATGCATTTACGCGATGATATTGACGATGGGTAAATGTTCCTCTAATGCGTTTGTTATTTTACGTGATTAAATTATATTATTATATATATTCAGAAAAAAATGAAATTATTGTACAAATTGTGAATAAACGAAACAGACAACACAAAAAAGGGTTGTTATGAGCGTTGTTAATTTATGAAACGACAACCCAAAAAAAAAACAAAAGACAACGGTTATAAGCGTTGCGAAATTTTTGGAATTTACGACAAATACGACAACGCTATTTAAGCGTCATAAAAAGCGTTGCATAAATTAATTTTTTGATCCACATAAGACAACGCTAATTAAGCGTCGTAAAAAGCGTTGCATAAATTGAATTTTCGAATCACATAATACAACGCTTTTTATGCGTCATAAAAAGCGTTGCAGAAATTCATTTTTCGAATCACTTACGACAACGCTTTGTAAGCATTGCAAAAATGTGTTGAATGCAACCGATACGACAACGTTTTTTCTGCGTTGCGAAAAGCGTTGCAAAAAAAAATTCCAGAAAATTAAAAAATGCAACACTTTTTTGCAACGCACCATAAGCGTTGTCGTATGTAGATACGACAACGCTTTTGGTGATACGACAATGCTTTTGGTGCGTTGTCGTAGAGCGAAATTTTTTTTGCAACACTGGATACGACAATGCTTAAATTTTGGCTTTAACGACGCGGAAAAACCGTTGTCGTATCCAGATTTTCTTGTAGTGTTTGGTTACAAGGAATGCTCAAGGAGTTGGGATTGCAGCAAGATAAAGTGGTGATCCATTGTGACAGTCAAAGTGCGTTGCATCTAGCCAAACACCAAGTGTTCCATGAGCGATCCAAACACATTGATGTCAAGTATCATTTTGTTAGAGATGAAATTGAAAAAGGAACAATGGAAGTAAGGAAAGTAGGAACTGATGATAACCCAACCGATATGCTCACAAAGGTAGTGCCTAGCTCGAAATTCTCACATTATATGCAGATGATAAATCTTGGCTGCTGGAAAGGAAATTGAAGTGAAAATCAAGGGCTGCAGATCATCCCATTTCTTCAGATTCAAGGTGGAGAATTGATGACGCATAAGTGACTCAGAAGAACGGCCTGGATCTGGTGAACTCGGAACCAAAATTGCTGAGCTCAGAACCGGATTAATCTCAGCCGAACCGGAGGTTGCATGGAGTTACTATGCATGGATCGGATATCAATTAGGATTAGGGTTCTAGGCGACAGTTACGTTTGCAAACTGAAATTAGTTGGATACGGTTTGAGCAACTGCAAAATTGGTTGAGGGTTTTTACTCCTTAGTTACAAAGCTATATATATCTATATAATGGAGAGAAAATATACGCGAGAACGAGAGTAATTGATTTAGGCGCATATTAGGGTTTATGTACAGAACCCTAATTTTATGTTTCTTCTTGTAACTTAAATTCTTCATTTGGGCTAGTGAATTGGGGTCGATCTGAAGTGGATATAGGTTAAATACATAGCCGAACCACTATATATTTTCATGTGCTGATTTTCTTTTGTTTTTCGTTTCATTAATCTTGCGATCAATTGGGGTTTTCATCACTGTGATTCATTTCTTGGTTAATTCTTGTAATTGAGCTGGAAATCGGTGTATTGCACCTACAATAATAAAAATACCAACAATAACAATAAAAAAAAACTATACAACTTTTGATGATAAATAAAAATATATATTATATTTATTTCAATAAAAATATTAATAAAGTATACAACTTTTGAGTATAAATAAAAATATATATTATACTAATTTTATTAGTACATAGTAGATCGTGCATTATAGAAAATCATTTTTTTGAATTTTTTTTCATATTTTGATAAAATATTATATAATTTTTTTATACATTCAAATGCATAAATTATTTATTTTGCAAAAAATATCATGATAATATTAAAATACACTAATATTATAATTTACACAAAAATTTTTACACAACTGGTGTATGGATCTAGGATCCGTACATCTGACCCGACCCGGCCTCCACGCGTCCTCCACGCATGCGTACGCGCCCCTACGCGTCTGGATGAGTGCGCTCAAACCCACCCAAATTCACTTCAGGTGCTAGACTTTTATATTATGTTAAGCATACATTTATGTTATGTTAAGGATACCTTTATTTATGTTAGTCAAACCTTTAGGGCCTTTATATTATATTAAGCATACATTTATATTATGTTAAGCATTTTATGTTATGTTAAGCATACCATTAGAATTTTTATATTATATTAAGCATACTTTTATGTTAAATTAACCATACCTTTATGTAACGTTAAACATACATTTATGTTATGTTAAGCATACTTTTATGGTTTTATGTTATGTTAACCATACCTTTAGGGTTTTTATATTATGTTAAACATATCTTTATATTATGTTAAACATACTTTTATGTTATGTTAGTCATACATTTTAATTATGTTAGTTGTATCTTTATGTATTATATAAAAGTATGATTAATATTAATTAAAGATATGCGTAATATTTACATGAAGGTATATATGTACAAATTAGAGTTTTTATGTACTGAAATTATAGTTTTTTCGTCAAAATTAGGATTTATTTTTACCAAAATTAGGATTTTTTTAAAAGTTAAAGTATTGTGTAGCACTCCAACCCATCTTTGTAGGATTGAGACACCACTAAGACTTTAATTGCTTAAAATATTCATAAAGGAAATAATAGTTTTTCATTTTAAATAATTTTCGTAAATAATCTCAGCGGAAGACTTCACTAAACACGAGTATTTTTTTTTTCTTTCTATTTTAAAACGAAAAGTTTAGCATGCAAGAAACTTAACTCGTGTTCTACCCACATTTGTAAATCAAAATCTTGATATTTTTAAGACGTTTTAAAAGTTCACTTAAACCAATACCGAAAGTATCAAAAGAGGCATTAAGCATATTAACTTCATACATATTAACATATATTAAAAACATATAATATATATAGGCTTCTAGAGAGGGGTCCGTACAGCTGGCTACCCATCCGCCTCGTTGTAGGGGGTCCTGAAAATATTTAAAACATAGCAACATAAGATTTGAGAAATCTTAGTGGATAACGTTTATGAACTATTATGTTAAAGAGTGTTGGGATTTCATTATTTAGATTTTGATGAGACAAACCAACCATGTAATAGGAAGTTTTGAGTACCCCATTTTCACATTGTTTAAGTGAATAAATAGACTAAAATTGAGTCTTGAGTCAAGGATTGAAATAGAGGTTAAAAGAGGATAAAGCTGCATCTAAGCTTTAAAGGAAGATATCGCTGCAAGAAGGCAGGATACAGTATCGCTGCATGAAGGCAGGATACAGCAAAGCAAGGAAGAACGGCATGCAGCATCGCTGCATGAAAAAGATATAGGAGTACTGCTAGAACGAAGTTACAGCAGCACTGCCAGACGATACTGCAAGCAGGTCTAAAATACAGCAGCACTGAAAGTATACATCAGCTGCACAGAGACCAAGGATACAGCGCAGACTTACAGAACAGTTAAGTATATACAGCGCCAACTACAAGACTAAGTATCCTGCAAATCCCAAGAAGGATAAATGCAGTACGAGGAACGGAGATCCAAGCAGGGACAAAAGAGCCGTTCAAGAAAAAGTCAAAGTAGCAGACACGGAGCCAATAAGAAGATGCCACATGGACTGACGCGCCGCAGAAAGCTGCGAGCCGTAACTGCCGCATTAAATGCTCCGAAAAGAAAGGTCAGTCGCATTAAATGCGAACCATACTTTGGCCAGGCTATTTCAAATTCAAAAGAGGGATGTCTCCTTCAACGGACATCTTCTCCTACAAGTATAAATAGAGGTCGAGGAGTACTGAAGCTGACTACTGTTACTGAGATCTAATTTCCATACGCAAAAGTTTCGAGCTTACAAATTTAAAGTATTCAAGTCAACAGTTTCAGTCACTCAACCTATCGAAGTGAAGCAGAGTTCAAGCTGAAAGATTCCTTACGGATTCAGAAGCTCACTTCGAAGCACAAGTTGGAGAAAACCTTTTTATCCTTTTAACCTTGTTGCTGTGTGCTTAGGTTGTTTTAGTGGTGTCAAGCAGTTGATAGGAGAGATCCTTACTGTTTGTTTTAATTGTCTAGTGTTAGGCAGCTTCCCTGTGTGGGAGTATAGAACCCTGTGTGGGCTAGCCTTTGAAGTTTGCAGTTGCTGTGTGTACGCTGGACTTCAGTAGGTGGTTTACTTTGTAAGTTGATAGATTGTTAGGAGAGTCCTGTAATTCAATCTTGCTTAACAAAGTTCCTGCTCGAGGAGCAGCAGAGTGGACGTAGAAGGATTACACCACCTTCGAACCACTATAAGCCATAAGTGTTTTTATCGCTTTATTTATCTGTGCTTATTTTCTGCATATATCTATATCTCTTCTCATCATAAAACGTTTGAAAGAAGCATTTTTGTGTAAAACAGCCTTGTGTTTAAAAGTATATTTCCGCTGCGTACAAAACTCCAAGTTACAGCGTGCAGCACTGCATTCTAGCGCTGCAAGCAGTAACCATCTATCGCTGCAAGCTCAAGTAACTTGCAGTGCAGAACGGTTGTTTTAAAGATTCTGAAAAATCGACCAAGGTTCATTCACCCCCCCTCTGAACCTCGGACACCACTTGGGACCAACAAGTGGTATCAGAGCGAGTTGGGTTAAAAGCCAACTTATCTGGTCACCTACCCAGATCCACCTTTGTCTCGCTGTTTTCTTTGCATAAAAATCATCTTTAAAGCATATCATGGATTCCTCCAATCACAAGCTACCTATGTTTTCCATAGAGGAATATGATGACTGGAAGATAAGAATACAGACACACCTTTCTGCCATGAATGATGAGATGTGGACCGTCATAACTGAAGGACCGATAATCCCCATGAAAGTAAATCCAATGTATGGAAGAGACCATGTAGAAGGAGAGCAGCCACCACATTTGACTTATTCTCCGACTTGAAAGCATTCGAGTATGACATCAATAGAAGGAGAAAAGAGTCAGAGGAGTCAGTCTCCAAAGTTACAGCGCTAACCGCCAGAGGAACAAAAGATACAGCAACCGCCAGTTGCAGTAAGCAGAGTGAGGATACAGCAGAAGTTGCTGAAGAGGATATGGCGCTCCTCCTAAAGAAATTCAGGAGATTCATCAAGAGCAACAACAATAGCAGCAACACCAACCTCAACAAAAAGAATGATTTCAGAAGAAGTCACTCAACCCCTCGGGTATCTTCTTCTCCTCAGTCAAATACAGGGAATGTTGACTTGTGCTATAATTGCAGGAAGCCTGGACACTACGTAAGGAATTGTCCTTATCCAACAGTGCACAAGTATCCTGAAGGAGAAAGAGAACAGAGGAGAGATAAAAGACGAGAGGAAAGGCACAAGCTTCGAGCTCTCATAGGAGAGATGGAGAAAGCCAAGGATGCAGTAGTTCCGAAGGAAGTACTGAAAGCTGTAGAATCCTCTGACAGCGATGCTGAAACCTCATCCTCTGACGAAGAAGCACTCATATGCCTGATGGCTAAAGATGGCGAGGACAGCGAAGAAGATGAGGAAATTTACCGACCGTTGTCCATACAAGTTGATGAGGAGCTGAACATGATCCACTCCTTGAAAAGGATCATGAGTGATTTCGAGCAGATCAACTCAATTCATGAGGAGCTTAAGGTTGAGAATGAGAACCTTAGAATCGATAATGAGATCCTCAAGAGCAAAAACATCGACATTGCCAGAATGCTCGCTGCACGAGAGTCTGATAACTCAAAGTGTAGTAAGCAGCAACAAAAGATCTCTAGATTGAATCTGCTGATCACTGAACTAAGATCTGAGAAGGAAATCTTGCAGTCCAAGATGAGAACGTTCACCAAATCCTCAAAGGACGCAAGAGATTGCATAAATAATGTCAGAGATCCCTTTGTGATTTCAGGCATAGGTTACAGCAATCAAGGCTCTCAGAATACAGCAAGCACATCCGAAGCTGTGAATTTTGTTCAAGCTAAAACTCCAATGGAGAAAGAGTTACTTTGTGACTCTGAAAAGATACTGAACAAAACAGCAATGACGGATAAAGGGAAGAAACCCCAATGCTCAACTGCAGGGAATAAGTCTGCATCTAAGACTTGGCTGCAGCAGAAGTCATCTGCTGCATGCAGCAAAAGGATGCAGCAACCAACAAAGTTGCAACATAGAAGAAACTTTCCCACCAATACTAAGACCTATATGTCTAAACCTCAAGGAGGATATACTTCAGGGAAGTATGGTGGAAGACCACACTACAAGGGTGCTGGTAACACACATGTTCGCCGAGCACACACTTTTAATAAGCAGTTTTCCAAGATAACTGCATACAGCTCGAGAACCAACAAATCTTACAGTAGATCAGTTACTGTTAAGAAAGTTTGGGTTCCCAAAGTAACTAACCCCAAAGGACCCGTATGGAAATGGGTACCTAAATCTGTTTGAGTTTGATACAGGTTACAGTGCCAGGATGCAGCAGTGATGTATGGTATATAGACAGCGGCTGCTCAAGGCACATGACAGGCAATAAAGAGACGCTGAAAGACTTCCAAGAATGCAAAGGACCTAAGGTCATATTTGGAGATGATTCCAAAGGAAGCACAAAAGGAAGCGGATGCCTAGTCAAGGGGAACATAAAGATCAAGGATGTATCCTACGTAAAGGGGCTTAGATATAATCTTCTAAGCATCAGTCAGTTCTGTGACAAAGGATATACAGTGGAATTCAACCTCAACAAGTGCTTAATCAAGGACAGCACCACAAATGAAGTAAAGCTTACAGGAACAAGAAGAGGAAATATCTACCTAGTAGATTGGAATTCCTCCTCTCAATCAACATGCTTCATAGTGAAAAGTCCACCAGAGCTGAGCTGGATATGGCACAAACGATTAAGCCACCTGAACTTCAAGACTATCAACAAGCTAGCAAGAACAGGCCTCGTGAGAGGATTACCAGATGTAGCTTACAAGAAAGAGAATGTCTGTGGAGCGTGTCAAAAAGGGAAGCAAGTTAAGAGCTCTTTCAAGGATAAGATTCAGAAATCGTCTCATAGAATTCTAGATCTTCTACACATGGACCTCTTTGGACCAGTAGAACCAGTAAGCTTGAGCGGGAAGAATTACTCTCTAGTAGTAGTGGATGACTACTCCAGATACACATGGACGATCTTTCTAGCGAAGAAGTCGGAAACTCAAGAAAAGCTACCTGGCCTCATGAAGAAAATTCAGAATGAAAAGAGCTTGAGCATTGTGAAGATAAGATCAGACAGAGGAACCGAGTTCACGAATAAATTTATAGAGAAATTCTGTTCTGACAATGGTATTCGTCATGAATACTCTGCTGCAAGAACACCTCAACAAAACGGGGTTGCTGAAAGAAGGAATAGAACCCTCAAGGAAGCAGCAAGGACGATGATAGCAGAAGCAGAGATACCCAAGAGATTTTGGGCTGAGGTAACCAACACTGCATGCTATACGCAGAACAGATGTTTAATCATTAAGGATCTTGACAAAACACCGTATGAAATATGGAATGGTCATACACCAAACATTTCCTATCTACATATCTTTGGATGCAGGTGTTATGTTCTCAACAATGGAAAGGAACATCTGAAGACTTTTGATGCTAAATCAGACGAAGGAGTATTTCTAGGATACTCTGCTGTAAGTAAAGCCTTTAGAGTGTTTAATAAAAGAACCCTGGTGGTAGAAGAATCTGTACATGTGGTGTTTGATGAACCACATTGTGACACAAAGAAGCTGGAAAAACCACCTGAAGAAACCTCTCCTAGAAAAGAGAATGTTGTACCATACATAGAAGGAGTTCTGCCTACAGAAGAGGAAAAAGATGAAGAAGCTGCAACCTTGGATGCAGCAGACATTCTTACAGCAGCAGAACCTCCTGCATTACAGCAACATGATGAGCAAAATATACCAACGCACGTTTTTGAGCCAGATAGGACATGGCTCAGAAATCATCCAAGAAATCTCATTATAGGAGATCCAGCCATCGGTGTAAGGACAAGAAGATCCATCCTACATGAAGCAATGTTTGCATGCTTCATATCACAATCAGAGCCTAAGAATGTTGAAGAGGCACTGCAAGATAGCAACTGGGTACAGGCCATGCAGGAAGAATTGAATGGATTTGAGAGAAATCAAGTATGGCAAACAGTCGCTAGACCGACCCATCAAGGTGTAATTGGAACAAAGTGGGTGTTCAAGAACAAGCTAGATGAATCAGGAGTCATTGTAAGAAACAAAGCAAGATTAGTTGCTAAAGGATACTGTCAGGAAGAAGGAATTGATTTTGATGAGACTTTTGCACCTGTGGCAAGGCTAGAAGCAATAAGAATTTTCTTAGCCTATGCAGCACATATGAATTTCAACGTCTATCAAATGGATGTTAAAAGCGCATTCCTGAATGGTCTCCTTACAGAGGAAGTATATGTTGAGCAACCTCCTGGTTTCGAGGATCAAGCAGAAGAGAAGGTGTTTCGTTTACAAAAAGCCCTATATGGACTGAAGCAAGCACCAAGAGCTTGGTATGACACCTTATCTCTCTATCTTCTGAAAAATGGTTTTCAAAAAGGAACGATCGACAAAACGCTGTTTAGGATACAGGACGGAGAGAGTGTACTTCTTGTACAAATCTATGTGGATGATATTATCTTCGGATCCACAAACAAAGAGCTATGTGAGAAATTCTCCAACTTGATGCAGTCAAAGTTCGAGATGAGTATGATGGGAGAATTAAGTTTCTTTCTCGGACTGCAAGTAAAACAGCTTCCTACAGGAACCTTCATCAATCAAGTCAAGTATACGAAGGAGCTTATCAAGAAATTTGGCATGGAGAATGGAGCCGCAACGTCCGTTCCCATGTCCACATCTATAAGTCTTGACAAAGATGAAGATGGTAAAGATGTAGACATCACGAAGTACAGACGCCTCATTGGATCATTGCTGTATCTCACAGCAAGCAGGCCTGATATTATGTTTGCAGTAGGAGTCTGTGCTAGATTCCAAGTAGCACCGAAGGAATCAAACCTTTTAGCTGTAAAAAGAGTGATCAAGTATCTGAAAGGAACTCAGGAAGTAGGCCTATGGTATCCTAAGGAATGAGGATTCAAGCTCAAAGGCTACTCCGATTCAGATTATGCAGGCTGCAAGATTGATAGGAAGAGTACAAGTGGGACGTGTCAATTTCTGGGAAATAGACTTGTCTCGTGGTTCTGCAGAAAGCAGACCTCAATTGCAACCTCTACAGCAGAAGCAGAGTATGTTGCAGCAGGAAGTTGCTGTGCGCAGATTCTCTGGATACAGCAGCAACTTAGAGATTATGGGATAGAAGAAAAAGAGACGCCAATTCTCTGTGACAATACGAGCGCTGTTGCAATTACCCATAATCCTGTCTTTCACTCAAGAACAAAGCACATTGACATTCGTCATCAATTTATAAGAGATCATGTTGAGAAGAAAGATGTCGTGCTTGAGAAGGTTCACACGGATCTACAGCTGGCAGATATCCTTACAAAACCTTTGAGTGAATCTAGGTTTTCTATGCTTCGTAACGAGCTAGGAATCCTTAAGCTGTGAAGAAAAAGAAAATGCAAGATCGCAGGGGAAACCTCTGCATGCTTGCAGAAAGCAGTAAAAATGGTACTGTAAGCTACGCGTCAATACAGCACTGGGTTCAGACAGCGCTGCAATCTACATTCTTACAGTACAGCTGTTATCGAAGAAATCAAGCAGCACCAGGTTACAGCATTAATTTCAAAAGGAGTATTGATTGCTCTGCAACCTCGTACTAGAGATGCTGCAACCTTAAAAGGTATTTATTTAGGCGGCAAAGGGCATGTCTTTCAGCATTAAATGCATGACTGCGGGTGTCAGGAAGTGGAAAGGGCGCTGACAAAGCCCACGCGCCAAGTAATTATTAGCGACGATTTGACATCTCCGCTTTTTCCTGAGCCACTAGATCATTTCCCTGATTTATCTCAACCGTCTATCTCGCACGTCTCTTGGGAACCGTCATATAGACCAAAACGTGCCATTTGAAATTCACTTTTCATCTTCAGAGAGAGAAACGCTGTGATCGCAAGAAAAATTTTCTAAGTGCAAAACCCTTGTCTCTTCTCTCTCTATCTCACAAAGATCCCAATGGCTGCCAGAAAGACCATCGTTCTTAATGGAAGAATGATCAACAAGAAGAACATCTTGGAGTCAGGGTTGTATGATAATACCCTGATCAAGAGAATCTTTGACGCTCTACAACAGACCCAAGTCCTAGGGCTGTTGACCACGGTATATGCTGGCTTCTCCACGGAGTCAGTACAGAGGTTTTACGCCTACGCTAGGCAGGCGGAGGAAAGGAACTGCATCCTGTTCCGGATGGATGCAGATGGAGAGGAACGGTCGCTGACCATTAGGGATATCTCCACCACCTTCAGCATTTCGGCTGCAGGGTTGACCCCCAGCCAGTTGGCGACGTATGGGGAGGCATCGGCTCAAGAGATGTGGAATCTCTTTCGAGCAAGGGATGCAGGGGCTGAAATCAAGAGAAGCGCCCCCAAAAAGCTCTTCAAACCGGAGTTTGAACTTCTCCACGGCATCTGTGCGTACTCCATCGAAAGGAGGACAGGGAGTAACGACAAGTGCACAGATCTCCGGTTCCGGATCATGTCTGCTATCATGGCCGGAGAGAAGGTGAACTGGGCGAGGTTCATCATGAAGAGGCTATGGGAGGAAGCAGAGAAGATAACGGAACGTCGGAGCTACGGTATCACCATCTGTTCTCTGCTCTGCAAGCTTGGCCTTCAACTTGCAGCACCCGCCCCCATTCATCCTGAAAAGTATCTCGAGGAGAAGAAGAAGGGCAAGACCCAGCCGAAGGCTGCAGGAGCAGGAGTTGCGAGGAAGAAAACCAAAGACAAAAAGAACGTAACTCTTGCTCTGCAAGATGAAGCTGCTATCAGCGGGGAAGATGCTGAAGAAGAGGATCATTCGAGTCCTCTTCCTGTTATCAAGAGGAGTTCAGGGAAGGCTGTACCTGAACTTGAATCCTCTTCCCCAGATGATGACGCACCTTTGGTGAGAAGGGCTCCATGCAGCAAGAGAACTGCTGGTGCTGTTGGGGATGTGTCACATCTGCCTGATATGGTTGTAGTTGACCTTGGGGATGTGTCACATCAGCTTCGGGAGCCACATCAACACCGGGTCGAGCCAACTGAAGAAGAAGCTCGTCTACAAACAGATGCTTCAGTGCTCGATCCCACCTTTCCAGCGGCTAGAAATATGCCGGCTGAGTACTCTCTTTGGAGAGAGATGCGGCTGTCTAAGGGGAAAATCCTGTTGAAGTGGAAGGATTTCCTGACAGTCGAGCAAGCTGTCCTGGAGTAGGCCAAATCAGAGGATATTCTGGCACTCCTGCAATCTGACTTTGCAGCAAGAGTTCAAGAGCTCGATGGCTGCAGCGTTGCACAGGGAGCACAGGACAAGGGAAAGGGCAAGGCTCTTGCAGAATCCGACTCTGCAGAGCTGTCGATGAAAGCAGCAGTGGAAGATGTGCAGGTCTTCCTAGCCCCGGCTGCAGAGGCGGTAAGAAGGGGCGATGATGTCGCATTTGCTCAGGAGCAAATCGACACCTTGGGAGTGGAGCAGGCTGAAGAAGCCATGCTGCATCTAGTGCTGCAACAGAGCCTGAAGGAAACCAGGATGCAGCACACTCCAAGAAGAATGCGAGGAGAAGGCAGTTCTAGTTCAAATCAGATGAACTCCCCTGCATACGAGCAAGTAGTTGAGGGCCTCTCCAACATTGTCACGTTGGATCGCTTGGAGGAGGAGGAAGCCCAACTACTGGATTATGGTGATTCCCCAGTGCGCGAAGATGAAGATGCTGCTCAAGCAGACTCTGAGGGAGAACCATCCACCATAATCAGGAATGTCATCTCAGACATTTTTGAGATTGCCGATGAAGCATCTACGGAGGGAGTTGCAGAGGCGGTACTCCCTGCACTGGACGCGACAGCAGTGCAGCCAGCAACCACCCTTCAACAGAAAGAAGGAGCTGCAGAGAAGAGCAGGGTGGAAGCTGAGATCCTAGCAGCAATAGAGGATACAGTGCTGAATACTGTGATCGCTGCAGGAAGCCATGCAGAGCTGCAAGAACCGATTCTTGCAGCAGAGACTGTCGAAGCTGTTTCTGGACCGGCCGAGGAGACGGGGTCCGTTGAGAAGACCTCGGTGGAGGATGTTGTTCTGACAACACTCCCTGAGTGTGAGAAGACCTCAGGTGGGGAGGCTGTTCAGACAGTACCCACTGAGGATGCTGGAGTTGAGGCCGAGGTATCCCCAGTGCAGCTAGAGACACCTCGAGAAGAGGTTGATGCTGCAGCCGCTGCTAGCTTTCAAGTACCTTCAAAGGTCACTGCAGCGAAGGATACTGTGGACGCCAATATGTCGGATGCCGAATTCGCAAGATGGATGAAGGAACGGAACATTGCTGTTCATGGGTCAAAATCTGGAGGAGCCGTTCCTGTTCCAGTCTTATCCAGCGAAGAGGAGGCAGAAGAAGAAGAAGGAGTTGAGCACCCATCCTCAAGTTCTACAAGCTCTCATACCAGCAAGGATGAGGATGAGGTTGCTGTTGAAGTACCGAGGCAGGATGCAGCACGAGTATGCAAGGAGGTTATTCCATTTGCTGTATCCACTGCTGCCTCAACAAGAAGGAATTCAAGGCTGACTCCTGATGAATCCATCAACAGAGTCGAGACCGCTGTTAGACATCTGCTGCATGCTCTCCAAGAGCATGAGTCTACCATGCGCAACAGTCTCAGGGTCAGTGCCCAATTCCATGCTGAAACCATGACGGGTTTCAAGAAGGACCTCGAAGTGCTGCCTGACATGATTAAGCATACTCTCAATGATCATTCAAACAGGCTGTACTACGATCGGGTCAGGATGGAGAAGGAGTTGAAGGTTGAAGCTGCTCTGACGCGCCAAGAGGTCAGGCAATGCAAGCTGCATGCTGAGACTGCCTCAACCAGACTCAACCATCACTCATAAGTCCTGGAAACACTTCTGGATCGTGTCTTCGATCAATCTCAAAGAACCAGAAGTGTGGACGACAGGTTGGGGAATCTGGAGCTGATTGTAGGAGAGTTGAGGGACATCATGGTCCGAGCTTTCCCTCAGCATGTCGATGCTCCAGAGCCCGCCCCTGAACCGACCCGACGCCCGCGATCTAGGATGGTCCCAGCAGCCCCTGCTCAGCCCCCGGCTTTTGATGATGCCAAAAAGGGGGAAAGGTTTGAAGAGAAATACAGGAGCAAAGGGGCGGCTGAACCTGAAGAAGAGGAAGAAGATGATGACCAGCAACCTCTCAGCAGGAGGAGAAGGAGGTCTGGATCATCTGCTGCTGCTGATATCCCTTCTCCGAAGAGATGGAGAAGAGATGATGATGGAGCTGGTAGAGCCGGTGCAGCTGCTGGAAGAAGATCTATTGCAGGTTCTGCACACAGCAGAGCTGCAAGCAAGGATGCAACACCGCCCAGCTATCATCATAAGAGAATGGATGATAGCCAGCAGCAAGGCTCAAGGAAGAGGATGAGCGGGGATGAGTCTGAGAATCAAAGGCGCCAGTACGAAGAAGCTGCAGATCCTAACGCCTGGATTCAAAGACTCGGTGTAATTGGTGAAAGAAAAATATTCCCAAACAACTACTACCAATTCCCTCCTCAAGAGATCCCTCGCCTTGACACAGAGAACATCTCTGCTGAAGTGTCCGTGTTGATGGATCAAAGGCCTGAAGGAGAGAACATGGCTTGGAGATTCAACATCTTCAAAGAAGTCAGACTGCCTTTTGATCGGAATCCAACATTGAGGCGATCACCATTTTCAAACGATCAGAGTACCTCAGACACTTCAGAGATCTATGCAGGCAAGGCAAATTCAGCAAGTATCATACCTGCAAGACTGCATTGAGAAGGTATGAACAGCTCGTTCGCGAAGGAAGCCTTGACATTCAACAGTTGTACATCGATAGAGTCAAGGAAGGGCTGATTGTACCATTCTGCGAGGACTTCTGGCTGAGATGGATTCAGATTCCTGTGATCAGACACAAGCTGGAAGAGTCCTACCAAGAGTCCATCAGGGACTGGTGGAAAGGATCAAGAGGAAGAGAAGGCCTTGAAAGGTTTGAAAGAAGAGCAGACGAATCTGCAAACAAAAGGTCTTCGTTTTACTAGCTGTATTCATATACCCTCTTATGATCCTTGTTGTATTTTTTATGTTGTAAAAATTTCTATCTCTTAAATAAAGAAATTTTTCTTTCTGCTCTGACCAAGTTCAATTCTTATGAACTCATGCATGTTGTTTGTGTTTTCCTGTTGAGTTTGTTGAAAGGAATAGCATGATGCATCTCTGATGAATCCAGGATTAGATTTATTTATTCAAAGCTGTGCAAGCATGTAATCTGGATAAACCATATGAGTTAAAGTAAAATGAAACTTCTTCATGAACGAAATATTGTAAAGGTTTTGTCATCATCAAAAAGGGGGAAATTGTTGGGATTTCATTGTTTAGATTTTGATGAGACAAACCAACCATGTAATAGGAAGTTTTGAGTACCCCATTTTCACATTGTTTAAGTGAATAAATAGACTAGAATTGAGTCTTGAGTCAAGGATTGAAATAGAGGTTAAAAGAGGATAAAGCTGCATCTAAGCTTTAAAGGAAGATATCGCTGCAAGAAGGCAGGATACAGTATCGCTGCATAAAGGCAGGATACAGCAAAGCAAGGAAGAACGGCGTGCAGCATCGCTGCATGAAAAGGATACAGGAGTACTGCTAGAACGAAGTTACAGCAGCACTGCCAGACGATACTGCAAGCAGGTCTAAAATACAGCAGCACTGAAAGTATACATCAGCTGCACAGAGACCAAGGATACAGCGCAGATTTACAGAACAGTTAAGTATATACAGCGCCAACTACAAGACTAAGTATCCTGCAAATCCCAGGAAGGATAAATGCAGTACGAGGAACGGAGATCCAAGCAGGGACAAAAGAGCCGTTCAAGAAAAAGTCAAAGTAGCAGACACGGAGCCAATAAGAAGATGCCACATGGACTGACGCGCCGCAGAAAGCTGCGAGCCGCAACTGCCGCATTAAATGCTCCGAAAAGAAAGGTCAGTCGCATTAAATGCGAACCATACTTTGGCCAGGCTATTTCAAATTCAAAAGAGGGATGTCTCCTTCAACGGACATCTTCTCCTACAAGTATAAATAGAGGTCGAGGAGTACTGAAGCTGACTACTGTTACTGAGATCTAATTTCCATACGCGAAAGTTTCGAGCTTACAAATTTAAAGTATTCAAGTCAATAGTTTCAGTCACTCAACCTATCGAAGTGAAGCAGAGTTCAAGCTGAAAGATTCCTTACGGATTCAGAAGCTCACTTCGAAGCACAAGTTGGAGAAAACTTTTTTATCCTTTTAACCTTGTTGCTGTTTGCTTAGGTTGTTTTAGTGGTGTCAAGCAGTTGATAGGAGAGATCCTTGCTGTTTGTTTTAGTTGTCTAGTGTTAGGCAGCTTCCCTGTGTGGGAGTATAGAACCCTGTGTGGGTTAGCCTTTGAAGTTTGCAGTTGCTGTGTGTACGCTGGACTTCAGTAGGTGGTTTACTTTGTAAGTTGATAGATTGTTAGGAGAGTCCTGTAATTCAATCTTGCTTAACAAAGTTCCTGCTCGAGGAGCAGCAGAGTGGACGTAGAAGGATTACACCACCTTCGAACCACTATAAGCCATAAGTGTTTTTATCGCTTTATTTATCTGTGCTTATTTTCTGCATATATCTATATCTCTTCTCATCATAAAACGTTTGAAAGAAGCATTTTTGTGTAAAACAGCCTTGTGTTTAAAAGTATATTTCCGCTGCGTACAAAACTCCAAGTTACAGCGTGCAGCACTGCATTCTAGCGCTGCAAGCAGTAACCATCTATCGCTGCAAGCTCAAGTAACTTGCAGTGCAGAACGGTTGTTTTAAAGATTTTGAAAAATCGACCAAGGTTCATTCACCCCCCCCCCTCTGAACCTCGGACACCACTTGGGACCAACAAAGATATTAACCAATACACGGAAACATCATCTTCCAAGGTCCGAAAACCTGGCATAAACATCCAATGTCCGAAGACCTGGCATCCAAGGTCCGAAGACCTGTCATCCAAGGTTCGTCAACCTGGTACTTCACCCGAAGGTGTCATTTCATTTCATCATACTCAACATAGGAGTTATTCTAATCAATGTAAATGTAAATAAATGTTACCCACTTTTGACGTTGATTCGAAAGCTGGGATAGCTCCTAAAGAATCCGGTCGCTTGTACTGCACTCGGCACGTTCATAATTTCTTAGTCTTTAAATTGCATCTCAATTGTATCATACTTAACTAACCTAACATGCTTATCGTACATATAACATATGTATATCACAATAATTTTTCATAATTTAAATGATCATCCAAAATTCATGAAAATAAGCATACATTTACATAATAACCCTTAGTTATCCATGCTAAAATATTAAGAATAAATTCGAATCACAAAAGCTTTAATAAATCATTTACTATAATAAAAAATTGTTCGAAAATGCTCTATAACCAGTCTGTTTTATAAATTTCACCGTAAATTGTATATTTACTGAAACCTTCTGAAATTAATAATTTAAACTTCTAACATCACGTACTTAAACATAGTAAAATAGTTTTGAAAAATCATAATGGACCGATTTTATATAATTAATTTTCTAAGGTCCAAAACTGCAGAATCTCAAATTCGAAACTGGACTTATTTTGAAATATCATTATAATTCATAAATTACTCCAAATATTACCAAATTTTAATCACAAACTCAAGACTTCATTTAGTATAACATACTAAAACAGTTTTGAAAAATTATAATTGAATAAATTTATAAAATTATATTTCTAAGGTCCGAAACTGGATAATTTCAACTTGAACTAGACTATCTTTGAAAAATTATAATAATTCATAAACTACTCCAAATATTATAAAATTTTAAAAATAAACTAACAACTTCATGTAGTATAACATAATAAAACAGTTTTGAAAAATTATAATCGGCTGAATTTATAAAATTATTTTTCTAAGGTCCGAAACTGGATAATTTCAACTTGAACTGGTCTAACTTTAAAAAATCATAATAATTCGTAAACTACTCCAAATATTACCAAAATTTAATCATAGACTCAAAACTTTATATAGTATAATATACTAAATTATTTTTGAAAAACTCCAAGTATATAGTTTTATAAAAATCGACAAAGTGGACTGACATTTCTGAAAATTTTCACAACTTGATTAACCAACCTATTTTCATAATTAAAATGTAGATTTAGCTTTTGTAACTCTATCAACATCAAATAAACCATCTTGACTCAATTTATCACACATGAAATGAGCTTTTAGACAAGATAGTCAAACATGCAAGGGCTAAATCAACATGCAATTGTACAATCAACACCCAAACATAACATATTTTAAAGATCAACCATATAAAACAAGACTTTGAACAAATGCTTTCACATTAGTAGAAAATCACCCTTAGATCATACATGCAATGTGTTTGGGTAAAGAAATCAAACATGCAATGACTAAATCAACATGCATTTGGTCAATCAACACCCAAATATAACATATTTTAAGGATCCACTACTTAGAACAAGACATCCAACCATTTTATCACATTTGTAGGAAAATTCACTTAAATCTTACATGCAACTCAAGATTAGGACCTAATCATGCTCCTAAGGAAGAAGATGGGTGAGGGAAAAGGCAAAATACCTTTAGAGTTGCACACCAAAGAGTTCTTGAACTCTACCTAGCTCCTTGTCTTGAGGGATTCCTTATCCTTTCTTCACTCTTGAATTTCCAGCTTTGTTGAAGATGGAAATGAGGGCTTTTAGGTGGGGAGGTTTGTAGAGAGAAAATGGAGATGCTAGAAAGAGAGGGGGAGAGCTTCAAATGGAGGGGAGAGGAGAGAGAGGTGTGTATAAGTGTTGCATTTGCAATGTAATGAGGAGCCAAAGAAATGATATCATACATTCCTAGTTATATATACATATATATTGTACATCACATAATATACTATACAATGATACATGTAATGAGATTATAACTTGTAGTGTATAGCAATTTGAGATGTGATGATTATTATTAACATTGAAATTTGTGGTGGATTTGATGGAGGCATGATGGATTGAGTGTATTTCTATCTAACGTAGTATGCAAAAGTAATATTTAGTCAAAACAATTATGCATGAAAATATGATCAAATTAGCACATCATTTAAGTCACATAAATATGTTTGAAAAAAAATATTTAATTTAACATATCATAATAGTCACATACCTTATTGCACATAAACTATGTAATAAAAATCTACCTAATTATAATTAAACACATAAGTCACATTTCTTATATTAATTATTAAAATTATTTTATATATAACTTATCTTCCTTTTTTTTTTTTTCGTTCGTTCCATTACTCATGCATCTTGAGTGCATTACGATCGAACTCAGTCTCCTCGGAGAGCTATCCTGCAAGACTTTTAAACTTAAAGAAACATTAGATCATACATTCTTGATAAATAATAAAATTCTTCTTAACTTGAAAATATCATATATTATAAATTATTTTATAAAGAATGTAAATTTTTATATAAAAATATATGCTATGCAAGTTTTATGAAAAATGAGGTGTTACAATTATATAAAGGTATGCTTAACATAATATAAAATGTATGTTTAACATAATATAAAGGTATGACTAAGTGAACATAAAGGTCAGGAAAAAAAAAAAGAGAAATACGCGGATCCAGATCGGATTCGGCCCAACCCGACCTACATTGTATAGATCTTAACAACAGTTACATACAAACCTCACTTTATAATTTATAAGAATTAAAACTCATGCATTGCACGAGACTTAAGACTAGTTATATATAAAATAAACATCAGTTCTACCTTTATTTTCATTGTATGAACTTTGAATGTTAACATTATATATTATTAATTTTATAATAATGTTAATTCGAAAATATTTTGCACTCCTTTATGATGGAGACACACGTTTGGAATTCATATTAATAATTGAAGCTAGATATCGAATTGACATGATTTTAAGATTAGTTTATATAAACGTTCGCATATGTTCTGCGACCATCTATGAATTTAACAAGCCATTGTGATTATAATTTATATATTAATACCTAAATTATTATGAAACAAGGCTCTCGTAGCTCAGTTGGTTAGAGCACCCGTTTAGTAAGCGGGAGGTCTTGAGTTCGACTCTCAACGAGAGCAATTTCTCTCCAAATTTTATTAGTTGAGATACTAATTTTTATTAATTAATACTACTCCTCTTCTAACTAAGTGTAATGTTGGACAATTTCTCTTCAAATTTTATTAGTTGAGGTACTAATTCTTATTAATTAATACTACTCCTCTTCTAACTAAGTGTAATGTTGGACAAATCATAATTGTTAATTTAGGACACGTAAGAATATATCTAATATTGTGAAATGCATCAAATTTAGAGTTTATATGACAAAGTACAATATTTCAAAATTTATAAAAAAAATTAAATCACTTTTAGTTTGGATTAAAAAAAATATTTAACCATTTTAAATGAAGGATTAAAATCCCTTATGCCTTGACCATTTTAAAATAATTATTTTAGAAATTTCTATATATTTCGATTAATATACATTTTTAAGAAAAGCTGTCTCGTAGAAAATGAACGAGAATAACTTCATATTCATTAACTATCATTGCCTATCAAACAAACAATTGTACTTAATTATAGACTGATTGATCACTATAATTAAAGAATCAATAAAATCACATACAACATATACAATTTTGTGTGTTTTCTTAATCAAATATTATGGAAAAGAAAAAAATGTTAAGGGTTTACGGTGGTTTTCGGTGTAACAATCCAATTTGTGAAGAATTTAGAAAATGGTTAAAGTTTATAGGTCAAAGAATTTTCATGTATGAAAAGAAAAAATTGAATTAATTTTTCTTTTTAAAAGTTTAAATCAAAATTTAAATAAACAAAATTTATGAGTGTGAAGTGGAAAATCATATATTAAATATGTAAAAATTTCATGAATATGTGGCGAAAGACTTAACGATGAATTTAACTAATTAATTAAATTTCCTCAAAGGAACCAACATCAAAATAAATCATAATAAACAATCATGGAATATGTTTTCCATTAAATAATGATAACTAAAATTATGTAGATTTCTGGAACAGCCACCATGCATCCACCTCTTTTCACGTTAAAATATTTTATTCTGAAAAGTAAGATTTTATATAGGGTGAGCAAAACACGAGTTTAGTGGGACATGCTTGTCAATATTAAATATATGTAAATGCAAGACAAACGTCAATTGACATACATAAAAACATTTTTCTCGGACATACGCAAGGATCTAACTTTTTATCCTTAAACCTCTCGGGTCCCCGACTAATTTTAAGTCTCATGCATTGATGAAAATCACAGCAAGTATTTTCATAAATCATTTTCCTTATAACACATTGCATCAATTCATCAATCACATTCATACAAAGCACTTAATAAAGACAAACATAAATAGGAAAAATCATCTCTTTAAAAATCAAAAGTCTTTAAGTGAAATGAATATGAATGCAAGCTACTTGTTATCATGAGTAACACTTTCTTCTTCATCTAGTCATACAAGAGGAATAAAAAACTATTCTTAATCTTTTCGCTACTCAGAAAAACTCTAAGAATTATTTTAAATAAAATTAAAGCTCTAAAAGGGTTTAAAATTATGATTAAAATGTTCTGAAAATTAATACAAAGTTTCTAGGTTAAACTGAAAATTCCAAAAAATTTAAATATTTAATGAGATCAAAACAGAATAAAGGAAAGTCGTGAGAAAGAAGACAAAACATACTTTCTCAACCTTTCTCTCTCTTACCTCTCCTCGCTCTTGCTTAAACTTGATGTTACTTTCCCCTCATCTCTCCTCTTCTCTCACTTTCTATAATATATTAATTAATTCAATTTATTTAAAAAATTTACTTTTCTTTTACCCCTTTATTCACCCATCTTCCTTCTACAATTTTTTATTTATTATGACTTGTGTTTGAAGGTAGAAAATTTAGATACATGAAATGATATATTTTTATTATTATCAAATGAGGATACACGATACAAATATATAGAGAGAAAGAAAGATTTGGAAAAGGAATAATATATCAACAACATTTCTAACTAACAAGCTGACGTGTCAAAATTTGTTTGAGTCATTGACTCATCATTAGAATTCTGGATCCTTCCCTTGAGTATAAAAAGCATGCACTTGTATGGATGCTTATGCTCCCACGTGATGTTATCCAGGATCATGGAAGATGGAAAGCTTGGTTTGAAGAACGGAAAATCGGGAGTTCGAGAGGGGTATAGTAAAGATGTCTGCTACTTGACTCTTTGATGGAACATAGCGGACATCTAGTGCTCGAGCTTGCACTTTTTCCCGAAGGAAGTGCACATCCATCTCGATGTGCCGTGTTCGAGAGTGAAATGTCGGGTTGAAGGCTAATTTTATGGCTCCCATGTTGTCACACCACAGGATGGCAGGTTGATGCAAAGGAATGTCTAACTCAGAGAATAGACTTTTAAGCCATAATAGTTCAGTGGTGGCAACAACTAATGAGCAGTACTCAACCTCAGTGTTGCTTCGGGCAACCACAGGTTGTTTCTTGCTGCTCCAAGTGATAGGATTTGAACCAAGGAATATGCAGTAGCTGGTTGTGCTGCGGCAATCATCAAGATTGCTAGCAAAGTCGGCATCGACATATCCTTCAAGGGTGAATTGAGATACAGGTTTGAAGAGAATACTTGTATGTTGTGTGCCTTGAAGATAACAGAGGATCCTCTTGCAAACAAATCAATGCTTGGCAGTTGGAAGCCCAATATTAGTTTTTTTCCAACAATCTCCCACGTGGGCAACACGTGATACTAAACAAATGTGTATTACCTAAATGAGCTCAAACCTTGTTGTCACATGTGTGAGTATCCCTTAAACAATCTCATACCAACTGCACTGACATAGGACTAAAGAGGTTTTCATCACTTTAAGTATAACTAGACCCATCAGTAATCACGTATATCATTACAATTAATTAACAGATCATTCATGGTGTGTAGCATGAAAATTACATGTAATGTGATTTAACATGCATATTTCCAACTGGTACTTTCTTTATTCCTTAATGAGATCAATCATAAAATATAAAACAATAGAGTGTAAATAAATGAATCAAAACTTTATTTCTGCGCAGTATTATCTTAAATACATAGTAATGTGTCCAAAACAAAATATAGAGCAATAAAATATACACAGACTCCCACTACTAAAGTATGTTGAAGTAACATAACACCCATTGAGTCATATGTTTATGAAAAACCTTGGATGGTAAACCTTTAGTTAGCGGATCCACAATCATCGAGTCTGTCCCAATGTGCTCTATAGAAATCTGATCACTCTGCACTCTTTCCTTTACAACCAGGAACTTAATGTCAATATGTTTTGACTTAATGGAGCTCCTATTGTTATTGGAATATAGTACTGCCGAATTATTATCACAATACAACTTAAGTGGTCTTTCAATATGTACCAAAACATGCAGCCCAGTAATAAAATTTCGCAACCATATTCCATGATTTGATGTCTCATAACATGCTACAAATTATGTTGCCATAGTAGAAGACGCTACAAGTGTCTGCTTAGCACTTCTCCATGAAACAGCTCCCCTAGCTAACAGAAAAATGTAGTCTAAAGTGGATCTTCTACTATCTTAGCATCCAGCAAAATCAGAATCAGAATACTCAATAATCTCCAACAAATCTGATCTCCTATATGTGAGCATGTAATCTTTAGTTCTCTGTAGATATCTCATAACCCATTTGGCTGCTTTCCAATGATCCATACCAGGGTTACTTAAGTATCTACCCAATATACCAACAATAAAACTCAAATCAGGTCTAGTGTAGATCTGAGCATACATTAGACTCCCAACAGCTGAAGTATATGGAACCTTTTGCATCTCTTGAACCTCAAGATCAGTTTTAGGGCACTGACTAAGACTAAACTTGTCTCCCTTAGCCACAGGAGTGTCACCTGGCTTGCAGTTTTGCATGCAAAATCTTTGCAACACTTTTTCTATATATCCCTTTTGTGATAATCTAAGAATACCTTGAAAACGATCTCTATGTATCTGGATCTATAATACAAAAGATGCATCGCCAAGATCTTTCATTTAAAATTTCTTTGATAGAAAAGTCTTGGTTTCGTGCAACAAACCTAAATCATTGGTGGTAAGTAGTATATCATCGACATACAACACCAAGAAAATAAACTTACTCTCACTGAACTTATGATATACACAATCATCAACAACATTAGTCACAAAACCAAATGAGATAATTACGTCATGAAATTTGTGGTACCACTGACGAGAAGCTTGCTTGAGTCCATAGATGGATTTCTTTAATTGCAAACCATGTTCTTTGGGTCTTTAAACACAAAGCTTTCAGGTTGCACCATATATATCGTCTCAACAATGTCACCATTAAGAAACGTTGTCTTTACATCCATCTGATGTAACTCAAGATCATAATGTGCAACTAGTGTTATTATTATTCTAAAAGAGTCTTTCGTTGAAATTGGAGAGAAAGTCTCTTTAAAATCAATGTCTTCCCTTTGAGTAAAACATTTTACCACAAGACGTGTCTTATATCTTTCCACATTACCATTCAAATCTCTTTTGGTTTTAAAAAACCATTTACAACCAATAGGTTTCGAACCTTCTGGTAATGGGACAAGATCTCAAACTTGATTGTCTTGTATTGACTTATACTCTTCGTTCATTGCATCAATCCACTTTTGAGCATTTGGACCCTTCATGGTCTGATGAACATTAATAGGATCATCTTCCATTAATTCCTTAATGTCCTCATGTACTTAAAGAAAAATAATATAATCATCCGAAATAATTTTTCTCTTTTCTCTAGTAGATCTTCTTAATTTTGTAAGTTCTTGAGGTTGTTCTTGAATTATTTCATCAATCTGATTGGGAAGATTTTCTATATTAACATGATGAGGTTCCAAATCTGCTTCTTCTTCAATGACAGGGATGGGTACCTGAACATTGTCATAAACAGTAGTAGATATCGAAAATGACTCGTCCTCAAAGGTAATATCTCTAATCTTATTTCTCCCCTCAAACTCAACATCCTCAAAGAACACTGCATTTCCCGTCTCAAAAATTGACCTTCTAGTGGGATCATAAAACTTAAAACCCCTAGATTTTTCTAAATAGCCAATAATGTAACTGTTAATTGTTTTAGAGTCCAATTTTTTTTCATTTGGCTTGTAAGGCCTAACTTCAGCCGGACATCCCCAAATATGAAAGTGATTTAGACTAGGTTTTTTCCCAATCCAAAGTTCAAATGGAGTTTTAGCAGCTGCTTTAGTTGGTATCCTATTGAGAATATAAGTTGCAGTCTTTAGTACTTCTCCCCAAAGTGATTCTGGTAAGGAGAATGACTAATCATACTCCTTACCATATCCTTTAAAGTTCTATTTCATCTCTCAACTACACCATTCATGCTAGGTGTCCTCGATATGTGTACTGTGGGACTATTCCACATTCCTTTAGGAAGATAGCAAAAGGTCCTGAATATTGTTCTCCTAAATCGTCATATCCACCGTAGTATTCACCACCACAATCAGATTTGACACACTTAATTCTTTTGCTGAGTTGATTTTCAACCTCAGCCTTAAAAATTTTGAACATGTATAGTGTCTTAGAATTTTCATGAATAAGATATAGATACTCATATCGAGAATAATCGTCTATGAATGACATGAAATATTACTGACCATTCCAAGGAACCGTAGGGAATGGTCCACAAATATCCATATATCAATTCCAAGACATCTTTAGTTCTTTGGGCACCTAATTTCTTTTGTTTGATCTATTTTTCTTTAATACACTCAATACATATAGTAAGATCTGAAAAATCATGTGTATCTAAAATACTATCTGACATAAGTCTCTCAATTCTGGTTCTCGATATATGACCTAAGTGTTTGTACCATAAGTTAGCCGAATTTTCTTTATATAATTTTTGCTTAGTACCCCTAGAGTCAACATGCAGAGATTCATTATATGAATGAATAATATTAAGCAAATATAGATTGTCAAATGCACTTAATGAACTAGTGCCCACATACTGGAATTATTTGAAAGCTTAAACTGACAATCTCTAAATAAACAAGTGAAACTAAATTTGTCCAACATGGAAATATAAACTAAATTCCGTCGAAAAGACGGTACAATAAATGTATCTTTCAAATCCAAAAAATATACAGTCTGTAATGACAATCTAAAATGCCCTATTGCCTCCACTTCTACCAATTTGTCATCTCCCACATAGATGTATCTTTCACCATCACTTGGCTTTCGGCAGTTGAGGCAACCCTGCATTGAAACACTTATATAAGTGGTAGCACCAAAATCTAACCACCAAGTGTATCTAGGTACCGAAGCTAAATTAACTTCAGAGCAAACCAAAGTAAGATTAATACCTTTCTTTGCACGCCAAGCGTGAAATTTGGACATTCCTTCTTTTTGTGTCCAGGTTTGTCACAGAAGTAACAATTCTTATCTTGAGTGTTGTTTTATTGTTTCTTCTGTGCTGGACCTTGATTTGTAGCAGCTTTCTCAACAGGCTTTCTTTTCACGCCCTTTTCCTTTTGTTTGGAATTAGTGGTCGGTTGAGTAATCTTAGTTCTTTCTTGGTTCAACCTTTCTTCCTCTTGCACATAGTATGAAATGAGCTCATTAAGAGTCCACTTCTCATTCTGACAGTTATAACTGACCTTAAAATGACTGAATTGTGTAGGAAGAGATATGAGCACCAAATGCACGAGTAAGTCTTCTGACACCTCAAGCTTTAGTGCACTTAGTTTTGAAGCATAATGAGACATCTACATGATGTACTCTCTTATGTTTCCCTTATCCTTATACTTCATTGAATCAAGTTAGCCAAAAGCATGCTTGTCTCAGCCTTATCGTTTTTTATAAAACGTTGTTCAATATGGGTAAAGTACTCACTGGCTAAAGTGATTTCCTCAGATGCAGTACCTCGAAAGGCTTCTAGAATGCTGCGGCTTAATGATCATTAGACTAACACGGTTCAAGCATTCCCACTTCTCAAAATTCTTCATTTCATCAGGAGAACTTTCAGCTGTAAAAGAAGTAGGTTGCTTTACCCTTAGTGCGTAGTCAAGATCCATGCAACCCAAAGTGATCAGAATGTTATCCTTCCAATCCTTAAAATTAGACCCACTTAGCATGGGTATGCTGTTAATGTTGGCAGATACAGAAGTAGTAGACATAGCTGATCAGAGAATAACAAACCAAAATAACAATGATGCTCACATAAAACCAAATAAACAATCAATAAATTCAAATATGATGGCAATATCTCGAGGTACCGAGCACAACATTAATATCAAGTTTTTGGACAGTAACATTAACTCATTAGTGGTCACCTCTATGTAATGGTCAAATACTAATAATAAATTCATGTCAAGCAACAGTCTTCCTTTGGGTTGACTTATTACTCACACGAAAAACCTTATAATTGTCACGTGTTTATCACTACAAGTGTTTGTGTATTTCGGGCCAAGTATTAATCTTCCTTTGGGCCGATTAATACCCACATGAAAATACACATACACAACCATCCCAATATTCTCGATGAAAAATCTACACAAGAGAGGTCACTTTGGCGACTTCAAGTTTCAATCAACCCATCTCGAATATTAGTAAAATTAAATAGGAACTTGAGATGCCCAACAATTTGAATCATACTTTTACACATATATATATTAACCCGAAATCCATCAGAATTTTGGGAGCATACCACATTAATATATTAATTAACAGATGATTTGAAATCATCACCAGATTTTAAAATTGGTGAATAATTCATGAAGCCCAAAATATATAATCAAAAACTTCTTGATCGCATAAAACTTAATTCATCGGATTTAAAAGTAAATCCAAAACCTAATATCACATATCTAAAAAAATAATATTCTTCCCAAAATTCAGAAAATCATACGTAGAGTAGCTCTGATACCACTTGTTAGAATTGAATCACAAAATAGCATGTTTTAATCACATATAAGCACGCTTCAGCATGAAAGCCTCAATCCTAAATTCTACGATGATAAACTGAAATAGAGAAGAAATGATAACCATAAAGCGAAAGCATCCTTGAATCCATGAATCGATTATTGAACTGATTCGTGCTTTAACTGGTATGGTTTACCAAACTATCAAATCACCTTTGTTTCACTATCCGTAGAGAGAATACAGAACGCGGGATTGGAATCTGATGTTTGGGGACCATAACCCTAACTTATAAGAATAAGATTCCTTTATTTTCAATTTGATCTCTCAACAAATTGAAAATCACTTAATGGTATCTACACATAAAAGCCCACGAATATTATGATACTCATGTAAGCCCATATTTTAAACCTTAGTGGATCACTTCAATTGGGCTTTCTTAAGATAGTTATACACATTTAATTTGACACGTGGAAGCCCAATATTGGTTTTTTTTTCCAACAGATGCTAACTAAGTTTATTAACCACGAAGGAAATGTTGAGCGGGTGAGGGTAAGATATTACAAGCTACCAGCAAGACTGCGATAGAGTGATGGGTGATCAAAGGGTACACTATTATAGAGGGAAAGCTTTTGTCCAGTAAGATAAGGTATTGGACTAGGCTTACAAGATGAGAGACCAACAAGATGAAGAATGTCGCGAATATATTTCGATTGGGAGAGATGAATCCCAGTAGAGGTGCGATGTGCCTTAATATCCAAGAAATAACTCACCTCAGCAAGATGTTTTAGGGAAAACTTGGCATGAAGTTGATGAATTACAACAGAGATCATGTGAGGATCATCACCGGTGACTAGAATAAACCAAGATAATTAGCATTTTGTCATTGGTAATAGCATAAAAAAGAGAACTATCTGCTATTGATCGTCGCAATCCCAAGGAGATGAGATAAGCCCTGAGAGTGTCGTACTAGCCTTAGGGGCCTAGAAAAGACCATACAATGCTTTGATAAGCTTGCAAACATGGGTTGGCCGATTAGAATCAATGAAGCCACCAGGTTGGCTCATATACACAACTTCTTTGAGCTCATCATTTAGGAAGGCATTATTGATATCTCCTTGTTGAATTTGTCATCCTTTAGAAACTACCAAAGTGAATACTAAACGAATGGTTAGTGACTTGATAATCAGGCTGAAAGTGTCAAAAAAACTTACCCCGCGTGCTGTTGAAAACCTCTTGCCACCAACCTAACTTTGTACTTCCCCACACTGCCATCAAAGTTCCTCTTAATCCAGAATATCCATTTGTTTGTGATGATTTGAATATCAGGATGTGATGGGACTAGCTCCCACATATGATTATTCATTAAGGCTTTGTACTCCTCCATTGTAAGTTCCCAATGAGGGGAAGCTTGAGAAATTATATGAGGCTTAATGTCAACAAGATTAGTGATAAAAGATTTGGGTTTAAAAGTGTCATGTTTAGTTTGTGTTATCATGTGATGATGCCAAAGAGTTACGAACTAATTAAATGATATAACTATCATAACATAAATTATGTTAGTTGTATTTTTATGTATTATATAAATGTATGACTAATATTACTTAAAGATATGCGTAATATCACATAAAGATATATATGTATAAATTAGGGTTTTTTGTGCTAAAATTAGGATTTTTTTCGCCGAAATTAGGGTTTATTTTTTAAGTTACAGCTTTACATAAAGATATGTTTAATATAACATTAATGTATGCTAAACATAATATATAGGTATGACTAAAATAATATAAAAATTAGGAAAAAAAAATACTCAGATTCGGGTCGAATTTGACCCGACCCGACCTACGTTGTATGGATCTAATTTGCACATAAATGCAACTCTAATCGTATTAGTTTAACCTTATCTAACAAAAACATGAATTCTGATTTGTAGTAGAAAGAGTCAACAATCTGGATGTTGAGGATGATGGGAGAATTCCCTTACCATGGGAGTTACTGCAGCCAATTTTGAGGATATTGGGGCATAAAAAATATTGTTTATATAAAAAATATTCTTTTGGTTTTTTATATGATATTTCCAACTTTTAAGGAATAAATGCCTATATTTAATAATGAACAAAATCAGTTTATTTCGAATTTTATGGAAAAAAAATCTGTATTATATATTATTCAAAATTTACTTGACATTAAAAATAAAAATTAAAATTAAAATAATCAATGCCCAATATGTATCTTAACCGAATATATAAATCTTGATAATATTGTGATTTACTTCCAAAACAATCACTGGTAAATGTTTTAAATTGTTTTGAGTGCCATTCCATAAGATTTAGCTGGATAATATATTTTAGTGATCTCATTTGTGATATTTTATTTGTTTTACCTTTATTTTAGATTTTTGATAAGGAAAATATCCATTTGTTATAATTATCCTTACCATTGTTGTTGATTTTAAGGACTATCATGTCTCATTCCAATTATAATATTCTTTTTTATTGAGATTAAGATATCAATTTTCATGATTTGCACTTATTAAAAATGTAATCTATTACTATATTATTTTTATGAAATTAAATTTTTTTAATTAATCAATTTTTATAGACATATCAAATGAAAATTGGGAAAATAGATTATGCTTAAACTGATTTTCACCTAAAAAGAGATCTCTACTCATTATAATTATTTAATTACATATTACAACTAACTAGCAAAATCAATCAAATTATATATATACATATATATTAAAGCTAACTAACAGAATAATCAAACTTGATTAATAATGTCCAAATAACTAACTAACCATTATTAATAAAAGTACAAATATAATCAAACCCTAAACATGTTTAATTTAATGTACTACTTTCATAATATTGTTTTTTTCTTTTTATCTATAAACATGAGACGATAATTATAACCATTATTTAATATAATCATTATTTAATAATATTTTGTACATAAAATCATCAAACTAAATAATGAGTTAAAATCTTGTACTTTAACAAACTAAACATCCTAAAACACGTAATTTACATACATAAAAACACAAAAATGCCTAAAAAGGTCATTTAAAAATATTTTCAAACTAGTTCATGCAACACTATTTCAACATAGTGATCAGTTTGATTGATTGGAATGCTTTTGCCAATTTATTTTTGTTTCTCCACATGTAGAGTTGCAAACAAGCTCAATCACACACCCTCCAGTAAACAAGAAACAAAAATTAATCAAAAAAAAAAAGATGTTAATAAAAACCATTAATTTTTTTTACCTATACATCATAAAATTCAGTAAGCTGACTTGCTGAGTAATTTATTTTAGCAATAAGGAAAAAAAAAGATATGAAGAAGAGAGGACAATCAAACAAGAGAAGAAATGGTAAAAAAGAAAAATAAGATGGGAGAGAGATGAGGAAGAAGAAAATGAGAAGGAAGGAATGTATAGAGTTTCAAATACTTAAAGGAAGCAATTAATATTGCATGCAATTCAATAATGATTTATGCATGCTCTGCAAATTTCTGTATTTATATAAGTTTTTTTTAACTAAAATAATGTTTGTGAAAAGAAAATACCAACCCACAACCTACACACATTATAACACACACATCTGCACACCTATGCTAGGGGAGAATATATTAGTATCCATAATCACATATACATACCTATATTAGTGAAAATCATATATAATTAAATTAGGTGTATCATTAAATTATATAACTATTACATAATATGTAATCCCAATAATATATCTAATGATTGTATTAATTTAATTTCACTTGATATATTTAATAAGATTTAGCTAAAGTTAGATTATCTACTTAATATAATTATATTTATAACATTCCTATTAATTTGGAAAACAAGTTAATAGATGGATTAAAAAAAATTAAAATGTTCGCCTAACAAAAGCTGAGATCTTCACAAAACTTTAAAGAGAAAAATTAAATGTATGTCGCCTATAATAATAACGACCTAAACAATTAAAAAAGAAGAAGATAAGTCACCTATAGTATCAGCGACATCAACCAATTAAATAAAATAAAATAAAGGAAAAAAGGTAGAAGTCGTCTATAGTGTTGGCGACTTCAGTTATTCATATAAACTATCCCAAAATCTCCGTAATTCCTTAAGCCTCCATTTGAATGTAGGGGTTTGAGATTCTAAGTTATTTGAAATGAATGGCTTTTGAATTCCTTCAATTTAAATCCTCTACTTTAAAGTCCCTTACTTGGATAGTGTGGATTCATTTTACAAATCTACAAATTTAATATATATATATATATATATATATATGTTTGGCAGAATGTGATCGAATATTTGAAATTCTTTAGATTTAATTTTGTTTTTCTTGGTTATTATTTAATTAATAATTTAAAAAACATAAATCTATTAAAAGTTAATATACAACATAATTAACATAAACAAATCAAAACATAAAACATCTCAGTCAAATCAACATTTCATAATATAATTACAAAACTGAAGAAAAAAAAAGAAAATTACAGAATAGATAATAAAAAACATTCCATATGCGAGTTAGAACTTAGAAGAAAGGATATCTCATACATTATTTGGGTTAATCCAGAAACTATTACACATTTGAAGCATGAATAAAGTGAATTTCATTCGTGTTTATTTACCTTATATTTTTCCAATCCTTTCTTCTACGATTTTGAAGAGATAGGAGAGCGAAAACGAGAGAAGAGAGAGATCGAGATCGGTAAGGAAAGAGAGAGCTCAAGGGAGGAGAACTTATAGATCGGCGATGACAGAGAGAACATCAGGGATTAGAGAGAGAGATTGAGATCAGTGATGAGAAATGATGCCGCCATATGCGAGGAAAGGAGGAGAGAAGAGAGCCTAAGATCGGCGATGAGAGAGAGGATACCGCCGCACAAGGGGGAGGAGAGAGGAGAAGTCGACGATGAGAGAGGATGAAAGATTTTAAATGATTAGATTTGGAGAGTATTTTAAATCCTTCAAAATTTAACTAAAAATTCATGAAGCCCAAAACATAAATTTCAAGTCCAACAATTTAAAAACTTGAATTTGAGAATCCATTTATTTAATTTTTCATCCAAGCACATGGAATGGATTTGGACTGTTGATTGTAAATCTATATACCTAAATCTATCTATTCAAATGTAGCTTAATAAAAAAAATTAATTTTATGTTCCTTTAATACATATATATTATAAATCTGGTAAAACTAAATACTCTTGGAATGATTCATGTATTTTTCAAATACAATAAAATTTCAGCCTTTACAATATATAACAGTATTTTTTCCATGACTCAAAATAATAATAATAATTGTTGGGATTTTAATATTTAGATTTTGATGAGACAAAATAAATATATAATAGAAAATTTTGAGTATCTCATTTTTCACAATGTTTAAGTGAAAACATAGACTAGGTTTGAGTCTAGATATAGGTATTGAAAGATGGAGGTTTGCATAAGTATTATGCTGCTTCGAGAAATTCAGAACGAAATCACTGTAGTAAGGCAGTTACAGCAATGCAGCTAAGTAAGAAAGAACGGCATGCAGCATCGCTGCAAGAAAAAGGTATAGGTATACTGCAAGAAAAGATACAACAGTACTGTATGAAGATACTGCAAGAAGGTCGAAGTTACAGCAGCACTACAAGAACGAACAGCTGCAAGCAGACCTAAGATATAGCACAAAGCTTACTGCTCAAACAGTCAACAGCGCCAATTACAAATAGAATAAGTATCCTGCAATCCGAGGAAGGATAAATGCAATATAAGGAATAAAGATCCAAGCAAGAATAAATAGAGCCATTTCGGAGAAGATCAAAGTTACAGACACGGAGCCAATACAAAGATGCCACGTGGACTGACGCGCTGTAAAAAAGCTGTAAGCCGCAACTGCCGCATTAAATGCTCCGAAAGAGAAAGTCAACTCACATTAAATGCGAGCCATGTCTTTGATCAAGTACAATAAATTCAAAAGAGAGATATCTCCTTCAACGGATATTTCTCATACAAGTATAAATAGAGGATGAGCAACCCTGAAGCTGACTACTGAAACATCTGCGCAAAAACATTCAAACATTCAAGTTATTCTATTTCAAGTCTACACTCAGTTTCAGTCACTCAACCTTAGTGAAGTGAAGCAAGTTCAAAGCTGAAAGATCCTTTGAAGGATTCAGAAGCTCACTTCACCGCACCATTTGAAGAACAACTCATATACATTTTAACCTTATTGCTGTGTGCTTAGGTTATTTTAGGTGTCGAACAGTTGATATGAGAGATCATTGTTGTTTGTATAGTTGTCTAGGAGTTAGGCAGCTTCCCTATGTGGGAGTTTTGAAATCCTATGTGGGTTAGCCTTTAAAGTTTGCAGTTGATGTGTGTACACTGGACTCTAATAGGTGTTTTGTTTTGTAAAGTTGATAGATTGTTAGGAAAATCCTGTAAACCAATCTTGCTTAACAAAGTTCATGCTCGAGATAGCAGTAAAGTGGACGTAGAAGGATTACACCACCTTCAAACCACTATAAGCATAAGTGTTTTATTGCTTTCTTATCTGTGTTTTATCTTATATATATTTCTATCTCTGTTATAAGCATAAAACGTTTTGAAAAGGATCATATTTGAGAAAACCAGCCTTGTGTTGTAAAACCTATTTTTCCACTGCCTATAAAACTCTAGTTACAGCGTGCAGCGCTGCATCCTAGTACTGTAAGCAGCAACTGTCTAGCGCTGCAAGTTCAAGTAACTTGCAGAATAGTAAGTTTTTCAAGAGATTTGCAAAATCGACTAAGGTTTATTCACCCCCCTTCTAAACCTCGAACACCACTTGGGACCAAAAAGTGGTATCAGAGCTAGTTGGGTTAAATGCCAACTTATCTGGTCACCTACCCAGATCCACCTTAGTCTCGACGTTTTCTCTACATCCTCAAAATCTCATTCTTACAGCATATCATGGATTCCTCCAATCACAAGCTACCTATATTTTTCATAGAGAAATATGACGATTAGAAGATAAAGATGCAGGTACATCTTTCAGCAATGAATGATGAAATGTAGACGGTCATCACCGAAGGACCGATCATCCCCACGAAGGTGAACCCCATGCTCGGTAGAGAGATGGAGGAAGGAGCACTGCCACCACCTAACTTCCTTGTCAAGCCAAGACAAGAATGGAACAACGAAGACAGGAAAAGAGCCAACCTAGACAACATGGCCAAAAATGCTCTATTTATCACCTTGGATAAAGGCACATTCAGCAAAGTCAAAACTTGTAGAACGTCCAAGAAAATTTGGGAAAAGTTAGAACAAATATGTGAGGGCACAGAGCACACTAAAGATAACAAGATCTACAACGCCACCCAACTATTTGAGCTCTTCGAGATGAAGAATGAAGAGACTCTTGAGCAACTAGACTTGAGTTTCACATCCATTGTGAATGAACTAGAAGCTCTGGACAAACACTACACAGAAGGAAAAAAACATGAAAGTGCTTAGAGCCCTACCCGCGGAGTGGGATAGCAAGACCACTGCCATGAGAGTGTCCATGGATTTGAAATCCATTAGTACATTTGATCTATTCTCCGATCTCAAAGCCTTCGAGTATGACATCAATAGACGGAGAAATGAGTCTGAAGAATCAAGCTCCAAAGTTACAGCGCTGACTGTCAGAGGCTCCAAGGATACAGCAACCACTAGTTGCAGCAAACAGACCAAGGTTGCAGCAGAAGATGCTGAAGAGGATATGGCTCTGCTTCTAAAGAAATTTAGAAGATTTATGAAGAGCAACAACAACAGCAACAACACCAAGCTTGCAGTCCACAATCAGAACTTTTAGCAAATCATCTAAGAACGCAAGGGAGTGCATAAGTTAAAACAGAAGCCCATTTGAAAAATTGGGCATAGGTTACAGCACTCACACCTCTCAGGATACAGCAAGTTCATCCAAGGTTGTAAAATTTGTTCAAGCTGAAACTTCAATAGAGAATGAGTTACCCTGTAACTCAGAAAAGATCTTGAACAAAACAGGACTGATGGATAAGGGGAAAAAGCCTCAATGCTCAGCTGCAGGAAGTAAGCCTGCATCTAAGAACTGGCTGCAGCAGAAGCCATCTGTTGTAAGCAGCAAAAGGATACAGCAACCCATAAAGTTGCAGCACAGTAGAAACTTTCCCACCTATGCTAAGACTTACATGTCTAAACCGCAAAGAGGATATACTCAAGGAAAGTATGGTGGAAGACCACACTATAAAAGTGTTGATAACACATATATAGTCTCTGCACACACCTTTAACAAGCAGTTTAAAAATAGAACTGCATACAGCCAGAGAACCAACAAATCTTACAGCAAAACAGTGACTGTTAAGAAAGTTTGGGTACCCAAAGTTACTAACCTTAAAGGACCCTTACAGAAATGGGTACCTAAATCTGCTTAAATTTGTTGCAGGTTTCAGTGTCAGGTTGCAGCAGTGATATATGGTACATTGACAGTGGTTGTTCAAGGCATATGACAGGCAGTAAAAAAGCTCTAAAAGACTTCCAAGAATGTAAAGGATCAAAGGATTCCAAAGGAAGCACAAAAGGAAGTGGATGCCTAGTCAAAGGGAACATAAAGATCAAAGATGTATCCTACGTGAAAGGCCTCAGATACAACCTTCTGAGCATCAATCAATTTTGTGACAAATGATACACGGTGGAATTTAACCTCAACAAGTACTTAATCAAGGACAGTACATCAAATGAAGTCAAGCTTACTGGAACAAGAAGAGGAAACATCTATCTTGCTGACTGGAACTCTTCTATTCAACCAACATGTTTCATAGTGAAAAGTCCACCAGAACTGAGCTGTTTATAGCACAAGAGAATAAGTCATCTGAACTTCAAGACAATCAACAAGCTAGCAAGAAAAGGTCTTGTAAGAAGATTGTCAAATGTGGCATACAAGAAGGAAAATGTATGTGGAGCTTGTCAAAAAGGAAAGCAAGTAAAAAAGCTCATTCAAGGACAAGTTGCAGAAGTCATCTCACAGGATTCTAGATCTTCTACATATGGACCTCTTTGGACCAATAGAACCAGTGAGCATAAGTGGGAAGAAGTACTCACTTATGGTAGTACATGACTACTCAAGATATACATGGACAATTTTCCTTGCCAAGAAATCAGAGACTCAAAGCAAGCTACTTGACCTTATGAAGAAGATCCAGAATGAAAAGAGCTTGAGCATTGTGAAGATCAGATCAGACAGAGAAACTGAGTTCACAAACAAATTCATTGAGAAATTATATTCTGACAATGGTATTCATTATGAATACTCTGCTGCAAGAACACCTCAACAGAATGGTGTAGCTGAAAGGAGGAATATAACCCTCAAAGAAGTAGCAAGAACAATAATAGCAGAAGCAATGATACCCAAGAGATTTTGGGCTGAAGCAACCAACACCGCATGCTATACACAGAACAAATGTTTGATCAACAAGGATCTAGACAAAATCTTTTATGAAGTCTGGAATGGATATACACCTAATGTCTCATATCTGCATATCTTTGGATGCAGACGTCACATCCTCAACAATGGAAATGAGCATCTAAAAACTTTTGATGCAAAATCAAATGAAAAAGTATTCTTAGGATAATCTGCTGTAAGTAGAGCCTTCAGAGTCTTCAACAAAAGAACCTTGGTGGTTGAATAATCAATTCATGTGGTGTTTGATGAACCACATTGTGACACCAAGAAGCTAGAAGAACCTACTGAAGATATAGCTCCAAGAAAAGAGAATGATGTTCCATATGTTGAAGGAGTTCTGCATAAAGGAGAAGACAAAGAAGAAGAAGTTGCACCTCTAGATGCAGCAGATAATCTTACAGCAGCAGAACCTTCAATCTTACAGCAAAATGAGGAGCAACCTAGACCTATACATGTCTTTGAACCTGACAGGACATGGCTGAGGAATCATCCTAGGGATCTTATCATTGGAGATCCATCCATAGGAGTAAGAACAAGAAGGTCAATTCCTCATCAAACAATGTTTGCATGATTCATATCACAAACAAAGCCCAAGAACATTGAAGAAGCTTTGCAAGATAGCAACTGGGTAAAGGCCATGCAAGAAGAGCTAAATGGATTTGAAAGGAATCAAGTGTGGCAAACAGTTGTAAGACCAACTCATCAAGGAATCATTGGAACAAAATGGGTCTTCAAGAACAAGCTAGATGAATCTAGACTTGTTGTGAGGAACAAAGCAAGAGTAGTTGCTAAAGGATATTACCAGGAAGAAGGAATTGATTTTGATAAGACTTTTGCTCCAATAGTAAGGCTGGAAGCAATAAGGATTTTTCTGGCATATGCAGCTCACATGAATTTTAATGTCTATCAAATGGACGTGAAGAATGCATTTCTTAATGGTCTTCTTACAGAGGAAGTTTATGTTGAACAACCTCCAGGTTTTGAAGATCAAATAGAAGAGAAGGTGTTTAGGTTACATAAGACTCTATATGGACTTAAGCAAGCACCAAGAGCTTGATATGACACCTTATCTCTCTATCTGCTAGAAAATGGCTTTAAGAAAGGAACAATCGATAAGACTTTGTTCAGGATACATGATGGAAACAGTGTATTTCTTGTACAGATATATGTGGATGATATCATTTTCGGATCCACCAACAAAGAGTTATGTGAGAAGTTCTCCAACCTGATGCAATCAAAATTCGAGATGAGTATGATGGGAGAATTAAGTTTCTTTCTCGGGCTGCAAGTAAAGCAGCTGGTTGCAGGAACCTTCATTAGCCAAGTCAAGTATACAAAGGAACTTATCAAGAAATTTGGCATGGAGAATGGAGCAGCAACATATGTTCCTATGTCTACATCCATAAGCCTTAACAAAGATGAAGATGGTAAAGATGTAGATATCACAAAGTACAGACGGCTCATAGGATCTTTGTTGTATTTTACAGCAAGCAGACCAAATATCATATTTGCAATAGGAGTCTGTGAAAGATTCCAAGCAGCACCAAAAGGGTCACATCTTTCAGCTGTCAAAAGGATTATCAAGTATCTGAAAGGAACTCAAGAAGTATGTCTATGGTACCCCAAGAAATGAGGATTCAAGCTCGAAGGCTACTCAGACTCAGACATGCAGGCTGCAAGATTGATAGAAATAGCAACAGTAGGACTTGTCAATTTCTGGGAAATAGACTTGTTTCATGATTCTGCAGGAAGCAAACATCGATTGCAACATCTACAGCCAAAGCGGAATATGTTTGCAGCAGGAAGTTGCTGCGCTCAAATTCTCTGGATACAGTAGTAACTAAGAGATTATGGGATTGAAGAAAAAGAGACTCCGATTCTTTGTGATAATACGAGTGCAATAGTAATTACTCATTATCATGTATTTCACTCAAGAATAAAGCATATCAATATACGACATCATTTTATAAGAGATCATGTGGAGAAGAAAGATGTTGTGCTTGAGAAAGTTCATATGGATCTTCAGCTTGTAGATATAATCACTAATCCATCGAGTGAATCAAGGTTTTCTATGCTTAGAAACGAGCTGGGAATTCTGAAATTATGAGTGGAAAAAGAAGGTGCAGAAGCCCAGGGGGAATCTCTGCATGCTTGCGAGAAGTAGTAAGTATAGTGTTGTAAGCTACGTTTTCATACAGCGCTGGATTTAAACAGCACTGCATTTTGTATTCTTACTGCACAGCAAGAAACTGGGAGAGTAAGCAGAACTTGGTTACAGCATTTATTTCAAAGAGTATTTAATACTCTGCAACCTCGTACCTAGGTTGCTGTAACCTTAAAAGGACAATAAATAGGCAGTAAATCACATATCTTTCAATATTAAATGCAAGTCTGCGTGTATCAGAAACCGAAGAGGCGCGGTCAGAAGCCCACGCGCCTAGTAATGATTATTGATGATTTGACCCCTCCATCTTTTTCTAAAGACCGTAAGATCAATCCTCTTCATTTAATCTCAACTGTTGATCTTACTACACGTCCTTTGAGATCCTTCATAATACCATAACTTCTCCAATTTCAAATTTAATTCACCATCATCCCAGAGAGAAGTTTCCTTTCCTTCATAAATTTTTCCAAGTCCAAAAATCTTCATCTCTCTCACAAGAACTTCAATGGCGGCTAGACAAACCACTGTTTTGAAAGGACGTCTAGTGAACCAGGAGTATGTTTACAACTTTGGTCTCTACGACAACGCCCTTCTTCGAAGAATCTTTGATACTCTAAAACAAACCCATGTTCTAGGGTTGTTAACCACCATATACGATGGTTTCTCTGTTAAATCTGTCCAAAGGTTCTATACATTTGCCAGGACAGAGAAAGATAGAAGAGACTGCATCCTGTTCAGGATGGATGCAGATGAAGAGGAACGTCTCTAACCATCAGAGACGTTGCCTCTACCTTTAACATTTCGGCGGAAGGCTTGACCCCCGGTCAGTTGGTGACCTACGGGGATGACAGCGCTCAAGAGATGTGGGATCTCTTTCAAGCCAGAGATGCAGGGGCCGACGTGAAAAGGAATGCCCCAAAGAAGCTCTTCAAATCGGAGTTTGAATTTCTCCATATCATCTGTGCGTACTCCATCGAGGACAGAACGGAGAGTTACGACAAGTGCATAGATCTCCAGTTTCGGATCATATCTACCATCATGGCCGGAGCAAAGGTGAACTGGGCCAGGTTCATCTTGAAGAGAATCTGAGAGGAAGCAGAGAAGAGCACTGTAAGAAGGAGCTATGGTATCACCATCTGCTCTCTGTTCTGCAAGTTAGGTCTCCAGCTTGCAGCTCCTATCCCCATTCCCATTGAGAAGTATCTCGGAGAGAAGAAGAAGGGTAAGACCCTACCGAAGGTAGTAGCAGCTGGGGTTACAAGGAAGAAAACCAAAGATAAAAAGAATGCAACTCTAGCCCTGCAAGATGAAGCTGTAGGCAGCGGGGGTGAAGATAATGATGATATTGATGAAAGTCCTCTTCCCGTCATCAAGAGGACACCAAGGGGGCTGAACCTGAACCTGAGTCCTCTTCCTCTGATGATAATGCACTCCTGGCCAAGAGGGCCCCACACAGCAAGAAGAAGGCTACCTCAGCTATTAATTCTCAACTCTCTACTGTAAGCTTGGTTGTAGTAGATGAACCCCAGAGGATCCAGCCTGATGAAGAAGCTCATCTACAGGGGGCTACTGACTTAGCCTCCTCGCACGATCCTGGAGCTACTCAATCAGTGCTTGATCATACTTTCCCAACGGCTAGGAATATGGAGCTGCAGTACAATATCTGGAGGGAGATGAGACTGTCCAATGGGGAAATCCTGCTGAAGTGGAAGGATTTCCTAACAGTGGAGCAAACAGTCCTGGAGTGGGCCAACTCAGAGGATATTCTGGCGCTCCTGCAACCTGAGTATGCAACAATGATACAAGATCGATCTGAAGGTACTGCAAACAGAGGTGCCAAGGCAAGATGCAGCACAGCCCCCACAAGCAATCATTCATTATGCTGCATCGGCTGCTGCCTCTACAAGAAGAAATTCAAGCCTGACCCCTGATGAGTCAATCAACAGGGTTATAGCTGTTGTTAGACATCTATTGCATGCTCTTCAGGAGCATAAGTCTAACATGCAGTGCAGCATGCGGGTCGGCGCTGTTGGTCCCAAGTGGTGTCCGAGGTTCAGTTGGGGGGTGAATGAATCTTGGTCGATTTTTCAGAATCTTTAAAACAACCGTTCTGCACTGCAAGTTACTTAAGCTTGCAGCGATAGATGGTTACTGCTTGCAGCGCTAGAATGCAGTGCTGCACGCTGTAACCTGGAGTTTTGTACGCAGCGGAAATAAACTTTTAAACACAAGGCTGTTTTTCTCAAGAATGCTTCTTTCAAAACGTTTTATGATGAGAGACAATAGATATGCAGAGAAAAGAAACACAGATAAATAAAGCGATAAAACACTTATGGCTTATAGTGGTTCGAAGGTGGTGTAATCCTTCTACGTCCACTCTACTGCTCCTCGAGCAGGAACTTTGTTAAGCAAGATTGATTTACAGGACTCTCCTAACAATCTATCAACTTTACAAAGCAAACCACCTACTGAAGTCCAGCGTACACACAGCAACTGCAAACTTCAAAGGCTAACCCACACAGGGTTCTATACTCCCACACAGGGAAGCTGCCTAACTCTAGACAACTAAAACAAACAGCAAGGATCTCTCCTATCAACTGCTTGACACCACTAAAACAACCTAAGCACACAGCAACAAGGTTAAAAAAGGATAAAAGGTTTTCTTCAACTTGTGCTTCGAAGTGAGCTTCTGAATCCGTAAGGAAACTTTCAGCTTGAACTTTGCTTCACTTCGGTAGGTTGAGTGACTGAAACTGTTCTTTCTTACATTGCTGTATAGAATTTTTGACTTATTACAGCAGTGCTGTATCTTCCTTCGATCAGCTATGCTGTATCCTGTCTTCTTACAGCGATACTGTATCCTGCCTTCTTGCAGCGATAACTTCCACTAAGGCTTAGATGCAGCTTTATCCTTGTTTTTCCTCAATTTCCAATACTAGACACAAGACTCAATTCTAGTCTATTTAATCACTTAAACATTGTGAAAATGGGGTATTCAGAACTTCCTATTACATGATTGGTTTGTCTCATCAAAATCTAAACAATGAAATCCCAACAATTTCCCCCTTTTTGTGATGACAAAACCTTTACAATATTTCGTTCATGAAGAAGTTTCATTTTACATTAACTCATTATGATTTATCCAGATTACATGCTTGCACAGCTTTGAATAAATAAAACTAATCCTGGATTCATCAGAAATGCATCATGCTATTCCTTTCAACAAAAACAACAGGAAAACATAAACAGCATGCATGAGTTCATAAGAGTTAAACTTGGTCAGAGCAGAAAGAAAATTTTCTTCATTGAGAGAGAAATTTTTACAACATCAAAAATACAATAAGGATCACAAGAGGGTATATGAATACAGCTTAATAATACAAAGACCTTTTGCTTGCTGGTTCGTCTGATCTTCTTTCTGCAAACCTTTCAAGGTCTTCCCTTCCTCTTGATCCTTTCCACCAGTCCCTATGAACTCTTGGTAGGACTCTTCCAGCTTGTGTCTGATTATAGGAATCTGAATCCATCTCAGCCAGAAGTCCTCGCAGTATGGTACAATCAGCTCTTCCTTTACTCGATCAATGTATAGCTGTTGAATATCAAGGCTTTCTTCCCGAACGAGCTGTTCATACCTTCTCAATGCAGTCTTGCAAGTATGATATTTGCTGAATTTGCCTTGCCTGCATAGTTCTCTGAAGTGTCTGAGGTACTCTAATCGTTTGAAAATGGTGATCGCCTCAAATGTTGGATTCCGATCAAAAGGCAGTCTGACTTCTTTGAAGATGTCGAATCTCCAAGCCATGTTCTCTCCTTCAGGCCTTTGATCCATCAACACGGACACTTCAGCAGAGATATTCTCTGTGTCAAGGCGAGGGATTTCTTGAGGAGGGAATTGGTAGAAGTTATTTGGAAAGATTTTTCTATCACCAATTACTCCGAGTCTCTGAATCCAGGCGTTAGGATCTGTAGCTTCTTCGTTCTGGCGCCTTTGATTCTCGGACTCGTCCCCGCTCATCCTCTTCCTTGAGCCTTGCTGCTGGCTATCATCCATTCTCTTATGATGATAGCTGGGCGGTGCTGCATCCTTGTTTGCAGCTCTGCTATGTGCAGAACCTGCAGCCGATCTTCTTCCAGCAGCTGCACCGGCTCCACCAGCTCCATCATCATCTCTTCTCCATCTCTTCGGAGAAGGGATATCAGCCGCAGCGGATGATCCAGACCTCCTTCTCCTCCTGCTGAGAGGTTGCTGGTCATCATCATCTTCTTCTTCTTCAAGTTCAGCAGCCCCTTTGCTTCTGTATTTATCTTCAAATCCTTCCCCCTTTTTGGCATCATCAAAAGCCAGGGGCTGAGCAGGGGCAGCTGGGACCGCCCTTGATCGCGGGCGTCGGGTCGGTTCAGGGGCGGACTCTGGAGCATCGACATGCTGAGGGAAAGCTCGGACCATGATGTCCCTGAGTTCTCCCACAATCAGCTCCAGGTTCCCCAGGCGGTCGTCCACACTTCTGGTTCTTTGGGATTGATCATAGACACGATCCAGAAGTGATTCCAGGACTTGGGAGTGATGGTTGAGTCTGGTTGAGGCATTTTCAGCATGCTGCTTGCACTGTCTGACCTCTTGGCGCGTCAGAGCAGCTTCGACCCTCAACTCCTTCTCCATCCTGACCCGATCGTAGTACAGCCTGTTTGAATGATCAATGAGAGTTGACTTGATCATATCAAGCAGCACTTCGAGATCCTTCTTGAAACCTGTCATGGTTTCAGCATGGAATTGGGCACTGACCCTGAGACTGTTGCGCATAATAGACTCATGCTCCTGGAGAGCATGCAGCAGATGTCTAACAGCGGTCTCGACTCTGTTGATAGATTCATCAGGAGTCAGCCCTGAATTCCTTCTCGTCGAGGCAGCAGCGGATGCAGCAAATGGAATCACATCTTGGCATACTGGTGCTGCATCCTACCTCGGAACTTCAGAAGCAACCTCATCCTCATCCTTGCTGGCATGAGAGCTTGTAGAACTGGAGGATGGGTGCTCTTCTTCTTCTTCTTCTTCCTCCTCTGCCTCCTCTTCGCCGGATGATACTTGAACAGGATCTGCTCCGCCAGATAGTGGCCCATGAACAGCAATGTTGCACTCCTTCATCATCCTTGCGAAGTCGGCATCAGTAACCTCAGCTTCCTCAGTAACCTCTGCTGCTGTAACCTTTGAAGGTTCTTGAGAGCATGCAGCAGCTGCAGCATCAACCTCCTCTTGAGATGTCTCTAGCTGCACTGGGGTTACCTCGGTTTCAGCTCCAGCATCCTCAGTGGGTACTGTCTGAACAGCCTCCCCACCTGAGGTCTTCTCAACGGACCCCGTCTCCTCGGCTGGTCCTGTAACCACTTCGACAGCCTCTACTGCAAGAATGGGTTCTTGCAGCTCTGCTTGGTTTCCTGCAGCGATCACAGTTTCCAGCACTGTATTCTCCACTGCTGCAAGGATCTCAGCTTCCACCCTGCTTTTCTCTGCAGCTCCTTCTTCTTGTTGAAGGGTGGTTGCCGGCTGCACTACTGTCGCGTCCAGTGCAGGGAGTACCGTCTCTGCAACTTCCTCCGTAGATGCTTCATCGGTAATCTCAGAGATGTCTGAGATGACATCCCTGATTATGGCAGTTGGTTTCCCCTCAGAATCTGCTTGGGCAGCATCTTCATCTTCGCGAACTGGGGAATCGCCATAATCCAGTAGTTGGGCTTCCTCCTCTTCCAAGCGATCTAGCATGACAATGTTGGAGAGGCCCTCAACCACTTGCTCGTATGCAGGGGAGTTCATCTGATGTGAACTTGAACTGTCTTCTCCCTGCATTCTCCTTGGAGTGTGCTGCATCCTGGTTTCCTTCAAGCTTTGCTGCAGCGCAAGATGCAGCATAGCTTCTTCAGCCTGCTCCACTCCCAAGGTGTCGATTTGCTCTTGAGCAAATGCGACATCATCGTCCCTTCTTACCGCCTCCATAGCCGGGGCGAGGAAGACCTGCACATCTTCCACTGCTGTTCTCATCGGCAGCTCTGCAGAGTCGGATTCTGCAAGAGCTTTGCCCTTTCCCTTGTCCTATGCTCCCTGTGCAGCACTGCAGCCATCAAGCTCTTGAACTCTTGCTGCAAAGTCAGGTTGCAGGAGTGCCAGAATATCCTCTAATTTGGCCCACTCTAGGACAGCTTGCTCGACTGTCAGGAAATCCTTCCACTTCAACAGGATTTCCCCCTTAGACAGCCGCATCTCTCTCCAAAGAGAGTAATCCGCAGCCATATTTCTAGCAGCCGGAAAGGTTGGATCGAGCACTAAAGCTTCTGTTTGTAGACGAGCTTCTTCTTCAGTGGGCTCGACCCGGTGCTGATGTGGCTCCCGAAGCTGATGTGACTCATCCCCAAGGTCAACTACAACCATATTAGGTGTAGAGAGTTGGGAATCAAGAGAGTCACCTTTATCCCTCGGCTGATGTGACACATCCCCAACAGCAGCAGCAGCTCTCTTGCTGCGTGGAGCCCTTCTCACCAAGGGTGCGTCATCATCTGGGGAAGAGGATTCAAGTTCAGGTACAGTCTTCCCTGAACTCCTCTTGATAACAGGAAGAGGACTCGAATGATCCTCTTCTTCAGCATCTTCCCCGCTGCCTGCAGCTTCATCTCACTTTTATCTTTGGTTTTCTTCCTCGCAATTCCTGCTCCTGCAGCCTTTGGCTGGGTCTTGCCCTTCTTCTTCTCCCCGAGATACTTTCCAGGATGAATGGGGGCGGGTGCTGCAAGTTGAAGGCCAAGCTTGCAGAGTAGAGAGCAGATGGTGATACCGTAGCTCCGACGCTCCGTTATCTTCTCTGCTTCCTCCCACAGCCTCTTCATGATGAACCTTGCCCAGTTCACCTTCTTTCCGGCCATGATTGCAGACATGATCCGGAACCGGAGATCTGTGCATTTGTCATAACTTCCTGTCCTCCCTTCGATGGAGTATGCACAGATGTCGTGGAGAAGTTCAAACTCCGGTTTGAAGAGCTTCTTGGGGGCGCTTCTCTTGATTTCAGCCCCTGCATCCCTTGCTCGAAAGAGATCCCACATCTCTTGAGCTGATGCTTCCCCATACGTCGCCAACTGACTGGGGGTTAAACCTGCAGCCGAGATGCTGAAGGTGGTGCAGATATCCCTAACGGTCAGCGACCGTTCTTCTCCATCTGCATCCATCCGGAACAGGATGCAGTTCCTTTCTTCAGCCTGCCTAGCGTAGGCATAGAATCTCTTTACTGACTCCGTAGAGAAGCCAGCGTACACGGTGGTCAACAGCCCTAGGACTTGGGTCTGTTGAAGAGCTTCAAAAATCCTTTTGATCAGGGCATTATCATACAGCCCTGACTCCAGGATGTGTTCCTGATTGATCATCCTTCCATCAAGAACAATGGTCCTTCTGGCAGCCATTGATGAAATCTTTGTGAGATAGAGAGAGAAGAGACAAGGGTTTTGCACTTAGAAAATTTTTACGATCAAAGCGTTTCTCTCTCTGAAGATGGTGAAAAGTGAATTCAAATGGCACGTTTTGGTCTTTATGGCGGTTCTCAAGAGACGTGCGAGATTAACGGTTGAGAAAAATCCGGGAAGTGATCTAGTGGCTCAGGAAAAAGCGGAGATGTCAAATCGACGCTAATAATTACTTGGCGCGTGAGCTCTGTCAGCGCCCTTTCCACTTCCTGACACCCGTAGTCATGCATTTAATGCTGAAAGATATGCTCTTTGCCGCCTAAGTAAATACCTTTTTAAGGTTGCAGCATCTCTAGTACGAGGTTGTAGAGCAATCAATACTCCTTTGAAATAAATGCTGTAACCTGGTGCTGCTTGACTTCTTCGATAAATGTTGTACTGTAAGAATATAGGTTGCAGCACTGTCTGAACCCAGTGCTGTATTGATGCGTAACTTACAGTACTGTTCTTACTGCTTTCCTCAAGCATGCAGAGGTTCCCCCTGCATTTCTGCATCTTCTTTTTCTTCACAGCTTAAGGATTCCCAGCTCGTTTCGAAGCATAGAAAACCTCGATTCACTCAAAGGTTTTGTAAGAATATCTGCAAGCTGTAGATCCGTGTGAACTTTCTCTAGCACGATGTCTTTCTTCTCAACATGATCTCTTATAAAGTGATGACGAATGTCAATGTGCTTTGTTCTTGAGTGAAAGACAGGATTATGGGTAATTGCAATAGCACTTGTGTTGTCACAGAGAATTGGAGTCTTTTTTTCTTCTATCCCATAATCTTTAAGTTGCTGCTGTATCCAGAGAATCTGCGCACAGCAACTTCCTGCTGCAACATACTCTGCTTCTGCTGTAGAGGTTGCAATTGAGGTCTGCTTCCTGCAGAACCATGAGACAAGTCTATTTCCCAGAAATTGACACGTCCCACTTGTACTCTTTCTATCAATCTTGCAGCCTGCATAATCTGAATCGGAGTAGCCTTTAAGCTTGAATCCTCCTTCCTTAGGATACCATAGGCCGACTTCCTGAGTTCCTTTCAGATACTTAATCACTTTTTTTACTGCTAAAAGGTGAGATTCTTTTGGTGCTGCTTGGAATCTAGCACAGACTTTTACTGCAAACATAATATCTGGCCTGCTTACTATGAGATACAGCAGTGATCCAATGAGGCGTCTGTACTTGGTAATGTCTACATCTTTACCATCTTCATCTTTGTCAAGACTTATGGATGTGGACATGGGAACGGATGTTGCTGCTCCATTCTCCATGCCAAATTTCTTGATAAGCTACTTCGTATACTTGACTTGGTTGATGAAGGTTCCTGTAGGTAGCTGTTTTACTTGCAGTCCGAGAAAGAAACTTAATTCTCCCATCATACTCATCTCGAACTTTGACTGCATCAGGTTGGAGAATTTCTCACATAGCTCTTTGTTTGTGGATCCAAAGATAATATCATCCACATAGATTTGTACAAGAAGTACACTTTCTCCGTCATGTATCCTAAACAGCGTTTTTTCGATCGTTCCTTTCTGAAAACCATTTTCCAGAAGATAGAGAGATAAGGTGTCATACCAAGCTCTTGGTGCTTGCTTCAGTCCATATAGGGCCTTTTGTAATCGAAACACCTTCTCTTCTGCTTGATCCTCAAAACTAGGAGGTTGTTCAACATATACTTCCTCGGTAAGGAGATCATTCAGGAATGCACTTTTAACATCCATTTGATAGACGTTGAAGTTCATATGTGCTGCATAGGCTAAGAAGATTCTTATAGCTTCTAGTCTTGCCACTGGTGCAAAAGTCTCATCAAAATCAATTCCTTCTTCCTGACAATATCCTTTAGCAACTAATCTTGCTTTGTTTCTTACAACGACTCCTGATTCATCTAACTTGTTCTTGAACACCCATTTTGTTCCAATTACACCTTGATGGGTTGGTCTTGCGACTGTTTGCCATACTTGATTTCTTTCAAATCCATTCAATTCTTCTTGCATGGCCTGTACCCAATTGCAATCTTGCAGTGCCTCTTCAATATTCTTAGGCTCTGATTGTGATATGAAACATACAAACATTGCTTCATGTGGGATGGATCTTCTTGTTCTTACACCAATGGATGGATCTCCTATAATGAGATCTCTTGGATGGTTTCTAAGCCATGTCCTATCTGGTTCGAGGACATGCATTGGTGTAGCTTGCTCATCCTGTTGCTGTATTACAGGAGGTTCTGCTGCTGTAAGAATATCCGCTGCATCCAAGGTTGCAGCTTCTTCTTCTTTTTCCTCTTCTGTAGGCAGAACTCCTTCTATGTATGGTACAGCGTTCTCTTTTCTAGGATCGATCTCTTTAGGTGGTTTTTCCAGCTTCTTCGTGTCACAATGTGGTTCATCAAACACCACATGCACAGATTCTTCTACCACCAGGGTTCTCTTATTAAACACTCTGAAAGCTCTACTTACAGCAGAGTATCCTAGAAATACTCCTTCGTCTGATTTAGCATCGAAGGTTTTCAGATGTTCCTTTCCATTGTTGAGAACGTAACACCTGCATCCAAAGATATGCAGATAAGAGATGTTTGGTGTATGATCGTTCCATATTTCATAAGGTGTCTTGTCAAGATCTTTGATAATTAGACATCTGTTCTGCGTGTAGCATGCAGTATTGGTTGCTTCGGCCCAAAATCTCTTGGATATTTCTACTTCTGCTATCATGGTCCTTGCTGCCTCTTTGAGGGTTCTATTCCTTCTTTCAACAACTCTGTTTTGTTGCGGTGTTCTTGCAGCAGAGTATTCATGACGAATACCATTGTCAGAACAGAATTTCTCTATAAACTTATTCGTGAACTAGGTTCCTCTATCTGATCTTATCTTCACTATGCTTAAGCTCTTTTCATTCTGAATTTTCTTCATGAGACCAGGTAGCTTTTCTTGAGTTTCCGACTTCTTTGCTAGAAAGATCGTCCAAGTATATCTGGAGTAGTCATCCACTACTACTAGGGAGTACTTCTTTCCACTCAAGCTTACTGGTTCTACTGGTCCAAAAAGGTCCATGTGTAGAAGATCTAGAATCCTGTGAGATGATTTCTGAATCTTATCCTTGAAAGAGCTCTTAACTTGCTTTCCTTTTTGACACGCTCCACAGACATTCTCTTTCTTGTAAGCTACATCTGGCAATCCTCTCACGAGGCCTTTTCTTGCTAGCTTGTTGATAGTCTTGAAGTTCAGGTGGCTTAATCGTTTGTGCCATATCCAGCTCAGCTCTGGTGGACTTTTCACTATGAAGCATGTTGATTGAGAGGATGAATTCCAATCTACTAGGTAGATATTTCCTCTTCTTGTTCCTGTAAGCTTTACTTCATTTGTGGTGCTGTCCTTGATTAAGCACTTGTTGAGGTTGAATTCCACTGTATATCCTTTGTCACAAAATTGACTGATGCTTAGGAGATTGTATCTAAGCCCCTTAACATAGGATACATCCTTCATCTTTATGTTCCCCTTAACTAGGCATCCGCTTCCTTTTGTGCTTCCTTTGGAATCATCTCCAAATATGACCTTAGGTCCTTTGCATTCTTGGAAGTCTTTCAACGTTTCTTTACTGCCTGTCATGTGCCTTGAGCAGCCGCTGTCGATATACCATACATCACTGCTGCATCCTGGCACTGTAACCTGTAACAATTTCAAACAGATTTAGGTACCCATATTTGTACGGGTCCTTTGGGGTTAGTTACTTTGGGAACCCAAATTTTCTTAACAGTAACTGATCTACTATAAGATTTGTTGGTTTTCGAGCTGTATGCAGTTATCTTGGAGAACTGCTTATGAAAAGTGTGTGCTCGACAAACATGTGTGTTACCAACACCCTTGTAGTGTGGTCTTCCACCATACTTCCCTGGAGTATATTCTCCTTGAGGTTTAGACATGTAGGTCTTAGTATGGGTAGGAAAGTTTCTTCTATGCTGCAACTTTGTTGGTTGCTGCATCATTTTGCTGCATGCAGCAGATGGCTTCTGCTACAGCCAAGTCTTAGATGCAGACTTACTCCCTACAGTTGAGCATTGGGGTTTCTTCCCCTTATCCGTCATTGCTGTTTTGTTCATGATCTTTTCAGAGTTACAGAGTAACTCTTTCTCCATTGGAGTTTTAGCTTGAACAAAATTTACAGTTTTGGATGTACTTGCTGTATTCTGAGAGTCTTGATTGCTGTAACCTATGCCTGATAATTCAAAAGGATCTCTGACACGGTTTATGCAATCTCTTGCGTCCTTTGAAGATTTGGTGAACGTGCTCATCTTGGACTGCAAGATTTCCTTCTCAGATCTTAGCTCAGTGATCAGCAGATTCAGTCTAGAGACCTCTTGTTGCAGCTTACTACACTTTGAGTTATCAGACTCTCGTGCAGCGAGCATTTTGGTAATGTCGATGTTTTTACTTTTAAGGATCTCATTATCGATTCTAAGGTTCTCATTCTCAACCTTAAGTTCCTCATGAATTGAGTTGATCTGCTCGAAATCACTCATGATCCTTTTCAATGAGTGGATCATGTTCAGCTCCTCATCAACTTGTATGGACAACGGTTGGTAGATTACCTCATCTTCTTCGCTGTCCTCGCCATCTTTAGCCATCAGGCATATGAGTGCTTCTTCGTCAGAGGATGAGGTTTCAGCATCGCTGTCAGAGGATTCTGCAGCTTTCGATACTTCCTTCGGCACTACTGCATCCTTGGCTTTCTCCATCTCTCCTATGAGAGCTCGAAGCTTGTGTCTTTCCTCTCGTCTTTTATCTCTCCTCTGTTCTCTTTCTCCTTCAGGATACTTGTGCACTGTTGGATAAGGACAGTTCCTTGCGTAGTGTCCAGGCTTTCTGCAATTATAGCACAAGTCAATATTCCCTGTATTTGACTGTGGAGAATAAGATACCTGAGGGGTTGGATGACTTATTCTGAAGTCATTCCTTTTGTTGAGGTTGGTTGCTGCTATTGTTGTTGCTTTTGATGAATCTCCTGAATTTCTTTAGGAGAAGCGTCATATCTTCTTCAGCAACTTCTGTTGTATCCTCACTCTGCTTACTGCAACTGGCGGTTGCTGTATCCTTTGTTCCTCTGGCGGTTAGCGCTGTAACTTTAGAGATCGACTCCTCTGACTCCTTTCTCCTTCTATTGATGTCATACTCGAATGCTTTCAAATCGGAGAATAAGTCAAATGTGCTCATAGACTTCAAGTCCATAGACACTCTCATGGCAGTGGTCTTGCTATCCCACTCTGCTGGTAGGGCTCTCAACACCTTCATGTTATTTTCCTTTTGTGTGTAGTGTTTACCCAGAGCTTCTAGTTCATTCACTATGGATGTGAATCTCAAATCTAGTTGCTCAAGAGTCTCTTCATTCTTCATTTCGAAGAGCTCGAATAGTTGGGTAGCGTTGGAGATTTTGTTGTCCTTTGTAAGCTCAGTTCCTTCACAAATTTGCTCCAACTTTTCCCATATATCTTTGGATGTTGAGCATGTTTTAACTTTGCTGAAGGTGTCTTTATCCAAAGTAATAAATAGAGCGTTCTTTGCCACGTTATCCAGGTTGGCTCTCTTCCTATCTTCGTTTCCCCACTCTTGTCGTGGTTTGATCAGGAAGTTTGGTGGTGGCTGCTCTCCTTCTGCATGGTCTCTTCCATACATTGGATTTACCTTCATGGGGATTATCGGTCCTTCAGTTATGACGGTCCACATCTCATCATTCATGGCAGAAAGGTGTGTCTGTATTCTTATCTTCCAGTCATCATATTCCTCTATGGAAAATATAGGTAGCTTGTGATTGGATGAATCCATGATATGCTTTAAAATGATTTTTATGCAAAGAAAACAGCGAAACAAAGGTGGATCTGGGTAGGTGACCAGATGAGTTGGCTTTTAACCCAACTTGCTCTGATACCACTTGTTGGTCCCAAGTGGTGTCCGAGGTTCAGAAGGGGGGTGAATGAACCTTGGTCGATTTTTCAGAATCTTTAAAACAACCGTTCTGCACTGCAAGTTACTTGAGCTTGCAGCGATAGATGGTTACTGCTTGCAGCGCTAGAATGCAGTGCTGCACGCTGTAACCTGGAGTTTTGTACGCAGCGGAAATAAACTTTTAAACACAAGGCTGTTTTTCTCAACAATGCTTCTTTCAAAACGTTTTATGATGAGAGACAATAGATATGCAGAGAAAAGAAACACAGATAAATAAAGCGATAAAACACTTATGGCTTATAGTGGTTCGAAGGTGGTGTAATCCTTCTACGTCCACTCTACTGCTCCTCGAGCAGGAACTTTGTTAAGCAAGATTGATTTACAGGACACTCCTAACAATCTATCAACTTTACAAAGCAAACCACCTACTGAAGTCCAGCGTACACACAGCAACTGCAAACTTCAAAGGCTAACCTACACAGGGTTCTATACTCCCACACAGGGAAGCTGCCTAACTCTAGACAACTAAAACAAACAGCAAGGATCTCTCCTATCAACTGCTTGACACCACTAAAACAACCTAAGCACACAGCAACAAGGTTAAAAAAGGATAAAAGGTTTTCTTCAACTTGTGCTTCGAAGTGAGCTTCTGAATCCGTAAGGAAACTTTCAGCTTGAACTTTGCTTCACTTCGATAGATTGAGTGACTGAAACTGTTGGCTTGAATGCTTGAAATTTGTAAGCTCGAAACTTTCGCGTATGGATTTTAATTCTTAGTAACAGTGACAGCTCAGTGACCAGCTTCAGTGCTCCTCGACCTCTATTTATACTTGTAGGAGAAGATGTCCGTTGAAGGAGACATCCCTCTTTTGAATTTGAAGTAGCCTGACCAAAGCATGGTTCGCATTTAATGCGACTGACTTTTCCTTTCAGAGCATTTAATGCGGCAGTTGCGGCTCGCAGCTTTCTGCGGCGCGACACTCCATGTGGCATCTTCTTATTGGCTCCGTGTCTGCTACTTTGACTTTTTCTTGAACGGCTCTATTATCCCTGCTTGGATCTCTGTTCCTCGTACTGCATTTATCCTTCCTAAGATTTGTAGGATACTTTGTCTTGTAGTTGGCGCTGTTTAGGTTAACTGAACTGTAACTTCTGCACTGTATCCTTGGTCCTTGTGCAGCTGATGCTTTCTTTCAGTGCTGCTGTATTTCAGACCTAATTGCAGTATCATCTGGCAGTGCTGCTGTAACTTCGTTCTAGCAGTACTCCTGTATCTTTTCTTGCAGCGTTACTGCACGCCGTTTTTTCTTACATTGCTGTATAGAATTTTCGACTTATTACAGCAGTGCTATATCTTCCTTCTATCAGCTATGCTGTATCCTGTCTTCTTACAGCAATATTGTATCCTACCTTCTTGCGGCGATAACTTCCACTAAGGCTTAGATGCAGCTTTATCCTTGTTTTTCCTCCATTTTCAATACTAGACACGAGACTCAATTCTAGTCTATTTAATCACTTAAACATTGTGAAAATGGGGTACTCAAAACTTCCTATTACATGATTGGTTTGTCTCATCAAAATCTAAACAATGAAATCCCAACAGGCGCCCAATTCCACGCTAAAACCATGACAGGTTTCAAGAAGGATCTCGAAGTACTGCCTAAGATGATCAGAAGTGACTTGAATGAGTCAACATACAGGCTGCTTCGGGATCGAGCACGAATGGAGGGAGAGCTGAAGAGAGATGCTGAAGTCAGTCGTGCTGAGATCAGGCTCTGCGGGAGATCAGTTGATTCAGCAATTGACAGGCTGAACTCTCACTCCATGGTGCTGGAGACACTTCTGAAGCAAGTAGCAGATGAATCCAGAAGAACCAGAAGAGTCGACGATCGATTGGGAAACCTGGAGATGATAGTAGGAGAGCTGAGGGACATCATGGTGAACGCGTTCCCTCAGTATGCCCAAGAATCCAGGGAAGCCCCAGCACCAATAAGTAGACCATGCTCCAAAGTGGTTCCAGCTGCCCCTACTCCGCCCCCAGCTTTTGATGATACCAAAAAGGGGGAAGAAATTCATGATAGATACAAGAGCTCAGGGGAGAAAGAAGTTGATGAAGAAGAAGATGATGACCAGCAATCTCTTAGCAGGAGGAGGAAGAGGTCTGGATCACCTGCTGCTGCTGATGCTCCTTCTCTAAAACGCTGGAGAAAAGATGATGAAGGAGCAGGAGAAGCTGGTGGAGTAGCTGCTGCAAGCAGATCAGCAGCAGACGCTGCATACAGCAGTGCTGCAAGCAAGGATGCAGCACCTCCTTCTTCTCATTATTCTAAGAGAGGGAGAGAGAGCCAGTAGTAAGGCTCAAGAAAGAGGGTGAGCAAAGTCGAAGCAGAAAGGCATTACAATGAGAAGATGACTGCATAGAGAGCGGAGAGAGCCAGAACTGAAGCTGAAGAAAATGTCTGGATGTAAAGGCTTGGGCTGATTGGTGAGAGGGGGATCTATGACAAGGACCTCTACCAATACCCCCTCAAGAAATTCCACGTCTCGATATAGACAACATATCTACCGAAGTGTCAGTGTTGATAGATTAGAGGTCGTATGAAGATAACATTGCTTGAAACTTGAACATCTTCAAGTCAGTCGAGCTGCCTACTGATAGAAATCCACCGTTTGATGCACACACACTGTACAAGAGATCCGAGTATCTCAGATACTTTAGGTTTCTGTGCAGAAAGGGCAAATTCAGTAAATTTCAAACATGTCAATCTGCACTGAGGAGATATGAAGAGCTTACTAGAACTGGAGAGCTAGAAATTCAGAATTACAATATAGACCTAGTGAAGCAAGGCAGAGTAGTGTCTTTCTGTGAGGACTTCTGGCTGAGATAGATTCAGATTTCAAAGATACAGCAGATACTTGAAAAATTCTATCAAGAGTCCATTCGAGATTGGTGGAAGCATCGAGAGAAAAAGCTGAGCAAGAAAAGAAGGATACTGAAACAAGACCTGGAGAATCGTCATCAAGAAGGTCCCTGTTTCAGTAGCTTATATGCATGCTCTTTTGTATATTATGATGTATCTTTCTCCTGTAAAATTTCTTTCAGTTAATGAAGAAATTTTATTTTTCTGCTTTTCATCAAGTTCATTAATTATGAACTTTTGCATGCTTTTTGCTTTTCCTGATGATGTGTGATAAAAGAATAGACAAGATACATCTCTGATGAATCCAGGATTAGACTTTATTTATCAAATCATATCAAGTATGTAATCCGGATGAAAAATGAAATAATGCAAAGCAAAATCTTTCTTCATAAACGAAATAATGTAAAGGTTTTGTCATCATCAAAAAGGGGGAAATTGTTGGGATTTCAGTGTTTAGATTTTGATGAGACAAAACAAATATGTAATAGAAAGTTTTGAGTACCCCATTTTTCACAATATTTAAGTGAAAACATAGACTAGGTTTGAGTCTAGATATAGGTATTGAAAGATGGAGGTTTGCATAAGTATTATGTTGCATCGAGAAATTCAGAACGAAGCCACTGCAAGAAGGCAGTTACAGCAATGCAGCTAAGTAAGAAAGAACGGCATGCAGCATCGCTGCAAGAAAAAGTTACAGGTATACTGCAAGAAATGATACAGCAGCACTGTACGAAGATACTGCAAGAAGGTCGAAGTTACAGCAGCACTGCAAGAAAAAACAGCTGCAAGCAAACCTAAGATACAGCGCAAAGCTTACTGCTCAAACAGTCAACAACGTCAATTACAAACAGAATAAGTATCTTGTAATCCGAGAAAGAATAAATGCAGTACGAGGAACAAAGATCCAAGCAAAAATAAATAGAGCCGTTCCAGAGAAGATCAAAGTTGCAGACACGGAGCCAATACAAAGATGCCACGTGGACTGACACGCTGCAGAAAGCTACGAGCCGCAACTGCCGCATTAAATGCTCCGAAAGAGAAAGTTAAGTCGCATTAAATGCGAGTCATGCCTTTGATCAAGTACAATAAATTCAAAAGAGAGATATCTCCTTCAACGGATATTTTTCATACAAGTATAAATAGATGATGAGCAACCTTGAAGCTGACTACTGAAACATCTACGCAAAAACATTCAAGCATTTAAGCTATTCTATTTCAAGTCTACACTCAATTTTAGTCACTCAACCTCAGTGAAGTGAAGTAAGTTCAAAGTTGAAAAATCCTTTTAAGGATTCAAAAGCTCACTTCACCGCACCAGTTGAAGAACAACCCATATACATTTTAACCTTGTTGTTGTGTGCTTAGATTGTTTTAGGTGTCGAACAGTTGATAGGAGAGATCCTTGTTGTTTGTATAGTTGTCTAAGAGTTAGGCAGATTCCCTGTGTAGGAGTTTGAAATCCTGAGTGGGTTAGCCTTTAGAGTTTGCAGTTGCTGTGTGTACGCTGGACTCTAGTAGGTGTTTTGTTTTGTAAAGTTGATAGATTGTTAGGAAAGTCCTGTAAACCAATCTTGCTTAACAAAGTTCCTGCTCGAGGTAGCAGTAGAGTGGACGTAGAAGGGTTACACCACCTTCAAACCACTATAAGCCATAAGTGTTTTATTGCTTTCTTATCTGTGTTTTATCTTATATATATTTCTATCTCTGTCATAAGCATAAAACGTTTTGAAAATGATCATATTTGAGAAAACCAACCTTGTGTTGCAAAACCTATTTTTCCGCTGTGTATAAACTCTAGTTACAGCGTGCAGCACTGCATCCTAGTGCTGTAAGCAGTAACTGTCTGGCGCTGCAAGTTCAAGTAACTTGCAGAACATTAAGTTTTTCAAGAGATTTGCAAAATCGACCAAGGTTCATTCACGCCCCTCTGAACCTCGGACACCACTTGAAACCAACAATAATAATAATAATAATTATTATTATTATTATTATAAATCTTATATAGACATCTACGTACTGACATTTATCTGGGCCTTCAGGAAGGAAGAATCAACAATAAGGCCCATTAGAGCCCAAGTCAATTTTACATCCGAAGGCAACTTTGTTTTTTTTTATGATTTTAGTTATGCTGATTTAAGAAATTCTTCAACATGCAAAATTTTCTAATCCGTCCATATGATGTATGATAATATTATTTTTATAAGTTGAATAAATATGGTTCTTTTCTACATTTTATTTCTATGTAAAAATTTGTTATAATATAATGAGTTTATGTTTTGAATTCCAATATATATTAACTTATAAATAGGTCTAAATATAGATATATTAATTATTATCTATACTAATAAAAATGATAGTAATCATATTATCTATATTAATAAAAATGATAGTTATCATTATTATTATTATTATCCTATATAAAAATAATAATGTAGTGTGCATACTCATGAGTTGTTATAGTCCATTTATTTTAGGTAATATAAAAGCTTAAAATAAATGTAACATGTATTAAGGATTTAATCCCAATAAATAGCTAATTTATATAACATTATACCATATAAAATTTAAATACCTATAAAAAAAAAATTCCAACAACAACTATGATGACAATAATAATAATAATAATAATAATTATTATTATTATTATTATTATTATTATTATTATAAAATGGTTTATTATATAAGATATATTTGAAGCTTATTATATAAGATATATGTGAAACTTATGTTGTAAGATACATAAAAGGATATTATTTTATTGCTAAATAGTTTGGAAGAGAAAATGACAATCAGTAATTTTTGTCAACTTATTTGTTTTTATATATAGATAGATTTGTTTAGTGGATAAACGCAAAAAGAGGTAGATTTTTTCGATAACTCAACCAAAATTTTATTTTAGATAACTGATAATCTTTTACCACTAAGCTCTCTAACTCAAGATTGAAATCTAGATAACAAACACCTTTTACAACTAAACACTTGAACTTAAAGATTTACACCTATAATCTTTTACCACTAAGCTCTCTAACTCAAGATTGAAATCTAGATAACAAACACCTTTTACAACTAAACACTTGAACTTAAAGATTTACACCTAGGTAACAGATATTTTGTAACACTAGGTTACCATGCTTCGTTTAAGTTATGATTCTCTTCTAACATCATGCCTTAACTTTTAGGGCTTGTTTTCTAGAGAACTTTTAAGGTAGTTTTTCTTCCACTTCTTTTCTGTTTTGCAGTTGTTGAATGGGGGTTGAGTGGTGGTGGCTATGCAGACTTTCAAACCTCTCATTTGATGCGAGTGGAAAATCAAGTAAGTGATAAGTATATTCGAAGACTTGATGCTGACTTTGTTGTCTACATTAATGACAATATTTTTTCATGTCGGAGTTTGAAGACAATGTTAGGAAGGAGATTCTTTAGGATGGAAGAAATACAACTTCAAAATTCTAGGTATTCCAAATAAAAGATGAATAGTTAAAATATATGTGTGTTATGAGATTTTTTAGGGCATGACTATTATCGTAAATGTCAAATTGATGCTGAAAAAAATGTGTACTGTAATATTATATTATTAATTGATGTAATAGCTGGAAAAGTGTGTACGTATAATATTATATTGTTAGTTAATATAATAGTAATGATTGAATGGTTGTAATAGTAGAAACTTAGATGTGTATTAGAATTTATATATTAAAAGATTTGATTAATTATAGTATTTTTTTTATCAAAAATGATAGTATTTGAATTGATTTCATAATCCTAAGCTATATATTTATCCAAATGATTAACTAATTTATATATTTCTCAACAGTTGTACACGTTCAAGAATTAGAGCATTTACAATGCCCAAATAAACTGGGTTAGTTAACTATAATTATGTTTGCATTGTAAACAATAGATGGTAATGGGCAAACTGAACTGGAAAATAAAAAAAATAAAAAAAAGTTAACAGCACATTCAGAAACGCGCTCCAGTGATTGACACGTGCACTGCATGTGGCCAGGCGCATAGGCATGTACTTGAAGCGCATGTGCGCGCATTAAAAACCTTCATTTTTTTGTCTTTTTCCTAATTTTTATTAATTACTTTGTATTTCTTTAATATTTCATTATTAAAAATTGTTTTCGGATATTCCTCTTTATTTTGTTAAAATATAATTTCCAATTTTTGAGATAACATGAATTATTTTTTTTTTCTTATTAGCTCAATTTTGAATATATATTTAATTAAATTTGAGAAAAAAGATTTAAAAATTAACATTATTTTAATCACATTATAGTAAATATAAAATTATTATAAATGATAAAAATTCTCACATTAAATATAAGAATATTTGAACAAAAATGTGATTTGATTGTAGTTATCCAAATAATATCTAATCAATAATATGATTGAAGGAATTAAAAAATATGAATTATAGTTAATTGAATAATGATATAAATAGTAAATGAAGGAAAGGTAATTTACTATAACTCAAAATTTTACCACTCATTCAAAATGCTCCTACAATTATTATTCTAGAGTACGTATTTGTCATAGAAGATACGTTTTGTCAACGGGGTTGCTTATATTTCTTTTTTGTGATTACTTATTGACAAGTAAAACTTCGTCATATTTGGCCTAGATGAATTTCGATGTGCATAATAATTTTGGGTTAAATGTAGAATGTCAACTATAATTGTTTTTTATTTGATTATGACCTGAAATTTATAAGTTTTTCAAAGTACAATCTAAATTATTTTTTAATAAGTTTTTAAATAAAATGCACAATACATAACTTGCACATCACTTTCATACAAATAAATAAGATGATTAAAAAAAACACTCGAAATATGATTAGTTTTTAATTTGCACCCTAATTTCTTTTCAATGACATATTTATCCTTCTAAAAGTTAAGTGCAAGACACATGTGGTACATTTCATCAAAAAAATGTTGAAGAAAAATTTATATCGCACTTTAAAAAATTCCTAAACTTTAATTGAAATCGTTAAAAAAAATTGATTGCAAATTGAAAAATGATTATACTTCAAATTTCTATCTCCATGAACACCAAAATAAAATAAAAAATCACATCAATAATTTCAATGTCCACCTAAATAAAAAATTCATTTTTGAACATAATAGATGAAAAATGAGTTAAAGAATAAAAATTGAACTTCACCAAAACTTATATGCCCTAAGGGCACAGATCTAGATTCATACCCCCAATTCGATTCGATGTGTGGTCCGCTTCCACGTGCGTCACACGCCTCCATGCGCAGCCACACCATAGTTGGTGTGCGCCACACACCACCTCAATTTTATATTTTAAGGTATCACACATTTACTCTTAAGGTATCACGCTATTATCCTTCAAGTATTAGTATAAAAATAGTGTTGCTTTCTTCTTCTTCCTTTTTTTTTCTCCCTCCTTCTTCTTAATCTCTTTTCTTATTGATTTGTTATTCTTTTTTTTTTTTTTACATTCTTCTTCTCTATATTCCTGTTCTTATTCTTCTACTTCTTTGTTTTCTTATTCTTATTTTTCTTCAAATCTTCATGGAGCCATTTATGAGATTTTTTCGTCTTCCCCTTCTCGTTTACTCATTTTCATAAATTTAGATAATTGATTTCAAATCACTATTTCTCACAGCAATTTTAAAACATTGAAAATCAATTATTTCAAACAATATGAAATCATGATTTGCAAAACATTTGACGAAAAAGATGATGAAATCACGATTTGTAGAAATTTTGAGGAAGGAGATGATGAAACATTTGAAATTTTAAATTTTCAGTGAAGATATTAATTGTATGCTTTTAAGTTATTATATAAATACTTTACATGTATTACACATGTTCATTTCAGGTATTATACATGTTCTTTCAAGTATTACATAAATATCTAACAAGTATTACACATGTTTCTTTGTATTATACTTACCTTACAGGTATTATACATGTTCATTTCAGGTATTACATTAGTACCTTATAGGTATTATACATGTTCCTTTCAAGTATTACATAAGTACCTTACAGGTATTACGCATATTCATTTTAGGTATTACATAAATACCTTAAAGGTATTAAACATGTTCTTTTCAAGTATTACATAAGTACCTTAGAGGTATTACACATGTTCATTTCAGGTATTATATAAGTACCTTATAGGTATTACATATGTTTCTTTCAGGTATTACATAAGTACCTTACAAGTATTACACATATTCCTTTAAAGTATTACATAAGTACCTTACAGGTATTACACATGTTCCTTTCAAGTATTACATAAGTACCTTATATGTATTACATATGCACCTCTAAATTATTACATATTTACCTTTAAGGTATTAATACTTATAATTTAAGGTATTATATATGCACCTTTAAGGTATTATATATTTACCTTTAAGGTATTAATGCTTATAATTAAGGTATTATATATTCACTTTTAAGGTATTAGTTGATCATTCAATATCATTTCTATACTCTTTAGGTATCACTTGTGTACTCTTAAGGTATCAGTGCATTGTAGAGTGAGTTTAAAATTTTAAAATTTTAAATACACGATTTCGTCATCTTCTTCCCCAAAATTTTATTGAAAATCATATTACTCAATTAATAACCAACTATGATGTTTGTTGTATCAATTTTATCGTATATTGCTATGAATCAGATCAAGATAGAAAGAATTTCAAATTATAGGAAAATAAAAATCCTAAATTTTTATACACATTAGGAAGAAAAGAACTTGTTGGAGTATTAGAAAAATAAAAACCCTAGATTTATAACAATTATATGAAGAAATTGAGAAGCAAGAGAGAGAAAAAAGAAAAAGATGAAGAAGGAGAAACAATGTAGGAAGAAGGAAGAGGAGGAAAAAACGAAAGGGTTACAATATGCAGGAGATAGGAAAAAAAAATTAAAATAAATAATAAAAAATAGGAGTGGAACAGGTCTGGACAGGTGAAGCGGATTAGGGATCCTTGGCCCAAGAGCACATAAGTGTCTCTCATTGAACTTTTATGATAAAAGAATAAAAAAAACCTAAGTTACAAAAGAAAATTGTAATTTCCCTATATTAATGAAATTTGAAAAAAAAAACGTTAAATAATATTCTTAAGATAAAAGTATTTTTGTTCTACCTACTTTCAATATCCAAAATTCTCTCCCCCTCCCTCAAAGACTTACTTTTAAGCTTAGGTTGGCTTATCTTAGATTAAATTGAATTATATTTCCACACAAAGTGTAATACTTTTATAATAAAGTAGAACACCAATTTTTTAGCCGCCATACACTCAATAAAAAAATAAAAATAAAAGGTAAGTGAACAAATAATAGAGTAGAACACCACCAAGTTTTCGTGGCATAAATGATAGAGTGGAATTATCATTGTTCTTTTATTTAATTTCAAATTAGAACAAGGTATATTTCATTAATTTTACCTTAACCATTGTTTGATTGATCATCGCAAGCAAGTCAGCTTGGATACACACGTGGAACACAGCTGTTAGTTTTCGTTGGAAAATTAATTAGTTATTCAAATTATACAATACAATTAATTTTCGTAATTTATTTTCGTAATTATTCAAATTATAAAAAAAAAGTTATTGTTACGTTTGAAGGGGAATTCAGTTCTGACGAATCAAAAAACTTACATTGTAATCGATCAGTTCTGTAACCAGATCTACTCGACAATATTAAGGGAAGTAGTTGAAGAGGAATTCATAATGATAGGATAAATTGTAATAGATTTTGATGAGACAAAACGTGTAATAGATTAGAAGTATTAGCTATCTGGATAGATTTTCATATGTGAAAATAGCTAAGGCAAGGATGCTAGAAAGAGAAGAAGATTCTGCAAAGGAACCTACGCCAAATCCCTGCTACCTGCATATTATCATACTGCTGCAAAAGTCAGTATCCAAGTATCAAAGGATGCTGGGAGGAACCTGAAGATGCTCAAGTCAAGGAAGCTGACTCATTCGCTCAAAGAGGAAACTCCCAGATACATCAAAGTCAGTGCATCCTGACTAGCCGGTAGAGTCACTCCAGTCCTACAAAAAATTAGAGGTTTGGCTCTGTTACCGAGTACCCCTCAGAACAGAAAGGAAGGCGTTGCAGAACAGGTGTTAGAAGATCAGCAGAACCTATCAGAGCAAGACACCTCACCAGTGAAGAACTGTCTTCTCAACGGGCAGAATTCTCACTGATGTCTATAAATAGAAGATTGAGTGCACCTCAAAAGAAGAGACAATTTGGAATTGAAAAATATCTTACGAGAAGCAATTTATCAACAAGCTCAAAACCGTCATATCTAAGTCACTCAGTCTAAGCAGCGGCAAGCCAGCTACCTTGTGGAATTTAGAAGATTAAGGAGCTTGCTGCATTCAACCGTTAAAGAATCATATATCTTATTCAGACTGTTTAGGAGTCACTTAGGCAGGAGATAAATCTGCTAAGTTGTTATTCTCTCTGAAGAAGAGAAAAGATCATGTGTGGTCAAGGAACCTGTGTGGAGATCCTGTGTGGGTCGCTTAGTTTGATCACTGTACAGCTACCTGTATGGATAGAGCTGACAATTTTGTGAAGAGTAGAGTTTGTATTGGCCGAGTCTATTGTAAATCAAACTTGCTTTAACAAGGTTCCTCCTTGAAAAGGAGTAGAGAGGACGTAGAGGGATTACTCCACTCTCGAACCTCTATAAGCTTGCTTGCATATTTATTGTTTTATATATCTGTCTGATCTCATAAGCATCTTGCATTAAAGCTATTCTTCAAAAAACACATTATTTCCAATGTGCATTTTTAACTCTGTCTAAGTCCTGAGGTCACTGCCCGAGCAGCGACCTATCGTACAGCAAGCTATCTAGCTACCTGTTCATCAAGGACTTAATATTTTTGGAGAGAAGTTCAAATTTGATAAGGTTAATTCACCTCATCCCCCTCTTAACCTTATACCACTTGGGACCAACAAGTGGTATCAAAGCAGATTGGATTAAAAACCCAATTTGTCTGGTCAATCCCTGATCCCTGTTTTTCAAAAATCTTCATACACTCTTCTTATCACATCATGGATACGCATAAGTTACCTATGTTCTCTATTGAAGAGTATGACGACTGGAAAATTAGAATGCAAGCACATCTTTCAGCTATGCATGATGAAATGTGGATGGTTATTACTAACGGACCCCCGAGAATCACCAAACCCAACCCCATATTTGCTAGAGCTACCGATGCCGGTGATGCAGGAGTCATTCCCCATCAAGCTGTTATTAATAAACCCAGAGAGAAATGGTCGGCTGATGACAGAAGACGAGCCAATCTGGATAACGTAGCTAAGAACGCCCTATTTGTCACCCTGGACAAAGGAACCTTCAGTAAGGTCAAGACATGCAAAACGGCGATGGATATATGGAACAAGCTCGAACAAATTTATGAAGGAACAGAACTTACAAAGGAAAACAAGGTGTCTATAGCAACTCAAAAATTCGAGTTGTTCGAGATGCTTCCTGAAGAAACCTTGGAGCAGATGGATCTGAGTTTCACGAATATTGTTAATGAGCTGGAGTCTCTGGACAAATTCTATACCCAAAAGGAGAAAAATATGAAGGTGTTAAGAGCACTACCTGCTCAATGGGATAGCAAGACTACCGCCATGAGAGTCTCCATGGACTTGCAATCAATGAGCACTTTTGACCTCTTCTCTAACCTAAAGGCTTTCGAATATGATATCAACAGAACGAATAAAGAGACAGAAGAGTCAAGCACGAAAGTAACTGCCCTGACAGCTAGGAGCACAAGAGAGACTGGACCTACCTGCAGTAAGCAATGAGAGCTACCTGTTGAAAACACTGATGAAGAGATGGCTCTTCTTCTAAGAAATTTCAAGAAGTTCATCAGGTACAACAGGAGAGATGACTTCAAGAAAAACCAGGCACCTCCTCAACAGCCCAGCTTCCAACAACCCAATCAAGATACTTCACATTTATGCTATAACTGCCAAAAACCAGTATATTATGCCAGAGAGTGTCCTCACCCTAAGGTCAACCAATATCCCGAAGGAGAGTCTTCCCAGAAAAGAGAGAAATGAAGAGAGGAAATGAGAAAAATCAAAGCTTTCCTCAGTGAGATGGAGAAAGGGAATGAACCTTCTAAGGAAACCCAGTAGGATGCAGACTCCTCTGACAATGACAGCGACTCCTCTTCATCAGAAGACGAGGCACTCATCTGCCTGATGGCACAGGAAGCAGAGGACAGTGAGGATGATGAGGTAATGTACCCAATCCACCCCTTCCAGGAAGAGGAAAAGCTAAACAAAAGTCTCTCCCTAAAACAAATCATGAGCGATTTTGAATAGATAAACTCAATTCATGAGGAGTTGAAAATAGAAAATGAGATGCTCAGGAGGGAAAACAAATAGTTAGCTAAAAAGCTATCTGCATATGAGCTCAGTAGCTCAAAGTGCAGTGACCTCCAAGAACAGACATCTAAGCTCAATCTGAAAATCGCCAAACTTGAGAGTGAGAAAAATGATCTTCAAGCAATTATAGGAACCTTTAGCAAATCTGCTAAAGATGCCAAGGAGTGTCTTATGTCGGCCAAAAATCCCTTCGACAGGACTGGCCTAGGATACTATGCTGAAACCTCTCAAGAAACAGCAAGCACATTTAAAGCTGTTGTTTTCATCCAAGCAGAAACCCCTATGGCAAAAGAGTTATCAAATAACTCAAAGGAAAGCTTGGAGAAAGCAATAGATAAGGGAAATAAACTCATGTACTCATCCACAGGGAATAAGCCTGTTTTCAAAAGCTGGCTACAGCAGAATCAATCTGTTGGGAGCAACAAAACAAAACAGCAACCTACGAAGATGCCGCACAGAAACTCCTACACCACACATACTAAGACCATAATGCCTAAACCTAAAAGAGCTCATGCTCAAGGGAAGTATGGTGGTAGGCCTCAATTTAAAAGCAACAGTCACACACGTCCTGCACACACAAAACAGTATCCTAAGGATACCGCTTATAGACGGAGCCACCAAGTTTACAACAAAGTAATTGTTGTGAGACAAGTTTGGATTCCAAAAGGTACTAACAAAGAAGGACACGTACATGTATGGTGTAACACCCCATTTTTCATAAAACTTGTATAGCATATATTTTTTATATAAAAATTTACATTCTTCATAAAATAATTTATAATGTATGATATTTTCAAGTTAAGAAGAATTTTATTATTTATCAAGAATGTATGATCTAATGTTTCTTTAAGTTTAAAAGTCTTGCAGGATAGCTCTTCGAGGAGACTGAGTTCGATCGTAATGCACTCAAGATACACGAGTAATGGAACGAACGAAAAAAAAAAAGAGGGAAGATAAGTTATACATAAAATAATTTTAATAATTAATATAAGAAATGTGAACTATGTGTTTAATTATAATTAGGTAGATTTTTATTATATAATTTATGTGCAATAAGGTATGTGACTATTATGATATGTTAAATTAACTATTTTTTTCAAACATATTTATGTGACTTAAATGATGTGCTAATTTGATCATATTTTCATGCATAATTGTTTTGACTAAATATTACTTTTGCATACTATTTTAGATAGAACTACACTCAATCCTCATGCCTCCATCAAATCCACCACAAATTTCAATGTTAGTAATGATCACACATCAAATTGTTATACACTACAAATTATAATCTAATTACATGTATCATTGTATAATATATTATGTGTGTACAATATATATGTATATATAATTAGGCATGTGTGATATCATTTCTTTGGCTCCTCATTACATTGCAAATTCAACACTTATACACACCTCTCTCTCCTCTCTCCTCTCCCCTCCATTTGAAGCTCTCCCCCCTCTCTCTCTAGTATCTCCATCTTTTCTCTATAAACCTCCCCACCTAAAAGCCCTCATTTCCACCTTCAACAAAGCTGGAAATTCAAGAGTGAAGAAAGGATAAAGAATCCCTCAAGACAAGGAGCTAGGTAGAGTTCAAGGACTCTTTGGTGTGCAACTCCAAAGGTATTTTGCCTTTTTCCTCACTCATCTTCTTCCTTAGGAGCATGATTAGGTCCTAATCTTGAGTTGCATGTAAGATTTAAGTGAGTTTTCCTACAAATGTGATAAAATGGTTGGATGTCTTGTTCTAAGTAGTGGATCCTTAAAATATGTTACATTTGGGTGTCGATTGAGCAAATGCATGTTGATTTAGTCATTGCATGTTTGATTTCTTTACCCAAACACATTGCATGTATGATCTAAGGGTGATTTTCTACTAATGTGAAGGCATTTGTTCAAAGTCTTGTTTTATATGGTTGATCTTTAAAATATGTTATGTTTGGGTGTTGACTGTACAATTGCATGTTGATTTAGTCCTTGCATGTTTGATTATCTTGTCTAAGCTCATTTCATGTGTGATAAATTGAGTCAAGATGGCTTATTTGATGTTGATAGAGTTATAAAAGCTAAATCTACATTTTAATTATGAAAATAGGTTGGTTAATCAAGTTGTGAAAATTTTCAGAAATGTCAGTCCACCTTGTCGATTTTTTTAAAAATATATAGTTGAAGTTTTTCAAAACTGTTTTAGTATGTTATACTACATGAAGTGTTGAGTTTATGGTTAAATTTTGGTAATATTTGGAGTAGTTTACGAATTATTATGATTTTTCAAAGATAGACCAGTTCAAGTTGAAATTATCCAGTTTCGGACCTTAGAAAAATAATTTTACAAATTCAGCCGATTACAATTTTTCAAAACTGTTTCAGTATGTTATACTACATGAAGTATTTAGTTTATGGTTAAAATTTGGTAATATTTGGAGTAGCTTATGAATTATTATAATGTTTCAAAGATAGTCTAGTTCAAGTTGAAATTATCAAGTTTCAAACCTCAGAAATATAATTTTATAAATTTATTCAATTAAAAATTTTCAAAACTGTTTTAGTATTTTATACTACATGAAGTTTTAAGTCTATGATTAAAATTTGGTAATATTTGGAGTAGTTTATGAATTATAATGATATTTTAAAATAAGTCCAGTTTCGAATTTGAGATTCTGCAGTTTTGGACTTTAGAATATTAATTATATAAAATCGGTCATTATAATTTTTCAAAACTGTTTTACTATATTTAAGTAGATGATGTTAGAAGTTGAAATTATTAATTTCACAAGGTTTCAGTAAATATACAATTTACGGTGAATTTTATAATACAGACTGGTTATAGAGCATTTTCGAACAAAATTTTGATTATAGTTAATAATTTATTAAAGCTTTTATGATTCGAATTTATTCCTAATATTTAAGCATGGATAACTAAGGGTTATTATATAAATGTATGTTTATTTTCATGAATTTTGGATGATCGTTTAAATTATGAAAAATTATTGTGATATAGATATGTTATATGTACGATAAGCATGATAGGTTAGTTAAGTAAGATACAATTGAAATGCAACTTAAAGACTAAAAAATTATGAACGTGCCGAGTGCAGTACGAGCGACCGGATTCTTCAGGAGCTATCCCAACTTTCGAATCAATGTCAAAAGTGGGTAACATTTATTTACATTTACATTGATTAGAATAACTCCTATGTTAAGTATGATGAAATGAAATGACACCTTCGGGTGAAGTACCAGGTTGACGAACCTTGGATGCCAGGTCTTTGGACCTTGGATGCCAGGTCTTCAGACCTTGGATGTTTATGCCAGGTTTTCGAACCTTGGAAGATGATGTTTCAGTGTATTGGTTAATCTCTTTCACGTAATAGTTCATAAACGTTATCCACTAAGATTTCTCAAATCTTATATTGTTATGTTTTAAATATTTTCAGGATCCCCTTACGACGAAGCGGATGGGTAGCCAGCTGTACGGACCCCTCTCTAGAAGCTTATATATTATATGTTATTAATATATGTTAATATGTATGAAGTTAATATGCTTAATGCCTCTTTTGATACTTTCGATGTTGGTTTAAGTGAACTTTTAAAATGTCTTAAAAATATCGAGGTTTTGATTTACAAATGTGGGTAGAACACGAGTTAAGTTTCTTGCATGCTAAACTTTTTGTTTTAAAATAGAAAGAAAAAAAATATACTCATGTTTAGTGAAGTCTTCCGCTGAGATTATTTACGAAAATTATTTAAAATGAAAAACTATTATTTCCTTTATGAATATTTTAAGAAATTAAAGTCTTAGTGGTGTCTCAATCCTACAAAGATGGGTTGGGGTGCTACATATGGGTACCTAAAAACCAGTGATCTTTATTTTACAGGTACCTACAACAGGAAACAGCAAGGAAGTATGATACATCGATAATGGGTGTTCAAAACACATGACTGGAAACAAAGAAGTTCTTAGAGACCTACAATTGTGCAAAGGACCCAAAGTAATCTTCGAAGATAACTCTAAGGGTAGCACTAGAGGAGTTGGAAATCTCATCAAAGGAAACACTCACATAAAAGAAGTATCATATGTGAAAGGGTTAAAATACAATCTGCTCAGCATAAGCCAATTCTGTGACAAAGGTTACTCAGTTGAATTTAATCACAACAAGTGCCTGATAAGGGATAGTCAAACCAAGGAAGTAAAACTATCAGGAACCAGAAAAGGAAATATCTACATAGCTGACTGGAGCTCAGTAACCACAGTTACCTGCTTCATTGCAAAAGGATCATTAGAGGCTAGCTAGCTTTGGCACAAAAGGATGAGCCACTTAAACTTCAAGTCAATCAACAAGTTAGCCAGAAAAGGACTGGTCAGAGACCTACCTGATCTGGTGTACAAAAAGGAGAGCCTATGTGAAGCATGCCAAAAGGGAAAACAGACCAAAAACTCTTTCAAGAAAAAAGTTCGAAGGTCAACCGAAAGAGTACTTGATCTACTCCACATGGATCTATTTGGACCAGTGGAACCAGTAAGCATGAGCGGAAGAAAATATACCCTAGTGGTGGTAGATGATTACTCAAGATTCGCATGGACCCTGTTTCTAACAAAGAAATCTGATACTCAGCGAAGGTTACCGGAGTTACTAAAGAAGCTGCAGACCGAAAGGAGCCTGAACATGGTGAAAATTCGAACAGACAGAGGCACCGAGTTTACAAACAAATTCATCGAAGAGTACTGCTTGAATAATGGGATCAAACATGAGTACTCAGCAGCTAGGACGCTGCAACAAAATGGTGTTGTAGAGAGGAAAAACAGGACCCTTAAAGAAGCTGCAAGAACCATGTTAGTTGAAGCTCAGTTATCTAAGAGATTTTGGGCAGAAGCAATCAACACAGCATGCTACACCTAGAACAGATGCCTTATCAACAAGGACATAGATAAAACTCCCTATGAATTATGGTTCGGTTATACTCCAAACATTGAACACTTTCATATTTTTGGTTGCAGGTGCTACGTACTCAACAATGGGAAGGATTACTTGAAGACATTTGACTCAAAGTCAGATGAAGAAGTATTCTTAGGATACTCCTCGGTAAGCAAAGTCTTCAGAATCTTCAACAAGAGGACACTTGTTGTAGAAGAATCAGTGCATGTGAACTTTGATGAACCCCATTGCACTAAGGCTGATATAGATGAGCTGAATGAAGACTTTGGGAAAACTCGCATCACCAACACTCGTGTTGAATATATTGATGCAGAGTTACCAAGTCTCCAAAATATTGAGTCTAATCAAAACCAGCATTCTATACCTACACGGCAACCTGAAGAACAGGAACCTTTAATGAACCAGCAAGCACCAGTTATTCAAGAAGAAGTACATCACCTAGAAGGAATATAGCTGGAAGTACGCTTAGATATTCAAACGGATCCAAATCAGCAAGTTAGACAGGATGTTCAAGGCAACCTGCTGAAGAACCAAATGAACAGCAAGCTGAAGAAGCAAGAAGAAAGTGGCTAAGGAATCATCCAAGAAATCAGATCATAGGAGATTCTACCTCTAGAGTAAGGACAAGAAGAAGCAACCCCCCATGAAATAATGTTTGCATGTTTTATCTCCCAAACAGAACCAAGCTGCATAGAGGACGCTCTTGCAGACACTAACTGGATCCAAGCTATGCAGAAAGAGTTGAATGGGTTTGAAAGAAACCAAGTATGGCATCTAGTTCTCAGACCTACTCACCAAGGAGTAATCGGCACAAAGTGGGTATTTAAGAACAAGCTTGATGAAGAAGGACAAGTAGTCAGAAACAAAGCAAGACTAATGGCAAAAGGTTACTGTCAGGAAGATGGAATAGATTTTGAAAAAACATTTGCACCAGTAGCAAGATTAGAGGCAATCAGAATTTTTCTAGCCTACGTAGCTCACAATAATCTCACTGTTTATCAAATGGATGTAAAGAGTGCATTTCTCAATGGATTACTCGCTGAAGAAGTCTATGTGGAGCAACTTTCAGGTTTTGAAGACAATCCTGAAAACATGATATTCAGATTAAAGAAAGCTCTTTATGGACTCAAACAGGCACCTAGAGCCTAGTATGACACTCTCTCGAAGTATCTACTTGACAATGGATTCAAGAAAGGAAAAGTAGACAAGACACTCTTCAGAATCCAAAATGGAGAAAGCATACTGCTCGTTCAAATCTACATCGATGATATCATATTTGGATCAACAAACAAAGATCTGTGTCAAAAATTCTCAAATCTCATGTAATCCAAGTTTGAAATGAGCATGATGGGAGAACTAAGCTTCTTTCTCGGTCTTCAAGTTAAGCAGATGAGCAATGGAACTTTCATCAATCAAATGAAGTACACTAAGGAATTGATAAAGAGATTTGGATTAGAAAATGCGAGTACAGTAAGCATTCCTATGGTAACCTCAGGAAGCTTGGACAAGGACAGTGATGATAAAACAGTGGATGTTACTAAGTACAGAAAGCTCATTGGGTCACTGCTCTACCTAACAGCTAGCAAATCAGATATCATATTCTCAGTAGGAATGTGTGCCAGATACCAAGCAGCACCAAAGGAATCACACCTGACTACAGCTAAACAGATCATCAGATACCTTAAAGGAACTCAGGAAGTTGGCTTATGGTACCCAAAGGAAGGTGGACTTAAACTTATCGGCTATACTGACTCTGAATTTGCAGGTTGCAAAATCGACAGGAAGAGCACTAGTGGTACCTACCAGCTCTTAGGAAAAGCTAGTACCCTAGTTTTGCAGAAAGCAAACCTCAATAGCAACCTCGACAGCAGAAGCCGAATATGTTGCTGCAGGAAGCTGTTGTGCACAAATTTTATGGATCCAACAGCCACTGAAGGACTATAGGATTGAAGAAAAAGGCACACCAATTATATGTGATAATACAAGTGCCATAGCAATCATATATAATCCAATTCTTCATTCAAGGACAAAACACATTGACATCAGACATCACTTCATAAGGGATCATGTTGAGAAAAAAGATGTATCCCTAGAGAAAGTGCATACTGATCTACAACAAGCTGACATTTTCATGAAGTCTCTTTGTGAATCAAGATTCTTTTTCCTCATAAATGAACTAGGCATAATCAACTTGAGCTAAACATCTTTAAATAATCCTAACTTTTCTGCTTAAATGGTTATACAGCTTAGGGGGAACTCCAGGCAAGACTAAGCTAAAATGGTAAAATAGCGACCTAAAGGTCACTGCTCCAGGTCCCTGGATAGTCTCTGAAGCTACGATACTGGTCAACATGTACAACAAGCAACTTGCAGGAACCAGAAACGTGGGCGCGTGAAAAGAGGAATAGTTACCCCGCGTTAAGCAGCCGTTTTTGCAGGAAACCCCTCGATATCCACAAAATGTCACGTCAAGTATATCAACACACACACCGCGCCAAAAATCTTAGCTGAAGGATCAAGAGTCTCTTCGAATTCAAATCAAATCTAGACCGTTCGATTAAAACTCCTTCAAATTCAAATATAAGGAAGTTTCTCTTCATCTCTCTCTCACTTAGCATTTCTTGCATTCTGAAAACCCTAACTCTTTGCTCTCTCAAAGCTTTTTGCTCCCAGACTCTATCTCTCTCTCAACAATGACACCCAAACAAACCCTTGTTGTCGACGGCAGGCTGGTGGACCGGGAGATTCTACTCAACATGGTCAAGGAGGAAGGACACTCCAAGGAACTGATGAAAGACATTCTGCGGTGTCTTTGCATCTCAGGCCTACTGAGACTCTGCTCTTGACACAAGATGTCATATGCAGAGGATCAGATGGAAAGGTTCTACAGGCGGGCCAGGATCTCTGAGGATCGGTCAGAGATCCGATCAAAGTTGGGTGGAGTAACAGTCACTGTGGACACCGGGCTGTTGGAAGAGGTGTTCTCTCTCTCCACCGATGGCATGGATGTTAGTGACCTCTCCACGTACGGAGAAGATGAACTGGAGGACTACTGGAAGATCTTCACCGATAGGACAGACACGGCAGGGATGTCCAGGAGCTGCAACAAGAAGTACTTTCTTCTTGAGTACGAGATGTTGCATGACATCTGCTGCCACATCATTGAGAACCGCTCTGGTTTCCTTTGATAAGTGTACCAATTTCAAGTACAGGATGATGATAGCCATCCTGAAGAAGGAGAAGGTGGACTGGGCCAGCTACCTGCTCTCTAGGCTGGTGGAGGAAGTGGAGAAGAAGGTGGGCAAGCCTACCTACGGGCTTATAGTGAGCACCCTCCTGGGTCACTTAAAGGTAGACTTGTCTCAAGGAAAGTCCCTCCAGAAAGGGAAGTTCATCGGTACGGGTAGGGTCTTTGCCAAGAAGACGACTGCTCGGCCATCCCTAGTAACCAGGGAGGTCTCAGAGGGTTCCAAGGGCGCTCCAGGACAAGAAAGACATTTCACCGGACCAGCAGCGGCTCATCTTCATCAGAAAGCAGCTCGAGGATGGATGAACCCTCACCGGTCTCTGAAGTGCCAAAGAAGATTAAGCACAAGGAGGTGCAGAGGAGACTGGAAGCCTGTAGTAGAAGTGGAAATTGATTCTCCACTTAGGGATAAGCAGGCAGGGGATGCTGCTGCTCATGATGAAGAAGCTGGAGAAGAAGAAGTGGATGAGGAGGACGTGTTGGAGTATGTTGTCAGCATACCGAAGCTGGAGGAGGAGTTTGCGAAGTTGATGGACAGGTTCACCACCTGGTGGTAGTATAGGCACCTTCCTAGAGAAGAACTGATCCAGTGGTCTGACTGGGAGAAGGATGAGGAGTGGGCTCTGAATTGGGTAGCTATGAATGACTTGGAGGAGGTCCTTCAAAAGAAGTTCCTGAAGGATCTCAGGAAGAAGAAGTGGCCGGAGTACCTGAAAAATGTTGAAATCGCTGCTAAAATTGAGGTTAGGAAACAGAAGGAAGCTGCTAAACAGCTACCTGGCCTTAGGAGCCTGAAAGGGAAAGCACCCATCGAGCAACCAGACTTCTACCCGAATGAGGTGATTTTGGATGCTGCCGCTGACCAGGTCAGGGCAGGCGATGACGTAGGCTTCGCTGCAGCCCAGGTAGAGAAGTACGGAGAAGAAGAAGCTCTGGAGAGGATGCTGAAGCAGGCTGCTGACATAAGCCTGACTGAGACAAGGATGAGAAGGCCAGTAAGGGAGCCCCAAGTAGGTGAAGGATCTTCCTGCACAGTGCTTATGGTCGAGGAATTTTCGTACCTCACTGACCTGATCATCCTGCCTGAAGTCCCCGGGCAGACGCCGATGAAGGAGAGGAGCTCTACACCAACTGACTTTTCCAAGGCAAAGGAGTTGGAAACCCTCGCTGTTGTGGCATCTTTGGACATTGTTTTTAAGCTCTCTGACACAACCGCAGCAGCAGCCGCCGATGACACCACACACGCATCTATGCCTACGCCAATGGAGATAGAGGTTGAGGGGGAACAAGTGCAGGAGATGGAGACACCTGTTCCTATAGAAAAGGTCCAAGTAGTAGAGGTACCTGCTCCTGTGGAGAAGGAACAAGCTGCAGTAGTTGTTCCTATGGAGTTGGAGGAAGCAACACCTGTCAAGCCAGTGGATCATGGCGAGATGATCACTGAGGAGGTGATCTCTGTAGACAAGGAGGTGGTTGCTGAACAGGAAGCTGGGGATGTCATGGAGGTGGAAAAGGAAGATGAAAATGAGCCTGAGGAGAAGGATAAGGTGGATGAAGAGCAGGAGGCAGACAAGGAAAATGAGGTTGAGAAGGAAGGGGAGAAAGAAGGTGATGGAAAGGAGGCTGGAGAGGAAGCCCCCACAAAAGAAGCTGGATTAGGAGATGGAGGATCCAACAGCCCTTCCAACAGCGATGATGGGTCATCCAGTGAACAGGGTGATATCAGAGCTGAAAAATCCAAAGCTCTAACCCCTGCATCTTCCTTACAGGTACCTACAGCTGACTCTGTCGAAGGCCAGGATGCTGCCAGATCTAATGACGAAGTGCTAACGGCCATTGAACAGATGGGGAAGTCACTGGTGAAAGCGAGCAGAAAATTCCGTAAGAAAACTCGCTCGAGCTCTATCAGGACTCAAACATACATTGACTCCCTCAACATAACTCTATCAAAGCTTCGTCAGGTGATCGATGCTCACCGACCCCCTAAGGAGGATGTTACTGTGGAAGTTGTCAAAAATGTGATGGAGAAACTGAACAGACAAGAGGAGCGGTTGATCTCTCTTGAAACTGACCAGAAAGCTCTCGTCACCGCAGTAGATCGTATGGATGAGGAGCAGTTCAACCAATCGCAGACCATGAGGGAACACTCTGGCACCCTGTCAGATATTCACTCGATGGTCAGTTTTGCAGTTGGGAGAGCTGATGATGACAAAAAAAAGGGGAAGTGAGGTTAGAAGGTTGGCAGAAGAGCGGACAGGATCCTACTACCTGCAGACAGATGGTAGTGAGTAGGAGGAAAGATGATGCTGGAGATGGTGGAAATAAGGGAGCTGAATCAAGGGGCCTTCCGGACAGCAGCTCAAAGAGAAAATCATAAGCTGTCTCAGGGTCAGTTCATCCAGGCTTCAGGAAAGGTGCTGAGATAAGAGAAGAGAAGAGGAAGAGGACAGAGGCTGAACTGAAGAGCAATCTGGATGCTGTATTTGTGAAAGAGCCGCAGGAAGTTCTCTCCAAAGTATTCCCACCGCACAAGCTGTCTGACATGGCTGAATTAGAAAAGAACATGCAGAATTCTGCCAATGCAGCCAGTGCATCTCTCAGGACCTTTCTGGAAGCAAGTCCGGATTCCAGGAGCGACAAATTTGTCATTTCAGAAATCCTGGAGGTCGCTCTCCCCACTGATGTCAATCCATCATTCTTCCAGTTAGAGACCTACAAAAGGATGGAGCTGATGAAGTACTTCACAACACTCTACAAGGAATCTGCTCTCTTCAGAGGATTCCGAACCAACAAAGAAGCCTTGCAGAGGTTCCTGGAGCTTGCTAAGAAGGGAGGACTATCAATCCAAGTCAAGCTGAAGCAGAGACTAGGAAAGGAGTTCATACCCTTCTGTGAAGACTTCTGGCTCAGATTTGAGGAAGATGAGAAGATAAGAAAGTTGCTGGAGCCGAGCTATCAAGAGTCATTAGCCCAACTGGTGGAAAGGTACAAAGTTTGAATGAAAGAAGAAAGCCAGCTGGTTGAAGACTTAGTGACATGCTCCCTATCTTTGTTTATCTTTTCTGTTCTGTTGCTATCTGTTATGTCTTTCTGGTTTATTTCTTTTTGCTCTCTGTATTTGTAAATTGATTTCTCATCAATGAAACTTATTATGGTTCTGATTTATGAAAGCTCACATTTTGTGAACTTAATGCATGATTATGAATGTTTATGTTTTTCTGCATTTTGTTCCAAGTTAAATGAAATATGAACCTTTGATCCAGTTAAGGAGTTTTGTCATCATCAAAAAGGGGAAAATTGATAGGATAAATTGTAATAGATTTTGATGAGACAAAACGTGTAATAGATTAGAAGTATTAGCTATCTGGATAGGTTTTCATATGTGAAAATAGCTAAGGCAAGGATGCTAGAAAGAGAAGAAGATTCTGCAAAGGAACCTACGCCAAGTCCCTACTACCAGCATATTATCATACTGCTGCAAAAGTCAGTATCCAAATATCAAAGGATGCTGGGAGGAACCTGAAGATGCTCAAGTCAAGAAAGCTGACTCATTCACTCAAAGAGGAAACTCCCAGATACATCAAAGTCAGTGCATCCTGACTAGCCGGTAGAGTCACTCCAGTCCCAGCCAATCAGTGAATGTCATTTGGAAAAAGCAGCAAGGACAGAGTACAACAGACTGCAAATTAAGGTCGCGCAATAAAAGGACAAGGCAGATGCAGAACAGAAAGGAAGGCGTTGCAGAACAGGTGTTAGAAGATCAGCAGAACCTATCAGAGCAAGACACCTCACCAGTGAAGAACTGTCTTCTCAACGGGCAGAATTCTCACTGATGTCTATAAATAGAAGATTGAGTGCACCTCAAAAGAAGAGACAATTTGGAATTGAAAAATATCTTACGAGAAGCAATTTATCAACAAGCTCAAAACCGTCATATCTAAGTCACTCAGTCTAAGCAGCGGCAAGCCAGCTACCTTGTGGAATTTAGAAGATTAAGGAGCTTGCTGCATTCAACCGTTAAAGAATCATATATCTTATTCAGACTGTTTAGGAGTCACTTAGGCAGGAGATAAATCTGCTAAGTTGTTATTTTCTCTGAAGAAGAGAAAGGATTTTGTGTGGGTTAAGGAACCTGTGTGGAGATCCTGTGTGGGTCGCTTAGTTTGGTCACTGTGCAGCTACCTGTGTGGATAGAGCTGACAGTTTTGTGAAGAGTAGAGTTTGTATTAGCCGAGTCTATTGTAAATCAAACTTGCTTTAACAAAGTTCCTCCTTGAGAAGGAGTAGAGAGGACGTAAAGGGATTACTCCACCCTCGAACCTCTATAAGCTTGCTTGCATATTTATTGCTTTATATATCTGTCTGATCTCATAAGCATCCTGCATTAAAGCTATTCTTCGAAAAACACATTATTTCCGCTGTGGATTTTTAACTCTGTCTAAGTCTTGAGGTCACTGTTCGAGGAGCGACCTATCATGCAGCAAGCTATCTAGCTACCTGTTCATCAAGGACTTAATATTTTTAGAGAAAAGTTAAAATTTGATAAGGTTAATTCACCCCTCTTAACCTTATACCACTTGGGACATCACATAACACTTTTTGTATTTCAATATGATGTTGCCCTTCTTATTTATGATAGGCAGCAACAACATTCAATCAAGGAACTTGCAATTTGCAAATTTAAGATTATGTTTCCATGTTAAATGAGAATAATTATTTTATAACATTTGTGTGAGCGAATATTAGACATGATTATGTTAGAAGACTCAGAACATGACAACAAAATGAAAAACTAATACATTGATTTGTATCCAATTAAGAAAATTTCTCATTTCCAGATAATAATTTAGATGTATATTGATTTTCATGTGAAAAATGATAATATGTTTTTATGTTCAATATATGATATAAAATATGAATATTTTAATTTTTTTTTTTCCATGGGAGTCGTTGGATTAGCTTTCCCTTTTAAAAATGAGATTCAAACAAGGTCTAACTCTTATGGGTAGAAAAATACTAAAGAAAAACCCAAAAAATTATGTGAACTAACTTGCTTTACGAATATAAATTAGTGAAACGGAGTTACATTACCTACAAATTAAACCAATATTCATAAATTCGTATGAAAATTATATATTTTTGAAATTGATCTGCTTTAGAAAATTAGATTGAAAAAATGCTCTCACAAAAATTTTATTTCGAAAGAAATTACTTGTAGAAAATAAATCTTAATATCAATATTATGTTATTATCATTCACATCATCTGCAAATAATTCTACTATATATAATATATTAGCTAGATTCCTTAAGAGACAAGATCATATTATTATATCTCATTATATTGAGGCAATAAAAACCTTTCATTTAGTCGTAGTTATATCGTTTAATTAATTATTTGGTCCAAGTTGGATTAAACCCTACCCCAGTATAGTCGATCTAAAGTAGCGTACATCTTCAATTCCAAAAATACCAATATAAAATGTCTATTTATATGATTGCGTGCAATTAACTAACACTCCTCTAACAATATTCGTTTTTGGTTTGTGCACTTGAATTTAGGGGTAAGTTAAATGACCACTCTCATTAAAGTACTCAATTTCCAAGTTTAATGATTATAGATTAATGCTACCCCTCTCTCAAAATAAACATGGTTTAAGAATTTAACACACAACTTAAATTATATACTGATAGAAATATTATTCTACCCTTATCTAAGAACAATAATTAAGGAACTCATATAAAAATCGATCTACTTTTATTTAAGAACAATAATTATAGGTACTTTTCATAATTATTTTGTATATCATTTAAATCGAAAGAAGTAAATAAAGGTAAGTTTAATAGGACATGAACACCCTTTTTTTAACCTATAATTGCACCTTTTTGATGAAGATGAAACTGTAATGTTATTTCTGGATAATCAGTATCAGCTAGTGATTGATAAAATCAAGTTACACCTCATTTAAAGAGATTTCGTTCAAGTTCAATCCTTTCTTTCAGGAGTGTCATGTGCACTAATTGTATGAATTTATGATCCATACAATTGATACCTGACTTAAATTTGAGCATTTTATAAATATATTTTTTTTGCTAAAACCTCACTACATAAATGTATGACTAATATTATAAGGATATTACTAGTTAAACATAAAAGTATTATTACATCTACATAAATGTATTAGCTCATTTTAATTAACATTTGGATCCGAGCAACTTATATATAAGTTTTTGTTTTTTCATTGAAACCTTGATACTTATTGTATGACTAATATTACATGAAGGTATTAGCTCATTTTGATTGAAATATAACGTGAATATTACTTGTACTAGGTAAAGACATTAATACATCAACTTAAAGGTATCACTATCATAATATTACATTAATACATCAACTTAAAGACATTAATCCTTTCTTTCGTGAAGGTATTATATGTTTGTGTAATATAATGTAAGGGTACAACTAATATAAATATTTTACTATTACATACGTAATGTAATGTAAATATACAATTAACATAACATAATTATATCAAATGATAACTAAAACATGTTACATATTCATCAGAACACGAATACGTGGGAGTAAGTTGGGCAGACGTATGAAAAATAATCTCTTAAGTTGGATCGACTCAATTACATGAATTTAGAATTTAAGTTGGATCGACCCAATTACATGAATTTAGAGTGCACTTTTTGAATCTTTTAATCTCGGGAAAGAAGGAAGGGGGTTAGCCTTTAGTTTACCTTTATTCATGTGGAGGTTTTGTAAAAAGTCTTGTTTGGTCGATTGATCTCATCTCTTCCTTTTCTCATATGAAGAGGAAACGGATTCGTTTGAAGGTTTAGTCAGTCCTTTAGCGATGTATATAGAATATATAATAGTAGTCGTACCAATGGCTCAAGCAAGCTCTGCCACTCGCTCTGGTGGATTGATGCAGCATGTATATAAAAATATTTGTGATTTAAGTATGTAGGTTTATCTTACAAGTGTTTATATATCATTAATTTATATCATGAATGTGAGGAGGTCAACCTAGTACTAAACCATGTCCATGTCACACAATTCTCGTTAAATAATTTAATGTTGAGACCATTACAAGTAATCCACGTGGCTAATTTAATGTCACACTGCTGTTACCTAATTCCCTCCATAAAGGGCTCAAGTGGAAAGTGAAAACTGTGATTTTAATTAATTCTCTCAAACTCAACTTTAGTCGATGGCCCACCGCCCCACAGTTTCAATCTATAAATAAATTGCAATACCTATCGTCTAATTTAATTCTCTTTTAATTATTCAATTCTAAATTAACATCACATTAATTTAAGGATAACGATCATAGGCCCTCATCATTGAGTCATTGTTGCTGTAATGTACTTTTTATCCAATTTTTAATTCAGTGAATTGGCTGTTCGTATTTCAAGGATTTACAATATATATGAAAGAAAAAAACATGTATTTTATCATAAGGAATACATTATTAAAAAAAAAAAAAACACGTCATTTATATATATATATATATATATATATATGTTATACTATTAAATTTTATTTAAATAGCTATATTATTTAAATTACTATAAATTGTACAAAATTGAAGGTAAAAGTTTCTTATTTTATGCATGTACACAATATAATTTATTATAGAAAAAGTTGTGTTTTCATATTGATCCACTTATGGATCTTTCTTTTCAAATCGTCATTTTTATTAATATAGATTTTGTGATAAAAGAACTTCACAGAACAAAACTACTACTTTTATTAAATTAATGTAATTGAGCACAAATATTTAAAATAAGATAAATGTTTAAAGTTTTATAAAGTTAGAAGTTTATATATAAATATTTTACATTAGAAGTATTTATTTCTAATCCGTAATGTAAGAAGTATTTCTCTATAAAAATATATAATTACAAGTTTTCAATTTTTTAATATTGTAAAATACAAGTGTATAAGATATATAAAATATATATGTAATATATATATATATATATATATATATATATTAAGAAAGCTTACTAAATAAGCTATTCTACGATCTAATTTTTTTTTTTTAAAACATAATCTTACTTAATAAGTTACTATGTTCTATTCTACATATCCAAATTCTTACACGTAATATAAAATTTAATTCAATCAAAATTTTATTTTATACAATAATTTTCTAAAATTATAAAATATAGCTTTAAAAAATAAAAATATGAAAAATGCATATATATATATATATATATATATTATACATATTTTAAAATAATGAAAGATGATATGAATATTTTTTTTCATTTATACAAATTTATTATATTATTTAAAAAAATTGTATATACTATCAGAATAAATAATAAACCATCGTGCAGAACTAATTAATTAATTAAATCATTTGAAATATGTGATGTGTGGTTATTCTTTTGAAATAGAAAATGTAAAATGAAAGGGTAAAAAAATCTCGAGTGAAGATTGATACGTTTTTCAAAATGATAGACCTTGTGCAGCTTAAATGATCATGGTAGAATAAATCTCAAAGTTAATGAGGGTAAAAAGCTCTTTTCATTGTCATGTAATGGGTGATAAATCCAACAGATAATAAACTTACTCTACAGATATAAACTTGAGATACTAGCGAGTAAGGTCGAATCCACAGAAATTGGTAAAAAAAAGATTATTCCTTTGTAAACTTGTTGAAAATAAAATGATTGGGGTTTTTTGATGATTTTATAATTGATAAAATTAAAGCAACTAAAATGAACTAAGATGAATTCAATGAAATAAAAATATCTAGCCAAGAAACAAATTCAAGAATGGTTCAAGTGTTGATCATAGATGCAAGAATTCTATCATTCATTCAATATTAAATTGGTTTTAGTCATTCGTACGACCTAACGACCTAATCTTTTCTTAAGGTTTGGTAATTTGGATACGATCTCTAATTACTACCCTAATTAGTAAATAATCCTAGATATTATCTTAGAATTTAGTTTACTAATTGCATTAAGATTTAGAAAGACCCAATTCTAGCCAACAAACATACATGTAGGTTCATTTAGATTAGATCATATATTTTCAAAGTAGGGAATCGAAAATCGTTGTATAATCAATTACGCTAATTGCCACAAAAATCAGAAACAATTAAATAATTACGGATTCAACGTTCCAATTGGTGGTATATTATTTTGATAAATTGACAAAAGATCCTATTTGAACAATTCACCAAAATAATAATAATCAACATGCATAGAAGATATATGAATAACAAGAAAGAAATAACGAGAAAATTAAATTAGATCTCACATCAATTGTAGAACCAAGTCTTGATTATCTCTTGGATAAAAATTAAATCTAGCCCTCCATAGAGAATTAAGATTTAAAGTTCTGGAGTTTTTTTAAGCGTAGAATGAAAGTTTATTGATGAAAGAGAGAGTTAGAATCCTTATATACTTCTATCTAATAACTACTCATAATATAATACTAAGTGGAATTTATAAAGTAACTTCTGCAGTTTTTATCAAATTCTTCTCGTTTTTGCAATTTTCGGGTGTTAAGGTGTCCACGCCTATTATTGAGACTCTTGCAGTCATTGAGAATTGGTTTGTGAGAATTAGGTTCGAATGTTTAGGCGTGTCCACGCTTAAAGCTAAAACAGTCGTATTATTTGCAAAGTTTGAGGACTTCATCAAATATTTTCTAAATCAATCCAAAATACCTCAAACTTCAATTAAATCCTTATCTTACCCTATAAAACACAAAACTTCATCAAAATTAAGAATAAAAGATTAATTTCCATTTAAAATGAGGGGAAAAAATTATAATCAATATACATAAAATAAATCTCATCATCATGTATCTTCAAATTGATTTTATATACGTGATGTGTGGTTTTTATTAAGATTTTTGGTTACAATATGATTTACGTAAGGGCAGAACCTATGAACACAGAAACAAACAAATAAAAGTGAATTATAAAACTCCTAAACTATTACAAGGATGCTGCAACAGTAAGTCGAGTCGAGGATGGCCTATATCCTTAAAACGAGATACGCTCAGGATAGTGCTCACTAGATCGTGTGTATCGTCTCCTAAAGATAAAACGACTACGTCTTTTGAGATGTAGCACCACAATCTTAAAGGTTCCGACAAACTTTAATATTTAGAGAACTGAGCAAAATGCAGATGGAAATTTTTCGTTTATTTTCATCATGTCTTAAAAATGATGCATGACGACCTCTATTTAAAGGTCTCCACCATGGGGTTACACCTGAGAATTGATGGAAAGTAACTGCCCACTAACGGGTCTCTAATACAAGAAATGTCCTGTTAAAAAAAATTAAAATGGCAACACACCTGAGAATTGATGGGAAGTAATTGCCTACTAGCAGGTCTTTAACGTAAGAAACATTCCGTTAAAAAAATTGAAACGGCGACATACCTGAGAATTGATGGGAAGTAACTGCCCACTAACAAATAAAAAAAATTGAAACAGTGATATACCTGAGAATTGATAGGAAGTAACTGCCCACTAACAGATCATTAACGCAAGAAACGTCCCATTAAACAGCGACAAATTGAAATGGCAACATACCTGAGAATTGATAGAAAGTAACTGCCCACTAATGATCTTTTACGTAAAAAATGAAATGGATCTTTAACGCAAGAAATGTCCCGTTAAACGGCGACATATCTGAAAAATTGAAACGACGATATCCTGAGAAATGGGTCTTTAACGTAAGAAATGTAGAAAGTAACTGCCCACTAATGGTCTTTTACGTAAGAAACAAAATGGGTCTTTAACGCAAGAAATGTCCATTAAACGGTGACATACCTGACAAATTGAAACAGCGATATACCTGAGAAATGAGTCTTTAACACAAGAAACATCACGTTAAACGGTGATATACCTAAGAAATGGATTTTTAATGCCAGAAACGTCCCGACATACCTAATAAATTCAAGAAACATCCCGTTAAACGATGATATACCTGAGAAATGAGTCTTTAACGTAAGAAACATCCTAACATACCTGACAAATTGAAACGACGATATACCTGAGAAATGAGTCTTTAACAAAAGAAATGTCCCGTTAAACGGCAACATTAAAATGATGATATACTTGAGAAATAGATCTTTAACGCAAGAAACATCCCGTTAAACGGTGATATACTTGAGAAATAGGTCTTTAACGTAAAAAACATCCCATTAAACGATGACATACCTGACAAATCGAAACGGCGACATACCTGAGAATTGATAGGACAGCGACATATCTGAGAATTGATGGGCGGCGATATACCTGAGAAATGGGTCTTTAACGCAAGAAACGTCCTATTAAACGATAACATTTAAACGAAAATATACTTAAGAAATGGGTGTTTAACGCAACAAACGTCCCATTAAACGACGATGTACCTGAGAAATGGGTCTTAACACGAGAAACATCCCGACATACCTGGCAAATTGAAATGGCGATATATCTGAGCAATGAGTCTTTAATGGAAGAAACGTCCCGTTAAACGGCGATATTAAAACGACGATATACTTGAGAAATAGGTCTTTAACGCAAGAAATGTCTCGTTAAACAGACATACCTGACAAATTGAAATGACAACATACCTAAGAATTGATGGATGGTGATATGCCTGAGAAATGGGTCTTTAATGTAAGAAACGTCCCGTTAAACGGTGACATTGAAACGACAATATACTTGAGAAATGAGTTTTTAACGCAAGAAGCGTCCCGTTAAATGATGGCATACCTGTCAAATTGAAACGGTGACATACAGCGACATACCTGAGAATTGATGGGCGGCGATATACCTAAGAAATGGGTATGAGTCTTTAACGCAAGAAACGTCCCGTTAAACGATAACATACCTGACAAATTGAAACGGTGACATACGACGACATACTTGAGAATTGATGGGCGGCGATATACCTGAGAAATGGATCTTTAATGCAAAAACGTCCCGTTAAATGACGACATTCCTAACAAATTGAAATGACAACATACTTGAGAATATGGGACAGCGACATACCTGACAAATTGAAACGGCAACATACTTGAGAATTGATGGGTTGGGTTCTCAGGGCCCACGGTCGGGTTGGGTTTGAGATCGAACCGTGTCGAGCCGAGTCGAGCGCATGTGTGTTGCATAAGCATACCACTTCAAAAATATATTAATTACTAAGCCACTTCACATAACTTCTTTAATATTTGCATTTATAAGGTCCATCTTCCTATGTAAGTTAATCTTTTTTCTCACACTCAAGACTTTCACATTCTTATCTGAAGTGGCCAACTTGGATGCTTAATTTCTCACTCACCAAAAATTGTTTTTGAGTGATTCAAAATGTCTAGGTTATCTACTTCAAACATAAATTAATCTTTTCACATCAAATCCTTAAAAAAAATTAATATTTAACCACTTAATTATTGGTTAAAGTGGTGTCACCCACCACTTATAACAACCAATTTTTCAAACAAATTTTTTTTTTTGAAATAGAAAATGTAAAATGAAGAGTAAAAGAATCTCGTGTCAAGAATGATACGTTTTTCAAAATGATCATGGTAGAATAAATCTCAAGGTTAATGAGGGTAAAAAGCTCTTTTCATTGTCATGTAACTTCAAATAAAGAAAAAAGTTGAATAATTAGGTGGACAAAAATAAAACTACCTTTATAGATAGTGTTAATCTCATTTTACTCAACTTTTCCCTAGATTTATGTACTTAAGTTTTTTCTTTTCTGTTTCTAATCGCAAAATGAAATAGACTTATTTTATCACAATGAGGATTTCGTTTAATTAATTCTCAAACTTTTTAGAGTGTCTTTCAAATTAATTTTCAAGTTTGTCAATACCTTAATAGTTTTTATAATATTCTTCAAACTTACTATGATATGTTAAATTCATCCTCATTAATTAAGAAATATTTTATATGAAAATTAGATAACTTAAAATTATATTTTTCCCCTTATAAAAATAATCTTTTGAGATAATTGTAGTGCTAACATTCAAACTATTTCATTATATAATATTTATAGTTACCGCATTGCTCGGTAAAATATTTTACCTTGCAAACCCAGTGACTATCCCACAATAAATGACATTTAATATTAAATGTCCTAATTATATTAATTCAATTTTTTTAGACAACCCAATTACAAAAAATGGATTGACTAACAACTAATGGCATGATTGGTATGGTGGAATGGAATAAGGTGTGAATGGAATGAACCTAAGAATGGAATGGTGATAAGAATTGAATGATATTAAAATGTATTCTTATGATTGGTATCGCAGAGGAATAGGAAATGAATGAAATAATCATTAAAATTATATTTCATAATTGATAACTACAAATAAAATATTAAATTAATTTTTATTTAATCAAATTATCATTCACTATAATTTTATTTTAATATTCTTATTTCGTTTAATTTAAATAATATGATATATTTAATTAATTAAAAATTATAAAATATTAATCATTGCACTAATTATAGGTTATACCTACCTTCAAATTTTACTATAAAACGTATATTTATTTCACTTTTAAAATAAATAATTTCTAATGACCATTTATGAGATGTAGATTAAAAAGATTTTGAAAAATAAAATTTAAAAAAAACTTGAATGTAATTTATTATTTTCGAGCAAAGACGACCACTTTAGTAAATTATCCAATTTATTTTATTAGTTTATAAATTGTTTGAACAAATATTTATTTTATATTATAAAGTTCTGAATTTTCAAAATCTGAATTGATCCAATCCGTAATACCTAAATTTTTGAAAAAACCAAACCGATGTGCCGGAGCAAGTCTGGAGATTATTTTTTGCAATTTTTCAAAAATCTCCGAATTTTGAAGCAAATCCAAAGATTATCTTATCCTCAACTTGCTTTGAACCGTGCTCACCATTATCACTAATATTAAGGTATATCATATTTAGATATTTTATTTTTTATTTTATTATTAATATATTAATTTTTTATTATTTACATATTCTTATAGTAGTTAATTATATTATATTTTATGATAATTTTATTAATTATTTTATATGATTTTATGCTATTAAAATAATACTTTATATTATTTAAAAAATATTTTAGTTAGTTATAATTTATTTATATATTTTTATATAAACTAAACTACACTTATTTGTATTAATATTATATTCATATTATTTCTATATTTTTTTAAAAATTATATTAATTTTTTATTTTTATTCTATTTATCTACTTAATTTTATTATTTATTTGATATTTTTATTTTTTTTATTTTATATTAATTTTATATATTATATTTTTTATAAATAATTTTATATTATTATATAATTTTATATAATAATTTAATTTTGGGAAGTCAATTTGTAAAAAATTAAACTAAATAATGATAAATAATCGAATTAATAAACATAGTTCATTCATTTGTAGGTGAGGAGAAATACATAATACCATGGGGATGGGAAGGAATGATCATTCCCTCATCCATGGTAATGACAATTCCTAAAGGAATGATAATTCCCACTTATAAATCATACCAATCAAAGGAATGAGAATGAAGTTAGGAATGGTGATTCCATTCCCAACTCATTCCATCATACCAATCATGCCATAAGATTCTAATAAAGTATCAAATTAATCACTGAAACGTACACCTAGCTAGAAATCAATGAGATAAGAACATACCAGAATTAACAACTAGTTTTTCCTCATCCAATGCAATCCCAGTTATTTATAATATAGTTTTGACCTATATATTAATACCAAGTCTATACATTCAACGGAAGGAATACTAAAATAACAACAATCTATTATGTAAGATAATGTAAAGTAAACATAATTATATATAAGTTGCACATTAATATTATAAATCAATTATAATTATATGGTCTAATACGATATTTTAGGCACCGGCCAGAAGGTGGCCGGCTCCGACCAACATTGTTGATGTGACAATTTTTAGGACCACAAAATTGGAAGGTCAATTAATTAATTGGATCGAAAAAAGGAAAAAAGGCTCAATTAATTAATACCAACTCTTTGAGAAAAGTACTCAAGTATTCAAGGAAGATAACACATTTTTATTGTTGGTCTTTTGTATTTTTATTGAAACGTTATAATCATATCTATCACATCACCGTATTATTATTTCATTTGACTCATTAGAACTATTTGGTTTTTTATTTATATATAACTCAATTAATTAAGGGGTTCGGTTCTGATCATGAAAGAAAAACGGTACGAGGAATAATTTTATCAATAGATTAATATTTTTGTGTTCGGATTGGATTTGAGTAGAATTAGACTTTATTGGGAATTGAAAGAATTAGTTTTTTAATTTGGAGTTTAAGATAACACACAAACTTATATAGAGATAATGGACCAATCTACCATAATTTGTTAAACTGTAAGCCCAAATACCACAAATTATAAAAAATAGGCCTAATCTATCCATTTTGTTATAATTTGATCCCCATCTACCACAAATTGACACATGAAATTACCAGTTTACTCTAAATCAAAGTTGTGCCCAGTCATTTATTGCAAAAGTCGTCGACATCCACTGTGACGTCGCAATAAATTCTGAAAAGGTAGGTAATTCCAACGGATTTCGTGTAGGAGTTGATTAAGCAAGTTAAATTATTCTCCTCCTTCACATTGTATTCATAAGGCATTGCATTTTTTCGTGTAGGAATTTTTTCTCTCCTTACACGAATTTCCTTACACGATTTTTGTTACATGAATTTTACACATTTCTATCTTACACGAAAATTGCACATTGCTGTCTTACACGAAAATCGAAGCCACTTCGAGCTTACACGAATTTTGCCAAATTGTGCTCTTACACGAATTTCCTTACACGAAAAAATGCAAATTTGTTCTTCTACTAACAATTCGTGTAAGAGTTGACATGGATTAGGTTTGAGTCATAATTCCCACTGTTGATGTCAGTCCTACAACTGGTTATGTCAATCATGCTCCCTACAGGGATTTTGAAAATGAAAATTGTGGTAGATGAAGCTCAAATTATAACAAAAGGGGTATTGTGGGCCTATGCATTATAATTTGTGGTAGATGTGTCAAAAATATAACAAAATATGCTAAGTTAGGCATTTTTCTCAACTTATATATGCAAATTCTAATTTGGAGTTTAAGATAACACACAAACTTATACATGCGGGGTACAAATCTTATTGAAAATATTAATTATATATTTAAAAGGTATTAGTTGTATATTTATAAAGTATTATTTGTAATTATAATTTTATTTGTTTCAGTTAAATGTATACTTATTTTAGTGAAATGTATTTTGTATATTCATAAGATATTGGTTATTTGCTCATAAGATATTATTTCTATAATTGAAATATATATTTTAGTGAAGATATTAATTATATTTTTATAAGATATTAATATTTACTTATAAATTATCATTTGTATAATAGAAATATATATTTTACACAAATATATTATTTAGGATATTACTTATTACGTATAAATATATTAATCGTATCAGTTAAAGATATTGGATTTGACAGCCTTCTCTCAAGAGAATACTAATTAATTACAAGCTTGTGTTTACTATAGAATTTGAGAAGTTGTACTTTATATATATATATATATATATATATATATATAATCTTGCTTTGAAAATATTTGTGGTTGTATAATTAGAAAAAAACGACATGGCCTCCAATTAAAAATCGTTGTTATAATATCTACAACATTATTCAAAATAACACAGCGTATAAAATTGCATAAACATAGGTAGAATAGAATATTAAAAATAACATTGAGGTCAACATTATAAATAATGCTAGTGTATAAAAATGTAATTATCCAACAGTGAGATAAAATTAAAATATAAAATGAAGTTTAACTTTTTGAAAGTAATTTTTTTTTTTTGAAAGAATTGTGTTTGACCGATTTAATTGACTATTTTTTAATGATTTTGACTGATTCTAAGTGATCAAACCGCAAATCCAATTTTGGAGGTTTGAAATGATCGAATTAATGACTAGTTCGCGGTCAAACTGGTAAAACTAGTCAATCGATCTGATCGTACAAATCATGGTCAAAAGAATTGTCGGGAAGATTTAATGGGGTGGATCGACTCGCAATTTATGATAACTCATCATTTAATTAGTGAATTTGAATGCGGCGATGGACCATTTTAGCAGGTTGGAAAAATCACAACCCAACTCAGTCCACCGTGATCGTTTTATTGTTACACATATCTTATATTTATGCTAAATTCTAATTAGATAATAAAAATGAGGCCGCTGACCAAAGTGGCCATGACTTATCATTGAAGCTCCCACATGCTTAACCCAATCTTCAATTTTGGTAGGGCAGCGGTGAGCTTGTTCAACGAACCCAACCCTTTTTGAAATTCTACTCATTAAGTCGATTATTGTATAGTGTTATTTATTTAAAATGTATTACTCATATAACTAAAAAATTGATTATTAAATTAAAATGTAAAAACTATAATTTGCACTTTCATTCTTATCTTCTATAGTTTTACATACCATCTTTCTCAAATTTTATGCAAATGATTAGTGCATTTTTATTGTTGCAATACTTGGTTTTAAAACTCAGAATCATTGTAATAAAATAATTTTCAATAAATGAGCCTCTAGCATTTTCTAATCGAATCTCTATGTCCCTTTGATGGGACACTACGACTCCCAAGGACCATCCCCATAATATTGTATATGACTCATATCTAATAACTATTTAAACAGAACAATAATTTAAAACAATCATACTTTCCTTTTTCTCTGCATAGGGAAAACGGAGTTGCCAGTACTAAAGTAGATACTCCAAACTTTTTGTTCCCCAATCCATCAACATTATTCTTTTTGGCAATTTTACAATATTACTATAAATTAACCATTAATTTCAATATCAATTGTGTATATGTTGTTTCTGTTGTTTCATCTTCAATGGTATAAAGAAGTATAGACCTCATGGGATATATGAGATTAATGAAAATAAATACTTTTAAGAAACTAATGTAAAAATGTGATACATTTTGAATAAGACATATAATAATTTGGAATATAATTTTGATTTATATAAAGAAAATTTCTTTACGGTAATCAGAAAAGTTTTTTTAGCGAATAATATTTTAATATTTAAAAAAATTGTGATTTTTTAGTGGAATTTGTAATAAATATACTTTAACTATATGTTATATTTAATATGAATTATAATTGAAATTCATATAATAATAATAATACATAAAATACTATATATTTAGAATTTTTTATAAATATGTATAATGTAAACTAACATCACATTTTTTATCCGTAGATTATTATTATTTTTTCCTAAATTTAGGAATGTTAGCTTTTCTTAAAATAATATTTTCATAATCACATTGCCTAAAATATATTTGCGATGTCAATTTATATACATAATTTTCATAATTTATATACATATTATATTTATAATGTGTATGAATATTTTTTTTCTATTTTTAATGGTTATATATATAGAATTTTACTGTATGCACTTGATATTGTATTTTTGCACTTGAGATAAAATCGTTAGTGCGCTTGGAATTTGATTCTCTAATTTGATTTGTTCAAAATTTCAATTCCAGCTACTTTTATATGTAATAAATGAAATAATATTAATGAATAATATATAAATAGTATTTATTTTTCTATTGTAACATTTTCAAAATAAGTTAATATTGATTATATATTGATTGAATATTAATAATTTAATAGTTAGTAATTTATTTAATTTACCATTAATTATATAAAATAAATTTAAATATAATTTAATTATAGTTTGGGAGGGAAATCAAATCAATGAGAATCATTTGATGGTTTTCACATTAGTCCATATAAGAGATTAACACACAAAAACTCATCTCAGCAAATTCCGGTGAAATCAAATCAGGACCACTTTTAACGTACATCCACGTGCTGTCACATGCCCGTATACGTCTTGATTATCACGATCAACTTGCTTCCGCGTGTTATAATTTTTAGTTAGAAGATTGCAATTTGAAAAGGAGGAAGAAGAGCGAAGCACACTGAAGTAGAAGAAGAGAAAGAAGAGCGGCACACGAAAGAAGAGATGCTAGCTTTCAGCTGAAAAAAAAAATTATATAAAAGTTATGCAGATTTAGGTCGGGTACCAGTTGCATGGATCCTATTCTATATAACTGGTGCACAAGAGATTTACCCTAATTGGAAAGAGAATCAAATTAATTTCATAAGAACATCACAACATTACCGTAAAACATCCGGATTTGATGTTTTTCTTCTCCAACAGCGCCAATAATTTTGAACCACGTTAATATAGACTTAAAACTTGTGGTATTCTCTCTTCATTTTTTTTATTTTCTTTTATTTTCATTCATTTTTCTCTTATAATAATAAGAGGCATTATAAAATATTCATTTTTAGTGTAAACTGCTGAAGATGAATGACCTTTTTTTATTAGAATAATGTAAAATTTACTATAAAATATCATGTAGTAGTGCAAATGCCCTTAAAAATTCATATCAAATTCCTAAATTTTAGCTAAAAGATATTAATAATAATAAGTTGAGAATGAAGTTATAAAAAATCTAAAACAACAATTTTTTTTAATGGGTTTAGAGGAGTGGAAGAGAGAAGAACAATAAGAACTAGAAAACTTAAGTGATTCATATTCAAACCCTAATCAATACAATCTGCACATTTATAAAAATGAAATATTACCTTAAAACAACATTTAATTGAAAACAATTCTTGACATCTAGAATGATACTTAACCTAGAATGATACTTAATTTTGTGACGGTTAAAATAAAGGAAAACTAATATTTAATTCCATCTTTAAATATGAAAGAAAAATTGAACTCTATCTCGGAGAATTCTTGATAATTGTAATAATATTTAATTCTTTGCTTATATGTGTCGGTTAAAGTAATTTTAGTTTTCATTAATAAAATATTCAATTTATAATTTATTATAATTATATAACTTCTACATAGGTAGGATCTTTAAAAAACCATCTAACAGATGTAATTTTATAAGACAAATTAATTTCATTTGTAGTTAGAAATAAAAATTAACTTTGTGAAATAAACTTAAATTGTGTGCAATGAGACTTCTATTTATAAAATTATATCCATAAAATGAATTTATAAATAGCATAAATTACTGTCCCTGTATATGTCCCCCTTTTTGTTTGAGTTACCCTGTATATATACTTTATTTAAGCTACGAAGTCGTTAAAATATGGTATAAGCTCTTGATTTAATTATTCTGGGCCCACATAATTGACATGTTAATGAGACGTGCACAATTTATCATTGTCATATGATTCATCATTTCATATCATATCCATTGTATAGAAAGGAAGCGATCATTGTAAAGGTAGCCGATTCGTGAGGGTACTTATTATAGAGAGAGAGAGAGAGATTTATCGAGAATTTTCCGGCTGGATTTCATTTGTTTTATTAGCTTTAATTTGCGTTTGGATGGAGAATCGTGATTGTATTGGAGGAGATATAGAGAACTATGGAAGTGTCAGTGGTGGATTCTGTGAAAGAAGAGAGAGCAATATGTCGTCCTTTTCAATGGCGGATGCCGCCATGAGAGATCCTCTCCTGGATCTGAAGGCTAGAGGCAACAGCACTTCTCAGATTGCTTTAATTGGCGCTAAGGTTTATCCCATCGAAAGCCTCGATTACGAGTATGAAACTTCTTATATATTCTGTGGTAGAAGATATTTGCCCCAAACAATTTTGTAGAATTTGATCTTTAGGTGCCTGTTTGCGTCACCTTGTTTGTTGTGATTTTCAATTTTCCATTTTCCATTTGTTGTGTATATGAGGGCAAAGCGATTTTGATCAACTATTAGAGAACTTTTTTTTTTTTTTTGTACATATATTTTAGGCTCATCTCGAGCTTCAAAATGAGTTGATCTCAAGGCTGGTGTTGATAAATTTCTAATCTCATGAAATTTGGTGTTGATAAAAAACTTATCTTCCTATGGAGTTGGTATATTATATTTTTAATTATACTTTTATATACATGCTATTTATGTATATTGAATGCTGTTCTGCTTTTTTTGGGGAAGACGTTGCTGTTTTCTGAAGAAGAAAAACTAAAATACTATGAACACAAAATCAAGCTACAATCTAATAATGGATGAATTATCTACTAGCCACTCCACGTGATTGGGAATGCATGGTTAGACAACAGATACATGTGCAATTATACAGCTACCAAATTTATAGGTTATATTATTGTGTTCCTACTTTTGCGCTTAAATGAATTCTGCAATAATTAAGTAAAATCTGATCTGATTCACTTCTTTGCTATTTTGTTTTGCAGGATTATAGAAAATGAACTTTTTAAGCAGGATTGGAGATCTAGGAAAAAGGTTGAGATTTTTCAGTATATTTTTCTCAAATGGACACTTGCTCTACTCATCGGGTTGCTCACAGGTCTTGTTGGCTTCCTCAATAACCTTGCAGTTGAAAATATTGCTGGTTTCAAGCATCTATACATTAGCAAGTTGATGCTTAAGGATAAGTAAGACTTTTCAGATTGATTTTTAAATATATCTTCTGAGTAGTTTCATAGGGCATATGGTTTTTAATGTGAAGTTAGTGGTTGTTATCGCATCATCTATATTGGCATGTACCAAAAGGCCACTCCTGGAAGTTGGATTTATTGCTAAAATTTGCCACCTTACTCTACTATTCTATTAGTGCACATCCTTTTTTCATGTCTCATGTAACATATTTGACATATTCATTATCAACTTCTATTGAAGTTAGGGTGCTCATCCATTTTTTTTCTTCCAATGGTTGGTGCAAACTTATTCTGGTAATAATATAAATTAGCATGGAGAATGTTAGCAAATAGTGACTATTTGAGCTTCATATTTTCCCTTCATGGTATTAATGAATACCTTTATTATTTCTTGGTGTAAGATCGCGAATTAACCATTATTATCAAGTACTTATGATGAGATTTTTGTTGCGTTGCGAAAATTTGACGGGCATTTGTGCCTCTCATCATTTCATTTTTAAAGGAATGACCAACTAATTTATCCTAGTGCAGGTATTTTCTGGCATTTGGAGCATTTGCTGGTATCAACATGACTTTGGCTATTTGTGCTGCAGCCCTATGTGCATTCATCGCCCCTGCTGCAGCTGGCTCTGGCATACCTGAGGTGAAAGCCTATCTTAATGGTGTAGATGCTCATTCCATTCTGGCTCCAAGTACTCTATTTGTAAAGGTGAGTTACATTTGCTCCCACGTTCCCACTTCATACATTATCACATAGTCTCTGTTGATAGGTGGATTTGAAATTACACAACCTTAAAGAATTTCAACTGATGGCTCTATTTTCTAGTGAATTGGCATTGATCCACCACCTTAACTTCTTTACTGTTTTCCATTCTTTTTTACTTCCTCTACTTGAGGACTTTTTTGGCGTCTAGTTATTACTTTTGAGGTCTTTATTAAATACCATGGACCTTGGACTTTGTTGTATTTCAAATGATGCTTTACCTTAAATGTACTATCACTATTAACGTACATCTGAACTTCTGTAGATTTTTGGTTCCATTTTCGGAGTTTCTGCTGGATTTTATGTTGGCAAGGAAGGACCAATGGTACATACAGGTGCCTGTATAGCAAATTTTCTTGGACAAGGAGGTTCCCGAAAGTATCATTTGACTTGGAAATGGCTTAGATACTTCAAAAATGACCGTGACAGGAGGGATTTAATTACTTGTGGTGCAGCTGCTGGCGTGGCTGCTGCTTTCCGTGCTCCAGTTGGTGGTGTACTTTTTGCCCTTGAAGAAGCAGCGTCATGGTATCTTTGCTTCCTTCCCTATCTCTTTGTACATGTTTTATTCTTTCTCATATAATCAATACAAACATTGGGATATAATCTGGAGAATTATTGCACATAAAACCAACAGAAGAGGTTTTTGAAGTAAGAGATTTAAGGATTAATGTTGTTTGCTGTGGTGATCTGATGCCATTTTCTGTGAATACAATCCATGTCAACATTTTAAAATAATTTTGTAATAGTATGTATAACAGACTTTGTTCCTTACTGATGCCAACTAGTTCTGTTAGTTTGATGCTCATAGGAACAATTTCAGCATGTTTAGATAGACCAAATATTTGTTCAAGAAAGCTTTTGCATCAAAACAAGAAGAAAATGGAAGTGAAGCTTTTGCATCAAAACAAGAAGAAAATAGAAGTGCACAACTCGACCAGCTTTTTTTTTTTTTTTTTGTAGAATATTGCTGCCTGTGTATGAGGATAGACATATGTTCATTTTCAAGAATTTTGTTGCATGCACGGATGCTTCATGCAGCTTTATTTGTAACCATTACATATTTTAGCTTGATGAGATGAATCAGATTTTTGTATCAACCTTTAGGAATTTTTATATTTAAATGTTTCAGGTGGCGGAGTGCTCTTCTTTGGAGAACCTTCTTCACAACTGCAGTTGTAGCTATGGTTTTAAGATATCTCATAAATTTTTGCAGCAATGGCAGTTGTGGACTGTTTGGACAAGGAGGACTTATTATATTTGATGTGAATGCATCAATCCCTGCTTATAACACTGCAGATCTTCTTGCAGTTATATTAATTGGGGTTCTTGGAGGTCTCCTTGGTTCCCTATACAATTATCTTGTGGACAAAGTCCTAAGAACATATAGCTTCATCAACGAGTATGCTCGTTCAACACATTCTCCTATTTACTAAACAATTGCTTCTGTTTTCACAGTGTTAATTTAATGTAAATTCCTTGCAGGAGAGGACCTGCTTTCAGGATCCTGCTTGTGATCATTATTTCCCTTTTAACATCTTGTTTTGCTTACTGTCTCCCTTGGGTTGCAAAATGTACTCCATGCCCTACCAGCTTCGAGAACGAGTGCCCCACAACACATGGCACTGGCAACTACAAACTTTTCCAATGTCAACCGGGACACTACAATGATCTTGCCTCACTTTTCCTCAACACCAATGATGATGCCATCCGAAATCTGTTCAGTCCTATAAATAAAAACCAATTTCACATCTCCTCACTAGTTATTTTCTTTATCGCAGTCTACATTCTAGGCATTATTACTTATGGAATTGCTGTCCCAGCGGGGCTCTTCATTCCAGTCATTCTTGCTGGAGCCTCGTATGGGCGCCTTGTTGGAAGACTAATGGGTGGTATGTGCAATCTCGATGTTGGTCTGTTTGCCCTTCTTGGAGCTGCTTCATTTCTTGGTGGGACTATGAGAATGACTGTATCACTATGTGTCATTCTCCTAGAACTTACTAATGACCTACTAATGCTCCCGTTAATGATGCTCGTCCTTCTCATATCAAAAACTGTAGCAGACAGTTTCAACAAGGGGGTCTACGACCAAATTGTGAAGATGAAGGGTTTTCCTTACATGGAAGCCCATGCTGAACCCTACATGAAACATCTTACTGCTGGGGATGTTTGTTCTGATCCGTTGGTTACGTTTTCGGGTGTTGAGAAAGTCGGTAATGTATTGCACGCTTTGAAGATGACTCGACATAACGGGTTTCCGGTTATTGATGAGCCCCCATTCACAGATGCATCGGAGCTATGTGGCATCGTTCTGAGGTCTCATTTAGTTGTTTTTCTCAAAGGGAGAAACTTCACGAAGAATAAGGTGTTGTCTGGATCACGCATTGTAAAGATGTTTAACATGTTCGATTTTGCCAAGGCTGGATCCGGAAAAGGGATTAAAGTGGAGGATTTGGAGTTGAGCGAGGAGGAAATGGAGATGTATGTCGATCTCCATCCAATCACCAATACATCTCCTTACATGGTAGTAGAGACCATGTCTCTAGCCAAAGCTGCTGTGCTCTTTCGAGAACTTGGCCTTAGACACTTGTGTGTTGTCCCTAAACAACCTGGGGTGAGCATAACATGAACATCTATCGTTTTTTCCCTTTATATGATTTCCCACTTCCTAAAAAAGAACACTAATATATCATTACAACATCTTTGATGTTTAATATAGTTTGTGTTTCATTACAACATCTTTGATGTTTAATATAGTTTGTGTTTCATGATGATTTGCAGAGGCCTCCAATTGTTGGAATCTTAACAAGGCATGATTTTATGGCAGAGCACGTTTTTACACTCTACCCACAATTTGCTCACCACGAGAAGTAAGCAGTCTCAGTTCATTACATATGTTTGTACTATAAACAAGGAAATAGAGGCATTGTACTGTGTACATAAACAATTATGCATGGTTCTTGTTGGATTTGCATCCAACAACACCATTTGTTTATTGTGATAATTAGCTTGTAAGCTTCTCAAGCTAACTCACTCTGCTCTTCATGTAAGCAAATAAGAAAATCAGAATTTCCATGTGAAAATATATCGTTACATATCACTTGGGTGTTACAAAATGCTTACATTAATTGCATGAATTATAAAAATAAAATATAATTGGGCAAGAAGAATGTGAAAAAATTATCCCAAACTTGGGGTGAATTTGCACCATAATATAAACGTTTGTGGTGTATTTGTACGTTTTCATAATATTAGAAATTAGAAATGAGGATAGGATTTGGTGCAGTATAAAATACATCCCAAAATCCAAATGGTGTGCATGGCACTTCAGGTCTTCAATCTTCTTTGTTGTTCTCTAGATTCTTCTTTAGCAACTATCTTATCTAAGAACTAGAAAGTTGGCTCTACTGCCTGCTACAATACTTATCTATCAATCTGATTGAGATAACTCTTCGAGCGCACGTTTAACCAACCTTTAAATTTAGCATCATTCTTTAAGGAAATATGCATTTTTTTGTCCTTTGTTCTTTGCATTTCAACCCTTTGTTTGCTTTTGCACTTTCTTGTTTGTGTTGTTAATGAAGGAACAAAAATAACATTGTAGGGGACAAAACAAGTAAGTGCGGGATAAAACATCAATGGCCTTATAGTTCAATTGGTATCTTATTTTTATAAATATGTAAATTATGATGACGAGAGTTTGAATTCGAGATATGCAAGTTTTTATTATTTACCTCCCTTCAACTTCCCCAAACTCATTAAAAAAATGTACAAGGGTAAAATAACAAAACACAAAATCATAACAAAACTATACCCAAGTGTGACGCATTATCATGAGAAATGAAGTATACTTAATAACTTTTGTAAGGACAAAATTTCCCCTTCAATATAAATCAGTAAATACAAGCATGAAAGGCCAGTTAAATTACCCAATGAATTTCACGACCAGAGTTGTTTGAGTGGACTATGTTGACGTGTAATTTTGTAAAGTGGATTTTATCAAACAATTAAATCAAATCAAATAAAAGTGCGAGTAATTTGAGTTTTGTTGATTTTGCACGATAAAAATGTATGAGTCCTGATCGGCTAAAATAGTTCGGTTAGGTTAGGTAGGAAAATTTATCACTTAAGGAAGAGTTTTTTTATACAAACTTTCCAACCCTCTGTCATGCAAATGATCTCCTATTTATAGTAGTAGAATTAGAGATAAAATATCTAATATCCCTTGATTTAGAGGATCCTAACTACTTAATATTGATATTGATTGAATCAATATCCCTAAGTTTTGGGGTAGTTGTTGAAAAAACCTTTCTTTAATTATTGTCGAATGGTCTCAACTCGGTCATTTACCAAAAGACGACAAGAGGATTTTTGTGTTGATATGAATAGTTCAACCAATAACGGACCGACCTGCACTCATCACTCACAAATTTTCGCTATTAATCGGTTGTTCTTTGTCTTTCTTAAAGTGATGACAGTAACCTTGTATGACCGGTCCTCTTCTACAGGTTCAACTCGTCATTGTACCAACTTGAGGGAATTGCTCTTTCAAAGGTCAGATCGATGTATATGGCACAACAAACTACACTAGATTCATAGTCGAAGGTGGAAAACAAATTAAAATGAGATCTCATCATTTTAACATACCAACCAAACTAATTGTTAATCACATCAAGCATGTAATACAAATAATCATATATTAGGAAGTAAATGTAATATACAGGATCATTGTTTAAGCACTTGACTTTATCAAATGTTCATATCGAGATAGATTTAACAAGAAAAAAATGAAAAAAAGAGTAGCATTTTTCAATTTTGAAAAACATTCTTTTCAGCTATGAAAAATTAATTGGCAAGAAGTCCACCAAAAGAATTGAACACCCCTTAACCCAAGTGCATTATAGTCGCACAACCTTTTAGAATAAATTTTTTTTTTTTAATATTTCTTTGCCAAACACAACCTTAATTTTGAATCACAATATTTTATAATATTGTTGGTTAAACGTTGCCAGTCGTAGAATCTGGAAGAGGCAGGGGAGAGAGTGTGCGTGGGAATAGTGAAGACGCATGGCCTCATTGCCACCGCCAACGGCGACGAACAAGATGAATGTTGTGGGAGGCCCCGCCGCCGTCACTCATCTTAAGACGGTGCTGATAACGGGGGTGAGCCGTGGCCTTGGTAAAGCCCTAGCGTTGGAATTGGCTAAGCGCGGCCACACCGTAATCGGCTGCTCCCGCTCCGCAGATAAGCTTTCCTCTCTACAGTCGGAGCTCGTCTCCACCTCCGAAGATAAGAGCAACAGAGACAAGCACTTCGTCATGAATGTTGACGTGGTAATTCATCTCTCTCTCTCTAATTTATCTGCTCTGATCACGTACTTTTTATGGCGTGTGACTGCTGTTCAATTAGAGATCTAATCGGAGTGTTGAGGAGTTGGCACGTGCCGTTGTGGAAAAGAAAGCTATTCCTGATATTATAGGTATGTTGATTTCCTAGCAATTTTTTCGCGCTGAAGATACTGTTTTTGGTTCTTTAGTGGTGTGCTGTTGTGGAAATTGTTTAGTTTGTTTCAAGATGAGATTATTCAGTCCATTTTTGTTATATAGCTTTTATGTTGCCTTGATGATGATAATGCTTGTTGGCACCTTGTAGAAGTGGCTAGGCTTTTGTTCATACCTCTAAATATAACATTTCAGAGTGCAATTATAACAGCACATTGAGGGTTGGAATGCAAATTTTGATTATCTTGTGGATCAATTGGGTGGCAAAACCATGTTTTTCACTCTTGATAGGACCTGCCACTGTTTTCATTTTATAAATTGTTTTTTTTTTTTCCCTATCCCTGTGCTTTGTAAGAGTTATCTTTGTTTCCCTATTCTACAAAATTTAATTTGTTTGAAATTCTTATCGAATATTGGTTTTTTTTTTTTTTTTGCAAGCATACATTTCGAATGATGATGCCAAGTTGCTTATACTTTCAACAAAATGCTAGTTCCCAATTGCTTAGCTACACCGTGTTAGAATTTTCTAGTGTTATTCTAAGTTGAATTTTGTAGAAGCTAAGAGTCAAGTGATTTCTTTGTTTTCTTGCTTTTTGCTGTTGCTTTTGCTTTTGTTTTGAAAAATACGATTGTTGGATTAGCACATTTCTTCTGTCTACTAGATAGTGCTGTTGACATAGTGTAATGATTCTCTAATATAATGAATCCTTTGGCACTTTTAACTCATTTTTTTTTGATTGTATGAGATTTGCTTAGTTCCTGATTACATTTTGTCACTGCATAATATGAAAAGTAGTGTGAGACAACTTCACTTTAGGTCTTTACAGGTGCTGGTTTGTATTCAATTTGTATTTTACTCAGTGCTGTCCTTAATTTAGTAGGAAAGTTTCCAAATTATGTGATTAATGCAAGAAAATTTTTCAGTAAACAATGCTGGGACAATTAATAAGAACAATAAAATATGGGAGGTTCCAGAAGAGGAATTTGACACAGTCATTGACACGAACATCAAGGGGACAACAAATGTATTACGCCACTTCATCCCAGTTATGATTGAGAACAAACACGGGATAATTGTTAATGTGTCATCTGGATGGGGAAGATCCGCTGCCGCACAGGTAAGATAGTATGTTTTTCTCTTGATCTTTTCGTTTTAAGCCATAGTCCTATCACTTAATGTAATAAATGGATCCACTATATTTATTAATATTAGTATGTGGAATATAGAGGCCTGTTTTGTATGGTTGTTAACTTGTCATGGTAACCACATATAACTCATAGAAGGATAATTACTGCTTCGTTATGCTGTAAGTTCAAGTGGTTCTGAGCACAATACTATGTTCTATCGCACATGATAGAACACTATAATAAAAATAAACATTGAGGTACACATTTAGATTAACTCAGTAGAAAAATTCCATTGTAGACTGCATGAGCATTTCTTAATTTCAATTTTCAATGTTATCAAGGTGCTCTATATCTGATATGTGGATGACAAAGATTTGAGTTCTAAATCTGAATTCTTCAGCACCTAGATTCTCATGTTCTGTGCTTTGTACCATGTTGCTTGTTAGTTGAGACTTTATTAATAAAAATACTAGGTGGCTCCCTATTGTGCTTCAAAATGGGCTGTGGAGGGTTTGACAAGGGCAGTTGCAAAGGAGTTGCCTCCTGGATTGGCAGTTGTTGCGCTGAATCCCGGTGTGATTAATACTGAGATGCTCCAATCATGTTTTGGTGGTTCAGCTGCACTGTATCCAACGCCTGAATCATGGTTTTCTCTCTCTCTCTCTCTCTCTCTTTTTCTCTCTCTCTCTCTATGCTCATATGTGTGTGACTAAATGTGTTGCTCAAACCTGAATACAGTTGTCTGCACTGTACCCTGTGAAATTCCTGGAAATGCATCGTTCATAATTTTCTATGTTGCAAACTTTCTTTTGGGGTGCTAATATACCTTATGTATGTGTAAGAACGAGTGATCATGTACATTGAACTTATAATCTCTGTGGTATCCCTCACATAAATGACAGTGTTTCTCACTCCTTTTCCAATCTAGAAGACATTCATGTTCAAAATGCACATTTGAAAACTTGCAAATTTTGAGACTGCATGTAAATAATAATTTTATTTTTTGCATCCTCATGACATAAGATGCTAATACTAAAAGTTAACATTTAAGATATTTATCTCTGTCATGAGAAATTTCAGAGGCAGCAGGGTAAAACATGAAAAGATACTAATTCATCTAAATAGAGATTTTGGAGATCAGTTTGGGATCAGTGATTCTGCACTAGTGGAATAAATTGGAAGAGTTAGGTGGCAGGAGGATTGTGTTTTCTCTTACCCAGTAAGTCTGATTAAAGTGAGGCCCCCAAGGCTTCCATTTTACCTATGTAGGTATTAGAAGTTAGTTTGTTTCAGTTGGTAAACATTCTGTGAAGCCTCAGTTTGAATGCATATCTCAACAAGATACTTGTTCAATGTAGTCATGTGGTATGCTTATTGGTGCGTGTCTGGGCAGTCATACAGTCCACAAGGCTGCAGAACCAGACCTATTCTGTAGAGTCAGGGAAAGTGAAAGCTCGTTCTTTTAATTGTACTATCAGGTAGTTTTCACTTTAAGAGCAATTAAGCAATCAAGAGGAAAACACAAAGACAGAATTGTATATGGGCGAAGGGGGCATGCTCTTTAGGGGCAATATTGTAATTACAAAATTACTTGAAAAAAAAAAGTCTATCTAATTAGTTCCTTGCTCTTAAATGATAATTTTTTTTTTCTCCTTTACTCTTATCTTTCTCAAAATTTTCAGGTTGAACAAAAACTCGATGTCTATAGAAAATCTCAAATGTAAAGACTGTTTGACTCTATTTATTTAACACCCTAATAAAATATAATACGACAAAAGACTTAATTGTCCCTCTGTGTCTAAGTTTGTAAGGCTTTACGCCCAACATTACTTCTCGAAGAGATACCTTGCCTCAAGGTGAAATAGAGAAAACTGCCACTGATTCACATCAAATGGCTCCCATGTTGCCTCGTAGTTTGGTAGCTTTTTCCATTTAATCAACACCTCTTTTTTACTAAACACCTCTTGATGCACTCCCTCTTAGCCAGTTTCATCACCACCTCCATGTTTTCTGTCAAAGTGGGTGGAAGAGAGAGATCAAGAAGTTTTGTGATCTTCAATCACCTAATGCAATTGTGACACATGAATCACTGGACGACTTTGTGAAGAGGGTGACAAACTCAAACGATAAGCCACCATAGAAATCCCCTTCAATCCATGATGTGTTTAGTGTTCTTACTATCATTAAAAAACGTAAAATATCAATATTTAAATTTTTTAAGGTAAATTCATTAATTATATTGCACTTCATAATATATTTGGAAAAGTGCTTCTTAAGGTCCTTAAGGCTATGTATGCTCTGGACAGGTGAATTTTGCTAGTTTGGATTTAGGATTCAGAAGGATTTTATTAGTTTGAATTTTGAAAATCTTGTGTTTTTTTTGACATTTTGTAGGGTGAGATTATAGTTGTTATTTTCACATTGAGAACTATAGAAAAAATAGATAATGATGTATTACTTTATTTGAAAAAAAGTAGATTTGTTGGGAATTGTAGAAAAAATAGATGTTGATGTTGTAATTTATAGAAAAAGGTACAAAAATTGGGTAGGATTACACAATTTTCAAAATCCCAATGCATACAAGGATTAAAATTTGAAGTTCAAACAAGTATAGCCAGAACTATGGTGTTTTGTTTATAGAAGTCCCTAAACTACCACTTTGTTTTGAAATGTCTCTTAACTATTAAAAAGTAATATATTAAGGCTGCTCACATATGACTATTCCGTAATGGTTAATGTTGTTGCTATGTAGGACTTTTTGGGACAAAAATATAAAAGTTTAAGGAGCTTGTAAGATGAAAAATAAATGTTTGGGATTCTGAGATAAAAATAATAAAAGCTTAAGGACCAACTAACAAAAAATTACAATATTTTTTGTCTTTTTTATCTTTCACCATTGTTGTTGTAAGAACTTGTAAAACTTGTTTAGTAGTCTGTTATAAAAGGATCTCATGATGTTTGCAATGAAACCGTTATCCCACAATTTTAATAAATCAATAATAGAAGAAAAATATTATGCCAAATAGCCAGAAAAATCCAAACATTTACGAGTTTTTTTCATTTTAGCCAATTCTATAAAAATTGTCAATTTAGTCAAGTTTTATCAAATTAGCTGTGATTCTAGCAAAATTTCAATTTTAGTCAAAATTAGGAGGTAAATGTTTGTGCTTGGTTTGTCTATTATCAAACAATTTCGAGTTTAGTTACTGAATACATTTAAGGTTCACGAACGTAGTGGAGCTTAATTAAGCTCAAATGAGCTTCATAAATAATAATTATACAATTCTTCAATGTATTAATATAATAAATTATATACTCTAAAAAATATAATATATCGTCTAAAACATATAATTTAACTATAAATTATAATTAGATATTTATATACTTTCCGTAAGTAAAAAATATAATAATTTAAAATGTTGGAAATTAGTATTATCTTTTACGAGCTATCTCATGCATGGTTCAAAGTAACGGCCGTTACGGCCGTTATAACAGCGTTTCGTAACCTTAACGGCCTTCTCCGCGTCACTGATTTGGTTAAAAACGGTCGACTACATTATCGGGCTTGATATCGGCGCGATAACGCTCGTAACGGCGTTATGCGGCGTTATATCGGACTGTAACGGCGTTATAACGGACTGTAACGGCGTTATAACGGACGTAACGGTTTCAAGGGGCAAAAAAAGGGAAACGACGGATAGATAATTGAATTTGAACACTGTATATTCTTTTTTCGATTGAATGTAATATTTTTTATACATATTTATTATATATGGGTATAATACTATGATATACCTTCAATGTGTATTGTGTAGTACGCAAAAATGTAGATAAATTAAAGTTGTAGCAATAAAAATAGTAGTTGTTATTTGCTATAATATGTAGAGAAATTAATAGTTGTTATTTGCTATTTGCAATAAAAATACAGGATATCGAGGATTTGGATATTATCATAAGTATTCACATGAACAACCTATACCTCATCCTACTCATTATGATTATGCACATTTTCCTATTTATCCTGAAAGGGAAGATAATGATGACTTTGAACCACCTCGACATTCCACGTGGTATTAATAATGTATGTAATTATATGTTTCATATGTTAATTCTAGTTGTAATATTGTTTTTTACTTTAATTTAGTAAAAATATATATATAAGTAATTTTCTTTAACTTTTAGACTATTTTTGAGTTTTTTCGAAAAATTGTCCGTTACGGCCGCGAAATCTCCGCGAAATTGTAATGTAACCTTAACGGTGGACACCGCGACAAGCACCGCGACCGTTACTTTGAACCATGATCTCATGAGTCCGTCGATGAGCTTGATCATGAGTTAAGGAGCTGAATGACGTCAAGACTGAGTTTTTTTTTTTTAATGGATCACAGTAAAAGATTTTGAATGAGCTTTTATCAAATCGAGCTCTGAATAGTCAAAAGCGCCTTGGTTCGTTTACATCCCCACACCCTAGTAAAACTTTTGCCTCAGAACACGGTTGTTATCTCCACATGGGCTATCATAATGCATTAGCATATCAGATTTAATTTTGTCAAAGGTGGTAGGTTTTGCCACTGGGTCCTAGTGCATAGGCACGGATTTTTACAACTTTCATCAAAATATGTATTGATTCCGTTTGACTTTTGATTTTCTTAAACCAGCCCTATGCGTAGGGTAGACTGAAGTAAAAGTGGGGATCCAGACTTTAGTAACTATTTGCAAGCATTGATCTGTCATAGTGAAATAGTTTCGTCCTTTTTTTAACAGGGCTCCTGGGGCAGCTACTCTGATTCTCCATCTCACAGTTGCTGACAATGGTGCATCTCTTACCGTGTGAATTCTTCAGCGTACGAGGAGTCTAGTGCTATTATACAAGAATCTTACAAGAAAGTAAATGAGATTTGTGGACAAAATGTATATCCATGCGTTGTGATGTGGAAGAGGATATGTATTATCAGATTCTGCAGCTTCTGAGAATCAATTTGTTTTTGCATTGCGTATGAAGGTTTAGGTACTCTAGCTCTTTGGGAAAAGGATAACTTAGTAATATCTTCATGTTTCAATTTTCTCTTGTAGTGAATGACTGAATTCTGCTATGCTATATCTGGTGAAAAAGATAGATGGTTTTATCAGTCAGCTTGCTAAACGTGAGAAATTCGTCATCATATTACACGTATTGATTGCACGTCTTGGTTTCATAATTTTTGTTTTGGGAGGTCTTAAATTCTAATCCGGTTGGCTAGTTCGGTTCCATTGATTAACACCAGGGTTGCTTATTTTCTTATATTTATATGTGCAGATTGTGCATGTAGATGATATCTATTTTTGTACGCATGATTTACTTGTTTGGTGTTTGATGTTTTAATTCTTGGAAACCTTTATAATTAATTTGCATAAGACAGTTGGGAGTTTGTTGTGTCATTTCCTTGAATGATTGTAAACTTAGAGGACATTGTAATGAACCATTCAAATAACCATTTACACATGTCTTGGTGTCTCTATTGCAAATGATGTTTTATCTTCTATACTAACTTCATCGATACTACTCTTATATATATATATGAGTTTTAGATCACGTGCGTTGCACGTGGAGATCGATTTAAATTAATACAAATACCTTATATATAATATTTTTATATTAGAGTTATAATTATAATAGGATTCTATAAGATTTTGAATTAGTTAGAATTCTATATAAAATTATTTAAGTATGAAAATCCTAAATTATTATTATAATTTTTAATAATAATCTTTAATATGAATATATTTTTCAATCTATATTTTGTAAGAAAATATTCACACTTTTATATAAGTAATAGATATATATTAATAATGTCATTTGATAAGAGGAAATATTTCAAACTAAGTTGGATAGTTGAACATCTTTTAGTCAAAAAATGACCATTTGATTCAAACATCCTCCAATTTGTATGTGTTAGGTTGAATATGGTTTCCATTTCATCTTATTTCACCTCTCTCCCTCTCTCGTCATTCCCCTCTCTTTCTTCTTCCTCTTATTCTCTCATTTAACTAATCTCTTTTACCATCTAAAAATAAGTTTGCATCTTTCATGATGTATGTATGGACGATGTATATGAATAATTTTTTTTTTTAAAGTTATATTCATAATTTCACAAAAAATTGATGAAAACACATAAACAAGAGAGATTACATGAACAAACACAACTTGTATGATACATGTGGCTCGAAATATTGATGAAACCACATAAACAAGAGAGACTACATAAGCAAACATGACTCATGTGGCACGCAGAACGCTTGTGGCTAGCGCCACACAAAATGCACATGTACAAATCATGTGGCAGAATATACGAGTAACAGTGGCTTGTGTTGTTCGTGCCACATGAAACACGAGCACACAAACCTACACAATAAGCAATAGATACGAGCATATGAATTTTGACTTACAGGCACACTAGCCTACACAAATTACAACTCGTGTTGCCACATGAGCCATACGAATTACAGAGTTGCAGAAATTTTCACATTTTTGGTGACATTTTGAGGGTTGTTTGGTATCAAATTTTACCAGTATATAAAAGGGCTGATCTAATACTTTGCCTTGTCCAGATATTCACTTCATTACAGAATTCTACTCTTCACTATACTTTGATCCTTCCATGATATTATATTCTTAACATCCCAAAAGAGCAAGTCCTATTCATAGTATACAATTACATTATGACAATTCTAGATCCAGCAGAGTTGAGAACTATTCTACTATCAGCAAATTGTTCTGCATCAACCCCTCTCCAACAGTTGGAAATTCAGGTGATAGTTGCCATTCCCCATCAATCAAGAACTTGATTTGGTACCTTCATTAACATCCATAAACACATAAACAAGAAAGAAACAATGGTGGTGATTACTATGGTTAACGATTTTCATTGTTGTCTAATAGTTACCTTCCAGGTCTAAGCAACAATGTCGTTGAGAATGTCGTGTATAACCCACTATACTCTGGCGATAGGTTTTCCCCTTGACTCCAACCATCAAAGGAACCCATTACTTGCACACTCTGGAACCCAATCATGGAGAAAAATCTCATATTTCCATAATGTTATTCATGATTATGCATATCTAACACCCAATCATGGAGAAGAGTTCTGAGGAACTTATTCGATTACTATACCCATTGTTCATATTCATAGGCCTGGAAAAGTAAAAAATTAATGTCTTTTACCTATGACATTAGCCATGTAACATAAATATATTTGGCATAATCATCGGACACAATGGCATACAAAAAAGATTGATGACTGCAACTGGATGTTTTTACTCAAACAAGCCAATATAGAAACCATGAAATTATCTAAAAGAAACTTTCAGAGACCTAGGTGAACTGATTATTATGATGCTCTCAACATTCTCAGGAAAAGAGCTCTTAAAAACTAGAAATTAGTTGTTAGCCCTAACCAAGTATTTCAATATCAGAATTCAGAATACTTGTGCATCACAAATATATCCTCTTCTCCCAGTCTCACGAAGATAAGCTTGTATATTATTTTAATTCTTATTTGTCATGTATGTCAATTTTTCATTTCCATACATGGCCCTAATTTAAGAAATTTCGATATTACTTCACATCAACTATCTAGATAGTAATGATTGAGATATGAGAATATATAAGGAAATTAGAGATTAAATTTAATGTTTTAATCATATTAGCCATCATTTCTTAATCTATGTAAAAAATTAAATTTAATGTTTTAATCATATTAGCCATCATTTCTTAATCTATGTAAAAATTATCTTTGAGGAACAAAACGGTAGTGCTTCTGATATTTTTCAAGATAACCTGTGCTGTCTTCATTCTACTTCAAAATTTAAATATCATTATGGTGTTTCCATGCATGCTTTAACCTTGTAGAAATCTAGCTAAAGCTGATTTATTTATTTTTTCGATAATTCAAACTATGCAGCTGGTACACACTAAAATTTCTTCACAAACTTTTGAACATCCATATTTTCTTAAGTTGTTATCTTTGTAAACAATCAAAAGGAACACACACACACATATTTGAAGATAAAAAGCTAAGTTTAAAAAGTATACCTCCGCCATACCACGCCATACTAAAGGAACTTCTCGCGGTTGTGCAGCATTCACATTCTTGATCTGTTCCTCCAGCCTTTTCTGTACAGCTTTTACCATAGGAAACATCATATAATGAGGAAATGATGGAAACGTAAGTTAGCAGAGATGATGTAGTAACATATCCTATAGTAGTGCAACCCTCCATTTCATTTCAGTTCATCATCTTCATTTCCAGTATTTGTTTTAATCCATAGTTATAGCATTTTGTAATGGAAGAGAACAGTTTCACACACAATAGCTCAGATTACTCTATTCGATTTTAACAAAAAATATAAAAAAATACTATCAAGTTGAGAGATGCTGAAATTTTCTTCAAGCCAGCAGATAAGAATGATCAATCATAATGGACCATGATAACTTAACTGGGATACAACAAAAACAAACAAAGTGTTGAATTTTATATCATATGGTTGAATTGGAAACATAAAAAGTGAAACATATAACATTATCCAATGGATAATTTGCCTGAGAAGATTTCCACTCTCTATTCATATCTCTCATTTGATAACATAGATTTTTGAAAACTGAATCAATATTTCAACGATTTCACACGTTGCTACCACGTGGAGCAATGTAACTCTAAAATTTACTGTTTCCACTATTGAAGTCGATTCCATGTTCTTGGAAGCGTTAAAATTCATAATCAAATGATTCAAATCAATGGAGTCTTGAGGTACTATTTGATTTTATACTCTTAACTATGATTTCTTCCATACTTGTGTTTCTTATTTATCTACTGCTATATATAGGTGATTTTGCAATTGTGACAGGGGAATTTTATAACTGTGATACTACGACAGATACAAGTTTGATAGCACTTTGGGCACATTAACTGATGTAGCTCCAAATCGTCGAACCACATTAACTGCTTTACCTTGTAGTCTTGAAAGGAGGAGAGACTGAATGTATTTTCCATTAATCTTTCTTGAACCATCTGGGATATCATAATTGGCGATTTCTTCAGCCAAATTAACAAGAGCCTACAAGTAAAATACAATAAATTTTTCTTACATTTCAATAATATGAGCAAATAGTACAATGAAGAAGTTTTAAAAAATAACCTGAATCTCTAGTTCCACGGCAGCGAGTTCACTCTTGAAATCAAGTAATGCATCGTCCTTAACTTGTAACTGCATTCACAAATGTCAAACAGAATTTATACCATCATACAGAAGGACAAATCAGAAAATCCATTCCATGATCTTCTGTTAATTATCATTGGCTACTCAATCTCACATGTAGAACAAAAAGTGCCAAGAATGAAACTTCTAATGATGCCGATTTCTTTCCATATTATAGCATCATTTATTAATGTAACAAAGAAAGTGATTCACAGCCAAACCTGGCGCTTTAGAAACCGATTCTGTTGATTAGCTTCACTAAGTTTCTTGACAAGCACTGACCTTTGAGAATCAACAAGCAATGCTTTCAACTGTACAGAAACAAGAATGTTAGCTAATACATAAAATTCTCAACCAATAACCGTGAACTCAAATATCCCTGATAAGATGTTCACACTATATCTTATTTGTATATTCATTAACCCAATTGAAGTCACCTCTTCACTACTCGTTGGTCGTTCAAGTGCCTCCTCATCCATTGAGACATTATCTGACTGTATAGCTGAGAGCTCCTCCTCCATACAAGGTGGTGTACAAAACAACGTTGTTGTTGTTGTACGTTTATAATGAAGAGAGCTTTTACCAATCAAAACGAGACTCAGGTAGCTCAATCTAGGCATATAATCTCGAGATTTATCAATTCCCTTCACATTGATTCTGCCAATTTACAGAAAAATCATCAATGCCCTTACAATACACAGTTTTCATTTCAGAACCCATCAACTAAAATAAAAACTTATTTGACTATAACAAGTCCCAATACGAATTTGCGATGGAACAGAGACTCACCTAGCTAAACATGGTTGCACAGCGGTGCTGATTGTATTACAGTGCATATTTCAACAGCTCCTACAGAAAAATACAAGGGACATTAGAAGCAAGGTTGAAGGGCACAAGAAAAGGGTGTGTGTATATGAATACTATTTAGGCATTCTATCGAACACGTTGAAAGCATTCTAAAAGACGAGATGTTTCTTTTGTTTCCCGATTATAGTGGGGAGTGTGAGCCAGAGACGCAGCGCCACGTGTCAGAGGTGGGGACATCAAAATACTGCATTTATCTAAAAAGTATAAATGGTCGACTATATGCTAAAACATATAATAGTATACATTTTCTGTCACATTCATTATAATTTGGTACATTTCTATCACAATACCGAAAAGTATATCCTAGTGTCAGAAAATGATCTTAGTGATGAAAATTAAAATTGAAAAATGGTTGCCAGCATGTGTGCTAAAAAATAGTGGATTATAGTTAGTTAACTATAACCCATATTGCATTGTAGAAGAGAAATTGAGTAGTTCATAACTAGGATGTGCTTGGGCTGGTTCACCAAGGTGATTATTGTCCTGTGAAACTTGGTTGCTATTTTTTACGTTCTTTCCGTACGTGCTCCAGGATTGACGTGTGCACTGCACGCGCCACATAAGCACGTGAAGGCAAAGCAGAACACTTCCATGTGCGCATTTTTTTATCCTTTTTTAATTATTATTAATTGTTTTATTTCTTTTTCCTAATTATTATTAAATATTTTGTATTTCTTTAAGAAGATATTAATTGCTTTGTGTTTTTTAAAGATGATAAAAAATCAGCAATAAAATTATATAGCTTTTGCAATATTTTTTTTCTAATTTAATAAAAGAGAAAAAAATATAAACATTCCATGCAAAATAGAGCCGTTTATGGCCGTTGTCAAAATAGAGTCATTTATGACCATTGTCAAAATAGAGCCGTTTATGGCTGTTAATAAACGACTCTATTTTTTTTTATAAATATACCAAGTTAAGTTTCATTTATTCATATTACAAAATGCATATTTTTATCTATAATTATCCAAGTTTTTTGTTGGTTTTATATTTTTCATTATCTTTTTAAATCCACCTCTCCCAATGGCCGAAAATAATCGAAATTTTTTCGAAAGTTTTGATTATTCACAATTTCCTTCACCTACACAAAATCCACCAAACTCAAATTTACCCAATTATTGGCAAGATTCTAAAATACCATCTTCCGTGCCAGAAACACAACCATCACAATATTCAATTCCAATTGATTTGGAAAGTTCTGAACAAGAATTTGTCGCCACTGAAGGTAGACGTCCGATGAAATGGAGGGTTGAGAAAGACGAGTTGCTAGTATACTCATTCGTCACGGTAAGTGAAGATCCTATAATCGGCAATGATCAAAAGGGGATGCCTTTTGGAGAAGAATTACAGTATACTACAATGCTAATCGCAAGACCGTTATGTTGTCAAAAAGAATTTGCTCTTCGATAAAATCACATTGATATAACACTGTTTAGAAGAAGGTAAATCATTTCAATGCTTGCTACAACATCATTGAAAGTTCTCACAGAAGCGGGCATAACGATGAAGATTTACTAAGAATGGCCTATGCCAAATATCGTTTTAAAAATGAAATTGTTGCTTTTAATTTTGAGCATGTATGGAGAATTACAAAAAGTCGAGCACTTTGTGCTCTACAACATGTTGTTCATCAAGAATCCTCGAAAAAGGCAAGGACATCAGGTTCAGATACGAGCAACGCATCAACTCCACGAGGTAAACATTGATGAAATATGTCCCATCGGATAGAAGGCTGCTAAGAGAAAAGCTAGAGGCAAGGGTAAAGCAGCAACCCAAAATAATGATGAGGGTATTCAAAAAGTTATCGAGCAATTTAAGGTGTATTTAGCTCATAAGCAAAATATAGTCGAAGCAATAAGAGAACAAAATATTCTCAAAGAACGTGAACTCGAGTTGATGGAGTTTCAAATTATATCAAGGGACACATCTACTATGACTCCAGAGCAATTGATTATGCATCAACAAATGTGTGTTAGGATCAAAGTGACATTATATCTTATGTCAATTGATTGTAGCTTGTAATTGTAATTTTCACTTATTGTAATTGTAATTTTCAATTAATTATCTTTAAATTTTTGTTCAATCTTATGTAATACTGTATTAAGTTATTGTTAATTTGATGTACTACTTCTTTAAATTTATAATAATTGTTTACAACTATATATTTTCCCAAATGCAAAATAAATAGATTTTTTGATAATTCGTCCAAATATGACGAAAAAAATTTATAAGATATTTTTTACACTATATTGAAAAAATCTAAATATGAGTTAAAAATTGATATTTATTTTATTCATATTATAAAATTATTTTAGATGATAAAAATTTTCAAATTAAATTTTAGGTGGAGGAGAGAGTTAACTATAAGAACATTTACAATAAAAATCATTTTTAGTCTTCTATAGTAGAGGTATGACTTTGTACTTCGTTATCTTCTACTATAGCTTGCCCTTGAACTCCATTATCACCATCATGGTCTATGTTAATATCTTCTTCTTGTTCTACTATGATGGGTGATTCTGGCACATGATGTGCTTCTTCATTACCACACATTACCTCTAACTCCGGAATTGCCATTGCTAGGTTAAGGAAGCGGGTTTTAATTGCAGTAATTTGATAATTATGGGCTCTCTCTCTTTCCTCATGCACTTGAATGTCATGATTCCAGATATTTTGAGAATTTTGTAATAATCGTTCTAATTCTTCAATTTGATTTTGAAGGATAGACACTTGTGCTTCCAAATGATGGACTCACTCTATTAGATGTTGATTATACCTGAATAACTCCTCACTCGCTTCCACTAATCAGTGAATGTCCATGTTGAATTTATATTTATTGTCTAACACATTACACTAATATGTATACTTTTGTTAGGTAACAAAATTGAAATATCTACCATTTATATAGCTATTCTAATGTAGCATCGTTAATTACTAGTATTAATTCATTTAGGAAGGAAAATTAATAGAAACTATGACCCTTGCCTATTACATTATTATAATTTATAATGAAAGGATAAAATACATAATATTATTTCGAGGATCTTAAAGAAACACATTATAATATTTATGTTCAATTCTATAAATTCATATTTCTCTCCCTATATATATATATATCATAGCATAATATTATTTAGTATTATTAAATATATGAAAGACTTGCATCATTATCTTAATTATTATATTTTTAAGTAGAACAATGTGCCATACTGCTTTATTGATGTAGGGTTGATATTATTATTAGTTTTAGATTTCAGAAATTCACTTTTTTTTAAGACATTGAGTTTATTGCTCCATTACTTCATAAAAATCTAAAACTTATATAAAATAAATCTAGTTACTATTTCATTATCCAACCCTTAGCAACATACATACATATATATATATATATATATATATATATATATATATATATATATATATATATATATATATAACGTTCCCTACTAGTTTCACAATTTAAGCTAGGTTATTAATTATTCATACAATAAGATTACATGCATATATGATTATATTGTCACAACTTAAAAGGAAATCTACCAACACCAAAACATAAATCCTAATATATGGAATCGTGGACTACTTGGTCAATATGAATAATGAAACATATGAAAGCATAATAAATAAAACAAAACTTATTGACATAGTGTTCGCGCTCTACGAGTTTAAAGATCATGTATATGAACAATCTACAGGATCATTAGCTAGGCATTGATATCACTTTATCACACCCACATTTTTAACATAACTAGATTTATGTAGATTTTCATATTAAAAGATCTAAACATATAACCTAAATAACTTTTCCTGCACATGAAACTCAGTATGATATAAATAACATGTTTTGAAGCATTTATCATAGTGTCAAACCACACTCATTTGTATATTTACATATTTATAAATATCAGAGTACGAGGATAAAATAGAACTTCAAGTACTTTATTAAGATATTATTACAAAATAAATAGGTTTATGTAACATTGGATTGTAACATTTTTATTTTATGTATCACACTATTGTAACACTTTTAAATTAAAACATTATATGTAACATTTTCTGTAACACTTTAATAATATGTAACACTGTAATAATATGTAACATTTATATGTAACACTTTATTAATATGTAACACATACATGTAACACTTATTAATATGTAACACTTGTATGTAATACTCTATTAATATGTAACACATATATGTAACACTTGTATGTAACATTTTATTAATATGTAACACTTTATTAATATGTAACATGTACATGTAACCACTTTATAATATGTAACACTTGTATGTAACACTCTATTAAATATGTAACGCTTAGTTAATAGGCAACAGTTACATGTAACACTTTAAATAAATGATATATTTTTTAATATCCTTTAAATATTTTTTGTAACAAGAACATTTAATATTTTATTTAAAATTTTGGCATTAAAAGAAAATAACATAAATAATTTGCTAAGATATTATTTTCGTTTAAAAATAGATATGTATATATATGTGCTTGTTACATACTAGATAAATATTTTATTTTTATGTATATATATTTGTATGAGTTATATATTCTTTCTATAGTAGGAAAAGTCATATATATATGTATTATATACAAAACAAATAAATGAACTAAACAGAAAAAAATTGTAAAAAGTTATAAATTTTGCATCAATTTTTATCATCTAAAATAATTTATTATTATAAATATTCTTATATGTAATATTTATGTACAAAAAAATATAATACTAATATATATATATTGATGGAATTGAAAGATCGCTAATCCTATGCAATTCTGATTCGGGGTTCATACAAGATATGACAACGTGCAGTGGAAAAACGAATCATACCTTTTGCAGCGAAAATAAGGATAAATCAGTTCTAAAGACAAAACAATCGATGCCTTGACCTAGGGTGAATTGGATCTAAAGATAGAACAATCGATGGAGCCTGGACCTCTCGATCTTTTGCTGTATTTCTCACCTTAATCTCGAACATTGTGTGGTCAACGATTTTTCGAGAATTTCAACCGCCTTCTACTAAAATTGTTTGTGAGATTTTCATGTGTTTAGAAGTGGCTGACTTAAAACTTATTTATAGGCTACAATAGAGATCTAGAGGAGGATTAAGATTAGGTCTCCTAATAGGCTTAGGAGTCCCATGTTCGGTCCGAACACACTTCTTAAACCCATCAATAATAACTCGATTCACTAAGGAGTTATTATGAACTACCGTCCCAAATCCATATTAAATATGGGCTCCTACTTATTATGAGTACGTTTATCTCCTCGTATTTAAGATATCGAATGTCCGCTAATTCAATGAGTTACTGACAACTCAATTAATTTAATATCTAATTCCAAGAGTAGTACCACTCAACTTTATTATCATGCCGAAATAAATCCACATGTAGGGTTTACATGATAATCCTTATGAGCTCCTCAAGGAGACATATCATCCTAAATAATTAGGACACAAATTTTTTCTATAATCAACAGCACACCATATAAACAACATTTTATCCAAATTTACCGAGTTTATTGATTTAATGAATAAATCTCACCCTTTGGTAAATTAAAGAAAGATAAATTAAGTATACGTGCCCGTTATTATGTAGGGATTAAGAGGACGCACATTTATAATAACAGAGATCTTATTTTATTATATAGCCAGTATAAATCGAACAACCTCAATTGGTCCTGCTCAATATACACTAAGTGTACTAATGTAATTTTATAGTTACGATAGACTAATACCAAATTACACTACAACCATCTTGGTTGTGAGCTACCATTTATAATTTATAAGGAACTAATAACATGATCTTCCGTGTGACACCACATACCATGTTATCTACAATATAAATTAATTATACGATTGCAATAACATATATAACAAATATAAAATGCAAACATTTAACCATAAAAGGTTCTCATATCAAAAATAGATGTTCAAATAAAAGCTAGACTTATAGTATACATCCTAACATATATATCTTAAAATATCATTTTTCATATAACTAAATTATAATTCATTTTAGATAATTTTGTTATTAATTTAAATACACATTTTTCATTTTATACTTACAAAATATATCATATCTCAATATATATAAAAACATACATACAAATTATATAAAAAAAATTGTTTACAATGAAGAAAACAATAAAAAAAGAGAAAATAGAATATTTAAATAATAAAATATTAAATAGTGAAAAGTTTATAAACATTCTTGATTACTCTAGTAGTTAGTAATATGATTCGTATCTTCAAGGTCATGGGTTCAAACCTAAAAGGTTGCTATTTTTTTTTATTTTTTTACAAATAAAAAGCATTACATTTAAAGTATTACACAAATATTTATATATAACATTTTTTTGAGTGTTACTATAAAGTATTACATTTCATATCCTAACGTAATATTTTTTAAAAATGTACAAAAAGTGTTATATTAAAATTGCAATACACTTAAAATGTTACATAAAATTTTATATATAATATTTTTAAAGTGTTACTATAAAGTATTACAAACGATATCTTCATGTAATACTTTTTAAGAGTGTTACTAAGGCCATCAAAAGTGTTACATAAAATTTTATGTAATAACAAAAACAGTAACACCCTTAAAAGTGTTAAGTAATGACTATTGTAACATTTTTTAACAAATAAATAACACTTTTTAAGTGTTACATAAAGTCATTTATGTTGTAGAATTTAAAGTAAAATAAGCCCAAAGCGTAGCCCAACAGGTCGTCATCCATGTACATCATCTCCAAATCTATAAGAACTCAACTACACAATTAGTAAGTTCAAGTACACTTAGGACATGATTGATATGGTGGAATGAAATTAGGTGTGAATGGAATGATCCTAAGAATGAAATGGTGATGAAAATAGAATGGTATAAAATGTTTATTTTTATGATTGGTATCGCAGATGAATAGAAAATGAATGAATGAATTATTATGATTATATTTCAGAATTGATAACTACAAATAAAACATTAAATCAATTTTTATTTGACCAAATTATCGTTCATGATAGGATGATATTATAATAGATTTTGATGAGACAAAACATGTAATAGCTAGGTCTTAGCAATTTGGTTAGACTCTCAAATGTAAAAGTTTAGCTAAGGCAAAGATGTTGGAAGAGGATGAAAAAGATACTGGAAGGAGCTTGCGCCAAGTCACTGCTACCTACATGAAGTCAGGATACTGCATCTTCAAGTAAGGAATTCATCTAAGTATGGAAGGATGCTAGGAGCTAGCTCAAAGCATCTCAAGTCAGAGGAAGCTATCTCATCAGGCGACAAAGCAGCAAGTCAACCTTCAAACTCATCAAAGTTAGCGCTCTCTGAAGTGCTGGTAGAAACACTCTAGTCCAAATCAATCAAAGGATGCAATCTGGAAAGAATAAGGACTGAGCGCTGATCATTTCAGAGTAAGACGGGCGTAGTGCAGAGGTAAAGGGTGCAGCAGAAATAGTGTCAAAAGATCTTGTACGACCCAATAGCTGTATGACACCTTATCTCGAAGAAACTGCCTCTTCAACGGGCAAATTTCTCAGAATTCTATAAATAGGAGTTGAGTGCACCTGGAACAACAACTGAAACATTCATCTCGCGAAGCTATCATTCAAGATTCAACTTATCTCAAGCTTATTCATTTCAGTCACTTAATCTATCAAGCAGCAAACCAACTACCTTTCTATAATTTCAAGTTCAAAGAGCTTGCTGCATTCAATCGTTGAAGAAACCTTTATCTGTTTTAATAGATTATTTTAGAAGTTGCTTAGGTAGAGGTTGTTCCTACTAAGTACTTGTACTCTCTGTAGAAGAGAAAGGATCCTGTGTGGATCAAGGAACCTGTGTGGAGATCCTGTGTGGGTCGAAGTGTATTGGTCACTGTGCAGTTACCTGTGTGGATAGAGCTGACAGTTTTGTTTAAAGTAGAGTTTGTGTTAGCTGTGTCTTTGTAAATCAAGCTCTCTTTAATAAATTCCTCCTTAAGATGAAGTAGAGAGGACATAGAAGGATTACTCCACCCTCGAACCTCTATAAATCTGCTTGTCTGTATGCTTATTATTTTATTCTTATCTTTATCTGTCTTACCCATCAAGCATCCTGCATATAAGGAATTCTTCGAAAAACACATAATTTTCGCTGTGCATTTAAAACTCTCTTAAGCCCTGAGGTAACTGCTCAAGCAGTAACCTATCCAGTGCAGTAAGCTCTCTAAGCTACATGCTCCTTGAAGGACTTACATTTTTTGGAGGAAAAATTTGAAAATTTGATAAGGTTAATTCACCCTCTCTTAACCTTATACCACTTGGGACCAACAAGTAGTATTAGAGCAGGTTGGATTAAAAACCCAATCTATCTAGTCAATCCTTGATCTCCGTTTTTCAAAAAATCATATTCATCAACCTTATTGCATCATGGATACGCATAAATTACCTATATTTTCTATTGAAACATGATGACCGAAAGATTAGAATGTAGGCACATCTATCAGCTATGCACGATGAAATGTGGATGATTATCATAGATGGACCCCTGAGAATCACTAAAGCCAATCTTATCTTTGCAAGAGCAGCAAATACTGGTGATGCTGCAGCCATTCCTCATCAAGCGGTCATTGATAAACCAAAAGAGAAATGGATAGCTGATGACAGGAGGCGAGCAAACCTTGATAATGTGGCTAAAAATGCCCTGTTCGTCACTCTGGACAAGGGTACTTTCAGCAAGGTCAAGACCTGCAAAACGGCCATGGACATATAGAACAAGCTCGAATAAATTTGTGAAGGAACAGAGCTTATCAAAGAGAACAAAGTATCAATTGCAACTTAAAAATTTGAGCTATTCGAAATGCTGCCTAAAAAGACCTTGGAGCAGATGGACTTAAGATTCACAAATATTATCAACGAGCTAGAGTCCCTAGATAAATTCTATACTTAGAAAACAAAGAATATGAAGGTGCTGAGGGCCCTACTTGCAGAATGGGATAGCAAGACAACGGTCATGAGAGTTTCCATGGACCTGAAATCAATGAGTACGTTTGATCTCTTCTTAGACTTAAAAGCCTTCGAATATGACATCAGTAGAAGGAAAAAGGAAGCAGAAGAGTCAAGCTCGAAGGTAACTACCCTAATAGTAACAAACGCGAGAGAGACTGGCACTACCTGCAGTAAGTAAATGGAGCTACCTACAGAAAGCACTAACGAAGAAATGACCTTTCTCTTGAGGAACTTAAAAAAATTCATCAGGTACAACAGGAGGAGTGACTTCAACAAAAGTCAACCAATTCCTCAACCATCTAGCTTCCAGCAACCTAATCTAAACACCTCCAATCTCTGCTACAACTGCCGGAAGCCAGCCAGAACACTTTGCTAGAGAATGTCCACATCCAAAAGTCAACCGTTATCCCGATGGAGATTCATCTCAAAGAAAAGAGAAAAGAAGAGAGGAAAAAAAGAAAATCAAAGCCTTCCTCAGTGAGATGGAGAAAGACAATGATGCTTCTACATCTAAAGAAGCCAGTAGAAAGCAGAATCCTCAGACAGCGACAGTGATTCCTCTTCATCAGAGGACGAAGTGCTTATCTACCTAATGGCGCATGAAATAGAGGATAGTGAAGATAATGAGGTGATGTACCAATCCTGTCCCACACCGAAAGAGGAAAAGCTGAACAAAAACCTCTCCCTAAGATAAATCATGAGCGATTTCGAGCAGATAAACTCAGTCCTGAGGAGCTAAAAATTGAAAATGAGATGCTTAGGAGGAAAAACAAATAATTAACCGAAGAGTTATTCACATATGAGTCCAGTAACTCAAAGTGCAGTAACCTCCAAGAAGAAGTGTCAAAGCTCAATCTGACGATCGCTAAGCTTGAGGATGAGAAATGCAATCTCCAAGCAACCATCAGGATCTTTAGCAAATCTGCAAAAGATGCCAAGGAGTGTCTAATAATGACCAAGAGTCCATTTAATAGAATTGGCCTAGGATACTATGCTGGAACTTCTCAAGAAACAGCAAGCATGTCTAAAACTATTGTATTCAGAAACCTCTATAGCAAATGAGTTATCTAATAACTTAGAAGAAAGCTTGGACAAACCAATCGTTGTAGACAAGCGCAAGAAACTCATGTACACATCCACAGAGAGTAAGCATGTCTTCAAAAGCTGGCTGCAGCGAAATCAATCTGCTATAAGCAGTAAGAAGAAACATCAACCTACGAGGATGCTGCACAAAATCTTCTACCCCACACATACTAAGACCTTAATGTTTAAACCTAAAAGAGCTCATGCTCAAGGGAAGTACGGTAGAAGATCGCACTTTAAATGTGAAGGTTCTACACGTATAGTCTCCACACACACAAAACAGTATCCTAAGGATACTGCTTATAAAGGAAACAATAGAGTTCTCAACAAATCAATTGTTGTGAGACAAGTTTGGATTCCCAAAATGACTAACAAGGAAGGACCCATACATATATGGATACCTAAGAACAAGTGATCTTTATCTTACAGGTACCTGTGCCAGGAAGCAGCAAAGAAGTATGGTATATTGACAGTGGCTGCTCAAGACACATGACTGGAAACAAGGAAGTCCTCAAGGATCTTCAACCATGTAAAGGACCTAAAGTCATCTTCGGAGATGACTCTAAAGGAAGCACAAGGGGAATTGAAGATCTCATCAAAGAAAACACACACATAAAGGAAGCGTCATATGTAAAGGGGCTGAAGTATAATCTTCTTAGCATTAGCCAATTTTGTGATAAAGAGCACTCCGTAGAATTCAATCACAACAAATGTCTAATCAGAGATAACAAAACCAAGGAAGTTAAGCTAACTTGAATCAGAAAAGGAAACATCTACATAGCTGACTGGAGCTCAATGACTACAGCTATCTGCTTCATAGCAAAAGGATCATTAGAAGCTAACTGGTTATGACACAAAATGATGAGCCATTTAAACTTCAAATCAATTAACAAGCTTGCAAGGAAAGGTTTAGTCAGAGGACTACCCGACTTGGTGTATAAGAAAGAGATCCTCTATGAAACATGACAAAAGGAAAAACAAACTAAGAGCTTCTTCAAGAACAAGGTTCAAAGGTCAACTGAAAGGATACTGGACCTACTCTATATGGACCTATTTGGACCAGTGGAACCAATAAGTATGAGTGGAAAGAAGTACACTCTAGTAGTGGTTGATGACTTCTCAAATTTCTCGTGGACTTTGTTCCTAACCAAGAAATCAGATACCCAGCGAAGGTTACCGAAGTTCCTGAAGAGCTTCAGACAGAGAAAAACTTGAATGTGGTGAAAATGAGAACAGACAGAGGGATCAAGTTTACAAACAAATTCATCGAAGGATACTGCTCAGAAAATAGAATCAAACACGAATACTCAGCAGCAAGAACACCTCAACAAAATAGAGTTGCAGAAAGGAAGAACAGGACCCTCAAGGAAGCTGCAAGAACCATACTAGCTGAAGCATTGCTACCAAAGAGATTTTGGGCAGAAGAGATCAACACAACATGTTATACCTAGAATAGATGTCTTATCAACAAAGATTTAGATAAAACTCCTTATGAATTATGGTATGACTATATACCAAATATTGATTATTTTTACATTTTTGATTGTAGGAACTACGTGCTGAACAATGGAAAAGACTACCTGAAGGCATTCGACTCTAAATTAGATGAATGAGTGTTTTTAGGATACTCCTCGGTAAGCAAAACCTTCAACAAGAGGACACTTGTTGTGGAAGAATCAATGCATGTGGTTTTTGATGAACCACACTGCACCAAGGCTGCTATAGATGAACTCAATGAAGATTTTGGAAAAGCTCGTATCACCAACACTCGTGTTGAATATGTTGATGCGCAGTTACTAAATCTCCAAAATATGGAAGAAAACCTCTCAAATCAAAATCAGCAATCTATCTCTGCTCAGCAACTTAGAACAGAGCAGGAACCTTTGAACAATCAAGTACTTCCAGCAGAACAACAAGAACCAACTATTCAAGAAGAAGTACATCATCCTGATGGAATACAACTGGAGATTATGCCAGATATTCAACCTGACCCAAGTCAACAGTCAATTCACATCAACAACATGATCCAGAGCAACCTGTTGTAGAATGGAATGAACAACAAGCTGAAGAAACAAGGAGAAAATGGCTGAGGAATCACAAGATCAAATCATAGGAGATTCCACATTTGGGGTGAGAACAAGAAGAACCAATCCCTATGAAGCCATGTTTGCGTGCTTTATATCCCAAACAGAACTAAACAATATAGAAGAAGCTCTTACAGACACCAACTGGATTCAAGCCATGCAGGAAGAATTGAATGGATTCAAAAGAAACCAAGTATGACACCTGGTCCATAGACCAACACATCAAGGAGTAATTGACACTAAGTGGGTATTCAAGAATAAATTGGATGAAGAAGATCAAGTGGTCAGAAACAATGTAAGACTGGTGGCTAAAGGATACTACCAGGAAGAAAAAATATATTTTGAAGAGACCTTTACACCAGTAGCCAGATTATAGGTCATCAGAATCTTTCTGGCCTATGCAGCTCACAACAATCTCACTGTATATTAGATGGACGTGAAAAGTACATTCCTAAACGATTTGCTAGCTGAAGAAGTCTACATGGAGAAACCTCCTGGATTTGAAGATAACCCAGTAGGGATGGTCTTTAGATTAAAAAATGCATTATATGGACTTAAACAAGCACCTAGAGCCTGGTATGACACCTTATCAGAGTATTTACTTGACAATGGTTTCAACAAAGGAGAAGTGGACAAAACACTCTTCAGAATCCAAGATAGAGATAACATCCTGCTAGTTCAAATCTAAGTTGATGACATCATCTTTGGATCAACCAACAAGGAGCTATACAAGAAATTCTCAAATCTTATGCAATCTAAGTTTGAAATGAGCATGATGGGAGAATTAAACTTCTTTCTTTGACTTCTAGTAAAAAAATGAGCAATGGAACATTCATCAATGAAATAAAGTATACCAAGGAACTGATAAAGACGTTTGGGCTAGAAAATGCAAGCACAGTAAGTATTCCAATGGTAACCTGAGGAAGCTTAGACAAGGATAGTGATGATAAAACAGTAGATATCACCAAGTATCGAAGATTTGTTGGGTCACTACTTTACCTAACAGCAAACAGACCAGCTATAATGTTTTCAGTAGGGATGTGTGCTAGATATCAAGCAGCACAAAATGAATCTCATCTTACAGCAGCCAAAAGGATCATCAGATACCTTAAAGGAACACAGGGAGTCGGATTATGGTACCCTAGGGAAGGTAGAATTAAGCTTATTGGTTATACTGTTTCTGATTTTGTACGTTGCAAGATCGACAGGAAAAGTACAAGTGGTACCTACCAACTTGTTGGGATTACAATGTTTAGATTTTGATAAGACAAACCAAATATGTAGTAGGAAGTTTTGAGTACCCCATTTTCACAATGTTTAAGTGAATAAATAGACTAGAATTGAGTCTTGAGTCAATTATTGAAAGTAGAGGTTAAACAAGGATAAAGCTGTATCTAAGCTTTAAGGGAAGATATCGCTGCAAGAAGACAGGATACAGTATCGCTGCAGGAAGGTAGGATACAACATAGCTGGAAGAAGGAAGGAACAACAATGTATAAATAAGGCTAGACTTCTATACAGTAAAGCAAGAAAGAACGGCGTGCAGCAACGCTGCAAGAAAAGGATACAGGAGTACTGCTAGAAAGAAGTTACAGCAGCACTGCCAGAAGATACTGCAACCAGGTCTAAGTTACAGCAGCACTGAAAGAAAGCATCGCTGCACAAGGACCTAGGATACAGCGCAGACTTACAGGTCAGTTAAGTAATACAGTGCCAACTACAAAACGAAGTATCCTGCAAATCCTAGGAATGATAAATGCAGTACGAGGAACGAAGATTCAAGCAAGAATAAAAGAGCCGTTTAAGAAAAAGTCAAAGTAGCAGACACGGAGCCAATAAGAAGATGCCACATGGACTGACGCGCTGCAGAAAGCTGCGAGCCGTAACTGCCGCATTAAATGCTCCGAAAGGAAAAGTCAAGTCGCATTAAATGCGAACCATACCTTGGCCAGGCTACTTTAAATTCAAAAGAGGGATGTCTCCTTCAACGGACATCCTCTCCTACAAGTATAAATAGAGGTTGAGGAGAACTGAAGCTGGTTACTGAAAACTATTACTAAGATCTAAAAATCATTTGCGAAAAATTCAAAGCTTATAAGATTCAAGCATTCAAGCCAGCAAACAGTTTCAGTCACTCAACCTACCGTAGTGAAGCAAGTTCAAGCTAAAAGATTCCTTACGGATTCAGAAGCTCACTTCGAAGCACAAGTTGAAGAAAAACCTTTTAACCTTGTTGCTGTGTGCTTAGGTTAGGTTGTTTTAGTGGTGTCAAGCAGTTGATAGGAGAGATCCTTGCTGTTTGTTTAGTTGTCTAGAGTTAGGCAGCTTCCCTATGTGGGAGTGTAGAACCCTGTGTGGGTTAGCCTTTGAAGTTTGCAGTTGTTGTGTGTACGCTGGACTTCAGTAGGTGGTTTGCTTTGTAAAATTGATAGATTGTTAGGAGAGTCCTGTAAATCAATCTTGCTTAACAAAGTTCCTGCTCGATGAGCAGTAGAGTGGACGTAGAAGGATTACACCACCTTCGAACCACTATAAGCCATAAGTGTTTAATTGCTTTATTTATCTGTGCGCTTATATTCTGCATATTATCTGTCTCTCATCATAAAATGTTTTGAAAGAAGCATTCTTGAGAAAAACAGCCTTGTGTTTTAAAGTTAATATTCCGCTGCGTACAAACTCCAGGTTACAGCGTGCAACACTGCATCGTAGCGCTGCAAGCAGTAACCATCTATCGCTGCAAGCTCAAGTAACTTGCAGTGCAGAACGGTTGTTTTAAAAGATTTTGAAAATCGACCAAGGTTCATTCACCCCCCCTCTGAACCTCGGATACCACTTGGGACCAATAAGTGGTATCAGAGCGAGTTGGGTTAAAAGCCAACTTATCTGGTCACCTACCCAAATCCACCTTTGTCTCGCTGTTTTCTTTGCATTAAAATCATTTTTAAAGCATATCATGGATTCCTCCAATCACAAGCTACCTATATTTTCCATAGAGGAATATGATGACTGGAAGATAAAAATGCAGGCACACCTTTCTGCCATGAATGATGAGATGTGGACGGTCATAACTGAAGGACCGATAATCCCCATGAAGGTGAATCCAATGTATGGAAGAGACCATGCAGAAGGAGAGCAGCCACCACCAAACTTCCTGATCAAACCACGTCAAGAGTGGGAAAACGAAGATAGGAAGAGAGCCAACCTGGATAATGTGGCAAAGAACGCTCTATTTATTACTTTGGATAAAGGCACATTTAGCAAAGTTAAAACTTGCTCAACATCCAAAGAAATATGGGAAAAACTGGAGCAAATCTGTGAAGGTACTGAGCTCACAAAAGACAACAAAATCTCCAACGCTACCCAACTATTCGAGCTCTTCAAAATGAAGAATGAAGAGACTCTTGAGCAACTAGATTTGAGATTCACATCAATAGTGAATGAACTAGAAGCTCTGGGCAAACACTACACACAGAAAGAAAAGAACATGAAGGTTTTAAGAGCCCTACCTGTGGAGTGGGATAGCAAGACCACTGCCATGAGAGTGTCTATGGATTTAAAATCCATGAGCACATTCGACCTATTCTCTGACCTCAAAGCGTTTGAATACGACATCAATAGAAGGAGAAAGGAGTCAGAGGAGTCAATCTCCAAAGTTACAGCGCTAACCGTCAGAAGAACCAAAGATACAGCAACCGCCAGTTGCAGTAAACAGTGTGAGGATACAGCAGAAGTTGCTGAAGAGGATATGACGCTCCTCCTAAAGAAATTCAGGAGATTTATTAAGAGCAACAACAATAGCAGCAACACCAACCTCAACAAGAAGAATGACTTCAGAAGAAGTCATCCAACCCCTCAAGTATCTTCTTCTCCACAGTCAAATACAGGGAATATTGACTTATGCTATAATTGCAGGAAACCTGGACACTACACAAGGAACTGTCATTATCCAACCGTGCACAAGTATCCTGAAGGAGAAAGAGAACATATGAGAGATAAGAGAAGAGAGGAAAGACACAAGCTTCGAGCTCTCATAGGAGAGATGGAGAAAGCCAAGGATGCAGTAGCCAGTAGTTCCGAAGGAAGTACTGAAAGCTGCAGAATTCTCTGACAGCGATGCTGAAACCTCATCCTCTGACGAAGAAGCACTCATATGCCTGATGGCTAGAGATGGCGAGGACAGCGAAGAAGATGAGGTAATCTACCAACCGTTGTCCATATAAGTTGATGAGGAGCTGAACATGATCCACTCCTTTAAAAGGATCATGAGTGATTTCGAGCAGATCAACTCAATTCATGAAGAACTTACGGTTGAAAATGAGAACCTTAGAATCGATAATGAGATTCTCAAGAGCAAAAATATTGACATTGCCAAAATACTCGCTGCACGAGAGTCTGATAACTCAAAGTGTAGTAAGCTGCAACAAGAGGTCTCTAGATTGAATCTGCTGATCACTGAGCTAAAATCTGAAAAGGAAACCTTGCAGTCCAAGATGAGTACGTTCACCAAATCTTCAAAGGACGCAAGAGATTGCATAAACCGTGTCAGAGATCCTTTTGAATTGTCGGGCATAGGTTACAGTAATCAAGGCTCTCGGAATACAGCAAGTACATCCAAAGCTGTAAATTTTGTTCAAGCTAAAACTCCAATGGAGAAGGAGTTACTCTGTGACTCTGAAAAGATCGTGAACAAAACAGTAATGACGGATAAGGGGAAAAGACCCCAATGCTCAACTGCAGGAAGTAAGCCTGCATTTAAGAATTGGCTGCAGCAGAAGCCATCTGCTGCATGCAGCAACCAACAAAGTTGCAGCATAGAAGAAACTTTCCCACCTATACTAAGACCTACATGTCTAAACCTCAAGGAGGATATACTCCAGGGAAGTATGGTGGAAGACCACACTACAAAGGTGTTGGTAACACACATGTTGGTTATGCACACACTTTTAACAAGCAGTCTGTCAAGACAACTGCATACAGCATGGGAACCAACAAATCTTACAGTAAATCAGTTACTGTTAAGAAAGTTTGGGTTCCCAAAGTAACTAACCCCAAAGGACCCGTACAGATATGGGTACCTAAATCTGTTTGAAATTGTTACAGGTTACAATGCCAGGATGCAGCAGTGATGTATGGTATATCGACAGCGGCTGCTCAAGGCACATGACAGGCAGTAAAGAAACGTTGAAAGACTTCCAAGAATGCAAAGGACCTAAGGTCATATTTGGAGATGATTCCAAAGGAAGCACAAAAGAAAGCGGATGCCTAGTCAAGGGGAACATAAAAATCAACAATGTATCCTATGTAAAGGGCTTAGATACAATCTTCTAAGCATCAGTTAATTCTGTGACAAATGATACACAGTGGAATTCAACCTCAACAAGTGCTTAATCAAAGACAGCACCATAAATGAAGTAAAGCGTACAGGAACAAGAAGAGGAAATATCTACCTAGCAGATTGGAATTCCTCCACTCAATCAACATGCTTCATTGTGAAAAGTCCACCAGAGCTGAGCTGGTTATGGCACAAGCGATTAAGTCACCTGAACTTCAAGACTATCAACAAGCTAGCAAGAAAGGGCCTCGTGAGAGGATTGCCAGACGTAGCTTACAAGAAGGAGAATGTCTGTGGAGCGTGTCAAAAAGGAAAGCAAGTTAAAAGCTCTTTCAAGGATAAGATTCAGAAATCATCTCACAGAATTCTAGATCTTCTACACATGGACCTTTTTGGACCAGTAGAACCAGTAAGCTTGAGTGGGAAGAAGTACTCCCTTGTGGTAGTAGATGACTACTCCAGATATACATGGACGATCTTTCTAGCAAAGAAGTCAGAAACTCAAGAAAAGCTACCTGGTCTCATGAAGAAAATTCAGAATGAAAAGAGCTTGAGTATAGTGAAGATAAGATCAGGCAGAGGAACTAAGTTCACAAATAAGTTTATAGAGAAATTCTGTTCTGATAATGATATTCGTCATGAATACTCTGCTGTAAGAACACCGCAACAAAACGGAGTTGTTGAAAGAAGGAATAGAATCCTCAAGGAAGCAGCAAGAACAATGATAGCAGAAGCAGGAATACCCAAGAGATTTTGGGCTGAAGTAACCAACACTGCATGCTACACGCAGAACAGATGTCTGATCATCAAGGATCTTGACAAGACGCCTTATGAAATATTGAATGGTCATACACCGAATATCTCTTATCTGCATATCTTTGGATGCAGGTGTTAAATTCTCAACAATGGAAAGGAACATCTGAAAACCTTCGATGCTAAATCAGACGAAGGAGTATTTCTAGGATACTCTGCTGTAAGTAGAGCTTTCAGAGTGTTTAATAAGAGAACCCCAGTGGTGGAAGAATCTATACATGTGGTGTTTGATGAACCACATTGTGACACAAAGAAGTTGGAAAAACCACCTGAAGAGACCGCTCCTAGAAAAGAGAATGCTATACCATACATAGAAGGAGTTCTGCCTACATGAGAGGAAAAAAAAGAAGAAGCTGCAACCTTGGATGCAGCGGATATTCTTACAGAAGCAGAACCTCCTGCATAGGACATGGCTAAGAAACCAACTAATGTCTTTGAGCCAGATAGGACATGGCTAAGAAACCATCCAAGAGATCTCATTATAGAAGATCCATCCATTGGTGTAAGGACAAGAAGATCCATACCACATGAAGCAATGTTTGCATGCTTCATATCACAATCAGAGCCTAAGAATGTTGAAGAGGCACTGCAAGATAGCAACTGGGTGCAGGCCATGCAAGAAGAATTGAACGGATTTGAAAAAAATCAAGTATGGCAAACAGTTGCAAGACCAACCCATCAAGGTGTAATTGGAACAAAGTGGGTGTTCAAGAACAAGTTAGATGAATCAGGAGTCGTTGTAAGAAACAAAGCAAGATTAGTTACTAAAGGATACTGTCAGGAAGAAGGAATTGATTTTGATGAGACTTTTGCACCCGTAGCAAGGCTAGAAGCGATAAGAATTTTCCTAGCCTATGCAGCACATATGAATTTCAACGTCTATCAAATGGATGTTAAAAGCGCATTCCTGAATGGTCTCCTTACAGAAGAAGTATATGTTGAACAACCTCCTGGTTTCGAGGATCAAGCAGAAGAGAAGGTGTTTCGATTACAAAAAGCCCTATATGGACTGAAGCAAGCACTAAGAGCTTGGTATGACACCTTATCTCTCTATCTTCTGGAAAATGGCTTCCAAAAAGGAACAATCGACAAAACGCTGTTCAGGATACAGGACGGAGAGAGTTACTTCTTGTACAAATTTATGTGGATGATATTATCTTCGGATCCACAAACAAAGAGCTATGTGAGAAATTCTCCAACCTGATGCAGTCAAAGTTCGAGATGAGTATGATGGGAGAATTAAGCTTCTTTCTTGGACTGCAAGTAAAACAGCTACCTACAGGAACCTTCATCAACCAAGTCAAGTATACGAAGGAGCTTATCAAGAAATTTGGCATGGAGAATGGAGCAGCAATGTCCGTTCCCATGTCCACATCCATAAGTCTTGACAAAGATGATGAAGGCAAAGATGTTGACATAACCAAGTACAGACGACTCATTGGATCATTGCTGTATCTCACAGCAAGCAGGCCAAACATTATGTTTGCAGTAGGAGTCTGTGCTAGGTTCCAAGCAGCACCAAAGGAATCACTTCTGTTAGCAGTAAAATGAGTGATTAAATATCTGAAAGGAACTCAGGAAGTAGGCCTATGGTATCCTAAGGAAGGAGGATTCAAGCTTAAAGGCTACTCCGACTCAGATTATGCAGGCCGCAAGATTGATAGAAAGAGTACAAGTGGGACGTGTCAATTTTTGGGAAATAGACTTGTCTCGTGGTTCTGCAGAAAGCAGACCTCAATTGCAACCTCTACAGCAGAAGCAGAGTATGTTGCAGTAGGAAGTTGCTGTGCGCAGATTCTCTGGATACAGCAGCAACTTAGAGATTATGGGATAGAAGAAAAAGAGACTCCAATTCTCTGTGACAATACGAGCGCTATTGCAATTAGCCATAATCCTGTCTTTCACTCAAGAACAAAGCACATTGACATTCGTCATCACTTTATAAGAGATCATGTTGAAAAGAAAGACGTAGTGCTTGAGAAAGTTCATACGGATCTCCAGCTTGCAGACATCCTCACCAAGCCTTTGAGTGAATCAAGGTTTTCTATGCTTCGAAACGAGCTGGGAATCCTTAAGTTGTGAAGAGAAAGGAAGATGTAGAAACGCAGGGGGAACCTCTGCATGCTTGCAGAAAGCAGTAAGAATGGTACTGTAAGCTACGCGTTAATACAACACTGGGTTCAGACAACGCTGCAACTTACATTCTTACAGTACAGCAGTTATCGAGAATTCAAGCTGCACCAGGTTACAACATTTATTTCAAAAGAGTATTGATTGCTCTGCAACCTCGTACTTGGATCGCTGCAACCTTAAAAAGGCATTTATTTAGGCGGCAAAGGGCATGTCTTTCAGCATTAAATGAATGACTTTGGGTGTCAGGAAGTGGAAAGGGCGCTGACAGAGCCCACGCGCCAAGTAATTATTAGTGTCGATTTGACATCTCCGCTTTTTCCTGAGCCACTAGATCATTTCTCTGATTTATCTCAACCGTCGATCTACGCACGTCTCTTGAGAACCGTCATAAAGACCAAAAACGTGCCATTTGAATTCATTTTTCACCATCTTCCGAGAGAGAGAAACACATTCATCGCAGAAAGTCTCTAAGTGCAAACCCTCGTTCTTTCTCTTTCTCTCTCATAAAATATCATCAATGGCTGCCAGAAGAACCATCGTTCTAGAAGGAAGGATGATCAACCAGGACACATCTTTGAGTCAGGGCTGTATGATAACGCCCAGATCAAAAGGATTTTTGATGCTCTTCAACAGACCCAAGTCCTAGGGCTGTTGACCACTGTGTATGCTGGCTTCTCTGTGGAGTCAGTACAGAGATTCTACGCCTACGCCAGACAGGCGGAAGAAATGAACTGTATCCTGTTCCGGATGGATGCAGATGGAGAAGAACGGTCGCTGACCGTTAGGGACATCACCACCACCTTCAGCATCTCGGCTGCAGGTTTGACCCCCAACCAGTTGGCGACGTATGGGGAAAGTTCCGCTCAAGAGATGTGGGATCTCTTTCGAGCAAGGGATGCAGGGGCTAAAATCAAGAGAAGCGCCCCCAAGAAACTCTTCAAACCAGAGTTTGAACTTCTCCACGACATCTGTGCATACTCCATCGAAGGAAAGACCGGGAGTTATGACAAATGCACAGATCTCCGGTTCCGGATCATGTCTGCAATCATGGCCGGAGAAAAGGTAAACTGGGCGAGGTTCATCATGAAGAGGCTGTGGGAGGAAGCAGAGAAGATAACTGAGCGTCGGAGCTACGGTATCACCATCTGTTCTCTGCTCTGTAAGCTTGGCCTTCAACTTGCAGCACCCGCCCCCATTCACATCGGAAAATATCTCGGGGAGAAGAAGAAGGGCAAGACCCAGCGGAAGGCTGCAGGAGCAGGAGTTGCGAAGAAGAAAACCAAAGACAAAAAGAATGCAACTCTTGCTCTGCAAGATGAAGCTGCAGGCAGCGAGGAAGAAGCCGAAGAAGAGGACACCTCGAGTCCTCTTCCTGTTATCAAGAGGAGTTCAGGGAAGGCTGTACCTGAACTTGAACCCTCTTCCCCAGATGATGACGCACCCTTGGTGAGAAGGGCTCCACGTAACAAGAGGGCTGCTGCTGCTGGGGATGTGTCACATCAGCCCAGGGATAAAGGTGACTCTCTTGATTCCCAACTCTCTACACCTAATATGGTTGTAGTTGACCTTGCGGATGAGTCACATCAGCCTCAAGAGCTATATCAGCACCGGGTCGAGCCAACTGAAGAAGAAGCTCGTCCTACCCTTCCAGCGGCTAGAAATATGGCTGCAGAATACTCTCTCTGGAGAGAGATGAGGCTGTCTAAGGGGGAAATCCTGTTGAAGTGGAAGGATTTCCTGACAGTCGAGCAAGCTGTCCTGGAGTGGGCCAAATCAGAAGACATTCTGGCACTCCTGCAACCTGACTTTGCAGTAATAGTTCAAGAGCTCGATGGATGCAGTGCTGCATAGGGAGGAGCACAGGACAAGGGAAAGGGTAAAGCTCTTGCAAAATCCGACTCTGCAGAGCTGCCGATGAGAGCAGTAATGGAAGATGCACAGGTCTTCCTTGCCCCGGCTGTGGAGGCTGTAAGAAGGGGCGATGATGTCACGTTTGCTCAAGAGCAAATCGACATCTTGGGAGTGGAGCAAGCTGAAGAAGCTATGCTGCATCTTGCGCTGCAACAAAGCATGAAGGAAACCAGAATGCAGCACACTCCAAGGAGGATGCGGGGAGAAGGAAGTTCAAGTTCGCATCAGATGAACTCCCCTGCATATGAGCAAGTGGTTGAGGGCCTCTCCAACATTGTCACGTTGGATCGATTGGAGGAGGAGGAAGCTCAACTACTGGATTATGGCGATTCCCCGGTTCGCGAAGATGAAGATGCTGCTGATGCAGACTCTGAGGGGGAACCGACTGCCATAATCAGAGATGTCATCACTGACATCGCTGCAATCGCCGATGACACAACCACGGAGGACGTTGTAGAGGCAGGACTCCCTGTACTGATCGCGACAGCAGTACAGCTAACAACCACCCTTCAACAAGAAGAAAAAGCTGCAGAGACAAGCAGGGTGGAAGTTGAGATTCTTGCAGCAGTAGAGCATACAGTGCTGAAAGCTGTAGATGCTGCAGGAAACCAAGCAGAGCTGCAAGAACCCATTCTTGCAGCAGAGGCTGTCGAAGTTACAGGACCGGCCGAGGAGACGGGGTCCGTTGAGAAGACCTCTGTGGAGGATGTTGTTTTGACAACACTCCTTGAGGGTGAGAAGACCTCAGGTGAGGAGGCTGTTCAGACAGTACCCACTGAGAATATTGGAGCTGAAGCCGAGGGAACCCTAGTACAGCTAGAGATACCTCAAGAGGAGGTTGATGCTGCAGCTGCTGCACGCTCTCAAGAACCTTCCAAGGTTACAGCAGCAGAGGTTACTGTGGACGCTAATATGACTCATGCCGACTTCGCTAGGATGATGAAGGCACGCAACATAACTGTTCATGGGCCAAAATCTGGCGGAACAGATCCTGTTCAAGTCTCATCCGGCGAAGAGAAGACAGATGAGGAAGAAGGAGAAGAAGAAGAAGGAGAAGAGTGGTCTCAAGCTCTCAAACCAGCAACCATGAGGATGAGGTTGCTACTAGAGTTTTGAGGTAGGATGCAGCACCAGTATGTCAAGATGTTATTCCATTTGCTGCATCCGCTGCTGCCTCAACGAGAAGGAATTCGGGATCGACTCCTGATGAATCTATCAACAGAGTCGAGACCGTTGTTAGACACCTGTTGCATGCTCTCCAGGAGCATGAGTCTATTATGCACAACAGTTTCAGGATCACCGCCCAATTCCATGCTGAAACCATGACAGGTTTCAAGAAGGACCTCGAGGTGCTGTCTGATATGATTAGGTCGAATCTTGCTGACCATGTAAACAGGTTGTACTACGATCGGGTCAGACTGGAGAAGGAGTTGAAGATCGAAGCAGCTCTGACGCGCCAGGAGATCAGGCAATGCAAGTAGCATGCTGAAAATGCCTCAACCAGACTCAACTCTCACTCCCAAGTCCTGGAATCACTTCTGGATCGCGTATATGATCAATCTCAAAGAACCAGAAGTGTGGACGATCGTTTGGGGAACCTGGAGCTGATTGTGGGAGAACTAAGGGACATCATGGTCCGAGCTTTCCCTCAGCATGTCAATGCTCCAGAGCCTGCCCCTGAACCGACCCGACGTCCTCGATCAAGAGTGGTCCCAGCTGCCTCTGCTCCGGCCCCGTCTTTTGATGATGCCAAAAAGGGGGAAGGACTTGAAGGATTTGATGATAAATACAGGAGCACAGGGGCTGTTAATGTTGAAGAAAAAAAAGATGATGACCAGCAACCTCTCAGCAGGAGGAGAAGAAGGTCTGGATCATCTGCTGCTGCTGATATCCTTTCTCCGAAGAGATGGAGAAGAGATGATGATGGAGCTGGTGGAGCCGGTGCAGCTGCTGGAAGAAGATCGGCTGCAGGTTCTGCACACAGCAGAGCTGCAAGCAAGGATGCAGCACCTCCCAGCTATCATCATAAGAGAAGGGATGATAGTCAGCAGCAAGGCTCAAGGAAGAGGATGAGCGGGGACGAGTCTGAGAATCAAAGGTGCCAGAACGAAGAAGCTACAGATCCTAATGCCTGGATTCAAAGACTCGGAGTAATTGGTGAAAGAAGAATATTTTCAGATCATTTCTACCAATACCCTTCTCAAGAAATCCCTCGTCTTGACACAGAAAATATCTCTGCTGAAGTGTCGGTGTTGATGGATCAAAGGCCTGAAGGAGAGAACATGGCTTGGAGATTTGACATCTTCAAAGAAGTCAGACTGCCTTTTGATCGGAATCCACCATTTGAGGCGATCACGATTTTCAAACGATCAGAGTACCTCAGACACTTCAGAGAACTATGCAGGAAAGGCAAATTCAGCAGGCATCATACTTGCAAGACTGCATTGATGAGATATGAGCAGCTCGTTCTGGAAGGAGGTCTTGAAATTCAACAATTCTACATCGACCAAGTGAAGAATGGACTGATTGTACCATACTGCGAGGACTTCTGGCTGAGATGGATTCAAGTTCCCGTGATCAGACACAAGCTGGAAGAGTCCTACCAAGAGTCCATCAGGGACTGGTAGAAAGGATCATGAGGAAGGGAAGGCCTTGAAAGGTTTGCAGGAAGAAGATTAGACGAACCGGCAAGCAAAAGGTCTCTGTTTTACTAAGCTGTATTCAAATACCCTCTTGTGATCCATGTTGTATTTTTGCTATGTTGTAAAAATTTCTCTCTGCTAATGAAGAAATTTTTCCTTTTGTTTTTTTTTTATCCAAGTTCAACTCTTATGAACTCATGCATGCTATTTATGTTTTCCTATTGCTTATGATGAAAGGAGTAGTATGATGCATCTCTGATGAATCCAGGATTAGATTTAATTGTTCAAAGCTGTGCAAACATGTAATCTGGATAAATCGTATGAGTTAATGTAAAATGAAATTTCTTCATGAACGAAATAATGTAAAGGTTTTGTCATCATCAAAAAGGGGAAAATTGTTGGGATTTCAATGTTTAGATTTTGATGAGACAAACCAAATATGTAGTAGGAAATTTTGAGTACCCCATTTTCACAATGTTTAAGTGAATAAATAGACTAGAATTGAGTCTTAAGTCAATTATTGAAAATAGAGGTTAAACAAGGATAAAGCTGCATCTAAGCTTTAAGGGAAGATATCGCTGCAAGAAGGCAGGATACAGTATCGCTGCAGGAAGGCAGGATACAGCATAGCTGGAAGAAGGAAGGAATAATAATGTATAAATAAGGCTAGACTTCTATACAGCAAAGCAAGAAAGAACGGCGTGCAGCAACGCTGCAAGAAAAGGATACAGGAGTACTGCTAGAAAGAAGTTACAGCAGCACTGAAAGAAAGCATCAGCTGCACAAGGACCTAGGATACAGCACAGACTTACAGGTCAGTTAAGTAATACAGCGCCAACTACAAAATGAATTATCCTGCAAATCCTAGGAAGGATAAATGCAGTACGAGGAACGAAGATTCAAGCAAGAATAAAAGAGCCATTCAAGAAAAAGTCAAAGTAGCAGACACGGAGCCAATAAGAAGATGCCACATGGACTGACGCGCTGCAGAAAGCTGCGAGCCGCAACTGCCGCATTAAATGCTCCGAAAGGAAAAGTCAAGTCGCATTAAATACGAACCATACCTTGGCCAGGCTACTTTAAATTCAAAAGAGGGATGTCTCCTTCAACGGACATCCTCTCCTACAAGTATAAATAGAGGTTGAGGAGAACTGAAGCTGGTTACTGAAAACTATTACTAAGATCTAAAAATCATTTGCGAAAAATTCAAAGCTTACAAGATTCAAGCATTCAAGCCAACAAACAATTTCAGTCACTCAACCTACCGTAATGAAGCAAGTTCAAGCTAAAGGATTCCTTACGGATTCAGAAGCTCACTTCGAAGCACAAGTTGAAGAAAAACATTTTTATCCTTTTAACCTTGTTGCTGTGTGCTTAGGTTAGGTTGTTTTAGTGGTGTCAAGCAGTTGATAGGAGAGATCCTTGCTGTTTGTTTAGTTGTCTAGAGTTAGACAGCTTCCCTATGTGGGAGTGTAGAACCCTGTGTGGGTTAGCCTTTGAAATTTGCAGTTGCTGTGTGTACGCTGGACTTCAGTAGGTGGTTTGCTTTGTAAAGTTGATAGATTGTTAGGAGAGTCCTGTAAATCAATCTTGCTTAACAAAGTTCCTGCTCGAGGAGCAGTAGAGTGGACGTAGAAGGATTACACCACCTTCGAACCACTATAAGCCATAAGTATTTAATTGCTTTATTTATCTGTGCGCTTATATTCTGCATATTATCTGTCTCTCATCATAAAACGTTTTGAAAGAAGCATTCTTGAGAAAAACAGCCTTGTGTTTTAAAGTTAATATTCCGCTGCATACAAACTCCAGGTTACAACGTGCAGCACTGCATCGTAGCGCTGCAAGCAGTAACCATCTATCGCTGCAAGCTCAAGTAACTTGCAGTGCAGAACGGTTGTTTTAAAAGATTTTGAAAATCGACCAAGGATCATTCACCCCCCCTCTGAACCTCGGACACCACTTGGGACCAACACAACTCCTAGGAAACAAGCTGGTATCTTGGTTCTGCAAGAACCAAACCTCAATAGCAACCTCAACTGCAGGGAGCTGCTGTGTACAAATCCTTTGGATCCAACAACAATTGAAGGACTATAGAATTGTTGAAAAGAAAACTCCCATCCTCTGTGACAACACAAGTGCCATAATAATTATGCATAACCCTGTTCTTCACTCAAGAACAAAATACATTGATATCAGACACCACTTTATAAAAGACCACATCGAGAACAAATATATCTCTCTGGAAAAAGTTCATACTGATCTGCAGCTAGTTGACATTTTCACTAAACCTCTTTGTGAATCAAGATTTTCATTTCTCAGAAATGAACTAGGCATAATTAACCTGAGCTAAATTTCGATGATAATCTTATCTCTATGGTTATGCAGCCTAGGGGGAACTCCAGGAAATGAAGATCTCAAAGCTTTATAAACAGTAACCTAAAGATTACAGATGAAAGTCCCTGGACAAAGCCCCTGAAGCTAGGTTACTGGATAGATGTAACGCCCCGTTTCCTTTTTAAGGTAAACCTTGACCGAGACGTTACTTACAAATAAAATTCACTCATTTAAGAAATTAAAGATAAATAAATTTCAAAAAAATTATTATAAAACATACATTTTTGAATTAAAATTTTCTTTAACTTTTAATCATTGGCTACCAGCATCCATCGCTCCAACGCCACGCCCTAAATTCTTTAAACTGAAAACATTTTACATAAAAGGGGTAAGTGCCAAAAGAACACTTTATGGGGTTGAATTGTACAGTAAAAGGGGTACACATAATATTTCTTAAATAATATACATATAATACATGTTGTAGACTCCCGAAGAGCCCCAATGACAACTGTGGATAGGTTTCCGAAGAATACCTATCAGGGCCCCAAGCCGACCCGATTTGGGCTGTTACCCCCATTGTGTTGGGAATTCCAAAGAATATCCCCTGTTGATGGGTTTCCAAAAAGGAATACCCTACTTGGCGTGGCACACGCATGCGCAGTTAAATTTCACATAAAAGTTCTCACATAACACATAAATTACACATTGGTCACGTTCACGTTGGCCACATAATTCACATAACACATAAGTACAGAAAAACCTTTCTTAGCGGGTATTATCCTGACTTTCATCCTTTAAACCATTTTCATTGAGATACTTGAAATCAATAGCTTTCAGAATCATATACTCTATTCGAAAACAGTTAAGGTAGCGATAACAGTTTAAGTAAAATATCATCACATCATTACGGAATTTAAATCACGTAGTCACACTATTTTTCATAAAACTGTACGATTTTTAATCATAAATAAAGTTTTACCCCCACCTTTAGAGCAGCTGATCAAAAAGCTTCTAGATCCCAAATATACTTAGGGTGCGTACTCCTGCGTATCGCCTACAATCATAAGGGTTCGACTTAGAATCTAATCGAACTATCATTGATTTCAATAGATTAATACCTTTAAGTTAAACCCTAATTTTATAATTAAATATAACCTATTTTGTAATTAAATATATCATTTATAATCTATAAAGTTTGATTCGAAATTAATAATTCGGATTAAAATAAATATAAATTTAGGGTTATTTATCCTTAAATTAGAAATAACAATTAAATCGTAAAATTAATTTAATTAGCATAATATTTATAAGTTTATAATTTTTAGTCTCAAAAGCAATCTTGCTAGACATAGGTTTAACTGATAATTCCAAATAAATCTTTGGTTAAAAATCATAATAAATACTGCAATAATACCTAATTCCAAAATCGAGCTTAAACTATATTTTCTTAATCAATTGGATAAAATCTAGGGCTTTATTCCCTAATTAATTATATAAATGGATCCAATTTAACATACATTAATCTATATAATTTTTCTTTGTTATTTAATTAAAACTTACCTTATTTATTTAATCCTAAGTAAGAATCTATATCATTTTATTAAATTCAAGGTCCGATATTTATCTACCTAATTATGATACTTAAAGCATAATTTATAAAAATTAAAGTTATAACCTATCTTTGTTAATTAATTAAAGTTCGATTTTCTGTTTCATAGGTAAAAATTCTTATTAATTATATAATAACATTCATAATTCCAATATATAAGTTAATATTAACTACAAACATATCATTATAATAAATTCAATAATTTATTAGGCAAATAATGCATATCATCATCAATTATTAGAGAAAGCTATGTAATTTAAATAATTTCAATGTTTCATTGATAATTATACATAAATTAGGCCTTAAAGCATGCTTTAATTATCTAAAGTTTAATTATAAAATCAGAAATTAGAATACTTAAATGTTTAAATTTCAGCAACATTTATATTGCATTTTACCCCTAGAATTCATCAAATTTACCAAGCATGCCCTTCCAAAACTTTTTCCCCCTTTTCCTAGCCCCCTTGCTCCCGTCGCGCTTCCTCCGTCACCACAGTTGCCGCCGTTCACCTCTGCCGCTCACCGCCACCACTGCCGGCGACCTCCGTCGCCGGCAACTCCACCACTCACACCAATCAACACACACACACCCAACATACATATACATATATACATCCGAATACATACATATATATAATCCTCCGCCACTGTCGCCGCTTCCAGCGGTGGCTCTCCTACATCAGCCACGCCGGCGCAACTCCGACGCCGATCTCTCTCCAACCACACTCCCACCTCGGCACCTCCACTCCACAGCCACACACAAATACATACAAACTTATATATATAAATATATATACATACACACAAGAACATATATATGCCGCCGCTCACCACGGCGGCTCACCACCAATACGCCGACGCTGCGAGCACCGGCTCCACACCCCACCACACATCTCGCCGGTGCGACCGAGCGCCGGCAAAAACAGCAGCAACATCGGAGGAAAACAACAGGGAAAAGGGGTAAAAAGGAAAGAAAAGAAAACAGCAACCGATTCTAAAAATCGAGCCCATAATCTTGATTGTCTCAACAAGAGCTACATATTAAACGAAAGAATTTAAAGAAATCTTGCTGGAAATTTGCCGATGGAGATGGAGGAGGAAACAGCAGTGGCGAGACTTGGAGGAGAGAGAGATGGAAACTTTTTTTTTTTTTTACTTAATCAATTACCCCTTATCCTAGGAATTGCCCAAGTGTTATGATATCAAGCATGATGTGTCAACCATGCCACAAATTTTCATTAAACTTGATTAGTTAAAATTTAAATCCTCAATTTATTATTATTATTAATATTAATATTATTATTATTATTATTAAAATAAAATATGGGATGCTACAATAGAAACTACAGAAGACAGTTTGCAGCAACCAGAAATGTGGGAGCGTGGAGTACGGAATAGTTACTCCGCATCAGTAGTCGTTTTTATAGAAATACCCTCAAACTTTTCAAAAGTCACATCAGTAAACACCGAGCTAAAAATAACAGTTGCAGGATTGAGAGCCCCTTAATCTTCAAATTAAATCTGGACCGTTCGATCAGAAATCCCCGAAGTTTAAATATAAGGGAGTATCTCTTCATCTCTTACACTCACCAACTCTCATTTCTTTAAAAAAAACCTTAACACTCAAGCAAACATTGATCCTTTGCTCTTCTTTCTCTCTGTGTTATACTCCCTCACAACAATGGACCCAAGCAAAACCAAATCGTTGATGGAAGACTGGTGGACGAGAGCATCCTGCTCAAAATGGTGATGGATGAAGGAAACACCAAGGACCTAATGAAGTACATCTTGAGATGTCTTCGTGCTACAGGTCTTATGAAGCTCTCTCTTCTTTTAAGACCACCTATGCAGAAAAACTAGTGGTAAAGTTCTACAGACGGGTGAGGGTCTCTGATGATCGGTCAGAGATCCGATCAAAGTTGGGTAGAGTGGAGTTCTATGTGGACTCCAAGTTTCTGATGAAGGTGTTCTCTCTTCCCACCGAGGGAATGAAAGCTAGTGACCTCTCCTCTTACGAAGAAGACGAGCTGGAGGTCTACTAGAGAATGTTTACTGGGAGGAAGGGCACCAATGAAATGTCCAAGAGCTGCAGCAAGAAGGTTCCTTCTAGAGTTTGAGATGCTGCATGACATCTGCTGCCACATCATCGATAACCGGTTTGGCTTATTTGATATGTGTACCAACTTCAGGTACAGGATGATGATGGCCATTTTGAAGAAAGAGAAGGTAGATTGGGCCAGCTACCTGCTCTCAAGGTTGATAAAGGAGGTGGAAAAAAGGTGGGTAAACCTACTTATGGGCTGGTGGTGAACAACCTTCTGGGGCACTTGAAGATGGACCTATCCCAGTGAAAGCTTATCCAAAAGGGAAATTCATCGATGAGGGTAGGGTCTTTGCCAAGAAGACTGCTGCTCGGCCATCCCCAGTAACCAAGGAGATCTCCGAGGGTTCCAAGGATGCTTTCGGGACAAGAAAGACATTCCACCGGACCAGCAGCGGCTCATCTTCATTGGAAAATAGCTCGAGGATGGACGAACCCTCACCAACTACAACAGATCTGAAGAAGATTAAGCATAAGAAAGGGGGTGCAGAGAAAGCTGATGGTCTCTAATGACGAATTAAAAGACGCTGCTGTCCAATCTTTTAAGGCGGCAGCAGTGGAAGTGGAGATTGATTCTCCACTAAAGGGTGAGCATGAAGCTGAGGGAGAAGCTGCTGCTCAAGTTGAGGAAGCTGGAGGAGAAGAGGCAGATGAGGAGGATGTGGTGGAATATGCCATCAGTCTCCCCAAGCTCAAGACCACATTTGAAAAGCTGATGGACAGATTCACCACATGGTGGCAATACAAACACCTCCCTCGAGAAGACCTGATCCAGTGGGTAGACTGGAAGACAGATGAGGAGTGGGCCCTAAGCTGGGCTATGATAGATGATATTGAGGAAATTTTGGAGAAGAATTTTCTAAAACAACTTAGGAGGAGGAGATGGCCGGAGTTTTTGAAGGACGCTGAGGCTGAAGCTGAGATAGAAGCCAGGAAGCAAGCTAAGGCCGCTAAACAGCTACCTCAATCTTCCCCAAGAAGCCAGAAGGGGAAGACGTCCATCGAGCAACCAGACTTTTACCGGGATGAGGTAATTTTGGATGCTGCTGCTGACAAGGTCAGAGCAGACAATGAAGTGGGCTTTGCAGCAGCCCAGGTGGAGAAGTATGGAGCCGATGAGGCTCTGGAGGTTGATCAAGTAGGCTACTGACATTAGACTGATTGATACAAGGATTATGAGACTAGTAAGAGAACAGCAAGCTGGTGAAGGTTCCTCTTATGCACCCCTAATGATCGAGCCTATCAGTAGGACGTCATCTTCACCATCAGAGAAGAATGAAGAAGAGTTCTCTTATCTGACCGACCTGATTGTGCTGCTAGAAGTTTCTACTCAGACATCGATGAAGGAGAGCAATCTCACTCCAACTGACCATCCCAAGACATAAGAGTTGGATACCCTCACTGCTGCTGCCACGTTCGACTATTTTCTGGAACTGACAGAGGCACCTCTAGCAGCAGCAACGGATGAAACCATTGAGCCAACAATTCATACACCAATGAAGGTAGAGGTTCAGGGGGAAGCAGTATAAGAGGTGGATGAGTCTGCTCTAATGGAAGTGGACGAAGCAGCTCCTGACAAAGCAGTGGATCATGGTGAGATGGTCACTGTGGAGGATAAAGAGGGTGAGAAGAAAGTGGATGCCGAGGAGCCGGAGGTGGTAGAGGAGAAAAATGAGGATAAGGATGAAAATGTGGCTGAAAAGAAGGTTGTAGGGGAGAAGGAGGATGAAAAAGAGGAGGAATAGGAGGCTAGAGAGAAAACTGCAGAGAAGAAGAAAGTTGGATCGAGTGATGAGGATCCAATAGCATCTCCAACGGTGATGAAGGATTACCCAGTGAACAGGGTAATACCGGAGCTGAAAAATCCAAAGCTCTAACCCCCACATCTTTTTCTCAATAGATACCTGCTGTTGATGCTGCTGATGCGAAGGAATCTGCTAAATCCAACGATGAAGTCTTGTCTACCATTGAACAGATGGGGAAGTCACTGGTGAAAGCGAGCAGAAAACTCCGTAAGGAAACTCGTTCCAACACCTTCAAGACTAAATCTTTTCTACACTCCTTCAACATGTCCTTAGCAAAACTTCGTTAGGTGATTGAAGCCCAGCAACCCCCCAAAGAGGATACTACTATGGAGATTATGAAAATAGTAATGGAGAAGCTGAATAGGCAGGAGTAGAAGATGATTCTTCTGGAAACTGATCAGAAAGCTCTTGTCACCACAGTAGGCCGCATGGATGAAGAACAGTTCAACCAATCGTAGATCCTGAGAGAGCATTCTGGTACCCTGTCAAATATACACTCGATAGTGAGCTTCACAATTGGGAGAGCTGATGATGACAAAAAGAGGGAAGGGAGACTGGAAGGGCAGCAGAAGAGCACACATGATCCTTCAACCTGCAGGCAGATGGTAGTGAGCAGAAGGAGAAACGATGCTGGTGATAGTGGCAGTAAGAGAGCTGGATCAAAAGGCCTTCTAGACAGCAGCCTCAAAAGAAAATCAGAAGCTGTCTCAGGATCTATTCATCCGAGCTTCAGAAAGGGAGCTGAAGGTAGAGAAGAAAAGAGAAGGAAAATAGAGGCTGAATTGGCAAACAGCCTGGGTACAGTCTTTGGAAAAGGGCCTTAGGAAGTCCTTCCTAAACTGTATCGCCTGACATTGCCTTCTTGGAGCAAAATATGCAGAATCCTATAAGCTCAAGCCTTAAAACCTTTCTAGAAGCAAGCCCGGATCCTAGGAGCAAAATGTTCATCATACCAAAGATTCCAGAGGTCACTCTCCCTACAGACACCAATCCTTCATTCCACCAGATAGATGCCTTCAAGAGGATAGAGCTAATGAAGTATTTCACGACCCTCTACAAGGACTCTACTCTGCTTAGAGGATACCGCACCAATAAAGAAGCCATGAAGAGATTTCTTGATCTTGCCAAAAAGGGAGGTCTTCTAATCCAAGTCAAGTTGAAGCAGAGACTTGGAAAGGAGTTCATACCTTTCTAAAAGGATTTCTGGCTGAGGTTTGAAGAAGATGAGGAGGTGAAGAAGCTGCTGGAGCCAAGTTATCAAGAGTCTATAATCAACTAGTGGAAGGGCTCAAAGTATGAAAAGAAGAAGAAAGTCAGTTGGTTGAAAACCTAAGCTTGCTCATTGTATATCTTTGTTTATCTTTTTATGTTATGTTTATTTTGTTCTACATTCTGTGATCTGTATATTTATTGATACTTCATCAATAAAATGTATTTATTTTATGTATCTTGAAAGACTTACTTCTTGTGAACTTAATATATGCTTATGATTGATTTTGATTTTCTGCATTATGTTATGTTATATATGAAAACTGACCTTTTGATCCTCTTAAAAGAGTTTTGTCATCATCAAAAAGGGAAAAATTGATAGGATGATATTGTAATAGATTTTGATGAGACCAAACATGTAATAGCTAGGTCTTAGCAATTTGGTTAAACTCTCAAATGTAAAAGTTTAGCTAAGGCAAAGATACTGGAAGAGGATGAAGAAGATACCGGAAGGAGCCTGCTCCAAGTCAGGATACTGCATCTTCAAGTAAGAAATTCATCTAAGTATGGAAGGATGTTGGGAGCTAGCTCAAAGCATCTCAAGTCAGAGGAAGCTATCTCATTAGGCGACAAAGCAGCAAGTCAATCTTCAGACTCATCGAAGTTAGCGCTCTCTGAAGAGCCGATAGAAACACTCCAGTCTAAACCAATCAGAGGATGCCATCTGGAAAGAACAATGACTGAGCACTGATCATTTCAGAGTAAGACAGACATAGTGCAGATGTAAAGAGTGCAGCAGAAACAGTGTCAGCAGATCTTGTACGACCCAATAGCTGCATGGCATCTCACCTCGAAGAAACTACCTCTTTAACGGGCAGATTTCTCAGAATTCTATAAATAGGAGTTGAGTGCACCTAGAACAACAACTGAAACATTCATCTCGCGAGGTTATCATTCAAGATTCTACTTATCTCAAGCTTATTCGTTTCAGTCGCTCAATCTATCAAGCAACAAGCCAGCTACCTTTCTATAATCTGAAGTTCAAAGAACTTGCTGCATTCAATCGTTGAAGAAAACTTTATCTGTTTTAATAGATTGTTTTAAGAGTTGCTTAGGCAAAGGCTGTTCCTGCTAAGTACTTGTACTCTCTGTAGAAGATAAAGGATCCTATATGGGTCAAGAAACCTGTGTGGAGATCCTGTGTGGGTCGAAGTGTATTGGTCACTGTGCAGCTACATGTGTGGATAGAGTTGACAGTTTTGTTTAGAGAGAGTTTGTGTTAGCTGGGTCTTTTTAAATCAATCTCTCTTTAATAAAGTTTCTCCTTGAGAAGGAGTAGAGAGGACGTAGAGAGATTACTCCACCCTCGAACCTCTATAAATCTGCTTGTTTGTGTGCTTATTATTTTATTCTTATCGGAGATAACCAAACTGTGGAGAAATCCAAACTGAGACACTCCTAATCGGGAAAGAACCGTTGATTGTTTGACATTATTTGAATTGAACTGCTCCGAATATTTTTGTATATCAAATCGAACTGTATCAAATCGAACTGTCCATGGAGTTTGACAACATTATCCAAAAATAAATGAGCCACTGTTAGTGTAGAGAATGGATGTGATAGGGGTAGGAAATGAGCATATTGGGTGAGTCTATTCACCACTACCAAAATAACATTCTTACCCTCGAATTTTGTTAACCCTTCAATAAAATCTATAGAGACATGTGTTCAAGCTCCACTAGGTATCTCTAAAGGTTCAGGCAAACCTGGATAATGAATAGAATCGATTTTAAGAAAGTGACTATATTATAAATTTATATGTATCGTTTAATTCCTTTTTATGTATTATTATACTGAATTAGTTACAAATTGATTGAATTTTAATATTATTTAATATTATTATAATTTTATGACTTCATAAAAGAAATTGACAATTAAATAATAAAGTAAAATATTTATAATGAATAATATGGAAATAAAAAATGTATTAACTACAATAGATATTGATTAAATAATTAGTTTATAATTTACATAAGCTAATTCATAATATATTTAATTATAGTTTATACTCACCTTCAAATTTTACTATAAAACATATAAAAATGAAAAATTTTTAATAACCACTTATGAGATGTAGATTAAAAAGGTTTTCGAAAAATAAATTTTGACGGAAAACTTAAATATAATTTATTATTTTCGAGAAGAGACGACTAATTTAGTAAATTGTCCAATTTATTTTATTAGTTTATGACTTGTTTGAACAAATATTTATTTTATATTATAAAATTCTGAATCTCCAAAATCTAAATTGATCTGATCTGTAATACTCGAATCTTCAAAGGAACCGAACCAATGTGACGGAGCAATGATGATTCCCACTTATAAATTATACCAATTAAAGGAATAGGAATGAAGGTGGGAATGATAATTCCATTCCCACCCCATTCCATCATACCAATCACGCTGTTAGAACTTTGAGTTGAAAAACGCCGATAAGAGAGGTTTAGCATCTTGATTTGTAATCAAATGCCATTTGTAGTGACTTTCTACGAAGAATGCAAAGAAGGCCTTGAATCTTGAGAGAGAAATTCTTGAGTCTTAAAATCTTAATTTTTGTCTTCTTTAAATGTTGAACTCTTGAATTGTCTTCTATCTTGAAGTATGAAAAGAGAACCCTACTTATAGGTGTAGGATATGAATTCTTTACATGTATATTTGATGGAGGATGCAATATAATTTGTCATATCACCCGATTGACAAACAATATGATTTGGACGCTTGACAACATTTGACTGGTCAAGAATATATAATTAAATATCAATAATTTATATATTTATTTTAGGAATTAATTTACTTTAAATTTCCAAATTATAAATAGCAAATAAATTTTTAATATATCATTTTACTGGTGCCATTCTTTGATTTGGCATAAAATTTGTTTGTCTACTCACCTAACTGTTTTAATATATAATGCTAGCACTAAAACAACTAAACACATCTCAATTATACATAATTTCAATAATAGTTCATTTTCAATTTTTGAGTTATAAAATAAATTACTATTTGCATTATATATTTTCTTATTAATATAACATATAATATATATTAAGTATACATATTAAAAGCAGTATAATTTGAATATTATAATGCAAGATGCAACAATAAATTGAGAAATCCAATTGTTGTAAATCTTTTGAAGTCATGAAAATGGTGGTGTATCCTTGTTGGGTTTGGTGCCCTCCATAAATAGAGGAACTCGTTAATACTAAGAAAGTTCTTATTGATTGATCAAATTGTTCACGTGGCTTTAGCCAATAGAAATCCAGCTTTACTCTAAGTAGTGCAGATTTTCATCATTGTTTTGAGAATGGCATGTCAAGCTTACATGTGGAGAGCACCAAAATATATACTATCAAAGAGAATATATTTTTTTTCTTTTGAGATGAATGCTTTTTTCATCCTCATATGGATTTAATTTAATTTATAATTCATGAGACATATGAATTCACAATCCATATCATATAAAAAAAATTAATTTATGAAAATGAGTTTGAATTACAAATAATGAGATGTTTCACAAAACTTTATTCATGAAATGATTTCATATTATTTTTTGTGAAACATAAAATAAATCTTCACATCTTAAAGTAAAATTTGGGAAAAAAATTATTTTCCCTTCATATAGATAGTATCGTGTGTTTTCTTTTAAGGTAAATTCCTTCTAGTTTACACTAAATACTTTGATTAAAGGGTACAGTAGACTCAAGTAACAGGTTTAGTAAAATAATATTTGAAAGTTTAAAACTTATACACTAAAACAAAATAATATATTAGAGTTGCGTAAAACAAAATTTTAAGAGCATAATCAGTAAAACAACTTAAATGGGTTTTTCTTACTAAATTTTAAATTTTCTTTTATGTTTAAACAAAGTCGAAATTAATCTCTACAAATTAATTCACATATATTTATGTTACCAAATTGATAAAATAAACTGAAGTTTTAGTTTGATTAAATTTAGATTCGTTGAATTATATATAAACTTAAAAATTCAAAAAATATTAATACAATAATTAATAATATTGTCACAACTAAAACACTATTATGGTCCAAAATACGTACTATATATTAAACATTAGATATTTTAGTATACACATGTTTATTAGAAATTTAGATGATCAAAGTATGTTTTTCATAGTACCATAACATCGAGCTCTCTTATGCGACGAAGTCTCATGAAATGATTTGTCTTCAATTTTAACTTACAAAATACGGCCCGTAAAAATTTAGATAGTCATATATACCTCATAAAATACTAAACACAATTCAAATTTTTAAAATTTAAAAGATAAAATATATTTTTTGAGAATATGTTTAATATGTTTGAGCTAGCGTGGATAGTTTCGGACCTGTAGCCCTAATTATTGCCCGGAAGCAGTTAACTCATCAACTCATTGGTGAATATTAATTGAGGAGAATAGATTAATTAATAAAAATAACTGAGTAATTAATCAGTACGGATTTCCATTAATGTGGTGAGCCCAAGATGAATAGCGTGCTAGCATTACATATTTTTCTTGGGTAAAAGAAAATAAACCTTGTCTCCTTTTTAAATATTTTATTTTATTTAATTTTGGGAAGAAAATTTTAAAAAACCTTATCTCTTCGGTGAAAGTACAACCTTTCCCAAATATACTTTTAGCCCACGTGAAATGCCCAAAACCAGGCAAAACTTTCTTCACCGGTTTTAAGGTTTAATTAAAGTTTCTTATTACAGCGGAATAAATTATTTCCGTTTATAGAAAAATTAAGGTAAGAAATGCACGATTCCCCACGTGTCAATAACTAATTCGGCAACGCCACTTTTACTAAAGAATCACTGATTGGCCCTCGATTTGTCACATTATTGTAGTTTTAGTCCCACCATATTTTAAAAGTGTTATATTGTTCCTCCAAATTAGTAAATAAACACTTCTTTTTCTTTATTTAGGCTTGACTTTGATATCAAGGTGCTCCATCATCTCAAGAATTTCTTCATCCTATCAATATGCAGAGTCTTCATTTATAAGCTCTTAAAAAGGTACATTTTTTTTCTTCTTATTTCTTGTAAAATTAAGTTTAAACTAAGTTTTGAGATAGATCTAACTAACAACAACTCATTATCATAGAACAAACCCTAGAAATCTTTGTTTAGAGAGATGGGTCGGGGTAAAATCGCGATCAAGAGAATCGATAACTCGACGAGTAGGCAAGTGACCTTCTCAAAGAGGAGAAATGGGCTTCTAAAGAAGGCTAAGGAGCTCGCGATTCTTTGTGATGCACAAGTTGGAGTTATCATATTTTCTAGCACGGGGAAGCTCCATGAGTATTCGAGCACCAGGTTTGAATTTTATTTCTATATCAATAATTGTTGGATCTTTAATTTTTTTTTTGTTTGTTATTTTTGCTAGTTTGGAATATAATTAATCACATGTTTATAAGGATTAACTTGTACAAGGTAATTATTATTTCCCCCAATATATTGTCAATGCTGATTTCTTCTTTGGTATGTATGCCATCAATTTTACTGTCTCCATCAAACTAAGTACGAAAAGTATTCTCATGCCATTTCCATTGCATCATGTTAAGAAATTCAAGAACTGGACCAAGATTTCATGTGTTTCTTTTTTAAGTCAATCATATATATATATATATATATATACTCACATAGAGTCGCATAATTGCAAGTTTATTTGACCTCAGTTTGGACTCTTGATATCACTGATAGTTCCAAAATACCAGTCTAGAAAAACCTAAACCTTGTCACTAATATCATGATGTGTTCTGATCATTGTTAGCTTATGTCACTTAATACGCTATATGTAATTTATAGGTTAATATTTTTAAGTGATATAAGTAATATGTTTTCATTATATTTCAGTAAAGTTTTATTACTTTTATAAAAATAAAGTTGTAAGATAATTAATATCTTTATGTAATAAAAATATTATGTTATATGATCAATAACTTTATACAGTATAAGTAATACTCTAACCTTCTACTCAGTAAAATAATGTAAAACCTTTATATAAATGAGATAATATTTTTATGTGATACAATAATACATTTATGTAATACAACCAATACTTTTATTAATACAACTCATATAATTCAGTAAACTAATAAACACATTTTCAAGTAATTAAAATAAGGTAATACATTTAACTACATACAATAATACATTTACATAATATAAGTAATACTATCCTTACATTATATTTCATTACTTTACTATGGATGAGTAATATCTTTAGGTAGATTGCACGGTGCAATGTACGGGTGTATATGAGAGTTACTCATCTCTCTGTGTGTGAGAACCAAAAAAAAAACAAAAAGGCTTTCTTACCATTAACATGCATATTACTTAATACTACAATACTACATTCAATTCAAAATAGTTGTCATTCGAGAATTATTTCGTAGATTACGAAATATAAAAAATTGACAAATATATTCATAACTAATCGAAGAATTTAAGTTCAAAATAGGCAAGAAAATTAAATTAATTCCATAAGATAATTATCATATTAAATCTCTAAATTTTAGTTAAAGAATTTATATTATAATACAGATAATTAAATATGTCAAGTTTTATGAGAAAATTAAAAGGCCTATAAAATTATTAAATTCCAAGGGTATAAATTAACCTAATACTTAATTATAACTTGAGATAAAATATTGGGATATGACAAATTAAGTGATTCAAAATGCAAACATTTGAAAAGAATAAATCCATCTTTTCAAATCCATTCAAATTAAAATAAATTTTAAAATCGTCTCAATCCATTAAAAAAATTATTCAATATTAGAGCTTGATAGATTTCAAATGCATGTTAATCCAAACAATAAATAAATGATTAATTTCAATTTTGGTCCTGTATGAAAGGTTTTTTTTTTCATTTTTTAACAATCAATTATACGTTTTTCAATTTTGGTCCTATATATTGTAACTTTTTCCAATTTCAGTTAAGTTTTCCAATTGTGGTTCTATATGTTTCAATTTTTTTCAATTCCAATCCAAATTTTGTCGGAATTCCCAAAATTGCTGAAGTCACGTGTGTTTTTCTAACCATCATCAGATCAAAATTGGATTAAAATTGAATTTTTTTGAAACATACAGAATCAAAATTGGGAAACTTGATTGAAATTTGAATGAATTGAAATATATAGGACCAGAAATAAAAAAAAATTTGAAATATATAGAACAAAAACTGGAAAACGTATACTTGATTATCCAAAAATGGATGATCTCATATACATGATCAATATTATTGAAATTAAACCATAAATAAATTTTCTATGATAAATTTTAAATCTTCAATCCTAAATGCGAACCTAATTAAAGAGTAATTATTTTGTCAGTATAGTCATGGTTTGGGATGCTCTTCCAGGATGAATTCAAGATAATACAGAAGGTTGATATATGTTTGTTGACTTTTAATGAAAGTAAGAATATTTAGAGTAGACTCTCTAGTGCAACTATTTTATGAATCCAACTTTGTGTGATAGTCCATCTATAATTTATAATCATAAAATAAAGATTGATTTGTCAAAATAATCTAAATTGTGTCAATGGGTTAAGTCACATAATCAAACAATCTCATATAAATTTTAGTGCATGAAATATTAAACATTTATACGTTTAAAAATATAAAATTATACTTATCATCTCTGCTTATAATGTGTTCAAGTTTCCTAGTGTTAGTTTATTGAACTTATGTGTGATTTAAAGTATAAGCACTAGCTAGAGTTGTCATTTCGTATTTGACTCGAAAAACATTAAATTCGAGGGTTTGACATCTCATATCGAATCAAACGATAATTTTGTATACTTCTAGAAGAACGTCTTTCAAAATGCAAAGAACACTTTTAAATTAACGAAGAACACTGTTGCACTACTGATCAAAGAGGTTTATTACCTCCATTGTCATTGAACTACTGATCAGTGAGAGGTTTATCTTCTCAAACATAGAAAGAGAATTTGTATTTACTCTTGAATTCCTCTAAAGATGTGTGTTGTGAATATCATGAAAGAAAGAACCCTATATATAGTTATAGGTAGAGAGTCCTGGTAAAGATTTGCCACGTTTTGTTTATATCCAACAACTTTGTGATAATTATCTACTTAGTTATATTTGACTTGATAATATATGCAACATTTTGAAGCATGGTGACTTCTGATTAACCAATGAAATATATATTCAAATATCTATTTATTTGACTATATAATTTAGGAAGCATATTTTACCAATCCTTAAATTAAATTCCAATTTATAATTATATATATTTTTTGCACATGGCACAGTTAAATTGGGCATAAAATTTTATGTATTTATACCTATAAAATTATATATTCCTATCCATGCAACTAAAATGTATGTAAATGTCCTCCTACTTGTTATAGGCAAACGTTGATATATTCATCATTGATATGTCAATTGCAACTCAGTATCATATATATATATATATATATATATCCATAAAATGGGAAGAAATTAATTTTTCTATATATCATGTGATCTTGCTACATTAATGTGAACACATCAGCGCATGGTGGATATATATATATGGTCTTTACTCTTATTTTGTAATAAACATATTGATTATTTCCCTTCACACAACACTAATTGTATATTAAAAATGGTAAAAAATTAAGATAGCTTGTCAATTAATCTCATAGTCCAGTCCAGACTTTAAAATTTTGATATTTGAGCTTATCTTTTCTGGAAATATTTCAGCATGACATCAATTATTGAGCGATATGGTGAAACAAAAGAGGAACACAATCAACTGCTTAATCCAGGGTCTGGGATAAAGGTATGATTATGATTCTAATATTCTCACTCAAATTTATATTTTTCGAGGATAGTTGTCTTGGAATATCTTATATCACTTCAATTAGCTAGTCATGCACACTCACAAAAAAAAGTGGTTAAACAATAAAAGTTATCCAATTTTCATAATTCAATGACTACGTTCTGCTGTATTTTATATTGTTAGGCGGATATAGATTTAAATTGAATTTCTTCTAAGCATATATATTGATCAAAATTGAAAACTTATTAAATTAGCAGAACAGGTTTAGAATAAGCCCTAATTAACATGATTAATTAGTTTTAAAATTTTGCCCTAATTCCTAAAAATCTTGTAAAATTTTGTAGAAAGTAATTAAAGAGGTTGTTAGTTTTCGCATATATATATATAAATGATAAAAATAGGTCTATGTCTTAATAATAACACAAATAAAATGGTTAGAAAAATAGGACAAAAAATTGAGTTGAGGTAAGAATCAAACTATTTCTCTGTAGGACCGAAATTTCCCGTTCCAGTCTCACAATTCTTTATTAATATCTCCAAGATACAACTCACTACTTGTGAATAGCATTCCAAATCATAAGAAATGTCGAACAAAATTATATTTTGAATCCACCTTAGACGAAGAAAAATGAACTTCATAGGAAATTCTACACATTTTTCATGTTTACTTAATGTATATTGGATGTGTAGATTGTGGAATATTGAGATTCTATTTATAGATCTTTAGATGTCTATTGTGATAAGGTGCACACATTGAATTAGATCAATGAAGACTCTTTCAACTGTGTTTTTTCATAAAAATGTATATAATCTAATGACTATTATTGCACCATATACTAATATTCACAAATTTTGGTATACAATTATTCGAATACACGTACTTCTAAATATAGTTAACATATTTTTAAAGTGATTTCTCATTCACCTTATATTCCAACAAATCTGCCACATGAATGGAAGAAGTTGACTCGAACAAAAAGGACAAGGAACATAATGAATTAATTTGACATAAATGATAAACGGAGTTTAAACAGAAATTATTCATGAGGATGGATAACTTCTGACTTTGACCATTTCTTAGTAGAATACTATCAGATATACTAATGATTTAGTGGATGTGATGGCTTGATCTGATCCCTTGTTTGTATATACCAACACGATAGTATGAACAAAATAACCTCCTTAATATTTTGGTACTTATATATGGTCGTGTTTATTTTGGTCCTGGATCATATATTGGTTCATAAACGCTTCATGTAACGATCATATATCTTCCAATTTATATAGATGGCCTTTTATGGGGACTTGATCCAAGGTACATGTGATACCCTATTAGAATCATTAAAAGTTTTAAAATCTTATCCTCACCACATCACATGTCAATATATAGGATTTTATTTTGAATTTGATTGTCTTTGAGAATAATTAAGTTAAGTACTAGTTTCCAATTGCTTAATTGAACATTTCATAACTTTGTTATCTCATTGAACCAAGTTTGTGAATTCTCCATTCATAATGGTTAAGTTATTGCTATGAATGCTCTTTAATATATATAGGTTTTTGAACTACTTCCCCTAAATATGTAGCATATATAATTAATCTTTATTCCAATTTCTAGTTAAGAGATACATAAGCTTTTGAAACTTATTCCACTAGAGATTATCTGTTTGTGACCTTCCTTATTTAGCTTCAAATAATTTAACGTAACCAACAACCCCACATTTGAATGTATCCATGGGAGGACTTTATCACATACATTTCAACATTTAACTTATATGGAGAAATAAGTGTTTTAGACTTTCTTTATTTAGCTCCAAATAATTTACCTTAACTAACAACCCCACATTTGAATGTATCCATTGGAGGACTTTATCCCATCATTTCAACATTTAATTAACTTATATGGGAAACTTATTTTTGCTATGTCATGGTAGGATATTTGTTGAAGGTAATAAATCTATAAACTGATTTTGCATACAGTCATTTGAACATGGCTTGTATAGTCATTTTCTTCAGGCCACGTCCATTCCACAGTCCATACACGTATCTTAACATTTGGAAAATAAAGATAATTTCATGTATTTCCATACTCTTATTATGAGAATCATTTTATGTAATCAAATTTGTTAGACCAAAACCCACGTGATATAAGGTTAAGAGGGGGTGAATTAACCTTATCAAATTTTGCAAACTTTTCTCTAAAAGAATGTAACTCCTTCGAATAGCAGGTAGCTTAGCGAGCTTACTGCGCTGATGAGGTTACTGCTTGAGTAGAGACTTAAGGACTTTAAAAGAGTTTTAATGCACAACAGAAATTGATGTGGTTCCGATTTACCGTTCTCCTTTTTGGTACTGAAACTCGAAACCTCGAATCCAAAAACCTGCAAAACAGACACCGGGAGGGGTTCCCGGCGATGGGACTCCGACGCTCAAGTCAGTTGAATTGCTCTGAATTCTCTCAAGTAATAAGTGTGTGTATTTTGTGAATCGTGTGTTTAAAAAGTGAACAGAACAAGGATATATATACTCACTGATACTTGTTGTAGTAGGAATAGGAATCCCAATTGTAGTTGGAGTCCTAGTTGTAGTAGAAGTAGGAGTTCTCCTAAAAACAGGGGATATGGATAATTGATCCATAAAAATCCGGTCTGATCAAGTTTGACCATATCAAGTACTCTCCCCTTTCGTAGTGTGTGTTTACACACATTAGTGAAGTTCGCTAAACTTTGAAAAAAGATGTGAGTTTCCTCCATTATAAATAGTTAATCACATAAGTATACCTGAATTTTAAAAGAAAATAAATCATATTTAATGAATGGAATATAAGCTTTGCTTTCTGTATCAAACCGTTTAGTACATTCCGAGGGAATGTCTTTGTTCGTCAAGACCTTCGTCCTTTCAGTTCGTCAGGACATTCGTCTTTTGAGTTCGTCAAGGACATTCGTCCTTTCAGTTCGCCAGGACATTCGTCCTTTCAGTTCGTCAGGACATTGGTCCTTTTAGTTCGTCAAAGACATTGGTCCTTTCAGTTCGTCAGAGACATTGGTCTTTTCAGTTCGTTGAGGACATTGATCCTTTTAGTTCGTCGAGGACATTGGTCCTTTTAGTTCGTCAAAGACATTGGTCTTTTCAGTTCGTCGAGGACATTGGTCCTTTTAGTTCGTCAATGACATTGGTCCTTTGAGTTCGTCAAAGACATTGGTCTTTTCAGTTCGTCGAGGACATTGGTCCTTTTAGTTCGTCAAGGACATTGGTCCTTTCAGTTCGTCAGGACATTGGTCCTTTCAGTTCGTCGAGGACATTGGTCCTTTTAGTTCGTCAAAGACATTGGTCCTTTTAGTTCTTCAACGACATTGGTCCTTTCAGTTCGTCGAGGACATTGGTCCTTTCAGTTCGCCTAATCATTAAGTATAACGACAATCATATGAATTCGCAGAAAAGAAAAAAGACGATAATTTTAATCGCGGTTAGGCTAAATTAGACTACGTCCACAGAGAGTGAATATTTCTCATTTTATCAAGGTGAAGTAAATTGAGAAAAAGGTAATAAGAAACGTACATAAGTGTAGCTTATTAAGTTGGTTCTTCTCGAATATTTTGTTGTTCTTTGCATTCTTGCCGGTGTTGACGAACATATCGGGTCAACTTATTCTCTCTAATCAATCTTTCTAGTTCGTTCCTCAAATGCAAGCATTCATCAGTGCCATGCCCATATTAATTATGAAACTGACATAGTTCCCCATTTCCAAAGGTAGATGGCTTCTTGGGATTTGGGCTCCAGGTTGCCGGCCATTGTAATTGTGGTAAATTCCAGATTTCCATCAATACTTGTTCGAGAGGGATTGTCAGTGGCGTGTATTGATCATATCTTCGGCACACCTTATGATCTCGCAATAGTGGAGGTGCGAACTTCACTCGTGCTTCATCCATATCTTTTTTCCTCACAATTTCCTGCTCATGTGGCCTATTCGATCGGTTAGAACCCTCGCCCTTCTTAACCTGAACTGCTTCTTCCAAATTGATATATTTGGTAGCTCTTTGTAATAAATCGTCAAAGTTCATGAGTGTCTTCTTAACCAAAGAGGTATGAAGATCGCCTTCTCTCAATCCTTGTATGAAGGCACTAACCACCAAATCATTCGACGCTTCAGGAGCCTCAAGTGTTGCAGCTGTGAATTTCTTAACGTACTCTCTCAATGTCTCATCCATCTTTTGTTTGACTCCGAACAATGTCTGGACGGATCGTTTTTGTCTCCGAACACCGGCGAACTGATGTAAGAATAGCTTTGATAATTGTTCGAAATTGTGAATCACTCTGTCGCTTAGCTGACTGAACCACGTTTGAGCAGCTTTAGTGAGGGTAGTGGCGAACACCCTGCACTTAATACCATCAGAATACCGATGTAAAAGGGCGGTATTTTCGAATCGACACAAATGTTCCCATGGGTCAGCGGTGCCGTCGTACTCGAAATTCACCGGCCGAAAAGAGACGGGTAGCTCGTCCTTCATGACCAGGTCAGAAAAAGGGTTTCCTCTTGAATTCCGTGGAGCTCATTGAGCATTCTAATGGGCTTTCGACGTTTTTCGGTTGTCCTTTGACTTGTGCACTCAAGGCTCTTTGAACTGCCGCCGATATCAAATCGGAAAGCTCTTCAGGAGTCAAAGTAATAGTGTGAGGGGGATTGGCTGGGACTGTGTTCTGGCTGTCTCCTTCTTTCTCACGATTCCTTGATGGTCCACCCATCTCCATTCTCTGTGTTCCTTTAGTATTTACCATGTTTGTTAACTCAACATCTTTAACTCACAACTTCCCACAGACGGCGCCAATTGATGTGGTTTCGATTTACCCTTCTCCTTTTTGGTACTGAAACTCGAAACCTCAAATCCAAAAACCTGCAAAACAGACATCGGGAGGGGTTCCCAACGATGGGACTCCAACGCTCAAGTCAGTTGAATTGCTCTGAATTCTCTCAAATAATAAGTGTGTGTATTTTATGAATCGTGTGTTTAAAAAGTAAACAGAACAAGGATATATATACTCTCTGATACTTGTTGTAGTAGGAATAGGAATCCCAATTGTAGTTGGAGTCCTAGTTGTAGTAAAAGTAGGAGTTCTACTAAAAATAGAGGATATGGATAATTGATCCATAAAAATCCGGTCTGATCAAGTTTGACCATATCAGAAATAATGTGTTTTTCAAAGAAAGCTTGAATGTAGGATGCTTGATGGATAAGATATACAGATATAAATGCAAAGCAAAAAACACACGTGCAAACAGATATATAGAGGTTCAAGGGTGGAATAATCCCTCAACATCCTCTCTACTCCTTCTTGAAGGAGAAACTTTGTTAAAGTAAGCTTGATTTACAAAGAGCCAGCTAATACAAACTCTACTTCTAACAAAACTGTCAGCTCTATCCATACAGGTAGCTGCACAGTGATCAAATACTTCGACCCACATAGGATCTCCATACAAGTTTCTGACCCATACAGAATTCTTTCTCTTTTTATAGAGAGAACAAATACTTAGCAGGAACAACCTCTACTAAGCAACTTCTAAAACAATCTATGTAAGAATATAAGATTTCTTCAACGATTGAGGTCAACAAGCTCCTTGATCTTTAGAGAACAAAAGGTAGCTTGCTGATTAATAGATTGAGTGATTGAAACGCGTAGGCTTGAGAGATTGAAAACTTGAGAGTTAGTTAGAGAGATGATAGTTTCAGTAGTTGTTCCAGGTGCACTCAACTTCTATTTATAGGCTTCAGTAAAAATCTGCCTGTTGAAGAGGCAGTTTCTTCGCAATGAGGTGTCATACTCTGATTGGTTAGTATGTGATCTTCTGACACCTTTCCTGCTGCGCTTTCTTGCGCTGCTTTGCACTCGCCTTACCCTGCAACACATTGTACTTTGTCTATTACTTTTTCCAAATGGCATTCTCTGATTGGTTTAAACTCGAGTGTCTCTATCGACTCTTCAGAATGCACTAACTTTGATGTATCTGAAAGTTGACTTACTTCTTTGTCCTCTGATGAGACTAGCTTCCTCTGATTTGAGATGCTTTGAGCTAGCTCCCAGTATCCTTTCATACTTAGACAAATTCTTAACTTGAGGACGCAGTGAATTGATTTTATGCAGGTAGCAGTGACTTAGCACAGGCTCCTTCCAATATGAAGTATCTTCTCCATCCTCTTCTAGCATTCTTACCTTGGCTAAACTTTTACATATCAAAGCCTGAACAGATTGCTAAGACCTAATTATTACATGTTTTGTCTCATCAAAATCTAATATAAGATCATCCTATCAATTTTTCCCTTTTTGATGATGATGAAACTCCTTTAAGAGCATCAAAAGTTACTTATCATTTAAAATAGAACATAATGCAGAAAAATCAGAACCAGTATAAGCATGCATTAAGATCACAAGAAGTGAGCTTTCAAGATACAGAAATTGAATGTATTTCATTGATGAAGTATCAACAAATATACAGATCACAAGATAAATAAGATTATAAACAGAATAAGACAAAACAAATATACAGGGAGCAAACTCTATGATTTCAACCAACTGGCTCTCTTCTTTTTCTCAAACTTTGAGCCCTTCCACCAGTTGATTATGGATTCTTGATAGCTTGGCAGCTTCTTCACATCCTCATCTTCTTCTAACCTCAGACAAAAGTCCTCGCAGAAGGGTATGAATTCATTTCCAAGTCTCTGCTTCAGCTTGACTTAAATTGGAAGTCCTCCCTTCCTGGCAAGATCAAGAAATCTTTCATGGGCTTCTTTGTTGGTGCGATATCCTCTAAGCAGAGTAGAATCCTTGCAGAGTAATCTCCATCCTCTTGAAGGCTTCTATCTGAGAGAATGATAGATTGGTGTCTGTAGGGAGAGTGATCTCTGGAATTCTTGGTATGATGAGTCTTTTGCTCCTTAGATCCGAGCTTGCTTACAGAAAGGTTTTATGGCCTGAGCTCGTAGGATTCTGCATAGTTTTGCTTTAGGAAGGTGATGTCAGACAGTTTATAAGGTGGATATAGTCTAGCAAGAGCTTCCTGTGTCTGTTTTCCAAAGATTGTACCCAGGCTGCTTGCTAACTCAGCCCCTGTCTTCCTTCTCTTCTCATCTCTTCATTCAGCTCCATTTTTGAAGCCTGAATGAATAGTCCCTGAGACAGCTTTTGATTTTCTTTTGAGGCCTGAGTGACCTCTTGATCCAACTCCCTTACCGTCACTATCTCCAGCATCATCCCTTCTTCTTCTTACTACCAACTGTTTGCAGGTAGAAGGATCTTGCTTCGTCCTTTGTTGCTGCTCCAACATCCCTTCCCTCTTTTTGTCATCATCAGTTCTTCCAATCACAAAACTGACAATTGAGTGTATGTCTGACAAGGTGCAAGAATGCTCTCTCAAGATCTGTGATTTGTTGAACTACTCTTCATCCATGCGTCCTACTATAGTGACAAGAGCCTTCTGATCGGATTCGAGAAGGATCATCTTCTGCTCCTGTTTGTTCAGCTTGTCCATCACTGTGTTCACAATTTCCACAGTAGTGTATTTCTTGCGGGGTTGCTGGGCTTCAATCACTTGTCGAAATCTTGTCAGAGTTATGTTGAGGGAGTCTAAAAGAGATTGAGTCTTGAAGGTGCTGAAGCGAGTTTCCTTGTGGAGTTTCTTGCTCGCCTTCTCCAGTGACTTTCCCATTTGTTCAATCACGAACAAGACTTCGTCATTGGATTTAGTAGGGTCCTCAGCAGTGGCAGGTACCTGTTGAGAAGAAGATAAAGGGGTTAGCGCTTTAGATTTTTCGACTCCAGTATCACCTTATTCACTGGGTGACCCTTCATCGCTGTTAGAGGTGCTACTGGATCCTCCTCCACCTGATCCTACTTCCTCTTTCTCTGTTGTTAGAGTAAGGTTACTCTCCTTTATCGGTGTCTGAGCAAGTACTTCAGGCAGTACTATCAGGTCAGTGAGGTAGGAGAATTCCTCTCCATTCTTATATGTTGGTGAGGATGACCTCCTATTGATAGGTTCGATCATCAGGGGAGCACTGGAGGACCCTTCATCAGCTTGAGTTCCCCCACTGGCCTTCTCATCCTTGTATCAGCCAGACTTATATCTGTCGCCTGCTTGATCATCATTTTCAGAGCCTCCTTTAGACCATACTTCTCCACCTGAGCTGCAGCAAAGCCCACATCATCGCCTGCTCTGACCTGGTCAGCAGCAGCATCCAGAATCACATCCTCTCCGTAGAATTCTGGTTGCTCGATGGGTTCCTTCCCCTTCTGACTCCATAGGGAAGACTGAGGTAACTCCTTAGCAGCTGCAGCTTACCTCTTTGCTTCTAGCTCCGCGTCAGCCTCAACATCCTCTAAAAACTCCAGCCACCTCCTCCTACTAAACTGCTTTAGGAACTTTTTCTCCAAAATTTTTTCTAGATCATCTACCATTACCCAGCTTAATGCCCATTCTTCTTCATCCTTCTAGTCTGCCCACTGGATCAGGTCTTCTCTAGAGAGGTGCCTGTATTGTCACCATGTGGTTAATCTGTCCATTAGTTTTTCAAAAACAACCTCCACCTTAGGGATACTGATGACAAATTCCACCACATCATTCTCATCCACCTATTCTCCTCCAGGTTCTTCAACTCAAGCAACAGCTTCCCCCTTAGCTGCCTGCTCATCCTTCTTTGGAGACTCATCCTGGATCTCCACAACTACCTTAGAAGATTGGACAGCTTCTGGTCTAGTGCCTTCTGATTCATCATCAAAGACCATCAGCTTCCTCTGTGCACCCTTCTTATGCTTAATCTTCTTTGGCACTGTTGTAGTCGGTGAGGGTTTGTCTATCCTTGAGCTGCTTTCTGGCGAAGATGAGACATTGCTGGTTCGACAGAATGCCTTTCTTATCCCGGAAGCATCCTTGGAACCCTCGGAAATCTCCTTGGTTACTGAGGATAGTCGAGCAGTAGTCTTCTTGGCAAAGACTCTATCCGCACCAATGAACTTTTCCTTTTGGATAGGCTTCCCTTGAGACAGGTCAACCTTCATATGCCCCAGAATGGTGTTCCCACCAGCCCATAAGTAGGCTTCCCAACCGTCTTCCCCACATTCTCTGCCAGTATTTAGAGCAGGTAGCTGGCCCAATCTATTTTCTCCTTCTTCACGATGGCCATCATCATCCTGTACTTGAAGTTGGTACATCTTTCGAAGGAGCTAGATTTGTTCTCGATGATGTGGCAGCAGATGTCATGTAGCATCTCAAACTCCAGAAGGAACATCTTCATGCTGCAGCTCCTGGACATCCCTTTGGAGTCATTCCTCCCAGTAAATGTTTTCCAGTAGACCTCTAGCTCATCTTTCCCATATGTGGAGAGGTCACTGGCGTCCATTCTTTCGGTGGGAAGAGAAAACACCTCTACCAGAAACTTGGAGTTTGGAGAGAACTCCGTTCCTCCCAACTTTGATCGGATCTCTGATCGATCATCAGAGACCCTCACCCGCCTATAGAACTTGGCCACTTGTTCCTCTGCATAGGGGGTCTTGAACGAAGAGCAGAGTTGTAGTAGCCTTGTTGAACGAAGACATCTCAGGATGTCCTTCATCAGATCCTTAGAGTGTCTTTCCTCCTCCACCATGTTGAGAATGATGTCTTTATCAACCGGTCTTCCATCGACGACCTGGTTTTTCTTGGGTGCCATTGTGAGTGTGAGAGACAGAGAGAGATTAAGAGCAAGAGTTAGATTTTGCTTGAGAGTTTAGGATTTTCAGAGAAAAGTGAGTTGGTAAGTGTTAGAGATGAAGAGATTCTACATTATATTTGAATTTGAATGATCACTGATCGAGCGGTCCTGATTTAATTTGGAGATGAAGAGACTCTCGATCCTACGACTTTTATTCTTGATGTGACTTTTGAAGAGTTCGAGGGTCTTTCTGCAAAAATGGCTACTTACGCGGAGTAACTGTTCCGTATTCCATGCGCCCTTGTTTAGGTTGTTGCTTACTGCTTTCTGCAGTACCTTTCAGTGACCTTGCATGAGGAACTTCTGTGTTTAGGAACCAGTAACCCTTAGGTTGTTAAATTTTTGAGCATGAGGCCTTAGTCCCCTGAAGTTCCCCCTATGCTGTATAGTAAGGTAGATAAGAGTATTAAGAATATTTAGCTTAGATTAATTATGCCCAACTCATTCCTAAGAAACGAAAATCTAGATTCACAGAGAGCTTTGGTAAAGATATCAGCCAGCTTCAAATCAGTATGAACTTTCTTTAGAGAGATATCTTTCTTCTCGATGTGGTCTCTTATGAAGTGGTATCTGATATCGATGTGCTTCATTCTTAAGTGAAGGATAGGATTATGAGTGATTGCTATAACACTTGTGTTATCACATAGGATGGGGGTTTCTTTTTCATCAATTTCATAGTCCTTCAGTTGCTGTTGAATCCACAAAATTTGTGCACAGCAACTCCCTGCAATAACATACTCTGCTTCAGTAGTTGAGGTTGCCATTGAAGTTTGCTTTCTGCGGAACTAAGATACCAGTTTGTTTCCTAGGAGTTGACAGATACCACTTGAACTCTTCCTGTCAATCTTGGAACTTGTAAAATCAGAGTCAGTATAACCAATAAGCTTGATTCAACCTTCCTTAAGGTACCATAATCTAACTTCCTGTGTTCCTTTAAGATATCTGATAATTCTCTTAGCTGCTGTCAGATGAGATTCCTTCGGTGCTGCTTGATATCTGGCATACATTCCCACTGAGAACATGATATCTGGTCTGCTTGCTGTTAGATAAAGTAGTGACCCGATAAGTCTTCTGTACTTGGTGATATCTATTGTTTTTCCATCATTATCCTTGTCCAAGCTTCCTGAGGTCACCATTGGAATGCTTACTGTGCTTGCATTTTCTAACCCAAATCTTTTTATCAGCTCTTTGGTGTATATCACTTGGTTGATGAATGTTCTATTACTTATTTGTTATACTTGAAGACCAAGAAAGAAGCTTTATTCTCCCATCATGCTCATTTCAAATTTGGACTGCATAAGATTTGAGAATTTCTTGCAAAGCTCCTTGTTGGTTGATCCGAAGATGATGTCATCAATATAGATTTAGACCAGCAGGATGCTATCTCCATCCTGGATTCTAAATAGGGTTTTGTCCACTTTTCCCTTCTAAAGCCATTGTCCAATAGGTACTTTGATAGAGTGTCATACCAGGCTCTAGGTGCCTATTTGAGTCAATATAGGGCTTTCTTTAATCTAAAGACCATCTCTACTGGATTATCTTTAAATCCAGGAGGTTGCTCCACATAGACTTCTTTGACTTGCAAACCATTTAGGAATACACTCTTCACATCCATCTGATATACAATGAGGTTTTTGTGAGCTGCATAAGCTAGAAAGATTCTGATGGCTTTTAATCTGGCTACTGGTGCAAAGGTCTCTTCAAAATCTATCACTTTTCTTGGGAGTATCATTTAGCTACCAGTCTTGCTTTGTTTCTGAACACTAGTCCTTTTTCATCTAGCTTGTTTTTGAACACCTACTTGGTTCCAATTACTCCTTGATGAGTTGGTCTAGGAACCAGGTGCCAGACTTGGTTCATTTCAAATCCATTCAATTCTTCCTACATGGCTTGTATCCAATTGGTATCTGCAAGAGCTTCCTCTATGCAGTTTGGTTCTATTTGAGATATGAAGCACGCAAACATAGCTTCATGGGTGTTGGTTCTTCTTGTTCTCACCCCAGATGTAGAATCTCCTATAATCTGATCTCTTAGGTGATTCTTAAGCCATTTTCTCTTTGTTTCCTCAGCCTGCTATTCATTTTGATCTTCAGCAGGTTGCTCTGATCATGCTGCTGATATACGTTAGCTTGCTGATTTGGATCAGGTTGAATATCTAATATAATTTCTAACTGTATTTTATCAGGATGATGTACTTCTTCTTGTATGATTGGAGTTTGTTGTTCTGCTGGAGGTTCCTGATTGTTCATAGGTTCCTGTTTTGTTTCAGGTTGTTGTGAGAAAATAGGTTGCTGATTTTGATTTGAAGTATTTTCTTCTATATTTTGGAGATTTGGTAACTGCGCATCAATATATTCAACACGAGTGTCGGTGATGCGAGTTTTGCCAAAATCTTCATTAAGTTCATCTATATCAGCTTTCATACAATGTGGTTTATAAAAAACCACATGTACTGATTCTTCCACAACAAGTGTCCTCTTGCTGAAGATTCTGAAGGCTTTGCTTATCGCGGAGTATCCTAAAAAGACTCCTTCATCTGATTTAGAGTCGAAGGCCTTCAGGTAGTCTTTTTCATTGTTTAGCACATAGTACCTGCATCTAAAAATGTGAAAGTATTCAATATTTGGTGTATAGCCATACCATAATTCGTAAGGAGTTTTATTTAAATCTTTATTGATAAGACATCTATTCTGGGTATAGCATGTTGTGTTGATTGCTTCTGCCCAAAATCTCTTTGGTAGCAGTGCTTCGGCTAGCATGGTTCTTGCTGCTTCCTTTAGAGTTCTATTTTTCCTTTCAGCAACTCCATTTTGTTGAGACATCCTTGCAGCTGAGTACTCATGCTTGATTCCATTTTCCGTGCAGTATTTTTTGATGAACTTGTTTGTGAACTCGGTTTCTCTGTCTGTTCTGATTTTCACCACATTCAAGTTTTTCCCTATCTGAAGCTTCTTTAGAAATTCTGGTAATCTTCGCTGGGTATCTGATTTCTTGATCAGGAATAAGATCCATGTAAATCTTGAGAAGTCATCGAACACTATTAGAGTGTACTTCTTTCTGCTCATGCTTATTGGATCCATTGGTCCAAACAGGTCCATGTGAAGTAGGTTCTGTATCCTTTCTATTGACCATTGAACCTTGTTCTTGAAGGGGCGTTTAGTTTGTTTTCCCTTTTAGCATGCTTCACAAAGACTCATTTTTATACACCATGTCAGATAGTCCTCTGACTAATCCTTTCCTTGCAAGATTGTTGATTGATTTGAAGTTTAAGTGGTTCATTCTTTTGTGCCACAACCAGCTAGCTTCTGATGATCATTTTGCTATGAAGCGGGTAGCTTTGTAACTAAGCTCCAGTCAGCTATGTAGATTTTCTAGTTCCAATCAGCTTGACTTCCTTGGTTTTGCTATCTCTGATTAGACATTTGTTGTGATTGAATTTCACCGCTTATACTTTATCACAGAATTGACTGATGCTTAGCAGATTGTACTTCAGTCCTTTTACATAGGAAACTTTCTTTATGTGGGTATTTCCTTTGATAAGATCTCCAATTCCTCTTATACTTTCTTTGGAGTCATCCCCAAAGATGGCTTTAGATCCTTTGCATGGTTGAAGATCTTTTAAGACTTTTTTGTTTCCAGTCATGTGCCTTGAGCAGCTACTGTCAATGTACCAGACTTCCCTGTTGCTCCCTGGCACCGGTACCTGCAAGATAAATGTCATTTATTTTCAGGTACCCATACAAGTACAGGTCCTTCCTTGTTAGTCCTTTCGGGAATCCATACTTGTTTCACAATAATTGATTTGTTCAGAGCTCTATTGTTTCCTCTATAAGCCGTATCCTTATGATACTGTTTTGTGTGTGCAGAAACTATCCGTGTATAACCTTCACTTTTAAAGTGCGGTCTTCCACCATACTTCCCTCGAGCATAAGCTCTTTTAGGTTTAGACATTATGGTCTTAGTATGTGTGGGGTAGAAGGTTTTATGCAGCATCCTCGTAGGTTGCTGTATCTTCTTACTGCTTACAGTAGATTGATTCCGCTGCAACCAGCTTTTGAAAACAGACTTACTCCCTGTAGATGTACACATGGGTTTCTTGCCCTTGTCTACTATGGTTGGTTTGTCGAAGCTTCTTTTTGAGTTATTAGATAGCTCATTTGCCATACAGGTTTCTGCTTGAACAAACACAACAGTTTCAGATGTGCTTGTTGTTTCTTGAGAAGTTCCAACACAGTATCCTAGACCAGTTTTCTCAAAGGGACTCCTGACCATTAGACATTCTTTGCATCTTTTGCTGACTTGCTAAAGATCCTAATTATTGCTTGAAGATTGCACTTCTTATTCTCAAGCTCAGTGATCGTCAGATTGAGCTTTGATATTTCTTCTTGGAGGTTACTGCATTTTGAGTCAATGGACTTATATGCGGATAACTCTTTGGTTATCTGTTTGTTTTTCCTCCTGAGTATCTCATTTTCAATTTTTAGTTTCTTATGGATTGAGTTTATCTGCTCGAAATCACTTATGATTTATTTTAGGGAAAGGTTCCTGTTCAGTTTTTCCTCTTCAGGTGTGGAACAAGATTAGTATAATACCTCATCATCTTCATTATCTTTAGTTTCATGCGCCATTAGGTAGATAAGAGCTTCGTCATCTGATGAAGAGGAGTTACTATCACTATTTGAGGATTTTGGTTCCTACTGAGCTTCTTTGGATGTTGTAGCATCATTGTCTTTCTCCATCTTACCGAGGAAAGCTTCGATTTTTCTTCTTTCCTCTCTTCTTTTATCTCTTCTTTGAGTTGATTCTCCTTCGGGGTATCGGTTGACTTTTGGGTGCGGACATTCTCTGGCGAAGTGTCCTAACTTTCGACAGTTGTAGCAGAGATTAGAGGTATCTATATTTGGTTGCTGGAAGCTGAATGATTTAGGAGTTGACTGATTTTTCTTGAAGTCACTCCTCCTGTTGTACCTGATGAAATTTTTGAAGTTGTTTAAGAGGAGGGATTTTTTCATCAGTACTCTCTGCAGGTAGCTTTACTTGCTTACTGCAGGTAGTGCCTGTTTTTCTTGCATTTCTTGTTGTCAGGACAGTCATTTTCAAGCTTGACTCTTCTGCTTCCTTTTTCTTTCTATTGATATCATATTCGAAAGCTTTTAAGTTTGAGAACAAGTCGAACGTGCTCATTAATTTTAGGTCCATGGATACTCTCATGGCCGTTGTCTTGCTGTCCCACTCGGCTAGTAGTGCCCTTAACACCTTTATGTTCTTTTCCTTCTGGGAATAGAACTTATCCAGGGACTCTAGTTCGTTGACTATATTAGTGAATCTGAGGTCCATCTGTTCCAAAGTTTCTTCAGGCAGCATTTCGAATAGCTCAAACTTTTGAGTCGCTGTTGATACTTTATTTTACTTGGTAAGCTTCGTTCCTTCGCAGATTTACTCGAGTTTATTCCAGATGTCCATGGTTTTTTTACAGGACTTGACTTTGCTGAATGTACCCTTATCAAGTGTGACGAACAAGACGTTCTTGGCTACATTATCGAGGTTTGCTCATCTCCTATTATCGGCTATCCATTCTTTTCTTGGTTTGTCAATAACAGCCTAGTGAGGGATAGCTTCGGCATCATTAACTCTGCTGCTCTAGCAAAGACTAGATTGGCCTTCGTGATTCTTAGAGGTCCATCTGTGATAACCATCCATATTTCATCATGCATTGCTGATTGGTGTGCCTGTATTCTTATTTTCCAATCATCATATTCTTCGATAGAGAACATAGGTAATTTATGTGTATCCATGATGTAAAAGGTTGTTTAATGAGATTTTTCGAAAAACAGGGATCAGAGATTGACCAGACAGATTGGATTTTTAATCCAACCTACTCTGATACCACTTGTTGGTCCCAAGTGATATAAGGTTAAGAGGGGGGGAGAGGGTGAATTAACCTTATCAAATTTTGTAAACTTTTCTCCAAAAGAATGTAAGTCCTTCAAATAGCAGGTAGCTTAGCGAGTTTACTGCACTGATGAGGTTACTGCTTAAGCAGAGACCTAAGGACTTTAAAAGAGTTTTAATGAATAGCGGAAATAATGTGTTTTTCGAAGAAAGCTTGAATGAAGGATGCTTGATGGATAAGATATATAGATATAAATGCAAAGTAATAAACACACATGCAAACAAATATATAGAGATTCAAGGGTGGAGTAATCCCTCTACGTCCTCTCTACTCATTCTCGAAGGAGAAATATTGTTAAAGTAAGCTTGATTTACAAAAACCCAACTATTACAAATTCTACTTCTAACAAAACTGTCAGCTCTATCTACACAGGTAGGAGCACGGTGACCAAATACTTCGACGCACATAGGTTCTTAACCCATACAGGATCTTTTCTCTTTTTTACAGAGAGAACAAATATTTAACAGGAACTACCTCTGCTAAGCAACTTCTAAAACAATCTATATAAGAATATAAGATTTCTTCAATGATTGAGGTCAGCAAGCACCTTGATCTTCAGAGAACAAAAGGTAGCTAGTTTGCTGATTAATAGATTGAGTGACTGAAACGCATAGGCTTCAGAGATTGAAAACTTGAGAGTTAGCTCGAGAGATGATAGTTTCAATAGTTGTTCCAGGTGCACTCAACTTCTATTTATAGGCTTCAGTAAAAATCTACCCGTTGAAGAGACAGTTTCTCCATGATGAGGTGTCATGCTCTGATTGGTTCGTATGCGATCTTCTGACACCTTTCCTGCTGCGCCTTCTTCCCATGCTCTGTGTCTGCCTTACCCCATAGCGCATTATACTTTGTCTTTTGCTTTTTCCAGATGGCATTCCCTGATTGGTTTAAACTCGGGTGTCTCTACCGGCTCTTCAGAATGCACTAACTTTTATGTATTTGAAAGTTGACTTATTGCTTTGTCCTCTGATGAGATTAGCTTCCTCTGACTTGGGATGCTTTGAGCTAGCTCCCAGTATCCTTCCATACGTAGACAAATTCTTAACTTCAGGACACAGTGGCTTGATTTTATGCAGGTAGCAGTGACTTAGCGCAGGTCCTTCCAGTATGCAGTATCTTCTTCATCCTCTTCCAACATCTTTGTCTTGGCTAAACTTTTACATATCAAAGCCTGAAGAGATTGCTAAGACCTAACTATTACATGTTTTGTCTTATCAAAATCTAATACAAGATCATTCTATCATAAGTTCATGTCTACAGTTTAGCCCCCTAAACTTACACCCATTTTAGTTAGCCTCAAACTATTTACAAGGACATCAAGCGTTAGGGCAATGCTCCAATTTATTTTGACAACCTATTTCCTCCTCGTTGGTCCAATTATCGTGTATGCCATCAATATTACACAATATACCTTTGTTATACAATTGTTGGGGAAAAAAAGTTCATATCTAATATAATGATACAAAATAAAATTACTTAAAGTACTAGATAATAAGTTGTGTCGAGGTTATAGTTAGACTCTTTTCTTCGTATGACAAAATTTGTTCGCTCTAATACTCACAATTTTCAACAATCAACTCCAAAAATACTGACATACATCATGTGATTATGGCACTCTAAATAACAAGAAGTGCGAGCCAAACTATGTATTAAACCTCTTTAGACAAAGAAAATGAGGAATGTAAATATGGATTTTATAGAAAATTCCACACATTTTCCATATTTGTTGCATATTAGATGTCTAAATTGTGGAATATAGAGAGCTTATTTATAGATCTTAGACATCCATTCGTGAAAATGTGTACCGTTTTGGTTAGATCATTGAAGATTAACTTTCGATCGTGTCTTCTCATTAAAGACATTATATGAATCTTATTGCATCATTTATAAACATTCACAACTTTTTGTTCACTCTTATCCGCATACACCTCTTAATTTAATAAACATATTTTTGAGGTGTATATATATATATATATATATATATATATATTATTTGAGGCTATATATGCATGCTACATAAAAACTCATATGAAAAGGTTTTATAAATTACTTTTATTAGACAAAGTTTCATCACTGACAAATTTGTAAATGAATTGTTAGTTATGGATTGTAGGTTAACCCATTTCATGAGATTAAATCGATGAGATGATTTCATAACGCTAATCCTACTTTACATTGTTTAATTTATTCATCTTAATTGTATCCTTAATTTGTTCCCATCCCATTATACATGGGCCAACATATATATATATATATATATATTAAAGTATGCTTAATCGTGCAATTATACTTTGTAGTTTTGGCAAAGGGAGGCGGCATCTCTGAGGCAACAATTAGAGGAATTGCAGGATAATCATCGGTAAATTATATATTCTTACATGTATATATTTATGCTTTAGTTAGATAATTAAGAAAATAAGGAACAAAGGGAGGATTAAAAAAGTTATGATACTGCTAATTAAGGGCTCTCTATCCATTACTGCTAAAACTGCTTGAATTAGCAGTGAGTATATGATAAATCATAACATTGAACTTTTTTTACAATTAATATGATCTTGTGATCCTAACTCCATGTATCACCATCTTTCAATATGTTGCAATTCAATAAATGGTTGGAGACCATTTTCGGATTTCAATTGCTGATGTGGAGCCAATTTCTTATTTAGAGATTTGAAGTTCACATTTTTCAGGATATGGTAATTTAAGGATTTTCATTTCTAATATATTAAATCTCGTTGTGAAAAAATTAAAGTGGGAAATGATGTCGTTTGACAGTGATGTGTAGGGGTTTTCATAAGTAAGAAAAAAACCTTCTTTTACACTGTCATGTAACATATTTCATTGTCTAGACAATTCATAGGTCATAATTGATCGATGATGAGGATATATTTCAAATTTCGAAGCTCCACATCAACATTGAAACTCGAATGATTTGATTATTTACAAAATTGTAACAAATTTGAAAGTGTTGATCTGTAGTGTTAGAATTGAAATGTCATATGTTATAATTGAGAAAAAAGTTAAAGATGATATTTTGTCCATGTAATTAACCCATTATCCATTCTTCTTCAATACTAAAGTACAGATTATTGGAATTTATTTGTTTATTGATACAATTTGTATTGATACATCAATATGTACTTTTGTGCTATGTTGAACTCAGGAAATTGATGGGAGAAGAGCTCTATGGGTTGAGTGTGAAAGATCTACAAAGATTAGAAACCCAACTACAGATCAGTTTGCGTAGTGTGCGTATTAAAAAGGTCTCTCATCCATTCATCTTTTCTATAATATAATTTTGAAAAATTGATCTTGTAAGGTGCACTGGCTTTTTTTTGTGTGGTAATTAATTTAGCACTGCCAACATTATTTTTGAGCCTACATTTATGTTGGAATATTTCGCCAAAAGTTGTATATTAAATACGGTTATATTAGTTAAAGAACAGAGAAAGTAGCATTAAATAGAAATTATTTATTTAGTAAAAAAAACAGCCTACGTATACGAGAAGCAGCAAGTATATATGTCATTTCCCTTATTAATTTCTAATGGCTCACAGGAACAGATGATAACTGATGAGATTCAAGAGCTTAGTAGAAAAGTAAGTATTTCCACGTATACAAATATGTGCATTTTTATCTAGAATCATCAAATTATTATTCAGTTGCTAAATAAGATAATTATCCATAATAAATGCTTCTTAATTATGAATTGGTTTCAGGGACATTTCATCCATCAGGAGAATGTTGAGCTGTGTAAGAAAATAAGACTTGCTGAGCAAGAGAACATGGAATTGTACAGAAAGGTATATAGTAATACTGTGTATATATATATATATATATATATATCTGAACTAAATGAATATATAATTTTTTGTCACTCATTCATTTATTCATCGAATCAACTGCTCAATATTTGTTATACTAATCACAAATTTGTTGTAAGAGTACTATAGAAATTTCAATTAAAACTTGCTAACTTTTCGAACATGATTTTTCTTTAAATTTTATTTTAGAATGGAGAGAGTAAAAGTTATATATATATAGTGCTGAACATTAATTTTATGTATCAGGCTTATGGGAGGAAGGATATAAGTGCATCAAATGGAAATGGAAATGGTTCAAATAATAATAATGGCTTCAGTGTTAGTAGATATGAGCTTCATAGATCATTCCAGCTTCAACTAAGCCCACCTACACCACACTTGGAAACACCTGAGAAAACTTCTGAATCAAGGTAAATATTACTCCTTTTCATCAACTAACAATTAATCTCCATACAAGACATGTATTATTACTCGAAAACCTTCATTTTATCTGTCGTTTAAGGGAATTTTATAAAATTAAGAATGGTATGCAATCTTATATATATTTTTGTGTACTACGTAATCAAAGTCGTAGTTTAGTGTATATATATTCCAAGCATTTTCCATTCTCATTCATCATTTTCCAAACTTTCCAATTAAGCACCTCCTAAAAAGTATGATGAATTAATAGACATCTGCCATAATTGCCATTCTAAAGATTTATTGTAGTAAATGAATAATAAAATCTTTTCTTTCAAGTATTGACGGAAATACTTTAATGAAATGGATCTGAATCCTCACTTGTTTCCCATAAACATGATAATCATCCACAGATAGAGGTGGAGATCGGACGGATCGAATCGGAAATAGGGTGTTTCGGAAAAATTCCAAAAAATTTCGGAAATGAAAAATCAATTCCAATTTCCATCCAAAAAATTTCGAAAATGTGAAATGCAATCCGATTTCGGAAATTTCGGAACTCCAAAATTTCAGAATTTTCGGAATTTTTTTCGGAAAATTTCGGAATTTTTTTCGGAATTTTCAGAAATTAAAATTCTTTCAAAATTAATTAGTTGGTCTATTAGCTATATTACCTTTTATAATATCCTAAGAAATAATACGACCTAAGATACTACAGTATAAACTATAGTATATAGTATATATTATAAAATAATACTAAAAAACTACAATATAAACTATAGACTATAGTATATAGTTTAAAATAAAACTATACTATATACATATAGTATATAATATATTTATATACTATCATATAGTATAAAGTATATAAAATATATTATATAGTATATAGTATAATAAAGTATATTATAATATGTATATTTATATTTACACATAGTATAAAGTATATAAAATATATTACATAGTATATAGTATATAATATTATAAAATATACTATAAAATGTATATTTATATTTACATATAGTAAATGTATATAAAATATATTATATTATATAATATAATTCAAACATTTTATACTATATACTATTTGCTATAGAAGAATACTATATATTATTATTTCGGAAACAAATCGAAAATCGGATCGGAAATCGGAATTTTCGAAAATTGAATTTCGGAAACATTTCGGATCGGATTTCGGAATTTCCAAAAATTTCAAAACTAATTCCAATTTCCATCCAAAAATTTTCGGAAAAATCGGAATTCGGATTTTCGGATTTTGGATTAAAAATATTCGTTCCAAAATCGAAAAATTTCGAATCGGATTCGGTAGATATCGAAAATTTCCGTTCCAATCTCCACCCCTATCCATAGACAATCCATCATACATACAAACCATAATGGTTCAATACGAACCAATTAATAGACACAACAATATATATATATATATATATATATATATATATATATATATATATGCTACAGGAACCATAGTAGTTAGTGTGAAATGAACCACCATACACACATATACATGTACACATATTGTTCGTGTCACATGAACCAATATACATACATGGTTCGTGTCACACAAACCATAATAGTTTGTGTGGCACGAATAACATACACAAATAAAATTGTTTCACACGAATTATAGTGGTTCGTGTGTCACAAACCAACACACATGAACCATGGTAGTTCTTGCGACACGACCATGATTAACAATTGATAATCTTTGTCATCTCATTTCTTCATATCTTAAGTGATCCCACTTATATTTTAATAAGAGTGTTTCTATCAAACAATTTCTTTTTTCAATATAAATTTTGTTTCCTTAATATTTTTAGTCATTTTATATGAGTATTTCAAACCATGAATTATTAATTAACAGAAGGGTAAAGTGAAATAATTATTCCAACGAAACTCATTTTTTTACTCCAAAATCAACATAGAAATAAAGTTTGAAAAGACTTCAATTCTTTTTTATAATTTTAAAAACGCCACTTAAAATGTAATAATTTATATTTTATTAAATAACAAATAAAATGTAATGAAGTGAATATTTTCTCATCATATCATGAGGTTGAAAATCAGCACAACATAGTTTGATTTCAAGACTTGGATCAAATCCAGAGAGGGATAGCTACAAAAGATTTATAAAATTAAAAGATATTCTATTGGTCCTTATGTAAGAAGTGAAAAGAGAACTCACCAAAACACACAAAGCACAACCAACTGAAAAATGTATTACAGTTTAGATATATGTGAGAGTATTTTTCCCCTTCTATTTAGATTTACAAATTTGACCAATCTTATTATCATACATAAACAGTACTTGTTGCACCAAAAAATAAAAAAATAAAAAATTCATGTTTCGATTTAGTACGTTAGCACACAATATTTTTAACCAAATCAATAAAGTCAAATTTTAAATACTTGAACCTCTAATCAAAACAAATAATTAAACTAATTAGGATTTTGTTTGGATTAGTCAGCTTAATAAGTAAATGAATTAACCAAGAAATACAATTAAGTCATGATATAATTCATGTAAATAAAATTAACCAACATTAACTTAGAATAATACTTTTAATCTTCAATATTATGATAATAGTTAGTACAAATATTTCCAATTAGGTTTTAAGGACCAATGGGATTTCACACCTGACAAATCTTTGACTACCTCCTCTTATTAAGACCTTTGAATGTTTCTGTGAATTATGACCTTCGCCTGGAATGTGATCAAATATATCATGTTGATTGCTAAACTGTACTTTGGCTATCTTACGAAGAGCTGAATTAGGCTTTACCAATTCATCTGTTAATAAGAATTCAAGGGCGTGAAGCGAGTGCTTCTAGCTGCATCGTGCTAATGAGCTTCCGATGTCGACTAGGGGAGTAAAGAAAGGACTACTTGTTCTAAGCATAGCGATAACCTGTGTGTTCGGGAATTCCTCTATTTTCAGCTTGACGAGCGACTTTAGTTTCCGAAAAATGCATAAACCTTGGGATGCCAGACACGGGAAGCCAATTTGTGTTTTAAACTCTCGCATACTTCTTTCATAGCTTTCAACCGATTGAATACGAATTGATCATGATACCTAATTCTAGTCACCTTACTTTCTGCCTTTACGCTTTTGATTCTTAATTGATCCATCTCAAGAAATGAAATATGACAATATAAAATTCATCCAAACCTTTGAAATTCCACACATAGATTCAATTAATTAAGTTCTAGAGAATTTATATATGGCAGAGTTTAAAGATCATAATTCGTTTTTGTTATATTTTTATTTTATTTAATCCAAAATCACAGCAATAAATTTTTTAAAACTATTTCGTCCATAAGACTATCTAAATCATGATTTGAGTTAAGCTTTCTATTCAAGAATACCCTAATTAAAGAAAGAAAGATAGCTTATTTCTTTACTAATTAACATGTATCATATTTTCATGCATAAACCAATGTATTGATCATTTCATCTAATCTCAAGGCTGCATTTTAACTTTTACAGGTAAGCATGAAAAAAACAGTCAACATGTATATACGCATCAATTTGTGGGCATTAATTGATCTCACCTACACTGATTAGTTATTAATCTGCAATTAGAGATTTACTGTATAAACTGGGATTTCTGTATTTGATGGGAGGTAAACTGCATCTAGCTCAAAATAATTCTGTTGAGGTTAACATATTTCTATTAATCATATATATTTGGCCATAACTACATCAAGAAATATTACTGAATACTGTTGATGTTAAAATCAAACCTTACAATTAATTCGCATATTTATTCGATAATTTTCTGTTACTTAATAATTAAATTGACCGATTATATTACAAGAAAAAGTAGAATAATTACTAGATTAGCATAGTCTCGTTCAAACTTCTAAACAATTTGTCCTTTTCCAAACACCGTAAAACTTAAAAGTGTTGCTGTATGCTCTTATGCAAGAAAAACACAAAATAAAAACTAACAGTCGTAATATTGTCTGTGATATGACAACACTACGAATAACACATATTAGAAAACTGCAATAATAAGAAGACAAGAGAAATATCCACAAGTGTATAAAAATACTTGTGGGATGGCAAAATCTTTCTTATGTTTGAACTTGTAATTACAAATCATAAAGAGATCTTTGAAAGAAGACTCTCTTTAAAAAACTCTCAATACGTCCTATAAGTGAATCTATAAAAACTAGAGACATATACACTCATATGAAAAAACAAATGATTACGCAACAAAACCTATTTTGCTAGAAAGTCATTGGAGTAGATATACTTTATAACTCTACGGAAAAAAGGCAAACTTGTTAAACCAAATGTGATCACACTGAGAGCAACACCGTGAAATTGTCTAGACTTGAATGCTTTAAATGCTTGTGCTCTCTTCGTTCTCTCTGTCGCTCTTTAAGATGATTGCACTTATTTATAGACCTCAGGAAGCTCCATGATCTTCTGCACTTCTCCATGATCTCCACTCTAATGCTCCATATTCTTGATCTTCATGATCTTCATGATCTCCATCTCTCTCTTCACTCTCTACTCCGAAACACACATTTGCTCTCTCTTTTAAACATCACGTTCTTTATATAAAAGATAAAGATACACACAAACAACTCTTTCCTATAAAATAGGAGTGGTTGTTTGAGGGAGTCAAATTTCTTCCTTTTTAATTTTGCAAAACAACGTGATAAAAGAAAGGAATAAATCTTCCTAGATTAGAGTTAAAAGATCTCCAAGATTATAGATAACAACTCTCCTAGAATATTTCTAACTAGAAATAAATAATTGATTTAATTTAAAAGAAAAAGAAAAAATAATTATGTTGAAAAATTCAACATTAATAAAACTAATTATAAATTTGTAAAGTGGACTTTGTCATAAGATAAATCAAGTAAATGTATAAGAGAAATGAACTTGATATTTTATGCTTAGTAATGTTTGAGTCTTAAGTTCTGGTCGGTTAAAACAACTTGGTCACATAAGGTACAGAGGTGAGTTTATTAATTAAGAAAGTTTTTTGTTCAAATTTTCCAACTAGTTATATTACATTTGATCTCCTATTTACAGTAGTAGAAAGAGAGACATAATATCTAAAATCTCATGATTTAGGGATCCTAAATATCTAATGAAGATCTTCATTGGATTTTTATCCCCAGGGTTTAAGTAGCTGTTGAGAAAATGTTCGTTGGTTATCTTGTCTTGAAGCTTCAGCTCGGTCATCTATCGGGTAATGACCAACGTGGCTTCTGTATCTATAAACTCAGAGGTGGTTGGTTCAAGAGTTGTCGACCTGTTGTCGTTGACCTGCTGTCGTTGGTTTCATTTCCCATGTCCTAAGTCTTCTTTCTTCTTCTATGGGGGAGACTAATGACTTGTGATTGATCTGTTCCGACCACGTCCCGCGTCATTATGCCGGCTAGGATAATTTTATCATTTAGAGCATCTCAATGGTTGGGAAGATGCTTAGATGACAAATAATGCTACCAAAATTTTTGGGTAGTATATTATTGGGGGAGGATGTGTAGAGGTAGGGATAGAGAGAGGTAGAGAAACCTCTACAGAGGAAGAATAAAGGTAGAAGAAAACAAGAAGAGGGGGAGGAGAGGGTGCTATCCATGCACAGAAAAGAATGGAAAATTTTGTCATGTGACCTCCACGCACATGTATCCATGAGGTCCCTATCTTTTTTTAAAAATTAATTATTTATTTATGATTTGATGCACTCTTATTGTCCATTTTCTGCCCGTTTTATAAACATTTTGAAATGACTATTTTTTCAACGGTCAATATTTTTTTTCAAAATAGAGATTCCACTATAATACATTGTCTAATTCAACAATTTCTATCACTTTTTATCATTTTCTCCCACCGCCGCCATCACTGCCCTTTTCCCACTCCGATTCAGCAAAGTTTATCGGCCAAAACTTCCGATTAAGGTATCAATTTGACAAACCCATCTTAAATCCAAGCTCGATGTTGGTCGGGCCGCCGCGTACGGCTGCTCCTCTTTCCCTGTCTCTCTCGGCCTCTCTGTCTCTCTTCCCCCTCGTTCTGCTGCTGTGTTGCGCCGGTGCTCGGTCACACCGGCGGGGTGTGTATGGAGTATGGTGGCCGGCGCTTGAAGCGCCGGCGAGGAATTGAATAAGAGCCGCCGCAGCTAGCGGCGGCAATGCTGTAATTATATATATATATGTATATGCTTGAGTATTGTTGCTGATTTGTGTTCGGTTTGGTTGGGCTTTGGGTCGGTTTGGAGAAAAAGCCGGCGCCGGTTGCGCCGGCGGGCTGGAGAAGAAGAGCCGCCGCGGCGAAGCTGGAAAAGAATGGTATATGTATATGTATTTGGGTGCTTATATAGGTGTTTGCTTTTGATTTGATGAGTCCTGGGTGTTGTTTGGTGTTGGTGGTGACGTAGCCGGCGACGGGAAGTCGCCGGAGGAGGAGGCGGCGGGCGGCGGCGGGCGCGGTGGTGAAGGGGAGGCAGGGGAGGGGCTGTTTGGGTTTGGGGGAGTGCAATAGGAAATTTGGTAAGGTTAGGGACTTAGATGCAAATCCCTGAATTAGGTAAAATAACATTTAAGTCCCTGTACTATTAAGTTTTCACCAAGCAGCCCCTGAACTAATAAAGACTTCCAGTTTGGGCCATGAATTTAAGAACAGTAACTGTTTGACCCCCCAGAACCTTGCATAAATTGCAGAATCGCCCTCAGACCTTGATAAATTGATCGAATGATTATATTATGACCCCAGAATTTAATAATTTCTGAACTTCGAGTCCTAGACGTTATAAAATGATAAACGACAAGACAATGGACCTTTAAGCGAGAAAGATCCTGATTTTTGGGAAACCCTAAATTAAGAACCCCGTCTATCGATTTCTCTCCAGGATTTATTCCTTTGTAGATTTTAATAGTTCTAAGTTATTTAAATCAGATAATAAGCCCGTTATTACTCTATGTAGGAAATACACGAACGGGGCTGAACTAGGAACAGGATCGAAAGCTTTTGAGCAGGATTCGGTGATAAGTCCAAGGTGGGGGTAAAACTTTATTTATGGTTTTAAATCGTACAGTTTTAAGGAAAATTATGTGACTAAGTGATTTAAATTCCGTCATTATGTGATGTTGGTTTCAATGGAAATGTTTCTATTACATGAACAGTATTTCGAGTAACTTATATGAACTTGAGAGCTATTGATTTCCAAGTTACGCAAATGCAACAGATTTCAAATGATGATAAGTCGGGATAATACCCGCTAAAAAAGGGGGTTTCTTTAGAAACCAACATATGTCAAAGGTTTTCTGTACTTATGTGTTATGTGAGTTATGTGGCCAACGTGAACGTGCTTAATGTGTATTATGTGTTTATATGGAACCATTATGTGAAACTTACTTGCGCATGCGCCTTCACGCCAAGTAGGGTATTCCTTTTTGGAAACCCATCTACAGGGGATATTCTTCGGAATTCCCAACGCTATAGGGGTGTAACAGCCCAAATTCGGGTCGGCTTGGGGCCCTGATAGGTATTCTTCGGAAACCTATCCACAGTTGTCATTGGGGCTCTTCGGGAGTCTACAACGTGTGTTATATGTATAATATGCAAGTACTAGTATGTGTATTTTATTATTATAAATTCCCCTACCCCACTAAGTGTCCTTTTGGCACTTACCCATTTTATGTAAAATGTTTTCAGTTTAAAGAATTTAGGGCGTGGCGCTGGAGCGATGGATGCTGGTAGCCAATGATTAAAAGATGAAGAAAATTTTAATTCAAAAATGTATGTTTTATAATAATTTTCTGGAATTTATTTATCCTTATTTTCTTAAATGAGTGAACATTTATTTGTAAGTAACGCTTCGGTCAAGGTTTATCTTTAAAAAGGAAACGGGGCGTTACAGGTGGTATCAGAGCAGGTCTATGATTCTGTAGACTTGCTAAAATATTTTTGTTTTTCGAAAAAAAAAAAAAATTCTTGCCATATTATGAATTCATTGAGTAATAAAAGTATATCTTTTCTTTGAAAGAAAAATTTTTATTAGCTACCTGCATCTACATCTAACCTACTGCTCCGCCTTCGCTAAGGTATTCTATGCTATGTTCAAATGTTTAAACTATTTTATGAACTCGTATTTGCGTAGGAAAAGAGGTTGTATAGATTTTTTTTTTTAGGATTGCTTTAATACATGATTTGTGATTATGTGGTGATGGGTCACTGTTATCGACACACTGTTTGCTGGACGCCGCCACTGAGCCGCTGACTGCAGCAGCATGAGCTCGTGTGCGTAAATGGCCACGGCAGGAGTTGGTACAGTGTTATGTGATTGGTTAAGTCATGTTAAACTATGTTATATGTGAAATAATGTTATGATAGAGAAATTTATAGATATATTTATATGATCAAGGGAAGTAGGTTATGAGTTGAGTGAAATGATTCTCAAGGATATTACTATCACATAGACTTTAATGCAAAATATAGTCTTCGTAGAATATGACAATAGCTAGAAGAAAATAGATGCTCAGAATGGACTTCACATGCTTTAAACATCAGAGATAGAACTACATTGAAAATTTTATGATAGGTTCTTTAGGCTTACATTCGTGGTAATAAAACGTTTTGGCCTTACGATCAATTAATCACGGGAGATGACCTTGGAAGAAAATCGATGATCACGAATGTTCTAAAATTTATTATTAAATGTTGAAGCCTGGTAATTTCTTTTCTTCACTGGGAAATATTCATAAGAATAAAAAGCCGATTTCACCCTCTTTTCTTGGAGAAAGACTAGCGCTACTACAGCATAGTGATTCAACCACGGTAGATATTTACTCCACTACGGTTACACCAAGAATTTCTATACGAAATATTTCCGGAATGAAAGGTAAACTGGAGAAAGTAAAAGTATACTAGAGACACTTCCTCGACCACCAGCTCAGCTCGCTTTCTTCATTTTTTTCGAATGGGAGATAAAGTCAGAAAAAATAATAATAAATAAATAAATACACGTTCCTTCTTTTTACTCCACGAGGAGCGATTCGGTTGTAAATGATATCATCACGACTTCTCTTTTTGTACTGTTAGGAATGCCTAACACCACTTCGCCAACTGATGTTACCTGCGCATAAACTGAAACCATTCTACGTGCGACCTTCGTCGAAGATGAAGAAAATCAAGTCAAGGAAAGGAATTTAAATTTATTGCTTAAAGATCGGCTCCCGAACTAAAACTCTCTTTCTTCTTCCGCCGAAATCAGATTGGAGAAATGATTAACAGAATGACAGCGATTCATATAAATAATAGATTCTAAATAATTAAGATTTAAATCAAATCAAAAACATGCTATTCTTAATCTTCTTCTATCAAACAGTTTCGACTATTTAATCCGCCAACCTTCAATGGAAGAGGAGAACTTGCAAATGCGAAAGAATGATTAGTGGCCCCAGATAAACTTTTCGCTCACCTAATTCATACCGACGAGCAGAAAATTTCATGCGTTAATTTCAATTCATCGAGGAGACGAGTTTCTTGCGAAAATTATATGATAGAATTTTATCCTAAAAAGAATAACTGTAATGATGTGGACGGACCTTAGAAAAAGTGATCATGCATAATTAACCGTCGAAAAATTTTACCGTGGTAGGAAGGAAACGAAATTTCTACATCTCTGTCAAGGGTTGCTGACGATTAGAGAATATTAAAGAAAGTTTAAATTAACTAAGTAGGTATGTGACATATTTAGTCAGCACCGGTACAAAGAACGCTAGACGCTTTAGTAGAAGCCTACATTTGAAGAATTGCGCTTTCTGGCTGGACATGAAGGAATGACGTACACCGAGATCATCGAGAGAGCTTGAGAAGTCACCTCGTATACGCGCTTGGACTACGTAATTCCCGTAAAAAAAAAAACTTCTAGGACGTTTGGGAAAAAGAAATGAGAACGATCGAAATCAAGAACAAGGTACACCTTTCAAACCAAATAAAACGACTGATGGTGAATGACGCTCTGAACGCCTCTATTCTCAGAATGGGAGCCGTCTGTTCCAGATACGAAAGAATTCACATCGGACAGTACCGCTGGAGGACTGGACATTGCCATCAATGCTAGGAACCTGATCATAGTTCGAACGCTAGTCTTAACAGTAGGATCGTTAGACCAGACTTCAAACTAAGACACGAAGCAGGAAAAGCTCGAGTTGTTGCTCTCACACGAAGCGAGGCCACTGAAGAGCTAAAGACCACGACAGACGATCAAGATGCTTAAGAAGTGAGAATATGAAACATTTTCGATAAATATTGTAAATCTCGAGTAGAAAACAAACTCTATCGAAATAGTGTCGATAATAATGGAGTACGTGGATGTTTTCCCAGAAGATTTATTTGGACCATCGCCTGATCGATAAGCTGAGTTCGGCATAGATTTGGTTCTCGGGTCGGCACTAGTGTCTAAAGCGCCATATCGAACGTCGTCAAATGAGTTAGAAGAATTGAAGATGCAATTACAAGAGCTTTAAAAAAAAAAACTTTATACGTCCCATCGTATCTCCTTGGGAAGCTCCAGTGTTATTCGCGAAGAAAAGATGATGGAACGTTTCAAATGTGTGCTGACTATCGCGAGCTTAACAAAAGGACTGTCAAGATTAAATACCCGTTACCTCGAATAGAAAATTTATTTTTAACTACTTAATAGGCGCAAACATGTTCTCGAAAATAGATTGGAGAATCGGGATATCGTCAAGTGAAGATCAAGAAAGAAGATACAACTACGACAGCCTTCAGAACAAGAAACGGGCATTTCGAATTCGCAGCCATGTCTATTAGACTTAATAATGCGCCAACAATTTTATGGATATGCTGAATCGAGGCTTTCATCCATACCTCGATCGTTTCGTCAGAATTCTTCTAAATGATGACATTCTAGTATGCTCGTGCGATAAACTCCAACAGGAAGAACAACAGAGAATTTCGTTGGAAACTTTGAGAAATGAAAGATTATATGCAAAATTCAAGAAGTGTGAGTTTTGGTTAAAAAAAAAAATATATATTTACGTTCATTAGGCATATCGTCGCTTCAAAAAGAATTAAGGTAGATTCGGCTAAAGTGGAAGTTTTTAATAATTGGAAAACGTCAACTAACATAAACGAGGTACGAAAATGTATAAAGATTTAAAAAAAAAAATGGATCTTCAGGCGTAGCGGAAGCGTGGTGGAGAAATATAAAGAGGAGCATTGGACTTTTCATCAAGAAATGTCTCGTTTGCCAGCAAGTAAAAAAAAAAAAAAAAAAACAGAACATCAGCGACCAGTGGGGATGCTGACACCACTGAAAATACCCAAGTGGAAGTGGGAGCACATTATCATGAAATTTATCATCGGGTTGCCTAAAATAAATAGAGGAAACCATGTTGTGAGGGTTATAATGGACAGACTAACCAAGTCTGCTCACTTTCTGCCTAATAAAATGACGCTCAACATGGACAGGTTGGCCCGAATTTATATGAAGGAACTTGTCAGGCTCCATGGAGTACCAGTCTCTATTGTGTTGGTTAGGGACCCTCGTTTTACTTTCAGATTCTGGCAGAGCTTACAAAAGAGTTGAGCACTAAATTAACTTTTAACACTGCTTTTTATCCTCAAACTGACGGCCAAACAGAGCTAACGAAACAAATTCTAGAAGATATGTTGAAAGCCAGTGCCTTGAATTTACAGGGAAGTTGGGAAGATCACTTATATCTGGTAGAGTTCGCTTATAATAATAGCTATCAGTCAACAATTGGAAAGGCACCATATGAAGCGCTGTATGGAAGAAAGTGCCGATCACCTCTATACTGGGATGACGTAGGCGAAAAATAAGTTTTGGAGCCAGAGTTGGTCGAACAGGCTGTAGTGATAATAAGAAAAATCCGAGAAAGAATTAAAACAACTCAAGATCGACAGAAATCCTATGCGGATAAAAGAAGAAGAGAGCTAAAATTCGAAATTGGTGATAAAGTTTCTCTAAAAGTATCACCTACCAAAGGAGTCTATCGATTTGGGAAGAAGGGTAAACTGAAACCCAGGTACATTGGACCTTATGAAATATTGGAACGGGTCGGTGAGGTAGTGTATCGATTAACGCTACCACCTGTTTTCGCAGGCATTCACAACGTATTCCATGTATCCATGCTGCGAAAGTATGTGTTTGACCTGAGTCACGTGATCCACCAAGAAGATATTGGACTTGACAAGGACCTATCTTATGAAGAATTTCCTGCTGCGATTATCGATAGAAAGATCCATAAGCTGAGGAATCGAGATGTAAACTTAGTAAAAGTCCAATGGAGTCAGCACAGCGCGAAGGAAGCGACCTGGAAAAAAAAAGAAGAAATTCTTGCAAGATATCCGAGTTTATCGATTTTAGGTACGTATCAAAATTTCGAGGATGAAATTTCTTTGAAGGAGGGAAGGATGTAATACCCAAAAAAAAAAAAAAATTAATTTCATAAGCAAATTAAAAATGAAGTTAAATTAATCAAAAGTTGCTAACCTAAGTGATCAAGAGAGTGACACCTCCTACTTGATCAAATACACTTGGCAAGTTTTGCAAAAAATGAGGAAAACTAATTAATTAAGCAAAGGAAAGGAAAAGCTAATACAGGAAAGTTGCATCTTCATTCTTCGCATCCCTCTCCCTCTCTCTCATTTTCTCCCACCGCCGCCATCACTGCCCTTTTCCCACTCCGATTCAGCAAAGTTTATCGGCCAAAACTTCCGATTAAGGTATCAATTTGACAAACCCATCTTAAATCCAAGCTCGATGTTGGTCGGGCCGCCGCGTACGGCTGCTCCTCTTTCCCTGTCTCTCTCGGCCTCTCTGTCTCTCTTCCCCCTCATTCTGCTGCTGTGTTGCGCCGGCGCTCGGTCGCACCGGCGGGGTGTGTATGGAGTATGGTGGCCGGCGCTTGAAGCGCCGGCGAGGAATTGAATAAGAGCCGCCGCAACTAGCGGCGGTAATGCTGTAATTATATATATATATGTATATGCTTGAGTATTGTTGCTGATTTGTGTTCGGTTTGGTTGGGCTTTGGGTCGGTTTGGAGAAAAAGCCGGCGCCGGTTGCGCCGGCGGGCTGGAGAAGAAGAGCCGCCGCGGCGAAGCTGGAAAAGAATGGTATATGTATATGTATTTGGGTGCTTATATAGGTGTTTGCTTTTGATTTGATGAGTCCTGGGTGTTGTTTGGTGTTGGTGGTGACGTAGCCGGCGACGGGAAGTCGTCGGAGGAGGAGGCGGCGGGCGGCGGCGGGCGCGGTGGTGAAGGGGAGGCAGGGGAGGGGCTGTTTGGGTTTGGGGGAGTGCAATAGGAAATTTGGTAAGGTTAGGGACTTAGATGCAAATCCCTGAATTAGGTAAAATAACATTTAAGTCCCTGTACTATTAAGTTTTCACCAAGCAGTCCCTGAACTAATAAAGACTTCCAGTTTGGGCCATGAATTTAAGAACAGTAACTGTTTGACCCCCCAGAACCTTGCATAAATTGCAGAATCGCCCTCAGACCTTGATAAATTGATCGAATGATTATATTATGACCCCAGAATTTAATAATTTCTGAACTTCGAGTCCTAGACGTTATAAAATGATAAACGACAAGACAATGGACCTTTAAGCGAGAAAGACCCTGATTTGTGGGAAACCCTAAATTAAGAACCCCGTCTATCGATTTCTCTCCAGGATTTATTCCTTTGTAGATTTTAATAGTTCTAAGTTATTTAAATCAGATAATAAGCCCGTTATTACTCTATGTAGGAAATACACGAACGGGGCTGAACTAGGAACAGGATCGAAAGTTTTTGAGCAGGATTCGGTGATAAGTCCAAGGTGGGGGTAAAACTTTATTTATGGTTTTAAATCGTACAGTTTTAAGGAAAATTATGTGACTAAGTGATTTAAATTCCGTCATTATGTGATGTTGGTTTCAATGGAAATGTTTCTATTACATGAACAGTATTTCGAGTAACTTATATGAACTTGAGAGCTATTGATTTCCAAGTTACGCAAATGCAACAGATTTCAAATGATGATAAGTCGGGATAATACCCGCTAAAAAAGGGGGTTTCTTTAGAAACCAACATATGTCAAAGGTTTTCTGTACTTATGTGTTATGTGAGTTATGTGGCCAACGTGAACGTGCTTAATGTGTATTATGTGTTTATGTGGAACCATTATGTGAAACTTACTTGTGCATGCGCCTTCACGCCAAGTAGGGTATTCCTTTTTGAAAACCCATCTACAGGGGATATTCTTCGGAATTCCCAACGCTATAGGGGTGTAACAGCCCAAATTCGGGTCGGCTTGGGGCCCTGATAGGTATTCTTCGGAAACCTATCCACAGTTGTCATTGGGGCTCTTCGAGAGTCTACAACGTGTGTTATATGTATAATATGCAAGTACTAGTATGTGTATTTTATTATTATAAATTCCCCTACCCCACTAAGTGTCCTTTTGGCACTTACCCATTTTATGTAAAATGTTTTCAGTTTAAAGAATTTAGGGCGTGGCGCTGGAGCGATGGATGCTGGTAGCCAATGATTAAAAGATGAAGAAAATTTTAATTCAAAAATGTATGTTTTATAATAATTTTCTGGAATTTATTTATCCTTATTTTCTTAAATGAGTGAACATTTATTTGTAAGTAACGCCTCGGTCAAGGTTTATCTTTAAAAAGGAAACGGGGCGTTACAAAAATTTTCCCATACATCCTCCAAATTTCTCCAGATCCAGATGATGATTCTTATGGTACAAATAAGATAAAAAAAATTGAGTTTGTCGCATATAATCGTTTACCAACATGAAGTCGAGCGCTAATAAGGATATCAATATAGCGTGCACCTGTCCAATGGGGTAAAATGCAGTGAAGAGAATGGCAAAAGGTAAACAAAAATCAAATGATGCAGAACAAAGCCAAGAGAAAATTGATGAAAATTAGCTTAATTATAGGATTATAACATGACTAAACTGTTGGCACTAGTTAGTCTTGCCAAAACACACAAGTACAAAATCCTCATAAGGGATACCTTAAAAAGGACAGATGAACAACTACGTATACACCTCTACATATGTGATCAGATAAAGAATAATTGGGGCTTGTAATTTTATTTACTTGTTGTTTTAATTATGTAATTTTATTCCTTTTTATAATTATGTGTGTTGTAGTTTCTTTTAGTTTTATGGTAATGTAATTTTCTGCTTTTATGTAATGTATCTATCTATTATAAAACTAGTCATCGGAAATTACATTATATATTGGAGTAGCACACTTTCAAATTTACCATCATACAAATTCATTATCCTTCTCACTCATTCACAATTTTATTTTCAAATTATCAAACATGTCTTAATCTTTGAACTTATTCTCAAACAAGAGCGATAGTGATATTCTCATCGAGTTCATAATGGATGACACTACTGATAAAGAATACCTGGTCCAACCAACAACATGCACTTCTCGATGTACCACAAAGCTCTTCTGGCATAACTAGAAAATGAAGAACATATGTGGAACGAAATTGTGAGGGTGCACACGCTAGGCTTTTCAATGACTACTTCTTTGAAAATCCGACTTGAGATAGTGACGTGGTTTCGACAATGATTTCGAATGGGTAGATTTTTATTCTTGAACATAGTTAATGCATTGAAGTCCCACGACAAATATTTTCGATGAAAGGTCAATGCAGTTGGAAGAAGAGGCTTCTCACTACTTAAAAAATGCACAGTGGCACGAGTTGCTGAAGCAACCACCATTGATTGTTTATTTAATTTTTACAAATGTATGATTGAAATATTTGGTGAATATTACTTGAGAAAGTTAGTGCTGGTAACTGTCAACACTTATAAATGCATGAACACTTTTCCAGAATGTTGGGAAGCTTTAATTATATGCATTGGGAATTGAAGAATTGTCCAGTCGCTTGAAAATGTCAATTTACAAGAACTGATCAAGGCGTCCCAACAATCATGCTTGAAATAGTTGCGTCTGTAGATTTTTGGATATGACATGCTTTCTTTGGAGTTGTGATGGAGATCAATCAATGCACAACCATGCAATGAAGAGGGATCGTTTAATCGTGCAAGAAGGTCCAATTACAAGAGTTAGAGCTAAGAAGTTCAAAGAAGCCTTGATGATCCTTGTTGCTGAAATTAAAGAAAATGTACAAGAGAAGTCCAAAGAAGGCCCAATGGTGAATGTTATTGGGTTAGAGATCACTTAATGTGGTGCACTAATGCTAAATTAGGCTTGAAAATATATTTTGAAGACCATGAACCACCAAATTTGTTGCTTATATTAAGCCCATGGAATAATCATTTTGGATGATGATCTAATAGCCAAAAAGACTTCATGTATTCCTTAATAGTCAAAGGGTCATGTGAATTGAATTTAATGTAGTTTTAAGTTACAATGACTTTTATAATGACTCCATAAGTGATTTGTATTAATGTAAGTATTCAAGAGTCATTTTGTATCGTATAAATAGGTTTTATGATTACTTGTAAAATTAGTCCATTATTGAATACGAAAATTAAACTTTAAGTTTTATGTGTTGAATTCTCGCTTTGTGAGGTTTTAAATTTATCAACAACTTATCAATATATAGTCAACATGTCGAGGTTTTTTCGCTCTAAGTAAGATCAAACTAGATTCTCGATTTGGGGAGATCCACTGCTTATCCTTATACATTGGGTTCTTAGATCATTATATCTAAATGGTCCTTCATCCTATCCACATCAAGGTCTAGGGTCGAATAACATATCAACGTGCTCAATCAATTTTCTTTATTCAACGACATTTTACAAGTTTCACCTGCTAATTTTACAATAAATGGTACACAATATAAGTAAAGATATTATCTTACAGATGGAATCTATCCTGAGTGGACAAATTTTGTGAAGAGCTTTCAATGTCCACAAGATCCAAAGAGAAAGAAGTTCAAGGAATGTAGGAGGCTGCTAGAAAGGATATCGAACTGGTCTTTGGAGTGCTTCAAGCTCACTGGACAATGATTAAAGGTCCAATCGTTTCTAGTATAAAAATAACTTGAAAGATATCATGTATGCATATATTATTTTACATAACATAATAATCGAGAATAAAGAAGACATGACATTCAATTGGTCAGATGAACCTACCAACTCCGGTAGTGCTCCACAAGTAATTTAAGGATCCGTTAGAGCATTCAATGACTACCTCATGAGGAATTCTACACTACGTGATAAAGTGAAACATCATCAACTTTGAGCTGTCTTGATTGAACATGTATGGGCACGATTTGGCAATAATTAGCTAAATATTAAGTTATCTTTCTTTGAATATTTTGTTATTTTGTAATTTTGATAAATATATTGTCTTTTTTAATTGTATTATTCCATTTATCTATACTATATATAAAGTGAAGAAAGTTGGCTAATATTACTTTTTCCCACTGTCCCGCCCAAACTATCTTGCAATAAAAAAATAAAAATTAATATTTTTATTATATATCTTACACAATAAGCCTTACACATATCTTACATAAAAAGCTTCAAATACATATAGGATTTAAAATCTCATTTTTGTATATATTATGAGGCTAATTGGGCCAACTTTAAATGGACATTCATACATTAGGTATTTAAAAAATTTAGTCCACTTTATTAACTCATTTTAAGAAGAAAATAACTATAATACGTTTTTGAATAATTATTTTCAACAACCGTTATTTTATATAATGTATTTGAAAAGTTCAAATATTAAAATTATATAATCATAAAAGTTTTTTTTAATTATAAATGATACTAAAATTTTCATAATTTTGATATACATGTAATCAATTTTAATTATAAATGATACTTTAAGAATTAATTATTCATAATTATAGCTAAAATTATATAAAAAAAATATAATTGTTATAACCATAAGAAGGTTGTTTTCCAAAAATCAGAAAAGTTATTTTAAATTATATAAACATTAATATATACAATGAAAATAAAATTAATAATAATAAATCTATAAATTCTTAGAAATTTTAAATTGAAAATCAAAAACTTTGAAATTATTTTAAAAATCTATGAAGAAAAATCTAGAAAATAGCTTTAAAAGCTAAAATTAATTTTAAAAAGCACCTAAATAAAAAACTATCGACAAAAAAAAAAGTTAGAAATATAATAAAATCTCAAATAACTAATTTGGAAATAAAATTATAATAATAAGATCATAAATCATCAGGAATTGTTTTTTTCCTAATAATAAGATCTTGAATCATAAATTCATATGCATATATGTATATAAAATACTAGAATTTATAAAGGATGATTAACAACAAGAAGTACAACATAATACTAGATAGTTTTTTTAATAACAATAAAATATTATTAGTCAAAAAAAATTAACAAATAAAATTTAACAATGATGGGTAATTTAAAAAATCATATTTGAAAAAAAAATTAAAGATATAATTAATCTACAAATAGCTCAAAAAAGTTATCTTTGCTTTTAAAATTTTGATAATTTTTTTTAAAAATCTAAATGTTAAATAACTTAAATCTATAAAATTTTATGACTAAATAATAAATAGTAAGACCATCTCCAACAACTTGCACTAGAGTAGTGCATGTTTTGCACTACTCTAATACAGAATCAACATATTTTCTCCAACAGCTCGCACTACTTTCAGCACTACTTTATTTTTAATATCATTTTTTAAATTTATTAATACAAAAATGTAATTAAAATACAGGATATATGAAATAAAAATACAATAAAAATACATATTACATGAAATAAAAATACATATTACATGAAATAAAAATACAATAAAAATACATATTACATGAATTAAAAATACAATAAAAATACATATTACATTAGTCGTCTGAATTAGAATACTTTGCCCACAAATGTTCAATTAGTGGATTTCGTAGTGTGAAATGACCTTCTGAAGATCGAATTTGCCTAAATCGAGCCATAAAATTTTGAAAACGTGCATTTTCATTTTCAGCTAATTCGACATCTGGAGGTTGTACTTCTCTTACATCTTGAATTGGAGCATCCAGTTCTCGTTCATCCTCAACTATCATGTTATGCATTATTATGCACGCAGTCATAATATCTTTCAAATGATGTTTATTCCATAGACGTGCTGGATTTGCCACAATTGCAAATCGACTTTGTAAGACTCCAAATGCACGTTCTACATCCTTCCTGCACGCTTCTTGTTTCATTGCAAAATATTTCTTTTTTGGACCACTTGGTGCATGAATCGATTGCACAAGAGTTGACCATTTGGGGTATATACTGTCAGCCAAATAATACCCCATGTTAAACTCTATTCCTTGAATGAAATAATTTGCCGGAGGGGTAATATCTCTAGCAAGGTTAGAGAAAAGGGGAGACATTTCCAACACATTAATATCATTGTTTGATCCTGGCATCCCAAAATAAGCATGTCATATCCACAAATCATAATCAGCCACAGCTTCAAGAATTATTGTTGGCGATCCGCTTCGACCAGCATATCATCCTGCCCATCCGGTAGGACAATTTTTCCACTTCCAATGCATGCAATCCAAACTTCCCAACATCCCTGGAAAGCCACGTTGCTCACCAATATGAAGCAATCTTGCTACATCGTTGACATTTGGTGTTCTTAGATATTCTTCCTGAAATATCTCCACAACAGCACGACTGAATCTTTTGACACACTCAATTGCAGTAGACTCTCTAATTCTAATATACTCATCAGTTGCATCTGCGGGCATTGCATACGCTAGTATCCGAAATGCAGCAGTGATTTTTTGAAGAGTAGACAATCCAAGTTTCCCAGTTGCATCTCGACGCTGACAAAAATATAGTCATGATTTTGTACAGCATCAACAATACGAAGAAATAAACTTCGGGACATTCGATAACGCCGACGAAATTGATCTTCATTAAAGGTTGGATTTTCAGAAAAGTAGTCTTTGAAAAGATTTGCAGCTCCTGCGGCTCGATCACGAAATATTGTACGATGACCCAAAACAGAGCCTCCATGGGTGGGTTCATCATTTTGGCGCCTCAAATATTCAAGCATCAAGCAATTGTTAGCATAAATCTGAGACACAACAGCTTGGTCCTCTGGATCGAGAGTACCATTGCATAATAATTTTTGAATTTCATCTTCAGATGAACTTGAAGAACCAGAAGAAACAGGAGAAGTTGACATGTGAGCTTGTGAGAGTTGAAAAAGGGATATCAAAATGTGAAAGGTGAAGGTTGATTGATGTGAAGATATGGTTGGAGCATGTACTCATTATATAGAGGGTTAGAAAAGCACAATCCTTGTGCTTTTAATATGAGCCGTTGATAGCAACTTTCAATCTGGGCCTTACACGTGTAAAGTTGAATAAAGCACAATCCTTGTGCTTTTAATATGAGCCGTTGATAGCAACTTTCAATCTGGGCCTTACACGTGTAAAGTTGAATAAAGCACAATCCTTGTGCTTTTAATATGAGCCGTTGATAGCAACTTTCAATCTGGGCCTTACACGTGTAAAGTTGAATAAAGCACAATCCTTGTGCTTTTAATATGAGCCGTTGATAGCAACTTTCAATCTGGGCCTTACACGTGTAAAGTTGAATAAAGCACAATCCTTGTGCTTTTAACATGAGCCGTTGATAACAACTTTCAATCTGGGCCTTCAAATCTACTATAAATATATGTCTCCTTGCTTCACTAATTTCACACACTACTACGATTCATCCTTATATTCTATTCTTCATTTTTTACCTACATACTTCCTTCGATTAGTATTTGTTTGCTAACATATTTTCTTTCAAATGCCTCCTAAGCGTACCACTAATTACACTCCTTTTGAAGATTCACACCTTGTGAGTGTTTATCTTGAAATTTCACAAGATCCAATTGTGGGTATCAATCAGTCTCAAACAACTTTTTGGGATCGTATTGTTACAAAATACAATGCAGAGAAACCAAACTCCAGGATGCCAGATCGTAATTCAAGATCGCTATATTGTCGATGGAAAACATTCTCAAGTTTTGTAGAAAATTCAACGGATGTGTGCACCAAATAGAAATGACCAATCCAAGTGGTGCAAATTGGGAAACAATTGTAAGTTTTTAGATCGTATTTTTTTTTGGTTATTTTAAATATTGATTTTAACAATATTATTTAAAATATGTAGAAGAATCGTGCTGAAGAACTGTTGAAAGGAGAGCGAGGATTTGAGGGTGGATTCAACTTTGATCATGTGTGGTCTGCTATACAACCGACTCTACAAGCCGAAATGTTGGCTTCCTCAAATGAACCACTTCTTTCTCCTGAACCTTCTTTGTCATCATTTTCTATCAATTTAGATAGTGAAAACAACAGTAGCGGTAATGGTAGCAGTGGTACTACATCAAAAAGACCCATGGGCGTGAAAAAATCTAAAATGAAAAAGAAACAAAACGACGTCGAACATAGTAAGTTTCAAGCTATATATGTCCAAAATGAACACAGCCTTCAAATATTAAAGAATAGTCAAGAGTTGAGAGCTCGTGAACTTCAGCTGCAACAGGATATTCTACGAGCAAAGGAAAACAAGACATTAAGTATCAATTTGTCCAGCATCGAGAATCTTCCACAACGTGAGTTTTTACGATTAGAACAACAAAGAATTATGCAGAAGAGGGTCGACGAGGATAAATCAACACCACCAAATTTTAATATGTTTGGAGAATATTTTAGACATATCGGAGGGTCAGGGTCCGGAGGTGGTCTTTCAGATTATTAGAATTTATATTTTGTTTTATTGTTTTATGTATTTCTATATTTTTCATTAATGTAATTTTCTGTTTTATGTATTTCTATGTTTTTCATTAATGTAATTTTCTATTTTATGTATTTCTATGTTTTTCATTAAAGTAATTTTCTATTTTATGTATTTCTATGCTTTTCATTAATGTAATTTCTATATTTTTCATTAATGTAATTTTCATTCAAATTACTCTATGTTTATTATATTTTTTACTATTCAATTAATTTAAATTTTCATTGAATAAATTTAAGGTAATTAAGTTTTAATTAATTGAATTAATTAACACATTAATCAAATTTAAATTGAATTTAATTAATTAAATGAATTAATAAAAAAATTTATACAATACATTAAATTAAAACCTAACCCAAGCCCATGCCCAAGCCCAACTCAAAAAAAAAAAAGAAAAAAAATTTCCGAGCCCAATGTTTGCCAAGCCCTAAGCCCATTTCTCTTTATAAAATGAATTAAAAAAAAAAGAAACAGGATAGCGCAGAAGAAATCTTGCGCTGCAGGTAGCGCAGAAGGAAGGAGGAAGAAGCGCAGCGCCATCTTAACTCCCATGCTTGGAGATGCAAACCCTGCGCTAGAATAACATCTAGCGCAGGGTTGGAGATGGTCTAAGACTATATATATGTAAAAGTTAAATCTATGAAAACATAAATCCTTGGAAAAATACTAAAACAAGAAATCATTGTCCAAACACTTATTGAATATCTTATTCATTTAATTATTAGTATTTTTTATATTTATGTATTAATTATATTCATAATTTTATTTAAATTTCATTTTTAATACACGTTATATTAGATTCATATCTATTTTAAAATTTAAAATTTATTATTTACATTGTATCTAGAATTATATCAAATTTAAAATGTTGAGTTTCAAAATTGTTTGTATTTAAAATTTCTGATTTATCAAATACAATTATTCAAAATAACATAACTTTAAAGTTATTTTGAAATATCAACATTTTTATTAATACAAATATTAAAAGCAATATATATTTTATATTTAATTGATATATCATACATTTTGTCAATCCACATTAAAAATTATTAGATCTTACATAACAAATTGCGATCGCGTAGGTGTACTGTTAGTTTGTTTTCAATAAATTTATAATATATTATCCAATTTTGTTTTATGTTTTACTAAATGAAATAAGTATTTAAAATTAAAAAATTAATTACATTAACTGAAATTGTAACGTTCAGAAAAAAACGAAGCATAATTGATTAATTAAATAAGTAAACCCTTAATTAAAATATCTTATGTGTATTAATTTTTAATTATTTAATTTAATTACGTGCGTTTCAGATACGTGTTTAACGTCCAGTTTTAAATGGATAAAATTTATAGATATGAAAGATAGAATATTTTTATACGATTAGATGCGTAATGGAAAAACGAGAAAATAGAAACGAACTAGAGGTCAATCGGACACCCGTAGCTTAAACGGCAAAGAAAAGAGCAAAATACAAAGTTTCGAAAAAACGAGAAACGAAATCTTATCGTGAACAGTAATCTATCCCCATGAACAGTAACCTACTCATGAATAGTAACTTTTCCAAATTCTATAAATAGGGCCTCATTAGATTTCATTATCACCATTTCTTCGAACGAGCCGAAAAGCGCCGAACACATGTAAGTCTCTCTCTCCTCTCTCTTTCTTTTAATTTTATATTCCGTCGTCGCCGCCGCCGCCGCGTCGTCGGAGTTGGCCGGAAAACTTCAAACTCGTCCGTTTCAGCTGATTTTCGTACACAACGAAGCCCTCAACGAGACGAATCTAGGGCAACTTTCGGAATTCAATTCTGATTCTTCGTTCACCGGAAAATGGCAAAAAACCGCCGCTGCCGTCGCCGTAAAATGTCAAACCCGTCCATTTTCAGCTTATATTCCATCGTCGCCGCCTCCGCCGCGCCGTCGGAGTTGGCCGGAAAACTTCAGACTCGTCCGTTTCAGCTGATTTTCGTATACAACGTAGCCCTCGACGATACGAGTCTAGGGCAACTTCCGGAATTCAATTCCGATTCTCCGTTCGCCGGAAAACGACGAAAAACTATCTCCAAACCCTAAACCCTTGATTTTGACCACCTTTTCTCTCTCCCATTTTTCTCTCTCTCGCTCTTCTTCTCGTGGTTGCAGGCACCGGAGGTGCTGCCGGGGTTGTGGGCTAGCCCTGGATGGGCGGCGCCGCCGTGGGTGGCGGTGCTGGTGCCGGAAAATGGGTTGGGAAAGGGGGCTGTTGCGTGTTGGTTGTGTGGTGTGTGTGTAACATGTGTGATGAAGGGTTTTTGAGGCTGTTTTTCAGGCACTATTCATGCCGGAATCCGGCGAAGGATGGTCGGATCTGGTAGCTAATGGTGCGGGCTAGCCGGAGGACTAAGGGTCGATGGCATAGGGTGGCGCCGTCGCAGCCGGTGGTGCCGGGAAGGGGGCTGCTCGAGCAGACCGACGACGGGAGGTCTGGGCACCAATCTGCCCCCGCTGCCTAGAAAACTAGGCAGCCGACGGGAGACGCCGTCGGGAAATTTTCCTGTCGACGGGAACACGCGCGATGTCATATTTTTGATCCGAATCTTGTTTTCTTTTCATCATACTTTATCATCGAGACGTTGCCAACAAAATATCATTGATCGGGGGTCGTGGGTCCCGGTCAAAGTCAACCCTTTGACCAAATTACCAAAATACCCTTAAATCTTAAAACGCTCCGTTCGAGCTCGTTTCAACTCCGATCGAGCTCATTCTTGTTTTGTTTTGATGCAAAATTCATTCTCTTTCATCTCAGCCTTATAAACTGATATTTTCCTTTTATTTCTTTAACCTCAATCATTAGGCCTTCCATTCCGATCCGTCTCATCTCGATTTTCGATATCGTTTAAATCTTTTAATTTTGTTTAATAATAATCTAAGAAAACATCGTAATTTATGTAGGCTACCTGTTGGAGTGAAGCCTTGGGATACGTGACCTTTAAGAGGTGCTGTTCACGTGGTAACCACCGAACAAGGTGGGGGTAATTTCTTTAAATTAAGATATTTTATAAAGTTTATGCAATCTTTTAAGATTATTATTAAATGAGTTGGGTATACGTGCTGAATGCATGAGATGTTATGTGTGATAATGTTATGATACGATGAATGTGAATATTATACTTGAATGACGTTGGGTCGATATACATGCTATGTGAATAAAGTGCTCTGAGTTAAGATTATTATTAAATGAGAATATGATTGATGAATGATTTAAAGTAAGTGATGGATTACGAATGTTTTACTATGAATGCAAAGGTGAAGAATGATGTGAAGTTAATATTTGCATATGTGCAAATAAGACGTGCTTTCATGGCAGTTGAGAACTGCAACTAAGTGTTTTGTTAAATAAATGTGCTTCTATGTGTATGTTTGATGCATGTATGTGTGATGCAAATATGTGCGCATGTGCATGCGTATGCAAGGCGGCTAGGGCTCGCATAAAGACGGCTGATCACCGTATCATGACGGTTAATAACCGTAAAATATTTTCATGGCGGCTAAGAACCGTAAAATGCTTTCATAGCGGCTAAGCACCGTAAATTATGTGAAAAGTGATGTTTGAACGTGAATGATTGATTGTATGTTTACAAGATGGCTAAAAACCGTAAATGTGATAATGAAGTGATATGTGCTTGTGCATACGTATGCAAGGCGGCTAGGGCTCGCATAAAGACGGTTGATCACTGTATCATGACGGCTAAGAACCGTAAAATATTTTCATGGCGACTAAGAACCGTAAAATGCTTTCATGACGGCTAAGCACCGTAAATTATATGAAAAGTGATATGTTTGAATGTGAAGGATGATTGATTTGAAATGGATGCTTTCATTATAAAATGATTTAAGTCACGTGATTTGAAGTGATCTATTTTATGCTGTTTTTATTAAAAGACAAACATTTTATGAAAATCTATTTTTATGTGACAAATGGTATTCTGGTATGTGTGTAAAATCTTCCAAAATTATTTTATGTCATCCCGAGTTCCCCACCCCACTGAGTGTACTTTTGTCATTCACCCCTCTTTTAAAATGTTTTCAGTTTAAGAAGTTTAGGGCGTGGCGCGCGAGCGGTGGATGCTGGTAGCCGATGATCAAAGGTTACATAAGCTTTTTATTTATAAATGTGATATTTTATGAATTATTGAAATGTATATTTTATAATAACTCTTGAATTTTAAAGTTTATTTATTTTATTTTTATTGAAAATTTAAAGAGTAATGTTTTTATAAGTGAGTAACGTCTCGGTTAAGATTTATTTACCAAAAAGAATCGGGACGTTACAGAAATATTATGAATTTTTATTTATTATAAAATAAAATAATAAATAGAGATAGTAAATTAATGAAGATTTATAAGATATGAGTGACTTGATAGTGGGGCCATAAATAGTTATTTTTTGGGTAGAATGTTTGATGAGGTATTTGTTTAAAGATAGAATTTTTTTATTTTTGAGGTGACAATGATTTGACAGTGATGTGACACCAAAAAACCTTGAAACTTGGATAAAGCCATTGAAGATGCTCTTAGGGGATTGGTCTGTACATATGGCACAACATTAGCCTGCAGACCTTGCAAGTAGGGACCTGTCGAAGGGTCTGGAATTTTTTAGGACACGTGACTTCAATCCACCATGCTATGTCAGTTTGATATGAAATACCTTTGGACTTGGCTTAAAGTATGCTATGTGGGGCTTGCACCTTGGCTGGAATGGATTCAACGATAGAACTTGGCCTAGATTTCACCACGTAAAGACCATGGGAAGTGAGGCACCAAGTTTGCGTCTATAAATAACGATGATCTATAATTTTTTTTATTTTATATTTTCTCTCTTCAGTAAAAACATTCTTTATATTCTCTCATTTTCAAGCATATTCAATTGGGCATCTTTGATTGAGCACGATCTTCTAGACCTTTAGACAGGTAATTTCCTGAGGTTTTTTCTTTGTTTTCTTGAGTATGTCTGATCACTCCGAGAATACCTCTACAGACCTAGGTAATTTTTTTGAGGTTTTTTCTTTGTTTTCTTGAGTATGTCTGATCACTTCTATGAGAGGTCATTTAGAGATTATGAGGTGAACTGGATGCCCAAGGATGAGTTGGCATCAATGCGGGATTATGTGTCAGAGGATTTAGACTTGGGGTTGACATCCCTTGATGAGGAAGAGCTCAAACTGGTGAATGTTAGATATCCCTATCAATCTGTAGTTGGGAAAGAGGTTGGTCCCCTTTGAGGTCGAGATATAGTACAAACTAAAGTTCCCATAATTGGTTCATTTGTTAAGCCCCTTTAGATGAGGGACAACATGTAAGGATCACCACTTTGGACCTTAAGAACACTCTTAGCGTATTGAAGCTCTTTCATCAGTTCGGTTAAGGACATGTTCAGCTTATTCATGTTATATCTGACTTTGAATTGTGAGAACATCTCAGGGACAGTCTCCAAAGCCATGTCAACTTGAGTCTCCGCACTGATCTCAGCCCCTCAACCATGATAAATTGACCAATCAGCGTAAACATATGGTCTCTCCGAGCATCCCAGATTTTATACGCAGGTTCATAATGTTACTAATGGCAGCCTGACATCCTTCATGAGCAAACATTTCTTGAAGGTTTTCCATGATTTTAGTGGATGTTCTCATTAACTGATGTTTTTGTTGCGACACATTTGAAATTGAACCTAAAATATAGCAACGAGCCATATTATCAGCATGAATCCACTTATCATAAGCCCCATTTCACGCAGCAATTGACTAATTAGTGGGGATAACAGGACAGGGTTCATCCAGCACAAATTTGAACTTCTCTACAGTGAGAACAATTAAAAGATTTCGTCTCCAATCTATGTAATTATCTCCCACTAGTTGATTCTTATTCAAAATCAATGACAAGGCGTTTGCAGACATTTTTCTGAAATATAAATAAATGAAAAAGATGAGCATGCATGATACGAATGAAAGCATAAAAGAAACATTATAAGTTGACCCAAAACTACTTTATGTGATGAACCACCTAAATCTCCAAAATCATGACATACCTTTCTGTAGGAGAAGTAAATGTTGATTTATAGCTAGGCTGGGAATTTCCCACTAAATCAAACATCCCGCATCTCATGCTATATTGACTTAGTATCACATTATTTTTAGTCATCTACTACATTAATTGGATATTCTAACGGAAATCCTCTTAATATTTCGATTTAAGTATATAACCCTTATATTAATGAATTTTAAATCTTTTAATCAAGTGTGAAATCTATAGGATAAACACACTTAATCAAATTAAAATTTGTTTACCATTTATTGGGCCCAATTAAGTAACCAAAACAATGCAACCCTCCTATAGAGAGACCAAATTAATTGGCACAAGGTATACATATATTCTTACTTTTAGGCTAATAAGGGAGGCCTTGGGCTCATAAAATGATCCCTCACGCACTTAATATTATATTTTAAAAAAAATGAGTTTTCTTAGAATAATTTAAGTCCAACCATTTTAATTGTTAAAATGGTTCAAATATCAATCACAATATTTATTCTCTAAACTAGTTAACCACTAGAAAAGAAAATAAATAAAAGCATGCATGATATATTCGAATCCTAGAGTAGTGTTTATACAATTTCTATATGACATGTTATATGAATGATATTTAATTCAATTAAAGCATCTCATGCAATAATAATAAAAACAAAGAATAAATTTGTATGGCCCATCTCAGTCACAAAAATTAAAATACAATTGAAAGTTCCAATTGATCCACGGCCCAATTCTTCAAAGCCCATTTGCAATTTTTCAGGGCTAGATCCTTATATGTGAGCGGCCCATAACTTAAGGTAAATGGAAGGCCCAAGTACATGGTCCAACAACTTCTGAATTAACAAACATGGCCTTTCAAAAAATTTGGCTTAATTCACCATATAATCCCCTGGCCACCACTGCAAATTGCTTTTTTCCACCTCCTTTTTGTTATTAAAAATTGTGGAACATGTAGAAGTAACCAATCATCATCAGAAAACACCATCTCTATGAAATTGGGGTCTTTGATTACAGTCATAGCTCCAACACAAAAGGATAAAAGAAAGAAATTACAAATAAACCTATTTTGTATCTAACAAGGGGAAATTATGGAGACGTAATCCACCCCCTTATTTACAGACTCGAGAAACAAAATACAATTTGTATCAAAACTAGGCCATATATTGTTCATAAATTAAAACTTTCATCTCATAACAATTATATCACATATCTTAATACCGCTCAAACTAAAACATGCATAAACAAAATTAATTAATCAAAGAATATACAAAATAATATCAAAACATATGCTCTGATACCATTTGTTGGGAATTAACCCTCGAGAATTACATCTGATTAAATTAATAATCTCGTTATAGGATCGAATATAATGTCCATCCTATATGACAATTAATCTCGTATAAGAAGGTTAACAAAATACCTTTCATAGCATGCTTAAACGTCTTCGTAGTAAGTTTCAAGAATACTACCTAATTTGCATGCCTCAAGCCGTCAAGCCTTCTCTGGTGTTCTCTCTAGAACTTTTCTACAGTATTCGTGTGTGGGCACCGTATAATATTGTGGACTATTTAATAGAATAAAAACCTAGGATTTTTAGAACTCCTATTCTTGTTCTCCAAAACTCCTTTTCCATATAGGAAAAAGACATGGATGAAATCATATCATATATATTTATCTCATAAATATCTCTTAACTGATATATTTATTTGGATAGTCCAACAAACTGAATTATACTGCAATACATAATAGAGCCACCAAAGGGGCCTAATCGGACTTTAAATTAAGCTCCAATAAATTGATTCTGACTTAATCAACTCTTGACTAGTCAAAATAACTTATTAATCTCGTTCACCTTCACTATAAGTACGAGATGACACTCTTAATTAAATTAGATTCATTGAAGCTAATAAATTAATAAATCATATCCTCTGATTGATCGATCTAAGATATTACCTCATTCGATCAATTAAAAATTGGGATAGACTACCATGACCAATAAGCCTTATTTCCAATATTCATCAATCTCAAACCTCAACTTCTATCCGACTATCCCGTATGATCACATCACACAATTTGATTCTATAACAATGTTGAATACTGATGTCAAATTTGCTGTCAAATGAAAAACATATGAGATCATGATCATGCCTATTTAATAGATGAAGGTGTCTCGTATTGCAAATATATGTTCTCCATTATTTCACTTTAATTCCCAAAACACCAACATATTGACCAACTAAATGATCTCACCCTTTGGCATCTCAAAGAACTTCAAGTTAGTAACATATATGTCAATCAATAAATTTAATATAAGGCCAAATCACAATTTAATTTCATGTGATCCCGCCAATACCTTATATGTGTATCCTCAATTCCATTACCAAGTTAAAGACAAACTTTAATGAAATTGAGATGATCTTATCAAAATAAATTGCCCAATTTATTTACTGATCACGAACAAAAAAATTATGGATCGAAAATTAAATCGAATCTATCTGTGCTTAACAACTTAAACACTCGATTTAAAATATGTCTACAATCTATGGACTCATGCAAAACTCAATCATACATTGAAAAGAACAAATTATATCAATTCAAACATAACAAAGGTTTACTCAAGGGTACATAAGCTTATATATACTAAAAAATTCTGTCCCACTTGCCATAGAGTAAATAGAACATGTCTAGTACACCCATATTCCTAATATGACCCTAAAAAACACCATTGGATAAAGTCTTAGTAAAAGGATCGATATGATTATCTACAGATGCAATCTTGCACACAATGTCATCTCCTCGTTGAACTACATCCCATATAAGGTGATACTTCCGCTCAATGTGTTTTCTACGCTTATGGTTTCTTGGCTCTTTTACATTTACCACTGCTTCACTATTGTCACAAAACAATGTAATGGAATGTGATGCAAAATGAACCATCTCTAGGTGTCACGCCCTATTTTCTTTCATAAAATTTATCAGAGTTTTTCACACGGGCGTGCAAGAAGAAAAGAGGCAGGAGATGAACAGAAGATTTTACATATCAACAATCGGTCTTAACCGATTTAACATAATATTCACAGCGGAAAATCATCAGGATCTCATATCCCAAATACACATCATATCACCACCAAACGTGGATTTCTTAAAACATGTTTAAAAATATAAGAGAAACATCATCTTTAAAATAAATACAGATCCAAAGATAGCACCTCCTCTCTCCTCCTAGGGTTCATCATGCTCATCACCTCCTGTAACATGAATTACAAAATAAGGGGTGAGTGCGTTGAATACACTCGTGGAGATAAAATCCACATCTTAATCTTAGATAGATATTTAAATCAGAATATGTATAATCATCACAGAACACATCACGAAATATGCACAATAGATATTAAAAGTGGTAAGGGGTGAAAAGGTGCGGGCATCGCCTGTCTTATCCTATAAAACGGTCTCAATACCGCTGGTGCATTTCAAGGACAACCAAACCTTTCATAGAAGAATGGAGGTAAGGGACGAATGCATGAAGAGGTGACCTCACCGGGCCCACCCATCACAGTAATAAGTATGTCACAGTAAATATAATCACAATATTTAGTATTCCTCAATCATGCTTGGAATAGGTAAAACCGTAAACAGATAAAGAGTTAGAAATTACCCCACCTTGTTCGGTGGTTACCACGTGAGCAGCAAGTATCAAATATCACGTATCCCAAGGCTTTAATCTAACAGGTAGCCTACATAATTTATGGTGTTTCTTAGATCTTTATTAAATATAACTAAATATTTAACGATATCGAATCGGATACTAACGATCGAGATGAGATGGATCGGAACAGAAGGTATCACAATTGAGATTGCAGAAACAAGAGGGAAAGACCAGTTTATAAGGCTGAGATGAAAGAGAATGAATTTTGGATCACAACAAAAAAAGAATGAACTCGATCGGAGTTGAAACAAACTCGAACGGAGCATTTTAAGATTGAGGGGTATTTTGGTAATTTGTCAAAGGGTTGACTTCGACCGGGATCCATGACTCCCGATCAATGATATTTCATTGGCGATGACTCGATGATAAAGTATGATGAAAAAAAACGAGATTCGGATCGAAAATCAAATCTAAAATACAGCATCGCGCGCGTAACCTGCAATGTGTGAAAAACTCAGCGGCGTCTCCCAGAAGCTGTCGAGTTTTCTCGATAGCGGGAGTGGCATCCTCAGCAGCTACCGAGTTTTTTCAGCAGCGGGGGAGCGGGCTCTCAGCAGGTGCCGAGTTTTCTCGGCGGCGGGGGCAGGTTCGCGTCCAGGCCTCCCGACGTCGACCCTGCTCAACCAGCCTACTTCCCGACACTACCAGCTACGACGACAATGCCCTGTGCTACCGCCACTTCATCATCCGGCTAGCCTGCACCATCGGCTACCACCTTCGGCCATCCCTCACCGAAATCCAATAAGAATCGTGCCAGAAAAATAGCCACAAATATCTTTCGTCTCACACGCATATACAAAACCATACCTCAGCGTTTTCAGCTCCAGCCGACGACTACCAATCGCCGGCCACCACCCCCAGGTCCTTGTCGATGCATCACCAGTGCTGGCCAACAGCAGTTTACGGCGGCGCCACCAACACCGCCCTAATCATGCATACACAACACACACTTTACACACACACAACACAAAACCACATGCAACAGCCCCATTTCCCAGCCCATTTTTCGGTACCGGCACCGCCACCCATGATGGTGCCTCCCCTTCAACGGTTAGCCCACAACTCCAACAGCCCCTCTAGTGCCTGCAACCACGAGAAGAAGAGAGAGAGAGATAGAGAGAGAGAGAAAATGGGAGAGGGAAAAGGTGGCAAAAAGTTAGGGTTTAGGGTTTGGAGATCGTTATTCATCATTTTCAGGTGAACGAGAAATCGGAATTGAATTTTGGAAGTTATCCTAGATTCGTATCATCGAGGGCTACATTGTGTGCAAAAATTGACTGAAACCGACAAGTTTGAAATTTTCAGGCGAACTCCGGCGGCGGCCCGCCGGAGACAGAATAAAAAGAAGAGAGAGAAAGAGAGAGGAGAGAGAGACTTACGTGTGTTCCATGTTTTTTGGCTCGTTCGAAGAAACGGTGAAAATGAAATCGAATGAGGGCCTATTTATAGAAATTTTGAAAATCACTCTTCATTAGGGTAGGTTACTGTTCACGTAGGCTAGGTTATTGTTCACGGTAAGATGTCGGTTACTGTTCATCAAGATTCCATTCCTCGTGTTTTCGAAACTTCATATTTTGCCCTTTTCTTCGTCGTTTGAGCTATGAGTGTCCGATTAACCTCTAGTTCATTTCTATCTTCTTATTTTTTGATTACTCATCTAATGATATAAAAATGTTCTATGTTCCATGTCTACAAAATTTTATCCATCTAAAACCGATCGTTAAACACATATCTGAAACGCATATAATTAAATTAAACACTTAAGAATTAATACACATAAGATATTTCAATTAAGGGTTTACTTATTTAATTAACTAATTATGCTTTGTTTTTGTCCTGGACGCTACACTAGGCTTAGCAAAAAAATTCTTAGCCATACTACTTCTTTGTCTGCTTCGCAAGCAACCACATACACAACCTCCATTGTGGAATCAACAATATATAATTGTTTTACACTTCTCCAAACTACTGCTCCACCACCAAAAGTGAATACTGATCCTGATGTAAATTTTCAAGAATCTCTATCAACTTGAAAATCAGAATCAGTATATCCAACCGACACTAAATCTGATGTTGAATATACCAACATATAATCTCTTGTTCTTTGAAAATACTTGAGAATATGTTATACAGCAACCAATGTTTAGGTCCTGAATTCGACTGATATCGGCTGACTATCCCAACAGCATAACAAATATTTGGTCTCGTGTATACCATTGCATACATCAGACTTCCTACAGTGGAAGTATAAGGAACTCGTTTCATGTATTCCACTTCACTATGAGTTTTTGGAGATTGCTCTTGTGACAAGTGAACTCCATGTCTGAAAGGAGTCAGACCTTTCTTGGAATTCTCCATGGCAAATCTTACCAGTATTTTGTCAATTTATGAAGCTTGAGATAAAGCAATCATCTTGTCTCTCCTATCTCGTAAGTTTTGAATTCCTAAAACATAGTTTGCTTCTTCCAAGTCCTTCATATCAAACTGTTGTGCTAACAAGGTTTTGTTGATATTAACATTCTCACATCATTTCCAATCAGTACGATGTCGTCCACATACAACATGAGAAAAACCACATTTTTGTGTTCTATCTTTTTATAGACACAAGACTCTTCAAGATTATAAGTAAAACCAGAAGTTTTAATTGCTTGATCAAATCTAATATTCCAAGTTCTAGACACCTGCTTAAGTCCATAAATGGACCTATTCAGTTTGTATATATTATGCTCTTGACCATTTTGGATAAAACCATCTGGTTGCATAATAAAAATGCTCTCTTCAAGATTTCCATTAAGGAAAGTTATGTTGACATCCATTTGTCACATCTCATAATCAAAATAAGCTGCAATGGATAAGAGAATTCGAATAAACTTTAGCATGACTACCGGTGAAAATATTTCTTCATAATCGATCCCTTCTCTTTGCGTATAGCCCTTGGCAACCAATCTAGCTTTAAAGGTCTCTACCTTTTCATATATTCCTCTTTTTCTTTTGTAGATCCATTTGCACCCAATGAGTTTTACCCCTTTAGGTTTATCTACAAGATCTCAGACATAGTTAGTGTACATGGAATTCATTTCTGAATCCATGACACTTCTCCAATGATCAACATCTATATCTTCTATAGCCTTACTAAATGAAGTGGGATCTTCCTCTTACTCAGTAGAGACTACCTCAAAAGGTTCTCCATAGAGCAAGAATTTAGAAGGTCGTTTAATGACCCTCTTACTTCGTCTAGTCGCTATAGGTTCTTGGATGATTGGAGCTTGTTGTTGTTCTCTATATCCTTTCGTATCCATTTCTACACCTAGAGGTGAATGAATAATAGGATCATGATTTTTTACTACCTCATTAATCGGAGAACCAGTTGGCACAACAAGTTGAACCTCAATGTATCTCCCACTGGATCCAATAGCCGATGGCGGTAGATTTATGAATTCAGGATGAATAGGTTCGATGCGGATCTCTGGATTAGATGAATCAGGAATATTCCCCCCAACCCCTTTTCCAAAGAAACCTTTTTCTTAGATTCATTCTCTTCTATATACTTGTCCTCTAAAAAGGTCACATTTGTACTTACCAATACCTTCTTATCCTGAGGACTATAAAAGTAGTAACCTCTTGTCTCTTTAGTATATCCTACAAACATACATAATTTTGATCTTGATTCTATCTTATTTATCTTACCTTTAAGCATATATACAGGACATCTCCATACACGAATATGTCTTAGATTTGGCTTATGCCCATTTCATAATTCGAGGGATGTTTTAGGTACAGAAGACAGAACCATATTCAGTACAAACATAGTTGTTTGTAGTGCATATCCCCAAAAGGAAGCACTAAGAGTAGAGAAGCTCAGTATAGATCTGACCATGTCCAACAAGGTCCTATTTCTCCTTTTCGAGACACTAATTTTATTATGGGTTACTTGGTGCACTCAACTGAGATAAAATCCTCATTCTCTGTCAAGTATGTTAAAGTCAGATAGATATTCACCACCTCGATCAGATAAATATGTTTGCCTCACACTTGCGAGCCATTAGATAAACATAACCATATCTTGAGTAGTCATCAGTGAAAGTGATGAAGTACTAATATCCACCTCTAGCTTGGACTTTAATTGGTCCATATACATCAGAGTATACTAATTCCAAAACTTCCTTGGCTATCAGTCCTTTGAACTTGAAAGACCTCTTAGTCATTTTACCCACCAAACAGGATTCACATATAGGTAATGGTTCCACCTTTAAATCAATCAAAGGGCCATCTTTTACAAGTCTTTGAATCCTATTAAGGTTAATATGACCAAGTCTTAGGTGCCATAGGTAAGTCTCATCAGTTGGAGATAACTTTATATGTTTTTTCGTGTGGTATAAGAAGTTATCGGTTGGTCTTAAGATATACAAAGCGTTATCCAAATGTCCCCTACACACTATAGCTTTATTAAAAGAAATATTAACTGTCATATAAGAGAAATGAACATGACATTCTTGTTTGAATAACAAAGCAACATAAATCAAATTTTAGTAATGTCTGGGACATAATAACAATTACTTAAAACCAAATATTTCCTATTTGAAAAATAAAAATAAACATCCCCGACAGCTTTTGCAGATACCACAGGTCATGTGCCAACCCTCAAGGTATGATCCCCTTCATTAAGCTCTTTTGTTACTTGAAACCTTTGCAAAGTATTGCAAACATGATTAGTGGCTCCAGAATCTACTATGCAAGTATTTGTAGAATCAACACTAAACATGACTCAATAAAGAACAACTCACCCTTTCATTGTTTTTCCTTGTTTCTTAGCTAGGTAAACCGAGTAATTTCTTTTCCAATGAACCTTTTCCCTGCAAAACATTTCTCTTTTGTTTTCCCCTCAAATTTCTCTTGGATCTTAGCTTTCTTTGCTTGTTGTTGTGGACCCTTCTTGTTGGACTTCTTCCTTATTCCATCCTTACCTTTCGGTTTGGATGAGGATAGCTAGCAGAAGCAACAAGGTAAACATCACCATTTTGGACCTTAAGAACACTCTCAACATTTTCAAGCTCTTTCATCAGTTCGGTCAAGGACATGTTCAGTTTATTTATGTTATAGCTGACTTTGAATTGTGAGAACATCTCAGGAAGAGTCTCTGTCACGCCCCAACTTTCTTTCATAAAAATTTGTCAGAGTTTTCCACACGAGCGTGCAGGAAGAAAAGAGGTAGGAGACGAACAGAAGATATAACATATCAACCATAGGTTTCAACCGATTTAACATAACATTTACAGCGGAAATATCATCAGGATCTCACATCCCGAATACACATCATCATCAGGATCTCACATCCTGAATACACATCATCTAACCACCAAACATGTATTTGTTACAATATTGTTTTATAAAGAGAATGTTTGAGAAACATCATATTAAAATAATTTACATATCCAAATATAGCACCTTCTCTCTCTCCTTCTAGGGTTTATCATACTCATCACCTCCTGTAACATGAATTACAGAATAAGGGGTGAGTACGTTGAATACACTCGTGGGGAATAAAATCTACGTCTAAATATTCAACAGACATTGAAATTAGAAATAAGCATAATTATCACGGAACACAGCACGAAATATGCATAACAGACATTAGAAATGGTAAGGGACGAATAGGTGCGGGCATCGCCCGTCTTATCCCATAAAATGGTCTCAAATACCGCTGGTGCATTTCTAGGACCACCAAACCTTTCATAGAAGAATGGAGGTAAGGGACGAATGCATGAAGAGGCACCTCAGCAGGCCCACCTCACACGGTTTATGTATGTTACAGGAAGTATAATCACATCATTTAGTATTCCTTAATCATGCTTGGAATAGGGAAAACTGTAAACAGATAAAGAGTTAGAAATTACTCCCACCTTGTTTGGTGCTTACCACGTGAGTTGCAAGTATTCAAGATCACGTATCTCAATGCTTCAATCCAACAGGTAGCCTACATAATTTATGGTGTTTACTTAGATCTTTATTAAATATAATTAAAGATTTGGTCAAAGGGTTGACTTTGACCGGGACCCATGACCTCCGGTCAATGATATTTTGTTAGCGACGTCTTGATGATAAAGAATGACAAAAAAAAAATGAGATTTGGATCGAAAATACGACGTCACGCGCGTTCCCCGCGATTGGAGAAAAACTCGGTGGCGTCTCCCGACGATGGGAGAAAAACAGGGCAGCGTCTCCCATCGGCTGTCGAGTTTTCTCGACAACGGGAGCACCATGTCTCGTCAGCAGCCTATTTTTCTCGGCAGCCTCGGCCCGGCTCGTGCCCAGATCTCCCGGCGCGACCCTGCTCAAGCAGCCCCCTTCCCGGAGCCACCGATTGCGGCGGCGCCGCCCTATGCCGCCACCACTTAGTCCTCCGGTGAGCCTGCACCACCGGCTACCACCTCCGGCCATCCCTCGCCGGATTCTGACATGAATAGTGTCCGAAAAACAGCCGCAAAAACCCTTCATCACATACACATGCACAACCATATACAAACACATATGACAACTTTCAGCCTTTGCCAGTGACCACCAGCCTCCGGCCACTACTCCCAGGCCTTCGTCGGTGCATCACCGGCGCCGGCCATCAACAGATCACGGTGGCGCCACCAGCGCCGCCCCACAGCATGCAATACACAACACATTTTACAAATACACACCCAACACAAACTCCATGCAACCATCCCCTTTCTAGCCCGTTTTCCGACATCGGCGCCACCACCCACGGCGGTGCCGTCCCTCCAGTAGCTAGCTCACAACCCCGGCAGCCCCCCAGTAGGGTTTGGAGATCCTTTTTCACCGTTTTCCGGCGAACGGAGAATCAAAATTTAATTCCGGAAGTTATCCTAGATTCGTCTCATCGAGGGCTACAATATGTGTGAAAATCAGTGGAAACCGATGACTTTGAAATTTTGGCACACGCACTCTTCCTCTAAAGATAAGAGCTCCATCAGATGCCCAAGAGAAACCTTCCGTCTTTCCATTGTTCATACGAGCTTCATCTTCTTTAGAAAACTATCTTCCCTCTGAATTTTAACAATTCTTTCACAAAGAGTAAGTTTCACGAATAGCGCTGCTATTCTAGCTTTGATGTTATTCGGAGACGTGACTATCTCTAAACTCAGGTTGGACATCTCCTCAATCAAATGGTGTTGATTGGTGACCATAGACGTTGCCATTCCCTTTCCTTTCCTACTGAGCGCATCAGCTACTACGTTAGCCTTCCCAAGATGATCGTGGATTATAATATCGTAATCCTTCACCAACTCTAGCCATCTTCTTTGTCTCATATTGAGCTCCTTCAGTTCAAAGAAGTATTTTAGATTCTTATGGTCAGTGTAAATCTCACACTTCACGCCATAAAGATAGTGTCTCCATATCTTGAGAGCGTGTACCACAGCTGCTAGCTCCAGATCGTGTGTTGGGTAGTTTTGTTCGTGAATCTCCAATTGACGTGATGCATATGCCACTACTTTCCCTTGTTGCATCAAAACATATCCCAAGCATTGTTTGGATGCATCGCTGTAGATTACGAACTCCTTTATTACATCCGGAACTATTAAGGCTGGTGCCTCCATCAGTCACTTTTTTAGTTCCTGGAAGCTACGCTCCCATTGTTCACTCTATTGGAACTTTACGTCCTTCCTTATCAAGCGAGTCATCGGAGTGGCAATCTTCGAAAATCCCTCTATAAATCTTCGATAGTAGCCCACCAAACCAATAAAACTCCGGACTTTCTTGACATTTATTGGGGCCTCCCACTTATTGATTGCTTCCACCTTCCACTTATCTACTTCGATCCCTATTGAAGAGACAATATGGCCTAGGAAGCCCACTTTGTCCATCCATAATTCGCACTTCTTAAATTTCGAAAAAAAACTTCTCATTTCGTAAAACCGCTAGTGTAATTCTGAGGTGTTGTTCATGTTGCGCTCTATCGCAAGAATAGATAAGAATATCGTCAATAAACACAATGACAAAGAGATCGAGATACGGATGAAAGACACGATTTGTTGGTCCCCAGTGGTGTCCGAGGTTCAGAGGGGGGGTTAATGAACCTTGATCGATTTTCAAAATCTTTTAAAACAACCGTTCTGCACTGCAAGTTACTTGAGCTTGCAGCGATAGATGGTTAGTGCTTGCAGCGCTACGATGCAGTGCTGCACGCTGTAACCTGGAGTTTATACGCAGCGGAAATTAACTTTAAAACACAAGGATGTTATTCTCAAGAATGCTTCTTTCAAAACGTTTTATGATGAGAGACAGATAATATGCAGAATATAAATGCACAGATAAATAAAGCAATTAAACACTTATGGCTTATAGTGGTTCGAAGGTGGTGTAATCTTTCTACGTCCACTCTACTGCTCCTCGAGCAGGAACTTTGTTAAGCAAGATTGATTTACAGGACTCTCCTAACAATCTATCAACTTTACAAAGCAAACCACCTACTGAAGTCCAGCGTACACACAGCAACTGCAAACTTCAAAGGCTAACCCACACAGGGTTTCACACTCCCACACAAGGAAGCTGCCTAACTCTAGACAACTAAACAAACAGCAAGGATCTCTCCTATCAACTCCTTGACACCACTAAAACAACCTAAGCACACAGCAACAAGGTTAAAAGGATAAAATGTTTTTCTTCAACTTGTGCTTCGAAGTGAGCTTCTAAATCCGTAAGGAATCTTTTAGCTTGAACTTGCTTCACTTCGGTAGGTTGAGTGACTGAAACTGATTGTTGGCTTGAATGCTTGAATTTTGTAAGCTTTGAATTTTTGCAGATGATTTTCAGATCTTAGTAACAGTTTTCAGTAACCAGCTTCAGTTCTCCTCAACCTCTATTTATACTTGTAGGAGAAGATGTCCGTTGAAGGAGACATCCCTCTTTTGAATTTGAAGTAGTCTGGCCAAAGCATGGTTCGCATTTAATGTGACTTGACTTTTCCTTTTTGGAGCATTTAATGCGGCAGTTGCGGCTCGCAGCTTTCTGCAGCGCGTCAGTCCATGTGGCATCTTCTTATTGGCTCAGTGTCTGCTACTTTGACTTTTTCTTAAACGACTCTTTAATTTTACTTGAATCTCCGTTCCTCGTACTGCATTTATCCTTCCTAGGATTTGCAGGATACTTCGTTTTGTAGTTGGCGCTGTATTACTTAACTGACTTGTAAGTCTGCGCTGTATCCTAGGTCCTTGTGCAGCTGATGCGTTCTTTCAGTGCTGCTGTAACTTAGACTTGGTTGCAGTATCTTCTGGCAGTGCTGCTGTAACTTCTTTCTAGCAGTACTCCTGTATCCTTTTCTTGCAGCGTTGCTGTATGCCGTTCTTTCTTGCTTTGTTGTATAGAAGTTTAGCCTTATTTATACATTGTTGTTCCTTCCTTCTTCCAACTATGCTGTATCCTGCCTTCCTGCAGCGATACTGTATCCTGCCTTCTTGCAGCGATATCTTCCCTTAAAGCTTAGATGCAGCTTTATCCTCGTTTAACCTCTATTTTCAATACGTGACTCAAGACTCAATTCTAGTCTATTTATTCACTTAAACATTGTGAAAATGGGGTACTCAAAACTTCCTACTACATATTTGGTTTGTCTCATCAAAATCTAAACATTGAAATCCCAACAATTTCCTCTTTTTGATGATGACAAAACCTTTACATTATTTCGTTCATGAAGAAGTTTCATTTTACATTAACTCATATGGTTTATCCAGATTACATGCTTGCACAGACTTGAATAATTAAATCTAATTCTCGATTCATCAGAGATGCATCATGTTATTCCTTTCATCATAAGCAACCGGAAAACATAAACAACATGCATGAGTTCATAAGAGTTGAACTTGGATAAAAACAGAAGGAAAAATTTCTTTATTAGTAGAGAGAAATTTTTACAACATAGCAAAAATACAACATGGATCACAAGAGGGTATATGAATACAACTTAGTAAAACAGGGACCTTTTGCTTGCCGGTTCGTCTGATCTTCTTCCTGCAAACCTTTTAAGGTCTTCCCTTCCTCTTGATCCTTTCCACCAGTCCCTGATGGACTCTTGGTAGGACTCTTCCAACTTGTGTCTGATCACGGGAACTTGAATCCATCTCAGCCAGAAGTCCTCGCAGTATGGTACAATCAGCCCATTCTTCACTTGGTCGATGTAGAATTGTTGAATGTCAAGACTTCCTTCCCGAGCGAGCTGTTCATACCTCTTCAATGCAGTCTTGCAAGTATGATACCTGCTGAATTTGCCTTTCCTGCATAGTTCTCTGAAGTGTCTGAGGTACTCTGATCGTTTGAAAATAGTGATCGCCTCAAATGTTGGATTCCGATCAAAAGGCAGTCTGACTTCTTTGAAGATGTCAAATCTCCAAGCCATGTTCTCTCCTTCAGGCCTTTGATCCATCAACATCGACACTTCAGCAGAGATATTTTCTGTGTCAAGGCGAGGGATTTCTTGAGAAGGGTATTGGTAGAAATGATCTGGAAATATTCTTCTTTCACCAATTACTCCGAGTCTTTGAATCCAGGCATTAGGATCTGTAGCTTCTTCATTCTGGCGCTTTTGATTCTCAGACTCGTCCCCGCTCACCCTCTTCCTTGAGCCTTGCTGCTGACTATCATCCATTCTCTTATGATGATAGCTGGGAGATGCTGCATCCTTGCTTGCAGCTCTGCTGTACGCAAAACCTGCAGCCGTTCTTCTTCCAGCAGCTGCACCGGCTCCACCAGCTCCATCATCATCTCTTCTCCATCTCTTCGGAGAAGGGATATCAGCAGCAGGAGATGTTCCAGACCTCCTTCTCCTCCTGCTGAGAGGTTGCTGGTCATCATCTTCTTCTTCTTCAACTTTAGCAGCCCCTGTGCTCCTGTATCTATCATCAAATCCTTCAAGTCCTTCCCCCTTTTTGGCATCATCAAAAGCCGGGGGCGGAGCAGGGGCAGTTGGGACCATCCTTGATCGAGGGCGTCGGGTCGGTTCAGGGGCGGGCTCTGGAGTATTGACATGTTGAGGGAAAGCTCGGACCATGATGTCCCTTAGTTCTCCCACAATCAACTCCAGGTTCCCCAAACGAGCGTCCACACTTCTGGTTCTTTGAGATTGATCATATACGCGATCCAGAAGTGATTCCAGGACTTGGGAGTGAGAGTTTAGTCTGGTTGAGGCATTTTCAGCATGCTGCTTGCATTGTCTGACCTCCTGGCGCGTCAAAGCAACATCGACCTTCAACTCCTTCTCCAGCCTGACCCGATCGAAGTACAGCCTGTTTGCATGTTCCGTAAGATTTAACTTAATCATATCAGGCAGCACCTCGAGGTCCTTCTTGAAACCCGTCATGGTTTCAGCATGGAATTGGGCGGTGACCCTCATGCTCTTGGAGAGCATGCAGCAGATGTCTAACAGCAGCTTCAACTCGGTTGATAGATTCATCAGGGGTCAGTCCCGAATTCCTTCTCGTCAAGGCAGCAGTGGATGCAGCAAATGGAATAACATCTTGACATACTGGAGCTGCATCCTACCTCGAAACTTCAGTAGCAACCTCATCCTCATGGTTGTTGGTTTGAGAGCTTGTAGAGCTTGAGGATGGGTGCTCTTCTCTTTCTTCTTCTTCTTCTTCGTCATCTGCCTCCTCTTCGCCGGATGGGATTTGAACAGGACCTGCTCCGCCAGATTTTGGCCCATAAACAGCTATGTTGCGTTCCTTTATCATCCTTGCGAAGTCGGCATGAGACATATTAGCGTCCACAGTAACCTCTGCTGCTGTAACCTTGGAAGGTTCTTGAGAGCGTGCAGCAGCTGCAGCATCAACCTCCTCTCGAGGTGTCTCTAGCTGCACTGGGGTTACCTCAGCTTCAGCTCCAATATCCTCAGTGGGTACTGTCTGAACAGCCTCCCCACCTGAGGTCTTCTCACCCTCAGGGAGTGTTGTCAGAACAACATCCTCCACAGAGGTCTTCTCAACGGACCCCATCTCCTCGGCCTGTCCTGTAACAACAACAGCCTCTGCTGCAAGAATGGGTTCTTGCAGCTCTACTTGGTTTCCTGCAGCATCCACAGCTTTCAGTACTGTATGCTCCTCTACTGCAAGAATCTCAGCTTCCACCCTGCTTGTCTCTGCAGATTCTTCTTCTTGTTGAAGGGTGGTTACCGGTTGTACTGCTGTCGCGGTCAGTACAGGGAGTCCTGCCTCTACAACGTCCTTCGTGGTTGCGTCATCGGCGATTGCAGCGATGTCAGTGATGACATCTCTGATTATGGCAGTCGGTTCCCCCTCAGAGTCTGCATCAGCAGCATCTTCATCTTCGCGAATAGGGGAATCGCCGTAATCCAGTAGTTGAGCTTCCTCCTCCTCCAAGCGATCCAGCGTGACAATGTTGGAGAGGCCCTCAACCACTTGCTCATATGCAGGGGAGTTCATCTGATGCGAACTTGAACTTCCTTCTCCCCGCATCCTCCTTAGAGTGTGCTGCATCCTGGTTTCCTTCAAACTTTGTTGCAGCGCTAGATGCAGCATAGCTTCTTCAGCTTGCTTCACTCCCAAGGTGTCGATTTGCTCTTGAGCAAATGCGACGTCATCACCTCTTCTTACAGCCTTCGCAGCTGGGACGACGAAGACCTGCGCATCTTCCATTGCTGCTCTCATCGGCAGCTCTGCAGAGTCGGATTCTGCAAGAGCTTTACCCTTTCCCTTGTCCTGTGCTCCCTGTGCAGCACTTCATCCATCGAGCTCGTGAACTCTTGCTGCAAAGTCAGGTTGCAGGAGTGCCAGAATATCTTTTGATTTGGCCCACTCTAGGACAGCTTGTTCGACTGTCAGGAAATCCTTCCACTTCAACAGGATTTCCCCCTTAGACAGCCTCATCTCTCTCCAGAGAGAGTATTCTGCAGCCATATTTCTAGCCGCTGGAAAGGTAGGATCGAGCACTGAAGCTTCTATTTGTAGACGAGCTTCTTCTTCAGTTGGCTCGACCCGGTGTTGATATAGCTCTTGAGGCTGATGTGACTCATTCGCAAGGTCAACTACAACCATATTAGGTGTAGAGAGTTGGGAATCAAGAGAGTCACCTTTATCCCTGGGCTGATGTGACACATCCCCAACAGCAGCAGCAACCCTCTTGCTGCGTGGAGCCCTTCTCACCAAGGGTGTGTCATCATCTGGGGAAGAGGATTCAAGTTCAGGTACAGCCTTCCCTAAACTCCTCTTGATAACAGGAAGAGGACTCGAGGCGTCCTCTTCTTCGGCTTCTTCCCCGCTGCCTGCAGCTTCATCTTGCAGAGCAAGAGTTGCATTCTTTTTGTCTTTGGTTTTCTTCTTCGCAACTCCTGCTCCTGCAGCCTTCGGCTGGGTCTTGCCCTTCTTCTTCTCCCCGAGATATTTTCCGATGTGAATGGGGGTGGGTACTGCAAGTTGAAGACCAAGCATGCAGAGTAGAGAACAGATGGTGATACCGTAGCTCCAACGCTCCGTTATCTTCTCTGCTTCCTCCCACAGCCTCTTCATGATGAACCTCGCCCAATTCACATTTTCTCCGGCCATGATCGCAGACATGATCCGGAACCGAACATCTGTGTATTTGTCATAACTCCCGATCCTTCCTTCGATGGAGTATGCACAGATGTCGTGGAGAAGTTCAAACTCCGGTTTGAAGAACTTCTTGGGGGCACTTCTCCTGATTTCAGCCCCTGCATCCCTTGCTCGAAAGAGATCCCACATCTCTTGAGTGGAACTCTCCCCATACGTCGCCAACTGGCTGGGGGTCAAACCTGCAGCCGAGATGCTGAAGGTGGTGGCGATGTCCCTAACGGTCAGCGACCGTTCTTCTCCATCTGCATCCATCCGGAACAGGATGCAGTTCCTTTCTTCCGCCTGCCTGGCGTAGGCGTAGAATCTCTGTACTGACTCCACAGAGAAGCCAGCATACACGATGGTCAACAGCCCTAGGACTTGGGTCTGTTGAAGAGCATCAAAAATCCTTTTGTTCAGGGCGTTATCATACAGCCCTGACTCAAGGATGTGTTCCTGGTTGATCATCCTTCCATCAAGAACGATGGTTCTTCTGGCAGCCATTGATGATATTTTGTGAGAGAGAACGAGAAAGAACGAGGGTTTGCACTTAGAGAATTTCTGTGATGAATGCGTTTCTCTCTCTGAAGATGGTGAAAAATGAATTCAAATGTCACGTTTTGGTCTTTATGGCAGTTCTCAAGAGACGTGCGTAGATCGATGATTGAGATAAAATAGGGAAATGATCTAGTGGCTCAGAAAAAAGTGGAGATGTCAAATCGACACTAATAATTACTTGGCGCGTGGGTTCTGTCAGCGCCCTTTCCACTTCCTGACACCCACAGTCATTCATTTAATGCTGAAAGACATGCCCTTTGCCGCCTAAATAAATATCTTTTTCAGGTTGCAGCGATCCAAGTACGAGGTTGCAGAGCAATCAATACTCTTTTGAAATAAATGTTGTAACCTGGTGCTGCTAGGATTCTCGATAACTGCTGTACTGTAAGAACGAAAGTTGCAGCGCTGTCTGAACCCAGTGTTGTATTAACGCGTAGCTTACAGTACCATTCTTACTGCTTTCTGCAAGCATGCAGAGGTTCCCCCTGCGTTTCTGCATCTTCCTTTCTCTTCACAACTTAAGGATTCACAGCTCGTTTCGAAGCATAGAAAACCTTGATTCACTCAAAGGCTTGGTGAGGATGTCTGCAAGCTGTAGATCCGTGTGAACTTTCTCTAGCACGATGTCTTTCTTTTCAACATGATCTCTTATAAAGTGATGACGAATGTCAATGTGCTTTGTTCTTGAGTGAAAGACAGGATTATGGGTAATTGCAATAGCGCTCGTATTGTCACAGAGAATTGGAGTCTCTTTTTCTTCTATCACATAATCTCTAAGTTGCTGCTGTATCCACAGAATTTGCGCACAGCAACTTCCTGCTGCAATTGAGGTATGCTTCCTGCAGAACCACGAGACAAGTCTATTTCCCAGAAATTGACACGTCCCACTTGTACTCTTTCTATCAATCTTGCAGCCTGCATAATCTGAGTCGGAGTAGCCTTTAAGCTTGAATCCTCCCATCATACTCATCTCGAACTTGGTTGATGAAGGTTCCTGTAGGTAGTTGTTTTACTTGCAGTCCGAGAAAGAAGCTTAATTCTCCCATCATACTCATCTCGAACTTTGACTGCATCAGGTTGGAGAATTTCTCACATAGCTCTTTGTTTGTGGATCCGAAGATAATATCGTCCACATAAATTTGTACAAGAAGTACACTTTCTCCGTCCTATATCCTAAACAGCGTTTTATCGATTGTTCCTTTCTGGAAGCCATTTTCCAGAAGATAGAGAGATAAGGTGTCATACCAAGCTCTTGGTGCTTGTTTCAGTCCATATAGGGCTTTTTATAACTGAAACATCTTCTCTTCTGCTTGATCCTCGAAACCAGGAGGTTGTTCAACATAAACTTCCTCTGTGAGGAGACCATTCAGGAATGCGCTTTTAACATCCATTTGATAGATGTTGAAATTCATATGTGCTGCATAGGCTAGGAAAATTCTTATCGCTTCTAGCCTTGCCACGGGTGTAAAAGTCTCATCAAAATCAATTCCTTCTTCCTGACAGTATCCTTTAGCAACTAATCTTACTTTGTTTCTTACAACGACTCCTGATTCATCTAGCTTGTTTTTGAACACCCACTTTGTTCCAATTACACCTTGATGGGTTGGTCTTGCAACTGTTTGCCATACTTGATTTCTTTCAAATCCGTTCAATTCTTCTTGCATGGCCTGCACCCAGTTGCTATCTTGCAGTGCTTCTTCAACATTCTTAGGCTCTGATTGTGATATGAAGCATGCAAACATTGCTTCATGTGGTATGGATCTTCTTGTCCTTACACCAATGGATGGATCTCTTATAATGAGATCTCTTGGATGGTTTCTTAGCCATGTCCTATCTGGCTCAAAGACATAAGTTGGTGTATCTTGCTCATTATGTTGCTGTAATGCAGGAGGTTCTGCTTTTGTAAGAATATCCGCTGCATCCAAGGTTGCAGCTTCTTCTTCTTTTTCTTCTCCTGTAGGCAGAACTCCTTCTGTATATGATACAACACTCTCTTTTCTAGGAGCGGTCTCTTCAGGTGGTTCTTCCAACTTCTTTGTGTCACAATGTGGTTCACTAAACATCACATGTATAGATTCTTCTACCACCAGGGTTCTCTTATTAAACACTCTGAAAGCTCTACTTACAGCAGAGTATCCTAGAAATACTACTTCGTCTGATTTAGCATCGAAAGTTTTCAGATGTTCCTTTCCATTGTTGAGAATGTAACACCTGCATCCAAACATATGCAGATAAGAGATATTCGGTGTATGATCATTCCATATTTCATAAGGCGTCTTGTCAAGATCCTTGATGATTAGACATCTGTTCTGCGTGTAGCATGCAGTGTTGGTTGTTTCATCCCAAAATCTCTTGGGTATTTCTGCTTCTACTATCATTGTTCTTGCTGCTTCCTTAAGGGTTCTATTCCTTCTTTCAGCAACTCCGTTTTGTTGCGGTGTTCTTGCAGCAGAGTATTCATGACGAATACCATTATCAGAACAGAATTTCTCTATAAACTTATTTGTGAACTCAGTTCCTCTGTCTGATCTTATCTTCACTATACTCAAGCTCTTTTCATTCTGAATTTTCTTCATGAGACCAGGTCGCTTTACTTGAGTTTCCGACTTCTTTGCTAGAAAGATCGTCCATGTATATCTGGAGTAGTCATCTACTACCACAAGGGAGTACTTTTTCCCGCTCAAGCTTACTGGTTCTACTGGTCCAAAAAGGTCCATGTGTAGAAGATCTAGAATTCTGTGGGATGATTTCTGAATCTTATCTTTAAATGAGCTTTTAACTTGCTTTTCCTTTTGACACGCTCCACAAACATTCTCCTTCTTGTAAGCTACGTCTGGCAATCCTCTCACAAGGCCTTTTCTTGCTAGCTTGTTGATAGTCTTGAAGTTGAGGTGACTCAATCACTTGTGCCATAGCCAGCTTAGCTCTGGTGGACTTTTCACAATGAAGCATGTTGATTGAGTGGAGGAATTCCAATCTGCTAGGTAGACATTTCCTCTTCTTGTTCCTGTAAGCTTTACTTCATTTGTGGTGCTGTCTTTGATTAAGCACTTGTTGAGGTTGAATTCCACTGTGTATCGTTTGTCACAAAACTGACTGATGCTTAGAAGATTGTATTCAAGCCTCTTTACATAGGATACATCCTTGATCTTTATGTTCCCCTTGACTAGGCATCCGCTTCCTTTTGTGCTTTTTTTGGAATCATCTCCAAATATGACCTTAGGTCCTTTGCATTCTTGGTAGTCTTTCAACGTTTCTTTACTGCCTGTCATGTGCCTTGAGCAGCCGCTGTCGATATACCATACATCACTGCTGCATCCTGGCACTGCAACCTGTAACAATTTCAAACAGATTTAGGTACCCATATCTGTACGGGTCCTTTGGGGTTAGTTACTTTGGGAACCCAAACTTTCTTAACAGTAACTGATTTACTGTAAGATTTGTTGGTTCTCATGCTGTATGCAGTTGTCTTGACAGACTGCTTGTTAAAAGCATGTGCATAACCAACATGTGTGTTACCAACACCCTTGTAGTGTGGTCTTCCACCATACTTCCCTGGAGTATATCCTCCTTGAGGTTTAGACATGTAGGTCTTAGTATAGGTGGGAAAGTTTCTTCTATGCTGCAACTTTGTTGGTTGCTGCATCCTTTTGCTGCATGCAGCAGATGGCTTCTGCTGCAGCCAATTCTTAGATGCAGGCTTACTTCCTGCAGTTGAGCATTGGGGTCTCTACCAATTATCCGTCATTGCTGTTTTGTTCACTATATTTACAGAATCACAGAGTAACTCTTTCTCCATTGGAGTTTTAGCTTGAACAAAATTTACAGCTTTGGATGTACTTGTTGTATTCTGAGAGCCTTGATTGCTGTAACCTATGCCTGATAATTCAAAAGAGTCTCTGACACGGTTTATGCAATCTCTTACGTCCTTTGAAGATTTGGTGAACGTGCTCATCTTGGACTGCAAGGTTTTCTTCTCAGATTTTAGCTCAGTGATCAGCAGATTCAATCTAGAGACCTCTTGTTGCAGCTTACTACACTTTGAGTTATCAGACTCTCGTGCAACGAGCATTTTGGCAATGTCGATGTTTTTGCTCTTGAGGATCTCATTATCGATTCTAAGGTTCTCATTTTCAATCTTCAGTTCCTCATGAATTGAGTTGATCTGCTCGACATCACTCATGATCCTTTTCAAGGAGTGGATCATGTTCAGCTCCTCATCAACTTGTATGGACAACGGTTGATAGATTACCTCATATTCTTCGCTGTCCTCGCCATCTCTAGCCATCAGGCATATAAGTGCTTCTTCGTCAGAGGATGAGGTTTCAGCATCGCTGTCAGAGGATTCTGCAGCTTTCAGTACTTTCTTCGGAACTACTGCATCCTTGGCTTTCTCCATCTCTCCTATGAGAGCTCGAAGCTTGTGTCTTTCCTCTCTTCTCTTATCTCTCATCTGTTCTCTTTCTCCTTCAGGATACTTGTGCACGGTTGGATAAGGACACTTCCTTGCGTAGTGTCCAGGTTTCCTGCAATTATAGCACAAGTCAATATTTCATGTATTTGACTGTGGAGAAGAGGATACCTGAGGGGGTGGATGACTTCTTCTGAAGTCATTCTTCTTGTTGAGGTTGGTGTTGCTGCTAATGTTGTTGCTCTTAATGAATCTCCTGAATTTCTTTAGGAGGAGCGTCATATCCTCTTCAGCAACTTCTGCTGTATCCTCACTCTGTTTACTGCAACTGGCGGTTGCTGTATCTTTGGTTCCTCTGGCGGTTAGCGCTGTAACTTTGGAGCTTGACTCCTCTGACTCCTTTCTCCTTCTATTGATGTCGTACTCAAATACCTTGAGGTCGGAGAATAGGTCGAATGTGCTCATGGATTTTAAATCCATAGACACTGTCATGGCAGTGGTCTTGCTATCCCACTCCGCAGGTAGGGCTCTTAACACCTTCATGTTCTTTTCTTTCTGTGTGTAGTGTTTGCCCAAAGCTTCTAGTTCATTCACTATGGATGTGAATCTCAAATCTAGTTGCTCAATAGTCTCTTCATTCTTCATTTCGAAGAGCTCGAATAGTTGGGTAGCGTTGGAGATTTCATTATCCTTGGTGAGCTCAATTCCTTCACAGATTTGCTCCAACTTTTCCCATATTTCTTTGGATGTTGAGCAAGTTTTAACTTTGCTAAATGTGCCTTTATCCAAAGTAATAAATAGGACGTTATTTGCAACATTATCCAGGTTGGCTCTCTTCCTGTCTTCGTTTCCCCACTCTTGACGTGGTTTGGTCAGGAAGTTTGGTGGTGGCTGCTCTTCTTCTGCATGGTCTCTTCCATACATTGGATTCACCTTCATGGGGATTATCGGTCCTTCAGTTATGATCGTCCATATCTCATCATTCATGGCAGAAAGATATGCCTGCATTCTTATCTTCCAGTCATCATATTCCTCTATGGAAAACATAGGTAGCTTGTGATTGGAGGAATCCATGATATGCTTTTAAAAAAATGATTTTAATGCAAAAAAAACAGCGAGACAAAGGTGGATTTGGGTAGGTGACCAGATAAGTTGGCTTTTAACCCAACTCGCTCTGATACCACTTGTTGGTCCTAAGTGGTATCCAAGGATCAGAGGGGGGGTGAATTTACCTTGGTCGATTTTCAAAATCTTTTAAAACAACCGTTCTGCACTGCAAGTTACTTGAGCTTGCAGCGATAGATGGTTACTGCTTGCAGCGCTACGATGCAGTGCTGCACGCTGTAACCTGAAGTTTATACGCAGCGGAAATTAACTTTAAAACACAAGGATGTTATTCTCAAGAATGCTTCTTTCAAAACGTTTTATGATGAGAGACAGATAATATGCAGAATATAAACGCACAGATAAATAAAGCAATTAAACACTTATGGCTTATAGTGGTTCGAAGGTGGTGTAATCTTTCTACGTCCACTCTACTGCTCCTCGAGTAGGAACTTTTTTAAGCAAGATTGATTTACAGGACTCTCTTAATAATCTATCAACTTTACAAAGCAAACCACCTACTGAAGTCCAGCGTACACACAACAACTGCAAACTTCAAAGGCTAACCCACACAGGGTTTCACACTCCCACACAAGGAAGCTGCCTAACTCTAGACAACTAAACAAACAGCAAGGATCTCTCCTATCAACTCCTTGACACCACTAAAACAACCTAAGCACACAGCAACAAGGTTAAAAGGATAAAATGTTTTTCTTCAACTTGTGCTTCGAAGTGAGCTTCTGAATCCGTAAGGAATCTTTTAGCTTGAACTTGCTTCACTTCGGTAGGTTGAGTGACTGAAACTGATTGTTGGCTTGAATGCTTGAATTTTGTAAGCTTTGAATTTTTGCAGATGATTTTCAGAAGTTAGTAACAGTTTTCAGTAACCAGCTTCAGTTCTCCTCAACCTCTATTTATACTTGTAGGAGAAGATGTCCGTTGAAGGAGACATCCCTCTTTTGAATTTGAAGTAGTCTGGCCAAAGCATGGTTCGCATTTAATGCGACTTGACTTTTCCTTTTTGGCGCATTTAATGCGGCAGTTGCGGCTCGCAGCTTTCTGCAGCGCGTCAGTCCATGTGGCATCTTCTTATTGGCTCCGTGTCTGCTACTTTGACTTTTTCTTGAACGACTCTTTTATTTTTGCTTGAATCTCTGTTCCTCGTACTGCATTTATCCTTCCTAGGATTTGCAGGATACTTCGTTTTGTAGTTGGCGCTGTATTACTTAACTGACTTGTAAGTCTGTGCTGTATCCTAGGTCCTTGTGCAGCTGATGCTTTCTTTCAGTGCTGCTGTAATTTAGACCTGGTTGCAGTATCTTCTGACAGTGCTGCTGTAACTTCTTTCTAGCAGTACTCCTGTATCATTTTCTTGCAGCGTTGCTGTACGCCGTTCTTTCTTGCTTTGCTGTATAGAAGTTTAGCCTTATTTATACATTGTTGTTCCTTCCTTCTTCCAGCTATGCTGTATCCTGCCTTCCTGCAGCGATACTGTATCCTGCCTTCTTGCAGCGATATCTTCCCTTAAAGCTTAGATGCAGCTTTATCCTCGTTTAACCTCTCTTTTCAATACGTGACTCAAGACTCAATTCTAGTCTATTTATTCACTTAAACATTGTGAAAATGGGATACTCAAAACTTCCTACTACATATTTGGTTTGTCTCATCAAAATCTAAACATTGAAATCCCAACACGATTCATAAAATCCATAAAGACAGCTGGAGCATTACTAAGTCCAAATGGCATAACTACAAACTCGCAGTGGCCATATCTTATCCTGAACGCTGTCTTGGATATATCTATATCTTTGACTTTCATCTGGTGATAGCCAGATCTTAAGTCAATCTTCGAGAACACACTGACACCTCTTAATTAATAAAAAAGATCTTCAATTCGAGACAGTGGATACTTGTTCTTTATTGTCCTCTTATTCAGCTCTCATTAATCGATACACATCCGAAAGCTACCATCCTTCTTCTTCACAAAAAGTACTAGAGCTCCCCAAGACGACACGCTTGGCCGAATGTAACCTTTGTCCAAAAGCTCTTTTATTTGGACCTTTAATTCTTGTAATTCTTTTGGTGTCATGCGATAAGGAGCTTTTGACACCGATGCTGCTCCGGGAATGAGATCAATCCCAAATGTCACTTGTCTATCCGGCGGAGGGCCAAGTAATACATATGGGAAAACATCCAAAAATCCTTTACTACTCGCTTCTCTGGTGCTTGGAAAATTATTTTCCTCACACGACAATTGATTATCGCATGGTTGGATTCTAGCTATTCCATTCTTAAAATTATATCGAAATCATTCATCTGTAGAACATGAAGATCGGATAGAAGAATCTTATCTTCAAATGCGATCTTAAGGCGACGGTATATGTGTTTTGTCCTGATAGGACTGAGATATGAAGTAATGAGAAACCACTTCTTTAAATTCTTCCCATGCTAGCCCCTCTCTTTGGGCGGGTAGCAGCGTCCTCTCATACGAGTACCACCAGTGACTCACTTCATTTGTGAGTTGGAAGATTTTACAGGAAATCTTCTGTTCCTGCGTACACGTTAAGTGCTCAAAAAAATCGATCACGTGACCTCAACCACTCTTCTGCTTCTGCAGGTTCACCCTTCTCGTCGAACGTCGATGGGTTAAATCATCGAAATTGTTCATATATTAGATTTGGATCAGACTTAGCTGGCTGTGGGTTGGCTCTAGTTGCTTCGAAGTGTTATGTTAAAGCTCTCAGAACCGATATTAGATCCCTCGTGTTTACATTATCATCCCGTTCTGACTGATCAACCGTTGGGGTTTGATCCTTTCGTAGTCTTCCTCTTGGTATAGCTCGTGAGAGAGAGAGATCTGTTTCGTAGAGAAGAGAGATGAAGAGAGGCGGCTACTGGTTGAGTTATAACTAAAGAAATGAGAGAGGTTAGGGTTTATACTCCCACCTCACATACAACCGCATTACCAAATACGCATCGTGTCAAAAGGATCATGTACACTATCTACTCTCGTAAAAATAGTATCAAAGCCTCTCCTCATGTATCTTTACAAACAGTACTCGCATCCTAGCATGAATGTAAACACTATTCATCTTTCATATAGAAGTTACACGAGTTTTTATCATCAGCCTATACCCGTAAAGCCCCTCTTAACCTTAACCGTATATATCATTCCAACACAGTATCACATACAGATAAGCATTCTATTACACAAGTCTTATGATCAGGGAGAGACACCTATAGAGAGAGGATGATGCTTATCTTATTTTTTTTCAAAAATATTTTCACGTTTTTCTCATATTCTCTTTATAAAACATGTTTGAGCAAGCTCGAACTCAAATATTTACCTCAATTTTTCATATCATACTCACGGACCAGGGGAGACACACCCATTAGCTCACCCTATCGTAGACAAGGGCCCATGGTATTCTCAACCCTTTTTCATGGGAAGACACACTCATTAGCTTACCCTATCGTAGACAAGGACCCATGGTATTCTCAATCCTTTTTCACTACACTAACTCCTGCAAATGACCATTTATGCACACGAGCTCACGCTGTTGCAGTCAGCGGCCTTGTGGCGGCAGTTAAAAAGAAGCAGTGTGTCGATAATAGTGAATTCTCAAACTTTTTTTTTAAACCGTTATCATGTCAAAGGCTCTGATACCGTAACTGTCACGCCCCAACTTTCTTTCATAAAAATTTATCAGAGTTTTCCACACGGGCGTGCAGGAAGAAAAGAGGTAGGAGACGAACAGAAGATATAACATATCAACCATAGGTTTCAACCGATTTAACATAATATTCACAGCGGAAATATCATCAGGATCTCACATCCCGAATACACATCATCATCAGGATCTCACATCCCGAATACACACCATCTAACCACCAAACATGTATTTGTTACAACATTGTTTTATAAAGAGAATGTTTGAGAAACATCATATTAAAATAATTTACAGATCCAAATATAGCACCTTCTCTCTCCTTCTAGGGTTCATTATACTCATCACCTCCTGTAACGTGAATTACAGAATACGGGGTAAGTGCATTGAATACACTCGTGGGGAATAAAATCCGCGTCTAAATCTTCGACAGACATTGAAATCAGAAATAAGCATAATCATCACGGAACACAACACGAAACATGCACAACAGACATTAGAAATGGTAACTGACGAATAGATGCGGGCATCGCCCGTCTTATCCCATAAAATGGTCTCAAATACCGCTGGTGCATTTCAAGGACCACCAAACCTTTCATAGAAGAATGGAGGTAAGGGACGAATGCATGAAGGGGAGCCTCAGCGGGCCCACCCCTCACAGTTTATGTATGTCACAGCAAGTATAATCACAGCATTTAGTATTCCTCAATCATGCTTGGAATAGGGAAAACTGTAAACAGATAAAGAGTTAGAAATTACCCCCACCTTGTTCGGTGCTTACCACGTAAGTTGCAAGTATCCAAGATCACGTATCTTAATGCTTCAATCCAACAGATAGCCTACATAATTTATGGTGTTTACTTAGATCTTTAGTAAATATAATTAAATATTTAACTGATATCGGATCGGATACTATCGATTGAGATGAGACGGATCGGAACGGGGGCCTAACGATTGAGGCTGAAGAAACAAGAGGGAAATATCAGTTTATACCACTGAGGTGAAAGAGAATGAATTTTGGATCACAACAAAAAAAGAATGAGCTCAATCGGAGTTGAAACGAGCTCGAACGGAGCGTTTTAAGATTGAGGTATATTTTAGTAATTTGGTAAAAGGGTTGACTTTGACCGGGACCCACGACCCCTAGTCAACGATATTTTGTTGGCGACGTCTCGATGATAAAGAACGATGATAAGAAAACGAGATTTGAATCGAAAATACGTCGTCACGCGCGTTCCCGACGATGGGAGAAAAACTCGACGGCATCTCCCGACGACGGGAGAAAAATAGGACAGCATCTCCCATCAGCTGCCGAGTTTTCTCGACAGTGGGAGTACCATGTCTCGTCAACTGTCCATTTTTCTCGACAGCCTCGGCCCGGCTCGCGCCCAGGTCTCCTAGCGCGACCCTGCTCAAGCAGCCCCCTTCCCGGAGCCAACGGCTGCGGCGGCGCTGCCCTATGTCGCCACCACTTAGTCCTCCGGCGAGCCTGCACCACCAGCTACCACCTCCGGCCATCCCTCGCCGGATTCCGGCATGAATAGTGCCAGAAAAATAGCCACAAAAATCCTTCATCACACACACATGCACAACCATATACGCACATATATGACAACTTTCATCCAACCGCCGGCGACCACCAACCGCCGGCCACCACTCCCAGGCCTTCGTCGGTGCATCACCGGCGCCGGCCATCAGCAAATCACGGCGGCGCCACCAGCGCCGGCCCACAGCATGCAATACACAATACATTTTACACACACACACACAACACAAACCCCATGCAACCACCCCCTTTCTAGCCCATTTTCCGGTACCGACGCCACCACCCACGGCGACGCCGCCCCTCCAGTAGCTACCCCACAACCCCGACAGCCCCTTCAGCACCTGCAACCACGAGAAGAAATGACAGAGAGAGAAAATGGGAGAGAGAAAAGGTGGCAAAAAGTATGGGTTTAGGGTTTGGAGATCATTTTTCGCCATTTTCGGTGAACGGAGAATCGGAATTTAATTCCAGAAGTTATCCTAAATTCGTCTCATTGAGGATTACGTTGTGTGCGAAAATCGGTCAAAATTGACGACTTTGAAATTTTTCGGCGAACTTCAGCGGCGGCCCCGGCGGTGGCGTGCCGAAGATAGAAAGCAAAACGGGAAAGAAAAAGAGAGGAGAGAAAGGCTTACGTATGTTCGGCGCTTTTCGGCTCGTTCGAAGAAACGGTGAAAAATGAAATCGAATGAGGGCTTATTTATAGAAATTGGAAAAGTACTATTCACTAGGGGTTACTGTTCATCTAGCTAGGTTACTGTTCACGATAAGATTTCGGTTACTGTTCATCAAGACTCCATTCCTCGTTTTTCCGAAACTCTGTAATTTGCCCTTTTCTTCGCCGTTTGAGCTACGGGTGTCCAATTGAGCTCTAGTTCATTTCTATCTTCTTGTTTTTCCATTACACATCTAATGGAATAAAAATATTCTATGTTCCATGTCTATAAATTTTATCCATCTTAAACTGATCGTTAAACACGTATTTGAAATGCACGTAATTAAATTAAACGCTCAAGAATTAATACACATAAGATATTTTAATTACTGGTTTACTTATTTAATTAACCAATTATCCTTCATTTTTTTTCCTGGGCACTACAGTCTCCAAAGCCATGTCAACTTGAGCCTCCGCACTGTCTCAGCCCCTCAGCCACATTGAATTGACTAATCAGCGTAAACATATGGTCTCTCATGAGCGTCCCAAGTTTTATACACATGTTCATAATGTTACTAATGGCAGCCTGACGTCCTTGATGTGTAAACATTTCTTGAAGGTTTTCCATGATTTCAGTGGATGTTCTCATTAATTGATGTTTTTATTGCAACACATTTGAGATTGAACCCAAATTATAACAACGAGTCATATCATCATCATGAATCCACTTATCATAAGCTTCATTTAGCGCAACAGCTGACTCATTAGTGGGGATAGCAGGATAGGATTCATCCGTAGTGAGAACAATTAAAAGATTTCGTTTCCAAGCTATGTAATTATCTCCCACTAGTTGATTCTTATTCAAAATCAATGACAAGGCGTTTGCAGACATTTTTCTGAAATATAAATAAATGAAAAAGATGAGCATGCATGATGCGAATGAAAGCATAAAAGAAACACAATAAGTAGACCCAAAACTATTTTATGTGATAAACCACCTAAATCTTCAAAATCATGACATACCTTTCTGTAGGAGAAGTAAATGTTGATTTCTAGCTAGGCTGGGAATTTCCCACTAAATCAAACATCCCGCATCTCATGCTATATTGACTTAGTATCACATTATTTTTAGTCATCTACTACATTAATTGGATATTCTAAAGGAAATCCTCTTAATGTTTCGATTTAAGTGTATAACCCATATATTAATGAATTTTAAATCTTTTAATCAAGTGTGAAATCTATAGGATAAACACACTTAATCAAATTAAAATTTGTTTACCATTTATTGGGCCCAATCAAGTAACCAAAACAATACAACCCTCTTATAGAGAGACCAAATTAATTAACACAAGGTATACATATATTCTTACTTTTAGGCTAATAAGGGAGGTCTTGGGCTCATAAAATGATCCCTCACACATTTAATATTTTGTTTTAAAAAAAATGAGTTTTCTTAGAATAATATAAATCCAACCATTTTAACTCTTAAAATGGTTCAAATATCAATCACAATATCTATTCTCTAAACTAGTCAACCACTAGAAAAAAAAAAAAAAGCATGCATGACATATTAGAATCCTAGAGCGGTGTTCATACGATTTCTACATGACATGTTATATGAATGACATTTAATTCAGTTAAAGCATCTCATGTAATAATAATAAAAACAAAGAATAAATTTTTATGGCCTATCCTAAACACAAAAATTACAAAACAATTGAAAGTTTCAATTGAACCACGACCCTGTCAAATTCTTCAAAGCCCATTTGCAATTTTTCAGGTCTAGATCCTTATATGTGAGCGGCCCATAACTTAAGGTAAATGGATGGCCCAAGTAGATGACCCAACAGCTTCTGAATTGACAAACATGGCCTTTCAATAAATTTGGCTTAATTCACCAAATAATCCCCGTGGCCACCGCTGCAAATTGTTTTTTTCCATCTTTTTTTTTGTTATTAAAAATTGTGGAACATGTAGAAGTAACCAATCATCATCAGAAAGCACCATCTCTATGAAATTGGGGTCTTTGATTACGGTCACAGCTCCACCACGAAAGAATAAAAGAAAGAAATTACAAATAAACCTGTTTTCAATAAAATTCTTTTGCAATTTTTGAATATCAGCTATAACGCCCCGATTCTTTTGTAGATAAACCTTAATCGAGACATTACTTATTTATAAAAAATTACTCTTTTAAGACTAAATAAAGATAATTTAAAATTCAAGATTTATTATAAAATATACAATTTCATAATTCATAAATTATTACACTTTAAAATAAAAAGCTTTTGCAACCTTTGATCATTGGCTACCAGCATCCACCGCTCGCACTCCACGCCATAAAATACTTAAATTAAAAATATTTTTAAAAGAGGGGTGAGTGACAAAAGTACACTCAGTGGGGAAACTCGGGATAATATAAAATGATTTTTAAGAGAAATAAAACATTTATCATTTATCGAAATCAGCAGAAAATGTATCACCTTAATCACGTGACTTAAATCATTTAATAACGCAGGTAATCATCCCAATCAATTATCGGTCACATTCAAACATATCACTTTATTTACGGTTCTTAGCCGCCATGAAAACGCAGATTTTATCTGCCATGAAATTGTGGATCTTAACCATCATGAAAAATCACATTTCATTTATAACAATAAACACCTGAAAACATAAGCCATATCATTCAATCATTTAACATAATTGTATCACATAAATTCGAGACTTAACCCGAATTATCATTTACCATCAGGAATCAAACCCGAACCTTTACCATAGGGAATCAAACCCCATCCTTTATCATCGGGAATCAAACCCGTTCATAATAGGGGCTCAAACCCATTCAATATCGGGGCTCAAACCCGATCATTTTCATCAATCACAAATACCTCAATTAAACAATCCAATCAATCAACAATCACAAACAATCACATTATTTAAATCCTCCAATAAAGCAAACAGTCATCTCAATTTATCACCAATCTCAATCAATAATCCACGTATTCATCCCAATCATTCCTCAGTCATCAAGATTTCCTTCAAACAACTCAATCAATTAGCAATCACCATCTATCACTTAACTTAAATCATTCATCAATCACATTCACATTCACATTCACATTTAATAATAATCATAAAAGATTGCATATATTAATAGCATAAACTTTATAATATCTTAATTTAAAGAAAATTACCCCTACCTTTCGAAGATGATGCTTGTAAAACGTTTACTCTTATCTAAGCTTAATCTTTCCTTCTTTCGTATCTCCTACAAAGCGTAATTGCTAGCTTTAGAAATTAATCTAACTATTCTTAATTAAAATACATTCTTAGTTTAAAACTTTTTTGTTAACAGACCATCTAACAGGGTTTACGAAATAAAATTAAGTATTGATATAATTCAATAAGGTGATAATACTCAACTCCAAAATCCGACCTGAAACTAAGTTTCCTTAATTATTTCGATAAGAATCTAGGGATTTACACCTTAATCAACATATAAAAAGGTCTAAATAAAATAACTTAATTAATACAATTTCTCTTTGTCATTTAATTAAAGTTCGATTCCCTACGATGTTGTGGTTTAAAAGTAAAATAAATGATTTTGTCACGCCTCATTTTCATTAAAGAGTTTAAAACGCGAATAATAATAATATAGATTTTTTTTTCTTTAAATCAGAGTATAACTGCAGCCTTGTTATGGAGCGTCCAGCAAAATACCAAACAGTTAAGAATTTAAGCAAATCAAAAATTTTAAAGATAATTATAGAAAATTCCTGGATTTTTTTTTTCTTAGTTCAACGAAAAACGTTCTTGCTTCGATCAAAACACATAAATCCTGATTCGTACATAACTGAGGGTTTCAGAAATACCAACATCCATATACATTAATAATTACATGCAAAATAACAGACATTTCGGTTCACCCTTCCTTGCATTCAGTTTTTTCTGTAAACATAAAAACACATAACGGGTAAGCGTCAAAAGAACACTTAGTGAGGGGGCAAAAAGTTTGTATATATATAAAAAACCCACATAATATTACTTGCATACTATACATATAATACACGTTGTAGACTCCATAAGAGTCCCAATGACAACTGTGGATAGGTTTCCGAAAAATACCTATTAAGGCCCCAAGCCGACCCGATTTGGGCTGTTACACCCCCTTTATATTGGGAATTTCAAAGAATATTCCCTTTTTTATGGGATTCCAACAAGGAATACCCGACTTGGCGTGAAGGCGCATGCGCAGTTAAATTTCACATAATAGTTCTCACATAACACATAAATTGCACATTGGTCACGTTCACGTTGGCCACATAATTCACATAACACATAAGTACAGAAAAATCCTTTTTAGCGGGTATTATCCCGACTTTCATCTTTTTAAACATTTGCATTTGCGTCACTTGAAATCATTAGCTCTCAAAATCATATGATTTATTCGAATAAGGTTCATGTAGTGATGACATTTCAATTAAAAACAACATCACAAAATGACGGAAATTAAAACACGTAGTCACATTATTTATCATAAAATTGTAAGGTTTTTAAAACAGAAAAGGATTTTACCCCGCCACCTTGGGATTTCTCGCAAAGTCCTGCAAAAGCTTTCGGTAATAGGTTTATTTCGGTCCCCCACGTGAACTTCCTACAGAAAATGAAAATATGACTTATTTTCTGACTTAAATATCTTAAAATCTATAAAATCTATAATTAAATAAACTTTTGAGAAAGAATCGATAGCCGGGGTTTCCAAAATTAGGGTTTATTAAGAATTATCTTAGAATTTGCTTGCTTAAAGGGTTCGTTTTGTCATGTTCTATATCGTTTTAAGGTCGAACTATCATTTTATAATATCGTAGGACATAAAATACCAGATTATCAATTCTAAGGTCAAGATATAATTTCTACAAGTTTTAGGGGTTATTTTGTCATTTTGTCGAGATCTAGGGGTGAGTTGATAATTCTAGGAATTCAAGGGACTACACTGAAATTCATATAGTAAATTCTAAGAATTCTAGGGACTACACTGAAATTTCAGCAAGTTTTTTTGGGGTTAAACTGTAAGTTTTCAGAAGTTCAGGGCTAAACTGTGAGTATCTAATAGTTCAGGGACTTATAGTTAATTATCTTAAACTTGGGAAGTTGCAATTAGGTCCCTAGGGTTTATTAAATTCCCAAATTTTTCCCAACCCCCAAAATCCACCCCCTGCTCCACCACCACTGCCCTCCACCGCCGCCACCGTCGTGCCGCCCCCCTGCCGGCGACCCCATGTCACCGGCGACCGCTCTCTCTCCACTCACACACACATATATATACACGACCTATACATATATATATATACAAACCAGCTTCGCCGCCGCTGCTGCGGCGGCTCCTCTTCATCCTCGCCGGCACGAGCCCGGCGCCGCCGCCGCCCCACCAACCTTCGTCCACATCCAACCAAAACAACCTCCAACACAAACATACATATATACACCCGAAAACATACATATATATATATATATATCTACATCACTGAAGCGGCGACTCTTCTTCCTCAACTATGCCGGCGCCGGCCTCTTCCCCTTACTCCGGCACCCCCAAGACACCATACCCCTTCCAGCACACACTCTCACATACAGCCAATATATATATATATATACTTTGCAGCACAGCCACCGCTAGATGCGGCGGCCTTTAACAAATCCTTGCCGGCGCGACTGAGCGCCGGCCACCCCAAACACACCTCTCGCCGGCGCAACCGAGCACCGGCACCTACACAACAGCAAGACCCAGCGGCGGACATAGGAACAAAGCGGCCGATCCTAGTTTAAAGCTCAAAACATATAAAGCTTAACAAGAACTACAACTTAAACGGAGAAACATAAATAAACTCTTGCCGGAAAATTCACCGACGGAGAAAAAGATATGGCTGCTGTGATGGTTGAGAAAGAGGCGGTGGAAATGGTAAAGAAATGAGATGAAAATGGTGAAGGAAGCCTTAATTGAATTGATATCTATTTGCTCCCATTTTCAAAGATCAAAATAATCAATCACCTAGGCTAAACTATAGACTAGGCTTGGTGTCAAATTTTTGGTGGTGAGTTGGAGGAAAAGTGTCAAAATTTCTAATCTTAGCAAACTAGATTATTAAAGTAAGGTTAAAAAAAATTTATGGATATTACAGATTTTAATATAATTATAAGGTTTAGGTGAATTTCTAATAAAAATGTGTTTATTAAAATATTAGAAAACTTAATTAGACTTTATTTAGATCTTGAAAGATTTGATAATAATTCTAGACAATTAAATTATAAAGCTTTTGGCTTAAAATAATTCTTGAAAATCTTTAAAATAATCTTAGAAAATCTAATTATATAATTTACGGTTTAACTTAGGTATTAAGAAATTTGAATATATTTATGATTATAGCGTATTTAGATTAACTATATAATTTAATTTATAAACATGAATCCAATTAACTGAAATTATAGGTTAATTTAGGAAATATATTTAATTGTATAACATGTTTAGTTAATTTTTATTTAAGAGGATTGAATTTGATATTTACTTTGATTCTTAACTTTAAGGTTTAAATTGTAAAGTTCATAATTTATTTAAAATCATTAGATCATTTTTAACAATATAGGGGATTTATTTGAAGGTTTAATATTTATAATTAGGCCTTTGGTTTGTTTATTAAATTATGAATATTAACATAATACCCATAATTATATTTAGGTCCATATTTCTAATTTCCCGAGAGTTATGGGGTTAACAAGACATGAATCTAGGATTTTAAACCCTATATTTAAGCTAACTATTAGATTTTACCTATTTTAATTATTATAATATCGCTAAGGTTAATTTGTAACCTAATTTATCAGTTTGGATTTAATTCGTCATTTCATATACATATTAAGTCTCGAAAGCAATATCTGTAATATCTAGGGTCCGTTTTATAATCCCAACAAATTATGATTTTAAAAATATAATTTAAAACAATCTAAGGGTATTCTTATAATTTCGGCATATTCTAGGGATCATTTTATAATATCCAGCAACTCTAAGGTGCAATACATAATATCATTAATTTTTAGGGTGTTATATGTAATATTCATAATCACTAAGGTCAAAGTTTAATTTTTCAAGAGTTATAGGATTGGCAAATTAGCCCCTAGATTATATCTAATTTCCATAAATCAGCCCCCCCAAATTAAACCCTTTCCAGCCACCCCCCACCCTTGTTACTGCCCACATCCGCCGCCCCTGCCGCTGCTTCGTCACTACCGGCGACTCCTAGTCGCCGGCGACCTCACAACCACCCAAACACACACATGCTACACACCCATATATATATATATATATATATATATATATATACAGTAGTACACATACTGTAACGCCCAAGATAAAAACAAAGCATAATTGGTTAATTAAATAAGTAAACCTTAATTAAAATATCTTATGTGTTTTAATTCTTGAATGTTAATTTAATTACATGCATTTCAGATATGTGTTTAACGACCAGTTTTAGATGGATAAAAATTATACACATGGAAAATAGAATATTTTTATACGATTAGATGCGTAACGGAAAAACGAGAAAATAGAAACGAACTAGAGGTCAATCGAACACCCGTAGCTCAAACGGCGAAGAAAAGGGCAAAGTAAGAAGTTTCGGAAAAATGAGAAATTGAATCTTGATGAACAGTAACCGGAATCTTATCGGGAATAGTAGCCTAGCTACATGAACAGTAAACCTAGCCTAAATGAATAGTGATTTCCAATTTCTATAAATAGGCCCTAATTCGATTTCATTTTCACCGTTTCTTTGAACGAGCCGAACGAGCCGAAAAGTGCCGAACACGTGTAAGTCTCTCTCTCCTCTCTCTTTTTCTTTCCCGTTTTCATTCTGTCTCCGGCGCCGCCGCGCCGTCGCCGGAGCTCGCCGGAAAATTTAAAAGTCATCGGTTTCGGCTGATTTTCGTATACAACGTAGCCCTCGATGATACGAGTCTAGGGCAACTTCTGGAATTCAATTCTGATTCTCCATTTGCCAGAAAACGGTGAAAAATCATCTCCAAACCCTAAACCCTTGGTTTTGGCCACCTTTTCTCTCTCCCGTTTTTCCCTCTCTCGCTCTTCTTCTCGTGGTTGCAGGCACCGGAGGGGATGCCGAGGTTGTGGGCTAGCTATTGGAGGGGCACCACCGCCTTGGGTGGTGGTGCCAGTGCCGGAAAATGGGTTGGGAAAGGGGCTGTTGCATTTGGGTTGGTGTATTTTTGTGTTAACGAAGAGTTATTGAGGCTGTTTTTCTGGTACTATTCATGCCGGAATCCGGCGAGGGATGACCGGATCTGGTAGGCAGTGGTGCAGGCTAGCCGGAGGACTAAGTTTTGGCGGCATAGAGCGGCGACACTGCCGCCGGTGGCTCCGGGAAGGTGGCTGGTTGAGCAGGGTAGCGACGGGAGACCGAGGCATGAGCCGGGAGAAGGCTGCCGAGAAAATTGGGCAGCTGCCGAGAGGCCGTGCTCCCGCTGCCGAGAAAACACGGCAGCTATCGAGAATGCTTCTCCCGCTGTCGAGAAAACTCGACAGCCGACGGGAGACGCCGTCGAGATTTTTCCCTGTCGCCGTGAACGCGCGCGACGTCGTATTTTCGATTCGTTTTCGATCCAAATCTTGTTTTCTTTTCATCGTTCTTTAACATTGAGTCATCGCCAACCAGATATCGCTGACCGGGGGTCGTGTGTCCCGGTCAAAGTCAACTCTTTGACCAAATTATCGAAATACCCCTAAATCTTAAAATGCTCCGTTCGAGCTCGTTTCTACTCCGATTGAGCTCATTCTTATTTTGTTGTGATCCAAAATCCATTCTATTTCATCTAAGCCTTATAAACTGATATTTGCCTCTTTTTTCTTCAACCTCAATCGTTAGGATTACCATTTCGATTCGTCTCATCTCGATCGATAGTAACCGATCCGATATCGTTTAAATCCTTAATTATATTTCATAAATATCTAAAAACACCGTAAATTATGTAGGCTACCTGTTGGATTGAAGCCTTGGGATACGTGATCTTCGATACTTGCAACTCACGTGGTAACCACCGAACAAAGTATGGGTAATTTCTAACTCTTTATCTGTTTACAGTTTTCCTTATTCCAAGCATGATTGAGGAATACTAAATGCTGTGATTATATATTTGCCGTGACATACTTATTACTGTGAGGGGTGGGCCCGCTGAGGTGCCCCTTCATGCATTCGTCCCTAACCCCCATTCTTCTATGAAAGGTTTGGTTGTCCTTGAAATGCACCAGCGGTATTTGAGACCGTTTTATGGGATAAGACGGGCGATGCCCGCACCTATTTGTCCCTTACCATTTCTAATATTTGCTGTGCATATTTCGTGTTGTGATTAGTGATGAGTATACGTAATTCTGATTCAAATATATGTGTTAAGATTTAGACGTGGATTTTATCCCTACGAGTGTATTCAACGCACTCACCCCATATTCTGTAATTCACGTTACAGGTGGTGATGAGCATGACGAACCCTAGAAGGAGAGAGGAGGTGCTATATTTTTCTGGATCTGTAAATTATTGTAATATGATGTTTATCAAACTTTCTCTTTATAAAACAATGTTGTAAGAAATCCATGTTTGGTGCTTAAATGATGTGTATTCGGGATGTGAGATCCTGATGATGAGGTGTGTTTGGGATGGGAGATCCTGATGTTGTTTCCACTGTGAATATTATGTTAATTCGGTTGAAGCCGATGGTTGTTATGTAATATCTTTTGTTCGTCTCCTACCTCTTTTCTTCTTCCTGCACGCCCGTGTGGAAAACTCTGATAAATGCTTTTGTAAGAAAATTGGGGTGTGACACATACCCATATATATATATACAGCAGCGCCGCTGACCACGACGGCGCCGCCCCACGTCTACTCCACCTCGGCATCGCTCTCAACTCCTACACCACCATATACACATACAAATATATAGATATATATATATACACACCATACCCTGCAGCCACTTTATGCTCAGCTCGCTGCCGTTTCCCGCGGTGGCTCTCAGTCAGCCATACCGGTGCAAGCAGCGCCGGCAACCCATACCCCCAACATCAACGGTGATTCGGCAGCAGAGAGAAGATAGAGAGAAAGAGAGAGATGTGTAGAGAAAAGGAGAGAGAGAGAGAAAGAGAGGAAGAGAGAGAGAGAGCCGAGAAAGGGATAAAAGAGAGAGAAAAAAAATCTTACAACTTGGCCAATTATTGATAATGACAATACTATCCTTATCTCCATATATATTAATACCATATTCTTAATACTTATAACTTATATTATAATGTAATATTGCTAAAAAAAAATTTAGTTGTTACATCAGCTACCAGTATCCACTGTTTACACACGTCATAAACCCTTTGTGCTGAAAACATTTTAACACAAAGGGGTGAGTGTTTAAAATACACTCAGCGAGGATCCCAAAACAACACTAAATAAATTCAAATAAATAAATCGTAGCGCATGTACACATAAAACCATAGCAATCAAGCAAAACAGTTAGTTGCAGATCTTAACCGCCGTGAAACTGAGTTATTACCTAACCGCCAGGAATCGTGGATCTTAAACACCTTGAAACTGCAGATCTTAATTGCCATGAAATTGTGGATCTTAACCACCGTAAAATTATATTTCATTTATCACATATACACATATTAACTTCATAATTAGTTGTATATTTAACCACATCATTCTTTACCTTTGCATTAATAAACTCATAGTACAACGTTGACATAAACTTCATTCGTATTATTCAATAATTAAACATTCGCAACTTATCACAAAAATGATTTAATAGAATCATCCTCATATGTCGCAAGTTGCACATTTAAAGCTTATAAACACATAATTATAAGAAATTACCTCACCTTAGAAAAATTGGAGTTTATTCATAAGTTATTGAACAAGCATAGATATATATATATATATGAGAAAACGGCCAAATTTGACACTTTTGCCTATATTTTGTGCCCAATTACCCCACCTTTAATATATTTGCCCTAAATACCCAAATCCTTATATTATTGTCCCCATCTACCACTTTTTTTAACTAGAAATGAACATGATGGGACTAAATGTGTCAGTTGGCAGAAGAGTCATTTTGTACACGAAATAATAAATTTTTTATTAGTAATAATTTTTAATTTTCATTCTAATTAGTAATAATTTTAAATAATTAGTAATAATTTTCCACTAATTAAATCAATACATACACGAAATAATAATTTTTGTATGAGTAATAATTTTAAATTTTCATTCTAATTATTAATATTTTTAAATAATTAGTAATAATTTTCCACTAATTACAAGTAAACGGCAATTTTAAAAAAAATTATGGGGTACACGACAATTATTGTAAAATTCCCGTGTACCCCATAAATTTTTTCAAAATTGCCGTTTAACCTCAAATCTTTTCTAAAATTGCCATTTTTCCATGAAATTTAATTACAAACCTACTTTGGTCCGAAATAGTACTACATGACAATTTAAAAAAAAATTACAAGTGATTATATTAATGTAAATATTAATGTTAATTGACGTTTAACATTATGCAAATTATATAATAATCTTATTATATATAATACTATTATTAAGGGTAAACGACAATTTTTCAAAAAAATTGAGGGGTACACGGCAATTTTCCAATAATTGTCGTGTACCCCACAATTTTTTTTTAAAATTGCCGTTGACTTTTTAATATTGTAATACTATTATTATATAATATATCTAATAGAAAACATGTATAAGTTGACCCATGAATTGCTGTGTACTATATATTATTGTAATACTATTATTATATAATATATACTTGTAATTGCCGTGTGCTATATATTATTGTAATACAGAAGATTTATCGAAGGATTTTCAAAAATTTCCATTCCTTTGACTCGGTTGACTCGTAAAGAGGTGAAATTCCAGTGGACGAATCAATGCGAGGAAAGTTTCCAGGAGTTGAAGAGAAGATTAACGTCTGCACCAATTTTAACAGTCCCAGATGGAACAAAAGAATTTGTGGTTTATAGTGATGCATCCAAACAAGGTTTGGGATGTGTACTAATGCAGAGAGGAAAGGTGGTAGCTTACGCTTCAAGGAAATTAAAGACGCATGAGCAAAAATATCCAACTCATGACTTGGAATTAGCTGCTGTAGTGTACGCTCTCAAAATATGGCGGCACTACTTGTATGGAGGAAAGTGCGAAATATACACTGATCATAAGAGCTTGAAGTACATTTTCGAACAAAAAGAGCTCAACATGAGGCAAAGAAGATGGCTTGAGTTAGTAAAAGATTATGATTGCTCAATTTTGTACCATCCGGGTAAGGCAAATGTGGTGGCGGATGCATTGAGTAGGAAGGATAAGGCTCAAGTGGCGTACATGATAACCGCTCAGAAGGAGCTGATTGAAGAATTTGGAAGGTTGAGTATGGAAATGGTGGTACCTCCAAGCAGCAAAAGAGCAAGAATAAGTGCTTTGATAATCAAACCCACGCTTCATGATAGAATATTGCAGGCTCAACAGGAAGATAGGTTTACTCAAATCATGAAAGAATAAGTAGAGAAGGGTGTAGCAAAGAATTTTGAAGTAAGCAAGAAGGGTGTGCTTAAGTTCAAAGGTAGATTATGTGTGCCACATAAAGAAGATCTTTTGACTGAAATCATGGAGGAAGCACACGTTACTCCATATACAGCTCATCCAGGAAGTACCAAGATGTATCAGGATTTAAAAAGGAGCTTCTGGTGGAGAAATATGAAGAACAGCATTGGACTTTTTGTAAAGAGGTGCATGGTTTGCCAACAGGTGAAGGCAGAACATCAAAGACCAGCAGGAATGCTAACACCTTTGGAGATACCTGAATGGAAATGGGAACATATCCCCATGGACTTTGTGGTGGGACTACCTCGAACCAATCATGGAAATCATGCAGTATGGGTCATAGTGGATAGGCTAACTAAGTCTGCCCACTTTTTACCAATCAAAATGACGTTTAGTTTGGAAAGGCTAGCTCAAATCTATATAAAGGAAATCATCAGACTACATGGTGTACCCATCTCGATTGTATCGGATAGAGATCCTCGTTTTACATCCAGATTCTGGCAGAGCTTACAAAATGAATTAGGTACCAAGCTAGCTTTCAATACTGCGTTTCATCCTCAAACTGATGGACTATCAGAACGAACAATACAAATTCTGGAGGATATGCTGCGAGCAAATGCTTTGGATCTACACGGGAGCTGGGAAGACCATCTATATTTGGTGGAGTTTGCCTACAATAACAGCTATCAGGCAACTATCGGGATGGCGCCGTACGAGGCGCTATATGGAAGAAAATGTCGTTCACCTCTTTATTGGGATGAAGTAGGTGAAAAACAACTTTTAGGACCCGAGCTGGTGGAGCAAGCAGTGGAAAAAATACGAAAAGTTCGAGAAAGGATCAAGACTGCTCAAGATAGACAGAAATCTTATGCTGATAAAAGGCGCCGAGAGCTAAAATTTGCAGTGGGAGACAAAGTTTTTCTCAAAGTATCGCCTACAAAAGGAGTTTATCGCTTTGGGAAATGAGGAAAATTGAAGCCCAGATATATAGGTCCGTTCGAGATCTTGGATCGAGTCGGAGAAGTAGCGTATCGATTAGCTTTACTGCCTGATTGCGCCGGCATACACAACGTTTTTCATGTTTCCATGCTAAGAAAATACGTTTTCGATCCAAGTCACATCATCAACCAACAACAAATAGGGCTGGAGAAGGACGTAACCTATGAAGAAATTCCGGTGGCTATTTTAGATAGGAAAATTCATAAATTAAGAAATCGAGATGTCGTATTAGTCAAAGTTCAATGGAGTCATCATGACATCAATGAAGCCACTTGGGAAGAAGAAGAGGAAGTCTTAGCAAAATATCCGAATCTAAATTTCGAGGACGAAATTATTTGAAGGAGGGAAGGATGTAACACCTAGGAAATTTTTTTTTTTACTATATGATATATGTTATATAGTATTAATATCTATAATACATAAGATAAGCTATGTAATATAATTATATGATAAAGATTATGTTACCTTAATGAAATATTAGATTAATTATGATTAAGAAAAGTCCAACCTTCTAGAAGATCTCATATGATTAAAAATGTGGAAAGAGATAGGGTAAAGTTTCATTTTTATTATTTCTTCCTCACAAACTCAAAGCCTCACATCTCCTCTCTAAATCAACCGCCGCTCCTTGCTTCTCTACCGACGGCCGACGAATTCCGGCGAGGTAATCGGACCGGATCGTACAACTCGCCGAACCCGTCGTGGGTATGGGTTCGGAATTTTGAAATTGGAATTCTTTCTCTCCTCTCCCTCTCTTCCTTCCCTGTTACTGTTCTGAGATGCTGCTGCCGTTCAGTTCGCCGTCGGTCGAGTTTTAGCCGGCGCTGGAAGTCGCCGGTGAGTCGTGGTCGAGAGCCGTCGCTTGCAGCGGCGGCGCGTCCTCTGTTTGTGGCCTGTGCGTTTGGTGTTGTTTGGGCTGTGATGTGTGTGCGTCTGTGTTGGGTCTGGTGTGTGTGGTGTTGGCCGGCACCGGAGTCGTGCCGGCAGGAAGTGGGAGGCACCGCCTTGTGCAGCGGCGCCGATATCAGTGGTCCGGGTGTGTGTTGTGGTCAGTCGTGGCTTGCTGTTTGAGGTCGATCGGGGCTGCTGTGCGTCGGCTGTGGGACGGCTACGCGCTGGCTGGGCATCGGTCGGGGTCGTGTGTGTCGCCGGTGATTGGAAGTCGCCAGCATGGTCAGGCGGCGGCGGTGGGCACAAGGCAGTCATAGGGGAGGAGGCGGGGCTGCTGGAAATTGGGGGGGAAAATGGGTAATGGCATAGTATGTAAATTTGATGACTTTTAGGGGTAATTTTGCACTTATAATGTTGCTGAAATTTTTTGAACATTTAAGCTTTAGAAATTGTTGAAATTTTGTAATGAAAAATTAGATAATCAAAGCATGCCTTAAGATTTAATTTATGTATAATAATCAAGAAATCATTGAATTAATTGAATTACATAGTTTTAATTAATAATTAATTATAATATGCATGTTTTGCCTAATAAATCATGGAATTATGATAACATGTTTGGGATTTAGAATATAATAAGCCTATAAATATTATCTTATGAATTATAGTATATGATACATAAAAATCGAGTTTTAATTAATTGATAAAGATAAGTTATAACTTTAATTTTTATAAATTATGTTTTAGGTGTCATAATTAAGTAGATAAGTATCGGACTTTGAATTCATGAAAATGATGTTTTGAATTTTCGAATATTTTGGAATTATAGATAATATTTTAAGTCAATAGAATGAAATAAATGAGACAAGTTATAATTAAATAATAAAGAAAGATTATATAGATTAATGAATGTTAAATTGGATCTATTGATATAATTAATTAAGGAGTAAAACCCTAGATTTTATACAATTGATTAGAAAAATATAGTTCAAACTCGATTTTTGAAAATAAAATGTTAATACCTTATTTATTATAAAATTATTTTTTTTAACCAAAGTTTTATTTGGAATTATAAGTGAAACTTATGTTTCGCAAGATTGCTTTTGAGACTAAAATATTGACCTAAAAATATTATACTAATTAATTTATTTTATTTTACGATTTAGTTATTAATTCCAAATCTAAGGTTTATTAACCTTAGATTCACATCTAATTAAACCCGAAATATTAAGTTCATTTTGGACTTTCTGTTTTAAGAAATTAGGCATAATTCATTATGAAATAGGGTTATATTTTTTAGAAATTAGTTTCTAAATAAATGATAGTTCGAGTACATTCTAAGCCGAATCTTTATGATTATAGGCGATACGCAGCAGTTTGCTCCATAGATATCCCTAAGCTCTACAGATTTTGATCGTCTACTTTAAGGTGGGGAAAAATTGCTAAATCGGTATTTATAATTCTTTCGAAATATTTAAATTACGAATTTTATTATGCTATATGAAATGTGTTGGGTTTATGTGCTGAACGCATGCAATGTGATTATATGATGAATATGAATCCTATTTTATGGGAAATGTGACATGTTTTATTATATAAATGATGAATGCGTGCTGAAAGATGATGAATGACAACAATAAATGTTTTTGTGATGTTATAAGCATGAATATATGTGAATTATATGAATTATCTATGGTGGCTAAGAACCACATCTATGGCGGCTAAGAACCGTATCTATGGTGGCTAAGAACCACATCTATGGCGGCTAAGAACCGTATCTATGGTGGCTAAGAACCACATCTATGGCGGCTAAGAACCATAAATTTTTGAACATGCAATTGATATGAATGATTATGAAATGATATGTTTGCACTTGAAATGATATGTTTGAAATTAATTATTATTTGTGGATTATGATCTTATTTTTCCCCTATTTTACAACGTGATCCCACTGAGTGTATTTTATACGCTCACCCCCTTTGCATGTTTTTCTATGTTTAGATCCGGATGAGGATGGGCGAAGCTGAAGAAAGAATGCTTATAATTATTTTGCTGTATATGAATATGTTATGCTATGTTCACAAATGATTTGAAGATTTATTTATTTTGAAGAAATGTAAAGTTTAAGCCGGTGGCTTGTATATTAATATTTCGCTGCTGATTTCTGATAACCTATAGTTTTATGTAAATTATTTGGTGTATTTTAAAACCTTCGTGAATTTGGATTTTATGTTTTATTTAAATTGTTCGCTTGTTGTGTTTTTGCTGGACGCCCGATTTTAGAAAATTATATATATTATATTTATTTTATTAAGAAAATTGGGGCGTGACATTAACACTATAATAATTGTCGTAAACGGCAATTTAATAGATATTACCATAATATATACTAATACATATTAAAATTATAATAATTGCTGTAAACGGTAATTTAATATATATTAAATTAATATATACTAATATGTATTAACACTATAATAATTTTCGTAATTATTAAGATAATTATTACTAAATTTAATATGGTACACGGCATTTTCTTAATAGTGTACACGACATTTTATTTAATTAATAATATAATTACTAAGATAATTATTACTAATTATTTAATAGGGTGCACAACATTTTATTTAATTAGTAATTAGTAATATAATTACTAAGATAATTATTACTAATTATTTAATAGGGTACACGGCACTTTCAAAATTATATATTAATATATATAATAAGGTGTACTAGGCACTTTCACATAATATATTAATATATATAATTAATATATATTATTAATATATTAATATATATAATTGCCGTGTATATGTTATATTAATTGCCGTGTATGTTATCATTGTCGTGTACCTCTAATTTTTTTCAAAAATTTTTGTTTTCTTATAATTAGTGGAAAAAAGTTGAAAATCTATTTTTTAGGGCTATACGGCATTTTTAGAAAAAATTAGGGGGTAAACGGTAATTATTGTAAATTGCCATGTATCCCCAATTTTTTTTTTTAAAATGCCGTTTACCCCCTATTATAATAATGCGTGAGGAGGGTCAGAGTTGTATATTTAAATAACAATTATCTTAGTGCTTATATCTAATATTCAATTATGTTCATAACATGTTTATTAAAGTTTTGTTATGATACCATTATTATTCACTCATTATTTATTAATTATATATTTATCTACTAATTATTAATAACTTGTAATTTTGAAAATGCCGTGTACCCTATTAAATAATTAGTAATAATTATCTTAGTAATTATATTACTAATTACTAATTAAATAAAATGTCGTGTACCCTATTAAATAATTAGTAATAATTATCTTAGTAATTATATTACTAATTAGTAATTAAATAAAATGCCGTGTACTTTTGAAAATACCGTGTACCCTATTAAATAATTAGTACTATAATTTTAATTAATTACTAAAATGTCGTGTATTAATAATAAAATTATTAGTAATTACTAATTATTAATTAAATAAAATGCCGTGTACCGTATTAAAATAATTACTAATTATCTTAGTAATATAATTACATAATTTTAATTACTAAGATAATTATTACTAATTATTTAATTAGTAATTATTAATATAATTATTAAGATAATTACCCCATTAAATAATTAGTAAATAAAATGTCGTGCACCCTATTAAAAAAAGGAAATATTCACATCTTGCCGTGTACCCTATTAAAATGGTAAAAAAAGGAAATATTCACATCTTGCCGTGTACCCTATTAAAATGGTAATTATTACATCTTGCCCTTTTTTTAATTGCCGTGTACTATATATACTTCTAATTGTCGTGCACTATATATTATTGTAATACTATTATTATATAATATATACTTCTAATTGCCGTGTACTATATATTATTTTGCTTATTGTTTAATATATTTTATTACTTACAATATATTTTATGTCTAATATTATTGTTTTTTGATTTTACTTATTTTGCTAATTACATCACCTAAAATTGCCGTGTACACTTATATAATATAATACATTATATTGAAATCAAAATTCATAATAAGATATAAAATATAAGTGAGAAGTGTTCAAAATACCACAATTGATATAATAAATACACATTTCTACCCTAATAGATATAAGTTGTATTTTAAATGCACTAAATTACAATTTGGTCAATTGAATGGACATTTCAAGTACAAAAGTAAGAAGCATGACACATATGACACAATTGCATGCATGACACAAAGTTGTTTGGCATTTTATATCATGTGAAATGCAAAATAATATTTTTTTTCCCTTTTGCTATTATAATAATACATTCAACATTTTTTTTGTAAGCCTTTTCTATCTATTGCCGTGTACAACCTTTGGAAGAATATTTTTCCATTTTCTTCCTCCCTCAACATAAATGGCATAAACTGCCATTGAAGAAGCTTGGACAGGTTTTGAGTTCAAAAATCGCCCAAGATTAGCATACATTTATCGGGTTAGTAAACGGCAATTATTTCTATCTATTTTTTTTTTCGAAAGTTTTGCAATTAATTCATTAAATTAGGGATGCAATTGTGTTTTATTTTTCTACAATTTTTGTTGCAAGTTTATTAATGAAAATGTGTTGAAAAATTCGTTTTGACAATTTAGGTTTTTTAGGGCTTTTGACAATTTAGGGTTTATATGTTAAATTATGTTGGAGATGAAATTCATATGTTGAATGTGGAATAAATTATTGTAAGATGACATTTATATAGTACACGATAATTTTCAAAAAAAAATAGGGGGTACACGGTTATTGTATAATTGTCGTGTACCCCCTATTTTTTTCCAAAAATTGCCGTTTAGGGTTTATATGTTAAATTATGTTGGAGATGAAATTCATATGTTGAATAATATGTTGAATTTTGATAAATTTTTGCAAAATGATATTCATATAGTACACGACAATTTTATTATTTTACTAAAATTACCGTTTCGCACTATTTGGGAGCAAAATAGGTTTGTAATTAAATTTAATGGACAAATGGCAATTTTAACAAAGATTGAGGGCTCATTAATTGATGATTTATTGCATGGTGTGTATAACCTAGTGGAAAGGGTTCATTTTGAAAAAAAATTGTGGGGTACACAGCAATTGGCAATTTTTGTATAATTGCCGTGTAGCCCACAAATTTTTTTCAAAATTATCGTTTTCTTAGAATTAGTGGGAAAAGGTTGAAAATATATTTTTTAGGGATAAACGGCATTTTTTGAAAAAATGAGGGGGTAAACGGAAATTATTGTAAATTACCGTGTACCCCCAAAATGTTTTTGAAAAATGCCGTTCACCCCCTATTTTCAATGTGCGTGATGAGGGTCATAGTTGTATATTTAAATAACAATTATCTTAGAATTTCTATCTATTTTTCATTTATGTTCATAACATGTTTATTAAAGATTTGTTATGATACCATTATATATTTATCTACGACAATTAATAACTTATAATGTTGTAGACATTTTGGGACTTAAATTCTTGTCGTTTTGTGTTAGAAAACATGTATTTGCAGGATTTCTATACATTTTATTATCTTATGAAGATTTCACGTGTTTGTATGATCTAAAATAAATTATTTTATAACTATTATTATTTTTAGGGTATATGGTTTAGGGTTTGGACTAAATTTTTTGGTTTTGTTATTTTACTATTTATCTAAATGTTTGTATATTTGCTGCGTAAGACATTTTGTAAGTAATAACTAATAAGATTTTTGTGTTCATAATGTAGATGGATTTGCGTTGGGTTCGTCCGAATTGTCAGGGCCGTTTAGCTTATATTAACGGGTATACTCATTTGAGTATACTAGAGGACATTAAGGTAGCTTTGCGAGAGTATGGGAGAGACTGCCTTATCGATTTCTACAGGATATGTTTCGGCCACTTTCTGTTATGAGAGACCTCGGCTGAGACATGCAAGTCGTTTCTGCATGTTTTTATGTCGCATGAGTTGACAGGAAGGGACAGGCCAGTGCACGAGAGATGATTTGGTATCGGTGATTCACGTCGTCTTGCACGATTTTCCAGGAGAGAGTTCGCTCTTATCACTGGATTGAGATTCGGCGACTCCGATTTCGGTCCCGCTGGGGGTCACCATCCTCCGAAAGGTGGAGTGTACTATAGAGTCCATCGTGATAGTACTCATGTGACTCTTCAGACTCTTCTACGTCGATTTTAATAAGAGGACTACCGAGGGAACATAGATGATGTTGTAAAGATTTCGAAGATCCTCATTCTATACTACATCTTACTCGGAGTTGATTTTAGAAGGACAACGGTGGATAACTGGGTGTGGGCATTAATCGAGCAGGAAGAGTGATGGGAAAGTTTTTCCTGGGGCAAGATATCTTATCTGACATTGCTGAAGTACATGGACATAGTGCCAACTACTATTGCACACCTGGATGAGTGTGTTAAAGGCCCCGTCTACCACTTCTACGGGTTCTCAGCTGCGCTATTGGTAAGTGTAATTAATTTATCTACCAAAACTAATCTGTTTAATATTTTTTGTTATGTTATAAAAGTTATTTTCTCACACATTTGTCCGATCTGTTCACTGTCAAGATATGGGCGTATGAAGCGGTCCCCGTAGCTGCCAGTTGGCTGGCCGGTGATTGGATATGGGTCATCAAATGCCCAGGTGTTTGAAGTGGTCGACAGAGAAGTTCGATTACGATATCACACATACGTTGGACGGCGAGATATTTTTAATTTTATCCTTATTTCGACATTATAATTGCGTGTTCATTTTTTTGGTTATTAGATGATATTCGAGTCTTGTACTATAGGTTGAGTGCGTGGAGTCTCTTGTTCCGACTCTTGAGGAGACTTCTCAGCCATTTTGGCAGTACATGACGCTTACTTGGATGCTGGTGTGCAAAATGCTCCAAGAAGACGAGGTCATCCACCTTCGACAGCTGCAGTGGCTCGATGTGCCCGGGGATCTGTACCTGATGCTGTGGGTCCATCCATGTCAGTAAATCCTAGAATGCGGAGCAGTAGGACCTCACATTAGACACGCCAAGCCACTACTACGATCGAGCCTCCTGCTGATGAATAGCTTGTCCAGCCAGAACACATGTACAGTGAGCCGGAACACGTGTATAGTGTGCCATTTACTGATATGCCTACACAGCATGAGACACCTTACCCTACCTCGCCGATTAGCTACTTTAATCCTCAATATCATCGATCTCAGGATGTGACCTACCCTGATCAGAGTGGTGCGCACGATGACATAATGCAGTGGATATTTGGATTTTTCGACACTCGCTTCGATTAGATGCGAACATACTTTGATCAGCAATATACTGACCTTCGAGGTTACTTTGATCAGCAGTATACTGACATACGAGGATATATTGATGAGCAGTATACTGACATGCGTGGTCACGTACAGGACTTTGTGCAGACCGCAGTGAGGGATGAGACCAATAGATTGGAGCAGCAAATTTCGTCCATCATTGGTCAAGAGCTCCGAGCATTCTACAGGTCCCGACCATCCTACCACGCGAACTATACGACACCTGCTGGGTATTGGCTGGGAGATCAGGCTGCGTTTGAGGCTTCTGCAGTTCCATTTGATTTGGGAGAGACAGGAGCCAGCGATGTACTTGACCCCGTTTCACCTACTTCGGTGAGTTACGGTGATGCAGCCTCTATGCCCGACATCCCTGAGACCAGTGCCGGTATTCGAGCCATACGAGAGAGAGCCCCTTCTCGATATGTACGTAGTCCTTTCGTACAAGGTGCTGTAAGGAGTCCGAGTGTGCGTATGGCTGAACTAGACAAGTTTATTGCGGAAAAGTTTGCTGCGAGAGCCCGAAAGCAAGATCCGAACTAGTAAGTAACCGTGGTTTCACCTGTATGTTATAATTAGCCGGTCAAAATGGATTGCCTTCTGATCAGGTTTTTTTTCCTTTGCAGGCGCAATGTTGGAGTAGGTTTTGCTGTGGGCCCGGAGTTTTTTAGCACGTTTCTGGATCCTGAAGAGGACCTACCAAACAAGGTTTAGTTTCTGACTTTTACAATCCTGCTCCTAATTTATCTATTAAAGCTTATTCAAAATCTTATGTCATTATTATTATAAGAGACACTAACCCTAAACCTTATACATGTATCAGGCACTGGACGCCTACCTGGGTATTCTTCAAAGCAAGCCACGGTTTTCAGGGGTTCGGCTCCATGCTGCAGTTCAGCACACGACTCAGATATTAGATGCCCATTTCTTTGTAAGACTTATAATACAACTCTATCGATATTAGTTACAATTAGTCGTGTGTGCTTATTATTACTGTTGTTTGCAGACTGTATATGAACGAATCTGGAATAAAACCCATAGGGGTGAGTCGGACTATGTCAAGTACCGGCCATTACGAAATGAGACTTTCATACCTGAACAGCTCGACCGACTAGTCCCCTACGTGACAGGGATGAAGCCCAAATGGCGAGGTGTGAGGCCGTGGTGGAAAAAGTGTGAAACTGTAAGTTGTAATTCTTAGTACTGTTTAATTGCATGAGTATGGTATAGTATTACAACCACAGTGTTATGTTTAACAATCATTACATCTCCTGTCAATTTTTTTCTGTACAGTTGCTGACCATCATGAACCTAGATGGCCATTGGGTAGCGTGTGCGATCTGGTTGTCGATGAAGAAGCTTGTGTTGTTCGACAGCATGAGATGGTGTTGGAAGAGCACAAGGTGATGTACCGTTACAAGCAAACGTTGCTTATTCGACGCGTATTACCTGCCCTTCTTGAGTACACTAGATTCTACGATCACCTGGCAAATGAAGGTACACCTATGGAGCCTTGTGAGCACGAGTTTACCATGGTTTCGGTGCAGGAGTCATTTTGTTACGAACAGCATAAGGATCATACATGCGGTGTATTCACGTTGCTCAGCATCGAGAGTGAACTTAGTTACAGATGGCCTAGTCCCTTGTGAAGGAGAGGGTTCGTGAAAGCGAGGAAGACGATGGCCTTGACTGTTTACGGGTTCTCGACTGATCCAGACACCATCACGGATGCAGATATGGCTGATTAGATTACCATCTCTCTTAGCAATTTGTTTATCTTGCTTTTACTTAGAACTGACTTCAATGATGATTACTGCACCGGATTTGATGTATTGATAGAGAGTATGACTCACACATTGTGTTTTTTATCCAGTTTCATGTTTTTTTGCTCAGACATATATTTTTTCACTTATTTGGGTTCATTTTATTGCAATTTTTCTAGTTTCTTTTATATTCGGTTTACGAAATGGAAAAAAACAGAGCACACTATTAAATTATGACAATCACAGTACAATGCGTGGGAAAAAAATAAAAATTCTTACACACATTAATCACATGTTCGCCAATCACTCATTGGACAACGAAGTGGATGCTAACCAAAAGGGACACTTTCTCTTGGTATGATCTTCCTTTTTACGCCGTAAGACAGGATTTGCATGCTGGCTCACGAGGTCGTTGTCATCCGAATTGGGGCCCAATGGGCAAGAGTCGACATGCAGTTGTTCAGTACAACGTGCTCTATTGTGGTCCTTGCGCCCACAACGACTACAGCTTCCGGTTGGATGACTCGCAGCAGATCGGTTGCCTGTCGAGGGAATCCTCCAAGATTTAGGTCGGCTAGCCTGTCTAGGTTTGTTTGTGTAAAGTCCCGATTCTTTTTGGTAAATAAATCTTAACCGAGACGTTACTCACTCATAAAAATTCACTCTTTGAAAAGAATAAAGATAAATAAAAATCAAGAATAATTTAAAATTCAAGAGTTATTATAAAATATACGTTTCCATAATTCATAAAATATCACATTTACAAATAAAAACTTCTGTAACCTTTGATCATCGGCTACCAGCATCCACCGCTCGCGCGCCACGCCTTAAACTCCTTAAACTGAAAACATTTTAAAAAGGGGGTGAGTGACAATAGTACACTCAGTGGGGTGGGGAACTCGGGATGACATGAATTAATTTTGGAAGATTTTACACACATGCCAAAACACGATTTTATCACATAAAATAGATTTTTGTAAAATGTTTATCTTTTACTAAAAACCGTAGAAAATAGATCACTTCAAACACTTGGCTTAAAATCATTTTAAAAATGTAAGCATCCATCTCAAATCAATCATCCTTCACATTCAAACGTCACTTTTCACATAATTTACGGTGCTTAGCAGCCATGAAAGCATTTTACGGTTCTTAGCCGCCATGAAAACATTTTACGGTTTTTAGCCGCCATAGATACGGTTCTTAGCCGTCATAGATGTGGTTCTTAGCCACCATAGATACGGTTCTTAGCCGCCATAGATGTGGTTCTTAGCCACCATAGATACGGTTCTTAGCCGCCATAGATGTGGTTCTTAGCCACCATAGATGTGGTTCTTAGCCACCATAGATACGGTTCTTAGCCGCCGTACATGCACATGCACACATATTCACATCACACATACACATATCCAACATACACATGGAAGCACATTATTTTAACATAACACTTAGTTGCAATTCGGAATCATATCTTATTGCTCATATACAAACATTAACTTCACATCATTCTTCACCTTTGCATTCATAGTAAACATTCACAATCCATCATATGCTTTGAAACATTCATTAATCCAACATATCACTTTCAATTTCACATATAACATCTCATGCATTCAGCACGTATACCCAACACATTTCATATAGTATAATAGTTCGTAATTTAAATATTTCGTAAATTAAATATTTTGAAAGAGGTATCAATACCGACATAACAATTTTCCCCACATTTAATAATAATCTTAGAAGATTGCATAAACTTTATAATAGCTTAATTTAAAGAAATTACCCCCACCTTGTTCGGTGGTTACCACGTGAGCAGCAAGTTTCAAAGATCCCATATCCCAAGGCTTCAAATCAACAGGTAGCCTACATAATTTACAGTGTTTCTTAGATCTTTATTAAATAAAGTTAACGATTTAAACGATATAGAATCGGATATTATCTATCGAGATGAGACGGATCGGAACGGAAGGCTTAACGATTGAGGTTGAAGAAACAAGATAGAAAGATCAGTTTGTATAGTTGAGGTGAAAGAGAATGAATTTTGGATCACAACAAAACAAGAATGAGCTTAATCGGAGTTGAAACGAACTCAAACGGAGCGTTTTAAGATTTAGGGGTATTTTGGTAATTTGGTCAAAGGGTTGACATTGATCGGGACCCACGACCCCCGGTTATCGCTATCTCGTTGGCGATGACTCGATGATAAGGTACGATGAAAAGAAAACGAGATTCGGATCGAAAACGAATCGAAAATACGGCGGCGCATGCGTTCCCGGCGACGGGAAAATTTCCCGACGGCGTCTCCCGTCAGCTGCCTAGTTTTCTAGGCAGCGGGGCAGGTTGCTCCCGTCGTCGGCCTGCACGAGCAGCCACCTTCCCGGTGCCACCGGCCGCGGTGGCACCACCTAATGCCATCAACCCTTAGTCCTCCGGCTAGCCCGTACCGTCGGCTACCAGATCCGGCCATCCCTCGCCGGATTCCGGCATGAATAGTTCCTGAAAAAAAGCCTTAAAAACCCTTCGTCACACACATTTCACAAACTCCTTGCAACAGCCCTTCTTTCTAGGCCATTTTCTGGCACCGGCGCCGCCACCCATGATGGCACCTCCCTCCAGTGGCTAGTCCACAACTCCAGCAGCCCATCCGGTGCCTGCAACGGTGAGAAAAAGAACGAGAGAGAGAAAAACGGGAGAGAGAAAAGGTGGTAAGAAACAAGGGTTGGGGTTTTGGAGATGGTCGTTCGCCGTTTTCCCGCGAACGGAGAATCGGAATTGAATTTCGGAAGTTGTTCTAGACTCATATCGTCGAGGGCTACGTTATATACGAAAATCAGACGAAACGGACGGGTTTAACTTTTTCCGACAACGGCAGTGGCGATTTTTCGCCATTTTCCGGTGAACGGACAATCGGAATTGAATTCCGGAAGTTGACCTAAATTCGTCTCGTCGAGGGCTACGTTGTGTATGAAAATCAGCCAAAACGGACGAGTTTGACTTTTTCCGGCAAACTTCGACAGCGGCGGCTCCGGCGGCGGCGGTGGCGGCGGCAGCGGCGACGACGGAATATAAAATTAAAAGGAAAGAGAGAGGAGAGAAAGACTTACGTGTATTCGACGCTTTTCGGCTCGTTCGAAGAAATGGTAAAAATGAAATCGAATGAGGGCCTATTTATAGAAAATTTTAAAAGTTACTATTCATGATAGAGTAGGTCACTATTCATGATAAGATTTCGTTTCTCGTTTTTCCAAATCTTCGTATTTTGCCTTTTTCTTCGTCGTTTGAGCTACGGGTGTTCGATTGACCTCTAATTCATTTCTATCTTCTCATTTTTCCGTTACGCATCTAATGGTTCAAAAATATTTTATGTTCCATATTTATAAATTTTATCCCTCTAAAACCGATCGTTAAACAATATCTGAAATGCACGTAATTAAATTAAACAATTAAAAATTAATACACATAAGATATTTTAATTAAGGGTTTACTTATTTAATTAATCAATTATGTTTCATTTTTATCCTGGACGTTACAGTTTGGAGCTACGCAAACCATATTTTTAATTTCTTCATTCACAACCTAATCTTGCGGACCAGGTACAGGCACTATCTCACGTCCCCACATTCTCTTCAACCAGTCTGTGGTATAATATGGGGCGACGTAGGAACTCACAGTCTCCCTTGCAAAGCTGTTGAAGCAGGCAACAAAAGTGTAATGAATCATGATCTCCATTGTAGTTTGAATCAATTTATTTGGAAAAAAAATGGGCAAGAGAGATTAGTTATGTTTGTACCTGATTGTCGCACATGCATGAGAACATGGTATCAACTCACTTTGGAATAAATGACACGCACAGCTTCTGGTCGACAAATCAACGATGTATATTTTACCTCTATCTGAAACCTTGAATTTATATCGACCAAGTTTATCAATGGTTATTTGTCGACCACGTTTCATTGATTCAATTAACCTTTCATGTGCGGTCTTTGTTAGAAAATTTTCCCTTTCATCAGCAGCAGACCTCATCTCATAAAACCACTTTTCCATTACTCGTCTGGCACACTCCAAAAAAGAACAGACTGGTAGTTTTCTTGCCCAAAGAAGACGATTATTCCACATCTCAGCTGCATTGGACGTCATGAAGGAAAATCTTCGAACAGGGCACCAAACACGAGACCATCTTTCTTCTTTCACATTCCGTAAGGCCTCAAGTGCACCTTGTCGATCACTGTTTGCCAGGATTGTCATGTACCTGTTAATTAGGAAAAGTGTCAAAAAAGGAGTTCAATTGCAATCTACATAAGCTTCATAGAAAATTTAGTTTATACGCAATCAACAGTGCAATTTAGTGTCTGACCTCTCGAAATCAGTATTATTGTAACAATGTGCAGCCTTTTGGAAGAGACCCACGAAATGAGATCCATGTTTGGCCAAATTTTATTGCAAATGAAAACAACATAGACCATGCGTCGCATCAGGGTAGACTTCCATGATGGCATTGTTGATGCTCTTGTGTTGATCAGACACAATTAGTAGATGATCTGGGCAGCCGTACGCATTACGGACATGCCGTAAAAACCAAGTCAAGGATTCATCTTTTTCCACGTTTCCAATCCCAATGGAAAGAGGAAAAACCTGCTCATTTCCATTTTTTGTAACAGCGACGAATCCAATCCCTTTATATTGGCCTTTCAAATAGCAACCATCCTCCACTATAGCTGGCCGAGTGTAATATTGAAATCCATTAATGGACGCGGCTAAAGCATAAAACACGTATCTGAATTTACCACATTATAGTGTTTCCAAAGCCGTATACGAACCGGGATTAGCAGTTTTCAAGACTTCTAAATACGATTGCAACATTGAAAATGACTTAGACGGATCTCCATGTGCAAGCTTCATTGCATGTCGTTTTCCCCGAAGTGCAACCTTGTAACTGAGATTTAGACCATGTCGTTGTTTCATTTCTCGCATTATGCTTGTAGCAACCGCTTGTGAGTCTTCTCTACGAAGAACATCTGCGTAGTACTCTCCAATCAAGACAGATGTAACTCGACGAAGAACTTCAGGTCTGTTCAAATCATACGTATATTGATGGGGAATCTCAACACTCGAGATTTTCCAAATACCGTACTTCTCAGATGCATGGAGTTTGAAAGGACAATTTTTTTGTTTGCATTTCACCCACCATTTATGTTTGTCTGAATGTTCCACAAGGTATTTTTCACGATTCTCCAAATGGTAGAACCAAACCGCATTCTGTAGTTCTATTTTTGACCCAAAAGTCGATCCTTTTTGTAAATTTTGGAGACTCGGCTCTTGTGCGATGAATTCATCCCCAACCTGGTGATCTGGAGATAGACACTCCGAGATAAACCATTCGGATCGATTAATATAATTCAAAAACTCCTCATAGGCCTATCGTTGCTCCTCATCCAATACAATTTCATCATCCTCATCTAACTCGAAGTCATCGATCATATCATTTTCCGAATCATCTTCATCTTCACCACGTTGTGAAACTAAAACAATGTAAACAAGTATATTAAAAAGTTGTAGGGGACGGTTTGAAAATATATTTTATGAAATTATAAAAATAGACAATACCTTCACAAGTTGTATATCCCTCTTCCCTACCTAAGTCTTCACAAGTTGTATATCCCTCTTCCCTACCTAGGTCGTCTTGCGTAGGATGTAAAATGTCTGACACTTGTACGAACTTCTCATCTCAATATGTAGTTGGGGACGTATTCAAGTCAATATAGCCAAGACCCCAATCCGATCCAAAGTCCACACAGCCGCTTGATGATGATGGCCTCGTTACCCACTGATCGTTTGAGGATGTACCAAACTGCGACAATCCTTCGTAAAAAAGGAGACACCCCATTTTGTATAAAATGTTTCGTCGTCTTGTAATCCAAAAGGAACGTTGTGACAACTCCAATTTTGATTGTATATATCGTCAGAGTGTGTCACGTCGCCATCATATGTCGAATGATGAAACGTGCTTCCTTCTGCTTCATCGAAGGATCTAACATTATAGTTGAAACCTCCATATTGCTATTCTGACCTTCTGTTGACAGCACGGTATGAGATACTTCATCATCCAGTAATTTCAGTGAGACAAACACAACTAGAGCATCGTCGATCATGGATAATAATCTCGTCAAATGAAAATCATTCTTTATTTTTTTCTTTTTAACTCTTCAATTTTTCTCAACCATTGAGTGAATCACGTATCCCCATTTATTCATGTCAGCACACACAAGTTCATGGATGCACATGAATAAAGTATAGTACGTGATTCTTTCAAGTTGAACCTCCTGTTTATATCCGTTCTTATACTCCAAACCTTCCCAATGGCCTCCGTACCAAACGACAACCGACATAAAATTCATAATCTGCAAGCTGTCAAAAACATAAACGTAATAAAACTCAGCTAACGATCTCATAATCTAATTAAAATTGAGTAATCAACATATTTATTTATGGAGTACATAAAGCTGTGTGTATGCTGGGGAAAATAAGCTTGGACACCAGTTCATATTCATACAAAATACGTTAATTTATGTTAATATTCCCAAGAATTGAATGATTGTGATAATTGTTAATTGCCGTTTACTTTAACAATTTGTTAAAAAGTAAATTAACAATTAATATATATAAATATAATATTTGCCTTTATTCTTTCATAGTACACGCAATTCTTTCATGCAATGTTGACTATTATTTATATATATTAGTTCTTTCATGCAGTATTGCCGTTTATTCTTTCATGCAGTACACGACAATTCTTTCACGGCAATTGATAATATATTATATATATTAATATATTAATAATATATATATATTAATAATATATATTAATTGCCGTGTATATAGGCAATTTTCAAAAATATTTTGGGGTACACGGCAATTTTACAATAATTGCCGTTTACCCCCCTAATTTTTTCTAAAAATGCCGTGTAACCCTAAAAAATAGATTTTCAACCTTTTTTCACTAATTATAAGAAAACAAAAATTTTTGAAAAAAATTAGGGGTACACGGCAATTATAACATACACGGCAATTATATATATTAATATATTAATAATATATATTAATTATATATATTAATATATTATGTGAAAGTGCAGTGTACACCCTATTATATATATTAATATATATTATTGAAAGTGCCGTGTATCCTATTAAATAATTAGTAATAATTATTTTAGTAATTATATTACTAATTACTAATTAAATAAAATGTCGTGTAACCTACTAAATAATTAGTAATAATTATCTTAGTAATTATATTACTAATTAAATAAAATGTCGTGTATGTTATTAAGAAATTGTCATGTATCCTATTAAATTTAGTAATAATTATCTTAGTAATTACGGAAATTATTATAGTGTTAATATGTATTAGTATATATTAATTTAAGGTATATTAAATTCCCATTTACGGCAATTATTATAATTTTAATATGTATTAGTATATATTAATTTAATATATATTAAATTGTCGTTTACGGCAATTATTATAATTTTGATATGTATTAGTATATATTATTGTAATATATATTAAATTGCCATTTACGGCAATTATTATAGTGTTAATATGTATTAGTATATATTAATTTAATATTGTAATATATATTAAAATTGCCGTGTACAACGGCATGACAAAAAATTACCGTGTACAATGGCATTATAAAAATTTGCCATGACACTAATTACAATGGCATGCATGATAGTAATTATAAGAAAATAAAAAAATTTGAAAAAAATTAGGGGTACACGGCAATTATTGTAAAATTGTCGTGTACCCCTCAAATTTTTTTTTAATTTTTTTAAAAAATAGTATTATATTATATAATTTACATAATGTTAAACGGCAATTAACATTAATATTTACGACAATTATACAATATTACAATATATATATATATATATAATAATAGTATTACAATAATATATAATACACGACAATTACAAGTATATATTATATAATAAGAATATTACAATAATATATAGTACATGACAATTCATGGGTCAACTTATACATGTTTTCTATTATATATATTATATAATAATAGTATTATAATATTAATAAGTCAACGGCAATTTTTAAAAAAAATTGTGGGGTACACGGCAATTATTGAAAAATTGTCGTGTACCCTCAATTTTTTTAAAAAATTGTCGTTTACCCTTAATAATAGTATTATATATATATAATAGTATTATTATATAATTTACATAATGTTAAACGGCAATTAACATTAATATTTATATTAATATAATCACTTGTAATTTTTTTTTAATTGCTGTGTAGCATTATTTCGGACCGAAGTAGGTTTGTAATTAAATTTCATGGAAAAATGACAATTTTAAAAAAGATTTGAGGTTAAACGGCAATTTTGAAAAAATTTGTGGGGTACACGGCAATTTTACAATAATTGCTGTGTACCCCATAATTTTTTTAAAAAATTGTCGTTTACTTGTAATTAGTGGAAAATTATTACTAATAAAAAAATTTATTATTTCGTGTATGTATTGATTTAATTAGTGGAAAATTATTACTAATTATTTAAAATTATTACTAATTATAATGAAAATTAAAAATTATTACTAATAAAAAATTTATTATTTCGTGTACAAATGACTCTTCTGCCAACTGACATATTCAATCTCATCAAGTTCATTTCTGGTCAAAAAAAGTGGTAGATAGAAATAATAATATAAAGATTTAGGTATTTAGGGTAAAGATATTAAAGATGGGGTAATTGGGCACAAAATATAAGTAAAAGTGTTAAATTTAACCGTTTTCTTATATATATATCCTCTTTCCTCAATTTAGTAGCGGAAAAGACGGTGAAACTTGAATCGTGGCTCGGATTTATAACAAGCTCTTCTAGACATTTGGACGTGAGGAATCCGCCAGAAAGAAGGATGGTGTTGGTGGGACCGCGGTGGAGCAGTAGCGGCGCCTCACTTGAGAGAAGAGGGAGAGAGGAGATAGAGAGGAGAGAGAGTAGATATATATGCAGGTCTTCACACTCATCGCCTCTCCACCCTTCCCAGCCAAACTTTCCCCATGTTTTTTTTTTTTTTTTTTTGTTTCTTTGTTATTATACTATTATTTTATTAAAAGGTTGCTGACTTATTATGGCCAACCCTTATCATACACGTTTGCATTTTATTAGTATGCATTGTACACATATATAGAATAATATTGAGAGGACTTCTTATATAAATATATACACACATATACGGCTAACCACACATATATATATAATATTATATATATATATATATATATATATATATTAATGAAGTGTGAAATTGTTTTTAGTTCTTCCATAACTTAAACATAATTTATATTACATTTAGTCAGATAATTTACATCCTACGAGTATGCATTATTTATATATAATCAATTTTATGTCAATTTTTCTTTAATGATTTATATTCATTTTATTCTACTATCGATTACATAATTTATATCATTTTTTGGGTTTCATATTAATTATGAAAATTTTATTTATGTTTTTCTTATTTTTAATTAAATTTTAATCTGGGGTGTTATATTCTCCCCTCCTTCAAAGGAATTTCGTCCTCGAAATTTAACAAGTTTATCATCCTAAGACTCCTATCTACGTCTAGCCAGTCTCGTTTTCTTTTTAGTCTCAACTAATTGATTTTACTCTAATATCTCATTTTTTTCACTTTTTAAAATTTTATATCATTCATATTTTTTTAATACATTGTTATAGCAGATGTCGAGTTATGATTCAGATCTTACTCATATGATTTCGGTTTTATCGGGAAAATTACAACTTAGAAAATAAGCTAAGAATAAGTTTAAGGAAGAAGAGAATTTAGTGTGTAACATTCGATTCATGTCAAAAAGCAAGTTGGGTAGCATATTTTCGATTCAATCTAGTTTATTATGATTGTACCATCGTTTTCCTCCAAGGTCATCGTGCTCGTGATTGGTCAGTTGTAAGACCAAAACGTGTTATTGTCATTAACATATGCCTAGAGACTCTATCTATCATAAATTTTTTAGCGTTATTCTATTCTTGAAGTTCAGAGCATGTGAAATCTATTCTAAGCATCTGTGTTATTCTAGCTATTGTTACATTTTATAAAAGCTATATTTTGCATTAAAGTCTATGTGATATTAGAACACTTGAGAAATATTCTATTCAATAAATAACAAGATTCTATAAATCACATAAATACTTCAATAGATTTCTCCATTATCGTTTTCCTTCGTAGCATTACATTACGATGTAGGATAACATATAATCAAATTGCACAAAATCAAACATGAAATCACGCCATTAGTCAGAATCATGATAAAACATAACACAAAACATCCACACATGGTCCCCATAGACCTCATGCATTAGTCGCGGCTTTACATATCACGCCCATGTATCAGGAAAAACACATCCACTGACTCATCCTGTCATAGATAAAAGGCCCATGATAATCTCAACCCTATGTAACCCAACGACTTGGCAAAACATACACACTAGCTCACCTGATACTTAGTGGCTAGTGGCGGTGTTCACTAATATAACAAATCTCACAAATAGCATAGTTTAACATAACATAACCACCCACGACATAGCACCGCACCAACTCCTGCCATGACCACTTATACACACGAGCTCATGTTGCTATTGTCAGCGGCTCAGTAGTGACGTCTAGCAAGCAATGTGTCGATAATAGTGACATTAGACAACAACAAGATCATAAACCATTAAAGCGATTTAACTAGAAAATATTCATAAGTACAATTTATAGCCAATAAGCTCATATTTGTGTAAAAATATGATTATAAATTAACAAAATCTCGTAGCCATAAAGGATATGAAAATTTTATATGATCACATAAACATATTATTGTAACATAACATCGAAATTTATATAAATTCGTTATATTTCCACTTCCACATAGATTCATGGTCATAAAACAATTAAACATCATAGCATAGCATACCTTAACGAAGGCGGAGCAATAGATTAGAAGTGGATGCTAGTAGCGAATAAAATATTTTCTTTCCAACAAAAGTTATACTTTTACTTCCATTTAGATTTACGTTAAATAAATTATAGAAAGTAAAATATTTTAACAAATCTACGGAATTAAAGACCCACTTTGATACCACCTACAACGCACTAGTTTTTTTTAAAGGTAATTTTGGCTAAGACATTAATTATATACAAAATTCATCCTTTTTAAGAATAAATAAATAAAATCAAGAATACTTATGAAATACACGTTTCTAAAATTTATGAAATAAAACACATGGAATAAAATTCTTTTGGGATTCTTGAATATCAGCTACCAGCATCCGCTAGTGCCACGCCATGAACCATTTGCGTTGAAAACATTGTAACATAGAGGGGTGAGTGTTTAAAATACGCTCAGCGGAGATCCTAGAACAACACTAAATAAATTCAAATAAATAAATCGTAGCACACGTACACATATAACCATAGCAATCAAGCAAAACACTTAGTTGCGGATCTTAACCGTCGTGAAATAGCAGATCTTAACTACCATGAATCATGGATCTTAACCACCATGAAGTTGCGGATCTTAACCATCATGAAATCATGGATCTTAACCACCGTAAAATTATATTTCATTTATCACATATACACATATTAACTTCATAATCATTTGCATATTTAACCACATCATGTTTCACCTGTGCATTAATACATTTATAGTACAACGGTGACATAGACTTCGTTCGTACCATTCAATAATTAAACATTCGCAATTTATCACACAAATCATTTAATAAAATCATTCACATATATCACAAATTGCATTCATATTTAGAAATTCGCATTTAAAACACTTATCTTTAGTCTCGAGTATGGCCACATATAAGTAGACTATCGTCGTTAAGTACAATAACATGTATTAAAAATTACATATTTAAAAAGGCATATAGCTTATAAACACATAATTATAAGAAATGACCTCCACCTTAGAAAAATTGAAGTGTCTATTCATAAGTTGTCGAGTAAGCATAAATATCCTTTTGCCTTGTTTTGTTTTGCTGTCGATTTGGCGACGGAGAAGACAGTGCGACGGAGAAGACAGTGAAACTTAGGCTCGGATCAATAACAAGCTTTTCGAGAACTGCATGTGGACATGAGCAATCCGCCGTAAAGAAGGATGATGCCGATGGGACGGCGGTGGTGCAGTAGTGGCGTCTCACTTGAGAGAAGAGGGAGAGAGGAGAGAGGTATGCATGCTTTCACATTCACCGCCTCTCCACCCTTCCTAGCCAAACTTTTCGCCATATTTTTTTTATATTTTTTAAATTTTTGTTTCTTTGTTATTATACTATTATTCTATTATGGCAATGCCTTATCATCATATACACATTTGCATTATGCATTATACACATATATATAGAATAATATTGAGAGGACTCCTTGTATAAATTCACACACATATACGGCTAACCACACATATATATATATTAATTAAGTGTGAAATTTATTTTATTGCTTCCATAATTTAAACATAATTTATATTACCCTTAATCAAAGAATTCACATCCTACGAGTATGCATTATTTATGTATAATAAATTTTAAGTCAATTTTTCTTTTATGATTTATACTCATTTTATTCTACTATCAATTAAATAATTTATATCATCATTTGTGTCTCATATTAATTATCAAATTTTTTGTTATGTTATTTTTTATTTATAGTTAATTTATACCATCAGTGTTAGAGCCTTGGAGGCCCATCTTTGATTCTTTATACCTAGGATTTTTGACCGATTATATGTGGTTTTAAGGAATAGCCCCAGGTTAGCTCCACTGGATGTTCTATGACTACAACCTGGTAGTGTCTATGGCTTATTTAATGCATTAATTTGTGGTGAATTAAATAATGATTATGTATACATACAGAGTATATGATTGAAAACGTGTTTTATGTTTGTTATATTTTTTTATCAATAATATATTTTCTTTTCATGTTAGACGAGTTGGATTAATATGATTGTTCGCTCTGATAGATATTGGAAATGTCTGGAATACAAATTTGGGGATGAAAAGTTCACAACAATTCCCTAAAAAGGAATTACTCGAGACGAGCTTTTTCAATTAGTTCATGGTGTTGTTCAAGCCAATCTAGATGAATTCAACTACGTCATTCATGCATTAATGGCATTGTTTCTTATAAAATTGGCAAACTGAAGATTCAAACAAATCATAATGTGCATCGAGTAATAGGTAGCTCTGATATCCAATTATTTTTGTTATACTTGAAAGGACAAATAGAAAAATTAATCTCATTGGAGTTCAACAACATTATAATGGTGAATTGGGTAGGGTTGGTTGTTCCGTTGAATTTATGAACTCCCAAGGTGTACAACCTCGACAAAAAATAATCAATTATTATCAACATGGTTGTTCACCATCTCCATCTCAACATCATATTTTTACAGCATCGGTCTATCTGGATGTTCCCCTATATCGGTGTTTGGATTTTGAGGCGGCAAGTAATCAGTGTTCTCATGTTGTACCAAATTATGAAAGTACTAATGATTGGGCCGATATACCGAAATATTCTCTTCATTTGAATGATGAAGATGATCGAGAATAATATTGTTTAACACAACTAAATAACATCATAACATAAAACAACGACTAAATAACATAACACCATAAAACAACAATAAATAAACTTAACATAGTTAAATAACATAATAACATAAAACAACAACATAATAATAAAAAAACAGCTAAATAACATAATAATATAAAACAACACCTAAATAACATAATAATATAAAACAACATAATAACCTAAAACAACAAAAAATAAACTTAACACAGCTAAATAACATAATACCATAAAACAATAAAAAAAAACTTAACACAACTAAATAACATAATAACATAAAACAACTACTAAATAACATAATAAAATAATAACAACACAATAACTAAAACAACTAAATAACATAATAATATAAAATAACACTTAAATAACATAAAACATAAAACGACAAATTAATAATCTAAAATAACAAAAAATAAACTTAACACAGCTAAATAACATAATAGCATAGAATAATAAAAAAATAAACTTAACACGGCTAAATAACATAATAGCGTAAAACAATAAAAAATAACTTAACACAGCTAAATAACATAATAACATAAAACAATATAATAATATACAACAACAGCTAAATAACATAAAAACATAAAACAACACTTAAATAACATAATAATATAAAATATACAACAACAAAAGGGAAATAACATAACTAAACTAACACAACTAAAACATTAGAACATTTGGAGAAGAGATGGACTATTGTCGAGTTGATTGATTATTTAGGAGAGTTTTCAATGCATGCCGGATTTCAGTACTAGAGGACTTATTTCAACTACTATTAGCATCGCTACCAAGTTCATTAAACACTTGATAGCTCTGATTGTTTTGTCAACTTTGCTATACAAGCCAATTTATTAGATTCCATCCCGTGAAGTGTTCCTCAAAATTATTCTCCAATAATTGAGCAAGCTTCCCAAATCAACATTAGAGTAGTTCACAACGAAGCTCTCAAGTTTGGGATTTTCTTTCTCGTCTTGAAACTATTGTCGAGTTGTAGAGGCAGCAAGGCTGGTCAATTCAAAGGTAGTTCCATCATTGGCAACTAGAATAGTGCTCATTTTGTTGGAAGTAACAAAGGAAGATAATGATTTTTTAATTGGAAGAAGAGAATAATTACTCTTATTTATAGATAAAATAACGTATGTCCTTCATGTACCTTTCATAGGGAGATATTCTTTGACCCAATGTATAATTAACACCACACAGTTATCAACATTCTCTCCATCTACAAACAACAAAAAACAAAGATCATGAGAGAGAAGTTAGAGAGAGGATTACTTTACTTACAGAGTGCATTCGGTGCTGAAAGTAGAACACATGGAAAAGTCACAACTAAGTTTACAAAAGTAATTAAACCCTTCTGAAGGGAGATATTCTATAACCGATGTATAATTAAACATATCCCTTTCGTAGGAGATATTCTTTGACCTAGTGTATAATTAAACTTATGTCCCTTCCGTAGAGAAATATTCTTTGACCCAATGTATAATTAAACTCCCACAAAGTTATCGACCTTATTTCCAACTGTAAACAACAACAAAATAAAGATCATGAGAGAGAGTTAGAAAGAGAGGGTTACTTTACTAACTGGTTGTTCATTTGCTGCTGAAAGTAGAGCACATAGAAAAAGCACAGCCAAGTTTGCAGAAGCAATTAAACTCTTCCGTATAGAGATATTCTTTAACCTAGTGTATAATTAAACCCATGTCCATTCGATAAGAAGATATTCTTTGATTCGACCTTCTCTCCATCTATAAACAATAAAAAATCAAGATCATGAGAGAGAGAGTTAGAGAGAGTGTGTTACTTTACTGGCTGGTTGTGCGTTTGGTGATGAAAGTAGAGCACATGGAAAAGGCACAACCAAGTTGCAAAAACAATAAAACCCTTCTGTGGGGAGATATTTTTTTACCCAATAGATAATTAAACTCATACCTCTGGAGATATTCTTTGACCCAATGTGTAATTAAACCTCCACACAGTTATCGACCTTCTTATGAAAGAGAGAGTAAGAGAGAGGGGGTTACTTTACTAACTGAGTGTGTGTTTGGTGGTGAAAATGGAGCACATAAAAAGATACAACCCAATTTTCAAACTCTTTCGTAAAAGGCACAACCAAGTATGCAAATATATTCATAGAAGGGAGATATTCTTTAATCCAGTGTATAATTAAATAGTGCCCCTTCCATAGGGAGATATTTTGTGTATAATTAAACTCAATCTCAGTCATTTAATTTTTGTTTGGAGGAAGCGGATTTGAACTCACAAAATAACATCTTCCCTTCATGCAAAAGATATGCATGCGAATGAGAAACAAATTTGACTGGTAAGAAAAGTAAATCTCAATGTGTATATTTATAATAGTGTAAATGTCTCTCATTACCCCATTTTATAAGGTAAGAAACTTTTCTACCCTTTTTTTATGAAAATAACTTTTTTACCAATTTTGGTAAAAAAAAAAGTCCAATTTGCTCTCAATTTCACCTACAATGTATTTCATATCTATGTATTTAAAATTTAAATCTAAATACACTATATTATATTTTATATCCATTTTTTCTACAAATGTCTCTGATAGATAAGTCTCTAACAATTACTCTTTAAACACAACATGTGAATTTTTTTTAAAAATATGTTTATTTAGGAAAAAGATTTCAAAAATTTGTTTATCAGGTGAAGATATGTTTATCTGAGAAAAAAGATTTTGAAAATCTGAACACCGCACTTCAACCAAAACCCTCTATTTGGGAAAATCATCTAAAATTTGTTTATTCGGTGAAGATATGTTTATCTGGCACTTTCCAAAACTCTCTATTTGGGAAAAATCATCTAAGATTCAAAACTCTCTATTTGAGGAAAATCATCCAAGATTTGAATATTGCGCTTCAACCAAACTAATCTAGGCATTTTTAGTTTTTTTTGTGCACGAGTATATTTTATGGAGTACACGATATTCTCGTGTACATAATTTTTATGTGATTGTATGTAAGTATCATGTACATGAGTCATAACGTGTATACGATTATAACTTGGATTATTCGTGTACAAGATTATAACTTGGATTATAATTATCGTGTACACGTTATAAAATACATATCGTATAATCGTGTACATGTAAAATATAATCGTGTACACATAAAATATATATTGTGTACTTATTATAATCGTGCACACATATTAAGTACATATCACATCTTCGTGTACACGATGTTGTATACATATCATGTACACGATTTATCATGTATACATAGTTAACTCGTGTACATGTATACATATTGTATACACGTATACATATCACGTACACAATTTATCATGTACACACAATAATATACATATCGTGTACTATCAGAATATTAAATGATGTATGATTTTGATGATTTTCTCCTACTCATGCATGTATATACACGATTATGATGGTAATTATACACAAAATCAAAAAATCCAAAAAATTTCAGAATTATTCACGATTATGATGGTAATTATACACAGAATATAAAATAAAAAATAAAAAATTGTAACTCAAACTCTTATCTCTCTCTTCGAATAGTCCAATGTCTCATCTCCAAATTCAGATAACACATACATCGTGCAAATCAACTCTCATTCACCTTCTCCAACCTTCTTAGTTTATCCTGATGATTTCATCTCCGAGTGTGAGCAACGTCGCGCTTCCACCATCTCCGCTCCAATATCTAGATTTGTCAGCGCAATGTTAGGATGTATACTATAAGTCTAGCTTTTGTATGAACATCTATTTTTGATATGAAAATCATTTATGGTCAAAAGTTTGCATTTTATATTTGTTATATATGTTATTATAATTGTCCAATTATTGTTGTGCCTTGCCAACCTTCACGTTCGACCATGTCCAGGCCCGGCGCCGAAGGTGATTCCTGTTACGTGGTACCCGCCTTTGGACGGGTGGGTTAAGGTTAATACTGATAGGAGCGCAGATGGAGCCCCGGGGCGGTTGCAAGTTGGGGGAATTTTCAGGAATTTCTGAGGCTTTGCTTGTGGCTCTTTTTCTTTTGGGGGTGGTGTCGGATATGCCTTTGATGCTGAATTACTTGCGGTCATGTTTGCAATTGAGGTTGCGCATAAGTTCGGCTGGACGAAGCTTTGGCTGGAGTCTGACTCTTCTTATGTTGTTTGTCTGCTTCTACAGAGATCGAGTATTGTTCCTTGGTATTTTCGGAATCGCTGGGGAGCTATGTTGTGCCTTTTGGATGCTTTTGAGTTCCGGGTCTCTCACATCTTCAGAGAAGGAAATCAGGTGGCGGACGCTCTAACCAAGTTGAAGGTGGATTTTCAGTGGTGGAACACGGCCCCTCCGTTTCTCTCCAACAACATGTTTTTAGATTTTTCGGGCCAAGCCCATTATAGATTTGTTTGACTGTTGGTACTCTTTTTCCCTAACATAGTTTTTTCCCACTGGGTTTTACTATGTTAGGGTTTTAACGAGGCCAACATCTCTTTTTGTTTTTGCTTCTTTCTGCTTGTACAAACCTTTCTCCTTTTTCTTTCTTTTATCTATATCATGCTATTTATTTATAATTGTCCAATTAATTTATATTGTAGATAACATGGTGTGTGGTATCACACAAAAGATCATGTTATCAGTTCCTTATAAATTATAAATGATAGCTCACAACCAAGATGATTTTGGACAAATCATCGGAATGATTATAGTGTAATTTGGTATTAGTTTATCTTGATTATAAAATTATACTAGTACATTTTGTATGTATTGAGCAGGACCAATAGAGGCTGTTTGATTTAAACTGACTATATAATAAAACAAGACTTCTGTTATTATCGATATGCGTCCTCTTAATTCCTATATAATAACAGACATGTATATTCAATTTATGTTTCATTAATTTACCAATGAGTGAGATTTATTCATTAAATCAATAAGTTCGGTAAATGAGGATACAATATTGTTTATATGGTCTGTTGTTGATTATAGAAGGAATGTGTGTCCTAATTATTTAGGATGATAATGTCTCATTGAGGAGTTCATAAGGATTATCATGTAAAACCCTGCAGGTGGATATATTCCGGCATGATAATAAAGTTGAGTGGTACTACTCAAGGAATTAGATGTTAATTAAATTGAGTTGTCAGTAACTTATTTAATTAATGGACATTCGATATCTTAAACACAGGAAGATAAACGTACTCATAATAAATAGGAGCCCATATTTAATATGGATTTGGGGCGATATTTCAATAATAATTCCTCAGTGGATCGATTTATTATTGATGAGCTTAAAAAGTGTGTTCGTGTGAACATAGGACTTCTAAACTTATTAAGGAGATCTAATCTTAATCCTCCTCTAGGTCTCTGTTGTAGCCTATAAATATGTCTTAAGTCAACCGTTTCTAAACACACAAAAATTTTAGATACGATTTAGTAAAAGACGACTGGAAATCTCGAAAGCTCGTTGTCCACACAATGTTCAAGAAAATTCAAGGAATACAACAGAAGATCGAGAGGTCGAGGCTCATCGATTGCTCTATCTACAGTTCTGACCTTAGAACTAATTCACTTTATTTTCACTGTAAAAGGTATGACTCGTTTTTCCACTGCGTGTTGTAATATTTTGCATGGACCCCGAATCGAATTGCATAGGATTAGCGATCCGACAGTTCCATCACGCAAATCTGATATCTACCGCTCTTTTGTCATCTTCGACAAGAATCACAGTTTTTTCTCCCATCTACCTAACCTCATTCTCATCGTTGTTTATCTCATCTCCTTGTAACCTCATTCTCATCTTTGTTTATCTCATCTCCTTGTAACCTCATTCTCATCTTTGTTTATCTCATCTCCTTGTAACCTCATTCTCATCTCAAATTCGACCATTTCCGCACAAAATATCTTCAAATTCATCAATAAAATTCAAGCTCTGCCCTAGAATTTTCTTCCATCATTAATGTTGAAGTGGTGGAGATTGAGTTTCGGTGGAGCTTGGGGTTGGGAGGGGGGAAATGAATTTTCAACTTTTCAAAATTTTGGGTTATATAATTTTGTGTATTTTGAAATATTAAATTTTGTCTTCAAATAGTGTATTTGAATTTTATGTAGTAATTAAAATTTAAATATAGTTAAGGGACAGTATTGGAATGTATTTAGCAAAATACCTTAAAAATGGGTAAAAAAATTATTTTTATAAAAATGAGATAGAAAAGTTCCTTACATTATGAAAATGGGTAGTTTTGTACTTGACCGTATATAATATGTTATTTATTTATCCAAATCTCAGTAATTAATATATGAGTGTGTCTAATGTGTATCAGTTGTACATGCTGTCATGCCCCATTTTCTTACATAAAATTTATCGAAGTTTTTCACACGAGCGTGCAAGAAGAAATGGTAAGAGATATTTCATACACAGAAGAAAGAGGTAGGAGACGAATATTGGAAGAATGAGGTAGAAAACGAGTAGAAGATATTACATATCAACAATCGATTTCAACCGATTGAACAAAATATTTGTAGTGGAAAATATCATCACGATCTCACATCCCAAATACACATCACAAAACCACCAAACATGGATTTCTTAAAATATTGTTTGAAAATGTTTGAGAAACATCATCTTAAGATTACAAATACAAAATATAGCACCTCATCTCTCCTTCTAGGGTTCATCATGCTCATCATCTCCTGTAACGTGAATTACAGAATAGGGGATGAGTACGTGGAATACACTCGTGGGGATAAAATCCACATCTTAACATTCGATAGATATTTAAATCAAAAATACATACAATTATCAAGAAACACAGCATGAAATATGCACAGCAGATATTAGAAATGGTAAGGGATGAATAGGTGCTGGTATTTCCCATCTTATCCTATAAAAACGGTCTCATTACCGTTGGTGCATTTCAAAGACCACAAAACCTTCTAGAGTAGTAGAAAAGGGGTAAGAGACAAATGCATGTGTAAGAGGTGGACCGCAGCCCGTTCATAGTAATAAGTATAGCACATCAAATATAATCACAGCATTTAGTATTCCTCAATCATGCTTAGAATAGGGAAAACTATAAACAGATAAAGAGTTTGAAATTATCCCCACCTTGTTCGCTAGTTACCACGTGAGTAGCAAGTATCAAAGATTACGTATCCCAAGGCTTCAATCCAACAGGTTGTCTACAAAATTTACGGTGTTTCTTAGATCTTTATTAAATATAATTAAAGATTTAAACGATATTGGATCGGATACTATCGATCAAGATGAGATGGATCGGAACGGAAGACCTAACGATTGAGGTTGAAGAAACAAGAGGTAAAGATCAGTTTATAAGGCCGAGGTGAAAGAGAATAAATTTTGGATCACAATAAAAAAAGAATGAGCTCGATCGGAATTGAAACAAGCTCGAACGGAGCGTTTTAAGATTGAGGGGTATTTTGGTAATTTGGTCAAAGGGTTGACTTTGACCAGGACCCACGATCCCCGGTCAATGATAACTCATTGGAGACGATTCGATGATAAAATATGATAAAAAGAAAATGAGATTCGGATCGAAAATCGAATCGAAAATAAGGTATCACGTGCGTACCCGGCGTCGGGAAAAAAAACTCAGCGGCCTCGGCAACCTTCCTAGGTAGCTCGGTAGTGGGTGCTCGGGAGCTGTCAAGTTTTCTCGGTAGCTCAGTAGCTTCTCTCGAAAAACTCGGCAGCCTTGGCCAGGCTCGCACCTAGGCCACCAGGCGTTAGTCCTGCTCGACCAGTCCACTTCTCGGCACCACCAGCTGTGGTGCCGCAGCCCTGTGCTGCCGCCACTTCGTCCTCCGACGAGCCTGCACCACCAGCTACCACCTCCGGCCATCCCTCACCAGATTTTGATATAAATAGTGCCGGAAAAACAGTCGCAAACACCTTTCGTCACACATGCATGCAAAACCAACCCTAGCCTTTCCAACCGCCGGCCACCACTCTCAGGCCTTCGCCAGTGCATCACCAGCGTCGGCCAACAGCAGCTCACGGTGGTGCCACCAGCGCTGCCTCACAGCATGACTACACAATACACACGTTACACAAACACTACACAAACTCCATGCAACAGCCGCCTTCCCAGCCCATTTTTCGGCACCGACGCTGTCACCCACGGTTGAGCCGCTCCTCCAGCAGCTAGCCCAAAACCCCGATAGCCCCTCTGATGCTTGCACCAGTGAGAAGAAGAGAGAGAAAACAGGAGAGAGAAAAGGTGTCAAGAAGTTAGGATTTAGGGTTTGGAGATCCTTTTTCACCGTTTTCCGACGAACAAAAAATCGGAATTGAATTTTGGAAGTTGTCCTAGAATCATCTCGTCGAAGGCTACGTTGTGTGAAAAAATTGATCGAAATCGACAAGTTTAAAATTTTCCAGTGAACTCTAGTGGTGGCACGACGGCGCCGATGCCAGTGCGTCGAAAACAGAAAATTAAAAGGGAGAGAGAAGGAGAGAGAAAGAGAGAGGAGAGAGAGGCTTACATGTGCTCGGTGTTTTTCGGCTCGTTCAAAGAAACGGTGAAAAATGAATCGAATGAACGTCTATTTATAGAAATTAGGAAGTACTGTTCATGTAGGATAGGTTACTGTTCATGTATGTTAGGGTACTATTCACGATAAGATGTCGGTTACTGTTCATCAAGATTCCATTCTTCATTTTTTCGAAACTCCTTATTTTACTCTTTTCTTCGCCGTTTGAGCTACGGGTGTCCGATTGACCTGTAGTTCATTTCTATCTTCTCATTTTTCCATTACGCATATAATGGTATGAAAATATTCTATGGTCCATGTCTATAAATTTTATCCATCTAAAACCGATCATCAAACATGTATCTAAAACACACGTAATTAAATTAAACACTCAAAAATTAATACACATAAGATATTTCAATTAAGGGTTTACTTATTTAATTAACCAATTATGCTTCGTTTTTATCCTGGGAGCTACATCGTTTACCCCTTTAAAGAATTTCGTCCTCGAAATTAAACATGTACCTAGAGAAGATAAGTCGGGATATTTCTTCAGGATCTTGTCTTCTAGTTCCCAGGTCGCCTCTTTCTTTCCATGACTGCTCCATTGAATCTTTATTATAGTCATCTCTCGATTTCTTAGTCGACGATATTTCCTATCCAAGATGGCTATCGGAACTTCTTCATAAGTCAGATATTTCTCAAGTTCTATGTCCACTTGTTCGATTATATGGCTCGAATCGAATATATACTTCCGAAGCATAGATATGTGAAAGACTTTATGTACTCCAGTGAAGTCCGACGGTAGAGCTAAATGGTACGCAACCTCTCCTACTAGATCTAAAATTTTGAATGGTCCCACATACCTCGATTTCAGCTTCTCCTTCTTCCTAAAACGATAAACTCCTTTAGTGGGTGACACCTTAAGGAAAGCTTTGTCTCCCACTTCAAATTTCAACTCTCTCCGCCTTGTGTCTGCATACACTTTTTGTTAATCTTGGGCCACTCGTATTCATTCCCGAATTTTCTTTATTACCTTGACCGTTTATCTACCAATTCGGACCCCAAAATCTTCTTTTCGCCCACTTCGTCCCAACAGATAGGTGAGCGGCATTTTCTTCCATAGAGGGTTTCAAGGGCATCATACCAATTGTCGATTGGTAACTGTTGTTGTAGGCAAATTCCACCAAGCATAGGTGGTCTTCCCAGCTTCCGGAAAAATCCAAAACACATGCCCTTAACATATCCTCCAAGATTTGTATGGTCCTTTTCGATTGTCTGTCAGTTTGTGGGTGAAAGACTGTACTAAAGGACAACTTGGTCTCTAACTCCTTTTGCAGACTTTGCCTGAATTTGGAGGTGAACCGAGGATCTCTATCCGATACGTTAGAAACTGGTACGCCATGCAATCGGAAAATTTTCTTGAGATATAATCGTGCTAACTTATCCAGTCCGAAAGTCATCTTGATTGGCAAGAAGTGGACAAACTTTGTTAATCTATCAACGATCACCCAAATGACGTGGTTTCCTCATCTGGTGCTCGGTAGACCAACCATGAAATCCACGGCTATGTGTTCCCACTTCCACTTTGGTATCTCCAAAGGAGTTAGCATCCCAACCGGTCGTTGATGCTCCGCTTTCACCTGTTGACAAATGAGACACTTCTTGACGAACAACCCTATGCTTCTTTTCATGTTTCTCCACTAAAAAATTTCCCTTAAACCCCGGTACATCTTTGTACCTCCAGGGTGTGCAGACATTGGTGTGCAATGTGCCTCTCCAAGAATTTCTTTTCTTTTCTCGTCTTTTGGCACGCACACTCTTCCTCTAAAGATAAGAGCTCCATCAGATGCCAAAGAGAAACCTTTCGTCTTTCCACTGTCTATAAGAGCTTTCATTTTCTTTAGAAAGTTGTTTTCCCTCTAAGCTTCAACAATTCTCTCGCGAAGGGTAGGTTTCACGAATAGCGCTGTCATTCTAGCTTCGATCTTATTCGAAGACATGACTATCTCCAAACTCAGCTTGGACATCTCCTCGATCAAATGGTGTTGATTGGTGACCATAGACGTTGCCATTCCCTTTTCTTTCCTGCTGAGAGCATCAGCTACTACATTAGCCTTTTCAGGATGATAGTAGATTGTAATATTGTAATCCTTCACCAACTCTAGCCATCTTCTTTATCTCATATTGAGCTCTTTCTGTTCAAAGAAGTATTTCGAACTCTTATGGTCGATGTAGATCTCACACTTCACGCTACAGAGATAGTGTCTCCATATCTTGAGACTGTGTACCGCAGCTGCTAACTCCAGATCGTGCGTTGGGTAGTTTTATTCGTGAATCTTCAATTGATGTGATGCATATGCCACTACCTTCCCTTGTTGCATCAAAACACATCAAAACCTTGTTTGGATGCATTGCTATAGATTACGAACTCCTTTGTTACATCCAGAACTATTAAGATTGGTGCCTCCGTCAGTCTCTTCTTTAGTTCCTAGAAGCTACGCTCATATTGTTCACTCAATTGGAACTTTACGTCCTTCCTTATCAAGCGAGTCATTGGAGTGGAAATCTTCGAAAATCCTTCTATGAATCTTCGATAGTAGCCCGCCAAACCAATAAAACTCCACACTTCTTTGACGTTTGTTGGGGCCTCTCACTTATTGACTGCTTCCACCTTTTCAGGATCTACTTCGATCCCTTGTGAAGAGACAATATGGCCTAGGAAACCCACTTCGTCCATCCAGAATTCGCACTTCTTGAATTTGACATAAAGCTTCTCTTTTCATAGAACCGCTAGTACAATTCTGAGGTGTTGTTCATGTTGCGCTCTATCGTATGAACATATAAGGATATCGTCAATCAACACAATGATAAAGAGATCGAGATATAGATGGAAGACACGATTCATCAAATCCATAAAGACAGTTGTAGCATTACTAAGTCCAAATGGCATAACTACAAACTCGTAGTGGCCATATCTCGTCCTGAATGTTGTTTTAGATATATCTGTATCTTTGACTTTCATCTGGTGATAGCCAGATCTTAAGTCAATTTTCGGAACATGCTGACACCTCTTAATTGATCAAAAATATCTTCAATTCGAGGCAGTTGATATTTGTTCTTTATTGTCCTCTTATTCAGCTCTCGATAATCGATACACATTCGAAAGTTTCCATCCTTCTTCTTCACAAAAAGTACTGGAGCTCCCCAAGACGACACGCTTGGTCGAATGAAACCTTTATCCAAAAGCTCTTGTATTTGGACCTTCAGTTCTTGTAATTCTTTTGGTGTCATTTGATAAGGAGCTTTTGATACCGGTGTCGCTCCGGGCATGAGATCAATCCCGAATGTCACTTGTCTATCCGACGGAAGGCCAGATAATTCATCTAGGAAAATGTCCAAAAATTTCTTTACTACCGGCACCTCCTTGATAAATAGTGATCCCTGCTCGGGGTTTACCATGTTGACCAACCAAGCTTCAAAATTTCCTTTGTTAAGCATCTCGGTTGTCTTCATGGCCGATATAATCCTTGAGTCAACTTTGACTCGTGTCCCATGGAAGGTGAACTCCGGCTTTCCCGGTGCTTAGAAAATGATTTCCCTCGCATAACACTTGATTACCGCATGGTTGGACTCTAGCCGTCCATTCCTAAAATTATATCGAAATCCTTCATCTCCAGAGCATGAAGATCGGCTAGAAGAATCTTATCTTCAAACGTGATCTTAAGGCAACGGTATAGGTGTTTTGTCCTTAGTGTCTTCTCTGAAGGAATACTAACTTTTAGGGTTTGAGCGACTATCCTACCGTCCTCATGCTTCAGCAATTTACAGAAATTCACTAAGATAAAAGAGTGTGTCGCTCCAGTATCAAATAGGATGAGAATAGGTATATCACATATTGATATCATACCTGTCATCATCTCGGCTCCCTCAGCAGCTTCCGGAAAAGTAAGAGCAAAGGCTCATGCTCTGCCTGTCACCGACCTCGAGTTTTTTGTCTTCCAGTAGTTGGCCGCTATATGCCCCGGTGCTTCACATGTGAAGTAACTCCGTATTTCTCGTTGACACGGCCCCATATGTACCTTTCTGCATCTAGGGCACTAGTTCTCGAATCTGGGAATGGGAAAGAGTGGAGTATTGTTTGCCCTTGAAAATTATTTTGGGTAGAACTCTAGCTCGGGCCAATCCACTTCATCTTTACAGGAGTTGGGAAGACTTTCCTAGGAATTATAGCATCTAAACGCAAGCTAGAGGCAATCTCTTGTGCTCTCTCGATAACACTTGCGTATGACATCGTCCCCTGCCTAGCTAGTATGGATCCAATCTCTAGACGAAGGCCTTTTCCAAACTTTCAGGCCATCTTGATGTCGGTATCCACCAAGTGTGTGGCATACCGACTTAGGTGATTGAATCGCCACTCATATTCTCCCACCGTTATACTTCCTTGTCGGAGATGTAGGAACTCCATTTTCTTTCTGTCCTGATAGGATTGAGGTATGAAGTGATGAGAAACCACTTTTTTGAATTCTTCCCACGCTATCCCCTCTCTTTGGGCTGGAGCATGTCCTCTCATACGAGTCCCATCAGTGACTCACTTCATCTGCGAGCTGGAAGATTGCATAGGAAACCTTCTATTCCTGCATACACGTCAAGTGCCCAAAAAGTAGATCACCTCAGCCGCTCTTCCGTTTCTGCAGGTTCACCCTTCCCATCGAACGTCGGCGGGTTAAATCGCCAAAACTGTTCGTATACTAGATTTGGATCGGACTTAGTTGGTTGTGGGTTGGCTCTAGTTACCTCGAAGTGTTGTGCTAAACCCCTTAGAACAGACACTAGATCAGCCGTGCTTGCATTATCATCCAGTTCCGGCTGATCAGCCGTTGGGGTTTGATTCCTTCATGGTCTTCATCTTGACATAGCTCTGTTACGTTATATAAATATATGTTGTCAAAATTATAAAAATTACTAATAGATAGGGATAAAATAAATGTGACACTCTTGAAAAGGTAAAAATGTGTATTCCATTAAATAAAAAGGAATTACACGTGCATAATATCTACATATACGCAAAATAGGATAACCTTTATATCATGTCAAAAGGATCATGTACACTACCTACATGAAGTAAAAACTACCATATACATAAGAAAAGATATATTTTTGTAGCATATATATACATATATACATTCTAAAAGACATCTCCCTAATTTACGTGACTGCGGCTGGAGACGGAGGAGGCCCCTATAGTCCTGGTACCCCGTCTCTCAGGTCACCAACCTCTATATCCTCATCGACAGGGTCCTCATCCTCCGACTCTGAACTACTACTAGACGGGTCGTAAGGTCCCGGCTCAAGAGCAGTCGGAAGGCCATGTAGACCCCATAGCTCTAGCATCTTCCTCACCACGTTTCCAAAATCAGTGATGGGTATGAAAATCCTCGATGAGTATACTAGCTCATCCCGATAAATGAGATGTGCCCTAGCCTCCCACTTATAAGGCACAGTATGGATCATGTGTAGACACGCCTGTACGTCACTGATCCTACCTCCAGCACCCCCTAACTCCCTTCAGCAGTGTAGAAGTCCAGCGACGTGCTCGCCTACTGAACTATCATCCGTCACTCTACTCTCGTAAAAATAGCGTCGAAGCCTCTCCTCACGTGTCTCTACAATCGATACTCACATCCTAGCAGTAACATAAACCCTATTCATTTGTCATATAGAAGTTACACGAGTTTTTATCATCAGCTTAATACCCATAAAGCCCCCTCTTAACCTTAACGGTATATATCATTCCAGCACAGTATCACATAACAGATAAACATTCTATTACGCAAGTCTTATGATTAGGGAGAGACACCTATAGAGAGAGGATGGTGCTCATCTTATTTTTTTTCGAAAATATTTTCACGTTTTAAAGACACATTTTTTTTCATATTCTCTTTATAAAACATGTTTGAGCAAGTTCAAAAACAATAGAACATTGTTCTGATACCAAACTGTCACGCCCCATTTTCTTATATAAAATTTATCAGAGTTTTTCACATGGGCGTGCAAGAAGAAATGATAAGAGACATTTCATACACAAAAGAAGGAGGTAGGAGATGAATATCAGAAGAATGAGGTAGCAGGCGAGCAGAAGATATTACATATCAACAATCGGTTTCAACCGATTGAACAAAATATTTGCAGTGGAAAATATCATCAGGATCTCACATCCCAAATACACATCACATAACCACCAAACGTGGATTTCTTAAAACATTGTTTGAAAATGTTTGAGAAACATCATCTTAAGATTACAGATCCAAAATATAGCACCTCCTCTCTCCTTCTAGGGTTCATCATGCACATCATTTCCTGTAACGTGAATTATAGAATAGGGGGTGATTACGTGGAATACACTCGTAGGGATAAAATCTGCATCTTAACATTCAACAGATATTTAAATCAGAAATATATATAATCATCACGGAACACAACACGAAATATACACAGCAGATAGGTACATGTATTTCCCATCTTATCCTATAAAAATGGTCTCATTACCGTTGGTGCATTTCAAGGGCTACCAAACCTTCCAAAGTAGTAGAAAAGGGGTAAGAGACGAATGCATGTGTAAGAGGTGGACCGCAGCCCGTTCTTAGTAATAAGTATGACACAACAAATATAATCACAACATTTAGTATTCCTCAATCATGCTTGGAATAGGAAAAACTGTAAACAGATAAAGAGTTAGGAATTACCCCCACCTTGTTTGATAGTTACCACGTGAGTAGCAAGTATCAAAGATCACGTATCCCAAGACTTCAATCCAACAGATAGCCTATAAATTTTATGGTGTTTCTTAGATCTTTATTAAATATAATTAAAGATTTAAACGATATCAGATCGGATACTATCGAATGAGATGAGACGGATCGAAAAGGAAGGTCTAACGATTGAGGTTGAAGAAAAAAGAGGGAAAGATTAGTTTATAAGGCTGAGGTGAAAGAGAATGAATTTTGGATCACAACAAAAAAAGATTGAGCTCGATCGAAGTTGAAACGAGCTCGAACGGAGCATTTTAAATTGAGGGATATTTTGGTAATTTGATCAAAGGGTTTACTTTGACCGGGGCCCATGACCCCCGGTTAATGATTTCTCATTGGCGACGACTCGATGATAAAATATGATAAAAAGAAAACATGATTCGAATCAAAAATCGAATCGAAAATGAGGCGTCGCGCGCGACCCGACGTCGAGAAAAAAAAACTCGACGGCCTCAGTAGCCTTCCTCGGCAGCTCGGCAGCGTCTCTCAGCAGTTGTCGAGTTTTCTCTGCAGCTCGGCAGCGGGTGCTCGACAGCTGTCGAGTTTTCTCGATAGCTTCTCTCGGTAGCTGTCGAGTTTTCTCGGCAGCCTCGGCTAGACTCGTGCCCAGGCCACCCGGCGTCGATCCTACTCGACCAATCCACTTCCCGGCACCACCAGTTGTGGCGGTGCCGTCCTGTGCCATAGTCACTTCATCCTCTGACGAGCCTGCACCATCGGCTACCACTTCCGGCCATCCCTCGTCGGATTCCGACATGAACAGTGTCGGAAAAATAGCCGCAAACACCCTTCGTCACACATGCATGCAAAACCAACCCTAGCCTTCGTCACACCACTCCATGACTTCGCCGGTGCATCACCAGCACCGGCTAACAACAGCGCACCGCCTTACAGCATGCATACACAATACACACGTTACACACACACACACTATACAAACTCCATGCAACAGCCCCCTTTCCAGCCCGTTTTCCAACACCGGCGCCGTCATCCATAGGGATGCCACCCCTCCAGCGGTTAGCCAACAACCCCAACAGCCCCACCAATGCCTGCACCAACGAGAAGAAGAGAGAGAGAGAGAGAAAACGGGAGAGAGAAAATGTGGCAAAAAGTTAGGGTTTAGGGTTTGGAGATTATTTTTTGTCGTTTTCCGACGAACAGAAAATCGAAATTGAATTTTGAAAGTTGTCCTAGAATCATCTCGTCGTGGGCTACGTTGTGTGCAAAAATCGGCCGAAACCGATGAGTTTGAAATTTTCCAGCGAACTCCGACGGCTGCACCAGCGACGGCGCGCGGTGCCGACGCTGATGGCGACACGGCTGAGACAGAAAAAAAAAAGGAAGAGTGAAAGAGAGGAGAGAAAGGCTTACGTGTGTTCGGCTCGTTCGAAGAAACAGTGAAAATGAATCGAATGAGCACCTATTTATAGAAATTAGGAAGTTACTGTTCATGTAGAGTAGGTTACTGTCCATATAGGTTAGGTTACTATTCACGATAAGATGTCGGTTACTGTTCATCAAGATTTCATTCCTCATTTTTTCGAAACTCCGTATTTTGTCTTTTTCTTTGTCGTTTGAGCTACGAGTGTCCTATTGACCTCTAGTTCGTTTTTATCTTCTCATTTTTCCGTTACGCATCTAATGGTATAAAAATGTTCTATGTTCCATGTCTATAAATTTTATCTATCTAAAATCGGTCGTTAAACACTTCTGAAATGCATGTAATTAAATTAAACACTCAAGAATTAATACACATAAGATATTTCAATTAAGGGTTTACTTATTCAATTAACCAATTATGCTTCATTTTTGTCTTGGGCACTACACATGCAATTCGAATCAATTCGGATCTGCGTATTTTTTTTTTTTTTGCTTCAGACCAAAACTTTTATGTACAAATTTGGTGACCTTTATGTATAAATTTTATGACATTTATGTTCAACAACTTAGAAAAAAGGAAGAATTTCAACAAAGTTTGTACATAGATACATTTATCTTATATCCATATGACCCTTATGTATATTCATGTGACTTTTATGTACAAATATTCACACCTTTATATATCCATACCTTTATATACTTTTATATATTACATAAAGGTGTGGATATTTGTACATAAAGATCACATAAATATATATAAGGGTCATATGAATATCACATAAAGGTATATATGTATATATTTTGCTGAAGTTCTTCCTCTTTTTTTTTTTTTTTTTCTAAGTTGCAATGTATAAAGGTTTCAACGTATATACAAAAGGTCACAACATTTATTTATAAAAATCACCAAATTTATACATAAAAATCAAGATATAAAATAAAAAAATAAAAAGATAAACTCATGAATCTGAATTGGGTTGAAGCTGCATGGATTTTAGATTCATGCACCTAGTGTATTGGATAATTTATGTTAATATATAGGAAATATTAATAGCTAATGAGACTAGCCCTTGAATTAGTTAGAATAATGTCAGACTTAAAGTATAATAATAAGGATTAAATCATAATAGACTTATAGTCTCTGATCATAACCACAGATCACCATTTTATTATAAAACTTAACTGGCGATATTTAATTGGTAACAAAACATAATATCCTATATAACCAATACAATAGTAGAATAATACCACTAATATTATAAAATGCTTCATATAAACATTTTAAAGTTGTTTATCTTTTTTTTACCTCTTTTTTTTTATTGTTTAGTAAAAAAATTATTTCATCTAAAAATATGAATATGAAGATTTAAGTGTTACTTAAATTTAAAAATAGTATATCAAATATCTAATGAAATTATTAAATCAATAAATTAATTTAATTATTATAACATAAAGGTTCAACTATATTACATAATTTTTTATATTGAAAAATATTTAAATTATTCACTTAAAGATTATGATATCTATATATAAAGATTATATTAATATAATATAAAAATTATATTCGTATAATATAAATTTTAACGTATGATATTTTTATGATATTTTAAAAAAAATATTAATTTAGGCGTGGATTCGGACCCAACCCAATCCAATCACAGACACTTAGTTCATAAGAATATTACTCCTAAATTAAATATGTGAATGCTCTTAAACAACGGATAAAGAAAAAAAAAACTATATTAGAAACTATAGTGCCATCTATTGGTTAATTACCTACATGGCTACATTTCAACTTTTTGTTTTTGCAAATAAACCCCCCAAACTTATAAAATTAAAATTAACGGCACTTTCAGTCTCCCGCTTAAAACCAAATACACATATATGTTAATGGCAAGGCTCTCTAATTTCGATCTCTGATTAGATTCTCTCTGCTTTGACAAACGTCAATCTGCTGTGATCATGAACACTGCGCGAGACTATAGAGAATCAATACCTTCAAATTCATCAAGTTTCGGTACTTTTGTTGCTTAGTTTATCATTATTTTATAATGGTTTAGTTTGTGATTATTTGATTTTGTTTCATTCTTCGACCCTTAGATTCTATACTGGTGCCAATCTCTCAGCTAGATTTTCTTCTAATGCCGCTAATTTGCCTTTGGATTTGGATTTGAGATTTCTGCTGTAAAATTAGGTTTTATTTTGAAATGTAGCTGCTGAAATTCTGATTTTGTTTCATTTTCTAGGATTTATGAATCGAGCGATTGATTCGAAGTTGTTTGAGACTTAAATGCTTTGCCTTTGGATTTGGATTTGAGATTTCTGCTGTCCTCCAGTAAAAATAGGTTTCATTTTGAAATTTAGCAGCTGAAATTCTGGTTTTGTTTCATTTTCTAGGATTTATGAATCGAGTGATTAATTCACAGTTGTTTGCGACATAAATGTGTACTGGCTATATGATCATCGGTTTAGTTTGTTGTTTCTATTCGTCATGATCTTGAATTAGTTTTATAGTGTTTGGAAAAAATCAAATCATTTTTAATTTGAACGAGACTGTATTGTTATTGGATCTTTCCTGTACCACACGAGCTTCAGCATTCCAGAATTAAGTTGATATATGAGCAATTATCTTAGATATAGAGTTGTTCCATATTTATTGATATTTTCTGAAGTTAATGTTTTGACTAAGATTTGTTCATTTTGCAAATGACTGAGTATGTTTGAATTTGAAATCTGCTGCAGGATGCAATGGTGTTTGTATTATGAGCACCGCGTGGAAAGATGGACAACATCTGTCCTTCATCAACTTCATCTCGTCTTTCCTTGATGCAAATTCTTTTAGATTGAATTTTGTGCCGATTGCTCCAGTATTCACTCTCCCTTGCCTGTGCACTTCTTCAGTGCTCTTCCTGCTTAACTTTTGAATGACCTCTTGTCAGGATTTCATCTTCAACTGTGGAGGAGTATCTGTAGCGTTCATATTTGCAACCAATTGGGATTCTAAGGACACAGAGTCTATTTTCAGCAGGTAATATTTCTGATGAGCAATCAAGATTTCTGTTTGTTTTGAAATTTCATCAACTTGGTACAGGATTCAGAAGTTAAGGGGACAGTTTGCGAATTTTTATGTGGTTGTTACTCTCCCAACCAAGGATCGGAATGACTCTTTCATACGCTCTTATTTCAAGTCAGTTAATTCTTTACATCTTGCAGTGGCATTCTTGTCTGAAGCTTGTAAACTGCATTCTTGGCTAAGCATGTGTGCTTGTTTTAAGATACGGCATGGAGCTTGGTAGGCCGACTTTCATTCCTGTACAAGACTTAGAGATGGGATTTGAGAAGATTGTAAAGATAGCACATGCTCGTGGAGGTGAGTTCATACTTCATATCTCACTATGCAGAATCTTCAAATGCATAATTAGTCCGGGCCTGACTCCAACGAGCAAAACATATTATTTTGCAGTTTGTAAGAAGCAGGATGCCATTGCGAAACTGAAAGCTGAGGTTTGTTGATTGAATCTTTTTCTCAGTGATTTCTTTTTTCTTTACATTACACACCTGAGAAGTGTTGTCATCCTGTTAGAGGGAAAAGTCAGTGCAGTCGATGGAAATCTATATCAAGGTAGTTACATCGATCCCTGGGATCGATAGCCATGATGCAAAAGCGGTAATATTATAGCATGCTGTCTGAATTGTGCATGATGGCATGGAGAAGTGTTTCTGTTTAAACTAATTATAACCAGTTTCATCTCTTGCAGCTCAATCAAGCCATTGGTTCCATAGAAGCAATAGCAAAAGCATCCAAGGAGTACATTCTGGAGAATACCGATCTTTCAACTAAGAAAGCTGAAACTATTACGAGGTTTTTCAGAGATCCCAAGTTTTACCTTGGTCCCAAGATAAAATGAATGGAGATTTGAAAGGTGACTTGAGTTTCTTTTGTTGGTTAGGACATGCTAATTACTGTCATTTCTGCTCCCAGAGATGCAAGAAACGATAGTTCTGTGATTTGGAAATAGATAAACTGGCATTTCGTGATTGTTGTTTGTGTAGAGCAATGTTTTAAACCCAACTAGCAATACACATAATTCATCTTGAGCTGGAGAAACATGTTATTGATGGATACTTTTTGCACACCTTTAACTAACAGATGCACATCACAAGGACTTAAAACACGAACATCAGTTGGAAGAATGGTTTAGCATCATCTCGTTACAAACTTGCTCAGCCGTGTGGGTTATCTAGGCTGCAAAATCCCATAGAAACAAATAAAGTACAATAATCTCAGGCTTGGAGAGAGAAGTTTGGAAAAGCCAAGCACAGAATATTCTACACCTTCCAGTTGAAGATCATGGAGTTATGATGGTGCACCAAGATAGGATGCAAGATGCAATATGTGCCATCACCTCAGCCCCAGTACGAGGGCCACGGACAATCAATGGTTGTTTTTCTTTCATATCTCTGGGTTGTGAATGCTATAATAAGGGTTAATGACATGGATTCCTCGACGCAACCAATCATGGTAATGACTTGCAACATGAGTCTGCAGTGCCAATCTATTTGAAACGCACAACATGATCTGATTCAGTGTATGCAGAAGCTATAATCTTCATCAAGTTGAGACAATAATTCCTAATGCACCAATTAGAAAAGCAACAGGCAGAAGATAAAGTCCTAGGCTAGCCTTTAGTTCCTTCCACTACACCCCATAATATCTTGTGTAGAACTAAAGGCTCGCCTAGGAGTTTTATGCATGCCAACTTGGTAGATTTGATTCTTCTCATGTGTTAATTTTTACAATTCCCAAATTTCATTGGAGGTGCTAAGACCAACAGTAGAGACCAATAAGCTATCTGAAAATGATCAAAACCAAAAGTAAACTAAACACTCTGATACCATGAAAACAAAAGTAGTTTTCCATGAATAGAAATTGGAAGGCTATATTTCTTCATATTCATTCAATGCTACACTGTATACAATATAGAGGTAGGTGATGTCCTAGTCTATATAGGTGACACAATGTGATTGGATACACAATGTGATTGATTATAATTTTCTTTGTTTAAGTAGTGGGTGATACTTATGATTTTCTAATTGTAGGATTGCGGTAAGGACACCAACGGGTGCTTAGAGTTCGTTGGAATAACAGATACGAAAAAAGATGGAATTTTTATTAATTGTTAAACAACAGAAGGTCTAATTTGATATTCTTTTCAGTTTATCTTTTAATATTCATACTGTAATTCTCAATAATTGGATGTTTGTGTGTTAATAGGAGACAATCACTAATATGGTTGTAGCATCATTGGTGTTTGGAAAACCCTTCAGGAAAAATTGTGGAAGAAATGTGGGAGGGCTGAAAGGTTATGGTCTAGATATATGAAATTACTTTTTTTGTTTCTTTACCTTTACAAAAGAATATTCCAGATTTTACAGAATTTGAAACTAGTTAGGGATTTTAAGGTTCTTCACAGAATTTGAAAGTAGTTAGTCTTGGATACTTGACTAATTGTATGTTAAAATCTTTTATTATAACTTTCAAATTATTTGATTTCTTGTTTAAGGAATACTCTTTTCATTTTAAGTTGAAATCTTTAATAACTTTTGAATTCTTTGATGTCTTGTTTTATGTATGCTTTTCATTTGTTCTTAATATAACTTTGATGGAGTCCACGCAATATCTAGAAGATTCATAATATCTTCTATAATATCTTTCTATACTTGGTAATTATCTTTTCCATAATTTTTTTGATACTCAAATTGTAATTACATCCTTATAATTATTCGAATACAATACGAAAATCCTCAATTGAGGAAAACATATCCTACTTCCTTTTTGAATGTTTTGTTTGATTTAAAAAAATTTAAATGCTTGACTTTGATTAGAGATGGTAGTGGATGTTTTGTTTGATTTAAAAAAATTTAAATGCTTGACTTTGATTAGAGATGGTAGTGGAGCGGGATTCCCCGTTCTTGCGGGCATCTGCCCAGAATAGAGTGGAGATGAGGTTGATTTTTCCCCTAAATGATGGACGGGGATTGTAGCAACTAGAATTTTTTTTTTTACTATATGAAATATGTTATATAATATTACGTAATATAGTATTAATATGTATAATACATAAGATAAGCTAAGTAATATAGTTATGTAATATAGATTATATTGACTTAATGTAAGATTAGATTAATTGTGATTAACAAAAGTCAAATCTTCTAGAAGGTCTAATGTGATTCAAAATGGGGAATGGAAGGGTAAGGTTTCATTTTTATTTTTCTTTCTTGTTTCTCCTTCAACAAAAAAGCTCAAACCCTCTCATCATCTCTCTCTCAATCAACCGCCGATCTTTGCCTCTCTACCGGCGGCCGACGACTTTCCGGCGAAGGTAAACGGGCCGGAAGTTGTACCTAGTTGAGTTAGTTGTAGGATGGCTATAAAAATTAAAAGAAAATGAATCTCAATTTTCCTCTCTCCCTCTCACCTCTGAGACTGCCCTGCTGCAGCTTGATCCGTCGTCCTGTTTGTTGTCGTCTGGTCGTAGTCGGCGCTGGAAGGCGTCGACGAGTCGTGGTCGGGAGCCGCCGCTTGCAACGGCGGCGAATCCTCTGTTCTTGTATGTGCTTGAGTCTGTTGGGCTGTATTTGGAGTATGTGGTTGTTGGCTGGTCTGGGTCGAGTCGGTTGAGGTGTTGGCCAGCGCCGGGGTCGCGCCGGCAAGAAGTGGGAGGCGCCGCCGTGAGCAGCGGCGCCGATGTCAGTGGTCGTTGGTTGTTGTTGCTGTCCGAGTGCATCTGTTGAGTCGGTTGTGTGTCTGTCGGGGGGGTTGTGGCTGGTCGGGGGTCGGTCTTGTGCGTGTGGCCGGCGACTGGGAGTCGCCGGCAAGGTCAGGGCGGCGGCGACGAACTCCGGGCAGTAGCAGAGGAGGCGGCTGGAAGTTTGAGGAAGAGTAGGGAATGGCAATTTTTGTAAATTTAATGGAGGTTAGGGGTGATTTTGTCAAGATATATATGTTGCTATAATTGGAAAGCTTAAACCTTATAATTGCTGAAAATTTTGTAATAAAAATTAGATAATCAAAGCATGTTTAAGACTTAAATTAGGTATAATTATCAATGGACATTGAAAAATATTTACTTTACATAGTTTTATTTAATGAATGATGATAATATGCATGATATTGCCTAATAAATTATGAAATTATGATAATAACATGTTTGGATTAGAATATAATAAATCTATGTATATTATCTTATAATTTATATCATATGATATATGAAAAACGAGTTTTAATTAAACGATAAATATAATGTAAGTTAATTAAATTATGCTTTGAATATCATAACTAAGTAAATAAACATTGGGCTATGAACTTAATAAAATGATATAGATATTTTTTTTGAATTTGAAGATATTATGAATCTTTTATCATAATTATTGAATTCATGAAAATGACGTTTTAAATTTCGGATATATGAGAATTATAGATAATAATTATAAGTAAATAGAATTTAATAAATAGGACAAGTTTTTAATTAAACATCAAAGAGAGATTATATAAATTAATGTATGTTAATTGAATCTAATATTATAATTACCTAGGAAATAAAGCCCTAAATTTTCATCTAATTAATTAAGAATGAATAGTTTAAGCTCAATTTTGTGGATTGAGTGTTATTGCATTATTTATTATAGATTATTTTAACCAAAGTTTTATTTGGAACTATAGGTTAAATTCATGTTTTGCAAGATTGCTTTTGAGACTAAAATATCGATCTAAAATATTATACTAATTAATTTATTTTAAATTTTACGTTCTAGTTATTAATTCTAAATCTAAGGTTTATTAACCTTAGATTTACCTCTAATTAAAACTGAAATAGTAAGTTCGTTTTGGACTTTCTATTTTAAGAAATTAGGCATAATTCACTATGAAATAGAATTATATTTTTTAAGAAATTAGTTTCTAAATAAATGATAGTTCGATTAGTTTCTAAGTCAAATCTTTATGATTTTAGGCGATATGCAGGAGTTCGCTCCGTAGATATCCTTGGCCCTACAGAGTTTGATCGTCTACCTTAAGGTGGGGAAAATTGCTAAAGCGGTATTTATAATTCTTTCGAAATATTTTAAATTACGGATTTTATTATGTTATATGAAATGTGTTGGGTTATGTGCTGAATGCATGCAATGTGATTATATGATGAAGATGACTCTGATTTTATAAGAAATGTGACATGTTTTATTATATACATGATGAATGCGTACTGAAAGATGATGAATGGCAAAATAAATGTTTATGTGATGCAATAAGCATGAATTTATGTGAATTATTTGAATTATCTATGGTGGCTAAGAACCACATTTATGGCGGCTAAGAACCGTATCTATGGTGGCTAAGAACCACATTTATGGCGGTTAAGAACCGTATCTATGGTGGCTAAGAACCACATCTATGGCGGCTAAGAACCGTATCTATGGTGGCTAAGAACCACATCTATGGCGGCTAAGAACCGTAAATTTTTGAACATGCAATTGATATGAATAATTATGAAATTTATATGTTTGCATATGAAATAATTGAATATTGATTATCTTATGTGATTTATGAGCTGATTTTCCCTATTTCATAACGTGATCCCACTGAGTGTATTTATACGCTCACCCCCTTTGCATGTTTTTTTTTTCTTTCTATGTTTAGATCCGGATGAGGATGGGCGAAGCTGAAGAAAGAATGGTTATACTTATTTTGCTGTATATAAATATATTATGCTATGTTAGCAAATGAATTGAAGATCTTTATATTTTTGAAGGATTGTAAAATTAAGCCGATGGCTTGTATTATGATACTTTTCGCTGCTAATTTTCTGATAACTTATAGTTTTATGTAAATTAATTTGGTGTATTTTAAAACCTTAGTGAATTTGGATTTTATGTTTTATCTAAAGTGTTCGCTTGTTGTGTTTTTGCTGGATGCCCGATTTTAGAAAATTGAATATTTTATATTTATTTAATAAGAAAATTGGGGCGTGACAGGGATTCCCCTTTCCCTACGGGGATCCATCCCGAATGGGGTGGGGATGGGGTCGATTTTTCCCCCGAATGGTGGGCGGGACAGGGACGGGGATCATATCCCCCATCCCGCAGAGATCCCCGCCCCATTCCCCACGGGACCTCAAATTATGTGTATATATATATATATATATTTTTAAATAATATAATATAAATTATTATAAAAAATAAATATATTTTAATATACAAATCAAAAACTCAAATCTTATTTCTCATTCTCTTCTAAGTGAATTTGAGCATTGAAAAATGATACAATTCAATATTTTAATTATATTTTGATATATGTAATTATATGAATTATTTTTATATATTATAAAAAAATTATTAAAAGAAAACCTTGGTGGGGCGGGGAATCCCTGTGAGGACGGGGGGAAATTTTCCCAGCGAAGCAAGCAGGGACGGGGATGGAGATTGCTCCCCTAGCCCCACCCCACCCCATTGTCATCCCTAACTTTGATATTGATTCGCATGTTATTAAAGATAAAGTCTTGGATGAGACCGTCTCACAGATCTCATTCTATGAGATGAGTTGAGTTGGGTTGAACATAAAAATTTATGTAATACTTTTGTATTTATTAAGTACCACTTTTCTATATATTATGTAATACTTTATATTATAAGATGCATTTTTAATTGAGTCCGACTATAAAAAAATATGTAATACTTTTATGTGTATGAGGTAATACTTTTTCGTGTATTAGGTAATATTTTTGTATTATAGGATACATGACCCGATTGGGTCAGGTTATAAAAAAGCATGCGGATCCTAAGGCTTCCAGGCGTTCTTCTCTCTCGCGCAACATGTAATACTTTTGTGTATATTAGGCAATATTTTTTTATATATTATGTAATATTTTTGTATCATGTACATATACTACTAAATATAATACAAAAGTATTATCTGATATATAGAAAGTATTACCTAATATATATAAAAGTATTACATAATTTATTATGTCTGACTCGACCTGACTCGACTCATTTTACAATATAGGATTCATGAGACGATCTCACATAAGACCTACGCATTATTAAATGCAGTAATCATTTCTTCTTGATAGATTGTAATAGGGGCTTATATGTGGGTGTGCAATAACACAAAACATAAATGATTTTCATTATGTTAAGTGTTTTGTAATAATAAAAAAAAAGGGAACATAATTCGTAAATTCAAAATAAAATAACAAATACATTAAAACCTTACAATTTTGAATTGAAGACATCTTTTAGCAAAAGCGTTTGTACTTGATCTTGAGCGGAAGTGTTAGTACTTGATTTTGAGCGGAAGCGTAAGTACTTGATCTTCAAAAGTTTTTCTCAAAATTCTTATTGATGGATTGAAGTTTCTTAAGACATTTTCTTTATTTTATCTTCTTCTCTTAAATAATATGGACTAAAACTTTGTCCAAAAATTATTCCCTTAAAATCAGCTGGAGATGGAGCTGAATTATTAGGAAGGGAGGAAAATTAAATCTCTAAAATCTCTCAAATCAGTTGAGAGAGAGGGGGGATGTTCATTTTTCAAAAATTCCACCAAATAGAAATTACATTATGGAATGAATCCCCTAATTCCTTTGGGGAGAGAGAAGTTTTGAAAATGAATTCATTCAAAAATTGACAGAAAAAACATATCCTTCCAAAAAAAAAAAGGTCCAAATAAAAAAGATTTATTTATGTATATTTTGAGGCAACCTTTGAGACTAGTATAATTTATTAATAGCAGTCTGAATTTTTTCCATCAAAAATTTAGATATTTTTTTTTTTCAAAACAAAATTAGTGCACAATAATAACATTAATAACATAGGCCACATAATAAAATAACCTAACATTCTCCCACTTAGTCGTATTGTTATTATATAATAGAGCACATATTAAAAGATTGGCCAATATAATTTTTTTTATTAATCATAAACCTGTTCAGTTAGAAATACCAAACCAAACTAAAGTAATCAGAATAACAAATGTCGTTATTTGATCCCCATTAATCATAGTATTGGCACTCTTTCCAACAATAGTTAATAATCTTCATTCGGTCCTTATAAGTAATTAGCAAATTTATAATTTAAAGACTTAGTACATAACATAATATATATATATATAGCTTTCAACATCAAAATTACAATACATTAACAAAACCCATGCCAACAACATGCTCTTTGTAAAGAGTGGGTGGAAGCGCTTTTGTTAGAGAATCAGCTAACATAGCTCTTGTATTAGTATGTTGTATCATAATAATACCGTCTTTGACTTTGTCTCTAACAATAAGATATTTGATGTCAATCCACTTGGATGCACCACTTGATTTGTTATTCTTAGAGAAGAAAATAGCAACCTCATTATCACAAAATAAGGTGAGTGGCCTCGCAATACTGTCAATTACTTGAAGTCCTGTTATAAAATTCTTTAACCAAACTGCTTGCCCAGTAGCATGATAACACACTACAAATTCTGCTTGCATAGTGGAAGATGCCCTTAAAGACTGCTTAGCATTCTTCCATGAAATCAGTCCCCCTACAAGCATAAATATGTAACCTGATGTGGATTTCTTACTGTCAACACATCCGGAAAATTCTGAATCAGAATAACCAATAACTTCAAGGTTATTTGATCTCTTGTAAGTAACCGTATAATCTTTTGTCCCTTGCAAATAGCGTAAAACTTTCTTGGCAGCTTTCCAATGGTCCATTCCTAGATCAGTTTGGTATCGACCAAGCATACCAACTGCAAATGCAGTATCACGGCACGTACAAACTTGAGCATACATAAGACTCCCTACTACCGAAGCATAAGGGATTTGCTTCATGTGAGTACGTTCCGTTTCATTTTTAAGACATTGAAATTTGCTGAATTTATCACCCTTGACAATAGGAGCAACACTAGAGAAGTAGTTGTGCATGTTATATCTTTTGAGTATTTTCTCAATGTATGCCTTTTAGGATAAACCTAAGATCCCACGAGATCGATCTCGGTGAATTTCAATCCCTATAACATAGGAGGTTTCACCAAGATCCTTCATTTCAAACTTAGCTAATCGAAAACGTTTTGTCTCGTATGACATGTCTAAATCACTGCTTGCCAATAAAATATCATCCACATATAAAACGAGAAAGATAAATTTACTCCTACTAATCTTGAGGTATATGCATTGATCTATTGTGTTTTCTTTAAAACCAAACTCGTTTATAACCTCATCAAACTTGAGATACCATTATCGTGATGCTTGTTTTAAACCATATATTGAATGTTTTAACTTATATGCCATATGCTCCCTGTCTTCTACAACAAACCCTTTAGGTTGTTTCATAAAAATTTCTTCATGCAAGTTGTCATTGAGAAATGCAGTTTTCACGTCCATTTGATGTAGTTCTAAATCATAATGAGCTACAAGGGCCAAAACAATTCTTAATGAATCTTTCTTTGAGACAGGAGAAAATGTATTGTCATAATGTACACCTTCTTGTTGTGTAAATTCCTTAGCGACTAGTCTGGCCTTAAATCTTTCAATGTTACCTTTGGAGTCAGTTTTAGTTTTATAGACCCATTTACATCCTACAGGTTTAACCCCAACATGCAACTCAACAAGATCCCAAACTTCATTAATTTTCATAGATTTCATCTCGTCATTCATGGCTTCCAGCCATTGAGATGATTTATCACTCATAATACCTTACTTGAATGAGATAGGATCATCTCCATTACCTATATCACAAACCTCCTCAGTAAGGTATACGATATAATCATCAAGTATGGCATATCTTCTTTCTCTTTGTGATTTACGTAGGGGCTCTTATGGTAGCATAGGAGCTTCATCAACAATAGGTACATCATGAGTTTCTTCATTAATCTCTTGAACAATAGGTACATTATGAGTTTCTTCATTAATCTCTTGAACAAGTGGTATATAATTTGTTACCTTTTGAATTATCGGAATAGGAACATAAATTTGATTTTCTTCAGGTTTACTGTTCTATTACTCCCACTTACGTTGCCACTTTCAAAAAATACAGCATGTCTTGTCTCAACTATTCTAGTGGTATGTGATGGGCAATAAAATCTGAAACCTTTGGATCTCTCTGGATAACCAATAAAATAACAACTAATGGTTCTGGAATCAAGTTTCTTTAGTTGTGGATTATAAACTTTTGCTTCAGCGGGACAACCCCACACACGTAAGTATCCTAATTGTGATTTTCTACCAGTTCATAGTTTATAAGGTGTTTTTGGAACAGATTTACTAGGAACCCGATTTAGAATATGTGTGGCTGTTTTCAAAGCTTCTGTCCACATAAAATTCGGCAATGTGGTATTGCATATCATACTTCGTACCATATCTATTATTGTACGATTATGTCTTTCAGCAACTCCATTTTTCGAGAGTCTCCCGTCATAGAGTACTGATGAACAATACCATTTTCTTGAAGAAATAAAGCGAATTAGCCTGGATTTTGACCAAGGTCGTTGTGTCTACCATAATATTCACCGTCCCTATCTGATCGCACCACTTTAATCTTAAGGTTATGTTGATTTTCAACCTCAACCTTAAAAATTTTGAATTTATCTAGTGTTTCAGACTTTTCATTAATCAGATACACATAACCATAAATAGCGGGAATAATCGTCAATAAAAGTAATAAACGATTTATGCCCGTTAATACCTGGAGTAGGAAAAAGACCACATATATCAATGTGAATAATTTCTAACAGTCCCCCACTTCGAGTGGCTCCTTTCTTATTCCCTTTAGAAATTTTCCTTTGATACATTCTACACAGTTATCGAAATCAGAAAAATCAGAATTTCATTTCTAATGAGACGTTGCATTCTTTCTCTTGAAATATGGCCCAACCTGCGATGCCATAATTTAGAAGAATTCCCAACATCACGATTTCTCTTGACTCCACGTTTATGATTAACACTAGTAATATTCATAAATAACAGAGATTCACAAAAGGAAGAATCCAAGCATAATTTATATAGATTATCACATAATAATCCAGAACCAATAAATTTAAAGTTTTGATATAGTTTCAACTCATTATTCCCAAACTGAAATACAAAACCATACACATCAAGTTTAGAAACAGAAATTAAATTCCTAATCACAGTAGGAATATAAACTACATCATTTAAATCAAGAATAAGCCCACTCTGCAAAACCAAACGAAGAGTTCCGACAGCCTCGACTTCAGCCTCTAATCCGTTGGCAACCTTAAGTTTACTTTCTCCCATCTGAAGCATCCTCATGGAATGGAATCCCTACAACGAGTTCGTAATGTGCACAGAGACACCAGTGTCAACCCACCACATATTTAAGGGAACATCAACTGAAAAGGTTTCACAAATCATGAAATTTAAATCATTACCCTTTTTAGCGAGCCAATCTTTAAACTTCGCACAGTCCTTCCTCACGTGTCCATGTTTCTTACAGTGGTGACACTTAGGACCATGCACAGGTTTTGTATCAGATGTGTTTATCTTGTTAATACCAGTAGCTATATTCACTTTGTTCTTACCTTTACCATTGTCCTTATTTTTCATCTTCGGACCTTGAACGACAATGTGTGCATAGTCAGGTTTCTCATTCTTAATCCGTTCTTCTTCTTCAACACATATGGCAATTAATTCGCTCGTTTTCCACTTTTCTTTCTTCATATTATAATTGATCTTGAGGACCAAATTGTGCAGGAAGAGAAGTCATTTTGAAATGAACTAAAAACCCTTCAAAAATTGCCATATCCATCCCGTTCAATTTTGCAGCCATATCATTCATCTTCATGATATGTTCACATACACGACTTGTCCCGTTATACTTGGTGGTGAGCATTTTCATTATGAGAGTACTTGCATTAACCTTAGAAGTACTTTTAAATTGCTCTTCAACAGAAGCCAAATATTGTTTAGCAGTAAAAACATTATTTGCATCATCCTTTTTAGGAATACCTCCTTTTATAGCACTTGTAATAGTATTTTTCATAATCATGATAGACACGTGATTTGACTGCTCCCATTTAGCAAAATTATTCTTTTGATCATCAGTACTTGTTGCTATAATAATAGGTTTGTCCATTTGTAATGTCTGGTCAATATTCAGAACACCAAGACAAATCTCAATTTGCTCCTTCCAAGTGGAAAAATTAGTTTCGTTCAGTGGCACTATTCCAGAGATTTGAGCATGAACATTATTCAATGCTGCATAAAATTGAATAAACAAATTCATCTAATAAATTAGAATGGCAATTAAAGTTGGTAAAATTAACCTTAATAATTTATTAAATGTAAGAACATAATTAATTTGTATCACCTTTGCGCAGAAACAAATTAAGACAAAAAAGAAATCACAATCGTAATTAAAGTTGGTAAAATTACCATCATAATTTATTAAATGAGAGAACATAATTGTGGAGTAAACACAAAATAATAATAAATATTACCACCATCAAGAACTTCATTTTGATACATCATCAACCAATGAATTTCATAAAATACATTTTATATGAATTTACGATGGCTCTAATACCAAATGATAGACTTAAAACATTATGTTAAGTGTTTTGTAATAATAAAACACATATAATCCGTAAATTCAAAATAAAGTAACAAACACATTAAAACCTTACAATTTTGAATTGATGACATCCTTTAACGGAAGCGTTAATACTTGATCTTGAGCAAAAGCGTTAGTACTTGATCTTCAAAAGTTTTCCTCAGAATTCTTATTGATGGATTAAAGTTTCTTAAGGCATTTTCTTTATTTCATCTTCTTCTCTTAAATAATATGGACTAAAACCTTGTCCAAAAATTATTCTCTTAAAACCAGTTGGAGATGGAGCTGGATTATTAGGAAGGAAGGAAAATTAAATCCCCAAAATCTCTCTAATCAGTTGAGAGGGAGAGAGGGGATGTTCCTTTTTCAAAAATTCCACCAAACAGAAATTCCATTATGGAATGAATCCCCTAATTCCATTGGGGAGAGGGAGAATTTTTTGAAATGAATTCATTCAAAAATTGACAGAAAAAACATCTCCTTCCAAAAGAAACGTCCTAATAAAGAAGATTTATTTATGTATATTATGAGGCAATCTTTGGGACCAGTATAATTTATTAATAGCAGTCTGAATTTTTTTCATCAAAACTTTTGATACTTTTTTTTAAAAACAAAAATTAGTGCACAATAATAATATTAATAACATAGGCCACATAATAAAATATAAGCTAATAGATTTATCTTCATCGTAAGACAAGACTTCTTCTCAAAACAATTTTATTATTTTCTTGTTAATTTTTTTGATTAAGACATGTTAGTATAAAATTTAATTAACTTATTTTCTTATTAATGAAATGATGACATATCAGTTATGTTTATATATAAATTCAATTAATATTACTGCTTTTTTTATTATATATTATTTGAATTTTCGGAAATAAATTTTTTAAAGTGTCACCAATTCAATTGTAAATAATGAAGCGAATTGATAGCCGTAAAACATCAAAATGCGTCGCTAATTTTGATGAGACAAACCAAATATGTAATAGGAAGTTTGAGTACCCCATTTTTTCATTATATTTAAGTGAAAATATAGACTAGAATTGAATCTAGTTATAGGTGCTGAAAGATGGAGAAACTCTAATAGACCGTGCTGCATCGAGAGCTTAAGACTGAAGCTGCTGCAAGAAGCAGATAGAACAATACTGCACGAAGTAGATACAACAATGCAGCAAGTAAATAAGAACGGCAAACAACGACACTACAAGAAAAGGCTACAGGAATACTGTAAGAAAAGATATAGCAATATTGTATGAAGTTACTGCAAGAAAGTCAAAATACAGCAGCACTGAAAAGAATGAATAGCTGCAAGCAGACCTAAGATACAGCACGAAGCCCACTGGATAATCAGCCAACCGCGTTTATGACAAACAGAATAAGTATCCTGCAATTCGAGAAAGGTTAAATGCAGTACGAGAAAGGTTAAATGCAGTACGAGGAATGAAGAATAAAGAGAGAATAAATAGAGCCGTTTCAGAGAAGATCAAAGCTACAGACACGGAGCCAATGCCAAGACGACACATGAACTGACGGGCTGCAGAAAACTGCAAGCCGCAACCACCGCATTAAATGCTCTGAAAGAAAAAGTCAAGTCGCATTAAATGCGAGCCATACCTTTAATCAAGTACGTTTAATTTCAAATGAGAGATATCTTCTTCAACGGATATCTTTCTACATGTATAAATAGAAGACGAGCAACCCTGAAGCTGACTTCTGAAACATCTATGCGAAAAAGCATAAGCATTCAAAGCTATATTCTCTCAAGCATACTCTACAGTTTCAGTCATTTGACCTAAGTGAAGTAAACAAAGTTCAAGCTAAAAGATCCATCAAAGGATTCAGTAGCTCACTTCACCGCACCAGTTGAAGAATAAATTTATATACTTTTAACCTTGTTGCTGTATGCTTAGGTTGTTTTAGGTGTCAAACAGTTGATATGATTTATCCTTGTTGTTTGTATAGTTGTCTAATTGATAGACAATTCCCTGTGTGAGAGTGTGAAACCCTGTGTGGGTTGCCTTTAGAACTTGCAGTTGCTGTGTGTACGCTAGGTTCTAGTAGGTGTTAGTTTTGTGAGTTGATAGATTGTTAGGAGTGTCCTGTAAATCAATCTTGCTTAACAAAGTTCCTGCTCGAGGTAGCAATAGAGTGGACGTAGAAGGATTACACCACCTTCAAATCACTATAAATCATAAGTGTTTTATTGCTTTTCTTATCTATGCTTTATTTTTATATATCTATCTGTCATAAGCATAAAACATTTTGAAAAAGATCATATTTGAGAAAATCAGCCTTGTGTCAAAAACATAATTTCCGGTGTGTATAAATACTCTAAGTTACAGTGTGTAGCACTACATACTAGTGCTGTAAGCAGTAACTGACTGGTGCTGCAAGTTCAAGTAACTTGCAGAACAGTAAGTTTGTTAAAAAATTTAAAATCGACCAAGGTTCACTCACCCTCCTTTGAACCTCGAACACCACTTGGGACCAACAATTACAAAATTAACAAGATTAATAATTAAAATGTCGCTAAATTAGTGACACATTCATGTATAAGTTATTAAAGTTAGTGACACATTCAACAAAAAGTGTCACTAAAATTCGTGGCACATTAAATCAAGTGTCACTAAAGATGGTGACACAATAAAATAAAAAAGTAATTACAATTAATGACATATTAAGAAAAAGTGTCACTAAAAATTTGTGACACATTATAAAAAAGAGAAAAGACACCAAAATACCACAAAATTTTATCCTAGTCCAAAATGCCACAAAACTTAAAATATAGTCCCAATATGCCACAAAAGTGGTTAAAGACCAATTTACCCCTAAAAGTATACATTGTTAAATGTTATTCCCACTCTTATTTTATGATTTCCAAACCATTTTGCTAAATCAGTTTTAAAACCGGATATAATTATCTTGGTATTTAGGCTGAAAACCTTTCTCGTGCCCCAAAAACCACTCGTATTTATACTTGTGATCTGGTCTGAAAGGTATAACAATGCCACTTACTGGTTGATTATTATTTAGAAACAAAATTAATAGAGTTTTCCAATATTTATGTTTATTGAGATCTGATGCGCAGAAATGGTATTAGAGCCAAATTTTATGGAAGATATAAATTTAAATTATTTATACAATATAATTTTCTTGTGCCTAACGGGAGGAGAAAATCAAGAAAATGTATCCGAAAATTATTTCGAGATAAAACAAGTGCAGAATTTCATTAAATGACATCCAGCAAAGATTAGAACATAATTGTTCCAGACACATTTAAGGTCACCCAAGACCTTAGGGAAGTCCAAAAGACCATTATATACTATGGTGGACAGATGGAAAAGATGTGCCGATCTCTATCCGAGATCCAACAAGATGTTTTAGATCTGAAAAAAGAAATTACAGATCTGAAAGGAAGGTTACCCAGGTGAATAGGTAGATCGATGATTCAAAGATGCGTTCGGAGATATACCAAATATTCCTAAAAGAAAGGCTACGGAAGTCCCGAAGTCTAAAAGCTACGAAGAACTCTTGCTCGACATCATACGACAAGTTTGATAGAGGTCTCAAGAGTAGACATCTCAGAATTAACCGAATCACTTTCCAATTTAGGAATTGTGGATCTAGTTAATCTCAAGATGAATGATCATATTACCAAACAAGAAGAAGGAAGTACGAGCGTAGATACACCCTTCCAAGGTGCTGAAGAACCGGTCTCTCAACAAAAATGGAGACAGGATCAAGTCGACCATAATGCATTTGTGGATCGAAAAAAGGGACAAACTGGATAGAATCAGACAGTATCAAATAGTCCTTGGGCAAAAATGATGTTAGAATCAACATATCCGTTCGGGTTGGTGCTCACAACCGATATCATCGACTTTAGAAACATGAAAACTTTGATCGATGAATGGACGACGTCCTTAAAAATTGCCTCATCAACGCTAGACATTGATAAGGACCAATTCAGCAAACTTGTAGAAAACACCCTACAAGGTTCGGCCAAGAAAGCATGGGAGATTACAGACGCCCATGTCGAAGAAGAGATCAGATCCGGAGATAATATGTATGAAATTATCGAAAAGATAGGTCACTTACTCAAACTATTCTTCATCGGAGATAGATACTTTGATGAAAGAAAAGAAGAAAAGAAGAGAGAATATACACAAGCTCTGTATGCTCTCGAATTAAGAAGTATATGTTATGCGAATGAATACATATATTGGTTCTACAAATATTACTTCCGAGCTCAAATACCATTGAATGTTGCAACAGAATTATTCTTTGCAAAAATATGCAGCCTATGGAAAGAGATGCTTATACAAATATATAAGGTGCCTCCAGGGAGAATCAATTCAGTGGCCAGAAGAATGTCATTTTTAAAGGACAGTCTGAGAGAATGGTGTCATCAAGTGACACTACAAAAGAACAAGAAGAAACTATATTATGCGGATGAATACATATATTGGTTCCGTAAATATTACTTCCAAAGCTCAAATACCATTGAATGTTGCAACTGAATTATTCTTTGCAAAAATATGCAGCCTTTGGAGAGAGATGCTTATACAAACATATAAGGTGTCTCCAGGGAGAATCGATTCAGTGGCCAGAAGAATGTCCTTTTTAAAGGACAGTTTGAGAGAATGGTGTCATCAAGCGACACTACAAAAGAATAAGAAGAAACTAAGGGGGTTGGTAAAAAAGACTCCTCTTTGTTGCGACAATAATGATTTTTCAAGTATTATTGGAGAACCAAGTCGCGAAAGACACGGTAAATGAAAGAAACACTTCCAAAGAAGGTTTCAATCGAAGTCCGAAGGATCATACCGAATATCTTCCAATCAAGAAAGATCATGGTGGTCCAAATCAAAGGCTAGATCTTATAAATCTGGTCAAAAGACTGGTCCATCCAGGTTTCCATCACAAGGATCTAGATCCATAGGGAAGCCAACAGGAGAAACAACCAGAAGGAGAACTTTCAAACGAACTCATACTCGTACAAATGAAAGTTTCAAATATTGCAACTGCTGGACGTGCGGTGCGAGAGGACATATTTCACCCAATTGCCTACAGAAGCAAAAAGATGTGCGCCAGTTTGAGCCAACGGACGACATCCTTGATGCAGTCTACTACGGTGATTTGGTGCCGGTTTACAAGTTTGAGGTCATCTCTTCGGATGAAAGCATCTATGAAGAAGAGTTCGAATTTGATTCAGAAGGATCTGATGGATCATATACAAAATCAGACGTGTAGCCACGGTGAACAGAAAGATAGACTCCAAACCTCGGAAAGTCTATCAAGATTCTTTTTAAGAATGACCATCTCAAACAAGACGATGGAAAGAATCATGCGACAAGATTCAACCTTGAATCCATATGATGGTTTTTAGATTGGAAGTCTTAATCGAATCTGTGATCAGATCGGGTTAAGACAGCGCAAGCACCACATAATCTATCGGGAGAACTCAGGTGAGTTTTCAATTCCTATGGAATTAACCGGTAACCAAGTTGATATGCAGCTTATCCCAAGAGAAAAAATTCTTGAGGTACTGAGCAATATCAAAGAAAAGGGAGCAGTTACTATGAAATGGATCCATATTGGAACTATTGAAGTAGTAATTAAAGCAACCTTCAAAGAAGGTATTGATTTAGAATTATATTTATCTGTAATGGATAAGAGAATCAATAATTTGCGAGATAGTTGTCTTGGTACAATGATAGGTAATCTGTATGCAGGTAAACTCTTGTTTAATATCCATCCTAGGATTGCATACAACCTAGCTGACCAAGATTTTGATAGAGTCTTAACCCTTCATCAGGACTTCAAACTAATTGATTTAATGAAAATGGGTAATAGACCATATTCTATCACGTATAGAATAGCATATGCACTTTCCAATACACATCATTCAGATATGTTTCTTAGGAAAGAGTATATAGAAATTCCTAAAATTTTCAAGGAATTTGCCAAAGTTATGACACCAGACCCTATCTAGATACCTAAGATAGGTGGTGTTAATATACTAATTAAAGATCATCCAATTTTAAATAAATCATCAAGATTTGATTCTGAGATTAGTAACAAGATGCCATTTTCCGAAGATAGGATTCTAAGCCTAAAAGGAAAAGAACCATATGAGGATTTTAATCCACAACAAATTAGGGTAAGAAATGTTAAAATTAACAGCCCTGATGGTTGGAAAGAAATCTATTTGATATATCTGAAGCGGATAATTTGTTTCCTTATGACGAGATATATCATTTACAGCAACCAAGTGTAGATAGATATGCAGGCTTGTTAAATATAGTTGGTTATGAAGTATCTGTTACATGAAGGGCAGGTAAAACTGAAGGTGTTATGACCCTTGGTCTAAGTTTTCTTGAGGATCACAAACCTTGGGGAAGAAAAAAAAATGGATGGAGTTCGACCTTAATGGACATACAATCAGGGTAGAATAAAATCAGTTTATATGCCAGGATTGCGTATAGAATCCTGGCGTATAGACGAAGAGATCGAAGATCTCAGAAAAGAGAAAGATGAGTTATACGACCTTATAAGAAATATGCGAGACAATGGTCAAACTCATCAAATACAAGACGTGATAAAATTACAAGAGTTAGCCTATGAGCATAATATAAGAAGCTCAAGGATAAACATGTTAGAATCCTGAAAAAATATGAAAAAATATACGAACGATTCTGAATGACAAATATTTTTTCTATATATATATATCCGTTGGGATATTATATGATCAATATAAGACATAATATTTTGCAGCTTATATTGACTCAGGTTCAGACATTTGCACAGCAAAGCCAGACATGTTTCCCAGCGAATCAGTGGAAAAATTACCTCTTATTGCAGGAAGAGATTTCTCCCAGAAGATCCTAATACTCAATGAGGGTATTCAAGAATCAAGAATAATGATTGGAAGCACATTCGATACCCCTTCGTATAAAATAAGAATGCCACCTATCTATATTCATGATACAGGTGCTGATATTTTGTTGGGTAATAATTTTATCCAAACATTTGCAAAATATGAGCAGGATAATCACAAGAACCTGTTAACCTTTACTACTAACTGTGGTAGTTTGATACAGGTTTTGCGGCGAGAGAAAGCTTTTAATAGGATAATGCCTATTAATTTTCACAGCAAACGTGGTGATAATGATGCCAAGTTAATTCATCCTAAAATGCAGAACACGAGGAAATTTGGAGAAGCTCTTTTATCTTATAAACAAGAGGGAATGGAGGAGGTACATAAAGAAGCGATTCAGTTTCTAAAAAATGTCTTGCAAGAAGGATCACCTCAGATTGACATTGATGAGGAAAGTTTACTTTCCCTCGAAAATGTTAAAAGGCTAATCCAAGGGAATTTCAATGAGAATTCTCTAGTCTGGTGGGACAAAAACCAGATCGAAGCAACCCTAAAGGTAAAAGAACAATACCATTACGAGTTGGTTCGATATAAGTCGATTTAGATGAATATTAAAGATCGAAGAGATATGCAAAAGATTATTAAAGAGCATATCGATCTTAATCTGATCGAAGCAGGTATTTCTCCTTACAGTAGCCCTGAGTTTTTGGTAAGAAACCATGATGAAATAAAGAGAGGAAAAATAAGGTTAGTAATTAACTATTAAGGTATTAATAAGATTACTGAATTTGATGGTTATTACATTTCAAGTAGAGAATACTTAATTGATTGCATTAAAGGATCAACAGTGTTTTCGAAATTTGATTGTAAGTCTGGATTCTACCAGATCAAGTTAGAAAAAGATCCAAAGAAATTTACAGTCTTTTCTACTCCACAGGGTCAGTATATCTGGAATGTACTTCCTATGGGACTTGTAAATGCACCCCAGATATACCAACGAAAGATGGATAATCTTTTCAAAGATTACTTTGAGTTTAGGTTTGTTTACATAGACGATATTTTGATTGCATCTAAAAATATGAAAGATCATTTGAAGCATCTTGAAATATTTTCAGAAGCATGTCACAAAGAAGGATTAGTGCTTTCTAAAAAGAAGGCAATAATCGCAGTTAATAGAATCAAGTTTCTCGGTGTTATTGCAGGTATAGAACTACAGGAACACATTGTGGAGAAAATCCACAATTTTCCAAATGTTCTTAAAGATAAGAAGCATCTTCAAAGCTTCTTGTGAGTGATTAATTTTGCAGGTTCGTTTGGACTTAGCAAAATATCACAAGGATTTCCGTCCTTTATTACAAAAGGATGAAAAGACCAAATGGAAATGGGAAGATATCCATTCCCAAAGGGTTCGAGAGTTAAAAGAGGTTTGCAGTAACCTACCGAAGCTCGCGATTCCTCAAGACGAGGATCAGTTAGTTGTTTACACAAACGCTAACAATTTTTGATGGGTAGCAGTACTCATGAGAAAGACAGCTACTGGTGAAGAACCATGTAGATATACAGGATGGTTGTTTATAGAACAACAAGCCAGAGTCTGGCATATTAACGAGAAAGAATTCTTTGCGGTTTGGAAAGCGTTTAAAAAATGACCTTTATTTTTATTAGCCAAAGAATTTATTTTAAAATTTGATATACCAATGTGAAAGTTTTTTCGAAAAATAAACTTGAATCAAAAATCGAAAAAGCTCGTATTATCAAGTGGCAAGCAGAATGCCAATATTATTTATTTGATATTGTCATTGTGAAATCTAATGAAAATGTTCTTGCAGATTTCTTAACAAGAGATAGACATCCTTAACGCGAATTCCATCACAGTCAGATCAAGACACCTCAGGGAAAATCTTGAAGAACTGAACAAGGCATTTGAGTTGCTTAGGATACGTGCCGAAGTAGCCTCATATGTTCAAAAGGTAGATTTGGACAAAGTTCAAGCAACCGTACAAGCTTCGAGATTGACCCAACTCCATTTATGGAAAACATTGGAAGGGCCTTGCACAAGGATGGGTTCACCATCGGTAATCCAGAAAAAAAAAATGAGAAAGGTTCATCATCGATGAACAAACAGGATGTTTTTACACCTGAGGCAGGACATCCTGCAGATAAATGTTTTTCATTGGATACCGGTGAAAAGGCTGATAACGTCAAAACAAGCACTTTATCGGACTCCGATAAGAATTTTAATTCGGAAAGTCAGGATGCAATTCCAGGCAACCCGAGTCAACCCAGCACCTCTGGGGTAAAAGATGGAGAGGTTAACCTAAAGCCACAGACAGGACCTAAACAGGTTAACACTAATCAAGCTGTTTCTCCATTTCAGGTTTATCAAAGAACATGGGAGAAATTGGTTACGAGAAATGGGATCAATCCAGGAAAAATAACTGCCGATTGGTCTGGAAAGTATCCACGATTTTGGATGCTTTCGGGAGCAAACCCACAAGATGTGTGAGAGTGGTTCGATTTTGAAGCCATTGCTTCAATATTCACAACCGCACCCAGTTTTTCAAAGATTTCCAAATTACCAGAATGGATAGCTACTGCCGTGCACGACTCATGGCAGAATAACCCACATCTGAGTCAAGGAGATATGCTGGAGTTAAAAATAATTTCATCAGCTCTAGAAATCACGGGTACAGGGTCTCACCCAGTTTTTCAATTCATAAAACTACAGAGATCAGACATGGTAGCTTTCAACAGAGTTAAAACACCACCATCAAACAACCCCTTAGTGGTCGTCCTTACCGAAGATGATATATCGACACGGCGAGCTTGGGGACTTTAGGTCTGTGTCACAGTGATGGACAAAGTTAAGTATCCATTTAAGATATTTCAAAACTCTGTAAATGGATCTTTCCTGTTAAATTCAATGACAGGAAACACGACTAGATTTGTTGAAAACCTTTTTGAAAATAAGAGGAAGCTTATCTGGGAAAACAAGGTTCCAACAACGGAGCTCACCAGAAAGAAGATATATAACATGATACATATCGGAAGATGGGAAGAACCAATATGTTCTTACTGTTAGGCTCAAGAGAAACCTTTGTTCGGACAAGGTTTCAAAGTTAAATAGGATAAACCTGATTACCCAAAGAAGAAGGGAAAATGGAAGGGTTTTTAGACAATAAAAATCAAAAAATGTAAAAGAAAGTGAGTCTAATTGGACTCGATAGTAAACAAGTTGTATTGTATTCTAAAAATGTAATAGATAAGAATACAATATAAAGGGTTCAAATACAAACCCTATACAGGTTCAAATGGGGCTAAGAGATCTTTCTTGGCTCTATCCAGCACATGGCATTCCTGTCAGATAAGGTGTAATGGATGGACCCACCATCTTTGAAGAATCAGCACCAACGGCAGACGAATTGCCAAAAGACAAAAATGGACCCCTCCACTTAATAAAAGATGCGTTACCGACGCAAAAAGACAACGAATTGTGGAAGATGCATTTACCAAAATGTGGGTGGAAATTAAAGAAAGTCGGCCCTACCCACTAACCAAGTGGAGTGCAAGCTGGCAAGGCAATAATGGATCCACACAGGAGCACATTGATGCCTATAGAAGGAGGCATTTGGCCTCAAAAGAAGATCATCGAAAATCCACAACTTCTCTTTCTTTCTTTTCGAGAAATCTTCTCTCTAGTTGGTAATAGCTAAATTTTCAAGCTTTCCTGTTTATGGGGGTTTTCCCTTTTCAAGTCTTAGCCATGATTGGCTAAATCAAGTTTCTCCTCCAATGACGGAGAAAATAGTATTATAAAATAGTTTAATTTATTATCTTCAATAAAAAGACTTTTGCCACAACACTTTATTTCATTTATAATTTTGAGTATAAAGTTCATCCAGTAGTGAGTCTCCCCAAAATTCCCCCGTGTTTGGCAGTGGTCGTTGAAAAGGGGTACGAAAGGGTTCTCGAAGGGACAATCGATTTAGAACCATAGACTGCGGGCGAGTGGTTGGATCGTTGATCCGTAAAACCTAAATCGAGAAAACCAAGGAGAGATCTTGAGACGAAGATGAGGTATGAAATTTTACTCAATTTTATTTATGTTTACAGAAGTATGTTGAGCCTGATTATCGATCAAATTGTGTTAATCCGGATCTAATAAATGTAAAGATTGGAAAAAGGAAAAAATGGCTAATGACAAATATGATTTTTTCGAAAATAAGAAAAGTCAACAAGGGTAAAATAGTATTTTATCATAAAAATAGGGTAGTTGGGGATGTTTTATTATAAATTGTGGTATCTGGGGATGTTTTTTTATATTATGTGATAATTTAAGATAAAATATAAGGAATTGTGGTAGGATGAGATATGGACTCTTAAAAAAAATAAGAAATTGTGGTAGAATGAGATATGAATTCTTGAAAAAAAATGTCACTAAAGATGGTGACGTAATTTAAGAAAAATGTGGCAATAACGTTAGTGGCACTTTGAAAAAGCGTCAATAAAGCTATATTTATGATACAATATATTTAAAAAATTAGGTGACACAATTTAGCTTCACCGTTTTAATTTCATGACGTATATTACAAAAGCATCATGATTTCGTGTAGACAAATTTATGAACGCAATTATGAGGCTTTCAAAGAAAAAAAACTTGGAAAAAACTAAGAAATAATATAGAAATTTAGCTTATATTGTGTGTGGCAAATGATCCTCAAGTGAAAGGATATTTATAGAAGGTTTTAAACCCAGGGAAGGAAGGTCACTTAAAAATTATTGGAACATTTATCACGTTTGTTATTCATGTCACTTTATTAAAGGAAATTGTGAAAAAAAAATTATTTCATCCCCAAAATAACTATTCACTCGTCTAACAACATTTTATGCAATTTACAAAAATTTAGAATTATTAATCCAAAATGAACTTATTATTAAAGATTTTTAGATAACTATAATCTGAATAAATTATATTACCATAATTTTGTTTCAGTCTTTGTCCAACATTAATTATGTTTATTATGTATTTAAGATGGCTTATGCAAGTTTGAATTTGAGATTTGGATGATTTTATGAGTATGAATTTTGAAAATCTTGTATTTGTTCTGAAATTTTGTAGGGTAGAATTATAGTTAAGATACTATATTCACATTGAAAATTATAGAAACAGTAAATGTTTATTGGAATTTGTGGAAAAAGTGGGAAATGTAGTAAATGTTTGGTGTCTTGTGCGAGACCGTCTCACGGATCTCATTTCGTGAAAAATGACAGGTTTAGTCAGACAAAAATAAATTATGTAATACTTTTATATGTATTAGGTAATTTTTTTTATATATCAAGTAATATTTTTGTAATATATTATGTAGTATATGTACATAATACAAAAGTATTACCTAATATATATAGAAAAATATTACCTAATATATATATGCAAAAGTATTACATGTTGCACGCCAGAGAAAAGCATCTAGACATTTTAGGATCCGCACATTTTTTAGTAACCGGACCCGATTTAATTGGGGTTATGTATCTTATAATATAAAAATATTACCTGATATATAGAAAAATATTACATGATGCACATAAAAGTATTACATATTTTCTTATAGTCTAACTCAATTCATAATGTATGCATCATATAATACAAAATATTATCTAATATACAGGAAAATATTACTTAAACACATACAAGTATTACACAATTTTTTATGTTCAACCCGACCAACCCATCTTACGGAATGAAATTCATGAGATGGTCTCATCCAAAATATTACCTAATTTTTTTATTAAAAATTATAGAAACAAATAAAAAAAATAGAATGAGATTGTAGGACTTTAGAAAACCCTGTCCAAATATGGATTGGACTTTGGCCATTCAAAATTCGGATCCCCCAAGTCCAATCCAACATAAATTTTTATTCTTATATTTACATGATCATTGTATTATTTTTCCCTTATCCTTGGTGTTGGGGGCGCAGTAGAACTTGAACTAAAATGAAAACCATCATGCATTAATTTTCCGAATCGTTAAACAACATGAACAAGATGTAGCAGCATATCAATAAATATTGAAAACAAGCATATATGTATGAAAGAATTGGGGTGCTACAATTTATAAGCTTTTTTTTGTGATATGTAGATTAAGTGACTTAAAATAATTTACATTACAATTGTATTATTATAGATTATGTACGGTTTTGCGTTTTATAGAAATGTAAAATGAAAGTATATTAACTAATACATACATATTTATTTTTTTAAAATATCTTAATCAGCAAATTATTAATAATTCCCACGAACAAGCAAGTATACATATTTATAACTCTAATAGATTAATTTAACACATATAAGTTTATTAAATGATACTTGTAAGATTAATTTTTATATAACACAAATGAATTATCATCGTTCATGATCGGAAAGTAAAGTCATATAATTCATATTATTCGAATTCATTAATATTACAAAATGTGAACTATCTTCAAATAAAAAGAATTCATCTATCATACGGGTCAATTACTAGTTAGGACAAAGAAAGAGTAAGCTTTTTAAGCGATTCTAATTGTTATTAATTAGTAGTTTCGATAACCAGATGACAAAGAGAAGAACTATACATACATGAATCATTAAATTAATAAAACCGAAGGAATATTAGTTAAGAAATTGTGAATGGTGAGTCTCAAACAAGACCGTCTCACGGATCTCATTTTGTGAAACAGGTGAGTCTGATCGAATATGAAAAATTCTGTAATATTTTTTGTATGTATTAGATAATAATTTTCTATATATCAGATAATATTTTAATATTATATTATATATATAATACAAAAGTATTACCTGATTATAGAAAAATATTACCTAATATACACACTAGTATTATATAATTTATGATACAAAGTATTACATGCATGTTGCACGATCATGCGTGAGGGAGAAAGTATAAGGGGCACTAGGAGGAGTTACCTGTTTTTAATAAAAACCCAACCTGATCCAATTTGATAAGATATCTTATAATACAAATGTATTACATAATATACAAAAAAGTATTATTACATAAAAATATTTTATATTTTCTTATAGTTCGATCAAATCCAAAATGCATTATATGGTACAAAAGTATGACCTACAATAAATACAAAATATTATATAATTTTTTATAATTATCAGACGAATTTAACTCATTGATGTTAGATGTTGGTTAAAAAGGAATACTGTTGGTTGATTAAAAAGGAAGACTAACTCAGAAGTGCTATATAATATGTCGAGTGTGGACAACTACTTACTGTGCATGTATATAGTAAGCCCAGTGTCCCCAACCACTCACAAAACAGGAACAACAACAAATTATAAAGATTATTTTTCTATTTCGATTTTTTTTTTGTGCATATATACACACTAAAAAATAAACAAAGTGACCATTAAATATTATCCATACAATATTTTATATACACAAATACAATCTATCTTGTTATTCTAGCGGTTTGTAAAAAAGCCACATTTGTAATATAACTTTTTCCTCAATGTAAAAGACTCAAAAGTGAAGTTTCACAATCCATAAATCTTATCAACAATGTCGAAACAATAAATTAATATCATCTCTACTAAATTAATGAAAATTGCAGATCCACCAAATGTGTGTGTGTGTTTAAATTGTGTACACCTAAACAACAGGAAATTATCCAATCACTCTCTAGTCCACAATCTCAAAAATTATAGCAAGTACTCGAAGAATAACATTCAATTTTTTTTCTCAAAAAAAAAAAAAACTTATTATTTACAAGGCGCTGTGGGCCCCCTGAAATCATCAGCATGACATCCCTCGTCGAAGTTCTGAGAGTAGCTAACGGCGTCGTACTGAAAAGTGGGGGGCTTCTGCGGCGGCGCGTATATGCTACGCCCCTCCCTCACTATCTTTCGGAGGAGCTTCCGCAGTCTCCGGCTCCGGTGTCCCTTGTGTTGGCTGCTTATGTGAATGCACGAGTACTCTTCCTGCACCGGCACGCACGACGGCGACATGCACCCGGAGAGGTACGACGGCCGCCGCTGGAAGGTGTCGCCACCCATTTTTCCGGCGAATTGGGTTTTATGATGAAGGTGGAGAGAATGAGCTGTTGTTGATGGTGGTGGTGGAGTGTGGGCTATGAGCTATGTAACATAATAATATGAGATGCATGTGGTGGTCTGGACTAAGGCATCCTATGTGGAGGCCGGATTTAATTTTCAGTACCACTCTTTTATTACATTAACTATTATATCTCTTGTTTCATTAAATTTATTAATTAGTTATGTAATATAATACATTTAATGTCTCTGGCGTACACGCTCTAAGATTCTATGAATTACTTAAAATATCCTCTGAGATGTTTTAAAATTAAAAAAATACCTCAGTTTTATGCAAAGTGTCTTCTAATTCTCATTTTCAACTTAACCTTTCATAACTTCCATTCCATCTTTCCGTCAAATTGTCTTCTTTTTCATACTTATTGTGCTACCGCAAAAGCCTAACAGAATTAAAGTGTATTAACGGCTATTGATGGACGGTAGTTCTCACTACAAGGTAAAAAAATAAAAATAAATGTATAGTAAACCTAAGTTAAAATTTTCAATTGTTTTGTTGATTTGGACATTATCAGTTTGATATTGTAATCTCATTAGTTGTTAGATAACTTATTTGGATTTTTCATTTGTGATGAGTATCTGAAAACACGGTTTCACAGTTGAATGAGTTATAAATGAATAAATAATAATTTGGTGGTTTATCTTAAAAATGATATATTCAAACATGTCGGTAATTAAGTTATTTCACAAGTTTCAGATATGGAGAACCGTCTAGGTCAATTATAAATGAGATATTTTCATTTTTTTTTTTTTTTGGTTTAAACGAAATGTTTAAAATTACTTATAAATTACATTTTGTATGAAAAAGTAAAATTTTATATATTATTTTTAATTATGTCATTTCCTTGGAACATTTCTACATTGGTCAACATTTATAATTATTTTGAAATAGAAAATATATGATGAAATGTAATAAAAGATATTATGTGTTTAGCTTTTAACTTTTTCTAGGTGAATCATAAATGTGTCTATTCCTCACCATTGTAATCAATTAAAGGAACAATACCTACTTTATCTAATCAACAGTACTGTACTGCAATGTATTTGTAGGGTATATTCTATTTCAAATGGTGTTTATTAGATTACATTAAATTAATCTATACTATATATATAAAGAGACAAAAATTAGTAAATTTACTAATTTGTGATATTTTTTGATAAGCTATCAAATATCATAATAAAAAAATGTGTTGTCAAATAATTATAAAGAGAACTAAAAATGCATGATTTTTTTTTTTGATAAACTATCAAATATCATAATAAAAATATATATAAAAGAAAAGAAAAAAAGACATATCTTTCATAATAAGGAATGCATTATTATAAAGAAAGAAAAAACATCTATACTATATATAAAATGAAGAAAGTTGGTCAATATTATTAACTTGTCATTTTCTCGCCCAAACTATCTTGTAATAAAAAAAAATATTTTTTTTTTGTATGTATCTTACACAATAAGCTTCACACATATTTTAGATAATAAGTTTCAAATACATCGTACATGATGAGCTATCTTACAATTTATATATAGGAGGTTAAATGGACTTTGATACAATGGGTATTTAAAAAACTTAATCCTCTTTATTAAATCTTTTAAAAAAATAGAAAAATCAATAATAATTTAAATAATTATTTATAGCAACAATCATTTTATATAATTTATTTCATAAATTTAAATATTAAAATTATAGAATCATAAAAGTTTTTTTCAATTATAAATGACACTAAAATTTTCATAATAGTGATATACATGTAATCAATCTAGCTTATGTTTTATTTTAAGAATTAGTTATTCACAATTATAGCTGAAATTATATAAAAAAAATATAAATTTTAATAAGATAAGAAAGTTATTTTTTAGAAAATAGAAATTTTTTTAAATTGTCAAACATCAATATATAAAATTAAAATAAAATCAATAATAATAAATCTAAAAATGCTTAAAAAATTTTAAAAATAGAAAATTAAAAACTTTGAAATTATTTTAAAAACCTAAGAAAACAAATCAAGAAAATAGCTTTAAAATTTGAAATTAATTTTAAAACATACATAAATGAAAAATATAAATAAAAAAGAAAAACAAATGTTAAAGGAAATCTAATAAAATCTCAAATAATGAATCTTAAAAAAAAAGGTCATAACTCATAAGGTCAAATCTAACAATGTAAAACCACAAATTGTAATTTTAAAATTCATAAACATATGTGTATATAAAATATTAATTGTTAAACAAATACATAAATCAACTTATAGAATTTATAAAGGATGTTTAACAACAATAAGAACAACAATGATAATAGATAGTTTTTTTAATAATAATTAAATATTATTAGTCAAAAAAATTATAAATATTATTAAATAAAATTTAAATACCAACGATGATGGGCAATTTAAAAAAATATGGTCGAAATAAAAAAAAGATACAATTAATTTACAAATTGCTCGAAAAAATCTTAAATTTGTTCTTAAAATTTTGATAATTATTTTTAAAATTCTAAATGTAAATTTTAAAGTTAAATTCAATTTAAAAAATCTAACAATAATGTTAAATAACTTAAATCTATGAAATTTTATGATCATGCAATAAATTGTAGGACCATATATATCACAAAAGTAAAAAAAATTTAAAAATAAATCCTTGAAAAATACTAAAACAAAAAATATTGGTCCAAATACTTATTGAATATTTTATTTATTTGATTATTCAAAAATTTTGTTATATTTATGCATTAATTATATTCATAAGTTCATTTAAATTTAACTTTAAAGTATGTTATATCAAATTTATATCTACTTTAAAATTCATAATTTATTATTTACATTGTATATAGAATTATGTCAAATTTAAAATGTTGAGTTTCAAAATTGCATTCCAATTTTTTTATTTATCAAATAAAATTATTTAAAATAACATGATTTTAAAGTTAAAATACCACTTTTTTTATTAATATAGATTTAAAAAAATTATATTCTATATTTAAATGATATATGATTACATTATGTTATTAACATTACAAATTATTAGATCTTATATAACAAATCAGTGAATATACTTTTAATTTATTTTATATATGTAAGGATTATATTATTAAGTTGTATTTAATAACTATAGGTTGTACGAAATTGAAGCTATACATTTCCTAATTATATGCTTCTACATAATATAATTTATTATTGAAAAAATTACTTTTACATATTAACCCATCTATGGATTTTTTTTTTAAAATCATCTTTTTATTTTAATATTTTGTCATAAAAGAATTTAATAGAAGAAAATTACTACTTTTTGAAATTTATGTATTTAACCATAAATGTTTAAAATTTTATAAGCTTCTACATAAATATTGTACATTAGATATATGTATCTATAATGTGTAATAATGCAAGAAATATTTCTCTTAAAAAAATTATTATTATTATTATTTTAGAATAGTATTATTATCATTGTTATTAGTATAAATAAAATTAATATATCTATATTTGGACCTCCTAAATCGATACATGTTTGAGCTTACAACTTTTGTAGGTTGATTACAACATTATAATCATGTGAAATATTAATAGATCAATGAATTGATAGATAAGAAATTAATTCAATTGCATTTAAATAATCTACAAAATTGTACATTTTTACGTTTATTGTAATGTCATTTAATTATATGAAGCAATAAAAATTACAATTGTTGTTGTTATCATCATCATTATGATCTACACTACATACTCAACTCTTATATGTATTGTAAATTAAACTTTATTCAATCAAAATTCTACTATTTTAAGGCAAAACTCTACTTTATACGACTTTCTAAAATTATAAAATATAAATTAAAAAACAATAGAATATGAAAAACACATTTGTGTATTGTTCAAGTTTTGAAATAATGAAAGATGATATGAATAACATTTTCATTTATACAACGTAATTATATTATTAAAAATTATATATATTAGCACAATAAATAATAAAACCGTGCATCGCGCGGATGAACTACTACTATTTGATAAAGTGAAATTAGTTTATAATAAAGGCTCTGATTATATTTTTGAGTTAATGGCCAAATATACCACAAAAGTTATAATGTATTACCCTTTATACCACTCTATATAAGTTTTAATCCCTTTATACCACAAATTATAAAAAATGATCCAATTCTACCACTTTTTTTGATCAAGTCACATGTGCAAATCACGATAAGACATGATTGATAAGGCAGTTGCAGTATTTTAAGACATAATTGTAATATATTAATATTTTTAATGAAAATCATCATATAAAATATGTTACACGAAAATATATTTTTTAAATCTCTCAGTTATAGTTTAAGAAGCCTTCCATGAAATTTGTATCTAAGTCAATATAAATTTAAAACTACACGAATTTATGTAACATTTGGTATCAAAATTTATAACTTATTTTCGTAGAATGATCATTGATAATAAATTTTTTTTTTTTATCTTATTGTCATGTATGTTTCATCCACAATTTTGTAGAATACAGTAATATAGGGAAAAAAATAATACTAATTTAATTAAATTTCGTAAAATAAGTCTTACACAAAAAATGATCAATTTAATAATATAAAAGTCTTACACGAAATATAAATTTCATGGTATTAGGGCTAATTCTCCTTTTATATTATTTCTTTTTATTTATTTATATTTTATCAAATTTATTTAAATTAACTGTCTTAGACGAAATTAATTTTAAATATTTTTCTAAGAAATTATTTATCTTATACGTGCCAGATTTCTGTTTATTACAAAAGCAACATAAAAGGAATTGTCACAAGGAATTGTTACACGAATTCTTTTACTTTTCAATTGTTTACACGAAAATTCGTGCAAGATATTATTATTCTTTACTCAATTGTTTATTTTATGTATGTTCAATTGTTTATTTAATGTAAGACATTTTCAATTGTTCATTTCATATAAGGCATACGAAGATAATTTTATCTATATTTGCGTGGAATGTTTTAAAAGAAATTGTGTAGGGTTACACGAGTTTTAATTAATTATCGTGTAACCCTATAATATAATAGGATCACCTTTCCAGCCCTTAATATAATTTTAAGCATTTTTTTTTACCACAAATCCAACCTAATGACAAATTTACCCTCACTTTTAATGACATTAATTGGACAAAATTCTGATATTAGACACAAATTAAGAAAATAAATAAAAGACAAAAGTTGATTTATGATAATCACTTTTCATGTAAACCAAAAAAAAAAAATATATGGATATTCAATATTAAATTGTTATTTCCATGTAATTGCCTAAATTTTCGTATAGTGACATCATTAAGCATTACAATATACTTTTGTGTGTAGTGGCCTAAATAAGAATTACAACATCCTAAAATTCATGTAAGGACAAAATTCGTTTAAATTGATACACCATTATTTAAGTTTATCAATTCATGTAAATTGTAAATTCGTGTAGACAATTATAGGATAAATATATTTTCGTATAAAACTTATTCTTGTGTCAGTACTTTTGAAAATAATTTTCGTGCAGTATCTCTTATAAACCTAAATTTTCATGTAATCCTTTATACCCCTCTCTTTATTTTTCTTGTAATTTGTAAATCATTTTTTTCATGTAATGCTTATTTCATTTTTATTTTTTTTTGTATAATTTTTATTCAACTAATTTTTATGTAATATAGTCACTGAAATGTAGTATAGACACAATTATTGTATATTATGTTATTGTTAATTTTCGTGTAATATAGACACTCAAATTTAATTATTAATATAGATTACTTTCTGTTTTTAATGTAGGATTACTCTTACACAAAATTCAACATAACACTAGGTTATAGGAAAATAAAATCTTACACGAAATTTGCCAAAGTTATATAGCCATACACGAAATTATTCACAAACTAATAAAATAATGTAACCCATTTATATTTATACACGAAAATAATGTAACAACTTTCCTCCATAATGAAATAATTGTGAATAGTGTAGCCATTTTCCATAATAATGTATCCACTTTACACGAATTTTGAATGAATATTTTATTCAAAATTTATTTTATTTTTTCATGTAAAACAAATTCATTAATTATAAATAGTGTAGCATTTTTCCACAATCGTGTAAATACTTCACACGAATTTGGAATAGATAGTTTATTCATTTTATTCAAATTAAATTAGCTTGATTTTTTCATGTAAAACAAATTTATACCTTACATGAATTTTGTTTTGTTTTATAGGAATTTTTGTGTACATTTTGTTTTGTTTTATAGGAATTTTTGTTTATATCAAATGTACGTAAGCCCAATTTTCGGTAAAAAAATTGATCAGTATTTATTGTATAAAACAATTTGTCAAAGTCTTACACGCTTTTGGCAGATTATGGCACTTGGGGGTCCATTATTGTCCCATCATGTTCAATAAAGTGGGGATAAAAGAGAATTTTTCTATTTTTTTTGAAATATTGAGACTTCTTATAATGAGTAGTATATTTGGTCCAATTTAATCCAATTGTGATATAATGGATGTGGAACTCTTATATTTTTTGTCTTAACTAAAGTTGCATTTTGGCAAAAGGACCGAATAGGGTTACAAAATTAGACTCAAATCAAAAATAGATTTAAAACAGAGGTATACTATTCGAATTTCCTAGATAATGAAAAGAACTGTGTAGCATGCCACTAATTTGTACTTTACATTCTAGATTTTATTTGGTTTGGTTTGCATCTTAAAGTCCACAGGTTTCACATTTTGCAACATAAGTTAATTTTCTGACCATTTCCGGCCAAAATCAAGATTTTCGTTCAATTTCTTTTCAAATTAAACTTGAATTGGATGAAAATCTGAAAATTATTATACTGGTTCATTTATGTCTGGCTTGAGATGATGAATTAATATCTTGACGTGGATTTAATGTATCGGGTGAAAATAAGGATACATGATAGAAAATTGGCCCAGATTGTGAAGTGAAAAAATCGTGGATTTTACAAAAACTCTTGTTAGCCTGATGCATAAATCTTAAATCCATGCAATCAAATCAACATGACCTAAAACAAGTTCTAATGCATCCCCACGCACCTTGTTTTTTGTGTCTAGCCGTTGTCGTATATTATACATTTTAATTGTGTTAGTCATATATATCTTTTAGTTATATTAGTCATATATTTTAGTTATGTTAGTCATACATTTTAGTTATTTTACTTATACTTTAACATTATTTTTACATAGTCATGTAAAACTTTTATATATTTTAATTATGTTAATCATATTTTTAATTATATCAGTTGTACTTTTATATATTACATAAATGTATAATTATGTCGATATAAATATATAAAGAATATCTCATAAATATATGAGTAATATCACATAAAGATATATATACAAAATTATGCCATATTTAATTACAAATTTGGGTTGATCCAATTACACGAATCATATACACCTAATGCACAAAAGACCAACTTCATGGATTTTGAGCTCAATCCATAAAATTAAAAATAAAATAAAAAAGGATTGGACCACAAAGTGCAAAAACTATCTACTTACCTTTTTAAAAATTCAACCCTAATTATTATTCATCATATTCGTCGTGATATTTTGTAATTATTTGAATTTCTTCCTTAAGAAGAAAAATTCCCTTTTAATTATCACCATTTAATCGATTAGTAAGTTACAGATATGTGCTTACTGCTAAACAACTAATTAACCACAATTAATCCTTGGCATCTACTATGTCCCTTTTTAATGTTTTTAACTACATACATAGAGATTTTCCCTTTTTAATATTTTTAACTACATAAAAATATTAATATTAATTTTCAATATTCCCTTACATAAGACCCGTGAGTCGATCTCTGAACAATTGCAAATTTCCAGTAGTACAGAAATATTTTTATATGCCTCTATATATCTAAATATAATTTCAATATATATTAGTATCCAGTGGATGCTGCTTTCTTCAATATTCCAACGGCCTGAGTTTGAATATCATTAAATTTGATAGCAATATTTCCATAACTATGAAACATTAAATACTACACGTGTCTGTTTCGAAGAGGAAAATGAAAGAAGAAGAGATTTATAAGCATGTGGAGAATTGGTATTGCCAGCTTAAACCAACCTACCTGTGGGGGCTGAAGGTTTTATCTCATAACTCATTTCCTTTAATTTCCACCTAATGAACGGTCTATATCATATTTTAGTTTGTATCTTTAATAATTAATACCCATTGTGATATATATACTTATCGTGTATTGATAATGTTAGTTACATAAGAGGAAATGCCATTTGTAGTAGATGATAAACGTGGATAAAGAGGAAAGGTATCATATGATTTCAATTACATAGTCAGATAAAATAAAATGGTTACAAATCATGTTGTTGGTATATGATTTTAATAGTGATTATGAGAGAGTTGTTTATGGGAGTTTTCCAATTTACTATTAGGGACTTAAGCTCTTAAATACAAAATATACGTATGAGAAGATTACAACAAATCTTTTCTAAAAGCTAGTACAATAGAATATCACACACAATATGGTAAGAGATGACTATCTAGAATCTTCTCTAATACGCCCCGCAAAATAGAGATGCCGTCAGCTACAAAAATTTTGGAACGAAGCTGCTGAAATCGGTTTCGTGCCAAGGGCTTGGTTAAAAGATCCGCAAGCTGATCCTGTGTATTCACATAAGCCACAGTAAAAATTCCTTTGGAAGCTAGATCCCGCACAAAGTGTAAATCAATGACAATGTGTTTCATTCGAGAATGCATGATGGGATTAAGTGCAAGTCGAGTAGCACCCAAATTATCATGTAGCAACTTCGGAGGAGAAGAGAGCCGAATACCAAGTTCTTGGAACAATTGATAGAGTCAACAAACTTCAGATGCTGTAGATGTTAAAGAACGGTATTCTGCTTCGGTCGAGGAACGTGCAACACCTTTCTGTCACCGAGACCGTCGAGAGATAGAAGCATCACCCAAGAAAATGATGTAAGTTGAAGTGGACCGTCCATGGCTAAGGTCACCACCGAAATCAGAGTCCGAGTATACATGGAGGGAGAGAGTGCGAGGAGTTCGAAGGAGAAGCCCATAGTGTATAGTATGTTTAAGGTATCGAAAAACGCATTTCACTGTTGTCCAATCATTACCTGTTGGCCGGGCCATAGATTGAGCAAGTCTGTTGATAGCAAATGCAATGTCAGGTCTCGTAAGAGTCAAATATTGCAAACCTCCTATAACACTCCAATATGTAGTCGAATCAAAATCTCCAGAGACAGACAGGAGTTTTGAATTGGACATTAGTGTGTTAACAGGTTTTACGCCACTCATATCAAATCGGGCCAAGAGATCGGTGGTGTACATATGTTGAGATAAAAGAAGTCCTTCGCGACAGTGAGTGACTTCGATTCCCAAAAAATAAGTGAGCAATCCAAGATCTTTAACAACAAAGGAAGATTTTAAATGTGCAATTAACTGGCGAAGTGCATTTGAGCTCAAACCTATCAAGATAATGTCATCAACGTATACAAGAACAACGAGATGAAGATTTGGACGATGCAGTGTGAACAAACTGCTGTCGGTTTTGGACTGGTGAAAACCGAACTGTAGGAGAGAGCTGCTCAGTGTTTGGTACCAAGCTCGTGGAGCTTGACGAAGCCCGTATAAGGATTTCCCAAGTCGACATACATGATTCGGAGATGACGGATCAGTAAACCCTGGTGGTTGTTGCATGAAAACAGGCTTAGAGAGAGTGCCGTGTAGAAAGACATTACTAATATCAACTTGACAAATTTCCCATTTGTGAAAGAGAGCCAAGGTGAGGACCGTGCGAATTGTTGTAGGTTTCACAACCGGGCTGAACGTCTCATTATAATCAAGGCCAGGTCGCTGATGAAACCCTTTAGCCACTAGCCGTGCTTTGTACCGCTCAATTGTACCATCAGGTTTCCGTTTGATTGCAAAAACTCATTTGCATCCAACAATGTTATAATGATAAGATGGCGGAACTAAGTCCCAAGTTCCATGGGAAGATATCGGATTGTAAAGCTTGAGTAACCGAAATAGGAATAGTGTCTTCGGGAAAAGGATATCGTGTTGTCATATTATGAGCCGTAGCCTGGAGAGATGGTTGTAACTCAGTATCAAAACCATCCAATCGGCGGGATAGATGACGGTTTCTGGAGGACCGTCGCTGTGGTTGCTCCTAGGCAGGGTTCAGTCTCGAGGACCTCCCTCGGGCATTGTATTGAATCCGACTAAGCTTGATAGGTTTGGACTTGTTTTTTCTATTTGATTCTCTTATTGCAAATGAAGGGAAATTGAATGACTTAAAGGTTCTGCAAGAACTGGATTGAGAAATGCAAGGAGCTTTTAAGCCACTCTTTGAATTCCTCTTGGGATAATGGAATGATCCAAGGGACCTCAGACATGATCATATCAAGCTCCTAGGGCAAACTTCATCAAGAACATGACCATAAGCAGTTCTCCTTTAGGGTTCCAAAGTGCATAGCTTTGACGAAGAATTTTGGTCTTCTAGAGCATCTTTACTTGATTAGAACACGATCAATCTACTTTTAACGGTGTTACCGATTTACAATAAGACATCTAATAGAATTGGTACTTTTTAACCTTTCGTGGGTGATTGCCAATTGAAGCATTCTCTTCCTGAGACACCTTCCTCTAGGATAAGTAAACCTCTGGTTCTGGCATTCCTATGGAGAATAGGAAAGCGTGTGAACATCAAAATAATAAGGCAGGGTTTTTGGAAAAGCCCCCTAATCTTCAACAGGTTGTTGTTCATCAAGTGCATGATTTTAAGACGTAGGTGGCGGTATGTGAGCAGTAGCTTGAGGAATGGAGTTGGGTGGTGATTGGATATTGATAATGGCATTATACTGTCAGAAGTGGACGGCTGGTGCTCATTTGTGAGAGATAAGTTAGCAACCTGGGATTCAACAAACTTGACACGACGAGACACAAAAATACGCCCGGTAAGAGGATCGAAGCATCTATATGCACTCTATGTCGGTGAGTAGCCAATGAAAATGAATGGTCTTGATGGCAGTTCCAGCTTATTAGAAGAATATGGACGTAACCAAGGATAAAAATGCATCCAAATGTCTGAAGATTCGCATAGTGTGGCTTCTTCTGAAATAACATTTCAAACGGACTCTTGTGTTGAAGAATAGAAGTGGGAAGCCGGTTGATTAAATACACCGCTGTTTGAAGAGCATACGTCCAAAAAGATATTGGTAACCGAGCATAATGTAGGAGTGTGCGACCTGTTTCAACCACTTATCTATGACGATGCGCAACAACCCCATTTTGTTCGGGGGTATGGGGAGCAATAATAAGCCATTGAATTCTATGGGCGGCAAAATAAGATCGGAGTGCGAGAAATTCCCCACCGTTATTGCTATAAAAATTACCAGAACATGGCCAATTTTTTTTTCAAGTAATGGATGAAATTTAATAATAACCTTATACGCCTGTGATTTAGCAGATAACGGGAAAAACCAATAATATTTCGTGAAGCCGTCCACCAATAACAGATAAAAACGACATCCATCAATAGAGTATTTAGTAGGTCCCCACACATCACCATACAGATAATGAAAAGGATGTGTGGCGAGCAAACTAGTGTTAGTAAAGGGTAGTTTCTGTGTTTTGCAAGACAAACATGAATCACAGCCAGAGTTCACAGGCCGGATTTAGATACCAGCAAATTGTTTTGCGAAATTATAAAGGAGCTAATTTTGCGAGAGGGATGTCCCAAATGCGAATGCCAAATGTCTAGAGTGGTACGCAGACCAACATTATTAAAATTAACAGTAGGAGATATAGGCGGATAGAGCCAGTAGAGTCCCTTGTCACATTTGCCTCGAGCTAGAGGTGCCCCCTGCGACGATTCTTAACAACAAAAGATGTGGGAAAAAATTCCACAGAAACATCATTAGAAGCAGTAAATTGAGAGACAGATAACAAGTTCTCCTTTGTGCAAGGGACACATAACATATTCTTCAAATTCAAATTGCGAGAAGGAAAGGGAAGTGTAGTGGTACCCGTATGAGTTATGGGAATCGAGGACCCATCTGTTAAATGAACTTCCTTCGGACCGTCATATTCAGAATATAACGAGAGATTACTTAAATCACCGGTGATGAAGTATGATGCTCCGGTGTCCATGAGCCAAGCATTTGGCAGATTAGATTGAGGATGCGGCATACCAGTGGGGAACCGTGCATAATTCACAGTAGCTGACTGTTTTGGAAATTGCCAGCATACGCAAGCAGTGTGGCCAGGCTGATAACAAAGCTGGCAAGAGACTCGAGGGTTTTGGTGATGATACCCCTGATGCTGTCCAAAATGTCCACCATTATTGGAACGGGGGGCCCCACGACCACGACCTCCATTAGAATTTCTGCCTCGTGATGAGTGACGCCCACGGCCTCCAGCATTGTTCGAAGATCACTATTGTGCCATATTAGCAGAAACTGATAAATCAGTTTCAGTAGCTTCTATTCCATGAAGGTATTTTTCTTGTGCCATGAGTAAGTCCGACAATTGTGGAAAGGTAATAGCCGTAGGTTGTGCCCAAATCGAGGCTGCTATGTCTCGAAACTTCAAGGTGAGACCACCGAGGATATACAACGTGAAATCATCATCACTAATTGGTGAATTAAGAGCAAGTTTATCCGTCTTAGCTTTTAACGAATGTATAAATTCAGCCACAAATTTGGTCCTCATTTTGGCACTCTATAAGTCTCGTTTTAATTGCATAACCCGCGCACGGGATTTGCTTGCAAAAATCGAATGAAGTACAGTCCAGGCTGAATAAGATGAAGTATAAGAAGAGATGTATGGTGATACCTCATCAGTAAGAGATTCCTCAAGGAATGCGAGAACGAGTTGATCTTGACAGAACCACGTCTTGAACTCGTTCGATGAGTCCGGTGGCTTGGAGATTGAACCATCCACGTAACCCAGTAAATCATGGCCATTAAGAATGGCAGTCACCAAGAAAAGCCATTGAGGAAAGTTGAGACGCGTCAGCTTGTGAGATGCTGAAAACAGCGTGGTGATGATCACGATCGGAGATGGCATCTATTCGACTATAGGAGTGTCATAGGCGGATCAGACGTAGACATCGTCGTTGGAGATGGAGCAGCGACAGACGAAAAAGAATAGGGTTTTGCTCAAAGGAAGAGGAAGCGTGAGAGTAGGATCAAGATGATATTGATACCATATGAGAAAGTTATTTACGGAAATTTTCCAATTCACTATTAGGGACTTAAGCCCTTAAATACAAAACATATGTATGAGAAGATTACAACAAATCTTTCTTAAAAGCTAGTACAACAGAATATCACACACAATATGGTAAGAGATGACTATCTAAAATCTTCCCTAACAGTGATATCAGTAGACCTAACCTCAAATATAATCATTTAAGGACCTCCAGCGATTTATATGTAATAACTTAAAGAGGTCGAATGATTACCACAAATTGATTAGATATGATCATTTTTTAATCGGATTATAATATATTTTAAGGAGGTTGTGACATAAGATTATAATTCTTTAATGTTAATTTACTAACTAGGTATGAAATGTTCCGTCTAATAATGGGAAGAAAAAAAAAACCAAAAAAAAGAATTAGTTATCCAACGCATTGTGAATGAATGAAGCTCATGGTATTTTCCTTCACTTTCTAACATTAATAACGTGTTAGGTGATAATCATGTTTGTTAGATATTTTAGCTCGTTATAAATATCCCATGTTATATTTGCTTATTTGAAAAATAGAAATCACAAATTTTTATAGAATTATAATTTTAAGGTGATATTTAGAATTTATATATATATTACAATGGTTCGATTTTCATATAATGATTTGAAATTCAAGATTTAAAATGAATGGTTTCAATTTCATCCCAACTTAAGTGATTTTATCAATATTACTCAAAAATTAATTTAAAATGAAAGTGATGAGTTTGCAAATACGCATTCATCCAAACATCATTAATGGATTTAGTGGTAGAAATTCCAAATCTCCCCTCAAATCCATTGATCCAAATAGAGCATAAGGTAAATTTGAAATTTCATATTAAAAAATTTAACAAATCAAAATAATTTTCGTACATTAGATAGATGACATCTTCTTTTGTCAATTTCAGGTGAGTGTAACATCCATCCAGCTGGTAAAAGTTAGCTAGACAACTTAAATATGGGTGGGCTATTAACATCGCCATTTTTTATGAATGTAAACCTTAATTTTTAGGTGAAAATAAATTTTATATAAATGAAGAAATATACCCTTTTGTATAATACTTTTTCACAGATTGAATCCTCTTATCCATAGAGCTGTTAAAATGGGCTAAACCCGTTGGGCCAACCCGCCTTATATAATTAAAATGATGGGTTAGGCTGAGTATTTAATAATGATAAAAAATACTATTTCTAATGCAAGTGATGTTTTATATATAAAATTAATTGGTCACTTATTTATAGTAATGAAAGAATTTTAAGGAAATTTCTATTTTATATAATATATTTTTTGTGTTTTACATGTAATATAATGCATATAAGGTTGAGTAAAGAGTAAAAAACATTACAAATATTATTTTTTTCTTTTAAACATTAAAAATAAAAAATTTCAATTTAAAAAATATTACAAATATTACGAATATATTCTTTGAAACTTGAGCAGGGGAATATTTCTGATTCTTTGGTGATTTCACCATATCAAGATTGGATTTCCACCTAATAAAATGGTAGCTCAAGAAAAGAATAGAAACATTGCAAGTTTGAAACTAAATGAAGACTGTGTACCAAAAACTACAAGTGTAATAAAATAAATGGTAAGAAACATAACAAGTGAAACAATTAAACATTAACTTTAAGGCTTAGTTCTTACCATCATTCATCTTCATCTCGATGGAGGAAAAACATGAACTTTAAGGTCTACATTCCCTAATTCCTCTTGTTCCATTAGAATTCTTGTAACAGATTTGCAAGCAAAAGTAGCACAGTACATAATTCCAACTGAATTGATTAAAGTAGTGGCGGTATACTTGAAGGTATGCAAGCAGAAACGTGATAAAAGAAGAAAATTACAATCCGTTGATTTCGAGAATATTGATGTATAATAATTTTAGAGAAAACTCTCTTTTTTATTTCATAAATCAATCAACAATTTGTAATAATAAAGATAACTCATATTTATACTAATATTAACCTTGAATTTAAAAAAAAACATATATCAACCTAAAGATATCAATAACACTAAAATCTTTTTAAATCTCCATCGAATATAGCTAATCTCTATTATACTTATATTATAGTATATAATATGAGATTCATAAATATATAATTATAACTATAAATAATATTTCGGCATTCGGTAATTCCAAATTATCAAGTGATAATTTTTGTATCAAATCGAATTTTGATTTTTGAAGGAAAATTATATTGAATATCAAACGAACTACCTTGAATAAGTTCAACAAGTATAAAAAAAAATGTCCAATATGACTCGATTGGTAAACTAAATTATGTATATTGTATGTCAAAGTATTCTTAAAAAACAAATGTCCATAGTGCATATATAATACAACATTATCAATGAGATCTAAGAAAATTGTACCAAGAGCTCCAACAAGATTATTAATTTGTTTTTTGACGTGGAACATTCATAAGTTTACATCGTAAAATCATAAGATTTTACAGATTTTCAAAATATCTATATCTTCAATATTATTCAATTGAGTATTCAATTGAGTCAACACATTGAAAATTAATATATCTAGACCTAGCACCAAGTTCATACATTTTAACAAGAAAAACAATATAAAGTCAGAAATCAAAGTTTTAACAAGTACCAAAATTTTACGTTTTAACAAAATAAAAAAGTAGCGAAACTACTGTTTGAGCCGAATTTGGCAGGAGGTAGGAATGAAGAATGGAGAATGCGTATTAGAGATGGGAGGTAGGAATAACAATGGAAACCTCATTCTTAACCACATATATTTATAAATATTCTTTTTTGTTAGAGTATTAAATTTTGTTTTTTTTTTGGTCAAGAAAATGATTTTTGCTCGTTATACCCTTCTAATATTTGAAGTGTAATATGCTAGTACAAAAATTTAATATGGTGGTACAGACCACATTAATAATAGTACGAAAGTATGATATGTGGTACAGATCATCATCGTTCTGGTATGGGAGTGTACTATGATGATATAGTATGGGATGAAATAAAGTGATACGAGTTTGTACAGAGTAAAATATAATGGTACGGGCTAATACGAAATTAATTCCATTAAAATTACAATAATTCAATAAAATATTCTCTTGACTAAAAAGAAATAGTTTTAAAATTTTGATTAATATTTTTTTTTAAGTGGGCTACTTATAATTTCATCCTCATTATTGTTGTCGTGGTCTCATTTAATTAGCATGACCACTGGTTATTTCCATATCTTCCCTTTGGGTGAAGATTTTTACATCAGTTACCCATTAGATTCCTAAAATAATTTTTAAAATCTTAAGACTATTTGGAATAATATTAGTTGGAATAATATTTTTTTATAAGTAATACTTAATTAGTTAATCATGTGGCTCTCAATCCACGTATTTTGTTTCTATGTAATTTTTATATATTTATTTAGTTTTACTCTTATAATTATTTGTTTGTAAATATTTAGATCGAAGGAATTTAATTGTCAGATGTCTGGAATGACCAACACTGTATTCGAGGCCTTCTTTTCCGCATCAATTTCTATTGTAAATTTTATATTACACTTTATGTGTGTTATTTAAAATATAGAAAAAATCATTACTGATTACTTTTTTACTTTATTCAGTATAAATTTATTTGAAAGCATAAAAATACTCAACCATACAAAAGGAAAAATCAGAATCACTCAAAGTTGAGATGATGTAGATATTTAAAGGTATCGTAGATGATACACTGTGGAATTTTCGACAATCATGTTTCGGTTTGAGAATTACAGACACAGGTAGTGCATGTCAATCATTAGCTTGTGTCGTAAGGTGTTGGGTTAAGTTTCATTGTGTTTAGTTATTGTTGTAATCTTGGGTCTTGCTAGACCTTTTGCGACATAGTTTGCTTGAACAAGATTGAATGCCCTCCACGCATTACCATTTATTGGATATTAATTCAAATGACCAACTTAACAAAATTGCATTTTCGCAAACAAATATTGTTGAAGGGTATAATTGGAAAAAAAATATTTCTTTGCTAAAAGAATAAAACTTAAAAAGTATGTCTGTAATTAAAAATGGCTAAATATGGGATCTCATATTTTTTTTGTATTTTACATGTAATTCAATGCATATAAGGTTGAGTAAAGAGTAAAAAATATTACAAATATTATTTTTTCTTTTAAAAAAATTAAAAAATTAAAAAAACTTTTTTGAAAAAAGAAAAAAATTAAAAATTTCAAACAGGCTGATCTGTCGATGGGTTGAACTGGGTTAAGGTTTTTCCACCTTATCAAAAAGGTCGGGCAACCCATCCTGTCCCATCAAATGATTGGTTATGGTGGTTTACGGCTCGACCTACCCCGCCAACCTATCTTCACATTTCTACAAACCTACACACTATGTCTCTCATCCATATGCTATATTTTAGCCCTTAAATACACCCCTATAATACTAAATACACCACCACTTTTAAATACATCCACTATCTAATAATTTTATCATATATTTTATTAAATGCACTCAAAAAATTTATTTGCCCTTTGATCAAAAACATATTCAACACTCAAATCGTCATTCTTTCCAAATCACAACTCCACCATCGGCCATTATTGAGTTTTTGAGCCTGATCATCTATGTCACGTTCACAAACACGGTGATCCATCTTGAAGAAGGATAAAGTCAAATTAAGTGCTTCAATTGTCATGAACTCAGTCATTATAAAAACCAGTGCAAGACACCAAAAAAGGATAACAAATCAGCAAACGTAACCACCAAAGAGAATGTTGATGCATTAATCTTGTGCGTAAACAATCTATTAGAATCTTGGGTGTTAGATTCTAAAGCATCATTTCATTCATGCCTAGTTAATGATAGCAACCACTAGAAATTTTTTTGGCCTCTTAATGAGTTTTTAGGGCTACGACCCAATTTGGGTATAAATAATTCTTTGACTCATTGTTTTGTTTATCAAAAAATTTAGTATGTGCCCCAAACGAAGTCATTCTTAATGGACTAGGTCAATAAATTTGTGTTTGCTATTTTCGTTCATATCAATTCTCCATAATTGCATTTAAATTCCTAACAACTAGTATCTAGAACACTGGGTTCAGTAGATCTGGTGGGAGCAATTATGATGGCTAAAACAAAATTGCCTGTAGAGAAGTTTGATGGGATAGATTTGTGTTCTGAAAATTATAGATTGAGGATTACCTGTACGGTAAAGATCTGTATCAACCTTTGGGTACAAAGCCTAAAACCATGAAGGATAATATGCGGAAGTTGCTGGATGGAAAGACGATGAATGTGCTTCATCTGTCATTATATGGGAACGTTGCGCTCCACTAAGTAAAGGCGAAAACCACCCAAGAGATGTGAAAGATTCTGATTGAGATGTACGAGAAAGACATCAACCGCGAACAAGGTTCATTTGATTTGACGGTTGTTTAATCTAAGGGTGGCAGAATGTGCTGTAGTGGCCAATCATCTAAACAAGTTCGATATGATCATAGCCCCATTAAGCTCGGTTGAAATTGATTCAAAGTTGAGGTACAAGCCCTAATTTTGTTATCCTCTCTACTAAAAGTTGGAATGGGACAGTGATAGTAACTAATGCTTTAGCAGGAAAAGTGAAACTCAGGTTTGATGAAGTTAGAGACTTGATCATAAGCGAAGAAATTTGCAAGAAAGAATTGGGTGTAGCCACATGATCAGCGTTGGGTACAGGAAACAGAGGTAGATCAGAATCAAAATCGAATTCGAATCGAGGTAGATCAAAGTCGAGAGGTAAAAATAAGCTGAAGAAAGATAACTTCAATTGTCATGATCTCGATCATTATAAAAATCAATACAAGACACCAAAGAAGGATTACAAATCAGCATATACAACTATTGCAGAGAATGTAGATGCATTAATCTTGAGCGTAAGTATTCCATTAGAATCTTCAGTGTTAGATTGTAGAGCATCGTTTCATTCGTGCCCAGTTAATGATCACAACCACTGGAAATTTTTTGGGCCTCTTAATGGGCTTTAGGGCTATGGCCCAGTGTTGGGTATAAATAATCATTTGACTTATTGTATTTGTTTATCACGAAATTTAGTATATCGTCTGTCTTGGTGGTGTCTTAGACATAGTTATTCTTGACGAATAGGTCAACAAATTTATGTTCGCTATTTCAACTTCATAGCAATTTCTCCATAATTACATTTAAATTGCTAACACACTTGACCATGGTTGCAAGCCTACAACCGTTTACAACATAAACCCATCTCAATCAATAAATTACCTATTTTTAATTTTTCTCTGCACGTATCTATTATAGAAATGATAAAAAACATTCGGTTTTACACAAATTCATGGATATTGGTTCCACCCTTTACATTTCCAAGGTCGAACAAAGAAAGGTTCGTTCGATCAATCAAGGTTGAACAATAATATAGTGTTCAACATTGATTTAATGAACACAATCTTAATGTTCGATCATTCATGAACGAATATGTGAACCAGTGATTTTGTTAATGGCGATGCAAGAATTTTGTGACAAAAAGATGAGATCATAGAATAATTCAGTTGAACTTCGTCTCATCTTACAAATCGAGGAGTTTAATTTATTCTATTAATTTAAGATTAGTTGTTCATAAGTGGGGATGAAAAGTGAAGAGGAAGAGAATTTTGATGAAAACCCGATGGAAGAGAAAATGTAGGTAAGAAGAAGTTGATGTCTAAAATAATGGTAATTTTGTTATTAAAAAATACAATAATTTATCATAAAAAATGGTGGTGTATTTAGTATTTATGTGGGTGCATATATCCTTGGCCTCTATCTAATTTGTTTGTATCTCTATGTAGAGCCTGTGGGAGAGATCATTGAGCGTCATCTTGATCATCCCAGACAGGGTTTCACGGTCCTTCTTGAAACCAGTCATGGTTTCAGCATGAAATCGGGCAGCGACCCTGAGACTGTTGCACATGGTAGACTCGTGCTCTTGGAGAGCATGCACCAGATGTCTAACAGCAGCTTCAACTCGGTTGATCGATTCGTTAGGAGTCAGCCCCGAATTCCTTTTTGTTGAGGCAGTAGAGGATGCAGCAAATGGTATAACAGCTTGAATGAACAGAGCTGCATCCTACCTTGGAACCTCAGCAGCAACCTCATCCTCCTTGTTGTTTGAAAGAGAGTCAGGAGAACTCGAGGATGGGTGCTCTTCTTTTTCTGCCACCTCTTCACCGGATGAGACTTCAACAGGTTCTGGTATGCCAGCTTTCGATCCATGAACAGCTATGTTGCGCCTCTTCATCATTCTGGCGAATTCGGCGTGAGTAACCTCAACGTCCTCAGTAACCTCTGTTGCTGTAACCTTGGAAGGTTCTTGAGAACATGCAGCAGCTGCAGCGTCAACCTCCTCTTGAGGTGTCTCTAGCTGCATAGGGGTCACCTCAGCTACTTCTTCAGCATCCTCTGTGGGTACTGTCTAAACAGCCTCCCCAGCAGAGGTCTTCTCACCCTCAGGGAGTGTTGTCAGAACAACAGCCACCCTTGAGGTCTTCTCCAAAGACCTCATCTCCTCGGCCGGTCCTGCAGCTTGGTCAGCTTCTGCTGCAAGAATGGGTTCTTGTAGCTCTGGTTGGTTTCTTGCAGCGTCCACAACATTCAGCACTGTACGCTCCATTACTGTAAGATTCTTAGCTTCCACCCTCCTTGTCTCTTCAGCAACTTCTTCTTGGGTGGTCGCCTGCTGTAGTGCTGTCTCCGCCAGTATAGGGTGTCCAGCCTCGGCAACTTCCTTCGTGGTTGCATCATCGGCGTCTTCAGCAAGATCAGAGATTACTCCCTGAATGATGGCTGACAGTTCTCTTTGTGAGTCTGTATCAGCAGCATCCATGCGAACAGGGGAATCGTCATTGTCCAACAGTTGAGATTCCTACTCCAAATGATCCAGCGAGATAATGTTGGAGAGGCCATCAACTACTTGCTCGTATGCAGGGGAGTTCACATGATGTTGGCTTGAACTTCCTTCTCCCCGCATCCTCCTAGGAGTGTACTGCATCCTGGACTCCTTAACACTTTGTTAGAGCGCCTATTGCAGTATAGCTTCCTCAACTTGCTCCACTCCCAGGGAGTGTGCTGCATCCTGGTCATCGCCCCTTCTTACAGCCTCCACAGCCGGGGCAAGGAAGACCTGCACATCCTCCAATGCTGCTCTCATCGACAGCTCTGCAGAGTTGGATTCTGCAAGAGCTTTTCCCTTCCCTTTCTCCTTTGTTCCCTGAGCAGCACTGCTTGCTGATTGGTCTTGCACCATTGCTGCATACTCAGGTTGTAGGAGTGCCTGAATGTCTTCAGATTTGGCCCACTCCAGGATAGCTTGCTTGACTGTCAGAAATCTTTTCAGTTCAACAGGATTTCCCCCTTAGTCAGCCGTATCTCTCTCTAGAGATTGTATTGCAGCTTGTTGGTCCTAAGTGGTGTTCGAGGTTCAGAGGAGGGGGTGAATGAACCTTGGTCGATTTTCAAAATCTTTTAAAACAACCGTTCTGCACTGCAAGTTACTAGAGCTTGCAGCGATAGATGGTTACTGCTTGCAGCGCTACGATGCAGTGCTGCACGCTGTATCCTGGAGTTTTATACGCAGCGAAATTTAACTTTAAAATACAAGGCTGTTTTTCTCAAGAATGCTTCTTTCAAAACGTTTTATGATGAGAGACGGATAATAATACAGAAGATAAACGTACAGATAAATAAAACAATTAAACACTTATGGCTTATAGTGGTTCGAAGGTGGTGTAATCCTTCTACGTCCACTCTACTGCTCCTCGAGCAGGAACTTTATTAAGCAAAATTGATTTACAGAACTCTCCTAACAATCTATCAACTTTACAAAGATACCACCTACTGAAGTCCGGCGTACACACAGCAACGGCAAACTTCAAAGGCTAACCCACATAGGGTTCCATACTCCCACACAGGGAAGCTGCCTAACACTAGACAACTAAAACAAATAGCAAGGATCTCTCCTATCAACTGCATGACACCACTAAAACAACCTAAGCACACAACAACAAGGTTAAAAGGATAAAAAGTTTTTCTTCAACTTATGCTTCGAAGTGAGCTTCTGAATCCGTAGGGAAACTTTCAGCTTGAACTTGCTTCACTTCGGTAGGTTGAGTGACTGATACTGATTGTTGGCTTGAATGCTTGAATTTGTAAGTTTGAAACTTTCACGAATGGATTTTAGTTCTAAGTAACAGTTACCAGCTTCAGTGCTCCTCAACCTCTATTTATACTTGTAGGAGAAGATGTCCGTTGAAGGAGACATCCCTCTTTTGAATTTGAAGTAGTATGGCCAAAGCATGGTTCGCATTTAATGCGACTTGACTTTTTCTTTCGGAGCATTTAATGCGGCAGTTGTGGCTCGCAGCTTTCTGCAGCGCGTCAGTTCATATGGCATCTTCTTATTGGCTCTGTGTCTGCTACTTTGACTTTTTCTTGAACGACTCTTTTATTCTTGCTTGAATCTCCGTTCCTCGTACTGCATTTATCCTTCCTAGGATTTGCAGGATACTTCATTTTGTAGTTGGCGCTGTATTACTTAACTGACTTGTAAGTCTGCGCTATATCCTAGGTCATTGTGCAGCTGATGCTTTCTTTCAGTGCTGCTGTATCTTAGACCTGGTTGCAGTATCTTCTGGCAGTGCTGTTGTAACTTCTTTCTAGCAGTACTCCTGTATCCTTTTCTTGCAGCGTTGTTGTACGTCATTCTTTCTTATTTTGCTGTATAGAAGTTTAGCCTTATTTATACATTGTTGTTCCTTCCTTCTTCCAGCTATGCTGTATCCTGTCTTCCTGCAGCGATACTGTATCCTACCTTCTTGCAGCGATATCTTCCCTTAAAGCTTAGATGCAGTTTTATCCTCGTTTAACCTCCATTTTCAATACTTGACACAAGACTCAATTCTAGTCTATTTATTCACTTAAACATTGTGAAAAATGGGGTACCAAAACTTCCTATTACATATTTGGTTTGTCTCATCAAAATCTAAACATTGAAATCCCAACAATTTCCCCCTTTTTGATGATGACAAAACCTTTACATTATTTCGTTTATGAAGAAGTTTTATCTTACATTAACTCATATGGATTATCAGGATTACATGCTTGCACAGCTTTGAACAATTAAATCTAATCTTGGATTTATCAGAGATGCATCATGCTATTTCTTTCATCATAAGTAACAGGAAAATATAAACAGCATGCATGAGTTCATAAGAGTTGAACTTGGATAAAAACAGAAGAAAAAAAATTTCTTCATTAGTAGAGAGAAATTTTTACAACATAGCAAAAAAAAATACAACATGGATCACAAGAGGGTATATCAATACAGCTTAGTAAAATAAAGACCTTTTGCTTGCTGGTTCGTCTGATCTTCTTCCTGCAAACCTTTCTAGGCCTTCCCTTCCTCTTGATCTTTTCCACCAGTTCCTGATGGACTCTTGGTAGGACTCTTCCAGCTTGTGTCTGATCACGGGAACTTGAATCCATCTCAGCCAGAAGTCCTCGCAGTATGGTACAATCAGCCCTTCCTTCACTCAGTCGATGTATAATTGTTGAATATCAAGGCTTCCTTCCCGAACGAGCTGTTCATACCTCTTCAATGCAGTCTTGCAAGTATGATACCTGCTGAATTTGCCTTTTCTGTATAGTTCTCTGAAGTGTCTGAGGTACTCTGATCGTTTGAAAATAGTGATCGCCTCAAATATTGGATTCCGATCAAAAGGCAGTCTGACTTCTTTGAAGATGTCAAATCTCCAAGCCATGTTCTCTCCTTCAGGCCTTTGATCCATCAACACAGACACTTCAGCAGAGATATTTTCAGTGTCAAGGCGAGGAATTTCTTGAGGAGAAAATTGGTAGAAGTTATTTGGAAAAAAATTTCTATCACCAATTACTCCGAGTCTTTGAATCCAGGCGTTAAGATCTGTAGATTCTTCGTTCTGGCGCCTTTGATTCTCAGACTCGTCCCCGCTCATCCTCTTCTTTGAGCCTTACTGCTGATTATCATCCCTTCTCTTATGATGATAGCTGGGAGGTGCTGCATCCTTGCTTGCAGCTCTACTGTGAGCAGAACCTGCAGCCGATCTTTTTCCAGCAGCTGCACCGGCTCCACCAGCTCCATCATCATCTCTTCTCCATCTCTTCGGAGAGGGGATATCAGCAGCAGCAGATGATCCAGACCTTCTTCTCCTCCTGCTGAGAGGTTGCTGGTCATCATCATCTTCTTCTTCTTCAGCTTCAGCAGCCCCTTTGCTCCTGTATCTATCATCAGATCTTTCAATTCCTTCCCCCTTTTTGGCATCATCAAAAGTCGGGGGCTGAGCAGGGGTAGCTGGGACCACCCTTGATTGAGGGCGTCGGGTCGGTTCAGGGGCGGGCTCCGGAGCATCGACATGCTGAGGGAAAGCTCGGACTATGATGGCCCTCAATTCTCCTACTATCAACTCCAGATTTCCTAAACGGTCGTCCACACTTCTGGTTCTCTGCGATTGATCATACACACGATCCAGAAGTGTTTCCAGGACTTTGGAGTGAGAGTTGAGTCTGGTTGAGGCATTTTCAGCATGCTGCTTGCATTGCCTGATCTCCTGGCGCGTCAGAGCAGCTTCGACCTTCAACTCCTTCTCCAGCTTGACCCGATCGAAGTACAGCTTGTTTACATGTTCCGCAAGATTTGACTTGATCATGTCAGGCAGCACCTCGAGGTCCTTCTTGAAACCTGTCATGGTTTCAGCATGGAATTGGGCGGTGATCCTGAGACTGTTGCGCATGATAGACTCATGCTCCTGGAGAGCATGCAGCAGGTGTCTAACAGCGGTCTCGACTCTGTTGATAGATTCATCAGGAGTCAGCCCCGAATCCCTTCTCATCGAGGCAGCAGCGGATGCAGCAAATAGAATAACATCTTGACATACTGGCGCTGCATCCTACCTCGGAACTTCAGTAGCAACCTCATCCTCATGGTTGCTGGTTTGAGAGCTTGTCGAGTTTGAGGATGGGTGCTCTTCTCCTTCTTCTTCTCCTTTTTCCTCATCTGCCTCCTCTTGAACAGGAGGAGACTTGAACAGGAGCTGCTCCGCTAGATTTTGGCCCATGAACAGCTATGTTGCGTTCCTTTATCATCCTTGCGAAGTCGGCATGAGACATGTTAGCGTCCACAGTAACCTTTGCTGCTGTAACCTTGGAAGGTTCTTGAGAGCGTGCAGCAGCTGCAGCATCAACCTCCTCTCGAGGTGTCTCTAGCTGCACTGGGGTTACCTCAACTTCAGCTCCAATATCCTCAGTGGTACTGTCTGAACAACCTCCCCACCTGAGGTCTTCTCACCCTCAGGGAGTGTTGTCAGAACAACATCCTCCACAGAGGTCTTCTCAACGGACCCCATCTCCTCGGTCGGTACTGTAACTTCGACAGCCTCTGCTGTAAGAATGGGTTCTTGCAGCTCTGCTTGGTTTCCTGCAGCGTCCACAGCTTTCAGCACTGTATGCTCCACTGTTGCAGGAATCTCAGCTTCCACCCTGCTTATCTCTGCAGCTCCTTCTTCTTGTTGAAGGGTGGTTGCCGACTGTACTGCTGTCGCGGTCAGTACAGGGAGTCCTGTCTCTACAACGTCCTCCATGGTTGCGTCATCGGTGATTGCAGCGACGTTGGTGATGACATCTCTGATTATGGCAGTCGGTTCCCCCTCAGAGTCTGCAACAGCAGCATTTTCATCTTTGCGAACCGGGGAATCGCCATAATCCAGTAGTTGAGCTTCCTCCTCCTCCAAGCGATCCAGCGAGACAATGTTGGAGAGGCCCTCAACTACTTGCTCGTATGTAGGGGAGTTCATCTGATGTGAACTTGAACTTTTTTCTCCCCGCATCCTCCTTGGAGTGTGCTGCATCCTGGTTTCCTTCAGCCTTTGTTGCAGCGCTAGATGCAGCATAGCTTCTTCAGCTTGCTTCACTCCCAATGTGTCGATTTGCTCTTGAGCAAACGCGACGTCATCGCCCCTTCTTACAGCCTCCGCAGCTGGGGCTAGGAAGACCTGCGCATCTTCCATTGCTGCTCTCATCGGCAGCTCTGCAGAGTCGGATTCTGCAAGAGCTTTACCCTTTCCCTTGTCCTGTGCTCCCTGTGCAGCACTGCAGCCATCGAGTTCTTGAACTCTTGCTGCAAAGTCAGGTTGCAGGAGTGCCAAAATGTCTTCTGATTTGGCCCACTCCAGGACAGCTTGCTCGACTGTCAGGAAATCCTTCCACTTCAACAGGATTTCCCCCTTGGACAATCTCATCTCTCTTCAAAGAGAGTACTGCTGCTCCATATTTCTAACAGCCGAAAAGGTGGGATCGAGCACTGAAGCTTCTGTTTGTAGACGAGCTTCTTCTTCAGTTGGCTCGATCCGGTGCTGATGTGGCTCCTGAAACCGATGTGACTCATCCCCAAGGTCAACTACAACCATATTAGGTGTAGAGAGTTGGGAATCAAGAGAGTCACATTTATCCTTGGGCTGATGTGACACATCCCCAACAGCAGCAGCAGCCTTCTTGCTACGTGGCGCCCTTCTCACCAAGGGTGCGTCATCATCTGGGGAAGAGGATTCAAGTTCAAGTACAGCCTTCCCTGAACTCCTCTTGATAACAGGAAGAGGACTCGAGGCGTCCTCTTCTTCGGCTTCTTCCCCGCTGCCTGCAGCTTCATCTTGCAGAGCAAGAGTTGCATTCTTTTTGTCTTTGGTTTTCTTCATCGCAACTCCTACTCCTGCAGCCTTCGGCTGGGTCTTGCCCTTCTTCTTCTCCCCGAGATATTTTCCGATGTGAATGGGGGCGGGTGCTGCAAGTTGAAGGCCAAGCTTGCAGAACAGAGAGCAGATGGTGATACCGTAGCTCCGACGCTCCATTATCTTCTCTGCTTCCTCCCACAGCCTCTTCATGATGAACCTTGTCCAGTTCACCTTTTCTCCGGCCATGATCGCAGACATGATCCGGAACCGGAGATCTGTGCATTTGTCATAACTCCCAATCCTTCCTTCGATGGAGTATGCACAGATGTCGTGGAGAAGTTCAAACTCCGGTTTGAAGAGCTTCTTGGGGGCGCTTATCTTGATTTCAGCCCCTGCATCCCTTGCTCGAAAGAGATCCCACATCTCTTGAGCCGATGCCTCCCCATATGTTGTCAACTGGCTGGGGGCAAGACCTGCAGCAGAGATGCTGAAGGTGGTGGAGATGTCCCTAACGGTCAGCGACTGTTCTTCTCCATCTGCATCCATCCGGAACAGGATGCAGTTTCTGTCCTCCGCCTGCCTAGCGTAGGCGTAGAATCTCTGTACTGACTCCACAGAGAAGCCAGCGTACACGGTGGTCAACAACCCTAGGACTTGGGTCTGTTGAAGAGCATCAAAAATCCTTTTGATCAGAGCATTGTCATACAGCCCTGACTCAAGGATGTGTTCCTGGTTGATCATCCTTCCATCAAGAATGATGGTTCTTCTGGCAGCCATTGATGATATTTTTGTGAGAGAGAAAGAGAAAGAACAAGGGTTTGCACTTAGAGAATTTTCTACGAAGAAGGCGTTTCTCTCTCTGAAGATGGTGAAAAATGAATTCAAATAACACGTTTTGGTCTTTATGGCGGTTCTCAAGAGACGTGCGTAGATCGACGGTTGAGATAAATTAGGGAGTTGATCTAGTGGCTCAGGAAAAAGTGAAGATGTCAAATCGACACTAATAATTACCTGGCGCGTGGGTTCTGTCAGCGCTCTTTCCACTTCCTGACACCCGTAGTCATTCATTTAATGCTGAAAGACATGCCCTTTGCCGCCTAAAGAAATGCTTTTTTAAGGTTGCAGCGATCCTAGTACGAGGTTGCAGAGCAATCAATACTCTTTTGAAATAAATGCTGTAACCTGGTGCTGCTAGAATTCTCAATAACTGCTGTACTGTAAGAATAAAGTTGCAGCGCTGTCTGAACCCAGTGCTGTATTAACGCGTAGCTTACAGTACCATTCTTACTGCTTTCAGCAAGCATGCAGAGGTTCCCCCTGCGTTTCTGCATCTTTGTTTCTCTTCACAACTTAAGGATTCCCAGCTCGTTTCGAAGTATAGAAAACCTCGATTCACTCAAAGGCTTTGTAAGGATATCTGCAAGCTGTAGATCCGTGTGAACTTTCTCTAGCACAATGTCTTTCTTTTCAACATGATCTCCTATAAAGTGATGACGAATGTCAATGTGCTTTGTTCTTAAGTGAAAGAAAGGATTATGGGTAATTGCAATAGCGCTTGTATTGTCACAGAGAATCGGAGTCTCTTTTTCTTCTATCCCATAATCTCTAAGTTGCTGCTGTATCCAGAGAATCTGCGCACAGCAACTTCCTGCTGCAACATACTCTGCTTCTACTGTAGAGGTTGCAATTGAGGTCTGCTTCCTGCAAAACCACGAGACAAGTCTATTTCCCAGAAATTGACACATCCCACTTGTACTCTTTCTATCAATTTTGCAGTCTGCATAATCTGAGTTGGAGTAGCCTTTAAGCTTGAATTCTCATTCCTTAGGATACCATAGGCCAACTTCCTGAGTTCCTTTCAGATACTTAATCACCATTTTTACTGCTAATAGGTGTGATTCCTTTGGTGCTGCTTGGAACCTAGCACAGACTCCTACTGCAAACATAATATCTGGCCTGCTTGCTGTGAGATACAACAATGATCCAATGAGGCGTCTGTACTTGGTAATGTCTACATCTTTACCGTCTTCATCTTTGTCAAAACTTATGGATGTGGACATGGGAACGGACGTTGCTGCTCCATTCTCCATGCTAAATTTCTTGATAAGCTCCTTCGTATACTTGACTTGGTTGATGAAGGTTCCTGTAGGTAGCTGTTTTACTTACAGTCCGAGAAAGAAACTTAATTCTCCCATCATACTCATCTCGAACTTTGACTGCATCAGGTTGGAGAATTTCTCACATAGCTCTTTGTTTGTGGATCCGAAGATAATGTCATCCACATATATTTGTACTAACAGTACACTTTCTCCATCCTGTATCCTAAACAGCGTTTTATCGATTGTTCCTTTCTGAAAGCCATTTTCCAGAAGATAAAGAGATAAGGTGTCATACCAAGCTCTTGGTGCTTGCTTCAGTCCATATAGGGCCTTTTGTAACCGAAACACCTTTTCTTCAGCTTGATCCTCGAAACCAGGAGGTTGTTCAACATAAACTTCCTCTGTAAGGAGACCATTCAGGAATGCGCTTTTAACATCCATTTGATAGACGTTGAAATTCATATATGCTGCATAGGCTAGAAAAATCCTTATTGCTTCCAACCTTGCCACGGGTGCAAAAGTCTCATCAAAATCAATTCCTTCTTCCTGACAGTATCCTTTAGCAACTAATCTTGCTTTGTTTCTTACAACGACTCCTGATTCATCTAACTTGTTCTTGAACACCCACTTTGTTCCAATTACACCTTGATGGGTTGGTCTTGCAACTGTTTGCCATACTTGATTTCTTTCAAATCCGTTCAATTCTTCTTGCATGGCCTACACCCAGTTGCTATCTTGCAGTGCCTCTTCAACATTCTTAGGCTCTGATTGTGATATGAAGCATGCAAACATTGCTTCATATGGTATGGATCTCCTTGTCCTTACACCAATAGATGGATCTCCTATAATGAGATCTCTTGAATGGTTTCTTAGCCATGTCCTATCTGGCTCAAGGACATGTGTTGATGTATCTTGCTCATCATGTTGCTGTAATGCAGGAGGTTCTGCTGCTGTAAGAATGTCTGTTGCATCCAAGGTTGCAGCTTCTTCTTCTATAGACAGAACTCCTTCTATGTATGGTACATCATTCTCTTTTCTAGGAGCGGTCTCTTCAGGTGGTTCTTCCAACTTCTTTGTATCACAATGTGGTTCATCAAACACCACATGTAGAGATTCTTCTACCACCAGGGTTCTCTTATTAAACACTCTGAAAGCTCTACTTACAGCAGAGTAACCTAGAAATACTCATTCGTCTGATTTAGCATCGAAAGTTTTCAGATGTTCCTTTCCATTGTTGAGAATGTAACACCTGCATCCAAAGATATGCAGATAAGAGATATTTGGTGTATGACCGTTCCATATTTCATAAGGTGTCTTGTCAAGATCCTTGATGATTAGACATCTGTTCTGCGTGTAGCATGCAGTGTTTGTTGCTTCAGCCCAAAATCTCTTGGGTATTTCTGCTTCTGCTATCATTATCCTTGCTGCTTCCTTGAGGGTTCTATTTCTTCTTTCACCGACACCATTCTGTTACGGTGTTCTTGCAGTAGAGTATTCATGACGAATACTATTATCAGAACAGAATTTCTCAATGAATTTATTTGTGAACTCAGTTCCTCTGTCTGATCTTATCTTCACTATGCTCAAGCTCTTTTCATTCTGAATCTTCTTCATGAGACAAGGTAGCTTCTCTTGAGTTTCTGACTTCTTTGCAAGAAAGATCGTCCATGTGTATCTGGAGTAGTCATCTACTACTACTAGGGAGTACTTCTTCCCACTCAAGCTTACTGGTTCTACTGGTCCAAAAAGGTCCATGTGTAGAAGATCTAGAATCCTGTGAGATGATTTCTGAATCTTATCCTTGAAAGAGCTCTTAACTTGCTTTCCTTTTTGACAAGCTCCACAGACATTCTCCTTCTTGTAAGCTACGTCTGGCAATCCTCTCACGAGGCCTTTTCTTGCTAGCTTGTTGATAGTTTTGAAGTTAAGATGATTTAATCGCTTGTGCCATAACCAGCTCAGCTCTGGTGGACTTTTCACAATGAAGCATGTTGATTGAGTGGAGGAATTCTAATCTGCTAGGTAGATATTTCCTCTTCTTGTTCCTGTAAGCTTTACTTCATTTGTGGTGCTGTCTTTGATTAAGCACTTGTTGAGGTTGAATTCCACTGTGTATCCTTTGTTACAAAATTGACTGATGCTTAGAAGATTGTATCTAAGCCCCTTTACATAGGATACATCATTGATCTTTATGTTCCCCTTGACTAGGCATCCGCTTCCTTTTGTGCTTCCTTTGGAATCATCTCCAAATTTGACCTTAGGTCCTTTGCATGCTTGGAAGTCTTTCAACGTTTCTTGCTCTTGAGGATCTCATTATCGATTCTAAGGTTCTCATTTTCAACCTTCAGTTCCTCATGAATTGAGTTGATCTGCTCGAAATCACTCATGATTCTTTTCAAGGAGTGGATCATGTTCAGCTCCTCATCAACTTGTATGGACAACGGTTGGTAGATTATCTCATCTTCTTCGCTGTCCTCGTCATCTCTAGCCATCAGGCATATGAGTGCTTCTTCGTCAGAGGATGAGGTTTCAGCATCGCTGTCAGAGGATTCTGCAACTTTCAGTACTTCCTTCGGAGCTACTGCATCCTTGGCTTTTTCCATCTCTCCTATGAGAGCTCGAAGCTTGTGCCTTTCCTCTCTTCTTTTATCTCTCCTTTGTTCTCTCTTCCCTACAGGATACTTGTGCACGGTTGGATAAGGACAGTTCCTTGCGTAGTGTCCTGGCTTCCTGCAATTATAGCACAAGTCAATATTCCCTGTATTTGATTGTGGAGAAGAGGATACCTAAGGGGTTGGATGACTTCTTCTGAAGTCATTCTTCTTGTTGAGGTTGGTGTTGCTGCTATTGTTGTTGCTCTTAATGAATCTCCTGAATTTCTTTAGGAGGAGTGTCATATCCTCTTCAGCAACTTCTGCTGTATCCTCACTCTGTTTACTGCAACTGGCGGTTGCTGTATCTTTGGTTCCTCTGGCGATTAGCGCTGTAACTTTGGAGATTAACTCCTCTGACTCCTTTTTCCTTCTGTTGATGTCATACTCGAATGTTTTCAAGTCGGAGAATAGGACGAATGTGCTCATGGACTTCAGGTCCATAGACACTCTCATGGCAGTGGTCTTACTGTCCCACTTCGCTGGTAGGGCTCTTAACACCTTCATGTTCTTTTCTTTCTGTGTGTAGTGTTTGCCCAGAGCTTCTAGTTCATTCACTATGGATGTGAATCTCAAATCTAGTTGCTCAAGAGTCTCTTCATTCTTCATTTTGAAGAGCTCGAATAGTTGGGTAGCGTTGGAGATTTTATTATCCTTGGTGAGCTCAGTTCCTTCACAGATTTGCTCCAGCTTTTCCCATATTTCTTTGGATGTTGAGCAAGTTTTAACTTTGCTAAATGTGCCTTTATCCAAAGTAATAAATAGAGCGTTCTTTGCCACATTATCCAGGTTGGCTCTTTTCCTGTCTTCATTTCCCTACTCTTGATGTGGTTTGATCAGGAAGTTTGGTGGTGGCTGCTCTCCTTCTGCATGGTCTCTTCCATACATTGGATTCACCTTCATGGGGATTATCGGTCCTTCAGTTATGACCATCCACATCTCATCATTCATGGCAGAAAGGTGTGCCTGCATTCTTATCTTCCAGTCGTCATATTCCTCTATGGAAAACATAGGTAGCTTGTGATTGGAGGAATCCATGATATGCTTCAAAAATGATTTTAATGCAAAGAAAACAGCGAGACAAAGGTGGATCTGGGTAGGTGACCAGATAAGTTGGCTTTTAACCCAACTTGCTCTGATACCACTTGTTGGTCCCAAGTGGTGTCCGAGGTTCAGAGGGGGGGTGAATGAACCTTGGTCGATTTTCAAAATCTTTTAAAACAACCGTTCTACACTGCAAGTTACTAGAGCTTGCAGCGATAGATGGTTACTGCTTGCAGCGCTACGATGCAGTGCTGCACGCTGTATCCTGGAGTTTTATACGTAGCGGAATTTAACTTTAAAACACAAGACTATTTTTCTCAAGAATGCTTCTTTCAAAACGTTTTATGATGAGAGACGGATAATAATACAGAAGATAAACGTACAGATAAATAAAGTAATTAAACACTTATGGCTTATAGTGGTTCGAAGGTGGTGTAATCCTTCTACGTCCACTCTACTGCTCCTCGAGCAGGAACTTTGTTAAGCAAGATTGATTTACAGGACTCTCCTAACAATCTATCAACTTTACAAAGATACCACCTACTGAAGTCCAGCGTACACACAGCAACTGCAAACTTCAAAGGCTAACCCACACAGGGTTCCACACTCCCACACAGAGAAGCTGTCTAACACTAGACAACTAAAATAAACAGCAAGGATCTCTCCTATCAACTGCTTGATACCACTAAAACAACCTAAGCACACAGCAACAAGGTTAAAAGGATAAAAGGTTTTTCTTCAACTTGTGCTTTGAAGTGAGCTTCTGAATCCGTAGAGAAACTTTCAGCTTGAACTTGCTTCACTTCGGTAGGTTGAGTGACTGATACTGATTGTTGGCTTGAATGCTTGAATTTGTAAGTTTGAAACTTTCACGAATGGATTTTAGTTCTTAGTAATAGTTACCAGCTTCAGTGCTCCTCAACCTCTATTTATACTTGTAGGAGAAGATGTCCGTTGAAGGAGACATCCCTCTTTTGAATTTGAAGTAGTCTGGCCAAAGCATGGTTCGTATTTAATGCGACCTAACTTTTCCTTTCGGAGCATTTAATGCGGCAGTTGCGGCTCGTAGCTTTCTGCAATGCGTCAGTCCATGTGACATCTTCTTATTGGCTCCGTGTCTGCTACTTTGACTTTTTCTTGAACGGCTCTTTTATTCTTGCTTGAATCTCCGTTCCTCGTACTGCATTTATCCTTCCTAGGATTTACAGGATATTTCGTTTTGTAGTTGGCGCTGTATTACTTAACTGACTTGTAAGTCTGCACTGTATCCTAGGTCATTGTGTAGCTGATGCTTTCTTTCAGTGCTGCTATATCTTAGACCTGGTTGCAGTATCTTCTGGCAGTGCTGCTGTAACTTCTTTCTAGCAGTACTCCTGTATCGTTTTCTTGCAGCGTTGTTGTACGCCATTCTTTCTTACTTTACTGTATAGAAGTTTAGTCTTATTTATACATTGTTGTTCCTTCCTTCTTCCAGCTATGCTGTATCCTGCCTTCCTGCAGCGATACTGTATCCTACCTTCTTACAGCGATATCTTCCCTTAAAGCTTAGATGCAGCTTTATCTTCGTTTATCCTCCATTTTCAATACTTGACACAAGACTCAATTCTAGTCTATTTATTCACTTAAACATTGTGAAAAATGGGGTACCAAAACTTCCTATTACATATTTGGATTGTCTCATCAAAATCTAAACATTGAAATCCCAACACAACTTCATATTTCTAGCCGCTGGGAGGGTAGAATCAAGCACTGAAGATTCTGTTTGTAGACAAGCTTCTTCAGTTGACTTGACCCGGAGCTGATGTGGCTCCTAAAGCAGATGTGACTCATCCCCAAGGTTTTCTACCACCTCAGAAGGTGTAGAGAGTTGGGCATCAAGAGCTCCTTCTTGATCCCGGGGCTGATGAGACTCATCCTCAATAGCAACTATAGTCAAGCTTGCTGTAGAGAGTTGGGAATCAGCCGCTGCAGTAGCCTTCTTCTTGCTGCATGAGACCCTACTAACCAAGGGTGTGTTATCATCCGAGGAAGATGATTCAGTTTAAGGTACAGCCTTCCATGAGCTCCTCTTGATGACAGGAAGAGGACTCTGATTGTCCTCTTTTTCGGCTTCTCCCCTGCTGCTCACAGCTTCATCTTGCAGGGCCAGGGTAGCATTCTTTTTGTCTTTGGCTTTCTTCCTTGCTACCCCAGTTTCTGCTGTTTTCGGTTGGGTCTTACCCTTCTTCTTCTTCCCGAGATACTTTTGATGGGGATGGGGGTTGGTACTGCAAGTTAAAGACCAAGCTTACAGAGCAGAGAACAAATGGTGATACTGTAGCTTCGCAGCTCCGTTATCTTCTCTACTTCCTCCCACAGTCTCTTCATGATGAACCTCGCCCAGTTTACCTTCTCTGCGGCCATGATAGCGGACATGATCTGGAACCGGAGATCTGTGCACTTGTCATAACTCCCTGTTCGGCCTTTAATGGAGTATGCGCAGATATCATGAAGGAGTTCAAACTCCGGCTTGAAGAGCTTCACTGGGGCGCTTCTCTTGATTTCAGCCCCTGCATCCCTTGCTCGAAAGAGATCCCACATCTCTTAAGCAGTTCCCTCCCCATAGTTTAACAGCTGACTAGGGGTCAAACCTCCGGTGGAACTGTTGAAGGTGGTAGCGATGTCTCTAACGGTTAGAGACCGCTCTTCCTCGCCTGCATCCATCCTGAATAGATGCAATTCCTATCCTTCGCCTGCCTAGCGTAGGAGTAGAATCTTTGTACTGACTCCACGGAGAAGTCAGCGTAAATGGTGGTTAGAAGCCCTAGGACTTGGGTCCGCTAAAGGGCATTGAAGATTCTCTTGACGAGGGCATTATCATACAGCCCAGAAGCATAGACGTGCTCCTGGTTGATCAAACGTCCTTCCAAGTCGATGGTTTGTCTGGCACCCATAGATTTTTTAGAGAGAAATGATGAAAAACTTCGAAGATTTGGACTTAGAAAGTTTTCGCGAAAAGAAGTTCCTTGGGTGATAGTGAAAAATAATTTCGAAAGGTGCGGTTATGGGGGTTATGGCAGATCTCAAGGGACGTGTAGTAAGATCAACGGTTGAGATAATTCAGAGGAAATTGATCTTACGGTCCAGAAAAAAATGGATATGTCAAATCGTCGCTAATTATTACAAGGTGCTTGGGCTTCGGAGCGTAACCCTTCCACTTCTGACACCCGCAGACTTTGCATTTAATGATGAAAGACATGCCCTTTGCCACCTAAATAAATGCCTTTTTAAGGTTGCAGCATTCTTGGTACGAGGTTGCAGAGTAATCAATACACATTTGAAATAAATGTTGTAACCTGGTGCTGCTTACACTCCCGATTTCTACTGTACTGTAAGAATATAATGCAGCGCTGTTTGAACCCAACATTGTATAAAAGCGTAGCTTACAGCATTATACTTACTGCTTCTCGCAAGCATGCAGAGGTTCTCCTTTGGTTTTTGTTCTTTCTTTTTCTCCTCATAACTTAAGAATTCCCAGCTCGTTTCTAAGTATAGAAAACCACGATTCACTCAAAGGCTTGGTGAATATATCTGCAAGCTGGAGATCCGTATGAACTTTCTCAAGCACAATATCTTTCTTTTCCACGTGATCTCTTATAAAATCATGTCGTATGTCAATGTGCTTCGTTCTTGAGTGAAAACAGGATTATGGGTAATTGCTATAGCACTTGTATTATCACAGAGAATTGGAGTCTCTTTTTCTTCTATCCCATAATCTCTAAGTTGCTGCTGTATCCAGAGAATTTGCGCACAGCAACTTCCTGCTGCAACATACTCTGCTTCTGCTGTAGAGGTTGCAATCGAAGTTTGTTTCCTGCAGAACCATAAGACAAGTCTATTTCCCAAAAACTGACAAGTCCCACTGGTACTTTTCCGATCAATCTTGCAGCCTGCATAATCTGAGTCAGAGTAGCCTTTAAGCTTGAATCCTCCTTCCTTTGGATATCATAGGCCTACTTCCTAAGTTCCTTTCAGATATTTGATAATCCTTTTGACCGCTGAAAGATGTGATTCCTTTGGTGTTGCTTGAAACCTTGCACAGACTCCTGCTGCAAATATAATATCTGGCCTGCTTGCTGTAAGATACAGTAAGGATCCGATTAGTCGTCTGTATTTTGTGATATCAACATCTTTACCATCTTCATCTTTGTCAATGCTTATTGATGTCGACATAAGAACAGATATTGTTGCACCATTCTCCATGCCAAATTTCTTGATAAGCTCCTTCGTATACTTGACTTGACAGATAAAGGTTCCTGTAGACATCTGTTTTACTTGCAGCCCGAGAAAGAAACTGAATTCTCCCATCATACTCATCTCGAACTTTGACTGCATCAGGTTGGAGAACTTCTCACATAGCTCTTTGTTGGTGGATTCGAAGATGATATCGTCCGCATAGATCTGTACTAGTTGTACACTTTCTCCATCTTGTATCCTAAACAGCGTCTTGTCGATTGTTTCTTTCTAGAAACCATTTTCTAGCAGATAGAGAGATAAGGTGTCATACCAAGCTCTTGGTGCTTGCTTAAGTCCATATAGGGCTTTGTGTAACCGAAACACCTTCTCTTCTGCTTGATCTTCGAAACCTAGAGGTTGTTCGACATAAACTTCCTCTGTAAGAAGACCATTTAGAAATGCACTCTTTACGTCCATTTGATAGACATTGAAATCCAGGTGAGCTGCGTATGCCAGAAAAATCCTTATTGCTTCCAGCCTAGCTATTGGAGCAAAAGTCTCATCAAAATTTATTCCTTCTTCCTGGCAATATCCTTTAGCAACTAATCTTGCTTTGTTCCTTACAACGAGTCCAAACTCATCTAACTTGTTCTTGATGACCCACTTTGTTCCTATTACTCCTTGATGAGTTGGTCTTGCAACTGTCTGCCATACTTGGTTTCTTTCAAAACCATTCAACTCTTCTTGCATAGCCTGTACCCAGTTGCTATCTTGCAGTGCTTCTTCAACATTCTTTGGCTCTGTCTGAGATATGAAACATGCAAACATTGCTTCATGAGGGGTGGATCTTCTTGTTCTTACTCCAATGGATGGATCTCCTATGATAAGATCCCTTGGATAATTCCTTAGTCATGTCCTATCAGGCTCAAAGATATGTTCTGGTCTAGGTTGCTCCTCTTGTTGCTGTATAACAGGAGGTTCTGCTGCTGTAAGAATATCTGCTGCATCCATAGTTGCAACTTTCTCTTCTTTGTCTTCTTCTGTAGGCAGAACTCCTTCTACATATGGAACAACATTCTCTTTCCTTGGAGCTGTCTCTTCAGGTGACTCTTCTAACTTCTTGGTGTCACAGTGTGGTTCATTAAACACCATGTGAATAGATTCTTCAACCACCAAGGTTCTTTTGTTAAAAACCCTGAAAGCTCTACTTACAGCAGAATATCCTAGAAATACTCCTTCGTCTGATTTTACATCAAAAGTTTTCAGATGCTCATTTCCATTGTTGAGAATATAACACTTGCATCCAAAGATATGCAGATAAGAGATATTTGGTGTATATCCATTCCAGATTTCATAAGGAGTTTTGTCTAGATCTTTGATGATTAGACATCTGTTCTGTGTGCAGCAAGCAGTGTTGGTTGCTTCAACCAAAAATCTCTTGAGTACTTCTGCTTCAGCTATCATTATCCTTGCTGCTTCCTTGAGGGTTCTGTTTCTCCTTTCAGCTACACCGTTCTGTTGAGATGTTCTTGCAGCAAAGTATTCATATCGAATACCATTATTAGAACAGAATTTTTCAATGAATTTGTTTGTGAACTCAGTTCCCCTGTCTGATCTTATCTTCACTATACTCAAGCTTTTTTCATTCTGAATTTTCTTCATGAGATCAGGTAGCTTCTCTTGAGTTTCTGACTTCTTTGCAAGGAAGATTGTCCATGTGTATCTAGAGTAGTCATCTACAAGTACAAGAGAATACTTATTCTCACTCAAGCTTACTGGTTCTACTGGTCCAAATAGGTCCATGTGTAGAAGATCTAGAATCCTGTGTGATGACTTTTGAATCTTATCTTTGAATGAGCTCTTAACTTGCTTTCCTTTCTGACAAGCTCCACAAATATTCTCTTTCTTGTATGCCACATCTGGCAATCCTCTCACAAGGCCTTTTCTTACTAGCTTGTTAATAGTCTTGAAGTTCAGATGGCTTAACCTCTTGTGCTATAGCCAGCTCAGCTCTGGTGGACTCTTCACAATGAAGCATGTTGGTTGAATAGAAGATTTCCAATCAGCTAGATAGATATTTCCTCTTCTTGTTCCTATAAGTTTGACTTCATTTGAGGTGTTGTCCTTGATTAAGCATTTGTTGAGGTTGAATTCCACTGTGTATCCTTAGTCACAGAATTGACTGATGCTCAGAAGGTTGTATTTGAGTCCTTTTATATAGGATACATCCTTGATCTTTATGTTTCCTTTGACTAGGCATCCACTTCCTTTTGTGCTTCCTTTGGAATCATCTCCAAAGATGACATTTGGTCATTTGCATTATTGAAAGTCTTTTAGAGTTTCTTTACTGTCTGTCATGTGCCTTGAGCAGTCGCTGTCAATGTACCATACATCACTGCTGCAACCCGATACTGAAACCAGTAACAATTTCAAACAGATTTAGGTACCTATATCTGTATGGGTCATTTGGCGTTAGTTGCTTGAGGAACCCAAACTTTTTTAACAGTCACTGTTTTGCTGTAAGATTTGTTGGTTCTCTGATTATATGCAGTTTTGCTTTTGAACTGCCTGTTAAAGGTGTGTGCAGAGATAATATATGTGTTACCAACATTTTTGTAGTATGGTCTTCCACCATACTTCCCTTGAATATATCTTTTTTGAGGTTTAGACATGTGAGTCTCAGTATAGGTGGGAAAGTTTCTTCTGTGTTGCAACTTAGTGGGTTGCTGCATCCTCTTGCTGCATATAGCAGATGGCTTCTGCTACAGCCAGTTCTTAGATGCAGGCTTACTTCCTGCAGTTGAGCATTAGGGTTTCTTCCCCTTATCCATCATTGCTATTTTGTTCAAGATCTTCACAGAGTCACATAGTAACTCTTTCTCCATTGAGGTTTCAGCTTGAACAAAATTTACAGCTTTGGATGTACTTGTTGTGTTCTGAGAAATGTGATTGTTGTAACCTATGCCTGATTTTTCAAACATATTTCTGTTTTGGTTTATGCAATCCCTTACGTCCTTTGATGAATTACTGAACGTGTTTATCGTGGACTGCAAGCTTTCCTTTTCAGCTTCTAGCTTAGTGACCAGTAGATTTAATCTAGAGACCTCTTTTTGTAGCTTGCTGCACCTTGAGTTATCAGACTCACATGCAACCAGCATTTTGACAATATCAATGTTCTTACTCTTGAGGATCTCATTATCGATTCTTAGGTTTTCATTTTCAACCTTCAGTTCCTCATGAATTGAGTTGATCTGCTCGAAATCACTCATGATCCTTTTTAAGGAATTGATCATGTTCAGCTCTTCACTTTCAGGTATGGACATCGATTGATAGATTGCTTCATCTTCTTCACTGTCCTCGCAATCTTTAGCCATCAGGCATATTAGCGCTTCTCCATCAGAGGATGAGGTTTCAGTGTCGCTGTCAGAGGATTCTGCATCTTTCAATACCTCCTTCGGGACTACTGTATCTTTGGCCTTCTCCATCTCTCCTATGAGAGCCCGAAGCTTGTGTATTTCCTCTCTTCTTTTATCTCTCCTCTGCTCTCTCTCTCTTCTTCAAGATACTTGTGCACCGTTGGGTATGGACAATTTCTTGCATAGTATCCTGGTTTCCTACAATTATAACACAAGTCAATATTGACTGTATTTGACTGTGGAAAAAAGGATACCTGAGGAGGTAGATGGCTTCTTCTGAAGTCATTCTTTTTGTTGAGGTTGGTGTTGCTGCTATTGTTGTTGCTCTTCATGAATTTTCTAAATTTATTTAGAAGTAGCGCCATGTCCTCTTCAGCAACTTCTGTTGTAACCTCAGTCTGCTTACTGCAACTAGTAATTGATGTATCCTTGGTGCCTCTGGCAGTTAGCGCTATAACTTTGGAGCTCGATTCTTCGGACTCCTTTCTCCGTCTATTGATGTCGTATTCGAACACTTTGAGATCGGAGAATAGGTCGAATGTACTCATGGATTTCAAATCCATAGACACTCTCATGGCAGTGGTTTTGCTGTCCTACTCCGCGGGCAGAGCTCTCAACACTTACATGTTTTTCTCCTTCTGAGTGTAGTGTTTGCCCAGAGCTTGTATCGTGATTCCCTTTCTTCCCTATCTACTAGGGGGAATACTTTTATCCGCCTCCCGGTTGGGAGGCATCTACCTCATCCCAATCGAGCCCACAGGAGGATTCTAGGGGAGGGACTCTTTTTGAGCTCTACGCGTTGAATGAGTTCCGGGCTAAGATCTGGAACCGAGGGGAAGACTAAATGGGTGTAAAGAAAGACCTGGTTAACGACCCTATTGATGACTTTCAGAAGGATCGTGGGTAACCGGAAAACTGAACTGTGGATCTTTCTTCTCCACTCTAGTTCGTTCACAATGGATATGAATCTTAAGTCTAGTTGCTCAAGAGTCTTTTCATTCTTCATTTTGAAGAGCTCGAATACTTAGGTAGCGTTGGAGATCTTGTTGTCTTTAGTGAGCTCAGTCCCCTCACATATTTGCTCCAGTTTTTCCCATATTTCTTTGGATGTTCTGCAAGTCTTGACTTTGCTGAATGTGTCTTTATCCAAAGTAATGAATAGAGCATTCTTAGCCATATTGTTTAGGTTGGCTCTCTTCCTATCTTCATTATTCAATTCAAGTCTTGGCTTGACTAGGAAGACCAGTGGTGGCTGTGCTCCTTCTTCTAGGTCTCTACCTAGCACTGGATTCACCTTCGTGGGTATGATTGGTCCTTTAGTGATGACCGTCCATATTTTGTCATTCATTGCCGAAAGATGTGTCTGCATTCTTATCTTCCAATCATCATATTCCTCTAAGGAAAACATAGGTAATTTGTGATTAGAGAAATCCATTATATGCTGTAAGAATGAGTTTTAGATGCAGAGAAAACAGCGAGTCTAAGGTGGATCTGGGTAGGTGACCAGATAAGTTGGCTTTTAACAAAACTTGCTTTGATACCACTTGTTGGTCCCAAGTGGTGTCCGAGGTTCAAAGGGGGGATGAATGAACCTTGGTCGATTTTGCAAATCTTTGAAAAACCTTTCTATTCTACAAGTTATTTGAACTTGCAGCGTCAGACTGTTACTGCTTACAGCACTAGGATGCAATGTTGCACGCTGTAACTTGGAGTTTTATACGCAGTGGAAAAATATAGCTTATAACACAAGGCTGATTTTCTCAATATGCTTTTTTCAAAAATGTTTAATGCTTGTGAGATATACTAGGAGCAGAAGGTAAAAGACACAGATAAATAAAGCAATAAACACGTATGGCTTATAGTTGTTCTAAGGTGGTGTAATCTTTCTACGTCCACTCTACTGCTCCTCGAGCAGGAACTTTATTGAGCAAGATTGAATTACAGGACCCTCCTAATAATCTATCAACTTTACAAAGTAACAACCTACTGAAGTCCAGCGTACACACAACAACTGCAACCTTCAAAGGCTAACCCACACAGGGTTCTATACTCCTACATAGGGAAGCTGCCTAACTCTAGACAACTATATAAACAGTAAGAATTTCTCCTATCAACTGTTCGACACCTCTAAAACAACCTAAGCACACAGCAACAAGGTTAAAAGTATATAAATGAGTTCTTCAACTGGTGCGGTGAAGTGAGCTTCTAAATCCGTTGATGGATCTTTTAGCACTGAGCTTGCTTCACTTCACAGAGGTTGAGTGACTGAAACTGTTGAAAACTTGAATGTTTGAATCTTGTAAACTTGAGAGTTTTAGTGTAGATGCTTTAGTTCATCAGTTGTTCAGTTAATCAGTAGTCAGCTTTAGTGTTGCTCTTCCTCTATTTATACCTGTAGGAGAAGATATTCGTTGAAGGAAATATCTCTCTTTTGAATTTGAAGTTAGTCTGCTCAAAGGCATGGCTCGCATTCAATGTGACTTGACTTTCTCTTTTGGAGCATTTAATGCGGTAGTTGTGGCTAACAGCTTTCTGCAGCGCGTCAGTCCACGTGGTATCTTTGTATTGGCTCCGTGTCTGCAACTTTGACCTTCTCTGGAACGGCTCTATTTATTCTTACTTGAATCTTCATTCCTTGTATTGCATTAATCTTTCATAGGATTGCAGGATACTTGTTGTAATTGGAGCTGATTGACTTATCTGAACTGTAAGCTTTGCGCTGTATCCTAGGTCTTCATGCAGTTGATACTATCTTGTAGTGCTGCTGTAACTAAGACCTGGTTGCACTATTTTTGAGTAGAGCTGCTGCATCTTTTCTTTGCAGCACTCCTGTACGTCATTCATTCTTACTTAGCTGCAGCGAAGTTCTGTCTTCTTGCAGCGATGCTGTATCTGCCTTCTTGCAGCGATTTCTTTTCTGAAAGGCTTAGATGCAACTTTATCCTTGTTAATCCTCCATTTTTCAGCACTTAACACTAGACTCAAACCTAGTCTATATATTCACTTAAACACTGTGAAAAATGGGGTACTTAACACATCCTATTACAAATACGTTTTGTCTCATCAAAATCTAAACATTGAAATCCTAACATTTTTCATTTTTTTACAAAATTTTCATATATTTTTTAAATATGTCCGATATTTTCATCAAAACTGATATATCCATCGATATTTCCATGAAATCAAGATATCGATATTCCACCAAAACTGATATTTTCGTCCTTGGCCAACATTGGACTTTCTCTGTGAATTTTTAAAAGAGAGTTTTGTAATCTTGCTTAATATCTTTTTCAATCAAGCAGATGTACGACTCATTGTTATGAGATTTATTCAAATAGATTATGAGGATTCTTCTCAGATCATATCTTCTTTAATTAGTCTTATATAAAATCCAAAATCTTTCAATCTTTCTGCCTTTTTATTTCTTTGTTAGTATGAAAATTTTGGTTTCGGTCGAAATTTCAGTATCTTAAGACATACTATTTTACAGATTATTATAATTGACCTTAATACATATATTCAACTTAAAATTTCAGACAAAGTGATATATTTATAATAAATATATAGAGATAAAATTACATAAATAATGTCATAACAAAAATTCAGAAATTTATTTATATTATTACTAATACTAAAATGAACTCTTATGAGATTCAAATGAATAAGATAATGTCATCTTAATATAAACAATATTGGAGTAAATTTGCAGATGTATGCAAACTAATTTTCAAATAACGTAAAAACTTATATGAGACCGTCTCGCATAAGAGCTTACATCAGAAGGAGTTTCATGTTGTCTTATGTGTGATCAATTTAACCGTACCGAATGAATTGACCCACTTTTATTGATTTATATGAATCTCGTTTTACATAAGGTCTCACATGAGACCTATTCTTCAAATAATTATTTCAACTTCCATAAATTTTTGATCTTATACACAATACAATTAGCAATTATTTACACTTGTATATATGTTTGACCTTATGCATACTACAATTATAATGTGAAAATTATTATTAAGATACAAAATACTTTTTTCTATAAAAAGTGGGTCATTATTGTAAAATTCTATTACAAAATAAACCATTTACTAAAAAAAAATATTTTTTTTACCCAAATTGATATCAATTAATATTTACCTGTATTTTTGCGATATTTCACTTATAATTACTGATATATTCCTAGAATTTTTCATCAATATTTTACCGATTTGTCAATAATTTGTATCCAAAAACCATCGATCTTAAAATCAATAATGATATTTATTGATATTTTATCAATATTTTAGTAAAATTTATTATTTATATATGATTATGTGAAAAATGAAAATATTAAAAAAATATCATTACATTCCAATTTTGTGTTGATCATATGAAAAAATAAAAATAATAAAAAAATAAATATGAATAATATTTTAGGATATTTTCATCCATATCTTACTGTAGATCAGTTTGTCAATGATATTCTCTTTTGTTTGATGCCCACTGTTTGACTTCTTGACAAATTCATAAATTCTCCACACATTACTTATTTAACCGAGACTCACCTAGCATCTTCAAATTGTTTGATTTTTTTTAATCAATTTGATTCATTATTAATCTAAATGATATTTTCTACGTAAATATTTAATTTAATTATTTTAAATATTATTATTATATATATATAATTTATTGATCAAAAGTAGCTAGGAATGAAATGATTTGATTAATCCTCCCACAATCTGATCATGCATATTTTACTTTTTGTGATAATAATCAAATTAAATATATTGGAAAAATTCAATATTGGATTTTCCACGTGCCAAACTAAATGTGTATAACTGTTTTAAAAAAATCCAATTGAAGTGATCCACTAAGATTTAAAATATGAGCCTACATGAGTGTCATAATAATCATGGGCTTTTATGTGTAGATATTATTAAGTGATTTTCAATTTGTTGAGGGATCAAATTGAAAATAAAGGAATCTTATTCTTATAAGTTAAGGTTTTGGTCCCCAAACATCAGATTCCAATCCTACGTTCTGTACTCTCTCTACGGATAGTGAAACAAGGGTGATCTGATAGTTTGGTAAACCATACCAGCCAAAGCACGAATCAATTCAATAATCGATTCATGGATTCAGGTACGCTTCCGCTTTATGGTTATCGTTCCTTTTCAATTTCAGTTTATCATCGTAGAATTTAGGATTCAGGCTTTCGTGCTGAAGTATGTTTATATGTGATTAAAGCATGCTATTTTGTGATTCAATTATAACAAGTGGTATCAAAGCCAGGTTACGTATGATTTTCTGAATTTTGGGAAGAATATTATATTTTTAGATTTGTGATATTAGCTTTTGGATTTACTTTTAAATCTGATGAATTAAGTTTTGTGCGATCAAGAATTTTTTTGATTATATATGTTTGGGCTTCGTGAATTATTCAACAATTTTGAAGTTTGGTGATGATTTCAAATCATCTGTTAATTAATATATTAATGTGGTATGCTCCCAAAATTTCGAAGGATTTCGGGTTAATATATATATATATATATATATGTGTGTGTGTGTGTGTGTGTGTGTGTAAAAGTATGATTCAAATTGTTGGGCATCTCACGTTCCTATTTAATTTAACTAATATTCGAGATGGGTTGATTGAAACTTGAAGTCGCCAAAGTGATCTATTTTGTGTAGATTTTTCCATTGAGAATGTTGGGATGGTTATGTATGTGTATTTTCATGTGGGTATTTATCGATCCAAAAAACGATTAATGTTTGGCCCGAAATACACGAACACTTGTAGTGGTAAACACGTAAGAATTATAAGATTTTTCATGTGAGTAATAAGTTAGCCCAAAGGAAGACTGTTGCTTAACATGAATTTATTGTCAGTATTTGACTATTACATAGAGGTGACAACTAATGAGTTAATGTTATTGTCCAAAGACTTGATATTAATGTTGTGCTTGGTGTCTCGAGATGTTGCCATTATATTTGAATTTATTGATTGTTTATTTGGTTTTATGTGAGCATGACTATTATTTTGGTTTGTTATTCTCTGTTCAACTATGTCTGCTACTTTTGTATCTGCCAACATTAACAGCATACCCATGCTAAATGGGTCTAATTTTAAGGATTGGAAGGATAACATTCTAATCACTTTAGGTTACATGGATCTTGACTACGCAGTAGGGCTAGAGCAACCTACTTCTCTTACAACTGAAAGTTCTCCTAATAAAATGAAGAATTTTGAAAAGTAGGAGCGCTCGAACCGTGTTAGTCTAATGATCATTAAACGCAGTATTCCAGAAGCCTTTCGAGGCACTGCATCTGAGGAAATCACTTTGGCCAGTGAGTATCTTACCCATATTAAGCAGCGTTTTGTAAAAAATGATAAGGCTAAGACAAGTACGCTTTTAGCAAACTTGATCTCAATGAAGTATAAGGGTAAAGGAAACATAAGGGAGTACATCATGCAGATGTCTCATTATGCTTCAAAATTAAGTGCACTAAAGCTTGAGGTGTCAGAAGACTTACTCGTGCATTTGGTGCTTATATCTCTTCCTGCACAATTCAGTCATTTTAAGATCAGTTATAACTGTCAGAATGAGAAGTGGACTCTTAATGAGCTCATTTCATACCATGTGCAAGAGGAAGAAAGGTTGAAGTAAGAAAGAACTGAGATTGCTCAACTGGCCACTAATTCCGAAGAAAAGGAAAAGGGTGTGAAAAGAAAACCTGTTGAGAAAGCTACTATGGATCAAAGTTGAGCAATCGAGCATAGAAAAAACAACAAAACAACACTCAAGATAAGAATTATTACTTTTGTGACAAACCTGGACACAAAAAGAAGGAATGAACCAAATTTCACGTTTGGCGTGCAAAGAAAGATATTAATCTTACTTTGGTCTCTTCTAAAGTTAATTTAGCTTCGGTACCTAGAGACACTTGATGGTTAGATTCTGATGCTACCACTCATATAAGTGTTTCAATATAAGGTTGTCTGAGCTGCCGAAAGCCAAGTGATGGTGAAAGATACATCTATGTGAGAGATGTCAAATCGGTAGAAGTGGAGGTAATAGGGCATTTTAGATTGTTATTACAGACTGAATATTTTTTAAATTTGAAAGATACATTTATTGTATTGTCTTTTCGACGGAATTTAGTTTCTATTTCCATGTTGGACAAATTTGGTTTCACTTGTTCATTTGGAGATTGTCAGTTTAAGCTTTCAAATAATTCTAGTTTGTGGGCACTAGTTCATTAAGTGCATTTGACAATCTATGTTTGCTTGATATTATTCATTCATATAATGAATCCCTGCATGTTGACTTTAGGGGTACTAAGCAAAAATTAAATAAAGAAAATTCAGCTAACTTATGGCACAAGCGTTTAGGTCATATATCAAGAACCAGAATTGAGAGGCTTATATCATATGGTATTTTAGATACACTTGATTTTTCAAATCATACTATATGTGTTGAGTGTATTAAAGGAAAAGAGACCAAACAAAAGAAATTAGGTGCCCAAAGAACTAAATATATCTTGAAATTGATATATATAAATATTTGTGGACCATTCCCTACGACTTCTTGGAATGGTCAATAATATTTCATGTCATTCATAAACGATTATTCTCAGTATGGGCATCTATATCTTATTCATGAAAAATTAGAGGTATTGGACATGTTCAAAATTTTTAAGGCTGAGGCTGAAAATCAACTCAGTAAAAGAATTAAGTGTGTTAGATCTGATAGTGGTGGTGAATACTATGGTAGATATGACGGTTCTGGAAAACAACGTCCAGGACCTTTTGCTATCTTCCTAAAGGAATATGAAATAGTTCCACAATACACCATGCAGGGGACACCTAGTATGAATGTTGTAGCTGAGAGACGAAACAGAACTTTAAAGTACATGGTGAGGAGTATGATTAGTCATTCGTCATTAGCAAAATCACTTTGGGGAGAAACACTAAAGACTGTAGCTTATAGTCTCAATAGGGTACCAACAGAAGCAGTTGCTAAAACTCCATTTGAACTTTAGATTAGGCGATAACCTAGTTTGAATCACTTTTATATTTGGGGGATGTCCAGTTGAGGCTAGACCTTACAAGCCAAATGAAAGAAAATTGGACTCTAAAATAATTAGCAGCTACTTTATTGGTTATTCAGAAAAATACAAGGGTTTTAAGTTCTATGATCCCACTAAAAGGTCAATTTTTGAGACCGAAAATGCATTGTTCTTTGAGGATGTTAAGTTTGGGGGGAGAAATAAGATTAGAGATATTGCCATTGAGGAGGAGTCGTTTTCGACACCCACTACTGTTTATGACAATGTTCAGGTACTCATCCCTGTCATTGAAGAAGAAGCAGATTTGGAACCTCATAAGGTTAATATCGAAAATCTTCCCAATCAGATTGATGAAATAATTCAAGAACAACCTCAACAACCTACAGAATTAAGAAGATCCACTAGAGAGAAGAGAAAAGCTATTTCGGATGATTATATTGTTTTTCTCTAAGAAAATGAGAATATTAAGGAATTAATGGAAGGGTCTAAATGCTCAAAAGTGGATTGATGCAATGAACGAAGAGTATAAGTCAATGCAAGACAATCAAGTTTGGGATCTTATCCCATTACCAGAAGGTTCGAAACCTATTGGTTGCAAATGAATTTTTAAAACTAAAAGAGATTCGAATGGTAATGTGGAAAGATATAAGGCACGTCTTGTGGCAAAAGACTTTAGTCAAAAGGAAGACATTGATTTTAAAGAGACTTTCTCTCCGGTTTCCATAAAAGATTCTTTTAGAATAATAATGGCACTAGTTGCACATTATGATCTTGAGTTATATCAGATGGATGTAAAGACAGTGTTTCTTAATGGTGACATTGTTGAGATGATATATATGGTGCAACCTGAAAGCTTTCTGTCTGGAGGCCCAAAGAACATGATTTACAAATTAAAGAAATCCATATATGGACTCAAGCAAGCTTTTCGTCAGTGGTACCATAAATTTTATGATGTAATTGTCTCATTTGGTTTCAAGACTAATGTTGTTGATGATTGTGTGTATCATAAGTTTAGTGGGAGTAAGTTTACTTTCTTGGTGTTGTATGTCGATGATATACTACTTGTCATCAATGATTTAGCTTTGTTGCATGAAATCAAGACTTTTCTATCAAAGAAATTTGAAATAAAAGATCTTGGCGATGCCTCTTTTGTATTAGGGATCCAGATACATAGGGATCGCTCTCAAGGTATTCTTGGATTATCACAAAAGGGATATATAGAAAAAGTGCTGCAAAGATTTGGCATGCAAAACTGCAAGCCAGGTGACACTCCTGTGGCTAAGGAAGACAAGTTTAGTCTCTGTCAGTGCCCTAAAACTAATCTTAAGGTTCAAGAGATGCAAAAGGTTTCATATGCTTCGGTTGTTGGGGGTTTAATGTATGCTCATGTCTGCACTAGACCTCATTTGAGTTTATTGTTCGTATGTTGGGCAGATACTTAAGTAACCCTGGTATGGATCATTGGAAAGCAGTCAAATGGGTTATGAAATATCTACAGAGAACTAAAGATTACATGCTCACATATAGGAGATCAGATCAGTTGGAGATCATTGGGTATTCTGATTCTGATTTCGCTAGATGTTAAGATAGTAGAAGATCCACTTTAGGCTACATTTTTCTGTCAGTTGGGGGAGCTGTTTCATGGAGAAGCGCTAAGCAGACACTTGTAGCATCTTCTACCATGACAGGAGAATTTGTAGCATGTTATGAGGCATCAAATCATGGAATATGGTTGCGAAACTTTGTCACTAGGCTGCGTGTTTTGGTACATATTGAAAGACCACTTAAGTTGTATTGTGACAATAATTCGGCAGTACTATATTCCAATAACAACAGGAGCTCCACTAAGTCAAAACATAATGACATTAAGTTCCTCGTTGTAAAGGAAAGGGTGCAGAGTGGTCAGATTTCTATAGAGCACATTGGGACAGATTCGATGATTGCGGATCCGTTAACTAAAGGTTTACCACCCAAGGTTTATTATGAACATATGACTCATATTGCTGTTATGTTATTTCAGCACACTTCAGTTTAGTGGAAGTTTGTTGCTTTATATTTTGTTTTGGACACATTACTATGTATTTAAGATAATATTGCGCAGAAATAAAGTTTTGATTCATTTATTTACACTCTGTATTTTATATTTTATGATTGATCTCATTAAGATATAAAAAAAGGACCAGTTGGAAATAGGCATGTTAGATCACATTACATGTAATTTACATGCTACATACCATAAATGATCTGTTGATTAATTGTAATGATATACGTGATTACTGATGGGTCTAGTTACACTTAAAGTGACGAAAGTCTCTTGTTAGAATTGAATCACAATATAGCATGCTTTAATCACATATAAACATGCTTCAGCACGAAACCCCCAATCCTAAATTCTACAATGATAAATTGAAATTGAGAAGGAACGATAACCATAAAGCGGAAGCGTACCTGAATCCATGAATCGATTATTGAATTGATTCATGCTTTAGCTGATATGGTTTACCAAACTATCAATCACCCTTGTTTCACTATCCGTAGAAAGAATACAGAACGTGGAATTGGAATCTGATGTTTGGAGACTACAACCCTAACTTATAAAAATAAAATTCTTTTATTTTCAATTTGGTTCCTCAACAAATTGAAAATCACTTATTGGTGTCTACATATAAAAACCCATGAATATTATGACACTCATGTAAGCCCATATTTTAAACCTTAGTGGACCACTTCAATTGAGCTTTCTTAAAACAGCTATACACATTTAGTTTAACACATGGAAAACCCAATATTAAATTTTTCCAACAAAATATACTAAGCACGGAAATGTCAATTGCTAAGGATCGTAATTATATAATTCTTAATAATGTTGTGAATAAGTTTGTTTCAGCCTCACTATCCTCCTCGACTTCCACCAATGTTGTCCACTCTCCAATTCATCATTAATCGAACTTCCTTGTAATTCACAGATTGAAGGGATGAATCTAGGTTCATCAAATACAACGCGCAACCTATTTATGATTTCAAATGTTTAATCGCATAACATTAAAATTAACATATGAGATTAATAAGGTAATAAATTATTTCCTTGTACGAAAGTTGGAAATCATTTCATCATCCCCGTTAATATCATCTTTAGTGGCATGGAAAGTATTTGAAGTATATATTTTTTGTAACAATTGATCCCCGTTAACATTATTTATTAAACAATTGATCAGCAAATCTATACATACATAAATATCGCAAAGTTCATAAGTGAGAGAAATAAGAAAAACGTATTTGCAAGATCGTCAAATATTTATACTATTACCTTTGTATTTGCAAGTTTGACAAAGTTGAAGAACAACAATTACTGGTTCTATAATCAATTTCTTGACATATTTCTTCGATTCCTCAGTATATTCCTCCCACAATGTACATTATTTCTTCGATTCATCAGTATATTCCTCCCACAATGTAGAATTAGTCGTTTATTATTGCCGTAATTTTTATGAGTTACTAATACACCAATATATAAAGTTGACCATAACATTAATTACGATATATATTTGACCCTCTTGGAGTTTATGCTTGAATTGATTAAGATATTGCTTAAGAATGGAACCATGAATTTTCGTTCCCTATACTAAAATTAAGTTAGAACAAAATCTAGATATTAAATTAATATTAGAAATATAAAAGGATTCATATAAAAAATTAATACCTCTTGATCCTAAAAGATGCACTCGTGACTGAAAAATTCATTCTTAATTCGTAGGTAGGCATGTCATAAGCTCTCACTAATCGTAGCTTCATATATCAAAAAGTTTTTGAAGGGTTAATATCGTGAAAATTATTATGCAAAACGATAAAATACAGAAATGTATAGGTTATTTTGAATGTATTAAAATGAAACAATTTTTACAGCTTTATAAGAATGTTAAGTGGTGTATTTTATTTAATTAAAGATTTATTTATAACAATAAATCAGAATTATTTAATATATTATTGCTAAACTTATAGCAATGAAAATGATATACATAAACAACTGCCGAATATACACCTAATCATCATATTAATTAGTCACGGAATGTATACAACAATTGAAATGGTATACATATTTTGACTTAAATTAATCATGATCTTAATATAGTCATTATTACGTCTTGGTACATTGAAAATGATATATATTTTTGAAAAATATTAAAATTTCCATTATGAACAATTTTTAACATGTTCACCAATAACGTGTAATGAACAATTTTTAATATATTCATCGATAACGTGTAATGATCTTATTCCTTCATCATATGAAAAGTGAAATTAATAGGCCTTTTGAATTTTGACACATTAACCATCGATATATCATATTGTGTTCATGATGGGTAAAATACCAGAATTGATATATTAAAATACATATCACGTGAAGAATATAAAAGTACTTACAATATAAAAGTATTATTGTTGAGAAACTAAAATAGAAGGAAATCAGATTGCATAGCATAAATTGATCATATAGTTGAGAAAGCATTTGTATACATATTAGTTCGGTGGATGGAGCTATATTACTTGTATGTCAACTTGGATTTATTAAGTTGATTTTATATGTTATGATTTAGATTAAAAAAGAATTTCATTAACTCATATATCTTTTCAATATATACTTTAATTATGTGTCACCAAAACAATATTAGATTCTTATATAATAGGAAATGATATATAATATAAAAAAAACAAAAATTCAAATCTACATTTTTTTCCCTATATATTTCAATATTCTTTTCCATAAAAACCGTGCAAACTTTTTAAGAGAACATACATAAAATCCTAAAATATCTTTTTTTAGATAATACGTTATTTTAATACAACAACATGAATTTTTTTTTTTAATATCTTGATATGCATGAATTTTAGTAAAAATGAAAAACGAAAATAGAAAGTTGAATTATAGACTATTGGCGGGAAATTACTTGGGAAACATTAACAAATTATTTTGCTATTTTATATATATATATATATATATATGGATATCAAATTTGATAATACCTGCACGATTTTTGACATGTGGTAGCTTTCGATTGGCCAAAAAAAGAAAAAATATCAATAGATATTGAACACATGATTTTTGCAAATGATACAATGTAATTGGACATTAAATTTACGTGTATACGATGAGTTCTAATCATTGTTCTACAATCCACTGTGTTGACGTTGGATGAGGAAATTGTATAGAAAGTATATGAAAATGCGAAAAAAACATTGGCCCAAAGTCTACTAAGATAATTTAGTTCGGCTGATCTTAGACGATTTTTAGTAATCGAGCAGGATCGTATACAATATATGTAGAGAAATCAGCTTTCTAGTGCTTAGTATAATGAAATGTTCGACCCTTTACAAGTTGAAATTACATCTATTTATAGTTAGAAAGAAGTCCAAATAGTGGGGATTGTACCCATCACTCCTTGATTTTTGCCTATTTTCATGGTAGTGGGCGGTTTAATCACTCACGTTCTCTTAGCAGTTGGGAAAATCCTACTCGGCAAGTCCTGCTCGGATCGGCCATGCCCATTTGGACCCACCACAGTAATGGTTCTGGTAGGGTCGTCGAGGAAATGACTAGGGAACACATTCTGGCCGGCCCACACGTCAATGAACTACTCTCCTGAAGACCTCATCTTCAAACCGTCTAGACTTGATGTGCATATCAGCTCGAGTTGGGGGGTTCGACAATAACCCCTTAAGTCGTGAGAGAAAATATTATGTCGGGACCTAACCAAGTTACACCAGTCGAGCCGAGCTTAATATTGGTCGGACTGGGTAGTGTGTAATCTACTCCTCTGGTTGGACACGTGTCAACATCTAGTGCGAGGGAAGGTGAAGTGTCGCTCAATACTAATCATCGGATTGACCACGTGTTCCAATCCGGCAAAACAGAAGTCGAAGGGTCACGCTCTCCTTATAAATATGGACGACTTTCGTTCATTTTGACCTTCGCGAACTTTCAAGCCTAAGAGAAATACTCAAATTTTTCTTAGTATTTACCTAGCTGAATCGCCCGTTGAGAATCAATCGTCCCAAATCCACCATCCAACATCTTTTTAGGTAAATTATAATACTTCACAATGTCTTCCAATTCTCAATGCGGATCAGCCCAGGACTACGATCAGGAGAGGTCTGGGTATAAAGAGTACAGCTTCGAGGAGCTAAGTTTAGGATCTAGTTCTTCCCAGTCTGAAGAAATCAGGAGCTCAACTCCACCGGTGGTCGAAGAGGTTGGGACCTCAAGCCAGGCACCCCGTTATATTCTTATAGGGGTGCCAAGGCCCCCAAGGCAATATAGAAGGACCGAGCTGCCATCCGCGGACTCGGAGGCATTCTTTTGGCCCAGGGTTATCGATCCTAGGGTTGCTAGTCCTCTTCTGGACTTTCAATCTCGGGATCCCAACCCCTCAAGAATTGGCCTAGGTTTTGAGCATTAAGCTCTTGATTGGGGTGAATAACCACCTCTACTATATTTCCCCCCGACCCTTCCGGTCACAGTTGATCTGTGGTCTTCCATCTTCCGTCAAGGATTGGAAGACCAAGTGGTTCTGGGTCGGGGGAGACTGGATGAGTCCTGGGCTGCCCGGTCAATTGGAGCCTCAGCAAATGTCCTACCCCACCCACTCCGACCTGACGAATGGTACTTTTACATATGTTGTTCTCTGCTTGGTTTTCTGATTTTAATTATCTTTCATTTTGTATAGGTTCCTGCTCAGCGACTCCTGATCGGTGATACCTTTTCTCAGAACATTGTATTTCTACGGGACAACACTGAGGAGAGTCGCCGGACATTCAAGGCTCTCATCACCGAAGACCGACTTAGCCGAGCTGGTTTTATCTTCCCGTTCAATCCAGCTCCTAACAACTTTCTCGGTAAGTCTTGGTCATATATTTTGTTTGGTCTTCTGCTCGATACATGCCTGTACTTATAATTTTTATTTTACAGTCATCATTTCCCACGAAGGCTTGCCACTCAGAATGGACCCAAGTGAGCGCATCCGGCAGCGAGCCGAGCAGGTGAGGAGGCCTCCTATTCGAGGCCAGGGTAAGGGTCGAGGCCTCCACTCGGTCTCCGTCATGGCAACTCCTGTCCAGAAGCAGCCTGCACCATCTCCTCTGCCGACCAAACTCTCCCGGTCAGAAATTGGCTCTTCTGTTGCTGGCGCTGAGGGCGTCACAATTGCTGCACAGCCTGGTGTATTGGAGTTTGAGAACCCTCTGGCCGGCGCGGTGAGCATCTATAGTTGGGAACCTGACAGGATTAGGGTCTCTAACGAGTATCTTGGACGGAGACCTCCGTTCCTGATTAGCTACACCCGTGCTCAACTTCCGAGCACAACCCTGATGAAGAACCTTCCTGATGGTGTGGAGGTGATAATGGAAGCCCCAGTTAAGGCATGGACTGATGAGCTGGAACGCTACGCTGGGCAGATGACGGGAGTCGACATGGACATCTGCATTGTCATCCTGATGGCCCAGGCCTCGGTCTTCGCCTGGCGGAGCCATCTCTCCCAACTAGACCAGCTCAAGCGATATGATGAAAAGAGAGCCGAGCTGAGAGAGAAGAGGTCGGAGCCAGTCGCCGCTGCCGAAGAGAAAGAGACCTTGAGCGCACAATTGGCCTCTTCCTAAAAGACCTTGACGGAGACAGCCAAGGCTGCTAAGGTCGACTGCCAGAAGGTCATGGACCTGGCCTCAGAAAATGCTAAGCTCCGGGCTGAGTTGGACGCTGCTAAGGCTGCCACCGTTGACGAGGTGGCTGTGGTGACCAAGTACAAGGATTCGGAAGAGTGCAAGTACGAGGGCATATTGGCCTGCCTCTTCACCTTTATCAACGCGATCGACGCGGCGAGAAAGGACAAAGTCGATGAGCATCCATTGATGGCTACTCTGGCTGGATATGTGGAGAAAAATGCCCTTCCTTCATATTATTTGGGGATGATGCCTGATCTGCCCAGATACTGGTCTCCCAGCTCAGAGCATTTAATGAGGCTGGGTCCACCTATTCGCCTCATGTCTGACCCGAATTGGGTGATGGAGGCAGGTGTTGAGCCGACGACTGTTGAGGAGGCCAAGCCGGCAGCTGAGGAGGACGAGGTGGTCAAAGTCTGACCAGCCTACTTGTACATTTCTCTTTTTTCTTCTCTCCTCGGGCCAGTTAGCCCTTTTCGTACGAGGTGCTGGCCTCCAAATCAGCTTTCACTTTAATACAATTGATATTTTATCTTGCTCAGCTCGGCTTTCTTTGTTTCATACTTGTATATTTTCACATTTGTATATCTTTCGATGTTATACAATTAAGTTAAAACTTGCTCGACTCTGACCTGCTCGACTTATGTCAAAACAATGGTTAATCCATAACTTATTCAACTCAACATATTGCTTGACTGGCTCGTTTGTATTTCAATTCATATAATTGAATTATAACTAGATTGGCTAGGCACATCATCTGACCGACTTGGTTTGTATCATATCCACTTACCATATACGAAACTTGGTTGGTCATAGCCGACCAATACCTAGCCCCGGGTCAGCTCGATTGAACTCGAAGCCCAATCCTAGCCATAGCCCTAGTTTTTCTGGTCGGCCAAGTTTTAGTCGTCTTCCGGTTTTGGGCCCAAGCCTTTTCTACTTCATCCGGTTTGGACGGCTCGGATGAGGTTGTAACCTGATTTTGGACGAGATCGTGTCCTGTCCTAGGCTGCAACCTTGTTGTTTCATCCGGCCTGAGCGGCTCGGATGGCATCATAGCCTTAGTTAGGCCGGAGTCTTGGGCTAGAAGCTTGTTGTTCCATCCTGCTTGAGCGGCTCGAATAAGGCCGTATCGTAACCTCTATTGGGCCATAGCTTTACTGTTTCATCGGGCCTGGATGGCTCGGATGAGGTCGTAGCCTTATTTGGGCGAGATCGTAATCTCTGTTGGGCCGTAGCCTTACTATTTCATCTGGCCTGGATGGGTCGGATGAGGCCGTAGCCTTATTTGGCTGAGATTGTAACCTCTGTTGGGTCGTAGTTTTACTGTTTCATCTGACCTGGATGGCTCGGATGAGGCTTAACTTTATTTGGGCAAGGTCGTAACCTCTGTTGGCCGTAGCCTTACTGTTTCATCTGGCCTGGATGGTTCGGATGAGGCTGTAGCCTTATTTTTGTGAGGTCTTAACCTTTGTTGGATCGTAACCTTACTGTTCCATTCGGCCTGGGCAACTCGGATGAGGCCGTATCCTTTTTTGGATCGTAACCCTGAACAAGTTAACAAAAAATTGAACTTCATTTAATAAAAAATTACAAGACATATTTATAGGGACATTTTTAACCGTGATTGACCAGAGCTAATATCTCCCGAGCAGCCCCATTCAGTGGGGACAGAGGTAGTGCGGGCTATGGTCTCTGTTGCCCTTGTTGCCCCTGGCCTTTCACATACTTCATCAGGTGGCCACGATCTATTAATTTCATCAACTCGGCCAAAAGTGCCCAACACTTATCTGTGTAGTGGCCATTCACCTTATGATATTTACAATATTTACTTCGGTTCAATCGGGCTAGGTCTGTCTTCAGTAACCTCGACTTGGGTAGCAAATTCTTATCTTCAATCTCTGTGAAGACCTACGTAGGAGTAATTGTCAAAATCTCCGCTACCTGATCGGGTCCTCCTGCTTGGAATGCCCTGAAATGAACTGTCAGCGTGAACGACTTCATATGCCTTCTCCTATCTTTCCTAATTTCTAGCCTTCTTTCTACCCCATAGGACTCATTTGGGAATGCCTCTTCTGTCCCAATATATCTTTCTGCTCGGGTCAGGAACTCATGGTAGGTCTTTGGGCCTTTTTCGTGGACTGACCACCAAAACCTCGTTATGGGCCTCAATTCGACCATGATGGCTATTAACACGGCGTTATCTGACACCTGCTCAATTTTCAGGACAAGTTTGTTAAACCTGCCCAGGTAGGATTTCAAAGACTTGGCCTTCTCTTGCCTCATATTTACAAGTCTCTTTTTCGGGGTCGACCTCATATTCGACCCCATTAATTGTGTTAGGAATAGTTCGGCCAACTCGTCCCATCCTCCAATCGAGGAGTATAGGAGTGACCAGAATCTCCTTTGTGTTCGGTCTTCCAGAGTAAGCGGGAAGGCCTTGCACATCAGCTCCTCTCCGATCCCCTGGAGTTTTATCTAGGACGAGTATTTATCCAGGTGGGTGTACGGATTGGTTTCCCCATCGTATTGGCCAATTGGAGGCATCTTGAACTTAGTCGGTGTGGTGCTGCAAATATGTGCTCCGCAAAAGGAGTGGCCCTCTTCCAGCCTTCTTTGTCGATCCTGGTCTTTTTTAACTAGATTTCGGCCAATCTCTTCTTTAACTCTTATTCCTCGGCCAAGTATGAATACCCTTGAGTGTGGTCGGTGCTCTCCTCATGAGGTTGCTGAGCCCCCTCTATATCCTCTTTGTTCCAGACTAGCCCTCTGTTGGTCCCAAGTGGTGTCCGAGGTTCAGAGGGGGGGTGAATGAACCTTGGTCGATTTTTCAGAATCTTTAAAACAACCGTTCTGCACTACAAGTTACTTGAGCTTGCAGCGATAGATGGTTACTGCTTACAGCGCTAGAATGCAGTGCTGCACGCTGTAACCTGGAGTTTTATATGCAGCGGAAATATACTTTTAAACACAAGGCTGTTTTACACAAAAATGCTTCTTTCAAACGTTTTATGATGAGAAGAGATAGATATATGCAGAAAATAAGCACAGATAAATAAAGCGATAAAAACACTTATGGCTTATAGTGGTTCGAAGGTGGTGTAATCCTTCTACGTCCACTCTACTGCTCCTCGAGCAGGAACTTTGTTAAGCAAGATTGATTTACAGGACACTCCTAACAATCTATCAACTTACAAAGCTAACCACCTACTGAAGTCCAGCGTACACACAGCAACTGCAAACTTCAAAGGCTAACCCATATAGGGTTTTATTCTCCCACACAGGGAAGCTGCCTAACTCTAGACAACTAAAACAAACAGCAAGGATATCTAATATCAACTGCTTGACACCACTAAAACAACCTAAGCACATAGCAACAAGGTTAAAAGGATAAAATGTTTTCTTCAACTTGTGCTTCGAAGTGAGCTTCTGATTCCGTAGGGAACCTTTCAGCTTGAACTCTGCTTCACTTCGATAGGTTGAGTGACTGAAACTGTTTGCTTGAAATTTTCGCATATGGATTTTAGTTCTTAAGAATAGTGACAGTATCAGTATCCAGCTTCAGTTCTCCTCGACCTCTATTTATACTTGTAGGAGAAAATGTCCGTTGAAGGAGACATCCCTCTTTTGAATTTGAAATAACCTGGCCAAAGTATGGTTCACATTTAATGCGACTGACCTTTCTTTTCGGAGCATTTAATGCGGCAGTTGCGGCTCGCAGCTTTCTGCGGCGCGTCAGTCCATGTGGCATCCTCTTATTGGCTCCGTGTCTGCTACTTTGACTTTTTCTTGAACGGCTCTTTTGTCCCTGCTTGGATCTCCGTTCCTCGTACTGCATTTATCATTCCTGGGATTTGCAGGATACTTCATCTTGTAGTTGGCGCTGTATTTACTTAACTGTCCTGTAAGTCTGCGTTGTATCCTTGGTCTTTGTGCAGCTGATGCATTCTTTCAGTGCTGCTATATTTTAGACCTGCTTACAGTATCATCTGACAGTGCTGCTGTAATCATCGTTCTAGCAGTACTCCTGTATCCTTTTTCATGCAGCGATGCTGCATGCCGTTCTTCATTGTCTTGCTGTATTGAAGTACAGCCTTATATATGCTTTGCTGTTCCTTTCTTCTTCCAGCAATGCTGTATCCTGCCTTTATACAGTGATACTGTATCCTGCCTTCTTGCAGTGATATCTTCCTTTAAAGCTTAGATGCAGTTTTATCCTCTTTTAACCTCCATTTCAATCCTTGACTCAAGACTCAATTCTAGTCTATTTATTCACTTAAACAATGTGAAAATGGGGTACTCAAAACTTCCTATTACATGATTGGTTTGTCTCATCAAAATCTAAACAATGAAATCTCAACACCCTCTAGCCCCTATCGTCATGGCGGCGCCACCCGGACAGGGACATCTCTAGCCTCCACACATGCTAGATTCGGTTCACCTCAGACGCCCAGTCGTGCTCGATACGGCAATGGGCTTCTGGTTCTATAGTTCTCTAGAATCCTCTTTCCAAGGTTTCTCCTCGGTATTGACTTATCCGATGACTGTGTATCCTCAGTCTGGCTATTCACTTGCTAGGCCATCTCTATCTACTCGGCCATTATGACCCTTATTTTGCTTGTGGACATAGGAGTCATTGGAGTTTCCAGGGTTATGGGGGCTGTCTGGGTGGCCCCTTTCGGTACGGCCAGGTTTGGCTGGCTAAACCCACCAGGTTGAGAAAATTGGGCATGAGAATCCAGAGTAACATTTCGCTCTTCATCGTTTATTGTGGAATTTGGAATTTGGAGTTTTTTCGTTCGTTCATCTTGTGTAGCCCTTTCCTCTAGTGCCAATATGTTGACGTCGGAATTTATATTATGAAATAATTTCTAGTTGAACACTCAAATGGAATGAATTTGGAGTAAATTAGTGAAAATCGGATAAGAAAAGTATATGGAAATGTGTAAAAAATACTGGCCCGTAGCCTACTCGGACAATTTAGCTCGGCTAATTTTGTACGGTTTTTAGTGACTGGGCAGGATCGTATGCAATATATGCAGAGAAATTAGCTCTCTAGTGCTTAGTATAATGAAATGTTTGACCCTTTACAAGTTGAAATTACATTTATTTATACCTAGAAAGGAGCCCAAGTAGTGGGGATTGTACCTATCACTCCTTGATTTTCGCCTATTTTCATAATAGTAGGCGGTTTAATCACCCACAATCTCTTAGTAGTTGGGGACATCCTTCTCGGCAAGTCCTACCCAAGTCGGCCATGCCCATTTGGACCCGCCACAGTAATGGTTCTGGTCGGGTCGTTGAGGAACTGATCAGGGGACACATTCTGGCAGGCCCACACGTCAATGAACTACTCTCCTGAAGGCCTCCTCTTCAAACCATCTAGACTTGATGTGCAGATCAGCTCGGGTCGGGGGGTCCAACACACTACATAAAAAATTTAAGTTAACTACAAATAAACAATCATGATTAAACACATTTTTCAACCTAATCTCACCTCAAAACCAATATATTTCTTGATATTGACTAGTAAAGCAGTTTTAACCATGAAAATGATTTAAGTCACAGATAAAACCAACACTCACAAGTTCATAATCCGTGAAACTACAGTTTGCTTCCAAGAAGAAAGAACAATGCATGATCAGGGACTCCACCACCCAATGTCCTATAAATATGCATTTATCCATGCAAAACATCAAATGATCACACAAATAAGAAATCACATCCAAAGATTGCAATTTTGTCTCTATTTTTGGTGATTGATAGTGTGACAAATGCCCAAACAATATGCAACATGACAAGCCATCGGTGGCACCACCAAATATGCTACCACCCTCCGCCACTTGCTGCTCTGCCCTGTCACATGCCAACGTGACCTATATTTGCTCTTATAGGAACTCCAAGTTGTTGCCTTCCACGAGCATCTATATCAACCTTGCCATGATGCTCTCTCGCAAGTGCAAACTCCCTAATCAGGCGCGTTGCTAGAAGGTGTAAAAAACTCGAATGATTAGGATGGAAAAGCTTTGACATTTCTATGAGTAGTAATGCTAGGTTCAATTGAGTTACGATGTATCGTTTCTTAAGTTATTTGATTATAGATTTCTTTATATTGGTACTCTTTTTCCGGTTATAGGTTATCCCTTTGGATTTTTCTACAATAGGATTTTAACGAGGCCAGTTCTTGATAGGTTTTCTTACATGTTGTCTTTTTTGTTGTAAACTCTTTTAATCATCTGCACATCTACAAAATTCTGAAATGAAAATAAATATATTTAATAAGTCCTTGATAAAAAGGATCAAGTGAGGAAAAAGTTTAAAGTTAATGTACTATTTTTTTCCAATTCTTGAACTTAGAGCACCAAAGATGAAAAGGTCATCATAGTTAGAAGACCAAAAATGATATTTTCATGTGGAAATGAGGATGAGGTCATACTTCAGCCAAGATATGTGAGAGAGTTTGCTCACAAAATTTGTTCGACTTCGAGCAAACTCACTCCTTCAATAAGCTGATAATTAAGAAGTTGTTTTTAGATGATAAAAATATGTAGATGATAAATTTCAATTCCTACCGAAATTTAACTTGAAAGTTATGACTTGCTAAACTCTCAATATTTCTATCATACTCATCAACTCTTAACTCGAACTTGAAGGCCTTCATTCCCAAGTTCCTCTATTATTCTTTGAGCACATATGATAACTTGATTGATTGTAGTGTCGGAATTTCTCCAATATTTGAAGGGATTCGTGTCAACTCTTTCAAACCTTAAAGTCGTAGGAATTTGAGACTGCAGAATTGGTCTTTAACTGTTTCCCACTCGGGTCCAGTGAAGAACACCATTTGAGTTTGAGAACTTCAAGAAAGGATAATGAACCTATCTTTGTTGACATATAAAGCCAACTTCTTGAGAGAATGTAGGAATACGAGTTGAGCAACGACCTCCTCCAACTTTTCTAAATTTAAAAAAATGAGATGCTCAAGGAGTAGAAAGTGGGTGGTCTATGTTCCAATTTGTAGATTTCAAGATAGTTTTTGTTCTTTTTTTTATTTTTTTATTTTTATCTTCCTGAATTCAGATTGAGTTGTTTGTTGCATCATGGATCCTACATTGTGTTGGAAAGGACACAGAGTTTCAGAAATACAGTATTTTTGGAATTTATGTATTTATACAAGAAGTTAAATATGATCATTTTTCAAAATTTCTGATGTGTTTCTTTATCAATTTTTATTCTTTTTAAAGTCATTTAATGAGGCGACAGATGATGTGGCATTTTTATTAGGAAAATAATACCAAACAAATTGTCATATAAGCATAAGTTGTCGGCACGGAATTGGAGATAAGTATGTGCCACTCATGGAAAATTGATTGAAAAGTCAAAATTTCAATTATAGAACAAAAATTGATAATCGAAAATTAACAAGATCAAAATTGGACACTGTTGGGATTTCAATGTTTAGATTTTGATGAGACAAACCAAATATGTAATAGGAAGTTTTGGTACCCCATTTTTCACAATGTTTAAGTGAATAAATAGACTAGAATTGAGTCTTGTGTCAAGTATTGAAAATGGAGGTTAAACGAGGATAAAGCTGCATCTAAGCTTTAAGGGAAGATATCGCTGCAAGAAGGCAGGATACAGTATCGCTGCAGGAAGGCAGGATACAACATAGCTGGAAGAAGGAAGGAACAACAATGTATAAATAAAGCTAAACTTCTATACAGCAAAGTAAGAAAGAATGGCATACAGCAACGCTGCTAGAAAAGGATACAGGAGTACTGCTAGAAAGAAGTTACAGCCGCACTGCCAGAAGATACTGCAACCAGGTCTAAGATACAACAGCACTGAAAGAAAGCATCAGCTGCACAAGGACCTAGGATACAGCGCAGACTTACAAGTCAGTTAAGTAATACAGCGCCAACTACAAAACGAAGTATCCTGCAAATCCTAGGAAGGATAAATGCAGTACGAGGAATGGAGATTCAAGCAAGAATAAACGAGCCGTTCAAGAAAAAGTCAAAGTAGCAGATACGGAGCAAATAAGAAGATGTCACATGGACTGACGCGCTGCAGAAAGCTGTGAGCCGCAACTGCCGCATTAAATGCTCCGAAAGGAAAAGTCAAGTCGCATTAAATGCGAACCATGCTTTGGCCAAACTACTTCAAATTCAAAAGAGGGATGTCTCCTTCAACGGACATCTTCTTCTACAAGTATAAATAGAGGTTGAGGAGCACTGAAGCTGGTAACTGTTACTGAGAACTAAAATCCATTAGTGAAAGTTTCAAACTTACAAATTCAAGCATTCAAGCCAACAATCAGTATCAGTCACTCAACCTACCGAAGTGAAGCAAGTTCAAGCTGAAAGTTTCCCTACGGATTCAGAAGCTCACTTCAAAACACAAGTTGAAGAAAAACCTTTTATCCTTTTAACCTTGTTGCTGTGTGCTTAGGTTGTTTTAGTGGTGTCAAGCAGTTGATAGGAGAGATCCTTGCTGTTTGTTTTAGTTGTCTAGTGTTAGGCAGCTTCCCTGTGTGGGAGAGTGGAACCCTGTGTGGGTTAGCCTTTGAAGTTTGCAGTTGCTGTGTGTACGCTGGACTTCAGTAGATGGTATCTTTGTAAAGTTGATAGATTGTTAGGAGAGTCCTGTAAATCAATCTTGCTTAACAAAGTTCCTGCTTGAGGAGCAGTAGAGTGGACGTAGAAGGATTACACCACCTTCGAACCACTATAAGCCATAAGTGTTTAATTGCTTTATTTATTTGTACGTTTATCTTCTACATTATTATCCGTCTCTTATCATAAAACGTTTTGAAAGAAGCATTCTTGAGAAAAACAGCCTTGTGTTTTAAAGTTAAATTCCGCTGCGTATAAAACTCCAGGATACAGCGTGCAGCACCGCATCGTAGCGCTGCAAGCAGTAACCATCTATCGCTGCAAGCTCTAGTAACTTGCAGTGCAGAACGGTTGTTTTAAAAGATTTTGAAAATCGACCAAGGTTCATTCACCCCCCCTCTGAACCTCGGACACCACTTGGGACCAACAGACACAATCTTTAAATCAATACTAACAATGATTTTTTCCTTTATTTATTAAGACTTCTCTAAATTTTACATTCAAATTCTCTAATCTTGATTTTTCTAGAATACATAAGCTTTGTCAACCATAATTTTATCATTTAGTGGTAATTTTTAACCAAATTTAGAGTTTAATAAAAATTGAATGAGATGTCTCTCACCTAAATGCCACACACACACACATATATATATATATATGATATTATAATTCCTTTAAAAATATACATTCAAAATTATATTATACTCAGACTAAAATAATATACTTATATTGTAGTATATAAAATTCACAAATATATAAATATAAATATAAATATTTTGGCATTCGTTAATACCAAATTATCAAATGATAATTTTTGTATCAAATCGAATTTTTATTTTTTAAGGAAAATTACATTGAATATCAAACGAAATAGTTCAATAAGTATCAAAAATTTTGCGCAATATGTCTCGATCGGTAAACTAAATTATGTATATTGTATGTCAAAGTATCCTTAAAAAACAAATGTCCATAGTGCATAATACAACATTATCAATGAGATCTAAGAAAATTGTGCCAAGAGCTCCAGTAAGATTATTAAATTTGTTTTTTTACGTCGAACATTTATAAATTTACATCTTAAAAAATCATAAGATTTTACAAATTTATCAAAATATCTATATCTTTAATATTATTCAATTGAGTCGACACATTGAAAATTAATAGATCTGACGCCAAGTTCATACATTTTAACAAGAAAACCAATTATAATACTAGGCTTGCAACTTAAGTTGAACTTGCAAATTTTGGTCTTTTTTGAGCTACATATATGATTGAAAAGGTGAAAAAGTATTGTTAATAGAAATTGTTAAACTCAAACATAAACCCGTAAGTTTGGTGGTTTTATTCAGGGTTTATTTTGATCGTATCAAATCTCGATCATATATACACGGAGTCATTTGATGACGAAAAAATCATGTAAGCTTGTAAAATCATCCAACTCGACTCATAATTTTAATATTCTTATCACCATGTACAGATCAAAGTCCAATTGCACCATGCAAAAAATTGAAAAAGAAGTTTTCAAAGTCCAACTAGAAAGAACGAATCATCGAGGAATTTCATAAGTTCGCTTCTTTTCTTATTCGGAGTTACACCTTATTGAAATGTAATCTCTCTCTCCCCCTCGCTCTCTATCTTTTATACTCACACCAACTCCTGAATAGTATTATTATATGTTAGGATTATTATAAGAGGAAAAGGTACATTATAGCACGAAACATATAAGGATTATCCTTTTCTACCACAAAATATATAACTTAACTTTTTTCTATCACAAAGTATAATTTTGGGTTAAAGTGGGGCCCACTGGCTGAATGGAATTGATGTGTCTAACTTACTTTTCATCAAAATTGATTCCTCTACTACCCACTACCCATTATTTTTGCAGTAAATGCCCCAAATTGTCGTCGTTAACTGCCCCATTTACTGCCCCCCGGAATTATCGTCGTTTACTCCCCCTCTCTTCTAAAATTTTCATTATGTCCTCACAGTAAACGACAATTCTCTTGAAGATCTCTCTTATTTTCTTTGGAAAAAAATTTGAAAATTCGTGAAGTTTACCAGTCATTCTATGATGGGCGGCCATGTTAGTAAATGGCAATTTATTCCCAATGCTTATTTTTTCAAAATTTCTGCAATTTATTCATGAAATTAGGACTACAGTGGTGTTTTATATTTTTGCAAGTGTATGAATTGGTGTTACAATTTGTATAATAAACAACAATTTAGGAATATGTTGTCATTGTAGGCACGAAACAGTAATTGTATATTCGAAATGGCAAATTTAGGGGTAAACGGCTATTTGAAGGCAGTAAACGATAATTTTGGTAAAATTACCGTTTACCGGCTAAAACTACAATTTAAGGCAGAAATTCGACATTTTAGGGGTAAATGGCATTTTAAGATAATAATTAACAATTTTACAAAATTGTCGTGTACCACCTTAAATTGTCTTTTACCCCTAAAACAATAATTTGAGGCATAATTTCATCGTTTTAGGGGTTAATGGCAATTTAAGGCTGTGAACGGATATTTTTAAAATTGTGTGCACTAATTGTAGGCAATAAACGGCTATTTAAGGCCCAAAAATGATAATTTTATCTAGTAATCGTATATTTTAGACCATAAACCATCTGTGGTAGGGCTAATTAGATATTTTAGGGCTAAATGGACATATTACGCAGTAAACGGACATTTTAGGGGTAATCAATCATTCTAGATAGTAAACGGACATCTTTAGAGCAAACCGGATGTTCTAAGAAAATGTGAAATCGGGGCCCGTTTTTGGCCTAATTTTTTTTATAAATTTTACAATTAAGATAAATGTTTGTATATTTACTGTAATGTAAGGTATATTGTGATTAATAAGTAATAAAATATTTATGTACATATTATAGATGGATTTGTGTTGGGTTCATAAGGTTTGGCAGGGTCGTTTAACCTATATTAACGGGTATACTCGTTTGAGTATATTAGAGGACATTAGGGTAGTTTTTCGAGAGTATGGTAGAGATTGTGTTATAGATTTTTGCATGACATGTTACGATCATTTTCTACGGTGGGAGACTTGGGCTAAGATATGTAAGTTGTTTCTGCATGTTCTTATGTCGCATGAGGTGCGTAGTACCAACACCCCTGTGCACGAGAGATGGTTTGCAATCGACGAAGAGATTTGTCTTTATCGATTCTTGAGGACAAAGTTCACTCTCATCACTAATCTGAGATTTGACGACTCTGATTTCAGCCTTGTTGAGGTTCACCATTCACCTGAAGGTGGAGTGTGCTATAGAGTCCATGCCGATACTACACACGTGACTCTTCAACAACTCCTACGTAAATTTATTCAAGGGGACTTTCACCAGAATGAAGATGATACGGTCAAGATTTCAAAGATTTTTCTTCTGTACTGCATCTTGCTTGGAGTCGACTCTAGAAAGAGTACGGTGGATACGTGGGTATGGGCATTAGTGGAGTATGAAGATTGATGGGAGTCGTTTCCATGGGACAAGATATCTTTTCTTATACTGTTGAAGTACATGGACAAGCTGCCACTTACTATTTCACTGCAGAATAATGGTGATAGAGACCCCGTGTACCACTTCTACGGATTTTCAGTAGCTCTACTGGTAAGTATAATTAATTTATCTACATTTTGTCCTCAAATATTTTGAATTATGTTATAATAGTTTTTTGCTCACATTTATCCGATTTGTACTCTGTCTAGATATGGGCTTATAGGCGATTCCCATTTTTGTCACATTGGCTGGCCGTCGATTGGATACTCAACATCACATGCCTAGATGTTTGAAGTGGTCCATGGAGAAGTTCACTGTGTATGTTACACATGCACTATCCGGTGAGGTATTTTTAATTTTAATCGTGCTTCATAAACATAGGTGCATTGTAGTTATTTCATATCTGTTTTCACTTTGTATTATTTGATATTTGATAGTTGTTTTGTAGGATGACTGCTTAGAGTCTCTCGTTCCAACTTTTGAGGAGACTTGTAAACTGTTTTGGCAGTTTATCGATGCCAACCTAGACGTCGGTGTGCAACTTGCTCCAAGAAGACATGGTCATCCACCTATGGCAGCAGCATCTCCAACATGTGATCGTAGACCTACACCTGATGCAGTGGGTCCATCCACGTGTTTGAGTTCAGTAAGGAGGAGCACTAGGACCTCACGTTCGATATCTAAAGGTCCAAGATGACAGTTTATCTATACGAACGAGCCTCCTAATAAGGTCCCGCATAGTTACCGACAACATGTTTACATAGAGCCATGCGCCGACTATCCTAGACATGAACCAGTTCGGGATGCCTCGCCGATTAGCTACGTGACGCCTTCTGATCGCCCATCCCCTGATTCAACGTATCCAGATCATACGAGCAAGCACGATGACCTGATGTAACACATCTCGGGATTGTTTGATACTCACATCACCGAGATGAGGACTTATGTTGATCGATAGTTTGCTGACCTTTGAGGTCATATTGGAGACTTAGTGCATGACGCAGTCAGGGATGAGATGCAACAGTTGGAGTTGCAGATTCCATCAATCGTTGCTGATGAGCTCAGAGCACTCTACAACTCCCATCCATCCTACCATGACTCTTACTATCCAGTAGAGTCTGGGTATTGGCCAAGAGACCAGGAAGCGAGTCAATGGTTTACTCCTGATGTTCAGTCATCTAATGCTCATCGAAATTTCGGGCCTTCTCTAGTGTTTTTCGATATGGGTACCGTGCATCTGCCGGAATAGATAGGATCAAGCTATGCATTTGAACACAGTTCACCTGCATCGATAAGTGATATTGATGGTTTCTCTATGCCCGATATTCCCAAGACGAGTGCCGACATTTGAGTCGTATGATAGAGAGCACCTTCTCGATATGTACAAAGTTCTTTCTTACATGGTTCTCCCAGGAGACCGAGTTTGAAGATAGTTGACCTGGAGAAATTCATTAAGAAAGGGTTGGCTGTAGAAGAGTGTGACGAGCAGCCGGAGGAGTAAGTTTCTGAATTCAGCGTTATATTATTATAAGCGAACCATGAGTATATTCTGATCTTTTTTTTTTCCTTTTGTAGACACAATGTTGGAGTAGGTTTTGCTGTTGGCCAGAATTCTTTAGCATGTTTATGGATCTTTTAGAGGACATGCCCTTTGAGGTACAAGACCACTATTATATCTATTATCCTGATCATCATTACTTTATTTATTATTTATTATAAATAGAGGCCCTAATTTGAACTTTGTATTCTGTTAGACACTTGACACCTACCTAGGTATTCTTCAGAGCAATCCAAGGTTTGCAGAGGTTCTTGTCGATCCACGTCTAGAAAAGAAGTTCCTGATATTAGGTGTTGATTTTTTTATAAGAATCTTCTAGTGTTACGATCGTAATGATATACGTCTTATTTGTTATCTATTGATCATATTCTAATATTACAAACTGTTTAATGCAGACCACATGTGAGTAAATATGGAATAATGCCCACAGAGATGAGTCGCAGGACACCAAATACGCAAGACCAAGAAGGATACTTTTGCATCTCACCAACTCGATCGTCTTATCCCCTATGAGATAGGAAAAAGGCCCAAATGGCGACATGTGAAGCCCTGGTGGAAAAAGTTTGATTCTGTAAGTTATTTGAATTCAGATATTTGTTCATCAGGGGTAATTAGCCCTTTTTAACTTTATTTTTTACTGGTGTTCTCATATTTTTATATTACGTGCAGTTGTTGACCATCATGAACTTGAACGAACACTAGGTTGCCTGTGAAGTTGGTTTATGCGAAAAGAGGATCATTTTTTTCAACAGCATAAGATGGACATGAAACCGACACAAATACAAACATCATTTGAAACAGACAATGCCCATTAGCCGCATAGTACCTACCTTAATAGAGTACACTAGATACTATGACTGTTTGGCACGTTATGAGGATGAACTGGAGATATGTTCGGCAAATGAGGCGCTATATTACGAACAGAAAGAAGACCATACTTGCGGTGTATTTATCTTAATGGCAATCGAGAGTGCATTGAGTTCCACATGGCCTAGACCTCAGCTATCAAGAGGGCTTATGAATGCAAGATAAATGATGGCTTTGACGGTCTTTAGGTATTCCAGTGATGCGAACGCCATCAAGCCTGAAGACATGGACGAGTAGATATTATATGATTCAATTTCTATAATGTTTTTTATAATATTATTATATGATTGCATTCTAATTTGAGACTTTGGAATCGTGTTACATCTTCCCTTTATGCCAAAAAATTGCAGTTATTTTTTTGTGAACTATATAGATAGACAGTTCTGCGGCTAATTTTTTTCGGTTGTATTGCGTTATCAATTCATATTTACAATAAGCACGGGATCCCTTATGCCTTGAGTACACTAAAATTCAATTAATTGTGTTATATATTATTGAAATCTAGTGCAATTTAACTCAATTGACATACAGGGGGCACCTTCTTCTGGTATGACTTTCCGAACCACGTAGTGAGCATTATTTCTTTTTCCTACTCCTGGCTCTTTGCACAGGCGGAATCGCATCTCCATCAGGGTATTCATCCTCAAATTCATTTCTCTCAATAGGGGGTATGTATTCGGTACATGTTGCTCTGTTGTGGCCTTTGCCGCCACAACTACATGTTTCATTGACTCGTTGGTTTTCATAACTAGGTATCCATTTGCCTCTTGGTCTCCAGCTTGTTTTGGTCAATCAGGCACAAGCCAAACCCAATTTTGAACCTCGTCAGGTACAATCCAATCTTGTGGGTCGGGTACAAGGCTAACTTCATCAGTCCACATCCCTCTCAACGACTCTGTGGTATAATAGGGGCCAACGTAAGAAGTCACTGATTTCTTTGCAAAGCTGCAAGATATGGAAAAGCAAACATGATGGCTTTAACAATTTTTTTCAAATCAATAAGACATAGCTAGGGTCCAATTTCGAAGCTTACCTGATTGCTACACATATATACGTACACGGGATCAACTCACTTTGAAAAATTAAACACGTGCACATTTGATAATTGAGCTTAACCACATAAATTTTCCTTCTATCCATTGCTTTAAATTTGTACAATGCAAGCTTATCAACATGCATTTATCGTCCACATCTCACGGCATCGAGTAATCTATAATGTGTGACTTTTGTGGGTCGTTTCTCTTTCGTCAGCGTACGTCCTTCTCTCATAAAATCACTTTTCTTCAATTCGTCAAGCACACTCTAAAAACAAACAAACTGGTAGCTTTCTTACCTAAAGAAGTTAAGAATTCCACGTCTCGACAACATTCGAGGTCATGAAGTTAAATCTTCGAACGGGGCATTTAAGCCAGATTATTTCAAAACTTTTTCAATCTTTGATCGTTTCCATCTTTTGTCACAACTACAAATCCAATATCTTTATACTGACCTTTCAAGTGACAACCATCAACCACTATAACAGGGTGTGAATATCGACGAAATCCATTAATGAATGCAACTATGGTAAAAACACATATTTGAATTTTTGTTGGCATTATTTATGCCTTTATTCATGCAGATTGACATTACTCATGTCTTTATTCATGCCCACTATAACATATGTATTAATTTATTTCTTTGTGTGTTGAGTTGTCAATAAATAACTTTTTTTTCTTTTGTATTATGTAATTCAAAAATATGATGAAATAAAGTTATTATTTTTCACATGAAAAACAATAAGTTCTTTCTACATGGTATCCAGAGCGTATGGTGAAGATAATGGTACCACCACAACTCAATGTTTGGATCGTGAATAACGTTATTAAGACTGAGACTTCAGTTATGGCGGCAAGTCAGCCTATAATAGTGACTCAACCAATGATTCATGATCAATTAACTCTATATGGATCGGATTATCCTGGACTTCAACTAGTTTCAATTAAACTCACCGATATGAATTACTTATCTTGGAGTCGCGCTATGCGATTAGCCTTAATAGCAAAGAATAAACTTGGTTTTGTGAATGGGTCTGTTAAAATACCTAAAGAAAATAAAACTGAAAATGAGTAATATCTTCAAATTGATGTTATGGTAATTCCTGGATTATAAATGCTATTTCGAAAGATTTGTCTGAAGCCTTTTTATATGCGGAGAGTTCTAAGAAGTTATGAATTAAGGATAGATTTGGTGTGTGTAATGGCTCTATGTTGTTCCGCATCAAAAATAAAATAACGAATTTAAGCTAATGTAATATGACTGTAACTATGTATTTCATTAAATTGAAGAAGCTTCGAGATGAACTTGCTACATTGAAGTCTATTTCAGTTTTTGGAAAATGTGGAACTTCAAAGCATTCATCAAGCTCAGATTCAGAGGATCACCTAATTCAGTTTCTTATGGGATTACTTGAATTATTTGATAACATTAGAGATTAGATTTTGATAATTAATCCATTGTCTGATATTAATAGGGCTTATACCATGGTGATTCAAGTGGAGAGTCAACGATCCGATGTTATACACTACCAAGATCCAATGGAGAGCAGTGTTATGGCGGTCAAAACCACTGGCAATGATTGGGACAACTGGAATAAAGGTCCAACTCCTGACAGATGACCTTCTAACGGCGGCAGAGAAACAACTATCCAAGCTCAGTCTTTCATTGTCAAAGGAAGAAGTGTACGAAAGACCAAGAAAAAACGAGCTAAGCTCATTTGTGAGTATTATACAAGGCCTGGGCATGAGGTGTCAAAATGTTTTAGGTTGAATGGCATACCTGATTAGTACAAAGTACTGAAGGCACAGAGATCAACACAGTTTGTGAGTATGGTTGAAAGTTTTGGTGAAGAAGGACAGACCTCTATTGATGTGGATAACACTAAAGTCCAAATATCAGATCTGAATCTCATAGCACAGGAGGTGGTTAAGCTGTTAAAGAGAAAGTGTGTTGGTCCTAGCTCATGTTCAAATGGAGATGAATCACACTCTTATGCTCACTTTGCCGAATTTTGAGGCATTGCAGGTAAACACAATAGCTCTGAGAAGCATTTTGCATTGACTATGCTTGATTTTAAGGTAAATGCAGATCGGATTATTGACACAGGAGCTTCTAGATATATTTGCTCAGATCTGAGATTGTTTACCTCTTATGCATCTACTACTAAAGATGTATTCCTGCCCGATGGCACTTCTAAAGCAGTTACATATATAATCTTTTCTAATAGGTAATCAGTATCCTTAATGCATGAAGATAATGAATTCGGTCGTTGTGGTCGGACTCTATTATGGATTTCTGACCACATTCTTTATATATTTTCATTGTTCTCAGACTATGGGCATCGGTCCACATGAATCAAGCTAAGCTGTAGCAAAGAAAAAAAGTTCATAAAAGTTGAAATATGAAGAAATATATATACCTAGCTACTTTTTCTATGGATAAAAAAAAAGAATCGAATTGGTAGAGGAAGCACTGTAAAGATCAATTAGCAAGGTTTGGGGTGAAATCTTAGCTTCGCTGACTTTCTGAGAATGGGAGGAATAGAATCCCCGGATCTTTGCCTTATGCCTTCAGTTCCAAACCTTTCAGTCAAGCTGAGCAAAGCGTTATGCCGGGATCAGGTAAAAAGTAAAAGTATAGCGCGTAGAGCATTCTTGGCTTGATCTTGATTAGGACAAGCGTAGCAGCCTTGTGGCACTGCCTTTTTTATTTTGGAGAATGTGTTGCATGTGTCTCAATTTAAATACAACTTATTATCAGTAGCACAACTTTTGAAGGAATCTAATGCACAATGTATGTTCACTAAGACATCATGTTTTCTTTAGGACCTCTCTAAGAAATCTTTATTGGGAATTGGCCAAGCTGTTGGTGGTTTATTCTTGCTGAAAGCCAATAACAATTTTGGAAGTCAGACTACATCAGATGTATCTCATCTTTTTTCTCGTACTGAGTCTTTATCTTTGTGGCACTCTAGATTGGGGTATGCGACATTCCATACTCAGCAGCATTTATCTTTTTTGAAATCATTATATAATAAAGATGTTTTACCTCAGTGTGACACTTGCTCCAAATCTAAACAACACACACTATTTTTTCCTACTAGCACTTCTAGCACACAAATGATTTTTGAGCTAGTCCATATAGATGTATAGGGTCCATACCATTCTGACTCAGTTACCAATACTCACCACATATTGACTTTGGTAGATGATTACAGTCGAGCCACTTGGATTTATTTATTGCAATATAAAACAGAAGCGCAAAGTGTTTAAAGAAATTCTTTCATCTGATTCGCACACAATTTGACACTTATGTTAAGATTATAAGGACTAATAATGGGACAGAGTTCTTGGGAAAGGAGACTCAACATGTGGTAGAAAGGTTTGGAATTTTACATCAGAAATCATGTATCTACACACCCCAGCAAAATAGGATGGTAGAGAGGAAATATCGACATATCTTGGAGATTGCAAGAGCATTGATGTTTCAATCTAATGTTCCTAAGAAATTTTGGCCTTATTCTCTCTTGACTGCAGTTTATATCATCAACTTATTACCTACTGTCTTGCTAAATTGGAATACACCATATTACATGCTTCATCAGAAGAAACCTGATTATGCCTTCTTGAAACCCTTTGGTTATTTAGCTTTTGCCACAATAGTAGCTCATAACAGAGAAAAGTTTGCTCCAAGGTTAACAAAATGTTTTTTCCTAGCTATGTTGTTGGCATAAAGGGTTATAGAGTATGTGATCTTGAAACTGGAAATATTTTTATATCCAAAGATGTTTTATTCCATGAGGAGGTGTTTCCTCATATCCACAACACCGTCAGTGAAATTGATTTGGATATCCCATTGCCTTTTCCAGTTTTTGATGAATCACTCTCGTCATCAGCTCTATTTCCAACATATGTTCCAACCACAGAACCATTCACTAAACAAGTCAATGACCTAGTCACTAAAAGATCTTAGAGGGAAAGACAACCTCATGTTTGGCACTCGAATTACCTGGTTGGTACAACCACTTCTCCATATCATAGTAGTATTCCTACTCTTATTGTAACCTTTATGACCAATATTGCAGCTATTCAAGAACCACATTCATACCAGCAAACTTCTCAACATCCAGATTGGGTGGATGTTATGAATATTGAATTGAAAGCTTTGGAATCAAATGGCACCTGGAGTATGGTTTCTTTGCCTCTAGGAAAGCGAGCCATTGGCTCCAAATGGGTTTACAAAATCAAATGTAATCCTCATGGAAGTGTAGAGCATTTCAAGGCTCGGTTGGTCATAAAAGGGTATCATCACATATTTGGCATTGACTACAAGGATAGTTTCTCACCTGTAGCCAAGATGACTACAATTCGGTTTTTTATTGCATTAGTTGTTTCTAAGGGTTGGGAGTTACATCATATAGATGTAAATAATATATTTCTCCATGGACATTTGAAAGCAGAGTTGTATATGCACCCTCCTCAAGGATATGCTTCCTCTCCAAGACTTGTGTACTTGCTCAAGAAAAGTCTTTATAGCTTAAAGCAAGCCTCGAGATAGTGGAATGAAGAATTTTGCAAACATCTACTCAATTTTGGTTTGAAGCAGTCCATTCATTATAAGTATTTGTTTACGGGTCCAAAAAATGGTCATTTTCTAGCATTATTGGTCTATGACGATGATATTCTCTTAACTAGTAATTGTGTAAAGGATATGGCTGCTTTAAAATCTTACCTACATAATGCTTTTACTATCAAGGACTTTGGCTCAGCAAAATATTTTTTGGGTATGGAACTTCTTCACACATCAGCAAGGATACATTTATGTCAACATAAGTATGTTTTGGACATACTCAAGACTTGTAAATTAGAGAATTATAAGCTAGTATCTTCACATTTCCCTTCTAGCTTCAATATTTCAGCTGCCTCTGGAGACTCCCTTTCTTCTCCAGATCAACATCGCAGACTTGTGGGATGTCTTCTCTATCTAAATCTAACTCATCCTGATATCTCCTACGCCGTGCAACAACTTAGCTAGTATGTTAACTCACCTACTACGGCACACTGGCAGGATGCCATTCATGTTCTTCATTATCTTCAGGGTACTAGCTCACAGAGTTTGTTCTATCCTGTTGGCAATACTTCTACTTTCGAAACTTTTTGTGATGTAGATTGGGGGCATGTCGAGATACACTACATACTTAATTGGGTATGCAGTCTTCTTTGGTTCCTCATTGGTCTCTTGGAAAACAAGAAAACAATGAACAATCTCAAAAATCTCAACTGAGGCTGAATACAGGTCTATGAGCTCTACTGTTTGTGAGCTTGATTGGCTTTTATACATTGCTCAGGATTTTGGCTTAGCTATCTCATTACCCATCTCTCTTTGGTGTGATAATAAATCTACCATACATATTTCTGCCAACCTGATGTTTAACGTGTGCATAAAATATCTTGACATTGATTGTCATCTCATCCGAAATAAGTTCAAGGCTGGTGTTGTAAACCCCTAGCATGTTTACTCTGGATCGCAATTTGCTGATGTTTTTACGAAAAGTTTGGGTGGACCTTTGTTTCATGTTTGGTATCCAAGTTAGGAATGTGTTCGATTGCTCACATTCCTACTTGAAAGGGGAGTGTTGGCATTATTTATGCCTTTATTCATGCAGATTGGCATTATTCGTTTCTTTATTCATGTCCACTATAACATATATATTAATTTATTTCTTTGTGTGTTGGGTTATCTATAAATAACTTTCTTTTCTTTTGTATTATGTAATTAAAAATATGATGAAATAAAGTTATTCTTTTTCACATGAGAAACAGTGCGTTCTTTCTACAATTTTCTACTATTGTGTGTTTCCAAAGCAGTATATGACCCCGAATTTATTTCTTTCAAGACCTCTAAGTAAGATGGAAGCATAGAAAATGAGTTCTTGGGACCTCCATACGCAAGCTGTATTGCACGACGTTTTGCCTTTAATACGAACTTATAAGTAAGATGCAAACCGTGTCGATGGTTTATTTCCTCAATGATGCCACTAGGATTGATATTTGAATTCTCTTTTCGTAGCCTATCGGCGTGGTACTCACCAATCAAAGTAGATAGAAGTCGATGAGGAGTACATTTGTTCAGATCATATAAACAACTATGAAGCAATTGAATTTTGGAAATTTTCCAAATTCCATATTTCCCCTGAGCATGGAGCTTGAATGGACAGTTTTTTACTTGCATTTCACAAACCATCTGTGTTTGTCCGAATGGTCCACTTTGTAATCAACTTGATTCTCCATGTAGTCAAACTCAACTGTATTCTTCAGATCAACTTTAGCTGAAAAAGTGAACCTTTATGCAAATCACATTGCACTGGGTTGTTATGGTCCAAATCTGATGAATAGGACGGCTTGAATGGTGGAAACTCGGGGATATTCCATTCAAATCTCAATATGTATGTCAAAAATTGTTGATAGGCCTCTTGTTGCTCCTCATCCAACACATTCTTATCTTCTTCGTCTAATTCGAAGTCACTGATTATCTCCTCTGATTGTGTCATTTCATGTTCGTCATTATTATTCGAATCTACAAAAAGGTAGAATTAAACAATTATACAACAGCTCGAATGCACATGTATTTATTTTGTTAAAAAATATTTAAATTTAAAATTACCTACCCCTTTCGTGCTGATATTCTGATATTCTTGTCCTCATTCATGTTCTTCCGGATGTGCATCTTCTTCATGAGAACCTGCATCATTTTCTCGATACACTGTCGGAGGCACATTTAAGTCAAGAAAGTTGAATCCACCATAGTTTACACGACCACTTTCCGACGGCCAAGATGCCCAAGGTTCAGCTGAAGTTGTACCTTTTAATGGTTCTCCCATCCAATTCTCATCTAACATAGATTGAACGTAGGTCTCCTCATTCAGATTCGGTATACCCCATTTTGCATAAAATATTTCGTCATTTTGAAGTCAAACGGAAACATTTGAATTCTCTAAATTGACTTTGGTATTGACATCCGATTTTGGCACATTCGCATCATATGTGTCCCAATAAAAATTTTGATGACCTGATTCATATACTTTATCAACCCTATTATTTTATTTCGAATAAGAGGATCCAACATTATGACGTTTGGTCAAAAAACCTCCAAGGCTGCTATTATTAGTTCTAGTTGACACCATATGATCGGATACTCCAACATCCATCCTTTGAAGGGAGATGAAAACAACAAGAACATCATCAGACATGGATAATATTTGTTCCAAATCATAATCATTCTTTATTTTGATCCTCTTTACTCTTTCCTTCATCTCAACTAATGAGTGAATCACATATCCCCATGAATTCATGTCTGTCCGTACAACTCCATGAATTGAGTCCAGTAAATCACAATATGTGATTCTTTCTCTCGATAACCATATATGTACTCTAAACCTTACCAATAACTTCCAAACTAAACATTAACAAGCATCAAACTTATCTTTTTCTTCACTGTCGAGTCGAGAAAATAAAATCATCAGTATTCAGTACAAAAATAATTTTAAACAAGGATGCAATACGAGACATAAATTGCTTAATTATATATTTTACAACTCTTAAAAAATATAGTTAAGTCCCATTAAAACAAATCTACATAAAGCAAATATTAAATGTATTGGAATTGTTGCAATACATATCATCGTACATTTATTAAATAATTACAATTTAATATCAACTCCAAGCAGAATAAATGTAGTTTATCCCAAATTAACACATGTTAAATCAGTTAATCCTAATTTCGAATTTAAAGCATATTTTTCCACATATTAGGGCTAAACGACAATTTAAACAACAAAAATTGGGGTAAACGACATTATTCTGAAATTGTCGTTTACCCTTACATTTTTGGTAAAAATTCCCGTTTAGCCCTACATTTGAATTTTAAACTTTTTTTCCACTAATTAGGGCTACACAGGAATTTTAACAAAAAAATTAGTGGTAAACGACAATTTTATAATAATTGTTGTTTACCCCTACAATTTTGGTAAAAATTGTCATTTATCCCTACATTTGAATTTTAAACCTATTTTCCCACATATTAGAGGTAAACGATATTTATTGTAAAATTATCTTTTACCCCTATATATTTGGTAAAAATTACCGTTTAGCCATACATTTGAATTTTAAACCTTTTTTTACTAATTTGGGCTAAACGGCAATTTTAACAAAAAATTAGGGGTAAACGACATTTATTGTATAATTTTCGTTTAGCTCTCAAATTTTGGTTAACAATGCCGTTTAGCCCTACATTTGAATTTTAAAACTTTTTTCCACTTATTAGGGCTACACGGCAATTTCAGCATAATTGTGTTATAAATTGAGGGCTAAACGATAATTTTTACCAAAAATATGCACAACTATAAATCAACTAGTATCCACAAACAATGATTTTAAAAAAATAGAATTTACTAAATTATCATGAGGGAAAAAAATATTACCTAAAATTTCCTCAATTCAAGGCAACTTTTTTTTTCGCACCCAAGAGAATTCACTAATGCGTTGAGATAAAAATGAAAATGAGGAAAATTATCATGCATTATAGTGGTTAAATACACAAAAAATATAATATTAATTTGTTAGTTCGATCATTTATATCACAATTACAAATCATCTATCAAACATGATCCCCATCTATTATTCACATCAACACTAGTCACAAAAAGTGGTAAAAAAGTACCCAAATTTAAATTTTATGGTAGAAAAGGGTTACGCTAATATAAATGTGGTAGAAAAGGGTAATTCTTATATCTTTTATGGTGGGTTGCTACCCCTTATTATAATGTATTTGATAGAATTAATGAGTCAACAAAATGTACCCATGTCACTCTAACAAGTTGAAGTGTAATACACACATGGCAAGGTTAGTTAGTAAAATAGGTATAGTAAATCAGTTTTCTGACTAATAAAATAGTGATTAGTATATAAGAAAAGCTATGCATTGTAGTCTCATAATACAAAAATTACGGTTTCATATTCTTCTTCTTCTACAATGGTGATTCTATTGATTGCTAGCAAGATTTACTCTTTTATCATGGTATCAGTTGTTTTTTCCTTCTATTTCATAGATTAAATTTGACTATTGTGTCTATTACACCGATTATATTCGATTGTGGTAATGGCACCGTGAATTCCCCATCTCAATCTATTAAACGTTGCTTGGCCTACATTAGATATAGGAGATATTCGATCCAATCCTTTAGCTGCATCGGATATACCAAGCTCTTCTACTTCCGCTACGCAATCTTCATTCAATCGAGATCATGATCCTTTACTTCTACACAAGTCAGACTTTCCTAGTATTTGCCTTGTTTCGACCAAACTTGACAGTAATAACTTTATTTTGAGGAGCCGATCCATTCAAATTGCTTTGCTAGCTAACAATAAGATTGGATTTATAACTGGATCTATTACACCTCCTACTGATTTGATTAGAACAATGACAAAGGGTTGACAACATGGTTAGGTCTTGGATACTTAATTGCTTATCTAAAGAATTGTCTTGATGCATTTTTATATGCCAAAACTGCGAACATACTTTGGGATATCATTACTAGAAGATTTGGGGATTCTAGTGGCTCCCAATCATATCAGTTGCAGTGTCAGATAAGTATTTATTCTTAAGGTAATTCTTCTGTGGCAGTCTACTTTCAAATTTGCATAAATTGTGGATGGATATTCTTTGGTTTTGCCTAAATTTTTATGCTCATGTAATGCTTCAAATGATTGGGAAACTTTTGACATGAATAACAAGGTTCAATTTTTGATGGGATTGAATGATTCATATGATGCAATTAGAAGTCATATTTTAGTTATGGATCCCTTGCCTAATGTTGATAAAACATATTCTATGGTTCTACAAGTTGAGAAATAAATGGATGTCCATTCTAGTTATTTTGATTCTCTTGATAGTTCAACTTTGTTTACTAAATCTGCTCTTACAAATAAAAAAAATCATAGTAGAGGTCATAACAATTTTACAAGAGGTGGTGGTTTTGTTGGTAGAGGGAGAGGATCTGTCAAGTGATTTCTAACTAAAGAAGAGAAAGCTAAATTAATTTGTGAATATTATGGAGCTTTGGGCCATAACATAGTCGATTGCTTTAAGTTGAAAAGACTATCCTGATTGGTATCACAAGTCTAGAGACAGTAAACCCATAACATTTGGTAGATTACTTGTTACCTTCATCATAGCTTAATATTGATACTTGTTCTTTTCCAGCTTTAGTTTAGAAGGAGGTTGCTAACATTTTGTTGCTCAATATACTGTTACACCTATAACAGGAAAAAGTCATACCTATGCTCATTTGGCAGACTTCTTAGAGTTGTCTAAATTTCACTTTGCTTTCACTTTAATGGAAGACTTATCTGCTAGCTAATGGATCATAAACACAGGAGCTAGCAAGCACATGTGCAATGATTCCAAAATTATGTTACACCTTCAACCTTTATCATCCTCTGTGTTTGATTGTCTTCCTTATAGATCTCAGCAAAAAGTGACTCATTTAGGACAAGTTGTTCTTTCAGAAAGGTTGATTCTTATTGATGTATTATTGGTGCCTACATTTAAGTATTATTTTCTATCTATTTCTCATCTAGCAATTAGTATGAATATTAAGTCATTAATTTTTCATACTCACTATGAGATTCAAGATTTTGCTAATGGTGCAGTCTTACCAACTGGAAACTTACAGGCAGACTTTATATTTTGCAAAGGGGGTTTTTTATTAATACTGCTCTTTCTTCAAGTCAAGCTAATGATCATTATTAGAAGATATTTGATTCCTGACATAGGAAATTGGATCATGCTACTTATTCTACTTTACAACATTTGGAGTTTCTTAAACACATGTGGCTCGCTCAATCATCCAAGTTCACAGATCTTGTGACATTTGTCATTTTTCCAACAGATAAGATTGATGTTTCCTCATAGCTCTATTCATTTTTCTAGACCACTTGAGTTTTTACATGTGGACATAAATGGACCCTATGATCAACTAAGTATCATCAATACTCCATATTTTCTGATCATCGTGGATGCCTTTAGCAGACCAACTTGGATATGTCTTCTATCATCTAAATTTTTTTTTAAAAATGATTAGTAACAAGTTGGACACCACAGTTAAGACTATCAGAACTGATAATGGTTCAAAATTCATGAGCAATGACTGTCAACTGGTTTTTACTAATCTTGACATTCATCATCACGGGCCTTGTACATACACACCTTAACAAAATGGTGTGGTAGAAAGAAAGCATAAACATTTTCCTGAAGTTGCCAGAGCCCTTATAATTGAATATGCAGCTCCTAAATATTTATGGTCATACTCCATTCTTACTGTTGCATACATAATTAATAGACTCATATTTTTTTCTTGGTTGGAAATGTTCTTTTACATTTCTGTGTGGTGAGATTCCTGCTTATGAATTTCTTCAGCACTTTGGTTGTTTGGCTTTTGCTACAAATGTATCTCCAGCTAAAGATAACACTACAAGAAAAATGCTAAACAACAACACCAATTTTACAACGGTTTTGAGATAAAAGTGTTGTCGTAGACAAATTTTACAACGGTTTTTCGAAAAATCGTTGTCGTTGTGCGAAAAAAATGCACAACGACAACAGTTTTTTACAACGGTTTTTTTGTACCGTTGTCGTAGATGTCTACGACAACGGTTGGGACAACGGTTTTTTTGTACCGTTGTCGTTGTGCAAATTTTTTCGCATAATGACAACAGTTTTTTACAACGGTTTTTTTGTACCATTGTCGTAGATGTCTACGACAACGGTTGGAAAAACGGTTTTTTTATACCGTTGTAAAAATGAAAATTTTTAAAATTAGTTAATAAAAGAAATGCATGTAGAATATAAACACATAAACATTAATGGCCAAGTGGTTTCAGCTCGAACAAGGGGTCGCGAGTTCAAACCTCAGGCAACGCAAATTTATTCACGCTGACGTGGTAGGTGACGTGGACAATAATGATGACATGGCAAGTGATGTGGCGTTGACCGATGACATGGCAGGTGACGTGGTGTTGACCCGATACGACAACGGTTAATAACCGTTGTGGAAGACAGACTCTTCGACAACAGCATCTTCGACAACACCATCTTCCACAACGGTTGAAATCTGTCTACGACAACGGTTAATAACCGTTGTCGTTTAGCATTTTTTTTGTAGTGTAAGTTCACTAATAGGGCTTTTAAATGCATCATGATAGGATACACTCCTGGTCAGAAAGCCTATAGATTATATGATATAGCATCACATCAAATTATTGTTTCTAGAGATGTGGTGTTCATGTAGTCTATATTTCCTTATACTCTTCATCTTTCTACTCAGAATCCACCATTCTCATTTCTATTTTAGATGACAATGTTGATCCAAAATATACGTCTATTGACTCTCCAAATTCTAACTTTGAAAATACATCTCCAAACATTTCTGATCATACTACAACATCTCAGACCATACTTAAAAGGAGCTCTAACATCTCATAAACTATGCTATTAGAAAGATTTCATCACCAATTCTGCATCTTCATAATAGATCCTCATTTCATCAATCCAGATGAAGATTTTGTTAATTTTATTGCTACTACTATCATTTCCAAATATCCTTCTACTTTTGATCAAGCTAAGCTTCATCCACATTGGATTAAGGTAATGAAGAAAGAGATTAAGGCTCTGTAAGACAATCACACTTAGGATTTGACAACTTTACCACAAACTACATCTAGATGGTTCAATTGAGAGATATAAGCCCAGGTTGGTTGCCAAAAGATATCATCAAGTTCATGGTGAGGATTAGTTTGATATTTTAGCCCCTGTAGCCAAGCTTGTTACAATAAACATGTTGATTGCTCTTGCTACTCTCAAAGGTTGGGACTTATCTCAACTAGATATTAACAATGCATTTTTACATGGCTACCTTGATAAAGAGATGTATATGACTCCTCCACCAGGCTACAACATCGATGCTCATTAGGTATGCAAATTGAAGATAAGTCTTTTGGTCTTAAGCAAGCCTCTAGATAGTGGAATAATGAATTTTGTGACAAATTTTTTCAGTTTGTTTTTATTCAATCATGCCATGATCATTGTTTGTTTACATGGAAGAAAGAGAATGGTTTTTTAGCACTTGTTGCATATGTTGATGATGTCTAGGTTACTGGTACATCTAATGTTCTTATTTCTTGTTTAAAACGGTTTTTTCATGATTAGTTTGCTATCAAGGATTTGGGCATTGCTAAGTATTTTCTTGGGGTTGTGATTACTTATACTACATTAGGTACTCATCTTAATCAAAGAAAATATGTGTTAGATAAATTAAAAGATGATGGAATCCAATATTGCAAACTAGTTTAAGTTGTTTTGCCTCAAGGGTCTAAGTTGGCTGCTAATAGTGGTCCTTCATTTGCAAATCTTGAATAATACAGAAGGATCATTGGCAGATTGTTAGACTTAAACATCATTAGACCAGATGTAAAATATGTTGTTCAACTTTTAAGCTGGTTTGTGTCTATTCTAAACATTGAACTGATGTTGTGCATCTATTGAAGTATTTTAAAGGTAATTCTAATCCTGGTCTTTTCTATCTTAAATATGGTCAAATGTCATTAAGAAGTTTCAATTATGCAGATTGGGGAGATCCTGCACATATTCTAGAAAATCATTCATAACTTATTGTGTATTTCTTGATGATTGTCTTATCTCATGGAAGACCAAAAAAACAAACTCTTGTTTCCAGAAGCTCAGCTGAGGCAGAGTACAAAGCTTTGGCAAGTACCACTTGTGAACTTATTTGGATTAATTACATTGCAGATGATTTAAGTATGTCTTTTTCTAAACCAATTCATTTACTTTGTGAATCAAGCAGCTATACACATAGTGGAGAAACCCATTTTTCATGAGCACACAAAACACATTGATATTGATTGTTGTCATATCCCAAATTTTTTAGATATACAAATTCAATAATTATTAATTTTAATTTTTTTATTTGATATTTGAGTGTAGTTAATCTTGGACTGCATAATTAGGATTAAAGTTTAGACAATAATTTTTCAAGAAATTACATATGCCCAGCCCAAATCTTATTAGATTTTCTATTAATGTGAGCCCAAAAGATTAGAAAACTCATTATATCTTTATTAAGGTTTAGAATTCCTAAACCTCATCTTATAAGTAGGAAAATGAGTGATATGTTAGAGTTAGGATTTTTCAAACTCTCTTAGAAGATATGTGTTTTTTCCTTTTTCTCATCATATTCTTTTCATGTCATCCCTAGATTAATTTCTTTAATTCTTGTTTATATGATAAATTTGAGTGAGATCTTGAGTTAGAATACAATTAATTTAGATTTTTTTAGATCATTTTAATAGAATAAATTTGAGGAAAACACATCTTCTTCTTTAATTTTAAATCTAGAATGGTTAGTGAACTCTTTAAATTCATATGATTATGAAAGTCAATTGATAGAATTTTTTTTAATAAAATTTGTTATGATTTCTATCCAACTTACACATAAGGAAAGATAATAAAAGGTGAACATATTATACTTTGTACTTAGGTATTTAATATTAGATAATGGAGGAATATAAATTGATATGAATATAGCTGATGATTCAGACAGAATGATAATATAGGAGAGAGAGAGATAGAGATTAATAAAGGGGACCATATAAAAAAGAATTAGAAGACCATATAGAAAAGAAGTGAAAAGTGGAATTAAAATTAAATAATATTAAATATAATTTATGTAGAAAGGGAGAGAAGAAATGAGTTAGGGGGCAACAAGGTAAGGTGGAAGAAAGGTAGGAGAGAGAAGAGTGGAGAGAAAAATATAAGTTGTCTTCTTCTCACCACTTCTTCCTATTCTGTTTGTTTCCGGTGAATGATCCAACTCTCTAAAATTTCCAATTTAACCCCAAAATCTTTATGTTAAGTTCCAATACAATTCAACCGTCATTTAAGACCCCTTTTAAAACTTTAATTTAATTCAAATGAATATTGAAATTTTTGTTTTAGCTATTAGATATGAAGTTTAGTTGTTTGTTTTCAGTATAGATGATTAGGTGACAAAGAAGGTGTGACTCGCGAGAAATAGACTCACATTCATTTTCATTTGACTTAAAAATTTTAACTTTTAAGGTGGGAATTCCTAACTAATGTTTGTCTTTATTAAATGTTTTGTGTAAAAGTGATTGATGAATTGATGTAATTTCATAAGAAAATTATTTATGAAAATGTTTGCCATAATTTATGATCTATACATCAGAAAATAGTCAGAGATCCTAGAGGTTCAAGGATCAAAAGTTAGATTTTCGAGTGTATCTGTCATACTTAAAATAGATTGGTCAATCCCAAAATGAGGAAATATATATTTACTTGCATATTGTGATATTTGTCTTACTATTACATAATGTCTTTAATCTTGACAATCATATCCCCACTGAACTAGTGTTTTGTTCACCATTTATACAAAATCTAAAATTTCAAAGTAATGACATAGATGGGAGTGGATAGGCGGTGGCTAAAATCACATTAGTTGTTTTTAATTAAATTATTTAGTTCATGAAAGATTAAATGTGTTTCCCTCCAATCCACATTAACATGACTTGATTCATTTTGGTGGAGATCTTCATGAAAATATTGTTGGATCATTATTCTAGTCTTTTTAAAATACTCTCATGATTTTGATTTTATTGTCTAAACTTCTACTTTCAAATTTGTATATTTAATTTCCGCTGCAAGCATTTTTTTTTTAATTTTATGAAAAGAAAAATTATTAAAAAAACATTACTTATAAAATTTAAGAAAATCGGGATGTTACAATTGTCACATAGTAATAAATAAGTTCAAAGAGGGATTTCTCAATCTCACACATATATCAACTAAAAGGCAGCTTGCAGATATTTTCACTAAATCTTTTGACACTGCTCAGTTTACATTGTTGATCTCCAAATTGGGTATGATCTTTTCTCCTGCTCCTGTTTGAGGGGATGATAGAATTAGTGAGTCAACAAAAATATACGTCTGTCACTCTAATAGTTGAAATGTAATACACACATGTCACTATTAGTAAAATAGTTATAGTAAATCAATTGTTAGATTAATAAAATATAGTATATAAGAAAAGCTATGCATTGTAATCTCATTAGAATGACCGAATATCGATAAAAAATTTACAGTTTCATATTTTTCTTCTTCTACAATGGTTTTTCTATTGATTATCAGCTAAATTTACTCTTTTATCAGTATTTAAGTGGGATGTATCATTAATTAGTGCCTTAGTTCCATTTTGAAAATTTTGTTTGGGGTAAAATTTGCGAATCAATTAGTGGTTCTCAGATTGGTAATTCTGATTTTTTTGCAAAAATCTATTCTATCTTGAAAAATCTTGAATTAGGTGAGACGAAATTCGTTGACTTTATAATTGGCAAATAAATCCATCTTATAATATAAATGGGGTCTCATTGAAAATCTGTGAGTGAGAGTCGATTGGAAATTAGTTCGTCATTGATAAAGACATTTCCACAATTCTTGGTCAATTATTCTTTAAAATTTGCCAAACAAACTAATTAACTATCCGATTGCTATACTTATTTTTCAATTTATGCGATGGTTTGACTGGATTTTCAAATATAGGCCAAATTAATTGACTGTTCTTTAATGAAACTTCATGTTAGGTTATGAAAACAAAACTCGGACTACTATAATGTATAATGATGTAATTACATCTTAGATTTGACTCATTTAATTAGAGGTGTTTCTTGTATTTCTGGTTGCTAACCGAATTGCTCATCACTTGGGTTGCTTTCCTTTGACTTTTCAATTTTTTTAATCATTTCAGAATTATGTATCTAATTAATTTAAGGATAGCAACACCAAGGAAAGGTTCCCCATTGCTAATAAAGGGTTTCAACAATCCCCCCAAATTTTTCTAAATTTCCAGACGATCCCTATTAAGCATCAACTAGAGTTTTTTTTTTCATATATGTGTTAATGAATATAAAAATTGGACATGTATATATATCTTTAATTAATTAAGAAATTTAAAAATCAAAAGTAAATCCATAAAAAGAATTATATTAAATTCCTAAATTTTACTAAAATATGTTAATAGGAATAATTTTAAATTAAAATTGTATAAATATCTAAAATGACATTTAATTGAGAACAAAATTTGACATCTAAAATAATGATATGATTGATTCAAAATAAGTATAGTTTTGAAGATCAAATTTTATTTCTAATTTAGTGTTGTTTTATCTATTTTGCCTATCTTTTTTCAAGTTTACTCTCAATTTCAATTCCTAAAAGATTTCTTAATTTTGAACTTAACTATTCAATCTGTTTAAAATTTATTCTCACAAAATATTACAATTTTTCTTCATCTGAATTTTCTATTATTATTATTATTATTATTATTATTATTATTATTATTATTATTATTATTATTATTATTATTATTATTTAATGTCAATTAAATAATCAAGGAGGAGAGAAAGAAAGAATCATATTAATTTAAGAATGAGCAGTGAGATTGATTTTGTCTAACGACATTTTTGACCAATTTTTTTTTTATTAATTTATGATAAAAACTTAAAAAAAACATTTATTTTAAATTGAATGGGATTAACTTAATATATTTTCCAATGAGAATAAGAATTTAAATAAGAATATTTTTTTAGATTCAGATATTATTCAAATACGAATATGAATATAACCATATTCGATTCGAGTATTCATGAATATATTCAAATAATTATTAATATATATAATTTTAATAAACTATTAAAAATATTTATTTAATAAAATAATTAATATATACATATAATTTTTTTTTACTTCCCAATTACTCCCCTCATCTCAATTCCCAACCACATACATATTTTGGATTTGATAAACGTTTATATATTCGATAAATATTTTGGATGTTAATTTGAAATATTTTAGTTTATGAATTTTGGCACTTGATGCAAAGAGTTAGATGAATGATTTATTACTTACTATATATATTTTATAGGTTGTGTCATGTATGTATATGCTATATATTTGTAATTTCATATTATTAATTAAGAATAAACATATTTTTTAAAAAAAAAAATCAAGTGCACATTTTTCAATTTGAATATTCGAATGTATCATTGAATATGAATATGAATTTTAAAAATTAATTTGAATAATAAACGAAAACGAATACGAATATTTACTAAATTAAATAAATATGGATTAAGGCTTTTCGGATCAGTGGTTGGAGATGCTAGTATCGATAGCTGTAATGATTTTTTAATTTTGTTAAAGCTTCTTACTATTAAAACAAAGTTGTGGAATCAAGCTTCTAAAAAATTCGTGGGAAAAACAATAAAAAGTTTCTTAACAGTCAAGTTCAACTTCATCAATTGAATAACCTACAAACTTTTGAGGTGATTTTTATGCAATAGTTTGCAAGTTGAATAATTAAGTAGTAAAAATTCTTCTTTAAATTTTATTTTTTTTATATTTAAAACCCCAAAACCCTGACAAGTGGTCTTTTTAGAATATATATATATATGAAAATATTACTCCATCCACAGTAAATAATTCTTAATATGTGTGATGGGGTAAATCAAATATGCATCTTGGGAAGCTGGGAACCAGTCTTTGTTACTCCAGAACCGATCGAATTGGAAGAAAACCGAGAGAGAGAAGTTTCTTGGCGGTTAGGGCTAATTTAGGGATTTGGCGCAGCCCTAATCTCTTGGCAACAAATTGGCAGTTAATTCGTTATCGTTTCTTGGAATTGGTTGAGGGCTTTTGTTGTCTATATATAGGAGTGCATGTCAGTAATTAGATTGATTCGATTTGTCAAGCAATTCAAAATTCCCCAAAAATTAGGTTGCATTGTATAGCTTAGAACCCTAATTTGTGAATTCTCTTGTAATCTGTTTCTTGATTGTAATTGTTGAATAAAATCGCCTCTTTGGCCGTGGATGTAGGAGGTTAATAGCCCCGAACCACGTAATCGCTGGTGTGTTGCTTTCTTCTTCGTTTTCTTGTTTGGTAGCCATTATTGAGGGTTTGTTCTTGCACGCTTCTGCATGCATGCTTGCTGGACAATTGCTGAGATTGCTTAACAGTGTGGCGCCGTCTGTGGGAAGAAGAACACGGCAAGAATGGTTGTGATGAGGTTGGACGTCCCAAAGTTCACAGGAAGAGGTGATTTCAACTTATGGAAGGTGTAGATGGAAACGTTATTGGTGCAGAACAATTTGGAGGCGGCGCTAGTCGATACTCCGGCGAGTTCGTCATCTGAGAATGCTGAGAAATGGGGAGACATCTGCAAGAAGGCCAGAAGCGCTCTAATCTTGTGTTTAGGCGACAAAGCGCTGCGTGAAGTGTATAAGGAGCCTACTGCTGCCGCAATATGGAAGAAATTAGATACCCTATATCTCATATGATCCATAGCCAACCAACTATATTTGAAGCAAAAGCTCCTCAACTTCAGAATACAAGATGAGAAAAGAATCCTAGAAAAGTTGGATGAATTTTTTAAAATTCTTGACGATCTTGAAAATGTGGGAGAGCAGATCAAGGATGAAGATAAAGCTCTTATGCTTCTCAACTCTCTCCCAAAATCGATGGAATCCTTCAAGGATGCGGTGGTGTACGGCAGGTTTATAGCTTTGTCATTGGATGAAGTAATGGTTGCTCTTAAAACCAAGGTACTCCAAAACACAGCTGATACCAAGCACCAGCCATTGGGAGAAGGACTCAATATCAAGTCAAAGGGTCCTAGGAAGAACCAAGAAAAGAAAAGAAACCCTAATTCCCAACCACAAGATGGCAGATCAGGAGACGGGTTCAAGGAGACTAGGAAATGCTATTCATGTCACAAGGTGGGGCATCTTAAGAAATATTTCCCTGAGAAGAACAAGAACAAGCCACAAACTAAAGGTCCGGAGGCTGCAGTAGCCGAGAACAATAGCTACGAATCAGCTGAGATGCTGTGTATTTCAACAGCTGAAATAATCGAAGAATGGGTGCTTGATTCGGGTTGTAGCTTCCATATGTGTCCAAGAAGAGATTGGTTTTCAGAATTCAAGGAGGAAGCCATTGGATCAGTATTATTGGGTAATGACCAATCATGCAAGGTAAAGGGAGTAGGATCAATTACTCTCAAGATGCATGATGGAGCCATCAAGAAACTGACTCAAGTTAGGTACATTCCAGATTTGAAAAGGAACCTTATCTCACTTGGAACCTTGAACAATGCTGGATATAAGTTTAATACAAAACAAGGAGAAATACAAGTCACTAAAGCTGGAAGGGTGGTGCTTAAGGGCAGCAAGAAGAATGGATTATATATTTTTCATGGTTCCACTGTGTTGGGTGAAATACATTCAAGTATGACCTCTGCAGACTCAGAATTGTGGCACAAGAGGCTCGGACATATTGGGAATAAAGGCTTGATGTTGTTATCTAAAACTGGAGTCCTAGATGGAGGCCTTGCAAAGGAAGTACAAACCTGTGATATGTGTGTACTGGGAAAGGCAAAGAAATTAGCATACACTGCAGAGAGCCATCATGCAAAATCAGTAATGGAATATGTCCATTCGGATATATGGGGACCAGCTCGAAGTACCACACATGGGGGAGCAAGATACTTCATGAACATCATTGATGATTACTCAAGAAAGCTATGGGTGTTTACACTCAAAAACAAAAGTGATGTCTTCATTACCTTCAAGCATTGGCTGCAAAACCAAGAGATATTGACAGGTAAATCTCTGAAATACTTAAGAACTGACAATGGCCTTGAATTTGTGTCTTCAGAATTTCAGGACTTTTGTAAATCAAAAGGAGTCACAAGACATAGGACCGTTCCTTCTAATCCTCAACAAAACGGAGTAGGGGAAAGAATGAATCGAACGTTGTTGGAGAAGGTTAGATGTATGCTTCTTGATGCAAAATTACCAAAGAGCTTTTGGGGAGAAGCGGTATCCACTGCAGCTTATCTCATTAACAAGTCTCCATCATCAGCAATCAACTTCAAGTGCCCGGATGAACTATGGTATGGTTTTCCTATTGATTACACTAACCATAAGGTGTTTGGATGTCTTGCCTTTGCTCATATTAAGCAGGATAAATTGGAGGCTAGAGCCCTAAAGTGTATATTCATCGGCTACCCTACTGGAATTAAAGAATACAAACTTTGGTGCCTTGAAGAAGGACACCAAAAGTGCTTCACTAGCAGGGATGTGGTTTTTAGAGAGACTGTGATGGGTTATCCAGGTACTGATCATACAAATCAAGACATGGAAATAGCTGTGGAGGTGGAGGAGAATACTCAGGAAGCTCCAACAACACCTACAGATCAGAGAAACCAGGAAGAAAACCAGTTATATGCAGATCAGAATGCAGATGGTCAGATTGAAAACAATGTTGATTAATCTGAAGATGAAAGTTTAGATGATCCAGCTCATAACTTGAGAGATTATAGGTTGGCTAGGGACCGAGAAAGAAGAAAAATAACTCCACCAAATCACTTTGGAGAAGCTGATATAGTATCATATGCACTCAATGTGGCAGAAGATCTAGAGTATGAAGAACCACAAAATTATAATCAAGCAATTGCTTCTAAGGAAAGAGATGAATGGTATAAGGCCATGAAGGAGGAGATTGATTCTCTTAGAAAAAATAATACTTGGAAGTTGGTTAATTGGCCACAAAGTCAGAAAGTTATAGGTAGTAAGTGGATCTACAAAAAGAAGATAGAAGTTGCTGGTTTAGAAAGGATTAGGTATAAAGCAAGGCTTGTAGCTCAAGGTTTTGCTCAAAAGAAAGGTGTGGACTTCAATGAGATGTTCTCTCCTGTTGTAAAGCACTGCTCAATCAGGTTATTGCTAGCTTTAACTGTACAATGGAACATGGAATTACACCAACTCAATGTCAAGACAGCTTTTCTTCATGGTTTTTTGGAAGAGGTAATATATATGAAGCAACCACAAGGCTTCATACTTCCTGGAAATGAACCAAAGGTATGTCTGCTTCAAAGATCTCTTTATGGCCTTAAGCAGAGCCCTAGGAAATGGTACAAGAGGTTCAGTGATTACATGGCTGAAATAGGGTTGCAAAGGTGCTCATATGATCATTGTGTGTATTTTGAAAAGGAGTGAGGACAAGTTGTGACATATTTGCTGATATATGTAGATGATATGCTCATTGCAAGTAAGAGCATAAGTAAGATTCAAAGTTTGAAAAGGAAATTAAGTGATCAGTTTGAAATGAAGGACCTTGGTGAAGCAAGAAAGATTTTTGAGATGGTTATTATCAGAGATAGGAAGGCTGGTTATTTACTGTTGTTCCAGATTGATTACATGAAGAAGGTGTTGAAAAGATTTAGCATGCATCATGCAAAGACTACACTCACTCCCTTGAATCAGAATACTAAGTTATCCAAGGATCAAATACCACAAACTCCACAAGATATCAGGTATATGGAAGGGGTTCTTTATGCTAGTGGAGTAGGTAGTGTTATGTACTTAATGATATGCAATAGACCAGACTTAGCATATGCAATGAGTACTGTTAGTAGGTTCGTGTCAAACCCAGGGAACGATCATTGGAAAGCCTTGCAATGGATGTTGAGATACATAAAAGGAACTAGTCAGCTAGGCCTGATGTTTACACAGCAAGAAGACAAGGGAAATCAGTCTGCAGTGGCTGGTTATGTCGATTCAGATTTTGCTGGAAATGTAGATACAAGAAGGTCTCTAACTGGATATCATTCTTTGGAACAGCTGTGAGCTGGAAAAGTACTCAACAATCGATAGTGGCATTGTCTACAACCGAGGCAGAATTTATGGCAATCACCGAGGCAATCAAAGAGGTTGTTTGGTTAAGAGGAATGGCTGGTGAACTAGGGATAAATCAAGAGAAGGTCAGCTTATATTGTCATAGTCAGAGTGCACTTCATCTTGCCAAGCATCAAGTTTTTCATAACCGATCCAAACATATAGATGTAAGGTTGCATTTTGTGAGAGACATTATAGAAAAGGGATTGGTGGAGATGAAGAAGGTTGGTACAGATGACAATCCAGCTGATATGCTTACAAAGTCACTGAGTAGTGGAAAATTGAAGCATTGTATGCAGTTGGTTGGAATTTCACCTTGGTTTGCTGTCAAAAACACTTAAAACCGTGGTCTATTGAGTGTTGTTGTTTTAGGTAAGTTTACATTTTTTTGTGCATTTAGATTTAGGTGGAGAATTGATGGGGTAAATCAAATATGCATCTTGGGAAGATGGGAACCGGTCTTTGTTACTCCAGAACCGATCGAATTGGAAGAAAACCGAGAGAGAGAAGTTTCTTGGCGGTTAGGGCTAATTTAGGGATTTGGCACAGCCCTAATCTCTTGGCAACAAATTGACAGTTAATTCGTTATCGTTTCTTGGAATTGGTTGAGGGCTTTTGTTGTCTATATATAGGAGTGCATGCAGTAATTAGATTGATTCGATTTGTCAAGTAATTCAAAATTCCCCAAAAATTAGGTTGCATTGTATAGCTTAGAACCCTAATTTGTGAATTCTCTTGTAAGCTGTTTCTTGATTGTAATTGTTGAATAAAATCGCCTCTTTGGCCGTGGATGTAGGAGGTTAATAGCCTCGAACCACGTAATCACTGGTGTGTTGTTTTCTTCTTCGTTTTCTTGTTTGGCAGCCATTATTGAGGGTTTGTTCTTGCATGCTTCTACATGCATGCTTGCTGGATAATTGCTGAGATTGCTTAACAATGTGTAATAATTTTATTCTTTAATTATATGGAAAGTAAAATTTATATATATATTAGATATTTGACACATTAACAATGAGCACATTAATTTATATGTATATTAGATATTTGATATATCAATCGTGAATATATATTTATGTGTAAAAATGGATAAAATAGCAGGATTATAAATATATATATATATATATATATATATATATATTATTTTATTTTTTTGAATCCCGTATCCACACTATTAGTAATTAATTAGTGACGACAGTGACCGTACAACAACCCGATCCATACTCTACATTAATATGGTTTCTCAGACATCCCTATCTTCTCATTTATGACTCACCAAACATTTCTTAAGTTCATCTCTATTTAAAATTTCATTTAATCTTTCGTGGTATTTATATCATCCACAAATTTAATTTATTTGTTTTTCTCCTTAATCTTTAAATCAATTTAATAACTTGCTACGGGTTCAAAAAAAAAATGGTTTAGATAATAAGTATATATTCATGTATATTTAGCATAAGGAAATATTCTTGGAGAACTTCCTAAATATTTGTTGTATTTGTAGTACGTAGGCCAAAAAATGGTGTCATTTAAGATTCAACTTAGTAATTTTTTGGCACCTCACAGTTCATTGATTAAAAAAGTACTATGTTATTGACAAGTTCAATAAAAAAATATAAATGGAGGATAATACGTGAGAATTGATGTTTCATAAAACTTTAATGCACTTTCATTCAATCAAAAAAAAATAAAAGAAATTATTGGGAAAATAGGAATTTTTTTTTAGGCAGGATAATAAATAGAGGTAATAGTCTCCAACCACAAAATCAAATAGTTTTTGTTTTTTCTACCATCACAAGATAATTTTGTATCATTTCTATCACAAATTAGAAAATTTGACAAAATTAACTATTCTGAAAAAGATCATAAATGACTGAAAAAAATCAGAAATGATTGCGAGTTGAGATGAGTGTTGAGATTGATGCTGAACTGAGATGAGATGGATGTTGAGAAATGACTACGAGCTGAGATGAGATGGATGTTGAGCTGAGATCAACATGGGTGCTGAGAAACCATCTCAACTCCCATCTTATCTCAGTTGAGCTCCAATCTCATCTCAATTCAAGTCATTTCTCAATATTTATATCAACTATCATCCATCTCAACTTACATCTCATCTCAACTTACAGTTATTTCTCAACATTCGAGTCTCATCACAACTCGGCACCCATCTCAACACTCATGTCAGCTTTCATCTCATCTCAAACTTGCAGTCATTTCTAATTTTTTGCAACTATTTTTGACTTTTTTGAAATGAATAATTTTGTCAAAATTTCTATTTTGTGTAGAAAATGTACAAAATTATCATTGATAGTAGAAAGGGAATCTTTTATATGAATTTGTGTAATTTTGTCACCAAAGGCCATAATATATATGTATGAGTGTAATATTCTTTGTAACTTAAAAAATGCATTTATGGAGTTCAACCATTTGGTATATACTCGATTCATACATTTATACTTGAAATTGTTAATTGCCATTTAAATAAATTTTTTTACTTAATTTGTAAATTTAATTAAACTTTTAGATATTAATAAATAGAATATAAATTTTGATATCTCGTACAATTGAACAACAGATAAAATTTGATTTTAAAAATGTTGATTTTGATTTTGCCTGGGCAGCTTGACACGACACCTGTCAAAGTATAATTAAAAAATAAAATTTTATTTCATACTTGCGGATTAAATCGGGTCCTTTATTAATTGCAAATTTTAATCAAATTTTTGGATATTCCACATTTCATTTCCAAACTTCATAATAGAGTAGAAATTCATTAACAACTATTTTTTATTTTTTATTTTTTAGAGAAACCACGACCAAAGCATCTTCAAAACATTAAATCTACCACCACTTCATTGTCAGAAAACTAAAAGGTCACACCTGATCTCCAAACTTAAAAATTTGATTCTCCGAATCTCAACCAATATAAATGAATCATTTACCAAAATTATTCTAATTAATCTCAAGCCAAATAAAACTTTTATGTCAATTTTATGGTTTACATTTGAACCAAACTCAATTCGATAACTCAAATCATACAGCAAAGTGACTTTCTACTCAAGCCAAAGAAAAATACCAAATCACATTATGATTTCTTTTTTGAACCAAGCCCAACTTGCAAACAATCGTTTGACAATCTCAAACCAATTTTATTTTTAACTCTGAAATCAATGTAAAATTAAGTGACATAATTAAAACGATATCGACTTGGAAGCGTATTTTTTTTTTTTTTTCATCTCATTCATGTGCAGGTGTAATCCCTTATACTACATGTTTTATGACACTTGACACATTAAAAAAAAGTTAGCTTTTTTTCATTTTTTCAAATATATCTCATATAATATATCATATGAATTAATGTAATATCCATATAAATAGGGTGGAACGTGTTGTGATCAAGTACTAGAGAATGAATTGGACCACGAGAGAGGGAGTGAAAAAAGTACCAAGGTGCAACTCGTGATTTCAATTAATCTTAATTGTTGGTGATGAATATGGCGATTGATACTCTTCATGAGTACGTACAAAAATGTATTGCATTTGGGCTGGCAATATGTACTTATGATCAATTAAAAATATCGATTCGAAACTAGTACTAGCAAGCTGGACAGATCCCATTATTCAGAGCTAGAGAGAGATGTATGTATTATACATTTTGTATTTATAAAAATTAATGTTGATCTTCATTAATGATTATAGATGGCTACCACAGGAGTTGGGATTTGTAGGCCATTATTAAGACCAATATTACTCTCAAGACCAATATTGATTTGCTAACAAAGCTATTGCATGTTATATGTATCCATACATTATTAAGGTGGTGTATGGCTAAGTTTATTTTTTCAAGAGCTCTTATATCTTATAAGATGTTTTTAAAATTTATAAGATGTATAATTTATTTAAAATAAGTTGTTAAAGTGTTTGGATAAATAAGATGATGGAGCTGATAAGATGTTACTACATTTGTGTAGTTTCAATGATCTAATTTGAAGGTGTTTTAAAAAATAAGATTTTATTTTTAAAAAAAAGTTGAGATTCTTTTACTTTTTAAAAAAGACTCAACATCTTATTTTTTAATGCAATAAAATCTTGTTTTAATACTTGGTCACATTATTGAAGAGCTTATAAGCTCTTATAAATACCCTCTAAGATATGATGATGCTACATGACCTAGCTCAATTGCAGATAGACTGATGCTCAAATAAGATGCAAAGTTTATGCTAGCTTAACATTTGGATACATTAAAAATTTTAATTATTTCAATATAATTGTAGGATATAACAATAGTAAATGATAGAAAATTCAATGGATTTTACCAAGTCAAGTTTTAAAAGAGGGACCAACTATCAATGTGGGGGTGAAAGATAAAACTTATCAATTTAAGACATGAAAGATTTAAAGCTATCAAATTAAAATTTCAAATCTAACATTATTAGCATTCTCTCTTACACATTATTATTCTCTCCCACAAGAGTTGATGTGGCTGTTAAATGACAATGATGTGTAATATATATCTAATAATGAACTGATAGCAATATTTTGTCATAATGTTTAATATGTAGGATAGTTCACATAATAATATTAATATCGATATATTGCCATATTTGTGTAATATATTATTGATATGTGTAATATCTATCGATAGTCCACAAACTATTTTCATGTTTCATGTTTGATTACAATTGGTTAGATATGTCTCATTGTAATTTAAGTGAAGTATATATTGAAGTATATGAAAATATTATCCAACTAAGAAGATGTTTGACTAAGCTTATTTGATTTATAATATGTTCTTAGAGCTTCTCTTACATCTTATAATATTTTTAGAGTTTATAAAATGTGTAATTTTAGTTTAAAAATAAATTAGAGTGTTAAGATAAATAAGATTGTGGAACTTATAAAATATTAGTAATGACAATCGTGTAATTTCAATAATTGAATTTGAAGATATTTTAGAAAATAAGCTATTATTTTAAATAAATTGGAATCCTTTTACTTAAAAAAAAAACTTACAAGCTCCTAACATCTCATTTTAAAATGAAGATCTTACAATTAAAATTTTAACAAACACTTTTGAGAAGCTTACAAGCTCTCAAACACCTTATAATTATGATGTTAAACAGTTTATAAACTCACCCAAATACCCTCTAAATAACAATACATTTCGTATTCAATATCATAACTATATGAGAATTAAGAACTAAGACTATCAAGAACAAATATATCTTCTCCGTGTAGCTAATAAAATTTCAAATATTTAAAGTTTTACACTCTCATTTTAATTCATATTTTTTAATTTACACATCAAGGTCATGTGACAACTAGAACAACTCATGTGGAGAGAATATTAACACTTAAGAGCGAATATAAATGACATTAGATTTAAAAATTTAAAAATGATAGCTTCAAGTGTTTCTAAACCCAAAATTAATAATTTTCATTTTTCAGACCCCACATTAATAATTGATTAATCTTTCAAAATCTCGACTGATAAAATCCCAAAACTGAAAGAGTAAGAGTAGTAAGTAGTAACTATGTAGTTAGCCATCTTCATATCTCTTTGAAACTACTTATGCATTTCCATAATATGTGTAGATTAATAATATTAAGTAAATAAACAAGAAATGGGAGTGTATCTTGCAGTATTGGTGTTATATATTTGGATATATTAAAACTTTTTAAATATTGTAGCGTAAAAATAAGTAAAAAATAATAAACATCATAAAAGAAAGTTTACTCCGTACTTGGACATCTATGACGGTGTCGGTAGGTAGATCGATTAGGTTTAAAATCTTTGTTTTCATACGATACCTACAAAATTTTCTTATTCAAGTAATAATGATTTGTATAGTGAATATATTTAGATATAAAATGAAATGACCCCATGCTCTATGAAGACAATCAAGCCTTTTAATATTATTTGTTTAAATTTCCATCATCGAACCTTTGTTTATTGTAAATTAATAGAAATAATGTAAATTAAAATTTTTATATCACGCAAACGTTATCTTTATGATGTGACTCAGTACCAAATTAAATATAATTATTATAGACAATATGTAATATTTTAGGGTAACACTTTATAATAATTATTATATTATATATATAACCATATAAACTTATACCCTACACCTCGTTGCTTGTAATAATCACTGTGCTCACCAACTAAATCAATCTATACATGATACATCTTTACATTAATTGATGAATATCTATTTTATTTATTTGTAAAGCTTCTTTCTTCTTTTTAAATAGATGTTGATCGAGTATTGTCACTCACCAATGATTAGGTTGGATGGTCAATGGGTATAATGATTTTATGCTGATTAATTAATTTATAATATAATTATATACAAAAATATATCTTGTAGATATAAAATAAAGAATACATCTTTACATAATATAATTACATTAAGTGATATAAATATATATTTAGTGAACGTACAGAAAAAAATAGCGTTTCAAAATATACATCAGAATTTTTTATTTTGTGAATTTTATACTTATATATATTTTTAATTACATAATTAATATATAGTGTAATAGATTATTTTACATAAGAATAAATGAACTGTAAGAGCATATTACATATATATACTGATTTACATATATATATATATATATATATATATATAAGTAACGCATTTAATCTATAATTAATATATAATAAATAATGTATTTGGAGTATTGTTTCTATGAACCAGGTGCACAGATTTTAATTTGTGCACTTGATACATATAAATAATTCTTATAAATACCGACCTAGTGTACATGAGGTGCATGAAAAGCATCGTCGGGTCAGGTTGACCCAATTGTACGGTTTCTAATTTGTGCACGTAATACACAAATAATTGTAATGTATGTCTTATGCTATTTAAAAATGCTATGTAAAAACGTTATTTATTTAATTAACTTTACCTAAAAAGTGTAAAAAAAATGTAAATAGATGTCGTATAGGTAAACCAGCCAAACTAAAGAGAAAATATTTGGAAAATTTCCGTTCGTAAACAAAGAAACCAGCCAAACTAAAGAGAAAATATTTGGAAAATTTCCGTTCGTAAACAAAGAAATTTCGCCAGAAAAATTTTCATCGGTAAATTTTGTCGTTGATTTGCTCATCAATTAACATATTTTCTAATGGAAAAACATTTCATCGATATCGTACTGACGAATATTTCTACCAATAAATATATTACAAACGGAAGTAAAATTTTAAAATGCGGATAATCCGTGAAAAAAATCCACAGATATACCAATGAATTGCTTAGATTTCCATCGGTAAATTTTTTATTACCGACGGAAATAAATACATCGATAATATGAAATGTTTTAAAAAATTAATAAAAAATCAAAACTTTACCCACTCATTGTTTCCCATCGGTATTATTTTTGTTATTTTTTTAGAATATAAATGAAAATGTATTATTAATAACAATTAAAATAAACTGCAAATTTATAAAATTAAAATAAAATTGTTTGATGCAATAAAATTCTTTATATTTGTTCATCACTCATCATCCTCAGGCTCCGAGGATGAATGTCGGTCAAAGCTGTGCCATTTTAGTCACCAGTTATTCCATATTGGCAGCCAACAGTTGTATGATCGTTTCTTGGTAGATGACCATGCTCTGCAAGTCCTCCTATTTGCGGCGAAGGGTGACCATTCCTCATAACGAAGATGTGTCCTCTGAATGTCGTCCTCTTTGTAGGTGGCCAAGGTGGCGCAACTTGTCATTGATCATCGCTTACCGATTGATCTCAACCCGAACACCCACCCCTTCTTCACACCGGCAGTCTCGATGTACAATCGATCTAAGTTCACGAGGCGGGACTTCATTAACCCATCCTCAAACTGACTGAGTTAAGTCTGCCTCTCCTCAAAAGTCTCCTGAAACATAATTACAAATTATAAAATAAGAAGATAAATAATTTCAATAAATTTGAATATTAAACTAAAAGTAAAAGAAAAAATTTATGGCAATTGTCTTGAACCAATCATCGGTGTATGATCCTTCTTCGTTGAGATCGTGAAACCTCATAGAAAGCTCATAATTATTGTCGGGACATCCTTCTTCTGGTACTGAAAAAAAAATTAAACAAGTAAACATAAAAAATGAACTTAATTATTAATTATAAATAATGATAAATTGAAAGATGGAAGAGGAATACTTACGTGTTCTTCCAAGTGCTCAACATCTGAATTTGAGCCTTGTTTATGATTGGAGGCTCTTGAACCCGATTCGAAAAGCTTACTTTGATGTAATTCGTAAAGCAAATTCTAGCTCTACTGAAAATATCCCTTAGAATGGATGGAAGATATTAAAAAACTAACAAGCACTTTTGAAGGAGTTCATAGCTTCTTAGAGAAAAGAGATATCATATTAGAGAAAAGAGAAAAAGAAAGAGTTCTACAACTTGGGATGCTATCAAAAAGATCCCAAATTTGGATAAAGACATTCACCTCAAGGAATTTGACTTGCTTGACACCAAGTCAAAAAAAGATGGTTTTTTGAAGATGACTATTGAGGAAAGAACTAATTGAATAGCTTACAAGATTAGAGGATATTGATTATTTGAGTCATGTATTAGATATTATACTATATGTTGTATAATATCTTTTTAAGACATTTTTTTGATCACATATTTAAAATTAATGAATTCCGTATTTTTATTATTATTTGAGTCATATATTGCTTTAAGTTGTATGCATTTGAATATATGAATCCTTAAATTTAGGATTGCATCAGAGCTATAGAAAATCGTGAAATATTGGAAGAAGAAATAGATGAAGATTTGAAGATGGAACTTTACGAAAAGGTTAGGCTCTTGATGTTGGCAATTAAAATAGTGATAGTTTTATTAGAAAAGATAACTATGATACCTCGGCGTATTGAACCTTCTTTGAAGCGACGACCAATTACTAGAATTGGATATCATTTTGTACGTAATATGATCGAAGGAGATCCACAAAGTTTTCGACAGTTGTATAGGATGTATCTGGATGTGTTTCTAAAGTTATGCACTATCATTAGAGAAAAAACTCATCTAGAAGATACAAGCTACATATGTGTTGAAGAAATGGTGGCAACATTCTTGATCATTGTAGGACACAACGATCGATATGGTAATGTTCGCCAAAGGTTCAGTCGTTCGCATTTTGCTACTAGTCGAAACTTCAACAAAATCTTAAAGGCATTGAACATTATAGCACCGAAAATGATGGTTAAGCCGTTTGTAGGGATGCCCGCTAAAATTTAGGAAAGTACAAGGTTTAACCCTTTCTTTAAGGTATGAATCCTCTTGGTAATATTATATATATATAACCTATATCAAATGTTGTAGTTTTCTTTTATCAAATGTTCACTTTATTTTAGGATTGCATCGGAACTATAGATGGAACTCATATCCCAACAACGGTAACATGCCGCGAAGTAAGCAGTTATCGTAACCGTCATGGTATTCAATCGTAAAATATTTTGGCAGCTTGCAACTTTGATTTGCAGTTCATGTATGTGCTTAGTGGGTGGGAAGGTTCAGCATATGACTCAAAACTTTTAAATGATGCACTATCAAGAAGAAATGGGAGTGCCTCAAGGTACTATATTTTTTATTGTATTTATATTTTTTAAATAGTGACAAGCTAACTAATTAAAGAAATTGTATTTTTAGGTAAATATTTTCTCGTGGATTGTGGATTTGCTAATCGACGTCAATTTTTTAGCTCCATTACGTGGTGTTCGATATCATCTAAAAGATTTTGGTGGTCAAGATGGTCACCCCAGAAATGCAAGTGAGTTATTCAATCTTCGTCATGCATCATTAAGAAATGTGATTGAGAGAATTTTTTATATTTTCAAATCGCGATTCACAATTTTCAAAACGGCACCTCCATTCCTATTTTAAACACAAGCAGAGTTGGTATTGGCTTGTGCTGGATTACATAACTTTCTTTGGAAAGAATGCCGCTCTGATGAATTTTCAGTCGAATATGAAGAAGATCAAGATTCACCACATTGGAAGAGAAAAATTTGGAATTGCTTTCTCAAAGCCAACTACAACAAAGAATGGAAGCTAATGGTTGGAGATCGAGTATTGCTAATGCTATGTGGGAAATGACGACGAGGTGATGGAAATGAAGATGATGAGAATGAAGATGAGAATAATAATGATGAATAATAATGTATTTTTTTGGAACTAATGTATTTTTGGTATTTTTTCTAAATAATTTGGATAACTTTTTTTATATACAAGTGTGTTCCATATACATTTACATCAATAATTCCAGCGTCGAAGTCTATGAAAATCCATGTAAATCAATAAATGTATTCCACAATCATGTCAAATTTATGAAAATTCATGTAAATCAATAAAAAAAGTCAGCCAAACTTTGCATGGAGTCTATGTATTTTCTAAATTCACACTTTTTAAAGTCCAAAAAAATCCAATAGAATCCTAATTGAATATACCCCTCTTAGAGACAAAATATTATGTCAATAAACCCCTTATAAACTACGTTGTTTTGATTAATTACGGCTCAAAATGATGTCGTACAATTTTATCCAAAAAATTTAGGGGAAAATAAAACGACATCATTCTATTTGATCAAGACTTAAAGAAATTATTGAAAAGTTACCGACAGAATGTCCATTGGTAGCTTAAGAATCAACGTCGTTGTAATATTTTTGTAACGGTATTACCAATGGAATTTTCATTGATAAATATCTCATTCCATTTATTTACATTTGCTGTGAGATTTTTTTTCGAACTTTGTTCCTATTATATTTTTTGAGTTCTATTTACAATCTTATATGAAAAAATCAATTTTATAAATAATTTCAATTCAAATCTAATACAATCAACTTGCTAAATCATTCACTACATCTCTTCGAAAATAAAACACAAAAAATAAAACACAAATATGTATCAATCGTTCAAATAACATAAATAATATGATTATTATTAGCCTATTACTAAATAGTGTCATTTATGGTTGTCGAATAAGCATATAATGAAATTGTAAGTTATATATATTTATTAGATTAAGATATATAATTAAATATATGGCTCGACTAATTATTACTATACATATATACGTACATATACATGTGATTAATTAATATAAATAACAACATTATGCAATTAGCATGTTATAATTATTAATACAATATTATAATGATTAAATTTTGGTTATTGTAGAAAAATTATCAAAATAAAGGTATCATTAAAGAATACATTAAATTTCGGATTTTGCGATGGAAACATCGATGGAATATTAACGAATATTTAATTTCTAAAATACTGATGGACATTTTGTAGGAAATTTCATAAAAAACGTCGTTGTTTTTTGCTGTTAAGATTTATCGAAGGAATTTCTTTCGATAAATATTATAAAACTGACATCATTTTACATGAATTGAAAATGCGGTGGAAAACGACAATATTTTGCCTTCTCTTTCCGATGAAATATTTTGTCGCCAATTTATCGTCAGACTTCTATATCCACCAACTGTTTTTTACCTGTTGATAGTTATCGACGAATTTCAATCAAAAAATCATTATTTTTTTAAAAAAAAAATTTAAGGGATTTGCCTACAATAATTTATCGATAATTATTGACGAAATCTATTTTCATTGGTAAATTCCATTGGCATATTGCTGTATTTTTGTAATGATTCTGAACCATGAAAAATTATAAACTTTTAAATGATAAATAGGCTTTTGAAAAATCATACGTGGACAGTTTAAATAACTTAATAGTTGATGATTGATTGATCAATATTAATCAATGGTTAGTGTAAATTGACGGTTTCGTTCACTTAATAGCTGATGATTGATCGATCAATATTCATTAATGGTTGGCGCAAATTGGTGGTTTCGTTTAAATTTTGAATTACGGCTCTGGTTTGTCGATCAATGATGATAAAAGTTTAAGATAATACAAACTGTCTGTTAGGATATCAATGTTTATATTTTGATGAGACAAACCAATCTTATAATAGGAAATTAGAGTACCCCATTTTTCACAATATTTAAGTGAAGTATATATTAGTTTTGAGTCGGTAAGTATTTAAGATGAAGAATAGAAGACTTCGAAGTAAGCTTGTATGCAGCAATCAAAGCAGAAATAAAGACTCTGCAAGAAAAACTTAAAGCGAAGCAGCTGCAAGAAGAACATACAGCGTAGCTGTAATCAAGAAGAAGTTACAGTGCTGTAAGATAAAGTTACAACAAACAAAGATACAGGATACGTAACTGTATTAGAACCTGTTGCATATTGTGAAGAAACATTAAATACATCAACAGAGTCAATTCAAGCAGCAGTATGAGGAAGAATAAATGCACTACAAGAAACGATATCCTTAATAAATTGAAATGAAGTTGGTAAAGACAAACTGAAGTTGCAGTTTCAGACTCAATCAGAAGAAGATACGTGGCCTGACAAACCGCAGAAAGCTACAAGTTGCAACTACCGCATTTAATGATCTACAATGCTAAGTCAAGATGCATTTAATGCAAGTCATACCTTCGATTAGGATATCAATTTCAAATGAAGAATGCCTTCTTCAGCAGACATTTTTCTACAACTATAAATAGAGGAAGAGTAGCAGTGAAACAAATACCTGAAACATTTGCACTTAAAGACTAAGCAAGAATCAAAACTATACCCTCAAGCATATAAAATCGTTTCAGTCACTCGATCTCGTGAAGTAATCAAGATAAAGCTTAGAAGCTCAAAGTTTTAGAAGATCACTATACCAGTTGAAGAAGAAAACCCATACTTTTACCTATTTGCTGTATACTAGGTTGTTTTAAGGTATCAAACAGTTGACAGGATTGCATCTTTGCTGTTTGTTATAATTGTTTAGGAGAAATACAATTACCCTGTGTGGGTGTTAGAAATCCTGTTTGGGTTTACCTTTAGAACTTGCAGCAATTGTGTGTAAGTTGAGTTCTAGTAGGTGTGTTGGTCCTAAGTGGTCTCTGAGGTTTAGATTGGGGGTGTGAATGAACCTTCGTCGATTTTAAAAAAATTTCAAACTTGCTATATTGCAAGTTACTTGAACATACAACACTGCAGGTTGACACAACTTACAATACTAGGATGTATTGCAGTATGCTGTATCTTAGAGTTCTTGCAGCGGAAAATTATACTTAGACTGAAGGCTTGTTTTCTCAAATATACTTTCTTATAAAAATTCTTTTATGCTTAAGATAAGATAAACATAAGATGCAACACAAAAATTATAAAACGATTAAAGCACTTATGGAATTATAGTGGTTCGAAGGTGGTGTAATCCTTCTACGTCCACTCTACTGTTTCCCCAAGCAGGAACTCGGTTAAGCAAGATTGGTTTACAGGATACAACCTAACAATCTATCAATCTAACAAGTTAACACTTATTAGGACTCAGATTACACACAGCTGCTGTAAGTACTAAAGGCAAAGCTCACTTAGGATTTCTAAACCCACAAAGAGAAATTGTCTTTCTCCTAGATAACTAATAACAATCAGCAAAGATAAATCCTCTCAACTGATAACATCTAAAATAACCTAGCATATAGCAAATAGGTGAAAGTATATGTTTGTTATTTTTTCAACTGGTGCGGTGAAGTGATCTTCTGAATCCTCTTCAGATCTTTGAAGTTGAGCTTGTTCACTTCACTAGGTCGAGTGACTGAAACTTGTAAGAATGTTTGAGAGTTTTAGCTTGATAATGTTTGGTCTTTAGAGTGCAAATATTTCAGTAATAGCTTTAGTGCAACTCGACTTCTATTTATACTTGTAGAAAGATATCCATTGAAGGAGATATCTCTCATTTGAAATTAGGGTTCTGATCAAAGACATGGTTTGCATATAATGTTTCTTAACTTATCTTCTTAGTGTATTTAATCTGATGGTTGTGGCTTGCAGCTTTCTGCAACTTATCAGGTCACGTGTCATCTTTGTATTGGCTCTGCAACTGCAACTTTGATATTGTCTCAACCAGCTCTATTTTGATTTACTTTGATCTTTGTTCCTCGTACTGTATTTATTCTTCATTATATTGTAGATGACGTTATTTCTGCTGTTGTGTCTAAGCTTTGTTGGGGTATGCAACAAGTCTTGACTTCTGCTCTGCATCCTGGAACTTCTTACAGCAACTTGAACTTACTGTACTGCTGTAACTTATTCTTGCAGCGTTGCTATAACTTATGCTTACAATGTAGCTTCTTTTCCTTCCTATTGTTGTATTGTTGTAATTTCCTCTTGCAATTTCTTCATTCCTTCTTCTCTTGATACAACACGACTTTTTTGAGATCCTCCATCTTTCAAAATCTTGACTTACAAACTCAATCCTAATCTATATGTTTCACTTAAATACTGTGAAAAATGGGATACTCTAACTTCCTATTACATGGTTGGTTTGTCTTATCAACATCTAAACAACGAAATCCCAACAAGGTGATAGCTTGTTAAGTTGATAGTTTGTAAGTTATACTCTATGAACCAAACTTGTTTAATGAAGTTCCTACTCAGAGAAGCAGTAAAATGGACGTAAAAGAAGTACACCACCTTCGAACTACTATAAGTCCATTAGCGCTTTTACTGTATTATATATGTTTATGTGTTGCATGTTTATTTCCTATCATTGTGCATAAATATATTCTGTAAGAAAGCATATTTGGAGAAAACATTTTATAGCAAACCATCTGTCAAAGTAATTTCCGTTGTGAGAATTCTAGGATACAACAGACAGTACTTCTCCATAGTGTTGTAAGCTTATCTTCCTATTATACTGTAAGTTCAAGTAACTTGTAGTGTAACTTATTCGAAAGATTTTGCAAAATCGATAAAAGTTCATTCACCTCTCTCTGAATCTCTAAGACCACTTCAGACCAACACTGTCCACTCAAACTGAATCGTCACGATAGATTTATTTTTTTTTTTGCTGAAAACTATAAGTTAATACTTATTTCTTGTTATGTGTTTGTAATATGAGAAAATCTTATGTGAGACTGTCTCACGTAGGACATATCATATCCTCTATTTGTCTTAAGGGTGCTTCAGCCTCCCAATATTTTTTGAAAATTTACACTATCTTTGTATTTTATAATTCTGTTTGTGGATAGTGAGGATCCGTCTCATACTAATTATTCATGAAACCATTTCATATTGTTGGTCCTAAGTGGTCTCGAAGGTTCAAAGGGGGGTGAATGAACCTTTGTCGATTTTAGAAAATCTTTCAAACTAGCTACGCTATAAGTTACTTCAACTTATAGTATAACAAGTGGACTAGCTTACAACATATGAAATAGTACTGTCTACTGTCTTAGAGTTCGTGCAGCGGAAAAATACTTAGACAAATGACTTGTTTTCTCAAATATACTTTCTTAAAAGAAACCCTTTTATGTTGTATGATAATTTGATAAAAGATGTAGCACACAACAGATATAAAGCAATTAAAAATACTTAAGGTCTTATAATGGTTCGAAGTGGTGTAATCGTTCTACATCCATTTTATTGCTTCCCTAAGTAGGAACTTCGTTAAGTAAGATTGATTTACAGGATACCGTTTTACAATCTATCAACCTACCAAGTTATCACCAACTAGAACTCGACTTACATACAGTTACTGTAAGTTCTAAAGGCAAAATCCACAAAGGATTTCTAAACACCCACACATGGTAATTGCCTTTTCTTAGAAAACTATAAACAATTAGCAAGGATAAAATTCTATCAACTAACGACACCTTAAAACAACCTATCACACCGCAAATAGGTAAAAGTATATGTTTTGTTTCTTCAACTGATGTGGTGAAGTAATCTTTTGTACCTTTGAGCTTTTGAACTTGAGCTTGATTACTTCACTAGTTCGAGTGACTGAAACTTGTTTGAATACTTGAGAGTGTAACTTTGATTCTTACTTGATCTTTAAGAGCAAATGTTTCAGTAATTCGTTTTAGTGCTACTCGTCCTCTATTTGTACTTGTAGAAAAATACCCGTTGAAGAAGACATTCCTCATTCAAACTTGATGTTTTGACAAAAAACATGGCTTGCATTTAATGCACCTTAACTTATCTTCTCAGTTCATTAAATGCGGTGGTTTTGACTCGCAGCTTCTGTGTTCTGTCAGGCCACGTGTCTTCTTGTATTGGATCTGAACCTGCAATTTCGGATTGTTTCTATCGATTTTATTTTGATTTTCTTAGGATGTCGTTCCTCATATTGCATTCATTCTTTCTTGTATTATAGTTTGAATTGACTCTGTTGTTGTATTACATCCTGGATCTTGTTTGTTGTATCTTAATCTTATAGCTCTACTGTAACTTCTTCTTGGTTACAGCTATGTTGTATGTTTTTCTTACAGCTACGTTGCTTTAAATTTTCTTGCAAAGTCTTCATTCCTACCTTGTTTAATGCAAACAGTCTTCTCTGAAATCCTCCATTCTTCATCTTTTAAACTTACAAATTCAATACTAGTCTATATTTCACTTAAACATTGTGAAAAATTGGGTACTCTAATTTTCTATTATAAAGTTGGTTTGTCTCATCAAAATCTAGACATTGATATCCTAACACATATAATAATCGATTTGTGATATCTGTTTGAAATTGGTTTGATAAAAGTGATGGGTGACACCACTTTAACTAATAGTTAAGTGGTTGTGAAACATTCATTTTAAAGAATAAATGCCAAAAGATTAAGCTATGTTTGAAGTAGATAAGTGAGACATGTTGAATCGCTCAAACCCAGATGATAAATTAATCGTTAAAAAATGATCACTTGATATGGGAATGTAAAAAATTTGATTGTGGGGTGAGAGCTTAACTATCTCAAATAGGAAGATAGACCTTGTAAATACAACTATTAAAAAAGTCATGTGTAAAGGTTTAGTAATTAATACACTTTTGGAGTATTTGCCTTGTGCAACATACACGTGTGCTCGACTTTATCTGGTCTGGCCCATTGGACGGACTAGACTGGATTTTGTCCAAACCTGCTTTATTTTTTTGGAAAAGGGTTGGGTGATATGTGTAGCGTGCAACAGAAATACAGAGCAAGCTATCCGTTGATTTTTTCAATTTTGAACAAAGTCGTTATTTTGCAGCATGGAGCCAGTTGTCCGTTGGCTTTTTCAGTTTTGAACAAGCAGCTACTTTACATTAAAAAACTCCTTACTAGGCTGTTAATTCCCAACATTTCTCATATGTAACTCCTTGTTAATTCCCATCAATTATTAGATTTATTTTTCCTGTGTTGGAGATCTATACATAGGGGGATAAGGGTTGGGTGGTACGTGTAGCATGCAACGGAAGCACGAAGCAAGCTGTCCGTTGACTTTTTCAATTTTTGAACAAATCGTTAATTCACATTAAAAAACTCATTACTGGGTTGTTAATTTCTATCAATTCTCAAATGTAATCCCCTATTAATTCCCATTAATTCTCAAATGTAACCTTATGTTGGAGATCTATATACAGTAAAATCTCTATAAAATAATATTGTTGGGATTGGAGAATTTTATTAATTTAGAAATATATTATATAATCGATAAATTAATAATTTATTAATTTAGAGAGATTTTAATGTATATACATAACCGACCTTCAAAGAATGTACTCACATAATCATGTTAATTGAGATATTTAAAGATGAGATCAATGCAGATTTGAAGTTCAACAAAAAACTAGTAACCGTAGATTCATATTTTACTAAATTGTCTTAGAATGTTCAAGTGGATAACATATATATATTTGGGAATTTTTTAATAATTAATAATTAATAATTTATAGTTTTGTCGGGACCTTAAATATACACTAGGATTTCAAAAAAAAAAAATCTTATTATTTAATTGATTGGTGTCCAAATTTGAACTGGTCCCAAGTTGGATCCGGACAAATTATTAGTTTTATCGAAATTATTAATTTATCGAGTATTATTTTATGGAGATTTTACTGTATAGCGTGCATTGTTTTGACACATCATTCAAAAACCTGCATAGTCTTTTCATTTACATCCAAGACTTAGTTCTCAAAACATTAAAGTTCGTCGGAGCTCTCGAGAGTCATGGTACTACTTTCTCAAGTGACAAAATCGTTTTATTTTTGAGAGACAATAGGCACCATCCAATGAGCACTACCCAGGACGTATCTCGTCTTAAGGAAAAAACTTTTTCTCAACTTGACTTACTGCTGCATCTGATTGTAATAGTGTAGACTTATGTAGAGTCACATTTTATTGTTGTAAGTGCTAAAGCTGATAATATCAAGTTTCAATTGTGTTTACTTACTTTCTCAATCTCAAACACAGCTTATAATATGGGAATATCCGGCGCATTGCTAAGCTTATGCTTTCATTTTTGTCTCTCTTAACAAATAATATGATGATCATTATTTTTTTTTTTCACATCATTTATAAAAGGGAAAATGGTCAAATAATCCACTAATGTTTCCTACTAGGTGTATATAACCCACTCATATTTCTTTAGATACAATAATATCATTAATGTTTATCTTTAGATACATATAACCCACTAAATTTTTTTTAGTACAATAACACCATTAATATTATAAATTATTTCTTATATAAATAAAAATATGAAGGTTAAAGTTTTACTTAAATTTTTGGTTATATTAAACTAATACATTATTATTATTATTTAAATTTATTGTATAATAAACTAATGTATTAATGTTTTTATGAAATTATTTATTATTTAGAAAAAATAAAAAAAATATGAGGTTAAAATATGCATTAATAAGGGTCAAAGGATAAACATTATATGCATATATATATATATATATTATAGGGAAAATGGTAAAATAACCTACTCATGTTTATTCTTATGTACATATATTTATTTAATATATTATTATTATTATTATTATTATTATTATTATTATTATTATTTTCAGTTTTTTTTTAAAACTTAAACTATTAAATACCTAGATTAATTTATTTGATAATAATTTCACATGATATTTTGGATACTATTTTTAAATTTAAGTAAAACTTTAATTTTCATATTTTTATTTTTATATGAAATATATTTTTTGTACTAAACAATAAAAGCATATGAGGTAAGAAAATTAATTGTTTATATGAAATATTTTGTAATATTAATGGTATTATTATACTAAAAATAAATTTTAATAAATTATATATATTTAAAAATAAATATTAATGATATTATTATATCTAAAAATATATAAATAAATTATATATACCTAATAAAAAACAATGGGTTATTTGAACTGCCCTTTATGAATTTTAAATCGGTGCTTGGCAGGGGAAAGTGCTAGTTTTTGAATTGTCATAGCATCACTTAAATCACTTCTAAAAATCAATTCCCAGATCAACGGTCACGATCAAGCTAACTGGTGACCATGGCAATACAAAATTCCCTCCTCCCCCCATTAAAATAGCAGAGAGAGAAGGGAGAGAGAGGGAGTGAAAAACAAAATTACCCTTGTGAGAACGACAAATTCACATACAGAAATAGATACAACAAATATAGATATGAATGAAAACTCAACGTCTTTCCGATCATTACTGCCTCAAATGAGAAATTTGGAGCATTCAAAGTCATTAATCTTCTTCATAACTTCTATTCAATGCACTGTCGTTGCGCTTCTTCTCTACACCATCTTCTTCGCATCCAAATTTTGATGTTTTCTAGTTTCAATTCCTAAAACAATTTTTCAAAAATTGATTCTCTTTTTTCTGTTATTCGAGAAAACTTTCTCAAATTTGATTCGTATTTTGTCCATTTCTATAGACCATCGTATTGTGTAAATCCGCCACGACGAATGTTAGATTTTGAGTGAAATTTTTGTTTTGTTTTTTCCCTTTTATATATATTTTTTAATTTTGTGTGAGAGTAAACATAAAAAATATGTTTGACTGATTCTGTTTTCTCAAATTGTTAGTGTACTTTTTTCCTCGTTTTTTCTCATCTTTTTCCATGTGTTTCAACTTCATTTTCGACTTTATCGTGAACAGAAAGTTCTCCTTATAATTAGGATTATGTTGTGTTTTCCCTTTTATATTTTGGAAAAAAGAATCGTGTTATCTGTAAATGAAGCAATTTGAAGTTTGAAGAAAGATTGGAAGAGGAGTTTTAGGTGAAATTCGGAATCGAATGTTAAACCAAGTATGCCGAGCATTAGAGTTTCAGCTACCAAGAAAATTACAACTCTTACTGTTAGTCCAACATTCTTTTGATATCGTTTATATTTTGTTTGACTTTTTCGCATTTTATTTTGCAGATTTTCCGATTTATTTCTGAGTTTTCTCGTTGCTGATTCTTTTGGTTGATAATAGGTGGCTGTCAAATGTAGGCCATTGACTGGGAGGGAAAATGGTCGCAATATAGTAAGAGTCTACAATGACAAGGTTGGTTAATTTTATCTACAAGTGAAGAGAAGGCGTTTCATGAGAAAATGTTGATGAAAAATGTGAAGTAATGGTTGATGTAGGAAGTACTTGTTTTGGATCCTGACCTTACAAAGGACTATCTAGACCGCATTCAAAATCGGACCAAGGAGCGAAGATATGTGTTTGACTATGCTTTTGGGCCTATATCATCAAATTTGGTATGCTTTATCTGAACACTTATATGGTTTGATGAATAGGTTTAGTTTTATACCTGTCAATTATGATCTTTTAATTGGTGAAATTAGTCATGTGCATCAATAACCTTGCTGTTATATTAGCTATCATGTATGGATGACAAGGAAGGATAGATAGAAATGTTTAAATCCATCCAATTTGATAAGTGGTGTCTTATCATTCGTTGGGCACTGTAGTGGAGAAATCGGATCTCAATATACATGCTGAAATGAAGTTTTATTGATTTAAGTTATGAAGCACATAATATTAAGAAGGGATTATTGGTTCGTATTCTATTTGTGGCATCATATCATGTTGTTTTCTTTTGTAGTTAGCCCCTTGACCATGTTAATTTGCACTTTTCTTCCATCCTGCTAGCAACAGGTGATCAGCACTTTGCCTATCTTGTTTTTCGGAAAATATATTTTTGTGGAACTCTGAATTTCAGATGACTCTCTAGACATGACAACCAAAAGATTTTAGTCAGAAAAGATGACTGAAGGTGCATGTTATATCATAGGCAATGGAGTTAAATACATGGTGTTTGTGTGGATTTTTTGATAAATGTAGATAACTGATGATGGTGCTTACTTCTTCAGGATGTTTACAGGACAAGTATATGTTCCACTATTGCTGGAGTTGTCCAAGGTCTCAATGCAACCATATTTGCTTATGGTGCCACTGGGAGGTACTTGGAAATTTTAATAGCAAATTTCAGTAATAACTGGTCGAAAGGGTGGGAAGTTAGTGGAATGGATTCTACTTATTTTACTGAATTACAAAGAGGATTTGAATCTTCAAGACTTTATCTTGTATAAATAAACGTCTTGTCTACAGATTGTTTTGTCTCAAAACTGATAGTTTTTCTAGCCTGCAAAGTTCATAATTAAATATCACAAGTTTCTGCTTTAATTCTTTGTTCAATTTGTGTTCAATAATGTGTATCAACTTTTAAATCTTTTCTACTTGTGATCATTTATGTGTATCAGATTTTATATCTGTTCTACTAGTGTTCAATAATGTGTATCAGATTTTAAATCTGTTCTACTAGGTTCAATAATATGTATCATCTCTCGATCAAAATTTTAGCAATGCCAAGATATCTTATTTGGCCTCAGGTGTTGTTGCTAGAATTATGAAACATATACCCTTCATAAGTTTCAACTAGGAACTGGACCATTTAAGAAGTTACCATGTATTTGTTAACTGACATTTCCAGCTTATCATCCTATTTTCTTTGACATAAAGGATAGGGATGTAATCGAAATGGATATAGTCGAATATAATCGAGTTTGAGCAGTGAACAAGTTCTTGAAAATATATCTAATAACACACACACACACACACACATATATATATATATATATATAAATGAGTCAAGCTTAAGCTCGTGAACAGGGTCACGAACATATAAACGAGGACTGGCTCGCAAGCATATAAATGAGCATATTCGTGAGGTAAAGAACCAAATACTATCAAACTCGAGCTTGGATTGTTTAACTAAACAATCGATCTCAAATGAGCTTTTTTTTGAGTCGAGATCCAAATAGCTTGCGAACAGCTTGGTTCGTTACACCCCTAATAAAGGAGATGTCTTAGTAGCATTACTTACCTTTTCCCTTGTTCTTCTGGTATGAAATGCTATAACATTTTAGTCTTTTAATTTGTAATAAGCATCCTTTTATTCATATATTTTACCTTCCATTGGGTTTTCATTAGAATTGGGTGGGAAAGATTAGTAGAAGTAGTAAGCACCGAGATCAAGATTACTGGAATTGAGGTCCCAAGTCTCTGTTCTCTCAAACTCTCGATTTCTCATAATATATTTTTCCTTTTCTAGAACTAATCAATTAGTTTGTTTATCTAATATGATCTATTACAGCTCCATTAGCATCAGTAAAGCAGGATCTCAGATTGCTTTTGGTCTGCAATCTGCAACTCCATTAGTTTATGATTTAATTTACTGATTGCTGTGATAAAGACTGATGATTATGAAATCAACTTTTTGCATAAGTTCAGTGTTTTGGGTGCCACTGCCTACTCATGGCTTAACTCTCAGGTGTCCGTCGGTTATTTTTTTGCATTTTTTTGATTAGAAAATAATATTTGACTATCCCCTTCTTCTGTCCTGTGCAAATAACTCTTAGTTACTTAATTGCTTAATTTTAGTGAGACTGGTGGGGAGGAAGGACAATGTTAATGATGTGGCTCTGAGTTGATGAATTCATAGAACTTTTGAAATTGGAAATTGTTATTGTGGGCACACAATGTGTTATAACAAATACAATGACTTGCTTTGTTTTGCATGTTCTAAAAAATTGAAAAGAAATTCATGTCTACAATACCATTATTGATTTATTTGATGCTTTCTCAGCGGCAAAACATATACAATGGTTGGAACTCGAGATGACCCTGGACTTATGGTTCTTAGTTTAAATACAGTCTTTGGTCTAATTGAGAAAGACAATAGTTCTGAGGATTTTGAAGTTACTTGTTCATACCTCGAGGTCTACAATGAGGTTGTTATTCAAACATTCACATGTTTCCTTTGTGAAAGTAAATGTTGACACCTGATTGATGAAAATCGCTATGTATATGCCTTATATCCATGCAGGTCATTTACGACCTTCTTGAAAAGTCATCAGGTCACTTAGAACTAAGGGAAGATCCAGAACAAGGAATAATTGTTGCTGGCCTTAGAAGTATCAGGGTAATTCTATTTGTCTTTCTAGTTGAACTTGATGTGAACATGGAGAGTTAGTATAGATATTTTCAAATGCTTAATTTGTATAATAATACTGATACATATTCTGAAATGTGATGGGTATTTTTACTCATTCATGGAGTGTGTTTCATATTGAGAAAATACTCAAGATTAATATGTATTTGGTACTTAATGTCATTGCTGCACGCATGCAGGTAAACTCAACTGATAAGATTATTGAACTTTTGAATTTGGGGAACAGTAGACGAAAAACTGAAAGCACAGAGGTCAATGAAACTTCATCACGGTGGGTGATTTTGGACTTTTTTTGTTATATTTTTCTTATAGGCTCGTTGTAGTCTTCCATGGTATTGGATATTTTGTTTTGCTATCATGTTATGGAGATATTGGCTGACTTAAGAATTGAACTTCTTAGTAGACTTACCTAATCAAACTTAGGTATGTGTTTCTTAGATCTTATCTGCAAGTAGTGCTCTGGTTTACTTCTCTGCGGACCAGTTCACATACCTCCAAATAATCTATTTGATACCTAACACTTGGCTTCGTGTTTGTTCATTTCTCAACATTCTCTATATGAGAGCCTGAGAAATTAGTAAGTTAGTAGTATGCTGTACTAAATATTGCTATAGTTTAAAGACATCCTGGTGGCTGCAACCACTTGAAAAATTCCATAATCCATTGCATTTGCTTATGATGATGATCTGTTACAAACAAACAGTCACTACATTGACTAATTTTCTAAAATCCATTGACCTTCCTTTAGAAGCTGACACATTTATATTTCTCCTTCTGACAGCTCCCATGCAGTTCTAGAGATAACTGTGACAAGAAAACAACAGAAGAAATATCCCAACCAAATTATCAAAGGAAAGCTTGCACTAGTGGATCTTGCTGGCAGGTTTCTGCCTCCATACAATAGTTTCGTTTTATTCAAATTTACCTCTCTTAATGGTACTAACATCACTGAGAGATTTCACAATGCAGTGAACGAGCATCTGAAACAAACAATGGGGGCCAGAAATTGAGAGATGGTGCCAATATAAATCGGTCCCTTCTTGCTTTAGCCAACTGCATAAATGCTTTGGGAAAACAACAGAAGAAGGGCCTGGCTTATGTGCCATATCGGAATAGGTCCTCTCTCTCTCTCTCTTGTGTGTGTGTTATGAGTGAAATCCCCTGGAATGATTATTACTGCGGTGCACATCTTTTCTGATAATGTTGCAAATCTGAAATTGCCTTCAGCAAGTTGACACGGATTCTTAAAGATGGTCTGAGCGGTAATTCTCAAACAATAATGATTGCCACCATCTCAGCAACTGCCAATCAGTATCACCATACGGTCAATACTCTGAAGTATGCTGACCGAGCAAAACAAATTAAGACACACATCCAGGTGAGAAAAACATCACATTTCCATGAAGTGATACATGCTTTTGAGCATGATAAAAGTCTTTTACTGGGATGAATTTTCACCTATTTGCCGTCCTCATTTTACAAAACTACATAACATCCTTATCTGGGATTGGCTACAACATGTATCATTTTGGTGTTCTAGATAAACTACTGCCAAACTGAAGGCTTCACATTCTTATCATCACTGTTTCTAAAAAACTAGGTCACTCTCTCTGGATTTTTCATTAATTTAATCCTGGCTCATGCTCAGATGTGCTGAAGACTTTTTATTGGTTAAGACAGAATAATATGAACCTTCTCTTAAGCGATTTCAGTGCACCTCTAATCAGCTTGTTGATTCTCTCAATTCAAAATTGAATTAAGATACTGTTTGACTGGAAAACTTCCTCAGTGTTATGTAGCAGATTTGTAGCTTGATTTCCTTGGGATATGATTGCTGACTTCATCAATATGATCTACTCTTTTTTGTTTCCTTTTGGCGTAATTTCTCTGAAATATGATATTCGTCTTGCTTGGGCTCATGCCCTATAAATTGCTTTGAAATGAATGTCCTTTGGAAACATGCATACTAAAGCAAATGGTATAATTCCCAGAAAAATGTAGGCACAATCAATGCTCATGTATCAGACTACCAGAAGATGATTGACAATCTTCAGGTAATTATTCTTCTCTTATAAATCATTGGTTTCTTGGACTTGAGTCTTATAGTTATAAAATGAGCTAGCAATTTATTTTGCAGAGTGAGGTTAGCCGGTTGAGAAATGAATTAGCTGAAAAAGAGTCGCAGCTTAATGTTAAGCCTACTGAAAAACCAGTGGATGAAGAAATAACTTTGTTGAATGCACTGAGCAAAGAAATCAGTGAAAATGTCCAGGAGAGGATAAATTTACAGAAGGCTCTAATTGAACTTGAAGAAACAAACCTTCGTAATCGGAAGGAACTCGAAAACCTCGATGAAGCTATTGCGAAACAACAGGTTGCCCAATGCCTACTTTGCCTTAATCATCGCATACTAGAGTACTTTTTGAGATTATTATATTCTCTCTAAAGAGATGGTTTTACTATTTTTCCTCCTTCAGCCTTCTAAAGAGATGTTCTTAATTCAGTTTAGAATAATTCATTTGTATGTGATGCAGATAAACGTTTTGCCTATGCATATAAAGCAACCTTGTTTTATGATGGCAGGTTATCGAACATGATGGGGCTGTTGTGCAGGCTTTGCGAGCAAGGTGTCAAATGATTCTTGATAATATCCGTGATAATGATGAACTTGGTATTAGTTATCAGAAGGTTGTATCTATGAATATTTCATGTCTTCTTACTATATGCTCTGTTAACATTAAACTTATCTCGTCTTCTATTACGCAGGAAATTGAAGCCAATGAGAAGCGCAGGTGTCAGCTACAAGATATGATAGATGATGCCATTAGAAATAATGGCAACAAAACATATTTGGGCATTCTGAGCCAATACAGATTGCTGGTAAACAGATATTATAGATTTATTGCAGCATTTCTGGTTTTTACTAGAATATTACAACTTAATGGAAACAAGTGGCCTCACATTTTCTTGTGCTTGAACAAATGGCGTTTTCTGGTTTTCGCATTGGAATGATTCCTCATCAGTCCACTTTTCCTCCACGCATGTAAATATATTTCAGCCATGAACTTTATTCTACTATTATGCAGGGAATAACGAACACTGAGCTTCAATTTGAAATAGCGTTAAGAGATCAAATTATTTACAGCCAAAGAGAAGCACAAAGAAACCTATGGAATCTGCTCATGAGCTTGGGGCTGGATGAGAAACGAATAGTAGAGCTTGGAGTGAAGCAAGGAATAACTGCAGATGACATCCAGATGATAACACCAATTGGGCTGTTGAATATAGCTCATTATTCCCCATATGAAAGATACACCCCATTACATCATTCTCTATTGAACGCTCAATCTGGTGTCAAACCTTGCTTCTTTCCAGAACAACAGGGATTTGGCTCAAGACCTTTCTCTATGGAAAACCAAAAGGCTTCTTCTGCATTTTTTCGAGAGGAGCACCATGCTTCATACTATTACATTTCTCATGGGTTATCTCCACAGACCAATCAGCATTGGAGCAACAACCAGCCAAGTTCATATTCTAGTACCCTTGAACGAGCATCACATGGTTTGGGAAATCCTTTTCCACAAACGAGCAGCCATTTCTCTCCATACGACAGGATTGCCGTCTCAACTTCATCTTTCATGGCCAACCTCAGGCAGCAGCAACAAAGGCAGCAACAGGTGAAATGATTTTGTTTTACATTTTTTGATATCTACGAACCTGCTTGTATTTGAAATGCAACTTCATCTTCCACAGGATGCATGGGTAGTGGCTAATAGGCAGCAAGTAAACATGAATTCATATCCTGGGATGAATAGTACACGGGATCCATGCAAAGCTATGGGTACACATCATAGTGATATAGCCCAAGGTACTTTTGGATGTCATTTGGCGGATCAAGGTGCCAACAACGTTAACTCCCCACAGAAAAGTGCTGCACGCATCCTTCCTTCCCATCTTACTTCCAAGTTTAAGACACAGCAGTTTTAGTATTAGCAATATTGGTCCTTAGCTGGCCAATTTCAATTTTTTCTCTTCCACTTCTGTCCCTCAAAATGTATATATAGTTGGTGACTTATGGAGTAGATGAACTAGTTTTAGGCCACTCATTCTTTTGTAGTCAGATCATCTTCTTAGCGATCATGTTACAAATTAGGGGAGTAGGTAGAATGTTATCTCCAGGCTTGAAAATGAGTCATGTGATGAGCTTGTGCAGTGATTCAGCTCCCAAGTAGCTTTGTATTTTGTATGGAGATTAATGAATATAGTTGCTTCTTGATTTCATTCCTAATTGATTTAGTTCATTTTATATAACTGATACAGAGTGGGATTCTAATGTGTATATTCTCATGAAGGGCTCGGACCCAATAAACCTGGACTGGGTAGGTGCCTTATACAATTAGGGCAGAAATTGTCTTTTTTATCACTACCTTATAAATTAGACATAAATACTTGAAATGAGGAACTCCTCCCGTAGATTATGGTTATTTCAAGAAATAATCTCACTTTTTAATATTTTACTACTTTTCTAACTCTTAATCTTCTATTCAATTCTCTTTAAGTAATTTACTAATTTGTGATGAGGATTTTCGAGATTCGCATTAAATTACTTACTAATTTGTGATGAGGATTTTCGAGATTCGCATTAGATTCAATAGTAAATGATGTTCCATTTTATATTTCAATGCGAAAGATGAATGGTTCATAAAATTGAGATGAAAATTTTTTTGAAGTGGATTTCATGTGAACAAATGCCTTAATATTCTAGTAACTTGTATAATCAACTAGAAGCCTAGAATTAATGAGACTATTAGTTTGAGCAAATTAGAAACAACAGAGTTGACAAAATTAAATAACAGAAAATTAGTGGCAACGCAAATGCAAGTTAGGGCAATGCATATTGTACTTTTAAATGTCGAACAAGTCTTCATCGTTGATCATACTCTCAACATGGATCTGTCTCAGATGAGACATGATCATCGAACATTTATCATCCTGCTGTTCATTATATAAATTAAAAAAGAATTTATTATACAATTTATATTTTGCTCTAAAATTAAAGTCAAATCTATTTAAAACATTTCAGTTTTTAAATATTAATTTTAGAATTATAACAATATTTAAAATAAAAGGAATCTGATATTTAAGGCTATTAGTAATTATGGGAATTTGGTTTTTGAAAATATTTTTGTAACCCTATTTCAATATTTGTCATAAAATATGTTTTAAATAATTTAAAATTTAAAATTTCAATATTTCAAATAAAATTGAAATTTAACATATATTTTTATAATTTTCCATATTGATTTTTCAAATAAAATAGAATTTTTTAACATTATATCTTTTAGAATGTTAATTCTAATATTTCGAATGAAGCATATTAATTTTGTAAGTGTATGGGAAATTTGAGAGCTAAAAAGATGAAGTACAACAATTTACATAATTTAATAATTTAATGGGTCATGATATAATCAAAAAATGATTAGTGAGCAAAATGCAAAAAAAAGTCGATAATTTAGAAGATTTAGTAAAATCGGATTTATTTTGGGTAAGCCTACAAATTTCTAAAGTTTGAATGTTGTGTTGTCCTAAGGTTCTGTTAGAATTTTTGTGTATGCATGAAATTTTATAATTTTCATCTAAGCTTATAATGTAATTTTGAAATAACATAATTATGTAAGCCTATTTTAAAAATATAAATTTCGTGTAAGTCTATATGTCAATCATTAAAATGTTTAGTTGAATCCTTATATAAAAATGGAAAAATTTAAACAAAATCTTATACTATTGAATTCTAGTATTAATAGAATAAAATTAAGGCTTACACGAAAATTATAAATTACCAACAAGATCATACTATTAGATTCAAGCATTAATAGAATAAAAGGAAAGCCTTAGACGAAAATTATGATACTACAACAATATCTTATATTATTAAATTCAAGGGCTACACTAATATTATAAAATCCCAACAAAATATTAATCCAGAAATTCAAACATTAAATGATTATATAAAGCCTCCAAAAAATACATACCTTTACATGAAATGATCTTCTAGAGAAGCTTTCTAAAATAATGTTGGGTCAAGATCCTCTTCACATAATTTCAGAGAACAACTTCTCTCAATAATAATTTGTTGATGTTTTAATGGTGAATTCTATTTCGTGTATGAAATGACATTAAATAGATGAGTTTATAAACCTAACACTGTTTGCATGCGATTTATTCTCACTTTTATCGTTTTTAAGCATGCATGCATACTTTTCACCATTCAATCACATGCACATCACCACTATGTGCATGTGATTCAAGTACACCTTTGTACTTTTAATATAGTTTTGGACATTATTATAGTGAAAGTGGTAGATTTAACTTTCAATTAGATGCTTTAGTGTAAAGAGGCTAATTTCCTCATGTTTGAAAACAAGTATCATTATCCAGATATGTATATAAAGAGTGGTGCTAAATGGATTAATTTGATCTAGATCAATAATAATATTACAATGATCAATTTGACCAGATTAAAATTAATGTTATACCCTTTCAATCGAAGATTGGAGTGATAAATAATTTCCTTCAACTTTTCATAATTCATATTTCAAAATAAAATTTGAATGGCACTGATAAGACAATTTTGAAAATCAAAATTGCTGCTTGTAAGTATTAATTTAACTCACTGTTAAGGAAATATATGCATAAAGTGCTGACCAAAACTTTATATATATAATTGATATTACATTGGCTTTTTTATAAAATTAATATAAATTTAGATAATTTGTATATATAATATATATACATATATATTCACTTTAATATATGTATAAATTTATTATGTAGTTTGGCCAAATCAAGTCACTCAGTCAAGTCATTGTCTACTAATATATACATACATATTATACATGTATATGAGTGTGCATTCTCACAATTCTCCCATGAGATTGTACCACATTTAGAAGATTTGAATGAAAATGTTTCTTTTAAATAAAAAATGAGGTTGTGAATTGAACGAGACAGCATCTTCCACATGCAAGATGTTTCTTTCAAAATAATAATACTAAATTGCAAATATATATCAAACATTTAAATTCCCTCCTCATAGATAAAAATATAGAAAACAAAAATTCTTCATATATGAATTATATCTTAGGGGATGAGAGAATGAATTTATTTTTTTTGGTTTATATTATACGTATGTATATTATCTGTAAAACTAATTGATATAAATAATCTATAATTGGTTAAAAATTAATAGATATTAATGTCTATAAAATTTGAAATTCAGAGATCTTAGACTTACTTCTTAATAATGATCATTAATTATCTATAATGTCGTCTCTTCATATCGTTGACATTAGAGTTGTAAATGAATTGAATCGAGTCGAATATCTTTATAATATATTTATATTCTAGTAATTGAATGAATATTATATACGTATTCATTTATTATTCAAATATTAAATGTAATCGTATCTGTTTATTATTTGAATAATATCATATATAAATTCAAATTTGAAAATTTGTCACTTGATTTTTTCCACAAAATCTTTTTTCCCCCACATAATTAGTGTATTTAAAATAATAATTAATATCAAATTTCTAATATATATCAAACACTTAAATTCATTCTTTGTATTTAAATATAGAAAATAAATTTACGGTCATATATTAAATGATTATATATTGATGAAAGAGAAGAGAAAAAAATAAGGCTTATATTATATGCATATGTATCTATAAAATATGTATATATAGATATATATGTTCGAATAATGAATAATCTTATAATCTTATTTGTATTTGAATAATATTCGAAACTTAATTTTTTATTTTATTTTGATTCTTATTTGAATTTTTTGAATTTGAATTTTCATAATTAAACTCGAATATCGAATTGAATTAAAAGTATTTGATTTTTTTATATTTATGGATCGAATGTACCTATAAATAGAACATCATTTCGACAAACTTTTACAAAAAAACATGAAATAGAAAATTTGATTTCTTCATAATATTTATCTGCAAAATCAAACTCTCACTTCAATATATAGTAAGTGCACATTCTCAAAGACATAAGTTGTTTTGCATTTTAAAATTCATGTCGTTTCGTGAGCACATTAGTTGGGACATATTTGTTGTTTGTTTAGAAAAATGTCTTCGTAACTCGATTTTCTCCACTCTTCACTACATTTATATAATCTTCATGCTCATAACCAATGCTTGAAGATCAATGTGGAAATTAACATATATCTTGAATATCCTTATGAAGTTTAATTGAAGTCCTTATCTAGATAGACAATTGAAACGATAACGCTATCATGAATCAAAGTGTGTGTGAAACAGGAAGATAAGCAAACAGGAAATGAAGCTATTAAAAGGAATTATAAGTCTGTACGTAACCTGATTTTTATTTTATTAGAAAATTCGTATCCCAAATGTCTATTTGTAACAGAGTCATTATGTAATTTTATATTGCTAGGTAATAACATAATAATATTTTCAATATAGTAATATTGTTAATCTAAATCATCATTTAATATCCCTTGAGAATCCACGGTAACTTAGTGAAATGATTGACCTTTTTAGCTTATTAGATATAATGCCTACTATGCAACAATACTTAATTAATTATAAAAATGACACTTAAATGTATGAAATGCATTTTAGTCTTAGTCTGAGGGCAGATATACATTTCTTAACCTTGTCAAAAAAAAATAAAAAAATATATATATATCTATTATTACCTATATAATATTATTACCTATATAAAAGTGTGGATATTTCTTACAAAATATGAATTGCCGAATATATCCCTATTAATGATTATTATTTAAGGTTAAAATAGTAATTTAGGATTTTCATACTTAAATAATTTTATATTAGAATTATAACTAATTCAAAATTCTATAAAATTCTCCACGTACAACGCACGTGATCTAAAACTCGTATATATATATATTGATAATCGCAAAAAAATTGAGTCAACCTAGTAATTACTTTAAAGAACAATGAACAAATCAATACTCCTCTACATATTAGAAGTCTTAAGATTGTAACTAAGACAATAATATCACAGAAAAACATAGGTGATACTTTCTAACGAATGACGGCATTGCACAAGGTTATATCTCGAGACACAGTCGATCGTCAGTGAAAAAAATATGTAAGTATGTGTTTTTCAGCTAGAAGTATGTGTTATTAGCTAGAAGTATGTGCTTTTATTTTCTTCGCACATGGTCTTGTTTAAGGACACGGTCCGATCGTGCTCAATAACACAACTTGTGTGTGGCGCATAGTCGTGGGACACAATTGACCATGTACAACAACAATGTATACGTATGTATTTTTCAACTATAAATATAAGTTTTAGAGATAGCTATAAGTATGCATTTTATTTGTTGTCGCATATAGTCAATCGTGTTACAGGACATGACCGTGACGTTTCCGTCGCATGTGAGATAGTTTTATGCAAGAGCTAATCATAATATAAATGGTTAATTGTTGTAAAAATCATAAATTTTCCAAACTTTGTGATTTTAACTAATCTTTTGGCTATTAACAAATATAATATGATTTTCAATGTCTCATGCATTTATAACCAATGAGATGAATCTAGACAAACCTTCCTTGCAATAATCTTTTCCTCACTGCAGTAAACCCAATATACCTTTAAAAATTTAATCATCACAAACTCAAAATCTCATTTTGCAAGTAAGGCCCACTACAAAAATCATGTAGATTACCAATAGAAATTTGCGTCAGCAAACATATTATCATCAATTTAACGATGAAAATTTTTGTTGTTAATATTCCATTTTTTGATAATATATTATCAACAGAAAAAATATTCTGTCCATCAGTAAATTATTTACCGATAAAAATAAAATCCGAATGTAGAAAATAACAATAAAATTCCATAGATTTTTTGATCGAAAAAGAAATGGATAATATTAATGACGGGTCATACTTGAAAAAATTTAAAATATTTCAGATAGATATGAGTCTGTCGGTAATTTTTGGATATTTTTTTAATTAATTCTAAATTAGGAAATTTAATTCAATTATGTATTATTAATAAAAATTAACAACAATATATATTAAATTAAAATTTATAAAATTAAAGTATGATGAATTTAAAATTTGTTTACAAATAAAAAGATTGTTTAAAACATAAAAAAGTAAAGTGTACTCCTTACCTGGCCCTCTCATCTTGTCCTCGTCCTCCTGGGTTGGGGGATCAGCTCCGATCAGAGCTGCTGATCATGTACGGAAGATCTCATTAATGTACCACCTTCGAGCTGGGTAAGAACTTGCTCTAACGGCATATTCATCAACCTATCCTGGGTGGCAATTATTAAAAAATTAAAGGTGATTTGTTTTAGAATAGAAATTGTTGTAGAATTTAGTAGAAATTGTGTCCTTTGAGCTACCCATAGACATACATAGCTTTCTAGATCCTTCACTCATGTACTATAAGTATGATATGTAACATGTTAATTTGAGGGTGAGAAAAATTAATATAAGTTCAGAATACATATTCTCCAAATCTCCTTATCCATCCTTTTCTTTTAATTTAGAAAATTCTTTTAATTTAGGCCAACAGATTTATTTTTATTCTGTTGTGGTATTTATTTTCACATGGTATCAAAGCCATAAGGATTCTGCATATTTGTGTGTCAAGATCCCTTGGTGGAGAATTCAACCGGTACCTTGAGATGGATATGAATGGTCGCGTGAGTGGTCTGGGTATGGAGTTGCTGAACCAGTCCAATTATAGAATATGGAGGATTGGGTATGAAGTCTTATCTTGTTGGAGAAGATCTATGAGAAGTCGTGAATGGAGAAAACACAGAAGCTCCTCTCAATACACCTGAACATTGAAGCAGCTTAATGCAAAAGCTGAGTTCACCTTGAAGAGATCGATTCTCCCAACCTGTTTGATCATATAATGAGGTGTAAATCAGCCTATGAAATCTAGCGTACTCTTGACAGGTTATTCAACAAAAAAGATGAAGCTAGATTGCAAATTCTAGAGAACAAACTAAAAAATACAAGTCAAGAAAATTTGTCTATTGTCGAGTATTTTCTAAAAGTTAAGAATCTCGGCTCTCAAAGAATATAATGGTCGTGATGCAATCATTACAGCAGATAATAACGTTCATCACGTGGAGAATGAAGGCACTATTGTCATTAAAGAGAACCATGAAGACTCCATCACCTTAAAGAACGTGTTTCATGTTCCAGGAATGAAGAAAAATTTGTTCTCTATTGCAAATGTTGTTGATGGTGGAAACTATGTTCTTTTCGGACCACAAGATGTAAAGTTTCTATGGCATATCGAGACAATTAAGGCTGATGTTATACACACTAGTATGAAAGTCAATAACTTATTTGTTTTATCTGCCTCTGACTTGTATATAAATAAAATGAGTAATAATGAAAATGCTCACATCTGGCATGCGAGATTGGGACATCTTAACATGACTAAATTGGAAGTCATGGTAAAGAAAAATCTCGTTGAAGGACTGCCTAATCTGAGTAATATTTATAGAGTAGTGTGTGAAGGATGTCAATTTGGGAAGGCTCACAGACTTCCCTTTGATAGATCACCTTCACGGTGTAAAGCCCCATTAGATCTTACACAGTGATTAAATGGGACCAACAAGAACTCCATCTTATTCAGGATTTTCTTACATGCTTATTTTTATAGATGATTTTAGTAGATATACTTGGGTGTTCTTTAAGAAATAGAAATCAGAGGTATTTACCAGGTTCTTGGAATTCAAAGAAATGGTTGAAGGTGAACTTGGTACAAAAATCAAGCGGCTGTGGACAAATAATGATAGAGAGTTCATACACCTCTGAAAAATTCTTAACTTTTTGCCATTAACATGGAACCAAAATACAGCTTTCTTGTGCTGAAACGCCACAGCAAAATAGTGTGGCCGAAAGGAAGATCAGACATCTAACTAGGACCTACAAAAACTGGTTGTATGTAAAGAACCTACCCAAGGCATTATGGGCTGAAGGTATGAAATGTGCTTCATATGTAATTAATCGAATGCCTCATTCTCCAATTAATATGAAATCCCCTTTTGAGTTATTGTTTGGAGAAAAGAAAAGGCAAATGTCAAACATTTAAGAATATTTGGCTCAATCTGTTATGTTCATGTGTTGGATTCACAAAGGAGCAAATTAGACACAAAGACAAGGAAATGCATTTTTGTTGGTTATGATGAAAAAAAAGGATAGAGATGTATGGATCCTAAGACTCATTGCTTTGTCGTCTCACGAGATGTCATTTTGATGAAATATCATTATTTACAAAGAAGATGAGGTTGGTCAGATCAACACGGTCGTATTACCTATTGATAACACTCATTCTAGTAACTCAACCTTTTCACACATTGACGAGCATAATGAAATGGAGAGTCCAAGATTGCGGTAAACAAATAGGGGGAGTCCAAATTTGCAGCAAATAGAGAGGGGAGTCCGAGTCTGCAAACTGAGGATCCATCTGAAACAAGCAGCATTCAAAGACCGAAAAGAAATATCAAACCAGCACGCTATAGAGATGATAACTTTATCAACACATATTCATGTTTCTTTGCAGGTCTAATTGATGATGAGGAAACTTATACTTTTGAAGAAGCCGAGAAGAGTATGGAGATTAGCAATGGATGCTGAAATGGATGCCCTAAAAAAAATGAAACTTGGAGCCTTATTCCTCAACCAAAGGATATGCAACCAGTCTCTTGAAAATTGGTGTATAAAATTAAAAGAAATGCTAATGGAAGTGTGGACATGTACAAAACAAGATTAGTTGCACAAGGTTTCTTCCAAAAATAAGGTGAAGATTATAAAGAAACCTTAAGCCTAGTGGCAAAGATGATTTTAGTTAGAGTGGTGGTAGCTTTAGCTGCCAATAAAAATTGGAGATTGTGGCAACTTGATGTAAAAAATGCTTTCTTATATGGGGAGCTGGATAAAGATATTTACATGGAGCAACCACCAGGCTATGTTCAAAGTTGAATCCAAGTCATGTGTGCAATCTCAAAAAGGCGCTTTATGGGCTCAAGCAAGCTCCGCGTGCATGGTATGGAAACATTTCCCAATATTTACAATTTTGTGGTTATCATGCATCTGAATCTGATTCAAGTTTATTTGTTAAAAGACATGGAGGCTTGCATTTGGTTGTTCTCTTGTATATGGATGATATGATAATAACAGGAAACAATGAAGAAGAAGTTGCTAAACTTCAAGACAAGCTTACCATAAGATTTGATATTAAAAAGTTGGGAGAGTAGCATCATTTCCTTGGTTTGGAGTTTTTCAATATGGATTGCTAAACTTCAAGACAAGCTTGCCATAAGATTTGATATTAAAAAGTTGGGAGAGTAGCATCATTTCCTTGGTCTGGAGTTTTTCAATATGGAGAATGGTATTTTGATGACTCAAGAAAGCAATGTCAAGCAAATGATTGAGAGATTTGGAATAAATCAAAATAAGAAGTGTTCAACCCCACTTGATGTGAATATAAAATTAAGGCGTGAAGAAGGATCACTTCTTACAAATCCTCAACCTTATCGTGCTCTGGTTAGAAGCTTAATATATCTAACTATAATAAGACCCGATATTGCCTTCTCAGTTGGATATGTTAGCAGGTTGCAATCACCATGGAAGCCTCATTTAGAAGCTGCAAAAAGGATTCTAAAATATGTTAAATCGACTCCTGACCTTGGTTTATTCTTTAAGAAAAAACCTGATATATCTTTAATTGGATATGTGGATGTTTATTCTGGTGGTGATATCTTTAAGGATTTATGTTTCTTTGCGGAGATGCAAGTGTGACGTGATGTAGCAAGAAACAAAGTTTGGTATCGTTATCTACAACAGAGGCTAAGTATCAAGCATCTGCTCTTGCTGTTCAAGAATGTGTTTGGTTGTAGAGACTTGCTCAAGATTTGCATCTTCCTATCTTGAAGCTAACATCAATCTTTGGAGACAATCAGACTGCAATCAAACTTGCAAATAATCCAATTTGTCATGCAAGAACCAAACATATTGAGATTAAGCATCATTTTATCTGAGAACAAGTTCTTGATGGTACTATTAGAGTCATGGAAGAACGAAGAGAGGAAAATATTGCTGACATCTTCACGAAGTCACTTCAGAAAACTACATTTGAGTTTGTTTGTGCTAAGCTTGGATTAATTTCCAAAAAATGACTTTAAGGGGGAGTGTTAAAAAATTAAAGATGAATTTTTTTCAAAATAGAAATTGTTCTAGAATTTAGTAAAAATTGTGTCCTTTGAGCTTCCCATAGACATTAATAGCTTTCTAGATCCTTAGTGATGTACTATAAATATGATATGTAACATGTTATTTTGATGGTGAGAAAAATCAATACAAGTTCAGAGTACAATATTCTCCAAATCTCCTTATCCATCCTTTTCTTTTTGAGGTAGAAAATTCATCTGGTTATTCTACACCTTCAAGGTTGTTGATCTTGGGCCAACATATTTATTTATTCTCTTGTGGTATTTATTTTCACAGCAATATCGTCTTGCAGCTTACTATACTGCTCTATCTGTTGGACTTAGAGATTGTTGTTTCCTCGTGCATCATGAGTTTCTTTAGTAGCTTATGCCCTCTTACAGTCTGTCACCCTTTTGAAGGTCCTTGTCTTTATAGGTGATAGTAGTAGAGGCGTAGCTAGTTATCGACCTTTCTTTTACCGATCTATCCAAACTCGAATACCTACCCCTTCTGCACATTGGTAGTCTCAATGTACATCCGATCTAAGTCCACGGGTGGGTCTCCGATGTCCCATCGTCAAACTGACTGAGTGGATCATTCTCTCCAAGATCTCCTCCTGATCTCAATGACGAATTAAACAAATGTTAAATCATATAAATATGATTTAGTTAAAAATCATGTAAAAAAATACTTATGAAAATTTTCTTAGATATGTAGTCGATGTACAATCTATCTTTAGATGGGCCGTACTCTTCTTCTTGGACTGTGAAAAAAATAAGCCAATTAAACATGAATAATGAACTTAATAATTATAACTAATAATTAAATAAGAATTCGAACAAAACTACTTACAATGTGGAGGCGCTGCTCAAGTGCATATCAAGACCTTTTTTTTTATTTCTGGAGGGTCTTATACCCGATCAGAGTGGTTGTCACGCCCCATTTTCATATAATGTTAAAAACGCGGATAATAATAATAATTTTTTTTAAACAAAACAGAGCGCAAACGCAGTATTTTTATAGGGCATCTAGCAGAATTCCTAAACTGTTGAGATTTTAAAGCAATCAGCATTTAGAAAGCAACCCTGAAAAGATATGAAAGGTTTATATGATTTCAGCGGAAAAATACATTCTTATTTGAAGTAAAACACATAAACATTATTTTGTACATAACCAGGATTTTAGAAATGCAGAACATCCATATACATTCTTATATACATACAAAAATAATAGGCATTTCTGTTCATTCCTCGCCTCCGAAATTTTCTGTAAAATAAAGCATAAAACATAAAATACCCTACTTGGTGTGCAGGCGCATGCGCAGTTAAATTATCATACAATAGTTCTCACATAACACATAGTGCACATTGGTCACGTTCATGTTGGCCACATAATTCACATAACACATAGGTAAAGAAAATCTTTTGACATATGTTGGTTTCTAAAGAAACTCCTTTTGTGCGGGTATTACCCCGACTTATCATCATATGAAACCATTTGCTGTATCATCTAAAATCAATAACTTGTAAAACCATATAATTTACTTGAATACTATTCGCATAATGAAGACGCTTCAATTTAAATTGACGCCACATAATGATGGAATTAAAAACATATAGTCACGTAGTTTGTCATAAAATTGTACAATTTAAAACATAAATAAGATTTTACCCCCACCTTGTTCGGTGGTTACTACATGAGCAGCAAGTATCAAAGATCACGTATCCTAAGACTTCAATCCAATAGGTAGCCTACATAATTTACGATGTTTTCTTAGATCTTTATAATCTATAATTAAAAATTTAAACGATATCGGATCGGATACTATCGATCGAGATGAGACGGATCAGAACGGAAGGCCTAACGATTGAGGTTGAAGAAATAAGAGGGAAATATCAGTTTATACAGCTTAGGTGAAAGAGAATGAATTTTGGATCACAACAAAAAAAGAATTAGCTCAATCGGAGTTGAAACGAGCTCAAACGGAGCGTTTTAAGATTGAGGGGTATTTTGGTAATTTGATTAAAGGGTTGACTTCGACCGAGACCTACTACCCCAGGTCAACGATATCTCGTTGGTGATGACTCGATGATAAAGTATGATGAAAAGAAAATGAGATTTGGATCGAAAAATGAATCGAAAATACAGCATCGTGCGTGTTTCCTGCGACAGGAGAAAAAACCCCAGCGGCCTCGGCAGCATCTTCCGACAGCTGCTGGGGCAGCACCTCTAGGCAGCTGCCGAGTTTTCTCGGCAGCCTCGGCCCGGCTCGCGCTCAGGCCTCCCGTCGTCGACCCTGCTCGACCAGCTTACTTTCCGGCGCCACCAGCTGCGACGGCGCCGTCCTGTGCCACCGCCACCTCATCCTCTTGCGAGCCTGAACCACCGGCTACCATCTCCGACCATCCCTCGTCGGATTCCGGCATGAATAGTGATGGAAAAACAACCTCAAATACCCTTCATCACACACGCATATACTAACCAAACCCCAGCCTTTCCAGCTCCGGCTGGCCGGCGACTGATAGTCGCCGGCCACCACCCCAGGCCTTCATCGGTGCATCACCAGCGCCGGCCAACAGCAGCTTACGGTGGCGCTACCAGTGCTGCCCTACAACATGCATAAACAACACACACATTACACACAACACACTAGATAAAACCTCATGCAACAGTCCCCTTTCCAGCCCGTTTTTTCTGCATCAGTGCCACCACCCACAGCGGCGTCGCCCCTCCAGAGGCTAGCCCACAGCCCCAGCAGACCCTTCGATGCCTACAACCGCAAGAAGAAGAGAGAGAGAGAGAACGAGAGAGAGAAAAGGTGGCAAGAAGTAAGAGTTTAGGGTTTGGAGATCGTTTTTCACCATTTTCCGACGAATGGAAAATCGGAATTGAATTCCAAAAGTTGTCTTAAATTCTTTTCGTCGAGGGCTACGTTGTGTGCGAAAATCGGCTGAAACCAATGAGTTTGAAATTTTCCAACCAACTCCGGCGGCGGCGCGCCGGAGACAGAATAAAAAGAGGAGAGAGAAAGAGAGAGGAGAGAGAGGTTTACGTGTGTTCGGCATTTTTCGGCTCGTTCGAAGAAACGGTGAAAAATGAAACGAATGAGCGCCTATTTATAAAAAACTTGGAAAGTTACTATTCATCTAGGGGTAGGTTACTGGTCATGTAGCTAGGTTACTATTCACGATAAGATGTCGATTACTGTTTATCACGATTCCATTCCTCGTTTTTCCGAAACTTCGTATTTTGCCCTTTTCTTCGCCGTTTGAGCTACGGGTGTCCGATTGATCTCTAGTTCATTTCTATCTTCTAATTTTTCCATTACTCATCTAATGGTATAAAAATATTCTATGTTCCATAATTATAAATTTTATTCATTTAAAATCAGTTGTTAAACACATATCTGAAACGCATATAATTAAATTAAACACTCAAGAATTAATACATATAAGATATTTTAATTACTGATTTACTTATTTAATTAACCAATTATGCTTCGTTTTTATTCTGAACGCTAAAGTGGCTCAGTTAGACAATTCTTCAAAATCTATTACGACTTCGACTTAACATTCAAGTCAGCCCAATAATCTGGAAATCTTTTCCAAGTGGCGTACAACACACACTCCAATCATTTGCCCTTTGTCTCCCCTTCTTCTAGTAGTTGATCATATCACAGTAGTGGGTGTTGCCTTCTTTGGTACAATCGGAAGACACACTCCCAAGTGTATCGTTTTTGCAAAAAGAACTTATTAATTAATAAAAACAAGCAGTTAAACGCATCTTAGAACTAAATTCAATGTTAAACAACATTGTTACCTTGAACTCCTCTCGATACAACTGCTTGTCTCGAACAAGACCAGCTTCCAATTGAAGCTTTATGGATCGAGGTAGCTCTAAAAATATCTCTTAGAGATGAGCACCAATGCAACGGAACAATATTGTACAATTGAATGCTAATTATAAAATATAATTAATATTGATAAATAAAAATTAAATAAAAGAAATTAAAACATGATTACTTATGTTTTGTCTTCGACTTGCAACGTATTATTTTATAAATATATGTATATATATATTTAAATGTTTATTATATGATCCAAAACGATTTATTTAGTTTTATTTTATTATTAATTTCTACAATAACGGTAATTTTTTTTCAATTAAATGAAAAATAATGAAGTCAATATTTCCCAAATAAATTTTTGTTTATTTTAACATGCACATATGTTAAAATTTTATGAGATTTCATTATTTAATAAGTATTAAAAGTTTAAACTAACCTTTTTAATCAACCAACCTTTATTTACGAGTGTTTCTTTTGGCATCTATTTATATTAATTCTCTAAATGTTTTAATTTCAACAAATCTCAGATGTGTAAATAATTTTTGTTATAGAAGTCCAGTTTGTCTTATTTTAATAATTCTAGTTAACATTCATATATTATTTAGTAATGATACTTGGAAACATTAAATTTTAAGTTATTAATTTGCAATACTAATAACTATTATGTTTTTTTTGTTAAATTATATTTCACACAAAACTTATTAGTAAAAAAATATTAATTAGAGAAAATTCTAGGCTTGCCAAGGTCTTTATATTACTATATCTCTAGAGTTAATAATTTTATATGAGAAACTACTAAGCTCAATCACTTGCTGTCGTTACTCTTCAGTTTTCTGTTGAGGTCTATTCTGTAGAGGTATCCAAATTGGATCAGTGATCGATTTTTAGGTTTCATCGTAAACCTAATTGGTTACTTCCAATTACGTAAATCAATAGTTCAAACCGCACTCAAAGGTAGGGCATTTCCCTTTTTTATAGGAGAATTGATATTTTACTGGATTAGTTTGATTACTTACCGAGAAATAAAGATTTATCAGTTTAGAGGTTGAAACAGGGGGCTTGCACGGGGGTTACCGAAAAGAAACTATTTTTTCACCCCTTTTTTAGAAAAGTCAATTATTCCTCCAATCGAATATTAATTGGATACCCCAGCACTCAAAGATTGTCATTTTATATATACTTTCCCCGGTTCCATTGCTAATGGATTTCAGGTTCGATAGTGTCGAGAAGGTATTAGCCACCGGTGACCGTACTTTCGCTATGATAATGAGAAAGATTTATGCATATACACCCAAATCGATCAATAATATTAGAATAAAAAATCAACCCGAATCGGCTTACTAATGGGATGTCCCAATACGTTACAAATTTTTTCTTTAGCCAATGATGTATAGCCGAATATCATCATACTAACATGCATTCACTACAAGAATTTTTGGATACGACAATGGTTTTTTCTCATTGTCGTAGCTGTTTTTTGTGCGTTGTCGTATCCAGTGTTGTTAAAAGTTCTCGCCATTCGACAACGCATCAAAAAGCGTTGTCTTAGCTAGATACGACAACGCTTTTTGGTGCGTTGCAAGAAAAGGATTGTCTTTTCTTATTTTCTGAAACTATTTTACAATGCTTTTTGCAACGCTTAAAAAGCGTTGTCGTATCTGACACGTCATCGAAAAAGTGACGTATCATCGCCACATCATCAGCATAGTTTTTGACACGTCATTGCCAACAGGTGCCACATTCATGGAGGACGAAAGATTAGGGGGTTTCGGCCGGTTTTACCTACTATTGGATTTGAACCAAGGTTCCCCTGATCGAGCAGCAAATGGAGAAGCAGAGGAATAGTAATAGGTTTCGGACAATTGACTAGTGATGATTGTTCAGAGACGAAAATACCAACGATCTATGCAAAACTAAAAGTGGTAATAGGCCGTACCAGACAGGTCATTCAGCGTCAAGAAAATCGGCCTGCTCTTTTTTCTATTGAACTATGGAAATTTCTAGTAGCGACACGGATTCACCACTACTTATGAAGTCGAATTAGTCACTTTCTCTTTATGGTATATATCCTTCTAGGAAGAAATAAAATTCAACAAGAAGTACCACCAGTGTGATAGAATGCGACGTAGGTAGGATAGAAGGTATAGGATGGAACCAATATCTATCTTTCTTTTTTCTTTCATATCTAGACTTTCGGATATAAAAGCGGACGGTCATTGCCACATCATCTTCCATATCATCGAATTCGGACATGTCATTGCCACGTCATCAAAAATAATTGTGCGTTGTTTGAGATTCGAACTCGTGACCTTTGTTGGAAGTTGAACCACTAGGCTACTAGTGCTTTAATTGTTTACATTTTATATGTATTTCTTTTATTATCTAATTATATATATATATATATATATAATTAATGACTAATTAATATATAATTGGAAGATTAATGAGTAATTAATATGTTTAATAATATTTAATCTAATTTCATTTTAAGACAATTATAAAATATACTAGTGCATATTTTTAATATATGTTATAAATATACTAATTTTTTAAAATTATGAGTTTGTTCATATATATAAGATAATATTAATGCAAATAATATAAAATAACATCATAAAATAATTAAACTTTTCAACTTTAATTTAATTAAAATAATATATAATTTTTGTATTATTATATAAACAAATTTGTATTGACCAAATAATATATGTATGTTTTTTTTATTTTGCAAAATAGTTTATGGTTCAATTAATATATTTAAGTTTTTTTTCATATTATTCTTTTAATTAATCATTTTTATATCTTTTTTTTATTTTATAAAATAATTTTTTCAAATATTTTATGTTTTTGGTATTAATTTTAAAACCAAACTCATTTATATTTATTTTGTAAAATAATAATATATAATTTTTATATTATTATGTAATAAATTTTTTTATAATTTTCAAATTAATATATGTATTGTTTTTTTTTTTGTAAAATAATTTGTGGTTCAAATTAAAACCAAACTCATTTTATCTTTATTTTCTAAAATAATAATATATAAATTTTATATTATTATGTAATACAATTTTTTGTATTTTTCAAATAAATAAATGCATATTTTTTTTATTGTTGTATAATTGAATTTTTTATATATTCTTAATTAATTGATATGATATATATATATATATATATATCTTTTTTTTAATGTTTTTTGTATTAATTTTAAAACACAATAATTTTATCTTTATCTTTTTTTAAGAAAAACATTCGTAATTTATGAATTATGAATTATAAAACACAATTTTCGAATTATGTTTTAAAATAATGTACCAATTTTGTATTATTATTTCAAAGAGTGAGAGTAATACTTAATTAGGTGTAGTTAATTTCTTAATTAATTCAAAATAGTATTTTATAAAAATACAATTTTCTAAAATTATGAGTTTGTTCATATAAGATAATATTAATGCAAATAATGTAATTCAAGATAACATTATAAATTAATTAAATTTAAGTTAATTAAAAAACAATTATTTTATAATTAATGGGTTGTAAAATTGTAAAAAAAAAGTACTAAGAAACGACAACGCCAAAAAGCGTTGCATAAAGGGTTGTAAAATTGTAAAAAAAGTACTAAGAAATGACAACGCCAAAAAGCGTTGCATAATGGGTTGTCGTTTTGAGAAAAAAATTCGCTATACGACAACGCATCAAAAAGCGTTGCACAAAAGCGTTGTATTTTTAAAAAAAGGCTATTTAACAACCCTACTAAAAAAGCGTTGTCGTTTCCATTTTTTGCATTGTCGTATGGCGAATTTTTTTAAAAAAGACAACGCTCTTCGGAAAAAGAGTTGGAAATTCCAAAAGACAACATAAATTCATGAAAAACGTTGTTAAATGGGCGTTGTTGTATGCAAAATTTCTTGTAGTGATTATTGATCGATCATATATGCCCGAGTTGGACATCCAACTGCTTCGATTGAATTATCCGGAGAATGCCTTATGTATATATCAAAAAGATGGCCAATCAAACCTATTTGATTTCTCAATTCAATGGTTGTTCATTTTATGTGTAAAAAAAATGTTATTTGTTCTTATTGTTTAAGATGTATGGCTTTTAATACAGATTGATCAGCTTTCTTGAGTTTTTTTTACGTGTGGGATGCTAGGATACAACTACAAAAATGTAGCGATTTACCGACGACATTTATCAGTGAACATTTAACATTGGTAAGAGCACTTACAATGCACAAAAAAAAAGAGTTATAGTTCACTAACTATAACTATATCCCATTGTAGCATTTTTTATAGTTATAGTTAATTAACTAGGACATTGTTCTGTTCACATGTGTGAACCAAAAAAAAAAAAAACGGCGCGTTCGAGGAACTCTCTTTGTGATTGGCGCGTGTATTACACGCGCCACACAGGAGAGTGAGATGCAGGAGATACTGTTCACGTCTGCTTTTTACTGTTTATTTTACTGTTCATGGTACTGTTCACGTTACTGTTCATTGACTTTTTTTTTAAAATTAAATTTTACTTTTTCCAATTTGGAATTTGCATAGTGCGTCTGTTTTTTTTTTTTTTTTTTTTTCCAATTTGTAAGAAAAATCGTTTTATTTTTTATCAATTTTCATATTAGTTCAATTTTAAATATATATTTAATTAAATTGAAGAAAAAATATAAAAGTATATCAAATTAAAATAGAGCCGTTTATGACCGTTTCCAAAATAGAGCCGTTTATGACCGTTGTCAAAATAGAGCCGTTTATGACTGTTAATAAACGGCTCTATTTTTTTCTTTAAATACACCAAGTCATGAGGCAATCATTCCACCTACAAAATCATTTAATAAACGACTCTATTTTTATATACATACATACGCATAGTTTTTTGTTTAATTTGATGTACTATTTGATTAAATTTATAATAATTGTTTACAACTATATATTTTTCGAGAGGTAAAATAAATTGATTTTTTAATAATTCTTCTAAATATTAACCCAACCCAACCCAACCTAAAATAATAATAATTATTTTATTTTTTATTATATTTAAAATGTACAAAAATTACATTAAGTAATTTAATATTCTAAATCTATAAGTATAATAAGGAAAATAATTTAAAATATATTTAGAATCAGATACAATAACGAAATTATAATTACAAGAATTGAAATTCGAAATTGAAAAGAAATAAATCAAATGTGATAGAAAGAACACAATAGACTCATCTGAGTCTATAGTGTGAAATGCATTTTGATTTAAAACTAATCTAATTATACATTGAAATAAAGATAATTTATTTGAACATTGAAGTAATGAATAAATACATTTATTTGTGTAGAAAGAACACAATAGACTCATCTGAGTCTATAGTGTAAAATAAATTTTGATTTAAAACTAATCTAATTATACATTGAAATAAAAATAGTTTATTTGGACATTGAAGTAATGAATAAATTTGGGTTGCCAACCTGCACCGATGGAGATAGTCTAACAATATAATGAAAAAATATAAATTTTAAAAAATTGATATTTATTTTATTCACAATTTCGTAAATAAAAAATTAATTTAGATAAAAATTCTCAAATTAAATATAAGTTTATTTGGATAAAAAATGTGATTTGATTGTTGATATCCAAATAGTGTTTAACCAATGATATGATTGGAGGAGTTATAAAAAGTGAGTTATAGTTAAAAGAATGATGATGTGGATGGGTAGGTGGAGGAAAGAGAGTTAACTATAACTGGAATTTTTTTTAACCATTGTAAATGCCCTAATTACCGATGGATTATCAATGGAATGCCGTCGGTAAACATGTTAATTTTTTTTTTTTAAAATGATGGTATTCTGACGGATTTTCTTTTTGTAATCACCGACGAAAAAATTTGTGTCACTGAAAATGAAATTTCGATGGTATTCTGCCGGTAAATTGGCAATAGAATATTCTATCGAAGAGAGGAGGCAAATCGATGTCTTTGTCGCATTAGATTCACTCCAAAACAATGTCGTATTTTTAAACTGTACTAACATAAATTCCATTGATAAATCTTAGCAACAAAAAGTGACATTACTTGTTCCTGCATTTCCGATGGAATTTTTGTCAATATTTTAATAATTAAATATTCATCGGCATTTCCATCGTAAAACCTTAAATTTAAGATATTCTTTAACGATACCTTTACTTTGATGATTTTACTCAATTAATCTAAATTTTATTATCGTTATATTGTGTTAATAATCATAACATACCATTTGCACGTATGTAATAATGTTGTTATATTATATCAATTATGTACATACATATGTAATAATAATTATATATTAGTTAGTCTAGCTAACTTTATCTTAATTTTATAAATGTATATAATTATCATTTAGTTGCTAGTTGGTAGTTTTGTAATGTCCCAAAGATTGTAAATTGTCACTTTTGACTAAATGTTACTTATATACAAAAATTTGTAAATTTTTTTAGAAATGAATTGCAATGGAAAACTTTCATTTGAAATTCCTTATTTCTCAAATTTTAAAAATTAGGTTATTCAAAGAATGAGGTGAAAGAACATTTACATGATTATACATTTCCAAATTTATGAAATAAAATGTGTTTACTCTTTCGCAACCTCTAGATAATCGATTACAACATTCACTGCTTGCGTACTGCCCAAAGATTTCTTAAGCTGAAAACATTTAAGCATGAAGGGTGGGTGTTTGAAATATACTCAATGGGGGATCCTGGAATAATACTATAAAAAATCAAATATATAAAACATAGTTACAAACACAGAATCATTGTTTTACTTAGATATGAGATTTAACTCGACTTATCTTAGTTATAGATCTTCACTCGTCGTAACATTTGTCATGAGATGTTAACCTGGCGTAGCATTTATCATGGGTCATTAACCCGACAGACATTATTACGGGAATTAGCCCAACTTAGCATTTGATGCGGGACCATAACCCGACGTAGCATAACTAAGCAAACAATCACATATATGCAACCATTTTACCTTTAAGATTATTCATAAAACATCACATTAAATAGCAACATAATATCATTTAATTTAGGTAAATCACGTTTCATGTTAACATACATTATAAAACACGTAATTTATGTGTATATATAGAGTTTCAAAATTATCCCCATCTTAGTATGAGCCTTAGTGTGTATTACTCGTGATGATCTAAATCCTAGAGAGTTCACTTTTTCCTTTATTACCTACATCGAGCATTAAAAGTCTTAGTACCTCATTTAACTATAAGTTCATAATCTAAAACCATTAGTAATTAGAGTATGACCATTAATATTTTATTAGGATCAATTGAGGAGGATTTTGATGACTCCATGGATAAAAGAATGAAAGCAAACATCTCAATAATAAAAAGTGATAAACTTTATGATAAAATGTGTTTATCAAAATATTAGAGAATATAATTATGGTTAAAATGGATGTTGAAGACTTGAATTTAATTTTAAGAAAGCTAAGGATAAAATTAGGACTTATACTATTATAGAAAGACTAATTATGAAATTAGGGTTTAAGTTAGATATTAAGAGGCTTGGAAACTCTAAGTTGCAATTAGGGTATATTTAGATTACAACTGAAGTTTATTTGGGAAATTGAACTCAATTGAATAAAATTATAAGTTAATATAGAGAAAGAGATCCATTGTAAAATCTGAAAAGTTGAATTTAGCTCTAAATTCAAATAGAAAATATTTTAAAAGTTGACTTTGACTTTGGGGTTAATTTGAAAAGTCCACAATTACTTTGAGGTTCTTGAGCAATTTTGATCCAAAAAATACTTAATTCCATAAATGTCTTTAAGTTTTTTCTAATTGATAAACCCAGCCTTTAAACTACATCAAATTCTTAATCCTCACCCCAAGAACCCTACCACCTAACCAGTTGGCGCCTGATCTTCATGATCACCGTCTTCATCTCCTACAACCCCCGAACATTACCGTACAAAACCAACACGCACTTACACTGGCCTACACTCTTGACACAAAACCCACAATGCACAACATAACAAACAAAAGTCATCGGCAAGGTTCACACAAAACTCGCCTGCACACGACTACACACATGCAACAACCCATCAACACACATGTCCCCACTATCATAGTAGTGTCTACGCACACTTCTCGCCGGCATGGTGGAGAGAGGAAGATAGATGGAGAAAGAGATTTGGGGAGGCAAATCAATGAATAAAGCTCGGATCTGACATGAGCTTGATGAAAGCTTCATTTGCTGTAGAGATAGGCCGAAAATATTCAAAGAGATGAGGATATCCAAAGTATGGTGCAAATAGCCGAAGAGCGTGTTGGTTGCTTGTTACTTCTTCCTGCTAGGTTCACACAAGAGGGATAATTATATTTCCGCTGTGTTGATCTTCAAGTGATCAATTAAATTGAATTGTGTGTTTATCCCAACAAAGTGGTATCAGAGCAGCTTCTTGATCTGTGCTTTGTGGTGAACATGGAGGCTAATACAAGTTGAATGGTGAATCTGGATAGTTCTAATTATCACTTATGGAGAGGAAAAATGGAGGCTATTTTAGAAAGATTATTATTTCCCTGTGTTTGAGAGTCAAAGGCCTGATAGTAAAAGTGAATTTGAATGGAACATATTGCACTGACAAGTATGTGGTTACATTAGGCAGTGGGTGGATGATAATGTGTTGAACCATGCTAGTGCAGAAACAAATGCATGATCCTTGTGGGAAAAACTTGAGCAGTTGTATACAAGGAAGATTGGGAACAATAAGTTGTTTCTAATCAAGGAGTTGATGAATTTGAAATATAAAGATGGTTCTCCTATGATTGATCACTTGAATTCATTTTAGGGCATCATTAATCAATTGTTAGGAATGATTATCAAGTTCGAAGATGAAGAACGAGGTTTATGGTTTCTTGGTACGTTGCCTGATTCGTGGGAGACATTCAGGACATCATTGTTTAATTCAGCTCCTGATGGTACTTGTTGATATTGGAATTTTTTTATGATTAAATTCCTAGCCAAACACTCAAATTAAGAAAATTCGGCTTAATTGAACTGAATCGGATAAAGAAATCAAATAAAAAGTGTAGAAAACACTGTGCCCAGAACCTATTTGGGTGAATTTGGTCGGCTAATACTGGTCGGTTTTATGTGGCTGGCCAAAATCGTATTTAATATATGTTAGAAAAATGAGCTCTCTTGTGCTTGAATATAAAAATGTTCGACCTCTAATCTCTTATCAATATCTACTATTTATAGATAAAAAATACAAGTAGTAGGAGGTTACATTCACCTCTCCATGATCTCTTCTTCAACCGCCAAGAAAGTGTGGAGTTGACTTGCTCCCCTTCTTCATGTTTTGTAGGATAGTTGTTAGAATAGTCTTCTCGGAGCCCTGCATATCCGTTTTCCTAGTCTTCCTCGCAAAGTCCTATTTGGGTTAGTAATTATCATTTCGGAATCAACACTAAGTCGATCCTTGTTAGCTCTTCCCGATTACTTGCCAGGTCTTATAATCTAGCGAGCTCGGATCAGGGGTCCAATGAGCTCGTTTCAGATGAGATTGATTTTGTGCTATCCGGTTATCTAAGTTCCCCATGGCTTTAGCTCTTCCTTAGATGGCTTATGTGGACTATCGATTTTTTGATCGGCTAAATATTTTCAAGCCTTCTAAGTTTTTATAACTTTGGTCGGGCTAATTATTTCTGATCGGCTCGGTCATCTCTGGTTCGCTGAGTCCCAAATTGGTCTTTAGAAGATTCATTTTTGGTTGGCTCAACCACTTCTGGTTGGCTTCCTTAGTTGGCTAGGAGTCCGATCCAGTCAAGCTCTTCTGGATGGCCTCCTTAGCTAGCTAAGGGTCCAGTCGAGTCGAGCTCCTTTGGTTAGCTTCTTACTCAGAGTTGTCGTCGATTTGATTTCTAGTCGGTCGCTTTCAGTCCTTCATGTGTTCGATTTTGTTCAGCTCAGGTTAAGGGTACAACGGTACTATTACCATGGATTTAGCTAAGAGTAGTGTTCTGAATGAAGAAATGAGAAGAAAGTCACAGGGTTTGTTTCAACAATCAAAGATCCTAGTTATAGAGAATTGTTGGAACTGTCGGATCGCTAACTCTATGTAATTATCTGATTCGGGATCCATACAAAATATGATTAATGCACAACGGAAAATGAATCATACCTTTCATCGTAATAGGTGAAGACAAACCAGTTCTAAGGTCAGAACTGCCGAGCTATCGATAGAGCTTTAGACCTCTCGATCTTCTGCTGTATTCCTTATCTTATTCTCGAACGTTGTGAGGTCAACGATCCTTTGAGAATTCCAGCCGCTTTCTACTACGAACGTTTGTGTGATTTTGTGTGTGTTTAGAAGCAGCCAACTTAAGGCTCATTTATAGGCTACAACAGGGACCTAGAGGAGGATTAGGTCTCCTGATAGGCTTAGGAGTCCCAGTTCTGCCTAAACACACTTATTAAGCCCATCAATAATAACTCGATCCACTAAGGAGTTATTATTGAAGTACTGTCCCAAATCCATATTAAATATGGGCTCCTATTTATTATGTGTATGTTTATCTCTTGGTGTTTAAGATATCGAACGTCCGTTAATTAAATAAGTTACTGACAACTCAATTTAATTAATATCTATATCCAAGAGTAGTACCACTCAACTTTATTATCATACAGGAATAAATCCACCTACAGAGTTTACGTGATAATCCTTATGAGTTCTTTAAGGAGACATTTAGGACACAAATTCCTTTTATAATCAACAACACATCATATAAATAATATTGTATCCCAATTTACCGAGCTTATTGATCTAACCATTTTCATAACAGTTCTATTCCTTCGTTTTGCCACACATAGGCTATACCCGGTGCAGATAATTGGGATTGAATCCAAAATTCTGATAAGTAACTTATAAACTCTCCTAAGAGGTACTCCCCATCACGATCAGATTGTAGTGTTCTGATACATTTATCATAACATTTCTCCACATCAGCTTTGTATTCTTTGAACTTATCAAAACACTCAGACTTGCGGCGCATCAAGTAAATGTACTCATATCTTAAATAATCATCCATAAAAGAGAAAAAATATACGAAACCACCTCTTGCCTGAATAATCATAGGCCCACACAAATCAGAATGAACCGATTTCAACACTTCTTTGGCTCTATACCCCTAGGCCTTGAAAGACCTTTTTATCATTTTTCCTTCCAATGATAGTTTTCCACTTCCAAGGAACCCAAAGGTCTATCGGCTATCAACCTTTGAATCATACTTAAGTTAATATGACCCAACCTTAGATGCCAAAGATATCTTTGGTTCATTTTCGAATGCTCTTTTCTCTTATTAGATTTAGAAGATATGTTATTAATTTCCATTTGTTGCATCGTAGGAGTTATTGGATTAAGAGCATATAAATTGCCAACTAACGTACCATAATAGATAATAACTATTCTTCTTGACCACAACTTTGTCATCAAAAGAAATAGAATATCCATCCATAAATAGTTTAGAAACTGAAATTAAATTCTTTCTAAAACAAGATACGTAAAGATAATATCTCAAAACCAAAGACTTATTCTTATGAAAAGATAAATAAACGTCTTCCACTGCAACGACCACTACTTTCGCAGCGGTGCCCATGTATATGGTAATCTCTCCATCATTGAGTCGTCTGGTTTCCTATAACCCCTGCAATGAATTGTAGACATGATCAGTGGCTCCCGTATCTACACACCAGATACCGATAGATAACACCGCTAAACATATTTCAACAACTAATGAAAAAGATGTATCTCCATTGTTCTCCTTTTTACGAGGACAATCCACTTTTCAATGTCCAGGCTGCTTGCAATTGAAGCACTTGCCCTTCGGCTTTTTCACACCACCTTGTGGCCCAGCTACTTAAGGTCCAACCATTTTATTTGCTGAAGGATTTTGTTTCTTCTTCTTCTTTTCATCTTTCAGCTTAGAAGCAGAAACATTTTCAGCAATGTAAGCTTGAGAATTTTGACGAAACAATCCCTTTGCTGATTGTAGTTCTGTTAGAAGTTCCGCCAATGAATACAACCTCTTGTTCATGTTGTAGTTCAAGCAGAACTGCTCAAAACTCTGAGGCAGTATTTGTTGAACGATATCGACTTAGGTTTCCCTATCGATTTCAGCTCCAAGGACCTCAATCTCATTCAGATGAGCCATCATCTTGAGGACATGATCACTCACAGGTGTCCCCTCAGCCATGGTGGTAGTCATCAAATTTTTCATAGCCTTCTGCTTGGCAGCCCGACTTTGGTGTCTGAAGAGTTCTTTGAGATTATGCATCATATCATAGGCAGTAGGCATGACCTGATGCTGATGTTGCAGTACATTTGACATAGAAGCCAAAATGTAACATCACACCATCTCATCTGTATTGACCCACTTCCTATAAAACATTTTCTCCACTTCACTAGAGTTTTCATCAGGCATGTCAGGACAGTGCTCAGAGAGTACAAACTTGTACTCTTCAGCAGTAAGGACAATACGCAGGTTTCATTTCCAATCAATATAATTAGGACCAGTAAGTTTGTTTTCTTTAAGTATAACAACAAGTGGATTGAAAGCCATAATGAAAAACCTGAGAATCACGTAAATAAACACATAGATCAAAATATTTGAATTTGAAAAACCATATTATTCCCTCAAACAATATAATTTAAATTCACCAACACCTCAACACACCGTGAACTTCATATGCCACGATAGTGTGGACGTATACTAATTCAAACATTTATTAGAGGAGGTTTTACCCATTATTTTTATTATCTTGTCAACCTAACTTTATGACAAATAAAATTAATAATTGGTTTCGCTTGGACCTTACAAATAACAGCAGTGACTCCGATGGGAAGGATACTATCAAATGCACCTAAGTGTATACCATTACTTGATACTAAGTCCATTATCTAGGATTATACCCCTTCAGATGGAGAAGATGACATACTCCTAAATAACTTTCTATAATCATCCATAAATGAAGTTTGATCGAGTGATCCGTAAATAAACTCATCTGATGTGGAGGAAGACACTTAAAACCAACACACAAGTTTAAATGCATCACTTACAAACTAATAATGGAGGCCATGTGATTTATTAAAAATTAATCCCCCTCCCACTTAGTTATTTAACATGAGGGATTTTAACATGCATATAATATAAACCACATAATAGCATGCTTGATAAAACAACACATAACAACGACAATAAATATGGAAAACATAAATTCCAACTATTATAGTCTTGTTATATCGTCGTGCTCTCCATCTCAACCATAACTATGTAATACTATTACACCCATCAATCCTATACTCCACAAAGAAGTTTACACATGATTTAGATCGAACAGGAAATTAAAACATAACACGACAAACCGCCGTGATTTTACTATTACAATCATACATTATAAAAAAATAACCTCGACATGTCTGAGGGTTTAAATCATATATAAACGTACATTTAGACCATACTAGTTAGATTTAGGGTTCCTGCAAAACACGATAATCTTTTGTATATCCTACTATTATTCGATCTAAAATATGCATGATCCAAGATATGATTCATAATAGAACTAACCGATTCAATCGCAAAGAGTCAGAAAACCACGGCTCTGATACCAATTGTTGGAACTGTCAGATCACTAACCCTATATAATTATCTGATTCGGGATCCATACAAAATATGATTAATGCACAACGGAAAATGAATCATACCTTTCACCGTAATAGGTGAAGACGAACCAGTTCTAAGGTCAGAACTGCCGAGCTATCGATAGAGCCTAGACCTCTCGATCTTCTACTGTATTTCTTGCCTAATTCTCGAATGTTGTGTGGTCAACGATCTTTCGAGAATTCCAACCGCCTTTTACTATGAACGTATGTGTGATTTTTCATGTGTTTAAAAGCAACTGACTTAAGGCTTATTTATAGGCTACAACAGGGACCTAGAGGAGGATTAGGATTAGGCCTCTTGATGGGCTTAGGAGTCCTAGTTCGGCCTAAACACACTTCTTAAGCCCATCAATAATAACTCGATCCACTAAGGAGTTATTATTGAACTATCATCCCAAATCCATAATAAATATGGGCTTCTATTTATTATGTGTACGTTTATCTCTCTGTGTTTAAGATATCGAACGTCTGTTAATTAAATAAGTTACTGACAACTCAATTTAATTAACATCTATATCCAAGAGTAGTACTACTCAACTTTATTATCATGCCGAATAAATCCACCTGTAGGGTTTTCATGATAATCCTTACGAGTTCCTGAAGGAGACATTATCATCCTAAATAATTAGGACACAAATTCCTTCTATAATCAATAACACACCATATAAACAATATTGTATCCCAATTTACCGAGCTTATTGATTTAATGAATAAATCTCACTCATTGGTAAATTAAAGAAACAAAAATTAACTACACGGTGCCCGTTGTTATATAAGGATTAAGAGGATGAACATCCATAGTAACAGAGGTTTTGTTCTATTATATAATCAGTATAAATCGAACAACCTCAATTGGTCGTGCTCAATACATACAAAATGTACTAGTGTAATTTTATAATTAAGATAGACTAATACCAAATTACACTACAACCATTCCGATAATTTGTCCAAAATCATCTTGGTTGTGAGCTACCATTTATAATCTATAAGGAACTCATAACATGATCTACTATGTGGTATCACACACCATGTTATGTACAATATAAATTAATTGGACAATTGCAATAACATATATAACAAATATAACATGCAAACATTTGACCATAAAAGATTCTCATATCAAAATAGATGTTCATACAAAAGCTAGGCTTATAGTATACATCCTAACAAGAAATAGAGGAGAAACAAGGGCAAAGGTCTAAAAGGCAAAAACAGAGACAGAAGTAAGTCCAATAGATACTCTAAAGTTGAGTGCTGGAATTGTGGCACTCCAGGTCATATAAGGAAGAATTATCGAAAATCCAAGCTAGATGACAAGAAAGATAAGGGAAATGAGAAGATGAACATAAGAGGAAATGCTGATGATCGAGTTTTAGCTGCCACACGTGATTTTTTCATCTTTTACGATTATGATACGATCAATCTTACATGTCATGAGACTAGTTGGGTAGTTGATAGTGGTGCATCCATACATGTTACATCTCAGAGAGATATGTTCACCTCGTATACATCAGGTGACTTTGGAAATATTAGGATAGACGATGATGGCTTGGCCAAAGCTATTGGTGTTGGAGATATATATTTGCAGACTTGCAATGGTACTACAATATACTTGAAAATTGTTAAGCATGTACCTGATGTTCGTTTGAATTTGATATCTGTTGGAAAATTTGATGATGAAGGTTTTTTCTATACTTTCTCTAATGGTTAGTGAACACTTACGAGAGGCTCATTGGTTGTGGCCAGAGGCAAGAAACATTCTTCTTTGTACTTGATATAGGCAAAATGTCTTGATAGCTCTGTAAATGTAGTGGAGAGTGAAGAAAAGATTGAATTGTGGTAAAACCGACTTAGCCACATCAATGAGAAGGGTTTGATGATTTTGGCCAAGAAAAATCTCATTCCTGAAATGAAGGATGTATTCTTATGGAAGTGCTCCTATTGCCTAGTGGGAAAACAAACTAGAGTTGCTTTCAAGACATCCCCTCCTTCAAGAAAACCAGGTATACTCGATCTAGTATATTCTGATATTTGTGGCCCTATGAAAACAAAAACTATTGGTGGTGCTCTTTATTTTGTGACTTTTATAGATGATCACTCAAGGAAGACATGAGCTTATATATTGAAGACGAAGTACCAAGAGCTTGACGTGTTTAAGTAATTTCAGGCTTTAGCTGAGAGGTAAATTGGGAAGAAGTTGAGATGCACCAGAACTAACACTGGTGGTGAGTATTCTGGTCTATTTAATGATTATTGCAAACAACAGGGAATTCGCCATCAAAAGACACCTCCAAAGACTTTTCAGCTGAATGGGCTAGTGGAAAGGATGAATAGGACATTGATAGAAAATGTAAGATGTTTGCTTTTAGAAGCAGGTTTGCCTACATCATTTTGGGGTGAAGCTTTGAATACTATCGTACATGTTTTGAATCTTACACCTTGTGTCCCTTTAGAGTTTGATATTCCAGACAGGGTTTGGTCAGGGAAAGATATTACAACCACTTGTGGGTCTTTGGGTGTAAAACCTTTATTCATGTTCCCAAAGATGAGAGGTCAGAGCTTGATATGAAAACTCAACAATGTGTGTTTCTTGGTTATGGCCAGGATGAGTTCGGCTACAGGTTCTATGATCCAGTGGAGAAAAAACTTGTTAGAAATCTAGATACAGTGTTTGTTGAGGATCAAACAATCAAAGATATCGAGAAGGCCATCAAAATTGCTCCCACATCCAACAGTGGCTTGATTGATCCGAACATAAGTCATGGTCATGGTCCAGTACAATATGAAGAGGATAATCAGGATCAGCTTGATGATGATAATGGTGATGTTCTTGCTGAGATAGTTGATGCAAATCAGTCGTTGCTATCACCAGAGGTTCCAAAATCACATTTTGAACCACCTAGAAGGAGTACCAGACCTCTTAAACCTAATACACTGTATCCTCCTAATGAATATGAGCTTTTGCTTGATGGGGGAGAACCCGAATGCTTTGATGAAACAATGAATGATGAGCACAAGAATGAGTGGTTGGACGCAATGCAAGATGAGATGAAGTCCCTATATTAAATATATATTCACATTTTTTCATTCAAAGTGACGCGCAAATCTAGTGTTCCTGTGTTTTGCACACGATTTGTTAAGATATATATACAAATATATATATCATAAAAAATATAAATTAGATCAACATCATCAACATTAACAGATATAAGTAAGGGAAAATGCGGAATGTTTATTCATATATGGTTTGTTAAGTTGTTTTAATGACATATTTGAACTACTGAAACTGCATGAAGGGAAAAGAGCTTTGAAATGTAATTGGGTGTACCAAATAAAGTAAGACGAGATCACCTCATGTTCGTGGTTCAAAGCTAGATTAGTTGTCAAGGGCTTCAGTTAGAAGAGAGACATAAACTTCGATGAAATCATCTCTTCATTTGTTAAGATGTCATCTATTCATTTTGTGCTTGACTTAGCAGCTAGTCATGACTTGGAGGTTGAGTAGATGGATGTGAAAACTGCTTTTCTCCACGGCGTGTTGGATAAAGAGATATACATGGAGCAGCTCGTAGACTTCAGGGTGAAAGGATAAAAAAAGTATGTGTCTAAGCTGAATAGAGTCTGATGGGTTGAAGCAAGGCTACCAGAGAACTACTTCTGATCATTGTGTTTTTGTGCAAAGTTTTTCTGATGATGACTTTGTTATATTATTGCTCTATGTTGATGATATATTGATTGTTGGCAAGAATGCTTTAAGAATTGACAGGTTGAAGAAGCAATTAAGTGAATCCTTTATCGTGAAGGATTTGGGGCCATCAAAGAAGATTCTTGGCATGAGAATTTGTTGGGATATGGCAAACAAGGTTTTGCACTTGTCATAGGAGCAATACATTGAGAAAGTGCTTGAGCGATTCAATATGAGCAAAGCTAAAGTGGTTAGTTCTCCTCATGCTACTCACTTTAAGCTTGGAGCTCATCATAGCCCTTCTACCGATGAAGAGAAAGAAGCAATGAAGAGTGTAGCACCCAGGACAAAAATGAAGCATAATTGGTTAATTAAATAAGTAAACCCTTAATTAAAATATCTTATGTGTATTAATTCTTGAGTGTTTATTTTAATTACGTGTGTTTTAGATATGTGTTTAATGACCGGTTTTAGATGGATAAAATTTATAGACATAGAAAATAGAATATTTTTAAACCATTAGATGCGTAATGGAAAAATGAAAAGATAGAAATGAACTAGAGGTCAATCGAACACCCGTAGCTCAAATGGCGAAGAAAAGGGTAAAATACGGAGTTTCGGAAAAACGAGGAACGAAATCTTGATGAACAGTAATCGAAATCTTATCGTAAACAGTAACCTACCTACATGAATAGTACCCCTACCCTAGATGAATAGTAACCTTTTCAATTTCTATAAATAGGCCCTCATTCGATTTCATTTTTCACTGTTTCAACGAACGAGCCGAAAAGCGCCGAACATACATAAGTCTCTCTCCTCTCTCTTTCTCTCTACTCGTTTTATTCTGTCTCCGGCGTGCCACCGTCGGAGCCACCATCGGTGTTCGTCGGAAAATTTCAAACTTGTCGGACAATTTCCGGATTTCAATTTTGGTTTTCCGTTCGTCGGAAAAACGGCAAAAAACAATCTCCAAACCCTACTTCTTGCCACCTTTTCTCTCTCCCATTTTCTCTCTCTCTTTCTCTCTTCTTCTCACTGTTGCAGTCACGAAGGATCTGCCGGGATTGTGGGCTAGCTACTGGAGGGACGGTGTCGCCATGGGTGGCGGCACCGGTACCGGAAAATGGGCTAGAAAGGGGGCTGTTGCATGGGTTTTGAGTAGTGTGTGTGTGTAATTTATGTGTTGTGTATGCATGTTATGGGGCGGCGCTGGTGGCGCCCCTGTGAGCTGCTGTTGGCCGGCGCTGGTGATGTGCCGGCGAGGACCTGGGGGTGGTGGTCGGCGATTGGTAGTCGCCGATCGGAGCTGGAAAAGCTGGGTTTGGTTTTATATATACGTGTATAATGAAAGGTGTTTGCAGCTGTTTTTTTGGTATTATTCATACCGGAATCCGGCGAAGGATGGCCGGACGTGGTAGCCGGCGGTTCAAGCTCGTCGGAGGATTAAGTGGCGGCGGCACAAGATGGCGCCGCCGTATCTGGTGGTACCGGGAAGGTGGCTGGTCGAGCAGGATCGACGCCGGGAGGCTTGGGCGTGAACCTACCCCCACTGCCGAGAGCCCGTGCCCTCACTGCCGAGAAAACTCAGCAGCTGCCGAGGATGCCTCTCCCGCTGTCGAAACGGTGGGGTTTTTTTCTCCCATCGTCCGAAACGCGCGCGACGCCGTATTTTCGATTCGATTTTCGATTCGAATCTCATTTTCTTTTTATCGTCCTTTATCATTAAGTCATCATCAACGAGATATCATTGATCGGGGGTCGTGGGTCCCGGTCAAAATCATTCCTTTGACCAAATTACCAAAATACCCCTCAATCTTAAAAAGCTCCGTTCGAGCTCGTTTCAACTCCGATCGAGTTCATTCTTTTTTTGTTGTGATCCAAAATTTATTCTCTTTCACCTCAGATATATAAACTGATAGTTACCCCTTGTTTCTTCAACCTCAATCGTTAGGCCTTCCGTACCGATCTATCTCATCTCGATCGATAGTATCCGATCTGATATCTTTAAATCTTTAATTATATTTAATAAAGATCTAAGAAATACCATAAATTATGTAGGCTACCTATTAGATTGAAGCCTTGGGATACGTGATCTTTGTACTTGCTGCTCACGTGGTAACCACCGAACAAGGTGAGGGTAATTTCTAACTCTTTATCTGTTTACAATTTTCCCTATTCCAAGCATGATTGAGGAATACTAAATATTGTGATTATATTTGATGTGACATACTTATTACTGTGAGGGATGGGCCCGTTGAGGCGCCCCTTCATGCATTCGTCTCTTACCTCTATTCTTCTATGAAAGGTTTGGTGGTCCTTGAAATGCATCAACGGTATTTGAGATCGTTTTATAGGATAAGATCGGTGATGCCCGCACCTATTCATCCCTTACCATTTGTAATATCTACTGTGCATATTTCATGTTGTGTTCCATGATGATTATATGTATTCTGATTTAAATATCTGTCGAATGTTAAGATGCGGATTTTATCTCCATGAGTGTATTCAACACACTCACCCCTTATTTTCTAATTCATGTTACAGGCAGTGATGAGCATGTCGAACCCTAGAAGGAGAGAGGAGGTGCTATATAAATATTTTTGGATCTGTAATTATTTTAATATGATGTTTCTCAAACATTCTCTTTATAAAGCAATGTTATAAAAAATACACGTTTGGTGGTTATGATTACGTGTATTTGGGATGTGAGATTCTGATGATATTTCTGCTGCAAATATTATGTTAAATCGGTTGAAACCGATGGTTGATATATAATATCTTCTGTTCGTCTTCTACCTCTTTTCTTCCTGCACACCCGTGTGGAAAACTCTGATAAATTTTATGAAAGAAAATGGGGCGTGACAAAGAGAGCTCCATACGCTTCAGCTATGGGAAGTTTGATGTACGCGATGGTGTGCACGAGGCCCGACATAGCACAAGCAGTTAGTGTTGTTAGCCATTACCTGTTCAATTCGGGAAAGGAATATTAGAATGCAGTGAAGTGGATATTGAGATATCTACGAGACACTTCTAGTATGAGACTCACCTTCGAAGATGGGAAACCGGAGTTAATTAGCTACATCAATTCGGATATGGCATCAGATGTGGATACCAGAATATCCATTTCAGGTTACTTGGTAACATTTTCCACATTAAATTGCTTGCGTCCCAAAAACATTTACTGCATGCTTTTAACTAACCATTTTTAACGGTATTTACTTTTTTACCCATTGTTATAATATAAAATTTCTACCCATTATATATGGTCAAATGTGTAAATTATCCTTAGTGAACAGTGATTTTATTTACCCAAAAAATTGGATAAAAAATTATTCTTATAAGTTTCTGAGTAGGTTAATTGTGGTTTGCCCTAAAATAGATAGCAAGAAATATTTATTCACCATAAACTAACAAAATTATATTGAAAATTTACTTATAATAAATTATATTTGATTCTATCAAATTTCTTTATAAGATTTCACATTTATTTCGAGGATCGAGTCTATCATCCTATCTTGTCACAACATAGTGTGAATTGGAATTTGAATATTGAAAAAGAGATGATCAATTATGGCAGATGGATAAAACATCAATATTGGGGGATGCAATAAAGTATCTGAAGCAGCTTCAAGAGAGAGTGAAGATATTGGAGGAACAAGCAATGAGGCAGACAATGGAGTCAGTGGTGCTGGTGAAGAGGTTAGATATTATGGCAGAGGATGAGGGCTCCTCCAACGAGAAGAACGGCGATGCCGATGAGCTTCTACAACCACATCCTTCTCAGACTCCACTACGAGAACCATAAGGGTGTTTTAGTCAATTGACTTTGCAAGGTAGTAGGATATATAGGTAAAAGTTGGCGTTGATTATTTTAAAATGTTAGCTAAAATCAATATATTTTATTTATCTTTGACTAACTATTGTTTTTTTTTAATTATTAACAAGGGATAGTCACAAAGTTTGTTTGGAATCATATCTACAAAAAGTAAAAAAATATTTGTGGAAGCATTTGAAACAAATTGGTATGTTGAGTGAACTACTTTAAAAATATTTTTGAATGATTATTTTAATAATTATTGGTGTTTATATATATGTACAATTTTATTTTGTAATTCTAATATATAAGATGTGTTGTAAAATGTTTAGTTTGTTACAATTTAAGACTTTTGTTAATTATTTAGTATCATGAAGTTGTATCATTTATTATTAAATAACAAACTTGATTATGTTTAATGTATGCTTTATATATGTTTATAGTTCATGAGGGATAATTTCATGATTATGTTAATTAGTTAATTGTAATCAAACATGTGTAACATAGTTCATAATTTATGCCAAGTTTATAAGTAATGACACTTCATAATAATCATGGTGCTTAATAAATAATAATTAACATAGTTAGTTAGTTAGTTATTTTTAAATTTAACTTAAATGTCTTTATGAAAGGAAATTACAAAGTTAACCTCCGCACTTCAATTTTTTATTTTATTTTCAACTTTTATTTCATTTATTTCTCATTGTGTGGATAAGTGAACATTTTCCAAATGGTAAAATAAGATCAGAAAACCATTTACAATAGAAATTTTTGTGTGATGTGTATATGTTTAAAGAAGATAATAATACACTTTGCACTTTGGTATCTAACAAGATACAATATTGTTTATTAGAAATATTTTGAATGAGAATTTAGAAATACTTTAATTTAATTACAATTATTATAAGTTTGTCAACTTATTTTGAATGAGAATATTTTATGTTATTTTGGTCATATGATTGTTTTAAAATTAATAATTATAGATATGCTAGTTATTAGTTGCGTTATTAATTTAAAACATGCTAAACTACTAGTAATTGTTAGCATTTGTTTACTCTATTATTAATTTAAAATATTTTAATATTAATCGATGTTATAATTATAATATAACAATTCATAAAGTTATATTTTCTTAAAATTATTAGTAAGAGACTAGTGAAATGAATAAAAATGTTGTATCTTAGTTTTTATAATATTATTAGTAAGAGACTAGTGAAATGAATAAAAATGTTGTATCTTAGTTTTTATATTATAAGTGAAAATTTTACTCTTTTTTTGTTTTGAAGATTATGGATACTTTAAACAATGTTGGTGTTGTGGTGCATCATGGATCTGGTAGTGATCCTATTGGTTCTAGGAGAGTATCTCGTGATGTAGGATATTCAGGCTTACTTTTGGTATTATACCAAATGATGGACATTAATACTAATCAGTACAAGTTGAACATATCAGGTGTATTATGTGAAAATAGTACAACATCACACTTGATCCCAATCAATAATGATGGATCTACGGTTTTTCTTTGACCCTGATGTGGGACATCGATATGCGTACCTCCATGTTGACATTCAAGAATTACAATTGAATCTTACAAATGATATGTCGTTGAACAATGAGTATGATCAATATGGTTCTTACTTAAGAGGTGATGAACCTATTTTTGTCACTTAAGGCCTAGCAAATATTGAGATTTCAAGATCGAATGTTGGTGTGGCTTCACATTCTAGACATCATGACCATAATGATGAAGATTTATCATCGGATCATGATTATGACCTTATGATCGATAGTTATGGTGTTGATGAGCTTCAAGATTTTGAATTTGATGAAAGTGAATCTGAAAGTGAATCTAATGAAGACGATGTTAGTGCTGAAGATCTCAATACTCTTTATAATCAACATGATGAAAATACATCGTCGAACTATCAAGATGTTGCACCCACTGTCGGATTTATGATCCTAAGAAGAAAGGAGTTCTTGCAAAAGAAATGATATTCAAAGATAAAAAGAACTTACAGTCTACAGTGAAAGATTTCTCAATTTGAATATCAAGACGTGCGTATCGAGTGGTTGAAAGCACACCACAATTATGGAAAGTTGATTGTAGACACAACATGGTGTCTACAAATTGTAGGTGGATGCTTCGTGCAATTTTGAAAAAGAAAATTGGTATGTGCCAAATTACCAAGTATGAAGGTCTGCATACCTGTCTTATAAATGTTGTATGTGTTGATCATCAAAATTTGTGCAAGAATATGATTGATGTGTTGTTGATGGGTACGGTTCAGGCAGATCCATATGAGATTAAGTTTGTCTAACAAGTTAAAGATAAATATCGATATGAGATTTCATATCACAAGACATGGTATCGCATGCAACGCGCAAGAGAGAATGTGTATGGCATATAGGATAGCTCAGTAAAAAAATTACCTAAATTTATGAGAGCCATAAAAAAATGGAATCCTGATACAATTGTTAAATGGTGTCATATGGAGGATGAAGTGGAAGAAGGTGAAGGAAGAGATAAAATAAATACGATTAAGTATGTGTTTTGGGCATTTAAGCCATGTATTGAATTGCAAGATTATCAGTGTTGATGGAACCTATCTTTTACTACAACAAAAATGATGTTTAGTTATGCCTTTTTTTCGCTTTGCGATGCTAATTAGCATCATGAAGTAAACTACCCACACTTGTAAAAGTGTCATGAATTGCGTTGTTAAATTTGCCATCATGAAATTTTTCCAGACGCAAAAGTCATGCATGGGTAAACTTCATTTAGGGATGCTTTTGATAATTACGTCACTAACTTTAAAAATGACGACACTAATTTGTGTCACTATTTTAAAGGATCTCTAGTGTTATTTGAATATCTTGCTAACACTAATCATTCGTGTCACAAAAAATAAGCACACTTTTTATAACATTCTTCGTTAAATTCAAAACATTGTAGAAAATTAGTGTAGTCCACTTACCAACGTTTAAATGAAATAACATCATTAATTTGGTGATACAATTCAAAGTTAAAATCATAAAATTAATAACAATTTTCAAATAAAAAGTGTCCTTTAATCTGCAACTACCTTGAATAAGCATGCTTAAAATTTGTGACGCTAAAACTATAACATACTAAAATTGTCAACACTATCTATCTACAATTTACGTTATTAAATAGTAGAACGTTATAGGTGCGTCATTACAATTGTAGCGTCATACAAAGTTATTGTTCTAATGGCAACACTTTTTAGAATTTGCATTATTAAATTGATTATGATCCCTACAATTAGCGTCCTAAAATCAACGACATTTTGAGAATTGTAAAAAAAAATTGGTGACATTGTCTATTACATATGTCCTCAATTAGTAACATTATTTTAGATATTTAGTTGTTAGATTGGTGATATTATTTCTAAATGTAGTATCTCAAATTAAATATAATATTACTATTAAATGGCTCAACATTTGCATTATACAAAACAAACAATATTCAATCAAAAATATGAAAACGAGCAATAAATCGTTCATTTATTTAAATAAAACCAAAAAGTTGAAATCTAATTCCAACCCCAACCTTAGTAATCAAACCGATCTATCAAAGACCTTATTACAAATTAATAAGTTGTTTTAAACAGAAATAAACTAAAAAAAATCAAGAACTAAAGAAAATATTTGAGCCGATTCCTTCGGTCCTCTCTAAGTTCCTATGTCAAATATTAAAAAAACCAAACAATATAACAAATTATTATTTTTTTAAGGCATTAGAAAGATACAGTAACAAAACTAAAATATTAAAATAAATTAATCAAATTCATATAATATGTATAATAAATAACTTACATTCTATACAACCATACAGAAGACATGTAACCAATAATGTATTAAAAAATTAAAAATAGTTTATTATGAGAAGTAAATATATATATATATATACATACCTGTGACATCATAGTCTTAAACTGAAGGAAATCCAGACGAAGATTATTCATGTCTCCTTATAATTTCACTTTGTTTCGTTTCTCTTGAATGAATTTTTGGGCCTTGTAATTGTGTTGGTGTTACTCCTAGAGTCTCATATCCTTTCACCCTCCCATATTGATCTTCCCCTACAATTTCAGTGAACACTTCATCTTCTATAGCATTGGAATCAACATTCTCAATTGCCGCACCACGTTCTGCAACCAAATTCGTCTGCTATCTATTTACACAGAAAGAAAAAAAAAATCTATGATCCAACTAATGGGGAAGTTAAAATGTATATCCACTGATGTTTTATTTAAAAATGAAAGCACGATGTTTACCATAATCTTTTTTGCTTCTTTATTGACAAACTTTTCATTCTTTCTTTTACGTGTAATTCCATAAAACTCTAATCGTCCAGGCTCTTTTCCATACTTCTCTTTCTCCCACAAATCCCACATGTAAAAACAAAGTAATATATTAGACTTATGAATCACATGTATAAGATCATGCTCGAAAAAATGGTAAAAATAATATGTCATTACGATATCCCAACCAATATATAATTACTGGAAATGAAGGAAATTATAAGAAATTCATCATATTCGATCTTCACTTATTCCCGACATTATCTCAATAATCTGTTTGAGCATAACTTGCAAGAGCAAGATGCCCAAGTTCGACACATTCATTATCCCACAATAATATCAAAAAGTTGAAACTTTCAAACACATTCATCCAAATAGGAAATAGAAGCACACCATCTCTCTTGTTCCTTCATAAGTATAAAATCATGCCACAACATTCCCACAAGTAAAAAAATAAAATGATAAGATCATGCTAAAAATATGAAATATAATTAAAATTGTAACTCACATGTTCTTCTTTACGTCGTGCAAAACTCTTTGAACCACAAGTATGAGAAGTTTTGTGTGTACCCTTGCGACCTTACCTCAATCAGATAATTTCTGTAATTTAAGAAAAATACTAGTATAATACTTATTTAAATAATTAAATTTTATAAGAAAAAATGACATGATTTATACCTGTCCATTTGTTGAATACCAATATTCTACCAACTTCTTCCACTGATTTGGTGGCACTTCAGCTGGAATTGAACTTATTATATGTGTCATTGTCTTATCACCACTATAATGCTTACATTTCAACTCATGTTTGTGACACTTCCACTTATTTCCAAGTGATTTTAGTGTCCATCTTTTAACATATGCATTATCAGTTAGCTTAAAGTAAGTCTACATCAACCAATTAAGTAAAAAAGTTATAAAACATATAACAAACACCAACATTATAATATAAGACAATTTTAGAATCAACTATGTATAAAATAACTTTAGTCAACTTCCACAAATGTCAATTTTGCTCACGAGGCATTAGCCTCCAATCTATCCATTAAACGGAACAAAGCTCTTTTTTCCTAGCAACAGTTCCAAGCCAACCATCCAATATTCCACCACCTTTCTTAATTGGTTGTCACAACAACACATTCACTTTTAGGTAGAGTCCAAACATCTTTGACATGGGTTGTCCCGCATTTTTTCTGCACATTACATTGACTATCTAAATATAAACAAGTATATACTTGATTGTTACAGTCATCATGAAATCTTTATGTATATTTAATGCAAATATTTTAAATAACACATACTTTCAAGATTCAATTTTAATATCAAGAATTGATAGTACCTCTTATTTCGATATCATAGAAAACTTCCTCGATAGAATCATCTTCTAATTCATCATTTTCATCCTCTAGACTATCAGGTGGTTGAGTCTCATCGTCATCAAGTGATTGAGTCTCATCATTTTCATCAGAACTTTGTTGGTTGACTTCTATACTTTTGTCATTGTTTATTTCGTCGGTGATTATCACATCCTATGGGTGACGTTCGTTTTCCATGTAAAATAGAAATAAAATGATAAAAAATCATCCTAATAAATAATTCAAGATTAAAAGTACTCATCCTCAAAGAATGAATAAATCTTTAACATGCACTACTTCTCATCACTGAAACATAGTAACATACATTGTGTAATAATCGACTTATTATGCGAGGACCACCGCTAAACTATAGATATTCTCACTCCTCTCTCTCCAACATATATTTGCAGTTTTTCATTTGAAGTTAAAAAATTACTAATAAGAAACTTTTGTATTACCCAACGTTCATAAAACAAAGAAACCTCTATAAAAATGAACATAGATAGATAGTTGTTTGAACTTATTGATCAAGATAAAAATGATAAAATAGACATCAAATGATAAAAAATCATCCTAATAAATAATTCAAGATTAAAACTCATCCTCAAAGAATGAATAAATCTTTAACATGCACTACTTCTCATCACTGAAACATAGTAACATACATTGTGTAATAATCGACTTATTATGCGAGGACCACCCGCTAAACTATAGATATTCTCACTCCTCTCTCTCCAACATATATTTACAGTTTTTCATTTGAAGTTAAAAAATTACTAATAAGAAACTTTTGTATTACCTAAAGTTCATAAAACAAAGAAACCTCTATAAAAATGAACATAGATAGATAGTTGTTTGAACTTATTCATCAAGTTTGGATCTTTTTAAAGAAGTGAATCCCCGAATTATTTTTGCATACATCTCAAATAGATCCTTTTAGAATTATAGACTTTTCAAGCATGATTGGATATATATTTAACAACTCCATAAAAGTCATCCAACATATATTAGAATAATTCAACAATCATGCTTGAATATAGAGGAAATATCAATGCTATTAATTTGGACTAAATTATAACAATTATTATCAATTATATCAAATAATAATAATAGCATCGACAGAAATTGAGCTTTTCACCTTAAACCCAAGCTCTAAAATAAGAACATAGAAGTCTAAGACGAAGAATACCAGTTTAGTGCTTTTTAAGAGAGAAGTTGCAGCAAAGAGCGTTGGAAATCAAAGATCTCAAATCTCAGCGGTTCAATTTTTGTATTCCAAGCATCAACATATATTGAAAGTATGATTCTCATATCTAAAATCCCAAATTGCAGCCTCTTATGCGAAATCTATAGGGAAGCAAGCCTCAATCTAAGACCTAATTCAAAGATAATCTCCAAATTGCAGACCCACTAAGCACCGAATCTGAAAAATCAATAGATTTTATTATGGGTGAAATCAAAGATGGAATGAAATAAAATGAGTCAAAATGGGTTTCAAACTCTTAGCCTTAATTGAAGCCCTATCATGGATTAAAGGTGGCTGAGTTTAGAAAGAATTGCGTGAAAAATGTGAGTTTGACAAAAGTTGCGTGAAAGTTATGGGTGATTTATGAAAAATGATTATAATAATAAGGATGATTTTATTTTGGAAAAAGTTATTGTTAAGCTTAGATTGTCATTTATAATTCGTGGGAGGCTTTGGATGGGATTAATATAATTTAATTTGTTGCTGTGAAATCAAATACTTTTATATATTTAATTTATTCAATTATTTTATCTTTTTATATTTACTAATAAATTTCATAAAAAAAATCCAATTTATAGATTATTTCTCAATTTTAGACTTATATTTTAAAGTTTCTCAATAAGGGGTTCAATTTAACTTTTTTCTCAATTTAAGGATTGAGTATTAGATTCAATTCTCAATTCAAGACAAAATTTCATTTTTTTTATTTATATTAATAGATTTATTTATATTCAATATGTATTCATATTTTGGATAAATTAAGACAAATTAGAACACTTTATGAATAATCTTCATCCGACTTGACCTAATTTATATAAAACAGAAAGAAAGAAAGAAAGAAAGAAAGAAAGAAAAATATAATTAATTCAATTGAGGGAATAAAATTTATATTACACTGATTAATATTAAAATTGGATTTTCAATACTTTATTCATAAAATTAAGAATATTAATTTTATGAATTGCATTGATTATATATATATATATATATTTAATAAAAATAATACAAGTTTGATGAAGATCATTCCGAAATTTCACTAACTTATCTAAATTTATCTAAAATATAAATACATATTGAAATATAAATAAATTAATAAATATAAATAAAAAGAAAAGAAAAACATTAAAATTTGTCTTTAAATTTATGAAAATACTAACATATTTTTCAAATATTAGTAATTAATTTATACCTTAAGTACCTTTTTAAAAGTGTAGTTAAAATGCTAGAGCGAGAAAGTACTATTAAAATGTTTCTAGAATTGCAGTTAAGAAACATTACTTCTAATGCAAAATTGAATGGTTATTTATACTCCAGGCTCCAGCTAACAGGTTAACAGATGAGCAACATGCAGCTGGCTTACATAATGCTCAAGTAACCAGCATTCGTACTAACATTATTTTTATGAGTAATCGCAAGTGATATACATGAGTAATCGCAACTAGGCTACACTATTGTGTACTTGAGTCATAAAATTTGAGAGCAAAGATCTTCAAAATAAAGATATCTGTAAAATTTACATCTGAAACTTTATAAATGAGCAATGAAACTAAAGAAAATACATATACAACCATTAGCAGTTAGAACAAGAAGTTTTATCCTCCCAAACAAGATTTTTATGAGGGGGCTTTACGGGTATAGGCTGATGATAAAAACTCATGTAACTTCTATATGAAAGATGAATAGTGTTTACATTTATGCTAGGATGCGAGTACTGTTTGTAAAGACACATGAGGAGAGGCTTCGATGCTATTTTTATGAGAGTAGATAGTGTACATGATCCTTTTGACACGATGCGTATTTGGTAATGCGGTTGTATGTGAGGTGGGGGCATAAACCGTAACCTCTCTCATTTCTTTAGTTATAACTCAACCAGTAGCCACCTCTCTTCATCTCTCTTCTCTACGAACCAGATCTCTCTCTCTCTCTCCGAGCTATGTCAAGAGAAAGTCCACGAAGGGATCAAACCCCAACGGCTGACTAGCCGAAACGAGATGATAATGGAAGCACGGGAGATCTAGTGTCCGTTCTGAGGTGTTTAGCACAACACTTCGAGGCAACTAGATCCAACCCACAGCCAGCTAAGTCTGATCCAAATCTAATATACGAACAATTTTGGTGATTTAACCCATCGACGTTCGACGGGAAGGGTGAACCTGCAGAAGTGGAAGAGTGGTTAAGGTCACTTGATCGATTTTTTTGGGCACTTGACGTGTACGTAGGAACAGAAGATTTCTTGTACAATCTTCCAACTCACAAACGAAGTGAGTCACTTGTGGTACTCGTATGAGAGGACACTGCTACCCGCCCAAAGAGAGGGGCTAGTGTGGGAAGAATTTAAAGAAGTGGTTTCTCATCACTTCATACCTCAGTCCTATCAGGACAAAACACCTATACCGTCGCCTTAAGATCGCGTTTGAAAATAAGATTCTTCTAACCGATCTTCATGCTCTGGAGATGAAGGATTTCGATATAATTTTAGGAATGGACTGGCTAGAGTTCAACCATGCGGTAATCAACTGTCGTGCGAAGAAAATCATTTTCCAAGCACCGGGGAAGCTGGAGTTCACCTTCAATGGGACACGAGTCAAAGTTGACTCAAGGATTATATCAGCCATAAAGGTAACCGAGATGCTTAACAAAGGAAATTGGGAAGCTTAGTTGGTCAACATGGTAAATCCCGAGCAGGGATCGCTACTAACCGAGGAGGTGCCGGTAGTAATGGAATTCTTGGATGTTTTCCCAGATGAATTATCTGGCCCTCCACTGGATAGACAAGTGACATTCGGGATTCATCTTATGCTCGAAGCGGTACCGGTGTCAAAAGCTCCTTATCGAATAACACCGAAAGAATTACAAGAATCGAAGGTTCAAATACAAGAACTTTTGGACAAAGGTTTCATTCGGCCAAGCGTGTCACGCCCCATTTTCTTTCATAAAATATTTATCAGAGTTTTTCACACGGGCGTGCAGGATGAAGAAAAGAGGTAGGAGACGAACAAAAGATAGTACATAATAACCATCGGCTTCAACCGATTTAACATAATATTCACAGCGGAAATATCATCAAGATCTCACATCCCAAACACACATCATCATCAGGATCTCACATCCCGAATATACATCATCATCAGGATCTCACATCCCGAATACACATCATCTAACCACCAAAAGTGGATTTCTTACAACATTGTTTTATAAAGAGAAAAGTTTGAGAAACATCATATTAAAAATAATTACAGATCCAGAAATATAGCACCTCCTTTTTTATTCTAGGGTTCATCATGCTTATCACCTCCTGTAACGTGAATTACAGAATAAGGGGTGAGTGCGTTGAATACACTCGTGGGGAATAAAATCCGCGTCTAAAATCTTTAACAGATAATTAAGTCAGAAATACGTATAATCATTACGAAACGCAGCACAGCAGACATTAGAATTAGTAAGGGACGAATAGGTGCGGGCATCGCCCGTCTTATCCTATAAAACGGTCTTAAATACCGTTGGTGCATTTCAAGGACCACCAAACCTTTCATAGAAGAATGGAGGTAAGGGACGAATGCATGATGGGGCACCTCAGCGGGCCCACCCCTCATAGTAATAAGTATGTCACAGCAAGTATAATCACAGCATTTAGTATTCCTCAATCATGCTTGGAATAGGGAAAACTGTAAACAGATAAAGGGTTAGAAATTACCCCCACCTTATTCGGTGGTTACCACGTGAGTTGCAAGTATCCAAGATCACGTATCCCAATGCTTCAATCCAACAGGTAGCCTACATAATTTATGGTGTTTTCTTAGATCATTATAATCTATAATTAAAGATTAAACCAACATCGAATCGGATATTGTCGATCGAGATGAGACGGATCGGAATGGTAGGCCTAACGATTGAGGGTTGAAGAAACAAGAGGCAAATATTAGTTTATAAGGCTGAGATGAAAGAGAATGAATTTTGGATCATAGAAAAAAAGAATGAACTCAATCGGAGTTGAAACGAGCTCGAACGGAGCATTTTAAGATTTATGGGTATTTCGGTAATTTGGTCAAAAGGTTGACTTTGATCGGGACCCACGACCCCCGATCCATGATATTTTGTTGGATACGTCTCGATGATAAAATATTATGAAAAGAAAATGAGATTCGAATCGAAATCGAATCGAAAATACGACGTCGCGCGCGTTCCCAGCGACGGGGAAAAATCCCGACGACATCTCCCGTCGGCTGCCTAGTTTTCTAGGCAGCGGGGGCAGGTTGGCGCCCAGGCCTCCGGCGTCGGCCTGCTCGTGCAGCCACCTTCCCGGCGCAACCGGCTGCGGTGGAGCCGTCCTATGTTATTACCACTTAGTTCCCCAGCTAGCCTGCACCACCAGCTACTACCTCCGGCCAATCATCACCGGATTCCGGAATGAATAGTGCCAGAAAAACAGCCTCAAAAATCCTTCGATACACACGTATGCACCAAACCAACCTCGGCCTTTAAAGCTCCGGCCGATAACTTCCAGTCGCCGGCGACCCTTCCCCCGACCACCTGGGATACTGGCTGGCGACTTCCAGTCGCCAGCAACCTCCAATACAACCCCCAACAGCATGCATACACAACACACACATCACACACACACACACAAAACCCCATGCAACAGCCCCTTTTCCATGTCATTTTCCGGCATCGATGCCGCCACCCAAGGCGGCGCCACCGCTCCAGTAGCTAGCCTACAACCCCGGTAGGCCTTTTGGCACCTGCAACCGCGAGAAGAAAAGAGAGAGAGAGAAAACGGGAGAGAGAAAAGGTATCAAAAAATAAGGTTTAAGGGTTTGAAGATTATTTTTCGCTGTTTTCCGACGAACGGAGAATCGGAATTGAATTCCGAAAGTTGTCCTAGATTCGTCTTATTGAGGGCTACGTTGTGTATGAAAATCAGCCAAAACCAACAACTTTGAAATTTTCCGGCGTACTCCGGCAGCGGCTTTTCAACACATTTGAAGAAACAGTGAAAATGAAATCGAACGAGGTCCAATTTATAGAAAATGGAAAGTTACTATTCACTAGGTAGGTTACTGTTCATCTAGCTAGGTTACTGTTCATGATACGATTTCATTTACTATTCACGATAAGATTTCGGTTATGTTCGTGTCGATTCCGTTCCTCGTTTTTCCGAAACTCTATATTTTGCCATTTTCTTTGCCGTTTGAGCTACGGGTGTCCGATTGACCTCTAGTCTATTTCTATCTTCTTCTTTTTACGTTACACATCTAATGGTATAAAAATATTCTATGCTCCAGGTGTATAAATTTTATCCATCTAAAACTGGTCGTTAAACACATATCTGAAACGCACGTAATTAAATTAAACACTCAAGAATTAATACACATAAGATATTTAAATTAAGGTTTACTTATTTAATTAACCAATTATGCTTTGTTTTTGTCCTGGGCGCTACAAAGCGTGTCGTCTTGGGGAGCTTCAATATTTTTTGTGAAGAAAAAGGATGGCAACTTTCGGATGTGTATCGATTATCGAAAGCTGAATAAGAGTACAATAAAGAACAAGTATCCACTCGAATTGAAGATATTTTTGATCAATTAAGAAGTGTCAGTGTGTTCTTAAAGATTGACTTAAGATCTGGCTTTCGTACAGGATAAGTTAGCACCTTTAATTTCGAGGACGAAATTCTTTTAAGGGGTAAGGGATGTAGCGCCCATGATAAAAATGAAGCATAATTGGTTAATTAAATAAGTAAACCCTTAATTAATATATTTTATGTGTACTAATTCTTGAGTGTTTAATTTAATTACGTACGTTTCAGATACGTGTATAACGATCGGTTTTAAATGGATAAAATTTATATACATGGAACATAGAATATTTTTATACCATTAGATGCGTAACCAAAAAACGAGAAGATAGAAACAAACTAGAGGTCAATCGGACACTTGTAGCTCAAACGGCGAAGAAAAGGGCAAAATATAGAGTTTCAGAAAAATGAGGAACGGAATCGAGACGAACATAACCGAAATCTTATCATGAATAGTAATCGAAATCTTATCATAAACAGTAGCCCAACCTAGATGAACAGTAACCCTAGTGAATAGTAACTTTTTCAATTTCTATAAATAGGCCCTCATTCGATTTCATTTTTCACCGTTTCTTCGAACGAGTCGAAAAGCACCGAAAATACGTAAGTCTCTCTCTCCTCTCTCTTTCTTTTTCCCGTTTCGCTTTCTGTCTCTGGCGTGCACTTGCCGCGCCGCCACCGGAGTTCGTCGGAAAATTTCAAAGTTGTCGGTTTCGGCTGATTTTCGTATACAACGTAGCCCTGGATGAGACGAATCTAGGACAACTTCCGGAATTCAATTCCAATTCTCCGTTCACTGGAAAACGGTGAAAAATAATCTCCAAACCCTAAACCCTTACTTTTTGCCACCTTTTCTCTCTCTGTCTCTTCTTCTCGTTGTTGTAGGCATCGGAGGGGCTGCCGGGGTTGTGGGCTAGACATTGAGTGGTGGCGCCGCCATGGGTGGTGACGCCGGTGCCGGAAAACGGTATGGAAAAAGGGCTATTGCATGGGGTTTTGTGTGTGTAACGTGTGTTGTTTATACATGTTGTGGGACGGCGCGGGTGGCGTTGCCGTGAGCTGCTGTTGGCCGGCACTGGTGATGCACCGGCGAGGGCTTGGGGGTGGTGGCCGATGGCTGGAATTCACCGGCCGGAGCTGTAAAGGCCGAGGTTGGTTTGGTGCATACTTATGTATCGAAGGGTTTTTGAGGCTGTTTTTCTGGCACTATTCATGCCGGAATCCGGCGATGATTGGCCGGAGGTGGTAGCCGGTGGTTCAGGATAGCCGGAGGACTAAGTGGCGACGGCACAGGGCGGCTCCGCCGCAGCTGGTGGCGTTGGGAAGTGGACTGGTCGAGCAGTGCGACGCCGGGAGGCCTTGGCGCGTGCCGGGGCCGAGGCAGCCGAGAAAACTAGGCAGCCAACGGGAGACGCTGCCCTATTTTTCTCCCGTTGTCGGGAGATGCCGTCGAGTTTTGCTCCCGTCGCAGGGAACGCGCGTGATGTCATATTTTCGATCCCAATCTCATTTTCTTTTCATCGTTCTTTATCATCGAGTCGTCGCCAACAAGATATCGTTGATCGGGGGTCGTGGGTCCCGGTCAAAGTCAACCTTTTGACCAAATTATCGAAATATCCCTAAATCTTAAAATGCTCCGTTCGAGCTCGTTTCAACTCCGATTGAGCTCATTCTTGTTTTGTTGTGATCCAAAATTCATTCTCTTTCACCTCAGCTGTATAAATTGATATTACCCTCTTATTTCTTCAACCTCAATCGTTAGGCCTTCCGTTACGATCCGTCTCATCTCGACCCATAGTATCCGATCCGATATCGGTTAAATCTTTAATTATATTAAATAAGAGATCTAAGAAAACATCAAAAATTATGTAGGCTACATGTTGGATTGAAGCCTTGGATACGTGATCTTGGATACTTGCAACTCACGTGGTAACCACCGAACAAGGTGGGGGTAATTTCTAACTCTTTATCCTTTTACAGTTTTCCCTATTCCAAGCATGATAGAGGAATACTAAATGCTATGATTATACTTGCTGTGACATACATAAACTGTGAGGGGTGGGCCCGCTGAGGCGCCCCTTCATGCATTCATCCCTTACCTCCATTCTTCTAGGAAAGGTTTGGTGGTTCTTGAAATGCACCAGCAGTATTTGAGACCATTTTATGGGATAAGACGGGCGATGCCCACACCTATTCGTCCCTTACCATTTCTAATGTCTGCTGTGCATATTTCGCGTTGTGTTTCATGATGATTATACGTATTTCTTATTTAGTTGTCTGTCGAAGATTTAGACGCAGATTTTATCGCCACGAGTGTATTCAACGCACTCACCCCTTATTCTGTAATTCACATTACAGGAGGTGATGAGCATGATAAATCCTAGAAGGAGAGGAGGTGCTATATTCGGATCTGTAATTATTGTAATATGATATTTATCAAACTTTCTCTTTATAAAACAATGTTGTAAGAAATCCACGTTTGATGATGATGATGTGTATTCGGGATATGAGATCCAGATGATGATGTGTGTTTGGGATGTGAGATCCTGATGATATTTCCGCTGTGAATATTATGTTAAATCGGTTGAAGCCGATGGTTATTATGTAATATCTTTTGTTCGTCTCCTACGTCTTTTCTTCCTGCACGCCCGTGTGGAAAACTCTGATAAATGTTTTTGTAAGAAATTGGGGCGTGACACCATGACCATTTCATTTCAAAAATGTAAGAAATGTAATTGAAAAAAGGCTAAATAAAATAAACATGACTAATTACTGCTTATAAAAAGAGATAGGAAGCAGGATAGTTAGGTGTTGATGATACAAAAACAAAACTGGCCACATAATCTGGTTGAGTAACCACTTTTGGAAGAATAAATAAGAAGATAACATAAAACAAATACTAGGTACAGGAAAAGTGAGTGATGCATTGAGCGACAAGCATAGTCAAACCCATAGCATGATGCACCCAAGAAGGTTCTTCTCGCAGACATTTCAAGTGATGACTAGATATACTTTCAAATTACATATACACTTACAATTTTTGTGAATGTACCTGTTTTAGCTTCCTTGCAGCGGGTTCTTGTCTTGTATTAACAATTAATGTTATTGTTCTTCTCCATCAACCCTAGCCCAATTTCTGCAACCAGATTCGATGTTAGTTACATTCACATTGTGAGGTATGCATTCCGTGTAAGTATCATCATCCTCTTAATGTGACCCCAATCCCATATCATACAAATCCCTCGGTTTTGTACAAATCACTTGAGACCATTCATTAATTTTAGGATCCTGCACATAAAATACTTGTTTTGTTTGTGATGAGAATACAAACGAATCATCCTGAAGAGAGCTTCCTGTATGTATTAGCCTAGAGAAGTTCACCAATAGACAACCATTTGAATCCTTTTTTAATCCACTTATTGTATTGACATCAGCCCAATCACATCCAAACATCACAATCTTAAACATTCTATAGTAATCTAACTCAATGATGTCATTAAGCACACCATAATAAGATTTTCCATCCACTGCAACAACTACTCCACTATTTTGAGTTTTTCTTAACTTTTACGAGTTTTTGTATAGCTAAAACCATTAATAATAAATCCACTAAACCGTTGAGCAATGTTGTTTGGTCTTCGAGCAATGGCTACTAATTCATCTGAACATTTATTGTTTACCATGATCGGAACCTGACATATCATATAGAAAATAATTATAAATTTTTAAATTTCCTTATATAGATTATATAATTGTACTAAAGAATTAAAATTTTTTAAATTAGATTCTCATTTGGTTTAAAAGCCATTCTAAATTTTTTTCCAATAACCACTTTTGTTCAACTCTTTGAGTTGCTCGATTTGGGTGATAAGCTCTCCTTTGGGACTCTAAAAACTCACTGATAAATTAGACTACCAGTTTACTACCTTAAACAATTATCAAGATAAAAGTTTTAAACACTTAAATTTATAAAAAAATATAGTACATACCTACGATAGGAGGATATTTGTGCATAATGAAGCAACACATATTGATGGGCTTGAGCCAAAGACATGTCATCAAGAACCACACTTTCAACTTTCCCTATTATACGTCCACCACTTGAGAAAAGAAAAATCTCTCCATTGTCAACATGATCAAAACACCTTTGAGTATGAGAAAATGTTGTTTCCACATTTTTAAGATAACGTGAGCAAAATGTTAAAAACTCATTCGCAATAAAACTTTTAGTAATGGATCCTTCAGGCTGAGCTCTATTTCGCACCACAGATTTTAAAAGCACCAAGTCCCTTCAAAATGTAAATTGATCAATATTTGCACATGTCAATTCATTTAAGGAAATACATTATGAAACTTCAAATAATATTAAAATCCAACCTCTCAATAGGATACATCCATCTATAATGCACAGGACCACTAAACATAGCCTCTTCAGCTAGATGTATAATCAAGTGAACCATAATAGTAAAAAAACCAAGGGGAAAAATCTTCTCTAGACGATATAATGTTACTACCACATTTTCTTGTAATTGTTTAAGCTCTTCTAGATTAAGGGTTTTAGAGCACAACAACTTAAAGAATGAGGACAGTTCAGAGCTGACGACTACCAAATAAGGAGGCACAGAAGCTCTAAAGCTATTGGAAGAATATCTTGTATCAAAATGTGAGCATCATGACTTTCAAGGTTAGTAAGCTTGCGATCTTTGAGATTTACACACCTTGATATATTAGACGCATATTGTTGAGAGGGGGGGTGAATAAACCTTGGTCGATTTTACAAATCTTTTTTAAACTTACTATTCTGCAAGTTATTTGAACTTATAGCACCAGCAGTTACTGCTTACAACACTAGAACACAGTGTTGCACACTGTAACATAGAGTTTTTAACGCAGCGGAAATACATGTTTTGACCAAAGCCTTGTTTTCTCAAATATACTTTTGTTTTAAAATACTTTTATGCTTATAATCAAGATATATAAAGAGGATGCAACACAAATATATAAAACAATAAAAACACTTATGGTTTATAGTGGTTCGAAGGTGGTATAATCCTTTTACATCCACTCTACTGCTATCTCGAGTAAGATTGAATTATAGGAAAACACCTAATAATCTATCAACCTAACGAGTTAACACCTACTAGAATCCAGCATACACACAGCAACTGCAAGTTCTAAAGGCAAACCCACACAGGATTTCTATACTCCCACACAAGGAAGTTGTCTATCACCTAGACAACTATACAAACAGCAAGGATAAATCCTCTCAACTGTTCGACTCCTAAAACAACCTAGCATACAACAACAAAGTTAAAGTATATATGGTTTGTTCTTCAACTAGTGCGGTGAAATGAGCTTCTGAATTCTTCTTTGGATCTTTCAGGTTGAACTCGTTCACTTAACTTTAGGTTGAGTGACTGAAACTGTAGAATGCTTGAGAATGTAGCTTTGAATGCTTGAGCTTGTTTGAGCATAAAATGTTTTGTTGTTCAGTTTTTCAGTTGTCAGTTTCAGTGTTGATCGACCTCTCTTTATACTTGTAGAAAGATATCCATTGAAGGAGATATCTCTCATTTGAATATTTTGCTTCTGATCAAAGGTATGGCTTGCATTTAATACGCCCTGACTTCTCTTCTCAAAGCATTTAATGCGGTGGTTCTGACTTACAGCTTTCTGCATCCTGTCAAACCACTTGTCGTCTCTGTATTGACTCCATGTCTGCAACTTTGATCTTCTCTTGAACGGCTCTAATTATACTTGTTTCATTCTTCGTACTGCATTTATCCTTTTTCAAATTGCAGGATGTTGTTTTTATTTGACATAGACGAGGTTTGTTGAGTATGCAGCAAGTCTTGGCTTCTGCTTTGTATCCTTGATTTACTTGTAGCAACTCTTTTCATACAGTACTGTTGTATCTTTTACTTAGAGCATTACTGCAACTACTTCCTGCAGCATAGTTGACTTTCTTCTTACAACTGTTGTGTAGTGACTTCTTCCTACATTCAGCAGCTTCTTCCTGCAGCAAAGCTTGCCATTCTTTCTTACTTGCTGTATTGCTGCATCCACTTCTTGTAGTATCTTCATACTTTCATGTACTTGATGTAGCATGGCCTTGTTGAGCTCCTCCATCTTTCAGAACCTATAACTTTAGACTCAATCCTAGTCTATGGTTTCACTTAAACATTGTAAAAAATGGGGTACTCAAACTTCCTATTACATATGTGGTTTGTTTTATCAAAATCTATACACTGAAATCCCAATAATTTCCCCCTTTTTGATGATGACAAAACCTTTTACATTATTTCATTCATGAAGGAAGTTTTTACTTTGCACTTATCCTTTTCGTTCAGGTTTTACAGTTATGATCTAAGAAAGATAAACTAATCCTGGATTCATCAGTGATGTATCATTTCTAATCCTTATCACAAATTAGCAAGATTAAAAACCATGCAGAGGTTCATAAGAAATGAACTTAAACATAAAGCAGAAAATAAAATTTCTTCATTAAGAGAGAAATTTTACAAGGATAAAAAGAAGGGTATATACAGATATATACATGATATCATACAACAGCTACTGAAATAGGGACCTCCTTGATGAAGATTCGTCAGGTCTTCTTTCAGCAGTTCTTCTTTCTTGCTCCTCTATTATTTCTTTTGAGCCCTTCCACCAGTCTCGAATGGACTCCTAATATGATTCTTCCAGCTTCTGCTTGATCTTTGGAATCTAAATCCACCTCAGCTAGAAGTCCTCACAGTAAGACACTATTTTATCTTGCTTCACTAGGGATAATTATCTTGTCTGAATCTCCAGCTCTCCATCCCTAGCAAGGTGTTCATATCTTCTCAATGCAGATTGACTGGTGTGCAACCTTTTGAAGAAGCCTTCTCTGTAAAGATATCTGAAGTATCTGAGGTACTCTCTCCTTTTATACAGAGTAATCAACCCAAATGATGGATTTCTGTCAGTAGGCAATCTAATTGCCTTGAAGATGTTGAAGCTCCAGGTCATGTTCTCTCCTTCAGGCCTCTGATCTATCAATACAGAAACTTTAGCAGATATGTTGTCTGTGTTGAGACATGGAATATCTTGAGGGGATATTGGTAGAGAGCTCTGTCTACATCTTCCATCATCTTTTGTCTGCTCTCACCAATCATACCAAGCCTCTGCATCCAGGCATTCTCTTCTTGCTCTCCTCTGGCTATCTCAGCCCTCTGAGCAGCCATCTTTTCGTTGTAATGTTTTTCTGCTTTAGCTCTGCTCACTCTTTTCCTCGAGCCTTGCTGCTCATCATCTCTCCCTCTCTTGGTGTTGTAAGAAGAGGGAGGTGCTGCGTCCTTTCTTGTAGCGGCACTGTATGCAGCTCCTGCAGCTGGTCTGCTTACAGCTGCTGCACCACCAGCTCCTCTTTTCTCCATCTCTTCGGAGAAGGAACATCAGTAGCAGTAGATGACCTTGATCTTATTTTTCTGCTCACAGGCTGATCATCATCTTGGTCATCTTCTTCCTCTACTTCTTGCCCCCCTGAGCTTCTGTATTTATCAGGAAATCCTTCCCCCTTTTTGGCATCATCAAAAGCCGAGGACGGAGCAGGGGCTATTCTGACCACAGAGGATCATGGTCTTCTTCCTGATACGGGGGCTTGTTTGGGTTACAGCAGGCCTCCATGAGTATGTTGGGGAAATGCATTGACCATTATATCCCTCAGCTCGCCGACTATCATCTCCAGATTTCCCAACCTGTCGTCAACACTCTTAGTTCACAGAGATTGGTCAAGGACATTATCTAGGAGTGTTTCCAACATCATGGAGTTGTTGCTGAGAGTCTCTGCTGCAATATCAATTGAGTTTTTGCACATCTTTATCTCTTGGCGGTTAATTGCAACCTCTCGCTTGAGCTGTCCCTCCATCCGTATCATATCCCTATACATCCTATTAGCAATATCGTTGAGGCTATTCTTGATCATCTCAAGGAGTGCTTCAATATCTTTCTTGAAGCTTGTCATGGTTGCAGCGTGGAACTTGTCACTAAGGCGCATGCTGCTCTGCATGTTAGACTCATGTTCTTGTAGTGCTTGTAGCAATTGTCTAACAACAACAACAATTTTATCGATTGATTCTTCAATGGACAATCTAGCTGCTCTTCCTTTTCTGAGACCAAAAGCTGGTGCAGTTGTAACACCCCATTTTCAAGAAAACCCTGTATTGCATGTTTTATAAAAAATTTCTTTTATCATTCAAGTATAAATGATTTAAGTGCAAGTTCTTATATTATTTAAAGTTATGATTTACAAATCATATTATGATCGATGATTTTAAAATCTTTATGATCTAATATCTTTTTCAAGATTTTAAAGGTTTTTGCAGGATTGTTCATGGAGGAAACCGAGCTTGATCCCAACTCACTCGACAGACACGAATGAAAGTAAAAGATAAGATAATAAATAAGTTTAGATGCATAAAAATGATATTAAGTTTTTTTCTATCTACTCGTTTGTGTCGTAAATGCTTTTGTTTTATGAAATTTTAATGATGATTTTTATATGTTATTTTATGTGATGAAACATAGATTACTTGAACATGAATTTATGCATCATTATGTGTATCAAAATATGTTCTTTTACTTAAGTAAATTATATAAATAAATTACCTCTTTGGTATAAGTTATGCTAATATAGCATTATTGTTATATTAAATTTTATCTCTTTGTGTAAGTAAATATACATGTATCTATATATATTATATATATATAAGGAAGGAAAAAAAAGATAATGAAAAGGAAAAGGAAAATAAAGATATTTTTACAACTTGTATACATGCATTATTAGTCTATAAAATGGAACCTTCTACACATCCTAATACCTAAAAGTTATCTCCTATTTCATGTCCTAATCCTTATAACATATAATATGATGTGATGAATCAAATGAAAGGAAAAAAAACGCAAGGGAACTTAGCTAGAAGAGAAAGAACACAAATTTTAAATAAAGGAAGAACACACCTCTTCTCTCTTGATATGAAGGTATTTTGGCTTAAACTTTCTTATTTTCTAATATTTTCTTACTTTTAGCATATATTATGAAGTCCAAAGATGTTCTTTGGAGTTATGGTTGAGATTAAATTGTTTATGAATTTCTTGAATGAAACAAAATAGGTTGCTATGCTATAATTTAATTTCTGCTCTGCTTCTCTGTTCGTAAATATTATGGGTGATATAGGAATTGATTTAGGCTAAAAACTTTTAAAATAATCTAGTATATGAAGTGTATAACATGTGTGTCAAATTTCAGAAGATTTGGAGTTAAACTCGATTTTCTATGAGTTTTCTAAGATAAGCTGTTCAGAGACAGTTTTTGTCTCGTTTTTTGGTCTGAATCAAACAATTCTCTTGAACTGTACCCTTTGATTTTATGTATGATCTTTTACTATGATTTAGAAAAAGTTCTTAGGTACGCTAAAAATTTTAGTATGCAAATTTTTGGAGTTTTGTATGATTTATGCTGAATTTTTCAACACAGGCTGTTTTCTGCATAGATCATATCCTATTTTCAATCTAGTTCTAAAATTTATAACTATTTATCTAAATCATATTTATAAGCCATATTTTACTAAGTTATATTATTTGTTCTTAAGAACGAGACAAATTTTACCTTGGGAATTTTCAAGTAAAACTGAAATTATGAGAATTTTTACAAGAAAATATGTTTTCACCATATAAAGTACCCTATTTTCAGCTAACTTTGAAAATTCATAACTAATTATGTAAAACTTAGTTTTAGTTGATATTGTTATATGTTATACTTCAACATATTATTTAAATTCTGTGAAAATATGAAATTTTTTTATGAAACCTATAATGTTTGATAAACTTTGCAATATAGACTGATTTTGAGTTGAAATTGAAGTGAAAAACTAGTTTATAGAAGTAATTTTATTTATATATGTACACAGTGAAAATTGTGAATTTTAAGAATATAATATCTAACACTATTATGTGACCATGTAAATATTCTTGTCATTTTAGGAATTATATATAAATTATTAAAAATATTACATCTTTATATGTCATTTTAGTTCTGAAATTGCTAGTTTAAACGCTTAACAGCTAACTTATAAGTGTGATTATGCTTTAGATTAAAGAAACCTAATATAAACTACAAAAGATTGTGTTATATGACATAAGAGACTAATCAGTTAAGTGTGTCGAGCGTAGTCGAGACGATCGGTGAATCCAGAAGCAATCCTTGCACTATCAACGTACAAGTGGGTAACTTCTACGGCTGAAGCTCCGTAGCTATAATCGGTAGTTGTTTCACTATCGGGCGACGACCATATGGTCGAAAATGCCTGGTCTATGAAAGTAAGGTTTAGTGGGCGAGCGACTCCCACATTCCTTCATGTTATGTATGGTCCAGGGTGAGTGTGCTCGAAGGACATGTAATATGTGCTAATTAATTTAATTGTTTCAGTATATATTAGAGAGTATAGTTATCCCACTGGGATCCCTCTCCGGAGGTGTCTCATGATGTTCTTTTTTTTTTCAGGCTCAACAGATGATGACATGGACGTGTAGTAGGTTGGGCTGACTTCTCACTGTATCTATAAAATTGTACTAGTATAATGTTTCTTTTTTAGAACAATAAGTTGTTAAATATGTATAGTATGATAAACTATAGGCTTAGACTTGTATCCTGTCATGTATATATGTTTGTCGTGTAATTTTAGATAGGCTTTTGGTATGAACATTTTACCTAGAAATCTGGGTAAGACACGAACTAGTTTTGGATATATATATCTATATGTGTTATAGTTTTCAAAAAAAACACATATATGTATAAAGCTCTCGTGTCTTCATTTTAAGTCTTCCGCTATATATTAAAAATTAATTATAATTTCTTTAATTTTCAAATAAGTAAAGGGTGACGACTTATTTCCAATTAAAAAGGAAACGGAGCATTACAGACGACCTTTTCCTAATTAATATGACTAGGGCGTTACAGCAGCATAAGGGATTATAGCTTGAGAGGTCCGTGCTGCATGATGCTTTGAAACTCCAGCTTCTTCCTCATCATCAGCATCCGCATCCGCATCCTCATCAGAACTCCTCAGCAAGCTTGATCTTCTGAAAGAAGCGAACTTCTCTTGAAATTCAGTGGTAGGATCTTCATCTGCTTCTTCCTTGTCGGCCTTCTTAGTAACCTCTACTGCTGTATCCTGGGTGGATGCAGGTATGCTTACAGTAGTAATATCATCAACCTCCTTATGAGGTGTCTCTAGCTGTATAAGGTTTACCTCAACTACTTCTTCTGTTGTAACCTCTGAGGGTACTGTCTTAACAGTTGCCCCTTTAGAAGTCTTCATCCCCTCAGGGAGTGCTGTCTCAACAGTCACCTCACCTGAGGTCTACTGCGAGGACACCATCTCAACGACCGATCCTACAACTTCGACAGCTTCCTCTACAAGAATCTCTTCTTACAGCTCTGGTTGGTTTCTTGCAGCTTCAACAGTTTGTAGCACTGTAAGCTCGACTGCTACAAGAATCTCAGCATCCATCCTACGTGTTTCTTCAGCATCTTCTGCAAGGATGTCCGCCTCCTGTACTGCTATCTCTGCCAGTACAGGGAATCCCACCTCCGCAACTGTTGGGGAACTAGCATGGATCTATTCAGGTGTAATTTAAATCAGAAATATCATAAATCTAATCATATGATTTAAAATAAATTAAATCAGATAAATCATGCTTTGAAAAATGGTAAATCATACATAGCCCTAAACATGCGGAACTAAGGGATATGTATTTACCTCTTGATCGGAGAGACACCGTTGATAAGATTAATAGCTTCAACCCAAAAACCTTCTTGAGTATTCCCCAAGTCCAAGTTCGTAGATCTGGTGGGAAATCAAACGAACTCTTTAACTCTTTTTAGGAAGAATTAATTTCTCACTTTTGTTGCTCGCACTTGTGTGTATAATTCATAGGGCTGAAATCAACCCCTATTTATACACAAAAATACAAACTTGGAGGAGAAAAAATATATCATCAAGATTAGATCTCAAATATATCCTCAAGATTTGATCACAAATATATCTTTCAAGATTTGATCTCAGATATATTTCTCAAGATTTGATCTCAAATATATCCTTAAGTAATATATGGAAATCTTGATCTCCATATATTTTGGAACAATAATTAATTCTTATCTTTTAACACTGAGTTAAATGGGCTTTTATTGGGCTACTCAAGGAGCCTTTAGGAGAGTTAAAATTGGATCTCTCAATGGACCTAGAAACAAATATTGAGCCACAATATTATTCTAGTCCATTAATATTAATTCACTCCACTATAAAACTAATATTGCACTATCCATCCTAACCCATATTATGAAATATGGCTCCCGATTATTACTTCCCGTATTTAAGATCTAATGTCCATTAATTAATTTAAGCTACCGAATGCTTTAATTAATTAATATCTTTATTCCTTGGGAAAGGACAGCTCAACATAATTATCATACCAGAAATTAATCCACTGGCCAGATTTGATATGATAAACGTTCTGAGCCCACCAAGGGGACATTATCAACTTGAACGTATCAAGACACGATTTTCTGTATTAATTTAGCAATCTATCATATAATTAATAATATTACCCAAAATACAAAGTATTGAATCTCATTGATTCTTTACCCATAATAAATCAAAGCAATATCAATTAATTATATACATTCCCAATTAAGTGACAAATATTAAGAAATTAATAACCACTGAGATCTAATTCTTCTTTCCAAGTCAGTCTAGAAGGATTATCTCGTTGTAGGTCCTATTTAGCACATCAAATGCACTAGTGTAATCTCTTGGTCAAGACAAACCAATTCGAGCCTTACACTTCAACTTCTACCAATGGATTGTTCAATTCCATCTAAGTTATGAATTTTACTATACTTATTACAATGAACTGACAATGTGATCTTCTGTGATCTTCTACACACCACATTGTCTCCCACTTATACTCAAAGTTTGCTTTTAAGTATACTACAGCATGTCCTAATAATTCTCCCACTTATACTCAAAGCAGCTTAGCGACGTACTTGATTCCCATTCCTTCCACATGTCTCTCAAATGTAATCTGAGGTAGACTCTTTATGAAAGGATCAGCTAGGTTGTCCGCCGATGCTATCTTTGCCATCACTATATCTCCTCTCTTAATGATTTCTCGTATAAGATGGTATTTCCTACCAATGTGCTTGCTTGCCTTGTGGGCTTGTGGTTCCCTTGAATTTGCAACTGTTCCAGCATTATCACAATAGATTGTAATACTACTAGGTAAATCGGGAATCACATCCAAGTCCACTAAGAAGTTCTTGAGCCAAACCGCTTCTTTTGTTGCTTCACAAGCAGCGACATACTCGGGTTCCATGATTGAGTCAGCGATGCATTTCTGCTTCACACTTCTCCATGTCATGCCCCATCTCCCAAATAAAACACACTTCCAGAGGTAGATTTTCTAGAGTCTATGTCTGATTGGAAATCTGAGTCCGTGTAACCCACAGGGCATAGACTATCCGATTGATAAACCAACATTCTATCTCGAGTTCTTTTCAGATACATCAGAATGTTCTTAACCGCAGTCTAATGTGTAGGAACCGTCGGATCGCTGATCCTATACGATTATTTGAATCAGGGTCCATGCAAATATGATTAACGTGCAGCGGAAAACGAATCATACCTTTTGCACCGAAATTAGTTCTAAGATCAGAACTGTAGATGGAGGAATCGATGAAGCCTGGACCTCACGATCTTCTGCTGTATTCCTCACCTTTATCTTGAACGTTGTGTGGGTAACGAGCTATCGAGACTTTCAGCCGTCTTCTACTAATACGTATCTCAGATTTTTATGTCTGTGTATCTATATTTCTATGTCGTGTCTAGAAAACGGCTGACTTGAGGCTTATTTATAGGCTACAATAAGGACCTTGAGGAGGATTATGAATCAGTCTCCTAATAGGCTTAGGAGTCCTTAATTCGATCTGAATATACTTCTTAAGCCTATCAAATAATATCTTAATCCACTAAAAAGATATTATTGAACTACCGTCCCTTATCCATATTAGATATGGCTCCTATTTATTATGTGCGCGTTTATCTCCCCACGTTTAAGATATCGAATGTCCATTAATTAAATGAATTACTGACAATTCAATTAATTAATATTTAATTCCAAGAGTAGTACCACTCAACTTCATTATCATGCCGAAATAAATCCACCTGCAGGGTTTACATGATAATCCTTATGAGTTCCTCAAGGGGACATCATCATCCTAAATAATTTAGTACACGGTTTCATTATATAATCAACAGCACACCATATAAACAACATTGTATCCCAATTTACCGAGCTTATTGATTTAATAAATAAATCTCACCCATTGGTAAATTAAAGAAACATATATGGAGTATACATGCCCGTTATCATACAATGATTAAGAGGACGCACATCCATAATAACAGAGGTCTTGTTTTATTTATGTAGTCAGTACAAATAAAACAACCTCAATTGGTCCTACTCAATACATACAAAATGTACTAGTGTAATCTTATAATCAAGACAGATTAATACCAAATTACAGTACAACCATTCCGATAATTTGTCCAAAATTATCTCGGCTGTGAGCTACCATTTATAATCTATAAGGAACTGATAACATGATCTTCTGTGTGGCACCACACACCATGTTATCTACAATATAAATTAATTGGACAATTGCAATAACATATATAACAAATATATAAAATGTAAATATTTGACCACAAAAGATTCTCATATCATAAATAGATGTTCATACAAAAGCTAGGCTTATAGTATACATCCTAACATAATGTTCCTTCCCGGGGTTACTTTGATATCTTGCCACCATGCCTACTGCATAACATATATCCTGTCTCGTGCACAACATTGCATATATGAGGCTTCCAACTGCCGATGTATATGGAATCTTCCTTATCTCATCTATCTCATTTTGTGTCTTCGGACGCATGTCTTTTGATAGATGGATTTCGTGCCTGAAATGTACAAAACCTTTCTTGGAATCATGCATGCTGAACCGTTTTAAAATAGTGTCGATGTAAGAAGCTTGAGATAAGCATCTTCCTTTTCTGGCGATCTCGAGTAATCTTGATCCCAAGAATATGACCAGTTTCTCCTAAGTCCTTCATATCGAACTGTTTTGACAACCATACCCTTACGTTTGACAACACATTTTTATTATTTCTAATGAGCAAAATGTCATCTACGTATATTATTAAGAATATAAAGGGAGTTCCGACACACTTCTTATAAACACAACTCTTAAATTCATTTTGAACAAATCCATATGATTGGATTACTTAATCAAAACATTGATTCCAAGCTCGCAATGCTTGCTTAAGGTCATAGATTACCTTCTTAAGCTTGCATACAAGTTTTTCTTGGCCTTTTTCAACGAAGCCTTTGGGTTGACACATGTAGATGTCTCCTTCAACACTTCCATTTAGGAAAGCTGTCTTGACATCCATTTGCCATATCTCGAAGTCTAGGTGTGCAGCTATCGATAAGACAATAAGATAGACTTAGGCATAGCTACAGGCGAAAAGGTTTCCTCATAATTGATCCCCTCTTTCTGAGTGTATCCTTCTACCACAAGCCTAGCCTTGAAGGTCTCAACCTTTCCGTCAGATCCTCTCTTTCTCTTATAAACCCACTTACATCCAATAGATTTTACGTCGTTGGATGGTTCAACAAGCTCCCACATTTTGTTGTGATCCATAGATCCCATTTCTGCTTCCATTGCAGTTTTTCAAGAATTTGCATCCTTATCTTGGATTACCTCGTTGTAAGTCCAGGGATCAGATTCATCTTCTCCGGGGACCAAGTTCGAAGATTCTCCCACAAACATGAATCGCTCAGGTTGTCGAACAACCCTCCCACTATGACGAGGTTCTGGTTGTGTTTGTGTAACGCTTGGTATATCTACTTGTACAGTTGGTACATGAGTTGGCCCCCTCATTTCATATAAGGTAATTTCACTCTTGGGCTTTCTATTACTCATACAGTCATCTTCTAAGAATCTAGAATGTGTGCTTACCACAATCCTCTGATCCTTAGCACTATAGAATAATCCTCCTTTCGTTCCTCTAGGATATCCTACAAATAACCTTAATTCCGAACGAGGCTCCAACTTATCAGCTTCCTTATATAAATATCTCGAGTAATCATCGATAAACGTAATGAAATACTCGAAACCACCTCTTGCCTGAATCGGCATTGGACCACATATATCAGAATGAATGAGTTCTAACACTTTATTGGTTATGTTCCCCTTAGCTCTAAAAGCTCTCTTAGTTATTTTACCCTCTAAACATGATTCGCATGTTGGAAACGGCTCAACATGGAGTGATTCCAACAAGCCATCACTCACCAATCTTTGAATCCTTTTTAGATTAATATGACCAAGTCTAAGATGCCATAGAAGTATTTCGTTCATACTTGAAGAATGCTTTATTTTCTTAGAAATGATCGATGTGTTATATGATTCATTTTGCATATGTGTGGGTTGTGCATAGTTAATAGTATAGAGATTGTTCACTAATGTTCCTGAATAGATAACTTCATTATTACGAGTAATAATGACATTCTTATTAAAAGAAGCTGAATATCCATCCATAACCAATTTAGAAACCAATTTAGAAACTGAAATTAAATTCTTTCTAAAACTTGGAACAAAAAGAACATCTCTTAAAACTAAAACTTTATCACTAAAAGATAGCTGCACATCTCCCACTACAACAGCTGCCACTCTCGTAGCATCGCCCATGGTGATGATGTCTCACTCCCACTTAGTTGCCGGGTTAGCTGGAACCCCTGCGTATTGAAACAAACATGATCAGTGGCTCCTGTATCCACCACCCATGAATGAGAAGAATACGCCGCTAAATAAGTTTCAATTACTAGTGCGTGAGAATTACCTTATTTTCCAGCCTTCTTAGGCTGAGGACAGGCCGTCCTCCAATGTCCTTTTAGACCGCAGTTAAAGCACTTTCTTTAAGTTATCCCTTCAACCATTTTCAGCGACAACATATCTCGTATGGTCATCTATCTTACCGTACGATTCTGATGAGCGAAGAGTTCATTAATGTTTAACATAATATCAGCAGCAGTTTCCATGTATTGGTGTTGGTGTTGCAACAAATCTGACATTGAAGCCAAGATGGTACACCTAGCCATTTCATCGGATTTCAACCACTGCTTATGATATTCCTTATCTTCTTCACTAGATTCATCTGTACGTGCAGCGGGTTTAGGTTCGTCAAGACTATGAATAAGTATCTTTTCCAATCTACATAGTTTTCTCCCTCTAATTTGTTATCTTTAAGTATATGAAACAGTGGATTAAAAGGTGATGACAAGCTAAACTGAGAATAAAACATACAATTTGTATCAATATCAAATCAACACAAAATTATCACATAATTCGATCACATGTACTGTATCAAAAATCTCAAAAAATATAAACATGTCATCAGCCAATATCTCAAAATAATTCAAATAAATCACGTTGAGTGTGAACGTTTACTCAAATACATTTGAGCAGGTTACAAACAAAGATAGTTACAAACCTTTAATTCAAAATTAATAGTTCGCTCCCACTTGACCATATAAAATTGACAGGGACTCCGTTGGGGAGTTAATATATCAATTTTACACCTAAGTAATAACCATTATTTAATACAGGATTATTATTTCGTTTTAAATAAGTCATTCGTTGGGAAGGTCATATCGCCACTAATAATAATCCACAATTATCTAAAGAAAAATTTATTCAAGTGAACTTGTCTTTGGCCTATCCATTAGGGAGAGAGGCGCTTGCCAATGCGTAGCCAAAGACTTCACAAATAAATCAATTATGGAGGCCAATTAATTAATTTATTATCCAGAATAAATTAATTAAATTACATACTTAGTCATTTTAAAATATAAGATTTTTCATGGATTTTCATGCATAATTAATCGAATTAATAACAGCAAAAATCATAAATTAAACACATAAATAATTCCAATTATCATGGTTTAATTTCTCGTTTTGAAAATGAGAAATTAGGATTTTGAAAAAATAAATCCAAGTAGCAGCCGCGACGACTTGGACAACCTGGACAGCTAGACCGTCAACCCGATCCGTCTACGTACAATGTTCGACATCGGACAACCTGGACAGCTAGACCGTCAACCCGATCCGTCTACGTACAATGTTCGATATCGTAGCCCATCGTACGTCTCCGATCTTTTTAATCCGTTACAATTTATTTACAAAAAATAAATCTAACATCTAGATCCTAATCTACCCATGAATTTTCTCATGGGAAAAACGAATCTGATCAAATCAGATAAAAAAACAACATTCAAATCGCATGAATTTAAACATACATTAAAACCATGATAATTGGATACCTGCAAAAAAGATCTAGCAATTCTACATCCAATTTCAATTTAATGTAAATAGATTTAAATTCTAATCTAAAAAACAAAGCCTGAAACCATGGCTCTAATACCATCTGTCGGGGAACTAGCATGGATCTATTCGAGTGTAATTTAAATCAGAAATATCATAAATCTAATCCTATGATTTAAAATAAATTAAATCAGATAAATCATGCTTTGAAAAATGGTAAATTATACATAACCCTAAACATGCGGAACAAATCGAGTGTAATTTAAATCAAAAATATCATAAATCTAATCCTATGATTTAAAATAAATTAAATCAGATAAATCATGCTTTGAAAAATGGTAAATTATACATAACCCTAAACATGCGGAACAAAGGGATATGTATTTACCTCTTGATCGGGGAGACACTGTTGAAAAGATTAATAGCTTCCACCCGGAAACCTTCTTGAGTATTCCCCAAGTCCAAGTTCGTAGATCCGGAATCAAACGAACTCTTTAACTCTTTTTAGGAAAAATTAATTTCTCACTTTTGTTGCTCGCACTCGTGTGTATATTTCATAGGACTAAAATCAACCATACTTATACACAAAATTACAAACTTGGAGGAGAAGAAATATATCATCAAAATTTGATCTCAAATATATCCTCAAGATTTGATCTCAAAATATATCTCTCAAGATTTGATCTCAGATATATTTCTCAAGATTTGATCTCAAATATATCTATCAAGATTTGATCTCAGATATATTTCTCAAGATTTGATCTCAAATATATCCTCAAGTAATATATGAAAATCTTGATCTCCATATATTTTGCAACAATAATTAATTCTTATCTTTTTAAGACTTGAGTTAAATAGACTTTTATTGGACTACCCAAAGGGCCCTTAGGTGAATTAAGATTGGACCTCCCAATGGACCTAAAAATAAATATTGAGCCACCATATTATTCTAGCCCATTAATATTAATTCACTCCCGTATATAATTAATATTGCACTATCCATCCTAACCTATATTATGAAATATGGCTCCCGATTATTATTTCCCGTGTTTAAGATCTAATGTCCATTAATTAATTTAAGCTGCCGAATGCTTTAATTAATTAATATCTTTATTCCTTGGGAAAGGACATCTCAACATTATTATCATACCGGAAATTAATCCACTGGCCAGATTTGATATGACAAAGGTTCCGAGCCCACCAAGGGGACATTATCAACTTGAACGTATCAAGATACGATTTTCTATATTAATTTAGCAATCTATCATATAATTAATAATATTGCCCAAAATACAAAGTATTGAATCTCATTGATTCTTTACCCATAATAAATCAAAGAAATATCAATTAATTATATACAATCCTAATTAAGTGATAGAAATTAAGAAATTAATAACCACTGAGATCTAATTCTTCTTTTCAAGTCAGTCTAGAAGGATTATCTCGTTGTAGGTCCTATTTAGCACATCAAATGTATTAGAAGGATTATCTCGTTGTATGTCCTATTTAGCACATCAAATGCACTACTGTAATCTCTTACACTTCAACTTCTACCAATTGATTGTTCAATTCCATTTAAGTTGTGAATTTTACTATACTTATTACAAGGAACTGATAATATGATCTTCAGTGATCTTCTACACACCACATTGTCTACAATGTAAAGTATATTGAATATTTATGCATTTAAATAAATAACATGCATAATAATTAATGCAAACAGTGATAAAAGATTTATTCTCATAAAATGTAAGAATCAGTTTATATACAAAGTAGCATAAAAAGCATACTTTTTAGTATATCCCCAACAGCAACTTCCTCTGTTTCCTCCGTGGTTGCGTCATTGGCAATTTGAGCAATATCAGAGAGAACTTATCTGATAATTAAAAACAGTTCAGGGGATCGCCATAATCAAGTGGCTAAGTCTCCTCTTCTTTCAGGGGATCCAAAGTGACAATTGTTGAGAGACCCTCAACTACTTGATCATATGCTGGGGAGCTTGAGCTTCCTTCTCCCCGCATTCTCCTTGGAGTATGTTGCATCCTTGTCTGCTTGACACTAGCTTGTAGTGCTAGTTCCAGCATGGCTTCCTCAGCTTATTCCACTCCAAGAGTATTGATATGCTCTTGAGCAAATTCAATATCGTCGCCCCTTTCTTACAGCCTCTGCAGTCGGGGCTAGGAAGACCTATACATCTTCCTTTGTTACTTTCATCGGCAGATCTATAGACTCTGACTCTACAGCAGTAGATCCTCTTGATCTTTCTTGCACGAACGTTATGAACTCAGGTTGCAGGAGATGGAGGATGTCATTTGATTGAGCCGACTCCAGGACAATCTTTTCCACTGTAAGAAACTCTCTCCACTGCAGCAGAGTTTCCCCCTTAGCCAGTCTCATTCTTCTCTAGAGACTGTACTGCTGCTTTATATCATCTTCAACAACTGGAAATGTTGGATCAGTCAGATCTCTTGCAGTAGCTCCTTGTTCATGCAACTGCTTATCTAACTCGACCCCTACTACAACAGTCGTCATGCTTGTAGCAGCGAGTTGGGGATTGTCTCACAGCCGCTGCACATTAGGCTCAACCTCTGCTGCAACTTTGGTTCTTGCAGCAGCTGCAGCAACATTCTTCTTGCTGCGCAGAGGGACAAGTTTTCTTGTCTTCTTCCTCCCCAAGGGTGCGTCATCATCTTAGGACGATGATGACTCCAATTCTGCTCTCCTCAGAGCCCTTTTGATGATGGGGAGGGCATTGTCTTCAGAGCTGAGGGGCAGGGCCTCTTACCTAGATTCAACATCTTCTGCCTCGCTGTTTACAGCTTCATCTCGAAGGGCCATGATTACAATTGTTTTGTCCTTAGTTTTTTTTCATGCAACCCCAACAGCTGAACCAGTAACAACCTTTTTCAAGGTCTTACACTTCTTCTTCTCTCCGAGATACTTTCCAATGGGGATGGGGGTAGGAGTTGTAAGCTGCAAACTCAGCTTGCAGAGAAAAGAGCATATTATGATGTCGTAGCTCCTTTTTGCAATGCTCTTATCTGCCTCCTCTCATATTTGCTTCAAGATGAACCTAGCCCAGTTCACCTTTTCTCCGACCATGATGGTAGACATGATCCAAAAATGGAGGTCTGTACATTTGTCATAACTCCCTATTCTGCCTTCAATGGAGTATGGACAGATATCACAGAGAAACTCAAACTCCAGTTTGAAGAGTTTCTTCAGGGCGCTTCTTTTCACTTCGGTCCCGGCATCCCTTACTAGGAAGAGATCCCATATCTCCTGAGAGATGTCTTCACTATACGTCAAGAGTTGACTTGAAGACAACCCTTCTGAAGAAATGTTGAGGCGGCGGAGATGTCACTAATGGACAGGGTTCTCTCTTCGTCATTTGCATCCATCCTAAAAAGGATAGAGTTCCTTCTCTCCTCAGATCTCCTTGCGAAGGAGAAGAATCTCTGAACAGATTCTATGGAAAATCCGGTATATACTGTGGTGAGGAGCCCTAGAACCTAGGTCCTCTCTATGGCGTCGAATATCCGGGGGATGATGGAGTTGTCATACAACACAGAAGCATAAACATGCTCTTGGTTAACTAAGCGTCCCTCTAGAACGATGGTTGGTTTGGTAGCCATTTTTGTGTGTATGAGAGAGGTTTGAAGAAATCTAAAAAAATTTCAAAGGAAAGAAACTGCTCTCTATGCTTGATACTTGAGAAATAATGCGAGTGATCAGGTTATGGTATCAGGAGGGAAGTTCAAAAGATGTGTAGTAAGATCAACGATTGAGATTAAAAGAGAGGACTTGATCTTACAGTCCTTATAAAAAAGTGGAGGGGTCAAAGTATAAATACCCAAAACTTAGACCGCATCTTTTCAAATCCTGACACATGCAGTCTTGTATTAAATATGAGGAAAGACATGCATTTTGCAGCCTAATTTATTATCTTTTTAAGGTTGCAGCATCCTGGTATGAGGTTACAGAGTATTAAATACTCTTAAGAAATAAATGATATAACCTTCTGCTGCTTTCTTCGCCTGCTTACTGTTTATACAGTAAGAATTAAAGATGCAGCTTTGTTTGAAGCCAGCGCTGTATGAAGTTGCATCTTGCAACACGATTCTTACAGTTTCTCGCAAGGTTGCAGGGATTCCCCCTAAGCTTCTGCAACTTCTTTTTCCACTCATAACTTTAGAATTCCCAACTTGTTTCTTAGCATTGAAAACCTTGATTCATATAAAGGTTTAGTGAATATATTAGCTAGCTGGAGATCCGTATGAACTTTCTCCAGCACGACATCTTTCTTTTCCATATAATCTTTTATAAAGTGATGTCTGTTGTCGATGTGCTTTGTTCTTAAGTGAAAGACTAGATTATGGGTAATTGCAATAGCACTTGTATTGTCACAAAGAATTGGAGTCTCTTTTTCTTCAATTCCATAATCTCTGAGTTGCTGCTGTATCCAGAGGATTTGAGCACAGCAACTTCTGCTGTAACATATTCTGCTTCTGTTGTAGATGTTGTTATTGAGGTTTGCTTTCTGCAGAACTATGAAACAAGTCTGTTTCTCAGAAACTGACAAGTTCCACTTATGCTTTTCCTATCAATCTTGCAACCAACATAATTTGAATTAGAGTAGCCTTTAAGCTTGAATCTTCATTCCTTAGGATACCATAGACCTACTTCTTAAGTTTCTTTCAGATACTTGATGATTCTTTTAACTGCTGAAAGATGTGATTCCTTTGGTGTGTTAGGATGTATACTATAAGCCTAGCTTTTGTATGAACATCTATTTATGATATGAGAATCTTTTGTGGTCAAATGTTTGCATTTTATATATTTGTTATATATGTTATTGCAATTGTCCAATTAATTTATATTGTAGATAACATGGTGTGTGGTGCCACATAGAAGATCATGTTATCAGTTCCTTATAGATTATAAATGGTAGCTCACAGCCGAGATAATTTTGGACAAATTATCGGAATGGTTGTAGTGTAATTTGGTATTAATCTATCTTGATTATAAAATTACACTAGTACATTTTGTATGTATTGAGCAGGACCAATTGAGGTTGTTTTATTTGTACTGACTACATAAATAAAACAAGACCTCTGTTATTATGGATGTGCGTCCTCTTAATCATTGTATGATAACGGGCATGTATACTCGATATATGTTTCTTTAATTTACCAATGGATGAGATTTATTTATTAAATCAATAAAGCTCGGTAAATTGGGATACAGTGTTGTTTATATGGTGTGCTGTTGATTATATAATGAAACTGTGTCCTAATTATTTAGGATGATGATGTCCCCTTGAGGAACTCATAAGGATTATCATGTAAACCCTGCAGGTGGATTTATTCCGGCATGATAATAAAGTTGAGTGGTACTACTCTTGGATTAAATATTAATTAATTGAATTGTCAGTAATTCATTTAATTAATGGACATTCGATATCTTAAACACGGGGAGATAAACGCGCACATAATAAATATGAGCCATATCTAATATGGAACAGAATTCCAATATTATGTCAGAATTCGATTGGTCAGACTTGTTTTATTCGATTGGTCAGAATTCGATTGTTTTATTCGATTGGTCAGAATTCTATCTAATATGGAACATAATAAATAGGAGCCATATCTTCTGTTTTATTGAGGTTGAAGAAACAAGAGGGAAAGATCAGTTTATATAGCTAAGGTGAAAGAGAATGAATTTTAGATCATAATAAAATAAGAATGAGCTCGATCGGAGTTGAAACGAGCTCAAACAAAGCATTTTAAGATTGAGGGGTATTTAGGCAATTTGGTCAAAGAATTGACTTTTACCGGGACCCATGACCCAGGTCAAAGATATTTCGTTGGCGACGTCTCGATGATAAAATATGATGAAAAGAAAACGAGATTTGGATCAAAAATCAAATCAAAAATACGGCGTCACGCGCGTACCAAGCAACGGCGAAGAAAAACCCGACAGCGTCTCTCGTCATCTACCGAGTTTTCTTGGCAGCGGGGGTGCGGGCTCTCGGCAGCGGGGGCACGGGCTCTCAACAGTGGGGGCAGGTTCGCGCCCAAGCCTCTCGGCGTCGACCTTGCTCAACAAGCCCACTTCCTAGCGCCACCCTGTGCCACCGCCACTTCATCCTTCGATGAGCCTGCACCACCGGCTACCACCTCCGGTCATCCCTCATTGGATTCCGACATGAATAGTATCGGAAAAACAGCCTCAAACACCCTTCATCACACACGCACATACATAACCAAACCCCACCTTTCCAGCTCCGATCGACGACTACCGATCGTCGGCCACCACCCCCAGGCCTTCGCCGATGCATCACCAACTCCGGCCAACAGCAGCTCACGGTGGCGCCACCAGCGCCACCCCACAACATGCATACACAACACACACCTTACACACACACAAAACCTCATGCAACAGCCCCTTTCCAGCCCGTTTTCCGGCATTGGTGCCGTCACCCATGGCGGCACCGCCCCTCCAGCTGCTAGCCCACAACCTGCGCAAGCCCTCCAGCGGCTAGCCCATTCCTCATTTTTCCGAAACTCCGTATTTTGCTCTTTTCTTCGTCATTTGAGATATAGGAGTCCGATTGACCTCTAGTTCATTTCTATCTTCTCATTATTCCATTACGCATCTAATGGTATAAAAATATTCTATGTTCCATGTCTATAAATTTTATCCATTTAAAACCGATCGTTAAACACGTATCTGAAACGCATGTAATTAAATTAAACACTCAAGAATTAATACACATAAGATATTTTAATTAAGGATTTACTTATTTAATTAACCAATTATACTTCGTTTTGTCTTGGGCGCTACACACTTCCTCACCTAAGTGAGTGGGATTTTTCTGATAAAGTGAGATCTACTAGGTGTGACTCTCCAAATACTTCGAATCAAGCAGGATGTCCTAGAATGAGTAGACGTCATTCTGGCCTTGAAGCATCTGAAAGTTATCAAGGAAAAAAACAATGCTCTAAATGTAGTGAAACAAGACAAAATTATGTACTCAATTTGTCTCAATTGGATCCGACAGTATTGAACTTACCTAACCCATTCAGTCCAAAACAAACATGTTCAAAAAAGAAGTGTAGTAATGCAAAGCTGAGGATCATATAAAGATCAAATGTACAAGTTGTCAAGACAATCAATCTTGATGTATAAGGTATACCTAAAATACACTTTACATTAATAAATGTCACATTTGTCCATTATAAACTAACAACTAATATTTAACTTTTACAGGTGAATCAAATTGTTGAAGGCTCAAATGACAAGATGATCAAACCACTTATTCTTAGTTGTAATGTCGATGTAATCTATTAATTTAGCTGGCTAATTTTTAGTGAAGACTTCATTTATTATTTTTCATGTTATCTATTAACTTTCATATTGTTGAGATCAGTGTTCTAAATTTTGTTAGGCACTAGTCGGGTGCTTGACAAGCACCTTGCGCCTAGAATGTCTAGGCCACGCTTAGACGTCGTATCTAAATTAAATAATATTTTCTAATATTAGATAGTTTTCTTAATAAATTTTTTATCTTTAAAGACATTTTTGGAAATCTTATATATATATATATATATATATATATATATATTTAATTTATTTTGGAGGACAAATAAAAAATATCTCATTTGAGTTATATTTATATGTGACTTATTCATTGATTATTAATTTTTTTGTATTTCTCAATCGGTAATTTTCTATGTATATCTAATTGAATAAAATAATTTGATAGAAGTGTATTATACAATGAGAACACCATCTCCATCTATATATATGTAACAATAGAACTACAAGAAAAATAGCAAATTTTGTGTTCTACCATCCAAATGAAGTTGTTACTTTAGGAAAGATGTATTTATTAAATTACTATGATAATTTATCATTTTTTACTTTAAATCAGAATATTTAACAAGTGGGTTGATTTTCCAGAAAAGTTGAACTATTTTTCATTAGAAATTATAACTCTGCAGATTTTTGTCTTACATGCTGATTGAGCATATATGAGCAGACACTTGGGCGGAATTATTTATTTGTGAGAAAATCACATTTAATATAAAAAAATTATTTGCAAGCACTTTTTACAGGTTCCAATATATTTTATGAGTGATTCACAATATTTCTTGAGATTTGCAACTTTTTGCATCCTCTAGAATTACTTTTGCAAAATATTTTATTTGGCAACAACTATAGGGAAAAACTAATTTACGGATATATTAAAAAAAATTATTCAATAGTGAAACATCTATTTGCAGGTTTCAAAAATAAATATATTACAACCCATGCAAATTAAAGGTGAGTTTTCATCTATTAATTATGAAAATATAAATAGTGGTGGTATCATTTTTACCAAACCTATTGTAGATATACAAAAATATGTTAAAGTGCAGTCCTTTAATTTTACAACAAAGTATGAGTTTATACATTTTATAACAATATACAATCCTTCGATTATATTCTAACTATATCTTAACACATGCTAATGATGCCTTTTATCTTGTAGATTTAATAGCTCCTACCTTTTCCGTTGTTCATGAAATTGATCCATCAAGAACGCAAGACATTGAAGCTCCGCTTGATAAGGTCCTGCATTTAACAACATAAACATTTATCAAAGCCTTGAATATATTGTCCACGATTCAGAGGTTAAAAAATGACATTAAAAGTTTTGTACTTATGTTTCTTTATGCTATGCAGAAAAAAAACATGTCGTTGAACATTCATATATATGTTTTTTTGGTATTAGGGGATAAGGATCCATACTACCGTGAAGCGTGACTATATGGCTCGATTCACAAACCTGATGACTGAGAGACATGTATATGCAGTTAAAAACTTCGTTGTTCTTCAAAATAGAATGAAATATTAAACAACAACAAATAAATATATTTATTAGGAGATACCAAATGAGTCAAACTCTCTAGGATGATGTTAGGATATCAATGTTTAGATTTTGATGAGACAAACCAACCTTGTATAGTAAAAACTCCATACAGTCATATCGTTGGGACCGGGAAAAAATATTACTATACGGAGTTATTCTTATATAGAGTTTTACAAAAAAAAATAATTTTTTCGTATAAAAAATAATATAAATATAAAAATAACATATACATTGTATATTATCTATCTCACAAGTTCATGTAACTAATTTAATAGTTTTGACTAAGAAATTTAAATACATACACTTGAGTTAAATCAAAAAATGAATCTAGGGACTATAAGCTTTGACAATTTAAATACATACACTTGAGTTAAATCAAAAAATGAATCTAGGGACTATAAAATTTGACCATATATGTGTATAAATTTTGGGTTATACTTCTTGTACTACACATCAAACAAAATGGCATCCAAAGAGAAAAGAACTCAAATTCCTGAAAAAATTAGAGCTGAGTTGTACAAAAAGAAAGATTTGCACCCTAGTTGGAAGCAAAAGGATTTTATGAAGTGGCTCAAAGAGACTCATGGTTTGGAAATATCACAATCAACAATATCTAAGACGTTAAAGACGGCAGTCGATCGTGAAAAAGATGTTCCGAACCCGAATACAATACGTATAAAATCGGTAAAGTACCCACTAATGGAGTCTGCACTTTATGAGTGGTTTGTGTGTAACCAAGAGCATGCAATATTAGTTGTTAATTACTAAAAGAAAAGGGAAACATTTTCTTAAAGCAACTTTATCCAGAAGCAACCTCGTTTGAATTTTCAAATGGGTGGTTAGGAAAATTCAAGCAAAGACATGCAATTCAATCACATCGCCGTTTTGGTGAGAGTGGTTCTGTGGATATGGAAAAAATTGAAGCATGCTTCCCTTCAATAAGAGAAGAATTGGACAAATAGGCATGGAAGGACATTTACAACATGGATGAAACCGGTCTATTTTATCGAATGCAAGCTGATAATTCTCTTGTGACAAAGTAGTTGGAGGGCCGAAAACAAAATAAAGAGAGAATTACAATCATCATTTGTTGCATTGGGGATGACTCCGACAAACTTCCTCTTTGGATCATTGGTAAATTTCTTAATCCTAGATGCTTCAAAAATATTAACCGTGATACTCTCAACTGTACTTATCGAGCGAATTCAAATGCATGGATGACATCCTTACTCTTTTTGGAATGGCTAAAGTGGTTCGATAATCGTTTAGACAGAAACGTCTTGCTCATTTTGGACAATTGTACTGCTCATGGAAAAAAGGATCATCTCCTCCCTCTTCATCATACAACAGTAATGTATTTGCCACCCAATAGCACATCCAAAATTCAGCCATGTGATGCAGGAATCATAAGAAACTTTAAAGGTTATTATCATCGTAGGTTCAACCATCTACTCTTGAAAAGAATTAAAGATCGTGTTTTGGAACCATCAAAGATATCTATCCTTGATGGAATTGTAAATGCTATTGCTTCTTGGTTAATAGACGTGAAGCCAAAAACAATTGAAAGTTGCTTTAAACATTGCAAGATTCGGACCTCTAGTGTTGATGAAGTACAAGTTGCAAGTGAAATGGATGAAGAGAGACTAAAATTACTCATTGAATTGAGCTCTCAAATTAAGGCACTACACTACCACAACGAAATGGATATTAATGTCTTCCTTAATCATCCGGATGAGCGACAAATTACTTATGTCTTAACCGATGAAGAAATTATCGTGGGAATCAGGCAAGAAGACGAAGGAGATAATCCGGAAGATGATAGTGCTGAAATACCACAAGTTTCGTGTCATGAAGCTTTAGTTATGTTAGATAAGTTGGAATCATTTTGGCTTCAACAAGAGGGATCACATGCAAGCTAGCTATTGAGCACTCGCAAATTGAAGGATCAAGTATCGATCTATAAAATTAAGTCGATGTCACAATCGACTATAGATAAATATTTTAAGTCATCTTAAACATGTTATTGATTTTGATAAACAAAAATATAATTAATAAATATTTTTATAATATATTAATCATTTATTCCTATATAGAGGTATAAATCCTTAAGACGGGACTTGAAAAATGTATGACTTATGACAATGTGGAGTTTATTCTTATTTATAACTAGTCCCAAGTTGAGAATTGAACTTTTTATTACTATAGGGAGTTTATTCCTATATAGAGTATTACTATAGAGAGTTTTTACTGTAATAGGAAATTAGAGTACCCCATTTTTTACAATGTTTAAGTGGAGTATAGACTAGTTTTGAGTTTGTAAGTTTAATATGAAGAATGGAGGACTTCTAAGTAGGCTTGTATGCAACATGCAAAGGTAGAAGTGAAGACTCTGCAAGAACAGCTCTAAGAGAAGTAGTTGTAAGAAGATAGTACAACGTAGCTGCAACTAAGAGAAGAATATAACATCACTGTAAGCTAAAGATACAGCATGGAGTAATGAAGGATGCAGACTATTATTCAACCTGTTGTATGTTTCAAGAAAATATTAAATGCAGCAACATAGATAATCTAAGCTCCAATACGAGAAAGATCAAGATGCAGATGAGAACCAGAGTTTTTACCGGATCATATAAAGCCGGTAGAGACAAACTCAAAGTTGAAGGCATAGACCTAATCCTAAGAAGACAAGTGGCCTGACAGAACGTAGAAAGTTGTAAGCCGCAACTACCGCATTTAATGATTCACAGTGCAAAGTCAAGATTCATTTAATGCAAGCCATATATTCGATCAAAATATCATTTTCAAATGAAGAATGCCTTCTTGAATGGGCATTTTTCTACAACTATAAATAGAGGAAGAGTTGCACCAAAGCAAGTAAATGAAACATTTGCTCTCAAAAGACTAAGAAAAATTCAACTTACGGGTAAAAACATGTCTTATGAGCATTACATCGTGCTCAATGATGCTAATATAGATCTATATTATTCATAACAAAGATGTCAGACCATATAGTGGCAAAAGTGCCTCATCTAATGTGGTGGAGGTGGGACCTACCTATGGATAGTGGCACTAGTTGGTGGCTCGACGATATTTAACAGTGACGCAAATGTATGAGCTAATGGCTCTATAGTAGCTGATGTCTCAATTGTAGCCGATGGGAAATATGGAAACTGGTGGCTCTATATTAATTAATGGTGGATCAAAGGTGGAACCTGGTGGATTGGTCATAGCTGACGGTGTCTTAGATCAGATAATTAGTATCTCGACTGTATCTAGTAGTAGCGCAGATGTGGAAACTTGTGGCTCTATATCAACTAAAGGTGGATCAAAGGTGAGACCAAGTGGCTCTGTCATAGTTGGTGGTACCTCACATTTGGGAATTGGTGGCTTTATAGTAGCTTATCTGGTACGATTAGCCTAATATGATCAAGCAGATCGTCAGCACTACCATTGAGATGAGGAGACATAGTCTGATCTACACCTATAGCAGCTCTATTTATAGCTCTAAAGTCTGCACAATCCCTAATGAAAGATGATGAAACTTTTCAATCAGATGGAGCTGGAGAAGATCCATCAGGAGTTCTTGAACTAGGATATGTTATAGTAGCTTAGTCACATATGTCTGTCTCTATGCTTTCTTAGTCTCCTCATTCCATCTGCCATATCAATCGTGAGGGCTACCGACTTTGTCTTCTCAATATGGTCTTACATGTCTCTCTAGCAACATTTTCTAGATCCATTGAAGTGTGCATATCTAATGATTTCAAAATCAGATCTAAACGTGGTTGAAAAAAGCTGTCCTTATGCATGAAATGGAAACTTGTCCTAATATCTTAGATACATGCTGCCAATATATTTGTTGTAGCTCCAAACCACTAGGATCAACCGTGGAATGACAATCTAACTACATATAAAAATTCAATGATTGCAATTAAAAATAACTTAAGGAATCAATCATAAATATAACTAGATTAAAAAGAAATATGTGGTCACATCAATAATGATCTTACTAAATCTCCACCTTCAAAATCATGGAATCAAGTCGTCTAATACTCTAAAACCACATTGCAAACTTGAGGTATAGCCTCATATGCAAAGACCTATTGAAAATAAAATAACAAATCCATATTATTATAACAAATAATAAACTTTAATATAAAAAGAAAAAATAAAAAACTAAACACGTACCAATTGTGGAAAAGTGCATCCATAAAGTGAGAGATGTGTGTTCATGATGCTGATATAAGTATCTATGGAAGAGAATTTACGTAGTGTAATTGCATCGAAAATGAATACTTCCCTATGAAAAATTCTCCTACAATTGATAATCGCCACTAAAGTTTATACCCACTGTTCAATGATCTTCCCACCATCAAACCCATATAACACATAATCTACAAGCAACACTTTTGTTATTTTCAAGCAACATAAGTTGAACTACAGAAAAATTATTTTTTAAAGGATTTGTAGGTTGTCTATCGATACACGATCCAAACATTGTAATCATCAAACATACACTCCAATCATAGATGAAGTATGATCAGAATTAGGTTCAAAGGGAGAATCTGATGGGAATTTAACCCCCGAGAATTACATCTGATTAAATCAGAAATCTCGTCATAGGATTAATTATAATGTATATTCTAATTGACAATTAATCTTGTATAAGAAGGTTAACGAAATACCTTGTGTAGCGTGCTTTAACAATTTCTCTGCACGCCTCAAACCGTCAAGCCTTCTCCGGTGTTCTCTCTAGAACTTTTCTAAAGTATACGTGTGTGGGCACCGTATAATATTGTGGACTATTTATTAGAATAAAAACCTAGGATTTTTAGGACTCCTATTCTTACTCTCCAAGATTCCTTTTCCATATAGGAAAAATATTTGGATAAAATCATATCAGATATATTTATCTCATAAATATCTCTTAACTGATATATTTATCCGGATAGTCCATCAAACTTAATTATACTGCAATACATATTATAATCTTTATAATATATTAACTTCATAATAGAGCCACCGAAGGGACCCAATCAGACCCAATTAAATTAAGCTCCAATAAATTGATTTTGACTTAATCAACTCTTGACTAATCAAAATAACTTATTAATCTCGTTCAATTCTACTATAAGTACGAGACTGCACTCTTAATTAAATTGGATTTATTGAAGTAAATAAATCAATAAAATATATCCTCTGATTGATCAATCCAACATATTACCCCTTTCGATCAATTAAAAATTAGGATAGGCTACCATGACCAATAAGCCTTCTTTCCAATATTTATCAATCTCAAACCTCAACTTCTATCTGACAGTCCCGTATGATCACATCACACAATTTAATTCAACAACAATGTTGAATACTGAGCTCAAATTTTCTGTCAGATAGAAAAACATATGAGATCATGATCATGCATATTTAATAGGTGAAGGTGTCTAATATTACAAATATATATTCTCCATTATTTCACTTTAATTCCCAAACCACCGAGTATTGACCAACTAAATGATCTCACCTTTTGGCATCTCAAAGAACTTCAAGTTAGTAACAAAGTTACACTACTGCTCAAGATTAAGGTAACATATACGTCAATCAATGAATTTAAATTGCAAGGTCAAACCACAATTTAATTTCATATGATCCTGTCCAATACACCATATGTGTATCCTCAATTCCATTTCCAAGTTAAAGACAAACTTCAATGAAATTGAGATGATCTTATCAAAATAAATTACCCAATTTATTTACTGATCACAAACAAAAATTTATGGATTGAAATTAAATCGAATCTTTCTGTGCTTAACAACTTAAACACTCGATTTAAAATATGTCTACAATCCATGGACTCATGCAAAGCTCAATCATACATTCAAAAGAACAAATTATATCAATTCAAAAATGTTTAAAGAAACAAAGGTTTACTCAAGGGCACATAAGTTTATATATACTAACAACATTCTCTCCCACTTGCCCTAGAGTAAATGGGACATGTCTAGTACACCCATGTTCCTAATATGACCCTAAAAAATACCACTGGATAAACTCTTAGTAAAAGGGTTGGCAAGATTATCTACAGATGCAATCTTGCATACAGTGACATCTCATCGTTGAACTATATCCCTTACAAGGTGATACTTCTGCTCAATGTGTTTTCCACGCTTATGGTTTTTTGCTCTTTTGCATTTGTCACTACTCCACTATTGTCACAAAACAGTGTTAGGGAATGTAACGCAGAAGGAACCACCTTTAGGCTTAGCGAAAAATTTCTTAGCCATACTGCTTCTTTGGCTGCTTGCACGTACTCAACCTCCATAGTGGAATCAGCAATACACGATTATTTTACACTTCTCCAAACTATTGCTCTGCCACCAAAAGTGAATACTGATTCTGATGTAGATTTTTGAGAATCTCTATCAGCTTGAAAATCAGAATCAGTATATCCCACTAACAATAAATCTGATGCTGAATACACCAACATATAACCTCTTGTTCTACGAAGATACTTGAGAATATATTTTACAACAATCCAGTGTTCAGGTCCTGGATTCGACTGATATCTACTGACTATCCCAACAGCATAACAAATATCTAGTCTCGTACATACCATTGCATATATGAGACTTCCTACAGCAGAAGCATAAGGAACTCGTTTCATGTATTCCACTTCACTAGGATTTTTTGGATATTACTCCCGTGACAAGTGGATTCCATGTCTGAAAGGAGTCAGACCTTTCTTGAAATTCTGCATGGAAAATTTTACCAGTATTTTGTCAATATATGAAGCTTGAGATAAAGCAATCATCATGTTTTTCCTATCTCGTAAGATTTGGATTCCTAAAACATAGTTTGCTTCTCCCAAGTCCTTCATATCAAATTATTGTGCTAACCAGTGTTTTGTTGATGTTAACATTCCCACGTCATTTCCAATCAGTAGGATGTCATCCACATACAACACGAGAAAAACCACATTCTTGCTATCTATCTTTTTATAGACACAAGGTTCTTCAAGATTCTGATCAAAACCACAAGTTTTAATTGCTTGATCAAATCTAATATTCCAGGTTCTAGACGCTTGCTTAAGTCCATAAATGGACTTATTCAATTTGCATACTTTATGCTCTTGACCATTTTGGATAAAACCATCTGGTCGCATCATATAAATGCTCTCGTCAAGATTTCCATTAAGGAAAGCTGTCTTGACATCCATTTGTCACACCTCATAATCAAAATGAGCTGCAATGGATAAGAAAATTCGAATAGACTTTAGCATGGCTACCGGTGAAAAGGTTTCTTCGTAATCGATCCCTTACCTTTGGGTATAACCCTTGGCAACCAATCTAGCTTTAAAGGTCTCTACCTTTCCATCTATTACTCTCTTTCTCTTGTAGATCCATTTGCACCCAATGGGTTTTACCCCTTCAAGCTTATCTACAAGATCCCAAACAGAGTTAGTGTACATGAAATTCATTTCTGAATCCATGGCACTTCTCCAATGATCAGCGTCTATATCTTCTATAGCCTCGTTAAACGAAGTGGGGTCTTCCTCTTGCTCAGTAGAGACTGCCTCAAAAGACTCTCCATAGACTAAGAATCTAGAAGGTCGTTTAACGACTCTCTTACTTCGTCTAACCGCTATAGGTTCCTTAATGACTGGAGTTTGTTCTTGTTCTCTATGTCCTTCCGTATTCATTTCTACACCCGGAGGTGAATGAACAATAGGATCATGATTTTCTACTACCTCATTAATCGTAGAACCAGTTGGCACAGTAGGTGGAACCTCAATGTGTCTCCCACTAGATCCAATAGCCGATGGCGGTAGATTTATGAATTCAGGATGCATAGGTTCAATGCGGATCTCTAGATTAAATGAACCAGGAATATTTTCCCCCACCTTATCCAAAAGAACCTTGTTCCTGGATTCATTCTCTTCTATATACTTGTCCTTTAAGAAGGTTGCATTTGTACTTACAAATACCTTCTTATCCTGAGGACTATAAAAGTAGTACCCCCTTGTCCCTTTAGGATATCCTACAAACACACATAATTCTAATCTTGATTCTATCTTCTCCGTCTTACCTTTAAGCACATATGCAGGACATCCCCATACACGAATATGTCTTAGATTTGGCTTACGCCCATTCCACAATTCGAGGGGTGGTTTAGGTACAGACTTAGACGGAATCATATTCAGCACATACATAGCAGTTTGTAGTGTATATCCCCAAAAGGAAGTATTAAGAGTAGAGAAGCTCATCATAGATCTGACCATGTCCAACAAGGTCCTATTTCTCCTTTCCGAGACACCATTCTGTTGTAGAGTACTTGGTGCGCTCAACTGAGATAAAATCCTATTCTCTGTCAAGTATGCTCTAAAGTCACTAGATAGATATTCACCATCTCGATCAGATCGAAGTGTTTTTATGTTCTTACCTAATTATTTTTCTGCTTCCAGTCTGAATTCCTTGAATTTTTCAAGTGTCTTAGACTTGCGAGCCATTAGATAAACATAACCATATCTTGAGTAGTCATCAGTGAAAGTGATGAAGTACTCATATCCACCTCTAGCTTGGACTTTAATTGGTCCACATACATCAGAGTATACTAATTCCAAAACTTCCTTGGCTCTCAGTCCTTTGGGCTTGAAAGACCTCTTAGTCATTTTACCCTCCAAACAGGATTCACATATAGGTAATGGTTCCACCTTTAAATCAATCAAAGGGCCATCCTTTACATGTCTTTGAATCATATTAAGGTTAATATGACCAAGTCTTACGTGCCAAAGGTAAGTCTCATTAGTTGGAGATAACTTTATGCGTTTTGTGGTGTGGTATAAAAAGTTGTCGGTTTGTTTTAAGATATACAAATCATTATCCAAATGTCCCTTACACACTACAGCTTTATTGAAAGAAATATCAACCGTCATAGAAGAGAAATGAACATGATATCTTTGTTTGAATAACAAAGCAACAGAAATCAAATTTCTAGTAATGTCTGGGACATAATAACAATTTCTTAAAACCAAATGTTTTTTACTTGAAAAATAAAGATAAACATCTCCGACCGCTTTTGCAGAACCACAGCTCATGTGCCAACCCTCAAGGTATGATCCCCTTCATTAAGCTCCTTGGTTACTTGGAACCTCTACAAAGAATTGCAAACATGGTTAGTGGCTCCAGAATCTACTATCCAAGTATCTGTAGAATCAACAACTAAACATGACTCAATAAAGGATAACTCACCCTTTTCTTGTTTCTTAGCTAGGTAAACTGGGCAATTTCTTTTCCAATGACCCTTTTCCCTGCATTCAAAACATTTCCCTTTTGGTTTCCCATCAGATTTCTCTTGGGTCTTAGCTTTCTTTGCTTGTTGTTGTGGACCCTTCTTGTTGGACTTCTTCCTTTTTCCATCCTTATTTTTCGGTTTGGATGAGGATAGCCCAGCAGAAGAAACAATGTAAGCATCACCACTTTGAACCTTAAGAACACTCTCAGCGTTTTGAAGCTCTTTCATCAGCTCGGTCAAGGATATGTTCAGCTTATTCATGTTATAGCTGACTTTGAATTGTGAGAACATCTCAGGGAGAGTGTCTAAAGCCATGTCAACTTGAGTCTCCGCACTGATTTCAGCCCCTAAAACCTCAGCCACCTTGAATTGATCAATCAGCGTAAGCATATAGTCTCTCACGGGCGTCTCAGGTTTCATATGCAGGTTCAAAATGTTCCTAATGGCAGTCTGACGAGCTTGACGTCCTTCATGCGCAAACATTTCTTGAAGGCTTTCCATGATTTCAGTGAATGTCCTCATGAGTTGATGTTTTTGTTGCAACACATTTGAGATTGAACCCAAAATATAGCAACGAGCCATATCATCAGCATGAATCCACTTATCATAAGCCTCATTTTGCGCAGCAGTGGACTCATTAGTAGGGATAGGAGGACAGGGTTCATCTAGCACAAATTTGAACTTCTCCGCAGTGAGAACAATTAAAAGATTCTGTTTCCAGTCTATGTAATTATCTCCCATTAGTTGATTGTTATTCAAAATCAATGACAAGGCATTTGCAGACATTTTCTGAAATATAAATAAATGAAAAAGATGAGCATGCATGATACAGATGAAAGCATAAAATTAATAATAAGTAGACCCAAAACTACTTTATGTGATTATCCACCTAAAACTCCAAAATCATGACATACCTCTCTATAGGAGAAGTAAATGTTGATTTATAGTTAGGTTGGGAATCTCCCACTAAATCAAACATCCCGCATCTCATGCTATATTGACTTAGTATCACATTATTTTTAGACATCTACTACATTAATTGGATATTCTATAGGAAGTCTTTTTAATGTTTCGATTTAAGTGTACAACCCTTATATTAATAAATTTTAAATCTTTTAATCAAGTGTGAAATCTATAGGATAAACACACTTAATCAAATTAAAATTTATTTACCATTTATTGGGCCCAATCAAGTAACCAAAACAATGCAACCCTCCTATAAGGAGACCAAATTAATTGGCATAAGGTATACATATATTCTTACTTTTAGGCTAATAAGGAAGGCCATGGGCTCATAAAATGATCCCTCACACACTTAATATTTTGTTATAAAAATTAGGTTTTCTTAGATTAATATATGTCCAACCATTTTAACTCTTAAAATGGTTAGAATATCAATCACAATATTTATTCTCTAAACTAGTCAACCACTAGAAAAGAAAATAAATAAAAAACATGCATAACATACTACAATCCTAGAGCGGTGTTCATGCGATTTCTACATGACATGTTATATAAATGACATTTAATTCAATTAAAGCATCTCATGCAATAATAATAAAAGCAAAGAACAAATTTTTACGGCCCATCCTAGATACAAAAATTACAAAACAATTGAAAGATCCAATTGAGCCACAACCCGACCCAATTCTTCAAAGCCCGTTTGCAATTTTTATGGTCCAAGATCCTTATATTCTGGCAGCCCAAATCTTCTGGTAAATGGAAGGCCCAAGTACATGGCCCAACAACTTCTGAATTGTCAAAACGTGGCCCAACAGCTTCTTCTAAATTAATTTGAATACATATGGCTTTGTCTAGCAGCATAATTTGGGCCCAACTTATAAAAGATATAGGCCCATGAGTAAATTGTCTTAATTCACTAATTATTCTCCACAGCAGCCACTTTAAATTGCTTCTTCAACCTTTTTTTTATTTTTTTAAATGAACATGCAGTAGCCATTGCCGCCGCCACGGTAAAATAAATATAAATACAAATACAAATTAACTTATCTCGTAACCTATTTCGTATCTAACAAGGAGAAATTATGAAGACGTAATCCACCCCCTTGTTTACAGACTCGAAAAAAGAAATACAATTTGTAAAATTAGGCCATAAATTGTTCATAATTAAAACATTCATCTCATAACAATTAAATCACATAACCTAACACCGCTCAAACTAAAACATGCATTAAACAAAATTAATTCATCAAAGAATATACAAAATAATATCAAAACCTATGGCTCTAATACCACTCGATGAGAATTTAACCCCCGAGAATTACATCTGATTAAATCAGAAATCTCGTCATAGGATCGATTATAATATATATTCTAATTGACAATTAATCTTGTATAAGAAGGTTAACGAAATACCTTGTGTAGCATGTTTTAACAGTTTATCTGCACGCCTCAAATCGTCAAGCCTTCTCCGGTGTTTTCTCTAGAACTTTTCTAAAGTATACGTATGTGGGCACCGTATAATATTGTGGACTATTTATTAGAATAAAAACGTAGGAGTTTTAGGACTCCTATTCTTACTCTCCAAGATTCCTTTTCCATATAGGAAAAATATCTGGATAAAATCATATCAGATATATTTATCTCATAAATATCTCTTAACTGATATATTTATCCGGATAGTCCATCAAACTTAATTATACTGCAATACATATTATAATCTTTATAATATATTAAGTTCATAATAGAGCCATCGAAGGGACCCAATCGGACCCAATTAAATTAAGCTCCAATAAATTGATTTTGACTTAATCAACTCTTGACTAATCAAAATAACTTATTAATCTTGTTCAATTCCACTATAAGTACGAGACTGCACTCTTAATTAAATTGGATTTATTGAAGCAAATAAATCAATAAAATATATCCTCTGATTGATCGATCCAACATAATCACCAAACTATAGCCCGTTTACAAGAGCATACTCAAACCTATAAAATCTAATGTGGCGTTCTCCAGTATAAAACTACAACTCATCTAACAGTGTAATCTCATGAGAAACCAATGGATGAATAATAACATTCGATGAATATTCCTCCTAATAAAAATCTATATAATCACAAAAATTGGAGTCTCTAAACGTCGTAAACATATCAACATCTAAACTCTGCAGCTCATCACTTATATCACAAATAATATATCCACTTACATATCCATTAATTCGTGTCTTCTCTGTGAAATAACTCTCACTTCCATGATCAACCAATCTAAATTAAAATTCAATCATATAAAAATACTAATTAGAACAATAATTTACTAAGATACATAAAAAATCATATTTTCTAGTTATTCATTGAAATTAGCTCATTTCCACATCAAAATAGATTATATTCCTCAAAAACGGTATTATATATTTTATTTTTTACAATTTGAATCTAATTATCAGTTTTGGACTTGGTAATGTTAATATGATTGGTTTTACATTGAATTTGAGTCTAGCATATAAATATAATAAGTTTGTTCTGTTTAATTAATCTAAAGTTTCTTTGTTTATTCTTCTACCATTTGCATTACCATATGGATCGTGTCGTGCACAATCCAAATATAAAAATAAAATCTGAATAATGTAGAAATACCCATATACAATTTTAATCATCTGAATCGTGGCGTAGATAAAAAAAATGCATGTGGATTATGGATCATGTTGTCCATAACACGAATGTGGATAAGAAAATTTATGTGGATCGTGTCATTATGATATGATCCGAATAAATAAAATTTATGGTAAAAAGAAAATTACACGAACCAATCCGATTAAAAATAATTCACATGTATCAATAATTCACATGTATCATGCACGATTCAGATACAGAAAATCACTATGGAATATATCATGGATCATATCAGAAAATCACTAGGGATAGGGTCGTGCACAACACAATCCGGATACAAAAAATCTCTTTCAATCCGAGAACAATCCTGTCGACCTACTTTGCACTATTTGAACTAAAACACAAAAATAAAGTACATGATCCATGTAGAAAAAAGATAAAAAGGTAAATTTCATCCATTTGTACAACATACATGATTACATACAATGTAAGTTTATGAGTTTCGAACATACCTCTTCACCCATCGAAGCTTGGCGACGGCAAAGCTCGTTTCTTATACTTCATGGTGGATGCTTTCTCACAAAGGTGGTTTTCCTTTCCCTTCAATGGCAAACCTTTGTTGTGCCTAGTATATAGGTCATCTACGGTAAAGAGACAGTTGGCGGAAAGTTGAAATGATTGTAATGGCGCCAACACTGGAAATGAGTGACGACAGCCTTGAATAGAAGATGAGGCTAGGGTGGGAGAAACAATTTGGCTAGAAAAACAAACTCATTATTTGGCTAGTTTTAATTTTTAGTTATGCTATTTGGCTACTTTTCAAATTGGCCCACATTTGAATACTATTTTTATCTTGTGCTTTCTATTTAGCGTAGGTGGAACATAAATATGTGCATCCTGTAAGTTTGCAAATCAGCTCGGTTTGAAACTACTCATATATCCAGAGATGTATCCAGAGTTGTAGCAACCTTTATTATGTACCCAACTGCGATAACTTTTGTTTCACCATTGATAGCCATTGAAGATGCTGGCCTAACTTAGAAGTAGTGCTCGATGGGAAGATTCAAATACATCTTTACATGCATTACCCTTCGTTAATCATCATCGACCTCCACACAAGGTTTTCTTATGGATGAAGAAAATGGCATTGATGATATTTTGTGTTAGTTTGAGTATGTTTTGGATTGGCTTACCTTTGCATGTTCCTTCCTTGATAGAATGCTTGAGGTTTAGAAGATTGTTTGAATTAGCTTTTGTTTCAAGTTATCTTTCTAGCTTGATAAGAACCCTTAGTATTTTTCCTATAAATGTTTGAGGCTTCAGCACCTTTTGCATCATTGAGCTTAAGCAGATTGGTTATGTTTGGGTTAAGGGTATGCTTTTTCCTTACTCTTTATCTTTACTATAGTTTAAGGGTTATTACTTCAGTGTTAGTAACTTGAGAGGCAGCTAGAACAATATGTTTACCACATGCTTTTCTAGGTTTATCAACTCCTCTTGTAAAGCTTATAAGGCTGCTGGTGCATGACAATAGCTTTATGAGTAATTGTTTTAGAATTTTTAAAGTCTATTCCACATCTATTATTGAAATTTGTTTGTCTATTTTGTATTACATTCAATGATTTTGATATTTTGCTAAGCACGATAATTATTTTGTTAAGTTCTTCTGTAACGCCCCATTTCTTTTATAAATAAACCTTAACCGAGACGTTACTTATATATAAAAACATCACTCTTTGAAAAATAATAAAGATAAATAAAATTCAAGATTTATTATAAAATATTACACTTTGAATATAAATCATTTGCAACCTTTTAGTATTAGCTACCAACATCCCCCGCTCGCACTCCACGCCCTAAACTTTTTAAATTGAAAATATTTTAACATGAAGGAGGTGGGTGTTTGAAATACACTCAGTGGGGAAACTCAAGACAACATAAAATAATTTCCAAATAAGTAAAATGTATTACCTGTACATTTAAAACCATGTGATAAAAGATATTGTTATACCCGTATGGTAAAATATTATAAACTTAAAGAATTTCATTCAAATATCTTACGACTCTTCATAACACAATTTTACCATAAGAAAACTTGTTGACATAAAATGTTTATCGATCACATTCAAATATATCACTTTAGTTACGGGTCTTAGCCGCCATGAAAACACAGATCTTATCTGCCATAAAGTTGTAGATCTTATCCACCATGAAAATCACATTTCATTTATCACATATGCACATATTAACTAGTGCATAACTTCACATATATGATGCATAGTAAACATTAATAAAATACGAAACATAAATTACAGCAATCAATCATTTAGCATACTTGTATCACATGAATGCGGGGTTTAACCCGACTTATCCTTTACCTCGGGACTCAAACCCTTTCATTATAGGGGCTCAAACCCGTTCATTCTCAGGGCTCAAACCCGATCATTTTTCATCAATCACAAACACCTCAATCAAACAATTCAATCATCAAATCAATAAATATTTACAAACAATCATTTAACTTTAATCACCCAATAAAGCAAACAGTCATCTCAATCAATCATTAATCATATAAATTAAATCATTCAATAATATAAATCTCCAACAATTTATAAATCTCCGGGATTTCGATCAAATAACTCAATCAGTTAAAAATCATAATCCATCACGTGGATTAAATCATTCAATAATGCAAGCATTCATCCCAATCATTCATGAATCCTCAGAATTTCCATCAAATAACTCAATCAATTAAAAATCACAATCTATCACTTAACATTAATCATTCATCAATCACATTCACCTTTAATAATATCCTTATAAGCTTGCATATATTAATAGCATAAACTTTATAATAACGTAATTTAAAGAAATTACCCCCACCTTTCGAGAACGATACTTGTAGAAATTTTACTTTTATATGAGCTTAGTTCTTTCCTCCTTTCGTATTTTCTTGTAGGAAAAGCTTTGCCGACGATGATAAAAAGTAGCCGGTGATGGTGAAGGTGGCGGTGAAGATGGTGATATTTTGGAGAAAAGGATGAAAGATGAGAGACAAAGCGAGCTTCTCCTTTTCAAATTATTGATTCTTACAAATAGAAAATTAGGTGTGATAGTGATATATCTATGCTTATCCCCATATCATTATACTATATATTAATGCCTCATTACCTCTATTATAATATTAAGAAAAAATTGGTTGTTATATCTTCCTCCTTAATTAGGTTTTCTAGCTTCATGTTCAGCTTGAAGCTTTGTGTATTAAACCCTAAGCTCACCAAGCTCAGCAACCTTGGTCTTGATAGTTAAGATTAGCCAATTTAAAGACTTACTTTCTACCTTGTTAACAAAGAGGTTCATTAAACCTAGTCATTTGTGATTAATACTTGAACAAATCTAAAATCTTTTTTTTTTTGAAAAATTATGTAACACCCCGTTTTCAAGAAAATCTGCATTACATATTTTATAAAAAATTATTTTAGTGGTCAATGATAAATGATTTAAGTGTGAACTCTTATATTATATAAAATTATGATGAACATATTACATCATGCTTAATAATTTCAAAGATTTTATAAACTATTTTTTTCTTTCGAGATTTTAAGGGTTTTTGCAAGATTGCTCATAGAGGAAATCGAGTTTGATCCCAATTCACTCGACAGACATGAATGAAAGTAAAAGATAAGATGATAAATAAGTTTAGATGCATAAATATGATATTAGGTTTTTATGTTAAACTACTTGTATGTGTCGTAAATGCTTTTGTTTTATGAAATTTTAATTATGATCTTTATATGTTATTCTATGTGATGAAACATATATTACTTGAACATGAATTTGTGCAACATAATGTATATCAAAATATGTTCTTTTACATAGGTAAATTATATGAATAATTTACCTCTTTTGTAATGAAATTTATTTAGTAAATATACTTTTATATAAATTATGCTAATGTAGCATTATTATTATATTATTTATTAATCTCTTTATGGAAATAAATATACATGTATCTATATATACAATATATATAAGACCAAATTAAAAAAAAACAAAGAAATGAAAAGGAAAAGGGAAATAAATATATTTTATGCATTATTATATTGCATGCAACTTGAACACCTTTTACTACATGCATGACTAATCTATATAATTGACACCTCCTTCTACACATTCTACACCCCCTCCTTGCTTTCCACACAACCCTATGTAATGGCTAACCAGAAAATAAAAATGAAGTGAAGCCATCAATTCATATACTAGCAACTAAAAGAAGATAATCCACAAAAGTAATAAAACTCAAGTTCTTCCCTTACAACAATCAAGATATTTTGGTTTAAACCTTCTCATTTCTTCTTTAAATTCTAATATTTTCTTATTTTCAGCATATATTAGGAAATCCAAAGATGTTCTTTGGTATTTGATTAGTGATATATTGTTTATAAATTTCTTGGATGAAACAAAATAGCTTCCTTCCATGTTACAGTTTCATTTTATACTTAGCATCTCTATTCCGAAATGTTCTAACAGACGTAGGAATTGATTTTACTTAAACCCTTTTCCAAAATCTATCATAGGAAGTGTAGAACATGTATGTTAAATTTCAGAAGATTTTAAGGTAATCTCTATTTACTATGATTTTTTCAAATAATACCCTATTTCGCAGTATATTCATTCTGTTTTTAAGTCTGAATCAGGTAATTTTTCTGAGCTATATCCTTTGAATTTATGCATGATCTTTTACTATGTCTTAAAACCAGTTATTACGTATGTGTAGAAATTTGGTATGTAATTTTTGGAGTCTTGTACGATTTAATGCTGAATTTTACAACACATCCTGTTTTCTGCATAGACCATGTCCTATTTTCAGTCTAGTTCTAAAATTTATAACTATTTATGTGAATCATATTCATAAGCCATATTTTACTAGGTTATATTATTTGTTCTTAAGAACGAGAGAAAATTTACCTTGGAAATTTTCAAGTACAACTGAAGTTATAAGAATTTTTAAAAGAAACCCTGTTTTTAGCCTATGTGACGCACTATTTTCAGTCAACTTCTAAAATACATATCTTATTATGTGAACCTTATTAGTACTTGAAATTTTTATATGTTATACTTCAACATATTGTTTAAGTTTGGTGAAAATATGAAATTTTTCTGAATCCTATAAGATATGATAAATTTTGCAATATAGACTGATTTTGAGTTGAAATTTAAGTATAAGAACTTATTTAATAAACTATTTTTAATTATTTTTATAGTCTGTAAAAAAAACTGTGACTTTTGAGTATGTTATACTTGAATATGATTTTTAATCATATAAATAATTTTTTGATTTAAGGAATCATCTATGAATTATTAAAACTGTTACATCTTTATATGTCATTTTAGAGATAATATTGCTATTTAAATGCTTAACAATTAGGTACTAAGTATAATGATATGCTTAACTGTTGGTCCTAAGTGGTCTTGGAGGTTTGGGGGGTGAATGAACATTCGTCAATTTTAGAAAATCATTTCGAACTTGCTACACTGTAAGTTACTTAACTTACAGTGCAGGTCAACTGTCTACTGTATCCTAAAGTTCTTGCAGTGAAAAATTATACTTTGACAGAAGGCTTGTTTTCTCAAAACTGCTTTCTTATGAAGATCTTTTTATGTTTATCGTTAAAGAAAACAAAGATGCAACATAGAATAGATTAAAGTGATTAAAAGCACTTAAGGACTTATAGTGGTTCGAAGGTGGTGTAATCCTTCTACGTCCACTCTATTGCTTTTCCGAGCAGAAACTTCATTAAGCAAGATTGATTTACAGGACACAACATAACAATCTATCAACCTAACAAGTTATCACCTACTAGAACTCAGCTTATACATAACTGCTGCAAATTCTAAAGGCAAAACCATAAAAGGTTTCTAAATTCCCACAAAAGGTAATTGTCTTTCTCCTAGACAACTAAAACCAATCAGTAAGGATGAATCTTTTCAACTGATGACACCTTAAAACAACCTAGCATACAACAAATAGGTAAAAATATATGTGTTTTTTCTTTAACTAGTGCGGTGAAGTGATCTTATTTATCCTCTTTGGATGTTGAAGAATTTGATCACTTAACCAGGTCGAGTGACTGAAACTTGTTTGAGTGATTGAGAGTATAACTTCGAGATTGTTTTGATCTTTTGAATGCAAATGTTTTAATAACCAGTCTTAGTGCTGCTCGACCTCTATTAATATTTGTAGAAAGATATCCATTGAATGAGATATCTCTCATTTGAAATTAGGTTTCTGATCAAAGGCATGGCTTGCATTTAATGCTTCTTGACTTATCTTCTCAGCTCATTTAATGCGGTGGTTGCGGCTTGCAGCTTTCTGCAACCTGTCAGGCCGCGTGTCATCTTTGCATTAGTTATCCAACTGCAACTTTGATTTATTTCAACCGGCTCTATTCTGATTTGATTTGGTTAACGTTCCTCATACAGCATCCATTTTTTCTCGTATTGCAAGTTGGGTTGATTACGCAGCTGTAGCTGATGTTTGTTGGAGTATACAGCAAGTATTGACTCTCCGCTGCATCCTGGAACTGTTTGCAGTATCTTGATCTTATTGCATTGTTGTAACTTATTCTTGCAGCATAGTTGTAACCATCGCTTGGTTGCGGCTTCTTTGTCTTCATACTGCTACATTGTTTTTGACTTTTACGGTGGTTTCTTTATTCCTGCTTCTCTTGATACATCAAGTCTTTTCTTGAGATCCTCCATCTTTCAATGGATTAACTTACAAACTCAATTCTAGTCTATATGCATTCACTTAAATACTGTGAAAAATGGGGTACTTTGAATTCCTATTACATGGTTGGTTTATCTCATCAAAATCTAAACATTGATATCCCAATATTAACCTTCTAATATCACTTAAATGATTTATCTATGATATAATCATCTTTAAGACTCCATATATGAATGAAGTATATATTGAATAAAGTATGATTATCATAAACAGTAGAATAATGTTTATAGAATCTTGTTAATATTTTCATTTAGGACGAAGTGTTTACATTAATTACTAATGATTATGCTTTAGGTTAAAATAACCTAATATAAGTTACAAAGATTATGTTATATGAAAATAAAAGACTAAATAGTTAAGTGTATCGAGCACAGTTGAGAGGATCGATGAATCTAGAAGCAATTCTTGCACCCTCAGCTTCCAAGTGGGTAACTTCTACACTCTACTATGTGTTGATAATTAAATTAGTAGGTTATGTATGAAAATCTACGACTGAAGCTCCGTAGCTATAACCGGTAGTTGTTTCACTATCGGGCGACGACCATAAGGGTGAGAGTGTCTAGTCTACGAAAGCAAGGTTTAGTAGGCGAGCGACTCCTACATTCCTTTATGTTATGTATGGTCCAGGGTGAGCGTGCCCGAAGGACATGTAGTATGTGCTTAAAAATTTAAGTGCTTCAGTTTATATTAAAGAGTACAATTATCCCACTGTGGTCCCTCTCTGGAGCGGTCTCATGATTGTACTTTTAATATTTTAGGTCCAATAGATGATGACGTGGACGTGTAGCAAATTGAGCTGACTTTTCATCACCCCTTTAATGTTAAAGTACCAGAATAGTATTTACTTTTGAGAACAATACTATATTTTTTTGAGAATAATACTATATTTTGGATATGAAAATTATGATATATGATGGGCCTAAACTTATATTTTCGTATAATATGTTTGTTTTGTCATGTTATCTCATATAAGTGCAGGTCCGCACATTTAACCTAGAAATGTGGGTGAAATATGAGTCAAAATAAAATATGTCAAGTTAATATATACATATATCGTGTTTTCATTTTAGACTTCCGTTGTAATGTACCTCATGAATTCTTTAGTTTTAAGTTAGTAAAGAGTGATGCCATTTTCCTAATTAATGGGATTGGAGCGCCACAAATTAGATCTTTGTTGAGCTTTGTGTGTGATTGAGTTATAACATGATGCAGTAGAAGATGTACCTTATCATTGACAGCTATGAGAAATATCAATGTCTTACATAGCGGAGTGGATGATGCATCATATTCTAAAGATGACAGAATTTCAATGTGGCTGCTTTGAAAAGCATCGACCATTAGAGGGTCGTCTTTCATCCTCCATTTTTCTACCTCTCTAAGTTATTCTTTTATGAGAAATTGTGATAGTTGAAGCACATGATTTTCTTTGATTTTCTAAGGGCGAGCATGTTTGTAGGAAACATCTTGTTTGAGGTTTGTTGATGAGCATGTCGAGCATGCTTAGAATTATACTTATTGTTAAAATGTTGAAACATCTTAACTAAAAAAATGCCATTGATTTACTCAGGAGATAGTTAGTCCTTGCTTATTTAGCATTTTTGAGTTGTGTGGCCTACTTAATGGTTGCTTAGAGCATTTATGCCTGAGGTTGACACATATCTCACCATGTACAATTCGAAAGCCTTGAGATTTGAGTATATTTCTTAAGTAATCATCTTTAACATGTCCTTATAGTCTTACATCGCAACATTCCTTCATGGACTAACTCGTTGTCAGTCTTCTTAGAATCTTGAGATTCATCTTTTGGATTGGCGAGGGTCTTTCCAAGACACTTGATGAAGTTGACTATTCTGAGAAATAAGAATCAATCTTGTTCGAGATTCATTTTGAAGTCTTCAAACTTTTCAATCTCTAAGAAATGCTTGTTTTCCTTTATGAGATCGTTTCTTAGGAGGATGAAAAACTACGTATCATTTTGAAAAATGAATATAGTGAAACTGAGATCATTTATTAATTTCCTTGATGAGATCATTCCTCCCAAGCTTGTCCGAGATTAATTTCTTATAAACGTAGCGATAAGAATCTATTTGTTAGGAAATCAATTTTCAGATTTTGAAGAAACAAAACACAATTGTAATAGGATTTTAGAGTACCTTATTTTTCACATTTTTTAAATGAAATTAGTTAGGTTTGAGTTGTTAGTATTCTAGGTATATGAAGAGCTAAAGATAAGTCAAGATCTTCTTGCAAGCTGTAGGTAATAACTTCAATAAACTGCATGATAAAGAACTTACCATATACTGCAAGATGTAATTGCAGTAAGCAAGCACTAGAGACTTATTGTTTTATAAACTAGGATACAATAAAGGTGGATTACAAAGAAACCATTACTATACGACTCTTGTATACAACGGAAAGCCTGGAAAGTTGACATTTCAAGAAGATAAAAACTGCATGCACACAGTAACTTACTGATGCATGAGGAAGATTAACATCAGTTGGAGGAAATTTTAACAAGTCCATGATTTGAAATATAGTCAGTAGAGACAAAATAACTAAAAAACCCGCAAGCTAATAGAAAGTTGACGTCTGGACTGATAGATTACAAAAAATAGTGTCTCCATTTAGAAAAGGCCGAATGACACTGGTGATTCATTGAGTAAAATATAAGGCATATTAATTAAACATTGTACGATGCTATGAAATGAAATGTGTGATTTCATCTTCTTCAAAAGGAAGAAACCATTTTCCATAAATAGAGAAAGATAAGAATTGGAACAACCACTACTACTAAAAGTCTTTAAATTCTAAGCAAGAAAAATTATCAAGCTTACAATCCTATCATTGAAGATCTAAGCTCTCAAAGTTTCACTTGCTCAACCTCAAAGGCAAGTCTATATTAAATAAGCTGAAATTTTGAGATCAAGAGGCTACTTCATACCAGTTGAAGAAACCTTATATCCTTAACCTTCTTCACTATGTGAGAGGTTGTTTTAAGAGTCCTCAATAAAGAAACAAAGGTTTCTTGTTGAGTGTAAGTGGATTTAGGAAGATCTTGTGGGTTTAGTCTAAGTATTTGAGCAACCTATGTGGAAGCTGAACACTTGGAGGTGTTGTTTGTTAAGCCTAAAGTAAACTTATCTTAACAAAGTTTCTTCCAAAGTTCCTTCTGAAGTGAAGGAGTAGGTTAGAGGAATTACTCCATTCTTAAACCACTATATATCTTGGAGTGTTTATTTACTGTTTTGTTCCTTATATTGCGGCAATCCCTCTATATATCTTAGCACTTTGCATAAATTTTACTTGTAAATATCTCATATGTGCCAAAGTCTCTTAAAAATAGCCTCTTAAAAGCATATATGTTTTCACTAGACGAACAATGGCATTGCTCACAATATTGCAGATAGAAACTGCAAATAATGTTGTCAGCTCAAGTAACATATAACGTACAGCAAGAAAGTTCAAAAAATTTAAAATGCAAAAAGATTTATTCATCTCCCCTCTGAATATCCTGTGCCACCTAGGACCAACTAAATTAGGTTGTACAATCAATTATGTTGTAACTTTTGCAGAGATTACGATTTTTTTAAATTATGATGTACTATAAAATTAAGAACAAGTTATTACTATATAGGAATCACTAATGCAGTTTGTAACCTTCATTGATATTGCTTCTATAATGTATTGCAAATCCAATCAGAGTAGTCATATGAATTAAATTTAAATAAGCAAAATAACTAAAACAATTACAGAATAGTGAGAAAAGAAAAAACGAAATATAGAACAATTTGTAGCACATAGAACAACAAATAAATTTCCTCATAAAGAAAAAAAAATAGAAATAAATTAATCTAATGAATCCATCGACCCAATTCTTCAATTTTATTTGCAGGTGTCTGGCATGGTGATCTAGAAGCCCAATATACTGTGATATTTAAGAGTAAAGACCAAGTACCCAAGCCCATTTAATCTTCTTTGAAAACAGCTCAAATAATATTTAATAATAAATTTAATGGCCCAAATGTGCAATTACAGAAAAGGTGCTAGGTATAATAGTTAAAAAATTTAAGGCGCAATTAAGAAGCCGAACGGCCACAAAATAATTCAATCTAGCTTCTAAGCCTCATATCATATGCCACCATACTCGGGAAGGGCGAAAGCATAAATTGATTTTATAATTTATATGAGACTGTCCTATATAAAAATTTATGTGGAATGGGATTTTATATAATTTTATGTGAGACCAATTTGATGATGTTTAATGAGTTTGGCCCCTTTTATTGATTTACAAACTTTGTTTTACATAAAATTTAACATGAGATTGTGTCATGTAAAATCTACTCTTCAAACATAATTTCAATATGGATTTTAGGATTTATAGATACTAAGAAAGCTAACCTTATGTAGCCATGTTATGTAGCCAAGATTTTTACTAAAAAGGTTCAAGAGGTCCAAACAATATAAAAAAAAAAAACACAACAATTCTTAAAATAAGAGTAAGAATTTTCACAAAGTAGAAATCAAGTAAATAAAAAAAAAAACTTACCTTGAAATTGAAGGAAATTAATAAATCTTTAGAATAATGAGACAAATGGTGCAATCCGTTGCTTAACAAGAATACTAGAAAGAGATCGCTATGATCGTTACTGTATTCCAACTCAACGTGTTAGTTTAACAAAGAGAGCTCTAAAAGGCTAAAACTTGTAAAATACTAAAATTCGAAAAAAAAACTAAAAACTAAAAAAAAGAAAGAATGAAAGAAGAAAGACTTGCTCTAATTAAAATTCAAAGTGGATGAAATAAAGGAAATTAAGGTTAATCTGAAAAGTGAATGAAAATTCGAAAGGGAATGAAAAGTGACTAACACCTATCGGTATGTTACTTATTTTGTATTATAGCAGTCAATTTTCACAATAATAGACAAGTGTCAAACTAAAATTTGGTAGAATGCTAACTAAGCATGCATTTATTACATTATAAATAGTTTCGTTTAAATGTAATTTTTACAAACAAAAAAATACAAAAAAATCTTCCATTCACATTATAATATGTATTTGGTTGATTTTGACATCACAATACTCATGAATGAGATTTTATCAATAGAGCTACTAATAAATCCTGAAAACCTTAATACATGTAAGAGAGATCCTAACGTACCTAAGGTAAAATCAATTAATTAGTTTAATTTAGAATTTTCTGATGTAATTAATCATCGTTTTGTTGTCTTTCAATTAGAGTGATTAAATAATCTTGATGAAAAGAAATAAAATTTAGAAAAATATGAAAGCTGGAAGAATTGAATTCAAGAAGATGAAAGAAACAGTTCCCCACTGCCAGCAATGAGTGTCAAAGGAGACAGAGCAATAGGAATAGACATATTGTCGTACCCTTTGTCCAATTTTCAGATCTAGAAACTGAAAAATGAGTTCTTCTACACAGCACTTGTCCATAAATAAAATTATGCATACATACAATCTCACTCTAATAATGTTGAAATGATGAATTGTGATCTTAGAACATGTGGTAACCATACTTCTCATTCCAACAATATTTGTCCATGAATTTCAAATTTTATATATTTAAATTGTCTGGTTTGACAAACTTTCGTATATCATTGTTTCTTTGTAGAATTAACTTTGTTAATATAATTAACCATTTGATTCTATCTAAAAGGATCATACTTTGGCTTTGAATATTGTTATGTATTAGTAGAATCAAAAAGGATCATACTTTGGCTTTGAATATTGTTATGTATTAGTAGAATCAAAAAGGATCATACTTTGGCTTTGAATATTGTTATGTATTAGTATCATGATCGAGTCTCTATAAGCAGTGGTCGATCCAAGATTTTAAAATTAAGGGATACGAACCTAGGGTTGGAAGCAATGGCCGACGACAACGCTCCACTGCCTCAATGGGTGGGAGTTGTATTTAATTGGTTTGTATTGAAAATTGAAAAAATGAGTTTGCAGCTATTTATAATGGTAATATTGTAATATTTAATTAAAGAAAAGGTAATATTATACTATACATATATATAATAAAGGAAATCAATTCTTGGTCCATCGATGAACGAAATTGTCACCTACTTTAACTTTTTATATTATTCTATAAACTTGGTCAATTCTAATTAATAAATTACCTAAAGTTTAAGTGAGTGTGATATCGATTTCAATAATTCTACAATACTTAAAACGTTTCACGACGAATCGACCTTTGATACTATGCATGATCTTGTTTACCTTACACAAATCTGCTGATTAGTACAGTTTAGGTAATTATTTGGTACTATGTTTCCACATCCTAAAGTTGTGAAATGGATCAATGTATCAGAGTTATTCGCATTATCTGTGTTTTTGGACCACCATTTTAGTCTTTCTTGTGGACTGTTTGTCTATGAAGATGAGCTGTGAATATTACAACAGATACCAAACGACTTAATTATGCGTGACCTATATTTGTCATCTTGTGTAAGTAAGTACACACATTTTTTACTACGAACATGATAGTAGCAGCCAATAATAAATTGTTTTGTGCATTTTCCAGTTCTGTAGTGGGATATTAATGTTGATTTTATATATTTCACAATTAATTTTAGATTGGATATTCAAAACTGTTCTATCTAAAATTCATGTTTATTCGATTGGATAAGATCACAATACTGCATGTACCAGACCAATTAAAGAACTTTGCCAATATTGCCCTTTGAATGATGGTCTTGAGATGTGAATTTTAAATTCATAATAATAAAACCATGGTGGGTGTCGATGAGATCGAATAAACCCACTTAGAATTAACGAATTGGTTCATTTATCTTAACTAGATTTTTCAATGTTCTTGGTAAATGAGAAATTCACCTACCTATTATTAGACACACCCTATTAAAAATAAATATATATATTAAAAGATATAAATACTCTTATATTTTATTGTTTAATTTATGTTTTATAATTGCAAGAGTAAAATTGTAACATAGAGTAAGTTTAAAATTTTGATAATATTAAATATTTTAAAATTAATGTATTTCATTAATTGAGGTATGTTTAGTAATGAACGGATTGTATATAGCCCCATCCTATTGAAAATCATTTATTATTCTTCCTCTAAATTCCATGCTTATAACCAATCATTCAATCCAAAAACAATTGTATTATATTAATATTTATTCATTTTGGGTGATATATATATATATATATATATTAGTTCAACCACAAGAAATGTTATTTTAATATATAAGTCAAGAGTACTTTTACGTGCATGCATTACAAGTGCTTACATCTAGTTTATATAAAAGTACTCTTCATTAATAATATCTTCATAATATCTTCAGTTCTTAATTACTTTTTGTTTTTTCTATATTTAGAGTAAATATGTATAGAATGCATGTGAAGAAAAATGAAACAAAAAAAAAAAAAAATACCATCAACAATTTTGCGATATTGGATAATGGATTAGTATTACTACATGACCTTTTTCTTGTATTGAAAATTATTTGGCTATCTCATTCTTTGCATAATTATGACGGAAATAATTGTCTATCGCTAATTTATCAATGAAACTATCTGTCGGTATAGCTTTTACCAACGGAAGGCAAAATATGAATGTGGGAAATAGTCACAAATAATCCGCGGAATTGTCAATGGAATATGTTAATTGCCGAGGGATTTACTCCATCAACAATAAATAATTTAAAAATATAAAAATGCACTATTTTGTCGATGGAATTAAAATTAGGGCCCAGCTATACACACCCCGAACCCTTCTAAACACACCCCACCAAAATAATGAAAAAAGAAATTTAAGGAGAAATGTCCAAAATGTCCTTATCATTAAAAAAAACATAATCAAACTAATTATCAAAATTAAACACATCCACAAACTAGGATTGCTAAACACACCCCACTAGGTTTTGTTGAATTGTGCATTGCACACACCCCACTTCTCCCTCTTCTTCTTCACCAAACCAATCCAAAATTTGTGAAAAAACACTACCCAAAACCCTACTACATTTGTGCAAAAAAGATCATGGATCAAGATAGAGCACGGGAAATGGACAATGTAAGTCATTTAACATAGTTTTACCGATTTATTTTTCGGTATTGTTCCGAAAAAAAAAATCGTGCAGTTCCCGATCGGCCAATACAGGCCGAACAATGTGTAGTGCGTTCGACCTGTATTGGTCGAACATATAGTAGAATGTTCAATCAAAGGATGTCGAACATTTAGGTTATATTCGACTTATATGTGTCGAACATTATGCTGTGTGTTCGGTTAGCCCTGGTCGAACATATGTAATGTGTTCGTCTGTTAATGGTCGAACATATTGCATATGTTTGAGGTATTGCGGGAGTAAATAGTCGATTGAATTTAGGTTTTTTGATGTGGTCAATGTATTTACGCATGCTGTTTTTTATAGGAATATGGCTCCAATGAAACGCGATTGAGTGTTGTGAACGTTATTGACCCGATGTATGAGTAAATAGATTTTTCGGAGGATTTTCGAACAAACGAACTGTTCGATAATCGTGAAGATTTGGTGAATTGGGCCAGTAGGGTTGGGAATCATCTTAACATGGTTGTTTTGGTTAGAAGATCTGGTAGTGGAGATAGTGGAAGGCGAGCACGGGTATTTTTAGGATGTGAGCGTGGTGGTAAATATCGTCCGTCGAAATCAAAGGTTGTGGGAGGTACCTCTATTGACCCAGAAAAGAAGTTTGCTAAAGGACGGCAGACTGGAACAAAGAAGTATGATTATCCTTTCATGCTCAAAGGAGTTGAGCTGAAAGAGACTGGGCAATGGTGTTTGATGGTTGTATGTGGGTCTCATAATCATCCAATGGGGCTGCATTTGGTGGGACATTCTTTCACCGGTCGACTAACGTCTGAGGAAGATCGGCTAGTGCGAGACCTGTCTATGAATAACACGAAGCCGAAGGAGATTTTGAGCACTGTTAAGCTTTCTTTTCCCGACAATGAGTCCACCTTGAAGACAATTTACAATGCTCGGCAAAAGCATAGAGTTGTCGAGCATGGAGGCCGAACTCAACTACAGTTTTTGTTGAGAAAGTTGAAGTTGGAGAGCTATTACTTCTTGGACCGGAGAGAGGAGTAAACAGATCAAGTCACAGATCTCTTTTATGCCCATCCGAGATGTATTGACCTCTTACGTGCATTTCCGAGCGTGCTCTTAATGGATTGTACTTATAAGACTAATAGGTACCGGATGTCACTTTATGAGGTGGTTGGTGTGACATCAACCAATATTACTTTTTCTGTTGCCTGTATATACATGTCCCAAGAGCGCGAAGATAATTACAGGTGGGCTCTGACCACCTTGAAAGGGTTAATGTCCGACAACCGGCTACCTTCAGTGATTGTAACTGACCGCGAGTTGGCCTTGATGAATGTCATCAGTGTTACATTCCCCAACTCTACACACTTGCTGTGTCGGTGGCATATCAATAAGAAAATCTTGAGCAACTGCAAGAATTTGTTTGGACGAGCGGAGAAATGGGAGCAGTTCAATCATGTATGGAATATGCTGATTTTTGCTGAGGATGAACCAAGGTTCAATGAATTGCTGAGGAGGTTAGAGGATGACTACTGAGAGCATCCTAGGGCTATGGCTTATGCCGTAAAAAACTGGATCGATCCGTATAAGGAGAGATTTGTCTCATGCTGGACTAACAATGTCATGCATTTCGACAACACTACGAGCAGCAGGTAACATTTTGTTTTTCAAAATTCTGTCAGCATTATTTCCATTCGGGTAGGGTGTTCATTTGATGAGCTACTGACGTAACGATTGACTTATAGGGCCGAGAGTGCACATGTCAAGTTGAAAAAGCAGTTGGCATCCTATCAATCAAATTTCGAGACATCGTGGGAACGAATACACCATCTCCTCATCACGTTGCACACACACATTTTGGCCTCCTTCGAACAAAGTTTGAATGTCACACCTCACCGGTTTGCGATTTCTTTGTTCAAGAATATCCGAGATTTAGTCTCTCATCAGGCCTTGAGTAAGATTTTCGAGGAGATTAGTGGTATTGCCAGCTGTAGTGTTGATCCTTTGTTTTGTGGATGTGTTTTGAGGCGGACATGTGGTTGCCTTGTGCGTACGAGTTGGCCAAACTGGAACGAGATGGTCAAGTTATCCAGCTTGAGATGATCCACCCATTTTGGCGGAAGTTGGACTGTGAACCAGTTGTGGATGAGGGTACTATCAATGTGGACGTTGGTAACCGTTGGGAAGAAACAGTCGGTGATATTAACAACATGTTCGGATCGACTTCGGAGGCTCAAAAACTGTTGTTATTGAAGCGGTTGCACGAGATATCTATACCTTCGACCTCTCAGTTGCAGGAGCCCGTAGCCACCACACGTACCCGTGGTAGGCCTAGCAAAGCGAAGGCGAAAAATGATACATCGACCAAACGTAACCCAAGCAAGTTCGAGTACATGCAATCATTCCACGATAGTTGCTCATTCGAGGAGGATCAAACGATCCCCATACAAACGGAGGCCAAGTCCATCCCTATCTTTACCACACTAAAGCGCAAGATGATGCCGATAAAGCGACGATCAGTTCGAAAGGTAGGGGATGAGGTGTTTGTAGGCTTGCTACCTGCTCTATTGCAGCCACATGTTGTAAGTATCAAGAATCCACTTGGAGACGGCCACTGCGGTTTTCGATCGGTTGCCCATGTAATCGAGTTGGGGGAGAATTCATGGGGCCAAGTCCGTAGCGATCTTATCCAGGAGTTTAAAGACTTTCAAGGTTTGTATTCCAATATATATGGCATGAAGGATCGTCACGATGAGTTGGTCTCCAATTTGAGTTGCTACGAACGACCTACGTCAAGCATGAATTACTGGTGGACTTTCCCTGAAATGACCTATCTGGCCGCTAATGCCTATAACATGGCCATCGTCCATCTCTCCCCTCAGATGTGCGTTACGGTGCTGTCGTTGTGGGCCCAAGTTCCCATGAAGCCTAGGCTTGTTTGTATGGCGTTCGTTCACGGAAACCATTACATTCTGGTAATCCAAAGTTTCACTTTTTCAATGATACCCATCCAAACTTATATGCTTACTGATTTCGCCCTATTGTAGGTCAAACTGGCAGACGAAGCGCCATTACCGCCCATCATAGACCGGTGGTTCGAACATCGTCTTCTTTGTGCAAATGGATGGTTTGAGATGTATAAGAGATGCATCATGTAGTACGCGGCCGACAGTCGTAGTGAAAGTTCTTCTGTTGGGCAAGAAACGATCTAGATAGTCGATGAATGATTTGTTTCGATCTATGATTCACAAGATTTTACTAACTTCTGATGTTTGTATGATGTTTGAATTAATTACATTTACTATGACTATGACCATTTTTCGAAGAATTGATGTCAATTAGCTTGTACGCTTGAGTATGTGAATTATTCGACTTGTTTGCATATGACAAGTATGTGGACGTAGGGGAAAACGAGCCTGTTCAACCACATACGGCCCAACAAAATGAGAGAGTTCGACCATAAGTCGAACATTATACAAAACGTTCGACACTACGTCGAACAACTGCTCAATGTTCGACCTATCATCAAACAACACGAAGGACATTCGACCAATATCGGTCGAACAGGCTCGTTTTTCATTATTCTGATGTGTTCGACGGGTAATCGAACATTATGGGTATGTTCGACCTATGGTCGAACTTAGTTTGAGTGTTCGATCCATCTTAATCGAACATATCACAAGCTGTTCAACGGGTCTTGGTCGAACATGCAATGATTCTGGTCCAATGAATTCCCTGAAACGAATTTGACTTATGAATATGTCAGATGTGAAAGACACACAAAAACTTCATAAGAATACATCAACAACAGAAAATACAAGGTAACATGTTGAAATTCATCAAAAAATGTCAATTACAAAGTCGGGAAAGGAGCAAGTGTTAGACCAAAAGTTGTTCGATCATGAAATGGAAAATACATAAAGGAATAGTGTTAAATTCAAAGGTAAAGAGACTAGACTAAGATCTCCGAGGCTTACGCTGCCGGCTGCTTGAAGCTCGTCTCAACAATTCGGGCAGATCCTCGTTGTCAATCTTCAGGGCCCTATATGCTCCAACTAGGGCTGGAACCACCATCGACGTGTCCAAGCCTTGTTCGTCAGTTTGCCACTGCTGGTACACGGGCTCTAGGTGCCCAAGTGCCGGAGTGATCATGTCCCACGGTTGTGGGCCTCTGTGTGTGCTCTGAAGGACATATCCAACATGAAGTTCATCCGGATTCTGGATGAATGGATGTGAAACCCTAGAATACCAGTCGAGATAGTCCTCGGAGCACTCCCAGGCAGGGTATGCACGTCTCCCAAGTTCTTCGGCTGACAGAACATGGTTCCGCCAGACCCTGAAGTATGCGTCTAGTGCATCCCAGATGACCTTATAAGTGGCCCCCTGTTTACCCCTCCGGGCCAGTAGTGGAATCAAAGGCTCATCCGAGATCCTCTGAACGAATCCGAACTGCCGCAGAACACGATCCGGATGATAAGGCTCCACGATATCGAACGCTCGTATGCATCCCTGGTAGAAAGCCACTGGGTTCAGAGGATAATGATCACGAATCTCGGAGTACGGATTCCAGTTCACCTGCACATAGAAACGTTGGAGTACACGACATATTGTGGTGAGAGATGAAATATCATAAGTTCGAAAAGAATTGGATAAGTCTTACTCACGTCGTGTGGAGATATGGTATCCAAACTCTCTCTGATGGCAAGTAATCGGGCTTGTGTTCCTCCGCCATGAGATCGTTGCACCCATTTTCGTGCAAGTGGCTCACCCATTCGAAAACCAACAATATATGTTGGTCGGAATGCAGGAAAATATTCGTATATCCAAGCCTGAAAAAATTAAAAACACAACGGTTAGAAAAATAAAACAAAGTACATTTAGAGCATATAATAAGACATTATGAATGTTATGCACATACCTCGAGCAATGTCAGATATCCACTCATCTGCCAAACACCAACTCGAGAGGCCAACCCCAACTGTCGGTACAAGAAGGCCAAAGCCACTGTGCCCTAAGCGTATTCATGGACACGGTTCAAGTGCTCCAATAGTCGAATTATCTTGGACGATGCCCCAGTGCCGGTCTTGTCTGCGAATAGTGTACACCCCAACACAAAAAGCTGATAGGCACGGGCAGCACGCTCCAACACGAGAAGGTTCTGAGAACACGTATCAGCCTCAAATTGACTTCGAAGCCACTCAATTTTGACGGAACCTCCTCGAAGGCCTTCGAGTCCCTCCTTTGCAGCCTTGTTCGAAACGCCCAACAACCGACTAAGAAGATCGGGTACGGGCTTCGGCCTGGTTCTACTATCCGGAATCATGACCGATCGGCCACTAACCGGTAAGCCAGTTAAACATAATACGTCATCCAGGGTGATAGTTATCTCACCCCAAGGTATGTGAAAAGTGTTTGTCTCCGGTTGCTAGCGCTCGACAAATGCACATATGAGGTTTTTATTGGGCGTCTTATAAGAAACCCACCTTAAATCTGGGATGGGACTGTGCTGTAGCAACTGTATCCAAGTCGGATTCTGTCCCTCAAACTGCCACGTCTCCATTTTTGTGGTGTGGCACCAACACCTCAGGATAGACCGTTCCTCACTGTTCCAGATGACATAGGCGATGTGCGATTTGAAGCTCGGAATCAGCTGTGGATCGATCGGTCCACCAGGGCAAGGGCCTCTCAAAATATCATCATCATCAGCCTCTCCTTCGGCTTCCTCAGGCACCGCTTTCTCATCATCAGCATCATCAATTTCTGCTTCCTCTGACGGTGCTTCGTATTCGATCAGAGGAAGGGCAGATGAAGAAGACATCGGTGAATCAATCGTGGCGGCCTCTTCGACCCAACGCCTTCGGTTCGAGGCAGTAGGTCGTGTCCTCCTCCTAGTGTAAAGAATATCCCCACCTACAATATTCATCAACGGTTAAGTTCAATTAACGTATACATATATGCTCAAATTCATATACATTACACGTAAGTCAAGCATTCATCAAACCTAGCCTAACACTACACTATGATTAGCCGAGCAACAATTTAATCAACTCATCACATACAATTTCTACTCTCAATCTAGTTCAATCACCGAACGATCGACCAATCAGTAAATAAATGGACTACAATGTTGCAACATAAAATCTACCAATTAAAAACCGATCAAACCGACTATGTTCGACCACAATCAATCAAACACATCCACACATGTTCGACCAGAGTCCACCAAACAAGATTAGTATGTTCGACCGAAATGAGTCGAACATAATAGGTATGTTCGACACACATTGATCGAACATGATGCATTACGTTCGACCAGCATCAGTCGAACACTGTCCATATGTTCGACGGACCAGGCCCACGACGGTCAAACATCCCCTGACCTAGAACGTCTAATTCATGCCTACACCGAACGGATTTCATGCATTCTCCACAAATAAACGAATCCTAAACACTAATATTGTGTTTTAAACTACATTACACACATTTAACCCACTAAAATTACAACTTCAATCTACCAATTCCTAAGGTCACTTACTTGGCATTTCTTCTTCTCTTTGATGCTCCATTGTAGTGTTTGAGCTATGAAATTGACCTTGCTACACCTTGTTCGATTGATGGTCGAACAAACACTCAAATTTTTGATTGAGAGATAGGGCTTGGGTGGGAAGGAGACGACGGCTACTTTTCAAAAATGGAAGGAAATTTGGGAAGATGGGGTGTGTGAGTTTGTGTGGGTGTGTTTAGATTAGGGTTTTTGTTTTTTCATTTTTTTAATTCATAAGGGTATTTTGGTAATCTTGTGGGGTGTGTTTGGTATTGTATGAGTTGATTTTTAATTTAATGGGGTGTGTTTAGAAGGTCATGGGGTGTGTATAGCCGGGCCCTTAAAATTATTGAAATCAGCAACGAAGTATTTTTCATCAGTAATTTTATAATTTATTTTAGAGTTAAAAACATTTTTCCATCCAAATTATATTTGATTTTACATTTTTTTTTATAAATTTTTAAATGTTGGATTTTGTCATATAAACTTTAAATTTGATGCATTTTACGGTATTAGACAAATCCTAGTCGTTGATTTAAGATACGTGTACGGATATGATTTGTTCAATACCGTAAAATATAACAAATTTAAAGTTCATACCGCAAAATGCAATATTTCAAAGTTTATATAAAAAAGTGCAAAGTGCAATATTTCAAAATTTATATAAAAAAAACTAAAATCATGTATAGTTCGGATGAAAAAATATTATTAACCCTATATTTTATTTTCTCAATTCTACTAAATTTATGTATTATTAATAACAATAAAAATGACATACAAATTTATTAAAATTTTAGAAATGAATGAAAGCAAATTAAAATTCAAAAAATATACAAATTTAATTACAAATGAAAATAAAATTGTTTAATACAATAACATTATTTCAAAAAGTTTATCATCTTCATCACATCCCCATCCTTAGGCTTTTAGGTTGGTGGATGATGTAACGTCCCGATTCTTTGTAATATATAAACCTTAACCGAGACGTTACTCACTTATAAAAATTTCCTTTTCGATTAGAATAACGACAAATAAAAATCAAGAATAATTATACGATATACATTTCTTAAATTCATGAAATTAATCATTTTAAATAAAAAGCTTCTGTAACCTTTGATCATCGACTACCAGCATCCACCGCTCGCACTCCACGCCGGAAAATCCTTAAACTAAAAATATTTTAAAAAGAGGGGTGAGTGTTTGAAACACACTCCGTGGGGTGGGGAATTCGGGATGACATAAAATAATTTCTAAAAGATTTTACACAGCGTTCAACAACTTATTATAATTAGTTTTTTAAAAGAGTTTACATGCACTTGCCAAACCACGATTTTATCACATAAAAATGATTTTCGTAAAACATTAGTCTTTTAATAAAAACCGTAGAAAAATATATTACATCAATACTGCAAGCATTCATCTCTTTCACATGCAAACATATCATTTTTTTCTTACGGGTCTTAGCCGCCATGAAAACATAGATCTTATCTGCCATAAAATTGTGGATCTTAACCACCATGAAAATCACATTTTCATTTATCACATAATCTATCATAAAAAACATAATAAGCACATTCAATCAGTTATCTCAATCAATCATCATTCGCATTCAAACATATCACTTTCATTTCCACATTTACGGTTCTTAGCCGTCTTGCAACCATATGCGGGTCTTAGCCGCCCTGAAAACATTTTTACGGGTCTTAGCCGTCCTAAAAACATTTTACGGGTCTTAACCGTCCTGAAAACATTTTATGGGTCTTAACCGTCTGGTACAGTGATCAACCATCGTATACGGGTCTTAGCCGTCCTGAAAATATTTTATGGGTCTTAGCCGTCCTGAAAACATTTTCACGGGTCTTAGCCGTCCTGTAAACATTTTTACGGGTCTTAGCTGCCGTGAAAACATTTTACGGGTCTTAGCCGTCTTGCATACGCATGCACATGCACACATTTACTTCACACATACATATATCAAACATACACATAAAAACACATTAATTTAACACAAAACTTAGTTGCAGTCTCAACTGCCATGAAAACACATTTTATTTGCACATCTACCATTATTAACTTCACACCATTCTGCATAACACATTATTCATACGCATTTAAAATACATCACATTTCCCATAATATCATATTTTGAAAGAATTATAAATACCGACATCATATTTTTTCCCCACCTTTTACAGAAAAGCTTGCAAAGCGTCTACTTTTATACGACCTTAGTTCTTTCCTCCTTTCGTATTTCCTACAAAGCATAATTGCTTGCTTTAGAATTTAATCGAACTTTTATTAATTAAAATACATTCTTAACTTAGAACTTTTCAGTTAATAGGGTTAACCTGAAATAATATTAAGTATTAATGTAATATGCTACGGTGATAACACTCAACCCAAAACCCGACCTGAAACTAAGCTTCCTTAATTATTTCGATAAGGATCTAGGGTTTTATACCTTAATCGACATATAAAGAGGTTTAAATAAAATAACTTAATTAATATAATTTCTCTTTGTCATTTAATTAAAGCTCAGTTTCTTACGATATTGTGGTTTAAAAGTAAAATAAATGATTTTTAAAGTAATATAGAGCTTAATTGAAATTATAATGAAAATGTGTTTATTAACATATTAGAAAACTTAATTAGACTTTAATTAGAAAGCTTAATTAGACTTTATTTAAATCTTGAAATACTTATTTTAGTTTTCAGGAAAATTAATTATAAAATTATGATTTAGATTAAATCTTGAAAACTTGATAATAATTCTAGATAAATAAATTATAAAGTTTTTACTTAAACTAATTAATTCTTGATGATCTTTAAAATAGATTTTAGAAAATCTAATTATATAATTTACGATTTATCTTAGATATTAGGAAATTTGACTATATTTATGATTATTGCGTATTTAGATTAACTATAAAGTTTAATTTATAAGAATGAATTTAATTAACTGAAATTATAAGTTAATTTAGGAAATATATTTAATTGCATAATATGTTTAGTTAATTATTATTTAAGAGGATTTAAATTTGATATTTAATTTGATTCTTAACTTTGGGGTTTAAATTGTAAAGTTTATAATTATTTCTTTACGTTTTTATCATTTTTAACATTATAAGGGATTTAATTGTATATTTAATATTTATAATTAGGTCCTTGGTTCGTTTGTTAAATTATGAGGATCAAGTTACAACTTCTATAATTATATTTAGGACAAAATTTCATTTAAATTAAGGGATATGGTAATTAATATTTTTAATGTTATATTGCGACATAATTCACTTATTTGGGTCAAGAATTAATACTTAGAGACTTCTACGGTCCGTTTCATAAATTTAATTGAGATAAATCTGTAATTTTAGCAAGTTTTAGGAATCGTTTTAGCAATATTAAGAAATTCTAATAGGCAATACATAATATATCAATTTGTAGGTTACATAATGTAATTTTATTAAAATTCAGGGGTCCGATATCATTATTTATAATTCATGGTGCTTAAAACCTATTTTCATAAGCTTAAGGGTAAAAATGTAATATTTATAACTATTGGGTTTTAAATGTCATTATACAAAGTTTTAAGGGTCTTAAAGCATATCTTAAGAAGTTAAAGGGTAAATTTATAATTTTACAAGAGTTCTGGGTTAAAGTTCAAGTCCAAGAAAGTGAGGGTCTTCTATGCCATTATTTGTAAGTTAAGGGGTTTAAATGTTAATTACATAAATGTTAGAGTTTGCAAATTAGCCCCTATATTATATCAAATTCCAAAATTATTCCCCCCAAATCCAACCCTTTCAGCCACCCCTGTCCAGCCGTCCCTCTCCCCTTTTCAGCTTCCAGTTCTGCCGGCAACACGTCACCGGCGAACTCCGACACCAACCTCACCCACTTTGAACACACACCAACACCCATGCCTTTTCTTCCACCACCACACACATATATATGCATATATACATACCCTCAGCCTTACATATATAAATATATACATTTGCCAAATATACATAGATATATATATAAAGACTTACAGCATGCCGCCGTCTCTCGCGGCGGCTTACAGTCCAGTTCGCCGGTGCCACCTCACCCCCGAGGCCGCCGCCTCTATTTCCCCCTGCACCCCAGCCGCACACATTCACAGTAGCACAAAACAGGCATGCCGCCGCTCCTAGCGGCGGTTCACATCTCAGCTCACCAGCGCATTCCGGTGCCGGCTTCCCATCCACCAACATGCCGACACCAGGCCAAGATAATTTACAGCGGCGTAATAATGACGTGCACGGAGATAGAAAAATGAGAGAAAAGAAACAAAAATAGAGAAGGAGAAGAGAGGGAGAGAGAGAATCGAGAGATAGAGAGAGCAAATAATGGATTTCTTATCCTACTTTTCAAACTTTGACCATTTGTTATTCTTTCAAAATGAGATTAGATAGGTTAATATAGGTTGCTCAATTATGATACTGAAAGAATAAATTGATGTTAACATATCTATGCTTATCCCTATATCATGATACTATATATATATATATTCTGTACGTATATATATATATACACTTATATATATATAAATAAATTTTATATTATTATTATTATTATTATTATTTTCTCTTTCATTTATTATTAGTATAATTATTATTATTACATAAATCTTATTTAAATTGAAGTAAAATTCTTGAGATATTTTATGTAGTCGAATTTTATTTTGGGATGTTACAGATAATCCACGACCAGAGCGGCACCACTAGTCGATGCGCCTGATACAAACGTCATGTACACGTCGATTCATTTTTGTCCCAAGTGACATAAAAGTTCAAAGGAGGGTTGAATGAACCTCTATAGATTTGTCGAAAATCTTTCGAACAATGAATTGTGAATTGTAATCTATGAAGTTAACAACACTATTGATGAGTGTAGTATGTTGTATCTAAAGTTCCTATAGTGGAAATAAGTTTTATGTCTATAAGGTGTTTTAAAGAGATTTTACAGGTATGAATTTTAAGAACATGTTTTATACAATATGATAAGATACACAACAAGATACAAATATGCACAAACACAACAATAAAATAAACAAACATACAGATCTCATAGTAGTTCGAGGGTGGTGTAATCCCTCTACATCCACTCTATTCCTACAAAAGAAGGAACTTCGTTAAGAAAGGTTTGGTTTACAAGATGCTATCTAACAACTCTAATCCTAATGAAAATACCTACTAAAGCTCAGCTTCCACATAAGTTGCTGTAAGCTTCAAAGGAAGACTCAGATGATCTCTACAACCTACACAAGGTGATTGGCAAACACTTAGTTATATACACTCAACAAGGAATTTTTTCTTATAAACTAAGGACACCTAAAATAACCTAGCACACAATAATTTTTTTTTTCAACTGGTGTAGGAAAAAGCATTAAGATCTTGCATCTCTGCTCGAATACTTGACTACTTCTTAGAAGTTGAGTGATTGAAACTTTCGCTTGAGAGCACTTTAAAAAATTGAGAGTTTTTTTTGCTTGAAGATTTCAATGTTGTAGTTTCAATTATTTGTAACAATCGACTATTTCTGTATTTATATTAGTAGATTTATGCCCATTGAATGAGTCATAAATTCTTGCATTTGAATCTTCTATAATTGGTGTGAAGTTTTTATTGCATGCAATTTTGTTTTGTTCTTCAGGGTGCATTTAATTGTGTTGTACCAGATTGCAACTTTATGTAGTCTGGTTTTTGATCATCCTCGTACTACATTCATGTAATATACAAGTGTATTCTCATTAAATTAGACTAAGGCAATAACATGTAGCACTCAGTTCCTACAACTTAGTCAGCATACAGTAGCCCAGCGTACAATGTGTGTTATAATTCCAACGTACAACATGCAGTTCACTATTCATTATTATAATACCCCTTCTAGTAGGGTAGTTACTTCTACTAAATCACGCTTAATTTCGCAACTAATTAAAAATGACGTTACATTTCATAGATTTTTTTTTATAGAAAGCAATGGAAACAAATATTGTTAAGAGACACGCCAATGTTTAAAACTAGTCTAAACCATCCAAAAATAAGTGCTTCATTCAGAGCCATTTTGATAGTGGATTTATAACTGTTGTCATAAGAGAATTCTACCAGGGGTAGATATTTACTCCACTGACCCTTGAAATCTAACAAGCTAGCTCTCAGCATATCTCCCAAAATTTAAATCGTTCGTTCTGATTGTCATTATGTCTGTGGATGATATGTAGTACTAAAAGATAATTGAGTGTCTAATGCTTTGTGTAAGCTCCTCCAAAAGACAAACAAAAATCCGATGTCCCTCTCTAAAACAATAGTGAGTGGTATACCACGAAGTCTGACAATCTCCTGTGTATACATTTGAGCATAACGATCCATAGGATATGTGGTACAAATAAAAAAAAATGGGTTGATTTCATCAATTGATCCACAATAACCCAAATTGCATTATAACCTTTAACTGTCTTAGGAAAACCTGTGACGAAATCTATAGTTATATTCTCTCATTTCTATTTCGGAATGAACAAGGGTGGTTGCAACTTACCTGCAGGTCTTTGATGCTCAGCCTTGATTTGCTAACATGTTAAACATTGTTCTACATACCGCACAATATCTTTCTTCATACCCGGCCTCCAGTAATGTAATTTTATGTTTCTATACATTTTAGTAGCTCCTAGATAAATTGAATATGGTGATGAATGTGCCTCTGCCGTACCCCTTCATGAATCTTGTCAATATTGGACATATATAATCGACCTCTATATCGGAGTACACCATTCTCTAAACTAAAAGTCGGATGATTCTCCTGAAATTATGTCTTTCTTCACTTTAGCAATATATTCATCAACTTATTGCCTTTGGTAAACTCTATCCAAAAAAATAGGTCTGCGTGTTAGAGCTGCAAGTTTTGCTTCTACTAGTTCGTGATCAACAATTTCCACACTCATTCTTTATAGGTCAAGCAGCTCGGGTTTTTGAATCAAGGTCATAGTTGCTACTTTTTTTACTGATTTTCAGCTTAATGCATCTGCCACCACATGAGCTTTGACTAGGTGATAATTGATAACACAATTATAATCCTTCACAAGCTCTAACCACCTTCGTTGTTGTTAGGATGTATACTATAAGTCTAGCTTTTGTGTAAACATCTATTTATGATATGAGAATCTTTTATGGTCAAATGTTTGCATTTTATATATTTGTTATATGTGTTATTGCAATTGTCCAATTAATTTATATTGTAGATAACATGGTGTGTGGTGCCACACAAAAGATCATGTTATCAGTTCCTTATAGATTCTAAATGGTAGCTCACAGCCGAGATAATTTTGGACAAATTATCGGAATGGTTGTAATGTAATTTGGTATTAATCTGTCTTGATTATAAAATTACACTAGTACATTTTGTATGTATTGAGCAGGACCAATTGAGGTTGTTTTATTTGTACTGACTACATAAATAAAACAAGACCTCTGTTATTATGGATGTGCGTCCTCTTAATCATTGTATGATAACGGGCATGTATACTCGATATATGTTTCTTTAATTTACCAATGGGTGAGATTTATTTATTAAATCAATAAGCTCGGTAAATTGGGATACAATGTTGTTTATATGGTGTGCTGTTGATTATATAATGAAACCGTGTCCTAATAAAGTTGAGTGGTACTACTTTTGGAATTAAATATTAATTAATTAAATTGTCAGTAATTCATTTAATTAATAGACATTCGATATCTTAAACACGGGGAGATAAACGCGCACATAATAAATAGGAGCCATATCTAATATGGATAAGGGACGGTAGTTCAATAATATCTTTTTAGTGGATTAAGATATTATTGATAGGCTTAAGAAGTATATTCAGATCGAATTTAGGACTCCTAAGCCTATCAGGAGACCGATTCCTAATCCTCCTCAAGGTCCCTGTTGTAGCCTATAAATAAGCCTCAAGTTAGCCGTTTTTAGATACAGAAATACAGATACACAGACATAAAATCTGAGATATGTATTAGTAGAAGACGGCTGAAAGTCTCGATAGCTCGTTGCCCACACAACGTTCGAGATAAAGGCGAGGAATACAGCAGAAGATCGTGAGGTCCAAGTTTCATCGATTCCTCCATCTACAGTTCTGATCTTAGAACTAATTTCGGTGTAAAAGGTATGATTCATTTTCCGCTGCGCGTTAATCATATTTGCATGGACCCTGATTCAGATAATCGTATAGGGTCGGCGATCCGGCGGTTCCTATAGTTGCCTCATGTTCAACTCTTTTTGGGTCAAAATATATTTCAGACTCTTATGATCAATATAGATCTCGCAATGTTTCCCATATATATAATGTTTCCAAATCTTCAGTGCAAATAACACTGCTGCAAGCTCTAAATCATAGGTAGGGTAGTTCTTCTCATATTCTTTTAGTTGTCGGGATGCATATGCAATTACCTTACCATTTTGCATCAGCACACAACCAAGATCATTCTTCGAAGCATCATTGTACACTTTGAAGACTTCAATTCTAATTGGGATTACTAAGATATGTGTTGATGTCAATCACTTATTCAGCTCTTGAAAACTTCGTTCACATGCCTCCGTCCAATTAAATGTCACATTCTTCCTAGTTAATTGTGTTAATGGAGAACCAATCTTGGAAAATCCTTCTACAAATCTTCAATAATATCCCACTAAACCAAGAAAACTGCGCACCTCTGAAGAATTTGTTGGTTGTGGCCAGTTATCAATAGTTTCAACTTTACTTAGGTCGACTGAAATCCCTACTTCTGATATCACATGTCTCAAAAAGACAACTCGATCTAACCAGAATTCACATTTCATGAATTTGTGAATGATTGTTTTGCTTTCAAGACTTCCAATATGAGCTTCAAATGCACTGCATGCTTTTCTTTATTTTTAGAATAAATTAAGATATCGTCAATGAAAACAATAACAAATTTATCCAAAAAGTATTTAAATACCTGATTCATCAAGTCCATGAATGCTGTTGGAGTATTTCTCAGTCCAAATGGCATCACTAGAAACTCATAGTGTCCATATCTTATACTAAATGCAATTTTAAAGACGTCTTCCTCTTTTATTTTCAACTGATGATATCCTAATTGCAAATCAATCTTCGAAAAGAGGGATGCACCTTGCAGTTGATTAAACAAATCATCAATTCGAGGCAAAGGATATTTATTCTTGATTGTGATTTTGTTCAACTCTCGATAGTCTATACACATTCCCAATGTACCATCTTTCCTTTGAACAAACAAAACAGGTGCTTCTCATAGTGAAAAACTAGGCCGAATGAAGTCTTTCTCTAGTAATTCCTGTAACTGTATCTTTAGTTCTTTCAACTCTTCTGGTGCCATTCTATACGGTGATTTAAATATAGGAGAAACTTTGGGGTGTAGTTCAATCATAAATTCAATTTTACAATCTGGTGGTAATCTTGAAAGATCCTCCGAAAATACCCCTGAATACTCTTGCACCACTGGTACTTCACTCACAGTTGAGCCGTGTTATCCCTCGATACTCATTACACTCACCAAATAATACTCACAATCAATTTTTAGAAATCTTTGTGCTCTAATTGCTGGTATCATTGGAAATTTGAAAGTCCTCTTTAATCCGACAAACGAGAAAAGTTTCTCACCCACTAAATGAAACGTAATACTCTTTTTCTGATAATCGATTGCAGCATCATATTTTGATAACCAATCCATACCCAATATCACATCATAATCATTTATATCTAGCACAATCAAATCGACATACAGTTCTTTACCTTCAATGAAAATAATACGTTCTCGTAGAACCTGATTGGTTTGTTCCGAATCACCAGAAGGGATCATCACATCAAACCTAACTTCCATTAAGGTAGACAGTTTACCTAGTCTCCTCACATACTTAGTGGATGCAAATGAATGTGTTGCTCCAAAATTAAATAACACAAAAGTTGCAATACCAAAGATGGAAAGTTTACCTGTGACAACTGGATTGTCTTTACCATCTTCCTTGGTCATCGTAAAAACTCGTACTGAGACTCTCCCCTAATTTTTTGGTTTACCACTATTTGGACACATAGTGGCTTGTCCACAAGAATAACAGTTCCTTAGGCTCAAATGGCAAACTCCAACATGTGATTTGCCACAATTTGGACACAAATGTGGTGGTGGTGGTGATACACTACTTTGATCGATCTTAAAACGTTTATCTGAACTTTTTTGTTCTGGTCTCTATCCATATTTGGGTTGAAGATCAGGTCTTGGTCTTTGGGATTGCATTGGCCTTTTCTTGGTATCCCCACTTTATGGTGATGCTTGCTTTTGTTGAAACTGACAATGAACCTCTTGTGTTTCTCTTATCAGCATCTCAATTTGTTCCGCAATATGTGCTCTCTCTACGACCTGAAAATATGTCACACCTTAGATCTCTGTCATACTAACATCCCTATAAAGCTCAGGCGATCAACCCTCAAGAAACCTCTCCACCTTTAGAGCTTCAGTACACACCATATGTTCAGCAAACCTGGATAATTGCTCAAATTTATGAAGGTGGTCTGTAACAGTCATGGTTCCCTGTTTCAACTGTATGAATTCATTCATTTCCATTATCCTAATAGGGGCCGTAAAATACTTATTTCTAAAAATTTGTTTGATCCTCTGCCAGATCATATTGATAACGTCTTCAATATTTTTAATTACATCCCACCAATGTTCAGCACCACCTCGCAGCATAAAAGATGCACACAAAAGCTTCTCTACTTCAGAAATTTTACAACTAAAGGATCTTTAGCATTCTCAAATATAGGTGGGTGTTTAGTTTTCGAAATTGCTCAAAACTATTTTAGCATATTCTATTCGGGGCTGCGGTTGATTCACTTCATCACACAGTTCTCTATCCACGTCCCTTTGTTGAATAAGTTGTTAGATTTCTTCACCTTCACCACTTATTATATTTGTATAATAACACTACCAGTTCTATACCGCATGGTCAATTATAAAATTTATGATGCATATAATGTAAGCATAATTTAAAAGAACTTACTGAGATAACTGCGCTCCAAAAGTTTTGAGCTCATTTACATAGACAGTATACAGAATACAAACCATACTCTGATACCACTCTGACACACCACACTTGCTCAAATGAATATAAATGAATTTTAAATATATGACACGACTTGAAAATCCGTTATATCATTTTTTTACAGCATAACTTCATCTCATATCCAACAATCCCCTATTCACTTTCATATATAAAAAGAGTTTCAACGAACCAGCAACCCACAAACAAGCTTCAGGTTTGTAACGTCCCGATTCTTTTGTAAATAAATCTTAACCGAGACGTTACTTATAAAAAATTTCTTTTTCAATAGAATAAAGGTAGATAAAAATCAAGAATAATTATGAAAGATACATTTTATAAGTAACAGGGGTGAGTGACAAAAGTACACTCAGTGGGGTAGGAAACTTGAAATGACATAAAATAATTTTAAAAGATTTTACACACACATGCCAAAATACCATTTTATCACATAAAACAGATTTTCTTAAAACATGTGTCTTTTAATAAAAACCATAGAAAACAGATCATTTCAAATCACGTGACTTAAATCATTTTAGAAATGTAACCATCCATCTCAAATCAATCCTCCTTCACATTCAATCATATCACTTTTCATATAATTTACGGTGTTTAACCGCCATGAAAGCATTTTACAGTTCTCAGCCGCTAATAATATAAAAATATATGCGGGTCTTAACCGCCTTTTTATGACGTACTTAACCGTCTTAATATGACGTACTTAACCGTCTTTATCTTCGACGTACTTAACCGTCTTTTTCAGCGTACTTAACCGCCTTTTTCGGTGATCAACCGTTATTCATACGACGTACTTAACCGTCTTTTTCGGTGATCAGCCGTTATTCATACGCATGCACATGCACACATCAACATACACATAACAGCACATTATTTTAACAAGCACTTAGTTGCAGTTCTCAACTGCCATAAAAACATATCTTATTTGCACATATGCAAATATCAACTCCCCATCATCCTTCACTTTTGCATTCACAGTAAAATGTTCACATTTCGAAAACAATCACAATCCATAATTACGTATTTCAATTATACAAGCATTCATCAGTCCTCATAATTTCCATCAATCAACTAAAACAATTAATAATCAAAATCTGTCACTTAACCTTAATCATTCAGTAATCACATTCACATTCATCATATCATAACATCTCATGCATTCAGCACGTATACCCAACTCATTTCATATCGTATAATAATTCGTAATTTAAATATTTTGAAAGAATTATAAATACCGTAATAAGCAATTACCCCCACCTTAGGAAACTGAAGCTTATATTCATAAGCTGTCGAGCAAGCATCATTTCTCTTTTCCTACATCCATCATTAAAATGTCTTAGCATATAATCTAGCTATAAATTCTTTATTTAAGGTCATTAGTAATTAAAATATGTCACTTTAAGGTTTTCTTTAGTAAGTTGGAACATGTCTCTAATGATGTTGTGATTTAAAGAATAAAATAATGATTTTAAGACGAATATAATATTTAAGTGAATTTGTAATAAAATGTGTTTATTAAAATATTAGAAAGCTTAATTGAACTTTAATTAAATCTTAGAAGACTTATCTTAGTTTCAGAGAAATTAATTATAGCTTTATGTTTTAGGTTAGATCTTGAAGATGTGATAATAATTCTAGATAAGTAAATTATAAAGTTATTACTTAAAATAATTCTTAAAGACTTTTTTAAAATAACCTTAGAGAATCTAATTATGTAATTTATGATTTAACTTAGATATTAAGAAATTTGAATATATTTATGATTATGACGTATTTGGATTGCCTATATAATTTAAATTATAAACATGAATAGATTAACTATATAATTTAAATTATAAACATGAATTCAATTAACTGAAATTATAGGTTAATTTAGGAAATATATTTAATTACATAACATGTTTAGTTAATTATTATTTAAGAGGATTAAAATTGATATTTAATTTGATTCTTAACCTTGAGATTTAAATTGTAAAGTTCATAATTTATTTAAGATCATTAAATCATTTTTAACAATATAGGGAAAATTATTTAAATGTTTAATATTTAAAATTAGGCATTTGGTTTATTTATTAAATTATGAAGATCAAACATAATGTCTATAATTATATTTAGGTCTATATTTATAACTTCGTAAAGGTTATGGGGTTAACTAGATGTGAACCTAGGATTTTAAAACCTAGATTTAAGATAACTATTAAATTGTACATACCTTAATTATTATATTATTTCTAAGATTAATTTGTAACCTAATTCATTAGTTTGGATCTAGAAGTAATATTAATGACTTATACGGTCCATTTCGCAAACCTAATAAATTATGAGATAAATCGGTAATTTCAGCATATTCAAGAGATCGTTTTAGTAATACAACGCAATTCTAATAGCAATATATAATATTATCAATTTTATATTTTACATAATTTAATTTCAACCTAATGGAGTTCATTATAATTATTTATTAATTTAGGGTTTTAAAACATATTTTCATAATCTTAAGGTTATAAAATTTCATATTTACAACTATTGGGGTTTTTTAATTGTCATGATTCATAAATTTTAAGTCTTAAAGCATATTTCATAAAAAATTTAGGGTTAATATGTAATATACATAATTGTTAAGGTCAAAGTTGGATTTTTCAAGAATTATAAGATTTGCAATTAAATCCTTAGACTTAATCTAATTCCCAAAAATAAACCCTCACCCCAAACAGCCCCTGCTTTCCTCCAGCAGCTTTCCGGCCATCTCTGCCGCCGGCCGCCACCGGCTCACAGCAGCCTTACCGGTGCACCCACGTCGGCCACCCCCTTCAATCGACTCGCCGGAAAAATCTCCATCCTCAGCCCCTATTCACACCATAGGATATATACGCATAGCAGCCCAAAACGGCGCCGCTGTTTCTCTCACTGTCTCCGTTGCCTCGGTTGCCGGCGCAACCGCAGCGCCGCTGTCCTTGCGGCGGCCCGTCCAGCCCAGCCGCCTCTTTCACTAACACCCTGCCCTTCTCCTCCGCTCAGCCCCCTCCTCACCCGTCGCCGGTCCTATCACCAACTGACACAACCTTTGCCACACCCACACCTCCATGGCCACAGCAACAGCAACTCAACATCCACAACAAAGAAAATAAAAACAAGAAGAGGAAGTACAGCAGCTAAATTGGAAAAGAGAGAGAAAGGGATAGACGAGAGAGACGAGAGAAAGGGTGCCAAGAGAGGAGAGAGAAGCCTTAGTTCTTTCCAAACGTTTCACCTTTTTTGTTTCTTCCAACATGAGATAAGGTGGGGATAAAAGTGACGTGTTCAATTATGGTGGAGAGAGTATAGGTGAGAAAATGGCTTTTGCTTTATTCATTACTATACATTTTCTTTTTCCCCACTTTTTTGACTAAGTCTTCTTTTACTTTATGTATATATGTATATGTATATATAATATCATGCATATGTATATATAATAATGATAATTATATAAGGTATACTCATATATATATATATATATTGTGTGCGTATGCTTATGTCCTTATATATATATAATTAAATTTTATTTCTTTTATTTCTCTTTCATTTTTATTAGTACAATAATAATTATAACTATTATTACATAAATCTCATTTTAATTGTAGAAAATTCTCATTATATTTTATGTAGTTAAATTTTATTATTTTGGGGTGTTACAAGGTTAACCCACTAATACGTATCATGTTATATAATACAGAACATATCAGAAAAAGACTTAATATCCAAAAGCAAAAGTAATGTAAACTACATTCATGCCCAACAGGTCGTCATCTATATACACAAGTGCTCAAAACCTCACAGAAGCTCCACATCTTACCCAAAACATCTATAACGTTACACCTTATCAAGAATAACCTACAAAACATAAATCAGATGAGATAAATCTTAGTAAGTAGAAATTAAATATGATAATATGATTCTTTACAACTCTTTCTCATGCATTCGCTTTTGAAATCACTTATTTCATTTCTTACACTCCAACACTCACCTAGTTCATTTCTAACATATTTAGTGCATACAGTACCTCGGGGTATATCCTGGATAAGATTTCATGTATACAACACCATATAATTTTGTACACAAAGCACCACGTGCACACAACACTATACAATTCCATGCACAAAGCACCATATAATTTCGTGCACAAAGCACCTTGTGACCAATATAAATATAACTCAAAAGTACAGTTCCATTTCTTGTCACCAAAACACTACTTGGAAAAACTCACAATTTCAATCCACAATAATCATCTAACTCACAGATTCATTTCATAATAATTATTGAACTCACGGGTTCATTTATTTTACAAGAATCACTAAATAATACATCAAACCTGGTGAAACACGTAATTTTCACGTATTACCAATTAACATAATCATTTCAAAGAATACTAATTTATGATTTGTAATTGCAAATAAATTTCTACTTACCTAGATTATCTAGGATTTTTGGCCTCTCAACTTTCCTGATATCAATCTGATAATGCTCATTAATTAAGCACTACGACTTAGCATATATATATTTTCACTAAATGACTGCACAATTATTCAATAAGAGAAAAATGATGTTCTGTGTTCTCAACTAAAGAATAAAAATACGTATATATGCATATCTAATCGATCGCCTCCCAATGACTTCCATCTTAAGAATCTTATTATTTTATTATTATTATTATTGTTATTATTATTTAAGATGGTGGCAACTTCTGTACATTCACTTACACATATGAATTTACATACATATAATTATATATACTATTTATGAATATTATCAGGCTTTTTTTCATGAATGATTTACTGTTTGTTTCTTGGATGTAGCACATCTCTTCTTCTTCTTCTTCTTCTTGGCCATTTTACGCACCATTCTGGTCAGTTTTCCTCACCTCTTATTGTTGCGAACAATCACATGTTCAACCTATTCAGGTTCAAGTTCAGCTTCTTCCTCTCGTTCTACCTCTTCAGATTCTACCACTTCAAGATTCTAAGCAACTTTGGTAAGAACAAGTCTAGTTTTTTTAAAGTGTCCTGCTAATTAAAGGAATATGATCATCATAATCATCTAGAGGAGGACTCCACTTTCTGGTCATCTTTCTTCTCGATTGGGAGTGTGTTTTTCTCCTATCTTTCAGCCTCAAAGAATTCGGTCTCTCCCTTCTTTTCCTCCTTATTCTCTTTGCTGCTGTATTCTACTTTTACATCCTGGAAGTATGAGCTTATAGCATTGCTGCTTACGACGGGCGAAGGGGAGCGAGCTTTCTGCTTGGAAGGTAAGGATGTAACAGTTTTTTTCTTCTTTTGCCGAACAACTACATTTGTGTTGTATCATTTTCCTTCTTCTTCATTATCTTGCCCTTCTTCTTTTTTCCTAAAAACTTGCCAATGGAAATGGGCAGAGCATCAATTAGTCAAATACCCAAAATAAGTCAGATACCCATCTTATAGAGGATAAAGGAGATGGTTATTCTAAAGCTTATTCTACAAGTCTGCCTCCTCTTGAATAGGAATTTGTTACAGTTCATTTCTTCCTTCTTCATGATCGCCGTCATGATCCTGAATTATTGTTCTGTATACTTGTCGAAACTTCCACATCTCTTTTCTATAGAGTATGCACAAACATTATGCAGGAATTCATATTTAGGCTTGAATACTTTCTTCGCAGTACTCATTTTCACTACGTCGGCAATCTTTTCATGCTTGAACTTCTCCTTCATCGCTTCAGCAAATTGATCACCATATCTTTGAAGCTGAGAGGGAGAAAGTCCACTTCTGGAGATGAAGAAAGTGTTCGAGATGATCTTGGTAGTTAGAGAGTATTCTTCTCCATCTTCACTCATCTTGAAGATGATGTTCTTCAAGACGTCATTCAGCCTAGCATAGGCATATAATCTCTACACCGATATCATAGAGAAATCGATATATCTAGTGGTTAGAGGTTGGAGATCTTAGTGGTCTCCATGCAGAGTTGATCAGACGTCCTTCCAAAATAAAAGTTTGTCTTGTTGCCATTGATGATTCTGAACAATTTTCTTTGGTGAGGGTAGAGTTTTTATTTGAGAGAAAGAGAGAGAAGTTTTTCTTTAGAAAGTTTTGGAGGTTGGAAATAGTGAATAAGTGATCAACAAATAGGATGATGATCAGTTTTATCATCTATTTGGGTAATGATATGATCAATGGTTGTGATTAAAAAATCAAACTTTAGACGGGTGATATAATAGTTGATGTATAAAAAATGAGGGGTCTTATGCAAATATCGAAACTTATGGGGGTCTTAGGTATATCCACATTTATCTGTCTTCCGAAAAAATGGATTTTACATTAAATGCGATTGAGAATTTAACGCTTAAATGATTTGGCTTTAAAGTTGTAGCATCAATACGAGGTTTCAGAACCATAAATATGTTTAATAATAAATGTTGTATTTTTTAGTTGTATATTGAAATTGGTTGTAACCTATGGTCGTTGTAACTTCTCTCTGTAAACTGGTTTGCTTTATCCTAGCATAAATGCAACATTCTCTCTTACTTCGTACATATATTTTTATTGCGTTATAACTTTGACCACTCTAGAATTTGATGATTTCTTTTATAACTTGATAGTCCCAAATTCATTTTTAACATAGAAAATCTTGATTCACTTGGGGTTTTATGAATATATTAGCTAATTGTAGACCAGTATGAACATTCTCTAAAATGATATTTTTTTTCTCAAAATGATCTCTTGTGAAATGGTGTCTAATATCAATGTGTTTCATTCTTGAATGAAACACAAGATTATATGAGATTATATGTTATTGTAATAGCACTTGTATTGTAACCTAGGATTGGGGTTTCTCTCGTTTTAATTCCATAATCTCTTAAATGTCATTGTATCTACAAAATATGTGCACAACAGCTTCCTACAGCAACATACCATGTTTCTACTGTAGAGGTGACAATAGAGGTTTACTTCTTGCAAAGCCATGATACCAATCTATTTCTAAGAAATCGACAAGTACCATTTGTACTTTTTCTATCAATTTTGCATCTAGTAAAATCTGAGTTCGAATATCCTTTCAAACTGAATCCTCCATCTTTTGGATACCACAATCCAACTTCTTGAGTTCCTTTAAGATACTTAATCATCATTTTGATTGTTGCAAGGTATGATACCTTAGGTGCAACTTGAAATTTTGCACATACTCCTACTGCAAACATGATATCTGGTTCGCTTGCTACAAGATAGAGTAGAGATCTAATCAGTCTTTTATATTTGGTGATGTCCACATTCTTTTCACTTTCATCCTTGCCAAGACTTATTGATGTGGTCATGGGAATGCTAACTGATGATCCATTTTTCATTCCAAATTTCTTGATCAGCTCTTTAGTATACTTGATTGATTGATAAAGATTACATTGTCAAGTTACTTAACTTGCAGTCCTAAAAAAACCTCATTCTCCCATCATGCTCATCTTAAACTTTTTCTGCATGAGGGTTGAGAACTTTTCACAAAAATCATTGTTAGTAGATCCAAAGATAATATCATCAATATATATCTGTACCAACAGAATACTTCCACCATCTTGATTTTTGAATAAGATTTTATCTACTATCATACCAAACTCTTGGTGCTTACTATAGACCATATAAAGATTTTTGTAACCTGGGCACTTTATCTTCTGGTTGGTCTTCAAAATCAGGGGGTTGTTCAACATAGAATTCTTCAAATAAGAGACCATTAAGAAATACATTATTTACATCCATTTGATATACATTGAAATTCTTGTGCAGCATTGGCCAGAAAAATTCTGATTGCCTTAAGTTTTGCTACTGGTGCAAAGCTCTAATAAAAATCGATTCATTTTTCCTGACAATATCCTTTAGCAACTAGTCTTGTTTTATTTCTTATAACAATTCCAAACTCATCTAACTTGTTCTTGAACACCCACTTTATTTAAATTACTCCTTGATGAATAGGTCTAAAAACCAGCTTCCATACTTGGTTTCTTTCAACCATTCAACTCTTCTTGCATGGCTTTAATCCAATTGCAGTCTTCAAAAGCTTCTTTAATGCTTTTATGTTCCACTTGAGATATAAACCAGGCAAACATGACTTCACGATGTCTTGATTTTCTTGTTCTTATACCAGTATTGGGATCTCCTATGATAAGGTCCCTTAGGTGATTCCTGAGATATGTTTTATCAAGTTCAAATGTATGTGTTGTAGATTTCATATATATTTCCTTATATATGCATATTTCCTTGTATATCTAGGATTCTTTGTTAGATTATAATCTAGGTTCTACTCGATATATATATATGGGGGTCTCTTTACCTATTGATATATACAATATTATAATTTCTACCATCTCTTTAACATGATATCAAAGCGGGATAATTTTTTTACCCTAATATTTCCTACACGGCTGATCTAAATTTTTTTCTCTCAAGCTATCACTAGCGTTGGGTAGTTGATATGAGATTTTTCTCTTAAATTTCTTTTCTCTCGTGCTAATTTCAACGCTACTTCAAGTTTTTTTTGCCTCTGCTATTTTTCTCCAATGTCTATTTTAGATTCTAAACCTACTTTTGGGACCACAATAAAATTGAATGGTTCCAACTATCTGTTATGGTCTCGTGTCTTCCTATTATTTTTGGGATCTCAGGAGAAACAAGATCATGTTCTCTCTATCCCTCATGTTCCTCTGGATGTGAAGTATAATGCTTGGTGTGTCGATGATTGTTCTGTAATAACTTGGCTTCTCATAGCATGGTCGAATCAATGAGTAAGAATATTATGTTCTTAGATACAGTCAAAGCTATGTGGGATGACCTTACAAGAGATGTACTCTAATGATAAAAATGTCTCGTATGTGTTCTTGTTGTGTAAGAAATTATTTTCTCATACTCAAGATGGCCAAACTATCAGTGACTACTTTTCTATTCTTAAAGGAATTACCAATGAAATTCTAGTTTATCATCATTTATCATGTGATGTTGCAACAAGAAAGAATCAATGGGAGGAATTTATGGTGGCAAAGTTCTTATCTAGTTTGGATGTTAGTCTCCGACCCATTTGGATAGCTTATTATCTAGTAATAACATTCCCAGATTATCGAATGCTTTATCTTGTGTGCTTCATGTCACCACGTGTCATATTGATATTGGCTCTTCTAACACTTTTGTTATGTTTGCTTGAGGTCGGGGTCATAATAATGGTCGTGGTCATGGAATTGATACCACAAAAATATGACCATTTTTGTGATCATTGTGGACTTTTCAACCATGTTTCCGAAAAATGTTGGAAGAAGTTTGGCAAACCAGGTTGAGCCAACATCCTCACCCATTGTTGATATGGTCTATGTTCCACACGCTGAATATGAAAATCTGATACATTCTTTGGGCACTTCCTCTACTAGTATTGTTTTTACCATCGCAGGTGCATTTACCGTATACATGGTAAGGCTTAGATGTTGGATTCTAGTGCCACCGCCCACATTACTGGTACCAAATGTATATTAACTTCTTTTTCATCTTCATCACTATCTCTTGTTCTTCTTGTTGATAGCACATATTCTCCGATATCGGGAATTGGTATTATCAAGCCTACTACTAGTATCATCCTTGATAATGTTCTATTTGCTCCTCAATTTCCCATAGCTTGTTATCCACCAGTCATCTCACAAAAACTCACAATTGCTTTGTTATGTTTTATCCTTCTTATTATGTCTTTTAGAACCTACAAACCAAGAGGACAATTGGTGGAGGACATGAGCATGCTAGTCTGTACTACTTGGATAATGTTGCAACTTCTTCTTCTCATGCTTACTCTGCAATTGTGTCTCTATATTAGTGGCATTATCGTCTTGGTCATCCATCCTCTATCTCTCTTAAAAGTTTGTTTCCTATCAAGTCTACTAATTTTCAATGTAAGTCATGTGAGTTGGGTAAGCACCATCGTACATATTTTCCTTCTATAGTCAATAAACAAAGCTTTTTCACTTTTGATCCTATTCATTGTGATATTTGGGGTCCTAGTCGAGTCGAATCTATAGGGGATTTTAAGTATTCTCTTATCTTTATTGATGATTATACCCGCATGACATGGTTATATTTACTCAAATAGAGATGTGAGGTCCTTGATATACTTAAATCTTTTTATCATGAAATAAAAACCTAATATTCTGTTGATTTGCATATTCTTTGTACTGATAATGCTCTTGAGTTTACGCAACTGTTCATTTCAAGATTTTGTGCTTCTCACGAGATAATTTACCAAACTTCATGTTCTTACAATTCTCAACAAAATAGGATTGCTAAACACAAACATCGCCACATTTTGGATATTGCTCACTCTTCTTTCTCATATGTATGTCCCTAAACATTTATGAATAGGGATATTGCTCACTCTTCTTTCTCATATGTATGTCCCTAAACATTTATGGTATGATGTTGTTCGTACTACTTGTTTTCTCATCAATAAAAAGTTTTGAATGGGGATATCCTATTTTCTTATCTTCATCCTGATAAAACCCTTTACCATATTCATCCTCGTATATTTGTGTGTGTTTGTTTTGTTCACCTTGATCTATTAAATGCATATTTCTTAAATATTCTCACATGTAAAAAGGATATTGTTGTCATGATCCTCCCACCAAACGGAATTACACTTGTGCTGATATTACATTCCTTGAGTTACAACCTTACTTTTCCCCACATCCGATTAAGTCATCTGACACTTTGGCCACTACCCCTTTACCTATCCTATATTCCATATCTCCTACTCCCGATGTTCATTTTTCTACACCTTTGCAGGTGTACATAAGATATCCTCAGTCGAGCCTGACTTATGTCCTCTTCCCGATCCTCCACCTACAGTTCTATCGATACTCCACCTTCCACAAATGATATAGCCATTGCTCTCCGTAAAGATATTCGGTCTTGTACTAAACATTCTTTATCTAACCATATCACTTTCGATTATTTGGGTCTTGTTTTTCGCTCTTTTCTCTTTCTTCTATAGTTACTCTAACTTCTTATTCTGAGGTATACCAACATCCTACTTGGCAGGCTGCTCTAGATGAGGAAATGTCTACCCTTGTGTTTGCACCCCCGTTACTCTAAAACATCATGCGGATGACATTATTGACCAGTACAAAGCTCGTTTAGTGGCCAAATGTTATACAAAAGCATATGGTGTTGACTATTATGAGACTTTCTCTCCTACAGCTCGTCTTAATTCTATATGAATATTACTCTCTTTAGCTGTCAATCTCTCTTGGCCAATATATGAGCTTGATGTGAAAAACGTATTTCTTTATGGTGATTTAACCCCGACTGTTTTTATGGAGCAATCTCCAGTATGTTGCTCAGGGGAAGAATGCTATTAAGGTCTACCGACTTAAAAAAGCTATTTATGGTCTCAAATAAAGTCCTAGAGCTAAGTTTAATGAATTCAACACTGTTCTAGAAGCTATTGCTTTTAAGCAATGCAAATCAGATCACTCTGTGTTTGTGATTCTCATTGTGTATGTTGACGATATTTTTATATTAGGTAGTGATATACAAGGGATTGATGAAACTAAAAAATACGTGCAACAACATTTTGATAATAAGGATATGAGATGTCCTAAGTATTTCTTAGGAATTGAAATTGCTCATAACAAGTCTGGTCTTTTTTATGCCAACTGAAGTACGCTACAAATTTACTCAAAGAAACCGGATTGCTAGGGACAAAGCTAGTTGATACTTCTATGGATACCAATCCAAATGTTTGGGATGACAATGGAGAATTTTTTGAGGATAAAGCTAAGTATAGACTGCTGGTTGGAAAACTCATCTACTTTACTGTTACAAGGTCCGACATCTCTTTTGCAGTTAGAGTAGTCAGTTGCTTTATGGATAAACCTAAAGAAGTTCACTGGGATACTGCTATCAGAATTCTTAGGTATATTAAGAAATCTCCTAGGAGATGATTGTTGTTTAAGAAAAATGATCATCTCAAGATTGAAGGTTACCCTGATGCGAACTATGCAGGGTCAATGAGTGATCGATGATCGACTTCAGGGTACTCCACTTATTTTGGAAAAATTTTAATAACATGGTAAAGTAAAAAATAAAATATTGTTGTTATACTGCTATGGCTAAGTATAGAGTTATGGCTTATACTGCTGTTGAGATGATTTGGGTTAAGAATCTACCTGAGAAATTGGAGTTCATTAAGAATAAACTTTTTCTTATGTATTGTGATAACGAAGCAGCTATTCACATTGCCAATAATCCAATTTTTATAAGGATAAAACATATTGAGGTTGACTATCATTATATCCATGAGTGTGTGATGAGCCAGAAAATTATCACTCCATTTACTTCTTTATCCAACCAAGTTGTTAATATATTTACTAAACCATTCTGAGATAATGTTTCTTGAAACTTTATGACAAGCTGGATATGATTGATATATACATGCTCCACTTGAGGGGAAGTGTTGTAGATTTGATATATATTTGCTTGTATATGTATATTTCCTTGTATATCTAAGATTCCTTGTTAGATTATAACCTAGGTTCTACTCCCTATATATATGGGTGTCTCTTTACCTGTTGATACACATAACAATATAATTTCTACCATCTTTTTTAAAGCATGTATAGGCTGATGATCTGCTTCTTGTTGTTGATCTTTGAGTTGTATTATGTCAGGTTGTTGTGTTGTAACCTGGACTGTTGTATCTTCTAATGCAAATTCTTCTGCATTTTCTTCTATAGGAATTGGCATATCTTCAATGTATCTGACATGTTTTTCTTTGATTTTCATCTCAGATGGATTTTTTTTTATCTTCTCAAGATCAGTTGTATTGTTGTGTGATTTATCAAATACTACATGTAATGATTCTTCAACCACTAAAGTCCTTTTGTTGAAAATTCTGAAAATCTTGGTTACTGATAAGTATCCTAAGAATACTCTTTTGTTTGATTTTGCATCAAAGGTCTTCAAATGCTCTTTTTCACTGTTGAGAATGTAACATTTACATCTAAAGATGTGTAGGTAGGAAATATTTGGTGTATATCCTTACCAAACTTCATAAGAAGTCTTGTAATGGTTTTTGTTGATTAAACATCTATTCGGTTTAACATGTTGTATTGGTGGCTTCAGCCCAAAATCTTTTATGTATAGCAGCTTCTACAATCATTGTTGTGGCTGCTTCTTTGAAAGTTCTATTTCTTCTTTTAGCAACTCCATTTTACTGCGGTGTTCTTGTTGCAGAATATTCATGACATATTCTATTTTTAGAATAATACTTTTCTATGAATGCATTTGTGAACTCAGTTGTTCTATCTGGTCTTATTTTTACAATGATAAGGTTTTTCTCATTCTAAATTCTCTTTATGAACTCTGGTAGTCTATTATGAGTTTTTGATTTCTTGACTAAAAAGATTGTCCAACTAAATCTTAAGTAGTCATCCACAACTACTAGTGAGTATTTCTTTCCACTCATACTAACCGGTTCAATTGGTCCAAGTAAATTTATATGTAAAAGATCTAGAATGCATATGTTGCATTTGATTAAGCTTCATATGCCCTTTGTGCTTTCTCTAGGTCACTTAATTAAGCTTCTCCAAATATCACCTTAGGGCCTTTGCATGGTTGGAAGTCTTTCAAGGCATCTTTGTTGCCAGTCATTTGTCTTGAGCAACCACTGTCAATATACCACATGTCACCACTGCTTCTTGGCAACTGCACCTACATACAGTTTAGATAAATTTAGGTACTCATACAAGTATGGGTCCTTTGGGATTAGTTTATTTGGGAACCCATACTTGCTTGGCAATAATTGGTTTGTTGTAAGCATAGTTGGTTCTCTTTCTATAAGCAGTCTTAGCTTTATGCTGCTTGTGAACATATGTAGAAACTTTCCTTGTGTTACTCACACCATATTGGTCTGGTATTCCACTATACTTTTGAGGAATATAAGTTTCTTGTGGTTTAGACACATAAGTCTTAGTATGAGTGACGTAGAAGTTCTTTTGATGTAACATGGTTGATTGTTGTATTCTGTTTCTGTTTACAATAGTATATGTATTGAGCAGGACCAATTGAGGTTGTTCTATTTATACTGACTATGTAATAGAAAAAGACCTATGTTATTATGGATGTGCGTCCTCTTATTAGTTATTATTTACAGTCTTACTTCATATGGTTACATGCAATGGTTTTTTTCCCTTATTAGTTATGATAAGTTTGTTCAAGCTCTCTTTTGAGTTACTAAGTAGCTCTTTAGCCATTTGTACTACTGCTCGAACAAACTTTCCAGCCTTTAATATGCATGTTGATCATGAGAGGTTTGCCCATTGTATTCTAAACCAAATTTTTCACAAGGATTTCTGGCCATCATTAGATATTTTTGTGCATCTAGAGATGACTTGCTAAAGATGTTAATAGTGGCTTACAAACTTTCTTTCTCACTCTCTAGCTTAATGACTAGCAGCTTAAGCTTGGATACTTCATCTTGGAGTTCATGGCACACTAAGATATCAAAATCATAATCTGATAGCATCTCTTTCAGTTTAGCTCATATTTAGGTATCTTGTTTCCTTTTTTTGAGCTCTTTATGGGCTGAATTTATCTGCTTGAAGTCACTCATGATCTGCCTAAAAGTTTAGATCATGTTCGGCCTATCATGAACTTGAATAGCTTGAGGTTGGTCGATTACCTCTTCTTCCTCATTGTCTTCTTTATCAAAGTTTTTGGCCGTCAAATAAATAATTACTTCTTTATCAGATGTTGAAGTGTCATTATCGCATTTAGATGAGCTTTAAGCTTTTGTGTCTTACATGGATGAGCTTGCAGTTTTAACCGCCTCAACTTCTCCAAGTAATGCTCTCAGTTTTTGTTTCTCATCTCCTATAATCCCTTCTTTGTTTCCTCTCCTCTTTAGGATACTTGTGTACAATAGGATAAGAATAGTTTCTCGCATAATGACCAGGTTTCCTATAGTTATAACACAAGTCAAATGAAATTATTTTTTACTATGATTCAGAAGAGACCTATTGTGGTGAAGACTTCTTCTTAAAGTCTTTCCTCGTTTGTTATTTTTCAGAAACTTTTTTAATTTCTTCAGGAGAAGTGTCATATCTTCTTCTGTATCCTCAACTGCTGTCTCAGCTTTCTTACTACATTACTTACTACTTCTTACAATTGTTGTAGTAACTGTTGTAACTTCAGTACTAAACTCTTTAATCTCTTTCTACCTTCGGTTATTGTCAAACTTAAAGGCCTTCAGATCAGAAAATAGGTTGAATGTGCTCATAGATTTTAGATCCATGGATATTCTCATAGTAGTTTCTTACTATCCCATTCAGTTGGCAGGTCTCTCAACACCTTCATATTTTTCTCTTTTTAGATGTAGTGTCTTCCCAAGGCTTCTAATTCATTCACAATAGATGAAAACCTTAGATCCAGCGGCTCTAGGGATTCATCGTGTCTCATCTCAAAAACTTCAAATAATTATGTTGTTGATATCTATTATCTTTGGTAAGCTCCATTCTTCACATATTTATTCCAGCTTGTCCCATAGTTGCTTTGTAGTTTTACAAGTCTTTATCTTGCCAAATGTTCTTTTATCAGGAGAGATAAACAAGACAATATTTGTTATGTTGTCCAAGTTTACTCGTTTCCTATCCTCTATTGTGTACTCATATCGAGGTTTAATTAGGAAATTAGGAAATGTCTGGTTCTTAATTTCTGGATCCTGCGGAAGGTGCTTGTGCTGCTGGAGGTCCTTCGGCTTTTTCAGTTTTGTTAGAGGATTCTCTATTCACTATTCATCCATGTAGCTTATAGCAGTTATTTTCCATACAGTATACAACAAGGTCTTGACTTGTGTTCACCATTCTTCTATCTTTTTTAGAGGAATCAAAACTTAATCTAATTTAACTTAAACATTGTGAAAAAATAGGTACTCTACTTTCCTATTACACTTTTATTTTGTCTCATCAAAATATAAATATTGATTTCCTAACAATTTCCACCTTTTTAATGATTACAAAACCTTTACATCATACAATTCATTGCAAAAAAAATTAGAGTATAATACATAAATGATTTTCAATTGATATATGATAAGTATGAAAAAACAAACCTAGAACAAGATCACTAGATGTGAGCTTTTCTAAGAAGAGGAATGATAACTTGTTTTATTAATGAGAGAGAGAGAGATAAAATATAAGTTACAAAGCTAACATAAGTACGTTTACAAAGATAACAGGAATACTTTGCATTTGATGTTGTAACATATGTAGGGGTGTGGTAACCTTGTTTGAAGCATCCTTAGTTGCAACGCTGCTAGCTGCGATAAACTGTTTAAACACCTATTGAGTGCAGACTATACAAAATAATTTGGATTTATGGAATTGAAGCTTACAAAAATATTGATTTTCTTCAAACTTTCGATTAAATAAATCTTTTACTTTTTTATTATTATTCAACTATGAAATATAGTGCTACATATTATTTTTAATGTTTATAAATTTTTATGTTTCCAATTCATTTTTAACATTTATGTGAAAGAGATTTCTTTTTGTTTCAATTTTAGCATAAAACTCATTGAATTGGAAGGTAGATTTGGATAAGAAGCATAAAATGTAAGAGAAGAGGCCATTATTTGTAATGAATATATTTTCCAAGAGAATTGATTCTTTTATTATAGTGAAGCTAGATTTTCTTATTAAAAAAGCACGAGGTTAGTTAGGTTGAACTATTTGAAATATTTATACTCAATGAGCATTATTTGCAAAATACATATGTTTTTAACTGATTAAATATTATTTTCATTTAAATTTGTGTTTTACATAATCCAATCATTATTTTCATCAACATGAGAAGGTCCCAATCAAAAATTTACTTGTGAAGAAAAAAAATTAATTTTCTATAGCAAGTTCTTTGTTATTTGTGATGATTATCCTTTTTTTTCTTCGAATTAATTGTTCCTCCATTTTTTCTCTTTAATGTTTGACTTGATCCACCAATGATCTTTCAGAATGTTGTTTGTTAATTAGATTCTATTATTTGGATTTCATTTTATAAGTGAGGAAGAACTCTTTGGTTTAATTAGTGCTAGGCAACTCTCTCATGATTGAGAGAGATATGATACTTATGGTTCATCAAATCCGACGTCACTTAGCAAGAAAATACTAGGTCAATATTTTGTTGGAAAAATTGTTTCTCCCAAGCGTCTCGATTGAGAACTCTTTCACTCTCATATTCCTCAAATTTTTGCATGTTGTGATCATGTTGAAATTGTAGTGACGGATCATATCATATATGTTATCGAGTTTACTTCTTTAAATAATCAGGAATGTGCACTTTTTAGGGATATTATCCACGAAGAACTTCAAATTTAAAGTCCATTTGAGGTTTGATTTGCTTATGAATATGTTTGGATCAACCAAAATATTTCTTATTGCTTTCATACGTCAATCTCTAGTTAAATGTTGGAAAAGACATTGGCAAAGTGCAAGATATTTGATCTAATAAAAGTGGTTAGTTTTTAAGATGGTCGGCTTGTGTTATAAGAAATATAGGTATATTATCATTAATTTGGTACATGAACACCTTTTGGATTGTTATTATGCTGGTTAGGTTGTTATGTATGATGTGATCATAATGACACTTCGGTTAACAAATAATCCTTCTTTCAGCCTTTGATCCATACTTCCAATCATTGTTTAATGAACTAGAGGGAGTGGAAGAGAGAATAAAGATTAGAAAATTTGTTTGATTCAGGTTCTAACCATATGCATCACAATCTTCACATTTATGAAGATGAGGTACCACTTGAGTTACAAGACTCATGGTATACTCCCAATCATTTTAAATCTATTATATGAGTTCCTTTAAGATAATACATCATACCTTATTTATTCTCTTTTGACCCTTACTTATTGTGGTTGTCAATTTGTTAGTTCTTTAATAACCGGTGATGTTTCTCTACAATTACAAGTTTGTCCTTCTTCAGATGACTCTCCATCAAATCTTAAAGTTGAAATTGATTCTTCTTCTATGAATATTGTATCTTCATGATCTCAAATTACGCTCGCTCTATTGTGTGGTAGATGATTTGCTATATAAATGGAAAATATGGTTTAGAAAGGCAAGGGTAAGTAAACTTTAATGACTTATGCTCTAGATTCAAAGCTCAAAAGAGCATCTCGATCTCTCAACTAGTTCTACTAAACATTTGAAGGTTCTTAAGGACGTTCTGGAGCTAGTTTCATAAGCATAATCAAAGATTGTGTTAAGTATATTGCAGTGCTATTAGTCACCAAGAACTGCATTGTATAGAATGCCTATAGATTTAGATTTGAGAATTTACATACATGTAGTGAACTTCAGTGCCTTGTTTCTAAAAAGAACATACACGTTAATCTTATCTGTGAGATAAAATTCTATGGATCTTCTTGTTTAAGGTGGAGGCTTGAAGGTAAGTTTGTGGTTAGTACACAAGGTAAATGTGGAGATAACATTTAACTTGAAAATTTGTCTTATCAATTTTTATCAAATATTATCCTACTACATGCATTGATTGCTTTATTTGGAGGTTTATGAGCTTTTATAAACATTTTTACATCTTGTCTTCATGAATCATTGTTTTGGGAGATATATGGTCAAAAAAAGAAATAGTTGGGTTCACTAGTCAAAGAAGATTAGCAACATCAATAGAGGAGAATTGAATTACAGTGCGTTTAAAAACATTTTATGAGATCAAGGTCTCTATGCTTGGATGGTAGCTCGACATCAATTTAAAAGGTTGTCTATGCGGAACATTATTTAGACTACATGGACTAATATACCATTTATGGAGTTATTAGTGGAGATTTTGTAGAGATACCTTATTATACTGTAAATGTTTTGTGGGTTATTAGAATCTTTTTTAAAATGCAAAAAAAAAAAAAAATATTTAGACGTGGTTGAAGATTGAGTTTACAAGATCTCAATTGTAGTGGGGAATAGATGAAAGATATTCTATTTTCAACGCTTAAATAGTGTTTTTGCCACATTTACACGACAGTAAACTTTTTTGAATGCTCTAGTTCCTTTCTAGATATTAATGTTCAAATCATTAGACTCAATTGTCTCACTTAATTTTCACAGATCTTCATTTTCTTTACCTTATCCTTGTTTCTTGTTAAATTTCCATAAATAATTGATACATGCTCATTGTATATCTTTATTACATTCGAGTCTTTCATATGAAGCACTAAGATTTATCAATTGGCTTTTTTAAAAATCTCAAGATTCTTAGAGTGGTCTGGAGTTTGCTTCATACACATTAGTACTAAAGATTGTGTTGATTGCATTGCAACACAATTAGAATCACCATGAACCACATTATGTGAAATGTATGCAAACTTATGAACTATCCCGCATGTAGTGAACTTCAGTTCTTACTTGCTAAATTGAACATTCATGTAATCTTATCTGCGAGGTAAGATTCTACAAATTTTCTTGTTCAGCGTAAAGGATTGAAGGTCAGTTTATGGTCAATACATAAGGTATGAGTGGAGATATACATTTCATTTGGAAATCTACATAGTCAGTTTCTATAAATTTTATTGTAGTTGACGTATTGATTGTTTTACTTGGAGATTTAAGGTTATTTTGGACATCTTTTTAAATCTTGTTGTCATGAATCATGATTGTCAGGGATATGGGGGTGAATAAAGGAAATATAGAGGGTATATTGATTAGAGACGGGTAGCAGTATCTGCAGAAAAGAACTGAATGTCACTTCAAAAATATTACATTCATTGAATGTATTTGTGCTGGATGACAACTTAAAAACATTTAAAAAGTTGCTTTATTCAGAAAATTATTTGGATTATATTGATTGAATATCCATCCATATGATTATTGGTGGAGATTTTGTAGAGATTCTTTATCATACCGGAAAAGTTTTTGTGGATCATTATGTTCTTCTATGGAAATAGAAAATTTTGGAGGCATAGTTAATGATTATGTTTAAGATCTTCATGGTAGTGGTGAATTTCTCACATACAATATAATGAAGGGATGGATGACATGTTATTTTTCAACGCTTAGATATTTTTATTTTACCACTTTTGTATTGAAATAAACTCTTTTGAATGTTATGTTTTATTTTTTTGGAATTTTATGATTAGATTATAGGCTTGATGGTCTCTTTCTTAATTATCATGGATCTTCATTTCCTTTACTTGGTCCTCGATGTTTCTTGTTAAATTAGCATAAATGGCTGACAGATATTTGATTATATTCATTTGCTTTAACATTTTTTGTAACACCCCTTTTTAAGAAATCCTGCATTTGCATATTTTATGAAATTTCTTTGCGTATTTATAAATGTTTTAAGTCTGAGCTCTTATATTTCTTAAAGTTATGATTTACGCATTATGCTATACTTATGATTCTAAAGATTTTTATGACATATTTCTTTCGAGATTTTAAGGGTTTTTACAAGATTTGCGCACCGAGGAAACTGAGTTTGATCTCATCTCACTCGATGCACATGAATGGAAGTAAAAAGATGAGATAATAGATAAGTTTATATGAATTAAAATGAAATTAGGTTTAGATGCTAGACTTACTCGTTTGTGTCTATGAATGTTTTGTTTAATTAAATTTTTCGTACAATCTATTTATGTGATTTTATGAAATAAATATTTTTACTTTGTTGGTCCCAAGTGGTGTCTGAGGTTCAGAGGGGAGGGTGAATGAACCTTGGTCATTTTTCAAAAATTCTTTTTCAAACATACTGTTCTGCAAGTTACTTGAACTTACAGCACTAGAATGAAGTGTTGCATGCTGTAACTTAGAGTTTTTAATGCAGCGGAAAATATCTTTTAACACAAGGCTAGTTTTCTCAAATATGCTCTTTCCTTTAAAGATGTTTTTATGTTTATGACAAGATAGATATACAGAATGCAGCACAGATAAATACAGCAATAAAAACACTTATGGTTTATAGTGCAAAGGTGGTGTAATCCTTCTACGTTCACTCTACTACTACCTCGAGCAGAAACTTCATTAAGCAAGATTGATTTACAGGACTCTCCTAACAATCTATCAACCCAATGAGTTAACACCTACTGAAACCCAGCGTACACACAGCAACTGTAAGTTCTAAAGGCAAATCCCCCTAGGATTTTACACTCCCATACATAAAATTTGTCTATCACCTACACAACTTATACAAACAACAAGTATAAATCATATCAACTGTTCGACAACTAAAACAACATAAGCACACAACAACAAGGTTAAAGTACATAAAAGATCGGTTCTTCAACTGGTGCGGTGAAGTGAGCTTCTAAATCCGTCCTTGGATCTATCAGCTTGAACTTATTCACTTCACTAAAGTCGAGTGACTGAAAACTGTTGGAGTAAGAATGTAGTTTTGAAAACATGAGCTTGTTTGAGCGTATATCATTTTAGCTTATCAGTTAGTCAGTAGTCTGCTTCAGTGTTGCTCGTCCTCTATTTATACTTGTAGAAATATATTCGTTGAAGGAGATATCTCTCATTTGAATTATGTGAACTGATCAAAGGCATGGCTTGTATTTAATGTGTCTTAACTTTTTTCCCAAAGCATTTAATGCAGTGGTTGCGGCTCGCAACTTTCTGCAACCCGTCAGGCCACGTGTCGTCTTTGCATTGGCTCCGTGTCTGCAACTTTGATCTTCTCTTGAACGGCTCTAATTATACTTGCTTCATTCTTCATTCCTCGTACTGCATTTATCCTTCCTCGGATTACAGGATATTGATTCTATTTGACATAGACGAGGTTTGTTGAGTATGTAGCGAGTCATGGTCTTTACTCTATATTCTTAACCTTCTTGCAGCAACTCCTTCTGTATAGTGCTGATGTATCTTTGATTATACAGCACTGTTGTATCTTATTCTTGCAGTATTCCTGTAACCATTTCTTACAGCGTACAGTATTTTTCTTTTACAGCTGTGTTGCAGAGACTTCTTCCTGCAACCCGTATCTTCTACTTGCAGTGGCGCGCCGTTCTTTCTTACTTGCTGCATTCACTTCTTATAGCGTCTTCATACTTTCATTTTCTCGATGCAGCATAGTCTTATTGAGCTCCTCCTTCTTTCAGACCCTATAACTATAGACTCAATCTTAGTCTATGTTTCACTTAAACATTGTGAAAAATGGGGTACTCAAACTTCTTATTACATATGTGGTTTGTCTCATCAACATCTATACACTATAATCCCAACATTTGAACACACATTTATGTATCATAATATATCTTTTAAAACCCTAAGACAAATCGTTCATCTTGATTTTCATCTTCACTATGATTCTAATCATCCCACTTTCTCTTTACGGATATCTCTCCATGTTTATCATACTCTATTTCCATGTCCATACTTATTGCTATCACCTGAGCTCTTTCTAGCGCATGTGAATAATCTAGATCCAAATGAGCAGATAAGATATTACGGATGCTTGGCCTCAATCCCTTAATGAATCTCTAAGCTTTCTTTCGATCAGTGTTAATTAAATGTGTAGCAAAATGTCTTAATTACTGGTTGAACTTGCTTTCATATTCAATCACTATTAGTCCACCTTGTTTAAGATCCAAGAACTCGTTCTCTATTTGATCACGATAGATTTGAGGTTAATACTTTTCCATCATAATTGCTTTAAAGCCAGCCCATGTCAACGCTTCTCTTTCTTCTTGTGGCCTTAGTCTCTAATATGCCTCCCACTAATGGTCTGCATCTTCAATTAATTAATACGCAACACAATTAATCCTTTGAGCATTAGTGCAATCAATGAGTGCAAAAGTACACTCTCGTAATCGAAACCATTCTTCAACATAAGTTGATCATGTCGTCAATTGAACTTATGTGGACCATATATGTCGGCAAAATTGTTCCACCACTTGCGCTCGATTATTTACGACGTTAGGTATATTTTGAAATGCATTCATGTATTGATTGAACAAGTCTTGTCCAGCGTTAGGAGCAGCAGGGCGTCTATAATTTTTATTTGCAGCTTGATTTCCAACTCCATCTTGGTTTTCGTCTTCAGTTTGATCTTCGTTCACAATGTTTCGTCTTAGAGACACCTTATCTATTATCACGTTTTTTTAGCTTTTATGCCAATCTTGTCTTATGACGAATTAATAAGGTGAATTAAATTTAAGCATTAACATTAGATGTAAGAGTGATAACATAGGTACTAAATTAAAGTAGACTACATATATGTATTTTTGAACATGTAAATTATGTGACTTATAATTAACCTCAACATCTATCTTTTAAATAACTAAAACCCAAAATGAGATAAGTCGTTCAGCAATACTTATTATAATACTAAAGCATAGGTACTCAAGCAACTATAAGGACATGAATGCATAAAATTTTAAATAAATCTGTAAAACATGTAACTTGAAAAAAAAATCATCATCATTCTTCATCTCTTTCCTCATCATAATTTATCACTTTGAAGTAAAAAAATTGAACTTTCATCGTAATTCGTCATATAAGATTTTTTTTTTGTCATTATTAAATAATGTAGATATATTTAATTCTAAAATTTATTGCTAAAATTCATCAATAAAAATTGGAATTAATTTAGAGCATTAATTTCAAAATAAATGGTTAAGTATTTCACATAATATAATACATATAATAAGTTTGCATTATAAGAATGTGAATAAAATGTTTATAGGAAGAAGAATATGATCCATTTGTTCTCAAATTCAAACATTAAATGTATATTTGCACTCAAAAAAAGACTGATGACATATTTACTCTATTTTTCCACATTTACCCTATATTTAATAACTTATTTATTAAGAGAAGTTATAACATAGTATAATGGAAAATATATTCAACTAATCCAATGTATGAATATCTTTTATATATAAAAATTAAGTTTTTTATAACATATATCTTTAAATTATTAATTCTTTCATTCAATTTATGTTGTAAATGAAATATATATATCCAACTATAAAAAAATGCAAACAATGTTATATTAATTACAAGGAAAATTCAATAAAATGTATATTTATATCCATAGACATCAGGGTGAAACTTAAGCTTTCGACTCCTGACTCCTTATATTTAAAGGGATCAAATGAAGGCGTTTTTAAGTTTGATGTATCAGGCTCTTACCAAATGTGAGGCAACAACTGAAGACACGAAATTTTCTTGGCTAAAGCTTTGGTGGAGAATTATTCCTTCCAAAGTCTCTACCCATGTTTGGAAGGCTTTACGTGGAAGACTTGCAAAAATCGAATAATCTAGCTAGAAGAGGCATTTTAGTTTGGAAATGGTGTGAGTTGTTGTCCATTATGGCCCAGAGTCGATTACACATTTATTCATCTCATACTCCATCTCTCTTCTCGTGTGGACTGATGTTAGCAATTAGATTGGATTCACACACACTTATTCCACCTCTTTGAAGAACATTTTTTGGAATTTCTCAAATTGGTAAGAACTCTACTGCTAGGAAATTAATTGGATTGACATGGCAATGTGTGGTTTGGAAGCTATGGTAGATTAGGAATGATATCATTTTCAATTAAACGATCTCGCCTACATAAATCAAATTTAGTTTTTGCAAATGATTGTGAGCTCATTTTCCATTTATATTTGTTTTCTCTCTACATAACTGGTTGTGTCTTCCATTGAAATATTTTCCCTTTAAATTATAATCTTCATATTCTATTTTTCTATCATTTTAACTAGATTTTAAGTACCCCTTATACTCAATAAAATAAATTCACATTTACCTTAAAAATAAAATCTTCTACAATAAAAAGTTAACATTAAAAGCTCGTTCATTATATGGGGAGGTCATGGTCTAGTACAGTATGATGAAAAGGAAAAGTATTTGCTCTTTAATTAAATATATATATATCCTCATAATTAGCGACAGCCATAATCTAGTTTGTTTGGATAAAGGTGGTCAAACATTATTGACTGACGTGGAGTGGTGCTTTTGTAGTAACTTTATTTGACTAGAAATAATTAGGTCGTGGCCCTTCTAATCTCCATTATTATAATTCTGCCCCTCCATTAGTTTTTTAAATTACAAGATAACCCTTCTTGTCAGTAGTGAATTACAATTACGCTTAAAAGGCTGCCACAGTGGCAGTGCTACTCAAATTGGAAGCCCACCTTAGTCGGATCGTTCATCAATGGTCATTTAATTATTAGTCCTGGTTCGATCTTTTTCAAACCTTAATAGTAAGTGGTGACACTGATCTTGTGTACAGTTCTAATATGATTTGTCATTAAAGATGGTTGGAAATAGTGGTTTAATCATTATAACCAAATTGTAACGTTTAAGGTCCGATTCAATTAAGCTTTAGTTTTCTAACGTTCTAAAATAGTTCAAAGGGCTGTAAATTAGGAGTAGTGATTTTCTCATGGGAACCATCTCCTTCGGGGATCGAATATAATGCATCGGGCGGAGTTTCTTCGATTGAAATGGAGAATAAGGTGGGAATAGTGATTTCCCGTTTACAAATTCGACATGGAGATGATATTTATATTCACTTAATTTTTTATTTCATGTTTTTAATATTTTATATATATATATATACATAATTAATAACTTATTCCAATATTTTCAAATAATTTGCAACTCCACCTTAAATTGATAACTTATGATCTCAATATCTTTGATATTGAACTTTAGTTGAATTTTCTTTTTCATGAGTAGTTTTATCAGTTTTGACATTAATTTTTTTGAGAATTATTTAAGAAAATGAGAAATTTTAGCTTGCACAAAATTAAATCGGGGAGCTCACATCATCGTTGGAAATCCCCAGCCCCATATCAGATTTTCAAAATGGGAATAATAATGGAAATGATATTCTATCTGATATTTTGATACAAATATAATATTTACCTGTACAATTCCTGAAACCGCCCATCATCACCTCTATTGTAAGTAAATGAGCATTGATGGAAATCTTGTGAACAAATTTGATTAGTGGTTTATATTTATTAATATACACAATCAATTTCTTTTGTTTGTTAATATTTATGAACTGTTCACACAAGCATATTCATTCAGTGTTCCTTCAACATATATTTATTACTCTTCATTGGTGTTTACTGACTAGTACATATTTAACTAGTTATTACTATATATTTAAAAGTTGTTTATTATCAAAATAGACTTATTTTAGGTTTTATAACTTTCAATACAACTTACTTATATATTATTTATTATAATATTCATTTATCTTCTAAGTTGAGTGTTCATAAATAATCATTTTTAAAAATTTTCATAAATATGTTTAAATAGGTGTGATCCGATTTGCCACCCAATTTAACCTGATCCGACTTGACATAACTGGATTCGATACAATTGAAAATTATCATTTTGCAGATTGAAAAGCACTACTTTAATTATATTGAATTTTTATCTAGACTATTATTTTACATGGTGAAGGATATTATAATTTTTAATGAAATTTATTACTTTAAATAATGAATATTATTATTTTTGTAAACTTATTTTTTAGTTTGATCAGCGCTTTGATTATTGGGGTTCTTATGTAAATTATTATATTGCATGCAACAAGATGCTATCTTTTTATAATAGATATTATTGTAAATGTTGAAAATATTACCATTGTGATGAAAATTTATATTACTTTATAAGTTATAAAATAGTAGTACATTCAATCACAGCTCAGGCCGAATAGCAGGTGGATCATGTAGATTGACTTGCTTATTCTGTTTTCTATTTTATATTGCCAAAGATCATATGTTTATATTACAATACAACTATGAAATAAAAGTATTTTCAACTATTTTCAGGTCAGAAAAAATAACATTAGTTAATAAAATACTATCATACTTATTGTGAGTATATCCTAATATACCCATCATTATTAATGTATAAAGATCTTATTCTCTTAAATCATTTAATGAGAAATAAATAATTGTATTAGATTTGTGATAAATTAGTTATTAAACATCAATAAACTCACTCAATATTCCTACTTAATATTGTTATAAATACCTACAACAATATTTACAAAAAATAAGCTAATTCAATTTCAAACTAATGAAGTTGATACTCTAAAACCTCTATAAATTAATAAACTCTCTAATTTTCTTCGATCCTAATTTGGGTCTATTCAAAAATTTATCAATTTCGATAAATTAACAAGATAATAATTTTTCAAAAAATCCCTATATAAATAATGGTCTCATCAATATTATAAATTAATAATTTCTTCAATTACAAAATTAATTAGGACAATTTAGTAAAATAGGAATCTATTGTTGATTGTTTCTTGTTAAACTTCAAATCTATTTGGATCTTATCTCTAACTTTTTTTATCTCATCCAATAATTTTGGTGTTGTGTTCTCAAATTGCACCAAAAATTGTGAAGCATTTTGGATGCTATAAGTGCTTCCTTTCTCGTAATTGGTTCCAAAGGTATTGTATCATCCTTGTCCTCATCCTCCGCATTATTCTCAATGATGGTTGCTAAAATTTCTTCTAAGCTTTGAACTTCAGAACATGTATCATTTTCACTCAAGTAATCCAATATGCTATTAACATTCATTTTGTTGCGGTAATCGAGATCACTTATTATTGTCTCAATTCTTGAATACATTCTTCAACGTTGGGATATTTAAATTACTTAACCCTTCACTGCAAAATGAATTTTGCAATGTCGAAAACAATTTGCTATCGTGTCTTGGTGAATATTTATCATCCAAGCTGAGACTACAAGATTGATAGCATCCAAAACATTAATCTTTCCTGAATTGGATTGTCTCACCTCATTGTCTTCTAATATTCTACGATAAAATCTTCTACAATAGTGCATCTCAAAAGCTCTTATTATCCCAGCATCACAAGGTTGAATTTTTGATGTCATATTGGATGGTAAGAAGAACGACTCAACAATTTGTAATCCTTCAACATTTCTTAAATGTGCTGGATAATTATCTACCACAAACATAATTCTTCTACCAAGTATTTTTTGATCAAACCATCAAATATAATCCTTAAAAATCACACTAGTCATTTGGGCTTTTTGTTGGCACAACAATGACAATCCAAGCTATTCATATTGACATTGTTGAAGCAATGTCACTTTTCATATTTCCAATATTTCATAAAGAAATTTTTTAGGAGCCATTCTCGTTGCAACACATAACAACTGTGAGGTTTTCTTTATCTTGTTTTCTTCCTTCCAATTGCTTAATGACAAGAGAATGATCAGCTTGTAACCTGTAAAACAAACTAGTTTCGTCCATATTGAAAACATCTTTTATAGGGAACTGGTCTATTTTTCCATAATGGGCTCCAATTTCTTCTCAATTCTTGTATATCAACCTAGCCGCTCTCTCCAAAATGATGAAATGACTTGATACCTATCTTAACTTGAATTTTTCAAGCCAACCTTGAGAAAGGTTGTACATAGAATCTTGTTGTGGGTATAAAATTTTCATTGCATCGTTATCTTCTAAAAAATCAGCTCTCTAGTCATATTCACACGATCTTGATGTTGGAGAAACTTATCAAAAATAATCTCCATATCTGGATATTTTACTGATTGGTGCCGCTTGATATCTCCTCCTATTTGTAAGTTAGTCGAAAGATATTCAGATGATCTTTTGAGTGTGCTAGGTATTGTAGCTTGACTAACTTTCAAATGATACTTTTCATCAAGCCACGATATCAAATCTTTTTGAGTGCATGTCGGGTAATGCCTTTTGTACTCATATAACACTTTATGAATAACATCATTGTTGATTTTGGATCATCTTTTAGATGAGAAGTCATTGTTTTATATGATTTTTATGGAACACCTTTTAGATGAGAAGTCATTATTTTATATGATTTTTATGAATTTTTATTTTGTTTATATATATATTTCTTGGCTGGTGGATATGATGTGTAGTGTATATTAATTAAATACAATGATTTTCAACTTCATATGTAGATTGATGGACATGCATGAAGCATGATGAATATATATTTATTATGTTATGTATGTTGAATATAGTTATTATAATAGTAGTTCAATGAATATAATTCATATATTAATTAAATGCACTCACTTTTAAAAAAGGTAAATTTTTATTCATGGTAGTTAAAAAACATTCTTTAAATTAATAAATTATTAATCCATAAATAAATTAATACTTTTCTTAAATAATAAATTTTCCAGTCCCAATAATATTATTTTATAGTGGTTTACTATATTATTTTTACAAACAAAAGTGTTATATAGAAATTTATATTAATATTTTTAACGATTAAATGCAAAACTAAACCTAATAATATGTTTCTTTTTCATTTTACAACTTAATCCTTTTTTTTATCCAAATGCAACCTTACAGTTTTGTAATTTATCAAAATACAACATAAATCACATATCTAATCATTTTTTCAGCAAAGTGGAGATCATGTGACTCACATGCGATTTAAAGGGGGTGAATGACCCTCTATTGATTTTAGAAAATCTTTCGAACGGGCTATGGTGTAAGTTACTTGAACTTATAGTACAGTAGATAGACTAGCTTACAACACTATGAAGTACTATTGTCTGTTGTATCCAAAAGTTCTTACAGCGGAATAATGCTCAGACAGATGGTTTGTTTTCTCAAATATGTTTTTTTAGAAAAACTTTTTATGTTGTTAGAAAACTTAATGAAAGATGCAACACACAACAGATATAAAGCGATTAAAAAGCACATAAGGTCTTATAATGGTTTTAAGGTGGTGTAATCTTTTTAAGTCCACTCTACTGTTTTCCTGAGCAGGAACTTCATTAAGTAAGATTGATTTACAGGATATAGCCTGACAATCTATCAATCTAATAAGTTATCACCTACTAGAACTCAGTTTACACAAAGCTGCTGCAGGTTCCCCACAAAGGATTTCTAAACATCCACACAGGGTAATTCTTTTTTCTAGACAAATAAAAACAATCAGTAAGGATAAAATCATATCAACTGAAGACACCATAAAATAATCTAGCACACAGCAAGTAGGTAAAAGTATATGTTTTGATTCTTCAACTGGTGCAGTGAAGTAATCTTCTGTATCTTCTAACTTCTGAAATTCTTTATGGAGAGCAGCATTTGTCCCCACAACCCAAAGCAGCGAAAAACAAATAGAATTTGAGCTTGATTACTTCATTAGGTTGAGTGACTGAAACTTGTTTGAATGCTTGAGAGAGAGTAGTTTTGATTTTTTCTTGATCTTTAAGAGCAAATATTTCAGTAACTGATTTCAGTGCTCCTCATCCTCTATTTATACTTGTAGAAGAATGTCCGTTGAATGAGGCATTCCTCATTCGAATATGATGTTCTGACCAAAGACATGGCTTGCATTTGATGCATCTTGACTTATCTTCTCAACTCATTAAATATGGTGGTTGCGGCTCACAACTTTCTACAATCTGTCAGGCCACGTATCTTCTTGTGTTGGTTCTGCAACTTTGGATTGTCTTAATCGGCTCTATTTTGATTTGCTTAGGTTACCATTCCTCGTACTGCATTTATTCTTTCTCGTATAGCAGGTTGGAATGGCTCTATTGTTGTATCTAATGTTTCCTTGGAGTATGCAGCAAGTCTGGATGTTGTACTATATTCTGGATCTTGTTTGTTGTATCTTAATCTTGCAACACTGCTGTAACTTCTTCTTGGTTACAGCTACGTTGTATGTTTTTCTTACAATTGTATTGTCTTAGGTTTTTCTTGCAGAGTCTTCTTTCCTGTCTTGTTCGATACAAACAAGCCTTCTCTGAAATTCTCCATTCTTCATTTTCTAAACTTACAGACTCAATACTAGTTTATTTTTCACTTAAACATTGTGAAAAATGAGGTACTCTAAATTTCTATTACAAGGTTGATTTGTCTCAATAAAATCTAGACATTGATATCCTAACACAAAACACACAACACAACCCAACAATCATACGAACACACCACGACCACATGCACACGGTGCCGCCGCCCATGACGACGCTCATCACAACCTATCGGTGCAACCCCGACATCGGCCACTCTCATTGAGCCCCCCCACACACACAAACACACACACGTGCATAGTCTGGAGGTCCCGACACCCCCACCTTTTAGGTGGCATGATCATAGTCGTAAGCTACCCGTCCAGCCGGGCTTGAGCACTATCCTTTAGCTAAGTAGAGGTCATTGCCTTTCTTCGTCCGAGTGAATCTTTTCCTGTCTTCTACTCTGGGATTTCCCACTTGGCGCTTTCTGCCGCTCGGTTGAGAACCTTTGGATACCACTTTGGTCGTCCTGTGATGAATCAGCGGGTCTGATATCGTGCGATAAGTCACTATTCAATAGGCCAAATCCAATCATTCTCTCCATATTTGGTCTTTCCTGAACGAGATTACCCGATTGATCCAGCGAGATGTTTAGCTTGAAAAAGGCCTTAGTAGAAGGACAGTACGAATCCTTGGCGGAGAGCACATCGAAAAGAATGCTCTTAGGCTTACTTATTAAATGAATATGTCAACCGCTTTAAAGGAGAATAGGCAAAGAACAGATGTGATGTAAGAACCTCGTCGTCTAAGACCCCCAACTCACACTACTGATCAAGGCTTGACCTTTCCATACAAGTGGGCGATCCGTAATCCATCATTTTGCTGCCACTTTCCAGTCACACACACATGCCACCGCATACAGTGGTGGCTCTAAACCCGAAGTGCCGGAACGAGCTGTGCTAGACCCACCACGACTCGATGGTGGACAGTAACAGAGAAGGCAGAGAGAGAGAGGGAGTCGTGCCTCTCTACAGCCATTTATGAAGGAGGGGGCGGCGGCGGTTCGGAGTTCTAAGCCCGGATTCGTAACAGGCTCGGCAAGCACTATATTTTAATCAAAATACTTGTTGGAATAGGATACGGCAGTGGCAACGACGGTTGATGCTTGAGAGAGAAAATGAGATGGAAAGGAGAGAGTGTTGAGAGAGTGAGTTATGCCTCTCCAAAAGTTTGACTTACCTTTTCTCTCTTCTTACAAGAACACCCTAAAGCATTAGACTAGGTGAGGTGTCAACCTCTAAGTCCTCTTGAGGTGTTGAATTGGCAAGCTTGGAATTCATCAAGATTTGGACTCAAACATGTATATATATGTACTTATAATTATATCATAGATACACATAGGTGTTGAGTTGGCAAGCTTGGAATTCATCAAGATTTGGACTCAAACATGTATACATATGTACTTATAATTATATCATAGATACACATATGTTAGTTATGTTAAATTAATAAGATACATAATAATTAAATAAAAAGAAATGAACTCTAGATTTAGCATTAATGATAAAGATTAGAGGGTGTTACAATCTATGTAATACTATTAAGTATTATATAAAGTCAATTACATTGTAATATTATTTTCAGGTTCGAAAAATAATATTAGCTAATAATATATCATATGTTCATCTTGCACTACATCTTAATATACTTATTATTAATGTATAAAAGTTTTATTCTCTTAAATTATGTAATATGAAATTAAATTGCCTTCGACTTATGATACATTAGTCATTAAATGTCATAAACTCACTCAATATCCTTACTTAATATTCTTATAAATGGATACATACAACACAATTTACCAAAAATAAGCCGACTCAATTTCAAGCCTAGAGTTGAATATTTTTAATATACTCCTTCCTTAAAATAAATATTTGTTCATATTCTATTAAAATTATCCTCATTTACTCCTCTAAAATTAAATAATGGTATAAAAATGATAATAAAAAATTTACATATAATGAGTGTACTAAAATATTGGTAAATCAATTTTTTTTGTCAAGCTTCCTTAACTATATACAAAATTCTAAAATAATATTTATTGTGGAAGGAAGGGAGTATAATTTTTTTAAATGGATTTAATAAATTCTTTTAATAAGTAAACAATATTTCTTTACTTACTTTTAGTGATTTGAGTAATAAAACAATATTTATTCACTTAGTTTTAGTGATTTGAGTAACAACTTTAATTGACTGTATAAGTCTAATCAAAAAAACTATAAAGTACTACAAATGAGATGTTTCCTTATAGATCACCAAAGTCGGTAAACACATGTTAACGTCTTCATTCTAAATTATACATCTTTCTCCCAAAAAAAAAAAATTCTAAATTAGACATGTATACTAATCATTAATAAAATTCTTTTATCATAGATTGGTCACATCAACTATATATAAACATATTTAAGCTAAGCCTATAGTAGGATATGAGAGCAAAAAATCATAGATACATTTATGTGTTTATTATTAAGGGGAAATGGTACAAAATACCCAAAAAGATACAAGTTATACCAATTTTCTATCCAAAAATATATAAGATATCCCTTTTATACCCAATTTCAAAAAAGTACAAACCAAGTCAAATAAGATAGCCCACCAAACTGAGGAGATTTGATGGCTCACTACCCACTTCTCAAAAAAGGGAATTGATTCCCTCATTTTCTACCACACTTACTGCTCAAATTTACTGTGCATTTACTGCCCCCCTCAATTATTTGATTTATTTCATGTGTCCAAATATAATCATCTATTACTTACATTTATTATTGTCAAAACAAACATGTATGCAGACGATAATCTTTATACATTTTTCAAGAAATGTCAAAGACCACGTAACAACTGTGGCATACATTATTGACAAAGAACCCTTACATAATCCTGACAGCTGTGGCATACATTATTAACAAATAATATTTTAAAGTCGATTTTGGAGATTTGCATACGGAGGGCATTTTCTTCTCGTATGGCTTTCCGTACCACAAAGCGAGCATTTTTTCTTTTTTCTTGTGTTAGCTTAAGTCTCACTCGGGCCAGCATGTTCGTTATCAAACTCGTCATCAAAGTCTAATCTCAAAGACAGGACTAAGTATTCGGTACATGTTGTTTTGTTGTGGTTCGTTGACTACATGCTTCTGTGGTTCGTTGACGACTAGGAGACTTCCCATATCTAGGAAGCCATTTTCCTTTCGATCGTCCAGCTTGTTTAGGTTTGTCAGGCGCAAGACAAACAACATTACGAGCCTCGTCACACACGACCTAATCTTGTGGGTCAGGTACAGGGTCTACCTCACCTACCCACATCCCCCTCAACGAGTCCGTACAGTAATAGGGGTGCACGTAAGTTGTCACTGTCTCCTTGGCAAAACTGTTGACGTTGGAAAACCATACAAACGTTGAGTACTGTGTAATATAATATGTCAGATACAAGCTATTACATAATGGTAGTGAGTGGTGTACCTTATTGCTGCACATGCATGTGAGCACGGTATTAACTCGCTCTGAAAAATCAAACACATGCATACTTGTTGATTGAGCTCAACGACATAAATTTTACTCTGATCTGTGACTTTGTATTTGTATCTATCAAGCTTATGAACATGCATTTATCATCCACGCTTCACAAACTCAAGTAATCTGTCAGTTGCTAATTTTGTAAGAGCATTTTAACTTTCATTAGCAGATGTCCTCCTCTCATAAAACCATTTTTCTATAACTCGACGAGCACACTCCAAAATGGAACACACAGGTAGCTTTCTTGCCAATATAAGGTGAGAATTCCAAGTCTCAGCAGCATTGGATGTCATGAAGTTAAATCTTTGAATGGGACATTTAGCACGAGACCACCTTTCTCTTTTTGCTTTGCTTAAGGTTTCCAATGCACCTTGAATGTCCGTTGCAATAAGCAACATGATGTACCTGTCAAGATTTTTAACTAGTAAACATTTATTCAGAAGATATTAGATCTGCAAATGTTTTATATGTATTTATTTTTAAACCATACACTGGACCTGATTATACCTGTCGAAAACAACACTGTCATAACAATATGCAGCCTTTTGGAAAAGTGCAACGAAATGTGAACCATACGTCGCGAGATTTTGTTGAAGATGAAAACAACATAAACCATGACTTGCCTCTGAATAGACTTCTTTGACGGCGTTACTGATGCTTATATGTTGATCAGGTAGGATAAATAGTCGTTCTGCGCATCCAAAGGCATTTCGTACATGTTTCAAAAACCACGTCCAAGATTCATCATTCTCCACATTTCCAATCCCAATTGTAATGGAAATATTTGATCGTTTCCATCTTTTGTCACAGCAACAAAATTCAATGCCTTTATACTGACCTTTCAATTGACAACCATCAACCACTATGATCGGCCGTGAATATCTTTGAAAATCATTCATGGATGCGGCCAATGCAAAAAAAACGTATTTGAATTTTCCACTGATGTGTGTTTCCAAAGCAGTATAAATCCCCTATTTATTTCTTTCAAGATCTCTAAGTAAAATGAAGCATAGAAAATGAGTTTTTGGGATCTCCGTATGCAACTTGCATTGCACAAAGTTTTACCTTCAATGTAAATCTATAAGTAAGATTCAAACTATGTAGTTAGTTCATTTCTTCAATGATGGCCCGAGGGTTAAGATTTATGTTCTCTTTTCGTAGCCTATCAGCGAAGTACTCACAGATCAAAGTAGAGGAAAGTCGACGAGGAGCACCACTATTCATATCATGTGAACAAGTATGAAGCAGAACAATTTTTGAGATTTTCTAAATTCCAGATTTCTCGTGAGCAGTCAGTGTGAAGGGACAGTCTTTTTGCTTGCATTCCAAAGACCATTTGTGTTTGTCTGAATGATCCACACGATATTCTACTTGATTCTCCAAGTGGTAAAACCCGACTGCATTTTTCAGTTGAACTTTACTAGCATAAGTGGAACCTTTCAGCAGACCGAGTTGTACTAGGTTGTTATGCTCCAACTCTGACGAACACGGCTACTTGAATGGTGGAATCTCAGGGATTAACCATTCAGACCTCAATATGTATGTCAAAATTTGTTGATAGGCATGTCGTTGCTCCTCATCCAACACATTCTCATCTTCTTCATCTAACTTAAAGTCATTATATATCTCTGCAGCTTGTGGCATTTCATCTTCTTCTGCATCATTCGCACCTGAAACAGGGTATAAGAAATTCAAGATGCATCATCAAAATAAAGGTAAAATATTACATGAAAACGGACATAGTTAGAATTACTACTTTCATCATCATATTGTCCAGATTCTTAGCCCCAATGATGTTCAGCCAGTTCTACAACTTCTTCATAGGCTATGCTCTCGTTTGCTTAATTCACAGTCTCACTCGACAACATATTTAAATCAAGAAAGTTGAAACCACTATAATTTACATGACCACTCTCTGATGGCCAAGGTGTCCACTGCTCATCAGAAGTTGTCCCAACATAGACCTTTTCATTCTGATTCAGTATATCCCATTTTATATAAAATGCCTCGTCATTTTGTAGACCCAGAGAAATATTTGAATTTTCATATCCGGATCCAGTATTTACATTGGAGTTCGGCACATTCGCATCATATGTGTCCCAACAAAAACTTTAACCACCATAATCATATTCTTCATCGGGCGTATTATTTTGTTCCAGATAGGTGGATTCATCATTAATGCGATCTGACTTCAAACCAACAGGGCTGCTATTATGATTTCTAGTTGGCAACACGTAATCGGATACTCCAACATCCATCGATTTAAGAGAGACGAAAACAACAAGAATCTCAGCAGTCATGGATAATAATTGTTTCAAATCGGAATCATTCTTTATCTTTATCCTCTTCACTCTTTTCTTCATCTCAACTAATGAGTGAATCACATATCCCCAATAATTCATGTTTGCACGTATAATTCCATGAATTTAGTCGACTAGATCATAATATATGATTTTTTAAGATAAATCACCTCTCGAGAACCGTTTATGTACTCTAAACCTTGTCAATAACCTCCAAACCAAACATTAACAACTCTCATCTTTTTCTTTACTGTCAAGTCAAGGAAAAAAATGTCAGTTCACGAGACAAAAATTATTTTAAACAATGAAATAAGATTTCTTGAGTTTGCTTAATTATATATTTTCAGCTATTAAAATAAATATCATTTTGAAGTATTAAAATAATAACTCCAATTTTAATAATAATTAAATGATTAGTCACTATATTATAACATATTATTAAATAAAATAAATAATTTCGAATTATTGTACATTATCGATTTTTTCACCTATTGTTAAAATAAACGATTACGCCTATGCTTTAAACGAGGATTTCCAAAAATCTTAATATGGGTTATTTTGTACCCTGTTCAAATGAAGACATAGTCAGAAAAAAGGGTACAAAATAACCCATATTAAAATGATAATATACAATACGGTCTTTTTTACCCAAAATTTTTAATATGGGTTATTTTGTACCCTTTTTTTTTTACTAAATCTTCATTTAAAAGGGTACAAAATAACTCTTATACAAAATAGCCCTAAAAATGGACGTTTACCCCTAAAATGTCATTTTTGCCCTAAAATTTCGTTTAACCTTAAAAATGCCCCATTTTGGCTTTAAATGATCGTTTAGCCCTAAAAATGACCGTTTATCCCTAAAACATCATTTTTATCCTAAAATTCCGTTTAGCCTTAAAAATGCCCCATTTTGGCCTTAAATGATCGTTTAGCCCTAAAAATGACCGTTTATCCCTAAAATGTCAATTTTGTCCTAAAATTTCGTTTAGCCCTAAAATGTCGGTTTTGCCACAAATGGTCGTTTACCCCTAAAAATGTCCCTTTACCCCTAAAATTTCGTTTACATTACAATAAAATGTCCTTCTAATGAATATACAAACTAATAAACTTGCATGCAATTACAAAATTTTCAAATACCAATAAGTCGAATAATTCTAATTCAAAACGTAAATGAAAATTTCAAACACCAATAAATCCAACAAATTGCAGAAATCCAATAAAACTTACAGAACAATTTTTTAATTCGAAACTAACTTGGTCGACCATTTCAATTCGGCTAGTAAATTTTATGGATACCAAAAGTTGAACACTAATCGAATTTCCAAACGACTATTTGCTGAAGTAAATTTGAAAGAAATAAATAATGGGGCTAAACGACTATTTCAAAGACTCTTTCTGAAGGCTCTTGCTGAAGAAAGAGGCGAAAATTCCAAATGAAAGAAGCGAAAATTCCAAACGACTATTTACTACATAATAGACGAAAATGTTGGGGTGAGTGGGGGCAGTAAATATGACAGAAAAATGAGGGAATCAATTTTCTTTTTCGAGAAGTGGATAGTTAACCATCAAATCTCCTCAGTTTGGTGGGTCATCTTGTTTGACTAGGTTTGTACTTTTCTGAAATTGGGTATAAAAGAGATATCTTATATTTTTTTTTTTTTGGGTAGAAAAGAGTATAATTTATATTTTTTTGGGTATTTTGGGTCATTTTTCCTTATTATTAATGTGATGTAATAAAATTATCTTAAAATTATGATGATAATTAATGTACTCTTATTATAGGCTCTACATGTTTAAGGGTGAGTATACTATATATGGATATAGCTTATTCATTTTTTTAATAAATACTTAATTAATAACTAATATGTTTAGCTCTTTTGAGTATTGCGATGAATTGGAGAGGAAAAGGGGACGAGAATCTCGTGCTACACTTTCTCTTAATCCGACCAGACAGAAAAAAAAGCAAAGTAACCCTATCGAATGTTGTCAGAATATACAAAAATTTGGCACTTTTAAGACAAGAAAAATATTATTCCAATTCACGTACTTTTTAAAGATAAATAATATATCCATTTGCTCTATCAGATATTCAATTGTTTGTGTTTTTTTTTTTGTATCCCTTTTTCTCTTTTTGGATTCTCAAACTCCAAATACCTAAACAACCCTTAAAAATAAAACTCTATCCTTGATTTCAAATGCATCATCCGTTTAACCGTTTTATTTACTATTGTTTAATAAAATACAATTTATTCTACTTTAGTTGATGTTTTTAGATTGCCAAGCATGAAAATGTCGTTTTCAACATGCTGTGATACTCTTTAAGTATACTATAATTTTTGTTAGTCTAAAAACAGTAAACATAGTTACTTTATTTGTTTAAGTATACCGTTTTAAATATGATTGTCAACATTTGCGGTACTTTGTTAAACGAAATATAAAATCAGATTAAGGAAGTCTGCTTCCGTATATTAATATGTATATTATTAATTATCGCAAATCCAAACACAAGTAACAATTTCATATCACAAGATTTAAAGGACATGTGATCATTATTTTATATTTTTTTCGTTCCAAAATAAATATAATTTTAGGGATTTTCACACAGATTAAAAAAATGATAAAAAAATGGAACTATCCCTATTTAAGTATAATTATTGTGAGAATTTTTTTTTTCCTCCTAATAACCTCTTTAATTTGATATAGGTAAATGAAGGTAATTTTGGTAGATTATATATAAATGTGTTTTGAAATCCTATAATTACACTTATTTTGGGAGGAGTATCTTTTACTAAAAACGACATTTATTTTAGAATAGAACAGAAGAAAAACTTGAATTAGTAGATTTGCAACTTTATTATAAAAATTGAGTGGTTTATTGTATTTATTAAAATTAGTTTTATACATTTATTTATTGACTGGTGAAACAGATATAATTTAATTTAGAATAAAAAACACAGTATTTATAAATCAAAATTCATGAGCCTAATTGACAAAAACATAAAAAGAAGTATCCCAAATATGTCCTTTTCCTTTAAGTTTAGTAAATGCCTAATCACCAGACTAATATTATCCACAACCCCTATACGGGCTCCGTTCCCTTGTGAAGATGACCATAAACTTTTAAACAGATTCAGAAAACTTATTAAATATGATTGAAACTACAAAAAATTTCCTATTTTATCCTCACACAAAATTGATAACCCAAAAAAAAATGAAATTATCATTTACATATTGTTTGAAAGACTTATGATTTTAATAATAAAGTATATATGACAGGGATATTTCAATCAAATAAACAATAATTAATATTCTAATTTTCAAAATAAAAAATAAAAAAAATCATTTTGATGATGAGATGGAATGAATACATGTTAAATATGAAGTATAGAAAGTAGAGATTGAGAACATTTTTGCTGTGGAAAAAGAGAGTATGATTGCAAATCACTTTGGGGCGGGTAGTGTGGGTTCAAGATCTTTTAAATATATATATATATATATATATATATATATATATATATATATATATATATTAGGTTAGTTTTTTGGAAAAATCACAAATTGTATTTAAATTTATAATTTTAATCAAATTTTCAATATTAACAAATGTAATATAAATTTTCATATTTTTGGTAATTTTAATAAATGAGTAGTTTTCAGATATTGTTATATTGATGTTCAACTGTAAAATTATCATGGATGAACGATTATCAGAAATATTATAGTTGAAAAAAGTCAAAATAGACAAAATTGAAGAATACATCCTTAATTGGCAATTATATTCAAAAACCTTGATTGAAATTGCCTAAAATATAAAAATTTTATTTTATTTGTTAATATTAATTAAAATTACAAATTAAGTAAAATTTCGTAATTTTCCAACCATTAATCCAATATATATATATATATATATATTTGGAAATATAAGTTTGAGTATCATACAAGTGGATTCAAACTCGATATGGAAGACACATATATATGAAAAAGAGGAAAAATAGAAAAAGAAAAGAGAAAAGAGAAAGTAAAAAGTTAGAAAAGGATCACACATTCCCACACTCCTCAACTTCTTCACTTCCCCCTCTCCTCCTTCCAAAATCACACACACTCTCTGAATCTGGGGGCAAAAAGGCAAAAACATAATGCCTTTCATCCTCCTTCTCTTCCTCATTCTCCACCTCCACCTCTGCCACTCCGCCGTCGCACCACCGACGCGGTTGCCGGAGTACACAGCCCTGCTCTCCATCAAAGCCGTCATCACAGAAGACCCACACTCTGCCCTGCTCTCCTGGGACTGGAACACCACCACCAACCACTGCACTTGGAAGGGGGTCACGTGCGACCCCTCCGGCCGCCACGTGACCGCTCTCGACATCTCCAACCTCAGCCTCACCGGCATTCTCGCCCCGGAGGTCGGCCAACTCCGCTTCCTCCTCAACTTCTCCGCCGCCGCTAACTCCATCTCCGGCCCCATCCCTCCCCAAATCGCCGCCATCTCCAACCTTCGCTTCCTCAATCTCTCCAACAATGCCTTCAACCAGAGCTTCCCCACTGACCTGTACCGCCTCAGGAACCTCCAAGTTCTCGATCTTTACAATAACAACATGACCGGGGATTTCCCTTCTCGATTGTATTTGCTCACCAACCTCCGCCATTTGCACCTTGGGGGCAACTTCTTCAGCGGAGAAATCCCGCCGGAGTTCGGCTCGTTCCCTCACCTCGAATACCTGGCCATTTCCGGCAATGAGATTACCGGCGCTATTCCGCCGGAGATTGGGAACTTAACTCAGCTCAAGGAGCTTTATATTGGGTACTACAACACATTCTCCGGTGGACTACCTAAGGAGATTGGGAATTTATCCAACTTGCTACGGCTCGACGCTGCGAACTGCGGGCTCTCCGGGGAGATTCCGGCCGAAATCGGGAATCTGCAGAACCTCGACACTCTTTTCCTCCAAGTGAATGGGCTTTCCGGTGGCTTGCCACCGGAGCTCGGCAACTTGAAGAGCTTGAAATCAATGGATCTATCCAACAACATGCTTTCCGGCGAATTCCCGCCGTCTTTTGCCCAGCTTACAAACATGACACTCTTAAATCTCTTCAGGAATAAGTTCACCGGCTCGATACCGGAGTTCATAGGGGAGTTGCCGGAGTTGCAGGTGTTGCAGTTGTGGGAAAACAACTTCACCGGAAGCATTCCACAAAATTTAGGTAACAACGGAAATCTGCGCGAAGTAGACGTTAGTTCCAACAAACTGACCGGAAATTTGCCTCCCAATCTGTGCAATGGCAATCATCTTCACACATTGATCACCCTTGGGAATTTCCTGTTCGGCCCGATTCCCGACTCACTGGGTCAATGCGAATCGCTGAGTCGGGTCCGGATGGGCGAGAACTATCTAAATGGGACCATTCCCAGGGGGCTGTTGATATTGCCGAAGCTAATTCAAGTTGAGCTTCAAGACAATCTTCTCTCTGGCGCATTTCCTCAAATTGATGGCGTCTCCACCACTTTGGGCCAAATTAGTCTGTCCAACAATCATCTAACGGGGCCACTGCCGCCGAGCATTGGGAACTTCGTGGGTGTTCAGAAGTTCCTACTTGACGGAAACAAGTTCTCCGGTAGGATTCCGGCGGAAATTGGGAAGCTACAGCAGCTTTCGAAGATGGATTTCAGTCACAATGAGTTCTCAGGCTCCATCCCTCCGGAGATCAGCCGATGTAAGCTGTTGACCTTTGTCGACATCAGCCGGAATCATCTCTCTGGTGACATTCCGACGGAGATCACCGGTATGAGAATTCTGAACTACTTGAATTTATCAAGAAACCATTTAGTTGGTAGCATTCCCTCTTCAATTTCCAGTATGCAGAGCTTAACTTCCATAGATTTTTCGTACAATAATTTTTCGGGCCTGGTCCCGGGTACGGGCCAGTTCAGCTACTTCAATTACACCTCGTTTTTAGGCAACCCGAATCTTTGCGGCCCGTATTTGGGGCCCTGCAAAGCGGGCCTTGCCTATGGGGCTGAAAGACACCATGGTAGGGGGGGTTTCTCCCCTTCAATGAAGCTCTTACTTGTTATAGGATTGCTTGTTTGTTCGATTGTCTTTGCTCTTGCTGCGATAATAAAGGCCCGATCATTGAAGAAAGCCAGTGACGCTCGATCCTGGAAGCTCACTGCTTTCCAGAGATTGGATTTCACATGTGATGATGTTCTTGATTCTCTTAAAGAGGATAATATCATCGGAAAAGGAGGAGCTGGAATTGTGTACAAGGGAACTATGCCCAACGGCGATGAGGTGGCAGTTAAAAGGTTACCTGCAATGAGCCGAGGCTCGTCCCATGATCACGGCTTCAATGCTGAGATACAGACACTAGGGAGGATTAGGCACAGACACATTGTTAGATTATTGGGGTTTTGTTCGAATCATGAAACGAATCTTTTGGTTTACGAGTACATGCCTAATGGTAGCTTGGGGGAGATGCTTCATGGGAAGAAAGGGGGCCATTTGCATTGGGACACTAGGTATAAGATAGCTGTAGAATCTGCTAAAGGGCTTGGTTATCTCCATCATGATTGCTCTCCCTTGATTGTTCATCGTGATGTGAAATCGAACAATATCCTCTTGGATTCCAGTTTCGAAGCTCACGTAGCTGATTTTGGGTTGGCGAAATTCTTGCAAGATTCCGGGACATCCGAGTGTATGTCAGCTATTGCTGGTTCTTATGGGTATATTGCACCAGGTATTAATCCTAATGTTTACTCTTTCTAGTCCTATGATGAATTGTCATTGCTAACTTACTTAGGTAATAGTTAGGTGCAAAGTTTTTATTTTCTTGAATAGAAAAACAGAACTAACTTTATGATATTCTGCAATTGATCAAGGAATTTACTATGTTCAAGTAGAATACATTTGTGTAATTTGATGGATTAATGATGATCACCATTGTCTCAATAGAATATGCCTACACGCTAAAGGTGGATGAGAAGAGCGACGTATACAGCTTTGGAGTAGTTCTGCTAGAACTAGTGACGGGCAGAAAGCCGGTGGGGGAATTCGGGGATGGAGTAGACATAGTCCAATGGGTTAGGAAAATGACAAAGGGGAACAAGGAAGAAGTGCTCAAGGTTGTCGATCCAAGGCTCTCGACAACCCCCCTTCACGAGGTGATGCATGTTTTCTACGTAGCAATGCTTTGTGTAGAAGAACAGGCGGTAGAACGGCCCACCATGCGCGAAGTGCTGCAGATACTCACCGACCTCCCCAAGCCTCTCGAAGAAGACTCACCACAAGATCTCCTCAGCATTTGATCTGAGTTATGGATTCTTGCAGTTGGATTGCTAGTTAGTTTTGGTATAATTCAGTTTTTTGTTTTTTTTTTTTTGTGTTATTTTTTTTTTTTTAGTGGTGGGTTTATGGTTCTAACTTTAATGGTGGTGATCATGTTAATGCTTTCAAAGTTTGTGTGTAATAAGAAGGGTTTGCTAAAAGTAGTATAAATCACCTTGTTTGATGTGGCAGAATTGCTATATAATGTTTGTTAAATATGTGGTATATTTTATGTAGGAAATGGGTTTGGTTTATTGTTTAGAGTGATAGTGTTATTAAAATGAGAAAAAGTTGAACCTTGAATAGTGGATTGACTCTATGGAGTGCCGTGCATTGCCTTTCAAGTACCAAGGAGGGGCAACGGTGTTTCGACTTATGATTTTTTTTTTTTAAAATAAATGTGAACGGTGTTTCAATAATGTGTTACTACTTACTAGATTGATATTTAACCATGTATAAAAAAAGAATAGAAGATAACATATGAAAACCCACTATAAAAGATAGGATACGAGCTCAATAAAAGCTATTTGTATTATTTGAACTTGCTAATATATAAAGAGTAGTGCAGATTTAAAATTCGTTAAAATTCGTGCAACTAGGTTCAACTGAATACGTTTGGACTCCATTTAGATAGAGTGATTTGAAATTTAAAATTGGAAATTAATAGAATCAATTCAAATTGGGGTAAATTTGAAATCCACCAAAATGACTCCAAAATTAGTTTAAAATAAAAATTATGATTTTCAAATTCATATCTGTTTAATTCAAATCTTTTTTCAAATCCACCAATCCAAATGGACCATTGAATTTTTTATATATATTGAATTTTTTTATAATTCATGCACTACTTGTTCCCAATAGAAGTTTTTATATTATATTAATATAACATTTATGCACAAATATTATAAGGGAAAATGGCCAAAATTACCCATTTTTTTAAACTTTCATCTCATTTTACCCATTGATATAGTAGCACACCCCTAAATACCCCTAAATATAGATTTTGAACCCAAAATGTCAATTTTTCCCAAAGTCAATAGATAATTGTGGGGTCCATGTCAGAATTTGGTGTCAATGATGTGCAAATACACTGTTTTTATTCATTTGAACGTTTGACACTGTTTGGAAATACAGTATTATTTTTTGATTGTTAAATTATTCATAGTTTGTTATTAATTTATAATACTAATTAATAGTTTATAATACTAATTAATAGTACTAATTATAGTTCGAAAATAATGTTTCGAAAATAATATTTACTAATTATTTTCGAACAATTCATTGACACGATATTAGTAATTAATTAATTATTTATTTATTATTTCGGAAATTAGCAACATTGACTTAATTTTCGAAAATTTGTGCAATTGATTAATGTTCGAAAACTTGAATTCGAAAATAAAGACATGATATTTTATTCATGTACACCTATTAGTAAGTAATTATTTATTTATTAATTAATTTATGCATGAAATTGCATGACTCATTTTCGAACATTTCTGCACTGCACTTAATCTTCAAAAATCATGTTTTCTTAATGTTCGAAAATCAGGTGCTCGTAATGTTCGAAAAATATTTCATGCACTTTTAATACTATTTAATTAATTAATAAATTATTTATTTATTTATTAATTAATTTATGCATGAAATTGCATGACTTATTTTCGAACATTTCTGCATTGCACTTAATCTTCGAAAATCCTATTTTATTAATGTTCAAAAATTAGGTTCTGTTAATGTTTGAAAACCATGTCTTGCACTTGTAATAATATTTTATTCATGTACACCTATTATTAATTAATTAATTAATTATTAATTAATTAATTAATTAAGGATACTTTGTTTTCGAAAATTAGCAAACTTGACTTAATGTTCGAAAACTCTATTTTGTTAATGTTCGAAAACTATGTCATGCACTTTTAATAATATTTTATTCATTTCCTCCTTTTATTAATTAATTAATTATTTATTTATTTATTAAGGGAAATTACGTGACAAATTTTCGAAAATTAGTACGTAGAATTAATGTTCGAAAATTGTCATTTGTTAATCTTCGAAAATTGTCATTTGTTAATCTTCGAAAATTTTATTTTCTTAATGTTCGAAATTTATTAGTTTAATAATATTTTAGTCATTCACTCCTATTATTAATTAATTAGGGGTTTATTTATTAATTTAGGCTGGATTTATTTTCGAAAATTAGTGAATTGACATAATTTTCGAAAACTATGATTTGTTAATCTTCGAAAATAAACACATGCACTTGTAATAATATTTTATTCATTTTCCCTTATTAATTAATTATTAATTAATTAATTAAGGCTGATTTTTTCGAAAATTAGTGAATTGACCTAATTTTCGAAAACATGATTTTTTAATCTTCGAAAATAAACACATGCACTTGTAATAATACAATATTCATTTTCCCTTATTAATGAATTACTTATTTATTTATTTATTTATTGATTAATTTAGAGCATGACTTATTTTCGAACATTAAAACTGTCTTAATCTTCGAAAATTGACTTGTGTTATTCTTCGAAAATGGTAATTTGTTAATGTTCAAAAATCATGCACTTTATTACTTTAATAATATTTTAGTCATTCTTCCCTATTATTAATTATTTATGTATTTATTTATTTTCGAAAACTGATTGCACTGTACTTATTGTTCGAAAACAAAGTTTTGTTAATGTTCGAAAATTAGGTTTGCATAATGTTCGAAAATATTTCATGCACTTTTAATAATAATATTTTAAATTCTCGAAAAAATTGAAGGAATTAATTTTTCAAGATTAATGTTTCGAAAATAATAAAGTTCAAAAACATCAATAATAATAGTTATAATATTAATAATTTTTGAAAACATTCTAATTAATGTTCGAAAAGTACATGATAATCTTCTAAAAGATTAATAATAATTTTAGTAATTTTCCAAAATATTGTATTTCATTTTCGAAAATTCCTATAAAAATTTTCGAACATTTTTTTCTTTACAATTTTAATGTTTGAAAATACTAGTAATAATTTTAAAATTAGTAGTTTATTAGTATTTTTCGAAAATTATATATTGTTATATATCATAGTGTTTTCCAACATAATTTAAATAAATTTCGAAAATTAATTGAATTCAAAAATCTTCGAAAATAATAGTTATAATATTAATAATTTTCGAAAACATTCTAATTAATGTTCGAAAAGTACATGATAATCTTCTAAAAGATTAATAATAATTTTAGTAATTTTCCAAAATATTGTATTTCATTTTCGAAATTTCCTATAAAAATTTTCGAACAGTTTTTTCTTTAAAATTATAATGTTCGAAAATACTAATAATAATTTTGAAATTAGTGTCATACTTTATTAGTATTTTTCGAACATTATATATTGTTATATATCATAGTGTTTTCCAACATAATTTAAATTTAGAAAATTAATTGAATTCAAAAATCTTCGAAAATTTTGGACATGAGCTTGTAATATTATTTTATTGTTTTTTGAGTAATTTTTCGAGTATTTTGTAAATATTATTATTTAATTATTTATTTTCGAACATTAACATAGCTACAACTTTTTCCACAATTGCCTAGAACTAAACTGACTCCTAATGTTCGAAAATGTGCGCATGACCTTTTAATAATACTTTATTGTTCTTTGTAAAACACTTTTATTTTTTAATTATATGATAATGTTCGAAAATTGCATAATATTCGAGAGATTAATATTTTCGAAAACATTAGTGTCCAATTTTTGAAGATTCTTTTTCCGAAAATAATATTCTTCGAAATCATGAATAATAATAGTTATAATATTAAAAAATTTCGAATAGTAATATTTTAATTTGAAATATTGCTTAGGAAAATTTCGAAAACATTTATTTTCTCACATTATAATGTTTGAAAACATTAGTAATAATATGTATTAATTTTTGAAAACATGTTCGATAAATTTGCGAAAATTGCATTATTAATTTTCGAAAACCTTTTTTCAAAAAAAAATAATGTTCGATAAATTAATCATAACATTGTTATTAAATTTTCAAATCATTGTTATTAATTTCAGATGAAATTGCATAATTAATTTTCGATAACATTTTCATTAATTTTTGAACATTACGTATAAACTAGTATTAATTTCCTAACATAGTACTTTACGAACATTAGTAATTTTAGAACACTAGAGTAAAATTCTATTACTAATTTGATATTACTTTAATTCATAATCTTCGAACACTAATTATAATTACTAACAAAGTATGCTCAAATATTAATAATTATTTAATAATAGTGAAGAAATGGTTTTTTTGCTCAGTGGTTGAAGCCAAATAAATTGGACACTTTCTTCTTGTATGATTTTCGGACTTGCAAACCGAACATTTCTTTTTCAACCTTCGGATGTCTTCATTGTTGCAGCCACCAATGTGTTCATTAGCAATTTCGTCATCTCTATAGTCATACTGCATGGGCACGCGTTCGGTACATCTTGCTCTATTATGGTCTGTACGGCCGCATCGACTGCATCTTCCGGATCGGGCAGAAGGAATCCGTTTCCCTTTGGGTCGTCCCGCTTGTTTAGGCTTGTCTGGTGCTCTACATAATTGATTTTGAATTTCTTGTGATGCCACCCAAGCTTTTGGCTCGAGCACAGGATTAACTGTACCGCTCCACATCCCCCTCAACCATTCAGTGGTGTAATATTGGCCGACATATGATGTAAATGATTCCTTCATAAAACTGTAACAAAAATTGGATGAATGGTCAAGACGTATAGGTACGTATGAATACATGCACTAATCATAATTGTGACCTGAGATGTAAAAATATGGCTTCGTATGACTACCTTATTGCTGCGCATGCATGCGAACACGGTATTAGGTCACTTTGAAAAATTGAACATGTGCACTCGTATTGGGTTAGCTCGACAATGAAAATCTTACTCCCATCCGTGACCTTATATTTGTTTTGGCCCAATTTATCGACTTGCATACGTCGACCAAGCTTGACAACTTCGACTAGTCTTTCATGCGCTGCCTTCGTAAGACAATTTTCTCTATCTTCAGCAGCAGTCCTCCTTTCATAAAACTATTTTTCGATTATTCATCGAGCACACTCTAGAAAAGAACATACAGGTAGCTTTCTTGCCCAGACAAGACGGCTATTCCATGTCTCAGCCGCGTTTGACGTCATGAAGTTAAATCTTCTAACAGGACATCTCACTCGAGCCCATCGTTGTTCTCCAGCCTTCGTTAAGGTTGCTACTGCACCTTGTATACCAGTTTCTTGTATCATAGAATAGTACCTGTAAGTAGAATTACGGTTATGAAAATACACAGAGATGAAAAAAATTAGGGAGATACTAATACTAATGAATACCCCAGGCAACATACTTTTCGAAGCTCGTCAACTGATAACAAAATGCAGCTTTGTTGAAAAGTTCCACCAAATGTGTTCCATGTTTGGCCAGATTTTGTTGCAAATGAAAACAACATAAAGCATGAGTCACATCAGGGTACACTGCCTTGATGCCATTGTTGATACTGACGTGTTGATCGGATACTATTAGTAATTGATCTGGGCATCCAAATGCTTCACGAAGATGTTTCAGAAACCAGGTCCAAGACTCATCATTCTCAACGTTTCCTAGACCAACTGCCAATGGAAAAATTTGATCGTTCCCATCTTGGGTCACTGCAACAAACCCAACACCTTTATACTGACCCTTTAAGTGACATCCATCCACAACTATAACGGGTCGTGAGTAGTGTATAAATTCATGAATAGATGCTGCCAGTGCATAGAACACATATTTGAATTTTCCATTCCCATGTGTTTCCAAAGCTGTATATGTCCCGGGATTAGATACTTTCAAGGCGTCTAAATATATTGGGAGCAGAGCAAATGACTTTTTTGGATCACCGTATGCAACCCTCATAGCATGGCGTTTTGCTTTCAACGCAACCTTGTAAGAAACATGTACACCATGTCGATCCTTCATTTCTGATATGATGCCCCTAGGACCAAGGTTGGAATTTTCGGTCCTAAGTGTGTCAACATAGTACTCACCGATCACTGCTGCTGGAAGTCACTGAGTTGCATTGTCGTTCAAATCATTTGAACATGTATGTTTTAAAACAATCTTCGAAATTTTCCAGATGCCAAATTTCGCATGTGCATTCACTACGAATGGGCAATTTTTGTTTGTACACTTCACATACAATCTGGTCTTATCAGACTTAGCCACGCGGTACTCAGCAACATTATCCAAATGGTAAAGACCTACTGCATTTTGCAACTCGGATTTACTACCAAAAGTGCTTCCTTTTCTCAAGGTGGTATGCTCGGTCGGCTCGTTCGCTAGGCTAGGCTCTGACTCATCACAAGATACATTTGGAATAAACCATTCTGGTCTTCTAATGTAGGTCAAGAATTCCTCGTACGCCTGTCGTTGCTCCTCATCCAAAATATTCTCGACATCTTCATCTAGCTCAAATTCATCATTTTCAGTTGTCGTTTGTGCCGATTCATCTTCCTCATTTGACGAACCTGAAACATTGATATAGATGATATGTATTAAACTTTGAAAATATTATTGAAGAATGAATGATTCCTACAAAATTACCACAATCATCGGAGTATGATTGGTCGGGTCCACTATGTGTGTCACGTGGTTGTGGGACAGCTTCACCTACATAAGACTCATTGTGTTCGTAAGTGGGAGGAGACCTATTCAAATCGATATAATCGACCCCCCAAGCTGTTGTCAAGTCCGCACGACCACTAGATGAAGGCCAGGACGCCCACTGATCCTGTGACGATGTCGTTGCTTGCCTATCCTCGTCTTCATTTCGTATACCCCATTTCGAAAAGAATGTTTTGTCATTTTGTAGACCAAGGGGAACATTTACATAGCCTGAGAACTGGTTGGGAATTTCAAATGAAGGATATAAGCTTGTGCTACGGTCCAATACTCCTGATGAAGCCCCCACAGGGTTGATATTTTCGATTGGTGATGACCACACGCATTCTGGGCCTCTGGCATACGTAGATTTGATTGAAACATAAATGACGAGACATTCATTGCTTATGGACAATAATCGTTCTAGATCCGAATCATTTCTAATTTTTTTCTTTCTCACTATTCCATTTATCACCATTAAAGAACGGATCACATATCTCCAACTATTGTGATCAGCATATATAACTCCACGGACTGACTCTAAAAGATCAGCAAATGAAATTCTTTGAAGGTGTAGTTGCTCGTGAGAACCGTTTTTGTACTCTAACCCTTCCCAATGACCCCCGAACCAAACCACTACAGGTACGAAACTCATAATTTCCTACGTTTGGACAAAAAATGAATACAATGGCTGACATTAGAAAAAATATTCTCTTTTTTTGAACAATTTTCAAATGTCATGATGCGTTCTATGTAAATTCTTTGGTTGTAATATTTGAATCGTACAAATATAATCAATCTATTTGCCATATTTATTTTCTATCCTCATAGTAAGCCGTTCGTTGAATTGACATTTTATATAGTCCTATTATCAGAAACTACTTTTATTTGTGGATTAAGACAGTACTCTTGGGTCCACCAGGAAATATCAACATGGCAGGTATATTTTTTTGGACATTAGTAAATATATCATCCACTGAAGAAAAATAATTTTATATGTGGGAAAGTAATCAATAATTTCGTCTGGCTAACATAGTTGAGATTTAACCACCTATTTGATACATGTACAATTAATCTATGACTTTCTTATATAGTTATGACAAAGTCTTTTAACATTATTTACTCAATTTTAAATGTCACCACACGACATTCTTTGATACTTGTTAAGTTGATTACAATGTTTAGGGTTACATTCATGCCGTACGGACATTTATCACAAGCAATGCAGTACATTATAAACGCTGAATCATTTAATAAAATATTCAAATTTGCTAAGTTAGACAAAAATCATTCCGATCACAAATTAATCAATCAAACAAGATACTAAGTGTAGTCAACTTTTCAATGCAATAATTGTCCGTAACAACAATTGTTTTCAGTCAACATACATCAAACTACAAATACTATATCGCATAAATCCAAAAACTGATATTATGTAGAAAATCAAAACCATGAGTGATTTAGTAAACTACATTGCATTAAATGACATACCGTTGAACTTTGTTTACCGAAAATTTGCGTAGGTTTTGCACGGCCTAATCCACACCAAAATATGCAAACAAATTTAAGTTTGTTGAAAATTTACTCACGTCCTTTGTTTATCCTTCATTTGCCCTTATATAGACAGAGGAAGAATATGATACTGTGCATACAGTGTTAGGCTCATTCACTTTTTGAAACAATTGGGTTGAAAATTATAATCCTAATATTCTTTGCAATTAGGGGTTGAAAAAATGAGAGGTGGGGGACAACTACTCATTCACTTTTTGAGGGCGGCCCTCCTGTATTAACCACACCGCTAATTTGCTAAGAATCACTTATTGTGTAATATTAATATTTACAGTATTCGGTCATTACATTTAATTATAAACCCTAATTTTGTAACAAAATAAACCCTAATTAATTATGAACTAAACCCACTTTGATAATATTTTTCCCCTATTGAGTAAACCCTAATTTTCTAAAAACCATTTAATTCTAATATGTATGTCCTAATTGTAATTTCTACTGTGCCTAATCTACTTCCCCATATTCGAAATTCCTAGTGTGTGTTACTATTACATTAAATTCAATGTGGCCCCAATGAAATTTAATATCATGGATTTGACAAGAGCATGGCAAATATAGCCAAGGAGTTTTGTCATTTAGGTAATCAAAACCCAACACCAAGATAAATTCATGACTTTTGTATGCACATGTCCAGGTTGAATGCAACTCATTTAGGGCCCTCCCAAACCACTATCCTTCTTCATGTTTTAATGCAACTTTATACCCCAACCACACAACATTCATCTTCCTCATCATCACTTTTCAAAAATTAGTGGATTTTCGAGAGATAGGACTTCTTAATTTCAAAATTAGGGTTACTATTTATACCTTTTCATTATAGTCTAATAATTTGAAAAATAAAATAGTGATTTAGAAATATGCAAGAAATTAGTATTAGTAGTAATACATTAATATAGTTTAAAAAATAGCTAATGTGACAAAGCACTAATTTGGAAAAATGTAGTCCATTTTGGACAATTTTGGAAATTTTCAAATACAAAGTATGCCAAAAGTACTTAATTAATTAATTAATAATTAATTGATTACTAATAAGAGTCAATGAATAAAATAAAATATTATTAAAAGTGTGTGCCTTAGTTTTCGAAGATTAACAAACCCAAATTTTCGAACATTAAGAAAGTAGGATTTTCGAACATTAACTAATCTTCGAAAATATATCCTTGCAATTTGCAAAGTAATTAATTAATAAATAATTAATTGATTACTAATAAGAGTCAATGAATAAAATAAAATATTATTAAAAGTTTGTGCCTTAGTTTTCGAAGATTAACAAAACCACATTTTCGAACATTAAGAAAGTAGGATTTTCGAACATTAACTAATCTTCGAAAATATATCCTTGCAATTTAAAAAGTAATTAATTAATAAATAATTAATTGATTACTAATAAGAGTCAATGAATAAAATAAAATATTATTAAAAGTGTGTACCTTAGTTTTCGAAGATTAACAAACCCAAATTTTCGAACATTAACTAATCTTCGAAAATATATCCTTGCAATTTGCAAGGTAATTAATTAATAAATAATTAATTGATTACTAATAAGAGTCAATGAATAAAATAAAATATTATTAAAAGTGTGTGCCTTAGTTTTCGAAGATTAACAAAACCACATTTTCGAACATTAAGAAAGTAGGATTTTCGAACATTAACTAATCTTCGAAAATATATCCTTGCAATTTAAAAAGTAATTAATTAATAAATAATTAATTGATTACTAATAAGAGTCAATTGTTATTTTAGTGCATGACTTAGTTTTCGAAGATTAACAAAACCTAAGTTTCGAAAATTAATAAATTGCATACATTTTCGAAAATTAGGTCAGTGTTGCTAATCTTCGAAAACAAAGTATGTCAAAATCAATTAATTAATAAATAAATAATTCATTAATAATACTCCCTCCGTCCCTTAACACTTTGCACACTTTCCTTTTTAGTTTGTCCCCAAACACTTTGCACACCCAAAAATGGCAAATTTTAACATAATCAACACCCTCACAATACACATTTATTTACAAAGAATGCCATTACTTTTTCTCACACAATACCATTTAATATTCAAACTTTTTCTTAAAAGTTGTGCCTAATTTGACCACTATACCCTCAACCAAAAAACAAATATCTACTTTTTCTTAAAAAGTGTGCCCAATTTAGTGTGCAAAGTGAAGCGGGACGGAGGGAGTAGGTGTCAAGGAATAAATATTATTACAAGTGCATGTCTTCATTTTCGAAGATTAACATATTCAAGTTTTCTAACAAATCAATTGCACTAATTTTCGAAAATTAAGTCCATTTTGCTATTTTTCGAAAACAAAGTATGCCAAAATTAATTAATAAATAAATGTTCGAAAATTAATCAATAGTTTTCAAAAATAATGTTCGAAACATTATTATACAATATTATTGCTATAATACACAATGTTCGAAAAATGTTTAGTGCAAATGACTATTAGATTACTTCCAATTAACTAAACCCAAAAAAATAACATCTTTCGCACATTAACTAAACCCTAATTTTCTTCATAACTAAACCCTAATTGTCATAACTAAACCCTAATATGTGTAGAAAAGGAAATTGGATTTAATTACTAAATTTAATATTATGATATGACAAATGCATGGAAAATATAGCCAAGCTCTTTTGTCATTTAGGAGATAGATAGTCTTGCAATTGTGCTCATGTGACTTTTCTCATCACATGTTATTTTCGAAAATATAAACCTCACATATTTGCAAAAAATGAAGCCCTCCCCAACTACTATTCTTAGGGCAATTGAATGCATCCTGTAACCCCAACCACACATCCTCATTTTCCATCACCATCACTCTCGAAAGTTTTCTCCCCAACCACCATTCAATCTCAGTAACAATATAATCTTCATTTTAACTCATTACCCCAACTCGATTGAAGATTCAAGAAATGGAGGGCCATGTAAGTAACTAATCCTTCAATGTGTAGTATTTTATTTTGTTCAAATTATGTTGAGCATGAGAACAGGTTTCGCAATTGTTTTCGTGCCCAAGCTTGCAATCTTCGAAAACCTTTTGTTAGTCTTGCATAAATTTGGCTGAAATTTAGCATGAATGTGGACTGAAATTTGATGCAGTCACAGTTGGTGCAATAATGGAAATTAAGAATGTTTAAGAATGGAAATTAAGAATGTGTATTTGTATTAAGTAGCGTGAAATTAAGAATGGAAATTAAGAATGTTTATTTGTATTAAGAATGTATTAAGAATGGAAATTAAGAATGTTTAAGAATGTTTATTAAGTATTAAGAATGTTTATTTGTATTAGCAGTAATGGAAATTAATAAGTAGCAGTTGCTGACCGTAGTCATTAGCTCATAATTTGATTAGGTGGGTTAAGCTAATTTTCGAATATGCAAACAAATGTTTTGGCGAATTAATAAAATGATGCTGGAATGTAGTCTTCTGTAATTCTGTAAATTTTCGAATTGGATTAAGTTTAATTAATTATCAATTAGCTCATAATTAGGGAATGTTTTAATAATTTTCGAAAAAGTTGAATAGGTTGTACACATTTTCGAAAGTTTTTTTTAGAAATGAGGGAAAAAGATGGGTTCTTGAAATGAGGGAAAAAGATGGGTTCTTGTAAATGTTTTTGGCTTTTTGCTAATTAGTATTACACATTTGATTAGAAATAACTTAAAATGTTAGACAATGTGATGTAGTATTAGAAATGTTCGACCCCTAAAATTTAGAAATGTTCGAAATTTCTTTGAAATGTTCGAAAAAAGGTGATTTAGTAATAGACGCCTTCAAAATTCTGTGATTTAGAAATCTTCGAAAATATTACTATTATACATTGGAGACAAATCTACATTTATTAATTGTTTCGACTATTTGCGAAATAATGAATTAGTATTAATACATTAATATAGTTTAAAAAGTAGCTCATTTTAAATTTGTTGTATGGTTCTTGTAAATGATAATGAATAACTGGAAATTGTTTTCTATCTTGTAGGGAGTTTTGGAGTGGGTTCGTCCGTCTTGCCAGGGTCGTTTGGCATATATTAATGGCTATTGTCGGTTGTGTGTGCTTGAGGACATAAAGACACAGTTGCTTGCGCACGGTCGAGAGTGTGTACGCAGTTTTCTTGCGACTAGTTTTGGATATTTCTTACGGTGGGAGAGCTCCACCGAAATATGCAAGTCGATGTTACATGTTCTCATGTCCTTAGAAGTGTCGAATGATAATAGGCCAGCCTACGAGAGATGGTTCCTCATTGGTCAATCACGAAGATTATGTCGTTTCTCTAGGAAAGAGTTCGCTTTGATCACCGGGCTTAGATTTGGTGATTCTGACTTCAACCCTTCAGGCGTCCAGCATCCACCTGAAGGAGGAGTGTACTATAGAGTGTACTATAGAGTCCACGCCGAATCCGCCGATGTCACTATTAAGGAACTTCGTACAAAATTTCAAGAAGGATACTTTCATCAGAGTGAAGAAGACGAGATCAAGATTTCGAAGATTCTAATTTTGTACTATATCATACTCGGTGTCGATCCACGCAAGAATAATGTGGAACCGTGGGTGTGGGTCTTAGTTGAGCAGCCCGAGAGATGGGACTCATTTCCATGGGGGAAATTATCGTTTCTTACGTTGCTGAAGTCGATGGATAGGGTTCCCCTCGAGATTGCAAACCGAAGTGTGACAAACAAGACGCCCATGTACCACTTCTACGGATTTACAGTTGCTCTACTGGTTAGTAATATCATATATAGCATTTATTACTGTTGAATACGTTTTCTAGACTTATGTAACGGTTGTTCACCTTGCATTGTCTAGGTCTGGGCGTACGAGGTGATTCCCATCGTTGGTACCATAGCTGGACGTCGATTGGACACTCGACTTCACCTGCCTAGAATGTTGAAGTGGTCCATTGAAAAATCCACGACAGATATTACAAATGCACTGTCTGGAGAGGTAATATGAATTTATTTACTTAGTGATACATTTCGAAATTAGGTTATCACAAATTTTATACTACGATTGTTGTGACTTTATAGTAACTGCAAGATATATGGTTGAATCAGGTGCACTGTTTTGAGTCGCTCGTTCCGAGTTTTGAAGAGGAGTGTCAGCCATTTTGGCGTGGAATTGAGCAAGACTTGACCGAGGGGGTCCAATTTGAGGCGAGAAGATGTGGCAGGAGACCGGCTGCTGCGACTAGACGCCTTCGTAGGTCGAGACCTTAGCCTGCTGAAGCGGGTCCATCGTCTTCCCATCCTGAGTCGGCGAGGAGGACCTCAGCCGCCACATTCGAAGGTGGGGTGGAATCGACCCCACAAGCTACTGATACACCCGAACTTTCTTCTGTGGAACCGTGTGGGTACGAGTATCCTTATTTTGAGACGCAGCCCACCGAAGTGCTACAGATCACGGGAATTCCGGATGCCGGACCGAGTAGTTTCATGTCATCTCCCTCTGAGCCGCCTCCCTTCTGTCCATTTCCAGAATTCGGTACTACACATGACGACACGTCACAGACACAGTGGACAGAGATGAGGACTTATATTGGTCAACAGTTCGATGACCTTCGCGGCTATTTGGATGATCGTGTTCGGGAGGAGTCACAACGCTTGGAGCTAGCGATTCCGCCAATGATTGATGATCGGCTAAGGTCATTCTTCGACTCTCAGCCCTCATTCCATGAGTCTTATTATCCCCCGACATCCGAGTATTATCCGCAAGAACAAGAAGCGAATGAGTGGTGTACTCCTGTGGCACCCCCGACTACCATGTGGGGACAGTACGGACCTTCTGCCATGCTGTTCGAGAGGGGAACCGATATGCCCACCACTCTTGAACCGAGATTTACTTATGAGACTTTTGTACCTGAATCCTCATCGCCGATTGGAGGGTCAACGATGGGCCATTTCGCTGAGACGAGTGCCGGCATACGAGCCGTTCGAGAGCGGGCACATTCTCGATGGGTCCGAAGTCCATTTCTTCGAGATGATGTGAAGAGACCGGGCCTTCAAATGGCTGATCTAGAGGCGTTCATTCGGGACGGGATAGCTGCAAAGCTCTCGAAAACAGAGCCTGAAATGTAAGTTCATGCTTTAAATACCTTTTTATTTAAAACCATTGGTACTTGATAATGTTTACAATTAACGAAACCTTAATTTTGCAGGCGCAATGTTGGAGTAGGTTACGGCGTAAGTCATGAATTCTTCAGCACATTCTTGGATCCATTGGAGGACATGCCGGTTGAGGTTATTAGATTACTTAATTAGATATTTTCATGATTTGCATTTTCCTCGCCATGTATATTTAACTTGAAAAGTAGTGGTCATGATCTAATGGAAATTGTGATCCTCACCAGGCTATTAACGCGTACCTAGGCATTCTACAGAGCGACCACGCATTTGCTGGTATTCGGGATCTCGATCCTGTGATGAAGATGAAGTTTCAGATAATAGATGCTGATTTTTTTGTACGACTCCAACTCAATTTCAGTTGTACTCGTCTTTTTTATCCAAAGTGTTGTTTGATTTCTCCCCATTTTTTATGCAGACAAGATGTGAGGCAATATGGAATGAGGCCCACTGCAATGAAGACGACAACACCAAATATGCAGGACCACTGAAGGAGAGTTTTGCAGCGGACAAACTAGAGGTACTTATTCCATATGTCGTTGGAAAGAGGCCGAAATGGCGGGACATGAAGCCGTGGTGGAAAGATATTGATTTCGTAAGTTTTTGTCTAATTTTGCTACAGATATAAATCAGCATTGTTTGCCCTGCTTTGAATTCGGTAGCTCAAAGTTTATTTCCATTAAAATGCAGCTTTTGACGGTCATCAACTTGGAAGGACATTGGGTGGCCTGTGAAATTGAAATTCCCAAAATGCGGATCATTCTTTTCAATAGCATGAGCTGGACTTGGGATAATTCGAAATGGCAAAAACGATTGAGACAGACCTTGTGCATCCGACGCGTATTTCTGGCACTCTTAGAAAACACCGGATACTACGAATGGGCGGCACAAGAGGGAAGGCAGATCGAAGTTTGTCCAGATGAGCTGGAAATGTGTACTGTAAAAGAGTCCAAATGTTACGTCCAGAAAAGTAATCATACATGCGGTGTTTTTACCTTGCTTGCTATTGAGAGCGCTTTGATTGGGAAATGGCCTAGACTTCAACTAAAACAAGAGGGACTGAAAAATATTAGGCGCAATATGGCTTTGACGGTTTACAGGTACTCTAGTGATGCAAGCACTATAAAGCCTGATGAGATGGAATGAAATCATTGGAATGGTGACCTATTTCTGCATGTTGTATAATGGCTAGATTATCGAATGTTATAAGTATTTAATTTATCGAACATTATTATTTTGTCTACGAAAGGTTGTCGAAAATTAATTTCATAATTTACGCAAATTTATAACAAGGTTTTCGAAAATTAATACATATTATTACTAATGTTTTCAAACATTATAATTTGAGAAATTAAATGTTTTCGAAATTTACCTAAGCAATATCTCAAATTAAAATTTTCCATTTCGAAAATTATTATTATTATTATTCATGTTTTTGAGCTTTATTAGCTTCGAAACATTAATCATCAAAAATTAATTCCCCTAAATTTTTCGAGAATTTATAATATTATTATTAATGTTTTCGAAAATTTATATTGCCGAAAATATATTCTTCGAAACTTAATTATGCAATATCGACAATTAATTACAATGTTGTCAAATTTTTTTAATATTATTATTCATGATTTCGAAGATTATTATTTTCGGAAAAAGAATCTTGCAAAATTTGACACTAATGTTTTCGAAAATATTAATCTTCGAACATTATGCAATTTTCGAACATTATCATATAATTAAAAAATCCTAGTGTTTTACAAAGAACAATAAAATATTATTAAAAGGTCATGCTCACATTTTCGAACATTAGGAGTCAGTTTAGTTCTAGGCAATTGTGGAAAAAGTTGTAGCTATGTTAATGTTCGAAAATAAATAATTAAATAATAATATTTACAAAATACTCGAAAAATTACTCAAAAAACAATAAAATAATATTACAAGCTCATGTCCAAAATTTTCGAAGATTTTTGAATTCAATTAATTTTCGAAATTTAAATTATGTTGGAAAACACTATGATATATAACAATATATAATGTTCGAAAAATACTAATAAAGTATGACACTAATTTCAAAATTATTATTAGTATTTTGAACATTATAATTTTAAAGAAAAAAATGTTCGAAAATTTTTATAGGAAATTTCGAAAATGAAATACAATATTTTGGAAAATTACTAAAATTATTATTAATCTTTTAGAACATTATCATGTACTTTTAGAACATTAATTAGAAAGTTTTCGAAAATTATTAATATTATAACTATTATTTTCGAAGATTTTTGAATTCAATTAATTTTCGAAATTTATTTAAATTATGTTGGAAAACACTATGATATATAACAATATATAATTTTCGAAAAATACTAATAAAGTACTAATTTTAAAATTATTATTAGTATTTTCGAACATTAAAATTGTAAAGAAAAAAATGTTCGAAAATTTTTATAGGCATTTTCGAAAATGAAATACAATATTTTGGAAAATTACTAAAATTATTATTTATCTTTTAGAACATTATCATGTACTTTTCGAACATTAATTAGAATGTTTTCAAAAATTATTAATATTGTAACTATTATTATTGATGTTTTTGAACTTTATTATTTTCGAAACATGAATTCCTTCAATTTTTTCGAGAATTTAAAATATTATTATTAAAAGTGCATGAAATATTTTCGAACATTATGCAAACCTAATTTTCAAACATTAACAAAACTTTGTTTTCGAACAATAAGTACAGTGCAATCAGTTTTCGAAAATAAATAAATACATAAATAATTAATAATAGGGAAGAATGACTAAAATATTATTAAAGTAATAAAGTGCATGATTTTCGAACATTAACAAATTACCATTTTCGAAGAATAACACAAGTCAATTTTCGAAGATTAAGACAGTTTTAATGTTCGAAAATAAGTCATGCTCTAAATTAATCAATAAATAAATAAATAAATAAGTAATTCATTAATAAGGGAAAATGAATATTGTATTATTACAAGTGCATGTGTTTATTTTCGAAGATTAAAAAATCATGTTTTCGAAAATCAGGTCAATTCACTAATTTTCGAAAAAATCAGCCTTAATTAATTAATTAATTAATAATTAATTAATAAGGGAAAATGAATAAAATATTATTACAAGTGCATGTGTTTATTTTCGAAGATTAACAAATCATAGTTTTCGAAAATTATGTCAATTCACTAATTTTCGAAAATAAATCCAGCCTAAATTAATAAATAAACCCCTAATTAATTAATAATAGGAGTGAATGACTAAAATATTATTAAACTAATAAATTTCGAACATTAAGAAAATAAAATTTTCGAAGATTAACAAATGACAATTTTCGAAGATTAACAAATGACAATTTTCGAACATTAATTCTACGTACTAATTTTCGAAAATTTGTCACGCAATTTCCCTTAATAAATAAATAAATAAATAAATAATTAATTAATTAATAAAATGAGGAAATGAATAAAATATTATTAAAAGTGCATGACATAGTTTTCGAACATTAACAAAATAGAGTTTTCGAACATTAAGTCACGTTTGCTAATTTTCAAAAACAAAGTATCCTTAATTAATTAATTAATTAATTAATAATTAATTAATTAATTAATAATTAATTAATTAATTAATAATAGGTGTACATGAATAAAATATTATTACAAGTGCAAGACATGGTTTTCGAACATTAACAGAACCTAATTTTCGAACATTAAGAAAATAGGATTTTCGAAGATTAAGTGCAATGCAGAAATGTTCGAAAATAAGTCATGCAATTTCATGCATAAATTAATTAATAAATAAATAAATAATTTATTAATTAATTAAATAGTATTAAAAGTGCATGAAATATTTTTCGAACATTACGAGCACCTGATTTTCGAACATTAAGAAAACATGATTTTCGAAGATTAAGTGCAGTGCAGAAATGTTCGAAAATGAGTCATGCAATTTCATGCATAAATTAATTAATAAATAAATAATTACTTACTAATAGGTGTACATGAATAAAATATCATGTCTTTATTTTCGAATTCAAGTTTTCGAACATTAATCAATTGCACAAATTTTCGAAAATTAAGTCAATGTTGCTAATTTCCGAAATAATAAATAAATAATTAATTAATTACTAATATCGTGTCAATGAATTGTTCAAAAATAATTAGTAAATATTATTTTCGAAACATTATTTTCGAACTATAATTAGTACTATTAATTAGTATTATAAACTATTAATTAGTATTATAAATTAATAACAAACTATGAATAATTTAACAATCAAAAAATAATACTGTATTTCCAAACAGTGTCAAACGTCCAAATGAATAAAAACAGTGTATTTGCACATCATTGACACCAAATTCTGACATGGACCCCACAATTATCCATTGACTTTGGGAAAAATGGGCATTTTGGGTTCAAAATCTATATTTAGGGGTATTTAGGGGTGTGTTACTATATCAATGGGTAAAATGGGATGAAAGTTTTAAAAAATGGGTAATTTGGGCCATTTTCCCAATATTATAACTCTCGATAATATTTTAACTTAAAAAAAAAAAACAATTTCAATACAAATTATAACTTTATATAAATTTTATGTTCAAATGTGGTAATTCTTATGTGGTACTTTAACTTTATGCAATATCCTTTATACATTTGTATCAACATGAAAATTATATTATTATAACATAAAGTTTACCTAATATAATTTAAAATTTTAAAAAAGATATTATATATGTATGTGTAATATAATATAAACGTGTAATTAAAATATATAACATATTTAACATATTTGTTAGAACATAAACATGCAAGATAGAATGTGGACGCGAACATTTGAGTGTGTGAGCTTTTAAAATTGATTTTTCTATTAGGATTGACTAGATCCATACACCAATTATATACTATTTATATGATATCATTCCTTCTCAAATTTGAAATAAAAATTAGTTTGACTATTTGTATACGTCTCATACTCTCAAATTTGATTAGTAATACTTGCGAACTACCATAATCCGCTAAAACTAACGTTCATGCTATAAAAAAAAATATTTATTATTTTTTAGTTATTTCAAAATATATAATAAGTACATATAATTATTTATGTATACATATATATGCACAAGTATGTATATATTTGTAAATATAAAAAAGGGGCAGCAACCCAAAATAGCACAATTGATATAGGGGTAATCCTTTTCTACTACATTTGTATAAGAGTTACCATTTTCTATCACAAAATTTAAATTTGGGTTCTTTTTTACCACTTTTTTTGATTAGTATTGATGTGAAGTAGTAGATGTGAACCATGTTTGATTGATGATTTATACGTGTGCATCATTGACCGAAACGACTTGTGAATAGTTTATGTTTTTTGGTCTATTTAACCATTATAATGCATGGTAATTTTCCTCATTTTCATTTTTCATCTGCACACATTAGTGAAATTCTCTTGGGTGCGAAAAAGAAATTGCCGTGAATTGAAGAGATTTTAGGTAATATTTTTTCCCTCACAATTATTTAGTAAATTATATTTTTTTTGCATCATCGTTTGAAGGGTAATAATTGATTTATAGTTATGCATATTTTTGGTAGAAATTGTCGTTTAACCCTTAATTAATAAGACGATTATGTTGAAATTGTTGTCTAACCCTAGAATGTGGAAAAATAGGTTCGAAAATCAAATGCAGGGTAAATGGAAATTTTTAAAAAAAAATTGAGAGGTAAACGGCATTTTTACAATAAATGTCGTTTACCCTTAATATTTTGTTAAAATTACCGTGTAACACTAATTAGTGGAAAACGAAGGTTAAAAATTCAAATGTAGGGCTAAACAACAATTTAAAAAAATTGAGGGGTAAACGAAAATTTTACAATAAATGTCGTTTACCCCCAAAAAAAAAATTAAATTGCCGTTTAGCCCTATTTAGGGGGAAAATAGGGTTGAAAAAATGATTAAATGGATAAATATTTTAACCAAAATTTGAGGGGTAAACGGCAATTTTACAATAAATGTCGTTTACCCCTCAATTTTTTTTAAAATTACCGTGCAACACTAATCAGTGAAAAAAGTTAAAAAATTCAAATGTAGGCCAAAACGATAATTTTTTCCAAAAATGTACGGATAAACGGCCATTCATGATTAAATGTTGTTTACCCCAATTTTTTGTTAAAATTACCGTGTAGCCCTAATATGCGGAAGAATTGGCTAAAAGTTCGATTTTAGGGTTAACCGATTTAACATGTGTCAATGAAGGGTAAACAACATTTGTTCTGCTTGGAGCTAATATTAAATTGTAATTATTTAATAAACGTACGATGATATGTATTAAAACAATTCCAATAAATGTAATAATTGCTTTATGTGGATTTATTATTTTAATAGAACTTAACGATATTTTTTGTAAAGTTGCAAAATATATAATTAAGCAATTTATGTCTCGTATTGTATTTCCTCGTTTGAAATTATTTTTGTACCGAATACTGACAATTTTATTTTCCTCGACTCGGCAGTGAAGAAAAAGATGAGTTTGATACTTGTTACTGTTTGGTTTGGAGGTTATTGGCAAGGTTTAGAGTACGTAAACGGTTATCGAGAGGTGATTTATCTCCAAAGAATCACATACTGTGATTTACTAGACTCAATTCATGGAGTTGTACGAACAGACATGAATTCATGGGAATATGCGATCCACTCATTAGTTGAGATGAAGGAAAGAGTGAGAAGGATCAAAATAAAGAATGACTACGATTTGGAACGAATATTATCCATGTTTGATGATGTTCTTGTTGTTTTCGTCTACTTTCAAAGGATGGATAATAGAGTATCCGATCATGTGGTGTCAAGTAGAACTGATAATAGCAGCCCTGGAGGTTTTTCGACCGAGCGTCGTAATGTTGGATCCTCTTATTCGGAACAAAATAATACAGTTGATGAAATATATGAATCGGGCCGTCAAAGTTTTTGTTGGGACACATATGATGTAAATGTGTCAAAATCGGACACCAATACCAAATTCAATTTAGAAAATTCAAATGTTCTCGTTGGACTACAAAATGACCAAGCATTTTATGCAAAATGGAGTATACCGAATCAAAATGAGGAGACCTGTGGTCAATCTATGTTAGATGAGAATTAGATGGAAGGGCCATCAAAAGGTACAATTTCAGCTGAGCCCTAGGCACCTTGGCCATCGAAAAGTGGTCGTGTAAACTATGGTGGATTCAACTTTCTAAACTTAAACGTACCTTCGACATTGTATCCAGAAAATGCTGAAGGTTCTTACGAAGAAGATGCACACACGTATGATCATGAAGGAGGACAAGAATGGCAAGAGGATCGGCACGAATGGGGTATGTAATTTTAAATATAAATATTTTTGATACATATGAAATACATGTCCAATAACAATGACGAACAAGAAACGGCTCAAGTGGAAGAGATAATCAGTGACTTCGAGTTAGACGAAGAAGATGAGAACGTTTTAGATGAGGAGCAACAAGAGGCCTATCAGCAATTTCTAACTTACATATTGAGATCTGAATAGAATATCCCCGAGATTCCACCATTCGAGCCGCCCTGTTCTTCAGATTTGGACAATAACAACCCAGTGCAATGCGGTTTGCAAAAAAGTACCACTTTTTCTACTAAAGCTGAATTGAAGAATGCATTTGGATTTTACCACTTGGAGAATCGAGTTGAATACAAAATGGATCATTTGGACAAACACAGATGGTTTGTTAAATGCAAGAAAAAAGATTGTCCATTCAAGCTTCATGCTCAGGAAAAATATGGAATTTGGAAGATCTCCAAAATTCAATTGCCTCATAGTTGTAACTATGATCTGAACACATGTGCTCCTCGTCGACTTCTATCTACTTTGATCGGTGAGTACTATGTCGATAGGCTACGAAAAGAGAATTCGGTGATCAATCCTAGGGGCATCATCGAGGAAATGAACCATCGACATGGTTTGCAGCTTACTTATAAGTTTGCATTAACAACAAAACGTCGTGCAATGCAGCTTGCGTATGGTGATTCGAAGAACTCATTTTCTATGCTTCCATCTTACTTAGAGGTCTTCAAAGATACAAATCCGGGATTGTATACTGCTTTGGAAACACACAACAGTGAAAAATTCAAATATGTGTTTTTTTCCATGGCCGCATCCATTAATGGATTTCGTCGATATTCACACCCTATTATAGTGGTTGATGGTTGTCACTTGAAAGGTCAGTACAAAGGTATTGGTTTTGTAGCTGTGACAAAAGATGAAAACGATCAGATTTTCCTTATGGCAATCGGGATAGGAGATGTAGAGAATCATGAATCTTAGACGTGGTTTTTGGGTCATGTTCGAAATGTCTTTGGATGCCCAAATGAGCTGTTTATCTTATCTAATCAGTATAAAAGCATCACAAATGCCATCAGCTAAGTCTATCCAGATGCAACTCATGGATTATGTTGTTTCCACCTTCAACAAAATCTAGCGAAACATGGATCACATCTCGTAGGACTTTTCCAGAAGGTGGCATATTGTTATGATGGTGTGCTTTTTGAGAGGTATGCGAACGTGTAAATCTGAGAGAAATTGAAACTGGGTTTATTTACAAAGTCATCATTTTTTGGCCGAATGTTATGTTATCTAATATATTGTGTGATGCAGGTACATAGCGTTGCTTATTGAAGCGGATATTCAAAGTGCTTTGGATACGTTAAACAAAGCAAAAGCTTCGAGATGGTCTTGCGTTAAATATCTCGTTCAAAGATTTAACTTCATGACCTCCAATGCTGTCGAGATGTGGAATTCTCTTCTCCTTTGGGCAAGAAAGCAACCAATTTGTTCATTTTTTGAGTGTGCTCGATGAATCCAAGAAAATGGTTTTATGAGAGGAGGACAAGTGCTGAAGAAAGGGAAAATGTTCTCACAAAGGCCGTACATGATAGATTAGTTGATATCGTGCATCGTGGACGACAAATGCATGTTGATAAGCTTAGACAGTACAAATTTAAAGTAGTGGATGGAAGGCAAATTTATGTCGTTGAGCTCAATTATCAAACGTGTACGTGTTTAATTTTTCAAAGTGAGTTGATCTCGTGCGTGCATGCATGTGTAGCAATCAGATAAGCTTCAAAATTGGACCCTAGTAGTGTATATATTGATTTGATGGTCTCGCGTTAGATAAAACATGTTTGTTTTGCCATATCCTGCAGTTTTGCAAAGGAATACGTGACTTCATACGTTGGCTCCTACTATACCACAGAGTCGTTGAGAGGGATGTGGGCTGGTCAGATTAGCCCTGTACCCGACCCACAAGATTGGGTTGTACCTGACGAGGTTCGAAATTGGGTTTGTCTTGCGCCTGATCAACTAAAACAAGCGGGACGATCGAGAGGTAAACGGATACCTAGATATGGAAACCAACGAGTAAGTGGAACACGTAGTCATTGTGGCGGTAATGGCCACAACAGAGCTACATGTACCGAATACGTACTCTCTGTTCATATAAATGAGTTTGATGATGAATATGGTGAAGGAGATGCGATTCCAACTGACAAAAGCGCCAAGCATGAAAAAAAGAAACAATGTTCATTGTGTGGCTTAGACAGTCATACCAAAAGAAGGTTCCACCTGTACGCCACTTAAGATAAATTGTACTCGTCCAAAATATAATGTAACACTATTACTTTAATCTTAGTGTAAATAAGAATTGACAACATCATCACAACCTCAAATAATTCATCACCCATCTATCTACCTATGTAGTTAAAAAAATATGGCTGAAATTATGGTCATAGAGAGGAATATGTAACACAATTCCGAAACATCCAAGTATCGATCAAAACCTGTAATAATACAATGTAGGAGAACATCCGACAATTCAATCATATAATTCCTCACCCAAAAAAACAAAACAAATTTTACTTAATCCTATAGTATCTAATCGTTCATATCTGCAGCCGTGATGGTGTTCGCATCACTTGAATACCTGAACACGGTCAACGTCATTTATTTCCTTAAAGCCGTGAGCCATCTCGCAAACAAATGGTTAGGCTATTGGTAACTCAGTGCACTCTCAATCGCCATCAACACAAATACACCGCAGGTATGGTTCTCCCTCTGTTCGTAATAAAATGACTCATGTCCCGAGGACATCGTTAGTTCGTCCTCACAAGACTCCATGTGAATACCTTTCTACGCCAAGCGGTCGTAGAATCTAGTGTACTTTAGTAGGGCAGGTACTACACGGTGAATGGGTATTGTTTGTTTGTAGTAGTGCATCGTTTTATGCTTGTTCCAAGTCCATCTCATGCTGTCGAAAATCACGATCCTCTTTGTTCGCAAGAAGATAGCACAAGCTACCCAGTGTTTGTTCAAGTTCACAATGGTCAGCAACTGCACGTAATATAAGAACATGAGATATAATGATAAAAAACGGATTTGCAGCTCAATGACTATTAGGCTCGAATAATTATATGAATTCAAATAACAACTTACATTGTCACACTTTTTCCACCACGGCTTCACACTACGCTATTTGGGCCTCTGCCCTATCACGTAGGGGACAAGACGATCGAGTTGCTCAAATGCAAAAGTCTCCTTTCGGGGTCCTTGGTACTTGGTCGCATCCGACTCACCTCGGTGAGCCTCATTTCAGATTGTCTCACAAGTAGTCTGCAGTAAAAAGTAGTAATATTCACATATGGTCAAGAGATAACAAATATTACGTATTTCAAGATGTTGGTAAATAAGAAGATTCTTACGAAGAAGTGGACATCTAATATCTGAAATTTGTGTTCTAAGTCAGAATGGACCCGAACCCCTGCAAACTTCGCATTGCTCTGAAGAATACCCAGGTAGGCGTCAAGTGCTTGCCAGAATACAAAGTTCGTAATTAGGGCCTCTAATAGTAATAATCAAATAAATAATAAATAACGTTAAATAGATAAATCAAGAGCAGGAATATAAAAGATTGAAAATAAACCTCAAACGGCATGTCTTCTTGAAGATCCAGAACTGTGCTAAAGAATTTGAGCCCAACAGCATAATCTACTCCAACATTGCATCTGCAAAAAATAAAAAATAAACTTGATCAGAATACAATCCGGTTTCACCGGTTAATAATAATATAACGCTGAATTCACGATTACTTACTGCTCCGGCTAGAACTTTCGGGCTTTTGCAGCCAACCCATCCGCATTGAACTTCTCTAGGTCAGCTAGCTGTAAACTTGGTCTCCTGGCAAAACCCCGAACAAAAGGACTACGTACATATCGAGAAGGAGCTCTCTGTCATACGGCTCGAATGTCGGCACTCGTCTCGGGGATGTCAGGTATAGAGGATGCAACGAAGTCACTGGTCGATGCAGGTGAACTGTGGTCAAATACGTCGCTAGGTCCTGCCTGTCCCGGTGTCTACCAGGTGCCCATATCGAATGGCACGGAAGAAGGCTCCCAAAGTCGGTGTCCACTAGACGGCTGAAAATCAGGAGTAAACCCATGACTCGCTGCCTGATCTCTCGGTCAATACTCAGCAGTTGGCGGATAGTAGGTCTCATGATAGGATGGTTGGGAGCTGTAGAATGCTCTGAGCTCATCACCAATGATCGACGGAATCAGCAACTCCAACCGTTGCGTCTCATCCCTGACTGCGGTTTGCACAAAGTCTCCAACATGGCCCCGCAGGTTAGTAAATTGTTGATCAACATAAGTCTTCATCTCATCAAAGCAAGTATCAAACAATCCAGAAATCACTGCATCAAGTCATCATGCTCACTCTTCTGATCTGCGTACGTCGCCTCTGGCGATATGTGGTCGGGAGAAGGCACGTAGCTGATCGACAAGGCATCCTGAACTGGCTCCTATCTAGGTAGATCGACGTATAGCTCTGTGTAAACCTGTTCTCGTCTGGCATGCAGGTGCTCATCAAGAGGCTCGCTGGTACACGTGGTCTGTCGTCTCGGACGTGAGGTCCTGGTGCTCCGTCTCACCGGACTCACAGACGTGGATGGACCCGCTGTATCAGGAGCACGTCGAGGATCACGTCGAGAAGCTACAGCTGCCGTAGGTGGACGACCACGTCTTCTTGGAGCAATTTGCACACCGTCGTCCAGGTCGGCGCCAATAAACTGCCAAAACGGCAGACAAGTCTTCTCAAAAGTCGGAATGAGGGACTCCATGCACTCAACCTACAAAACAAGTCTCAAATATCATATAATAAAAAAATAAAAAGGATGTGAAATTATGTTGACGAAGCACGATTGATATTAAAAATACCTCATCGGACAATGCATGTGTGACATCAAAATCGAACTTCTTCGTGGACCACTTCAAACATCTCGGCATGTGATGTCGAGTATCCAATCATCGATCAGCCAATGTGGCAGCTACGGGGATAGCCCCGTACGCCCATATCTTGACAGTGAACAAATCGCATAAATATATGGGCAAAAAACTATTATAACATAATTCAAAATATTGAATGAACGAAATGTAGATAAATTAATTATACTTACTAGTAGAGCAACTGAGAACCCGTAGAAGTGGTACGCGGGGCTCTATCACCGTCAGTTTGGGGTGGAATAGTAGTTGGCACCATGTCCATATACTTCAGCAATGTCAGAAAAGATATTTTGCCCCATGGAAAAGTCTCTCATCACTCTTTCTGCTCAACTAACGCCATACCCACGTATCCACTGTACTCCTTTTGGGATCGACTCCGAGCAAGATCTAGTACAAAAGGAGGATTTTCAAAATCTTTACTGTATCATCTACGCTCCGGCGAAACTCTCCTCGATTAAATCTACGTAGAAGTTGTTGAAGAGTCACATGTGTAGCATCGACATAGACTCTATAGTACACTCCACCTTCAAGTGGATGGTAACCTCCAGCCGGGCTAAAATCGGAGTCGTCAAATCTCAGACCAGTGATGAGAGCGAACTCTCCCCTCGAGAATTGGCAAAGATAAAGCTTATCACCGATTGCAAACCATCTTTCGTGCACGGGGTGTTCGTACCACGCACCTCACGTGACATAAGAACTTGCAGAAACGACTTGTATGTCTCAGCCGAGGTCTCCCACCGTAGAAAATGGCCGAACTGTGTCCGAAAGAAATCCCTAAGACAGTCTTTCCCGTGCTGTCGCAAAGCTGTCCTAATGTCCTCTAATATACTCAAATAAGTATACCCGTTAATATACGCTAAACGGCCCTGACAAGCCTTACGAACCCAACACAAATTCATCTACATTATGCACACAAATATCTTATTACTTATTAATCACAATATGTCTTACGTTACAGTAAATATACAAACATTTAGCTTAATAGTAAAATTATTTTAAAAAATTTAGTCCAAAAACGGCCCCTGAGTTCACATTTTCTTAAAACATCCGGTTTACAAAAAAGATGCTAGTTTACTATCTACAATGATTGATTAGGGGTAGCAAGTCCATTTTAACTAATTTGCCGAACCAGCCCTACAATGTCTGATTAGCCCTACTACAGATGGTTTACGGCCTTACCAGATTAAATTACTGTTCACAGCCTAAAATAACTGTTTACTGCCTACAATTAGTGCAAATATGAAATCAACATTGCGGTTCACAACCTTAAAATACCGTTTACCCCTCAAACGGTGAAATTCTGCCTAAAATTGTAAACGACAATTTTAGACGTTAAACGGTAATTTTGGTGTAATTGTCGTTTAACACCTAAAATTGTTGTTTACCCCTAAAACGGTAATTTCAGACAGAATTTCTCCGTTTAAGGGGTAAACGACATTTTTGGGCGGTAAATGGTAATTTTGGTGTAATTGTCGTTTAACGCCTAAAAATGTCATTTATCCCTTCAACGGCGAAAAATTACTATTTAACGCCTAAAATTATCGTTTACCCTTCAAATGGCGATTTCAGGCAGAATTTCGTCGTTGAAGGGGTAAACGACATTTTTAGGCATTAAACAAAAATTACACCAAAATTGTCGTTTACCGCCCAAAAATGTCGTTTACCCTTCAAACGGTGAAATTCTATCCCTAAATTGCCGTTAACTATACAAATTGTAACACTACACTTGTAGAAATATAAAATACAATTGCAGTCCTAATTTCATGCATACATTGTAGAAATTTCGAAAAAAAAAGATTGGGAATAAATTGCCGTTTACTAACCTGGTCGCCCATCGAACAATGGCCAGAAAACTTCACGAATTTGGGGAGTTTTTGGCAGTCAAAATTGACAGAAATTCCAGCGGCTAATAATCGTTTACTGTAGGGGAGGAATTTTCAAAAAATTTCAAAGAGTGAGGTAAACGAAGATAATAAAGGGACAGTAAATGTGGGCAGTAAAACACAAAGGGGTTGGGGTAGTTGCCGAAAATAATTGGTAGTGGGGAATCAAACATCAATTCCATTCAATCACTAGGCCCCATTTTGACACAGAATTGTACTTTGTGGTAGAAAAGGGATACGTTATATATTTTGTGGTAGAAAATTGTCAAACTTATATTTTGTGTGGTATAATAGACCATTTCCTCTATAAAAAAATGTATATAATTAGGCTCGCATAGCAGGTAATTGGGCAATCGTGTTACTTTACCCATTGTCGACACATTAATATATGTCACGATGAATGTGTTAAAAATTTAGTAAACCTATTAATTTCATTTTCCATATAATAAGATAATGAGATCATTACACGTTATTGGACATATCAAGAGTTGTCAACGATAAATATTTTAGCATTTTCCGATAATTGGGTAACAAACATTAGGTACTACAATCTTAATGCATATTTTTTTCCCAAACCTATTTAAAATTATTTGAACTTGAACCCTTCTCATTACAGTTTTGAGTAAGTTCAGAACTAGGGTACCCAAAATTACCTACGAGATTGGCATCAAGGTGTATGAACGTACGCGAGTTTCAGAGATTACAGAAATGAATATTTTTTTCAAACCCAATGAAATCAAAAAAAAAAAATTTATTTGGATTCAGTTTGGAATTATATTTTTCAAGTATCCGCATCGAGAACCAAATCAAATTGCGTGGAATTGAATAATTAATTTTATATCTTAATATTGAATCAGTTACATATTTAGTCATATACTTAATTGAGTTAATAATAATAATGCTATAAATATTTTAACTTCAGTTTTTTTTAATAATTAATGGCATAACTAATACTAATTAACTATATTCGAATGGTTATTATTAAGAAAGCATTTTTTTTGTTAGACTAACAAATTAATAAGTGAGAAGTGTTGAAAATACCACATTTAATATAATACATACACTTTTATATCCTAATAGATATAAGTTGTATGTTAAATGCCCTAAAGTATAATTCAAACATTGAATTAACATTTCAAGTACAAAAAAGTCAAAAACATGCATGACACATATGACACAATTGCATACATGACACAAAGTTTTGGCATTTTATATCACAAGTGATTTTTTTTTTTTTTTCTTTCTCTTTTGCATTATTGCTGTGCACAAGCTTGACATTCAATTTTTTTTCTTTCCCTTTTTTATAGCCGTGAACCTTTGTAAGAATTTTTTTTTCCATTTCTTCCTCACAAGACATAAACGGCCATTGAAGAAGCTTGGAGAGGTTTTGAGTTCAAAAATCGTCCAAATTTCTTGAAGATTAGCACACATTGTATGGGTTAGTAAACGGCAATTATTTCTATCTAATTTTTTTTACCAAAATTTTGCAATTTATTCATTAAATTAGGGCTGCAATTGTGAGGTATTTTCTGCAATTTTTGTGAAGAATTAGTGCTGCAAGTATATGAATGAAAATATAGTTTATAGTTTAGAGTTTAGTTGCAATATAGTTTAGGGTTTTGTGAAGAATTAGGGTTTCAATGTATAACACAATTATGCTGAAAAAATCGTAATTAGCCCTAAAATGTGGAATAATATGGTTGAGAATGAGAAATAGTGGTTTAACGGCAATTTTAGGAAAAAAAATAGGGGCTACACGGCAATTAACCATAATTGCCGTGTAGCCCCTATTTTTTTCCTAAATTGCCGTGTAACCCTAAAACTTATGTTTTTTTACAAAAAATCGAAGTTTTAGGGTTACACGGCAATTTAGGAAAAAAAATAGGGGTTACACGGCAATTAACCAAAATTGCCGTGTAGTCCCTATTTTTTTTCCTAAAATTGCCTTTAATCCTTGCATTTCCATTTACAACCTATTTTGCACCTATATAGGGGTAAACGGCAATTTTAATAAAATTTTAGGGGTAAACAACAATTATTGTGAAATTACCGTTTACCCCTTAAATGTTTTTCAAAATTGCCTTTAAGCCCCAAATTAGGGTTTTCAAACATATTTATCCACATTCTACGGGTAAAAGGCAATTTCGACATAATTGTCTTCTAAATTCATTAAGTCCACGATAATTTCTAAGTAAATACTATACACACAACTATAAACATAGAATTTACTAAATAATTGTGAGGGAAAAAAATTTACCTCAGATCTCGATTTGTTCACGACAATTTGTTTTTACAAACACAAGAAATTTCACTTGTATGTTGAGATGAAAAATGAAAACAATTCAAGTAAAAATGCATTAAAAAGAACAAAAACATACACTATTGTGGAGTCAATCGGACAATGATTAGTAAGTACAAGTCATCAATCATTTGTGGTCCACATATACTATTTATTTAACCAAAAGTCAAAAAAATTAGGTAAAAAACAACCAAAGTTATAATTTTATGGTAGAAAAGTTCCACTTTATATCAATGGGGTAGAAAATAGTCAATACAATATAAATTAGGATATTTTGGGCCCTTGACCCAAATTAATAATATGATTTCTTCATTTAAAATGAATTTTTCTGCCCCTCGTTCCACTAATCAAAATTCCGTATAATTCGAATTTGGAGATTTCACATTTTATTTTGGCTCCAAAAATTGATTTTTAAAATTTTATAAATTTTGTTCGATCTCGTAAATTATTAAATGTTGAAATTAAACCAGAATTGAGGTTAGTGACAGGCTGGCATATGTAGAACTAATAATGGGAGAAATAAATACAAGTGAAGTAGGTGGTCAATGAGTCCTGCAGTTGCCTTTAAGTGAAGTAAATGGCTCTCTCTTCATTAAATACTTTAATAAATACTAAATCTCTTGAATCATTGACCCTCTCAGAATCATCAGCCCTCTATTTATTGATAATTAATACTCCATGGCTATCAATTTACATACATGTGCAAAATTAATGCTATTAATAAGACGTGAATGTGAATGATCCATACATGCATAGATTTTTTTTAAAATTATCATTCATTTTTCTAAATAAAATATTCAAACTTAAAAGGAATAAAATAAACAAATATTCCAAATCTTATCCAAATATTCTTTTGTATTGTCAGGATTTAAGAATGTTATAATAAATACACATAATTATGTACAATATATTAATTATTCATGATGCTTTATTTTTTGATAATTTTTTTATATATAATTAGATATAATTTCAATTTTGATTTTGTATGTAAAATATTTTCAATTTTTTTACAATCAAGTCCGTTTTTCAAATTTTGTCCTTGTTGTTTTAAAACTTTTCAATTTCAGTTCATTTTGATTGAAATTTTCAAAATTGTTGACGTGGCCCTCGAAAATTCTAACGTGGCTGTTGAAAATTTTGATGTGGCAACCAAATTCTAGTAGCCACGTTAGCGATTTTGCAAATTCTGATTAGAAAGATTGAAATTGAAAAAAATTAAAATATCAGAGAAACAAAATTCAAAAACAGATACTTGATTGTCAAAAAATAAAAAATATTTTATATAAAAGACCAAAATTGAAAGGAAGAATTTCATAACAATATTCAATTTATTAGTTAGCTCTTTCATTCCTAGATCCAAATTTTAAGAGTTCTCAATAAGGGCCCAATTAATTCTATTACCTTAATTTAAGACTCTAATTTAAAAACAATCTATCAAAACAAGCACACTTGATTTTATTTAGCATATCTAAATCATATATATGAGAACAAAATTAATGAGGCAAAATCTTCATCTTTCTTTTCATTCATGTCAAGAGAAGAATTCTCTCTCATCAATCCTTCAAGCCCTTAGGTTTTCTAGTTTTCCCTTTTAATTATTCTCCTCCCTTCTCCTGACTTTCTTTTCTTTATGTGAGAAGAAGAATGTTTCTTCATCAATTACTATTCAAACAAACCCTAATTTTTAGACAATTTTAAGGACGAACTATGGCAAACCTACATCATAAAAGATCATACATTTATTTTATTTATAAGAAGTTAAAAAAATTAAGAATGTATCACATCTACTTTCACTATTCAATATATAACAAGTAACATTTAAGCATAATAGTACCATAAATGCACCGTATAATAACTGTAGAGAGCACACGTAATGATAATAAAATAAATCAATATTTATTGTTAAAAACTACAATGATCAAATGTTACTCTTTTTTTCTTTTTTCAAATATTATTTTTGATAAAGGAACTAAAATCTACTATACATGTAGATAATTCAAAATAAAACGAAAGGTGTACAACATATTAAAGGCGTCCCTAATGATATTGTGGTGTTAATAACACTATATATAATAATGTTACAATCAATGAGAAAATTATTAACATCACCCTCTCCCGTGACATTAATACAAATGAAGTTTAGTAATATATTTTATCTTTAATATATATTAGTATAAGTTCTATATCATGCATGAATATATAAATTTTATTATTTATATATTTTGATATGAAAATGTTGAATACAAAAAATAATAAATTTTTTGAAATAATTTCACTCTAATTTATAATCCGTGTGATGTATGAACATAAATATTAAATTTCGCGTTTTATGTGATAATGTTAATTTATGAAAAAAAAAATCAAATTCTTCATAATATTTCAGTCTCCTTTGGTGGCTGAGTGATGTATGTGCAAATAAATTTCTAAGTGTTTGTAATTTTTTGATATAAAAAAAGTGATCAAGAAAAATAATAAAAAACTATAAAGTTATTTTAATTTAATCTATTACACATAATTGACCAATTTTAACTATTTCTTATTTTCATTAGACGTTGTTTGATTACTTTACTAATTGTTTTTATCATAATTAGCTTGGAAAACTCTTATGCAAATATAAGTGTTTGTAATTTTTTGATATAAAAAAGTGATCAAGAAAAATAATAAAAAACTATAAAGTTATTTCAGTTTAATCTATTACACATATAATTTACCAATTTTAACTATTTCTTATTTTCATTAGACGTTGTTTGATTACTTTACTAATTGTTATTGTCATAATTAGCTTGGAAAACTCTTATGCAAATATATGTTGAATAAGTTGTTCATATATAATCAACGTAACATAGTGATATTTTTGTATAGGGAAAAATATTTTTTTTAAGTCTCGTAACTTAGGTCTTGTCCAAAAAATTACCCGTAAGTTTGACATATCCAATTTTGGTACTATATGTATAAATAAAATATCCAATATTTTAAGGACTATAGTCATTATCGACCACTTAAGTCGTCAAATTTTGACATGTAAGAGGCACGCGACCAACTTAATTAGGGATTTTCAGCCAAGTAACTGATATGACATTTTATATTATACTTGGATGTTCACCTATAATAATAGATTTTTTTTTTTCAAATCTCAATATTATATATCAACTCATTTTTTGGGGAAATTTACACACTCGAATCTATGTTAATAATATTTATCATGTTATAATAATAATATGATACTTAAAGAAAATAAATATAAAAATAGTAAGAATAATCCATAGGGTACGGCTATTAGAACCCATGTTTTTTATGAATACACCCCCAATTTGTTTTTACAAAAGTAACCTTATATAAGTTGACAAGAATATCCTTTTTTTTATATAAATTAATAAAATACACCGAGGAAATGAGGATTTGAAACAAAAATACACTAAATCACATGAAGAAGAAATTGTACCAATATGCAGTCGTACTTAGCAAATCACTTATTTTATCAGAATGGATGTTATATATATTTGTTGTACCTATTTAGCAAATCACTTGAAATTTGTTGTGGAAGATGGAAAAATGTCTGAATCTGATATAAATAGTCTTATGATCCATTTTATGTGAGGATCAAATCAGTACTTTTCAATGGACTTTCAAGTTCAACGACAACATCACAAGTAAAGACATTAGAGCATGAGGGAAAAATATAGTGAGGAAGACGATGTTCCTTGCGAAATGGATGTTGTTCGACCTCTTATTAGGTTTCCTGTGATTGTTAGATGCGTTCTTCAGATGGAGATGAAATTCAAGATGGTTTGTTATTATTTTAATATAGAAAGGTATAATAGGTAAATTAAGGGGTGTATTGAGTAAATAATAAAAATAATTTTTTTTCAAAAGAGGTGTATTTAGAAATATAAAAACTCATGTGCATCTAGTGCACAGATTTAAGGTCCACGCACTCACGTCGACCTAGCAGCCAAGTGCATTCACGCACTGTAATATCCGAGCACAAACTCGCTCAAACTGCTCCTAGATGTCATATATTTATGTTATGTTAGTTATACATTTTAATAGTATTAGTTATACATTTTAATTATGCAAGTCATGTCTTAAGTAATGTTTGTCGTATCTTTACATAATATATAAAAATTTCATACATTTTAGTTATGTAAGTCATATATTTTAGTTATGTTAGTTATGCCCTATAGTTATGTTATTTGTACATTTATATATTACATAAAGGTTTGACTATGTTGATATAAAAGTGTAAGTAATATTAAATAAAGGTATATATATGTACAAATCATGCCGAAATTGATTTTTTTAAAAAGTTAAGGTATTATACGAAGATTATGATATTTGTATATAAAAATATGACTAATATAATATAAATGTATGATTAACATACTATAAAGGTAAGTGCCAAAAAAAAAAATTATGGTATCTTCACATAAAATATGACTAATATAATATAAAAGTAAAACTAATATAAGGAGTATAAAAGTCATAAAAGAAAAATAAAATAATAAAAAAGGACGCGAACTCAGATCAAGTCCGATGTATGCATGCACCAAATGTACAAGAGACCAACTCAAAAAAAAGGATGTATTCATAAGAAAGCAGGGTGTTAACGTCAGCCAAAAAGAGGATTTATTTATAAGAAAAATGGGTGTTAACATCAACACCCTAATCCATAAACAATCACATCGTGATATACATTAAAGAAAATAATATTCGTCTAAGAAATTAAATAAATTGAAATAACTCAGATCAATATTCAAAATACCATCCTATAGAATCTCAAATCATTCAATAGTGAATGAAGTTTATTATATCAAATAAACACATTAGTAATCAAATAAAATTTGGTTAGAAACAAATTACCTTCATTTTGAGAAACTTGCTTTTCTTAAAAAAAAAAAAAAAATCATGTAAGACTAAAATTGTAAGCCCTCACGAAGTTTTAAAGCCCAAAGCATTTTGAAGGCTTCATCTCGACATTTTGAAAATTTGAGATAAATTTGAATTTGTGAGCGAATATGGATTTTTTTTTTTAAAAAGAAAAAAAAAAGGAATTAGTGAAATGAGAAAGCATGATTAAAAGTTTCGTTAGTTGATTTCTTATATTTATCGTGGACAATTTGCTAATGATCCGATAGGAAAGTGATGATCTTTTGAAACCAAATATTTGTAATTTGTTACAATGATTGTGCAATCCAATCAATTTCATTATGAACAAACCAAAAATTTCAGATTGATTTTTGATATGTATATTGTATATTGGACTTCCTTATATAATATAATTTATTAATTTATTTTGATTAGATAAATTACTAAAATCAAATCAAATATAACAAAATGTATGGGATATTGTAAATTACGTAAGAGCTGGAAACTTAAATTTTGGTACAAAGATCAAAATAAAATCACAAATGTTATGTGAATTTGTGAATTATACACGAAAACTTGTTATAATTCAATATATTTTAAAATAGCTGTTAATTGTAAATTATACACGAAAGTAATTATATTTCAGTTGATTAGATAGTTTACATTGAATGGCCTTATATCAAGGAACAATATTTTGGCAACCAGTGCATAATGTGTCAATTATTAATTATTATACATAAAATTTAATACTATTTATTTATTTTCCTTATATATGATCGGGACTTTTGGACGGAAAAATCATTGTCAATCTGTTTCTGACAATATTCTTGTTTATATATATATAAAGATAAAAATTAAATGAGGACTCATCTAAGGTGTTGTGTCAGTTCCTCAATGATTTAGTTTTTCTCTAAACTAAAACCTCAACTAAATTATGATTAAATTCTATTTTATCATTTTACGTGCTAAATAAAAAAAAAATTAATTATTAATTTATTAGCACTCAATCATTTTATAATCAATATTGACTTACTTTAATCATTGTAGAAACATATGACATATTGAATTGAACTCAAGTCCTTAAACGTGATGCTAAAACTGTCCATGAGTATATGAGAGCATTGGAGACTTCAATAAAAATTTCTTCTAATCTAAAATGCCTCCAACCTCAATTCCTTATTCTTTTCTACAAAACACAAAACTCGATCAAAATTAGGAATAAATGATCGATTAACATCTAAAATAGTAGAAAAACATGATAATTAATATGCACAATATATGTTTGGCTACTATTTTTTGGTGATATGCCTTTTCATTTAAAAGATTCATGTTCATTCATGTAATAGCGTGCAACTTTTCTGAAATTTCAGGCAGCCTAAACAAAGTTTTGCGTACAACATTGGCATGCTTAGTGAACCATCAATCAAAGCAAAACGTACATTTGTTTCAAAATATCAGAGATTTTGCAGTAAACTGTAAGAAAGTGAAGAGCCTGTGCTGTGCATGCTTCTTTTTCTACGTGTGTTGTAGATTAATAGATTCTTTGTTACATTACATGTTTCATTACATTTAATAAAAATGCCTAAAATAATCATTTCCCTATAATTGAACACAATTTTATCCATTGATATAGACATTGGCCCCATTATACCCAAAAATATAAGAGTGGATACCAAAATACCCATTTTTTGGTCCAAGTCAAATAGACTTCACTGCCACGGGCCCCACAGAAGACAATTGTCATGCAATTATGATGTTCAATTAGCCCCATGATGCCTTCCACCGCCTCCATGTGCGTGAGTGCAAATAATGATCATCCAATTAAAATTTCATCCCCTCCCACCACGTGTCAAGCCCTTCAAGTGAATCAGTTATGCCCCTCCCCCAATAATGGCAAAATAGACAAAATATGCTTGCAACATTTACTGTTATTACTGTGACGAAAATTTATGTCGATTGTATTACAATTCTATATAAGCATACAACTTGGAAGATCGAAATAGCATTCGAACTCAAATAAGCAATTTGTATAGTTTTGGTTGTCGATTAGAACTTGGAAGCGCCGAAGAAGTTTTTGGGTTCAAAAATTTTAAAGGTATGTTACGAGCATGTAAATATTCTCATGTAATATTATATTACACCGTATTCAGTTTTCGTGTTTACTTGAATTTTGTAGTTGTGATATTTATTTAATTTAATGCTTTGTAATATTATTTTTTGCGTTTACGGTGAATTGTTAGATATGTGTTATTTGCGTACACGATGATAGTTAAAATTAGCATATACGAAAACTGCTAAAATTATCCACGAAAATAATTTTTATTTCAGCCACGAAAATATTATGCACGTAAATAAATAAAATTATCCTCCACGAAATTTTTTTTTATTTTTAGCCACGAAATTATTATCACGAAAATTATATTTTATTCACAAAAATTATTATTTTAATCACGAAAATTATATTTGGAACCACGAAAATTATATTTTAATCACGAAAATTATTACGAAAATCATATTTTAATCAGGAAAATTATTATTTTCGAAAAAAATAATTTCACGAAAATAATATTTTTTTATTAGACACGAAAATATTTTCCACGAAAATAATATTTTTTTCCACGAAAATTCTGAAAAACATAATTCACGAAAATTCGAAAAAATATGTGTACACGAAAATTAGAAGAAATTATTGTCCACGAAAATTTTAAAAAACACAATTCACGAAAAATCGAAACATAAATTGTACACGAAAATTTGAAGAAATTATTATCCACGAAAATTCTAAAAAATCATGTCTCACTAAAATTCGAATATATGATAATTTTTAATATTAAGGTATAGTTGAATTAAAATAATTGATGGGTTGTAATTTTTTTATATTTATATATAAATTATTTTTAATCTTATATAATTCTTGTATGTTCGTACTTTTAAATTTGTAATTATCCTAAATATTTTAGATATCAAATTTATAATAATAGAATATTGATGTGAGTTTTCTAGATAACTGTAATGAGTAAATTATATTTGTTGTCACCTATATTTATATTATTCAATTATTCATTTTTTTTGTTTTATCATTGTAGTATTAAATCTTTAATATAAAATTATTATGAAAATATTAAAAATTTAAAGTTAAATATGAGTGTATTAGTCTATTGTAATTTTGTGTAATTTTCCCGAGAATTATTTCGCTCCACTTTGGCAGTTTGTCACAATATACACATGATTACTCTCTGATGTGTGTTGTTTTTGTTTTTTTGTTCATGTATAGGAAAAAATGAGTTTCATTTCTGTTGTTGTTTGGTTCGGGGGATATTGGGAAGGTTTGGAGTACAAAAACGGTTCCCAAGAGCTGTTTCACCTTAAAAGACTTACATTTGCTGATCTATTAGAGTCAATTCATGGACTCGTGTATGCTGACATGAATTGCTGGAGATATGTGATCCATTCACTGGTGGAGATAAATGGATTCGTGAAAAAGGAAAAAATTAAGAATGATTCGGATCTGGAACGAGTATTGTCTATGAGTGTGGAGTGTCTTATCGTTTTTGTTTCCCTTAAAAGTACTGAATCTCAGAACCCCAACATTGTAGGGGGTTCATCGGGAAGAGTAGGAACGAGGACAGACTCATATCCGGCATTTGACATTCCCAACAAGATTGGAAATTTTCAAATGTTCCCCTTGGACTACAATCAGACGAAACGTTTTATTCGAAATGGGGAATTCCTAATGAAGACGAAGCTACCCAGCCTGGGACCTCAAATGTGGATCAGTGGGCATCTTGGCCTTCTTCAAGTGGTCGGGTGAACTTTGCTTCTGATTGGGGTGTCGACTACATCGATTTGAACAGTTCTCCGAATGTTTATGGACATCACGAGTTTACAGAGGGTGAAGAAATCTCACAGGCAACTGAACCAGAAAGAGTACCACAACAATTAGTTGACGATGCCAGTGGTAAATTTTTTTATATATTTTGAAGTATGATATAACATTTTGCAGTTGTAATGTATGTTTTCTTGTATATCATGTTTCAGGTTCGGGCAATGATGAAGACGAATCATCAAATGCGACAGAGGCTGATGATGACTTCGATTTAGACGAAGAAGTTGAGAATACTCTAGATGAAGAGCAACGACTGGCGTTTGAGGAATTCCAATCATATTATGAGACCAGAGTGGTTTATTTCAGAAGTACCATCTGATGTGCAGCCCGAATTAGTGAACGAACCGGCCGAAGATCCAACCCTGTACAAAGGAGCCATTTTTGGTAGCAAAACAGAGTTGCAAACTGCGGTTGGATTTTACTATATCGACAATGTAGCCGAATACTGTGTGGAGAAGTCCGACAAGAAGAGATGGTACGTGAAATGCACAAAGAATAATTGTCCATTCTCCCTGCACGTACACGAGAGATATGGGATTTGGAAAATCTCAAAAGCTGTTTTACAACATAATTGTGGGAGTGAATTGAGTAGTAGTGAACCTCGTCAACTTCCTGCAGCTGTGATCGGTGAGTACTACATTGAATCAGTTAGAAAAGAAAATTACAAGCTGGATCCGAGAACTATAATGCATGAAATGAAGGACAGACATGGAATACAAGTTCGTTATAGGATGGCATTGACGGTAAAACGATATGCAATGAGGGTTGCATACGGTGACCCGAAAAAATTATTTGCTCTGCTCCCACTGTATATGCAGGTCTTGAAAATTTCGAATCCCGGTTCACATACAGCTTTGGAAACCCATGGAGATGGAAAATTCAAGTTTGCCTTCTACACAATGGCTGCATCTATTCACGGTTTTAAGCGATATGCAAGGCCGGTTATAGTTGTGGATGAGTGTCATTTGAAAGGTCAATATAAAGGTGTTGGATTTGTTGCTGTGACACAGGATGGAAACGACCAAATTTTTCCATTAGCAATTGGCATAGGCAACGTGGAGAACGATGAGTCTTGGACCTGGTTCTTCAAACATGTTCGTGAAGCATATGGCTTGGTTATAGTGTCCGATCAGCACGCCAGCATCAGCAATGGCATTAAAGAAGTGTACCCTGATGCGGTCTATGGTTTATGTTGTTTTCATTTACAACAACACTTGGCGAGATACGGAACACACTTGGTGGGACTTTTCCACAAAGCTGCATATTGTTATCAGTCCACACAGTTCGATAGGTACGTTTTCTATGATGCAACTGCAAATACATCTTTTATCTAACATTAAAAACTCTCTGCATGTGTGTTGTTTTTTCGAAAGTATATAGTATTTACTTGTCAACCTGCTTGTCATTATAAGTATATGGCCATGTTGCAAGCATCCGACATACAAGGTGCGATAGCTACCTTGTCAAAGGCTGGAGAACAACGATGGGCTCGCACGAGATGTCCTGTGAGAAGATTTAATTTCATGACATCTAACGCTGCAGAGACATGTAATAGTCGGCTTGAGTGGGCAAGAAAACTACCTGTATGTTCTTTTTTGGAGTGTTCTAGACGCATTTTGGAGAAATGGTTCTACGAGAGGCGGACTGCTGCCGAAGATAGAGAAAATACCTTAACGATCGCAGCACATGGAAGATTAGTCAAGTCGGTGAAGCTTGGTGGGCGTATGCAAGTTGCAAAACTCGAACGAAGCAAGTACAAGGTAACTGATGGTAGTAAAATTTTTATTGTGGAGATAAACCACTTCGAATGCACCTGTTCCATTTTTCAGCTGGATCTGATCCCGTGTTCGCACACATGTGCAGCAATAAGGTATTTATACAACATGTTATCAATTCGCTTCTTACTTCGAAACATAAATCAACATGTTTGACCTAACTATTGTTATTTGTTATAGTTTTGCAAAAGAATCATTTTCATCATACGTGGCACCATACTACACAACCAACTGGTGGAGGGGGATGTGGAGTGGTACGGTGAACCCCGTTCCTGATCTAGAAATTTGGGTGGCATCGGATGACATCGAAAGTCAATTATGTCGAGCACCTGACAAGGTGAAATAAGCGGGACGACCCAAGGGAAAACGAATTCCTTCCGGCCGTTCTGGAAGGTGCAGCCGCTGCGGCCGAGGTGACTATAATAGAGCCAGATGCACCGAGCGCATTCCGGAGCAGTATGACTATCGGGCCGAGGAAGTTGGGAATGAAGACGTCCAACCCAGAAACGATGAAGGAATACGAAGAAAGAAAAAAAGGTGTTCAGTTTGTCAATCAGAATCACATACACGAAGAAAATGTCCGATTTATCTGGCTCAAACATCTAGGCGATCTGGGTGTATGTAGTTGCTTTTCAGTGTCTTACATCTGTGCCGTATTATGCTTTAGTTTGTCTTACGTAACTTATATTATAAATTCACAGTTGGGTAATTATGTCAAGAATAATCTATAAGTGAAACAAATTTTGAAAACTGGAGAATCACATTGTCAATGTTAAAAAATAGTACTGGAAATGTTTAATAATCAGAAAAATAATGTGCAAAATCGGCCGAACCAATCTAGTCTATAGGCTCACATGTATCAGCATCTGCCGAGAACTTATACAATGACAATGCTACATCACACCTAATCTGAAAGACTCCTTTCACTATATCTGGTCTCGGAAACATGCCACTAATACAACTCTCTATCGCCTTCAATGCCCATATGCCACAGCTCGTAGGGTCATCCTGCTTGTAGCAAAATCTGGACTCGGCACTGTGGCAGCTAAGCATCGCTGGACAGTACGAGTGAAATCCTAGCTTACCATAATATCCACTATGGTTCAACAATCTCGGCAACATGCGACGAATAGGGAGAGTCTGTCGGAGTCGTAGTGCCACCACATCAGCGTCCCAATGATGACGCAGACTGTCGAACAAAACCAATGTATATGTACGAAGATTCACCTCCGCCGCCACCCAATGCCCGTCTAAATTGAGCACCATAAATATCTACATCCGAAAACCAATAACAGATTTATCAAATTTCAATATCAGTCGAGAAAATGTTGAGTAACCAACAAGGTAACCTAGAATAATGTACCTTGTTCGTCCTGTCCCACCAAGGTTTGATATGTTTCCACCTCGGCTTCTCACCACAAATCCAAGGAATGAGACGATCCAGGTCTTCAGGTGCAAATTCCTCCTGCACCTCTTCTACGTAACGCATTCTGGGATCATCATTTGCATGTATCCTATTCCAGATTTCCTTGCATGTTTCCTACAAAAACACAACAAATACATGTGAATCATTTATCGAGCAATAATTCGAAACTAATATATAAGACAATACGGTACTTACATTGAAGGAACAATCTATACAACCCCTTGAGAGATTCATCTACATCAACATCAAAGGTCTTGGGCTGGCTCTGAAGTATAGCGAGATATGAATCAATGACCTGAATGGATGAAACAAATAACATGAATATGATACCCAATTAACCAGCAATCATATCAGTAAAATACAAAACAACAATTACTGATCGGTACCTCTCTATCCAGTTGACCGTTCGGATCCATAATTTCTGTGAACCATGACGGGCCAACGGGGTATCCGATACCCACGTTGCGCCTGTAAAACAATAGAAGACGGC